>OX415250.1:112548593-117548593 GCA_948329865.1 Linaria vulgaris | reverse complement strand
CAAATTGTGTGTATCTACGTCCAGGTACAACTAAGACAGCTTATGAGATTCGAAAAGGTAAACGTCCCAGTGTTCACCACTTTTTCATTTTTGGTTGTGCTTGCTATGTGTTCAATGATAGAGAAACAAGGGTAAGTTCCAATCCAAATCTGACCTGGGTATCTTTGTAGGTTACTCACGCAACAGTCACTCATATTGAGTGTTTAATACAATTGTTGTGGAATCATCTAATGTCGAATTTGATTATTACAGGGATTTTGCCTCAACTTCCTCGGAAGTGGAGGTCACTGAGCTAATTAAACCAGCTCAGCGCTCAGAGGATGATGATTGCATGGCACATATAACCTCTAATCCATTCCATCCGTTGCAACTACTTTCCACATTTGAATAGAAAAGGCAGCCTTGTAGTCAGGAGAAGGAGTGAGGTAAATTTCTTCATCCAAGAAGCCATGTAAGAAGGCATTATTAATGTCCAGTTGGTGCAAGGCCTATGGCAATAACAATAAGGATTCTAACTATAACCAGTTTCATAATAGGTGAAAAGGTATCAATGTAGTCCAAACAAAAGACCCGGTTGTACCCACGAGCAACTAGGTGTGCCTTGTAATAATCCACTGAGCCTTCATGGTGTAATTTGAGTTTAAGAACCCACCAACATCCAATAGGATGTTTACCAGAAGGGATAGGCATGATATTCCATATGTTGTTTGTCTCAAGAGCTTGGATTTCTTGCTCCATAGCCTTGATCCATTTATGGTGTTTGCAAGCTTGAGAGTAAGAGGGTTCTGTGGTGAAATAGAAGTTAGCCAAGAACTGTACGTAGAAGGGAGTGAAGTGAGGAGGATAAGTGAAAGGAAAAGTCGGGGGAGTATATTTGGAAGACTGGGGCAGAGTAGGGTGAGTGTGAGCAAGGGGATCAGACCCACAAGTAAGAATATAGTCTTTCAAGTGAGAGGGAAATGTGGTGGATCTGGTTCTATGACGCAAAGCCAAAGAAGCAACTCCAGGAGACGGTTTTTTAACAGATTGTAATTGAGAGTGATAATAGGATTCAATAGCAGAATCAGAATATGAGTCAGTGGGATTAGTATCATGACATGTTGTAAGAGGTAAAGATTGGGGCGAAGGAGTTGATAGGGGAATGAGACCAACCTCATCAAAATCACAGATGATCAGAGGCAAATGTGGTCCCTTAGAGGCAAAAGTGTGAAGCAGCTAGGAAGCTCTTGAAATGAAAAGACCATTCATGAAATAGCACTTCCCTTGAGATAATGCCAAATTTACTGTCAAGGAAATAGATTTTGCAGGCCTTATAGCCTAGAGCCATGCTAAGAAAGCAGCATTTGAAGCTTCGGGGGGCTAGTTATCTTTTTGATGAGTAGCTTTAGTGAAGTAACATAGGCAACTAGAGGTTCTAAGGGATCTAAGGTTAGGTTTCGTAGCATGAAGAATCTCAGAGGGAGACTTCCATTGTAGGTTAGCAGTGGGAGTTATGTTGATAAAAAAGGTTGCCATTAACAAAGCATAACCCTAGAATTTGAGTGGGAGGTTGGCTTGATAAGTAAAGCCCTAGTAACCTGGAGCAAGTGGTGGTGTTTGCGTTCCACCAACCCAATTTTATTGGAGGTGGGTAAGAAGCACACTTCTAATGAAGAATGCCATTGTTGTAAAAAAAGGAGTTAGCATATGTGATTAGTAAATTCAGTGCCATTGTCACTCCTAAAAGTAAGGATTTTCACATTGAACTGACTATCTATCATTTTTATAAAGTGATCAAGCATATCAATCCCTTGAGTCTTATTTTGCAGCAAGAATGTCCAAGTACATTTACTAAAATCATCCACAATGTAATAAGCATTGTTGAGGGTGGCTAGCTTGTATGGTCCCCATACGCACAAGTTCAAACAACCCATAAGAGGAACAATAACTTAAAGGAAATGGCAGCTTAGGCTGTTTAGCTTTATGACATACATCACAAGGTCCGGCAAGTCCACATTAGATCTAGTAACACAAACACAATCAATGTGTTTATGTGCATTGATAGATGCATGATAAAATTCGGTTTGGAAAAGTTTTACAGATGTAGTAGCAGCATTATTAATAGTACTGGAAGTTAAACACTTATTCTGAGTAATAGAATAAGTTGTAGTAGGAATGCAAGTTTGTTGTAAGCTGGCAAGAGAACAATTAGCAAGGTCCAACACAGAGAAATTCCCAACCATATGACCCACTGCAAGAGTTTCTTTAGTCATAAGGTCCTCCAACAAACAATGTGTTGGAAAGAAGAGAAATTTTAGATTTGCATTCTGAGCAAGTTTTGGTATAGATAACAAGTTGAACTTGAAATCTGGAATATGTAAAGTTGTAGTTGACGTCAGTCTAGATGTGAGTTTAACATTGCCAATACCTTTAACAAATTTAACTAAACCATCAATGAGGTAGGTATACTGTCTGGAAATAGTGGAGAAAAATGTAGAAATCATAACCATGTGATTGGAGGCGCCCGTATCAATCACCCAATTTGTAGATTTAATTCTCGCTAAAGAGAGAAGGCTGCGATTATGTGCAGAACTGAAGTTAGGTGAATCCTTATGAGATACTGAACACAATGCTGAAATTTAGTCCTTAAACAAAAATGACCATTGTACGTGGTACCCTCTCAATCAAGAATAATAAATATTGATAACAAACTTCTGCCAATAATACATCTTCCGTTTGGCCGATATACTATATGCATAAACACCTTAACTACCACATATTTATTATTATCGCTCATAACTATTTGACAATAAATCATGCCAATAATATAACTTTCTTTAGGTCGAAATATTATATGCTCGAAAAAAACTAACTCGTCAAATATTCGTCAGCTAATGTCATTATTTGGCCAAAAATTAACCTTGCATTTGGTTGACTAATCTCCGCATAAAGTTTAGACATTATACATAAGTCACATAATTTAATCAATCATTACCCCTCAATTAAACTGATTTATTATTTAAACAATACTTTATATATAACCTTGCTGAAAATCTGGATGAATGACTGGATAGGGTTAAAGTTAACAAGAACTGGGTCTTAGTATTTTCTTTTTTCTTATTAAACTTGTGGGTCTAGCAGTCTAGCAAAAGAAAAGAGAAGAAAAACAAACTAAGGTCTAGCCCATAAGAAGAACAACAAGCCCACTATTTTCTTAATTATTAGGCCCATATCACAACATCATCTTCTTCCCCCGTCATCAAACTTCTCGTCGTCGCCACCGTAAATCTTAAATCAGAAACACTGACACGTGAAGGAGGATCTGTCATGGCCCTTCAGAATGGCAAACACGATGATGAGTTTGAATTTGAGAAACAGAAGATTAACAGTAAGAAATTGAAGAAATTGGAGAAAAATAACTTAACTTTGAGGAAGAAAAAGAGGGATCGGGCTATTGAAGAGAAAAGAGAATCGATTGAAGTAGAACGACAGCGTTTCGATAAGGCGGAGTCAACGGACGGGATGAAAGACACGTGTTCCGCGGAGATTTAATCGGAGTCATATTGCAGATTAATCCTTTAGTTATCATTTTATTAATTTAGCAGTGTTTGGTGTAATGTCTTTTTTACCCCAAGGTTGTTAGGGGCTTTTGTCTTTTCTGTAGTCATGCACGCTATATGAGTACTGTACTACTTTTACAATTACATCATCAGAAATATTATTCTCAACTCTCGTCTTCTTCTTCTCTGTACTTCCCTCTCTTTTGTACCTGCAATTCACAAATATAAAATCAGAAAATAACAAAAAATAGCAAAAGCCTTTACATTTGGTATCTTAGAGCTTGGTTCATTCCTTTTCGGGCACTATGGTTGATACACGACTCAAAGATTTACAAGAAACACAACAACAAATGACTCAAAAATTTCAGGAAGAAAACAACAGAAGAGCAGCAGTGGAAATGGGCATACAGGAGCAGATTGGTCTGATTAACACTCAGATCCATGAACACATAAGACATTTAGATGAAAAATAGACAAAATTTAATGAAGGACTCACTGAACGCATCATACACACAGGAAAAACAAACATGAGTTCAATACTACTCTCATTGGGATACAAAACCTGATGTCTCAGATGATGGCTTTGATGAATCATGCAGCAACAGGCAAGGAGCAGCCTATGCCTATTTTTAGGGAGTCACCATCAGGTATAAGAGCTGAAAGCCAGTCACAAAATATGCATGTTGATAGGTCTAACTCTAGATCTCATGACACATCATTTCAGTACTCATTACCTAGTCCTAGAATTGAGTTTCCTAGGTTTGATGGCACCAGGGCCAGAGATTGGATGGTGAAGTGTGCAGGGTATTTTGAGTTGATGCCTAATATCCCTGATATGCAGAAGGTAACCATGGCAACCTTGCATTTTGAAGGGAAGGCAACAGTGTGGTATCAAAACCACAGAACCAGTTTCTGTGGGATTAGTTGGGAGGAGTTTTTGAAGAAGGTCACTTCTAGGTTTGAAGAATTGAAAGAAGCAACGGTCATTGCTGATTTCAACAGGCTTAAGCAGACCCACTTCTTGAATGAGTACAAGGAGAGGTTTGAGGAACTTAAGTTGTATATGGGAATTGTATCTAACAGGGAGTTTGATGAAGCCTACTATGTAGCCTGCTTTATCAGTGGACTAAGTGAGGAGTTACAGTCCCAAATCTCCTTATTCAACCCTACTACCTTACAAAAGGCTATGGAAATTGCTACTAAGCAGGATAATGTGAATGAAACTACTAAGAGGATGAAGCATAAGATATACAACCCACCCCCCTATAGTGTAAAAAAGCCTGGAGAGTTGAGTACAGGCTTCACTAAGCCTACTTTCAACAGCCCTGTGGTGAATATGGGAAGAAAACCATTAACAGCTGCTGAAATGCAAGCTAGAAGGGCTAAGGGATTATGTTTTAATTGTGATGAGCAATACATTTTTGGTCATAAATGTAAAGCCAAAAAATTCTACTTATTGATGAGTGAAGGGGAAGAAGGGGTGTACTTGAATTCAATTATTGAGGAGAAACCACAGCACCAACAGTGGGAACCTGAAGAGGTGGAACTCACTTTGAATGCTATTGAAGGGAAAGCAACTGAAAATACATTCAGATTGTTTGGAGAGCATGGTAGAAGGAAATTGCCAATACTTATTGACTGTGGAGCTAGCTACAGCTTCCTGGACACTACATTTGCCCATAAACTTGGTTGTAAACTGGTGAAGACCACCCCTGTGCTCTTAAAATTTGCAGATAGCAGGAGGTTGGTTAGTGATCATAGAGTCATGGATTTTGAATGGACAATGCAGGGGCATTCTTCAGCTTTTCCTATGAGGGTGGTTAATATGGGAAGTGCTCACATGATTCTTGGAGGAGATTGGTTGAAGAGGCATTGTCCCATTGGACTAGATTACAATGACATGACTTTTAGTCTAATGATGGAGGGCCAGAAAGTTGTCTTTCAGGCCATCACTAAGGAAGCTGAATGTCACTTAATATCAGGAGATGCCACGAATAAGTTACTGAGGGGTGATGAGGAATATTTTGAAGGGCATGTCTTTGCCATTACTGTGTTGTCTGGTGCAGGTGAAGAGAACATTGAACTCAGTGCACTGTTACATGCCTTTGAGGATGTGTTCATAGATCCATGGGGTTTACCTCTTCACAGGCAAGTGGAACACCAGATCTTATTGAAGCCTGACAGCTTACCAAGGAAATAGTACCCTTATAGATACTCACATGACCAAAAGGGTGAAATTGAGAACATTGTGAAAACACTACTGAAGGAGGGGGTGATACAACACAGTAGGAGCTCTTTTGCTTCACCTGTATTGTTGGTTAAAAAGAAGGATCACACTTGAAGGATGTGTGTGGACTATAGATATTTGAATTCACTCACTATCAAGCATGGATATCCCATTCCAGTTATAGATGATTTGTTGGATGAACTTCAAGGTTCAATGTTCTTCTCAAAGATTGATTTGAGATCTGGATATTTTCACATAAGAATGAGGGAAGAGGACAGGTTCATGACAGCATTTCAGACACACCATGGACACTTTGAGTTCCTAGTAATGCCTTTTGGGCTCTGTAATGCCCCAGCAACATTTCAGTCCTTGATGAACCAAGTGTTTGCTGATTTTCTAAGGGATTTTGTGCTAGTATTCTTTGATGACATACTAGTTTACAGCAAGGATTGGGAATCACACCTGATGCATCTTACCACAGTTCTTAAGCTGTTGAGGGAGCACCAGTTATATGCTAAGAGCAACAAATGTGAATTCGGGAAGACTCGAGTGGAGTATCTTGGTCATATTATCACTCAGAGTGGCGTGGCTACTGACCCTAGCAAGATTGAAGGCATGGTTAAGTGGCCTAGACCTAAAACAGTGAAGGGATTGAGGGGATTTCTTGGATTGACAGGTTACTACAGAAAATTCATAAAGGATTATGGGGTTATTAGTAGACCCCTCACACAAATGCTGAGGAAGGACAACTTTGTGTGGACTGATGAAGCTATACAAGCTTTTTCTCAGTTAAAAGAGGTAATGACAAGAGCCCCAGTCTTGGCATTACCTGATTTTTCAAAACCTTTTACTGTTGAGACAGATGCAAGTGGGAAAGGGATAGGAGCTGTCCTAATGCAAGAAGGTAGGCCCATTGCTTTCTTAAGCAAGGTCCTCTGACCTAAGAACCAACTACTCTCCATCTATGAGAGAGAGTTCTTAGATGTGCTATTAGCTATTCAGAAGTGGAGGCATTACCTCCAGGGCTCTCATTTTGTAATCAAGACAGGCCAGCAAAGTTTGAAGTTTCTGTTAGAGCAGCAAATAACCACTGCCTTGCAACAGAAGTGGGTTTCTAAATTGCTTGGGTTAGATTACAAAATTGAGTATAAGAAGGGTGTGGAGAACAAAGTTGTTGATGCTTTGTCAAGGGAATTCATGGAGGAAGGGGAATGTCAGGCTATTAGTGTTGTGAACCCTGTGTGCTTACATCAGGTTTTGTTGAGCTATGAGAATGATCAGTTTTTCACAAATATTCTGGCTATTAAGACACAGGACTGCACAGCTTATGAGGGTTTCACTGTGGCAAATGGCATACTGAGGTTTAAGGGGAGGATTTGTGTTGGTAGTTCTACCAACTTGTAGGAACAGATCTTAAACACCCTTCACAGTTCTCCAATGGGAGGACACTCTGGCAACTCAGGGACTTATATGAGGTTAAAGTCCTTGTTTTATTGGCCCACGATGTAGGAAGAAATCTTTGCTTTTGTGCAAAGTTGTGATGTGTGCAAAATGATCAAGGCAGAGTATAATGCTTACCCTGGGCTACTGCAACCTTTACCTATTCCAGAGCAAGCCTGGACACACATTGCTATGGATTTTGTAGAGGGGCTACCAAAATCTGAAGGTAAAACTGTCATTTTGGTGGTTATAGACACGTTCACTAAGTATGGACATTTTATTGCCCTCTCTCACCCTTACACAGCTAAGGATATTGCTCACACTTTCTTGAACAACATCTTCAAACTACATGGTATGCCTTCCAACATTGTGAGTGACAGAGACAAGGTCTTTACAAGCCTTTTTTTGGAAGGAATTTTTTGGTTTATTGGGTACCTCACTTGATATGGGGTCATCTTATCATCCTCATTCTGATGGACAGACTGTGAGATTGTATCAATGTATGGAGAATTACCTTAGAGGAATGGTATTTGATAACCCAAAGCAGTGGTTGAAGTGGTTACCACAAGCTGAGTTTTGGTATAATACCAATTTTCACTCAAGCTTACAGCTCACTCCATTCCAAGCCTTATATGGGTATGCTCCAGACCCCTTATCTATGGGATCATACATATACTCAGCATACTGATGCCAGAGACATTATTGCAGAGCGCATTAGGCTGAATACACTCTTGAAAGAGAATTTACTAAGAGCCCAACAGAGAATGAAACACTTTGCTGACAAGAAGAGGGTTGATAGAATTTTTGAGGTGGGGGATGAGGTTTTTCTTAAACTACAACCCTTCAGACAGAATTCTGTCAGTTTGTGCAAGAATCTAAAATTGAGTTGTAGATACTATGGTCCCTATAAGGTGATTGAAAAAATAGGGAAAGTGGCTTATCGCCTTGAGCTACCCCCTGGATCTCAAATACACCCAGTATTCCATGTTTCATTGCTTAAAAAGAAAATCAGCTCCAAAATACTACCTACTCTAGAACTACCCTTCTTAGATCAAGATGGAAATTTTAAGGTTTATCTCACTAAGGTGCTCGACAAACGTTTTACTAAGCGGGGAAACAGCGGAGTACCTCAAATTCTGGTGCAGTGGGGGAATTCCGGACCGGAGTCGGCGACTTGGGAGGATTACAGCTTCATTGCAGCCAAGTTTCCATCTTTTGATCCTTGGGGACAAGGATCGAGTGCGGCGGGGGGTAATGTCATGGCCTTACAGAATGGCAAACACGATGATGAGTTTGAATTTGAGAAACAGAAGATTAACAGTAAGAAATTGAAGAAATTGGAGAAAAAGAACTTAACTTTAAGGAAGAAAGAGAGGGATCGGGCTGTTGAAGAGAAAAGATAATCGATTGAAGTAGAACGACAGTGTTTCGTTGTGGAACGACAGCGTTTCGATAAGGCGGAGTCAACGGACGGGATGAAAGTTACGTGTTCCGCGGAGATTTAGTCGGAGTCATATTGCAGATTAATCCTTTAGTTATCATTTTATTAATTTAGCAGTGTTTGGTGTAATGCCTTTTTTACCCCCAGGTTGTTAGGGGCTTTTGTCTTTTCTGGAGTCATGCACGCTATATGAGTACTGTACCACTTTTACAATTACATCATCAGAAATATTATTCTCAACTCTCGTCTCTTCTTCTATGTACTTCTCTCTCTTTTGTACCTGCAATTCACAAATATAAAATCAGAAAATAACAAAAAATAGCAAAAACCTTTACATTCCGACGACGAATGCTCTTAATATAGCCACGAGACCAACATCTCATTAATTGCTCGACAAACCTTACCTGATGGCAATGGCAGAGCCTTATGTCAACACCGCCATAGTTCACTTCTACTCCACCCAACGGCGTGCGATTTATGAAGCTTACCCCAAACACGAAACTTTACCGAGCATTGAACCGCCGCTGTGAACCTTGCTTATGCACCGAATTTCAATAAGCAAAACCTGATGGCAATTGAAGATAGTCTAGGTGACGGCGGCGACCAGAAAAGGTTTCCCGAAGAAGGAATCTTTTCGTTTGCGAAGAACTGAAGAAGACAATGTGTTGTCCTTTATTTTTCCCTTTTTGAAATCACCTTTCGCAATAAAGAAAATTACTTTTCTTAACCAAAGAAAAAGGAAAAAGAGAGGGAGCTGAACGAGAAAAAAGAATTCCATACAGAAAAGATTCATGTTGGCTGAAGGAGGAATTTCCTTTTAAACTCAAACAGAATTTCTGACTTCCAACATTAATCCTTATCATTGTGCATCACGCACTTAAGCAAGAGAAAAAGAATTCTACATGACCAATTATATTGGAATCAGAAACTTAAAAGAATATGAAAAAAAAAGAAAAAAAATTCTTTCTGAAACATCATATGGACAAAATTTTAAATCGCAGTCATGTACGGACTACTCTCTTAAAAAATAGAATCAGCCACCTTATGCAATATTAGCAAAAAATATTGCTAAGCAATTCAACACAAGCTCGTAAATAATTGTGCCAAACAATGAATAATTTATTCAACAGAGTAATACCCTAAAACTTTACTTCAGAAACAAATATCACGAGAGCTTTAAAACTCGAATCTCAAAATTCCGATATGATTTAACATGGTGGCTCTGATACTACTTGTTGGATTAAATACTTTACGATGAATAGTAATTCATCAATCTAAGACCGTCACATGTTAAACCATAAAGAATAAGCAATAACCGAAAACGTACCTTGATCCATACAGATTAGCTTTTACGAGAGAACGGTGAGGACTTCGGTCTTCCACAGACAAATTCTAGCTCTCGATGGGGTCTCGCTCAATTGAATGAGGGGGAGAATGTTTCAAGAATTATCTTGGGGACCAAAATCCGAGCCTTATATAGTAATCTAATTAGAATCCCATAAACCCTAATTAGACTCATATTGGGTAGTACACATTAGGAAGCACATACATAATTAAATTTTAATTGTTCTCCTCAATTTTGATCACTTAATTAGCCCAATATACTTATTAGCTTAAATATAATTGTCTTAATTTATTTTTTCACTAAATAGATTATTAAAAATAATCTAACATGTTTAGCTAACTCACAAGAGCGAAGGCTAGCAGTAGTGCAATGACATGCAATAGGTGGCAACAAACAACTTATATTCATCGCAAAGTTTCTTAATTTTAGTATAATGCTCAGAAACAACACGTTGCAATTGATATTACAGTGGTTCATTAATAAGGCCAAAATGTGTTTCTAACAGATTCCATACACTAGCAATATAATCAACAAAAGTAAAAACTTCAGAAAATCCATCAGCAATAGAATAAAGGATCCACGAAGTTACCGTACAATCAACGTGGATCCACTCCTCGTAATCAGGATGATCAATCGCAGGTTTCAGATTTGCACCTATTATGAACCCTAGCTTGCGTTTCTCACCTAGTGTGAGATTTATCGCACGGCACCACGAATGATAATTGTTGATATATGTTCGCACCAGATCCAGCAGTGTCCGCACCAAATCTGGCAAATATCGACGAAATTGTAGAAATCATCGGATCAGACATGATGAAATTGAAGATTATGGCCACGATCGAATTCGTTCGTGGTCGGAGAAGAAGACTAACGAATAACAAATGTGATTACAACAAATAACATAGCAAAAACTGATAGATGTTTGAAGAAAAATCATGGATCGCACCTTAAGCTTTGGGATCCATATTCAATTTAGAGAGAGAAATTATGAAATGATTTCATTAGAGTAAAAGAGTTCAAACGATTATTATTAGATATCATTGTATCTTTAGATATCCTAGTTTATATTATTTTCATAGTTATCGTATCATAGAGATCATGTATAGTTATCTCTTATCTTATCTTGCACAATTATAATTGTATTTATACACTTATTGATGAAAAAGAAAAACACAGTAAATATTACACCCTTACATGGTATCAGAGCCTTCCTTTTTTTCTCCCCTCTCCCCTAAATGATCGACTCTACCGATCCTACCCTAGAGTCGGCCGCCACCTCTCTCTCTTCCGCCATCCAAATGCCACCAATGACCCCCACCAAAGTCTTCCCGGCCCTCATGGTCACAAATATTAAAAACTTCATCCCAATCACTCTAGATGTTGAAAACGGCCAATTCAATTATTTGTCGGAAATATTCAAAAGTCATGCTCGAGCCTATCAAGTCCTCGATCATATTCTTCCTCCTAAAAGTAGCATTTCTTCCTATCCAGCCGACTCTGATGCTGATATATGGGACCGCCTAGATGCCATCGTCCTCCAGTGGATTACGAAACCATCTCCAATGATCTTCTTCATACGATCATTGAACCCGATTCCACTGCCATGGGCGCATGGATCGTTTAGCCGACATCTTTCAGGACAACAAGAACTCGCGAGCGTTTCACTTAGCACATCAGCTTTCGCAAACAACCCTCGACGACTTTCCTAATGTTGGGCTTATTGTCAGAAACTCAAGATGCTTGCGGACCATCTTGCTAACGTTGGTGCTCCTGTGTCAAATCAAGGTTTAGTTCTGCAACTTGTAGCGGGCCTAAACGGGAACTTTAGTGGGGTCGCCACTCTCATCCAACAAAGAGACCCACTATCTCTTTTCTCTAAGGCTCGTTCGATGCTAGGGTTGCTAGGCAAGCTAACTCCGCTATCGTTTCACATGTTCCGTCGTACGCTTTGGACAGTGCACATCGCGAACCCACCGCAGCGGCTGTCCAACCCTCACGATCGTGGCTACGTGGGCCGTGGATGCATTTTGGCCCATCGCAAGCGTGGCGGCCGCGGGCTAGGGTGTGGTCTGCCCCCTTGGGCCTGGTCGAACCCGTGGGCCGCTTATGGACCGCACCCTTGGGTTGCCCTCCGTCGCCTTACCCCACGATCCAATGGTCCCCTCGGCCTTCTCCTCCGCCCGCAGCCCCTCAACAAGAGCTTATCGGCCCCCGCCCTGCTCACACCCATCACGCCGCCGCTTCCACCGCTGGATATACTCCGACCGACATTGACACCCGCCTTTAACACCATGTCTCCAAATTCACCCGACGAGCAATGGTACATGGGTTCAGGAGGATATTCACATATGACGGCGAATAACGGTATTCTTACGTCTTATTTTAATTTGAGCAACTCTGATGATATTACTATAGGTAATGGCAGTACTATTCTAATTGTTGGTACGGGTAATGCGTCCCTTCCCTCTCCTTTTCCTCATTTATCTTTATCTAATGTTCTACATGCACCTAAAATTGTCAATAACCTTACCTCTATTCGTAAATTCACTATTGATAATTCTGTGTCCATTTAATTTGATCCTTTGAGTTTTTCTATGAAGGACCTATGGACGCGCAAATACCTTTTGATATGCAATAGTTCTAGCGACCTATATTCTCTCTCAACGTCGCCCGACTCCTTCCGCTCCTCCTCCTTTGCCGCCATATCCTCCGATCATTGGCATGCGCGTCTCGGCCATCCCAGCCCCGCCATCCGTCAAGCCAATCACATCTATTGCTCCTCAGCGCCGTCTACTTTTTGTCCATCATGTCCATTAGGAAAGCATATTAGGTTACCTTTTTTGTCATCTACTTCTCGTACTTTACTTTCGTTTGATATTGTTCATAGAGACATTTGTACTTCACCCGTTTTGGGTTCTTCGGGTCATCATTATTACGTCTTGTTTTTAGAAGATTTTTCTAATTATTTATGGACTTCTCCCATTGCAAATAAATCACAAGTTTTTTCTACATTTTTGGCTTTTCGTGCACTTATAAAAACTCAATTTGAACACAAAATTAAAAGCTTTCAATGTGATAATGGAAAAGAATATAACAATGCTCTTGTGGGAATTATTGACTTTGGCTCAGTGGTATTTTCATAATTCTACCATCTTGAACGTAGTTGCAACTGGGGTAACTTGAGTAGCAGTGAAAGCTTGTATAGTTGTTGCAACTGAGTGAGCGACTGTTGCAACTGGGCGACGAGAGTCAAATTAGGGTAGGCAGTTAATTTAGTGGGACGTGGGCTTCACGCGAGTTAGTTATAACGGCCTCAGTATATATAATTTGTTACGCAACCAATTTGATAACGGGTTTTTGACACAACATTGTACTCATTATCTCCTCAATAAAATTGGACCTCGATTTCTCCCTTGGATTAAGGTTCTTCATCACATTGATGCTAGAACGCCGAACCAAGTAAAAATTGCATATGTTGTTCGTAATTGTTTACTTTCTTTGCTGCAATTGTTATTCATATTTTGTTTGTTCGATTTGTGTGATTCAATTGTGATTTGATTCGGTAAATTTTACGTTCCATTGAGCGATTTCACTACAAATTGGTGCGGTGAACGTGGAGTCGATCATGGCGATGGAAAATTTTGATGTAGAAAAGTTTACAGGGTAAAACGATTTT
Organism: Linaria vulgaris; assembly: GCA_948329865.1. NCBI lineage: Eukaryota > Viridiplantae > Streptophyta > Magnoliopsida > Lamiales > Plantaginaceae > Linaria > Linaria vulgaris. Next base: position 117,534,925 of record OX415250.1, on the reverse strand, counting down.
GGTTTGTGGCGGTTGAAGATGCGAGCACTATTAGTTCAACAAGGATTGGTTGATGCACTGGATGAGACAAAAATCGATAAGGATCTTGATGAAAAATCAAAGAAGATTATGATGGAGAAGGCTCATAGTGCTATGATCCTGAGTTTGGGTGATCAGGTGTTGCGACAGGTCTTGAAGGAGAAAACTGTTGCTCGTGTTTGGTTGAAGCTTGAAAGCTTGTACATGACCAAATCGTTGGTAAATCGTTTGTATCTTAAACAGGCTCTGTATTCTTTTAAGATGCAAGATGACAAATTGATAGAGGAACAGATTGATATGTTTAACAAGTTGATTCTGGATCTTGAGAACATTGATGTTGCAATTGATGATGAATATCGGGCTTTACTATTGTTAAGTGCTCTGCCAAAATCTCATGCCAACTTTAAGGAAACTCTTATATATGGAAGGGATTCTTTAACACTTGATGAGGTGCAATCTGCTCTAAATTCCAAGGAATTGAATGAGAGAGGGAATGCAAAGAAATCACAGAATGGTGAGGGACTAATAGTGAAGGGACAGAATCAGAAAAAGGAAAGTAGTAAGAAGGAGAAGAAGTCCAAGTCACAGGGAAAGAATGGGAAGAAACCATTCATTTGTTACCACTGTGAGAAAGAGGGTCATACCAGGAAGTTTTGTCCTGAAAGACAGAATAATGGTGGTGACAAGACTAAGGTGTCTGGCACTGTTGCAAGTGTACAAGAAGGGTATGAGTCTGCTGATGCTCTAATGGCTTCTTTTAGGGATCCAGATAATGTGTGGGTGTTAGATTCTGGTTGTTCCTTTCACTTGACTCCACATCGATCTATATTTGAAGAATATGAAGAGGTTGATGGTGGAACAATGTACTTGGGAGATAACAAACCTTGTAAGGTGAAAGGTATAGGATCTGTTAGGTTCAGCCTCCACAATGGATCTGAGAAACTGTTGAGATTGGTGAGATATGTCTCTGATCTCAAGAGAAACCTGATATCTCTTGGTGTATTAGAGAAAACAGGGTACAAGTTCTTGGGAGAGAATGGTATGGTAAAGGTTCTCAAAGGATCACAGGTGGTGATGAGAGGAGCAAGGGAACATACCCTTTACATACTAGAAGGAAAGGATGTGATTGGTATAGTTGCAACTGCAGCTGTTCAGGGGACTGTTTCTAAGTCTGAATTGTGGCACAAGAGATTAGCACATGTGAGTGAAAGAGGTTTGTTAGAGTTGAGGAAGCAAGGTCTGTTGGGAGCTGAAAAGTTGGAGAAGATTAGATTTTGTGAACATTGTGTTCTTGGCAAAGCTCATAAGGTTAAGTTCAATGTTAGTCAACAGAGAACTAAGAGAGCTTTGGATTATGTTCATGTTGATCTGTGGGGACCTTCAAGGACTGCTTCACATTCTAGAGCAAGATACTTCTTGTCACTTGTGGATGATTATTCCAGAAAGTTGTGGCTATTTGTGTTGAAGACTAAGGACCAGACATTTGAAACATTCAAAAACTGGAGGACCATGATTGAGAAGCAAACTGGATTGCAACTGAAAACATTGAGAACAGACAATGGTCTGGAGTTTTGTTCAGCTGAATTCAACGAGTATTTCAAGGTAAATGGAATTGTAAGGTACAAGACTGTTGCTGGAACTCCACAACAAAATGGATTAGCTGAGAGATTTAATAGAACCATACTTGAAAGGGTGAGATGTATGTTGCTAAGTGCTAACCTTCCAAAGGTTTTCTGGGCAGAGGCAGTTGCAACAGTTGGATATCTTATTAATAGATGTCCTTCTACAGCATTAAATATGAAGACACCAGAGGAAGTATGGTCTGGTCACAAACCAAGTTTGAGTCATCTGAGAGTGTTTGTTTCTTGGATATCCAGAATGAGTGAAGGGCTACAGATTGTGGTGTCTTGAACCAGGTCACAAGAGGTGCTTTATAAGCAGGGATGTAGTGTTCAATGAGGACACTATGGCTCTTAAAGAAACTGGGGATTTACCTGTGCAGACTGTTGAGATTGACAAAGGTGTTAACTCAAGAAATGAGGAAGATAGTGGCTATCAGCTTGAGGTGGAGCTTAAGGCTGACAGTGAACCAGATCATCCTGGAAATTGGTTACTTGAAGAAGAGCCAGTTGCAACTGGCAATGAACCTGTTGATCAAGAGGGGGATCAGGATGTGGAATCCAACTATATGCTAACCAGAGATAGAGCTAGAAGGGAAACTAAGGCACCAGAGAGGTATGGTTATGCAGACTTGCTTGCTTATTCCCTTGTAGCAGCAAGTAGTTTATTGGAAGAGGAACCAAGTGACTACAAGGCTGCAGTGAAAAGCAAGGATAGACACAAATGGCTTGAGGCTATGTCTAAAGAAATGAAGTCTCTGAAGGATAACAATACTTGGGATCTGGTTGAAAGACCAAAGGGCTCTAGGTTAGTTGGATGTAGATGGATCTTTAAACAAAAGGAAGGAATCCCTGGTGTTGAAAAAGGGAAGGTTCAAAGCAAGGTTAGTTGCAAGAGGGTTTACTCAAAGGGAGGGCATTGATTATAATGAAGTTTTCTCTCATGTGGTAAAACACAGGTCTATCAGAATATTGCTTTCTCTTGTGGCAAGGTATAACCTGGAGTTGGAACAAATGGATGTTAAAACTGCATTTCTATATGGGAACTTGGATGAGATCATTATGATGAAGCAACCAGAAGGATTTGAGATCAAAGGCAAGGAGGATCATGTGTGTAAACTCAATAAATCTCTATATGGTCTGAAGCAATCTCCAAGACAGTGGAATATGAGATTTGATGAGTTCATGATGAAGATTGGCTTTGTGAGGACTAAGTATGACAACTGTGTCTACTTTAAGTTCCAGGATGGAAAGCAGTTTACATTCTTGTTGTTGTATGTTGATGATATTCTGATCATCAGTAATACCAAGAACAAAGTTGCAACTGTGAAAGCCAAACTCAAAGGAGAGTTTGAAATGAAGGATTTAGGAGCAGCTAAGAAGATTCTGGGTATGGAGATAAGAAGAGACAAATCTAAATGTTTGTTGTACTTGTCTCGGGTGGAGTATCTTAAGAAGATACTAGAGAAATTTAGAATGTCTGAAGCTAAGGGAGTTGCAACTCCATTGTCTCAACAGTTCAAATTGAGTGCTGATCCGTGTCCCAACACTGATGAAGATAAGGAGTTTATGGCATAAATTCCTTATGCAAATGTTGCTGGATCTTTAATGTATGCCATGGTCTGCACTAGACCTGATTTGACCTACTCAGTTAGCATGATAAGTAGGTACATGGGTAATCCTGGAAGGGTGCATTGGAAGGCATTGAAATGGATTCTGAGGTATGTGAAACACACCATCAACATAGTACTGGTGTTTGGTGAGTTGCAACATCTGATGGAGAATCAGCCCCACATTAAAGGATTTGTGGATTCTAATTATGTTGGATGTTTGGACTCCAGAAAATCACTTACTGGATATGTTTTTACAGCATTTGGGACTGCTGTTAGTGGGAAGGCTAGCTTGCAAAGAATAGTTGCATTATCAACTACTGAGGCAGAGTATATTGCACTGGCAGAAGCAATCAAAGAGGCTCTATGGTTAGATGGGTTTGCCAAGGAGCTGAAGATTCAAGATGATGTGATCACAGTGCATTGTGACAATCAGAGTGCAATACATTTGTCGAAGAACCAAGTTTATTATGAAAGGATTAAACATGTGGATATCAAACTTCACTTTGTGAGAGAGGTGATAACATGTGGCTATGTGATGGTAAAGAAGGTTGCAACTGAGGAAAATCCAGCAGATATGATCACCAAAGTCTTGCCTAGCAACAAGTTTCATCATTGCCTGGATTTAATTCAACTGAAGAGTTGTTAGTCCTGGTGTTCAGGACTAGTTGGAGGAGTTGATTTGCTGATTTGTGATTGAGGTAGAGTTACAGAAATAAGGTGGAGAATTGTGGGAATTATTGACTTTGGCTCAGTGGTATTTCCATAATTCTACCATCTTGAACGTAGTTGCAACTAGGTAACTTGAGTAGCAGTGAAAGCTTGTATAGCTGTTGCAACTGAGTGAGCGACTGTTGCAACTGGGAGACGAGAGTCAGATTAGGGTAGGCAGTTAATTCAGTGGGCCGTGGGCTTCACGCGAGTTAGTTATAACGGCCTCAGTATATATAATTTGTTACGCAGCCAATTTCATAACGGGTTTTTGACACAACATTGTACTCTATATCTCCTCAATAAAATTGGACCTCGATTTCTCCCTTGTATTAGGGTTCTTCATCACATTGATGTTGAACCAAGTAAAAATTGCGTGTGTTGTTCGTAATTGTTTACTTTCTTTGCTGCGATTGTTATTCATATTTCGTTTGTTCGATTTGTGCGATTCAATTGTGATTTGATTCGGCAAATTTTGCGTTCAATTGAGTGATTTCACTACAGCTCTTTTTCACCAATTTTGTGCTAAAAATGGGATGACTTTTCGTTTTTCTTGCCCTTATACATCTTCTCAAAATGGAAAGTACGAAAGAGAAATTCGCACCATAAATAATATAATCCGCACTCTATTATCTCACGCCTCCCTCCCCCCGTCTTTTGGACACACGCCCTCCAAATGGCCACTTATCGATTAAATATTATCCTCACTAAAATACTTAAATAGTCCTCACCTCTACAAACTCTTTACAATGAAATTCCCTCTTACACTCCTCATATACTTTCCTTAACTCGGATGTCTCTCCTCTCCTCCTCCAGCAAATACATCACGCACCTCACGTGCCACTAAATGGCCCAATGCCGAACCTCCCTCTCATCTGCCGCCATCACCCAATGATGCTCTCTCTCATCAACCACCATCATATCCTCCTCACTCCTCGTTGCTCCTACTCACGGCCTGTCTCCTCAAATGGTGACTCGCAGCCACCATGGCATCTTTAAATCTACACAAATCTTCGACTTAAACACTACCTAGTCCCCCTCCCCTCTCTCTCACTCTCCTTCGGTCGCTCTATGCGACCATAATTGGAAACTTGCCATGCTTGATGAATACAATGCTCTTATTAATAATAATAATACATGATATCTCGTTCCTCGTCTGTCTAATGTTAATGTCATTCGTTCCATGTGGATATTTAGACATGAATTTCATTCTGACGGTTCTTTTGAGCTGCATAAAGCCCGTCTTATTGGTAATGGCAGGTCTCAACAAGTTGGAGTGGATTGTGATGAGACTTTCAACCGAGTGGTCAAGCCCGCCACCGTTAGGATTGTCTTGAGTATTGCTCTATCTAATTCTTGGGACATACATCGGTTGAACGTTAAGAATGCCTTTTTTACATGGTAAGCTTCATGAAACCGTTTATATGCATTGAAAATGCAAGGTATTCTGGAAATAATGTTATGCAATGTTGGGATAACATTGAGGATAACATTTAAAGCAGAGAGCATGTGCAAGAACTGTTATTTAACTGCTAAATTTGAGTTTTGCCTTTATTCACTTATTAATCAAGTTCCACGGTTTTAGTTGTTTATGTTTATATCTAGAAAGGTTTCTTAATCATAAGGAAGAGCTATGTAAGATTCCTTACTTGAAGTTTCAATAAGTCAAGTTAATTTGAAAAGTCAACTCAACACGGTTTGCAAAGAAGGAAATAAATTAGAGTTCCACTGCAACTTGGGTTCTTTCCAGGATTACTCCGAATTGAAGAAGGTGTGTTACCTTATTAGATCTGTAATAAAGGGAACACTTATTCAAGAAAGTGACCGAGTTCACAACGAAGTCCAAATTCAACAAGGAAACAACAAGAGTTAACCAAATTATGAACAACACACCTTGGAGTGCAAGTTTCAAGAAGCCTATATATAGGTGTGAAGTTCATCAAGATGATTACAAGACAATAGTGCTAAATAATTCGAGAGATTAATTCTTTGTATTGTCTTCGTCTTGCTTTTGCGAAGTTTTTATATCAACTACTTTAAGTCTAGTTCTTAGAAGTTAAGTAGTTCGTGCTTGTCTACTTCGTTGAGTCCGATCAACAAAGAGCGTTAGTGAATTATTGTGAGGAACATTTTGTTAAAACCTTTATTGGTTATTTCGCCTAAGGTTAGGAAGCTTTTAATAATATTGAAAACTTCTGAAAATTATATATTCTTACGTTCTTTATTTTCGCTGCATATTACTCTAATCAAGAAGATCATAATAAGAGTTAAGGAAAAACCAGTTTAACTCTTAAAGTTGTTGTGTCAAACCATGATCCGACAGTTTCAATTGGCGTCAGAGCCAAACACCGACTACACTTGATGGTTTGGAGGTGATACAACACAATGGATAGTGTCAATCCTAATGCCAACATAATTCCAGGTTTGGATGGCTCCAATTATGCATACTGGAAGATCAGGATCAGGTCTCACATCAAAGCTATTGTATTCGAGCCTGGCAATCTGTGATCAATGGATACTCTCTTCCAACATTACCAAGAGATGGTGAAGGTGGTCTAGTACCAAAACCAGAAGCAAATTGGACAGCTGAGGTAAGTCTCTATACCTCTAATGAAAAGGCTCTTAATGCTATTTTTAGTTAGGTTAATCATCACATATTCAAGTTAATCCAGAATTGTACTAAAGCCAAACATGCTTGGGATATACTTAAATTACATTGTGAAGAAGATTATGTTGTTAAAGATTCTAAACATAGACAACTGCTTCAGCAATTTGAAAACTTGAGATGGGTGAAGATGAAAGTGTTGATAGTTATTTTGAGAAAATTCTTGATATTGCTAACCAATGTGAAAACCTGGGTTTTGCTATAACTAATCAAGAGATGGTTTATAAAGCAATGGGAACACTTTCATCTAAATTTGCTCTCAAGAAAATTACAATGGGTGAATCTAGGAACCTTGCTAATCTACAGTTTCAAGTCTTCTTGAATACTCTTAGAGAATTTGAGATGGAGCTTGCCTCACAACCTAGCAAACATAGGGTTATTGCTTTAAGGGGATCAAGTCTTGATAATGAAAGTGATGATGAATGTGAATTAATTTCTTCAAACTATGGTAAAATTACTAAGAAATTGAATAAGCTGAACTTTAAAGGAAAAAGAAAAGAAAAGAATCTTAGTAATAGTTCTCCAGGTTATAAAAAAATACCTTCTAAGTTTGTGAAGTACATGGCATCGAAACCTACTTCTTTAGAAGATGATAAGTTAACAGATGTTCAATGTTTTGAATGTAAAGGATATGGTCATATGGCTAATGAATGTGCTAACACTCTTAGAAAAAGAGGAAATTCTCAATGAGTTTGTGTAGATGATTTCAATGAAGACTTTAGTGATGGAGAAGCAGAAGAACAATCAGAAGAGATTCACAGTGCTGCGCTACTCACTCAGATTGACTAGACACCATAAGATTCCATGAACTGCCTCGGATCTCAATGTTACCCCAACATTCAGGATCTAACATCAGAACATGAGACCTCGTTTACAGATTGGGATGACTATGATGCTAATATTGAACCTAATCTTGTGTCTAACAATGATGAATCTAACTTTGATTGTTTTCATGGCTCAGTGGATCTAGCTGAAGAATGTTTCTTTGAAGGTGAAATGTCCTAAGAGGAAATCATTGAAGACCTGAAGTCTATCTACCACAAACTGCTGCTTGAGAATCACAAACTCATCAAGAGCAACAAAAGCCTGAAGGAAGAGATTGGATGCATGACGGAGATGCTGAAACTGTATGAGAAAGACCTTGACAAAACTGAGGCTGAACTGAAGGAGGTAAAGGTAAAATTTAATAAAGCTGAACAAACCATTGCCAAATGGAACTCATCTTCTTCTAAGTTTGATGAGATTATGAGTATGGGAAATCAAGGTAAAAGTGGTTTGGGCTATGTGGAGAAACGTCCCTCTGAAGATGCTAATTTTGCCTATTTGAAAGCTGGTTTTATCAAGGAAAGTAATGTCTTGAGTTGTGAAATTCCTTTCAACACTGTGAAAAAACTTACTTTTATCTGTCAATATTGTTTTCAACCTGGTTACATTAAGCCTTATTGTAAAAAATATAAAAGTGTGATTGAGAAGAAAATAGTAATTAATAGCAGGACCAATGTTCGGAGAACCTCTGATCTGAATGTTATCCCAACATTAGGTAACAAAGGTGAAGGACATAAAAGTAGAACTTGGATTGAAAAGATAAAAACTCCTAAGGTTAAAATTATTTGCAATGTTGTCTTTTCTGCTGTTTACTCTAACCTTGCAGGTAAGTGGTATTTTAACAGTGGATGTTCAAGACACGTGACTGGAAACATTGACAAACTGATAGATGTAATCCCTTTGACTGTTGAAACAGTTACCTATGGAGAAGACATTAAACGGAAAATCATTGGAAAATGAGTATTGGATGTTGAAGGATTTCCACCAGTCAAGGACGTGTTGTAGGTTGAGGGATTGAAAGCAAATTTAATTAGCATAAGTCAACTTTGTGATGATAACTTGCTAGTTACTTTTGATAAAAGTTCATGTGATTTGTTTAATAGTGACAATGTCTGTGTCATGACAGGTACAAGACCAAATGATAACTGATATCTTGCTCACGATGAAGATGAATGCTACCATGCCAAGGTAGATGAATCTGTCATGTGGCACAAGAAGTTAGGACATGTGCACTATAGAAATCTGGAGAAACTACAGAAGTTAGAGGGTGTAAGAAGTCTGCCTAAGTTGACTAGTCCAGGTACTGAAGAAGTCACTGTTTCAGATGTTGTTCCAACATTGGACCCAACATTGAACACAGAAGCTAGAGATGTTAAACTGAAAACTGGAACAAATGTTGACTTAACACCAGAAACCCCCAATGTTAGGCCAACATTTGTACTGTCAGATTCTGAAGATGAAATATTTCCTGAATCTAGAAGAGATCCTCCTGCTAGGATACAAGGAGATCATCCAGCCACTCAAGTAATTGGACAAATTACTGAAAGGGTAAGAACATGCAACAAAGAAAGGGTTAATTACAAGGATATGGTAAAGTTGTGTGTTTGTATGTCTTCTTCATGTACTGTTAAAAATGCATCTTATTTTGTGTCCTCCATTGAACCTATGAATGTAACTGAAGCTCTCAAGGATAGTTACTGGATTAATGACATGCAAGAGGAACTCTTACAAATTCACCAAAAACAGAGTTTGGAATCTAGTGCCTAGGCCTTCACATGTGAATGTAATAGGTATAAAATGGATTTGCAAGAATAAACCTGATGAGAATGGTGTAATTATGATGAACAAAGCTAGGTTGGTCGCACAAGGTTATACTCAGGTAGAAAGTATAGATTTTGATGAGAGTTTTGCTCTAGTAGCTAGGATGAAATCAATTAGATTACTTCTTGATATTACTTGTTGTCTTAAGATTAAACTTTACCAAACGGATGTTAAGGGTGCCTTTCTGAATGGTTTAATTGACAAAGAGGTTTATTTAGAACAACCTAAAGGTTTTGCTGACCCTAAACATCCTGACCATGTGTATAAACTTGAGAAGGCTTTGTATGGCTTAAAACAGGCTCCTAGAGCTTGGTATGAGAGGCTAACTGATTTTCTGTTAGGCCTAGGTTTCAATAGAGGAGATGAAGACAGAACATTATTTTTCCTTAGAAAAAGCTCTGACATATGTATTGCTCAAATTTATGTGGATGATATAGTATTTGGCTCTACTAACAGTCTACTTTAGACAAGTTTGTTGAGTCTATGACATGAACATTTAAAATGAGCATGACTGGTGAGCTTAACTACTTTCTGGGACTACAGGTAAAGTAGCTGGAGAATGGTATCTTCCTGAACCAGGAGAAGTATGCAAGGAATCTAGTGAAGAGATTTGAGCTACAAGAGTCCAAGTCTTGCAAAACTCTTATGTCCTCTTCAGTGAACATAACAAAAGATGGCAGTGGGAGCAATGTTGACCCAACATTGTACAGATCCGTGATTGGTAGTTTGCTATATCTCTTTTCCTCTAGACTTAATATCATGTTTTCAGTATGTGTTTGTGCTAGGTACCAAGCTGAGCCAAGGCAATCTCACTTGATTATTGTGAAGAGGATTCTTAGATATATCTCTGGAACTTCACCTTTAGGTATTTTGCATTCTTATGACACTAACACTAACTTGGTTGGGTTTCAGTGACTCTGACTGGGCAGGTGATGTGGATGACAGGAAATTCACAAGTGGGGGCTGTTTTTATTTGAGGAATGATTTGGTCTCCTGGTATAGCAAGAAACAGAACTGTGTTTCATTATCAACAGCTGAATCAGAATATGTAGTTGTTGGAGCTGTGTTACCCAACTTGTATGGCTCAAACACATGCTCTCAGATTATAGGTTATACAGTGATACACTTCTCATGTTCTGTGACAATCTAAGTGCCATAAGTATCTCTAGGAATCCTGTCCAACATTCTAGAACTAAGCATATAGACATAAGGCATCATTTCTTAAGAGATATGGTAGAGGAAAAAGTGATCAACATTGAACATATTAAGACAACAAATCAGCTTGCTGATATGTTTACAAAACCTTTAGATAGTGAGAGATTCTCCAGCTTGAAGAAATCTCTTGGCATGTGCAATATGTGAGAACGTTGAGAAAACCAGTGTTGACATAACACCACTATCTAGCTTTGGTATATTGGTTGTGGTGTAGTAGGTATTCTGTTGTTTTTCTTTTTTGAATTTATTTCCTTGTGAGTCTCATTTAAGCCTTGTTATGTCATATTTGGTTTGTGTGGTTGAACTCTTTGATTAACAACTCCCTCTATTTATTAGTTTCACATCTTTGTTTTGAAAAAGAAATAAAACTCTTCTGTTTGTCTGAGGTTATGATAGCCTAACATATGGAGAAGTTGGGGTACACATAGTTCACTACTTTGATGTCTATTCAGTTGTGTCTTATTCATATGAAAGGTGTACAGGACATGTGGATAAGCTGGGGTACATGATGTTGACAGCTTCAGTGTTACTCAGTTGTGCTTATTTACATGTTTCTGTTTGTTTGGCCAAGGAAGACATGAGGGTGATCCTTTCTACTTGGGTGTTTGAGGTTTAGATTTCTTACATTTAGTAGCACTGATCACTTGGTGATTCTCTTCAATGCAGGTTGGTAAACAAGTATGCATAAGGAATTAGGGTGTTGGAGTGCATGATAAATGAATTGCCAACATTCAAGGCCTTTGTACTTTCCTAACTTGTTGTTGTTAATGTTGTTACTAGGTTGTGTGGAGTTCAGGTTGTCCTCATTCAGTAGTGACATTAGCTTTGTGTTTAGCAACTTTCAGTTTTTTGGTTCAGATGAGTTATGAAAATAATAAAGATTATAAAGAAATGTGAATTGTGCTGGTTTGAGAAGTTTTTCATAAGTGTTTACCATCTGCCTATTTGACATTACATTGTTGCATTCATGTAGAACTGCATTGTTTTCTTTCTTGTTGTTGAGTTGTGTCGGTTTAAGCTTAGGGGGAGTATAATTCATGTGTTGAGGCATACAATTTGGGTGACATACTGCAGGTGACACACTTTTCTATGACTTTATATGTTGTGGAAGTGAATTTTTCCTTGAATTCATAACTCCTTATCTCTGTGTATTTCTTGTTATCTATGTTGCTTACTCATGATTTTGATATGAACATTATGTTTGAGGTACTACTTGCTATATTAGTTAAGTTTTAGATGTATTTTCGGATGTATCTCAAGCTCTCACATGAATTTGCCTTGGTGAATCCAGTACCTCCACCTTCTGGTTTGAATGTTATCCCAACATTCTGCACTGTCGCAGGCCAACATTAAAAACATGAACTTATGAGTTTTCAGATTTTTTGAAAATCGCTTTGGTTACCTGTTACATAAACATTGACACATGTGCGTGGAAAAACATAGTGGGACGATTTTAATTGGTTAAGAATCTGTAACTACCCACTAACATTCACTCTCTCTCCACTACTCATGAGGAATCAAAACCCTAATTTCCCTATTTGTGCTTACAATTTCTGCAATTTTACTCTCTATTCTCAAAATTCTCTCAATTTTTCTCTGCAAATCTTTCTTACTAACAATGGCAAGCAAGTCTTCTATGGATACTCTTGCAGGTGTTTCTCTAAGCAATGAACCTACAACTGCGCGCACTCCCTCTCACACTCGAGGTGATGCTGCAAAGTCCGATGATCCTCAAGTTACTGCTAAAAGAAAGGAGATTCCCTACGTACGACGAGAAAAGAAATCCAAGCAAGGAGAATCGACTTCGAATGTTGAGCCAACTACTGAGTCAACCACTCCAATCATCAATGAGACTGAAATTGTGGTAAATAGGGCTGAACCTAACCCTGAGATTAATGTTGATGTATCTGTTGAGGGGGAGGTTGGCGAATTAGTGGATAAATTGGTGAAGAAGTGGGTTAGGGGTTAAAAGAAAAAGAGCAAGGGTGCTGGTGAGAAGTTGATTGGTGGTCAAAAGATGTTTGAAACTGCCAAGAATCGTGATGAGGCTAGAAAAAGGCAGGTTGAGAGGTGAGCTCATAAGAGGGCTGCTGAAGCTGAGAAAAAGGCTGAAGAAGATAGAAAATTTGTTGTTGTTGCTGCTGTTGAGAGAAAGAGGAAGGGTAAGCAAGTTTTGGAAAAGGAAATTGAGGTTGTGGGTGTTGAGGATGAAGTGGAAAAGGAGGAGAAAGAAGAGGAGAAGACTGGTGAAGAAGAGCAGGATGTTGCTGATGTTAAGGCAACACCAGAGACAGAAGAATACTCTGATGGACTGTAAGTGATTTACCCTGAAGATGAGGATGACTACTTTTCCCTCTATTATCTTACCAAAGATTTGGAGTAGAAGCGGGATTCTTTCAAGAGAAGGGAAATTCACCTTGAAAGAGCTGTAGAGATGGCCAGCTTTAAAGGACACAAAGTGATGGAATTACTTGAAGCAAGAGGGATTCATCAATCTGTGATGGAGTTGAATGATTATGCTCCTAAGATTGTTATGGAATTCCACCTAAATCTCTCCAAGTGGATAAGAGATTACAGATCTCCAAAATATGGAAAAGCATGGGTGAGGAGGAGAGTCTTCAATATTGAACCCTACACCATCAACAAGATCTGTGGATTTCCACTTGCTGAAGAATCTGAGGACCCCTACTACGATGATGTGATTGAAGATTTGACAGGAGGGTTGGTCAAAGTGTGGAAAGATGCTCTACCAACTACAAAACTCACTTCCCTTAGTGCTGTCTTGCATAAGATTGCATGCTTCAACTGGCTGCCAAGTAATAATGCTTCTGTATTGACTAAGGAATCAGCAATCTTAGTGTACAAAATCAAGAATGGGCTAGCTGTGAATATAGGGGAGAGGATTTTGAAGTAAATGTCTGAAGTTGCTGGAAGGAAGAATGGCATGCTGCCTTTTCCCTCACTCATCTGCAAAATTCTTATCAAGCAAGGATTGAAGAGTGAGAGATCTTCCATGGAACTTACAATCCTCTCAAGCTACTTGTCTGGTTCAAGAGTGATAGATCTTCCATGGAACACAAAAGGAGTGGTATGACCAAGCAAAGAGAAGAAGAAGGCTCATGAGTTTGCTGGAACTTCAGTGCCTATGTCCAAAGAAGAAGATTACATGGTCATAACCTCAACTTTTGTGGATCATCTGCTGAATTGGTTCCGGGGGCACATTGCTGATACTCGGAAGGATATTGAGGATAAGAAGGAACATCTCAAAAAGTTAGAGAGCTTGGTGAAAAGTTGGGAGAAACTCCCTTCTTCACAAAAATGGGGAGAGTAGTTCCAATTTTTAAGTTTGTTTTTCTAGTTTTCTGTTTTGTTTCTTAAAACTGTTGTTATGTTTGTGTTGTTGGTACATTATCTCTATGTGGTTTGATTTGATCAAGGAACATGTCCTTGTTATCTAGCTATGGTCTGTAACTCTAAGTATGACTATTGTTTGAACTGCTCTGACTGTTGTTGCTTATGAAAGCAAATTTTGAACTATTTTTCTGTTTAACCTTTTATGCAAGAAACTCACTAGTTTCAATGTTGAGGCAACATTGATGAATGTTGGATTCTGAACATCTTTTGATGTAGTGATGACCCTAATACTTGTTTTTGTTATTTTAATTTTGCATTGAGGGGGAGAAGTTTAGTAGTTTTAATTTATTTCTTGTTGATTCTAACCTTCTGGATATAAGACTTGATTGGAACATGTATTGGTTTTGTGAAGAAATGCAAAAGGGGGAAGATTAAAAGTGCAAGGTATTCTGAAAAAAATCTTATGCGATGTTGGGACAACATTAAGGATAACATTGAAACTAGAGAGCCTGTGCGAGAACTGTTATTTAACTGTTAAATTTGAGTTTTGCCTTTATTCACTTATTAATCAAGTTACACGACTTTAGTTGTTTATGTTTATGTCTAGGACGGTATCTTAATCATAAGGAAGAGCTATGGAAGATTCCTTACTTGAATTCAAGTTAAGTTGAAAAGTCAACTCAACACAGTTTGCAAAGAAGGAAACAAACTGGAGTTCCACTGCAACTTGGATTCTTTCCACGATTACTTCGAATTGAAGAAGGTGTGTTACCTTATTAGATCTGTAATAAAGGGAACACTTATTCGAGAAAGAGACCGAGTTCACAAGGAAGTCCAAACTCAACAAGGAAACAACAAGAGTTACCAAAACTGTGAACAACACACCTTGGAGTACAAGTTTCAAGAAACCTATATATAAGTGTAAAGTTCATCAAGATGATTACAAGACAATAGTGCTAAATAATCCGAGAGATTAATTCTTTGTATTGTCTTCGTCTTGATTTTGCGAAATTTTTGTATCAACTACTTTAAGTCTAGTTCTTAGAAGTTAAGTAGTTCGTGATTGTCTGCTTTGTTTAGTCCGATCAACAAAGAGCGTGAGTGAATTGTTGTGAAGAACGTTTTGTTAAAACCTTTATTGGTTAGTTCGCCTAAGGTTAGGAAGTTTTTAATAATATTGAAAACTTCTGAAAATTGTATATTCTTGCGTTCTTTATTTTCGCTGCATATTACTCTAATCAAGAAGATCATAATAAGAGTTAAAGCAACACCAGCTTAACTCTTAAAGTTATTGTGTTAGTCCATGATCCGACAATTTCATGCATCCACCTATGGGTTTTCGTGACTCTCATTTCCCTAATCACGTGTGCTTACTCAGAAAGTCTCTTTATGGCCTTAAACATGCCCATCGGGCTTGGTATCAGCGGTTCGCCGATTATGTGGCTCCTATTGGTTTTATTCATAGCAAGTTGGATCAATCTTTGTTTATTTATCGTCGTGGGGGTGACACAGCATATTTATTATTATATGTGAATGACATTATTTTGACCGCCTCTTCTTCATCACTACGTCGGTGTATTATGTCTCTTCTATGTTCCGAATTTGTTATGAAGGATTTGAGGTTACTCAGATATTTTTTGGGCATTGATGTCTCTCGCTTATCTAATGGTCTCTTCTTATCTCAAAGAAAGTACGCCATGAGTATTATTGAGTGCGCGGGCATGGGCTCTTGCAAACCATGTGCAACTCTCGTTGACACCTCCTCCAAGATAAGGTGGCCGACGGACAGTCCTCCATGCTCCAATCCCACTCCCTTCTGGAGTCTCGCGGGTGCACTTCAGTAACTCATCTTCACCCATCCGGATATCTCTTATGCGGTTCAGCAAGTTTGCTTATTGATGCATGACCCTCAGGATTCTCACATGCAAGCACTGAAATGCACCATTCGGTATCTTCAAGGGACATTGGATTATGGTTTATCTCTATCCCGTTCCACAATTTCTGGCCTTATTGCCTACTCTGATGCTGATTGGGGCGGATGCCCGGATACTCGTCGTTCCACCTCGGGTTAATGTGTTTATTTTGGTGATAATCTCATCTCATGGTCTGCCAAACGTCAGCCCACTCTCCCTCGTTCCAATGTTGAGTCCGAATATCGTTGGGTTGCAAATGTGGTATTCGAAGCATGTTGGCTTCGAAATTTTCTTCTTGAGCTTCACTGTCCTATCACTAATGCAACCTTGGTATATTGCGACAACCCAGTGTTGTTTACTTATCGGGAAATCCGGTTCAACATCAACGAACCAAACATATTGAGATGGATATCCACTTTGTTCGTGAGAAGGTTGCTCGTGGCCTCATTCGAGTTCTTCACGTCCCATCACGGACCAATTTGCCGACACATTCACGAAGGGCCTTCCACGTGTACTCTTTGAAGATTTTTGTTCCAATCCCAACGTTCGTCCTCCTCCCGTTTCGACTGCAGGGGTGTATTAGATATCATTGTATCTATAGATATCCTAGTTTATATTATTTCCATAGTTATCGTATCATAGAGATCATGTATAGTTATTTCTTACCTTATCTTTCACAATTGTAATTGTACTTATACACCTATTAATGAACAAGAAGAATATTACACTCTTACAATTATAGCTGATAGATACAAAATATATACACTAGCTACTCTAACAGAAAAGAAGTGGGAGAAAACTAACTAGCTAACAAACTAATCAGCTAATTACATATTGACCCCGGGGAATATATAAATACCAACAGATATAAATATAACCAACAAGTAATTAAAAAAAACTACGTTCTGTTATCTCTAATTGGTAAAAGATCAGTTTGTTATTTTAATTAGCAAAAGACTTCAAGTGGATTGTGGTATTCAATAATTAGCGCACTGCCATGTTTTTTATATATGTTGGAGTGTTTGTCTGGAAGTGAAAAAAACATTGTGTCCGTTAAGTTTATTTTACAAAAACACACAAAATTGATGCATCACTTATACGGGCCATCCATTACCAAGCCCGTCCGTACCAAGTGGACAGCTGACTTTCAGCTTTAGTGGCTTGTTATTTAATTCCTTCTTTTAAAAAACTAGCAATTTGTTTAATTGTAATTTCTATTTTTAGAATTGTGTTGCAGTAAGGTAATGGAATTAGTTGGTAATAGTGGTCAAATTAGTTGCTAAAATAGTAGGAATCATGGACTGAATTATTTTTTCAGCCCCGACAATGGCTTTACCAGCACCAAAAACAGCAACACAGTATCGTGTTTGACGACTCAATAATGTTGAATGCAAGCACATCGAGCAAATGGGTTGTGCTTTAATTGCAATGAAAAGTATGGACCATGTCATAAGTGCAAAGGTGCACAGTTTGTGACACTTTTGGCATATGATACTGAAGTTTGGGACTCAGATTCGATAGAAGATGAGGAATTAGATGAATCTGTCCCACAAGGACTGAACAAAGTTCAAACAGAAGCTGAAAATGTACATTTTCATATATCTTATGCTGCTTACGTTGGGATTAAAGGTCCCAAAACCTTGCATGTTACTCGTCTGATTAACAATAGAAAAGTTAGCATATTAATTGATGGAGGAAGTACACACAACATTGTACAACCTAGATGGGTGTAATTTCTCAAACTTCGGGTTTTGAGCAGACCAGATGTGGGAGTAATGGTTGGAAACGGGAAAAATCTTATATGCAATGGCATATGCAAGGATGTGAAACTTAATCTTTTGGCACGGATGTCAAAGTACCCCTGATGGTTCTGCCAATTCACGGAGCAGCCATGGTACTTGGTGTCGAAAGGATGGAGGAATTGGGAGACGTTTTGACAAATTATAATGATCAGCGAATGGAATTTAACTGGCAAGGAGAGCGTGTCAAACTTATGGGTGAATCTCGACTTATCAAAGTTCTACACCAACAACTTCATCGCTTAATACTTACAGATTCTGTAAGTAACCTGTATACAATAAGTGCTGATAGTTCCCAGAATTTTTTAGATGTTCCTAATGCAGTTATTTCTCAAGATAATCCTGAGATGCAACAGTTAATTGGGGAATATAAGGGAATATTTATAAAACCACTTAAGTTACCTTCTCTACGTGATCACGATCATCGTATACATCTCCTACCCGACACTAAGCCTGTTAATGTTAAGCCTTACAGATATCCCCACTACCAAAAGCCAGTTATGGCATAAATTATTCAAGAAATGTTGAAAGAAGGGGTCATTTGACCAAGCACGAGTCCTTACTCTTCCCCAGTTCTTCTGGTAGGTAAAAACAATGGGACGTGGCATTTTTGGGTAGACTACAGGCTTTAAACACAATAACATCAAGGACCGGTTTCCTATCCCAACGGTTAACGAGTTGCTTGATGAATTAAAAGGGGCAACAATTTTTAGGAAGCTTGACTTACGTTCTGGCTACCATCAAATTCGTTTGGCTGAAAAATGCATCCATAAGACTGCCTTTTGTACATGTGACGGGCACTACGAGTTCGTAGTTATGCCTTTCGGCCTCACCAACGCACCGTCCAATTCTCAAGCAGCCATGAATGACTTATTTAGGGAGTAGTTACGTAAATTTGTTCTTGTCTTTTTAGATGATATACTTATTTATAGAATTATAGTGCTCATTGGCGTGAACATCAACTACATCCTAAGATTGTTTTTAAGTTGTTGGTTTCTAATTAGTGTTTTGCCAATATTAGCAAGTGCTTGTTTGTTGTTCCTAAGGTTCATTATTTGGGGCACGTTATTTGTGAAAAGGGTGTGCTAGTCGATTCAGAGAAGGTTCAAGCCATTGTTGATTGGCTTGTTCCAACCACGGTGACTGCGTTACGTGGGTTTCTTGGCCTCACCGGATACTATAGACGCTTGTGACGCCACTCACGCCTCTCTTCTCACGAATTTACTAAAGAAAAATTAGTTTACATGGGATACAAGTAAACAATTAGCATTCGAAAAATTAAAAATGTTGATGACGTCAGTCCCCGTCCTTGCTCTTCCGAATTTTACCTTGCCTTTTGATCTCATGACTGTAAGACCATCCAATTGCATTTTTCAGCAGGAAAATGTCACCCATAATGCAAGCACAATTTGCATACAACAAAGAACTTTTTGCAGTCACGAAGGCTGTCAAGAAATGGCGACATTATTTGCTAGGGAATAAATTCAGAATATTTATAGATCAACAAAGTTTACGGCACATGCTTAAACAGGTTATTCATACGCTCGAGCAGCAAAAGTGGATTTCTAAACTCGTTGGTTATACCTATGACGTTTACTATAAGGTAGGTAAAGAAAATAATGTTGATGATGCTTTGTCTCGAATTATCTCACTTGAATATGCATCAGTTTATGTGTTCACCGCGCCTTGGATGGATCAGATTCGTGCTTATTTTCAAACCGATCCTGAGGGTATGCAATTCATGAACAAAATCAAGTCAAATGCTGATCCAGCACAGTACAACTACAAATGAGATCTGATCTACTTCAAAAACCACGTTTTTTTGCCTAATTTTGATGGCCTTCGCTACAAGCTTATTCGGGAGTTCCACAGTTCAACTATTTGGGGCTATTCAGAAGTCAAATCAACGTTAGCTCAGATTTCAACTGCGTTCCATTGGCCAAGTCCCAAGGGCGACATACATGCATTTGTCAAAACCTGTCAGATTTGTCAACAAATCAAGTACCAAACAAGTAAGCCATATGGACTTCTAAGCCCTTTAGCAATTCCAAACAACACATGGGAATTACTCATCTTCCTATTTCAAATGGGAAAATAGTAATATGGGTTTTGGTTGATAGGTTATCCAAGTTTTTACGGATAATTTCACTTCCTACTTGTTATACAACTTTGTATTTAGCTTCTATTTTTGTCAATGATGTTTATAGCATACATGGACTCCCTAAGTCTATTGTTTCAAATCAAATCCTATTTTTCTTAATAAGTTTTGGCAAGAGCTATTTAAACAAGTAGGAACAACTCTAAAATTTAGCAGTGCATATCACCCTCAAACGGATGCTCAAAGGGAAGTGATTAACAGATCTGTAGAATGTTATCTACGGTGTTTTTGCTCGAATCAACCTATGAAATGGTCGAGATATATGTCGGTTGCCCTGATCTGGTATAATACGACCATGCATTCAACTATAGGTATGACCCCATATCAAGCCTTATTCGTACGCACACCTACGGCTATTCCAGATTATCTACATGGTGAATCAGCTAACAACACCATCGACTCAACACTCACTAATCATGCTCAAATACTCGATCTACTCAAATGTAACATTCAAAAATGCCAACACCGCATGAGCAACCAAGCAAATAAGCATCGACAAGACATTACGTACGAAGTTGAAAATATGGTGTTATTGAAGTTGATAGTTTACCGTCAAGTTTTAGCAAAGGATCAGCCGCATGGAAAGCTCCGTCGCTGGTAATTTGGTCCATTTTGCATCTGCCTCCGCATCGGAGAAGTCGCGTATGACTTGGAACTGCCGAAGAGCTCTCAAATTCACTATGTCTTCACGTCTCCTTGCTTCGGCCTTTCTACGGTGTCCCGCCAGCTGCGCCGCCATCATTTACAGCGACTTCGGACGAAGGGGAAGTATATTTGAAGGCTGAGTGTTTTCTTGATTTTTGGAGTGTTGTGAGAAATGGCGTTTCGATTGCCCAACCCCTAGTAAAGTGGGTTGCTTGTCTGATTGAAGAGGCCACGCGGGAGGATCTGGAGTTGTTGCTCGAGCGATACCCTAATTGGGACGACTCTAAGGTGGCTGCACAAACCCAACCCCTTAATGGTGATGTTGCTATAGGCCTTTAGGACAAGGCTACGGGCCCATCGACTACCAGGCATGTCCGCACCAAATGGCAACCCAAGTGGACTGATGGCTTTCAGCTTTAGTGGCTCAAATTGCTATTTGACCCAAATTGTTATATAATTCCTTCTTGTAAGAATTAGTAATTTGTTTAATTATAATTTCTATTTCAGAATTGTGTTGCACGTAAGTAGTGGAATTAGTTGGTAGCAGTGGTCAAATTAGTTGCTATTATAGCGGGAATCATGGACTGAATTATTCAGCCTAAATCCTCTATTTATTTCAATCTTTGTAATCATTTTTATCAAGGTTAATCAAGTAATTTCTTAATTTCTCTAAATTTTCTCATCTCTATTCTTGGAGTCCCACCTAAACTCGAATTAGGTACATAAATCGATACTTGGTTGTATCAATCACGTTGAAGAAAACTTAACCAAAATATAGGGAAATTGTCAGTTTTATAAAACCAAGTGGGCAATTGCGAATTCTAGAAGACCACATCTGAGTTTTTTTGGAATTTATCAAAACACATGGTAATTTTAGCTAAATTTTGATTGTATAGTGAAGGCCAAAACCATCCAAAATAGTCGCAAATCAAGAGCAATGGTACATATTAAGCGGAGTTGTGCAAGATTGGAAGCTAGGTTGCTTTTTTCATTGACCAAATAACACAAGAGGTTTTTTTCCAAGAGTATTTTTGCCAAAAATAACAGGGGATAGTTTTTGCTATCATCTCTAAAAGGAACCCGATCAATTTCATGAAAATTATGTGCCCTATATTAATGTATCTCCTTCATTTTCTAGGGAAAACTGGCAGATTGGGCAAGGCTTGGAAGAATCTATGAACGAAGTGATTGTAATATCCAAACTCTAACATCGGAATTTAGTTAGACTTTTGGGGTGTTGTGTGGAGAAAGAAGAGAATATGCTTGTCTACGAATACGTGGGGAATAGAATTTTAGATATCATGCTATTCGGTTAGTCCATTTTGTTTCAGTTACTGGAAGAATCCATTTTGCTTTAACATTGTAGTCAATTCATGTTGTGTAGGTAAAAGCAAAAATATTCTTGATTGGAAGAAAAGACTCAACATTATCGAAAGGCTTAGGCAAGGCCTCTCATATCTTCATAGGGACTCCAGGCTGAGGATAAGCCATCGCGGCCTGAAACCTGGAAATGTATTGCTGGATGAGGAATGGAATCCAAAGATTTCCGATTTTGGGATGGAAAGAATATTTGGAGGAAACTAAGATCAAGCCAACACCAGAAAAATCGCTGAAACATAGTATGCCAATATTATTCTCCACCATGCATTTATTTTATGACACTTTAAAATTACATTTCATAGTTACTATGAACTAACTAGGTTGTGCCTAATGCAGTGGATATATGGCACTTGAAGACGGTTTGAGAGGCACATTTTCGAAAATATCTGATGTTTTCATCTTTGGAGTAACAATGTTGGAGATAATAGGTGGGAGAAAAAACTCTAGCTTCTACGATGATGAGTTCTCTCTAAGCCTTTTGGGACACGTAAATGCTTCAAACTTATCAATATTATTTGCCCAAGTTTTTTGGTTGTTATGATCGCAAGTCGTTCTTGTTTTTTGGAGATGGATATGATTGATAACAGAATCTCTGACCCAAGCCTATGGGGAGAGATTATGAGATGTACGCATATTGGTATATTATGCGTTCAAGAATGCCACGACCACCGGCCTACTATATCAACGGTGCTATCAATATTGAGCAGAGAAATTGTCGATCTACTAGAAACTCGTACTCCAGGATTTACTGAGAAATGGCACGTTGGATCTTCAGATTGTTCTCCGCAATCTGCCAACGGACTCACTCTCATAAGTGAGGGACACTGAATCTTTATCATTGATTTGCATGGAGTGACGGAGATGATGATCATGATGAATCTGATCGTGTGTTTTGTATAAACAAAATTTGTTATAAAAACAATGAACGAAATTGCACAATTGCATATAGATTGCAATTAAATTTGTGTGAGGAAGAAAAGAGAAACTAGTGTGTCTTATGCTTCATGTGATTCTATAGTAACTATTAAAGCTTAGATCATAACTTTGGCATCTTGATTCGGACAAATAATTACATTTGTCTCTTATTTTTTTTTAAAGTTAATATACCCTTTTTTTAGGCCTTGAATAAATACTCCATATCTTTTAAAAGGTCTACTAAAAAGGCCTCGGCCCCGGCCCCTATTCGGGCCAAAATTGCCTATGTGGCGGTACAATCAACAAATTGCTAAGCTTAGTCAATAAGTTGTCAATGCCACGTCATATTTTTCAGCAAAAAAATATTTTTTACATAAACGCTTGTAATTTTAAATATTGTACTTACAACCCATAATAAATGCACTTTGCACCCCAAAATATATATACATAAATAATAATGGTAAAGATATATATATATATATAACATAATAATAAAAATTTATATATAAAAAACAAATAAATAAAAAATAATCATCATCTTCATCACGACCATCGCCCTCCACCCCCCCCCCCCCCCCCGCCGGGGTCGGATCTTCATCGAACACCGCCAGATTTCATCACCACCGAACACCACCACAAATCGCTACAAATCGCGCCGCCGATGAAGACTTGATGTGATTTGCAGCGATTTGTGGTGGTGTTCAATGAAGATCTGGCGGCGGAGTGGGGGGAGGGGGCAGCAGGGGTCGTGATGAAGATGATGATGATTATTATTTTTTTTTTTATATATTGTTAAAATCTTTATTATTATTATTATTTATATATTATGTTTATTAATACTATTTATACATAAATGTTTGTTATTATTATTTATATATATATTTATTAATATTATTATTTATATATGTATATTTTAATTTGGGGTGCAAAGTACAATTTATTTGGGGTGTAATTATAATATTTAAAATTACAAGGTTTTTGTGTAAAAGATTATTTTTTGGCTGAAAAATATGGTGTGGCATTTTTGACTATACACCACGTAGGCCATTTTGGCCCGAATAAGGGCCGAGTGAATTTTTGTTAAAAAAAGATAAATATATGGGGTATTTATTCCAGCCCCAAAAAAAGCATATTAACTTTTAAAAAAAAAAATAAGACTCAAATTTAATTATTCGTCCTCTTGATTATAGTAATCTCATTTCTACATTTGGTTGAGAAAGCGAGGTAAATTTGTAATGATTGGTGGAGCTTAATTTAATTAAAGCTCCTGGCGGTACTTTTTAATTATGGAGTGGGGTTGATTGGTAATGCGTTAAAGAAAGTTTTGTTAGCACGCGATTTGCATAAGACAGAAATATTTATAAAGATGGAAGGAACCGAATATTCTCCTAGTCCTCAAGAAGCAATTTTGTAACTGTAAGAAATTTAAATGTCTTAAAATAAGATTAAAGATGTGAACGAAAAATGCATAAACAGCCCCGTGTTATTTGAGAACCTCCATGAAACCACCTCGTTTTAGTTTGTTTGCACGAAATCCCTTCGTGTATTCATAAACCCTGCACCAAGCTCTCTTGTTTTTGAAAAAACTACAACAAACTTAGTGTTATTTATGTTGTACGAAATTCCTTCGTATTTTTAAAATCATGCACCACACCCCAAACAAAATGATACTTATCAATTTCACCGTCTTAAAATAGTGGTTTGGTGCTTTGCTTCTGAAAAACACGAGGAGGTATGATGTAGCTTTTTAATAATACAAGGAGATGTGGTGTAAGATTTTAGAAAACGTGTGAGTGTTTCATGCAACGTAAATAACACAAGAGGGTTTGGTGTGAGATTCTTGAAAACACAAGGGAGTGCTATGGAAAAAGAAGAACACGGGGGGAGTTTGGTACAAGTTTTTAATAACAAAAAAATTTGATGTAATTTTCCCGACAATGAGCAAACTCCTAGACCATTGAATAGAAGTGCTCATATGTTACATGAAATAAGCTGAGTACCATTTTTGGTGGTATTGATTTCATTTGATTCGTTTTGGAGGAGAGGAGTCTTTGCTCTAGTGCTTATAAATAGCAGGGTTATGCTATTCAAAATGTATCCCATTTTCAGTGCTTCTTTCTATTCTCTCTAATATACTTGTGGTATTGTAAATACTAGGAAAATATAGTTATGGAGGTCGTTGGGGTGAGTAAAAATTATTTAGTAGTTGTACAGATTTTCTACATAGTGAATTTTGCTTAAGTCCCCGTGGTTTTTCTACGATCAAAAAGCTTTCACTTTCAACTCTTGTGTTGTTACTATCGTCAATGTTTTATTCGTGTTTCTTTGTATTCACCTCATAGACAAAACCTAAAGCGATATTTGAGGCCGTTCAAGTAACCAACAATTGTATCAAAGCCTGAGTTTTGCTGAAGGTGGAGTTATTGTTGGGGTAGAGTTGGGGTGTGATGTAGTGTGAATATGCATTGTAAAGGTGGTTTTGTAAAAAGGTAATGAGGTACTAAGTGGGACCATTGTGATCGCACCAATTACCTGAAAACCTTGGAATCCTGTCAAAAAAGACGAGCTATCTATTTCTTGGGGTTTATTTTGTTCTATTATGATCTATAGGGAATTCGCCAACTCGTCGGTGCAATGTCGGGAAGCAATGGTATGAATATAGTAAACTTTAGAGTGAAGTAGTTTGAAGGAAAAATCAATTGCGACTTGTGTCAAGTCGGGGAGACGTTGATTTGGTCAAGTTACATAAGGATATAACTGGTGAAGGTATTGCTCACGTGGCGGTGTTACTAACACGACATATACAGCTGCTAGTGAAGTGGTGCGGACACTCAATCCACGAATAAGAAATTGCTTGGGACGATGAGTCGATGTAGCGAGCGGCTCTTAGTCAAACACTAGTGAAACTAACATGGCCTACCTGAGTGACTTGACATGTTGTAAGTGGCGGGTACGTTCTGATGGCATGAGACTATGAGATTGCTATTAGACATGGCGTCGGTATTAGTGGGTTCCAGTTCACACATGGACATTGTTTGTGTTAATGCAAGGTGTGTGTTATTGATGTCGACAAGCTTATGACTTTGAGAGGAACCCAAAGGAGAAGTTGCACCATACTATCAATAGAGTTATGTTCGACATGGGCCGAAAATGAAATTATTGGTAGTAGTTTATTCAGACAGGTTATGCTTTATGGTGGAGCATGGTACTTCTGAAAAGTATAACTGCGTTGGTAATAGCGAAAGCTATGAAGATCTTTTAAGGCAGAATAGGTGTGCGATCGTCCTGGGGCAAAAGTGAAGGTGAATATTAAATTCAAGAATATGATTTCAATATTAAATTAAATTTTGCATGTAATGCTTTTCAATTTTGCGCACTATCACCATTACCGAAGCTGTCTATTGTGAGGGAAAAATTATCCATTACCAACGCTGTCCATTGTGAGGGAAAAATTATGTTCGAACTCGAAAATAATTTTCCCGACGACTTTTTGATCGAAAACTATAAAAAAATAGTAATGAGGCAAATCGCAAAAAACTAACGATAGTTTATGCCTCCCTAGTGAGATAAAAAAAATCATAACCTATTTGTGTACTTTTTAACTTATTAAAATCGTGCAAGTTTTCTGATTGACCGTTGAATGGTGGTGCACTCAATACCTAATGTAAAATAAGTGTTCTTGTGATTTCAAGAAGTTGCTCCCCACCCACCGCCCCCGCTCCTAACAATTTTATATATTACTAATGTGCCTGTCTGCTTTTTATAACACAAAGAAACCAATTTTCTACATATTCTTTTATAAAGAGTGATAGATGTGTGCGTATTTTACGCAACCTAGTGTCTGCTAAAACCTTCTTTTTATATAGTCAATTAAGTTTCCTCATTCCATTTCTACATAGTTCATACGACAGGTGCATATGACTTTTAGACCTCGTGGTCTAGTCATTTCTTAAATAGAATATATGTATAACCTTTTGAAATTAGTAAGAAGACGACAACTGATCATAAAAAAACAATTATTTTACTAACTTTTGAAGTATACCTACAGATTAGGAGTGGAAACGGGACGGGATCCCGTCCCACGGGATCGTATTCCACGGGATCCCATGTGCGCGGGAATGAGAATCCCACTTTCGTTCCCGCCCCGTTGTGGACGGGATCCCGCATGCGTTGGAGGGATTAACGGGACGGGATCCCGTATACGCAAGAATTCCATCGTTGGCGGGATTTTCGCGGAAATGCCGCAATATTTCAGAACACAAATGGGAAAAGATCGGGAAAAATGTTTCTCTACTTTTTTTCCTTCGACAATCGGTATATCCGAATAATTCGTATTAGAAAAATGTCTTCTTTTCGACATTAACAAGTAACAACTTGTTAACATTAATCACAATTCAATACGAATCACATTCACAATGAATCACAATCGCTATTCGCTATCACAAATCACCAAAAAAAAAAACCGCGACTCAAAAGGCAAAAATTGTATAACGATTATACTCTAATATTTTATTTTATCTCCTTATACTCCCCTCTTTTTAACTTATTTTAGCAACTAACCCACAAACTCCCTCTAAATTGCATAGGCACTAAAAATTGACAGGATTTCCGTCTTCCGCGGGAACCCAAAAATGATTCTCGTTCCCGTCCCGCGGCTGACGAGAATCCGGCCCCATTGGTTGTGACGAAACGGGATAGGAAATTTCCCGCGAAGGAAATTTCCCACGAGATGGGACGGGAACGGAAATTTTCCCGTCCCGTTCCCACCCCTATACCTACTTTATGCATTTATATCATAACATTGAGTTCATCAGCAGTAGGGTTAAATTGTGATAATTTGTGCGGTTTACCCTATTTTTTATTTTTCGATTATTTTTTTAAAAAAATATCACCACACATTTTGTTTAAGATTTGCATAGAATCTTCCTCTCGTGGAAACGGTTCCGATAGTGATGACGGTGTCGCGAAATTTAAAGTCGTTATACAAAAATTTTAGGACTAATAATTAAATTTGCCCATTAACTTGTTTTAAAAAGTTAATATGCCCTCTTTTTTGGGGCCTTGTTTTAAT
Organism: Linaria vulgaris; assembly: GCA_948329865.1. Taxonomy (NCBI): domain Eukaryota; kingdom Viridiplantae; phylum Streptophyta; class Magnoliopsida; order Lamiales; family Plantaginaceae; genus Linaria; species Linaria vulgaris. The sequence goes on along the minus strand of OX415250.1, from coordinate 117,507,206 downwards.
TCCCCATACCTTTCAAAAGTCTACTAAAAATGCCCTCGGCCTTTATTCGGGCCAAAATTACCTACGTGGCGGTATGAAATTGTACTTTGCACCCTCAAGGTAAATTGCATTTTGCACCCTAAAATATTTTAGGGTGCAAAGTGCAATTTATTTTGAGGTGCAAAGTGCAATTTTGTACTACCACGTAGGCAATTTTGGCCCGAATAAGGGCCGAGGGCACTTTTGAAAGCTATTTTTAAACATACAAGGTCTTTTGGCAAGGCCAAAACATTTTAACTTTTTAAAAAAAGTTAGCAGGCATTTTTTATATTTCGTCCAATGTTTCAATCTAAGCTCAATACACTTATAATATTCCGTTAAATAACTTTGAATATTGCGATACTCTCGACCAAGAGAGAACTTTGGTTAAACTTCAAATAAAATTCTTAGCAATTTTTGGTCGAAAAATTGTTGGAAAATGAAAAATAGGGCAAATTGCACAAATTATCATAGTTTAAGCCCACCGGTGTTAAAAATAAAGTTCTAACCCTGAATTCAAAGTCCGAAAATAATGCTTATTGCTAAATAATAGAGCAAAGATTGATCTTGTCTTGTAGGTTTGTTTGCACAATGAAATAATGATTATTGCTTGTGGGAATTATAACAATATATAAAAAAAATTAGAGAAAGAGGTGCAAATATTATGTAAGATATCCTTTTGAATTGGTGTGTACAATTTATTCTATCAATAGCTCTATATATAGAGTCTTCCATCAAGACAAAACTTAAAATAACATTATGTACAATTATTGGGTATGAAAATGTCAATAAGGCCACATGTATGGTTTTATAACACTCTCCCTTGCCCGTTTGAATTTTGTAACGTATATGATCCATCTTCTGCACACGTCTCATGCCGCTTCATTAAAACCCTTATAAGGAAAAATCGAGTGAGATAAAAACCTTATTAAGGGAAAAAGAGTACAGTCGTGTGAACTCTCCCTCAAGTTGGCATCTTCAATTCTTCATAAGTCTCGTAGGTGACGCATCATAATACTTTGAGCATGTTTATTAAAAGTTACAGTAGGTAGTGCCTTTGTAAAGATGCCTGCCATATTGTCACATGATTGAATATATTGAATATTAATTTCTTTGTTGTTCTCGAGTTTATAAGTGTAGGTAAAATACTTCGGGTGTATGTGTTTGGTTCGATCACTTTTGACATAGCCTTCTTTCATATGTGTAATACATGCAGAATTGTCTTCGTATAGTGTTGTAGGACCTTCTTTAATTGGTAAGCCAGATGTACTTCTTATATGATGTGTCATTGATCGTAGCCATACACATTCCCTGCTGGCTTCATGGAGTGCAATAATCTCAGCATGATTCATTGATGTTGCAACAAGTGTTTGTTTCTGAGAACGCCATGAAATAGCAGTGCCACCATACGTGAATACATATCCAGTTTGAGAACTGGATTTATGTGGGTCCCATTGGTAACCTGCATCTGCATAACCAATGAATTCTTGTTTTGCATTGTTAGGATAAAATAGACCGAGAGACGTAGTTCCTTGAAGATAACGAAATAAATGTTTAATTCCTTTCCAGTGCCTTTTTGTAGGTGATGAGCTAAATCGAGCTAATAAATTAATAGTGAATGATATATCTTGTCTAGTACAATTAACTAGATATATTAAAGCTCCAATAACAGTTAAATATGGAACTTCAGAACTAAGAATTTCATTATTTACTTCAATTAGACGAAATTGATCTTTGTCTTTAGTTAACTAGTAAAAAAGCGCACGCGGAAACCGCGTGCAAATTTCGTTTTAGTGCAAAGAGTATTTTTTGTTTTATCACGTATCTTTATTTGTAATTTATGAGATAAATCTAGGATTCGATTGATTGTATTTCTCAAAGAAAGAGTATTATAATAAGTTACACGATTTGAAATATCAAACACCCACTTAAATACTCAGTAAAAAAACAAAACACCCACTTAAATATCAAGAATGAGTATATAGAGATGAGAAGAAACAAACAAACAAAAAAAATCAAGTAAAAGATACACAAAGAGAGAAAAGAATAAAATACTACTCTCTATATTATATACAAACTCAATAAAAGTAGAAGTTTCAATAAATCTTGAAGATTAGATGAAAAAAAAAAGATGCGCAAGATCTTAGTTGAAACAAAAACCTGCAAAATAATGGAAGAAATAATCAAGAAAAAAATCAAATTACAAATAAACATTACAATCATCTTCTTCCAACTGGAAACAAATTCTGCCCTTCCAGTTTAATTTGATTATCAATTTAAGAGTACTGCGACAAATTAAATAACAACAAATTAAGAAGCAGTGAAGAAAAAAATAATAATAATAAAATAAAGGAAAAACAACTGTTGAAGCGAATGTGCAGAATCGATTAATTGTAAAACAAGTCACATACAATAACAAAATAGAAAATATCAGTATCTTTGCCACGAAAATCTTCTTGCCTCCTATGCATGAAATATAAAATAACCTGCACAATTTCAAAGTTAATAAATTAGATAGGAAGAAAATGTAATGAGTAAATTATTATAGACGATTCACAACAAACAAACGAACTAATTAAAGAATAAAGTAGTGAACTTGGATGGTTAAAACTGAAGCTTCAAATTGTTAATTTATTTGATGACATTAAATCTAAAATAACGTCCAAAAATATGAATAATTTAAAATTAAATAGCTTAAGAGAACGTTGGTTTGTGGAGAGAGAGAGAGCACTACAATTTGAATTGGAGAGATTCAAATCTTGGAACCGTGATTTGGTCTTTTGGGGTAAGAACTACTTGGTCTACACTTGTTTTTCCAGATTTGTCCTTAAATTAACTTATTCATATTTGCTGGTAAAAAATAGTATGGACAGTTTAGTAAAAGAACTAAAAAACCTTTTATTTTGTGAGAGGGATTCACTTTGTTTATATTATTAATAGATGATCTAGCAATGACATGATGACTTAAAGGAGTTGCTTTATCCATGTTAAAACATTTTAAAATCCTTTTGGTATAATTAAATTGGTTCACTAGTATATCATTTTTAGTATGCTCAATCTGTAAACCAAGACAATATTTAGTTTTACCAAGATCTTCCATTTCAAATTCATTCTTTAAATAATTCACAGTTGAATGATTTCTTTGTCAATGCCAATGATATTTAAATCATCTACATGAACCGCAATAATTGCAAAACCAGATGATGTTCTCTTGATAAAAACACATGGACAAAACAATTATTTATATATCCTTCTTTCAATGATTATTCACTCAAATGATTGTACCACATGCGACCTGGTTGTTTTAACCCACATAATGACTTTGCAATTTAATTGAGTATATTTCTCTAGGTTTAGAGCAAGATGATCCAGGCATTTAAAGATTTTCAGGGACTTTCATATTATCAAATGATCCATAAAGATAAGCCGTGACAACATCAATAAGATGCATATTTAAGTTTTCGTAAACAGCTAAGCTGATTAAGAATCGAAAAGAAATTGTATCCCGTACTGGGGAATAAGTTTCTCCATAATCAATCTCATGTTTTTGAGAAAAACCTTGTGCAACAAGTCGAGCTTTGTATCTTACAATTTCATTTTTCTCATTTCTTTTCCGATCGAAGACCCATTTGTGGCCTACAGGTCTCACGTCTTTAGGTGTGACGACAATATGTCCAAAAACCTTTTGTTTGTTAAGGGAATTCAACTCAACTTGCATAGAATCTTTCCATCTAACCCAATCGTCCCGATTTTGGCATTCATCCACAGATTGTGGTTCGGGATCATCATTTTCGTTCATAAGATCATAGGCAATATTATATGAAAATATTTCACTTATATTTTTTATTTCATTTCGATTCTAAATAAATCCTGAATTAATATAATTTATAGAGATTTCAGTATTGAGATATGGTTTGGTGATCTCTTAAGTTATCTCATGTGTCACATTTTCTGTTTAATTATTAATAGTTTTCTCGATAATGGAGTTAATACTATTTTCTCCTTTTCTTTTTCGAGGATTTTTGTCTTTTGAACCAACAAGACGACCACGTTTTTGACGTGCATTCATTTTATTATTGTTGGATATGTCCTTCGCAATTTCAATCCCAACAGGAACATTCGCAACTGGTATATGTGATTTGGTTACCCGTTTTATATTAGTAAATGCATCAGGTAATTGATTTGCAATATCTTGAAAATGTAAAATTTTCTTAACTTCCAAATCACATTGTTTTGTACCCGTTTTATATTAGTAAATGCATCAGGTAATTGATTTGCAATATCTTGAAAATGTAAAATTTTCTTAACTTCCAAATCACATTGTTTTGTTAAAATATCATAGTGTGGTAAAGAGCGATTATACCATGATATATCATTTTCCAACTGTTTCTTTTCTATCCCTAAGGTTAGGAAATTTGCTTCATTAAAATGACAATCGAGAAAACGTGTCGTAAAGACATCACATGTTAATGGTTCAAGATACCTGATTATAGATGGTGAGTCATATCCAACATATATCTCTAACCTTCTTTGAGGTCCCATTATTTTTCGTTGTGGTGGTGCAATAGGAACATAAATTGTACAACCAAAAATCTTTATATAGGAAATATTAGGTTCATGACCAAAAGCAAGTTGTAATCGAGAGTATTCATGATACGAGCTTGGTCTAATGCGAATTAGTGATGCATCATGAAAAATTGCATGACCACATACAGAAGTTGGTAATTTGGCTTGCATTAACAATAGTCTAGCAATTAACTGAAGAAGTTTAATTAATGATTCAAGTAAATCATTTTGAGTATGTACACGTGCAACATTATGTTCAAGTTGATATACAATAATCATTTAAAACTTGATAGTAAATTCACCAGCATTGTCAAGTCTGACTTTCTTGATCGCATAGTCAGGAAATTGGGCTCTTATTTTAATTTTTTGAGCCAAAAATATCTCAAATGCCATATTACGAGTAGATAATAGAGAAACATGTGACCATCGACTTGAGGCATCAGTTAATATCATAAAATATTAAAATAGTCCACATGATGGATGAATAGGTCCACAAATATCACCTTGAATTCTTTCAAGAAATGTTGGTAATTCTGTCTTAATTTTAACTGGTAAATGCTTTATAATTAGTTTTCGAAGATAAAATGCTTCACATGGACTATTATAGATTAAATTGGTAATTTTTCAAATATATATTGCTTTCCTGGTATATACTTAATAATGAAAAGATATTTAGTTTTATTCTCAATCTTTGAGTTGGTATCATATCCATGACGATATATATCATTAAAACTCATCAAATTTCTTCTGAATTTTGGGGCAAACAAGGCATCGCTGATGATAAATAGCATTCCATTTAGTAAAATAAAACTAGCTTTACCAAATCCTACAATCAGGTCACTAGGACCTGATATCGTATTGATTTTTGCCTTTGTTGGTTTTAGATATGTAAAATATTTCTTACTTGTGAGAATTGTGTGAGTTGTACCGCTATCAGGGATGCAAAAATCACTGGTATGCTCCATACTGTCTTCATGTCAAAGAAGTAAAGTTAAACATGATATAACAATAAACGAAACATATATTTGAGAAAACGAAAATAGTTTCATTAAGATACATAAGGAAAAACAATTAATGAAAACACATTACATTACAAGAAAAAATTGCAAATACATACCAATTCAAAAATCACACAACAAGGAATCACGTAAAGCAAATCAAATCAGAAATCACGCAGACATGAATCACATAGTTCAGATCAAGCCATAGTAACATCATGATCATCCGTGAAATCGGATGCTGCCAAATATGTGGAATTATTATGTATTTGTTCAATGAGGTTTACTTCATTTTCTTTACCTTTACTCTCTTGGTACAATTTACAAAAATATTCAGGTGTACGACACGTATTGGCCCAATGTCTTTTCATTCCGCAGTTAAAATCATAACCTTCATATTTATTATGAGCATTTTTTTTATAATGATGGTTATTGTTATGGACCGTATCACTAGTCGAAGAGTTGTGATAACTACCTCGACCACGACCACCTCTATAGCCACGACCACCTCTAGAAATATTTTTATTCTCTATAACTACCCCGACCTTGATATTGGCCTCTGCCTCGACCATCATTATTGTAATTTCCTCGTCCACGGAAGTTTGAGAAATTTATGGCATGTGCTTCCGGCAATGCTTGTGCTCCAGTTGGGCGTAACTCAGAATTCTTAATTAATATATTATTACTATTCTCTGTCATTAACAACACCCTCTCTAGTTCGTGATACTTAGTGTATCCGACTAGTCTGTGTTGCATTTGGATGGGTATGACTAGCATGAAAAGTAGAAAGAGTTTTCAATCATTTCCTCATTAGTAATTTCAGTCCCGCAAAATTTTAGCGTATGTCGGATATTATGAATGGCAAAGGAGTAATCATTTACTAATGTAAATCTTGGAACCTTAATGTGTTCCACTGATGTATGGCTTTGGGAAGCATTGTTTCTCTTTGGTGGTCATATCTTTCATTTAGATTAATCCATAGCTCAAAAGGATCTGTAATATCGAGATATTTCGTTTGCAGGAAATTATCTAAACGTCTACGCAGGAATATAATTGTCTCGCATCGTTGCTGGTCAGTATATTCATTTTCCTCATCAATTGTTTCCGCGAGAAATTTCGCAGTAAAATGCAATTTTATTTTAATACGCAACCACATAAGCACAATTATTACAATAATATAATGCAATTATCTCATCTCTAGCCAAATTATGCACTCGAATATTACTACGACAAAAGCGAGGAATATCATAGGTAGAAACATAGGATTGTCCTTAGCTACTAGCATAAAAATGAGAAATAAAAGGTAAACGAGCATCAAAATCATTGTTGACGTGCGGAGCATTTTGCAAGATGAGAGAAAAAAAGATGAAGATTTGTGTGGAGTTTGAGTTATGAAATCTACATATTTATAGAAGAAAGATATCTATAAGTAGTCGCTAGAAAACAATCATTGTTTTTTTTGTTTTGTTTAATTTGGCATGATTGACGAATGATAATATCTTTAACAATCGAGCAACAATGATTAATTGTATAACAAGTAAATAATTTCAACCACATTAATAATTTCAACGGGCATAAGAAATAATATTATGATAAGTAAATACATATATATATATATATATATATATATATATATATATTTATGCCATATTACCATGTAAAAATTTTCTTGGGCTTGTCGAATAATGTAAACAGCTAACATAATTGAAATAAACTAAACACGTAAATAATTTTCACCACATTACTATGTAAAAAATTTCATGGGCTTGTGGAATAAACTAAACAATATAATAGGAGGTGAAACCTTCCATAATAAGTAAGTGTTAGTAGTCGTTTTTAGCTTGGGATTAATTCATGCATCAACGAGTGTTAAGATTGTTATTAATGTTAGAGTTAGATAACAATAAAATTATAAAGAGATTTTTATCTAATCTTAAAATTATAGATAGGCGGTAGTCCGCCTTGTCTATAATAATGTAGATAGATGAACACGTATATATTAAACTTTAAAAACGAAATTATAAACACATATTCATCTAATCATAAAATTATAGATATGTGGTAGTCCGCCTTGTCTATAATAATGTAGATAGATGAACAATTAAATATAAAACTTTCATACCTTTTGACGTTGAACATTTTTTTTTTAACGAAGGAACTGAATTCTTTCGGATCGAGCACTATCGTGCTGATAACGTGTTATAAAATAACTAAAACTATTTGGAAATTATAACAATATATAAAAAGAAATTAGGGAAAGAGGTGCAAATATTATGTAAGATAACCTTTTGAATTAGTGTACAATTTCTTCAACCAATAGCGCTATTTATAGTCTTCCATCAAGATAAAACTTAAAATAATATTATCTATAATTATGGAGTATGGAAAAATAAATAAGGCAACCTACTTGTGTTTTATAACATTGCTAACATTCTTCTCAATATTAATAAAGGATTTTTTGGTGTCCAAAAGTCAATAGGGGTGTAGTTTGCAGAGAAACTTTTTGTTGGAAGATCAAGTCATGGTAACAATAGGGATATATTTTATTTCATTTTGGGTTACGTGCATATATTGACCGCAAAATCAAGTCGCTTATAGACTCCGCTCGCGTAAGAATTTTCCAATACAAGAACATTATTTAAATTAATCCACCATGCATCTAGCACGGGGAAGTTTCACTAAGTCATTGACTATTATTTATCTTTCTATTGCAAGTTCACATGAATCAGAGTCACCATTTATTCGCATAACAAAACCAACTGAACTAACTAAACTTAGTTACAAACTTTCACATCATCCCGCACACAATAAACATCATGTTCCAACAATTTCATCAACTCATGATCATGGTTTTAATTATATTTGGTCGGCACAGCTTTTGTCTGAATACAGACACCATCAACTCAACTTTAGTCCTTAAAAATTCCGACACCATACGTTCCTCCGGTAATGTATTCGTGTTAGGATTCTTCACCCCAAACGGCAACACCAATCGCTATGTCGGAATCTGGTACTCTGTTTCCCCTGAAACTGTCGTCTGGGTCGCAAATCGCGACAGTCCACTCAACGATTCATCAGGCACTGTCTCAATATCCTCAGATGGAAACATCGTTGTAATGAATGGACAACAACAGATTGTCTGGTCCACGTCAAACTTATCTTTTACAACCTCAAACGCAACAGCTCGATTATTGGATTCAGGCAACCTTGAGCTCCGAGATGGGTTCAGCAGGAGCATGATATGGGAGAGTTTTGCGCACCCAACCAACACGTTTATGCCCGGGGTGAGACCGAGTCACAACCCGAGAACCGGCGTAAGGGTGTCGCTTACTTCATGGAGAACGTCACAAGATCCGGGCCATGGATATTTCACATGGGGTATTTCCACTATGGGAGTTCCTCAGGCTCGCGTGTGGGATAGCAACAGTACCGTGCCACGTTGGCGCAGCGGTCCCTGGAACGGACGGGTTTTCACGGGTACGGAACGCCATACTTCCGTTTATTACGATAGTTATAGCTTCCCAACGGACCACGATGGCACTACCTACATTACGTGGAGCAGCTTTCCAGGATTGATCAAGAATTCTCTAAACGCCAGCGGGTTTCAGTCGGTCACGGTATGGAATGATCAGACAAATGATTGGGACCTCATCTGGACTGCACCCTCAAACGACTGCGATGTGTACAACTTTTGCGGTGCCTTTGCCTTTTGTTACATTCGGAACTCGCCGATTTGCAGTTGTTTGCCAGGGTATGAGCCGAGGAATACAGAGGAATGGAACAGAGGGGTTTGGGGTGGAGGGTGTGCTAGGAGGACCGCGCTTCATTGTGGAACTAATAATGGAAGAGAGGACGGATTTTCGGAATTAACATACGTGAAGGTGCCAGATTTGGAGCAGCGTACACGAGGACTGGAGCCCGAATGCAGAGGTATATGCTTGAGAGATTGCTCGTGCTTGGCCTACGCCTACGACTTAGGAATTGGCTGTATGTTTTGGAACGGTAGCTTGTTGGATATTCAGAAACTCCCTGGTGGCTCTAATGCCGGGTTGAGTCTCTATGTTCGCGATCCATACTCCGAGCGAGGTAATTTTGCCCTGACATATGAAGTAGCAAAAAATCACTCCGTAAAGATTTGTATGCAAAATATAGCTAGCGATTCCACCTTCCGGCTCACCTCATGGTAATTGTATGTTTCAGATAAGAAGAATTCTAACTTGGTTTATATATTGTCTGGGATTGGAAGTGTGATAGCAGCATCCATTTGCCTCTTAGGGATTTTGTGGATACGTATGAAAAAAGGTAAGAGTTTTTCTCTTCTAATCATTGATTAGTAAAATCTTTTGATGTGCAAATGCCTTATTGCGTACGAGTGAATCTGCAGTCCAGATGGAGGACATTGGTAAAATCAGCATCGAAGAGTTGCCTTTGTTCAGTTTTGAGATGCTCGCAACTGCCACAAACAACTTCGACATGGCAAATAAGCTCGGAATGGGTGGCTTTGGTCCCGTTTTCAAGGTAAACTTTCTTACTGTGATCCATTTCAAGACATGATTCACATGAAATATAAGTGTGCCAGTCTTATTTCTCTAGGGAAAACTGGCAAATGACAGAGAAATTGCAGTGAAGAGACTTTCTGCGGTATCTTGCCAAGGCCTCGAAGAGTTGATGAATGAAGTGATTTTGATATCTAAACTCCAACACCGCAATCTTGTTAGACTGTTTGGGTGTTGTATGGAGAGAAACGAGAAGATGCTCGTCTACGAATACGTGCAAAATCGAAGCTTAGATGTCTTTCTCTTTGGTCTGTCCATTTTTTTCTTATTGTATCACTAGTTACGACACATCATTACACACAGTAAAACATCATTCTAACATTGCATGTCAGTTCGTGTGTGTAGATAAAGCACAAAATGTTCTTGATTGGAAGAAAAGATTCAACATTATTGACGGCATTGCGCGAGGACTCTTATATCTTCATAGGGACTCCTGGTTGAAGATAATTCATCGCGACTTGAAGCCTAGCAATGTATTGCTGGACGGAGAATGGAATCCAAAGATTTCAGATTTTGGGATGGCAAGAATTTTCGGAGGCACCGATGATCAAGCTAAAACTAGAAAAGTTGTTGGAACATAGTATGCCCCTACAATACTCTTCCCCCGTGTATTTCCTTACAAGTTTCTAAATTTTACAATATCTAAAAACTTCCCATGAACTTGAATATTCTAAATGCAGCGGGTATATGGCTCCTGAATATGTGATTGGAGGCCGATTTTCTGAAAAATCAGACGTTTACAGCTTTGGAGTACTAACATTGGAGATAATAAGTGGGAGAAAGAACACTAGCTTTTACAACGACGAGTTGTCCCTAAGCCTCTTGGGATACGTAAGTGATTCAAAATTTATCTAACATTACATCATACTGTGCACAACAAAGGGCAGTTCATCATACTGTGCACAACATTATTTCAATGGTTTCACATTCTCCACAGGCATGGAGATTATGGAATGACGATAAGGTGATGGATTTGATTGATGAGCGAATATCTCATCCAAGTTTAAGGAAAGAGATCGCGAGATGCACACACATCGGGCTATTATGTGTTCAGGAATTCCACGGTCACCGTCCTTCTATATCAACTGTAGTATCAATGTTGAACAGCGAAATTGTTGATCTTCCGCTCCCAGGAGTACCAGGATTTACAGAGAGTAGGCACACTAAATCTTCCCAACCTTCAGTTCAATCTGAAAATGGAGTCACTATCACAATACTGGAGGAACGATAAGAGCTTACGAAAAGGGACTCTGACTTATAAAGCCTAGAATTGAGAAATTGTAAGAACCAACCATGCATTAGATACTTAGATTGCATCGCATAATGGGGTTTAACTATCATAAATTCAAATATACACGATGATTTTAGAACCATCGTCAAAAAGGGATCGTGAAAAGCCAAAAATGTTTTAGTGTTTGCAAATAACTCCATATATTGTTGATTGATTTTTAATTGGATTATTTGATACATAAAGAATATTGTTGTTTAATTTGATTATATGATATGTTTTACCATTTTATAAGACAATTAGTTTTTAAGTCTCCATTTGTTTCCCCGGAGAATAGTTAAAAAAAGAAAAAATAAGGGAAAATAGGGTTTTTTAGAAAATTTCTTAGGGAAAATAAAATATTTCCTTATTTTTCAGGCGTTTGGCTCAACTAATTTCTGCATAAAATTATTAGGGATAAAAGCATCAAGCCCCCTGAACTATGCACGTTTTTGCGACTTGCCCCCTAAACTAATTTAATAAGCGTTTTGCCCCCTAAACTATGCACGTCTGTTCGATTTGCCCCCTGGCCGGGTTTTCGGCTATTTTTGGCCATTATTGGCCGGAATTTTTCCCCTTACCCGACACATATGTGTTGTACTAGATGTCTATTAGTAGTTGATGACAAAAAGTAGGCGAAAAAATACCTCGAACGGGGCATATTCCGGCTAAAATACATTGAAGAGGAAATCACATTTTGGCTAGAATATGCCCCGTTCGAGATGTTTTTTCGCCTACTTTTTGTCATCAACTACTAATAGAGATCTAGTACAACACATATGTGTCGAGTAAGGGGAAAAATTCAGGCCAAGAATGGCCAAAAAATAGCCAAAAACCCGGCCAGGGGACAAATCGAACAGACGTGCATAGTTTAGGGGGCAAAACGCTTATTAAATTAGTTTAGGGGGCAAGTCGCAAAAACGTGCATAGTTCAGGGGGCTTGATGCTTTTATCCCAAATTATTATTATGTGTAAAGATTTTTTTTCTTTTTCTTAAAGCTTTCCTAGATTTTCTCTTTTTTCCAAAGATTTGCTTTCTTTCCCAGAAAAATCTCAAATTGTCAAACATTAGGAAAAAAATATTTTTCATAATGTTTTTCTTTTTCTTATTTTTCGGAGAAACAAACGGAGCCTAAATTTATAAAAATTTAATTGTATTATATTTTAGGTTCATTATGCTTTTATTTAATTTCAAACGTAAAAAGAGTTCTATCATAATTTAAGTCTTTTATTTTAATAAATATATGTTTTGTAAAAATATTAATGCAATAACATAACAATAAATAAATAAACATCTTGGAATCGATTCAATCATGGTAAAGCTTATTATCAAAGGTTTTTCCTTAAAATCTAAAGGTTTAAAATATACATAAACGTATTTGAGCATCTATCCTCTTCAAAAGCCTCATGATTGGTATATGACCATAGGCTTTGGCATCATTGATTATGTCGTTTTTCATCTTGTCAAGCTTCTTCTGGATTTTCCCGTGGTGATTCCATTTCATCATGATGGTATTGGCCTCATGTGTCTCCATCTCTTATTAAGAAATCTGCAAGGATATTTCATGAGATTTAATAATGACAATATCAAAATCGTTATAGTGACATTCAGTCTACCATCTTAAAAGTCTAGTTTTCTCAGGTTTACTTTCTATTTTATGTTTGAATAAAGTTTTGGTACTCCATTATCAATCTTTAAAACGACTTTATTTTGAAGTAAAAATATAGGCCATTTTTAGGGGCCTTTTAATGACAAAGAGTTTTTTCTTGTTGATGTGTCATCTTGCTGCATGATTATTTGCAAAAAGTCTGCTACAGTAATTGTACATAAATTCTCCTTAGTTCAACCTTGGTAGGAACCATTGCCCACCAATGAATAGTAGCATCTATATAAAGAACCAAAAAAACAACTTTATCGTTAGGTATTGCAAGTTTGGGGATGTTCTGAAATATGTTTTTCAGTTATTGTATCATTCCTCTATCTTCTTATGTTTAATTAAACTTCACGTTTTTTTAGCATTGTGCTGAAATTTCTTGAAAGGTTGCTAGATTGTTAAGAAATATTCCAGCAAAATTTACTACACCATCAAAATCTAAAGTTGTTTAACTAGCTTGAATCATCAGGAAAATCTCATACATTTTCAACTAAGTGTATATGAAGAATGATACCTAGTTCATCAATTTCAAGTCCAAATAATTCTGTTTTCCTTGTTATAAGTATCTCCTTCTTCTTGGAGAGCACTAACCCTTTTTGTGGTATACATTAGAGAAGATTTTCAAATGTCTCATATGTTCCTTTATGTTATTTGATACGATGATTATATCATCAAAAAAGCGAACATGAAACTCAAATAAGCTTTGAAAATATTATACATGTTCCTCTTGTATATTTGGGGTGTGTTTGCCAATTCCACAGGTAGCAAATTTCGAATGAAATGTCCTTACAGAGTGGAGAAGATTGTGTATCTCTTTTTTTCTTCCTCCATCTTAATTTGATAAAGACCATATTTGCGATTGGACTTTGAGAAAACCATCGCGTTTTGGTCGCATATGATTGATTAGGTGTTCTCGACTCAGTTCTGCTATATGGATAGAATCCTGGCAAAATCTGCTTCAGGTCCAGTCGAGGTGCTCCTTAAGGATCTGCTATCCTTCTGATTTCTCTGATTCGTCAGGATAAGCTTGCACCTCACAAGCTCGTTCTCTTTTCCTTTCTTAACTTTTGAAGACGCTTTGGGTTCGTTATTATGAAACCATGCCAAAAGATCTTTGATTTAACAATAGATCGTATTATATATATATATATATATATGTGTGTGTGTGTGTGTGTGTGTGTGTGTGTGTGTCGGTTACAAGTGAGTGACCTAATAATACAACGAATCTATTTAAAATCAGACCTACACTATGTATCTCGCGTAGACTTGGTCCGGAACACCTCGAACTAACACCCTGATGCTTGGACGGTAGTGGTATATCGGTGACTAGATCAGATGTATATCGGTGATTGTCTTCGACATAATATCGAGGACGCCCCCTCGATGTGATATCGGTAGTGTGGTGGTATGACGTATCAGTGGAGCACAAGGTTATCCCGATATCGAGTACGATATCGAGAGTGAGATCGGGGATTTATTTCGATGTGATGTGTGGTAGCTGAGGGATAATAATTGCTTGCTTTGGGATCCGGGTACCGCGTATTTATAGATATCGGGATACGGGGACCACAGTAACATATCGGTGATTATTACCGATATGATATCGAAAGTAGTCCCCGATATGGTCAAATATGAGCCTGGTTTGGGCCAGGCCCATTATGCAGAAAATGCCCATATCATGTAGTCCCCCAATTTGGGGATTCTTATCTTGGAGATAAGAATTCGCAAATTTAATTTTAAATTTCTGGGTTACCTGTACCCTTCGTCCCGTCAGTTCAAATGACGGAGGTCAAATTTGCGGGGAATGCACTTTGTGATAAATTTCGCTGGACTCCCAAGTACAGTGGATGTATAATTTGAGGTCCTCATTTGAATTTTTCGTTCGCCGTACGGGATTTTAAATTCCTCGCACATCTCGGGATTGCGCTCTTTGATAAACTTTGGTGAACCCCCCAGTGCGTCTGTGCTTGCCCCTGTCCTTTTATCTATATCGAATATCATTACCGATATGAGATCGAATATCATTACCGTTATGAGATCTAGCATCTCCGATATCTATAAATAGGGCTTCCAAGGAAGTGAAATTCACTTTGGCTTTTAGCGAAAATTCGTTGTTCTTCTGCAAAGTACGTCGAATTTCACTTTCGATATCGTTTTCAATATCACTTTCGATATCTCTTTCGATTTTGATTTTCCTCGTTTAGCGCGTCAGTATGTCATTTTCCGGGGACAGTGTTGGCTCAGGTTTGCCCGATATGGATTTCAAAGAGGTCGGAATGGGATTTTCCGAAAACGAGATGTTTGGGCCTGACCAGTTGATTGGCGACCAGTACGGTGCTGAATTCTCTGCTCCGCCAGAAGGTGACGGCCCCAATGTAGATGAATGGGGCTTTGGGGTCAGCCCCCCGAAATATAAGACCTCGGAGAAATACGAGGATATGACGTCTCATGTTCCTCAACATGCTGGTTATTACTCCGACGACTATGACATCCCCGAGGGGTATAAGGTCAAATTCCTTAGTGCGGATCAACGAATGCATACTCCACCGAAAGGCTGCATTACTGTTAATGCCAAGCATTTTAAGAACGGACTGCGCTTCCCGATCGATTATGCGGTTAGTGCTATCATGGCTAGCATCGGGGTGTGCTTGGGACAACTATCCCCCAATTCTCTGGGGTACATCGTGGGTTTTATTTGTGTCATGAGAGCGTTGGGTGCCCCTTGCGGAGCTAACGAGTTCTGGCAACTCTTTAGTGTCATGGTCAACAGGAAAGGCGGTGACAAATGGTTCTTTTGTGTGCGGACCCAGGCTGGACTTAGGTTCGTGCAATATACTCAATCCAGTTATGGATTTGGAAATAAGTGTGAGTATATGTACATCCAGGAGAGGACGGCTGGCGAATTTGACGCGCTTCCTAGTGTGTGGTGTGAAGACACCAAATATGAGAGGCGAGCCGCTGTCGGGCCAACTGCACATAGCCTCGACTTTCTGAGGAAATTGATTAACCATCCGTACGACGGTACCCTGCTTTGCAGTGGCATTGTTTTGCGAGCAAGTGTGATAAATCTCCCGTACGTTATAATGGTCCCTCTACACTCGGTAAGTGTTATATCTTTATAAATCGGTATCTTCATCCCGATTTATCTCTTGATCCAATATTTCATGTGTCTTGCAGCCGATTTGGTAGAGTATTGTAGTCTGGATGCGATAGCTTAACGTAGACAGCCGGGGGCCGATTCCGCTACAGATGATGTACCTCCACTCGTCAAGAAGAGGGGTCGTGAGGGCATACGCAAGAACGCAAAGAAAACTGTTCCCTCATCGAGCGAAAATATTGCCGGGGTGGGTGGTGCCTCGCAGTCTCAACATGACGTTGATGTCGGGATGCCCACGGGGCCAAAAAGAAAGAGGGAGGAGGGTAGTTCAAGCGGGGATCACAGTGGTCTTTTCCGATCTGTAAGTAGTCTTTGTATCTATTGGATGTGTATTTCCTTTGGGTTTTCATTCGATTGAGCAACCAACTCCTTATTGTGGATGTGCAGGTGGCGGGCTTTTTGAAAGGTTTCTTGTCGATGGCTGTTAAGGGCCAATCGGATCACGCCGAGTCTCTCCGGGTTACCAACGGTTTGCTCGAGAAACTGGGTGAATACGATCCCGTTGCTGTCGTGTAGCTACAGCACGAGAGAGACGAGGCCCTGGATATTTTGAAGGCCAGTGAGAGTAATGTGAGAGGCATGTTAAATGATAATGAAAGGTTGATCGCAGAGCTCGATGAGTCTCGACTTATTGCTGATCGTGAGGCATCTCGTCGAGAGGCAGTTGAAGCCGAGGCCGCAATTCTGAAGGACCGATTAGCCCAGGCTGAAAGGCACATGCGGTGCATGACGCTGAGCAAGAGCCAATTGACCAGTGCGGCCAAACAATTCCTTCTGAGTCGGTCCTATAAGACAATGTGTGCTGAGCGGGGCTTGCTTGAGTGGGAGGAGGCCAAAGCCTCCGTTATAGGTCAAATTCAGCTGGAAGGTGGTCTTAAAGACGGTTACGACCCTTCAGCCATAAATCCGTTGAAGGGGCCGGACGGGCAATTTCCTGAAGATTCTGACGATGACGACGAAGATCTGGAGCCGAAAGTGGGGTACCGCGAGATTATCGAGCAGAAGAGTCTGGCATTAATCCATATTAAAGGGGCTCCTCGTTATCCCGGTTGAGAATTTAGGGATTTGTATTTTCTCTTTAGGCCCAATTGCCTCGGTATATAACCTTATGGTTTTACCCGTTAATTCAATCAATCCTTTCTGCGTGTCCTGATTTATATTTGTTCATACGTATTCAATGGTGTGATTGCTTCTGTTATTATTACGCCTCCTTACTGTGTCGCCTATCGGTTATTCCGGATTATATTGACTAATCACCCTAATCGCATGGAGGTGCTTCTGTTTCCGTTTTTTAGAGTCCGACCCCGTTATCACAGGGAAACCGTTATTGCTCACATGTTTTAAGGTCGACCTCGTTATCACAAGGGATGTTTTCTTGTGGGTAGGGGCCAGTTCCGTTATCACGAGGAATCCTTTCTTGTAGGTAGGGGTCCGTGCCGTTATCACAGGGGAACCCCCTACCGTTCAAATTCTTAGGATCAACCCCGTTATCACAGGGGATTTTTTCTTGTGGGTAGAGGCGCATCCCGTTATCACAGGGAACTCGCTACCGTTGAAATGTTTACAGTCGACCCCGTTATCACACGGGATATTTTTCTCGTGGGTAGGGGCGCATCCCGTTATCACAGGCAACCCGCT
The DNA here is from genome assembly GCA_948329865.1 of Linaria vulgaris. NCBI lineage: Eukaryota > Viridiplantae > Streptophyta > Magnoliopsida > Lamiales > Plantaginaceae > Linaria > Linaria vulgaris. The sequence continues at coordinate 117,489,351 of OX415250.1, read as the reverse complement.
ACCGTTGAAATGTTTACGGTCGATCCCGTTATGACAGGGGATATTTTTCTTGTGGGTAGGGGCACATCCCTTTATCACGGGTTTATTGTAGGTAGGGGCCCATCCCGTTATCACAGGGGAACCCGCTGCCGTTCAAATTCTTAGGATTAAACCCGTTATCACATAGGATTTTTTCTTGTGGGTAGGGGCGCATCCCGTTATCACAGGGAACCCGCTACCGTTCAAATGTTTAATGTCGACCCCGTTATCACAAGGGATATTTTTTGTGGGTAGGGGCGCATCCCATTATCACAGGGAACCCGCTACCATTGAAATGTTTACAGTCGACCCCGTTATCACATGAGATATTTTTCTCGTAGGTAGGGGCGCATCCCGTTATCACAGGGAACCCGATACCGTTGAAATGTTTACGGTCGACCCCGTTATCACAGGGGATATTTTTCTTGTGGGTAGGGGTGCATCCCGTTATCACAGGGAACCCGCTACTGTTCAAATGTTTACAGTCGACCCCGTTATCACAGGGAATATTTTTCTTGTGTAGGTGACCCGTTACCGTTCATGGGTAGGAGCCCGCCCGTTATCACAGAGGAACCCGTTACCGCTCATGGGTAGGAGCCTTTTTTTGTAGATGACCCGTTACCGCTCATGGGTAGGAGCCCGCCTGTTATCACAGGGGAACCCGTTACCACTCATGGGTAGGAGCCTTTTCTTTTGTCTTTTTGTCTATGTCCCTTGGTCACTCTGTCGTCGTAGAGTCTATGGGTCGTTAGGCCCTGTAAAACATCACAGACAAGAAAGATTTTTCAATGTAAAAGCTTATGTGAAAGCACGAAATGATGCGCATGTGTTATCTGCGGAGTGTTCCCTCAATCTGGGAGTTTCAGTTTCTGATGTGTTCTAACGTGCCTGTTGTACCTGTTTAGATGGATAACATTGAATAATCTGGGGCGATGCCCCCTGCATCCCTTATTTTAAGAAGCGAGGGTTTAATATTCCCTCTGTCCTTTTTGGCATAGTAATGTGTGATCCTTCGGGTTATGTACCTGTAAGAGGACGATGTGTTAAACATATATCTATGGGAATACTCCCCAAATTCTTCGTGCAATTCTCTGCACTTCCGTAATATCCGATTAGGACATATCCCTGCATGAAATATGAGATTCCATAAAGCAAAAATAAAAGTAGTGATGGATAACGGTCGAAGGCTAGGTAAACTCAACCCGCCTACGTATCCCGTTGAATGGGGAATCAGACCTACGTAGTTCCCCCTGTTTTAGTTACATGTCGACCCACGAAGGGGCAAAATAAAAGATAACGGTCGAAGACTAGGTAAACCTAACCCGCCTACGTATCCCGTTGAGTGGGGAATCAGACCGGCGTAGTTCCCCCTGTTTTAGGTTTACAAACTAATCCGCGATGGGGCAATGTTTCAAATGTTCAAGCGTAATTTAAAAACTACTGAAATCTAAAATATTGTCTTGTTTGTTCCTCATGGTGATCACTGCATAGCTTGTTGATCCTGATTTGGCCCGATTGCTTCTTCCTCCGCTTCTCTAATTCTTGGCAACGTAAGAGAAGTGATGTAGCAGAACCAAGCCTCCTCCTGGTTAGCGACCGCTTCTCCGACCCATCCTCCTGCTGGGAATTTCACCTTCTGATGGAATGTGGATACCACCGCTCTTATCGCGTTCAGGGCCGGCCTGCCGATTATGACATTGTATGCGAATGGTTGGTCCACGATTGTATATTGAACATTGATAGTTCGCATGTGCGGTTCTTGTCCAAATGATGTGGGAAGGTTCACTTGCCCTAGGGGGATTGTTTCTGCTCCACCAAATCCCACCAGTGCCGTACGAACATGTTCAACTACATGGTGGCCGAGTGCCATCTTCTCCAAAGCATGCGCAAATATAACATTGGTGGAACTACCATTGTCTATAAGTACCTTGTGTACAGCGTAGTTAGCGATATCAAGCTGAACAACCAAGGGGTAGTCGAGCTTGCCTGCCTGAATGGCTTCGGGGTTGAGATCCAAGAGGTCCCTGCCGGAAAACGTGATAACTCGTCTGGAAGCTCCTCAATTAGCGTTGTGAATCCGACGAATCGGTCCTCGTTCAATCCACGAGTTATCTTCTTCCTCTGTTTGGTGGAATCTGCTCCCGCAGTCCCACCGCTTATCACATTAATCACCCCCCTCGAAGGTGCATTATTTATTATATCGCGTTCTTGTCCATTCTCAATTGCCTTAAGGCCCTCCCTTCTAGGGTATTGGGACCTCTCTCTCGATTCAGCATACTGCCCGCTCTCCTTAACGAACTCTATTAACCTCCCGTCCTTAATCAATCTCTTGATCTCATCCTTTAGGTCATAGCAATCCTTGGTGTCATGGCCTTTCTGGCGGTGGTACTCACAGTAGCGCCTAGATTTCTTGGTGAAATCCGTCTCCTTGATTTTTGAGGCGCAGTTAACCAATTCCTGCTTTGTGCGACGGCCAAGATAGTGCGGATGTCCTGGTTGAGGGGGGTATATATCTTCGGCGACCTGTCTCTTCCTCCTCTGCTCCTGTTCCATGCCTCTCTACCCTTTTCCCTGCCAGATTCCTGGGGTCTAAGCTTAGCTGCCATCATTGCATCTTCGTAAATCACATTATGTGCCAACTCGTTTATCCGATTGATGGTAGGTTCGGTGATCTTGATCAACTCTTTGGCAAATATGTTGTGTGTCGTTGCCCTGAATAGGGTCTGTAACACTTGTCCTCTGTAGGGGTTGTCCACCTTCAGTAGCTCCTCATTGAATCTGTTCATGAATTCACCGAGAGTTTCCCTCTCTCTCTGTTTCAACGCTTCGAGATGGTACATGCTTGTCTTCATTCGCTTCTGATTGAAAAAGTGGTTCTCCAACCTCTCCTTCATCTGCTCGAAGCTAGAAATAGATCTCGCTTCGATTCTGTTAAACCAGTCTAACGCCGCTCCTATCAGTGTTGTTGCCATTATTTTTGCCGTAATGCCCTCGGAAAAGTCTTGTAAGTTCAAGAGACTCTCTACGGCGTGGATGTGATCCTTTGGGTCAGTCTTCCCATCATATGGTTTTATGGTCGAAATCTTGTCTCCTCTGCACAATACTTCCTTCTCGATTTCACAACAGAAGGGAGTCAACCGCCGTCGGTATCCAACTGATGTCGCTCCACGGTTTTCGTTCCTTCTCCCGGCTTCCATGTCCTTCGTCATTTTTAACTGTTTCCCTTATCATGTTACGTCTGTCTTCCTCGAACGTCCTGGCTCTCTGGTCATTCTCTGTATCATCACTTACTTCTACCCTCTTTTCACTTCTGGCTCTTATCCAACACCCTCTTCCCACGTTGTCCCTTCGACCCCCTTCCGGGATCTCCTCTTCGTCCCGCTCTTGCCTTGTCCTTCGTTCCACTATGCGTGGCAGCAAAGTCTCCATTGTAGCGTCAAGTGCTGCTTTCACAGAAGCATTGATATACGCTAACATCTCTGGGGTTATGGCGGCAGAGGTAACGACGCTCTGTCCTGCAGCCCTCACCTCCTCTGAGCCCGGAGGATCCGTGTTTGGCACCTCGGTCAATGGGACATCCGCCGCCGGGTTTTTAGTGGTCGGTCCCTCGGTAGTAGGTTCCGCTGTGTTTGGCGCGACAAAGGTTGGACCTGCATTCGTCGCTCGCGGCAGCCTCCCGAGCCCACGCCTTTGTCGTGGTTCATTCTGTGCTGGAGGAAGCTCTATATCGGCTCGGGTCATTGTCTGTTCTTGGTCAATCGGCTGTTGAGGGAGTGGTGTGTCCTCAATCCTCGTGCTTCTAGTCACAACTCCGTTAAACTCGGATCGGGTCCTCCTTCCTTGCATCTTGGCATCCTCGTCCGTGAACTGGTGTTCCCACAGACGGCGCCACTGATTTGACAATAGATCGTATTATATATATATATATATATATATATATATATATATATATATGTGTGTGTGTGTGTGTCGGTTACAAGTGAGTGACCTAATAATACAACGAATCTATCTCAAATCAGGCCTACACTATGTATCTCGCGTAGACTTGGTCCGGAACACCTCGAACTAACGCACTGATGCTTGGACGGCAGTGGTATATCGGTGACTAGATCAGATGTATATCGGTGATTGTCTTCTACATAATATCGAGGACGCCCGTCGATGTGATATCGATAGTGTGGTGGTATGACGTATCAGTGGAGCACAAGGTTACACCGACATCGAGTATGATATCGAGAGCGAGATCCGGGATTTATTTCGATGTGATGCGTGGTAGCTGGGGGATAATAATTGCTTGCTTTGGGATCCGGGTACCGCGTATTTATAGACCTCGGGATCCGGGGGCCACAGTAACATATTGGTGATTATTACCGATATGATATCGAAAGTGGTCCCCGATATGGTCAAATATGGGCCTGGTTTGGGCCAGGCCCAATATGCGGAAAATGCCCATATCAATCTTCATTGAATTTTCATCGAATTTTAGCTTTGAGATTTTCTCTTCAGTAGTGATGTCTGATTTAGAAACTTGTTCGAGGTTGGCTTTTAGAGTCTTGATCATTTCAGTTTTAATTGTTTCATTATTACAACCTTCTAGGGTTTCAATCCTCAGCTGAAAGATTGCTTTGCCGTATTTTCTTTGGTCCCTCATATATGGATGTGAAGTAAGACTTCATCACCGCGCTCGCTGCAAAACTTAATGAAAATTTGTCTATAAAATGCTTGACGAAGTCGTTGAACTAGAATTTTATGATTAGAAAGAGTCATGAATACTGCTTCTTGTCTCGTTCCTATATGTGACATGTTTAAATTATTTGTAGAAATTATTTTCAAGTAGAATATCAATCCATATATTATGTAATTTTATAATAACTTTTAAAGTTGAGAGCATAATTTTGGTACATTGATTATTATCTTGTAGTAACTCTGATAGTAGTAGAATCCATACGCCCTGAAAGTCTTATCGTATTTAGAAGATTAGCATAAGAAGAAACACAACGCTGACTAGACACCTCGAACGTCTTATCTTATTTAGAATATTAGCACAAGAAGAAAGATGACACTGAATTGATGTCTCGAAAGTCTTAACTTATTTAAAAGATTAGCACAAGAAGAAAGACGATGCTGACTAGACTCCTCGAAAGTCTTATCTTATTTTAGAAGATTAGCACAAGAAGAAAGACGAAGCTGACTAGAAGCCTCGAAAGTCTTATCTTATTTAGAAGATTAGTACCGATCCAGCCCTCTCCTATGAAAATTCGATGCACTCCCAAGGCATTTGTCAAAAACTCATACAACCACAATGAATGAAGTATAGGAAAGGAGAAAATAAGCCACCCTCCCCCGTCTACAACCCCCCCCCCCCCCCGAATTTTATGCCCCTAATGTAACCCCTTCCATTCCTTGTAATTCAGGACTCGGGTTTTCTTAATCTATGTAAAACCCCTCCGTTCTACTTTGGATGACCAAGCACACATGAGGAATAATACCATTAAATGGCGCCATTTGTGGGAAACTCACCCCATACGCCTTGAGAAAAGATATACAGGAATGAAGGAAGTTAGTAAGACCATGGTACAGCCCACCCTCGGTTTTTGGATAAACGTCGCAATCCCTTGCAAAGCAAGGAAAGTCCACCGTTAGTTCTACACGTGAAACCAGATTAAAAAAAGCCTAGAACCGATACGAAGCGTCTGCCCAGCAACCGGAGTAAACCTTGTGGAATAAAAATCCCCATGGCCTCCCCCTTACCGCTAGAGGGAAGCGTTGTGATTGCAAGGATCATCTAAATTGTGCCAAAAGCATCCTTCCTGAAAGGACCACCTATTCACCCTCCTCAAGCCGCTAGCCTTGGCTCTAGCCCACAGAAAAAATTGAGGAACTCCCAAAGAAGGAAGAAGGCCGACTCATCCAAAGAACGCTGACAAATCCCCTATAACCATTTTTTAAGCTTACGGCGGAGATATCCGCAAAGCCCACGCCTATAAACCCAATGCCCTCATATCGGAGCACGAAGTTAGAAATAGTGCGATTAAAAATAAATAAAGGATTCAGTGGAAAAGAGGACCCCTACGAACCCTCCTCGGGTAAAAATTAAATGTATATCACTTTGCAAAAACACAAACAAAGAAAGTCCAGGGATCTCAACACCGGCGTCCCGCATGGGGTACGAGGATGGACAGTTCGATGGCATCAATGGGCAACAAAGAGAGGAATACAAGTCAGAAAGAAATACGAGCAAGGGAAAATATGCATACCAAACCATTTTATACATCAATCCTAAAAACCCGAACGCATCGGCATCAAATGGCCATTACAAAATACTACTCAACCCCCCAACCTCACCCCTAACTATTGCCAAAAAAAAAAATTATATCACAAAGCCCCTCATATGCAAAGAACCAGCTCATCGGACATATACAACATATTACAGAAACTAAAAGGGGGAGAGGGAAGGAACTCCCAGCAAAATAGTCGTAGTACCGGGAGTCCTTCTTAGTCATGAACAGCACACTTCGCTAAAAGAGCTACTCGAACCCTCCGCTTCCCAGCGCCCCTAGAGCATCATAAGCTCGAGCCTTAGCTAGCTTCTCTCCAAACAAACGCCCTAAATCCATCAAATGGCGTCGATATTTACCCCGCTCTGCGCTTGTCGTATGAAGAAGCTCACCCATCTGACCCGTACGAAAAATCAAACTTCCTAACCATTTCTCCTACAGATTCGACTACTCATGCATCGGCCTTCAATTTTCTGTCTAGCATTTCCTTACTACCATTAAAACTCTGGGTGTTTGTAGCTCGAAGGGCTTCTATCTCAGTATCTTTCTGACTCAATTGATCGAGCCTCCTCCAACACTAACTCTAGCTCACGACAACGCCGGTGCAGAGATGGTATCTTGAAGTGAGTTGTTCTATTCCGCTCTCCCATGGCCTCCGCTAGAAGTGATAATTGTTTTCATTAAAAACCTCAAAACAAGTAAATAAATTGGAAGAGAAATAACGAGCCTCAGAAAAATACGCCAAAAAATAAAAATAAAAAGACGTAAACAAGGGGCAATGTGAAATACCTAGCAAGCGTTCTTACTAAAGATATCATGCAGCACGGGAAAAAAAGGGGAGTAAAAACTCCCTATCCCTCTTGTTTCGCAAACTGCATAGGTACGATCGATGATATTCCAAGCTCCATTGTACCCCCGTAAAAAGGGAAAAACCTTTCGTCATACTCAACAAAGAGGGGTAATCCAGCTCCCCCACACGCAAACATAGCAAACAGAAAATGTAACAAAAACCTTGACCCGATAGCCGCGAGGGTTGGCCCGCCAGACTGGAGAACCTCATGTTCGAACCTAAGGAGACCCAGGATTTCCCTTGACTGAAAGGTTTGGAGAGGGAAAGATGAAAGTTATCGGGCCAACCTTCCTTGAATAAGGCTCGAATAGCCCCTCGTCAGTAGCATGCACCAATGAAAACGAAAGACCCGCAAAAAAGGTGAGTCAAGCATGAACAGCCTCTAAACCCATAAAACACGCAAGGTTAGAACTAGAATCGGAACATTGAACAACCGTAATGAATAATTTTTAAAAAAATGGAGATTTACTAAACAAGGGACTCATATGGAGAGGACCTCCAGGGAACTCCAATGCATCGACGGCCTGCTGAAACCCCACCATAATCATGGCCACCGGATAGTCTAACATGGAGCGTCCTCTCTCTAGCTCTTGCCTTACCTGTCCAGCTACGAACGGAGGTACTTGTACTAAACTAATACCCCATTGAGTATGAACTGCCCATTCCAAAATCGTAAAGTTACGAGAAGCCAAATAGAAACCCCTCCCCCATTTCAAGCGTCGCCTTTGCTTGCAAGAGTCTCTACCTCCAAAAATAAAGAAAGATCGACCATTTCAAAACAAAAGAAATGTGGGTCTAAAAGTGGTATACGTAGGGGAAAAGTAGCCGAAAAGTGAAAAGGAAAACACTTTATAATAACCCGCAATATAGCACGAAACCCACCACATATTGAAAGGATGAGGGAAGTAGTTGACTAGGAAGAACCTCCAGAAATTGAAGCAAACCTCTTATGAAGTGATGAAAGAACCATCAAAGGCCGCTACGAACCTGCTCGGCATATACTATTAAACATTTTGCTGGAGGATCATACGCTCGATGATCTATTGTGGGAAGTCAAACTTGGACATATCCAAAGATACTCCTTCAAACAAACGACGCACGTACTCTCCTATTACCAAACTAAGCGTATCTCCCAATCCTCTCCGAGCCAACTTTAGATTCTAGCTAGAAGTAACGCGACGCCAGTTCAGCCCCGAAAGTAGGAGGATTATATGGCTCACCCGGCAGAAATGTCACACTCACATTGTTAGTCGCGCGAGAGGAAGCCAACGCAGAGGAAACACCTTCATCCTTGCCGATATCCTCCCTCTCTTCTCAGCCTAGGATTATGACGGTTAGGACGCACTCTCACCATGGCCACCACACAGGCCTCTCGTTGACCGCGAGTCTGAGAAGCTACACCAGAATCTAGTAAAGTCGCTTCCCACCGACTGGCAGCGACGCACTTACTGAGGCCTTGCCCCATTTTCATCGTAGAGGGAGAAATCACTATAAGCAGACCAGGCGTACCAGTAGAGTCTGACTCACCAATCAAAGGGTCTGAAACTTCAGAACTCACATGGTCTATGATGACTGAGAGTGAATAGATGATGAAAGTGCAAGTATTTTGTCAATGTTAGATCAACAGTGTATTTACAATGTTAGGATAACATTGAACACAGAAAACAGAAAACTGCACATTCGGGATTTATTACTATAATTGTGTTTTGCCTTTATTCACTTACTAACTTAGTTCCACGAGTTGTAGTTGGTATTTGTATGTGCTCCAGGTCAAGAGACTTCAAGGAAGGATCTATTTCCTTAAAGAGAAGTTGCCATTCAAAGAGAAGTTTCCAAAGAAGAACTTTCCATAATTAAATAAGGAAAGATGTGTGCGGTGCAATGGAAAGATCATGGCGTGTGAATTGCAAGAAGGAATGAAGATTACTTGCAGTAGGATTCTTTCCATTGAATACTACAAGATGGTGAAGGATACTTTCCTTAGAAGACTTCAAGTTAAAGAAGGAAATCTTTCCATTGAAGACTTCTAGTCAAAGAAGGAAACCTTTCCATTGAAGACTTCAAGTTGGACAAGGAAACCTTTTCCTATTGAAGGAGACTTGCCATGAACGAAATTAGAGTCATACAAGGAGATCTAATAGCAACCAAAAACGTGCACAACATGTCTTGGCCATCAAGGAAGACTACACTATAAATAGGCATGTTGGTCATCAAGAAAAAGACACGAAGACAAGAGCGAAAATCTCCCGTGAGGAAATCTTTATAGTCGAGTGTCTTTGTCTTGCTTTAGCAAAGTTTGTGAGTTGTTAGAATAGATCTAAGAGTGAGGAGCTTTTAGAGATAGTCGAAGCAATTCTTGTGGGCTTTGCTTAGTTCGATTAATTTGAGAGTGAGGAGCTTGAAAATTGAGAGAACGACTTTTGTTAAACCTTTGTGGTATTTCGCCTACGGCTCGGAAGATCATATTAATATATTATCTTCTTAAAATTACATCTACTTGTGTTCTTTATTTATCCGCTGCGTAATATTCTCTGTCAAGTAGATTTGTGCTAACGTTAACTGCTGTCAGCTGTTAAACGGATGTTAAGGTAACATCGAGAGTCCAACATCAGCTTAACATTGGAAGAGCTGATCAGTGTTAGACTAACACCGAAGGGTTAACACTGTGCAACAAGTATCAAGTCCCGATCCAACAATTTCAATTGGTATCAGAGCCAAGCACCGACTTCACTGGTGTTGGGATTTGATATTAAAGGATGGACAACCGAAATCCGAACAACAACAAATTGCTTGTCTTGGATGGATCCAACTATTCTTATTGGAAGGTTAGAATTCGTGCACTCATTAAATCATTCGGTTGGCGAGCTTGGAAGACGGTGATCAAAGGGTATGCAGTCCCTATGTATGCTCCAGATGAAGATCTTTCATTATTAGCCTCAAATTCTCAAAATAACGATGGTGAGGATTTCAATTATGGATCACGTATTGTGGCCGAAGGACAATCAGATGCGATTCATACAGTTGCGCTACTCGCTCATACTTACTGGACAAAAGAAGACTCCCAGAACTGCCACGGATCTCAATGTTACTCTGACATGGAGGATCCAACACCAGAACCAGAGTTTTTCTTTAGAATTTGGAATAAATATAATTCTTGTATTAATTCTGATTCCTTGTCAATTATTGATGAATCTAACTTTGATTACTTTCTTGGCACTGTAGATCCAGATGAAGATCATGACGCTGCTCCTAAGCCAAAATCAGAGTGGACTCAAACTGAGCCAAGTAACGCTTTCTTCAATGAAAAAGCCCTAAATACCATATTTAGTTTGGTTGATTGTCACATGTTTAAGTTAATTAAAAATTGTTCAATTGTTCCAGACATTGTTGTTAAGACAAAACAAGTTAAAACTGAGGAACAAGGTGTTGTTTTTGGTACTTCAAACACAGTTGAGGAGACAGTGCTTGAGGAACATTTTGCAGAGAAAGCTGATTTGATTGAGGGGGAGAACATGTTAGTTGCTGAGAAACTAATGTGGGTGATAATGGTGGTTTTATTGCTGGTTTTTGTAAACTCTTGTGCAGGTACATTCAGGTTCAATGTTAAGACAACAGCGATAAACGTCAATGTTAGAACAACATTCTGGATTCAATGTTAAGTTAACATTGATACAGTCTGATGTTATGACAACATTGATAGATGTCAATGTTATGCCAACAATGAGTTTGATAGCTTGCATTAAGGGGGAGCAGTGTTATACCGCTGGTACTTGTAAAGAAAAAGAGATGTTGATGCTGCTAGGTGATTGCAAGGTGATAAGGAGAATGAGAAAGAGAAGGAGGATAGAGAGGTAGAGAATGAAGATGAAATGGTGAAGAAGAAAAAGATGGTTCTGAGGAAAAGGATTTGGAAACTGAGAATGGTGACGATGAAATCGTTGAGATCAAGAGGATAAGGAAGAAGGTTCTGAGAAGTCCGATGATGCTGAGTCTGAGCTAGTTGTTACAACAACATCGCTGGAGAACAATGTTGACTCAACATCAGAGGTAACACTTGAGGTAATATCTACAATTGAAGCTAACTTTAATTTCCTGTTGGGAGATAAGACTGTGGCTATGGAGGATTTTAAGAAACAGTGAATGATAAAGTTCTCATAGAGAGAAATGGAAATAGCTGCTAAAGAAAGAGCTATAGAACTTTATCTTATGAAGTGATTCGTCAAGATTTTGCTTTCCTCACAAAAAGGGGGAGAAGTAAGCCATTTGATCTTCATGTTTATTCTACTGGTTCTGCAATTCTTATATAGCTAATGTCGTCTTAGTTATGCTTATAATTGTGATGTTTAACTCGTTGTATTCTTATTAGTATCTTAAAGCTACTTCGTTAATAGTGTCATACTAAGGGGGAGTAGCTTAAGATATTAATGATGTTGTGTTGTTGGAGCACTGTGCATAATATGAATTGTGAACATGTTTGGTTTTGTGAAGAAAGGCAAAAAGGGGGAGATTGAAAGTGCAAGTATTTTGTCAATGTTAGATCAACAGTGTATTTACAATGTTAGGATAACATTGAACACAGAAAACAGAAAACTGCACATTCGGGATTTATTACTATAATTGTGTTTTGCCTTTATTCACTTACTAACTTAGTTCCACGAGTTGTAGTTGGTATTTGTATGTGCTCCAGGTCAAGAGACTTCAAGGAAGGATCTATTTCCTTAAAGAGAAGTTGCCATTCAAAGAGAAGTTTCCAAAGAAGAACTTTCCATAATTAAATAAGGAAAGATGTGTGCGGTGCAATGGAAAGATCATGGCGTGTGAATTGCAAGAAGGAATGAAGATTACTTGCAGTAGGATTCTTTCCATTGAATACTACAAGATGGTGAAGGATACTTTCCTTAGAAGACTTCAAGTTAAAGAAGGAAATCTTTCCATTGAAGACTTCTAGTCAAAGAAGGAAACCTTTCCATTGAAGACTTCAAGTTGGACAAGGAAACCTTTCCCTATTGAAGGAGACTTGCCATGAACGAAATTAGAGTCATACAAGGAGATCTAATAGCAACCAAAAATGTGCACAACATGTCTTGGCCATCAAGGAAGACTACACTATAAATAGGCATGTTGGTCATCAAGAAAAAGACACGAAGACAAGAGCGAAAATCTCCCGTGAGGAAATCTTTATAGTCGAGTGTCTTTGTCTTGCTTTAGCAAAGTTTGTGAGTTGTTAGAATAGATCTAAGAGTGAGGAGCTTTTAGAGATAGTCGAAGCAATTCTTGTGTGCTTTGCTTAGTTCGATTAATTTGAGAGTGAGGAGCTTGAAAATTGAGAGAACGACTTTTGTTAAACCCTTGTGGTATTTCGCCTACGGCTCGGAAGATCATATTAATATATTATCTTCTTAAAATTACATCTACTTGTGTTCTTTATTTATCCGCTGCGTAATATTCTCTGTCAAGTAGATTTGTGCTAACGTTAACTGCTGTCAGCTGTTAAACGGATGTTAAGGTAACATCGAGAGTCCAACATCAGCTTAACATTGGAAGAGCTGATCAGTGTTAGACTAACACCGAAGGGTTAACACTGTGCAACAAGTATCAAGTCCCGATCCAACAATTTCAGATGACTTACAAAAAAAAGTTGGAAAACCTCGCACAGACTGTTAGAGAATAAAGGGATGGCTAAGAATATGAACGAAGATGGTGAAAAGAAACATGTGACATGGCTAGTCATAAAAAACTCAAACTAGAGTTCCCGCCCTCAGCAAAATACACTTTACTAAACATCCCCTAGAAAGGACGACCCCAATCATCCAACCAATGTGGGAAGATCGTGGAGTAGTAACTGTAGCCCAGGTAGCTTGGCAGACAAACGGCCACAAAATATCATATATGTCCTTAATTGCAGGAGCTATAAAATCTTTATCTAGAGAATGTGGCATCCAAATGGACCGGACACTCAAAGGCGGAACCACCGGTGTGGAAAATCTGATAAAGCTACACATCACAACAGGAGTATCTAAGCTTTGATTAACGAAAAGAAAGACCTTTCTACGAAGAACAACGCACCTACATAAAAACTTAACCTCTTATGACCCCAACAAAACTCGCGTAAAAAACATCCTCCCTTCTTCCGGGACACGCCCTCCCTAGAGGTTAGAACTCTCTCTCAATATTTATATCATCTTCGCAAGGCTACTTTTTCCTTCTTAAAGATATCATAGCGTGCTTTGAAGGTCATCTTCCCTAAAAAAGTTGTCTCTATAGAAGACTCACGACTCCCATAGAACCCATCTATGCCAAGGGACCACTCAATCCCAGAACTAGTACTAGGGAAAATGCGATCCCTGAGAGAGAACGACATTAAAATGAGAAGAGGCAAATTGCCCCTAGCACAACGAAAGGACACGATAAATCTTGGGAACTGCCTATAAGGGGGACTAGTGACCACCTTAAAGGTTTAAAGGTTTCAAAAAGAGAACGCTCTTGATAAACACCCAAGAAGAAACTTACGATCCTCTCAACTCTGGGCTCGCACTTAAACAAGAAAAGAAGATATAACGATATAATAACCATATTATTCAAGGGATTCAAACCACCAATATACTGCACCCTAACAACTCTACCCACCCCTCTTTAAAAAAAACTTACCGACTCTCGAAGGACCTTCCCATCTTTTGTCTCGCTCATCTGCAACTATGGGAAATTCAAAAACGCATAACAAACAAGACACTACGCTTCGCCTTTTTCTTTCTTTTTACCGCAAGGTCACAAAAAATAAACAACTGCAGGAATCAGTATGAGTTCTTAAGGATAAAAAAAAGCACTAAGACCATAAGCCAAGCTCGTTCGTTCATAAAAAACAGTACATAAAAACCTCGTACAAACCATGCGAGTATTAAATTAAAAATTAAAAATAAATAAAAAGAATTCCCCAGCATGATTATCTAAATTACGAGGCACTCGGTCCCTTCTCAGCCCTAGCACGTCTTGTAGGGTTTTCTTGCACCACCAACTTCCCGCTTCCTTCCTCTCCCTTCCTCTCCTCACTAGCGACCATCAAAGTCGAAGGAACTGGTGAAGAAACTTAGCCGTCACTTGAGTCGGGCTAGAAGAGCTACCATGGTGAAGAAACTTAGCCGCTACCCCTTGACTCGAAAAACTACTTTCCTCGAGTCGCTGCGACAACTCTACATCCCTAGGTCCTCCCTCGATCGAGGAACCGCTCCCAAAGAACACCATCTTACTCTTCTTATCCCTCTTCTTTTTCCTATTTTTCTTCTTCTTATTACTCAACCTCGCCTCCCGCTAGCTATTCAGAACCCGTCATAAGGATCTCTTCATCCTCACCAGTCTCTTCTATATAGGCGGACTTCTTGCTGCTTTCTTTCTCAAATAACTCAACGTTAATACGAGCACGTGGCCCTAAAATGTTTGCGCAAACCTCATATTCTAGTACCAGTGGTTGAAAAGTGGAAGCAAAACAAAAACAAAAAAACGAAGAGAAAGGATAACTAGAGACACATACAAATCACTAGGGAATCTACTTGAGGAAGACTCTAGAGACCTGCGCTCTCCAAAGAAAGATTACTCTTGTCATAGAAAATCCCGTGGTTTTCCCCTCCAAAATTTTCGAGATATCGAACCAAGTTTCAAAAAAAAACCCTTGGTCTCCATTTCTTTTACCACCCCCTCCAAACGCTTGGAATTATGGGCCAAGGTCTTTTGCCGCCCAATATAGGGAACGCCCATGTCGGCCCAGATGGACGAACGTAGAAAGTAGTGAGTCTTCTAGTCTCCAAATGACAAGGATGTATTATCTAGAAACCGACGGCTCGAGTCTTGAGGAGTAAAATAATGGAAGTGGAGACCCGAAGGGAAAAGACTTACCATGTACACCGCTAAAAACACTCAACCGAACATATGACCCCTGTTATCAAACACACAAACACGAATCAAGCCAGGTAGATATACCCATTGGGTGTTACGTGACTGGGAATAGCCCATAAGCCCGGAACACATCACAAAAGAATATGAGTATTAGGTCTCGTAACCCCGCATTGATTTATGTCGCATAGATGGTAACGTGTTCATCTCGAGGATTGTTTTCTCGCTCAGAAGGAAGTGGAACCCTAAATGTCACCATAGACGTATATGCACAAAATGCCTCGAATTTATCTTTCACATACTCATCAGTAGCGGTCGAAGGAATGTCACCCACCGTTGCGTGTTTAGGCTATGTTCCCACCGCCTCTCTCTTCCATGAAGACGATCCACGACGGCTGCCCTGCCCAGAAAACCCCTATGCAAACCTCTGACATCAAACCCGTAGCAACTATTGTCCCCACTGGGGTAAACTCCTGCCCTCAGAAGAAACCACAACAGCATGAACATCGGAAGCCATGATATTTAACAAAAATTAAATAAAAAACACAAGGAATTAGAGAGTGATAATGCTCCGAATAAGGAAAACTTAGAAAGAAACGACGAGATTTGTTTTTTTAGATATGATAAGTCTTGGGTCAGTCCCTTTATATATGCGGCGAATAGACATCATGTAATTCTCGCCCAAAATTTGTCGTTTCATGAAAATACATGTGGAAAGCCTAATCGAACCCAAAGGTTACACCATGTCGAAGAGTCGTAACTGACCCATATCAATGTGACCAGTCCAACCGTCAAAGAACGAAGAGTTACGACGCTTTGAATCCCCTTCACAACAATGCTCTAAATTCCCCTTGTACTCTTCGAGTACGAAGAGAACTGGTGGACTTCTGATACTAGTAGTATTGAAATGCCTCAAAAGTCTTATCTTATTAGAAGATTAGCACAAGAAGAAAGACGATGTTGACTAGATGTCTCGAAAGTATTATCTTATTTAGAAGATTAGGACACGAAGAAAGACGATGCTGACTAGACGATGCTGACTAGATGCCTCGAAAGTTTTATCCGATGACTTTATTGAGCTCAGGCAAGGTGGGACTAAAATTGAGTACTTTTACCAACTTACGGTACCAATTGCGTGGGGTGCCAACTTACGGGACCAAATACGTGAGGGTGCCAACCTAGGTTGCACGGATACGGATACGAGTATCGGTATTCGCTGGATACGGATACGTGAATACGAATTTTTTAAAATTTACAAGATACGATACGTATGTGATACGTCAAATATTTAATATTAATAATTATATATAAGGATATAATTTAAATAAAAATATCAAATAATATTATATCTAATCACCTGCACAGTCATTAGTCACATAATATTTAAGTTTCTGAAAAGATATTATAATTTGGTTCTTGTTTGGCCTTTTCTAGTTTAAGAAAACTACCACACTACTCTTATAAATTGCTGATACGTATCAGATACTTCTCGAATACGCTTCACAGCATATCCGTTACGTGTATCCGTCTTTTTTAATTATTTTTAATGCAGGATATGCCACGTGGCGTATTCGATACATATCCAAATAGTATTCGGAGAGTATCAGTATCCGATACGTATCCGACACTAACCGGCCATTTTTTTGGAGTATCCGTGCATCATAGGTGCCAACTTATGGGACTAAACGAATTTTTATCCCAATTTTCTCTTTTGTAATATATATTATTATATAAGTGTGTCTCGATCTATATATTAAGTATGTGTATATATACATATATATATATATATTATCTAATAATGCAGCACATTCCCTGGTCCTAGTACTATGTTTAATAGAATACTTTGGAATTCTTAATTCTAACAAAGGGAAATACACACTACTTCCTGAGTTATAGTTACAACTTACAATATGATAGACAAGAAAATATCTAATAAAAAAAAAAAAACTTATCACTTTTGACCATATAGCCGCCTAGCGTTGAAGAGGCGATTTGACCAAACTAATTCATCATAATGCTGGGTCGTCAACTACTCCTAATAATTAATCTACTTTAAAGCATAAGTGCATAACAATTAACAACAACCAATAAAAGTTCCCTCGCATTATACAAATACAAGAGGAAAATTATTACATTAACCATGCATGTAACACGTGGAAGAGTCTTTAAGTCTTAACTACTATTCGTCTTTTTAATTATTGCAAGTCTTCACATGAATCAGAATCGCCATTTATTCGCATAACAAAATCATTGCCAATCAACCAACTGGACTAAATTTAGTTACAGTCTTTCACATCATCCCACAAAATAAAAAATCATGTTCCTACAATTTTATCAATTCGTGATCACGGTAGTTATTATATTTGGTCGGAACAGTTTTTGTTTGAATACAGACACCATCAATTCAACTTTAGTCCTTCATGATTCCGACACCATACGTTCCTCCGGCAACGTATTCGTGTTGGGATTCTTCACCCCAATCGGCAACACTAATCGCTATGTCGGAATCTGGTACTCTGTTTCCCCTGAAACTGTCGTCTGGGTCGCAAATCGCGACAGTCCACTCAACGATTCATCGGGCACTGTCTCAGTATCCTCGGACGGAAACATGGTTGTAATGAACGGACAACAGCAGATTGTCTGGTCCACGTCAAACTTGTCTTTTACAACCTCGAACGCAACAGCACGATTATTGGATTCAGGCAACCTCGAGCTCCAAGATGGTCTCAGCAGGAGCACGATATGGGAGAGTTTTGCGCACCCAACCAACACGTTTTTGCCCGGGATGAGACCGAGTGACAACCCGAGAACTGGCGCCAGGGTGTCGATTAGTTCGTGGAGAACGTCACAGGATCCGGGCCATGGGAATTTCTCATGGGGTATTTCCACTGTGGGAGTTCCTCAGGCTTACGTGTGGGATAGCAACGGTACCGTGCCAATTTGGCGCAGCGGGCCCTGGAACGGCCGAGTTTTCACGGGTACGGCACGTGACACCTCCGTTTATTACGATAGTTACAGCATCCCAACGGATCAAGATGGCACTTCCTACATTACGTGGAGCAGCTTTCCAGGACTGATCAAGACTTCTCTAGGTGCCAGCGGGTTTCTGTCGGTCACGGTGTGGAATAATCAGACGAATGAATGGGGCCTCATTTGGGCTGCACCGGAAAACAACTGCGATTTGTACAACTTTTGTGGTCCTTTTGCCTTATGTCACATTGGGAATTCTTCGATTTGCAGTTGTTTGAAAGGGTATGAGCCGATGAATACAGAGGAATGGAACAGGGGGGTTTGGAGTGGAGGGTGTGCGAGGAGGACCGCGCTTCATTGTGGAACTGACAATGGAAGAGAGGACGGATTTTCGGAGTTAACATACGTGAAGGTGCCAGATTTGGAGCAGCGTACACGAGGACTTGAGCCCGAATGCAGAGGTATATGCTTGAGAGATTGCTCGTGCTCTGCCTATGCCTACGACTTAGGAATTGGCTGCATGTTTTGGAACCATAGCTTATTAGATATTCAGAAACTCCCTGGTGGCTCTAATGCCGGTTTGAGTCTCTATGTTCGCGAGCCATACTCCAAGCAAGGTAATCTCGCCCTGTCATATGAAGTAGCATAAAAACACTCTGTAAAGATATGTATGCAAAATATAGCTACCAATTTCGCCTCCCGGCTGACCTCATGGTAATTGTATGTTTCAGATGAGAAGAATTCTAACTTGGTTTATATATTGTCTGGGACTGGAAGTGTGATAGCAGCATCTATTTGCCTCTTAGGGGTTTGGTGGATATGTAAGATAAAAGGTACAAGTTTTTTCTTCTAGTTATTGATTAGTAGAATCTTTTGATGTGCAAATGCTTGACTTCATCGCATGAAGCAGGGGAGAAAGCCTTATTACGTACGACTGAATCTGCAATTCAGATGGATGACATTGATAAAATCAGCATCGAAGAGTTGCCTTTGTTCAGTTTTGAGATGCTTGCAACTGCCACAAACAACTTTGACATGGCAAATAAGCTCGGAATGGGTGGATTTGGTCCAGTTTTTAAGGTAAACTTTCTTGCTGATCCATTTCAAGAATTAAGTCGCGTGAAAATTAAGTGTGTTAGACTTGTTCACTCCTATTTCTCTAGGGAAAACTGGCAAATGACAGAGAAATTGCAGTAAAGAGACTTTCTGCGGTATCTGGCCAAGGCCATGAAGAGTTGATGAATGAAGTGATATTGATATCTAAACTCCAACACCGGAATCTTGTTAGACTATTTGGGTGTTGTGTGGAGAGACAAGAGAAGATGCTCGTCTATGAATACGTGCAGAACCGAAGCTTAGATGTCTCTCTCTTTGGTCAGTCCATTTTTTCTTATATTGTATACTAGTCAGGACACACCCTAACACACAGTAAAACATCATTCTAACTTTGTGTTTCTGTTAGTCTTGTACAGATAAAATGCAAAATGTTCTTGATTGGAAGAGAAGATTTAACATTATCGAAGGCATTGCGCGAGGACTCGTATATCTTCACAGGGACTCCAGGCTGAAGATAATTCATCGCGACTTGAAGCCTAGTAATGTATTGCTGGATGGAGAATGGAATCCAAAGATTTCAGATTTTGGGATGGCAAGAATATTCGGTGGCACCGACGATCAAGCTAGAACTGGAAAAGTTGTTGGAACTTAGTATGGTCCTGCAATATTCTTCCCGATGTATCTTTTTACAAGTTTCTAGAGTTTACAAGATTTAAAGACTTCCCATAAACTTGACTTGAATATTGTAAATGCAGCGGCTATATGGCTCCTGAATACGTGATTGGAGGCCAATTTTCGGAGAAATCAGATGTTTACAGCTATGGAGTACTGATGTTGGAGATAATAAGTGGGAGGAAGATCACTAGCTTCTACGACGACGAGTTGTCTCTAAGCCTCTTGGGATATGTGATTGCTTCAGATTTATGACATATCTAAGATTCCACCTTACCACCCCCAACAAAGCGCAGTTCAACTCCATTATTTCAATTGTTTCGCGTTCTTCACAGGCATGGAAATTATGGAACGACAGCAAGGTGATGGATTTGTTTGATGAGCAAATATCCCACCCAAATTTAAGAAAAGAGATCACGAGATGCACGCACATTGGGCTATTATGCGTTCAAGAATTCCATGGTCACCGTCCTTCTATATCAACTGTTGTATCAATGTTGAACAGCGAAATTGTTGATCTACCGCTGCCTGGACTTCCAGGATTTACAGATAGTAGGCACACTAAATCTTCACAACCTTCACTCAATCTAAAGCCGGAGCTACTATCACAATACTGGAGGGACGATGAGCACTTAAGATGACTCCACACCTCTAGCAATTATGATGAAGATGATAAGTTCATCGGATGGGAGTTAATGTGAACCAAAATGTGGTGTTCAGATTTTTTTTTCATTTTTTGGGTGAAGATGTTGGAATAGTCAAGCAGAGGACAATGTTTCATAACGTAGTCCGTGCCTCATTTAGAGGTCATCTAATTTATCGTTGTCGTTGGTAATTAACTAGTTATCAGCGTCAAAGTAAAAATGAACATTGGAACACCAACTTTTTTAGAAGATTTCCTACTCATGTTAAGTCAAAGCAATGAGCTTGATCGATGAACAAGGGTGCGTGATCCAAATTCAAGGGGAGTGACGGTGAGATACATGCACAAAATGGATTTAGAGAGCTACACGCGCGTTGGATCTACACAATCTTCAGGATCTGGAAACAAAATCACTATCAGGATGGTCGAGGGGCACGCAGCCCTTAGCACCAACAGCATGCGATATCCTTTGTAGCCCTCGACCACGTCTAATAATTGTTAGATTTAGTTTTCAAATAATAAATCTTGTGAGAGGTATCCCACATTGGTTATGTGTTGATATGATGTGAATGCAAAGTATAATAAAGGCTTTTTTTGAGTTTGTCCCACATTGGTAAAGTATGTTAGGCTCTAACTCATGGTAATATAAGGACTTTTATGGGCTTTAAGAGCTTTAGCTCTTATAGGCCAGTTTTACTAAAGTGGCTTAAGTGTCCCACATAGGAAAAATAAAAACTTATTTGTGGGTTTATATCTGTTTGCACTATATTACTTGGGTAATAAAAAGTGCAAGACATTGGTGGTGCTCATGCACACACGCGCGCCGCGTCAAGCCCACGCCCGCGCGCGCGCGTGCGCATGGCGCTTGTGACGCTTAAGTGGCACTTTTGTTTGGCGCACTTAAAAAGCACCTAAAACCCTGCACGCTTGCATCGCTCATCGATCTAGGCCGTAGATTTTATTTAATTAATTAAATAAGATGAACGGCTGTGATTTAATCTGAATATTAAATTAATATAGATTAAATTGGATGGTGTGGATTTAATCTTAGTTAAGGTTTAAATCCGACGGCTCAGATTAATCCGGGAAAAATATGGAGGGAATATTTAAAAACTCAGATTTAAAT
The DNA here is from genome assembly GCA_948329865.1 of Linaria vulgaris. NCBI lineage: Eukaryota > Viridiplantae > Streptophyta > Magnoliopsida > Lamiales > Plantaginaceae > Linaria > Linaria vulgaris. Next base: position 117,467,854 of record OX415250.1, on the reverse strand, counting down.
ATTAACAGTCACATATTTTTAGCAGAAAAGTTGTGTCTTTTCTGTGAGGGAATTATAAGGAAAGTTGTGTCCTTCTGTGAAAGAATACCTCGGAAAAGTTATGACTTTTCCTTGCAGCTTTTCTCCTTCTTTAAAAACGCAGGATTATCAGATCTAAGACACATCACAAAAACGTATCTCTCAAATAATATACAGTTTTTAATTGCTGCAGAAATTAAGTCTGTATTTTTCTGCACTCTTGTTTCTTTTTCTGTCGGTAGATTTCGTTAGTCCAATACGCATTCTACCATTTTATTTTCTGGGCTTAAATTGTATCCTAGGAAGCGATTCGCTGTTTCCCTATTGGCACACACGAGGTGGGGGCGAATTACGCTTTAAGGAAAGTGTTTTTAGTTCGCGACTTTCAAGTTCCAGGTTGTGGCATTTTCGACAAACTCACCAACAAACTTAAAGCGTAATTCTGCGTTTTCGAAAATGTCTGGAGGAGGATCGTTGAAGGAGTTCGCTACCAACATTGTGAAGTTGGAGAAGTTCGATGGAGACAACTTCAGGCGCTGGCAGAAAAAGTTGCACTTCCTTTTGGCGCAACTCGGGGTGGTGTACGTGCTGACAACTTCGAAACCAGAAGCGAAGGACGATGAGACCGTTGCTGAAACCAGAAGTAGGTTGAAGTGGGAACAAGACGACTACTGTTGCAAGGGACACATTTGCAACTCGCTATCCGACACGCTGTTCGACATGTACCATGAAAAATCAACGGCGAAAAAAGTCTGGGACAATTTGCAGGAAACAAATATGGTGGAGGACGCTACGAGTAAGAAATTCATCACGAGTAGGTTTTTTCGTTATTTCATGGTGGATGGCAGAAAGGTACTTGAGCAGTTTTACGAGTTAAAACATATAGTTAATCAGTTTAAACAGCATGGTTTGCATATGGATGAAACTATAATTGTATCTGCTGTTATAGACAAACTTCCTCCTTCATGGAAAAACTTTAGAAAGGAACTTAAGCACAGGAAAGAGGATATTTCTCTTGCAGATCTTGAGAGCCATCTTAAAATCGAAGAAGAAGACAGAAACCGAGATGGTGGAGATGGTTCCAAGGTCATGGTGCTTGAGGGAGGAAGTAGTAGCAAGCAGAACAATAATCCGGGCAAAGGAAATGGTAAGAAGAACTCAAATTAGAATCCCAAAAAGAGAAAAGCAAGTAACAATACTGCTTGCTGGCAATGTGGAAAAGAGGGTCATCGAAAGAAAGATTGTCGTGACAAGGCTAAGAAACAGAAAACAGAAAATAATACAAACAAGCAGAAGTTTGTGGCAATGATTTCTGAAATGTTTGCTGAGATCAACCTTGTTGGGAATGACCGGTCATGGTGGATCGACTCTGGAGCAACAAGGCATGTCTGCAAAGACATGTCCATGTTTGTGGAGTATACACCGGAAAATGATTGCTTTGTCTACATGGGAAATGGCGCAAGTGTTGCTGTCAAGGGAAAAGGGAAAGTGCTGATGGAGTTTACTTCGGGGCATGAACTGGAACTCACTGATGTTTACCATGTTCCAAAAATTAAGAAAAATCTTGTATCTGGAAGCCTTCTTAATAAATTTGGCTTCAAACTTGTATTTGAGTCGGATAAATTTATTCTGACTAAGGGAGGATCCTTTGTAGGCAAAGGATACCTTTGTGAGGGAATGTTCAAACTCAATGTAACTGAGAATGCTATAAATAAAGTATCTTATTCTGCTTATATGCTTGACTCTTGTTCTTTATGGCATGATAGACTTGGGCATGTTAATTTTAGAAAATTACATCATATGTCTAATCTGAATTTAATTCCTAATATTGATAAAAATGTAAATAAATGTAATACATGCATGCTTACAAAAATAACCAGAATGCCTTTTCCTAAAGTCGAGAGAACATCAGAAATATTAAACTTAATACATAGTGATTTATGTGATTTTCATAGCACTCCTACTAGAGGTGGAAAAAGTTATTATGTGACTTTTATTGATGATTACTCTTGATTTTGTTATGTTTATCTTTTGAATCACAAGCATGAAGCATTAGATAAATTTAAAATATTTAAGGCTGAAGTTGAAAATACATGTGAAACCACCATAAAACGTTTAAGAACTGATAGAGGTGGTGAATATTATGATCCTACGTTTTTTGAAAATGTTGGTATTGTTCATGAAGTTACTGCACCTGTTACTCCACAACAAAACGGAATTGCTGAAAGAAAAAATAGGACATTAACTGAAATGATTAATGCTATGTTGTCCAAATCTGGACTTAGCAAAGGTTTTTGGGGTGAGGCACTTTTAACAGCGTGTCATGTTTTGAATAGAGTGCCTACTAAGAAAAATTCTACAACTCCATATGAATTATGGAAGAAAAGAGAACCAAACTTGAAGTATTTGCGAGTTTGGGGTTGTAGAGCTATAGTTAGAGTTCCTGATCCTAAAAGAAAGAAGTTGGGAGAAAAGGGTGTAGAATGTATTTTTCTTGGTTATGCACTAAACAGTAAAGCTTACAGATTTATGGTAATTGAGAAAAATTACTCGATTGAAGTAAATACAATAATTGAATCAAGAGATGCCATATTTGATGAAACCAGGTTTTCTTCTATTCCTAGAATTCCAGAAAATAATAATAATGAATCAATAAATATAAGGAATTCTGAAATAAAGGATGAAGAACCTAGGAGAAGTAAAAGACCTAGAGTACAAAAAGACTTTGGCCTGATTTTCACATGTATCTTGTTGAAGGTACACGAGAAAAAGAAACAAATCAAGTGCTGTTATCTTTACATGCTGAATCTGATCCAAAAACCCATGCATCGGCTATGAAGTCTCAAGATGCTAGTTTTTGGAAAGAGGCTATACAAGATGAAATGGATTCCATCATGGGAAATGACACCTGGAAATTGGTGGACTTACCTCCTGGTTTTAAAACCGTTGGATGTAAGTGGATTTTCAAAAAGAAAATGAAAGTTGATGGAACCGTTGAGAAGTTTAAAGCAAGATTAGTTGCAAAAGGCTTCACTCAAAAAGAAAGACTTTATTATTTTGACACTTATGCTCCAGTGGCTAGAATTGCTACAATTAGGATTTTAATATCCTTGGCCTCCATATATAAATTCGAAATTCACCAAATGGATGTCAAAACTGCATTCTTGAATGGTGAATTAAAAGAAGAAATTTATATGCAACAACCTGAAGGTTTTGTTGTGAAAGGACAAAAGCATAAAGTGTGTAAACTTGTTAAGTCTTTGTACGGACTTAAACAAGCACCAAAACAATGGCATGAAAGGTTTGACCAGGCTGTGTTGTCAAACGGATTCAAAATCCATGAATCTGATAAGTGTGTTTATAGTAAGTTTAAAAATAATAAAGGTGTTATTATTTGTTTATATGTTGATGACATGCTTATCTTTGGTTCTGGTCTAGATCAAATCAATAATACTAAGAAATTTCTCTGTGAAACATTTGATATGAAAGATCTAGGTCAAGCTGATGTTATTTTAGGGATTAAAATAATTAGAAGTAATGAAGGTATCATGTTATCACAGTCTCATTACGTTGAAAAAGTATTGAGAAAATTTAATCATTTTGATTGTACACCAGTTAGTACTCCATTCGATCCTAGTACTAAATTAATGCCAAATGATGGGAGAGCATTTTCACAAAACCAGTATGCTAGTGCAATAGGAAGCTTAATGTATTGCATGACTTGTACTAGGCCTGATATTGCGTTTGCAGTTGGTAAACTGAGTCGGTATACAAGTAATCCTAGTAGAGAACATTGGAAAGCAATATTTAGAGTCTTCAAGTATCTTAAGAAGACCATTGATTATGGTTTATGCTATAATGGCTATCCAAATATTTTGGAAGGTTATACTGATGCTAGTTGGATTACTGAGAGTGATGACCACGCATCAACTAGTGGTTGGATATTCACTCTTGGTGGAGCTGCAATATCATGGGGTTCTAAGAAACAAACATGCTTGGCTGATTCAACCATGGCATCAGAGTTTATAGCATTAAACTCGGCAAGTAAAGAAGCAGAATGGTTGAGAAACTTGTTATTGGAAATGCCAATATGGCCTAAACCAATGCCTCCCGTGTTAATACATTGTGACAGTCAGTCGACTTTGTCTAGAGCTTATAGTCATGTCTATAACGGAAAGTCTAGACATATTGGTTTGAGACATAGCTATGTGAGACAGCTAATCAGTGATGGTATTATCACAATTAACTATGTGAGGTCAGCAAGTAACTTGGCTGATCCTCTGACTAAAGGTCTTGCCAGAGATATGGTGCATAAGACTTCTAGAGCGATGGGACTGAAAGCCCATACATAGTGATCACACATGAGGGAAACTCAACTCAACACTTGAAATATCAAACTTGGGTTCAATGAGTAAAGTACTTCATTTTTGTGATTGTCAAGCACTTAGTATTTTAAATTAATAATTCAGTTATTAATTGGTTCCATCTAAGTATAGTGCTTGGTACCTGTAATGTCAAAGGTAGAGGTTGAGTTTAATACTCTTAATAGACTTGTAACAGTAAATGTTGGGATGACATAATTACAGGGACATCTTTGACAAGTTTACCTAAGTGAGTAGTAGAAGTGAGGCCACTTCATTAGAGTTTTAGGGCTTAACTCTAAAAACTACTCATGATACCAGGATATAGACATAGGGCCGTTAACGTGTCGGCTTGTTAGAATAAAGAACAAGTGGAGGAACTGTGTGTGGTACTTATCCGGTTGGTCGATATAGAATTGCTAGTTCAAAGACTAGTCTACTATGCTTTTCTGATTAACTTTGATAGGTATCCACTAAGTGAAGGTTCAAGTCGAAAGACACCTTTATTTATTAATAGAACTTCTTGAGGTGCAAACTAAGATTTATCATTCGGAAATGGTGGAGATTGTTAGATTTAGTTTCCAAATAATAAATCTTGTGAGAGGTATCTCACATTGGTTATGTGTTGATATGATGTGAATGCAAAGTATAATAAAAGCCTTTTTTGATTTTGTCCCACATTGGTAAAGTATGTTGGGCTCTAACTCATGGTAATATAAGGACTTTTATGGGCTTTAAGAGCTTTAGCTCTTATAGGCCAGTTTTACTAAAGTGGCTTAAGTGTCCCACATAGGAAAAATAAAAACTTATTTGTGGGTTTATATATGTTTGCACTATATTACTTGGGTAATAAAAAGTGCAAGACATGGGTGGTGCTCATGCACACACGCGCGTCGCGCCGAGCCCGTGCCCGCGCCCGCGCGCGCGCGCGCGTGCGCGTGGCGCTTGTGGCGCTTTTGTTTGGCGCACTTAAAAAGCACCTAAAACCCTGCACGCTTGCATCGCTCATCGATCTAGGACGTAGATTTTATTTAATTAATTAAATAAGATGAACGGCTGTGATTTAATCTGAATATTAAATTAATATAGATTAAATTGGATGGTGTGGATTTAATCTTACTTAAGGTTTAAATCCGACGGCTCAAATTAATCCGGGAAAAATATGGAGGGAATATTTAAAAACTCAGATTTAAATATTAACAGTCACATATTTTTAGCAGAAAATTGTGTCTTTTCTGTGAAAGAATTATAAGAAAAGTTGTGTCCTTCTGTGAAAGAATACCTCGGAAAAGTTATGACTTTTCCTTGCAGCTTTTCTCCTTCTTTAAAAACGCAGGATTATCAGATCTAAGACACATCACAAAAACGTATCTCTCAAATAATATACAGTCTTTAATTGCTGCAGAAATTAAGTCTGTATTTTTCTGCACTCTTGTTTCTTTTTCTGTCGGTAGATTTCGTTAGTCCAATACGCAGTCTACCATTTTATTTTCTGGGCTTAAATTGTATCCTGGGAAGCGATTCGTTGTTACCCTATTGGCACACACGAGGTGGGGGCGAATTACGCTTTAAGAAAGCGTTTTTAGTTCGCGACTTTCAAGTTCCAGGTTGTGGCATTTTCGACAAACTCACCAACAATAATTAGCGTTCAGGCAAAGACGGCCGGGAAGATTATCAATATTTTGGTAGAAAATGTCAACAACTTTGGAAGCGTAATTCGGTCCTACCACTTTGAATTCTGGTGTGCAACAAAAGGTTGCAATAATTGCTTCGACTATAAAATTTATCTAGAAATATAATTTTAGCTGACTCGCTTTCCTATAAACAAAAACGAGTTACAAAAGCAAATAAATAAATTTTGCAGAAGTTCAATTTGTTTGTGAGAGATAAAATGAAACTAGTATGCCATCCGCTTCGTAAAATCATATAGATAATATTATAATGCACGTGATTGTCATGGGAAATGACGAGGTAACAGTAATAACGACCCAACTGGAATATTATTCTTTTTTCACATAACTCCAATAGAAGAAAACAGCGAACTCGTACCCTACCATGCACTACCCACCCACTAATTTGTCTCTGCCAAAAAGCATGCATAATTTCTCATCCTTGTAGTGTAGTGTAGGCTCACAATTATGAATCAGACGTTTGTGATATTGGTTAACTGATAAAATGATTAAAAGAGAAAGATTAAAAACAACAAAAGGATTAAAAAAAAAAAGTCTGACACAAAAAAAAGGAGAACCATGATCAGTTGCATGAAGCATGTACTTGTATTGGTGATCATGGTACTTATTATGTTTGGTCATTCTGGATTTAGCATAGATACAGAAACCATCAACTCTACTTTAGTGCTTAAAGATTCAGACACCATACATTCCTCCGGTAAGATATTCGTCTTAGGATTCTTCAGCCCAAACGGCACCACCAACCGCTATGTCGGAATCTGGTACTCTGTTTCCCCTGAAACCGTCGCTTGGGTTGCGAATCGCGACATCCCGATCAACGACTCTTTGGGGACTGTCTCGTTATCCTCGGACGGGAACATCATGGTAATGAATGGACAGCAAGAGATTGTTTGGTCGTCGAGCATATATTCACCAACTTCGTCTAGAAACACGAGTACTAGAGCTCGATTAATGGATTCGGGCAACCTCGTGTTACAAGATAGTATAAGCGGGAGTACGGTATGGGAGAGTTTTGCACACCCAACGGACACGTTTTTTCCGGGCATGGGCCCGAGCGACAACCTGAGAACGGGCATCAAGGTGGTCGCTAATTCGTGGAGAACGTTTCAGGATCCGGGTCGTGGAAATTTCACCGTGGGTATTTCCGCCACGGGAGTTCCTCAAGGTTACATATGGGATCTTCGTAATGGTACTACTGTGCCTAGGTGGCGGAGTGGGCCGTGGAACGGACGGGTTTTCACTGGTATCGAGCGCCCTGACCCCCAGTATTTTTTTGGTTTCGGGTTCACAACGCAACATGATGGCACTGTATACATCTCGTGGGGTGCCTATCCAGGATTGCAGAGGAATACTTTAAACTCGAGCGGGTTTCTTTTGGACGAAGTATGGAACGATAAGAAGAAGGATTGGGATCTTAGTTGGTCTGTACCGACATACAACGACTGCGATCTGTACAACTTTTGTGGTCCCTTTGCGTTGTGTTACAGTCAGAGCACGCCGTTTTGTAGTTGTTTGAGAGGGTACGAACCACGTAATACAGAGGAATGGAACAGGGGAATTTGGAGAGGTGGGTGTATGAGGAGGGTTGCGTTTCATTGTGAGAGGAACGGGACTAACGAGGGGGGAAAGGACGGGTTTTGGGAGTTAACGTACATTAAAGTGCCTGATTTCATGCAGCGAACGCAAGGTCTTGAGGCAGAATGCGAAGACATTTGCTTGGGGAATTGTTCTTGTTTGGCCTATGCATACGACTTGGGAATTGGCTGCATGTTTTGGACTGAAACTTTACTTGATGTTCAGAAATTTCATGTTGAAGATAATGCAGGGATGAATCTTTACGTTCGTGTGCCCTACTCAAAGCTGGGTAATTTTCGCTTGAAATGATGAATATTATCTTATCTTTAATGCTAAGCAAAGTCGCTAATATTGTGCAATCCTGTGTTACAGATAAGAAGAATCGTTCCTTAGTTTTTATATTACTCGGTATCTGGGGTGTCATAGCTGCATTGCTTTGCCTTTTAGGGGCTTGGTTGATATGTAAGAGAAAAGGTAAAGTTTCTTTCTTTTATTCATTAGTAATATACCATGTTACGCCATTGATCAAGTCGGACAAATGCTTGACTAGACCTAATGAAACAGGAGCGAAAGCTAAGGGTGACGACATGGATAAAATCAGCATAGAAGAGTTGCCTTTGTTCAGTTTTGAGATGCTGGCAATTGCAACTAACAATTTTGACATGGAAAATAAGCTGGGGATGGGTGGCTTTGGTCCTGTTTTTAAGGTAAACAAAATTTCAATCGATCATGTCAGGATTCACTTCACATTAAAATGAAATGTGCCTCATCCGTGACCGTCCTTTTTTAGGGGAAATTGGCATATGATACAGAGATTGCAGTGAAGAGACTCTGTGTTAGCTCTGGGCAAGGCTTGGAAGAGTTCATGAACGAAGTGATCGTGATATCTAAACTCCAGCATCGAAATCTTGTTAGACTATTGGGTTGTTGTGTGGAGAAAAAAGAGAAGATGCTTGTCTACGAATACGTGCAAAATAGAAGCTTAGACGTCGTTCTCTTTGGTAAGACTCAATTCTCAAAACTAATATTTCATAGAAGAAACTATTTCATTCTGACATAGAGCCCAAATTCACGTTCTGCAGACAAAACACAAAATGTTCTCGATTGGAAGAAAAGATTCAACATTATCAAAGGCATCGGTCGAGGCCTCTTATATCTTCACAGAGACTCTAGGCTGAGGATAATTCATCGCGACTTGAAGCCTAATAATATATTGCTGGACAAGGAATGGAATCCAAAGATTTCGGATTTTGGGATGGCAAGGATATTCGGAGGAAACCAAGATCAAGCCAATACTAAAAAGATTGTGGGAACATGGTACACCTATACTATTTGAATGGAATTGTAGTTGCTATTCTCTTTGAAGTATGAACTAACTTGAATGTGCCTAATGCAGTGGATATATGGCACCGGAATACGTCCTGAGAGGCATGTTCTCGGAAAAATCAGATGTTTTCAGCTTTGGAGTAATAATGTTGGAGATAATAAGTGGGAGAAAGAACACTAGCTTCTACGATGATGAGTCCTCTCTAAGCCTTTTGGCGCATGTAAGTGCTTCAAACTAGTCCAAATTCTTTGCCTCCGTTTTTGCCTGTTATGATCTCAAATTGCCTGTTTCGTCAGGCATGGAAACTATGGAACGAAGACAAGGCGATAGATTTGATTGATAACCGAATCTCTCACCCAAGTCTACGGAGAGAGATTGTGAGATGTACGCATATTGGTTTATTATGCGTTCAAGAAGCCCACGGGCAACGACCTACTATATCCACTGTTCTATCAATGTTGAGCAGAGAAATCGTCGATCTACCAGTAACTGGACGTCCAGGATTTACTGAGAATTGGCACGTTGGATCTTCACATTCATTGGCAGAATCTGCAAACGGACTCACTCTCACGATGCTGGAGGGACGATGAGTCCTTATGATTGATCTGCAATGGCGGATCCTACGATCATGAAGGAGTGGATGAGTTTATTTTGTGAATCCCCAGAAGCAGATTTAGACTGGAACTGATGTTAGGATAGACAAATAGAGGACCATTCTCTGTATATTATTATTATGAACTATGAGTAATTTGATCACTTAAACTCATCTGAAGATTTAGCTAGCTTGTTACTGATCTGTATAAAGCTTATGTGTTGTGTCATATGTGTATCCTTTGCTAATTAAGGCCAATGATCTTGACTTAATTTAGAGATAATAACCTCTTCGCCACTAATACTTTGCTATAATTACAAGAGTTCCCTTAAATTTAGAGATTATGAGTCTACTCCAATTTAAGTAAAGAGAAAAAATGGATGCTATTTAGACCTCTTGCGTGGTAGGTTCAGGTGAGTACATTTTTCCAAGATTTTTTCCACAGGTATCCAGTACGACCGTAAAATAGTTGCTGTCACTAACGTTTTCGTTTCCACAAAATCAGGAACAAAAACGTTTCGAGGAAACACCCCAGCTGAGAGACTGACAAAGACAAACCACTGAAATGGAATGGAATGCTTTATATGCAAACTTCATGAGACAGTTCGTAATTTGTCTCTACCACAAAATTTAAGTCCCAAGATAAGGATCATCGTCATTTTTCTCTTACGTTTCATTCAGTTCATGATTATGTGTTGTCTGAATGGAGTTTGTCTGGATACAGACACCATCAACTCCAGTTTAGTCCTTAAAGATTCTGCGAACTACATTTTCGTGTTAGGATTCTTCAGCCCAAACGGCACTACCAACCGCTATGTAGGCATATGGTATTTCGTCCCGCCCGAAACTATCGTCTGGGTTGCAAACTCCGACAATCCACTGGAAGGTTCATTGGGAACTGTCTCGTTATTCTCGGACGGGAACATCGTGGTAATGAACGGACAGCAAGAGATCATCTGGGCAGCATCAATCTTAGATTTCCAACGTTGAACACAACTGCTCAGTTAATGGATTCGAGCAACCTCGTGCTTCGAGATAGTATCAGCAGGAGCACAATATGGGGGAGTTTCTAAAATTCAATAGATACGTTTTGCCTGGGATGAAGTTCAGAACTTGACCAGGGTTACTTTAAATGCAACCGCGTTTCTTTCTAACACGATATGGAATTTTGAGAAGAAATATAGGGTTCTTACCTGGGCCGTAGTGGCTAATGACTGCGATTTATACAACTATTATGGTCATTTTGCGTTTGACACATTAATGGTTCATCGAGTTGTCACTGTCTGCCAGGATATGAGCCGAAGAATGTAGGTGAATGGAGCAGAGGGGTTTGGAAAGGTGGGCGTACGAAGAGTAGCGTGTTTCATTGCGAGAGGAATGTAACTGATCGCAAAGGAAGAGACGATGGATTTTCGGTGGTAACAAACGTAAAAGCGCCAGAGTTTGTTCAGTGGACTCCAGAACTTGAGACCGAATGCAGAGGCGTGTGCTTGAGGAATTGCTCATGTTTGGCATATACATATGACTCGGTTATTGGCTGCATGTTTTGGAGCGAAACCTTACTGGATACTACAAAATTACCCAGTGACTCTAACTCAAATATAGACCTCTTTGTACGCGTGTCACACTCGGAGCAAGGTAATTGCACCTAGTTATTTCATCAACACAAGGTGATGCCATAAGGAAAGTTCTTATCTATAGTTATGAAACAGAGGTAGACCTTGTGATCAGAATTACTTGTGCATTAAAACTTGCAGTTGCGATTAAGTCAGGTTTTTATACTCATTTGCCCCGTTGCTACTTGAATGAAATCTAATGATATAACTGGACAGAATCAAGAGCACAGTGCTTCTCTCGGAATTGACGATTTCTGGTTGGATGACCCTAGCTAGAAAAGACAACAAATAGTAAAAAGTATTCTGTGATGTTTACCGTATAAGCGAATTATTTTGCATACTTGATCCTCTTTCTGACTATGTTCATATATAGCAGTAGCAGGTAAAGTCAATAATATTGGCATTCTTATGATTCAGATAAGAAGAATCGTACCTTGGTTCATAAATTATCCGGGATTGGAAGTGTCTTTGCTGCATTCGTGGAAGGCGAATTTGTGGTGAAATATGTGAACGTGAACATCAGACTTTTTTAAACTTTTGGATGTTGATGTTAGAAGAGTGAAACATAGGATAATAATGTCTCATAATTTTACTAAGAATAATCATGTGAGTTTTTTTCGGGTCTCTAATCTGAATATGTATCTCGGTTGTTATTGAAAATATACATGCCACATATTCTGATCACAATTTTCAAATAATTGTATATGATGAAGAATGTCATTATTCAATGACTGAATAGTTACTTCATTTTAGCAACTGTGTACTTGATAGTCACATGCACTAGGAGTCTAGGACCCTCTGAAAGACAATTGATGCATATGTTGTTGGTGAATTTCTCAAACATGTCGAACACTAAAACTTGAAAGTCGCGAAAATACAGACGCTTTCCTTAAAGCGTAATTCGCTCCCACCTCGTGTGCCAAAAGGGTTACAGCGAATCGCCTCCCAAGATACAATTTAAGCCCAGAAAATAAAAGACTATTAACTGCGTTTTGAACTTACGAAGTTAATAAACAGAAAAAGAACAAGAATGCAATTAATACAGAAAATAATTTCTGCTGCAATTACTTTTGTATGTATATGAGAGATACGAAAATTTGATGCGTTTTATCTCTGATAATCCCACAAATATATAGACGTTGAAGAGTTGTACGGAAAAGTCACGACTTTTCCACTCGTATTCTTTCATAGAAAGCCACAACTCTCATGCTCCAAAATATGTGACTGTTAATATATAAATCTGAGTTTTAAATATTCCCTCCATATTTTTCCGGATTAATCTAAGCCATCGGATTTAAATCTTAAGTAAGATTAAATCCACACCTTCCAATTTAATCTATATTAATTTAATATTCAGATTAAATCATAACGGTTCATCTTATTTAATTAATTAAATAAAATCTACAGCATAGATCGATGAGCGATGCAAGCGTGCAAAGTGCTAAGTGTTTTTTAAGTAAATGTGGGACACTTAAGCCACTTTAGCTCTTAAAACCCATAAAAGTTCTTATAGTTACAGTGAGATAGAGTCCAACATACTTTACCAATATGGGACAAACTAAAAAGACTTTTATTGTATTTTATATTCACCCCATATCAACACATAACAAATGCGGGATACCTCTCACAAGATTTTTTATTTGAAAACTAAATCTAACATATGTGTGGTTGCAATCTTTTAAGCAAAAATACACGACTTATGCGTGGTCGAATCAGATAAGTAGCTGCTTACAAAAACCAACCTATTTTTAGTAAAGAATTGTCAAAGAAAATGACTCAAATGGAATACTTAATGCTCTGTACAGTTACCACCACAAAGAAAAAACATTTAGTCTTCCCCACGAGCCTGTAGTAATTTGTCTTTGCCAGTAATTATTAGTATGATTTTGGACCATCACACCTTATCACCATTTCTTTTGCACACCAAACTCTATAAACAAAGAGTCCTTTGTGATGGATTAGAAGATAAGAATAGTCATGGTCGGCTTTTTGTTACAGTTCTTGATCATGGTCATGATTATATTTGGTCATGAACATGGTTTTAGTCTAGATACAGACACCATCAACTCCACTCTAATCCTTAAAGACTCAGACACCATACGTTCCTCCGGCAACAGATTCGTGTTCGGGTTCTTCAGCACCAACGGCACCACCAACCGCTACGTCGGCATCTGGTACTTTGTTTCCCCTGAAGTTGTCGTCTGGGTGGCAAATCGCGACAGGCCGATCAACGATTCTTCGGGAACTATCTCGTTATCCTCGGACGGAAACATTGTCGCGATGGACGGACGGGAACAGATTATTTGGGCAGCGTCGAACTTATCCTTTCCAACATCGAACACCACTGCAAGGCTACTAGATACAGGCAACCTCGTGCTCCGAGATAGATTCAGCGGGGTCACAGTGTGGGAGAGTTTCTCGCTTCCAACGGATACGTTTTTGCCGAACATGAGAGAGAGTCACAACCCGAGGACGGGCGTTAAGGTCGTCTCTAGTTCGTGGCGAACGTCTCAGGATCCGAGTCCTGGAAACTTCACTTCAGGTGTCGATGCAATCGGAGTTCCTCAAAGTTTCCTATGGGATCATCGTAATAATAGTACGGTGCCCAGGTGGCGGAGTGGACCGTGGAACGGCCTGGTTTTCACCGGTGTCACGCGCCCTTACTCTATTTACTTAGATGGTTTCACCATTACAACTGAGCAAGATGGCACTGTCTACCTAACGTGGAACGAGGTTCAGAATCTGAACAGGATTACTTTAAACGCAACCGGATTTCTTTCAAACGCGATATGGAATGTTCAAAAGAGAGATTGGGTTGTTACCTGGACTGCACCTGCTAACGACTGCGATTTGTACAACTATTGCGGTCCCTTTGCACTATGTTACATTAAGGATTCACCTATATGTAGTTGTTTGAGAGGGTATGAGCCGAATAATACAGAGGAGTGGGGCAGGGGAATATGGAGTGGCGGGTGCGTAAGGAGGAGGATGGAGTTTCAGTGTGAGAAGAATGGAACTCGCAGAGGCAAACAGGATGGATTCTTGGAGCTTATGTCCATAAAAGTTCCAGATTTCGAGCAGAGAACAGCAGGTCTTCAAACGGAATGCAGAAGCATGTGCTTGAGGAATTGCTCGTGCTTGGCCTACTCATACGACTCGGGCATTGGCTGCATGTTTTGGAGTGGTACCTTAGTTGATATACAAAAGTTCCCTGATGGTGCTAACGCAGGGACGAGTTTTTATGTTCGTGTGCCCTATTCCGAACTAGGTAATTCGCCCCAACCGTTAACGTACTGATACTATAGTTGTAAAGTGACTAATATGGTCATTTCATGTTTCAGATAGGAAAAACCATACTTTAGTTATTATCTTATCTGTTATTGGAAGTGTGATCGCTGCGTCCTTTTGCCTTCTCGGAGCTTGGTGGATACATAAGCGAAAAGGTAAGTTTTTTTGTCATATCAATGAGAATGTGCAAGCTCTAAGCCTTAACAATAACTTCTTGTTCTTAACTGCCCCCCATACAGGAAGACGAATGCCTTCAGCAAATGAAACAGGGGAGAGACGTTTACTGGAATTGAGGGAATCTACTTTTCAACATGACAAGGACTCGATTAGCATGGAAGATTTGCCATTGTACAGTTTTGAGATGCTAGCTAATGCAACTAACAATTTCGACACCAGAAACAAGCTGGGGATTGGTGGTTTCGGTCCTGTGTTTAAGGTAGATCTTTCTTACTTTGCTCATGTAAGATTTTTGAGCCACATGAAAGTACCACGCATGACAAAAGGATTCCTCTGCCCCCAGGGAAAATTGGCAGATAATAGGGAAATTGCAGTTAAGAGACTAGCTGCAGTATCTGGGCAAGGCTTTGAAGAGTTTATGAACGAAGTGGTAGTTATATCTAAACTTCAGCACCGGAATCTGGTTCAGCTATTGGGGTGCTGCGTGGAGAAAGAAGAAAAGATTCTTATCTACGAGTACGTGAAGAATGGAAGCTTAGACGCCTTTCTCTTTGGTAAGTCGAGTTCTGTCTCCCTCCTCATCTGTGTACTTACAGTAAGCATTTCGTTTTAACATTGCGCGTCAGTTTGTGTCGTGTAGATAAAGCAGAAAATGTTCTTGATTGGAAAAAAAGATTCAACATTATCGAAGGAATCGCACGAGGCCTTCTATATCTTCACAGGGATTCGAGGCTGAAGATAATTCATCGTGACCTGAAGCCTAGTAATGTATTGCTAGACGAAAAATGGAATCCAAAGATTTCTGATTTTGGGATGGCAAGAATATTTGGCGGCACCGAGGATCAAGCTAAAACTAAAAAAGTCGTCGGAACATAGTAATGCCAGTACAATAGTACTGCCACTAATATACTTAGCTTATTATATAAGAAAAACATGACAGCTTCTGTTGGGAGCCATAAGTTAACTTGAATGTGCTTAATGCAGCGGTTACATGGCTCCTGAATACGTGATAGGAGGCAGGTTTTCGGAAAAGTCGGATGTTTTCAGCTTTGGAGTAATAATGTTAGAGATCATAAGTGGGAGAAAGAACACTAGCTTCTACAATGATGAGTTATCTCTAAGCTTGTTAGGACATGTAAGTATTTGTAATGGAAATCACAAGTCTTTTTTCGTCTCTTATGTGCGTTTCTAAGTGTTTTTTTGTGCGTTTCTAAGTTATTTTTCTTTTTGTTTTTACGACAGGCATGGAAGTTATGGCACGAAGATAAAGCAGTGGATTTGATTGATAAGCGGATAAGTGATTCAAGTATACAGAGAGAGATCCTGAGGTGCATGAATATAGGTTTATTATGCGTGCAGGAATTCCACGGAAACAGGCCAACTATATCAACCGTTCTGTCGATGTTGAGCAGTGAAATTATCGATCTTCCAACACCCGCACGTCCGGGATTTACAGAAAGTTGGCACTTCGGATCATCATCACAATCTACGCAATCTGCAAACGGAATCACTGTAACGATGCTGGAAGGTCGATGAGGCCTCAACACTACCAGGGATATAATCTTAGTTGTATCGACGACGATTCATATGTAAATGTTGTGGAGAGAGCCTTAGTTTCAGGAATTTAGATTCACAAGGAGTGAAGCAATGCTTCATCAATTCCATGATGTAAAAATAGATTTCACAAATTCTGGATTTAAACTACTAGAATTCAGAAGTAGTGTCAGAGCCACTGTGTAATGCTTGTAGTTTCAGCATTACATATGTACTTATAATCTCCATTTTTTGTAAATTAGGACCACTGTTGCACCCACTGCTGGTGGTCCATGCACGCTTACAAATATTATATGCGACACTAGTGCAAAAACATGACCATGCGCCACTAAATTCACAGAAAGCTTAAAACTAGACCAAAACAAGCATTCAAGGATGTAATATAACTAGATTTTCCCAGTTTGCCATAAATTTAACTCATTTTGTTAACACTGAGATTCATAGAATCTCATTCTTAGCATCAGGGGTCAACTCCACACCACCACAGTTTTGCCACCACCAATACTAACGTTATTTCGACTGAGCAAAATAAAGTTCAAGTTCAGGGACGAGGCATAAGATACATACACAGGGACTCCAGGTCGCGGATAATTCATGCGACCTGAAGCCTGGTAAAGTATTGCTTGATGGGCTATGGAATCCAAGGATCTCAAATTTGGGATGTCAAGAATGCTTGAGGCACCGAAGATCAAGCGAAAACTAGAAAAGAAGTCATCACATAGTAATGCGCATACAATTCATACCTTGTATCTATTTTTACAACTTCCTACATCTATGCATTTTTTGTAGACTGAAGACATATATATGGGAAAGACCATTAACTGACCATTAACTAACTTGCAAATGTAGCAAATATATGGCGCCTGAATAAGTGATAAGAGGCAGATTTGCACAAAAATCTGATGTTTTTAGCTTCGGAATACTAATGTTAGAGATAATAAGACAGAGAAAGAACACTAAGTTTCGACTATGATGAGTCATCTTTAAGACATGTAAGTGCCTAATTTGAATCAGATGCTTTCTTTATATGCATTATTTCCATTCTTCTTGTTCTTCGCAGGAATGGAAATTATGGAACAAAGAGAATGCAATATTGAGTGATAAGCATATATCGCACTCAAGTTTAAGGGGAGGGATCATAAGATGCACTCACATTGGGTTATTGTGCGTTTCAGGAATTCCATGGGAACCGGCAAACCATGTCAACTGTCCTGTCAATGCTGGGTAGTGAAACTTTGTTGATCTACCAATGCTCGCAAGTCCAGGATTTACAGAGATTCTAGGCAATCTTCATAATCTCTGCCCGTGACATGAATTACTGCCAATCAGTCATTCAAGTAATACACGTTTATGCAAAACCCTGTACATTCAACAAAGTGTACCAAATTTTCTTTGATTACAGGATACAATAAAGTATAAACAACTGATTCAGATACCACATGATAAAATAAAAGACAGAATCTTAAATTTCACGGCTATCTCAAGAAACTGCTCATCATTTGAGTCCAATAAACAAACAGAAAAACTTTCGCATTGCCAGTGTGAAGGAGTCCACACTACAAAGATAAAAGTAAAGATGAAACAGAATGTAAATGGACGATATCAATAACCAAGAGAACAACTGAAGCTACAAAGATGCATAGTAAAGATGTAACAGAATGTAAATGAACAATATCAATAACCAAGTGAACAACTGAAGTTTACAGAGTTTTATACAATTTTGATTGCCTATTTATCAAATCTCAACCCAACCCCTTCAAGGAAGTAAGAAGCGCAAACAGGAAAAAAAGAGCTATACATTCTTCTATATACAAGTATTAGAAGAACAATAGAAGTGGAAAAAGAAAACATGTATATCAGAAGTTATACAAGCCTGAAGAGCTCATCAGCTATTCTATAAAACTAGTTCAATGACGTTACGAGCTCCCTCAATATACCAGTATGTGTTTCCATATCCCAGCCATTGTGCATTTAATATCAATCGTTTAGCCATCAAGCCCTCTACTCAGCCTGCTTGGATTCAGTGAGATACACCTGTGCCTGAATGATTGTCCTCCCAACTTTAAACCCCGGCACAACCGTGAACCCAACTCTCGGTCTAGTCTTTCCTACTAAACTAACTTTACTTAAAACATCCTCCATATATACCACCGAAAACTCAACTCCTCTCTCCACCTGAAATACCTCAACCGCAGGACTAAACGAATACGCCAGCTTGTGAAGCAGCCATATAGAGCTCGCCATCCTCACGTACGAGTCATAGAACACAGACAACGACTTCCACGACTTCAAAACCTTCTCCTTCTTATCCAAATTGCAAAATATTGACGACTCCATCGTTGGATGAATAAGTTCATCATACTTCCTCTCGCAAAACCTCGAAAACTCGCTTTTTGGATCCTTACCTAAAACCTCCATCGGACTACTCGCAACATGTTCAATTAACTGCGTCAAATAACCATTAACTTCACCATTTTCGCTACATTTAAGGTCACTTCCATTACAAACAACTTCACCATCACACAATCCAAAATCGCTCTTGTCAAAATCTTGAAACATTCTCAAGCAAACATAAGACATAAACGCATACCGAAAATGCCCCTTCTTCGCATAATCCACCTCCGAGTACACCGACTCCGCGGCCTCCTCCAAGTCCCACCCAGCCCTTCTCATCAAATCAATCAACAACTTTGTGAAACAACGGAACAACCTAACCGAATCTCCCAGCATTGCTTCAAAAACCCGAACCGTCAGCAACACCTCGATCCCCGACCCCGTTTGCCCCTCTTTCAACCCCAATCTCCGCGATAAACTGGCGTTACAACCCCGAAGTCTCTCCAATTCCTTCCTCAAACCCCTCACCTCGTCGTCCTTCACGTCGATCAACGACTGCATCGAATTCACCATCGTCTCCAAAACCCTAAGCTTGCTCTGATTCTCCTGCACCCGATACTCCCAAAACGACCCCGCCGGAAACTCGAAATCGCGATTCGACACCGATACCGAGCCTCGTTTCAACGAATCCCTGTACAAATTCCTCATCTCCGTCAATTTCTGCAAACTCGACACCAGCGACTTGTCCGCCGATTCGAGGGCATTTCGGTCAATTTCCGGCACGTGCGCCGCTTGAAACTGCAAATACGACGCTTCGAAGGATGAGAGTATCGCGAATAGCGACGGCACGATTTTAGGTAACAAATCGGTAACCGAATTGGTGGCGGCGTCGGCTTTGATGACGACGACTTTCTGGTCGGGGATGAATTCCTCGGCGGAGTTGAGGAGGAGTGTGACGTCAGCGCCGGCGTCGATTTCGTCATCAGCGTCGTCGTCGGCGAAGAGCTCGTAGGTTTTGGCCTTGAAGGCGACGGCGAATTTCTGGAACATGTCGGAGATTGGTTGCGGTGGATTAGATGTTGCGCCGCCGTCCATTTCCACCATCTCACGGAACCTATACATACATGTATATGTATATATATATATATATGTGTGAGCTCGACTAGAGTGAGAATCAATGGCGATTTTGTTGGTGCTTTGGATGAATTTGAAGGAAGGAATGTGTGAACTCTCTCTCTCTCTCCTCACTTCTCACTTTCTCTCTCTACTGTGGGGAAATGTTAAATTAATTTTTTTAAAAATATAAATTAATTGATTAGTGGGATATTTTGTTTCTTTTTTGTGTATAAACTAATGAGTTGCTTTGCAGGTTTTACTCTGTATCTCATCATTTTGTTTTCTACTTTTTGTTAAAGAACTGTTTTATTTTATGCAACACTTCGGTCAAACTTATACCAAACTAGGTATCTTATAAAAAAACTATTTATAAACATTATTATGTGGTAGAATTTCACGTTATGATGCATAGACACGAATAGCGCGCCACGAACATGAAACGACACGAGTGTGGCGATAACGATATTTTAAAATAAATTCTTATTACAAGGTGTATTAGTGTATCGGACACGCTGACATAACACGAGATGACGAGAAGAACACGTGTGTGTTTTTTGAAGTGTCGATGAGTCATAGATATTGAACATTGCAGGATGGACTTGAATCTGCTCAATCTCTACATGTAACCATACATTTTAAGTGTTGCTTTTCATGAATAATTGTCTAACGAAGACACGTTACACACCTACTTCAAAGAATTCATAATCTACTGAAGCAATTAAAAGAACTCTTTGTTGTACACCACTTTCACATTTAGTTACGTTCGAACCCACCATACAATCACAACCAAAGAACAATCAACTTTTATTTTATGATGTGTTCACAATGTATTATACGTCATCACTCGCAACTTCATATCTACGGATGAAAACTGTTTTTTTAGCTAATTCGTAGGACATAAGTCTTTGTTCAAAATAAAAGTTGAAATAGTTTAGGCGAGCTATACACACTTATATTAAATGATACAATTTATTGTGATTTTGTTGACTAACTATGTAGTTACAAAGTGAGTATTTATTAGAGGTATTTTAGGGTGATATTTAGAGGTTATTTGAAGGAGATTTTTAGCGTTTATTTATGGCAAAAGTGTCCGAATTAAGCATTACTAATTAACGAAAAGTGTGAACACTTTTTATACGTATACTTCAACTCTTCTGGTCAATTACTTCAACAAAAAATAAATAAATAAATAAATATTGCGTAGTTACTAAATTTTCCTAAGTTGATATGTATTTTTCCTTTTATCTTTTGGTGATCGAAGACATTGGAAATGGGAATTTGGGGAAGGAAACATTTTCAACGGTAACCAAGAGGATAGGTAGAGTAACAATAAGTTTGAATATGGATTGGTCACTGAGACCCCAATATGGATTCACGAAAGAAATGTACCACCTAATTTTTAGTTGAATAATACCATCAAATTCCCCAAAATACTGTAGAGTTTATTTAGATGGGTAATATTTTATTTAAGCAGGATGTATCGTAAAATATCACTTTAACAGTCAACGTTGTCCAAACTGTGTTACCGTGAAAGTTTAATTAATTACAAATACAAAAATTAGGGGGTCGGTTTCAATATTGCTCAAGATCTTTTGACATTAAAACGCCATATGTTAACGTTGTTACTTTTTTACAATATTCAGGTGTTGTTAGTGATGGGATTTTTGTATTCTTTTTTTTTTTGTTTGTTTTGGCTTAGAGTGTGGCAATTAATTAACGCTTGGATTTGTTGAGTGAGTATTAGTTAATCTCAACTATCGGTTATACATAAAGTAAATGTATATAATAATTTTCTCATAGATCTGAAGTAAAAATAGGACGATAAAAACCAAGAACAATAAGGACGAGTTTGCCCTTTCCATTAAACCATGTTCCAATTATTTCTGTAATTATTGATTATTGCAAAAAGTTTGTACTAAAGCAAATTATTTTAGTTTAACTGGTATTGGCCCAAAACCAACATTTTGATATGTTAATTTTGTTGTCTCTGGAGTGTAAACAACCAAAAACATGGTATCTTATCAAAAAAAATTGGCATAAATGTCAAAAATGTATGTTATCTTTCGTCAACTTTAGTTTTTGCCATTTATCTTTTTAAGCTGTCGTTTATGCTCGTTATCTTTTACAAAATGTCCAATTCACTGTTCCTCCGCCAAATCGATAAATCGCGTCCAATGTGGCAAAATCGCACCTCCACGTATAATTAATTTAATACACCTGGATTCTTATTAATTTTAGCTCACATCGATTCGGGATTTCAGCTCACATCGGGATTTCACATCGATTCGGGCAAAACGACGCTAACCGAGCGCGTTTTGTATTACACTTGTCGGATCCACGAGATTCATGAGGTTCGAGGTAAGGACGGTGTTGGAGCGAAGATGGATTCCATGGATTTGGAGAGAGGGAAAGGGATTACGATACAGTCTGCTGCTACTTACTGTACATGGAGAGACGACAGTTGTGGAGGTGGTGGTGCGGCGGCGGTGCAGTGGATAAGACGACCTGTTTTTTTTTTCTTTTCATTTTTCTGTTTTTTTAAATGTTTTTTAATTGTTAGAAAATTAAGTAATTGAAATTAGATTTATATATGAAGTTTTTATAATTTAAATGAATAAAGTTTATTATATTAAAAGAATATATTATAGAGTAAGTTTTTAAAATTTAAATAAAAAAGTTAATTATAAAGATTTAACTTTTTTATTTTTCTATTTTATTAAAAAAATATTAGTTATTAAAAAAATTAAATTTTAAAATAGAATTATAAATGAATTTTTATAATTTATATAATAAATATAATTAATAATTATACATTTTATGACATGGCAGCTACATTTTGATCACATATGCCAACATTTGATGACATGGCTGCCACTAGGCGTCAAACAGTGAATCAGACATTTTTGTAAAAGATAACGGCATAAACGACGGCTTAAAAAGTTAAAGGGCAAAAACTAAAGTTGGCGAAAGATAAAGGGCATTTTTGACATTTCTGCCAAAATAATTTTAAAAAAATAATGGTAATTGTTATGCCGTAGAATTTTGGGTATTTGGGATGGACTGATTTTAACTCGATCTTTACATGTAATCATATCTTCTTACTGAGACACATAGTACAACACCTTAAGTCACTGGATTGTTTATTTCGAAGTATTCATTTTGGAATCAAACAGTTTCAACGCGATTAGGAGAACTTTTTGTTTCATGCCCGCATTGACAATTACAATGCTCCAATTAAACAGCAATCAACTTCTATTTATTGACCATGTGTGTGACCTAACTAGGACCAATTTTATTTTATGTATGTTTAGAATGTATCATCAGTCACGACTCAAGACATAGTTATCAAAAAAAAAAAACGATTCACGACATTTTCTCCACGCATTAGAAACTTTTTTTTTGGGGGGGGCTAATTAGGAGGGCCTACGTCTTGGTTCAAAAGAAATAAATCCAAATACTGTAGGCGAGTTTTGTATATACTATGTATCAAATGAACAGTATATATACAGTTTATTGTGATTAACTTGACTAACTTGTGTGTAATTACCAAGTCCGTATCTGTATATCTTAGAGGTTCTTTGGTTGAGATTGGTGTTTATGTATGACAAAGCATTAGGATCAAGCTTTACTAGCCGAAAGAGGCAGCAGTGCACTCTCTATATCTTCAGGTCGATTACTTCAACAACAAAAAAGAAGATACTGTGTAGCTTCTTAATCATAATTTTCCATAATTGATATGTATTTTTCCTTTTAATTTTTCTTCTCTAAGATATTGGAAATGGAAATATGGGGAAGGAGCCATTTTCAACGGTAACCAAGAGGATATGTAGAGTAATAGATATGTTCCGAGTATGGACACTGACAGACCAATAGGGATTCAAAAACAAATGTACCACGCCTATTTTTTAGTTGAATATAATACCATCAAATACTTTACATACTATACAGTTTATTTAGCTGAATGATATTTGATTTAAGTAGGATTATCGAAAATTGTCCCTTGAACAGTCAAAAATGTCACCTGACAAATGAAAATTAATTAAGGTTGTGTTATAAAATAACTAAAACTATTCTTGGGATTATAACAATATATAAAAAGAAATTAGGAAAAGAGGTGCAAATATTATGTAAGATAGCCATTTGAATTGGTGTTTTTCTCTAATGGCTCCTTATATAGAAAAAAATTTCCAACATCTTACACTATTTACAACAACTACTACTATTATAAAATAGTATTTGTACATAATTTTCAACAACTGGCACTTGTCATATTCCACTTGACATACTTATAACACTCTCCCTTGGTCATTTGAAGATTTTGTTATATACATGACCCGTCTCCTGCACACGTCTTATGTTGCCTCATTAAAAACCTTACAAAGAAAACACAGTGGGATAAAACCCTTAATAAAGGAAAAAAAACAGCCGTGTGAACTCCCCCTCAAGTTGGCATCTCCAATTCTTCATAAGTCTCGTAGGTTACGCATCTCAATATTTCGAACATGTTTCTTAAAAGTTAGAGTATGGAGTGTTTTTGTAAAGAAATCTGTCATATTGTCACATGATTGAACATATTGGATATTAATTCTTTGTTCTTATCGAGTTCCTTAGTGTAGGCAAAATATTTCAGGTGTATGTGTTTGGTTCGATCACTTTTGATATAGCCTTCTTTCATTTGTGTAATACATATGAATTGTCTTCGTATAGTGTTGTATGACCTTCTTTAATTGGTAAGTCAGATGTACTTCTTATATGTTGTGTCATTGACCGTAGCCATACACATTCCATGTTGGCTTCATGGAATACAATAATCTCAGCATGATTCGATGATGTTGCAACAAATGTTTGTTTCTGAGAACGCTATGAAATAGCAGTGACTCCATACGTGAATACATATCCTGTTTGAGATCTGGATTTATGTGGGTCTGATAGGTAACATGCATCTGCATAACCAATCAATTTATGTTTTGCGTTGTTAGGATAAAATAGACCGAGATCCGTAGTTCCTTGAAGATAACAAAATAAATGTTTAATTCCTTTCTTGTGCCTTTTTGTAGGTGATAAGCTAAATCTAGCTAATAAATTAGCAGTGAATGATATATCAGGTCTAGTACAATTAGCTAGATACATTAAAGCTCCAATGACACTTAAATACGGAATTTCAAAACTAAGAATTTCTACATTTTCTTCACTTAGACGAAATGGATATTTGTCTTTAGTTGATGATCTAGCAATGACAGAATGACTTAAAGGAGTTGCTTTATCCATGTTAAAACGTTTTAAAATCCTTTTGGTATAATTAGATTGGTGCACTAGTATACCATTTTTAGTATGCTCAATCTGTAAACCAAGACAATATTTAATTTTACCAAGATCTTTCATTTTAAATTCATTCTTTAAATAATTCATAGTTGAATGAATTTCTTGTCAGTGCCAATGATATTTAAATCATCTACATAAACCGCAATAATTGCAAAACCAGATGATGTTCTCTTGATAAAAATACATGGACACGAATAATTATTTTTATATCTTTCTTTCAATAAATATTCACTCAAACGATTGTACCACATGCGACCTGATTGTTGTAACCCATATAACGGTCTTTGCAATTTAATTGAGTACATTCTTTAGGTTTAGAGTAAGATGATTCAGGCATTTTAAGTCCTTAATGGACTTTCATATAAATATCATTATCAAGTGATCCATAAAGTTAAGTTGTGACAACATCCATGAGATGCATATTTAAGTTTTCATAAACAGCTAAACTGATTGAAAATCGAAAAGTACTTATATCCATTACTGGGGGAATAAGTTTCTCAGTAATCAATCTCATGTCTTTGATAAAAGCCTTGTGCAACAAGTCGAGATGGTGTGAGAACAATAGGTCTAAAAACCTTTCGTTTGTTAAGGGAATTCAATTCAACTTGCATAACATCTTTTCATCTAACCCAATCGTCTCGATTTTGGAATTCATCCATAGATTGTGGTTCGGGATCATCATTTCATTCATAAGATCATAAGCAATATTATGTGAAAATATTTCACTTATATTTTTTATTTCATTTCAATTCCAAATAACTCATGAATTAACATAATTTACAGAGATTTCAGTATTGAGATTTGGTTCTGTGATCTCTTGAGTTATCTCATTTGTCACATTTTTGGTTTCATCATTAATAGTCTCCTCGATAATGGAGTTAATAATATTTTCTCTTTTTCTTTTTTGAGGATTCTTGTCTGTTGAACCAACAGGACGACCACGTTTTTTACGTGCATTCATTTTCTTATTGTTGGATATGTCCTTCGGAATTTTAATCCGAGCAGGAACATTCGCAGTTGGTATATGTGATTTGGTTACCCGTTTTATATTAGTAAATGCATCAGGTAATTGATTTGCAATATCTTGAAAATGTAAATTTTTCTTAACATCCAAATCACATTGTTTTGTTAAAATATCATAGTGTGATAAAGATGGGTTATACCATGATATATTATTTTTCAACTTCTTTTCTCCCCCTAAGGTTGGGAAATTTGTTCATTGAAATGGCAATCGGCAAAACATGTCGTAAATACATCACCTGTTAATGGTTTAAAATACCTGATTATAGATGGTGAGTCATATACAACATATATCCCTAACCTTCTTTGAGGTCCAATTTTTGTTCATTTTGGTGGTGCAATCGGAACATAAACCGCACAACTAAAAATCTTTAAAAGGGAAATATTAGGTTCATGACCAAAAGCAAGTTGTAATAGGGAGTATTCATGAACGAGCGTGGTCTAATGCGAATTAATGACGCAACATGTAAAATTGCATGACCCCATATAGAAATTGATAATTTAGCTTTCATTAACAATAGCCTAGCAATTAACTGAAGACGTTTAATTAATAATTCAGCTAAACCATTTTGAGTATGTGCATGTGCAACACTATATTCAACAGTAATTCCAGTTGATATACAATAATCATTGAAAGTTTGAGATGTAAATTCACTAGCATTGTGAAGTCTGACTTTCTTAATTGTATAGTCAGGAAATTAGGCTCTTATTTTAATTATTTGAGCCAAAAATCTCGCAAATGCCATATTATGAGTAGATAATAGACAGACATGTGACAATCGACTTGAGGCATCAATTAATACCATAAAATATTAAAATAGTCCACATTATGGATGAATATGTCCACAAATATCACCTTGAATTCTTTCAAGAAATATTGGTAATTTTGTCTTAATTTTAACTGGTGAATGCTTTATAATTAGTTTTTCAAGAGAACATGTTTCACATGGACTATTATTGATTAAATTGAGTTTTGATCCTTTTAATAAATGTCCATGTGTAGTTTCAATTATTCTTCGTATCGTTGTTGAACCAAGATGGCCTAGTCGATCATGCCATAAAGTTAATAATTCAGAATTTTCATTGACAACCATATTTGACTCGATAACATTAATATATGTATAATGCAATATTGATGAGAGTTTTGGTAGTTTTGCAAATATATGTTACTTTCCTGATATATACTTAATAATGAAAAGATATTTAGTTTTATTCTCAGTCTTTGAGTTGGTATCATATCCATGACAATATATATCATTAAAACTCAGCAAATTTCTTCTGGATTTTAGGGCAAATAAGGTATCTCTGATGATAAATAACATTCCATTTGGTAAAATAAAACTAGCTTTACAAATCCTACAATCAGGTCAGTAGGACCTGATATCGTATTGATTTTTGTCTTTGTTGGTTTTAGATATATTACTTGTGAGAATTGTGTGAGTTGTACCGCTATCAGGAATGCAAAAATCACAGGTATGCTTCATATTGGCGTCATGTCAAACAAGTAGGGTTAAACATGATATAATAATAAACGAAGCATATATTTGAGAAAAGGGAAATAGTTTCATTAAGATACATACGTAAACACAATTAATGAAAACACAGTATATTACAAGCAGAAATCGCAAATACATATCAATTCAAAAATCACACAACAAGGAATTACGTAATGTAAATCAAATCAGGAATCACGTAGACATGAATCACATAGTTCATATCAAGCCAAAGTAACATCATGATCATCCTTGAAATCAGATGCTGCTAATAATGTGGAATTATTAGGCATTTGTTCAAAAAGGTTCACTTCAATTCTCTTTGCATTTACTCTCTTGGTACAATTTACAAAAATATTTAGGTGTACGACACGTATTGGCCCAATGTCCTTTCATTCCGCAGTTAAAACAGTAACCTTCAGATTTATTATGAGTATTTTTGTTTTTATTATGGTGGTTATTGTTATGGACCGTATCATTGGTCGAAGGGTTGTGATAACTACCTCGACGTCCACGACAACGACCACGACCACCTCTAAAAACATATCCTCTTCAATAACCACCCCGACCTTGATACTGGCCTCTGCCTCGACCACCATTATTATAATTTCCTCGTCCACGGAAGTTTGAGAAATTTTTGGCATGTGCTTCTGGCAATGCCTGTGCTCCAGTTGGACGTAACTCATAATTTTAATCAATATATTATTACTATTCTCCGTCGTTAACAACACTCTCTCTAGTTCATGATACTTAGTTTATCCGACTAGTATGTGTTGCATTTAGATGAGTACATGACTGACATGAAAAGTAGAAAGAGTTTTTTCAATCATTTTCTCATCAGTAATTTCAGTCTCGCAAAATTTTAGCGTATGTCGGATATTATGAATGACAGATGAGTAATCATTTACTAATGTAAAATCTTGGAACCTTAATGTGTTCCACTGATGTATGGCTTTTGGAAGCATTGTTTCCCTTTGGTGGCCATATATTTCATTCAGATTGATCCATAGCTCAGAAGGATCTGTAATATCGAGATATTTCGTTTGTAGGAAATTATCTAAATGTCTACGCAGGAATATAATTGTCTCGCATCGTTGCTGGTCAGTACATTCATTTTCCTCATCAATTGTTTCTGCGAGGAATTTCGCAGTAAGATGTGTTTTCACATTTGATTCCCATTGCATATAATTTTTTCCATTGACAGTGAGTTCGGTAAAATCTACTTTCAAGAGATTAGACATATTGCAGCTAAATGAATATTAAAACAAACATAATTAGTATGAAGACATTTTATTTTTAATACGCAACCACACAAGCGAATATATATTACAATAGTATGATGCAATTATCTCATCTTTAGCCAAATTATGCACTCGAACATTACTACGACGAAAGCAAGGAATATCATAGGATTGTCCTCAGCTACTAGGATAAAAATGAAAAATAAAAGGTAAACGAGCATCAAAATCATTGTTGAGGTGCAGAGCATTTTGCAAGATGATAGGGAAAAAAAATGAAGATTTGTGTGGAGTTTGAGTTATGAAATCTGCATATTTATAGAAGAAAGATATCTATAAGTAGCCATTTTATAGCCGTTAGAAAACAATTATTTTTTATTTTGTTTAATTTGGCATGATTGATGAATGATAATAACTTTAACAATCGAGCAACAAGGATTAATTGTATAACAAGTAAATAATTTCAACCGCGTTTATAAATTTTAACGGGCATAAGAAATAATATTACGATAAGTAAATACATATTCATATTTCTGTCACATTACTATGTAAAAACTTTCATGGGCTTGTGGAATAATGTAAACTACTAACATAATTGAAATAAACTAAGTGCGTAAATAATTTCCGCCACATTACTATGTAAAAACGTTCATGGGCTTGTAGAATAAACTAAGCAATATAATAGGAGGTAAAACCTTCCATAATAATTAAGTGTTAGTAGTTATTTTTAGTTTGGGGTTAACTCAAGCTGGTGAGAATTTTCTATTCTCAACCCCTATTTCCTTCCCTATTCCTTCAATTAAGTAGAGACATGTGGCATATAGAGGCCCACAAAAATTAACACATCAAGTTAATTCAATTAATCAATAATATAGAGTTATTTATTTGTTTCCTAAAAAAACAGATTTTATTTCTTAATTCAGTAAATTATTTATGTTACCTTCAAATACAAATAAAATTCAGAACAATTTGATACTCGATTCAAAAATTTGTTTCTTTGATGACTATTTTCTTTTCCACAAAAAAAAAAAATAACAAGAAAAAAGAGAGAGAACAAAGAAAGGATGAGGAGCGATAGTTCTTCATTAAAAAAAACAAAACAAAAAAGAGAAGATGAGGATTCTTACTAGTGTATTGTACAATTTTTACAATTTTATAAAGCATGTGTCATGTTCTTTATTTCTTAAGATTAAAAGAAATATTAGAGCCCTTTAATTTTTAATTGAGAGAGTATCAAAAGTCCTGAATTTTATTTGTATTTGAAGGTAATATAAATAATTTAATGAATTAAGAAATAAAATCTGTGTTTTTTTAATTTGAGGGAATAAATAAATATGTCCATATATATATATTAGTAATTAATTGGATTAATTTGATGGGTTAATTTTTGTGGTCTCAATATGCCATATAGAAACACATTTTTAAATGGAGTATCAAATTGTCCTGAATTTTGTTTGTATTTGAAGGTAACATAAATAATTTAATGAATTAAGAAATAAAATATTTTTTTTAGGAATTAAATAAATAACTCTATGTTATTGATTAATTGATTAACTTGATGCATTAATTTTTGTGGGCCTCTATATGCCACATGTCTCTACTTAATTGAAGGAATAGGGAAGGGAATATGGGTTGGGAATAGAAAATTCTGACTGAACTCAAGCATCAACGAGCGTTAAGATTATTATTAATGTTAGAGTTAGATAACAATAAAATTATAAAGAATTTTTTTTTATCTAATCTTAAAATTATAGATAGGCGGTAGTCCGCCTTGTCTATAATAGTGTAGATAGATGAACAAGTAAATATTAAACTTTAACATAAAATTAGAAACACATATTCATCTAATCATAAAATTATAGCTAGGCGGTAATCCGCCTTGTCTATAATATTGTGGATAGATGAACAAGTAAATATAAAATTGTCATATTTTTTGACGTTGAACGTTTTCTTTAACGAAAAAACTGAATTCTTCCGGATCGAGCACTATGGTGCTAATAACGTGTTATAAAATAACTATAACTATTTGAGAATTATAACAATATATAAAAACAAATTAGGAAAAGAGGTGCAAATATTATGTAAGACAACCCTTTGAATTGATGTTTTTCTCTTCATTTTGATGGCTCCTTATATAGGAAATGAATTTTCAACATCTTATAACAGATTGGGTTTTGTTGAGTGAGTTGTGAGTTGTGACTTGTGAGTTGTGACCAGTTAGGTGGTAGATCTGAAGTCAAAATGGGACGAGATATTAAAGCCAAAAACAATAAGGACGAGTTTGCCCTTTTATTTAAAAACTGGTGCTAATTTGTTTCTGTAATTATTGATTATTGTAAAAGTTTATACTAAAGCAAACTATTTAATATAGTTGGGATTGGCCAAAACCAACATTTAGATAATGTTAATTTTTGCTATCTTTGAAGTTTCAACAACCTTAAAAATATTGTATAAGATGGCATGGGTCTAAAAGTGATTTTTGAGACTTGCACCTCTAAAGTTCCAAAAGTTAAAGAGCGTAATATTGGACAGTTCACCACAGCATCTATATAATTTTTTTATATAATATACTTCTTGAAGTAACTGTTTGTTTGATAATAAATGTATAATTTTTTTATATAATATACTTCTTGAAGTAAATGTTTGTTTGATAGTAAATCTGGGTTGACTCGAATATCTTCAGAGTTTTGTCATTTTTAAGTAACACTTGCATTAATAAATAATAAGTGGCACTTTCATATATTATTATATTATGCTTAACAATTAATGAAGATTTGCTATCTCTTTATCAGTGACCGAAAAGTGAGAGCTACATATGAAAACGACGCACCCATTAAAAATGCGCCCACCCAAACCCCCACCCCATTGCCATGAGAACCACCACCGCCTCCAGACGACCCACAATCACCCCGAAGGCCCGAATCGATACCCAAGCCCGGTCATCCCAAAAACCTAGAGAGCGCACCGCCGAACTACCACGAACGGCTTCTATCGTCTACTAACCACCTCTTCTTTTCTACGTGATTACATGCGCTAGAGGAACCTGCAACAACTCCAGGCAAACCCTCATACCCTCATGCATGGAGGAGGTTGCGGAAAATGGACCACATGTGCGGTTTTCGGCAGAAGAGATGAAACGTCTGTGCCAGCCCTGGAAGCGGATGCTTGTCGTGCAGCTCATCGGAATACAGAAGACAATCCCTGACATGGCCAATAAGCTGCAGAGACTTTGGAAGCTCGCGCAACCCATGGGTATCACTCTGATTGGTAATGGGACCTACCTGATCCGAGTTAGTAGCCCAGAGGATTATACCCTTGCCCTCATAGGGGGACCGTGGTTTCTCTTTAACCACGACCCTGAGTGGCGCAATGGCGGCCCAACTTCTTTTCCACTACCTCTGCACTGATGAAAGTCTGTACCTGGATACAACTTCCGGGACTACCAATAGAGTTCTATGATTTCGAGGCTCTCTTTAAGATTACGGGACTATTCGGGCGACCCATTAAAGTGGACACCCATACAGCTAATCGCTCCTGCTCGCGATATGCACAGGTATGCGTGGAAATAGATCATTCGAACCCCCTACCCTCAAAAGTATACATTAATGGCCATGCCCAGTCAGTCACGTACGAATTAAAAATGGATTTATGCCTGTCCTGCGGACGAATGGGAAATACCCGAGCATGATGCCAAATGGGGAAACTAGGAATGGAAACAAAGGTCGATGGAGCTAATGCCCCCCCCACGGATCAGATTGGCACGTGGTAAACCAACGGCCTGGAGGACGACACCCACCTGGACAACCGGACAAGACGAAACGGGGCAAGGCATACGAACCCACGCCCGAAAGGAAAAATGAGAAGATCAATGAGACCCCCGGTAGGACACGCAAGGACCAACGGAACAACCCAAACCTGTCAATAGCCTGAACACTTGACAAGAAAAGTCTGAATAGCACAATCAATGTGAGCCCGAAATTAGCAACACAGATTGATGAACAAGCCCTGGAAAGTGGACGACACGGAACGGGCACGAAACAAGAAAAAATGACGCGAATGGCCATGCTAACTGGGACGACGAACATGGACACCCGAGAGGCCATGTTCGCAAAAAATTACCGCGTGGTAGGCCTCAATGCGACACGGCAACACGTGTCACCCGTAGGTGACACATCTGGACACATATTATCCTTAGACGACACGTGTTGCATGGAGGGTCGAGTGGCACTTCCACCCGTCACCTCGGCTATCAAAGGAATGACACATGGTCCACTTGGGCCCATGATCATTCCACCCCACCTCATCCACCCCCTTACCCCCCCCCCCCCACCTCACCCCACCTAACACCATTATTTATACCCACCCGCACGCAACTCTCCTTCCCGAACCTTCACCTGTAAAACTCTCACTTCACCTCCTCTTTCCCAAACTCCATCACCACCTACCCACCCACCAACACCACAAACAACACCACCACCCCATACCCCCACCCCCACCCATCACTCCCCCCACCAACACCACACCCATCCCCACATAAACCACCCCCACCCACCACACCTCCGCGCATTCCCCCCACACATTCCCCGCCACTTCCCCGCCACCTAAACCGCCACCCCCACCGTCACCCCTCTCCCCGTCCCTCCCTACCATACACCCATCCCAACCCCACATCCCCATACCCCTCCATCACCCACACCACCAAAAACTGTTGATATACCCGTAACGCACCACCACCCCCCGACATCAACCCGAATAGAATCGAGGATGGCCTACTCCCACTCCCTCCACTCGAGCGGCTCCACGAATGCTCTATTCTGTGTCGACGAAACACTGCACGAGATTTCAAGCTCAGAGGAGCTCATGGAAGTGTTAGCGGCAGGGAGATCGATCATAATCTCGCCAGACACGGAACGCACGTATAGGTAGAGACCGCATGGGATACTGGACCCGCAGGCAATACCATCGCCATCTCATGAAACAACCTCAGCAACAGAGGAACGAAGGAAGCGTTGGCGCCTCGAGCTGCTCTAGGCGGCAATTGCTCTGACGCATCCGCGTCAACAGTCGGCCCATTCGTATGTAAGCCCCCCACGTCCACCCGAGCAGCCCCAGCTGTGGGTCAACCACTTCCAGCAAGAATCAGCAGCTCAGACGTACTCGCCCAACATCAGCCATTCAAGGAGGCCCTTCTTGACAATCAACTACAATGGACCTCCGACCGGTATCCATACGGGCACGACAATATTGGCGGGCATCGAAGTACGAATGGTCAGAGCATGATGCACCTTTCCTCCCGGAGAACCATCTGCCAATTATACTCAGACAAGGTGACCCACGATAAGAGTCTTTTTTAATTCCAAATCATCTTCTGGGTGTTATGTTCACAATTGTGTAGGTGTTGTCTATGCAAGACGGGGGACACGTCACCCAGTTCAGTTTCACCATGGTAACAACATCGTCCAACTGGCAACACTTACTTTGTCTCATATTACTAGAAACGTGCAGATCGATCTAGCTCACCTCCAAGCCGGCGGACCAGGACCTGCCCAAACCCCTTTCCATTTACCAATGAGAATTGTATGCTGGAATGTTAAGGGAGCCAACTGACCCGAGTTCTTACAGGCAGCCCGAGAACTCATACAACAAGTTAATCCAACAATGCTAATCCTGGTTGAAATGAGATGCAGGGATGAAGAGCGGGCCCGTTATATCATTGACCTCCTCCCATTTAATGCTCGATCTATCGTTCAGCCGCTGGGTTACTCTGGAGGAATTTGGGTATATATTACATGAACCAGATAATCTTGCAGGCGTTGATTACGGGGGCGCGATCCATCTACATGGAAGCGACATTCCACACTGACCAGACTTTTCGTTTGAGTGTGATATACAATCCACCACAGCCAGCATACCAAGATCAGGTATGAGATTCGCTTAAAAATTATGCTTCTACTGTTACTATACCTTGGCTTCTTGTGGGTGAGTTTAATGCCATAGTGCATAACAATGAAAAACATGGCGAGGGCCCAAAACGTGGGCCTCCATGCACTGATTTTGATCTTGCATGGAAGCGTGTGGGCTTGCCGACATTGGCTTCTCGGGCCATCCGTTCACATGGATGATTCATCACATGTGAAGTTCATTCATCTGTGAGAGTCTTGACCGATTCTTTGCTAACCTTGATTGGGTCAATTCCTTTCCCACAGCGCGCGTACGCCACTTGGCCTAGCACGCATTTGATCACTCCCCTATTTTACTTGATCTATTTGCACCTGAACCCCCCCCCCCCCACACCAGGCCGTTCTATTAAGAGACGGACTGGGACCTCCACCCCCACATTTTTACCGTTGGTAGCCAAACTTTGGGGGGACTAGCGAAAGGGGGAGGACGTTCGCGGCAACATGCTGATAATTTGCAAGCGCGGTGCAGAAATGGAAATGAATGGACTACGGAAATGTAGATGTCCAACTCAACACCCCCGAGGCCTGACTAACAGCCATCTAGCCCTAGCGTATCCAAGATTCGGCCCCCCAAACGCTCTCGCGCAAAAAGAGCGTTATTGGGCCCAACGCTTGCGGGAGCGTTGGATTGCGGGCGACAATAATAATACAAAACTCTACTATGCTTTTGCCTCGCACCGTCGATGCAAGAATACCATTCAAGGAATTAGGTCGGGCACGAGAGCCAGGATCCATGATACTAGGTCCATTATCAAAGAGTTTTGCTCATTCTTCCAGGGAAGCCCAGCTGCTCCATCAGCATCCGACCTGACCCCTAACTTGGACGATCCTCTACTCACCCTAAGCCCCTTCTTCACCCCCTCACTACTTAGTGAACCGGGCGATGAGGAAATACGAGAATCCTTCTTCGCCATTGGTGCAGCCAAGACACCGAGACCTGATGGCATGAATGACCATTTTTTAAAACATTACTAGGACCAACTTCGTCCCAACGTCACCACATTGGTGACAGCCTTCTTCTCGACGGGGCAGATGCCCCCCGACATTAATCAACCGACCATTGTTCTAATCCCCAAGAAGGAACAAGCCCACCTCCCACAACACTATCGACCGATAAGCCTATGCAATGTCAGTAACAAAATCACTTCGAAGCTACTCGTTCACCGCATCCGACCAGCCATGAACTCATTAATCTCCCCATACCAAAATGCATTTGTACCCCACCGCTCTATCATCGACAATGTGCTCGTTTCCCAGGAACTGATCCACGCTATCAATAACCGTCACACGGGAAGGCGTGGCCTATGACCATGTAAATTGGTCATTTATAAAGCAAGCCCTCCACCAGTTCCACTTTCCCCACTCCTTCATTGCCTTGATTATGGAGTGTATTCAATCAGTTGAGTTTAACATTGCGGTCAACGGGGCCCAATCCCCGTCATAAAAACCCAACATGGGACTCCGACAAGGAGAGCTGTTGTCGCCATACCTATTTATTCTCTATTTGAAACTGCTCATTGCAACCTTCGTGCGGGCGACGGAGGAAGACACGTTCCGGTCTGGTCGCGCCAGCCGCAACGGACCCCCGATCCAATCCTTATCTTCGTCGATGACAACTTCATCTTCTGCGAAGACCACATGGAATGTTGGACCACTCCTTGAATTCCTGAAAGCCTTCCACGTCATGGCAGGCCTGGGGGTGAGCTACGAAAAGAGTCGAGTACTCTTCTCGCTGAACATCCCCAATCGAAGGCGACGGGAAATTCTGCGCCTCCTCCACATGGAGACCATGGGAAACCCTGACAACGTACTTGGGAAATCCAATTTGGCAAGGACGATTCTGGGCGGGCTTCCTCGACCCAGTCATCAAGAAATTCTAGCAACGAATAGGCGCATGGCACACACGCCATCTATCTTATGCGGGCCTCCGCATCCTCGTTCAATCAACTCTCCAAACTATACTGGGCTACCAAATGAATATGCTTCAACTACCACACACGCTTCTAACTCAGTTTACCAAGCTCACAAAGGCGTTCCTCTGGAATGCGGACATGACCGACAATCACAAAGGCACGGTGCCTTGGCGTACGATTTGTATGCCCCTGGCCAAGGGCAGCCTTGGGTTTCGACGACTGGAACAACTCAATGATGCTTACATGCTCAAACTAGGACGACGCCTCCTTCAAGCCCTTGATAGCCTCTAGGCCCAGACCTTAAAATCAAGTCCCTCTAGGCCCGGTGACGACACCGTTACCGCCCATTGCAAGTCAAATTTGGAAGGCAGTGGCCCACAACCTCCCCCACCTCATTGCCTCCACCCGCTGGATAGTTGGGGATGGGAGGTCCATTAACTTTTGGTTCTCTTCTAGGACGAACTACGATTGCAGAACACGTGCCCACCATACTGGCGGAGCATCTAACTCTGACGATGCGCCAAGTGATTGGAGAAAGCGAGATCTGGGACCTGTCTCGGGCTGGTCACTTATTACCAAACGATATAGTTAACCGCATCCGAGGAGTCGCGATACCAATTAACAAACGACCTGACGCCCCGTGCTGGTCATGGACCCAAAGGGGAACATTTACAATCAAAAGCGCATATACCTGGCTGGTTAACTGTTTCCTCGGTCAGGGTAAGCCCGCCTTACCTTGGGCGACCCTCTAGAAAGCTTGCACCATACCATGCATCAAATTCTTTGGTTGGATTTGGGGACAGAATAGCTTTGCAACTCGGGATTACCTGGCATGCATGCATGTTCCGATTGAGAACACTTTCCCCCTATGCCACTCGGACGTTGAAACGGTTGAGCACCTGTATACAAAATGCCCCGTATTCGCGGGCGTTCGTCGTTGACTTCCCGTTTTCCATCCCCCCGCAAACTGGGAACCACATAATTCCCCACCACCTTTATTGGTTGCTGGGCCATCTAGATGGCCTGTAATGAATTCCTCTTCAGAGGAACACCTATCTCCCCCGACAACATCACTCACCGCATCTCTAAAACCATGGCGGACTCCTCGTTGATCACGCCTTCACGACCCGCTAAAGCTCACCGATTTGCAGTTCGGTGGATTCCACCCCTTAAAGGAATGTACAAGCTTGATACCGATAAATTGGACAAGTGAGGAGGAAACAAAAGAGAACACTCAAAAACACTCTTTACTCAATGAAAATCCACCAAAGAGCGTAGAGCCACTCGTTGCCTTAAGGAATCCACCAAAAGGAAAAAGAGTTTAACAAAAGTCTTAGACTTTATAAAGGAAGTTATATTATTATTTCAATCTGAATTGTTCCAAACATTACAAGACCATCACTATTTATAGGAGAGAAAACCTAGTTCTAGAATGATCCCTTGATCTTCCAACTTCCTATGCATGAACCAGCATAAATTAACTCTTGGAAATATGAATTCTGACTCTAAATCAAGATAAGAACGGACTCAACTTAAATAATAATGGAAATAAAATCTGAAATAACTAAGGAAGACAAAAAGACTCAAACTAGACAGAATTCGAAGCAGTCTGCCAGGTCTTAGTAAAACTGCCACAACTCTTTGTAGAAAATTCCAAATGACCTCTAGTTTGATTCATTGAATAGAAGACTCGTAGAGCTTTCCAACCATAGGTCACACGACTTCTGGAACCTTCCCAATCAGAGCAGTTTTACAGAACAAATTGGGCCTTTTGCTGGACCGAATGCTGAAAGTTCGATTTTAGTCCACTAATTTTATGAAGCCCCGTGATTTCTTCCCGCATCATTTGCTTCCGCTGCGTGAAAACTCGTCCCGAGTTTCCTTTGCTCTCAAATACTCCAATCATAGGATAATAAGATGGGCACAAGACCTTTACATGTATATTCCAATGTGCACGGAGTTTATTGCCATATAATTCTAACGGTGTTGTTCTTTTGTAGGAAAGAACACGTCCACGAATCTTGAACAACTTTAAAACAAGCTCAACCAGTGGTGAAATCGAATAGTCCAAATGCCAAGTTGATATCATTGCTAAAGGTTTCAAATGCTCCATCACCTCGAAATAACAATTTTGACGATCAACTTTGCTAGTGTCAAGATAAGACGTTCCGATGACAAAATCGATGTCATAACCATTGTCTTTTGCTGTAAGGAGATCATCATTAACTTCTTGTACCATCGTATTTTGAGATCCACATATCACAAATTTGACTTGGTCACTCAAATCATATTTTGGATCAAATAGCTCAATGACTTGTGAAGCACCATCGTCAACAAAAGATATTTTCTTGACATAATTTACAATCAAAAGTTTATCATGATCTCCAAAGCCAATTACATCCTCCTCCTCTTCCAATTCATCATAAATTGGAGGACAATCATAAACTTTTTCTCCACTATTATATTCTTCCTCAATTTCCAAAACATCATTTTTGATATTCATCAAACATTGTTGAAATTCATCGTCTTGTTGATCAGAGAAATTTGAGCAATAATCATCACATGATGTTTGGTTATGATCAATAGAATCAATATCCTCATCATAGAATGTCTCATTCTTCGAGTCATGAAAAATTACCTCAGGTTTGAAAGACTCGCCGCATGCTACACGCCTGAGGAGTTGTTTCTCAACCTTCA
Organism: Linaria vulgaris; assembly: GCA_948329865.1. Taxonomy (NCBI): domain Eukaryota; kingdom Viridiplantae; phylum Streptophyta; class Magnoliopsida; order Lamiales; family Plantaginaceae; genus Linaria; species Linaria vulgaris. The sequence goes on along the minus strand of OX415250.1, from coordinate 117,428,562 downwards.
GTGAAAGCTTGGTTACATCGTTGTAGGTCCAATATGGCTTTAACTGAACGATGTTAGCAATTTCAGCGCGCAAACCACCAAGGTAACGAGCTATTTTCTGCTCTTCTGGCTCTACAATTTCACATCTCATAGAGAGTTGATCAAATTCAATTGTATATTCTTCAATTGACTTTTTTCTTTGCTTGAAATTGTAAAGTTTAAGAAAAATATCTTGTCGATAGTGATCCGGCAAGAATTTTTTCTTGAGCATCTTTTTCATCTTTTCCCAAGTAACAATTTGCTCTTTTCCCTCACGAAGTCGTTGTTTCTTAAGATTTTCCCACCATATTGAAGCGTGTTTCGTAAGCTTCATGGCTACCAATTTTACTCTTCGATCTTCCAGCACTTCATGGTACTAAAAAGTCCTCTCCACCGAGTGTAGCCAATCAATGAAAGTTTCTGGTTGCATTCTTCCTTCAAACTCCGGAACATCAACTTTCATATTGAAGTGATTCTCAAATCTTCGCCCACGTGCAGCACTTTGTCTCCCGCGTGAACTATTGCTCGAGCCACGACGATGATGAAAGGGGTTCTCCACCTCTTCATCGGTTTTATCATCACCCTCTGAATCATGATGCGACTCATCATATTCCAAAGGTTCTTGCTCCGCTAGGCGCTGTTGGAGTTGTTGCACTTGTCTCCTCAAGTCTTCCAACTCGATATCACGAAGATCACGTTCCCCTCTTGGAGCTTCGCCTGGAAAAATCCTACGACGAGGGGCCATCAAACCTGGCTCTGATACCACTTTGATACCGATAAATTGGACAAGTGAGGAGGAAACACAAGAGAACACTCAAAAACACTCTTTACTCAATGGAAATCCACCAAAGAGCGTAGAGACACTCGTTGCCTTAAGGAATCCACCAAAAGGAAAAAGAGTTTAACAAAAGTCTTAGACTTTATAAAGGAAGTTATATTATTATTTCAATCTGAATTGTTCCAAACATTACAAGACCATCACTATTTATAGGAGAGAAAACCTAGTTCTAGAATGATCCCTTGATCTTCCAACTTCCTATGCATGAACCAACATAAATTAACTCTTGGAAATATGAATTCTGACTCTAAATCAAGATAAGAACGGACTCAACTTAAATAATAATGGAAATAAAAGCTGAAATAACTAAGGAAGACAAAAAGACTCAAACTAGACAGAATTCGAAGCAGTCTGCCAGGTCTTAGTAAAACTGCCATAACTCTTTGTAGAAAATTCCAAATGACCTCTAGTTTGATTCATTGAATAGAAGACTCGTAGAGCTTTCCAACCATAGGTCACACGACTTCTGGAACCTTCCCAATCAGAGCAGTTTTACAGAACAAGTTGGGCCTTTTGCTGGACCGAATGCTGAAATTTCGATTTTAGTCCACTAATTTTATGAAGCCCTTTTCCCGTGATTTCTTCCCGCATCAAAGCTCAACACGAACGATGATGCGCTTCACAACCCGGTACCCACATGCATTGGAAGTGTCATCCGTGACTGGAATGGCAAGGTGATAGCTGCATTCTCGGAAGCGACCGACCACAATACCAATACTGTCGCAGAATCCAGGGCCGTACGACAGGGAATGCTACTTGCATTGCATGTTTCTATTTCTGCACTTATTGTTGAGATTGACTCAGAAGTAACCTACTCTCTTTTGACAAGGAACTTGGCTGGTATGGCCTCGGTAAAGATGTTAGCCCTGCTCAGTGATGTCCAGAGTTTAGGAGGAAGAGTACCAACCTTATTTCTCTCATGTACATAAAGAGAGGAAAATAGGTTAGCGGATGTGCTTGCGACGCAAGGACGAGATCGGGACGCAGCTGACTACCATGAACAACCACGTTACGCGACTGTTTGGCTTTACTGTCCGCCCAATTTGGTTAGTTTTTAGTCTTGTGATATATATTGTACATATTTTCGTCAGTCCTGCAAGCTACGACCCCACACCCTGTTGTATATATCATGACCTTGGCCTCAGTAAATAAATAAAAGTTTGGTGTGTTAAAATAATAAAAAAAAAAAGTCAGAGCTACTTGCTTTGTCATTGTTGGCATGCGCACACAGACACTGGGCCTAAAGCATTATTGGTTGTCTCTAATTATTGCAACTCCCACTCCTTAAAAAAATGGATTTTATCCCTTAGGATTTAAAGAAAATGATACTTCATAAGTTGCATAGTACTTCGGTAGATAACTTTAAGAATTACGATAAATTTATCAAGTGAACAAATATGAGAGTCAGTCATTTGGGTTATTCAAATCCTATAGCACTGAGTTATCCATATTTTGTAATTAACACGTGGTGATCTTTGAACCAATTATTTGTCGCTCAATAGTTGTAAAGAGTAGATTTCAAAAAGGCACTCACTATTCGATTCTACTAGATTAGTAAATTACTAATCAGAGCAGACATAAACCTTCAAGTTATGTGGGCCATTTTTCATTGATGAAGCCGAAGCCCACTACGAGCCCATACAGCTTATATAATACATTTGTGAAAGTGCTTAGGTTTTTTTTTTTCATTTTTTTTTCACGCTAGTATTTGTTTCTTGTCTATAAACTTTGTTGTATTTCCTGTATCTCTTACAGTCTCTATCAAAGAGTATCTGATTGCTCCTTATTCACTAAATCTGTTTCTAACTCCTTTATTGCATTGTGTATATGTTGATGATACAATTTTTACGGGCAATAGCATGGAAGAGGTCAACAAAACCAAAACACAATTTGACAATCTATTCACAATCAAAGATCTTGGTTCACTGAAATATATTCTAGGTATAGAAGTGGCCAGATCAAGAGAAGGAGTAAGCTTGTATATCAGAGAAAATATGTCATTGATATTCTTTCTGAAACAAGGTTATCTTGGTTGCAAGCCACAACAACTCCAATGAACCACTCTACTAAACTTTCTGCTAATGATTCTACTCTCTTAGATGATCCTTCAGTTTACAGAAGAATTGTTGGTTGATTATTGTATTTAACTATTACTCGCCTGATTTCAACTGTAGCATACAATGCTTAACTCAACACATGGCAATACCAACTACTCCTCACATAGCTGTAACTCACATGGTACTCAGATATCTAAAAACTTATGTAGGATCAGGAATCAAAGAAACAACCAACGGTCATTCAATCCTCTATAGAAGCAGAGTACAGGGCTTTAGCAATCACAACTTGTGAAGTAGTTTGGTTGAGTTAGTAACTTCAAGACCTTGTTGTGGTTCAAACAAAAGTGTCACTCCTCCTTATTGACAACAAAAGTGCATATACCATTGCAAGTAATTCAGTTCGCCATGAAAGAACAAAACACGTTCGCCATGAAAGAACAAAACACATTCAGATCAATTGCCTTTTTTATTTTGTTAAAAAAAAAGTTCAACAAAAGACAATCAAGGTTCTTCATGTTTCTAATGATCTGCAAATTACTGGAGCCTTACTTCCAAGCCGTGCATTTTCAACATCCATGCACAATTTAAATCAACAAAAATATCAACAATTCTGCACCTTCCTTTTTAGGAAACTTTTCATAAGTTTGTTATGTTAGTTAGCTAACCGTTTCTATCTTAAGCTAATCACAGCAATTAATTAAGCTTAATACTCCTTGTTTGTTACGGATTAGTAGTTAGTATACATAACTCTCAGTACTCACACTTATACACACTTGATTTCTGTTATTTCACACACCAAAAGCTTCGATCATCTTCTCCAGTGAACCAGAGGATATATACGTACGAAGTATACTCAAGGATTAATCGGATATTTGAACCAAGTCGATGATAAAATTACTCCGCCTAAAATATTTCGTCATAAAAAGATCGTCTATTACCTGAAGTGTATTATTCCAAAAATGATCAAATGCGTAATTGTTTAGAAAAAGAATTATGGAACAACTCCTTTATTGTTTTTTTGTATTTTTAAACGTGAGAATTCCGCTACGTCCGAGTAATGACATATCCAGTAATTTATTCAGGAAAAGCTGGAGTTTAAAAAAGCATTCTGAGTTGGACCGAAGTTTAATTTTGAAAAAAAAAAACATAGAATTTTGAACTAAATGTGCTTATATATAGGATTTACCGCAGAACTTATGATATTCTACAAACATCATAGTATCTTTAACTTGTTCTTAAAATTGTCAAATTATTAAAAGTGACCGTAACTTATAGTCACAGAGCATTTTTTAATGCTTTGATAATTGTATTTATAATTTTTATATTAAATCTTTAACAATTTAAAAATTATAACTACAAATGTTTAAAAATATTTAATACACTTAAAATTAATAGTAATATTACTGTAAACAACAAAAGTACTAAAAAGCTAAGATTAATATTACCTTAAACAACAAAATTTTAATTTTTTTTTATATTTTATAATTCATCAATTTAAGTAAAATGGTTATCTTAAGATATTCAATACTTTTTTTTTGAAACATTAAGATATTCAATACTAAATATTAAACACCAATATATTAAAATGATATATATTTTTTCAATTCATCAATAGAATTAACTTTATTTATTCAAATTATAAAAACTTATTATATAATTCTAATTTAAATAACTTAATTTCTCAACAACTAATAAACTTAAAAAGATAAAAGAAAGAAACAATTGGACTACAACAAAATAATGCCAAAGCAAAGAAAAAATTCGATTCAACTGGACCAATTTTTGATTCAATTGACCAATTGAATCCTAAAACTCAGAGTTTCGATTCAATAGGTACTGTAATTGGATCCAAAAAATTTGTAACAAAGGCAAAAGAATCGAAAATTTTGGATGCATGTTATAAATGCTCTGAAATGAAAAAGTCTAATGCAGAATAACCTGTAAGGAAAAATTGCGATGCAAGACCCACACTGCAAGAAAAAATTTCATTGCAAGCTGCTTTATGCACAAAAGTAGAAGCAACATGCGTGGCAGCTTCTGACTTGTCCATAGACTGCAACGAAATTTTCCTATTCAATGCTTCTGCATATAAAATTTTCGTTGCAAGGTTCTTTTGCATAGAAATATTTCGATTCAAGAATATACCGAAGCAAAAATATTTCAATTCAGTAGTATTTATTAATCGAACTTTTCGATGCAGAATCAGTTCATTTTTTTTAAGTTGACGGTATTATGCCACATTTAAATTTAATTCGTTATTTCTTTTACTTTTTGTATTTAGTTTAGTTATTGTTTCGTAATTAAGAAATTGAAAATTTGGGTGGGGGAAGAGAGTATATATAGGTTGTAGGGTAAAATTCTGAAATCTCAAATATTTTGAGTTTCTCTCCAAATCTTGCCAAATTCAGGGTCTTTAACGACGGCCCGACCGTCACGAAATATTTAGATTTTCAAAAACTTGAAACTTTCGCTAGATTCAGAGGAACAGCGACGACGGCCCGGCGATATAGTAATCGCCCACAATGAGCGACCCCTTAGCTGTCGCAACTGTCATATAAATATTACTAGCGACCACCTAGTGGTCGCTATTGCCATTTGAATATTAGTTATACGATTTTTATGTGTATATGATTTTTAGTTAACAATGTCTTAATATATGTGAAATCAAGTAATATATAATTAATATACTAGTAATTGGGTTCTCAAAAGAGTAATTGATACTTGATTAACCAAGTTACTTAGGGTGAGGATCCTCTATCACACTACATGTCCCACTAATTAATTATCAATTAACTTTAATACTAATTCTACTCAATTAAGATAACGTGCAATTTTAAACCGATTCCTATTTTATAGGAACAACACTAGTGGACACCCAATATATTTGGCACAATACTACACGACACAATACTTTCAGCCGTATATTTGGTTATTAATTAATTGTGTAGCATATTAATTATATATTATTGATTGCTAATTATGATCAATTAAAATAAATTAGTGAACACCCTTCTTCAAGAAAACCCTCTCTCCCGCATTAAGTTTTTCAATAAACCCACGAGCAGATTCCTATTTTCATCCGAGTGAAACACAAGCAAGGTAAAACTTTACATCCTTTGTTTTTTATTGTGTTAATTTGTTTTGTGAATCAATCGTGTCCTAATGTATTACCTCTTGATTCATTGTTAATTAAGTTGGTGTTCTACTTTTAAGATTTTAGTTCTTATTTTACATGGGTCTTGTTTAAGAGTTTTCTATAGGTGCACATGTGGAGGAGATCAATATTGTTGGTATGTTTCTATGTAGAGCAAATTATTTTTTCTGCCCTTTAATTTTGGCTATATTTGCCTTTTGCCCTTTAACTTTTCGGGCTCCAATTTTGCCCTTTAACTCCTATTTTTTTGACCAAAAATGCCTTATGGGCTTTTTCATAGGCTTTTTACCAAAAATGGCCTTTAATTTATTTATTTTAATTAAATTTAGTTTTGAAAATAAATTTAAAATAGTTAAATTAAATTAAATTTAATTTTCTGATAAATTATAATTTTCTGATAAATGAAAAAATAAAAAAAAATTAAAAATAGACACCCCCCTTTCCCCTTCCCCCCGTCGCCCCCCCCCCCCCCCCCCCCCCCTCCTTCCCCGTCGCCCCCCCCCCCCCCCCCCCCACCCCACCCCCGCCGATTTGCAGCCCCCCCGGCCACCCCACCCCGCCGATTTGTTTTTTTTTAAATTTTTATTATAAATAAATAAAATGACTATTTTGCCCTCGTACAAAAGCCCATAGGGCATTTTTTGTCAAAAAAATAGGAGTTAAAGGGCAAAATTGGAGCCCGAAAAGTTAAAGGGCAAAAGGTAAATATAGCCAAAATTAAAGGGCAGAAAAAATAATTTGCTCTTCTATGTATTATGTTATAGATCGGTGTTCTGTTACACATGTTTACTTATGTTAGTGAATTAATATTAAGATGTATATATTATTGCTTATTTTATGTTGAGTAATGGGAAAATTTAAAATTTCTAGATAATGGACATGAATAATATCTCAAGTAATGAACGTGAACCATGTCGGAGACTTGATTTTGAAAATTGTGATAATATAAATATCACCAATGAAGTTAAGTTTGCTAGTATAGATTATGAGAATAACGTTGATGATCGCATGCATGAGTAATCACTCAACCCGCATTCATGCAAATGTATCTAAATAACTAATTCCAAAAATTGGCATGGAGTTTGAATATGAGGAAGACGCCAAAGCCTTCTATTTATCATATGCAAAAGCAGTTGGATTTGGAGTCATAGCTTCTAAAGCACATAAATATAACTGAGAAAATTGAAAGAGATCCTAATTATTCATTGTCCCATAATCTAAGATTTTCTATGCGGTTTTTTACATTAAATTGGCGTACGCGGATGAAGAAAGCAAATTTTCCATAGTTGCAAAGAGTCGAACTATTTATGTACACGCGGAGTAGGTCAGTCAAGGTATTCGCCTATAAAAGGCAAGAGAACGTTGACTCTCATATCAATTTGATTTATATAATTTCATCTCTCTTTTAGTTTATCTTTTCTATGCTTCTTTTCTAATGTGTAGTTTTGTTGAAATATCAAGTGTGCTAAAAACCCATGCTTTTGTGAATAACAATCTCATGATTGTCGGGATCAAATGAAGTATTAGGCTTCAAAGTTTTCCATCGATGGCTATCCATGACGAGTTGCCACAACTCAGAGGGACTAGGTATTCTTTTGATATTAAGTTAGAAAAGAATGCATACCTTTTTTTTGTGAATAATTTTAATTATACACTCCATAAATTACAATGCAATTTCAACTGTCAACTGACATTCATGTAAAATATTATGTTGATAGTCTATGTTAATATTAACGTTATTTTTGAATTGATTTGGTTTGCGATATGGGGTAAAATGCAACCCTTGGTTTTAAAAACGAAAACCCCTTGTGGTTTAAAAAAATGCAGAAAAAACAATGTTCATTTTGAAAATCCTTCACAAAACTTGTTTGTAGTTTCATAGACCCCGTACAAAATTTTGTTTTCGTTGAAATCCGTTAGAGAGTGACGCACACTATCTCCAAACGAGACTCGACTTGACTTTTGTGTAGGTTTTACTTATAAAACTCTATTATATATTTTAGAATGTTTAAAATACTCCCCCCCCATTGTTTCATGACCTGCACGAAGCCCCATTATGGCTCAAAAAGTTTTGCACTAAACCTCTGTTTTTTATTTTATTTACCATAAAATAATAATTAACTTTTAATTGTTTTATATAATAAAAATAATCTTACATTTTGATATTCCTTTATAAAGAAAAAATATTAATTTACAAATATAAATATATTTACAAAATATATCATATATATTTATAAAAAAAAAAGAGTAAGAAGAATTTAGTCTTTTGATAGAGAAGTTAATGTAGTTACTTGAACCTTAACGGAGAGATTTTGCATTGTGCAGGATTTTCGAAACCACGAAGGAGTTTTGTGCAGTTTTTAAATCACAAGGGAGTATTGTGCAGGTTTTTGAAACCACAAGAGGATTTTATGTGTTTCCCGTGCTACATGTGAGGTTAGTTTTACAAATGAACCGCAAAAAAAAAAAACATTTATCAAAAAGGCAAAATGAACAACAAAAACCAAATATTTTCCTTTGTTTTTCTGATAAAATTGAAATTGTTTTCCCTTGCTCTTGTCGCAATCAAGTTGGAATTGTGATCATTTCATTATATATAGCCCCATGATAACAAACAATTGCTCTGCCTCGTGCTATATAGCCACAATAACCGTTTTATTAATTCATTTGTATTAATCATATACCAGTTCGTAGCAGGAAGTTGGAATCACTTATTTATTCTTTGTTTATCAATTTTTAAAGTGATTTATTCTAAGAATATTTTCATTTTGATTAGAGTACGAAATTTATAATAACATTTCTCCATAAATAAGAGAAGAGTTTTTTTTTTTTGATAACAATAAAACTGAGTGTGAGCTTTAACAAAGATGAAATCGACGCTTGCAATATTAATTGTCATATGATACTAAGATTTCCCTAGGAAAAGCTAATTATTTGCACAACAATCACACCCTAACAATATTGGAATGTCGTAATCATTAGACATTCATTTCATTCATAATATAAAACCTTGCATGCATAACAAAGTATATATCAAGATTTTATTTGGTTAATCAGGACTGCAAAAATTAAAAATACAATACGACCAAGTACATCAAAATTTCCTTGCAGCTAATCCTAGTTTAATTTTAATTTCAGTTTGAGGAATAAGCAAATACCTTCATCTGATTAAAAAAACCAAGAAAGTATATTTTATTAAATTCTAATTTCTATAGTAGGGTAATGTGGTCTTGTATCCCCTTATAAATAGCTCATGTAATTTCATTCATAAGTCGCATTAGCTTTTGCGTGCAATATATTTCATCATTGAAGCTTAGACTTACATATGTCTACAGTATCCTTACTTAACATGAGTTCACCTCCCCAAGCACAGAAAGGGACAGGCTGCAAAAAAACAAGCGAGAAAAGAATAGAAGATGAAACTAGCCGAAACACTTCCTTTTCAAAAAGACAATCTGGTATAACGAAAAAGTCCAACGAGCTTTGCACTCTCACGGGTGCTCAGGCTGCTTTGGTTGCATTTTCTCCTTCGGATAAGGTTTTTTCTTATGGCAATCCTGACCTAGACACTGTGGACGACAATTATGTCAATCGTGTTCCTCCTAATAATAATGATACTCCGAACAATCAACTTGGTCGCAATGTTAGATATACTAACATTAAGGCCGAGATTGAAGCAGAAAAGCAACGTGCAAAAGAACTAGACATAAAATCCTTTGAGATGAAGGCAATATGCAACCCGCCTAAGGAGTTCAACAAACACAAAGTTGTTGATATGAGTTGGTGGGCTCATAAACTTGAAGGAAGTGTTGATTCATTAACCGGTCACATGAATCCATCCTATGGTGGTAGTGCTGGAGTTTCAGGTTCTAACGCTATGAGCCAACATGGACAGGGAACGAGTGTGGAAAATCAGCATCCTCAGTAATAAGACTTGTGCCATTTGATTCCAATATTACGACACTGTGTGCTCAAAGTAGAATAACTGTTGCTTGATTTACGTCGGGAAGCTTGAAAGCAACAAGTGTAATTGAAAATTACTAAAGTATTTAGAAATTTTATTGAAAAGTGTCAAAATATTTTTATTATTTTGGTGGACCAAGCATAATAGTAATCACTACAAGACTGGGCGGTCTTTAGGGACCGTCCTATAGCAATTACTGAAGGCAACAACGACTGCATTGCAGTCGTTGGTAATATTCAGCGACCGCATGGGATAGTGATACTAGCCGTTATTAATAGGGACCGCCTGGCGATCCCTATTGCCCATATTTGTGACCGTTGGGCGATTCTTACTAATATTCATACTTTAAAATGAGGTTTTCCCAATAATTTGAGGTGCCGCGATGTTTGTGTAGTTGATAATTATCCTATTCATTCTTAAACCAACCATATTTACATATCTTTCATTGCAAATCCAAACCTTATATAAGGGCCGACCCGCTTTGAAAATTCTTAATATATACAACGACAACGATCATATATATATATACACACACACATATATATATATATATATGTATATATATATAATGCCTACGTACATTTATTTATACTTTAATTGAACAACGTAATGATGTATATACTTTAATTTGGAAGTTAAAGCATAATAACCAATAACAACTAGGGTGTACATGATGATTAGTTGTACATAATAAAATAGGTTCAAAATTAATAACTCCCTCGATCACATTCAATATCTAATATTGAATAACTCAACCATTTGTTTTGTAACCATTAATTACTTCATTTCACATTTAGTATTGAGGTTGTTGCTAAAATTCACAAACACATCGAAATCCTTCCATAAAATCACGATTTTAAAGTACGAATATTAGCAGGGACCGCAAAGCGGTCGCAACTAACCCAATTGTGACCGCTAAGTGGACCCACCTGTGACCGCCTGACGGTCTCTATTGTCCCTATTGTAACCGTCGGGCTGTCCCTACTAATATTCAAACTTTAAAATCGTGATTTTATAATGATTTGAGGTGTCGCGTTGTTTGTTTAGTTCATAATTACCATAGTAATAGTTAAAATAACAATATTACAACGTTGCATTGTAAATCCAAACATTATATTGAGGGAACGGTCCACTTTGAAGATTCTTTTACTATTTTGAATGACAAATGTCCTAATGCTTACAACTTATATATAACGTAAGCATAATGATTAGTTGATTTAATGATTGAACTTCATAATCCTATCTATGCTAACAATAGTGAAGTAATGCAAAAAAACGAATAACAACTACAACTAATTAGTGATGATTAGTTGTAGAACATGAATTATATGTTGAATATTAATAAGTCGCTCAATCTCATTCAATCTATTATTTCACAACTAAACTACAAGTTTTGTAATCATGTATTACTCCAGTTCACATGTTATAATGAGGTTGGTTGCTAAGAATCACAAACACATCAATATCATTAAAAAAAATCAAATTTGAAGGATAATTATTTGGCGGTCCCTAATAACATAATAGCGGGTGTAGGGTGATCACCATTAAATATTAGTGACCGCCTTGCTGTCGCTATTGCATATTTGTGACAGTCTAGTGGTCACAAAAATCCAAAAATTTGAAAATTTGGCGAAAAGTTTAGGTGGGATTGGGGGAAAAATTTGTATTTTGCAAAAATTTGGAAATATCACCCTTCCCGCTATATATACTCACCACTCTTACATTTAATTTCATTAATCTTTAAAAAACACCCAACAAAAAAACTATTCTTCTTCTCTTTTTCCAAATTGAAAACATAAATCACCAACATAAAACACTATTTTCTTCTTCTCTTTCTCCAAATCCAAAATATGAATCACCAACACAAACTTTGTTTTCTTTTTTATTTTAACTACACAATCTTTCTTTTCTATTATTTTGGAGCTACAAATTTTATATTTTATCTTTCACTTGTTTTTTGTTCATGTATTTTTTGTTTTCCTTCAATTTTTGTTCATCTATTATTAGTCATTTTTCTTCATATTTTTACATTTATTAATACTTCGTTTCATTATATTAATTTTTTTTCATTATTTTATTGTTTTGATCTTCTTATTATAACATTTGTAAAAAAATATTCTGAAAAATTTCTGGAATATTTTTTTTTCGCGCAAACTGAGCGGTCCCTACTAATATTCATAGAAACTATATGAGTATTAGTAGGGATCGCTCGGCGGTACCTATTGCTCCATCAGTAGCGACCGCAAAGCGATCCATATTGAATTTAGTGACTGCCAATCGGTCACTATTTTTCGTTCGCTAGTGAACCTTAGTAGCGACCAAAAATCGGCGACCACTCTCATCAGCGACCGATCAATAGCGACCGCAATGCGGTCGCTATTGACCTGCTGCGACCGAAAGAGGGTCAATAGGGACCACCCGAGCAGTCCCTATTGACCTGTTTATTCCTCCAATTCTTCCCCAGTCAAAGAATTGTCTTCTCCAATTTCATTTCCATCTGACCATATTCAAATACCAATCTCTCTCGTTCATTTATTGCAATTGTTGTTCTCTGTCATTTGCCACTCTGAATAATCTTTTAAATTTTGCTGCCTATGGAACATTTGCAATCCAACGATGAAACCAAATCTTGTATTCACGCCATTCCCTATTACTTTGACAGTATTCTCCTTGAACCAATCTCTTTCATGTGGACCTTGCCTTGTAGACACCAAATCTACCATCGTATTGAATTTTCTTTGTTAATAATTCCATTTCTAGCAAGCCAATCCAATTTTGCAGGCCGCGGTCTTCCATAATTTGAGAAGATAATGTGTGTCAAGAGATGAGATTCTTTTTGAAGTAACCTCCATTTCCATTTCATAATTGAAGTTTAAGCTCTAAAATAATCTTTAAGCCGTAAGTTGAGAGTGTTTAAAAACTAGATACTCCTTTTTATACTAGAATGTTTGCAACACAAAAAGTGATTTTACTGATTTTTCAATGAAATGATTGCAATCATCTAAATGTGTTTCCGTAACATCTAATACAAGTAACAAAAATTAGTTAGAGCATAGTAATAATTTCAAAAAAAAAAAAACTCTTTATAGATATGGTTACAAGAAATTACACAATAATGTTATTTGTTTTAGTAGGTTGATACTTGTTTAATTTGCAGCAGTTTAGCATAATATTTAACTACATAAGAAGTTTCAGCAATATGGTATAATATTTAACTACAAAAAACCTATGTATTGTCGTAAATCTCACTACTGGTTCTAGGCCGAAGCAAAAATATACACGTCTTAAGTGTTTTTATTACTTATATGTAGTTTACTAGGGAAAAATGCATGAAACCTCTTGTGTTATGAAAATTCTACACCAAACTCATTCGTATTATTTTTCGGAACAAAATCCACTATAATAGTACGCCACGATACTTAACAAATAAAACGGGTTCTAATCATTCACTTTGTATTGCGTAATTTAACTGAGAAAATTGAAAGAGATCCTAATTATTTATTGTCCCATAATCTAAGAGTTTCTATGCGGCTTTTTACATTAAATTGGCATACACAGATGAAAAAAGCAAAATTTCCATCGTTGCAAAGAGTCGAACTATTTATTTACACGTGGGGTAGGTTAGTCAAGGTATTCACCAATAAAAAGGAAAGAGAATGTTGATTCTCATATCAATTTGATTTATATAATTTCATCTCTCTTTTAGCTTATCTTTTCTATGGTTCTTTTCTTATGTGTATTCTTGTTGAAAGATCAAGTGTGCTAAAAATCCATGATTTTGTGGATAACAATATAATGATTGTCGAGATCAAAGCAAGTGTTAGGATTCAATGTTTTGTGTCGATGTCTATCCATGATGAGTTCCCACAATTCAGAGGGACTAGGTATTCTTTCGATCTTAAGTTAGAAAAGAATGCATACCTTTTTTTTTGTTTGTGAATAATTTTAGTTATGCACTTCTTAAATTACAATGCAATTTAAACTGTCAATTGACATTCATGTAAAAACCTATGTGGATAGTCTATGTTAATATTACCGTTATTTTTGAATTGATTGGTTGGTAATATGGGGTAAAATGCAACCATTGGTTTTAAAAACGAAATCCCCTCGTGGTTTAAGAAAATGAAAAAAACAATGTTCGTTTTAAAAATCCTTCACAAAACTTCTTTGTAGTTTCATAGACCCTGTACAAAATATATTTTTCGTTCAAATCCGTTAGAGAGTGATGCACACTATCTCCAAACGAGATTGGACTTGACTTTTGTGTAGTTTTTATTTATAAAACTCTATTATATATTTTAGAATGTTTAAAATACACCCCCCCCCCCCCCCCCGCTATTGTTTCACGACCTGCACGGAGCCCCATTATGGTTCGAAAAATTCTGCACTAAATCTCTACTTTTAATTTATTTATTATAAAATAAAATTAACTTTTAATTGTTTTATATAATAAAAATAATCTTACATTTGATATTCTTTTATAAAAAATAATATTAATTTACAAATATAAATATATTTACAAAATATATCATATGTATTTATAAAAATAAAGTAAGAAGTATTTTGTCTTTTGATAGAAAAGTTAATGGAGTTACTTGAACCTTAACAGAGAGATTTTGCATTGTACAGAATTTTCGAAACGACGAAGGGGTTTTGTGCAGTTTTTAAATAACAAGGGAGTATAGTGCAGGTTTTTGAACCCACAAGAGGGTTTTATGCGTTTCCGCGCAACACGTAAGGTTAGTTTTACAAATGAACCACAAAATAAAAAAAAATCATTTATCAAAAAAGTAAAATGAACAACAAAAACAAAATATTTTCCTTTGTTTTTTTTGTTAAAATGAAAATGATTTCCCTTGCTCTTGTCGCAATCAAGCTGGAATTGTGATCAATTTCATTATGTATAGCCAAAATAACTGTTTTATTAATTCATTTGTATTATATACCAGTTCGTAGCAAGAAGTTGGAATCACTTATTTATTCTTTGTTCATCAATTTTTTAAAGTGTTTTATTTTAAAAATATTTTCATTTTGATTAGAGTACGAAGTTTATAATAACATTTCTCCATAAATCGTCGCTTGCCATATTAATTGTCATATGATACTCATATTTTCTTAGGGAAAGCTAATTATTTGCCCATAAATCACACCCTAACAAATATTGGAATGTAGTAATCAATGGACATTCCTTTCATTCAGAATATAAAACCTTTGCATGAAAAGAAAAAATCTTCAGCTCACGCGCTCCGTCTTTGGTGAAATGGCGAAAAAAGCTAGAGGTCGGCCGCCCAACGCCGTCCGACAGCAAAAGCCCACTCCGCCGGCGAATACCAAAGCTGCACCTGGTAGTGAGCAACGAGGGGGGGACGGGGAGAGCTTACCTACGAGAGATGAGAGGAAAAGTAAAGACCCAAACGAGGCGACGACGACAATAGCTATGGCGACGGTATCTCCGGCCATAGCTACCCCGTCGATTGCTCGGCCTGAGGAGGCGACGGCTACTTCGGTCCTCTCAGGTGGTGCGATTTTGGTAGAACCCGAAGTTCACCCACGCGCACCAACTGCTCGACGTTTGGACTTACAGATGGAAAGTGGAAAAGATACAAAGGATGACGACCGACAATATGTTAAGGTGAATGGAGGGGTTGGGGAAGACAGTGGGAGTGATGGGAATCGTGCGGCGACGAACGGTCACTCCCTGGTGTACACGGTACCGGAGATGGATGAAGAGGGCCATTGTGCCTGTTTTTCAGAAGATGAACTGAGGGAAGAAACACAAAAATGGGAACACTCACTGGTGATTTATGTGATTGGGGCGGAACACACACTAAACTACATGGATGGATTTGTCCAAAAGGCTTGGGGTGCCTATGCTAAACCTGTTCTTCACCAATATGAGAAGGGCTACTTCATAGCTAGATTCAATAATGAGGAAGAATGCAATGCAGTTTTGGAGGGGGGGCCATATACCTTAAAAAATCAGATGGTTATACTACAGAAATGGACCCCAAAGTTTGAGTTCACACTGGAAATATCTGGCTCAAATTTCCAAACCTACCCCTACAGTTCTGGGGTCAGAAGAATTTAAGTAAGGTTGCAAGTCTTGTGGGAAAACCAGTGAGGACAGATGCCTGCACAGTAAACCAAACAAGAGTTGCTTTTGCAAGAGCACTAGTGGAAGTGGATGTGAGCCAGCCACTGGTGACATTAGTGAAGATTAGAAGACCAGATGGCACTATCTTACAGCAGAAGGTAGAGTATGAGTGGACACCTACATACTGTCAAAAATGTCAAGTTCTTGGGCATGAGTGTAAGACCACCAAAGGGGGAAAGGCATTGACAAAAGGTGACAATGAAAGGGGAAAAGTGGGGTTGTGGATACCTGTAGGGAAGAAGGGAAAACCAGCAAAACAACAGGATCCACCAATAAAAAATGACAACCCATTCCAGGGGCTTGAGGAGCAAAATGAGGCTATTGAAGAACTACAATTTGGGTCAGTTGAGAGAGGTACCAGGGCAGGGAATGGAGCTGCCACAGCTGACCCACCTGATCAATGAATATGCTCAGCTGGAATGTGAGGGGACTAAACAAGTCCCTAAGACAGAAGGAGGTAAATAAGTTCCTTAGGTCAAATAAGGTGGTTTTAGGTGGGCTAGTAGAAACACGAGTAAAGAAAAATAATGCCAATAAAGTAAGGACTTCATTAGGGGCCCAATGGAGTGTTGAAGACAACTATAGCCACGCCTATAATGGTAGAATATGGGTGATATGGGATAACACACAGGTGCAATTCCATAAGATCTCTGCAACTGACCAAACAATACATGGGAGAGTAGAGGATTTGGCAGGTGACTTCAAGTTCTTTGCTACATTTATATATGGAATGAATGATAGTGTTGGGAGGCAGGGTTTATGGCAAGAGCTTTGCTCCATAGCAAGTAATATGGTACAAGCTTGGATTATTTTAGGTGATTTTAATAATATTTTGGAGACTGGTGATAGACTGGGAGGACTCCCAGTGACAGAGCAGGAATGTAGGGACTTTAGAGAGGTACTTCATAACTGCCAATTGTAAGAGTTAAACTATGTGGGGGTGGGAGCACACATGGTGCAACAGACAAGAGGAGAACCTGGTCTATACAAAGATTGATAGGTGTTTTAGTAATATGGAATGGGCTACTCAGTTTGGGGGCTGGCCTGTGGAAGTAATGAACCCTGGAGGGTCTGATCATTCACCATTGTTGGTTAAGTGGGGTACAAGGGTGCCAGGGAAAGCCAAAAATTTTAAGTTCCTAAATTGTACCACTGAGCACCTTCATTCCTGCACACTGTCAGGGCACAGTGGAGTCAAATGCAGATAAGAGGAGTGAAGATGTTTAAGGTATGGAGAAAACTGAAGGCCTTGAGGGAGTCTATGAAAGGGCTAAATAGCCAGTACTCACATGCTCACCTGAAAGTGGAGGTAGGCCAAGCAAAGGTGGATGATATCCAAAGTGCTCTACAACATACTCCTCTAGATAGACAACTATTTCAAAACCTAGTGAGTGAACAGGCTGACCTGCATAAGTGGTTACTAATTGATGAGAAGATCATGAAATAAAAGAGCAAGGTCCACTGGTTGAAAAGTGGGGATGGGAACAACAAATATTTCCATGCTAGTTTGAAAACCAGAAGGAATGGTGGTATATCTGTGCTTCTTGATGATCAGGGGAGGAAACTCACCAAAGACATAGATATCAAAAATGAGGTAACCACCTTCTACAAAGGGATATTGGGGACACCAGCTATAGTAAGTAAGGCTGTTGATATACAAACTGTACAGAAAGGAGGGGTACTAAATGCTGAACAGAGAAGGGATTTGATTGCACAGGTTAATGAGGAAGAGATATGGAGAGCTTTGCAATCTATTGGGGATGATAAAGCACCTGGGGTGGATGGATTTTCTTCAAAATTCTTCAAAGAAGCTTGGCCTGTAATAGGCACTGAGGTGGTCCAGGCTGTGCAGGACTTCTTCAACACTGGGAGGATACTAAAGAGTGTTAACACCACCTTAATCACCCTTATCCCCAAAAGTAATACTGCCAAGACTATCAAGGACTACATGCCTATCTCATGTTGCACAATCCTATATAAGATAATTTCTAAGGTGATCACAATAAGAATGAGTAAGAGTATTGGAAGCTTAGTAGGAGCAGAGCAAGCTGCCTTTGTCCCAGGCAGATCTATCCATGACAACACCATTCTGGCCCAAGAATTGATCAAGGGATATGGGAGGAGCAAAATCTCTGCGAGGTGTATGATCAAAATGGACCTACAAAAAGCCTATGACTCAGTACATTGGGGATTCATTGAGCAACTCTTAAGAGGATTGGGTTACCCAGATGTGTTTGTCAAGTGGATAATGACATGCATAAGTACAGTCTCATACCAAATCTGTTTAAATGGTGAAATGCTGGAACCTTTCTGGGGGAAGAAGGGGCTTAGACAAGGGGACCCCATGTCCCCCTTCCTGTTTGTGCTAAGCATGGAATACTTGACCAGAACTATGGTAACTTTGAAGGATCATAGTCAGTTCAGATACCACCCTAGATGCGCTACCCAGAGGATTACTCATCTATCCTTTGCAGATGACCTGTTGCTCTTCTCTAAAGGAAATAAGGGATCTGTTGCAGCTATCATGGAGAAGTTCACTATGTTTAGTCAAACATCAGGCTTGGTGGCAAACAAAAGGAAAAGTGACATGTATTTTGGGGGAGTGAATGCTGACTCAAAGGCACAGATTCTTGCACAAGCTCAATTGCAAGAGGGGAGCTTGCCATTCAGATATCTCGGAATACCGCTTAATGCAAAGAGGCTATCTATACAACAATTCCAACCACTGCTAGAGAAGATGATGGCTAGAGTAATGCACTGGACCACGAAATTCTTGAGCTATGGGGGAAGATTGCAGCTCATACAAAGTGTCCTCTATTCCATCCAAGGGTACTGGAACCACATATTCATTTTCCCCAAGAAGGTAATGAATGCAATTGAGGCTATTTGCAGACAATTTCTCTGGTCAGGTGAGGTGACAGGATCTAGGAGAGCCTTAGTTGCTTGGGAAGCACTGTGCAAGCCCAGAGCAATGGGAGGGCTTGGCCTTGTGCACCTCCCAAGCTGGAACAAAGTGACAATGATAAAGCTCCTCTGGGCTCTGCATATGAAGGAAGACAGATTATGGATTAGGTGGATGCATAGCTACTATATAAAGGACAAAGAATTAATGCAAATGGAACTACCAAATGACTCATCCTATCTTTTTAGGAAAATTCTGAAACTCAGGAATGTGGTGCAGCACCAGAGGGACTGGACACTGCAAATGCAGCAACATACATTCGACAGACAAAGAATGTATGGAGCTTTGAGGCCACCTGGTGAGAAGGTTTGTTGGAAGGAGGCTGTTCTCAATAATGCAGCTACACCTAGAGCAAGATTCGTACTTTGGCTAGCTTGCTGGGCTCGCCTAGCTACGAAGGATAGGCTTCTCAAGATACATATTCAGGTGGACCCGTTCTGTGTTTTCTGTGGGAACGAGAATGAGGATATTGACCATCTGTTCTTTCGGTGCGCAGTCACCCAACCAGCATGGACAACCATGCTAAAGTGGATGGGAATGACAACAAATGCCACTACGTGGGGGGAAATACTTGAATACACCTGCCAACAGTCAAAGGGTCGAACAGCCAGGAGCAGATTTTTCAAGGTACTGATCACATAGCTTATCTACATGATTTGGAGAGAACGAAACCTGAGGATTTTTCAGCAACAAAGCACTCCTCTATCCACACTTATACATGAAGTAACTAGCCGGACCTTTGTGCGCTGCTTTAAAATCCCAAAATTTGTTGTTTTTTGCCATAAGTTGAAAGGACTTCCAGTGATATGATTATTAGGTAGCTCAGGATTGGGTATGTCTAAGCTAGTGTGTCTTCTTTGATGTAACAGGGTATGTTTGGATTTGAGTTGATGTACTATATTGATTCACGTGGAATATATTTGCTAAATTTGTTCCAAAAAAAAAAAAACCTTTGCATGCATGACAAAGTATATATCAAGATTTTATTTGATAAATGAGGATTGAAAAATTAAAAACACAATACGACCAAGTACATCAAATTTTCCTTGCAGCTAATTATAGTTTAATTTGAGTTTCAGTTTGAGGAATAAGCAAATACCTCCATCTGATACAAAAAAACAAAGAAAGTATATTTTATTTAATTCTAATTTCTATAGTAGGGTAATGGTCTTGTATACTCTTATAAATAGCTCATGTAATTTCATTCGTAAATCACATTACTTTTGCGTGCAATATCTTTCATCTTTGAAGCTTAGACTTGCATTTTTGTATAGTATCCTTCCAGTACTTAACATGAGTTCACCTCCCCAAGCACGGAAAGGGACAGGCCGAAAAAAAAACAAGCGAGAAAAGAATAGAAGATGAAACCAGCCGAAACATTTCATTTTCAAAAAGACGATCCGGTATAACGAAAAAGACCAACGAGCTTTGCACTCTCACGGGTGCTCAGGCTGCTTTGGTTGCCTTTTCCCCTTCGGATAAGGCTTTTTCTTATGGAAATCCTGACCCGGACACTGTGGTCGACAATTATGTCAACCGTGTTCCTCCGAATAATAATGTTGCTCCGAACAATTAACTTGATTGCAATGGTAGATATACTAAAATTGAGGCCGAGATTAAAGCAGAAAAGCAACGTGCGAAAGAACTCGACACAAAATCCTCTGAGATGAAGGCAATATGCAACCCACCTGAAGGCAAAGTTGTTGATATGAGTTGGTGGGCTCATAAACTTGAAGGAAGTGTTGACTCATTAACCGGTCACATGAATCCATCCTATGGTGGTAGTGCTGGAGTTTCAGGTTCTAACGCTACGAGCCAACATGGACAAGGAACGAGTGTGGAAAATCAGCATCCTCAGTAATAAGACATGTGGCATTTGATTCCAATATTATGACACTTTGTGCTCGAAGTAGATTTACGTCGGGAAGTTTGAAAGCAACAATTGTAATAGAAAATTACTAAAATTATTTAGAAATTTAATTGAAAAGTACCAAAATTTTTTTATTTTATTTTGGTGGAACAAGCATAATAGTATTTATGTGGTCGCAGGAAACATACACTTCAACAAAAGCCACTTACAAAATGCTCGTAACATCTCAAGTTATATGAATCATTTTATTCAAACATGCACTTTTATTCAATATATCATATGTAGAAGCATAAACTTCTACATATGCATGTACTCTTGCACAAGTAGAAGCAATTTATTTTAGATAGGAACTTATTCTCAGTGATAGGAATCAAGATATATCTCAACTTTCTTATTGCCCAACATTTATAGTAATTCGGGTTAGTTTCGATTAGAGGACTATATTTGTGATCAAGACTGGCTTGCCATATTTTCTCAATATCAAACATTATGTCTCCACACTCGTGCATGTTCCATCATTCCCTTGCATGCACTATCCTTGATTTGGCGATAGATCGTTTTATATATATATATACGAGTGTCGGTTACAAGTGTATGGTCTAGCAACACAACGAGTCTATCTCAAATCAGGCCTACACTACGTGTCTCGTGTAGACTTGGTTCGGAACACCTCGAACCAACGCCTTGATGCTTGGATGGGAGTGGAATATCAGTAGATAGATCGAAAGGACGTCGGTGATTGCCTTCGATGTGACGTCGAGGATGAGCCCCGATGTGAGATCGGTGATGGTGTGTTATGACGTGTCGCAGGCGTATGCTGTAGTCACTATATCGAATTAGATGTCGAAAGTGACATCGATGATGTATTTCGATGTGGCGAGCGGTAGCTGAGGGATAATAAATTACTTCTTTTGGGATCCGAGCACCGCGTATTTATAGACCTCGGGATCTGGGGACCACAGTACCACATCGGTGATGATTACCGATATGACATCAAAAGTAATCCCCGATATGCTCCAAAATGGGCTTGGTTTGGGCCTGGACCAATATGCGGGAAATGCCCATATCATGTAGTCCCCCAATTTGGGGATTATTATCTTAGTGATAAGGATTCGCAAATTTAATTTAAAATTTCTGGGTTACCTGCGCCCTTCGTCTCGCCAGTTCAAATGACAGAGATCAAACTGGTGGGGAGTGCACTTGTGATGAACGCCGAGTTTGAGGTCCTCGTTTGAATTCTAGTTCCATTGGTATTTGGGTTTCTTGAAAATTGTGATGGGGTTGCCGGGGCTGTTGTTATATTATCGCGGCTCTTCGCGTAGTAGGGTAAGATGTCGGGTTTTAGCTTCGATCTTATGTCGAAATTCACATTCGATATGATGTCGAAAGTGTATTTCGATGTAGTTGAGGCCTCTGTCTATAAGTATGGCTTGCAGGAGACTCTGAAGTTCATAGTTTTCTGTGTTTTCTCTGTCGCCTAGCGTAACCACATCGGTAAGTATATCGGTAATTATATTCGATATATCCCCCGACGTGTATTTCGATCTCTCTGTTGTAGTTGACTTATTATTGTTTTCTTCTACTGATATCCCCATTATTCTGCAGGTATATTACCTTTTCTGAGACAATTGATGCTCAAGCTTCAAGCCGACCGTGATGCTCAGAAAGCTGCTTTAGCTGAGACGGCAGCAGTTGCGGTGGTGCCTGAAACAGGGTATGCGTCTAACTTTGATCTGAATAATGCGGCCACTGAGGTTCTGGCGGAGGTATCGGGAGTCGAACAACCTCCCCCTAGCATTGTAGTGCGTGAACGTTTTAACAAAGAATGCTTTGAAAGTGTTCCTACAACGGTTGGGTTCTTTAGCCAGGACATCCTTGATGTGGTAGGAGGCCTGGACGGTGCAGCCAATCTCTTGGAGGTGCTGACCTCGAAACAGGAGGGTGTGGTTCATCCGCCTGACGGGGATGTGTTGACTGAGAGACCAGATGTGCTGGCTGAGAGACCAGATGTGCTGGCTGAGAGACCAGATGCTAGGTCTCCTTCTGGTGAGTACGTAGCCCCACGTTCTGAGTCAGAGTCCAACATTCCTTTGACCGAGAACGTTAGTGGTTCGGGATCGAATACCCGTGTCAACTTAGGTGATTTAATAGATGCGCCCTTTATCGTGGGGTCGGGCTCTTCAAGCCCGAACCCTATTAGTGGCCAGGGAAAAACGCATGTTTCAGGTACAATTGACAAGGGTAAATGGCCACTGTATGAGCCTTCAATATTGGGGGGCTTTGCCCCTATCTTTCCTGGAATTATGATTAGAAAGCCTGCAGTTGACTCGGCTAGGTCATCGGGTAATAAAAGGTCTCGTGACGGTACTGTCCACAATGTCCATTCGTCTTCGAGTTCGGGCCCAAGAAGGTGGGTGCAGTCAACTCCTCCAAGCGAGTAGAATTTCTTGAAGCAGACGCTGTGCGGGGCATGATGCGGGCTTTTCCTCCGCCTGCGAATGTGCGGGTGCTTTCAGAATTTGAGCGGGCCCAGAACATACATCGCAGCACTCACCTGTTCCAAAGTGTACGTGCCTAAGCACGTCCTTGATTGTTTTCATTTGAATGTTTAACATAATATTATGTATTGTATTGTGCAGACGGCCAAGCTGGCGGTCTCATGTCTGAAGACCATTCGCGAGTCCAAGGGTGACCCTGACGCTGTTGCTGCCGAGCTCGAGGCTGATATCTTGAAGATGGGTGAGTTCAACCCCATGGTGTTGGAGAAGTTAGAGGCTGAAAAAGAGGATGCACTGAAGACATGTCGTACACTCCGGGGGGAGTATGATTTGTTGAAAGGCAACTTCAAAACACTAGTGACTGAGCTCGATCGAGGAAAGGCGCGTGAATCTGCGGCCAATAAAGAGCTAGAATCATTGAAGCCTGAGGTGGCGGCGGTGAAGGCTGCTAATGAACGTCTCTCGTCGGAACTTTCCACTGCCCGATTAGCTCCCTTAGACTTGGTATGTATCTTGCGTACGACATCTGTTTCCATTTCTTGTGCTCTTGTATTTAATAGAGTTCAATTTGTAGGAACGTCGTCCTGATCTTCTCCGGGTCGGGGCAGAGAGGTTTATGGAAAGCTCGAGCTTCCGAAATTTAATTTTGAAGATTCGGGATACATCCCTTCATGCTTGCGTGGGGCAAGTGTTGAGAAATGACGGTTTCAAGGACTCCCTTGAGTTGAGTGGGCTGAACCCAAAGCATGATCATAATGATCTGCCGATTGGCGGCCTAGATGAGATGGAAGAGAGTCCGGTCGACCCTGACATATTTTCCGAGGTCGTGGAGAAAAAGACTGAAGGGTCCTCGTGGGAGTAGCTTTTTCCCGCTTTTATTTTAATTTGAATTTCCCTTTCCGGACTATCTCGAATTCGTGGTTCTGTAACTGAATATTTATTTCTCTGTTGTCTTCATAGTATGTGACTCCATGTGTCCTTTTTGTCTGATAACTTGTCGATTTCTTTTATTGTCACGATGATAGAATATGCTGTATTCCGATGTCTGAAGCGCAGTCATTTCGTTCTCGTACTTGATGAGATCTGTTTAATCTATCTGTTGTCAATCAAGGATTGGTTAGAATTTCCTTGGTATTGGTAGAAGTAATAGTAAGCCGTTACTGCTCCTGTGTTTAGGATTGACCGCTTTATGACCGGGGACATTCTTCTTGTTGTTAGGGGCCCATAGAACTTGCCTCTTCAACTAGTTTGCTTTGTGGAATCGTCACCCAATGAGCTCTCCACCTTACGTAATTTATGGGATTTCCACCCAATAGGCTCTTCACCTAGCTTGATTTATGGGATTTTCACCCAATAGGCTCTTCACCTAACGTAATATATGGGATTTCCACCCAATAGGCTCTTTACCTAGCTTGATTTATGGGATTTTCACCCAATAGGCTCTTCACCTAATGTAATCTCGACCCTGTTATCACAGGGAATTTTTCTTGGATTGACCCCGTTATCACAGGGAATTTTTTCTTTAATCGACCCCGTTATCACAGGGGATATTTTTTGTGGGTAGGGACGCGTCCCGTTATCACAGGGGCCCCTCTACCATTGAGTTGTTTTTGATCGACCCCGTTATCACAGGGGATATTTTTGTGGGTAGGGATGCGTCCCGTTATCACAGGGGTCCCTCTACCGTTGAGTTGTTTTTGATCGACCCCGTTATCACATGGGATATTTTTTGTAGGTAGGGATGCGTCCCGTTATCACAGGGGTCCCTCTACCGTTGAGTTGTTTTTGATCGACCCCGTTATCACAGGGGATATTTTTATGGCGTTGGCGGACCTTATCGTTGTCTTTTTGACTATGCCTCTTGGCGACTCTGTCGTCATTGAACATGTAGGTCGTTGAGCCCTGTAAAACAGCATAGACAAGGAAAAATTTCGATGTAAAAGCTAATATGGAAGCACAAATTGATGTGCCTATGTTATTTGCGGAATGTTCCCACCAGGTGGAAATATCAGTTCATACGAAAGACAGTGTTTTCGTTGTGCTCTATCGCGCCTGTCGCACCTGTTTGTACCTGTTGTACCTGTTTGAATAGAAAATATTGCATAGTCTGGGGTAGTGCCCCCTGAATCACTCTTTAAATATACTCTATGTCCTTTTCGTATATAGTAATGGGCGACCCTTTTGGCCATGTACCTGTAAGAGGGGGGGCATGCCAAACATACATTTAGGGGAACCTTCCCCAATTCTTTGTGCCATTTTCTGCACTTCTATAATGTCCACTTAGAACATATCCCTGCATGAAATATGAGATTGCGCCAATCAATCAAATAAAAAGGTAATAAAGGATAACGGTCGAAGGCCAGGTAAACCCAGCCCGCCTACGTATCCCGTTGAGTGGGGAATCAGACCGGCGTAGTTTCCCCTGTTTTAAGTTACATGCCGACCCACGAAGGAGTTAAATAAGAGATAACGGTCGAGGGCTAGGTAAACCTCACCCGCCTACGTATCTCGTTGAGTGGGGAATCAGACCGACGTAGTTCCCCCTGTTTTAAGTTTACAGACCAATCCACGATGGGGCAAATGTTTCAAATGTTCGAACATAATTTAAAAAGTGCGGAAATTTAAAATATTGTTCTGTTTGCTCCTTATGGCGATCACTCCGTGCACGGGAGGTATTCTTGGTGTGGGACTTGTATTTCCTGCCTTCTTCTGATTCTCGGATACTTCAGCGAGTCCACATAGCACATCCATCCCTGTATCTGGTCGCCTATTATCTCACCAACTCCTCGAGGCGTCGAGAATTTAACCTTCTGATAATAAGTAGAGACCACAACCCTGATCTGGTTGAGCGTCGGGCGTCCAATGATAGCGTGGTAGGGAAATGGGGTGTTGACGATTGTGTATTCTCTCAGTGCAATCCGAGTGCATGGACTTCTGCCAAACGTGGTGGGCAATGTGATTTGTCCAAGCGGTACTACCTCTGCTCCACCAAACCCGGTCAACGGGGTGGATATCGGCTTCAGTCGGTCCGGGGCTATCCTCATCTGCTCGTAGGCTCTTGAGAATATCAGGTTTGCAGAACTACCACTATCCACCAACACCTTGTGTACCTGATATCCGTCCACATTGATTTTGATAACCAGTGGGCAATCTTATTTCCCTGCAGTTAAGGCCAATGGGCTAAGCTGCTCCAAGTCTTTCCTAGTGAAAGAGATCTCCTACTCCAAGTATGCTTTTGACATGATCGCGTTGGTGTACCCAACATAGGCTCCACCATGGAGTCCTATTGTTATGCCTTCTCGCCCGTGAGCCGTGTCGGCCCCTATGCCTCCTCCGTTGATTACATTTATAACGCCTCTGCTCGGGGCATTCACAATGGCCCTACCTCGTTCCTCGGGCGCCTCAATCATTTTCTGTTTTCCTCTCTCGGGTGAGTAGTCTCTTCTAGGGGGTGAGGAATGCTCTACTCCTCTACCACCCTCCCTGGCGCCCCTGACAAACTCGACCAGTTTCCCTTCTTTAATCAATCTTTCGATTTCGTTCCTCAGGTGTGTGCAGTCTTCCGTCCTATGTCCAGGTTGACGGTGGTACGCGCAGTATTTGCCGGATGACTTCATCCCGGGAGTCTCATTCAACGGCCTGGGTTCCATCAACCATCTGTTTCTCCTCGCCACGGCCATCACCTCCAGAATACATCTGTTTAACGGGTTGTACGTCCGTGGGGGACTTTCCTTATCGCGCTCTCTGTCTGCGTTCCTGCTAGAAAACGGACCCTGACGAGTTGCCATCATTTCGTCCTCGTAGATCATTTGGTTGGCAAGCATATTGATTTGTGCTATGGCGGGCTTCGTCAACTTGATTAGCTCCCCGTCGAACCTGCGATGGGTTGTACCCTTAAACAACATCATCATGACCTGACCGCCATGCGGCTCATCCACCTTCAGCAATTCATCGTTGAACCTCCTCATATAGTCTCGGAGGTTCTCCCTTTCCTTTTGTTGTACAGCGCCGAGGTGTAGCAGGTTGGTCTTCATCCTCTTTTGGCTAGAGAATTGATTCTCAAATTTCTCCCTCAACTGCTCGTAATCCGTTATGGATCTGGCCTCCAGCCGAGCGAACCAGTTCAGTGCAGCGCCCGTCAAGGTGGTGGACAGGATCTTCGCCTTTATGTTCCTCGAGTAGTTGTGCAAGTTCAGAATGCTATCAACCTGATGGAGATGATCCATCTGATCACCTATTCCGTCGTATGGCTTTATCAATGGGATCTTGTCCCCTCTGTGCAATACTTCGGCCTCTATCTCATCCGAAAAATGGGTCTTACTGCGGCTCTTCCCCTTGCTCTGAGTCAGTTTTCTCGACAATTCCGCCCTCTCGCGGTCTAGCTGTTCCATCCTTCTTGAGATCGCCCGCAGTATATCTGCGTCCTCATTCTTCGAATACGCAATCTCGTCGCGGTCACGACAGCGTTCCATTCTCCGGACTACCTCTGCCCTCTCACGGTCCAACCGTTCCATCTTCCTTGCTATTTCTCGATCTAGGGTCCCTGAGTCCCGTCTCTCCACCATGTCATCAGCAGCAGGCGATATCTCTCTAAATGAGTCCTCTGTATCCCCCTGTTCATCATATTCTTGCCTTGCCCTTCTCTCGCCCGCTCTGGATCCATGGGGCCTCGCCTGAAAGTCCTTCGTCCTCTGTTCCGCGAGTCGTGGAAGCAAAGCCTCCAGTGTAGTGTCAAGTGCAGCCTTTACAGAGGCGTTGATCTACGCTAGCATCTCCGGGGTTATGGCGGCGGGGGGAACGACACTCTGTCCCGTGGGCATCGTCTCCTCCTGGCTGGGAAAATTCGCATTTGGCACTTCGGTCATTGGAACGTCAGCTGCGTGGTCCTCGATGAGCGGGCCCTCAATCTCGGGTTCTGCCGCACTTGGTGCGACTGGGGTCGGAGCTGCATTCGCGGCCCGCGGCGGCCTCTCGGAGCTGCATTCGCGATAGATCGTTATATATATATACGAGTGTCGGTTACAAGTGTATGGTCTAGCAAGATAACGAGTCTATCTCAAATCAGGCCTACACTACGTGTCTCGTGTAGACTTGGTCCAGAACACCTCGAACCAACACCTTGATGCTTGGATGGGAGTGGAATATCGGTAGATAGATCGAAAGGACGTCGGTGATTGCCTTCGATGTGACGTCGAGGATGAGCCCCGATGTGAGATCGGTGATGGTGTCTTACAACGTGTCGCAGGCGTATGCTGTAGTCACTATATCGAATTATATGTCGAAAGTGACATCGGTGATGTATTTCGATGTGGCGAGCGGTAGCTGAGGGATAATAAATTACTTCTTTTGGGATCCGGGCACCGCGTATTTATAGACCTCGAGATCCGGGGACCACAGTACCACATCGGTGATGATTACCGATATGACATCGAAAGTAATCTCCGATATGCTCCAAAATGGGCCTGGTTTGGGCCTGGCCGGCTGGCCCAATATGCGGGAAATGCCCATATCAATCCTGGCTACATGTGATGCCCTCATCGCGTTTCTTGGCAGCCAATTCCGTCAGGGAATAGAAAAATAATATATTTTTGAAATAACCATATAGAGAGGCAACTCATATAACCTTAGAAACATGTAAAGTACGCAGTCCATCTCAAACCTCACAAAAATCAAGGTTCTCGAGATGCGTAGAAGCCAACTTTGCTAGTGTATCGTAGTATGCGCAATCTTTGTGCGTTATCTTTGGAGGAAACCATGAGAATGGAATAAATATTGTTCATTTTGATGCCTATCACTGAGAATATATATCCTCAGTAGAAGCAATTCGCGTTGGTTTTGACTAGGGGACTAAATCCATGATCAAGACTGGCTTGCCATGTTTTTTCAATATCGAACATTATGTCTCCACACTCTTGCACATTCCATCATTCCCTTGCATGCACTATCCTCGCTACACGCGATGCCCTCTTCGCTCTTCTTGGCAGCCAATTCTGTCAGGCAATAGAAAAATAAAATATTTTAGAAACAACCATATAGAGAGAGGAAACTCATAAAACTTTGGAAACATGTAAAGTATACAATCCATCTCAAACCTCACAAGAATAAAGGTTCTCGAGATGAGTAGGAGCCAACTTTGCTGGTGTGTCGTGGTAAGCGCAATCCTTGCGCGTTATCTTTGGAGGAAACCGTGAGAATAGAATGAATATTGTTCTTTTGATGCATATAGCTGTTCTTCTCTAGTTTATCCATCTCCCACTAACCATATCTACACAAGCAACAATGTTTTCTCATAGATAAGATTGCGATCTTTGGGCGAAGGAAATCGGAAAAAAGGTGAAAAGCTAAAATTCTAACTTTTGGAGAGTTGTGTTTAGAGAGGATCAAATTATCTCATGCCTCGTCGCTAAGCTTCACTTTGAACGTATTGTACTGGTCCTCAGGCATTGTGAATACCTATTTCTATATACAAAGATATACGTAAAGTGACCGATATGATGTTATCCAATACAAAAATGGAATAATGATTGGCTAAAATCCTGAAACATTAGAGATGGAAAATATACCTTGATCCCTCCTTGGTGCATGGCAAGTACAAGGGAGTAAGCGACTTTTGACAGATTGCCTCGAAGACCCACCCAAGTCGTTAATTTAGGTATACTCTTCAGCACAACAACTACCACCAAACTGCTCCCGTCGACCAGCTTCACTTTTAGCTAAGAGTTCCTCTTTACGAAAAGATCTTCAATTTTATTGAGTTCCTCATCATGTGTTGAACATAAAGAAATAAAATTAGTATTGCAGTCGTGTTAGATATTAAATATATTCCTTAGTACTTATCTTTAGGATATTTCCTTGTATTTCGGTTAGGATATTCCCTTGTATTTAGTATATATCTTTTAGGATATTTCCTTGTCTTTAGTTTAGGATATTTCATCTTTTAAGATTTATGTACACTGTACAAATACCACAAGTCTTGAGTAATAAAATTATTCATTTATAGTTCTTATATGATATCAGCAAGAAAATCTCTCTAACAAGAAAAGGATTGTACGATGTCTTCCTCCGATTCATCAAACCCTAACCCTAAAATCGACACCTCCTCCACCTCACTGTCGACCGCTGCCTCTCTCTCCGTTATGCGGATGTCCTCCTCTCCTTTGTTGGTGCCACCAACTGGTCCTCCTCTCGACCATCTTGTGCCTATTATTGCACACTCTCATCTGCCCTTGCAGCTTACTTTCAGCAACTACATGTCCTAGAATGCTCAGGGTCGCCATCTATTTTATGGCAATAGACTTTCTGGCTTCGTGGAAGGTTT
The DNA here is from genome assembly GCA_948329865.1 of Linaria vulgaris. Lineage (NCBI taxonomy): Eukaryota > Viridiplantae > Streptophyta > Magnoliopsida > Lamiales > Plantaginaceae > Linaria > Linaria vulgaris. Next base: position 117,397,729 of record OX415250.1, on the reverse strand, counting down.
GTATCTGTGCCCTCCTTTTGGTGATTTTTTGGAGTCCATTGCAGCGTTCAACTATTGAACACGACAATATTGTCTCATCTAGTCTGCTCTTTTCGCTTCTGTCTCTCATGATATTATGGGGTTGATCTCTGATGCCAAGAACTTAGCCCAGGCTTGGCAAACCCTACATTGTATTTATGCCAAAAAACCGTGCTTACATGTCATGCAATTGAAAGAGTCTCTCTCCACCATGACAATCGGCTCTCGCACCGTTGTTGAATTCCTTCAGCTTATCAAAATGAAGGTGGATGAATTGGCGATGATTGATCATCCACTTTCCGACGATGATGTTACTCTTTACATTCCCAATGGTCTCGGTGCTGCCTATCGTGACATTGCCGCCCAGGTCAATGCTCGGGATTCCTCTTTCAGCTTTGCACAATTGCATGACAAATTGGTTGCGCATGAGACATACGTCAAACGTCTCGATGCGCACAACCAATCTTTGGTTGCTTCCTCGAACACCGCTAACATTCACTCCAATCCACTTAGTGGAAACTCCGATGGTCGGGACAACACAAATCGCTCGGGTGGTCATTTGAATAATAGCGGTGGACAGTGTAATGGCTATTTTGATTCCCCAAAATGGTCGTCAGGGTTATTTGAAAAATTGTCCTTATACCACGTGCCACATCTGTACAATTGTCCTAATACCTCGTACTTGTCCTCTAATCCAATAACCTCTTGCCAACTTAGCCACGACCCCACGTCCACCGCCTCAAGATCAGAACACTTGGTTAGTTGATTCTGGTGCTACTGATAACCTTGCCTCTGATCTTCAAAATCTCTCGGTTCACACCGAGTATCATGGAACTGATGAGGTTGTCACTAGAGATTGTTCAGGTTTGCCAATTTTCATATTGGTTCTTCTTCTTTCCATCTATCTGATCGTTGGTTTAACATCTCTCCTATTTTGTGTGTTTCGTCTTCGAAGAGAAATCTCTTATCGTTTCACCAATTTACCTTGGCTAATAATGTATCCCTTGAATTCTATCTATCTCATTCATTTTTTAAGGATCAGGTTATGGGGGCAAAGCTGCTGCACGAACTAATGGTGTTTATCACCTTACGGTTCCTCCTTCAGCTCGCTCATCACCTATGGCATATTTGGGAGTTTGGACGAACCAGGATGTTTGACATTGTCGTTTAGGACATCTTCCTGATGTTATTAGTTATTTGATTATTAAGAAGTTTTATCTACCATGTAATCTAACTTCTACGGATGCTACAATTTGTCGTTTTAGCTATTCAAATAAAAGTACTATGTTACCGTTTACTCCGAGTTCTTTGCAATTTATTCATCCACTTCATTATGTTTAAGGGGACGTATGGGGTCCTTGTTTGGTTTCTTCTATTGATGGCAGCATTATTACTTGTTGCTTGTTGATCATTACTCCGAGTATTGTTGGTTTTATCCTTTATCTCAAAAGTCTCAGGTCCTTTATCTAATCATCTACTTTTGAGACTGGTCACTGGGTGCCGTCGCACCTCTGGAGGGTACTCTAACTGGCGCTGCTGCATGCCTGTGAATACTCCCAATATTGGATTCTCGGTCGGCCTCCCGCTTTTGGCCAACTTTGGTGGAACCTGTAGACGGTGGTCTCTGCATTTCGATGAACTCTGATGATGATGGTGCTCTAGCCCTAGATCCAGACGATGTGCGGGCTGTCTGGCGCGGCTCTACTGTAGCGGGTAGACCAGGATCATCAAAGTAAATGCGGCATGACAAATAGCTCAGTTGGAATGCTGGGCTGGGAAGCACTTGCAAACTCGAGAGCGTCGGGGCGCAAGGCACCTCGACCATCATGGCGGATATGTACCCTAGGTCCAAGACTACCTCGACCCCCACCCGTAAGGGGGTCACTGTCTGGAGAACATGCCCGACCAGTACCAGTCGGACGTGGCTGATCTTCTAACATGACTAGTAAATACTACGAAATTACAAAAAATATCTAAGCTAGATGATTGAAAGAGATTCACTAAATTTAAATCGTTACTAAGTTATAAAGTTTCCCTAAAATTAAATCATTACTAATTTAGAAAGATTCCTTAAAGACATTATTTCTAAGTTATAGAATTCCCTAAAGGAATCTTCTTTGCTAATTTTAAAAGATCCATAAAGATCATTCGTTCTAAGTTATGTAAATATTAAATATAAAACTGGAAGTGTAAGATGTTCTGGAATCAATGTTGGATGGATGTTGTGCCAACATCCAGAGGACAACATTGAAACCCGAAACATGGTTCTGAACATGAGTAAAGTGTTCTGAATTAAATGTTGGATGGATGTTGAGCCAACATTCACAGGACAACATTGAAACCAAAAACTATTCTGTCAATCTGTCTTTAACTTCTTTATTTTAGTTTTGCTTTTATTTACCTAGTAATCAAGTTCCACGATTTTAGTTGTCTTTGTTTATGTCCAGGAACATCTCTTAATCATAAGAAAGAGCATTACAAGTTTCCTAATTTGAAGTTTCCGTAATTTAAGAGGAGGAGATCGTTCAATTCAACACGGTTTCAAAGATGTAAGGTTTTGGAGTTCAAGTGCAACTAGGAATCTTTCCAAGATCAATTTTGAATTAAAGGAGTATTTCTTTATTAGAACTCAATCTAATAAAGGAAACTATTATTCAAGAAGGAGATTGAGTTCAAGAAGGAAAGAAGAGTTCAACTAGAAAACAACATAAGTTACCAAAACTGTGTATGACATACCTTGGAAATCAAGTTTCAAGAAACCTATATATAGGGTGTGAAGTACATCAAGATACATAAGAAACAATAGAGAGTTAATTAATCCGTAGAGATTATATCTTCAACATTGTTGATGTGTCTCTTGCTTTGGAAAGTTTGTGAGTTTTCGAGTATAGGATTAGATTTAAGGAGAAAATTCTTGTCTGCTTTGTTGAGTCCGATCTACAAAATAGCGAGAGTGATTTTATGGTGAGGAATGTCTTTGTTAAAACATGTGTGGTTATTTTTCCGTAAGGCTAGATGGTTGATTATTTATAATAAACCACTGAAAATTTATCTTCTTGTGTTCTTTAATTCCGCTGCACATTATACTCTATCATGACGATTGTTTAAGATCAAGTTAAAGCAACTTCAGCTTAACTTGAACTTTGAAACTTTGGAAAAGTTGTATCAATCTCGATCCAACAATTTCAATTGGCGTGAGATCCAAGCACCGATTTCACTGGTGTTTGGAGGTGATACAACGCGATGGACAACATCAATCCTAATGCTGCCAGACTCTCAGTCTTGAAAGGATCCATCAATTATGCTTACTGGGAAGACCAGGCTCAGAGTTCACATCAAATCCATTGACATGAAAACATGGGATGCAGTCCTTGATGGATATTTTGTCCCAAAGATTGAAAACGATAGAGATGCAGATATTGTACCAAAACCAAAGTCACAATGGACAGCAAACGAGGTAACATTGTACAACTACAATGAGAAAGCTCTTAATGCTATATATTTTTAGTTATGTTACCAATCAGATGTTTAAGTTAATTCAAAACTGCACCACAACTAAATCTACTTGGGATATCCTTGAACTTCATTGTGAAGGAGTTATTGCAGTTAGAAACTCTAAACATAGACAACTGTTTAAAGATTTTGAAAAACTTGAGATGGGTGATGATGAGAGTATTGATAGTTATTTTGAGAAAATCCTTGACATTACAAATCAATGTGAAAATCTAGGATTTTTTTGTTTCAAATCAATCTATGGTTTATAAAGCTTTTAGATCTTTGTCACCTAGACTTTCTCGCAAGAGAATTGCCATGGGAGAGACAAGAGATATCGCAAACATGGAATTCCAATCCTTGTTAAACACTCCTAGAGAATTTGAGCTAGAATTACGTGCTAGAACTACCAAATAACAAGCTATTACTTTGTTAGGCACAAATTATCTAAATCATGAGAGTGAGGATGAGGATGAAATTATTTCTTCTAACTATGGAAATATCAGCAAGAAACTCAGTAGGTTGAACTTTAAAGATAAATCTAAAGAGAAACAACCTGGCAATACTTCCACTGGTTATAGAAAATTACCTCCCAAATTTGTTAAATATATGGCAACAAAGTCTAGTCCAGAAGAAATTGAAAAGTTGAAAACTACTCAATATTTTGAATGTAAAGGTTATGGTCATATTGCTGTTGAATGTTCTAACACCCTCTACAAGAAGGGAAAGTCTCATTGGGTTTGTGTAGATGATTTCAATGAAGAGGATTATAACTCTGGATCAAGTGCTGATACTTTGAAGAGATTCATACAGATGTGCTATTCACTCAAGTCAACTGGACAGAAGAAGATCTCCAGAACTGCTACGGGTCCCAATGTTGCTCCAACATCCAGGACTTAACATCAGAACATAAGACTTTCTTTGGGAATTGGGCAAAATATGATACCAATATTGATCTCTAATCTTTGTCTGATAATGATGAATCTAACTTTGAATGTTTTCATGGCTCTGTTGATCTAGATGAAGAGTATTACTTTGAAGGCGAAATGTCCTAGGAAGAGATAATTGAAGACTTGAAGTCTACTTTTCATAATCTTCTAAAAGAAAATTAGAAACTCACTAAGAAGAGTGAAGCTCAGAGACTGGAGATTGATGGACTGAAGAAACTGATGAGGATGTATGAAAGAGACCTTGACAAGACATAAGCTGAACTTAAAGAGGTAAAATGAAAGCTTGAAAAAGATAATCAGATCATTGCTAAGTGGAACTCAGGTACATCTAAACTTGATGAGGTACTGAGCATGGGTAATCAAGGAACAAATGGTATTGGATATGTTGAGAAACCTACCTCTAAAGTTGCTAATTCTGTTTTCATTAAAGAAGGTTTCGTTAAGGAATCAAAAGACCTGAGTTGTGCTAATCCCAACAAAAGTAAACCTACTTATATCTGTCAATTTTGTTTTCAACCTGGTCATATAAAACCTTACTACAAGAAATATTTGAAAGAAAATGTGAAGAAAACAAAAACTATCTCTAATGTTGAGTCTGTCACTCGTACAGATGTTATCCCAACATTAGGAACATGACAGAAAAGTAGAACTTAGATTGAAAAGATAAAGACTCCTTAGATAAAACTTGTTTGCAATGTTGTTTTTTCTGTTGTGTACTCTAACCTTGCAGATAAGTGGTACTTTGACACTGGATGTTCTAGACACATGACAGGAGACAGGGAAAATCTTAAATAATTGATCCCTCTCAATGTTGGAACTGTCACCTATGGAGGAGGCACCAAGGGAATAATCATTGGAAAATGAGTGCTAGATGTTGAAGGGTTTCCACCCCTCAAAGATGTTCTGCTAGTTGAAGGATTGAAAGAAAATCTAATAAGCATTAGTCAACTTTGTGATGATGAACTGCTTGTTACATTTGATAAAAGTTCTTGTGATGTATTTAATAGTGATAATGTCCTTGTTATGACAGGTACTAGATCTAAAGATAATTGCTACCTTAGGAAGAAGCAGATTGCTCTCATGCTAAAGTTGATGATGATGTGCTGTGGCATAGGAAGATAGGACATGTTCACTATAGGAACTTTGATAAGTTACAGAAGGTTGATGAAGTAAGAGTCTTACCAAAGATATCCATCCCATGTAAGGTAGTATGTGGGGACTGCCTGAACTAAAGCTACTCATACACCCCTCCAGGTACAAAGTACAATTCTCAGGACTGGTAAGTGTTTTAATTATTACACATGAATCTCATAGGTCATATTGAGGTGAGAAGCCTAAGTGGTAAGAGATATGCCTTTGTTATTGTAGATGACTTTTCTAGATATACATGGGTTAAGTTTCTTAAAGAAAAATCTAATGCATTTAACACATTTATGATCTTACATGCTAGCATTAAAAATCTGTATGGTTCCTCTGTTTGTAAGATTAGGTCTGATCATGGGAAGGAATTTGAAAATGCTAGTTTCAGTGATTTTTGTGATAAAAATGGATATTTCCATGAGTTTTCAGCACCTAAGACACCTTAGCAAAATGGGATAGTTGAGAGGAAAAATAGGACACATCAGAGTTATGCTTAATGTTAGACACTTATCTAAAAGACTTTGGGTTGAAGCTTTAAATACTGTATGTCATATAAGTAATAAGGCTTACCTTAGACCTGGTACAAATATGACACCATATGAAATCTTGAAGGGGTTGAAACCAAATATTGCTCATTTTCATGAATTTGGATGTGATTGTTGCTTGTTGAGTGATAGAGACTATCTTAGTAAGTTTGATCCAAAAAGTGAAAAATGCATATTTATTGGTTATTCTGTGAGTGGTTCTACTTTCAGGGTTTATAATCCAAGATTGAAGACTGTTCAAGAATCAGTAAATATAGTGTTTGATGATTCCACCTTTGATACAGGTACTGATGAAGTTTTTGTCTCTGATGTTGCCCCAACATTGGAAACATAGATTGTCCCAACATCAGGAGCAGAAGCTGGAGACACTAAAATTGAGACTGGTTCTAATGTTGAATTGACACCTGCTACTGTTAGACCAACATCCCCACAGTCTAGTTCAGAGGATGACATTGTTGATGAACCTAGGAGAGAACCCCCTACTAGGATTCAAAAGGATCATCCAGCTTCACAAATGATAGGTGAAATCACTGGACACATGAAGACTCGCAACCAAGATAGGGTAAACTATAAAAATATGGTAAGGTTTTGTGTCTGCATGGCTTCCACTTGCATTGTAAGTAATGTTTCCTATTTTTTTTTCTAATATTGAACCTATGAATGTGACTAAAGCTCTTAAGGATAGTAAATGGATATGTGTTATGCAAGACGAAATGTTACAATTCACCAAAAAATCATGTTTGGAATCTAGTACCTAGACCTTCTAATGTCAATGTTATAGGAGCTAAGTGAATTTTCAAGAACAAAACAAATGAAGATGGTATAATTGTAAGGAACAAAGCTAGGCTAGTTGCACAAGGTTATACTCAGGTAGAAGGGATAGAATTTGATGAGACATTTGCTCAAGTAGCTAGGATAGAATCTATTAGATTACTTCTTAGTATTTCATGTTGTCTTAAGATTAAGCTCTACCATATGGATGTGAAAGGTGTTTTCCTTAATGGTTTAATAGACAAAAGGTATATGTTGAACAACCTAAAGGTTTTGCTGATCCTAAATATCCTAATTATGTGTATAAACTTGAGAAAGCTTTGTATGGTTTAAAATAGGCACCAAGAGCTTGGTATGGAAGACTAACTGGATTTTTATTGAAGTCTTGGGTTCAATAGAGGAGATGGAGACAGAACCTTGTTTATTCTAAGAAAGAGTTCTGATGTTTGTATTGCTCGGATCTATGTGGATGATATTGTATTTGGTTCTACTAACAAGTCTACTCTAGACAAGTTTGTTGAGTCAATGACAGAGACATTTGAGATGAGCATGATTGGAAAGCTGAATTATTTTCTGGGATTGCAAGTGAAGTAACTAGAGAATGGTATGTTCTTAAACCAGGAGAGGTATGCAAGGAATCCGGTAAAGAGATTTGAGCTACATGAGTCAAAACCTTGCAAAACTCCATGTCTTCTTCTATGAAAATTACTACTGATGGCACTGGAGACAATGTTGACCCAACATTGTACATATCTATGATTGGTAGTCTTCTATATCTCTCTGCCTCTAGACCAGATATTATGTTTTTTGTTTGTGTTTGTGCTAGGTACCAAGCTGATCCAAAGCAATCTCACTTGATTGATGTGAAGAGAATATTAAGATATATATATATATATATATATATATATATATATATATATATATATATTTATATCTGGAACTTCATCACTAGGCATTTGGTATTCTTTTGTACAAATACAAATCTTGTTGGTTTTAGTGATTTTGATTGGGCATGTGATGTAGATGACAAAAAATCCACAAATTGTGGCTGTTTCTATTTGGGAAACAATCTTGTTTCATGGTATAGCATGAAACAAAATTGTGTGTCATTATCTACAGTTGAATCTGAATATGTAGTTGTTGGAAGTTGTGTTACCCAGCTTGTATGGTTTAAACACATGTTGCGGGACTATGGGTTAGATAGTGATACTCTTCTCATGTTTTGTGACAATCTTAGTGCCATTAGTATCTCAAGGAATCTTGTTCAGCATTCTAAGACTAAGTATATAGATATTAGAAATCATTACTTGAGAGGCATGGTTGAGGATAAAGTGATTAACATTGAGCATATTAAGACAAATAATCAGCTTGCTGATATGTTTACTAAAATTTTAGATAGTGAGAGATTTTTCAGTTTGAGGGAATCTCTCGGCATGTGCAATATGTGAGAATTTTAGGATCCCAGTGCTGGCATAATATCACTGTCTAGCACTGGTTATTGGTTGTGGTGTAGTATGTAACTTTTTGTTTTTGTTTATTTATTTTCTTTTCTTTTCTTTTTGAGCCACATTGGTCTTTGTTTTGGCATATTTGATTGTGTGGATGATCAGTGTGTTTTACTAATCTTTCTAACTTGCAGATTCACATCTAATTTTTGAAAAGTATAAATCTCTAAAGTATATCTGAGGTTGTGTTAGCCTAACATATGGAGAAGTTGGGGTACACAAAGTTCACTACTTTGATGTCTATTCAGTTGTGTCTTATTCATATGAAAAGGTATTACAGGACATGTGGAGAAGGTGGGGTTCATGATGTTGACAGCTTCAATGATATTTAGTTGTGCTTATTTCCATGTCTCTGTTTGTTTTTGGCCAAGGGCTACATAAAAAGTAGTTATTTCTACTAGGGTGTTTGGGGTTTCGATTGCCTTCACTTAGTAGCACTGATCACTTAGTGCTCTCTTGTATGCAGGTTGGTAAACAAGTATGCATAAGGAATTTGGGTATTGGGGTGCATGATAAATGTGTTGTCAGTATTCAAGACCTTTGTACTTGCCTAACTTGCTGTTGATAATGTTGTTACTAGGGTGTGTAGAGTCTAGTGCGGCCCTTATTCAGTAATGTCATTATCCTTTTTTAATTGACTCTCAATTTTTATTCTAAATAGATAATGAAAATAGTGAAGATTTGATGTGATGTGAACTGTTGCTGGCTTGAAAATTGATTCACTGTGTATACCATATGTCAATGTTGTCATAACATTGTTGCATTTATACTAGAACTGCATTGATATTCTTCTTTGATTAGTGTGTTTGACTAGGTTTGGGCTTAGGGGGAGTATATAGTCCCTTTCATGTGTTGAGGCATAGCATACTCTTTGGGTGACATACTGCATGTGACACACAATTTGTGACCTTCTATGTTGTGGAAGTGGATTAATTCTCTAATTCATAACTGCTTATCTCTGTGTGTTTCTGTTTGCTTATTCATGATTTTGATCTAAATCTTATGTTTTTGATACTCACTTCCTACTTTGGTGAAGTTTCAGATATAAGTTTGGATATATCTCACGCTCGCACATGAAATTGCCTTGGAGAAGCCCAGAACCTCAATAATTTTGGTTTAAAGGCCTTCTGGTTTGAATGTTGCTCTACTCTTTGATTTGAATGTTATTCCAACATTGCACAGTGTCTGCCCAACATTGAAAACAGTTACTCATAAGTTTGCTTAAAATTTTAAAAACTGAGTTTTTATTGTTTTATTTTGAACTACTCTGGTTACTTGTTGCTCTTATTTGACACGTAGTCGATATTTAAATGCGAGAATAGAGTAGTGGGTAAAATTAATTGATCACATTCCATAATTCCACTAACATTCATCCATTCTATCTCCACTCTGCACGACTTAAATGAACAATTTGCCATAATTTCTTTTTCACTTGTGCAATTTGTTTTCTCTCTGCAAATAATTATCTCTCATATTTTTCTTTCACTTCTCAAACTAAAAAAATGGCAAGCAAGTCTACATTGGAAACTCTTGCAGATATGGCCCTGAATGTTAAGCAAACAACAACACACACCAGGATTGTTGCGCGTGAGGATGAAAATGGCATGTTGCTCAAGTTGCCGCTAAATGACCAACGATTCCCTATCGACGAAGGTCGGAGAGAGCTAAAAATGTAGAATCTCGGCCGAATGTTGGCGAAACATCAGAAGCCCATACTCCTCAAACCAAGGAAATTAAATCTGAGGTAAATGTGGCTAACCCTAAACCTCAAATGAATATTCTTAATGATGTGATTGAGGGGGAGGGATCTGATTCTGGCAAGGGAGAACTACAATTATGAGTAGGCCTATGTCTAAAATAGCCTTACAAAGAGCTGGGGCTAGAAGAGCTCAAAGAGAGAGACTTGAGAAGAAAAATGATGATGCTAAGGCTAAGGCTGAGGCTGAGAGAGTGAGGAAAGGAAAACAGGTTGTGGATGAGGAAGTTGAGGTAGTTGATTTGAGGAAGATGAGGAGAAAGAAGAAGAGAAGGAAGAGGAAGAGGAAACTACTGCGACTGAGGACGTTGAAGCTGGTGATGAAGACGATGAAGAAGAAGAGTACTGCGACACTCCTGTATTATCCTATCACATTAGAGCTGCTAAGTCTAGATATTATCTTAATAAGGAAATAGAGGACAGGGCCTATGAGTTTAGAAGGAGGGATTTTCAAAAAGATAGGGTCATGGACATGGACAGCTTTAAAAAAACAGAGTGTTTTAGTTTTTGAAGCAAGAGGGGTTTAGAATTCAATGAAGAAGCATGCTGATTATGCTACTGCGCTTGTACAAGAATTCTACCTAAATCTCTCAAAATATATCACTTGTGAGATGTCTTCTGAATATGGTAAAGCATGGGTAAGAGGACAAGTGTTTGCCATTAGTCCTAAGAAGATAAATGAGATTTGGGGACTGCCACATGTTGCGGAATCTAAAGGTCCAAAACCAGATGAGGTGATTGAGGATATCACAGGTGGTCTTGTGAGAACCTGGGTTGAACAATTACCAACAACAAAGCTCACTGCCCTAAGTGCTGTTTTGCAAAAATGTGCATCTTATAATTGGCTGCCTTCTAAAAATTCTATTGTTTTGACTAAGGAGTCTACTTACTTGGTCTACAAACTGAAGAATGGGCTTGCAGTGAATATTGGGGAGAGAGTTTTGAGGGCTATGGGAGATTCTACTAGAAGGAAGCAAAGGATTCTACCATTTCCTTCATTGATAACAACTCTGCTACTAAAACAGAAGATGAACAAGAAAGAGTTTGGAGGGATGTCAGAGAACAAGGATAGGTTCACCATCACTCAATCCTACTTGTCAAGCACAAGAGTGAAGGACTTGCCTTGGAATCCTAAAGATGGAGTTGCTCCTGGAGAGGAAAAGGAGGCTCAACAATTTGTTGGAGCTTCAGTGCCCCAATCTAATGAGGAAGAAACCAGGGTAACAACAAAATCCTTTGTGGATCAGCAACTGACTTGGTATTGAAGTACTTATGCCAATCTTCAGAGAGAAATTGCTTTCAAGGAAAGACAAATGCAAGAGTCGGATGTCTTGATTAAGATTGGAAGAACTTTCTTCACAAAAAGGGGGAGAGTAATCCATTTTTTTATTTTTGATTTTTGGTTTTAATGTTTTTGTTTTAATATGTTTTGAACTGTTTCTATTTTGCTGCTAGTTCTTTGTCTTTGATTTGGTTTGTAATGAGTATGCTACTTCGCTTTAACTGCTCTTAATGATTTTGCTTATGAAGATAGTTTATATCTACTGTTTCTACTGATAAACTTGTTTGCAAGTAGGGGTGGGAGGGTCGGGTCGGATCGCGGGGATCCGACCCGACCCGATCGAATTTTTCCCGGACGGGAAAAATCCGATCGTGATCCGACCCGCTGCTGCGGGAATTTACTCCCGCAGCTGATTCCACGGGTCGGAGTCGGGAGCTAGGGTTGAAATCCGATCTGACCCGAGCTCCCGATATATCCAGGGAGCAGCAACACTGCAGCAGGCAGCAGTCTTTCGAGGGAGCAGCAGGCAGCAACACTAAAGTCTTTTTTTCTTCCTACAGCAGCAGTCTAATACATATGGAGAATTGCAAATACATGAATGAATGTAACTCATTTTCTACTCACCATTCCCCTCACATTCACCACAGAGTAAGACTTGTGGACCGGGTCAGCACGGGTCTCGGTCGGGTCGAGATGGAGGAGGAGCAAAATCTACCTGTGGGAGAGAGCGAGCCCTGGAATTGGCTGCTGTTGTGGATCCAAATCCGACGAACTTTCCGATCCTCTCCTACGTCATGGACAAAATCTCTTCCCTCAATCCCACCTTCACCACAACCGCCGCCTTCGACGATTTCGACGTTGAGAATCCGGCACCGCCCAAGCCCCACGAGCCTCATTTCGAGCTCGCAGAATGAATGCCTCACCGACAGCTCATCAGCTCCGACACCGACAGTCCGTCACCGACAGCTCATCAGCTTCGACAGTCCGTCGCTCTGTCCCATGGAATTTTGCGGGATCCCGACTCCCGCGGGACTCTCGCGATGGCGGGAGTTCTATATCCGCGGGGCGGATCGGGAGGCTCCGGTGAGCTCCCGATCCCCACCGGATTCCGTGGGTCGGGATCCCGCCACCGCGGATTCCCGGCCCAACTCACCCCTATTTGCAGGTACATTCTGGTCTTAATGTTGAGACAAAATTGATGATCTAAAGTTTGAACAACTATTTGCTGAGTTGTGGTGATGACTTGAATGAATAATCTTTGTTATGCCAAGTTAATTCTTGATAGTTTGCATTAAGGGTGAGCAGTTTGAGTAGGTTTAAATTATTATGCTTAATTAATATTTGGACATATTATTTGTTATGGGAACAGGTTGATTGGTTTTGTAAAAAAAGGCAAAAAGGGAGATTGAAAGTGTAAGATGTTCTGGAATAAATGTTGGATGGATGTTGTGCCAACATCCAGAGAACAACATTGAAACTCGAAACATTTTTAACCTGAAACATGGTTCTGAACATGAGTAAAGTGTTCTGGATTAAATGTTAGATAGATGTTGAGGCAACATTCACAGGACAACATCAAAACCAGAAACTATTCTGTCAGTCTGTCTTTAACTGCTTTATTTTAGTTTTGTCTTTATTCACCTATTAATCAAGTTCCACGATTTTAGTTGTCTTTGTTTATGTCCAGAAACATCTCTTAATCATAAGGAAGATCATTACAAGCTTCCTAAGTTGAAGTTTCCATGATTCAAGAGGAGGAGATCGGTCAAGCCAACACGGTTTCAAAGATGGAAAGTTTTGGAGTTCAAGTGCAACTAGGAATCTTTCCAAGATCAACTCTGAATTGAAGAAGGAGTATTTCCTTATTAGAACTCAATCTAATAAAAGAAACTATTATTCAAGAAGGAGATCGAGTTCAAGAAGGAAAGAAGAGTTCAACTAGGAAACAACATAAGTTACCTAAACTATGTACGACACACCTTGGAGATCAAGTTTAAAGAAACCTATATATATGGTGTGAAGTACATCAAGATACATGAGAAACAATAGAGCTAATTAATCCGTAGAGATTATATCTTTAGCATTGTTGTTGTGTTTCTTGCTTTGCAAAGTTTGTGAGTTTTCGAGTTAAGTCTATGATTATATTTAAGGAGTTATTTTGTCGTAAGGCTAGATGGTTGATTATTTATAATAAACCATTGAAAATTTCTCTTCTTGTGTTCTTTAATTCCGCTCCACATTATACTCTATTTAAATAACATGTGCCAACTTTGATATAACAGTTTAATATTAAATAAGCTAAACTAATGATAATATATTAAATAAACTAAACTAACACTTTAACACGCATTTAAACTATAAATTTAACATTTAACCTAATAATTTAACATTAAATAAGCTAATCTAACTATTTAATCTTTAAAATATTATTAAAACATTAAAAATATTACATACATCGAGAAAAATGGCGAAAAAAACTTACAAATACCCGAAGTCGCGACTGTTGGGCGTTTTCGAGGGAGCGGGGCAGCCGCACAAGAGAGGGAAAGAGGGAGAGAATGGTGTGAATGAAATGTGAGGAGACGGCAAAAATGGCGCCCGCCCTAATTTGGGTGTCGCCGTGACTGCTAAGCGGTCGTGGATAACTCTCTTAGACGGGAATTTCTTGGAAGAGGTATCTGCGACTGCGAGCAAATGCATGGTGACCTTCGGGCGGTTGCGAGGCGGCGGTGGCGAATGCCCACTCTTTGTTGTAGTGACATCAGATCATACGCTAACTTAATTAAGGAGAAGTTTGATGAATTTGCCGTCCATTTCCAGTTATATTCTTGATTAGAAGATGGAGTGAAGGTGCTTAAGAGCAGGTTTATTCCTCCAATTTTCCTTCTTCTAATCAAAGAGTGGTCTCCTCCAATCTCATTGCCATTTGACCATTGTCAAATACCATTCTCTCTCGTTTATTCACTGCAATTGTTCTTCTCTGTCATTTGCCATTCTGAATAATCTTTTAAAATTTGCTGCAATGGAACATTTGCAATCCAACAATCAAGCCAAATCTTGTATTCACACCATTCCCTATAACTTTCACTACAAGGAATTAAGCCTTTACCGCCGGGCCCGGCAATTTGGGTTGACGGTAAAGGCCCAATTATTACCGTCGGGCCCAAATCCGACGGTAAAGGGCTTTACCGTCGGGTCTGGGCCGACGGTAAAACTAGCCTTGTATTACCGTCGACCCAAACCCGATGCTAAAGCCCATTACCGTCGGGTTTGGGCCGACGGTAATGGCCCATTTTATAAAAAAAAAAAATCATGTCGGCAGATTTTTGAATTAAAAAAAAATTAATTGTCTTTACCGTCGGCTTTGGGCCGACTGTAAAGCCCAAAAAAAAAATTTAAATTAATAAAATCATGTCGGCATGACATTTATAATAAAAAAAAATTATTAAAATGATGTCGGCAGCTTTTTCGATTTAAAAAATAAAATTAAATACCTTTACCGTCGACTTAGGGCCGACGGTAAAGCCCATTGGGCCCGATCAACAGTACTGTTGACCGGGTGAAAAAATAAAAAAAAATAAAAAAAAGAATTTTAAAAAACTTTATAAATAACGAGCTTCTCTTCTCATTTTCAGTATCCAACTCTTCGACTCTCACTCTCGATAACAATCCTTTCTCTATCTCATATTCGATAATTTATTTTTTCTGTCGACAAAATTCGTTTATTTTCGTTATGAATAACGAAAATAATCGTAACGTTACTGACAAAGGTAAAGGAAAACTCGTCAAATCCAAATCCAAAAACCTTCCAAAATATATTTTGAATACAAACTTGTTCAAAAACATTAAGGCCCTCACAAATATTTTAGGCCATAAAGCTCATCAAGATGTAGCAACCTTAGATCCTAACGAGGTTATGCAGCCGATAGAGGATACTATGCAACCAACAAGGGAGACTCCGGTTGTCCCCGCTGCACAGCAACAGGGGCCTACCCGTAATGGGCCCCCTTTGCCGACGGAACTACCACATGGGCCCACTGCAACCCGAAATTGGGCCCCGCCTCTGGGCCGAGTTCGTGACCAAGTCTCGGTCCCGCCGCCGTCAATGACTCATGCAGCTCCGACATTTCTGCTCGCCCTGATGGACGAAGTTCCAGATGGCAACGACGAGAGAGGTTCGTCGTCGCAAGGCTCCCCGGTTTCTGGTGGCTTAGCAAGTGGTTCTACTACGCCGATTGCTGTTAGGGGACAGGGAAAGGGCCGAGCTGCGACTGATGACGAGGGTAAGAGGCCCCTAATTGGCGTTACCGAAGACTATGTTTTCGATCCATCTCTATTCTACGGTAAAAGATATCATACTAATGCGGACGAGATTACTCGTACAATCGGCTTCATAATAAGGCATCATGTGGAAGAAGCAGCTATCTATTACTCCGATTTATCCAACGATCAGAAACAAAAATTTCTAAACCATTTTCGGGTAAAATTTCTGAACCATTTAGCTTATGTTAATATTTTTGTATATTATTGTTTTTTCCCTTACACTTATATGATATTATAATTTGAAGAGGGTATTCCAACACTCGGATGAAATAAAGCCAATGGTTCGTGAGGCATTCGACCGGGTGGCACAAGGCATCTATAGAAACTCCATCTATGATGTAAAAAAGACGTACAAGCAACGTGACAAGAAGCCAGCTTGGTACAAGAAGTCTTGGCTACCTATAGGTAAAGAACAATTTTTTGTTAATCACTGGCAACAGGATAAGACGATAGAACTCGCGCAAAAGGCAAAAGAAAATCGAAAGGCCCTGAAAACAAAGAGTGCAGACGGCAAGGGTTCGTTAGCCACACACCACGGTGGATCTGTCAGCACATAACAAAAGAGCCTACAGTCGGTACGATACGTTACGATTTCCTTTCGTTATGAATATACTTTATTATGTTAACTTTATCATTAATTAATATTGCTTTGAAACAAATGTTGTTATAGCTTGAAAGCGAGACCCCTTACCGCTACGACCTACAGTGGGTGGTCGACCACACAGTGAGGACTCCCGATGAAAAAATAATCAGATGGAACCCACCGAGCGCACAAGAATATCATGTAAGTTATTACAACGTGGTATATTATTTTTGGGAAATATGTATATTGTTTATAGATTTACTTTAAAAACTGTAGATGCGTTACATGCAAGGACTCTATGATAAATATGAGGTCGAAGAACGCTTTCCCTTTGAGTGTGATAAAGAGGTCTCGACAAAGGCAGATCTCAACGGTCAACACGGGAGGCAACGTGGCAAGCCTAAGCACAACAAGATGTCAGATTCAGGGAGGACGTCGGTAAAGAATCCTAACCCTGGCGAGCATTGAAGAATTAGCCAAGCCGTGCAAAATGTTCGTTCACAGTACCAGGAAAACAGACTCAACAGGAGAATCGCATAGCGACACTGGAGCAAAAAATCCTTCATGATGAGGAGGAGAGGAGGCGGGAAAGAGAGGAATCACAATGTAATTTTAACAGGTATCCTCAATATAACAACCTTCCCAATAATTACCCCAACAACAATCCCAGCCAGTTTTGGAATCAAAACCAAACACAACAGGGTCAAACCGGTCCGGGTAATCACTGGTTTTATTCTTACCACCAGTCGAGCCAAGGCTATGATTCTTACAATCAGGGTACACCTATGTCGTGGAACCAACAACACGATCAGGGTACACCTATGTCGTGGAACCAACAACACGATCAGGGTGCACTTTCGTCGTGGGAACAAGTCATTCCACCTACTGGTTCGTGGGGCCAGAAACAGCGTCAACCCGAGCCGCAGCCGGAAACTTTCCCGTTATGGACAGATGAATATCAACCACCATGCTCGTGGCACGATCAATGTTATGCTCAAAGTGCTCCTGGACGTGCTAGTTATAGTGGGGCTCGTCCAAATGCTTCGTGGCAAAAATAGTAGTTGGACCGAACGTCCAAATGACCCAAGACTTGCTAGTGTTAGCGACACTTGTCCGAGTTTTGCAAGGGGCTATCAGGTCGAACCCGTAATTGATCTAAACAATTTGGAGTTGCCAACGGAAGACTACACTAATCAAGCTTGGAGCAGTGACGTGAATAGAGAATACGGTGGTCCATCTTGGATAGGATCGAGTATGTGTGTTTAAATTTCGAGTATGAGTGTTTAAATTTCGAGTATGTGTGTTTAGTTTTCGAGTATGAGTGTTTAATTTTCGAGTATGAGTGTTTAATTTTCGAGTATGAGTGTTTAAATTTCGAGTATGAGTGTTTAAATTTCGAGTATGAGTTTAATATCAGAGTTTGTGTTTTTAATCTCCAAGGTGATTTAAACTAACATTAATTTAAAATAACACTGATTTAAACTCGAAAACTAACATTAATTTAAAATAAAATAACATTGATTTAAACATAAATAAAACTAATCGTCATCTTCCTCAACAAGCTCGTACTCATCATCTGCCAACTGTCCTTCAATGTCAAAATCGATCAAATCGGCGCCCAAATTAAGTCCCAGCGATACATCATCTTGAAATAAGTCTTCGGGCTGATTAAACTCGGTATCGATTTCAGGCTCTTGTAGCCCGGACACGTCGATGACGTTTCTTGCACAAATAGGGCAAACTGCCCACCATCCTTTCCTTCGCGACATATGTTGCGCTGGATATGGAGTGTAGAACACTTGTAGATCCTGATTAGCAAAAATGAACGGTTCATTTGTGGCGAGAAGCCGCGTAGGATCGATATCAACCATTCCATACTTCGGGTGTACAGTTGTACCTCGGCTGCTAATATCGTACCAATCACATTTAAAAAATACAATTGAATGGGCCCTATCTCCGCCACCGCACCATAAAACCTCAACGATTTCCTTGATCGTCCTGTAAAAATTTGTTCCTTCAATCCCATCACCACTGCCGTTCACGTACACACCACAACAGCTTCCGACCTTTCCTTGGTTAAACGAATCAGTACGAAACCTAAACCCGTTCACTATGTAGCCCCCATACGATGTTATAAGTGCACTTGCTCCAGAGACAAGGGGGTAGATACGTTCATCGACCAAGTACTCTCCTGATTTAACAGTTTCTTTAAACCACGACACGAACATTGTATTTTTCTTTCTTTGTGTCTGTCGTGGAGTAAGATCTCCACAATGTAGGTCCTCGAACAACCTGTAAACATTTGGAACATTATTTCAATCCATGAGTCAAAATGTTAAATATAATTAAGCCATATTTAAAAGAATATAGTTTGAAACCTACGTGACCCATCCGTCGACTTCCGAACAATTCATCAACGTGTAAAGATCAATTTGGTTCAACTCCTCTGGAGAAATATACCGCTGGTTCTTATCTGGATTGAGTCCTCTGCCTCTTCTATGGAAAATCGGCAGAGCACCAAAGAAAACACCACGTAATTCAGCTTCATTTCTGCTAAGCCTGTTGTATCTTGTTTCAACACTATTGCCAAAATAGCGCAAGGTAAAAAATGTGACTTCTGCCGTTAGATAAGCATTAGCAATTGAACCTTCAACACGAGCTTTGTTCAACACAGATTTCTTCAACCCGTTCATTTGCCTGCAAGGAAATCCATGTATATAACTTGAGAATCGATACAAATAATGCCAATACGTATTGAAATATATAAGGAATGATATAAATAATGCCAATACCTCTCGAAAGGGTACATCCAACGATACTAAACCGGTCCACCAACTTTGGCCTCGTAGGGAAGATGTATCGTCAAGTGCGCCATAGAATCGAAAAAGCCTGGTGGAAATATCTTCTCTAATTTGCATATTGTGACCACGATAGATTCCTCTAACAACGCCATGTCCGATCTCCTAATCTCTGTTGCGCACAATGCTCTGAAGAAGATACTTATCTCTACTAGGGTACCCCATACCGGATCAGGGATAAAATCGCAGAATGTAATAGGTATTAACCTTTGCATAAACACGTGACAATTGTGACTCTTCATCCCAATCAACTTCAATTGTTATTGTTGCACACAACGCTGAATATTTGAAGCATAGCCATCCGGAAATCGCAAACCTGACAACCACTGACATAGTAGTTTCTTTTGAGGTCGATCAAGGCAATACTTGGCTTTCTGCTTGTAGGTTCTATTATCATCGGTATCGACAACAAAAATCTCGACCCGAGTGGTCAACAATTCTAAGTCTCTCCTAGCTTTTAAGTTGTCTTTACTCTTAACTGGGTCGTCCATCACCGTGTTCTTTATGTTGTCGAAAAAATTCTTCTCGCAATGCATCATATCCAGATTGTGACGTATCAGGTTCGTACTCCAATAGGGTAATTCCCAAAAGATACTTTTGTGGGTCCAATTGTGATATGTTCCTTTTCCTGGCATTATCGGTGCATCTGGCGCTGTAGACCTTTCTGGTAGTTGTGCAACAATTGCTGCCATTTCTGCGCCTGTCCTACGCGGTGGAGGCCCATCAAATTCTGTATGTCCATTGAATCCCATCACGTCGTGCCGAAATTCATGTCCCACTGGTAAGAAACAACGATGACATCCCCACCACGTTGCTTTCCTACCATACTGCAAAGGGAACGCCTTCGTGTTCTCCATGCAATAAAGGCACGATAACTTTCCATGTGTGCTCCACTGAGACAACATCCCCTAGGCGGGGAAATCACTAATAGTCCACATCAATGCAGCCCTCAACTGGAAATTCTGCTCCCTGAATCTGTCGTAAGCACGAACGCCGTCGTGCCACAAAACCTTCAACTCGTCAATCAGAGGGCGTAGCAAAACGTTAATGTTTTGTCCTGGACTACTCGGCCCTAATATGATAAGACTCAAGAAAATAAACTCCTCTCGCATGCAAAGATCTGGAGGAAGGTTATAGGGAGTCATGAACACAGGCCAACAAGAATGTTGTTTCCCGAAGTTTCCGAATGGAGTGAAACCGTCTGTGCATAGACCAAGGCGGATGTTTCGTGGTTCTGCTGCGAATTGCGGATGTTTCTTGTCGAAATCTTGCCACGCTTCGCCTGCTGCAGGGTGGATCATTACATCGTCCGACGACTTACAATTTAAGTGCCACGTCATGTGTTCAGCAGTTGACTTAGTCATGAATAGTCGTTTAAGATGTGGGGCCAAAGGGAAGTACCATAACTTTTTCCTTGGCACTGGATTCTTTCTACCTATAGTTTCATACCTATACTCCCCACATTCAGGACAAACCAAGTAATCAGAAGATGCGAATTCTCCGTAGAACAAGAAACAATTATTCAAACACACGTCGATTGTTTCGTATCCCAACCCCAAACACCTCATCATCTTCTCGGCAGTGTGCATATCCTCTGGCAGTAAGAGTTGATCCTCTGGATACAAAAGATCGTGGTGCAAGTTGTACATATGATTGCACCCGGATTGATTGTAGTTATTCTCAATCTTGGCTGTAAAAAACTCGGACACCCATTGCAAAACAGATTTCTTGCTGGGTCCCTTCAGCTTAAGTTCAGACATTTGGAGCAAATTTAAAAAAATCTTTTGCATTGGCGTTAGGCTCTTCATCGTTAACGTCGAAATTTGCCCGAAAAGTATCGTCAACTAGATTTTCAAACAGAATATCGTCCTGAACAACTTCGGGGTCGTTTCTAACTTCGTGCCTCGACGATGACGCCCCTTGGCTATTATGCGCGACAAAATTTTCCCCATGGAATATCCATAAACGGTACCCTTCTACAAAACCCCATCGATGAAGGTGAGCTGCCACTTCGCCAGGGTCCAAGTATTTCCTATTGCTGCATTTTCTACATGGACATATAGGATTTCGATCACCGTCTAGATAATGCTCTTGATCTAACACAAACGCCAAAAACTGGTATACACCATCCCCGAACGTTTCATTCACTTGACCCGTCTCACTCAAACGATCATACATCCAATCTCTATCTCTGTTTGGATTCATTATATATTGTCTATAAATTTTTTAAATTATAACGATTAGCACAACATCGTCTCTACATTTATGGGTTACGAACAATATTTATAATCGTACGACTAGAACAAAATATAAGAGCTCGAAACTATACACGTACCTCTTGTAGCATGTAAAAAATTTCTGAAACTGCTCCTTCGATCTATGGCACCGGTCTCCAAGCTGACTCGTACATTTTCCCTAAGTCGCAAATAAAAAGAAAGATAAATTAGATAAACATAATTAACGTACGCTTATAAAAAAAAGTATTACGTAAAAATTTATATGAGTACGTTTACGAACCTTATTTTGAAACTGAATGAATTGTGAATTGAGAGACTAACTCGTTCGAACTATATATAGGCCTTAGGGAGGGGGGCTGTCTTTCCACGTCATCGATCCGTGTGAATTGTCACACGGATCGGTGACGTGGCAAGTAGCCCCCCTCCCTTTTTTTTGTTTTTTTGAATTTAACCCCTCCTCCTACTAAATATCTATAAATACCCCTTATTCTACCCACTTAATTCATTCATTCTTCCCATTCTCCAAAAACTATCTACTTTCTCTCCAAAAAATTCTAAATAACTAACAAAAAACCATCCATATTCACTAACTTATAGTTAAAGTTTATTATTTCATTTCTACTTATGTTTTATTCATTATCTAACTAATAATAACTATAAAAAACTTCTATTATAAAGAATTTATTTTAAATACGAAATTTTATTTATTATAATAAATATTTCAAAAAAACGCTTGAAAATGTGCATGTTATTATTTAAATCAAATTCTTTTAAATTAAATCGCCAAATAAACATAAAAATAATTATTTTAAATCGCTTTTTTTTTAAAAAAATCGCCAAAATATTATATAATAATTATTTTAAATCGATTTCTTTTAAATAAATCGGAAAAAATATTAATTAATTAATTTAAATCAATTTTTAATCAATTAATTTTTATTTTTATTTTTATTTTTTAAATGCTTTCCCGTCGGCTTAAAGCCGACGGGAAAAAGAATTAAAGCCGACGGGAAAAAGGTTATTCCCGTCAGCTTTAAGCCGACGGTAATGTTCTTTCCCGTCGGCTTAAAGCCAACGGGAATGACCTTTTTCTCGTCGGCTTTAAGCCGACGGGAAAAAGTGTATTACCGTCGGCTTTAAGACGACGGTAATGGGAATTTCCATTCCCGTCGGCTTAAAGCCGACGAGAATACCCTTTTCTGACGAGCTTTTTTTCCGTCAGGTTTTACCGACGGCTTTTGCCGACGGAAAATGATATTTCCGTTGGTAAAATACCCTTTACTGACGGTTTTTCACCCGTCGGTAAAGTTACTTTCCCTTGTAGTGTTTGACAGTATTCTCCGTGAACCAATCTCTTCCATGTGGACCTTACCATATAGACACCAAACCTACCATCGTATTAAATTTTCTTTGTTAATAATTCCATTTCCAGCAAGCCAATCCAAATTTGCAGGCTACGGTCTTCCATACTATGAGAAGATAATGTCTTTCCAAAGATGAGAGTCTTTTTGAAGTAACCTCCATTTCTATTTCATAATTGAAGTTTAAGCTCTAAATTCATCTTCAAGCCGTAAGTTGAGAGTGTTTAAAAAACTAGCTACTACTTTTATACAAGAGTGTTTGCAACATAAAAAGTGATTTTGTTGATTTTCAATGAAATGATTGCAATCATCTAAATGTGTTTCCGTAACATCTAATACAAGTAACAAAAATTAATCAGAGCATAGTCATAATTACTAATAAAAAAACTCTTTACAAATATGGTTACAAGAAATTACACGATAATGTTATTTGTTTTAGTAGATTTATACATTTTAATTTGCAGCAATATGACATAATATTTAACTTCATAAGAAGTTTCAGCAATATGACATAATATTTAACTACAAAAGACTTATGTATTATCGTAAATGTCACTACTGGTTCTAGGCCGAACCAAAATTATACACGTCTTAAGTGTTGTATTACTTATTTGTACTTTAATAGGAAAAAATGCATGAAACCCCTTGTGTTATGAAAATTCTACACCAAACTAATTCGTATTATTTTTTGGAACAAAATCCACTATAATAGTACGCCACTATACTTAACAAATAAAATGGGTTCCAATCATTCACTTTGTATTGCGTAATTTAACTGAGAAAATTGAAAGAGATCCTAATTAATTATTGTCCCATAATCTAAGATTTTCTATGCGGCTTTTTACATTAAATTGGCGTACGCGGATGAAGAAAGTAAATTTTCCATCGTTGCAAAGAGTCGAACTATTTATTTACACGCGGAGTAGGTCAGTCAAGGTAACCACCTATAAAAAAGGCAAGAGAACGTTGATTCTCATATCAATCTGATTTATATAATTTCATCTGTCATTTAGCTTATCTTTTCTATGGTTCTTTTCAAATGTGTATTCTTGTTGAAAGATCAAGTGTGCTAAAAATCCATGCTTTTGTGGATAACAATCTAATCGAGATCGCAAGAAGTGTTAGGCTTCAAAGTTTTCCATCGATGTCTATCGATGATGAGTTGCCACAATTCAAAGGGACTAGATATTCTTCGATATTAAGTTAGAAAAGAATGCATACCTTTTTGTGCGAATAATTTTAATTATACACTTCATAAATCACAATGCAATTTAAACTGTCAATTGACATTCATGTAAAAACTTATGTTGATAGTCTATGTTAATATTAACGTTGTTTTTGAATTGATTGGTTTGCTATATGGGGTAAAATGCAACCCTTGGTTTTCAAAATGAAATCCCCTTATGGTTTAAAAAATACAAAAAAAACAATGTTCGTTTTGAAAATGCTTGACAAAACTTATTTGCAGTTTCATAGACTCTGCACAAAATCTATCTTTTGTTGAAATCCGTTAGAGAGGGATGCACACTATCTCCAAACGAGACTGGACTTGACTTTTGTGTAGTTTTAACTTATAAAACTCTATTATATATTTTAGAATGTTTAAAATACCCCCCCCCCCCCCCCAATTGTTTCATGACCTGCACGGAGCCACATTATGGTTCGAAAAATTCTGCACTAAATCTCAACTTTTAATTTATTTATTATGGAATAATAATTAACTTTTAATTGTTTTATATAATAAAAATAATGTTACATTTTGATATTCTTTTATAAAAAGTAATATTAATCTACAAATATAAATATATTTTCAAAATATAACATATATATTTATAAAAAATGAGGTAAGAAGAATTTAGTCTTTTGATAGAAAAGTTAATGGAGTTACTTGAACCTTAACGGAGATATTTTGCATTGTGCAGGATTTTTGAAACCACGAAGGGGTTTTGTGCAGTTTTTAAATCACGAGGGAGTATCGTGAAGGTTTTTGAAACCACAAGAGGATTTTATGCGTTTCTCGAGCTACATGTAAGGTTGGTTTTACAAATGAACCACAAAACAAAAAAATAATCATTTATCAAAAAGGCAAAATGAACAACAAAAACCAAATATTTCCCTTTCTTTTTTGGTAAAACGAAAATATTTTTCCCTTGCTCCTGACGCAATCAAGCTAGAATTGTGATCAATTTCATTATGTATAGCCACAGGATAACAAACAATTGCTCTGCCTTGCGCTTAATAGCTACAATAGTTGTTTTATTAATTCATTTGTATTAATCATATACTAGTTCGTAGCAGTAAGTTGGAATCACTTATTTATTCTTTGTTTATCAAATTTTAAAGTGATTTATTTTAAGAATATTTTCATTTTGATTAGAGTACGAAGTTTATAAGAACATTTCTCCATAAAAAAGAGAAGTGATTTTTTATAACAATAAAACAGAGAAGTGATGTGTGAGATTTAAAAAAGATGAAATCGACGCTTGCAATATTAATTGTCATATGAGATTGAGATTGTAATTATTTGCCCAAAAATCACAAATATTGGAATGTTGTAATCATTGGGCATTCCTTTGATTCATATTATAAACCCTTTGCATGCATGACAAAGTATATATCAAGATTTTATTTGGTAAATCAGGACTGAAAAATTAAAAACACAATACAACCTAGTCCATCAAAATTTCCTTACATCTAATTCTAGTTAAATTTGAATTTCAGTTTGAGGAATAAGCAAATACCTCATTCTGATACAAAAAACCAAGAGAGTATATTTTATTTAATTCTAATTTCTATGGTAGGGTAATGTGGTCTTATATACTCTTATAAATAGCTCATGTAATTTCATTCATAAATAACATTAGCTTTAGTGCGTGCAATATCTTTCATCTTTGAAGCTTAGACTTGCATTTTTCTATAGTATCCTTCCAATACTTAACATGAGTTCACCTCCCCAAGCACGGAAAGGGGCAGGCCGCAAAAAAACAAGCGAGAAAAGAATAGAAGATGAAACTAGCCGAAACACTTCATTTTCAAAAAGACGATCTGGTATAACGAAAAAGGCCAACGAGCTTTGCACTCTCACGGGTGCTCAGGCTGCTGTGGTTGCCTTTTCCCCTTCGGATAAGGCTTTTTCTTATGGAAATCCTGACCCGGACACTGTGGTCGATAATTATGTCAACCGTGTTCCTCCGAATAATAATGTTGCTCTGCACAATCAACTTGACCGCATTGTTAGATATACTAACAGCGAGGTTGAGATTGAAGCAGAAAAGCAACGTGCGAAAGAACTAGACACAAAATCCTCTTAGATGAAGGCAGTATGCAACCCACCTGAGGAGTTCAACGAACACAAAGTTGTTGATATGAGTTGGCGGGCTCATAAACTTGAAGGAAGTGTTGATACATTAACCGGTCACATAAATCCATCCTATGGTGGTAGCACGAGCCAACATGGACCGGGAACAAGTGTGAAAAAATAGCATCCTTAGTTATTCAGACTTGTGCCATTTGATTCCAATAATACGACACTGTGTGCTCGAAGTAGAGTAACGATTGCTTGATTTACGTCGGGAAGTTTGAAAGCAACAATTGTAATAGAAAACTACTAAAATATTTAGAAATTTTATTGAAAAGTATCAAAATATTTTTATTTTATTTTGGTGAAACAAGCATAATAGTAACTATGTGTTTCATTGGAAACATACAATTCAAGAAAAGCCAGTTACAAAATTTGTGTAACATGTCAAGTTATATGAATCATTTTATTCAAATATGCGCTTTTATTCAATATATCATATGTAGAAGCATAAAGTTCTATATATGCATGTACTCTTGCACAAGTAGAAACAATTTATTTTAGATAGGAACTTAATCTCGGAGATATGAATCAAGATGTATCTCAACTTTGTTATTGTCCAACATTTATAGTCTAATTAATTCGCGTTAGTTTCGACTAGAGGACTATATTTGTGATCAAGACTGGCTTGCCATATTTTCTCAATATCAAACATTATGTCTCCACACTCGTGCATGTTCCATCATTCCCTTGCATGCACTATCCTGGCTACATGTGATGCCCTCATCGCTCTTCTTGGCAGCCAATTCCGTCAGGCAATAGAAAAATAATATATTTTTGAAACAACCATATAGAGAGAGGCAACTCATAAAACCTTAGAAACATGTAAAGTACGCAGTCCATCTCAAACCTCACAAAAATCAAGGTTCTCGAGATGCATAGAAGCCAACTTTGCTGGTGTATCGTAGTATGCGCAATCTTTGTGCGTTATCTTTGGAGGAAACCGTGAGAATGGAATAAATATTGTTCCTTTTGATGCCTATAGCTGTTCTTCTCCAGTTAGTCCATCTCCCACTAACCATATATGCACAAGCAACAATGTTTTCTCATAGATAAGATTGTAATCTCACTAACCATATATGCACAAGCAACAATGTTTTCTCATAGATAAGATTGTAATCTTTGGGCTAAGGAAAGGGGGAAAAAAGTGAGAAGCTAAAATTCTAACGTTTGGAGAGTTGTGTTTAGAGAGGATCAAATTTTCTCTTGCCTCATTGATATGCATAACTTTGAACGTTATACTCATCTTCGCGCATTTGAACACCAATTTCCATATACAAAGATACACGTAAAGTGACTGATGCGATGTTATCCAATACAAAATTTGAACAATGATTGGCTAAAAGCCTGAAACATTAGAGATGGAAAATATACCTTTATTCCTCCTTGGCGCAGGGCAAGTGCAACGGAGTAAACCACTTTCAACAGATTGCCTTGAAGACCCACCCGAGTCATTCCTTTAGGTATACTCTTCAGCACAACAACTATCACCAAATTGCTCCCGTCGACCAGCTTCACTTTTAGATGAGGGTGCATTTTTAAGAAAAGCTCTCCATTTTCATTGAGCTCCTCATCCCGTGTCGAACATAAAAAAATAAATTAGTATTACAGACGTGTTAGATATTAAATATATTCCTTGGTACATATCTTTAGGATATTTCTTTGTATTTTGGTTAGGACATTTCCATGTATTTAGTATATATCTTTTAGGATATTTCATCATCTTCAGTTTAGGATATTTCCTCTTTTAAGATTTATGTACACTGTATAAATACCACAATTTTTTAGGAATAAAATTATTCACTTATAGTTCTTATATGGTATCAGCAAGAAAGTCTCTCTAACGAGAAAAGGATCGTACGATGTCTACCTTGGATTCGTCAAACCCTAACCCTAGAATTGCCGCCTCTGCCACCTCACCGTTGACCGCTACCTCTCACCCAATTATGCAGATGACCTCCTCTCCTTTGTTGGTGCCACCAACTAGTCCTCCTCTCGACCATCTTGTGCGTATTGTTGCACACACTCATCTGCCCTTTCAGCTTACTTCCAGCAACTACATGTCCTAGAATGCTCAGTGTCGCCATCTATTTTATGGAAATAGACTTTTTAGCATTTTAGACGGTTTGTATCTATGCCCTCCTTTTCGTAGTCCATTGCAGCGTTCAGCTATTGGACACGACAAGATTGCCTCATCTAGTCTGCTCTCTTTTCTTCCATCTCCCATGATATCATAGGGTTGATCTTTGATGCCAAGAACTCAGCCCAATCTTGGAAAACCCTACAATTAATTTATGCCAACAAATCCTGCTACATGACATGCAATTATAGGAATCCCTCTCCACCATTACAATCGGCTCTCGCACCGTTGCAGAATTCCTTCAGGTTATCAAAATGAAGGTGGATGAATTGGCGATGATTGATCATCCTCTTTCCGACGATGATGTTACTCTTTAGGTTCTCACATGAGACATACATCAAATGCCTTAATTCGCATAACCAATCATTGGTTGCTACCTCAAACACTGCCGACATTCACTCCAATCCACTTTGTGGTAACTCCGGTGGTCGGGACAACACAAAACGCTTGGGTGGTCATAATAATAGCGGTGGATAGTGTAATGGCTATTCCGATTCCCTGAAATCTTGCAACAATGGTCATCAGGGTTCTTTGAGAAATTGTCCTAATATCACGTGTCAGATCTGTAGCATCTATGGTTATGGCGCTCGTACTTGTCCTCTACTCCAACAACCTCTTGCCAACTTAGCCACAACCCCACGTCCACCACCTCAAGATCAGAACACTTGGTTAGTTGATTTTGGTGCTACTGGCAACCTTGCCTCTGATCTTCAAAATCTCTCGGTTCACTCCGAGTATGATGGCACTGATGAGGTTATCATTGGCGATGGTTCAGGTTTGCCAATTATTCATATTGGTCCTTCTTCTTTTCATCTATCTGATCGTCAGTTTGACATCTCTCATATTTTGTGTGTTCCATCCTCGAAGAGAAATCTCTTATCGGTTCACCAATTTACCGTGGCTAATAATGTATCCCATGAATTTTATATGTCTTGTTCTTTGGTAAGGATCAGGTTATAGGAGCAAAGCTACTGCACGAAGCTTGCACTAATGGAGTTTATCACCTCACGGCTCCTCTTTCAGCTCGCTCATCACGTATGGCATTTTTGGGAGTTCGGACGAATTGGGATATTTGGCATTATGGTTTTGGACATACTTCTAATGTTATTAGTTCTTTGGTTATTAAGAAGTTTGATTTACCATATAATCTAACTTCTAAGGATGCTACAATTTGCCATTTTCGCTATTCAAATAAAATTACTATGTTTCCGTTTACTACGAGTTCTTTACGATTTGTTCATCCTCTGCATTATGTTTATGGGAACGTACGGGGTCCTTGTTTTGAGATATTAATTAAATCTAAAAATGAAGAATGGAGGAATAAGGACAAGATGTGAAACATAAAAGCATGAGCCAAAAAATAAATGAAAAGGGCTGAAAATTCAAAGGAGGGTGAATACTATAGAGAGAAAACAATAAACTTATATAAAACTGTAAGTTTGGGGGTGCTTCTCGAAAGTCAATGAAGTATAGGGGAAACACTGAACTTGCGCAAATGAAAATTCAGGGAAAACATAAGGGCCCATGAATAACGTAAAGGCCAAGAAAAGAATTATATAAGAGGGAGGAAAAGAAAGCAAAATGAGTTGGTTTATAAAACATCTCTAGAACTCAGAAATTGTCTTTCCCACTTTTAGTCCATACCATAGCCTAACATTACAAGTCGAGTAAAATCCTAAAAGATCCTCAAAAAAAAAAATCGCATGCATGAAGAATAGCAAGAAAGGTATAAACAATAGTGAATTAAGTATATGCGAACCTTTATGATTTCATGAGTTCTTTATAAGAGTCTTGTATTCTATACTTGTGTAAGCATTGGCACATCACTGAGCACGATAAGATTTTACATGAAGACGACTTTATTAACCTTGGTGTGTAATTATTAACTTGTATGATTCTAGCTATTTCATTTTCCAAGCATTGATGGCATTCTTAGAATAGATCTTGACTTGTTAATGCTAGCATTATGAGAACTTGATTTCTTTTGTTTAGAGTCTTGCTCGAGAATGAGCAATATTTTAAGTTTGGGAGTATTTGATGAGTGTTTATTTATCGCGATTTGAGTACTTATTTTCTTATACTTTTGATTAAAGCATGGAATGGAACAGAGGAAGAAAAGGGTAAGATGGCAAGGACAACAACATAACCAACACCATGACTCAACGCGTGCAGAAGACAACATGAACCAGCACGGCAACAGAACAGACCGCGCTACCCGTGTGGCTAAGCCAGTGAGTGGCGCGACAGTGCCACCACTCGTGCGTCACATACCAAATGTAGCACATCCCGAGACGCAATACGCGCGACCACGCCAGACGTTTAGAGACCCGCGACAGCACGACGCAACGTGATGCGCGACACAGAGATTTGTGGTTGCTTTACACAAAACCTTAGGACTGCAACTTACGGGCCTAAAACTATAAGTAGGGACGACATACAGCAGATAGGGCAATCGCGAATAACAGCTCCACAACACATCACACCCTCTTCCATCATTATTCTACATTAAATTGCACAGTTTGAAGCATTGTGATCAAAGTTAAATTAGGCGTACTCTCGCATCATCTAAAGAATCCCCTAACTTGTAATGATGTCAGACTATTAGACACTTTCCCCTCTTTAGAAGTTCACCTCTTCAAGGATGCATACAAATTTTTTGGAAAAGAGCTAGAGTTTGTCCCCTTAACCTTAGATTCCTCGGTAGACGGTAGTTCCAAAGGTCTAGAGATTTATTTGCTTAATTTACTATGCAAGTGTTGTGTTAACAATCTCCTACACATAATTCAACATAATACTAGGTAATTAAACATCACCATTATGCTTCTTAGAAACACGTACGTGCAAAATATACCAAATAACATAAGCAACAAATCAAATAAAACAAAAAAAGTCTTAATAAAAATAATCAAAATATAGGTTTAATGTGCATTCATTGAGATAAATACATTCTGTCCCAGACACTGGGAGAATTAGCTACTCATGATCAATGTTTCACATTAATAATACATAAAAGAGTGGTGTAGTAAAGAAAGAAAGATAAAACTTTTGATCTCTGCGACACTTCGACGTGTCTTTCTCTAGATTTTCCCTTGTTCAACTCCAGATGAGTGTGAGCTTAGATTGATCACATTTCTCCTCTTCATGTCAACTTAAGAACAAAGCAGTAGTTGATAGATAGAAGTCTTGCGTAAAATCAATGGTGTTTTATTTATGAAATACTCGTATTCGATTAAGGAATTCTAAATCATAGATACATTTGTCTTCGGGGCTGCTCTATTGTATGATGAGATGGCTGCAACTTTTTCATGGTTATTTGATACTTTTGCCATTCACACAAAAAGCAGAAACAATTCTTACTGGTCAAGATAAAGTTATGTCAAAAGCATTAGCTTCTCAATGGTCAGAGATGTATCACCGTCTTTGTGTGTGGCCTATTAATCAAAACTTAGTTTTTCATTTGGGCCAATTATTTTCTCAACATAGTGATTTTGCAAAAGATTTTAACAGTTGTATGTTTGACCATGATTATGACGACGAGTTTATTGATGCATGGAACAAGATGATAAAGAAGTACAATTTGCAAGAAAACCAATAGTTGGGTAATTTATTTAAGATTAGGGGGAAATGGGCATTAATATACGGAAGGGAATTTTTTTGTGCAGATATGTTTAGTACCCAACGTCTACAAATAGTGGAATTAAGCACTACCTCAATTATGATACTGAGTTATCAGAATTCTTTGAACATTTTGAGAGGTTTGTCGATGATCGTCGTTATAAAGAGGTGATGGCGGATTTTCACACAAATCAGAGTGCCCAATCATTGTCATACTGCAGATTCTAAAGCATGTTGCATCTATAAACACTCATAAGATTTTTGAGTTGTTCCAAAAAGAGGTATGCAAAATTCATGCTTGTGATTTGGAAATTATTGGTGACAAGGATGATACCACTGAATTTGAAGTTGCGACTTTTGGTGAAAACTATCATCATCGTGTTACTTATGATTCAAGGGATGGTTCTGCATCATGTAGCTGCAAAAAAAACTGAGTTTGTTGGCGTTTTATGCCCACATACACTGAACGTTTTAAATCACAAACGCGTCACAAAAGTCCCTGATCAGTATATCAAGAAACGATGGATGAAATCAGCAAAACATAAAGCAGTGAGAATTCAAAATCGTGGCTCTACTCAAGTGAATCATAAAGAAGCGATGGCCTATCAAAGAGTTATATCAATTTCATTGTCAATTGATCGTAAGGGCTTTAGAGAGTGAAAAAAGGCATATAAAATTGTAAAATAAGGGCTCAAGAAGTTATTAGAGCTAATTGATGCGAGTTTTGGCATATTCCACATTAAGAGTCAATGAGTACTAATTTATTCCGTGAAAATGCATATGAGGCTGAATTGCATGGCTCCAATCGAAATATTGACGTTAGCAGCAAAAATGTTTGTGGACTAAAAGCTAAAGAAAAGACAACTTACAAAACGAGCAAACAACCAAAGAGTGGATTAGAGAAATCTACTAAAACAAGAAAGGTTAAAGCTAACTTGGAGGTACATTAATTTTAATATAAGTTTTTTCTTTTCGTAATATTCATTTTTTTTCAATTATCTTGCTAAATATAACCTTTTGATGTATGGCTTAGGAAAATAAAAGTCTAGCTTTGACAACATCACCATCAAGCAACTTTAATTTTATAAATGAAAGCACATTTTTTCAAGTTACACTTGGAGGTATATTAGTTTAAGTTTGGTTAAATGTTATCTTTCAATATTATCTAATTGTGATGTGTTTTGAAATAAATTATCATGTCAAAGAATCTCCGAAGATACTCTATTGTTGCACCATATCCAAGTGCATCTATCGTCTACCACAATCAAACTTCCAGTTCAAAGTTTTGTGAGGTTTTTCTGGGACCTTAAGTGTCATTTTATGTTTACATCAATTGGAATACAGGTACTTGGTATTTTTTTATATATATACAGCCGTGATATTTTAACCATAATTATTGATTGACTTGTTGAAAGAATCTCAAATTGGTGTTTCTGTGCCAGATAGTAGTGATATTCAGTTATTTAACTCTAAAGGGAAACAAAAGTATGCAAAGACATTAACTTTTTGTTAAAGGTATCTTATCTTTGTGTATTGTTTTTTTTATATCGAATTCTGATAGATATTCATATAAAGATCATGGGTTTTAATGTTTATCAATGTAGAGCATAGATCCAAATGTGAATCAAGAACTGATTTCCTTGAATTACAAATCAGGTGATCAGTTGCATGGACCAAATATTTTTTAGCCTAAATGACCAACATTGAGTTAAGGAAATAAATAGCGTGCACGAGATGTTGGATGTAGTCATGTAGATGGAGCAAAGTCTTATTGAACATTGTTTTTGTCGGTTAGACATAATTATATAACTGCTATTTTCTTTTTCTTTTTGGGTTTTTTCTTGACATAATACTATTTTGTTTTCATGCCTAGTTTAATTATTCTGACATTTCTTCGTTAAAATGATTGATTAATTTACTACATCATGTAGTTTGTATTTATGATTATAATCCAAGTTTTGTATGCATGGTGGATGTGCAAAATATCACATATATATATATATATATATATATATATATATATATATATATATCTAAAACCATATCATCATGTACACAAATGAAGGTCCACCCGCTGCATCTTAAAAAATCAAAGAATTGTAGCAAAAATAATGTTATATTTTCAACTTCTAGAATGCCTCGATACAGTACTTTATCTACAATACTGCAATGCGCATGTCGAAGTATTTTATTCGATCCTTTTCTTAACACTTATAAATGCAGTCCAGCTAATGAAACTCTCTCTCTCTATATATATATAAGATAGTATATGCCATGCATCTTAAAAAATCAAAGAATTGTAGCAAAAATAATTTATATTTTCGACTTCTAGAATGCCTCGATATAGTACTTATTATTATAACGTACAATTTTTTTGGCAAAGCTTTTCAATTGTTAAGAAACGGATCTAATAAAATACTTCGCACTGCATTATTGTTTTTTTTAGAGATACAGGTTGGTGTTATCATTATTAAATATATTAGTTAAGTAAAGTGATCGATCAGTCTAAATACAACGCGGATCCTTCTATAATTAAAAATGCATGTTATCTTAATTAAGTAGGATTAGTAATTAAAGTTAATTGATAATTAATTAATGAGATATGGAGTGGAATACAGGATCTCACGAGACATTAGATGCTAGGAGGTAGAGCACTACTCCAACACCCTCTTAATTACTACTCTACCCTCTACTTTTCTTTTCAAGAGCTTTTCAACTTTTATGATATTTTACTTTTACCCCGTAGATTAAAGGTTCAGATTTTTATGCCCTCAGAATGGTATCAGAGCCAGTTTATTTATTTATTTAAATGAAGATATTATTTAATACAGTTCATACCTTTGTGAGTAGAGTTTTTACAAACAAGAATAATCCTGTTATGGATAACATATGAAATCTCCCATATCAATTTTACTTTGGAAAACATAAGTGTGCAAGTATTAAAAAGTAAATCATTGCTTTAACAAGCTATCGTGAATATCATAACACGATAATCAAAAACCATGATGTCCTGTGTTGTGATCGTGAACAACAAGGAAATACTTGTCCCAACAAGATTGCTAGGCTAGAAATGGTCAAGCAGCTTACTATTAGCTTAGAAAAGGCTAATAAACAAAGTTCAATACTAAGCCTGTAAAATGCCTAGTATAACACTAGAACAAGAGCTCCAACTCTTGATGACTAAGTTAGTTGACCTAGATAGTCACATACCAGATAATCTCCCTGGCATTAGGGCTAAGTTTGTAGCCATTCAAGGCCTCTCAGCGGAGATCACAAGGATTAATAGATTAATCACTGAAAGAAATAACCGTTTTTCATGAGTAATCTAGTTTTACCAGATTTCCACGAGCTCGAGCCAGATAGCTCCAAGCTGTCTCAAGACCTCAGGGAAGTCCAAAGGACAGTTCAAGCATATGGTAACCGGCAATTCCATATGCCCGAACAAATACAAGAACTCCGAGACAAGCTTGAAACCATGTCTAAACGTCAAAAGGAGATCTTGGAAAATCTGCAAGATGTCCAGCGAAGGATGAAGAACTTGGAATCCATGCCAAGGTCATCAGAAAGAAGATGTGGAGGGAGATTACCACCATCCTACGGAACAGAGCCACTCCTACACCAGAAAGGCAGGGCTATTGAAGTTCAACGGGAATGGACAGAAGGAGAAAAGCTGAGAGATTTACTAAGAGGAGAGTCGATTCCTCGAAGGAAGCCATGACAACCCGTATCCATCTCGACGAAGTCAACTTCGGAAATTTGCAGGATCTTAACGACCTTGCAGAATCCCTCAACAAACTTAATCTGGTGGATCTCAAGACTCATCAGGCTATTCAATATGCAGAGTCTTCCACTCCGGCTCCACCAGCGGTGCCAGAAAACAGTGGAGTCAGCAATCCACCTCAACAAGATGAGTCCATGCCACACCAAGGAGACTTTGTTCCAGGAGGAAATCTACACCCAGATTTCATAAGACCAGGAATTACTAGATCTCGACAGAGGCCAGACATAAGAGAAACACCATATGTCAAGTCCCAGCTCGACCCAATACACCCGTATGGGTTAATGCTCAATCTGGATACCCTTGATTTCAAAAATAGGGAACTCCTGATTGACGACTGGGCCTCAGCAATGAGGATTGCAGCAGGAACCCTCGATCTCAACAAAGAGGCATTCATATTACTGCTTAATATGAGCTTGGAAGGGTCAGTCAAGATCGCCTGGGAACAAACAGATCAGGGAACCAAAGAGGAAGTTGCGGCAGGAGAATCTATGAAGAATATCGTAGATAAAATGGCAAAAGTATTCAAGATACTTTTCATTGGAATTGGTTACTTCGAGGATTCAGAAGGGAACTTTGGAGGAGGCCGAGAGCAAGCCAGGAGATATGAAAGAGCTTTGTATAGTCTTGAGTTACACGACATATGTAACATAGACTTATACATAAAACTCTTCACGGAGTACAAATGGAAGTCGAAGGTGAGTGATGACACGGCCATCCCACTGTTCTTCGCCAAAATCCCAAGTCCATGGAGGGAAATGTTGATCAAGGAATATGAATTGCCCCAAGGTATTGATACAGTGGCAAGACGAATGTCGTTCCTGAAAAGCAAACTTGCCGAATGGTGCCAAAAGGCAGCTGAGCTAAAGAATTACAAGAGGCTGCGAAGAGTCAACAAAAATGTTACCCTTTGTTGCGAAAACAACGGCATCCCAACAGTTGTTGGAGAAACCAGAGTGCATAAGAAAAGAAAGAAATACCCTTATGCCAGAGAAGAAAGACGGAGCAAAGAAAGATCTTCTTGGAAACCTAGAAGATTTTGGTCCAAACAAAAGGCCCGAAGTTATAAATCGGGACATCGTTCAGGACCAAGCCGAGGACGTCCAGCCATAAGCAAAGATAGATCCAACAGGATATCTACCAAGAGAACTTTCAGAAGGGCACACACCAGAGCCAATGAAAGTTTCAAAGATTGCAATTGCTGGACGTGTGGGGCTCGGGGCCACATCTCTACCGATTGCCCACAAAACCAGGACCAAGGAGTCAGACGGTTCGAGGCAACGCCAGAAATCGAGGAAGCCGTTTACTATCAAGATCTCATTCAAGTATATCGGTTCGAGGACATCCCCTCAGACGAAAGCATATACGAAGAAGAAGAATACAACGATGAGTCTTCTGAATCAGAATCAGACTGAAGAAGAAGAGATCTTCCATCAGGAGACGCAAAAGGATATCTCGGGGTTTTTCTCTCAGACGAGTATATCACATAAAGCTCTGATGAGAATTATGCGAGAAGATCCAAAACTCTGCATTTATGATGGCTTCACCGTCGGCAAAATGGAGAGAGCCTTGACACAATTAAGTCTAAGGCAAAGGAAGCATCATATCATTTACAAAGTCACGGCGGGAGAGCTTGCAATCCCAATTGAGCTGACCAGTAATGTGATGGAGATGCAGTTAGTTCCCATGATGGAAATCAAAGAGGAACTAAACAGACTCAACAGGGAAGTTGCCCAGAAGATGTCATGGATCCATATCGGAGCCATAAGAATCTTGCTTAAAGCAACGTTTAAAGAAGGAGTCAATTCCCCAATCGACATTGCAGTCTTCGATAGAAGAATTCAAAATTTGAAGGATGCATGTCTAGGAGGAATCTCAGGCAACTTATTCGCAGGAAAGGTAGCAATGTTCATCTATCCTAAGATTGCCTACAACCTGACGGATCGAGACTTTAATAGAGCGCTAACCCTTCATCAGGATTTCAAAGATAAAGATCTGATGGAAGAAGGAAATAGGCCATACTCTATTACATATAACATCTCATACGCACTCTCTAATACCCATCATTCAGAGGTATTTCAGATAAAGGAGTTCGTTGAGATCCCAGAAATATTCGAGAAGGTTGCCCAAGCAGTCAGACCAGAGATTTCTGACCTACCACATATCCAGGAAATGGATATGATCATCAGAGATCAACCAGTGCTAAACCAGACAACTAGTCAAAGGTTTGAGCAAAGGCGAGCTTCATTCGGTGAAAACCGAATGACAACCCAAAGGGCAAGCCAAAGAATAGGAAAGAGACCTATTCTTGAAGTTATCACTGGACCAGGCCAGTTCATTACTGAAGGAGAACTTCAATGTCCAGCAGGATGGAGTATAATCGAGGTAATCTTCGATATTACTCAGAAGGATAATATCTTTCCAAGCAACGCTTTGTATTATCTTCAACAGCCTTACCGGGAAGATATCAAGGATGCCTAAAGCTGGGAAGTATGGACTTCACAATACAAGGAACGGCATGAAGATTAACCGAGAATTTAATACTCGGACTAGAATTCCTCGAGGCACACAAACCTTGGGAAAGGATACAAGATGGGATGGAATTTACAGTGGAAGGAAAAAGATACAGAATTCGATGACCACTAGTCCATTCTCCATATACATCTCTGTTGGGATGTTATATGAAAAATACAGGGCAGAGTACTTTGCTGCCTACATCGATTCAGGTGCGGGAATATGTACGATAAAAAAGAACGTATTTCCTCCCAATCTTGAAGAAGAATTACCAGCAGTTGCAGGAAGAGATTTCTCTAAAAGGATTATTACCTTTAAAAGAGGAATTAAGCAAGTGGAAATAATGATAGGAGGCGCCGGGGGAAGTCCTTGGTATAAGGTCAAAACGCCGCCGATCTATTTCCACGATACCAGAGCGGATATTCTCCTAGGAAACAATTTCCTACAGGGCTTTAAACGGGTTACACAGGATAATGAGACCCGGAGACTTATTCTCACAACGCTTTGTGACCATAAGATTCTCATTCAACGCCTCAGGGAAGCATTTTACCGCAAAATGCCTTTCGTTTTTCGCAGCAAGCGTGGTGATGAAGGACAACTTCGACACCCAAAGATGAGAGACCAACGCAAGTATGGAGAAGCATTACTCCAATTGAGAGCATACCTTATTGGAAAAGATGATCCGGATACAGAAAGGATCAAAGAAACAACAATCAAGCTACTCAATAATAGTTTGGAAGGAGTAGTGCAAACAGATATCACAAGTGAGGAAAAAATATCACTGGAGGACATCAAAAACAAGATTCAAAGGAATTTCAGCAAAGATCCTTTGGCATGGTGGAACAAAAATGAACTCCAATCTTCCTTGAAATTTCAAAAGGGAAAAGAGCATGAGTTCGTACGATACAAGCCAATCCTAATGAATCAAATGGATCGGGAAGACATGCAAAAGATTCTTAAGGAACACCTTGACCTTAAGTTAATTGCACCAGGTGTTTCACCTTACAGCAGCCCAGGCTTTCTGGTAAGAAACCATGGCGAGATAAAAAGAGGAAAACCCAGACTTGTCATCAACTATCAAGGAATCAACAAGATCCTAGAATTTGATGGCTACTACATTTCGAGTCGAGAACACCTAATCAATTGTGTCCAAAACGCAAAGGTATTCTCTAAATTTGATTGTAAATCTGGTTTCTATCAGATTAAGATGCAGGAGGAAAGCAAGAAGTTTACTGCCTTCTCCACACCACAAGGACATTACATTTGGAATGTGTTACCAATGGGATTGGCCAATGCACCCCAAATATACCAAAGGAAAATGGATAATATTTTTTAAGATTACTTCAGTTTCATGTTTGTCTATGTGGACGATATCCTCATAGCATCCAAAACGATCAAGGAACATCTCAAACACCTAGAGATCTTCTCAGACATTTGTTTCAAGAATGGATTAGTGTTGTCACAAAAGAAAACAGTAATTCTAACAAGGAAAATTGAATTCCTTGGCATTGAGATTGCCGAATCAGGTATCGTCCTCCAAACTCATTTGGTTGAAAAGGTACGTGATTGTCCGGATAATCTCAAAACGGTTAAGCAACTCCAAATCTTTTTGGGGTTAGTTAATTTTGCAGGTATGTTCATTAACAATCTGGCAAGTTACAGGAAAATATTCAGCCCCTTACTGAAAAAGGATGCTGAGTTCAAATGGACAGATGAGCATACATGAGCGGTACATCAACTAAAAAGGTTGTGCCAAAACCTTCCCAAACTCGCGATACCTAACGATGAAGACGATCTTGTACTATACACAGATGCTAGCGATCGTTGGTGGGCGGCAGTTCTAACGAAGATTGAACCAACAAGAGAGGTCCCATGCAGATATTGCAATGGTCGATTCGCAGACAACAATGCAGCCAGATGGCACATTAACGAGAAGGAGTTCTTTGCTGTTCGCAGTGCATTTAAAAAATGGCCGCTGTTTTTACTTGCAAAGAAATTTACCTTAAAAATCGATAATACTAGTGTAAAGGCTTTCTTAAAAAACAAACTAGAAAGCAAACCCGAGAATGCCAGACTTTTAAGATGGCAAGCAGTTTGTCAATATTACGATTTTGACGTTGTTATTATTAAATCTCATGAAAATGTTCTTGCAGATTTTTTAACACGAGATGGAGCCAGGTGAAGCAGACAACATCCTTACAAGATGGAGGCATCTTGGCGACAGCATTGAAGAGCTGAACAAGGCCATAGACAGCCTAGCAATTAATGCAAAGGCTTTTGGGCATGTACAAGAAAAGGATCTTAACAAGGTTCAAACTGAAATAAAAGCCGCAAGGCTTCATAGCACCATGTTATGGGACAGCCTTTATGGCCCCCTTATGCGAGACGCTTCAGAGTCAAAAATTATCTCTGAACTACGAGTACAAGACGAGAAAATTTGGGAGAGTGATTCAAGCACTATCATCCCAAACACAGGAAAAGATCCTTACGATGACGAAGAGGATTTTGAAAACAAGAAAGATTCTAATGGGGAAACCTCTAAGAATTCGGAAAACAAGAAAGACCCTAAAGAGGAAATCCCTAAGGACTCTGAAAACAAGAAAGATTCTAAGGGGGAAACCTCTGAAAAATCAGATCAGTCTAAAAAATTAGAGACTGAAATCAACGAGCTTAATCTTAAGCCAAGGATTGAAAGATCTAAGGTCCAAGGTGATAACTTAAAACCATCCCCA
The DNA here is from genome assembly GCA_948329865.1 of Linaria vulgaris. Lineage (NCBI taxonomy): Eukaryota > Viridiplantae > Streptophyta > Magnoliopsida > Lamiales > Plantaginaceae > Linaria > Linaria vulgaris. The sequence continues at coordinate 117,356,771 of OX415250.1, read as the reverse complement.
TTGATGGAATACCAACGGACATGGGAAAGGTTATACACGAGAATGGGACTTGTCCCAGGTAAATCTTTGGCCGATTGGTCGGGAAAATACCCACGAGTTTGGACTCTACCAGGTGCAAAACCGGAGAGCGTACGAGAAATGGTTCGACTTTGGCTGTTTGGCCTCAGTCTTCACTATATCACCAGGGTTCCTGGAAAATTTCGAAATTACCAGGATGGATATACGAGGGAGTGTATGGATCATGGAAAAATAACCACACACTCGGACGAGGAGAAACTCTGGAACTTAAATTCATCTCAGCCGCACCAGAGATCAATGGAAAAGATTTCTTTCCTAGCTTTCATTACATTAAGCTACAAAGACCATACATGAAGGCTCTTGATTTCTTAAAGCCACCACCAGAGGAACAACTTCTAGTTGCTCCGGAATCAGAGGGTGATATCACGACAAGAAGAGCTTGGGGACTTTGGGTTTGTCTAAGAGAAATGGACAAAGTCAAATATTCGTTCAAAACGTTCCAAAACACGGAAAACGGATCACTCATGCTCAACTCCATGACAAGCACCACTACTCAATTTGCCGAATCAGCATTCGAAAATAAAAGGCAAAAATTGTGGAGAAACGAGATTCCGTCGACAGCAGAGACTAAACGAAAAACGTGCAACATGATGCATGTCAGAAGATGGAAAGATCGCATTTGTCTAAAATGCCCCGAGCAAAAGGAGCCTCTTTTCGGCAAAAGATTCCCTATTAAAAAAGACAAATGGGAATATGACGAGGAAAGCTCTACCAGGCCCGGAAAGATTCCGTATGCCGGGAAAAGGACAAAATTCTCTGACAAAGGTAAAGGGGCCATGTGATTGAGCATGACAGGTTAACAACCAGGACCACCCCACTATCGAAAACGTCAAGGAAAATGGGCCACGATAAGAAAGTCTGAACAACCGCACCATTATCTGTTTAATAATGGAGGGACCGCAAGCTATGTGGAAGAGGATGTAAGCCATGACGATTCCACTATCAAGGATGGATGAAGTCCGCAATTGAAATCCGCGACCTCGTCTATAAATACCCAAGCTGAAGGAAGCAGAAGGCATCAAGGATTCCCCTCTGTTTTCTTACAAAAAATAAAAGAGAGCCTTTCAATAGTTTGTAATAGTTGAGTGTTTGATTTCTACTATAAAATACGAGTGTGTAATAGTTTCAATATTCTGTTTTGAGTGTGTATGTGTGAGGGAGTCAGAGCTACCATGAGTAGCTAAACAAGTAACTCTACTCTTTAAGGGTTATGTTGTTGTAATAAATAAAGACTCCGTTTCTATAAATAAATTTCTTGCTTTCGCTTAAACAGCGTCTCTCGATTTAAATATCTAGTAAAATACCAAAAATAGTGTCTTTACGCCCGGAGTAGGAAACGAATCAGGGCTGTGCTATTCGCCGTTGAAGGAGCCATTGCAGAGACCATCGGTTGCGATCGAGTGGTTGAGGGCGAGGAGTCTTCGTAAAATCTGGTGGAATACCCGACGGTAATTTGGTCAAAAGAGGTACTATTTTAATTTTGACAAGCTTATTTATATGGACGGAAGCATGTTGGGCCTGATATGGTCGTTATGGACTATTCCCATTGGAAGTGTACTAAAAATAGAACTATTTAATTTATTTGGGGTAGAATTCCAAATTTCATAAAAGAAGGTTTCTTTTCTTGCAACTAAAAGAGGAAGGATATTTTGGTAAATACGATAGTGAGGAGCACTACTTTACTTTGTAGCATCTTGTTTCCCGGATCTCACCGAGTTACTTACGATTGGAAATTGAAGCTGCGACTTTTAAAATTATAATATAATAATGAACCTCGCGTGCGTGATTTAAAATCTTCAAATTACTTGAACAAGCAACTGATCATTAATAATTGGGGTATGACGATTAGCTGGCACGCGGGGCACTACGAACTTGCCGAAATTGTTCCTTAATCTTTGTAAACTCGTAACAAAACTAATTAAAATGGATCAATATGAATTTTTTTAAGTGCTTGCAAGGTTAGCCATTTTCGATAAAATTAATAACTATCACAATGCAAAGCTAGTACGAAAATGTTTTTCTTTTTATGATAAACCTTTTTGAAAATAAAAGGAATAGTTTACATTCTTCTAAATTATATTTTGACCAATTACAACTTTAATTATAAATTATAGGCTCTTTTAAATAATACTTAGATACGAACTACGTACGCTTCGCACGAGTACGCCAAGCACCATATTAATTAAGGTGATCTACTTAATTATCAAAAAGAAAAAGGTTGATCCACTTGATGAGATAGGTCGAATCAGTGTTTTTAGAACCGCACCGGACGTTGAACCGGTAACCACATTGGTTACTGGTTTTAATGGTCGAATCGATCGAACCACTGGTCCGACCGGTACAACACAATATATTATAAAAATCATAAATTTATATAAAATATATCTTGTTACATAATTTTGTTAGTATCAATTTTATGAAACGAGAAGTTATAAATTTGTTTCTTCACTCTTAATTGATATGTTTCTAATCAGAAAACTCATATTTTAATTCATTTAGTCAATTTGTTATTTAAAATAAAGAAAATTAAATTACAATATTTGATTAATGTATAATAATTAAAAGATTAAACTACGCATGTATTGGTTAAAGTTTAAGCAAATATGCATAATATTTCATGAATTCTAATTATTAAAGTGTTTGGAAAAAATAATACTAGTCTTAGAACATCTACTATATAGAAGAAAATAACATAACAAAGATGTTTTATAAATACTACCAAGTTATAAAAATAATGGCATAATATATTTGTTTTATATGAGAAAAGTATATTCTAGCTATTTAATCTATATATTAATAAGTGTGAATACTACCAATTCTATTGTAGATCAATTGGTTAAAGCATCTAATATTTACTTAGAGGTCTAGAGTTCAACTCCACTACCAGGAAAATTTTAAATTTTTATGAAATAATATACAAACCGATTCAACCATTACCAAATTGGGTTCACCGATTCCCGGTTCTTGACCGGTTCTTACCGGGTTTGACCGATTCTGTATCTCAACCGGTTCTGTATCTCAACTGGACCGACCAAGCTACCGGTCATTGGTTAAACCGGTTCGACCGAACGGTCCGACCCGGTTTTAATAACACTGGACCGAATGAGAAAATAAATATAGACCATGAGTACAGTATAACTGTAAAATATAGCAATAGTTGTTAGTTTATATTTTCCCGTGCTCTCATTATCCAATAGGCACAATTGTTTGGTAGTATAGTTTCTAATATGTATTAGGCTTAACCGGGTTTAGGTCATTTAGCATGTAAGTATAAATACATTTATGTAATATTTTAATCAATAATATCATTTTAATCTTTGCTACAACCCCTAGTTTTCTCTCTCTCTCGGGCGATTTATCGGCGCCCTTGCACCGCCGCGTATTCTCTCCGGTTCCACTACTTTACATGGTATCAGATACCAGGTCCGCTATCCTCACGCTTTCGATCTAGTTTTTTTCTCGTGTGTTGTTTGTTTTTCTCACTGAAACCCTAGTTTTTCAACGATGACTTCACCAGCCACCGATTCCTCTGTCTCCTCATCCGCCACTACCGCCAAAAACCCCTGCGAAGACTTTGCTTCGATCTACTTCTTCGGATTCCACGATTTCACGGGCTCTTTAATCGTCGTCGACAAAATCAACGGCGCGAACTACCTCTCTTGGTGTAAAGGAATCGAGATGGCATTGAACATCAAAAACAAAGTGTGCTTCATCGACGGCTCTCTACCGATTCCTCCTGCCAGCAATGTCGTTGAACACACCTGTTGGATCCGAGCGAACAACCTTGTTCTCTCTTAGATCCTGATTTAGTTTTGTTCGAGATCCGGCAGACTCTTCTCTCCTACACATCTTCGTTTGTTGTTTGGAACGAGTTACGTGCCAGATACGCTAGGACGGATGGATTTAGGGTTTTCCAACTGCACCGCTCTCTACGAAAATTACCCAAGGTACTCAATCGATTACTGGTTTCTACAATGCTTTCTGTATGGTTTGGGACGAATACATCGGTCAACGATCCTTTGTTGCTTGCACTTGTGGGCACTGCATCTATGATATGGAAATATCTATGCATGATAATCAACAATTTGACTATGTCATGTCATTTCTTGTGGGTTTGAACGACTCCTACTCCTCCCTGCGTAGCCAGATCCTAATCATCTCCCATTTACCCTCACTTTTCAAGGTCTATTCCATGCTCCTTCAGGAAGAACAACAACCTGCCCTTCAACCCTCACCACCAACCCTCAATGACCCACTAGCCATGTTTTCTCGCTCCTCAAACACTTTCCCTCCTTACCAGAATCTTAACCCTATGCAACCACTTTACCAAAATCCTAATCCTAACCTCTATATTGGCCGTTTTCTAGAGGGCCTGGTGCTAAATAGAAGAAGAAAGTCAGATTTATTCATTATGGTTTTGATGGTCACTCTGTTGATTCTTGCTTTCAGTTAATTGGTTACCCCCCTGGTTGTGAGGGTCCCTGGGGTAAGAGACAGGCTCATTCTGCTACTGCATCTTCTGCTCACGCAGCTACTTCTAATGAGACAATCCATTCCTCACAATGCACTGTCGTCTCTGCCCCCATGGCCTTCTCCATTCATGCCTTGTTTGATCTGTTCCGGGCATATACCCAACGCCAGAATCCTGCTACCTTCCAGTCAGATGCCACTCCACACTATGATGGCTCTGCTGCTTGTCTGGGTACCCTCACCACTGCTGGTACATCCTCTCTCTCAACCTCTTTATTACATGATGTTGTTGTTAACAGGCCTTGGATTTTGGATACAGGGGCAACAAACCACATGGTCTGTGAACCCCACTATTTTTTGTATTATGTTTCTCTTAGTGTGCCTATCCAATTACCTAACAAACAAGTGATGATGGCCAGTGCCCAAGCTAACATCAAACTTAATGAGTTTTTAACATTGAAAGATGCCTTTTATGTCCCTGCTTTCAAATACTATTTGATTTCTGTATCAAAATTATTTAGCAGTTCCAACATCTCCTCTTTTTCTTCTCCAATGTCTGCTTTATGCAGGACTTTCTCATGGGGAGAATGATTGGTTTTGCTAAGGCTGACAATGGGCTCTATTTTCTGGATTTAAAATCTTTTTTCAAACATTCTTGTAATTCCAGTACTGTTTCTCCTAAAACTATTTATGATGCTTACTTGTGGCATTTGAGGCTTGGTCACCCCCCTTCCTACAAATTATCTGCTATTCCTTTTCTTCCTCTTAATGCTTGTAATAAACTCTCTGTTTGTGATGTTTACCATATTACAAAACAGAAGAAACGTTATTTTCCTCAAAGCTTTTCTAAATCTGATTGTATTTTTGACATGTTACATTGTGATGTTTGGGGTCCCTTCTCAACCCCCTCTTATGATGGTGCTACGTATTTTTTAACCATTGTTGATGATTTTTCAAGGGTAACTTGGCTTTTCTTTCTGAAATTTAAATCCAAAGTTCACCATTATCTCCTTCAGTTTTACACTTACGTTTTAAAAAAAGTTTTCCAAAAAGATTAAGATTTTGAGGAGTGACAATGGTACTGAACTCCTTTTAAAGGATTTTTATTCAAAATTTGGGATTATTCATCAAACTTCTTGTGTTGAGATTCTTCAACAAAATGGCATTGTAGAAAGGAAGCATCAACACATTTTACAAGTAGCTAGGGCACTTAAATTTCAACCCAACATTCATTTTCCCTACTAGTCTGCTTGTGTGTTTGTTGCAGCTTTTTATGATTAACAGAACGCCCTCCACTGTTTTACAAAACAAAACTCCTTATGAGTTACTTTATGGTAAAACTCCTGATTACTTTATTTTGAAAGTTTTTGGTTGTCTCTATTTTGTTTCTACTTTAAGTGCACATAGGTCCAAATTTGAACCTAGGGCCTTCAAGTCTGTTTTTCTTGGTTACCTTAGAGGTTCTAAAGGTTATTTGGTATTGAATCTTGACACTCATAAGGTTACTACTTCCAGGAATGTTGTCTTTTATAAGTCTGTTTTTTCATTTAAAGATGTTTCCTTAACTACTAAACTAACCCCTGATTCTCCACAAGAGAATACAACCTTTTGCACATATCCTTTTGTTTTGCAGGTTCCTGTTCCTACTGTTGTGCCTGCTCCAGCCATCTCTGCTCCAGCTCTTGCACCTGTTTTAGCTCCAGTTGAGTCATCCTTGTCTGGTCCTCCACTTCCTGACAATTTTGAATCACAGCCAACCCTTTCAGTAACTGATATCTCCTCTTCTCCTACTGAATCATCTTTTCAATTGCATGATTTTGAAAATGATGTCACTTCTAGTGCTTCTAATTATGTGTCCCCATTACATGTTGTTTCTAACATTGCACTTAGAAAATCAAATAGGACCATAAACACACATGCTTATCTGAAAATTTATGAGTGTGATCTTCCTGCATCTTTGTCCAACAAGTCTGATGCCTCTTGCAATTCTATTAGATACCCCATTGAATCTATCCTTGGCACTTCTAATCTTAGTAATTCTCATAAGCTTTTACGGTTGCCATCTCTTTTGCTTGTGAACCCAGCTCATATTCACATGCTGTAAAATTTAAAGAGTGGCAGGCAGCCATGAACAAAGAACTAACTACTTTGGTTGATACAAATACTTGGATTTTGACTACTTTGCCTGGTCTAAATGGGTTTTTTAAAATTAAACATAAGGTTGATGGTTCGATTGAACGTTTTAAAGCTCGTTTAGTTGCTAAAGGTTTTACCCAAGAGGAGGGTTTAGACTATTTCGACACTTTTTTGCCTTTTGCAAAAATCACTACTGCCAGGGTTTTACTTGTTTTGCAGCTTCAAATAATTGGTATTTGCAACAACTTGATATGAATAACGCCTTTTTACATGGTGACCTAGAAGAAACCATTTATATGAAACCTCCTCAAGGTTATCTTCCCCCTAATGATAACAGAGTTTGTCTTTTGAAAAAGAGCAGTTATGGCCTTAAACAAGCCTCGCATCAATGGTTTCACAAGTTAAATCAATGTTTGTTTCTTTTGGGTATACCCAAACTGTTTCAGACACCTCTTTATTTGTCAAAAGGTCTTCAAATGCTTTACTGCTTTGTGTGTTTACGTCGATGATATTATCTTAACTGGAAATATCATGCTTGAAATTGACTCCCTAAAACACAAATTAGATACTGCATTCGCTATAAAAGATTTAGGTCCCCTCAAATACATTTTAGGTATAGAGGTTGCACGTTCCCCCAAAAGCATTTCTTTATGCCAAAGAAAATACGCCTTAGACATCCTATCGGATTCATGGTACATTGGCTATAAGCCCTCTACAACTCATATGGATCACACCACCAAATTATCTTCTTATGATGCTGCTCCAAATTATCTTCTTATGATGCTGCTCCACTTCCTAATGCTACTGTTTACAGGCGTTTCATTGCCCCCTTACTTTATCTTACAATAACTCGCCCAAATTTATCTTACAGCATCTAGTGCCTTTTGCAACACATGGCAAACCCCACTGCCACTCACTTAGCCGCGGCACACCGCGTCTTACATTATATCAAGTCAAGTACAGGTAGGGGTATGTTTTATCTCGCCAATAATGCTCCTAACTTGACTTTTTTCTGTGACAGTGACTGGGCCGACTGTCTTGACACCCGCCGAAGCATTGTGGACTATGCGGTCTACCTATGTCACTCCCTTGTCTCCTAAAAATCGAAGAAACAGCCAACGGTGAGCCATTCTTAAACTGAAGCGGGGTACCGTGCCATGGCGTCGGCGACTTGCGAGCTGCTTTGGATCAAGAAACTCCACATTGATATGTCTATTTCGATATCAAAAGTTCCCCTCATCTTTACTGACAGTCGCAGCGTCGTATGCATTGCGATCAATCTGGTCCACCACAAGCGCACAAAACACTTGCAAATCGATTGCCACTTCGTTCGCGAAAAGGTTAACCTCAGACTCTTAAAGATTGTCCACATTAGCAACACACAACAAGTGGCGGACATCCTTACGAAGCCTCTTTCCTTGCTTCCGTTCACTACGATGACCTCCAAGATGGGCCTCATCGATATTCATTCCCATCTTGAGGGGGTGTAAAATATAACAATAGTTGTTAGTTTATATTTTACCTTATTGGGTTGTACTCTCATTATCAAATAGGCCAATTTTTTTGGTAGTATAGTTTCTATTATGTATTAGGCTTAACCCGGTTAGGGTCCATTAGCATGTAAGTATAAATACAATTTCTGTAATTTTTTAATCAATAATATCATTTTTAATCTTTGGTACAAACCCTAGTTTCCTCTCTCTCTGGTGATTTATCGCCGCCCTTACACCGCCGCGTATTATCGCCAGTTCCACCACTTTACAATAACAAACAATACATATTCAAAAATAAATGAATGGATCTCTAATACTTGGCGACGTGTATGTATCTTAAAAATCTAAATTTCAAAAACTGGTTATTTCACTCATGCGTCATGCCACAAAGTTTCGTCAACAATTTCATTAAAAATTAATTTTTTTTCCTTGTTATAGATTAGGAATTAATATAGGAGTAAAATAATGTATTTGAAAAAAAAAATCGCAAGCTTGAAAAGAAACTTGCTATCGATTAATTATACTTCTCTTTTATTTTTTTTACTAGAAATTTCAAGTGAGGTGGAGAAATGTTTATAATATTTCATATATTCGAACACAGGAAATGCATCGATATGAAGTTGTTAAAATTATTCAATGCTCGCGATATACGAACATCTTACTCAAATGTAGATAATAATTCTTCTACCTTTTTATAAATGGCGCATATAAAATTTCAGGAGAAGTTGCATGTGCCATTTTTTTTTATATTTCACCATCGATCACTTGAGTGTATAAAACCATCCATGCACCGAGCTTATGTTACATCATTTATCTTGCTCTTTCTCAAATCTTAACCTCACAAATAGCATGGTATCCCTTTCTTCCTCTTTCCTTCCAAACTTTCATGCAACAAATGTTAATGGTTTGCTTATATACGACAAAAAGCAACCATCAACAATCATCATGACGATGTTAAATGGGAAACAAAAACAACCTTTATTATCAAACATCTTCAAGCCATTAGACGACTTTGTATCCAGATTCATGGACTCACCACTTCAACCCTACAACGATCCGAAACAGGTACTGGCCGGAAACTTTGCACCGGTAGACGAGCTTCCTCCAACTCCGTGTGAAGTGGTGGAGGGCGCCCTGCCATCGGATATTAATGGTGCTTATATCCGTGTTGGTCCGAACCCCCAATTCATCCCTCATGGCCCTTACCACATCGTAGATGGCGACGGCATGCTTCAATCCATCAAAATTTCCAAAGGCCAAGCGGTATTTTGCAGTCGTTACGTCAAGACTTACAAATACACGGTGGAGCGTGACTTAGGTTACCCTATCATCCCTAATGCATTCTCATCCTTCAACGGCTTTCCTGCTTCATTGGCACGTGGTGCGTTGTTCTTCGCACGAGTTGTTACAGGGCAAGTTGATCCTATTACGCATGGCTATGGTACGGCGAACACGAGTTTAGCTTTGGTTGCCGGCCACTTAATGGCTCTTTGGGAGGCTGATCTTCCCTATGCTTTAGAAATAACCTCGAATGGAGATATAGTCACCCTTGGCCGCTACCGTTTCACCAGAGATTCCAACTTATTTTCGGGCATGACCGCGCATCCAAAAATAGATCCAGAAACGGGTGAGACTTTCGCTTTCAGCCACAACCCAATGCATCCATTCTTGACCTACTTCAAAATCAGCCCCAATGGTATAAAATATAATGACGTGCAACTTTCCTCCTTGCGGCGTTCTGCGTTCATCCACGATTTTGCTGTTACAAAAAATTACGCCATCTTTCCTGATATCCAATACTTATTGAAGCCTACTGAGTTAATCAAAGGAAATAAGCTAATAGTAATTGACAAATCTAAGGAACCAAGGCTCGGCATTCTTCCGCGGTATGCAGAAAATGAGAGTCAGATATGGTGGGTTGATGTTCCAGGATTCAACTTGCTGCACACAGTCAATGCCTGGGAAGAAAACGGAGGCAACACAATTGTTATTATTGCAACTAATGTCTTGTCCGTTGAGCACCTTGTCGAACACATGAACTTTGGATGTTTGTCGATGGAAAAGATTACTATCGATGTCAGGACAAAGAGCGTAGAGAGGCATTCACTTTCCACCGATAATCTCGATTTTGGAGCGATCAATCCGGCTTATCGCTTAAAGAAGACTAGGTATATTTATGCATCCATGATCGAGCGCATGCCAAAGGTAGAGGGAGTAGTGAAGATGGACTTGTCGCTGCCCACAATAAATTGCACGGTTGCCAGCCGTGTGTATGGGGCTGGTTGTTACGGCGGCGAACCAATGTTCGTGCCAAGGGAGCCCAATAACCCAAATGCTGAGGAAGATGATGGTTATTTGGTGACTTATGTGCATGATGAGAATAGTGATGAATCAAAGTTCTTGGTAATGGATACTAAGTCCGCAAGCCTAGATATTGTTGCTGTTGTTCGTCTACCGCAGAGAGTGCCGTATGGTTTTCATGGTATATTTGTGCCAGATAATGAACAGAAAAATGGTCTATAACAGAACAGTGCAACATTAATATCAGTTGTTTGGTAAGAGAATAGGTTAAGAACAATCATTATAATATGTTCATGTTCATCAGGGGCAAGATATATATTCCCCTCATGTGCAGTGCTTGCTTCTTCTCGTGGCTTTATTTTTTGATTTGAGTAGTCTATCTGATCACTTCCATATATTATGCTTTAACGCCACACTAAAATTAAAAAACCAAAAAAATAGATGGACATAACAGCTACGAGTGGCCCCGTTTTAGCTAATTTAATTTAACTTTCTTAATTTCAAATCAGATTCGTGGTATATTAATTTAGGGCAATGCTTATCATGCATACAAACGTATAGTTCGTACAGACATACAGTCACGGCAATTTACTATTGAAATTTCTTTTCTTATTTTGACTAGTAGTTAAGCATATTATATTAATTGCATATCGGTCACATAATTATCAATCAAACCCATTATTATTAGTTTTACAGAGTACTAATTGTAACATATATAATATAGTAATAAAGAGATTTAATTCATTATCCTTCCAAACTATAAGCAATACAGAAATTTACTCAGTAACCTCAAAATATTATTACTGGCTAATTACATATTATTACAATAAAAATATTTGTAGTTAGGTTGGAAATAACTAATTTAAAGGAGGATCACTAAAAGAATAGACACAAAGTGTCAATAAATAAAAATAATGCAATATATTCATTTTGAATCATGTTATTTGTTTAATGTCATAATTTGATATATCATTATGTTGAACAACATAATGTCAACTGAGTGATCATTTTTTGACAAAAATTGCTTATAAACACGAGTACTTTTACATTTATTTTTGTGTGAATAATAACTTAAGTTCAAATGATAAATAATAATAACTTAAGTTCAAATCATAAATAATATAATAAAACATTAAATGAGATATATATACACAGATTTGTAGACATAATTAAATGTTTATTCAACAACTTGAACCCTATAGAAACATATATTATTTCTGGACATTTTCTCTCCAAACATATGTGTGTCCAACTAAAGAAAAAAGAACAAGAAAATTGAGATATCCACATATGAAATCGACTTGTGAGGTAGCCCTAGATATTTTAAAAAAATTATTGGCATATACTTTGTAATTGCAGTAACTAAACGACACAAACTTAAATTACAAATGAAAGATGGGTAGTAATGCAATTAAGTAAATAATTAAGAATTAGTCGATAACTACCTAATTTAGTTTCACTTGACTGAGAGGGAATTGGACGGCTGTGATTTGTACGTACAAGTGTACAGGTTGTATGGAAATCATTTTCCTAATACTTAATGGTAAAAGAATTATTTTCTCTTCTCTCTCCTCACTCTCTCTCTCCTACACACGTCCGCCTCTTATGTTTTTTTAATTATTATTTATTGATGTGGCTTCTCTCTAATGTCTAGTTACACTCCTTAATTACAGCAATTAGTAATAGACTGTATCTATCTTTGTCTCTAACACCAAATTATTTTCTCAAATAAATATTATGTACAACTCACACCCTTAATTATAAATATATTCATTAAAAGACGTAAATTATTATTCAAAAAAATATTTAAATAATGCAACATCAACCTCCTATTATTCAATATGTTATTAGTTTTCTTATAAATGTATCCTTATAATTAATAATTTACATCTTCAAATGCATATATTTGTAAGTAATGGCACTTAAGCTAGAAATAAAAGTAATTTTTATATAGATAATATATAAAACAAGAAAAATAAATTTGCGTATAGGCATATGTTGATCGAAGCAAGAAAAAAGGTTACTACTTACAAATAATATGCATGGTTTAGTCATTATTTTCATAGCCACGGTGCAAAAGTTGATAATTCTTCAGTTAAAGAATGTGAGTTGTACACTATAATATATATTTAATTGGGATTAACTCTCATTTCTGTTTAGATTAAAAAGAAAAAATTTAAACATAATTTAATACTTTATGACTTTAATTGGTTCTAATTATGTATATGGTAGACCAAATGAAAATAAATTCTTTACTCTAATTATTGGTTATTTTAAATTTTTATCTTAAATAGTCTGGATAATTCTGATTATTTATTGGGAAAGCAAGAATTAGTTTTACTGAATAATCAAATAGTATAATTTACTATTGTTATTAGAATAAAATCAATTTTAAGGAAAGAAAAAAAGAATACACCTTAGAAAGGGAAAGAGCTACTAATTGCTATAACTAGGGAGTGTGACTTAAGAATGTTGACTAATATATTTCTTCACGGAGTGTTTGAAATTTTGAATTACTATTTTTATTTTACTGGAATTTAATTTTTAAAAATTCGTGAAATTATTTTAGGAGAGAGCATAGTGAGTATTTTTTATTTGATAAATTTTATTTAATTAATAATTTTAGAAAAAAGTGGAAAATAAATGGATCACTTTATTAGTAAAAAGTGGAAAATAAGTGGGACACCAGCAAGATAGAAAATTCTCTAACATAACGTTCAAGTGGAATTCTAGAAACGCAAATACGGTTGCCGATGCATTTGTCAAGTTTAGTAGTAGTAATAATATGTTGGACATCCTTTGGGATTGTCCTCCTTCTCATTGTATTAATAGTTTGTTAACTAAGGACATAAATTGAGGTTGTAGCCTCCCTTGTTTTATCAAAAAAAATAAAAAATTCTCTGAAATTTTGATCAATTCACATAGAATGGAGGGCCATGAAAAAGTCACACCATTTCCTTTGGGCTTATTGGGCCTATTGTCACGGACTTAGTCCTTTGTTATTGACTAACGCATGTGCGGCCTAGTAAGCTCGATCCTTTGGCTCACCATTCAGCCTGCACGACCTGATTCGCAAAAAGTGTGCGGTAAGATTGACGGAATATAGGCTAAGTAAAAGGAATGCTCAAGTTGCTCGAAAGTTCACTCTATTGCTTGTTGTTCCAAAAATATTACAGAGGCTAAGTATATATAGACTCACTCGACCAACTTACTCGCCCACCACCTTACCCGGGTGGGGCCCACACAAGCTATTAGCTCTTCTGCCTACTCAACTTCTCGTAGGATTAAAACATTCCTTAACACTATTAAGGGATATCTACTTCTAGTCTACTCCAGCTAACTCTATACTCTTCAAGATCGACCTGATACGACCCGACTCTTTTCAACACATCTTTATAGTCCCGATAATTACAATTAACCCACACAACTTATATTTTATATCGCAACTTCGTCCTGTTCGTGGCCTACCCGTGGCTTGCCCGAATTGCCTGGCACATATGATCGTCTCGCACGTGGTCTTCTGGATCATTCGAGGGGAGTCTCGGCTCGTCTCGTTCGCTCTCATAAGTCGGTGCCCCGCACCGCCATTGTTGGTCTCTCGAACCTTCTTGGCCCTTCTCATAAGGCGGTGTACGCACTCCTTCGCATCGCGTCCCGAGAGTTCTCTAACCTTCGTCATCAGTCTCATCATGTCATGCGCACCCCGCACGACACTTAGTGTCATCCACCAACTTGGACGCCCCGCGTCCTTGAGCCCGCGTCGCACGCCCGTCCTTAGCGCCACATCCCGTACGCCCGCTAGCCGACTGCTGCGCCTGTGGTCGAACCTTCTTTCGCACAAATGTGTCGGCCTCGTCCCGCTTTTGCGCCGATGAGATAAGCCGGTCGTGACATTCTCCTCCACCAAGATCGGTGACACCTTCGGCATCGTTGGATTTACGGACTCCTAGCGCCTCATGCGCCTCCGTCTGTTCCTTCGCCTCCTGACCTCTCCCAATCCTTGGTGAATGCACGCCTTCGGCTCGATCAAAGTAATGGCAGAGTTGGTTGATGCACAGGTCGCCACCCTTTGGACCGGTATCGTGCAAGGATTGATGCAGAGTTGGTTGATGCACAGGCTTTACCATAGCACGTCCTGTGTCGAACCACTCGAGTCCGAAGATGGCGTCATAGTCATCTAAAGGCACAACCGTAAATTTTATCAGTCCCAGCCACGGCCCCATACATACGTGAACATCCCTTGCTACACTAACTATCATCTCCTCGCCGTTGTTGCTCGGCTTGATGAACCCGCTCGCCTCGGTGATGCTTAGTCCGATCTTGCGCGCCACTTTGTCTTCCATGAAGCTATGTGATGCACCAATGTCGAAAAGTACTCGAACTAAGTGTTCCCCGATGCTGGCATCCATGTACAAAAGCGCCCAGAGTCGCCCTTGCGCTGGCTCTTTCCGTCCCTGAACCACGTTAAGGAGTTAGAGGGCTCCCATCCTAACCTCTCCACGATCCTCCTCCGATTCCTCCACGTGTTGCTCTATTGCCGCTAAACGGCTCCGTTGCGAGCAGTTGTTGATGAAGTGATCAGACCCTCCACATAAGTAACAACCCTTCGACTTCATATGTCGGTCCGTGTGATCCTGACGTCCCATAATGATAGAACCACTTGGCCTGGCTTTGCTTGGCTCATTTAGACAGTCCCTTCGACCCGAACGATTATGGTCCTCCGCGTCGTATTGTCCCTCATCGTCCCGCTGGTCTTTACCCCTTTTGTCGCCCTCTCATGGCTTCATCTCGATTAGGCCTTCTGTTGTCGCTAGAGCCGATGCCAAGTCTTGGACGTTGCGTCGTTGTAACTCTTGCCTAGTCCAAGGCCTCAAGCCCTTCAAGAAAGTGAACAATGCATCCTTGTCCAAAAGATCGGGGATCTCCAACATAATCTCCTGAAACTCTTTCATGTAGTCCTTAATCATGCCCCGATGTTGGAGTTGCCTCAATCGATCACGCACCTCATATTCAACGCTCTATGGGTAGAACTACCGCTTTAGCTCTCTAACGAAGTCGTCCCACGTCGAAATTTGGCAAAGTCTCTTCTCTATGTCGGACTACTGTCGTCTCCACCATAACATCGCTACGTCCGTTAAGAAGAGTGGCATAGTGTGTAGACGAGTGTCCATATCGAGCACATTGGCAGCGGCAAGTAGACTTCAGTATTATAAATAAAATCGTCTATGTCCCTAGCATTCCTTACCCCGTTATATGGTGATGGCCTTGGAACGTCTACTTTAGTCAGTGTCGTAGAGTTCCATAAAAGTGGTCTCGACTATCATTTAAAGCCCTCTGCTGCTCCATGTTGCGGACGGCTCGCTTCACGACGGTTAGGTCGTCTTTCATCGCCTGAACCTCGCCCTGCAGTGCGCCTAAGTCCCCGACGGCATCCTTCAATTGCTGAAAATCATAAGTGATTGCATTTATGTGGGACAATACATGTTCCTCCAGCGTGCCTAATCGCTCTGTTAAGTCCTCATTCGTATCGAGCTCGGCTACTCGATTCAGTAGCGTCTCGAACATGCGTTGCGTCTCAACAAGTGCCTACTCCATCTGGCCCATGCGCTCCTCTAAACCCCGGGATCCATCCCCCCCTCCCCCGTCCTAGTGGATGGGTCAATCAAAGACTCTCGCGCCATTCGGCCCCGAGTCGCCGACCCATGCTCGACTTGACTCGACATCCTTGGCCTTAGCTTGAACAAACTCCAAGCAACGAACACTCAACTCTTGCAGAAGCAAAAGAGCCTCGGTTTCTTTCCCGAACCTGGCCCTAATACCACGTGTCACGAACTAAGTCCTTTGTTATCGATAAACGAACGTGCGGCCTAGTAAGCTCGATTCTTTAGCTCACTATTTAGCCTTGCTCGACCCGATTCTCACTAAGTGTGCGGTAAGATTGACGGAATATCGGCTAAGTAAAAGGAATGCTCGAGTTACTCGAAAGTTCACTCTATGGTTTGTTGTTCCAAAAATGTTATAAAGGCTAAGTATATATAGACTCACTCGACCGACTTACTCGCCCACCGCCTTACCCGGGTGGGGTCCGCACAAGCTATTAGCTCTTCTGCCTACTCTACTGCTGCTAGGATTAAAACATTCCTTAAGACCCTATTGTGGGATGGCTACTTCTAGTCTACTCCAGCCAATTCTAGACTCTTCTAGATTGACCCGACACGAGCTGACTCTTTACAATACGTCCCTATAGTCCCGATAATTACAAGTTAATCCACACAACTTATATTTTACATCGCAACTTCGTCCTACTGGAGGCCTACCTTCGGCTAACCCGCAGCCTGGCACATGCGACCATACCACACGTGGTATTCTAGATCCTTCTAGAGGAGCCTCGGCTCGTCCCGTCTGATCTCGTAAGTCGGTGCCTCGCACCGCCATCATTGGTCTCTCGAACCTTCTCAACCCTTCCCGTAAGCCGGTGTCTGCACTCCTTCGCGTCGCTTCCCGAGAGTTCTCGAACCTTCGTCATCGGTCTCGGCCTATCGTGCGCACCCCCACACGGCACTTAGTTGCATCCACCAACTTGGACGCCTCGAGTCCTTGCGCCCGTATTGCCCGCCCGTCCATAGCTCTGCCTCACATACGCTCGCTAGCCGACTGTTGCGCCCGTGGTCGAACCTTCTTGCGCACAAATATGTCGGCCTCGTTCGGCCTTTGGGTGGATGAGATAAGTTGTTCGTGATAATATGCATGTTTAGTTGTGGGATACAAGAAATTTAATAATTTATGTGTGTACCAATTCAATATCCCATCTTTCACCAACAATATCACTTCCACCCAACGTCCTGTTGGGTAAAAAATATGTTTGGTCCCCTAAGTTGGCACCCTCAAGCATTTGGTCCCCTAATTTGTCACCCCAATTTTTTGGTTCAGTAAATTGGCGAAAACGCTCAATCTTAGTCCCAATTTTTGCTAATGTGGCTCCCTATTGACTTAAAAGTTAGGGATTTTTAAATGAGAAAAAAATCCTTTTACATGGCATGCTACATGGACACCATGTAATCAAATATTAATAATAAAAAATGTACTATTCACACTTTATTTCACCTCACTCAACCCGTGACCCACACCAAACCGTACACTTCGACGGACATTATTCCCCCAAAAGTGTGCGGTCAACAAATGGCAATGAAGCGCGCCAAAACGAAGTTGTTCATGTGCCACTCCACCGAAAACAACGAACCCATATCGTACAAAGGTAAAAAATTATTTGAAAGCAGTTTATATCGAGGGATTCTTATCGTATATGGGATGAGTCCATCGTTTTCGATCGAGTGGCACACGCAAAACTTTGTTTGCCGCCCTTCTCTGATCGTGGGCTTCCACGTGAGTGACAAGCTGTGGTGGACAATGGCAGAGTGTGGGCAGAGTTTGGTGGAGTGTGTCAGAATGTGTTATTCTTTTAAATATTTGATTACATGGTGTGCTTTGTAATTGGTTTGGTTACTTTTTTTTATTTTTCTTGGGTCAAAATCTCTAGTTTTTAAGTCACTGGGAAGCCACATTAACAAAAAATTAGCGAGTTTAGTGAATTCTGGCGACTTTGGACTGAAACTGAGTATTTTCGTCAACTTACTAGAATACAAGAGTGGGGTGGCAAATTACGGGACCAAATGCATGAGTGTGCCAACTTATGGGACCAAACGTATTTTTCCCCTTAAATTAAGGGATAAAAACATTAAATCTACTACCTCTTTTGCGACTTGCCTCCTTTACTTTGTTTATCAACACTTTGCCCCCTAAACTTTGTATTGCCTGTTCGATTTGCTCCACCTGTGTATTTTCAGTCATTTTTTACCGGAATATTCTCCCCTTAAATTAAGGAGTAAAAACATCAAATCTACTGCCTCTTTTGCGACTTGTTCTCTGAACTTTGTTTATCAACAGTTTGCCCCCTAAACTTTGTATTGTTTGTTCGATTTGCCCCACCAGTATATTTTCAGTCATTTTCGATCGGAATATTCCCCCCCCCCCCCCCCCCCGCGTCTCATATGTATTGTACAAAATGTATTTTTGTAGGTGGTGACAAAAAAGGGATAGGAAAGCAAGGCATCCTATAAAATAGCGAAAAAAACACCTCAAACTAAAATTATTCCGGCCAAAAAATGTCAGAAATACACTTGTGGGAAAAACAAATGATACAAAGTTCCGGAGGCAAAGTACTAATAAATAAAGTTCAGGGGCAAGTCGCAAAAGAGGGAATAAGTTGTGGGGTTTGATCTTTTTATCTCTTAAATTAATGGAAAATGATTTTCATACAGTCTGTACACTTGTACGGACAAATCACAGCCGTCCAATTCCCTCTCAGTCAAGTGAAATTAAATTAGGTAGTTATCGACTAAATCTTAATTATTTATTTATAATTGCATTACTACCCATCTTCATTTGTAATATAAGTTTGTGTCGTTTAGTTACTGCAATTACAAAGTATATACCAATAAATTTTTAAAAATATCTAGAACTACCTCACAAGTCAATTTCATATGTGGACATCTCAATTTTCTTGTTCTTTTTTCTTTAGTTGGGCACACTTATGTTTGGAGAGTAAATGTCCAGAAATAATATATGTTTCTGTAGGGTTTAAGTTGTCTACAAAGATGTGTATATATCTCATTTAATGAATTATTATATTATTTATGATTTGAACTTAAGTTATTATTATTTATCATTTGAACTTAAGTTATTATTCACTCAAAAATGTACATGTACTCACTACAAGACTATTGGGCCATCAGCAACCGCCCGGGCGGTTGCAGAAGGCCCATTGGCGGTCGCCCGAAAAGTATCCGCGACCGCCGGGGCGGTCGCCGCGTCGGTCGCGGATACCCCTCGTCGTGGGTGGCTTGCGACCGCCGAGCGGTCGCCCTTCCATGGATTGCGACCGCCGAGCGGTCGCCCCTACCATTGGCAACCGCTAGGCGGTCGCCCTATAATCGGCAACCGCTTGGCGGTCGCTCCTTAGGGGTGGCAACCGCTAGGCGGTGGCCCTATAGTGGGCAACCGTCTAGCGGTCGCCACCACTAAAGAGCGACCGCCAAGCGGTTGCCAATTATAGGGCGACCGCCAGGCGGTTGCCATACCTAAGGGGCGACCGTCAAGCGGTTGCCAATTATAGGGCAACCGCCTAGCGGTTGCCAACTATAAGGGTGACCGCCTAGCGGTTGCCAATTTTCGAAAACTCAAAATTTTCGAAAACTCGCAACCACTCGGCGGTTGCAGATAATATTCATCAAAACAAAAAAAACAATAATATTCTGGAAATTTTCCAGAAAATTATAGTTTTTTTGTAGAAATTAATATGGTGAAACAAAAAGAAAATATGTGAAACAAAAACGAAAAGAAGGGAAACAAAACGAAAAGAAGGGAAACAAAACGAAAAGAAGAGAAACTAAAAATAAAAGATGAGAAACAAAAAAGAAAATAAGAGAAACAAAAAGAAAAGAAGAGAAACAAAACGAAAATAAGAGAAACAAAACGAAAATAAGAGAAACAAAAAAGAAAAGATGTGAAACAAAAAGAAAAGATTAGAAAAAAGTGTTAGGTATTTTGGAGATAAAAAGTTTTTGATTTTTTGTGAATTGAAAAAGAAGAGTGTTAGGTATTTTGTTATGAAGATAAAAGAAAGTGTTTGGTATTTGTTGGAGATATAAAAGAAAAGAATGTGTTGAGTGTTTTGTTGAAGATATAAAAGAAAAAAGAGTGTTTGATTATTTGTTTTGTAGGTAAAAAGAAGTTTTTGGGGTTTTTTTTTGGATTGGAATAGAAGAGTGTTTGTGTTTTGATTTGAAGATAAAATGAAGTCTTGGGTTTTTTTTGAGAGTGTAAGAGTTGTGAATGAAAAATTAGGGGAAGAATGGTGGGTATATATAAGATTTGGGTGAAAATTTTGAATTTTCGTGAAAATTTGAATTCCCCCCCCCCCCCCCAATTTCAGCAGAATTTGCAACCGCTCGGCGGTTGCAATGTATTGAAAATTTTAAATTTTCGTGAAAAATTGAATTTCCCCCCCAATCCAGCAAAATTTCAGCAACATTTGCAACCGCCGAGCGGTTGCGATAAGCCCTAGCAACCGCCCAGCGGTTGCGAGAACTGAAGCCCTCGCAACCGCCTGGCGGTTGCGAGAAGCTCTAGCAACCGCCCAGCGGTTGCGAGAATTGAATATTCGAAATTAGTGATTTATCGGAAGTATCTTGATGTGTTGTGTTTATTGAACTCAAATATCATTATTATATGTGAATAGTAGTAGTAAATAAGTACAAAACTAGTAATTGAGTTAGTAAAATAGTAGATTATGTGATTAGGCGAGTTATGGCCGATATACCTATATATTATGTTCAACAACTAATCATTACACTTAGTTCTTAATGTTGTCCCTAAGCTTAATTTTCCAATAAAACCTTATAATTTCGCTTGTTTTAAATATCATTAGGGTAATTATCAATTGATGAAACAACGTACCACAACGTATCATCCAGAATAATAAAAAAACAAATATGAATATTATCTGCAATCGCCTGGCGGTTGCTGATACTGGGTATCAGCAACCGCCAGGCGGTTGCCATGTGCTCTAGCAACCGCCTGGCGGTTGCAAGAAGACCTTGCAACCACCTGGCGGTTGCGAGAAGCTCTTGCAACCGCCTGGCGGTTGCAAGAACTGAATATTCGAAATTAGTGATTTTTCTAAAGTATCTTGATGTGTTTGTGTTTATTGAACTCAAATATCATTATTACATGTGAATAGTAGTAGTCAATAACTACAAAACTAGTAATTAAGTTAGTAAAATAGTAGATTATGTGATTAGGCGAGTTATCAACGATACACCTATATATTATGTTCAACAATTAATCATCACACTTAGTTCTTAATGTTGTCCCTAAGCTTGATTTTCCAATAAAACCTTATAATTTCGCTTGTTTTAACTATCATTAGGGTAATTATCAATTAATGAAACAACGTACCACAACGTATCATCCAGAATAATAAAAAAACAAATATGAATATTATCTGCAACCGTCTGGCGGTTGCTGATACTGGGTATCAGCAACCGCCAGGCGGTTGCCATGTGCTCTAGCAACCGCTTGGCGGTTGCAAGAAGACCTTGCAACCGCCTGGCGGTTGCGAGAAGCTCTTGCAACCGCCTGGCGGTTGCAAGAACTGAATATTCGAAATTAGTGATTTTTCGGAAGTATCTTGATGTGTTTGTGTTTATTGAACTCAAATATCATTATTACATGTGAATAGTAGTAGTCAATAACTACAAAACTAGTAATTAAGTTAGTAAAATAGTAGATTATGTGATTAGGCGAGTTATCAACGATACACCTATATATTATGTTCAACAATTAATCATCACACTTAGTTCTTAATGTTGTCCCTAAGCTTGATTTTCCAATAAAACCTTATAATTTCGCTTGTTTTAACTATCATTAGGGTAATTATCAAGTAATGAAACAACGTACCACAACGTATCATCCAGAATAATAAAAAAACAAATATGAATATTATCTGCAACCGTCTGGCGGTTGCTGATACTGGGTATCAGCAACCGCCTTGCGGTTGCAAGAACTGAATATTCGAAATTAGTGATTTTTCGGAATTATCTTGATGTGTTTGTGTTTATTGAACTCAAATATCATTATTATATGTGAATAGTAGTAGTAAATAAGTACAAAACTAATAATTGAGTTAGTAAAATAGTAGATTATGTGATTAGGCGAGTTATGACCGATATACCTATATATTATGTTCAACAACTAATCATTACACTTAGTTCTTAATGTTGTCTCTAAGCTTAATTTTCCAATAAAACCTTATAATTTCGCTTGTTTTAACTATCATTAGGGTAATTATCAATTGATGAAACAACGTACCACAACGTATCATCCAGAATAATAAAAAAACAAATATGAATATTATCTGCAACCGCCTGGCGGTTGCTGATACTGGGTATCAGCAACCGCCAGGCGGTTGCCATGTGCTCTAGCAACCGCCTGGCGGTTGCAAGAAGACCTTGCAACCGCCTGGCGGTTGCGAGAAGCTCTTGCAACCGCCTGGCGGTTGCAAGAACTGAATATTCGAAATTAGTGATTTTTCGGAAGTATCTTGATGTGTTTGTGTTTATTGAACTCAAATATCATTATTACATGTGAATAGTAGTAGTCAATAACTACAAAACTAGTAATTAAGTTAGTAAAATAGTAGATTATGTGATTAGGCGAGTTATCAACGATACACCTATATATTATGTTCAACAACTAATCATCACACTTAGTTCTTAATGTTGTCCCTAAGCTTAATTTTCCAATAAAACCTTATAATTTCGCTTGTTTTAACTATCATTAGGGTAATTATCAATTGATCAAACAACGTACCGCAACGTATCATCCGTAATAGTTAAAAATCAAGTATGAATGTTATCTGCAACCGCTTGGCAGTTGCAGATATCTAGTATTGGCAACCGCCAGGCGGTTGCCATGTGGCCTAGCAACCGCCAGGCGGTTGCCATGTGACCTAGCAACCGCCCAGCGGTTCCGAGAACTTAATATGGCAACCGCACGGGCGGTCACCATATAAGGGAGCGACCGCAAGGCGGTTGCAAGGTCTTATAAAAGTGTTGCGACCGCCCGTGCGGTCGCTACGTCTCGGTGGCGACCGCCTGGCGGTCGCTCTGCGGTCGCAGTTAATGGCGACCGCCCCGGCGGTTGCGGGGGGCGGTTGCAGATGCCCCCAAATCTTGTAGTGACTCTTGTTTATAAGCAAATTTTGTCAAAAAATGATCACTCACCATTATGTTGTTCAACATAATGATATATCAAAGTATGACATTAAACAAATAACATGATTCAAAATAAATATATTGCATTATTTTTATTTATTGACACTTTGTGTCTATTCTTTTAGCGATCCTCCTTTATATTAGTTATTTCCAACCTAACTACAAATATTTTTATTATAATAATATGTACTTAGCTAGTAATAATATTTTGATGTTACTGAGTAAATTTATGTATTGCTTATAGTTTGGAAGGATAATGAATTAAATCTCTTTATTACTATATTATATATGTTACAATTAGTACTCTGTAAAACTAATAATAATGGGCTTGATGGATAATTTAGAAAATCATGTGGCCGATATGCAATTAATATATTATGCTTAACCACTAGTCAAAATAAGAAGAAAAAAATTCCAATAGTAAATTGTCGTGATTGTATGTCTGTACGAACTATAATATAAGTCTGTATGATCGATAAGCATTGCCCTAAGTATTAATAGTCAATAGAAAGTGTGATGAAAAATGGAAAAATTTTGTGGGATAAATTATCATCTCCCTAATATAATTGGTTATTGGATGAAAAATACACTTACCTTTTATTTCTACAGAGTAAAAAATATAGTACTTTTATCCATTACTTAAATACAATCAGACCTCCTCACCTTCTTAAGTTGTATTTAACTTCATGCTTTTGTTTCCTTGAAACATTACAAAAATAACCTCGAGCTTTACGAAAATATTTTTCATGTTTACAAAAACATTGAAACGAATATGTAATATGACTGACTACACAGTTCTATGGAGACCTCTCCATAACAGCAGGTTTTTGGATGTAAAAGGCATTTTTATTCATGTTAGTTTTAGAAGAATTTCAATGCAAAAAAATAATAATTTAAAAATAAAAAAACCAACATGTGATAGTACACTGTGAAGATAAATCAGGTGGTTACTGGTTATTAGGGGCTATAGTAAGGGGTTCAGAGCAGGTGGCTGCTGCTCAGTCTGTACATTTGTACTCACATCACTGTCTAATTGCAACTTTTCCCAAACTCCTGTTTGTCTGCATTTGATACACCCCAATATTATCATAAATTACAAAACATTGTGGTACAATTAATTTCTACACGCCTTTCCTCTTTTGTGTTACAACATTTGTGCTTTTTCTAGTGTTTTCTTGCTTTTCTTCTTTGGTTGAATTCTCATTTATTAATCAGTACCCAGAGACAAAGACCAAGACAAAAAATCCATTAAATGCATTCTCCTTGCTTTTGTTTTTACTTGCTAAGGCTGCTGAAAAAGAAGAAGAAAAAAAATAGTGGAAATTACGAAGCAGTGTATTCTGACCAATAGAGGTAATCAATAAACAAAAAAATAAATAATGAAATGGATTATTTACTTGGTGTTAATGCAAATAATGTGACATGTATAAATCAATACCTGATGTGCTGTTTTATTGTTAATATACTTCGGGCCTGGAAAACAGCCCAAGTGTAGTCCAACTAAATCGTGAATGGAGGTGAGGTCTCTAACCTTTTTCAAAATTACGTAAGTTGTTTTTTTCTCTTATCCATAGTTTTCGTTATATTTACGATGATTTGTAATAAATGGAATGTATCGTATTTCATATTGAATTAGAATTAACTAATATAAATCACTATATGTTTCAAGGAGAAGATGTGCATTGTGCTTTATAAAAATCTGTTAATCTGTCAGATATTACATGTGTTTTATGTGGTGAATATACTAAAGATCATAAACATTTGTTCTTTAAATGTAAATGGACTTCATTTAATGGACTTATGAAGTGATCTGTAGAGTAATGAGAAATGAGAAGTACAGGGATCAGAAATTGCCCATATGACCTACAGGAATGGAAGAGGATTTTTGTTCAATCTCAGTCTAAAAGTGTCAGTATCTACAAGATCAGAGCAGCTATACTAGGAGAGACAATAGCTACTGTGTGGAAAACTAGGAACAAACAAATCTTTGAGGGAAAGAAGACCACAGAGACACAAGCTTGCAAACAGATTGCAAATACACTGGCAGGAAGGCTTCAAGGTAGGGGAGGTAAGAATAGAATTACTAGAGCCATATTAGAGAATCTGTACCAACTTTAAAATTTTGGGTAGTATTAGATTGACTACTGAACATGTGCTAACTGCCAGTAAGGCAAAGAGTGTGCTTTGGATGATGTATTGCAGGGAAAAACAAAAGCTTGCTGGGGAAGGTACAACTAGAGGTACAGCTCTGCCCTTTCCTCCATCTTACCCCCCAAAAGAAGTACAACTAAGGAGAAAGCCGACCATCTGTATCAGCTGAACAAGCTTATACTGAGAAGGTCAGGAATGGTAACAGTTATAAACTGGAGTCATAGAGAAGTGGGCGCTCTCAGCCAAATGTGAAGATGGACACTATGGAAATGGTGTAGTGTTGTAGGACTTGTGGGCTTGATTGTAAGTCATGGACCTAGTCCAGAACTGAAATCTTCCTGAGCTAGATGGTTTCCTTAGTTGATTGTAATTACTGAATGTAGATGAGATTCTATACTTCTGTGGGCTTTACCATGATAACTCTGTAAACTCCGATTTGGGTTCTATTCTATTTAACTGGTTGCGAAAAAAAAAAAATGTCGATAGTATCAATCACCATGTTCAGTGGACGAAGGAAATGGAAGTGTCAAATAACTAAATACATTGTTGACGAGAAAATGAAGATCATTCTAGGATAAATGATAGGTAATTAAAACTAATAAATTGTCAAATCATTGAAAAATCAATATTTTTCAACAATTCCCAAATAATTGAAAATTCAATGCATTTTCACGACACAACTCCACCTCCAATGGTATAGGCATAACCATTAGTGGATTTAGTGTCCTTAGTATCTGATATCCAGTTTGCATCATTCACTACAATAATACAAGGCCATCTGCAACCGCCCGCCCATGGGTCGTCGCCCGATGGGTAACTGCAACCGCCCGGGCGGTCGCCGAGGCGGTCGCAGATATCCCTCGTCGTGGGTACTCTGCGACCGCCAGGCGGTCGCAGATACCACTTGGAGACCGCCTCCATAGAAACCGCCGAGCGGTTGTCGGGTACCAAGGCGACCGCCCGGGCGGTTGCAACAATAGGTAACGCAACCGTTAGGCGGTTGCAACAATGGGATGTTCGCAACCGCCTAGCGGTTGCTAATAATATTCAAGTTTAAAATTAGTGATTTTTGTCAAGTATCTTAATGTGTTTTTTTTATAGACAACATATATCATTATAAACATATAAATCATCCAAAATAATAAAAATTCAAGTATGAATATTATCTGCAACCGCCCGGCGGTTGCAGATAACCAACATCAGCAACCGCCCAGCGGTTGCGAGAAGCATTGGCGACCGCCCGTCGGTTGCTTCTAGTGGTTATCTGCAACCGCCCGGCAGTTGCCACGAGACTTAACAACCGCCCAGCGGTTGCGAGAAGCCCTGGCGACAGCCCAGCGGTTGCGAGAACTGGATATCTGCAACCGCTCGGTGGTTGCAGATAACATCCATATTCGAAATTAGTGATTTGTGGAAAGTATCTTGATGAGTTTTTGTTTATTGAACTCAAATATCATTATTAAATGTGAATAGTAGTAGTAAACGTTTACAAGGCTAGTAATTAAGTTAGTAAAATAGTAGATTATGTGATTAGGCGAGCTCTCAACGATACACGTATATATTATGTTCAACAACTAATCATCATACTTAGTCTTTAATGTTGTTCCTAAACTTGATTTTGCAATGAAACCTTATAATTTGGCTTGTTTTAACTATCATTAGGGTAATTATCAATTGATCAAACAACGCGCCACAACGAATCATCCATAATATTTAAAATTCAAGTATGAATGTTATCTGCAAACGCTAGGCGGTTGTGGATATCTAGTATCAGCAACCGCCCAAGCGGTTGCCATGTGACTTAGCAACCGCCCAGCGGTTGCGAGAGGCCCTGGCAACCGTCCAGCGGTTGCGAGAACTGAATATCTGCCACCGCCTGGCGGTTGCAGATAACATCCATATTCGAAATTAGTTATTTTTTGGAAGTATCTTGATGTGTTTGTGTTTATTGAACTCAAATATCATTATTATATGTGAATAGTAGTAGTAAATAACTACAAAACTAGTAATTAAGTTAGTAAAATGGTAATATGTGATTAGGCGAGTTACCAACGATACACCTGTATATTATGTTCAACAACTAATCATCACACTTAGTCCTTAATGTTGTTGCTAAGCTTGATTTTGCAATGAAACCTTATAATTTGGCTTGTTTTAACTATCATTAGGGTAATTATTAATTGATCAAACAACGTGCCACAACGAATCATCCGTAATAGTAAAAATTCAAGTATGAATGTTATCTGTGACCGCTAGGCGGTTGCAGATATCTAGTATCAGCAACCACCCAGGCGGTTGCCATGTGACTTAGCAACCGCACAGCGGTTGCGAGTACTGAATATCTGCAACCGCCTGGCGGTTGCAGATAACATCCATATTCGAAATTAGTGATTTTTGGGAAGTACCTTGATGTGTTTGTGTTTATTGAACTCAAATACCATTATTACATGTGAATAGTAGTAGTAAATAACTATAAAACTAGTAATTAAGTTAGTAAAATAGTAGATATGTGATTAGGCGAGTTATCAACGATACACCTATATATTATGTTCAACAACTAATCATCACCATTAGTCCTTAATGTTGTTACTAAGCTTGATTTTGCAATGAAACCTTATAATTTGGCTTGTTTTAACTATCATTAGGGTAATTATCAATTGATCAAACAACGCGGCACAACGAATCATCCGTAATAGTAAAAATTCAAGTATGAATGTTATCTGCAACCGCCAGGCGGTTGCAGATATCTAGTATCAGCAACCGCCCAGGCGGTTGCCATGTGACTTAGCAACCGCCCAGCGGTTGCGAGAGGCCTGGCAACCGCCCAGCGGTTGCGAGAACTAGATATCTGCAACCGCCTGGCGGTTGCAGATAACATCCATATTCGAAATTAGTGATTTTGGAAAGTATCTTGATGTGTTTATGTTTATTGAACTCAAATATCATTATTACATGTGAATAGTAGTAGTAAATAACTACAAAACTAGTAATTAAGTTAGTAAAAAATAGATTATGTGATTAGGCGAGTTATCAACAATACACCGATATATTATGTTCAACAACTAATCATTATACTTAGTCCTTAATGTTGTCCCTAAGCTTGATTTTGCAATGAAACCTTATAATTTGGCTTGTTTTAACTATCATTAGGGTAATTATCAATTGATTAAACAAAACGCCACAACAAATCATCTGTAATAGTAAAAATTCAAGTATGAATGTTATCTGCAACCGCTAGGCGGTTGCAGATATCTAGTACAAGCAACCGACTAGTAACCGCCCAGCGGTTGCGAGAATTCCTATCGACCACCCAGCGGTTGCGAGAAGCCCTGGCGACCGCCCAGCGGTTGCGAGAACTGGATATCTGCAACCGCCCGGGCGGTCACCATGGTACCAAGCGACGGTCTAGCGGTTGCGAGGTCTTATAAAAGACTCGCGACCGCCACTTCTCCATGGCGACCGCCTGGCGGACGTGCCGTGGTCGCGGTTAATGGCAACCGCCCGGGCGGTTGTGGGGGACGGTTGCAGATGTCCCCCAAATCTTGTAGTGATTGCACTCTTCTAACTTGTGCTTTAAATACCTAAGTATTCTAATTAACACCTTCCAATGATTTTTGTTTAGATTACTCGTAAAGACGCTCAATTTATTAATTGAGTAAGCAATATTTAGACGAGTGTAGTTATTGATATAAATGAGACAACCTATTATCATGGCATATTCTATTTGAGCGACGGGTCCACCATGGTTTTTGCCTAAGTTTAGACTCAAGTCTACTGGCATCTTAGTTGGAGGACCGTCATATGAATTGCACTTCTTAATTATTGTCCCAATATAATGATATTGTGACAACCCGATACCATTGGATGTCTTAGTAATTGTAATCTCTAATATGACATCGACGACCCCTAAGTCTTTCATTTCAGATTGTTTGGTCATCATTTTCTTAATATTCATGATTGCTTCCCATGATTAGCATGTCATCAACATATGCACATATGATCAGGTAATTATTACGTGTGCATTTCGCATATACACATTTATCACACTCATTAATCATGAAATCATTTGACAACATCGTTCAAGTCAAAGTTTTCGTGTCACTGCTTTAGTGTTTGTTTAAGCCCATACAATGACTTAATGATTCTACACACATTTTTCTCCTTTCTAGAAGCAACAAACCCTTCAATTTGTTTCATATAGATTTCTTCATCTAATTCACCGTTTAGAAATGTTGTCTGGACATCCATAAGATGTATTTCAAGACCTTTCAATGCAGCAACATAAATGAGCACTCTAATATATGTGATCCTCACCACATGTGAATACGTATCAAAAAAATCCAAGGCCTTCATTTTGTTCTAAACCCTTTAGTTATCAATTTGGCATTGTACTTATTAGTAGATCCATTTGCTTTATACTTTATTTCCATAATCCATTTGCAGCCCAAATACTTTTTGCCTAATGGGAGATTAACCAAATTACACGCGTGGTTGTGCAAAATAGACTCTATTTTATTATTGATAAATTATTTCCAGAAGGGAGCTTCCGGTGAGGACAATGCTTCACTTAGTGCCAGCGGTTCATTTTATAACATATATGTTAGAAAATAATGACCAAAGCCTTTAGCTATTTTAGCCCTTTTACTGCATTAGGGTTCTTCATCTTCTTTCGGATTATTCCTTGCAACTTTGTAGATTGTTTTAAGGGAAGCAGATTCTTTCCTTTCTTTGCAAGAAAATGTATTTTCAAACAATAATGCATTTTTTGATTCAAATATCATATTCTCATTGATACCAGAATATAAAGACTTATGCACTAAGAAGCGATAGACACTACTTATGTGCGCATATCCAATGAATATACAGTCAACTGTCTTAAGTCATATCTTAACTTGCTTAGATTTAGGCACTTCTACCTTCGCTAAACACCCCTACACTTTTAAGTATTATAAGAAGGCTTTTACAATTTCATAACTCAAAAGGGATTTCATTTGTATTTTTGTGAGGTTATTTGTTTAGTATATGATTTTCTTAAAGTATTGCATACCTCCACAAATTTTGTGGTAAATCAGAGCTAATGAACATGGCACTCATCATCTCATTAAGAGTACAATTTTTGTGTTCATCGATTCCATTTGATTGTCGTGAATAAGGAATCGTTGTTTGTTGAATGATGCATGAAGAAGCAAAAAACTCGCCAAATGGAGCTCCATATTCTTCACCTATGTCACTTTGGATAGTTTTTGTTTGTTGGTCAAGTTGATATTCAACCTCAAGTTTGTAGGTTTTAACAACTTATAGAGCTACATCTTTACTTCTTAGTAAGTATACCATTCAGTATCTTGTGCAGTCATCAATAAAAGTAATAAAATACTTTTATCACCTCTAATCTGCACAAACTTTAAGTCATAGATATCAGCGCAAATTAAGTCTAAGGGTTCAGTGTTTCTTTCTATCGAAGTAAACTGTAATTTGGGTAATTTAGCCTTTACACGAATCTCAAATTTATTCTAAAATTCAATGTTATATGAAGGTAATAACTATACGATTACTACTTTACTTAGAGTATTAAAATTAAAATCTCCTAATCTAAAATGCCATAGATTTGAACACTCAACCAAGTAAGTAGAAGTAATAGTTTATTTTTGAGGTCACATTTTAAAGTTATTACATTCATCTTGAACATTCTATTGACTATATAACCTTCCCCAATAAATTGCCCATTCTTAGTGAGCACACACTTATCAGACTCAAACACTAGTCTAAACCCACTTGCAACAAGTGCAAAACCGGATGTCAAATTCTTTCAAAGATCTAGAACATGCATTACATCAATGAGAGTAAGCTCTCTACCTGAAGTCATCTTTAACACCACTCTTCCACATCCAATAATATCTAACATTGCAGAGTTCCCCATGTAGAGCTTTCTGTTGTCGAATGAATAGTAAGTGGAGAACATCTCTCTGTTAGCACAGACGTGACAGGTTGCACCAGTATCGATGAACCACTCATGTGGATTGTCCACTATGTTAGCTTCGAAGACTACTGCAGTGAGCATTAGGTCACCCATGTCGATTGAAGCGCTCTTGTCCTGAGCTACAACAACCTGGTTGGACTAGTTCTGATTGTCTTTCTTTGGGAATCGACAGTCTTTGGCCAAATGGTTTGGCCTTCCACAATTGTGGTAGTTCCCCTTGAACCTTCTTCTTTTGTTGGACTCCACCGTTTCCCTAATTCTTCCTCTTCTTTTTAGAGTTGTGCTTGTGCTCTACTATGTTAACTCTAGCCCCCATCTGCATTTAGCCTCAGATGTTCGATTATCATCTTCAATCCAAGATTATCAAGTCTTCAAGATACATCTCCCTGGCTTGTGCTAAAGGTAGTTCTTGAAGTCCTTCAAGGACGGTGGGAACTTCTCCATAATAACATCTACTTGGAAGGATACACTGAGCTTCATGTCCTCTGTATCCAGTCATGTAAGATCAGTTGCAACTCTTGAACCTGACTTGTCACCATCTTTGAGCCGTTCATCTTGAAGTCCAGAAATTTGTCGACGATGAACTTCTTCAACCCAACATCTTTGGTTATGTACTTCTTGTCAAGGGACCTCTTGATGGTACAATACACGTTGTAGAGTGGATTGTCCAATCCATTCAAGATGTCGTCTTTGCATAGAAAGTCACTCTGACTCCAGGCGTCGAATGTAACCCTTGGACGAGGATCATATTCATCTTATGGCACCGTATGGGCATCCTTGGACAACATCATTGATAGGTTTAGGCTGTAAGGTAGAACAACATTTTATGTTGTCACCTTTTGAAATGAGTGCTGGAAAACTTCTACGGCTTTATCGGTTGTGAATTGGCGATATGATCACCATCTTTTTTGAAATATACAAACAAAATATATTTTAAAATTGTTGATCGTAACAGGTGTAATTCAAAAAAAAAACATAATTTAGAGTCGAGGTACGAGTGAACTCTTTCTCTCTTAATATAGTAACACTACAAATATTCAGAATGACGTACCAAAAAATTGTTTCAGACTCTCGGAACAAAACAGAAGAAATGAAATAATGTATTGAATGAATAAGAAAGAAAGAAGTGGGGGGGTCTATTTATAGATTTTAAAAGTTGGCGTAGGGAGTGACTGGACCGACATGTGCTTTCAATGTCAGATTTTACACCATTTCGGGCTGACTGCACACGCATTTGTTTGAAATGTGGTTGTTTTCTGATGACATGGTGTGTAGGCGGCAGTTCGCAAACTAGATTTTTCCACCAGAATTCTAGCTTACTAGACACACTCATTCAGCAGATTTTTGTACCTCATCACGTTTTAATTAATTATTTAATTTGTTACTTATTACTTTTTTTAACAATTAATTAATTACTTAATCAAACTTTGTCCAAAAATATTAATATTGTAGGAGAAGCCCTAGCCCAAGCCCACAACCCTGGTCGACGGCGATGGCGGCGTATCATGCATGTGGTCTATAAAGGAAGGCCCATAGCATCTAGGTCTCCCACTTCTAAGACTTGTGGTACCTTAAGGATCCAAAACCCTTTATCAAAACAAGCAACAAATAAGGCGTGGGACTTTACTTTTTAAGAAGAAGAAAAAAGTGTACAACTTTAACTCAAACTTCCATGTGAGATGATGACTTTTTACCTTCCCACCCATTTTCTTTCTTACTTCAAAACTAAGCTAACTTTAGCTTTTTTACCCATTTAAAAAAACTAGCTAACTTTAGCATTTAATTTCTTATTCTACCCACATTGATTTTGACACGAAACATATATTTCATTAAGCTAAAAAAATCTTTATTTCATGGCACGAAACATATATTTCATTAAGCTAAATAAATTTTTATTTCATGAAATAGAACGTATATAAATAAATTATCAAATAATCGAAAAAAACAAGTCTTTTCCAACTTTTAGAAGGCCTTATAAAAGGGGTTAGGACCTCTAATCAAGATAATTTGGTGAGTTGGGTCTTATGATAGGATAACAAGTCTATGAAAAAACCATAATATGATTCACAGTTCAAACCCACATACATGTTATTATTTACATTATTATGATGGAATTAAATTTAATTATATTTTGTATGAATAATTGCGTTTTAGCGTTTTGCACTCTAGTTCCTATCTCTGAACTATACAGATTCTAGCTAAAAAGTTCACATAATCTCAAAATAGCGTGATGGGTGTTTTTGGTGGATGGTGGTCTTTTTAAAACCAATTAAACTGAAAAAATCTAATTTTTAGATAATTGTTATGGATAATCTTCTATGAAATACTTTTTAGTCGAAGCAGTGGGTATGCAGAGACAATTTTTCTGGACCAATAGCATGGATTTCATTAAAAATGATATTAATAATTTCTTAAAAAGAATCATGAACATGTCGCACTCAAAAACTCAATATCTACAGCCTTTGCATCCTACAATATACTGAGATTCGTGAAGCTCAATAATGTCTTGGGCACTGTACTTTATTGGTCCTTGAGCATGAACCCTGAAAATTGACTCCTGTTTTATTTAATATTATATTCAATTCTATTATGTTGTTCTTTTGTCTTTATTACTCCTTTATTATTTTAAAGTTTCATTCTTTCACATAGGACAGGCAAATTTTTACAATTATAGTAATACACGAAGCTGTGTAATGTAATAACAGAAATAGCAATGGATATATTTTCAAGGTAAACACTCTGGAAAAACAGAAAGCTGAAAAAGGGAAAATTGAACTAGCCCTTTATTATGTTTCTGAATAAAAATTTCAAATTTCCATAAAAAATTCTTCAAACCAAAAATACTATCTAAAACTAGACTTCTCCTCAATCCGACGCCAACTTTGACCCTTTTTTGATATAATAAGTAGTTTTTCTTTGAGTTACCTTTTTAAATATGTATTCTATTTTTGTGCAAAAATTAAATTTCATGTTTTTTTGTATTCATGCAGTCGGGACAATCACTCTGCAGAATAGTTTGGACTCCAAGTGATATTAGAAGGTAAGGGGAATTTGCATGGCACCTTCCTTTCTGTTCAGAAACTTGCACCAAAATGCATAAAACTTTAATCACATTGCTAGATAGTTTCAATTATACAAGTCCACATAACTTTAAGTCTATAACCCTTAAATTTCTTGGACATTTTGAGAACACTCAATACAAACCTTATTAGAGAGAATGTACTTGCTAGTTATTAACACATTTTTGTAAACTTATTGTGGATGGATACAAAATAAACAATACAATCCACATCTCATATTTGTATTGAAACATATAGTATGACATAATTCATGCGAGCAAATTAGTAATGATCCCATGGCGACCACACCAAAACTAGTCTATTATCCGTGATCTTAACAATTGAGAAAAATATGTGAGACTTATGTCATATACTCATATTAAAACCTATTAGGTAGGTTGCACGGATACGGATACGAGTATCGGTATCCGCTGGATACGAATACGTAGATACGATTTTTTTAAAATTTACAAGATACAATACGTATGCGATATACGTCAAATATTTAATATTAATAATTATATATAAGGATATAATTTAGATAAAAATATTAAATAATATTATATCTAATCACTTGCACAGTCATCAGTCACATAATATTGTGAAGCATATCAAAGCTTTGTGTGTTGTTTTTATTTTGGTTTGAAATAGTGGGTTTTCACGATTTTATATTTAAGTTTCTGAAAAGATATTGCAATTTGGTTCTTGTTGGGCCTTTTCTAGTTTAAGAAAACTACCACACTACGCTTATAAATTGCTGATACGTATCAGATACTTCTCGGATACGCTCCACAACGTATCTGATACGTGTATCCGTCTTTTTTAATTATTTTTAATGCAAGATACGCCACGTGGTGTATTCGATACGTATCCAAAGAGTATCCGAAGAGTATCGGTATCCGATACGTATTCAACACTGACCGACCATTTTTTTGGAGTATCCGTGCATCATAGCCTATTAGTAACGCCATATTTGGATGCCCTTGGTTCTCAAAACATTCATTATTTAATAGGCATATTAGTATGCCCATTAGTCCACTTTAAATAATATCAGTTGGGAAGGTTAGATAAATTAAAGACCAAAAGTACATACGTGGCCCATCTAATACCGGGCTCCTATTACTAATTAGTGCGAAAATTTAGCAAACACAACACCATATTAGCTCATCATATTTAGTTAATAAGGCATTTTAAGGGCATCCAAACGTACTGTAATTCTCTCTTCGTCTTTGGTAACCACACCAAACACACATGGCATTAATTTCATGCAGTGTTACCAAATGGACGTATAGAAAATTTGAAACATATAAGTTACTGATTATTAAAACAAAAATAATAAGTCAAAACAACCCACACACACACATCCTTCCATTCCATAATACAAAGAACCTTTTTGCCCTTTATCTAGTGACTCATCCTCCCTCCTGATAAATACGAGTTCCCCCCCACTCTGCCATATCCCAAAAGATCCTTCCCTAACATCCATTTGTCACTTAAAATATGGTCACAGTTCCAAATCCAATTTCCATTTCAAATTCGAAATTAATAAAATCATTTTTCTAGTTCTCCCCGAGAGGCGAGAAGTGAGAAAAGTCACTATCTACAATCTTGTCATTTAGCAGCAGAGAAAGAGGAGAGAGAGTCACTATCCAATTAGCCAATAAGTAACCAAACCAAACATGCATCTATATTTTCATAGGGCTCAGCAAATTAAATGAGCTTTCTTTCTTTCTTTCTTTCCCAATCACTAATAATTTGAGCATTAAAAACTTCATATATGCTTAACAAAAAACCTTTCATATAATCACTAAATAGGTTAGATCACTAAAAACAAAAATACTATACACGTACATACGTGAGACAAAATTTCAAAATATTGGTACAAAGATAATGCACACAGAAACAATAGTACTATTATATAGTACCAAAAATACACAAGGCACTACAAAATACACACGCCAAATCACCACCACCCAACCCCTTCAAACTTTAAAGACTCAACCCCCTCCTCTCATTGGTAACAGTAATACACTTAACAGTAACACTACTCCCCCTCCTCTGTTTTGCAGGCGCCGTTCTCTTTCCTATCTCTCTCACACACACACACATACATATACATACACATACATATACACATATATATATATATATATATTCTGATAAAGGGTTCTCTTTCTTTCAACATTTCAAACCATAATTCCAAACCAACAAAACCATAAACCATGGTGGGGTCTCTCTCTCTCTCTCTCTCTCTCTCTCTCCTCTGTTTTCCCCTGTTTTTCATAATTAAATTTGCTCATTCAATTCATGTCAAACCTGTTTTTAATGAAGTTAATACTATAAAGTTTTCATCTTTTTTTCTTTCTTTCTTTTTTGCAGTTGGATTTAGCAGTGTTACCAGAGTGGCTTTCATCACTATTGACAGAAAAATTCTACAATGCTTGCATAATTCACGAGTATGAGAAAAAGAATGAAAAGAACGTATTTTGCTTGGATTGTTGTGAGGGAATTTGCCCTCATTGCCTTGTTGATCACCCCTCTCACCGCCTCTTGCAGGTCTCTCCAAATTCATAATTCCCCTGTTTCTTGTTTTTTTTTTTAATATCAAATTATGGTTAATTTTTTGTTTCTCAAAATTTCAGATAAGGAGGTATGTGTACCATGATGTTATACGTGTTGCTGATGGCAATAAATTGATGGACTGTGCTCAAGTGCAAGTGAGTATATAAAATCTAACTACTCGTACAATTTTACATAATCCGAATAAGGATAAATTTGCTTTTTGTGTATCTTTTTCTACTTTTTTGTAACATTTTGTGTGTGTGTGTGTGTGCAGTGTTACACTACTAACGGTGCAAAAGTAGTGTTTTTAAATCAGAGGCCAATGTCACGACCACCCAAGAGCTCATCAGGCAGCCTTTGCCTTACCTGTGACAGAAAATTGCATGAGTCATCTCTCTTCTGTTCCATCTCTTGCAAGGTTTCTCAATTTTTTTTTATTTTTTTAAAATCTTGATTTTGATCATAAATTCATGATGTTAGTGAGTTTTAAGTACAACCCCACTTCGTTTTTTGAGATTATTTCATCTGGGTATTTTTTTTTTCTTCTTCCAAAAACATTCATAATTTTTGAAATTCTCATTAACAAGAACAACGGTACGTGTTCTTGAAAAATTTAATTATCTTAATGTTATAAGGTTGTTAGTGGATTTTAATGAAAACCCATGTCGTAATTTTCGATTATCTTTAATGGGTTGTTGCTCTTTTCTTTTCTTTCCAAAGCTTCATAAATTTGTCCATAATTTCACGCACTTATACGAAAATTATGAAAACCCTAATTTTTTAGTTTAATTTTGATAATTTGGAAATTACGAGTTATATTTTATATTTTTCTGATATGGGGTGTTGTTAATTTCGGTTCAGCTGGAGCATTTACTGAAAACCGGGTGCAAGCTTTCTGAGTACCTGCGTAGGTGTGATTTTCTCGCACTGTCCGAGTCCGGTTCAGACGATGGTTTAATGACGCCTGAATCGGTACTCGAACCGGTCGGTTCGTTGCTTACTGAGTCCGGTTCTGGAAGCTACGCCGCGGCAGAGTTTATCGACTGCCCAACTCTTGCATGCACCGCCACTACTGAAGTGGTTAGGAAGAAGAGGAGTAATTCGACTGTACCCCGGTCAGCTTTCAGACCGGAGTGTCGACGGGTTTCTGAGATTACCGGTTCCTTAATGAACCGGAGGAAGGGTACCCCTCAGCGTTCTCCACTTTATTGATATTGGCTTGAAATGGGTGGTTGAGGGTAAAGTTGGTATTTGAACTTTTCTACTAGGGGTAATTTGGGGTAAGAATTTGACCACCCAATTTTTGTAGTGTACTCTCCCTTTAACCTCTCACTTGTTTGATATATAGGTCAGTGTTTGTGATAGACAGTTAATTATGTGTGGTTTAACTTTTAACTACTAGTTACATGAGCCTATTGGTGGCTTGATATAAAGTTTAGATATTCTAAATCCTTTGCATTATCTTATTGTATTTGATGGTTATTGCACTGTGAGCACAAAATACTTGAATGTTTATGTTTTGTAGAGTTTGGTGGATCCATTTGAGAACTCGAATTCATGCATGCAACTGTGAGTTCTGCTTGTTCACAAATTTGCGAGTAGTGGATACTTTTGTTGGATATGCTTTGTAGTCTAATGCAGTATGTTTGTTATCTAGTGTTAGGTATATCATTACTATTTATTACTTAATCACACTATGTTTGTTAATATGTATGTCATTACTACTTATTACTTCACAATATTTGGTTTTTGTATTTTGAATATTGATGTACATTGGTACTTATTGT
Organism: Linaria vulgaris; assembly: GCA_948329865.1. Classification (NCBI taxonomy): domain Eukaryota; kingdom Viridiplantae; phylum Streptophyta; class Magnoliopsida; order Lamiales; family Plantaginaceae; genus Linaria; species Linaria vulgaris. Next base: position 117,317,924 of record OX415250.1, on the reverse strand, counting down.
CTTTATCTCCAATCATTACTCATGGGCCATCGCATTAATCAGTACTAATTACAATCTCTTTATATCTAAGCATTAAGTTTGTTATGCGTTCTTAGTTAATGCAGAGCCTAAAGGGACACTATGTTTCTATGAATTTTTACACTAATGTAAAGTCTGGTTGTTTGTACAATATTTGAAGTTATAACAGCGAGTTGTATTATAATACAGATATTATAAAAATGAAACAATTACATGAAAATTGGTAAGGGTACTTATATGGTTGTTTGGTAATAATAAATGGCAAGATACCTATTATTGATGCTAATTTTCAAACTGGAACATCCAATCGCTACTTTATTTATTAGTCTTTGCATTAACAAATTGATTTATTTACTGCTTCTTATATGTCACGATGTTTTGTCAAGTTTATTTTTAAGAATTTGTTGTCATACTATCTCCACCAACGACGAATAGTTTTCATATGCTAAGTGTAAAATTATTTGTCTTGCGATTGTTGGGATTGAACCGTGACCCGTTATCTCAATACAAATATGAACCTTGGTATGATGATTGATACTTTATACCAAACATGAACCTTGTTATAATGAAAACATCACAAACGGTTATGGAAAGTGGTCGTTTAATAAATCAGATTTGAATACCACAAACAAATGTGATGTTGATAAGTTCTGAAATAGTTCTCAAAGAACCAAAGAGAATAAATCTTATAAAATTTATAAAATATGATAAGTGTTGTTTTACAATAAAAATGACCTTCAATATTTATAGGCAAATCAGACTAAGAGTCAAAGTGACAAACTTGGCTACTAAGAAAACAATAATGACCTTCCAACAACTTCTAGAAAAAGACAATGCATTAACTAGAATAGGAAAATGTGATTTTTTTTTTTTGACTTTTGACTATGATTTAAAACACTATTTTGATTAGATTTGACTATCTTTGTAGGTTATTTGGGCCTCATTTATCATTGTGAAAAACTTGGTTAATCAGCCCAATAGTTATAAATTTGGCTACTAAGAAAACAATAATCATTGTCCAACAACTTATAGGACAAGACAATGCATTAACTAGAATAAGAAAATGTGAAAAGTGGTCAATACTCTTTTTTGACTTTTGAGTTTTGACTATTATTTTAAACATTACTTTGATTAGATTTGACCATCTTTCTAGGTCGTTTGGTCTCCTTTATCATTATGAAAAACTTGGTTAATTAGTCCAAAAGTTGCTCATATCTTCTTAGCACGTCATCGAGTTATTGGCCCATTAAAAATTTGGACATGATTCATTGACATTGTCTTCATTTGAAGTATTGTTATCTTTCTCCTTTGACACGAATGTGTCCACATTTGCATCATGTTAATATGTCGTTTTTAAGATAATTACTTGAGATTTTCGATGCCGACGCGGGTAAATTTTATCAATGAAGCTTTGTCTCACTTCATTCTTCAATTATCGGTTGTACGTACAGCGGATGTATATATTAATTTCTCCGACGGTAAGTTTAATTTTGTCAATTATGATTACAACAATACTCAGTATTTCAAATATTAATAGGATTGGTGTTTAATGGAGCTCAAGTTTTTATTGTTTATTAAATGATGATGGCATTTAAAGTTGAAAACTTTTGATTGTTTTTATTAAGATTAGGCAGAAATGTCAAAACTGCCCGTTATCTTTTACCCACTTTACTTTTTGCCCGTTATCTTTTTATCTACCAAAAATGCCCGATATCTTTGTCAAAAATGCCCGATTCACTGTTCATAGCCATTTGTCCGCCAACTCATAAAATCGTGTCCTACGTGGCAAAATCGTGTTTTACGTGGCAATTTTTTTTATTACACCTGGAATATTAAAAAAAAAATTAAAAAAAAAAAACTTAAAAATTAACAACTAAAAAACTTAAAAATAAAAAAACTTAAAAATTAGTTGTCTTCTCCGGCAGCCCCCCCTCCCCCCAAATTCCGCCGGAACACCTCCCCCGCCCCCAAATCAATCAATGAAATTAAACTGACACAAACACAAACCCTATTTAAAAGATCTATAACAAGAAAAGAAATTAATAATCTCTCATTTGTTAATTAAAATACATTCCTGTACTTCTTCACCGGCCGCTCGCCGAAGACCTGGGAGAATTTCAAAATATCATTTTTAAATGATAATTCATTTTCCCAGAAAATGATTCCCAAGAAAAACATTCATGGCTAAAATCAACTTTTCCCTTTTAACAACAGAAGAACACACACACTGACACACAGAGAGTAGTAGCATCCCACAACTGATCCACATCGCAAAAAAGAAAAATTATTTATTTTTCTTTCCAATTCCATCAACGTTTGATCTTTGGAATTTTCATTTTGCATTCGCTATTTTAAGATTCATCCTTTACCGCATTTCATCATACACATTGTGGGCGTCCTTTCACCAAAATGTGATTATTTCTTTTTTACTTTAAAATCGAGGCTTTTAATAACCCAAATTCAATAATTTTATTGGGTTTTATTTTTTGTTAAATTTGAACCCGAAAACCCAATCAAAATTTAGTCTTTTAATTTGGGGCCCGCCGGATTTAATATTACAGGTGTAATAAAAAAAATTGCCACGTAAAACACGATTTTGCCACGTAGGACACGATTTTATGAGTTGGCGGACAAATGGCTATGAACAGTGAATCGGGCATTTTTGACAAAGATATCGGGCATTTTTGGTAGATAAAAAAGATAACGGGCAAAAAGTAAAGTGGGCAAAAGATAACGGGGAGTTTTGACATTTCTGCCTTAAGATTATATCTGCACAAAATTTGCAGCTAATATCATATACAAAATTTTAATATTATAATAAGAATATTGTGATAAATAAAATTTATTGAGAAAATTGCCTCTTATTTTTTTTATTAATTAGAATCAGTGGCTTAAAACAATTAAATGGATTTTCACTAAAAATATTAAGTTTTATGCATATAGTATCGAACTTTTTTACTAAAGAAAATCAGTCAAGTTCTTCAATGTATTATTTGAACTGTTGAAGATAGAAAAGTTTTAAAACTTGTTTGACAAAGCCATCCTTCCCGTAATTAGACACTAACGAAAAAAATACACATCAAAGTCATCGAAACCTTTTTACTGTTGTTTTTAGGAACACGCATAAAGATTATAATAATAATATTAATAAGTTGGAGTAGATTATTTATAAAATGTAAGCACCAAAATTCTTCGATGAATCTATTACAACTTTAATCTAATCATAATATTCGAAGAAAAATGTATATGATATTGATATATACTAAATGAAAAATATTAGCTACAAATTTTGTATAGTTCTCTTAATAGACAAATTCAAAAGATTGTTAATGAAAAACGGTAAATATTATAGTCTTTTAATATACATTATTCCGCAAAATGAGTCCTTATTAAGCATGTATATTCTTGGATTCTTGGTAGTTACTCTTGATTGAAAATAGACAAAAATGCTCATAGAATTGACGGAATTTGTCATTTTTGTTGTTAAAACTCTTTTATCCAGATTATTAAAACTTGAATGGACTCTCAAGATTTTATAAGCTAAAAATTGTTGTTTACCATTTATTTATATATAATTTTGTTCCTGTCTTTCACAATTAAAGAAAAAAGAAAAACATGTGCGCCGCTCTACAAGACAAGATTTGACTTTATATTTAAATGCTCTCTTCAATTGCGAAATTTAATGCAGATCCAAAGGGGTTGCGAAATTACGAATCGTTGAATTGAAGACATGTTTTTATGACAATGTTGATCTACTATAATATTGGAAAATTATGAATTAATGAATTATCATAGGAAATTTTAGATTGAATTACTTTTTTTTTTCTTTCTAGCTTACTTGTTTGTTTTTTTTTTTACTACCAGCTAGGAATGGTTGCGAGCGAGACAGATATCCACATGTAGGAACTCGTTCCTACGTAAATTGAGAAATATGGTATTCATTTCCTCCGGTACATAATAGGTGCCTACTGCCTACATACGCCTGTGCGAGATGAATAATGAACACACCGATCTCGTGTATTTTCTTTATTCCAAAATATGAGAAACAAGTGAGAAATTTTTATGCAATGAAATACTCTGATGGGGATATTTTAGGATCGGCTCAGCATTGTATATTGGGTCGGCCCATAGCCATATCGAACTGGTCCAATTCGATGTATGTTGCGCATCGAATGACCCTTGTTCGATGCGCATTCCACAGCTATCAAGGGGTCCCACTGGAGGACGAGTTCTATAAATACCCCGCCCCTTCACCTTCCAGAGGGAGATTGAACCCGATACCAATCACTACCACATCGAACGAGCCGATTCGATACGCCTAATTGTTCGATATCACACATCATTCGACACACAACCTATTCGACACCAATATAACTGTTCCATAACATGATCGAATCAGTCAGATTCGAGTCACGACAACATCAAATCATTGAGATTCGATACGATCCTATCGAATTGATGATCACTGAATAAAATCAACATCGAATCAGTGCAGTTCGAGGCGCACATCGAACATCCAGGATTCGATACGCACGTTATGTCCTATTAGGATATCTAGAGCAATTCAATACTTGTAATAGAAAGTATGTGTTCCAGACCAAGTTAGTCCGTTTATTATATTGGATTAACATTATTTTGGTTATTTGTATTCAAATTGTATTATTTTACCGTGTTCTGTTACATTGACGAAACAAGACCAAAATATACTCTAATGCTATTTAATCAAAAATTTAAATACCGAAGAAACTCACACCGAAATCGTGCTTTAAAATCCAATCGATAAATATATAGCAATGCTAAAAAGAACCACGATGTGTTAATAATTAATTGAAGTTGCTCAAATTTTAATTGTAAAACAAATCATCTTAGTATATAATAATATGAAATTTGACTTGAATTTAATTTTTTTTGGTTAACAGGAGATAGTTATACAATATTAAGGTGGTCTTTTCAAATGCCACTCCTGACTTGAATTTAATATGTTGTTAATATATAATGTGCATATAAATAAAGATTACTGAATAAATTGTGTACGGGTACAGAAAATTGACTAAATACAACTCATTCCTCTTACTTCTGTAGACTAACTTGCCGTCGCAAGTCACGTTTTACCTTCCTAAACAAGAAATGCCCAAATGATGGATACATGCTTGACGTTTACAATGCACACCCCTACGAGTACGAGCTAGCTGATTTGTCATTTATATTAACACCTAGTTTTTCTTGGGAAGAAATGAAAATTTTGCTGCTCATAACTGTGCTAAAAGGCAGACTCTTCAGCTTGAAAGATTTTGTTTCGAACGAGACGAATTCGATTAGTTATTTAGTCGATGGCGATTATCTCAGTTTTTAGTGAATAAACTCGTTCCTTAATTTCATATTCATTTACTTATAAAAAAGGGACCTATTTTGTGTTATAATAAAATATTGATTATGTCACCTGTCATGTCAACGAGAAATGGGCAAAAAGAAGTCTTGAGACTTGAGAGATTTGATGCTATTTTGATTGAAAGGATTTCTATCTAAAATTCTGCCAAAAATCTGGGATTGATGAAAGTCGGAGTTCAACCGTTCTATGACAAATTCTATTAAGGCCCAAATTTAATGAGTGAAATAAGCTGGGCATGCAAAGGTCCAATAAGCAAGAGTGAAAACTCAATTTGAATTTTTTTTTTCATTTTTGGGTTTCTTTATGAAAAATAATTAAGTTGTTTCTCATAAAAAATTACAAAATCTCCATTTCTATTTTCTATATCAATTTGGTTTAGATAGTGTTTGAACATATGCAGGATTTCAAAAAAAGAAAAGAAAAAAGATCATATGCATAAAATCTTTGAATTTTGCCTAAAATAAGCACCTTCAAGATGTGGTAAAAGAAAAATGAAGAACTTTTGCAGTGGACGATATTTATTTAAGTAGAAAATCTTCACGTTTACAAAGTTGAGTTGGTTTATCATTGAAACTGATTCGGAAGCTGTGTTTAGCAGAATGACCAGAAGGCATGGGTCTTCCGGCCTCAGCAGAGACGAATACCCTACTCCATGATATATGTAGTCTAGGAGGACGAATTTTCAACCTGTTCATCTCGTGTACATATAGGGAGGCGAATAATTTTGCGGACGCACTCACTCGCATGGGGTCTGACCGGGCCCGCGCAAATTGCCCATTGCAGCCACCATTTTCTGTGATTTGGACAAGCTGCCCGCCTGATCTAACGCATATATATAGCCACTTCTGATGTGCAGTATATATATATATATATATATATATATATATATATATATGCGGTTATCCATCGGCCCCAACCCCGTATTCCTATGTACATTACAAGGCTCCGACCATAGTTTTTAATATATAGTTGTTTGATATTTAAAAAAAAAAGTTAAGTTGGTTTTATTTTTTGTTGACTTGTGGTAGCATTTAAAAAATGGACCAAAATTAACTCAATTATTTTTACAACCAGTTATGATTTGAAGCAACTTTTCACCTCTTTAACTTAACTTACTTATATTTATCTTACAAAACTTTTGCAAATGCTACCTTAATATTCGTAACCAAGCAAACGAGATATGATATAATGAATGAATCAAAAGTTTTGTTTAAAGATTATATTTCAACCTTATAAATATTAAAAAGAATCACATTTTTTTGTACATCTAAAGATACATTTTCTTCAGCCTACTAGTTGTAGGAAGGAAAAGTTGTAGGATGGAAAGTAACCAATCTAACTCAAAATATATTTTTGTTCAAGAAGAGCCTTTTCTAATGATTGGACGGGGAGAATGTCAATGAATGGATTGGTTCTTGTCATGAGACCTTTCTCCCTTTTAGTGAGCACTTATCAAAGCTTTTTTTTTCTTGATAACCACAAACATGCATTAATAAGAAAAATCATTACAAAAGTTTGTCAATGGAAAACCTCCATCACAAAAGCAAGAGTTATGGAGATTTTGACCATCATAATGTTTAGACCAACTGGACAAAAAAATCCCATCGAGCAAGATTATGGGCAGCAAAATTTAAATTGCGAGAAATAAACTTGAATCTCTATTTCGGTCAAAGGTTCCAAAACTTTCTAATAGCTATCACAGTAGGAAAGATAGTCCAAGGAATAATCGATGAAGGGTCAATGATCGAGCTCACAAGTTGGAGACAATCGGATTCAAAGAGAGCCTTTTTTGCTCGAGCATGGTTGAGACTTTGACATGTATGGAGAAGAGCAAGTGCCTCGGCAACAATAGGTTCCATACAAAGATGTATGGAGGTGGATGCGAATAAGATGGAGCCATTGGAGTCTCGAATGATGAAAGAGGTGAAGACCTTTCCAAGCTTGAATGTGGCATCACAATTTGCTTTGATCCATCCGACCGGCTGTTTGATCCAACGGTTAGAAAGGGGAGCTTTTTTCTCCAAATTTTTTAGCTTTTGAGAATTTCAATGTTCATCCGCCGAGGCATCGACTTTAGAAACAATCTCCTGCATAGTTAAAGAGTTAGAGCCATGAGCAGTATTGTTTCTATTATGCCAAATATTATCACAAAGAACTCCAAAGAAAATTAAGCATTTATCTCTATCCATATAATTTTGAAAGAAAATCCTTTTATCAAGAAGAAAAAACTTAATCCAATCCTGAATAGACCAATTGCGGAAGACGTCTATGTTGATGTGCCATTTCGAGATGAACCAAGCTTAGGCCCTAAGGGGGCAGGAAATGAACAAATGCTCCATAGTTTTTGTGGCAGAATTGCAAATTGGACAAGTAGTATCTTGAATTTTAAAAATTGAATTGAGTTTGCTTCTTACATGAAGGACTTAAGAAACCATTTTCCAAAAGAGGAGCTTGTGGCGGCTGTGAATGTGAGCACTCCACATCTTTTTGAATAAGTTTGAGAGATTAGGATCAAGATTAGAGAACCAGTGAGATTGATGGGTGAGATCTTGGAGGAGAATATCCCTGACTTAGAGGGAATCCAGAGTGGAGAGGGACTCAGAATGGTTGGAGAAATTTGGATCTTCAAAATTTCTTCAACCGCGAGTGGATCAAAGGTTGTCGAGAGCTTCGCATGGTCCCAATAACCCAAAACCGAACAAATAAGAGATTTTACATGTAATACATTGCTCAAAGAAGGATCTGTGGGTTCTTTGTGCTTAGGGATATAACCTTTAATTGTGGGAATCCAAGGATCTTCCCAAATACGAAGATTCGAGTTAAGGCAAATAGGAAAGAAAGCACCTTTCAAGATAACATCCCGACACTTAAGAATATCACTCCAAACCCAAGAAACATTAGTCTTAGAATCAGAGACCGGAAAAAGATCGTTATCACGAAGATATTTAGAATTAAAGGTTTGAACCCAAAGAGATTTATCATCAGTAATAATTTTCCAAGCAAGCTTAGCTAAAAGAGCTTTATTAAAATCCTGCGACGAAGGCCAAGACCTCCCAAAAATTTAGGGAGACAAATCGCATCCCAAGTTCTGAGAGTCAAAAAAATTCCTTTGTTCCCCACCAAAATTTACGAATGGAAGCATCAATACGATTGCAAGTAGCCACGGGAAGGAGAAAAGAGGGCATGGAGTAAATGGGAGAAGCTTGGGCGACAGATTGAGAAAGAGTGCGGCGGCCCGCTTGAGAGATATTCTACTTATTCCAAGAAGTGAGCCTCTTGTTGAGTTTGAATTCAATTTCTTTGACAACTTCTTTACGAGATGTTTTACAAAAAGAAAGTCCCAAGTGTTGAGCTTTATACGAGCATTCCTGAACACCAAAAATATTGAAAATATTGAGGAGGAGCTTGTGGCGGTTGTGAATGTGACCACCTCACATCTTTTTGAATAAGTTTGAGAGATTAGGATCAAGATTAGGGAACCTGTGAGATTGATAAGTGAGATAAGCACTCTTGGAGGAGAATATCCCTGACTTGGAGGGAATCCAGAGTGGAGAGGGACTCGGAGGGGTTGGAGAAATTTGGATCTTCAAAATTTCTTCAACCACGAGTGGATCAAAGGTTGTCGAGAGCTTAGCATGGTCCCAAGAACCCAAAACCGAACAAATAAGATATTTTACATGTAATACATTGCTCAAAGAAGGATCTGGGGGTTCTTTGGGCTTAGGGATATAACCTTTAATTGTGGGAATCCAAGGATCTTCCCAAATACGAAGATACGAGTTAAGGCAAATAGAAAAGCAAGCACCTTTCAAGATAACATCCCGACACTTAAGAATATCACTCCAAACCCAAGAAACATTAGTCTTATAATTAGAGACCGAAAAAAGATCGTTATCACGAAGATATTTAGATTTAAAGGTTTGAACCCAAAGAGATTTATCATCAGTAATAATTTTCCAAGCAAGTTTAGCTAAAAGAGCTTTATTAAAATCCATCATGCGACGGAAGCCAAGACCTCCTAAAAATTTAGGGAGACAAATCGAATCCCAAGTTTTGAGAGCCAAAAAAAATCCTTTTTCATTTGTTCCCCCACCAAAATTTATGAATGGAAGCATAAATACGATTGCAAGTGGCCACGGGAAGGAGAAAAGAGGACATGGAGTAAATGGGAGAAGCTTGGGCGACAAATTGAGAAAGAGTGAGGTGGCCCGCTTGGGATATATTCTGCTTATTCCAAGAAGCGATCCTCTTGTTGAGTTTGAATTCAATTTCTTTGAAAGCTTCTTTACGAGATGTTTTACAAAAGAAAGTCCCAAGTGTTGAGCTTTATGAGAGCATTCCTGAACACCAAAATATATTGAGAATAGTATCTCGACAAGATCGATGGGTGTTAGGACTAAAGTGTACAACAGACTTAGATTTACTAAGGAGTTGGGATGATCAACTAAGAAACAAGTTAGAATATTTTGAATAGCAATGGCATTTTCCATAGTGGCCTTTCCAAAAAATGACCAAATCATCTACATAAAGAAGGTGAGTAATAGGGGAAGAGGTACGAGATACTTTTATACCTTTAAGGATACCCAAGTGTTCCTGTTGCAAAAGAAGACATGAGAGGAGCTCACAATAAATAGCAAAAAGATAAGGAGAAAGAGGGTCTCCCTGTCTAATACCCCAAGAAGGTTTGAAATTACCAAACTTGCTCCCATTAATCAAAAAAGTGTAAGAGATAGACGAGATACAATCTTTAATCCACATGATAAATTTATCATTGAAACCAAGATTAGAAAGTATGCAAAGAAGGAGATCCCACTCAACTCTATCAAAAGCCTTAGCAAGATCAATTTTGAAAGCCATTAAACCCTTCTGACCCTTTCTATTATGGATATAATGCATGATCTCATGAGAAAGAATCGTATTATCGTTAATATTTCTACCTTTAATAAAAGCAGATTGACAAGGAAAAATAAAACGATCCAAAAGAGATTTAAGCCTATTAGCCAAAATTTTAGAGCAAGTTTTATAAGTAATATTACAAAGGCTAATAGGCCGAAATTTTTCAACATGAGAAGCATTCAGTTTTCTTGGAATAAGGGCAATGAAGGTGTGGTTCAAGTTTTTTTAAAGAAGAACCATTTTTGAAAAAGTCATGAACCGCACCAACAAGGGCTTTGCTAGTAGTACCCCAAAAATTCTTGTAAAACGAAGCCAAAAAACTATCAGGCCCGAGACTTTTATCATTAGCAAGAGAGAAGGGAGCTTTCTTGATCTCCAATGGAGAGGGAATATAGCAAAGAATATAATTATCCTCATCTGAAATGACTTTAGGGAAAATAGAATTTAAATGCATCGGATAATCTTGAGAATCTTTGTTATGATCAGAAGTAAAAAGATTATTAAAATAAGCATAGAAAGAATCACCAATACCATTCCAATCATTAACAATAGAACCATCATCATTTTTAATAAATTGTAACGGTTATGAAGGATGGTTTTAAGGTGAAAATATTTAATGTTAGCATCACCATCATTAAGCCATTTTTCACGAGATTTCTGCTTCCAAAAGGTGTACAATCTTTTGTACCAAATGTCAAGATCACATTGAAGCTTCTTACAAACAGTCAGATTATCAACAGATTGGGGTCCACTTTGTAAAACTGAAATTCGATCAGTTATTTGATTTATAACAATGTGAATATGACCAAAATTACGAATATTCCAATACTTAAGAGCTTTTTGAACCTTATAAGTTTTAAAAAGCAATTGAGTAATAGGAGAACCATAGGTAAATGAGTTCCAAGAATAATCAACAACATCAAAGCATGTAGGATCCGAAAGCCACATAAGTTCGAACCTGAAGGGTTTAAAACCCTTATTGCACCGTTTTTGATTACCAAGGAGAATTGGCTTATGATCTGATCCAATAGCTGAAAGATGGGAGATTTGCACGAGTGGGAAAAGGACACACCACTGGTCAATGCCAACTCCCCTATTAATCCTTTGTTGAATATTATGGAGACCTTCTATACCATTGTTCCAAGTAAAGTTCACACTTGTAAATCCCAAATCAAAAAGGGAGATGTTATCCAAGTCAAATTGTAAAATGTGTTTAGAAGAGGAGGCAAAGGAACGTCCTCTAAGTTTTTCACTTTGACTGCGAATGTCATTAAAATCACCCATCAAGACCCACATGCCATCAAAAGATCTAGAAACGTTCTCAATGTGATTCCAAAATTCGAATTTTGCCGCTGCGTATGGAGGACAATAAATCCCTGTGAATTGCCACAAGGTGCTGCCTGGATGAGTAATATGAGAATTTATGAGGAAATAATTTTGATGAATGACAGAGAGATTAATAGAGGATTTCCAAGCAAGACATATTCCACCCGAGATACCAGTGGATGGGACGAGCACATAATCAACGAGCATAGTAGAGTGGAGAGAGGAGATGATAGGAGAGAGGAGAGAAGTTTTAATTTCAGAAATAAAAAGGATATCGGGACGAGATTTGCGAAGCAAACCCCAAAGAGCTCGGATTGCTGTGGGTTGTGCAAGACCTTGGCAATTCCAAGCTAGAAGAATCATATTCGACTAATTGATCGACTCCTCGTTTAGCGATGAGTTTTCCAATGAACAATCATTGCAGGTTTCTGTTATAGAAACATAGTTGGTTTTAGGTGGAGAAAGAGTTGTAATATGTAACGCCCCAAAAATTAGAAATAAAATAAATTTATACTTTAGCCTTAAACTTTTGAAAATTTCTATTTTTGACCCTAAATGTTCAGAAAAAATTGCATTTTAGTTCCTAAACTTAAAAGTTAGTCTTTTATTATTTTTATAGGTCTCTAATCCTAAAATATATATTTCAATTTCAAATATTAACAAAGTTGATTGAATTACCTAGAAAATTACATAAGTAAATATGTATGTAGCAAAGAAATCTAATTATACCTATTTGAATTTTAATTATAAATTATTGAGGGACTTGATATGCAATTAACCAACTGATGAAGTAAGCCATGACATATTCTTGATTGGGTAAGCCATGACATCCTTAAGAGTATGATTAAATTCAGATTTTTTGTGATTTATTATAAAATAATCAAGGTGGGACCTAAATAAGTATGATTAAACTACTATTTTCGCCTATAAATACTCACCATTCTCACCATTTTTTACAGCCCAAAATAATTCGATTTTGCAAAAGTAAGAAGAAATACAATTTGTTCCTTTTTGTGTTATCGTTCGAAAAATAATTTTTCCAGATTATTATCTTGCCATTTTCTACCCAAAAAGACGCCAAAACTTTTATTGCACAGGGAATGCCGATTCTGCACCTTAGAAAAATCATGACTAATTGTAAAAAAACATTTTTGATTAAGGCCAATGGCTGAATACTCTCCTTGGTGTCTTATACATTTTGTATGAAGACATTTTTATCAAATAATATGATCTAGGAGGGTATAATCCATAAATCGTAAACTACTGCCAGGAAATCTCATAGCAACTCTTATGTTGCAAGAATTATTTAGCATAGCAAACCTTTGTGTTTTCACAAAATATTTGATTCTCACATCTCTCATGATGCTAGAAATCATAAAGCATAAAAATATTTGAAAACCAAGTTCATTTGGATGTCCGGTCAAAGGTAAAACCAAAATTGCGGTGATTTTTCAGTTTATTTGGCACAACCTTTGTTTTCTTAATTTATAAGTTTAATCACCATCATAATTCAATGTATTTATCACACACGCAAAATTAGCATGATATAGTATTAGTTATAATTAGATTATTATGATTTATAATTATGAATTGACATTTTTGTGATCTTATTTATAGCATTTAAATGGTAGATTTATCATGTTTAACATACTATTTTCATAAGTCTTACAAGATTATTCTTGCTACTTCATGACCTAACCATCAAATAAGATTATTTATCATCCCTTATCACATGTTTCGATAAACCTCTCATGTTTATATCTTTATATTTAAGTTATAAAACAAGTATTTTCATTTTTAAACTTACTATGTAAAATAAAGTAATAAATGACTAAGTTATACCTTTTAAGGTGTTATTTTGTATGATATTTATTTGGTGTGTGGTTATTACAAGTTTGGAATTGATTAAAGACTAAAAAGATGAGTTTTCCTAGAGTTAGTTAAGTAATATGTTTTTCTTTAAATTCATCATCTAAGATTTTCATGTTTTGTGTAATGACATAAATTAAGCTTATGTGTTATTTACTATGATTTACATTGCAACTAGTATTCTTAACAAGAACGTTCTCAATTTCACCAACATGAGAATTGAAAAAAAAAAGTACTAATATTTGTTGTGGTGAATTATAAATTCAGTTGATTAATATTATTTAAATTTGTTAAAGGTTTGACGAACTAATCAACGCCATTAAGGTTCCCCGTACGAGTTAAGGTGAGGTTCAATTTCTGATTTGTTCTAGCCCCGTGTTTGGCATCCGGCCCCGAGGAACTTGGACAAAAAAGTCACTACTCCATTACTAAACCTCGAACAACCTATATTTCATCATATTTCAGTTTTGTGTCTCATCTCATAACATTATTTTCGTACTTGTCCTTAAATCATATCCAATCATTTATTAATCATATTGATTCATAATCATGGTAATTCTCTGATATAATCTCATATGTTGCTTCTTGAACTGTGCAAAGAGCAACGAACTGTGTTCGGGACATGTAGCTCAAAGAGCAACGGATATTATCCGGTTTACTAGCTTATTTTTTTATCTGTTAAATCCATTGGGACGCCTTTGGGAAGTTGGGCCCATGGATTGAGTCGAGTTATTGTCGGGCAGTAAGGACTGTCGGTTTAAGTAATTTCGTTTGATACCCATTCATCTAGGCGCCACTTGCAGTCAGGAGTTGGCTGTAACCCGCGTGCTGGATCGACGTGTACTCGAGCATGTCTCTTGATTATTTGCAAGGTCGCTCCTCGTCGGGAGGTATAAGGTAGAATAGTAGAAGTCATAAGCCTGGATTTGTTTATTGTTAAGCACAAGTTTATTACTATTATATGAAAACTCCAGTACCATTGCTACATCAAATTGTCGAGTTGAACTATTTTTACCGGTAAGATCACTCCTCAAAATGTATCCAGTAGGTCACAGTAAATTCTTGCATTACCAGTTCTTTTATATGAATCTCACTAAGTCATTAAAGACTTATTTTTCGTTTCTTATGTCCATTCTTCAGGATAAAATCAACATGGTAGCATGGACCAAGTGAATAATTGTTCAATCGTGCGTTTTAGAATATTCGTGTGGTCAAATTATTTGTAATACCAAGACTTCAGCTGTATATATCAAAATATAATTTATAAAACGTGTATGATTTTGATCCGAACAAGTGAGACCCCTTCCTATGAGTTGCACTTTAATCAAGATTGGGTAAAGTGGCTGGCCACCACTGAACCAATTCGGATTGGAGCATGGCTCGTGGGGCGTGGCCGTCACATAATATCAGTTGAAGTAGTGAGTCTAATGGAAAAAGAGACGTCGTCTTCTAAAGAGAGAAGGTATTTAAGCTTTTTTGAGTCGGGGTCTTCTAGATGAACGAGAGGAGATGAGATGGTGTCGATAGAGTGTTTATGGCTGTCATGAGAAGATGACGGGGGAGGATGCTTATTGATTATCGAGAGTTGGGGCCGAGAGTTGAGAGGTTTTCTGAGTTTGGGTTTTTGGTGTGAAATTTGTGAGCAATGAGAGGATGGGGTGGATCAACATTTAGAGCATTTAAAATGTTGGGAGTGGGTTTCTGTTTCATAGAGTTTGGAACAGGGTGAGATTCTGTGAAACAGAATTTGGAGCAAGAGTATTTGGGCTGATAGGAGTTGGGCTAGAAAGAGGATCATATAAATACATCTTATTTGGGCTTTGTTGGGGGGAGCCCAAAAGGCTTAGATATGCAGATGGGAGGCCTGGATTAGCAATTGGAAGGCCCATTTTTAGATGAAAAATAGGATTTGGGGTAAGAGTGCTCTCAGTCTTCAACCAATCACCATATTGCCGGAGAGTGGTGGCGCCGCCCGACATTGTCTTACAATCCAGAAAACAGTGTCCCAACCGCCCACAACAGTAGCAGAAATCAGCTAAACATTCATATCTGACTTCCACATGGAGACGTTTGCCATCCGATGCCGAGAAAAGAACATTATCAATGAGAGGTTTTTGGATGTTCACATTAACTCTTATGCGAAATGGCCTCCGCCCTTTTGGGTTAGCACCAAGACCATGAAAACTGACAAAACGACCCAATATGTTGCTTATAGTAGCAGCACTTTCCGGGTTTATGTAGCCAACGGGAAGATGAAAAATTTGACACCACAAATAGGTGGTTGTGAAATCAATCTCAAATAGAGCAAGATCCAACGGCCAATGTTTCAAAATAATCTGACTTTTTCTAAAAACTCAAGAAAAATTAATGACCTTGTTAAAATCTTCTTCATTGTCGAAAACACAAGAGAAAAGATTATTCTTGAGGTCATGGATTAAGAGCTTCTTCTTTGGCTTCCATGCCTATAGCATTGCAGCTTTGAATCCGCCATAGTGAGCCGAATTTTCCGAGAAAATATATGCTACAATGGTGAAATCCGTAGGAGGATTGAGAGGATATGAGGGTGAGAATTTTTCAGGAGTGTGTGAAGAATCTGAGATCTTAGCATTTTTGAAAGATTTGGCAAGGTTTAGATCGGAATCCATGGATAAATCTGTGGGAAGTGGGGGAGGGGGAGGCGGAAAAAACCCTAACTAGAGGGATCTCTAGCTGGAGAGAAGAGTACGGACGGTGCGTGGGTTGGAGGAGAATAAAGTGTTTTATTCACTCTAACACTGCACTTATCAAAGCTTGATAAGCGCAAAATCAAAGCTTGATAAGCGCAAAGAGTGTAAGGCGTTCGTACTTTATTTTAGAGTAAATTGTATCTAGAGAGTTGTGTCTTTTTATCATATTTCTGAGCCTTTTTGTGAGTAGAGTACGTTTTCATTCTGATAATGCATCATGGACTGAACATCCAAGGGTCATGTTCAATGATCTTTGGATATATACAGATTTTTTTTTCAATTCTTATCGGTAACACATGTTTGCTATCCAAGGATGTCCATATCTTTGTTATTGAGGAAGTTTGACTCTTCGTGTATCTTGATTGAAGTGTCTATGGGGAGAGAGAGAGAGTTATCTTCGTGAATAAGTATTCTCGTGTAGAAGATGTCTTTTGTAAGGAGGAGTACCAACGAACAGAAAGACATGTGGAATGAGCTGCGTGTTCGTATATCTTTATATACATCTTCAATTTATTTTTACATCTTTTGATAAAATAGTAAAATTATATGTGAAGTTTACATGGAAAATATTTATAAGTTTTATTTCAACAATGTCAACAAATAAAAAACAATTCTATATGTTCCAAAAAAAATGTTTACAAATTTTGATCCATATATTTATATATTCAAGCCATAGGCCCCAACTAGTCCCAAAGTATGCTTAAATTACCCTAGAAGTTGTAATTAAGGTGAACTGGCCTCCACAACTTTTACAAATATAGAGTATATTTTTATTTTAGTACAACATTTTACATTTAAGGTTAATTAGGAAACCAATGTAAATAACAAAGAAAACAAATAACTGTTCCTCACACAACAAAGATTCTTTTCACGGAAAACAAAAACCAAAAAACAATTAATTAAAAGAATATTATTTGTAAGCGGTCAACTCAGTACCATCAGAAAAAAGAAAACCACAAGAGAGAAAAAAGGAAAATCGTTAGCTCATATTCCATCACTTCTCTCAGCCAATCTATATCTGTTAATTTTCCTTTTGTGCTTTTTCTTTTTTTACTGTTGAAATAAATTATTCTTCTTGATTTTTATTAAAAAGATTTGCAGAAAACATGAGCCTCGGTGAATTTCTCAGTATTCAACCCTCTGAATTAAAATTCCCATGTAAGTTGATTTCATATGTTACTTGGTTGTCATAATAAGTGGGTAAAGGTTGAATTTTTATTCTAATAAGATTATGAAGTTTGTTTAATTTTGATTCTAATAAGGTTATTTCATTTTGGATTTGTGATTTTTGATGTGGGTTTTGTTTCTTTTTTGTCATGTGGGTTTGTGGGATAAAGTTGAATTGAGGAAGCAGAGTTCATGTTCTTTGCAGTTGGCTAATAGGACTGATCAGTATGTAGCTTTTAAGGTAAATATGCAAATTATAATCCTATAGTTAATTTTTTTGTTGGATTTTTATGATGTGTAAGATAGAGTAAAAGCAGGTGTATGAGACTTTTGATTGTAATTTGTGAAGGTTAAAACTACCAATCCGAAGAGGTATTGTGTTCGCCCTAATGCCGGTGTTGTTCTGCCAAATTCCTTTTGCAATGTCACAGGTGAAAACCCCATTGTCTTTTGCAATAGTTTGCGGTTTTCAGACTTATGTATTGTATATTGTATGATTGGCTATTGCATTTGATAATTACGGATACTTGGTTTGTGGAAATTGTAGTTACAATGCAAGCACAAAAGGAAGCTCCCCCTGATTTGCAATGCAAGGACAAGTTTTTGGTTCAGAGTGTTGTTGTGCCTAACGGTACAACAAATAGAGATGTGACTCAGGAAATGGTGTGTTTGGATTGTTGAGATGTTGTATTTCGTTTTTAAGCTTTATGAAGCTTTTCTTGTTTGCTCGGTTTTTCACTTTTATCGCTTCTTCAATCGTTATGCAGTTTAACAAGGAGGAGGGAAAAGTTATTGATGAGTTTAAAATGAGAGTCGTCTATATTCCGGCTAACCCTCCTTCTCCAGTACCTGAAGGAGACGAAGAAGCGACTTCTCCTAGAACGTCTTCTGCAGAGGATGAGATTAAGAAATCTGCTTTCTCGGAGGCTGTAAGTGCTCGATATGATCAGTTTTTCTTATCTTTATCTCGCATTTTGTTAAACTTGTTAATCACCGTTTTCGATGATTTCAGGTAGCAAGATCATTAAACCAACAGATGGGGAATTCGTCTTCCTCTGAGGTAACCTGTTTTACAAAAAAAATACATAGTAAATGTAGAGACGACATCTGTTCTTACTTGTTTTAATCTATAATGTCGATTAGGAGTCTAGGTTCTGTGAAGAACCTTTATTGGAGCCATGTTTCTAAACTAATAATTTCAAGCTTGCTGAGTGACAAACTCTTTTTTTTTTTTTTTTTTGCATAAGTGGTAAAACTTTCAATGTTTCGTAGATTATATTATAAGACTAACATAAGTGAGCTCATTTTCATACATAAAAACCATTTATCTTATGATAGATTTTGCTCGGCCAACAAACATATTTTTATAGCTTCTAAGTCATGTTCAGATGAGTTGTCTTAGAAGATCTTTCAGTTTGGTTGACTGGTCTTAGAGCAGGCACATCTTGAAAAGTATTGCGTGTTTACTGGAATTATTGAGCACTTTGATGTTTCATTATGCTATTGGAAACCTCTGTTGTCCATATTCCTCCTTTGCGACTCTTAACACATGCAAGTGGCTAGTCACAATATCCATTTCGTAATCCAATGAGATATAAATTGTTTTCGGACCGATGTATTAGGAGTTGGGAAGGGAATAACGTTTATACCGATGCCTTTACATTTGAATTGTATGGAGTGGATAGCAAAGTGACTTGGCCACATAGTTTACACCCATTGTGTTCAGATATTTGGGGTGTTGATTGTCAAAGAGTGGAAATTTGTTTTGACCTCGTCTAGTAGTGTATGGCTTTGAATTCAACGGCCTATACAAATAAAACTCTTACCTTACAAATTTAAGATTCGAAATAAATTTTGTTTTTTAGTGAAACTACTATGGCACATATTCCTAAAATAAATAGAATAATTACTTGTGCAAACAATAAATCAGAAAACAAGGCTTGGAATGCAAGTCCCTCATTGGATAAACTTGGTTTCAAATGTGTTATTACTAGTCTTTCCAGCATGAGATGTGATTATTACTATTGGAATTTGGAGCATTCGGATTTGGGATGTTGGTC
The DNA here is from genome assembly GCA_948329865.1 of Linaria vulgaris. NCBI lineage: Eukaryota > Viridiplantae > Streptophyta > Magnoliopsida > Lamiales > Plantaginaceae > Linaria > Linaria vulgaris. The sequence goes on along the minus strand of OX415250.1, from coordinate 117,298,473 downwards.
AAGTTAAGACCCTTAGTTATTTTTAACTGCATTCTGTCCTTAGATCTTTTAAGCTGTTCCTTGGAATGATGCGTACATATGCATATATGATTCTGTATTTTTTTTTTTTCAACATCTTCATATTAGCGTCGAGTTTCAACCTGACGCGGAATCATTATATTCAGGAACAGTCTGTTATTGCGAAGTTGAATCAGGAGAAAGCTGCTGCTCTTAAACAAAACCAAAAGCTTCGGGAGGAATTGGTATATAAAATTGTCGACTTGCATGTAGTGTTCTATGTTTTGTCTTTTCAGCTAAAGTATTCTGGTTACTTGCAATGGAGGTAAAGGATGAATGAATCTTGTAGCCAGACGTAGAATGCAGGCTTTTTTCTGTCTCCTTCACTACTGCATACATAAAACCAAAAACAGGACATGTATTGTAGTTGGAATGTCGGAGAATTATATAGTACTATTATCATAGAAAACTGTGGAATTCAATTTGTATTTTTTGACAATATGCTTCTTACTTAAGCAACATGGTCGTTTAATATGATAATCTATATCACTTTCTTTGTCTACTTGTTCGCATCAGCTGAAGGAGGAGGGAAGGAGTGGGTGGTTTAATGCTATTCCACCTGTTAAGATGGATTTTTTGTTTTATGGTACACCTTGTGGCCACAACTATTCAGCTTGAAAACTTGTCGCGACGATATTGTGATGTTACTAATAGCACCATAATTTTTATGATCTGGCAAAATTATGACCACAAGATCCGTAATTCCAGTTCATGTTAGAATCACTAGTTTCAGGCTCCCTGAGCCAGTAGTGCATGCATATATACATATATGTGTGTGTCTGTGTGTTCACCTACACGTATTTGGTTATTATGTTGCTCCCAGTTCAACAACATCGTATTTGCTGTGCAGGAACTGCTGAGGGGAAAGAGTGGACAAATCCAGCGTGGCGGTGCCTCAGTCTCTGTGATGCTTTTTGCTCTGCTGATAAGCGTTTTGGTCGGATACTTCATCTGAAAAAGAAAGATTAGCAAAGGACTGAAATTGTCTTTTTTTTTTCTCCAAGTTTTGGTTTTGATGATACGTGAGAATTCTTTATTCAGCTCGTCCCTTTTCAGAAAGTGGAACACCGTTCTTCTTCTGTTGCGACAATTTTTGTTAGTCCATTTACGTAGCGATTTTTTTAGTCGGTTTTTGTAGATGCAATATATGTTGTATTTGTAACCTGACAAATTCACGTTTTTATTTTCGTGGTCGGTTTGTAAGGGAGTAAATGTGTTTGTCTTGATATCCATAAGTTTGGAGCAATTTTGAAGAAGATTATACTGATGTAGAACTGGTGTGAAGTTGTTCCTTTTAGGAGTGTGATCTAAAGCCTAAACTGATAAGTTCTGAAAGGTGGGATATATAAATGATTATTTAAACTATTAAGGTTCAGTTACTGTACTTCTTGAAAAGTGGTCAAATTTTAGAAGTTTTGAATTTGATGTTATGAAAATTATAGACACGAAATATGTAAGTTGGATACTGCTGCTGTTACTACGACGAATAATTATACAGAAATAATAAAGCAAATTTTATTGTCGCTCTAAATATATTTTAGCAAAGATCAATTTGGTTAAAAGTATATATAATTTTTACTAGTTACCAGTTACCACCGTGTTGAAAGTTGATGCTGAAGCAAATAAAATGACATTAGACCCAAGAAAGAGAGGAAATAATGTTCAATAGAAAGCCCATAGAGGTAGGTGTAAGGTGATTTCCTCAAAATATGCTTCTTCTTTTTTTTTTTTGGAAAATTGCGCATTGCATCATGGAACTTGTTGTTTTGCCAAGTTGCACCTTGAAATTGTGTATTTCTTGGCAATATGTAAATAAAACCTTATGCGGAGGACAAAGCTCAAATATTCGGAAGCATACGCGACATGGCGCAGCACGTGAACTTGTCGTGGCTCACACGAGAAATCTGCTACTCACACGAGGCGATTTCAAGGTGAAATCTGCTACTCACACGAGAAGGTAGGGGGCACCTCAAATACGCGGAAGCGATGCGAAGAATTTCTACGGTGGATCGGGGAGTGCAAACTCATGGACCTAGGATTCAACGGGCCGATGTTCACATGGCTTAATAAGCGCGACGGCGGACAGCTAATACGGGAAAGAATTGATAGAGCTTTGGCGAATTCCGATTGGTTGGATAAATTCTCCGAATATGCTGTTTTCCACGTACCGCGCACGCACGGGGATCATCATCCCATACTCACGAATTGCTACGACACTATGGAAAGGCGCGCCAAACGTCCGTTTAGATTTGAAGCAATGTGGACTCGCCATCCCGATTGTGGTAAAATTGTGAAAGGGGTGTGGGATGAAGATGGTTTAGTCGAGGCGATCGCGAGCATACCCAAGGTCCTTATTCCGTGGAACGCCAACAATTTTGGGAATTTTAAGGCAAAAAGAACTCTTTTACGCCGCATCGAAGGGGCGCAAAATTCCTTAGCCCGACACCACACCGAGTTTCTGTGGGAGTTGGAAAAAAAATTGTTGAGCGAGTATAATGAGGTCTTGAGAAGGGAGGAGATCTTTTGGCGGCAAAAATCACGCATTAAGTGGTTAGCCGAGGGGGACCGCAACACTGCTTTTTTCCATCGGTCTACCATGGTTAGGAGGAAAAAGAACCGTGTGCCTATGCTCAAAATCGCGAATGTATGGTGCAAAGAGGACGAGACGCTAAGAAATCACGCACGAGATTACTTCATGAATTTATTTAGAGGAGAAGGGCGAACATGCCTCCCTCTCGGTGTGTCGCTGTTTCAATCTCAACTTGATTCGGATGAGGTGAGCTTGGTTGGAAGGGAGATTACAATGAGAGAATTAAAAGATGTCGTGTGGAAGACACATCCATCCAAAGCACCGGGGTCGGACAGAATACAAGCACTATTTTTTCACAAATATTGGGACTGGACGTGTGATAAACTCTTCGAGTTTGTGATAAAGGCGTTTGAGGAACGACAATTTGATAGAAAGGTTTGTGGTGCGCACCTTTGCATCATCCCTAAGGTGACGAATCCCTCTTTCATCTCGTAATTCCACCCGATATCTCTTTGTAATGTGATTTACAAGTTTATAACAAAGTGCATCACATTACGATTGAAAGATAGTATGCCTCATATTATTGCGCCGACGCAATCTAGCTTCATCAAAGGGCGTAGCACTCAAGATAATATTATTGCGATTCAAGAAATTCTTCATTCACTACGTTCCAAGAAAAAGAATAAGGTTGGTTGCATGATTCTTAAGTTGGACCTTGAGAAGGCATATGACAAAATTAATTGGGCGTTCCTCGAAGATATGTTGGTGGCGTTTGATTTTCCTCCCAAGATTATTGAGCTTATCCATTTTTGTGTGCGCAATGCGTCGACTAAAGTACTTTGGAATGGGGAACCGCTTGAGGAGTTCGCTCATGGGTGTGGGTTGCGGCAAGGGGATCCTCTTTCGCCATATCTCTTTGTACTATGCGTGGAAAGACTTGCTTATCTTATCCGCGAGGCCGTTGAGGATAATAGTTGGGAGCCAATTGTTCCGTGTCGAGGGGGGCCTCGCTTATCCCACCTCTTCTTTGCGGATGACTTGATCCTCATGGGGAGAGCGACTATCAAAACCATGAGGACAATTAAAGCGACGTTGGACAGTTTTTGTGCGGACTCGGGGCTGAAATTAAGCGCGGCAAAATCGAAGGTTTGGTTTTCACACCATGGGGGCTGGAGTTTGAAGCGCCGCATTTGCGCGGTACTCGGATTTTCAAGTACGAATGGGTTGGGAAAATATCTCGGATCCCAACTGGTCCATGGTCGTGTGACTCGCGAGAATTTTAACGAGATCATGGATAAATTGACGCAAAGGATGTCCGGATGGAAGGAGAACACGCTTTCGCTTGCGGGGCGCACTACCTTAATTCAATCGGTTGCCACTGTTGTTCCTATACACTCAATGCAATCGTGTTGGGTTCTGGAGAATGTTTGTGATAAGCTTGATCGAATGAGTCGTGATTTTCTTTGGGCGGATGAGCCGAATGCGCGAAGGCTTCACTTGGTGGGGGTGGAAGCGCGTGTTGCAAGGAAAAAATGAGGGGGGACTTGGACTACGATCGGCGAGGCTTAACAATGAAGCTCTCCTCTCCAAGATTTGCTGGAAGGTGATAACGAATCATGACAGTCCTTGGTCGGAGTTAATACGAGCAAAGTATCTCAAGAACGTTCGCATCACAGAGTATGTGTCGAAACCGCGGGATAGTCCACTTTGGAAAGGAGTTATGCACTGTATGGAGCGGATTAATCCGCTTATTAGGTGGAAAATGGGAGATGGCAAGACCGTTTCCCTATGGTTCGATAGATGGTTGGGAGATACACGATTATGCGACGTAATTGAGGAGATCGAGTATGATGAGTATGGGCTGAAAGTGGCTGATATTTACGAGGTGGAGGGCTGGAAATTTGATGACCTTGACACGATAATCCCTCACGAATGAAGAGTAAGAATTCTGGGCATGAATGTTGTGCTAAGGGACGTACCGGATACACCTATTTGGAGCCCGTCGGCGGATGGAAATTTCACATGCAAGAGTGCGTATTTGGCGTTGCTACATAAGGACGGAATCCCGAGCAGTGTGCGCGAGAATTTGAGCTGGATTTGGCGTGTCCCATGCAGCAACAAAGTGATATTCTTTTTATGGTTGGCATGTCAAGAGCGACTTGCGTCAAACGTACTACGAAAAAAACGTAAACTAACGGAATCCGCGGACTGTGCACAATGTCCCCGGATTGGTGAGACCGTGACACATATACTTCGTGACTGCCCTAGGGCCGTGAAGGTTTGGAGGGTTCTCATCCCAAGACAACTATGGAGTCGGTTTCTGGAGACGGATGATAAGGAATGGCTGCACCGAAATCTAGTGTTCACTGAGAAGATTAGCAAGGAGATTGATGGCGTTCCTTGGAACGTTATTTTTGCGGCGGGAGTTTGGCGTATTTGGAAGGCGCGCAACCGTCAAGTTTTCAAGGGTAATAACTTAACAACATATGGCGTGATTTGTGAAATTAAGCAACTTTGTTGGGATCAAATGGCCGTGATGCGCGCCCGACAAGTGACGGTAGTGGGGAAGTGGAAGAAGCCAAAAATAAGGTGGTTCAAATTGAATATTGATGGTAGTGTATCCACGAGAAATAATATTGGGTCGTCGGGAGGCGCTCTACGCGACGACAAGGGAGATTGGGTTTGGGGATTTGTTAGAAAACTTGTTGCGCCAACAGTCTTGGAGGCGGAGTTGGAGGACATCCGTGAGGGCCTCGCCATTGCTTGGGAACGAAGAGGGCGTAGGATCGAGGTGGAGACGGACTCCAAAGATGCGTATTCAATTATCACGGATGACACAATCCGTAGCCATGATCTCTATAGAAAAATCGAGGAATGTCGCGCTCTATTACCTAAGCCGTGGGATTGTGAGTTCCGTTGGATTGGACGGGACGCGAATAGAGTAGCCGATGCAATGACAAAATTTGCTTGCGAGTCCGTGGACGAGTTTAGTGTGTTACTAACCCCGCCCCCTATTTTAGTCCATATTTTGTATGCGGGTCTAGCCTAAGGGCGCTTTGTTTCTGTTACAAAATATATATATATATGTGTGTGTGTATATATACATATATATTTATATTGGTAATAATTGAGCCACCTTTACAAGAATAATTGTGCGGTAACAGGATATTGGTTAATTCTTGTAATTTAGTACTAACATGACGTAAATTCCAAAAATGCAGTTTCTCTCCTCAAGAGAAAAGGAAGAACGAGAACTTAAACAAGTATAGCAGTTTCTTAATCTATTAGGCATTAGCAGTACATGAGACATGACATAGTAATGCAAACATGACTATATATACATGTATATATATATATAGATTACAATTTCTGAGCGTCTCCTAGAGAAGACATCATATCGATACATTTCAACTCTGGTGTATAATGAAACAAACCATAAAGTTGTTTAAAGTTTATTGCAACAACTATCTTTACGACATTTTGGAAATATGTCGAAAAAACTGCTGCTTACAAAAAAAAAAAACTAAACTTTCATCCTATATGCTATCTACATATATACAGGAACCTGCACATATCACACGTAATTTACAAAAGCGCAACATTTGAGTTTTACCATTGACGATCATTCTTGAATCTCTTCAGCTTTTCTTTTGTTCGATTTGCGAAACATTGACAAACTAGCATTAACCAATTTACCAACATTTGGTAAACTGTGATTCTGAGCCATGTATGCACCAAATAATGTGCCTGCCATGAATGTAATGCTTTTTCCTATTATACCCATTTTGTTTTATTCCTTCTTCAAGTTTCTGCAGGATTATTGGAGTAGAGAAGATTGTATATTTTGATTAATCAGCTGTTTTCGCCCTCTTTTGGTACGAAAGGAAAAGGAAGTTACACCTATTTTAGCTTTTCTATTTTTTGGGGGAGTTAGAAGCTTAGAATGGCTGCTATATATAGGACAAATACTTTGATTTTCTAATAATTGAGATGCCAAAGATCACATGATAATGCAAACTTGACTGTAACATATGAACTTTTTCTTTTACAATCCGCGACAATGATCTAAGTACACACTTTAATGTTTGATTACGTAAAAACGCCTCTAGAAGTTGTCATAAGATGTTTACTAAAGCAACTAAACCTTGCACAAGTTTTGAGAAAAGTTTCTCTACGGCCTGGATAGGATGATAACGCGGTGATGCCCGATTCGAGTCTCGCTTAAGCGTCCCAAGTGCCGAAGGACCTAGCAAGTAGCAAGGCGAAAGACAATTGAATTAGATACTTGCCATATACTTGTTACACAAATTCTCAATTCTCAGTTATAGTCTCACAGGTTGTCAAATTTGTTAGGCGTGCTATAGTAGTATAAGCAAAGTCCAGTGAAGATAAAACAAGATGTACTCACTATGGACATGCATCAATATAATCACAAGAAAAGTAGTATATAGACTTTGAGACTGAACAAAATCATGGCCAATTTGTCAGGCTACAGTCTAATTTACTCTAACATAAGCAAACTGATGTTTTCTTTCTTCACAAATAAGTAATATGCTAAATCCTTTTTTGACCAATTTATTTAAACAAGCGAGAAGCACTAACCGTCAATATTGTTTTGCCAGTGTTGTCAAGTTTCAAGGCTGGTCCTTTGACATCTGCTTCTAGAAAGAAATGCTTTCCCTTCACTTCATCTGCCGCGGCAATCTCCCTTAGTTCCTGAATATGTTATACATACATTAAGCCTTTCTGAGTGAAGTATGCTTGGACCCCCCCATGAGAAATGATGTAATTACGAGAAACAGAAATAGAAGCTTGTGAAACCAACAAGGTGGTTCAACCAGATAAGATCGACTATATTGCAACACAAAACTTTAAACTAAATAATTAACCGGCTGCTTCTACCACTTATCTAATAAACTAGTTTGCAAAAGCCAGTATAAGAAATCAAAATGAAGCACTTTGGCACAACCTTAAAAGAGAAAAGCCTGTTGTCCTAAAGAAGAAAAGTACAAATATAAAAAATCAATAACATTGAGAGGATAAATTTACCAGAGCCTTATCCAAGTCTTTATCTGTCAGCTTCACCATTTGTAAGAAAATAAAAGAATGAGCAATCAGTATAAAGACATCAAGTAAGTTTCAGGTGAGAAATATATAAAATGGACATGCAGTTACTGTGTAAATAGAAATAAAATGACAATAATAAGAATACCTTTTTTCTTGGTGCTCTGATAAGCTGGGAATTTGCCTCAGCGTATGTTGCTATATCACCAATTGCAGCATTGACTTTATCCAAAGTTAGCCTTTGTTTCATGTATCTGCAGTTTTTACATATATCAGAGCTTATAGCTTGAATAAGAAGACTTCACAATGAATCAAGTTGTAACTTACTACACGCAACTTATTCCAGTTAACTGAATGACAATTCACTTACGGTGGCACAGAGTTCAGCTCATCCACAGTAATGTACCACCTAGGTGGTGCTGCTCGACCCTTCTTCTCCTAATATAGAAAGTAAAGGTTAAATTATTTAAAATAGTCTTACTAAGACGAATTTCATGAAGCGTCTTTGAACCTGAAATAATATCCTTCCATATAGAAAAAAAGAAACACTTTTTTTAACTTATATCTCCTTCAGAAAATTTTCAAAGCTCAACTCTGCTCAACAATTTGAACAGTTCAGCTTTAGCTAGATGTTTTTTCTCAACGATGGACAGATATAATCATCAGTAATCATTCCTTACGATCTCATATGAATAATGGTACTAGTAATCACCTAAAGCATATCATCAAGGGTTCTCATCAATTACCAATGAACTATAAGTTAGTGTGGCCGCATAAATGATTCAAGAAGATTGCAGACGAACATAGAATAAGTAAAAATAATAATCAGGAGCCTGATTCATAGTTCTTCAGTTAAATTGTAACTTTTGCTTCTCATTCTGTGAAAGACATAGGTCGTTGCACGGAATAAAATGCATAAACTGTATCTAGTTGAGAATGACTTCACAAATCTCTATGTATAAACCAATGTACACCAACCTGACAGTCCACAGACATCCAAAATGTTTACTGGCTAAATGGGCAATATTAAAATTGAAATCAAAGAGGTTTGCTAACTTCTATTTGGTGCAGACATTCTTACCTTTGGTGCAGGCTCCTCGAGCTTTTGATTCTCAAATTTAACTTCTAGCGTAGACACCTCACCTTGCACACTGACACAAGTAAAACCGGGCAAAGTCAATCATGAAGAGCAAATGGATTGAAGACACATTATCGAAATCACATGTTCATGAAATTTTAAATCACTGTACCCGCTACATATCACAAACTACCTTTGACTCGCATCCCGATTCAAATTTGTAAGTCTTTCTGGCAAAGATGTGGGAATATGTACAGCAACACTCTCCAATTTCTTCCTTTGCCGCAATGCTGCCTCTATTAACTTCTGCAAAGAAATGAATGAGTTCCCAACTCAGTTATTGAATAAACTCGAGCTCATCATGTACATCAAACTACACCTAATTAGTAGGCACCTAATTGTGAGTTGGTAAGCCTATTGTAGTACGTACTAAGTCAAGATTTAGTATGAACGACCCAGGACTACATAGGTAATATCTCCCAGCTTACTTGGATGAATTGTAATTCGAATTAAATCATGTTCTAAACCAACCATATAATCATGCAAATGCCGGACTAAGCTATAATCCAAATCAAGTCCACTCTTGCCTGTCATAAGTCCTCCAAATTTCCGTAGACAAACTTGAACGAGAGATTTCACGTTCTACAATCGTGTATATGAGATGGGATGTGTTTTATTGTTTCATGAGTTCTCATCAATTGACGCATACCTAGTGCGATTTAGGGCACATTGCTCAAACTCGAGATACACGACATTTTTCAAAATTTGCCACGAAACTTAAAACACTGCCACCTAGATCGGAAATCCAAAAATAACCCCACTCACTCACCCCCTAGCTAAAAACACAAACCGCAAGCTCGACTTATCAGCTAAATGTCATAGCCTTCTAATTGTACCCTAATTATACCTCCAACGAAACCGATGAAAGTCGTAAATCACGAATATAAATAAATAAATAAAAAATCAGATCTATAATATTACTTTGGCCTTGGGGATAGCTTGAGCTTCGTCGCGTAATCGATCTTTGATATTTTGGACCTGTAGCTCCATTCCTTCTAGCGCCGCATCAATTGCGGTTAAATCGCTGATGCTTCTCGTCGGATACACTGTTGTTCAATCAGATTTCAAATCAATTTAAAAAAAAAATACGGAAAAGTACAGAATCTTCAACTATTTTACGAATGATTCAATAAAAATATAGAAATAGGAATTATTAAGAAGAGGAACTGAACTGTTGCGAGCAATGACGAGCTGCTGGAGCTCCGAGATTCTGGTGTTGAATGACGAAATCAGAGCGTCGAGTGACGCGCCTGCTTCTCTCACCTCCATTGTTTCTCTCTCTACAATTTACAAAAGCATCAAATTTGGGGGAATTATCTCTCTCTCTCTTGATTTTAAATACTTTTCTGGCGGGAAAAATAACTTTGTTTTTGATAAATATTTTGGGTTTGGTATATTTGACTAGGTTAAATATTAATTAAAAATCGTAATATTTGAAAATTTTCAACACATTTCAGAAACTTGTAAGAATCTAGTTATAATGAACCAAAATAACTTATATGTTTCGTTTTGATAAAATCACAATTTTGAGAATTTGTTCTTTGTCAATAACTATACTTTTTATTTATTTATTACTTGACTCTTATACTTGTGAACGTGCGTATTAGATGAATATCTCATATCAAATTTAGCACGTGAAAATACGCATTAGACACGAATAGCAAGAGAATGGTATAATAATACTAAAGTCAAGTGGAGAGGAGATTGGGCTACAAGCCTACAACATTCAAAGAATTCAAATTCAGATTTCGTGGAGGTGTGCACACAAAGTCATGAAAGGAAATAATTTTGAGTTTTTTTTTTAATAAAAAAAGCCGAGGTGCAACATTTTTTGAAGCTTAGATTGACTTTCAAGAGATGATAGGAAAAACACAAGATGACTACCTTACAAGAGGTAATACTGAATTTGATGTTTCATGGTTAGAAGAGAAACATGTGGATGATATCTATTATTGGAGGTTAAGTAAAGTTAGTCACCATGTCGTGGATAAGCTGAGTGGATAACTATACCATGGAGAAGAATTTCAACCGTTATCACCTGATGCAACATTCCAATTGATGTACGATGTCGCAAGAGCCACAAATGAGCACGGATTCCTGACAGCATGCAATGCAACTTTCAACATTGTTAATGACTCTTGCAGATGACCATCAAAGAAGAGGAGAAGGTGAAGAAAGGAGCAAAGGAGGAGAAATACCACAATGAAATCGGTGCACCAAATGACGTCTGATTCTTCACTTAAATTGTCGAGCTAACCGACAATAAACTAAGCGTTGTGTGGGAGACAACCCACAATAGTAAGTTTTTAATTACTGAATCTTTAATTTAGTTTCGTTTTCATACTTTGATGGGGCTGAGGCATGATAACTTGAGTCATATATAGCATTTTATTTTAATTTCTCGTTGAGCTAAACATTGAGATAGGAAAAATGAAGAAAGTGAAGGAAACCATAAGTGGAGAGACGAACATGACAAATGCAAGATGATATTAGACAAAAGTAAGTACAACACAAATCAGAGCACGCAAAATAGGTTTTCTAATAGCATGTGCGCGATCACACGCGCAATCACTGTTCACATCGCGCCTCACACACGCGATCAAGACGAGCGATTTGATTATGTGGTACCAGAATATTAGAAGATACCACGTCCAGTAGGGCGTCAAAGTTTACATCGCGCCTCAACTTTTTCTTGCATTACATGTTTCTCAGTTCGAAAGGTAATAAGTGACATGTTGAAATCAAAATCTACGAAATTTAGCTGATTAATCTCTATCTTTACCTTTTCCTACCATACTTATATTTCTCTTATGATTAAATTCCATTGTTACATAAGTTATTCCATTGTGATTTTTGTTACTATGGATAGTTATGCAACTTAATGAAAATTTTCTAAAATTTTAATTAAGAACTCTTTTATTTATAACTCTACTCACTTTTATAATTCTATTATCTCTCATGGCTATTTCTTCTTTACTTCTCATATCTATTTAATTTCTTTCAAGAAAGTTTTATTTTTCTATTTGTTCTTTGTAGGAGAACATGGGATCTGGACGCTACTATACGATTGATCTGAGGATTGGAAGACCAACAATATTGGATAACCTTAGCATAACACAACTGATCTACGATCTGACAAAATTTACATCAAGAAGGTGCTATGAGAAATACATCCAGTTGTTGCACATTGATTTTGTGGACAAGCAAGCTTTTCTAGTCCCAGGGATTAGCATGTAGAAAACAAAATTTGACCAAGTTTCACTTAGATCGGGGATCGTAAATGACAACCTAGTACGTGAGTTTTATGATCATTATGACCGTAGGGAGCCATCGACCATCATCCGACTTCATGAGGTCCGTTTCACTACATTAAGAATAAATAAACATTACGGCATAAAGAATAAATCCATGGAAATGTGGAGCACCTACCGGAAATATTAAAGAAGTTCGCATTAGAGCAGCTGGCTACAAGTGAGAGGCGTTTTTTTAATCAACAAGGAAAGTTTGAAGCCAATTATGGGTCACTTAGAGCTTTTGACAAAGAGCTATATTTATTTGTAAGTTCGAGAATTCTACCACTTGTCAATGTAGGAAAAGTTTCATCAGAACACGCAAAAGTTATGATATGCATATAAGGAGGAGACACTCCAAACGTAGAGGAGATGATAATTAAAGGCATTTAGAATCACACCATCAACGATCCTCCACACTTTATGTATTTTGGAGCTCTCATAACCGCACTCTGTATCAAAGAAGGATATCTAGAGTTTGATACATACAACCATCACCTAAATGCATATCCCATTAATCATGTTGTGAGGCAAGTGATAGAAACTACCTTCCACACTAACGAGTTATCAATAATAGAGTCAAATCAAGAAACTCTATCACATTCGTTGAGGAGAGAAAATGACGGCGCACGCGTATTTGCAAGAGGTGAAAGAACGATTAGAAAAGGAAAATACTAAGTTAGTGAGTCAGATGATGGAATCATCAGAGATTTGACCTTTTCGAACTCTTTCTGTAACTCACTAGAGGCCCGGGAAACAAAGAGAAGATGTGTACGAACGAGATATCCAGCAACAAGAAGAAGGAAAAGGATTGAATAGAGGAACTCCTGAACATTTGGCGATCTCAGATGTGTCGATATCAATGGTGACTCGTTATTTCGATGAATCATTTCTTCGGACAGAAGAAGATTATGTAAACACTTAATCGAAATCTCACTTATCAGATTCCATTGTGTAAGACACCATTTTTTCTGAAGAAGTTGAGAGAAATTTAGGAGAGTTTTACAAATGGAGAAAGCAACACCACCACCAGTCCGACGAGTGTTCTTTGAGCTCGATCAGGGGAGTCCTCTAATATTTACTTTAATTATTTATGTTTAATGCAATGAGGACATCGCATGATATTAAGTTTGGGGGTGGTAGCTACGCCGTTTGATTTTGCTTATTTGCTATATATTTATCTTTAGAGCCTTTTAAAAAAAAAATTAAGTCAGTAGAATGGAATTTGAAGCATGAATACGTAGGACTCTATGATAGTATACACATCATATTGTACGAATTTGAGATAAAGAAATACGTGATTGTCTTTGGTAAATCTTGCGTAATATGGCTAAAAGCATGTTTTAGTTTCATATACACATTTCAATCTACTGTTATGTATAATTGTGAAGAGAATGTTGCTTATTTATAAGAATATAGCAATGAAGCATGTGATTATGAATCTGGAACAAATTGCTTTACTATTACTGGAGATAATGGTAGATGTAAATGTTAAGAAAATGAAATAGGCCATCGTTTCAAAAATTTGAGTTTTAAACTTTCAATCCAAGAACCCTTTATAAACATAAGATTATCCACGTAACCCCCACTGAAGTCTTTTCTATGAGCCTTTGTTTATGAAGCCTACTTTCCTACCATGAACTGAAAAGGAAAAATTTATATCCTACCAATTTGTAGAGATGGATGTAGTAGATATAAGGAGGGATAAGGTAGGAGCTCAAACAAAAGCATGAGGTAAAAAGAAAAATCTAAATAGAAAATAAGGATGAACATAATAGAGAATACATAACCCATGCAAAAAATTTAAGTTTGGGGGTGTTTCTCGAAAAATCGTGAAGTATAATATGGTTTGATACTTGCAAAAATGAAAACGAAAATAAAAAGATGTCAAAAAGAGCCTAAAATGTATGGCCAATGAAGAAGGCACATACAATGGAGGAAAGAGTAATACATGAGTGGTTTACTACATGCATCTTTAGAACTCATATATGACTTTTTCCATTATAGGTCACACCCGAGCCTAACATTACAAGCTTACAAAGTCCTAAATGATCCTCAACATATGAAATTTACTTGTGCCAATGGCAATAGAAGAGTGAAGAGTGAAAAGTGTAGTGATTATATGTTAAGAGCTATGCTTTTATAAGTTTGCAACATGAAAGTAACTCTTATACATCAAAAATAGTATCAAACGCTATTAGAACACATGAAACGGATGTGAAGATGACTGTATAAAACTTGATGTGATCGTGTTCATTTATTCTGTCTCATCTCTTGTTTTGACCATAGGTTGTATTTTGAGAATTCCCGCTTACGCATGTTGGCATATCAATGATTACGTTCTAATTTAGATCGAGTCAGTTAAGTGAGTTTGTTTGGGGACCAGCAAAGGTTTAAGTTTGAGGGTTTTTGATAACCGTCTAATTAGCGTGATTTAAGTATTTGTTTACTCAGGCTTTTGAATACTTATGATGACATATTTACTTATTTTATTACTATATTATGTTTTCTTAGGAATTTATGGAGTCAAGACGAAATGAGGCTAAATAATGCCAAAAATGAGGCTACATCACTACAATAAGGCAAAATACCGAACATAGCGCAATTGAAAAGGAAGATACTAAGAGACCGCATGGAGAAAATTAGAACGTCGTGTAATCAGCATAGCATCACACGAGCATCACGCGTGTGACGCCCCATCATATTAAATAAACTCATTTTGTTTTAGTCTACATTATTGGGAAAAGAACACAATTTACCTGTTTTATTACACCTTCGTTTGAAAATTCATTTTAAGATAAAAAAAATAATAGTTTAACCATTCTAGTAAGTATCAATTAAATGTTAATTGACAAAGTGAGAAATATTTCAATTGTTGAGCCCATCAACTACTATCGATGGCGACATTCTTTAATCGGAAATATCCAGCATATAAAATTTACAGCATATCTTATTTACAACTTTCACTCTTGTACCTCATGATGAATTATAACGAATAGATATACAATTTGTCATGGTTAAATTCTAAGGATAACATCCAACTCCCTTCAGTCTAATTAGCTTACACCTAAGCATAGAACGGTGAACACTCACAATATGAAAACGTGGCAGCAAGCTAGGAGATATAGAGAGTAAACAAATTTGACTCTGGCTATAAACCATCTTCTCTCTGGTCACGGTACGTATGCACATGTATGTTAAGAAATAAAGAGAGAATAATTATTGGATCAAAACAAAGAGAGAACAAATGATATTAACAAGTATACTGATGGTTAAATATGAGAATCAATTCGAGTGAGCTTAGGCGGAAGGAAAACTAAGCACCGCTGCCGTGAATAAGAATGCGCGGAAACAACGTAAGTAGTTTCTATAATCTTTCTCAAAATCTTTAATCATTGTTATGGTACGAAAAGATATATTTGTTGATGACATGACTAATTGCAATTAATGGTAGCTTTCTACTGTCACAAACTTTATAAATTTATAGGCTAATCTTTGGTTTTGAATACGTCTACACTAAAGTATCCAAGTAATAAAAGTGTTCTGTACCATCTAAATTCTTTTGGCTTAGTTCTCTTGATTAAGTGACCTGAAATAAGACTTCAATGTAAGTGGCATCGGAAACTAAGTAGCTGGTACTACAGAAGCCATTGATTGACCTTCAACTAAACATCATAATAATTATTGTTAATTGTTCACTTGTTAACTTAGCAGCCTAGAATACCCTACAACAATTACCTGACTTATTAGCGAATGATTAAGAACTGGGTATTTGTATAGGAAAGAGGACAATTGGATTTTGACTATAGGGATTAATTAATGAGAAATTGTAGGAAACCATTTTAGGTGACAAGAATAATTTATCTTCTTACTTAAATACAACAACTAAAGGGTATACACATGAAGCTTAATTAAGTACGGAGAATTACGCATGTGACTGAAATTTGTCTAAGACTTTTAACTTTTAATTCGTTACCATGGCACATGTTATTAATTATGATTGATCTAATTAACTGATCCACTTAATTCATTTAATCCTTATAATCATGATGTGAAAATAATAAGCTGAGATTACTGCCACTAGATAGATAGCCATGTTTTAATTCTCAATTCTATAATATGGTGATCCAAGTTGCCTAGTTCGACCAGTAACTAGAACAAGTTAGCGATAATACGTCTGACACCCTGACAAGTATAGACCCATGTAACGACTCTCTAATTTGTAAGCGAATGACTTAGGAGAAAGTGTAGTAATTAGTGGTACATATTATAAACTTCAAGGACTTATCTTAATACAGTTATGGACACCGCGTTGTAGGTAGAATGGTTTTAAAAGAGCCATGATCAATTTCTCGGGCGCTAGCACAGCTGATATAGCATTCTCGGACTGAGGTGAGATTAAAAAATTATATATTTTCTTGCTAGAATGGAAATTATACGTATTATGCACAAAAGTGTTTTATCCTGGAAATTATGCAAGCATGATATTTCAAAGAATAACTGTTTACAAATCTTATGGATTCGAGAAATGCTCAAGTACTTGTTTACAAATCATGAAATTGTCGTCTATATTATGACAATTATATTATCATGCTTTACTGAATTATCCCTTGAGGATTAATTATTGAATTATGTACTGAGCTTCCTGTTTTGAAAAGCATGTCAATATTGTACATGAATTAGTTTCATGGTTGATCATTCTTGAAGCCACTTTGATGGCTATATTGTTGCCACTTAATGGCTATTATCTGGGCCCTGGCATGGATTTGTGAAATTCTACTGGATAGCATAGGGCTATGAGTGTAACTTTCGCAGTCTAGCGCGGCTTTGAGCAAACTCTATTATGTCTGGGATGGGACGTCTCAGCGGGGTGAATCAGAGTTGAGGCGTGTACCTATGCACGTCCTCGTCGTTTTTCGGGTCGCTCCTGGATGGGAGGTATAAGGACAGGAGACACAAGGATGGATTGTTGTGACATGATTGACCTAATACGTGTTATGATATGGCATGAAAATATAAAATTATTCTGAAAATCATTCTTGTGAAATCATGCTTTGCGAAAATACATTTTATAGAAAACCCTCATGCATTAAATCTCACTGAGTCCTTTTGACTCATAAAGATGTTTTTTCACGTATCCATTCTAGATTTACAAGGGAAAAGCCTAGAGGTCTTTGTATGGGACAAGTTTAGCCGAATACCTGTTTGCGGTAATAGTCGACTGATGTGAAATGCAACTTTTGGGTTATTAGCTTTCGCTCTATGTTATTTTGGATTAGCTGCAACTTTCAAAGGAGAAGTGAGGTGTTCTCTGATAAATTTTGTAGTAGTGGCGCTTCGACTCGAGCAGGATGCTCGGGTAGGGGCGTTACAACGCGGGTGGCGTGCGATCAGATGGCGTATCGCGTGGGTGGTGCGTGATCAAAAAGAAATTTGGGTCAAAATTCAGAAACCCTAAAATGCAACCTAGAGTAGAGAAAACCTATAAATAGTAAGCTACGCTCAGCAGTTAGGGCACGAGCTCATAGTCACTTACAACCACTTTCCGAGAGAGAAAACCTCAGAGTTTGTGATTAGAGAGAAAATATCATCAAAGTCTTGTTCTAGTTTAGTTGAGTCATTATTTGATAGAAAATAGTTTGTGAAGAAAAACATAGCAAAAGGGAGTAAAAAGTACCAAATCCGAGAAGCTTTTCTTTATCCGTTTACTTTGTCTATGATATTTACTTATGTTGAACTCATTACTATGAGGAGTTAACCTACTCGTTGTTTAGAGTAGGGGAATAACTTTGATTTATGAATATATTTATTTACTTTACTTGATGTGTGTTTGATGATTTTGAATGTCTAGATCGAATAGTTACTTATGTTGTGTGACCAACCTTACTCTCGCTGGGATAACACGAAAGCACCCAGTTATATATATATATATATATATATATATATATATATATATATGCGATTTGTGATTTTGGATTTGCGAAAGCAACTGATGCACAATCTTTAGATCACTCTAGATCAATATTGACTAAGTACATTTTGTTAACACAATTCGGATGAGTGAATTGGATTATAATTTGATATATTTTCTAAAACAACTGACAACTGGGCTGATCCGTTAACACATTGGGTTATTGGAGACTCATAGGTGTATGGTTGGGATAACTCCTGCCATATGTCACGGGACTTGCATTTATCAAATAACTATCAAGTACTGTAAGTAGATATAGGTAGTTTATCTATGAAATATTATGGTTAAATCATTGTGAAACCTGACCTTTAAACAATCTTTCTAATTAAAGTTTACAACCACAATGAATCAATCAATTATTAAATTCTATTCTTTAGTTTAGTTAGTTAATCAATATTTCTTCGAGCATTCTTAGTTTAATTGTGTATTTGCTTTCATTAGTTTAATAGTTTAATTAGTTTAATTTCTTTAATTGTTTTCTTGCATTCAAAACCAAAAAGCCAAAAAGATATTTAATTAATGTTTCTGCATTCATAGATTAATTTTCATTGCATTATAGTTTAAGCATTCTTAGCGTAAAAAGCATTCAAAGCATCTTTAGTTTAGAAAGCATTCATATCATTCATAAGCATTCATTACATCCTTCAAACACAAGAGAAAAGATCGTGACAATTGTTAGTGTTTCGTATCTAAGTGATTCATACATACATGCATCACTCCCTTGGGATATGATACTTGGTTCGTAACTATACTTACCATTTTGTTAATATTTGATTCGTGCACTTGCGACAAAGTGAAATTTAGGTGTAATATTCTAATGTTGACTTATATTCTGTTTTATTACATTCTACACGCCCATCACGCTTCCCATCATGAACGACCAGTTTTTCCAGCCAAAAAAAAGTTAACATCCCACATGGCTCGAAGGGGATGCACATAGATATAATGGGTCTTTCGACCGCAAAAAAAGGAAGTGTTGTCTAAGAAACAAAATTTAAGATTATGAGAAGTAAAGTAGTAAAAAGCAGATCCCGAGGGCGACGAACTTCATCCCTTAGACTACCAGGAAATGCTCCACATGACATACTGACCCCTTCATTAAACACAAAAACACAAAGCGAGCTAGACAAATGTAACCGTTAGGAGTTACCTGACTAGGAGACAGGACACACGCCGTAAGAACATCACAAAAAAAGGAAGGTATCAACGCCCTCAACCCCACTCGAATCTGAGCAGCATAGAGCGTGACGAACCCCTGGGAAGACATGTCGGCTTGATCCTCCAAATAAGGAATTTGGATCTTCACAACCTTGAAATCCGTGACAAAATTCGTCAAACAAATAAGCACATACGCCTCCGTAGTAATGGAAGGAATATCTCCCACCGGTATATATTTCGGTTCAACCTCCACCACAGTCTTCCTCCTCCTCACAGAGGACCCAACGTGATCTTTCACGACAAGGGAGCTGGACCTCACGTTCACTACAGTTAAATCCGACACACCTCCCTCATTGTCTCCCACAACAGAAGCGATCAAAACTCCAATACAAAGAAATTATGAAATTTCCCTCGTACACACTGTGAACGAGTGAATTGGGGGACTCCTGGTGATATGTGCAAAAAATGAACTTTCTAGAAGAAAGGCCAAATTATGCTCAAGTTACAAATACGACATGCACCTTCTACGACTCCGACTCGGCATCTCAAATAACTTATCCAATATTTAAGATAAGGATCATTGGAAGCATGACAAAGCCTAAATTGCCATAAGATCCTAAATATCTAATCCCCTCGTACGACCCCCCCTGGTACATTTGTAATATTACCACTAGTATAGCTAATAAATTCCGAGCTACTTCCCTCGCCTATAAAAAGGGACGCCCGTGCCTTGTAATACTCATGAAATAATAAATTCTTAAAAGCCTATCAATAAACAACTTTACACACCTCTAAGTATGTTTGCCTCTCATCATCCTCTTAAATACCTTGTTCGTTTTCTTCTGGGTTTTCTAAAAGTAAGGCAAGCGTTTCAACTCTAGGTACTTCCTATAAGCATCCAAGAGGATTAGTATCATCATTTGCTATGTCTAAAGCTAAAGTGGTCTCAATACAACTGTCACAACAGTTCAAAATGAGTGTTGACCACTTTGTGGTAAACTGAGGAGGATAAGGAATTCATGTATAGGATTCCACATGCTAATGTTGTGGGATGTATCCCATGGTCTGTATAAGACATGACTTGGCGTACTTATTGAGCATAGTTAGTAGATTTATGTCAGATCCTAGTAAGACCCATTGACAAGATTTGAAGTGGATCTTGAGATATGTCAAGAAACTCTGAATAAGGTTTTGGTCTATGGTGTATCTAAGGACAAAATCAAAAACTTTTGAGGGATTTGTAGACTCAGACTATGCTTGTTGCTTGGACACAAGGAAGTCCCTTACACGATATGTGTTCACTGCATTTTGTACACCCATAAGTTGGAAGGGAAATTTGCAAAGAGTTGTGGCTTTATTAACCATAGAGGTTGAATACATAGCTCTTGCAGAAGCTTTAACAGAAGCTTTACTGCTTGAAGGTCTGACCAGGGAGCTAAGTCTGCAAGATAACATGATTATAGTGTACTGTAATAATCAAAGTGCTATATATCTGGACCTTAGTCCCGTTGAGGACTAGTTGAGCAGTGAGTTGGTTTTGTGACTGTGTTGTTAAGAAGATGTAAAACCAAGGTGGAGAATGTGGTGTTGGTTTTAGATTTTAAAGTCGCACGGGCATTTTAGTCCTTTCAGGTCTTTGAAATTCTGTTGGGAAACCAGGTGAGCTCGCAAGGCAGTTCAAACGCGTGCCTCACACGTGAGTTTGTTGAGCTTTTGTTGCGCAATTTACAAGCTCTATTTCCAACATTTTTAGCTCAGGTTTTGTGCCATTCATTTTCTCTCACTTTGTAACAGATTTTAGTGCAACAAAATCCTCCAGTTGCTCATTGGATTATGGTTCATCCTCGCATTCATTGATAGATGCCGAACCAAGTAAAACCTTATGTTTTATATGCATAGTTGATTATGTTCTTGTGTTCTTCTTTTGATCGTGTGAGATTTCAATTGCGTTGTGTTTGATTGCGATTTATTCAATAGATTTGAGTTCGGTTCATAACACACATGTTAGTAGACTTTGTGAGTTTAGAAATGAATCGCATGTTATGTGAAACTAGGTACATAAAGTACATTCTGATGTTTGACACACTAGAAGACGAATTAACTAAACCAATGTGTTTGGCATAAGTTGTGTTGTCAATAGGGATATGGGTAACCGCATAATGAGTAACAGAACGTGCAAAGAACCAACATATATCACAAATCATGTGACTAGTTGCTCCTATGTCTATGACCCAATCATTATAATGATTAAACTAAGATCAATAATTGAAACGTAAGAGGTCGGAATACCAGATGTTATAGTAGCAGCATAGTGATATGAGGAGCCTTAGTGGAGGACTCTAGAGTCTTTTGGTCCTAAGCTTGCCTGAAAGCCAAAATTGTTCAAAGAGCTCTTGGTTATAAGTGCCACGAAAAAGCCTCTAGAGAGGCGGAAACATGCACAATTTTGTCATTGAGCAAAGATGGTGCCATAACAAAATTAACATTGTGAGTGAGATGAATTCTTTTTCTAGTAGGATGATCTCAACTAGGAGAATAACCTATGAGCTAGAAGCACTTGTCAACAAAATGGCCACTATAACTAGAATAGGTGCAGTTGAACTTCTTTTTATCTTGCTCGTGCATAAAAGATATATAGAGCAGTTTACCAGAACCAGTGGTAGTGTTATTGAAACCACCCGAAGACTGGTCCAAAAAATTCTTCTACCCGGTGAATATAGCCAAAGTGTCCATGGAAGCGACACTAGAAGAGTAAACCTCTCTTTGATTCTCCTCTTGGAGTAGTACGGAATGGACCTTTGTTAAGGCCGGAAAGGGAGTCATTGGTTTTTTGTATTATGAACTTAGGGCGTACGACTAGTGCTCGTGGGAGACCGAAGAAGACTTGCATGGAGGTCATACGGAACGCCATGAAGTTCAGAGACCTTAATGAAGATAAAATTCAATCGAAACGAATGTATACAGATGATTCATGTGCTCGACTCAACGTGATTCATTCATGGTTCATATAACCAAACTCAATTTATTGGAATTACAGGTTTGGTTGTTGTTGTGTTTTTAACTAAAGCCAAATTAGGAATTGATTGTACTAATAGTAATAAACATTATCGAGTCCTATGATTTAGGAATGATAATATATGAAGAGTATTTTATTAAGGAAATATACACAATTACCTTTTAAAGTGCTTGACTTGTCAGGATAAATTAGGGAGTTTGAAGAAATTTGCATTGGCAACAACATTTCTTACTGCGCCAATATCGCCAGCCTTAACTAAATGGTTTGTACATTATATATTGCTTCATTTGACTAGTTGTCGGTTGCGAACTGATTGACATACTGTGGATTTGTATAATACTTTTTGTGAGATGAAAGAATGGAATCCCCATAAATTTGTAGACTATATATGCAACGCAGATCCGGACTCAGTGTTGGCCAGGCCACATGGGATACGTTGATCAAGGACATAATTGCAATTCGTTGGGATTTGTCCTCAAAAAGAGTTATTTTATATATAGTAGGTGGAGTTCTTTGAGGTTTCTAACCTCGAACTGTGACATATTAATAAGACTCATATATAACTAATCTAATTTTAATTTGAGATCTTTGAATTTTGATGTCACCGGTGTTATTTTATTACCTAAGCCCATTAGAAGGGGGAAGGGGCGGGGCGGGGCACATAGTGTAAAATGTTGCCACTAGCTATATATATACATACATTTTGCCACTAGCTGGGGTGCAACAGCCCCTACATGCACCCCCTAGCTCCGCACTGCCACTGTATATATATAACTAGTCGCGGTACGTACGCTTTCTCATATCACTTATCTAATAATTTACTGCAATTGTATTTTTCTTTCACCGAATTGAGTTGCCATAATGCATGCTCTATGCACCGTAAATCTTCACCATGGCGCAATCGTTCCATTAAGGAAACTTGCATCATCTTCAGAACTGTGGGTTCATCACTCACATGCAAATCAATGTTTAACGAGTAAGAAATATTCTATCATGTATAAACACATTATATATCTATCTATACGTAGATTTTAGCGAGTTTCTAATTAATTATAGGAAGTGGATATCCTATAGGTACAATGATACTGCTGAACAGATCAAGTAGATTTTTGTCAATGGAAAACCGAGAAAAAGCAACGAAGGTCACAGCAAGTCGAGGTACGCATTAATAATATTTATCAAAATTAAACTTGATAATTAAATAGAGTAAATCGTTTCAGAAACTAATTAAGTTAATTGATTTCCGCTTGCAGTTTCCGGCCTGGATATCATGTCGCCAGAAGAATGTAAAGATACTTCTAGCCCTGATGCCCTTGAAGTGGTACGTATGTATGAGATGTATTTATAATTTCATTTGTCGTTGTGCATGTGGAGTTAAAAAGAAAAAAAGAAGCAGTGAACTGTTTTCATTGGTGTAAACTTAGAATATGTATGTGTCACTTAGCTTTCTAGTTTGATATATCAAGTACTTAATTAACTTAAGCTTCTAATGTGTTTCACTTCATAATACTGATATATGAATGTATACTTCTACTAACTGAAGGTGACTAAAATTGGAGAAAATGTGGCTTACATTAAGGAAAGATTAAGTTCAATTGGTGATGGGCGAATAAATGTGTCGCCTTATGACACAGCCTGTGTTGCTCTAATTAAGGACGACATTAGCGTTGATAGACCACAATTTCCATCGACTCTCGAGTGGATCGCGAACAATCAACTCTCCGATGGCTCATGGGGCGACCAACAATATTTTAATCTTTATGATCGCTTAGTGAATACACTGGCCTGTGTAGTAGCGTTGAGATCCTGGAATGCTCATCCCGACAAGGCTGAAAAAGGTTCAATTTTAAACTAACTAGTTAATTTCAACTAGCTCACTATTCCATTATTTCCTATATATATTCTGATATCTAAATTTTAAGCGTTATGTATATGTTAATTATTAGTTTTGTTCGAATCTTTCATTTAGGGATATCGTTTATCAAAGAAAATGTGTATCGACATGAAAATACAAGCCTGGAATACATGACCCTTGGGTTTGAGACTGTATTTCCTTCCTTTATTCAAAGAGCCAAAAACCTGGGCATAGATGATATACCTTATGACGCTCCTTTCATTAACGAGGCTTTTAATACAAGAGATGAGAAATGGAAAAGGTACATATATAATTAATGTATTATATTATTCTTGATGGCTGAGACTATGATGTTTTCAATTCGTTTGATGAATACTCGATCGCCGGAATATGTATGTATTTTGATATCTATATACTCTTGATTTGATAGGATTCCGAAGGAGATGGTGGAGAAAAAGATAACGGGTTTACTCTATAGCTTAGAAGGAATTGAAAATTTGAACTGGGGAAAAGTTTTAAAATTTCAGGCCAAAAATGGTTCATTCCTCTGTTCACCAGCCTCAACTGCCTTCGGTTATATGGAGACTAAAGATGCGAAATGCTTCAAATATATCAAAGACACTTTAGAAAAATTTAACGGAGAAGGAGGTAAGTATGTTACTTTGGTCGTCGATAAACTAATTATTAACACTGATATGGGCTATCTGGTCAGCCCAAATTCAAATGAATTTGGGTTGGCTCGGTTCAGAAAAGGTCAGCGAAAGTTATCTCGAAACTATTTATCTCGAGATAACCGTGTAAGTGTAGCGAAAGTATGTTTCGAGACATCAAAGTTTTAACACATCTGTAAAATTCGGAAAGTGGTCCCGTATCTCGAGTACTATAAATAACCCGAATGTGATAATTAAGGGAAGTCATTGATTATTGTAGCAACCTTCTCAGCTCTTGTATCAAGAGCTTCATTTCGACACATATTCACTTTCGAGACACCATGAATTTCGAGTTAGTGGTTCGACACAGACCCAGTTTCAAGACCATCCCCTTTTCGAGAGAAACTCTGAGAGTGTTTTCGAGTTATTGGAGGACTCCGTTCATTGTTGCAAGTCTACCGTGGTTCCAAGTGTTCCGAACAAAGTTATTCTACTGTTGATTAGATTAGCATAATTTGGTGTAATTAGCGGCCCTAACTTGCCCAGGATCATTGCCCCCATAGCCTACCAATCTCGTCCCGTATCCTCTCCATTTCTTTCATACTCAACATCAATCTCGTCTATGATTTGAGACATGGTATCCACAACCCTGCCAATATGCATTGAGGCAAAACTTATCAAACAACCAACTTATGAAATCATACACAATAGTAAAATTACGACTCATCACAATCATTATATGCAGCGTGACTTGCTGCAACCTGGCCTTGCCTCGATTCGACGCCGACTCCCGTTGAAACAGCGTGAGGAACAACATGTGCATATTATTTAGTGCCTCCTCCTCCGGCAGTGTGATCCACCAAATCAGATAGCGAGATATCTAGATCTTGGCCCCGTCGAAGCCTTGCCTTTAGTAGGGATTTCTGGACCCGCTTCTCGAATTGCACCCTCGGGAATCGAGCGACCATGACCGCCACCACCATCACCACCTTCTCTCACCGGGGGCAATGGGGTCGGGCCTATTACCACCGTAAGCCTCCTCATATCTCATAGCGTCAGGTTGGCTCCTTATCTGCCCATTGATGCGTGCAGCTTCAACATCATCACCGGGATCCACCACATCATTCGATCCAG
The DNA here is from genome assembly GCA_948329865.1 of Linaria vulgaris. Lineage (NCBI taxonomy): Eukaryota > Viridiplantae > Streptophyta > Magnoliopsida > Lamiales > Plantaginaceae > Linaria > Linaria vulgaris. The sequence continues at coordinate 117,272,610 of OX415250.1, read as the reverse complement.
TTTCACCCAGGCCACCCATCGAACTCTCATTTTCCCAAACTGGTGAGCGCTCGAATCCATGCATGTACTTGTCCTCTATCCGATCTCCTCCCTGATTCTCCCCTACCACCAAACGTGTCGTGGCTACTTTTGGCTGCAAATTTCTTGCACGCCTGCCTTCCCCTCACTTTTTTTGTTGGCGAAATCTGCACGTGTTAAGTTGTGTCACCCTAGGTGCGGGCGACGTCGGCCAAAAACATCTTCCTCATATGCATTAGACGCCCATCACCAACGAATCTGCATGTCATAGAATTAAAGAGTTAGATTTATTCAAAAGTCGAAGAAAATTTCTCAACAAATCACCACTACACGACGTTATACCTAAAGTTGCAGCTCCATTATAAGGAACGGGCGACAAACGCCCAGCCCTGAAAACCCCTATCCCCATTAGGAGTGTTATATTAAACTCGTGATTTAGCACGAGGTTATCCTGAAACCCCTCACCTGATCTTGTTCTTCCTATCTATGAGGAATATAAATCTTGGGTGTTAAAGCCTAGTCCCAACGATAATCTAAGAACTCCCCAAGGGCACTCTCCTTGATGTAAAAATATCCCTATTGTCATTCCCTCCCATATCCACTCTTGGCTAGGAACTTATAATTCTTGTGTGCCTTCAAGAAATAGAATCTCTTTTCTTTGGAGTGCACTCGGAAAAGGCTCCAGAACCCTGATAGCCCACAAGAAGCACTCAACGCCTTCAGTACAACAACAAATGAGATAATTTAGAATGGCGTTGGGAGTGAGCTGGCTAGGACAAACGTCAATGCTCTGAATTATAGCATGAATTGGAGTAGGAATCGCAACCCATTGACTAGATGCGCAAGAAAAATCGCCATCCACCATAGTGGTGACGTCTGCATCCTCTCGTGCTTCATTGGCATACGCAGAGCATAATTGTTGCTGATATTATATTGTTTACCTTAAAATTGGCGATTCTTCAACACCGAAGATACTTGATCCTTATAGGGTCTTCATGCCTCTTTTCTTTAGACGTAGCAGACACAACTATTTCCTCGCTTTCATCGGATTCACTCGCCACCCATTGCCTGTCTGATTATCAACAGCGACATGTCCATCATGCTCTTCTACCTCGCAATCTAAACTATCTTGAGGACATCTAGTCCCAATCTTTTTCAGCTCCAGAAGTTGACCATGTTGTTGCTCCGGTAGTACGCGAATGGCCTACACTATTAGATTCTGAACTCGAGTACTCGAATCACTACTTGAGGAACTTTTAACCTCACCGACCCTAGGCTCTCCTTGGTTGGACATGTCTTTAACGCAAAAAGAGAATTAAGCTAAAGTTTACGCTACTATATGTGATAATTAAAGATGTATGCAAATAACTACATGCACTTAAGCTATAAAGGAAAAAGACTCTGAAATAAAATAGAACCCTTCAAATTCAAATAATCAGAAACCAGAAAAACAAAAATTTCATAAGGCAAATATCTCAAAATTTTGGTATGTCGAAAATCTGTTTTATCAAAAGCTTATTTCGACTCACCTGCGATTCGAAAGAGGAAAGTTTCGAGAAAAAAGCAAATGGCACAAAAATTCTCCCGCATTTATTGCAAGTATCTTGAAATGTTATATCGAAATGAAAATTTGACACATTATAAAAAGTTTTGTGTATCTCGAAAACAAATTTTTGAGAAAAAGTCAAAGATTCTTTAATTATTAATTTGGCACTTGCTCTTTACAAGACTGACCCCAAAAGGGGGGGGGGGCATATATTGCTTCACGAATGATAGCCAAGAGTTAATTTGGCACTCACTCTTTACAGGACTTACCCCAAATGAGGGCATATATTGCTTCACGAATGCCAAAAGCCAAGAGTTTAATTTGATACTCGCTCTTTACAAGATCGTCTCCGAAATGGGGGGACCGTTGTTAGGAATTGAAATCTTCACATTCATATGATATTTTCCACTTTGGCCCCAAGCCCTCATGGTTTTGTTTTTTGGTCTAACTTCTTAAAAGGCCTCATACCAATTGAGATATCTCCAATCTTGTATACCTAGATCAACTCTCTCATCTTTCTTATGTGAGACTCTTGTTTAGCCCCAACAACTATATGGTATGGGCTCATTTGGTCAGCCTAAAAGAAATGAACTTGGGCTGGCTTGGCCAAGGAAAGGCTCACCGAAAGTTGTCTCGAAAGCATTATTTTGAGATAACCCTATAAGTGTCTTAGAAGAACATTTCGAGACACCAAAGTTTCGACACACTCGTGAAATTCAAAAAGTGGTCCTGCACCCAGAGGACTATAAATACCCTGAAGCCGATAAATAAGGCAAGTTATTGATTACTGTAGCAACCATCGGCTCTTGTAACAAGAGCTTCATTTTGAGACATCATTCCGGCACATACATTACTTTCGAGAGACGAGGACCTTTAAGTGACTGTATCGAGAGACCAGTGTTTCGACATAGACTCAATTTCAAGAGTTGCCCAATTTCGAGAGAAACCCAATTTTGAGAGAAGCCCCATCGTGAGAGAAGCTCAGTTTTGAGACATGGGTGTTCTCGAGGACACCATTCATTGTTGCGATATTTATTTGGCTTCTAGCTCTTGCAGACAAAGTTAGTTTACAATTATTAAATTAGCATAGTTTCGTATAATTTAGGCCTAATAATTGTACTTTTGTTTCTTAGCAGGTAATCCAAATGAATTATTACCAAATTAAACATTAATTAATTAATTAATATATACCTTCAGATGAACAAGCAATTGATTAAATAAATTAATTATATTAAGTACGATAATTTTTGCTAATTGATATGCATGATTGCAGTCCCAAATGTCTATCCCGTGGACCTTTTTGCACGAATTTGGGCAGTTGACAGACTACAACGCCTTGGAATCTCTCGATATTTTGAGTTTGAGATTAAAGACTGTCTAAACCACGTCTATAGGTACGAATAAGAAAATATTGGTCAATTGATGATGAATTTTTCTTTGGTTGAAATTAACAAATCAAAGTTAATATATATATATATATATATATATATATATATATATATAGAGCTTGGACTCCAAATGGTGTGGCATGGAACCAAGAATTGAGTTTCGCTGATCTCGATGATACAGCCAATGGTTTCACAGTTCTCCGGCAGCATGGATTTGAAGTTAGCCCAGGTACATGCCGTTTTATTAATCATAAATATATATAATTACTCCTCTAACTACGTATTTAATTTATATATACAAATTAATAATTTTTTATTTCATAAATTTGTCACAGATGTATTCAAGACCTTCAGGACGGGGAATGGATTTAGTACTATGGGTGGCGAATTAAACTATTCGCTAACTGCAACATTTGCTCTCTATAGGGCTTCACAATTGCAATTTCCTGGAGAAACAATTTTTGACGAAGCCAAACAGTTCACTTACAACTTCTTGCAACAAAGGGTTGCACGCAATCATCTAATAGATAAATATGTTATATCCAACAACTTATCGGAAGAGGTACGTAATTAGTTATTACCATCGAATCATAATTAAATTCCTACGTGCGTGGTAGATAGACTATCTTTTTAGTAGCTAGCTAGCTTGAAATTGGGATTATAGTTTACATATATACATACATATTGCCCTCATTTGATGATATAGATACGAAATGGACTGGAAACACATTGGTATTCCAACTTGCCACGCGTTCAGGCTAGAACCTATATAGGGCATTATGCTGATTCAGAAGAAGTGTGGATTGGCAAGAGTTATTACAGGTTCGTTCTTCCATTTTCATAATTATGATGCAAACCATTACAAATTTCTTAATTCTAATTATAAACTTTTATTTTGTTGATTCACTGTTAACATAGATTTATTAATTTGTTCAACTTTTACTTTTTAAATTAGATCTCTTTCAAGCAAAACTACGCGTCATAGCACATTCATCTTACGTGTGATTTTTATAAATGCTCTTTCACATAATGCAAAGTTGTAATTTCTTGTTATCAGCTCTTTTGTTTATTCAATAGTAGCTAGGAAAGATTCTTAAGTGTAGCTAGTTTTATTCAAGTGTGCAGAAAGGTTCGGTTGGCCTCAACCCGTGACTCTAACGCTTCTTTTTTGTACTTCTGTGTACACAGGTTGTATGATGTTAGCAATAATGCTGAGTATCTGGAGCTTGCAAGATTGGACTTCAACAGATGCCAAGCACAACATCAGATTGAGTGGGCTTACATGCAAGAGTAAGAACGAATATAAGGACATTCTTGTTTTAATTAATCCAATATATAATATTTCCAATTAATTGTGTACAAATCATCATATTGCAGATGGTATAGTAACTGCAATGTTGAAGAATTTGGGATAAGCAGAGAAGACCTCCTCTATGCTTTCTTTTTGGCCACCGCAAGCGTATTTGAACCGGAGAGATTAACAGAAAGAATTGCATGGGCTAAAACTCAAATTATTTCTAAGATGATATCGTCTTTCTTAAACAACAAAACCGCAAAGTTGGAACTAAAGGCGGTTACACTTTCGCTGGAGTTGATCAGAAACAACACCTATGATCTTGATCAAACAGACAGGTAAAATGTCACCCTTTACATAAATTTGGATTCGAGTTCGTTAGAGGATCAATCACAAATCTGCTATTTGAATTGAAACGGATATATAGTCTTTACTCTTTATGTATAATTGCATTGTTGCAGTAAGTTATATAGTTGTTTTGTTGAACTATGATTATTTGGACAGTGGTAAAAGAGAGAAAATGCTTCTCACAATTCATCAGTTCTTTGAGGAGTTTGACGAATACACTAGCCATCAACTGACAAAAGCCGTGAGTTTGAATTGTATTTATCGATGTGTTCCTATTTGTAGCACTTTTATATTTGATAATTCAGTTTGTATCTATCTATCCACACACTTGTTTGACTGTATATATGCCATTTAATCTATAGTGGGATGCATGGTTATCCAAATTGCCTCAAGGTAATGACCAACAAATTGGAGAGCTGATAGCTACCACATTAAACATTTGTGCTGGTCATGTCTCCAATGAAGAGATATTGTTACACCCCGAATACCGGACTCTCGTAAAGCTCACTAACCAGATTTGTCAGCGACCTTCAGACTATCAACATAAGGTATAGTAATTTCATTTTATTTTTTTCTTAATTTATCCGTTTTAAAATAATGTAATATTTCTACTCATAACTTCACAACTATATATTAATATTAGGGATAAAAGCATCAAGCCCCCTGAACTATGCACGTTTTTGCGACTTGCCCCCTAAACTAATTTAATAAGCGTTTTGCCCCCTAAACTATGCACGTCTGTTCGATTTGCCCCCTGGCCGGGTTTTCGGCTATTTTTGGCCATTCTTGGCCGGATTTTTTCCCCTTACCCGACACATATGTGTTGTACTAGATGTTTATTAGTAGTTGATGACAAAAAGTAAGCGAAAAAATACCTCGAACGGGGCATATTCCGGCTAAAATACACTGAAGAGGAAATCACATTTTGGCTAGAATATGCCCCGTTCGAGATGGTTTTTTGCCTACTTTTTGTCATCAACTACTAATAGACATCTAGTACAACACATATGTGTCGGGTAAGGGGAAAAATTCCGGCCAAGAATGGCCAAAAAATAGCCAAAAACCCGGCCAGGGGGCAAATCGAACAGACGTGCATAGTTTAGGGGGCAAAACGCTTATTAAATTAGTTTAGGGGGCAAGTCGCAAAAACGTGCATAGTTCAGGGGGCTTGATGCTTTTATCCCTTAATATTATCCTATGATATCTTTTTGATAGATATAATTCTAGGGGTTAACTTACTTTTTTTATTTTTTTGATATTTTAATGCTTTAAACAGATGATGGAAACAGACAATCAGGATACAACAAACTCTCTCGTGGAAGAGAAGGATCTACAGCACGATATGCAGACACTAGTACAGTTAGTCCTTCAGGAATCTGGTGGCATCAATAGGAACATCAAGCAGACATTCTTGATGGTTGCCAAAACCAATTACTACACTGCCTATACTTCGCCAGAAAAGACTCAGATGCACATATCAAAAGTTTTATTTGAACCCGTTGTATGATTTTTATTTGAGCTAAATGTGAGAAGCATACATTAAATAAATAATTGTTGGAACTTGATCTCAATAGAACCTTGTCAACATATCAACAAAGTTGCTTACGATTTTCATGTAATAGATTTTCCCTCTTCTATAGTCTCTTAAATAATGGCAGGTCATTGATATGTTTGTTCCTCATCATGATAATCTTGTGAAAATATTGGACATGCCTTTGTACTAACACTCGACGCTTATATGTATAGTGACTACACCTACTCGTTACACTTAAACACAGCAGCGGAAACAAAGAACAAAAACGAGGAAGAGAGAATCTTGACAGATTATATTCACTAAAATTAATGAACTTGCAAAAACTAAAATCACAATCAAGTTGCGACTATAAAGAATCCAAGAATCTAAGAGACCCAACCCTTACACTTTAGCCTAAACTAGAAAATCTTGGATAAAGCAAGTGTATAATTACTCGTCTAACAAAGTTCTCTGATTCTTACATATAATGCTCTTAGACTCGTAATTAACTTGATGTGCATCTCTTCTTATTTATTCTTGCTCTTCAAGTAGCTTGCACATCGGGTCATCTTCAATCTTGTATCTCGATCTTTTTATTGATGTCGATCTTCTTTAAGAGATAAACTCTTCTTGATCTCTTCAAAACAACAATCTTCTTGACTCTTCTGCGTCCACTGCTTGCTCGTGTCACTCTCGGACTTTTGATATGCTATAGAGCTATAGCGATATGGTAGCGCTTCCTCGTTCGCCTTTATTTTCCCCGAATTCTCCAAAACCGTGTAATTTTACCTTAAGTTGCAATATTTTGACTCAATTGACTCTAAACCTGAAATAAAACAAAACGTAACTAAAATGTACATAAAACTTCAAGAATCGGGGATTATATCGTTCATAATCAAGGGTCAAATATAGATGTTTTACACACGTATCAAGCACCTATGGCTAGTTGTCAGCAAGTTGCACGTGCAGAAGCTTTGTCCTAGGGGCGCCCCTTTCACAATAGCCTCATGATGACGCATGATGGAGTTGTAGATATGGACATGGGCATCCTCTCTGCTTCTACTCTAAGTCAGGTCGTGGAGGATGCGATGACGTCCTTTCAGCAGAGTGAGCAATACGACCCCCTGCCTTTGGGGTTGAGCTCGTACTGGGTTACTTTGAGCCGAAATCAATAGCGGGTCCCAGGAAGATTGAGGGAGTTCAAACTGGGCCAAAGGGGAGTCGGTACGTCGTTTGTTTGAGATGGTGTCATTGGACGTGGCTTACTTTGATGTGATAGTCCTTTCGGCTGAACAGTGGTCGTACAATTCTCATGTCGGGATTTCTTCAAGTTTCTACAAGTATGTCCCAACCAGTAATCGCCCTCTTCATTTAAGTACGTGATACTGTGATGTATTGTATTAAACATTGATTTATCTCCATTAGATTTCCTGGCCTTCTTTCCACTACAATAGGTGCCCGCATATCCTCCTTTTTTCTACTTCGAGCTGGGGGTCCCTTCAACTTTTTTGGAAGTAGCGGCTTCCTCGAAGACATATAATGTATGGAGGGGGGAGTATTTCTATATCGTCATCGTGGTATGCCGATTGCTGAATGTGGGGTGCATACTAGGTGGGGTATGAGCTCGGTACAAGCACATTCGCTTGTGGTGGACAAAGTAAGGTAGGAGTTGGAGAGGAGGGGCTTATTCTCTGGTTTCTACAACAATGTTCATGTTTAATTGTCTCGAGGCTATAATTATGGCAGGGCTCCAAAGGGTCGCATAAGTGTTAGAATTTTGGGCCTCTTCACATGAAGTTGTTATTTAGTAAGTTCTTTTTGTGAGTTCTTCTTTCTTTTTGAGAAATTGTGGTCCTAAAGTTTGCCTTGTGCTTGATCTTGAGTTTCTCTCTTACGGGTGGTTATTGATGAAGGAGCGAAGATGGACGTGCATATGCTAATGCGATTTTAGGAGACTGGGCGCTTCTCGCCGATGGAGGGGGAGATGAGTAAATGGCTATTGAGCCCTTCTTGGGGGAAGTTACCCTCTGGCTTTTATATTTTCTTCTCCTACACCTTTGTCCGAGGGCTACTTTAACTCCCCTCTGGTCCCCGGCCTGGGTTGGCTCGGCTCTGAAGAGCACCCTTCAAGGCGGTTAGGCGAGGTTTCTAGTCATGCATTCTGACTATCGGGCCCATGGGCTGCAGGGCGCCTCCCTCTTCAACTAGTGTGGCGGACGGTCTCTCCATTTTTATGGGGATACTAAGGGGCTTGGAATACTGTCGTTCGTACCCGTATGATTTACGAAACAAGCGAGATAGTGTGTTTTTGTTACCTTTTTTTGTTTTCTTCCTTGCAAGATGTTTTTAGCAAGAATGCATGCGAGGTAATTCTACTTTCTTTAGAATGATTCGTCATGTGTGTCATTTCCTTCGCTGTTTACATGTTGCTTATTTTGGATGTGCGATTGGTAGTTATCACTGTTGGTGGAGGCCATGGGGGAGCGCTACATGGCGGCTCCTTTTGATATTCTCGCTCTTCAGAGGCATTGTCATGGGATAGAGCTAGATTTGGAAGAGGTCGACGGCCGGTTAAGGTAAAGAGAGGCGAGATGAGGCACTACGCGTTGTCCAGACGTGAGACTCAGATGGCATTTGGGAACTACTAGAGGAAGAGTTGAAGCGGTTGTAAGATAGATCGGCGCGAGGGGAGAAATGGCTAAAGAGCTTGCTTTTCTGCTTGGGGCTGACGGTGGAGCTTATCATCTTAACTGTTAACAATCTTGATGAGATCGGCAGAATAGAACATCATCTTGATGACCGGTTCACAATTAAAGACCTTGGGGATCTAAAGTACATATTAGAAGTTGAAGTAGCCAGGAGCAAGAAAGGTATTTCCATTTCTCAAGAAAATTGTAACGCACCAAAAATTAGGAAGAAAATAAATTTATACTTTACTTCTTGAACTTTTGAAAATTTCTATTTTTGACCCTAAATATTTAGGAAAATGTGTATTTGAGCCCCTGAACTTAAAAGTTAGTCTTTCATTATATTACAGGTCTCTAACCCTAAAACATATATTTCAATTTAAAATATTAACCAAGTTAATTGAATTACCTAGAAAATTTACATAAGTAAATAGGTATGTAACAAAAAAAAATCTAATTATATGTAATTGAATTTTATTTATAAATAACTGGGGGACTTGATATGCAAATAATCAATTGATGAAGTAAGTCATTACATCCATAACATCCTTAAAAGCATGATTAAAATCAGATTTTTTGTGATTTATTATAAAATAATCAAAGTGGGACCTTAATTAAAAGTATTTTAACATGATTTTTTGCCTATAAATAGTAGGCTTTCTTCATTTTCACACCCAAAATTATTTCGGTTTTTCCTACTTTCTTCCTATGAATCTCTATGTTAGTGAGTCTACTTTCAGGAAAAACTCATCCCAAGTTCTTATTTCATCATTTTCTATCCGAAAATACCCTAAAACTTTTATTGCGCAGAAATTATCCAATCGGCCCTGCACCTTAGAAAATAATAACTAATTGTAGAAAGTTTCTTCTTGATCAAGGTCAACGGCTGAATACTCCTCATAATGTCCTCTAATTTCATATGAAAAAATATTTTTCAAATAATGTGATTTAGAAGGTCGAAATACCTAAACCGTAGACTGTTGTCTGAAAATCCAAAAATAGGTTCAATGTTTCCAAGAATTATTCAGAATATCAAACCTTTGGATTTTCCTTCCCATTGGGGTACACATGGTCCTAGTGATGTTAGGGATCAGTTGCCACAAAAATATTTGAAAACAAGGTTCATTTGGATATTCGATCAAAGGGTTAACGAACTAATCAATGCCATCAAGGTTGCCCATACGAGTTAAGGTGGGGTTCTATTTCTACTTCGTTCTAGCTCAGTTTGGCATCCGGCCTTGAGGAACTTGGACAGAAAAGCCACTCCGTTACCAAGCCTCGAACAACCTATATTTCATCATAATCATGTTTGGCATCTCATCTCATAACATCATTTTCTTACTCATTGTTAAATCATATCCAATCATTTATTATTTATCATATCTATTCATAATCATGATAATTCTCCAATATTATAGTCTCATATGTTGGTTCTTGAATTGTGCAAAGAGCAACGAACTATGTTCAGGACATGTAGCTCACGGAGCAACGGATATTATTCGGTTTACTAGCTTATTTGTTTATTTGTTAAACCCACTGGAACGTCTTTGGAAAGTTGGGCCCAGGGATTGATTCGAGTTACTGTCGGGGAGTAAGGACTGTCGATTTAAGTAACTTCCTTGAGGCTCCACTTGCAGTTAGGAGTTGGTTGTAACCCGCGTGATGGATCGACATGTACTCGAGCATGTCTCTTGACTGTTTGCGAGGTCGCTCCTCGTCGGGAGGTATAAGGTAGAATAGTATAAGTCATAAGGCTGGATTTGTTTATTTTTAAGCATAAGTTCATTAACTATTCTATGAGATTCTCGTACCATTGCTATATCAAATTGTCTAGTTGAACTATTTCTACTGGTAAGATCACTCCCGAAATGTATCTAGTAGGTCACAGTTAATTCTTGCATTACCAGTTCTTTTATATGAATCTCACTAGGTCATTAAAGACTTATTCCTCGTTTCTTCAGTCTATTCCTCAGGATAAAATCAACATGATAACATGGACCAAGTGAATAATTGTTCAAGCGTGCATTTTGGAATATTCGTGTTTTGTCACTCCATTAAAATAGTCACATTATTTGTAATACCAAGACTTTCACTGTATATATACCAAAATATAATTTATAAAACGTGTATGGTTTTGATCCTAAATAAGTGAGACCTCTTCATATGAGTTGCACTATAGTCTCGATTGGGTAAAGTGGATGGCCACCACTGAACCAAATTGGATCGGAGCACGGCTTGTGGAGCGCGGTCGTCACAGTATGGTATCAGAGCCATTGGTTAAAATATTTGGACAAACATTAATCACTCAAAGATGTTTCACTATATAGATTAAAACATGTATTCTTACATCAAACACTGATCAACATAAAAGAGTTACAATCGGAGTGTCACATCTACATCTAAAGCACGTTTCTTACCATGACTATTGTCACTACTTGTCTGCCATTGAATCTATGACAAAATAGGATCTATTTTTGGTACATATGCTTTAAGTGTGTCAATCAATTTATTTGCAGTATGTGGAGAGATGAAAATTTCACGAGCCGTCGGCTTCATAAACTCCTGCTTCACGCAATGATTTAGAAAAGACAACAATCCATTATAGAAACCATAGACATTGTAGAGCCCTATAGGTTTTTGATGCATGTTTAACTGTGCACATGAAGCTATGCAGAAAATTTCTTCCAGTGTTCCTAACCCCCCCAAGTAATGCAATAAAAGCATCAGAGTTATACAACATATTAGCTATTTTTTATGCATGCTAGGTACTATAACCTCCTCCCATAAGATTGGACCATCGGAATTCATGTCAGCTAAGGCTTTTGGTATGATCCCTAACCCACTACCTTTATTTGACAATGCACTAGTCGCAACACACCCCATTAACCCTATACTTCCTCCCTAATACACCAACTTAATCTTTCTCGCAGCCAATATGTTTCCCAAACTACTTGCTACCTCCAAAAACTCTCAATCTTTTCTTGTACTAGACCCACAAAAGACACAAATAGATTTTATTTCTCGAGTTGAAGATTTTTCCATCTCAATTTTGTTTTCTCTGATAATGTGGTATGTGTCAATGTGTGATCTTCGATATCATAAAATCGCTATTTATAAGAAAACATAGTAGGCATAGCGAGGAAGCTTTTGAAACAATAATAAACAATATCTTCAAAAATAATAATTAATTAAAGCGTCTCCAACAATCCATCTTTTATGAATAGCTTCCCATACAATCCGTCTTTGATGATATGACATTTACCAATCTAAGAAAACGCATTCATATCGATGTACCCCATCATCTATTATTTGTGCCTATTAAAAATAATATATATATATATATGTGTGTGTGTGTGTGTGTGTGTGTGTGTGTGTGTGTGTGTGTGTGTGTGTGTGTGTAGATAAGACCGTCTAAGTTTTATTTATACTGAAAAACTAAATATTTGCATAATTCTTAAAATACGTGCATGCACTTATAAGGAAAAATTATGTTACCTTATTTCCCTCATGTGTTTTGTCTAAGTATCCAGATTAATTCATTTGAATACAAAAATTTTAAAATAATAATAATAATATCAACAATAATTGTAAATCACAAAAGCTTCTATGTTATTTTACAATTAAATTACTCATGTTCTTTGTGGTAGTTATTTTTTAAAATAAATAAATATTAATTAGCATGATTTATCGACAAAAAAATGGATTAAAATTTTTGGTACTCAAAATCTTAAGAATATTAAAGATTTTCCTAATTACTACATATTATGCTTGTTAGTTAATTTTTTTTTAACTAACATATCTTTTACAAACAAGTCACATACTTCTAATCTTAATTTTCGTCCCAATCATCATACCATTAAAAAATAAAATATCCTCCCAACGGCTATAAATGTCTATAATGGTCATATCTCCTTCTAAAAATACATCATTTTTATACTACAAAACACACACTCAACTTCATCTAACTTCTCTCTACCAAAAATGGATCATATGGTTCAAGTAATTCTTGTTGTAATTTTTGTTATTTTTATTTTTATTTTTTTTAAAATGATGAAGAAACATCATTTGAATTTACTATTGTATTTTTAGGATTCGCAATACTTTTCTATTTCTTGCTCTTGGTATGAGTTTACTACTATTATGTAAGTTCAATTGAAATATTGTATCTTGGATAATAAGACATTTATATGAGTAGTCTTCTTTTGCCTATATAGTTGTTATAATGTGTGAAACCGTCAAAAACTTGAATTGCATAATTATATTAAGCTAATCAAAATAAAATGAAATAAAAAAACTATTAAACTTTCGGTTATTATTAGACAAGAATCATAAGAGTTAAGTTTTCTTGTTCCGAGAAAATGAGTTTGCGACTTCCCATGGTGTTAAGTGTTAGTCCTTAAGGATAAATTAATCAAAATAGCGGTTAGAAATACTTCACTTTTGGGATATGTTAGTCTTGTTCAAAAAAAGGATGGACTTTTAGGTATCAATTACAATATTCACTTTAGACTATAAATTGACTATCCAATCCAGTTAATGGATTTAAGTTTGTTAAATTTAAATAATAAATACCAGACTGACAATTTGAAGGTGAAAGGTAAATTTGAGAAATAGGGAATTGATTAAAACCTTAAGCAAATAATTATCTAGGTGATTTTGAGGTTATTAGATATTCACGCGTAGAGAGTGGATTGATAATCTATTAGAAGAGACATTATAAATTTGAGTTAGAGGTGAGTCAAGTTGTGGATATGTTCATTCTCAAATATTAATTCAATTAGATATGAGGATTCTTGAAGCAATAAGAAAAATATGATAATTTGGGGTGGAATTTTCAATAAGTTTGAGAAGATGGAAATATATATGGAATAAGTTTATTGGGTTTTCATAGGTTCTAATAATTTGAGATTACATAAATTAGAAAGACCGAAAAGCTTTAATGCTACAAGTTTATTAGGACTGATCATTAATTAAAAGGAATCCGATGAAAAAAAAAAGGTGAAATCGTAATACTTTATCTTCAAACAATTCAGGTGAAAATCTGGGGTCATGATTCCTTTAAGGAGGAGGGATTGTAACGCCCCAAAAATTAGGAAGAAAATAAGTTTATACTTTAGTCTTTTAACTTTTAAAAAATTCTATTTTTGACCCTAAATATTTAGAAAAAAATTCATTTGAGCGCCTGAACTTTAAAGTTGGTCTTTTATTATATTTACAGGTCTCTAATCATAAAACATATATTTTAATTTAAAATATTAACCAAGTTGATTGAATTACCTAGAAAATTTACATAAGTAAATACGTATGTAAAAACTAAATCTAATTATACCTATTTGAATTTGAATTATAAATAATTGAGGGACTTGATATGCAATTAACCAATTGATGAACTAAGCCATGACATCTTTTTGATGAGATAAGCAATGACATCCTTAATAGAATGATTAAATTCATATTTTTTTGTTATTTATTATAAAATAATCAACGTGGGGGCCTTAATTAAAAGTATTTTAACATGATTTTTTGCCTATAAATAAGTTTTTTCCAACATTTTTCACACCCAAAATTATTTCTATTTTCCTTTCTTCCTATGAATCTCTAAGTTAGTGAGTCTACTTTCAAGAAAAATTCATTTCCAGTTCTTATTTCATCATTTTATACCCGAAAGTACCCCAAAACTTTTATTACGTAGAAATTATCAATTTGGCCCTGCACTTAGAAAAATCATAACTAATTGTAGAAAAAATATTTTTGATCAAGGTCAAAGGCTGAATACTCCTCATGATGTCCTCTAACTTTCATATGAAGAAATGTTTTTCAAACAATGTGATTTAGAAGGTCGAAATTTCTAATTCGTAGACTGTTGTCTGAAAATCCGAAAATAGGTTAAATGTTTTCAAGAATTATTTAGCATATCAAACCTTATGATTTTCCTTCCCATTCGGGTACACATGTTCCTAGTGATGTTCGGGATCAGTTGCCACAAAAATATTTGGAAATAAAGTTCATTTGGATATCCGATCAAAGGGTTGACGAACTAATCAACACCGGCAAGGTTCTCCGTACGAGTTAAGGTGATGTTCCATTTCTAATTCGTTCTAGCCCCGTTTGGCATCCGGCCCTGAGGAACTTGGATAGAAAAGCCACTACTCTGTTACCAAATCTCGAACAACACATATTTTATCATAATCATGTTTGGCATCTCATCTCATAACATGATTTTTCGACTCATCGTTAAATCATATCCAATCATTTATTATTTATCATATCTATTCATAATCATGATAATTCTCTAATATTATAATCTCATCTGTTGGTTCTTGAATTGTGCAAACAGTAACGAACTATGTTCGGGACATGTAGCTCAAAGAGCAACGGATATTATCCGGTTTACTAGCTTATTTGTTTATTTGTTATACCAATTGGGACGCCTTTGGGAAGTTGGGCCCAGGGATTGAGTTGAGTTACTGTTGGACAGTAAGGACAATCGGTTTAAGTAATTTCGCTTGATACCCATCTATCTAGGTGCCGCTTGCAGTCAGGAATTTGTTGTAACCCGCGTGCTGGATCGACATGTACTCGAGCATGTCTCTTGATTGTTTGCAATGTCGCTCCTCGTCGGGAGGTATAAGGTAGAATAGTAGAAGTCATAAGGCTGGATTTGTTTATTGTTAAGCACAAGTTCATTAACTATTCTACGAAAAATCCAGTATCAATGCTACATCATATTGTCTAGTTGAACTGTTTGTACGGGTAAGATCACTCCCGAAATGTATTCAGTAGGTCACATTTATTTTCTGCATTACCAATTCTTTTATATGAATCTCACTAAGTCATTAAAGACTTATTCATCGTTTCTTCTGTCCATTCCTCAGGATAAAATCAACATGGCAGCATGGACCAAGTGAATAATTCTTCAAGCGTGCATTTTGGAATATCCGTGTTTTGTCATTAGTGCATAACCATTAAAATAGTCACATTATTTGTAATACCAAGACTTCTATTTGTATGATTTTGATCCTGAACAAGTGAGACCCCTTCCTTTGAGTTGTGCTTTAGTCTTGATTGGGTAAAGTGGTTGGCCACTACTAAACCAACTCGGATCGGAGCATGGCTCGTGGGGCACGGTCGTCACAAAAATATGCTATGTACGTACTTACAAAAGCAGGCTATTTGGGTTCCAAACCAAGTAGCATTCCTATGTACCCTAAGAGTAAACTAAAAGTAATGGATTGACCTTATACCAGATCCTTTAGTTTATAGAAGTTTGGTTGGCAGATTACTATACCTTATGATATATAGCAAGATGAGATTTATCCTACTATATCCAATGCCTTACACATCATATGTGAAAGCCAACTACTCAACATTTGGCTCAAGCTTACAAGGTTATAAGGTATCTAAATTCAGATCCACGCAAAGGTCTTTTCTTAGGAGCAAATTCTGAAATCCACATCAAAGTTTGTTTTGATAGTGATTAGGGTAACTGTGATGATACAAGGAGAAGTATTACTGGTTTTGCTATGTATTTAAGATATTCTCTGGTCTCTTGGAAAGAAAAAAAGCAACCTACTGTTAGTAGGAGCTCAACTGAAGCAGAATATAGAGTAATATCAAGCACAACTTGTGAATAGTATGGATCACTCAACTGCGGAATGATCTCTCACTCACTGGATTGAAAACTCATCTTCTATATACTGACAACAAGAGTGGAGAAAGAATAGCCATCAATCCAGTTCATCATTAGAATGTCAAACATGTACAAATTGATTGTTTTTTTGTAAAGAAAAAGGTACAACGAGGCTGCTTGAAAGTTCTTCACATCTCAAATGAGCACCAAACAACACATATTTTAACAGAGCCTCTACCATTGCAACATTTCACCAATATGATGTCCAAGTTGGGAGTTCATCCATGATCAACTTGCGGGGGGCCTTAACTGTTTAGGATTTAATCATCTAAAACAAAATTAACATTTTGTAATTGATTCTATTTTTAGTAATAGTTCATATTTTAGTTAAACATCAGGAAAGTCGAGTAGATTAAATAACTGAATACTTGTAACTTATTTTTCACTTTTCTGTTTTCAATTTTTCTTCAAAGTGATCAACAATGGCGATCATCATGTACACGAGATCGGTCCAATTCGCCGATCATCATCAATAATAATTGGTTCAATTCATTTTACTTGTTCTTGCACTCAATTTAATTTTCTTCTTCGTTAGTTGTTGATCAAATGTTGAGTAGTGAATTATGCGATTCGACAATATCTTCCATATATACGAGTCATTTTGCATTATATACTGCCTTAACTATCCTTGTAAATTGATTGTATCATTTTTCATTTCAGTACCACCTCTTAATTATATTTATAGACACTCAATTTTGACATTATTTCTTATAGATAGAAAGAGCATGTCTCATTATATACAAATATTTGGTAAATCACGTGAATAATTTATTTAAAGGAGTCTGAATAAATTATTTATCTTCTCCACACGCAAGAAGTGATTCGAATAATAAAGACACAAAAGAATCAACAAGAAGAAACTTGTGACATAGTAGTATATAAGAAGAAACCGTGTTTTCAAAAATGCGCCTCAGGGCTCGCTCTGGGTACGCCTTGGGGCAGAATACACTTAAAACGCCCCAGGGCACATGTTCGGGGCTTAAACTTTCTGGGGTTTATGCCCCAAAGATCAGAGCTTACACCCAGGGTGCTAAAAGTGTGTTTTTTTACATAGAAAAAGCGTACGCCTTTATTAACTTGCGAAAAATAAAAAACAAAAATTTTATGATACCAAAATATACTTCAATGATGAGGACGATCACCCTTTGATGACGTTTTAGTTGGAGATGGTGCAGAGGCTGAGATAGATGGATCAGATGTCACCGACTATAATGAGCTTGGTGATCTAAACGAGGAGATTCTTGAAATGATTTAAAAATTAGTATTGAAGTTAATTTTCTCATGATAAGTTGGTTGTGGAAACACTTAGTTGGTCATAAGTTTCGACAATCTAGCTACATATTTGTGCAAACAAACTTTTTTTAACAAACGAAAACATGCACACATTTCTGATTATTGACAGTTCATTATCAAACTTAAGTAAATTTCATATATCTATGGATTATTGGATAATTTGATGTGATTGTGAAAGTGTTGATATTACTCTTTGAGCTTTTCGTAAAATTCAAGTGACATAAAGTTATATTATGAGCGATTATTATAATTTATATGAATTGAAATATTAAGTTTCAAAATTCACGGGACTTACACCCTCGTCTCTAGGAACATAAAATCCCCTGCCCTACGCCAACGTCTTTTAAAACACCGATAAGAAAAGAAAATTTCAACCGCTTATCTTTTTCTTTTCTATTAAACACTAACATTCATTTACCTCTCTTTTATAATTTATTTATAATTCATGTGGCTTTCGCCCCCAAATTCTTAAATTCATAATGTTGTAATTCTCTTCATTAAATTTTCTGTTTAATCAATATCGTATATATATAGTTGAAAAAGATCTAAACATATATATATATATATATATATATATGCATTTACATTCATATTGTGCATGACTATACAGTATTTCATATAGAAGCTCAAGCTTCCTAATCTATATACATGAACTGTGTTAGCATTAGTAAACCAGTAAGGTAATTTGTCAAAAATGATGATCAACTTGTCTTTTAACTAAATAGGAGAAGAATTTTCTAGCCTATATTAAACATCCTTAATTTTATATTGAATTTGACATAAACATTAAGTGAATAAACACATGACAATTGACAAGTAATGTTCTTAATTTACTGCTAAAGAAAGGAGATTAAGAGAGAACATGTCTATTAATATAAGATTATATATAGTACACAAAATTGGCAATTATGGATAGTCATTCGCATACCCTCGTACTCATTAATTAGGGACACATTAGCATTTGATGGAACTTGCATGCATATACATACGGATTAGTTATGGACGGGAGGATGCGTTCTTGGTGGCAAATAATCCAAGTTAAAGCCTGGTACTTCTGGCTCTCCTCTCTCCTTATGAGGAACTTTCCACGAAACAGATTCTCGAGGCTCGACCCTTGTAGCATCTGAGACTTTTAAAACCTGATTGTTTTTCGCTTGTAAACGATCAATGGATTCACTAACTCCCTTAAATTCATCTGTTCCAGTTTCGGGTTTTGCATTTTTTGAGTCACTTGTTACTGAAATCTTTGTGTAATTGGATTGTACGGAGTCCTTGTTTGAATTCACTTTCTCATTTTTCTGCAGAGAATAACATACAAGAGAGTCAAAATCAACTTCACCTCATGGTTAATAATTTCATCGATGTATTAGAAAGATACAAAAGTAGAGATACCATTGTTGAGACCTTCTTATAAATAAATAAAATAGCGATCTTTTGTATAAGTTAGATGGGACGACAACGACTAAATTTGATATGCGGCCAGCTAGGTCAAAAAATGTTGGACCGCCATTTATTTTATCAACAAATTTCATATGTCAAACGTAATAAAAGAATTACAGTCTGAAAGTGAGCTTAAGCTTTTAGATATATAATACGACAATACAATATAACTACAACAGAATTGGAAGAGCTGAAATAGAATTAAAGCAAAACCTGGATGGTTGGGTGTTGCTTGATTCCTTCTGCTTGATCTTCATCGACAATTCCGAAAGCTCGAGCATTGCATCCGTGGCAAGAAAAACATAGAAAAAGAACCAGAACAAACGAAGAAAGGATTGACATTTGAAGTAATTGATGTAATCCAGATTAAATTCTTAGATGAATTCCACGATTCCAAGTTTTTGTATCATTAAAGATTGACTTGATAATATTTACACCAAATGCAGATCTTGAACGACTTAATCGGCTTTGTTGAGAGCGTGTATGCAGGCAAAAATAAGTGTGATGGATTAGAAAGATTGGAAAAAAGTAGTTAGGAAAAATAGAGAAGAAGAGAAACTAATGCATGCCATATGCTTTATATATGAGAAGGATTGATCAGAAAGAGTTCGAAATTATTAAATTTTTTAATTAGGGACAAAATGTTATAGAAAGAATTAATTAGGAACAAGAGAGACAATAAAGCAAGGGCTTGTCTAATTTTGTTTCTACCGATGAAACCCTATTTCTTTGTCTTTGCCTGTGAAGTTTTTTAATTTGTGTGTCAAATTGAGTTATTGTTCCTCGTTTCAAGTTCTAGATTTTCTCCTACGATGATGGTTTCTTTGAAAATCTAGAGAAGAAAAATGAAAGTTGGCTACTATTTTAATGTAAAAGAGGTAAAAAGTGAGAACCCTTTTTGAGATTACGGAACACCAATTAAGGGGACTATGACCTGTATGTCCCCTACCCCATGATAATGACAAGATTAAGGGAATGTTAATTAAAAGGACGATCAATTATTAAATTAACAATCAGTCAAAGACTGTTCAGTTATGGAGTACCGAATTCGATGTGAAGTGTGCGTAATTCGTTAAGTGTATTAAATTTATGACATAAAGGGAACGAAGGATAATCAGCATTATAAACTAACAAGTCAAATTAAGACTTTTGTTATATGTCAACAACGAATATCAAGTTTTGGTATAGTTTAGATTTGATTCATTATATGGTGGTTAAATTTTGTTCGACAAAAACAGCAAGTAGTTAGCTAGCCAAATTTCCTATGTATCTTTTCACACCATATCGAGCTACGAACAAATTACCCATAAGTCATAATCGATTGTTAGAATAATTATTTAATATCAAATAATGTGCTTAGTAAATGATATAATGTATATCTTCGTCATTTCTGATCAAATTATACAAAATGGTCAGAAAAGGTGCAATGGATCAAGCCATTAAGGTTTCTAGTGTTTAAAAAAAATCAAATTAAGAAAAGAAAAAAAAAAGATCCCAAGACTTGGCCTTACCTCAGCATGGTAGAACGTAGATCAACCTTAGAACTGTATATCACAGTCTACCGACGACCTAAGAATTTTTCAAGATGCAAATTTCTCTCGAGATTGCAGAATGTAGATTAATCTCATGCATGCACATCAAGGTCAACATAAGGGTTCAAAATGTACGTTACCTCAAGACTACATAATATAAATCAACATGAGGACTGCATATCAAGGTCGCCCTTAGTATTTTGAGGACGCATTAGGACTGTTAGAGGTAGGATTACCAAGGTAAGGCATTTGTTGTGTTAGCAGGGGTGGAGACAGGATTTAGAAGGATGGGGTGCAAGATATCTTAAATAGTTTTTTATTTAATTAAAATAATAATTTTACACGAAATAAAAATCATCAACAACAATATATTAGCTTTAGGATTAAACGTGTACATTTTGGGCTAAAAATATGCATTCTTTTAAATTATGGTGCATTTTAGTGTAAATTAGATTTAGGGGCCTTATATAAAATATATACTAGCTAGTAATTAAAAGAATTAAAAAATGAGGGGGTGCAGCTGCACGCACCACTACAGCCCCTCTTTCTCCGCCACTGCGTGTTAGTAACGATCAACACATTGTATTGGTTGTGAACCACGTATTATCTTCTCATTCCGATTATAATATTATTATGATAATTTTAAGATTCTAATAATAAATTATATCTTTAATCACACATAAATGATTCATATTGATTTCGGAGTATGTCTTAATTAGTCTACTAAAATATTTAAACTTTCATAATATAATGCTTTGAGGTCTTTAGACATGCTATAGAAGGTTTGTATAATTCCTTGTAGCAATGAGCTTGTGATTTAAATCCATTTTGTGTTACTTGGATATTTTAAAAACAATTGTTCCATAGACGAATATAAATATATATATAATATGTATATATACGCATATATGTATGTATATATCTTATAACGACGGCCGGACAGCAAAGATTACCGAGGCAGCGGTGGGATTTGTGAGAGGGCGTTGACACGATCTACTTACACTCTCATCTCATGTCTTCTTAAAGCCACGCATTCTTGATACAATCGTTCAACTTTGTCCCCACTCCCCACGCACACAAACCATTTTATTTTTTCTTTGCCTTCAATATTAAAAATCTTGATTGATATTTTTTTAATATTGCACGATATTAACAGTAAGAAGTACAATTTGGATACGATGTCAACATGTCGTCAAGTGAACTTTTTTTAATTATCAAGTTTCATCAATCTCCAATGAATGTATAATGATATATATATATAATATATATAAAGAAAAAAAGCACCAAAGCTCAAAACCAGTTGTGAAAAATGGTGCAAGTAAATTGAAGATTGCAGCCTAATGCCTTATGTTTGTTTTTCTTGTGATGGAACTAGGATGAGAAAAATTAAAGTTTAAAACAGGATCAAATCTTATGAATATATTAAAGAACTTGACATAAAATAACTACAACTCCAAGTGACTTTTAAGTATATGTTGGGTCGGGCTTGTCAAACGATACAGTACTGTTCTAGCCCAACTACTTTTTTAGTGGACTGTTGCTCCATAGTCCAAAGTCCAAACCAGTCTATAAGAACTAAAAATCTTTGGACTTTTGGAGTAGTCTCTGGCGACTGGCGTACGCCGGCTGATTTTGGCGGATGCGCACAAAAAATTTCATCCAACTCAAATTCAAAAGATGATTAATTTTTTGTCAAAATGTGCGAGTACATTTATTTTACAATCCGCGCAAGTTTCGATTTGGCGGGTTGCCAGATGGTGACGGGCAGGTGACAGGTTTTTATGTAATAAAAAAGAACCAGAAAGTAACTGATTTTTTTCTACTATTTATCAAAAGCGATCATTTAACACTAAAAACAAGTACATACTAAAAGAAAACAATAGTATTGTGATGTATAATTTATTTATATACAACTATATTTATATCTATATATATATGTGTGTGTATATATATATATATTTAATAAGTAGATAGATAGATAGACAAATGTGTGTGTATGTCCATGATATTGTAGTAATCAGAAGTGAGTGAAAAATCACATCGTCACTCTGATAATGCAACTATACTGAAATACGTAAAATTTGAAGACATTCATAAGGAGCATAAAATATTCATCATGATATACTAGGCATAGATCTATAAAAAGGGGGAGAGGAAAAAAAACCACACTCTCGTGAACACATCAACTAAACATATTCATAGTAATTTTCATCTCTTAAATTCACATTTTGATGGTTTATTATCATTATGTTTCTATTATTGTATCTCAAAATGATGAGTAATACCAATTCACCCTAAATAAACCTTCATCTCTTGTAAACACTGGTTTGATAGGTAGCTTAAATGCATATAATTGAAAATATGTTTGAGGTGGAGCGGGTTACGAGAATGTGATAAGATTAATCCACCACCCGACCGACAGTGAGGGGGTTCGAGTACGTTGGGTGGGTGGGCGAATTTTTGTATAACCCTGGCCAAGCCCATTAACAGGGTACTCCTAAATTGTTCTCTAATTGTGAAACTTATATCTTTGTCTTATCAAATGAATATGTTTCTATCTGTCTGTTCATTCTAAAGAAAAACAAAAGCCACCTACAACAAGACTCATTAAAGCACAATATGATGCTAATGCTATCTTCTTGGGAAGAAAGTATTTTCCTCCACCGCTACATGAAATATGTTGCGCAACTAATTCTCGAGATTTGAATATCTTTTGAACTATAAGCCGCTAACTTTATGAAGTTTCTCAACTTTACCTTTGAAACAAACCTAAAAGGTAACACATCTAGGATGATCATATGAAACGAAGTTTCTCCTACCAGTCCTCAATCAAGAGATATTATAGGTGCATCCGCTGTAAAATGAGGTAGTGCATCCAATCGGTTATTGCTACCAATACACGGTGGGAATGGAGTGTCGGGTGGTTATTTCCTATAATTTAGAGAATTTTTTTTAATTTGAACCATCGATTGTACCATGTCATCCATGCCAACCAGTCCCTCACATTGCCATAGTAAAAGAACGAGAAAAAGAATTATATCTTCATTTAGTCCTTAAGTGGTTCCCCAGCTGTTTCATAGTACTTTGAGCAAAATCCAAAGACCATTAATCAACTATAGTGTTTTTAATGTTATTGGCATTTTACTCGTATTGTTTTTAGTTATGTGTGAAGCTCAAATATTGTTAATCAAGTCTGATATTGTAAATCATGTCTTTTTCAATCTAATTTCTTAAAGGTATTACACATTTTGTTTAAAATTAATATTGGGGTCGAGCCTACACTAAATAACCATCATACTAGAATTGCAACCTGCGACTCATTCTGCATAGAGACAAAATTTTGACTTGGAATCGCCCTCAAGGGTAGTTGCAGATGATCTGAGTAAATAAACTCATGGATCTTTCAATTTTATAATTTATGACTTTTTTGTTATGTATATTGTTGTGCAACCTTGTTCTCTTGCTGTTCGAGTGAGAATTGTAGTTTTGCGCGCTTGCCTCATTAGATGCATTGCCTCGTGACTCTTTAATACTCTTTGAAATGTTTCCATACGATAATTCTCTTAAGAGTTTCTTTTTGTCTTTGGACCACAAAATAAGCCCATTGTTACTAATCACTCATGGACTTATAGCAAGGGCTCATCATTTGTTAGTTACTTTTACAAGGATCTGCAAGTATGTGAAAACGTACTTAGAAGGTTTATAATTTCTGTTGTAATTTATAAGAAAAAAACACGTGATCAATATGTCTTGGCACAATTATATAAAATAAGCACAATATCCAAAATTAAAAAGAATAGACAAATACCTTACGAAATAGAACAAACTCGACAACAATGTTATATGTAAAAAAAGTGAATCTTAATTTCGTGCTATGCGAGATGAAATATAATGAAAATTATTACTTACGTGTACCATAATTTAAGAGTTGATGTTTTTGCAATATGTATTTTATAACGTTTATTTCAATCATATCAAGATGTAGATTTTCTCCGATCATCATTTCATTTTATAAGCAAGTCGTAAGGGCTTGCTACAGGACAAGGTAGACACATTATAATGATTTTTTTGAACAAAAAACATTATAATGATTACTATGGTCAAATTTAATATATATAAATTAAAAACCGACCACAGATTCCGAAACTACATACATTGCATTAAATTGTCAAACCCTATTATAACTCAACCGAAAATCTAGCAAAATCTACACTGGCTATAAATCTCAATTTCTATAGTAGTTTTTTTTATTTATTAAACTGGTCCAATAGTATATAATGCAGCCGACCAATTAGCAAGATTGGTTTGTCCCTTTTCTCTAAATTACTCGTCAGTCGATCAGCTTAAATAAATAATTAGTTCAACTCAAATTAATGTACCAGTTCGATAGTTAATGTTTTACGTGTTCAATTTTATGACAATTATGTACTATCATCAGATACATGTGCGAGCATGTATTTTATGTATTTGGTTACTCTCGTGAAATGATGGGAATTGTAAGGAAGACAAACTTTAGCTGGATTTTTGCATTATGTTACCTAATCATATGGATATATTTAGCTATATATCTAAACAGAACCATGTTCTAATGGCACCGTCTGTTCGACAAAGAAAAATATAAAGGGAAGTCAAATTTGTAATGACTCTTTCGTAGTCTACATAGTTAATTAATGATTTACTTTCTATGTTATGCATTTTATAATTAATGTTGTTAAAAAGTTATATATTATTATTTATTATGTCATGTAAGCACAAATATAACCAATTATATATAGTGTTTATATATACATGCATTTTAAAATAATTATCCGTTTTTTTATTATCATTAATCATTAAAGTATATAGAAAAATTTAATAACTTTTTCTTCATCAACTCAAATGCCGAGAAATGAGACTTCTTATATAATATGTATTTCTTAGGAACTATGGTTCCTTGATAAGAGAGAAAAGAACATGCAATCAACTTTTTACCCATTAGAGAAAGGAAAAAAGTGATTGTGTGTGTTTGGGTGAGAGAGATAGAATTATTAATAATTTAATTTTGTGTATATATATTTTTTTGTAGGGGTGAGTTGGGAGGTGGGGTGGAGGAGAGAAGAAGAATTGTTAATTACTTGGATACACTTTCCACTTCATTGGAAGAAGTAGTTTGTAACTCATCACATGGAGGAAGGAAATAAGATATAGTTTTTCTAACTTTTGTTGCAGGCAAATCCAAAATCGTGGATATCCTAATAAATAAAACTATGGTTTTGAAACCTAAGCATGTCCTTTTTCCATCACACAAAACAACCCCACAAAATTTCCTAACTTATCTGGACAACAAAACAAACTCCTTTATCCTTTTATTGATTTTTTTTCATCGGTAAGAATGTAACATCTAATAATATCTATTGACATTCTCTTTATGCTGTTCGTATAATGCAACCTTTTTTTTTACAGTTCATATAATGAAACTTGGAAATTACTACAAATACTGATCAATTCCAAATTATGATCAAACCTCGAAATTCTTTATATCTTTGTCATATATTTTCTTTAAATATCTCAAAAACTCAAAAAAAAAAAAAAATACACTATTCGTTAGGTTTGTATTGGATTGATTGTAGACCATGCACATTGACTTTCATACACCAATAATTAGATAGATCGTTTTACGCTAATTTGGCACGACATATATAAAGAGAGAGCTAAATTAAGAGGAAACATAATCAAAATTTAATCAACAAGTCTTTATTTTCTTTAGTTTTCTATCAGTTCTTATGTATAAACACATTGTTCTAGTGAAAGAATAATGTGGGTGGAGTCACTATGGAAGATGGGATATAAGTAGGTATTACAAGAAGAAAATATTTAATCTATAATATATATAAATAAAGACAAAGTGACACCAAATTTTTGATTTTCAGTTTTAGCCTTATAATTTTAGTGTTGGAACAATAGTTTATTATGAAATTCTTAATCAAGCCATAATTAACTAGAACCATTACTATAATCATGAAAATTTAGTTTTCCAAAATTTAGAATTTTCTATATAAATTTTCTATTTTTGTATATCTAATCTTTACTCATTTAAGTTATTTTTTTACCATATATAATAAAATAAATTTTAATCATGCGAAAATCGCTTGACAACGTTTCTAGTTTAATTATTTGTAATTTGTAAGCAGGCGTAATGGAGTAGTTATATACTAATCGATCGCGCGTAATATCAAATCCTATTCCACAATCTTCACTGTTTTAATAAATCTCAAATTAATTAAGAAAATCCAATTATTAATTGGCTAAGACGGTGGGAAGCAGCTTTTGATTGAAGATTCAGACAAGTCCTAAACTTTCAAGATTTTGGCTTTTCAATACTCTTTTTTCCCTTTCTCTTGCATGGTTTATCCCTTTTATTTTTATCACTTTTAGTTCTGGGACAGTACGAAGTTTATTGGGGGTTGCAATTTCTTTTGGTACTAACTGATTTCGATGCATGGCGTCATCTTAATTTAAAGTTTAAACTATGCACTAATGCTAAAAAATTAAGTATAATATTGAATAGTTAATCGGGTAGTATGAATACCAATATAAGTGCGTATACGTGTAAATTAATGGATATGCATCAATATCTAAGATCCGTTTCCAAGTTACGTTATTACCAACTAAAACAACACATGCCTTTTCAGTTGGTATCTTTGTTATATCACATTATTAGAAGCTTATAGGAAAGCAAACATATCAGATTTAAGAGAAATTCTCACAAAATTTAATTCAACATCTTAAATATAAAACAATACCAAAAACTAAATTATATTAAATACTAAAAACGCCAAAACGATTGCATAAACGTAGTAGGAAAGGTTTGAGTCGTGCTTAGTGCGTGGCTAACTCAGTTCTGATCGTTCGTAATTTGTCAAATCGACTTACTCAAATCTATTTCTTGATCTAATATAATTCTACTTGGACATAAGATTCAATTAGTTATGCACTTCTCTGTTATAGGTCATTAAGCATGCTTACACTATATCTGAAAATAAATTGGAACATACACAACAAAAAGAAGTATCTTAACTAACTCAAATTAAACCAATTAACAATGCTCTTGAAAATAGTATATGGTATGTTGATACTGGGAATGCTATATTATATAGTAGATCGTCGTTAATAGTAATTAAGTTGAACTGATTTAGTTATGTAAGCATTTTTTTTTGCTAGAATGACGGAGTAAAAATGCCCTTAGGCTACATCATTTTCTAAAATAGAAATCAACTCGGATGGCGGATTAAGGATAAAACTACGTCCGCTCTTTGTATCATATTGGTGTTTAGTCATTGCATCTGCGAGTTTGTTTCCGGATCTGGGAATCCATCTAATCTCATGATCCCACAATTTATGAAGTAGCACGCGACATTCCTCAACTTTTTGGATCAGTTGTGTATCACAGCTCGAGCCATCCGCAATAAGTTTGATCGTATCCATCGAGTCTGACTCAATTTCAATCCTTTCCACTTTTTTACTCGATGCTATCTCCAGTCCTTTCCTTAGTGCCTCGACTTCGGCTTCAAGTACCGTTGGGCAGTCTAGGATTTGAGCAAAACCCCACAACCATTTTCCTCTCTCGTCGTGCAGAACTCCACCAATTGCTCCCCGATTTTGACGGTTTATCACACTCCCATCAACGTTGAGTTTAAGCCACCCAAGTTTTGACTTTTTCCATTCCACCTTTTAGAAGCTATAGAAAATTATTTATAGGAACATCTGATGCATTAACGATATATACGTGAGTGGTCAAATGAAGTCGAATTTAATTTATTTACCACTATTTTAATGTAAACCTCTTCATTAGTAATTAAACTTAAGGCAAATCTTTCTATTATAAAAGTTTTTGCACAAAACTTGATTAACGTATTAATTTAATTTTAGTTCAGACAAATTGGTCACAAGTACAACAATTGCACTCGTGACTTTTATCAAAAGTATGATCAAGTGCAATATGTGGAATCTGATTCACAGGGAACATGCACTGCACTTGGAGAAGTTGGCACAGCCTTATGCAACAGCACTAATCGTTGGAAAGATGGTGGAAAGGAATAAAAAGTAGTTAGGATTGATTCCTCTTAGCTCATCTTATGCCATGTATTTTGTCTTTTAGCTTGGATTCATTCCTATAAATGTACTGAGTTCTGTGTACTATTTTATCATCAATATAATTTCTCTTTTCTGCAAATGCAATGAGTACTTCCTTTTCTCTTTGTTTTCTGCACTTGCAACACACACATATCAGCACTCAGTTTCACTTTATGGTATTAGAGCAGTGAGATTTGTTCTCACTGCAGTGATCCGTACCACACTTCCGCACCACTCACAAAACAGGTGAAGAAGAACATCATTTCTTCTTCACTGCTACAATGACAAACACATCTCCTTCACAACCTCCTCAAAATCAAATAGTGGAGGAAACATTGGCACATAGTGGCCACAATTACCAAGAGTTGTGAATCCAGCAGAGGATCCATCTCACCCACTCTATCTACACCATGGAGAAAATCCAGGTCAAATGCTGGTAAATCAGCACCTTACTAGTCAAAATTATCACAAATGGAGCCGAGCAATGAGCATAGCATTGTTAGCTAAGAACAAATTGGGATTCATAGATGGATCTATCCATGAGCTAGAAACCTCAGATCCAACATACACAGAGTTGCTGAGATGTAACTGCATGGTGTTGTCCTGGATTACAAACAACATTTCAAATGAGATTTTAGGTTACATTCAGCATTCTGATTCAGCACAAAAATTATGGAGTGATTTAAGAAAACAATTTTCAAAGAGTAGTAATAATAGACTATATATGTTAGAACAACAATTATCTGGTATGAAACAAGATGGTAGTCCTATCAGTGTTTATTTCTCAAAAATAAAAGCTGTATGGAATGAGAGGAGTGCATATAATGCACCATACACTTGTAACAACAGAGAATGTGGTTTTACTCATGCTATTAATGCTAAGACTGAGCATAGACACATCATGAATTTCTTAATGGGTTTGGATGATAATTGTGGTCAGATGAGAAATCATGTTCTCGTGAGAGATCCATTGCCCGGAATGGATTATGTGTTCAACTTTGTGTTGCAGGAGGAGGCAAATCTTGAGTTGTTTTCTGGATCCAGTCACAATATTGATACTTCTGCAATGCAAGTTAGAACACAACACGTTATGCCACAAGCTGCTATGATGAATCATGGTAAAACACCACCTTACAAACCATGGAATAAACCTGCAAATGGAAAGCAGAAACTCACATGTAGTAAATGTGGGAAAGGAAATCACAGTGTGGATACTTGTTTTGAGATCTATGGCTATCCACCAGGGCACAAGCTAGCTAGGTTCCTCAAGCCAGCTCCACAAGCTCAGTCCTACGACAACAACAACAGCTATAACAAAACTCATTCAATTCATCAAGAAGCACAGGGAACTGTTGCTTCAGGACCACAATTACCAATCACTCAGGAGCAATTCAGCAGCTTTGCAGCTACTTTCAGGGATCTAACATTACACCCAATCATGTTCCTCAAGCCTCACAACCCCCTATCATCTCGTCTCAAACCACAGGTAGATACTATGCACTTAGCTGCTCTCACTCAGCTCACCTCACAAAACATTTTTGGATACTAGACTCAGGAGCCACTGATCACATTATATTAACTCTAACTTCTTCATTGACAAACACACTTTATATAACACTGTGGTTAAGCTTCCCACAAGAAAAACAGCTCATGTTACTCACTCGGGAACTGTGTTTTTGAGCAATAAACTCACCCTAAAAATGTCTTATGTGTCCCTTCATTCACTTTCAATCTTATCTCTGCTAGTAGTAAACTTGTTAAAGATCTTTATTGTTGTATTGTCATTTGGGCTAACTTGTGTTTGATTCAGGAGCTAGCACATTGGGAGACGATTGGGATTGTTGAGATAAGAGGAGGATTGTATCAGATAGTCTTGAAGAATAGTGGCACTGACTCCAGTAGAATTAGTCAAGTTCAATCTCATTATGTTCCTTTATCTTCTTCTTTGTTGTGGCATTATAGACTTAGTCACCCCTCTGTATCCAGATTATCTCTATTGAATCAAGTAATGAAAAATTTCCTTTGAGTTTTGATTCCATTGTTTGTGATGTGTGTCACCTAGCTAAATTCAAGCTTGGTCCTCACATAACTGATAACTGTTTTGATCTTGTTCATATGGACATTTGGGGACCTTTTAACACTCCTTCACTCATTGGCTCAAAACACTTCTTGACCATAGTTGATGATCATAGTAGATTCACATGGGTTTATCTTATGAAATCTAAGAGTGAAGTGAGGGGACTCATTACTCAATTCTTTCAACTCATTGAAACAAAATTTCATAAAGTCATCAAATTTGTTAGAACAGATCAAGGTTTGGAGTTTGATATGAATGGTTTCTTCACCTCCAAAGGAGTTTTACACCAGCAAAGTTGCACTTATACCCCTCAACAAAACTCAGTTGTAGAGGGAAAACATAGGCACTTGCTCAATGTAGCAAGGGCCCTCAGACTTCATGCTTCATTGCCTCTTAACTTCTGGGGAGGGTGCATTCAGATAGCAGCTTACCTCATCAATAGAACTCCTACCCCATTACTACAAAACTCCACTCATTTCCAGCTTCTGTACTCTAAAGAACCACATTACTCTCACCTCAAAGTATATGGTTGTCTGTGTTTTGCTACTACCTTACCCAAACCTCATAATAAATTCACTGCCAGAGCAACCAAATGCATCTTCATTGGATATCCAGCTCATATTAAAGGTTACAAACTATATAACCTCACCATCAAAGAAACTTTTGTCTCCAGAGATGTGGTCTTCTATGAAAATGTATTTCCCTTCTCTGAGACTATCTCACCACCTTCCACTTCTCTCTTTCCCCCACCTGACACTTGTCTTTCCTATGATGATTTCCCTGTGACTCTCTCTCTCTCTCCCACTCTCCTTGATAACACTCTCATTCAAGTTAATGATACTCCTCTGTCAAATACTTCAGCT
The DNA here is from genome assembly GCA_948329865.1 of Linaria vulgaris. Taxonomy (NCBI): domain Eukaryota; kingdom Viridiplantae; phylum Streptophyta; class Magnoliopsida; order Lamiales; family Plantaginaceae; genus Linaria; species Linaria vulgaris. The sequence goes on along the minus strand of OX415250.1, from coordinate 117,240,809 downwards.
TCTCCCACCACTGATCATGCTTCTTCTACTGATATTATCCCTCTTGTTCCCTCTTCTCCTAGTTGTTCCACTAGAGTCAGGAGACGACCAAATCATCTTAGAGATTATCAGTACAGACTTGCTGCAGCAACAACAATCCCATTGCCTCAAAATGATGCTTCTGGCTCACTGGTTAGCTCTACTGACTTTGCTCTCAATCTGTCTTACAACAGGTTATCTTCTTCTCATCTTCATTTTATTTTATCTATTGCTTCACACCCTGAACCTACTTCTTTTGATGAGGCTAACCTTGATCCCCTGTGGCAAGCTGCAATGTTTGCTGAACTCACTGCTCTCAGTGACAACAACACTTGGTCCCTCACAACTCTTCCTCATGGTAAGACTGCTATTAGTTGTAGGTGGGTTTACAAGGTCAAATATACTTCCACTGGTACTGTTGAACGTCATAAAGCAAGGCTTGTGGCTAAGGGTTACAATCAAAGGGAAGGTTATGACTATTTTGAGACCTTTTCTCCAGTAGCTAAGATCACCACAGTGAGGTGCTTGATTGCCTTTGCCTCTGCTCATAGTTGGTCTCTCTGTCTCTCTCTCAGTTGTATGTAAACAATGCTTTTCTCTATGATGATCTGGAGGAAGAAGTCTACATGTTACCTCCTCCAAGGCTTGCTGCTGAGGGGGAGCAAGTTTGCAAACTTCATAAATCATTATATGGTCTCAAACAAGCTTCCAGATAGTGGAATCACAAGCTTACCACTGTTATATCCTCTCAAGGTTTCAAACAATCTTCCACTGACCATTCACTTTTTATCAAGAGAGTATCTAACTTTATAATATATGTTGATGACATTATCATTGGAGGAAATGATGAGCAACAGATTGTTCAGTTAAAACAGTTCCTCAAGGACAATTTCAAACTCAAAGATCTTGGTCCTTTGAAGTTTCTTCTTGGAACTGAAGTTGCAAGAAATAAGAGTTGAATATCTTTGAATCAAAGACAATACATACTGGACATCATTAATGACTGTGGATTACTAAAAGGTAAATCTGTCACTACGCCAGTGGATCATAATCTGAAGATAGTTCAAGATGACCAAGATCCTCTTGACAAACCTGTTATTTGCAGAAGACTAATAGGGAGGTTGCTATATTTGACAATCACAAGGCCTGACATTTCCTATGTGGTTCAAACTTTAAGTCAATTTCTGGTTTCAAACTCTAAGTCAATTTCTCGCAAATCCAATGAAATCACACATGAATGCAGCTCTCAGAGTTGTGAGATATTTGAGAAATGCTCTAGGACAGAGATTGTTTTTTCCAAGTGAGAATGACATTCACATTAAGGCTTATTGTGATGCAGATTGGGCTGCACGCACAGATACCAGGAGATCAGTTACTAGATTTTGTATCTTCATTGGCAACGCCTTAGTTTCCTAGAGATCTAAAAAGCAACAGATTGTGTCAAGATCTTCAGCTGAAGCTGAGTATAAGACAATGGCTTCTACAGTGTGTGAGATTGTTTGGATGAAGAATTTGTTGGAAGACTTAGGTTTCAAGCATAATCAATCATCCCTCTTGTTCTGTGATAATAAGGCTGCTATCCACATAGCTTCAAATCCAGTCTACCATGAAAGAACTAAACACATAGAGATAGACTGCCATGTGGTTAGGGAAAAGCTCATGCAAGGGTTGTTTAAGATGTTTCATGTGTCTACAAGTAGACAACTAGCTGACTTATTCACTACAGGGTTATGCATGAAGCAGTTCAAGGTAATCATAAACAAGATTGGAATACATGACATGTATTCTCCTCTTGAGCGGGAGTATCAGAAGTATAATCAAGTGCAATATGTGGAATCTGATTCAAAGAGAACATGCACTGCACTTGGAGAAGTTGGCACAGCCTTATGCAACAACACTAATCGTTGGAAAGATGTTGAGCTGGAAAGGAATAAAAAGTAGTTAGGATTGATTCCTCTTAACTCATCTTATGCCATGTATTTTGTCTTTTAGCTTGGATTCATTCCTATAAATGTAGTGAATTCTGTGTACTATTTTATCATCAATATAATTTCTTTTTTCTGCAAATACAATGAGTATTTCCTTTTCTCTTTGTTTTCTGTAGTTGCAATACACACATATCAGCACTCAGTTTCTCTTTAACTTTCGTTTGAACAAGTAACTAATTATAACGTAGTGAATACTTTTAGTTATCGAAAAATTGGTGTATCAATGATGAGTAGCTTAAATATTTATAGTCAGTAGTGGACAACCAACTCTAATCAATTTGACTTTCGTCTGGTGAGTCCGTTACGAGTAACAATCATAACGTTGTGAATAAGCTTAGTTATCGAAAAATCGTTGAATCATCGATCGATATCTTTAACATTTGTAGTTAGTAATAAGTACTCATGTTAATCTAGGATTTGTCTGATATGCTCCCCCGGGAGCATATGAGACACTCTTTTATCTATTGATGATCGGTTAAATATATGCTCATCTGAACAATGTAGCTACATTGAAATTGGCAACATTATACTTCGGGGCTCAAGTTCTTTTTGAAAAGAAGAATGAGGTACGTACTTGGCCCCATATCATGATCAGTCGCACAAAACTCGAAGACACGAAGTACAGGTAAATGCTCTATCCTACAGTAAATTAAAAAATTGGAACGTGAGGGTATAATGCGCAGTTATTATATGAATACTTTACAGTTACACATATTTTGAAGTAAATCCATAGAGTCGGATATTTGATCTAAACAAATAATAACCCTATTAGTCTAAAAATCTCAACCATCAAGCAAAATGCAACTACGTATTTTCCCCAAGTATTTCTTAATTCTAAGCTTAGAGTCTTAGACGTCTAATATTCACTTATCAAGGGAAAAAAAAAAAACTTAGTCTGATCTATTTTTAGTTTCCGAGGAGAAGTTGGATTTGTGTTCCAATTAAGTAATTCTGGTATATGATAAAAGAGCATGAATCACGAATTTATAATATAGACACAGAAGTTCAATTCATCACGAAACCTCAAAATTAGTTAACTACGTTGAATAGTTTCGGTAGAAGTTGGACATAATTAGAGAAAGTTATTAAGAAACAAATTACCAGTCTATTACCTAGCATTGTGTTTCCTTCAATTTTGAAGAAAATATTTAAGTTTAATATCACAAATCTTGTTTCAAAAGCGCATGGGGGTGCAATGCAATTCTTACGATATTGTTATTATGTGAAAACAAGAAATGCAGTTATCAAACTAATTTATATGACAATCGAAAGGAAATAACTATTAAATACACCCTACATTCCTCCTCACAATAAGGTCGAATTTGTGTAAGGCTAATCTATTTGAGAACTCTCTAACGAAGCACGACCAATAATGTTGCAAAAGGCCGAGCCAAAATCTCTTATAATATAATGGTACTATTGATAAGTGTTGTCTCGTGAACCCTCTTAAAAGCCGTTTGGTATGAATTTTATCTCAAAAAGATGGTGTATATTAGAAAGAAGATAAAAAGTCAGAATTATCTGTGATATCTAATATGTATTACTTGTTTGGTTGACAAGATTAAGTGCCAAGACAGAGTATTACAATATTTTCTTTCCTGTCATTAACGTTCCATTAACTAAACAAAAACTTTCTTATATACGCCTCCACCCCCCCTTTTTAAAGTGAAAATATTTTTTTCCCAACTCAATGCCAAAATTGTATGTTTTGGCTTATTTTTATTATAATTTGATCACCTTGAAAGAAGAAGAAAAAAAAGTAAGAAAGAGTAAATTAAATTTTTTGTTGCATGCAGCAGCAAAAAAATTATTATGTATGTATCTAGATCACATAATCCTTCATATCGTCAAAAATTTTGGCGCACCGTTCTCGCACTGGCGCATTCAGTGCCCGTGCTTCGCACTGAGACGCATTATAAATTCTTAGTTCTCGCACTAAGATTTCTTAGTTCTTTTATTCAAATTTAATGAATAATCATAGAAAATTTGTAAAGAACGAAACAAATGAATGATATTAAAAAAGAGTCGAAGCAGATGGAGAACAAAACTAGGTTGAAAATAAAATAAATATAGAATATTAGAAGTAATTTAAGACTTATACCTTTGTCTTTCCACCATAATAATTTAAACAATATTATATAAAATTAATTATCATGAGTAGTTATTAAACAATACTCAAATATATACGAAATTATGTATCAATATTCAATATTTAATTATTTTTAATAAACGCATTAAGGCGCATTGAAATTTAAGTATTTTTAAATTTGGCGAACTGGCGCACCCGCATCCGCACTCGCACTCGCACCCGCATCCGCCTTATGTGACCTAGGTATGTATTACATGTGATTAAATACAAAAAATCTAAAAATAAGCTATCAAAATAGTTTCTTTTTTCTTGATATTTGATTAATAAACAATAAGTGATTGTCCACGAGAATTTTTATAAATATAATATGTGATTTTTTTGTTCAAACTAAAAATTTAGAGATTTAGTAAGTATTATATCTAATTATGTAATGAAAAAGTGAAGTAATTTATAAGTTTATAGAAATGGTAATAGACAATTTCAATGAACAGTAAAAATAAGGCAAAATCAAGATTATTTATGGACAAATGCATTTTTCTTCCCGTTAATTTGTTTGAAACTTTATTTTTGCCCTCTAACTTTTTGGGACAAAAAAATACCCGCTAACTTTTAATTTGTTTTTAAAAAAATGCCCACCGAGCTTCACAATGGGCTTGGTCCAAAATTCGGTGACGTGGAGTGTGACTTGGACGCCACTGTGACGCCACGTGGCTCCACGTATTTCATTCTTTTTTTAGAAAAACCCCCATTTTTATTTTTATATTAAAATCTTTATAATTAACTTGATTATATAAATTAAAAAACTTATAATATAATCCTAATTAAACAAACTTAATTTTAATATTTAAAAAACCAAGAAAATCAAAAATAAAAAATTAAGCCCAAAACAATATTAATAATATCCTTTTTAATACAATTAACTTTCATTTTTTTTTGTTTTTAATTATTAAGAAACTATTGTATTTAATTTTTTTAAAGAAAAAAACTATAAATCTTTAAATAACTTTAAAAATCATCCTAAAATAAGTAAAACTTTAAATCTTTATAATAAGTTTAAATTATAAATATTATAAATGGAATTTAATATATAATTCCAAAATAAATAACTAATAATTTCTTTTCACAAAAATAAACAAAAAAAAGCCAGTGTCACCCCTCCCCGCCCCCCAACCAACACCCGCCACCACGAATCGGAGACCGCCACCAACGGAGATTTCGTCGTCGCACTCGAACTATTATAATTAAATAAGATCACCTTGAATTTTCTTGAATACAGAGGAAAGCATCCAAAAGCTTCCGAATCCACAGAATTGAAAGAAGCTCGTCGGAATTCGCCGCCGATAAGTCGTGAAATTGATCGGAGACACATTTCTAAAAAGCGTCGATTTTGGAATCTTTGCCGCCGTTGGATGAATCGGACATCGAGTGGACATGATCGTGGCGGCGGCTGGATCGAGAATCCGAAGCCGTGGGAGAATGATGGCGGTGGTGATGATGAAGATAGGTGAAAATATGTTGCAGGCATTTTTTTTTTATTTTGAACGTTCCCCCAAATCACATAAACCCTAACTTTTAAAAAACAAATCAGAATCGGAATTCAACAATTGAATTGAAGGATTAGAATTGTGTGTGAGTGTGTGTAGTCGGTGGAGATGGTGGCGGCGCTGTTCGATGGTGGTTATGTTTGATGGTGGCGGTGTTGTTCAATGGTGGTTATGGCGAGAGTGGTGGTGGTCGGTGGAGATGGTGGCGGTAGTGTTTGGAAGGTGGGGGTGGGGGTCCTTATTTTTTTTCTGTTTTGTTTTTTTAATTATTAGTTATTTATTTTAGAAGTATATATTAAATTTAATTTACAATATTATATTTTAAAAAAATTTATACGTGGAGCCAGGTGGCACCACGTGGCATTCGGAGTGGGTCCCACAGTCGACACGTAGCTCTGAAATAAGACCAGGCCTATTGTGAAGCCCGATGGGCATTTTTTGGAAATTTTTTAAAAGTTAGCGGGTATTTTTTTGTCCCAAAAAGTTAGAGGACAAAAGTGAAGTTTCAAACAAATTAACAGGCAGAAAAATGCATTTGCCCATTATTTATCTTAGGAGAGAGATGATATTATTTATCTCATATTCTGGGATAAAACCAAAAACCCCGGACATATCTCACTTATGCCCGAAAAAATAATATATAAAATCAAACGAGAGACAAAGTGAGATAAGCTGAGATATCTCACTTCATCTATAAAACCAAACGACTTCTTAGCATATACAACTCCTCAAGCGGGAATATGCCATATTTTATAGTTCTATCAGTGTAGGGGGACTCCTTTTGCATTAACTTGTTGTGTTAGTGATAATGGTTTCGAGGATGAGGCAATAAGGCCGACCTTTATGCCGCTTACGACCCAAAAATCATATCATGTGTGTTGTGATTAATAAATGTATTCGTGATAAATCATATTGTTAGAACCAGCTTTTTTGTTTTAATTATTATTTGTTTAATTACCATATTATTGATTATGTTTTGAGATAATATGTACACAACTTTCCATGTTATTATGACCATGTTGCATCATATTATTTAAACAAAAATGGTTGGTGAGATTCTGGAAGAGAATCTTCATGTTTCCATATTTAACAGGATCCTGATGCATCAAGATAAATAAGGAAAGAAAATTCAGTTAATTTTATGATCAATTATTTGTCTTTATATGATCCGATTTGTTTTCAATGAGCTTAGACGTGATAATATACTTATACATTGGAATATTCCGTTTACTTGTATGCATGATCAAATCAGATGAATTAATGAAGGTTTGCAAGCTGTCTCAAATGATCAAGGATCCAGTACAACACTTGTCCTTCTGCATAGAGGGTTTTGCACTCTATAAAAGCAAACGACTCGAAAACATTTGAGGACAAGAGAGATTAGAGTTTAAGTCTATCGTCATTCTATTTGTTTATAAAGTCAAAATGTTCTCATTTTATTTGTTTAAGAAGTATCAAGACGAAGAAGATTCGAGTGTACCAGAGTATTTGTAGATTCAAGGAGAGTTTTATAGTAAGATGTTGCGTCAGATGTTAAGAAGTATTTAGAAAGAGTATAGGTTACGAGTATCAAGTAATAGCATGAGTGAGTCAAAGTCATGTACTATATAAAAGAGATTTGGATTGTTACAACAGGCGAAAGACGAGTGGACTAGGCCTGTTGAGATCGAACCACTATAAAATCATTGTGTCTCTGTTTTACTTACTTAACTGTTACGACAAGTATCTGTTATTACACTGTTTAATCTAACGAGTAAACACTTAAGATCAAACACATATTATACAAACCTTAGTGAAAAGGGCAATACAAACCCTCATGAACGATCCTTTCGCATTTGTCAAACATTTTTTTTTTTGTAAAAAAAATCTCTAGTAGATCAACGTGCATGTTTACTATTTTGTTGATACAGAGTCGTTGAGAACAACAGTATTACCAATGACCTCTCACAAATACCAAATGAGAGTAATGAATGACCATACTTTCATTGACTTGTCTTGCCAGCACTTTAAAAAACTTTCATGTGCTCTTGACCTAGAAAAACATATAAAACAACAAAATTAAGATGAAGTTACTTTTATGACTAACAAGATTTGTTTTGTTAAGAGTTTGAGATCGGAAGTAAAATGTTTGAAAATAGTATCAGGTAATTGCCCTCTAATATGTAGAATTGTGTTGTGAATTAGCATTTCTTATTGGCAATTTTTCCAAATGTTCTCTTGAGAAACTCATAAACTTTTTTCGTATCATATTATGTACATAACTTGAAAAATTTATAAAAGAATGTGATTCTTTTGCTTACGACAACCAAGCCAGAAACTTTTATGTAGAAGATTAAATATACAAATGTAGCAAAACTAAGAAAGAGTTTATGACTGTTATGCCCTTGGCAAAGAATAAAAATGGCATTAAGCCACAAGCAACCGTCCCATTCGATTGACGAAAGAGCCCCCAAACAAGGAACACCACAAGCCTGTCTTTTTAATACTTTCTCTTGTCAATCTCTCTCACCTTTTGCTTTTGTTTTTACTTTTTTCCTTTTCACTCTGTCATTAGAAAGTGACAGTCAAATTCATCAGAAGAAAGAAACCCATTGGTTAATTCACTGCCTCCTTTCTCAACTCAAAAAACTTAAATTCGTTTACGGTTTAACCGAAACAAACCTATTTTTCCACATTCTTCTACCGGTTAATAAAATATTCTTAACAAAATATATTATGGGTGCCAAATACACAAATATTTAGAGAGCTTAGTCTTCGAAAAATTACTTATATACTCGAATTATTCCATGTATTTTATAGGTCATAAGCTGAAACGCTTTTACAAAATGTTGTGCTTTTACAAAGTAAGACTAAAATCAAGAAATTATAATTACTTAATAACATCTAAAGAAAAATAGATGGCAGATTTCTATATACTTTGATCAAGAGCGGCACACGTACATGAATGACTCATAAGACAATCATATATATATATATATATATATATATATATTTAACTTGACTCGTCGTAATTTTCATTTAAATAAATTATATGTTATACATAGTTAACTAGAAAAAAATCATTGTTGTCTATGTAGTACACATGAATTAATAGACAAGAAAAATAAAAGGTGATACACCGTACACAAGCTAAGTATAAAGCTTCAAAGTAATTCCATAAAAAAATGGGGTAAAAAACCTTTGAGTAGAGATGCACAAATCAAGCTCCAAATCTAATACGTGATCATGACCGGTTATCTCGTTTATATTTGAAGCATCTTAAAAGTTGAACCATTCTCGATAATTTTATAACTGCCAATTTCATTATCTTGTATCGTCAAATTTAGTTTTGAAAACCAAGACAATAGAAGCTTTTGTGCAGAAAGTACTAAAGTACCCCGACATTTGGCTTAGGAAGGGTATTGGTTGTTCATGGTCTATATGAGGGTAGTTTCGGTATTCAAAGGACGATGCTTCTGCCAGTTCAACACTCCATTGCGTTGTATGGTCCTAGTTGAAAACTACAGAAGAAAAGAACTTCAAGTTTCTCATGCGACGCGCTCAAACATGTATGTCACGTTGATTAGGGTTAAAAAAAATTAAAAATAAATACATCCATTCTTCTTCTTTTAATTATATGATTTTATGCAACATTTGAGACTGGTGATATTTCTTGCATTCAAAATTTTCATAGCTCTATTTCAATCGTAAATTTATAAGAGTAATAGAATTATTATGTATCAGAATATCATGCAGCGCTTACATAAAATAATTATATAAGAAATCGATTTTTGGTGATATTATAGGAACTTTTTAATATCACTTAAGGTGTTCCACAATAGAAGCTAAATTAAAAAAACAAACGGAGGTCGTTCTCAACATTTCCATTTTATTACTCGTAGGGAGATATGATCTATACTTCCTTAATATTTTTTCAAAGAAGTGTGTTGCAAGAGATTTCTGGAATACAAGCTTTTATTATAGTCACTTTTTACTTCAGTGAAAAGGATTGGACATTGGCTAAATGACGGTGCTTAGAGTTAAGTAATAAATAATCAAGTTGTGGATGCGTCATTAACAATTATTGTAACTCAATCATTTACCTAATTATGCACTCTCTTTATGGTGCTCAACACGGCAACACCTATAGAACTCCATGAAGAGACTCTAAGTTCATCACGGTTCATTACTTAATTTGCTAAATGATACTCTAGAGTCAAGGCCAATAAGTTAGTTCACACGCTGTAAACTATGATACAACGTATCCTACAGTTATTTCTCAACTTTTATTTTTTTATGCAAATAGTTATTTCTCAACTTACAAGCCTTTAGAATGATACTATTAAAAAAAATCCATATACTATTCTTTTTTAAGTTAGATCTTCAAAAGAGTTCTATTAAATTAGGGGATCCACTAACAAATATCCATTGTCGCATAAATAATTTATAGGTAAAAAGTCAAAAGGAACAATCCCAATCCATGAATCCAATATAATTGTGGGATTGCGTCCTTGCAGCGAGATTGTGGCTACGACATACATTGTTAGCTCATGAAAATTTTATTGGGAAAAGCTTTGAGCGTATTGTTTCTATATGCATATTGTAATATACACATGCATAAATGTTAATATAATGATAGAAGATCATTAATAAAAGTGTGTCATTTATCGATTGGGACAAGTTGTCACAAGTGTAAGTAGCCACATGTCAAAGATGAAAGGAGTTACCACAAATTTAACCCAAGATAACGAGTGTACCAACCTCCATGCAAACTAAGTATTCATATAAACTCTTGGACTTGACATGAACAACTACACTATCTTGAGTTCAAGAACACTCATTTGAATTCTTTATTTGATACACGACATATAGGGGAGGGAGAATCAACTTTGGTATCCTAACTTGTCCAGCTTCACAAATAGTACCTTAAGTTTGCATTTCTCCTCAAACGTAGTACCCTCGTAGTGGAGCTGCACAATCGCCGCCCCAAATGTACACGTGAACCCCATTGATCCCAGAATTAAGGGTTGTAACCATTTTATGCCAAATGACATGCTAACTATATTAATCAACTAAAACAAATTAAATAAAAAGATGATAAAACTATTCTATTCCACCCATTGTCACAACTTTTCCGCCAATTTCAACTCAGAATCGCTCATTCTAAAGTCAACGGAGGCCCTCGTATGCATTTGGGGGTGACAATTGTGCAACTCCACCACGAGGGTACCACTTTTGAGGAGAAATACAAACGTAGGGTACCATTTGCAAGGATGGACAAGTTAGGGTACCAAGTCTGCTTAGAGGACAAGTTAAGATACCATCGTTAATTTATTCCCACATAAATCGTGCTAAATTATGGAATTCTCTACCTGTTTTAAATTAAACCTTTACCTAGAGTTACTTCATTATAAATTATGTAACTTTGAGTCTGTCACACCGTCTTGCTATGACTTATGACTAATCCGACTCTGCAATTTGCAAACTACTGTGTCACCCGTGAGGATTTGCTTAGGCCACTCGCCACTATTGAAGAAAAAGGAAGTGATGCAAATTTGTAGTAGCTACATAAGAAAACCAGTTATTTTTTCTTGGTAATGTACATATTTATTGTATTATTAAGTTTCTGCAACATCATAAGAACAAGTTAAAAGTAAAAAACAAAAGGTACTAAATATACTAATCACATAGATATTCAACCCGGTGGCCAAACTAGAATTTCAATCTAGTTGAATTTTTGTCTTTGCTTGTTAAGTTTGTAGTCCTCATGCTTTCATCTTTGCTTGTTAAGACGTTTTGTGATGATTTTTTGTGATTTCAGACCCATCTTTGTAAACTATCCATGAAATTCTAATGAAAGCCTTTTAACTAAAAGAGCTAGTAATTAACTACATAGTTACATGTGATTGTCAAATTAACCGCAAACATTTGTAATCATTAAACATAACCGAAATTTGAAACTTTCCTAAAAATAATAACACTTAACCTTATGAGATGAGATCTCAAAATTTTCCCGCTACTTTATCACATAATTTTCAAAACAACTTTTTACAGTCATAATACATTTTTGTTATTTTTTATTGTTTTTACCGCGGTGGCAACGGACGCCACGCGCCAAGTAGGGTGGCAGAAGAAGATAAACCCTAGAAGAAAGTAAGAAAGAAAAGATCACTACGTCCTACAGACAAGCCACATAAATTAACTAAAAGCCCCTCAAATATAAAACAAAAAACAATTTAAAAAAAAAGAAGAAGAAAACAATAGGCTACAATAGAGAGAGAAAGAGAGAGATGAATGAAGGGTGGTGCTACCACTTTACTGCTTTTTTATGTTGCACGCATCCATGGCAGAAAACACAACAACCCAACAACAACACAACAGAGTACTTGTTCTTCATAGATTAGAAGAAGAGCGGAAAACAAAAAAAGTTTCTTTCTTTTTCTAACTCTCTCTTCAAAAAAAAAAACCAAGATTTTTATTTTTTTTCATGCATGTGTAGTGTAAATTTTCTTTGCTGGGGTTAGTTAAAAGGAGGAGATGCCCTTACCCTTTGATTTTGAGGGGAAGGGGGTGTTAAAAATCGAGTCTTTACTACCATTTTCATATAATAATAATAATAAAGATTGTATCTTTACTGGTGGTGGTGAGCCTACATCTGTACTGGATTACACCGTACAATTTCCGAGCAGACCCACCTCTTCTTCCACCCTGTCTTCCTCTGACACTGCCGGCGTGGCGGCGAAGAACCCATCTCCCAAATGGCGCCAAGACTCCACCACTGCCACCAGCGCCGGAGCTGCTGCAGCTGATAATACTCAACTCCTCCCTGTTCCGCCGTCGCTAGAGATCGGTGCTGGGTCCGACAAATGTGCCATGGAGGACTGGGAGAGTGTCTTGTCGGAATCTGTTACTTATTTCATGAGTGATGTGGAGGACCCATCTTCAAATCTGAGCAAGGTTCTTCAAATTGGTGGTGGTGGTGGTGGTGTGGCGGAGTTTGAGTTTCACGGCGGCGGCGGCGGCGGTGGGCTTGGAGGTGTTGTAGATCATGGGTTTGTTGTCGGTGGTGGTGGGGACCAGTTTGTTGGTGGGAATTTGATGTCCAATGTACCAGGTTTTGGTCATGGTAATAACAGATCTAGTGTTGATAAACTTGGGTTATCCTCAAATTCTCAGAATCATATGTATCAATCTACTTTGGTCAACAATCTTGGGCCTTTTGGTGTTCATAATCAAGCTGCATTTGACTCTACTGGTGATATTAAGGCTCCTGCTTTCCATTCACAGATGTTACTGAACCAGTACCAAGCTCAACACTCTCAAAATCCTTCCTTTTTCTTGCCTATGTCTTACCCACAGCAGCAGGAGGGGAGCCCCTTCTCGCCGCCTCAGGCGAAACGCCACAATCCGGGGCCGTATCCGGATGTGGCTCATCAAGATCTGTTTTTGGGAAGGCAACAACAATTGCTTCCTAATTATCTGCAGCAACAGAGGCCGATGGGTAGTTCGTTGCAGAAGCCGAAAGTAGGAGTTGGGGATGATTTGGTTCATTGCCATCAGCAGCAACAGCAGCAAGGGATAATCGACCAGCTGTGCAAAGCAGCCGATTTGGTTCAGAAGGGGAACACGGTACTCGCGCACGGGATATTGGCGCGGCTCAATCACCAGCTCTCTCCCATTGGGAAGCCTTTTTATAGGGCTGCTTTCTATTGCAAGGAGGCATTGCTATCGCTCCTGCAAACTAACAACAACAGTAACGAGAACTTGAACCCCTCTACGACGCCTTTTAGTCTCATTTACAAGATTGGTGCTTATAAGTCTTATTCTGAGATTTCGCCCATAGTACAGTTTGCGAATTTCACTTGCAATCAGGCAATTCTTGATGTTATTGAAGGGTATGATAGGATTCATGTTGTGGATTTTGATATTGGGTATGGTGGGCAATGGGCTTCTCTCATGCAGGAGCTTGCCATGAGGAGTGGGGGTGCTCCGTCGTTGAAGATTACTGCTCTTGCCTCTCCGTCTACACATGATCAACTAGAACTTGGGCTCACTCGAGAAAATTTAATGCAGTTTGCTAGTGAAATCAACATCGCGTTTGAGTTTGAATTTGTGAACATTGATTCTTTGAATGCTAGTTCATGGTCTTTGCCTTTTCAAGTGTTGGAGAACGAGGCGGTTGCGGTGAATCTCCCGGTTGGTTGTCTTGCCAATTATCGAGTTTCAATACCTATGGTTCTTCAATTTGTCAAGCAGCTGTTGCCAAGAATCATTGTTTCTGTGGACAGGGGATGTGACAGAACTGACCTTCCCTTCCCCAATCATATAATTCATGTTCTTCAGTCGTATACAAATCTGCTCGAGTCGTTTGATGCCGTAAATGTGAACAATGAAGCCTTGCAAAAGATTGAGAGGTTCTTACTCCAACCGGCTATTGAAAAAATTGTAATGGATCGATTCCGTTCTCCTGAAAAGACGCCACATTGGAGGAGTTTGTTTATGTCATCTGGGTTCACTCCAGTAACTTTCAGTAATTTCACGGAATCATTGGCTGAGTGTCTTGTAAAGCGGACTCCTGTTCGAGGATTTCAGGTAGAGAAGAGGCAATCGTCCCTGGTTCTTTGCTGGCAAAGGAAAGAGCTTATCTCGGCTTCAGCTTGGAGATGCTAAGCACGGTGGAAAACCTTATCATCATCAATAAGGTGTCGTGAAACTCGAAAAATTCGCTGCTTTAAGCTCTCAATGTTTATGAATTTTCATCTTTGGCTAATTTATGTGGCTTAGGCAGATTATTTCCAAGTTTAAAGTACCAGGCATATTTTAGCATTGGATTTCTAATATAGTTCTCTTATTTCACTGTCTTATGTTGAACATGGGTCGTCTTTTACCCTTTTGGTGCTTTCATGCTTTTTTCAGCTGAAAGACATCGCCATAATCTTATCTTGTTTATAACCATGTACTGGATAGTATGATGAAACCAGGAATGGAAAATATTAACCCTTGAATGTCTATGCATGAAAGAAATGATCTTTATCGCCTTACGAGTGCCAGTTTCTACCAATGGAACTAACTCGACGGTTTAAATTTCGTATGCTCTTGATATAAACTGATTAGTGAATTTGTTTGACTTATTCTGAATCCTTCTAGATTGCATTGAGATTGTTTGTATTTCTTGTGTCAAGTACTTGGTTTACTTGAGATTCCATGGTAATGATTGGAATTAATAGATATACTTAAATGAATCTTTAGTTTGTCATTTCTAGATTGATTCCATTCCTTTGTTTAGTTTCCTGTTTTATGTTGTATGACTGTTTTATTCCCATGTTTTCATTGACAGCTTATGTTTTTAAATGAGTTTATTCTTTGTGGTTTACCTCTATTCAATAGATTTTACTTATAATGTTGTGATGCAAATTTACTCAACCATGGTGGTTTTCATCTTTTCCTCACACTGGACAACTTGATTGGATGATTCTTCTTCTCATAAAATGCTTTTGGAAAAGTATGTTATTGACTCTACTACAGTACTAACCATCAAGTTGGCCAAGTCAAGTGCATTGGTTTTTTTCTTTCCACAAGGAAGCTTGTTCTAATAACCATAGTTACTATGGCCGTTGACCGGTTTTAGGATGACCTACATTTCGATGGGGTTGTGGTGGCTTTTCATGGTTCAATGGGACGATAGTTATGTATATGAGAAATTATTTTATGTAACCTTAGCGAGAGGTAGTGAAAACCACTATAAAGATAACATTTTTCTTAACTGTAGGGCACTAACTACTTCTCAACCCCCTTCATGTGTGCAAGAACTTGTATGCATTATGTCATCTAGCAATAGTTGCATGTAATACCTTCTTTGCACAAAAGGACAAATTCGTAATATTTTTTTTCTTTTTCTGGTCTTTTATCCTGAAAGGTAATTGATAATAATACTAACATCTGGATTTTGTTAGCTGTTATTAAAGTTTTAACATGAATGATATCGATATGTGATAGCCACTCTCATTATGTAGAATACCTTTTGTTTTAATTTGTTTAAATTTGTGATTGCAATATGGACCGTATATTTCGGGTTATGTAGGTCTCAAGAGTCCCAATTGATAGCATGTTGGCCAAAAATTCTATTTAGTACATGCATCTCCATCACTACTATGTCCCTTTCAAATGTCGTAATGACTGCAGCATACTATTAGTTTTTTCTGGTGTTTGTTAAAAAAATAATTGATGTTGTGTGTTTTTTCTGGGTCTATCACGTTACCTTACATGCCAATGCGAAATACATTGAAATCGCTGCCGTTAAGGATATTTAGTTGTTTAATGTCCTGTCCTAATCAAGTCACATGGGACTTGTACTATTGAATACTGGCAGGATTAATTTAAGCGCCTGACTTTAATCTCCTTGCAAGCTTTTATCATTCGTTATTATTTTAATGAAATATGGTTTCCTTTTAAACCTTTTTAATAATTTTCAAACATTACAGCCATGATGCCCCGACCCTCGCGTACATACACGCGCACATATATCTTTTATAAGTAATACAACATTTTAAATCAAAGCGAAACAGTCATTTGGTATACATATAGCTATTTAAGTATGAAATAATCAAACTTGGAAAAATTGGATAGTGATTTGTGATAAAGACATAGGTGTCAAAGGACTATAAGTACATGCAATATTCAATGCGAATATGTAAACATGAAAAAAAGGATGTGTGTGATTGGCTCAATGTGATTTTATTTGATTCGCGAGGCATGCAAAATTGTGTTTAAGGTTGTTGATTAAGTAAAGCTAAGGGTCATTAATGAACAACATGTAAGGGTGACAAACTCTGACAGAGCAACTGTGTAATGCTGGAACAAAACCCTTAATATGATAGTAATAAAATATAATTCAATAATGTGCTTAAAATAGCATTTTGAAACAAGTTTTAAGAATTAACAATTATTTAAATATTAAGAAAATAATAAACCTCCTAATTTTTGCATGATGGTCGAGAAGTCATTAAGCGTTTATATATTTACTTTGTGATATTTCTAAATTAATTAGTTCTCCTTTTTTTTTCGTAGATCTAATTGATTTTTAGTCTATGTGCTCTGTTATGTAGACAAATTATTATGTTACTTTAAATACGAACATTTCGACCATAAGGAAAATGGAGATTTATCTTGTGAGATTTTAAAAAGTCGAACACCAATTCCGAACACTTGCATATAATCTGCTAATTTATTTAATAGAAGTGAATAAGTTGTTACTTTATTTAAAATTTAGAACACACAAAATGCAGAAAGTAGCTAGACTACACAAAAAATATTTTTATTGACCATAATTACAAATTTTTGTGCCTAAAACTTTCCTTCTAGCCTCACGTCAAACAACTTGATTACCTCCACATACAGAACTTGAATGAGACATCTAACCGGAAATGGTTTCAAAGGTTTTCTTATAACGAGTCACTTAAAAAAGCTTTGTTTTAATTAAATAAGTCAAAAAGAAGAATATGATGAAGAAATTATTTCAAAATCGAATTATTGTTATATATATACTTTATCTCTAGTCAACTTCCCTTTTTCTTCCTCGCAGAGGGACACATAAGTGCACCCAACATTTTATTGCAGACCTATGATGCATGACTAGTCTAAAAAATTAATAAGTCTGTCTTTAATTTCCTGTCAAAAAATTGACAGCACCGGCGCTTGGTCCCACCGACAAGACAGGTTTTGCCTTAAACTTGTATATTTGTGGACCTTAAACTGAAAATTAGGAAAATAGGAACTAGAGTATAAGTATACCTATCTCCAAAACTGGGTGGATATTTTCTTAGGGCTCGTTTGGTTGCTATATGGCCTAATAGCTATATTCAACTCTTAGAGTCTATATTATTTGTACTAATACTAAGTTTGGTTGAGCATTATTCTCCATTGTAGGACTAGTGGGTCCTACCTCACTATTTCCTTTGATATTCATGATATAACTCCATTTTAACACAAAACAAGGCAAGTTACCTATTTTGCCCCATTTTAAATGTCACTGATTTTACTTTCCCCAATTCGTCGAATTAGAAATCCCTAATTCTCCCCTGTCCAATTTTGCAACGGCTCTCAGTTCAAATTTGAACCAACAAAATAAGTTTTGGGCATTTTGTCGTGGAAACGAGCACTACCCACTTCTGGAGTTAAGAAACCATTCGCGATCGTGAGAATACTAGGTCAACAAATTAACCATAATCATCGCATCGTCCGCCTATCTTATGTAAGTTTTAGTTTCATCATGTCGTCGCATAATGGTTTAATCACCATGTTGTAATCAAATTTGTAATATATTTTTTTGGTTTAGAATTGATTGAGCCAAATGTGGTCTGGGGTTAATTCAAGTAGTTACAATGCAATTATGTCTCGAATTAGGAACATATTTGGTACTCTTTCGAAACACAATTTCTTTGTGTATATTTGTGCTTTTGTTTTTAGCGGATTGGGAATTGTAAATAAATTATGGGGTATAATGCAAACATAAGCTACTACTTTATCCCAGTACTCCATTTAGGATTTGGACGATCGATTTTTCTGGAATTCAATATGTATAATAATAGCTTGTGATGTCTGTTTGTATAATGAACTGCATGCACCAAACATTGACAAAATATCAGTGTGATAACAAGAAAAAAAACACAGGCAACTTCATTACCGGAAGTGTACCACTTCATTTGTTAAGGATTGTAATTGCTGCCACTAACAGCCATGATAACACAACGAGTAACCACAAACGACGAATCTTTCTAAGTGCGACTTCATAATCCACCTTCAATCTTCTGTTGCTGGCTTTTAGATTCTCAATTATGTCTTCCCTGTTATTGTTTGATTCCATTGCAGTAGAGTTTTGTGGGTGATCAGTTGTTGCATCGCTTTGATACCTGTTGAGTTTGCGAAGTATGCCAGGGATTATCTTTTTGGCTCTATAGCACATAGGGGGATCGTGCCATTCTTTCTTTCCGCAGCCGGTACTCTATTTGTGCATTTGAGCAACATATGTTATTGCTATCAATCATATAAATACACATATATCTACATGTAAATAGAAAATGGTTGGCCAAAAAAATTACCCCAAAATATTTGCATTTGTGGTATCTACGGCCGGGGTCGTCGTCGCCCCAATGTGTCTTGAAGGCCATCTCCTCTCCACAAAAACAATATCTGACTTGAATTTGTTCCCCATAATGCCATTTCGAATTAGGGTATGTAGCTGATGAGTTGCTGCTTTGGGCCATATGTGAAGTGTTTATGGAGTTGCACTTGTGAGGTTTCCTATGTTAACTGAATTTGCCCTCTCTGGTAACACAAATGATGCCGAGTTCAAACTACTTGCAGAAAAAAAGCTTTTGATTTGTACTATTTTATTGTGGCTGCCTATTAAAATATCAACCTCAATTATGACCATCTAGTTTCTATAATTAAATAACAATTTAAGATTATATTTAAGTTGTGCCATCATATCACATTGAGTTTGGTGTGTTGAAATTTTTTAGTAGGTGGGATACATGAATGTAATTGGTTGTAGGTCTCTCCATTGTCCTTGCCCTCATTTGAAAAAATCTTGTGAACCACTTGCCACAATTATTGTTCCGTGGCTTGTCATTCATGAACAATAGCATCCAATCCCTGACAGATTCCGCCAACTTTCCCCCTCCTTTTGCAAAATATTTGTCACGGGTTGTCATTGATAATTGTAGTATTCTAACAACAAATTAATAAGGCCAAATGCATTTGGATTTATAAGGAAAATATTTTATCAATCAATGTACTTGAACCATGTTACAAGTGCTACTTATATATTCGGTTGTATGGACCTCCAAACCACCACAATCAACTCTGCCTTTACGATACAAAATTCAGAATATATTGTGAAGAAATATCGTCGCCAACAATTCCCTCACAAAGAGATATATTTTGCCCCGATTTTTGGACAGAATATGTTGACCTATGTTTTATTATTAAACTTGCTGCCGAAGTCGATCGTCTTGGTCGTACGTTAACTAAAGGTTTTCGAAGTAGCGTCATGGTTGCTCGTGAAGAAGTTAATACACGGTTTTGTACCACATTTTCGATGCCTTGTCTATGCCCGAATTTATGTCTATGCCCGAATTTATGTACGACGAAGAACGCAATGTGTTGCATGCTGAGAATCACGTTTGGGACAACATTTGTATGGTAGATAACTATTATACGCTTTCATATTCTCTTTTAATACTTATGATATAGTTATCTACCCTATTGCAACTAATAAATTTGTATACGTAGAACAAAGAGTTAGTGGTTGCCTATCGCACTCAAGGCGAACCTTGTTGGGGTTACCTAAAACGGATATTTGGTGATCCAGATATTGTGCGTCTTATATGAATCTTGACACGATTTATATATCTTCCGATACAGACGTTTCGTTAGGTTCGTAATTTACATCTCCCAACAAAATATTTGTATAAGAGGACAATATTTAAACTATGTATGTAAGCATGGTTAACAAGTTAGTCTCATTTTGAATTATATTTGCACCCATAGGTAACAGGGCCAATCGTGTCGTGAGAACAAGCCACAACTCAAGCAGAACTGCTAATGCGAAATCTGGGCCGTCGACAAATGACCTCAGTTTATTCTCCTACTCTAACCGAAAGTCTACTTCTACTTCCTTCTTCAACGTTCTCGAAGAACCAAGTTCAGAGGCATCTTGCTCGTGGAAAGATCCATCACAGGAAATCTAGAGAACATCATTATTGGTTATTTACGTTTGATTCATCTTCGTCTTTTATCAGCTCCAGAATGATTACTATTTTCTTAAGTTCCCTGTTATTTTCGGTTGTTGCATGCATGTTCAAATTTCTCTTATTAATTATGTATCATTTTCTTAATTTTTCATGTTTGTAATATCAACTATAACTATTATGGTAACTCAGCTATCTACGTAAAATGGAGTGAATGACACGACAAAATAGCCTAGAAATACCTACATTAACTTTGCTGAAGGCATTAGTTCACTTAGTATGCATTATTGGCGTTTTAATCAGCCCTACATACTTATTGCTGTCAAGGGTGAATAGTTCTTGTAATCGATGGTGCGGTGAAAATTCATATAATGTCCCACTGATTTTGTTTTTCTTTGTTCATAAATGGACAACACAACGGACACAATCCAACTTTTAGAACCAAAAAAATAAATTGCAATTGCATCACAAAACTATCTATAAATAGCACTACTACTATTGAATATGGAACACACCCAAGCTTCATTACATATTTCGTTCTCATTCAAACGATTTGTTGGCCACCATGGACACTGGCTGGGGTTACGCTTTGTGGGACGCAGAGCACGATGAAATATTTCTACGTGAACTCATGTTTTCCCGAAAATTCGTCCCTCTACATAAGGAAAAGGTGGTCGTTCCAGTACTTAATACCATACGCCGAGTTATGTCCGAGTCTTTTAATCACCCATTTAACCTAAGCTCACTCCGTGAACGTTTTGCCACATTCAAAGGACGATATGAATTGTTCGGATATGTACTTGGATTCCCATTAGTGCGCTACGATAAGGGATCAAATATTGTTACGATGCCGACGCAGATCGAGATGAGCATCCGTCACGTACATATTATTGGATTAATACTTTGATTTTGTAAATATTACACGCTTTTGTGTAATGTAGATATATGTATCTTATAATATGTGTTTATAATGCGTTACCTACTTATTTGTATGTTTCATTCATACGTTCTACAGATGAAACCTGAAGCTTCACGGTTCTTTCACCGTGGTGAACCACTATGGGACAGCTTTCAGTTCCTGTTTGATATACCAGACGAATATGTTCCCGATCCCCGTGTGCTACATCCATCTTCACGGTACGAGGTCATGGATATCGGCCTAATACCACTAACTGAATTTCCTAATGAAGGTGACCATCGTCGTGCAAGGATTTATTGTGGAATATACAATGAAGTCTATCGCTCAAACTGAGCTGTCTCGTTTGGTGTCATAATTTCGTTGGAATATTTAATAATTCTATGCGGTTTTAAGTAAGTATCAGCTGAATTGTGTGGCTCAACTCTAGCCAGATTAGACCACGTTGAGTTTCGTTTAAATAAATTATTTAATTGTGTACTATTGTCATCTCTCGATTATCAATATATTTCCGGTTAGCATTCTGCTTGCGAAGTAACGATTTTGTCATTAATTGAACTCATTTAATTACTTGGCGAAATAAAATATATATCATGAAGTTGTTAGGTGCACTACTAAATGTATTTTGCATGGTAACACATCATGTGCCCCGTGTCTATTATGATCTACATATAGCTGATTATAATTTGTTTAAGTAAGACTATGTTTTGGCCCATAGAATGTCATCGCTTAAATTAAACAACACTACATTTGTCATGATTCTACCATATACAAATTACATTTATTCTTTGAAGTGGGGTCTATTGAGTAACCTCCAATGTCGATATCATATCAAAAAGAAGGGAGCTAATTTCTGAAAAGACATCACAAATTCCCATCAAGCTAGTAGTCATATGCAGTAATTAAATAAGGGTCATGATGACAAATATTGAACCGTTTGGTATTTTTTTTTTCATATGTATATTAAACAGCACTAAATTAAACGTTAATTCTACCACTTGCTTCGTAATTGACATTTTTTCATATTAAGGGTCTATGCATTAATCTCCTATTTCGATATCATATCAGCACAGATGGGAAATACACTCTGAAAACACATCACAAATTTCCATCAAAAGTGTAGTCGTATGTATTAATTAGCATTAGTCTAATGATGAAATTATAGTACTCATAGGATTTTTTTCCTTATTTAAGTCTCTACAAGAAATGTTGCCATTGCCATCACAAATAAATCTAAACCAAACTAACGTTTGTTGGAGTTAATAACAATTAGCTGAATACTCTATCGCAAATGGCGTTCTAGAACGATGATGTTATGTACCTAGACGTCGACGGTGCCGCTGTAGTGTGGGGGAAGGAACAACTCATGACGTTCCTCAACAAGCTCGTCGAGGCACGACGATATGTTGAAATTTCGCTTGGCAATAATATCGAATTAGTCTTGGATGTTGTTACAACTATCATGATTTATACATATAGGTGTCCTTACTCCAAGAGTTTCTTCCACATGCACTACGAGTTACTTAAATCTCGTTACAATGTGTTCAAGTTCGTGCTCGAGTTTCCGATGGTAACATGGGACCAACAAACTAACATGGTCTCCATTCCTGATTTGGTAATGTTGGCGATGCAACACGTAAGTAAATACCGTTCTCTCCCTACAAATGTGTGCCTCCTTCTAATGCACTTTTAACATGTGTTATCACAATAGAAAATTCTATTATACCATAGATGATGTGAAGATCAATTAAATATTTACAACCACTAAATTGTTTTTGCTAGGGTTACCCCTTCGCCCAATGTTACTTCTACACCGGTGAACCGTTGTGGAACAAAATATCCTTCTTGTTCAATCGGGCGGAAATATGGGAGGATGACACGCGTTTCATTTTCCCGGATGGTGATGGAGGATTGTTCCATATTCCAAACTCTTTTTCGGTTAGCGATATTCCATTTGTCGAGCGCATTCGTGATAAGGAGTACAAGAAAATATTCAACTATTGGTGGAATACCATGTGTTAGGTTGTTTTGTTGTGCGATCTAATGGGTGACGTTCTTGGATTTTGGAAATTTACTTTTGTGTTGCGTCCATAAACATGTACTGGTTTATATGCTAGACGTGTATTTTGCTATCGAACTTAGCATGCAACAGTGTTCTATAATGGTTTTGGCAGTACATCACCCTTTAGAGTATTTAGTAGTTGTTCTGCTGTAATTTCTGTTTTCCAATGTGTCTTTACAGTAGTTAACAAAGTGTATTTTCATGTTGTAATTATTTTATATTAAGTGACTTTTCTATCAATGTTATATATGGTCCAGTTTGAATTCAAAATGCTCTGCTTAACCATCCAACACAGATAACATCTTCGGTGTTTGAGCTTTACTCATTGAACTAATTATCATATTTTCAATCCCTACTGCATTATCCGACTTTTAATAAGACCGATGTCATTGAAGTCATTATATCCATATCCTGACTTTTAATAAGACCGGAAAACATAGACCTAAAATAATATTTTATTGTTGGAATATACAATCCATATAACACGTTGCTCTAAATTTAATAACAAACACTAGAGCAGTTGTAATTTTGAGAGGAATCACCAAACCATGACCAAAGTCCATTACAAAATGTTTGGTGACTTCATGTAGTAGGAAAATACATGATGCTAAAGCTATAGCATTCCACACAAAACAACACATACAAACATGAATATTTAGGTCCCATTAACAATATTACAACCCGAAATACTAGAAGACAACAATCGAAAACAGGTACAGCGACAAAACACACAAAACGTTGACCGATAAGATAGTCTATTATGCCAAGCACTACATTTTAAGATAGGGTACTTACGATAATTATGTTAGTCCTCCAATTAAAATGGTCGTGCGAGGGTACCAGGACGACCATCAGGATATGGATTGAACCCCTAGTCGACAAACAAGTCCTTCAACAAAGCATGCAGTGGTAGCCCGCCGTTCAGCCGGAAGTAACGTTCAATGATTGATTCCTAAATACACAAGCAGTTGATCACCTCTTATTCTTCTAAACGCAAGGTTCTACATCAGAAATAAACACCCTTCAATAAATCCTCATTCAAACGATCACAACGTACCTTCGGAAAATGTGCTTCGTAAGCTTCCGTTGTAATACAACTTTCATTTTGAAATACTTCAACCCCTGGAACATTTTGCCACATATAGAATTTGAGCAACCGATTGGATAAGTCGTCAACTTTGTTCCTTATTTCTGTCATGGTGACCCCGTCGAGTAGTTTATCGGTAGCAGCCACAACATGGGAGAGTGTCTGAATAATTTTGGCTTCGGTGTCGACGGGGTGGACATTTGGTAAATACTTGATTATCATAAGAACAACCTCTGCTTCTGCATCCAAACTCCACCGCTCTCTACCAAGCACACCCCACAAACCGTCGGCCCTAGTCCGAGGCTGCAAAGTCCTTTACAATATAAATGAGAGATTTAGTGCTTCGCCTTCAAATTTGATATAAAAAAACTATTATGGCCACTTTGAATAACCATCAAAGCTTGCAATTTAACAACGATCTATTTAAATATATATGAATTAAAAAATGTTCTAAATTACCTTATGTCCCCCAAGTTTGAGCTTTGTTTCCTCATCTGGACCAGCCACTTTTGGAGGAATATACTCCACCAAAGGGATCCGTTTGAGCTGTCGAAGCTTCTTTTCATTCATTTGTTTCTTAGCTTCATAACGTGCTAATTCCTTCGCATCCATAGCGTACAAATCAAACGCCCCAACCAAAGAAATTTTAATACTAGTTTGAGAAAGTGTATTCTATAGAGTAAAAAAATATTTGGAGTTCGGCTATTTATTGATGCAGGATCACATGATCGTCTTGGCCAATGAAACAACTATTTAATATAATAATAAGGATGACACTCAATTCACAGAACTTATTTTCATCATTCAAAGTTTGAATAAGGACGGTCAATGTACTGTATCTGATCGTGTGGAATTTCCAATGGTTTTGTCATTGCATGATTGGAATTACTTTGCAAGGAATCATCAATGAATTCACGTGCATAAAGTAGAACACGTTCGGTGCCAATAATTTGTAGTCCTAGAAGAATACTTAAATAAATATTATGTTTGACCCAATTGGAATACAAAAAATACTTTAGTGCAGTTGTCTACATAAAACTTACCATACCACAACACATAGTTAGGAAGTTATGCATTGCATCAAACCAAGACAACATGCAAAATATACCTAGTAATGCCTATATCGATTCATGTCCAGACAACAGGAACATAAGGCATTCAAAATAAATAAGGCAGTGATAATATAATTCATCACCCTAGTTATACACCAACGCAAGTCCATATGTATTGTAAGCGGCGTTTCACAAAATGCCGAACAAATTAAGTCACTCGGCAAGGATGGTCATAACAAATTCAGCCCTCTCTTCAACATCCATGCTAAAGAAAAGAGCCACGTGCGACTGAGAAGTAACGATTTTTTTAGCTGCCCTAACGCGTGCAGTCATGGTGAAGTTTGGCAACTCTTTCAATGCGGAGAAAATCAGCGTAACTGCAGGATCAACTTCTTTCAATGACCGTATGGCAATTGATAGGTCTGCAATTGCAGTTTTTGTTTCACCAAGTGCTCCAGTAAGGGTGATTATCATGTCATCTTCCAATCCAGAAGAACGAGCCTTCCTTTTCTTTATTTTGGAAGTCTTCCAGGGGCCTGAGCCTTCAGAGTTTGCAGCAGCAGATGAGGTTTCGCCAGTTTCGCCAACTAAATCATCTAAACCTCCTGGTGTTTAAATAGATGGTGTAGGAGGTAGGATAATGGGTCTGTTTTGCACACGACAACGGGCAACAACAAAGTCGACTGCATGATCGCCTGTTCCCTTGGAATTTCCAAAGATCAAATCCCAATCTTCATAGTACATGAAGGATCTGAGTTTCATTTTTTCCAACTCCGGATTGGTCTGCTCAAAATTTATGGAGTTTATGAAACACATGATAAAATTGCTGGCATAGATGTGATATACTACATAGTGAGCCTACCAGTTGATTTAACAATTATTAGCATTCTTATATTATTATTTGTAAAAGTGGTTAAAACATATTACAGTCAAGGTAATGTGTGCAATAAAGATTACCCGGACAGTTGCATCCCATATTGGAGTCCCAATAATGGTTATAGTGAAGTTGGTTGGGTGTAGCGCCACCTCGTTCTGCCCTGACCTACCAAATAGCTTCGATAAAGCACCACAATCCTTTTGCCACGCAGACATCTTTGAGATAACATGGAGATTGCCCAACACGTCACTAGTTGGTATCATTGTTCGGATCCTTGATGCAACTTGATTATTAAAACCCGGGCGCCATCCATTCCCCGCCTGCCATCCCTCAATAATGAGATCTTTCACCACACTAATCAAAGCTTCCTCCTCATCGCGTGTCCAAAACTTACGGGCACTTTTGTTGCCGGTTGAAGTATCATTGGTAGTGCGCACGCTACAGCTAGACATATCCATAATTCAGTCTGTATTGCAAAAAGAAAAACTGATTTATTAGGTTATTGTTCGATTAATAAGAGGTCACCAGTTCATCATTCCAAGGCAGTTAAGCATAGTAATTTTAGGCAAATACCTCAATTGATATGCAGACCATATACAAGAAAAATTTCAGAATTCAAATATAACTTTCTATAAACTATAGAACAACAATATATTTTCGAAGGGGAATTATCCAGAAAACAGGAACATTAATAATAATATTTCATACAGTTAAGACAAATACAATATGTTACAGGACCAATATAAATAACGCAAGTCCGAGGTAACACCAACACGTTACAGTTTAGAACTATTTGATTATACACTGATAAATGGAGATATCTCTCCATTGTCTTTAAATATTATGCCTCAATCGCCAATTGTTGAACATAATCCCCGCCATGTTGTCGCGCCACCCTTGCCAAACTGGAGAAGGAGTAATTGTCTCAATGTATTCATTTTCATCCGGGGGTAAAAATTGAAGCGGCACACCAGTTGCTTCTAGAAGGTCTACGGGCATTGTTAAACGAATAAAGTTGTGCAACAATGCACACGCCAATACTATATTGCACTTAGTATGAACGGAGAAATGCGTTGGATGGTCCAAAATTGGCCAACGCATCTTCAACAAACCAAAAGCACACTCAATGACATTACGCGCTTTACTGTGTTTCATGTTGAAGAACTCTTCACGATCCCTTGGACGATTGCGACCGTTTGCCCACTCATTTAAGTGATACCGCTTACCCTTATAAGGAGTTAGATAACCCTCACCATTCTGATACCCTAGATCACATAGGTAATACTGCCCTGTTGAAGAATCCGTAATGGTAATTAGCATATATTTTACTCATTAATTCTACATTTGTAATTAAAAAAAACCGTTTCACTAAAATCGCATACCCGATGGAACTTTTAGACCATCCTCCCTAACCAACGCTTCACGAAGAATGGTAATGTCTGCTACAGGGCCTTCCCACCCCGCCAAAATGTATATAAATTTTTTGTTAATGTCACCCACGCCTAGGACATTTGTCGTAACTCTACCCTACCTTCCAATATAACGATCCTTATCGATTAACGGGACACATAAATCAACATGGGTCCCGTCTACTGCTCCTAGGAATCCCTACCGAGTTATTATATCATAAAAAAATTCCTGTTAGTCGTTTATCGTAACTAAAAAAACATTGACAATCATAGTAGTAGTCTATTCTGAATAATAGAAAAATTGTTTTAATTCTTACCGAAAAACATTTCCACCTTTCATCAGTACAATCTGGTGTTATGGGAGTTGGTTTTACCATAAGATGGTCTATAATCTTGAACAACGTATCCGTGGTTTTGTGGAAATAGTGACTGATGGTCTGCCCCGATCTTTTGAAATCAAATCGAACAACGCGGTTTTTGTGGTGAT
Source organism: Linaria vulgaris (assembly GCA_948329865.1). Classification (NCBI taxonomy): domain Eukaryota; kingdom Viridiplantae; phylum Streptophyta; class Magnoliopsida; order Lamiales; family Plantaginaceae; genus Linaria; species Linaria vulgaris. The sequence continues at coordinate 117,212,551 of OX415250.1, read as the reverse complement.
GCGCAAGCGTTTGCAAGAACAACACAACCATTTCTTGTACATTAACATATTTTGAGCTCGTTAACCCACCCCATGTTCTAGTAAATAGCACAATTTATGAAAGTTGTTCCTATCCATTCTTAAAATGTCAACGCAATTCGAATCTTTTATATTTATTAGGTCTTGCACATGAGCTATTTGTCGTGGGAGTATACCGAGCATGCTATAGGTATAACCCCTCTTTTTTATTAGAATGAGCAATGCGTCGCTTAGCAAGGAAGTAAGTCGATGAGATCATAATGAGATTAAGTCTAAACAAATAAATTTGTGCGACTGCAAGTATCATCGCATGGGTCCTCCAATCCATCCTACGAATATGTGACTTCTAGTTAACAAAGTGCTAAAGATAAATATACTTAAATTTCCCCTAATAAAAGGACTGGTGCAATCATTATCAAATAATGTGCAACACAAAATGTCATAATCTTCAGATTTGAAAAAAACATACATTACAGTAAGTTATTGTACAAGATTTTGTTAGGAATATTTTTAACATTTGCCCTTTATGTCACAAGACAAAACATATCCTAGTATAAATTGTTAGACTGGAGAATAGAACGAGCAACACACCATTATTTATTAATAAAAAGATGCAACATATATAATTAGGCAGCTTATACACATCACACAAACATCATCCAATGTAGTCTTATAATCAGTAGGTTACCTAAGATACTAGAATATGCAGCCAAAACCATATTAAACAATTTTGCAACTGCATATAAGGGACTATAGTGGTGCATATAAGGTATAGGCTATAGCTCTTGTAAATGATAGAAATGTGCAAATACATTGGTGAAGCAATTATTTATAAGTCATACCTGAAGAATTCAAACGATGCGAACGTGTTGAAAGAGTTTGGTTGTTGTCTGTCCAAAACCACCACACACAAAGTTATTCACTTTGTCCTGAATTAGATTCTCGGATAAATAAAGTAAATAATAATAACAAATTAGGATTCCAATCGCTTTGCAAAAATTGTGTGCAATATAAATATTAATGACACAAAGGAAGGTACAATGATTTTTGAGTACAAATAATTTGAGCTCGGACTCCTTTATGATTTTGCAAATCTCCCCTGCAGACGATGAACAGATTTGCCATGTTAGTCACATTTAAGAACATATTTGCAAATCTCCCCTGCAGACGAGGAACTATTGGTCGAATGATTTTGCAAATCTCCCCCCCAAATCTCCCCATTAATGTTGTAAGAAAAGTAAAACGTGAGAATTAACCACAATCGAAACGTTTTGTCAATAACTGGAGAATTTACTTTCGAGTAATTCCGTTGCAGGTCTGCTTAGGGTTTACGGGCTCCAGTGCTCAGCAATTTGGGGGAGAAATGAAAATATATATTTATCATTCTGCAGGAGCAGTGTTGGTACATGCTATGAAATTTCAGGGGTGGTAATGACAATCTACCAGGGAAAAAAAATCACTGTTCAGCCCACATTATGAAAACGTACCTTGGACTGCTGATTATGAAGCCCAGGTTTGTCATATTGGCGCGGGTCGACCCTGTTTTCAAAATGGAAGACCAAAGCAACAATTTTTACTGTTTAGCCCACATTGGCAACCATATTAGGCCCTAATGTAATGAACCAAACGGGCCCTTATTGTTCCGTAGAGAAATTAACCATTGAATATTGCGAGCGCGCGCGCACGCACACACACACACACACACACACACATATATATATATATATATTATACATGGTGCTAGTATTTGAGTCTTTAAATAATTAACCTTTTTAGAGATTTAGATATATTAATCACTTTGTTTGTAGTTGTAATTAGACACTATAAAGCAAGATATGTAAGTTTGAGTAACAAAATTTTAGTTATAATTCGACGATCTATTTAGTATTTCGTTGAAACCGACAGTTGACCTTTATAAATAATAATCCATAAAACTGCTCAATATGCCAGAACTCAAAAATAAATTTATGTTTCATATTTACAAGATAATTGACCTTATTATTATTATTATTATTATTATTATTATTATTATTATTATTATTATTATTATTATTATTATTAATACAAATGGTGTGGGGTTTAGGTGGCCCAGAAAGAAAAGCGTCGAACCGAGATGGTTTTACAATTCCTGAACGATCGAACGGTATTGTTCGATTGTTATTGCCTTTTTGCGGAACTGGTCCCGCATCTCGAGGCCTGGATCCTGCAATTTACATCAGATCATTAATTGTTGTTCACCAACCCTACAACGATCGAACAAAGCTATACAACTACTCGAGAGTTCTTTGGTTTGATCGATTTGCCCTTTCGTTCGATCGTTATCAATCAGTCAGTCCCATTCGAGAGTTTTCAGGGACCAATTCGGGCCCCTTCGACTGTCCTGGAATTCAGCAATTATTGCTGCATCGAATTATCCTCTGTTTGACCGATCCCAGTTCGACTGTTCGGGGTTATTTAATCATTTTAAGCTTCTTACCGTGTAATAGGTGTTCCAGACAAAGCTAGTCAGGGCTAGCATAGTTTGGTTTATTTCAGACCCGAGTTATATTATAACTTCAGTGTGTTGTAACCCAGAGAAAATACTCTAAATTATTGGCGCTGTCTGTAGGAACACCACAAGCACGATCATGTATGCAAGGATGTTTAGAGTAACTGGATCACAGAGCAGAGCTGCAACCTGCCCCTAGGTCAAAAGTGCTTTTATCCGGGACAGAGTGGGCTCTGCCACCGACCCAGTAGGGTTAGCAGATGCTTTATACTAAAAATCAACCCACACCAGGTTTAGGTACGACAGTTGTCAAAATCGTGGGCCTACCGCCCGTTTTCAAGGATGAGATTGTGGTAATGATTCGCACGACAATAGCCGTAACACTCCCAAACGCTTAGCCACATGTGGCACCACCAGTAGAGGGCCAACGGGGCCCCCCGCGTGAACAAGCCTAAGCCACAAGGCGTCATACTGGTGAAGGAAGGAAAGGCGGCAGATTGAAGGCCATAGGGCGAGGTCCGAATCGGTGGAAGTAGATTTGAGAAGGCACCACGACGGCGTGAGACACGAGGCTAGTCGAAGAAATGCTGGCGATACAGGGCAAAGCGTGCTGAGATCGTCAAGAGGTTGGAAAGGTCGAATCGGGAGAAGAATAAAGTAGAGAACATGATGGCATTGATGGGAAACAAGACTCGTAGAAGCACACTATTCACTACCGAGATTGATATTAAGGTGTTGGGGCAAGGGAAAAAGATAGCCCAACTGAAGAAGTGTGATGGAAAACATGATCAGTTGGAGCACATCTTCTACTTGGATGGGTTACTTTCTCTACACGGCTTCAGCGACAACGTGCAAGCACGTATATTTGTGATCACGCTGACCGGGGTCGCTCTGGATTGGTTTTCAAGGATCTCAGCGGGGTCAATATCGAGTTATGAGAAACTCAGAAAAAAGTTTTACAGTGCGTTCTCAAGTCAGAAAAGGACGGTTATGGATCACTCGCACATGTATTCGGTGAAGCAAGGGGAGAAGGAATATTTGAAGGATTTTATTAGGAGTATCAACTTGGAGCTTCTAAAGATTGATGACCCGAAGGGTGAAATGGTTGCGAACATCATCTTCCACGCCACTAGGAATCGGACTTTCTCGGGTGAGGAGCTAAAGGCAAAATCTAGGACTATTAAGGAAATCAACAAGTTGGCGTATCAGGTGGTACATTACAAGGAGATGATGGCGGGAAAAGCCATTGACTATTCGTTCAGGTCAAAGGACAAAGCAAGAGAGAATCGCAACTGGAATAAGAGCATGAATGATAGGCACATAAATTCGTCACCCCAACGATATACCCCGCTGAATTCGAACATCATGACCGTCTACAAGATAGCAAAGAGGAAAGGATGTTGAACGAGCTGAGAAAGATAACAAACTCACCCGCCACGAGACTCTCAACCAGATACTGCAAGTATCACAAGAAGAATCGTCACACCACAGAAGAGTACAAGGACCTAAAGGATGAGATAGAGCGTCTAATCAAAGACGGTAAACTAGCTGACTATGTCAAGGGTCTGAAGTATGAGGCAGACAGATCCAATACGAATATATCGTGATCACCACGGAAGGATAAGCAGATGGCCACAAACGGCCTGCAGATTCTCGACTACCCACAATTAATGGATAACCAACCCAGAAAGGGGATTATCCAAATGATCTGGGAGGAACCCTTTTGGTGTTGATTAGGTTAAGGGGCGAAAAAGGGTGACGATAGAGATTGACGCCAACCGTTATGTAGGTTTCACCGACCTCCTCAAGACCGATTAAATGGCTCAAGAGGAAATCACCTTCTCCAAAGCGGATCTAATGAAACTAAGCCCTTAGGCCTTATAGGCAGGTAAGTTGTATTGCCCTATGGTGATTACAGTTGATATAGCTAACTTTGGTGTTATGAAAGTCCAGATAGATAATGGAAGTTCTGTCAATGTACTCTTTGCATCCACATGGCAAAAAGTAGCGCTGGGAGATGACGAGATAGAGACTGTGAGGACTCCACTGTGCGGCTTTAGTAGGATGGAAGTTGTCCTACGTGGATTAGTCACACTCTCGACCTCACTCGAGACCTTCCCGCAGAGAAGGACCATGAACACTGATTACCTGATCGTGGACGTGCCTTTCTCGTACAATGTCATCTTGGGGTAGGCCAGCGCATAACGATTTCAAAGCTATAATGTCCAATATCATCAAAAATGAAATTTCCAACCCCATCAGGAACTGGTGAGTTGATCGGCGATCATCGACAAGGTTGGCTTTGCTATGTAATGTCGCTCTAGGTCCCACGGCGAGAAGATAAGAGGCAAAGATTGCGTTGGAACTAGCAAAAATAGAGGCGATTGAATGATTTTTTGAACTATGTTTTATTCATTCCCCGAATTGCTCCACATATACGGGGTTGGCATGTTAAACTTAATACATGAACGATGGCGGCTTGAGTCTCGAGGCACCACTCGGAAAATGTAGAAAACCCGGCGTTGCACTGGGCTCAGCCATATCCCTACTTAAATTGCTATCTTTGTTTTGTTATTGTTACTGTTTGTCAAAGCGGAAAAGAATTCCACCGGTAAAACAACGTGGCTTTCATAGCTAGCAGTTAAAAAAAAGAGGCACAATTCCTCCTAATTTGCTGTCTTAGTTAATATGATACTTATTGTTATTGTTTGCCAAAGCAAAGGAAAATCATACATGTATGATAGTATGGCTTTCGTAGCCCGTACACCGGTGCACAACGCTTTCAAAGTTGTGGTGTCCACATATCATAAAAAAATGAAATTTTGGACCCCAACAGGAATAGGTGAGGTGATCGGCGATCATCGACAAGGTTGGCTTTGCTATGTGGCGTCACTCAATGTCCCACAATGAGAAGATGAGGAGGCATTGATTGTATTGGCGCCAACAGAAATGAAGGCGGTTGACTATTTTTGCCGAGTTTCCTTGATATTTTGATTACTTTCTAGAACAGCTGAACTTTGTTTTATTCAACCTCAAATTTCCTCACCTATACGAGACTGGCATGTAAAACTTCATATAGAAACTACATCAGCTTGAGTCCCGAGGCACCACTCGAGAAACGTAGGCAACCCAGCGTTGCGATAGGCTCAGCCCTATCCCTACTTAAATTGAGATCTTTATTTTGTTATTGTTACTGTTTACTGAAGCAAAAAACAACTCTATAGGTACAACAACATGGTTTTCGTAGCTTGCGGTCAAAGTAAGAGGCACAATTTCGCCTATTTGTCATCTTTGTTAATATGACACTTATTGTTACTGTTTGCCGAAGCGAAGGAAAATCATACATGTACGATAACATGGATTTTGATACGTGTGTAAAACATCTATATTTGACCCTTGATTATGAACGATATAATGCTTGATCCTTGGAGTTTTATGTACATTTTAGTTACTTTTCATTTTATTTCAGGACTAGAGTTAGTTAAGCCAAAACATAGCAAATTAAAGGAACATTTCACGATTTTTGGAGAATTCAGGAAAATAAAGGAATTGAAGCGCTATCTAAGTGCTATAATGCTTGAAAACTCGAGAGTGGGGCGAGCTAGCAGTGGACGCGGGAGAGTAGCACGATAGTAGGCGCAAAAGAATTTTGATTGCGCATGTGGCGCGTGATGGTCTCGATCGCGCGTGCCTAAAATTTACCCAGGGTTTTCAGACGGTCGTTAACCTAATGGGCCTAGAAAAAAGTATTAAAAGAGAAAACTATGCGACAGAAGAACATATAATCCACAATCAACACATGAAGAGAACACTTGAGAAAAAAGGGCATTATTAAACACCATATTGAGCAAGAAAATAAGAAATCATCGTTCAATGGAAGAAGAAAGGTCATTCTAAGCAGGTGGAGTAGAAATTTGATCAAAAGGAATACACAACTATCCTAGAGAATTATTTAACAAGATATTTCTTATCCATTCTTTATTTATTTTCATATGTTAATTATGATGTGGAATCTGCTATTTGAAACGATGAATGGTTAAGTACTTTATGCTTAGAGTAAGGAAGTAATTGGATTTGAAACTATGTGAAGACTTATGAGTTGGTTTCTATTGATTGATTGTTTGATGTTTATTTATTAATCTTGTGCTCAATGCTTTATTATGCATGGTCAATATAATACTGATTCGAGGTTGTGTGAGGTAACTAGCGTAGCCACATAGCATGTCTGTGGATAAATGAACATATGAGGGTGTAGGCCCACTAACGTCATCCCATGTTCCCTTGCGGTATCGAAAGAAGTCATTAACATAAACATCAATTAAGGAAGTCTACGGAATACGCATCTGTGTGAGTATAGTGGATATCCAATTAACCAAAATCTCTAACATATCTAATCATCATTGTTTACAATCCAAACCAATCCAATCAATTCGGTTCAATTAAGTTAAGTAGTTAGAAGTAGTTAGGAGTAGTTAGAGTAATTAGTTTCGTTTAATCAATCTTTAGTCTAGTTCAAATAAAAATATTAAACGTGACAATATTAGTGATAAAATTAGCAAAGCAATTAGGTGTGTCATTTAATCATTGTCCTCGTGAGATTCGATACTTGTGCAGTAATCTTTACTTTTTATTTTATCTTACTTGAGCTCGTATACTTGCGATAGAGTGTGTATTGAGATAAATTAAGAGCACATATATAATACGCAACAAGTTTTTGGCACCATTGCCGGGGACTAGGCAATTAGACACATACTTATTTTGATTGTTTTGCAATTATTATCGAGTGTTTAACTTCTGTTCATGAAATTTTTAGGTGGGTGCTTAAAATTGTCGTGGAGATCATTCTTACTGCAGAGAACAGAGACATCAAGATACAAAAGATTTGTGCAATGTGTGGGTGATTTAGTAGAAGAGTTTCTCACACAAGTTTCGGGAGGCATAGAATCTTCTGTAACTATGTACAAATTCGGGGGAAGAAAGAACCACGATTTTTTCGATCATTTAATGAATTTTTACCAGGCATGCAAGTTTTATATATCAACACATCTCACAGGGAATTGCTTGAAGCTGAATATGTTTCATCTAACACTAGTTGGAGCAGCTAATGATTGGTAATGTGACTTGATCCATTAAGTGTTAGCACATGAGAGCAGATGGCACAACTATTTATGGGGCATCATTTTCCACCAATTTTAGCCTTTCCACGCCGTAGAGAAATTATGAGATTTTCCCAAAAGCTAGGCGAACAAGTACATGATGCATGGGCAAGATTCAATCTGCTTATCAAAAGATGTCCAGATCATGGAGAAATCCTAACAAGACCACTTGAATCATTCTATGGGGTTTAGATTACAACAACAGGAACATGTTGAACTCAATAGCTAGAGGATGCTTTATGAAACTTACCGATGAAGCAACACATGAGATTTTGGTTGACATTACTCTAAACAATGTCTATTGGGGAGATCATCACTTACATACGGAAATATAGGCTCAACGGCCAAACACAAGAAAGAAAAAGAAGTGAATGCCCTTTCATTTCAGGAAGAGTTGAGGGATAACCAATTGATAGAATACTCAAAACACCAACAATGGTATCTTGAAGAGCCAGTACATGCAATCACATTAAGAAGTGGGCAAAGAACACATCTCCTCAATTACGCGATCAGAATAAGGAAGAAACACAAACATCATGAAATGCTCAACGTATAGTCGAGTAAATTGAAGATGATAATGAGAAAGTGCCAACTACGATCCTACCAAGAGAAAGAGAATGTCCAGTGGCGGCACCAAATCCACAAAAACTAAGTAAAAGAACAACAGATAAGGCTGACGAAGTGTTTATGAAGTTATTTAATGGAGCCTCACTGGCAATACCATTCATGGAAGCAATCCGCCACATTCCAAAATTCAACAAATTCATAAAGGGATTGGTCACACACAAGAAGCAGATGGAGAACGTGAACTTGATAACATTAGAGAAAGTACACTCACTAACACTATAACCTATGCAGCCAGAGAAAAATGGAGACCATAGAGTTTTTCTATCCCTTGATTAATTCATGAAAGATATCGTACTAATGCATTGAGCCGTTGATTGATTTGGGTGCTCGTGTTAATGTTATGCAATTAATTACATATAAAAAACTTGGACTTGGAGAAGTACAACCTACTAATATATTATTGCAGTAGTTGATAGATCGACAAGAAAGCCTTATAGAGTAATAGGAGATGTTATAATAGTAATGAATAAAGAACATATACATGTAGATTTTGTTTTATTAGATACTAGTTATGAGGAGGGGCCTATAATACTAGGAATACCGTTTTTGGCAACCGGTAATGCTATTATAAAATGTGCTAACAACAATATAAAATTGAAGTTAATAACAGAGATATGAATTATGATATTTCTCAGACACTTAAACAAGCGGAGAAGCAAAAGGACTGTTATCTTGTAGATGTGATAGAAGAATAGCAAGAGGACATCATTATTAGCAACCCCCTGAACACATGTTTGGTAAGATCTTTGAAAGGAGAACAAGATAATCCAACAATTAGAGAAGCTGTCAATAATTTAGAAAGAACACAACTACGGTTTAGTAGATTCTATAGGAAAGAGCCACTAGAAATGGACACCGAAGAACGATTGCCATCATGAATTAAGCCCCTAAGTTAGAACTAAAACCTTTGCCACCATATATTAAGTATGTATTTTTGAAGGGTGAAGGAGAATTACAAGTTATAATTCATGCAAATCTAGAACCAAACTATGAAAAATGGTTAATTAAGATATTAAAGAAACGAGCGGGAGCAATTGGGGGGACAATGGCAGATATAAAAGGTATAGACGCTACAGTATGTAGGCATAAGATTCTGCTGGAAGATAATTTTAAGCCAAATGCCCAACCGCAGAGACGACTAAATCCAACAATGAAGGAATTAGTGAAAATTGAGGTAATTATATTACTTGACTATGACATGATTTATGCTATTTATGACAGTGAGTTGGTAAGTCCAGTATAGGTAGTTCCAATGAAGGGAGGCACAACTGTGGTGAAGAACGAGAACAACGAACTAATTCCTACTAGGCAAATAACAAGATGACGCGTTTGCATGGATTACCGAGTCTTGAACAAAGTTACAAGGAAAGATCACTATCCTTTACCTTTTATTAATCAGATGTTAGAAAGGTTAGCAAGTCACTCTTATTACTGTTTTCTTGATTGGATACTCTGGATACAACTAAATAATGATAGATCCTAATGATCACGAGAAGACAACTTTCACTTGTCCTTTTGGGACATTTGCTTTTAAAAAGATGTCTTTTGGGTTATCTAACGCCCCAACAACCTTTCAACGTTGTATAACATCTATATTTATCGACATGATTGAAAATAATATAGAAGTTCTTATGGATGATTTTCCAGTATTTGGAGATTCATTTGATCAGTGTCTTGATAATTTGGACAAAGTTCTAGAAATATGTATTGAAAAGAAACTTTGTTTAAATTGGAAAAATGTCATTTTATGGTACATGAGGGAATTGTTCTTGGTCATCGGATTTCGAAAAAGGGAATTGAAGTAGATAAGGCAAAACTAAGTGTAATTCAAAATCTACCACCCTCTATGAACGTACAAGGGATTAGAAGCTATTTAGGTCACGCTGGTTTCAATAGAAGATTTATAAGAGATTTTGCTAAATTAAGTAAACTGTTGTGTAATCTTTTAGATAAGGATAACCCATTTGATTTCAATGAAGAAGGGTTAGAAGCCTTTAATGAAATTAAGGAGAAATTAATTACAACACCAATTATGACAACACCAGATTGGTCATTACCGTTTGAAATTATGTGTGATGCTAGTGATTTTGCAGTGGGTGTTGTATTGGAACAAAAGATTGGTAAGATAATGAAGGTAATTCATTATGCTAGAAAAACGTTAACAGATGCACAAATTAACTATGCCGTAAATGAAAAAGAATTGTTAGCAATAGTATATGCTTTTGAAAAATTTAGATCATATCTGATGGAAAATAAGGTTATTGTTTATATTGACCATTCATCATTGAGGTATTTGTATGCAAAGAACGATGCAAAACCTAGACTAATCTGGTGGATTCTTTTACTGCAAAAAATTGATGTTGAAATTAAGGACAAAAAGGGGACGAATAATGTGATAACGGATCATTTGTCTCGACTAGATTGGAAAACACGTACCATGAGGAATATGGAGATATTAGAGAATCCTTTCCAGACGAACATCTATTCACCATTCAGAAAATGAAAGCACCTTGGTTTGCCGACATTGCAAATTATAAGGTATGTAAAACCCTACCCCCAAATATGCCATATTAGGAGAAAAATAAGTTCTTTCATGATTTAAAATATTATTATTGGGATGACCATATCTGTATCGTCATTGTTCTGATGGTAATATTAGAAGATATGTCACATAGGAAGAAATACATGATATCCTAGAAAAATGTCATGAGGACATTTTGCAGCGCATAGAACAACTGCTAAGGTATTGCAATGTGGTTTTTATTGGCCTACGATTTATAAGGATGCACACCATTTTTGTAGTTCATTGTGACATATGTTAGAGAACCGATAATATCTCACGCAGACATGAAATGCCTCTTAGAAGTATTCTTAATATTGATATATTTGATGTTTATGGTATAAATTTTATGGGACCATTTCTAACTTCACACGGTATGCAATATGTGTTAGTTGTTGTGGAATATGTACCAAAACTAGTAGAAGCAAAAGCTCTTCCAACTGGTAGTTCTTGATTTTTTAAAATCTAGACTTTTTTCAAGATTTGGTATATCTAGAGCCTTAATAAGTGATGGAGTAAAACATTTAGGAATAAATACTTAAAAGGCTTTTAAGAAAATATGGTGTGGAGAAAAAAATTGCTACAATATAACATCCACAAACTAGTGGGCACGTAAAACTATCAAATAAGGAAATAAAGAGAATTCTAGATAGAACAATAGCACATTCACGCAATGATTGGAAATAAACTAGACTATGCTTTGTGTGAAAATAGAACTGATTTTAAAACACCAATAAGAATGCCACCATATAGAGCCTGGTATGGTGAACTCGCTTCCCCTTCACCCCAACGGCAACACCATCATCAAAATCCTCTATGACGCTCTCAGCAGCGGGCACATCAAAACTACTAGAGGTATCTACATCCACAGGGATAGGTGAGGGCTCTCGTTTGTCGAGGATCATATCCTCAAACGGATTAACATGGGCAGTTCCATAACAATCGAACCACCTAAGATTCGATCCTTCCCAATATAGTCAAATCCACGATGATTTGATTCTCTTAAAATGTTCTATTTGAATACGATTACATCACGGTAGTCAAAATCATTGAAAACGATATATCAAACACCATATGAGATGTATTATTTGACACCCGATCCTTCGAATTACGGCTCCCAAATGGGGGGCATATTTTGAAGCCACATATCATTATTTGGCACCTGATCATTCCAATTACGGCTTCCAGATGGGTGGCATATTTTGAAGCCAGCTATCATTATTTCGCACCCGATCCTTCGTATTATGGCTCCTAAATCGGGGGCATATTTTGAAGCCAGATGTCATTATTTGGCCCCGATTCTTCGGATTGCGGCTTCCAAATAGGGGCATACATTAAAGCTAGATCTGATTATTTGGCACCCAATCCTTCAGATTACGGCTCCCAGATGGGGGAATATTTTGAAGCAGAATGCTTTCCTATTTCAAGTACAGTAACAAACATTCTTAACTTTGACACCCGCTCTTGAATCAAGACCGACTCCCAAATTGGGGGAACTATATCAGATCGAACCAAGTTGTTCGACTGTTTGAGAGTTCTTTGGTTCCATCGATCTGCCCTTCCTTTCTATCGTTATCAATCAGTTAGTCGCATTTGAGAGTTTTTAGGGTCAAATCCAAGCCCGTTCGATTGTCTTGGAGTTCGGCAGTTATTACTGCATCGAACCGTCCTCTGTTCGACCGATCCTAGTTCAACGGGAAATTTAATTTTAATTCAAGAAAATTTCAGAAATACCGTCACTACTACTAGAACAGTCGAGTCTCGACGAGTAGATGACATGTACCTTTTGTTGCGCCACAAGGGATGTGAGAAATGCCCTGTAACTTTCGTTACTTTTACGTATTGTCCTACAACTTATATGGCAGTAGAAAATGACCGTAAATTTTAACTAAAATGCCCTGTCATAGCCTGACTGGGCTTTCAGCCCATGTGTCATCCATGTCAAAAAGTGGAATTTTATCATTATTTTATAGTGACATATTTTCAAAACAAAATCAAATCAAAATTAAAAAACTAACGTGCCCTTAAAATAATTAAGACACATATAAAAAACACAAAAAGTGACACAACACTTCCATTAGAGTGTAAGGGGGCGGTTATTGGCGGGTGCGGACAAAAAATCTCACCTGACCCAAGTTTAACAGTAGATCAATTTTTTAAATTGTGCGAGTGCATTTATTACAACTCGTGCGGGTCTCGGCTGGCAGGTGGCAGTCGGGTGGCGGGTAGGTGGCAGGTTTCAATGCAATAATAAAAGAACAAAAAAATAATAACAAAAGAATTTACATGATTAAGATTTATAAAAAAAAACCATTTAACTCTAAAAATAAGTACACGCGAAAAGAAAACTATAGTATTTTGGACATATAACTTCTTTATTTACAAAATTACACATTTATATATAGTAATATATATATATATAATTACATTGATATTACTAAATAATTAGAAACGAGTGAAGAAATTACACCATCATCACTATAATCATGCAAGAATATTCGAACTTGTAAATTTGAAGACACCTATTAACAATTGAAGTACAAAAGCATGGTATATTAGGCATACAACTATAAACTAAAACAATATCTTTAACACACTAACAAATATATTCATAGTAATTTTCATCTCGTAAGTTCAAGTTTTAATGGTTTATTAACATTATGTTTATGTTTCTACTCATGCATCTCAAAGTAACGAAGAACAACAATTCACACTAAACAAATTTTCTTCTTTTGTAAAAACTAGTTTGATGGAAAGCTTAAAATAATATATTAATAAAAGAAAGCGGGTGGCAAAGAGGTGATAATGTAAACCCACCACTCGACCGACAAGTGAGAATGCTTACGGGTGGGTGGGCGGGGTTTTGTACACCCTAACTGCCACAACATAAACCTTCCTTATTTCATTAATATTAGCGTATTCATCCAAAATCCAAAAGCATGTATCAAACCAATAAATGCATGAAACAAACAACTGTTTGCCACATCAGATGCAACTTTTCGACATGGATGATATGGTGGCTAGAAGCACAGTCGGGCTCTGGTAGGGCATTTTAGTTGAAATTATAAAAGTTATAGTCTTTTTTTACAGCCCAAAAGTTACATGGCATAAAGTAAAAGTAGCAAAAGTTAAAGGAAATTTTTAACATTCCACGTGGCCCATCAATTTTGGCACGTCAGATGCGACTTTTCGAGGTGGATGACACGGGGGCTGAAAGTCTGGTCGGGCTCTGGCAGGGTATTTTTAGTTAAAATTATAAAAGTGACAATCATTTTTTATAGCCCCAATAATTACAGGGCTAAAAATAAAAATAGCAAAAGTTATAGAATATTTTTAATTATTCTGCCTTTATTTTACCAAATTCATTATACTAACTACTTATGCCTAACCATGAGTGGGGTTATTATAAACACATTTTCATTAAGTTCACAAAACTCTATATTCTTTTCAATGGACCTTTGCAACTCCAAAATAAAATGGCACAACACAATTTTCAAGTAAATTAAGTCCCTGCAATTCTCAAATAAATAGAGATCTTGCAGTTCTCTATTAATTCAGACTCTACAACACAAGAATCTCTCATTTAGAAACTGAATTCATATATAATCATCTCTTCAACTTCTCAACAACAAATAATCCGTAAACAATAATGTAGCCAATCTTCGAGCTCTTGACTAGCATAACTTCAACCTTTTTAAGATACAAAAGTAGCAAACATATGATCAAGCTCCCACTTGCTTGAGTTCTCGTTTTTTTAAATAGTAAAAGATGGAGACGTGGCGTCGACGAGCGTTTGTAAATTCTAGTTAGGATGATACTTTTGAAATACTAAATAAACACCAGGCCCCGAATATAAAAAAAGAAAATGTAATGGTACAAACTACAAAGTAATGAACCAAATATCAGGAGAATCAGAAGTTCTCCATATTAATAAGACAGATTCTACATTTTCATGTACCTGGATCACTTTTTACATCAGGAAAAATCAAACGATAAGATCACAACATTCGCAAACATATCAAGAAGCGCCATGTTGCAAAATCTACATTTTCTAAACGCAAAAACAATGTTATATTGGTTGATAGTGGTCATATAAAGAGTTATTTCCTTCAAAAACCAGACCGACACCTTTCACTCTTTTGGTTCTTACGAACACCGGAACTAATTACATAAATGACACCCATCATTCAACTATCATTTAACTACTCTACCTAAATAAGGTACTTCCATAATCATGTTGACTATAACATAATTATTTTGATTAATTGAATGTAGAAATCTACATATCATTATAGCTAAATTTAAAATAATTGCAACGGCCTGCCAAGCGCATCAATACTTTTTCTTTATTGATCCAAGCACATCAATATCGTTGCGCATCTCATTGATCTACTATCACAAAATCCATGTTTATTACGCGCTCTCCTAGTCGCCCGCAAAATCCATGTTGATTACTATTTATCGGGTGTTCTCTTTTATTATTCAATTGGTTTAGGGGGTAAATGTTAGTTCGTGGTTCTTACTCTTAGAGCACAAGATGTCATGCAACTATCATAATCAACATGTTATCTCTAATAATTATTTGTACTTCAATCACTATATACTTATCATATCCTAAACAAAAATCCTTGTATTCAAGCACTAAAATAAACGTGACAGCAAAATATTGGTAAGTTAAAAATGTCAACTCAATAACGATTTTGATGTTGAAACTTATTTCTCCACTACCTTAAGCTTTAGCCAATTGTTTGTGGTCCTAAATACTATTATTTTGAGAAACTATAACTATCAACATGGTCCTAATTGAGCAGTAAAAGTACAAATATCTGTGTCGTGAGATTTTTGAGGTTCCACAACGCTATGGTGAGAATAGATTAATTAAAGCTACGGGTTTGGTTTTATTATGATATTTCGAGATTTTTTATATGTTTTGAAATATTCACGTTATTACTTGTACTTTAATGTAAAAAAATACGCATATATTTTGTTTTAAAATAATCGGGTCATGATAGATTTTCTGTACTTTTCGAAAAACGATTGGGCACTTCAATCGGTTTGTCCAAATATTAAAATGAAGGGAATTTCTTTAAGGAAAACTAGCTATTTATGCAAGTCAGTTTTCCGATGTTTAAAAGGTTAACTTGCATTTTATAACACACTGAGAAGCCCCAACTGAATTTGCTGGAGTATCTTTCATAAGTCACAATTAAGCCTAGAGACAAGTTACTAAGCATTTCTTCCTATGATAGTATTTTCACGAATATAGGGTTGTAGAAAGTTAAAAACAAGCAACTTAAACGTGAATCGATATAGTAAATTGCGAGTGAAACTTTTAGTACTTGAAAAATACGTGACGGCAGAGAATTAGCTTCTGAGTGTCAAAGGAATTTAATTAAGTTGATCTAGAATTTGAAGTACATCTAAACCCACTCTAGTCTCATTGACTTAATGCAAAGGTAACCCACAATAGATTGACATACAAATGAAAGAAGTATGTACACTTAAATTGAATAAATAAGCCTATAGTAAATTAAAGTACTAAGTAAATATATGCTCACATTTAAATCAAACAAAGTGGCTTAAAATCAATGTTTCATCAGTAACTCATTGTATGTTTCCATCAAGACAAAAATTAATAATGACACCAGTCAACTTGTTGGATCTTATCAAAGCTAAATGTTGGGCATAGATGAGGTCAACAAGAAATTTTGTTATTTATCTTTTTTTTTAACATCCAAACTCTCTTAATATATCAAAATCGAGTAAAACCAATTAATACAAAGATATGATAATTAAGCTAAACAGCCTCAAAGCCAAACCACTACCGGTTATCTTCCTCATGCAAGCGAATAGCCCTTAGATTAATCAATGTCGCATCTCGAGCTAGATTATGAACTTTCACATTATTTTCTCTTGGAATCCAAAAGAAACTCCATCTAAGCGGCCCAACACGTTTTCACGCCTTCACAATATTACCAACAAAGTTTCTAATGATCTCCATTCACGTTCTCTGAAAACCAAACGTCATGCATAATGCCAAGACAATCACCCTAAAAAATTACTCTCTCCCATTGTTGTTCCTCCGCGATGCGAACCGCAACCCATAGCGCATGAGCTTCGGCATTGCGGGATTCCATACACCTCGTAAGACAATGGTTGGTTACAAGATCGTCATATTTGTATAGTTAAGCTTGTCTTGTACTTTCCCGTCTTAAAATAAAGTTCTTTTTGCTTATAAAGAAAAGCTTGCACTTCTTAATATGATCAATCGAATGCCATATAGTGTACATGATAAATCTGATGTGACAAAGACGGACTTAGAAGGCATAAATTAAAATGCACAATAAGGAAATTACAATTAAGACCAAAAACATAACATAAACTAATCTTTTTAACCAATTAGTTCAAGTGCATAGGGGTCAAACTGATTGTCTCCTCGAAAACTAGAAAAATCATCCGTGTACCCACAAAACCAAAATAAATGAAAGCAGATTCTGAAGGAACAAAAAAAATGAAGCAACACAGATAAGGAAAAAAAAAAACACCGTCTACATATGTAGCAGTGTAAAAAGTAGAACACTTTTGTTTGCAAGTTACACAAAAGAACACTCTTCCATTGGAAAGTACTAATGAAGTGCAACTTTGAACTATGGAAATTGATTTAGGGGACTTTTGTGATACAGAAGCCTTCTAGGAGTTGGGGATTTAGCTAATCTCAAGCTAGTTAAAAAGAAAATGCAGACATGCTCATAAAATCCATAACATTTATGGTAGCTTTTTGCCTTGCAAAAAAGATGTTAATAAATTCAATATCATTTCACATGGCTCATCAGCCTGTCCAATTTTTAAAACTCTATTTTCTTTTTCTTTTTCGCTTCTCATTTTCTGATTGTCTAAAAGGGACTTTGTCCTTCATATATATTACACAAAACCTAATTTTTCTGTATAATGACTAAATGTACCTTTCATATGCTTATAAACACTTCTTTTTGAAATTTTGTAATATAAACATGATAGAAATTGAAACTCATATTTCTCCACTTAAAAGGTCTTATTAAGTGGAGAGGATTTTTTTTTTATCATAGCATAATTGGAGAGCATTTCCAAACGATGTGGGATATTTTTTCAACAAACACAAGTTTTTTTTTTCTAAAAGAAAATAGGAAAGATATATATATATATAGAAATATATAAAATATTATAATAAAAAAATCAAGGATTTATGTGCAGGAGTTTCTAGATCGCATTCAAGTTTTGTGCAGAGCTTTGGAACCACGTGAGAAATTTGACTTATAATAGTTCCCAGGTGATGTATTAAACGTTTTAAGTAGAAAAAGAAAAACTAGGAAGACCTACTCGCTTTCATTTACCGTGCGCCGTTTGTTGATAAAGCTGGACGAGGAAGGGGCTTTGAGCACAATTTTCTGAAATTACGAATATATTTATGTAGAGTATTTGTGATTTTAATAGAATTTTACGTAATCCACAAACACATTTTGTGAAGATTTCTCTAACCAAATTTATTCCTTTTATTCCGTTGAAAAACAGTTCATGTTCATTCAAAATTTCATCTTTTGTCCTTTCTTTACGAGAAACCTAAATTTTATCGACATGATCGCGTTGTCACATTCACTTGAGTAAACTTCGTTGAACTTCTTGTTGTGTAAATTGCTTCTTAAAACCATAAATTGATACGTATTCTATAATACGTGTTCTTTGAGGTCTTGTCAAAATTAAAGAAGAATGTAAGAAATGAGATTCTACGATAAGACACAAAACGAAAAACTCAATCAAAATTGACTGGAAACAAATATAAATTGGACCATACAAGCATCCAAGGTAAATAGGTGTACAAAAGGAAAAGAACAAACAAACAGACAAAAAGGGTAAAACAAAAGATTGTGTAACGTTGTTTACATATATCTTATACGTGTGAGTTACATAATGGGTGCCATAGGCAACGTAAAGAAAGTTGAGGTTGTCTCTAATCCAATCTTTTTTGCTTTTGCCTCTCTTTCTCTCCCTCACACAATCTTATAGTCTTTTTCCATATTCTTGGCCACCATATCCTCAACTCTTTCTTAATTTTATTTTGTAATTTTGTTGGCTTCAACCTCACTTTTTTTTTTCCCTTAGTCTGCTTTAGAACAACGCATTCTTTCCTTCCCACATATTTTTGTTTGCTTGTATATCAAAAAGACCCAAAAGTAAGCACTCATGCTTGTCAAAAGGGTCTACTTGATTTATAAGAAGAAAAACAAATGAAGTTATACTTGTGGTAGGACCACTAAATAACTGTCAAAACATACCATGTCAATTCACTGGTGGATTTCTCCTCTAGATCAAAATTATCACCACTCTTTTATAGTTTTTATATTTTTTTTGGCAAATTACCTTGTATCATACTTAATGTTGAAAAGCATTATCCATTTAAAGATAAACAACTAAGCCAATTTGTTTCATGAAATAGCGCATTGCCACACCTTTATAAGAAAGTGTAGTAAATATTGTCTATATACGTTTTCCTTCAGTTAAATTACAGAGGAAATATAAATTAAAGTTGAAATAAAATTGTAAGTTTGTAATATAGGTAAAAAATACTTGTTTTTTTTCTTCTTTTTTCTGATAAAACATTAAAATTATAACTAATATAATTCTTAAACTACAATAAGAAAATGTAAGAGATATCAGGAACACTTTGGGGCCTTAGATTGTTTTACTCGAAAGTCTCTAAAAGTTAATTATCACACAATTGATAAAGAAAATTAAATCCTTCTACATTTCTCTCTAACTTTGTGCATGGCTTTGATATATCAATAATGACAAGGCATATATATCACGAAGATCAAACTTAAATTGCGACACGGCTAGTTCTTTTGCATTATGGTTCATTAGGATGCGCAATCATGCAGATTTACATGCGGAATTCCAGTTCTTTTGCCATTGAACACACACACAATGTATTGCCAGATGTCCATGTGGTTTTCGAATGGGCCGAGAATTTGTACCACATCATCATGAATTTGAGATATTCGTTATTAACGTTAATCACAACTTCACAATTAACGTTAAATTTTAAAATTAGTACGTGAGAATTTGTTTGTTCGACTCATCTAATTTGCTTCATAATTTCATATTTATTACTCGATGTTAATTAATTAATTATATATAGGGCAAAATATTTTTTTTGCTCTTTATTTTATGTCAACTTCAAGTTTTGCTCTTTAATTTTACGGGCTTAGTAAATGCCCGTTAACTATTTTTTATTTTTTTTTAAAAATGCCCGATGGGCTCAAAAATAGAGTTGAGCCAATTTTCGCCTACGTAACAGTTGACTAGGACGCCATACAGATGCCACGCCAGCAATAAAAAAATTTATAATATCAAAAAATGCCCATTAGCATTTGGTTCAATCCTTTAATTTATAATGTTAATATTAAATTTTTATAATCAATTATATTATTATAAAAATCTAAGATATAATTTAATTTAAGAAATTCAATAATAACTAATAATTTTTTTAAAAAACAAGATAAAAACGAAGAAAAAAAGCCCATTATATCGTCATCTTCATCAGTTGCAGTCCCCCCCACCCATCCACCACCGTTGCAGCTGCTAACCCCCACCATCACCACCATCCATAGTAATAGAAAAACAGGACCCCCACCCCCGCTGCTAACCCCCACCCCTTCACCACAACCTAGGTCACATAATTCACGCACCGGCGCATGATTCGCGATCTCACGAATTGAGTGCGCGTGCAGCGCTCTAGTGCAAATTAATGTTTACTAATTCGCAAATTAATATATACTAATTCGCGCACTAAGTATTATTAATTCGCGCACTTATAAGCACTAGTTCACAAATTTATTTATACCGAAGCGTGATTTATATCTTGATAGTTCTCGCATTAAGCATTACTAGGTCGTGAATTAAGTATAAATATGTAATTTAAGGGGAAAAAATTAGCTTTATACATACATAATTCCCCGGAGACCCCCGCCGACTGACGAATTCAGGGCGCGAGTGCCGGCTTAAGACGCATTAAGTTTTCTTAATTCGCGCCTTACTTTTTCTTAATTCGCGCATTTAACTTATGACATAAAAAATGGAAGTTGTGTGAAGAAGACGACCAGAAAAATTGTGATTTGATGGAGGATCTAATAGTCACCATAACCCATTCAATAAGAAAACGAAATAGAAAGAGAAGCAATGAAAAAGAGATTGTAAAAAAAAAAAATAGAAAGGAAAAATATTTTAGACTCTCAGCCCGTCAGCCGCGTTCACTGCTGAAGAGTGAATAAAGGAAACTAATTTAGGTTTTGTTAAGTCTACTTGTTATATTTTAGTGGGCTTGATTATTAATATATTTATTTGAATCATTTAACTATTGTACATTTGTTGGGATTTTATTATACGTTTGAACCATTCATGAGTTTGAAAAGTAAAAAATTGGACAATATCCCTTTAAAATTACTTATAGGATTTAATCAAGTATGTTGTTTTTATTTATTTTTTCACACGTGAGATTCATTTTATTATAAAATGTTGAAGATGACTTTACATGCAAAATTATTCATTGAGACTTTAAAATTACATTTTAAATTTGTATAAAATGTTATATATTTTATATTTTAATATTTTTTTAATAGACGAACTAGCGGCGCATTAAGGAGTGAATTTTTGAAAATAGGCGAACTGGCGCACCCGCACACGCACATGCTCGCGTTTACGCATTATGTGACCTAGACCACAACTGCTAACCCCCACCATCACCACTGCTAAGAGTTTTCCGCCGGCGTAAAGAAGAGGGAAGGCTGGTGATTGAAGCGTGGAGGCACGGTTGTTCGATAGAATGAAGAAAGATTCTCCGACTCCTCCAAATCGAGTTGTCCTGATATGAGTAATCCCGTAATGGGCTGGCCCATGGGCAAAGCCCATGTTCATCTATATCGGGGATGGCCCTCGATATGTATATATGTATATCAAATATAACATTCGATATAGTACAGTGGTTCCCGCATCCCGGTGTCTATAAATATCTGGGCTTCGCTAACCAAGGTAACCAATAATTATCCTCAGACATTGCACATCTGATATCGAGCATTCTCGATATTAGATTCGACATAATACTCAATATATATCTCCAATATATTTCTTCGACGTATCACTGGACATCATATGCGACATAATACCCGACATCCATCAGGACACCATCATCGACGTAGGAGGTCCCCGATCTCATCCCCGATATCACATTCGACATAACATTCAATATCCACAAGATACTCGACATATCATTATACTTGATTACGCAACTAACCTATACCTAATGAACTACGTTCGGCTTGATTTCCTCAAGGGGATACGTAGGTAGCTTGCGATAACACGAATTCAGTCCAAAATCATGAAAGATGCCTCACCGCGTCGCTTGGAGTACGTGTGTGCTAAGGACAAAGTTGTTCAAGCATGGCCTAGAATCAGCATGGTGTGGAGTGTTTCGTCAGCATGCCAAGTCAGCTGACGGTAATGCACCAAATTAGTGGCGCCGTCTGTGGAAAACGCGCTGGAATGTACTTGAAAACAAGCATGTAACCGTAAAATTCACTCGAGTTTGTTAAGAACAATGGCAAATTGGAGAGCCATTGGACCTATTCTTTTCATGCTCATCCTTACGACTCTGGGCTGACTCAGATTCGTCAAAACCTAGAAGCATATCAAGTTTGGACTCCGCCTCGCCAATCAAGATAAGTCATATCAATTATATTATATTATTCAC
The DNA here is from genome assembly GCA_948329865.1 of Linaria vulgaris. Classification (NCBI taxonomy): domain Eukaryota; kingdom Viridiplantae; phylum Streptophyta; class Magnoliopsida; order Lamiales; family Plantaginaceae; genus Linaria; species Linaria vulgaris. The sequence goes on along the minus strand of OX415250.1, from coordinate 117,189,923 downwards.
CTGCATATTTTGCAATTAATTACGTTATCCCTTAACTTCTATCAATTATTATTGGAACAACGAGGCTGGCCTGTAAGAACCATGCATGTCCTATTCCTTTATTACGGGATATATATGCGAACTAGGATTCACCTAGTTCTCAACCGTTACCCATTATTAATCTTTATCTATAGATCGAATGTTATATACATCTCTCTCTCTTTTATATTGATAGATTGATTGCAGGAACAAACATATCCTATGGGATAAGACAGAAATATACCTTAAAGGGTAAAAGTTTTCCTATCCAAAAGGATAGCAAATCGGAGACTATCTGGTTCTTGGCTGCTATCCATCTTGAAGTTTTATATTGAGATATATATTGTTGCATATATTGTTATCCGTTTAAATGAGAAGAACGCAGACATCCTCCGTCAACAAAACAAGGAGAAGAAGAGATCCATCGAGATAAAAAAAATGCTGGTACAACAGCAAATAGGTATCGCCCTCAGGACATATCCCTTGAAAAGGCGACTATCCATATGCCTCCACGGCAAAAATGCTGATTTAAACAGCAGAGAGCTATCGCCCTTAGAGGTATCGCCCTCAGGTCATATCGTTTGAAAAGGCGACTATCCATAGCTTCTACAATCCTGCGAGGTCATAACCCCCTATTCACCGCTATAGGAAGGAGATAACCCGACGAAAATAACTATCTACAATCCTACAATGTCATAACTCCCCTATCCTCCGCTATAGGCATGAGAGAACCCGACGGAGTAACCATTTACAAATCCTACGGGATTCCAACTATCCGAAAAGGACGAATATCTACAAATCTTATGGGATCATAATTCCCTATCCACAAAATTATGGAGGAGGCAGAAGAATACTGTAACAAGTAATTTGTTTATTTACTATCCTACAGGATATGACAAAAAATATTCAAATAGACTCAGAAACCCTCTTTTATTCATGAATTCAAACGAGGAAACGGACAACGCCGACAACACAAGTGAGACATGCTAGAAATGGCAGCGTCACTTCTACTAATACGGTAAAATTTCAGAAATGGAAGAGCCACATCTACCTATACGGTAAAATGCCAAAAATACCAGAGTGATAACTACCTATACTGTATTATGCCCGAAATGACAAAAGAACATGTACCTTTACGGAAACATGCTAAAAATGGCAAGGGGCACATCTACCTACATGTTAACTTTCTAACTTGCTAGAAAGGTAGAGCAACGTCTACCCATATATTTTCATGCCTAAATTGACACGAAAAACATGTACCTACGCGGTACCCTACCTTAAATAACAATGAATCATGCACCCACGAGGTACCCTAATCGAAATGACAACAAATCAAATACATGATTCCTTACAAAGTATTCTTTTATATATTACAAATAAATAAGTTACTTTGAGACACCACGCGAATCATAAAAATTTGCGCACAAATATAAGATGACAAGCTCGTATTAATCCAAAGAGAAATGAACAAAGACGAACCATATTACAACATAAAGTACCTACGCGGTAACCCGCCTCTTAAGGCACAACGACTAGTACCTACACGGTATCCCCGCCTCATACGACAGAAAGACAAGTACCTACGCGGTACCCCGCCTCTTAAGGCGTAGTAAAGCACTAAAATAAAACTCCGACTCTCGAGGGTATATAATCGCTGCAAATGCCTCCTCTAAATTTGGCCCGAGGATCCAAAGGTCAAGAAGTTAGCTAGACGCCTACTCCGCATAATTATAATAAACTGAATATATAATGGCAGAATACTGCTAGACGCTCATAAATAGTGCGATGACGCGATTAAATGAATAAATTATTCAAACCATAATTTTATTGCAATGGCGTTACACTTGTCACCGTTTTGCGACTAATCTTACAAGGGCAACACGCTCACTATTGCGTGCAAGACGAAAGTCAAAGAAAATACCAAATTCTGAAACATGTTGTAGTCGCAGTGATTACAGCATGTATACCCACTATGAGGGTTAACATCTTACCCACAATGGTCAATCAATTTAAAAGCAATCAACTCTACGTGGTATGATATGACTTTAACCTATACATATATTGCCAATTCTTAAATGAAACCAGCACAAACTTAAATTCTCATTGCTAATAAGATCTCCATCAATACCACTGCGACTATAAGATATATAATACAACGTTCAAAATGAACAACTGTTGTTCAAATATATGAGGATGCATTGATTAAATAAAACTGCTCTGGAGCACAAGAAGTGTTAGCCAAAATATCATTCCAAGCAGCATAATATGCTACGCTTTACCTCATCATAAACTATACAACTCTTTCAAAGAGTGGCCAACCTACAATACTTAGTAGCACAAGCAAACGGTCTAATACGCACTAGGCACATACCTAAGAACATCAAGAAACCTCTATGCATCCATCATCACATTCACAATTGCTTTAGTTCAATGCCTTTCTTACGATGACTTCTCGCTCATGACCTATCTTATCCTCTTTAAGATTGACAAAGCGCATGTTTAAGTTACATGGAAGAGAATGTTGACATCTCTCATTGGACCTATAAATGATATGGACGTAAACCGTCATTTACAAATATTGGCTTGGAAGCCTCTAGTCCGCCATGACGGGCTTTAACTTTTCCAAATGATGTTCATATGATTTTTACTCTCGTTGCAACCTTGCTTGACTTCAAGCATTTTACTATCAATAGATCCGCCTACGAAAAAAGGCAGAAAATACCTCAAACGGTAAATGATACCTCATATCCTACAGGAAATGGCATAGAACACCCTAACAGGTACACAAATCCCCTATCCTACGGGATGAGGCTGAGAATACCCTTGGGGGTAAAAATATCTCTTATCCTACAGGAAAATTTGGAGAATACTTTAACAAGTCGATTTATCTCCTATCCTATGATGATATGCCAGCAAACACCTTAACCTGCATATTTATCTTACAATGTACAACAACAGATGTCTATCCAAGGCAAATGCTAGAATTCAAACAAGAATCGAATATTCATACAAAATAGTAAAACAAATATTACGATTATCAAAAGGCTATTAGACAAGCATAACAGAGGCGACATAGCACCACTCGCACTCTTAGTTTTGATATTGCGACACACACTTTTTCTTTGGAAATCTCGACAACGACATCTCCTACCAATAAAGGCGATGAGGGAACACATTCCCCACCCATCAAGATAAAAAGGGGTTGACCGTAAACTACGCACCTTCTAGTTTCTAACTTATAGAGAAATTTATATCAATATATATTCATTGCATGTTGTGCTATCCTTGATAAATGACAAGGAATTAGCGACCCCACATCAACGAAGGGGTGAAGATCTACAATCCTACGGGATATTTAATCCCCTATCCACAGAGATACGAAGGAGAGAACCCAAAAGGCGCAAAAATCTACAAATCCTACTTGATATTGATTTTCTTGCCTATCGAGATATGGAGGAGAGAACCCAAAAGGGGCAAAAATCTACGAATCCTATGGGATATTGCGCACCGTTCACCTTAAAATACAAAGGTAAGGCCCCGCAATAAGGCATCGATCGCTTAATATGAAAACATTAGAAGAACTGCAACTACAAATTGATAAGCCTCATCGGGCGTTCACGCTGAGAGGAGGCGCTAAGAGGAGGAAATTCTCAATAAAGACATGTTTCCTATCAATGAGCACTTCTCTCCCATAATTCAAACGCGAACCTCTATGCTACGTAAATTACATTGGGGGTCCATGATTGACTCACATTTCACGCCAATCAACACAAGACTCTTTTTCTTGAGAATCTTGGCAGTGCCATCAGGCTCAGCATTATCATACCTACACTCTATGCTGGTGATAGCTTAACACTACCCGTGAGATGTAACAATACTTGAAGCTACACTCTACAATAGCTTCAGCTAGAAACTGCCCAATTATGGTATAGTACAACATACCTTGCGCGGTGTCCAAGTTATTTACCTCTCACGATACAATGCAATATTCTCTGCATGTTATTCATGTCGTAGGGCATATTGCATATGTTATCATATATCATACCTCTCAAGGTATAACAAGAATCGTTTGTGATACGATGTCAACTACATCTACCTATAAAGATAATGGAAGTGCAGTCAGATACTACATCTAATAAAGTACTCGAATAACTCAAGAGGTACCTACAAAGTTTGAGTTGGTTACGAACCCACCTCACCAAACGCGAGACCCAGCCACACTAACGCTATGATCGGGCTAGAACATTCAAATATTTTACATATCCCAAATTGTTATAAGGGGTAAAATCATAATAAGCAACCCTGAGTCTCTCAATCCTCCGCCAACCTAACGCAGGGTTGGGAACAACCTAATTGTCATAAACAGTCACATATACACAAGCGCAAGCTATAATCACAATGATACATGCAAACATTGCACGTACAAGACCCCAAGCGGTCCAGTTTGTCTCTAGCAGTAACGCTTTTGGGCTAGAGGGCTAGACGGCCTCGTTCGGAGAACAACCACCCCATGTTCTACACTACTTACAGCTAAGCCATATTTGTCCCTATATTATTATGGGCCCTCTAGCCCATCAACCCCATCACATGAAATGATCAATCACTCACCTTGGTACGCAAGCTATTCGACATAGCCCTCTTGCGACCACGGGCCACATCCACCTCCATATCGTCATTGGCATCGAATATGGGCACGTTACTCGAAATGCACTTCCTTGAGTGATTATAGAGTAGCAATGTATCTTAAAGTATCACGTCTCAAAAATCTCATCGAATGGCAACAACTTTGATGGACGCCGGCGCATTTTAAGATCATCGTATCGAGAGCCAATTCTCGACATTAAGCAACTGTACATTATATCTTTTGCAAACATAACTGCAAATAGAGTTTACGGCCTATACTTACGCAGTAGCGGTCACTTCAACAAATATTTGCATCTGGACAAATGGAAGGGCCCAACTTATATAATAACCACACTTGGGCATCGGAGGCAATAGATGCCTTCCATATTGGGAAGATATCACAAACGCATATTTGATATCTACCTGTCATCACTGAATTTTCGACTTCCATCTTGACCAAATTGTCCAGGAAAACGGGAGAGTATCCGAGCTCTATTTTCACTATCCCAATTTGTTATTAATGCAACTCGAAAGATGGGGGGAGTGAAGGGCATCCCTCAGTAAAATACTCGAGCATACAAATCAAGTATACGAATTATCATCAACAATGATAACTCCTAAACTCGGGGACTACATGATATGTGTAATTCCCGTAGTGGGTTGGCCCATTTGCAAAGCCCATGTTCATTTATATCGGGGATGGCCCCGATATGTATATCGAATATAACATTCGATATAGTACAGTGATCACCGCATCCCGATGTCTATAAATATCCGAGCTTCACTAACCAAGGTAAGCAATAATTATCCTCAAACACTGCACACCTGATATCGAGCATTCCTGATATTAGATTTGACATAATACTCGATATCTATCTCCAATATATATCTTCGACGTATCACTGGACATCATATCCGACATAATACCCGATATCATACCCGACATCCATCAAGGTACCATCCTCGACGTAGGAGATCCCCGATCTCATCCCCAATATCACATTCGACATAACATTCGATATTCACAAGATACTTGACATGTCATTATACTTGATTATACAACTTACCTATACCTAATGAACTACGTTCGGCTTGATTCCCTCAAGGGGATACGTAGGCAGCTTGGGATAACCCGAGTTCAGTCCGAAATCATGAAAGATCTATCTGTCCCTCACAGCGTCACTTGGAGTACATGTGTGCTAAGGACAAAGCTGGTTCCAGCATGACTTAGAATCAGCATGATGTGAAGTGTTTCGTTAGCATGCCAAGTCAGCTGACGATAATGCACCAAATCATGCCCCAATTCCAAATTCGGTTCGAATGCCTCGTCCATCGCTTCTTTCTTCAAATCGACATAACTTAGGAACAATTTCTTCATTTGATCGTTCTTCTTTACCCCCAAATTCGACAAAATCTAGAAGTTACAAAAACTCAAAATTAGCAACAATGAAAATTTCTCTTACTCCCAAATTAGCCAACATTAGATCGTTCATCTTTACCCCCAAATTCTCTTACTCTATAATAATTTAATTTTTTAGCCTTATTTTTCTTTTTTATTTATTTTTTGTTTTTAAAATTATTATTTATTAAAAATTGAAATTTGAAATCAAAATTATATATTAAGGTTTTATGATAATAAAATTAATTATAAAGATTTAATATAAACATTTTACAGAATAACTTTTTTATGACGTGGCGTCTGTGTGGCGTCTTATTAGTCAACGACCACGTAAGCCAAAATTGGCCTAGCCCTATTTTTAAGCCTACCAGACATTTTTATGAAAAAAAAAAGAGTTAACGGGCATTTACTAAGCCCGTAAAAAGAGCAAAACCTGAAGTTGGCCCAAAATAAAGGGCAAAAAAAAAAAAATTGCCCATATATATATTACAAACTTGGTGGCCAAAAGGAGGAATAAAATTTATTCCGTCGAAGTACCTAAAATCGTCATAAATAATCCACAAAAACATAGCGAAATGATAAATTTAAATCAAAGAAAATGGGGACCAAGCATGAATGGTGTACTGCCATTTAGACATATAATATTTGTAGTCTTTTTTTTTGGAAGTAATATGATAAAACTAACTACTTTTTTTTATCTGTGCTATTAAAATCCGACCAATCCTTCTATGCAGAAGCTCCCCATCGCGCATATACTTGACGTATTACGGTACTTGCTTGATTGCATCGTCAAGAGTGATCGAGCAAATGGAGGTTCTTAAAAAAACTATCGAATAGTTGGTTGCACTTTTCATTGTATATGAAATTGGTAGATAATTCGCCAACAAGTCGTGTCGAGCTTGTCTCAATGGTTCAACTAATGATCGGTAGCTATTTGAACTATGTATCTTTACTTAACATGTGGTGGGAGATCGAATTGAACTCTTAACCTTTACGAAAATTATAATGCTATAACTAATTAAGCTACAAGACTACAACACATAAGAAATCATTTATACATATTAATATATACAATAGACAATAAAAATGTACTTTTCTGATATCACTATTATTTTATTGTTTATATTATTTTAAGTGAAAACGATAAATTTATTATTTAATATTGAACAAATCACACTGGCTCCGGACAACAAACTTTTGAAGCAACTTGATTCTACGTGATTGGCCAAATCTTTCGCAACTTAACTGACTTAGATATCCAAAATATTTTTGTATTTCCAATATTTTTTACAAAAGTATTTCAAATTTGGAATGTATAAGGATGTAATCATCTTTATTCAAGCTACCTTTAGAATATCATCAATTCGTATAAATACTTTGCACATGTTAATGAAAATTCTCAAGTCATAAATATTCAATATACTTTTATTTGACATGGTATCAATATGAGCCATCAGACTTGTAACACCCCAAAAATTAGGAAAATTAGGAAGAAAATAAATTTATTTAGTCTTTGAACTTTTAAAATTTTTTATTTTGACCCTAACTTTTATGGCGAAAGTATGGACACCATGATTTTTTTACAATAAACCACAAAAATCTGAATTCAATCATGCTCTTAAGAATGTCATGGCTTACCTCATCAATTAGTTAATTGCATATCATGTCCCTCAGCTATTCATAATTAAAATTCAAATAGGTATAGTTAGATCTTTTTACATACATATTTACTTATGTAAATTTGTTTTCTAAGTAATTCGATCATCATGGTTAATACTTGAAATTGAAATATATGTTTTAGAATTAGAGACCTATAAAAATAATAAAAAACTAACTTTTAGAAACACTCACCTGAAAATAGTTGTGGCGAAACCAGGATACACCCAACCGCTAATCCAATATATCTATAAGATCAAAAGAATTACATCTTACTTAGAATTAGAGACCTATAAAAATAATAAAAAACTAACTTTTAGGAACACTCACCTGAAAATAGTTGTAGCGAAACCAGGATACACCCAACCGCTAATCCAATCTATCTATAAGATCAAAAGAATTACTTCTTATTACCTAAATGAAGCTTATTGCAAGCAAGGTAAATCTGCCCATACTTTTCTAATTTTTCATACCCAACCACTTAGTATTTGTTATCCAGCCTTCTAATCACAAGCCTCAGTGATCATTCATTAATAATGTATGTAGTCATCAGTTCCTAAGCAATTGCATGTTATGATACTAATAAGGTTACCACCAGTTAACCATTAGCTTTAATTTATCCTAAAACATATACATTCATGACACACACGCCTATATATATATAATTGAGGGTCCCACACTAAACATATATATATATATATATATATCTCAGATTATGCACCAATTATAATCATTACACTAACCCTCTGTTCACTATTTCTAATGAAATCGTTTAATTTAAGGGATCAAATATTATTATTAACATCCAAATGTGGATAGTAATTGTAATACTACAACTCTATTGTCAAACTCTCAAGTAATTATATATAATATCCACTCTAATACTCAAATTAACAAAGTTTAAGGATTATTAAATTTCTAATATGAAGACAACTTCCTGTATTCAATTCGTATAAAAGCAAACATCAATATGATAAATTAGATTATTTAAGATATGAAGCATGATTCCTTAATATGCAGTACACAAGAATTTCAAATTTATGCAGTCCTTACGTGAGACCAACCAACCAATATAATAATCATAGTTCTTCATTAATTGGTAAACTCTAACACCAAAATTATCACACCTGCACCTATTTAATAAGCAAAGTTCATTGGAATTGAAAAGGAAGAAATTTATCTAATACCTGAAGCAAGGAAAGAAGCGGCGCTTATGGGAAAAAGCAATGAAAGAGTGAATGCAATACAAAACCCTTAGGTGGTGTTTATCATACGACTTCCCAAATTAAAATTGTAGGATCGGAACTTGATCCTTGTCGTACAACGTTAACCTTGATGTTAGTCTAACACTGATCAGCTCTTCCAATGTCAAGCTGATGTTGGACTCTCGATGTTACCTTAACATCCGTTTAACAACAGTTAATCGTTAGCACAAATCTACTTGACAAAGAATATAATGCATCGGATAAATAAAGAACACAAGTAGATGTAATTTTAAGAAGATAATATATTAATATGATTTTTCGAGCCGTAGGCGAAATACCACAAGGGTTTAATAAAGATGTTTCTCTCAACTCTCAAGCTCCTTACTCTCGAATTGATCGAACTCAACAAAGCAGACAAGAATTGTTATCTTAATTCTAAACCTAGAACTAATCTAACAACTCACAAACTTTGCAAAAGCAAGACAAAGGCACTCGACTATAATAATTTCCTCACGGGATATTTTCACTCTTATCTTCGTATCTTTTTCTTGATGCCCAACATGCTTATTTATAGTGTAGTCTTCCTTGATGTCCAAGACATGTTGTGCACGTTTTTGGTTGCTATTAAATCCCCTCGTATGACTTTAATTTCGTTCATGGAAAGTCTCCTTCAATAGGTAAAGGTTTCCTTGTCCCACTTGAAGTCTTTAATGGGAATGTTTCCTTCTTTGACTAGAAGTCTTCAATGGAAATGTTTCCTTCTTTGACTAGAAGTCTTCTAAGGAAAGAATCTTCATCTTGTAGTCTTCTATGGAAAGAATCCTACTGCATGTAATCTTCTTTTCTTCTTGCAGTTCACACGCCTTGATCTTTCCTTTGCACCGCACACATATTTCCTTATTTAATTATGGAAAGTCCTTTTTTGGAAAGTTTTCTTTGAATGACAACTTCTCTTTAAGAAAATAGATCCTTCCTTGAAGTCTCTTGACCTGGAGCACATACAAATACCAACTACAACTCGTGGAGCTAAGTTAGTAAGCGAATAAAGACAAAACACAATTATAGCAATAAATCTTGAATGTGCAGTTTTTCTATGTTCAATGTTAGCCTAACATTGCAGTTACAATGTTGATCTAACATTGACAAAATACTTGCACTTTCAATCCCCCTCCCCCCTCCTTTTTGTCTTTCTTCACAAAACCAAACCTATTCACTATTCATATTATGCACAGTGCTCCAGCAACACAACATCATTAATATCTTAAGCTACTCCCCCTTAATATAACACTATTAATCAAGTAGCTTTTAAAATACTAATAAGAATACACAATGAGTTAAACATCACAATTATAAGCATAACTAAGAAGGCATTAGCTATATAAGAATTGTAGAACCAGTAGAATAAACATGAGATCAAATGGCTTACTTCTCCTCTTTTTTGTGAGGAAAGCAAAATCTTGATGAATCACTTCATAAGATAAAGTTTTATAGATCTTTCTTTAGCAACTATTTCCATTTTTCTCTCTAAGAACTATATTATCCACTATTTCTTAAAATCCTCCATAGCCACAGTCTTATCTCCCAATAGGAAATTAAAGTTAGCCTCAATTGTAGATATTACACCTCATTGTTACCTCTGATGTTGAGTCAACATTGTTCTCCAGTGATGTTGTCGTAACAACTAGCTCAGACTCAGCATCATTAGACTTCTCAGAACCTTCTTCCTTATCTTCTTGGTCTCAATGGTTTCACCATCACCATTCTAAGTTTCCTAATCCTTTTCCTCAGAACCATCTTTTTCTTTTTCACCACTTCATCTTCATACTCTACCTCTCTGTCCTCCTTCCCTTTTTAATTCTCCTCATCACCTTGTAATCAACCAACGACATCAACATCTCTTTTTCTTTATAAGTACCAACGATATAACACTGCTCCCCCTTAATTCAAGTTATCAAACTCAATGTTCGCATAATATTGACATTTATCAATGTTGTCATAACATCAGACTGTATCAATGTTAACTTAACATGGAATCCAGAATGTTGTTCTAACATTGACGTTTATCAATGTTGTCTTAACATTGAAACCACAATGTACCTGCACAAGTGTTTACCAAAACCAGCAATAAAACCACCATCATCACCAACATTAATCTCTCCAGTAACTAACGTATTCTCCCCCTTAATCAAATCAGCTTTCTCTACAAAGTTCCTCAAGCATTGTCTCCTCAACTGTGTTTGAAGTACCAAAAAAAAAAACAACACCTTGTTCCTCAGTTTTAACTTGTTTTGTCTCAGTAACAATGTCCGGAACGAGTGTTGTACCTACGAGAAAGAACTACAGGAGTAGGGGCGGGGTTATATCCTTGATTCACCATACCACATGCCACAATCAAGATCAGAGATGCATGCCAAGGATTTCAAAAACAATTGTAAGTGAAAATTCATAGTATTTCAGAGAGTTGGGCACAAAGAGATTAGAAATTCAGAATCACAAGTGACAAGAGGTAATGAGCGGTTTCTTAAAATAAATCATGCATAATTACCGCATGTTGAGACAACAAGTGACACCGAGTTACTTCACACATGACCAGGGCAGTTCACTAAAAAAATTTATGAGTCATAATGTTAAACCTAGATGTTGAGACAACATGCTTACAGACTGATGTTGGCACAACATTGACACCTGTTCTGAATCAACATTGGTTCTTGTGAATGTGGAGGTATTGAGCTTACCCTCAAGATATGTTCAATTAAAAGCATGAGCTGGATCTGAAAACATATATCTGAAACTTAAGACATATTAGCAAATTAGTACCACAGATATATCATACATGTACATGGAAAATAGAGTTAATTAATAGAAAATCCAATATTTTGGGTATGAAGTAAATTAAAGGAGTTAATCTGCTTCCAAATCATAACAAGAGACAACTTAGTGTGTCACCGCAGCTGAATCACCCAAAATATATGTCTTCACATGAGAACATAACTATTTCTCCCCCTTAAGCATAAACTGACACAGACACATCAAGAAAGAAAAAAAAATGCATGTAGACCTAAATGAAATGCAGAATGCAGAATGTTATGTTAACATTGGAAGATGGTAACCATGGAGTAACAGCTTCATAGACTGGGAATAGATCATATCAACTCAAATCTTTATCAATTATCATTAACTCTTTTTGAACTAAAACTGAAGAATGTTAAAAAAGGATAACATCATCACTGAATGTGGGCAGCACATGACTCCACACACCCCCACCAGCTTTATTATCAGCTACAAATTAGGCAAGTACAAAGGAATGAATGAGGACAATACACTTATCATATACTTCATCACCCCAACTCCTTATGCATACTTATTGACCAACCTGTTTACAAGAGAAACACCAAGTGATCAGTGCTACTGAATGTGAGGCAGTCGAAACTCCAAACATCCCAGTAGAAAAGATCACCATCATGCATTTCCTTGGCCAAATATAACAAAACATGAGCATAAGCACAACTGAATAACACTGAAGCTCTCAACATCATGTACCCCAGCTTCTCTTCATGTTCTGTTTAACCTAAACATGGATAAGTCACAACTGAATAACACCAAAGTAGTGAACTATGTGCATTCCACTTCTCTTGATGTTAGGTTAACATTATCAGACCAACGACAAAGTTTTTACTTTACAAAACTTTTGATTTGAACCTTTCCACCAGAATACTTAGCTAACAACACAGGTTAACCACACAAACCAGCAGTAACAAAACATTCATGAAGAAAAAGAAAACATAAATCAAATAGAAAAATCTAATGCAATCCTACACACCACAAACAGACTACGGTGTTAGCCAATGGTGTTATGGCAACACCGGAATGCAACATTGAATCGCAGAACATTCAAGCCGAGAGACTTCCTTAAATTGAAGAACCTCTCGCTATCTAATGACATCTTAAACATATCATCTAACTGATTGTTGGTCTCTAAGTGATCAATGTTTATAACCTTGTCATCTACCAGATTTCTCAAGAAATGATGCATAAAAGATGTATGATTTAATCTAGAATGATGCACCAGATTTCTTGATATGCTTATGGCATTAAGGTTATCACTAAACAACAACAATGTGTCACTTTTTATCCCATAATCATGCAACATGTGTTTAAGCCATATAAAACGGGCAACACAACTAGGAGCTGCAAATTCAACAATTGATAATGACACACAGTTATGTTTCTTGCTATAACATGAAAAATGATTATTTCCCAAATAAAAACAACCCCCACATGTAGATTTTCTATCAGCTAAATCTCCAGCCCAGCCAAAATCAAAACCAACAAGGTTTGTATTTGCATCATGTGTATACCAAATGCCCAAGTCTACATTATCAGATATATAATTCAGTATTTGCTTCATAACAATTAAGTGAAAAGCTTTAAGTTCAGCGTAATACCTGGCACAAAGACAGACACAAACCGAGTTCATAATATATGGGCTAGTGACGGATAGATATATCGAGCTTGTGTTTCCTTTTTGAATTACCAAAGTAGAAGACATTTGAGTCTTGCTCGATTTCGACTCCTCCAACCCAATCATGTTCACCCCATCCTCATTGTGCTTCAGTTTCAAGCCCAATAAGAAATCTAGTTCACCAATCACGCTCATCACTAATGTACCTGTCAAAGCCTTAACAAACTTGTCTAGAGTAGACTTGTTAGTATAAACAAAGACAATGTCATCAGCAAATCTTTGAGCTAAACAATTATTAGAATATGTGGCAGACATACAAACACTCAACATTATCATATCTCTACAATTTACCCTTTTTCTTGTTGTGTGTCTTGATGTTATTAATGATTTGGACCATAACCTGAGATGTAGGATGATTACTCTGAGCCGTATCAGTTGTATCCCTCCAAACATCTTGAACTTGGACCTTTTCATGTAAGTTTAACTGCTTGAATGTTGTGTCAACATCAAGACTGGTCAATGTTGGCATAACATCAACTTCTGGTTCCTGTTCCTGTTCAGGTTCTGGATCTGCAGGTGATGTTGGAATAACATTGTCTGGAGTCAATGTTGGAGTAACATCAGAATCCAGTAGACTTGGCATATCAGCCTCTAGCTCACCTGCAACACTTGGTAAATCATCAAAAACCACATATATAGATTCTTGAACAATATTCAATCGTGTATCAAGCATTCTAATAGCAGTATTGTTCAAGGAATAGCCATCAAAGATACATTCTTCACTTTTTGGATCATATTTGTTCAAAAACTCTTTATCATTTAAAGTATAGCAAACACATCCAAAGTCATGAAAATGAGCAACACCAGTATTCTTCTTTTTCAACATCACATAAGGAGTCATGGGTATAGAAAATTTATGAATATTTTTATTAAGCACACATAAGCGAGAGAATGACCTATTTTCAAATTCCCTATCATGATTTGACCAAATATTACGAAAACAAGCATCATGTAAGTTATCTATACTAGCATGCAATATTCTAAAGGTATTAAGAGCTTTTGATTTTTCTTTGAAAGATTTAATCAAAGTATATCCAGAAAAATCATTCATAATCACACAATCATATTGTTTACCCCCATCTCTATTTACTTTAATAAGACCTAAGAGATCCATATGAAGTAGATGAAAACAATTATAGGTACTAGTAACCTGTTCATCCACTTGGGTTGGATTATGAGAAGCTTTGGTCACCTTATCTTTCGAGCAATTATAACAAACCATCTTACCTGAACTCGTGAGATTGGGAATACCTCTCACGGTTTCAAGTTTTAGCACTTTGCCTAGATTCTTGTTGTGGATGTGTCCAAGTCTTTTGTTCTTAGCAATTGAATAGTCCACATTTGTTTGAAAGCAAGTCACTTGATCCCTCGCCAAGTAGTTGTCTTTAAACCTCTTACCTGTCAAAGCACACATATTTGCACAATCAGATACATCACAAGAATCTATATCATACCTTACCAATAAGTCATCATCACACAACTGACTGATGCTTATATGGTTTTCACAGAATCCAACCAACAACATCTCATCCTTCAACGGTGGGGATCCATCAACATTCAACACTTCTTTGCAAATGATTCTTCCTTTACTTCCATCTTCATAGGTGAAAGTTCTAGTGGTTAGTGGTGCACACTTCTTCAAATCATATTTGCTTTCTTTCTAGTCATGTGTCTTGAGCAGTGTTAAGGAAACACAACCAGTTATCAATGTTAAGGTAACATTGGTTATCCAGTGTTGTCTTAACATCATGTATAACCGTATCAAATCAGATTTGTATCCAGTCATATACCTCAAACATCAACTATTAGAGTACCACTTACCTGCAAGGTTAGTATGCATAGTAGGAAAGATAATATTGCAAACAATGTAAGTTTCAGGCACCCAAAGTCTAGTGTTTTTCATCCCACTATTCTGTTCAGCAATGTTGGAATTGAATGTTAAGGTAACACTGGAATAACTAGTATCAACATTGGAATGTTCAGATTGCAGTGTTGGCTTAACACTACCATCAACATTGCATGAATCCCTATTTCGTTCAACTATTTTCTTTTAAGAGACTTTCTGTATTTATAACAATATGGTTTAAAGTGTCCAAATTGAAATCAATACTGACAAATATAAGCCATTTTCTTAAATTTTATAGAAAGTACCTTTGCCTTTTCAAAACCAGGAATAGTAGATTCAACAGAATTAGTGGAGTGAGTAACTTGACTTTGATATCCTAAACCATAACTACCATCATTGCCTAAACATAAAACTTCATCAAGTTTGTAAGTACATGTATTCGTCTTGGCAATGGTATGTTCAACGATTCCTAGCTTATAAGGTACCTTTTTTATTTCATCGTCTTTTCTATCCAAACTAACCTCAAGTTGAGTGATTGTAACCTTCAAGCTTTCATTATCTTCCATAGCCTTCTCAATTCTACTCAACTTGTCCTTCTCCTTGAGTAGGTCTTGATAGATGATCTTCAGTTCATCAAGAAACTCTTCTTGAATCAGTTTACCTTCAAGGACACTATCATCTTCCAAACCTATAGAATCATGCAAATACTCAAAGCCAGAATCATCATCAAACTCATCATTATTAGAAATCAAACATTCAGAGTTGTCAAAACAAATGGTTTCATCCCAATTGTCAACAAAGATCTCCTGGACTGGTGTTGTCTTCTAGATGTTAACATAACATCGAGCTCTCTGGATGTTGGCAAAACACCAAGCCTTGACACCAGGGGGTCTGTCCACCTTTGCACACACTGTTGTTTGAGTTTCTTCAATCGTTGGCACATGTCCATCACCATATTCTTCAAAACATGTCTCATCATTATCATCTACACAAACCCAATTAGAATTCCCTTTTGTTCGAAGGTTGTTACTACATTCATAAGCAAAATGGCCCCAACCTTTACATTGAATCTTTTTGAGATGTGTATCATTATGAGGAGTAGGCTTATAAGAATATTTGGTCATCTCTTCAGAGAAATCTTTCTATAATCAGCAGAAATATGTTTATCACATAGACTAACAGTTTCATTATAAGCTTGAATTTCTTCTTCATCATCTACTTTTTCAAGATTCATCTCAAATTTTTTCAGAGTGCAAAGTAGGGTATGAAAGTCTAAAGTGTCCATATTCCTAGCTTCTTGCACAACAATCACCTCAAATTTCTTATAAAGAGTCCTCACAACTTTGTACGCCAATTGCTTAGTAGTAGACAGGGACTCACCTAAGTCTTAAATTTCATTAGCAAGATCCACGAGTTTCAGAAAAATAAGCAGTAATACTTTCGTCTTCCTCCATTGTTAAATTATCAAATTTGCTTAAAAACATGCATAGCTTAGTCTTTTTAGTGCATACTACACAATGATTTTGTAAGATATCCCAAGCATGCTTTGCAGTTGAACAATTTTTAATTAACTTAAACATGTAACAATCAACCAAACTATTTATGGTAGTTAGGGCTTTTTCATTGAAGAAAGCGTTACTTAGCTCAGTGTGAGTCCACTCTGATTTTGGTTTAGGAACATCGTCATTATCTTCATCTGAAGCACACATAGGGACTGCATACCCTTCAATCACTGTCTTCCAAGCTCGCCAACCCAATGATTTTATGAGTGCACGAATTATGACCTTCCAATAAGAATAGTTGGATCCATCCAAGATAAGCAATTTGTTGTTGTTCGGTTTCCATTTGTCAATCATTTAATATCAAATCCAAAAACCAGTGAAGTCGGTGCTTGGCTCTGATACCAATTGAAATTGTAGGATCGGGACTTGATACTTGTCGTACATTGTTAACATTGATGTTAGTCTAACGTTGATCAGCTCTTCCAATGTTAAGCTGATGTTGGACTCTCGATGTTACCTTAACATCTGTTTAACATCAGTTAATCGTTAGCACAAATCTACTTGACAGAGAATATAACGCAGCGAATAAATAAAGAACACAAGTAGATGTAATTTTAAGAAGATAATATATGAATATGATCTTCCGAGCCGTAGGCGAAATACCACAAGGGTTTAACAAAGATGTTTCTCTCAACTCTCAAGCTCCGCACTCTCGAATTGATCGAACTCAACAAGGAAGATAAGAATTGCTATCTTAATTCTAAACCCAGGACTAGTCTAACAACTCACAAACTTTGCAAAAGCAAGAAAAATACACTCGACTATAATAATTTCCTCACGGGATATTTTCGCTCTTGTCTTTGTATCTTTTTCTTGATGCCCAACATGCCTATTTATAGTGTAGTCTTCCTTGATGTCCAAGACATGTTGTGCGCATTTTTGGTTGCTATTAGATCTCCTTGTATGACTTTAATTTCGTTCATGGCAAGTCTCATTCAATAGGAAAATGTTTCTTTCTTTGACTAGAAGTGTTCAATGGAAAGGTTTCCTTCTTTGACTAGAAGTCTTCAATGGAAAGGTTTCCTTCTTTGACTAGAAGTCTTCTTAGAAAGAATCTTTATCTTGTAGCCTTCTATGGAAAGAATCCCACTGCATGTAATCTTCTTTCTTTCTTGCAATTCACACGCCTTGATCTTTCCATTGCACCGCACACATCTTTCCTTATTTAATTATGGGAAGTTCTTCTTTGAAAACTTTTTTTTGAATGACAACTTCTCTTTAAGGAAATAGAACCTTCCTTGAAGTCGCTTGACCTGAAGCACATACAAATACCAACTACAACTCGTGGAACTAAGTTAGTAAGTGAATAAAGGCAAAACACAATTATAGCAATAAATCCCGAATGTGCAGTTTTTTTGTGTTCAATGTTATCCTAACATTGTAGTTACAATGTTGATCTAACATTGACAAAATACTTGTACTTTCACAAATAATTAATCCCTAAATTAGAAGAGGCCTTATAATAGTTAAAGAGTAAGTTACAAATAGACTTCGTAAAAATTATCAGCTTTATAAGAATGGTGCAAACCAATTATCAGCTTTAATGATTAATTATCATGTATATATTTGAAGGCTTAAATAACAAATGGCTCATAACTAGAAGTACAAAAATCTTAATGACCCAACTTTGTAAAAATTAAACTCATCACTAAAAAAAATCAGGGTTTTACAATGTAAAATAAAGTAATAATTGACTAAGTTATATCTTTTAAGGTGTTACTTCATAAGATAATTATTTGATGTGTTGTTATTAAAGATTTGAATTGATTAAAGGCTTAAAAGGTGAGTTTTCTAGAGTTAGATAAGTAATATGTTTTAAGGATTGATTATGCTTCAAATTGGATAGTTAATCAAATTTTATCTGTTACCGCGACTTGCTATCGAAATGACTTTAACATGAATACTCATAGCCATAAGTTTGAACATATGGTTGTTTAGGATAATTTTGAGGTATAAATAAGGTGGTTAAAACTATAGATTTTCAATATTCAATTGAAGCATATATTTCTCTTTAAATTTATCATCTAAGATTTTCATGTTTTGTGTAATAACATAAATTAAACTTATGTGCAATACTAAGATTTATATTGTAACTAGCATTCTTAACCAGAACGTTCTCAATTTCACCAACATCAGAACTGAAGGAAAAGTACTAATATTGGTTGTGGTGAATTATAAATTCAGTTGATTAATATTATTTAAATTTGTAAAAGGTTTGACGAACTAATCAACGACATCAAGGCTCTCCGTACGAGTAAAGGTGAGGTTCTATTTCTGAAGCCCTGTTTGGCATTCGGCTCTGAGGAACTTGGACAGAAAACTCATTACTCCTTTACCAAACCTCAAACAACTTATATTACATCATGATTATGTTTTGTATCTCATCACATAACATGATTTTCTTAATCATTGTTGAATCATATCAAATCATTTATTATTTATCATATTGATTCATAATCATGGTAATTCTCCGATATTATAATCTCATCTGCTGGTTCTTGAATTATGCAAAAAGCAACGAACTATGTTCGTAACATGTAGCTCAAGGAGCAACATATATTATCCGATTTACTAGCTTATCTGTTTATTTGTTACCCCCATTGGGACGTCTTTGGGAAGTTGGGCTCATGGATTGAGTCGAGTTACTGTCGGGCAGTAAGGACTGTTGGTTCAAGTAATTTCGCTTGATACCCATCTATCTAGGTGCCGCTTGCGGTCATGAGTTGGTTGTAACCCGCGTGCTGGATCGACATGTACTCGAGCATGTCTCTTGATTTGTTTGCAAGGTCGCTCCTTTTCGGGAGGTATAAGGTAGAATATTAGAAGTCATAAGATTGGATTTATTTATTGCTAAGCACAAGTTTATTAACTATTCTATGAAAATCCAGTACCATTGCTACATCAAATTATCTAGTTGAACTTTCCCTACCGGTAAGATCACTCCTCGAAATGTATTCATTAAGTCACAGTTAATTCTTGCATTGTCGTTCTTTTATATGAATCTCACTAAGTCATTATTTCTCGCTTCTTTTGTCCATCCTTTAAGATAAAAATCAACACGGCATCATGGATCAAGTGAATAATTGTTTAAGCGTGCATTTTAAAATATCCGTGTTTTGTCACTAGTGCATAAACATTATAATTGTCACATCGTTTGTAATACCAAGAATTCCGTTGTAAATATCAAAATATATTTTATAAAACATGTATGGTTTTTGATCATGATAAGTGAGACCATTTCCTATGAGTTGCGCTTTAGTTTAGTTGGTGAAAATGGTTGACCACCACTGAACCAACTCGGATCGGAGCATGGCTTATGGGGCGCGGTCGTCACAAGACCCACGTCTTAACTAGATATATTGATCGGAAAATCTCTGCTCCACCCGAGTACATTGACGTTCCCCACACCCAACAACTTTAATTTGGCGTATATCACTGGATTCGTCGAGATGCACTCATCCTAAGCATAATAAACTCTACCCTCACCACTCTCATTTCAGTACAAATAGCTACCCACAATACTTCTAAAGATGTATGGTATTTTTAGAACAAAATTTTGCATCACATACTAAAACACGAGTTCTTCATATACAAACTCAACTCACAACTCCCCTAAAAGGCTGATAGAGGGCCACGTGTATATGACCGATTAGGGCATTAGTCATTGGTTAAAAGATATTTTAGAAGCTCACAAAGGTCCATTTACAAACCAAGGCCACAAAGGTCTATATGAGATCCTAACAACGTCATGGCATGCTCAATTATCTCATAACCTAGCCATGTTAGGCTAATTAACTATTGTTGTGGTCCACCATATATATGTCGTGCCCTTATCTGCTAGACATTATTACTTTTATCATGTTCAAAAGTTGTCTGATGACGGGCAGTCGCTAACCAACTTTTATCACATGATGAAATTGTTACATATTTACACGCATGTATATGACACGACTATGATTCTCAATTTCTCATGTAAACACGATTGTTGCTCGAAAAGAATCTGTCCCCCTAGAAGAAATTTATACCCTTCTGCTCACCAATGAATTCTGCATCCTAGCTCAATTCACGTTATGTGCATGCCATCGCCAATGTTGCTACACGTCAAACACATTAGGCACCAAGTCGAGGTCGTGGAGGCTATTGAGCCAGGGGTCGTGGTGCGCGAGGTGGAGGCTTTTATTCTCCACACTTCTCTCAATCCAACTTCAGTCTAAAAGATAATTATCGTGGCGCGATTTGTCAAGTGTAAAACTGTTTAGGCCACTCTACAAAAAGTGCTATTATCGGTTTGACATCACCCTATCAAGCCCGTGATGCTATCTCAAGCCGCACCCGTCAAGCTTTTCTTATAGTCAACGATCAAACCCAAAACCATGATTGGCATCCCGACACTGAAGCCACTCACCATCTCCCTAACGAGATTAGTAACTTATATCGTTTATTAATAAAAATCAAAGCAAGTTGGTATTATATTAGGGAGAATTACACAAAGTACCCCTCAACTATGGGTAAATTACACAAAGTACCCCTCCTCTTTGGGAAATTACACAAACTACCCTTATGGCCAAAAAAATTAAAATAATTAAGACAACCTTTCAAATTCAAATCATAGCAGAGACTAAAATTTGCAGATAATTTATTTTTTCTTTGAAGAAATGATTTGTTTTCAATACTTTTTGTCTTTTTAAACGAGATAAATGGGGTTTAATGAAACACATTATAAGTCACAAGAAACACATTATATTATGTATTATGTATGTGTAATGTGTATTGCTGTTTTATATTTTATACTTTAGATTTGTGTTTCATGACCTAATCTTTTTAAGAAACTTCATAAACTACAATGTATGGTTTATGTGTATATGGTTGTTAAAACATATTATTTTATATATACTTACAATTACTCTAATTTGAATTATTTTATTTAAAAATAATAAATTAAGTCAATGAGTATTATTAATTTATTATGAATGAAAAACCACTGATTTTTTTCTTTCTAATAACTATTAATGAATACCAGGAAATTACCCTTTAAACCCTTCAATAGAAGAAGCGCCAATAACAATAATCATCCTGAAAACATTGAGCACCACCCAATAGCGAAAAATGGCGAAATCCGATTATTCAGAGGAGAAATCAGAAGAAGAAGAAGAACCCACAAACAAACAGGGTAAAATAAACGAGTACGAATTGCAGAGGTTGAAGAGAATTGAAGAGAATCAAAAAAGAATGGAAGCATTAGGGCTGCCAAAAATGGCCACCACTTTCATGGGCTCTGTTAAAAAGGTTCATAAAAAGCTGACCCACAAAAAGGGTAAGCAAAAAATGACTGATGAAGATGAAGAGTACAACCCAGTTGAAGAAGAAGAAGAGGAGGACGATGAGGAGAAGGTTTCAGAGTCACAAAAGAAAAAGGTAGTATCTTTTTTCTTTTTCTTTTTTTTGTAATTTTTTCATTTTTTTGGACTATTGTGCAATTTTTGGTGATATTATATTTCTTATTTTGTGCTCTGCTTTAGTATTGTGTTGTTCGACTGTTGGTGCATAATGTGAGTAAGTAGTTTGTTCCATGATGGAGAAGTTGTATGAATGACTCGCGTTAATCGAATGAAATTGCGCATTGTGTTTTTGTTTGGGGATTTTGTATGAATAGTATGAAGTGCCTTTCAGGAGAATGATGTGCACCCTGTCATCCATATTGAATGTAACTATTTTGTCTAGTTGTGATTGTGAGATTCGTCGTTTGCTTTGTGTTGTTCTTCTTTTACATTATATAACTGTGAAGGTATTGCTCATTGAATAGTAAAGACTGGCTCATGGGGATTAGGGTGCTTGGTGGGGTTTGCTAGGTTGCATTTGAATGAGTGAGGAAGTTCGATATATGTAAGAATGTGCTCTTATTTTGTTCCATGATGGAGAAGCGATGAAAATTTGTAAACGAGATTCTTCTGCCTCACTGTGCTTCTAGAGTCCTTTGGTAAATGTGGAATACCCCTCGACAAATGGAACTTTGCAAATGCATAACAGATATATAACAGTGAACTTGTGTATGCTTCATTGTGGCTGTTATCAACTGCTTGTATGTTAATAAATGGTTGGCTGTATGGCAAAGATAATAATCTGGTAGTTATGTGGTGTATGTAACACATTCGTTCAGCTTCCTAATTATATGTTGTCTCAACATCTCAATTATACTAACCATCGGAATTTCCTCCAGCACACGTCTTCTCTTGGTGCATTCGTCTCAAGTTCTGAGGCCGGTATCTAATCGTACTTGAATGAAAATATATAATTCTATCTTGATGATGATAATAAGATACATTGTTTTTTCTAAATTACAATTCCTTCCTTGAAAATGAAAACCTTGCTCCAGGTGAAGAAAAGTACTCCAAATCCTAAAAGAAAGGGGCCTGCCAAAAAGCTTGCGTTTGACTCAGATTATGTGGATGACGACGATTCTTTGATGCAGGTTTTTCAAGTGCAACATTCATTTCTTTTTGGGGTAATGATGAATTAGTTTTATGAGTTTTAGCTTACTTATTACTTTGTTTCAGGCAATAGCTCTATCACTAGGGTTCTTAGATGCAAAAAGCACGCCTCCTTCGCAAAGTTCTGGTCCATGTGTTGAGAAAGCCCAGCATACGCATATCACAGATACTAAATGTGAAAACACTAAAGAAAGTCATGGTCCAAGTGTCGAAAAAGCCCAGCATACACTTATAAAAAATACTTCATGTGACGACACTAAACGAAATTTTCGTGCTTCTGATGAATCAGGAAAGAGGAAGCGCAAAAAACAGGTCTGCACAGACCAAAATGGTTTGCTATATTGTTAGATAACTGTGCTATCATTTCACATTATTTTCTTTCTCTTACATCATCTTACTTATGTAAGGTCAGCAGATTTCCGGTCGCGTGCAAATGTCTGAAGATGACATGCTTATACACTTCTTTGAGTTTGATGGTAATGGGAATTTTGTGCTGTATCCAGTATATTATTATATAAGCAAAGCTAAAAGTATCTGATATTCCCGTAAGATATTACTTGACATGGAGAACACTCTCCGGATCTGTTCCCTCGTATTCTTCGTTGGTTAGTTTGAATTTCAAAAAATTAATCTGACAATAGCTTTGATGGTATAAGGGATGTGTTTAAGGTACACTAATCCAAAGACAATTTTTAATACATGTTTTATATTTTTCATAATCATGCTGCATGGGTAAATTCTAAAGAATTTAGTAGAAAAAGGCATATAGCTCTAATTCTTATGTTTATAGATACACAGATACACCATAGGAAGGCTAATCATCAAGGATCATGTATGTGTGATTCCTAATATGCGTAAACAATATGTAGAATATGAATAGCATGTGATGATGACCTAGTTGTTACAGTTTATGTTGTATATAATCAATTGCTATGCGTCTCACTAATAAGTTGAAATTTTTGTATGACAGAAACTGGGAAAGGGGGCTTAACTGTCAAAGATATAGAGAGACTAGCCATAGCCCACGATTTTATTTGGTCAGAGAAGGAGATAGCAGATATGCTATATTGCTTCGACAGTGATGGCGATGGGAAGGTCATTATCTTTACGTCTTTTCTTTTTTGGACAGAATCTGATTCGAAAAAATTCTCCATGTGCTTGTTCATATTTCAACCGAAAGACTACTTGTTTCTAAACATAAAAAACATTTTTTAGGCTACATGCAGCATTTTTTAGCGTTTCACTGGCAAATAATCAGAATGTTATATATTAACAGACTTAGAATCATAGATGCATAAATTATGTGTTACATTTTCAGCACGCCTACTTCCGTTACACTGGTATAATGTTTTTCTTGTCACGTATGTTTACTAGAGTTACCCTTTCTGGTTTCTTCATGCTCCGTTACTCAACGTTGTCGGTAAATTGTGTTTCCAGATTAGCTTTGATGACTTTCGCAAGATTGTTGTTCGATGCAACATGCTAAAAGATTCCGACAATAATACAACTGGTAAGTGGTAAGATGTAGCATTGTAAGGAACTTTGCATAGATTTCTGATTATCACCCAACAGAGGATGCTGCAATAATTAAATACGCGAAGGACTTGGAGTCACGAGTTGCAATATAATGCTCAATACCAGATAGTCTTTTGTCTAATCGTCCGTTCTGTGTTTTACCGTTTCTGGTAATGTTACAGGTGGATAACTGTATATATGTCCGCCCGACCCGAGAATCACTACTTGCTGCCGGATGCCAGGGTGATGGTGCTTAATTTTGAAGTATTAGCAGTCTAAGAGCTCGTCTGTTGAAGATCAATGCTGTATAAAGTAGAGCTCGCAATTTGAATTTGTTCTCTATTTAACGGTCATTATGCAAATATAACCGGCGACTGATTGGTGTTTAAATGAGTTCTGGAGCACATTGATTATATCTATGACAGATATCACGCTAGAATGCAAACTTATTCTAAAAACTGTTGATATCTAAATTGTTGAGGTTCTTATTATGAAAATAGCTACTTGGTAAAAAAAACATGCGAGCATAATGCAAACGTGAGTGCACGTGTGTGACACACATACATACAAACATGTAAATATATGTAACTTACTATCTTTTGTGTGCATACTGCACAGACATGGGATTGTGATGAGCTGTAGGGTAATCTTGATGAATTGGGAAGTGGGTGGGCACTGGGCAAAGGTGATGGGGAAGGGCATGGGGAAGGGTCCACGAGGTGGGTGTGTTTACGTCATTGTAACAAGACAATATGCAATTGTTCCTTTTATTGTCCATTTGTTAGAACTTTATAGCTCAATAGTTTTTCACGATGTATTTCGACCTAGACACAATGCAAAGGATAAAACTACACATGCAAATCCCTTGCAGGTGTACGATTTCATTTTTGATTGTTTTATTACAAGAAATTATTGGTCGTTTCATCCTGTCCGCTGCATAAATTTAAATTCCATGCATCCATTCATTGTTCATGCAACAAATTCAACACTGAAAGCTTGAGAAGGATTAAAACAACTGGAAACCTACACAGCTGATGCATAAAAGAACTTTCTGAACAACATGATATAGGTTAAAGAACTGCTAAACTGACCCAAATGCTCTGGCATAAAATAGGCAAAAACAAAGACACCGAGTGATGCTTCAGAATTGACATGCGACAAAAAACAGCGGTACAAAGTTGAAAAAAATATATTCTTCCTTAAGTTACAGAATAGAACGATGTTAAAGCAGTTAGTCACACGGTGAATGCATTTTAAGTAACAAAAACCACCAATCCCATTTAGGCATACGTCTTCTAGTCTTACAACCACAACTAAACTGAATACAAAAAGCTCTTATCTTCCACACAATTTCTTCAATGTCCTAAGTTTTTGAACAAGCAGACGAAAATGGATATCTAAAAACGAATACAGATCGGGCTCCATCATTATGTTTTCTTCAAAAGATACCCCAGTAGAATGCCAATCAAGCCGACAATGAAAACATACATGAATGGGATACCACCACGGCTCTTGTTACCTTGACGCCTCAACATTTCCTGCAAACCATAAGCGAATGAATAATTAACACTGAGAAAGCTTAATCAAGATTTATTTTCATCCTCATTTTCCTACACTTGATATTTCACAACCTCAAGTCCACAACAAAACACACACCACGAACGAAAAGAAAAAGAGACCCCCGCAGAAGGGAATACCAAGATAAATTTCAATGTAGAACATAAAGTTTATGATAAGAGCAAAATATCGACTCTACTTCTCAAAATGAGAGGATTGTAACGCAAAAAGAGTGAGTACCAGTTCTTGCTGAAGCTTGCTACTTTGCTGAAGAGCAAAACGTTTTTCTTCTGTCAGCTTAGAAATCAGGGCCTTCACCTGCAATGGAACAATGCTTTAGAATTAGTTAACTGAAGTAACTGATTTATGGTCATGAGGAGAATCCATTAATCTACCAAAATCTCCACTATCTTTCCACCCTCTCCTCCATTGCATTATAAACAGATAATGAATGGGTCAATCCAGAAATGATTAATTAGGTGTAAATCACACTAGCCAATTTGCTTTAGTCAAAACATTATATAATGGTCCTTAGCTGCAATTTCTTTATCTATAACTACCGACGGATCTTCAGCCACTAAGAGGAAAAGAAGATAGTAACAAGTAGCATTACTTCTACCTAGAAAACATAAAAGCTGCACCAAACTATGTATGTGCACTAAAAAACCTAGAAATGCCTCCAAAACCACACTTAAGATTAAAAGATCAGATTCCTCTATCGACACCATTCTTGAAAGGGAAACTCAATAATTCTTTCTAGAACGGTCCATTTTCTTATGTGACTTAGAAATCATTACTGTACTCTAACATAAGATTCCCTTTAAGTTCCATATCCGAATCTTCAGCTCGAGAAGTTCTTTTCTTGTAGGATCACTAGTTCAAGGGCAAAGGGACGTCTGCTAATCCTATGGTTGAGCAACTAAACCATCTATACTAATCGGAGAGGTTTACATGTTCGGTGAATCATGAATTGTGAATGTCAGAATATTTCATTACATGGTAATGACGGAGAAATATGTTTTGTTGATTGATGCACACTTCTTTAATATGATCAAATTGCTCCTCAAAGCCATTCACAAGACAAGTTTCTCAGTTCAAACGCACGTAGAAGGATTAAGCCATGAAACCATTACCTACAAACCATGAGAATCTTAATATGCATTTTACACTTAAGAAGTAAAATATAAAAAAATACATATGAAACACACTATTTAAAGGGAAAAGGCTTCAAACTTTTCAGTCAGAGCAATAAAAGTTCATAGTTTGCATGACAGATTTTGTTCCCAAAATTACTTTAATTGAAGGATAACCGTTTTAGTAGCTTGTGACTATCAGAACTAGTTCCACACTAGTATCACGTATATGCCTATGTAAGGTTCCAATCAAATTGATATTAGACAAATGCACTATAAATAGGTATTTCAAGCATAATGAACAGAAGATCAGCAGCCTAGCCCAGTTGCATCCCTTCCGACAAACCTCTCGAATCTCTCAATTAGAAGATGGAACATTTTCTTTTCCAAGTAAAATCCAAGAGGTTGTCCAGCCACAAAAATAATATGAGAGAACTTCCTTTTTACAAAGGGGATCTCGAAGATGGAGACTTCAACCTGTGTGGGGGTAGGGGCGGATGTAGCCGAGTGGATCAAGGCAGTGGATTGTGAATCCACCACGCCTGGGTTTTATCAGGGTCCGCATTATAAAAGCCCGAAAAAAAATAGACTACGACCCCAGCGCTTCAATTATCATTTTGCCTTAAACCATCTTAACTGGCAACAAGTATCAAATGCATATGAAGACAGAATATGAATTATTCAATTCTTTCTTTGTCCATTAATAGCCAGGAAAATTGATAATTTATCACCCTTTACTACTTAATAAGTCTCATTAAAAAGATAATGGAGCCAGGAAAGTTGATGATTCATTGCCCTTTACTACTTAATAAGTCTCCTTAAACAGATACTGGAAGCTACTCAATTACTTCATCCAGGACTAAAATCAGACAAATGAAATAATCTACATAAAAGCTGAGTGCAATAAACAGGCCCTTCGTAGGGCAAAAAAGAGAAAATAAACTGTACATGGGGATCAACAAAAAAAAACACATGCTTAAAAAATAGTACGCGTAACTTTCCCGCTCAGAGCCAAACTACGCAAAATAAAACGAGGATGTAGGCACGAAGAACCAAATAGACATCTAAAGTAAAATTGATAGTGAAAAAAGGATACTTAAAAGAAAAAACTGATGTAGGATATAACCTCAGGTGTGTTCTCTTGTGGCTCACTGAATGCCTTTGATACCTGCAAAGTCATCAAAGAAAAAGGAATGATCACAAATTCCTCAGTTAACACAACTTTTAATGGCTAAAAACTACACATTAGTCACACCTAAATTCAAAATGAAAAGTACTCACAGCATTAAATTCAGAATTTTGATTTATGGTCCCATTCTCTGATACAGAGGCCCTTGGAGACGAGCCTTCCTCTGACCCCTCTCGAACTGGGGAAGGCGGTTGAGCAGGTGCAACATAAACAACTCTCAACTTGCACTCATCAACACGATTACCCGACTCCTTGTTAAACTAAAAGACAAATAAAGTAAGTTCACTTCACCATTTGCCTTTAAATAGAACGAAATTCCACAGTAAATACTAAGAGATTATCTGAAAATCACCATTTCGGCGGTTATATCTTTTGCAGTCAATCCAGGACTCACTACCACACTCTGGAGAAGAAACTTATCCCTGCATTGCAAATCCACAGGAGCCTCCTTCTGGGCTTGCATCGTAACTGAACGATCAAACAACTAATGAAACTCAGTAAATCACAACAATACAAAAGAAATAAAATTCACACCTTGTCATGCCCTCTCTACCTTCAATAAACGAATCTAATAACAAAAAATAAAACTAAAAAACTAAACAAATCTAGAAGTAGGAAACTGGACCTATAACATCACAAGTCGAGCGAGGCGACACGACGCCGGTATTCGGCCTCACGCAATACTTCTTCGGATTCGTGGTCTTCACCTAAACAAATAACCAAATCCAATCAGAAACACATCTCACACACCTCCAAACAATCACCTCCAAACAATCAAAACAAATTCACGAGCTATATATATATGTGTATATATATATATATATGTGTGTGTGTGTGTGTATACCTTGAACGCAACATAATTATCGGATTTGTTGCTCAGCTGCAAAGAGCACGAGATCTGCTTCTTCAATTCCACTTTTACACAAAACAGAAAACAAAAATTCAGAGATCTATAAAACTAACGTATAAAAGCAATAGATTCAATGTCCATAATAGAAATGGAAAAGCTTTAAATTACATGCGAATTGAAGCTCGATTGGCTCGATTTGGAGAAGGTCGCCGTTACTCATCCTTATTGGATCGCCGGAAAAACTGTATACACGGAGGATTCCGGCGGGCGGAGGAGGAGATGGAATCGAGGAACGGCGAAAAGGGAGAAGATTTGATTTCCTTTTTCTTTTCTTTTTTTGCAGTTCGGAAATAAATAAATAAATAAATGGTGAACGTGGAAAGTGCAGTGTGTATTGTGTTTAGAAATCGCACTTGACCTTTTTGTCGTAATAAACTAAAGTCGCGTTTTCTGGAATAGAAACATTTGAATGAATTGTAAAGTTAGGTAGCAACAGTGGAACTGTATGTATAGCTTAAGATATTGTATTTCATTTTAATATTAACAATAATAATAATTCATTGGAAAATTGGAATGATTCCCCTTGTTCCTATCAAAGATTCTTCTCTATATTTATGCACACTCATTTATTAGTTAATTTTCATTTTAGTTTTAGGAGTGTTAGCGTTATTATTTGAATTTAAGATAAATGTATTTGCTGGTTATAGATTTAAGTCACAAAGTGAAGATCCAAAATTTGTACGAGGACCTTAGAGGGGGTTCGGTAACACTATATCCTTGATCTTAGGAAGATGCCCATTTAATCGAGTTGCTCGAAGGCCTGATCACAGAGAAACCGTTGGGTGCAGACGTGCACTTGATGTAGGATGAGGTGGTACAAGTGTATAACACATTGGTTATTACTACCAATACACGAATTGGATAGAATATTGGATGGTTATTTCCTATAAATACAATTTAAGAAATTCCTTTAATCTTAATTATCAGTTGTATCACGTCATCCATACAGTTGATGTACGTAATATTTTCCTCGCCGCAACGGCCAAACATGTCCTTTATAGTATACTTATGTGTGGTGAATTCAATGATGACACTTTTGTGTGCAGAGTGACTAATCTTTAGTCAATATGTCTTTCAAATGATACTAAAACCTCTCTATATATATGGATCTAATCTAAGGTGATTTTCTTCATGGCGTGTAACTTGTTCTCCTTTAATGGACGTGTGATTTGTTCTTAAGTTTTACCAAAAGTAGGTATATTTGCTGACAAATTTAATGTTGAATCGTCTGAAGCATAATTCCTGCACACGTACTTCATAACATCGCACGAGTATCTGCAAGTTGCCCTAGTTATTGCACTAGATTTGGTCACACTTAGTGATATAATATCCTTTTCTATCAAGGCTATTTCCCCGAGGCTTCATGTGATCTATGGATGGTGATAGTGAAGTTTAGGAAGATTTTCTTATATCTTCTTTTTGAGAGGCCTTTTCACTCTACAAGGTTGCATGGTACATGGACTTCCTTCGCGTTTTTCTTTTCTTTTTTGCAAGGGGGCCTTTTGTGAGGGTTGTAGTTCTTTAACTTTTGTCATGTCATATTTATCACATATATTAAGTTTATCGTATTTCTTTGTGAGTTTCATTTAGTGACTTATATAATATTTCATGTTTTAATTTTTATAATGAATAGAATATAGGGAACAATCAAATATCTTTATGCAACTTAGTGTAATGAGTAAAGTTAAATTCATGAATGGTGATAAAAAAAAGAGGTTAAATTCATGAAAAGTCGCATTCATTCCATCATTGCATTATAATATAAGGATAAAAATATCAAAACCCCTAACTTATTGCCTTTTTTACGACTTGCCCCCTGAACTTTGTTTATTAGTACTTTGCCCCTTGAACTTTGTATCGTCTGTTCAATTTCACCACAAGTGTATTTTCAATCTTTTTGGGCCGGAATAATTTCAATTTCACCACAAGTGTGTGTTTAGTCTAATTATTTGTCTCGCACAAGCTAGCTTGTTGATTTATATATGTTTTTTCTTATTTGTTGATTTATGCATGCTGAGAAAGGTAAACCATCACCAAAATGAGAAGATTTCTTGAAAACTAAAATTTTGCTACTTTGTGATAATAAATTGATATGCCGTATAAGGAGTTCATTCTCACAATTACATATATGTGTCATATAATGACATGTATTTTTTAAATAACGTTTCTTTAAAGTCTTAAGAGTATTTTACTTGTGTACTTCGGGTTACACTATCACACCACCTAATTATACTTTACACTACAGTTTCTCGAAGTACTTAAGCTCCTTTATTTTTTTAGTATGACTTCGTTAGTATTCAATTTTATTGCAATATTTGTGAACCATAGCGCATTGACAATGTTCTTTTTAAGTGGATAAGAAGACACATCGCGATTCACGAGCAAGTGCTCCATGAATCATGGAGTTGGTTAAATGGATTTCTTGTGTATCAAATTCGAGTTATTTTGGCGTCGTAATCAGCCATAGAGATTGTTATATAGTTAGAAATTGCCGTAATAGGTCATTGATGGTAGTTTTCATAAAGTCCCTTCAACCAATAGATCATTCTCAAATTCTAATCGTTCATAAACTATCGATCCACAATTGACTCCCGCAAGCTTCAAACAACTCGACCCGAACGACACCTAACATATGAAAAATCCACAATTGAATACCAAAAAAATAAGGACTACACCTTTATATTACATTTTCGAAGCATTAAAAAAAACTTGTTTTCCCCGCAACAACTTGACAGATTGATTTACGTCTCGCAACTTCAATCATTTAATCATTAAGCTAAATATGTCCTAGTGATAACTAAATGCATCCCGATAAGGCGATAAGTAATAATGATTTTCGTAGCGTAGTCATTTCATGGAATACAATCATAAGAACTTGGCAAAAAATATCTAATGGCAGTTCAGCATCTCTAAGACAGAAATATTATGCAATATTAGCAAGGGCAATATTTAGTAGCCGACATTTGAATGGCTGAAGGAAAGTGTATGAGCAACTTTTATGAATGTCCACGAAATAAACTTTAAAATAAAGGTTGCCACCATTTTTTGTCTATTCGTCATTTTAGGATCAAAATGAAAAGCCATTTGGACATTTCTAGGCCAATATGCTTTGGACCACAACGTACATTTGATAGCAACACTTAGCCAGGTATTAGAAAGTACCCGGTCCAGCTCCTAGACTGCAGAAATTAGTACCCGGACAAACTAAATTGCTTCTTACATTTCATCCCTTTTTTTTTTCTTGAGAAAAATATACTATTGTCACCTTGATTGTTTGGCACTTAAACTCAAGAAAAGGCCCTATTCCAAATGGTCATATAGATTATAATGCTTTTGGTCTGATTTTGAGTTGGATTGAAATTTATTATAAGGATCCCTTATGTAGGGTTAATCTACTCATTGCCACCTTCACTTTTATAAAAATGATGATGATTATCAAATTGCTTCACTTATGATTTATATGAAAGATTACTCATTGCCACCTTCACTTTTATAAAAATGATGATGATTATCAAATTGCTTCACTTATGATTTATATGAAAGATTAAGGGGGAATTATTATTTTTGCCCTTTATCTTTGCTTAAAATTATTTTCTGTCATTTTTAATTTGGCCAACTTTTTCTGCCCCGTTAGTTTTCATTTTTTGATCAAAAATGTCAAATTTCTCTTATTCGGGCTAAATTGCTGATGTGGCTGTCTAGTCAATAAGTTGTTATGCCTAGTCAATAAGTTGTCGCGCCACGTCATATTTTTCAGCAAAAAAAAATGTTTTTTGGACTAATCCTTGTAATATTAAAAATTGCACTTACACCCCATAATAAATTGCACTTTGCACCCCCAAAACATATATATATCATAAAATTTTGATTTATATCTATAAAACTAAACTATTAATATTTTATATTAATGCTCAATTATTTTTAAAAAAATATATTGGATTCTTGAACCCATCTAATTATGTTATTGTAAATTTTGAAATTAACTTATTCTAATGTTTAAATAAAATTATGTTTTATTAATATTTATTAAAATATATAAATACTTTAATAAATAAAAAATAATTAAATGAAGATTTATCTTTTCAATTAGTGAAATTAAAAAAAAATATATGAAAAGGGTCTTCTTCCCCATATGTCACGGGGTAGACCTACCCACCTCACGCCACCCACCTCACGCACAGCCTCCCCCCCCCCCCCCCCCCCCTTTCACGCTCAGCCCCTACCCCTTCATCCATCATGCACAACCCCATCCCCTTCCCCTCTGGCCGCACAGCCACCCCCGTCAATCACGCACAATTGAGGTTTCTAACTTGGGCTAGATCTGAGCTCTGGTGAAAAGAGTCGAAATGTTGAGATCTGAACTCCGACGAAAATCGAGTACAATTCGAGGGTAATTATATTAAACTTCGAATCCAAATCAACAAATCGATTCCAATCCATACCTCACACATTACGAGCGGTCATTTTTGTTTGTGGTGGTGGTAAAAGAGGGCTGGGGTAGGGTGGGGTGGGGGTGGAGGGGGGGGGGGGTGACGGGTGGGGGAAGAAGATGACATGATTTTTTTTTGGGTCCAAGTGTAATTTAAAAAAATTATTGGTTAAGTTAATCATATTGTGTGAGGCCTCCTAAAATCTGACGTGGCACAAATAACTTATTGACTGTACAACCACGTCAGCATTTTAGCCTGAATGAGATAAATTGGACATTTTTGATCGAAAAATAAAAACCAACGGGGCAGAAAAAGTCGGCCCGAAAGAAAAGGGCATAAAGTAATTTTAGACAAAGATAAATGGCATAAATTAATTCTCCCAAAGATTAATGAACAAGAAGTATTTTGGGAGATTTGCCAACGGCCCGAGTGATTAGTTTACTTAATTGTGATGTAACTTAGTTTTCCTTTTACGCTTTGTAAATTTCTTTGTTTACTGAAAAGAGAAAAAGATAGAGAAAGAAATACAAACTACAGTAAGGTGAAAAGTGTAGAAGTCCTTATTTATATCTCGTTTTGCAATGTGCTACTTATCGGTTTAAAAATTGCAGTGTCGGTACACGTAGATGCCTCAGCAACTCTCAGACATAGTTCTTTTTGGCTAAAAATACATTAAACTCTCAACCTATGGAGTGTTTTACATTTTGTTTCCTCAACTTATAATTTTTACATCTTGCCTCCCAACTTTTTGAAAACGATGTGATATTCCCCTCAAATCGTTGCTCGGTCGCTCATTTTGAACATATCTTGGACACGTGTGAGCATTATTGTAGGAAATTTTTATGTTTTGGTCTCATAAGTTGGCTCTAACGTGATTTTGGTCCCATAACTTGGCAAACCTCGATTTTGGTCCCTCAACTTGGCACATTGACTCGATTTTGGTCTCATGGTCAACCCTCCGCCCAATTCAGCCGGGAAACGCATACGTGGCACCCGTTGACCGCAACCTTACCTATTTTGACCTATTTTATGGGCCCACCTTTACACATGTCACCCATGTGAAAAAAAATTAATTAATTAATTCTTAGACTTTTAAAAAAAAACAAATCACTCTTAAATACTTATATAAGAAATAATTTTAAAAGATAATATTAATTTATAATTAAAAGAATAAAAAATCATAATTAACTCAGCTCAATACTAAAGTCACATTAAAAATAAAAAATCTTAAAATAATATACATAATATATATATATATGTGAAATCTAAAATGTATAGTATGACTATTTGTATGGTTTGCATTATTTTCAAATTCAAAGCAATAATCTTAAATTTTCATTAATCACCCAAACAAAAGATAAAACATAAAAAAAGAAAAACATTTTCCATCACCACTGTTCATCATCATCGTAATTAACCAAATAATAAAAAAAAATAAAGAAGAAGAAAAGACAATCATCATCATCACCATCAGTGTTTATCATCATTCATCACCATCATTGTATTTAGTATCATCATCATCACCGCTAATTAACCCAATGAAAAAGGAAAGGAAAATATTAAATCATCATCACCACCCAGTTCGTCATCACCGAAAACCCCAGATCAAAACCCTACACTCGAGTCGTCCGCCACGAATCGTCCTCCGGATCGAACACTCCGACCACCGTGTGCGCCGTTCTTTCACTTTATATATCACAATTGCCACCGACCACCGTGTGCGCCATGACCATGACACAACTATTTTTGACTGGCTCCATGCGCTGTCGCGGTCGGGATTGTAAATGTCGACGAATTTGGAGTTTCTAATGGAGAAAGTGGATCTACATAGAAAATCCTCTCTCAAATACTCAATTTAATCGATGCTACGGGGATGGGTGTGATGGGTATTGGTGGTTGTGATGGTGGAGCGGCGTCGGGCACTGGACTCGATTTTTTTTTTTGATCTTCTTTTTCTTTTTTCTGTTTTGTGATGGGTATTGGTGGTTGTGATCGGTGGTGGTGACCGGTGGTGATCCGTGGTGTTGACCGGTGAAGGGAAAATGAACAAATTGAACCTTTCTCATTTGTTTTTTCTTTTTTTTCTATGTTTTTTGTTAAGTATATTAGTTATAGAAATTAAGCTTCTAATTTAAAAAATTATATATAAGTTTTATATTTAGATAAATATAATTGAAATACACATATATATTATTTTATATTTTAATTTACAATATTTAGTATTAAATATAAACTTAATAAGTCTATCAAATTCACATTTTAATTAAACTAAAATTTTACAATAAGTTTTGAATGATTTTAGATAATAGAAAAATGTGGGGTGTTTTATGTTTTTGCTTTTTTTTTTCCACATGGGTGCCGTGTGTACAGGTGGGCCCAAAAAATTAGTCAAAATAGGTAAGGTTTGCGAAATTGGACTGAGGGTTTACCATGGGACAAAATCAAGTCAAGGTGCCAAGTTGAGGGACCAAAATCGAGGTCTGCCAAGTTATGGAACCAAAATCACGCTTGAGCCAACTTATGGGACCAAAGCATAAAGTTTCCCCATTATTATATGCGGTATGGGCTTATTCGGCTGGCCCATCACAAAGATTTGGGTCGGTATTCCCAATTAAAGGCCTATCGAAAAGTGCCTAACGTATATTTCGAGACACTACCACGCTTGTATCGTAAGAATATTTCGATAATAATGTATATCTATTTTTGGGAAATCTCGGGAAATGAGCAGCGAGGTTTAGAAATACTCCAGATCCCAAGAAATACGTACGTCATTAATACGATTGCAATTACTCGCTCTTGTATCGAATGCTTATTTCAAGACTGAATTTGAGATAGATCATTCGATACACCTGAACTTTCGAGATACTTTGGCCCCAACTGTTCAGTGTCGAGACTCAAGCATTTCGACAGTTCTATATTTTGACAATGCAACCTTTCAGCATAGGCACAATTTGATACTCCTACATTTTGATACATGCCCATCTCGAGGGACCCAGTTTCGAGGCTATTGGTGACTTCAGTCATTTTGGCTATTCTTTCGTGCTTTAAAGGTGTTCTGAACAAAGCTAGTCATTTCTTGTAACAGATTAGCATAGTTTGGTGTAATTTTCGCTATTCTTCCGTATTCGGCCTCACGCAATACTTCTTTTGATTCGTGGTCTTCACTTGAATAACCAAATCCAACCGAAAAAAAATCACATCTCATATACCTCCAAACATTCAAAACAAATTCACGAGCTATATGTATATATAAGGAAAAAAGCACATCACCCCTTTGTTTCCTGCCGTTTCGCACTTTGCCTCCTCCCTCTTTTAATTTTTGCACCCGATTCCCCCAACTTTGTATTCTAACGAACGGTGCCCCCTTCGATGCCCCCTCAGTCATATGATATAGCATATTTTTGGAATATCTCGCTTTGAGGGGCAAAATGCAAATTGCCTAACAAAAGTTTTTACCCTAAATTTCTTTTTCTTTTTTGTTTATACAATACACCCCAATTAGTTGATGGGGAGATGTAATGCATCATTATTACAAGTTTTATTTTGGAGAAGATGGTGTTTTTTTTTCTTATTGAAAATCAAAATAATT
The DNA here is from genome assembly GCA_948329865.1 of Linaria vulgaris. Taxonomy (NCBI): domain Eukaryota; kingdom Viridiplantae; phylum Streptophyta; class Magnoliopsida; order Lamiales; family Plantaginaceae; genus Linaria; species Linaria vulgaris. Next base: position 117,152,281 of record OX415250.1, on the reverse strand, counting down.
GGGGTTTATTGTATAAAAATGAAATTTATGGTAGAATAAATTATTAGACAATTTGTATTTTGCCCCTCAAAACGGAATATTCTAAAAAGATGTTATTTCTGATGACTGGGGGGCATCGAAGGGGGCATCGTTCATCGAAATACAGAGATGGGGGGATTGCTTGCAAAAATTAAAAGTTGTGGGCAAAGTGCGAAACGACAGGAAACAAAGAGGATGAAGTGCATTTTTCCCATATATATATATATATATATATATATATATATATATATATATATATATATATATCTTTAACACAACATAATTATCGAATTTGTTGCTCATATGCAAGGAACACGAGATCTTCTTCTTCAATCCCACTTGATGAGGGATAATTTCGTCTGCTGACTAATCACTCCATGTCAGTGGCGCCGTCTGTGCCTATGTGGGAAACCATTAAGTGCAGGGTAGAAGAAACACGTGTTCATCACTATGGTAAGGTCTACAAGAGCAACTAAAAAGGCCAACGTCACCACAACTACTCAACAACATCAAGGATCTAATCCAAAGGCTGAACCAATTGACCTTAATAAAATAATAGTAGAACAACAAATTCAAGTGGAATAACATCACGTGTGGCGCAATCAATCAACCCAGGAAGAAAACAAGCTCAAGCTCATAACACACGATCTCACAACAATCAAGAGCAACTAAAGAAGCCAACGCCACCACATCTACTCAACAACGTCAATGATCCTCTCCAAAGACTGAGCATGTTGACCTCAATACAACGACAACGAACCAATAAATTCCAGATGAACAACATCACTGGTTGCGCAATCAATCAACCAAGGAAGAAAACAAGCTCAATCTCATAACACACAATATAATAACAATCAAAAGGTGTCTCGTTACCTCGTCAATTTATACAACCTAATAGAACACATTCACTTTATACATCAACCATAAGATCCTCCTAAATAGGATTTTTTGGTGCAGTTGAGCGGTAGTCTCCAGATCCTCAGATTGAACGGTTTATGTAGTGATGTCATGATCTGGCGTTGGAGCAACATTGGTCGACTCTCCCTTATTTGATTTAACATTCTGACATGTATACGTGGAAGATCTCCTTTTAGGAGCAAAAGGTATGATCAAAGTTTAGCGGGTGCGCGTGTTGAATCCGTGCGACAGAGCTCTAGTAATAGCGACGATGATTTCAACTATGTTTTCCATGTGAAAAGTTGTGTTTTCCTCTTTCTCGAATGGATGCCTTGCGAACAAGCTAGAAAGATTGAGAAAAATCAAAAGAAATTAAAAAAATTATGGTTAGAGATATTATGGGCGCAGTTTTAGCACAAAGATGGAGTGAGTGTAGGTGAATATGGAGTAATGCGCCATTATTGAATATAAACCACGTAAAATTCTCGCCTTTTGAGTCACACGTACCTCAGGCGTGACTAAAGATGTTACAAAAAACTTGTATAAGTCACACCATGGTGTTGAGTCAACACCTGAAAGTACTGGTGTTTGCTTAACAGAAACATGTAAGTCAAATCAACACTCGTTTTGGTGACTGTGTGGGTATAAGGCCTACTTTCAAGCTCCAATCAATTAAAGGCATGAGCTAGATCTAAAACATATATATCTGGGACTCAAGACAAATTTAGCACTTAACACAAATATTTGAGACATGTACATGAGTAGGAGAGTTAGCTAACAGAAAAACACACATTTCTGGAAATAAAGTTATAGAGATGATCAATTTCCAAGGTATAATAAAAAACAACTTAGATGGCTGCTAAATAACCCAAAGTGTATCCCTTTACATGAGAATCATCAAGAATGTACTCCCCCTTAAGCCCTAACCCAAATACATATAGGAAAGAAAGAATAAATGCATGCCTAAATGAATGCAAAACATGCGAGTTGTGCCAACATATCTTTGATTGGTGTTGCCTTAACACTTTTTGGTGACACATGAAATCAATCCTTTTTGACTTTGTAACACAACACAAACATTCACCCTCTTTATATATCACCTGAAAGGTTAAGAATCAATCATGAATTAACTGAATGCAGGCAATAACAAGACCTCGTGCACTCGAGCTAGTTTCATCACAATCAATGTAAATACACAAGCACGTACATATGTTTGAATGTAGGCAATGCATGATCCCAAACATTCCAGAACCTAATGCATACTTGTTTACTGTACAACATAAAATGGTTTTAGCAGCAGGTTAGCAATAATATTAATGAAGACAGTACAATACCCCGATCACCCCAGTATCAAACCCCACCGCCTATGTCCCTTTGCAAGCATCACAATGTGAATAAGACACAACTAAATACAGCATATTAGTGAACTATGTGTACCCGACTTCTTCCACATGCAATGTGTAACTTAGATATGAACAAGACGCACTAAATAGCAGAAAACCTGGTGCATCTTAACTTCTTCAAACTAAGTTACCAACCGCAAATCACATATACTTTCAATTAAGCTCAAGAAATTTTAAGAGGATACTTTCAAACAAATACCATCTTACAATGTTAAGAGTTCAATAACCAGGCAATGAATGACACAAACATGAATAAATAAAAAGAGAAAATATTAAATGCGCAAGAAATCTTATGCGATCAATCAACACCACAACCAGTCAATGGTGTTAGTTAGTGGTGTTATGACAACACTGGAATGCAAGCCAACCTTTCTGAAACTGAAAAACCTCTCGCTATGTAAGGTCTTAGTGAACATATCAGCAAATTGATTGTTGTGTTTGTGTGCACATTGTTAATCATCTTGTCATCTACCAAATATTTCAAGAAATGATGCTTAATGTTTGCATGCCTTGTTCTAGAATGTTGCATTATGTTTTTTAAGGTACTAAATGCACTATTGTTGTCACAAAACATTAAGAGGGTGTCACTCTCTAGCCCATTGTCACGCAACTTGTGTTTAAGCCATATAAGTTGGATAACACAGTTGTCAACCACTTCATATTCGGATTCAACAGTTGAGACTGGCAAACAATTATGTTTCTTGTTATACTAAGAAACAAAATTATTTTGTACATAAAAATATTTCCCACTTGTGGATTTCCTATCAATAAATCTCCAGCCAAGCTAGAGTCATTAAACCTGCAAGGTTTGTAGTTGTATCATGTGTATACCATATGCCTAGGTCAGCAATACCAGATATGTATTTAATAATTCGCTTCACAACAGTTGAATGAAAAGCTTTAGGGTTAACCTGATACCTACTAATACACAAACTGAGTACATAGTATCTGGGTGAGTAGCTGATAGATACAATAAGCTTTCAATCATGGATGAATATAATTTTGAGCCAACGCTTAATCTTGTACCATTTTTTTCGATCTTCAAGGTAGAAGACATTGGAATTTTTCTTAGTTTAGACTCCTCTAATCCAAATCTCTTCACCAAGTTCCTTACATACTTCTCATGGCATAAGAACATCCCATCATCCTTCTTGTTCACTTGCAATCCTAGTAGGGGGAGCTAGGAATATGGTTTAGGGGGCCGAAATAACATTTGACAAATTCTTTTCTTTTAAATCATAAGAATCATTATTTATTTAAAATTTATTTTAGAAAACAATCAATACTAAAAACTTAATAACTCATCATTATAAAATAATATTACGACGTGAAAATCTACGTGTCGTAAAGAATAAATATATAGTATAATTGATATCCCAGAAAATCCAAACTAGTAGTAACAGAATTCCAACTAAAATCTAAAAAATAATTGAAATAAATATGACACAAGTGTCACGATCGGTATAGTTTCCTATATATTTTGTGAGTTTTGGATATGATATTTTCAATTACACGTCGCATCCTTTAAAAAGAGACTATATTACTATTAAGTTAAATAAGAATCTTAAAGTGGGTTCTTCGTAATATACATGTATATATATCTCATCTCTCACAAAATATAAGAAAGTATAGTAAGCTTCGTCTACAATTTTATCTCAATGAATTTCCTTATGAAGTAATGAATTTTTAAATGTTTTAAATATTTAAGAACAACAAAATTTGCATATAGTAAAGTTTAGTTAAACATACAGTTATAAGATTATCAAGTTCTATTTTATTTGTGGGATAAAAATATCAAACTCCCTAATCTATGGAGTATGTTTGACATTGCCCCCTAAAGAATTTGTTTCACCACTATACCACCTAACCTTTGACAGCTTGTGTCAATCACCCCACAAGTGTATTTTCAACTTTTTTTGACCGAAATAGTTTCGATTTGAAGTGTTTTTTCGCCAATTATTTTGCAACCAATCAGCAAAATGCATCTTGTACAACATGTATGAGTCGCACGGGGGCAAATATTTCGGTCAAAAATGACTTGAAACATCGGTGGGGTAAATGGCACAAGTTGGCAAAGGTTAGGGAGTATAGTGGTGAAAAAAATTGTTTAGAAGGCAAGTCGCGAAATGGCCACTAATAGCAGTGTTTTGAAACCCGGCCCGGTGATAAACCCGGTGAGCCTACCGGGTAGTGGGTCAACAGGTCGAACCGGTCGAACCACTGGTTGGACCGGTTTATTGACTTTAGTCAACGTTCAATAAAGTATATAATTCAAAGTTTCAAATTTCAATTGTATAACAATAGTCATAACAAAATACTCAATTACTCAACTACAAAATCTCTAAATAAACATATCATGTTATTATATTATCACAATTAATCACTAAATAAGCAAATAAAATATTAAATAACTCCACTAGGTGAATTAGTAAAGGTTATTTATATTCGATTATTTATTTAGAATATATATTTCACATTTTCAACTTTTGGTCTTTATAAAATATGCGTGATCGCTACTAAGTAATATAATTACTTTCCATTAGCTTAATAACTATCAAAAGTTCAAAACTTAAGTAACATGTTAAATTTCTGATAAATGAATTGGATATATTAGTGTATTATTATTATAGAACGTTATAAATATTTATGTATATTATATTATAAGTCCCATTATTGATAAATATAATTAAAGTATCTTCTTATAAATTGGACTTAAACATTATGTCTATGTCTTAATCAAAATTTTCATAAATAAGTAAACTCTCAATTTAATAAAATTTTGATAGGAAACTAACAAATTTATATATTTATGTATGTATCATTTTTTTTAAGAATAATAAATATACAATGGTGAATGGACCAAAAAAAATAAAATTTGAGAGCCCATTAAAAAAATGAGGCCCACAAATATAAGATAATAAAATAGGTCATCACTTTCAATCTTCTATTCTTCTTTCTCTCTCCATCAGCCGCACTTCTTCTTCTTCTTCCCTCTTTTTGTTTTTTTTTTCTCTTGTTTTTCTCTCTCCATCATCAGCTCTTCATCTTCTTCTTCTTCCTTTTTTTTTTTCTTGTTTTTCTCCTTTCATCTTTGGACTGTCCAAAGTCAAAAAAAAAAAATAGCCACACCGGTTCGCAAGTGGAACCGGGTCGCCGGGTCGCCGGGCGAACCGGCTGAAAGCGCTGGTTCGCTCGGCTGCCTCAGCAGCCCGCTTCGTGGCCTGAACCGTTCCGTTCAGGCCACCGGGTCCCGGTCCGACCGGTCGAACCGGCCGGTCCGGGTCGGGTTTCAAAACACTGACTAATAGATTGGGGGGTTTGATGTTTTTATCCCAATAACTTTTAGAAAGTAGTTGACAAATTATAAAGACACAATTGTAAATAAAAGTTAAGCCTCACTAGAGCTACAAATAAAGTTCTGACATTGAACGCATAAAGTGACCATAGTTTAGGGGGCTCGTGAAATAATCTCGTAAATAAATATATGTTAAACGAATTAATTTAACAATTAATAGTTAATGTGGTTGATTAATATTTTTTCCAACTCTATTTACAACCACGAGTTTAATTCTTTTCCTCTTTCTCGATGTCACTTTGGGAACTACCCAAATCCGTCTTTTTCACACCTTATATCTTTAACTCACAATATTCTTTTCTTTCCTTCCTTATCAGAGAGGGCCCCTTCTCAGCTCCGCCACTGAATCCAAGAAAGAAATTCAACCCCTCAGTCATGTTCATCTCAAATGTACCTTTCATGGAGTCAACAAGATTGTCTAGAGTAGGCTTGTTATTAGATCCAAAGATAATATCATCAACATATATATGAGCAATATAAACTTCTCGATGGTGAATGCAGTACTCGCCCGTTTATGAGCGCTCAACTGTGAGGTATTGGCTGGCGATACACTTTCGCGCATCATAATCTTTTCATGTTTTTCGTGCACCTCTATAAATGTTCTATGATCTGACAAACGACATGAAAAGCATTCCCTACGTGTAACAACACCAAGCATCAACATCACATATTGATACATGCAACTTTACATGTATATGGCATTAAAAATCTTACCGCAATAAGGAACATTCGCGCAAGACGTAGTAGTTTAGGCAGACCCATTAATGTTCCCTTGGAAGGATTAGGTACACATATTGTTGTCCCCTCCCTATAAGGTTTAGGTGCTCCAGCAGATGTTCCCTCTGGCCACTCATAGCCCATATAACCATACTAGTTGCACTTCTCACTACATTTTGATACCATTGATTATCTTGCACTTTAGGATCTCTTGTACTATTAGTGCTCGGCTCTCTTGGTGTTCGCAACACATGACTTCCGCATATTTGATCGTATCAAAAGATTCGACGTACTCAGATATTTGATGTATTAGAATACTTTGACATATTCTAGAAAACTCGATGTATTGCCTTGCATAGTCATTTCATTGATTTATCCTGAACAAATATGTTTTCAGACACCCCTTGGAAGCTCTAGATTATCATAGTTGGTGTATTTAATCTATTTGTATTGTGTAAATTACTTACGTGTAACCCAGAAAATTCATACAAAACTAATATATAGTAGGGATTACGCGAAGGCGCACACCACTTTTATTAGAATTTAGAAAGTCATAGCAATTTATAGTTGTATACTGATGCCTTAGCTTGTTGCCAGCTATATATTCGTCTATTCTGCCTAAAAGTGTAAGATGTTCTATAAACAATATTGGATGGATGTTGTGTCAACATCCAGAGTACAACATTGAAACCAAAAACATTCTTAACCTGAAACATTGTTCCAAAATTTGAGAACATGAGTAAAGTGTTCTGGATTAAATGTTGGATGGGTGTTGAGCCAACATCCACAGGACAACATTGAAACCATAAACTATACCGACAATCTGTCTTTAACTGCTTTATTTTAGTTTTGCCTTTATTCACCTATTAATCAAGTTTCACGATTTTATTTGTCTTTGTTTATGTCCAGGAACATCTCTTAATCATAAGGAAGAGCATTACAAGTTTCCTAAGTTGAAGTTTCTATAATTAAAGAGGAGAGGAATGGTCAAACGCACGCGCTTTCAAAGATGGATAGTTTTGGAGTTCAACTGCAACTAGGAATCTTTTCAAGATCAACTCTGAATTGAAGGAGTTTATCCTTATTAGAACTCAATCTAATAAGGAAAACTATTATTCAAGAAGGAGATCAAGTTCAAGAAGGAAAGAAGAGTTCAACTAGGAAACAACATAAGTTACCAAATCTGTGTACAACACATCTTGACCAAGTTTGAAGAAACCTATATATAAGGTGTGAAGTATTGTAACAACAAATTCTTGAACTATGTAAAAAGACAAGAAAAGATTACAAAATAAATATGAATAATTTCAAAGTACAATTTGTGATTCAATCTCTATGAAATCCTCTGATTCTTTTCTCAAACAAATGATTTTGAAATTTGGTTGACTTGAGTGGATTTGATTTTGATCTCTTCCACGTGTATTTAAGTTGAGCATTAATCCAATGGCTTTTGAGCTTGATCTTGAATTAGCGATCTACTTAGCTTGATCTTCGCGACGAACAATTGGATCTTCGTCTTGAATTTGTTGAATGTCAATTTTCTTTAGAGGAATCTTAATCTTCAAAATACTTGGATATTTGAAAAACGTTGATTCGAGGGCTTGCCGGCTTGATCTCGGATCGAACGAAAATTTGATTTGGAATTTGATTTGAATGTTTGATGAAGAATGATATGATCTCTGTCTTCAGTTCTTCAGATTTGTTCGGTTTTGATCTTCTTCAATGGACTTCAATCTTCAAAAATGGTTTTTCGAGGGTCTTGGGACTTGAACTCGGATTAAACGGATTTTTGACTTGAAGACGAATGAAGAATGGTATGAACTTGGTTTTGTATTTGTTGAACTTCTTGGAGTTTGATCTTTCTCAGCAGGTGTACGATCTTCAAAAATGGTTTTTGGATGGAATTGAGACTTGACGGCGGATTGAAAAGAGTTCTTTACGAAGAACACCTTGAAGATTGCTGAACTTGTTGGAGAGGATTTGTTGAACTTTTTTGCTCTGAATTCTTGAAGGTTGAATTGTGATTGTTGTTCGTCAAGAACACCTCTATTTATAGTTGTAGAGTGAATCTCAATAGAATCTCCTGATGAGATGAACGGTTATGATCCATCTACAATCCCTTGATATGGAAGACTTTATCTAAGAGAATCTTATTTCCATCTCTTGAAAATTGAGACTTGGTGGAGAATTCTTTCCCTGTGTTGAGATTTGGTGGAGAATTCTTTCCATCTCTTGAAAATTAAGACTTGGAGGAGAAGACTTTCCATGTCTTGAGATTTGATGAGCAATTATTTCCTTGCCTTAAGATTTAATTAATATATTTATTTTAATCCCTCAAGATATTAAGATTAAATGCAATATATTTTGTATTTCTTGCATCTTAAGAGTTACCATCATTTAACTTAATTAGGTACAAAATTAACGTGTCTACAAGCACATCAAGAATACACAAGAAACAACAAAGCTAATTAATCTTAGAGATTATATCTTCAAGTTGTTGCGTGTTTCTTGCTTTCCAAAGTTTGTGAGTTTTCAAGTTTAGTCTAGGATTAGATTCTTGTCTGCTTTGTAGAGTCTGATCTACAAAAAAGCGAGAGTGATTTTGTGGTGAGGAACGTCTTTGTTAAAACCTACATGGTTATTTTGCCGTAAGGCTAGGTGGTTGATTATTTATAATAAACCATTGAAAATTTATCTTCTTGTCTTCTTTAATTTCGCTGCACATTATACTCTATCAAGAAGATTGTTAAGATCAAGTTAAGGCAACGCCAACTTAACTTGAGCTTTTAAAATTGTATCAATCTGGATCCAACAATTTTAATTGGCGTCAGAGCCAAGCACCGATTTCACTGGTGTTTCGAGGTGATACAACGCGATGGACAACATCAATCCGAATTCTGGCAGACTCCCAGTCTTAGAAGGATCCATCAATTATGCTTACTAGAAGACCAGGCTCAGAGTTCACATCAAATCCATTGACATGAAAGCATGGGATGCAGTCCTTGATGGATACTCTGTCCTCAAGATTGAAAATGACAGAGATGCACATATTGTACCAAAACCAAAGTCACAATGGACAGCAAACGAGGTAACACTATACAACTACAATAAGAAATCTCTTAATGTTATTTTTAGTTATGTTACCAATCAGATGTTTAAGTTAATTCAGAACTGCACCACATCTAAATCTTCTTGGGATATCCTTGAACTTCATTGTAAAGGAGATATTGTTGTTAGAAACTCCAAACATAGACACTTGTTTAAAGACTTTGAAAAACATGAGATGGGTGATGAAGAGAGTGTAGATAGTTATTTTGAGAAAATCCTTGACATTACAAATCAATGTAAAAATATAGGATTTCATGTTGCAAATCAAACTATGGTCTATAAAGCGTTTATATCTTTGTCACCTAGATTTTCTCTCAAGAGAATTGCCATGGGAGAGACAAGAGATATTGCCAACATGGAATTTCAATCCTGGTTAAACACTCTTAGAGATTTTGAGCTAGAATTTCTTGTAAAAGCTACCAAACAACAAGCTATTGCTTTGTTAGGCAAAAATTATCTAAGTCAAGAGTGTGATGGTGAGGATGAAATTATTTCTTCTAACTATGGAAATATTAGCAAGAATCTCAGTAGGTTGAACTTTAAAGATAAATCTAAAGAGTGACAACCTGGCAATACTTCCACTAGTTACAGAAAATTACCTCATAAATTTTTCAAATATATGGCAACAAAATTTAGTCCTGAAGAACTAAAAAATTTGAAAACTACTCAATGTTATGAATGTAAAGGTTATGGTCATTTTGCTGTTGAATGTGCTAACACCCTCTGCAAGAAGGGAAAGTCTCATTGGGTTTGTGTAGATGATTTTAATGAAGAGGATTATAACTCTGGATCAAGTGCTGATACTGAAGGAAGCTTTGAAGAGATTCATACAGGTGCGCTATTTACTCAAGTCAACTGGACAGAAGAAGATCTCTAGAACTGCTATGGGTCCAAATGTTGCTCCAACATCCATGACTCAACATCAGAACAAGAGACTTTCTTTGGGAATTTGAAGGAATATGATACCAATATTGGTCTCAATTCTTTGTTTGACAATGATAAATCTAACTTTGAATGTTTTTGAATTTTTCATGGCTTAGTTGATCTACATGAAGAGTCTTACTTTGAAGGAGAAATGTCCAGGAGGAAATCATTGAAGACTTGAAGTCTACTTTTCAGAAACTCACCAAAAAGAATGAAGCTCAGAGACTGGAGATTGATGGACTGAAGAAACTGATGAGGCTGTATGAACGAGACCTTGACAAGACAGAAACTGAACTAATTAAAAGAGGTAAAAGGAAAGCATGAAAAAGATACTCAGATCATTGCCAAGTGGAACTCAGGTACAACTAAACTTGATGAAGTACTAAGCATGAGTAATCAAGGTACAAATGGTCTTGGATTTGTTGAGAAATCCACCTCTAAGGTTGTTAATTATGTTTTCATTAAAGAATATTTTGTTAAGGAATCAAAAGACTTGAGATGTACTAATCCCAACAAAAGTAAAACTACCTATATCTATCAATTTTGTTTTCAACCAGGACACATAAAACCTTATTGCAATAAATACTTAAAAGAAAATGTGTAGAAAATAGAAACTATCTCTAATGTTGAGTCTGTCACTGGTACATATGGTATCTCAACATTAGGAATAGGACAAAAAAGTAGAACTTGGAGAGAAGAGTTAAAAACTCCTAAGATGAAGCTTATATGCAATGTTACTTTTTCTGCTATATACTCTAACCTTGCTGGTAAGTGGTACTTTGACAGTGGATGTTCAAGACACATGACAAGAGACAAGGAAAATCTTAAACAATTGATTCCTCTCACTGTTAGAACTGTCACCTATGGAGGAGCCACCAAGGGAAGAATCATTGGAAAATGAGTACTAGATGTTGATAGATTTTCACCTCTCAAGGATGTTCTACTAGTTGAAGGATTGAAAGAAAATCTAATAAGCATTAGTCAACTTTGTGATGATAACCTACTTGTTACATTTGATAAAAGTCCCTGTGGTGTATTTGATAGTGATAATGTCCTTGTTATGATAGGTACTAGATCTAAAGATAATTGCTACCTTGCTTAGGAAGAGGCAAATTGCTTTCATGCTAAAGTTGATGATGTTGTTCTCTGGCATAGGAAGCTAGGACATGTTCACTGTAGGAACCTTGAGAAGTTACAGAAAGCTGATGTAGTAAGAGGCTTACCAAAGATATCTAGCCCAGGTAAGGTTGTATGTGGGGACTGCTTGAAGGGTAAGAAAACTAAAGCTACTCATACACCCCTCCAGGTACAAAGTACAATTCCCAGGACTGGTAAGTGTTTTGAATTATTACACATAGATCTTATGGGTCCTATTTAGGTGATTTATCTAGATATACATGGGTTAAGTTTCTTAAAGAAAAATCTGATGCATTCAACACATTTAGAATCTTGCATGCTAGCATCAAAAATCCGTATGGTTCCTCTGTTTGTAAGATTAGGCCTGATCATAGGAACGAATTTGAAAATGCTACTTTCAATGATTTATGTGATAAGAATGAAAATTTTCACGAGTTTTCAACACCTAAGACACCTCGACAAAATGGGATAACTAAGAGGAAAAATAAGGCACTTCAAGAGATGGGCAGAGTTATGCTTAATGCTAGAAACTTATCTAAAAGAATTTGGGCTCAAGCTTTAAATACTGCATGTCATATAAGTAATAGGGCTTACCTAGACCTGGTGAAAATATGACTCCATATGAAATCTTGAAGGATTTGAAACCAAATATTGCTCATTTTCATGAATTTGGATGTGATTGTTACTTGTTAAATAATAAAGACTATCTAAGTAAGTTTGATCCAAAAAGTGAAAAGTACATATTTGTTGGTTATTCTGTGAATAGTTCTGCTTTCAGGGTTTATAATCCAAGATTGAAGACTCTTCAAGAATCAGTAAATATAGTGTTTGATGATTCCACCTTTGATACAAGTACTGATGAAGTTGCTGTCTTTGATGTTGCCCCAACATTGGAAACATAGATTGTCCCAACATCAGGAACATAAGCTGGAGACACTGAAATCGAGACTGGTTCTAATGTTGAACTAACACATGCTTCTGTTAGGCCAACATCCCCATAGTCCAATTCAGAGGATGACATTGTTGATGAACCTAGGAGAGATCCCCCTACTAGGATTCAAAAGGATCATCCAACTTCACAAGTGATAGGTGAAATCACTGGAGGCATAAAGACTCGCAACAAAGACATGATAAACTATAAAAATATGAGGTTGTGTGTCTGTATGGATTCCACTTGCACTATGAGTAATGCTTCCTGTTTTGTTTCTGCTATTGAACCTAAGAATGTGAATGAAGCTCTTAAAGATAGTAAATGAATAAATGCTATGCAAGATGAACTGTTGCAATTCACCAAAAATCATGTTTGGAATCTAGTACCTAGACCTTCTAATATGAATGTTATAGGAACTAAATGGATTTTCAAGAATAAAACAAATGAAGATGGTGTAATTGTAAGAAACAAAGATAGGCTTGTTGCACAAGGTTATACTCAGTTAGAAGGGATAGACTTTGATGAGACATTTGCTCCAGTAGCTAGGATAGAATCTATTAGATTACTTCTTGCTATTGCATGTTGTCTTAAGATTAAACTCTACCAGATGGATGTGAAATGGGCTTTCCTTAATGGTTTGATATACAAAGAGGTATATGTTGAACAACCTAAAGGTTTTGTTGATCCTAAATATCCTAATTATGTGTACAAACTTGATAAAGCTTTGTATAGTTTGAAACAGGCACCAAGAGCTTGGTATGAAAAACTAATTGAATTTTATTTAAGTCTTGGGGTTCAATAGAGGAGATGAAGACAGGCCCCTCTTTATTCTAAGAAAGAGTTCTGATATTTGTATTGCTCAAATCTATGTGGATGATATTGTATTTGGTTCTACTAACAAATCTACTCTAGACAAGTTTGTTGAGTCAATGACAGAAAGATTTGAGATGAGCATGATTGGAGAACTGGATTACTTTCTGGGATTGCAAGTGAAGCAACTGGAGAATGGTATGTTTTTGAACCAGGAGAAGTATGCAAGGAACTTGGTAAATGATTTCAGCTACATGAGTCAAAACCTTGCAAAACTCCCAGGCCTTCTTCTGTGAAGATTACTAAGGGTGGCACTTGAGACAATGTTGACCCAACATTGTATAGATCAATGATTGGCAGTCTTCTATATCTCTCTGCCTCTAGACTAGATATTATGTTTTCTATTTGTGTTTGTGCTAGGTACCAAGCTGATCCAAAGCAATCTCACTTGATTGTTGTGAAGAGAATATTAAGATATATATGTGGAACTTCATCTTTGGGCATTTGGTATTCTTTTGATACAAATTCAAATCTTGTTGGTTTTAGTGATTCTGATTGGGCAGGTGATGTAGATGACAGGAAATCCACAAGTGGGGGTTGTTTTAATTTAGGAAACACTCTTGTTTCATGGTATAGCAGGAAACAAAATTTTGTGTCATTGTCTACAGCTGAATCTAAATATGTAGCTATTGGTAGTTGTGTTACCCAGCTAGTATGACTTAAACACATGTTGCTGGACCATGGGTTAGATAGTGATACACTCCTCATGTTTTGTGACAATCTTAGTGCCATTAGTATCTTAAGGAATCTTGTTTAGCATTCCATGACTAATCATATAGATATAAGACATCATTTCTTGAGAGACATGGTTGAGGATAAAGTGATTAACATTGAGCATATTGGGACAAATAATCAGCTTGCTGATATGTTTACAAAGCCTTTAGATAGTGAGAGATTTTTCAGTTTGAGGAAATCTCTTGGCATGTGCAATATGTGAGGATGTTAAGACCTCAATGTTGACATAACATCACTGTCTAGCCCTGGTTAATGGTTGTGGTGTAGTATGTAACTTTTTATTTTTTGTTTGTTTCTTTTCGTTTCTTTTCTTTTTTAGTCACATTGATCATTGTTTAGTCATATTTGATTGTGTGGTTCATCACTGTGATTTACTAATCTTCCTAGCTTGCAGATTCACATCTAAGTTTTGAAAAGTATAAATCCCTAAAGTTTGTCTGAGGTTGTGTTAGCCTAATATATGGAGAAGATGGGGTACACAAAGTTCATTACTTTGATGTCTATTCAGTTGTGTCTTATTCATATGAAAAGGTGTTATAGAACATGTGAAGAAGTTGGGGTTCATGATGTTGACAGCTTCAATGATATTCAGTTGTGCTTATTTACATGTCTCTGTTTGTTTTTGGCCAAGGGGTACATAAAAGTGATCCTTTATACTAGGGTGTTTGAGGTTTCGATTGCCTTCACTTAGTAGCACTGATCACTTGGTGCTCTCTTGTATGCAGGTTGGTAAACAAGTATACATAAGAAATTGGTGTATTGGGGTGCATGATAAATGTGTTGCCAGTATTCAAGGTCTTTGTACTTGCCTAACTTGCTGCTGATAATGTTTACTAGGGTGTGTGGAGTCTAGCGCTGCCCTCATTTAGTAATGTTATTATCCCTTTTTAAGCAACCTACAGTTTTTTGTTCTCAAGAGATAATGAAAATAGTGAAGATTTGATGTGATGTGATATGTTGCTGGTTTGAAAAGTGATTCATTGTGTATACCATCTTTCAATGTTGTCATAACATGGTTGCATTCATGCTAGAACTGCATTATTTTTCTTCTTTGATTAATGTGTTTGAGTAGGTTTGGGCTTAGGGGGAGTATATAGTCCCTTTCATGTGTTGTGGCATACTCTTTGGGTGACATACTGCATGTGACATGCTATTTGTGACCTTCTATGCTGTGGAAGTGGATTATCTCTAATTTATAATTGTTTGTCTCTGTGTGTTTTCTGTTTGATATGTTGCTTATTCATGATTTTGATCTAAATCTTATGCTTTTGGTACTCACTTGCTACTTTGGTGAAGTTTCAGATATAAGTTTGGATATATCTCACGCTCTCACATGAAATTGCCTTAAAGAGGCCCATAACCTTCAAAATTTTGGTTTAAAAACTTTCTGGTTTGAATGTTACTCTATTCTCTGATCTGAATGTTATCCCAACATTTATATAATGTCTGCCCAACATTGAAAACAGTAACTTATAAGTTTGTTTAAAATTTAAAAATTGAGTTTTTATTGTTTTATTTGAAACCGCTCTGGTTACTTGTTGCCTTTAATTGACACGTGGTGAATTCTTATGCGGGAATAGAGTAGTGGGTAAACTTAATTGATCACATTCCACAATCCCACTTCATCCCTTCTCTCTCCACTCTGCACAAATTTAAATCACAATTTGCCCTAATTTTTTTCACTTGTGCACTTTGTTTTCACTCTCTGCAAATTATCTAAAATCTCTTAAATTCTTCTTTGAATTCTCAAACTAACATGGCAAGCAACACTCCATTAGAGACTCTTGCAGATATGGCCTTGAATATTGAGCAAACAACACCACACACAAGGGCTGCTGCGCGTGCAGGTGAAGAATGGCCTGTTGCTCATGTTGCTGCAAAACGACAGCCGATTCCCTATCAACCAAGGTCAAAGAGAGCTAAAATTGTGGAATCTGGTTCGAATGTTGCTGCAACATCAGAAGCCCATACCTCTCAAACCAAGGAATATGATTTTGATGTAAATGAGGCTAACCCTGAACCTCAAGTGAATATTGTTAATGATGTAATTGAGGGGGAGGGATCTAATTCTGATAGAAAGAGAAGACTAATTGGGTCTATGCCTATGACTAAAATAGCCTCGTAAAGAGCCGAGGCTAGAAGAGCTCAAAGAGAGAGGCTTGAGAAGAAAATGGTTGATGCTAATGCTAAGGTTGAGGCTGAGAGAGTGAGGAAAGGGAAACAGGTTGTGGATGAAGAAGTTGAGGTAGTTGATGTTGAGGAAGATGAGGAGAAAGAAGATGAGAAGGAAGATGAAGAGGAAACTGCTGCTGAGGAGTTTGAAGCTGATGATGATGATGATGATGAAGTGTACTGTGACACTCTTATGGTACCCTACCCTGGTCAAGTTGCTAGGTCTAGTTACTATCTAAATAAAGAGATAGATCTGGACATAGCTTATGAGTTTAGAAGGACGTATATCCATAAAGAGAGGGTTATGGACATGGATACTTTTAAAAGAAACAGAGTAATTGAGTTGCTGAAAGCAAGAGGGGTTCAGAATTCAATGAAGAAGCATGTTGATTATGCTCATGAGCACCTGAATCTCTCAAAGTATGCCAGGTGTGAGTTGTCTCCCAAATTTGGCAAAGCTTGGATGAGAGGGAAGGTGTTTGACATTAGCCCTCAAAAGATCAATGAGGCTTGGGGACTACCACATGTTGAGGATTCTGAAGATCCTAGGCCAGATGAGGTGATTGAGGATATCACAGGTGGTCTTGCGGGAACTTGGGTTGAACAATTACCAACAACAAAGCTCATTGCCCTAAGTGTTGTTTTGCACAAATGTGCATCTTATACTTGGTTGCCCTCCAAAAATTCTACTGTTTTGACTAAGAAATCAACTTTCTTGGTCTATAAGCTGAAGAATGGGCTTACTGTGAACATTGGGGAGAGAGTTTTGAAGGAGATGCAAGAAGTTGCTGGAATGAAGCAAATGATTCTACCATTTCCTTCTTTGATCACGACTCTACTGCTAAAACAGAAGATGAACAAGAAAGAGTTTGGAGGAATGTTTGTGAACAATGTTGAGTTCATCATCACTAAATTCTACTTATCTAGCACAAGAGTGAAGGACTTGCCTTGGAATCCTGAAGATGGAGTTGCACCTGGAGAGGAAAAGAAGGCCCAACAATTTGTTGGAGCCTCAGTGCCTCAATCTGATGACGAAGAAAACAAGGTGACACCAAAATCCTTTGTGGATCAACAACTGACTTGGTATAGAAGTGCTTATGCCAATCTTCACAGGGAAATTGCTTTCAAGGAAAAGCAATTGCAGGAGCTGGATGTCTTGATTAAGGACATGGATGAGCTTTCTTCACAAAAATGGGGGAGAGTGATCCATTTTTTATTTTTTGATTTCTTGTTTTTTTTTTTGTTTTTTTTGATATGTTTTTAATTGTTTAAATTTAACTGCTTGTTCTTGTCTTTAATTGGTTTGTAATAAGTATGCTACTTAGCTTTAACTGCTCTTAATGTTTTTGCTTATGAAGATATTTTAGATCTGCTAGTTTTTCTGTTAAATTTGTGTGCAGGTACACTATGGTCTTAATGTTGAGACAACATTGATGAACTAAAGTCTGAAAAACAACTTTCTGAGTTGTGGTGATGACTTTAATAAATATCTTTGTTATGCCAAGTTAATTCTTGATAGTTTGCATTAAAGGGGAGCAGTTTAGTAGGTTTAAATTATTATGCTTAATTGAATGTTTGGACATATTATCTGTAATGGAACAAGTTGATTGGTTTTGTAAAGAAAGACATAAAGGGGGAGATTGAAAATCTAAGATGTTCTGTAAACAATGTTGGATAGAGTTGTGCCAACATCCAGAGGACAACATTGAAACCATAAATATTTTTAACTTGAAACATTGTTCCCAAATTTGAGAACATGAGTAAAGTGTTCTGGATTAAATGTTGGATGGATGTTGAGCCAACATCCACATGACAACATTGAAATCAGAAACTATACTGGCAATCTGTCTTGAACTACTTTATTTTAGTTTTCACTTTATTCACCTATTAATCAAGTTCTACAATTTTAGTTGTTTTTGTTTATGTCCAGGAACATGTTAATCATAAGGAAGAGCATTACAAGTTTCCTAAGTTGAAGTTTTCATAATTCAAGAGGAGAAGAATGGTCAAACACACGCGCTTTCAAAGATGGAAAGTTTTGGAGTTCAAGTGCAACTAGCAATCTTTACAAGATCAATTCTGAATTGAAGAAGGAATATTTCCTTATTAGAACTCAATCTAATAAAAGAAACTATTATTCAAGAAGGAGATCAAGTTCAAGAAGCAAATAAGAGTTCAACTAGAAAACAACATAAGTTACCAAATCTGTGTACTACACACCTTGGAGATCAAGTTTGAAGAAACTTATATATGGAGTGTGAAGTACATCAAGAATACACAAGAAACAACAGAGCTAATTAATATTAGAGACTATATCTTCGAGTTGTTGCGTGTTTCTTGCTTTGCAAAGTTTGTGAGTTTTCGAGTTAAGTCTAGGATTAGATTTAAGGAGAAAATCCGTGTCTTCTTTGTTGAGTCCGATCTACAAAAGAGTGAGAGTGATTTTGTGGTGAGGAACGTCTTTGTTAAACTTGCGCGGTTATTTTGCCGTAAGGCTAGGTGGTTGATTATTTATAATAAACCATTGAAAATTTATCTTCTTGTGTTCTTTAATTTCTCTGCGCATTATATTTTATCAAGAAGATTGTTTAAGATCAAGTTAAGACAACCCCAACTTAATTTGAGCTTTTAAAGTTGTATCAATCGTGATCTAACAATTTCACCGCCATTTGATTAACTATATCTTAGCTAGTGTATGCATTCTTTGATTATCCTTTTAAGAGATAAAGCTTATTACAATTTTAGTTGAGAGCATTTACAAAACCCGTTAACGTTGTAATCACAAATTGTGTGCAAATGATGTTCATCTTTTTTAGCAGACAAAGCAATAACTTAATATTCACGAATTTCTTCCGCCGTACGTATTATTCAAAGAGAGAAAAAAAAGGTTGTTGTTGAGTGTTAATGCGGAAAAATAATTTCTTGCAACCGTCACATCATCAACTAAGGTTGTACGAAAACATAATTTGTAGGTTCGTTAAAAATTGGATCATCATCAAGTGGTTTATTGGAGACAATGCAACAATATAGTTTTAAATCAAAATTTATTTTACACAACTATCATATAACTGAAAATATAATGCGGGGTCACTAACTAGTAATTTACGGCTACACCTATGTGACAATCCTTGGACGGTCACACAGACCGTTTAAACATCATCAATTATAGTTAAATGTCTTTTGACTTTTGCCACTTAGATTCTTAAATAATCCTTCCGTATTTAATATTTGCAAAACACTCCACTTTGTGACTCATATTTCTTTTACCTGCTAACGCAAAAACAAATCTCTGATGTGAGAAAAAAAGAAAAAAAAAAAAGCCCCTCCATGCAATATTGAATATTCCTTCCAATTTGTTGAAGCATACGGACTTGAGAAAAAAAAAACTACATCTTCTCTTCTATTTAAGGGTATGTGTAAACATTGATATATGCGTTATTTGACGACTGAATTCTTCGACTTTTAGCAAAAAAAACTGTGCTTCTGTTTTTTATGGATGATGCCGGGATTGATAAGAATTAATATTTCTACTCCAATTAAGACGTTATCGATCGATTTCAAACTTACAAAGGAACCAAAAGAGAACAAAAAAAGGTATGCACCACATTTTTTGTTTAAATATATTTTTCTTATATATCCCTTAAACATTGAATTTCTTTTTCAGAAATTTACGCTTTTAACTATTTGATTGCCTCTAGGTTACATAAGGCGGATGCGGGGTGCGAGTGCGGATGCGGGTGCGCCAATTCGCCAAATTTAAAAATACATAAATTTCAATACGCCTTAATGCGTTTATTAAAAATAATTAAATATTGATACATACTTTCGTATATATTTGAGTATTGTTTAATAACTACTCATGATAATTAATTTTATATAATATTTTTTTTTAAATTATTATGGTGGAAAGACAAAGATATAAGTTTTAAATTACTTCCAACATTCTATATTTACTTTATTTTTAACCTAATTTTGTTCTCCATCTGCTTCGACTCTTCTTTATTATCATTTATTTGTTTCGTTCTTTACAAATTTTCTACGATTATTCATAAAATTTGAATAAAAGAACTAAGAAATCTTAGTGCGAGAACTAAGAATTTATAATGCGTCTCAGTGCAAAGCACGGGTACTAAATGCACCAATGCGAGACCGGTGCGCCGAAAACTTTGGCGATGTGAAGGATTATGTGACCTAGGATTGACTCATTATTTTTATTTTGAATTAATTATTATCTTTTATTGTAATTAATATACTTCAAATTAAAGTGGTGACGACATGTTTGTGAAAAATATATAAAACTACCATCATTTACATATAATTATTTTTCTTCTATAAATATAAGTTGTTATCTTAGTTTTGAATTTCACGATATATTTGTTATAGTAGGATGATAGTGCCAAAATTCAAAAAGAAGAACATCATATTCAGTCCAACCTTCAATAAAATTATCAATATGGTGTGTGTAATAATGTACCACAATTTATATATCTGCATTATAGTGCTGATAGTTATATGTTTCGTTTGGTAAGAAATGTTGCTGATTTTTTAATGTACGTTAGACTTTCTTGATGATTCGCTGATATTCACATGCATTCTTGTAGGCGCAATGTTCAGAAAGTAAATTAGTGGAAGATCAAGAACCCTTTCTAGGTATAATATATTATTTCCTTCAAGTTAAAATAGAGATTCATTTGTAATAATATAATATTTATACTATATTTTTGTATAGGTTCTTATGATTACATTAAATAGTACGACCGTAAACTAGCGATGGTAATATAATAAGTACAAGGTAATATTAACTACTAATTTCTTTTGGATAGAATATTTTTTTTTAATAAATATAACATATATTGTTGTTCTAAGTAGTTATAACTTAAGTTTCTCAAGGTACTATACTTACAAGCTTTCTATTTTATTTTATTTTCCTATCATATGGTTAAATTATTGGCATGGAGCAAAATGACGAAGCTTATAATAACAACAAACTCTGCAAAACGAAAACGCTATTTTTTTATCTTGTTTTTTTTCCTGATGTACAATGGTGAATGTTTGATTATGTAGTTCATTTATAAATGTTGTAAGTTTTATAATATTTTTTTGGTTTTTTGTGGATATATATTATCTAATGTATTTGATTTTTTTGAATAATTTAGAGTTCAACTATATCCCAATTTATTCAAATCTATTGTTATTTCTTACAAGGAAACAAGACTTCAAACTAGACAACGCATAACGTAAAACCGAACGAAAATATAATAAACAAATAGGGAGTTTTGTGTAATATGAATATTTTGAGGGTTAAGTTGAAAATAATTAGGATTTGCATATGACCGTTTAAATTCTGAGGCTTAAGATAAAAACAAAGTGGATCTGCAAGTGACCAACTAGATTACTAGGGCGGTTGCCTATGTGTGGCATAAATTAATGAAACCATAAAAATATAATGCTGAAATTAATGAAACCATGAAAATGAGACTGTAAGTCTGTAACTAACAGTACCGTTTAATGCTTAAGATAAAAAGAAAGAGGATTTGCAAATGACCGACTAGCTAGGCCGGTTTGCCTATGTAGTGTGGCTGAAATTAATGAAGCCATGAAAATGGGACTATATACTAACAGTAACGTCCAAAAAACATTTTTCTCTAATTTATACACAGTTGGCCAGATAAATTAATATTTTCAACCGACTCTCGCCATCAGTCATTTAACATCCCTATAAATTTGCCTTAGTTCTATTACGTATTTGAACAACCAAACTGAACATTAAGAAGCAAAGCATGGACATAGTTTATACCTCTCTTGTATCCCTCTTTGTAGTCTTGGTTTCCTTTTTCCTCCATTTCCACTTCAGCAGGTACAAAACCCACCGCAGGGTCGCCCCTCTTCCACCCGGAAGAACCGGATGGCCGCTCATAGGCGAAAGCCTAGAGTTCCTCTCTGCCGGATGGAAGGGCCACCCCGAGAAATTCTTTCTCGACCGCATAGCTAAATACTCCTCGAAAGTGTTTAAAACTCATCTTATAGGAGAGTACACTATCATGTTTTGCGGTGCGGATTGCAATAAGTTCTTGTTTTCGAACGAAAACAAGGCGGTTCAGGTGATCATAGATCAAAGTTTCAGTTTCAGTTTCAGTTTCAGTTTCAGTTTCAGTTTTAGTTTCGATTCCTACAAGAAGTGACTTGATTCTATGTCTTCTAGTTTTTTGCCTGTCATGCATGGTTATCTTGGTGTGTTTTGCGCGCGCAAGTCGTTGGTTAGCCTATTTGACTTGATTCTATACCTTCCTAGTTCTTTGCATGTAATACAAAATAGCCTAGTGTAGTTTGTGCATTCCGATATTGGTTAGCCTAGTTGGCTTGATTCCCTTATAGTTCTTTGCATGTCACTATAGTCGCCTTATATTAATAACTCTTAGCGTTTCAAAAAATAACAAAACTTTCGCATGAAGTGTGGCAATGAACTTAAATAATATCTTCATGACTTTCCATTTTCGGCAAGTTTAAAATGAAGATGCTTAAAAACTTCGATCCCTGCATGTAGGTATGGTACACCAGCGCAGCCAGGAAGATTTTCCCATACTCCACACAAAATTCTGCGAATGAACAATCAATAAGATTCCGCAAAATGCTTCCAAACTACTTTAAACCCGAAGCCCTTCAGCGTTATGTTGGGACAATGGACAACGCAGCTCAACGACACTTCGCCGACAGTTGGGAAAACAAGGACGAAGTATTGGCTTATCCTTTAGCAAAATATTACACTCTTTTGCTCGCGTGTCAAACTTTCCTCAGCGTTGAGGATTCGAGCAACGTGAGCAAACTTTCCTTGCCATTTAATCGTTTGGCCGTTGGTTTCACCTCGATTCCCATTGATTTGCCCGGGACGCCTTTCAACAAGGCGGTCAAAGCCTCAACATTTATAAGAAAAGAGCTTCTTTCGATCATTAAACAACGAAAAAATGATTTGGCTGAAGGCAAAGCGTGGCCAACGCAAGATATTTTGTCACATTTGTTGTCGACGAGTAACCATAATGGGACGTTCATGCCTGAAATGGATATTGCGTCTCAGATTATGGGTTTGTTTCTTGCAGGACACGACACAACGAGTTATGTATGTACTTTTATCATGAAGTATCTGGCCGAGTACCCCGAAATCTATGAAAGGGTCCGAAAGGGTAAGACGCGTACTTTGTTTTTGTTTAGTTATGATCACACCACACTCCACAACCGCACATCAGTGCTTATCTGTCATCTATACCAAGTCATGCAACAGCTAGAGCAAGCATGGCTATCGGGTTGTCGATCTATGGTTCAACATCTCAGTTTTAGATGATCCATAATTTCTTTATAAGCGATTAAAAAAATAACAAAAGCTAATGTTTTATGCGCCATATATATATGGTTTTTGTTTTAAAGTAAAGAATCCTTGAATAAATTGACCTATGTCAAAAATGTATTAAAGAAATATATACATATATATTAAGAAGTAAAAGTAAGTAAATCCCATGTTCAACATATTTTACCTAAAGTTTTATTTGTGTAGAGCAAATGGAAATTGCTAAGTCTAAGGCAACAGATGAGCTATTAAATTGGAATGATCTCCAGAAGATGAAATACTCGTGGAATGTTGCATGTGAAGTGATGAGACTTACACCACCCACCCCGGGCTCTTTTAGAGAAGCTCTCAGTGATTTCACGTTCAACGGCTTCACAATCCCAAAGGGCTGGAAGGTCCGAAGCAGAGCTTTAGCTTAATAATCTTCAAGAAATAAAAACAAATAAAACCACTTTCAACCTCATTTAGAGAAGTGTAGCACTTTCATGTATAGATAGAGTTTAGTGCAGATCTTTAAGCATGCATTTTCCCCTTTTTTCCAATCTTGCAGATCTTTTGGAGCGTGAATGCGACACATTTTGATCCTGAATACTTCGCCGAACCTAAAAAGTTTGATCCGTCGAGATTTGAAGGGACTGGCCCTGCTCCATACACTTCCATTCCATTCGGCGGAGGTCCTCGAATGTGCCCTGGACAACAGTTCGCACGACTAGTACTCGTAGTGTTTATGCACAATCTTGTTAAGAGATTTACATGGGAGAGAATTGTGCCCGATGAGAAGATTGTCATGAATCCTGGGCCCATTCCCGTCAAGGGACTTCCAGTTCGCCTTTTTCCTTACAAATCAGATTAATAATTTGTGTATATGTGATAAGGTAATTTCTTTGCATTAATGTGTCCTATTTCTTCAAGAGTTGATGTAGTTCTTCATGTAATAAGAAGTCCATGTGTCAAATGAGATACTCTTCTGTAATAAATGTTTTGTTATATTTTTATAAAGAAGAAGTTATTGACAAAAATGTTGAAGCCACGCAAAGTAGAATAAAAAGCAGTCGACTCGCACTGAAAAACTCGAACGCAGCACGACCAGCGCTCTGACGCGTCAAAAACTCTAATACATGCAGCTGCGCCTTGCAACCATAAATAAGACAAGGACTACAGGGCTTTCAGCATCTTGATAGCATCCAACACGCCCTAAACACATATTAAAACGCCGCCATCACCTGAAAACATCATTACACATCTATCTTTCTCTTGAGATTAGTAATTAAGTTCATAATTAATAGAATAAGATGATTGAAGCCAAGATATCCAGCCGAAAGAAGAAGAAAACGAAGATTGAAGACAGAGAGGCGAAATCCCTCCGAGATTGAGAGTTTTTTTTCTTTACTCTTTTTTAATATGATGTTCTTTTTCATTTGTGTTGTTGAACTTGCAACCATTAGTAGGTAATCTTCTTCGTATTTTGAGAATGGGGTATTTCGATAGAATTTAAAGTCCTTACAATAAGAAAAAAGAAAATCTATACAAGTGAACTTTATATAAATTTAAACAAATATGAGTTACAATTTGTATTATTCCTCTAATTCTATTCTAATCTTGAAACTTGGTTGACTTCAAGGAAAAATTGACTTTATTCTCTTCCGCATGATTTTAACTTAAACGTTAGTCCAAGTATTTTTGAGCTTGGTCTTAAATCAATAATTGACTTGTCTTGATCATCACGGCAAATAAATTCACAGCTTCTTCAATTTGTTGAATATCAATCATTTATTTATATCTCTTGATTATTGAAAAGTTAACTCCAGGGCTTCACGTCTTGATTTTGAATTAAAAGGGACTTGCCTTGAATATTCTTGATGAAAGAAGAAGATAAGGACGGGAGATTGAAGGCGGTCTGATTTCTTGTGCAAGGCTCTTAGCCGTGTTCTATAAATAGGAAGAGATGCACATCATTTTAATTACGAGTCTTAGAAGTGTTTTAGGTAGAGAGTCGATTCGTTTCTTGTGTATAGCTAAAACACGAAGTTTAGCAAGTGTTTTCTAGTTTAGGCTAGTTGTAAGAGTTGGTTCTCTTAGTTGCTTGGTTCTGTTTAGTAATCACATATCTTGTGTGATTACCTTGTTTTGTTCTAATTGAACTTTTGCCTAAGGCACGACAGATTAGTAATTAATAATAATCTGCCAAAAGTTACTAAGTCTCATCTCTCTTTTTTTTTTTCCGCTGCACACATGTGTTACGTATTCGTTGTGTTCACCACACCGACAGTATGTCCAAAAAATAATTATGAGTCCTGGTCCAACAATTTCAATTGGAGTCTAAGCCAAACACAGATTTCGCTAGTGTTTGGACTTGGTACTTTCAAAGATGGACGATGTCAGTCCTAAAACTCACATAGTTCCAATCTTTATTGTAGTAGGATTGAGGATGCCTCTTCTCCCTCCCGAATCAAATGCAGATGTTGTTCCAATATTAGAATCAGAGTGGATTTATGAAGAGTTAAGTACTTCTAGTTTTGAGTTTCAAAATCTTATGGAGAACTTATTATGTGTAACTAAAGTCTCCTATGCTCCATTTTCTGAGAAGGAAACTTTTGAAAAAAATTAAGAAACAAACTTTTGTTTGTCAATTTTGGTTTACATGATGAAATCATAATTTTTCGTTTCAAATATCAAAAGAGTTCTTTAAAGAAACAACAACTTTTGAGCATGATTTGACGATAGATCGTTATATATATATATAATATATATATATATATATATGCGAGTCTCGGTTACAAGTGGATAGTCTGTCAATACAACGAGTCTATCTCAAATCAGGCCTACACTATGTTTCTCGTGTAGACTTGGTCCGGAACCTGTTGCTCGAGATCGGGGATAGGTCTTCGCTATGACGTCGGTGGTGATCCTCGATATGACGTCGGCGATGGTCCTCGATATGGCGTCGATGATGGTCCTCAATATGACGTCGAGGATGGGTCCCGATATGGCGTCGGTGATGGTCCTCGATATGACGTCGATGATGGGTCCCGATATGGCGTCGGTGACAATTCTCGATATGATGTCGGTGACGATCCTCGATATGACGTCGAGGATGGTCCTCGATATAGGGGGTAGAATACCGACGTAAGCTGGACTATGTCTAATGTCGATATCGGGTATGATATCGAATATCTCTATTCAATGTGATGCGGGTTGACCGATGCCAGAATTAATTGCCTTTCTCGGTGCGCGGGGCAGGATATTTATAGGCGCGGCTGGCCTATATCGAATTCTACTTTCGATGTCATATCGGGGTTGATCCCCGATATGCTCGTTCATGGGTCGCGGCCCAGAATGGCCCAGATGCTAGAAACCTCCATATCATGTAGTCCCACAATTTGGGGATTATTATCCTAGGGATAAGAATTCGCAAATTTAATTTTGAATTTTCGGGTTACCTGTACCCCACGTCCCCCCAGTTCGAAGGACAGAAATCGGAAATGTGAAAAGTGCACTTGGAACTAGTTTGTACGGTTCTCCGGTGCAGTTACCGCATTGCACGATGTCCTCGTTTGAACTATAAGTTTTAGCGCTGGTACGGTGATCTCACGTCGAAAATCAAATCGAATGTGAGCTTCGATGTAATCCCCGATGTAGCGCATTTGTGCCGTGGGCCCCTGCTTTTGTCTGTTTATAAAAGTCAGTACTTGTCTTGTCATCCTTCACTTATTTTATTTCCTCGTGTTGTCACTGTCGGAACTACATCAAATTATACATCGGTAAACATCCCCGATATCTTCTTCGATATAGATTTCGATATATTTCTCGACATTGCTTTCGATATTCTGCGCATTTTTTGCAATAAGTCTCCTTAGTTGTTTTGCCTGAGGATGGTTCGTGATAAGAATTCTCCGAAGAAGAAAAAACTTGTTGTATCGCCGCAGTATTATGAAGCTGGCCGTGCTAGGCAAAATGCTTTCGTGGTGTCAGACGATGAATCTTCTGATTCTGAAACTTCTGCGAGGGACGCGTCATTAGATGACGGTTTGGTGCAAGTCTCCAGAATCTCTGCCAATCTAAGGTTACCCCGGGTTCATCTTCATGAACGGAACTCTCGGTTCCCTGATAAGTATGTCGTAATGCAGTCAAATATTTATGGTGGAAGCGTTATTGTTGGGGATCGTACTGCCATAGCGGAAGGTATTCGGTTGGAAGAGGATAGAATTAATGCTATGATCGTGGATCACGCTTCCCATCAATGTATGGTTGCCAACCCTCCATGGGTTAAAGTGACTATGCCGCCTGCAGGCGCACCGGCTAACTATTGGCATCCTCGGGCTCGGGCTCGCTTTGAGGCATCGACAGGGGGGCTTGGGGAAAGTTCCCATTCTGACCCACAACATTATGCGGTGTCGCCCGGTGCCGGGATTGGAGAGCTTGATCCGGATGAAGAAAGTTGTGATGAGGTTCCCGCTGTGCCGGCCGCTCCGAGCTCGTCTACTTCGACCGCAAAGCGTGCTGCGCCATCCCCTGGTAACACTGATACTGAGGGGCCATCTGTCAGTAGAGCGCCATTGAGGGAAGATTACTCTTTTCTCCATGATCCGCTGTCGGAACGGTTAATTATGCGGATTGGGAATAACAATATCCGTGAAGAGGATGCTATTCGAGGTTTGGAAACTATTTATGGAAATATTGATTCTTCTGAATTGTGCCGAGATTTGGGGGTGGAATTAGCACCACGCATATGTCTGATGCTGCTATATACAGTAAGGAGCTTGCAGTTTGGACACACGTCCCATGAACTGTGCCGAGATTCTAATGTTTATACCCTTTTATTCGTTACTAATGATTATTCGGTTCTTTGGCAGTTTGGACACACGTTCCATGAACTGTACAGAGATTACATGTTGCTTGGGGAGGTGCAGACTCGTCACGATGCTTTGGTGAAAGAACTATGTGCGATGATTGCGCGTAGTGAAATTAGTCGTGATCGTGCTAACAGCCGGGCTCGTGCTGCTGAAACTCAGAAATGCATTGCCCGTGACGCGGCGTGGAAAGCATTGGTCGCCGAGGAAGAGATGAAAAAGGAATTGGCTAGTAGCCAGGCGGAGACCCAACGTCTGCGTGCCAGTAATCTTAGGTTAGAGCGTGAACGCGATGCGTATCGAGAGTCCCTTGAAAACTTGGAAATTCAGAATACAAAATTAACTGAGACTTTGGCTCGCCACGGGGTAACTGTATCCTCGCCTTATACCAAAGCAGGTGCTGGTGATACTATAAAGGATAGTGATTATAACTTTGAAGACTCTCCCCTCTCATATGGGTGTACCCCGGTCGGGGCTGATATGCTTGGGACTATCGATCCTTATGGTGGAAGGGTGCCCGTCTGGGCTGTCGCAGGACCGTATGTTAGGGAATGTTATAGGGTCCCTCGTGCGATGCGGTATTCTCAGTTATTATCTGATCCAGAAAGTAGTAGTCCGAAATGGAATAAATACCCAGAAGTTTTGTCTCCCCGGGGGATGGATGAACTTGCTGACGATATCTGCGCCGAGCCCTGGAAATTTCCCGAATTTGAAATGAATGTATCTGGGTTTGGGCCCTTTCATCAGGATGATATTCGGGCCGAGTTGTTCACTGATCTCGTGAATAACGAGTTTCTTTACGATATGTAGTTGTGTTGTCAGCTGGTGACATTCCTTGATATTGTAGCTGTTTTTTCTTCGGGAAAATTTTTGTAGCACTGGGAGCCGCTTTCACGATGTTCTATGAAAGGCGTTTTATTTGTAGAATTCCTATCTTGTGTAATTCTTTCCGTGATCATGAATATTCTATCCTTGTCGTATAGTAATTGTGATAGACCGATGAATATCTGGTATCATGAGCATGAAACTGTCTATCTTTGGTAGGTGATTTGTTACCACTCATGAGTGAGAGCCATCCCCTTTTGACAGGGTATATTTTTCTTGTGGGTAGGGGTTCATCCCGTTATTCCAGGGAAACCGCTACCGTTTATAATCAACCCCGTTATCACAGGGAATATTTTTGTTGTGTGTGGGCCTTTCCTTTGTCTTTCTTGACTATATCTCTTGGTGACTCTGTCGTCGTTGGATATGTAGGTCATTGAGCCCTGCAAAACATCATAGACAAGAAAAATTTTCGACATAAAAGCTAATACGAAAGCACAAAATGACGTGCATGTGTTATTTGAGGGATGTCCCCTCAATCTGGGAATATCTGTTTTACACAAGAAATAGTGTTTCTGTGGCGCTCTATCATGCCCGTGGTACCCGTCTGTACCTGTTGTACCTGTTTGTACCTGTTAGAGGGCGACGTGTTAAATATATATCTAGGGGAATATTCCCCAATTGTTTGTGGAATTCTCTGCACTTCTGCAATGTCTACTTAAGACATCTTCCTACATCGAATATGAGATTGTGCCAAGCAACAGATAAAAAGGTAATAACGGATAATGGTCGAAGGCTAAGTAAACCTATCCCGCCTACGTATCCCGTTGAATGGGGAGTCAGAGGAAGTTCTTCTTGGATTGGCCCCGTTATCACAGGGAATTATTTGAATCGACCCCGTTATCACAAGGGATTTTTCTTGGACTGACCCCGTTATCACAGGGAGTTTTTTCTTGAATCGACCCCGTTTTCACAAGGGATTTTCTTGTGGGTAGGGATGCGTCCCTTTATCACAGGGGTCCCACTACCTTTGAATTGTTTTTGATCGACCCCGTTATCATAGGGGATATTTTTGTGGGTAGGGATGCATCCCGTTATCACAGGGGTCCCACTACCGTTGAATTATTTTTGATCGACCCCGTTATCACAGGGGATATTTTTTTGAGTAGGGATGCGTCCCATTATTACAGGGGTCCCACTACCGTTGAATTGTTTTTTATCGACCCCGTTATCAGAGGGGATATTTTTGTGTGGGTGACCCATTACCGCTCATGGGTAGGAGCCCGCCCGTTACCACAAGGGAACCCGTTACCGCTCATGGGTAGGAGCCTTTTCTTTGTAGATGACCTGTTACCGCTCATGGGTAGGAGCCCGCCCGTTATCACAAGGGAACCCGTTACCGCTCATGGGTAGGAGCCTTTTCTTTGTGGATGACCCGTTACCGCTCATGGGTAGGAGTCCACCCGTTATAACAGGGGAGCCCGTTACCGCTCATGGGTAGGAGCCTTTTCTTCTTATCATGATAGTTTTAATGATAGATTGGTGCTGAACCGTATCCGGTTGCCTACGTATCCCTTGCAGGAAATCAAGCCTTGCGTAGTTCTTTACATTGTTAATAGTGATTGAAATGTTGAATCTCTCAAGAATAAAAATGTCTGAGGTGTTGCACGTTCCATGGCCTGGGAAGGGGCTCTCTGTGCATGTCCTCGAGATAATAATAGCCTTTCGCGTTGGCGTGGGTGACCCTGGGGTCCCTCCCAATTAGCTTGTAGCTTCCCCACATGTTTACTTGCTTTCACACTTTTCAACACCAGGTCACCCACTTGAAAGCTTCGGAGGTGTACTCGTTTATCGAAAGTCTTGGCCATTGCTGCTTTGAAGGCCACCGTCCTTTGATAAGCTTGCTCTCTAGTGGAACCAATCATTTCTAAGTCCATTTTTCGCAGTCGTGCAGCGTGCTGCGGGTCATACTCCGCAATTCTGTATGTTGGCATGCCAATCTCAACTGGGACTACCGCCTCGGACCCGTATACTAGAGTAAACGGTGCCTCTCTTGTGGATGTTCTGGGTGTAGTCCTATATGCCCATAGAATGCCTGGCAGTTCGTCGATCCAACTCCTTCCGGTGGCGTGTAGTCGCCGTTCCAAATATTGTTTAAGAGTCTTGTTGGTGGACTCCACTTGTCCATTTGCCTGTGGGTGGGACACCGCAGCAAAATGCTGGGATATTTTTAACCCTTTGCACCATGCGGCCATTGTCTTCCCTTTGAACTGGGTACCATTGTCCGATACCAGAACTCGGGGTAGTCCAAAGCGACATACGATGTTCTTCCAGATAAAGTCTATCATATTTTTCTCCGTGATGTGCATTAAAGCTTCGGCCTCCACCCATTTCGTAAAGTATTCTACTGCTACCAAGAGAGATTTCTTCTGACCTCTAGCCATTGGTAGGGGACCGACTATATCGATTCCCCACTGATCAAATGGGCAAGTGATCTCTAGGGGCTGCATTAGTACAGCTGGCCTGTGTACTAGTTTGGCGTGGTACTGGCAACTCTCACAATTGTGGCAGTACAGGGTGGTGTCTTGTCGTACCGTTGGCCAAAAATATCCCTGTCTTAATATTTTCTGGGCTAATGCTCTCCCTCCTGAATGATTTCCGCAACTACCCACGTGTATCTCCTTCAGTATGTACTGGGCGTCCATCGGTGATACGCATCTCAGCAGCGGGCCTTCAAAAGATCTCTTATAAAGTTTGCCCTGGTAAATGGTAAACATGTATGCCTTGTGCTTCAATCGTCTTTGTGCGTTAAGGTCGACTGGGAGGGTTCCATTTGCAAGGTAATCATATATCTCATCCTTCCAACACGGCGTACTCGCGATAGGAAAAATAAATTCCACGTCGGCCCATTTTTTGTTGGTTTTTGTCACCCCGATCGCAGGCCTAGAGGTGGTCAGCAAAGTCACGCGTTTTTCCACAAAGATATCTGAGGAACTAGCGAATTTCGATAAAGCGTCTGCCTTTGCATTTTCCGATCGAGGTATTTGTGTCAGATTGAATGTAGCGAACTCGACCGCCAATTCTTTCAATTTTGCCAGATATAACACCATGCTTTCCTGCTTTGCTTCGAAGAATCCCGAGAAATGGTTAGCCACTAACTGCGAATCCGTGAAAACTTTCAAATGATCCGAACAGAGGGTCTTAGCCATTCTGATTCCTGCCAGGACTGCCTCATACTCCGCCTCGTTGTTCGTTATAGGGAAGTTCAGACTGATAGCGAAATCAAACTCCCTATTATCTGGGGACACCAGGTGAATTCCTGCTCCCCCGTCGTTTGTTGTGGAGGAGCCATCCACATGAAGTAGCCACGCTGCGGGTTTCGAACTGGGACCAGGGTCCAGGCTTACAGGAAATATATGGTGGCACGAATGGTCCAAGCTGTTACCTAGTGCATCCGCCATAAAATCGGCTAGCACATGTGCCTTAATGGCCGTACGAGGACGGTACTCGATTCCAAATTCGCCCAATTCTATGGCCCATTTTACCAACCTCCCCGAGGTATCAGGGTTGGTCATGATCTGGCGGAGTGGTTTGTCTGTCATGACCACTATCGGGTGTGCTTGGAAATAAGGTTTCAACTTACGAGCCGTCATGACGACGGCCAAGGCAAATAGTTCAATTTACAGATAATTCTTTTCTACTCCGTGAAGAACACGGCTGACGTAATGAACTGGAGATTGCTTTCTATTTGCTTATTTCACTAATATTGTGCTAATGGCGTTGGCAGAGACTGCCAGATATAGATAGAGCGTCTCGCCTGGATCTGGTTTCGCCAGGAGTGGTGGTGCCACCAAATACTTCTTGAACTATTGGAATGCTCTCTCGCATTCTTCGGTCCACTGGAAGTCCTTGGCCTTCTTCAAGATTTTGAAGAAAGGAAGACTCCGCTCTGCTGAGGTAGCGATAAAGCGTCCCAAGGCTGTTATACGTCCCAAAAGGCACTGCACATCCCGTACTGAGCGTGGGGAGGTGAGATTCAACACGGCCTCTATCTTGTCTGGGTTGGCTTCAATTCCGCGCTCGTTAACCACGTATCCCATAAATTTTCCTGCTGCCACTCCGAAGGTGCATTTCTTGGGGTTGAGCTTCATCCCATAGTTTCTCATAATGGCAAATGATTCCTCCAGATGCTCTACGTGATCTTGTGCCCTCAAACTTTTGATCAAAATGTCGTCCACGTATACCTCCATCGACTTTCCTATCAGGTTGTGAAACATCTTCGCCACCAACCTCTGGAACGTCGCCCCGGCGTTCCTCAGACCGAAAGGCATTACACGATAACAGTATACACCCGTGTCCGTAACGAAGGCTGTTTTCGGTTGATCTTCCGTTGCCATAAAAATCTGGTGGAACCCGCTCTTGGCATCCATGAAACTAAATAGGGCGCACCCGGCTGTTGAATCTACTAGAAGGTCGATCCTTGGCAACAGAAAAGGATCATGCGGCCAATGCTTGTTCAAGTCTTTGTAATCCACACACATTCTCCACTCTGCTTCTTTCTTCAGAACTAGGACGATATTGCTGAGCCACTCCGAATAGCGCAATTCGTAAATATGCCGTGCTTTAAGCTTTTCCACAACCTCTTTCTCTGCTGCCTCACTCTTCTCCTTGCTAAAGTTCCTTTTCTTCTGTCGTATCGGTTTGGCCCGTGGATCAACATTCAGCTTATGCTCTATAATCTTCGGGTCGATCCCGATCAAGTCAGAATCACTCCAGGCAAATATATCGAGATTTCTTCTTAAGCATTCAATCAATGCCTTCCGAATATCGAGCGGCATTGTAGCTCATATCCTCAACGTGTGCTCCAGTTGTCCCGGGTCGATCTCTATTGTGATAAAATCTCCGGCCGGCTCCATTCTTGATTCACTCTGATAAGGAATGATCGCCCTTTCCATCTCGGCGTGTTGCGCCTTATGACCAAGCCTCGACCTCTTGCCAGTCTTCATCACATTGGGATCTGTCTTGTTCAGTCCCTGCCCTTCAGTACTTCGTTGCCTCTTTCCTGCCATCTTGTCTGACGAGCCCCCGATCTAGAGAACCTTGGTTCCCACAGACGGCGCCACAGATTTGACGATAGATCGTTTTATATATATATATATATATATATATATATATATATATATATATATATATGCGAGTCTCGGTTACAAGTGGATAGTCTGTCAATACAACGAGTCTATCTCAAATCAGGCCTACGTTATGTTTCTCGAGATTGGGGATAGGTCTTCGATGTGACGTCGGTGGTGATCCTCGATATGACATCGGCGATGGTCCTCGATATGGCGTCGGTGATGGTCCTCGATATGACGTCGAAGATGGGTCCCGATATGGCATCAGTGATGGTCATCGATATGACGTCGAGGATGGGTCCCGATATGGCATCGGTGACGATTCTCGATATGATGTCGGTGACGGTCCTCGATATGACGTCGAGGATGGTCCTATGTGATGCCGACGTAAGCTGGACTATGTCTAATGTCGATATCGGGTATGATATCAAATATCTCTATTCGATGTGATGCGGGTGACCGAGGCCAGAATTAATTATCTTTCTCGGTGCGTGGGGCGGGATATTTATAGGCGCGGCTGGCCTATATCGAATTCTACTTTCGATGTCATATCGGGGTTGATCCCCGATATGCTCGTTCATGGGCCGCGGCCCATAATGGGCCATATGCTAGAAACCTCCATATCAGAGCAGAAAAAGGAAATTGTATGTGTTGAATCTTGGTGTTGTCACCACACCAGATGACAACACTGCTGAGTAGAAAAACAGAATAAGAATCAAAAAAAATTGCACACCTAAAAACCAGATTATATGCAAAGTTGTATTCTCTGTTATGCAAACTAACGTAACGTTGCAGGTGCTAACAAAAGCAAATTCATTGAAAAAAGAGTGCTATTGAGGAATTCGCCTTCCTAATGTGTGCGTTGGTTGACGGTAAGATTGTTTTTGGTAATTGCTTGAAAGGCAAGCAGACCATTGCTTTTCATAGTCCGATGCAAGTGGATGAACAAGTTTCAAGTACCTCTTTGTGTTTTCAACTTCTTCATATGACTCTGTTAGGTTTTATTGAAGTAAGTAAATTTTAGGGTAAAAGTAATTGTGTGATTATGAATGATTTTTCTAAGAATACGTTGATAGTATTTTACAAAGAAAAACAGAAATCTTTGTCACCTTTAAAACATTGCATTCTAGTGTTAAGAACTTACACGGTGCTTTTTTTGGTAAAATTTGTCCAATTCTTGGTATAGAATTTGTATATAAATTATTCTGTAATTTTTATAAGTTAAATGAATATTTTCATAAATTCTCGATAACTTCTTATGAACCTCTTGAAACTAAGAAACCAAACTCTGCTCACTTTCCATGTTGTTGGATGTGTTTTTCATTTTCTTAATGTTAGAAAACACTTTTGCATGCGTTGTTCAAATTGTGGAAAAAGGATTTTTGTTGGCTACTCATTGAACAAAACGATGTTTAAATTGATTAATCTCAATTTTAATATTGTTCAAGGGCAAGTCCATGTGGTTATTGATGATTTCCTAAGTGATGCAGGTTCAAAAGGATTGAGCGAATGTTGTACAAGGTTAACTATAGTTACACCATGTGAGCAGAATCTTGTTGCTGACCGAACACCAGAAAACAACTTGCAACTGGAACCTCGTGTTCTCGTAACACAAGACATTGTTTGGATAACACCATCAGACAAAATAGAGCCATAAAAAATTGTTGACATGACGTTGTACGGCTTAATGGTTGGTTACTTGTTATATCTTTCTATCACTCGTTCTATTTTTGCTTTTTGTGTGCGTACTATGTATCAAACTGATACTCATGTTTCTCATTTTTTAACTGTTAAGCATTCTCTGAAATTCATATCAGGAATAGCTAACTTGGGAACTTGGTACTCACAAGATACATGTGATTTTGACTAGGCGGGTGATTTAGCAAATAGAAACTCTGCTTGTGGTGGATGTTTTTGTTTAAGAAATAATTTTATTTCATAGTATAGCAAGAAACAAGACTATGTGATTTTATCATATGCCGGCATTTCCTTAAAATCTTTGAAAAGTGAGAGACTATTCAGTTTACGAAGGTCTCTCTGTCCATACATTCAGTGAGTCTATTCTGGAAACCGATGATGTCATCACACCACTGGTTAACACCGAAGTCTGCATGTGGTGTTTAGGATTGCATAAGATTTTCATTTTTCCTTCTTTTTACATTATGAGTCTTGATAGACTAATCTTATGTGTTGTTAAGCTTCATGACTCTTTTTGTTAATGCCTTTTTGAAAGCTCCTTACAAAAAAAAAATTAAAAAATTAGAAAAATTAGTCGTTACTTTTTGTTGCAAATGATAGAAATGTATGCTCACATTTTTCCACTTAAAAGGCCTTATTAAGTGGAGAGGGAACTCCACTTTATTAACAATAATCCAAGACCATATCCAAGTAATGTGGATAATATTTCTCAACACGTGGCCCAACATACGTCTTGGGTTGGCTCTGATATCATAATAGATATTGAAGCGTATTTCTCCACTTAAAAGGCCTTATTAAGTGGAGAGTGAACTCTTCTTTATTAAGAATGGTCCAAGACCATACCCAAGCAATGTGGGATAATATTTCTCAACATCAAACTCTCAAAAAAATTATGTGGTTGTGTACACGGAGCTCACTGCTACAATGTTGTTTAGTTGTGTCTTATCTATAATTAGGTATGACATTGTGATCGGGGGAGCAAGATATAGTTGGTTTACACATTGGGGTGTTTGGAGTCCCATTACTGCCGTCATTCAATGTTTTTTACTTACTTGATGCTAACATCCTTATGTTATACAACAAATAAGTGCGCATTAGACACTGAGATGTATGAGGTTTTGCACTGTCTACATTTGATCCTATGTGCTTACCTGTGTAACGAAATGTGTGGTATGTATGGGGTCACGTTCTACCTACATTCAGTTGTTACACTTTCAAGCTTGATAACCATCAGATCTTTTCGTTAAGAGTACGCTTTTATTTATAAAAAAAAGAACTTTATTTAAGGTGTTGGCTGACAGTGTGATGACAACACCTATACAACTTTAAGTGTTTTTTACGTATATCTTCTACATTTATCATGAAGATTTGCATTTTCTATTGAGTTGATCATTCTTGTTCCATCATTCTTTGTATTTGTGTCGTATTTGGGCTTAAGGGGGAGATGTAGGCATGTTAAGGCATGTTGGGCATGTTTAGGAATTCATTCGAAGTCACACGGATTTGTTTCTTCCTATAGTTTGAACCAAACAACACATGTTAGTTCTGCCTTCCTCAAAAAGAGGGAGTGTAGTCCTAATTTTTATGTTTCTTTATGTTTATATGTTTCTGAAATTTGAACATCACTTATTCTTTCTTAGTTTGATTTGTTTTGATTCAGGGAGAGTGTTCTCTGTATTTGTTTTGGGTTGTATCATATCAATACTCTACATTTTCTTATTATTCTAGCTCACTATGTATTATTGTTGTCTATCTCTTTTGCAGGCAATATTCAAAATGTTGTGACAACACTGAGTTTCACAGTGTTAGTTCAACCTAGTTGTTTAACAT
Organism: Linaria vulgaris; assembly: GCA_948329865.1. Lineage (NCBI taxonomy): Eukaryota > Viridiplantae > Streptophyta > Magnoliopsida > Lamiales > Plantaginaceae > Linaria > Linaria vulgaris. Next base: position 117,114,346 of record OX415250.1, on the reverse strand, counting down.
CATGAATTGAGGGAGAGAAATTAGAATAGTATTGTTGGATGATATCCTGTAATACGGGTACTTGAAAAATTGGATATTTCATTGGTTTTGTGAAGAAAGGTAAAAAGGGAGAGATTGTAAGTACATGTGTTAGAGTGCAATGTTAGTCCAACATTGTAGTAACATATGTTAACCTAACATTGATCTTGACACTACACAATGCACACTCGGGTTTATATTATATGATTAGTTTTGCATTTATTCACAAACTTATCTAGTTTCACGAGTTATGTTTATCTTTGGTGTATTTCAGGATATCAAATGATCTAGGTTTCAAGAGGATTGCGCATCAAGAAAAGAAGATCAAGAAAATAGAGCTAAAGAAGCTTATGATAAGGATGGAAGATCTCTGAAGATAAGAAGGTTCAAGATCTGATAAGAGAGCTTCCAAACTGATGATAATCTCGAAGAAGATATCAAGTTTATCTAAGAGAATCGAAAGACAATTATTTCGTGTCTATCACATCTTTAAAATTGACGTTGCAACATCTATAAGAAGACGTGGTGGACATCAAGCAAAAATACAAGACGGGAGCTAATAATTCTGAGAGAATACATTAAAAGAGTTTTGTGTTTTTGTCTTGTTTTGTTGAGGCTTTGCTTAACTAGTGAGAGCTATAGTGTCTGTAGACCGAGATAGTTAGGTTGAGAGGAGTGATCCCTTCTAAATGTTCTCAACTGAGTTTTGTAAAATCATTAAGAGATTAGTGATTATTTCGCCGTAAGGATTGACGGGTTATATTCATGTAACATGCTTAAAGATTCATACATTGTGTTCTTACTGTTCCGCTGCAATTTACTCTGTCACGAATGTTGAGGCAACATAAGTACTTCAATGTTGGCACAACATTCAAATTAACACAATGTGTGAATTCAAAATAGTACCAATCCCGGTCCACACATTCACAAGCACGTGGACATACATCGCAACAAAAACAAAATCTTTATTTAAATAATACTGGGATTATTCTTAGCAATAATATTAAAACGAGAACTATTGATAACCAAGACCAGAATGCCAAAGGTCAAACTTATTACAATTCTTCAAATAAAATTTGAAATTTAATGATAAATCGGCATCTAGAATAAAAAGTTCATCGCGAGCACTACCCTTCCCGATTGTCATCTACGTTGCTCGATCATGTAATACGCATTGAGACGACGAGAATAAGACATCACAATTATTTGACTTTGTCAATTGAAAAACAGGTAATATATTAAACTAGAACCTTCACGCAATTGCACAAAAATACTTTTACGAACAATTGTATATGAAGAAAAACAGAAAGAGGTCTAGATATATGATGAATTTGAGATATGGATCGCCCATGTGGGCTAATCCGACCCATTTAGTTTGAAATCAAAAATTAGTGGGAGTAGTTTCTCTTAGGCTCCGTTTGTTTCCCCGGAAAATAGGGGAAAAGGAAAAAAAAAAAAGGAAAATCTTTTTTCCCTACTGTTTGGCAATTTAAGATTTTCCTGGAAAACAAAAGAAATCTTTGAAAAAGATAGGAAAATATTTTCAAATTTCCCTCCTATAAGTAAATCGTGTGAATTATAAATTTTATCCCACTAATTTGATTTTAATCTTTCTTCCTGCAAAAAAGGTGGGAAAAACTTTGTTAATATATTCTAGATCTTTCAAAATTTTGAAACTTTATGTTTTTCCCACCAACATGAAAATTCGAATTTCTTTTTAGCTCTATATAAAGTTATAAACACATCCAAGAAACTTTTGAATCTTTATTATTTATGGTCTTTTTTTTATTTTCGAGTATCAATTATGTTCATTGATTTTTGAGTTAATTGGAAATAATTAAGATATTGAAATATATATAAAGTAAAGGTAATTATCGTAGTATTTATAAAATAAAGTTATGCAAGTTATTGGTTTATGTACATTGATAATTTACATAAAGTAGTTTTAAAGAGAACTTAAAAAATAAAAAAACATTAACTAATTTTATAGAATTTTTTGGTCTATTACTTTTAATACATATTACAAAGCATTAAATATTATCATGATTTTTAAACATTTAGATCAACAATAAATACAAAAAGCATTTACACATATAATAATTTTCCCTGGAAAATCATTATGAGCCAAATGCTGGAAAATAAGGGAAGATCTTTTATTTTCCCTAAGAAATTTCCTGGAAAAATCTTTTTTTCCCTCATTTTCCCTTTTTTTTTTCTTTTTCCCCTATTTTCCGGGGAATTACTTCTCCATTTCCCTCCCAACTCTTCCCTCTTGTAAGGCAAGGTATCTCCAGATTTTCTAAGGAGAGAAAATTATAATTAACACATGAGAAAATAAGCAATTTTCGTACACACTGTTGAGGGTAAAAAGGAAAAGGCTTTTGTAGCCATTTTTCACCATGAAAACTAATCAAAATTGGCTTTTGGATTGTGGCAATCAAATCCCTTTCGTTCATGATCGGATTTATACTAGTTTGAAGTGCAAAACATGTAAGAAACGTCATGAAAACAACTGGGTAGAAGATCGATAAAACGAAGCATCCATAAAATCCATTTTGATGGATTCAAGGTTAGTATTTTCTAACATTGGTATCAGAGCCCTAAGTATCGTTTTCTGATGTTTAAGCATGAATATATGTGTTTTTCATGCCAAATACATGCTTAGAATTGCACGATATGTTCTTAACATAGTTGCAGGATCTTTCTCGATTTACTAAAATTTTCGTGTTACATTTTTTGTTGAAATTGTAACAAGAATGAATAGATCTCGTCGAGAGATTTACAACCATATAAAGAACATAAAAATTGTCCTAAAATTGAGAGAATTATGCCAATTTTAGTTTGAGACCAAAATTATGGGTTTCTTTAGAAGGAAGATGATGAACAGTACGGGTGACATCATCATAATGCTATTGATGACGTCATTAGGCTGATTGTTTGACCGGTCAAATGTTATGGAGATGTGGCAGACTAAAAGAGGGACACATCCTCAAAACTTCTTTACTCCCGTGCGAGGGCTACGGTTGTCGAATTTTCACAAATTTCATACCATTCTCTCCGAATTAGATTTTTTTATAAAATGGTACATTAAAATTATTTTTTCAGATTGAAAAGAAAAATCTCGATTTTGAGTTATTTTTAATTAAAGAAATTATGGTTTAAATTGGAAAATTTTTGAAATTTTTTCTCTAGAATCTGAAAATTATATTTTAAGTGTTATTACCTAGCGGGAGTAAATTGGCACTCATATGAACAATAAATAATTTTGTGAAGTATGAAAAACTAGGTTTTTCTTTTAAAATTAGTACGAAATCGAGCATGCAATGCTTCTTTATGGTAATGAATGCCATGATGAATGTTTTGAGTTGTCTCTAAGGTCTAATAATGGTTTGGTAACCATTTACCAGACGTAAATTCTCTCTTTTGAGTTGAGATTTGAACGTTTGTATTGGCCTATGATATCTTTCGAAGGAAACCCTCGAGCTTGGTAACTCATTGTTCGGTATGATTGTTGGAAAGCGTTAAACATTTTGATCGAAATTTATTTGCATACTTCATTAGCTTAAATCTAGATCGGGGATCTAAAAGCAATAAGTGATGCGATTAAGATTCAACGTTTGAATTATTTTAAGGAGATATTTAATAGTACACATAAGCATGTTTAACTTAATCTAGATTTTTAACATGTATTTACTTCACTTCCCGTTATAGTTGTATGTGGTGTGAAAGATGCATGATTATGTTGAATTGTTTGACAACTTATTTTGAGATATCATGCATGCTTACCCTCTTAAGTGCTATTTATCTAAGTGTATTATTTATACATGATAAATGCTCGTATATACCAAAGTTGAGTGGGAGTTCTATGGTTGGTAGAACTTGAGAGGTTCTCACCAAGAACTTTGTGAATTTTGTGATTTAGAGATTAAACTTATTATAACGAACGTGAGGATATGGATGATGATGGGTCACTTTGTAACCTTTTTGGTTTTGTACATTGTGGTGAATTGTTATGAATGTTGATTTGCTAAATTCAAAATTAAACATTTACAATAGATGGACATAAATAACAGATATCTCATAATTGACAGACCATGGCAATCGAATCGATCATAGTGGTCGAACAAACTTGTTCTTTGTTTGCACTAATTGTGAATTGATCTTGAGTTAGATCACTTTAGATTCACAATGGCATAAGAAAAATTAGATGATTGGTGGAGCATCAACTTAGACATTATATCATCTAGCTATAAGTCAAACTTTTCATTTCAGGATATAGATCAAAGAGCTTACAGAACTTACTAGCTTTCGCTGCTTATGGTATTCTGTGAAGCCTGTATGTACGACAAATACCTGGTCAAAATAGATAACTAGTAAACAACACATTTGGTAATTCAATATTGACTTGGACTTTGGTTCAAGTAAAATGTGATCAATATTTAGTAGCCAGCAAACATGTCTATTTTGATAATGTGGTAAGCTCGAGTTTTAACCTCATTTTATTCTCTTCATCAATTCATTTGAGTTTCAATTTATTTGAGATTGATAAATTAAAATGTCACCCAGTATTGAACCTTGAGATAAACAACATTGTGTTGCTAGACTCGATGTTTCAATTTTTCTTGTAGTTGGTTCTAGGTTCAGAAGAACTTAAAAAGAGAGCTTGTAAGCTATGGTTGATTGATGAACTAAAACGTGACTAAAGATGAGTAAACTATTTGTATAGTTCGAAAATATATGTAAGTGTTTGATCAGGGATAAACACTATTGGAGTTACTTTGCAATTGTTCCATTCTAAGTGCATGTCTTTTGGATTGCATTGTTTGGGAAATTGCACTTAAATAGATGATTTTCTAAGAAGTTGTATCATCTTTATAGTTGAGTGATAGATCTTTTTCCTACGTAGACTTTTAGATTTACAAGAACTTGAGACTGGATCATACCTAAGGAAATCTATTCATTACTCTCGTGTATAAGTGTTGATAATATGTAGGTTGTTATGCAATGGCATACCTAGAAAGAGTCGATACTTACATTTTGAGTTGTATGACTTCTGAACTTCCACCTACATGCTTTGCAAATAGGATGAAGAGTTTAGACTTGAGACGAAGAAGCGCATTTCTTTGATAGTTCTTGGCTTGGTAATGATGTTGTGTCTTGTTTAAAAAAATCTTATTAGGGGTGGCACATTGTGGTGTTAGACATTAGACTATTTCTTATAGTGTCAATTGTGACTACATAAATGTTTCAATTATTGTATTGATTGGTGGGAACGATCAATACGCATTTTGGATGGTAATAAAAACATTGATGTTGCGTACCTGATACGCGCATCTGAGTCACATTGGGTAACAACAAACTTAAATTATGTTGTCATACCTGTGAGATCCATATTCTTGTTTTACCCTTGAATTTTCTTCATAGAAAAACTTGACACGATAGCCATCTTAATAGATGGGTTTGGATGGAATTCCCACGAGGATAACTCTCTTTAATTTTCTATGATTTGACTAATACAAAAGGCATGGCTTTGAGCCACTATATTCATTATATTTGTTGGCGGTATTGCACATTCCTTTTTCTATTTAACTATTAATAAATCTGAGATACATGAGAATATTTGTAGGATTGTAATGATCCTTTAAATTGGAGAGAATGTGTGTAAAATGTCATGAAGAGGACTTCTCCTTAATAGTTTTTGAATTCTCGCATATTGTTACGAAATGGTTGCTATGAGAGGAAATGGATAACTGTTATAAATGAGAAGTTCATTATAGACTTAATTTATCTGATCGCTTTCTTAGACGGAGATGCTTTCTCAGTTAAAGCCTATTTGATTAATAATTTGCCTTAGTATTTTTTTTACTCTTCAATAAGATTGGATAAAAGACTCAGTTTTATCTATCTGGATATTGGGCCAATGAACTTACGTTCATGATCTTTTCATTGCGAGTTGAAAAGTGACATTCCAAATCTAAAGGCATGTCCGGGATATACCAACAGAAATGATATCATTGTGTTCATCATGAACATATGGAGTAAGGGTAATTGAAATTGAATCGTAGAATTGTATGTTTTGAGGCCTTAAACTTTTTTTAGGATATAAATCGGTGAGAAGCTTGTTTGTTTAGTAGATTCTCATCATGGTTGATTCATTTTTCCAAGTCCAATCATGTTTCGTGCTCCATGACTCCAGTAGGAGACTATAGGGAGTAAATGAGTCAACGTGTGAATGAGTTAAATACAATATAAGTAATGTAGCAGATGGGCTCAAGTATATGTCTACCAACAATAGAGTACTATTAATGTTTTTCTTTTATCTCGAGGAGATAAACGAAATTTAAATGACAAGTCATATCATATCCTATCTTGTGGGTTGCCCCGAATAAGTGGGATAAAATAATTACGAGTCTGTAGGTCAAACCAAGTACATGTACTGGTTGGCTTTAGATTAAGCCGCGAGATATTTGAGATTTAATGAATTCTCAAAATGATACTTAAAGATTGTATAAATCTTAGATGTATAAGATTTTTCACTTAAAAGTGAATATCTATTGTACTTTTGACAATAACTTGTTCGCTTTTTGGAAATGAAAAATCTGTTGATTTACCATTCATTGAGATATATGAGTTTTTTGAATTACTTGACATGAACCATGAGATTATTTTTCTTGATGAATATTTTGAGAACAAAAATCTATATACGAGTTTATAGATTTCATACCAAAGGCATAGAAAATAGAGTTAAGAGACTTTATGGTGGTCTATGGCCTTAGACAATCTCTTAGATTTGGTGGTTTATAAGATTTACCGAAAGGTTGTCTCAAACGATCTTTGCTAGAGGGTGTACTTACATTAAAAACATCGATAGGTGTTATATATGAAGTTCACTTGGTATAATCTTCGTCTTTATGATAAAGAGTTATTGGGCATGCGTTTGATTTGACTATGGTTGGTAAGAATCGTTTTAGAGACGGTCTCATTATCTTTCATTGTGAAAGTGTCAAACCATTGTTTTTAAATCAAACTTTGGTGCTTGTGAATCACTATGAAGTGACTTCGTTTATTTTTATTAAGAAAGACTAAGACCTTTGTCTAAACACTCTAGTGGTTCATTTAAAGTAATAACTCTATCCATTTTGTCTTAACAATGTCCTGATGGTTGAGATTATGAAGAGTATGATTGAGCCATTTAACGATGTTCATTCGTGTATCGCTGAGATAAAGAGTGAACTTGAGGTTAATGTTCCTTACATGCTCAAATTCATGGAAATCGTCCAGTACATTGATGTTTTGCATCTGCAAATGTATGAAAGATTTGGAATGAATTATGGAGCAACTAATACTCTTGAGAATGGTGAAATCTTAAGCCTTAGTATCTACGAAGACTCTAGTTAGAAATATGTCTAAACTACAATTTGTTAAATCTCTTCGATGATTGAGATTTATTGCGCTACACACTTGTCCTGATAGTTGTCATGCCATGGGTTTGGTCAGTAAGTATAGCCTAATTCTTAAGGATGGAATATGGAGTATGCTAATATATGATTTCGAACTCCTGTAGATATTGCATACTTAATAATGGACTTGGTCATTATTAATGAAAATACACCAATGATTAATTGAGAGGTGATTTTGACTTGGAGTAAATCTCCCTCTGGGTTGCTCTTCTCTAACTGATGCTATTTGTTAGAGTAGGTGAAAGCAAATGAGTGTATTTATGTGCCTATCAAATGAGACTTAATGGGACTTTGTTCTGCAGTATAAGGTGTTTGGTTAGAGATACAATTTATCGTTTGAGACAGTAAGGCAAGTAGGAGTTGTTTGTGTGCACTATGGCGACAAACAACAATTGCTTACACAAGAGTCTCGAGTGATATGACCAAACATGTAATCACAAAATAAAGCTTTTGTTAGAGATATATGTGCAAAGAAAGAAGTGACTTTGCAATCTTTATCAATGCATTAATAATAGTTTGTTTGTAACTTAACTTGAACTTAGAGATGTATTCATGGATTGCTTAGTATCTCGAGGTTTGCATAGAATCTTATCTAATTGGACTAGCTGATGTCCAATTAGCTATATCCATGAGTGTGAGACTTGAATTTTATGTAAGTAATCGGTTTTTGGTAAAAATATTCAAAGTCTAAAGGTATGTCTGACAAGCAAAGATTGGCTCTCTCACACAAGCAATCACCTCTGACACTTGGTAGTGTACAGAGATGAGACAATTATGATTTTGTTTGGGTACAAAGTCATACTTACATTGACATTTTGCCTTGATTGATGATCAAGATGAGATTATTGTCGTAATGTTAAGTAATCGATATGGATTCCCACTATCCATGATACTTGTCTTATAACCAGATGTGAGTTTTCTTATGATTTGCATTTATAGAGGACTAACAAGAAGAAAACTCAAGTTAAGTGTTAGAGACACTTGAACTAAGATATGTGCGAAGCATTTACATCTAATGTGATATACGCTTCCAAGAAGAAAGAAAAGCATCGTAGCATGTGTTTCATACCACATGTGCTTTTGTGACCGTTGAAGTAATGAGTGAATTGATCCTTGTTTTCTCATTGTGTGAGATTCAGAGGTTTATAATACCTCATATTATACCCTTATGACTTTTTAACTTTTTCTCGAAGCTTTACTTTGGTGTTGCTACTTTAGGATGTTACTAATAGCCATGATAAATTCGACAATGCGGTGAATGTCTATGAAAGCAGCCATTTTAATGTTAAGAGGTTAAAGTTAGAAAAGAAGATTGTCTAAGACTTGCGCCTATCTTTTATTCACCGCACGTGCAATTATGTCAAATTTTGATGTTTGGAATGTAATTATGGATACAATGTATAGTGTGAAAGAGAGTGTTCTTTTATGACAAGGAATAGGAGATACTCTTATTGATGCAAGTAACTGAAGTCTGGGGTATAGCGAGATACATTTTTCTTGTGGTGGTGAAGAAGTTAAGTTGTTGTATATCCTTAACCGGTGTACAACTGGGCTTAAGCAGATGAGCTGACATATATCCCTAACAGGTGTATGGCGTTAATGCTCAATATGCTCACCGGTCACACGATCCATTTGCATGTGTGAAATTGATGAGTATGTTGATATCATATTTTTGGACATCGGTCCAGCCCTCATGTACGAGTGAGAGATGATGAATTTGAGATACAGGGCGCCCATGTGGGCTGACTCGACCCGTTTAGTTTGAAATCAAAAATTGGTGGGAGTAGTTTCTCTTATTTGAAATGGAGAAACTTCTCCATTTCCCTCCCAACTCTTCCCTCTTGTAAGGGAAGTTATCTCCAGATTAAGGAGAGAAAATCATAATAAACACATGAGAAAATAAGCAATTTTCGTACACAATATTGAGGGTAAAAAGAAAAGGCTTTGTAGCCATTTTTCACCATGAAAACTCATCAAAATTGGCTCTTGGATTGTGGCAATCGAACCCCTTCCGTTCGTGATCGGATTCAGACTAGTTTGGAGTAAAAAATATGTATAAAATGTCATGAAAAGAAGTCGGATAGAAGATCGATAAAATAGAGCATCCATAGAATCCATTTTCGATGGATTCCAAGTTAGTATTTTCTAACATTATATGATTACAAGAACCTGAATCAATAACCCAAGACAAAGATAAACAAGTAAAAATATTACCTACCAAATGAATTGATGATCCATTAGACTCGTCTTTGGAGAAGTGCAAGAAGCTTCTTGTATTGTTCAAGTGTCAATTGATTAGGAGCGGAAGTTGTTGGAAAATTGGTGTTGCACCAATATTTAATAATTTATTTCAATAGATTCCTATTTATGAAATTGGAATTTCTTTACCTCATTGAAATCTACATATTGTGTAGATGAACCTAGTATATTTAAATTTAATTGTTCAAAACCAATTTGGGATGAATGGGAAATTAAATGATAAAATGAGCTAGTTGAGATAAAATATAATGATGGAAGAAAATGAAATGAATGAGAAGGTGAAAAGTGACCATCACACATGGAAAAAAAGAGAGCTAATTTTTACACCGTATTTGTTGCTTGTTTGTGATAGGGGTTTGGGCCCCAAGTGGTACCACAAGTCTTTGAAATGGAGAAGACTTAGATGGGTTATGCTTCAATTTAAGCCCACCGTCCGGACCGGACCCGGACCCGGATTCGGGCATGGGCCGGGGCCAGAGTCAGGGTCGTGGGTCACAGGTCACGGGTCGTGGGCTTAGGCTTGAGGTTGGGCTTGGACTTGGGCTTAGGCTTGGATTTTCCTACCTTATTAATCTTTTTGAACAAAATCTAATTAAATAATTAATTAATAGTCTGAAAAAAAAAAAAGCAAACAAATTAAATAATTAATTAGCGTGCTTAAGTGTCTAAAGCTGATCGAATGAGTGTGTCCAGTGGCTGAAAATTTGGCGGTACTCAGCGAACAGTCACCAACACCAAACCATGCCACCTTTCATCCGACTAGGTGTACAGACAGCCGAAGTGGTGCAGATTATGGCGGGAAAAATGTGACGTGGAAACGATGTGTCCTCCAGTCACCTCTTAGGCCCACTTTCGCCATCTATAAAAGGCAGCCTCTTCCTCTTCCAAAATCACTCAATCAACTAATTCTTTCTTACTTTCTATTTTGTTCCGAGAGTTCAAAATGTTCTTTTGTTTTGCCGTTCTTAATATTTGAAGTTCTGCTATATTAAGAGTTAGTCGTTGCACTCTTGGGAAATGAATTGTCGATCAAACCATAAGCAGCAAGTGGGGCAAATATCGTTTTAGAGAGAAAGAGTTCAACTCTTGCCTCAACTTCAAATACTGTTTTATTTTCTGATTTACACCCGTTACGATCAACAATTTTAAAATGATATTTTGCTTGTGTATTTCAGAAAAATGGTGACCATATCGTATGTCCACAGTAGCCGCGAGAAGCAGGAGAAATTTTCCAGCACTAATTTCAAAAGCATAAGATGTTGGTATACCTTACGATCTTGAACCTGTCAAGCATGCTGACCGAAGATGCTCATGTGGTGTCAGAAGATGTGACTGGTCCTTGTCCAAGGGGCTGCCTTTGACGCTTGGAGTCAGAGTGACTTTTTGTGTAGGAACTACATCTTTTATGGATTAGACGACTCACTCTACAACGTCTATTCCACCAGCAAGACGTTGAAGGGACTCTAGACGTCCCTTGACAAGAAGTACAGAACAGAAGATGTTGGGTTGAAGAAGTTCATCGTTGGCAAGTTTTTGGACTTCAAAATGACCAACTCAAAGACGGTGACGAGTCAGGTTCAAGAGTGGCAAATGATCCTATATGACCTAGATGCAGAGGACATGAAGCTCAGTGAATCCTTCCAAGTTGCTGCCTATGATAGAGAAGTTGTCGCCGTCCTGGAAGGAGTTCAAGAACTATCTCAAGCACAAGCGCAAGGAGATAAATCTTGAAGACTTGATAGTCAGACTTCGGATTGAAGAAGATAATCGAATATCTGAGGCCAAGCTAAAGCAGATGCAAATGGAGGCTAGAGCCAACGTGGTGGAACACAAGCCCACCTCTAGACACTTGTCCGGATATTGCTTACTCAGTTAATAAATTGAGTAGATTTACGAGTAATCCAAACAAAGGTCATTGGAAGGCGTTAATCAGAATAGTTAGGTATTTCAAACACACCTTAGATTATGGATTACATACGATAGATATCCAGCTATATTAGAAGGATATAGTGATGCGAACTGGATATCAGACTCTAACGACACTAAATCCACCAGCGGTTACGTCTTTACCATTGGAGGTGGAGCTGTGTCGTGGAAGTTCTCAAAACAAACATGTATAGCTCGCTCCACGATGGAATCCGAGTTTATTGCCTTGGATAAGGCTGGTGAAGAAGCAGAATGGCTTCGTAACTTTCTTGAGGATATTCCTTGTTGGAATAAGCTAGTGCCTGCTATTTTAATACACTGCGACAGCTAAGCAGCTATTGGAAGGGCACAAAGTGGCATGTACAATGGTAATCTAAACATATTCTTCGTAGACATAATACCATAAGGCAGTTGATTCCTAATGGTGTCATTTCCATTGATTATGTAAAATCAAAGGAAAACTTATCGGATCTGTTGACTAAAGGTCTACCAAGAGATCAAACATACTGCTTATCGAGGGGAATGGGTTTAAAATCCAGCACTAAAGAATCTTTGTGATGGAACCCAACTATGTTGATTGGAGATCTCGAGATATTGGTTCAAAGGGCAACAAAATTGTAAGGATTCGGTGATAGCATTTGGAGCTAACTCCAGATCATTCCCGTGTACGATAAATATGCTACTTGTAGAAAGGGTAAGGTTAAGTTTAACTTGTAATGATTCCTAAGCCTAATTAGGCAGAGTATGACAGGATACTCTTGGAATGAGATCTCCTATGTAAGTGTGAAGTTTGGCCGCTTCATAATAAAACACTTATGAACCCCAAGAGTTGTCCAGGGTCAAAACGGACACAACTATGATAATCAAAAGATGTTAGGGGAGTTACTGTGTGAATACAGTTGTCTTGGTTTACACCAACAGTTGAACGGTCAAGACACCACGTTCACTGATCAGCTAAGTAAATCCGATGTATTTCACTAAGGAAGGTTCAAAGCCAAAAGCTGTCTATCCTGATGCAGTAAGCTTTCTGCCTGTACTCTCTTGAATGTACACATTGAATTTTCATTCATGTGGGGGATTGTTGGAAAATTGGTGTTGCACCAATATTTAATAATTTATTTCAATAGATTCCTATTTATGAAATTAGAATTTCTTTAACTCAATGAAATCTACATTTTGTGTAGATGAACTTTGTATATTTAATTGTTCAAAACCAATTTGGGATGAATGAGAAATTAATGATAAAGTGGGATAGTTGAGATAAAATATAATGATGGAAGATAAAAAAAAATGAATGGGATGGTGACTTTTCACCATCCCACATGGAAAAAATAGAGTTAACCTTTACACCTTATTTGTTGATTGTTTGTGAAGGGGATTTGGGCCCCAAGGGGTATCACAAGTCTTTGAATGGGAGAAGACTTAGATGGGCTATGCTTCAATTCAAGTCCACATGCGCGCGCGCCGCCGCCGCCGTCCGTCCGGATTGGACCCGGGCCTAGGCCAAGGTCGGGGTCGTGGGCCTAGGCTTGAACTTGGACTTGGGCTTAGGCTTAGGCTTGAATTTTCCTACCTTATTAATCTTTTGGACAAAATTTAATTAAGTAATTAATTAATAGTCTGAAAAAGATTTAATAAGCAAACAAATTAAATAATTAATTAACGTGATTAGGTGTCTAAAGCTGATCGAATGAGTGTGCCCAGTGGCTGAAAATCTGACGGAAAAGTCCAGTCAGCGAACAGTCACCAACACCCCGTCAGCAGAAACCATGCCACCTTTCATCCGAATAGGTGTACAGTCAGTCAAAATGGTGCAGATTCTGGCGGGAAAGCTGTGACGTGGAAAGGGTGTGTCCGTTCAGTCACCCCCTAGGCCCACTTTTGTCATTTATAAAAGGCAGCATCTTCCTCTTCCAGAACCACTCAATCAAATACATTCTTTCTTACTTTATGTTTTGTTCCAAGAGTTCAAAACGTTTTTTTGTTTCGCCGTTCTTAATATTTGAAGTGTTGATATATTAAGAGTTAGTCGTTGCACTCTTGGGAAATGAATTGCCGATCAAACCGTAAGCACCGTGCGGGGCAGATTTCGTTTTAAAGAGAAAGAGTTCAACTCTTGACTCGACTTTAAATACTGTTTTGTTTTCTGATTTATGGCTCTGGTTTCTTCACTTGCTTATCGGGGGTACCGATGAATTTAGTAACATGTAGCAAGAGTGTGACCATGCTTGTTGCAATGATCACACAACGAGCGTTGGCACTTGCCAGATGGCTTAAAGTGTGGTTTAAATGCCTGACGTGCTGCAGAATCAACTGCGGGGGTGGTGCAAAAATTAGTTTCTTGTTTTTCTTTGGCGTATTAAACTATAAATAAGATAAATTGAAAAAAAAAATGGATCCATCAAATGAATTTGACTTCGAATAGCAGAAAATCGACCATGAAGTCCCTGAAGAAACTCCCTGGCAAGATTTTGATTTTGTTTATCAATATAATTTTTTGGCATGACCACAAATACCAGAAGAGATACACTGAATTGAATTGAGTTCATCCATAAGGATTTTGAGTTGAGTCAAATATAAGGAAACATATGTACGTTCCTACTTGAGGGGCAAAGATTGATTGTTTCAATTGATATATTTTAGGGACATTAAATTGATAAAAACGATCCACAAGATCAGTTCAGATTTGTGCTGCAGTATTAGTATGCAGAATCATGGACGAATCTTAGGTGAAATTGAATTAAGAATCCAACTGCTAACCAAATCATTACAACGTTCTCAATTAAAAATGTTGTTTACTTCTTTTGGAATAGGCAACGAGCCATCAACAAAACCCTGCAACTTGCTTTTTGCACAAAGTGCCATTTTAACTACACGACTCCATGATCCTTAGTTGTCTCCTGTTAAAAGTGGTGTAACAAGAACATTTGAAGGATTGTTGAAATGGTGAATGGCACATGGAACTTGTTTGATTAAACAACTTTTGACTAACTTTAACATGTGATCTATAAGAACACTCGACTGCAAAATGACAGAAATCTTAAGAAAAAAATAAAACAAAAAAATGTTACATATAAGTAGTGTATAACATAGTTCCATTAAAGCCAGTAGGATTCAAAAGAACAGAGGTAAATTTACATATAAAACCATTAGTCTCGGTGAAAAGAAAAAAGAGATCAATCCAACTTATCATCATACAGATTCTGAACACTAATCCTTAATTTAATTCTACAAACAACTGTACAACATTATACAATAATATGTATTTTGTTATAAGCCAATCATAGAAAGAAAATTTGTCACACCTTATGTATACCATAACATGTGTAAATTCTGGGTTTTGCACTCGCAGATTTCCTTAATCACTCTGAACCAGAAGCAGCTGTCTGCGGTTTAAAACCCCGAGCGGTAAAACCCGCGTACCACGCGACTCTCATGAGCTGAACCCCAAGAACCAGCACCCAACCGCACACTAACCCCCTGATCGTATGCACCATCCACGACGGGGCACCAACTTCGACTCCAAGTTTCAAACCTCTCATCAGCTGCAACAAACGATACGACTCGTACACAACCGGGGTCACCAACCAAACGGGCGACCGCCAGTGCCACGTCAGCATCTCAGTCAGCATTTGTACTGATAAAAGCAGAAAATAAGGACCCAATAGAACCAAATACGAAATGAAAGAAAGCTGAGGTTGAAAGAATCCTTTCTCAGAAGCCAAGAGCATTAACATGGGGACGATGAATCCGGTTAAATTTGCAGCCATGTTCCAGAACCGGTAACTGAAAGGAGGCTTGCTGTTTATGGATTCAGTATTGTTGCGGGCGGTGGAATCTGCCATGAGGAGAAAGAGGGACGCACCGAGATTGAAAATGCAGTCGAGTCCAGTTAAGGAAAGAAGGCTCGCGATGTTGGGGCCGAGGAAGATTGATGAGATTGGTAGCCATAAGGTGGGAACGATGCCTGTGGCTAAGAGAAGGGCGGGGCCGAGAAGCCATAAAGGCCATTTAAGGTATTGAAGCTTCACAGCTTGCCGATTGCTTGTGTCTACTTGGTGATCGGTACTGGTTGTGGAAATCTCAGCTGGCTCACTTATAGAATTCATGGTTTCAAAGATGTTGGGGGTCTCTTTCGGTAAGGTCTCATCGCCATCGGTAGCATATGTTATTGGAGCGGGTTCCCAAGGAGACGCGTTTGAATAGCAAACACAGCTGTGCTTAATGTTAATACATGAAAAATTGCTTCTACCAGGTAGATTGCGAGAACTCCACAACTTGGAGCCCTTGTGATGCATACGAGGAACGGTAAGCCCAGAAATACAGGGCGGAGGCTGGGTAACTATTGCCATCCCTAGGGTCATGAAGGGAAGCTTTTGGGGAAAAAATCTGGAAACCGACTTCAAGATCCCTGTCAAGAGTACAAGAAACAACTTACTTCAGATTATAAGACAAATCTTAGACATTATCTGAGTTAAATTACAGACCGACGCAAAAATTATCCAGTCACTTGCTTGATTTTATTTCTTTCAGGTACATGTCATAACTCATAAGAGATGGTGTGCAAATGATATATTAGATGTGAATAATCAGAAAACATCAATAGTTAATAAAATCCATGATAACTCTGATGACACACAAACAGTTTGTGCCCAAAGAGAGAGATCCTGAAATCTTGCTTAGGAGGTTGATATTAACACACAAGCGGTATCAATGTAATAAGGCTGCAAGAATAAGTAACAAACATAGTGGACGTGAATTAAGTATATTACGGTTGGTAGAAGCTGATTAAGTTGTGCCGACCCTCATTCAATTCTAATCGATCAATGTCAAAATGACACTTTCAAGTTCCAATTCTTCAAGAATTACAATTCTTGATCGAAGTTCCAGCTCTGATATTCTTGTAGGAGGTCATAACTAGACATCGGAAAACCTGACTTTTTAAACTAAATAACATCGGTGTTTGAGATAAGTTACAAAATGTTCTTCTAAGTTAATATAAATAAATCAACCCAAAGCATAAAAGCCAAAGTAAGTTGTAATAGATTGGTTGCTCTTCCGGCCTTAGAAGGAGAGTGGGATTGTTAGGCAACTAAAGATGAACAGTTCAAAGGTTAACACGAAAGAGGCGCAAAAATCCAAGACATTAGCCCCAAGCATTAGCTCCAAAGATAATTTACGAGTAGAGCAAACGAAACGAAAAAAACTTCAAATCAATCATAAACCGTAACACCAAGAAGAAAAGCACACTCAATGTTAGATTAGGAAACAGACAACCGCAGGCGGGATTAACCCGAAACTAGAAACAAAACAACTAGGGAAGATTACAGTTGGTGTTAATAATCATAAAACAGAGAGTAATTTTCATACAATATGTTGCTCAATTCAAAAAAAAAAATCACAACTTTGCACAATAGTTACTTCATTTGGTATTTAGCAACAGAACCCAATCATCTAATTCTATAAAAATAAAAAATTAAAAAAAAAAAAAACCCAAATAAATGAAGTAGTCAGCTGCCAAATACCATTAATCAAATTCAAGGGTGCCGTACAACACAAAACTGTAAATAAAAAAGAATCAAGATGATTACTTATTTACCTCAATAACAAGCGAATGAGATCAAATGATCCTAGCTCGGAGATTTATTTGGTTTTGAGTGAGAATCATCAGTACAGTACCAATATCTATCATTGTTAAAAAAAAATTATGACATCATGTGATGTTTTTTATCACAGTAATGCCACGTCGATATAAATAAATTGGCTACTTAAATTGTTACCTCTTATATATCACCCAGTTAATAATTAAATTGAAAGCTTCTAAAAAAACGTTTAAGGGTTTACTTTTTTAGTCCTCTTATATTCGTATCATCGTATATCCTTACTTTATAAGTCAACCGGTAGAGTTTAATGCGTTGTGGGAAATTTCGTCTACTCAGACTCAAGCTCGTTTTTGGTTCTGAAGTAGCTTTGAGTTTGGAAAACTTACACTGAAAATGACAATCAATGATCTAGGTTGGGGTCGACTCATCGAATGCGCTCTAATGCCTAAGTTAATATCGAGCCCGTGATTAGAACTAAATAATGCATGTTATATGTCTCAAATAAAAGAAAAAACTCGAAACTCGATAAAATGGGACTAAATAGCTCGAAAGTCGAAACTCACCAAATATGTCAAATTTAGCCAGATCGTTCGAATTAAGAGATAAAAGGTCAAATCAGCCAATAAGTCGAAGTAGTGTAAATAAGTCGAATCACTAATTCGAGTTATTTGTGATTATCCTCGAAAATTGTAGTTCATTAAAGATGTTTAGCTAAGTATTTTTAAATAAAATATTTCTTCAATTATCAAAGTGGGTTGGGCTTGAGGGCCTCAGCCTTTGCAGGCCGAAAAAATAGGTCGAATTCAAATTGGACAGACTAGGGGAATTCGACTTATTCCATTTTTGTCGTGGAATGGACTGGTGGGCCTTGGCCTATGTGGACTGAATAATAGGTCCGACAAGTAGAATTGGACCAAACACATAATTCGATCTACTGGACCTATTTTGTTGAAATTATGTTTGCCCTCCCGTGTTAAACTACAAACTGATACTAACTATTGAAGCACTTTTGCGATGATATTTTTTTTTTTTTTTTTGCGATGATATTAATGTACTATGATTATACACTTTTTTAAGATGAAATTAAATATTTTTAAGTTATGTCCAGTTCGAAGAGCTTATATTATATATATTTTGTAAAGCTTTTATTAATTTGGGAATTCAAATTTCAAACTAAATAAAGTGATATAGCCACAACGAAAAAGAAATAGATAAAATATTTTAGGAATGTAGAATTCATGTTATTATAGGAATCTGTATCATCCTTAATAAAAAGATACGATGTTATAAAGAGCTAAAATGGTTTTCTGAATTCTTTTCGTCTGTATTAACTATTAATAATATAACCAATTGAATTCTGAATTAAGCAAATCAAGGCAAATCGCTTCATATCCCAAGAAGCATGCAACGAATTCCCATTATTTATGGACGCCATATATGCTAGTTTAGAAATTAATATAATATAATATAATATAATATGAGAATCATTCACAACACGTACTTCGTTTATTTCTTCGATGAATCCATTCACACCATGTATGTACAGTAGTATGAATGGATTCATCCAAAACGTAGACCATGTATCACACCACGGTGACACACGATGCCGACCATGTCCAACAGCCACCTTCTCCACCTCATCGTCGGTTTAGACATCAAATGCCGCACCAACAACCCCATCCCTCGTATACCAAACTCATTCACATGCTATCTATAGCGAGTGCATAAGCTGGTAAACGAGGCATTTCGGTGAATTAGTTGGTACACTCCCCTGATCCCTCATCGACTTCACTAGAGTATCCCTTCCAATTTTGTACCCTTGTTGAAGCTTTTCCAAGTTGGAACCTATGTCAACCCCAGTGAATGAGGATCAAGTGAAGTATGCTTCCTTTGATGCTTTCTGTCTTCTAGGATTGGCAAGATATTGGTATATGCGTATACTATTGATTCAAATTAGCTTTTGTTTAATGTTCTCCAGGTTACTTCTTTAGGGACAAAAGTAGTCAATAAGTATTCAGAACTCAACACAAATGATTCTCTGTTCTTCTGATGAACGATGATTAACAAGAACTAGTAGCAGCTTTTATGTAAAGTCTGGTGTATCAAATAATTGATATACTGAATATGCTAATGTTACACTCATCAGACCAACTCCAGATAAGCCTTCACTTTAGCATGATGATAAATTTTGTCGAATCTATCGGAAGTTTGACACAACAAACTCACAAAGTTACCTAATTAAATTGTCTCTTTAACTTCCAATGTTCATGATCATGACCTCCGTTCACTTCGATTTTCCTTGGTTGTGAATGTACGAAGGAAGATACAGTCAATAGTTCGGTGTTACAAGAATTTTCCATAGACTGTGTTATTATTACAATCTACTAAAAGACATGAAAATTTCTAGTTAGTTACAAACTCACTTACGTCTTGCTTAGGCAAGCACTCTCAATATGCTACATCTGGTCTAACCATACAGTCTCACGTGTGTAATTTCAAGGAATTTGTATAGGAGAAACGACTTGTAAGTACTGAATCATGTCGGAATCTGGCAGGTTGAGTGGTGGAAGTGAGAAATGGCTGTAAGTAGAGCTGCCTCTCCGGATCTCCTGCATGGTTAAGAGGGCAGCCACAGTGTTCCTAAAGATTCCTTCTCCAGGCACCACCATTGCTCCCGTTTGCGACTGGATGATACGGGATGGTGGAAAAACCAAATCTATGGTTATTTCACATTCCTTGACAAGCTTTGAGATCAGATCAGTAGTGTAAAATGGCTGTTCAAGTACTTTCTGGATGAAGGGCAGACGTAGAACACCACCGGTTCTCTTGTCGTACTTCTTCAGTATTTTACCTAATCCTGGAGAACTCAGATTCGTTAGAAAAATTATCGCCAAACCTTTTCAACTAGCAACAAGATTCTTGTCAAACATGTGAACAACTATCAGTGTATAATGTCCCCCAAATTTTCGACTACCTGGTTTCAGTGACGTACTTACTTAACTTTTGTGGTTCTTTCGAGTTTCAATGAAGACGAAAATCTGAATAAGAACGGGGTAAAGCAAGAACCTCACCCGTATAATTAACATTGCTGTAGTTCATTAAGAGAACCATTTCACCATGAAAATTGACAATGTCTTCTCTGATCTTTAACATCTCGTCTTTGTATTCGACCTCTGATGGGTGACTGCCATTCGGTCCCCATGTATCAATCACTTTCTGTATTCTGTGTGGCAATTCCTGCATCAACGACACGTTTTCTTTTTCAACACAGACATCAAAATCCATCATTCTTTTAACTATATTGCACTGATATAAACACTCTATGGCAAGACTAATCAGTTCAATAAAAAGTGCCAACATTACTATTACATTGTCCCGCATACCATTCCTTTTTACTTGATCAAATAATTATTTTTGATAAGTAAGTGAGCTATGATGCACAGACACTGACACGTACACCGACACAACAACACGATTTTGTAAGCAAATGTCCGATAAGACATTGACGACACGTATGATTTTTTGAAGTATCGGTGCATCATAACCAGTAACTAGTAATTGGATTGGATTCGCTTGTAGTCAGAACTGAACTAACTAAATGCCATACATTGGAGTTTTTAATCTCAATTCATCAAATATATTTAAAAATCTAAAATCAAACTCAATACGAACACGAACACGAACACATGAATCCTCTTTCTCCACTCGTTTCACAACGATCAAAGTCGAAAAACAACAAAACACAAACAGTACCTTATGCCGAATAATGAAATCTTCCTCCTGTTCCATGAAAAAGGAATTAAACTTCTCGATCTCATTATTCAACAAACACACAAACTCCGCCTCCTCCGCAACAGATCCGCCGCTCAACAACAACGGTGGCGGTTGACCGGAAGAAGAAGAAGAAGAAATGAGCTTGACTAGCTTCTTCAGTTCCTTGTAGGACAGGAACTTGTCGCGCCAATCGGGCAAACTCTGCTCGATCTGCTGTTTCAATCTCTTACCAAACTTCATTTTCTTTTCTTTTCTTTTTTGTATAACTCTCTAACTGTTTTTTTTTGTTTGTTTTTTTTGTGACAGTTTTTTTGGGGAGTAAATAAATGTAATGGAGGTGGTTTTTATTGGTGGAAAAAAGTAAGAGATGAAAAAGAATATTTAGAGAGGATATGCTGATGATGAAATGGCGGGGAGAAAAAGAAAAGAAGGGAATTGGAGGACCTTTGAATTCAAGCCAAAGCATATTCCGTTATTACTGTTTATATGTGCTATTAGTAACAGTTAGATTCTTCAATTTACCTTATTTGAATAAAGAAAAAAGACAATAAGCCTTATAAGAAGAGTAGTTACGAGAAACAATTATATACTACTATAGATGATAGTGTGCCTAGCACATGGCCCCATGGGGATTGACTTATTACCTTACCCATTTTTGGTTTTCGAGTTTATTGACTACCACCTTCCTTATTACTGCTTTTGTATCCCTCTAGAGTCTATACATGTAATTATACCACTCACAGCGTGCCCTAGTATGCAGCATTTTTCGTGCTACTAGAATCATGGCCTTGGATGCTACAACAGACAAACCCATCGTTTGTTCGATCTGCGGCTAAAATCGACCTCCTCATAAAAAACTAAATAAGATTCTTAGTATTCGGGCAACTGTGTTATACCAAAATTTTGTGTGATTCTCTTAGTGGGCCTATCAAGACACTCTTGTCCTGCAAATGTACCGGTCTAAAAGGCCCATTCACGAGCCAGATTAGCCCAAATAAACCATCCCAACAAAGGACCAAAAAGCCCATTATGCCAGCCCGATATACCATATAATACCATATAAGGGCTTGGCCCATCAATAAAGGCTCATACCTGCTACTACAATCAAGGAGGTTGATCATCTATAAATACCAGACTCCTTCTCATTTACAAGGGACTTTCACAATCACTCTCATATGACATATCACATATGAGTTATTTCCATATGAGATATAACATATGACATATAGCATATAGCTTTTCAATATGAGATATAGCATATGACATATCACGTATGAGTTATCTTTCCATATGAGATATAGTATATGACATATCACATATGTGTTATCTTTCCATATGAGATATAATATATGACATATCACGTATGAGTTATCTTTCCATATGAGATATAATATATGACATATCACGTATGAGTTATCTTTCCATATGAGATATAGTATATGACATATCACATATGAGTTATCTTTCCATATGAGATATAATATATGACATATCACATATGAGTTATCTTTCCATATGATATATAATATATGACATATCACATATGAGTTATCTTTCCATATGAGATATAATATATGACATATCACGTATGAGTTATCCCACATGACTTATAGCATATGACATATCACCTATGAGTTATCCCATATTACTTATAGCATATGACATATTGAATACGATCTATAGCGTGTCTCCTATAGCGTATGACATATAACATATGACATATAGCATATAACATATCCCCAATGAGTTATCTCATATGACTTATAGCATATGACATATCAAGAACAACATATCGAGATTACTCTGCAAGACTTATAACATGCTTATAGGCTCGTCCCTCAACAGGAAAGTCGTGCAATACTGAGCCTACAACTTCTGTTCTATGTGCAAAGGCTCGACCTCGGAAGTCCGCCCTTCACCTCCGACCACGATCGGCAGCTACAAAGAAACAATGAACTACGTTCGGCTTGATTCCCTACACGGGATACGTAGGCAGCTTGGCTTAACCCAAGTTCAGTCTGAAATCTACAAACTCCCCAATCCACATCAGTGACTTCTAGCCTCACCTAGATGTGATTAACGAGCATCAGATGACTTAGCATCACAACCCTACTCTGGGCCAGCCCCAACCTAGTTCATGTGCCGTGTTTTACGGTGCAGGTTTCTCGAACTCAAAACTAACTCGAAACCAATAAGGAGCTTGGGTTAGTCTGAAGTGGAGTGATTAGTCAGTAGACGAAATTAACCCCGCATCAAACTGTATTGTTATATTACTTTTTACAAATAATCATACCACCAAAAAGAGGAAACTTGTGATTCTGAAAACTATGCGAAACTTGTGTTGGATGTTTGACTTGCTATTAGGTATTTTACGTTACACGTATCGTTTTTCACCTCAAAATTTACCAAAATTAAATATATATATATATAGTCTGTAAAATTTGTCCATAACCTCCTTGTTGTTTCCTATAGTTTTATTAAATGACTAAATTATCAATATTTTTGGTTTTAATATGTATTGTATTCTTCTTTATAAATTATAGTCTTATAAGTTATAACTTCAGGCCTCTCTCTCTTTCTTTTTTTCTTAAATATAAAGTTTTAGTAAATTAAAGTAACTTTATATAATACTTATATATATATATATATATTATCTATCTACTATCTTATAAGAATTTAAAAAAAATATGGTTTACTTTTTCTACCTATTTTGTCCCCGATGTTAAAAAAAAGGAAAAAAAGATGGCCGCAAGTTTTGACTAAAAAGAAAAATGAAGAAAGAGCGGGCCTCTATTTTACCCAGAGACAAAGAAAAAAAATGAATATTACTTATTTTATCCCAATATTGCATAAGAAATCCTACAAATTTAAATTTTTAAATAACTCCACAAAATATCGGAATTCTCTAAAGACGCCTAAATACTTTAAAATGTTTCTCAAAAGTTATAATTTTTTACAAAACCCCACAAGTTATAAATTTTAAAAGGACCCGACAAAATATTGCAAATTCTCCAAATACACCTAAAACTTTTAAATTACACAAAAGATCCATAATTTTATTGTATGGAACGATTTTTTCGTTGCAATACTTGGGGGCTCGCATGCGTTGATATTTGGGCCCCACGAAATATATCATATACTACAATAATTTGGGTGCTCGCGTATGTTAGTTATGGAGGCTCGCATAGTCTTCTACTATTATATAAGAATGGATCCAAGTTGCAGGCGTTAACTTTTGCTATCGGTTTTGCCCCTATAAGTTCAACTAATCTACTATATTATGTTTTGTTTACAGTAATAAATATTTTTTGGGCTCGCACGTATTAATCGATTCGGACCCGCTAAATATAAATTCTTTTTACAGTTAATTATGTTAGGGTCCGTTGTAAGTTGCAGCACTGTTCGTTTAATTTTTTTAATTCTTTTGATATTGCCTCAAATGTACTCGTGGGCCCAATGTAAATTGTCGAATGGTGCTTTAATTTTTTATTTCTTTCAAATTCGCCCAAAAATTCTTAGTTTATCTATTTATTGCAAATTATTAAACGGTCTTTTAATTTTTAAATTCTTTCAGTTTTGCCCTGAAAGTTTCGCTATTATACTTTTTTTCGTTTGCAGTAATAAATAACGTGTGTGCTCACACGTATTAAACAATTCGGACTCGCTTCATATAAAATTAATTAACACATAATAAGGTGGTGGTCCGTACTAAATTTTGGAACATTCCTTTTAATTTTTTATTATTTCAATTTTTCCTCGTGAATTTTATTATACGCACTTATAGGACCCGTTTTGTTAAATGCAGGCCCATATACGCACTGGTAATATGCGTTGGAGATCCGACTTAGGACGTAATGCTAAAGCTCGTGGAAAATCGAATAAGCCATGTGTAGAGTTCATACGGAATGACATGAAGCGCATGCACCTAATTGAAGATTTATTTCTCAACCGAAATAAATGAAGGTAGGTGATTCATGTGCACGAGACTCAATGTGATTCTTTTATGGTTCATATAGCGTACCCCAATTTATTGGGTTTGCAGGTTTGATTCATAATAAAAATAATCGATACCATAATAAAATGCGCTCGTGCGAATCACGGGCCAATTACCTAGCTATTATATAAAAATGCATAGGTTTTTAGGGCATTAACTTTTGCTACCAGTTTTGCCCCTATAAGTTCAACATAATTACTAGAATTTGTTTTGTTTTTAAGTAATAATAACATGTGGTCCGCGCGTATTAATAGATTAGGACCCGCATATTTTAAAATTGAATCACATTAAATAGCGTTGTGTTCCACTTTAAATTACAAAAATGTCCTTTAAGTTTTGCATTCTTTCAATCTTGTCCTAAAACTTTTACGATGTGCACCTATAGTCCCCTTGTAAATTGTAGTATGGTTCTTTTTGTTTTTAAAATCTTTTAAATTTGCCCCAATTTTTTTATGTTATTTACTTATGGGCCTCATTGTAAATTCTAATTTTTCCAGTTTTCTCTCGAAAGTTTTATGTTACACACTTATGGGGCACGCTTGTTAATTGCAAACCCATTAAGACGCATTAAAATCTCAACTTGGGTTGTATGACTAGAAATCGTGGGAGACTGAAAAATACATGGATGAAGTTCATACAGAACGACATGAAGCTGAGAGACGTGAGTGAAGATTTACTTCTCAACCGAAACGAATGGAGGCAAATGATTCATGTGCATGACTCGACGTGATTCTTTCATAGTTCATATAACCTACCCTAATTCATTAGGATTGCAGGCTTGGTTCGTGATAAAATTAATAGGTACCATTCTTATACATTATAAAATAAAGGGATAAAAGCATCAAGCCCCCTGAACTATGCACGTTTTTGCGACTTGCCCCCTGAACTAAATTAATAAGCGTTTTGCCCCTTGAACTATGCTCGTCTGTTCGATTTGCCCCCTCGCCGGATTCCGCCGAATATTCCTCGGAATATTCCATTCTCGTGCAACTCACGTGAGGATCAGAAGGGCATTTTCGGTACATATTATGGGGTGTTAAGTTCATGCATGTTCCCCCTTGAACTATGCTTATGTTAGCGACATGCCCCTTAAACTATGCAAATGTGCCCCCTGAACTATTACGTTGCGATTTGCCCCCTGAACTATGGAATAGTGCCCCTTGAACAATTCTGTTGCGAATTGCCCCCTGAACTATGTAAT
Organism: Linaria vulgaris; assembly: GCA_948329865.1. NCBI lineage: Eukaryota > Viridiplantae > Streptophyta > Magnoliopsida > Lamiales > Plantaginaceae > Linaria > Linaria vulgaris. Next base: position 117,088,111 of record OX415250.1, on the reverse strand, counting down.
AGTGCCCCTTGAACTATTCTGTTGCGAATTGCCCCCTGAGCTAAATTTGCATTGAAAAATCCATTTCTATACTTTTTAGCCTATTTTTAATGTCATTTTAGTGTACATTTTGTGTGTGTTTGAAGACATGTTATTGTGCTATTTAAAACCATTACAACTATGCATTCATACATTTAAATGACCTTGTTCATATGACCCTCAAATGCAATTAAAATATTCTGCAAAATTATTGCATTACATTCAGATCAGATCATTAATAAAATTGTCCTCAAAATGAAATAAAACACTACTTAATATGTCACTAGGTCTTCATTCCTCGGTCTTAGAAGATATGGCTTTCTCCAGGAACTTGGTAGTAGTGCTCCTCATCATGTATCTTTTGGTAGTAGCAAAAATCTCTTCCTTATCTTTCAGTGATGCAATCTTCTCCTTTTCAGAAATATTCTTGAGCTACATATGAGAAAACATCTATTTAAAAAGTGACAGGTATATCACATAAACACCAAAATTATAAAATGAACAAGGAGTTTACCTTTGCCATTGCCTGTTTAAGTGACTCAGCATCATTCATAACAGTCTTTCCCTTAGGAACATACTTCTTTTTTCCACTGACTTCTTCCACCAACCTAGCAACTTTCTTCATGTTTCTTGTTTGTCTTCCGTCCACTGCCTCTTCTTCCTGAATGTTATCATCAACCAATAATTTTCTCTTTGCCTTAGAAACAGTTTCACCCTTTCCTTTATCCCCAACCATCTAATCAACAAGAGCAAAACAAGAATTAACTGAGCAAAATAAGTTAGCCCTGTCTATGCAACAACAAAAATGTCTATCCAAGCACCAAGAGCATAGAATGAAGTTACATTGCAAAATTATTGATCCCTATCTGATTGCAACAACAAAAATATGATTACATCTACATTGTTTTTATTCTTTCTTGGTGATCTCCTTACACCACCTTCACTCATCATCTCCTTCCTTTTAGACTTATCTGCAACCTGCTTCTTAACAACAGGCTCAGTCTTTTTACCCTTCCATGTAGGCTTAACAACTTGAGGCACCTGATCATCAGCTTCACTCATCTTGGCCTTCCCTTTAGACTTGTATGCAACCTGCTTCTTATGAAATGGCTCAGACTTTTTACCCTTCCCTGTAGGCTTAACAACTTGAGGCACCTGATCATCAGCTTCACTCATTTTTTCATTCCCTTTAGACTTATCAGCAATAGGTACCTGATCAGTGAACAGCACCAGAATTACTTAATCTTACTTTCTCAATTTTTTTTTAAGACAAATGAAAGCTGAATTTGGCAACTGTAATTTCCTATACATGTTCATGTACTGCAGGCTGCTGGTCATCCAACTTCCCTTTCCCATATACTGATTTTATTTTGGTAGCCTTCTGCTTTTTCCTTGGCATTTTTTGGTCCAGAGCCTTTTCTGGCTTATCCTGAAATATAACACATAATATTAGATAGGCTAAACACCCATTACTAACAAAAATAGAGGATTAGGATTTTAGCTATACCTTGTTTTGTGGAGTAGGATCTTGAGGAGTATGATTTTGAGGAGTATTTGTTTGTTGAGTAGGATCTTGAGGAGTAGGATTTTGAGGAGTAGGATTGGCTAGAGGAACATCAACCCCAGGCTCATTTTCACCTTCAGCATACTTTCTGATTGGGCATGTTCTGACATTGTGACCTATCTCACCACACAGTCTACAAGTTATAATTGTCCCCTTTCTAGTAGCATGATGTTCTATGCCTGCCTCACTTTCCTTCTTCTTATTCTCTTTGATCTCCTTCAACTCCTCTTGACTTACAATCCTATTGCCATTTTTAGGCCTTCCAGGCAACCTCTCAGGCACATGAGGAAGTAATGGTTGAAGATTAGAAATAGGCCAGTCTTCAGGTCCAGACATGATGTGCATACAGTTCTTGTATGTCTTAAGATAGGTTGACTTTAGATAACAGTGATCCACCCAATCTTCAATATCTCTCTCCTTGTACTTTAGAGCACAACATGCATGTGCACATGGAATCCCATTTAGTTGCTATCTTTTACAACTACAAGTTCTTCTTCCCAGGTCAACTGTCATATGACCTTCAGGACTGTCTATCTCAAACTCTTCCAGGCCATTCCAGTGGGCCTTGCACTTTGAGGCTGCATCCTTGTTTGCTTCTAAAAACTTCGTAATGTTTGGCCCAATTTTCCTACTCCACTTCTTGGCCATGTCTCTCTTCACATACACTCTTTTCATCAGAATGAGCCTTATATGCTCAAGCATATCAATGATTGCTTTAGGTCTTGCTTCAAGGATTAGAGCATTGAAACTTTCACACATATTGTTAAGGAGTACATCACACTTAACATCAGTCTTGAAGTAAGCCATGCTCCAATTTGCAGCTGGTCTTTTTGCCAACCATGTGTATGCCTCCAATTTCCTCTTTCTGATCTCCTTAAGAGCATACTCAAATGCTCTAATTGTAGTTGCCCTAGCAGCCTTCCAAACCAAGAATTTCAAAGGCAACCCCCTGTGTAGTTTCTTGAAATTACTTTACATGTGCATCACACAGAATCTGTGTGCACAACCAGGCATATGTCTATCCACTGCCTCAATCAATCCCTTCTGTTTATCTGACATTACTATCCACCCAGAACTACTGTCTTCATTAATCTGCAGATCATTAACTAACAGTTGCATAAACCAACACCAACAATCTTTCCTCTCTTTCTCAACAACAGCATATGCAATGGGATACATGATGTTGTTTGCATCTATCCCAATGGCAGTTAACAATATCCCCCCACACAGTGACTTCAAATGACACCCATCCAGACAAATTATTGGCCTACAACCTGCCAGAAAACCCCTCTTCAAAGACTCCCAACACACATAGAACCTCTTAAAAATAGGCCCTTTGTCAGTGCCAACTGTCTTGATCCTGACAGTGTTCTCACTGTCACTCTTCATTATTTCAGCTGCATATCTCCACAACAAGGCATATTGTTCTGTTTCAGTGCCTATAGACAAGGTCATTACCTTTGCCTTACATCTATACATTTGATACTTGGAGAACTCACGCTTTGTTTCCACTCTGAAATTGTCCTTCATTGCCTCCACTGGCTATTTCAGATTACCCTTTATCATGTGGTTGTACTTTTTGGCTAGCCATGTGGAGGTTGCATGATACACCTTGTCCACTGTGTTGCATGTGTGCTTGCCATTATAGGTCTTTATTTGTAGGGTACCACCATCACCAAAATCTGAAGCATACACATGATAAGGGCAGCCATCTATCTTACACCTCTCCCTCACTCTATCAGGATCATTCTTCACAAACTTTATATCTCTCCTAATATTTATTGCATAATTCCTCACTGCAGCCCTAAATGTAGCTACATCCTCAAAACACAGTTCTAACTCCAGTCTAGGATTATCCATATCCATGGCTTTGTTAAAAACTGGGTAACCTTGGTATGTCAACCTGCCCTGTCTCCTATCCAGGAATGAATCTCCTTCATTCCTATTAACTTCCCTTGCAATTGTTATACCAGCCCAGTGTGCCTCTGATTCACCAACCTCACCAACATCCTCATAAATCCCTTCATCATCAGTTACATCTTCTCCATCCTCAAATATAGCTTCTGACACATCTGAATCTGTGCCAACAGACTGAGCATCATCACCATCAAATTCTTCTCTATCAAAAATGAAGTCATCATAATTCAGATCTTCATCTGTTTGCATTTGTTGTATGGTGCTGATCTTTCTCATCTGGATGTCTACTTGTGTAGTCTTCCTCCTCACTGTCATCATATGGTGCAGATGGTCCAGCTTCATCATCAGCTACATCTTCTCTTTTATTATGATCAGAGCCCATACCAGGTCCACTCCCTCCATTTTCATCCATGTCCACATCACCTAGTACTCCTCCACCAACAGCAAATACACCAACTATCTTTTGATTATTCATGTACTTAGTCATTGTTGCAGCATCATCATCTGTCATCAAGTAGTCAATTGCATATATCTCATCAACATCTTTGGTTGCCACAATGAAGGTTGCACTTGACTTAAACCCTACTGCCACACCCATTGCCTCCAGTTCAATCATGCTCATCATATCTGGATTGCACCAGTCAAAATGAGCAATCTGCCCATCAACCCATTCAGTTCTTTTTCCATTGTTTTCTAGTCTACCAAAGTAATGCAATCTGATTGTGAAGTCTTTTGTTTTAGGATCTACAGCAAAACAAGAAGGCTTTAGGGAGGGGAATTGATAATAATCAAAGAATTAATCATATAAACAGGAAAGTGGTCCACAAATTTTACCAATACCAACAAAATGCCAAAAATACCTACTTTACAGATTAACATATTCTTCATATATTGTTGGGACCACAAATGACTAACAAAATCAGAACAATACCTTAAAAAAATCAACTAGTAAACAAATAACTCGGATTGCATCACTTTCATGACCACAAGCTCACAAAAAACCCACAAAACTATCCAAAAATGCATGCTTTACACCGTCGTATTTGATTACAACTATAGGGACAAACATAATCGACGCATGCAACAAAATTAAAAAATAGGGTTTACAAAAGAGGGAAAATCCATACCGTAATCAGGTGTGTTCTTTCCTTCTGGTATGAACTCGAAACTGTTCCTCAATTCCCAGGCCATTTCTGCGATTTTCAACAATGGCGATCGATTTTCCCCAAAAACCTAACAACTGATGCGTAAATGTGTGCGCAATTCGTCGTGAATGTGTGCGCAATGAGTCGTGAACTGATAATTTGAAGTTTGTGTGAGTCGATTTCGTGTTGATTGTGTATAATTTGGACAAATTGATGTGAATCGAGAGGGAATTTGTGAAGAACCCTAATTTTGTTGGCCTGTTTTTTTTCTAAGTGTGGAGTGAAGTAACGTTTCCGTTTACACCCCCTGAACTTAGTCTTTCATTCAGTTGTTGGTTTTTTTTTTAATTTTAAAAAAAAAATGAACGGACGAAACTACCCCGCTGACCATCACGTGATACGCACGAGTTCGGAATATTCCGGCGGATTTAGGGCGGAATCAGGCGAGGGGGCAAATCGAACAGACAAGCATAGTTCAGGGGGCAAAACGCTTATTAATTTAGTTCAGGGGGCAAGTCGCAAAAACGTGCATAGCTCATGGGGCTTGATGCTTTTATCCCTAAAATAAAATTCTAAAGTTATACTAATACAACTATAAGATGCTATAGTTATAAAGTGTGTCATAGCAGCAGGTTGAGATATTAAGATTGATTACGATAATTTTTACGTTAAAAATATAATCATTTTGTGACTTAATATTGTTTTATATAAAAATAGTATAACTCTTATTTATTTCAATCTTATTAATTAGCAATTCAATAATATTAATTTAAAGATTAACAGAAATTTGTCCGCACGGGCTTCATTACCTGTATATATATTATATATACATATCATCATAAGTAAACTAGACGTAAATCTCGCGTGGAGCTTTCTAAACAGAGGAATCCGTATACGGGGTGCTAAATAACTTTTTGGACTTTAAAAAAAATGTTTATCTTCATGTAGGGCGATTGTTTTTTTTTTTTTTTTTTTTTTGTGGAGTTCGCCGCTAGGCGTTGTAGATAATAAACCACTTACAGGATAATAATTTGTTCATGTTGTTGATATCCAACATTTAGTGATGTAATTATAGTCTTTTATGTGATTTTTTTAGATTTGATTAGATCGAGGCTTATCGTATAATTCGTTTGGGAGTGTGGACAACTACTGATCTTGAAGCACGTTAGAACTTAGAACAAATCGTTGATGAGAAATTGTCAAATATATATATATATATATATATGTGTGTGTGTGTGTGTGTGTGTGTGTGTGTGTGTGTGCGCGCGTACTTTCGTCATGCAGATATTTTGAACCATAGATTATTCGTATAATACTTCTACATTAGCTGCAAAAGGGGATCCGTAACGCACCTCCTCTGATAAAATATGAGAATATCAATTAATTATAGGAGAATGAGGATATATAAGAGAATGATTCCTACGAATCTACTTAGGATCTTCTCTCTCTGGAAATCAAAAAGTAACTAAATGAAGTCTTAATTAAGCAAAGTACTTTGGAAAGTTCCAAATGCGGGGACACGTTTTTCTAACCTCGTGGTTGGAGTCATTTTACGAGATATATTTTTCACTCTAAAAGGTCCAAATCTTATTTCGTGTAGTTCTTCGAAATTATCTTTCTAGAGTAACTATTTACTTTATACGTTTTAGTTTTAAGAATTTATTAGCTGCATCAACTGTACTACGAGCAGTTGCATGAAGTAATTTTCCAGATTTATATTGCAATTGACATTGTATTATAATTTCTACTTGTTGAAGTTCAATATGAACATTCTTTCTCCTCCAACTGCCTTTGAGATATAGTGTTCGCACCAGTCAGGGTATCATAAATTTGCCATTAATAGTCTACGCTGGAGTCAAGGAGTTTGACACTGACAAATTTAAAATACATTGACGTCACTCGAGCTAGTTAGTTCAAAGTCTCAACTACCAAAAAAGAAGAATTATCAAAACCGAATATACTTGCATTGAATCAGAATTATACCCCTTAATTGCGTTTGTGAAGTCAAAAGGTACATTCGTGCGTGGCCCGTGGCCGTGACGAAACATGCATGTTTGCTTTGACGAAGAAGGTGCTCTGCGGATATTTTTAACAAATAGAATTACGCAAACAAAATCGTAATCTCATTGCAGTTGGACATGAAAGCAGTTTCATTTGCTGACCAACAAATAATTTCTTGCGAACTAATAGCAGCCAAAATGAATAAATAAACATTGCAAAATTGTTATTTATGCAACATAATTATTTATAAAAAAAATTATACCTCTGATATTTATTAGCAAATGATCACAAATCTCGGATTCCTCAAACTTTTATCAGCAAATGATCACAAAGATCGGTTCATTGAACCTATTTATGAAAACGATGACAGCAAACTCGCTGAATGGCAACAACTGACAGATAGTTCTATATTTCCCACATTTCTGCAACTTCTCAACTGCTGAGATCAAGCATAACTTCCAAGCTATGCAACGATACCCAGAGCAACAAAATTACACCATATTTCTTCAAATCGAGAAAAACAGAAACCACAGGTAAATCTGGAAGTACAATTCCTACAAAAGCAGACAGAGTGTAAAAAGTAGTGTAGCATAAAGAGTAGAAGAAGTCTGTATTTCCTAGTATCAGAAAGTGTACCTTTCTTTAGGAAAAAGGTCAATATACTAATTAAAATAGCCTCAACCATCTGACTCCTATCACGAAATGTTGCCAACCAGTTGATACTTGATAGACTGCACAACATGAAACAAACCATATCGTTTTTTGTTCAAATTGCAGGGGGGGAGATAATCTAATCGGACTATTTTGTCTTAAGCCAAGGTGTGCGAGGTGTTACCGCATATGCTGCTCCTCAAGCTGGCCCCGAAAGTGAAAATCAGAGAAGAGACGGCAGATGCTCTAGACCAGCGTATCAACTTCTTCAACAAAAAGTGCACTAGTAAGCCTGAGAAGCAGACTACATCTTGTTGTTGGCCAGTTTTCCAATTTCTAATGGACGTCATCTTAACAAATTGGTGAAATACAAAACTTCCAATTCCCAGCACAAATAACACACTTCCAGTAGCTGGCCCTCTGAATGATAGGAGACACTGAGATCAGTAGCTGACAGTCTCAATCATAGGAGACATCAACTACTACTCTCGGTTCATAAGCAACTGCAAGCCAGATATATAACAACCCACCTCGAGTTCTGTAATAATATCAACCCAGATTTTACTAGGTTCACTTTGGTTGTCTTTATTCAGTAAAGTTCTTGGCTTTGGTTTCAGTTGGATAAGGATAAAATTAACCAAAAAAGGCATGAGCAAAACCGAAACTCATCATCTCACCCACCATCTATTAGGGGATAGAGTTGCAGGTAGGGAGTGCACAACATAGTTCCTTTCCTTTTGATCTCCAATCTATGCTTCAAATACTCGGCATTTTTAGTGTCAGCTCCTGCTGCTTTGGGAGTCTACTGATTGAAAATAATAGAGGAAGCGACTAATTTGGGTTTCTTCTTGTCTAGAGCAGGAGCTGAGGTTGAGAGATGTTCTGCTCATTGTATCAATGTTGCAACTAACGAGCAGATATCTGTAAGATATCGAATCACCGATTAATGAATCATCTGAGCATCCCAGTAATATTAGGGTCCTACCAAATGACCAAGGCTTGGAATTATCTTTGGAAGCAATCTACAAGTGGGCTTGGCATCTGTCTCATCGTCATCAGGAAAGGTCGTGATCTCATTTTCCAGCATTGCATAAGCATCAGCAAATGCCTACATCAGATAAATATATCTAAATACAGAAAGCATTCGATTAACAGTTAAAATAGTGTCATAATACAGAGGGCATACTATTAGTCCAGAGGGCAAAGATATTTATGGCCAAGAAGTCTCTCGGATATTATAATTTATATACGACACACAATGCTCAACGAAAACTGAGGGATGCATAAATTCTTCCTGCTACCACTTCTCACAAAGAGTATGAGCAACAATAAATTTATATGTCAGCTGGAGAGCAAACAGTCAGATATATGCTACAGTCCTTTGCCTAACTTCCCATGACGCCCTAGCCAATCGACATCTGAAAGTCTAGTGATGTAATAAAATGAGAGTACCATTTCTATTAAAAATTACAGAAGTGGAAATAGTGGAAACAGTTGTCAATCACTAATGGCATCCGGTAAAAATTTACTGGAAGCAATGGACATTACATTCACAAAAAGTGAAAAGTATTTAGGAGCAATCTTATTGAGGCTTTCTTCCAACATTAATATCAAAACAATGGAAGAACTCCAATTCAGAAGAACTGACCTTGATGCACTGATGAATGCGGAAACAATTCCTCCCAACATTATTAGTAACAAAAAGAGGATCATCAATGTACAGCGGATCAATACTGCAAGCATAAGAAGCTGGTCAACTAATATAACCCACTGGGAAGTACATAATAACCAATGGGCAAGACTACGAGCTATACCTACAGCCTCGCTCCCTCTTTAAGTACACCCCACTTCCCTGTACTGATATACGCATTTGACGTGGGTCAAAAACATTCCTGTAGACAGTGGTTCATATGAAACTAGGGTTAGACATTGCCTCCATACACATGAATGGAAATTAGAAATGACGAAGCAACTAAAAACAACAATCTAGCTATCCATCAATTAGAAAATTCCGATATCGAACAATATATTCATAAAATTTTTGGAACATTACTTACCCAAAGAAATAGAGAAAATCCATCAAGAGACTCCCAAGGTTCTACAAAAATCAAGTTGAACAAACATGTAAAAGATTCAGCAATAAACATGCAGCTCAACTGTATAATACGTTCAAATTCTATAACCAATCAGAACAAATCACACGCATTAACTCTATTAGCAAAAACTGATGGTATAGACATGACACTTTGATAAGCATATAACAATTCTGAAACAAGATGCAACCGTGCATGAAACAACCATCAATGTTAATGTGTAACGAGTAAGGACACTCACATCACGATTGACAAAAATGCAGAAAGGAAGAAAGTTGACACTAGTCATTAGGGTTCTAAATGGTTTACAAACACATATTAAATGTGGCTTATTGGCGTTCAGCCGATATTACTCACTAAGTTGTTAGCACTATTGATTTATGCTTTTACTTGTCTAAACAAAAGCCATGAAATGTAGAAGCCCCAAAAGCAGGTTATTGGCGTATTTGAGATTTGAAGCTGTTTCGTAGCTTAATTATATTAGTTATGAGTAATTAACTAACTAGGACACAATAAGATCAGTTCTAAGACACTTGAAGACACTATGAACTTGTAATCTATAGTAACTTAAGTAACTCTAAGCAAAAATATGGAAGAAGTTACTTCATTAAGCTCCTGTTAACAAGCACCTAAGGATCTTCACATATTCAATCCCATTCCTATTATTAAAGGTGATTGAGCTCAAATTTACAAGAAAAGCATAAATCAATGGGAAAATATCGCGGAACTACAAACATACTAAGTAAGACAGGTGCTAGACCTTCATACACAAACGTGGGTAAACTGAAGAATAGCATATACAGATCAATTGCTGGCTCCTTATATTATGATGGGGGTTATCCAACCTCACCTGAATCCCTGCCCCATGTACACACGCACAAGTATCACAGATGCAGCACATTTACAGAAATACCAAAAGCAAAGAAAAAATAAGGATATGCAGACGCTTCCACTCGCTGTATAAACTTTCTGGGGAGTATACTACTCCATAGAGATATTTATAAATCTACTTATTAAGTCCCTCCCACCCCGCTTCAATGCACTAGTTATGGAGTTATGTAGTGATCATAGAGAGGGCGATGCTTCAAAGAACAAGAAAATCTGCACTCTTTTTTGATACACTATGTATCTTCTTCTTAATCTTTTAGTAAGTAATCGTAATGGTGATCCTAATGGCAGCAACTATTTCTTTAATAAAGGAAGTGGGCCTTCTTTGACTATAAGTAATGAAAAAGCAATAAGAATGTAATTACAAGTGTGGAATAGACAAACAATATCATATTCAGTTACCATAACGCATGCTGCTTGTAGCACAGTGAAGATATGATCAATATCCTGCTCTATTGAGCAAGGTTTAGTATACAAGTAACATAAGCCACAAACCACAAGTATGGGAATCATAGGAATGTATCTTAGGAAGAGTAATTTAAGGAAGAAACATCAGTAAACCAAAAATGCATACTTGATTAGTAGACCGGCCATGATGATGCTCATGTTGAAGAAATCGTGTGATCAACAATATCTGTCAAATGAAATGTATCAGGAAAATATTGTGTTTGAAATATAAATATACTAGAAAGGAAGAAAAATTAATGGTAAACCTAAAAAGTATAACGTAAACTTATGAGTGAGGATATTAGAAAAAAAAATTATTCAAACATTTGTGGCTTGCTTCGATAGAATAGGGTAGAGCCAGATTTTGTGCAAGTTCTATCAAAATAATTGACAAGGTCATGACTGGTATGCAGGAAATAGTTGGATCTTTCTCTAATATGGTTCTACGATTAGTTACAAAACCAATATATTCATAATATAAAAAGAAGTCTGACGGATCTTATCCAGGAACTTGAGAAATACCCTAGTCAGGTATTATTAATAAGCAGTCTCCAAAGAAACCATCACTTACTCCATCTTAAATTTCTGTACATATCCAGTGATGAGAATCCTATCCGCAAAACAAATTTGAAAGCAAAAAGCTTCCAGACAAATTAATGCCAAGGCCCAAAAAGTAGCCAGTTCAGAACATGACCTATATACTTTTATGGATAGAACATGAGCGAATATCCATCAAAATATATTGTGTTCTTTACTTGGATAGGAAAATAATTTCTTAAGGTGCAGAATTGATACTACAAGAACTTACCAGGCAATAGGAGCTTAAACCACCAGAATATGACTGGTCCAAAGTACGATCAGCCAAGAATTGTTTAAGCACTAACGCAAGAGGTATAATAGCCGGGAACCGCTCAGTTAGATCTTTAACCTACATAGAGGATTCAAAGCATCAGGAAGAGAATGTGGAAGACGAGTTCTGACTTGCATGTAAACATCCTGAATAACTTGTTCAGTGAGAAAAAATCCAGACTTCTACAATTTCAGAAACACCCCCAGTACCAATCTGGGGTATAGTAACCTGCCCAATTGACAATTACCAGTCCAGTAGTCTGAAGCCCAGTGTGTGTAGGAGACTTGAAACTAATATCAAGACGAACTGCTTTGACACCATTATTTGTATCATTTGTTATCTTACTCCACTTTGGTGAAGTAGAGCTCTCAGAACTTGCCGCATCAGTATGAAAAAGGTTTCCTTCTTCAGCTGCAACGTGATCTGCTTCTTCTTTGGGCATTTGAACATTTAGGATGGCAGACGAGACGAGACCATGAGGAATTTCCACCACAAGCATGATGATAGGTATCTAAAAGCAACATGTACATGAGAAGAAATGTATGGCAGATTATATTGATTAAGAGAATTGTGAAGTCACTGAAGCATTACAGCAGTATTTTCGACAATCTTGAGAGAATCACTTTTGACCCACTCCTGGTTTGCCAAATATCTAGCAGCATGCTGTAAGGAGGAAATAATCTCAATAAGCTCGATTATATGATTATCTATTGTAATAGTATTTACAAAAGGAAACTGCCCTATATGGTAAATTAAAGAGTGCAAATGCCATTGAAAAAAAAACAATTTGCAACCCATATTACGTGTACTAGAGCAAAACGTGAAGAAAGCAAGAAACTACTCCATTCCTTAACAAGGAAGATGTCAGCACCAAATGAAAATGGGTACAAGAAAAGGGTGGAGCCTTTGTACAGGCTAAAGGGAAGAACATTTAATTTTCAATTTCAGCAACTTTTTGCCTATGTTTTTCTCTTTAATTTCACTTGCCAATTACAACGAAATAAGGTGAGCATTAACAATGGAAAGAAGTTTCTGATTCACATTTCACAAATTTTTTACTCACAAAGAGGAAAGCAGAAACTCCCAAAATCATATCAAAGTCTATATTGCAGAACATCTCCTTACAAAAAGATTTAACACTTTTATTATGTACAAAATTAAGTGATCCCTTTCTAATTCATCCCACCTGGAGGCAAGTTTCTTTGATGCCATTGCGCCCCTCCAAGATCCCAGCTTCTTTAATGGGCTCCTGAAAGTTGACTGAAGGTGAAATCTTTTTCTTTAATATATCGGAAGCAATTGGACAAACCATCTAATCTGCTACTCATACCAAATTTCTCACAGGAGGAAGACAAACCACAAGGTCCACGTCACTTGATGGTAAAGACAAACCCGTCGCATTTGAACCAAATACACTCGTCCTAGAGCGAGGCCACAACACTTGGAGAGACCGTGCAACACGCTTAACCGCCCAATTAATATAAGGTTTCCTGATCAAATTCTCAGCAGCAACCTTATGTATCGCAAAGAATTACGTTAGTAAAGTAGAATATCAGCCTAATATCTAAATACCAAAAGGGCATTATAACTGAAAAAAAGTCCGAAGTAATAGACAATACTCGAGCATTTACCTGCTTACCGAAAGTGTCAATTTCCTCATGGAGAATGTCATGAATCACCGACAGATAAGCCTTGCGTGAGGAAGAGGTTTGAGATTCAGGTGGTTGCAAAGGGAATGTAATATCTGGCTGCCGAAACCCAAGAAGTTAGAAAGGTGATACGAGGAAGAAAAAAGAGTATAATATTCCACGATGCCCCTTTTCGGGAAAAAAGGAGGTTGATAACAGGTACGCTTACGTGTTCCTGATCACGAGCGAGCTGCGAAATTGCAAGGAGCCGATCCTGCAGCATTGCGCCAGCCAAAGGCTGCGTCAGCTGACGAGCTGAAAGGCCTTTACTCCTCCAAGATGGCCAAACTACTTCACTTCCATCCATGGGTATGTAGGCTTCTTCAAAATTGGCACCATCATGGAGCCAACCTTTAACACCCCAGTGCCTCGGGCTTGAGCTACCAGATCGAACAGTAGGAAAACCCCGGTGTCTTCTGGAATCACCAGCAGGTGAGGGTGGAGGAGGGCGAGGAGCATGTGGAACGCAGAGGACAACAGGAGATGGAGGCCTTTTAACACGAGGCTGTTCCCGTCTGTTTGGTGGGACGCAAGGGCTTTTATGATCATAATTTCGCTTAAAATCCGATCTTGATCTTTCCCTCGACATACTTGGGATAATTATTGGCCTCAAGATAGGGTATGGAAGTGAATCTACAACCTTGACCTCTCCATCACCAGACATGTTGGACATAGCCCCCGAGACACTATCCTCCGCAACAATATCAGTCATTGTCGCGGATGAATGCAGGATCTTGCCACTAGCTTCATTTCCAGGCATAACATATCCAAGGGTGCCCGAACCCAAAGGATCAAATGGGGAACAAAAAGAAGCAGCCGAAGGCGAGGTCAAACCATTTGTACTATAAGAAGAGGAGAACGCAACCATATCATCAACAGCACGATTCATATCTGCTTCCCGCCAAGCCCAAGAGCTATCATCCGAACAAAGAGATGGAGGGCGTGAGAAACTAGTGCCTGGGTGATCTGAAGGGTCCCAATACATCACCCCGCCACCAAAGTACTGATTATAATCCAACCCAGAGACTGCATGTGTCTCTGACTCTTCTTCTGACATCCAAAGTTTGTCATTATCTTCAACACCTTCCTGTGAATTTGTAACATCAACAAAGTCCATCAAATCACCAGACGTGGTCCTTTCATCCTCTGAAGTAGCTACGCCACACTGCACAAATTGAGCCGTGACCTGCTGCAGAGCAGACTGCCGACGGGAAATAAATTCCCAGTCATAATTGCAAGTAATTGGTGGACCCAGTCCATTAACACCACGCACAGTCGGTGGCCAATCTAAACTCATTGGCAAAGGTCTAGATATTCTTCCATTGTATCCGTTCTCCATTGGAGATTTCCTTACTTGTAATGTCTGTACAAAAGAATGGTGAAAATGATTTTGCCAATTGTGACCAACATCAAGATGCAGTCTATCAGTGGCAGCAGGAAGATGTGTGCTGGCAGAAGGATGAGGAGGAGCTATATTGGGCCATTCATACGAAACATATGCTGGTGAACTTATGGATCCAACTCTAAGGATACTGTGACTTCCACGCTCCGGAACAAGATCAGGTTTTCCTTCTTGTCCGCTGCCTTTTGTTTGTTTCCCAAAATAACCTGCCTTGGTGTAGATTCTATTTAAATCTGCATAACTTTCAGTGGACATATCATCATTATGTCCAGCCCCAGGTTTAATGGTTGTTGCAACAGAACCTCGATCGCAGGTTAAAGAGTGATTGCCACTAAAGTCAGCATGGTTTTGCACCAGGTGGTTGCCTGAGTTTTGATGGTGCTTCAAGCTGATATTACTGATTTCACCAGAGCAATCACTGTCAGCGAGCTGCACCACAGTATCCATAACTAAATTACTACAAACATTTGGATTTGTTTCGGTTCTTCTAATCTCAATCACAACTTCGTTCGACATGTTCTCAGTAGTTGAACTTCCAAAATTTGAATCAGACTTGGTGGGCCCATCTTTGGAAGAAAATTTAGTATTTCTTGGTTGACAATCGCCAACCTCCGAACTATTGGAGCAAGTGCTTTTAAGTTTCTTCCTTTCTTTTCGATTCTTCCTGTTCGCACTCCGCAAATTTCCCCTATTTACTCCTTTTACAGCTTCCTGGTCATAATCAATCAGTTAAAACCTAATACCCTTAATTGGCCTTTACAATTTCTAAAAAGGAAAACAAGAACAACCATAACATCTGTTGGTAAGAGACCCTCTTGAGCATTATTCTTTTGCAGGACTTTACTATGAAGATTCGAGGTCATTTTAGCTTCTTCTTTACAAGTATACAGCAATTCATCTCCTTTGCACTGCAGCATACAAAAATCAAGTAAAGATTCATGATATGTCCAGTCTCAAATAGTTCTTGAGAAAACAAGATATACCTTAGCATGTTCATCGGGTTTTAGGTCATCATTACAAGGTCTGGGAACAGGATAAGACTTTTTGTTGCGATTCTTCCCTTTTTTCTTGCGTTTATCAGCAAGAGATTTCTCATTTGATTGTTTTTGGAGAGGGTTTGTGTTTTCATCTCCCAGGAGCTCCAATTTTGTCCAATCAAGCGAAATAACCATGATTAGCGCTCGCCATTTTCTTAGTATAATATCAGAAATGCTATTTACAAAGTCCAATGAGCTGAAAAAGAGTTTGCCTTTATCATATCCTCCCTGCTGAGATGCTAACAACATTTTGGAAATAACCTGAAGAATATACAAACTATTTAACATAAAATCTAATGGAGATGAATCTCGAGAAACTTGGGGGCTGGTAACATTCAATTTAGCTCGTGAAACTGATCCGCTGCACATGTCAAAACGCCGTCCACCCAATGAATTCGAATTGCATCCCAATGATTGATATTCACAGCGCCATAATTTTCCATCCGTCACATTATCTTTACCCTTTAATATGTCAACTATCTGAGATATGCAATATAATCATATCAGGCTACAGACTAACAACAAAAAGGCAGCCTAAATTGACAAGAAAAACAACTTGCAAAAACTCTAAGTTATATCTCTTAAGGACAATTAACAACTCAACGACAGAAATAGAAACTACAGCACTTGAAAAGAACAACAATTGCATCCCAATAACTAGTACTCTTAGCAGCCTTACAACAAATAAACCCCCATTACAAATCAACTAGCATAATGAAAAAATCTCTTTTTCAAAATTCACATACCAGCGATTTCGCAGCCTTCCCCAAGTATGCAACAAAAAGCTTATTCCTCACCGAACCATCCAACTTCTCCCACCAATCCACACACCCGTTCTTCCTCCAAAACAAATTCGCCGCCAATCCCGCAGCACTCAACCTCTCCTTCAACTTCACCCCTCTCTTCTTCCCCCCACCCCCACAACCCAACCACGCCAACCTCAACACAACCTCCAACCTATTCACAACAAACTCCGCCAAGCTGTAATACCCCTTATCCTTCAACCACCCAAACTCGGGCCACTCCGCCGCCAGCTCCCCCTCCTCCCCTCCCCTCAAAAACTCCCCATTACTAATATCATCCGCTATCTCAACAAAACCATCCACATCCCCAACCAAACCCTCACCAACACTCATCGCATCGAGGCGCGAGGAGGACGCACTCGTCTCTCCCTCCGTCGAGCAGAAGAGCTCGACGGAGTCGTGAATTCTGCGTTCCGAGGTGTTCAGCTCGGAGAATCGAGCCAACAATCCGTCGCATTTGCGGTAGCAGAGGGTGGGGAGGGAGTGATTGTCGTTCTGCGGGAGGTCGGGGAGGATGATGAAGCGACCGGGGCCGTGCGATTGGAGTTTTTGGTTCATTTGGAGGAGGAGGGTGACGAAATTAGGGTTGATTGTGGTTAGGTGCGCGCGGCGTTGGTGGACCGAGAGGGAGGAGAACCATCGGAGGAGGGTGGATCGTTGCGGGTTAGGGTTAGGGTTAGGGTTCCGGGTCGGGTTCTGGGAGTTGTAGAGAGAGATGTGGGATGTGAGGGAATCTAGAAGCTTCTGCTTGGATTCCATTTTCAGGTGAGAAATGAAAAATTGATCGTTTGTTTGAAGAAGAAAATGGTGACGAGGAGTTGAACGTTAGTTTTAACAATTTCTTTATTTATTATTATGTTGATTATTATTTTATTACTATATCGGTAATAACTATTTTTTAATAAAATAATAATAATAGTAAATTAGTAGTTCTTCTTCTTCTTCTTTTTTCTGTAACAATAGTAACTAAACTAAAGTACTATGAGGTTTATTTATTTTATATTTTTATTGAGAAACTCGACGTATCATGAGATCTACACTTACTTACTCATTTACATAGTTAAATTATGATTCAACTACATCTTATCTCCACATTCTCACTATTATACTCAACATTTCTACATTTCGTCTCTTCAAGTTATGATTTGACAAAAAATTGGGACAAGATTCTTGTACCTTAAGAAAACTTTTGTTGGATCTCAAAATTAATCGTTTCTTTCAAATCAATTACAAACAACTTGAAGATGTTTAATGTCTAAACGCTAGAAGCGTGTTTCAACAAAGGATTGGCCACCAAAATTGGTGCCGTCTTATGATGATAAGATGTGTCTATTCTCTTTTTACTTAAACGCTACTTACTTTGAATATCTTCATAACGCGTGACACAGTTGAGCAAAATACATGTCTTGTTCCCAAATTTGTTTGTCAATACCGCATTCGTACCTCACTTTGAGAAGTAGCCAATAGCTCGATACTAAATATGTGATCGCTAAAATCTGAAGCTCACTTGTGGCTCAAAGTGTACATGTGTTCAAACCATTTTCTTTTGACACCAAGATTATAACCAGTCATTTTACTCCAATGCCTCAAATTCATCATCGGTTTCACAATGTTTCATACAATGATTCCATAACTTCTTGAAATATGATTTACCTTTCACATTACCAAAATTTGATGTAGTGTTTTTGGCAATATGCCACTGGCATAGTTGGTGGTGAGTTGAAGGGAACACATTTGCAATTGTACTCGTCATCGCCTGGCATTGATCAGTAAAGATCATTTGTTGTTGTTTACCTTGCATGGATTCAAGAAATGTTCTTAACAACCACTCAAACGAATTCTCTATTTAATGCCAAACTCAAACATAATATTATCATCATGATGATTAATTTCAACTAAATGAGCACGTTTCAATTCATACTTATTAGTACGATAGATAGTGTCTAATAAAAGTACATCGCTAAAGCACATATAATCATTCAAACTATGAGAGTCCCTGAAGATAAAATCCGTAAGTATATTCTCATCATCAATTTTCATGTTCCAATAAAACTCAACCTCTTTAATGGACTTATCCTTGAAATATTCAACTAGGCCAAGAGAGTCATTCATATCAATTTTTTGTTTTCGAATGAAATCATATACATCTCTTGGTACGAACCCCGCATTTTCTCGTCCTTGTACCATATTTTCTAACAAGCAAATCAAATCACCAACTATATTCTTGATTTAATCATTGCCTTTAAAACTATTTGTTGCTCATCTGTAATATCTCGACCTGATCTTAACAAGTATGTTTGATCCAAAACATACATGTCATGTGTAAGCTCTTCGCCTTCCATGGACCATTTTTATTCTTGTAACTTTTAGTTGTCCCTTACAATATGGTTTTGATGATGGTTTATGATAAACATGTACCTCATTTCTTGATTGCTTTTCATCTTTTTTACCCTCACAAGAGCATACAATTTTTTTACTGTATTGTATCTCACCACTACCATCCACAACCATCATATTTTTTTCCCCATCTTACGCTAAAGCCTTTAGCTAAACCATATTTGCTATATAATGCATGGGTCGTATGCTAATTCTTAACAAATTGGCTCGATTCAATCATCTTTCTAGTTCTTTAACTGGCAAGTTATTAGAAGTTACCTCTTTTTCGACTTGTGCATCTTCATCTACCATAGAAGATTTCTCATACGTTACTTCCTCTTTGCAATTTAAATTTACAAAATCCATAAAATTATGAATATATGAAGTTAATTAAATTGATTTTTATAAATCAAGTAATATTATACAATACCTGAAAACTCGATCAAGTTTATGGGTAGAAAATGATGATGTTGGATGATTTTCCATTATGCACCAACACATAAACAATAAATCATTGAATGGGTTAATTTAAAGTTTTCTTTACAAGTTAGCAATGATTCACAAATACAAAAAGTGACTAACAGAAAAGAAAGAAAATGTTACTTAGAAAATTAAGAATTCATCTTTTCTTGTTCTTGTAAGTTTCGTTACTTTATTAAATACTATTTATATCACCCCATAAACATACTCCTCAAATGAAATATTGATTTTGCCTTAAATTGTTTTCATTACATTTGAGTCTCTGAGATGTTCAAGATGTGCAAGTTATTAAATACATATAGCATATGTAATACATTATAACTTATTTGAACGCTACCTTTTGCTAATAGGCCATTCATTTCAATGTTATTATTGATCAATAACATGACTTTTATTGATCGATAATTACATATCAACATCACTTGTTGAGCACACATTGATGGAGAGTAATAATCATAATCACAACACAAAAATATCCGCAACAATAGCAATAATGAATCTTTTTGCTAAAAATCATGATACCCTTAAATCTCACAAGAAATGGTGGAATAAAAAAAATAGTCGCAATAACGGCAATGACAACTTAAAATCTATATCCTTTTGAAGGACTTTGCTATTAATTTTGTAGTTCAATAATTCAAAGGAGGCTTTCAATATTCATGTACATCCCATTATTTAAAAAGAAAAAAAAACACCACTGCGACAACGACAATGCAGGACGACGGGGGCGATGGGAAGTGGTAGAGTAAGGTGGCACACAACAATGTAAATAAGCTTGGATTTTTAAAAACTGAGAGGAAAATTTTGAGAGAAAAGAAATTAGTGAGATTTTTGGTTATAAGTGTGAAGAAAAGTAGAACCTTAACTAATTATATTTTATTTTATTTTTCTTAGCAAAAATATAACCTTGGTTAAAAACGAAGGAATGTTTCATATCAAGTTTTACACATGGTAATGTTTTAATGGTTGGAGAATTAAGGAATGACGATAAAGAATGAATTTGCACGTGTCGAAATTTGCAGGGTTGAAGAGCACAAGTCTTGTGTCTAGCATCCAACTCCCTATTCTTCTGCTGACCAAACTCTCCATGTTGAAATAACCTAAGTACTTGCATACCTTAAGGAGCACCAATATCCCCGCCAAAGATCTATCTGCACGAATCTCCTACCCAGTTCAAATAAATAGTGCGACGCATCCTTCTTTTGAAAAGTTCCCAAACGGCATAGTATCAGATGCCTTATTTTGTTAGATTGATCCTCAACTAGTTTAGAGCTAGAGAATTTTGCAGTGAAACATGGTGCATGAACCACGTCAAGGTTGACTCGAAGTTTGTACTTAGACGCCTAAGTCAGGAGGATAAGTCAAAATATTTATACTTTGAATTGTAGTGTACTACAAAATACATGTAGATTGAATTATCACTAGGTTGAAACAAGACAATTTGTTAAAATGACTGAACAACTTAGGGGGTGGATTGACCATTGATAGGTAAAACCCAATCTTTGATATATTATCGAGATAAGTAAGAATTAGCGTACCTTGTAATGATACTTAGATGAATATCTAGAATTAATTTATTTTATTAATAATATGAGTTGGCTACCTCTAGTAAGTATGAGCTCATTATTTGAACAACATATAGTGATGCTCAATTCTAGAATACATTGAGTCCTTACAACTTACAAGATGTTCCATGTATAAAAGTACATGCGAACTACCCATACTCGATTTATATTTTGTAAAATTAACTACTTTGCTTTTTTCACCTAGATTCTTGTTTGGTCCAACAAGGACAACTCGTAATTGGGATACATGTCGATCTCAAATTATGACACATTAAAACTGAATCCTAACCAAATTCATATTGTAAAAGGGTACACTCACTTGCCACCTTTTTATTAAGTAATTATAGCATTTTCTCTTGAAAAATCAGTTTATTTAAAGAAAAACAAGAAGATATTTTAATAGAAATTCACCAACAACGACGCCGTTTCCGTGCTGTCAGAATTTAAACCTTACAATTTACATTATCCAAGAATTCTCTAAAGCATTAAACCTCAGCTAAAACCTCTGCCTTTTGCCATGCTTCCACAAAAATGGCTGCCTCACCAAAATCCCCACCAATATCCCTTCAACCCCACCTCCCAAATCCCCATCTCCCAATTCTCAAACCCCACAAATTCGTTCAACCCATTTCAAGAAACAACAACAACCAGTGCTCCCTTAAAAAAACCCACCACAATTCTCTTCTAACTTCCAGTTCATCCTTCACATCCGACCCCAACTCATATCTAGCTCACCTCTGCATTCAAAACGAGCTGAATCAAGCTGTAAAGTTCCTGTCTTTGGTCGGAAAAGAGCCTCAAAGTGACATTGAGGAAGAGACTTTCGTGTCTTTGATAAGGTTGTGTGAGTTTAAGCGAGCTTCGAATGAAGGGTCTTTCGTTTACTCGTTTATTAAGAATCTGATTACCCATTTGAGTTTGAAGTTGGGGAATGCGCTGTTGAGCATGTTTGTGAGGTTGGGGAATGTGAGTGATGCCTGGTATGTGTTTGGGAATATGGAGGAGAGGGATGTGTTTTCTTGGAATGTTTTGATTGGTGGGTACGCCAAGAACGGGTTTTTCGACGAGGCGGTTGAGTTGTATGGGAGGATGTTGTGGCTTGGAGGTGTTGGGATTAGGCCTGATGTGTATACTTTTCCTTGTGTGTTGAGGGCTTGTGGCGGTTTGAAGGATTGGGAGTGGGGGAGGGAGATTCATGCTCATGTGTTGAGGTTTGGGTATGAGGGTGATGTTGATGTTTTGAATGCTTTGATTACTATGTATGTCAAGTGTGGAGACATGGGGAGTGGGAGGTTGGTATTCGATGGTATGTCTAGGAGGGATAGGATCTCTTGGAATGCGATTATCTCGGGGTATTTCGAGAATGGGGAATGTTTGAAAGGTTTGAGGTTGTTCTTTCAGATGAGAGAAGAGGGTTGCTTTCATCCGGATTTGATGACTATGACTAGTGTGATTTCAGCATGTGAGGATGTTGGGGACGAGGAACTTGGGAGGGCAGTTCATGGCTACGTTGCAAAGATGGAATATGGGTCTGAGGAATCAGTGGATAACTCTTTGATTCAAATGTATGCGAGTTTTGGAAGGTGGGAGGACGCTGAAAAAGTTTTTGCTCGAATTGAATGTAAAGACGTCGTATCTTGGACATCGATGATTTCAGGTTATAACAATAATGGATTGGCTGACGAAGCTGTCAAAACTTATAAAATGATGGAAAAAGCAGGTATTGTGCCAGATGAGATAACAATTGCCAGTGTTTTAACTGCATGTGCTTCTCTTGGTTTTCTGGATATGGGTATAGAGCTTCACGAGTATGCAAAAAAGACAGGATTTATTGGAAATATTATGGTTGCCAACACTCTCATTGACTTCTATTCCAAGTGTAAATGTATTGATGAGGCTTTAGAAGTCTTCCACCATATTCCTGATAAAAATGTAATATCGTGGACATCAATTATTCTTGGCCTCCGGATCAATAACCGAAGCTTTGAAGCCTTGATATACTTTAGGCAAATGAAAATCAGTTTAAATCCAAACGATGTCACATTAATCTCCGTCCTTTCTGCGTGTGCCAGGATAGGGGCATTGATGTGTGGAAAGGAAATACATGCTCATGTACTGAGGAACGGAATAGGATTTGATGGTTTTATACCTAATGCACTCCTTGACATGTATGTTAGGTGTGGGAGGATGGTGCCTGCCATGAAGCAGTTTATGATACAGAAACACGATGTTGCTTCTTGGAATATTCTTCTTACAGGACATGCCCAGAGGGGTCAAGGTGAACTAGCCATCGAGTTATTTGATAGAATGATTGAAGCAGAGGTAAAGCCCGATGGAATAACCTTTATAGCTCTCCTATGTTCTTGTAGCAGATCTGGGATGGTAACTGAAGGTTTGAAGTATTTCAGTGACATGGAAACTGAGTATTCTGTTACTCCAAATTTGAAGCATTACGCTTGTATGGTGGATTTGCTTGGTCGTGCAGGAAAATTGGAGGATGCCCATGATCTTATAGCTACAATGCCAATGAAACCTGATCCGGCTGTTTGGGGAGCCTTGTTAAATGCATGTAGAATTCACAGACGAATTGAACTCGGGGAATTAGCAGCTAGGCAAATTTTTGGGATAGATAACAGAAATGTTGGCTATTATGTTCTTTTGTGCAATCTATATTCTGAGAGCGGCAAGTGGGATGAAGTTGCCAGATTAAGAAACATGATGAGAGAAATGGGGCTTGCAATAGATCCTGGGTGCAGTTGGGTGGAAGTTAAAGGAACAGTCCATGCATTCCTTAGCGGCGACAATTTCCACCCACAAGTACGAGAAATAAGTGCTGTCTTGCAGGGATTTTATGAGAAAATGAAGGCGGCTGGTCATAGCGACCCAGAAAGAAGTTATGCAGATGAAGTTGAAGAATCAAAAGCTGAGGTTTTCTGTGGGCACAGTGAGAGACTGGCTGTGGTATTTGGGCTCATAAATACTGCACCTGGAACGCCTATTTGGGTCACTAAGAATCTCTACATGTGCGAGAGTTGTCATAATACAATCAAATTCATTTCCAAAGTTGTTAGGAGAGAGGTTTCTGTTAGAGACACAGAACATTTCCACCATTTCAAGGAGGGGAGCTGCTCCTGTGGGGACGAGGGTTATGGGGAGTCACTTGAACATGAGTTAACTGGAGAAACTTTTACCTGTTAATGAACACTGTATCTTCAGCTTATGTGCATGGTGCACTCCCTAGTGTGCATTGTGGCTTTCTATAAAGGTCTACTACATCCTAAAGTTGTAAGATATGATAGAAGTGTAAACACATATGATGCAGAAGATGAAAGGGAGCGTTATGCTTGTTGTCGTAAGGGAAAAGACAGTTATTGGACACCCGAGATGAAGTTTATGTTTTAAGAGCTATAATATTGGTAAGTGGCTTCAAACCGGGCTTCATTATTGTCTGTAAACTATGTAGTTGGATGCATGTAAATACGGGAGATGGTAAACTTAATATTCTATTGTCAGGCTAAGCCTCTTGCATATTCTCAAATTTAGTCATTACCAGCTGTAAAATGTATTGTAGTGTCACAGTTACATGAAATAATACACAGGCTCATGTTGCAGTTTATGTTGCCATGAGTTCATTTTTGCAGATGTGTGAAGTGTAGAAAAGATTTTCCTTGAAAAGCAGTATTGATACCTCTGATCTCACAATGGAATCCGTGACCTATTTGTGTTTTTTGTTGTAGTCGCAAATCAATCACAAATTATTTCTTCAGCTTTTGCAATATCTTCATATAATCCTTCTGACCGATTCCTCTTTTTTTTCCTCGTTTGTTGAGAATTATTAATTAACTTTTGTTGGTGGTACCTCTTGATTCCATATTGAGGACTACTTTTTTCAGTTATTTTGTGCTTTCCTGTAGTGGTACAGTCCGCGCCAAAGTGCAATCAGATGTTACTAATTATTAAGCCTACGTATTTCATTCTGGCAATAAGCTTATATGTGAAAGAAAACTGATTCCTACATCTTTCATTTCTATCCTTTCGATTAGGCAAGTGTTTACTCAAGTAATGCGGAGCTGAAAATTATTACTAGGAAAATACTTACTTTACAAATGATCGTGACTTGATTTATGTGCATGTACGAATGCAGTATCACTTCATATATTTCCCCAAATCTCTGCAGTGGAGACAAAATAGATTCTTATTTACCGAAAAGGGCCGAAAGGCAAGTCGTGATTGATTGTGTCAAATCCCACTAACAGTATGGTTTAACACATTTGATTTTGCATCTTTGAGTTCGTGATTATCAAAGTGATGGAGTCACTGTTTATGGTAGGTCATTGATCTGAAGTTCCTAGTTGAGAAAACTCCTGCATTTTCTCTCTTTTATACCCAAATCATTTGTTTATTTCAAAGAGAAATAAGGAATAAACTGGCTACCTAAGAAAAAAACTTTCTGTCTGATTGTATAAAAATATATGCTGAGCTTCTTTGCGTCTAAATGTTCTTAGTTGGAATGAAACCATATGTTATTCTTTCTTTGGAAAATCTCTGCTCTCCTGTTATCTGCACCTGATAAACTGATAAGGTTGTTGATATCTACTATAATTTGTATTTTCACACGGTTACATATGCACATGAGGAATGGTTGAAATCAATGTTTTCCCTTAAATTCTTCACTGTTATCTTCCGGTTAAGTTGTCAGGGAGGGACCATAATCTAGTTAGCTCAGGAGTTCAAAACTACAGTGAGCTTAGGTTCCTGTTGGCTAGCTCTGCAAATTGCTCTCCTCTATGACGCAGCACGGAAATTTGTTTCTTTTCTTCTAAGTAGGTAAAAACTATGTCATTCATGTGATAATCATATCAGATTTGTGCTTTCTGTGTATAAATGGGTATACCATTTACAGGTGCATCCTAAGAAAAGATATCAGATATGAACACTTAATAAGTATAGGAGGAATTTAAGTGAAAGTTATGGTGGAAAGACAGATCATCAGAAAGCAATGTAATGAAGAATTCTCTCAAACAACAAGCTGTTATACACACATACATTTCAAACCAATATAAGAATGTTCATGAAAATAACAAATTTCGCACACATAACAACACACACATTATTCACTAGGAGATCTCACTCTCAACAAATGACAAATGAATAACTTGCTGCATAAGCAGCCTTAACTCCTCATTGCTCTCTTTATTGTTTTGATTGATGATCTAATGAAGCTGCTGCTACCGGCATTGCCCTCATCATCATCCTTGTCGTCAAGTACCAATGGTTTTTTCCCTATGCAGTCCACTCTCTTTTTCATGCCCTCCAAGATAAGGGAAGGAGAAGATGGAATACGTCGAAATGCTCTGAAACTGTCTGACCTTGAAAGATCCCTTTCCTTGACAGTTTTTTCTCTGCTCACGTCATTTTCATCGCTGATACTGATTCTTCCTTTTACTTTACTTACAGAAACTGATCGTTGCCTTTCCTTGCCAGTCTTTTCTTTTCTCACATCATTTTCATTACTGGTACTCATTCTTCCTGTTGCTTTACTTACAGAAACCGATCGGCTCGATTTTACTCTCTCCGGAAATACTCTGTAAGGAGGGTTCATGAAAGGAGTGTTACTGTGGGTCACATTACCTACCACGGTATCCTTTCCATCCTTCTTTTCTCGTTCTGAGGTTGACATCCTAGTTTCAGTTTCCTCCGATCCTTGTATTTTCTCGCTATACTTGTCCAAATTCAATTGCTGATCATCTATATTTTCAACACCTGTCACATTCTCGGTGCATGGTGATTCCTTAGTTTTCGAGATTTTGATGTTTTTATGAGGATAAATGAGATTCATCTTCTTGATATATGCATCACTCCTGGTTGTTTCTTTTTCTTCAGTAGTTGGATCCGTGTCTGCATCCTCCGGTGTATTTTCCATCAGAAATTTCAGCCACTTCTCTATGTTCCCTTTCCCACGTTGCTTTCTAATCTCTTCGTCTTCCTCCTCCTCTTCAATGTTGTGATAAAATGGGAATTCAACATTGTGAATTTTCCCCTCAAAATTTTCAAGTCTTTCTTCGATTATGTAATTATCCTCTCCTGGAACAATAGCTTTCTTTTTATCCATGTGCGGCTTCAGTATTCTTATCCTGTTAGACATATCTCCGGATTCCTCAACATCCTTTTGCTTTTCTTCCTCCTTCGGCACAGAGCTTTCTGCTGAAGTTGTTTGCTGTTCCTCCAAAAACTTTCTCAGTTCTTTGTGTAAAGGGGTAGGAGATGTGATCTCTGGCAATCTCAGAACATTCTGTCCATTTTCAACCTGTGAAGAGACATTCATCTCCATTTCTTGCATAGTAGGCTCATTTTCTTGCACACATAGAGCAAGACAATTATCTTCATTTCCCTCAAGTGTATCATCCATTCTAGATCTTTTCCTCGCTTGCTCCCATTCGGGTCGTATTTGTTTCTCAAGCTCATCTCTTTGCTTGTACTTCCTATGAAGTTCTCTCTCGGCAGAATCACAAATTGCCTTCTGTGCTTCGAGCCTGGCAAAAGCAGCACTACTTGCTGCTTGATTCAACCGCACTTGTTCCTTGTATACAACACTCCTGCAACAAGAGAACATATGAAATACTTCAATTTTTAAGAAGATCACATGCTACTAGTCAGAGAGAGAGTTAAATTCTTCATTTGCTCTTACTGGTGCATGGCATCTCTAATCATCTTCTCCAACATCGTCTTGTAGGAAGATTGAGACTCTGCCAATCGTCTGCACTTCTCTGCCCGCCTTCTTTTCTTGATGAGCACCAACTCCAAGTCTTCGATGGAAACCTTCTCGTCCTCAGTCCTCTGCTCCAATTCATGGACTTCATTATCTAACTTCTGTATCTCTGCCTGCATCTTTACAGTCTCTTCTCTCTGTTTCAAAGAATCTCTCGCCATGACTATTGCTTGATAAGGGTTGCTCACCATTAATGGGTCTTCGTTTTCTTTCGACAATTGTCTCATTTTCTTCGCAGCTGCTATGATTGAGTTAGCGTTATCGAAAGAAGCCAATATTTGAAGCTCATGATTCAAATAAAAAAAAAGGTTGATGATATTAGCTACAAACCTATTATGGGGGTGCTTGATCTTGGCCTTCTGTTAACATCCAGTGATTTCAGTGGAACATCTAGAGTTTCCCTTCGTGACAAAACAACAGCAGCAGGCGCGAGGCCTACTTTTCCTTTGGATTCTACAAAATGTTGGGGGAAGGTATGGGAATCAACTGTTTGTAAGGCATTCAGTTCTTCACTTTCACCTTCAGAAAACAACCAAGAAAATGCCCTGCGCCTGAAAAGTTGAAGGATGTAAGCATAAATATCATCATTGGTTTTTACAACATTTTGAAAAAGCTTCCTAATGAAGTTACAAACCTGAAATCTGAGTTGGATGATGCAAATATGGACAAAAACTGGTTAATAGATACACCCACTTGAAAATCCCACCAGGGTATGAGAAACTCAAGCTTGTTATGCTTTCTTTTACAGACTTGCCATTGCAATATTCTGAGGTTGCTTGGGACAGTCAATCCTCCTCCTGCAATTTTAACCACAACAAAAACACAATTATTAAAATCTTAACCACCCAAAATTTACAGCCTCACACAAAACATAGCACGCGCACGCACACACATGCCAACACACATATATAACTACACAAGTGACACTTACTTGACAAAGGGAACCAGTGATCAATGTCCCATGCAAGAGGGGAAGCAGCATCAGCATGATAGTAAAGAACGTTCCCATACGAATCGACACGAAACATTTCCGGATCAAATCCAGCATTCCTGGAAATACACATAAACTATGAGCAAAATACACCTTGATTTGTGATTCAACCTTATTAACTGTTGATGGATTTATATGGGAAAATTAACTGAATGGCCTTTACCCGAGATGATTGAGCTGTTTCCACAAAAGACTCAGAAAGATCTTGGTTCTGTTTGTCGGTTTTGCTTTCGGATCAATCGTAGGAAACATCTCATCCAACTCCTTTGCTCTTAAATCCTGTTCATCACATTTTTTTAGTCCAAATAGCCTCTAAATACTACTCAATCAGAAGATCAGCAACACTAACGTCCTGAAACTAATTCAGACAAAAAACACACCCTGAAATTACATCCACACTCAATATGATTGGCCTAATTAAGACCCCTTTAAAATCGGCGTAAATCCGATCACCACTTCTATACGAAACCAAATTAGTAAAACCCATTTGCACACATAACTCAATTCTCACAAATTTATGCCTAATCGAATAAAAATCAAATCTTTTTAACTCTTCCTGTTCATCACTACTTTATTACAAAAATACAGAGTTCAATCAAACAGTGCAAATAGCCTCTAATTCAAACAGAACACCCTTAAATTACATACAAAGCATAACAATTCGGCTCATTAATTACACCTTAAATTGGTATAAATCACAATAACTGCTACTTTATGAAACCCCATTTATAAAATCCATTTTGTAATAAAAACCCATTTGCACAAATGACTCAATTCCTCACAAATATATACACAATTGAAATAAAAATCGAATCTTTATTATTACCTCTTCTTGTAATAAAGCATATGGAGTGAAAGTGAATGGCGGTCCACGGCTGAAGGGCCCAAAGCTCCGATCTCGACAGAGCTTAGCGTAGGCTCGAGGGTAGCCGAGCCCGTTGTCGATCTCCATTTCATCGGTGGTGAATACGACATCGTTCGCCATATCGAATAATCAGACTGGTAATTGGAAAAAACTGAGATGAATGAGAGAAGTGAGTTTTTATTTTTATTTTTATTTTATTTATGTGATGAAGAGCGATAAGGTAACGGTCCTTTTGTGAATTTCAAATGTTTGGTAAGTGTAACGGCTACATGAGCTGCTGACCCACATAATGCAACCAGGTGTGTAATAAAAGCTTTGGTGTGCTGTGAAAAGACGAGTTTGCCCTCCGTTTGGTACGTTTGTTTAAAAAGAATTGGGCAAAATGGGAGTTTTTGATAGATGAATATTTTAATGGAAGATTTGGTGAGTAATATTTGAAAGTAAAGGAGTTGTGTTTAATTATGATATATGTAAAATCATTGTAGTTTGAAATTGTAATAATGATAATAGTTTATATACGGAGCCTTTAGTGGTTGGAAGTTACCGTGCATTAAATGTTGTGATGTCATTGAGAAGAATAAAAGTCCCTTTTTAGTCCTCACATTATAATAACTCCATCTAGGATTAGTCTAACCCCGCATGTTTTTTTTTGTTTATTTAACAAATCTATGTTAAGAATGAAAAATATTTATAAGATTTGAGGCCGAGCAAAATCTGTCCAATACTTTCTTTATCGTGCACGCAGTGTCTATGTTGGCCGTCTCCATCAATATAAGATCATCCACAAAATGACAACAAATAGATGAGAAAGTTTAGGACCTCGTCGGCACAAAGAATAAGAGATTTCCACTTA
Organism: Linaria vulgaris; assembly: GCA_948329865.1. Classification (NCBI taxonomy): domain Eukaryota; kingdom Viridiplantae; phylum Streptophyta; class Magnoliopsida; order Lamiales; family Plantaginaceae; genus Linaria; species Linaria vulgaris. The sequence continues at coordinate 117,057,708 of OX415250.1, read as the reverse complement.
CCATCTTCCACCGCCTCGTTGATTAAATATGACTGTCGTTCCACACATAACACAAAGAGATATGGCGATAGTGGATCTCCTTGTCTCAAACCGCAAGAGTGGGAGAACACGTCGAGAGGGGAACTATTCCAAAGAATCTTAGTGGCAGCGTTTCGGACACAAAACATAATTAACGCGACCAAATCTTTGGGGGAAAGCAAATGCATACAAAGTTTCCTTGAGAAAATCCCAATTTACTTTATCATATGCTTTTTCAAGATCCAGTTTAATAATCATGTTGCCGATCTTCACTTTTTTCTTGCTTCTCATAGAGTGTAGTACCTCTTATAATATATATATTATCTTGTGTACTCACATCTTTAACAAAGCTGGACTTAGCGGGGACGATGATACGTGACATTATATCTCTGAGCCACATTGTAATACACTTAGTCACCAACTTATAAAGAACGTTACAAAGAGAAATTGGGCGTTATTGAGATATCATACCCGAATTCCGAAGTGTAGGAATCAGGTAAAGATATGCTTCACAAATCTCTATGTCGAATTCCATTTTCAGAAACACATTTTCGGTAAACCTCAAAAGCGAGCTTTAGATCCAAGACCAACTTTTATGATAAAATATCGCTTGTAGTCCGTCAGGGCCAGGCGCCTTATACGGATGTGCAGCAAAAACCACACTTTTTCTATTCGGCCGATCTATTTTCTGGGTCAACGCGTTCTGATCATCCAAGCTCAGAATCTCTTGGAAGCGCGATATATTCAACTGAGATTTGGCAGCGTTGTTCATGCCATAACTGTCTGAGAATAAATTCGTGAAGTAATCCCTGGCATGCTTTTGAAGCGATTCCCCGTCGTTAATCCAAATATCATCAATTTTCAAAGCGACGGTTTTGTTTCGACGCCTTCTAGTCTTGACCGACATGTGGAAGAACTTGGTGTTCCTTTCGCCATATTGGATCCACTTAACTCTCGATTTTTGAAACCAACATACTTCTTCCTGCTTTAAAACGTCGTTATATTCGGTGATTAATTTTTTCTCCAATTGCGCGAGGTATGAGTTTGGTCCCTTAGCAAGAGATTACTGAATTCCCAATAACCGTGTGTTCAATTTCTTCTTTCATTGGAAGATATTGGCGAAGTGATTTATGTTCCACAGTTCAAGGATGGTCGGGATTGCCTGGATTGCTCCTTGTATTTTTTCATTCTCATCCCAAATACGCTGCAGAATTAGCTCACAATCTGGGTGAAAAAACCACGCTGCCTCAAAACATAAAGGTTTCGGTTTGATAATGCTTTCTCCCCCTTGCATCTTGTTAGAATCGGATGACAATTCGAGTTGGTGCATGCAAGATGATGCACGACGTTGTGTGGATATCGATTGATCCAAGCTTGATTCGCTACTGCCCATTTTAATATCCCCTTTATGTTTGCCCCACCCTCCCTCTTGTTGGTCCAAGTAAATGCTGGTCTTTTGTACCCAAGATCAAGAAGCTCGCATCTTTCCAAGTAGTTACGAAAGAAATCAAGCCGTTTTAACGAGACTGTGTGCCCACCCTCTCTCTCATGTGTGTAACACACCTCATTAAAATCTCTGGTAACAATCCAAGGTTCATTGATCTCCACCGCGGCTGCCACCAAACTATCAAAAGCCCCGACTTTGTCAACTCTATGTGGCTGTGCGTATGTGCCCGAGACTCACCAAGATTCAACTTGATGTAGCCGTATACAAGCATGTATGACTTGGTATGTCAAACCCAAAATATCAACCTCTACTTCTTCCTCTTGCCATAACATCCAAACTACTCATGTCATACCGTTTGTGGGAACCATCATGTATCTCGAGTACCCTAGCATGGGTATGATTAATCTCGCATGTTCTTCATTGACCCTCATCTCCAAAATATAGATCACCATTGATCTATGAACTCGAACAAATTCCCTGAAGTTCCTACATAATTCATCTCTGCCTGCTCTTTGACAATTCAAAGATAAGATTTTCATCGACATTCTTGTAATATGATTTGGGTTCACGGGGTATTCAATCGCTGCCCTCAGGCATATTGCAGCCAGTTGCCGCAATATCTTTGGCATTAGGATCATTTGTCGTCAGAGTTCCCATCTGCTCGTCAACGTCCTCATCCACCGTGTATTCGAATTCCCTACCATTTGTCTGCGAATGATTTTGTTCTATCTTTCCCACACTGACGAGGTAATTTCCAGGATACAGATTAGTCTGTCCTCTTGTCATGTTCGTAATGTCGTTGAGAGTCTCCTGAATAGATGGACTCTCATGATGAAGTCCGGAACCTCCACCCATCTGCCTACTAGCATCCCATTTCTGAAAAATACGTCCCAAATTAACATGCTTTTGTCCAAACGTGAGATGAGTCGTTTGAAGGGTATTCGACTCTGAGGGAAGCAAATTCTCGTGCTATGATTCGTCGGCCAGTATTGAGAATGAGTTACTGATTTCGACTTCAATATTGATACTTGTTTACGAGTCTTTCCTGACTTAACTCATTTCTTTCCTTGTCAAGAAAAAATCCTTGGTGGGACTCTTTTACCTTGCACTGAAGATATCTGAGTTTCCTTTGGTGTCTCCCTAGACTCCTACCCATTAAGTCTCCTCTCGTAGTATGTCGCCGCTTCTCCCATCTTTGCCTTTCCTTTCTCCACGTACACATTCTGCATGGACGTATTTCCCCGGGGTGCTCTCCCGTCGTTTCTCGGTGGAACGATCATCCAATCACCATATTTTTATGTTGAGCCTGTTCAATAAGCCATGATGTACTGTTGGTCTTCCCACTCTCCTTCTGTCATATCACAACTTCGGTTTTGTCCATCTCTGTAATTTCTGGGCTCGCATTATTTGAACAATTCTCTTTCTTATGGTCAGCTCTCTCGCAAGAATAACAAATAGTCAGTAAGATTTCATAAACTACCTGGTAGAACGTATCATCAGTACACACTCCCAGATCAAGAGGCACGACCGTACGTACTTCCACACAGAATCGCAAATTTTCCTCTCGATACTTGGTACGTATTTTTGTCAATTTTAATCGGGTCTTCAATGCTTTTGGCAAGGGATCGAATCCATGCTTTACGGAAGTATTCCACCGAGAGATTTAGGATTCGCACCCACATTATTGCACTTTCCACTTTATCGTTCTTGGCATCGAATTTAGGGCACAACTTCGGAATTGATTGGAAGCTCCCCGCCAATTGCCACGGCCCCTCAGTTACTATCATATCTCTCTTCTCCATGCTTAATCCCTTCAAACAATAACAACTATTCCCCAAGTCTGCTAGCTCATAGTCGTTTTGCAACTTCCACATTGTTTCTAATTTGTTCAGTAGGGCTGGATAGAACCGTGTATTCCCTAGCACACGTATTATGATCGCGTCCTACCATTGTTTCTTCATTAGGTCTCGCATTGCTGGCATACTTGTAAACCTCTTGAATGGCATATTCTCTGAAGGTGGGGATTGGATGTTAAGATCTATTTCGTCGTCCATCTCGTCCTCATTGATTCTCACGTGTTCATCTATTTTCTTTGTGGCAGTCGCATATGTATATAGCATATGCTGACTAGGGGCAGTTCTTTTGGGTTCTTGATTCTGGCTATTAAGTTCGAAGTTCATCCTCTCCTTGACAGAGAGGTTTATGCGTTCTTGTGTTCATCGACCCTAAGTCTTCTGGGACGAACTCCGTCGACGCTGGGTTGAATTTGTTTACTTGCGGTGGCGCTAGGGTCTGCATCGTTCTATGTTTCCCTGACCACTTGATGTCTATCATCTTTGTCATTTAATAAAAGGGAATATCTCCATTTTTTTGAATTTTAGATATGCGTAAATCATGGGATCTGAAGATTTATGATTTTAGTTATAAATTGGTCGGGATTATCTTTCAGAATTTGGATTTGGATATATCATCGCCTCCCATCTAGAAACCATTAACATAGAGATCATACGAGAAATATATCTCTTATTTAAAAAGTCCACACAAAAATTTCGTTCTTTATATTTATATTTAAGTATATATTTCTATGGTATTGATATTGTATTTTGTTCCATGTAGGCTGTAGCATTATACATGCAAGCTAAAGTTTAAGCTTTATTCATGCAAGCTTCAACCATCCAAATAAGCCAATGATGGATGCGATAAATAACGCTCCACTCTCTTCAGTTGATTAGGCCATTCAGTCACCCATTGCTGATTCGCGTAATCCAGGTAATAACATGGACGACTCAGAAGTTAAGGGGTTAGCATCAAACTCGAGAGGTACACAACACCTGAAGGTAGAACTGAGTTCACATGATTGTTTAAACCCACTCGATAAGTTAATTTTCAACCTAATACGGGTTAATGCAACAAGAAACTGACAAAGAGAAAAAAACCAAGGAAAAATAAGTTTCTCAAGTTTATGCGAGGGATTTCGCTTAGACGAAGCAGCCTTGTCAAAGAAGGTTAAAAATCAAGACTCCTTTCGGCACCAGGAGACATGCAATAAAGGTAATCCCATCCATTGCACTAACAACTTCTCTATTACTGATTCCAATATAGAGAATTGTAATAGAATTCTGAGAAAGAATCGACACGACGAAGCTGTCGATATCTGGGAATTTGGCAAGAGATTGGGCATTTGTCATAATAATAATGAGGTGGAGATTATCTTCAAGCTTGAGAACATGGAGAAAAGGGATAAGGATTCTTATATCCTTAACAATTGTAGCAGAAAGGGTGATGGATGAAGATTGTCCCTTATGAACATGTGTATTTTTTGTTGTAGGGGATGTGGAGGTGTTAGGATTTTGAGATACAAGAAAGTTATAAAAAAGTCAATGGATGAACTTAGGATCAGAATCTTGAACCAAAGGATATTGTTGTTTGGAGGGATAAATATAGATCACGTCCTGGGTGAATATTATAATTTGATCTCAGTTCTTGTTTCGGGGTATTTGACAATTTTTGTAGGCTTCATTTGAGGATTGTTTCTTTGAGCTGTCTTTTGACACAAAGAACTTGGACAGTTTGTTTGAATTTAATGGTTAGGAAGCAAAAGCAGAGCATAGTTTAGTTGGTTTTTGCTTGATTTATTTATTTGCTGGTTTTTTTGGGCTCTTTTGCCGATTTTTCTTCCATTTAATTGGCCGGTTTATGTGGTCGATTAGGGTCTCTCAGATCTTTTGTGAAGGTGATTCCCCTTGTACTCCTTTTTAATAAAACTTCTTCCCTGATAAAAAAATTACATGTAAAAGGTAAAATAAGTACCAAAAACTAAATTTATCGAAACAAACATGAAATCAGTCAGTCAAAGATATAAAGCCAATTCTACACACTTAAGGACTTTAAACTCATTTTAATCAAGAAAAACAAAAATGTATGTTCTTGTGTTGTCTTTTACGCCAAACAATGTTGGCAACTACATTTTTAGGTATATATTTTGAGAATTCCTTTCGGCAGTAGGCGAACGTAAAATACATAAAATTGATCAACTTTTTTGCCATACTTATTAGTAATAGAATCAACTCTAATATGAATTAATTTATAACAACGGTAAGTTTTAAGATCTTAAAACAATGTCATGATGTCAAAAAATGACAACTGACAACACACAGCTGATCTTGTGTCATGTTCAAGGACTCATGATTCTTGTGCAGACAAAATAGAGAGACAAAAAGCTAAAGTTAAAACAACATTGCAATACTGTTTCCTAACCAAAACCCCGAAACATTTAGGCAAACTAGGAAGTTCGAAATGCCAACATGCTGTGATAATCATGGGATCAATGAATAAGAAGAGGTCATGGCAAAGTTAGACCAGTGGCAAAATTACTCATTACGCTTCTTAAACCCAGGTATCACGAGAATGACGAGATTTTCCCCAATCCTTTCTATCCTTCAATAGAACTTTACACGTGTCTGAGCTTTTGGGAAGCATGGATAGTTTCACCAAATCGATCATATTCTCGTGAGGGAGACAATGGAGAATTAATTCTTGAAGCTCGCTCCCTACTTGCAAAAGATACTCAATCAACTTGATCTCATTTGATCTACATTTGAATTTCCAAATCTCGATTTTTTTGATGTTCGACCTGAAAGGGAACCTTTCAAGTACAACCCGAGAGTGCTTGGAACATAGTCCCTGAAAAGAAAAAAAACCTTGGTAAATTACAAGAACCCTCGTCTAAACCGTATTATAGCTCATATAGTATATCATCGTACCTCTTCAAAAGTAAGTTTTGTAAGATTTGGTGCATTTTCAAGGAATTGGGCTAAAATTTCCCATCCACAGCTTCCCATGCCCAGGGAACCAATCGCCAAGCAGGTCAAATTAATAAACTCAGGTGGCGAAATCGATGAGCAATACAAAGCCTGCATCCAAGATTCACAATTATTGATTATGTTATACACAACTAAGGCAAAAGAGAACAATCGCATTAAACAATGACCAATGCGGAAATAACTATTCCGAATTAAAAGGGAGAAATAAAAACATGGCTAATAAGTGAACAAATAACATATCTTTTAATTTATCTCATAAAATAAAAGATAAAAGATAGATAGACAAATAATGGATAACAAATCTTTCCCCACCAGAATCATTTGTCAATTTGTTATTCCATTAACATTGTTTGTGTTGTATATATAAGCCTACTAGAACCATTTCGAGACACCTTGCATGTATGACCACTCAAAATCATATGACAAACTAGATACAATAACCTCAAAATAAGATGTTAAATGCTAAAAACCAGTTGTGGAGGATTAGCTCTACAGTGAATGTGAGTAGCAAGAGATCCAGGAACAACTTTTCATCGTTTCACCTAATAGTATCCCAGTTCATAGAGGAAAAACAAAGATCATCGACTAACTGGTGCTAAGCAAACAGAACAAAAGGCCTAACCTTAAATAATTATATATGAATCACACTCCTTCCATAACACTAGCAAGTAGAAATGGTACTACAAGTTGTAATGATATAGTATTGTGAGAAACAAACAGGTCAAACCAAAATAATATGTACCTTCATTGCATTTTCGTACAAACCGAGGCGCGTGACTCTTGACCAAGCTATAAAAAGCTCAGCCAGTTGAGGATTCTCGTTAGTTTCTGTACCTAAACAGTCGAAACCAACGCATATTGAATGAAGAGATCCGGTATTCCTCATAACAAAGTTGGTGAGAATACCCAAAAGCTTCAAGGCTTGGGGCATCGATCACTACATTGCATTCACGATTGCCACGACCATCTATAAACAACTTTTTGATTGTGTGACTTCAGGTGTATTTCACGTACACACAACTCGTGAGTCTCAAGTCAACGAGCACCGGGCATCAATCAAGTAAATCCCGAAGGTGATGCTTATGGCATAGTACTACCGCATTAAGCAAAAGCTTCTTGAGATTCGGCAATCTATACTTGCTCGGGGTAATAAACCATGGATTTTTAATGCCCCACTCCAATTCCACCAATGTGGAGTAACCATTCAGTTTTCTGAAACAGAACACTTAAATCACACATAGTGGCTATGACCCCAAGGTGCTGCACTTTAAATCGTAATACAGTACACACCCACGAGCAATCTTTACATCATTATAATGCCCCTTGTTGCAGTTAATAACTATCTTTTTCACAGGCGGGACGTTTACATTCAGCAATTTATCAACACAGTCGATAAAGACATGAGATAATGTAAAATCTACATGTAATGTATCAGAATTTTCACAGACGGGATGGGGACGGGGACGGGGATGGGGACAGGGCGGGGGCGAGGGCGAGAAGGTATACGAATCATCAAGAACAAGTTCATTGAGAGGGACATGAGTAGAGAAAAGGGATTTTCACCTAGTGGAGAGGATTGAAGTAGCTACTACATCTTTTGTGGGCAAGTATGATAATATTACGCCTAAAACAAAATCGGAGAGGTTGCTGATTCTATCACTGCTGCACTGAACACGCCTTGTTGAGGGATTTGTTGACCCCATTACTTGAAAATTATGCAAGAAATTGCAATTATAATGATAATATTTTGCAGAGAAAAAAAGAGACAGAACCTCGTCAAATTTTGTGATGCATGAAATTTCAGTGAGCTAGCTCTGCGTAAGTGCAATTTCTTTCTTCAAAGCATACAACTTTAATAATAAAGAAAAAACAAGAAGTTTTATTACAAGTGTGCGATTAGTTAGATGTACTTTGATTTGGAGGAGACATTTGTCGTGGCACATCTTACATGTGTTTACATATTTTGACTCAAGAGAATAAAACAACAAAAGGGGGTTGAAGTGTGCCACGTAACATATATAACTATGTACAAGGAAAATAGGAGAGGGTATTGTTGTAAATGCAAAACTACGTTCTAAAAACATTTAAAATTTTAACTATTTATATATGTGGAAATGCACAATAAGAGTTAGTTGTTGACCATGCACCTCTTTCAGGCGGGTTATTCTTAACACATACTTTGTTATTGTATTTATGATAGGTAGTCTTAACGTGTATTATTCAGAACGCCTATCTGTATCATAAACGCAAACGCAAGAAGAAAGATATGTGATTTTATTTGAAGGAGAGGGTGTGTACACTTGATTGATTTCAATCAGCATTTTATTATTCCGATGGGAGCTATTTACATAGAAGATACTTTTTTACACATGGCAAAGGTTTTATGCTATCTCTTGACAAATGACTATTATGCAGTTAAGTGATGGTTACTCCGCAACCAGCTTTCCGAGACAACGCATAACATATGTCATGTGACTTTCATTAAATCGTATCTGTACGATAGAAGATATCACTCAATTCGTGTGTTGTTTGTTCGTAGCCTATCATAATTGTTCGTAATCTATCGTGATTATTACCCTCGTAGAGAGACTCCAAGCAAAAGGCGATTATATAATTGTTCCCCTCATAGAGGGGCACCAAGGAAAGGGTGGTTGTATAAAGAGAGTATTACCACATGAGGTTATCATTAGTCTTCCCAATTCCTATTGTATTCAGAGACATCAATAGGAATTTTAAGAGACTTTATGTGTTCGTCCCACATGGCAGATTGTCGGCCTTTATCTTCTTGGGCGGGAAACCTCCAACACGATTTTTATTTCTCGAATTATATGCCTTTATTTAATATGAAAGAGTACTCATGCCGAATTTAGGGTTTCCACCATCATTTTCTTGCCTCTTTCCAAACTCATTCTCTGATCATTTCTCCTGTTCGGGCATAATGTCATCTGGCTGATAAGACAATCTGCTATTATGATTCCTTCTTCATATGAGACGGTGATTGTGCCCGCTAATGCAACCACTTCTAAGAGAGGAGGTGGTGGATTGTCAGTAGTCCCCGATGCTTCTGGTACTTCTAAAAAGTCAAGGAAAAACACAACTCCTAAAAAGAGACAAGAACTTGCAAACATTTTAAGATTTGTTGAAGCGAAAAGTGTGACTCATTGGTTTAGGAAGTTCAACATGGATGTTTCTGATTTGACCGTGATGGTCATTGATGAGTTAATACTTATAGTGATTTGAGTACCTAATTTCTTATACTTTTGACTGTTATTCATAGCATTTTTACTGGTTTTAGTCTTGTTTTGTAATTTATAGTTTTGAGTCGAATAGAGCAAAAAAGGTTTATATTTGAGTAAAATGAGCATGAAATAACACATGGGTGAATGATGAGCAATTTGGCAAGGTTAGCAGCATTTCAGACCATAACCTAGACTACACAGTAGATGACACGAGGCTGCGCATCAACATAAGTGATCGGGCAGCCTGCATGACCAAAGTAGAAGCGACGCACAACGCCACTACCTACAGGGCTCGTGCGTCCCATGCCAATTGTCGCGCATCTCGCGCTACAGCACGCGCGGTCCATGCCGGTCGAATAGTCGTAATTGATAGCTCAAACTAGTCGACATTGGATCGTAATAAAAACACAACAGATCGTGCACCTTGAAATTTAAAAAAGATGAAGTCGTGAATTTTGAGTTGTAAATTAGGGTTCTTCGCGAAATTGGAAGTGGGAGATGATGATTAGTTGTAAATCGAGTTATGGAGAGAAAAAAGGGGATGATTTCGGGTGATCTTTTATATAAGAAAAATGGGTAAATTTAGGGTTCTTTGAATTTGAATTTAGGGATTCTTCAATTTCAAAATTGGGGGTTGTTTGATTTTGAAATCGGAGAGATGTTCGCAATTTAAGATTGATAAATCACCATGAATTTCAACATACTGGTTGGAATTGGTGGAATTTTAAGCTTCTTCCATTTGGGATGAATCGGGAGAAAATTTTAGGGTTATTTCGATTTGGGAAATCTGACATGCATGCTGGTTTGAATTCGAGTTTATATGTGTTGAGAACAATTGACCGTTAATTGCAGGTTTTAACTTTTATGTTATTATTTGTTTTTTTTTCTAAATCTTTAATTCAAATAAATTGTAGTAAAATAACAAAAAAACGTTTTTGATGACTGGGCACTTTCAACCGTATAAACCACACGAGGGAGTGTATTAAAATTAACTATAAATTTTAAAAAATTACTCCACCAGATTCTAGCGGAGGAGGACGAAAATTGAAAATTGATACAACATATATGACAACTTATGCGCAATGTCAACATAAGTGATATCTTTTAAAACGTGGTTAACATAAAGGGCGGCCAATGCAAAAATCTCATTTTATTTACCCTAGTGTGCAATGATCTACTTGTAACTATTCCAACATTCTGAGATGGAATCTAACTATCGCACTGTTACATCTAAGTCTAAGGTGGTGTTTGCAAACTCTAGTGAAAAAGTAGAAGTTCATAATTTTTAGTTAAGCCAAAAGCACCCCCACACCAGCTTGAAGATTGTGAGCTTTTTTAGCTTAAAAAAAGTTTTGTAACCGAAAAAGCTAGATTTGCAAACACCCAAAAATCACTTGTTCAAATAAAAAGCTGATTATAGCTTTTTTTAAGAGTTTGCAAACACCACCTAAGTGTGAAACCGGCTTCCTAGTGTAAAGTAACAACATAAAAAAAGCCAACTTCCAATTCATTAAGTACCAAAATATTCATATATTGCACTCCATCAAATTCGAGAGAAGGCCTCACAAGATTTACACCGAGCTTTCGGTTCTCCTAAGAGTCCCCAGCAAGATCAATTAGACTTTGTAAGATTACTAATTTACTACTATGAAGAAGTCTCCAACTAAAATTCTTAATCTTCGAGTGTCGTACATTTTTCAAAAATCTTTAAAGAGTTTGTTCAAATTAGAAGACACTTGAAAAGTTGAGTTCACTGAATATATTCTCATTTACATATCCATTTGTTGTTTCGATTCTCGAAAAGCTAAACTCTTTCCAACTCCGTCAAGAGGTTATCAAGTGTGTTCTCACAACTCCTTTTGATAAAATATGGAATATTAAGTATAGAATCGCCTCTGAATTATCTGATAATAACTGTCTACTCATTTGGAGAAATTTAAACAATGTTGATTCAATTCTAAGTTTGAAATAGCCATATATATTCAAGCATTAACATAGTTTTTAACAATGAGTATGATTCAAGGAATACGATTAAAAATTCAAATCGTTCACAAGTCACATAACACTACTCTGTAGTATTTTGTAAGTTTCCACAAACATACCATGCATGCACCAGTTCTACTTGTTAATTAGAATATGACCGATTCTAGCTACTTATTACTGGTTTAATTTGACAACACAATTATTGCTTCAAAAATGGAAAAATAAATTAAAAGTTTACAAAGCAAACACATGATTAATGTCCTTTATTTCTTCCCATCTCCATTATATATATATATATATATATATATATATATATATGACCTTAATTCCACTTCACTCTGCTGTACGTAGTATATTTCTCGATCTACTCCCTTATTACCATCTTATCTTACAGAAACAGAAACAGAACCATGACCAAATATCTTTTAATAGCTTTTGTCCTTTTCTAAAAGGGCGAATTATTATTTCTGCCCAATAACTTTGCCAAAAATTACTTTTTGCTCTTTTTTTTCGGCCCCCACTTTTTCTGCCCTGCTAGTTTTTATTTTTCTATAAAAAATGTCCAATTTTAGCCACATTAGCTAAATTGCTGATGTGACTGCCGAGTCAAGAAAGTGCTACGCCTAGTCAATAACTTGTCACGCCACGTCATATTTTTCAGCCCTAAAAACGTTTTTTGGACTAATCCTTGTAATATTAAAAATTGCACTTGAACCCCATAATAAATTGCACTTTGCACCCCTAATATATATATATATATATATATTAAACATATATATATATATTCAACACATATATATATATATTAAACATATATATATATATTCATTTTTTATATCTTAAAAATATTTTTAAAATAATAAAGATTTTAATAAATTTAAAAATTGTAAAAAAATAAATAAAAATAAAATACATTAATTAAAAAAAATAAAAATTTTCATCATCTTCATGTACCCCACCCGTACCCCCCCCCAACCCTGCAGCTGCCGCCATCATCACCATCCCAATTTCATCATCACCCTCGCCGCCATCATAACTAGCTCCGTCGCCGCCACTATTCACGGCACTATTCAACAGCCCCGTCGCTGGCACTCCCCCACCCCTTATAAATGTTAAATCGGATGCGATTCCGAGAAGAATCGAAAACTCTGGCGACTCTGCTTCAAACTCCGGCGGGGTGCGGGGAAGAAGAAGAAGATGATATGTTTATTTATCTTTTTTTTTTTGTTTTTCTTATTTTGGGGTCCAAGTGTAATTTAAAAAAAAAACTATTGGTTAAGTTGTGTAATAATTCATATTATCTTAAAAACGTTTTTTCAGCAAAATAATTCCACGTGGCTATAGCAACTTATTGACTAGGCGTAGCACTTTCTTGACTGGGCAGCCACATCAGCAATTTAGCTGATGTGGTTGAAATTGTGCATTTTTTATAGAAAAATGAAAACTAGGAGGGCAGAAAAAGTAGTAGCCGAAAAAAAAGGGCAAAAATAATTTTTGGCAAAGTTATTGGGCAGAAATAATAATTCGCCATTTCTGAAATATAATCTTGTCCATGGAGGAAAGGGATGCCTTGTTTACTTTACTGTCCAAACTCATGTTAACATTGAAAGTCATCTTCCTCCATACTCCCCGCCACTGCACTTGCACTGTGCATCTGGTAATGACGACTTTGGGAATCACACATGTTGGTTTATTTTGTGTTGGCCCAAAAGCCCCAAACTAAAGCCCAATTCCCTTTATGCCCTAATGTAGTCTTGTGAACCCTTATCTTCCAAGACAAGCTTCTTTGTGTGAGCCAACATTATTCCTATGTTAGTGAGAGAAATATTGGAGAGAGAGAGAAGAGAGAAAATAGAGTCTTTGTGGGTACTCTTCATCTTTGTGGGTTTTCTTCTTCCCCCTCTTCACCTAAACACGTTGTGTGTGTGAGAGATATCTACTTTGTGTAGTGAGCTACTTAGTGTGGGCTCTTTAGTTGGTGTAGACCTTGTGGTCTTGGTGGTGCACTTAAGAGGAGCAGGAAACCGAGTCGAGGGTTTCTGAGCTGGAACGAGAAAGGAACGAACACCCAACAGTGGTATCAGAGCAGTAGGGTCGTTTTTTCGTCGTTAGTTCGTCGCTCCGCTGCTGCCACCACGTCACTGCCGCTGTGCCGCCACGTCGCTGCCACGACATCGCCGGGCAGCCCCTTCCGCTGCCACTCCGGTTGCGTATAGGTAAGTCGAGATTCCTTTTGTGGGATCCCGCTTGGGTAAATTGGCTTAAACTCCCCTTGGTACCGGTGTGATTCCGGTTTTACATTAGCGATTTAATTTTCAGCATTGTTGATCCTGATGTGAGTCCGGTTTCTGGTGTGAGTCCGGTTGTGTGTCTTGGCTCCGGTGAGATTCCGGTTATGTGCTTTTACGTGAGTTATTTGTTGTCATGTCTTCCTCTATGAGTCACTATGGTATGGCCCCATTTAATGGGAAATGTGATTTTGATATTTGGAAGCAAAAGATTAAATGTGTTTTAATCCAACAAAAAACTTTTAGAGCTATAACTGAAAAGTACTTAGAAACTGAAGACAAGGCTAAAATTGCTGAATTAAATGAGATGGCATGTTCCACTATTTACTTGAACTTATCTGACTCTGTGATTAGAAAAGTTGGTATGTTGGAGTCTGCCAAAGTGCTCTGGGATAAACTTGATAGCTTGTTTACGGATACTTCTTTGCCTGGAAAGTTGTTCTTATTTGAAAAATTCTTTCATTTTAAATTGGATTTAAACAAAGATATTGATGAGAATATTGATGTGTTTAATAAGCTTATTCAAAATATCAAACAAGCTGGTGATAAACATATAGATGATTATACTCCTATTGTGTTGTTGAATGCTATTCCCGATTCTTATAATGATGTGAAATTTGCTATTAAGTATGGTAGAGATGACATTACTCTTGACATTGTTGTGAATGGTTTGAGAAGTAAAGAACTTGATTTGAAGCATTCTAGGGGTGGGAATAGTCAGTCTAAAGATTCTGGTGAGGTTATGCATGTGAGGGGGAGATCTCAGAATAGATTTCAAAACCAAAAGCATGATAACAATAGTAAGAAAACTAATGGTCAAGGAAAGAAGAGGCCTAAGTCCAAGAATAGAAGTTGTTATAACTGTGGTGACTCTGGACACTTTATCAAGGATTGCCCTAATCCCAAGAAGAATGAGCATGCTAATGTGGCTATTGATTTGGGTGATGTTTTTATGATGTGTGATCATGTGAATTATGTGTCTGGTTCTTTGCCTGAACATGAGTGGTTAATTGACTATGGCTGTTCCTTCCATATATCTCCTTTTAGACATTTATTTTCTAGTTATAAAAAGTTTGAGCATGGCGTTGTGTCTTTAGCAAATAAAAAGATATGCAATGTATTAGGAATTGGTGATATATGTCTTAAATTTTCTTGTGGCTCTGTGTATACCTTGAAAAATGTGAGACATGCGCCTGATATATGCTTTAATCTGATATATGCTTCTGCTCTTGAGGATGATGGTTTGGAGGGAAGGTGGGGAAAATGGGTTATGAAAATCTTGAAAAATTCACTTGTTTTGTTTAAGGCTGAAAGGAGAATTAGCTTGTATGTTTGTTGTGCTAAGCCTGTTTCTGACTTTGCGAATGCTGTGAAAGATGATAAATCTGTGTTATGGCATAATAGGCTTGGGCATATGAGTAATAAAGGCCTTAACATTTTGCAAAGAGGTGGTCATTTTGGTAATGATTATGTGTCCTCTGTGCCTTTCTGTGAATCATGTGTTTTAGGTAAACAACATAAGGTTTATTTCCCTATTTCCTCTTACCCCAATCAGTCTAAGTGTACTGATGTGCTTGAATATGTTCATGCTGATGTTTGGGGTCCTGCTAGTGTGTCTACTAATGGTGGTAAAAAGTATTTTCTGTCCTTGATTGATGATTTTTCTAGGAAAGTTTGGGTTTGTTTGTTGAAGCAAAAATCTGATGTTTTTAATGAGTTTAAAAACTGGAAAACTTTGGTGGAAAATCAAACTGGGAAGAAAATAAAGATGCTTAGAACTGATAATGGACTTGAATTCTGTAATAAGGAACTTGATCAATTATGTGCTTTATGTGGTATTAAGCGTCATAAAACTGTTCCTTATACTCCTCAGTAAAATGGTGTTACTGAGAGGATGAACAGAACACTTCTAGAGAAAGTGAGGAGTTTGTTGTCCTCATCTGGGCTCTCTAAGAAGTTTTGGGGTGAAGCCGTGTGTGCTGCTACCTATGTGATTAATAGGTCACCATCTGTCCCTTTGGGAGGGAAATGCCCATAAATGGTTTTCACGGGAAAACCGCTTGATTTGTCTAATTTGAGAGTATTTGGCTGTAGTGCTTATGTGCATCAAAGTGGTGATAAACTTGAACCTAGGTCTAAGAAATGTGTTTTCTTAGGGTATCCTGATGGGGTTAAAGGCTATAGATTGTGGAATAGAAGTGAACCTGGTTTTAAAGTTGTGATAAGTAGAGATGTGATATTCAATGAGAGTGAATCTCCATGCTTGTCTGTGTCTTTGCCTGGTGTTGCTAATTCTGAATCTGATACTGCTCTTTTTGAGGTGGAGCATGTGCCTAGTGTTTGTGAACCTGTTCAGCCTGTTGAATGTGATAATACTCTAGAGATGCATGATAATAAGAGTGATTTGCATGTTGGCAATCAAGATGAGACCACCTCAAGTGAGGTGGAGCATGTGTTGCATGATGATATGCATTTGTTGCATAATGAGCATGATTTGCATAATGAGCATGTTGAGCATGAGTTACACGATGATGATTTATTGCATAATGAGGTTGATGAGCATGTTGTGCATGATGAACTTAGTGTTCAAGAGTATCAACTCATTAGGGATAGAGGTAAAAGGAACATTGTGAAAAAGGCTGATAGAATGTCTGACTTTGCTTTCAATGTGTTTGAAATGTCTGCATTTGCCTTTAATGTGTTTGAATCTCTTGATTGCAATGAACCGAGGACTTATCGTGAAGCCTTAGAATCTAAACAATGTGATAAATGACTTAGTGCTATGAAAAGTGAGATGGAATCCTTGCATGTTAACCAAACTTGGATACTTGTCCCCAAACCTGCTAAGTGCTCTGTTGTGGAATGTAAATGGTTATTTACAGTGAATGAGGAATCTCAAAATGTTATATTTAAGGCTAGGCTTGTTGCTAAAGGATTTACTCAAAAGGAGGGAATCGATTATGCTGAAATATTTGCCCATGTGGTCAAATTCACTACTGTTAGAATTATGCTTGCTTTAGTTGCTCATTTTGATTGGGAAATGAAACAAATGGATGTGACTACTGCTTTCTTGCATGGTGATCTTGACAAGAAGATTTATATGAAACAACCCGAGGAATTTGTGGATCCTAAGAAGCCTGATTGTGTCTGTTTGTTGAAGAAGTCTCTGTATGGCCTTAAACAGTCACCTAGGCAATGGAACATTAAGTTTGATAAATGCATACAGTCTTTGAGTTTTGTCAAAAGTGCTTATGATCATTGCTTGTATTTTAAGAATACTGCTTCTGTGCCTGTGTTTCTATTAATCTATGTGGATGATATGCTGATTATCAGTCTGTGCCTTAAGTCTATTGTGCATGTGCAAAAATGTCTTTATGAAAATTTTGCTATGAAAGACTTGGGTGATGCTAAAAGAATTTTAGGCATCAATATTGTGAGGGATAGGAAGAAATCTACTCTTGTGTTAAACCAGATTTCATATGTTGAAAAGGTTTTGAGTAAATTTAACGTGTCTTCTGCTAAGCCTGAGAATGTGCCGCTTGCTTCTCACTTTGTGTTAAGTAAGGATCAATCTCCAAAGATTGATTCTGAAATTGAGAAAATGAAGAGTGTGCCATATGCTAGTGCTATAGGTTCTGTCATGTACTTGATGGTTAGTTCTAGACCTGACATTGCTTATTCTGTGAGTTGCTTGAGTAGATACATGTCTAATCCTGGTATGCCTCATTGAAATGCTTTGAAATGGCTTCTAAGATATTTGAAACCATCTGCGAATTTTGGTTTGACTTTTTTGAAGTGCCCTGATGGTGTGAAGCTTGTTGGCTATGTGGATTCTAATTATGCAAATGATAGGGATAATAGAAAGTCTACTACTTCCTATGTGTTTACCTTTTGTGGTGCTTGCATAAGTTGGAAATCTCAATTACAACCTATTGTGGCTTTGTCTACTACCGAGTCTGAGTATGTTGCTGCTACTGAAGCTTTCAAAGAAGCTCTTTGGTTAAAGCGTATTGTGTCTGAAATTGGTTTTCTAAAACAAGATGTGGTTGTATTTTCTGATAGTCAATCTGCTATTCAACTGTGTAAGAATCCAGTGTTTCATGATAGAACTAAATATATTGATGTTAGGTTTCACTTTATTCGAGACATAGTTGAGAAATGGCTTTTTAAGTTGAACAAAATTCCTTCTGAGTTTAATCCTGCTGATATGGGAACTAAATGTTTGCCTGTTGAGAAGCTTACTTCGTGTTTAAGGATTTTAAACTTTTGTGAAGGATGATTTGTGTGCTATGTGCTATATCTGTTAGTTGCCTGTTATGTGCTTACCTAGGTGGTGATTACATATTTTGACCTGTGTTGTCAGGAGTTTACTTTGGTATCCTCCATTGTCACTTACATTTTCTTAGTGAACTTGCAGGTGCCCCGGCGATGATGAGTCCTCCGGTTCCGAGTCCTTAGTGCACCATCTTGGGCCAAATGTGGAGATTGTTGGTTTATTTTGTGTTGGCCCAAAAGCGCGCCCCAAACTAAAGCCCAATTCCCGTTATGCCCTAATGTAGCCTTGTGAATCCTTATCTTCCAAGACAAGCTTATTTGTGTGAGCTACCATTATTCCTATCTTAGTGAGAGAAATATTGGAGAGAGAGAGAAGAGAGAAAAGAGAGTCTTTGTGGGTACTCTTCATCTTTGTGGGTTTTCTTCTTCCCCTCTTCACCTAAACACTTTGTGTGTGTGAGAGATATCTACTTTGTGTAGTGAGCTACTTAGTGTGAGCTCTTTAGTTGGTGTAGACCTTGTGGTCTTGGTGGTGCACTTAAGAGGAGTGGGAACCGAGTCGAGGGTTTCTAAGCCCAGAACGAGAAACACTACAAGAAAAAGGGGTCATTAGGGACCGCAAATTAGCGACTGCCAAGCAGTCTCTAGACTTCAGCGACTGCTGAAGACAACAACGACCGCTTAACAGTCGCTAAATTTAACGAGCGACCGCTAAGCAGTCGCTTTATAATTTGCGACTGCCAAACAGTCGCTATTGTCCTTATGGACAATCAGCGACTGCTTAGTAGTCGCTACTCCTTTTAAAATTTATGGGCCACACATTTCGGCCCGAGTTGGGCCAAAATGTGGGCCAATTTTAGGGCCGAATTTACCCTAATTCGGCCCTAAATAAATCAGCGACCGTTAAGCGGTCGCTGATTTTGGGGTATAAATAAAAAAAAATCTTTTTTTTTATTTCACCATCTTCTTCCCCAAATCAGTGACTGTCGAGCCGTCGTCGCGATTTCGAGCCGATTTCCTCATCTTCTTCCCCGATTTCGAGCCACGTTTCAGTCATTAGCGACCGTTGAGGTCAAGTTGCGACCAAACAACGGTCGCTCACTCTCACTTGCCCATTTCCGCCTCCTTGCGCCGCCTCCGCCTCTTCTTGCGCCGCCTCCGCCCATTTCCGGTAATGAAATGCTCGATTTAGTTTTTCCTTTTTTTGTGTTTTACTAATATTTTAATTTAAATTCGAAAATTGCCTAATTTAAATCCGAAAATTGGTATTGTTAGATTGTTAGATTTGTTGTATGATTGTTAGATTTGTTGTTAGATTTGAAATAGAAATAGAAATAGATTATTGTGAAATTAGAAATAGATTAGAAATATATTATTGTGAAATTAGAAATAGATTAGAAATAGATTATTGTTAAATTGTGAAGTTATAAATAGATTAGAAATAGATTATTGTAAAATTGTGAAATTAGAAATCGATTAGAAATTAGATTAAGGAAAAAAAATAGAAATAGATTAGCAATAGATTAGGGATTAGATTAAGGAAAAAAATAGTAATAGATTAGAAATAGAATAGAAATGAGAATAAGGTAAAAAAAATAGAAATAGATTTGTGAAATTGATTAATGAATGATTAAAGGAAAAAAATTGAAATAGATTTGTGAAAATTAGATTATATATTAGATTAAATTAGATTAGTTTTTACTTAGATTTTTTAATTAGATTGTAAAAATGAGATTAAGTTTATACTTAGATTCTTTAAATAGATTGTAAAAATTAGATTAAGTTTATACTTAGATTTCTTAAAATAGATTGTAAAAATTGAATTGTTCAATTTGAAATAGTTTTGTGTTAGATTGTTAAATTGTTAAATTAGATTCAAATGTTGATTAGATTTTCTAAATGTTATATTTTCATTTTTACAGTATATACATATTTTCGGCATGACGTCACGTAAGACCACTAGCGGTACTGGAGGTCGAGGTCGAGGTCGTGGAGACGGAGGTCGTACTGGGGTGTCGGGTACTCGTAGCGGTGGACGAGTCACGAGTAGTGGCAGTGTAGGTCGTGGCAGTGTAGGTCGTGGTGGTGTCGGTCGTGGTGGTGTTGGCCGTGGTGGGGTTGGTGCCAGTGCTAGTGGCGGAGTAAGTGATAGCGGTGTTGGCCGTGGTGATAGTAGCAGTCGGGGGGGGGGGGGGGTCGAGGTAGCCTCGGACCTGTACGGATTGTCCGATAGGCGACTCGTGCATCGAATGGCCATGCAGCCGAGCCATCCGATGCGGCACTAGGGTCAGGTGACGTCTCTACGTCGAGGACACCAGTGTTGCAGCGGCAGTTATTAGCAGAGTTTGAGACCGCCGAGGTGCCAGAGGTGCCACTACCCCGATCATCAGAGTCCACCAGGTCCGAGGTGCCACGACCACCCACTTCAGCTTCAGTAGGGACTCACGTGCCCCCATCTGCCGAGTCTACCAGACTTTAGACTCCATCACCTGTACACGACATCGGAGCTGGACAGAGTCAGAGGTCGAGTGAGTCACCACTACCGAGCCAGTCTCGCCCGCCGAGGGGACCAAATGCACCATGTACGACGGTCCCGGCGGGACAGAAGATTTCGCTTATAGAATTGCATCGGGGTTGTTTTTCCAAGCCCCCTAGTCGTGAGGTCGCGAAGGTGATCACTGGCCTCATTCGTCAGTTTATGACTGAGTTTTGGCCCTCCTACACAAAGATTCCCCCCGAGATACGGAAGGAGATGTATGCTCGATTTACAGTGAGTTTTTAATTTATTGTTTAATATCTCTTAATTTAGTTTATTAAATTAGGGCTTTTTTAAAAAAAATTATGTTGAATTTAGTTTATTAATTTATTGTCGTAATTAATTGTTGAATATTAATTTTTTTTTGCAGAATAGGTTTGGGATTCGTTACTCCGATAGGGGTGCAGTACACAGGGCATGCCAGGAGAAGGCGAGGGAGCTTTACAAACGAGCGATGAACAAGGCGCATAGCTATTACATGGAGAGGAAGGATATGGAGAAGTATCGCAACAAGACAAAGACGCCGTGGATGAGCGAAAGTATTGAGAAGGCGGCGACAAAACATTGGGAGACGGAAGAATTTAAGAAGAAATCTGTCAAGGGAAAGAAAGCTAGGAGAGGCGGTAAGGAGGATGGCCCGGCGCCCGCTACCTTTTACGGTGGTTCTATTGATTACGAGGAGATCCGACAGCGCCTGGTATTTTTTTTTAAATTATATATTTTTAATTGTTCTTAAGTTATATATTTTAAGATGTTAATTTTTTAAAATTATTGTTCTTAAAAAGAAATCCATTGATTAGTATTTTTAAGATAATTTTAACCCCACTTTTATTTTCAATTTAAAGATGAGGAATCAGCCCGGTCGCACGCATCCTATCAGGCACGACGAGATATACAAGGCGGGACATACTAAGAAGGTGTCGGGGACTGGGAGAGGTACCAACCAACCCTTGAGGCGGATGTGGAAGTCAGAGGCGACGAGACTGATTTACGTAAGTGTTTCGACTTTTGTACTTGTTTACCGCTTATGAATTCTAATTTAATTTTAAATTATATTTCGAACTAATTCATCTTTTTCATCACATTTTTGATAATTCAACAGAAATTATACAAGAGGGAGTTGAGGAGGAAAAATCCCGACGCCGTGGAGGACAAGGATTTGGATGAATGGGACCCCGAGGCGTGGAAGAAGACCATAGGGACGATCAGCAAGGGGAAGGCGAAGGGTTTACCGACTTATGCCAATCCACGTGACTGGGACATTGAGATGACGCGGGCGAGAAACTGGGATCGGGATTTGCTCAGGCAGGTCCAGTCCGAGAACCTAGAGTTGAGGACGACACCGGACCCGAGAGTCGACGCACTGACGACATGGGCACATGGCTTTGTCGAGGACCAGATTGCAGAGGGCCGACCAGTGCGAGAGCTTCCTAGTGAGTTGTTCATGGGGAGTGCTATTAAGACCGGAGACGCATTCAGGGTTCCGAGAAAGGTCCGTCAGAGAGCTGATCCTTTTGCTCCAGGTACTTCTACCGCCTCTCAGTATGTTGATGATTTTGAGGCTGATGAGTGGTATAGTGATTGTGATGGTGTTGCTGGTGATGAGGATCCCGAGGCCGGTGTTGATGGTGAGGAGAACCTAAATGAGATGTATAGATTGTGGGAGAGTTCTGGTGATGAGGGGGTCGAGTATCCGCCTAGCGATGATGAGGGGGGTGATGTTGGGGACGGTGATGTTGGGGTCGGTGATGATTGGGACGGTGATGATTGGGAGGGTGATGATGAGGGGGGTCATGATGACCCGGCTCAGTGATCGGGTGGATGTTAGTGGTTTGTATTTTGTTTGGGATTATGATACTATAGTTTTTTGATTATCGCGTTATGAACGGTGATTGTACTTATTGTGTTGAAACAGGTTTTTAACTATTATTAGGTCCAACTCATGTCAAATTTTTTTTTTATGATTATCGCGTTATGGATATGATTGTGTTTTGAATTGTGATTGTGATTGTGTTTGGATATACAAGTTTGTGATTAGCTAGCGATTTGGAAATTATTGTGTTGAAACAGGTTTTTAACTATTATTAGGTCCAACTCATGTCAATATTGTCAAATTAGCGACCGCTTAACGGTCCCTATTGTCATATTAGGGACCGCTTGGCAGTCCCTATTGTTAATTTAGGGACCGCTTAGCAGTCCCTATTAATATTCATACATCAAAATTATGAATTTTTCGATGGTTCGAGGTGCCGCGTTGTATGTTTAGTTCATAATAACCATTGGAATAGTTAAAATAACAATAAGTACAACGACACATTGTATATCCAAACATTATACAAGGAGAACGGGCCGCTTTGAAAATTCTCCTACTATTTTGTACGACGAATGACATAATGACAAATTAATTCGATCTACATATATAAGTATAATTAATGAATACTTAATCTAATGATTATGCCTCATAATCGTATCTATGCTAACGTTTGTGAAGTAAATCATAAACACGGATAACAATTACAACTAACTAATTAGTTAGTTGTACATTTGTGAAATATATCTTGAACGTTAATAACTCGATCGATCTCAATTAATCTATTATTTCACAACTAATCTACTATAAGGTTGGTTTTGCAATCATTTATTACTTAAATTTACATAGTACAATGAGTTTGGTTGCTTACAATCACAAACACAACAACATCAATAAAAAAAATCGATTTTTAAGTACGAATATTAGTAGGGACCGCTTAACGGTCCCTATTGTCAAATTAGCGACCGCTTAACGGTCCCTATTGTCATATTAGGGACCGCTTGGCAGTCCCTATTCTTAGTTTAGGGACCGGTTAGCAGTCCCTACTAATATTCATACATCAAAATTATGAATATTAGTAGGGACCGTTAAGCGGTCCCTAATTTGACATTAGGGACCGTTTAACGGTCACTAAAATCGTAAATTTTGAATTTTTGGCAAATTTTTTTGGCGGAAATGATGGGGAAATTTGAATTTCACCAAAGCAATTCTCAACCGTCGATTAAATCCTAATCTACGGTCATAAGTACCCCATCATGTCTTTAACACGGATCGCCATCTCAAACCGTCGATCATCTAAAATCATCCAACGGACAAAAACTAATTGAATCCTATCATATATATATATATATATAACCTCACCACTCTTACACCCATTTCACTATCTCCAAAAAATACTATCTTATTTTCTTCTTTTCACCAACACAAAAACACTATCTTTTTTTTCTTCTTTTCACCAACACAAAAACTTTTCTTCTTTTCACCAACACAATCTTTTCTTCATTTTCTTTTCTTTCACTTTCTTTATTTTGGATTTTTATTTTCTTTTTTTGACCAATACAATCTTTTTTTCTTATACTTTCTTTATTTTGGATCTTCATTTACTATTCTTCACTTTTGATTTCATTCATGTTTTTTATTTCATTCATTTTATATTATTACTTATTTTATTCATCTTTTCACATTCTTTTATTCTTTCATATCAATTGTCATTATATTAACTTTTTATTCATCATTTTATTGTTTTGATCTTGTTAAAATTATAATTTTACAAAAAAAAATAAATAATTATATTCCGAATTTAATCCGGAATATAATTGTATTTTTTTTTATTTTTTCTGGAGGTCATTAGGGACCGCTTAATGGTCCCTACTAATATTCATACTATGAATATTAGTAGGGACCGTTAAGCGGTCCCTGTTTTTGATATTAGGGACCGTCAAACGGTCCCTGTTTTTGATATTAGGGACCATTCGACGGTCCCTACTAATATTTATAGAAATTCTACGAATATTAGTATGGACTGTTAAACGGTCCCTATTGTAAAATTAGGGACCGTCTAACGGTCCCTAATTTTTTTCAAAATATAGCGACTGTCGAACGGTTGCTACGTTTTGAAGCACATTAGGGACCGCCCAGACGGTCCCTATTGTAGAAATTAGGGACTGCCTGAGCGGTCCCTATTGTAAAAATTAGGGACCGTCTGGGCGGTCCCTAATGTGCTACATTAGGGACCGCCTGAGCGGTCCCTATTGTAAAAATTAGGGACCGTCTGGGCGGTCCCTAATGTTCTACATTAGGGACCGCCCAGACGGTCCCTATTGAGGTCGGGACCGCTTAACAGTCGCCAAATTGCGGTCCCTAATGACCTCAATAGGGACCGCTTAACGGTCGCTATTGGCAAGCGACCGCTGTCAATAGCGACCGCAATATAGCGACCGTTAGACGGTCTCTATTGGTCAATAGCGACCGCATGGGGGGTCACTAGGGACCGCCCAAGCAGTCCCTAATGACCCATTTTTCTTGTATTGAAAGGAACGAACACCCAACAACACCCTCTACGCAAATCAACAATATTTAGCTGCACTTTTGTCCAAATCCCTCTAGTACTCTTTACTTTTGTCGCTTTATATGGTTGAAGAAAAACGTTTCTTTCATAACTTACAAAGGGCAGTGGACGCACATCGACCAACTTTGTCCTAGAACTCCTGCTCAATGCAATTACACTGTCAAAAGCGATGCGATTTACGTAAGTGGGTATCTCGCCCATCGATGGTGATTATGTCAAGTGTGCTATCTTTAAGTGTATTATATTATTATTAGCTTATTACTTTGATTATGTAACTAGTGTGCGGTTATTAGGATGTGGAAATCTCAAGTAATAATGTAAATAAATATGTATATACATATATATGTGTGTGTGTGTGTGGAACAGCCGTATTATGCATGCAGTTTATGCAAAAATGAATAAGTTTTTATTTTGATTGTATGATTTCCTCACATCGCCTGTAAGCTTAATTACAGCTTATTTTTAGGCGTGGGATCTCCGCTGCTAATCGGCAACTTGTTTATTGAGTTACGTCCTATTATCTGATTATATTTCTCTTTATCCTTATCTCTATTTTACAACAGTTTGGCAATTTGCCGAATAATTTTCTTTATTTTTAAATAGCACTGTTATTCGCTTTAAGGAATATATTATTTCCCACGCGTTATATATATATATATATATATATATATATAGAGATTATTATATGTTCACAACGAAGTCCCTTTTCTTTACGGAAACTTTTTCTTAAAAGCGAGGTTACGGGCTTTTATTTTATATTATCATCACCCACATTATATATATTCATCCGCTGCCACACACGCCGCCATAGTCTTTTTCATTGTTTTCTTTCCCTTTCTCAGGCATATCACCAGGTATTTAATTTACGGCTTTTCTCTTCTTTCTTGTTACTCTTGCTTAATTTTCTCGTACCATATTTTCATGATGAACAATAGTATACATGAGCATATATATAATATATTTTGATTACTTGATTATTAATTAGTCTTAGGAGATGATATATTCTATCTATTGAAGGTTTTGGAATTGACTAATAGATTCTGGTGCGCGAAACGAATGTAGGGGTTACGTGGTGTTTTTGCTTAATGCATGTATAGTGTGTGACAGTGACACTACTTATTATCAATTCACATAGGTAAATTTTGGTGAAAAACTAAACTGCAGTAATAAATTGTTTCTTTATTACGCTATCTAATGCATGTACGTATATATATATATATATAATATGTTGGTAATTAGTGAAGAGTAATGGAAGAACCTTGTTCAATTAATTATAGATTGTCGAGCTGTTACACCTAGGTTTGCCGTTGAGCTTTCAAATCTACTACGTACAATTATATATTGAAATGTTATCGGTACTCCCCCTCTGAAAGGCCAAACTAGGAGCGGTAGTTTGCTATTGCTCGTGTAGTGCGGTTGCCTCCCTCCCCAATATTCACTATGTTTCTTCGTTCATTGCAACTTCCCAAAACACGGCACTGACCAAAACAAGAGACTCGCTCGCACGCAACGTGGCAGG
Source organism: Linaria vulgaris (assembly GCA_948329865.1). Classification (NCBI taxonomy): domain Eukaryota; kingdom Viridiplantae; phylum Streptophyta; class Magnoliopsida; order Lamiales; family Plantaginaceae; genus Linaria; species Linaria vulgaris. The sequence goes on along the minus strand of OX415250.1, from coordinate 117,031,201 downwards.
AAAACGGATTTTAATTTGGCAAAGAAAGAATTGAACGAACGACCCCTTTAGTGAATAGAGGCGAGGGAGTTTACTCCACACATAAGCTGCTGCGGATTGCCCTTCCAACATTGCCTTTCCGAAAGGAAGTAGCGATAATATTTCGATCATATATGATAGTGAATTTGAAAGCTCAAAGAAAGTACTTCAAGAATAATGGCGTGAACCTGAATGTAGAGACAAAGGTAGAAACGTTATTATTTATTAAAGTAAATAGAACGAGGGTAACTTGGAAATTTCATGAAAGCACTTCGAGAAGTCATGTTTACCCTCCGTTCGGTTATTCAAAACAACAGTTGGGTAAAATGGGATTTTTTGATAGATGAATATTTAATGTGAGATTTGGTGAGTATTGTGCTTAATTATGATATATGCAAAAACATTGTAGTTTGAATGTATGTGTAATCTAAAGTTTTTATACACGGAGCCTTCAGTGGTTGGAATTAGAGCATTAAAAGTTTGTGATGTCACTAAATTTTGGAATTTTAAAATGTTTCCCGGACTTCTCCTTCATTTTTTTAATTGCTGTAGAAAATACAAAATAACATTTGTTATTATTTATATCAATACTTAATAATTTGAACTTTAGTCTTTTCAAGAACGAAAAACATTTATAAATTTAATCTTTGTCTGTTGCATGCAATAGACGGTCAAGAATCTCGAGATCAATAAATATATCCCATGTTTCAAAAATGTAAAAATTGGCAACATTACTAGCTACATTTCAGATAGAAAAAAAACTTCATCAATAGATTAATCTTGTCAACTTCACATGTTTTAAGTGAAGCTTAATATGCAGGTGATCGAGGAACTAAAGGTAAAAATTTATTTTGTTTGGATTGTTTTGGTTTAGGGTTTACGTTGATTTGGATGAGGAAAAAAAGGTATTCAAATATTTTATTGGTTTTTAGGCATAATGAAGACCTTGAGTTTGGAGTTTGGACTAATTTTGGCTGTATTCATGGAGAAACACTTGACATCTTTTAACATAGTATTTGTCAACTAAAAAATTGTTTCTTGGTTTTTAACAATTTGCTAGGCTAACCAGAGATTAATCATTGAAGCTATTATAAAATATATGAATTTCATATAAATATATATACACATTTATCTTAAACTTATTATATAATAATAATTGATCTTATGAATCTTTATCCAAAAAAAAAAAAAAAAATTTTTATTCAAAAATGAACTCAAACAAAATGGTTTGCTTTCGATTCATATTGATATGAAGTGAAAATGATACAAACGGACCCAAACTTACGCAAAAAGATTTTCGAGTTAAATTCATCAAAATAATTCTATAAACGAAACGTAATAACAGCACTTTACATCCAAGTCTAAGTGTGAAATTGGCTTCCAAGTGTAAAGTAACAACATACAAAAAGTCTTCCAAGCTTTATAATCAGAAGCTTCATTGCATTAAATATGCGAAAGCCAGCAAAATAAGCAGCATCTACAAAGTAAGGCGTATAAACCAGGCTCTATTACAACACGGAAGCTCCATTTACGACCGTTTCAGATACCGCAGGCTCTATTACAACACGGAAGCCCCATTTACGACCGTTTCAGATACCGCAGGCTCACCTACACCCTCCATTTGTGCATTTACAGAACTGCTGACTGGATGGTGCATAACCGCTGCCATCTTTGACTTCCCGTCGCATGACTTCCCTTCTATATTTGATAGATGTAGTGCTTGTTGACTTATACCTTCCTCCATCGTACTTTTCTCGGCATTAGCTTCTGATGCTGATGCCTGCATATCGACAGCCATTGTGTTCCCGAACGGAGCACCTTGTAATGCGCCAAAACCGAATTGATGAAGCTGAGGAAAAATGGAAGTTGAAGCATAGGCATTCTGCTGGCAGAGAGCTTGGATCGTGGGGGTTAATAGTCTAAGGATTTCCTGCCCGAGCATTTCTTGGTGGCCCATAAAGTGCTTAGCTTTCAACTGATGCTTCTTTCCAACCAAATGACTTTGGAAGACGACGGACGATTCACACTTAACATTACACAGTTCACATATCAAGGGAATGATCTCTTTGGGCTTAGGAGGCTCCATTGGTTTTTTGGATCCATTCAAAGGCTTCACCCTTCTACCTAATTTACCTCCTCCCCTCATTTTGCGCTTGGATCCACGTCCTCGGCCTTCAAAATGCTCCGTTCTAGCATTTTCAACTGTTGATACTTCAGTAGTTTCCACTTCTTCAACCTTTTGTTTCTCAGTTGCAATTTTATTCTCCCCATTTACAGCTTCAGAAGGTAAATTCTCTGGCTGAAGTTGTTGGTCGCCAGGTCTCTCAATTTGGTCATGCAGGGGAGGAACTTCAGCTTTACGTTCTGAGGTGTTTGTCGGTCCGATTTGCCCAGGAAACAAACTTTGGTTGCTTTTTTGCAAGTCTTCAAAAACTTTCAACTTCTTTTTATGTTTTTTCCCATTCTTGTGTTGTTCAAGAATTTCGAGGCTATTGCAGTCAACTTTACACAGCTCGCAGTATGCAAGTTTTGGCGGAGTAGGTGCTGACTGAGTTTGAACAGGTAAAGGCATCGGTCCAGTGCTCAATGTTGATGAATATGGTTGGGGCGCTGGTTGAGATGGCCCTGCTTGGATTTGTGCTGGTCCTTGAGATAATATTGTTTGGTCCTGAATAGGTGCTGTGGGTTGCTTGCATATAGCATGGCCATGGCCACGTCCACGGCCTCGTCCACGGCCTCGACCCCTTCCCCTGCCCCGACCACGAAACGGAACACTCCACACATTCGTTTCAGGACCAAAATGGGCTCCAGTGTTATCCTGGGGTTGACTACCATCACTTATGCCAACACCTCCATATGGAGATTGAACAATCTGTTGAATTATGCAACAAGTTTCTCAGATAATGTGGCTAGTAAGTTAAAAGCATATATAATGTGGTAAACTGAGATCCAATGAGGTCGCACAACCATTCCATATTTCAAGGTAAATGCTTAAAACAAGATGCAGAATCCAAATATAATATGTTACTAGATAAGCAAGTTCCATGATGTAAATCATGGCTATAATTCAGATATTCATCCAGGGGAAAGAATTAATCCTTAATAAAATAAATAAATTACAATATCTAAAGCCCTTAACAACAATTACAGGTGCTACCGAATCCAAAGACATCAGTGCAATTTAATAACAACCAAAGATCATGTGAAAGTTGAACATGTTGCCCACGTGCTGAATGAATGAGATGACAAAGAGAAGTAACCGTCCACAAACCAACATGCGGTAAGCACAAATGAGAAGTGAAATTCTAAACAAGCACAGGAGCACCCCACATACACAGACTCATGCATACAAATACACAATTCCGAAAGTCTCCTAAGACAGTACCATTCTACGAAAGGTAGCGCAAAATCTTGCAGTAACAATTAAAATGTACATATGATCCTTAACATGCCCTTGAAGAAGTATCCCATTAGGCAATTCAAATACCGCTACCCGGTCGGGACAAAGAATCATACAAACGCGGAATAAACTGATATGAAAAGGGAACTAGTTCGTGTTGATGAGAATGTTTTCTGACAAGCATCAGAAGCAACCAACGGCAAATGCAACCAGCATCAAGAGATCGAACACTTTCTTCTATCTTTTTACATTGTTATTCTCACAACATTCAGAGCCCTTGACAATTTCTCTCCCCTGCCAATTCCTTGCAATCGAACAATAATCTTATAATGACAGTTTTCCTTTCGACTAGCGTATAGGAGCATTACATATAAGTCGAGAGCGACAAAACTGAACCAGCAACTCTGAAATACTCTCTTTTGCTTTCTTAAAATAAATACAGAGACAAATGTGGTCCCTCTTGAAAAGGATACCATACCACGCTTACTCTGTACTCATACATTTCATTCGACACTAACAACCTCAAACATTCCGCTTTAAAAAAGTTGGGGCACCATGACAACCGTGCCTCAATTCGGTGCCCTAAAAATACCTATATAACCATTGAAAAACATAGAACTTGTAGGAATTTAACTACCGAGAGCACGAAGCCGACAAAACTTGGCAATCCACCAATCACCACAATGTATCCAGATAAAAAGCTTGAAATGTGAAGCAAACATAAGACAAAGCTTATAGAATAGAATTAATACATACAACAAAATTACACCTAATACACACAATACACACAACAAAATCCCTAATCCAAAATCGAATAAAAAAGAAAAATTGAACAAACAGGGATAAATCCATACCGGTTGATGATGATGATTGACAGGCACAGGCACAGGCACAGGCACAACAGCAGCATCAATTCCTCCACCCTGTTGCTGTGGACCCACATTCACAACGGAGGAGGCGGTGGTGGTAGGTGCCGGAAATTGATAGTAATAGCTCTGAGGTTGCGAAACCCCAGGCGGATTGGGCTCTTGTACGGCAGCGGCATTTTGGTAAGGGATTGGTTGGTTGTGGCTGTAACTGTAACTGTATTGATAATTATTAGCTGATGATGATGATGATGGATCATAGTATTGATGATTGTACGAGGAGGGATCGTACGTTGCTTGTTGTTGTTGGTAATTTGCAGAGTAGTAGTAGTAGTTCATGATGCTTTTTGTTTTTGTCGTTGTGGTGTTTGTCACATTGTCTGTGTGAGTGATAATAATAATAAAAATGTAAAATTTGGGTTGTGGATCAAGAATTACTAAATTGATTGGGCCAAGGGTGGGGTCATGAAGCCCAATATTTTCTTCTTCTTTTTGTTTACTTGGAAGATGATTTATGGAGTGAAGACTTTAGACTCTCAATAGTCAGTCATATGGACCCAAAGATGGAACATCTTGAGGGTATTGTGAAGGAAAATGGAGAAATTATTTTATGCTACTCGTCGTTGTATGAAAATGTAGCGCGAGAATTTAGTTATTGGTGTATATAAACGGTGGAGACGAGATTATATGAGAATTAGTAGGAAGCAAAGATTAGAATGTTGTGGTAGTCTTGAATTCTCTAGCCCACATAGTTTGTGAATGCTTGAGAATGATCTTGATCTTTCCTCTAATAAGATCGTTTAGGGAAAAATATTAGAGTATCTAAATTCTAATAGGTAAGCTTAGCTTTAACCTGTTGTTCAACTTCAGATAAGTCGGAAGGGCTTGTGTCGGTCCAGGTGGGATTTTCTTATAAAGTCTAATAATGTTATGTTCTGATTTGAGATCAGAAAGAAGCACCACTCGAGTACCCATGCATTGAGATTTGAGATTAAAATAATTATTTAGAACATAAAATCTGTAAGATAATATAATATATCTAACCTCATGCATTTCTTGTAAATTGATATGAATTCGTGTGTATCAATAATCTTCTCTCGTCTTAATAATTAATAGAGCAAATAGACTGAGTTATACATTCTGCATGTCAGGAAGCGTGTGGATAGAAATCTGAAATGTTATATGTGAGAAAGCGGATTCCAATTTTGTGTGGACCAACATTACTTTAAGAAAGAGTTCATGGTTCTAATTTCTACACAATACAAATTCCTAAAAACGTTTGCTTCCTTGTCAAGTGCCAACCAAGATGAGAAGTCAAATATGGGTTCATTTATTTCCATTACATGCAACAAATAGACAAATTCCTGTGAGTGAGCATAAAGCAAGAATCTTATGTTGCCCTAATTCGATACGCATGTGAAGCACGCATCAGGCGATGAGCATGGGGAAAGATGCACTCAGTGTGGTGTAAAATTGGAAGGATGATATCATGGTGTTTGTAGCGTGAAACAAAGGGACTGTCTAACAATTGCTGCATGAAAAGCTTACTTTTCTAATATTATATATTTTGTTGAATAAATTGCTTCAAAAGGTGGAAGAAATACAGAAATGAAATTATTTGATCAATTCAGCTAGATACCTAAATTGGAAGAAGAATAATAATAATAAAAAACAAACTCAACGTATCATGATGAGCCTATTTTCTTGAGCAATATGTGACAATCACGCGACATTAGTCATGCTCATATCTAATTTGGTTCAATGTTAATTTGTTGTCAATTTAATTCAACTCTTACTAAAGTTTGTTCCTTAGAAAGGGGTCTCACCGATGAGGATCGAAACGATAAATATTAGAAATTATGTACTATACTTATTGATTTTGAAGAAACAAACATTTATTTTGCACAAACTCTAGATTTAGAAACTGTTATGACTTTTTTTTTAATACAGAAAAATTGGACTAACTTCAGAATTTTTTAATGATATTGGAGTCTAGTTGTCATTTTCGAAATATTTGGGACGCTATTAAACTTCAAGTAAGAGAATGCGACTATATTTTTAATTGCCATAAAATTGATGTTTCATTAGTTGAAATTTGGGTCAATTTATTGGGCATACCATAAACTGAATGAGTTTGTCGCTAGCTACTATATCGATAATTAAGTTTGAAATGTCTGAGTATCAACTATCAATAAAGAAAAGGTAGGTGCTATTTAATATTTATGTTCTAGGTTCCTAATATGATCATTTGTCACGCTATACGTTTCGGGTAAAGGCTAAATTGGTCGACTTCGAAACTTTTCAAAAATATACATTTCTTAAATAAATATTTACACTACTAATTCATCCCAATATATATTGAATTTTAAAAAGAAAGATTACTACATCTACATTTAATATATCGCATAAAATAATTGCTTAGAGGTGCAAACTATTTGACTACCCAAGTAATTCTATTAGATGCACTTAAAATTCTATTCCCACACTAACTTGGGATATTTGTGCAATCTCACTTTTGTAGAATCATATGATTTGTCCATCTCAAAATAGACAACAACCTATTATTCCATTCTTAGTTTGCTCACACCATGACGATAAGGTAAGGAAATTGGGCATATGCTTCATTTGAAATAGTCTAAGTCGGCAAATACTAGCCACCATAGCTAAATTAGACTTTCTATTTCACGTTTTGCTAGTTTCTCTCTTTATGGTCCCGAACTACCATCTCGTTCTTGTTGGTTAGTACTTAGTAGTTAGAAGACGAGGATATGTGAAGGTTAGATGATTTAGTATTTTCGTAATTAATTAGGCAAATAACTGAAACGAGATATGATGTTAAGATGAATCTTACCACACTTTGGTAAACTCTCCCTATTCTTGGTGAAGATGAACACATTCTACGAGCCACCTCCTATTATATCTTGCACCACCGACTGCAACGAGCCACCTCCTATTTATTGGACATCAGAGTTACTTGTTGCACAAGTTGAATTTATTTTTTTCAAATGCCAGAAACATTTTACTCTTTAGAAGAGATGGAGATGAGTTTGACACACTTAATTAAGGGGAAAACACGTCAACTACTCGATGTAATAACTAACTTCCGTTAAAGTACATGTAACATGTATAACAAGTTGGTGTAACGATGAGCAGTGCACTACCTCGGAGGGTCTGACCTCGTTCTTGGGGTAGATGTTGGAGGTCTTCGGGTCGTCGTACCTCTTAATGTTCTCATGTCAATTGTTTTCTTGGCTAAAATTTTTAGGCGTACATCCGTATATGCATCTCCCCATTACATGAATTATCTATAATATTTTTCAGAGTAGTTTAGATAAAATAAGATTATAAATGTTCACCAAACAAAAAAGATTATAAATTATTGTTATAAATATTTGTTGAAACAAAAAATAGAAGTGTAAATATACAAAATCGAAAGGATTTTATACAATTCTCAAAAAAAAAAAAACTTTACTCATTTTAGAAAATGATTATCTCGACTCAATCATAATTGGTCCCCCACCCTTTGCCTAATTAGCTGAAATTCCCTGCATTGAGGTTTAAGAATAGAATGAAATTACTGATTGACATCTATCATTAGCATGAAATGTCGGCATATTTAATCGAACGCGACGTTTTCTCTTCTCCACCGGTTTGTACGTTTTGTGGAGGTAAGACTAACGAAAAAGTCATTGCTTTAAGGTTAGGTGGTACGTAGTAAGTTAGTTCAGTTAATATGAATTACAACCAGAAAAGTCAATCAAAAGTGTTAAAATTAATCTATATTGCGATTAATGTTCATACATTCCACATGCAAGATTTTGTAAAGAGAAGTGTCGGCATTGAGGGGCATTTCGAAAACTTATCGTGTTTCCTCCATTTCAAAGTGGCCATTTAAAAAACTTATTTGCCCCGAAATTCCGACTAATTAATACATTATCTAGTATGTTTTCATCTGATTTCGGACAAGAACAACACATATATATCACATTGGCCATTGAGCATTTGTAGTTTCTCATCAGCTTATTAAATTAGGTAGTGATCACCATAATTTCTTCCGTTATAGCGATATTACATGTTTGTGCATCTGTTTCCTTAAGTATTGAGCAAATATAAATTTGACTTTATTAAGCGAGAATTTCTGGAAATTTTATTCAAAATTCCTTTATTCCATAAATTCATAGTTCATATAGACGGGCGGCATGAGATATTCAATTAGCTAGCTTACCTAATTTATCAAGTCATCATTTATTTGTCACTCCGTGTTTATACTTTATACCGAGTCAACAAGCTGTAGAAATAATGCACCTTTTGACCTTTTCTGCAATCAACTAGATTGAAGTATTTGACAAAAAGAAAAAGCACTTATTTTAAGATATAATTATTCATTTTATTAGTGAATAGTAACAAATTTGCAGAAAATCTCGAGATGTCAGAATGTTTTGTAAGTTCTAAACGTATATATCGGTGAAATCATGACACATAAACCATATACATCATGTTAAAATATCGAGATTCAAAAGATATAAAATAGCGGAAGCGTACCGAATTTCATAGCGATTTATTGATGAATTGCGTGGTTAGTCTTCCAAATCAGCACAAGCCCCAATTAAGATTTCCTTAAGCTTGACGGGATATAGAAAAGAATGTGACTTGTGTGATTTGGGGACCAAGACCACCTTTATATACTAAGACCTAATGTCCTAGTTTTGTAACTTGGGCTTCAACCATCATTGTAAGTCCAATCTACTACAATCTCTATACATTTAAGGCTCACACCTTTTAAGATATATTAAGCTCAAATTAACTGTAACCTTAGATCACTTTTGGTTTGGCTATAATTTACGATGTACTGTATTTCACAATTATTTGCATAAAAGTCCAGCGTTGGATTAACGATCCAACATTATTAGATTTATGATCCAATATGTTTTTCTTCTGATGTGTTTCCAGTACCAGGCCAACGCAAAAATCCATTTCAAATATTATCTGGTGTACCACTTTTTGAACCACCGTTAAATTTAATTTATTTCATGTATAATAAATATAAGATAAATATTTAATTAATGTTATATCTAACTATGCAACCACCTCATATATTAAGATATTCACTACAAGCTAAGTCACGTCTATATATACTTGTTGTTGTAAATATAAAGTGGTACAAAGAATATAACACGCTTTTAGTACCAAATATTTGCACCCGATGCAGAACCACATTTCCCAACTTATGCTAATGAAATAAGAAAAATAAATGAATAACATCTTGAATTTGGATTTGATGCATGGAAGTTAAGGGTTGGGAGTTGCGAGGTTCAATATTTTTATTGATAACAATATCGGTAACAACGTAGTACTAAGTCGCACAACGATATATACAATTCAATTTTGTTGTTCAAAAATAAAGAAGATTAAAATCGTCCATAATGCTGATGCCACATTGCCACTATCAATGGACTCAAGTAGAATAATGTCCAAGTATGAAGTATCTTTGTTTATATTCACACTATATTAACTTTTGTATTTTAGCTTTATCTACATAAATGCAGTTTCGCACCTCTATTGGAAAGTGGCCTTCTGCCAAAGCCAACCCTTTCAGATTTCCTGATGTACAGTTTATTTGTGTCTTCGTTATTAAGACAAACTTCATAATTATCGGATATAATAGTTTTGATACAATGGATAAGAAATTAAAAGTACGCAAAACAAATATAATAGTAGAAATAGTTGCTGGAGATGTTGCTCAATGCAATGGCGAATGCAATGACAAAGGTCACTATATATATTGAATCTCTTAAAATACCACCAATCCTTGTAGCATCTCAGTTGATTTTCGAAATGAGAATAGTAATTAGTTACTGAGTAATGCAAAGTAAACATTACAAAATTATGGCCGGATACCTATATTAATATTAATAAAACTCGCCACGACGAGTGCAACAATCCGTACAGTAATTTGAGCCGCACACCGATTAATTTCAAAGGAATTAAATATGAAAATAGACTTTGGGACATGACGTAAGTTGTTTTTATGATGAGGTGGTAATTTTTGGCCCTTTAGGAGGAAAAGGAAAAATGTAGAAGTTTGGAGTTGAAGACCGCATTCTTGACTCATAAATTTTGGAGGTTTAGAAGTCATAAGCAGGTAAAGTAAGGGTCGCTTCATATGTTGTTTTCCATAAAAAATAAAATCATTTTTCAACGCCGCGCGCGAGGAGGAAAAGTTTACTTAATTTTTCTTCATCTCATGTCATGGTGTTGAAGATTAATTTGGTCGCTGTATGAATTAAATTGCTGCATTGTTCAACAAAAATGGATAGAGATTGCACGCGTAATGTTTTAGCTTAGTTCTAAAAAAGATTATATATATATATATATATATATATATATATATATATATATATATATATGAACCTCTACTATGCCACCTGTTAACAGGTTTAGAATTATTCCCTATTTAACGGAAGATATTTATTTTGGGTTCGAACGCCCTGTCCGTGATTCAGAGGCAATGATGGATGGACATAACGACATTAATTGCAAGAATATTCCCTTCCTTTATTCACTGAACATTTCCTCCTCTCTTCCGTATTTGAATGTTAAATTGTAGTAAGTAAGCTAAGTGGTTTCAGCCTGTTTTTCTTCTAATGATCACCTCCCTTTATATAGACTTTGGTAGGGGCAGGTGTCATTGTGCATGCGTTTTGGTAAGGGCAGGTGTTGTTGTTACTTTGATACAGGTGTAAAAACTAGGATAATGTTTATCTTTTATCTACTAGGTGCTGACTGGATTAGCTTTTGTGTCTTCTAATATCTCCGAGGGCTTCTGATGTAGATTGTTCTGATAGGACTATTCTTCCGAGGGCTCTTATTTCTCCTTCTTGACTCGGGTATTTTCTTCAACAATCAGGAGTGATCTCTGAGGGGGTAAATGTGATCCCCGAGGGCTTGGTATAACTTCCGAGGACTGCGATTTTGTGTCCGAGGGCTGTATTTGCTTTACTGAAAGTGAGATTTCTTCACGAGAGTTCTCGGATTGTATTCACTGGATGTTCTTGTATTTATTTCTTGATTTTCTCCAAAATTGGGTCCTCGGATAAATCCGAGTGTCGTCTTTTCCGAGGAGTGTTCAGCAAGGAAGTTTTCTTGTAAGTTCATAGGACTCGGGGTCCATTTTGGTCCCTCTTTGAGCATTTGGTGGATATCGGAGTCATACGGGTCCATCGGGGTTTGCTCTTTTTCCGATGCCGTGTTGATATCTGCTTTTCATTCACCGTTTGACTTTCCAAGGGACTCTTATGTTTCTCCTCGGGTGCTCTTATAAACCTTTTCGGGTCAGTGACCGAAAGGTAGGGCAATCCTCCAAGGGGCTTTCTTTATAGGTACATCTCATCGGAAGGACTCGTGACAATAGTATTGTCCATATATTGTTTTTCCGAGTAGGAGTAATCTCCTTTATTTTATTTTTTAGGGTTAACACTAGCCCCCCCAAATTTCGATTGTCCTCGCAGAGACAAGCGGAATTTTAAATCATCGTCCTCAGTGAGGTGAGGGGTTATTTTTTGCTTAGTGTCCCTATATTTATATTTTTTTCTTTTTTGAAATTTGTCCGAGAGATAAATACGTATATTTAGAGTTTTGCAAGTGATTTTACCTGAATACCCCTAGGGTATTGTTATTAAGCAGGCGAAGATCTCGGGAGAGCAGGTTGTGGACTGCCGTTTGACCAGCTTGGGGATTTGAAGTATCTTACCGTTGGCAACGGGCAGAATCTGGACGGCGTGGCGTGAGCAGGCAACAGTTACGTGGAGTCACGAATAAATGCCACGTCTTTATGGGCATCTGACCGTTGTAATTTTAGGTTATAAATAGGGTACTGTTCCTCTTCTTTTCTTCATTCACACAAGTGTATTTCACGATAATTCTCTCTCCAGAGTAACAAATTTCTTCTCTTATTCTCTCGCAATTCTCAGTTCCAGTAAAAAAACTTTCCTCTTTTTATATCCATGGCTTCTTCTGCCAATGTGAATCCTGTAGCTGCTGTTACCTCCTCGGGGGTTACTGCTCCGATTGACACTTCTACGAGTGCGAGGGGTATTCCGGTGGGAGTTATTACTCGCAAACGTAAGGGAGAAATTGCTGCTGCTGCTGAGGGCGGTGCTACTTCCTCGAAAAAAGCTAGGGTTCCCAAATCAAAGGAACCGCCTCTTCGGACTTTTGCTAAGGTGGAGAAGACGCGGAATATTGCTACTCGTAAGCAGGTAGCGGATCTGTTTACTTCAACCGGAGTCCTTCAGAAAAATATGGTCTTCCGACTTCCGACGAAGGATGAGAGGGCATGCTATCCTCCTCCGGGTATGTTGACAGTATTTTTTGCTCAGGTTAAGTACGGGTGGCGCTCATTTATGTCCCCTTTCTTCTGCGAGCTTTTTAAGACTTGCAATATCAGCCCAAGTCAAATGGTGCCAAACGGATTTGCTGCTATTTGCATTTACGTGTTTTGGTGCCACGTGAATGGTCTAGAGTGTTCAGTGGATCATTTTCTTTCGATCTTTGACGTGGCGGTATCGCCCGGGGGGTATCCTTTCTATAACGTTCGTCACCGGGACAACACGGGAGATTCCACGAAGAGGATCTTGAGCGCCGCTATTACCTCGCATAGCGTCTGGAAGAACATATACTTCTTCGTGGGCCCTGTTAATGGTGAGTGGGATGTGCCCTTTGATTGGCGAGAGGGTACTACTCCCGTACACGCTCTGGATCAGGAGGCGGTATTATCTCCTATAGTTTCTCAGCACAAGCTGATGGAATCAGAGGACTTTTCAATGTTGTACGAGACTTCCGGTCTTCACTACGTAGTCGTTACCGATGACGCCGTGGAACATCCTTTGTCTTTGTCTCCCGAGGCGAGGAGTTTCTTTCGTAAGTTTCTTCATTCGTTCTTTTACTCTTTTTATTCTCTTTCCGAGTACAGTGGTAAATTGTGCTTATACACGTTTTTGGTGGGGTGATGCAGGAGATGTCATGGCAAATTACTATCTGCAGTCGAGTCCGAAGGAGCCTACTCCTAGTGGTGTTTCTGAGATACCGGAGGAGGGTGATCACGAGGAAGATGAGGTTAACGCTCCCGAGGGCGGGCATGCGGGTTCAGAGAAGGGTGGATTGCACGAGGACCATTCTCTTCTATGCATGGATACGACGGGGGTTATCAGGAGCGCTGTTCCCTTGCGCCAAGTAGCTCCTTCCTCTTCTTGGGCTTTAGTGCCAGTTTCCAAGTCTAGTACAGGAGATTTGCCCGTTTCCGGATCTGATATAGGGAGTTCTCCGAGGGCGTCTGAAGAAGGAATATTTCCGAGGACAGTTGAAGAAGGAGCTGTCCAGAAGACTACGGGAGTGATAGATGTATCTTCCGATGACCCTTCTCCTGTTTCTACTGAGCGTATATCTCCAGAAGGTCCTCGTGGTGAGTCTTAACAAGTTCTTCAAAGATTTTTGGTAGACTGTTATCTCGCACTAATACTTTCCCCTTTTTTTTTTTTTGATGCAGTTGCCGTAGATAAAGGCAAGGCTCCAATGGTAGAAGAGTCTTCCTTATATGGTGAGTATCCATTATTCGCCCTCTTTCCATAATTTTTCCTAGTTTCATTCTTTTTCTCACTGTTAGTTTGTATCTTTTGTAGAGGAGGATTTTCTGGCCCAATTCAACATTCCCGAGCAAGAAGGTTTACGAGGGGACTCCGAAGACACTCAAGGGGAGTTTGATCCTTCTTCCGAGGATAGGGAGGTGAAGGAGGGGATTCTGAAGTCCCTGTTAGGAGAGACTAGCCCCTTCACAACAGTGGGTGTTTCCCGGGCCCTATTTACAAATTCAGAAGTGATGACTCCCGTAAAGGATATGACTCCTCCGAGGGGGCATGTTCCGGTGACTTTGTCTCCGAGGGGTCATACATTCCAGGAGCCTATTCCTCCTAGTGGATTCGAGGGGCAATTTTCATCTCGGTCAGTGGGGGAAGCTTATCAAGATATTCTCCGATTTTTCGCCTCCTCTAGTTCAACACCCGCCGAGGGGTACCAATTTTTGTACACCAGTCTTAACTGACTGGGACTCATGGTAAGCTTCTCTAAATTAATCCTCTGAAATTATATAATATACCTCTGTTAAATTCTTTACTGTTGATTTTCCACAGATTGGAAAGACTCGAGAGGCGGTCACTGCCGTTGAAGAGCACGGTCGGAAAGACAAAGAAGAGTTAGAAGTACTCCGAGCGCAATTGGCACCTCTCTTAGTCCGAGATAAAGAGAGCCAAACTAGGGAGGATATTCTTCAAACCAAGATTTCCGACTACGAATTTGCTCTTAATGAATCAGAGAAGGCGAGGGCGGATTTGCAAGGTAACTTAAACGCTGCCGAGTCCGCTTATAAAAAGATGGAGGCGTCCGAAAAGGTTGTAGCGGCTAAGATAACTCTTCTGGAGAAGGAAAGGAAGGAGTCCGAGGAGGTCTTCACTGCTCGTATTGCGGCTCTCGAGAAGGCAGTAGCGGACGGGAATGAGAGAGAGAGTTCTTCAGGAGACATTGGGCCAAGCTACTGATAGGGCTGAGTCAGCTGAAGAAAAGTTGGTAAACTTTCTATCTCCCGAGGACGTGCAAGCTAAGGTGGATGCAGCCGTTCAATTCGCTCAGCGGGAGATTTCACGACAGCAAGCAGGAGTACCCGAGACGTCTTCTCACGAGCTGTTGACAGGCCACCTTTTATGGGGTTATCTGGAGTGTGCTAGGTTGGCTAAGTCTCTGATAAGGTCGGAGGTTGATTTCTCAAAATCTTTTGACCTTCGTAAGCTGAAGAGGCCGACTCCCGATGATTGCAAGTACTTTGTGGGGGAGGTTTGGGGGTTTGCTATCTTCCAAGGATTCTCCAACACCGTCTCCGATGCGCTCTGCCACAAGTCCGAGTCCAAGAGCTAGTGGTTCCGGGGGAGTATTTTCCCCAATTTCTCGTCTTGCTCCATTGGGTACTTCCCTCGAGGAGACAACTTCTTCCCTCCCTCCTTCCACGGGGGCTTAATTTTATCTTTGTAATTTTTTACTTTTAAAATAATCGTTCTTTGTATTTATTATCCCTTCCGAGGGCTCTTTGGCTTAAATAAATATTTTTGTTCAATTTCCCTTTTTCTACTTTTTGGTTTGTATAGTTAAATTTCAATTAGCATGGATAATGATAATTTTTCAAAAAGTTGCTGACTAAGTAGACTTCCTAAGTAGGAGGTGTTACTCTGCATGGTTAAATAGGGTACGTGTCCTTCTTAATCAAAAAGTTTTTTCAACACGTGTCCCTTAGTTGACATAATAAAAGTTTAAACTTCTACTTTTAACTCTGACCTAAAGAGTATATATGCGCGTAGGATTTTTACCAATTATGCACTTATCTCCTAATCCTTATTAGTCTTTGATTTTCTTTCATAATTGCAAGTACAAAAATAATACTTACTTGATACGATGATGCCTCCTTATTATAGAAGATTTGGTTCGACTTCATCTTGCGGTTCTTCTCGGGATACCGCTCGGGGTCCTTCTGGATCATCAAGGGTTCCTCCGAGGGACAATCCCTCCGAGAATCAAACGACACTTGGTGCTAGTTCCTCTCTTGGAGTGGCTCGTAGGACTCCATCTACAAATTCACGTAGAGTCAATCATATCAGGGAGATACTCATGAGTAGGGAGCCATATCCTTTGGCGGATGAGTCTTCGGAGTTCGATTTGATTCCTCTTAATCCATCAAGATTGATAGGCAGAGGACGTGTAGGATCCACTATGAGTGCAGAATGTGAGAACTCGGTAAGATCTCTTTTTACTGGTTATAACTTAGAGTTCGAAGATTATGATATAATAATGCCTTCCTCGGGTCAAAGGGCTTACGCACCCCCCTCGGGTTACATGACCATTTATACCGAACAGATGCGTTGCGGGTTGCGGATGTTTTTTCACCCCTTTTTCCAAATACTTTTTCGGTATTGGCAGGTGTGTCCGAGTGAGTTAACACCAAGTTCTTATAGCCATCTGGTAGGGTACATCCTTCGTAGTGAGCTTTTAAACCTTCCCATGTCCCCCTATCGGGTGGGGACAATATTTACCCTTCAACCTTGCTCAGAGGGGACTCCCTTTTTTAGCTTGACCTATCGGGACAAGGAAGATATCTTCACTCGTGTATCCAGTTCCCACTATAGTAGAGGGGATTGGAGGCGGAGATTTTTCTTTGTCCGTCCGAGAGGCCAGTCAGCCAGATCATGGGGTGTACCCATCCGATGGGGTCTGGGGTATATCGCACCCAACACCGAAACACGAGGGCAAGTGAGGGAGATATTGCTTCACTCGGGACTTTTCTCTGGTTCTCATGACATATCTGGTCTATTGGATTTCCCCGAGGCTCTGGTTTTGGCAGGTTTACAGGAGGGGGTGGAAGGATGCACTCCTGCTTCTCGTCCCCTTCACAGTAACTTTCATTTTCGTAAGTTCTACTAATCATTTTCTAGCATGCAACCTTTATTGGTGTCCTCGGACCATTTTCCTACTGACATATTTTGCAGGAGCGGAGATGGGAGCCTTTTCTCTCGGGTCTTCTACTGACGTTTTCTTGGGGAGAGCATTGCATGGTATTCCCGGGGGGACGAAGGTTGGTGATTCCCCTCCACTCATGAGTGAGGCAATGGTTGAAATTTCCTCAGAGGAGGAGGAACCTGTGGCAGCCCCCCCAGTCAATTATATAATTCCTTCTGGATCATCGGATCTGATAGCAACTCTTTCTCAAACGGATTTTCACATGAGTCCCGTAGTATCACATCCCATTCCTCATAATTCTACCGTGGTAAATGTATTAGAGGAGTATCTTCGCTCTTCTAGTACAGAGGATATGCAGCCCCGGGAAGATATCCCTATTCGTATTCCTGCACCACCGCCCGAGGAGCACCCTTCCCCCGGGAGAACTCTTCCCCCCGGGGTTAATCAGGATGTTTCTCCTCTCGGATCAGCAGTGGGGTTTTGCCGAAACTTTCTTAGTGGTTTATTGAACGTAACAGATTGTGAGCTGATAAAAACCCTTTCGGTACCCGTTCTCCAGGATTTAGCCTGTAAAGACCTGTGTGAGGTATTTATTCATTTTATTTAGTACTAACCTGTCTTCTGGTCTGATGCCCCTTGCTTTGTTTTTTGACCAGATTTATATGGTGTTGGATGCTCTCGGATCTTACGGAAGTTCCTCGTCAGATCCAGGCTTAGTATATCGTCGTCGGGATGAGTTAGAGCGAGGTCTCTTGGAGGCTCAAGTGGAGATAGCCCATTTGAAGGAAGTTCATGAGTCCGCTCAGGAGACTCACATCCAGGCGTTACAATTCGAGAAGGGTAAGGCGTGGGAATTGGAACGCCAACTAGTGCTTGAAAAAGCACGCGTCTTGAACTTAGGGCGGAGAATTGAGGAGTTACATGGCCAAATGCGGTCCTCGGAGGAGCAGTTAACACAGGCTACGCTGGAAAGAGACGCCTTGAGTCAGCAGCTGCTAGGGATAACTCGTTCTCATGCGATAGAGGTGGTCATGGCCCGAGTCCAAGCTGTGTTGGAGGTGGTAGGCCCATCCAATCTTCGTGAGTCTCTCCGGGGTGAGATGCGTGACTTGGTGCACATAGGCTATAAGTTGTGCCAAGATGCCGTACAAGCTTTACCAGAGTTCCCCTCGAGCTTGCTCCTTCCTGAGCTTAACCTTCGTCAAGTCTCCGAGGAGTTTCCTCCTTCACCTACTAGAGATTTTGCGATCGGAACTGTGTTCTTTGATGACCCAGTCTCCCTTTCCGAGGAACAACGTCGAAGACTTATCCGAGAGGGAAAACGTCCTATGGGAGGGACTTAGCTTATAAATGAGTTTAGTTCATAATACGGAGGGTTTTTAGTATTATCGGATTGTCCTGATGTCTCATATATAGAGCCATCATTTTGTCGGACAATTCTACTTTCTTTTGTACTATATCCCCTCGTATATGAACACTCTTTTTATTCATATATAACTATTACATTAAGCATAGTACTTTCTAAGGTTGCTTGCGTTCCACGTGTTGCGAAGTATTGCTTCCTCGGAATTGGCAAGCCGATAAGTCGCAGGTCCTACAATTTCCACTATCTTGTAGGGTCCTTCCCATCGTGGATCTAGTTTACCCACATTCTTAGAGGCCCCTGCTCGTTTCATCACTAAATCTCCAACTTGAAAGGTTCGGGGTTTTACCTTGGCATTGTAATATCGTGACATCCGAGCCTTGTACTCTTCCATTCGGAGGGCTACTCGGGTCCTTTTTTCCTCGAGGAGGTCAAGGGCAAGGGCTAAATTTGAGCCATTGGCCACTTCTTCATATTCTTTGACTCGCCAGCTTTCTATGGAGACCTCCGAGGGCAAAACAGCTTCACACCCGTAGGATAGACTAAAAGGGGTTTCGCCCGTAGCAACACTTTGCGTGGTCCGATAGGCCCACAATATCCCGGGTATCTCCTCAACCCACTTAGCTTTATGCCAATCAAGCCGGGCCTTCATGTTCTTCAAGAGGGTTCTGTTGGTTCTTTCTACTTGGCCATTTGCTTGAGGATATCCCACGGAGGCAAAGCGATGTTTTATCTCCCAATGATCACACCATTTTTGCAATCCTTGATCAGTAAACTGCAAACCGTTGTCACTTACCAGGCTCCGAGGGACACCAAAGCGACAAATAATATTTCTCCAGAGAAAATTGATAACGGCCCCCGCGGTTACCCTAGCCAAGGGTTCCGCTTCCACCCATTTGGTAAAGTAGTCAACGGCTACTAACAAAAATTTCTTTTGACCGGCATCAGGGATGAGGGGTCCAAGTATATCAATACCCCACTTAGAGAATGGGCAGGGGTTCAGAGAGGGTTCCCAAGGGGCTGCGGGTAGATGGGTCCGAGGGGCGTAAGCTTGGCATGGTTTACATCTTTCGGCATGGCTTTTGCTATCTTTGGCCATCGTGGGCCAATAGTAGCCTTGTCGAATCAAGCGTCCAACCATGCTTTCGCCACTAGTATGGCTCCCACATACCCCCTCGTGAGTTTCTGCTAAGGCTAGTTGGGCCTCCTCTTCATTGAGGCAT
This sequence comes from Linaria vulgaris, assembly GCA_948329865.1. Taxonomy (NCBI): domain Eukaryota; kingdom Viridiplantae; phylum Streptophyta; class Magnoliopsida; order Lamiales; family Plantaginaceae; genus Linaria; species Linaria vulgaris. Next base: position 117,011,779 of record OX415250.1, on the reverse strand, counting down.
CGAGCATGGGGGCATAAGTATGTCCTTCGGAAGAGTATCCCGTGTTTTAGGAAGTATCGGAGGGTTTTTCTGAACATCATTCGCTGAATATTCTTGTCCGAGGAGTATCCCTCGGGGTTCTGCAAATAGGCTTTGATAGGGGTCACCCAGCTAGATGAAGGATCTGAAATTGTGCTCACTTCTCGGCCTTCGCTCTTTTCAGATTCATTGGCATGCAGTAGAGTAATTTTCCGAGTATGTATTGCAGCTGTTTGTGTAGCCATCTTGGACAAAGCGTCCGCCTCTTGATTTTCTTTTCGAGGAATTTGAACTATATCATACTCTTCAAACCATTCGGACCTTTGACGGACAACTTGTAGATACTCTTGCATTCTTTCTTCTTTGGCCTCATATGACCCTTTAACTTGCTGGACAATCAATTGGGAGTCACTATGGAGGAGTACTCTCTTTATTCCTCCTTCCTTTGCTAATCTCATACCAATAAGGAGAGCTTCGTACTCGGCGAGGATCCGTCTACATATATCTGCCATCGTGACTCCTTTTCCTCGGATCCCATGCCCGTGAGTTCTGTTACAAAGTCCGCCAGAACTTGCGCTTTGATTGATGGTCTCGGAGCATAGGAAATATCGTACTCAGTAAGCTCTACGGCCCATTTTATCAGTCTTCCTGATGATTCAGGCTTGTTAAGAATTGCTCTCAGGGGGTACTTAGTTAGTACGGTTATTGGATGAGATAGAAAGTAGGGACGTAGCTTACGAGCCGTGGTAACCAATGCTAGAACTAGTTTCTCAGTTAGGGTATATCGGGTTTCGGCTCCGAGGAGAGTTTTGCTAACGTAATATACCGGGTGATGTTCTCCATCTTGGTCTTTGACTAAGACAGCGCTAATAGCCTCTTCCCCAACCGATAAATACAGGAACAACTCTTCTTGGGGAATAGGTTTTACCAGCAAAGGTGGTTTCAACATATATCTTTTCAATTCTTCAAGAGCTTCCTCGCATTGAGGGGTCCACTGAAATTCCTTGACATTTCGAAGTATCTTGAAGAAGGGAAGCCCTTTTTCTGCGGACTTGGAGACAAATCGACTTAACGAGGCCATTCTTCCAGTTAACTTTTGGACATCTTTTACCGTCCTCGGAGTAGGTAACCCCATGATAGCTTCTGCCTTTTCGGGGTTTACTTCAATTCCTTTCTCCGTAACCATAAATCCCAGAAATTTTCCTCCTCGGATACCAAAAGAACACTTCCGAGGGTTAACTTTCATGCCAAAGTTGTTCATAATGACCAACGCTTTCCGTAGGTCCTCGGGATGTTCTTCGGCAGTGTTACTTTTAACTACAGTATCATCAACGTAAACCTCTACTGATTTCCCAATAAGTCATGTGAACATAAGACTTACTAACCTTTGGTAGGTAGCTCCCGCATTCTTCAGCCCAAATGGCATGACTAGGTAACAAAAGGTGCCTGCATCTGTGATGAAGCTGGTCTTATCTTGATCAATAGTCGCCATCGGAATTTGGTTGTACCCTTGGTCTCCATCTAAAGTTGATAGTAGCGCACATCCTGCGGTAGAATCAACTAGCTGATCTATGCTTGGTAAGGGATAACAATCCTTGGGGCATGCTTCATTGAGGTTAGTAAAGTCAACACACATTCGCCATCTTCCTCCGTGCTTGGGAACTAGCACAACATTGGCTAACCACTCGGGATAGATAACTTCTCGTATTTGCTTCAATTTGAGAAGGCGTTGTATTTCCGAGCGGATGATCTTGTTGCGCTCGGGGCCCATTTTCCTCTTCTTCTGTTGGACAGGTTTAGCTCCAGGCTTTACATTAAGGAAATGTTGACATACCTTGTTGCTGATTCGTCCGGGCAGCCCCCCTTCCCATGCAAAGAGGTGATGGAATTGTTTGAGAAGAGAAATCAATTGACCTTCTATGATTGGAGCCATATGGGTGCCCATTTTGATTACTTTCTCGGGGCTTCCTTCTACTAATTCCACCATTTTTAATTCTTCCACATGTTGGACCCGTGTTTCCTCGGTTCTACACTTTTTGTTATTTCCGAGTGAGGGTCCGTCCTCTTCTGAGGGAATGGCATTCATGCAGCATTCTCGGGCTTTTGACTGACTTCCTCGGACTTCTCCGATTCCCGAAGAAGTGGGGAATTTCACTTTAAGATGCAGAGTAGAAGGGATAGCTTCAAAGGCCCGAATAGAGGGTCTTCCACAGATGACATTATACGTTCGTGAGGAGGCTTCCACTACCCAAAATTTAATAGATTCAGTTCTCCGAAGGGCTCCTTTCCCCCATGACATCGGAAGGGTAACAGTTCCGAGGGTTTGACAAGCTTCCCCTGAGAATCCTACTAACGGGACCTCAGCAATTTCCAACGTTTCTTGTTTCAACCTCATAGCCAGATAAGTAGGTAAGAAGAGCACATCCACGGAGCTGCCCGTATCTATAAGGATCCGTTGGATTTCATACCCATAGATGACAGCAGAAATAACCAATGGATCTTCGTGAGGGTATATTATGTCCATAAGATCCTCGGGCCCGAACGTGATGCTAGGCAGATTTAATCCTTGAATGGAGCAGACAGACAATCCTTGTTCTGCTCGTCGGGCTTCTTTCAAATATTTCTTCTTTTTACTCTGAGGTGTCATGGAAATTTCACCCCCTTCAATCATATTGATCGTTCTCCCTGTTGGGGGGTTGTCTTTGTAAGAGTTAGGTGGAGGAGGCAAACTTTGATACCCTGTCGTTTTCTCTCGTGAATTTTGCCGACGATCTTTAATTCTCTCTTGGGATCGGAGACGTCTAGTGGTCCTCTCTCGTGATTTCCAACTAGGCGTCATTTCTTCCCTTTCTTGCTCTTCCTCTTCCCTTCGTGATCTCTTCCAAACATTTGCCTTGGGCTCTTCGAGGTTATTCTCCTTGAGGTAGTTCTTCAAATACCCTATCTCCAGTAGGCGAAGCACTTCTAAACGAAGAGTAGTACATTCTTCCGTAGTGTGCCCATAAGTTTTATGATATTTACAATATTTCCCAGTGTCCTTGTCTCGGTTAGGAAATTTAGTCGGTCTGGGCCAGTGCAACTCGTTGCTACCCCTCATTATGTTGAGCACTTCTGGTGGAGTAACAGTCATCGGGGGTAAGTGCACGGGTCGGAGGAATTTCTTAACCACTCCCCCTTCATCTTTGCGCTGAGGAGGTTTTCCTTCCTTATTCTTTTCTTTGACCTTTGCTTCTTTCCCGGCACGCTCTAAGTGTTCACTATCCTCCTGCTCCATCTGCTTCTTTGTTCCCTCGGCCTCTTCCATTAAAATGTGTACTTCCGCCTTCTGCATTAGCTCATTCATATCCGTGATATGATTTCCCATAAGGTATCTAAAGAAATCCCCCGCTCGGAGCCCCTGAGTTAATATGTCCGCCATAATGGTCGGGCTAACATTTGGAACATCGAGTGCTTCATCCGTGAAGCGCTTTATATACTCTCGCAAGGATTCATCCTTCTTCTGTTTAATAGTAAAAAGATGTGTAGCAGATTTAGGGTACCTTCGGTTGCAGGCGAATTGTCGTACAAACAAATGAGCTAATCGGTCAAAGCTCGTGATGGAACAAGGTGGAAGATGAGTAAACCAGGCTTGGGCCCGCCCGCCAAGGGTAACAGGGAATACACGACATAACACATAGCCAGGGGCGGAAGAGAGGTCCATTCCTGCCAGGTATTGATGGACGTGATCTTGTGGGTCCCTTCCATCAGCTTCTCCGGTATATAGCGGGATATTAACAGGTCGCATCCCCGAGGGGATAGAAGCTGAGGCAATTTCGGGAATGAAAGGAGAGGTTTTGAATGTAGGATCTTCCTCGGGAGCCATGGTCTTCTTGAGATCACCTAATTCTTTTCGTAAATCATCCATCATTCCCCACAAGGAATGTTCCACTTCTCCTCGACACTCCGAGGGGCAAGAAATTTCTTCCCGACCCCTCACGGGAGTTCTTTCATGACATACATACCTTCGAGGCCTTTGTCGGGGTGCTGGTTGCCAAGGATTCCAATTTGGGTTCCACGCCATCGGAGGTGCATTTCCTTCCAAGGGGAAACTACTGCTCCCGGAGAGCACGGGGGACGGACGTCCGAGAGGTTCATCCCTCCGGGGTGTTCGTGCCGCATTTATAAGTCTTTCGTAAACAGATCGGGGAATATTAATAAAATCTCTAGTACCTGGTTCGTAATTGGACAAAGTTTCTTCTGAGTCGCTGTTTGAGAAAGGAAGGTTGTCACTTTCGAAAAGATCGTCCATCCTAGCTGACATCTGCTTGAATTCTCTCGAGGACAGATATTATGGCGTTCCCACAGACGGCGCCACTTTGTTAACAGGTTTAGAATTATTCCCTATTTAACGGAAGATATTTATTTTGGGTTCGAACGCCCTGTCCGTGATTCAGAGGCAATGATGGATGGACATAACGACATTAATTGCAAGAATATTCCCTTCCTTTATTCACTGAACATTTCCTCCTCTCTTCCGTATTTGAATGTTAAATTGTAGTAAGTAAGCTAAGTGGTTTCAGCCTGTTTTTCTTCTAATGATCACCTCCCTTTATATAGACTTTGGTAGGGGCAGGTGTCATTGTGCATGCGTTTTGGTAAGGGCAGGTGTTGTTGTTACTTTGATACAGGTGTAAAAACTAGGATAATGTTTATCTTTTATCTACTAGGTGCTGACTGGATTAGCTTTTGTGTCTTCTAATATCTCCGAGGGCTTCTGATGTAGATTGTTCTGATAGGACTATTCTTCCGAGGGCTCTTATTTCTCCTTCTTGACTCGGGTATTTTCTTCAACAATCAGGAGTGATCTCTGAGGGGGTAAATGTGATCCCCGAGGGCTTGGTATAACTTCCGAGGACTGCGATTTTGTGTCCGAGGGCTGTATTTGCTTTACTGAAAGTGAGATTTCTTCACGAGAGTTCTCGGATTGTATTCACTGGATGTTCTTGTATTTATTTCTTGATTTTCTCCAAAATTGGGTCCTCGGATAAATCCGAGTGTCGTCTTTTCCGAGGAGTGTTCAGCAAGGAAGTTTTCTTGTAAGTTCATAGGACTCGGGGTCCATTTTGGTCCCTCTTTGAGCATTTGGTGGATATCGGAGTCATACGGGTCCATCGGGGTTTGCTCTTTTTCCGATGCCGTGTTGATATCTGCTTTTCATTCACCGTTTGACTTTCCAAGGGACTCTTATGTTTCTCCTCGGGTGCTCTTATAAACCTTTTCGGGTCAGTGACCGAAAGGTAGGGCAATCCTCCGAGGGGCTTTCTTTATAGGTACATCTCATCGGAAGGACTCGTGACAATAGTATTGTCCATATATTGTTTTTCCGAGTAGGAGTAATCTCCTTTATTTTATTTTTTAGGGTTAACACCACCCATTTGGACCCATGATCATTGTTGATCTCTAATGTTATTTCATCCAAGAAAACGAGTTAAACACTAGGCGACTCTTGGGGCGACTCAGAGCCACGGGGGCTACTCACTTGGTATGAAGAAGTAAGCTGAGAGACACTCGCCTACTCGAACGAGTCAAGGGTGGCACTATATAAAGAGGGTTACTTACTTACTTACATACTTACAAACCTAGTCGATTGTGTGTCAAGTCGTGAGCAAGTGGTGTATTGTAATTTGGAGACTAAACGTCAAATCAAACACAACACAAGAACTCAAACGATATGCCATTATACAGTTAAAATTAAGCCCAAACTAAACACTTAATCGAGCGATTTACTACTATTTGTTTTTAGGTCAAACCAGGACTGGAGCTATATGCCACTAGAAAGCCACAAATACGGAAAAATAGGATTGTGATTCCAACATATATAACATAAGTTATGGACAAAATAGTGAAACAGTGCAAAGATGAAAAGTAGATCGATCAAATAGTTCAAAAATTTGAGAATAGTGCCATTTCGACATATTTTGCCCATTTTAGCCTATTGGGTTGGGACCCATCAAGCGCATGAAGATTCAAAAAACATTTCATAAGTATATCCAGCTGAATATAGTTAATACATAAGTTTTACTAGGATAGTTCTTATAATTCCACTTATTTGTCTCATTTCGACCTATTTGTGTCATTTCGACCTATTTATGCCATGTTAACTTATATTTGCTAGTTCGAACTTTTTTTATTTCGATTTATATTGCCAGTTCGGCATATTTTCTCTTTTTGACCTATTTATTAATTATAAAACCTAGAAATTCCATGAAGCGTCTTGTAGTCGAGCGACCCATCATAGAAACCACAAAACACTCCACCAGTGACCTACCATGCTCCAAACCCTAGCAATAACCCACAAAGACAACCGAACATACGAGAACTAGGCTTTGTGAAAGAGCATTAAATTGGGATGTCAAATCTAAAGATACTATTGCGGTCACTTGACAGATGCCACAACTCACGAAGAAGCAAGTGGGAGATATGTAACCCCCAATTGAAATACATTAAAATATTGTCCAATCCGGCTACCCTAAAGAAGCATTTAATACAATTCTTGTGTGCATTTAATAGAATGTAGATGACACACTTTTTATGAAGATTTAGGCCTATAAATAGGAGTAAGCTCATTTGTAAGGTAGGGTGAGTTCAAGAATACAAAGTCCAGAGCTGAAAAACCTCTTGAACTCATATTCACTTATAATATATATATATATATATATATATATATATATATATATATGCCACGAGGGATTCAATCCTACGAGGGTAAACACTTTCCCTTGTCAAGGTTGTGTTGTTATTTCTTTCAGGACTATGAGAAGGTGTTCAAATTCCCTCTCATCATTATATTAACCCCTCAGATAAATTGGATCATCATGTCGTTTCAACCTACATTACCATACTTGATAGCTATTGGAATCTAGTTTCTAAATTAGAAAATAATTTATTAATCCAACATCTAGTGAAGGAATTATATGGCGAGATTCGCAAAGCAGAAGTGTTGACTTAACATTTGATCAATTCGGTTAATGAATCCAAATTTGACCCAAGAGTCGGGTTGTATTGGAGCATATACAACCAAATCATTTTTAACTGAAGAGATCGAGTCTTCCGCCGAGCCGAACAACAAAGGAGCTACGTAAATCTAATTTTTTAATTTTAAATACTTTCACTTCTGATGTAAATTTGTTATTCTTTATATACATATAGAATTCATTTGTACACTACTAATACAAGTCAATTATTTTTTCTAACTCTCATTAGAGGAAGTTTATTCCATGTTACTCACATGTGAAGCTCGTATTCAACACCATTATCAGGCCATTCCCACACTCAATGGCTCAACAAATATTGTCGCAAACCCAACAAAATCACTCAAACAATTGTGGTCGCCCCAACACATACAATTCTCGAGGTATGTGGCGTTTCTCGTCACCCACATATCGTGGCTCCAGAAGAGGTAATTATACCTCCCAAATTGAATCTACATATAACACAAATATCTGGTGTCAACTTTGTGACAAGGCAGAACCCATTGCCTCTCGGTGCTTCAAACGATATGATCTGCATTTCTTCCACCTCGCCTAGCCAAAATTTCAAGCCAATTTTTCCACTTCTCAAAATCACCAATCAATTGATCAAAAGTGGCATGCTAATACTGGAGCAACTTATCATCTTACCAATAACTTGGACAACCTCGACATGCATAAAGAGTAAAAAGGATATGCTGGTACTGATCAAATTCAAATTTGTGATGGATCAAGTGCATATCACACACTAGCACCACCTCTTTATCCACTCCCCATAGCTTATTTATTCTTTATCAAATTCTTGTTGTCCTTCAAATACATAAAAATATATTATTTATTCCCAAATTTACTCAAGGTGACAATGTTCATGTTGAGTTTCACGATTCCTTTTTTTTATTATTATTATTCAGGACTACTCGAGGAACATCCTTCGTAAAAGACACAATGATGGACTATATTACTTTTCTAAACCTCTTCGGAAAACCATTTCCTCTACTTTGGTTGGTGCATGAGTTTCTATATCAGATTGACAGCGCCATCTTAGACATGTCAATCACGTGCTAAGTACAAATAAGCTCCTCGATGGACTAATAAAAGACACCATGTGTCCCCTGGCTAAAAACCATGATTTACCATTTTCAACCTCCGCTAGTCATAGTACCCAACCCTTAATTGATTTATTTAGATGTATGGGCCCCTATTTCAGTTCGATCAACTTATGGATCTCGATATTATGGTTGTTTCTTAGATGATTTCACAAAGTTTATTTGGATATTTCTTTCGAAGCAAAAAATCTGATGTTGAAACTCTTTTTCGACAGTTTAAAAGTTGCATTGAACGCCACTTTGATATTCGAATTAAAGTTATACAAACAGATTGGCGTGGAGAGTAGAGACGCCTAAATAATTATTTAAAAAGTGTCGTATACAACACCGAATTGCTTATCCTTACACGCATGGACAAATGGGATTAATTGAAAATGGGTCTCTCTTTGTTAGCTCAGTCTCACCTACCAAAGTCCAATTGGGAGGACGCATTTCAAACTACAACTTAAACTATAAATTGCTTACACCAATTTTGCAAAATCAATCTCATTTTGAGAAGGCTTATCTTAAGAAACTAAATTATAACTTTATAAGAGTCGTTGGATGTGCATGTTGGCCTAATTTACGCTCTTATAATAGACATAAAATCGATTTTTGCGCTTAAACTTGCATTTTTATTGGCTATAGTCATTCACATCACGGCTACAAATGTCTTAATTCATCTATAGGGAGAATATGTGTAACTAGGCATGTTGCTTTGATGAATCCTATTATCCTTACAAAATCAAACAATTTGTAAACTTTAGTGCACCAACTGGTTTTACCTCATGCCTTTAAACTTACACTGTACACAACCATCTTCTCTAACCATTGATGCATGTAGTGATCGACATACTTATCCATTACCTATTGAACTTGATCGGCAACAACATCATCAGACTCCAAAAAATGAGGTAACAGATGTGGTAATTTCTCCAGGTGACTTTACATGTGAACATGTTGATTAGGATCATCAACATGCTTCTTCAACTTTACGTGAACCATCGTCGTTCAGTGAAGCTTCAAAGCCTCCCCATTGGCGTGAAATGCACTGTTAAAGAATGGATCCTGGGAATTAGTTCCAACAAACCCCAACATCAATCTTGTAGGGAACAAATGGGTGTATTGTATCATAACAAATGCCGACGAGAATATTGAACGGTTCAAGGTGAGACTTGTTGCTAAGGGCTATCATCAACAAGATGGAGATAATTTTTCAGAAACCTTCTATTGCCGAGCACCGAGTTAGCAAATTCATTGTCACTATAATGGCGAGCTGTTAAAAAGAGTCTTAGATATCTCAAACACACCATATTCTTTGGCATTCGAATTTCGAGCAAATCAGATCACTCCTTACATAGATTTGGTGGCGCTGATTGGGCGAATGATGCCGATGATCGCAAGAGTGTAGGGGCATATTGTATCCTTCATAGGCATAACCTTGTATCATGGAGCTGCAAGCAACAATAGATAATAGATCGTAGCAACATTGAATCCGAGTATAAAGCTCTCTCCAACACAACGACAAAAATTCAGTGGTTACAGTTTGTTCTCCATAATATTAATTTCTTAGTCCCAACATGTCCAACATTATGATGTGATAACATTGGTGCGACTTACTTATCCTCCAACCCTGTGTTCCATGCCCGCACAAAACATATTGAAATAGATTTCCATTTTGTACGAGATCGTGTCCTTCAGAAGAAAATCCGTGTCTCTTTCTTGTCCATTAAAGACACAATCAAAACATTTTTAACTGAAGATACCGAGTCTTCTGTCGAGCCGAACAACAAATGAATTATGTGATTCTTGGGATATGATCTAAGTTTTGAATTTTAAATGCTTTCACTTCTGATATAAATTTGTTATTCTTTATCATGTATATATAGAACTTATTTGTACACTTATTATCAATACAAGTCATATATTTCTTTTGACTTTTGGTTTCTTTTGCCTTTATAGGGTGTGACCTACATTCCTTCCTATATGACACTACGTTAACGTGAACGCTCGACCTTCTAGGCAAAATAGTTAATTTAGTCCGAGATCGATCTTTAACAAGAAATCAAGAACTATATTCGACTTGATTCCCTAGACGTGATACTTAGACATCTTGGATTGGTCTGAAGTTCAATTTGAAATTAAAAGTTCCTAACCCTTCACATGCCCATATTAATCTAGGCATTGAAGTGCAAACGCCGAGTAATCTTCGGTGAAGTTCATGTATCGTATTTCACAGTGTAGTTTTCTCGAACTTAAAACTAACTTCACGCAAATTAGAGACTCGAGTTAGTCTGACTTTGAGTGTTGTTAAAATAGGTACATACTAATATTGTTATAACATATTTTACTAACCGGTTTAATCGATAATTGAAAATTTTGAGATACAAATTGGCCGACCTAACAAATTATGGATTAAATCATCTCATTAACAGACGAGTGAACACTACAATGAAGCTTTGAGACTAATGTATCCAATATGTCATATTCTCTCCCTAGCTATGAAGCTACAAAAGTCTGATCAAGGACTTTAAACGCGCCATAACTATATTAATAACATGTCATCCAAAAATTTATCCTAATAATCAACTATATTAGATACTATCAATAAACCCTCACTCGAGATGAGAAGTGAACCAGTAGAGGTTCAAAACTCACAAATAATTCTTGGCCCTCTTTTTCGATTCTTTTTCTAGTGGAACAAAAACCGACACGCCGACTCAACCCACATCCAACGATAAATATGCCGTCCATAATATTCTCAAACTAAAATTAACTATTTTAATTTACTGTTTGGTACTGCGTGTGTTGTGTGGTTGTGGCCTATTAGATTACCATTAGCGCCGCTCACACAGTCACACATGCATTGTTTCTATTATGGTTATTTTTAGAAAGGTCAATGTTAAAAGTGCCAAGTGTTATCAATGTGTGCTTCCTTTCCATTGTCCAATTATAGCTGCCTTTGTAAGATCAAAGAATGGAGATTGAGCGCCATTGAATACCAAAGTAATTCTTAGAATTGATTTATGAATTTTGTCAATTATAGGTTGAAAAAAGTTAATTACAAAGTAAACATACTAGTACATATGTTTGTTTAGGCATATTAACTTTGGTTCAAGAAATGACAAATTAAATAATATAATAAACAAACTCTTTGTTTAATCTCTATATATCCCTCTTCCTACTTCCTATGGTTCGTGTAGTTTGATCGATTTCTAAATACAAAGATATTTTGTGCACATCGAAATAATTTGTTTTCAGCTCTTAAGATAAGTGTATTTTCTTTATATATATATATAAGATTTTCTTATGCATACAAATATAAGGGGACAAATAATTAGTTTTTATATTATAAATATATAGCTATCTTATAGTACACCATAACGTAGTCGGATGCAAAGAATTACAGTAAAATAGATACTAGCTATATATTTTCCATTTTTCTAGGCTACACTTATAAAAAATAAAATGATTAAGCAGCAAGACGAGCTATATATCACATAGGAGTAAGAGAAGAGAATTGGTATATTCTCATATCTCTTATTTACTATTAATGGTTAGCTTTATTCACACCTTTCCTTGGCTGCTATCTTTCTCAGAGGAGAGCTAGCTTGTAACTGCATATATATACACGCATACAAAAAGGAAAAAAGAAAGTGTCATATGTATAAACCTTTTCCGAGGAATATTGTATAATTATATATCTTGCTTCAAGAAAAGAATGAATAAAAGAACATCATCAAATTAAAACGACAAAGAATAAGCTAAGTTGAGTTATTTTTACTTGTAAAATACTGTGTCCAATATAGATCTGGCTGTCAAAAGTATCGTAATAAGATGAAATAGCTAGTCTATGGAACTTAATTGGTCATGCTTCTAATAACTTTTTATTAGATTATAAACTTTATATATATATATATACATATAGATATAGATATAGATAAGAGACAAAGTAAGTGGACCATTAGTAAGGTTCCTACATCTACTAAATTGTGAGAACGAAGCCTAGCTATTAATTGAAATAATAAATAAAGAGTGTAAGTAATTAAATAGTAACGGATAAATTGGACTTCGAACTCTTCCAGTATAGGTGATCAAATAATCAAAAGAACTTACTCTACCAAGACTTAAAAAATTTAGCTAGACAATTAACCATAGAGTATATATACTCTTCAAATATTGTTGAAACTATCGATACTATTGATTGAAACTCGAAAGAGACTAATAAACTCAGGTTCGTTGCGATAAAAAGTATCTAAATTATTAGATAAGTTGCATAAATTAGTATACCCTCAGATTATTCACATGATTTTCTTTAACCTTGTTAGTCATATTAGTATAATATGATTAACGTTTCCTTGACAGCATATGCATTCACTTTCAGAATTTTGATACTCACTAAGTATTGCCTAATTATAAAGCTGGTTTTTTTTACCACAAATTGCTAAATACATATGCACCATGGAGTATTCCCACTTGCATAGGTGCCGCACAATATTGTGGCGCCCCTATATATCATACAAGTCTACGTACTATATATATTTATCTAAAAATTCAACTCTTGATTCTCCATTATTGGTTTTTTTCTGGTACTTTGTCCGAGAATTATGGTTGAAATGTGTTGGACTATTTTAATCATCTTATGGTCCAATTTCCAGTCTAACATCCTTAAAGTTGTTTTGTTACGGTCAACCCCCTATCGTTTGCCGAAATAAACACTTTGTCCCAAGTCAACATTTTGCACTTTTGAGCAGGGATATTTTCGTCAAATGTCAAAAAGTTTAATATTTTTAAAAAAAGTTAAAAGGAAATTAAATATTTATTAATCGACAATTTTTTTTTCGGCAACTTTTTTTCGACATTTTTTTTAAAGAAGCCTAAATTATTTTATTATGACCATGGAACTTAAGCATTTACTTTGGAATAAAATTATTTTGGAGGAATGTTTTACAATTGTCAAAATATTTTTTTAAAAAAATTTGTCAAAAGATTAAAAAAAAAGAATTTTGTTCAAAAAGAAGCCTAAATTTCTTGGTCTTAAAAAAACAAGAAACTAAAAAAGTGGGTCAAATTTAATAAATCTTTGATTTTGTCTTAAAGAAATTAAAATATTTTTTTTTAAATTTGACGAAAATACCCCTGAAAAAAGTGCAAAATGTTGAGTTGGGCAAAAGTGTCTATTTCGACAAAAGATAGAGGGTTGACCATAACAAAACAAATTTAAGGGTGTCAACTGCAAATCGGACCATACGATGGGAGTTTAATGTAATTTCCCCTAAAATATAATAGGTATTACATATATTATATTCTCGAGGTGTCTTAAAAGAATATTATAGCCCATGATATTAGTATTGATTGTGCATGCCAACGGTCAATATTGTCTTATTCTTATAAAATTAAATGCCTTGATTAAAAGGAAAAATTGCTAAGCATAACCCATTCCGTTACAATTCGTAAAATAAGAAACCTGTTATAGAATAACTAAAACTATTTGCGAATTATAACAATATATTAAAAAAAAACATAGGAAAAGAAGAGCAAATAAGAAGTATATTACTTGTGAATGAGTGTTTTTCTCTTCATCTTGATGGCTCCTTATATAGGCAATAATTTCCAATATCTTACATTATTTACAACAACTACTATTATTATAAAATAGTATTTATACATAATTTTCAACAATTGCCACATATTCTACCAACCATATTTATAACACTCCCCCTTGGCCATTTGAAGATTTTGTTATGTACATAGATCCGTCTTCTGCACACGTCTTATGCTGCCTCGTTAAAAACCTTATAAGAAAACATCAAGTAGGATAAAAACCTTACTAAGGGCAAAATAGTGCAGCCGTGTGAACTCCCCTCAAGTTGGCATCTCCAATTCTTCATAAGTCTCGTGGGTGATGCATCCCAATACTTTGAACATGTTTCTTAGAAGTTACAGTAGGGAGTGCATTTGTAAAAAGATCTGCCATATTGTCACATGATTGATCATATTGGATATTAATTTCTTTGTTCTTCTCGAGTTCCTGAGTGTAGGCAAAATATCTTGGGGGTATGTGTTTGGTTCGATCACTCTTGATATAGCCTTCGTTCATATGTGTAATACATGCAAAATTGTCTTTGTATAATGTGGTAGGACCCTCTCCAATAGGTAAGTCAGACGTACTTCTTATATGATGTGTCATTGATCGTAGCCATACACATTCCCTGCTTGCTTCATGGAGTGCAATAATCTCAGCATGATTCGATGATGTTGCAACAAGTGTCTATTTCTGAGAACGCCATGAAATAGCATTGCCTCCATACGTGAATACATATCCTGTTTGAGATCTGGATTTATGTGGGTCTGATAGAAAACCTGCATCTGCATAACCAATCAATTCTTGTACCGCATTGTTAGGATAAAATAGACCAAGATCCACAGTTCCTTGAAGATAACGAAATAAATGTTTAATTCCTTTCCAGTGCCTTTTTGTGGGTGATGAGCTAAACCTGGCTAATAAATTCACAGTAAATGATATATCAGGTCTAGTACAATTAGCTAGATACATTAAAGCTCCAATGTCACTTAAATATGAAACTTCAGAACTAAGAATTTCTTCATTTTCTTCACAAGGACGAAATGAATCTTTATATATAGTTAATGATCTTGCAATCATAGGATGGTTCAAAGGTATTTCTTTATCCATGTTAAAACGTTTCAATATCTTTTTAGTATAGTTAGATTGATGCACAAGTATTCCATTTTTAACATGCTCAATTTGCAAACCAAGACAATATTTAGTCTTTCCAAGATCTTTCATTTCAAATTAATCCTTTAAATAATTCATTGTTGAATGAATTTCTTTGTCAGTGCCAATGATATTTAAATCATGTACATAAACCGCAATAATTGCAAAATCAGATGATGTTTTCTTAATAAAAACGCATGGACACAAAGAATTATTTATATATCCTTCTTTTAATAAATATTCACTCAAACGATTGTACCACATGCGACCTGATTGCTTTAACCCATATAATGATTTTTGCAATTTTATTTAGTACATTTCTCTAGGTTTGGAACTTGATGTTGCGGGTAATTTAAGTCCATCAGGGACCTTCATGTAAATATCACTATCAAGTGACCCATATAGATAAGCAGTGACAACATCCATGAGATGCATGTTTAGATTTTCATAGACCGCTAGACTGATCAAGAATCGAAATGTAATTATATCTATTACAGGAGAATACGTTTCTTCATAATCGATTCCAGGTCTTTGAGAAAAACCTTGTACGACAAGGCGAGCTTTGTACCTTACAATTTCATTTTTCTCATTTCGTTTGCGAACGAAGACCCATTTGAACTCTACGGGTTTCACATTTTTCGGTGTGAGAACAGTGGGTCCAAATATCATTTGCTTAAGCGAATCTAATTCAGCTTGCATAGCATCTTTTCAGTTATCCCAATCATTCCTATTTTGGCATTCAATTACAGATTTGGGTTCACGATCATCATTTTCATTCACAATTTCATAAGCGACTAAATATAAAAATATTTCATCCATATTTTCCATCTCATTTCGATCCAATACCATTCCTGTATTGATATAATTTATAGAGATTTCAACGTTCTATTTATTTATAGGATCTGATTGGATAACTTCTTGAGGTATTTCATATGTCACATTTTGCGACTCATCAGGCATAGATTCCTCAATAATAGGATCATTAGGTTTTGATGCTCCTTTTCTTTTTCGAGGATTTTTGTCCTTTGAGCTAGTAGGACGCACATGTTTCTTAGTTATATCAAAGATATCATCCTTTGATGTTTCTTTTAGAATTACAATATGAGCAGGAGCATTTGCAGCTGGTATATGTGATTTTGTTACCCTGCTTATGTCAGTAAATGCATCGGGCAATTGATTTGCAATAGCTCGTAAATGCAAAATTTTCTTTACTTCCAAATCACATTGCTTTGTTAGCATATCAAAGCTTGTCAAAGATGGATTATACCATGATATATCCTTTTCCAACTGTTTCTTTTCTCCCCCTAAGGTTGGAAAATTTGCCTCATTAAAATGGCAATCGACAAAACGTGCCATAAAGACATCACCTGTTAGAGGCTCAAGATATCTGATTATTGATGGTGAGTCAAATCCAACATATATTCCCAACCTTTTTTGTGGTCCCATTTTTGTTCGATTTGGTGGTGCAATCGGAACATAAACCGCACAACCAAAAATCTTCATATGGGAAATATTAGGTTCATGACCAAAAGCAAGTTGTAATGGAGAGTATTCATGATACGAGCTTGATCTACTGCGAATTAGTGATGCAGCATGTAAAATCGCATGACCCCATAGAGAACTTGGCAATTTAGCTTTCATCAACAATGGTCTAACAATTAATTGAAGACGTTTAATTAATGATTCAGCTAAACCATTTTGAGTATGTACATGTGCAACGTTATGTTCAACCGTAATTCCAGTTGGCATACAATAATCATTGAAAGCTTGAGATGTGAATTCACCAGCATTGTCAAGTCTGACTTTCTTGATAGTATAGTCAGGAAATTGAGCTCTTATTTTAATTATTTGAGCTAAAAATCTCGCAAATGCCATATTGCGAGTAGACAATAGACAGACATGTGATCATCGACTTGAGGCATCAATTAATACCATAAAATATTGAAATGGTCCACATGATGGATGAATAGGTCCACATATATCACCTTGAATTCGTTCAAGAAATGTGGGTAATTCTGTCTTAATTTTAACTGGTGAATGCTTTATAATTAGCTTTCCAAGAGAACATGCTTCACATGGACTATTGTTGCTCAAATTGAGTTTGGATCCTTTTAATGAATGTCCATGTGTAGTTTCACTTATCATTCACATCATTGTTGAACCAAGATAACCTAGTCGATCATGCCATAGAGTCAATAATTCTGGATTTTCATTGACTACCATATTTGATTCGATTTCATTAATATATGTATAATGCAACCCTGATGAGATATAGTTTTTCAAGAAAATGTTTCTTTCATGGAATATTCTTACTAATGAAAACATATTTAGCCTTATTCACATCCATTGACTCAGTATCATATCCATGACGATATATATCTTTAGAACTCAATAATTTTCTTCTGGATTTTGGGGCGAATAAGACATCAACGATGATACACTTTGTTCCATTTGGTAAAGTAAACGTAGCTGTACCAGATCCTTCAATCAATTTAATAGGACCTCCTATTTTATAGACTTGAAATTTTGAGGGTTCTAAATATGTAAAATATTTCTTACTTGTGAGAATTGTATGAGTTGTACAACAGTCAAGTAGGCAGAAATCATCAGTATGCTTCATATCACGCTTCAGTTCAAATAAACAATATTAAAACAAATATTGCAATAAACAGGGTATATATTTGAAAAGAGATTATTTTATTGACAACACACAACAGAAATGCAAGAAGTAGATAATACAACTTAAAACATAAATCACAATAAGCATATTCATCCAGAAGATCACATAACACATATTAAGCCAAACGAACATCATAGTCATCAGTAAAGTCTGTCGCCTCCATAAAGGTGGAATCACCATTTGGATTTTGTTCGACAAGGTTAACTTCCTTTTCTTTACCCTTCAAACTTTCTTGGTACATCTTACAGAGATGTTCTGGTGTACGACATGTGTTGGCTCAATGCCCTTTCATTCCATATCTAAAACAATAACCTTGAGGGTTTTTATTATGTTTTTCTTTGTTCTGGTAGTTATTCTTAAAGACAGTGTTGGTATGCGAGGGGTTGTGAAAACCCCCTCGACCACGACCACGGCCACGACCACCTCTTTTACCGCGTCCACCTCTATACCCATATCCTCCTCTATGACCACCTCTACATTGACCACGACCACGACTTGATTGGCATTCTCATTGTTACCTCGTCCATAGGAGTTTGAAAAGTTAATGACATTTGCCTCAGGTAATGCATGTGCTCCAGGAGGACGAGATTGATGATTTTTCATCAATAAGTTATTGTAACTTTCTGCCATTAACAACTTTTGTTGCAAGTCATGATATTTTGAAATATTCAGCAATCAGTATTGCTGTTGAACATTTATCATGGACACGTGGAAAGTAGGAAGTGTTTTCTCTATCATTTCTCTATCAATAAGCTTTCTTCCACAATAAATTAAATCTGAACAAATCTCCATAAGCGCGGAGTTTTATGCGTTTACAGTTTCAAAATCTTGGAACCTTAAATTGTTCCAATCATCGGTGGCTTTTGGCAACATGGTTTCCTTTTGATGCCCATACATTTCCTGTAAATTTATCTATAATTCTTGAGGATCGGTAACATCGAGATATTCTCTCTCTAAGGTTTCATCTAGATGTTTTCTCATGTAGAACACAACCTCACATTTTTATGGATCCGTATTTGTATTTACTGCGGCAAGAGTTTCAACGATACTCTTTGATTTGAGGTACAATTTCGTATCCGATTTCCATTGTCCATAATTCTTGCCAGTGATATTGAGTATACAACTATCTGTACTCGTGAGGTTAGACATTTAGCTTGCTAAATACATAACCAAGAAAAACAAAATTAGGATCGAGACAATTTATTTAACACATAATCATAGAAGCATAATTATTACAATAATACAATGCAATTATCTCATCTCTAGCCAAATCTTGAACTCGAACATTATTATGATAAAAGGGAGGAATATTATAGGACAAACATAGGAGTGTCTTCATCTACTAGCATAAAAATAAAATTGAAAGGTAAATGAGGATCAAGATCCCTGTTGTCGTAGAGATCATTTTGCAAGATGAGAGAAATAAGGTGAAGATTTGTGTGGAGTTTGTGTTATGAAATTTGTGTATTTAATATCCGTAAGTAGCCGTTTATAGCCGTTAGAAAAACGATCATTTTTTTTGGCATGTTTTCTGAACGGTAATGTCTTTAATAATTTAGCAACAAAAATTAATTGTAATAACATGTAAAATAATTTGCGCCGCATTAATGATATTTTAACAGGCATATGGAATAATATTACGATAAGTAAATACATATATTTTTTTCCGCCACATTACTATGTAAAAACTTTCATGGGCTTAAAGAATAATGTAAACAAGTAAAATAATTGCAATGAATTAAGTGCGTAAATAATTTCCGCCACATTACTATGTAAAACTTTCATGGACTTAAGAAATAATGTAAACAAGTAAAATAATTGCAATGAATTAAGTGCGTAAATAATTTCTGCCACATTACTATGTAAAAATTTTCATGGGCTTATGGAATAAAATAAGCAATAATAAATTGTCAGTAGTCGTTTTTAGCTTGGAGTTAACTCAAGCATCAACGAAAGTTAAAATTAGCTTTAGTGTTAGAGTTAGATGACGGTAAAATATAAAGAGGATTTTCATCTAATCATAAAATTATAGATAGGCGGTAGTCCGTCTTGTCTATAATAATGTAGATACATGAACACGTAAATATTAAACTTTAACAACAAAATTATAAACACATATTCATCTAATCATAAAATTATAGATTGGCGGTAATCCGCCTTGTCTATATTAATGTAGATAGATGAACAAGTAAATATAAAACTTTCGTACCTTTTAACGTTGAACGTTTTCTCTAACGAAGAAACTAAATTATTCTGGATCGAACACTATCGTTCTGATAACGTGTTATAGAATAACTAAAACTATTTGAGAATTATAACAATATATTAAAAGAACATAGGAAAAGAAGAGCAAATAAGGAGTATATTACTTGTGAATGAGTGTTTTTCTCTTCATCTTGATGGCTCCTTATATAGGCAAGAATTTCCAATATCTTACATTATTTATAACAACTACTATTATTATAAAATAGTACTTGTACATAATTTTCAACAATAGCCACAAAGCATATTCTACAAACCATATTTATAACAAAACCGTTAGGTCAAGAGCACATATAATTGTTTATCTTTAATGAGGTGATTAGCACTATTTACATTTGCTCTTTCATATATATATATATATATATATATATATATATGTTATTGCCGTGATTGTTTTTGTGTAGATGAAATGGAGAAGTATGAAAGAAGAAAAATAATATATCTTATACACCAAGAAAAAAAAAGAATAATATATATATATGAGCATAATATGTGAGAAAATAATATATTACTTTGTTAATATATTGATATGAGCAAAATAAGTAAAGTGTTGTGCGAGTTTCCGTCTTGTTTTCTAATATGCAGTTAGAAATAAGATTACGGCGTAATTTGATGGGTTGTTGCATCCTGGAGACGGCGCGTTGTGTGTAACACTACTGTATGTTGAGAATTACCAACTAGGAGTGTGAATCGTCTTAAAGAGAGCTGACATAGTACGCGCCTCAACCTAGCGTTTATACATTACAATCGACGTGAACCGTTGGAGTTACGATAATATCGCCACTTTATATTTCGTTGTTAATATTCTTGATCATCATGCGAGTTAATATTTCATTTTATTACATGTTTTTTTTATTTAATTGTTGTGAATTATTAAATAGAGGAACAACAATTTTAAGACGATTCCGACTCTTATCAAAAGATAGATACATGTGATTTGAATTAATTAATTTTCTTGTCAGAGTGCAATCTCATGCCGGTAATTTTCAGATTATTATTAATCTGGTACAGAACTATAAAATATTATTTACGAAGGAAGAATTTGCCAACTATATATCCTGAGTAATTGAGTATGTGTCATATTTCTTATGGAGGCTTTTAGAACTGGATATGTTGATATTGTTGCTCACAAATGAGATGGCCTCTTCTTGTTATTGACTAGACGGTGCTCATGAGGATTATGAGCATGATAATTAACTTTATTTGTTTTCATACATGGAAATATGGTTATTATGTAATTATATACCTACATGGCTTTAGTTTTATTATGTGTCTCTTTCTGGTGAAAGAATTTGGCAAATATATTCATGACAATCGTGTAAGTGAAAGCTTTTGAGTAAAAGTGTTAAGTATATGTAACTGTAATTGTGTACTAACTCTGATGCCCAATTATTTTACTAATCTGTTTTTTTTGGTGCTAATGGTGCTAATGAGATAAGCAGGCCAGGATCAGGATGTTCTCAGTAAAAGATTAAATGTGATTGTGTGAAATTTAAAAGTTCATCATAGTCACAGCCAGAGGCGTACATCCTGAATATCACAAAAATTTATGAAGTTTCAAATTCATACTTAATTATATATATACACCAATTGATAATATAACTGTGGTGGTTCAAATATATATATGCGGTATTGTATGCTGCATTCTAGTAAAAGATTATCTTTATGGTGATGTGTTTAATACATGGATAATATTAAACTCTTCTTCCACTTCGTGAGAATTGATTTAGAATAGGAAAGAGTTTTACTCGGTGATTGTGCTACTAACCTTGGTTTGTGTTCTATGTTCTGTTCCACTTTATATGAGGCAACAATATAATACCTTGAGGTATGATTTACTCTATATTTTGAGAAACTTTCTGCCTAATATACATCATGATAATTTAATATAATCATGAGTGGTTTATGATTAATTGAGAAAAAAAATTCAAAGGCCATTATCTTGATTAATGCCTGATTAGTATAGCCCATAAAAGTTTTGTGAACGCATCATTGGGCACCTGAGTTTCTTATAAATGCATAACTTCAAAGTATATGTTTGAGAACATGGAGATATTATCTTGATTAGTGGGGGTTAGTACATTGAAGTACATCTATGAATTTATCTTGTGCATTGATTTTTCGTAACTGCATGAGTTTATATAATAAATTTGAGGATGTGAGGACATTTTCTTCAATAGTGGGGGTTAACACACTATTCAATTATTTGTGATTAATATTTCATGGTGAAAATATATTTATTATATGTGATTATTATGTTGTGAACTAACCTGTTGCATAAAATATCACAAACTTTTGGAGCATTATATTAAAAATCTCGATATATGAGATTTTGTCGTGCCTACATTGCATTTTATGCAATAAAATACTTTGTGAAAGTAGTTGGTTCCTAGTAGGTGTAAGACTATTGGCCAACAAAGTGAATATGTGAATTGATAATACATGCACGGTTCATAGTAGGTGAAAAGACTAATGACCGTTGTTTTTTAAAGTAACGATTTGGCGAGAAAAAAGCAATGGCTCCTAGTAGTAGACTACTGGTCACTTCGTGATTCCGAGTAGTAAGGCTACTGACCATTTAATTAATTATTTTGTGGGTTTGTGAAGGCTAAATATTTCCTTAAAGAAAATAGAGTTCCCAAGACTCTTTAATTACACGTGGGTGATTAAATATTATAATGCTTGAGATGCATTATTTGTGAAAAAATATTATATGAGCTCTAACTATGCAATTAGCATCGATGCTGGATTCCCTAGGCCTTTAAAATGTTTTTGGAAGTAAAAATTCAAGCTTGAGTTAAAGGTCTAGAGGTACATCGAGGGGGAGGCGACTTGAGCCCTAATATGTTATAAACCTCCTATGAGGATACCCAACCTAGGGGCTAGAGATCCTACAAATTAGGTTAAAGGGTCAAACGAATCATAGAGCGGTTTGGAGAATATATATGCACTATAAAGATCTTTTGATCGTATGTTCCTCCCTATGGTGTAAGTGCATATTCCTATGATGTTATGGAGGTTGAGATAATTTAAAATCTCTTAATGAGTTCTATGGCACTTATATGGGTGACATGTAATAGTCATAGGAGTATCATTGATAGACTCACATATACAAGTGAGAAAGTGGAGCCACTTTCTATGAGAATTGTCGGGCTAATTCTTTAGGACACTTGTGAAAAATCAAGATTAGCAAAATGTCGTTAATGTGCGAGCTGGTAAAGCTATTTTAGAACACTTTGAGTATTATGTGTGTTGCGTGATTCTTCGTGCCCTTGAGAATCATTG
Source organism: Linaria vulgaris (assembly GCA_948329865.1). NCBI lineage: Eukaryota > Viridiplantae > Streptophyta > Magnoliopsida > Lamiales > Plantaginaceae > Linaria > Linaria vulgaris. The sequence goes on along the minus strand of OX415250.1, from coordinate 116,988,706 downwards.
TTTAAAGGCTTAGTCCACTTTGGTTCTAGTACATGAATTGTGTGACACTAAATAAAGGTTTAAATGCATTGTCACTTTTATGATGTATAATATTCTAGCTCTTGCTCATATAATGCTCGTATATATTGCTATTATTATTTTATTAAAATAAGTGGGGATTGTTGGATTATTTTAATAAAATACAATAGGTGTTACAATATATTATATTCTGATGGTGTCTTAAAAGAATATTAGCCCATGATATTAGTCTTGATTGTGCATGCCAACGGTCAATACTGTCCTATTCTTATAAAATTAAATGCGTTGATTAAAAGAAAAAATAATTGCTAAGCATAACCCATTCCGTTACAATTTGTAAAACAAGAAACCGTATGGTCAAGAGCACATATAATTGCTTATCTTTAATGAGGTGATTAGCGTTATAAATATGGTTGGTGTTATAAATATGGTTGGTAGAATATGTTTTGTGGCCATTGTTGAAAATTATGTACAAATTAAATACTATTTTATAATAATAGTAGTTGTTGTAAATAATGTAAGATATTGGAAATCCTTGCCTATATAATTAAGGAGCCATCAAGATGAAGAGAAAAACACTCATTCACAAGTAATATACTCCTTATTTGCTCTTCTTTTTCTAAATTTTTTAATATATTGTTATAGTTTCTAAATAGTTTTAGTTATTCTATAACACGTTATACGATAGTGCTCGATCCGGAATAATTTAGTTCCGTCGTTAGAGAAAACGTTCAACGTTAAAATGTACGAAAATTTTATATTTACTTGTTCATCTATCTACATTATTATAGACAGTAGTGCGGATTACTGTCAATCTATAATTTTATGATTAGATGAATATGTGTTTATAATTTTGTTATTAAAGTTTAATATTTACTTGTTCATCTATCTACGTTATGATAGACAAGGTGGACTACCGCCTATCTATAATTTTACTCTTTATATTTTACTGTCATCGAACTCTAACACTAAAGTTAATTTTAACTTTCGTTGATGCTTGAGTTCACCCCAAGCTAGAAACGACTATTGACAATTTATTATTGCTTATTATATTCCATAAGCCCATGAAAGTTTTTACATAGTAATGTGGTGGAAATTATTTACGCACTTAATTTATTGCAATTATTTTACTTGTTTACATTATTCCTTAAGCCCATGAAAGTTCTTACATAGTAATGTGGCAGAAAATATATATGTATTTACTTATCGTAATATTATTTTTTATGCTCGTTAAAATTTATTAACGCGGTTGAAATTATTTACTTGTTATACAATTAATCCTTGTTGCTCGATTGTTAAAGATATTATCATTAATCAATTATGCCAAATTAAACAAAAAAAAAGAAAAATGATTATTTTCTAACGGCTATAAAACGGCAATTTATAGATATTTCTCTTCTATAAATATGCATATTTCATAACACAAACTCCACACAAATCTTCATCTTATTTCTCTCATCTTGCAAAATGATCTCTACGACAACAGCGATCTTGATCCTCATTTACCTTTCAATTTTTATTTTTATGCTAGTAGATGAAGACACTCCTATGTTTTTCCCTATGATATTCCTCCCTTTTATCATAATAATGTTCGAGTTCAAGATTTGGCTAGAGATGAAATAATTATATTGTATTGTTGTAATAATTGTGCTTCTATGATTATGTGTTAAATAAAATATTTTGACCCTAATTATATTTTTTTTGGTTATGTATTTAGCTGGAAAAATGTCTAACCTCACGAGTACATTTAGTTGTATACTCAATATCACTAGCAAGAATTATGAACAACGGAAATCAGATACAAAATTGTACCTCAGATCAAAGAGTATCGTTGAAACTCTTGCTGCAGTAAATATAAATACGGATCTAGAAAAATGTGAGGCTGTGATCTATATGAGAAAATACTTTCTACTTTCCATGTGTCCATGATAAATGTCCAACAAGAATACAGATTGCTGGATATTTCAAAATATCACGACTTGCAACAAAGGTTGTTAATGGCAGAAAGTTACAATAACTTAATGATGAGAAATCATCAATCTCGTCCTCCTGGAGCACATACATTACCGGAGGCAAATGCCATTAATTTTTCAAACTTCTATGGACGAGGTAACAATGATAATGTCAATCATGGTCGTGGATGTGGTCGAGGTAGTGATCACAACCCTTCGACCAGTGATACGGTCCATAATAATAACCATCATAATAAAAGAAAAATGCTCATAATAAATCTGAAGGTTACTGTTTTAAGTGTGGAATGAAAGGACACTGGGCCAATACATGTCGTACACCTGAACATTTTTGTAAATTGTACCAAGAGAGTAAAGGCAAAGAAAATGAAGTGAACCTTGTTGAACAAATGCCTAATAATCCCACATATTTAGCATTACCTGATTTCACGGATGATTATGATGTTACTATGGCTTGATATGAACTATGTGATTCATGTCTGCGTGATTCTTGGTTTGATTTACATTATGTGATTCCTTGTTGTGTGATTTTTGAATTGATATGTATTTGCGATTTCCGCTTGTAATGTGTTGTGTTCCATTAATTGTGTTTCCTTATGTATCTTAATGAAACTATTTTCCTTTTCTCAAATATATGCTTTGTTTATTGTTATATCATGTTTAACTCTACTTGTTTGACATGAAGTCAGTATGGAGCATACCGGTGATTTTTGCATCCCTGATAGCGGTACAACTCACACAATTCTCACAAGTAAGAAATATTTTACATATCTAAAATCAACAAAGGCAAAAATCAATATAATATCAGGTCCTACTGACTTGATTGTAGGATTTGGTAAAGCTAGTTTTGTTTTACCAAATGGAACGCTATTTATCATCAGCGATGCCTTATTTGCCCCAAAATCCAGAAGAAATTTACTGAGTTTTAATGATATATATCATCATGGATATGATACCAACTCAATGACTAAAAATAAAACAAAATATCTTTTCATTATTAAGTATATATATCTGGAAAACAACATATATTTGAAAAACTACCAAAACTCTCATCGGGATTGCATTATACATATATTAATGCTATCGAGTCAAATATGATTATCAATGAAAATCCTGAATTATTTACTTTATGGCATGATCGACTAGGTCATCCTGGTTCAACAATGATGCGAAGAATAATTGAAACTACACAGGGACATTCATTAAAAGGATCAAAACTCAATTTAATCAATAATAGTCCATGTGAAGCATGTTCTCTTGGAAAACTAATTATAAAGCATTCACCAGTTAAAATCAAGACAGAATTACCAACATTTCTTGAAAGAATTCAAGGTGATATTTGTGGACCTATTCATCCATCATGTGGACCATTTCAATATTTTATGGTATTAATTGATGCCTCAAGTCGATGGTCACATGTCTGTCTATTATCTACTCGTAATATGGCATTTGCGAGATTTTTGGCTCAAATAATTAGAATAAGAGCTCAATTTCCTGACTATACAATCAAGAAAGTCAGACTTGAAATGCTGATGAATTTACATCTCAAGCTGTCAATGATTATTGTATGTCAACTGGAATTACTGTTGAACATAGTGTTGCACATGTACATACTCAAAATGGTTTAGCTGAATCATTAATTAAACGTCTTCAGTTAATTGCTAGGTCGTTGTTAATGAAAACTAAATTACCAACTTATGTATGGGGTCATGCAATTTTACATGCTGCATCACTAATTCGCATTAGACCAAGCTCGTATCATGAATACTCTCCATTACAACTTGCTTTTGGTCATGAACCTAATATTTTCCATATAAAGATTTTTGGTTGTGCAGTTTATGTTCCGATTGCACCACCACAACGAACAAAAATGGGACCTCAAAGAAGGTTAGGGATATATGTTGGATATGACTCACCATCTATAATCACGTATCTTGAACCATTAACAGTTGATGTCTTTACGACACGTTTCGCCGATTGCCATTTCAATGAGGCAAATTTCCCAACCTTAGGGGGAGAAAAGAAGCAGTTGGAAAAGGATATATCATGGTATAATCCATCTTTATCACACTATGATATTTTAACAAAACAATGTGATTTGGAAGTTAAGAAAATTTTACATTTTCAAGATATTGCAAATCATTTACCCGATGCATTTACTGACATAAAACGGGTAACCAAATCACATATACCAGCTGCAAATGTTCCTGCTCGGGTTGAAATTCTGAAGGACATATCTAACAATAATAAAATAAATGCACGTAAGAAACGTGGTCGTCCTGTTGGTTCAAAAAACAAGAATCCTCGAAAAAGAAAAGGAGAAAATATTATTAACTCCATTATCGAGGAAACTATTCATGATGAAACAGAAAATGTGACAAATGAGATAACTCAAGAGATCACCGAACCAAATTCCAATACTGAGATCTCTGTAAATTATGTTAATTCAGGAGTTATTTGGAATCGAAATGAGATGAAAAATATAAGTGAAATATTTTCATATAATATTTCTTATGATCTTATGAATGAAAATGATGATCCCGAACCACAATCTGTTGACGGATGCCAAAATCGGGACGATTGGGTTAAATGGAAAGAAGCTATGCAAGTTGAATTGAATTCACTCAACAAACGAAAGGTTTTTGGACCTATTGTCCTCACACCTAAAGAAGTGAGACCTGTAGGCCACAAATGGGTCTTTGTTCGAAAAAGAAATAAGAAAAATGAAATTGTAAGATACAAAGCTCGACTTGCACAAGGTTTTTCTCAAAGACCTGAGATTGATTATGGAGAAACTTATTTCCCAGTAATGGATACAATTACTTTTCGATTCTTAATCAGTTTAGCTATTTATGAAAACTTAAATATGCATCTCATGGATGTTGTCACAACTTATCTTTATGGATCACTTGATAATGATATTTATATGAAAGTCCCTGAAAGACTTAAAATGCCTGAATTATCTTATTCTAAACCGAGAGAAATGTACTCAATTAAATTGCAAAGATCGTTATATGGTTTAAAACAATCAGGTCGCATGTGGTACAATCGTTTGAGTGAATATTTATTAAAAGAAGGATATATATAAATAATTATTTGTGTCCACGTGTTTTTATCAAAAGAACATCATATGGTTTTGCAATTATTACTGTTTATGTAGATAATTTAAATATCATTGGCACTAATAAAAAAAATCATTCAAGTATGAATTATTTAAAGAATGAATTTGAAATGAAAGATCTTAGTAAAACCAAATATTGTCTTGGTTTACAGATTGAGCATACTAAAAATGGTATATTAGTGCATCAATCTAATTATACCAAAAGGATTTTAAAACGTTTTAACATGGATAAATAAACTCCTTTAAATCATCCTGTCATTGCTAGATCATTAACTAAAGACAAAGATACATTTCGTCCAAGTGAAGAAAATGAAGAAATTCTTAGTTCTGAAGTTCCGTATTTAAGTGCCATTGGAGCTTTAATATATCTAGCTAATTGTACTAGACCTGATATATCATTTACTGTGAATTTATTAGCCAGATTTAGCTCATCACCCACAAAAAGGCACTGGAAAGGAATTAAACATTTATTCCGTTATTTGCAAGGAACTGTGGATCTTGGTCTATTTTATCCTAACAATGCAGAACAAGATTTGATTGGTTATGCAGATGCACGTTTTCTATCAGACCCACATAAATTCAGATCTCAAACTGGATATGTATTCATGTATGGAGGCACTGCTATTTCATGGTGTTCTCAAAAACAGACACTTGTTGCAACATCATCGAATCATGCTGAGATTATTGCACTCCATGAAGCTAGTAGGGAATGTGTATGGTTACGATCAATGACACATCATATAAGAAGTACATCTGGCTTACCTATTAGAGAGGGTCCTACAACATTATACGAAGACAATTCTGCATGTATTACACATATGAAAGAAGGCTATGTCAAGAGTGACCGAACCAAACACATACCCACAAGATACTACACTCAGAAACTCGAGAAGAACAAAGAAATTAATATCCAAAATGTTCAATCATGTGACAACATGGCAAATCTTTTTACAAAGACACTCCCTACTGTAACTTTTAAGAAACATGTTCAAAGTATTGGGATGCGTCACCTACGAGACTTATGAAGAATTGGAGATGCCAACTTGGGGGGGAGTTCACACGGCTGCACTATTTTTTTCCTTATGAAGGTTTTTATCCCACTGGGTTTTTTCTTATAAGGTTTTTAACGAGGCAACATAAGACGTGTGCAGAAGACGGATCATGTACATAACAAAATCTTCAAATGGCCAAGGGGGAGTGTTATAAATATGATTGGTGTTATAAATATGGTTGATAGAATATGCTTTGTGGCCATTGTTGAAAATTATGTACAAATACTATTTTATAATAATAGTAGTAGTGTAAATAATGTAAGATATTGGAAATCCTTGCCTATATAAGAAGCCATCAAGATGAAGAGAAAAACACTCATTCACAAGTAATATACTCCTTATTTGCTCTTCTTTTTCTAAGTTTTTTAATATATTATTATAATTTCCAAATAGTTTTAGTTATTCTATAACAATTAGCACTAATTACATTTGCTCTTATATATATGTTATTGCCGTGATTGGTTTTGTGTAGAGGAAATGGAGAAGCATGAAAGAAGAAAAATAATATATCTTATAAACCAAGAAAAAAATAATAATATATATATGAGCATAATATGTGAGAAAATAACATATTACTTTGTTAATATATTGATATGAGCAAAATGAACAAAGTGTTGTGCGAGCTTCTGTCTTGTTTTCTAATATGCAGTTAGAAATACTATTACGTCGTAATTTGCTGGGCTGTTGCATCCTGGACACGATGCGTTGTGTGTGACCCTACTGCATGTTAAGAATTACCAACTAGGGGCGAGAATCGTCTTAAACAAAGCTGACATATATAGTACGCGCCTCAGCCTAGCGTTTATACTTCACAATCGACATGAACCGTTGGAGTTACAATAATATCGTAACTTTATATTTCGTTGTTAATATTCTTGATCATCATGCGAGGTAATATTTTATTTTATTACATGTTTCTTTATTTAATTGTTGTGAATTCTTAAATAGAGGAACAACAAATTGTTCTACTGCAGTTCAATAACTTAATTTTTCAGTAGTGGTCATCATGGTAGATTATTTTCTGTAAAGCCACTATTCTCTTTTTATGCTTATTCTGACGTTAATACATTATGCATAGGGATCATTATATATTTTTACATAGGAATCATTATATCAGTAAGTTACTAAGTTATCTAAAATTCTACTCATAGGAAATTGTGACTCAAAGTTCAAGCTGCTTATACTTTTTATTATATAACTGGTGATTAATATTGCCACAATTGATTATAACGCATATTTTTCAACTGTTGAGCAATCCCAGTCAATTCTCGCTCGTTAAGTACGAGTAAGAGACAAAACATGTGCTCGTGAGTTTACCAAATTAAGCACAAAGAGAAATAGAAATAAATATGTAAACGGGTTTGGAATTATTCCCCATTTTACGAGCAATATTTATAGGGTTGGAACGCCGATCCCGACCCGAGGAGATTGTTGGTTTTTATTGATTTGCGGCTGGACTCGATTTGTTTCGAGATGCCTACGTATCCCTTCCTCGGGAATCAAGCCACTCGTAGTTCCGATTCTTGTTCGGTTCTTGGTGTTGGTTATTTTGTGTTTGTCGATTTTATCGGATGAATGGGTTTTGTATTTGTTGGAGGAGTTGTCCCCGTGAAGTGTCCGAGGGGGAAAGAAAGAAGTCCGAGGGGAGGAGGGAAAGTTTTCTTCTCTTTGAGAAAGGAAGGAGTTCCTCCGAGTCGAGGAAAGGAAAAAACTTCCTTCTTTCTATTATTCTTTTTCCCTATTTTTTCCCTCTTCCCGAACTTGTCCTTCTTCTATGGTTCTTGCCCCCTTTTATAGGAGTTTAATCTTGCTCCCTAAGTTTGGAATATGTATTAGTTTAATATTAGTTATTTTTATGTTATTATCTGTACTGTTATTTATCTGTTCAAGCAGCACAGTAAGTAACTTATCTATTTAAGTTGTGTCAGCAGACACGTGTTGTATTCTTTGGGTATTAGTCATGTTACCAGGACGAATATAAAATCGTACGCGTAATAATATATTGAGTCGAACATAATCCGGGTAGTATTTTAGTTATAAATCCGGTCGATAACTGTGTGTCGTGATTTACGATATACGAATAGTATAATTTTTTAACGAAGTAAACCGGTATTTAAACCGTGTTATAATGCGGTGTCGCTTATGAATATAAATCCTATAATAATATACCAAGTAATTTTGGTAATCGAATTATTGCTTATTTTAAGCAGGTTATTTTTTATCCTGTTAACAAAGCCCCCCAGTTTTTAGTGCAGTCGGTCATTATGACTGCACTAGAAACTCAAAAAGTCGAGAGTCACGAGTATCGCGAATTTTTTAGAGAGGTATCGTAGAATTATTTAGAACCTTGTAGGTCCTTGTCGGTTATTGTGAATGTCCCGTAGATCCTTAAAAGGCATTTGTAGATCTTCGAAAGGCATCCGAGTCTCATATAGGACTTGGAAAGCCTCGGTAAGGTATTGGGGAACTATTTTGGGGTATCGTAGACTTTCTTCGTTCGATGTTTATATATGTTTAATATAAGTCCCCCCAGTTTTTTGCTTGCATTTGAAGAGGTGAGGGGTATATCGTGGTTGTCTTCTTAGAGGCGAGAATTTTTTTTATTTACGATGCCTTCTTTGAGGCGTGTCTTATCAGGAGCATATGTTCCTCATCGGGAGTGGGACGATAGTATCGCCATGCCTCTTCGGGTATCACGTCGTACCGTATCAGGTATGTGACACTCGGTGAGCCTCCTCATCGGGAGTGGGCATTCTTCATCGGAAATGCATGTGACAATAGTATCGTCCAAGGGGTTAATCCCTATTTTTAGGGTTAACATTTTAGTTAATCCCTATATATTATTTTTAGAATTTTGAACTTTTTACTTCGCATTTAGCATTTGTAATTACTTTCATGCTTTGTAGGCATTTTTTCGAGGAGTCATCGGCTTTTGATAGATGTGCAATTATTTTGTCATTCATTATATTTTGTCTTTTCCGTGCTAATATTCATCATAACTTTTCAGCACTTATAAATACTTGAACTCTCTCCTTTAATTGTAGGATTTAAGATTGAGTTTAAAGAGATGAGATAGTATCCCATTCTTACTGGCCAAGCAAATTACTTAGCATGACGTGTCCGTTTGCAGTGCAAACTTTGGAGATTTTTCTCTGAATAGAGGTATCACCCGACACGTAACCGTGGCTGTAATAGAGCTTGGACAACTCAAACTTAATTCGGTCATCCGAGGAAAGATTTCTAAGTATATATATAGGTGCTTTGGAGTTTAGTGAATATTCTCACTTACTTCCAAAAAATCTTTTTCAGTCGAGTTTGTTTACTCATTTCTTTCTTTGGGGAGTTTTACATTCCCGTTATTTTGTGCAGGCAATGCCTTGGAAAAATATATTATAGTTTGTTTGTTCAAGACCGTGCGGTCCTCTGAGTAGGGTCTTCCTACCCGGAGGGGGCACGCTTTAAGACACCGTAAGGCTTTTTGAGGCATCGTAGGCCTCTTACGCCACCGTTTTATCTTTTATTTTGTTTATAAATCTTTTTGGGATATTCCCTTAGTATATACATTGGGATTAGTGAATGTTTTCACCTAATCCTAATAATTTCCGTTGCAAGCTTTCACTTTTGGAATTTGCTTGTTTGGAAAGGTAAAGTTATGTCTCCCTGTTGAATTTTATACTTAGAGTATAAGTTTATCGAAATCAAAAATTACATAAGAGGTTCGTAGCACTTATCTGGAGTCCAGATGCCTCCTCATTCCATGCGCGCTAATTATCAAGGAATTCTCCTCGGAACTCCCTTCGAAACCCCTTTCTTCTATATGGCGTTCGTCACGCTACATCCGAGGTTCTATAATGCCTTTGGGGCCATATCTGGATCTGAGAAATTGAACCCTCGTGTTCACGGGCTACTCTACCTCTGAATTGAAGGTTTGAAGTCCCTCGTAAGAACTTAAACATCTGATTCCTCTTCCCCTCTTATTTCTTCTGTTTTCTTTTTTGGTTTCTGAATTCCATCCGTTGGGCGAACGGTTGATGATTAATTTTTAGTTTGGGCAGCGATCTCCTCGGGCTTGCTCAAGGATTCAACGGCGGTTCCCACAGACGGCGCCATCTTGTAAACGGGTTTGGAATTATTCCCCATTTTACGAGCAATATTTATAGGGTTGGAACGCCGATCCCGACCCGAGGAGATTGTTGGTTTTTATTGATTTGCGGCTGGACTCGATTTGTTTCGAGATGCCTACGTATCCCTTCCTCGGGAATCAAGCCACTCGTAGTTCCGATTCTTGTTCGGTTCTTGGTGTTGGTTATTTTGTGTTTGTCGATTTTATCGGATGAATGGGTTTTGTACTTGTTGGAGGAGTTGTCCCCGTGAAGTGTCCGAGGGGGAAAGAAAGAAGTCCGAGGGGAGGAGGGAAAGTTTTCTTCTCTTTGAGAAAGGAAGGAGTTCCTCCGAGTCGAGGAAAGGAAAAAACTTCCTTCTTTCTATTATTCTTTTTCCCTATTTTTTCCCTCTTCCCGAACTTGTCCTTCTTCTATGGTCCCGACCCGAGGAGATTGTTGGTTTTTATTGATTTGCGGCTGGACTCAGATATTTTCCGAGATGCCTACGTATCCCCGATTGGGAATCAAGCCACTCGTAGTTCTTGTTTTTGGTGTTGGATATTTGGTGTTTGTCGATTTTATCGGATGTATTGGTTTTGCATTTATTGAGGGGTTGTCCTCGTGAAGAGTCCGAGGGGGAGAGGGAGTTCTCCGAGGGGAGGAGTTATTCTCCCGTAGAGAAATTCCTTTTTTTCGAGAAAAGCCTCCTTTTATAGGAGTTTAATCTTGCTCCCTAAGTTTGGAATATGTATTAGTTTAATATTAGTTATTTTTATGTTATTATTTGTACTGTTATTTATCTGTTCAAACAGCACAGTAAGTAACTTATCTATTTAAGCTGTGTCAGCAGACACGTGTTGTATTCTTTGGGTATTAGTCATGTTACCAGGACGAATATAAAATCGTACGCGTAATAATATATTGAGTCGAACATACTCCGGGTAGTATTTTAGTTATAAATCCGGCCGATAACTGTGTGTCGTGATTTACGATATACGAATAGTATAATTTTTTAACGAAGTAAACCGGTATTTAAACCGTGTTATAATGCGGTGTCGCTTATGAATATAAATCCTATAATAATATACCAAGTAATTTTGGTAATCGAATTATTGCTTATTTTAAGCAGGTTATTTTTTATCCTGTTAACAAAATAAATGTGTTTTTATGGTGGCAAGAGGCGGGAATTTTGCACCGGAAGTCCTTTATGTTAACCACTTTTCAAAAAAAGGTCATCTATGTTGACATTTAGCAGAAAACATCCTACATGTTGACATCATTTGCAATTTTCGTCCTATATGTTGACATTAACAGAAAGCGTTCTATATGTTGACATCATTTGTAATTTTCGTCCTATATGTTGACTGATTTGTAATTTTCGTCCTATTTGCATTTTCATCCCTAAATAATTTATATAATTGCACTCACACTTAAAATTTTAAAAATGTTAAAAATTTCAACAAACTTAATTGCATTCTTTTAAGACACATTCTTTTAAAAAACAAATTGATGATATTATATTTTTAGAAATTAAAAAAATTAAACAAACTTAATTAATAATTTCTTAAGTTTGATTTTATTAATTATTTGATAATTTTAAATTTTAAAAAAATATCAATTTTGAAAATTTAAAAAAACAAATATTATCAATTTCGAAAATTGCTACCCAAAATCGTTCGAAATAGTTTGAAAAAACAAATTATCAATTTCGAAAATTTTTAAAAAAATTATAAATTTCGAAAATTTTAAAAACTTTTACTTTTAAGTTCGAAAATTGCTACCCAAAATCGTTCGAAATAGTTTGAAAATAAAAATTATCAATTTCGGAAGTTTTTAAAAAAATATTATCAATTTCGAATTTTTTAAAAAAAATATTAAAATTTCTAAATTGATAATATTTTTTAACATTTTCGAAATTGATAATTTTTATTTTCAAACTATTTCGAACGATTTTGGGTAGCAATTTTCGAATTTGATAATAATTTTCTAAAATTTTTTCGAAATTGATAAATTTTATTTTACAAATTTTCGAAATTGATAATTTTTTTTAAAAAAAAAATTAAAATTATCAAATAATTAATAAAATCAAGCTTAAGAAATTATTAATTAAGTTTGTTTAATTTTTTTAGTTTCTAAAAATATAGTATCATCAATTTGTTTTTTAAAAGAATGTGTCTTAAAAGAATGCAATTAAGTTTGTTGAAATTTTTTAAATTTTTAAAATTTTAAGTGTGAGTGCAATTATATAAATTATTTAGGGATGAAAATGCAAATAGGACGAAAATTACAAATAATGTCAATATATAGGACGAAAATTACAAATGATGTCAACATATAGGACGCTTTCTGTTAATGTCAACATATAGGACGAAAATTGCAAATAATGTCAACATATATGACGTTTTCTGCTAAATGTCAACATAGATGACCTTTTTTGAAAAGTGGTTAACATAAAGGACGTCCGGTGCAAAATTCCCGGCAAGAGGCTATTTGGCCCTCAATATTCATCCGTACGTTATAGTTGAAATATAAAATGTTTTTCCCAAAACAAAAATGTCCGCCGTAACGTTTTAATCTTTTGTATATTAAGTAATTAAAAACATATCGAGTCTCTTATGAAATAAATTAAATTTGATCAATTCAAAAGCTAGACTAAAATTTTGAATTTAGATAAACACGGATGTGCAATAATAAAGTTATTGGACCAGTTTGTATGCTCAGTTGCTCACTAGTCACTACTCACCTAATGAAGTTAACATGCACCAAATTATATTATTAATAAGGGACATACAAACTTAATTAGTGAACTGTCCTACCAATACAGAAGTCAGGACTATGGGGACTCTTTGACAACAAATTATCAATATTAGAAGAGAAGAAGTCCGTCCTATTTCTATTGCTTTAAAAATAGAAACAAGAAATTAATTTTATTTTCTATCAAAAAAAATAAAAAACCTAAAGATACGATCAGATTAATGTACTTGACAGATCACGGTACAATCGAGAAATAGAAATTATGTTGCTGAATTACATGCACTACCATTTATACCTACAAAAGTTTATCTCGGTCGTCACTTAATCTTACTGCATAATTGCATTATTAAAAAATTTCTATAAATAATGTGAATCGATGTGGATGAAAATATCTATTCTCATTGCTATACTTGGTATAAAAAACTGTAACGAAAAAAAAAGGTATAGAAAATAATAAATGGCCCCACAAGTTGCTCCTAATAAATTGTACATCGCCCGCTAATGTAAAAATAATGGTCTATCCTATTGCCACCTAGAAAAATACATAGAAAATAACTCTTTTTTTTCTATTGATGTTTCACGTAGAGATGAATTGGTCTATTTATTTTCATGGCGTGCCTATAATTTTACATAACATTGCTCCAAAATACTCACGGGGGCCCACACGAGCCTGATTCTTCCCTCATGTCCTACCATGCAACTGAACCAGGGATCTTTATTTGCACTTTCCACCAGCCATTTTTCCATGTTTGAATAAAAGATTAGTTCCCTAAATCAAATCAATTGTGCTTTAATACAGCAACTTAATTATAAAAATGCAATTAGCAACCAGTACTCACAACTGCAACAAAAGCCTGTAAAATAACAGTTTTAAAGACACACTGACACAACCAAAGACATGCTTGAATGTGTGTGTGAGAGAGGGAGAAGAGAAAGAATCTGAGTTTGCAATTAGTTAATTCCATTTTGCTCCAACTTCTTCACCAACTGTATACAGACAACACTGACAGGTGGAACATTTCTTTTCCCTGCAACTAATTAAATAATATTCTTTTCTTGATCAACTCACTGCACCAATGCAGTTTCTTTATTCATTAAAAAAGGGACAGTTATATCATATATGCCAACATGTGGAAACTGTGACCAGTACTTGTACCATAAAATCCCAGAATCATGAAATTACAACAAATATCAAAAACTGAACTGAAATATAATTCCCTGTGGGCTGTGGTTTGTGTATTACTGAAAAATGTAAGTAAGTTACAATAAGTAACAACATAAGCATACTTTTGAAAATTGAACAATTTTGTAAATGAAATTAAACCTATTTGACCACTTGACTCTAAAGTTTCATTCTTTTTGTACTCAACAATGCCTCAGATCCATGAAATAAGCAAAAGAACAACCTTTACCTCTAAAATCCTAAAACCAATTCCTTTCTTTTTTCTTGCCCAAAATTCAAGCTAAAGCAACTTCAACTTCACCATACCTTAATTTGACGCGCGAAAGTTTGCGTCAAAAACAGCAGAAACCGCGACCTGACTAATCTCATCTTCGTCATCAATCGGAGCAGGGAGATTAAGATCTATGTTAAAAGGCTCAACAAGTCTTGGAATTGGCCTAACAGGGCTTGGAGTATTGCTTCTTACCGGAACCGCCCCTGCCCCGATAAAATGTGTTCTCTTATGTCCTCCAAGTGCCTGCCCTGATGCAAACACCCTATGACAAAAAGGGCATTCATGTGTCTTCTCCACCACCACCACCGATGCTGCAGCAGCACTCGAGCCACCACCACCACCTGCCACCGCAACTGTCGTCTCGGAGTTGACTTTGATCTTCTTGTGACTTGCCCTGTGACCCCCAAGAGCCTGATAAGACCTAAACAACTTGTTACAAGTCTCACATCTATACTTCCCTCTAACTTTAGTAGTACCACTACTACTCTTTACCACTTTCACCACACCAGAATCCTCAGAATAATCAAGTTTCTCATCACCATCATCATCATCATCTACTCGAACTCGATCCCACGTGTCTTTCGACATCATAATCAAACAGTGAGCAACATCCTCCTCGGTACTGGTCTCGGAGATCGAACTCATCAACGGCGAATGCTCATCAACAGCAACAACTTTGTTCTTGCTCTTTTCTTCGCCTTCGAACTTCGATTTCTTCACTTGAAAGAACCCATTCATGCATAGCCTCCCAAAATCGGAACTCCGGACCCGTTTCGATCTCCTGCTCACCGGGTTCTTCTTGGTGGACTCCGTCTCGCTCTCCCTGTCTTGAACGACAACGGAGAAAGAGAGTCCGGGATCCATTAAAGCCGGAATCTTTTCCGTATCGTCCTCCTCCTCTTCACCATCACCATCACCATCACCATCATCCTCATCTTCATCATCAGAAGATGAAGTTGATGAATAAGATTGAACAGAGTGAAAATCGTCGTCGAGATTTTCATCAAACAGTTGCTCTTCTGCTTCAGATTCCTGTTCTGTTATTTTTGATGGTTTTCTCACCAAGTAATCATTCATCACATGGGATCTCATGTGACCCCCCAAAGCTCTGCCATTAGCAAAGTGCCTGAAACAGAGCTTGCACTTGTGCCTATCCATTTTCACACACACTAAAAGTGTTTGTGTGTGTGTGTTACTCTGTTTTGCTCTGCTTTTTTTTTTGTAACAAATGCAGAGAGTGTGGAAAGAAACTATAAAGGAGTAGGTGACAAGCATTCCTCCACCATGGGGAATATATTTATACACACACACATGGTGTGTGTATGTGTAATATTATTATTATATGTTATAAGATTTACTTAAATAGGATTCTGGATTAAATTTGAAGTTATATTTTTTTCTTTAAAACGGCAAATGGTAATTAATGGGAATGACTAATTAAAGCACTGTGGTATCAAGGCAAGAGACAAACATGTAACATGCGAGATTTGCATTAAATTCCAACCCTATCCTTAGGAGTTTACTAAATTGCCCTCTACTTTTTTCACTTTCTTACATACCTTTTAAAGGAAAGTGGAATCAAATTTCCTCCATAAAGTTTGCATGTTCTTGTGGTTGTGGTTACAATTTTTTCTACCTTTTTTTTCCATTTCTAGTGGAAGGTCAACTTGAGATTAGTGTAACAAGGGTATTATGGGAATTAATAGTGAATTTATTAGAATAATAAACTTGATTTACTTTTATTAAGTTAGTAAAATATTGTAACCAAAGATAAGTAGTTGTCACCAAATTACTACAATCGTTGACTGGAGATCCTGGGAAAGGATTTTTTTTGATAATATGACAAGAAAAGTAAAAAATCCGAGTTAACGATAAATCGCGACATTGCAATGTAGGATTTTCCGGATAATATAACAAGAAAAAAATAAATTCGAGTAAACAAAGAATCGCGACTTTGGAATGTTTGATTTTCCAGATAATAATAAAGGAG
Source organism: Linaria vulgaris (assembly GCA_948329865.1). Classification (NCBI taxonomy): domain Eukaryota; kingdom Viridiplantae; phylum Streptophyta; class Magnoliopsida; order Lamiales; family Plantaginaceae; genus Linaria; species Linaria vulgaris. The sequence continues at coordinate 116,972,241 of OX415250.1, read as the reverse complement.
AAATGGAAATAAATTTGAGTCAACGAAAAATCACGTCACTGTGAGCTAGGATTTTTTCGATAATATAAAGAAAAAAGAAATTAATACGAGTAAACAAAAGAATCGTGACATTGTACTATAGGATTTTTTGAATTGTATACTAAGAAGAAAAAAATAAATTCGAGTAAACATAGAATCGCGATATTGGGATACAGGATTATTTACCAGATGGTATAAAGAGAAATAGAAATAAGTCCGAGTAAATAAAGAATCAAGACATTGTAAAACAGAGTTTTCCAGATAATATACCAAGAAAAAGAAATTTATCCGAGTAAACCAAAAATCGCGACATCATAATAAGAATTAAATGCTATATTAGCCTCGATCAAAGCTATATTAATTTATAATCAAAATCACAAATCTTAAGATTTTGTTATTATGTTCATTAGTATGTTGCTTGTGTGTGTATACTCCAACCAAAATTATTCTGTGTAAAGAGTTTAACTAAGTGATTCTTTATTAGATATGTAGTTTTCTTTTTGCTACATTTGGCCTTTCTTTGAAATAAGTGACTAATATGGGAAATAAATTGAACTTGTTACTCTAAAAAAATGAGGTTTGTGTTAAAGTGAGTGCCGTTTAGTTAGGGCGAATAGTGGACCTAAGACTCTCTTTTTTTCTTCTACTTCTAGTTAATACAGTTAATTCAACACATAATCTACTAAGCTGTATTTATTTGATTTTGTCAAAACATCTTTTCGTTAAACAGTAAGACACGTACCTAGCTCGATTCACAAATGAAAAATTTATGTAGTTCACTTTTTTACGAAATACATATAAAAAAGGGTACATCTACTTCAGATTTTGTTATTAAATGAGTGATCGATCCATCCACTTTTGCCGTTTCAAACATGTATATTTACTTCGGCATCTTTAATAGTTTGTTAAAAGAGATAATTATTACTGTTAAGTGATGGTGATTTGACTAAGATAAACGATTTGTTTCTCTAAAAAGTGTAGGACGAAACTTTCATAAGGGGATCTGATTTAAATGAGTTTGGTACGTTGCAAAAACTTTTGCCGGTTGTTGGTCGCTCGGTTGGAACTTGAATAGTAAATACACTAAAGCAAATGTAAAACTTTTTAACTATGAGGATCAATCTTTTTTACTTTCTTGTATCTTATTTTCCTTGATGTCCAAATACTTTTTTATTTTCTAACGTGGAGTTATTTCGTCAGCTACATGGAAACTCTTCGAGAATTGTACGCCTCACACATGTTTTTCTTGATATCATCTGAGATAACCTACACTTAATATAGACATGTAAATCGGCTTGGTAGCTCTATCAGTATAAAAAAATGTAGTAAAATTTACAGATGGACGATGGTAAGTCTTAGTCAAACAATGTACCGTTTGACAAATAATAAGTCGCAAAATGTTTTGTGACTGTATATTAGAAAATGTGGTATATCATTTAAATAATATATACATGTACATACACTACAAACAAAAACATTAATATATTTTTGATATTTTATTTGAGACAACTTTTAACCAATGTGGTGTGAATCTATTTATAGAGAAACTATTATCAAAGTGTCCCTATTATAAAAATGCGTGTTGGGATACATCATACCAAAATGTTGCATTTTAATTATATGAGAAAGGTCTCATGAGTTTTTGCACACACAACAACATGAAACATATTTTGATGTCTCCAAAACATTAAGGTTGTAATATGAGCCCGAGATTTTTATCTTATTTACGTAAATGGCGAATTTGACATTGTAAATAAATATGCCCGTGTTTGTTTTGGACTTTTAGTAACTTCTTCTTGAAGTTTAACAATTATATACATGAGTAGATAGCCATTTTCTCTCCTGAGTTCCAATTTTTATAAGAGATGATAATTCAAAATAGTATAAGACTTCACACCAAAAAAATTATGGATTCAAACCTCACAATATATCACTACTTGTCAAAAAATATAAAGTTTCATGTAAGCAAAAAGTCCGTGTGTCTGATTTTTTGGCTTGTTTTTAAAAGTAATCAAAATGCTGACAATTAATTTTTATTCCAAACCAATTTTTTTGTTAACAATATATTTATTAAGAAGTAAGAAGGGTTATTACCGATATTGTCGAGAGTTGAGAACTCAACAAATTTGTTGATACGATCTCATGATCTCATGAGTGGTCACTATATTTTAAGGGGGGAAATCACTTTAGACCCCATCTATTAGCCATTTACATCCTAAGAGATATTTTTTTTAATTTATATTTTGGGGGCTTTTGAAAAAGATGAATGCTCACAAAAAGTTGTGCTTTGATTCGATATTTAGTTCCTATTTTCTAGTTAGAAACTTTTGAATAATATGTTTTACCATGACTATATCGCTAAGATGGATATTTTTTCCCATTACCACTCTTATCAACATATATTTACTAAAATAGAAGACTTAAATTTTGCTATGACTCTTTTATATTTTGTTGAAATTAAACAAAAACACCATAATATTAATTTATACAAACACTTATGTTTTTATAAATCAAGAAACTAATGTTTTTGAAGAAAGGGATAAAGAAATATGCATATATTAAAATTTAAACAACAAAAATTCTTTATGCATCAAATAAAATAATTAAGCATAAATCATTCTGATTTTATTACATTTGACATAATTAAGTGGCACATATTTTTTTGCTATTGTTTTAACATCAAAACAATTTTTTTAATAAAGTAACATATATAAGGTTATACGTAAATTAGACAATAATGCATGGGTATTGTTTGTAATTTCACAATTTCTTGGAAGCAGCTTTATTTGTAATTGCTTTTACAGATTTATACTTATATATATTATACTAGGACCCCAAATACTTTATACACTAACATATATGTATATATAAGTAGAAAAAAATTAAAAAAAAAAGCCCCCCCACCCCCAACCCCTATGTAGCTCCGCTCATGGTAACGTGATTGTTGACAGTTATTTATTTTTTGGGAATTTGGGGGTGGGTAATAACACCTTGGCTGTGTTTGAAGAATAATTTATGCCTCTCTCCTTTATTTTCAATGTGTTCTCCCCTTATATAGGAGTAAGTCTGAGTACAAATGGCATATTTATGCATGTCCCTTTTTTGACAAGTATTCGTGTGCATGGTCATGGGAGTTGAGCAAGGGGGCTCGACTTTTGACAACTGTCTCCGAGGAGGCTGACATATCTTAGGGAGTTGGCGCCATTGGATTTTCGATGCCAACTGTCTTACAGGAGCTGAGTAGTCTACCGCTTAGATCTTATCATTTTATCTTCGAATGAGTGCTTGATGTGGACTGTCATCGTCTTCCGATACCAGTCTTTTCTGGGAGAGAACTTCATTCATAGATAGGTGGCCCTATCGTGAGAGGGTTTTAATAAATCTCTTATGTATCTTGATAGGGTAAGTGTTAGGGTATCGTGTCTCTGTGGGGTATTCGAGAAACTATTTAAAGCTCCCGATACCTAGCGTGGGATTTGTACACTGGGACATACCTATCATGATAGCGGGGTACCGTTATACCAGCACCAAGAGTAACATCAAAGTTTACCGGTACTGGGATAGGTCTTCGTGATGCTTGGAGGCATCGTGAAGGAAAAATAGTGTTAACAGTGATCTATGATTAGCATAGTGTAGGGAGGAAAGTGATAAAATTATAGGATAGGGGTATGTGATAAACGACCAATAGATGGAGGTTTAGAGTGATTTTTCCCTTGATGATAGGAAGTCTTTTTCAGGTTTTGAAAATGTTAAAGAGATGGATTATACACAGGGGGGTTGACCTCCTCCCGAATCGAGGAATAAGGGCGACGTGAAAAATGTAAACATACAAAAATAAAGGAATATGTCATTAAATTTGGCATATATTTTCTCATCTACTTTCGGGGCATTGTCTTTTTCATTTTTTATTTTTTTTTTGTTAGAAAAAAAGGCTTCTTCTCTTTATGTACAAATAAAGGGGCTTATATAGATTATATGTGTGGCTCGTATATAACACCCCCTCGAATGGCGGTGGGTACGTAATCGAATGAGATCCTGCTAGATGTCCTTTGAGAGTGTTGGGTTGGTGTTGATCTCTTGAGAGGATAAGATTTTCAGTGTGTTCTTTGTCAGCATCGTCTTTTGTCTTACGTTAATTTTCTGATAGGATGGGATTTTTGAGGCATTCTTTGTTAGCATTGCTTTTGTTGATCATAACGGGTGTAAATCAGAAAACAAAATAGTATTTAAAGTCGAGGCAAGAGTTTAACTCTTTCTCTTTAAAACGATATTTGCCCCGCTCGGTGCTTACGATTTGATCGGTAATTCGTTTCTCAAGAGTGCAACGACATATTGTGCTTAATATAGCAGCACTTCAAATATTAAGAACGGAGAAACAAAAGAAAGTTTTGAACTCTCGGAACAAAACAGAAAGTAAGAAAGAATGTATTTGAATGTGTGTTTTTGGAAGAGGAAGAGGTTGTCTTTTATAGACGACGAAAGAGGGCCTAGGGGTGACTGGATGAACACATCATTTCCACGTCACAACTTTCCCGCCAGAATCTGCACCACTTCGGCTGATTGTACACCTATTCGGATGAAAGGTGGCATGGTTTCTGCTGATGGGGTGTGTTGGTGACTGTTCGCTGACTGGACTTTTCCGCTAGATTTTCAACCACTGGATAGACTCATTCGATCAGCTTTAGACACCTAATCACGTTAATTAATTATTTAATTTGTTTGCTTATGAATTTTCCAGACCATTAATTAATTACTTAATTAGATTTTGTCCAAAAAGATTAATATGGTAGGAAATTCAAGCCTAAGCCTAAGCTCAAGCCCAAGTCCACGGCCCTCGACCCGTGACCTACGACCCACGACCCCGACCCCAGCACAGGCCCGGGTCCCGGTCTAGTCCGGACGGACGGCGGCGGCGACCGCGCGCGCTTGTGGGCTTGAATTGAAGCATAGCCCATCTAAGTCTTCTCCCCTTCAAAGACTTGTGGTACCCCTTGGGACCCAAACTCCTATCACAAACAAACAACAAATAAGGTGTAAAAAATAGTTCTTTCTTTTCCATGTGGGATGGTGACTTTTCACATTCCCATTCATTTCCTTTTCTTCCATCATTATATTTTATCTCAACAAACTCACTTTATCATTTAATTTCTCATTCATCCCAAATTGGTTTTGAATAATTAAATATACTAGGTTCATCTACACAAAATATAGATTTCATTGAACTTAAGAAATTCTAAATTTATAAATAGGAATCTATTGAAATTAAATATTGGTGCAACACCAATTTTCCAAAAATCCCCCACATCTAATGTGTACATTCGAGAAAGTTCAGGCGGAAAGCTTACTGCATCAGGATAGGTAGCTTTTGGCTTTGAACCTTCCTTAGTGAAATACATCGGGTTTACTTAGCTGATCAGTGAACGTGATGTCTTGAACCGTTCAGCTGTTGGTGTAAACCAAGACAACTTTATTGACACAGTAACTCCCCTAACATCTTTTGATTCTCATGGTTGTGTCTATTTTGGCCCTAGACAGCTTTTGGGGTTCATAAGTGTTTTCTTATGAAGCGGCCAAACTTTGCACTTACATAGGTGATCTCCTTCCAAGAGTATCCTTCCATACTCTGCATAATTAGGCTTAGAAATCATTAAACGTTAAACTTAACCTTACCCTTTCTACAAGTAGCATATTTATCGTTCACGGGAATGAGCTGGAGTTAGCTCCAAAATGCTATCACCGAATCCTTACAATTTCGTTGTCCCTTTGAACCAAGATCTCAGGATCTCCAATCAACATGGTTGGGTTCCATCACAAATATTCTTTAGTGTTGGGTTTTAAATCCATTCCCCTTGATAAGCACTATGTTTGATCTCTTGGTAGGCCTTTAGCCAACGGATCTGATAAGTTTTCCTTTGATTTTACATAATCAATGGAAATGACACCATTAGAGATCCACTACCTTACGGTACTATGTCTGCGATGAATATGTCTAGACTTACCATTGTACATGTCACTTTGTGCCCTTCCAATAGCTTGTTAGTTGTCGTAGTGTATTAAAATAGTAGGCACTGGCTTATTCCAGCAAGGAATGTCCTCAAGAAAGTTACGAAGCCATTCTGCTTCTTCCCCAGCCTTATCCAAGGCAATAAACTTGGATTCCATCGTGGAACGAAATATACATGTTTTTTTTAGGATTTCCATGACACAGTTCCACCTCCAATGGTAAAGACGTAACCGCTGGTGGATTTAGTATCGTTAGAGTCTGATATCCAGTTCGCATCACTATATCCTTTTAATATAGCTGGATATCTACCGTAATGTAATCCATAATCTAAGGTGTGTTTTAAATACCAAAGTATTCTGATTAACGCCTTCCAATGATCTTTATTTGGATTACTTTTAGATTTGCTCAATTTATTAACTGAGTAAGCAATATCCGGACGAGTGTAGTTCATGATATACATGAGACAACCTATTATCCTGGCATATTCTACTTGAGAGACATGTTCACCATGTTTTTTGCTTAAGTGTAGACTCAAGTCTACTGGTGTCTTAGCCAGAGGACCATCATATGCATTGTACTCTTAAGTACAGTCTCAATATAATGAGAAGGTGACGACACGATCCCATTTGATGTCTTCATAATTTTAATCCCTAATATGACATCGACGACCCCTAAGTCTTTCATGTCAAAATGTTTGGTCAACATTTTCTTGTTATTCATGACTAAGTCATGATTACTTCCCGTGATTAACATATCGTCTACGTATAGACAGACGATCATGTAATCATTAGGTGTGTCTTTTATGTATATGCATTTATCACACTCATTAATTCTGAAATCATTTGACAATATCGTTCTGTCAAATTTTCTGTGCCATTCATTTGGTGCTTGTTTAAGCCAATACAGTGACTTGATGAGTCTACACACCTTTTTCTCCTTTCCTTGAGCGACAAACACTTCAGGTTGCTCCATATAGATTTCTTCATCTCATTCACCGTTTAGAAATGCCGTCTTGACATCCATTTGATGTATTTTTAGGCCTTTCAATGCAGCAATAGCAATGAACACTCTAATAGATGTGATCCTAGTCACAGGTGAATATGTGTCAAAAAAGTCAAGGCCTTCAATGTTGCCTTGTACTTATCAATAGATCTGTCAACTTTATACTTTCTCTTCAGTATCCATTTGCATCTCAAAGGTTTGCTACCTGCTGGGAGATCAACTAACTCGTACGTGTGGTTGTGCAAAATAAACTCTATTTCACTATTGATAGCTTATTTCCAAAAGGGAGCTTTTGGATAGGACAAGGCTTCGCTTATTGTCCTTGGTTCATTTTCTAACATATAAGTTAGAAAATCAAGACCATAGATTTTAGCTATTTTAGCCCTTTTATCGCGTCTAGGTTCTTCATCTTCCTGATGATTACCCCTTGCAGCTTCATAGGTTCTTTTAAGGGAACTGAATTCTTTCCTTTCTTTGCAAGGATATATATTTTCAAAGAATATTGCATTCCTTGATTCAATGATCATATTTTCATTAATATCAGGAATTGAAAACTTATGTACTAAGAAGTGATAGGCACTATTGTTGTGTGCATATATAGTGAATATGCAGTCAATGGTCTTAGGTCCTATCTTTACTTGTTTAGGTTTAGGTACTTCTACCTTTGCTAAACACTCCCACACTTTTAAGTATTTATAATAAGGATTTCGACCTTTCCATAACTCATGAGGGGTTTCGTTTATACTTTTGTGAGGTAGCTTGTTTAGTATTTGATTTGTTGAGTGAATTGCACCCCATCCCCCCCCCCCCCCCCCCCCCCACACACACACAAATTCTATGGTAACCCAGAACTAATCACATGGCATTCATCATCTCCTTAAAAGTATGATTTTTGCGTTCAACAATTCCATTTGATTGTGGCGAATAAGGGGTCGTAGTTTGATGAATGATGCCTGAAGAAGCACAAAATTCGCCAAATGGAGCTCGATATTCTCCACCTCTATCACTTCGGATAGTTTTTATTTGTTTGCCAAGTTGATTTTCAACCTCAAGTTTGTAGATTTTAAAAGCTTGTAGAGCTTCATCTTTACTTCTTAGTAAGTAGACTATGCAGTATCTTGTGCAGTCATCAATAAAAGTGATGAAGTACTTTTTACCACCTCTAGTTTGCACAAACTTTAAGTCACATGTATCGGTGTGAATTAAGTCTAAAGGTTTAGTGTTTCTTTCTACAGAAGGAAACAGTAATTTGGTTAATTTCGCCTTTACACAAATCTCACATTTATTTTGAGATTCGATATTAAATGAAGGCAATAACTCTAAGCTTAACAGTTTTATTATTCTTTTCGAGGTCACGTTTTACAGTCATTACATTCATCTTGTACATGTGGTTGACCGCGTAACCTTTACCAACACATTGCTCATTCTTAGTGAGCACCAATTTACCAGACTCAAACACTATTTTAAGACCACTTGCATCTAGTGCATAACCAGATATTAAATCGAATATCTGGAACATGCAATACATCAACCAAAGTTATCTCTCTGCCCGAAGTCATCTTTAACACCACTCTTTCACTTTTGATGATGTCGGACGTTGCAGACTTCCCCATGTACAACTTCCGATTGTTAAACGAATAGTATGTGGAGAACATGTTGTTGTAAAGTGGACCCTTCGGATATAGCGGAAAAATACGGCAATAAATGAAAGACGAGAAACGACTCACAGATTTTACGTGGAAAACTCCAAATTACTTTAGGGTGAAAAACCACGGGCAATGTAGAAGAACTTCACTATGAGTGTAAAATTGGAATTACAACTCTCCGACTTTTACCGTAGTAAAGTCGCACAAACTCTCTATTTTTACCTCACACTTACAACACACTAACAACACTCTTTATTAAATGATTACTTGCTTAATTAAGAGAAGATGTGTTTTTTGGGATGATTAAAATGATCAAAGAGTCTAGCTATTTATAGGACAAATTCCAACCTAAATAGGTGACAAATAATGCACCACCCCAACACTTCAATTAGTGATGCACTACCGCCCCAAACTCTTGCACCATAATGCTCCACTATGATTAAATGAATTCAACCGCCCCAACAATCTCCCACTTGAAGATTTGATTAGGGACTAATCAGATCTTCACACCATTCTTTTTACCTCGCCCTTCATGTTGCTTACGTTTTCACCAGACCACACGAGGACCAACACTGAACAAACTTGTCAGCATTAACACTCTTCGTCATGAAATCAGCTATGTTATATTTAGTGTGAATCTTCTGCACATCCACAATACCCTCCTCGACTTTCTCACGAACAAAGTGATATTGGACCCGAATATGCTTTGTCTTGGAATGAAACGCTGGATTCCTTGCAAGATGCAACGCACTCTGATTGTCACAGAATAGAGAAATACTCTCTAGTTTGTGCCCGAGTTCCTCCAGAACCATTTTCAACCAAATCACCTCTTTACTGGCCTGCGTAGCTGCCACATATTCAGCCTCCGTTGTTGATGTCGCAACAACTGACTGTAACTTTGAAACCCAACTCACTGTACCTCCAGCAAGAGTAAACACATATCCTGTCGTGGACTTGCTTTTGTCAAGATCACCTGCATAGTCAGAATCAACATAGCTCCTGACTGTAAAACCCGATCCTCCATAACATAATGCAACATCTGAGGTTCCCTGAATGTATCTCAGAACTCTCTTTACTGTACTCCAATGCTCTCTTCCCGGATCGACCATGTATCAACTAACCACTCCCACTGCATGTGCAATGTCTGGTCTAGTACAGATCATAGCAAACATTAAGCTTCCCACTGCTGATGCATACGGTACTCGAGACATCTCCTTCCTCTCTTCTTCACTGCTAGGACACATACTCGAGGATAACTTGAAATTAACAGGAAGAGGGGTAGAGATTGGCTTACAATTATGCATACTGAACCGCCGCAAAATCTTCAACAGATAGTTCCTCTGAGAAAGCCAAATCTTCCTGCAATTTCTGTCTCGGTGGATTTGCATCCCTAGAATTTTATTTGCTGGTCCTAAGTCCTTCATTTCAAATTCCCTAGCCAGTTCAGCCTTCAATTCTTCAATACGAGCTTTGTTGGGGCCTGAAACCAACATGTCATCAACATACAACAGTAAAATAACAAAGTCATCACCAGATCTCTTGAAATATGCACAAGGATCTGCATTCAGCCTGTTGTATCCAAGGCTCATTATGAATGAATCAAATCTTTTGTACCAACACCTCGGCGCCTGTTTGAGACCGTACAAAGATTTGGTCAACCTGCAAACCAAGTTCTTTTTTTCTTCTTCAATAAATCCTTCTGGTTGGAGCATGTAAATTTCTTCTTCAAGATCACCATGAAGAAAAGCCGTCTTTACATCTAATTATTCAAGATGTAAATCAAATGTAGTGCACATCGCCAGAACCACCCGCATAGTTGTTATTCGGACCACCGGGGAAAATATTTCGTTGAAATCAATCCCCTCCTTCTGAGCATATCCTTTCACCACCAATCGTGCACGATACCTCTCCACTTGGTCATCACTGTTACGTTTGATTTTGTACACCCATTTGTTGCCAATGGGTTTCCTCCCTTGTGGTAGAGACACAAGTTCCCACATCTTATTCTTATGGAGTGCTTCGATTTCCTCCTGCATTGCTGACATCCACTGAGCTGCATTTGAACTACTCATTGCTTCCTGGAGAGTTGATGGCTCCCCGTCCTCAGTTAAAAGACGGTACGCAACATTGTTCTCCATTGAAAAGTCTGAGTGCCAGCCTGGTGGTCTCTTAACACGTGTCGATCGACGTATCCCCGAGACTCCAGACCCCGTTGTCTCCTCAGGTTCATGCTCTGGTTCAATAGGGCCATCCTCCTCAGCATCCTTCTCTACTACTACTGTCGTAGTTTCTGGATCTTCCCATGTACTGCTATCATTTCCTTTCTTATCTTCTGTAAAGATAACATCCCTGTTTACAACTATCTTGTGGGCAATGGGGTCCCACAAGCGATACCCCTTCACTCCTTTAGCATACCCTAAGAACAAACACTTCCTGGATTTTGGGTCCATCTTTGTTTTCTCTTGAGTATTGAACATAACATAAGCAGGACTCCCAAATACATGGAGATTAGAATAATCAACTGGTTTACCAGTCCACACCTCCATCGGTGTTTTCAGCCCCAGTGCTGTTGACGGAGACCGGTTCACCACATAACAGGCGATATTGATTGCTTCTGCCCAGAACGACTTTTCTAAGCTTGCATCCTGCATCATGGCTCTTGTTTTATCCAACAAGGTCCTGTTCATCCGCTCTGCCACCCCATTCTGTTGCTGAGTGTATGCCGTAGTAAACTGCCTCTTAATCCCAACATCTTTACAGAAGTCGTCAAACTCCTTGCCAGTATATTCTCCTCCATTGTCAGATCTCAGGCACTTGATCTTTTTCCCAGATTCAAGTTCCACCAGCGCTTTGTACGTCTTGAACATTGAGAACACCTCGGCCTTACTCTTGATCATATACACCCAACATCTCCTGGAATAATCATCTATAAAAGACACAAAATACTTTGCACCTTCCAGGGATAGTACTGGTGCTTGCCACACATCAGAGTGAATCAATTCTAGAATGACTTTACTTCTAGAATCTGAACTACGAAACTTTATACGATATTGCTTGCCAACAACACAATGATCACAAAAAGCTAAAGATACCTTTGTGAGGCCCGGAAGTAGTTTCTTCTCTGCAAGAACCTTCATGCCTTGTTCTGACATATGCCCGAGCTACTGATGCCAAATCATTAATGATTTCTCAATCGACTCAGATGAAGCCACTGACGCTTCTCCCACTTGCAGAGCCCTCCCCTGTACCATGTATAAGTTTCTGGCAACAGTCCTTGTTTCTGGCCTTCATCAGTACAAGCGCACCCCTTTTAACTTTCATGATCTTGTTTCGCGACCCAATCTCACAACCAAGATCATCGAGTTGTCCATAAGACAACAAATTCTTGCATAATCCCTCCACGTGTCGGACATCTCGAATGGTCCGAACAATCCCGTCATGCATCTCCAGCTTGATCGTACCAACGGCAACAACTTTTAAAGGTTCATTTTTACAGCTATACACAGATCCTCCAGCGATCGGTGTATACTCATGAAACCACTCCCTCCGGGGAGTCATATGAAAACTGGCTCCTGAATCAATATGCCATACATCATCGAAGCCACGTATACCTCGAATAGCTGTTGCTGCTTCACATCATAGTACATCACTATCATCTGAAGTGCTAGCAACGTTCCCCTGAGGATCATAACTCTTTTTGTTCGAATCCTTAAGATTCCAACAGTCCTTCTTCAAGTGACCTTTCTTGCCACAGTGCCAACAACTGCCCTTGGTCTTTGAATTGGATCTCCCCCGTTTCTTACTCCCACTTGCACCGCGCTCCGTCGTTCTCCCTCTTGTCACTGACAAGGCACCTGCTTGTTGCGAACCTGCCTCTCTGTCTTCTCTGTTCTTGCGCCGACTCTCTTCTTCCAGAATAGCGGCTGCAATTTCGTCGAAGACCAAATAATCCGTGAGGACATTATTTGTTAGGTTGATGACAAGCTGGTCATACGAATCGGGCAGACTTTGCAGTAGAATTTCAGCACGTTCAACCACTTCTATTTTATGACTCAACGATGTCAATTGAGAAAATAGAGTATTTAAAACATTGAGGTGCTCAGTTACCGGGGTAGATTCCGCCATCCTCAGTGTGTACAATTTCCGTTTAAGGAAAATTTTGTTGTGTAGGGACTTTGCCTCATACAGCTTGTTGAGATGGTCCCATATCTCCTTAACTGTCCTCTTCTCCTCAACGCTTGACAACACGCCATCACCTAACGGCAGGTGAATATTTGCGATAGCGTTGCCGTCCATCTCGTTCCACTTCGTATCATCTGTGATTTCCATCGGCATATCGCCGATCGCCACGAGACGCCCATCTTTCTACAAGATGGCTTTGATCTTCAGCTTCCACAACGAGAAATTACTCCCGTTGAATTTTTCGATCTCGAATTTGGCCGTCATTGCTTCTATCACGTACCACCGTCACTGAAAAATAATTTCAGCATGACACCCACAGATATCACCGAGACCCCGGATATGAACCGAGGCTCTGATACCACTTGTTGTAAAGTGGACCCTTCGGATATAGCGGAAAAACACGGCAATAAATAAAAGACGAGAAACGACTCACATATTTTACGTGGAAAACCCCAAATTACTTTAGGGTGAAAAACCACGGGCAAGATAGAAGAACTTCACTATGAGTGTAAAATAGGAATTACAACTCTTCGACTTTTACCGTAGTAAAGTCGCACAAACTCTCTATTTTTACCTCACACTTACAACACACTAACAACACTTTTTATTAAATGATTACTTGCTTAATTAAGAGAAGATGTGTTTTTTGGGATGATTAAAATGATCAAAGAGTCTAGCTATTTATAGGACAAATTCCAACCTAAATAGGTGACAAATAGTGCACCTCCCCAACACTTGAATTAGTGATGCACTACCGCCCCAAACTCTTGCACCATAATGCTCCACTATGATAAAATGAATTCAACCACCCCAACACATGTATCGGTCAGAACAGACGTGGCGGGTGGCACCGGTGTTGACAAACCACTCATTTGGATGGTCTACCATGTTGGCCTCGAAGACAACAGCAGTAAGAATCAGGTCACTCATGTCGACCAGAACGCTTTTGTCCTGAACCACAACAACCTGGTTGGACTAGTTCGGGTTCTAGTTATCTTTCTTCCGGAGTCATCAGGCTTTATCCACGTGGTTCGGCTTCTCACAGTTGTAGCAGTTCCCTTTGAACTTCTTTTTCTTTTTTTGTTGGCCTCTCCCATTGCCCTGATTCTTTCTTTTCTTAGAGTTGGGCTTGTGTTGCACAACATTGACTCTAGCCTCCATTTGCATCTGCTTTGGTTTGGCCTTAGACATTAGATTATCTTCTTCAATCCGAAGTCTGACTATCAAGTCTTCAAGATTCATCTCATTTGCGCTTGAGATAGTTCTTGAACTCCTTTCAGGACGACGACAACTTCTCTATCATAGCAGCAACTTGGGAGGACTCATTGAGCTTCATGTCCTCTGCAACTATGACATGTTGGATATGTTGCAATTCTTGAACCTGACTCGTCACCATCTTCGAGTCGGTCATTTTGAAGTCCAGAAACTTGCCAACGCTGAACTTTTTCAACCCAACATCTTCTATTATGTACTTCCTAACAAGGGACGTTCAGAGTTCCTTTGACGTCTTGATCGTAGAATAGACGTTGTAGAGTGAGTTGTCTAATCTATTCAAGATGTAGTTCTTGCACATAAAGTTACTCTGACTCCAAGTGTCGAAGGCAGCCCTTGGACGAGGATCAGTCACGTCTTGTGCCACCATATGGGCATCTTCGATTAGCATCCTTAACATGTTCAAGGTCGTAAGGTAGAACAACATCTTCTATTGCCACCTTTTGAAATCAGTATCGTAAAACTTCTCTGGCTTCTGGCCACTAATGTGCATAGACGATATGGTCACCATTTTTCTGAAATACACAAGAAAAATATCATTTTAAAATTGTTGATCGTAACGAGTGTAAATCAGAAAACAAAACAATATTTAAAGTCGAGACAAGAGTTGAACTCTTTCTCTTTAAAACGATAGTTTTCCCGTTCGGTACTTACGGCTTGATCGGTAATTTATTTCTCAATAGTGCAACAACTAACTCTTAATATAGAAGCACATCAAATATTAAGAACCGTGAAACAAAAGAAAGTTTTGAACTCTCGAAACAAAACAGAAAGTAAGAAAGAATGTATTTAATTGCGTTTTTGGAAGAGGAAGAGATTGCCTTTTATAGACGACGAAAGTGGGCCTAGGGGGTGACTGGACGGACACATCATTTCCATGTCACAACTTTCCCGCCAGAATCTGCACCACTTCGGCTGACTGTACACCTATTCGGATTAAATGTGTCATAGTTTATGCTGACGGGATGTGTTGGTGACTGTTCGCTGACTGGACTTTCCTGCCAGATTTTCAGCCATTAGACACACTCATTCAATCAGTTTTAGACACATAATCACGTTAATTAATTATTTAATTTGTTTTTTTTATTAAATTTTTAGACTATTAATTAGTTACTTAATCAAATTTTGTCCAAAAGATTAATATGGTAAGAAAATTCAAGCCTAAGCCCAGGCCCCAGGCTCGTGACCCACGATCGGGTTCAGTCCGGACGGCGGCGGCGACGGGCGCGCGCAAGTGTGAGCTTAAATTGAAGTATTGCCCATCTAAGTCTTCTCCCCTTCAAAGACTTGTGGTACCCCTTGGGGCCCAAACCTCTATCACAAACAAGTAACAAATAAGGTGTAAAAGTTAGTTCTATTTTTTCCATGTGGGATGGTGACTTCTCACCTTCCATTCATTTCCTTTTCTTCCATCATTATATTTTATCTCAACTAGCTCACTTTGTCATTTAATTTCTCATTCATCCCAAATTGGTTTTGAACAATTAAATATACTAAGTTCATCTATACAAAATCTATATTTCATTGAGACAAAGAAATTCCAATTTCATAAAGAGGAATCTGTTGAAATTAAATAGTGTCGCAACACCAATTTTACAACCGCTTTTGCCTTGTGTTGATCTCTTAAGAGGATAAGATTTTCGTGGCGCTCTTTATCAGCATCATCTTTTGCCTTGTGTTAATATCTTGAAATGATAAGATTTTCGAGGCCTTTGCTTTCTACTATTACCATCCCTATTTTTAAGTAGGATAAGAAACATCAAATACCTTAAAGTATGACATTTTTTGCAAGTTATTTCTTTATTTTTTATTTTTACAAATTATCCTTCAGTCTATACAAAAATGTGTAAACTCCCCCATAAGGCCAGTCTAATAATGAATAATGATTACACATCTGCGAATTGTACCAAAACAATCTTTGTACGTGCAAAGATTATGAGGTAAGTTGTCAAAAAACTACATTATGGAGGTAAAGTACAAAAGGGTCATATTTTCGTGTGTTAGATGTCTTTTCCCCTTTTAAATAACTGAATCTGTATGCCCTTCTTTAGAGTATTTCAATTTGTTTGATCCAAAAATTTTGTTTTTCATGACAGTTACATGACTGTATTTGATATGCGTATTTCCCGCATTGGGTTGGCCCATGGACCAGCCCATGTTTTTACCTATGTCGGGGATCCTCCCCGACATATATATCGAGTATGATATTCTATATAGACACCTCACGTGTTTATCACGTGAGTGGTCTCCGCGTCCCGAGGCCTATAAATACCCGTGTCCCGGTAATCAAGGTAAGCTTCAATTATCCGCAATTGCTATACTACTATATCGAACATACCCTATATAGGGCTCAACATAACATTCGATATATATCTTCGAAATATATCACCGTCATCATACTCGACATCACCCTCAACGTTAGTAGGAGATCAACCTCGACATAGCCTTCGACGTCATCTTCGACATCCGCCATTGCATCTGAAGTCAGTTCGACGTGTTCCGGACCAAGCCTACTCGACCCTAGTATAGTTTAAGTAGGCCTAGTTTAGTGATTGGCTCGTTGTACCACACTTGTAATCGAACTTATTCTATATATACGATCTATTGTTAAACTAGTGGCGTCGTCTGTGGGAATACCAAGTTCCCAGACGAAGACGTCAAGATGCAACGAAGGATGACCAGCTCGCAGTCTACTAGGACAGTGGTTGACAATTCAATAGCAGAAAGCGCACCCCCGCCGCCTGTTCCAGCCTCAGAACCAGTGGTAGGCCAGAATGAACCTGTGCACCCCCAATCGTCGAGGGAGCCAATGACCGCGCCCCCAGTGCCCCCCGTTTTGGCACCTGAAATCATGGCGCAGATTAGCGCCACCATCCAGACAACACTGAATATGGCCCTGGAAACGTTATTGTCGTGCTTGAACAACAAAGGAGTAGACGACGCTCCACCGCGACATAAGAGTCTAGGACTAGGGGCCCTAGATCAGGAGATAAAGCTGATGAACGCGGGAACATGGGAGATTCCAGAAGGGACCGACGCCCAAAAACCCGCGGAGTTGAGGTCCATGACCCAGTGATGGACACGAGGAACATCACCAGAAGGATAGAACAATTGGACCGCGAAAAGGCAGAGGTGGGGCGAAGACTAGCTTTGGCAGAAGGCCGCAGTTTGACCACATTCTCGAAGGAGATAGAGTCGGAGGTGTTAGAGAAGGGAGATAGGATTCCTACCATGAAAGCATACTACAGGAGGAGTGATCCAACAGACCATCTTCACTCCGTCGATAATGTCTTGAACTTACATAGGTTTTCACGCAACATCAAGGTAAAGTTTTAGCTACAACTTTAACCGGAGCAGCCTTAGACTGGTTCACCAGGTCAGAGGTTGGGTCTATAACAATCTATGAGCAAATGAGGCAGAAATTCAAGAACCAATTCTCTAGCCAGAAAAGGATGAGGACCAGTATGCACCATCTGAATACTATGCAGCACAGAGATAAAGAGAGTATGAGGGACATCATTAAGAGTTTTAACGATGAACTGCTCAAGGTGGGTGAGCCAAGGGGGGATCAGGTTGTCCTCATTTTGTTTAATTCCACATCGCATAAGAGGTTTGCCGCCCAATTGATCAAGCTTAAATCGCCAGTGATAGATGACATCAACACACTCGCATATGACATCGTTTATGATGACAACATGATGGAAACCAAGAAGAGCCTCAATCAAAGCAGGCCTCCAGGAAAGGAGCGATATAGCGATAGGTCCCCAAGAAGATATACGCCGTTGAACATAGAAATATTGGAAGTATTCGTCGTAGAGCAGAAACACAAGCGGCTCAACGAGCCAAGGAAACTGAGGGAAAGCAAATGAATGATTTTTTTTTAAAGAACTATGAATATCACCGCCAAATGGGGCATGAAACAGAAGAGTGTACCGATCGAAAAAACGAGCAAGAAAATATCAAAAAAGTAGGGAAACAACCAAGCAAGAAGTTTCGGAATCTGCAATATAAGAATAACTAAAGTAAAAATCCAAAATCAAGAGACATATCGAATATCATATCAAATGTCATATCGAAACACATATCGTATATCAAAATAAATGACGAAAAACAAATCGAACAAACTATGAAACACTCATATCGAGCATCACATCGAGGACGTATATCGAAATCTATATCGGGTATCCTCAACATACCTGTCTGAAGAAGATTTGAATTCACTAAAGGACAAGATGAACTCTTCTCTCTCTAGAGTAGCTACTATTTATAGGTGCAAACCCTACAGATAGGCACTACATGCTCAGCATATCGAAATTCAAATTCGATATAAATATCAAAGGAAATTCGATATAAAATAGAGTCCACAGAAATACAAGAATTCAAATGATGACCTCTTAGATTCGCAAATTGCAGTAGGGGGTCCATCAACATTTCTTCAAACACAATGAATTCCCGCATTCGAGTTCCGTCATTTGAACTGGCGGGACGAGAGGTACTCGTAATTCAAAAACTTAGATTTAATTTGTAAAATCATTATCCTCGGATAATAATTCCCAAATTGAGGGACTACATGATATGGGTATTTCACGTATTGAGCCGGCGCATGGGCCAACCCATGTTTTTACCTAATCCCCGACATATATATTGAATATGACATTCAATATGGATAGCTCACGTGTTTATCACGTGAGTGATTCCTGCGTCTCGAGGCCTATAAATACCCGCATCCGGGTAATCAAGGTAAGCTTCAATTATCCGCAATTGATGTACATCTATATCGAACATATGTATATCACCACCATCGTACTCGACGTCAGGATGGGATCATCCTCGAGATATAAGGCTTCCGATATCAACCCCGACATAGCCTTCGACATCATCTTCGATATACCTTCGACATCCGCCATTGCATCTAACGTCAGTTCGAGGTATTCCGGACCAAGCCTACTCGACCCTAGTATAGTTCAAATACGCCTAGTTTAGTGATAGGTTCGTTGTACCCCTACTTGTAACCGACCTTATTCTATATATACGATATATTGTTAAACTAGTATTTCATACCTAAATTACCTCTAACTGGGTTGAAACATTTGATAGACCATTTTCGTAATAAGAGCTCATTAAACATAAAAGCTTAATGTGGGTAGTTCTGCAAAAAAAGAAAAAAAAAAAGAAACATGTTGAAGAAAAAGTGTGCATTATGGAAAACAAAGAAAGTGACGTATGGTCAACTTCCAAAAAATATAATATTCTTTCGTAAAATATATATATACATATATATACATATATATATATATATATAAAAGAAAAACTCATACTACTTCAATTTCGTAGTTAATATCTTTGTTTTGGTAATATATTTCGAAAAGCCAGAATCTCAATTATAATACATGACTCCAGAGGATTAATTTACCATGATAAACATTGATTTATTTTCAGAACATAATAATTTAAATTTTCATATTATTTAAATGTTCAATTAAGAAATTGTTAAAGAACTTCGAGCTAAGGTTTACGAAACAGTATTAAAGATCCACGATTTTCGGACATTTTTGGCTAGTGAGGGAACAATAAAAATAGTAAAAGTGCTAAAAGCAACTAACGATTAAAGTCAATGCATCACTTTATGTAGTATTTATTGGTCCTAATGAAGTCTCCTTTCCATAATTCGGACTCTAACTACATTCATTGATGCTTCAGTAATCATCGTTGACTATGTGCCTCTATGTCGACAAATTTTCAGTCCCGTTTTTTAGTGGATACTGGATAGTCATTATCTTAAATTAACCCAGTGAAATTTATTAGAAAGAAGAAGAAAAAAAGTATAAATCATAATTAGTCAATGAGCCACAGAAGTTGAGGGTTAGTTGCTTGAAAACATTATTGTGATACTCAATTAAGATGGATGTAAGTTGAAGGGTATTAGATGACTCAATTCATCAATTTACATTACAATTAATTTTATTCTAGTTTTAGTATAAGTTTTCACTTTTAGTAATATCCATTGGCCGTTATAACGAACTTTTCCTAAAGAAAAGTTTTGACCGTTGTGACCATTAGCTATTCTATTTAAATAGTTTCTTAGAGCTATCGATTTTCTTTTCTGTAATTTTAGTGTAACACTAGAGAAAGAGAGGCGATTCCTCTCGAAGAACAATCATTCGATTCACAAGTTTAATTCAATTTAATCGTTCATTTAATTCGATTCGTGTGGATGATGATGATGATCACAATGCATACATTGTACGGACTGTTGATAGTTGAATTTGGATTGACAATTTCACATAGTATCATCGACTAGGTTGATGATTTTGCTTCCGCGCGCTGTTCTTGGATCTCTGATTAGTCGTACTTAGTTCGATTGTGACAGTGTTTTGATTTTGATCACGTTAGATTTTGACCTAATTTCCCCCCAATTCTGGTGTAACTTTGATCTGTTAACATGACCACCCCTGCTTCTTCGTCCACTCCTTCTTCTTCATATGTTAGTATCACTAAGAATCCTAGTGAGGATTCCTCATATGTTTACTTTCTGAGGACTCATGATTTCACAGGTTCTTCCATTGTGAGTGAGCAATTTAATGGCTCCAATTACATGTCCTGGAACATGAGCATTATGATGGCTCTTAGGTTTCATTAATGGCTCATTGCCCAAACATTCTGGTGATGATCCTACAATGGTGACTTGTTGGACCAAGGCTAACACTCTTATTCTATCTTGGTTGTTTAATTCTATGGACAAGAGTATTAGAAAGAACTTCATGTTTTTTGAAAGTCCTCTGGATTCGTGGCTTGTTATGAAGACCAGTTATGAGAGAGGTCTGATGGATCAAGCGTGTACCATCGCTAGAAGTCTTTGTCTAATATCACTTACGGGAGTGCATTTGTTAATGGATATTACAACACATTCAAAGGATTGTGGGATTAGTTCTGACTCAAATGCCTTTAGTTTCTTGTTCATGTGGTCTGTGTATCTGCAGTGTGAACAAATACATGACTGATTTGCAACAGTATGACTATGTGCTCAAATTTCTTGTTGGGTTGAATGATTCCTTCACTGCTGTTAGGAGTCAAATCTTGCTTATGAACCCCTTGCCTACATTGTCTAAAGTTGACTCTATCTTGTTGCAAGAGGAGAACAAAAGGGCCCGTTATTCTTCTGTGGTTCATCCTATGGATTGCATGGCCATGTTCAACAGGCAGAGGCAATACATTGATAATCAAACAAATACCTCACAGTCTGCTCCGACTATAGCCAACAAGAACCGGGGGGGGGGGTGTAAACCACCTTTGTCTAAGAAAAAAAAGAAAAATTCGAGATGCACTTTTTGTAAATTTAGTGGTCATACTATTGACAGGTGCTATCAGATCATTGGCTATCCACTTAGTTGGGATGGTCCCATAGGAAGAAGATAAAACACTTCTGCTAATGTTGCTGCTTCTACTCAGAATTCCAACAATGATGCTCAAGAAAGGTCTGAGGTTGATGGCAACCGGGAGCTCTTTGCTCAATTTTTGGCTTTCAAGCAAGCACAAGGGCAAAACAGGCAAGTTGTGACAAAATATGCTCCTCTTCACTATGCAACTATTGTTGTTGCTGGTACTTCTAATTCCATAAAGCTTGCTTCTAATGATGCTAACTTTTTAACTTCTTTTAATCATTGGATTCTAGATACTGGTGCTACAGATCATATGGTGTGTCACTAAGAACGGTTCTTAGACAAACCTAGACCCATTAGCACTACTATTCACTTACCACACAAGAGCATAGCAGTAGCTACTCATGTTGGTAGTATAAAGTTATATACAGATGTCATCTTGCACAATGTATTATATGTGCCAGAGTTCAATTGTACCTTACTCTATGTCTCTAAGATTACATCTAACACTACCTTATCCTCATTTATTTGGGATTGCTATTGTCTTTTGCAGGACATAACCAGCCAGAAGATGATTGGTTCTGCTAAAGTTCAAGACAGTTTATACATTTTGCTTATTAATAAAACTTGTTATGTTACTTGTAATTCTGTTGTAATTTCTCCTGATGTATGTCATTTGAGATTAGGTCACCGCTATGAGACTAAACTTTTTGCTATTCCTTCAATAAATGTAACTGGACAGCATACTAAGAACTTTCACTATGATGTTTGTCACTTTGCTGACAAAAACATCTCTCATTTCCTATTAGCGCTTCTATTTCTGTTGCTGCTTTTGATTTGATTCATTGTGACATTTGGGGCCACTTTTCTACTATTTCTGTAGGAGGTTATAGACATTTCCTTACCATTGTTGATGATTGCACCAGATGCACATAGATCTACTTAATGAGACAGAAATTTGAGGTTAAAGTTCATCTTCTTAACTTTCATAAACTGGTGTCTACTAAATGTGTTGTTGCTATCAAAGTGATAAGGTCTGATAATGGAACTGGATTCATCATGAAATACTTTTACAACACTCCAGGCATCCAGCACCAAACCAGTTGTATTGAAACTCCACAGAAAAATGTCGTAGTGGAAAGAAAACACCAGCAGTTTCTTCAAGTAGCAAGAGCTCTCAGGTTCCAATCTGGTTTACCTCTAGAATACTAGAGTTTTTGTATATCTACTGCTACATTTCTTATTAACGGGTTACCCTCAAAGGACTTAAACAATAAATCTCCTTATAAGATGATGTTTAACAAGCTCCCTAACTACTCTCTACTCAAAGCTTTTGCCTGCTTAGCCTACACATCTACAATAACTGCTAATAAAAGCAAATTTGATGCTAGGGCCACCAAAAGTTTGTTTCTAGGCTACCCACGTGGTACTAAAGGTTACATATTACTTTATATGAGCACTAATCAAGTGTTCATTTCTAGGAATGTCATTTCTCATGAGAACATCTTTCCTTACAAGGACACTACTTCTTCCAGTTCTCTGCATACTAATGACCAACCTCATATTCCTATGTGTACTGACCCTTTCATTTTAGTTAATAATCAAGTTTTACAGGTTGCACATCACCCCATTCCATCTGATCATGACTATGACACTGAAGAGTTACGCAATCTTCCACCAACCCTAAGATACATTACATACAAGAAGAGAATAGTTTTGCAATACTAGATTCATCTACTCAAAGTGATAACTATTTGCTCTCTTTTGATGTGCAAAAACCTCATGTTTCACCAGGTATCTCTAATCCTCCTCCCACTCATTTTAGAAGATCTACTAGAATTGTTGTCCTACCTGCGTACTTAAATCTTTATGACTATTCTCTGCCTGGAGCACATCACAAGGCCAACAGTAGTGTAACACATTATGTCAAATATCTTATATCTAATTACATATCTGTTGATAGACATGGTAGCTCACAAAGCTTTCATTATAGCAATTACTCAAGCAATTGAACACAAGAATTACACTCAGGCCAAAAGCTCACGACAGTGGCAAGATGTCATGAGACCTAAGATACAAGCAATAGAGCTAACAAACACATGTGTTCTCACTGAGTTACCTGAAGGCCAACACTGAATTGGTTGCAAATGGGTATACAAAATTAAACACAAATCAGATGGTACAGCTGAAAGATACAAAGTTGGGCTTATTTCCATGGGCTACACTCAAGAGGAGGATTGGACTACTTTGATGCTATCTCTTCAGTAGCAAAATTAACCACTATCACATTTCTTCTTGCCATTGCAGCATCAAAGAACTGGTTTCTTCGTCAACTTGATGTCAACAATGCTTTTCTTCATGGAGACTTAGATGAACAAATTTACATGAGACCACCACCAGGTTATTCAAACAAACTGACTCCAGAGTGTGTCTTCTCAAGAAAAGTATCTGAAATTGTGGATCGGGTTGATACGTTGTTGATGTTAACTTAACACTGAAGTTCTAACAGCAGTTTGTGTTCGCTGTTAGTTCGACGATGTTACTTTAACAGCAGACCAGAGTAACAGTTTGCAGCGGAATAAACAAACACGATTTTAAGAAGTGAATATAGGATTATATTAACTTCCGAACCGTAGGCAAAATACCACAAGGGTTTAACAAAGGCGTTCTCACAACTCTCAAGCTCCTCACTCTCGAATTGTTCAAACTAAGCAAAGCACACAAGAGTTGCTTCGACTATCTCTAAAAGCTCCTCACTCTTAGATCTATTCTAACAACTTAAAAACTTTGCTAAAGCAAGACAACACTCAACAACTGTAAATTAATCTCTCGGATTGATTAGCTCTTGTCTCGTTCTTTGTCTTGATGTACTTCACACCTATATATAGGTTCTTGATCTTCGACTTCAAGGTGTGTTGTACACGGTTGGTAATTCTCTTTGTTTCCTTCTCGAACTCCTCTTCCTTGTTCTCGCAGTCCTTCTTGAATAAAAGTTCCTTCGCCAGTGATCTAGCTAAGGAAAGACTCCTTCTTCAATTCAGGACTTTCCCTTGGAAGCTTTCCTAGTCGCACTAGACTTCTTCTTTCCTTTTATAAGCCGTTTGCTTTAATTAAGGAAACTTCTCATCTTGGAAACTTTGAGCGTCCAACCTAATGCAAGTTTGTTTCCTGAATAATAATCAAAGACAACTACAACTGTGGAACTCAGTTAGTTAAGTGAATAAGGCAAAACAATAGTAATAATAATAACTAGATTGTAAAACAGTTTCTGGACGTGCAATGTTACTCTAACATTGAAAATCTCAATGTTATCCTAACATCCAGAAAACTTGCACTTTCAATCTCCCCCTTTTTGCCTTAATCACAAAACCTAAGAAACAGTTCTTATCAGATCAAATTATTCAAAAAAACTTCATTATATCATAACAATGAAAAACTAAGTACTCTCCCCCTGAATATCAGAAGGGACTAATCCAATGTTATTCTAACACTGATACTCTCGATGTTATAACATCCAGCTTTATCAATGTTGGTTTAACATCAGAAAGTTAACACCTGCAAAACAGAGTTAGTACCATTAATCACAGTTCAATAACAGCATAAGCAGAAACACTAAGTACCCAAAATTAAAAAGTACTTAATTACAGTCCATACTAGCAGCAAGGAACAAACTCCTTGATCAGAATAAAAAGAAAACAATTGTTCAAAAGGCATTAGAAACAGAAACTAAAAAACTTGCAGGAAAGTTTGAAATTTGATCTACTCTCCCCCTTTTTGTGAGGAAGGCAGATCCTTCAAGTGTTTCCTCAAGCTGTCCAGTTCCTGCAGTCTGACTTGCTTGTCAGCTATTTCCCTCTGGGTGTCCTTGTACTCCCTATCCAGCCAGACCAAGGTTTCCTCAACAAAAGCATCTGCAATCACTGAGCAGCTGTCACCACTGCTCACTGGAACTGAAGAAGCAGCAAACTTGTGTGTCTTCTTCTTCTTCTTCCTGCTGGGACCAGCTTCTCCTTGAGGGTTCCAAGGCAAATCCTGGATCCTCACATTAGTGAAGTAGCTCCTGGTGATTGACATTACAGCCTTGTTGCTGATCCATCCTTCAGTCTTCTTGGTTTTGAAGCCTTGCTTCACCAATAGGCATGAGATCAGAGAGGGATAGGGAAGGATTCCTTTGGGCTTTGTAGTGACTTCCTTCATGTGTCTCAGCACTTTTTCACCAATGTTTACACTCAGTCCATTCTTCAGCTTGTACACCAACTTTGCTGACTCTTTTGTCATCACAGTAGTGTTGGAAGAAGGAAGCCAATTGTAAGTGCTGATCTTGTGAAGGATGGCACTAAGAGAAGTCAGCCTGGTTGTGGGAAAGCTCTCTCTCCATTGCCTAGTGAGACCACATGTAAGATCAGTGATGATCTCCTCCATAGTAGGATCCTCAGACTCTTCAGGATCAGGAAGCCCTCAAGCCTCATTGATCATGGCAGGAGTGATGTCATAGATCTTCTTCCTAACCCAAGCCTTCCCATACTTAGGAGAATCCAGGTTGATCACCCACTCAGAGAGATTCATGTAGAACTCTCTCACTACATCAGGAACATATGCAGACAGATTCTGCACAGAGCCCAAGACTCCTCTAGCCTCAAGCAACTCAAACACCCTGTTTTCTTTGAAAATACCCTCCTCAATAGCCCTTTCCTTGTGGATTACCCTGGCTTGGTATGCCTCCCATTGCTCCTCAGCATCAGGAGACACATAGAAGTCAGAGTAAGCTTCATGTGGATACTCTTTCATCATCAGATCAGTAAACTGATCATCATCTGATGTTAGAGTAACATCAGCTTCCTCTGGCTCATCAGCCACAAGCTCTTCTTCCTCAACTTCCTCTTCCTCTTCCTCCTCAACCTCTTCTTCTTCTTTTTCTTCTTCTGACTCATCCTCAGAAGACTCAGCCATCACCTCCTTACCCTTCTTCTTCCTGGCAGCATTTGCAAGAGCAGCCAAGGAAAGGTTTTCATCCTCATCCTCTTCTTCTCCTTCAACCTCAGCTGGTTGATCACTCACAACAGCTTGGTTACCTTCAGTAGTAACCCCATTATTTACACCAAGATTGCCATCAGCAGCAATCTCCTCAGACAAATCCTCATCATGCTCACCAGTAGCATGTCCACTCTCCTCATCAGCAGCAATCTCCTCATCATTAGCCTCATTAGGCTCAACAGAACTAGCCACAGTTGGCTCCACCACTTCCTCAACCACATTAGCCTCAGCTGGCTCAATCACAGCACTACCCAACCCAATCACAGGGGCCTCATTCTCCCCCTCAATACCAACATCAACATCAGCAGGTATACTCGGAGTAGGGTTAGCCATTGTTACCTCGATTTCAGGATTGGTGGGAGCAGGGGCTTGCTCGACAGCATCTGATGTTGAACCAACATCTTTCTTTGAAATCTTTTTGCCCTTGCGCCGTTGAGTGGTAGCTTTCCTCTTTGGAGAGGCGGCGACTGTGGTTTCAGCGGCGGTGCGTCTGGTACTGCGTCGTGGCGCTCGCTCGATTTGCGCAGCTGCTTCTGCAAGAGCATCAATATTGGACTTGCGTGCCATTGTTAGAGTAACTTTGAGATAAAAGATTGAAGATTTTGAAAATTTAGAGAGTAATTTGCTTTGCACAGTTGTTAGCGTTAGAATGAAGAAGAAATTAGGACAAATTATATATATGATTCAGATGAAGAGCATGGAATAGTGGTGTTGTAACATGTTACCATAATAATCTGACCACTATCACACGTCCCCTACATGTTGTTCTTACCACGTGTCAGTGTTAGGTTAACACGTAACCAGAGCAGTCTTCGTTCCTGAAAACTTATAAGTTACAATGTTACAATCTTGGACTAACATTGGCAAGTTAACATCAGGGAGGGAAGTTGGAGGTGCAGGGCTTCATCCAAAGTAGCATCATCTTGTGAGAGCGTGAGATATTCCTGTACTAATCTGAAGCTTCAACTACGTACACAGGTACAATGACAAAGCTTAAGATCATCAGTATAAGCAAGTGACAAATCAAACAGGGAAAAACACAGAGGATATACTTATCCAGGGAAAGGATTTTCCCACAGCAAGAAGATCACAAAACATAGTGCTTTTACCTGTAGCTGGTCACCCAAGAAGTCACAAAACATAGTGCTTTTACCTGTAGCTGGTCACCCAAGAAGTATGCCTCAACACAAGATACTTAACTACTCCCCCTAAGCCCAAACCGACAAAAGGAAATATGCAGAACTAGAATGAATGCAACCATGTTAGATTAACATTTGAGAGATGGTAACCACATACAAACCGCCTTGGTAACTGGGATCAGGACATATCAATTTATCTTTAACTTTCACTATTTTTAGAAACTCTTTTGAATAAAAAAACTGATGAATGTTAAAGGACAGTCTCATCACTGAATGTGGGCAGCACAGGACTCCACACACCCCAGCAACTTAACCATCAGCTACAGATCAGGCAAGTACAAAGGAATTGAATGAAGACAACACTTTTATCAAATATTTCTCCACCCCAACTCCTCATGCATACTTGTTTACTAACCTGTTTATCAAGGAAATACTAAGTAATCAATGCTACTGAATGCACACAGTCTAAACTTTATACACCCCAGTAGGAAAGATCACTATCATGTAAAAACCTTGGCCATAGACAAAAATATGAAAATAAGCACAACTGAATGACAATGAGGCCTTCAACATCATGTACCCCAGCTTCTCTTCATACCTTGTCAAACCTAACATGGATAAGTCACAACTGAATAGCATCAGAGTAGTGAGCTCTGTGTATCCCAGCTTCTCCCATGATGTTAGGTTAACATTCACAGACTAACATCAGAGTTATTTCTTTCCAAACCTCTTGATATGTACCTGTTCACCAATCACCTTAGCTATTCATACAGGTCAACCACACAACCAACAGTTTCTCTAACAAAGATGTAATATGCAAGAAAGAAGAATGCAAAAAAAAAAGGAACATAAAAGAATTACAGCTACACCACAACCAATAACCAATGTTAGACAGTGGTGTTATGTCAACACTGGTGAACTAACATCTCTAAACAATGCACATGCCAAGAGAGTTCCTCAGACTGAAGAACCTCTCAGTATCTAATGGTTTAGTGAACATATCAGCAAGCTGATTGTTAGTTTCTATATGTTCAATGTCAATAAGCTTGTCTTCTACCATGTTTCTCCGAAAGTGATGCCTAATGTCTATATGTTTTGTCCTAGAATGCTGAACAGGATTCTTAGAGATGCTTATAGCACTAAGGTTATCACAAAACATAAGTAAGGTATCACTGTCCAACCCATAGTCCAGTAGCATATGTTTGAGCCATACCAACTGGGTGACACAACTACCTGCTGCAATGTATTCAGCCTCAGCAGTGGATAGTGACACACAGTTTTGCTTTCTACTGTACCATGAGACCAAGTTGTTCCCCAGATAAAAACATCCTCCACTTGTAGACTTCCTGTCATCAGTATCACCTGCCCAATCTGAGTCACTGAAACCTACAAGATTTGTGTTAGTATCATAAGAGTACCATATGCCAAGGGCCAAAGTGCCAGATATGTATCTAAGTATTCTCTTCACAGCAATCAGATGTGACTGCTTTGGACATGCCTGGTACCTTGCACATACACACACAGAGAACATAATATCAGGTCTTGAAGCAGACAAGTATAACAAGCTTCCTATCATTGAACGGTACAATGTTGGATCAACATTGACACCAGTATCATCCCTGGCCATCTTCACTGCAGATGCCATGGGAGTCTTACAAGGCTTTGAATCTGCTAATTCAAACCTTTTTACCAAATTCTTTGCATACTTTTCCTGACAAAGGAATATGCCAGTACCTGTTTGTTTCACTTGAAGACCAAGGAAGAAATTCAATTCTCCCATCATACTCATTTCAAACTGCCCTGTCATTGATTCAACAAACTTTTCTAACATAGAATTGTTAGTTGAGCCAAACACAATATCATCAACATAGATTTGAGCAATACAGATATGAGAATCTTTCTTTAAAACAAACAGAGTTCTATCTCCTCCACCTCTAACAAAACCAAGACTTAATAGAAATTCTGTAAGCCTTTCATACCATGCTCTAGGTGCTTGTTTAAGACCATAAAGGGCTTTTTCAAGCTTGTACACATGGTTTGGATACTTAGGATCTGTGAATCCCTTAGGTTGTTCAACATATACTTCCTTATCAATCAGCCCATTAAGAAAAGCACCCTTAACATCCATTTGGTATAGTTTTATCTTAAGACAGCATGCAATGGCTAAGAGTAATCTAATAGATTCTATCCTAGCAACTGGAGCAAAAGTCTCATCAAAATCTACACCTTCAACCTGAGTGTATCCCTGAGCAACCAGTCTAGCTTTGTTCCTAACTATGACTCCTTCCTCATTACTTTTGTTTTTAAAGATCCATTTAGTTCCTATTACATTTACACTAGGTGGTCTAGGTACCAACTTCCAAACACAGTTCTTAGTAAACTGTAATAGTTCATCCTGCATGGCATTAATCCAAAAGTTATCAAGAAGGGCTTCAGTCACATTCTTAGGTTCAATAGAGGAAACAAAACATGAGGCATTGTCAACAGTACAAGTGAAATTCATGCAGACACACATCTTGACCATATCACTATAGTCAATTCTTTCTTTGTTGCGTGTCCTTACCCGTTCAGTGATCTCACCTATTACCTGTGATGCTGGATGGTCTTTCTGAATCCTAGCTGGAGGGTCCCTTCTAGATCCAGTGACAGCTTCAACTTCAGAGTCAGAATCTTCTGCTGTTAGTCTAACATCAGATCTAGCTGGTGTTAGTCTAACATTGGGTTCTGTCTCCTGTTCTGCATTTCCAGCTTCATGGTCCAATGTTGAAGTACCATTGGAAGGAGTAACATCATCAATCTCCACTGTTGGTTCAACATTGGAGACATTAATATTACCAGTACATGTATCAAGTATGAAGTCATCAAACACAACATTCACTGATTCCTGAATTGTCTTCAATCTAGGATTGTAGACTCTAAAGGAAGTATTATTGGCAGAGTATCCTACAAAGATGCATTTTTCACTTTTTGGATCAAATTTATTAAGATAATCCCTGTCATTTAGCAGATAACAGTCACATCCAAATTCATGAAAATGTGCAATATTTGGTTTCACACCCTTCAAGAGTTCATATGGAGTCATGTTAGTTCCAGGTCTGAGGTACACCCGGTTACTAATATGACAAGCAGTGTTTAAAGCTTCAGCCCAGAGTCTCTTGGATATATTTTTGGCATTCAGCATGACTCTGGCCATCTCTTGAAGTGTCCTGTTCTTCCTTTCAGCAATCCCATTCTGCTGAGGTGTCTTAGGTGCTGAGTATTCATGGAAAATTCCTTTAACATTGCAATAGTTATCAAAACTAGCATTCTCAAATTCTTTACCATGGTCAGACCTAATTTTAGTCACAAAAGAGCCATATAAGTTTTTAATACTAGCACAAAGAATTTTGAACTGATCAAAAGCTTCTGACTTTTCTTTAAGAAACTTTACCCAAGTATATCTAGAGAAGTCATCTACAATAACAAAGGCATATTTCTTACCATTCAGACTACTCACCTCAATGGGACCCATCAAGTCCATATGTAACAGTTCAAAGCACCTACTAGATCTAGGATTAGCATTATGTACCTGTAGGGGGGCATGAATTGCTCTAGTTTGTTTACCCTTGAGACAATCACCACAGACAAGCTTACCTGGGCAAGATAGCTTAGGTAAGCCTCTTACAGCATCAACTTTTTACAATTTCTCAAGGTTCATGTAGTGAACATGTCCAAGTTTCCTATGCCATATAGATGCTTCATCTATTTTAGCATGGAAACACTCTGCTTCCTCTTGAGCTAGGTAGCAGTTGTCCTTGGACCGAGTACCTGTCATAACAAGTACATTATCACTATCATAAACATCACAAGATGAACTGTCAACTGTAACCAGCAAGTCATCATCACATAGTTGACTGATGCTGATTAAATTTGCCTGTAGCCCATCAACCAACAACACATCCTTCAGGGGTGGAAATCCATCAACATTCAGTGTCCCCTTTCCAATGATTTTCCCTTTTGTACCACCACCATAGGTCACAGTGCCAGTACTCAAGGAAACCATATTCACAAGATTGTCAATGTTGCCTGTCATGTGTCTTGAGCATCCACTGTCGAAGTACCACTTACCTGAAAGGTTAGAATACACAGCAGAGAAAACAACATTGCAAACAACTTTAATCTTAGGGGTCTTAACTTTTTCTACCCAAGTTCTACCTTTCTGTCCTGAACCTAATGTTGGTTTAACATCAGAAACTGTTGTTGTTCTAACATTGGGTTCAGTAACTGTTTTCTTACCACATTCTCTTATAAATTTTCTACAGAATGGTTTTATGTGGCCTGGTTGATAACAATATTGACAGATAAAAGTAGGTTTACTTCTCACAGTGTTGATGGTACCTAAACTCTTAGAATCAGATTCTTTAACAAAGCTAGAAGATAGATAGGCAGAATTTACAATAGAAGAGAAAGGTTTCTCAACAAATCCCAGACCACATGAACCTGAATTTCCCATGCTTAGTACCTCATCAAGTTTGGAAGTACCTGCATTCCATTTAGCTATGATCTGTGTGTCTTTCTTGAGTTTATCCTTTACCTCTTTCAACTCAGCTTCAGCTTTGTCAAGATCTCTTTCATAGAGTTTCAACATGTTTTTCAGACACTCGATGTCATGAGTCAGTGCTTTGTTCTTCTTTATGAGTTTCACATTCTCTCTCTCAAGCCTGAGGAATGTTGTGTGCAGATCATCAAGAATCTCCTCCTGGGATAATTCTTCTTCTTGGGAGTACTCTTCTTCTAGATCAACTGTACCATGAAAACAGTCAAAGTTAGTATCATCACAATCAGAGAGTTCATCAGAGATAACCTGGGAATCATTGCTGTTCCAGTCTCCAAAAAAGATTTCCTGCTTTGCTGTTGGTTCACCAATGTTAGAGTAACATTGTGATCCTAGGCAATTTCTGGAGTCTTCATTGGTCCAGGTGATCCTTGTGCATAGCGCAGCAGTTTTGATTTCCTCTGAGTGTTCTTCGGTACTTGTTCCAGATTCAAAATCATCTTCATTGAAGTCATCTACACAAACCCAATGAGAATTCCCTCTTGTTCTGAGGGTGTTAGCACATTCATGTTTATAGTGACCATACCCCTTACATTCATAGCACTGAACATCCTTTAATTTTTCTACATCTTGAGGTGTGCTCTTAGATGCCATGTACTTAACAAATTTAGGGGGCAATTTCTTGTAACCGGGGCCATCATTACCAGTTAGTTTTTCTTTCTGTTTACCTTTGAAACCTAATTTACTAAACTTTTTGGTAATATTGCCATAGTTAGAAGAGATCAACTCATATTCATCCCCATCACTACCTGCAGAATCTGAACTAGTTCCAAGAAGGGCTAAAGCTAATTGCTTGCTAGACTTTCCTAGGAATTCTAATTCAAATTCTTTCATAGTGTTCATCAAGGTCTGGAAACTCATGTTGGCAAGATCTTTAGACTCATTCATAGCAATTCTTTTGACTGTAAACTTAGAAGATAGTGTTCTAAAGGCTTTATACACCATGGTCTGATTAGGAATCACAAAACCTAAGTTCTGACATTGATTAGATATATCAAGAAGTTTCTCAAAATAACTATCAATAGTTTCCTCTTCTCCCATCTCAATCTTCTCAAAGTCTCTCAAAAGTTTCCTATACTTAGAATCCCTCACAGCCACATCACCCTCACAATGTAACTCAAGTGTTTCCCATGCAGCTTTAGCAGTATCACAAGTTTGAACAAGTTTAAACATATGATTACCTATCCAGCTAAAAATAGCATTGAGAGCCTTCTCATTGTAGTTGTAGAGAGCAATTTCAGCGGCTGTCCATTGTCCCCTTGGCTTTGGCACCAGGTCAGCATCTCCATCTCTTGGCAGATAAGGGATGGTATAGCCTTCTAGTACAGCTTCCCAAGCTTTGAGGTCGATGGATTTGATGTGGACTCTGAGTCTGATCTTCCAGTAGGCATAGTTGTTGGGACCTTCCAATACTGGCAACCTGCTGGTATTGGGGTTGGAGCTGTCCATTTTGTCGTATCAACGCCAAACACCGGTGAAGTTGGTGCTTGGCTCTGATACCAATTGAAATTGTGGATCGGGTTGATACGTTGTTGATGTTAACTTAACACTGAAGTTCTAACAGCAGTTTGTGTTCGCTGTTAGTTCGACGATGTTACTTTAACAGCAGACCAGAGTAACAGTTTGCAGCGGAATAAACAAACACGATTTTAAGAAGTGAATATAGGATTATATTAACTTCCGAACCGTAGGCAAAATACCACAAGGGTTTAACAAAGGCGTTCTCACAACTCTCAAGCTCCTCACTCTCGAATTGTTCAAACTAAGCAAAGCACACAAGAGTTGCTTCGACTATCTCTAAAAGCTCCTCACTCTTAGATCTATTCTAACAACTTAAAAACTTTGCTAAAGCAAGACAACACTCAACAACTGTAAATTAATCTCTCGGATTGATTAGCTCTTGTCTCGTTCTTTGTCTTGATGTACTTCACACCTATATATAGGTTCTTGATCTTCGACTTCAAGGTGTGTTGTACACGGTTGGTAATTCTCTTTGTTTCCTTCTCGAACTCCTCTTCCTTGTTCTCGCAGTCCTTCTTGAATAAAAGTTCCTTCGCCAGTGATCTAGCTAAGGAAAGACTCCTTCTTCAATTCAGGACTTTCCCTTGGAAGCTTTCCTAGTCGCACTAGACTTCTTCTTTCCTTTTATAAGCCGTTTGCTTTAATTAAGGAAACTTCTCATCTTGGAAACTTTGAGCGTCCAACCTAATGCAAGTTTGTTTCCTGAATAATAATCAAAGACAACTACAACTGTGGAACTCAGTTAGTTAAGTGAATAAGGCAAAACAATAGTAATAATAATAACTAGATTGTAAAACAGTTTCTGGACGTGCAATGTTACTCTAACATTGAAAATCTCAATGTTATCCTAACATCCAGAAAACTTGCACTTTCAGTATCCATAGTTTAAAACAGGCATCTCGCCAGTGGTACAACAATCTCACTCAATGTCATACTGCGTATGGCTTCACACAATCCATCTCAGACTCATCCCTCTTTATCAGATCCACTTCTACATCATTTACTGCTCTTTGCATATATATATAGATGATAACATTTGAATTGGATTCGATTGGATTGCACCAACGATAACGAAATCGAGTGCTAACTCCCATTTATTATTGAATTAACTGATCGACGCGCTATCATACATTTAGTTTAAATTCGATAAAATTCACATAAACAAATTCGACATATTTTATTTATTTATTATTATTGTAAGAATTCATCCTACTACTTCTGGTTCTGGGGTTTCAACGCTTGAAAACATTCATCAACGATGTCAAGCAACATCTGGATAAAAACTTCATAATTAAAGACCTTGGCAC
Source organism: Linaria vulgaris (assembly GCA_948329865.1). Classification (NCBI taxonomy): domain Eukaryota; kingdom Viridiplantae; phylum Streptophyta; class Magnoliopsida; order Lamiales; family Plantaginaceae; genus Linaria; species Linaria vulgaris. The sequence continues at coordinate 116,937,143 of OX415250.1, read as the reverse complement.
CTTGAAATACATATTGGCAATTGATGCTGCACACAGCAAGAAGGGTATCAGCCTTTACCAAAGAAAGTATGCTCTGGATATTCTAACTGAACCAAGCTATTTGGGATGTTAACCAAGCAACATTCGTATGGATTAAACGGCAAAATTAATAGCACGAGAATCTCCTCTCCTATATGATCCTTCACTTTGCAGGCGCTTAGTAGGAAGACTTCTATATCTAACAATTACTAGGCCAGACCTGTGTTATAGCATTCAATGTCTAACACAACACATGTCCGCTCCTACAGAATTTCACTTGTCTACAGCTCATAAGGTCTTGAGATATATCAAATCAAGTCCAGGTAAAAGGTATCTTATCAGCATCCAATTCAGAAGCTCATATTAAAGCATTTTGTGACAGTGATTGAGCTGGATGTCAAGATACAACAAGGAGCATTACATGATATGCCATTTACCTAGGAGAATCTCTGGCTTCTTGGAAGGCCAAGAAGCAGCCCACTGTCAGCAGATCATCTACTGAAGTTGAATTATAAGCAATTGCAGCTACATCATGTGAAGCTCTTTGGCTCACTCAACTGCTCGAGGATCTTCAAATCAAACAGACAAGGACACATTTGATATTCACTGATAAGAAGAGTGCCTTCAACATAGCCATCAATCATGTACATCATGAACGTACCAAGCACATACAAATTGATTGTTTTATTGTTCAAGAAAAAGGTTCAACAAGGGCTGATGAAGATGGTTCATATCTCAAACACTCAACAGAACATTTTAACAAAACCACTTATTATACAACCTTTCTCTATAATGATGTCCAAAATGGGCATTGGACCTCCATGCCCCCTTTGCGGGGGTATTAGATGACTCAATTCATCAATTTACATTACAACTCATTTTTTTAATTTTAGTATAATTTTTGATTTTTAGTAATATCCGTTCGCCGTTATAGCGGACTTTCCCTCTAAGGAAAGTTTTGACCGCTGTGACCATTAGCCGTTCTGTTTAAATAGTAGCTTAGAGTTATCCGTTGTGGGATTTCTTTTTCTGTAATTTTGGTGTGACACCAGAGAATTCACAAGTTTAATTCAATTTAATCGTTCGTTTAATTCGATTCGTGTTGATAATCATTGTACGGACTGTTGATCGTTGGATTCAGATTGACAATTTCACAGATATTACTAAAAATGAAAACTTATATTAATATTAAAATAAAATAAATTGTAATGTAAATTGATGAATTGAGTCATGTAATAAAGGGGCTAAACTTAAAGAGTGTTTCTGTGTAGTTCAATAAGTTGTGTTATATTGTTGAAATTTTCCATTTTCTAGTGAATTTATAAAATAAAAAGTTATGTGCTTGAGAGCCTCTAATGATTAAATGAACCAAGATTTTACATAATAGCAACGTTTTAGTAACTACATAACCAACATCGAAAATCGTTTACATTGGATGATTTGGTGTTTATATTGACTTCTCTTAGGGGGCGCCACCAGTCCATAAACGCACACTGTTTCTTATGAGTTTTTTTTTTTTTTTTTTTTGTAATCAACGAAGAATGAATTTTATAAAAGAAAATAAGGGTTGTATAAGGTATACTACCAAAAGTACAAAGGAAAAGTTACAAACTTGTCCAAGCATAAAACCACACTAACTCAAGCAAACCAAAGATTTGCGCACTACAATCAATAGAAGAGTACACAAAGTTCCTTCTATAGAATTTTATCCAATACGAAAGTCTAACCTTTATAATATCAATGATTTTCGCGCAATCAATTTGCTTATTTAAGAAAACAGCTTTGTGTCTCATTTTCTAGATTTCCACACAACGAAAAAATCAAAGTTGAGTCCATTCTTGATTCTCCAGCAGTGTTTTATTTGTCATGATACCAACAAAACGTTCAAGAGGGTCACTATTTTTTATGCGTAACTACGCTACTTCATGTCCCACTACACCGAACACTTATAGGTGAAAGTTTGATTGTGAAAAAAGAAGTAAATTTTTTGTGCTAGTTTAATTACATCATGTAACAAATCAAGTATAGTTACTCATACATGGCAACAACAAAATTGGATCACAGTCGTGGACTCGTGGTTATAATATTTTGGTTGGCCCATACGAAAATAGCTAATTGTTTTTATCATTTCCAGTACTGGATCACTTCGGCCTCATTGAATTTGACATATTAATCCAACATACAAAAATTTAATGGCCCAATTCAAATTGAAATCCTTTCTTTTTCCAAAGTAGATTATTCCCCAACTTTGAAAGTAACTTAGTAAAAATCATTAAGAACTGAACCCAACATCAACTGTAAATCATATAAAACTCAGATGCATTACAAGCACAGTTAACAAACATATTATTTCTAAAAACTAGATATCGACTAAAAAAAATATGTTCTTGTATGTATACAAGATATTATACAATAAAAAAATATGTTCTTGTATGTACTCAAAGGTAAACAAGAGAAAATTATGTACTTTGGATCTTTACAACTACCGAAGACAAAAATATACATTTGGGCAAATCGACTTTAATTTGTCTCTTCTTTTTTATCACCTATGGATCAGCAGCAACTTCATCGGTTGTAGAACCAATTCCTACTTGTAACCAATGTGAGGGATTAACACTAGTGTCCATTTCCTTCAAGTCATTCAAGTCACTCAACTTGGCTAACTTCAACTTACTATCAGCTTCATCATCAATACTATGCACAATGCTGTTGTTGCTATTGTTGCTACCGCTAATCTTTTTACTAACGTGGTTGATGAGGTTTTCGTCGTTGTTGTTTTCTTCTTTATTCTTTAGTTGGATGTGAGATTGGCTAGGTTGTGTATTCTCTCGAACTTCAGGCCCATGCCAGTACGGGTCAACATTTGTATCAGTAGATACCTCGAAGCTCAAAGGATTTCGTGGGTCACGCCTAATGCCCGATATGTGGGCCCATGCTGGTACGTTAAGATCCAAGCCGTCCGATTTGTCGGTCTTTGGTTTATGATACTGATTTACTTGATCAACATTATCTTGGAAGTGAAACTTGGTTATGGCAGAGGTGTCAGGTGAATTGGCCACGATCCAATGGCACCTTTTGTGCCCTCCAAGAGCTTGTCCCGAAGCGAAAACTCGGTGACAAATTGAGCATTCGTGCAACTTCGACTTTCTTCTTGCAGCTCCCACCAATGTAGGACCTTGTTCAAATTGAGAAGAAGTAGGTTTTGTAGTGAAGACTTCTTCTTGTGGGATGGCATGATCATCTTCTACTAAATGATTCTCATTTGGTTGGTTTTGCTTGGCCGCATAGCACCCTTTAACCTTCTTGTGACTTGCCCTATGTCCTCCTAATGCTTGATGAGAGTTGAATACTTTCTTGCATGCTTTGCATTCAAACAACCCTTTAGGGTGGTAAACTCCTTTAGCCTTGTCATAAGATGGCCTATTGTTGATTGCACCGAAGTATGCTGATGGATTCCTCCGCTCCTCCTCGCGACTAGCAGAGGCACAAGACTCCTCCGGCTCCATCATAGGTGGATCAACTGCGGTGTTAGCTAATTGCACTAAGCATCTAGCAAGAAGAAGATCATCCTCCTCGCTTGTCGAATAGTTTGAACTAACATTGCCTACTTTTGTGCGTAGTGATCGTTTTCTCTTCGACCATCCACCACCACCACGCCTTCCGCTACCTTCCTCCTCACCTTCAGACTCCGGCGAGGATATTATATACTCGGAGGCATCGTCTGAGCTACATTTCCCGTGTTCAAGAAACGATTTCCAAGATAAAAACTCTTTGCCACAATTCTCACAAATTCGGCAACTCTTTAACCTATTAGGATTTGTTCTCAATTGATACATTCTCTTATTACTTGTGTTCCTATCACTCCCACCAAATTTCTCCTCCCAATCATTTGCTGGATCATCATCATCAAGACTCAAATTTTCATCACCAATCCCATGAGCCCTCATGTGACCACCAAGAGCTCTCCCACACATGAATCCTTTCTTGCATACTCTACAATAGTGCTTAAAAGTTGGTGGTGGTTGTTGTTGGTCATCTACACAAGCCATGATCAATGTAATATTGTATGAAAAAATAAAAAAGAAAAGACATGTGAATGAATGTTTGAAAAGTGAAGATGTGGGAGAGTTAGCTCTTGTAGTAGGAGTTGTTGTAAGAGTGTATGGTGTAAAGAATGTCACTCCTAGTTTTTAGTTAAGAGTAGTTGTTTGAGGATGAGAGATAGAGGTAGAGAGAAATAGCAGTTTAACTGAAGAGTATGTGACAAGTGGAAGGATTGGTGGTTAAAGATGTAATAAAAAATAAGTTGTGGAAATTTAGTATAGAATTGTGGAGTGCTTAGTTGACTGTGGAGTGTTTTTCTCTCCTCCGTTCACTAGAGTTGGAAATTATAGAGAGTGGCTCTTACTTCTGACTATTTTTAACAAACTATATTTCACATATAGAGACTAGCCATTGTCTCCCCATGAATATCGGTTGTGTTTAAGGTTATTTCCACAAAAATATATTTAGAATTTTGGTTTCTTCGAAAAAGAATTAGAATATTCAAATTTTTTGGAAATGATTGAGGGCGATATGAACTATTTTCAATGAGATATAATATATTCTTTTAGTTTCATTATTTTTCATAATAATATTTATCGAACATTGTCAAGTTAATATTATACAGGTCGTGTCTTGTAACACCTAAACTATTGTAGGAAATTTGTTTTTAATTTGAACCTAGTTAGGATGATCTTTTGACTTGTATTTTTGTTTGGACCTTTATAATTAGACAATTAATATTCTTATAAAAACTACCCATAATACTAGATTTCCGAATTATAACAGTACTAACTTTTGGGTAGGGTTTTATAGAGAGGTGGGCTCCACACACATGGACCCGTATGAGATCCACCTCTTTGTGAGTGGGGTGATTGTACACCAGGTGGCACATCAGACCATTACGTAAATGTATGTGGACTCCAAAATTATTGATTATTTATCTATTCTACATTAGGCGGACCACACTCATTAATATTTGCAGGCCCCTAACTTATTTATCAGTGACAAAAAAAATATATAATGATTAGTTGAACTTACATAGACAAAATTATGACAATAAAGATGGACGACCAAAATCGATCATATTAATAATATAAATATAAATATAGATATAGAAAATAAATGTGTGTGTTTGTGTGCACTCCTAGTTCATTATTTATTCATAGTGTTTTCAAATTATTGCTTATCTTAAACTTTTCGTAACGTCTTCTAAATCTTTTAAAACGGTTTTTAAATATTTATGCACCGCAACATATTCGCAAACTCATGTTTTAATCCATGACAAGTGAAAATTATGTTTGTTATTTATTTTCTTTCTTTTATTTTGCTTACAACCAAAAACGAAGGTGAGAGTGCTAAACAAGGTGTGAACAAGATGAAAAACTAATTTTTTTATTTTTGTAAAAGAAAAACTTTTAAATACTAAAATATCAAACATTTTGTTATATTAAAATTTTTGGCTTATATTTTAGATATGAAGGAAAGTTAATTATCTTTTTAAGGTAATATTTAGTATCTATGTATTTAAGTTTAACAAATATTTTTTTTAGCTTTTTTTAGGTTAAAATATAACATATGAGGGCCTTTTACTAATTAGAAATAATACATGGGGTCTTTAGCTAATAAAAATAACTTAGGGGGCAAAATAAGTATATAAAAGAAAAAAAAAACGTCAGCACGTGACATCAACTGCATATTGGAGAAAAACTAAAATTGGACTGAAACCCACATTAATGGACTTAATGTTGACAAAACCACAATTTGGGACCATTTTCGTAACTCAACCACAAATAGCGAACATTTTTTTTATTTTTATTTTCCTCTCGTTGGACTTGTTCAGATTTTTTTAGCACTTGAGTCCTTGAAATTTCTTTAATTGTACCAATGGAGTGAAACAAAGATGAATCCCTCATAGTAACGAAAATTTCAGTGAAGAAGATGTTAAATAATGGTTTTCAAGGGGCAAGGGAGATTGCTCGGATATCGCATAATCTTTACCCATAACTTGACAACATTTCCCAACCCCTAAGCATTTGCAATGTTCATTGTTCAACTCAGAAGGGATTTTGGGATCTGAGATTGATTGGTATGGATTCTTTAGGTTGAAAGGTTGGCAGACGAAGCGACTATCAAGAAACAATATCTACAACTAGCACATCCTAATAAGAAACATTTTTTTGGCACAAAGACTGCTTTAAAACTGATATGTGAAGCACGTGTAGATACTGCAAGGAAGTCCGACTATGACAACAAAATTCCAGTTTTAGAGAGACCTGCTCCAGTAAATCCACCATCTCAGCAGGGGAACAAGAACCCTCAATTTAACAAGAAAACTCAGAGCAAAGATGTTAATAACACAAGTAGCTCGAATTAAGAGGAAGTGTTCTAGATAGCCCATTTTGCAACACAATGTACTAGTACTCTCAGTGGTGAACGAGATCATGATATGTCCTACATGCGTTGAGCATGTCATGGAAGTGCTCTTGATACGTTGCCGATCGTGGAACACCATGTACTAGTACCTTATAGTAGTGGTGAGCGAAATCTTAATATGTCCTATATGCTTTGGTCCTCTCATGGATTGTGAAGCTAACTCGCAAACATTTCCTTTGGAAAAAATGGAGTCAACAAAGTACATACGTACCTCAAGTCTTGGCTCAAGTGAGTTTGTTTTTATAGAAAAGATTGTTCCAAATCCAACCAGTTTGTACACCACAACATATATGCAAACTCGACTTTTAATCCATGACAAGTAGGAAATACGATTCTTATTCATTTCCCTGATCTTGTTTCACATAAAACCAAAAACGAATGTGAAAAAGTGTATTTGATTCAGATAAGCTAGTTAATCTGGGCACATTTGGTTATCCTTTTCAAATAAGTCCACCATTCGTAATAATGTGATTTGAACGAGACTCCCAATTCCAAAACTCGCGTTTGGATGTCAATTTGTCTAAAGGTCCTTGTTAAATTTATAACTATGAAATTCAAATTTGATTGTAGTTTAAGGGGTAGATTATATTCTAATTCCTAAAATATCCTTACTTTGTTAGTCCATAAATAAGACTAATCTGGATAATCTTTGTTATAAAAAAAATTTGTATACCGTAATTTGGATAATTTCCAATGTTTTAACGCCAAAATTTTGTAGTAAACTTCACGTGTTAGCGCCAAATATTCCCACAAAAAAATTGAAATAAAATTATGATAAAAGAAATCTCTTGTTCCAAATCCTTTTATGATTAGCATCAAAGTACTTTAAAAAATGAAAATATTAATTAATATATTCATTAACAAGAAAATGAAAGAGGTTAACCTATCGCATGAATTTTTAGCACCAAATTTTGCAAAAAAAAATGATTAGAGCGCCAATGCGGATGAAAACTATGGTAAAAGAAATCTTTATGCAGAAGCGAGCATCAACAAAGTAGAAATTTATGCGATGTAAGGCAAGAATTAGTGCATAAATTCACATGTTTGTTGGCGATTTGGTCGTGGATCCAACAAAACACCGTCATCACCTGCAATCGCTTAAACTAAGTGTTAGTTTAATTCATAAATGAATTTGTATCCAAAAGAAAATTACAAAAGAGCTATGAAAGAAACCCTGCAATTTATGGCAATGAGTGAAACAAAATGATGAGAGAAATATATTTTGTATAACATATTGGAGCATAATCAAGAAGAAATCATGCAAATCAAAACCAATTGTAAAAGATAAAGTTGGAATGAAAAAAATAATTTTGGCCAAAATTTTAAAATTTGAGATAGGAGGGTTAATCACAAGATTGCCATTGATGAATGCTTTGCTCTCCCACTTATTTAAATATTAATCTCAATATGAGTTTGGGCTGAATTAGCACTCTAATTAAGCTGTATAAAGTAACCAAATGTGCCGTAACCAAAGACAATATCAAACAACATTTTGCAGACAATTTGTCGTTTTCCTTGATATACTTAACATACATATGAAACTCATACTTAAGATCCTCTAAGCATGATTATAATAAACTTCGATTACTTTAAGGGAAAAAAACACCTTGCCCCCTATTCTTTCTGCCGTTTCGCACTTTACCCCCCACCTTTGTTTCGTTGCACCCGACACCCCCAACTTTAAAACCGTTAGCACATTACCCCCCGCCGTTAGAATTTCCGTCAATTATGAGGGTATTTCGGGTATTTCGGCCATTTCTCCCCCCTCCCCAACCCTGCAGCCGCTGTTGATAAAATTGGGGGTGGTGATGACGACGGCGGGGCTAGTGATGATGGCGGCGGCGTTGGTGATAAAATTGGGGGCGGTGGTGATGGCGAGTGATGATGGCGATGGGGCTAGTGGTAATGACGACGGCGACGGTGGTGATGAAATTGGGGGTGGCGATGATGGCGATGGGGGTGGTGATGACGACGGCGGCGGTGGTGATGAAATTTGGGGTGGCGATGATGGCGATGGGGGTGGTGATGACGATGGCGGCGGTGATGATGAAATTGGGGGTGGTGATGATGGCGACGGTTGCCCCCAATTTCACCACCACCGCCCCCAATTTCATCACCATCGCCGCCGCCATCATCACTAGCCCCGTCGTCGTCATCACCACCGCCCCATCGACTTCGCTTCGAACTCCGGCGAAAAGCGTGAACAGTGAGCAGTGCACGGTGAACAGTGAACAGCGGCTGCAGGGTTGGAGGGGGAGGAAAATGGTTGAAATACCCGAAATACCCTCATAATTGACGGAAATTCTAACGGCGGGGGGTAATGTGCTAACGGTTTCAAAGTTGGGGGTGTCGGGTGCAACGAAACAAAGGTGGGGGGTAAAGTGCGAAACGGCAGAAAGAATAGGGGGCATGGTGTTTTTTTCCCTTACTTTAATCCAGAAGTTCACGCTGACAATGATTTTTTTTTCTTTTTTTCTTTTTTGTTGGGGGGGGGGGGGGGGGGGGATGGGGAGGGGGCAGAGGTGGTGATTGATGTTCGGTGAAATTGGCTGTTTTATATTCACGGCTGACTGTATAATCTCACATTTGTACTCACAAATAATTTAATTTATTGCAACCATCGTACTTCAACGGGGACAATCATAGTTGTATTTTCAATAAAATTATATAAAGCGTGTGATTATACCATCCAACAAAGTGATAAGATGGAGGGTAACATAATAATTTAGGTAATGATCACATAATCTTCATAATCATTCCGGTCACCAATGATTAGATTTTAGGTGCCAGAATTTGAGAAGATGCCTCCCTCTTTTCCTTTATTTCTGAAATTAGTCATCTCTTTTTCTTTCTACAGTTAATTGGTTATAATTCAAATGTCTTTTTGGAAGGTCATTGAATTCTTTTTTGTTTTAAAGCACTGTTGAGTCTTTCCTTTTATTTCGGGATATTAGTATGTAAATTATGTATAGCTAAAATCTTATTAATGATGGTAGCAAGGAGTAGCATCCATCCACAATTTGATACTGTACAATACTCACCTAAACTAACTTTTCTTTTACTTCAGTACTTAACATTGATAGTGAAACAACTAAGAATTTAGCCAAGAGTTTTGAGACTGTTTCTTAAGGGTCAACAAACTATACATTATTAGAGGTTATCCGCGTTACAAGATTTCTGAGATTCGAGCCCTGACAGTTACCAAAAATCTTACAACAAAAACAAGTAGTTCCATTTGGTTAAGGCTTGTCCATTTTATACAGTTGAGCAGAAATTGTATCATTCTGTGGAATCAAGTGCAGATTTTTGAGCGACAATTGATGTAGCCAATTGATCGTAAAACTAGCCATTTGCAAAAGCGTGGAGTATCCGTATGTATTACTAATGCATAATGGTACATCATTACCTTTTAGCAGGACTAATTAAATATAATACTGGCTTCGTAATTTTATTTTTGTTTTGATAGAAAACTGGCTTTGTATATTATTTAAGGTATTTTCAGAATTTCAGATGTACAAGATATGTAAATATGAATTATTGACTCTTTTCATGAGCACAGCATAAAAAAATAAATTAAAAAAAAAACTAAAACGAAAAAAAACATTATTATTTCTTTCATCAGGCCCCCAAAAAGATTCAATAATAACAAATCTTTCTATACAATTCCGTACAACAAAATGAATTCACTTATGCACAAAACTGATCATCATCATCATATTCATCTATTATTACAATTTTACAACAAAAGGCGAGCAATTTCGTCGTATCTTCTTTCTTGTCTCTGTTTTGTCTTAATCTCTTCGGCACACCTTAAAGTCTTCTCAATATGGTACCCTCCACCAATACTTACCTCCCTCTCTAAATGACAGCAGTAACTCTCAAATACACTCACATTCACGTGCAACTTGAACTTTATTAGAAACAAAAAATCAAACTCTAAACTGTTCATTTCCTTTGTCGTCAGTCCACCCACTCTTGCAAAGTATGAATTTCTATAGTTCCTGCAACACATCATCACAAAAAGATGTCACTCATACATCCACAACAATTTTTAAAAACTTGATAATTAGAACTACACCTTTCAAAGCCTCGATTTTTACTTTTTTTTAGAGATCTATTTCACACATTTCGAGAAGTTCGTAAAAGTAGCTTCTATCGAGAAAGCTAATTTATGTTTATTTTCTCGTACTCAAAAAATAAAAACGTTTCAGTACTTTGCGAGAATCAGATAAGTAACTTTGCTCTCTAGTTTTGTTTAATCACAAGAACTTCTCATCCTAATAACAAAAATCACACACATTCCTAAAACTCATAAACAAGTTTCACAATCCAACTACTCTTAAAACAATTAATCATTCAATTTTCAAAGCTCAAAGCTCAAAATTAGCAAAACAAATCCTTTCCAAAAGAGACAATAATTGCAATTATGAAGGTGAAAATGTAAATTTACCCTTTAAAACCAAGTATCTACAATTCACTAAAAAAACAATGGAACACCTTAAAAATCGAATCTTTAGCTAAAAAATAAAACCTATGAAGTATCTTACATGTCCTCGACGTATTTCGATGCGACCATGATCGTCGTAATCAACAAGCGATGCACATTCCTCGCCCCGATACGGAACTCGGGATACAGCTGACAAAACCTATCGATATAAACATACGCAACGACGTAAACCGAGGGCCCTGCCCTCGTATACTTAAAAATCCTCTCCAAATACGACTGAACGCTCATATCCGGCGTCTCATTGCAATCGAAAACGCGCGTTTTCGAATACGACGAGGAAACTTTACACTTCTTTACGATTCTTTGGTTCCGATTTAAGGTTCGTTCGATTAACGAAGCGAGAACGGATATGACCAATGGGGTTTTGGAATCTTGTTGGTACGAGTATGAATAGACGTCGAATCGGAGCTTTCTGGGAGATAGCAACGCCATTTTTGAGGTTTGACTGTGTGTGATTTTGTGATTTGGGTAATTGGGGGATTTGAATTTGGGGATTAGGGTTTTATTGTGATTGATTTTAATTTGAGTGGGATGTGGAAAGGGGAAAGTGAGAGGTATTTATTTATATGGGTGGGGGTGGGAGGAAAAGGGATTTTATCGAAAATAGCCCTACAATAATTCATTTTATTAATTTTAGTCCCATAAGGATTCTAATTTTAATTTTGGTATCATAATGAATTTTTTGTTTTTAATATTGGTACTTTTAGCAAAAATCAACCAATTTTCGTCGGAACTTAACACGTGAGTGTTACGTGTGCAAGTTTCTGATGGCCTTTTCGTCACTTCAATTGTTTACAAACTTCATAAAACTCAATTAAACATCTCCAAACACTCATTTACATTAAACCCCTAAAATTCTTAATTTTTTAAGCCCTATTTCTTCCAATTTCGTTTATAAGTTTCAATTTCTTGCTACAAAATCATTAATTTTGTGCATATCTTCCTCATAACAACCATTTCGTTCCATCTTTAACCCAAATTATCCAGTAGGCGATTTTCTTTAACCCAAATTTGGGTGATTTTCGCTGAAAGTACCAATATTGAAAACGAAAAATTCATTATGGTACCAAAATTGAAACTAAAATCGTTATGGGACTAAGATTGATAAAGTAAATCATTATGAGGCTACTTTCGATAAAATCCCGGGAGGAGAAAGTGGAGGAATTGAGGTTATTATGAAAAAGGCACATGTTTTATGCTTAATTGACAAAAAATACCCTCGTGTTTATGAGAGACAAACTCTAAAGTAATTCACGTAGTGCCATGTGAACTAGAAAATGAGTGAAAACATTCTTGAGGTCAAATTTAACTAACAAAAATGTAGAAATTGAATAGATGGTCAATGAGCCAGCAGGGACGACAAATGTCGCAAGAGCAATCAATGTTTTTGGCTTACTCTTTCACTTGAGTTTTCAAATTCGCCTTACTCCCAACTATGTATCCTTTGAACCCTTATCCCGCTTAGAAGTGGGTTCGAACCACTGAAATACGAAGTTTTAATTATTTGTTCTAACCAACGGAGTCGAGAGTCAAACTACACATTTTTTCTTTTTTGGTAAAACAAAGAAGGCTACAAGCCTTAGTTCATGTCTTTAGCAAGCAAAATATCAATACAATGAGAAGGAGGACTATCCCATAGGATGTCCACCCCAATAAAACTACTATTAAGCTTAACTAACCTATCAGCTACTACATTGGCATTCCTTGGAATCCACTTAAACTTAACACTCCATGGCTTATATAACAATTGTTGGCACTCATCCACCAAGGAAGAGTTAATCGGCTGCGGTTGAACTTCTTCTGTGATCAACTTGTACACGACAAGGGAATCGATTTCGACCTCAATAAAGTTCATTCTCCTTCCCCATGCAATAATTAGACCATGTTTGAGAGTTAAAAGCTCTACTTCATCAACTGTAGAAGATGCAACTAATAAGCAAAATCCCCAAAGCCACTGTCCATCATCTGCTCTTGCTGAACCAGCCACAGTACCCGAATTTGTGCTCTCATTTATACCACCATCCACATTGAGTTTGAACCATCCCTTAGTCGGCTTTGTCCAGTGCACCCTATCCTGTCTGATAAAACCTTTTTTTCTCCCTGAATAAAGATCAAAACTCAACTGCTTTATAAGATGAATGCGCTGCTCAACTGCTTAATATCGTGTTTCTATTTTTCGTAGTTTAAATGACAATTTGTTTACCTCCAATTCAAGGAGTTTGTCGCAATAATCTCGAAATTTTATTAGTAGAATGCTTTGACACGTGGAAGAAGCCTATAGTACCATTAGGCTATTGAAATTTTGAGTTAAAAACCTTAATATTATGTAAATTATAGATTTTACTTAACTCTTCACAATATAGAGGTGTTTTATTACATTTGAGTCAAAGTTTCATTAACATTAAAACTAAAGGGTATTCTTTGGTCAATTAATTGTAAATATAGAGGTCATTTTATAATAAGTATAACAAGTGGGATTTATTACCAATTAGACATGTCAAGCGGGTTGTAATTGCATTTAATCAATAAGCTTCTCTCTCTGTTTCTCTTTCTCTCTGAAATTTGTTTTGTCCTTTTCTGATTTTCTTTTTTAATTTATGAAATTATGGGAATAATTTAAGTGAAGTGAACTTAGGCAATTAGGAAGGTGGGTGGGAAAGGAGGAGAATATCAAATTAAAAGATATTTGCCTCCTAATTGCAAAGCCAACCTCCAGACACACCAGCTAATACTCTGCTATAAATTAAATGCAGGGGTCACACCTAATAAAAAATGTGGGATTTCTCATAAATATACAATTCTTGTGCCAAATATACAATTAACCTAATTGTTCATTTCAACTCATTGCAGTGAATTGCAACAATTAACTCGTCATCTTTAAATGCATTATAAACCTCGTTATGTTTAAAGCTCAAGCAAGTATAAGAGGAAAAACCAAGAGTTTCATCATCATCAATTATTGAAAATAACATCTTTACAACACAATGGTAAAACATATATAAATTATTTAGTGGACAAAATTATGAGAAAAGATTCGATTTTTATGAGGACCACAAAAAAGGAGTACTCGAGCAACAACCAAATAAAAGTGAATTTAGGTAAAAATAAAATAAAATTTGGTTATGATGAGTCGCCGACAGTAGGCTGTAAGGAGTGGGCATGAATGAAATAAATAAAAAATAAATATGGTGGAAAGAAATTGAATAGTGTTAGGTCAGATTGGTCCACGTAGGAAGACGGCATTAATTGAGGGACTGCTTTGAGATTTGTGTCAACATTAAATTCTTTCAATAGTTACGGACTAGAGTACAAAGTTGCACGTGTGCCCCCTCGCTACTTGCATTTTATAGCAGGGCCTTACCTTCCTGGAAATTAAACTCCGGCACCCTCACGCATGTGCAATTTTTTCACCTGATAAATATCGTTCTTTTGTTACTTTCATATGTTGCGTGCAATAAAATTAATTATACGCTTAAATCCATGTATGCCTATACTATTTTAGTTCGTAGGATTTGTAATTGTAAGCGAGCTTCCAAGTGTTATGCACGCCACGTAAATTTGTTACATATCAAACTATGTAAAATCAGAAATATTTTTTTTAACCTAGTACATGTTACTTCAAAGTTTACTATCTTCAATTTACTTTTACATCGAGATTGTTTACCAACTTGTTAGAAAAATATGCTTGTAGTAACATAAATACTTATTAGTAGTGAAGTAGCACGACAACAAAAGTCTCACTAGTGACTTCCTGAACTGTATTAAACGCTCTCACTTATTAAATCCTTAATACATCTGCTTTGAAATTGCTACAATATGATAATCAATTTTCTCTTTCAAGCATATGACTGGGAGGGAGGAGTGGAACCTCTCGACCTGAAGTATAACACTCTGGAAACACTCATCATGCATTCACAATATTGTGCATAATTACCAACGCGTCAATGTGACTGGTTATCGATATGTCAACAAGATTGCTTACCAACATAGTGCATGATATCTACCAAAGACCGACTAGTAACTATTATAATGTGCGAGCTGAATAATGAAGACTAATTGCTTCGAGAATGTTAAAATGCAACTGTTCTCCATTTTCAATTTTATTTTCCTAGCTACACCCTGATTCAGAGTCACATGTGATTGCTTACCCACGTATTACCACCGATTATTACCGAGATGTGTGCAAGACTACTTATCATATCATGATTGCTTTCTCGTAAGTTGGCTAGCTCAAGTCGAGGTCAACATAGTTGAATAAAGAGGATGATACCAATGTTGTGTTCGCTTTGCCAACTTCTTGAGTTTTGGGCGAAGAAAAATGAGCGAATACTAATGCAAGCTCATGATCACATATAAGGACTTGCTACTCACTATTTAATATTTATAATAAAGTTCATAACCTGTCGAAGTCTTACAAATACTTTGGGAATGCTAGTCATACTTCATTTTCTCGTTCTAGTTAGAATTCTCTATATTTTTTAAGGTTCTCAATATGTTTGTCCACGTCATATTCGAAAATCAACCAACTCCTAAACATGTACAAGCTAATTTATCTTGTTTATCAACGAACTATTTATCATTGAAAAAACAAATATGAGTAAATCTTCTATGATGCAACGAAACAGTTTCCCTCTCCTCCATCCGACACCATATATAAATTGAAAGAAAACAAATAGGGTTTTATGAGTTTGATGTTTAATCGTCTACGCTGGCATATCTAACTCCTCTAAAATGTCTAAAACGCGATTATTATATCTAATCTCCAAATTAGGTGCTATAATTACATATAACCAACTATGGATCTTGATTTGACAATTTTAACTGTTAATTATGAGATGGGATTGGACGAAAGTTGAAAAGAAAGAATAAACATTTCAGATCAAAAAAGTACAAATGTGTACAAAATCACGAGTACCTAACAATTATGTTGATTCATCAAAAAAAACAATTATGTTGACGTGAAATTAAATTGCTGGGACCATGTAATCTTTTCCCATACAGGCTGTGAAAGTATTACCTAGAATCATTAAAATATAAATAGGCCCAAACATTTATGTCTTGTATTTTTCACATCCTATTCTGTTAAGTCAACAGGTTTTGTTCACATCCAGAAACAATTTTTTAATTGGACAGTAAATCCTGAAAAAAGATTTTGTCCGTCTCTTTTTTCGTTGGACATTCATTGCACGAACACATTATGGGCGTGTGAAATTTTGTTCTATGGTTGTAATTTTATTACGTCATATGGTAAAGAAGTTGTGAACAAATATTGTATAAAGGTTTTATAATATATAAGCTTAGTATTACCTACTTGGTTCGTGTTGATGAAAGTTTTGCTTTGAGATTATGTTTCAATTTCTCAAATAGTAGATTATTTATGCAGCATTTTAGCACTTTGTAGTAGAACTATAGAGCAATCACAAAACTTCTGAAAATGTAATTGAAATATTTGAAAATATATCTGTACTTTTTCCAAGACCTTATTTGACTTTTGTGGTTCATTTATAAAAAGATCCACATTGGGTTCTTATTGATCAGATACTCATCACGTGTCTAAATCACATCACCGTTCTATATGAGATTCCTATCTTTTAGTTTTTCCTAAATTAAATTAAACAAATGATCATTGGCATTATATTGTGAAAATTCAAAAAAGTGTTCGTTAGGCCTAAACAATAATAGATCTATTTTATAAACATATACAAACACCATTACTTTACTGTTGAACATAAGTTGTACTAAAACTTTTTTTTTGGGTTCTCATATCACTAAATACAATCAACCACCTCGGCCCGAATAGAGACATTTGCTCGACGTGTGCAAATAATATGTATATAATATTATGATTGCAGCTAGATATTTTCAGAAATATCTAATGGTACTTGTGGTGTCCCTAGAGTGACAAAAAAGCCAACAGCAATATATATAGTATTTGGTAACTATTGAGATATTCTATAAAATTCATTGATGGTGGTTTTAACATAAAACATTTTTTGTGAGTTTGATTTGCTCGTCTTTGAGAGATACTTTGTTAGCCCGTCCATTCAGGCCCAAGGCCCAATTCAACAATCCGGCCCAGTTTCATATTTTGCCTTTAATGCCATAGTTATAATTTATTCACTTTGTGACCCAAGTATATAAGGGCAAGTATAACTATTTTTTCTTCATTCAGTTCATTCTTTCATACTATTAGATGAGAGAAATCCAAATTCCCTCTTCTTCTCCGAAACAAAATACTCATTGTAAACAGTGTTTTTAAAAGCGGCTCGAACGTATAAGCGGTGTACCAACTAGTTACAGGTTCGACCGGTTCGATCGTTCAATCGGTTGAATCACCGGTTGAACCGGTGTGCTATAATGTTGATATATAATTTTAAACATTTAAACTGATAAGTAATAGACTAACATGCCTTCATATTGAAAGGAATTTATGAAAAGAAGTGCATGTTGCTAATCGTTTAATTAAAAGAATCTAATATGCTAACGTTCTAGTTTTTGAAGGTAAATGTAGTAACAGAATCAATGAGAATATTTACTTAAATTACTTTTGTTTGTTAAAGATAAACTAAAATTTCTATCAATGAATAAAATACTAAACACTTATATTCTTGAAATGGAATTAGAAAGTAGCATTTAATGACAATTATCAACCAACCAACATTAGTTAACATCCATAAATAACTCTAAATAATTTCCTAAAATTAGGAAAGTCAAAACACCCAATTCACTCCAAATCAAGAATTATCCATTTTTATATTTTTCTCCATATCCTTGTTTTTCGATTCACTCCAAAACACACCTCACATTACCCCTTCTATTTTTTCTCATTTGTTCGCCAAAACACTGATTGTGGCTAGAGACTAGACTTAATCTTACAATTCTCTCAAATTTGATAATTTTCCCCAGTAAAAGAACAGAGCAAAAGGGGGAACACAGGGGACCGGTAGTTGAATCGCTCTTTCAGGCGACAAAGCGGCCGGTTTTTGGCCATATTTTACCGATTCTCTGCGCTGCTCGTCGACGCCGGCCAAAACGGGAGGCGGCGCTCGGTCTTTCCTCCGATTAACGGTTGAACCGACTGAACCAGCCGACCCAGTCCGCTTTTAAGAACACAGACTGTAAATTGATGTTTTTCTAGTTTTAATTCAAGCTTTCGTTTTGTTTACATTGTATCATTTGACTATGTGATATCGATCCTTTGTTCTACTGCAATCTCTCTATTTCCTAACCCTAATTTTGCCCCCTTTTTGGTTTCTTTGAAACCCTAATTTTGTGATTTTCGCCTCTTTTGCCATCTCTTTTTAGACCCGTGCTCTATTCGCTGCAATGACTTCTCTGACGTCCTCCAATTCTACGATTCCAACTTCTTCTTCCTCTACGGCTCTGGTGAGTTCCTCAACTGTCAGTTAATCTATTATGCGGCTACCTCCTATCGCACCGAAGAATTCGAGCGATAATACTCTTTTTTGGGCGCACATGTTGTGTAGGAGCCCTCTATTGTCGGCGACCAACTGACCGATGACAACTACGTTTTATGGAGTCGTGCGATTCACTCTGTGCTCAAAATAACAAACAAGTGTCATTTCATTGACGGCTCACTGCATATTCCAGAGAACGATGACGTTTTGTGTGTGTGTGTGTGTGTGTGTTGGATTAGGGCTGACAATTTGGTCCTTACCTAGTTGATGAATTCGATTACGAAGGAGTTGCGTCGTAACCTTCTTTTCCATGACACTACTCTTGAGCGTTGGAACGAATTGCGAAAAAGGTATGATCGTATTGATGGCTCGCGAGTGTTTCAGTTACAGAAATCGTTGTACGCGATTTTTCAAGGTAACTTTTCTGTCACTCAATACTATAACTACTTCAGATCTGTTTAGGATGAGTATGTTACTCAGCGATAGACATGTCACTATTTGCTCATGTGGTTACTGTACTTGCCATATTAATCAGCATCTTACTGCCTCACAACAACATGATTGTGTGTTAGAATTCTTGATTGGACTCAATGAGTCTTTTACTGCTATTAGGAGTTAGATTCTGCTTATGTCTCCTATGCCATCTTATCTCATATGTATTCTCTATTGTTACAAGAAGGGAACCAAATGGCTCTTTACTCTGCCCCTATTGTTGATTCTCTTGCCATGTACTCTAGAGGATGTTATTTCCCCGGATACTTAGTCTACACAGCGTTTTTCTCAAAATAACTCTCACCCTGCCCCTAACCTTGGTTTTTTTGGTAATAACAATAACACTAATACTTTTCAAAAAAACAAGAAGAAACATAAATGTTATTTCTGTGGTTATCCTGGTCACACCTCTGATAAATGTTACCAAGTGATTGGTACCCTTCTGGTTGGGATGGACCTAGGGGATATAAGCTCTATAAACCCATCATCTGGAGCTAACACTACCACTTCTCACAGTTTTCAAAATAAATATATTAACACATGGATTTTAGATATTGGTGCCACTGATCACATGGTTTGTACTCCTGGTTTTTATACATCTTCCCCCTAAGTCAGTGCACATTACCATTCAACTGCCTAATAATAGCAACAATATTGCTGCTCTTATGGGAGATGTTTATATCACTCCCTTTCTTACTTTGAGGAATGTTTTATATGTTCTTGATTTCAGTTTTAACGTAGTGTCTTTATCTAAGCTGACTAACAAGTCTGAAATCCTTATTCTTTTCTGCTCTATTATGTGTTACTTGCATGACATCTTCGAGAGGGAGATGATTGGTTCTGCTAAGCTCTTTAATGGCCTCTACATCTTGAATTTTCATGTCTCACATACTAGGCCTAATAATTGTGTGATACCACCTACTTGTAACTATGTGTCTACTCACCTTCCTGCTTCTGATCTTTGGCATATTAGATTAGGTTACCCTTCTTTTGAAAAGTTAGCTAAAATCCCTTTTATTAATGCTTCTGCTTCTAAAAATGAAGTTTGTGGAACTTGTCATTTTTATAAACAAAATAAACTTTCTTTTCCCAATAGCACTTCTGCTACTTGTAAACCTTTTGAAATCATAGATCGTGAAGTTTGGGGCCTCTTTTATGTTTTGGCTCATGATGGTTTCATATTCTTTCTTAACAATGATTTTTCTAGGTGTACTTGTGTTTTTCTTTTAAAATACAAATCTGAAGTTGCTTCTAGAATCAAGTATTTTTTTTCTTATATCTAGACTTAGTGTGATATTAAAATTAGAGTGTTGAAATCTAATAATGGTACTGAATTTCTTATGCATAATTTCTTTACTTCTCCTTGTATTGTTCATCAGAATTGTATGAAAACTCCTCAGCAAAATGATTTAGTTGAAAGAAAACATTAGTATTTATTGCAAGTTTCTAGATCCTTAAGGTTTCAATCTCATTTGCCTCTGTCTTTTTGGAGTAATTGTGTTATTATTGTTGCTTTTCTGATTAATAGACTTCCATCTAAAGTTATCTCTCATGAGTCCACTTATGAATTGCTGTATAACAAACCACCTGACTATAACTTGCTTAAATGCTTTGGCTGCCTCTGCTTTGCCTTTACTCGTAGTACTCATAGACAGAATTTGATGCTAGATCTATTAAGTGTCTTTTTCTTGGGTACCCTTTTGTCACTAAGGATTATCTTCTGTTGAATTTGTCTTCTATGCAAACTTTCATTTCTGAAAATGTTGTTTTCTATGAACATATATTTCCTAACCAAATTGCAACTATTTCCTCTAACTCATAGGGCAAGACACATATGGTTCTTGCACTAATCATTTTCTAATTTTGCAGGGCATTCCTTCTCCTCCTTCAGAGTACATTGCTCTTGTTGCTCCATCTGGTGCTTCTCATTCTTCAGCTCCCCCACCATTGTCTCTTCAATTCCTGGATGATGCCTTATTCCAAGCCATTTCACCTTCACATTCATGTACTCCATCCCCTGAGTTGCATGCTGATCAATCCAATGTTGTTTTACAATAGCCTACTAACATTTCTTCTCCCTCTAATTTACCTGTTAGGAGATCATCTAGAATTACTTCACCTCCTGCTTATCTTCATGTCTAGGAATATGACTTGTCTGCTTCCTTGCATAAGAACAATGTTAGTATAACTGCTTACCATGTTAGATATCCTATTGAGTCTTGAATTTCATCTGCTCATCTTGGTGTATCTCATAAAGCATTTACCTATGTTGTTTCTTCTATCATTGAACCTAAAACCTATAAACAACCATGTAAACACCATGAGTGGCAACATGCAATGCAATCTAAACTTCATGCTCTTGAAAGTACCAATACTTGGACCGTTAATGATTACATGTTGGCCAACATTGCATTATATGTATATGGGTTTACAAAGTGAAACTTAGGTCTGATGGTAGTGGAGAGGTATAAGGCTAGATTAGTTGCTAAGGGTTATAATCGGGAATACGATTTGGACTATTTTGATACCTTCTCCCATGTAGCCAAACTTACCATTGTTAGAATCATCTAGCACTAGCTGCATCCCATAACTAGCATATACATCAGTTAGATGTAACAAATGCATTCTTGCATGGGTATCTGGATGAAGTTATGTACATGACTCCTCCCCCCCCAATCCCTCTGGGTTATTGTTCTGACAGCAATAAAGGTTGTTTACTTCAAAAGAGTCTTTATGGACTCAAACATGCCTCTAAACAATGGTATAACAAACTCACATATGTTTGCTTGATTATATTTATTCTTAAACTGTCTCGAACATTTTCTTATTCTTTAAACATTCTAATGGTTCTTTTACTGCTTTGTGTGTTTATGTAGATGATATTATTCTTGCTGATAATTGATGTTTGTGAAATTTTTGCTCTTAAACAGCATTCACATTCTATTTACCATTAAAGTCTTGGGTCCTTTGAAATATATCCTTGGTAATGAAGTTGCTAGAACTAAACAGGGAATTTCTTTATGTCAAAGACAATATGCATTGACATTCTGACTGACTCTAGTTATTGGTAGGTAGGTTACTTTACTTGACTATTACAAGGCCGAATTTGAGTTATAATATACATTGCTTTAACCCAACACATGGCTAAACTTGCTGTTAACCACCTTATTGTTGCACACAAAGTGCCCAAATATATAAAAAGCAGCCTAGGTAAGGGATTGTTTTATCCTGCTGCCAGTGAGACTCACTTAAAGTCTTTTGTGACAGCGACTAGGCAATATGTGTGGATTCCAGGAGAAGTGTCACTGGACTGACTGTATATCTAGGTGATTCCTTTGGTTATTGGAAGGCGAAGAAGCAGCCCGCTGTGAGCCGATCCTCAACTGAAGTCGAGTATCGTGCCTTGGCTTCAACTACATGTGAAGTCATGAGGTTACTTCAACTTCTAAAGGACCTTCATATCAAGCAAGCCAAGACCCAGATGATATTCACATAGAACAAAAGTGCAGCTTACATTGCCGTTAATCCTGTCCAACACGGGCGCACAAAGCACATTCAAATCGACTATTACTTCATCCAAGAAAAGGTCCATCAAGGCCTCATAAAAGTTCAACATATTTCAAACGATCATTAGTTGGCCGACATTTTACCAAGCCTTTGACTATCCAACCTTTTACTCGAATAATGTTCAAGATGGGCATTATTGATATCCATGCCTCTTTTGAGAGGGCGGTGTTAGCCCGACCATTCAGGCCCAAGGCCCAATTCAATAATTCGGCCCAGTGTCTCATATTTTTCCTTTAATCCCATAGTTATAGTTTATTCACTTTGTGACCCCAAATATATAAGGGTAAGTGAAAATATTTTTTATTCATTCAGCTCATTCTTGCATACGATTAAATGAGAGAAACCCTAACTATCTCTTATTCTCCAAAACAAAATACTCACCGGATGTTTTTCAGTTTTAATTCAAGCTTTTCGTGTTGTTTACTTGTTTACATACTTCAAAATTTACTACTAGACGTTTTGGCTTTGAATTAATAAATATAAATATTTTATTTTACAATTAAAAAGCACTTTTAAAAATGGTTTTCCAAAAAAGAGACAATTATTTTTAAGCAATGAGAGCACTTTATATGGGCTTGTAACACATGAGAAATGGTCCAATGGACATTCCGAGACTTTGATAAATGGCCTTTAGTAACGCCATATGTAGCCTATTGCCTATTATGGGAATGCTTTAATTGGTAACAAATATGTCAAGCAATTGCTTGAATCACACGGCTATTAAACAATGCCTTGTATGAATTTTCGCACAAGAACTAATGTACAAGTGAACTTTATATGAAAGTTAAGCCGGAAATTATCACTTGTCAGTTGTCATAACAATGTTACTAAAGTAAATTCCGAGATTCGTCATATTTTATCTTGAGGAGAAAACCCAAAAGAAGATAATACTATTTTGACATAAATATTTAAATCAGGAGTCGGGCCTCGCAATATCTCGAAACGCTACTAATTTATTAAACTCAAACTCAAGCCCAAATAGCTGAACGTTATCTCAAGTTTTGAACTTCCCAAATATATCCCACTTATAATTTTTGAAGGGTTATTGAAAACTTGTAACAGAAGTAGAACAATTTTTGGAATAAACAATATATTTTGTAACTGATCAACTGCACATAGCGTACATTGGTCAAAGACATGAGATAGATTACAAGTTCTATGTATCAATTTTATTCCATCTCAAAGCGGGTTTTCCTGCCACAACTTAGATTTTGACAAAATAAAGATGAAATCAAGAAAATTTATCGAAAATTGACCTTAATTATTGTGGTTTTGGCAGCACAATCCAACTTGCATAGCGCATATTAATTGACACCCCCCCCAATTAAATCAGGTGTCCTCAAATATTTTGAGCTCGAATTATGTTGATAAGTTTCTTAAAACATTGAACGTCTGGGAATCCCATCGAGAAAGAAGTATTAGACAAGAGTCATAGTCTTTGTATTTTAGGAAAATATTCTTTGTATTTATTTCTTTCCTTATTGTGTTATAAGTTGTACTTATATATACCACCATTGAGTGAAGAATAAAATCATCACTTCATAAATCTTATATGGTATCAGCAAGAAAATATCTCTAAAGAGAAAATACGATTCATGATGTCTTCCACTGGAAACCCTAGTGATGTCTTCCGCTGGAAACCCTCCTCTTCGGCCGCCACGTCCTTCGCGGACGCCTCTTCTATGGCACCGCTAATGCATACATCCTCCGCTCTTCTTTAGGTTGCGGGATCCGAGCTTCAGCCCCTCGTTCCACCTTTTGGTCCCAGTGGTCCTCCTCTTGTGCCTATCAATGCACATACTCATCTACCTCTGCAGTTGAACTTTGGGAATTACACATCCTGGAATGCACAGGTTCACCATTTGTTTTATGGCTATAGCCTTCTTGGCTATTTGGACAGTACGACCCCCTGCTCTCCCTGCGGTGATTCTATTGAATCCCTCGATGTGTTCGTTCACTAGACACGTTAGGATGCCCTACTTGTATCCTCTCTTTTTGGTTTGTTCTCCTGGGAAGTCATGCAACTCATCTCTGACAAGAAGACGTCGGTTGCCATCTGGACGTCCTTGCAAGCCATGCACGCCAATAAGTCTCATGCGCGTGTCATGCAATTGAAGAAATCTCTCTCATATGAATATTGACTTCAAATCGGTGTCGGAGTTTCTTCAACTTGTCAAGGTGAAGGTTAATGAACTTGCCCTCGTTGATCATTGCCTTTCTGATGATGACACTACTCTATTTATCTTGAACGAACTAGGGGCGTCATACCGTGATATTGTGGCTCAGATCCGTGCTCGTGATCATCCGCTCTCCTTCTCGGCGCTTCATGACAAGTTGGTGTCTCATGAGATCTATTTCAAGCGCTTGGAGGCTCATAATGCCTTGCTCGTTGCCTCGGCCAATGCTGCCTCGTACCACAACAATTCTAGACAGCGTGGTAGTCAAAACCCTAGTCGCGGCAACAACACCTCCCATGGTAACTCGAACCGCCATAATCGCGACAATTCTTCAAACCATGGCGACAACCATAATCATCAGGGTAATAGGAACAACAACAACCGTTCGGGCTCTAATGGGCATCCCGATATCACGTATCAAATTTGTGGTATCTATGGTTGTTAACCCTAAAAAATAAATAAGGGGTTATATGGGTTAAACAAAAGATTAACCCTTAAATTAGGGATTAATCCCTAAGACGATACTATCGTCACTCTAGTGTCACATACCTTACTATGGTATGACGTGGCACCCGAAGAGATAATAGAATCCCTCGGAACTCACATATCCTACTAGGGTACGATGTGACACCCGAGTGGACACCCAAGCGTCCCTTGGAAAGTCAAGATGAATAAAAATAAGATATCAACGTGGCATCGGAAAAAGAGTAAACCCCGATGGATCCACGCGACTCGGATATCCATCACTGCGCCAAGAGGGACCACAATACGAAAATACTTCCTTGCTGAACACTCCCAAAGCTCTCGGAATCACTATCCCGAAGGCCAAAATTCACAAAACAATGTTCTACTCAAAGCACCAACCACTAAACTCCCTTACTCCGAAGGCACAAACCAAGAAGGTCATTTAACAAAGATCGGGAAGCCCTCGGAGAATGACTCCCGAAGGAGCTACTACTCTCGCAATAGCAAAAAACGCTCGGAATCCCTACTACTGGGATCCATACGCAAGAATACTGCCTCACATGCACATTGATGCCCTCGGAGCCCACCTTACAAGCCTAGAGAGACAAATCTGCCCCTCGGAAAATATTACTAAAGAAGTCAATGAAGAAATA
The DNA here is from genome assembly GCA_948329865.1 of Linaria vulgaris. Classification (NCBI taxonomy): domain Eukaryota; kingdom Viridiplantae; phylum Streptophyta; class Magnoliopsida; order Lamiales; family Plantaginaceae; genus Linaria; species Linaria vulgaris. The sequence goes on along the minus strand of OX415250.1, from coordinate 116,911,369 downwards.
ACCGTCCCCGAAACAGAAAACTCCTCGGACACCCACTTCACTTCAACTAGTGAACCTCCTCATGAAATTCAGCCCCTCGGAGAAAAGAAAACAGAAGATTCCGTCTATCAAAGGGAAGAAAACAGAAGAAATAACCCCTCGGAACTCCCCACAACTCTCGGACAAGATAAGGATCAGCCTAGTCAGCACCCTGTCAACAAGATATACCTTATCTTATAGAAGGACACTTGTAATACATGCAACATTACACTTGTACCACATGCATAGTGACACATACTCCCTCCCATACCTATATAAGGGAAAAGGAAAGAAGAAGAAAATGGGACAGATACAAAAAACTCAACCAAAAAGCATAAAATCATATTTGTGCTCCTCGGAATAAGAAGTTCAGTGAATAAAGGAAGGATATTTTCGTAATTTTTCCCAAATAGTCATTTACTTTCTTTGAACCACGGATAATGGCGTTCCGAACCTCTAAATAAATCAGTTAATCGGGTATTATTCCAAACCTGTTTACAAAATGGCGCCGTCTGTGGGAACGCCATAGAAGTTGTCCTCGAGCGTGTTCAAGAAAGCAAATCCACTATGGAAAATTTGTTTTACAGCGAAAATCACCCGCCCTATTCGGACAATTCGGAGGAAACTGTAGCGAATCGCCGTTCCGGCGAAAGGGACTTTATCAATGTTCCTCGGTCTGTTTATGAAAGATTAGTGGAAGTTACCACTCGAGTTAATCTCCGAGAATTCGAATCCCCCCTGGAAACAGTCCCAGGATATCCGAACCAAGAAAATCACCCCTCGGAACAAGGCGAAGTTTATGCAAGAAGGGCACAATGCCCTACGCCAATCTCGTGGTACCAGGAAACTCCTCGGAGGACGCCAAGGCGTTGTGATCATCTGGAAACTCCGAGGATAATCCAGAGGGAAGAGAGGTCTCTCCCCGTATATCGGCCCCCCCTATTATCACTCCCAACGGAGAACCAACCTTATGGGGAATCCTTGAAGATCTACGAAAGGAAGTAGGAGATCTCAAGAAGACTGTAGGGCCCAAGGAAGATCCGACGTTTAAGATATCTCCCTTCATTCCTGAAATAGCATCTGCTCCGATTCCTTCAGGAATGCGGCCTATTAATGTACCATTATATACAGGAGAAGCTGATGGGAGAGATCCGCAAGATCATATACACCAATATTTGGCAGGAATGGACCTATCGTCCGCCCCGGACTATGTCCTATGCCGAGTGTTCCCCGTTACCCTCGGAGGACGAGCCCAATCTTGGTTTACCCATCTCCCTCCCAATTCAGTGGCCAGCTTTGACCGGTTGGCTCACCTGTTTATACGCCATTTCGCCTGTAATCGCAGGTATCCCAAATCGGCCACTCATCTTTTTACTATTAAGCAACGAAAGGATGAATCCCTTCGGGAATATATAAAACGCTTCACGGACGAAGCATTGGATGTTCCGAACGTCAGCCCAACCATTATGGCCGATATTCTGACACAAGGGCTTCGAGCGGGAGAATTCTTCCGATATCTAATGGGGAATCATGTCACGGACATGAATGAACTTATGCAACAAGCTGAAACTCATATTCTTATGGAAGAAGCCGACCATACAAAGAGAGGGCTAGAGAAGGATGACAATGAACGTCACGAGCAGACGGAAAAGGAAACTAAAACCAAAGAGAAGGGCAAAGACGGAAAAGCGCCCCCTCGGAAGAACGATGGGGAGACAGTCAAGAAATTCCTTAAACCCGTGCCCCTTCCTCCGATGACCCTGGCTCCCGTGGAAGTACTCAACGTGATGCGGGGCAACGAAGAAGTGCGCTGGCCCCGGCCCACCAAATTTCCCAACAAAGATAAAGATACGGGTAAGTACTGTAAATTCCATAAAACCTATGGACATACCACCGAGGAATGTACTACCCTGCGAAGAGAAATACTTCGCCTTCTGGAGGCAGGATATCTGCATAACTACCTAAAAAGAAACAATCCCGAAGAGCCCAAAGCACATGTATGGAAAAGGCCCCGAGAAGGACCTGGAGAGGAAGAGGATACTCCCCACCGGCAGTCTCGAGAACAAACCGCGGAACATCGGCGGAAGCCCCAAGAAAAGGCTAGAAAACGTCAAAGATCCCCCCGAGAAAGAACCGCTACGTCTCCGCGGCGGTCACGGGAAAGGACCGCAGGGTATCGGAACCTACCTCCCCCTCCCGACACGTACGAAGTCAATCCCTCCTCGGGACGGACGATCAACATGATAGAGGGAGGAGACATTTCCAGAATACCCCAGGGTAAGAAGACAAAATATCTCAAAGAAGCCAGACGAGTGGGACAAGGGCTCCCAGTATGCTCCGCCCAAGGGGCTAGGTTACCAAATATCACTTTCGGACCCGAAGACCTGAAAGGTGTAGTCTACCCCCACGAAGACCCTTTGGTAATTGAAGCTACCATCTATGGATTTGAGATCCAACGTATCCTCATAGATACGGGCAGCTCCGTGGATGTCTTGTTTTTTCCCACCTATCTAGCTATGGGATTGAAGAAGGAGCAACTGGAAGTGGTTGAAGTCCCTCTAGTAGGCTTCTCTGGCGAAGCCTGTAACACCCTCGGAACTGTGACCCTGCCAATGTCGTGGGGAGAGGGAGCCCTACGAAGAACGAAACACACCAAATTTTGGGTGGTGGAGGCTTCGTCAAGGACATACAATGCTATATGCGGCAGACCCTCCATTCGGTCATTCGAAGCGATCCCCTCTACCCTCCACCTTAAGGTAAAATTTCCTACCTTGGCAGGCATCGGAGAAGTCCGGGGCAATCAAGCTAGAGCCAGAGAATGCCGAATGAATGCCTTACTCCCCGAAGGAGACGAAAACCCCTCGAATAGTGGCAAAAAACGGAAAGTAGAAGAAACCCGAGTCCAACCCATTGAAGAGCTTAAGATGATAGAACTCGTGGAAGGAAATCCCGCTAGAGCGATCAAGATGGGCACTAATATGGAACCTGAATTGGAAACCCAATTGGTATCTGTTCTAAAGGAATTTTGTCATCTTTTCGCATGGGAAGGAGGCCTCCCCGGACGAATTAGTAATAAGGTATGCCAACACTTCCTTAATGTAAAGCCGGGGGCCAAACCCATTCAACAAAAGAAGAGAAGAATGGGACCCGAACGCAACAAGATTATCCGGTCAGAAATTCAACGGCTTCTCAGCTTACGACAAATCCGAGAAGTCGTGTATCCTGAGTGGCTGGCCAACGTGGTTCTGGTCCCTAAGTCAGGAGGAAGATGGAGGATGTGCGTTGACTTTACCGATCTCAATGATGCTTGCCCAAAGGATTGCTATCCCTTGCCAAGCATAGACCAATTAGTCGACTCTACCGCTGGTTGCGCACTCCTGTCGACTTTAGATGGGGACCAAGGATACAACCAGATCCCGATGGCATTCCCAGACCAGGATAAAACCAGCTTCATTACGGACGCAGGTACTTTTTGCTATTTAGTCATGCCTTTCGGACTTAAGAACGCAGGAGCTACATACCAACGATTGGTGAATCTCATGTTTGTGGGACTCATTGGAAAAACTGTGGAAGTATATGTAGACGACACAGTCGTCAAAAGTCGCTCCGCGAAAGATCATCCCAAAGATTTGCGGAAAACGTTGGTTATCATGGATCGCTTTGGGATGAAGGTAAACCCTCGGAAATGCTCCTTCGGTATCCGATGAGGCAAATTTTTGGGATTCATGGTCACCGAGAGGGGAATAGAAGTTAACCCTGAGAAAGCTGAAGCAATTATTGGGTTACCAACCCCGAAATCCATAAAGGACGTGCAGAAACTGACTGGGCGAATGGCCTCCCTCAGCCGATTTGTCTCCAAATCAGCAGAGAAAGGACTTCCGTTCTTTAAAATCCTTCGGAATGTCAAAGAATTCCAGTGGACCCCACGATGTGAAGAAGCTCTCCAGGAATTGAAAAACTACATGGTAAGGCCACCCTTGCTGGTCAAACCGTTACCCCAGGAAGAGCTCTTCGTGTACCTGTCCGTAGGAGAGGAAGCTATCGGAGCGGTATTGGTCAAAGAGCACGATGGGGAACATCATTCGGTCTACTACGTTAGTAAAACTCTCCTCGGAGCGGAAACCAGGTACACTCTGATAGAAAAACTTGTACTCACTTTGGTTACCACGGCGCGTAAATTACGCCCATATTTTCTCTCCCACCCGATCACTGTTCTGACTAAGCACCCTCTACGAGCAATTCTCAACAAACCTGAGACTTCGGGAAGGCTGATAAAATGGGCCGTCGAACTAACAGAGTATGATATCTTCTACGCCCCGAGACCTTCCGTTAAGGCCCAGGTGCTAGCAGACTTTGTAGTAGAACTTGCGGGAATCGGTGTAGAAAGGAAAGAACCTCTGTGGCACGTCTACGTGGACGGTTCCTCCGTAAATACGCATGGCGGAGCCGGGGTAATCCTGATCAACACGGAAGCCGAAGAGGAGGCGCTACACTTCGCGGTTAGAATTGATTACCCCGTATCCAACAACGACGCCGAATATGAGGCTCTCCTTATCGGAATGAGGCTCGCTCGGGAAGGCGGAATACGAAGAGTCCGCCTGCATAGCGACTCTCAGTTAGTTGTGCAGCAAGTTCAGGGCACATATGAAGCCAAAGAAGAAAGGATGCAAAGTTATCTCCGAGTAGTCCATCGGGCCAAGGCATGGTTCGAGGAGTATCAGTCAGTGCAGATTCCCCGAGTGAATAACCAAGAAGCCGATGCCTTGTCCAAAATGGCTGCACAATTGACCACCATTCGTACCCGGAAAATTACTCTGTTGCACCTGAGCGAATCAGAGAGGACTGAACCTGAAGAGGTAAGTGTCACCAGGACAAATCCTCCGATGAGCTGGATAACACCCATTAAAACATACTTGCAAGATCCTGAAGGATACTCCGAGGACAAATCCGTCCGACGAATGATGTCCAAGAAGACCATCCGATATTTCCTCAAAGACGGAATACTATTCCGAAGGACATACTCCTACCCTCACGCCCGATGTTTAAATAAAGAAGAGGCTCAACTTGTCCTGGCGGAAACTCACGAAGGGGTGTGCGGCAGTCATACCAGTGGTGGAAGCATGGTCGGACGAATAATCCGACAGGGTTATTATTGGCCCACGATGGTCAAAGATTGTAAAGACCACGCGGAAAAGTGTAAGTCGTGCCAAGCTTATGCCCCTCGGATTTATCAACCAGCAGCTCCGTGGGAACCCCATCTGACCGCATGTCCTTTTGCTAAATGGGGAATAGACATAGTCGGTCCACTTATTCCCGACGCTGGTCAAAAGAAGTTTTTACTCGTAGCAGTAGACTACTTTACCAAATGGGTAGAGGCGGAGCCCTTAGCGCGAATAACTGCAGGGGCGGTCGTTAATTTCTTGTGGAGAAACATTTTGTGCCGGTTTGGGGTCCCTCGGAGCCTAGTAAGTGACAACGGTCTGCAGTTCACTGACCAAGGGTTAGAGAAGTGGTGTGATCATTGGGAAATTAAACACCGTTTTGCTTCGGTGGGATACCCTCAAGCCAACGGACAAGTCGAGAGAACTAATCACACTCTCCTGAAAAATATGAAGGCTCGACTCGACTGGCACAAAGCCAAATGGGTTGAATAAATACCCGGCATATTATGGGCCTATCGGACCACACAAAATACCGCCACGGGCGAAACCCCTTTCAGCCTATCCTATGGTTGTGAAGCAGTTGTACCCTCCGAAGTTTCGATTGAGAGTTGGTGAGTCAAAGAATACGAAGAAGTGGCCAATAGTGCTAACTTAGCTCTGGCCCTTGATCTCTTAGAAGAGAGGAGAGTCCGAGCAGCCGTTCGGAGCGAGGAATACAAAGCTCGGATGGCACGACACTACAATACCAAGGTAAAGCTTCGAACTTTCCAAGTGGGTGATTTAGTGCTAAAACGGATTGGAGCCTTCAAAAACGTAGGCAAACTTGAACCCCGATGGGAAGGACCTTACAAGATAGCGGGAATTGTCGGACCCGCAACTTATCTACTTGCTAATTCCAAAGGTGCCACTCTTCGTAACACGTGGAATTCCTTCAATCTTAGAAAATACTATGCTTAATGTAACATCTTCATTGTTACATAAATAAAACTGTTTGTTCATAAATGGATGGTTACGATACATTCGAATCCGATAGGGTACATAGGGTTGCAAAACAAAAGTGATAGCCTTACACAGGAAATCATTACAAGCAACCTAACCCCTAGGAGCCATCTATTATAGATAAACAGCCATCGGACCCCAAAAGACCACCTACTACAAGTTAAATACTACCTACTACAAACTACTCTTCTCGCAAAGGACGCTTCCCTTCTCGGATAAGGCGACGACGCTGCTCCTCGGATAAGGTTAGTGGGTCTGCCAATAACACGCCCTCGGATGTTACGGGACTATCTTCGGGAAATATGGGATGAAGATTAAGCTCGGGAATAACTAAGTTCCCAGGGCATTCTAGCAATGATTGAACCGCATCCGTACCAAGTCGATACCCGATGCGGACCAGATCGCGCATCTCCTTTTGCAAGGACTCCCTCAAAGCTGAAGGACCCGCGATATCCAGAACAGCTTGGACCCGAGCCACTACTAAAGCAACATCATGAGCGCGAGTAATCTCTAGCACCCGATGAGTTGCCGCATCACGCTCCCGAGTCATCTGTAATAATTGCTCATCGGAGTAACGAAGTTGATTCTTCAACTCCTCCAAACTCGCTTGAAAACTCGTCACCCGAGTCCTCTCTAGCATTAATTGACGCTCCACTTCCCAAGACTTATCCCTCTCAATCTGAAGGACCATATCGTGAATCGCTTTAGCAGCTTCATGCTCCTCTTGCAAACGGGAAATTTCCGTCTGAGCTTCCAACAAACCATGCTCTAACTCATCCCGACGACGATATACCAGGCCAGGATCTGAAGAGGAACACCCCCGAGATCCGATGGCGTCCAGCACCATATAAATCTGGATGAAGATGAATGGATTACTACTGGAGAAATAAAAGGTAAGTAACCAAAATTTGCAAATAAAATGAGCATTTACCTCACACAGGTTTTTGCAAACCAAATCCTGAAGACGGGAGGAAGGAAGGGTCCTCATGAGCTCACAATCTGTAACATTCAGTAGACCACTGAGAAAATTTCGGCAAAACCCCGATACCTCCCCGAGGGGAGAAAACCTCGGGTCCGCGCCCGCGGGAGAAGAGCCCACAGGAGGAGGATTTCCTCCGGACAGCGATACGGGTACGCGCTCGGGACCTCCTTCCATAACATTCACGATATCGGAAATCCGAGGAAAGGACTGTGACACCAAGGGAGGCACTGGATAGTCTATCGGAGAAAGTGTTGTAGTCGGATTTTCTGCCCTGAGAGGAATCACAAAGCTCACTGGGGGGGCTGCCACGGGCGAACCCCCCGATTCCTGCCTCTCCGAGGAGGAGTCAGCCCTCGTAACTGCCACGAAGGTATCGGAAAGGCCTTCTGACGCCCGTCGCATACCATGTAGAGCTCGCCCCAGAAGAACACCCTTAAATGGATCTATGGAAAAGGCCGCCATCTCAGCACCTATAAGACAAATATAGAGTATATGATGATCCCGAGGGCACACAAATTGATAAGAGAGAAGTCGACAGATCTTCAGACTTACGAAAATAGAAATTGCCGTGAAGAGGATGAATTGGCGAATTCTCTCTCCTTATTCCCTCTTGAAGACCTGCCAGAATAAGAGCCTCAGGACACGCAAGCAGGCCGGTAATATCGTACGAGCCAGAAAATAACCCGGAATGACTCAGTTCCTCCCACTCCCGCCCCGACATCTCGGAGGTGGACGAAACGTATCCCAAGCCCCATCGGATAGGCACTCCCCATGATCGGGCCGAATGACCTTTCGAACGGACGAAGAAAAACCTCCGCTTCCAGTCCCCCCTACGAGTGCGAGGACTGGATGTACCGGTGAAGGCTTTCTCGACGTCCCGATAGGCCAGGCTGAAAAGGGGAACTCCATCCGAACAAGGCCGAAGGATAAAAATCGCCCCCACCCGATACGGGGACAGGGGAAGGTTAAGGAGCTCGCAGCATAAAACGTATCCCACTAAAAGGCGATACGAGTTGGGTGTTAACTGGCTCGGGCAGATTTGCCAATACTGGAAGAGCGATCGAAGAAAAGGATGAAAAAACACCCGTAATCCACAGTGCATTTGATCACAATAGACAGTTAGGAATCCAGGAGGAGGGTCATATGCTCTCTGGTCCGGGGAGGGCACAATCACATCAAAATCATTGAAATTCAGATTGAATTCCGTAAAAAGAGTTACTAGAGACTCTCCGTACACAGTACTAACGGCGGAACCAACCCTTCCCCGACCTATCAACCTTGAGGGGGTCAAAGGTATTAAGTTAAATTCAGAACGCTCGTCGGCAAGAGAATACGGTTCTCTACCTAGGAACACATCCCTTATATGGTCTATCCTTCGAGAATCCATGTACGATGACCTACTCCCCACCCTTGAAGACGAACTTGTCCCAATGTTCACTTGATTCTCAACCAACCTATTACGCTGTCCCGGGGAAGAACTCTCTGAGGAGGCACTATAAACCTGGGATCCAGGGCCGACTCGAGCACGACTCCGAGAAGAACTACTTGATGATGTGGACCCCCCATGCCTGCGATGTGGCGGCATCATCTTTAATGGTAAGTTTTCCGTTTACTCTTATACGAAGGTCGAAAACAAAGTATTGAGTACAACTACGAGAATGAAAACAAGTCTTACGAAGGTAGATTTCTAAAAGAAGAAAGTAAGATGATTTATCTGCTAGAACAAAATAGCTCTTAACGATGAGTATACATACCATTGTTAACATATTATATGTGATGAATTAATCATATGGAAAAAAAAAAAAAAAAAAGCTGGAGCTGTCCCACCCACTCCTAAGAGTATGACACGTGCTAATGAGTGTCCTTAATTAGGATAAATAACTCTTAAGCACGCATGTAATTTGACACGTCCTGCTAAGTTATGTACTTAGTCAGCAGATAAAAGATTTTGTCTTTAGCTTATCTTTTTTGAAGAGGAGTAAAAAGAATAAGTTTTATATGTAATCATGCTAATAATTTATTAATATATCATGCTAATGGACAAATAAGACAAGAATAGGACAAATTGTTCATTCATAAATCCGAGAAGCTCTCGGAAAAGTTTACAAAAGCATAAGAAAAGGTTACAAAAGGAGAAAAACTAAAAAAGAAGGGATCCTATTCTAAATCCCTGTACTCGGTGGAGGTGGGGGTGGAGGTGAAATCCCACTTGAACCAGTAGCCCCAACATTTGACGCGGTCGGAAGAGGAGCAGGGGAGCCTCTAGGTGTCATCACCGCGTCATACATCTCGAGAAGATTTTGAACCTGCTCAGGAGACGGCTTGGCAAGCTTCTTGACGTCGAAAAGGCTACCGAAGTTTACCCCCGGGGGCATTACTCCACGAGCTACGGTAGCACACTCTAACCATCCCCATAGCATATGCCCAAGGGAATCCCGAGCGGACAAAGATGCACTTTGGCGCTCCGCTTCCACTGCCGCGTACCGAACAGCCTCGTCGATTCGGGCTTGCACCTCCTCCTGGGGCACCATCTTGGCTATCTTCAAATCCACCAACTCCTTGATCCGAGATTGAAGCTCTTGCTCTCGCTCCAACCACCCCAACTTCTCTTTCTCCAGAGCTTCCACCCGAGCACGAAGAAGCTCCTCGGACTCCCTCTTCTCCTTCTCCAGAAGAGTCCATTGGACTCGGACAGACTCCTCGGACGCCTCCAACTTATCGTAAGCCGACTGCATCCTCTGCAAAGTGAGCCGCATCACTTCCTTGGCTCTCTGATCCTCCCTCCAAGCAAAGTCGCTGGCCTCCAACTTCGTTCGGAAAACATCTCTCATTGATTCGGCTTCATAGAGTTGGGCCCGGAGAGAAGTCACCTGCTTTCGGAGAGATCCTAGTTCAGCCACCTCCCTCGAATGGCGTTGCTCTACTACAGTGAGGACCTCCCGAGTCTTCTTGGACTGCACGACAGGAAGAGAAACATAAGGAAAGATACATGAAAATTATTTAAAAATAAAGTGGCTAGAGGACTGATACTTACGATCGTTTCCATCCAGACCATGCTGGCCTGCAAAAACTGATAACCTTCCGCGGGCGCAGCAAGAGAAGATCCGAAGAAATGGAGGATCTCGTGGTATGCCTCCCCTACAGTCGAAGGCTCTTTCTCGGGCACTTGAGATGAAAAATCCCCCTCGGAAGCTGACCTCCGCAGGGGAACCCTCTTCGGGAGATCTCCTATTGGAGAAGGAATAACAGTAGCAGGAGTCGCGGCCACTGCCTCCGTTGTGACCGCTTCTGGAACTTTTGCAGTGGTCGAGGGACCCTCCCCCCGGAACAGAGTATCCCACACTTCCTTCTTCGCTTCAAAATCCTTCAGTATATCCGTAGGACCTTGACCGATCCCCTCGGACGGCTTCTCCGAGTCCGGATGGAGTAGTTGAGCGAATAAATCTGCACCTGGAAACATAGGGGCCTTGCCCTTATCGACATCTACAAGCGCCAAATACATGGTCAGATAATGATAACAAAAGTTGAAGGGAAGTAGAAAAGAGAGAAACTTACGAGGATGAGTAGAAGAAGGATCAGGAATAATGGGAGAGGGGTCTCGAGAAGAGACTAAAACCACATCTGGAGACGAAGACTCTTCTTCTTCAGCCCTCGGAGATTGCCCCCCTTGCGAGCCCCTCGGAAGACTACCAGTTTCTGACTCGGAGGCAGATCTCCAAGTCAGGACGGACGAGGGGGCTACCTGTCGTAACGGGACAGCCTCTAGAGGCACTCCCCCAACCTCCTCGGAAGGAGGCAGAATATTTTCACAAACATTCTCGGCCTCCGCGCCTATCCCTACCTCCTCGGACTGCGCTTCCGCCCCCTCGTGATCTCCTTTCTCGGAAGCTCCGCTATGACCACTTGGAGCCACTTCTTCGGAACCAGGTACTAAATAGTACCTCGCCAGAACCTCCTCTGCGCCACCCAAAAATGTCTTAGAACGAGTAATGGAAGAGTACGAAAAACTGCTTGAAGAAAGTAGATATGGAATAAAAGAGCATACGAGCAACGGAGGAAAACTTACTGAAAGCTGGCATGAGCATGCTCGTAATGAAAAGCGGTTTCTTCACGTTGTCATTAGCACCCACCACGAAGTGAAGTCCAGACTTATCAAATAACCACAAGAAATCTTCTGACTCCATTAGGGCGTGCTGGGCAATCACTGGAGAGAGCACCATATCTTCAGCTAAGGTGTGAATCGGAGTCACACCCTCTCCCCACTTGAAGGGCATATCCCATTTCCCTCGTACAGGCTTCACATAAAAGTACTTGTCCTTCCAAACACCGTGTGAACTTATCGTCGCACCCAAAATCCTCTTCGTAGAGTTAGCCGAATGATCTCGGTGGTGAACGTGATAGAAGGGATATCTCCCAGGTGACACTCCCACATCGAAGATAGACAAGAAATGATCCACATTGCACTCGTACCCCTTGACCATACACCAGAATACGTAAATACAGAGGGCGGCATAGCCGTTGGGAACCAGCTGACTCGGGCAGATTCCACAAGTCTTGAAGACTTCGCAGAAAAAAGAGGGCATAAACGCACGCCACCCGTAATTCACTTGCGCAAAATACACCGTGAGCATACCCTTAGGAGGGTAACACGCCCTCTGATTCTCCGAAGGAATGTGAACGGTCACATTCGCCATCGCAGTTCCCGTAGCCTCAAACAAATCCATGACCTGTTCATAAGTAACCACGGATTGAACATTCTCAATTTTGGAGAAGTCACGGAGAGGGGGTTTCTTTGATTTCGAAACCCTAGCCTTTTTCGTGGCGGCGGCGCCACTCCCTTCGGCGACGGCAGCCCTCTTCTTGCGAATAGCAGCAGCAGGCCCCACGAGAGGAACGGTAGTCGCAACAGGGATATGAGCATCAATGGGAGCAGCAGCAGTAGAGGACGTGTTGGCAGAGGAATCCATCTATTTTTTGAGCGGAAAGAAGATTTTACGAGTTGGGTGAAAGGAAAGAAAAGTGAATAAAAAACTATGAGAAGAACAAAAGTCGCTCTTTTCCGCTTGAGAAGAATTAGAGAACTAAGAAAAATTTGGAAGCCTGAAGATTGAAGATTTTGTGAAGAGAATGGGGGAAAAAAAGGAAGCGACGTGTCGTTCCACGCGCTAGCCGTTACTGCAGATTAACGCACGGATGAGTGAATGTCATTTAAGACATCCAACGGCTAAAAAGAGTCGTTATAAAAGTGATTCTTCATCTGGACCGCTGCTTCCCAAGACCATAACGGTAATTTTATTTCATGGTATTTCAAGTATATATTTATATACATATAATACCCCCGTAAATCATAAAAAAGAATGGAGAAAATCCTAAGCCCTCGGAAAAATTACCAAAAAATAAAGAAAAAGCCCCTTTTGCCTTATTAAGGCCACGAAATAAAATTTCACTCGTCTCTACGAGAACGATCGAAATTTGGGGGGGCTAGTGTTAACCCTAAAAAATAAATAAGGGGTTATATGGGTTAAACAAAAGATTAACCCTTAAATTAGGGATTAATCCCTAAGACGATACTATCGTCACTCTAGTGTCACATACCTTACTATGGTATGACGTGGCACCCGAAGAGATAATAGAATCCCTCGGAACTCACATATCCTACTAGGGTACGATGTGACACCCGAGTGGACACCCAAGCGTCCCTTGGAAAGTCAAGATGAATAAAAATAAGATATCAACGTGGCATCGGAAAAAGAGTAAACCCCGATGGATCCACGCGACTCGGATATCCATCACTGCGCCAAGAGGGACCACAATACGAAAATACTTCCTTGCTGAACACTCCCAAAGCTCTCGGAATCACTATCCCGAAGGCCAAAATTCACAAAACAATGTTCTACTCAAAGCACCAACCACTAAACTCCCTTACTCCGAAGGCACAAACCAAGAAGGTCATTTAACAAAGATCGGGAAGCCCTCGGAGAATGACTCCCGAAGGAGCTACTACTCTCGCAATAGCAAAAAACGCTCGGAATCCCTACTACGGGGATCCATACGCAAGAATACTGCCTCACATGCACATTGATGCCCTCGGAGCCCACCTTACAAGCCTAGAGAGACAAATCTGCCCCTCGGAAAATATTACTAAAGAAGTCAATGAAGAAATAGCCGTCCCCGAAACAGAAAACTCCTCGGACACCCACTTCACTTCAACTAGTGAACCTCCTCATGAAATTCAGCCCCTCGGAGAAAAGAAAACAGAAGATTCCGTCTATCAAAGGGAAGAAAACAGAAGAAATAACCCCTCGGAACTCCCCACAACTCTCGGACAAGATAAGGATCAGCTTAGTCAGCACCCTGTCAACAAGATATACCTTATCTTATAGAAGGACACTTGTAATACATGCAACATTACACTTGTACCACATGCATAGTGACACATACTCCCTCCCATACCTATATAAGGGAAAAGGAAAGAAGAAGAAAAGGGGACAGATACAAAAAAACTCAACCAAAAAGCATAAAATCATATTTGTGCTCCTCGGAATAAGAAGTTCAGTGAATAAAGGAAGGATATTTTCGTAATTTTTCCCAAATAGTCATTTACTTTCTTTGAACCACGGATAATGGCGTTCCGAACCTCTAAATAAATCAGTTAATCGGGTATTATTCCAAACCTGTTTACAATGGTCATAAGGCTCGTACTTGTCGTCGTCTTCAGCAGCCTATTGCTAACATGGCATCGACCCCGAATTCCCCTTCTCACGATGCTAACTAGCTTGTTGACTCGAGTGCCTCTCATCATCTCACCTCTGATTATTAAAACCTCACGGTCCACTCCGAATATGAGGGGACGGATGAGGACACTATCCCTAACGGTTCAGGTTTTCCTGTCACTCACGTTGGTTCCACTTCTATTACAAAATCTCGTCGTAAATTTCTTCTTACTTCCGTCTTATGCGTTCCACCATCTCAACGGAATCTCTTATCGGTGCATCAATTTTGTCTTGCTAATAATCTCATGATTGAATTTCATCCTTGGTATTTTTTGTTAAGGATTGAACAACGGGGGTGATACTCATGCGCGGGGATGTAGTAATGGAGTTTACCACTTGAATGTTCGGTCGCGGCTAGCTTCGGGTCCATTGGCGTGTGTTGGGACTCACACTAATAGAGACAATTGGCATAGTCGTTTAGGTCATTCATTTTCGGATGTTAGTTCCTTTTTGTTTAGCGAGTTTAATTTACCTTGTAATTCAAAGGATTCGACCTTTTGTCGTTTTTTGTTTATCTAATAAGAGTACTCAATTACCGTTTAGTGCTGCATCTCTTGTCTCCACTTCGCCGTTGGAATACATTTATGGTGATGTTTGGGGTCCCTCGCCGGTTCCCTCTTTCGATGGTTCTCGATATTATTTATTGTTGGTTGATCATTTTTCAAAGTATTGTTGGTTCTTTCCTATGACTCACAAGTCTTAAGTTGCAACAGTGTTTCGTCAATTTCACAAGCTTGTTGAGAAACAATTTGGGTTCTCAATTAAGAACTTTTATTCAGATAATGGGGTGAGTTTATTGCGCTACGTTCTTATTTCTCGGATTATAGCATTAGTTGGCTTACCACTGCTCCCTATACTTCACAACAAAATGACACTGTTGAACGACGTCATCGACACGTTGTAACTCTTGGGCGTATTCTTTTACAGCAGTCGGGCCTTCCGTCATCTTCCTACAACTCGTACGTGTATATTTTTAGGCTATAGTGTGACTCAAAGTGCTTATCGTTGCCTCGACATTGAAATGTCTCGGGTTTATATATCTCGCAGCGTTCGCTTCATGAAAACTGCATTCCCAGGGTTTGTGCCGCGTCCCACTAACCCTAATCTGCGGCCGTCCCCCAAGCGTTCTGGGCCCATTTTGTTATTGCCCCGTGGACCAGACCCTTCTTCTCTTAGGTCTGAGTCTATAGGTAATGGGACCCACATGCCGGTCAGCGGTCCAGGTTTGACCACCCCGGCCCGTTTGCCTTCCTCTAGCGGTTTTTTGTACCGTGAACAAACGCTCGCACTGCACGACCCTACGGCGCAGTCCTCACCCGGGCCGCCATTGACCGCATTGTCCGCTGCTCCCTCTCGTTCCACGCAACTGCCTGCATCCGACTCGCCTTCCCTTGCACCACTTTCCACTATCAGGTCGTCTACTCCACCACGTACTAACGCTATGACCACTCGTACTCAAAACAATATCTTTAAGCCGAAGCAAATCTACTCGGCTTCTAAGCATCCTATTTTGGGCCCCGTGGCACTTATGTGTGTCTCTCAAGCACTGAAGTATCCTCTTTGGCGCGCGGCTATGGATGAGGAGTACATGGCACTTATGTAATTTGGTGTTTGGGATTTGGTTCCTTCTTCGTTAGGGAAGAATATTATTGGGTATAAATGGGTGTTTCACATTAAACGTCATCCGGATGGCTCCATTGATCGGAACAAGGCTTGTCTTGTTGCAAAAGGCTTCAACCAGTGACTTCAAGGAGACTTTCAGCCTCGTTGTCAAACTAGTCACGATTCGCCTTGTTTTGTCCTTAACAGTTATGCGTGGTTGGTCGTTATGGCAACTTGGTGTAAGTAATGCTTTTCTTCATGGCAATCTTGATGAGGCTGTTTTTATGTTACAACCTCAGGGTTTTGTTGATCAGTCTTTCCCTCATCATATATATTTATCATCTCAAGAAATCATGTATAGCATGAAACAAGCTCCTCACGCTTGGTTTCTTGCCTTGTCCGCCGTGTTATGTGATGTTGTCTTTCGTCAATCCAAATCCAATTCCTCGCTTTTTATTTATTCTAAGAATAATGATGTCGTTTATATTCTTGTTTATGTGGACGATATTATTGTGACGCGGAGTAACAACACTCTTATCTCACATGTTCTAAGTGGTCTTGGTAGCAAGTTTGCGGTCAAAGATTTGGGACATCTATCTTATTTTCTTGGTGTTGAGGTTTTCACTTGAAAAGAGGGTCTCTTTGTTTCTCAACATAAATATATATGTGATATTCTTGCTCGTCACAAGATGGATGGTGCTAAACCTTTGGCTACTCCTATGGCGTCGACTTCGTTGGTCTCCACCTCGTCGTCCTTGACTGATGCTATAGAGTATCGACGTGTTATTAGTGCTTTGCAATATCTTACTTCAAATCGGTCCGACATTGCGTTTTCTGTCAATCGGTTGGCCTAACGTATTTCCACCCCCACTGAAGCTTATTGGACGGCCCTCAAACGTGTTTTACGTTATTTGAAGGGTACACTGTCTCATGGTCTGCTTTTTCGTCGTGCCCCTTTCGCTCGTCTTCTTGCTTACTCTGATGAGGATTGGGCGGGGGATCCGATAACTGTCGCATCCACTATGGCACATATAATCTTTTTTGGAGAAAATCCGATTTCTTGGTCTTCTCGTCGCCAATGTGCTATATCTTGGTCTTCTACTGAATTCGAATATAGAGCCTTGGCGAATGTTGCTGGTGAAGTTCATTGGTTGCAACATTTATTTGATGAGCTCGGTGTGTCGTTGCCTTCTCCACCGCGTGCTCTTAGTGATAATTTAGGGGCAATCCGTACATCTCTTCATCATGTTTTGCATTCTCGAATGAAGCATATATCTATCGATCTTCACTTCGTTCGTGATCTTGTCAATAAGGGATTTCTTAGTGTTTCATATATCAACACGACTGATCAAGTGGCGGATCTCCTTACCAAACCTTTGCCTCGTGCACACTTCTTCCTTCTTCGGTCCAAAATTGCCATCGCCGATGGGGCGTCGATTTTGCGGGGGCGTATTAGACAAGAGTCCTAGTCTTTATATTTTAGGAAAATATTCTTTGTATTTATTTCCTTTTTGTATTTATCTCTTTTCTTATTATATTATAAGTTGTATTTATATATACCACCATTGAGTGAAGAATAAAATCACCACTTCATAAATCTTATAAGAAGAGCCATAAGCATCGCCGCTCGAACCAATCCGTAGCATAACTAAGATTTTACTTCAAAAAATGGTGATGTATTAGTGGGAGTAATTATGTAAGCTACTGGCACTATAATAAAAACATGCATATTCACTCAAAAAAAAAGTTCAATTTTTATTGACTCATTGGATCTCTCATTCTCCAAAACGAAAAATAGCCTCATACACCAAAAGCTATTTACTTGCAATTGTGTTATAGTTTATTGCGGCAAACGATCAATGTGATAAGATTTTCTTTTAAATTTATTCTGGGCTAATTAACCACTTCGTAATCTCAACCCGTGGTGTTTTGATATCAATAATTTAATTATTATATCACATTATCGAAAAAGTTCGCTCGTCAACCGATTAACAACTAACTTGAAAAGCAAACTTCCTCATGATCCATTTACTAATTCTAAGAAAAGAAACTAAGAAAAAATTAATAGTCAATTCACAAGTGTGTCCTCAATTAATTGTAGTTACAAATCCTTCCATATTTATTTCATAAATCTGGAACAATAATAATAAAAAACAAAAGGTCATGAATTGAGTACATTTCATATAATCATTTATGGGAACCATTATAACCAGGGTTTTGCTGAAGTTGCTGATACATAGCGGCCATCCTGTTATAAGCATCAAATGTCGTCATTGGCTGCAATCACATAGTCAAAATGTTAGCCGGCCACTATTCACAAATTTTTTTTTTAAAAAAAATGTGAAATTAGATCATATTTATAGAAATTCATTCAATCAATTAACAATAAAATTATAACATAATTACATAGAAACTTGACGAGGAAATTAAAATATGTGTAACACATATTTGAAATCGCGAGAGTTTTAGACATTTGTGTAAAACAAAAGGATGGCGAGAATAACAAACTCACTTGAGATTGCTGACATGCAAGGAATGCAGATAAAGGATCAGGCTGCATCATTGAAGCCGGATTAGGCGGCACACGATCAAGGCCGGGATCCCCCCACGAGGGTTGAGGCTGCATGAAGGAGGCAGCCGGTGGCATGACAGGTGGCATGACAGAGGCGGCCGCGGCTCGACTAATTGTGTTCATGTCCATGACTCCCATTCCCATCCCCATGCCCATGCCGGCCATTCCCATCATGGACATTTGAAATTGTTGTTGCATGGCCATAGGCAACATCATGGATGGCATGTTCATTCCTCTCATCATTTGAACTTGAGCTTGGAGTTGTTTTAAGTACTCTATTACTTCGTCTAGCATTGAGGCTTTATCAGTCTACACATATAAACAATTTAATTAGCATGATGAGCATCTGCATTAGATTTTTGTTTTTGTTTTGTTATCCTCTCGTATAATTAGTTTTTGCAATCACTTATATATATATATTTTAAAAATGAAGTTCATTTAATAATTTAGACTGAACAATCAGTAAGTCAATAGGTTTCATTATAATAGCTTCAAATTTGATCAGATTGGTTGAATAGGAGATAGGTTATATATGTTAAGTATTAACTAACTTTTTGAGATAATATTAATAGGCCTTCATTTGACTTTATCTTTTCCCAGATCCTGATTGAATTAAAAAACTTAGTTTGTTAAGAATAATTGTTAGGACTTAGGCCTGCTAATAATTCGTTAATCTGATGGACAGTTCTTGCTTAGGTGCAATCTAACAATTTGTTTTGTAGCTACAAATCTTAACGTGTACATAGGAAACGATGTACTCACAAATTTAACCTAAATATAATCTAAATATTTTGTTCTGAAATTCTTTATTGAATGTGAAGTATCCAGTCAAATACGTGGACCAGATTTATCAGTTACTTATATGTGGCATCAAGTTATTTGTCTTCACAACAAACAACAATTTGTCTAGTTGTCTCAGTTTCAAGATATGTGTGTGAACTAGGATCACTGAATTTACCAAAAATCCAACACTTATGTTCAAATTATTCAACTTATGGTGGACCACTTGATTTATTACAGAACATGGTTGGTTGTCAATCATCTTTTCAATCATTAAACACTTCCGTTTTCATAACTAGGTTTACTATATACAGATCTAACTTTTGCAAATTTTAGGCATTATAATAATAATTTACCAACATACTTGTCAGATATTTGTGGCCCTGGCTAAATGATTTTATTTACGGTTTTTTCTATATGGAAAATGGTTTTCGGTGTAGAGTATTTTTTTGCACATATCTTTACTTGCATGAATTATTATAATCTTGCCGTGGAATTCCTATACTGGTATATCTGTTAGTACTTAAGTTCCTCTATTAGACTTCATGCGCATCATTATAATATTTTTGTTCGTATGATGTTTAAGAAAAAGTCCTCACAATTTATTAACTATACATGCACAACAGTCATTACAAATGAATTAAAGTTCAATTCATACCTTATTGGAATTTGGGACCAGCTTCTGCAATGTCTTCATCTTCTGGTTAATTTTGTCCCTTCTTTTCTGATATATATCATGAACAAATTTAATTATTATACATCAACCGAACAGTGTGTGGAATTTGGTAATTCGGTAAGTCAATTTAGTTTTTGTGCCGTATCAACTACAAAAGCACAAATGCATTTCTTTTGTCTTCCCCCTTTTATTTATTCTCTTTTTACGTCCACTTTAGAAGTATTCCCTTTTTTCCCGTCAAAATCAATAAAATCACGATTGATCTGAGTCACATAATTCATTATCTTAATATAGATTTTGACATCTATTAGCTATGAAAGTTTAAATTACTAAAATTGTGTCACATATCAAATAACCATAATCCATAATTATGTTATGAAGGAATTAAGGCGTACGCGTTCTGATTGGTTATGAATAGCAGCTGCCCGACTCCTTTTGGTTGAAACTGAAGATTTTCCATTAATTCCTAATTTCTTTTTGCCTTCTGCATTATATGCTGCGTCCCGCTGCGATACAATCGAATTGTTATATATTTTTATATAAAAATATATATATATTATATTCACATACAGCATTATTTACCAAGTCTTCAGATGAGCACTAATTATAGGCTCAGATGCTACTAAAAAAACCCTTTTATCACGGTATGGGAGGTCCACCGTGATATAGACATGCACATGCAACGTTTGGAATAATTATAATTCATAACATGTGGGTAAGTTTATTTACATCGCTTAATTAAGTGGTTTCGTCGTATAAATATTAATTTCCTGACTATTGAATCATTTCAAAAACATTATTACTTGAAGTTTTAAGAAATAGCTAGACCACATAAACTCAAAATAAAAACTCGCAGAAGTAAGGTTCCCTCAGCTCAAAGTAAAAAACATTAAACGTACATGACCGACATCTTTCATGTTTTCAAAACTATAATCATGTATATTGCCTTTGAAAATTTTGAGGTTTCGACGAGTTTAACAAAAGATATAATTGAATCATATATAATATGTCCTATCCTACGTGGTACAGATCGCGTACCTTATTAGTATCTAAACAGTTTAGAAAATAACAACAAAAAATGCAGAATGTGTTAAAACAATACTAAACTTATTTATATACATAATCAAATGTATAATAATAACCCACCAAAAAAAGTAAAAATCTAGCTAGAGGAACACCAGCGTCGTGAATCCAAGCATTCAAATGCATAATATTGCAAGTTAACAGATGTATCAACAATTGTTGTAAAAAAAATTTAATTTTTGAGTTATATATATAACAACTCTCTTGTAAGGCTTACAAAAATGTAAACTGAAGATTTCTTTTCGATTAATAGACATGAAAAATATAATTTATTACAACCTAATTATTAATCAAACTTGAATATGAAGTGCATGCAATATATACGTACCTGTGATCGAGTGTGACAAAGTGAATCATAGTCGTCGGTGGAAACCTTAGTGTAATCATTGCCGGAGCTTGTATTCTCCGGCGATCCAAGCGAAGTCGTCGACGTGAACAACGTCCCTCTTAAATCCCCGCATGTCGCGCTCTCGCTCTCGCTCACGTTAGCGGCACGCGCCACAGGAGCCACCCACACGCCGCCGCAATTTTGGGCCCCGCTGCACGACCCCACGCGCGTGGAGCACCCCACCATACTAACCTCGTCGCCACCCTTTTTACGCTTGTTGCACGGCACGAGTGCATCCATCGTCACGGTGTTGGAGGCGGATGTGGGTGGTTTGACAATGACGGCGCGTGGGTCAAACCAAGGAACTAGCTCGTTTACGGAGTCTCCAACGGCGTCAACGGTGGACTTAAGGGATCCTATGTGGCGCGTGGCTTGGTTGACTATCGACTCGAGAGTCCCGCTGCCTCGTGGCTTTTCCCAGGTAGGAGGAGACGCGACGGAGGGTTTGTTGGCCACGCGCGGAGGGCCGACTAAGCCATGCATACTTAGCTGCCCATTTGACCATGTTAGTTCCGCCACTTCATACCTGAAATTTATATGAACCAAATTTTTTATTTATCTTCTCCCAAAAAAATATAAAAAAAAAATCATATGAATAGATTTTACAGCCACTACAAAAAGCTATTTTATTAAGTATACCGAAAAAATATTTGACAAAGTTTTGATTATTTAGCTGACTGGAATATACACAAAAATAGAACAAATATTTTGCTCTACATCTAAAGTAGAAAATTGTGCAAGTACACGGAATTCAAATATGTGTCAGAAATTAATTTAGTACAAGAGAAATATTCATTTATTGTATCAAAAAAATCAAATAGTGTTGAAATAAAAGGAAGGGAGAAACTATTTTACGAGGGATTAGATGAACCGGAATGCCTTGGCGGGGCGGGGTTTTCGTCGAGATCCCAGTTAGGTACACACTGGCTCATTCTCAAAGAAATTTGTTTTTGCTAATTAGTGAAATAATTGGTACAAGTTGAGTTGGAAATGTAGTATATTCTTGTATAGAAGAATATTAAATGTGGGTTAGGAGGATATTGTTTACATGGGTAACAAAAGAAGACTTGTTTTCTTCTGATTGGGCATAAAACATGGATAATTATTGTACTAACACCCCTGAGTTTTGTTAAAATCACAAAAGTTCTATCAGCTGTTTTAAAATTGCTCGACTATATGTGAGATTAGAGGGTATGGTTTCTAGTTCTTTTTCCTTCAAAACTTCATGAGGTATAGAATTCAAGAGTAGGGGATATTTGTAATTTTTTCCAAATTTTAGGGGAGTTTTTATGGTATTTTAAAACAAAAGAAGTTATTTATGTAATTAGATTCAAAGTTCGTGTGAGATAATAATTATCATGTACCATATGACTGGGTGGTGTGGACTTTTGAGGCTGGAGGGACGAAGGAACCCACAGCATATTTATGATTTATATGGAGATAAGAACTAACTGAATTTAAGAGAGGGAGGCAAAGTTTATGGTCCAGGACGAAAAGGGGAAAGCTAGGTTCTCATTGGAGATTAGATATAGCCAGCTAGGAAATCCTACAAATTAAATTGGGTTTTATTTGGAGTGTAGTTTAATAGGTGAGCTTTTGTGTGATCAGATTTAAGGATGATGTGTTTATAGCTTTGTCGTCGTATTGAATCGATTGAAATTGTAGCATAAAATGCATACTATAATATTATATTATGGATAATTTATATTCTATTGGCATAATTAATTAGTATATATTGTTGTAAAACTAGTGTCGTTCGATCAAGTTCAAATTGGTCTACAAAACAATTTTAAGAATTTGTTAAATATAATAGTATAGTATAAGTTGGTTATGAGTTAAAATATATAGTTACCATAAAACTTGTCGGTAGACTTTGTGATTATAATTTTTCATGGATTAAAACTTACAGTTATTATTATATTATTTGTTGACATGATTGCTCTTGAGATGATGATACAAAATGATTGTTTCAAAATAGTATACAGGCTATAGGTACGTAGTACTTCTTGTTAATTAAGGTATATATGACTCTCACGTCACCAACATTGTTGGATTGTTGAGAAATGCAATTGTAATCAGTGCGAGAAGTCGACTAATTACTTTTTTATGCTTATTAGTATAACTATATGAGATCGATACCAAATTAGTATTGAAAGGATCGGACCAAAATGGTTATGAAGATTGTACTCTAATGATTTGAGGATTCTCTACGTAAATGTTTGAAAAGATTGACATAATTATTTAGTCAAGAAAAGCGTAACACCGAAAGTCTAAAATGATAAATGAGATAGAAGTAGCTTACTGTCATGTCCATGAGCGCAATTGGACAGCCTTAATAAAGCGCGTATAAAGAGACTAAATCAAACTAGTCGCACTAAATGCAAACCATCAATTTATTGAATTGTTTGTATGGTAAAACTAATTGATTGTTACGAGGATCCTCTCTATGGGTGTGATTTAAAATTGTCCCAATACTTTTTTATTGGGCCGGTCCATTATCACATCGAATCGGGAAGATTCGATGCGTCTTTCCGTATTGGTTAATGGGACCCACGGGACGACGGCTATAAATAGCCCGTCCCCTTGTAATCCGTGCACCTTGATTTTCGAGAATTACTTCAGCATAGTCAGCATCGAATTCGACACGCATCGGATCGAATAATTCCCATTCGACACGAGTTCATACCGAATCTGTTTCATTCGACACGGTAAAATAAGCATCGAATTCGATACCCTCTAGAGCAGCATCGAATCCTTGTCATACGTTTCGCATCGAACAGAGCTTATTCGATACATCAGCATCGAATAATCAGAATTCGATACGTTACAGTTAATCTTGTAATTGTTTTATTCAGCCTAATAAGCTTGTAATAAGTGTTCCGGACCAAGCTAGTCCGTTAATAAAATTGGATAACATTGTTTTGGTTATTTATACTTCATTTGTATTGTATTACTGTGTTCTATTACCGGGATGAAATAAGACCAAAATATTGACGCCGTCTGTGGGAACACTAAGTTTATTAGTTTGTTAGGCAGTATGTCTAGAATTACCAGATCCCAAAGTAAAGCTCTGGAGGGAAATATGGGAGAAGCAAGACAAAATACACCTGAACGGATGACGCAAGATATTGCAGGACCATCAATAGTACCCGCAGCAGTACCAACTCCAGCGAGGAGGGAGAATCAAGGACCTCAATGTGTGGAGGTACCCGCCACTGAAGCAGGTGGAACTGGAGCGACGGCAACGAGTGCTTCAATTCCAGATAACATGAAGAATGAATTATTGGCAATGGTAAAAGACGCTTTGGCCGAAGTACTAACTCCAGCACCGCCCGCTTTGATACCATCTCCTGTTGAACATCCAGAAGCCTTAAGGGAACAAGGTTATGTTTCCCGAATGTTGAAGGGAAAAGAGAAGGAAAAATCCCAGCAAGATGATAGAAGAAGTAGACATGCTTCGGAGGGAACAAAAAGTAAGGGAAAATCCACCCGAGATGATCAAGGAAAAAAGTTAGTGTCGGTCGAGGTACAATCAAGAAGACATCTTGAGAGAAGAGAAAGGGAAAAGGAGGCACAACGCGTTACTGAACGGAGTAGAAGAGAAGATAGGAGACGATCAGAGAGTCATGATTCCAGAAGGGAACGTAATGAGAAAGAAGACCAAAGAGAGGAATTACGAAGAAGGAAGGATAGAGATGACAGGAGACACTCAGACGGTCATGATTCACAAGGCAAGCATGATGGAATGGCCAGAAACATTGAAAGACTGGAAAAGGGAAAGCAACGACTGAGACTCAAGTGATACGGGAGGACAATACTAATAACCGCAGTCCATTTTGTCAAGAAATAGAGTCAGAGATCTTGGGACAAGGGGACAAGATCCCGGAACTGAAAACATACGATGGAAAATTTGATCCATGAGATCATCTTTTCCAATTGGATACGAAATTGTCCCTTTACGGTTTTAAGGACAATATCCAAGCCAGGATATTTGCAACAACTCTATCAGGGGTAGCTGTGGATTGGTTTAATCGAATTCCTCCAGGACAAATCAAAAGCTACAGCCAATTGAGAAAAATATTTGAAGATCAATTTTCTAGTCAGTCTAGACTGGTTCTGGATCACTCTCATCTCTATACAATGAAACAAGAAACCAATGAAAGTCTAAAGGACTTTATGAAACGTTTCAATACGGAGCTATTGAGGATTGATAGCCCATCAGGAGAGATGATTGCGAGCATACTTTTCCTAGCAACCACCAATACAATGTTCAGTGGGGACCTACTCAGACGTAAGCCTACCATCGTCGAAGAAATCAACAAAATTGCACAAGAGGTGGTTCATTATGAGGAAATGATGGCGACTAAATTACCAGTTGTTGCAGCGGTGAAAGATAGAGAAAGAGGTGGAGAAGATCATAACTGTAATACCTACAACAACAGGAACAAGAATTACAAAAGGGAGAGTTCGCCTAGACGGTACACGCCATTAAATGCTCATATCATGATAGTCTTTAGCTCAACAAAAAGGAAAGGATGGTTGAAGGATCCTAAACCGATGAGGGAATCCAGGGCAACGATATATTCAAGTCAATTCTGCAAGTATCATAATCAGAAGGGTCATGATACTGAAGAATGTATAAATTTGAAGGATGAAATAGAACGGTTAGTAAAGGATGGCAAACTCGTGGAGTATGTCAAGAAGGTGCAAGAACAAGAGAAGAATTTCAACCGGAAAAGAACTCTGTCACCCAGGAAGGATAAGCAAAGGGTAGTCGATGAACCGCATATCTTCCAGTATCCTCAGATTGAAGATGGGAATGCTAGGAAAGGAATGATTAATATGATATCTGGAGGACCGGGAGGAGCAGATTCCACCAACGGCCGGAGAAAGATCACAAGACTGGTTGAGTCGGATAATTTTGTCTATATGGCTAATATACTGAGAATTGAGGAGATGTCGCATGAAGAAGTCACTTTCTCTACAACAGACCTAAGGAAGCTGAGCGCACATGCTATACAAATGTCCAATTTAAATTGCCCTTTGGTAATAACGGTGGATATAGCTAATTATGGGGTCACCAAGATGTTATTGGATCATGGAAGCTCAGTAAATGTGTTCTTCAGTTCTACGTTGGCTAAAATGCGATTGAATAATCAGACATTAGAACCAGTGAGAACATCTCTTCACGGATTTGGAGGTCCAGAGATAGTTCCACTCGGAATGATTAAGCTCCCGACATCATTGGGAATAACGCTGCAAAGAAAGACACTACTGGAGAACTATGTGATCGTTGATATGCATTTCGCATACAACGGAATCATAGGAAGACCAGCACTGAATGCTTTCCGAGCTTTACCATCAACTTATCATCAAATGGTGAAATTTCCAACTTCTAGCGGTACTGGTAAGGTCATAGCAGACCATATCGAAGGATGGAAATGCTACGTAACATCGCTCCGGACTCGGCCACAACAAGAAGAAGCAACAGTAAGGGCATTGGCTCATAGGCAAATGGAGCATATTGATTAAAAGATTCCGTTTCAATCAACAAGTGTCTTTAGCATTTTGAATATTTTGAACAAATTTTTATTCATTCTCTCTGCTATGACATGCATGAGGGACAAACATGTATGAACTTAAAACAGGTACCTCAAAACATGAATCTGGAGGACAACATTGGAAGTCAGGCAAATGAGCAATGACCCAAGCTCAGATCTGTTCACATAATCTGTTTTGTGTTATTCAAGAAGATTACGTTTAATTAATTGAATTACGTGAATTCTATATAATCTGCATAATAAAATGTATGCAGGACAGAAAATCCCTAAGGCAAATAGAAGAACTAAAACTCTGCCACAAAGTGGCACGAGATACCGAAAGAAGCCAGAGACGACAAAAGGGACGGAAACTCTGCCCCAAAGTGGCACGAGATACCGAAAATCCCTAAAGCAAATAGAAGAACGGAAACTCTGCCCCAAAGTGGCACGAGATATCGAAAATCCCTAAAGCAAATAGAAGAACGGAAACTCTTCCCCAAAGTGGCACGAGATATCGAAAATCCCTAAAGCAAATAGAAGAACGAAAACCCTGCCGCAAAGTGGCACGAGATACCAAAAGAAGCCAGAGGCAACAAAAGGAACGGAAACTCTGCCCCAAAGTGGCACGAGATACCGAAAGAAGCCAGAGGCAACAAAAGGGACGGAAACTCTGCCCCAAAGTGGCACAAGATACCGAAAATCCCTAAAGCAACCAGAAGAATGGAGACTCTGCCCCAAAGTGGCACGAGATACCGACAATCCTTAGGGTGACCAGAAGAAAGGAGATTCTATCCAATATGATACGAGATACTGCAATTCCCAAAGAATACAAGAAAGGGATGAACACTCTATTTATATACCATAAGACACTCAAATGTCACGAAGAACGAGGAGGAACAAACAATTCTCTCCGGAATGGCAAATATCACCACGACTGCTTGGAAAAACAAGCAGGCAACATACACTACGAATAACATTGTAAGTGCTCGTTGAAATCCACAATTGGAGAAAACATGAACAAAACTCTCGAAAAATGAATAACAATTAAGTGAAAATATAAGAAAAGAGAGCACTACGTCTAGATTGACGAGCAAATCCTCTTTTCTAAAATAGAATATTAATAATTAGAATGATTATAATCCTGCAAGAAAAAACTTGATTCAATGTTTCATAGCAGGATAAACAATTTTCATTGAACATTAGCGAACCAACAGGTTGCCAAAATAAAGTAAAGAACTTAAATGAGGAATTGAAATAAAAGGCAACAAGTATGGGCTTGAATAATTAAGCATATAATGACGAGCATTCAAAAATGTAGTTTTTCTAAACATCAAATTGTTCAAATATATGAGAGCGACGCAGCGCCACGGATAAAACCAAATTAAAAATTAAAAATTGTTCATAAGTATAAAAATAGAAAGCCTTGGGGTCGCAATTTCAATCTTCCTCCTCATCCTCAGAGGGGGATACAGATCAGGCATCGGAAGCGGTGGTGAGAGTCTCTGGAGGATAAGCTTGTCATTCTCGAGCAGCGAGGCAAACTCGTCAGGTGTTGCAGGCTCATAAGCTGTACTAGGCGGCAGAATCTCTAGATTTGGCCCTAGAGACAGGTTCAACCATTTTGGCTCAAAACCGCCACGGACGTACTGCGTCGCATAAAGCTGATGCCCTGTCAGAGCTTGAGCATTCCGACCTTCAAGATCGCCTCGACTAGTGCAAATTTCTCGAAAAGTGTTGCTTCGAAGAAATTCTTCGGCTATCTCCACCTTCTGTTGGGTAGAAACCTACAAGGGTGTGAAAAATATTAATATGATAAGAGGAAAATAGAATGCGAGACGCCAAGAAAGGGAATATATTTTACCTCGCCAAGGCCTCGCAAATAGCCGTTCAGGTCGGCATTAAAGGTTTCTTCTTTAGCTATAGCCACCTCCTGTTTGAGTTCGGTAATCTGCTTGCTCAGCTCTTCCTTAAGCTGATCAGCCTCTTCGTGAGCTTTTTTAGCTGCCTCCCTAGCAGCATATTCTTTGACCTTTTGCAAGGCCTTCTCTTTATCATCTAGAGCAGCTTTAAAGGCAGCAATATCGTCACCATGGCCTTTTTCCCTTATTTCCATCAGCGCCGAGAACATCGTATCAACGAAACCGCCCGCCTAACAATTAAATGGGAAATCAGATCAGCATACAAGGTTCAGGTCAAATATAAATTAGCTTAAAAAACATAAATAATTACTGCTGTCAACAAATGAAGCGTGTTCCGCTCCACCATCCTCCTCTCTTAGGCAGATACCGGAAGAGGAACAGCAAGGCCAGGCAAGATAGCCTTCAGATGGTCGATAGCTTCGGCCTCTGAGATTTCATATCCACCAGCTCGAGCATGTGGGCCCTGACTAGTCCCAACCCCCGCATTTGGCCCAGTCGTTGGGATAGATCCTCCAGTAGATGGCCCCGCGGTTTGGTGCATTTTTCTTTTCTTATTTTGGGCAGCGCTCTCAGTATTGCCACCCAAACCACTTGCCAGGTTCTCTAAAACCTCAGCAGCAGCTCCAGCAGAGCTGCGACTACCCCCTAAGATATCATCAAAGAGATCAGCTCCCGTGCTCATAGCCGCATCAATTGAAGGATGACAGTGGCGGTATTGGTTTGCGAGCTGGCCTGGTCAGCAGCATCGGCTCGGTTCATCCTCGCGTGTCGATCCATAATATATTGAACTGCAACAAAATTATATCGTTACATACTCATTAAAAAGGCAAATCAAAAATATCATACGAGTTGCACAGCTATACCAAGGGTCATCCTTCCGTTATATTTCACTGGGGATAAACCAGCTAACGAGAGGACTCGATTTTCAACTAATATTTTAACATCAAATTGATGTTCTCGAACTAAATTCGGGATAAAATCATAATCCCATGAAGTTATAGAAACGCCGCTCGGTGTCATTACTTTTGACCCAGTGTACCATTCTCGGCGGTAATGCCTAAACTCGCCTTAATAACTTTCTTCGATATAAAATATCGTCTTTTCCAGTCTTTCCCATATCCGGTAGCCCCACCATTCAAGAACTTGCGATGTGTTTGTGCTTTGACATGATAGAATCCCTCTTCACGCCTCGCAATTTCGAACAACGCATAAAACTCATTGGGACTTTGTGGTTGGCGCAACGCCTTCATGACAATGATAAAGCCAATTAAGTTACCATAAGAGTTTGGCGTAAGTTGAGCGGGCACGACATATATCTTCCTAAGAAGCCATCTTAGCTCAAAAGGGATGGGAAACCGAAGACCATTGAGAAGTTGACCAACAAACACAGTCATATGCCCGGGCGGTGGGGTATGCATCCGATCATTCGGCCCGGGGAGGACGATCTTATACTTATCGGGTATATCGAAATTTACACGAAGCCCTTTACGACTATGTTGGAGACGTGAAATATACTGATCATAGGCCATTCCTGGGACCTCAACATGATCATCGAACTCCTTATTGATATAATCCACGTCTTCTTCACCCTCGCTGGGAGCGCGATTATCCTGATAAGATGTCAGGGGCGAATTATCGCTTTCGTATTCCGGCGCTGGTTGTTCAATGTTTGCATCGGCATTGCTACCCACAGGTGAACTAAGTTTTTCAATATCTATTAACTCCAATTCATTTACTTCGACTGGGCTCAAACCCGCGGGAGCATTAGTTGGATTCCCCATATTAATGGAACTGGAGCTCGAGCCAGTACTCGATTCACTCCCAGAAGTAGACTCACTGCTCACCATCTTTGTCGAGAACGAACTGAAAATAAATTAAGAATGTAGTCTGACTAACGGCAAACACGTCACTCTCGGTTCTCACTTCTCTCTTAAACATGCATGAAAAGGAAATTTCTGCTAAGAAAAATCTAACTAAATAAGGACAAGTTTTTTACCTTAAATGAATGTTCGAAAGAGAAACTTTTGCTTGATTAATTTATCCTGAGCAGAACAAAGTAACAAGTTAAATAAGCCCAGATAAACATTAAATGATCGGGGGCAACAGCTAAAAATTATATATGAACCGCATCGAACACTCACGATTCGATGCAGATCGCATCGAATCAGTGTTGTTCGATGCGGATCGCATCGAATGCTCAAAATTTGATGCGCTTTACCTGGGCAGCGGAATGCGAGAGGAGCAGAATGACCTCCTCACGATACCTCTGCCATTATATAGGGGGCAGAAGGCCCACCAGGCCCAATTCACTGATCGCATCGAACGAGCGCATCGAATGCACTTCATTCGATGCGATCTATCTGACGCATTGAACCTATGATGTTCGATGCGTTTTAATTCATTTTCGCATAATTATTGGAATCCGCTCCGAAAAAACATATGATTAAGAATATTCCAAACCAGTGAAAAATTTGGCAAAATGCATATAATATTGTTCTTTAAGTTTGGAAAACGATCTCCCCATCGACATCGTCTCCCAAACTGGGGGGACTATATGATGGGTGTGATTTAAGATTGGCCCAATACTTCTTTACTAGGCCGGCCCATTATCGCATCGAATCGGCATGACTCGATGCACCTTTCCGTATTGGTTAATGGGACCCACGGGACGACGACTATAAATAGCCCGTCCCCTTGTAATCTGTGCACCTTGATTTCCGAGAATTATTTTAGCATAGTCAGCATCGAATTCGACACGCATCGGATCGAATAATTCCCATTCGACACGAGTTCATACCAAATCTGTTTCATTCGACACGGTAAAATAAGCATCGAATTCGATACCTCAAGTACGCATCGAATTCGATACCCTCTAGAGCAGCATCGAATCCTTGTCATACGTTTCGCATCGAACAGAGCTTATTCGACACGTCAGCATCGAATAATCAGAATTCGATACGTTACAGTTAATCTTGTAATTGTTTTATTCAGTCTAAAAGTTTGTAATAAGTGTTCCGGACCAAGCTAGTCCGTTAATAAAATTGGATAGCATTGTTTTGGTTATTTATACTTCATTTGTATTGTATTACTGTGTTCTATTACCGTGACGAAATAAGACCAAAATACTCCCCAAAAAGGTCGAGAAGGCATGAAGAATCACTTTGAAATACCACCATGTGGCATATTATTCAATACACAAAATGTTTTGCGTGTTATACTTGGTTGAGTTGTTAACTACACTTGTCCATACTACGACTTTACGGGTCAAAACCAAACAGGCTCCTGAATAAACATGAACAATATTTGTCATTGCCTCACAATGAGAAGTCCTTATAAAAAATAATTTGATCAACGACGAGAAGCAGGGTCACTTTCACATTATAAAGCTTTTATCAATTCAACCGAAAATATAAAATAACTCTAAAAAGATTTAGCGCATTCTTTTAGATTACATATTCATATCCCATTTTGGGATCCAATACTCGAGGACAAGATTTGGTGTTCGTATAAATATAAGTGATTTCATTCTTTTCCCTTGTATAAGGAGATCTGTATCACAAAGAAGAACCTGGCTTCACCATATATGTGGCATGCGGGAGTATTATATCAGGAGGTACCTTTTCGATTTGAAAACGCGAAGAATCCACCAAATTTTGGTAAATGTGATGTTAGCAAGACCCATAGGAGACACAACTGAAGGCAAGACAACCACGAGTCAGGTGGTACAAAACAATGCCAAGGATCTAACGGAAACCTTCGACATCATAACCAAAATTGAATATGATCCTAAAAAATTATTCCTTGGAATTAAAGGAATCAAAACTTTTTTGATTATTCAAACATAAGCATATGCAACACGACACAGAAACATGTTGTGTAATGCGTATGTCTTAAATATACACATTTATATATATTTTCTGTAACTTATATATATTTAGAAAGTTTAATAGTTCTGTTAATTAGTTAATTAACAGCCTTCCTCTTTTAGTTAAAAAGGGTCGTTGGAGTTTGTAATATAAAAAGAGAGCCAGCTCCTGCTCATTCTACTTAGTTTTTCTTTTCTAGTCTTTGTAGATCAAACACACTGCTTGTGTCTGCGATTTACACACACAAGATTCATCACTGTAAATTATTCGATTCGGTTCAATAATATTTCGATAATATTGATTTCAATGGCGAATTGCAATTTCAATTCTTGTTATGGTGTCATTCACCAGGTTTCGTTCATTCTGATGTGCTAAATTGTTACTCGTTCTTTGTTCGATTTTGAATCTGCGAAATTAGGGTTCATATTTGTTAACGGGTTTTGATATTATTTCCTATTTAACGAGTTATTATTTTTGGGTTGGAACGCCAACCCCGACCCGAGGAGATTTGTTGGTTTTTATTGATTTGAAGCTGGACTCGGATATTTTCCGAGGTGCCTACGTATCCCCCGATTGGGAATCAAGCCACTCGTAGTTCTTTGTTCTCGGTGTTGATTATTTGGAGTATGTCGATTTTATTGATTGTGTTGATTTTATCTGTTGAAAGAGTAGACCTCCGTGAAGCCTTCAGAAAGAAAAGAATTTATTTTTCCTCTCCTCTGAAGCCTTTTTTAGTTTTATAGAGAACATAAGTTCCCTTGGGAGCGCCCCCCCTTTTCTCCCCTCCCGGGAGTGCGCTCTCCTCATTCTGATTTCTCACTTCTACCTTTTATAGAAGTTTTTTAGGGACAAGTGTCACTGTGCATGTGTCCACAGGTGTCATTATGCATGTGCGAAGAGATATGTTTTAGCTGTTTGGTATATCCGCTGATGGGGCGCTGACTAGGATGAATTATCCTCTTCGATAGCTTCAATGTGCTCTGATGAATTGGCTCCTTGGTTTTCTTCTCTCCGATGGGCGGTACCTATCGGAAACGCTGGATAAGTGGGAGGAAATGCTCATCCGATGCTATTGTAGTTTCGATAGTGGTCCATTGTTAGGTTGCCTTCTTCTGATGTGTATCCCGATAGGTGTTTCTGCCTTGGTCATAAATTGGGCATGTTTCAGAGTGCTTTGCTTTGTCTTCATGAAGTAATGTTTTTGTGACTCAGGTCCTCGCGATGAACTCTCCGATAGCTTTCATACATCGGAAGGTGCAGGGGGTGCTCTTGTATTTGGGGGACTCGGGGTCTTCGCCGTGTGATACGGGCATTTTATGGTTACGCATATAAATCATATAATAATATATCTGGCAATTTTTCGTAATCGAACTATAGTATATTTTAAGCACGTGGATTTTTACCCTGTTAACAAACCCCCCAGTTTCTAGGGCAGTTGACTGCACTAGAAACTTAAAAGTTCGAAAGTCACGATGGTCCTGGTTTCGTGGCCTTCAGTTATCGGAGTCGTCAAAAGCACTTGTCTCGGGCTTTTAGAGTATTATACGTAGTATCATGACATCTTAGTGTCTTTATAAGCACCATAGGGGATGTCATGACCCTTTTAGAGTATCGTAGAGTTATCAGGAACATTTCATAAGGCATCGTAGATCCTTGAGAGGAATTTCAAGTCGCATCCAGGATTTGGAAAACCTTGGGAGGGTATCACAAAACCCTTCTGGGGTGTCGTAGACCTTCGTCATTGACGTTTATGTCTGTTTAACACATGTCTCCAAAGTTCTTTGGCCTTGCTTTCGAGGAGATTATTGTGATTGTCTTCTCCGAGGGGAGAGGTTTCTGATCCCTTCGAAATGTGCCCTCGTGGGATTAATATCGTGGAATTGATTATTATTAATGTTGTGGCATTTAATTAACTGCGATTAAATGCAATTAATGGTGGTTTAATGCCACGTTCGGTACGTGGGTCGAGGTATTCAGACCGTTATTCTAACCGAAGAGGCGTGATGATTTATGACCCACTAGGCACGATTTCCAATCGTGGGGTGTAAAGAGGTTTAGTGGGTAATCAATGCCTTTATCGGGCCTAGGGTTTATAAACACCTCTCTCTCCTAATCTCTACTCTCACTTGCAATTTTAAGCAAAAAATTTCTCCCACTTAACCTTCTCTCTGCAAAAAAGCTCTCTAATCTTACCAAGATCTCTCTAATGGCGTCTCAATCCACAACCAACTTGGTGCCTGCCACTTCTGGCACTGGCGGGGCAACGGGGGCCGTTCTTTCGTCTTCTCGAAAGAGAAGCGCGGCGGCGGTGATGGGGGCCGGTGGTAGTGGCAGTGCTAGGAAGACGAAAAAGTCAAAGAAACATACCGACAAGGGTGGCATTCCTCGAGCTACCCAAAAAGTTGAAGTGACAGTTAGCACTGCTGAGGAGGAAGAAACTCGAAAGTTGTTCATCGAATACAGTGCTTCTGGCCGAAACGTGGAGGTGACGGTTCCGTTAGCCGATCAACGGGGTAATTCTCCTCCGCCGAAGCACTTAACAGTGTATTACTCCCAGGTAAAGGCGGGATTGCGTTCCTTCTTCCCGCCTTTTTACTGCGAGATTTTTAAGTATTGTAATGTGTGCCCGAGCCAACTTACCCCCAACTCTTTCACGGCCCTAGCTCTATTTTTTTCTGGTGTCTGGTGAGGGGAATTGAGTGTACGAGGGATAGATTTTTCGCAATCTTTGAGTTGAAGGTGTCTCCGGGGGGGGGGGGTCATTTCTACTATTTTAGCCATCGGGTCAAAGACGATCGGATCTCCGAGGGCAACGTCAGCTCTCACAGCACATGGAAGAACAAGTTTTTCTACATCAACCCCACCGAGGGGAAATGGGACATGCCACTTACCTGGAGGGTGCCCAAATTTCCAGAGAGGGTGATGGACGACACACTGGTGTTTTCACCGGTGTTTTCTGCGAAGCCTTTGGTGGTGTCAAAGGATTTCGCTCGTCTCTATCGGACCGCGGGCTTGCGACATATCGCCCCGATAGACAAAATCAAGACTCCTCTGGCCGTTCCCGAGAAATACTTCAACACTTTCGGTAAGTTACTATACTTATATGTCCTACTTTATAGGTATCTCTTCTGGTTTATCTAACCTTTAGCCATTTTTGCAGTGGATTTCTTACGACCGTACATGGTGGAAGGAGCCAGTGGCTTGGGTGGTAACGGGGAGATGGGGGCTCAGGAAGGAAAGTTGACAGTGGGATATAGCGAAGTCTCCGGGGCTGCGGAGGGTGATACCGAGCAAGCGAGGACTCGTTTAACAACTTCGACAGCCATGTCCCGATCATCCAGTGGAACGTCTGATACCCCGAAAGAGACGGAGTTAGGCGTAACTTCCGCGGGTGCGGTCCTCGCGGGGGCTTTCTTACTAGGAGAAGGGGATGAGGTGGTAGGGATAGGGGGTTGCCCTTAACCCCCCCCCCAGGTGTTGTCGACATATCTTCCCCCTCAGATGCATCGGGGGATTCACTGGAGATGCTACTGGCAACCCCTCCTAAAGGTACTTATCTCTTCTTAGTTTAAGTAATATCGAGATACTTACATATTTACCTATATGAAACTCTTTTCTTGACAAACAAAGGACCTGCCCTCCCAGCCGAGAACGAAGGAGTATCTCAGGAGGATGCTCCAGATTTGGGTAAGCTTCTCAAGATTAATCCTTTCCTCCTTTAGTTTTTCTTTAAGGAGTAGTTTGCTTACATGGGAAGTTTTTGAATCGCAGGGGGTAACAATTTATTTAATCTGGAAGGAGGATCATTTCCTTCAACTTCCGATGATCCGATGGCCTTATTGGAGGAGCTGATGACTGCAACTCCTTCTTTTTCCGGACATCCTACTCCGAGTCCGTTTGCTGCTATTCAATCGGATAGTCCCGCGGTTACCCAGGTACCCATATCAGGGGGTGTACCTATAGGGGGACCTTCGTCCTCGAGTGTTCCAGCCTCGGGACACGGGCCTAGCTCAGAAGAGGCTAAGGTGGCCCTCGATACAGTCACCCGATACTTATTGGCTGCCAACTCTCTGCCGTCGGGGGGAGTGGCAGTTTGTCCAGACTTGCACGAATTGGATAGCCATGCTGGTAAGATCTAATTTCTACTTATCTAATTCTTTTAGGACCCAATGTGGGATCTTTATCCATCTATTTTGCTTTCTAGGCGCCTAAAATGCTTCCCCTTCTATTACTCGAGGTTGAGAAATTGCAGAAGTTGGCGGGCGCAGCGGAAGAACGGTCTCGGAAACTGGAGGAAGAGAATAAGGATCTCCGAGAAAAGGTGGGGAAGTATTACGAAGCGTGGGCTAAAATCACACAGCAGAACCAAGAGCTAAGGGAGGAAAACAAGTGGCTCCAATCTTACATATCGGAGATGGAGGCCTCGGGGTTGGTTTTGAAAGAAAAGGTTAACTCCCTTGAGGAAGGGAAGATTGCATGGGAGGCAAAACAGAAGGAGTTGGAGCGCAGCTTGTATCAAGCGCTTGGTCAGGTGGACGCTCTTAATGAGAAGCTGTCGAAAGCTCTGGTTTCGGGGAGCATCACCTCCGAGGAGATGCAACAGAGGATGAATGTTGCAGTGAAGCAAGCCCAGGAGGAGGCCACTACCCGAGTCAAGGAACTATATGTCTGTAAAAATCACGGATACCTGGTCGGACATGTAATGTGGGGGTTCCTTCAATGCTTCGGGCAAGTGTGCAGGAAGATATCTCCCAACGTAGATCCGCGTCTGATAAATATAGCGGAGATGGAGAAGCCCACGCTGGAACAAGCTTATGGTCTTTTTGTCAAGAGTAGTTCTCAGCTTCCTCCTTCCTCTGCTGCCTCGAGTCGGGTTCCCTTAACTGCCGTGGTCCCTCTGCCTACCACTCGTACTTCTCCTGATATGGGGGCCCATGCTGGTCCTTCTGGTGCTCCCCCTCCTACAAGCGTTTCGATTCTCGCTCCCGCAACTGGGCCAACCCCCACCTCTGCGAGCTCTCTACCCCCCCCCCCATCTTAGAGGCTCTATTACTATTTAAGCATACTTGTAATTTATTTTTTATTGGAATGAAACTTACCTTTTCCGTGTTAATAGTCATCGCAACTTTTCAGCACGTTATGAATACTTGGGTCCTTTCCTTTAATTGTAGAACTTAAGATTGAGTTTAAAGAGATGAGATAGTATCTCATTCTTACTGGCCAAACAAATTACTTAGCATAACGTGCCCGTTCGCAGTGCAAACTTTGGAGATACATTTTCTCTAAATAGAGGTATCCCCCGACACGTAATTGTAGCTGTAACATAGCTTGGACAACTCACACTTAATTCGGTCATCCGAGGAAAGATTTCTAAGTATATATAGGTGCTTGGAGTTTAGTGAATATTCTCACGTACTTTTAAAGAATCATTCCAGTAGGATTATTCACACTTCTAGTTACGAATAAAGGTTCTCCGCGTAAACGCCCCCGGAGAACTTCTCCGAGGCCACTGGACTACCTCTTTCCTTCCTTTACAAGTCTTTTATAGACTTCGCATATATACTTATACAGCAATTAGAAAATCCTAAGATTTTTAAGGAGATACCCAAGATTGGAATCGAATCACGCGAGTTTGGAGAAATAAAAACTTACCTTCGGAGCGTATCGCCCAGTGGCAGGAGCACTTGTTTTCCGCTTTGATCTTGGCGGCGATCTCTTCGGGCTTGCTCAAGGATTCGATGACGTTCCCACATACGGTGCCACTTTGGTGACGGGTTTGGATATTATTCCCCTATTTAACGAGTTATTATTTTTGGGTTGGAACGCCAATCCCGACCCGAGAAGATTTGTTGTTTTTTATTGATTTGGGGCTGGACTCGGATATTTTCCGAGGTGCCTACGTATCCCCCGATTGGGAATCAAGCCACTCGTAGTTCTTTGTTCTCGGTGTTGATTATTTGGAGTATGTCGATTTTATTGATTGTGTTGATTTTATCTGTTGAAAGAGTAGACCTCCGTGAAGCCTTCAGAAAGAAAAGAGTTTATTTTTCCTCTTCTCTGAAGCCTTTTTTAGTTTTATAGAGAACATAAGTTCCCTTGGGAGCGCCCCCCCTTTTCTCCCCTCTCGGGAGTGCGCTCTCCTCATTCTGATTTCTCACTACTACCTTTTATAGAAGTTTTTTAGGGACAAGTGTCACTGTGCATGTGTCCACAGGTGTCATTATGCATGTGCGAAGAGATAGGTTTTAGCTGTTTGGTATATCCGCTGATTGGGCGCTGACTAGGATGAATTATCCTCTCCGATAGCTTCAATGTGCTATGATGAATTGGCTCCTTGGTTTTCTTCTCTCCGATGGGCGGTACCTATCGGAAACGCTGGATAGGTGGGAGGGAATGCTCGTTCAATGATGTTGTAGTTTCGATAGTGGTCCATTGTTAGGTTGCCTTCTTCTGATGTGTATCCCGATAGGTGTTTCTGCCTTGGTCATAAATTGGGCATGTTTCCGAGGGCTTTGCTTTGTCCTCATGAAGTAATGTTTTTTTGACTCAGGTCCTCGCGATGAACTCTCCAATAGCTTTCAGACATCGGAGGGTGCATGGGGTGCTCTTGTATTTGGGGGACTCGGGGTCTTCGCCGTGTGATACGGGTATTTTATAGTTACGCATATAAATCATATAATAATATATCCGGCAATTTTTAGTAATCGAACCATAGTATATTTTAAGCACGTGGATTTTTACCCTGTTAACATTATTTTCCCCCAAATTCGATTTCTTCTTTTGATCTCTGCAAATCCTGAACAATGTCTGGTTCAGTACCCGGAACCTCTTCTACTACTGTACCTAGTTCTAATGCTAGAATCCTTGTGAGGATTCAAATTCTGTGTATTGATTGGGGTCACACAATTTCACAGGATCCACCATTGTTGCTGAACTCTTTAATGGTGAGAACTACATTACCTGGACTAAGGATATTGAGATGGCACTCACAATTAAGAACAAGATTAGTTTCATCGATGGTACTCCTATCCCCGCTAATGATCCAGTGTTGAGAAATTATTGGTTGAGAGCCAACAATCTGGTTCTTTCTTGGTTACCTAGGGCTGTGAGAGGTGATATAAGAAAGACTTTGATGTACTTTAAGACTGCTATTGAGATTTGGGAAGAGTTGAAAACAAGGTATGACAGATCTGATGGTTCTAGGGTGTTTCAACTCCAGAAATCTTTGTCCGCCATCACTCAAGGCTCCATGACAATCATTGCTTACTATAATGCTTTTAGAGCCTTGTGGGATGAATATGTGAATTATAGACCTATCATCACTTGTGCTTGTGGTTTGTGTGTCTGCAACATGAACAAACAGATGATGGATCTCCAACAATCTGACTGTGTGATGTTCTTCTTGGTGGGACTCAATGATTCCTTTACTGCCATAAGGAGTCAAATCCTCTTATATTCTCCTTTACCATCTTTCTCTAGAGTGTACTCTATTATGCTTCAAGAAGAAAACCAGAGTAATATTCACTTGAGCAGTATCCCTTCTGATCCCCATGTTATATTCATCAGAGCAAGAGGAACTCCAGGCAATGGCTCCACTGTCCAAAATCAGTTCAAGAAGGGAAAAGATAAGAAGAAGCATAAATGCACTCACTGTGGCTTTGAGGGACACATTGTTGATCGATGCTTCCAACTCATTGGATATCCCCTAAATGGGATGGTCCAACTGGTAAAAGATACCAAAGCTTCTCAGAACAACTCCTCAGCTCATCTTGCTTCCACTCGTGGAGCTCCTACTTCACAAAATGTTGCTTCCACCACTTCTGATCCCAATCAGCTTCTCTTTGAGCAGTTCTTAGCATTTAACAGGGCTCAGGGTGGTTCCTCCTCCACAACAGCTCCACCTTTTGCAGCAACTGCTGGTGTTGTGTCAGGTATCAATCATTCTTGCTTGGCATCCATTAGTCTAACATGTACAGCCAATGGGAGGCCTTGGATTCTTGACACAGGAGCCACAGATCACATGATCTGTGAACCTCACTTATTCACTCATGATGCCAAGCATGTTATGATTCTTGTTTCCTTACCAACTAAACACACAACGCATGCAAAGTTATGCACAGATATTCCTCTTACTTCCCCAATTTTTCTAAAAGATGCATTATATGTACCAGAATTTGATTATAACTTAATTTCAGTTTCAAAAATAACCAAATTCTCTAATGTTTGCTTAACTTTCTTTTCTGATATATGCTTAATTCAGGACCCAATCATGAGGAAGATGATTAGTTCTGCTAAAGAGAAGAATGGTCTTTATATTGTTGCATTACATGATTTTGTCAATAAGAGTGCCCCTAATATTCAGTTTTCTACTCACTGTAATGCTGCTTCAGTAGATAAAACTCTTTGGCACTCAAGGCTTGGGCACCCTTCTCATGAAAAATTGACATGTATCCCTACTTTTGATTCAATAAAATATCATTATTCTACATTATGTGATACTTGTCATTATGCCAAACATAAAAGATCTGCATTTCCTGTTAGTGTTACTTCATCTAATTCAGCTTTTGAACTTATACGTTGTGATGTATAGGGTCCATTTTTTACCCCTGCTCATGATGGTTGTAGATTCTTTTTAACAATTGTTGATGATTTCACAAGAAATACCTGGGTATATTTTATGAAACACAAGTCGGAAGTGCAATATCATTTAGAACAGTTTTATCTTCTCACCGAAAACCATTTTAACTCCAAAATTAAAACTTTAAGGAGTGACAATGGTACTGAATTCTCAATGAAAGAGTTTTATGCTAAGTATGGCATTTTGCACCAAACTAGCCGTGTGGAAACCCCACAACATAATGGTTTAGTTGAGCGCAAGCATCAACATCTTCTTCAGGTAGCAAGATCATTAAAATTTCAGTCCAATCTCCCTCTTAAATATTGGACTTATTGTATAGCCACTACAGCATTTCTTATAAACAGACTGCCCTCAGCAGTGCTTCAAAACAAAAATCCCTTTGAAATGTTGTTCAAAAGGGCTCATGATTACTCTATATAAAGAGATTTTGGTTGTCTCTGCTTTGCATCCACCCTCAGTGCTCACAGACATAAATTTGCAGAAAGAGCACAAAATTGCATCTTTCTTGGTTACCTAAGAGGAACCAAAGGTTACCTTCTTTTAAACCTGAAAACTAACAAGACACTCATTTAAAGAGATGTCACTTTCTATGAAAAAGAATTTCCTTTCAGGGTACAAGACTCTTCTACTAAACAACTGTCTACTGAAGAACAGAACCAGCTCAGCTTTTGCACTGATCCATTCATCTCTCCAATTGGAGTCACTCAAATTGAAGAAGCTCCCGTTGCAGTGCTTCCAGAACAGGAACCATACAATCATGGACCTCCTAGTCCTGAGGATGTCCAATCTCAAGTTCACACTACTGATCTTTAAATCCAACCACAAGACACAGTTCAAGAATCACTCAGCAGTGATGACAACAATGATGCTACCACCCAAACAAGTATCCCTATATCTCAAACTCCTATTGATATTACTGAGGTTCCTATAACCAGAAAGTCCACTAGAAACTCTAAACTCCCTGCTTATCTTAACTCATATGATTATTCTTTACCCTCATCTGTTACTAAGAATGCTCTATGTTCTGTCAGATATCCTATAGAACATCATTTATCCACTAAAAGATTATCTACTTCTCATGCTACTTTCACTGCTTCTATATCTACTATCACTGAGCCTATGACCTTTAATCAAGCAAATAAGTCACTGGATTGGCAGTTATCTATGATCAAGGAAATAAAAGTCCTTGAAAAGACAAACACATGGATTCTCACTTCACTACCTCCTGGACAAAATTGTGTTGGTTGCAAATGGGTTTATAAAGTTAAATTGAAAGCTGATGGCTCAATTGAAAGATATAAGGCAAGACTAGTTGCTAAGGGATACACTCAGGAATCTAGTCTTGATTATTTTGACATATTTTCTCCAGTTGCTAAAATCACAACTGTGAGAGTTTTACTTGCAGTTGCAGCATCAAAGAACTCGTTCTTGCGGCAACTGGATGTCAATAATGCATTTCTCCATGGAGATCTTGATGAGAAAATTTATATGACTCCTTCTCCAGGGTACTTACAGCCTAATGACAGGAGAGTTTGCTTACTAAAGAAGAGCCTTTATGGTTTAAAACAGGCTTCAAGACAATAGTTTCACAAATTAACAACTTGTTTAATCAAGTTTGGTTATACTCAATCTATTTTTAACTCCTCTCTATTCATTAAAGCTATAAACAACTCATTTACTGTTGGAGAATATTTGGAATTGAGTCCAAATAATAAGTGCAAAGTGCAAAGTGTGTGAATAGTAATTGCTTATTGAGAAGCATTTTTTTTGAAATTCAATATTTGTGAATATTTTTTTAATTTTGAAGACACACTTATTATTGTGCTTGAATGTGGTAAAAAAACATCATTTGAATGCATTCAAATGGTTATGAATGACAAGAGTAATCACCCCCTTTAATGTCTTGTGGTGGTTACATTTTTTTCTCACCTATAAAAGGAGGCCTCCAGTCTTGGGAAAAAATTATCCAACAAGCATACAAAACAAAACCATTCTTTTTGCATACATAGCATACATTTTTCTAAGTTCTGCAAGTATTACGAAGTTCGATAGAGGAATTGATCTTAGCTTCAAGACTTTTCCACCACGACGGACGTTGTACCTTGGGAGGTCGTTGCCATCGAGGGTTCAAAGATGAACTGGTAAATTGATCTTAAGGGGAGGAGGTTAAACTTCCAACTCGTCCAATTCACTCCAAAGAAGTTTCTGACTCGCCTAATCCACTCCAAGGATTTTATCATCAGTTGCTGAGAGGTATATCTATATTCATTTTCATAATTTGTTGCGATACATATTATATGAAATCACATGTGTAGGTTTATGTGTTTGATACTGGAATTATAATTTTATTGTTATTCATACGTGTAAGTGCACGCACGTTTCCCAACAATCTTAAGATCAATTTTTTATTTACGTATTTTTGTGTGTTGCACGTACAAGGTGGTTTGATAATCTTCTTAATCTATCCAGTAACTATCTGGAAAAAAAAGGTTTCAAAATTGTATCGGCAGCCCTTAGTTTCTATTTGTGGAAAAACAAAATTGCAGGTTTTTGTTCTGTTTGACTGTTTTAAAAACTAAAAGCAACACGTTTTTCAAAACTAATTTCAGTACTGCTGCTACTGTGATTCGATCACATGACCTCCTGCTAATTGAATGCCATCTTTACCGTTAGCCTGTTACATTTCTTAAGGATTAATTTCGCGGTTATATATTTATTCGCTATTAAGCTGCTGGATTAAAATATGTTAAAAGACGTTACAATCTGGATTTGAACCTGTAACCTCAGACTCATTTCCTCTAAGTCCCACCGTTAGACTAGCATTTAATTCTGTTTATTGCATGCGTAAACGTGTAATTGACTTATAGTGTTGCAGTTAATTATTTAGTCTTTAACTCCCATGCTATATTATGTTGTTGATGCAAGCTTATGTGATTAAAATTAAGTTGAGAAACCAAACCGTACATGTGATAGTACTTTAATTTGGGAAAATTAAAAATAGTTGATTATATGCTTGTGATATTGCACGTGAACCATTGAGATTAAGGAAAAAAAAAGAATTTCAAAAATAATTCCAAGTATTGAGACTTGTGAATTGGAAGGAAATTTAAAGTGAGAATACCTATACAGACGGTTCTGTCGCAGAAAGGTGGAGTGTAAGTGGACTTGTCCCTCCACTAGTCTGGGAACCTAATATTCTATTGCAGAAATGTGGACTTTAAAGAGGTTTCGTCCCTCCACCGGCCTGGGAATATTTGTATAAATATTTGAGTTGAGAATTCTCAGCGATACTAATCGAAATAATTGTGAGAATTATTTGTTTAGTTATGGCGGCTGAAATTTCAAATAACAACTCGAATGAATGGTTGGTAGACATTGGGGCTACTCGACACATCTGCACCAACAAGTGGATGTTTAAGACCTATGAACCAGTAGAGAATGAGCAGTGTTATAAGAGAAACTTTGTTGTCTAGAAGGTTGAGGGCGAAGGGACGGTTGTGGTGAAGATGACCTCGGGGAAAGAGTTGACCCTGAAAGAGGTGCTTCATGTTCCAAAGATTCACAAGAATCTAATATCTGGTATAGTACTGAACAAGAAAGGGTTCACACTTGTCTTTGAGTCAGACAAGGTCATCCTGTCTAAGGGTGGAACCTTTGTGGGCAAGGGTTATTTGTCGGACAATCTGTTTAAGATGTTTGTAACGACAATAGTGCCTAAGACTAAGATTAATACTAGAAATGAGGCTAGCACGTTCGTTGATGTAGTAATTGTGAGAGATTACTCGTGTACCGCTTTATGGCATGGTAGATTAGGTCACGTGAATCTTAAATCTTTACAAAGATTAAGTTCACTAAACTTAATACCGAAATTTAACATCAACCATGAGCACAAGTGTGAGACTTGTGTCGAAGCAAAAACGGCGAAATCCTCGTTCCACTCG
This sequence comes from Linaria vulgaris, assembly GCA_948329865.1. Classification (NCBI taxonomy): domain Eukaryota; kingdom Viridiplantae; phylum Streptophyta; class Magnoliopsida; order Lamiales; family Plantaginaceae; genus Linaria; species Linaria vulgaris. The sequence continues at coordinate 116,866,430 of OX415250.1, read as the reverse complement.
ATAGAACGAAGCACTGAACCACTGAGTTTGATCCATACTGATTTATGTGATCTTAAGTACGTACAATCTAGAGGCGGTAACAGTTATTTTATAACGTTTATCGATGATTGTACAAGATATTGCTATGTATACTTAATGAGAAGTAAAGACGAAGCAATAGACATGTTCATTCACTATAAGAATGAAGTTGAGAACCAACTCGAAAAGAAGATCAAGAATCTTCGAAGTGACCGAGGAGGCGAATATGAGTCGCCATTTGCACAACTTTGTGCAGAAAGTGGGATCATTCATCAAACTACAACGCCATATTCTCCCGAGCAAAATGGCATTACAGAAAGGAAGAATAGAACGTTGAAGGATATGATGAATGCGATGCTTATAAGTTCTGGTCTACCTCAGAACATGTGGGGGGAAGCTTTGCTCTCCGCCAACCATGTGCTAAATCGCCTACCGCACATAAGGTTGGATAAAACGCCTTATGAATTGTGGAAAGGACACGCGCCTTGCTACAAGTTCTTAAGGGTTTGGGGTTGTCTAGCAAAGGTCCCAATTCCGCCTCCTAAAAGGACTAGGATAGGACCTAAGACAGTTGACTGTGTATTTATTGGATATGCGCAAGATAGTAGCACATTTCGATTTCTAGTACACAAGTCAGATAACTCTGAAATGAGTGTGAATACTATCATTGAGGCTCGAGATGCTTCATTCTTCGAGGAGATATTTCCCCACAAAACTCGATTCATTGAGAAAACAAAAAGAAATGTGGGGGTGAGAGAATCTCAAGAAGATGAAGAAGAACTAAGTCCGAGAAGAAGTAAAAGAGCTAGAAAAGAGAAATCTTTTGGCTCAGATTTTCTAACATACATGTTAGAAAATGATCCCGCTACTTTCAAGGAAGCAATGTCCTCTCCGAACTCGATTCTTTGGAAAGAAGCGGTAAACAATGAGATAGATTATGTCTTACAAAACCACACGTGGGAGCTAGTGGATCTTCCTCCGGGAAATAAACCACTAGGACACAAGTGGGTCTTCACGAAGAAGATGAAAACTGATGGTACCGTTGACAAGTACAAGGCGAGACTTGTAGTCAAGGGGTATAGACAAACATAAGGTGTTGATTATTTCGACACTTATGCTCATGTTTCCAGTAAAACGTCAATTCGTTTAATCATTGCTCTCGTGGCTTTGTTTAATCTTGAGATCCATCAAATGGATGTGAAAACGGCGTTCTTAAATGGAGACTTAGAAGAGGGGATTTACATGGAACAATCCGAAGGGTTCGTGGTTCCAGGTAAAGAGAAAAAGGTGTGCAAACTTGTCAAATCCTTATATGGGTTAAAACAAGCACCTAAACAATGGCACGAAAGATTTGATAACGTTATGCTTTCAAATGGATTTCGTATAAATCAAAGTGACAAATGTGTTTACGTGAAAAGAGAGGAAAAAGACTATGTTATAGTCTGTCTCTACGTAGATGACATGATCATTGTCGGTAATAATAATAACATTAATATTACCAAGAATATGTTGTCACGTAACTTTGACATGAAAGACTTAGGTCTTGCAGATGTCATACTTGGGATGAAAATCACCAAGACACCAGATGGCTACGCACTGTCCCAGGGTCATTACGTCAAGAAAATTCTTGACAAGTTTGACAAGGGAAGCGATGATATTGCAAGAACACCAATAGAAGTGGTGTGTAATTTGCACAAAAACTATGGAGATAGTGTGCGTCAGTTAGAATATTCAAGGATCATAGGCAGTCTCATGTACCTCATGAACTGTACTGGACCTGATATTGCAAACTCGGTGAATAGACTGAGTAGGTATACAATCAGTCCTAGTACTGAGCACTGGAAAGCGATAGTTAGAGTACTTAGATATCTAAGATACACTGCTAACTATGGATTGCATTATACCAGACATCCAGCGGTCATAGAGGGTTTTTCGGATGCTAACTGGATCACAGACACCAAGAATATAAGATCTACGAGTGGATACATATTCATAATTGGACGTGCATCGATTTCATGGAAATCGTGCAAGCAGACGTGCATTACAAGATCAACTATGGAATATGAGTTCATAGCGTTGGATCTTGCAACTGACAAGGCTTACTGGCTTCAGATCTTTCTTCAAGATATTCCGATGTGGCCAAAGCCAGTGGCTTCTATTAGCGTGCACTGTGATAGTTAGGCAGCTATAGGAAGAGCACAAAGTAATGTGTACAATGGGAAGTCTCGACACATACGTCGAAGACATAAGAGTGTACGACAATTTTTGAAAACTGGCGTAATTTCCTTAGACTTTGTGAGGTCTAAAGAAATATTGCAGACCCATTGACGAAAGGTCTAGCAAGAGACCAAGTAGAAATTTCATCGAGGGGAATGGGATTGAAGCCCACGAAAATGACCTCCAACCACGATGGCAACCCTACCTGAATTGTTAACCCCAATTTGCAGGTTCAAAGGGACAACCGAATTGTGAGAGGTGAGGTCGAACAAAGAACTCGAGAAATTGAGTTCCCAACCCATTTCTATGATGAAAGAGTGATAGACCAGTACAGTGAAGGAGAACTTGAGGTTGTAATGATCCTTATGACTTGTTATAACAAGTGGGGTATGACAGGATATCCTTTAATGTGAGATCACCTATGTCGAATGTGAAGGGGCCGCTTCGTTGAGATGAGTTAAAGGGCTAAATCTCTAGAGCGTTCGATGAATTTTGCCAAGGCAGTCCAGGGCCGAAATGGACAACAACGAAAGGACGAAAGTAATACTAGAATGAGTTGTGTGAGTATCATTGTCTTGGTATACACAAAACGCCGAACAGTTCAAGACATCACGTCCACTGGTTGGCAAGTATATCCGATGGTATTTCACTAAGGAAGGTTCAAGGCCCAAAACCACCTATCCTGATGCAACAAGTTCTAGCAGAACTCAGAAATTGCATTTAGCATTGCTAGGCTCACGTGCATTTCAACCAATTACGTTCATGTGGGGGATTGTTGGAGAATATTTGGAATTGAGTCCAAATAATAAGTGCAAAGTGCAAAGTGTGTGAATAGTAATTGCTTATTGAGAAGCATTTTTTTTGAAATTCAATATTTGTGAATATTTTTTTAATTTTGAAGACACACTTATTATTGTGCTTGAATGTGGTCAAAAAATAAAAAATCATTTGAATGCATTCAAATGGTTATGAATGACAAGAGTAATCACCTCCTTTAATGTCTTGTGGTTGTTACATTTTTTTCTCACCTATAAAAGGAGGCCTCCACTCTTGGGAAAAAATTATCCAACAAGCATACAAAACAAAACCATTCTTTTTGCATACATAGCATACATTTTTCTAAGTTCTGCAAGTATTACGAAGTTCGATAGAGGAATTGATCTTAGCTTCAAGACTTTTCCACCGCGACGGATGTTGTACCTTGGGATGTCGTTGCCATCGAGGGTTCGAAGCTGAACCGGCAAATTGATCTTAAGGGGAGGAGGTTAAACTTCCAACTCGTCCAATTTACTCCAAAGAAGTTTCTGACTCGCCTAATCCACTCCAAGGATTTTATCATCAGTTGCTGAGAGGTATATCTATATTCATTTTCATAATTTGTTGCGATACATATTATATGAAATCACATGTGTAGGTTTATGTGTTTGATACTGTAATTATAATTTTATTGTTATTCATACGTGTAAGTGCACGCACATTTTCCAACATTTACTGCAGTATGTATCTATGTTGATGATATTATCTTAGCAGGAAATAATCAACAAGAAATAACTGAATTGACGGAGAATCTTCACGGAGAATTCACTATTAAGGACCTTGGTCCACTGAAATATATCCTTAGCATCGAGATTGCCAGGAGTAAACAAGGAATATGCATTTCCCAAAGGAAATATGCATTGGATATAATATCTGAAGCTGGCTACCTGGGTTGTAAACCTTGCAACACACCAATGGATTCCTCAACCAGACTTAAATCTAATGATTTTACTCTCCTCTCTAATCATACTACTTACAGGCGCTTAGTGGGAAGATTGTTGTATCTAACAATCACTAGGCCTGACATAAGCTTTAGCATTCAGTCCTTAACTCAATTCATGTCTAATCCTACTGTATCTCACCTTGCAGCAGCTCACAAAGTGCTTAGATACGTCAAATCATCTCCTGGCAAAGGTGTCTTCCTTCTTGTTTCTTCTGATCTTCACATTAAAGCATTTTCAGATAGTGATTGGGCAGCTTGTCATGACATTAGAAGAAGCGTCACAGGATATACAATCTACCTAGGAGACTCCTTGGTCTCTTGGAAAGCAAAGAAGAAACCAACAATTGCAAGATCCAGCACTGAAGCAGAATAGTTGCAACCACAACTTGTGAGGTTCTGTAGCTGATGAACTTACTCAAAGATCTTCACATTCCACAGCAGAAAACTCCTCTCCTCTTCACAGATAATAAAAGTGCCTACTGCATTGTCAATAATCCAGTTCACCATGAAAGAACTAAGCATATACAAATTGATTGTCACTTTGTTAGAGAGAAGGTTCAAAGTGGTTTGTTGAAGGTTGTTCATATCTCCAATGATCATCAAATTGCTGAAATCCTAACCAAGCCTCTCTCCCTTCAACCTTTCTCTAGTATTATCTCCAAGATGGGCATGATCAACATACATGCACCTCTTGAGGGGGGCTCTTAAATATATACATTTATATATATTTTCTGTAACTTATATATATTTAGAAAATTTAATAGTTCTGTTAATTAGTTAATTAACAGCCTTCATCTTTTAGTTAAAAAGAGTCGTTTGAGTTTGTAATATAAAAAGAGAGCCCACCCCTGCTCATTCTACTTAGTTTTTCTTTTCCAGTCTTTGTAGATCAAACACACCGCTTGTGTGTGTGATTTACACACACAAGATTCATCACTGTAAATCATTCAATTCAGTTCAATAATATTTCGATAAAGTTGATTTCAATGGCGAATTGCGATTTTAATTCTTGTTAATATGTGATCAGTAAGGTTAACATCTCCTATGAGGGTGACATTTCTGTGTGTGCCATTAGGTAAGTAAACATGAGTATGGCAAGGAGGCACAGAAGAAGTGATCATGCACTTAGCATTGGTACCATGTGGTTGGAAGCTCCATTATCAATAATCCATACATCATGAGAAATTTTATTGATAACAAGAAGGTTGAGTTGAATACCAGCAAAATCTCCAAAATGTGCATAGTTGACATGTTCAAACTCTCTGTGAGGAGCAAAGTTCTTCATCTTGTCCTGATTCATCATAACCCTCATCATGTTCATGAAATCAACTTGAAACTGATCAGATGGCATAACATGTGAAGAAGAGACATCAAACTGGGAATGAACAGTAGGAGATTCCACAGCATAGCAGCAAATTTCTGGGTTGGAGGATTCTTTTTCTCCTTTAGGTCCTTCTACCAATCTGGTATAACAACCAGTTTGAAGCACGTTTCCTTCAAGTGAACATTGGCTTTACAGAAATCATAAAACCTATCAAAGTTCTTCTTCTTAGAGTACTAAGGCGGATAAGATTCCTTAGGGTGTAGGAGTATTTACCAGGTTGTTTGGCATACATAGCAGTGTTATCCTGTATAGAAGAGTAATGAAGTTGAATCTCTTGTTGTTTCTAAACCCTGAAGACCATGGAGTAGGCATTTTCATCCATAGATAGTGGATCCTAGCCAAGGATATGACATCTAATTCCCTCATAGTAATTATTGAGACCAATGAAAAATTGCATGAGTCTAGTAACATATGTAGCTTTGAGAGCTTGTTGAGCAAGCTCACAAATGCAAGTATTTGCAGCACCACAATAACATGTAATCACTGGCATAAGGCAACTGAGTTCATCAAATAGTTTCTTCAATTTGGTATAATACACAGATACAGTAAGAGTTCCTTCAGATAATACACACATAAAATAAGAGTGCATTGAGACACATAAGCAACATCTCTTTGAAGTTGATATAATAAAGAACCATTACTTTGGCCAAAATGAGTGTCAAGTTAAGACCAGAGAGCATGAGCAGATTTCGCAAATAAGTAAGCATCAAGAAAAACCTATAGGAAATATATCTCAACAGTCACGACGTAATCATGCAATCAACACGTTCTCATTCCTTTAAATCAGGATCAGAAGGATGAGGTTGTGGTATAGTTTCATCAATAAAACCTAATTATTGTTTAGCACCTGAAGCAATACGAACAGGTCTGGCCCAAGGAAGCTAGTTTTGAATACCTAAGAGACGAACATATGTGAGAATTAAGCCAGGTTGATCGAAATTGTGTAGCTGAAATGATTCGTTGTGAGATCGCAGCGGAGCAACGACAGAATTTAAGTGCGAGACGGTGGAAGACGACGAATCAGCTGCTGGAGCAACACCAAACGTGATCGGAGGCGATCGACAGCAAATCGCAACGGCGAAAAGGTAAAGAGCTAGGCGAAGTACAAAATGTGTAGTAGATTAAGGTGATCGATGTAGCAAATCGATTACAATTGCAGGTAGGATGGATCGAAAATGGAGAATGATACCATGTTCAGATCTAGAGAGAGAAAGTAGAAAATAACAGAAATATTATTCATGAACTAATGAATTACAAAAGGGAAAAGAGAATAAATACAACAGCTACAACGCAACGCATTTGAGCAAGAAAGGAAACGAAATTGAAACTAACAACTTAACACTATTTACAAAAATACCAACATTTATAACTGGTACATAGAAGAATGACTCGTGCATATCTAAAAATAGTGGTTTCTTTGAAATACTTCGAAACGTGAAGAAATTTTGGTGGAACGACCAATCTTAAAATTTTGAATCACACACTATATGCAGAATATCAATTAAAGTTTTAATAATTATAACAACACTGTTAAAGTTTTTATAAACATGCATCTATAAAGTGTTTTGATATCATTCAACATAATATCTAGTCAAACTTATGAGCGATGTCTATGTAATTATTGAAACAATAAGGCATATTATGTAATTAAAATAAAATAAATCCTAAAATATTTAAAATGTTATTTTCCCCTTCATTTCAACTCGTATTCCTAGTTCCCACTCATCGAAGGCCGAATCATCACAAGTCGAGTCGATTCTGGCCTACGTGGCCCCAAACTATTGGTTTAGCCTATGTGTTTTTCTCACACAATAATAAAATCTACTATTTAAAACAAAGAAAAACAAAAATCTATTTTATTTGCGATTCTCCATTGATCGATCTGAAAACCCTAGAAAGAGAAAATCCCAAATCGAATCAATCCTCCATCTCCAATTCAACGATTTTAAGGTCAGTAATTATCGAATCTAATTCTCATCCGTATGAATTTATGCTTTTGAATCTGTTCGTAATTCGTTTTTTTTGTTTTTTTTATGATATAAATGAAAATCGCAATAGTTCCTCGATCTGAATTTTGAATTTTTTGATCTAATGGAAAAACGACGTAGTTTCTCGATCTGAATTTTTTTTTTTTTTTTTTTGCGAATTTGAATTTCGTTTTGTACAGAAATGGCGACAGGTGGAGCTGCTCCCCAGAGAGGAACCGCAGCTGCTGCGGCGGCGAATCTTCGTCGGAGGAAAACGGGCGGTGGCGGTGCGGCTGGTGGTGCCGGTGGAACGATGCTCCAATTCTACACGGATGATGCACCTGGCCTTAAGATTTCACCGAACGTCGTGCTCGTAATGAGCATTGGTTTCATTGCTTTTGTTGCTATACTTCATGTCATGGGTAAGTTGTACTTTGTTCGCAAAGAGTAGGCAGATCAATCGTGCTAGTCGAGTCGAGGCGAGGCGAGGCGAACAAATGTTGTTTCAGTTAGGGCTGCTTTACCGATGCGATTAACTTTGTGCTAGATATGTTATTCAGTAAAATGTTGGAACAATTTTGATGTTTTATGTTTATTGTGAATTCTTTTTGAAGAAATCTTTGATTGAGGAGCTGATCGGTTGGCCGTTGTGATATCTTTTGCGTTGTTTTTTGTATTTCGTTGGGAATGGTAATAACCCGAATAGAACCGATTGACGGATCCAAGTTAGGAGTAGTTTTTGTTTGATTGGTTGTTGAATCGTTTTGGTTTCTTGATTACGTGTGTGGTTTGTTTCTCGTTCGAGCTCCTCCTGAGCTATCTCCTCTAGAAACCGGAACTTAGTCGAACTACTCTAATTTCATGTGAGAAGTAGTTTGTATTTTGAAACTTCCAAATGGTTTCTAACTCCTGAATAGACTACCAGTTCAGTCCCTTCTACTTCTATACAATTTTACCCAAATCAATATTACGATACAATTTTACCCAAGTCAATATAACGATCCAAAGTTCAAGTGATTTCATCGATTTGGAAGATGGTTGCCAGACGGTGATTAGCCTAACAGACGTTGATTGAACCATATTGTCTTAATTAAGCTTGCTCCACTTGCCATTGGTGAAGGATGAAATATTCTACTCTTGCTGCTTTCTTTTGTAACTTTGAAATCTCCATCCTGGGTGAGATCGGCAATTTTCTGTTGGCGCCTGGCTGATTTATTGGGTGAACCCATAAATATACCGGATAGTCTTGTTTTTCGTTCAAGAATTGCTCAGGGAATGTATTATGAGCCCCAGATTATAGCTATAAGCCCTCCTGAAAAGATCTTGAAGCTGAGACGACAATGAGTTTGATAAGGGCTTCACACCAACTGGTCCTTATAAATTGGTTTGTTGAATATCAAAGCAAAGATGAATTAGGTCATATAAACGAAAATGAAAAAAGCTACTTAAACATAGCTAAATGATTGAAACTAGTTGTCTGCTGCGTGTATTTACCCATTATGTTTCTTAGCGATTTTAGGTGTACTCTTTGTCTCACACTAACATTTCTAGCATCCAGGCCCAAAGAGATATATGTTTTACTCTTCATTTCGTGCCATGATTGTTTGGCGTGCTTGAGTCTGCGAGACAAACCCAAGTTACATTTCTACAGGGGAGTAGAACAGATGGCGAGACTATATCCAGGTCTGCCACTCGTTGGGCAAGTTTGTGTTTTATCCAAATGAATCTTCTTTTAAAAAGCTGACAAGAAGAAAACTGGCCCTCTTATATTGTAAATCATAACGATTTGAGCATCACAGAGAAAAACTGCATGTTTTTTATTTCAATTTACAATGAGCAAGCATAAAACGGAAAACGTTTTTAGCTCTTATAGGCTGCGTATTTGCTTCTTCCCGTGAATTTTGTTCCATTGAATTCAGTACGCAGTAACCATACATCTGTTATATATCAACTCCATGTGAGGATGAACAAGAACTTTTTTTAAAACAAAAAAAACAGAGGGAAATAGCTTGGTATAAAGTCTGTAAGAATGACAACATTATTAACATTGTATCGTAAAATAATGCAAAGGTATTCTGTAATATTGGTCCCACGAGAAAGCTTAATGCGTAGTATCTGGTGTCCCGCCAGACATGAGCTCCATAAATATATAACCAAAAGACCCCATGGATGAGGCCTATTTACTATCAAGTGCTTGATTGGAACTCCAGTGATTTGCTCTTGAATCAGTTCCTGCTCGCAAGTGTCCCCTCAATAAGTGCAACAAGCTCCGCATGTGTAGCACGCAAATCAGGTATTTGCACGATATATCTGCAGTAACTCGGCCACTCTACGAGGCGGTCTGTATACTGTTTGAGTGCCGTAGTTCCAAAAACAAACATCTGCATGTTTAAGGTTGTTAGTGAAATTGAAGAACAAAGATACGAAAGTATGGTTTTGGTCAGGATACGTGGAAAATACGGACTTTGCTATTTGAAGGTTTCCTCAAAGCTTCTAAAACAGCTCGCAGAGCGATGCCAAGTCCGAGATGAGTCACGACGTGATGCTTGATGATTGATCCTGGAAGCGGAAGAGGATACATAAGAATAATATACACAAGAGAATTAAGATAAATAAACATTTGACAGATTACAGTATGCTAACAAAGTGAACCATATACAAAGAGAAAATAAAATAACAGGATCAACGCATGGCTCTGTGATGAAAAAAGCTCGAAGCCAACTGCCGAGTCCCGCGTACACGGTCTCCCACAATGTGGAGCACTGCAAACGGGGGGTGGGATTATTACCGAATTAAAACCATGTAGCCTAAATCGATGTTTCCTGGTTGTGTTACCATAGTGTCTGGTTGTTTTGGAAAGAAGCCGACTCCCAGCCATATAGCGAAACAGTAGAGCAAGCAAAAAAGCATACTCTTTTACTTTCTTTTAACTACTTTTGATTTGGTTTAAGGATTCTTTCCATGCTCGTCTTTTCACAATGTGGCTTATGGATTATATCGAAGTGGTAGCTGGATGAAGCTAAATATTGAGGGGTTGGGTCATAAAAATGTAACAAAGCCGTCATATTAACCGTGAAATTTTGTCCGAGGAAGGGCCGCATCCCTACAGGTTAGTCACTTGATCCACCTATGGCACTTGCTAAAATTAATATTTCTGCAAAATCTGGATCCAAGGTAAAATTCTTCATGAAAGTACAAACATGCACGAAACAAATGCGCCCTCTTAAGAAAGTCATTATGTACGTAATTTCATTGGTTTGACAACCAACTCCTTTCAAGTCAAAAGCAGAAAACTAAATCAAGAAAAAAGAAAAAGGAAAGTGACTGGTAAAACGAAAAATTAATAACCGAAGGTACTGTTCTTTGGAGTTCATTCTGGTACAGGGAAAAGTAAAATTAAGATCTCACCCCAAAAAATTGCAGTAATTCCGAGTTGTTTTGTAGGATACATATGAAGATACTTGTATTCTTCAAATATATTAGCCACCATGCACTGGACGATCAGTTTTTCCCTGTCAAAAAGTTTCATCAACTCAAATGTTTTTAATGTTATCTAGTGCAGTATCATAAGTGAATCAAATAAGCTCAAAACACAAAACAGATATATTATTTCAATGATACGAAAACGATTTTATATCCATAGAAGTAAGACCATGAGAACCATTTTTTTAGGATTTCTCAAAAGAATTTCAGTACTACTCGCATGGTTATCTCTTATATTTAGATTCTATCCAAAAAGGTAGTTTAATGCAAAAGACGCCAATAAAACTTCAAAAAACTAGAGTACAAAGCTAGGAAATAAGGAACAACTTCACGAGGTCTATGCTTGGTATTCACCAACACTCTTGAAACGATCACCCCTTCATGCATGACTAGTTGGCTCGAAACGTGGTTTACTGGATATAGTGTATTCCAGATATATCCAAAACACAAACAAACTTGAGGCTCGGAAATTACCTTTGCACAGAAGATTTGCTGAAGCGAGCAAGCATATACACTATATCATCGACTGTCCGCTCACCAGAAAACATTTCATGGCAGTACGAATTTACTTCTGACTCAATGGTGTCAGTATGTGAATCGGAAGAAGTTAACTCAGAACCATCACCAGTCACAATACCCTGAGGGTCCGTGATATTCAATCTTTCCATTTCATTAGGCTGAAGAACCTGCAAAACAAACTAAAAGTTCAGAACAATAATTGAAAGCTGGCTTATTGCGAGTTAGCAGACAAAGAGGGTAATAATGATAAATGATCCCAAACCAACCTGCATTGCTTGGCTGCAGAGTTTGGCTTTAATGGATTAGCCGAAGAAAAGAGTAAAATGAGGTATAAAGTACCGAAATATCAAATGTAAAAGTAAATGCATGTGGACCACGTATTATTCACTTGCCTCTTGGATGGTTGCTGTATCACTCGAAGGAACGGTAACATGCTGTTCTTCAGAGGATTGTGGAGGCTGAATTGAAGAGGAGATATGAAGCTCAGACTGCAAAGTATCAGGTCCAATAAGTTGACACGACGAGCTCGAAACCTGAAGACAAGCGGATTATATATAATATTGTTATGGCTGGTTTTCGACATACCAATATTTACTTGAATATAACAGTTGTAGAGCTAACTTCTTATATTATGATATTAAAATCAACAGTCATTTACGAATTCACAACCGAATGCATGCATTTTCCGTAACGTGCATGATCGTCAAACCGATAAAATAAAACAATACACTAACTGAATCCACATATATACAGAACAAAGAGCGGGTGCATGAATTACGCTCGAGCATATATTACCTCCACGTTGGAACCATTGATGCTCTGAGGCAGGGACGGAATTTGAACCGTGACTTTGGTGGAGAACGGAATCATTGTTGCTTAGGGATTTTACGAATCCAAAGGAATTTTGATCAGAAACTAACTATATATGAGAGTGAGGTAGAGCCGTAGAGAGACGGTTGAGAGCTTGTTATTAATTTATATTTATCTCTGTTGTGCCCTGTGCACGCCTGTAAGTTGGGCTGAAAATGTTCTGGGCGAGTAATTGGGGCGTAAAGTTTGTTGGGGCATAAAATTTTTCCTATGAGCAATTTGATTTTGCTCAAATATATTTTGAATATTCTTTTTTTATGAATAAATATATTTTAAATATTTTCAAGGTTATTTAAGTTTATCTTTTTATTTTATTCAAGATTATTTGTATTATTATGTACTTATTTATAATATTATACTTAAATAAATTAAAAAAATAACATTTATTGGGGCTTGCGCCTCGGGGCTTACGGCTCACTTTTAACAACGAAAAACACTTCGCTTACACTCGCACCTTTAAGAACCATGATATTTATATATAGGTTGAGCGCACTCGAATTTAGCTGTTAACGGATGCGCGGGTTGTTATCTCAGATATTTGTGTGCTAATTTTGTGGGTTTCTTTTATCTTTTTTTTTTTGAATTAGTTTAAATGATTTTAGGATGAAAGTATTTAAGAATTTAGTTTCTAGTTTTTGATAACCTATTTTTCTTTGGATAAGTAATTTGATATATTCTCATCTATGATATGCAATATGGAACGGTCTGACTGTCAGCCACGTATCGAGAAGTATTATTAGTATTTTAGTCTTATTTCGTGTGGGTTACAACACACCGAGATAATCAATACAATGGGTCTGACTCAACCAAAATAATGCTAGTCAATTACAAGAAACGGACTAGCTTAGTCTCGAACAACTAATACACGTAGCTAAACTAAAATGACTAAGAAACCCCTGATCTGCAAACAGTCGAACCGAAGTGGTTCGATGCACTTGGGATAATCGAATCTGTTGAACTGTCGAATGGACGTGGTATGAGGCTCTTGAAAGTATCGAATCTGCTGACATTCGAACCAGTCATGGTTCGACGCAAATTACTCTCGAACGGGTGTTGTCGATGGTTAACAATCGAACCAACTAAAATTACGTCGAACCGAAGAACAATCGAACGGCAAAATTGTCGAATATGTGGGTTCGATCGATGAGGGTTGGTGAACAGTAATAAATTACGTGAATATCGGGGAACGGGGTAAATATAAACCCGGGTCTGTGGGACCCGTACCGCGTACGGGATATAACGATGGAATGCAGGACGTTCGATTGTCCTAGAAACAGTCGAACTGGCCCAGTTCGACTCTCTTATTTTTTGGCCTTATCCGGGGTAGGCCGACCCAATTCATTTATGTGCCTCCTAAAATACCTCCACCATAAAGTCCCCCCAATTTGGGAGTCAATTTTGAGTCAAGAGCGAGTTCCAAATTCCATAATACTACCTTGCTTCCAAAAACGGGTTCTATTCAGGCTTCAAAATATGCCGCCCCATTTGGGAGCCGTGACTGATAAGGTTGGTTGCCAAATAGATTTTATCTGGCTTCAAAATATGCCCCCCCATTCTGGAGCCGTGACCCATAAGGTCGGTTGCCAAATAGATTTTATCTGGATTCAAAATATGCCCCTCCCCCCTCCCCCATTTTGGAGCTGTCACCCATAGGGTCGGTTGCCAAATACATTTTATCTGGCTTCCAAATATGCCATCCCCCTCCCTAATTTGGTAGCCATGACCCGTAGGAACGGTTGCCAAATAGATTTTATGTGGCTTCAAAATATGCCCCCCATTTGGAAGCCGTGAATTTTTTTTAAAAAAGGAACAGTCGAACAACGGGAAGTTTGATTGTTGTGTTGAGTATTGAATCGTGTGACATTTGACGTGTTATGGAGACTGTCGAATCAATCTTGATTCGATAGTTATTTGATAGTGTCGAATTTGACACAATTCAACTGTCGTGAACTGTCGAATGTGTAGACAAATAAATTTTGTCTACTCTAATTAAATATTGACAAGTGTCAAATTAAATTATTAGAAATTAAATTAATTATTTCTATTTTTAATTTGAAATTTTACTAAATTAAATTCCAATTATGAATAGGTTAATTAATTAATTTTCTAATATCTATTTGATTGGCCAATCAAATAAAGTCACATGGAAAAGATGGAGAATTTCAACCAATCACATTATTACATGTGGAAATATGATGTGGATAAGCAAGTCAAATTAAATCCATGCTTATCTTGAAAAATAAAATTGATCAATCACAAGCAAGGAGCTCTAGGTTTTTTACAACTATAAATAGGGTCCTCTCATAAAGAAAAGGAGATACAAATATTAATAAGTTGAAGAGGAAAAAGCTCTAAGTTTTTCGCTCCACCAAGTTCCTCCATCTTCAAGCGTTCTTCACGGGATTCAAGGTGTTCTTCACAAAAATCTCCATTCAATCCATCATCAAGCCTCAAGTCCACCAAATAACCGCTTTCAAAGATCACACTTCTGCCAAGGAAGATCGAGCTTCAACAAATTCAGCATATTCGACATCAAGTTCATATCGTTCTTCAACGATCTTGAAGCCCAAAGTCTGTTTGATTCGAGAACAAGCTGCAAGGCCCTCTAAAAATTGTTTTGAAGATCAAAGTCCCTTTCAAATAAGATCAAAGTCCACATATCCGGAGAACTGAAGACGAAGATCATATCATTCTTCATCATTCTTCATCAATCTTCAAGTCAAATCCCAAATCAAAGTTTCGTTCGATCCGAGATCAAGCTGACAAGCCCTCGCATCAACGTTTGTCTTACATCCAAGCATTTTTGAAGATCAAGATTCCTCTAAAGAAGATTGACGTTCAACAAGTTCAACAAGTTCTTCGCGAAGATCAAATCAAGTAGATTGTTAATTCAAGATCAAGCTCAAAAGTTCTTGGATTAACGTTCAACCCAAATACACGTGGAAGAGATCAAAATCAAATCCACTCTTAAATCAACCAAATTTCAAGATTATTTGTTGTAGAAAAGAATCAGAGGATTACTAGAGATTGTAATCACATATTGTTTGAGGAAATACAAATTTTATTTGTACTTAATTTTTCTTGTCTTTTATTTTAGGGACTTGAAATTTTGATGCTACGGAATGCTATATGGTTCGATAGTAATCTTTGTGGGCTGAGTCACCTCTATATAAGGGTGTATGGAGCAGATATGAGGTATTCTTGCCTCTCCGCCATCTTACGCGCAAAGGTAGAAACAATCGAACCGCACTGGTTTGATCTCTTTTGTATCGAACATGATGTCGTTCGATCATAGACTTAGGATTTTCTTTTTTGTAGTTTTCCTCCTGATTTTGTTCTAATTTTAGCATCTTTCTTCTGGTGTTTGCAGTGCAATTTCCTGCCAAGTTGGTGCTATCTGCAGCTTGTGTCTCATGGTAGTTTAATTATACGACCTTTCTCTTTATTAACTATTATTTTTTCTTTTTCCCTACACGTTCCCGACTGCGTGAGTGTAGTAAGGAATGACATACCTAGCATTGTCAGCTTTTTACTTTTTTATTTTTATTTTTAGTTTTTGTAAGTCAAGATGTC
This sequence comes from Linaria vulgaris, assembly GCA_948329865.1. NCBI lineage: Eukaryota > Viridiplantae > Streptophyta > Magnoliopsida > Lamiales > Plantaginaceae > Linaria > Linaria vulgaris. The sequence continues at coordinate 116,850,640 of OX415250.1, read as the reverse complement.
CAACCAAATTGTGAGTGTTGATTTTGAACACGGGAGTGATTCGAGTGATTCTTCTAGTACCGACTCGACTAGCTCAGTGAGGGCTCCCTATGTAGAGGGCGTGGGTGATAATCCGGCTGAGGAGAATTCTCCCGACCTAGATGATACTGAGGATGGGGAAAGCCACTCAGGAGGAAGTCAGGATCCTGCTACTTAGCCAGGTGTAGGAAATGAGCCATTGCTTGAGGTCATTGACAATTGTGCTGAGAGTGAGGCAGGCGAGGGGGAGGATAGGCATCCTGAAGATCCGCTGAGGAGGCCGGAGACCTAGCGTATACGGACTATGTCTCGCAATTGCAACATATTCGAGATTATTTACGAAAAACTTCCAATATATGGATTGAGTATAAGATAAAGATCCTGGCCGGGGAGCAGAGGGTCCATACCGCCCCCCAGATTCCTTACCATATTTCTAGGGCAACTGATTAATGGTTTGCAGTTTCTCATTCACCCTGATGTGACTAGCATTTTCCGAACCATACTGTTGGTCCCCAGCCAATTAACGCCAAACTCGATCGGGTATATAATGAGCTTCATAATTGCGATGAAGGGGTTGGTGTCCTTTGCGGTCCCAATGAATTTTGGGTCTTCAAAGGGAAATCGCGTAAAGGAAAGGGTTTTATCATGTGAAAGCCCTCAAGAAACATAAATTCCTAAAAGGGGAGCCTTTGGGGTATGGAAAGAACTGGAAGAAACATTTGTCCATATCCAGGAGAGTTGGGTGAACGGGTTCTCTTCTTACCAACGGATGTGGGTGGACATACCAAAGGTTCCAATTCCCCTTTGGGATACGTGGTCTGAGGTGGGGAAACACCTTTAGAGCCAACCTTATGACCAATCACCCATAAGCAGGGAATGATACTATTGGTATTTGCTAATTTCTCCTTATATGGACTTTGACTTGCAAGTTATTAGAATCGATATTAATGTTGGTTGTTAGATTTTGTAGAGTCATTTATAATGAGTCGTCATGTACGCATGAGTCAGATATTCACAGCGGACGCCAATGCGCCCTAAGCAACGGTGCCTATTGCGGTTCCTCCACCGAACAAAAGGGAAACCAGAGGCAAGAAACCAACGTCTGAGGCTGGGGTTTCAACTCGAGTCCCCGCACTGGTTGACCCATTTGAGGTCCCGGGGGATGCGGATCGTGAGGTTTCCCCTCCTCCTGTTGGTGATAATGTCTCATGGGGTTTCGATGTCCCTACCGCCGACGATGTTAGTGTTGCGGATGTGGCGGGCCCGTCTATTCTAGCGATTTGTGTCATTTTTTGTGCATTAATGGCGACAGGTGGAGCTACTCCCCAGAGAGGAATCGCAGCTGCTACGGCGGCGAATCTTCATTGGAGGAAAACAGAGCGACTGGTGGTGCCGGTGGAACAATGCTCTAATTCCACACGGATGATGCAGATTTTACCTAACGTCGTGCTCGTAATGAGAATTGGTTTATTGCTTTTGTTGCTATACTTCATGTCATGGGTAAGTTGTACTTTGTTCGCAAAGACTAGGCAGACCGATCGTGCTAGTCGAGGCGAGGCAAACAAATGTTGTTTCTTGTTAGGATGCTTTAACGATGTAGTGAACTTTGTGCTAGATATGTTATTTAGTTAAATGTTGGAACAATCTTGAAGTTTTACGTTTATTGTAAATTAATCTTTGATTGAGGAGCTCTGATTTATTGGTCGTGTGCTATGTTTTGCGTTGTTTTATATTTCGCTGGGAATGCTAATAATCTTATTAGATGAATCCAAGTTAGGAGTAGTTTTTGTTTGATTGGCTGTTGAATCGTTTTGGCTTCTTGAATACGTGTGTGCTTTGTTTCTCGTTCAAGCTCCTCGTGAGCTATCTCCTCTAGAAACTGGAACTTAGTTGCACTACTCTAATTTCATGTGAGAAGAAGTTTGTATTTCGAAACTTTCACATGGTTTCTAACTCTTGAATAGACTAACATTTCAGTCCCTCCTACTAGTATACAATATAACCCAAGTCAATATGACGATCCAAAGTTTTCAACGATTTGGAAGACGGTCGCCAGCCAGTGGTTATAACCCAACAGACGTTGTTGTCTTAATTAAGCTTGCTCCACTTGCCATTGGTGAAGGATGAAATATTCTGCTCTCCCTGCTTTCTTTTGTAACTTTGAAATCTCCATCCCGGGGGAGATCGGTTGTTTGCTGTTAGCTCCTGGCTGATTTCTCAGGTGATCCGGATAGTTTTCTTTTTCGTGCAAGAATTGCTCAGGGAACGTATGATAGCCCCAGATTATAGCTATAAGCCCTCCTGAAAAGATCTTGAAGTCAAGACGGCTATGAGATTGATGGGGGCCTCACACCAACTGATCCTTATAAATTGGCTTAAAGAATAACAAAGCAAAAGATGAATTAGGTCATATGAACGAAAATGAAAAATGCTACTTGAACATCGCGAAATGATGGAAACTAGTCGTCTGGTGCTTATATTTACCCATTACGCTTCTCAACTATTTCATGTGTACTCTTTGTGTCATACTAACATTTCCCAGAAATATATATTTATAAGCTTTACTCCTCATTTCGTGTTATGATTGTTTGGCGTGTTTCAGTCTCCGAGACAAACCAAAGTTATATTTCTACAGGGGAGTAGAACATATGAGTTTGTGTTTTATCCATTTTAATAGCTGACAAAAAGAAAATTGGCCCTCTTATATTGTAAATCGTAATGTTTTGCGCATCACAAAGAAAAACTACATGTTTTTTATTTTAGGCAGAATTTCTAAAAATTCCCTATAACTTTCTTTCACTTTAGTTTTTACCCTCTAATTTTTTAAGCATGAGTTTATGCCCGGTAACTTTGCTAAAAATGCCTGAAACACTGTTTGACGTTATGTGGTTGCCATGTCATCAAGTTTTGCATATGTGGAAAAAAGTGGCTACCATGTCATCCAATTTATAATTTTTATATTCTTTATAATTAGCTTTATTATATAAATTATAAAAACTCATTTTATAACTAATAACTAATAATTTATGAAAAATAGAAAAATACAAATGTTAAATCTTAATAATGAACCGTATTATTTAAATTTGAAAAACATATTCTATAATTCTAATTTAAAAAACTTAATTTTTAATAGCAAAAAAACATGAAAACAAAAAATAAGGAAAAATAGATATTTAATAATATATTCTTTTAAATAATTAACTTAATGTATTTAAAATATAAAATCTTTATATTAGTTAATTTCTTACCAATAAAAAAAATTTAAAAAAAAAAACCAAAAATATGAAAAGAAAAAAAAACAGTCATCACCTTCCCCCCGCCCATAGCCAACCACCACCAATTTGCCCAACCACCGCTGCACCACACCACAATTCGATATCTCCTCCCGCACCACAATCCAAGATCTGTCGCCGTACCATACCACCAATATGAGATAGGCTCTGCACTTAATTCATCAAGACTTTTTGGCGCATCCGTGATGGAGGTGATGGTGGTGAGTTGGGGGGTAGGGGGAAGTGACAACCTGGGTTTTCTTTTCTCTTTTTCTTTTTCATTTTTCTGTTTTTTAAAAACTTTTAAAATTCTTTGTTTTTTAATCTATGTTTTTCCCTAAAATTTATTAGTTAGTAAAAATTAAGTTTTTTTTATGTAAAATTATATTATAAGTTTTAAAATACATATAATAAAGTTAATTATAAGTTAACACAAAAGATATAAAGAGGGGGGGGGGTATTTTCTTTTTTTTCTATTTTTTTATTAATTTTATTAGTTATTAAAAGTTAATATTTTAAAATCAGAATTATAATATAAGTTTATTTTTATTTTTATAATATAGTTAGTTATAAAAAAAATATAAACTTCTAAATTTGATGACATGGTAGTCACATTTTTGCCACGTATGACACGATTTTATTTTATTGTGATGAAGATGATTTTTTATTTTTTAATTCTATTTTCTTGTTGTTATTTTTTTATATATTGTTAAAATACTTAATATTTTATAAATAGTTATTTATATATATGTTTATTATTATTATTTATATATAAATGTTTATTATTACTATTTATATATATGTTATTATTTTTATAAATATCTATATATATGTTTATTATTATTTATATATAAATGTTTTTTATTTTTTATTATTTATATATATGTATATTATTTTTACAAATAGTTATATAGAAATATATATTATTATTGTTGTTGTTTATATATATTTATTATTTTTACAAAATAGTTATATATATATGTGTTTTTATATAGATGTTTCTTATTATTATTATTATTATATATATGTATATATATATTGGGGTCCAAAGTAAAATTTATTTTTGGGTACAAATACAATATTTAAAATTGCAAGGGTTTGTGCAAAAAACGTGTTTTGGCTGAAAAATATGACGTGGTATTGACAACTTGTTGACTGTACCGCCACGTAAGCAATTTTGGCCCGAATAAGGGCCGATAGCATTTTTGAAAGATTTTTAAATATACGGGGCATTTTGGCAAGGCCCGAAAAAAAATGACATTTTAACTTTTTAAAAAATTTAGCGGGCATTTTTTATATTTCGTCCTAACATTAAAGATGAGATGCTATTCAACTCAAGAAATCACTATTTAGTAGTTTTTCAACTTAAATTAAGAAAATAGTTGGTGGTGGTTTATGTTGTGATTCACTCTCATAGTTTTTATCTTTTATTTGTTGGTTTTGTTTGTTTATTGAATCAATATGGAAATGATATTTGACAATATAAAATTAGTTGAGAAAGTATACTATCCTTGATTAGTGCTTTTGTAAATCCAAAGACAAAAATGAAGATTTAAGTAATTAACCTACAACTCCAATGTGTATTGATACAAAATTATGGCATTTTGAAGACATTTTTTTCGAAGAGTAAACGCACTTTCCACCTACAAAAATTTACTACATCACATCATTTGCATTTAGTGCCCCAAGAATGCTAGTTGCCTTCCAAGGCGAGTCTCGTCTCTTTCAACATTAAGGTCTAGGCCAAATTGGGCGAAGGCGTCTTGATTCCGAAATCTTAGGCTTATCGTTATCTAATAGAGAGTTCTATCTCGCCTTTACTTAGCAACACCCATACCTGTTTCAGAAATATCCTTTTCCTAGTTGTTCGATGATTTGACTTTAGGAGTATGGCGTGACTCGTGAGTAGCTTTACTTATTTATTCTTCACGATAAAAGATTTATTTCTAGTTCATTATATACCATTTGCACTAGAATATTGTTAGATTTGTTTATGCTGAGATTCTTAGACCCATGAGGCTATGACCCACTGATTTTCATGTCTAACCTCGTACGCAATTAAGATAGCATTTGACTGGATTACACTTTCTTTTTTGAACAAATGACTAAACTTCTTGTTATCCAAAAATATTTAAGTACGATCCGATCAGAGGATCCAGGAACATCTAGATAGCAAGATAAAATCTAACATTCTAATACCCTTTGCATTCGGGTGTACATTTTCAGATTATTCCTACTTCTACACACAATAGTATGTGTAATCTCCTTGCCAATGTGAGGATTTAATGTGGTATGGTTGAAGATGATGTCATTTCTACTCTTCGAGATATGGTAGATCGCCTCCGCTGGTGCCATTTTCGGAAGGTTACTTTTCCTACCCTTCTTAGTCCCTTGTCTCTGCACCCACTCCAGTACTTGGTCTGAGGTACTAGTTGTGTCATGTATGTGCATCCAGGTCAAGATCTCTTGCCATATACCTCTTGTAATAGTGCGGTCAAAGAATAAATGAGCAGCAGTCTCCATATTCATGCAAAAGCAACATTGTCCATCTGTTTGAATGGCAAATTTCTATAATCTGTCTTTTGTAGGGAGTCTAGAGAGGCATTGTAACCAGAATATAAACATAGCCCGAGGTCTGGCCTTGTTCCCATAGATCAATTTCCTCCAAGCCATGGGGCTTTTAGGTCCTCTTAGTTCTTTGTATATAACTGCCGTTCTGTATTTTCCTTTTTGGACCATTTCTTCCCATATGTGGGTCTGCATCAACTCTCCATTCTTCAGTATGGCTTTCAGAATCCAGGAGTAGCTAGTTGTAGGCTTATAGCTCATAATACTCTGCCTTTTTACGTAGTAGGTGTCTATCCACTTCACCCACAATTTTTCAGCTTTCATTTGGAGGTTCCAGAGAAGTTTAGCTATGGTGGCTCTATTCCATTCACTCAATGAGATAATATTGAGCCCTCCATCAATCTTAGGATCACAAATCTTATCCCATGCCACTGGTGCCTTCCTGCTTATCTCATATTTTCCTGTCCAAAGGAATGTTCTGCACGCTGTTTCTGTAACTTTCTTTGGTAGAGGGAAGATTTTCATCCAGTAGTTAGTGATAGCAAAAATTACACTTCTGATGAGTTGAGTTCTACCTGCATACTGAGAAGCTTTGCAGTCCAATGGTGAATGCGCTCCAGGATCTTATCTATGAGAGGTATGCACATGTGTACTATTAATTTTCTACTAGTGGGAGGGACTCCCGGGTATTTGAATGGTAAGTCACCTCTAGTGAATCTAGTAGTCCTGAGGATAAGGTTGTGGACATTAGATTGTTTCCCCCCAAAATACACTTTACACTTCTTAGGGTTAACTTTCAGTCATGTAGATTCGAAGAATTCTTTGAATCTCTCCATTAGGAGTTGCACTGATTGTACATCTCCTCTGATGAACATCAATACATCATCAGCAAAACAAATATGAGTGATTCCTATATTCTCACATTTTGGGCGGAAGTTGTAGTCAGGTTGAGACTGGATCTTTTCCATACTTCTATATAATTATTCCATGATCAGAACAAATAGTATGGAAGATACAGGGTCCCCCTGTCTAAGCCCCCTTCTTGCTTTCAAAATTTTGCTAGGACTTCCATTGATAGAGTACATGTAAGATACTGTTGTATCCATTTGATAAATTGATTAGGGATTCCCATATCTCTCATAATAACCTCCAGAGCCCGTCATTCCACTGTGTCGTAAGCCTTTTGAAAATCCATTTGAATGGTACATTTGGGAGATATGTGTTGTCTGGTGTATCCTTTAATCAATTCATGAGCTACCATAATGGTGTCATGGATAACCTTGCCTGGAATGAAGGCTGATTGTCTTTCATGAACTATCACGGTGATATAATATATTTTCAAGAAAATGATGCAAGAACTCGCGGTGAAGAAATAAGGAGATCCTCATTCACCACTCCTCCAAGTCTCTTGGTTAGTATTTTTGAGATAATTTTGTAAAATGTGGAACATCATGAAATAGGCCTCATCTCTTGCATTGTCTTGGCAGTGTTGCTTTTAGGAATCAAGGTGGCCAAGGAGTAGTTGAGAATAGCATGAATTCTGTTGTGAGTGAAGAACTCTTTGATTGCAGCTATGACATCATATTTAATCACAGGCCATGCACTTTTGTAGAACTTGGCATTGAACCCATCCAATCCTGGTGCCTTCTGATCCCCTATATATTTGAGGGTCTCTCATATCTCCTTCTCATTAACAGGTTTTATAAGGCTGGCTCCAAATTCATGAAGAAGTTGTTTTCCTTTTCTCATCACTTCAACATCCACACATTTCAGTCTTTGTGTATTGGTTCCCACAAGTCCCTTGTAGAATTTTAGCACTTCCTCTTCAATCTCATTAGCCTCTGTAATTTTTCTACCATTTATTAGCTTTAGTAGAAGCATGGAAGTATGCATTATTCCCATCTCCCAGTTGGATCCCGGTTGCTTTGGATGTTTGTAGCAGGATTTTCTCCTCTCTCTCCAGCCTTTCTAGCAGTTGAGAATATAATTTTCTCATTTTTCTTATGTTATCCTCGTTAAAAGGGTCTTTTTGCAAGTTTCTTTGAGCCTCCTAGAGTTCCTCTCTAGCTTCTTGGATCTGACTTGGAGTCCTCTTCATTTTCTTTATCATTCTCTGGATGGTTGGTTGTAATCTGAGGAGCTTATGCCATTGCACATACATTGGTCTGCCATCTAGTGGGAGCTGCCAGCTCTCTTTTACTTGTACCATGAACTCATGATCTTCATTAACACAATTGAGAAATTTAAAGCATTTCCCAACCCTCTTGGGGATGTTGCTGCTAGGTGTGATTTTAAGGGGGTTGTGATCAGATATGTGGGCCTGTAGTACTTCAAAATTGCTAACAGGATATGAGAGGAACCATTTTTTGTTACAGACTACTCTATCAATTCTGGAGTAGATTGTGTCTTGGAGGTGTCTGTTGGACCATGTAAAATGATCCCCAATGGTGTCATGTTGAAATAGCTCTAACTATCTCATCATCTCTTCCAGATCTGCAAATTCTTGAGTGGGGACTGGTTGCCCTCCAATTCTGTCATTTACTGTAAGGACATTATTATAGTCCCCTATAATCATCCATGGTCCTGTCACACTCCTAGTCAAATCCTTGGTATCATACCATAAAGCTCTTCTCTGCTCCAATTTGTTATGACCATATATGGCAGTCATATGCCACATGAGATTCCCATCCTTACCATATACTGTGCAGTGTACATATTGGTAAAAACATCCAATGAATTTCACTTCCATCATATCAGAATTCCAAATAAACCAGATTCTTCCACTCCCATGGTGAGAGTAATTGTGTAAGATATCCCAATTATGTCCCAACTTTTTGGTGATTCTATCCATATTGGCTTTTTTAACTCTAGTTTCAAGTAAGGCTGCACAAGATACCTGTAGTTTGTTGAGGTGGGAGAAAACCTCCAGGTGTCTTAATCTTTTATTCATCCCCCTAACATTCCAGCTGAGAATCATACATGGATGTCAGGTGGCTTCCGAGGGCTTTCTTCAACCTTGAGTGCCTTGAATCCATTCATGTCTTCAATGTTCATATTACCAAATCTCATAGGCATTGAACTTCTTTTGTTGCCCTTTTCTACTAAGCTCCACTGTGCTTCTTCTTCATTGGTTGGTGGCTTTGGTTGTTCTGCTACAGGTTTGGCCTTCCATTGTTTGATTTGCACCTGTTTGGATGTATTTGTCTTGTAATCATGTCCCACAATTTTACATTTGGGGCAGTATGGAGGGGTCCATCCATATTCCACTCTCTGGTTCAGTCTATTGCCTTTTTTATCCTTCACAGTAATTGTCTTCTTCAATTCAGTAGTTATATCCACTTCTACCAGCACCCTAGCATATGAAACTCTAAATTTTTTAGCTGTGCATTCATCCATCATTATAGGCTTTCCCAAAGCACTTCCAATTTTACTAATACTCTTCTCTCCCCAATATACTAAAGGCAATTGAGGCAATGTAATCCAGATGGGAACAACCCTTAGCATACTCTCTTTGAAGTTTTGAAGTTGATATTAGCATTCCTCTCTCTAAAAAATACAGGACTTCTGTTATATATACTATAAGGCCTTGCTTGTTGGACTGGATTACACTTTCATTGTTCAAATAAGCTAGTTTTCTTTTTTCAAAGTCTTCATTCAAGACACGAGTTATTGTGATTATGGTTGTTGCCGATAATTAAACTGAGGGCTTTTACAAAGACAGTTTAGTGGTGATTAATAATACATCCTCATTGAGGAATTTGTAATTCAAAATAAAATGCTACCGAGGGTTTGTGAACCACGCAACCGGCCTAATCCAAGCGACCCAATGCTTACATACATCAGGGTGGATTATATAATCTACAAAGAAAGGATTGCAATAAGAGATCATCTATGTCAGGGGCATTGGATTGTTCAGAAATTACTAGTTATAATTCATAGAGCAAAAAATAATTATAATAAGAGATCATCTCCGTTACAAAACATTTATAAATTTCAATTTCCAAAAAGAAAAATCACGTATTTTAGCAAATGTAACATTACAACATTTTAATTTTTAAAATTCATTACTAAACATTTCTAAACATCCCAATGCCCCCATAGTGTTGCTTTGCACGCATGTGAGTAATAGAATTCTGTACTCTCCAACACCAGGTTTATCTGACCTCGAAACAGTAAATTTTTGGCACATAAACATAAAAAAGAGAAACTCAGAGAGATCATTCCTCCTTGCTTAATCAATTTCTCAAACATTCAAAGGAAAAGGGGAATCTATCTAAGACAAAAAAAAAAGGAGAAGACAACTAAAAAAGGTCTATTCTCCAAAAATAAACATCTGACGTTCTTACACAATCAACAAAACTTTCCTCCAGTCAAAAGAGAGGGGAACTTCAATTAATACGAAAATAACATAAAGCTACAGAGAAAAAAGAACACAACCACCCTGCAGCCCAAAAAGTTGCTTAATTGACCATAATTATATCAAATATCACTGCAGTTGCGGCCCGCCCTATTCCTGGCCATCGTTTTCATCTTTAACAAGCTTTATCATGTCATCAATACGAAGAATAGTAATTGCCGCTTCAGTTGCAAACTACAAAGATGAAAAGAATAGGATCCAATAAATTTTAAGTTCGCATTTCCTATAAAAAGTGAGTCAAAAATCAAGCTAACTTCACATTCTTACCTGAATTATCTTTACTTTGCTCATTGCTGGTTCAATGACACCTGCTTCAAGGTTGTTGCGAATGGTACCCTTCACCAGATCAAGACCCATGCTGCAACAACAGAAAAGACTGGTTGATCAGATATCTTTTGACACATACAAGTAATTTGAACAAAGAATATGTGACATCTGACAGGTAATAAACCAATTTTATGGTCAATATATGTTTGTCTCCTGCTGTGTTACAATTTTTTTGTTACAAATCTTAGTCCTCCAAAACTGATGCGCTACACTGAACAACAACTTCAAAAGAGATGGTTTTAGATTATCGTTATAAGCCAATTGCGACATGCTAAAAGCTAGTTTTCCTGCTGCCAGCATCCGAACAAAGAACCATTAGCAGTTAATGACGGGGAGAACAGTATGCAAAACCAATGTGAATGTGAGGCTGATCCTATATTATAGGGATCACTTCAGATAGCAAATATTAAGCTAAGGCTCACAAGCTCGAATCTTAAAACACGTCTTCAACAAATGAGAGGCAATTTCAGGTTAATGGGAAGGGCATCTCAATATTGAAGGCTAAACACAAAAGAAACTTTACAACAGGACCAAAATAGGTATAATGTACACAAGGTTAACAACTAATGCCCATATACCTTGATAAATGCTTTTTATCAGCCTTTGTTTGTGCAGTGTGGTGGTACGCTCTCAATTTAGCAACCAACTCAGTTGCATCTTTGGCAGCATTTACAGCGAGAATCTGAGAGAAATTCCAAATTGGCTCATTAAAATAGCAAAAGACAACATATGAGATCGACAAGAAAGTATTTAGGACATTAATTGGACCTTGGGAATAATTAATAATGATTCAGCAAACTCCGCAATAGCCAGTTGCTCTCTTGATCCTAAAGTCGTAGCCAAGTTCTCCAGATACACAGATAAGGCAGCCTCAACTGCACCTCCGCCAGCAACAACCTATATTATCATAGGTTGTAGAACAACAGTCAAACAGCAGAGTACAGGTTTATATTTTTTTAAGAGACAATAAACACAGCTATAGCCTTTTTCCAAGTGATGCATCTCTTCCCCCCCACCAAATCAACAGCATGAAACATTGATCCAACACCTACAGAATATGATGCCACAACTCCACAACCAGAAACCAGTGACATTATTCTATCTCCATTGCAGCTTTTACGCTAATTAAAATTTCCTTTTTCCATTGAAATCAAAATCAATCAAAAAATGGTTTATTGGTGAGGCTATTGGCTAACAATATTACTGTATTGATTGAATGTCCTAATATTTTTTTAATTACAAAGACAACTAAAAACAAGGAAATTTAGACAGACTAATAGCTTTTATAACTAATATGCGTCAGAAGACACTCACCGTGTTAGATTCCAAAGTTCTTTTGACAATGCATAGAGCATCATGCAAAGCTCTGTCCATCTCATCGAGCATGAAGTCATTGGCACCTCTGAGTATCAGAGAAACCTGAAGAAAACAAATGCTATATCATTTTTTGTGTTCCTTGGGAAGTAAACACAATTTTATAGTGATGTTTTATAGCGTCACAGTGCTACAAACAAATGAATGGAGGTTGAAATAAATGATAAGAATAAACCCAAGCAGAGCAGGCTCAAGAATCTTAAGAAATGAAAAATGAGCCAAAAATTAATAATGAAAGGATTGCACAAGGAACAACATACCGCACTTGAGTTTTTGGTCCCTTTTATCATAATAACATCATCGTCAGCGATCCGTTCCTCCACTACTTCATCAGCGTGTCCTAGAAATGATGAATCAAATGTTTCTTCCCCTTCCATATCTGCAAATGTTGAGACCTGAACAGAAGCAATGAATATAATGATTTATTCCCTGAAGGTGGGCAATTACTAATCAGAAAGTACTTTCATTCTTCGGAAGTGCCAACTCTAAGCGATTAAATCTGGAAACAGTAAACCAAAAAAATTCCTCCACTTTGATTTTTCCCCCTTTTGCCAGGTAATGACATACTTCTTTTTATCTAATACAATTACGTGTAACGCCATGTTCAGATCACATAACATATAAAGACAACATTTCTCTTAATTTCATAAAACGCAAGGATATGCAAATTAGGCAAGAACATAAAAAATAAATGTTAAGCAATAATAGTCAAAAGACACAGTTGCCATAGGGATAGCAAGTAACATAGTTACTGCTTTTAGTTGAACGACAGAAATCAGAGACTAAGGTAAAACAATCCCCGCTATCTCCTTTAAACAATTCCATAATAAAACGTATGCAGTGATTGAGCATCATCACAAGCTCTTTATTATCTCAACAAAAGCCATACAGAACTTTCACTATATGATCCTATTAGCAATATTCGCCCGCAGGGGGGGGGGGGGGGTATAAATAAGCAAGATGAGACAGGAAAAGTACCGCAGTAGCCCCAGTGGCCTTGGCAACGTGGCGCAGGTCTTCCTTGCGGACACGTCTCACAGCTATAGCACCAGCTTCCACAAAGTACTGAAAAATATAAGAATAAGCTAATCAGTATATCAACCAAATAGAGGGATTCTCATTCCTATTTGTTTTCAAAGGTGGTGTCTATTGCCGCTCATTCAATAACCTACAAACAACGGCTTGTTGACAGAGAGTAATGGTGTATTCATACAAAATTACTTATGTATGTAACCTACATATTTCAGACAAGGAGAAACCATAATTCCATAAAATATGCAAAGATATAAAAAGAGTACAAAAGAGGGCAAGTCAAACGAGTCCAAGAACTTTGCAGACGCATAATGGAGCATAATTCTTGCCTTAAGTGCCATGTCGTCAATTCCTTTTGTAGTTAAAACAACATTTGCTCCTGCTTTAAGAAGCTTCTCAATACGTTCTTTAGTCACATCAGCTTCTCTGCAAAACAAAGTTGCTTCCATCACTACACTATACGTTAGGAATGCTCAAAGGATGACAGACTGTAAGTTATTGCAAATGGGAGACTCTAAAATCAGCCCTCACATGCATAAGCAATTGAAGAAAAGAAGAAAGTAAATTTGGTTCAAGGGCACATCCTTTAGCAAATTTAAGTAATCAAAAAAAATTGATTACCTCTGACGAATCTTTTCCAATTCTCTTGGGTCGGTGACTAAAACTTGGACGCCCATTTGCATTTTTGTCCTTTGAAGATTAAAATCAAGGCAAGCTATCCTAGCAGGTGAAACCCTCAATGGCATCCCTTGTGCCGCACGACCAGTGTTGAGAGCATATCCTTTGAGTAGATAGCTATCTCTAGCACTTTTCCCATGTGCTTTAAGAATATTGATTCCCTGAAGACAGAAGAAACAATTATAACATTTTTCTTACATCAGGATGACAGCTATAATTATGCCAGAGAGGAAAATTGTGGGGAGCAATCTCTATTTATATAGCTATTTGCTACAAACTTTATTCAATAAAATATCCACCACGTCGCCTTTAATCCCAATTAATTGGGTTAAACAATATTTTTCTGATAATATCTGAAAAGTTTAGCCCATCTCTTAGTTTTCTCAAAATAAAAAATGAGGATCAAAAACCAAAAGTAATCTATGGAAATACCCATACAAGATATTGAGCTCAAACAGACTACCAATATACACATTACATGTCAATAAACAACGTCAGCTGTAAATGACCAACCTTGATTGGGTATCTCACTTCACCCCGAGCATTGGTCATTTTAACTGCTAGTACAGCTTCCACAACCTACAATCAAGATATATTTCTGCTATAACTCCAAAATAAACAAATAGAAGAAGAATAAAGAAAATCCAAATGGAACTACAGATACGGAGGTAATCAATCCTATATACAACATTAGTCCTACTTGGTGTAGACCACAAGGTATATATGAGACATAATCACAAATGTTAATAGCAAATACATAAAATTGGTCCCATGAACAAGCTGCTGAAATATATTGCTCCTAAAAATGTCAACACCCGAACCACCAAAAGAAAAATAAAGATTAAAACCTGTATACGGAAGGAATAAGAGCATTGAGCCCGCAGTGAAGATGCTACTATAATAATAAAAAAAACAAATCGCAAATAAATGCTATACAGCGATGCTATTGCTGCCTAATGAAAACATTACACCCCAATCACCAACAATATGGTGGAATAAGAGCCATTAAGCTCTGGGTAAAGGAGATCACAGGAAGCACTAGGGATTGAAGAAACGTGCATCAACAAACTGCTACACTGCATATAACACCTACTGCTTTTCATTTAACATCATATAAGAACAAAAATAATGTACAGCTTTATCATTCCGAATTTGAAAAAGTTACCAGGTTAGCAAAGTAGTCACTATCACCACCTATCAACTTTGAGGACATGCTGGTCTTGGAACAGTTTAGGAGAGAATCTTTACCAAGTTTTTCCACCTAAGAAGCACAACAAAATAAACTTTAGCACCAAAAATAGTAGAAACCAGTAACTACTTGCATTACATGAAATTCCCTGGTATCAGTACTATAACATAATGGATAACATTACATGTTCCATAACATAGATATTTTAGCTTCACCTCACCTGCATAACATTCATGGTTTGAATAAACAAAGTAATATTTTATTTGTGCAAGGGAAAGACTGACAAAAATTTATATTGCAAGAAAAGAAGTCCAAATCTTAAAGGTAAATCTAGTACCCAACAAGGAATGAACTTCTCTAACAAAGAGAAGTAACAATCTGCTACAAACAGATAAATGTTAGACAGGATAGAGCACAAGCAAGTTTCACTACTGAGTCATGACTCAGTCGAGCTGATGCTTGACCATGACGAGGCTTACTGAAAAATACCATAGCCATGGAAGGCCCAACTAAGGAATACTTGACCACAAAAGAGCTTTGCACAACAAAGGTGAATATATTGTTCCTGGTTGGTTGTTCCCAAGAAGGGGGGTAAAAAACGGACACTGGATTGTTACAAAGTTGGTCATCACAGACTTCTTTAATTGGGTTGAACATTTGAAAGCAGGCATAAATAAAATCAATTCTTTAGCAGAGACTATAGCGTCACAGTCGAGTGTACACTGACCCCATAACCTCGTCGTTGACAATAAGAATACTAAAGGATCTGCTCTCACCCTATGTAGAATGAATCTTGATCAAATATTTTTGGCCTTACAGATTCAAAAAGGGTACTACATAGCAAATGGAAACATTTCATGTTCTGAAGAAAATAATTTGGCAGGATAGTGTACCTTTACAGCCAGTTTTTCGTCAACATACTTGCAAGCTTCCCTCATAGCGAGCTGCCACCAAAATGTAATGCAATCAGACAGGATTACTATGCAGTTCAGTGAAGTATACACTGAGAAATTAAATAAAAACATAAATCCTTGAATGAAAAAGAAACAAAAAACAATTTAGATACACACCCTGAATCCACTGATAATTGAAGTTGGGTGAATCTTGTTTCTCACTAAATCATTAGCTCTCTGTAGAAAATGAAAGTTAAATAATTAAGGATCACAATGCGTTCAACTCAAATGAGTATAGAATTTGTTCTCTAATGCCACCACTGCGTGGAAATCTTACCTTTAGCAATTCCGCAGCTATTATAACCACAGAGGTTGTACCATCTCCAACTTCTCTGTCCTGTAGCTCGGCCAACTCAACAAGCACCTGTGGACATGAAGTGGAAGTATTACAGCTAAATCCCCAGTTGCCTAACCATTGAATTAAGGGAAGACGGATAAGTACGACAAAATCACCTTGGCAGCCGGATGTTTAACTTCAAGCATCTTCAGAATTGTGGCACCATCATTAGTTATTGTCACATCACCAATATCATCTACAAGCATCTGAAAGGTACCACCAACACAAGAGAATGAGAAAAGATGCACATTAAATAAGTTAGTGACGTATGAAGAACCTAAATTACTATAATAAGGTATCTAAACAGCTTGTAAAACCATCAACTACAATAACTTCACTGGACATAAACGAAAACGTGGAACATAAAATGAACCTAAAAAATGCAGCTATATCATTTCAAGCTCAGTTGTTGAAGAAAAATAAATCACAGCTAGGTGGGGCGGATTCCACATCATATCATGTCAAGCTAGTACGAACCACCACAAGCAAAATTACAATCTCAGACATAAAAACTCGAGCTCGTATCCTTTTCTCAGGTATTCCACAATGTCTCTGCCCTACTTAACAAAGCAGACTACTAGAAGAATATCTACCAACCAACGGCACTTTAAACTACGGATCGCTACATGCTACAACTTTTACTTGTACCAAATAACTGACTCTCATATTCAACCGCGTAACTTAGCAACACAAGGAATAACAAATTACCTTGTCGAGTCCAACAGGACCGAGCGAAGATTTAACGATGTTCGCAACCGCTTGGCACGCCAACACTGCGCATTTCAACAGCAATATCAATACACATACTGAACCACAAAAACGCATATTCATCCACAAAACAAAAAATGAACAAGCACACTTACCATTTTGAGTGCGGACGTCCTGTCCGGAGTGGCGTTCGCCCATAATATCCGGATTCGACATTTTCAATCAGAAGAATCCTATAGATCAGATCGCGGCTTGAAGTGGAAGCTGGTAGAAAAAGTGAAATGAAGGAACTAGGGTTCGTTCGATCAGTTAGGGCTTTAACCAGTAGAGAGAGAGAGAGAGAAGAGAGGAGAGAGAAAGAGAAACCTCTCGTGAGTGAGTGAGAGTGTGGGAGGGTTTCAGTTTGAATTCATACGGCGTCGTGTAGAGCTCATTTTTCTGGGCTGTAAATAATTGGGCCCAAATATTTGTACGGGCCATTTATTGAGTATAAGATCAAACAATCGGCCATATTCATTCATGGGCTAAAACTAAACTAGATTCCAGTTGCCTACAAGATTATGTTTCCTCATTGTCATATTTTATTTTATTTTTTTATTTTCAACAGCAGGTATTATTACCTTCTTTTGCATATTTTTATTCTTTTCCCTTATTTAAGATTTGGGCAACAATATAATGAGGTAACATAATCTTCTTTTAGGCAATTTCGCTCTACGTAACAGAACATAATTTCAATACCTCTATAAAGCACCTCAAAAGACAACTGGTTTTTCTAAACAGAAGCTGGTAAGAGAATACTCGCAGCATAAAAGATTTGTTGATAGTAGTGGTGTACGTGGGTGGTAGTGGGCGGGTTTACCTAAATATAATCACCCACCCACATCGCAGCGGGTGATATAATTCACAAACCATACGGTTGGTTTTTTTTATCAAACCGTGCGGGTGTGGGTTTGACGGGTGCGGGTGGTTTGCGGGTGATGGCGGGTTATACAATGGGAAAAAAATCATACATTTTAGTCCAAAAATAACAAATATACAACTTCTAAGCTCCCCAAAATATTAACAAAATGACAAAATCTAAAACATCAATTTAAGTTTCAAATAGTAAAGGCAAAACATAGTTTCAATCAGTGTTTTCAGACCCGGGCCGGTCACAGACCCGGTGAGGCTACCGGATAGAGGGTCAATAGATCGGACCGGTCGGACTACTGATTGGACCGATTTGTTGACTTTAGTCAACGCATCAATAAAATATATTAAAAATACTCAACTATATAAGAAAATTCATAACAAAATACTCAATTCCTCAACTTTAAAATCTCTAAATGAATATATCATGCTAATATTACAACTTATCACTAAATAAGCAAACAAAATATTAAACAACTTCAAATCTAGTTTCAAATCTCGAATTCATTATTCCAAAAGAACAAAGTAACCAACAAAAATACAAAATAGTATACAATTAAGAAACTCAAACGCGTAATTTTGATTTTAGAATCGGGCAGAGAGAGAAAGAAGAGGCAGCAGTTTTTTTTTTATATTTTTTTATTTCTGGACATGGACGTAACAGTAAAAAAAAAAAGGAACCCGCTGGGTCGTCGACCGGTCCAACCGACCGGGTTTTCGGTTCGCCCGGCCGAAACGCCCGGGCTCAACAGCAGGGCTCAGCAGCCCGGTATGGGTGCTGAGCCGTTCCGGTATGGCTGCCAGTTCCCGATCCGACCGACCGGTCCGGGCCGGGTCTGAGAACTGTGGTTTCAATAGCATCAAGCCATCAAGTTTAATTATAAAGCATTAAAATACTATATGTAACATCATAATTCCGCCTTTAAAGCCCAAATTACAGACAATTAGTTTTATTGGGGTTTGTTTTCTTTTTTTCTGAAGCCTTAACAATATAAAATTATGATTTATAAGTAATAAAATGCTAAATTACTATTTTTTTTAATAGTTATGCGGGCGGGTGGCAAATGCGGGCGAAACAATGTCTATACCCGCCACCCACCCGTTCTCCGTGCGGGTTACAAAAGGACCAACCGCGTGTAAGTTTATAAAAGAAAAACCCAATGGGTGCATGCGGGTTTGCACGGGCCGGGCAAATTTTTGCGGGTCACGGTTTTTTTGTTCACCCCTAGTTGATAGTAAAGAGTGTATTTTAGAAAACAGAACATAAAATTAAAGTCGAGACAAGAATTGAACTCTTTTTTTTATATAAAGACATTTGCCCCTTTCGATGCTTACCGGTTAATTAGCAATCATTTTTCAAGATGCAACGACTAACTCTTGATATAGTAGCACTATAAATATTAAGAACGGCAAATCAAAAGAATGCTATAAACTGCTGCAACAAAACAGAAAAACAAGAAGAGAATGTATTTGATGAGTGAGAAGTGAAGGTAGTATAGGTACATATTTATAGTATTCGAAAATTTGGCTTAGGGTAGGCTCGAAGGACACGTCTGATTTCATATCACACGTTTCCAGCCATTTTGTACATTGTTTCAGTGCTAACGTAACTGTTCGATGTTGACTGGTGTGTGGTGATTGTTCACTTACTGGACTTTCCCCCCAAATTTTGCACAAACTGCTTCCTAATCGCGTTATTTTACTAATTTTGTTTGTTACAAATAAATATTAAATATTTGTAATTACTTAATTAAATTTTGTCCAAAAATAATTATATTTCTTAAGGAAAGCCCAAGTCCAAGGCAAGCTCAAGATCATGCCAAGGACTTGGGGTGTTTGGGCTGGTCGGGAATCCGGGTTCCCGCCTGACCCGATAGGTTTTTCCCAGACGGGAAAAACCCAGCCGTTTTTTCCTCGCGGTTGGGCATGTATTAGATCCCGGGTCAGATCCCGCCGGGAGGAAATGGGACCCCTTATGGACTCCTTTTCCTCCAGGCGGGATCCGGGATCCAGAATACACACATCCCTCCTATTTTCTTTTTAAACATCACCCATCCCTGCTCTCTTTTTAACACACACACACACACACACAAATCACAAAACGCAAAACTCACGACTCACACTAAACACACACCTCACTCACATACACTCTCCACAGTCGCACCACCAAGTCCAACAACAATCAAAATCAAAAGGTAATTTGTCAAAATCCTAGTTTTTTTTTTCTAAACCTTTGAATTATAGTTTGATTATTTTACTAGTTACTTGTTATTGATTTATCTTTTAAAAATTAGGGTTTATGAGTTCTCAATTAGAGTTTACAAATTGGGAGTTTTGTGCAATTAGGGTTTGATTTTGTAAATTAATATGATGAGAGGCATTAAAGTTGGTTAGTAGGATAAATGAGACGAGCTAATGTGAAATTGATCGCATTGTGTAGATTAAAGTTTATGAAATTGATCGTAAATTAAGTTTGTTGATGCTTATGTGTTGATATAATTAGAGGCATCATTGTGGCATTAAAGTTCGCGAGATATACGTTGATTTTGATTTTGAAATGATTTAATTGGTATTGGATCTTGTCATTTGGTGTTGAATTAATCATTGAGGCTTTTGTATTGATATAGATATTCTATTCCTTGGTATTGAATCTTGTCTTTTGGTTGTTTAGATGGTAGCAACAAACAAGCAAATGAAGTCCTCCGTCGGAGCTTCTACAAGTACCACAATTAGAGTTTCTCCTCGTTAACGGGCATCTACGTCCACGACACCGACTACTTCAAAGGCGGTCAAGGCTTCCAATAAATCCACGGCACCATCTACTTCACGTGGTAATCCGGTTAAGTCTTCTCGTCTTCCCAAAGGCCAAACTTGGGAACTCTCGTCTCGAGAGCAAATGGAAGCATTGAGGGATGATGCGCCGTATAATAGTGCAGAATCGGATGAAGATGATGTGGCACTAGAGACCGCACAATCGCCACATGAAGATTTTGTGGAAGGAGAGGGGAAAGAATGTTGGGGAGATGATATTATTAGAGACGAAGGGGGAGAAGATGAGGGAAAAGAGGTCCCCAAATTTAGCATGGAGAAGGTACACAAGTCTTGCATTACCTACGGTTGGAGACATGACGAAAATGAAAAGAATATATGGGGAAAAATAAACCATACACTAACGCCACGATGGTGGAGGGAGTTTTAGCCATACGAGGATATAAAACTACACATTGATATAGGTTGATGCCTTCATTGCAGCAAATCCATAAAAGATGATGGTAATGCACACGACACGAGAGGATTGAGAAGTTACACCGAGAGATGTAAGGTGTTAAAACAGAAGATGGCGAAGGGGGGAAGACAACAAAAACTAAAAGGGAAGGCTAATGATGCAGTTACTAATTGGGAGTTTAATCAGGCGTGGGTGCTCAAGGGCGTGGTTTTGTACTTGATTAAGAACGAGATGCCTTTCATAACGGTTGAGAAGGAATCATTTAAGGAAATGATGTATCAAGCTCAATCGAATTTGAAACTACATTACCGGTAGTCCATATGTGAAGCTTGTTATGTGTTGTATCTTAAAGGAAAAGGCAAAGTTTAATCAGGCGTGGGTGCTCAAGGCCGTGGTTTTGTACTTGATTAAGAACGAGATGCCTTTCATAACGGTTGAGAAGGAATCATGTAAGGAAATGATGTATCAAGCTCAGTCGAATTTGAAACTACATTACCGGCAGTCCATATGTGAATCTTGTTATGTGTTGTATCTTAAGGAGAGGGCAAAGTTGATTCAATTTATAAAGGATAATGCACAAAGGGTTTGTCTAACCACTGACACTGAGACATCGATCACGATGGACAACTACATGTGTGTCACGGTACACTTCATTGACAATATGTGGAATTTAAAGAAGAAAATCATAAGCTTTAGCTTGACATGCGGTCATACGAGAGGGGCTATAGCAAATGATATCAATGCGGTGTTGGGTGATTACGAGATTGACCGAGTTTGCACGATCAAAGTTGACAACGCCTCATCCAATGACATGGCTATTAATGATTTAGTGAAATGGTGGGTGGAGAAAGGTGACATATCGGAAGAAAATGGGGCTCTCGTGCAGATTAGGTGCATTGCGCACATTCTTAACCTCGTAGTTCAAGATGGCTTGAAATGTAACGGTGGTGACATCTCGGTAGATGGTATTAGAGATTGCATCACGTACATTAAGGCTTCTCCGAGTCGATATTCGTTGTTCACAAAGTGTGTGACGGCCGCTGAAATAGAATGTGGCAAATTGTTATGCTTAGACGTTCCAACACGTTGGAACTCCACGTACACGATGCTTAGCGTCGCTTATGATTTGAGGATGGCTTTCGTTGGATACATGTAAAAAGATGCAACATATGCCACTGAGTTAAGGGATCGTATACGGACCGATGATGATTGGACGAGGGCGAAGTTGTTTATCAACTTTTTGGAGCCTTTCAAGAAGTTAACGGAGGTTATTTGAGGCACAACTTATGTGACATCCCATATGGTACTAACCTAACTTTGCATTATCGACGATCGCTTGGGTGTGTGGTTGAGACGTTTGACAATTGATCCTAGGACCAAAAAGTCGGATGGTTTGAAAGCCTAAGCCAGGTCAGACAGACGACGGCAGCGGCGGACGCAAGTGCGTGTGGGTTTTGAAACATGGTCTCTAAAATCTAGGTTTTTCCCTCTTCAAAGACTTGTGATATTCCAAATGGCACAAACCCTTGTCCAATACAACTAACCAATATGGTGTAAAATTTAGCTCTAACTTTCCATGTGGGATAATGACTTTTCACCTTCCCGCCCATTTCTTTTTCTTTCTTCAAGATAACTTATTTTAACTAATTAACTTTAGCATTTAATTTCTCATTCATTCCAAATTGGTTTTGAATAATTAAATACACTAAATCCTTCTAGAAAAAACATAGATTTTATTAAACTAAAGAAATTCTAATTTTATAAGAAAATAGCATATTGCAATAAATTATCAAACATTGGGAAAAATCAATTTTTCCAACAATCCAGCACATGAATAAAAATTCAATGCATACGCTTGAGAGAGTTCAGGCGGAAAGCTTACTACATGAGAAAATGTAGTTTTTGACTTAAAACCTTCATTAGTTGAATACATCGGATTTAGGTGGTTGATAAGTGAACATGATGTCTTGAACCATTCAGTTGTTGGTGCAAACCAAGACAACTGTATCCACACAGTAACGCTCCTAACATTTTTTTTATTCGCATGATTGTGTTTGTTTTGGCTTGAACAACTCTTGAGTTCATAAGTGTTTTTGTATGAAGCGGACAGACTTCATACTTTCATATGTGATCTCTTATGAAGAGTATCGTGTCATACTTTGCTTAATTAAGCCTATGGACCATTAAAAGTTAAACTAAAGCTTACCCATTCTACATGCAGCACATTTATCGTACATGGGAATGACCTATAGTTAGCTCTAAAGTACTATTTTTAAGTTCTTACAATTTAGTTGTCTCATTGAACCAAGATTTTGGGATCTCCAGTCAACAGGGTTGGGTTCCATCATAAAATTTTTCAGTGTTGGGTTATAACCATTACCCATGATAAGTAATATGTTTGATCTCCATGTAGGTCTTTAGTCAACATATCTGATAAATTCTTCTTCTGATTTTACACAATCAATGAAAATGACACCATTAGAGATCAATTGCCTTTTGGTATTATGTCTATAACGTATATGTCTAGACTTACCATTATAGATGCCACTTTGTGCCCTTTCAATAGCTGATTGGCTCTCCCAATGTATCATAATTGCAGGCACTGGCTTGTTCTAACATGGAATGTCCTCTAAAAAGTGACAAGGCCATATTGCTTCTTCACCGGCTTTATCCATAGCAATAAACTCGAATTTTATCGTGGAACGAGTTATACATGTTTGTTTTGAGTACTTCCACGACACAGCTCCACCTCCAATAATGAAGATATAACCACTGGTGGATTTAAAGTCCTTACTATCTGATATCCAATTAGCATTATTGTATCCTTCTAGTACAACTTGATATCTACTATAATGTAATCCATAATCTAAGGTGTGTTTTAGATACATGTGTATTCTAATTAATGCCTTTCAATGTTATTTGTTTCAATTACTAGTAAATCTGCTTAGGTGAATAACTCAGTAAGCAATATCCGGATGAATGCAGTTCATGATCTACATGAGACAACTTATTATCCTAGCATATTCTATTTGGGAGATAGGTTCCTCATGATTTTTTTCCAAAGTGTAGACTCAAGTCTATTGGTGTCTTAGTCGGAGGACCGTCATATTCATTGTTCTTCTTGAGTATTGTCTCAATATAGTGAGATTGTGACAGCAAGATCCTATTTGATGCCTTAATGATTTTAATTCTAAATATGACATCGACATGTTGAAGTTTGTGCCATGGGTGCAAATAACAATTAAGTATGGACTCACGTTTGATTCCCACAATGAGTGACTTGATGTTGTGTCTTCTATGTATGTGTATGTCACACATGTTTAGCTTAGTGTGATTTGACGGCTTGATGAGGTTTTCACGCTATTACGTCAACCTGCGGGTTTACCTAGTGCGCACCTAGATAGTAGCGGCTACGGGTTCCCACGTCATCAAAAAATTAAGTATGGACTTGGGTAACATTTGCTGAAATAAAGGGACTAAAATGAAAAGTGTTTCATTTGAATCATTCGTGATAAAAATCCTTATGATACACTGAAGTGTTTCTAAAACATATATAATTATTTACGCCAATAATAATATTTGATATTATCGTTTCAAAGAGGATTTTGAAAATTCTTGATCATTGAATCGTGAAGCTCAAGATTCAACATATAAGTCGTTATGTGCAAGATGAATGAATTTGATTTAAATGGATCATTACAAAAATAGTTAGTAACAATCATTTATAGTTGGGAACCTATAAATGAATTAAGTCGTGAATGGAGTATATCGTCATAATTGGATAAACTGCCATTTTCGGGTCAACCAATGTGATGACATCTAGATGTTTGCATTCTTATATGAATTGTTTGTATCAAGGACCGGATCACAACAAATAAAAAAGAAACTCGTGAATGTTGTTATCATATAGTTTCTCTTTTAATCATTCGTCCATATTGATGGTCATTAACTCGTTGATCTCAATCCATCGTCTTTCATAGACTCATGTCCGTCGAAGGACTCCCTTTTGACTTAGACGTCTTGATGTTGTCCAATTGACACAACATCTAGAACCCTATCTCAAAGGAATTAGAGGTGAGTAGCCTGAAATATATGTTTTTCCTTGTTATAGTTAGCAATAATTTGTCTTGATCTGAGCGGTTAGTTCATAAATTTTATGAATGTGGTCAAAGACACTTTATGCTAATCGAAGTCAAGGATATAAGATGTGATTAATAAAGTAACGAATTTGACCTCCAAGATCAACAAACATATTAATGAGGATTGACTTGATTGGAATTGACTATATCACTCGACACTAAAAAAATTGACTATAGAATGACGAGAGTTCAATATCAGTTGCACGCGTGTTCCCTATATTGTATAACTCAATTTTCTTTTTTTGCCATAAATCAAAAGTATCGGTGACAAAGGACACAATTGGATATCTTATAAAGGGCTAAATTGGCTATTCTCACAATAAAAAACCAAAATCATACTTGATACACTATATAGATGACTCGTTTTGGTTTTTCAACGTAGTTAATTATGGGATCTCTTAATTTTGAGATTCCAAATGAAACTCAATAAATTAATTTCAAAAAGTTAAAAGTTAAAACTGTATTTGAGTAGATATAGATATATACTAATCAATACTTCAGTAGGTTGAGATAAACAAATTGTACTAGTTCAAATTAAATTTTCGAAGTCTGCATAACATGAATTGTAGCTAACATGGATGGAATTCTTGTCCATTAGGCCACATGGTTTTGGCGGGTGAGGCAAAGGCCCACCTTATTCTAAATTATGCATCATCTTAATGCCCCATGTATTAATGAAAACCGACAAGGATATAAAGCTTTGAAAGAGAAAAGAGCGAAAATGAAAAGGATATGTTTTGTTTGGATATTGGACATGACAACATTGACAAGTAACTGAATACGAGCTCCTCGTTAAGATTTTTAAATAATAAACGTTTCAATATATTTACTTCGCTTACTACTAACTAATAATTATACATTACCCTGAGTTTGAAACTTTGTAAAGCATTTTTTTTACAGTAAAGACTGAAGTGCAAAATTATATGAGACAATGAAAGTTAAAAGATAAAAAGATTAAACAAAAAAAATATCAAACCTTCGATAATATATTATGGTTTTGCAACGTTATCATTTATCGATTAAGAAGCTGCAATAAGGCCCATGATCATTTATAAGCAATGTGTGAAAGTTTGATGATTAATCCACTTGACTTAATCGTCAAATCTATTATTAACTAGCCTGCAATCAAACACAACACCAATTAACACAAATGCAAATAATCAGAACACACACACTCAAGAACGAAAAGTCTTATATGGTTCATCAATCAACACAATACGTGTTGTGATCTATATCGAAGAAATGTGATTTTTTCTGATTAATGTGATCGGATACAAGATGCACAAAAAATGAATAAATCGGAGTGAGATTACAACTCTAACTTTACTGATTATATAAGCAACTAAAATAACATACTAGCTTAGCTAAAATGCACCAGGCTTAGAATATGACAATCATGCGCTGAGTAACAAAATTAATCGCCGCCTGAAAATGACTAATCGACCCTCCCTTCAAGTTGTTGAACCAACTCTTGCACAGTTGCACAATGTATGGTCAACTTTTCGGGAAAAAAAATTGTTTTGTCCATTAAGTTGGTTACCTCGCCATTTTTGTCCATTATTTTGGCAGTCCACCAAATTTGTCCATTAAGTTGCCTACCTCGCCATTTTTGTCCATTATTTTGGCAGTCCACCAAATTTGTCCATTATGTGGGTGTTTTTAACCAATTTTATCCAGGTTACTAAACTGCGGCGGTTTCCGGCGGAATTAGCTGACGTGGCCACCGTTGACCACCCAGCCCTAATTTTGACCCGAAAAATAAATTTTTTTTTTTCATCTGGAATTGCCACGTTTAATAAAAAAAAAACAAGTATATGTAGCATTTCTCCCGCCATTCTTCTTCATTTCCCCTTCACACATTCCCGCTCATTCTTCTTCATACAAAAGTAGTGATGATATTGTTTAAGTTCTAATTTTTAGCTATTTAGAGCAATGAAACCGCAGGTGATTCACACGTTGTATTCAAAATTCGGTTTTTTTTTTTTAAAACGTGGCAATTCCAGGTGGAGTTAAAAAAAAAAAAATTGGTGGTCAAAATTAGGGCTGGGTGGTCAACGGTGGCCACGTCAGCTAATTCCGCCGGAAACCGCCGCAGTTTAGTAACCTGGACAAAATTGGTTTAAAACACCAACATAATGGACACATTTGGTGGACTGCCAAAATAATGGACAAAAATGGTTTAAAACACCAACATAATGGACAAATTTGGTTGACTGCCAAAATAATGGACAAAAATGGCGAGGTAGCCAACTTAATGGACAAATTTGGTGGACTGCCAAAATAATGGATAAAAATGGTGAGGTAGCCAACTTAATGGACAAAACAAATTTTTTTCCCCAACTTTTCACTGGAATACTTTTGCCGCGAAGCTTGTTTCGGCCAAATATTACGTAAAAATGTAAAAATTGCTCTCAATTTAATTCTAATTTCAATTAAGATTCCTTCAACTGCATCCCTGACTTTTAAGGGTTTGATTTGAAAACTAAGAGTTGTAATAAAACTAAAAGGCATAAAACTAATATTGAAGGAAAAGACGATCTTTTAGTGGAATTAGGATTAGATAAAGACAAAAACTTTCCTCCTTGACGGTTGAGAACTTGAATTCAAATTAATGCTTTCATATTCTGCAAATCTATACGCCTTCTATAAGAGATAGGTTTAATAAAGGGAGTTGCTTAAATACATATAAGCTAAGGGTAGTTACGTAATTACAATTACACAAGCTAAATAAGGAAAATACAATAATACATATTTAACTAATACGTCCCCGCAAAATGGACATTCCATCGGCAACGGAGATTTTAGAACGAAGCAACTCAAACTGCGAACAAGCGGCGACTTTGTGAACATATCGACGAGTTGATCAAGGGTGTTGATGTAAGAGATATGGAGAAGACCCTTAGAGACGAGATCACGAACAAAGTGTAAGTCGAGCGTGATGTGTTTCATCCGAGAGTGCTGAACGGGCGAAACGCAAGGCTCCCATATTATCACAACGGATGAGAGGCGTCAAGGAGAAGACAAGACCGATCTTCCCAAAGAGATGTTTAAGCCATCGAATTTTAGCAGAAGCGGCCGCAAGGGCGCGATATTCGACTTTAGTGGACGAACGAGAGACAACTTTTTCCTTGCGCGACGATCAAGAGATAGGATTGGACCCAAGAAACACGATATACGCGGTGGTGGACGTGCCATGATTAGTGTCCCTGCCCCAATTGGAATCATAGTAAGCCAAAAGAGAGGGCGACGAAGAACGGCGAAGAAGGATACCGTGAGAAAGAGTGCTCTTAATGTAGCGAAGAACAAGCTTAAGAGTGGTCCAATTCGAAGATTCAGTGGCAACCATTCGTTGAGCAAGACTATTCATGGAGAAGGTGACATTCGGACGAGTAAGGGCTAGGTATTGAAGCCCGCCAATAATTTGCAGGAAGATAATGGCGTCGACGGACTCATCCGGATTCAAAGGAGATGGATTGCGCGACATAGGAGTGGTGAGAGGCTTTGCACCCTCCATATTGTGGCGAGACAGGAGTTCGTGTATATACTTGTGTTGGGAGAGAAAAAGACCCCCAGTACAGCGAAAAACTTCAATCCCAAGGAAGTAACTCAGCAAGCCCATGTCCTTAACCGCGAACCGTGTACTAAGGCTAGAGACGAGGGACGAGATAAGCGTGTCACAAGACCCCGTAAAAATGATGTCGTCGACATAGACAAGAACAAACACACGAACCTTGGCTTTATGAAAATAAAAAGCGAGGTGTCGGATCAAGACTTAACAAAGCCGAAGGAGAGGAGTGCATTGCTAAGTGCGAGATACCAAGCGCGAGGGGCTTGTTTCAAGCCATAGAGCGACTTGTGAAAAAGGCAAACATGAGTAGGTGCATTATTGTCAACGAAACCCAGCAGTTGGCTCATATACACAGTTTTCGTGAGATCCTCGTGAAGAAAGGCATTGCTAACATAGAGCTGTCAAAGGGACCACCCATTCATAGTTGCTAAGGAGAGGATCGTACGAATAGTAACCGGTTTGACAACCGGACTAAAAGTCTCATTATAGTACACACCTTCCCGTTGATGGAAGCCCTTAGTGACAAGACGGGCTTTGTACCGTTCAATGGAACCATCGTGATGATGCTTGATACGGAAAACCCAATGAGAGGCAACAAGGGCGCGGCTGGGAGGCATGGGAAGAAGAGACTAAGTACCACGCTGAGAAAGAGAGATGAGTTCCTCATCCATGGCGGCGCGCCACGATGGGTCCTTTAGGGCTTGTGCAACTGAAGTGGGAGTAGTAAGGCCAAGAATAAGGTGCTCGGTGGCATGAAAGTTCACCTTAGGCTTGAAGATGTTGTTACGAGAGCGAGTGATCATGTGATGAGGTCGATCACTCGGACCCAGAACGACGACGTCTGGAGATAGCGGCGCATTAGGGCTAGTGGCGGGTAACGGGGCCGCGGATGGGCTAGGTCGACCATTATGGGCCGCGGAAACTGTTGATGGGTCGGATACGATCACTGGGGCCACTGATGGACTGGGCTCAACCGAGGTTGGGCTGGACTGGACCGTGCGGTCAAGGTGTAGGTCGATCTGGTTCACGGGGCCCGGTTGTGGTGGCAATGGTTCATGAGCCATGGGCAAGGCCGCGGGCGCCCGACCATAGACCGCATTGTTCGGGGCCACACTAGGGTTTGGAGACAGTGGAACCCTAGTAAGGTTGAGTGTATCCATCGACAAAGAAACCCCAGGGGCCGAGGGCGGTGGAGCCAAGGGTGGCTTAACGGACCAAGGAAAAACGTCCTCCACAAAACGAACATGACGGGAAATGTAAATGCGACCCGAGCCAAGATCCAGACACTTATATGCACCCTGGAAGGTTGAGTATCCAATAAATAGACATTCTCGAGATGGAGGCGAGAGCTTTTCGGGGATATAAAGACGAAGATGTGGATAACAAAGACATCCGAAGACCCGAATAGTGAGATAATTGGGTGTTTGCCCAAAAAAAGTCTCAAATGGAGAAGGATAATTAAGGACCACTATAGGGAGCCTATTATAAAGATAAGTGGCCGTGAAAAATGCAAACTCCCAATAGTCGGGGGGTAGACACGCATGATTAAGAAGCGTACGACCGATAATAACAATAGTGCGATGTTGCAGTTCACTTGTATCGTTCTGTTGTGGAGTATAAGGGGCTGAGGTAAGCCAACTGATGTCATAAGAGGACAAGTACCGGCACAAAGCAAGAAATTTGCCCCCGTTATCTAAATAAAAGTTGCGAATGGAGCATGCAAATTATTTCTCAACCATAGCCCGAAACTGAACAAACACGCCGTGTACATTAGACTTTGCAGATAGAGGAAACAACCAAGCATATTTAGTAAAGTGATCCACCAATATTAAGTAAAAACGACATCTATTAACTAAGGTGACGGGTAGGGATGTGCGTGGGATGGTACCCGCGTTGTGGGTACCCATACATGGGTACCCGCACTTGTGGGAAATGAGAGTTCGCTATCCATTCCCATTCCCGCACTATGCGGTACCCGCAAGTGGGTACCCGCGCGGGTACGAAATGGATAGTGGGATACCCAACCCTTATCTTACAAGTGTCTTTGGCTTAGAAAAATTGAGAAGCAAACCTAAAAATACTCTGTAATGATAATTACATATTCAATTTTCACTAATTTGCAAAACAATACAATAGTAACAAGCAAAAAACCAAACATCTATTGTGCAGGTACCCATATGGGAGCGAGAAATCAACGAGTACTACCCGTTCCCATTCCCATTCCCATTCCTGCAACTTATGTGAGGGCACTTGCGTTGTGGGTACCCATTCCCACTTTTCCCATTCCCAATGGGAAATACCCAAATGGGATGGGTTTGAGACTGGGTACCCATTTCAAATGTCCACTCCTAGTGACGGGGGAAGGCCCCCAAACATCACCATAAATGTATTGTAGCACATGCGTCGAAACAAGCGACACGAATCATGAAAAATTAACCGTTGACTTTTGTTTAATAAGCAAGGACTACAATGACTCAAATCTGACACACCGGATGACACAACGTGAAGCTTAAATTTACAAAAAGTAAAGACACAATCTTCGCTGAGGGGTGACCGATGCGGTCATGCCAACGGTCCAAGCCGAACCGTTCACCAACAAACGCACTGATTGAGGACGCAGTAACCCGAGGAAGAGAAATGCAGTAGACTCTATTGACGCACTCGCCACACAGCACCCTAGTTCCCGTAAGTAGATCTTTCACATAAAAGTGAGATGGGAAAAATTCAACAGAAACATGATTGACCTTAGTAAACCGATGAATAAATAGTAAGTTACGTTAAGAGGTGGGAACACATAAAACATTATCAAGAGTAAACGTGCGAGTAGGACAATCAATACGAGAGGAGCCAATGTGAGTAATGGGTAAACCTGTACCAGCAACGATGCTGATCTCATCCAGACCCTCATATTCAGAAGGAACGGATAGATTCTGAAGATCAGATGTAAGAGAGTGCGACGCTCCCGAGGTGTACTAACCACTTGGTGTGCTGAGAGTCGGAACCAGTAGGCGAAGAAGCAAAGTTGGCATTTGGGATAGGGTAGCGTCGACATGTACGAGCACCATAGCCAATAGCACGACACAGATAACACGTGATATGAGGTCGCGAGGACTGATCCGAAGGTCGATTGGTGTAGCCACTGCCATTAGGAGACCGCTGCTGGTTAGAGAAACCACGACCACCACGATTTTGATTACCCCGGTTGCGATTACCACCGTTACCACGGTTGCCACGGTTGTGGTAGTGAGGCTGAGACGAGGCGATATTAGCGGTGGCAACAAGAGTGGAACTCTAAGATTCCATGCGACAGAGATAGGACTCTTGACCCACAAGCAAGTCATGTAACTCCGTGAACTGAATAGGATTCTCCCGAGCTCGGATCAGACCCACTATATCGCGATATGTGGGTCCTAGTCCATTGAGGGAGGTCATTGGCCTTGACCGGTCCATCAATGAGAGCTAACTCGTTGGCCTTGGCCTTGATTAACTGCAAGAACTCCGAGACGGAGCAAGAGCCGAGCTTGAGATTGTTAAGGTTGTCTTTTAACTGCATGACACGCGAACGAGACCGATTCGCATATGTGCGGTATAGGGTTTCCCATGTGGCGACGGAGGTGGGAGCATCGGCGATGAGAGGAGCGATGCCACCAGAACAAGATCCGAAGAGAGCGGAGATATTCAAGGAATCTTGACGAGACCAATGATCATAAACAGCAACGGTTGCGGGGGGAGTCATCCAACACTGGACGAGGGATTGAACCATCAAGATAGCCAAAGAGGCCATACTCAAAGAACAAGTGACGAACTTGAGATCGCCATGTTGGGAAGTTATCGCTAGTGAGCTTGAGCGAAAGCTGTTGGTGTGCATTGATCGGAACGATTGCAACACCACCGGGCGAAGGCGGAGTCATGGAGTCGGATCGAATGGCGGACTGCGACGCCGAGGAGATGTCGAGTGACGCGAGCCATCGGATGCATCGCTAGGGTTTGTCATGGATCGAGATTCTCGTTAGAGAGTAGGGACTCGTGATACCATATAAGAGATAAATTTTATAATTGTGAATGAATAATTTTCATTAATCACGAAGTTGCTTAAATACATACAAGCTAAGGCTAGTTACATAATTACGATTACACAAGCTAAATATGGAAAATACATTAATACATATTTAACTAATACCTTCCACTAGTTGAAGGTACTGATCTTGGGACGGTGTACTGTGATATGTAAATTGCGTGAGAATTTTTTATATATATATATTTTTTCAATGGTCCAGTGTAATAAACTAATAATAATAGGGAAAATTAATGCATAGTAGTACTTTGGAGTACAAAAGGTAGCAGCCAAACAAGGAAAATGTGCAGACAGAAAAATCTAAGTACCGTTTGGGTTGAGATTTCTATGGTCCCAAGTGAATTAAGAGGCCACGTGAAAATGATCAAATGACATGGAAAAGAGAGGGGTGGGGTGATCGTGTTTAAGGAAACAACCCCTATATATTATTTTGTCCTCTCTTCTTTATATATACTCCCTTTTTTGTGATAATGTACTTGCTATATTGACATATTATCTCTCTGTTGAAAAAAAGGCAGGCCCTCTTAATGACTTTAAAAAGTATAATATTGTCTTGATTTTCAGTGTTTTTCTGTATCAAATAATAATTGAAATACCCTTTTATTTTAATATTTCTTCTTGGAATGTTAAATTTAGTTGTAATATTTTTCCCCTGAAAATATAAGTAAAATTATAAAGCAAAAAAAATGAATACATTACAAATTCTGATTCAGATTTTTATTTTGTTTAGTCTTCCTTTAGAATATAAAGTGAAGAAAACGAAAAAAGAAAGAAACACATTCTTTAAAAAAAAAAAAAAAAGAGGTACAAACATCAGAAATCACACAGAATCTTGAGTTTGGGAGAACAAACTTCATCGCCCTATGAGGATAATGTGCTATTTTTTTACAGAATCTTGAGTTTGGGAGAACAAACTTCATCGCCCTATGAGGATAATGTGCTATTTTTTTACATCATAAGGAATGAAATTCTCAATTTTTTTTTAATTTTTTTTCTTTAATACGGGGTGATTTGTTAGCTTGACATAACATATATAGGGTATTTGGCCAAAACCTCTTAGATTTATTGAATGTAGATATCAATAATAGAAAAAAGAAACTGATATGAGCAAGGAATGTACGTAAGTTAGATGTTTCTCACTTCCTGACATTAGTTATTTAACAAAAACAAAAACACAATTAATCAAAAAAATTAAGCTGCATATCATTTAAGTTGCATAAAGCATAAACTATCAAAATATATATTCCATATCTTGTGAAATTAATTGATGCTTATAAAAATGAAACATAGACACTGAATAAATAACAAAAAGCATTAACAAAGAATGATGATAGTTTTTGTTGGGCAGCGGAAAATACGAATATTGAATAACGTAACAACAACGATATCAAACCATGAAAGGATTCACAGCAACACGAAAGCGATAAAACAATGAAAGAACAGAAAGGACAATTAGTTCAACCAAATCGTCTACGACTACCTCCCGGGCGATCCAAGCTAAGATTTTTATTATGATGATGATGAGCGATTACTAAAAAAGATACAATAATTTTCTCTCACAAATCAGGAACAATCTCTCACAATGTTCTCTCAAATCTCACAAGTGTATTCTCTCTTATTTTAATATATCCCTCACATTTTGCTCATGGTGGCCACAAGGCCACACATCGTTATTCAGTCACCATGCCTCATTAGGCTACACGCCCTAAGAGTCACTAGCGCGAGACCCTTGCGACATGTCGTGTAGCGCGACTCCTGTGCAACCTAATGTGTAGCACGACTCATAGCGCAAGACCCGCGCCACTCCCTGGACGAGTCGCGCGACCCATGCTGCTCCCTGCCTAACATTACAAGACTGAGGGAGCTTTTGCAACCGCCCCCTTGCAACCGCCTGGTGGTCGCCAAGCTTCTGCGACAGCCTCACAATCGCCAGGCAGTCGCTCAATGATCCGTGACCTCCAGGCGGTCGCACATTCCTTTGGCGGGAAAAATCTTGCCAAAGGGGAGTATCCGCGACCCTTGTTGCGAGTGCCCAACGATCCGCATCGGCAACCGCTGAGCGATCGCGACGCGTGGGTGGTCGTGGATGAGGGGGGTATTTCTTATAAACATCCTTCTCTCCTCTCATTCTTCCTCACACTCTTTTCTCACCTCCCCCTCCCTCTGCCCCCCCCCCCCCCCCCACCCCACCGCGCGACCGCCCCCTTTCCTTCGCTACCACCCGACAGTGCCAACTTCCGATAATTGTAAGTTTTTCCGCTTTTTCTTGATTTATGTCTTATATTTAATGTTTTAATAACATTCTTATGTGTTAAATTGTTAGTTTAGCTTATTTAGTATATTATTATTTGTTTAAATATTAAATTGTTAATTTAAATTTTAAATTGTTAATTTAGCTTATTTAATTTATTATTATTAGTTTGAATGTTAAATTGTTATTTTAAAGTTGATATGTGTTAATTTAAATGTAAAATTGATGGTTTATTAGTTTATTTAGTTTATATTTGCTAGTTTAGTTTTTATATGTTTTATGTTTAATGTTTGCATAACTTAGAACAAATGATGTGAGGAGTCTTTTAAAATTAGAAAAGACGATGCTTTTAAGGAATTTCAATAACTTAGAAATAATATTAATTTTAGGAATCTCTGCAAGCCGATGCCTTTAATTTATAGAATCTTTATAACTTAGTAACGATTGAATTTTAGAGAATCTCTTAACTTATCAATAATCTAACTTAGATATTTTTTCTTAGTTTCGTAGTACACGTTTATTCGTCATGTCAGACGATCCGCCACATCAGCCACGTTCGACTGGCCGTGCCCCCCCTTCAAATGGGGGTCATTTTAGTGATAGTGGTGGTCGAAGTAGTCTTAGACCTCGAGCACGTATTACCCATGGGGGTCGTGGTGTCATACGCCCCGCCACGAGTGAGTCCGTCGCCGATGCTCATCCTAGCGTTCCAGCCGAGCCACTTCACCAAGCTCGGGCTCGTGGGTCGCGAGAGGGATCTACATCGCTGACTCCGACATTACATCGCCGAGTTTTTTTTAGGAATGTGATCCTCTCGCTGCAGCAACGCCGTGCCAGACGCCATGTACATCGTCTGGATCTAGGGCTAGAACACCATCAACAGAGTCCACTAGAGCACATAGACCACCATTTGCAGAGTACACTAGAGACTTGAGACCACCATCGTTAGAGTCCACCCAAGCTGGAACGAGTGGGAGACCGACCGAGACTCTAGTATTGAGAGCATGCACAAGCACACAGCAACGCCCATGTAGGGGACCCTCTAGAGGTGCTTCGATACCCAATGATTAGTCTCAGAGACAGATCATTAGATTGTCGGATCGGGGCCTATTTACGTCCCTCCTAGCGGTGAGATTTCGAAGACGATCACAGACTTGATCATACATTTTACTCGAACTTTTTGGCCCTCCTACTTGGCGATGCCCGAGGGGGGTGCGACATGATATGTGGATTAAATTTATGGTAAGGAACTATTACATAAATATATTATTTAATTTAGTGTATTAATAAATCAAAAGACATAATATGAATAATCTTAAAAATTTAATTATTTTGTGGACTATATATGGGATCCGAGAGACAGATTGGAACGATGTACATAGGGTATACAAACAAAAGGCCGAAAATTGTTATAAGTATTTGATACACAACACGAAGAAGCAATACATTGAGAGGAAGGATGATCCTAGGTACAATGGGTTTGCGAAGACCTAAAAAGTTGGTGGCGTCGGTTCCTCCCATGTCTCCCTTCACGTAAACCCCGCTACAACCACTCTTTTTAGGGCCCAAATGCATATCTGTGTAGAACCGAAACCTATTCACAATGTAGCCTTCGTCTTTAACGTTGTGTTAAGGAACCTGCGAGCAACGGTTATACACGATCGTCTTCCATGTACTTGCCACTGGAGTAGGTTTGCTTGAACCACGCCACACACTCT
Source organism: Linaria vulgaris (assembly GCA_948329865.1). NCBI lineage: Eukaryota > Viridiplantae > Streptophyta > Magnoliopsida > Lamiales > Plantaginaceae > Linaria > Linaria vulgaris. The sequence continues at coordinate 116,813,881 of OX415250.1, read as the reverse complement.
GTGTTCCTCTTCGTTTGCACCTCCATGGAACTGATTCCACCGCACTCCTCCTCAACGAACAACCTGCGAGTTACAAACAAACAACTTAGAACTAATTCATATGTTTAATAAAGAAAGTGCTTGCATGTAAAATAAAGAATGTTGACTTACTCGACCCATCTGTCCAACTCTTCACAATTAAGGAGCATGTAGAGTTCAATTTGCTTTAACTCTTCAGAAGTCAACTGCCTCTTCTTGTTCAATGGCCCAATGGGCCTCCCTATCTTTTGAAATAATAACAACTCATCATCCCACTCCGAACTCTCTGAAGTCTAGTTCTTGTTCAGACGGTTATATCTAGTATGCGTGGAGATATCGAGATATTAGGAACACAAATTGGATAACTGTGAAAGTAGGTAAGAATTGGTTATGCATCCTTTGACCCTTGCTTTATTCAGCACTGGCCCCTTAAATGCAACATATGCCCGATTCAAACAAATCGTCAGTAACACCTAGAATAAATTATTAAAAAATATTATTGGATTAAGCTCATTAAACAATGTGTACCTTTCGAATGGATACATCCATTTGTAGTTGCACCGGACCACCAACTCTAGCCTTGTATGGTAAGTATATGGCCAAATGCTCCATAAAATCAAAAAAGAAAGGAGAAAATATCCTCTCAAGCTTGCACATCGTGACAATAATACCTCAAGACCCTACATATCGGTGGCCGAAACCTCTGAAGCGCAAATGGCCCAAAAGAGCAAACTAATCTCCACTAACGTGCCCCAAATGTCGGGTAACAAGAAGCCGCGGAAAGTAATGGGAATTAATCTCTGCATGAAGACGTGACAATCATAACTCTTCATACCAAACAACCTATGTTGCTGCTTCTGTACACATCGTCCCAAGTTGGAGGCGTATCCATAGGGAAACTTGAGATCGACCAACTAATCAAACACCTTAGCCTTTTGCTCCAGCGTAAGACAGTAAGTTCCCTTTGGTTTTTTAAATGCGACTCCTCGGGCGGTGGGTACTAAAAATAGCTCATTACGGTTGGTCAAGAGCTTCAAATCATGTCTAGACTTGATGTTGTCCTTTTGCTTATAGTCATCAACAATGTGTTGATGATGTTATCGAAAAGTTCTTCTCAAAGTGCATGCCATCTTGATTGTGACGAATTAAGTTTGTGGAACAGTAAGGCAGTTCCCAAAATATCCTCTTTCTCACCCAATTATGATCCGTACCAAACCCCGGTAGCTTTTTTACTTTGGGCCCAAAACCAACATGCCCAAGCTCCTCCACAATTTCCCTTATTTCGTCGCCCGATTTCCTAGGAATAAGTGCTTCGGGCAGAAATCGCCGATGGCAATCTAAAAAGCATGGTTTATCACCATTCTTCAACGTAAAAGATTTCGTGTCTCCCATACAATAAGGACACAATAAGTTCTCGTGCGTACTTCACTGTGACAACATTCCATAGGCTGGAAAATCGTTAATCATCCACATAAGGGCCGCTCATAATTGAAAGTTTTCCTTTTCGAGCTGTCATACGTCTCCACACCCATGTTCCATAAAACATTAAGCTCGTCAATCAGTGATCTAAAAAAAAACATCCAAGTTCTTTCCAGGACTCTATGGACCGAAAATAATAAGGCTAAAAAGTATGAACTATTGCCTCATGTAAAGATCAGGAGGGAGGTTATACGGGGTGACAAACACTGGCAAACAAGAGTAGTTCTTGCCAGATGAGTCATGGGGGTGGGGATCCATCCGTGCATAAACCGAGTCATATGATCATGGGCTCTGCTGCAAAATCAGGGTGCATCTGGTCAAAGTGGCGTCATGCCTCGCCTAAAGCTGGATCAATCATTTGATCTATAGCCCATTGACACTTCAATGCCAAGTCATATGCTTTGCAGTGCCTATGGTATAATACAACATCTAAAGGCGAGGACCTGGAGGGAAGTACCACAATTTCTTCTTCGCGACCTTCAACTTCCTGCCAGACTCGTATCTACATCCCCGCATACCGGGAATTTTATGAAGTTCTTACTCCCCGCCAACTAGTAGAACAAGAAACACTTATTTGGACAAACATCGATCTTCTGGTACCCTAATGCCAAGGTTTACAACATCTTATGCATCCGTCTCGTGTCATCAGGTAACAACTTCTCTATCTCTGGGTCCATACCATCTTTATACAACTTTAAAAATTTATCAGAACTGGCATTACTCATTGTGTGCATGGTCTTCTCCTTCAACCACCCTGCAACCCACTGTAAGCCGGTTTTATCCTTCTTAGGATGCATCTTCATCTATCCCAGATGCATCAAGTTGTAGAAAGCTCTGGCATCGGGATTCAAATCCTCATCATGCACCTCGTCCTCATCAAATCGGCCTCCATATGCATCCACAACCATTTGTCTAAACGAATCATCAACACGAACAGGGCTATCGGGAATATTGGCGTGTGATGAACCGGGGGAATCGGGCAAATACAATATAGTAGTCCTAGTTAACTTTTCCCCATGTAAAACCCAATGGAAATATTCAGACGTAAATCCCAACTTATGATCACGGACTGCGTATTGATTAAAAAACTTTGAATTATTGCATTCCCTGCACGAGCACCTAATACGTTTCCTAGGTCTAAGTAGTCATCTTATTGGCGAAGCGAATTGTATGAACTTGTGAACCCCAACCACAAAGCAACAATAAAGTTGTAGCGTGATAGAATTCTATGAATGTGCGAATCTATCGTACACCCAAGATCTATCGGCTTGATAATCCATTATTTATTTAAGTTGTAAAATATAAAGCAAATAATTACAATAAATACTACGAACAGTTATCAATTTACAACGTAACAAACAGAGGATCAATGTTATTATGCACGATAAAGTTGTAGCGTGATAGAATGATGAATGTATTTCTTGAAGCGTGAAAGAACGATCCTCAAGAATGTTGTGTCCACTACGAGTAGCCTCGATGTGTTTACGATAATATCTATCATCAACAAATAAATAAATAAGTTAGCAACCAATAACAAAATATAGTATTGAAAATAGATATTTGAGCTAGTAAGGGAAAAAAACGTGGATACCTTAAGAATTGGTAAAGATTGAAGTGAATTATGAAAGTATGGGAGTGGCATATTTATAGGTAAAAAAACTGGCAACTCGCGACCGCAATGGCCAACGACCAGTAGCATTCGCGACCGCTTGTCGGTCGGTCGCGAAAGGTACTATTCGTTGGCCTTCACGACCACCGGTGGTCGCGAATGCTACTAGCCGTTGGCTAGTTTCAACCGCCAAACGGTTGCTGCTCTTGCTTTGCAACCGCCCGACAGCCACGAAAGATGGTCTTTTGTGACCGCTGGCGGTTGCGAATTATATTCATGACTTTAAATTGTGCATTTTGGATGGTTATTAAAGGCGCGTTATTTGTTAAATTGATAAAATAGCTAAAATGAGGCAAATTATTAGGTTTTATTGCACAATCAAGCATCTTTTATAAAAAAAAATGGTTTGTAATGAATCTAATAACTACTTTTAACGCCAACAAATGTAATGGCTAGTTACATATATATACATAATGCTTTGGATGATCTACCAATTCAACATCATAATTACATCTATAATTAAATTTATAACGTAAATCACAATCACGTATGGCAATTATAACTACTAGGTATGATGATTAGTTGTAAAACATAAAATAGGTTCATCGTTGATAATTCGCTCAATCACATATAATCTACTATTTTGATAACTTAATTACTAGTTTTGTAATCTTTTATTACTTCAATTCACATATAATAATGAATTTTCTTGTTAAAAAGCACAAAACCATCAATATCGTTGCATAAAATCACATCTTTTGAACATGAATATTATTAGCAACCGCGTGGCGCCCACAAAAGATAGCATTCGCAACCTCCTGGCGGTTGCCGTTGTCCACGACGACCTGGCCGTCGCGGGATTTTTCCATTTGCGACCGCCTAGCGGTCGCGATGACCTTTCGCGACAGCCCAACGATTTCCATTGTGGGTTATTCGCAACCGCCCGGTGGTTGCGAATAATATTCATGTTTTAAATTAATGCATTTCGGTTGATTAGTTGTGCCGCGTTGTTTGTCGATTGATAATGACACCAATAATAGTTAAAATGAGTCAAATTATGAGTTTTCATTGCAAAATCAACCATCATTTATAGGGGACGGTCCATAATGAATCTTCTAACTATTTTTAACGACAACGAACGTAATGCCTAAATACATATATATATATATATATATATATATATACATAATGCTTTCGATGATATATTAATTGAACATCATAATGATATATATACTTAAAATTTGTAATGTAAAGCACAATCACATGTAAAAATTAAAACAACTAGGTATATATGAAGATTAGTTGTAAAACATAAAATATGTTCATCGTTCATAACTCGCCCAATCAAATATAACCTACTATTTTGATAACTCAGTTACTAGTGTTGTAATAATTTATACCTTCAATTCACATGTAATAATGATATTTATTGTCAAAAACCACAAACACATCAAGATCGTTCAAAAAGAGGCGGTCGCGAAAGGTCATGGATTTTTAAAATTCAAACCTTTAGAAACCGCCCGACGATCGCAAAAAGTCCTCAAATTGGCGGGATTCAGGAAAAATTTAAAATTTCCAAAAACTCAAGCTTTTCACCCAAAATTCTTTATATACCCACCATTCTTCGCTCTAATTTCCAATACACTAAAATTATTTGGGGGCAAATTCCATGAACCTCCCTTGAGGTATCGTCTTGTTCCAACCACCTCCCATTTAGTTTCAAATAATTTCATCTATGATTTGGCAATATATCGTTTTATATATATTTGAGTGTAGGTTATAAGTGAGTAGTCGGGAGATACAACGAGTCTATCTCAAATCAGGCCTACACTACGTATTTCGTGTAGACTTGGTCCGGAACACCTCGAACCTACGCCTTGATGCTTGGATAAGAGTGGAATATCGGTAACTCGATCGAACGGACGTCGGTGATTGTATTCGATGTGATATCGAGGATGACCCTCGATCTGATGTCGGTGATAAGCTGGTGTGACGTGTGAAAGGTGCACGTGATAATCCCGATATAGAATAAGATATCGAAAGGGATATCGGGGATGTATTTCGATCTGACGCGTGGTAGCTGAGGGATAATAATTGCTTGTTTTGGGATCCGGGCACCGCGTATTTATAGACCTCGGGATCTGGGGACCACAGTAACATATCGGTGATTATTACCGATATGACATCGAATATGATCCCCGATATAGTCCAATATGGGCCTGGTTTGGGCCTGGCCCAATATGCGAGAAATGCCCATACCATGTAGTCCCCCAATTTGGAGATTCTTATCTTAGATATAAGAATTCGCAAATTTAATTTTAAATTTCTGGGTTACCTGTACCCTTCGTCCCGCCAGTTCAAATGACGGAGATCAAACTTGCGGGGGATGCAGTTTGTGATGACTTTCGATGGACCCCCTAATGCAATGGACGCATAGTTTGAGGTCCTCGTTTGAATTATACGTTTCCTGGGTTTTGAGTTTCTTATAAATATGGGAATTGCACTTTGAGAATTGTGATGGAGTCCTTTATACACAAGCGACGTGGTGAGGGGACGAATGGATCGTTGATGATTCCGGACTGAACTCGGGTTATCCCAAGCTGCCTACGTATCCCTTTAGGGGAATCAAGTCGGACGTAGTTCATTTGTCTATTCTGCACTGCGCGACTTTACGGTTTTGACCATATCTCCTTACAGTAAGGTCCAAACCTCAAACCGCTTCTTGATATGGAAAGTAGACTCCTTTAGCTTTCCAAGAATATAAGGTACATGTTGGGGAGATAGGTATATAGGTAGTGACATCCGATATAAGATCGGGTATTCTGGCACATTGGTGATATGTCGAGGTTCCACCATATCGGCCATATCTCGAGATCGGTATATCGAAACCTCGATCTGCTTCTTTTTATGGATAGCTGACACGTGTAGCTTTCCATACATATATTATACATGTCGAATGGATAAGTATATAGAAGGTATGTCGAAGGTATGTCGAAGGTATGTCGGGGGTCTATGTCGAATATGGCATATCGGGGATGATATTCGACGTACCTTTCGATACAGACATGACTGGGTGATCCCTAGGTGTTTTTCCCCTTGTATTTAATAGAGTTCAATTTGTAGGAACGTCGTCCTGATCTCCTCCGGGTTGGGGCGGAGAAGTTTATGGAAAGCTCGAGCTTCCGAAATCTAATTTTGAAGGTTCGAGATGCAGCCTTTCATGCTTGCATAGGGCAAGTATTGAGAAATGACGGTTTCAAGGACTCCCTCTAGTTGAGTGGGTTGAACCCAAGGCATGATCATAATGATCTGCCGATTGGTGGCCTAGATGAGGTAGAAGAGAGTCCGGCCGACCCTGACGTGTTTTCCGAGGTTGTGGAGAAAAAGACCGAAGGGTCCTTGTGGGAGTAGCTGTTTACTGCCTTCATTGTAACTTGAATTTATCCCTTTCCGGACTATCTCCAATTCGTGGTTCTGTAACTGAATATTTATTTCTCTGTTGTCTTCATAGTATGTGACTCTTCGTGGCCTTGTTGTCTGATAAGTTGTTGATTTCTTTTATTGTCATGATGATAGAATATGCCGTATTCCGATATCTGAGGCGCAGTCGTTTCGTTCTCGTATTTGATGAGATTCGTTTAATCTGTTTGTTGTCAATCAAGGAATGATTAGAATTTGCTCGGGGTTGGTAGAAACATGGGTAATCTGCCACTACTTATGTGTTTAGGATCGACCCCATTATTATAGGGGATATTTTTGTTGTGGGTAGGGGCGCATCCCGTTATCACAGGGAACCCGCTACTGTTGAAATGTTTATGATCGACCCCGTTATCACAGGGGATATTTTTGTTGTGGGTAGGGGCGCACCCCGTTATCACAGGGAACCCCCTACCGTTGAAATGTTTATGATCGACCCCGTTATCACAGGGGATATTTTTCTTGGATCGACCCCGTTATCACAGGGAATTTTTTCTTGGATTTTCCCTGTTATCAAAGGGAATTTTTTCTTGGACCGACCCTGTTATCACAGGGGATTTTTTCTTGGATCGACCCCGTTATCACATATAATTTTTTCTTGGATTGGCCCCGTTATCTCAGGGAATTTTTTCTTGGATCGACCCCGTTATCACAAGGAATTTTTTCTTGGATCGACCCCGTTATCACAGGGGATTTTTTCTTGGATTGGCCCCGTTATCACAGGGAATTTTTTCTTGGATCGACCCCGTTATCACAGGGGAATTCTTCTTGAATTGGCCCCGTTGTCACAGGAAATTTTTTCTTGGATCGACCCCGTTATCACAGGGAATATTTTTTTTGTGGGTAGGGGTGCATCCCGTTATCACAGAGAACCCGCTACCGTTTTTTGATCGACCCCGTTATCACAGGGGATATTTTTCTGTGGGTAGGGGTGCATCCCGTTATCACAGGGAACCCACTACCGTTGAATTGTTTCTGATCGAGCCCGTTATCACATGGGATATTTTTTGTGGGTAGGGGTGCATCCTGTTATCACAGGGAACCCGCTACCGTTTTATGATCGACCCCGTTATCACAGGGGATATTTTCCGGTGGGTAGGGGTGCATCCCGTTATCACAGGGAACCCACTACCGTTGAATTGTTTTTGATCGAGCCCGTTATCACATGGGATATTTTTTGTGGGTAGGGGTGCATCCCGTTATCACAGGGAACCCGCTACCGTTTTATGATCGACCACGTTATCACAGGGGATATTTTTCTGTGGGTAGGGGTGCATCCCGTTATCATAGGGAACCCACTACCGTTGAATTGTTTTTGATCGACCCCTTTATCACAGTGGATATTTTTTGTGGGTAGGGGTGCATCCCGTTATCACAGGGAACCCGCTACCGTTTTATGATCGACCACGTTATCACAGGGGATATTTTTCTGTGGGTAGGGGTGCACCCCGTTAACACAGGGAACCCACTACCGTTGAATTGTTTTTGATCGACCCCGTTATCACAAGGGATATTTTTGTGGGTAGGGGTGCATCCCGTTATCACAGGGAACCCGCTACCGTTTTATGATCGACCCCGTTATCACATGGGATATTTTTCTGTGGGTAGGGGTGCATCCCGTTATCACAGGGAACCCACTACCGTTGAATTGTTTTTGATCGACCCATTTATCACAGTGGATATTTTTTGTGGGTAGGGGTGCATCCCGTTATCACAGGGAACCCGCTACCGTTTTATGATCGACCCCGTTATCACAGGGGATATTTTTCGTGTTGTAGGCGAGCCTTTTCGTTGTCTTTTTGACTATGTCTCTTGTTTTTCGTGTTGTAGGCGAGCCTTTTCGTTGTCTTTTTGACTATGTCTCTTGGTGACTCTGTCGTCGTTGAATCTGTAGGTCATTAAGCCCTGTAAAACAGCACAGACAAGAAAATTTTTGACGTAAAAGCTGACACGAAAGCACGAAATGATGTGCATGTGTTATCTGCGGGATGTTCCCTCAATTTGGGAATATCAGTTTTATACGAGAAACAGTGTTTCCATTGTGCTCTATCGTGCCTGTTGTACCTGTTTGTACCTGTTTAAATAGATAATATTGAATAATCTGGGGCAATGCCTCTATGTCCTTTTCGGATATAGTAAGGTGCGACCCTTTTAGCCATGCACCTGTCAGAGGGCGATGTGTTAAACATATATCTAGGGGAACATTCCCCAACTCTTTGTGCCATTCTCTGCACTTCTATAATGTCCGCTTAGGACATATCCCTGCTTGAAATATTAGATTGCGCCAAGCAACAAATAAAAAGGTAATAACGGACAACGGTCGAAGGCTAGGTAAACCCAACCCGCCTACGTATCCCGTTGAGTGGGGAATCAGACCGGCGTAGTTCCCCCTGTTTTAAGTTACATGCCGACCCACGACGGGGCAAAATAAGAGATAACGGTCGAGGGCTAGGTAAACCTATCCCGCCTACGTATCCCATTGAGTGGGGAATCAGACCGGCGTAGTTCCCTCTGTTTTAAGTTACATGCCGACCCACGACGGGGCAAAATAAGAGATAACAGTCGCCCCCTGTTTTAAGTTACATACCGACCCACGACGGGGCAAAATAAGAGATAACGGTCGAGGGCTAGGTAAACCTATCCCGCCTACGTATCTCGTTGAGTGGGGAAGCAGACCGGCGTAGTTCCCCCTGTTTTAAGTTTACAGACTAACCCACAATGGGGCAATGTTTCCGTTGTTCGAACATAATTTAAAAACTGCTGAAATTTAAAATATTATTCTGTTTTCTCCTCATGGTGATCACTCCGTGCGCGGGATGTATTCTTGGTGTGGGACTCGTATTTCCTGTTTTCTTCTGATTCTTGGGTGCTCCAGCGAGTTCACATAGCACATCCATCCCTGTATCTGGTCACCCATAATCTCGCCAACTCCTTGAGGCGTCGGGAATTTAATCTTCTGGTAATAAGTAGAGACCACTGCCCTGATCTGGTTGAGTGCTGGCCGGCCAATGATGGTGTGGTAGGGGAACGGAATGTCGACTATCGTGTATTTTATCGGCGTCACCCGGGTGCGTGGGCTTTTTCCAAACACTGTGGGCAATATAACTTGTCCGAGTGGAACTACCTCTGCTCCGCCAAATCTGGTCAATGGGGAGGATATCGGCTTTAGCCGGTCTGGTGCTATCCTCATCCGCTCGTAGGCTTTTGAGAATATCAGGTTCACGGTGCTTCTGCTATCCACCAGAACTTTGTGCACCTGGTATTCATCCACATTAATAGTAATAACCAATGGGCAATCTAGTTTACCTGCGGTCAAGGACAATGGACTAAGTTGCTCCAAGTCTCTCATGGTGAAGGAGATCTCCTGCTTCAAGTACGCTTCCGACACGATTGCATTTGTGTACCCAATGTAGGCTCCACCCTGGACTCTTCGTGTTATAGTTTCTCGGCCGCGATCAGTGTCGGCTCCTAAGGCTCCTCTTTGATCATGTTAATGATGCCTCTGCTCGGGGCATTCACTATGGTCCTACCATGCTCCTCGGGCGCCTCGACCATCTTCTGATTTCCCCTCCTGGGTGAGTAATCTCTTCTAGGGGAAACTAAATTGTCTATCCCCCTGGCACCTTCCTTGGCGTTTCTGACAAACTCGATCAATTTTCCTTCTTTAATCAACCTTTCAATTTCATTCCTCAGGTGCGTACAATCCTCCGTCCTGTGCCCAGGCTGACGGTGGTACGCGCAGTGTTTGCCCGATGACTTCATCCCGGGAGTCTCATTCAATGGCCTGGGTTCCGTCAACCATCAGTTTCTCTTTGCCACGGCCATCACTTCCAGAATACCTCTATTCAACGGTGTGTACGTCCTCGTAGGCCTTTTTCTGTTGCGATCTCTGTATGAATTCTTGTTGGGAAATAAACCTTGACGTGTTGCCATCATCTCGTCCGAACACGGGGTCCTGCTGCGACCCTTCCAATGACTATGAGTCACCTTCCTCGTCAACTCCGCCCTCTCGCGGTCTAGTTGTTCCATCCTCCTCGATATTACCAGCAGTACTTCTGCATCTTCATTTTTTGAATGTGCAATCTCAGCGTGGTCGCGACCGCGTTCCATTCTCCTGATTATTTCCGCCCTCTTGCGGTCAAGTCGTTCCATCCTTCTTGCTATCTCTCGGTCCAGGGTCCTAGGGTCCTGTCTCTCCGACATGTTGTAAGCAGCGGGCGATATCTCTCTGAATGAGTCCCCTGTATCCTCTTGTTCGTCATATCCCTGCCTTGCCCTTCTCTCACCCGCTCGGGATTCATGGGGCCTTGCCTGAATGTCCCTTGTCCTTTGTTCCGCCAGTCGTGGAAGAAAAGTCTCCAATGTGAAATCCAGTGCCGCTTTTACAGAGGCGTTGATCTGCGCTTGCATTTCCAGGGTTATGGCGGCGGGGTGAAACGCGCTTTGTCCCGCGGGCATTGCCTTCTCCGGGCCGGGAAAATCCGCATTTGGCGCCTCGGTCACTGGAATGTCTGCATCAGGGTTCTCAATGGTCGGGCCCTCAGTCACGGGTTCCGCCGTATTTGGTACAACAAGGGTTGGGCCTGCATTCGCGGCTCGTGGTGGCCTCTCGGGCCCGCGTCTTCGCAGTGGCTTGTTCTGTGGTGGAGGAAGCTCCATCTCGGCTTGAGCCACCGTCTGTTCTTGGTCGGTTGGGTGTTGAGGGAGTTGCGTGTTCTCCATCCTGGTGCTCCTAGTCACAACTCCTCTAAATTCGGATCGGGTCCTCCTTCCATGCATCTCGGCGTCCTGGTCCGGGAATTAGTGTTCCCACAGACGGCGCCACTGATTTGGAAATAGATCGTTTTATATATATTTGAGTGTCGGTTACAAGTGAGTAGTCTGGAGATACAACGAGTCTATCTCAAATTAGGCCTACACTACGTATCTCGTGTAGACTTGGTCCGGAACACCTCGAACCTACGCCTTGATGCTTGGATAGGAGTGGAATATCGGTGACTCGATCGAACGGACATCGGTGATTGTATTCGATGTGATATCGAGGATGACCCCCGATCTGATGTCGGTGATAAGCTGGTGTGACGTGTGAAAGGTGCACGTGATAATCCCGATATAGAATAAGATATCGAAAGGGATATCGAGGATGTATTTCGATCTGACGCGTGGTAGCTGAGGGATAATAATTGCTTGTTTTGGGATCCGGGCACCGCGTATTTATAGACCTCGGGATCTGGGGACCACAGTAACATATCGGTGATTATTACCGATATGACATCGAATATGATCCCCGATATAGTCCAATATGGGCCTGGTTTAGGCCTGACCCAATATGCGGGAAATGTCTATATCAATCTACCTCTCTTATGTTAGTTGACTGTTAGTCAAATGTTAAAATTAAGGGTAAAAAAAGCCAATTGAAAGAAAAAACTAAATACAAATTATATTTATAAATACTAAAATATGTCTTTAACTTAATACTGAATTCAAAAGAAGTCTCCAAATAAGTAAATATTCTTTTCATATTCTTCTAATCTTCTAAATTTTTATGAACATGTTAAAGTAACTGATCATTTTTCTTTCAATTTTTATTTTTCCTTTGATTATGTTTGTTAATCCTTTTAATCCCTTAAACTAAGTTAGGTTATCTAATAATAAATACTAGCATAATAATTATATACACGCACACAAATATATATATATATATATATATATATATGTGTGTGTGTATAGATTTATATATATACACACATATATCTTACTAATTAAAAATAAGGCTAAAGTTTACTTATATATTTGTCCATAAATAATAAATTAACTACTTTAATTATAATTTTGTAATGTTCAAATTCAAATAAAGTCACATATATGATTTTTTTTAATAAGTTGTGTGAGACTTTGTAATAAAAGTTCATTGTAAAAGTACTATTCAACTAATCCCAAAAGAAAAAAAGATGAAAGAAAGTCTCACTGAGTATTTCTAAACAGATTTTATGTTTTTGGCTCCAAATGACTCGATTATAATTCATTTATGATAATGAGACGGTCACATCATATATTCTTTTTACAGAAAAAAATCAGCAAAAAATATAAATTACAAAATTAACGAAGAAAAGAATATAAAGTATGACTGATTTAGATTTGTTTCACTTATTTATTTTCTCCCCTCCCCTCCCATTTTTTTGTTTTACTGATTAAAAATAAATGCAAAATATTTCAACAACAATATTTAAGTTTAACTCCATTTAAATAGAACATACATATCGTTCCCAACATGATTGAGTTATTATAAAAAATAATATATCACAAATTTTTGATCTTCATATTAATTGATTATCATATATATATATATATTTCAACAAGAAACTTCAATATTTAATTTAAGATGTTAAAAAAAGAAGAAAAAAAGCTGAGCAAAAACGTATCTATAATAATTTTGTATTTTCTAGAACATAGCTGAATATCAAAGAGAAAGAGTGAAAATATTAATTCAGAGTTTTGCATAGTCGTTCTAATTTAAAATCTTATAATATTTTTGTTAATCTTAGTTCTAATTTGAAAAAAGTTTCATTTACAAATTTTTTTATATCATCTAACACATTCATATTATTTATTAATGAAATATACTATACAATATCTCTTTCAATTTCCAACCGGCTTAAGATATCTTTTATAAGATTTAGAAGATTAAAAGAATATAAAAAAAATACTCATTTATTTAACGACTTGTTTTGCATTCATTATTAAATTAAAGATAGATTTTAGTCTTTATAAATATAGTTTTTATTTAGTTTTTCTCTCAATTGACTGTTTTGCCTTTAATTTTAATATTTGACTAGCAGTCAACTAACAGAAGAGAAATACATGAGATTATTTAAAACTAGAGGTGAGGTGGTTGGAACAAGATGATACCTCGGGGGAGGTCCATGGAATTTGCCACTAAAATTATAGTATCCAAAAACAACCCAACACTTTCTCTTCTTTTTTTTTCCCCCAAAATCTACAACACTTTCACAACGCAAAAAGAAAAAAAACAAACCATCTAACACTTTCTCTTCTTTTCTTTTCTCAAATCCAAAAAAATAAAACACAACGCTAAACTTTCTCCCTTCTCGCTTTTTTTTTTCCTTATATCCAAAAAAACATCCAACACCTTTAGTTTATCTTTCATTAATGTTTTCATCTTTTTTATTTTATTTCATTTCATTTGTCATCTCTTTACTTTTTATTTGTATTATTTTCTTCATATTTTCATTCTTTTACAACTCTATTATTTGTTTGCTCACACATATACACACACATATATGTAATTTCTACGAAAAAAACAGTAATATTCCGGTAAATTACCAATTTTTTTTGTTTTATTCTGATGAAGGTTATTCGCGGCCACTCGGCGGTTGCAAAAGCCCGCTTGGCCATTCGCAATCGCCAGGCGATCGCGAATAGCCTGAAGGCCATTAGCAACCGCCAGGCGGTTGCGAAAGACTTGAGGCCATTCGTGACCGCCTGGCGGTTGCCATTTTGCGGTGGCAAACTCGTGACTGCCAGACGATTGCAAAAATGTCATATGCGACCGCCTAGCGGTCGCGGATGGGGGTACGATGGGCCGCATCTGCGACCCGGCCCTAGCGACCGCCAGAGGGTCATTCGCGACCTCTCGGGCGGTCGCGAATGGCCACCCAATCTTGTAGTGTGAGCGGCACGACATGTGCCTGACGCACGTCCCGCGTCTGTTACTGCATGCACATCGTGCTCTTCTCATCAACGTCATTGTCCAGGCCCTACAATCCTAACAGTTTTGATCTCAATTATTACAACTACTTAAAATAATAGATTTAAATTACATAAATAAAATTAACTCTCAAGTCCAATCAAGACTACTACAAGTGTAATATCATATTATTTTTATATTCACAACCTATATTGATTTGATTATTGTATACCTGTTTTTTCCTATAACTCCAACATTCAAATTACATTCAAATATAATTCAAACTGTTTTGCACGTTTTCAAAAGAATCTTCAAAAACTCCTACCAAACATCAAAAGGGCGAAAGGAGTGAAACTACATCTAAACGGAGTCTAAAATTCTGGTAAGCCTATCAAGATCTTCGGTATACTTCTAAGTATGTAAATGCAAAAAATTAACTAAGGAGTAAGGATGAATAATATAAATGGAATAAAAAAAACATCGACCTGATCCCTTAATTTGGTCTATTCGGAGTGTAAGCTATGTGTAGTGTGGAGTGCCAAACATATTCGTTTTGTCTTGGATATACGCCCTAAACTATGGCCGTAGATTATATGAAAGTTAAACCCAAAAGGTTAGAGCATCTTTGGATTAGACTTCGCACAACACCAATTTCAACGCTTAGCTATACATGTATTATTATTTATGACATTGCATAATATATATATATATATATATATATATATATATATTCATATAAATTTTGTACAATTGTATCTCGTGTATACTATCTCATAAAGTGAAAAAACATGTATGGCATCGTACCCATATTTCTGTAGTTGTACCCGTACAAGTTCGGTTTCAAATCTTTGTTGGAGTTCCACAGTATTCTTAAAATACTCTTTTAGACTTGCTAAAAAAACATGGGTTTTTAACAAGTATACGAACATTTATGTGTTATAAATAATACATACATGTGGCCTTTGTAGAAATTGTTGTGCCTATACTTAGGCTTACTATTTAGCATAGTAATAATAATTATTATAAACACTATTGAAATAATGTATTATGTTGGAAAAACCTCTCTATAAAGAGTACTCTTGGAAGAGTAAAATGACACCAATTCACAAGTGCTATTACTTAATATTTGGATTTCTTTTCCTAAGTCTTTTAATATATTGTTATAAACCCCAACAGTTTTAGTTATTCTATAACACGTTATCAGCACGATAATGCTCGATCCGGAATAATTTAGTTCATTCGTTAAAGAAAACGTTCAACGTTAAAAGGTACGAAAGTTTATATTTACTTGTTCATCTATCTCCATTATTATAGACAATGCGGATTACCGGATATCTATAATTTTATGATTAGATGAAAATCCTCTTTATATTTTACAGTCATATAACTCTAACACTAAAGCTAATTTTAACTTTCGTTGATGCTTGAGTTAACCCCAAGCTAGAAACGACTACTGACAATTTATTATTATGGAAGGTTTTACCTCCTAAAACTGCTGACAATTTATTATTTTCGAAGGTTTTACCTCCTATTACTGCTGACAATTTATTATTATGGAATGTTTTACCTCCTATTATATTACTTATTTTATTCCATAAGCTCATGAAAGTTTTTACATAGTAATGTGGCGGAAATTATTTACGCACTTAATTCATTGCAATTATTTTACTTGTTTTCATTATTCCTTAAGTCCATGAAAGTTTTTACATAGTAATGTGGCGGAGAATATATATGTATTTACTTATCGTAATATTATTCCATATGCATGTTAAAATATCATTAATGCGACGAAAATTATTTTACATGTTATTACAATTACTTTTTGTTGCTAAATTATTAAAGACATTATCGTGCATAAAACATGCTAAAATAAAAAAAAAATGTTTTTCTAACGGCTATAAACGGCTACTTACGGATACTTTTCCTCTATAAATACACAAATTTCATAACACAAACTCCACACAAATCTTCACCTTATTTCTCTCATCTTGCAAAATGATCTCTACGACAACAACGATCTTGATCCTCATTTACCTTTCAATTTTTATTTTTATGCTAGTAGATGAAGACACTCCTATGTTTGTCCCTATTATATTCCTCCATTTTATCATAATAATGTTTGATTTCAAGATTTAGCTAGAGATGAGATAATTGCATTGTATTATTGTAATAATTATGCTTCTATGATTGTGTGTTAAATAAATTGTCTCGATTCTAATTATGTTTTTCTTGGTTATGTATTTAGCTAGCAAAATGTCTAACCTCACGAGTACAGTTAGTTGTATACTCAATATCACTGGCAAGAATTATGGACAGTGTAAATCGGATACGAAATTGTACCTCAGATCAAAGAGTATCGTTGAAACTCTTGCTGCAGTAAATACAAATACGGATTCAGAAGAATGTGAGGCTGTGATCTACATGAGAAAACATCTAGATGAAACCTTAAAGAGAGAATATCTCGATGTTACCGATCCTCATGAATTATGGACAAACCTACAGGAAAGATTTGGCCATCAAAAGAAAACCATGTTGCCAAAAGCCACCGATGATTGGAACAATCTAAGGTTCCAAGATTTTGAAACTGTAAGCGCATACAACTCCGCACTTATGGAGATTCGTTCAGATTTAATTTATTGTGGAAGAAAGCTTACTGATAGAGAAATGATATAGAAAACACTTTCTACTTTCCATGTGTCCATGATAAATGTTCAACAACAATACTGATTACTGAATATTTCAAAATATCACGACTTGCAACAAAAGTTGTTAATGGCAGAAAGTTACAATAACTTATTGATGAAAAATCATAAATTTCGTCCTCCTGGAGCACATGCATTACCTGAGGCAAATGTCGTTAACTTTTCAAACTCCTATGGACGAGGTAACAATGAGAATGCCAATCAAGGTAGAGGTGGTCATAGAGGAGGATATGGCTATAGAGGTGGTCATGGTCGTGGTCGTGGTCGAGGAGGTTTTCACAACCCCTCGCATACCAACATTGTCTTTAAGAATAACAACAAGAACAAAGAAAAACATAATAAAAACCCTCAAGATTATTGTTTTAAATGTAGAATGAAAGGGCATTGGGACAACACATGTCGTACACCAGAACATCTCTGTTAGATGTACCAAGAAAGTTTGAAGGGTAAAGAAAAGGAAGTTAACATTGTCGAACAAAATCCAAATGGTGATTCCACCTTTATGGAGGCGGCAGACTTTACTGATGACTATGATGTTCGTTTGGCTTAATATGTATTATGTGATCTTCTGGCTAAATATGCTTATTGTGATTTATGTTTTAAGTTGTATTATCTACTTCCTGCATTTCTGTTGTGTGCTTTCAATAAAATAATCTCTTTTCAAATATATACCTTGTTTATTGCAATATTTGTTTTAATATTGTTTATTTGAACTGAAGCGTGATATGGAACATACTGGTGATTTCTGCCTACTTGACTGTTGTACAACTCATACAATTCTCACAAGTAATAAATATTTTACATATTTAGAACCCTCAAAATTTTAAGTCGGTACAATAGAAGGTCCTATGAAATTGATTGAAGGATCTGGTACAACTACTTTTACTTTACCAAATGGAACAAAGTTTATCATCGATGATGCCTTATTTGCCCTAAAATCCAGAAGAAATTTATTGAGTTCTAAAGATATATATCATCATGGATATGATACTGAGTCAATGACTGTGAATAAGGCTAAATATGTTTTCATTACTAAGAATATACCAGGAAAGAAATATTTTCTTGAAAAACTACCATATATCTCATCAGGGTTGCATTATACATATATTAATGAAATCGAATGAAATATGGTAGTCAATGAAAATTCAGAATTATTGACTCTATGGCATGATCGACTAGGTCATTCTGGTTCAACAATGATGCGAAGGATAATTGAAACTACACATGAACATTCATTAAAAGGATCCAAACTCAATCTGAGCAACAATAATCCATGTGAAGCATGTTCTCTTGGAAAGCTAATTATAAAGCATTCACCAGTTAAAATTAAGACATAATTACCCACATTTCTTGAAAGAATTCAAGGTGATATATGTGGACCTATTTATCCATCATGTGGACCATTTCAATATTTTATGGTATTAATTGATGCCTCAAGTCGATGGTCACATGTGTGTCTATTGTCTACTCACAATATGACATTTGCGAGATTTTTGGCTCAAATAATTAAAATAAGAGCTCAATTTCCAGACTATACGATCAAGAAAGTCAGACTTGACAATGCTGGTGAATTCACATCTCAAGCTTTCAATGATTATTGTATGTCAACTGGAGTTACGGTTGAACATAGTGTTGCACATGTACATACTCAAAATGGTTTAGCTGAATCATTAATTAAACGTCTTCAATTAATTGCTAGACCATTGTTGATGAAAATTGCCAAGTTCTCTATGGGGTCATGCAATTTTACATGCTGCATCACTAATTCGCATTAGACCAGGCTCGTATCATGAATACTCCCCATTACAACTTGCTTTTGATCATGAACCTAATATTTCCCACATATAGATTTTTAGTTGTGCGGTTTATGTTCCAATTGCACCACCAAAGCGAACAAAAATGGGACCACAAAGAAGGTTGGGAATATATGTTGGATTTGACTCACCATCAATAATCAGATATCTTGAGCCTCTAACATGTGATGTCTTTACGGTACGTTTTGCCGATTGCTATTTAAATGAGGCAAAATTTCCAACCTTAGGGGGGGGAAAGAAGCAGTTGGAAAAGGATATATCATGGTATAATCCATCTTTGACAAGCTTTGATATGCTTACAAAGCAATGTGATTTGGAAGTAAAGAAGATTTTACATTTACAAGCTATTGCAAATCAATTATCCGATGCATTTACTGACATAAGCAGGGTAACAAAATCATATATACCAGCTGCAAATGCTCCTGCTCATATTGTAATTCCAAAAAAAACATCAAAGGATGATATCTTTGATATAACTAAGAAACGTGGGCGTCCTGCTGGCTCAAAGGACAAAATCCACGAAAAAGAAAAGGAGCATCAAAACCTAATGATCCTATTATTGAGGAATATATGTCCGATGAGTCGCAAAATGTGACATATGAGATACCTCAAGAAGTTATCCAATCAGATCCTATAAATAAAGAGAACGTTGAAATCTCTATAAATTATATCAATACTAGAATGGTATTGGATCGAAATTAGATGGAAAATATGGATGAAATATTTTCATATTTAGTCGCTTATGAAATTGTGAATGAAAATGATGATCCTGAACCCAAATCTGTAATTGAATGCCAAAATATGAATGATTGGGATAATTGGAAAGATGCTATGCAAACAGAATTAGATTCGCTTAATAAGTGAAAGGTATTTGGACCCATCGTTCTCACACCGAAAAGTGTGAAACCCGTAGGGTTCAAATGGGTCTTCGTTCGCAAACGAAATGAGAAAAATAAAATTGTAAGGTACAAAGCTCGCCTTGTCGCAAAAGGTTTTTCTCAAAGACCTGGAATCGATTATGAAGAAACGTATTCTCCTGTAATGGATACGGTTACATTTCGATTATTGATCAGTCTAGCGGTCTATGAAAATCTAAACATGCATCTCATGGATGTTGTCACTGCTTATCTCTATGGATCACTTGATAATGATATTTACATGAAGGTCCATGATGGACTTAAATTACCCGCAACATCAAGTTTCAAACCTAGAGAAATGTACTCAATTAGATTGCAAAGATCATTATATGGGTTAAAGCAATCATGTCGCATGTGGTACAATCGTTTGAGTGAATATTTATTAAAAGAATGATATATACATAATTCTTTGTGTCCATGCATTTTTATTAAGAAAACACCATCTGGTTTTGCAATTATTGCGATTTATGTAGATGATTTAAATATCATTGGCACTGACAAAGAAATTCATTCAACAATGAATTATTTAAAGAATGAATTTGAAATGAAAGATCTTAGAAAGATTAAATATTGTCTTGGTTTGCAAATTGAGCATGTTAAAATGGAATACTTGTGCATCAATCTAACTATACTAAAAAGATATTGAAACGTTTTAACATGGATAAAGCAACACCTTTGAACCATCCTATGATTGCAAGATCATTAACTATAGATAAAGACCCATTTCATCCTTGTGAAGAAAATGAAGAAATTCTTGGTTCTGAAGTTCCATATTTAAGTGCCATTGGAGCATTAATGTATCTAGCTAATTGTACTAGACCTGATATATCATTTACTGTGAATTTATTAGCCAGGTTTAGCTCGTCATCCACAAAAAGGCACTGGAAAGGAATTAAACATTTATTCCGTTATCTTCAAGGAACTGTGAATCTTGGTCTATTTTATCCTAACAATGCGGTACAAGAATTGATTGGTTATGCAGATGCAGGTTTTCTATCAGACCCACATAAATCCAGATATCCAACTGGATATGTATTCACGTATGGAGGCACTGCTATTTCATGGCGTTCTCAGAAACATACACTTGTTGCAACATCATCGAATCATGCTGAGATTATCGCACTCCATGAAGCAAGCAGGGAATGTGTATGACTACGATCAATGACACATCATATAAGAAGTACATCTGGCTTACCTATTAGAGAGGGCCCTACAACATTATACGAAGACAATTCTACATGTATTACAGAGATGAAAGAAGGCTATATCAAGAGTGATCGAACCAAACACATACCCCCAAGATATTTTGCCTACACTCAGGAACTCGAGAAGAACAAAGAAATTAATATCCAATATATTCAATCATGTGACAATATGGCAGATCTTTTTACAAAGGCACTCCTTACTGTAACTTTTAAGAAACATGTTGAAAGTATTGGGATGCGTCACCTATGAGACTTATGAAGAATTGGAGATGCCAACTTGGGGGGGAGTTCACACGGCTGCACTCTTTTTCCCTTATTAAGGTTTTTATCCCACTGGGTTTTTCCTTATATGGTTTTTAACGAGGCATCATAAGACGTGTGCAGAAGACGGATCATATACATTACAAAATTTTCAAGCGGCCAAGGGGGAGTTTTATAAATAATACATACATGTGGCATTTGTGGAAATTGTTGTACCTATACTTAGGCTTACTATTTAGCATAGTAATAATAATTATTATAAACATTATTGAAATAGTGTATTATGTTGAAAAAACCTCTATATAAAGAGCATTTTTGGAAGAGTAAAATGACACCAATTCACAAGTGTTATTACTTAATATTTGTATTTCTTCTTCTAAGTCTTTTAATATATTGTTATAAACCTCAACAGTTTTAGTTATTCTATAACATTATGACTCTTTTATTGACGTTCCGAAAGCATAAGTCATGATAATTCTTTTACCAACGCTTCGCTTGAAGCTTGGGTATCCTTAGGATGATTACTTTCTTTCTTTCTTTTTTGGTTTGGTTTCTCTTACAAAATCCCATTGATATAATTTAGTAGCCTAGTCCAATATAGTGTCCATACTATAAATAGTTCTATTTTGTGGTTAGGCAACTGGCCGACCATTTTATAAAGAAAAAAGAATTGATGCACGCACTTGTGTGATTATATTATAAAGAATCCAATATCTCCTACAAAGTCGTCAGCCGTTCCTTTCGATTAGACTACTTAGGTATCACATATTAAATCAGTGGATATGGGATTCGCACAAAATCTGATTAAAAGTTTCACAACAGTCTCAGGATGTTTTTTAAAGTGTGCGACAACTATGGGAATAATGGAGTCTAGTTCTTTAGGTAATTTAATTTATTCAATCTTTATGTTATTATTCGATCTTTATGCTGCAAATTGCTGAGTTTCTTCTCTTACTTTTCCTTGATTTTAAGGTGCACGTACAATATCCTCCGTAGGCACATTTTGTCTTGTCCTTAGGAGAATCACACCTATTTATCTTGATTCTTCATTCCACTCTTGTTATTATATATGTATCAATAGTAATCACTATTAGTGGGAACATTGAGGGTAAAACTGGGAGTTTGTTGTAGAGATAATGAGTAGTAGTTAAAAAAAAAAAAATCCGTCAAAACTACCCTTTTGTTATTTTCAATTATATTGTTAAATAATCCCATCTGCGAATTGAAAAGGATCATTTATGATTAGAAATTCCTTCTTCACAGAGGACCCATGAAATTTAATTTGAAGGGACATTGCTGACGTTGGTGATTGAAGCTGTCTTTTGTGGATTAGGAAGAACGACACAAACCACTAGCATGTTTTTTGAGTGTAAGTCTACAACGCTCGGATGAATTGTTATAATTGGTTAGGTGCGCACGGTTATCTCAAATACATGAAGGCTCATTGATACGAGATAGAGATCTCTTCCACCTTAACAAGAGACGAAAAGAATAGAAACAATTTTGGTTCGTGATTTTATGGACAATATGAAAGAGTCGCAATAAAGCAGTTTTTATCAACAAAACCAGAAATATACACAAAATGACGGGCTTATTAAACTTAGGTCTTGGTGTTGGGATCAAATCTTTTAGATATGAGTTTGTTTACCTTTTCTTGGAGGTGCAATTCACCTATTGTCTACTTAGGTGCTTAGGTGGCGTTTGCAAACTCTTGTGAAAAAGTAGAAATTGATAATTTTAATTTAAGTTCAAAAACACTTAAATTTAAAAGTTAAGAGTGTTTGCAAAATAATCTTGAATTTGAAACAATCTAATTATTTTATTTAAAATACCCACCATAAGCCAAAAGCACACACACGCTAGCTTTAAGATTATGGGAGATTTATATATGCACATTATCGAAAGGATTCTCTTTAGCTTTGTAAAAAACAATATAAAGTACTATCTTAAATAAGTTTTTATATTCGATCAAAAAAAAAGTTTTTACATAATTGCAGAAATAACTCAAAAAGTAATTAACCAAACGAAAAACTTAAAATACTTATTTGAATACAGACTTGTTTTATGTTATAACTTATAACATCTTCTACTCAAAAATATTTACTTATCGAGCAATCAAACTAAAACATGACAGTGCGTGGGTGTTTGCCAATAATCTTTAAGGGATAATAAAAGCTACACCCCCTCAGGTTCGGTGTAACTACAAATACCTCCACTTTAATTTAGAAAATTATAATATCGCATCATGTAACCATAAAATATAAATGAAATTTCCATCTTGGCCTTGGTTAATTAATTTTCTTAAGGGATTTAAATGTCATGTTAAATATATGAGGGATGCATTTGATAAAACTTGCACAAATTAAATCTAAGAGTCATTGATAAAATGAAAAATAAGTATAATTCTTCTAAGTATATAATTTAAATTATCACTTATTCCTTGAAATTAAAAAATAATATAAATATCCTCACTTTTATTAATTATAGAGTCTTAGTAAAGACTTTTTTAACTCAATGTTCTAGCTTGTGAATTAAACTGTAAGTTGTTTTGTGTGCTACTTTTGAACTTAATTAAATGACTTATTCTTAGAAAATAAAAACACAATTCAAATTTTCAACCACAAGCATATAAACTTTTATTCTAGTACCAATAGTTGTTTTAGAGCATTAAAATTTTAAGATATAATGTAATATCATATACCTTTTGTTAATGACCAAATTATTTTTAAAATGTAATGGTATAAGTAATAATATTAAGTATATAATTGAAAAAACAATGTTTTTGGGTTATATTTAACATCTTTCTAAATTTTATCAGGTAATTTTAAAATAAAATTGTGCTAAGCCCATTAAAAGTTCTTCATTTATAATTTTTGTTGGAGGGGTGGTGAATGTAATTTTCCAAACTAAAAGGGTATCTGTAATAACACCAAACCTCAAGGGTGTCGCTATAATTTTTCCATTTTGAATTATGAGGGTGGAGGTACCTACGAGTGAAAATCTCACATGGGGCTTTTCAATTTTTGTTGCATAACACATGGTCCTCAGATCACATTCACGACTTCGGAGATGCTGCGCCTCAGCCAACCATGGAAAAGTCCATAATCATACAAACGTTCGGCATCCCTCGATCAATTCGTGATCTTGCCACCAAGCTTCAATGCTTTTGGAAGACTTCCCAGCAAAGCCCACTATTCCTACAACGCTCACTGCACCCGCTAAGCCGAATGGCAATTTGTGACCAAACGTCCATCATCTAGCCACCCTAGCAACATGACGCCTTCGTCCTCGTGCTCTTCTATACGCCCAGAACCCTTCCTTGCCCCATATAGCTCTCCTACCGGCCCTCCAAAAATGCCCAAACCCATTCCCTATCCCATAAGACTATTGGGGCGTGAAAGCTCTTTGTGGGTCCTAAAACCCACCAAAATTACCCCCACCCTACCTAGGTGTCGAGGACTGTGACCGGATTCCAAAGCCTCTTCACAAATCCAATACAGTGACGGGACCCGCAAGTGATTGCATGGCCCCAATCAGACACGTGTCGCACCCTGCGACACGTGTTATGTTAACATGTCGGTCTTATCCACCCTGTCAGCACCGGATCTATATCCAGATGGACACGTGACATATAGAAACGCCACTTGTCAACACATGTCACTCCACATGGCGTGTATCCCATTGCGGACGCCACGTGTCCCTATGGGTCACGTGTGGCCCCACAACCCCTCACCTACCCATCTACCCACACCCCCACCCCACCTATCCTCATCCATTAGCCCCTACCCCCACCCCACCAACCACCACCTCAAACCTACCTCCTACCACCCCTCTACCACCTCCTTTGCCGCTCACCATCACCACACCACCGACCTTTACAACCCACCTGCCATCGACCACCTCTCCACCTCCTCCCCCGTCACCTGCGACCTTGCGGTGGCTATCTCCCACCATTAGCCCTCATATCACCACCTCCCCTGCCACCACATTCGCCCCTCCTACCACCACCGCGACCACCACCTTTGTCCATCCCTCCCCCACCACCACCTCTCACCGGCACCAAAATCCAGCTTTCGGTTGATGTAAAGCTACATTAGCTCCAACGGCAATCTCATATTGCCAAACATGCGCACTGTCGAAACCTCGATTGTATCACCAAGTCCCAATGAGTGTTTTGCTTGGATAGCTGTGAGTCGACCTTTACTTGCCTCTGTCAATTGGCTATCCATCCTTCATTGTAGGCCCATGATACCGCTGTGCCTACTAGCGTCGCCTCTGTCGCACCTTATTGTTGGGAGCTCAGCAGACCGCAGTTAGCATGCTAGGATCTCGCACGATGAGGCCACTCCAGCTCCACCTTTGGCCAATGATGCTACTGCAGCCCCTCTTGACACGCACGGTGGATCCTTCGGGATTTTTATCCCAAAACCAACTCCCTATCACCATGCCGTAGGCGGGTACAACAATACAGAGCTACCCTACCCAGAACCTACCCTGCACCATTTCCAGCATTGTCCTCGCCCAACACCTCAAAAAGCGCATTGCACAGTACATGTCTTACATCGTGATCACCACATCTTCGATCCCTCCTCTAACGTCAACCTACCTGTGAGCCGCAAACTTGCCATTACATCTGACAGTTTCAACCCCAACCAACGTCCACGCCTATTCGACACTGCACCCACTACCTTTATCTATGCGGATAATCAGTTGGAATGTTCGTGGTGCTAGCTGGTCAAAACTCCTACCCGCTACTTGAGCTTTGATCCTCCAACACTTGATCCTATTAAAAATCTGTTGCAAATGAGAGCGAGTTGTGAACATCGTTAATCGGCTCCCATTTGATGACCGCATTATGATGCCCCCATTGGCTTTTTTGACGGCATTTGGATACTCTTTCACATTTAGACACTCACACATAATTCTCGGACTATACACATGGAGGTAACGTTTCATATGGACCAGATATTCCAGCTTAGCGTAATTTACAATCCCCCACAACCCGCCAGCTAGGACCAATTATGGGATTCCCTTATCTGTTATGCACGTAGGGTTTCTTCATATTGGTTACTAGCTGGTGATTTTAAAGCTATTTTGCACCAACATAAAAAACAAGGGGTCCCCCTAAAACTTGGTCGTCCATGACCCATTTTTGCTCTTCCATTGAATCAATTGGTCTTTCTGATATTGGATTCTCTAGGCACGCGTTCACTTGGATGGACCTACACATTGGCAAAGCTTTCATTTATAAACGCTTGAACCTTTCGTGCCTTAATTCATTCACATCAGCCCGGGTTCGGCATTTGGCATCCCATTCCTCCCCAATTCTTCTGGATTTGTTTTCCTTGAGCTTATCCCGACCCGACCATTTTGCTACGAGATGGCCTGGGATATTCACCCAACATTTTAGGAGGTAGTCAAATGCATTTGGGAGACTCGAATAAGTGTGGTCCAACCATTCTCCACCATTCTCCAATAAGTGTGGTGCCCGCCATTGAAAGCGTACCCAATTCGGTAACCTTGACAACCATATTGCTTCCTTGTAGTCCCAACTCGATAGTATCGTTCCTCATTATAAATAACCATGTTCCACAAACATTTTTTGCGGAATGCTAGCTGAGGGATTCAATCACCCACTACCTTGCGCAGAAAGAACTCTATAGGCACAATGCTCCCGCGGACGCTGGATCTCGGATGGGGACAACAACACCAAGTTCTATCATGCATTTGCATAGCACCATCATCAAATGTATACGAATTAAGGGATCCGTAATCCCTCCGGCCAATGGCTCTATATGACGGCAGAAGGCCTTAACGAATTCTGCCACTTCTTTCAATCTCTTGAACCTCACCCGCCCCCACCCCCGGACCAGTTCCTAACTCGTCCACTTTTTCCTATTGACCCTACATTTTACCCCAGTTTCATTAATCCGGTAGAAGAGGTGGAAATCCAGGAAGCGACTTTTAGCATTGGATCGACAAAGGCGCGTGGGTCTGATGGCCTCAACAACCATTTCTTCCAACATTATTGGACCCAACTTCAGCCTCACGTTGTGACTCTCGTCTCTGATTTCTTTACCACTTTCTATATGCCACCAGACATCAATCAAACTACCATTATCCTCATCTCGAAATGGGAACAACCCTAGCTACCACAACACTATTGCCCTATCAGTCATTGTAACATCAGTTACAAAATTATCTCAAAATTGTTGGTTGGCCGGATTCAACTTCCCATTAAATCCATAATCTCCCCATACCAGAATGCTTTCTCACCGTTCTATCACGGACAATGTCCTCATTGCTCAGGAACTAATCCACACCATTAATAATCATAGAAGAGGAGGTCGTGGCCTAATTTTTATCAAGATTGACATGACTAAATCTTGCGACCATGTCAATTGGTCTTTCATAGAATTCACTCTACACCAATTCCATTTTCCATCCATGATTATCTTCTGGTTAATGGAGTGCATGCGTACGGTCGAATTCAATGCTAGTGTAAATGGAGTCCGATCCGCGGGATGGCACCCTAATCGGGGACTCCGACAGGGAGACCCCCTCTCTCCTTATATCTTTTTATCATATGCATGGAACTCCTCATTGCTGCCTTTGTCAGGGTCACTGATATGAGACAATTTCGTGTTGTCCGAGCCAGTTGCAAAGCCCCCCATACCTATCCTCAGCTTCACGGATGCTTATTTCACCTTCTGCAAAGACCACCCCTACCCTCAATCTCCTCCTCGAATTCCTTGATTCTTTCCATGCGATGGTTGGGCCAGGGGTTAGCTACGATAAGTACTGTGTCATTTTCTCTCCCAACATACCACGTAGACGGTGGCGTGAACTCCTTCATAGTTCATATCCTCAGCATGGAACCTATTACCAGTGCAGACAAATACCTTGGTCTTTCGTTCTGGCTAGGGCGCTTTCGCCCTAGCTTCTTTGATCTGGTCATTAATTGTTTCTCTCGGTGAATAGATGCTTGGCATACGTGGTTCTTGTCTTATGCCAGTCGCTGCCTCCTCATCCAATTGATGCTGCATATTATGCCCGGTTACCCAATGAGTGTCCTCCGTTTACCTCATACGGTCTTAACCACCTTTACTAAACTGCCTAGTTCCTTTTTGTGGAATGCAGCAGTGTTTTCAGACCCGGCCCGGTCACAGAACCGGTGAAGCTACTGGGTAGCGGGTCAGCAGGTCGGACCGGTCTGACCACTGGTTGAACCGGTTTGTTGACTTTAGTCAACGACAGTTGTTCAACTTTAAAACTACATGTTACATGCAAAGTTGCAAACAAAACAAATATTACATATTTATAGCCATGATACTATTAAACATAATATGTATGTTTATCGAAAATTTTAATATGAAAGGCTATTTTATTTTTACATTTTTCGAAAAAGAGTTATATATATATAATGAGGTTTAATTATTATATAGTAATTTTTTAAAATAAATAATAGCTTATTTAGTTCATAATGAATTTAAATAGTTATTTGGGCCCAACTTCAGGCCCAACTTCCTTTACATTAATAGTAATCTTCTAACCTAATTTATCATTCTAAAAAAAGGCAGTTCTTTCATACTTTTTTCTTCTCTTTCTTCTCTTTTTCTTTTTCTCTTTCTTCTCTTTCTTTCTTCTCATATTGCAGCCGTCCCTTTCTCTCATTTGTTCTTCTTTTTTTCCTTTTTCTCTTTCTCCTTTTTCTTTATTCTCAAACCATTTATTTTTCTATTTTTCTTTCTTCCTTATTTGAGAACCGGCAGATTTGCAGCAGGGAACAATTGTAAAAAAATGGTGCAATTTTAAACAAAATAAGTTGCAGACTGCAGAGGGTGCAATTGAAAAAAAAACAAAAAAAGGGTTTGACCGGTTCGTAAGACCGAATCGGGCGACTGGTTTTCCGGCCGAACCGGTCCGAGTCGCTGGTTCGGCCGCGGCGCTCTAGCAGGCCGTTTTTTGGGCAGATCCGGACCGGTAATGCCACCGGTTCCCGGTCAGACCGGTCGGACCGGCCGGTCCGGTCCGGGTTTGAAAACAGTGGAATGCAGACAATCGGGGCCGTCGTAAATGCCTTATATCTTGGCGCACTACTTGTCTACCCGCCGATTTGGGTGGCCTTGGTTTCGGGCGTCTAGAAAACCTTAATGAGGGTACATGATTAAACTATGCTGGTGTCTATGTCATGAACCTGACTCTCTACGAACATAGGTCATGGGTGCAAGTACTTTCCAGACCGTCACCAAATTACGGTCAGTATCCCTAGGAATGCTAGTCGCTATTGGAAAATGATCAACCGCCTTTTACCCAGTTTGCTTGTCTCGGTGAGATTGATTGTGGGCAACATGGCCTCTATCAATTTTTGGCATTCAAGCTGTCTGGGTCATTCACGGTTGGTGAATACGCCTCATCTATTCCCTCCACATCTCATCTCTCTAACTGTGCAGGAGATCATCCGGCCACCAGGGAGGTGGGACCTTACCACCATTGGCTCACTCCTACCGCTCGGCATTGCAGAACGTATCCTTGGCATCCCCATTCCGGTGGAGGACGTTCCCTACTCAACATACTGTGCATGGAATCTAAGAAGGTGATTTACACTCCAATCTGCATACAATTGGTTGACTTGCACAGATTAGGGAACACTGGCACCCAACTTACCTTGGGTAGCCCTGTGGCGGATTTGTACTCTTCTTTGTATAAATTTTGCTAGTTGGTTGTGGAGACATGACGCCTTACCCACTCGTGTGTGTCTTACACGCAGGTACCATGCCTATGGCCCCCACTTGCCCTCCATGCCACTCAACTAATGAAACCGCATTGCGCGGAGATTTCCCCCTCTTTCAACCCCCTCATGAGTCAACATCGTCTCACACCTTCTCTGCCTACCCCACCCAGCTACAACACTCATTGGGTGCCTGACCATCTAGAGGGTACGTAATGAATGCCTCTTTCATGGTACTCCCATCTCAGCTACCCTTATTTCCACTCGCATCTCACACACACTTGAGCAAAAGCAACCCGCTCCACCACCAAAGTCACCCATGAACAAGTTCTCACTCCACTAGATTCCACCACCGCAGGGTCTCTTCAACTTAACATAGATGACTCGACACTGGGCAACCCGGGCCTCACATTTTGGTGGTTTAATATGCGATTTTGCAGGTAATATCGTTGGTGCTTTTCTCAAAGCGACGAGATGTAGCACTAATAATATAACCGAACTCCGGGCTATTTGCCAAGGAGTGTTACTTGCTTTACAACTTTCGATTACTACTCTAATTATCAAAACAGACTCATAAGTTGTATATGCGCACCTAACCAGGATGCGAGACCCGGTGGTTTTCACGTCGATGAAGGCTCTGCTCCGTGACTTGCAAAGTTCAAGAGGCAGGATTCCCACCATATTTGTCTCGTTTGCGTACCGGGAGGCTAATAGGTTAGTGGATGTGCTGGTAAAGCAAGAATCCAACCGAGCTAGTGTGGACTGCCCACAACAACCACCTTTTGTGCAGACCGGAGAGACTGTATGTTTGATTTGACGATTTTGGAGTTATGTGATATCCATTGTACATATTCGCAGTTATCCTGCCAAATTCGACCCTGTGTACTCTTTGGTCTCGACCTTGATAAATAAATAACTAGTTTGTGTTAAAAAAATTAAATCTAACAGTTAGTATAAAGCAAAGTCTGGTATTTTCCACCCAAAGAAAAAAGAAGCAAAGTTTAATACGTGCAAACACATACTTTCAACCAATACATGGACACCGATACTTCGAAAAGTCTATGTATTTTTCGTATTGTATCGATCACTAATATTTTAATAGTATATATATGATCTTCTTAAGCAATATTTAGTCCAGTCATGCGTTTAGACTCCACTAATTAATGTGTTAAAGCACACGATAAACTTTGATGCATCATAGATAATAGATTCAATTTTGCTGTATTTGAGATTAAATTACTTATACAATTGCACACATGTATGTTAAAATACATAATCGTGTCCATACAATCGTATCTATACCATACCGTACGTATCTACATGTACCACCGCATGCAACAAGA
Organism: Linaria vulgaris; assembly: GCA_948329865.1. Classification (NCBI taxonomy): domain Eukaryota; kingdom Viridiplantae; phylum Streptophyta; class Magnoliopsida; order Lamiales; family Plantaginaceae; genus Linaria; species Linaria vulgaris. The sequence continues at coordinate 116,782,617 of OX415250.1, read as the reverse complement.
GAGGCAAAGTGACGACTATTACTTAATGCATAAAAAAAGCTACTATGACTTGAAATGAACATTTTGGTGTCCATCACTATACGCAAAGTCACAAAACACACAGCCATGCCCATTAACTATACTCAATTTTATTTTTTTGGCCACTGTGCGCCTATAGTACTCGGTATCTTCGGTATGTTGTCCTTGTGTTGGACAAACAGAATAAATCCACACACGCTTCTCCAAAATTAAAGTTGGGTCCTAATATCTTAAACTAGGTGTAGGCGAAGTTAACGTTCTTTATCAAAAGGCTGTATTACAGCAACATTAAGTGTTTCCAAGGCCATAGGAAAGTGATCGATCAATCAAAGTAAAGTAATGGTAAAAGAAGATGGACTAAGCCATATACATGAAATGACACGGCATTGTCGATTCTCTATACTATTACAATTAAATAACTTTTGGATCGAGTTCTAATTCCATTAAATATTGTAAGACATTAGTATTATTGAACCGCTATATAATTTTAAAGTTTACATACTATAAATCATTTTATTCTCGGACATTCTACTTTTTATGATAAGTAGAGTAGTAGAAGAATTGTAACCATAGCTTATTTTTTACTTGAAACTGGCAAATGTAGCACGCGGTTCCCGCGAGCATAATTCTTTTTTCAATGTTATTCTATGTGGGTTAAAGAAGAAGATTTATCTAGATAACATGTCCCATTAATTAGAACAATGGAAGAAAAGCAGATTATGGGAAAAGTAAGCCATTAATTATAATTAGTAATATAATTAATTAGTCTAACTTAATTTGTAAGGCTATTTTGGAGATTTAATAAGAAATTTTCACAATATAGCTAAAACACAAATGTTAAAGTTGGAAATCAAAAGATTGGTGTCACAATGGGTTTCTTTATATAATAGTATATAGATGGTTCTGGTATCATACTAAATTGACATTTCATTTACAAATTTAGACTCATGAAAAAATACGATATAGGTTATAATCATATCAACAATCAAACAACTTGAACTCCTTAGTCTTGACACTTGAATCAAGTGATGTTAATCAAGAGTACCTTAAAAATAACCCAGTTAAGAGATTTACGATCTCATATAATAGAGGAATGCGACCAAAGATTATATAGTGCATACTTTATTTGGTACTTGTGCACAAATTTTAAATAGAATCAAACATGTCCTCTAATAGTGTGGGTGCAACCTTCCCGAGGTAGAGTTCAAATCCCTACACCACGATACAAGTCAGGCACGTAATTTTTCATAAATGTGGATAGCAACAAGGGGAGAATCGTGTGATGCAGTTTTAGGCCTCTCACTATTAGAGGATTCGGTAAGTAGTGATAAGAAGGATCGAACTGCTTGTGGTAGCCTATTAGTTATAGAAAGTTCATGATGAGGTCGGGTCTCTCAAGTAATGACTACGAACTCATGCATTTCTCCAAAAGACTTTCTTATCCTTTCTATCCACACACACACACACACACACACAACACACACACACACACACACATATATATATATATATATATATGTGTGTGTGTGTGTGTGTGTGTGTTGTGTGTGTGTGTGTGTGTGTGTGTGTGTGTGTATGGTATACATTAATTTATATAAAGTCTAAAACAATTTGTACTTTTGATTTGTGGTTAACGAGAAGTTACGTACTTCACTAGTATAAAGGTTGAAGATGCGTCATGGTCCAATATATAATATAACATTAGGTTTTAGGTTCATTTTTAGGGTACCTTGGTTTTAGGCCATCCAATTGCTACTATTTGGATAAAATATCGTTATTATTTCCGTACCATATATCACTGTAATTGTGCTGCGGATTTAATATAACGGTACTATACAAAAGTCGACTCGTTCACTAGTTGTGACTCCGAGGGCCAACAGGATAGAAATATTTATCAAAAAGAAAAAAAAAAAGATAAGAACCTAGACGTGTTTGATGTTCCTCACATGTAACAAGCTTATAATATTCCCCTCAGAAATTTACAATCGAGAATATAGCTTTTGAATAACGTTACCTTTCTGTTAATATGTATTCATGAAAAAAGACTCAAGGGAGTTCAATAGAGAAAAATCTCCATCCAAAATTGTAAAAAAGTAATTTGCTGAATGAGATTTCATTAGTCTTGAGTTACAATAAATAGATTACAACAAAGAGTTTAATTAAGGTAAACTACATAATCTAAATAAGTACAAATCAATCAAAGATATATACAATATATTTACTACTAATACACTCCAGCAATAGAATCAGGAGGTTCACGAACGATGAGATTGGTGCAAAATTCATTAAATAGAACCCGTGGTAGTCCCTTAGTAAAGATATCGGCAACTTGGAACCGAGAGGGAACATGGATGACCCGGACTTCGCCACAAGAGACTTTTTCCCGAGCAAAATGAATGTCAAGTTCAATATGCTTTGTTCGTTGATGTTGCACCGAATTGTTGGTGAGATAGATGGCGCTGACATTATCACAGTAAACCAATGTTGCCTTAGAGATAGGAACGTGAAGTTCCAAGAGGAGATTTCGTATCCAACATGACTCTGAAACAACATTAGCCACGACACGATACTCAGGCTTCATCACTAGAACGGAACAAGGTAGCTTGGCGCTTAGAGGACCAAGAAATAAGATTATAAAGGAACATACAATAACCAGAAGTAGATCGGCGAGTGTCGGGGAATCCCGCCCAATCTGCATCGGTATAGGAAACGAGAGAGTCGATGCGTGAGCAAGAGAGATGGAGACCGAGATGAGTTGTCCCTTGAACGTAACGAATGATGCGTTTAAGGGCAGCCATGTGGTCCCCACGTAGATCGTGCATGTGGAGACAAACTTGCTGCACAACATAAGAGATATTCGGGTGAGTGAATGTGAGATACATCAAGGCACGAGCCAAACTGCGATAAAGTAGGGTCGGGAAAAGAGGGACCCGAAGCGTTGAGTTTGGGCTTGGTGTCAACGGGAGTGGCGGCTAGTTTACAAGAGGCCATGCCAGCGCGTTCTATTATTTTTGCGACATACTTACTTTGTGAAAGGAACAAACCACCTACAGTGTGAGAAACGACAATACCCAAAAAATAGTGGAGAGTACCCCAAATCTTTCATAGCAAATTCCACACTAAACTGAGCAATAATAGAGCGACGCAAAGATGGAGAAGAGGCAGTGAGAATGATGTCTTCCACATAAAGCAATAACTAAGAAATATCGTTACCTCGATGAAAGATGAATAAAGAATGGTTGGAGTTGCTGTGAGAGAATCCGATAATGGCGGCAAAATTGGCAAAACGTTGGTACCAAACGCATGGGGCTTGCTGCAAACCATAAAGAGACTTCTTGAGTAAGCAAACATAATCCGGGTGTTGGGAGTCTCGAAATCCCAAGGGCCGGTGCATGTAAACATTTTCATGCAAATTTCCGTGAAGAAAGGCATTATTGACATCCAACTGATGAATGGATCAAGAACGAGAAAATGCAATATGGAGGACTGTTCGGATGGTAGTTGGCTTAACTACGGGGCTGAACGTGTCAAGACAATCGATTCTAACCTGTTGAGACCTGCCATCACCTACAAGACCAGCCTTAATCGTCAGAGTTAGTAGTATGACGAAAAATCCATAAAGACCAAATAACATTCACATTAGTCGGGTCGCGGGACTAGCCCCCACGTCATATTCTTAATCAAAGCATTATATTCATCTAGTATGGAGGATTTCCAGTTAGGATCAGATAACGCTAAGATATGAGATTTAGGGAGTGGAGAAGAAGAGTGAGAAGATGAGAGATTGAAATGACATTTGGGAGTTTGAATCCCATGCATGCTACGAGCGATAATGGTGCGAGAAGAAGGAAGAGGAGAGGATGGAGACGTGGGTTGGGTTACCGTACTGGACTGGGCCGCGAGAGGGTGGAGCAGGGGCTGCTGGGCTGCGGGATGTTGAGTCGTGGGCGGGTTTGGTGTGGTCTGCGGAGCCGTGAGTGGCTGGGCCGCAGAGAGCGAGAGAAGGTGGGCTACGAGGCCACGGGTTGCTGGGCTAAAGGAGGATGGGCCACGGGCAGTGGGGCCAGGTGATTGTGGGCTAGAGGTTGCTGGGCCACGGGCAGTGGGTCCGGAGTGGATGGACCGCTGGTAATGGGACTGGGTGAGGTGAAATCGCGGGTCGTTAGGCCATGGTGGTTGGACCGGGTGGGTTTGGTGCGTGAGGCAAAAGATAGTGAGGATGTACGTCACTATCAATAAAGGAGTAATTTTGGGGAGATTGTTTATGAATAGAAGGGAACGAGAATTTTGTCTCATCAAATAGGACATGACGAGAGAGGATTATCTTGTGCTGAGTGAGGTCATAGAATTTGTATCCTCGGTGATGAGAGGGATAGCCGAGAAAGACAATAGGAGAGGACCGTGGTTGGAGTTTATTTGTGATAGTGGAAGGGAAAAGAGGACAGCACAAACACCCAAAAACTCATAAGTGTGAGCATATGGGGTTGCAGTTATATAGGACTTGAGAGGGAAAGAGGTGCTTAAGTGTCTTTGTAGGGAGAATATTGAGGAGATATGTGGCCATTTGAAGGGCGTGAGGCCAGAATGCGGGTGTAATGGAGGAGTGGTTAAGGAGCGTGCGAACAATGTTATTTATGGCTCGAATTTTGCGTTTAGCTTTGCCGCTTTGAGCCGAGGTGTAGGGGTAAGAAAAGCGAAGAGACGTGCCAAAGTTGTGACACAGTTTCCGGAATTGGTCGTTGTCGAATTCTCTGTCATTATCACATTGCAAATTTTTAATACTGGTAGAAAATTGAGAATTAACAAAGTTGTTAAAGACGGTAAAGATAGAGAAAACGTATGATTGACGATCAATAGGAAACGTCCATAAGAAGTTAGAGTAATTATCCAAAAACAACACATAAAATTTATGACCACGAGCACTAACGACATGCGAGGTCCATAAATCACTATGAATAATGTCAAAAGCACGTAAACTCAAAACAGAAGACGAATAAAAAGGGAGTCTAATATGCTTCCCCAAAACACAAGGTTCACAAAGAGTAGATGAAGAAATACGACTACAACTAATAAGTTTGTTGGTATTTAAAAATTGTAAGACAGATAATCCCGGATGACCCAATCTATGATGCCAAAGATCGGGAGAGAGGGCGGCAAAGGTGGCAACATGATGGGGGCGGATAGAGGCGGTCAGAATGGATAATAGGGTGATGGGATGTAGGTTACCGGCGCTATCACATTGCATGAGAGGGGTTCCCGTCTGTAGGTCCTTCACAAAAAAGCCAAACGGATCAAACTCAATAGAAACATGATTATCAGTTGTAAGGTGACGACCACATATGGGATTATTTATAAGATTAGGAGCATGAAGAACATTATTTAAGTATAAAGAGGGGAGGATAAGGGCCGAATAGCGTTACGATGACCTTTAATTGGAATTTCATGACCATTGCCAACGAGAATATTGTGATTCATGCTCGATACAGAATAAGACGAGAGAGTACCTAAACCCGAGGTCATGTGGGATGATGCCCCACTGTCCTAATACCACTGTTGATCCGGAGGGTACAAGGACAGTGTGTGCATAGCCGCATTGAAAGTGCAGGGCTTTCTGGAATCAAAGTTAGACGATGCAATGTTAGACGATGTTGGGTTAACATTGTGGATAACATTGAAAGCCGAGAGTCTGTGCGAAAACTGTTATTTAGTTGCCAAATTTAAGTTTTGCCTTTATTCACATATTAATCAAGTTCCACGGTTTTAGTTGTTTATGTTTATGTCCAGGAAGGTATCTTAAGAATAAGGAAGAGCTATGGAATATTCCTTACTTGAATTTTCCATAATTCAAGCTAAGTTGAATTAGTCAACACAACACGATTTAAAAATAAGGAAACAAGCGAGCTGTTCTCTGCGACGCGATTCTTTCCAGGATTCTGCGAATTGAAGAAGATGTGTTACCTTGTTAAATCGGTAACAATGGAAACACATTCTCAGGAAAGATTTGAAGTTCACAAAGAAGGCAAATTTCAACAAGGAAACAACAAGAGTTACCAAAACTGTGAACAACACATCTTGGCGTTCAAGACTCAATAAATCTATAAAAGATGTGAAGTTCATCAAGATGAAGACAAGACAATCGTGCCAATAATCCGAGAGATTAATTATTCTTTGTATTGTCTTCGTCTTGTTTTGCGAAGTTTTTGTATCAACTGCTTAAGTCTAGTTCATAGAAGTTAAGTAGTTCTTACTTGTCTGCTTCGTTGAGTCCGATCAATAAAGAGCGTTAGTGAATTGTTGTGAGGAACGTTTTTGATAAAACCTTTTATGGTTATTTGGCCTAAGGCTCGGAATTTTTTAATAATATTGAAAACTTCTTAAAATTATATCTTCTTGTGTTCTTACTTCCGCTGCATATTATTATCAAGAAGATCAAAATAGAGTTAAGGCAATTCCAGCTTAACTCTCAAAAGTGTTGTGTCAATCCACGGTCCAATATTTTCACGCATCAATGTCAGTCATAGCATAAGAGTCAAACGGGCCCTGTGCAGTGTAGGCATATAGACGAAGGCCAAGTAGTCCGGGCTATGAGGACGACGGAGGGCGAGTCCAACCGCTAGTATGATACAGGCACGGTGGCATGTGCCAGTGCTTCTAGGAGGCCCACGGGTTCGGATTCCATGCTCGTGATACGATTGGGTCGTAGGTGCCATGTAGTTGACCGCAGCCACGTTCGCGACCCCGGTTCCCACGACGGCCGCGGTTGGCGTGAGATGGCCCGCGGGTGGAAGATGATGACCCGCGGGGGACGTGAGGTTCATCAGAGGTGGGGGTCGTGCTGATGAGGGCGAGGATTGTTTGGCCTTGCGGACTTCCTTTAACACATGACGGGAGCGGGCTCATAGAACATAGGCAAAAGATCACTTTTTTGAATGAAGGTGGCGACGCCATCGTATTTCTCATTGAGTCCGACAATGAGTTGGAGAACTAGATGATGATTTGAGACAGGAGCACCCACATTCGACAATTGATCTGCAAGGATTTTTAATTCTTGGTAGTAAGCAGAAATATTTGAAAAATTGTCCAATTGTACATGAGTAAATTGGTTTTCCAAGTAAATGTCCCGTGAATTTTTGTTGTCTTGAAAGATGTTTTGAAGGCGTTCCCAAGCTTGTTGAGCTGTGGAGTTCTTCTCAAGAATTATGTGCAATAGATCGTTAGAGATGGTTCCGTTGATCCATTGAAGAACGATTGCATCAAGTCGAGACCAGAGAGAGGGGTCAGAGTCTTGCGCGGGGCAGCGGCGACAGCCGTAGTGGATGAGTCCGCGGCCTTGTCGGTCCCTTTTTCAGCAGTGGAGTCGGCCGATGGAGAGGGTAGGGTGACGTTTTTAGATTTTAGAGGTGCGGAAGGTGTGGTGAGGATGATATGGTCAATGACTTGATACTCACGACAATGAATGCAAAAGAGTTCCACCCAAGAGGAGTATTGACCTTTTTCCATCTCGAGGGTGATAGGAATAAAGTTCCGTACATTGAAGACCGCGAGAGCGGGGTGAAATTTGGATTTGGCCATTGTAGACAGAGAGAGAGAGAGAGAGAGAGAGAGAGAGAGAGGCGGACAGACGACTAAGGGAGGAAGAGAGATCACGACTAGGGTTTAGGCTCGTGATACCATGTAAGAAGGTAATTTGCTGAATGAGATTTCATTAGTCTTGAGTTACAATAAATAGATTACAACAAAAAGTTTAATTAAGGTAAACTACCTAATCTAAATAAGTACAAATCAATCAAAGAATATATACAATATATTTACTACTAATATGTTGGAGATAATATATATAAGTATTAAATGTCTACCCTCTCTAACAGCTTAAGCTTTTAGATGAGATTGCAATTCAATATGGTATCAAAGCTTATGCCACAAAATGTTCTGGTTTCAAATCTCACCGCCACCCAATTATAAAAAAATGCCACGTGACATGTGTAACAAAAAGATTTACAGCCTGCACGTGAGGGGGCGTGTTGAAGATAATATATATAAATATTAAATGTCTACCCTCTCTAACAGCTTAAGCTTTTAGATGATATGGCAATTTAATAAAAACATATTTACCAGTGAATAACAAACGTAACATTACTTGGTCCAAATTATATAGCAGTTATTCTACAATTGAGATACTGATTGAGTGGCCATCTTGGATTTTGATCATCGAAATTTCCTAATTACTAGATGATAATCCAGAATTATATATATTCCAGATGCAAGTCTAGTATTTGTTACGATGAATATCACTATGGCTCAATCATGGCAACTCTAGAATATTGCAACTCTAGATATTCTAGTATTTTGTTCCTTCATTTGAGACTAAACGACATTATTTATCCTGCGTACTTATTATATTGCAAATATTACTGAAAGGTGCACGGGCTCGAAGGTCGAGAATTTACTTGTAAGTATAATATTACTAATAAGTTGATTCAAAAATTGAGTTTATAAAACCATTTATCAGTTCCCCGTCTCAGAAATGTATTCATTTATGCTTTTATTTATTTATTTATTTCAAGGCTATTCAAGTGCCATGTACTGATGTACATATACAAGTGGCTCCTAGAATAGAGTTTAAGTGTCACTTCAAGTGCCACATGTTAAAAGAGGCGCCTAGAACAGAATTCTAACACCACTTTGAATGCCACATACTTCAAGAGGCGCCTAGCCTAGCTTTTGAATGCCACTTCAAGCGCCACATGGAAATCCAAGAGGTGCCTTAAAATCGCCAAGCTACTAGCTCACTCAAAACCATCCGCATCTTCAATCGCATTACGCGCAAGCTCATATGCCACGACGTTCGAGTTATGACGCACCCACCGCATACCATAGCCCGATTTCAGCAGTTATCGGGTATCCATAATCACGTTAAATAACGTACATCGCCTTGGTGATTGTCACAAATATCATGTATGGCGGACAAGCAATCCCCTTCGAAGATGACGTTTTCCCACCCTTTTCCAATCGCCCACCGAACCGCTTGGTATGCGGCCATCGCCTCTACACCGGATGGATCCACAAAAGATGTTAAGCGACGTTGCCTCCACGCTAACATGACTCCCTCGCAATCGTGCGCCACTAAGCCAATTCCGACCGCCCCCTCAAATATAGCACCATCAAAGTTGATTTTGATTAATTCTTTCTGCGGACTTTGCCATTCCTCCTCATCCCGCATCCGATCAGCAATTCTCTTCACATTTTGCGCCCTCCAGTTCGTAGTAAAAGTACGCGCAAATGACACAATTTCATCTGACTTTCATGTCGTCTCTCCAACCAAAATACTGTTACGATTACCCCCATAATGCCCAACAAAGCGTGACGAATAAACCCAGTCGCTCACCTGTCTCCAGTCTACGCTACGCACCAGCCAGTTCCCCACCGTATCGCGGTCCTTAATACACAACGAAGTCGTACCATCCGCCAACGCCCAAACTTGGCGAGCGACGTGGCATTCAAATAAAACATGGCAAGTTGTTTCCCCCTCTCTATTACAAACGATAAAGAGCGTATCCGTGCATATATCCCGGCGCACTAGCTTCCACTTCGTAGGAAAGATATCCATATAACTACACCAAAGAAAGATCTTGATTTTATTCGAGCACTCTACCTTCCAAATTGTTTTTCATGACGAATGCGACTCCGAACTCATTATCATTTTCCTAGGATTTTTAAGAAGACCTCGCGACATGATTAGATGATATGCACTTTGCACCGTGAATACCCATTTTTTCTCAAAGTGCCAAATCATTTGATCACGGTTCTCCGAACTCCCAAGCGGAATAGCCAAAATTAATTTTGTATCCTCCTCCCAAAAAAATGTTTGCACAACGTCAACATCCCACCATTCCGTGCTCAGATCAATCAACTCGGTAACCATCGTGAATGGCGCGTCATGATTGATAGGCCGAGGAATCCACGCATCATGCCACACTTAAATCTCTTCGTTGTTTCCAACATGCCAACACAAACCTCTTTTAATGATCAGAATAGTCTCCCAAATACAACGCCATAAAAATGAGGGTGTGTTCCCTAACCGTGCATCCAAAAATTCGCAACAGGCAAAGTACTGCGCTTTTAATATTCTACTAACCAAGCTATTTGGGCCTTGTAAAATACACCATGCTTGTTTTGCAAGGAGCGCCACATTGAAAGCCCTTCAAATCACGGAATCCAAGTCCCCCATCCTCCTTACATCTACACAACTTCACCCATGCTACCCAATGAAATTTATTTTGCGCCCCACTGCTCCACCAATAATTGCTAATAATAGACGTAATTTCTCGGATCAGATTATCCAGAAGAAGAAAGCAACTCATCACAAAAGTAGGGATCGATTGCATCACTGCCTTCACAAGTACATCTTTCCGTGCCCCCGAAAGCGTCTTTCCTTTATACCCCTACGTTCTTTTCCACACCCTCTCTCGGATATAGTCGAAACGTTCCTTCTTTGATTTGCCCACGACTGAGGGTAATCCTAGATACGAACACAATATGGGTGAAGTTAACAGAGTTACGCAACACACGATAATTAAGAAAACGAAGAACAAACGAGATAACATCCAAACCAACTATATGCCAAAACTTTTGAAAGAAGACAATCGAAAACCCATCTGGACCGGGAGATTTAAAAGGATACATATCTTTAATTTCTTTCTGCACGTCCTCTACTGTAAAAGGTTGGCCTAATCTTTCGTTCACCTCTGGGCTGACCCGCACGCCAACGTCTCGCAAAACCTCCTCCATATCTGCATCCGTAAGGGCATTCGTCCCAAAAATATTCTTGAAGTACTCGGTTGCAATGAGGTTGTTTTCTGTTAGATCAGTGTGAAGAATCCTTGTTTCGTCCCAAATCCCCTAAATTTCATTCTTGCCCTTTCGTTCGCTGGCTCTTCGATGGAAGTATGTAGTTTTTCTATCGCCTTCCTTAAGCCACTGCACCTTAGCCCGCTGCTTCCAAAACAGTTCCTCTGTATCCAATAACCCCTCAAGCCGTGCCGTAAGCTCCTTTTCATCAGCCTTCGATTCATCTGTAATCCGTCCCCCTCTTAGGTTCATTATCCATTTCCAAGGCTCGGTGATCTGTTTCTTCAAATCCATGCCATCAATCCGTTTCCACTGCCCCAGTCTCACGTGACACTCACCAAGTTTATCAAGGAGACCCCGTCCGCACCAAAACTGACTAATCACCTCCCCGAACTTCGCTTTTTGAAGCCATGCCGCTTTAAATCTAAAACGTATATTCCATCTAATTGTGATCCGAATGAAGCGTCGCAACATGTTCTACCCGTGCATGGGGGAAGACGTCTCGCCAAGCAGACATCGCGCACGCACGGTCTATCCTCTCCCATACTGTATGCAGAGCTGGTCGGCGACTACACCATGTAAAGTGGGGACCAACAAACTCAACTTCACCGAGGCCCGTATCCACAAGCATGTCTCTGAAATTACTAATCAACCAATTCGGTTTCCTCGGCCCTTCTGGCTTGTCCTCGTATCGCAGAATTTCATTGTAGTCTCCCGCGCAAAGCAAAGGAAGCGAAGATGCAGTGCTAAGATGGCACAAAAGATTCCATGTACACATACGTTTGGAATTGCCCGGCTCACCATAAAACCATGTGAACCTCCAATTTGGTTCTCCTCATTTCCTTCAACAACTACATCAATATGATTCGACGACATACTCATTAAGTTCACCACCAACGACTTATCCCAAAGTAGCGCCAATTCCCCTGATAAACCATCCACATCAACACAAACACCAAATAAATTACACTAACCCTTGAGTACCTCTATTTTCCTCGTATGACACTTAGTTTCTGACAAGAAAATTAGAGAGGGTGGTGAATGGAAACTATATCCCTTAGTTCCCGAACTATCCAAGGGTTCCCCAGACCCTGACAGTTCCAACATAAGAGATTCATTGGGAGAGGCAGGACTGCCTAGCAGTCGCCGTCAAAAGATCATCTATTTTCGTCGCTTGCTCCTCCAACCTTGCCTTCTTATCTCTATTACCCATGTTCTCTCCTTCATCAGCCAATAGCCGTTTTCCTAAGTACTTGCCATGGATAAGAATCCTGTCTTCCGAGAACTCTTCATTCTGTGTAATCCGCACCCACTTTCTTCTTCTTTGACTCGTAACCTCCATTCGATTTGCAAGCACTGACGTAATATCCATTGACTCCGTAGATTCAGAGCCGCATGGTTTATTCTCGTCCCCGCATAAATCCCAAACAATACGTTGACATGCATGATGCACTCCAATCATCGATGCTGTCTGTTCCTGCTGTTCACTCCCTTTATCAAAATGTTCATTCATCTGAATCTGCGCAATTTATACCCCACGAGAACGAGTTTGCATGGCTGTTGCATGGTGCGTGGTTTTGGCCGAGCGTTCATCCGTGGGTGGTTCATTCTCATTCCACAACCTGTTTCCTTGCATGACCCATGATGACCCAAATGATCCCCTGCCCCCAACTGTATTACGTCCTCTCCCTGAAGTAAAAACTGAGCCGCGACCCCCGCCCCTCTTTGTGAACCGTTGCCCTCCTTGCAAACCCGATTTCTCCCGCAACCACTCTCCATACGGTAGTTGTGATTCATCTAACTATGTCGTTAGTTCATGTTTTCCATCACAATCCGCCATAATGTGTCTGAGCAAACCACACAAATAACAGAAATTTGGGAGCCGCTCATATTTGAAAGATACAAGCAATTCATGTCCCTCTGATCCCTGAACCTTCAAAACCCAAATAAGCGGTTTCGTGACATTAATCTTCACTCAGATTCTCATGCTAACGCCCCATGACTTCGCTAAATCAACCTCCTCCATTTGTCCTATTAAATTCCCAATTGCATGCGCGGTACTCTGAGTTTGGCGAACCAACGAGATGCCATATATTCAGATATAGAAGCTGCAAAAGTCGAGGTCCATTGTTGTTGGATTATCATTCTGCTCTACCTCACTAAGGACCAAAATGTTTTTATCAAACGACCATGGACAACGGTCTAACGCTATTTGCTTGTCGAGCTTATGAAAGAACTAGAATAACATTCTGTCGTCGGCAATGCGCGTGATTTCCAAACCCTTGTTAGCTTTAAACAATGTCTTAGTTAACGTGCAGAACGAGGGGGAATTGAAGTTCTTCACCGTGAGTAATCGACCGGCCAGGACCAATTCCGATGCCTTGTTCTCCTCACGCCATAATTCATCGGGAAGGAGAAATCCCGCTCTAACTCTGTCCTCATCCGTTAGAGAAAGACCCCTTTGCAACCTTTCCCGTTCGCGATCCATGCCCTCACGGTACCAGAATCTTGAGTAAACGTTGCGGTGGGTTACGGTCAGGCCAGCAAAAAGGTGATCCGATTCCTCCAAGCAAACCATTCACACCAAAGAGCAAAAACAAAAAGACGCTAAAGTTAGTAAACAATAAACCCCAACCTGACTGGAATGACGCTGACCCTAACTAAGGAACGAGACGACTCGAGACGCGAAGAAGGAAAGTGAAACTAGACTAAAACGAAAAGAGAACGAGGAAAAACGGGGAAGCTTGGGACGCAAGCAACCCCAACCGTGCTGATAAAAATCGAGGGATGGTGAAAGAAAGTGTGTCTGATCGAACGAGACTACATAGGCGGTGACAAATGACGCTGAAACGATGGTGATGATGCTGTGCCAAGCTCCAGCCACCCTTGTCGGAGAAAGGAGTTTACCCTAACTTTAGAGACTAAACCATCATGAGAGAGGTTTTTTTGTGATTTTTAGCAAACACGTATTCATTTATGCATGAGGTGCAATATAATGGGTATTAACATGCTTTTCTCCCTTTGAAATTTATAAGATCAGATTTGTACAATGCACTTGTCAATTAATATACATGCTTGTTTATTACCTTTTAGAAATCAAGTATTTTTTTAACTACCTCAAAAATGAAACTGGGAGTTTTTTATGTAAACAATTTAAATAGTTTTTCGTTGAAGGGGAGCCTTGGCGCACCGGTAAATGTATTGTTGTGTGACTGAGAGGTCACGGGTTCAAGTCTTGGGAGCGGCCTCTTGTCAAAAATTGACAGGAGAAGGCTTGCCCTTTATACACCATTGTGGTGGGACCCTTCTCCGGACCATCGCATTGCGGGGATGCTTTCGTGCACCGGATTGCCTTTTTTTTTTTTCGTTGGATTTCCCCCGAAACCTTTAGGCAAAGTTCCTTTTGGTGTTTTCGAACGATTGGGATTCCAAGGTTACCATTTATATAAATATATACTGTGAAAATCTTCCGAATTTGGCAGTTTCAAAAACTTTTTCCTACACAAACATTTTCACGATTCACGGTGCTTAAGCAAGTAATGAGTTTCTATCAGTCATTGTCAGCCACAAATCAACTGTTGGGTCAAAACAATAATGTATTTTAATTTACGTAACACAACACAATAAGTTTAAGATGTTGACAGTACGTATGTAATATTGATCCTAACAAAAGTAGATAGTTTGAATAATATATTTAAGTAACGTAACACACAACACAATAAGTTTTAAGATATTGGCAGCAATGAATATATATATTGGTGTATTCTAACAAGAATTACTTAGAAAACGTCATGGAAGCTTTGAAAAAAAAAAACTCAAGTACAAACCACGTTCTTGAAAACGTAAACATGAATTGTTAAAAGATAATTAAAACAGTTTTCAGATTAATAATATAAGAGGGATCCGAAAATCTCAAATCACTCTTTTCAAGCGCACCCAGAAAGATTTGATCGATTTAGAAAAAAGTGAAGCTAAAAATTAAATATGGACTCCGACAAATTGAAGTACGTGAAAGTTAGTGGGGTCCATTTTGTGCTTATCGTCTTCCCTATCTATGTACATCACAAATTTTATTATTATAAATATATATGTGAATTTTTGAGAGACTTTTTCTCTATGTAGTTTAAATTAGTGATTACTCTGGCTTCTTTATCTTGGTTTTTTTTTCTTGTGTAAATTCATGAGTACGACTTGAAACATCGGTCTCTTCAGAACTCGAAATAAAGAAAAAGTAACTTTTATAATAACAATAGTTCAAATTTTCTAGGACCGAACATAATAATGTTTGTAATTAAGTCAATATTCCTATATATTAAATTTAAAAATTTCTTCCCCAACCCGAACCCCACGCAACCCAACCACCACCATACCGAACGCCTCCCTCACCACCACCCACCACCACCGTTCCGACTCCACCGCCCCTCCCCACCTCCCCGCCACACCTACTACCACCAACCACCACCACCTGTCGTCCTCAACCCACTTCGTGCTCCCCCCACTTGAGCAGCTCGACGAACGCTCCTCTACGAGCCAACGAAATTCTTCAGAAGATATCCAGCTTAGAGGAGCCAATGGAGTTACTGACGACGGGGAGACCAATAATCATCTCATCTGATCCGGAATGCTCATATAGTCAGCGCCCGCAGGGGATACTGGGCCCACAAACACAACTGACACCAACTCAGCCTAAAACTTTGGCCGCAGAGGAACAGATGCAGCGCCGACGGCTCGAACCGCTCCGAGCGACGATAGCGCCAACACACCTGATGCAACAGTCGCCACACCCGAACGTGAGCCCACCACATGCGGTCGAGCAGCCGCGCCCGCAACTCAGCTACTTTTAGAGGGAATCAACGATTTAAACATTCCCCCCGCGTCCCATATGCCCCGGCCCGCTCCAACAATCAACTATACGGGACCTCCCCATGACATAGTAACAGGGACTGGACTTTTGGCAAGAATCGCGATTCGTACGGTCCGGGCGTATGCGTCTTTTCTCCCGGAGAATCACCTGCCGATCACCCTACGACATGGAAACTCGACGATAAGGGTTTATCTAATCCAAAATCATCTTGCGGGTGTTATATTTACGATTGCTCAAGTGTTGTCTATGCAGGGCGAAGGATGAGTAACTTAGTTCAGTTTTACTCTGGTGACGACATCATCCAACCTCTAGTACTTACCTTGCTTCTTGTTACTAGGAAACACCCAGCTCGACCCACCTCATCACTTGCACGCTAGCGAGCTCGGACCTGCACATTCCCCCTTCCACCTCCCAATGAGAATTTTATGCTGGAACGTTAGGGGAGCCAACCGCCCAGAATTCATACCGGGGGCCCGGGAACTCATACAACAACTTAATCCAACGGTGCTAATCCTAGTAGAGACCCAATGCAGAGATGAGGACCGGACCCGTCGTATCATTGACCTACTGCCATTCGACGGCCGCTACATTGTGTAACCACTGAGGGTACTCCAGAGGTATCTAGATCCTGTATTATATGAATCAGATAATTTTGCAGACACTGATTACGGAAGCGCGATATGGAAGCGACGTTCCATACTGACCAGACGTTTCGTCTAAGTGCCATCTATAACCCACGACAACTAGCTTGCAAGGATCAGGTATGGGAATCGCTTAAAAATTACGCTTCCACTAATATCGTACCTTGGTTACTTGTGGGTGATTTTAATGCTATATTGTATAACAACAAAAAATATGGAGGACGACCCAAAACATGGGCTTCCATGCATCGGTTTCAATCTTGCATGGAAGCGTGTGGCCTTGCTGGCATTGGCTTTTCGGGACATTCGTTCACATGGACGAACCGTCGCATGGGAAGTTCCTTCATTTGCGAACGTCTCGACCGGTTCTTTGCCAACCTTGATTGGGTTAATTCTTTCCCCACAGCCCGTGTCCGTCACTTCGCCTCCCACACATCCGACCACTCCCCTATTTTACTTGATATATTTTTTCCTTATCCCCCCGGTCCAAGCCATTTCGGTACGAGATGGCATGGGATCTCCACCCCACCTTTCTGCCGTTGGTGACGCGTATATGGGGCAACCCGTGGGGAGGGAGAGGCCATTCTTAGCGACGTACCACTGGTTTGCAATGGAGGCGCGCAAATGGAAGCGGAGAGAATATGGGAACGTAGATAGCCAACTCAACTCTCTCGAGGCCCAGCTGACGGCTATTCAACCCCAGCTTATTTCCCGCTGCCTAGCACAAAAAAAAAAACGATATTGGGCCCAACGCCCGCGGGAGCGTTGGATATCAGATGGCGATAATAACGCAAAATTCTACCATGCCTTCTCCTCTCACCACCGCCACACGAATACCATACAAGGAAATCGAACGGCCACGAGAAGCTAGGTCCATGACACGGCTTCTATCCTCAAAGAATTTTGTTCTTTTTTCCAAAAAGCCCACACACCCCGGGGAACCGGTCCCCCTTCCATCTTCATGCAGCTTATGCTCACCCTGAACCCCTCCTTCACCCTCTCATTGCTCCGCGACGAGGAAATACGGGAGGCCACCTTCGAGATCGGAGCAGCTAAGACCCCGGGACCTGATGGCCTCAACAACCACTTTTACCAGCATTATTGGCATCAACTTCGAACCCACGTCACCACATTGGTGACAGACTGCTTTTCGATGGGGAAAATGCCCCCGATATCAATCAAACCACCATTGTTCTTATCCCAAAAAAGGAACAAGCCCACCTCCCGTAACACTACCGCCCGATTAGCCTGTGTACTTCAGCTATAAGATCATTTCTAAGCTGCTCGTTAATCGCATTAGGCCGGCCATGAACTCTATTATCTCGCCCTACCAAAATGCCTTTGTACCACAAAGGTCCATTATCGATAACGTGCTCATTGCCCAGAAACTAATACACACAATTAACAGCTGCCGCAGGGGAAGGCGAGGCCTGATGGCGGTCAAGATTGACTTGGCCAAGGCCTTTGACCACGTAAATTGGTCGTTCATTGAATATGCCCTCCATCAGTTCCACTTTCCCCCCGCCTTTATCATCTTGATTATGAAATGCGTACAATCGGTAAAGTTTAACGTTGCCGTTAATGAGGCGTGATCCCCATCATTGAAACCAGGTAGGGGATTCCCGCAAGGCGACCCCCTTTAACCATACCAATTTATCCTCTGCATGGAACTGCTGAGTGTAGCTTTCGTGCGGGCAACAGAGGACGGGTCCTTTTGGGCTGGCCACGCAAGCTGCAATGGCCCCCCGATCCCAATCCTTAGCTTCGCAGATGACTACTTTATCTTCTGCGAGGACCACCAGGGAACCCTTAACTCCCTACTTGAATTCCTGGAAGCATTACACATCATGGCAGGCCCGGGGGTGAGCTACAAAAAGTGTCGCGCACTCTTCTCCCCTAACATTCCCAATCGGAGGCGCCACGAAATTCTCCGCCTCCTACAGATGGAGACCATGGGGAACCCTGATAAGTACTTGGGCATTCCAATTTGACAGGGAACATTCCAGACGGGCTTTCTCGACCCAATCATAGAAAAATTCCAGCACCAAATAGGCGCATGGCACACCTACCATCTCTCCTACGCGGGACGCCGCCTCTTGATCCAGTCCACCCTCCAAACCATATCGGGTTATCAAATGAGTATGCTTTCATTGTCGCGGACGGTCCTCACCAACTTCACCAAGCTATCAAAAGCATTCATTTGGAACGCAGACATGACTGGCACACAAAAATGAATGGTCCCGTGGCGCAATGCTTGTATGCCTCTAGAACAATGGGCCTTGGTTTTCGGCATCTTGAAGAACTCAATAAGGCTTACATGCTCAAACTGGGATGGCGACTACTACAATCACCTAATAGCATATGGGCCTGCACCTTAAAAAGTAAGTACTTTGTCGACCAACACCTGGTCACGGCACCAGTATCACCCGCCTTAAGTTGGGTTTGGAAGTCGGTGGCCCGCGGCCTCCCCCAACTTATGACATCCACTCGTTGGATAGCAGGAGACGGGAAATCCATTAACTTCTAGTTTTCCCGTTTGCTAGACGGGACCACGATCGCCGAACATGTACCAACCATACCGGCATAACACATAACCCTGATGGTGCGACAAGTAATTGGGGAAAATGAGAACTGAGACCTCGCTAGGATTATCCACCTCTTACCGACTGACATAGTAAACCGTATAAGAGGAATCCCATTGCCAATCGAGGCAAGACCAGACTCCACTTGCTGGGCATGGACACAGAATGGGACATTTACTATCAAGTCTGCATAAAACTGGTTGGTCGAGTGGTCGTACGGTCGATCCGGGCCCACACTACCTTGGCCGGTCCTTTGGAAAACACGCGTCCTACCGCACATCAAATTCTTTGGATGGCTTTGGGGACAGAATGGCCTTGTAACCCGCGATTACTTGGCCCACATGCATGTTCCTATTAGTAACACGTGCCCCCTCTGCCACTCCGACGTGGAAACAATCGAACATCTATGCGCAACCTGCCCCTTATTTGATGACATACCACGTAGCTTCCCCACCTTCCACCCCCCACAAATGGGACCCACATAATTCCCCACCTACTCCGCCTTCCAAACCCGGCTGCCACCTTGATCGGTTGCTGGGCCATTTAGAGGTCCCGTAATAAGTTCCTCTTCCGGGGAACACCTATCTCTTCCGACTCAATTGCCCACCGTATCTCCAAAACCATGAGGGAATTCCCGCCAGCTCCAGCCCCACGGGCCCCCAAGACAAACAGGTTTGCGGTTCGCTAGATTCCACCTCTCAGGGGTATGTACAAGCTCAACACGGACGGTTCCATACTTCACAGTCTGGGCCCTACAGGGATTGGCGGCGTCATCCGCGATTAGAATGTCAAGGTGATAGGCGCATTCTCCGAGGTGACAAGACGCACTTCCAACAATGCCGCCGAACTTAGGGCCATGCTAAAGGGAATGTTACTTGCATTGCATGTTTTCATTACTGCACTTATTATTGAGACTGACTCGGAGGTAACCTACTCTATTTTGACCAGGAAGCTCGGCAGAGATGTTAGCCCTGCTCCGTGACATTCAGAGTTTAGGAGGAAGAGTACATACCGAGAAGGAATAAGTTCGTGGACGTGCTTGTGACACAAGGACGCGATCGGAAAACAGCTGATTGCCCTAGGCAACCACATTATGCGGTTGTTTGGCTTCACTTTTCGCTCGGTTTGGCGAATTTTGAGTTTTGTGATATAAATTGTACATACTTTTGCCAGTCCCGCAAGCCCCGACCCGCACTGCGATGTATATTATATGGCTTGTGTCTTAGTACATAAATAAAAGTTTGGTGTGTTAATTTTTTTTTTAAAATTAGACAAAGTAAACTTAGTAAGAAAGTGATATATCATTAGGAGATCATCCGTGATGCACGAGTTTTATATATTTTATGGACTTCAATCCATTTCATTATCACGATGATGATGTCTTTGGACTTTATCGTGGGGTTACAACTGAAAATATTAGAAAGTATTTGTAGGACTTAATTCTATTATAGCGCTACCCCACCAAAAATAAACAAATGACAAATAAGTCCCAACTATGTTACAATAACAAACAGGTACGAAGTTGACCGGTTTTCCATTTTAAGGACTGTTCACTTTCACCTTTTTAACCCCACTTCAACTTGGAGAGGAAGCTAATCGTGAACCCCACTCTCACAGTCTGTGCGCTAGCACACTTTCCATAACAATATTTAATATTCATAATTTAAATTCTCCTGAGGACATAAAAGAGCAAAACCATACATATTAAAATATTGTATTCATTTGTCTTTAATCGTTGTAATGGGTATTCTTATTTAAATCAAAATATTTACTCGATTATCTCAAATGCTTCAAGAAACTCCATTTATCCAAGCAAGCTGATATTTTAGGGCAGTGATCGTATAGCTACAATCATAATTTTACTGTATTCTTTCAAATCAATATTAAAATTGCCCCAATACAGTTCAAGATTATGGTGTTTGGTATCTCAATATCATGTTAAAGTACATGCGAATGTGCCAGCAAGTATGCGCATGCGCGTGTGCATATGCACACTTATGAAGAATGAAAAGGCTAATTAACATATTTCCAAGTAAACACGCTATAAAATTGTTTATACATTATGAAGGAATAATTACATTTAGGCTCCTTGAAGTTTTGGTTTGATTATAAAACACCCCACATTCTAAAATATATCAAGAAGGATAAAACAATTGTTGGGTGTTCGTTCCTTTCTCGTTCCGGCTTAGAAACCCTCGACTCGGTTTCCCGCTCCTCTTAAGTGCACCACCAAGACCACAAGGTCTACACCAATTAAAGAGCTCACACTAGGTAGCTCACTACACAAAGTAGATATCTCACACACACACACACTAAGTGTTTAGGTGAAGAGTGAGAAGAAGAAAACCCACAAAGATGAAGAATATCCACAAAGACTCTCTTTTCTCTCTTTTCTCTCACTCCAATATTTCTCTCACTAAGATAGGAATAATGGTGGCTAACACAAAAAAGTTTGTCTTGGAAGATAATTGATCACAAGACTACATTAGGGCATAAAGAGAATTGGGCTTTTGTTTGGAGCTTTTGGGCCAACACAAAATAAACCAACAATCTCCCCATTTGGCCCAAGATGGTGCACTAAGGACGCGGAACCAGAGGACTCATCATCAACGGGGCACCTCCAAGTTCACTAAGAAAATGCAAGCGACAATGAAGGATACCAAAGTAAACTCCTGACCACACATGTCAAAATATGTAATCACCACCTAGGCAAGCACATACACGCAACTAACAGATATATCACATAGCACACAAATCATCATTCACAAAAGTTTAAAATCCTTAAACACGAAGTAAGCTTCTCAACAGGCAAACACTTAATTCCCATATCAGCAGGATTAAACTCAAACGGAATTTTGTTCAACTTAACAAGCCATTTCTCAACTGTCTCGAATAAAGTGGAACCTAACATCAATATGTTTTGTTCTATCATGAAATACTGGATTCTTACACAGTTGAATAGCAGATTGACTATCAGAAAATACAGCCACATCTTGTTTTAGAAAACCAATTTGAGACACAAGACGCTTTAACCAAAGAGCTTCTTTGAAAGCTTCAGTAGCTGCTACATACTCAGATTCAGTAGTAGACAAAGCAACAATATGTTGTAATTGAGATTTCAAACTTATGCAAGCACCACAAAAGGTAAACACATAGGAAGTAGTAGACTTTCTATTATCCCTATCATTTGCATAATTAGAAACCACATAGCCAACAAGCTTCACACCATCAGGGCACTTTGAAAAAGTCAAACCAAAATTCGCAGATGATTTCAAATATCTTAGAAGACATTTCAAAGCATTCCAATGAGGCATACCAGGATTAAACATGTATCTACTCAAGCAACTCACAGAATAAGCAATTTCTGGTCTAGAACTAACCATCAAGTACATGACAGAACCTATAGCACTAGCATATGTCACACTCTTCATTTTCTCAATTTCAGAATCAATCTTTAAAGATTGATCCTTACTTAACACAAAGTGAGAAGCAAGCGACACATTCTCAGGCTTAGCAGAAGACATGTTAAATTTACTCAAAACCTTTTCAACATATGAAATCTGGTTTAACACAAGAGTAGATTTCTTCCTATCCCTCACAATATTGATGCCTAAAATTCTTTTAGCATCACCCAAGTCTTTCATAGCAAAATTTTCACAAAGACATTTTTGCACATGCACAATAGACTTAAGGCACAGACTAATAATCAACATATCATCCACATAGATTAATAGAAATACAGGCACATAAGCAGTATTCTTAAAATACAAGCAATGATCATAAGCATTTTTGACAAAACTCAAAGACTGCATGAATTTGTCAAACTTAATGTTTCATTGCCTAGGTGACTGTTTAAGGCCATACAGAGCCTTCTTCAACAAGCAGACACAATCAGGCTACTTAGCATTTACAAATCCCTCGGACTATTTCATATAAATCTTCTTGTCAAGATCACCATGCCAGAAAGCAATAGCCACATCCAATTGTTTCCTTTCCCAATCAAAATGAGCAACTAAAGCAAGCATAATTCTAACATTAGTGAATTTGACCACATGAGCAAAGATTTCAGCATAATCGATTCCCTCCTTTTAAGTAAATCCCTTAGCAAAAAGCCTAGCCTTAAATCTAACATTTTGAGATTCCTCATTCACTTTAAATAACCATTTACATTCCACAACAGAGCACTTAGCAGGTTTGGGGACAAGTATCCAAGTTTGGTTAACATGCAAGGATTCCATCTCACTTTTCATAGCACTAAGCCATTTATCACATTGTTTAGATTCTAAGGCTTCACGATAAGTCCTCGGTTCATTGCAAGCAAGAGATTCGAACACATTAAAGGCAAATGCAGGCATTTCAAACACAATGAAAGCAAAGTCAGACATTCTATCAGCCTTTTTCACAATGTTCCTTTTACCCCTATCCTTAATGAGTTGATACTCTTGAGCACTAAGTTCATCATGCACAACATGCTCATCAACCTCATTATGCAACAAATTATCATCGTGTAACTCATGCTCAACATGCTCATTATGCAAATCATGCTCATTATGCAACAAATGCATATCATCATGCAACACATGCTCCACCTCACTTGAGGTGGTCTCATCTTGATTGTCAACATGCAAATCACTCTGATTATCATGCATCTCTAGAGTATTATCACATTCAACAGGCTGAACAGGTTCACAAACACTAGGCATATGCTCCACCTCAAAAGGAGCAATATCAGATTCAGAATTAGTAACACCAGGCAAAGACACAGACAAGCAAGGAAATTCACTCTCATTGAATATCACATCTCTACTTATCACAACTTTAAAACCAGGTTCACTTCTATTCCACAATCTATAGCATTTAACCCCATCAGGATACCCTAAGAAAACACATTTCTTAGACCTAGGTTCAAGTTTATCACCACTTTGATGCACATAAGCACTACAGCCAAATACTCTCAAATTAGACAAATCAAGTGGTTTTCCCGTGAAAACCATTTATCACATAGGTAGCAGCACACATGGCTTTACCCCAAAACTTCTTAGAGAGCCCAGATGAGGACAACAAACTCCTCACTTTCTCTAGAAGTGTTCTGTTCATCCTCTCAGCAACACCATTTTGCTGAGGAGTATAAGGAACAGTTTTATGACGCTTAATACCACATAAATCACATAATTGATCAAGTTCCTTATTACACCATTATCAGTTCTAAGCATCTTTATTTTCTTCCCAGTTTGATTTTCCACCAAAGTTTTCCTATTTTTAAACTCATTAAAAACACCAGATTTTTGCTTCAACAAACAAACCCAAACTTTCCTAGAAAAATCATCAATCAAGGACAGAAAATACTTTTTACCACCATGAGTAGACACACTAGCAGGACCCCACACATCAGCATGAACATATTCAAGCACATCAGTACACTTAGACTGATTGGGGGTAAGAGGAAACAGGGAAAGAAACCTTATGTTGTTTACCTAAAACACATGATTCACAGAAAGGCACAAAGGACACATTATCATTAACAAAATGACCACCTCTTTGCAAAATGTTAAGGCCTTTATTACTCATATGCCCAAGCCTATTATGCCGTAACACAGATTTATCATCTTTCACAGCATTCACAAAGTCAGAAACAGGCTTAGCACAACAAACATACAAGCTAATTCTCCTTTCAGCCTTAAACAAAACAAATGAATTTTTCAAGATTTTCATAAGCCCTTTTCCCCACCTTTCATCCAAACCATCATCCTCAAGAGCAGAAGCAAATATCAAATTAAAGCATATATCAGGCACATGTCTCACCTTTTTCAAGGTATACACAGAGCCACAAGAAAATTTAAGACATATATCACCAATTCTTAATACATTGCATATTTTTTTTATTTGCTAAGGACACAACGCCATGCTCAAACTTTTTATAACTAGAAAACATATTTCTAAAAGGAGATATATTGAAGGAACATCCAGAGTCAATTAACCACTCTTGTTCAGGCAAAGAACCAAACACAAAATTCACATGATCACACATCATAAAAACATCACCCAAATCAATAACCACATTAGCATGCTCATTCTTCTTGGGATTAGGGCAGTCCTTGATAAAGTGCCCAGAATTACCACAGTTATAACAACTTCTATTCTTGGACTTAGACCTCTTCTTACATTGACCATTAGTTTTCTTACTATTGTTATCATGCTTTTGGTTTTGAAATCTATTCTGAGATCTCCCCCTCACATGCATAACCTCACCAGAATCTTTAGACTGACTATTCCCACCCCTAGAATGCTTCAAATCAAGTTCTTTACTTCTTAAACCATTCACAATAATGTCAAGACTAATGTCATCTCTACCATACTTAATTGCAGATTTCACATTATTATAAGAATCAAGAATAGCATTCAACAACACAATAGGAGTATAATCATCTATATGTTTATCACCAGCTTGTTTGATATTTTGATTAAGCTTATTAAACACATCAAGATTCTCATCAATATCTTTGTTTAAATGTTTAAAACGAAAGATTTTTTCAAGTAAGAACAACTTTCCAGGCAAAGAAGTATCCGTAAACAAGCTATCAAGTTTATCCCAGAGCACTTTGGCAGACTCCAACATACCAACTTTTCTAATCACAGAGTCAGATAAGTTCAAGTAAATAGTGGAACACGCCATCTCATTTAATTCAGCAATTTTAGCCTTGTCTTCAGTACTTTTCAGTTATAGCTCTAAAAGCTTTTTGTTGGATTAAAACATATTTAATCTTTTGCTTCCAAATATCAAAATCACCTTTCCCGTTAAATGGGGCCATACCATAGTGACTCATAGAGGAAGACATGACAACAAATAACTCACGTAAAAGCACACAAGAAACTAGGCACACAACCGGAATCACACCGGAGCCAAGACACACAACCGGACTCACACCGGGGCTAACACATACAACTGGACTCACATCGAGATCAACAATGCTGAAAATTAAATCACTAATGTAAAACCGGAATCACACCAATACCAAGGGGAGTTTAAGCCAATTTACCCGAGCGGGATCCCACGAAAGGAATCCCGACTTACCTATGCGCAACCGGAGTGCGCGGAGCGGAAGCGGAAGGGGCTGTTCGGCGATGACGTGGCAGTGACGTGGCGGCACAGCAGCGGTGACGTGATGGCAGCGGCGGAGCGAAGAACTAACGACGAAAAAATGACCCTACTTCTCTGATGCCACTGTTGGGTGTTCGTTCCTTTCTTGTTCCGGCTCAGAAACCCTCGACTCGGTTTCCCTCTCCTCTTAAGTGCACCACCAAGACCACAATGTCTACACCAACTAAAGAGCCCACACTAAGTAGCTCACTACACAAAGTAGATATCTCTCTCACACACACAAAGTGTTTAGGTGAAGATGGGGAAGAAGAAAACCCACAAAGACTCTATTTTCACTCTTCTCTCTCACTCCAATATTTCTCTCACTAAGATAGGAATAATGGTGGCTAACACAAATAAGCTTGTCTTGGAAGATAAGGGTTCACAAGACTACATTAGGGCATACAAGGAATTAGGCTTTTGTTTGGGGCTTTTGGGCCAACACAAAATAAACCAACAATCAAACCTTTCATAGTATATATGGTCCGTTTTGTACTTTACTCGATCTTGTTGCCTCAAAAAAATGTGCAAAGTCCTTATGATCAGTAATCTTGTTGTACGTACGTTTTGTAGACATGTCAACACTTTTGTCCCATTAAGTTGGCCACAGGGGAGCTTGCACATTTCCGTAAAGATTGCGAGGTTAAATGCTAAACTTTAAACTTATAAGGGTAAAATGCAAAAGAAGTCATAAGGCCCATACTAAGGAGATTTATACTTCTATACCCCTTAAATTTGAAAAGATTATAGATACGACCCTTAAAATTTGGAAGCTTCACAAGGCAGCGTTGAGAGTTTGAACAACATTCAATATATATATATATATATATATATATATATATATTGTTGAATTCGCCGTGTTGCATTCTTTGAGAATTATAATGGGCTATAAATAATTTCTTTTTCTTCTTGTAATTAATGAGGTTAATTTTAAATAAATTATACGAGACTTTTTATTTTATAATATGATATGAGAGAAGTTTTAATTTATAAATTTTAATCTTTATTCTTTAATTTCTCATACCCTTATCATGAATATTTTTATTCTATGGCCCATTGGTTACCTTTTTCAAATAATCCCACCATTAATAATGATGTGATTTGAGTGGGGCTCCCAATTTTCAAACTCATGTTTGGTTGTCAAATTAAAATAGGTCATTGTCAATTTTATATATACTAAATTCGTATTTAGATTGTAGTTTTAAGCGGTAGATTGCATTATAATTCCCAAGTTACCCTTAACTTTCTTAATTCATTAAAAAAATTAATTTAAAATAATTTTATTGTAGAAAACCTCTGTTTACATTAATTCATATAATTTCTTTTAAACTTAACATGCTAATTTGCAATGTATTAACGCCAAAGGTTTTCCCTAAAATTCTAGTGTTAGCGCCAAATAAATTCGACTTAGTTTTTGAGATAAAAGAAATCTCCATTTCAAATCTTTTTATGATTAGCATCAAAGTATTTTAGAAAATGAGAAGATTGACGAATATATTCATTAACAAGAAAAGGAAAGAGATTAACCAATAAGCGGTAGTGTTATATATATATATATATATATATATTTTGAATCTGGACAAAAAGAAATAGTACCAATTGCATAAAAAGAAATGTCGTTGTCACCTAGAATTGCGTAAAGTAAATGTTAGATTGATTCATGATGAATTGTATAAGAAGGAAAATTAAATAGAGCTCTGAAAAAAAAAACCTACGATTGTGAAATTATGAGAGAGATGAATATCATGGAATATATAGGAACACAATTTAGAAATCTTGGATGAGGGAATTAAAGAGATTTTCTCCTCCCGCGGATTTAATTTTGGACGGCAAGATCAAGAAATAAAAATGATAAAGAGAAGATAAAGTTGAAATAGAAAATAATAATTGTGGCCATGATTCTAGAAAATCGGTGGGAGATTCAATTCCTAATGTGGGTTAATCATGAAATTTAAAAGATAATTGCGAACTTGCTTAATTATAGATTAGCAAATCAAAATATGAATTAAGGTCAAATTGGGCTATTAATTATGAGATATTATACCATCCAAATATCCCGATTATCCAAACGTAATTACCATCCTAATTTTAATGCAGCAAAGATTGCACCCAACGCGCCTGAATAAGAGTCTGAATCTGATCTTTTTCCTTTTCCTCCTCACTCTTATTAAAAGCAACTAGCAATAAATAAAAAAAGGGGGGCGGTAGAGATGGCATAATGAAGCAAACTCCTCAAAGTAGGGACAAAACTGTCATTGTCTACATTCATACACAGGGTTCACCAATTTCTAACTGAAAACGACTGCAAGCAACCTTTGGTCTACCTGTATCTATTTCCATATAATAATTACGTACTTACAGAGAGACCAAAACAATTGGGCACACACACACACACAGTTACAAGCATATAAATTATATACACTATATGATAAAAGAATAAAATTCCTATTATATTATAAAGTTTAAGTCATATATATATATGTAAACGCACACCGACTTTGAACCACTTGCAAGTGTTTCCTCCCTTTTCTCTGTGTGCTCTTTTTCTTCTTCTTCTTCTTCTTCTTCTTTGGGTCTTTCTTTTTTGTTTTGTCAGTAGTTGATAGAATAGAATTGATCCTAAAAGAAATTAAATGGGAGATCTTCCGACAGTGTGTTGTATGTGTGGCGACGTTGGTTTTCCGGACAAGCTCTTCCGCTGCTCAAAGTGCCGCCGCCGCTTCCAACACTCGTACGTTCCACCCACCCTCCTATACATACATGTCATATATATGTGTTGTTACGTTTTATGATCATATGGTCCCTTTCCTTCTTTATTATCATTACTATTATAATTTGTGAAACTATCATTTAATTTTGCTATAGTTTATTATATTGAATTCTCTCGTCTAGATTTTCATCAATTCTTTTTTTTCTCTCGTCTAGATATTTTGTATCATTTCCGCCCACGTTTGTGTCGTTAATGTTACATTTATTTAATTTTACGCGTGTCACTATATTTTTGATAAATACTAGACGTCTTTCAATACCGTTCCTGTTTCGTTTCCACCTCTTATCTCTATGTACTATGAAAAATAAGTTGCCACTTTTTACATACTTGTCACAACAGAGTATAGGACACCGAATGCAACACGTGGCATAAATGATCCTTGTCGTCTAAAAGCCATTTGTTGCATACTTGTCATTAGCCTAATACTAATATTTTCCTTTTCATGTTAGATTATGATTCTTGAATTTTTAAAACTAAATAAGTGTTATTTATAACAGGTACTGCAGTAACTACTATAGTGAATACGCGGAGCCAATTGAAGTGTGCGATTGGTGCCAATGCGAGGAAAAAAAACCATCGTCATCATCATCACCAAGACAAATTACGAAGATTCATAAATCTTCACATGCAAATGAAGTACGATCGGCCTACTCGGGCGACAAGATCAAACAACACGAGGGAGGCGAAGAAGGTGGCGCCGCAAGAGATAAAGCCTCCGGAAAGACCCCTTCGCCGCGGACGGCGACAAGAAGGTACAAGCTTCTTAAGGACGTGATGTGCTGATTATGAGAAAGTGTTGGGTGCTAGGTAAAAATAAATAAAAGTTTATGTATTATGTTGATATATCTTAGTGTTAGTTTGAAGCTTTTTTCCCAATATCTTTTTCCTTTCTTTTGACTTCAAAAGAGTTTTTTACTTTAGCCCACGTTCTCCTTGGCTATATAATAAAACGTTACGTTTATATGTACGTGCTTTATGTTATATATTAGATAAGCTTATAACTTCATTAATTGCTTTTGATATTCTGTGAAATTAAATTTTTACTGAATTTTTGTGCATGTGCTCAACAATGTCTAATTTTGAACTCGCGGTATCTGTGACTTATGCAATTAAAATACAAATCTGATTACGTACTAGTTCCATTCTTTAAGTCTCACTGCGTTATATAACCTTCATATACATATATATATATATATATATATATATATATATCATTAACATTTGTACGTGCTGATTCATAACACAAAAATGAAGAACAAGAAACGCATTCAAAGTATACTAACTAAACAAATAACATGCAAACTTAGCACATAAAATACTAATTAGTAGCATGTGTGGACAATAAATTTGTGATGCGTACTTTTGATATTTCGTGTATAGGTTTAAGACATTTACTTCTATAGTTCTATGTATTTAATTTCTATATGTCGGCAAATTTAATGATGCACGTCTTTCTGTACTCGATGTTGAATTTCTTGGGGACGTATGGAGTTATGATTGGAAGTTCTAGTGGCGTGTTTGCAGGAATTATATGTACTTAAGAGTAGGGTTTTCATATAGGGTTTGTAGATATCTATTCTGCATACATGCATATGTTCAATTATTCTACTTTTTAATCTTATGCATGTTTGGTTTCGAAAATTGTGACTTTTCAAAGACGTTTTTTGTAAATATACCGAGATAAGAACAAATGATGCAAAAACAAATGTGGTGAGATCCACGACATGTATTATTTGAGAGAGTTGGTTAAGTCATAACAATTGAATACATTGACCTCCATGACTAAAAATTGTTGCTTTAGGTCACGATGTGACGATGATAAACTGATTATTATACGTGAAATAAAGTATCTATCTCGATCTTAGCAAGTCTTCAATATTGTCGGGCAATCTACAATATTCCATTATTCTAAATACAAGTTGATCAGACTTGGCTAGAAAGACTACTTAATGAGGTTCATGTTGAATTTTTTCTTTTTTCCCTTGATGAAATTTTATGAATTACTTTTGCTTCAATATACATGTTGAACATCGTATGTTTCTGTTAATTGAACCCGATATTTTTGCTGTGATAAATAAATAATAAATAAAAAGTACAATAACAGTACAAAGTATACATGCTGTCTGATCTGATCATTGATTGTAGCTGTTTTGTCCTGTTACGATTACTCCTCAACAACCTTTTTGCACTGAGGGCTTTGAAGTGACAATGAAGCCATGACGTTTAACTACTACTGTTTAACCTTATCCTCCTTGCTTTGGGACAGTCGTACATGGGGTAGGCAATTTTTTTTTTTTAGAACAGTAGGAAAGAAATAAGAGAAAAAAAAATCGAAATACTAAGTAAAGAAAAAAAATGTTGTTTTGAACCGATTTCTTGGAGTTTTTAGAAAAGATGAATGCGTACAAGAATTTTTTTGGGTCAACTTTTAGTTTTAAACCGAAAAATTCACTAATAATTATTTACAATAACAACAACGATAACCAAACAAACATTTTTTTTATCAAGGTAAATATTATAGACTATGTTATAAACTTTTTAAACATATTTGAATGAGATAAAAGTAAAGGAAAATCTGATACACTTTGAATATATGTTTTTACAAATTTTGAAGCTAATGTTCTCTTCACAAATATGATAAAAGGTATTCATATATTTAATTTGATGAACATTGATTCTTTGCGTATCGAATGAATATGTTAAACACGTACAAATTAATTAAATGTAGAATAAATTGTTTGTTATTTTTTAACACCACAAGGATCTTTTTGCAAATTAAAATAACAAATAAGTTATTTTCTTACTAAATATAACAAAAGGAGAGTTTTTACAATTTACTATTTGAATGAGCTTTTAAATGTAAATATCATAGATCTTCTCCTTTTCTCTTTCCCTAATACCACACACACATATATATATATATATATTCGATTTTTGTTTCAAAATAAATAGAGGGGGGGGGGGGGGGGGGGGGGGGGGGAGGGGGTGTGTGGATACAACCCCCAGCCTCTACATGCTTGAGGAGTTGGGGTCCAGCCCCGCTTTTGTATAAGTACCTTTTGATTATTATTAATTCATCCAAATCGGTAATATATGTTTTAATTGTAATATAACGTAAGTGTTGTTTTTTGCAATTTATATAGTGTGTAATACTTAGATATAGTGAAAATGTATGTCTCGATGTACGAATTACGAATTTACTATACTTCACACGAGCGCATATATATATATATATATATATATATATATATATATATATATATATAACGATAAATACTTTTATGTAGAAAAATAATAAATAGTTTTACATGTTTAAAAATGATATTTAAATTCTATTTTTAAATAATTTGTGAGTATAATATTAATATTTTCTTAAAACGGAATATAGTAATTTGTTAAACTTATAGGACAATATCAAAACAATGAAAGATTGGATAAATTATTACTTACAGCTTCTACACCACGTCATCACATATGACGTGGTGCAGCCAACCAATAAAAACTTACAAATGGATAATAATATCACATGCATATTTTCTAATTTTTTTTGGATCTTCTCTCTCATTTACAAACACACAGAGACGAATTTTCAGCCACGAATAAGCGTTAATCAATTTTATACTTAGCGGATCTCAATTGTTTAATACGCGCGAACACACAAGTTATTTATTACGGGAAAATCTAGGAAAATATAGTAGCAAAACTGAAATAATTCTAAAATAAAAAGACCAATTAATAATTTACAACATGGCGTATAAATAAATAACAAAAACTTTTGGGTCAAGTTTAGAAGAAGTAAAAAATTTGAAGGACCATTCTGCAATTTACATCAGGCCAATAAGTGAGAAATGTAAAACTTTTGAGGCAAGATCGAAAGAATTAAAATATTAAAGGGTTGTTCTGCACTTTATAGCAGACCATAGCTGGTGAAGGGATATCGTCCAAGCCCGTGTAGTCGGGATGTTTGGAGATATTGCTACTCAAGTATTTGTGTTCGGAACGTCAATCTCGAGCTTGAGGAAAGGAGGCACAATATTTTTATCAAGGACTTTGAGTAAAGTACAAGGGGCCGTGTGGAGTGCACGAATTAGAGCTAGAATAATGCAATAAATTCTTAGTACAAGTGGAGTGTATGATGATGGAGAACACTACTTCTCTCTTGCGAAGTGAATGAGCTTGTGAATTGTGAAAGGTGGCCTACCTCTCTGCTGAAAATGGAGGCTATTTATAGTGTAAGACCAAGGGCCTTTGGCCAATGACGGACAATCTTGCTGCTTTTGCTGGTTCTAATGGTGTGGGAGTCTTCTGCGCCAATGTTCTTCGGGTTCAATCTGAGCCAACGCATGAGGTCCGGTATGCACCAATGAATAGTCTGCACCAATAATATTTGTTGCTTTCTGCCCCTAAAGAATGAATTGGACCAATGAGGGAATGGTCTTTCCTCGTGGTAGTCATGGCGTGGTGAGAGATGAACCAATGAGGGGATGGTCTTTCTCGTTATTAGGGTAGTCGTGGCGTGGAGAGTGGTGATGATGAATAATGCGTCCTTCGAGGTGAGCCAGAGATCGTGGTCGATTTGAGCTGTCTTTGCAGGTCGTTCATCGTTAGGAGACCCGGGGCCGTTCTTTGATCAGGGACTGCAATATGATATTTTGGAGGGTCTTTGACCGTGCCTTGTCTTTACTTGGGTTCTTAATGTTTGATTTGTGCTCATGTTTCCTCAATTTTGGATAAGTGTTGGTGGAGGTTCATCGGGCGTCTCGAAGGTCGTCGATTGCTTCGAGGGCGGTTATTCTTTCGGACTGGGGGGTCTCAGGTCATTGAGTCGTGGGTTCCCTATTTTTACATAGGCCATGGGTCGTTGGGGGGTCGTGTTTAATCCTTTGTGACCACACCGTATTCTCTTAAGAAGTGTTGGTCGGATCCGAGGGTACCTTTCTCCGAGTGTTTGGACCGAGTACCCTTGGTGGGTGTTTTCTGGTCGTACTCGGGGGTACCGTCTCCAAAGTCTGGGCCGTCTACCCCTATTCAGGCGGAGGCGGGTCGTGGTCGTTACGTACATACCCAATCTTAGGTAGGTCTTAGGTCGTTGGGGGTCATGTTTAAGCCTTTGTGGCCACACCGTATTTTCTTAAGACATATTGGTCGAATCCGGAAGTATCTTTCTCTGAGTGCTTTGACCGAGTACCCTTGGTGGGTGTTTTTTGGTCGTACTCGGGGGTGCCATCTGCGAAGTCCGGCCCGTCTACCTCTATCCAGGCGGAGGCGGGTCGTGGCCATTAGGTAACTTTCCGCAAGACTATGGACAATTTTTTGTAGGGTACCCACTTTTCCGTCCCTCTTCGAGAGTGGGGCAAACTATGCATCATCAAGAGTCCCCCTAGTTCCGAGTGTACTTTGTAGAAATCACTTCGAACTCATTAAATGAGCCTATGTGCTGTCGAGTTTTTTCTGAAGATGTGGTGCTGCATGCTCCACATGGCGCTGGGCTGGCCACGCGTCGAGGGCGTTGTTTGGGGTGCTCCACCTATAAATTAAGGGGACTCGTGGTTCTTTGGCTTTATTCACACGAGCTTTTCTATTTTCCCTCTCTTTTCTCTCTCTTTAGTGTTTTGAACTTTAATCGGCGGTCTGATGGCTTCCATGAGTAGTTCCGATGAGGAGGCGTTTGGTATGGTAAGACGACGGACGAAGTCTGCTGCAACGGTGGGCGATGATATAGCGTCGCCTTTCGCTGAGGAGACGTCGCGACGCCGTCGCGTTGTTTCTGGTACAACAGAAGCTTCCACTCAAAAGGGCGGAAAATGCGATGGCGGCGGCGGTGCCACCTAGGGTTTCGACCGGTGGTGTACGGAGTTCAGTGAGATCTCTGGATGAGATTAGTGATGAAGTTTCCAAGTACGGAGCGAGGAGTGATGGTCTGGAGCTCGTGGTACCCTAGGGTCACGAGAGGGCTACTTCTCCTCGCTCCGGCTATTACACTACCTAATTCGTACATATCAAGGCTGAGATCTTTCCTCCCTGCTTTTTACCAAGAGGTCTTCAAGGCATGCTTGCTTTGTCTGAGCCAACTTTTCCCAAATGGATGGTCGGCTTTGGCGGCGTTCTTCTTTATCTGTCCGGCCTACGGGTATTGCTGTATGGTGGACAGATTCTTTGGGGCCTTCGATTTGGCGAGCTCATCGTTGGACAAGCTATTTTATACTTTTACCATGCGGAAGTCGACGAAGAGAATTCTTCACGACCTCCCGAGTTCCCACAACATCAGAAGGAGAAGTTTTTCTTCGTCGGTCCTACCGTAGCGGGTCTTTTGGATGATGTTTCGATGGAGTGGACCCAAGATCCCCGAATTCCTGCTAACTTGGACCATGGCCAAGGAGGATTTGTCAGAAGAGGGGTTCTTTGATCAAGGCTTTAGCTGCAACAAGATGTCCCAGTTCAGTGTGTTTTGGCCCTTTACCAGAAGTGTGGCTTGAACGACCTACTAGCTTCGGAGTCCTTAGTGGAAAACAATCGCTCTGAGATTAGTAAGTGTTCTTGGATAGTTTTCGTAGTTAATTTTTCTTCAAGTTTTTCTTCTTTTTGTTGAATCGAAATCTTAATTCTGCAGGGGCTATCATGGAGACGCTGAGATGCGATGCTCCCCCTCCACGCCCTTCCAAGAAGAAGAAGAAAAAGCCATTGCTCCCAAGCCTCGGAGGACAGGTGGGTCGGTGACTTCTGCTGCATCGACGAACGAGCCTTCTGAGGAGAAGATGGAGGTCAGTCTGGTAGGAAGAACGCGGCAACGGGAACAAACCGAGGTCT
This sequence comes from Linaria vulgaris, assembly GCA_948329865.1. Classification (NCBI taxonomy): domain Eukaryota; kingdom Viridiplantae; phylum Streptophyta; class Magnoliopsida; order Lamiales; family Plantaginaceae; genus Linaria; species Linaria vulgaris. The sequence goes on along the minus strand of OX415250.1, from coordinate 116,746,949 downwards.
CCTCTCAGAACAAGGTGATCTTAGTTCAAGATTCTGAGGACGAGGGTCTTGTTCTGGCGCGGGTGGGCGATAGACCTACCGCCTCTCGTCTTTCCCCCGTTGGTTCAGGAGCATCTGGAGATTGGTTCGCGGCGCACTACCCTTCGACAATGTTGGCAGACCTTGGGGGTGTTTCTTCGGGTCATCCTTTAATCCTCAACCCCCGAACCGCAGGAACAGAGTCAGTGGCTGAGAGGTATCCTTCACCACTTGCCAAGCTCTAAGAGACGGGACCTTTGGATTTCTAGGTCGCCCCTACTCAGGAAGTCAGAGCTTGAGGTTAGATTACTTTTCCTCCGGTGTAATCGCTTTTGATGAGTGTTGCGAACCTAAGAGCTCAAACTGTGGGTTTTGCCGATGAGTTGGATCGTCTTGGTGCTTCTCCGACCCCTTCCCTGCTTGATGCCCAGGAGTTGGGCTTAGTTGCCCAATTGTGTGTGACCTTGGTAAGTGATGTTATTGGGAATATGCTTTACTTCTTCTCGTGTTTCTTTTACTGACGTTTGTCTCTTTTGACAGGCCCCCGTGGGAGTGAGAGGTCTGTCTCAGTTATACGAGGAGGCAGTCCGAGAGAGGGATGCCCTGAAGGGATCATAGCAACAGTTGAGAGAGCGTCTGACGGCCTCAGAAAAGGCAAGGGAAGCCTTGGCCGGGAGGGAAGCTGAGTTGGTCGGCAAGCTCGAGGACTCTAAGAAACGGGTGACTTTGCTTCGGGGGCTTGTGGAGAAGACCATAATAGAACGAGACAAACGTCTAGCTGCTCACGAGAGGGAGATAAAGAAACGGCTCGACCCCTTGTTCGAGGGTCACCTTTTGTGGGGTTTTCGAGCTTGCCGACAAATTGGTATTGCGAAGAACTTATCCCGTCCCGAGGTTGATCTCCAATGACTATCCTTGACCTGGATGTTCCGTTCAGAGAAGCTAGAGGGTACTCTGAAACTCCTCTCTAGTCATAGTGCGGTGATGCGAAACTCTCCTGCACCTTCCACGATAGCAGGCTCCAGCCACAATCTTCAGGCGTAGATACCTGTATGGAGTTTTTCGGCCGTGTTGTCCTTAGCTTGTTTAGACTTTTTTTGTTTTTCCTTTTTCAGGGGTTGTACCAGGTCTTCCCCGCCCGAAATTCTTGATTACGAATGAAAACTTTTCTGAAAGTCTCCATATGCTCTTTCTTTTGAAGAGTCTCGTGATTCTTCTGTTTCTCATCCTCCCCCATAGCGGAGTAGCGCTTCCGCTGCTCGCCGTAATCGGCAGATAAGGGCAATGCATTCCTCCCCCGATCGTTCAGACTCGCGGCGGCGAGAGCAGGGTGGTAATGCTGCCATTCTGCAGATAAAGACGGTGGAAAGTGTTATTGCAGTTTTCAATCGTCGGGCTCCTTATCAAAATGCTGAGGAGGGTGCCATATTTTGGAGCGAGCACCTGGACCCAAAGCGCATGACTGGTAGGCTTAGGGTTGGATCCACACCCTCCGTGATGAATATAGTGGAGATCGGCTATTTACTGGCGGAGTATAACATTCCCCTCGTGCAGTTTTACATCATCATCCCCTCGGAGACTCATAGGCCGTTTGATCCTCCCGAGGGTCACATGACGGTGTATGCAAAGCAGATGCGTTGCGGACTCCGCTACTTGTACCATCCTATGGTGATGAAGCTTTTTGAGTTCTGGCAATTGTGTCCGAGCCAATTGACTTCGGCCTTGTACCGTCAGCTGGTGGGTTTTATTCTTAGCTGCCATTTGTTGAACATCCCCTGCACTTCTACGACCATGGCGGGGCGTTTATATTGTGGACCACAATGACTGGCTCGCCCCTATTGTCGCTCTCGGTGCGGGATAACAAGCGGTTGTTTCTGACTGCCTTGACCAATGGTCTTGTGAGCAATGGTGATTGGCGTCGGATATACTTCTTCATGACTCCTCTGGGAGAATTGTCGACTCTTTGGGAAGGCGTGCCCCGAGTTTGGGGGTTAGGTTATGTTTACCCATCCCCGCCGACAGCTTCAGAGGCTTCTTTCTATTTGGAGGAGAGGGGTCTATTCGACAACCTCTATGCTGTGTCGTCGATGCTGAACAACCCCATGGTTCTACTTCTGGGTGGTCTCTAGGATGGATTGGTGGAGGAATGCCCTGAGCCGCTAATGCTTCGGCAACACTCGGAGTTTCGTAAGTGCCTTTTTTTAAAAACAAATTGTCAAAATTTTTCGAATGTTCATCGAAAACTCTTATGCGGGTATATAGAGTATACTCTTTTTTTTTAGTGACCCTTCATGATGTTGGTCTGTAGGTGCGGAGGTGGCATGCCATGATCGTTGACCCTTTATAGATGACGTTCTCGCGCTATCCAACGGAGGCTCAGAGTCGTCTACATCAGAAGGTCGTGGCATGACCGCCTCTTCGAAGTCTGCTGAGCCCTCGGGTTCTGTAGACAACGAGTACTGCCCCAAGGCTCCTGGGAGCCAATCTTATGCCGATGCGGATGTTGTGATGGTAGAAACTGACGAGGCTGTTAGCTCCAAAGGTATGCTTCAACCTATGGACCCCGTTATAGCTAAGCACTTTGCATAGTATTTTATACCTCCGTTTGGCACGAAGCATGACTTTGGGCCTTTGTCAACATCGTCGTTTAATCTGACAGACATGGCGCATGCTGTCGGTGGCCCCTCGAAGAAGAGGGAGAGGGGTCGAGATGTAGGCACGTCGTCTTCATTGAGAAGGGATAAGGGGTAATGGGAGATTGACCCCTTCCCGACTGTAAAGGACTATTGCCCCGAGTCTCCCCCTAAGAAGAGCAAGTTTGACCTCACCCCGGAGGTGGAACAGTTTCTTTGTACTCTTACAAAGCCTTCGGTTTGGCTGAGGGGTACAAGGATCCGAACCACTATAGGTCTTTTGTCATAGGAATTTTGAATCGCGAGGATCGTGAGACCCTAGGGGGTTAAGGTGATGCCGCTCTATGGGAGCATTTTTGTCAAAGCCTCTGGGAGGTAACACCCCCATTTTATTCTTTATTTTGCCTGTGCTTTTATTGTAACAGTCGTTGGGCTCACGTCTTATTTGTGTTTTGCAGCTTACTGTGCTTGGGGGCGCGCTTGGCACGTATAGGGCCAGCCCTAGCGTCCTAAAGGCTGTGGTGGAGGCGCATAATGCTCTCCGAGCCTTGCTTAGGCATGTTCGTGAAGAGAATGCAATGCTGGAGGCTACTTTAAAGGAGAATCGTGGCCGCTTGGCGGAGTTGAGAGTGTCCTCGGATCGGGAATTGGTGGACTTGAATGGTTTCTTGAAGGAGGCTGTAGCTAAGTCCGATACTAAGGCCGCGAGGTGGGAGCAGAGGGCTTAAGAAGCCACCCGGATTGCGGAGGAGGTCAACCCACTTCGGGAGGAAAGGGACCGATTAGCGCGCCAACTCGAGGATACGATGAGAGAGCCTCAGGTGCGTGTTGCTAGTGCCCGCCTTAACCCGGTCGGGGCACCCCGAAACCATATTCTGGCGTCGGAGACGAGGGACCTTGTCAGGATCGGATACAGAATGGCAGTGTCCTCATTTGTGTCTCTTCCCAACGTCCCCCGTGGGCTAGTACTTCCCTAGTTGGAGTTCATTTCTACCTCATTCGGTGCTGCCTTGTCGGACCCTCGTAGGGCCCCTTTCGGGGTATTGATGATGCTTGACCCCACAAAGTTATCTGCTGAAGAACGTCGGTCCTAGATCAAGGCCGGAAAGTGCCTTGCAAAGAAGTAGTCTTAGTCGGGCATCGTCCTTGTTTGTTTTTATGTGCTGCTATCAGCGTGACGTAGCCGCTTGGGGTGTGACGTAGCCGTTTTGTATGGGCATTATTTTTTTGCCGCTATGTACGGGCGAATTCCCCTAAATTCTCGTTTTTATCTTGTTGGTTGTTTTAGACCTCTTAATGGAAGATTACCTTTTGGGCTCTTTGTGAGTCGTAAGACTGAAATTTTTATCGAACATAGTTATTTTATTGCCGATGGTGTGTTTTCTTTTCCACGGGTATAACCGCTTAAGTCAAAATACAAGCATACTAACTACGTGAGCAAAATTGAGTCGCAGCAAGGGGTCGACTCCAGAGCGCCTATTAAAGGTAATACTTCTGGAGGTTAAGGATGTCCCAAGCTCGTGTGAGCTCTTGGTCGTTCACGTCCTTAAGTAGATAGGTGACAGGCCCGAGAATCTTAGAGATCTGATAGGGGCCTTCCCATTTTGGATCTAACTTTCTAACATTCTTGGAGGCCTCTTCCCTTTTAAGGACGAGGTCTCCGACTTGGAACGAACGGGGTCGAACATTGATGTTGTAGTACTTGGCCATGAGGGCCTTGTAAAATTCTGCATGGGTAGCATCTCTTACTCGCTTTTCTTCCAAGAGGTCTAGGGCTAGGGCGAGGTCGACACTATTTTGGGCTTTCTCGTATTCCTGGACCCGTAGACTTTGTTTCACCACCCCGGAAGGGACTATTGATTCGGTACGGAAAATGAGGCTTTAGGGGATTTCACCCATTGTAGCTGGTGGGGTAGTACGATAGGCCTATAGTACGCGGGGGACTTATTTGACCCACTTCGACTGATATTGGTCGAGATGGGCTTTTAACATTTTGAGAAGGGTATTGTTAGTTACCTCTACCTGGCTGTTTCCTTGGGGTTATCCGACCCCTGTGAAACAGTGTCTGATTCCCCATTTGTCGCATCATTTTCTAACGAGGTCGTTGCGGAACTACAACCCGTTGTTGCTCACCAGCTATTGGAGGACTCCGAATCGAATCAAGATATTTCTCCAAAGAAAGTTTATCACCACTTGGCTGGTGATCTTAGAGAGGGGTTCCGCCCGACCCACTTAGTGAAGTAATCGACCGCTACTAGAAGGAACATCGTTTGTCTCCTATCAGAGACCATAGCTCCGATGATGTCAATTAGCCAACGAGCGAACAGACAAGGGACGTTGTCGAGTTCCCAAGAGGCGACAGACTGGTGCCTCATGTGGGCGTGCAACTGACATTTTCGACACTTTCAGGCATAATTTTTGCAATCTGTTGCCATGGTCGGCCAGTAATATCCTTGACGGATAATTTTGGCGGCCATGTTTCTTCCGCCGGAGTGATTGCCACAACATCTGTCGTGAATCTCTTTCAGTATTAACTGTGCATCTTGTTTACACATTTGGAGGTCGGATAGGACCACGACCTTCGGAATAGAACCCGTTCTGTTTGTAATATCGAGCAGTACACCTGTACATGACGCATTGCTTGGCTCAGTCATGAGCAAATTTTCTGGGGTTCCTGATGAAGTCGATGATCTCGGCCATCCAGTCCTCCTCAATGGTGGCTATCATTTGAACCTCCTCGCCTTGGGTCTATCTTTTAGGCCTTGGGGTTGAGGAGAAGGTTATCCTCCGACTGTTGATGGTTTGAGCCTGGCCGGCCAGCTTAGATAGGGCGTCAACATCTTGATTCTCTGATCTTGGAATCTGCTTAATCGAGAATTCTTGGAACAAGGTGGTTCCTGCCATGACCGCTTCCATGCACTTTTTCATGTTTTCTTCACGGCTCTCGTAGGTTCCATGGATCTGTTGCACCACGAGATGTGAATCGTTGTGCACCAATATCCTTTGTAATTTTGCCTCATTAGTTAGGCGCATTCCTAATAAGAGGGTTTCATATTCGGCCTCGTTATTAGAAATGGGGTGCTCGAGACGTACGACGAATTCCAAGACGGTCTCTAGCTCGTCTGGAGCTATTTTCCTTAAGATTATGCCTACTTCCATGTGGGTATTAATGGAGTATCCATCAATATATAGGTGCCACTGGGGTTCTGGCTCGTCCTCTATAGGTTCATCGTGCATTTCGGTGATGAAATTGGCCAACACTTGGGCCTTGATCACTGATAGGGACGATTAAGGGATATCGAATTCGCTCAACTCGATGGCCCATTTGATCATTCATCCCGACACCTCCGTGTTGTTAAGGATGGTTTGGAGAGGATGCTCGGGCTGCAGATATGAGGGCTAATCCGACATTTTCAATACGAGAGTAGTGCATCTCGGCGTCGAAGAGGGTTTTGCTGATGTAGTAAATGGGCAAATATTCCCTTTCCTCGGCATGGACCAAAACTGCGCTGACTGATTCTTTTCCTACGGCGATGTATATGAAGAGAATCTTCTTGGGGACGGGCTTCACTAGAAGGGGCGGACGGACCAAGTATTCTTTTAGCACTTTGAAGGCTTCTTCCCACTGGTCGGTCCACTGAAACTCCTTTATGTTCTTGAGAATTTTAAATAAGGGAAGGCCCTTCTCGAAAGAGTGGGAAATGAACCTGCTTAGTGAGGCCATTCTGCCTGTTAGCTTCTGAACGTCTCGCACGGTCTTTGGTGACTCCAAGTTGAGTATGCTTTTTGGTTAACCTCGATGCTATTATGGGTGACCGTGTACCGTAGAAACTTTCCTCCTCGGATATCCAAGGAGCATTTTCGAGGGTTAATCTGCATTCCAAATTTTTCCATGAGCTCGAAGGCTCGAGCGAGGTCACGAGCGTGATCCTCCTCCCTCTGAGTTTTTATGATCATATCATCGACATAGACCTCCATTGTGTCGCTGATTTATCCCTCGAACATGAGGTTGACTAATCTTTGATATGTGGCGCCGACATTTTTTGAGGTTGACTAATCTTTGATTGGTAGCAAAAGGTGTCGATATCTGTGAAGAAGCTAGTTTTTCCTGGTCGTGGCTTACCATCAGGATCTGATTGTAGCCTTGGTCCCCATCCATGGTGGATAAGAGGATGTAGCCAGTGGTGGAATCGACTAACATGTCGATGCTTGGTAAAGGATATCAGTCCTTTGGACATGCGCTATTGAGATCGGTGAAGTCAACGCACATACGCCACATGCCTCCTATTTTTGGGACCAGGACCATGTTGGCCAGCCATTTGAGGTATCTGACCTCACGGATCTGGTGGAGGTCTATGAGCCTTTGGACTTCGGCTCGGATCACTTTGTTTTGCTCCGGCCCCATGTTCCTCTTTCGCTGTTGGCTGGGCTTGACTGTGGGATACATATTGCGCTCGTGCATACATATTTCTTGGCTGATTCGCCGAGGGTGGCTGTCCTTTCAAGATAAGAGGTGGTGGAAGGACCTGATGGTGGCAACGATGGCCTTTTCAACATCTTCTCCGACATGGGTACCAATTTTCACAGTTTTGCCCTCGGTGCCTTCCACTAATTCTATCCTTTTGAGCTCTTCAGCGGGCTGGACTCGGATTTCCTCCGAGCAAGCTCTCTTGTTGGGGAGCTGCGGCTCAAGGTGACCAGATGCAATTGGTAAGGCGTTCATGTAGCATTCCCATCCGAGGGTGTGATCTCCTTTGAGTACTCCGATTATGGACATGGTCGAAAATTTGACCTTCAGGTGGAGAGTGGACGAAACGGCTTCCAAGGTTCGAAGGGCGGGTCGTCCACATATGACATTATACGTTTGCGAGGGGGCATCCACTACCCAAAATTTGGTGGGCTCGGTACGACGAGTGGTGCCTTCTTCCCATGAAACTAGTAAAACTATAATTCCCACTGTTTGGCATTGTTCTCTGGAGAATCCTACGAGGGAGACCTTAATCGAATCCATCTGACTCTACGTAATTCCCAGAGCCAGGTACGTTGGTAGGAAAATGACATTAACTGAACTTTCCGTGTCTATGAGCACTCTTATGACTTTGGTCCCCAATATGGTAGCCGTGACTACGAGGGGGTCTTCGTGGGGGTACACGATTCCAGGAGATCCTCGGGGCCGAATGAGATAACCATTTTTGGTTAGCTACCTTAGTGGCGAAGACTTCTAACTTGTTGTCCGCATTGCGGACCTTTGTATATAGTTTCGCCTATGCTCGTGAGTTACGGACAACACTCCACCTTCGATCATATTCACGGTGCAACCCGTAAGGGAATTATTGTGGTACTTACGAGGCGACAGAGGAAGCTGCTCCTGCTCGGCGGACTCTGAATCATCGTCCTGGTTGGGTGATTCTGACCTCTGTTTCTTTTTCTTGGGAGCCTCTTCACGCCCCTTCTTTCTTACGAGGTCGCGCTCATCGGACATCACGTACTTGTTCAAGTAGCCCAACTTCAAGAGTCTGACTATCTTCCTTTAGAGGTGGACATAGTCGTTCGTCAGATGTCTGTACATTTGATGGTACGTGCAGAACTTTCCTGTATGCTGAGCCTCTGGCCATCCCTCGCATCCCGAGGCCACTTGAAGTAGCGCTCTTCCCCCACGATGGTCATGATTTCTACGGGGGCTGCCTTTATGCTTGGCAAGGGTACCGGGTCCAGTACTCCATTTCTTTCTTACCTCCTTCCTTGTCTTCGCGCTTTTCTTTCCCCTTGGTCGGGGCCCTCGTGGCTTCGGAAGCTTCCAAGATCTTGCACGCCTCCTCCATTTCTATGAAGGATTCTGACTTTTGCAACAGGACTTCCAGGTTGATGGCGCGATTTTTCATTAGGTAATTGGCAAAGTCCCTTGGGAGCAATCCTCGAATGATGATTCGTAGAGCACTCCTAGGTCGAACTAACCAATTCCCCTGCTGCCTGAGAGAATCGACGCATGTAGTAACGAAGGGGTTCGTCCGCGTTCTGTCAGACGTTGAACATGTGACCGCAAGTCTTTGGGAAGACCCTGTTACAGGAAAATTGCCTTACAAACATCTGGGTTAGCTGGTCGAAACTATGGATAGTACCTGGAGGCAGATGAGACAACCAATATTGAGCCCTTCCGGTGAGGGTTGTGCAGAAGATTCGGCACATGGCGTAGTTCGGGGCTGACGTTAAGTCCATGCATGCTAGGTACTGGCTGATGTGGTCATGGGGATCACGGTAAGTGCTTTTTCCAGCATAGCTCGAAAGTTCGGCGGGCTTTATGGTCAGGGGGACCTGAGGTTCGACGATAGCAAGCCCAAATGACGGCCCTTGATAGGCCGGTTCTTCGCCCGTGTTGAGATTGCGAAGGAGTTCCCGCAATTCTCTCTACTTTTTTTCCATCATGCCTTGTAATATGGCATAAGGTGTATGCGAGCACCGTCGTCTTGCTATGGGCTCTAGATAATATGGCTCATGGAGGTCGGGCGCATTCCTCACTACCTCTTGCGGACAGGGTGGCCTGGGGGGTTCACCTCCTCGCGACGCACCGACCGAGCTAGCAGTATTTGGTGAGGGTTGTCTTCCTCTTCATCGTGGAGGGGAAGCTCGGGTGTCATTTTGCGACAGTCCTTCTCATCGAGCCCTAGGAGGTGGGGTTGATTGGTGACATGGGGGGTTTCCCCTCTCCTTGGAGCGTTCCCTGTCCCAACCCCGAGTATTCTCTGAGGCTGTGGCTCCTCGCCGGTTGAACCGAGCAAACATGTTGTGATACATGTCCAGGGGCACCTGTACGTAACCCATAGTGGGTCCCATTCCCCGAGGTATCTGTTGGTGGTGCAGCGGTACAGTAGCTTCAGCCGCAGATGGTGCCGAGACTTCAGGGGGAGGCACTGGACAATCTGGTCGTGGGGGCCTCATTTGGAGGGAGTGGAAGGCTCAGCTCCCTCTCTGTTTCGTTGTCGTGATTCTCCATGGATTCGACTTCGGTGTTAGATTGTGAGGACCGTGACGATACTCAAAATGGCACTCTTCGAGCTCTTTTTCTGGTCATGCAACTTTTCTCAAGCTTTCTCAGAGAACTTCAAGGAGTTCCCGCAGACGACGCCATTTAGTGAGGGGATATCATCTAGGCCTACATAGTTGGGATGTTTGGAGATATTTTTACTCAAGTATTTGTGTTCAAAACGCCAATCTCGAGCTTGGGGAAATAAGGCACATTATTTTTATTAAGGAGTTTGAGTAAAGTACAAGGGGTTGTGTGGAGTGCATGAACTAAAGCTAGAATAATGCGATAAATTCTAAGTACAAGCGGAGTGTATGATGATGGAGAACACTATTTCTCTCTTGCGGAGTGAATAAGCTCGTGAATCGTGAAAGGTGGCCTCCCTCTTTGCTGAAAATGGAGGCTATTTATAGTTTAAGCCCAAGGGTCTTTGGCCAATGGGGGTCGGTCTTGTTGCTATTGATGGTTCCAATGGTGTGGGAGTCTTCTACGCCAATGGTCTTCGGGGATAATCTGAGCCAACGCATGCGGTCTGCAACAAGGAATAGTCTGCACCAATGGATTTGTTACTTTCTGCCCCCAAGGAATGAATTGGACCAATGGGGGAATGGCCTTTTCCTCGTTATCAGGTAGTCATGGTGTGGGGAGAGCTGGACCAATGGGGGGATGGTCTTTCTCGTTATCAGAGTAGTTGTGGTATGGGGAGTGGTGATGACGAATAATGCGTCCTTCGAGGTGAGTATGAGATCGTGGTCGATTTGAGCTGTCTTTGGGGGTCGTTCATCGTGAAGAAGACCTTGGGCTGTTCTTTGATTAGGGACTGCTGATATGAGATTATGGAGGGTCTTTGACCTTGCCTTGTCTTTATTCGGGTCCTTAATGTTTGTTTTGTGCTCCTGTTTCCTAAATTTTGAATAAGTGCTGGTGGCGGTTCCTCGGGCGTCTTAAGGGTCGTTAATTGCTTCGAGGGTGGTTGTTCTTTCAAACTGGGGGGTCTCAGGTCATTGAGTCATGGGTTCCCTATTTTTAGATAGGCCCTGGGTCGTTGGGGGTCGTTTTTATGTCTTTGTGACCACATCGTATTCCCTTAAGAAGTGTTGGTTGGAACCTGGGGTACCTTTCTCGGGGTGTTTGGACCGAGTACCTTTGGTGGGTGTTTTCTGGTCGTACTTGAGGGTATCGTCTCCGGAGTCCGAGCCGTCTACCTCTATCCAGGCGGAGGCGGGTCGTGGCCGTTACGTACGTACCCAATCTTAGGTAGGTCTTAGGTCGTTGGGGGGTCATGTTCAAGCCTTTGTGACCACACTATATTCCCTTAAGAAGTGTTGATTGGGTATGTGGTTATGTTTATCCGAGTGTTTGGATCGAGTACTCTTAGTGGGTGTTTTTTGGTCGTAGTCGGAGGTACCGTCTTTGGAGTACGGGCCGTCTATCTCTATCCAGGCGGAGGCGGGTCGTGGCTATTACGTACATACCCAATCTTAGGTAGGTCTTATGTCGTTGGGGAATCGTGTTTAAGCCTTGGTGACCACACCGCATCCCCTTAAGAAGTGTTGGTCCGATCTGGGGGTACCTTTCTCCGAGTGTTTGGACCGAGTACCCTTGGTGGGTGTTTTCTTATCGTACTCGGGGGTACCGTCTCCGGAGTCTGGCACGTCTACCTCTATCTAGGCAGAGGTAGGTCGTGGCTGTTACGTACCTTTCTGCAAGATCATGGATAATTTTTTGTAGGGTACCCACTTTTCTGCCCTTCTCTGCGAGTGCCAATCGATTAATACGTGCGGGTCCTCCATATATTTATTACTTTAAAACAAAACATAATACAACAATTAGTTGAACTTACATGGGCAAAACTGAAACACATGCAGCTCGCTTGAAAACATTCATGCTTATTATATAGTAAAATAAGATATATATATATATATATATACACATATAAAATATATATATATACACACACATACACACATTAGGCAACTACGCCCGTGCTCCGCACATGCGTGTCTCGTTTTGAACGATAAATACTTTTGATGTAGAAAAGGAATAAATGTTTTTACATGTTTTAAAATGATATTCAAATTTCGATAAAAATAATGATATTCAAATTCTGTTTTTTAAATAACTTGTGACGATAATATTAATATTTTCTTAAAACAGAATATAGTAATTTGTTAAACTTATAGGACTAAACCAAAACAATGAAAGATGAGAGAAATTATTACTTACAACCACTGACGTGGTGCAGCCAACCAATAAAAAAATTACAAATGGATAATAATATCACAATTATCAATTTTATAATCTTTCATGTACAAACACACAGATGGATTTTCAGCCACAAATCAAATATTAACATCTATGAATTTCTTATGCCCAGTGCTAGATCTGTATTATGTGGGTTGATTTGTTTTTTCTTTTCCTTGCATTCAAACCAAAGATTAACCTCTACGAATTTTGTGTGGCAATCTCTTAATTTTCTATTCTTAATTTCCTCTCTAATAGAAGAAATTTCCACTCATTATTGACATTTTTTACTTCGTAGAAATCACGTACTGTAACAAACCTAATCATTTTACATACCATACAAATTTATAAAGTGTAAGAAACCGCAGATGATGCGATTGCTAATTAAGAAAATTGTTGAAGTTTCGTTTGTAGTTCTGGAGGTCAAAGTAAAACAAAATAAAGAGATCTGAATCTATATTTTATAAATAAAAAAGCAGCGTAAAATTAAAAGTGTGGTGTGGCAATGTGTTTTTCGACGGTGATATGAACAGAACTTAGACCGACAATTTTATCCGGGTATGTGTTGGTGTGTCCGAGAGAACGAGTAAAGATGGAGAAGATAATTGTAATCATGATGTGTAATTACTTTTTTTTGTTATCTTACGTTTAATTTTTTTATTGGAGTGCTGCACCACATAGGACACAATGACGTGGTGCAGCGGTTGTAAGTAATAAATTTTCGAAAGATGGACAAGCATAAATATTAGGCGGGGCTAATGTAAATACACCCGGACCGTTGTACTATTGATTACTGAAACCTAACTCTAACGAGTTTAATGATGTGTTACTGCATAACCAAAAACATAATATATTAAAAGGCCTCTTCTAAGATTTACAGTGGACTCCCACGATATTGAGTGTTAATCAATTTTATATTAAGCGGGTCTCAATTGTTTAATACGCGCGAGTACACAAGTTATTTATTACGGAAAACCTCGAAAAAATAAGTATAAAAACTTTTGGGGCAAAACTGAATTTTTTTTGAAATAAAAAGACCAATTAATAATTTACAATAGGGCCTATAAATAAATAACAAAAACTTTTGGGTCAAATTTAGAAGAAGTATAAATTTAAAAGGACCATTCTGCAATTTAAAGCACTCCAATAAATGCAAAACGTAAAACTTTTAAGAATTAAAATATTGAAGGACCGTGTTGTAATTTATAGTGGGCCCTAACGCAATTAACTGTTATAAAATCTTATTATTTACGGGTCCCAATCGATTAATACTTGCGGTCCTCTAGATATTTATTACTGTAAAACAAAACATAGTACAATAATTAGTTGAATGGATTTTGTCAAGCAGGCAGCGGACGTTGATTTTTTGTGTTTCAATTTTGCCCCTTTAAGTTCAACTAATTACTGTATTATGTTTATTTTACAGTAATAAATATATGGAGGGCCCCCACGTATTAATCGATTGGGACCCGTAAATAATAAAATCTCTTACCAGTTAATTGCGCTAGGGCCTGCTATAAATTGCAGAACATTCCTTCAATGTTTTAATTCTTTTGGTCTTGCCTCAAAAGTTTTACTTTTCATATTTATTGGCCTGTTGTAAATTGTGGAATGGTCCTTTTATTTTTTTATTTCTTCTAAATTTGACCCAAAAGTTTTTGTTATTTATTTATAGGCCCTACTGTAATAATATTTGGTCCTTTTATTTTAAAATTATTTCAGTTTTGCTACTATCTTACTAAATAATAAGAATGGATTTTGTCAAGCTGGCAGAGACGTTGATTTTTCGTGTTCCAATTTTGCCCCTGTAAGTTTAACTGATTAATGTATTATGTTTTGTTTGAGGGCCTGTACGTATTAATCGATTAGAAACATTCCTTGGAGGACATTGTCACTCAGTTAGCGACTACCACAAACCAATTAGCCTCAAGAGCTGACCAATTCATCAATGAAACCAAGCAACAGTTCCAAAACAAAGGAGCATCCATCAGAATATTAGAAGTACAAATGGGTCAACTTGCCACCACTCTAGCCGAAAGAGCACAAGGAGAATTGCCGAGCAACACAGAAACCAACCCTCGAGAACATGTGCAGGCAATTACACTCAAAAGTAGAAAAGTGTTACCAGAACCTGTTGCCTCACAAGCAGAGACGTTTCATACACATGAACAAGAACATGAATCTGAGCTAAAGCACACTTCTGCCGACGCACGACCACCGAATGTGTTAGAAATTCCATTTCCACAAAGTTTGAGGAAAACTAAAATAGATAAGCAATTTTCTAAATCTTGATATCTTTAAAAAATTGCACATTAACATTCCTTTTGCAGATGCTCTTGAACATATGCCCAGCTATGTCAAATTCATGAAAGAAATTTTATCAAATAAGAGAAAGCTGGAAGAACATGAAACTGTATGCCTAACCGAGGAGTGCAGTGCCATTCTATAGAAGAAATTGCCACCAAAGCTCAAAGATCCAGGGAGTTTTACAATTCCTTGTGTAATTGGGAATTCACATTTTGAGAAAGCATTGTGTGACTTAGGTGCAAGCATTAACTTGATGCCTCTTTCTATGTACAGGAAGTTAGAACTTGGAGAAGCCAAACCATCCACCGTGTCCCTTCAACTAGCAGACAGATCAATCAAGTATCCTAGAGGTATGGTTGAAGATGTACTGGTTAAAGTTGATAAGTTTATCTTCCCTACAGATTTCATCATCCTGGACATGGAAGAAGACCATGATATTCCAATCATTCTTGGTCGCCCATTCCTTGCAACTGGGAGAACTCTAATTGATGTGCAAAAAGGAGAACTTACCATGAGAGTACAAGATGAACAAATCACCTTGAATGTCTTCAAAGCTATCAAATACCCATCAGAAGATGATAGTTATTTCAAAATTGACATTCTCGATAAGCTGGTTGAACAAGTGTTCGACAAGAGTCACTTGGAGGATTCACTCGAGGTATGTCTAATAAAAGAAGAGATAGATTTTGATAATGATGATATTGAAAGATGTATTTTAGCCCTTGATGCAATACCGGTTGATTACAAAGGAAAGGTTGAAGAGCTAGAGAAAGGTACGAATATCACAATCCCATCTATTATCAAGCCACCAACTCTAGATCTTAAACCAATTTCTTCTCATTTAAAGTATGCATTTTTGGGAAATAATTCAACTCTACCTGTTATTATCTCATCGTCATTAACTAATGTTGAAACAGATAAGTTGTTGCGAGTTCTAAGAGATCATAAAAGTGCCTTAGGGTGGTCTATTGCTGATATCAAAGGCATCAGTCCTTCGACTTGTATGCACAAAATACTAATGGAGGAGAACTACAAGCCAACTGTCGAAAATCAACGTCGTCTGAATTCCAATATGAAGAAAGTGGTAAAGGATGAAGTATTAAAGCTTCTAGATGCTGAAATTATTTACCCAATTTCGGATAGCTCATGGGTGAGTCCATTACATGTTGTGCCCAAGAAAGGAGGAATGACTGTAGTGAAGAATGAACACAATGAAGATAGTCCCACAAGAACAAACACTGGATGGAGGGTGTGCATTGACTATCTAAAACTAAATAAGGTATCCCGCAAAGATCATTTTCCTTTACTGTTCATTGATCAAATGTTTGATCGACTTGCAGGTCACCCTTATTACTGTTTTCTTGATGGTTATTCTGGATATAATCAAATACCCATTGTACCTGAGGATCAAGAAAAAACAACTTTCACTTGCCTATATGGTACATTTGCATTTATAAGGGTTGTTAAGGTGCTGCGGCCGAACCAGTGAATCGGACCGGTTCGGCCGGAGAACCGGTCGCCCGGTTCGGTCTTGCGAACCGGTTAGGCCTTTTTTTTTTATTATTATTCAATTACTATTTTGCCCGATTTCGGTGAAGGGCCGCCCATTGATGGCGGCTTCTTGGGCTCAGCGGACCTTGGCGGCGGCGACGAGCTTAATTAACGGACTCGATTCGTTGGCGGATTTCGCGGATTCCGTTCCGAATTTGTGGTGGATCTAATAGTTACAACAATCCGTTCAATAGTAAAAACAAATAGAAGAAGAGAATTAACAAAAAACAAATTAAAAAGGAAAGAGATTTCTCACTTTCAGCCGCAACCCGCAAGTGACTGGTGATGAGTGAAGAGTGAATATATGAAATAGAAATTAGGTTTTCGTAAGTCTACTTCTGAAGTTTTAGTGGGCCTTATCATTAAATTAATATTTAGTTGGAATGTTTTAAATATTGCATTCTTGTTGGGCCTTTTATAAAATGTTTGAACCATGGTGATTTTCAAAAGTAAGTATTGGGCCAGATTAAGTTAAATTTAATTGTGGAATTTATTCAAGTATGTTGGTTTTTTTTTTTCATACATAGGTTTATTTTATAATTATAAATGCTCAACATTACTTAACATGCCAAACTATTCATCGAGATTTTAATTTTACGTTTAAAATTCTATGTAAAATGTAATAGACTTTATATTTTATATTTTTATATATAAACGCATTAAGACGCATTAAGATGCGTCTTTTTAAAATTTGGCGCACTGGCACACCCGCATCCGCCCGCGGCCACGCATGCGCATCCGCCTTATGTGACTTAGGGTTTTTTATTCGAGTTGTGGACTATTTTGTATTTTTGTTTGTTACTTTCTTATTTTGGCACAATGAATTCGAGTTTTGGATTTGGTTGAAGTTGTTTAATGTTTTATTTGCTTATATAATGATTATATTTAATTGTGAACTTGTGATAATATATAAATATAATAACATAATATATTTATTATTTTATTTATATATTTTTATTGAATGTTGACTAAAGTCAACAAACCGGTCCAACCAGTGGTTCAACCGGTCCGACCTGTTAACCCGCTAACCAGTAGCCTCACCGGTTATGTGACCGGGCCGGATCTGAAAACACTGGTTATAACCACTTTCGGTATTAGAGTTGGTTACGACATGCATTTGTCACGTGTTGCACAACTTAAGGTGAATTATGTATATTTAGCTGTAATTTCTCTCTCTTCCTCAATTCAACCTATTATTCTATTTGTAATCTGAGTCACTCACAAAATAAAATCTCTAGATTACTCCTGGGAAGTAAAGTTCATTGATCACATAGATCATTGAATTCAAACCAAGTAAATTCCCGCGTTTATGTGTGTGATTGTTGTCTGATTAGAGTTATTTGTGTTGATTTGATTTATAATTGATTTCTCTTGTTTGTAATATTTGAAATTGCTATCCAATTTGTGTTTTTCAAGATTCACCACAGTATATATGTCACCGTGGCTACGGATCTTCTCTCGAATATGTTGCTCTAAAATTTTCAGCAATCACGGATAAATTAACAGATGGGTATCATCAAAGATATCACAATGATCAGAACTAGGCTCGCTAAAAAATAAATAAATTAAAGATACATGGAATTATAAAACAAGCTCCCACAAATAGACAAAAACCCTCACGTGGAGCATATTCAAGACGAAGGAAAGTAGTTATGAATGAGAAATTTGAGTGTAACCGCATTAAGTTAAGTTTGCTTGTGTCTCCTCTTTCCTTTCTTGCTAAACTATTATGAAACATGCATATTCACATGGAAATTGCTTGCCTTCATATAACGTTTCCCCTTCCAACTTGCAAGCAACAAATTAAATACTTCACTCCTGACGCAATGGCTTTTGAAGTCATTCTGTTAAACAGTTTGTTGTCTTTAGTGTACTTTATTTTTTATACAAGTCTTTAGCGTACTTTTCCAAGATTCAAATGATCTCGCAATCAATATGGAAAATAAATAAGAAAAGCTCTGTACTTATGACGTAATCGTTTAATCTTGAATTAGCTACAAAAGTTAAATAATAATAATGACAAGTACCCAGTTGGAGAAAGTGGAATTAGCAACGGAAGAAGTAGTTTATGTTATTCCCTGCATCTATATTACTTGTAAACTAATACAATTGATAATATATAAATATTAAATGACCATTTCTAACTGTTTAACTTTTTAGATTAAATGGCAATTCGATATGGTATCACAGCTCAAGCCAATGAGAAGGTCATGTGTTCGAATCTCACCGTCTCCCGATAATTAAAAAGTGACATGCGACAAGCGTAACAAAAGTTTTACAACATACACGTGAGGGGGCGTGTTGGGCTCCAACACGCCCCCTCACGTGTATGTTGTAAAACTTTTGTTACGCTTGCCGCATGTCACTTTTTAATTATCGGGAGGCGGTGAGATTCGAACCCATGACCTTCTCCAACAATATATTACTTGTAAACTGATACAGTTGAACTAGACAATAGTTGCAATTGTACCTGAAAATAATACAGATATTAGTTCTTTAACCTTTAAAGCCAGTTTACTGTTGCAATTGTAACTAATAAACAGTTAAACATAAAGCGATAAAAAACACAAGGTCTTTAACGTGGTTCAGTCCAATTAGTCCTAGTCCACGAGGTTTTCACCCAAATTTGTGACTCAAACGATATACCTACTTAAGAATTACAATGATATGAATTATTTCAATGTAAATCTAGACTCCTTCTAATTTACCATTGCAACACCTAACCCTAACTATTTTCGATATACTCCTTTGAGTCGAAAACATCAAGATTAACCCAAAGTGCATTTGACTTGAAGTTCTTCACTAAAAACTTTGACTCGATACATGACTAATATCTCAAACTATCTTTCAAAGCTTGTCCTCTAAAGTGTCGAGTCTTTATATAGGCATAGGCAGAATCTTCAGCAGATCTTCGATTGCAATCCTCTCATATCTTCTTTCCTTATCTGATAAGTTCAGCGATACTCTAGTTGCAATCTAGTCCGATCTTCTTGCCTTATCCAGTAGATATATTCCCAATGCATATGCCGAATAATATGTCTAGATACACAAATAGAAGATATGATTAATATCATGTAAGTTAATCTTCTACGATAAGATGATATCTAATAAAAATTAATAAGATAACTATCGTCTAACTAAGATTAACATAAAATATAATTTACAAAACAAGATCCATTATTAACCCTAATATGGCCCAAACAAATTCAGCCTCATCAAGGGGAATTCGGCCCTAACATTATATGTTCCCAATGAATTATATCTTTACTTCTAATACTGCATGTGCATGACCATTATTTATAATTGGACGAATTATCAAAAATGCCCATTAACTTTGCCCTTTAATCTTAAATGCTCAATTTTTCCAAACCTGCTGAAAATGCCCGTTAAATTTTAAAAGTTCAACCAAAAATGCTCGAAATGAAATTTTCGGACAAAAAAGCCTACGTGGCTGCTTAATCAAAAAGTCGTGTTGCCAAATCAAAAAGTCGCGTTTACTGTTCACTATCTGAAAAACCTTTCTCCTTATATATATGTAACTAATGTATATATATATATATATTAATAATAAAGATATAAACATATATATATAATAATAATAAATATTTTAACAAAATAAAAAAATTAAGAAATCATCATCTTCATCACCGCACCCCCCTCCCACCCCGCAACCCCCCCCACACCACTGCAAAGGCGTGCAACCCCACCCCCCCACACCGCTGCAACTCGCTGTTGCAGTGGTGACGGCCTGCAATGGCGCGCAACCCACGACGGCCTGCAACGGCGACGACGGCCAATCGGCCTGCAACCCAGCGGTGACGGCCTGCAACGGCGACGGCCAATCGGAATCGGAAATTGGGTTGGGGCTGTTCGCCCTTGGGATCGGAAATCGGAAACGGAATTCGGATTGGGGTAAACAGTGACGACGACGAACAGTCGCGACAATGAACAGTAACGCCGATGAACAGTAACGGTGGTGAACAGTACCGACCGACGACGGCAGCGACTACAAGGTTGGAGGGGGGGGGGGGAGGGGTACGGGTGGGGTACTTTTTATTTTATTTTTATTTTTATTTTTACAATTTTTGGAAACGTTTTTTCGACAAAAAATTCTTAGGTGTTGGGCGCGTTTCTTTGATTCAACAACGCGCCTCTTTGACTCGGATGCCACGTCGGATAAAATGTCCGAATTTTCAAAATCGGGCATTTTTGGTTGAACTTTTACAACTTAACGGGCATTTTCAGCGGGTTTGGAAAAATCGGGCATTTAAGGTTAAAGACCAAAGTTAGTGCCCATTTTTGATAATTCGTCCTTTATAATTTAACTGAACCCCGGATTTTGCTTACATTTTGTGGCACATTTTGAAAATACAACACCAAATTATTTATTCGTTGAAAATAAAATATAGTTGATATTGACTCATAACCAACTTAGTCACTCATGGCATGCCCGTCGCCCAACATGTGGGAGTGTCATGGCTTGCCATGGCAACTATTTGCAATATGCATTAAAGTTGGTGTTCGTGGACGATAATTTTAGTGAATTATAAATATTTTGTACTATAAAGGTTTTCATGGGTCTCCACTTTATATTATATTAAATATAGAAGATCCACAAAGTGTACTATATCATGATTTTGGTAAGAATAGCCGCAAAACATATAATGTCAAGAGCACGTTTGGTTACATTTCCACTATTTAACCCATTCAATATTAGTTGCTACTATAATTCATTTTAATCCCGATAAAAATTGCTTTGGTTGGTAATATTGTTATCCTTATTATGTTGTGGGTCCCATTCTTCACTTACTTTGGTAGCACTTTTATCTACCCATTTTAACTCATATTAGAGCAAAATTCCAAATTTAACCTTTGATAATAATTTTACAATGAACTTATAATAATTATTGTAAATTTCTTGTTTTCTTGTAAAAAAGAAAAGATGCTACATTTTCAACGAAAAATAGTACACATAATATTTTTAGTAATGGAAACAGTAATTAATAGGGAAAATTTGTGCAATCAAAACAAACTCATATGTTAATTAAGATAACGACTTATGGAAAAAGCTATTTAAATAATCCAAAATAGTATCTAACGGAAAACTTCTATGTAATCAAATTACAAACTCTTGAACCATTATAAAAAGTTTCAAACTGATGAGATAGTTTAGTAATTAAAAGGTAAAAACATACCAATTAAAAAAAAGGAAAGAAACGTGTCAAATAAAGAAAGAAAGAAAGAAATCGTGTCCTTTTCAACTCAATTCTTCTGGTAGGGGAAAGAAAACCCACGACAAACATTCATTTATCTCCATCCCCAAATTCACTCTCTCTCTCTCTCTCTCTCTCTCTCTCTCCTCTCTAACTCACGGGGTACACACACGCACAAATTGCACATACAAATCGCACTAATCGCACAAATCCTATTACATAGATCCCAAATTTACTGAAATTTTGTTGTGGTGGTGTTCACGGTTCACCTATCGACATTGATGAGATCGGTTGAAGATTTGGCGGTAAATCACAGCGGTATGTAAAACACCGCAACAACAAAATTCGCGAAAAGGTCCAAGATTTGACGGTAGATTTTGTTGTTGTTGTGGGACTTTAACAATTCGCGTCGTCCACTGAAATTCCGGCGACCACCGGAATCGAGTCATCTGTACGAATTTTTTTTTTTGGGTTGAGTTGTAGGGATTGATTAGCTCACGAAGCACTCCAATAATGGGCACCCAAATTTGCGTAAGAAAAAAATGAGATTACAATTATAGGTCAGAATTCGCATAATTGAAGTGTCAAAAACAAATAATGGCAGTCGTAGAGAGCTTGCAGTTACCTGGTGCAGAAGCCGAAAGCGAATTCCGATGAACAGCTCCATCGACGCAGATGAGCTATGGTTACGGGTGAAGAAGATCTGGGAGGGAATGAATTTCATTGACTTTTTCAACATGTTGATGTCACA
Source organism: Linaria vulgaris (assembly GCA_948329865.1). Classification (NCBI taxonomy): domain Eukaryota; kingdom Viridiplantae; phylum Streptophyta; class Magnoliopsida; order Lamiales; family Plantaginaceae; genus Linaria; species Linaria vulgaris. The sequence continues at coordinate 116,725,211 of OX415250.1, read as the reverse complement.
AGGATGGTGTAGGAAGTTAACATTTGATTTCAGGGTTAATATGGTATTTTCGCAGACCTCAGATTTTAACTATTCAATCTATTTTCGCAAAACGGTCCTTAGGGAGCTTACTATATCCCATGATGAAAACCGGGTCAGTCATTTTAAGAATGACTGGCCCTGGTTTAAAAACAAGCAACCAAAGCTGCTGAAAATCCTGTGCAAGTCATATAAAAACCCATTATAGGTCTTTTAATGCCCTACCAAACGACCCCCAACTATCTTTGCTATAATATTCAAATGGGCTTGAGGCAACATTTTAAGTTAGTGGATTCGTGTGCCGTGAATGAATCTTAACGTAGATATGTTGGATCTTTAATATATCAATGACTAACAATTGAGTCAATATATATGGATGATTGTCGATAAAATTTCAAGTGAAACAAATTAAGTAATTATTATTATAAGTTGTTATACACATGAGTTCACAAGTTAAGTATAAAAAGTTGATTTCTTGTAAGAGTATGATGCGAGTAATTTAGTCTGGTGACTAATTACTACTTCAGACCAATCTCTTTATTGTCATGAGTTAGCTTTGAGTTCGAGAAATTTGCACTAAAAATACGACACGATAACTAGGTCGAGGATAACTCGGCGTAGGTGCTCCGATGCGTATGCCAGTTGTTGCCCGTTGAGGGGTAAGATTATACACATGTTATAGCTCAAATACGATATAGATCGAATAACAATTATAAATCGTATAATTAGTAGATAAGAAATAGTTAAATAAGTCACACACATCTGGTAGGTCGGGCAGAAAATAACTAATCCAGATTTAGAGTTTGTTGGTTTCAGACTAAACTTGTAACTAAGCCAAGATGCCTATGTATTCTGTGACGGGAATCAAGCCAAACATAGTTCATTATTTCAATGTGGTTGCCAATCATGGTCGGAGGTGAAGGTCAATCCTTTGCACATCAGATATTAGTTGATGGCTAAGTATCTGTTGTTGATGATTGACCGTTGCGCGGTCTTACGGTTTTGCTCATAACTCTTTTGTTAGAGGTCAGATTGGCGATCCACTTCTTGAACTAGAAAATAGACTTAGAGGCCTCTCTATTGGTATAATCCATGTTATTTCGTTGGGGGATGAGTTTTCATGGGGAGTAGTTCGTTCGAGAATGAATTCGCTTGGGGAGTAGTTCGTTCGGGGATGAGTTCGCTCTGAGTTTGCATGTATGAATTGATTTGCATGAACTCGTTCGAAAGCTTAGAGAAAAACCTTGCTCCAGTGATGATTATAGGGGATATTTATATGCTAAATGTTTCCTTAATTATATGATCAGTTGGATGGGCCTCGCATGTGTTGGGCCTTCAATGAGTTCGTTGATGGGCCAATGAGTTCATGCATGGGCCCATGAGTACATCGATGGGCCAATGAGTTTATTGGTGGGCCAAATGAGTTCGTCATAGGTCAAAAGAGTTCATTCATGGGCCTGTTGGCTCGAACTTCCATGACGAATTTGGGCGACTAGATCTGATTGTGCAGTCTATTTCGACGTCGTTGCCACTTATCACGTTGTAGTTGATCGTCATATAAGTCCAAATTACGTCACATCATAAGTCCCCCAGTTTGTAAGGTGGTCGTAGAATATGGGGCACCTAGCAAACTTATCCAGGCTAAAAACCGTACTTTCGATTTTTGAGATTAAAAGGTTGAAACCACAATAGGTCAAAACTGTACAAAATGGGTTGTAAACATAATTATACATGCTCTCGTTTTCAAAGAGGCACAGTGTCTTGCATAAGGGGTGCTTGGGGAGTAGAAGACGCTATGTCTAGAGGCTTTGTACGAGGCTATGAGAGTAGTAGAGGACGTCGCAAAGGTATGAACATAGATCGACATTTTGAAACAGGACCCAACGTCCATTACTGAGCATGTTTAGAGTTGTGAACTCGATATTATAGCCATAAGCACCTAAAAGATGATATTTTTTTTCTTGAAAGCAAACAATGTTGGATATGTGGTTGCTGCTGAGCAGACAGGTTATGAGCGACGTAAATGGCCATGTTGGTTTGATTTAGGTGCTTCTACGGATCTTACCTATTTTTCACGCTTTTGTACATTTGCCTTATGCCTTATATTTGATGGCCCTTTGTCTATTTTAGATTCTCGATAGTAGTTTTGCTTTATAATGTATTTGTCAGTATTGCATGTGATACTACATCTTTTTATATTTTTGGTCGAAGTTCATGTAGCGAAGCGATTTATTATTGTAGGGCTAAATTAGATAGCCTACTTAACGATGGATTCTCTGATTTGCTTGAAGAACTTTCCTTGTGGACACCCGATGTGCTTGGCGCAGATTAGAGTTGTGGTTTGGACATGGCTCTAGAGGATGATCTGATGGACTACACAGAAGAGCATGTCAACTTTGATATTCTTGATACTACTCGTTCTGAGAATGCCCATTCTATAAATTCACCTCTTACCGATGTCCCTTCTGCAAGTGCAACCACTCCTACCAATCTCAATGCTTCTGTTCTCAATCCATTAACTTGTGATGGTAGTTCTAGACCTAGTACGCCACTTACTTTAGAAATTATAATGTGCTTCCATTGATGTATGTTCCAACTGGAGCTTTCTTCTACAACATTCTTGACAATCGACTTTTATCTGTGTCTTTAGAAGAGCTTATGGTGAACAACAATGGCTAAACTGATCAGGTCATGTCTGGGTATGGGATCCAATGCCGTTCTAGTGCTCTAGGGATGTCGGTTGAGGAAGTTTATGAATTTGATGCTTAGGAGGAGAGAGCACAACTTCGCATGGTGCTGAAGAGTCCTATGCCGAATATCCAGCTGGTGCCCTAGTTGAAGGAGGAAATTGAAGATGAAAAAATCTGAAGGTGACCATGTTGGCGTTATTTTGGCGTCTATGCCGACCCTTCCCCCCATTTTTTATGATTTTTGTACATTTGCATATATTAGTTCCTTTCTCGTTGGTGGGGGCTTTTTGTCTATAGATGCAAGGGATATTCGTTGCTTTCCCTGATGTTTTGTGAGGATGGCCCTTCGCGACATACTGATTTCCTTTATTGTCTGATTGGTTATTACTTTCTTGGTTATTTGCTTGAAAATACTTTTCCTTTAATTATCTTTTTGCCTTGCTCTTGTATTGTGTACAACTTGCTTCTTTGTGTGATTAAATTGGCGTTGCTAAATTTGTTCTCATGATGTGATGATTGCAACTTTGACATTTCCATAGCATAATTGATAGGGCTTATGTTGAGATGCCTACTTTATGTGATATTTGCCCAATATGCTTTTCACCAAGTTTTGTTCGGTAGGGCTTATGTATGTTGCCTAGTTTGTGGGATATTCGTAGAATAGTCTCTTCACCTAGTTTTATTTTTCACCTACATTATGGGATATTTGCCTCATAGGATTTTCACATAGTTTCATTTGGTAGAGCTTAGGTATTGTGCCTACTTTATGAGATATTCTCCTAATAGGCTCTTTACCTAGTTTATTTCGGTAGGGCTTACGCTAATTGCCTACTTTATTAGACATTCGCCCAATATGCTCTTCACATAGTATATTTTGGTAGGGCTTACGCTACTTTATGAGAATTTTACCCAATAGGCTCTTCACATAGTGTACTTTCATCAGCTTATGTAATTTTTGTGTCTTTACTTATTTGGTCTTGCCTTAACTTCATTGTTGATGGTTTGTTTGTATATGCTATAGATCATGAGTGTAGCATTGTTCGATAAAAGAGTGTTAGCGTTGGTGCATTTTTGTCCCATTACGTGTGGCTTTAATATATGGGAATTATTCTTGTCGCATGTTGTTTGTCGAGAACTCGTGACTCTAAATCTTCATTCCTATCTATTATTTCTTATTGGTGTGTCTTTTCGAGTTATGATGGATTAACCTAGTTCGACGTGCCGCATGTACGATTTTTAAAGGTAATTACTATTGATTGATCCATCTAGTGCCGGCATTGAAAACCAATTATATGCACATTCTTAAGTAAAGTATCAGTGCTCGAAACAAGGTTTTATATATTTTAAGACTCCACTTGGATGCTTTTCAATTAAGTATTACACATAGGGGTAGCCTTAGTTGAAGTTAGTTTGGTCTTCTTGTGCTCTTTAGCTAGAGTGTAGTGACAAGTGGTTCTGGTGATTTTTATGAAACTGCTCTCATTATATCTACCCATTCCTTGGTTAAAGGTTGAGCATTGGTGTAATTTCATCAAATCACTCAAATGATTGTTTTTTAATATTTGTTCCGATGATGTCATGGTTGTTGTATGTGTTATAGTTGTTACTTGAATAGTCACACCAATTTGCATAAGCTGTTTTGGCCATATGTTGAGTGGCCTAGTTTTATATTGTAACAATGATGGAAGCACCATGATATCAGCATCTCGATGGCCTCATTGTCTTTGTGCGAGATTTTTATCTGCTTTGCAAAGGTTGGATGATCTGTGGTGTGTTTTGTGATTTGCGTGCGAATGCATTCTGTTAGGTTGTATAGAGTGATAAGGTAGCGACTCGTGATTGTTGTGAGATTAGGTGTTTGAGCTTGAGCTTCTTTTCTTTATTGATTGTCCAACAAGTGATGTTGATCCTCTTGAATTTGTTGTTCTGCTGCCATTGTATTGGGGGGGGGGGGGGGGTTAATAGGTTCAGTCTTAGGAGAGGATTGGTCATGTTGTCTTTCTAAGTTGCTCATGTAGACCTTACCATAGTGATGAATATGTGTATTTCTTTTAAAATGCACTTAGTGGTTTCCAACAAACGGCGCCATTGATGCGAAATGGTTTCATCTACTGACTAATCACTACACGTCAGACTAATCCAAACTCCTTGTTGGTCATGAGTTAGCTTTGAGTTCAAGAAACCTGCACTGAAAAAATGACACGTGAACCAGGTCAGAGCTAACCCAGCATAGGCGCTCTGATGCCTAAGTCGGTTGTTTCTTGTTGAAGGGTATACTATAAACATATTATAGCTTAAATAAGATATAGATCGAGTAAAAATTATAAATCATATAATGTAGTAGATAAGAAATAGTTAAGTAAGTTAAATGTATCTGCTAGATCGGGCAGAAAGCGATTTATGCAAATTTTGAGTGCGTTAATATCGAAATAAACTTGGAACTAAGCCAAGATTCCTAAGTATCGTGTACGAGGAGTCAAGACGAACGTAATTCATTGTTTCTATGTCGTTGTCGATCATAGTAGGAGGTGAAGGTCGAACTTTGCCCGTACTAAACCAATATCCTTATTGGTCACGAGTTAGCTTTGACTTGGAGAAAGCTGCATTGAAAAACATGACACGTGAACTAAGTCGGAGCTGACTTGGCGTATGCACTCCGATGCCTAAGTCAGTTGATGTTAATTGAGAGGGTGAGACTATAAACAAGTTAGAGCTCAAATACAATGTAGATTGAACAACAATTATAAGACGTATAATGTGGTAGATATAAAATAGTTAAGTAAGTTGGACGTATCTGCTAGGTCGGCAAAAAACGACTGATGCGGATTGAGAGTTTGCCCGTTCCGAACTGAACTTGGAACTGAGCCAAGCTACCTAGGTATCTTATGGAAGGAATCATACCAGATGTAGTTCATTGTTTCTCTATGGTTGCTGGTCATAGTCGGAGGTGAAGGCATGATCTCCGAGGTCGGGCCTTTGCACATCATGTAGTAGTTGATGGCTCAGTATTGCGCGACTTTACGATTTTGCTAATAACTCTTTTGTTAGACATGAGATTGACGATCCACTTGTCGAAATAGAAACTAGACTCAGAGGCCTTTGCATTTGTATAATTCATGCTAGTTTGTTCTGTTGTGCAACGGATAATATAAAACCACAACAAGAATAGAGAAATACGCAAAATTGAGAATTGCCGAACATTTATTTAGCGTGATTTAGGTAATTATTTTCTTATGTTTTTGTATAAGTTTTTGTGCATATTTATTGGTTCTAGTATTGTTTCATGTTTTCCTAGGATTTTGTGGAGTCAAAGCAAAATGATGTTAAAAGAGCCTAAATTGGATGTTTTTGGCGTCACGACATAACTTCATATGCCATAGCAATGCGGAAATCAAGGAAAAGTACCGAATCACATCAAACAAAGAAGTCCATTAGTCAGCCCAGTTGAGGACAAAGTGGTGCGACAGGGAGGGAGTTGCGCGACAACGCCATATGGGTAGTAGGTATCGCGAGCCACATAAGCACAATAGATCACAAGAAACATGCAGAGATTTGCGCTACAACAGAGAAAATTGCACGAGCATCGCGGGTAGCTGTGCGACTGAGCCGCACGACATGCCAAGTTGCACGTCTCCAGGGCAACACCGGTTTATTCTATAGTTTAAGTTGTGACTATTTACAAAACAAGGAAAAAAAGTATTTCCCACAAATAAGGGAGGACGGCCAACACTTAAGATTGGCAAAAAGGGATACTTACAAAGGCTCACAACGGTTCTCTATAGTTTTTCATAGTTCTCATAGTTGTTCAAAGATAAAAGTTGTGAGAGAAACACCATTGAAGTTATGTTCTAGTTTTTGTTTCATATTCTAGAATAATAGTTTGTTGAGAAGACGATAGCACACATGAGTTGAGAAGATAGCCAAACGGTCAACGTTACACGGGATCTTAGAAGTTTTCCCCCATCTCTTTACCTTTTTATGTTATTTAACTCTCTATTGATTGTTGAACTCATGACTAGTAAAGCTAACATACTCGTTGTTTAGAGTAGGGGAGTAACTTTGATTTATGAATATGTTTATTTGTTTTGCTTGACATGTGCTAATGATATTCATGTGTTTAGATTGATTAGTTTTTACACTACATAACTAGTCTTGCTCTCATTGGATGAATGGATGTACTACCCTGGGACCGCCACAGTGTAGATGTTAAGCTAGTTATGTATATATGCGATTCGTTACTTTAGTGTGCTAACGTGACTATTGCGCAACCCCTATATCACACTAAATCAATCTTGCCTATGTACATTTATGTTGACAATATTCGAATAAGCTAATTGGATTGAAGACTTGGTATCTCTACTAAACGTCTGACAATTGGGTTGATTTTGCTAACACGGTAGGTAATTAGAGACTAAAGGATTTAATAGTAAGGATATGTCCAGCTATAGGTCACGATCCATTAGACATTTGGAACTCAAGCTTAGCATCAAGCACCTCAAGTGATCATAAGTAGTTTGTCTATGAACTATTATGGTTAAATCAGTGGTGAAACTCATGCTCTACATAATCTTTTAATCTAATATTTTACAACGTAAGCTTTCAACCAAGCAATCATCTTAAATTCTGTTTATATACACACTTGCATTAGTAAGATCAGTTCCCTAACATTCAACCCAATTCTCATTAAAATCTTTCTTGCATTTAATTATTTTCCTTACAATCAACTATTTTCATTGAATTTAAATTATTCTCTACATTGCCATTTGTTTCATTGCATTTTAGTCTCGTGATTTTCTGCATTCAAAACCGTTCTCTACATTGCCATGATACTTGGTTCGTAACTATACTTACCATTTTGTTATTGCTTGATTCGTGCACGTACGAGACAAGGAATTTTAGGTGTAACAATTCAATTGTTAACTTGTTATTCATTATGCGCTACATCAAATTTTCCATCAAGAACAATAAAATAACAATCAACACACAAGACACAGTTTGTTTACTCAGTTTGTCTATGACTACCTCTTGGGATAAAGTTATCCCTCACAGATTAAAAATAATATATCACAATGTCTCGCAATCTCGCAAATGTTTTTCTCTCTTATTTTTATCTCCCTTTTTTTTGTCGCACTCATACAAACGTACGAAGTAACATATATATAGCTGCTTGGGAGTCATAATCAACATGTGCTTAAAATGGGCCAAAACAAAAGACACGCAACTTGGGTATGTCGCGCGTCTATGTCGCGTGGGTACATATACGTCCCGCGCAAGATTGTCCTCCATAGCATGACTATTTGCTAGTTTGGCGTGATGACACATGATGCTCCATGGGTCGCACGACCCACTTTCTGTTGTGTGTTGTCGTACATCTCCGTCTTCACAGTTCAGGCTCCAAAATCTCATCAATCTCCCACTTGGAGACTGAACCCACCGGACTTCTTCCACAAACCTTAGTCACAACCTTAGTGACATATCAGTAGGACTTTCAGTACCTCGAATCTTCACAAGCTGCAAAATCTTTATCTCCAAGAGATAATGTATGTAGTGAAACTTCAACTCAATGTGCTTTGTTCTAGAATAAAAAGTCGGATTCTTTGCCAAGGAAATATCACTTTGACTATCGCTATAAAGAATGCTATCCATCATCCCTTTACCAAATTAACTCAAAAAACTTTGCAATTATATCATCTCTTTGATGGCCTTTGTTACCGCTACATACTCAAATTATGTAGTAGATAATGCCACAATGTCAACAACTTTGAACCCTAAGAGATTGCAGTACCACTCAAGTAAACACATACCCCGTAGTACTCTTTCTCCCATGGAGATCACCCGCCAAATCAGCATCTACATAGCCACATAGGTTTGTGCTTGATCCTCCAAAACATAACGTCATGTTTGTAGTACTCATCAAGTACCTTAGAATCCACTTCACTTCTTCCGAGTGTTGTTTCTTTGGATTACTCATTGTATCTGCTCATAGTATCCCCTACATGTGCATTGTATGGACTCGTACACACCATGGCATATGTAATACTGCCCAATGTAGACACATACATAGTATTCATCATTTCGACACGCTGCCACTCACTGCTAGGCAACACTTTATTAGATAAATTAAATTCACTACCCAAATGAGTACTTACCGGCTTTGCACCATCCATGCTGTATCTCTTAAGAACCTTCCATATATATTCTACCTGTGAAAGATTAAATTCTCCTAGAAAGTCTGGTTAATAACTTAGAGAAACTCAATTCTTCACAAAAAAGGGGAAAGAAGTTCCAAATTTGTTTTTTTGGTTTCTCGTTTTCTGTTTTTGCTCTTGAGCTACTGTTTTTTAATGCTGTTGGTACATTCACTTTAGTTGTTTTGATCTGATCAAGGAGTATGTTCCTTTTTATTGCCTTGGGCCTGTAATAAGTATTGTAACCTCTTTTGAACTGCTCTTAATGTTTTATGTTTAACTTTTGTGCAGGTACTTACTGGTTTCAATGTTAAGACAACATTGATGAATGTTAAAGTTTGAATTTTGATGAATGTTAAAGTTATTATAACATTGAAGAAATTTTCATGTGTTGATGACTTTAATAAATGTCTTTGTTATTCTAACTTTGAATTTTGATAGTTTGCATTAAGGGGGAGCAGTTTAGTAGTTTTGATTTAGTCTTAAAGAATTGTACTTCTGGATATATTACTTGATTGGAACATGTTACTGGTTTTGTGAAGAAAGGCAAATGGGGAAGATTGAAAGTGCAAAGTATTCTAGTATCAATGTTAAAAGATGTTGGGGTAACATCAGATAACATTGAAAACAGAATATCCGTAGCAATCTGTTTTTAAACTACATTATTTTAGTTTTGCCATTATTCACCTATTAATCAAGTTTCGTCGTTTTAGTTGTTAATGATTATGTACAGGAACGTATCTTAATCATAAGGAAGAGCATTACGATTCTACTTACTTGAAGTTTCCATAATTCAAAAGGAGAAGAACGTTAAACACAACGCGGTTTCAAGGAAGGAAACAATTGAAGATCTACTACAACTAAGAATTTTTCCAAGATTAACTCTGAATTGCAGAATGTGTCTTTCCTTATTAGAACTCTAATAAAGGGAACAATTATTCAAGAAGGAGACCGAGTTCACAAGGAAGTAGAATTCATCAAGGAAACAACAAGAGTTACCAAAAGTTGTGAACAACACACCTTGGAGATCAAGTTTCAAGAAACCTATATATAGGTGTGAAGTTCATCGAGACAAAGACAAGACAATAGAGCTAAAATAATCTGAGTGATTAGATTATTTGTAATGGATTGTTTTGTCTTACTTTGCAAAGTTTTTGGATAGTCGAGTTAAATCTATTTTATAGGTTTAAGGAGAAAATCCTTGTCTGCTTTCTTGAGTCCGAGCAATAAGAGAGCGAGAGTGATTTTGTTGTGAGGAACATTTTTGATAAAATTATCTTCTTGTGTGCTTTAAATTTAGCTGCAATATTACTCTATCAAGAAGATTAATTGTGATCAAGTTAAGGTAACACCAGCTTAACTTAGAGCTTACAACATATCAATACCATTTCTACAATTTCAATTGGTGTTAGAGCCAAACACCAATTATACTGGTGTTTGGATTTGATACAACACGATGGACAACGTCAATCCCAATGCCAACATGATACCAATTTTTGATGGCTCCAACTATGCATATTGGAAGATCAGACTAAGAACACACATCAAATCCATTGATGTAAGGGCATGGCAATCCGTGATCAATGGATATTTTCTTCCTGTTATGACAAGAGATGCAGAAGGTGGTCTTGTACCAAAATCAGAATCAGACTGGACAACAGCAGAGGTAAGTCTCTATAACTTCAATGAAAAAGCTCTTAATACTATTTTCAGTTGGGTAAATCATCATATGTTCAAGCTAATTAAAAACTGTACTAAAGCTAAACAAGCTTGGGATGTTCTTGAATTACAATGTGAAGGTGATACTGCTCTCAAAGATGCAAAGCATAGACAACTTCTTCAAAATTTTGAAACTCTTGAGATGGGTGAGGATGAAAGTGTTGACAACTATTTTTAGAAGATTTCTTATATTGCTAATCAATGTGAAAACCTTGGTTTTTCCATGACTAATCAAGATATGGTGTATAAAGCTTATAGAACACTGTCCGCTAAATTTGCTCTCAAGAAAATTGCCATGGAAGAATCTAGAGACCTTGCTAATCTTCAATTCCAAGTTTCGATGAACACCCTTAGAGAATTTGAGATGGAAATGGCCTAACAACCAAGTAAACATAGAGATGTTGATTTGAGAGGATCAAATCTTGAGAATGAAATGATAATGAGTGTGAGATAATTTCTTCAAACTATGGTAATATTACTAAGAAGATCAATAGGTTAAACTTTTAAAGTAAATCTAAATATAAAAATCTTGGTAATACATCCTCTCGTTACAAGAAATTACCCCCAATATTTGTCAAGTACATAGCATCTGTACCAACCCCTCTAGAGGCTGATAAGTTAAAAGATGTTCAATGTTATGAATATAAAGGGTTTGGTCATATGGCTACTGAATGTGCTAAAACTCTTCGAAAAAGAGGAAATTCTCATTGGGTTTGTGTAGATGACTTTAATGAAGATGACTTTAACTCTGGATCAAGTGCTGATGCTGAAGAACAGTCAGAAGAGATTCATACTGTTGCGCAATTCACTCAGATTGACTGGACAAAGAAATACTTTCAGAACTGTCTCGGATCTCATGTTACTCCAACATTTAGGATCTAACATCAGAACAAGAGGTTTTCCTTTGAGATTGAAATGAATGTAGTTCTCATATTAATTTAGATCTTTTGTTTGATAGTGATGAATCTAACTTTGATTGTTTTTATGGCTCAGTTGATCTATATGCGGAATATTTCTTTGAAGGTGAAATGTTCTAGGAGGAAATCATTGAAGACCTAAAGTCCACCTCTCACAAACTGTTGATTGAGAATCACAAAATTATCAAGATCAATAAAAGTCTGAAGAAAAAGATTGGATGTATGATGGAGATGTTGAAACTGTATGAAAGAGACATTGACAAAAGTAAGGTTGGACTGAAAGAGGTTAAGGTAAAAATTGAAAGAGCTGAAAAGACCATTGCCTAATGGAACTCGGGTACTTCTAACTTTATGAGGTTATGAGTATGGGAAATAAAAGTACAAATGGTGTGGGCTATGTTGAGAAGCCTTCCTCTAAAGTTGTTATTTCTATCTATTTCAAAGCAGGTTTTGTCAAGGAAAGTAAAAGCTTGAGTTTTGTATTTCCTACTAACATGCAAAGAAAACCTACTTATATTTGTCAATATGACTAAGAAGAAAATAGTTAATGATAGGAGTACCAATGTTAGGACAACTACTGATTTCAATGTTATCCCAACATTAGGTGACAAAGCTACTGGACAAAAAAGTAGAACTTGGACTGAAAAATTGAAAAATCCTAAGATTAAAATTGTTTGCAATGTTGTCTTTTCTGCTGTATACTCTAACCTTGCAGGTAAGTGGTATTTTGACAGTGGATGCTCAAGAAACATGACTGGAAACAACGAAAATCTAAAATATGTGATTCTTTTGAATGTTGTAACTGTCACCTATGGAGGAGGCACCAATGGAAAAATCCTTGGAAAGGGAGTTCTAAATGTTGAAGATTTCCACCTCTCAAGGATGTGTTGTTGGTTGATGGATTGAAACAAAAATCTATTTAACATTAGTCGGCTTTGTGATGATAAGTTGCTAGTTACTTTTGATAAAATTTCATGTGATGTGTTTAATAGTGACCATGTTTTCATACTAAAGTAGATGAATCTGTCATTTGGCACAAGAAGCTTGGACATGTACACTATAGGAACGTGGAGAAACTACAGAAGTTAGATGTTGTAAGAGGACTACCAAAGTTGGCTAGCCCAGGTAAAATTATTTGTGGAGACTGCCTAAAGGGTAAACAAGCCAAAGCTGTTTGTACACCACTTTAGGTACAGAGCACTACTCCTAAAACTAACAAGTGTTTTGAACTACTACATATGGATCTCATGGGTCCTATTGAGGTTAGTAGCCTGAATGGTGAGAAATATGCTTTGTCATTGTTGATGATTATTCAAGATACACATGGGTTAAAGTTTTTTAAAGAAAAGTCAGAAGTATTCAGAACATTCAAAATTTTACATTCTAGCATTAAAAATCTTTATGGCACTTCTGCAGGTAGAATTAGATCTGATCATGGAAAAGAATTCGAGAATGCAAATTTTGCGGAATTTTATGATGCTAATGGTATTTTTCATGAGTTTTCTACACCTAAGACATCTCTGCAGAATGGCATTGCTGAGAGAAAAAATAGAACTCTTCAAGAAATGGCTACAATGATGCTAAATGCTAGAAATCTATCTAAGAGACTCAGGGCTGAAGCTTTGAATACTGCATGTCATATTAGTAATAAAGTTTATCTAAGACCTGGTACTACAATCACACCATATGAAATATTGAAGGGTTTGAAACCAAATGTTGCACATTTTCTTGAGTTTGTATGTGACTGCTATTTATTAAATGATAGAGATTATTTGAGCAAGTTTGATCCAAAGAGTGAAAAGTGTATATTTGTTAGCTATTCTCCAACCAATACTCCTTTTAGGATATACAATCCCTGATTGCATACTGTTCAAGAATCAGTTAATGTGGTGTTTGCTGATTTGACCATTTATGCAGGTATTGAGGAAGTCTCTGTTTCGGATGTTACTCCAACAATGGAAACAACATCGAACACAAAAGCTGGAGATGCTGAATTGGAGACTGGAACAAATGTTGATTTAACACCATAGAGATCTAATGTTAGGCAAACATCTGCACAGTCTGATTCTGATGAAGAAACTGTTCCTGTATCTAGAAGAGATCCCCTTGGCAGGATTTAGAAAGACCATTCAGCTACTCAAGTGATTGGTCAAATTACTGAAAGGATGAGAACACGCAACAAAGAAAGGTTAAATTACAGGGATATGGTAAGGTTGTGTGTTCGTATGGCTACACATGTACTGTTGAAAATGCTTCCTGTTTTGTGTCCTCCATCGAACCTAAGAATGTGAAGGATAGTTATTGGATCAATGCTATGCAAGATTAACTGTTACAATTCACCAAAAATAGAGTTTGGAATCTTGTACCTATGCTTACAAATGTAAATGTTATAGGAATAACATGGATTTCCAAGAACAAAACCGATGAACATGGTGTAATTGTAAGAAACAAAGCTAGATTGATTACACAAGATTATACTTAGGTAGAGGGCATCGACTTTGATGAGACATTTGCACCTGTAGCTAGAATATAACATATTAGATTACTTCTTGCTATTGCATGCTTTCTTAAGATGAAACTCTATCAAGTGGATCTGAAAGGAGTATTCCTTAATGGTTTAATAAATTAAGAAGTGTATGTTGAACAACCAAAAGGGTTTGCTGATCCTAAATATCCTAATCATTTGTATAAACTTTAGAAAGCATTTTATGGTTTGAGACAAGCACCAAGAGCTTGGTATGAAATACTAACTGAATTTTTATTAGGTCTGAGATTTTCTAGGGGTGATGGAGACAGAACCTTGTTTGTCTTACGAAAGAACACTGATATTTGCATTGCTTAGATTTATGTCGATGACATTGGCTTTGGGTCTACTAACAAGTCTTCTTTAGCAAGTTTGTTGAGTCCATGATAGGTACATTTGAGATGAGCATGATAGGTGAATTGAACTTCTTTCTTGGGTTACAAGTGAAGCGGATGGAGAATTGTATCTTCCCAAACTAGGAGAAGTATGCAAGGAACCTGGTGAAAAGGTTTGAGCTACTTGAGTCAAAACCTTGCAAAACTCCCATGTCTTGTTAAGTGAATATTACAAGAGATGGCACTGGAAGCAATGTTGACCCAACATTTAACAGACCTATGATTGGTAGTTTGATGTATCTCTCTGCATCTAGACCTGATATTATGTTTTCTGTGTGCGTTTGTGCTAGGTATCCGACTGATCCAAAGCAATCTCACTTGATTGCTTTGAAGAGAATTCTAAGATTTATATCTGGAACTTTACCTTTAAGCATTTGGTACTCATATGACACAAACACTAATCTTGTTGGTTTCAGTGACTCTGGTTGGGCAGGAAATGTAGAAGACAGGAAATCCACAAGTGGGGGTTGTTTCTATTTGGGAAATAATCTAGTTTCATGGTATAGCAGGAAAAAAGGTTGTGTATCATTATCTACATCTGAATCAGAATATGTAGCTGATGACAATTGTGTTACCCAGCTTGTATGGCTTGAACACATGTTGTCAAACTATGGGTTAGATAGTGATACACTCCTCATATGTTTTTGACAATCTTAATGCCATTAGTATCTCAAAGAATATTGTTTAGCAATCTAGGACAAAGCATATAGGCATATGACATCATTACTTGAGATACATGGTAGAGGGTAAGGTGATCAACATTGATCATATTGAGACAAATATTCAGATTGTTGATATGTTTACAAAACCTTTAGATAGTGAGATATTCGTCAGTTAGAAGAAGTCTCTCGGCATGTGCAATATGTGAGAATGTTGGAACATCCAGTGTTGACATAACCCCACTGTCTAGCACTGGTTTCTGTTTGTGGTGTAGATTGTAATTATTTTTGTTTTCTTTGTTTTATTTTGTTTGTTTGTGAGTCCCATTCATCCTTGCCTTGTCATTGTTGGCTTGTGTAGTTGAACTATGTGATGAACAACTCTTTCCTGTTATCAGATTCACATTTTTGTTTTGAAAAGTAATAAAACTTTTGTGTTTGTTTGAGGTTGTTAACCTAACATATGAAGACGTTGAGTACACATAGTTCGCTACTTTGATGTTTATTCAGTTTTGTCGTATTCATATAAAAAGGTTTTACAGGACACGTGGAGAAGCTGGGTTCATGATGTTGACAACATCAATTTTATTCAGTGTGTTTATTTACATGTTTCTATTTTTGGCAAAGGGGCACATGATGGTGGTCCTTTCTACTAGGGTGTTTGGGATTTCGATTGCATGCACTTAGTAGCACTGATCACTTAGTGAACTCTCTTGAATGTAGGTTGGTAAACAAGTATGCATAAGGAATTGGGGTGTTGGCGTCTTGTATTGCCAACATTCAAGGCCTTTGTACTTGCCTGACTTGCTGCTGATAATGGTGTTACTCTGGTGTATGGAGTCTATTGTTGCCCTCATTCAGTAGTGTCATTATCCTTTTGTTTAAGCAACCTTCAGTTTTGGTTCAGATGAGTTATGAAAATAATAAAGATTTGATGTGATGTGAATTGTTGCTGGTTTGAGAATTTCTTCATAAGTGTTTACAATCTTCCAATTTTGACATGACATATTTGCATTCATGTTAGATATGCAATTTTTTCCTTTTTATTGTTTACTTGTGTCGGTTTGGGCTTAGAGGAAGTATAATTCATGTGTTGAGGCATACACTTTGGGTGAGATACTGTAGGGTAACACACTCTTTGTGATTTTCTATGTTATGAAAGTGAATATTTTTCTAATTCATAACTGCTTATCTCTATGTGTTCCTGTTATCTATGTTGATATTCATGATTGGATCTAAACATTATGTTTGTGGTACTCACTTGCTATTTTGGTTAAGTTTCAGATGTAATTTTGGATGTATCTCACGCTCTCTCATGAATCTGCCTTGGTGAAGCCCTATACCTCCACCTTCTGTTTTGAATGTTATCCCAACATTACACATTGTGTTAGTTCAACATTGAAAACATTAAATTATAAGTTTTCAAATTTTTGAAAATCACTCTGGTTACTTGTTACTTAATCATTGACACGTGTGATTCTTTGTACGCGGGAAAGAGTAGTGGGATAATTTTATTGGTAACTTCCCTTAATTCCCACTAACATTCATCTCTCTCTCCACTCTTCACGATTAAAATTGAGAATTTTCCCTAGTTTCCTTACTTGTGCAAAATTATAATTGCCTCTTATATTCTCTGATACTAAAGTTCTCTCAAGTTTTCTCTACAATTTCTCTAACTAACAATGGTGTGCAAGTCTTCTATGGAAACTCTTACAGATGCCACCATTAACAGTGAGCCCACAACAGCTCGTACTCGCTTTCACACCCGTGGAGAAGCTGCAAATTCGATGATGCTCAAGTTGTTGCAAAACAAAAGGCAATCCCTTATTTGCGACGCGCGAATAAATAAAAGACGGGTGAATCGACCTCAAATGTTGTGCCAACACCTGAGAACACTAATCTTGCCATAAATGATCGTGAAATTGGGCTAAATATAGCTAACCATATCTCTGATAATGTTGTTGGTGAATCTGTTGAGGGGGAGGGGTCAGAATCTATGGATGAATTGGTCAGAAAATGATTAATTCTCATAAGAGAAATGGTGGAATTGGTAGTAGATCAATGTATGAGCAGGCTAAGATTGCTGCTAAAGCTAGATCAAAATAGGTGATAAGAATTAATGAAAAGAAGGCTTCAGTTGTTGCTTAGAAGAGAGCCGAAGCTGAGAAGAACGTCGCTGCTGAGAGAAAGAGAAAAGGGAAATAGGTGATGGAAGAGGAAATTGAGGTGGTTGATATTGATGAAGAAGAGGAAGAAGGGGAGAAAGATGAGGAGAAGGTTGAGGAAGAGAAAACTGATGTTGGTGGTGATGCTAGGCCAACACCAGAAGAAGAGAAAAATGAATACTTGGATGGCCTATGGGTGGCTTTTCCTAAAGATGAACATGACTTCTACTCTAATTTTACTTGTCTAAGGTAATTGAGGAGAAGTGGGATGCTTTTAAATGAAGGGAGATCAAAGTGCTTGACTTGCTTGAAGTAAGAGGAATTCAACAATCTGTGATGGAGTTGGATTAATTTTCCCATGAGATTATCACTGAATTCTACCTAAGTGGGTAAGAGATGTGAGGTCTCATAAGTATGCCAAAGCTTGGGTGAGAGGAAAAGTGTTTGATATTAAACCCTCTACAATCAACAAAGCTTGGGGACTTCCAAATGTTGAGGAATCTGAAAATCCTAGTCAAGATGACATGATTGAAGATCTAACTGGTGGGATGGTCAAAGTCTAGCAAGATGCTCTGTCAGCCACTAAACTTACCTACCTTGGTGCTATCTTGCATAAGATTGCAATATTCAATTGGCTGCATAGTAAGAATTCCACTGTGTTTACTAAGGAGTCTGCTATCCTAGTCCACAATCTTAAGAATGGGTTGGCAATGAATATGGGGGAGAGGATCTTGAAAGCTATGTCTGAAGCTACTGGAAGAACAAAAGGGATTTTGTCATTCCCCTCACAGGTTTCAACAATTTTACTGAAACAGGGGTTGAAGACCAGTCACATGGTGGGGTGGACCAAGAATGAAGCAGAGCTCTCCAGCCTTCCAAGTTATTTGGCTAGCACAAGGGTGAAAGATTTGCATTCGAGTCTTGAATGAGTGGTGAGAGCGAGCGAACAGAAGAAGAAAAAGACTCAGGAGTTTTTAGGAACTTTGGTGCCTATGTCTGAAAAAGAAAATTGCATGGTCATTACCTCTTCATTTGTAGAGCAATTGCTTACTTGGTTTAGGAGGAACATTGCTGAAACCTAGAGAGATTGAGGACAAGAAGGAGAACTTGAAGGAGCTACAAAGCCTGGTTAAGAACTTGGAGAAACTCCCTTCTTCACAAAAAGAGGGAGAGTAGTTCCAAATGTTTTATTTTTGGTTTCTGATTTTTTGTTTTTTTTTGCTTTTGAACTGCTGTTTTTTAATGCTATCGGTACATTTTTTATCTGATCAATGAGTATGTTCTTTTTTATTGCCTTAGGTCTGTAATAAGTATTGCTAACCTATTTTGAACTGCTCTTAATGTTTCTACTTATGAAGACATTTTAGAACTGTTGGTTTTCTGTTTAACTTTTGTACATGTACTTACTGGTTTCAATGTTAAGACAACATTGATGAATGTTAAAGTTTGAATTTTGATGAATGTTAAAGTTATTATAACATTGAAGAAATTTTGATGTGATTATGACTTTAATAAATGTCTTTGCTATGCTAACTTTGAATTTTCATAGTTTGCATTAAGGGGGAGCAGTTTGGTTGTTTTGATTTAGTCTTGAAGAATTGTACTTCTGGATATATTACTTGATTGGAACATGTTATTGGTTTTGTGAAGAAAGGCAAAAAGGGGGAAATTGAAAGTGCAAAGTATTCTAGAATCAATGTTAACAGATGTTAGGGTAACATCGAATAACATTGAAAAGAGAATATCTACAAGAATCTATTTTAAACTCCTTTATTTTAGTTTTGTCTTTATTCACCTATTAATTAAGTTCCACGATTTAGTTGTTTATGATTATGTCCAGGAACGTATCTTAATCATAAGGAAGAGCATTAAAATTCTACTTACTTGAAGTTTCCATAATTTAAGAGGAGAAGAACGGTCAACACAAGGCGGTTTCAAGGAAGGAAACAATTGAAGATCTACTACAACTAGGAATCTTTCCCGTATTAACTCTGAATTGAAGAAGGTGTCTTTCCTTATTAGAACTCTAATAAATGAAACAATTATTCAAGAAGGAGACCGAGTTCACAAGGAAGTAGAATTCATCAAAGAAACAACAAGAGTTACCAAAAGTTGTGAACAACACATCTTGGAGATCAAGTTTCGAGAAATCTATATATAGGTGTGAAGTTCATCAAGACAAAGAAAAGACAATAGAACTAAAAGAATCTGTATTGGATTGTTTTGTTTTGCCTTGCAAAGGTTTTGGATAGTCGAGTTAAATCTAGTTTATAGGTTTAAGGAGAAAATTCTTGTCTGCTTTGCTGAGTCCGAGCAACAAGAGAGCGATAGTGATTTTGTTGTGAGAAACGTTTTTGATAAAACCTTTATTGGTTATTTTGCCTAAGGGTAAGAAGTTTATAATCTATTATAACTTCTGAAAATTATCTGCTTGTGTGCTTTAAATTCCGCTGCAATATTACTCTGTCAAGAAGATTACTTCAAGAAGATTACTTGTGATCAAGTTATGGCAACGCCAGCTTAACTTAGAGCTTACCGCATATCAATCCCAGTCCTACTGCTTGAGAAACTCGAGTTAATTAATTACTTCGTACAGGAAAGAATAGGGATGTCGAGTTGTCAACTTTCAAGTTTGGCTGTGCATAACACTACTATCCGGTTATAGAACGATGAACTTGTTGCAAATTGTCTTGATTGTTACGAGTCTATAGGCTTTCCATGGTTTGTGTGTGTGAAGAATGGGTTATATTAGCTAGCTTGGTATTAATTAATTTGGTTTCATGATCATATATATTAGAGATCTTCATTCTTGTTTTTCATCACATATATTGTGCACAAACACGCCCTTTAATCTTCATCATGCTATATATTGATAATTAATTAAAATTCATTGAAACCTCAACATATATTACAGTAGTTATGTTCCTAGATTGTCTGTGTATGTAAAGGAAGGGATTTATAAGGTTAGAATTGATTAATTAATCTGGTTTAATGATGGTAGAGATTTTCACACTGTTTTTTCCATCAGTGATAAACAGCTCTGTTATAAACTTACAATTGTCTCTTTGTTAATTATAATTGCATTTTGTGTATAGAAGTTTAATCTTCGTCATGCTATATTGAATGATTAAAACCCATGGAACCTCAAATCAAGTTGCAGATATATTACAAAGCCCAGTGACGAATTCTAAATTGGTCATTTTTATTATTGTCCGAACAATCAAATTAAATTCTGATACGCTTATTGATACAGTAGAGAATGAAAAGTAGAGAATGAAAAGTAACAAAGCACGCTTCGAGAAGGGCCAAATATCCTTAAACCAAAACTTTATTCAATGCATAAGAAAAATAAAACAACCATGTCTCTACTTATATTCTATTCTGCTCGCTACTCTAACACAAAAAAAAAAGGAAAAGGAATATTAACTAATTAAATCCTGATTCTGCTTCTAAACATAAATGAAGGAAGAAATAAAATATGAAAAATATGGTAAGAAAATATGCTGCACCAGTAAACAGAAATAAAGAAAGGGAACTAAGTATGATAATTAGGTAACAGAATCTCGACTTTGCCTTTGCCGCGTAGTACAACTTCAGCGCTTTTCATCCATAAGAAATCATTCGAATTCTTCGAATCTTCTAGGCAATCGATGCGCTCTTTGTAACACTTATTGTGTCTGATCATAACTTTAAATATACACAGGCTTTTCAGGCTTCATATGGGACTATGAAATAGAATCCCATCACTTTTAAGCTGGTAAATAGCTAACACTATTCTTGTGTTATCTTTAATTGGCGAAAAACTCCCAAAGTTCTCTGTGTTATATGAAAATTAGCACATTGCACTCATTTGTATTTTAAGCTTTTACCAAATGCAAAAAGATGACCCTAACCTTTAACTTATCAAATCTTATAATATATACTTTTAGTTTTAACAGCTTATTTTAATTAATTAAAAAAAACACAATATCTAGAATCGATCTCAGAATACCTATGAAAACATGGTTGTTTCAGATTGTTAATATTGTTATTGATTAGATTTAGGCATAAATACAATTCTATGGCACTTAATATTAGTGGAAATGCATGAAAAAACTATATTATCATCAAAAAAGCGATTCCTATGAAACTCACAAATAAATACCAGCTTAAAAATAACAATGCAGGAGAGATTGGAAGATTAGTATGGCGATCTTTTCCTTATTCATTTGATGGCCATTCTAATCTTCAAATCACTCCTGCATTGTTATTTTAGGCTGTTTTTTTATAGGAATCGTTTTTTTTATTATAATCTAGTTTTTCATACATTTCAAACTAATATTATATGCCATAGAATTGTATTTATGCATAATCTAATCCATCACAATAATAGCAACATATGAAACAGCCATCTTCTCATGTCTCTTGAAATTGTTGGATCGGGATTGATACAACTTTCCAAAGTTTCAGAGCTCAAGTTAAGCTGGCGTTGCCTTCACTTGATCTCAAACAATCTTCTTGATAGAGTAATGTGCAGCGGAATTAAAGAACACAAGAAGATAAATTTTCAATGGTTTATTATAAATAATCAACCATCTAGCCTTACGGCAAAATAACCACGCAGGTTTTACCAAAGATGTTCCTCACCACAAAATCACTCTCGCTCTTTTGTAGATTGGACTCAGCAAAGCAGACAAGAATTTTCTCCTTAAATCTAATCCTAGACTTAACTCAAAAACTCACAAACTTTGCAAAACAAGAAACATAGCAACAATGCTTAAGATCTAATCTCTACGGATTTATAAGCTCTATCGTTTCTCTATGTATCTTGATGTACTTCAACCTTATATATAGGTTTCTTCAAACTTGATCTCCAAGGTGTGTTGTACACAGTTTTGGTAACTTATGTTGTTTCCTTGTTGAACTCTACTTTCCTTCTTGAACTCGATCTCCTTCTTGAATAATAGTTCCCTTTATTAGATTGAGTTCTAATAAGGAAATACTCCTTCTTCAATTCAGAGTTGATCTTGGAAAGATTCCTAGTTGTACTTGAACTCCAAAACTTTCCTTCTTTGAAACCGTGTTGACTTGACCGATCTCCTCCTCTTGAATTATGGAAACTTCAACTTAGGAAACTTGTAATGTTCTTCCTTATGATTAAGAGATGTTCCTGGACATAAACAAAGACAACTAAAATCGTGGAACTTGATTAATAGGTGAATAAAGGCAAAACTAAAATAAAGCAGTTAAAGACAGATTGACAGCATATATACTGGTTTCAATGTTGCCCTGTGAATGTTGGCTCAACATCCATCCAACATTTAAAACCGAATACTTTACTCATGTTTAGAAACATGTTTTAGGTTAAGACTGTTCTCGGGTTTCAATGTTGTCCTCTGGATGTTGGCACAACATCCATCCAACATTGATAACAGAACATCTTACACTTTCATCTCTTGTCGTAACCACTATGCTCAACAAGAAGAAAAAGGTTTTAGTTAATAACTATAGGGAAAAAGCATCAACCCCCCCTCGCCCAATGTTTGGGGTCATTTGCAGTCAACCCCTTAACCTTATTCCAGAACGGTCAACCCCCCATCGTATGACGAAATAAGCAACTTACACCAAGTCAAAATTTTGCACTTTTGAACATGGTATTTCCTCCAAATTTTGACTCACCTTTTGATATGTTAAATATGCTCCCCTAACCTATTGAGTTTGGTGCAGAAAATATGCCCCCCCTAACTTTTGATATTTTAAAAAGAAGCCTAAATTTCTTGATTTTAAGAAAATAAGAAACTAAAAAGGTGGGTCAAATTTTAATAAATCTTTAATTTTATCTATGAATTATTTAACCAAACACCCCAAACTATGGGCACTTTATGAGTTCAGGGTCAGATCATTGTTTTTAGACCCAATGAGGTCTAAACTTTGGTAGTCTGTGTGAATTGCCTCATTTTTTACTTTTCGGCAATTTTCTAACCAAAAACCGTCGAAACATGTATTAAAAGTTTGACTAGAGTATTTCCCTCGTCGAGACGGTTCCGATGGTGGTGACGGTATTGCAAAATTCAAAGTTATAACACATAGATTTTCATTTAATTTCAATACACTTAAATTATTTTTTCGTGTGTTGACTTTGAATTTTGCGATACCGTCACCATCATCGGAACCGTCTCAACAAGAAGAAGTTTCTAGACAAATTTTAAATAATTTTTTTGACTATGTTTGGTCGAAAATTTGTCAAAAAGTGGAAAATGGGGCAATTCGCACATACTACAAAAGTTTAGACATCACTGGGTCTAAAAACAAAGATTTGACCTTGAACTCATAAAATGACGATAGTTTAGGGGGTTTGATGGAATTATCTCCTTTATCTAAAAAAAATAAAAAGAAAATATTGAAATTTTTATAACATTAGGTGGGGGGCAATCTGCCCCAAACTCAATAGGTTAGGGGGCACATTTAACATATCAAAAAGTGTATCAAAATTTAGACTAAAATACCCCTGGTCAAAAGTGTGAAATTTTGACTTGGTGTAAGTTGTTTATTTTGCCATATGATGGGTGGTTGACCTCTTTAGAATAAAGTTAAGAGGGGTTGACTGTAAATGACCCCAAACGTTGGGGTTTTTGATGCATTATCCCCATAACCATATCAATACAGAAATATATTTTTAAGCAAATTAAAGTTCATACATCATTGGCAATACTAAC
This sequence comes from Linaria vulgaris, assembly GCA_948329865.1. Taxonomy (NCBI): domain Eukaryota; kingdom Viridiplantae; phylum Streptophyta; class Magnoliopsida; order Lamiales; family Plantaginaceae; genus Linaria; species Linaria vulgaris. The sequence goes on along the minus strand of OX415250.1, from coordinate 116,701,241 downwards.
TACAATGAAGGATGTAATCCTATAAGGGATAAAAATGTTGATTGTAACGGGTGTAATTCAGATGAACAAATTAGAAATTTAAAGTCGAGGCAAAAGTTGAATTCTATCTCTTTAAAATGATATTTGCCGCGCTCGGTGCTTACGGTTTGATGGGCAATTATTTTTCAAGATGCAACGACTTTTCATCTTAATATAGCAACACTTCAAATATTTAGAACGATAAACCAAAACAAAGTTTTAAACAGTAGGAACAAAATGGAAAGAAAGAAGAGAATGTATGAATTGAATGAAAAATGAATAAGTATTGGGTTCATTTATAAATTACGAAAGTTGGTCTAGGGGGTGACTGAAGAGATACCCATTCATGTGAAAGGTCACATCCTTTCCACGTCACAAGTTTTCCACCAGATTATACACCATTTTGGGCTAATTGTGCAACCATTCATGTGAAAGGTGGTTGTTTTCTAGTGACGGGGTGTGTAGGTGGTTGTTCTCTTACTGGATCTTCCCGCCAGATTTTCAGCCTATTGGACACACTTATTCGGTAGATTCTTACACATAATCACATTTTTTATTAATTATGTAATTTGATGCTTATTAATTTTTATACAGTTAATTATTACTTAATTAAACTTCGTCCAAAAAGGTTAATATTGTAGGAAAAGCCCAAGCCTAGACTCACGTCCCTCAGACGAACGGTGTCGGTGGTGCCCGCGCGTGGGCTTTGAAGCATGGTGGTTTTTCATCTTTCCACCCATTTCTTTTTTCTTTCTTCAAGAAAACTTATTTTTCTTAATGAAATGCAAAGAAGAAATGGGACCAGGGTTATTTTATGAGTCCTTTTAGATAGCTCCGCCGCAGATCGATACACACGACCGAACCCGCATTCGTATTAAACCCCATTCAAGTTTGAAAACACTATAGAAAATCGATGATTGCAGTATTTGTTCTGAGTCCAGTAGACTTCGTACACAACATGTGGCGTGCCTCATTTAATAAATCACGAACACAAGTCCCAATTCGGCCATTAGGGCGTGTCTGATATGATATGACCATTTTGTAAGCAACATGCCAAATCTTTCTATTTTAAGAACACAGACCATTTTTGCAAGTTTCAGTCCCCATTCGGAATATGTGACAAAACAACAGACGAGTTTTATGTGGTATGCGCTTTATGTTTTCTACATGATACGGCTAGCATCACGTATGAGCTCCCGCAATCCATAAAACATGTTGTAATTTAATCAAATATCGAATCTCTACTTAACTCATTATACAATCGATAGACATGCCATAAAATCAAACGCATTTATCACCAACATACAGAAAGAAGAAACTCATTCCAACATATGTGGAATTTAGGGAATGTAAGTGCATCTAATTTACATTATCTTTAGCAAAATGAGAAATTGTAGAGGAACTAATTTTATTTTATTTCGAGAAAAAAATAACTGAAAAAGAAGAATATCGTTAATAGCAATTTTGCAAGTAGAGGGGAATGTTTCTATGAGTGTACTTTGTCAGTACATATCAAAATAGTCAAGGATGTCGAATGGTCTTTCCATGATAAAACTAGATTACCCGATATAGTTAATTCAGAGGATGATAATTGTTAGCCACGGTTCAAAGACATCCAGTGTTAGAATAACTAGACTTCAACATTGAGAATACTCATGTATTATGTAATGCTCCTTCGAATATACCAATCAACTATTATTTTCACATATTTTAGCTACGAAAAGATATCACAGAAGAAAGAGATATACAACTTACAAGAATATTATAAAGATAAAACCTAGTTAAAAGAAAATTCACATTCTCTCTTACACCATATCTTTTAAGACAAACATTACGTGAATGAGGGTTCATGCAAAGTAACAATATACTAAGATATACTTATAGCAGACCGCATCCAAAAACTTACTCTTCTCAACATCACCATATTCTTTTTCATTCTACCTATACCTCCTCAAAATAATCAAACTCACTTTCACTTTCACTTTTTGCATCGCTAGGAATAGGATTCCTTTCCCAAACTTCCTTTCCGTCGTTCAACACAGCAAGGGACCAGTGGCGGAGCCACCCTGGGGGGCTAGGGTGGGCTCCAGTTTGGGGTCAGTTTTGACCCCAATGTAATAGGTATTTGAAAGTGTAAATGTTATGAGATGTTATCGTAACACTGAAGCTGTGAAATGTTATGAGATGTTATCATAACATTGAGCTAATAAAGTGTTATAATAATATTAAATATTAACACTGAACAATCTAGTTTATCTTTTATATTATTATCTTACCTTATTCATATATTAATCTTGTTCCACAGTTATAGTTATCTATGTGTATTCCAGGATAACACGATTCATAGAGGGAATCAATTATTTCGATCATTCACACCTTCCATATAAGAATCGCACGAATGGGAAAATCTTCGCATTCACCATTAATAAACATGTGCGCCAAAAGCACAATTAAGGGGGAGTTCCACATTAACCACGCGCCAACTACTCGCGCTCAACGAATAAACCTAAATTTTAGGATGGATTCCAAACACATTCACCCTTCCAGCATAAGCTAATCTTAAATGTTATTGTATATTGCTAGTTTGTTACTTTTACTCAGTTAAGAGATTGCATAATAGACCAAGAAGAATTAATTAGTATTATACAGTACTAAAAACTTAAATGTTGTTATTGTATATTGCTAGTTTGTTACTTTTAAACACTAATTAATTTCTATGCAAATCCTTTGTTGTAGTTATTAAAAAATTATTCATGTAGATATGAATAATTAAGATTCTTTTTTTTTTGCCACAAAAAGTCGAAGAGCTCAACTCTGAAATTTTTTACTTTTATTATTTTGTATCGAACAATGACTATTTCTTATTTTATTTAATATATTAGTACTTATGTAATTTTTGATTTTTTTTTTGTCTACATTACTTAAGTTTAAAGTAGCCTAGGGCAAAAAAATAATCTTGGGCCCGCCCTGACCACAACTGTTCGGTTGATTACGGGATTCCAGAGATGAATGCTGGTATACATTCGACTACCGAGAGAGAGGCATAGCACGTCATTGCAGGAACCCTACGACTCTGTAGAATGTTATTGTGTTATCGCAAAAAGATAATCTGATTTTGATAGTTTCTTCAAAACGAAAGTCTCCGTTGACGGTGTCATGTATACGGAATATGTATCAATGTAGCAGGCTTCCGAATAATGCCTGATTAGGAATTGGTTTAAGGTGGAATTTGATGCAGTAGGTTGGTGGGTGTGGAATAAAATGAAATGGAGGCTTGAAATCAATGAGTTCCATGATTGTTTTGACGGATTTGAGGTTTAATAGGAATTTGGGGGTACCTTTGTTAGGATTTTGATCAACAATTTTTCAGGTAAATAATCAGACATTTATTTTTTATTTTTTTATGATATAATATGTGAAGAAGAAATGGCAAGAAATGTGCAACATAAGGGAACTAAGGTTTCAGAGGTAAAAGAAGGTCACAATGAGGTGGTAGTGTTTTTTATGATTTATATTTTACATCTAAAGCTATGAGGCCTACTAAGTATCCCAATATCAACCTAACTCTAAAACTAGTGAGATGTTAGCGAGACAGAAAGAGAAAAAGATTGTTGAACGTTATACAAGTGAGTTGAAAAGTTTTTCTTGATGTCTGAAAAGTGAAAATCAAGGGGTGTATATACAAGGAGATGAGCTCAATGAATGGCCAAATCAATCTAACAACCTATAAAGACTAAAGAAAGGTTCTATACTCTTCGTACAATAAAATTGAATTGGCCAATCCTAGCCAAGTACTAGAGAATTTTAACATTATTATATACAAGGAATAATATAGAGTTGGCCTATTATTATTCTAGAGCACCCCAAGAACTATGTATTTTGGATCGGTCAGCCAAAGTGCAAGGTGTTTGTACATGTTGCACGCGCGTCGTTCGGTCTGCTTGGGTGCATACCGCGCGCTGTTGGTTGTATGATGTGGACTCCTGTTCGTCGGTCAAGCAAAAGTGGGGTCGCACATGAAATCCTCTCCCACCGGGATAGGCAACGTCCCCCATGCTTGAAAACTCCAAAACGCTTGAATCTCGTTCCAAAACTACTATCACTCGTTCTAGGTCCCTTCATTGGATTAAGCATTAGCGCCAAGGCTTGACCCTCTAGCACTTGACAATCCACTCGACAAATATCTGACAAATTGTGGTCATGGTGCAAGAGTAATAACATTACCATTGCATTTCATAGGTCATGGGTTCAAAACCTGGTAACAACAATTAATTCATTACTAAGATTTTTTTTTCTTAAGGAGCCCAAATAATTGACAAAATCAATACCTCTAAATGATCTCAATCCATCACTAAATGTAAAAATGAAGTCCATACTTTAAATTCCTTTACACTTGAAAAAACACTCATCTTTTTCTTAAACCTTCCACATTAAATCTCGAGATATTTAGCATATTGTACAAAATTATATATATATATATATATATATATATATATGTGTGTGTGTGTGTGTGTGTGTGTATGTGTTGTGAAATTAGACAAAGTAGGATAAAAAGCTGAAAAGCGCCGTTTTTGGGCGTCAAATCTGTGGGGCGCCCGCCCCAGACCATGGAGCGCGCAACCCAAGCGTGAAAAGCGTATGTAAGTGTGCTTATTTGTTGAAGTGCATGCCTCATCAAGTAAAGCAGTAAAAGTTGCATGCTTTTATCATCTTTTTAGCCTAGAAAGACAAAAAGGCAAAGGTGGCTACATATGTAAATTTAATGAAGAGAAAAAATCAAAGAGAAGGTTAAGTCACATGGGAATTAGGATAGGAAACTGTGACCCGCGTCCAGCTATTCTTTTCTATTTTCTATTCAACTCTTTTCCTTTCTTAATTGTTTTAAGGCCTACTTTGTTTCCCCGAAAAATAGGAAAAAATAAAGATTTTAAATGAAAAAAAAAATTTCCTACTGTTTGATAATTTGAGATTTTTTTTTCGGGGAAACAAACTAGGCCTAATTGTCAAATGGGAAAATTCTTTCATCTACCTCTTTTTTTGGTTTCGTGGTTATTAAAACATGTTAAATAGATTTTTTTTTAATATATTGTTCCGTTTGGTTTTGAACTTTGAATATTCTTATTTTTCTAACTCGAATATATGTTAAATATTAAGCTTATAAAAGTTTATCTTTTTGTTTTATGTAATATTTGTTGTGTTATTATATATTTTATTGTAACATTATATTTAAAATAAATTAAAATATTAGTATTTATTGGGCTTACGCCTCGCCTCTACGTATGAAAAATGCCTAGCTTACGCCCAACACCTTTAACAATTCTGTTATATACAACGAATATATGATAAATTTTATTGTTTAATATTATTTTCTAATAGATAATAGTCTTGTGCATTCAAACTAAATTTATTATTTGTTGAGGCTTTAAAATAGATTACTAGATGTCTTTTTATATGTCTATTAAAGTTTTATTTTTTTAATTCTATAAATATACAAAATATTTTAATTAAAGAGAAGCATGTATATTCCAAATATCTCATTTACAAGTGTTATTAGAAAGTTTTATTTTTCAAAGAACTAGTATATTTGACACACGCAAGGAGTGCGTGTAAAAAATAAGAAAGATAAATGAAGGTGGAGTCACTTTCTTATTTGTAGGGATTGCAGTTGTGCTAAATATGTAAAATGACAATATTACTCTGGTATACTTTTACTTAAAGAGAGAGAAAGATGGGTATTTTAGGGAATACAAAAGTTGGTATCTAAACTGCCATTTTGTGAGTGAGAGAGCTTTGCTTTTAATGTAGTATTAGATTGTAAAGCTTAACTTCAACAACATCTTTATTTTAACATATGTTTTTTTATCATTTTGTACTAAATGGTAAATGTTTTTTATTATGTTGAATATATTTAATATATATATATATATATATATATATATATTATTTAAGTTAATTGTAGCTGAGGTTCAAAAAAGTCCTGGCTTCATCCCCGCAAGGGACTCAATATAAGATCCAAGGTAAACTGTCGTGCTTGAAATCTCAAGTTTTACACTTGCTCTCGTGTCCAAGTTATATGCAATTAGCCCCCGATCCTGCACCGTTAAGAAGATATCACCATCCGTTCAGAAATTGTGAATAGCTTGAACTCCAAATTGTAGAAAATTGAACATTCTACTCCATGATTCAGCACTTCCGTACTTGTTCATAACTGAGAGGGAACAAATGTTGTGCTAACTAACAACAAGTGATTCTCGAATAACCACGGGTTTTAAGTTTCCCGCATGACAATATACCAGTGCTTCTAGCAACGGCATTTCGCCAAACACCTCAAGCCTAATGTCAAAACACTTAATCAATTTTTCTCGATTTTGTTCAATCCTCTTACCAATCCAATCATTCTCATTAATAAACACATGGGTCCAAAGATTCACCAACACCACACAATTAACGGAGAGTTCCACGTTAACCATGCGCCAACTTCTCGCGCTCAACTAATAAACTTTAAGTTGAGGATGGATTCTAAACACATTCACTATTCCCGCATAAGCTAATCTTAACTTTGTAGTCATTATTCTCGACATCAAACCCAAATAACAGCAAACACCCCGTGTACTGAGAAGTCCATTGAGACCTAAGGACCGCAAAGGGCGGACCCATGCTTGGGCTTACCTGGGCTCCACCCGGAAATTTCTTAGTTAACATCAATGTTAGCATCCACAAGCCCATTTTATGGGCATGGGTGTAAGTCCCACAGCACTTTTGGGGGGCTGTGGGATCCACACACATGCCCATAAAATGTGCTGTGGATGCTAACATTGATGTTAGCTAAGATGTTCTCGGCTCCACCCCAGGTGAGATTTTTGGAAGCCCATATAGTTTTAGTATTGTTATGCATGGATTGTAAATAGAAAGTCCAATAGAAAAAATACATAACACATAATAAGAATACAAACTCGGCCCACAATTCACTTTAACTCTCGCCCATATTGTTTTTATTAATTAAAATTCTTTTGAAAAATATGGCAGGTGGAAGAAATGATGAAGCAAAGGGCTGTTGTTATCTAGAATTTGGGGCTAATGTGGAAACTATGTGTGTCTCCGTTATGGAGATAGATACTTGTATTGCTCATAGGAAAGTTTGTGATGTGTATTTTTGTGAGACAAGAGATAGTTTATCTGCACTCTTGGTCACTTTTGGGCCAAGATGTGATTTGTAGATCTCATTTGGAAGAAACGTTCTTTAGTTTAAAAAAATAAAAGAAAAATAGTAATAATAATGAAACATACTTTGCTTTTTCCAAAAATTTAAAAATTTGAGTAAGAGTGTGCAACAATATATCACCCAAAATTTTGGAAGCTAAAAATCATTTTACTCATTTAGAAGATTGCATAATAGAGCAAGAAGGATTAATTACTATTATTGAGTACTAAAAACTTAAATCTTATTGTACTAATTTGTTACTTTAAAATACTAATGACTTTCTATGCAAATCCATCGTTTTAGTTAATTAAAAAATATTGATACAGATAATTAAGATTCTTTTTTCCTTTTTTTGCGTAGAAAAGCCGAAGAGCTCAACTCTGAAAGTTTTATTTTTATTTTTTTGGGTCGAACAATGATTAATTTTTATTTTATTTGATATATAAGTACTTATGTGTTTAATTTTTCTTTTACCATACTTAAGTTGAAAGTAGCCCAGAACTAAAAAAAACAATCATGGTCCGCCGTGACTGCAACTACTCGATTGATTACGGGATTCCAAAGGCGAGTGCTGGTGTGCATTCGACTATCAAGAGAGAGGCAGAGCATGCCGTTGGAAGAACCCACGGCTCTGTAGAATTTTGTAATAATACCGTAACTTTGTAGATAATTTAAATAACTATAATTTTGAGATTTTAATAGCGTAACAACCGAATTAACTAACGTAGTGATTAACGACTAATCAAACAAAAAATTTAAAGAAGGCGAGAAGAAAATTGAAAGAAATAGAGAGGATTAAGATAAAGAAACAATAAGTATGAAAATATGTCCATTAATAAAATTTTAGCCTCATATTTATAGGCTCAGAGATAAAACATATCATAAATAAAACTCTTAGCAAAGCATTATTAAGAAACCCAGCTGAATATTAAATTACAAACTCAACTAATCTCTAATTTCTAAATTTAGTTATTATTACAATTATAATTATTTTTTGTCAGATATCATCCCTTTTATATTACGTATTATGTATTAGTTAAATATTTGAAATATAGTCCTTTATATTTTGTGATCTAAAGTTTGTATAGACTTGTAGCATGTAATTACATTACTAAATTTTAAATCATGATCGCGAAAATACTGGCTATAATAGTAAATCAGACTTTTTTCGCTTATGGAATGGAACTATAAGTCATGAGTCATCTATCACCGACCATTGATTTTTAAGCCCACAACAGAGGGAATGAAACAAATATCACAAAATGGGCCTAACACCCAGTCCTGATTATTTGGGCCTTTGTTTTCTTAATTACCCCTAAGTAGGGGTGTTTGGGCCGGGTCGGGATCTCGGACTCCCGCCCGACCCGCCGGGGTTTTCCCGGATCGGGAAAAACCCGGCAAATTCCCTCCCGGTCAAACCGGGAATTTGCTCCCGGTTTGACTCCCGCCGGGAGGGAACGGGATCCGAATCGGATCCCGTTCCCTCCCGCGGGATCCCGAGAGGCAGTTTCCCTTAATTTTTTTTTGTTTTACATCTTCTTAAACTCACGCAGCAGACCCTCACAGTTCACACAAACACACACTGAGACACACATTCTCTCAAGCAAAATCACACACTCACGGCATACACTACACCGCCGCCCCACCACGCGGTCCACGCCGCACCACCAAACACCTCGGTCTGACGCTCCCCTCAACTCCAACAACAACACCACCGCCAACAATTATCAAAATTAAGAGGTAATTTGTCAAAACCTTTGCAGCCCTAAGCCGAGACGCCACCGTTTTGTACATAATTAAGCTTCGATCGGTTGATTATAAGGAGAATGGGAGATTGGTGAAGAGCGGTTTGGGTACAGAAGAAGAAGAAAAAGAAAAACAGGAGATTGGTGAAGAGGGGTTTGGGTACAGAAGAAGAAGAAGAAAAAGAAAAACAGTATTATTATTTATTATTATTAGTATTCTATATTGTGCCTGCGAACTATGTAGGTACTAAATAGTTTAGTAACCCCATTCACTTCTTATTTATGTCTTTTCAATAAATTAATTATTCATTAATAATGATGGGCACTCAAGATTTTTAAATGGTGGGTGGGTAGGTACTCAATAAATTAGTTCATCCCCAAAGCAGCAAACTGCCCCCGGGGATCACGGGATCCCTCCCGTCCCGGCGAGAATCCCGTTCCGCCGGGAACAGTGTTCCCGGTGGGAGGAACGGGAGCTGTTCAACAGCTCCCGCCCCGGCAATTTCCGATGGGCCGGGGTCGCGTCCCGGCGGGACCCCGGCCCATAACACCCCTACCCCTAAGCTTCATCTGATGTTGATTTTATTGGAAGCTGTTGAGAATATATATCCTACAAAGGTAATGTCTTAAATTAGTTTTACTAAAAAACGAGTTCCCTCTCCACTGATCAAAGTCTTTTAAGTGGAGAATATGAGCTTCACGTATGTGGACTCGCGACCTACCCATGTGATGGCACAAAAGATAATATCGGGTCACACGTGAGAGGGGTGTTGAGAATATATCTCAAATCTTTTGGTTATAGTCTTGAATTATTCTTAATAAATAGTAGTTCTTCTCCGCTTAATAAGGTCTTAAGTGGAGAAATATGTGTTTCAATTTCTATCAATTCTTAATATCAACCAAAAACGTTAGCAATAAAGTTTCAAAATGCTCGATCTAATCTCTTATTGATTCAAACTGTACTACAAAACAAAGTCGTATAATACATATATATATATATATATATATATATATATATATAGTTTTTGAATCGTAAAACATTGCGACAATAACTAAACTTGTTGTAGAACTTAGTGAAGCTATTAATATACATTTTGGGTTACATCCATGAAATTTATTTCATGTCAGTTACATAGCATGTTTATCAGTACTCATTTCAATTATAATTCCGTATCAAATTAGTTATAAAACTAAACAAAAGAATTGACTTAAAATACTAATTAACATAATGGCCTAACAGTCATGGGTTCCAAAAGAATTGGACCTCAAACAATTTGTCTCACACTGCACATTACGGGCTCCACAAAGTATTGCTGAGATGATTTTCCAATATATTTGCGAAACGGAAAATTAAATGCTTGACTAGCTTCCATGATTCCCTCAAATTACACAAATAATGCACCACACAATCAGCCCCAGAAAAGTTCTTCTCAAGGTTCAATGTAATGTGTAGGGAGGAAGCACTACAAGACTGGGAGGTCTTTAGGGACCGCCCAGTAGTGACCAAAGTTAAGTCGCTGAAAAGACCGCCCAGTAGTGACCAAAGTTAAGTCGCTGACCTTCAGCGACCTAACTTAGGTCACTCGGCCCATTGGCGAATATTTTCGCCATTGACAGTCAATAAGGACCGCCAAGCGGTCACTGTTGACACTAGTCAATAGCGACCGCCAAGCGGTCCCTGTTGATACTAGCCGTTGTCAATAGGGACAGCCCAACGGTCCCTATTGCCCATATTTGTGACTGCTCGGCGGTCACTACTAATATTCATACTTAAAAATGTGATTTTCCGATTGTAAATCCATGAAATAAATTTAAGGCCATCGGGATATATGGCCATCGAGTGATGTAGAAAAGGCCTATCATCGGGGGATAAAATTATTTCTCCATAACATCATCTCCGATGGCGCACGGATTACAACATTCACATCGCATCCGATGCTAAAGGCACTACTAGTCTTGGATGACTCTACGATGCCTAATAATCACCGATGCTTTAGCCAGTGAACAATCCTAAGGAACAGGAACACGATAAACACGTTCCCCCTAATGGATGTCTACTATAATGATATTTTAGGGTATATATCCTAACGACCCGATGGGGAGACATCCCGATGGCACAACAATAACAAAATTACCCGATGGCACCACTACGGGCAGAGTAATTCGATGGCACAACAATAACAAAATTACCCGATGACACCACTACGGGCAGAGTAATTCGATGGCACAACAATAACAAAATTACCCGATGGCACCATTACGGGCAGAGTAATTCGATGGCAGTCAATCCGAGGGAAAAGAAGTTCGTCCGAAGGCAAACAAGAGAAACGCTTCTAGAACAATAACCAAGTGTCATCCTTCGAGATATTCTTGCCATGCAAAGACTAGGTGTCATCATAAATATCATGAATCAACCCCAAATTAACCAGGTGTCAACCTTGCTCGTGATGCATCAACACAAGAAGAGTTGGGTGGCCGTATTATAGACAGCGGAGTTAACATGTAAACATTTTTCATCTGCCACCCAATATGGGGCATGCAATCGAAAGAGGGCTATAAATACTCTCATTTGGTAAAGAAAAAGGGGGGAAATCTTCCTGGAAGAAAAAAAAAACATATTCTAAATTTAGCCTGTAAACTAAGAAAAGAATATTGGTACAACACCATCTTGCTTTGCTTCTTACAAAAACTCACTTACTGACTATTTGGGCAAGGCGTTCCTCGAATAAAAGAATATAAAATTACTCCGATGAGTTAACAAATGGCGCCGTCTGTGGGAACGCCATAAATTATTGCCTTCGAGTTACGTCAGTAAGAGAGTCTCGACACTTAAGATATTCAGAACAAATGGACAGATCAGCCCACTCCGAACATCGGACAGAAAATCAGAGTGAGAGTATATATCAAGAATCTGCAGAGGGTTCCCCTAGAAACCCCCCGCCACCTAATGCCGACTATATCAATATCCCGAGGATAGTGTTTGAAGATCTAGTAGAAGCATCTTTAAGAAGAGCTCAAGCTAATGAAAGACCCCTAGAACCACAACCTATACTACCCTACATAGAAAGATATAGGGTGGAAGAGCAAGGATCAAGAATGATGCCAACTCCACAGCAAATACCACCACCACAACCAGGGTATCGACAAGAGGGGTATCCAGGAGTAATACCTCCACCAGGTAATGGTTTCGAGGATAGAATGTCTCCCTATCGTCCCAACATGTTTCCCCATTCAAGCAATGAGCCAGCTCTTTGGGAAATGCTGAATCATCTCCGACGAGAGATGCTCATCATGAAAAGGGCCATCACACCGGAGGATGAGCCAGTATACCACGGATCTCCGTTTATACCGGATATTGCACAAGCTACAATTCCAGCCTATGTAAGAGCGGTTAACCTACCCATGTATTCAGGAGAGAAAGATGGAAAAGACCCGCAGGATCACATCAATCAATATATCGCAACGATGGATTTGCAGTCAGCCCCGAATTTTGCGTTGTGTCGAATATTCCGGGCTACACTGACAGAAAGAGCACAATCGTGGTTCACACAGATATCACCGGGCACCATATCCAATTTCTCCCAACTGGCTAGTCTATTCGTACGACAGTTCGCCTGTAATAGACGATATCCAAAGTCAGCATGCCATTTATTTACCATAAAACAACAAAAAGATGAATCCTTGAGAGATTTCATGAAACGCTTCTCTGATGAAGTGTTGGATGTTCCAAATTTTGACCCGACCATGATAGCAGACATTCTTGCCCAGGGATTACGGTCGGGAAATTTCTTCCGATATCTGGTAGGAAATCGAGTGAAGGACATGAATGAATTAATGCAGAAAGCAGAAACTTATATCTTGATGGAAGAAGCCGAAAAGTCTAAGCTGAAAGCAGAAAGCGTCGATGCCGATGCAAGGCCAAAAGAAAAAGAGGAATCCAAAGGACTCCCGCCTCGGAGAGACACTCCGAGAGTAGTGAAAAGGCATCTTCAACCGGTACCACTACCAGCCTTGACAATCACTCAATCGGAAGTTTTAAACGTGATGCGAGGAAATAAAGATTTCTCTTGGCCTATGCCAGTAAGACAACCATACAAGAAAAATGATACATGAAAGTTCTGTAAGTATCATGAAATTGTTGGATCGGGATTGATACAACTTTTCCACGTTTCAGAGCTCAAGTTAAGCTGGCGTTGCCTTAACTTGATCTCAAACAATCTTCTTGATAGAGTATAATGTGCAGCGGAATTAAAGAACACAAGAAGATAAATTTTCAATGGTTTATTATAAATAATCAACCATCTAGCCTTACGGCAAAATAACCACGCAGATTTTACCAAAGATGTTCCTCACCACAAAATCACTCTCGCTCTTTTGTAGATTGGACTCAGCAAAGCAGACAAGAATTTTCTCCTTAAATCTAATCCTAGACTTAACTCGAAAACTCACAAACGTTGCAAAACAAGAAACACTGCAACAATGCTTAAGATAAAATCTCTACGGATTTATAAGCTCTATTGTTTCTCTATGTATCTTGATGTACTTCACACCCTATATATAGGTTTCTTCAAACTTGATCTCCAAGGTGTGTTGTACACAGTTTTGGTAACTTGTGTTGTTTCCTTGTTGAACTCTACTTTCCTTCTTGAACTCGATCTCCTTCTTGAATAATAGTTCCCTTTATTAGATTGAGTTCTAATAAGGAAATACTCCTTCTTCAATTCAGAGTTGATCTTGGAAAGATTCCTAGTTGCACTTGAACTCCAAAACTTTCCTTCTTTGAAACCGTGTTGACTTGACCGATCTCCTCCTCTTGAATTATGGAAACTTCAACTTAGGAAACTTGTAATGTTCTTCCTTATGATTAAGAGATGTTCCTGGACATAAACAAAGACAACTAAAATCGTGGAACTTGATTAATAGGTGAATAAAGGCAAAACTAAAGAAAAGCAGTTAAAGACAGATTGACAGCATATATACTGGTTTCAATGTTGCCCTGTGAATGTTGGCTCAACATCCATCCAACATTTAAAACCGAATACTTTACTCATGTTCAGAAACATGTTTTAGGTTAAGACTGTTCTCGGGTTTCAATGTTGTCCTCTGGATGTTGGCACAACATCCATCCAACATTGATAACAGAACATCTTACACTTTCAATCTCCCCCTTTTTGCCTTTCTTCACAAAACCAATCAACCTGTTCACATAACAGATAATATGTCCAAATATCAATTAAGCATAATAATCTAAACTACTCAAACTGCTCCCCCTTAATGCAAACTATCAAGTATTAACTTGGCATAACAAAGATTAATCATTAAAGTCATCACCACAACTCAAAAAAAGTTGTTCAGACATTTAACTCATCAATGTTGTCTCAACATTAAGACCAGAATGTACCTGCACATTAGTTTATCAGCAGAAACAGCAGATATAGACTATCTTCATAAGCAAAAGCATTAAGAGCAGTTAAAGCTAAGTAGCATTACCATTACAAACCAAAACAAATAAGAAGGACTAACAGCAAAATAGAAACAGTTCAAAACATATCAAAACAAAAACATAAAAACCAGAAATCAAAAATTAAAAACTAGATCACTCTCCCCCTTTTTGTGAAGAAAGCTCCTCCATGTTCTTAATCAAGACATCCAGCTCTTGTATTTGTTTTTCCTTGAAAGCAACTTCTCTCTGAAGATTGGCATAAGCACTTCTATACCAAGTCAACTGCTGATCAACAAAAGATTTTGTTGTTACCCTGGTTTCTTCCTCATCAGATTGAGGCACTGAAGCTCCAACAAATGGTTGAGCCTCCTTTTCCTCTCCAGGTGCAACTCCATCTTCCGGATTCCAAGGCAAGTCCTTCACTCTTGTGCTAGATAAGTAGGATTGAGTGATGGTGAACCTAGCCTTGTTCTCTGATATTCCTCCAAACTCTTTCTTGTTCATCTTCTGTTTTAGCAGCAGAGTTGTGATCAAAGAAGGAAATGGTAGAATCCCTTGCTTCCTCCCAGCAGCATCTTCCATAGCCTTTAAAATTCTCACCCCAATATTCACAGCAAGCCCATTCTTTAGTTTGTAGACCAAGTAAGCTGACTCCTTAGTCAAAACAGTAGAATTTTTAGTAGGCAGCCAATTATATGATGCACATTTGTGCAGAACAGCACTTAGGGCAGTGAGCTTTGTTGTTGGTAATTGTTCAACCCAGGTTCTCTCTAGACCACCTGTGATATCCTCAATCACCTCATCTGGCTTTGGATCTTCAGATTCCTCAACATGTGGCAGTCCCCAAATCTCATTTATCTTCTTAGGACTAATGTCAAACACTTGTCCTCTTACCCAAGCTTGACCATATTTGGGAGACAACTCACAAGTGATATACTTTGAGAGATTCAGGTAGAATTCTTGTACAAGCTCAGGAGCATAATCACCATGCTTCTTCATTGAATTCTGAACCCCTCTTGCTTTCAACAACTCAAAAACTCTGTTTCTTTTAAAGTTGCCCATGTCCATGACCCTCTCTTTGTGAAAATCCCTCTTTCTAAAGTCATAAGCCTTGTCCTCTATCTCCTTATTAAGATAGTATCTAGACCTAGCTTCCTTACTAAAATAGGATAATGCAAGAGTGTCACAGTACTCTTCTTCATTCTCATCATCATCACCACTAGCTTCAGACTCTTCAGCCGCAGTTTTCTCTTCCTCTTTCTCCTCTTCTTCTATATCACCTACCTCAACTTCCTCATCCACAATTTGTTTCCCTTTCCTCACTCTCTCAGCCTCAGCCTTAGCCTTAGCCTTTTTCTTCTCAAGTCTCTCTCTTTGAGCTCTTCTAGCCTCAGCTCTTAGCAAGGCTATTTTACTCATTGGCCTAGACCCCATAGGTGTTCTCTTTCTTCTAGAACCAGCTCCAGATCCCTCCCCCTCAATTATATTATCAACATTATTCACTTGGGGTTTAGGGTTAGCCATATTTACCTCAGATTCAGATTCATGGGCTTCTGATGTTGCGCCAACATTCGACTTAGATTCCACATTCTTAGCTCACTTTGCATGTCGTTGATAAGGAATCGTTGGTCGTTTTGCAGCAACTTGAGCAGTAGGCCATCCTTGATCCTCACGCGCAGCAGCCCTGGTGCGTGTTGTTGTTTTCTTGACATTCACGGCCAAATCTGCAAGAGTGTCTAAAGGAGTCTTGCTTGCCATGTTAGTTTTGAGAATTGAGAGAAAAATATGAGAGATTTTTAGATAATTATTTGCAGAAAGAAGGACAAATTGCACGAGTGACAGAAATTAGGGCAAGTTGTTCTTTTAAGTTGTGAAGAGTGGAGAGAGAAGGAAAGAATGTAAGTAGGATTATGGAATATGATCAATTAAGTTTTCCCACTCCTCTATTCCCGCGTAAGAACTTCACCACGTGTCACTTAAACACAACAAGTAACCAGAGCAGTTCACAATAAAACAATAAAAACTTAGTTTTTAAAATTTTAAACAAACTTATAAGTTACTGACTTCAATGTTGTGCAGAACGTGTGGCAATGTTGGACTAAGATTCAGATCAGAGAGTAGAGTAACATTCAAACCAGTAGGTTTTCAAACCATAATATTTGAGGTTTTGGGCTTCTTCAAGGCAATTTCATGTGAGAGCGTGAGATATATCCAAACTTATATCTGAAACTTCACCAAAGTAGCAAGTGAGTACCAAAAACATAAGATTTAGATCAAAATCATGAATAAGTAACATATCCAACAGAGAACACACAGAGATAAGCAGTTATGAATTAGAGAATTAATCCACTTCCACAGCATAGAATGTCACAAATAGTGTGTCACCTGCAGAATGTCACCCAAAGAGTATGCCTCAACACATGAAAGGGACTATATACTCCCCCTAAGCCCAAACCTAGTCAACCACACTAACCAAAGATGAAAGACAATGCAGTTCTATAATGAATGCAACAATGTTATGACAACATTGACAGATGGTATACACAGTGAATCACTTTTCAAACCAGCAACAGTTCACATCACTTCAAATCTTCACTATTTTCATTATCTCTTTAGAACAAAAACTGAGGGTTGTTTTTAAAAAAAGGATAATGACATTACTGAATGAGGGCAGCACTAGACTCCACACACCCCAGTAACAACATTATCAGCAGCAAGTTAGTCAAGTACAAAGGTCTTGAATACTGGCAACACATTTATCATGTACCCCAATACCCCAATTCCTTATGCATACTTGTTTACCAACCTGCATACAAGAGAGCACTAAGTGATCAATGCTACCAAGTGAAGGCAATCGAAATCCCAAACACCCTAGTAGAAAGAACCACTCTTATGTACCCCTTGGCCAAAAAAACAAACAGAGACATGCAAATAAGCACAACTGAATATCATTGAAGATGTCAACATCATGAACCCCAGCTTCTCCACATGTCCTGTAAAACCTTTCCATATGAATAAGACACAACTGAATAGACATCAAAGTAGTGAACTTTGTGTACCCCAGCTTCTCCATATGTTAGGCTAACACAACCTCAGACACACTTTAGAGATTTATACTTTTCAAAACTTAGATGTGAATATGCAAGCTAGAAAGATTAGTAAAACACAGTGATCAACCACACAATCAAATATGCCAAACAAAGATCAATGTGACTCAAAAAGAAAAGAAAAGAAACAAACAAAAAACAAAAAAGTTACATCCTACACCACAACCATTAACCAGTGCTAGACAGTGGTGTTATGTCAACACTGGGCTCCTAACATTCTCACATATTGCACATGCCGAGAGATTTCCTCAAACTGAAGAATCTCTCACTATCTAAAGGTTCAGTAAACATATCAGCAAGCTGATTATTTGTCTCAATATGCTCAATGTTGATCATTTTATCCTCAACCATGTCTCTCAAGTAATGATGTCTTATATCTATATGCTTAGTCCTAGAATGCTGAACATGATTCCTTGAGATACTAATGGCACTAAGATTGTCACAAAACATGAGGAGAGTATCACTATCTAACCCATAGTCCAGCAACATGTGTTTAAGCCATACTAGCTCGGTAACACAACTGCCAGCAGCTATATATTCAGATTCAACTGTAGATAATGACACACAATTCTGTTTCCTACTATACCAAGAAACTAGATTGTTTCCCAAATAGAAACAGCCCCCACTTGTGGATTTTCTGTCATCTACATCACCTGCCCAATCAGAATCACTAAATCCAACAAGATTTGTATTTGTATCAAAAGAATACCATATGCCCAATGATGAAGTTCCAGATATATATCTTAATATTCTCTTCACAGCAATCAAGTGAGATTGCTTTGGATCAGCTTGGTACCTAGCACAAACACAAACAGAAAACATAATATCTGGTCTAGAGGCAGAGAGATATAGAAGACTACCAATCATAGATCTGTACAATGTTGGGTCAACATTGTCTCCAGTGCCATCTTTAGTAATCTTCATAGAAGAAGACATGGGAGTTTTGCAAGGTTTTGACTCATGTAGCTCAAATCTTTTTACCAGGTTCCTTGCATACTTCTCCTGGTTTAAGAACATACCATTCTCCAGTTGCTTCACTTGCAATCCCAGAAAGTAGTTCAGCTCTCCAATCATGCTCATTTCAAATGTCCCTGTCATTGACTCAACAAACTTGTCTAGAGTAGACTTGTTAGTAGAACCAAATACAATATCATCCACATAGATCTGAGCAATACAAATATCAGAACTCTTTCTTAGAATAAACAAGGTTCTGTCTCCATCTCCTCTATTGAACCCAAGACTTAACAAAAATTGAGTTAGTCTTTCATACCAAGCTCTAGGTGCCTGTTTTAAACCATACAAAGCTTTCTCAAGTTTATACACATAATTAGGATATTTAGGATCAGCAAAACCTTTAGGTTGTTCAACATATACTTCTTTGTCTATCAAACCATTAAGGAAAGCACCCTTCACATCCATCTGGTAGAGCTTAATCTTAAGACAACATGCAATAGCAAGAAGTAATCTAATAGATTCTATCCTAGCTACTGGAGCAAATGTCTCATCAAAGTCAATTCCTTCTACCTGAGTATAACCTTGTGCAACAAGCCTAGCTTTGTTTCTTACAATTACACCATCTTCATTAGTTTTGTTCTTGAAAATCCACTTAGTTCCTATAACATTCACATTAGAAGGTCTAGGCACTAGATTCCAAACATGATTTTTGGTGAATTGCAACAGTTCATCTTGCATAGCATTTATCCATTTACTATCCTTAAGAGCTTCATTCACATTATTAGGTTCAATATTTGAGACAAAACAGGAAGCATTACTTACAGTGCAAGTGGAAGACATGCAGACACACAACCTTACCATATTTTTATAGTTTACCCTGTCTTTGTTGCGAGTCTTCATGCGTCCAGTGATTTCACCTATCACTTGTGAAGCTGGATGGTCCTTTTGAATCCTAGTAGGGGGATCTCTCCTAGGTTCATCAACAATGTCATCCTCTGAATTGGACTGTGGGGATGTTGGCCTAACAGCAGCAGGTGTCATCTCAACATTAGAACCAGTCTCAATTTCAGTGTCTCCAACTTCTGCTCCTGATGTTGGGACAGTCTCTGTTTCCAATGTTGGGGCAACATCAGAGACAGTGACTTCATCAGTACCTGAATCAAAGGTGGAATCATCAAACACTATATTTACTGATTCTTGAATAGTCTTCAATCTTGGATTATAAACCCTGAAAGCAGAACTATTCACAGAATAACCAACAAATATGCACTTTTCACTCTTTGGATCAAACTTACTAAGATAGTCTCTATCTTTCAACAAGTAACAATCACATCCAAATTCATGAAAATGAGCAATATTTGGTTTCAAACCCTTCAAGATTTCATATGGTGTCATATTTGTACCAGGTCTAAGATAAGCCCTATTACTTATATGACATGCAGTATTTAAAGCTTCAGCCCAAAGTCTTTTAGATAGATTTCTAGCATTAAGCATAACTCTGGCCATCTCTTGAAGTGTCCTATTTTTCCTCTCAGCTATCCCATTTTGCTGAGGTGTCTTAGGTGCTGAAAACTCATGGAAAATTCCATTCTTATCACAGAAATCACTGAAACTAGCATTTTCAAATTCTTTCCCATGATCAGACCTAATCTTACAAACAGAGCAACCATACAGATTTTTGATGCTAGCATGTAAGATCCTAAATGTGTTGAATGCATCAGATTTTTTCTTTAAGAAACTTAACCCATGTGTATCTAGAGAAATCATCTACAATAACAAAGGCATATCTCTTACCACTTAGGCTGCTTACCTCAATAGGACCCATGAGATCCATGTGTAATAATTCAAAACACTTACCAGTCCTGGGAATTGTACTCTGTACCTGGAGGGGTGTATGAATAGCTTTGGTTTGCTTACCCTTTAGGCAGTCCCCACATACAACCTTACCTGGGCTGGATATCTTTGGTAAGCCTCTTACAGCATCAACTTTCTGTAGCTTTTCAAGGTTCCTATAGTGAACATGTCCTAGCTTCCTATGCCACAGAACAGCATCATCAACTTTAGCATGAAAGCAATCTGCTTCTTCCTGTGCAAGGTAGCAATTATCTTTAGATCTAATACCTGTCATAACAAGGACATTTTCACTATTAAATACATCACAAGAACTTTTATCAAATGTAACAAGCAAGTTATCATCACAAAGTTGACTAATGCTTATTAGATTTGCTTTCAATCCTTCAACTAGCAGAACATCTTTGAGTGGTGGAAATCCTTCAACATCTAGTACTCCCTTTCCAATGATTCTTCCCTTGGTGCCTCCTCCGTAGGTGACAGTTCCAACATTGAGAGGAATCAATTGTTTAAAATTTTCCTTGTCTCCTGTCATGTGTCTTGAGCATCCACTGTCAAAGTACCACTTACCTGCAAGGTTAGAGTACACAGCAGAAAACACAACATTGCATACAAGTTTCATCTTAGGAGTCTTTAACTTTTCAATCCAAGTTCTACTTTTCTGTCTTGTTCCTAATGTTGGGATAACATCTGTACCACTGACCAACTCAACATTAGAGACAGTTTCTGTTTTCTTCACATTTTCTTTCAAATATTTCTTGCAATAAGGTTTTATGTGACCTGGTTGAAAACAAAATTGACAGATATAAGTACGTTTACTTTTGTTGGGATTAGCACTGCTCAAGTCTTTTGATTCCTTAACAAAACCTTCTTTAATGAAAACAGGATTATCAACTTTAGAGGTAGGTTTCTCAATATATCCAAGACCATTTGTTCCTTGATTACCCATGCTCAGTACGTCATCAAGTTTAGATGTACCTGAGTTCCATTTAGCAATGATCTGATTATCTTTTTCAAGCTTTCCTTTTACCTCTTTAAGTTCAGCTTCTGTCTTGTCAAGGTCTCTTTCATACATCCTCATCAATTTCTTCAGTCCATCAATCTCCAGCCTCTGAGCTTCATTCTTCTTGGTGAGTTTCTGATTTTCTTTCAGAAGATTATGAAAAGTAGACTTCAAGTCTTCAATGATTTCCTCCTGGGACATTTCACCTTCAAAGTAATACTCTTCATCTAGATCAACTGAGCCATGAAAACATTCAAAGTTAGATTCATCATTATCAGACAAAGAATTGAGATCAATATGGGTATCATATTTAGTCCAATTCCCAAAGAAAGTCTCATGTTCTGATGTTGAGTCCTGGATGTTGGAGCAACATTGAGACCCATGGCAGTTATGGAGATCTTCTTCTGTCCAGTTGACATGAGTAAATAGCGCAGCTGTATGCATCTCTTCAAAGCTTTCTTCAGTATCAGCACTTGATCCAGAGTTATAATCCTCTTCATTGAAATCATCTACACAAACCCAATGAGACTTTCCCTTCTTGCGGAGGGTGTTAGCACATTCAACAGCAATATGACCATAACCTTTACATTCATAACATTGAGTAGTTTTCAACTTTTCAATTTCTTCAGGACTAGATTTTGTTGCCATATATTTAACAAATTTGGGAGGCAATTTTCTATAACCAGTGGAAGTATTGCTAGGTTGTTTCCCTTTGGATTTATCTTTAAAGTTCAACCTACTGAGTTTCTTGCTAATATTTCCATAGTTAGAAGAAATAATTTCATCCTCATCTTCACTTTCATGATAATTTGTTCCTAACAAAGCAATAGCTTGTTGTTTGGTAGTCCTAGCAGGAAACTCTAGCTCAAATTCTCTAAGAGTGTTTAACAAGGATTGAAATTCCATGTTGGCAATATCTCTTGTCTCTCCCATGGCAATTCTCTTGAGAGCAAATCTAGGTGACAAAGATCTAAAAGCTTTATAAACCATAGTTTGATTTGAAACAGGAAATCCTAGATTTTCACATTGATTTGTAATGTCAAGGATTTTCTCAAAATAACTATCTATACTCTCTTCATCACCCATCTCAAGTTTTTCAAAATCTTTAAGCAATTGTCTATGTTTAGAGTTTCTAACTGCTATATCTCCTTCACAATGAAGCTCAAGGATGTCCCAAGCTGATTTAGTTGTGGTGCAATTCTGAATTAACTTAAACATCTGATTGGTAACATAACTAAAAATAGCATTAAGAGCTTTCTCATTGTAGTTATACAGTGTTACCTCGTTTGCTGTCCATTGTGACTTCGGGTTTGGTACAATATCTGCATCTCGGTCGTTCTCAATCTTTGGGACAGAATATCCATCAAGAACGGCATCCCATGCTTTCATGTCAATGGATTTGATGTGAACTCTGAGCCTGGTCTTCCAGTAAGCATAATTGATGGATCCTTCTAAGACTGGGAGTCTGCCAGAATTGGGATTGATGTTGTCCATCGCGTTGTATCACCTCCAAACACCAGTGAAATCGGTGCTTGGCTCTGACGCCAATTGAAATTGTTGGATCGGGATTGATACAACTTTTCCACGTTTCAGAGCTCAAGTTAAGCTGGCGTTGCCTTAACTTGATCTCAAACAATCTTCTTGATAGAGTATAATGTGCAGCGGAATTAAAGAACACAAGAAGATAAATTTTCCATGGTTTATTATAAATAATCAACCATCTAGCCTTACGGCAAAATAACCACGCAGGTTTTACCAAAGATGTTCCTCACCACAAAATCACTCTCGCTCTTTTGTAGATTGGACTCAGCAAAGCAGACAAGAATTTTCTCCTTAAATCTAATCCTAGACTTAACTCGAAAACTCACAAACTTTGCAAAACAAGAAACACTGCAACAATGCTTAAGATAAAATCTCTACGGATTTATAAGCTATATTGTTTCTCTATGTATCTTGATGTACTTCACACCCTATATATAGGTTTCTTCAAACTTGATCTCCAAGGTGTGTTGTACACAGTTTTGGTAACTTGTGTTGTTTCCTTGTTGAACTCTACTTTCCTTCTTGAACTCGATCTCCTTCTTGAATAATAGTTCCCTTTATTAGATTGAGTTCTAATAAGGAAATACTCCTTCTTCAATTCAGAGTTGATCTTGGAAAGATTCCTAGTTGCACTTGAACTCCAAAACTTTCCTTCTTTGAAACCATGTTGACTTGACCGATCTCCTCCTCTTGAATTATGGAAACTTCAACTTAGGAAACTTGTAATGTTCTTCCTTATGATTAATAGATGTTCCTGGACATAAACAAAGACAACTAAAATCGTGGAACTTGATTAATAGGTGAATAAAGGCAAAACTAAAACAAAGCAGTTAAAGACAGATTGACAGCATATATACTGGTTTCAATGTTGCCCTGTGAATGTTGGCTCAACATCCATCCAACATTTAAAACCGAATACTTTACTCATGTTCAGAAACATGTTTTAGGTTAAGACTGTTCTCGGGTTTCAATGTTGTCCTCTGGATGTTGGCACAACATCCATCCAACATTGATAACAGAACATCTTACACTTTCATATCATAAGGCATATGGCCACACAACCGATGGTTGCAAGAACCTACGGAACGAAATTCATAGGTTGTTGGACTTAGGATATTTGAGAGATTACATAAGCAATAACAGAGAGGATCAATCGATGGATCGAAAGAAAGTCTGGAGTGAAGAAGGTGAGATTGTTGTTGAACCCCCCTCGAGGAAAGGCGAACAAGATGAATTTAATCATCAATTACCACCGCCACCAGATACATATCGAGATAACCCTCCATCGGGAAGAACTATCAACATGATTAAAGGAGGAGATATATATGTATCCCCTGCTGGAAAAAAGAAGAAATATCTCAAAGAGGCCAGAAAGGTGGGACAAGGAATATCTGTTTGCACAGTGCAAGGAATGAGGTTACCAACAATATCCTTCGGACCCGAAGATCTTCAGGGAATCGTATATCCTCATGAAGACCCGTTGGTAATTAAGGCAACCATAATGGGTATTGAGATACAACGAGTCCTCGTGGATACTGGAAGCTCAGTGGATGTATTGTTTACCCCAACTTTCGGAGTGATGGGACTAAAAAGGATACATCTTGATCCCACGGAGATACCTTTGGTAGGCTTCTCAGGAGAAACCAGCCGAACTTTGGGTACCGTTATACTTCCGATGTCTTGGGGTGAAGGAGCAGTGAGGCGTACCGAGCATGTGAAGTTTTGGGTAGTAGAAGCATCCTCACGAACGTATAATGCTATATGTGGAAGGCCATCTATTAACGCCTTCGAGGCCGTACCCTCTACTCTTCATCTCAAAGTAAAGTTCCCCACGATGTCGGGTATCGGAGAAATCCGAGGCAATCAAATCAAGGCTAAGGAATGTCGTATGAATGCCATACCAACAAGTGTGGAAGAAGAACTTAGTCACCCAGGAAAAAAGCAGAAAATGGAGGAAATACGAGTCCAACCGTTGGAAGAATTAAAACTGGTAGAACTAGAAGAGGAAAATAAGAAAGTGAAAGTAGGAACAGGAATAGGTCTGGCGATTGAAAAGGAAGTCGTTTCCATCCTAAAGGAATCCAGACACCTCTTCGCATGGGAAGGAGGCCCACCTGGAAGAATCAGCCCAAGGATATGCCAACATCGCCTCAATGTCAATCCCATCGTCAAACCTATCCGGCAAAAGAAAAGTAACATGGACCCAGAAAGCAATGGGATTATCAAGTCAGAAATACTACGCCTTCTCGGATTACAGCAAATAAGGGAAGTTATATACCCTGAATGGCTTTCCAATGTCGTATTAGTACCTAAGTCAGGAGGACGATGGCGAATGTGCGTGGATTTTACTAATTTGAGGGATGCCTGCCCATAGGATTGTTACCCCTTGCCCAGCATCGACCAGTTGGTAGATTCAACGGTAGGGTGCGCACTATTATCCACGATGGACGGTGACCAAGGGTACAATTAGGTTCCAATGGCGGAAGAAGATCAAGAGAAAACCAGCTTCATTACTGATGTTGGCACGTATTGCTACATGGTCATGCCGTTTGGACTCAAGAACGCCGGTGCCACCTATCAAAGGTTAGTGAATCTGATATTCTCAGATGTCATCGGAGATACGATGGAAGTTTATGTGGATGATATGATTGTGAAAAGCAAGAGGGCAGAAGATCATCTGAGAGACTTACGACAAGCTCTGGCCATCATGGATAAATTTGGCATGAAAATAAATCCCAAGAAGTGCTCTTTGGGGATCAGAGGAAGAAAATTCCTAGGATATATGGTAACAGAAAAGGGAATAGAAGTCAACCCGGAAAAAGCCAAAGCCATCGTAGAGATGAAATCCCCTAGAACAATAAAAGAAGTGCAAAGGCTAACAGGAAAGATGGCACCACTCAGCCGATTCATATCACGGTCAGCAGAGAAAGGTCTACCATTCTTTAAAGTGTTAAGGAATATGAAAGAGTTTCAATGGACTCCAGATTGTGAAGTAACCTTCGATAGCCTGAAGAATTATCTGGTGAGTCCTCCGCTACTAGTCAAACCTGAGCCTGGAGATAAGTTGTTTGTATATTTGTCGGCTGAAGATGAGGCTGTAAGTGCAGTATTGGTGAAGAATGACGGAGGTGATCATCGTCCTGTGTACTATGTTAGTAAAACCCTGCAAAGCGCGGAGAAGAATTATGTGCAAACAGAAAAGTTGATATTAGCCTTTGTAGTAGCGGCTAGAAAGTTAAGGTCATACTTCCTAATGTACCATGTGACGATACTCACCAAATATCCGTTAAGATCCATACTCAATCATCCTGAAACATCAGGACGAATAGTAAAATGGGCGATAGAATTAAGCGAGTATAGCCTGTCATACGCTCCACGACCAGCCATCAAAGCACAGGTTCTGTCTGATTTTGTAGTAGAGATGAAGGAAATGCAAGATGAGAAGATACCCGCACTATGGCATGTGTATGTAGACGGATCATCCGTCGGAACGCATGAAGCAGCAGGAATAGTCCTGAAGAATTATGAGGAAGAAGAAAATCTATGTTTCGCCGTCAGGATTAATTACCCCATGTCTAACAATGAAGCGGAATACGAAGCCCTCCTGATCGGAATGAGGCTAGCCATGGAAGGGAACATCAGTCGAAATGTGGTTCACAGTGATTCACAACTAATAGTGCAACAGGTGATAGGAGAATTCGAAGTGAAAGAAGAACGGTTGAAAGCCTATATCCAAACAGTTCAAAATAGGCAAAAGCTATTTGACGAATTCCAATTGAGACAAATTCCTCGGCTGAAAACCAAGAAGCAGATGCGTTATCCAAGATAGCAACTCAATCTGTGGTTGGAACACGACGGATTACTTTGTTACAATCTATGGCCTCAGAAAAGCAAGAACCTCATGAGGGCACCAATGCCATCGTGGCCCCGGTGATAGCAGGATGGATGTCGGATATTGTTGCTTACTTATAGGATCCTACACAATATTACGATGACGACAAAGAGAGAAAGAGGATAGAGAGGAAAGCAACGCGTTACTTCCTGCATAGAGGAGTGTTGTTTCGACGATGCTACTCTAACCCTCATACTCGATGCCTAAGTGAGCAGGAGGCGATAGGGGTGATAGAAGAAATGCACAAAGGAACATGTAGAAATCACACGCAATGTGCGAGCATGGCCAATCGCATCATAAGACAAGGGTACTATTAGCCTACGATTGTTCAAGATTGTCAAGAATACGCGCGTAAATGTCCAGCGTGCCAAGCCCACGCTTCACAGATCCATCAACCAACAACCACATGGGAACCAAGTTTACTAGCATGCCCATTCGCCAAATGGGGGATAGATTTGGTCGGACCTTTGATGCCTAATCCAACGCAGAAACGATATTTGATAGTGGCAGTAGATTATTTCACAAAATGGGTGGAGGCAGAGCCGATGGCCATAATTACAGCTAGCGTTGTTATCAATTTCCTGTGGTGAAATATACTATGCCGATTTGGAATTCCTCAATACCTTGTAAGCGATAATGGGATACAGTTTGAAGATAAGAAGGTAGAAGATTGGTGCAAGCACTAGGAAATTAAGCATCATTTTGCTTCCGTCGGATATCCCCAAGGTAACGGGCAAGTTGAGAGGACTAACCGAACCCTGCTGAAAAACATTAAGGCGAGGTTGGATCACCACAAGGAACGATGGGTGGAAGAAATTCCAGGTGTGTTGTGGGCATACCGCATGACTCTTAGCTCCGCCACTAGAGAAACGCCATACAGCATGGCCTACGGCTGTGAAGCTGTAATCCCGCCAGAAATTGTAACGGAAAGTTGGAGAATTCGAGAGTATGAGGAGGTTAGTAACAGTTCTAATCTAGCCTTAGCTCTAGATTTGTTGGAAGAAAAGAGGCATCGAGCTTCAATTCGGATGGAGGGGTACAAAGCTCGAATGGCCAGACACTACAACAAGAATGTCAAGTTTAGGACATTCCAAGTTGGAGATCTGGTTCTCAAGCGAGTAGGATCATCAAAGAATGTTGCTAAATTACATCCTAAGTGGGAAGGACCATACAAGGTGAACAAAATCATTGGACCCGCTACTTATCAACTAAGTACTCTTGAAGGTATCGTGCTTACCCGAACTTGGAATGCATTGAATCTTAGAAAGTATTATTCTTAATTTCTTGTAAACATAATGTAAATATGGGAGTCACACCAGTGTACATGTAAATAAAGTCGTGGTGGAATAAAGATGGCTTCTATTTATATACATGGAATTCGTACATAGTCACAAAACACGATTCATTCCGATACAGCCATCTAACCCGACTAACTTGCATACACACATATAAATATGGCTGAACTCGAATAGGTTCTGAGATGCCTACGTATCCCGGTATAAGGGAATCAAGCCACTCGTAGTTCGATTTACATGTGCGCTCACATACATAATACACGTAAGAAAGGGTTAGTTCTACATAGGACGCTTGCCTTCTCGGATAAAGCAACGACGTTGTTCTTCTGAAAGATCAACGGGATCCATAATAGTTACTGATGGAACTATAGATCTTCGGAGAGGTGCAGAAAGAGTTGTAGTGCTAGAGGAGGTAACAATCTCAAGATCTGGAAGATCCAGGTGTGGAGGAAAACTTGGGAGTGTCCTCACAGCCTCCCGGCAAATTTGAAAACCCATCAAAACCATCTCCCGCATCTCCACGTGCAAGGTTGCCCTTATTTGTTCCAAACTTGGAGCCGCCAAGGTAGCCTCGGCACGGGTGATCAACACATCTACTTCGTGAGATCTCTCTAAATCCGACAACTTCGTAGCTAGCAAATCCCTTTCGGCCAACAGAGAAGATATCAAAGCATCGGAAGTACGGCTTTGACTCAACAAGTTGTTTATACGATCCTCCAATTCTCCGGCACGATCCCGCTCCAAGGTAACCAGTTGTCTCATATCCAAGATGGTATCTTGGGCATCCTTTAGTAAAGCCTCCAAAACTTCTTGGTCAGAGTGATATTGAGCGTGCAGATTGGCAATTTGGTTACGTGCATTGGTTAAGTCCTTCTCTAGATCGGCTAGGTATCGATACAAGAAACCAGCATTGCTGGAGGGATATGCATGTTGCGAACCAAGGGTATCCGCAATCAAAAACACCTGCAAGAGATAAGAGGAAATCAAGGAACTAGAAGGAAGGCACAACGAAAAAGAAGCATGAACGTGACGTACCTTACATAAATTGCGGCATAATCTGTCCTGGAGAAAATCCATAGGAATAGAGCCAAGAGCTTCACAGTTAGCCTGACTCAACAAGCCACCTAAGAAGTGCTGGTGGTAAGAAACATCGAAAGTTAGCACAGGAAAGCTATCACAAAAATCTATTGTAGCTACACCACTCGGGCCCTCACCAGAGGGTGGGACCATTCTAGGAGGGGAAGGAATCACATCAACAGGGCTTATAGGTGGCACAGTCGTATTATCACCATCTATGACATTGACTGAAGGGTTGTGGGGTGATCGGACGGCTAAGGTCAGGGTGAGAGGAGACGGAGCGTTAAGATCCACATTTAAATCATGTGGGGTAGGGTCCCCAAAGAGCGCGTCAATAGAAGGAACGGCAGAGTTCCATAAAGAATCGGGTTGTGGGACCATCAGAAGGTCATCGGAATCAAGATAAGGATCGGGGGGATCACGCTCGACGGACGAACTCGAACTATCAGAATACACAGGGAAAGAACCCAGAGGGACGAGCATCTCCTCAGGATAACGCCTGATGACGAATCGCTCCATTTCATATCCTAGAGAAACAATTAAAAGTTAATCATCAAAACAAAAAGACGATACCCCTGAAGTAAGTAAGTAGATCGACTTACGAAAAGTTTGAGTGCAAGGGCATCGGAGGAATATTCAGCTGTTCTACGCCGTGTTGTAAACCAGCCATAGTTAGAGCTGACGAGTTCGCCAGAATAGAGAACACGTCATAACTACCCAAAAATAGGCCAGTGGAAGTTAGATACGCCATTTCTCGCACCGCAGTCTCAGGACGAGGGATCACGTACCCCAAACCCCATCGTAAAGGTACACCCCATGTATCTCCAGAGGAACCCCTCGGCTTAATAAAAAATATATTTTCTTCCAGTCCACTACAAATGCCAGGCGTCGGGGTATATTGAAGCTTCTCCGCTGATCGCGATAAACTAAGCTAAAATAGGGAAGACCATTAGGACACGGGCGCAGAATGAAAGCAGCACCTACCCGATACGGAGTTAGGGGTACATTCAAGAGGTTACAGCAAAGAACGAAGCCCACCAAATGACGAAATGAGTTAGGAGTCAGTTGACTGGGGCAAATCTGCCAGTATTGAAATAGTGAATGCATGAAAGGATGGAAGAGCATGCGCAGGCCACAACGAATTTTCTCAGAGTATAGGGTCAGATAACCCAAGGGGGGCTCGAAGGCCCTATGGAAAGGACGAGGAACGATGATATTGTATTCATCTGGATTCAAACCATATTCGCGCAACATACGAAAAATGGACTCTTGCGATTCAACTCTTTGACAATAACCTACTCTGTTTCCCCCGATCATAGCATTAACATTCAGGGCAGAAGTGTTAAAAATAGAAAGACTGTTGGGAGGGAGATAAGGTTCCCGACGGAGGAATGTGAGATGCAAGGAATTCGCTATGCTCGAGCCAGAACGAGATGCAGGTGCTCGATGCACAGCAGGAGAACTCCTAGAAATTAGGGATAAACCGCCTACGGAAGGCCTGGTCCTCGAATCCCCATTTGAAAGTTCACCTCGAGCAGGTCGAGGAGAAGGTCCCTCAGAAGATGACGATGAACCATTAAGGAAAGGAGGCATTATGGCAAAAATGGAAAGTAGGGGAGAAGTTATATCTGCTATGATAAAGTGCAAAACAAATTAAGAGCAGTAAAGTGATAAAAGTAAAATTCTACAGAGAATGCTTTTAGTTGAAAAAGATGGATTGAGAAAATGATGAGAAGACAATTTATAGAAGCACCTGAAGACAGCAATTGGATATGTGTCAAAATAAAAATGACATCTGGATCCCTCAAAGTATATGCAAGCAAGGATAAAGACATGTGAGAAGAATGTTAGTAATCATGGCAGACATTCTCTGAAACCTAGCATAACAAGTACTGCGAGAAAGTGGCAAGAAAAGACAAAATTGCGGAATAAATAAAGAGAATGAGGGTAAAAATAGATACTTGATAACTCACAAGGTAAGAAACATTCATACATTCATCTTATG
This sequence comes from Linaria vulgaris, assembly GCA_948329865.1. Taxonomy (NCBI): domain Eukaryota; kingdom Viridiplantae; phylum Streptophyta; class Magnoliopsida; order Lamiales; family Plantaginaceae; genus Linaria; species Linaria vulgaris. Next base: position 116,670,108 of record OX415250.1, on the reverse strand, counting down.
AAATGGCAAACTTGCTCAAAGTACAATTACAAGGTAAAAGATAAAAGCAAAACAAACTGGAAAGATAGCCTAAAAACGACGGTCCGATGGTCGAGACGAAGAAGACGGAAAACCAGTAGAGGATGCAGGAGAAGGAGCGCGACCCAATAACTTCTGATAAGCATCGTGAGCTTCCTGGGATGAAGGGGGCGCATCATCAAGGCTTGAGGGTTTAATCTCCTCCAGTTCTCGGGATGAGAGAACAGTCTATCTTCACGACACTGGTTGATGCAGCCAAGGTACCCAAGTAAAAAGTTACCCAGAAGATGACTTTGATGCCTCTGTTGATATTTCTCCCCGCAGTGCCTCTGAACCTCGTCTTTTGTGAATAGAATAGCCCCAGACAATTTCTCTTCCAAGATCTCGGGGGAAAGAAAACCCGAGGGAGGAGGAGGTGGCCTCTTCAATTCTTCCTTGAGCCGATTATATTGGGCCTGAAGAGTAGAAACTTCCTTCTTCAAGTTACGCTCTAACTCCCCCCATGAACTTTTCTCTGTCGATAGCACAGAAAGCTCGTCCTTTAGCTTCTTGCACTCGGAAGTACGCTCGGAGAGGGTGTTGGTCGTTTCATCCAGCTTGGACTCCAACAGTTGCTCTCTCACCAGACTTTGAGCAAATGCCTCCCGAAGGTTCTTCAATTCTTCCTCAGCTTTTTTTAAAGCCACGTTCTGAGCAGCTAGCTCTTCCATAGACGATTGCCCGATAGCTTGAGCCGCATCCACCTCTCGCCAGATGGAGGGAATGATCTTAGGAACCTAGGAAGATATAAAGGATAAATTCATAAGTATGAAATCTAACAGTCATAACGAAGAAGGATAACCGAAAACTTTACCATGGTAACCATCAACTCGGAGAAGAATCGAGCAATGTGTTCATCGTGGGGAGTGGCCGCCGAGGTGGCATTCAAATATCGGGTGATGACCTCGAGAGCCGTACTTAGATCCGAGCCACTTGGTCTCTTGCTAGACTCTGCTCCGACCCCCGGAGTATGAATAAAGTAAGGGGAGTCAGTCGGGGTAAAACGACTAGAGAAAGGCATCCCCTCAAAGTGAGGAGGAGGCATCGCAGAAGTACCGGCAGGAGCTTCCGAGGGCGTATTCCATGCGTGCTTCTTCACCAAAGAAGGCAAGAGTTCATCCAATAGCTCCAAGTTAACTGAGCGAAGAGGAGTTGAAGGAGAAGAATCGTAAGCATTGCCTTCGGGAACACGGCCCTCGGAAGAGAAGAGGTCATCAACGGATAAATCCTGATGAGCCAAGGACGGATGATCCTGAATATCCGAAGGTGAAGTACCTGCTCAAAAATGTAAGCAAAAGTAAGCGCGCAAGCTAAACACAGAAAGTAAAAACTGACAAAAAGATAGTGGTAAAATGGGTTAACCCGTTTGAACAACTTCGTCCTCACTCTCGATCAGAATGACCTTCTCTTTGTTGGTTGTGGAATAGCAAAGAAAATAAGTCACACGTTACAAAAAAGGAAAAATAAAAAATCTTTAATGAATACCTGAAGGAGAAGAAACCGGGATGGGGTCGGGTTTTTCCTGGCCATCATTTGCGCCTTGAGGTGACTGTGAGGGCATGGATGGATCTTCCACAAGCTCTGAAGAGAGAGAGAGAGAGAGGGGTATCTTCCATAGCTTTCTCAGGATGAGCAGAAAGCGAGGGCAAGGAGGATGAAGTGTCAAAGCTGATCGGAGCCTCGAGTACCTCTTGAACAATGGTAATGTCAGGAGCATCCTTTTGAAGCTCCTCATCCTCGATGCCTGGTTCCGCGGATTTCTGAGAATTGGCCTCATGAGACCCCTCAGAATCAAAATTCTCATTGGGTGTTGAAGAATCGCTGTCCGGAGGTGGCACAATCTTCTTGGATCCCCTACCCTTCGCGCGTGAAGCAGTGGGATGAGGAATATCGTTCACATCCTTCTCATGCTCCTCCAAGTAAGACACTGCATAAGAAAAAGGTGAATAAGAGAATGCCAAGTATAAATGAGAAATGTATAAATAATAAGAGGTTCGTGTAACTCACCAAATGTATGTCGTTCATCATTGGAGAGACAGATGAGCGCTTTCCCCATGAGGGAAGCATCCAAAGGAGCCGTTATATTCAGCCCAGCAGCCTCGTACAAGGGCAAATAATGGGCGGATTTCAACAAGGCAGAAGCATCGAGAGCCAGAGCGAAGGAAGTAGATGAATCTATCTTATAAGAAGGGGCCTCGGGTTGACGTCAAGAGTAGGGAAAACCCCACTGGCCCACGACAGGTTTGATAAAAACGAATTTATCTTTCTAGCTGTTGTAAGACAAAGTAGTTCCTACGACTACTTTCTTCTCTGGGTCTCGGTGAGCAAAAAAGTACAATGGGTGACCAGTGGAGGAGACGCTAACGGTAAAAAGAGAAAAGAATCTCCTCACAGTACACTCTAGTTTTCTCGATAGGCACCAAAATACGAAGGAGGATAAAATAGTAAAGCTATTTGGTGTCAATTGACTAGGACAAACGTCACAGGCTTTGAACACTTCACATAAAAAAGAGGGATAAAAGGATCGAAGGCCTGCACGTACCTGAACCAGGTAGAGTGTAACATAGCCATCGGGGGGAGCATTTCCCCTATCATTCTTCGAGGGAATCTTCCGACGGATGTTCAGAGACGATACTCCAAAATCATGAAAGAAGCTATCAACTTCTTCCTCGGTAGTCGTGCTCATGACCTCTTCTACTTCTTTGTAACGGCGGTTACCCTCTGTCTTCCCTAGGGCAACAGAAGCGTCGGTGGCGACGTTTGACTTCCTTGACCGTTTGGAAACCCGTGTCGGTTCACCATCCTTGGCAACAGAAGCCTTACCCTTCCTCTTGCGACGATAAATTTCGATACCAGAGGGGTTATTCTCCGGTAGCGCTGCCACCGTGACAGTGGTGGCGTCCTCCGCAACAAGCGAAGAGGCAATCGGAGCAGAGACGGACTCCGTTGGAGGAGCGAGCAGAACTTCAGAAGTATCCACCGTGGTGGTGGCCAAAGGGAGCGTGGCGGCGGAAGTTTCAGTAGCCATAGTAGGGGAAGAAAAGAGATGAAGAAGTTAGGGTTTTTTTTGCTGGAATGAGACAAGAAGCTTGAAGAAGGCGAAGAACAGTAAGAGGAGAAAAATAGAGAAGGGTTGCTTATAAAGGAAGTTTCGTCAGAAAAAATGAGAAATTAATGCACGCCTACATAAAAGAGCACGACCTCCCAAAATTAAAGACCGTTACAAACCCTTGAAATTCTCTCTCATTAATGCGGAACTAATCAACTCCCCACGTTCTCCGATGGGTAAACCTTCGATGATCCCTTCACTCTAAGTTCCTGTTGATTATCTATAATGCACCAGGAACTAGGGGGACTGGTGTAAATCCATGAAATAAATTTAAGGCCATCGGGATATATGGCCATCGAGTGATGTAGAAAATGCCTATCATCGGGGGATAAAATTATATCTCCATAACATCATCTCCGATGGCGCACGGATTACTACACTCACAGAGCATCCGATGCTAAAGGCACTACCAGTCTTGGATGACTCTACGATGCCTAATAATCGTCGATGCTTTAGCCAGTGAACAATCTTAAGGAACAGGAACACGATAAACACGTTCCCCCTAATGGATGTCTACTATAATGATATTTCAGGGTATATACCTTAACGACCCGATGGGGAGACATCCCGATGGCACAACAATAACAAAATTACCCGATGGCACCACTACGGGCAGAGTAATTCGATGGCACAACAATAACAAAATTACCCGATGGCACCACTACGGGCAGAGTAATTCGATGGCACAACAATAACAAAATTACCCGATGGCACCATTACGGGCAGAGTAATTCGATGGCAGTCAATCCGAGGGCAAAGAAGTTCGTCCGAAGGCAAACAAGAGAAACACTTCTAGAACAATAACCAAGTGTCATCCTTCGAGATATTCCTACCATGCAAAGACCAGGTGTCATCATCAATATCATGAATCAGCCCCAAATTAACCAGGTGTCAACCTTGCTCGTGATGCATCAGCACAAGAAGAGTTGGGTGGCCGTATTATAGACACCGGAGTTAGCATGTAAACATTTTTCATCTGCCACCCAATATGGGGCATGCAATCGAAAGAGGGTTATAAATACTCTCATTTGGTAAAGAAAAAGGGGGGAGATCTTCCTGGAAGAAAAAAAAACATATTCTAAATTTAGCCTGTAAACTAAGAAAAGAATATTGATACAACACAATCTTGCTTTGCTTCTTGCAAAAACTCACTTACTGACTATTTGGGCAAGGCGTTCCTCGAATAAAAGAATATAAAATTACTTCGATGAGTTAACACCGATGTTTTGAGGTGTCGTGTTGTTTGTGTAGTTCATAATTATACTATCCATTGTTAAACCAACCATATTTATACATCTTTAATTGCGAACCCAAACACTATATATAGGGGATGACCCGTTTTGAAAATTCTGAATTTATACAACGACAACGATCATATATATATTTATATATATGGAATACATAAGGACATATATTTACACTTTAATTGAAACGCGTAGTGATGTATATACTTTAATTTGTAAAGTTAAAGCATAATAACCAATAACAATTAGGGTGTAGATGATGGTTAGGTGTCGATAATAAAATACGTTCAAAATTAATAACTCACTCGATCACATTCAATATTTAATATTGAATAACTCACTCACTTGTTTTGTAACCATTAATTACTTTATTTCACATTTAGCATTGAGGTTGTTGCTAAAACCACTAACACATCTAAATCAATCCATAAAATCAAGATTTTAAAGTATGAATATTAGTAGGGACCGCTCGTCGGTCACAGTTGGGTCAATTGTGACCGTTTGACGGTCCTTACTGACCCAATTGTGATCGTCTGGCGGTCCCCATTGACTCAATTGTGACCGTCAGGAAGTCCCTACTAATATTCATACTTTAAAATCGTGATTTTATTTTGATTTGAGGTGCCGCGTTGCTTGTTTAGTTCATAATTATCCTATTCATTGTTAAACCAACCATATTTACACATCTTTAATTGCAAATCCAAACATTATATATGGGACGATTCGTTTTGAATATTCTTAATTTATACAACGACAATGATCATATATATATTTATATATATATATATATATTTATGTATAGAATATATAAGTACATATATTTATACTTTAATTGAACCGCGTAATAATGTATATACTTTAATTTATAAATTAAAGCATAATAACCAATAACAACTAGACTGTAGATGATGATTAGGTGTCGATAATAAAATAGGTTCGAAATTAATGACTCACTCCATCACATTCAATATCTAATATTGAGTAATTCAATCACTTGTTTTATAACCATTAATTACTTCATTTCACATTTAGTATTGAGGTTGTTACTAAAAACCGCTAACATATCGAAATCAATTCATAAATTCACGATTTTAAAGTATGAATATTAATAGAGACCGCCCGACGGTCACGGTTGGGTTAATTGTGACCGTTTAGCGGTCCCTACTGATCCAATTGTGATCGCTTGGTGGTCCTTATTGACTCAACAGTGATCGTCGGCGGTTCCTACTAGTATTCATACATTAAAATCGTGATTTTATGATAATTTGAGTTGCCGCTTTGTTTGTTTAGTTCATAATTACCAGTGTAATAGTTAAAATAACAATAACTACAATGACGCATGTTAAATCCAAACATTATGTAGAGGGAACAGTCCGCTTTGAATTGTTTTTTTACTATTTTGAACGACAAATGTCATAAACTCATAATGCTTACAACTTATATATACACATAAGCATAATGAATAGTTAATCTAATGATTGAACCTCATAATCATATCTATGCTAACATTAGTGAAGTAAAGCATAAAAATGAATAACAACTACAACTAACTAATGATGATTAGTTGTAGAACATTAAATATATGTTGAACTATAATAACTCGTTGAATCTCATTCAATATATTATTCCACAACTTAACTACTAGTTTTGTAATCATGTATTACTTCAATTCACATGTTATAATGAGGTTGGTTGCTAAGAATCACAAATACATCAACATCAATCAAAAAAGTTCAAATTTGAAGGATGAATATTAGTAGGGAGCACCGAGCGGTCCCTACTAACAAAATAGTGACAGCAGTGCGGTCACTGTTTAGTATTAGTGACCGCACCGTGGTCACTATTTCCTTTTTGTAACCGCATAACAGTCACAGAAATCCAAAAATTTAAAAATTTGGCGAAAATTTTAGGCGGGATTGAGGGGGAAATTTGAATTTATCGAAAATTTTAAAATTTCACCCTCCCCTCTATATATACTCACTACTCTTACATCAAATTTCATTAATCTCCGAAAAATACCCAACACAAAAATACTATATTCTTCTCCAACAAAAAAACACCCAACAAAAACACTTATCTTCTTCTCCAACAAAAAAACTTTCCTTCTTCTCTTTTTCCAAATCCAAAACAAAATCACCAACATAAACTATATTTTTTACACACAACCTTTATTTTCTATTATTTTGGATCTGCACATTCTATTTTTATTCTTTCACTTGTTTTTTTATTCATGTATTTTTTGTTTTCCTTCAATTTTTGTTCATCTATTATTAGTTATTTTTTTTTTCCTTCAAATTTGGATCTAGACATTTTCTTTTCTATTATTAGTCATTTTTTTTTTACATTTAGTAACACTTTCATGTCATTATATTAATTTTTCTTCTTTCTTTTATTGCTTTGATCTTTTTATAATAACATTTCTACAAAAAAAACAATAATATTTTGAAAAATTCTGGAATATTATTGTTATTTTTCGCGCAGACTATGACGGTCCTTACTAATATTCATGTAGTATTTATGAATATTAGTTGGAACCGCCGAGCGGTCCCTATTGCTCAATCAGTACTGACCGAAAAACAGTCCATATTGTCTGAAAGACAATAGGGACCGCAATGTAGTCCCTATTGTTGTTAAGGCAATAGGGACTGCATGGCGGTCCCTATTGGTGTTGAGTCAATAGGGACCGCCATGCGGACCCTAATAAATTTAGTGACCGCATTGCGGTCACTGAATTTCGGTCCCTACTGACCCTCATAAACGACCTAATTTCGGTCATTGATGGGAAGTGACCGAGGTCAGTAGGGATCCAAATGCGGTCTCTATATTGACCTTCAGTAACCAAATGGGGGTCAATAAGAACATGATGGAGATAATATATATATATATATATATATATATATATATATATATATATATATATTAAATGCTTACCCTATCTAATAGCTTAAGCTTTTAGATGAAATGACAATTCAATATGGTATGAGATCAGGCCAAGGAGGAGGAGGTCCAGGGTTCGAATCCCACCGCCAGTCGATTATCAAAAAATATCACGTGACAGGCATAACAAAAAGATTTACAGCTTAAACTTTTAGATGAGATTACAATTGAATAGGACGGCATAGGCGATCCCTATTCACCATTTGTTTCTTGTACTAAAGTGTTCCTATATTGACCAAGTGGCACTGAAGTGCAAAGAAAAGTTTTTAGCTTTTGGTCTCCTTTGAGGACTTCACGGAACATACATCACGTGAGAACCACGTGATGATAGGTTAGAGGGTAGGGAGAGCTAGCTTAATTGGGTTGGTGGTGATCGCATTATTTGGGAATTATTATGAGTGAAGTAATTTGCGAGATATTATGATACATATACACAGGTCACATATAAGATCGTTGCTTGAAGTATGATATTCCCTGATATGTTAAGGGACACTACTGCCAGGGATTTTTTTAATTATTAATTTTCTAAGTAAAACGGTTTTGCATTACATCAAAACCCAAAAAGAACTGTCATTACAAGAAAAATCATAACCCAGAGAAAAATCAAAGAAGTGTCGTTTATTCTTCTATAGGAATTCGCCAAGCTTTATATGTTTTTGCAATCTTAACGAAATGTATATGTTGATTTGTGCGTGTGTATACATGTATGTATATATATTTTTTTAAATAAAATAAAAGTTACTTATAATGGTTATCAAACTCACTGCAAGTACTCTTATTGTTAGAGCTCAAGTATAAAGAGTGTGAGTGGGGTTATTTATTAGAAAAAGCCCATAATTGGTATATAATTTAGACTATTTCATTGTAATTAATTCACGCATCTTTCCTTAATTCCTTGTATCTATTATAAGATGTTGTAATTTGTATAAATATCATTCTTTGTTAATTAACAAAATATAATTTATCTTGGGGTGCAAAGTGCAATTTTGTACTGCCACATAGACAATTTTGCCCCAAATAAGGGCCGAGGGTATTTTTAGTAGACTTTTTAAAAGATATGTGACATAAAAATAAGCCCCGAAAGAAAATGACATATTAACTTTTTAAGAAAAAAGTTAAGGGACGAATTCCTTAATAAAATTATCACTTTCACAAATCCTATATAACTTGTGAGCTCTTTGTGAGGTTTTGGGCTGACCCTAGGAAAATGATGCATAAAGGCTCTTTCCATTTGAAAGATTTTGGTCCTTGGCGGAGAGAATAGTATAATGCCATAAAATTCTTAATAACTTGTTCAGATATATCACGTACCGTAAGATTTTATTAAGTTGTGAATCGTGTTGATTAAAATATCATTATGTCAAAGTTTTGATTTATATGTTTTGGTCGGTCCGTTTGATGTTCGCAAATAATTCGTAATTCTTTGAAACTCTTTTGACATATCAAATATGCTATAAACATCACAAAATATATAGTAGCTGAATAAAATTAATTAGAGAGCGCTTATGTTTTATTTTCATAAAGTCAATAATAACAAAAACATCTTCATATACTTGTCTCAAATATTTTTAGAACTTTAGATGCATTTAAAAAAAGATCAAACTTGCCGTGTAATAAACATAACTCAATCAGGGATTGGGGGCATACTCCGTGACTCTTATGGAAAATTCATTGCGGCGTTTTGTGCATTGGTGGGACACCCTACTAACAATCAGGCGGAATTCTGGCCCTTAGAGATGGTTTGATATTAGCACAAACATTGAGTATCACGCATCTGATCATTACTTCAAATTCATTATTTTTGGTCAAATGTCTATCCAGGACACAATCTCCATCGGCTCACCTGAGTGGTCTTCTTCAGAAGATTCAGCCTAGAGTTGATTACTTCCAGAAAGTTACATGCACCTTCTCGTATCGAGAAATAAATCAAACAACGGATTTTCTGGCTAAACTTGGTGCGTCTGTCATGAATCCAGAAGCTATTGCGACACACCATACCACGTTTGGATAACTTGTCCCCTATGATATCAGCATTTCTTGCTTTATGATTGTAATAGTATTGTTTCTCGTATTTCTCATTCCAATGTTCCTTGTATTAAAAACATTTGTTTACGTTAAATAAATTGACTACGGTCTGTTCAAAAAAAAAGAAAAAAAACCATAACTCAATCATAAGTTTTCTTCTCTCAAACGACAATAATACGAATAGTCGAATAGTGTCTACATGATGAAATGATATAAAAACTAGGACCCATCCCCACCTAATTTCTTTTTGGAATCAAACTACAACACTGGAAACGTACAGCTTGATTAATCTTCACCATGGAAACTTTTACAGCGACTTTTTAACTTAATTTACTGACCATAAAATATCAGAGCAACAGACAAAGGAGAAATAAATGCAGAGGGGACTTAAAGTAGAAATTTGGTGCGTGACTGTTTCCTGACAGAACCAACCCTTTTAATAAAATGGAAACTTGTAATTGTAGAAATCTACTGATTATATATATTGTAATGAGCAGTAGCTGCACACACAAATTTGGAAATTAGATCCCAAAGAATCTGGATCAGGTACGAACATCACAGCATGCAAAAGAGTTACCAATAACTCCTGTTCATGATGTACATCATAAATTTAACAAGCATCGAATAATCATTTTTAGTCATTATTTATACTAATTAACTAGCTAGTTCAACCCCTAATAATTCATATTTCAGTGAGATCCGTAGCCAAGGCAATCCAGTGAAATTCTAGGCGGCGATATCGCCACCGTGACTGAGGAGGAATCATGAGGCGATCCTGCAAATTAAATTAAAAAGAACATGATCAATATATGATAATCGTACGCACGTGACGAAGCCATGATTTTTTCTTCACCTGAGCTACTTTATACTCAAGAAAGATATAAAAAAAGAATCAAAAACTAAAGTATGTAGATATTAAATAAAATAAAAAATAGTCATTATTTCATACAAAATTGTAAATGTAAAAACTTCATACCACTAAGCACTAAAAATAACAATACTATCGGAGATGAGCTTTTCGATCCTTCATGGAATAAAATTTATCAATTACGAAATCTATATTTATAGTTTTTGATAGTTCTCTTTCAATGTAGATAACCATATTATTTGCTAAATACCCTTCTTCCATTTTATTGCGCATAACTGTTTTAACAATTTTCATTGCTGAAAATGCTCGCTCTGTTGTTGTCAGCCGTAGAAACATGAAGAGTCAGAACAAGACGAATTAACCTATCAATCAAATGATAAGTTTCTCTCTTAATTGTCTCAGATAATCGTTGGCATAACTCGGAAATTGTTGAAATATTCTGAAACTTCTCATGCCGAATAATTACATTTTTTTAAAACTTAACTTTTTTAATCCCTTAATAATTAGCACAAGTAGCACAAGTTATGTCTCTTTTACTCTTATTTAACAAGTTTCAACACAATTCAAATCAAGATTTAACTTATTTCCACTAAACTTCTCACAAAATACATATTTAACTCTAATACATATTTAACTCTAATACAATCACCCAACAAAAGAGCAAAACCCCTAGGAGGATAGTTTCAGACAAAATTAATTAGGGTTTATGTTATTTAAAATTACCAAACAATGAATAATCTACAATAGAAGTAAGTTTTAGGACTAAATAATAAGATGTAATTACCTTTTGGTGTATTGAGTAATTTCTCAATTATTTGGGATCTTAAAATAATAAGTAAAGATTGGTCCCCCTCCTTTGGCACGAGTGAAGAGGAGCAGGCAACTCTGTGTTTTTGTCTGTTTCTGCCAAATAGGTTAGTTTTCTATTATTATTATTATTATTATTATTATTATTATTATTTTATTTGTTAAAGTTTTAGTTTGACTAATTGGAGTTCTGCACATACTCTTGTAACAAAAAAAAAAAAAGAGTTGGACATAACTACAAACTTTAACCTTTATTTTATTTGTTAAGAAGAACTACTATTTTTTTTTTCTTCAAAATTCTCACCTGGCCTGAAGCCCAGGTGAGCCCAACTATCGTTGAACTGTCGCACTCGTTCAAATGTTAATATAATTATTATACATTTAATATTTCGCAAAGGGATATTTTATTGCAAAAGTTGGAACCTGTAAAAGTATACATTAAAAACTCAAAGTAATTATAGACAATATTGTTGACATTTATCAAATTATATATATTGTTAAGAACTAATAATATGATCTAATCAGCATTCTCATCCCGTGATTTAATTGTTCATCTATGTTGCACGGGTACGCGATACGGCGATACGGATACGGTACGATACGGGTACGGCGATACGGATTTTCAAAAAATAGGCGATACGGATACGGCAAGGATACGCCTATATATATAAATATATTAATATTAATATTACAAGAATTAAATGACACGTTCATAGTAAGTTAGAATTGAAACAAAAAGCATTGGTTCATAAAAGTGATTATAACAATATAGTGAATTATGAAGGTGGTGGTGAGCGAGTAGAAGGTGGCCACAACCATGGATTTGGTGTCTTGGTGGAGGTGGATTGAGAAAGAAGAAAAATTGATTAGAAGTGAGAAAAGTGGAATTATGATCATGAGCTAGTTAATTACTAATTAGATTAAAAGATTTTGTTTTAAGTTTTAATTGTACGTGGTATTTATTGATGTTGCCATCAATTTAAAAACTTATAAAAAAGACCCAAAACATTCCCGATACGCCTCAAATATGTATCGGATACGTATCGGGAATTTTTTATTTTCTTTTAATTAACCGATATGCCACGTGGCGTATCGGTAGTGTATCCGTAGCGTATCGGTATCGGATACGTATCCGATACTGGTACGCTAGTTTTTTAGGTGTATCCGTGCATCATAGTTGTTCATGCATATTAACTTTATCGGGGTCCCAAAGGGGCCATTATATATATTGTTTTGTTCCCATAAAACGTTAGTGAAACAAACGAGTACTTTGTACAACCTTATCTGGGTAAAAGGACAATAAAAAAGATATAAAAGACGACTAGTTAAGAATTTAATTTAATTATTCTTACTTGTTAGGTTTTCAGATGAAGAGTTAGGTGCACTGCTTTCAACTTGAGGCTTGTTACTGTTCTCTTGATTGCATTTTCGCCGCCTTCGGTTATGGTCCGCCAGCCTCCTCCGGCAACTTCTCTTACCATTGTCGAATTCCGACAAGAGATGGAATCTGAAACCAACAATTTTACGCAAGATTTAAGGTGATAATATCATTAATGACACAATATGCTTGAATGCAAGTACATTATTGTAAAACATGAAGATGGACGCTTTTACAAAAGGTAAAACAAAAAATAAGAAAATAATAAGTACCCTGGTGAAAAGATTCAATCTTCAAAAGAAAAAGATGCACCTATAACCTATTACTATAAGAAGCAATAAAAACAGTACGCCAAAATGTGGAAATCCGGACACAAATGCCCTCGGGATCAACACACTGTACCAATATAAGGAAAATTTGCCTCCCTCAGTCATTACTCATTGGCATCTTCACAATTGCAAAGGGACTCCCATGAAATTAACTCATTCTTACATCTTTTAATTAATAAAATTTATGCAATAAAATTTCAAAACTTTTTTTCCTAGACAATTATCAAAAATATTTTATCGTAACATGTTGGACCTAAGCATAAAATATTTTTCGCGACAACAAGCATTATCTTTGTTAACCTACATTTTAGTCATGAACTCTCATAACGTAGCAAAAAATTTCTAATATTTAACGAACATAACGTTCACGCAAAAAAAGTAAAAACTTTAATTCTTAATAATTAATAAGAATGAGTGAATAGTAAAGATGAACTTATGAGAGAACCACCGCCACAACCTGCTGCACTGTTGACAAAACCGCTGAGTCAAACCGGCGACAACCGCGGTAGCCGCTTTTGAGTGAAACTCACACACCTTATGCCTTCGATGGTAATGCTTAGCACCGGTCAGGTCAGCATTACACCCCTCGGCCTGACACCTCGGGTAGTTGTTCATCAAACCCGGTTCGAGAATCCTGGACCGGCGGTACAGCCGGTTCACAAAGTCATCCTCCGACGACGACGCAAAGTACGTCCGCCCACCCAAGTTCAAACCCAACCGGCTGTTGATCATCAGCTCCGTGTTGAAGTCGAGCCCGCCCACCACCAACGGCTCGCTCTTCGGCAGATGCAAAAACCCGGTCGGGCCGGAGTGCTCGAGACCAGTCGAACCGGAGTTGTGGTAGAAGTTGGTGAAGTTTGTTGGGTTTTGTTGGTGGTGGTGAAATGGGATTGGGGTGAAATGGGGTTCCGGTTCGGTGTTGATGAAGTTGAAATTTGGGGTGGTGGTTTGGTGAGAGTAGTTTTGGTTGTGATCAGAGGTGGGATTGTTGTTGTAATAGCGGTATTCGGGGTGGTTTTGTTCGGATATGTGACCGGTTTCTTCGTCGGTTAGCATGATCGAACCGGGGTTTCCCCATCCGTAATCCAGCATTGTGGTCTAATTTTTTTATTTTTTTGAAAATGGGTGTATAATATTACTTTGTTTCAATGTGTGTTGAAAAAGAAGAGAGTTGAAGCATATTTGTAACTGAAAGGAAAGTGTTTTTTGTAGAGGGAGGGGTCAGGTTTATGAGGGAAGATTATATGGAGGGTGCAAAAGGCTGCAAAGATTTTAGCTTTTTTTATGAAGGTGTGTGTTATGTATGTGTGAGTGTGATGAGATTGGCTTTATTGTGAATTTAAAAAAGGACTCTTTTTGAGCTATAATCTTTTAGTGGGGATTTAAGAAGCATGTCGGGTTATAAGGGTTTTTTTCTTGTTAGTTGAAAATGTGGGTTTGAGCATGTGCGTGTGTTTTGAACAGAAACTATAATAATGTGGTTCGTGTGTGTGAGAGAGAGAAAGACTGATGGCTATTGGCTAGTCTCTCTAATCCCTACTAATCAATTATTGATCACTATAAATCAATTATTCCATCTCGCTTTGAGTGAGAGAGAGATAGAGATGAACAGAAGACTGCCGACTTCATTCAGGCGGATCTGCTCAGAGATACGGTTAAACACTTTCGACTTGATGCATTTATTGTATTCACCAGCTTTTTTCTATTGATATGTTTTAGAAGATTAGATAATTAAAGGCAGATATGCCAAATTCACCTTTTAATTTTATGTAAGTTTGCCGTTCACGAAGAACACCATAGATACAACTCAAATAACGAACAACTAAACAACGTTTGCTAGAAATTAGCAAAGAATAGAGGTTGTGGTCTCTCATCGTTCCCAAATGCATTACGTACTAAAAAATGAGCTTCTACGTTCGCCTTTCGACCAATCCACTAGAATGAGTAGTCATCATGAAAATCAAGTAACCTAAAGTCCTAAACACATCAACAATAATATTGGCTTGAACAGCATCACTCAATCGTCGATAAATAATATCATGGATCACGGTCAAATAATCTCTTTCGAAAATCACCTTCGACCATTACATTCCCATAGCTAATCGGACCGTCCAACATGCCTCAAAAACTTCAACACACACACACCCCAGCACTAAGAGTCGCCTCCAATCTCCGTTTAACCCATGCAATAGTGACACATTGCAAGTCGCGGGCCACAACTCCAATTCCCACTACTTCATTCTCCTCAAACCGTGCCCATCAAAATTGATTTTAACAACGCCCTCCGGTGGCGCGACCCAACTATGCAGATTTTCACCACTACTAGAACCTCCACATGTAGCTTCCAACCACCCGCGCAGGTAAAGTCTAGCAAACGTCGCAATATCCTCTGGAGTCTTCGATTTTTCACCCACCAATGTAGAATTTCTATTACCCTATAAGCCCCAACACAACGTGATTACTAAACTAGCGGATTCAAATGTCTTGGAATTCAAAACCCGAATCACCCAATTCACGAGTTCCTCATTAGACCGAATCATAAGTGAACATGGAAAATTAGCTAAAGCCCAAGTTTGTCGCGCAATGGGACACTCGAAATATGTTCAGTCCCATCCTTACAACTAACACAGCATACCTCCTTGCAAATACACTACTTTTTTAAGTTACTTTTTTCACGAAGAACACCATAGATACAACTCAAATAACGAACAACTAAACAACGTTTGCTAGAAATTAGCAAAGAATAGAGGTTGTGGGTAAAATATTCATGCAAGCCCGCCAAAGAAATATTTTAATTTTACTCGCACACGGAAGTCGGCAAATCACTTTCCACGCCTTATGAATACTCGAACTAGATCCACCATACTGTCGTCGTGGAACTAAACTCTATGTCATGATTAAGTGGTACACAAGAATCTGCCATATCGCTCATAGTGCCAAATCTGCGTATCCAAGTTTGTCAATCCCCCCACCGGTATAGATAAAATCTCACGAACATCCTCCTCCCACAAGAAATCACGCAAGGTTTGAATATTTACCATCTAGTTTCCCGATCAGCAAGCCCGCTAACAAGAGTGAAAGGCACATCATTATTCTTAGGCGTGAGAAGACGGAACGAAACAGGCTAAGGAATCTCTGCATCACCCAAAATCGAAATCGACTCACCATTTTCTACGCGCCATCGAATACCCCTTTTTAAGAACCAAAATGGTTTCCCAAATACATCGCCACGAGAAAGATGATAAGCTACCCATGCGCACCTCAAATAACAAGCTAGTCGGAAAGTATTTAGCTTTATAAAGACGACTCATTAGACTCTCAAGATACTGAAAATTTCTCCACGATTGTTTTGTAAGAATTGACATATTAAATGTCTTCAAATTCCAGAAACCCATACCCCCTCGTCCTTACTCTGACACAATTTATCCCATGCAACCCAATGAATTTTGTTTTGCTCCCCACTCTCCCACCAAAAATTACTAATTACTGATTCAATCTCCTTAGTTAAAGAACCAGGAAGACGGAAACAACTCATAGCAAAAGTAGAAATAACTTACATAATGGATTTAATCATAATCTTTTTCTGGCACTAGATAAAGTCTTACCTTTAAAAGCTTGCGCCCTCTTCCAAACTCATTCTTGAATATAATCAAACATCTCCTTTTTTATTTTCGCTCAAAACACGGTAAATCCAAATATTTCTCATGACCCTCTGCAATGGTCACCCCCAGTATGTCATTAATTTCAATTGCCAACTCTCGATCTACATTCCTACTCATCACCACAATCGACTTCTCTAAATAGATCTTATGCCCGAGGCCGCCTCATTAATATGTAAAAGCCTTTGGATTTTGTCCGCTGACTCTCTCGTAGGATCACAAAAAGAAGTGTGATGACCGTGCCCCACGAGCCATGCTCCGATCCGTGTTGCTTCAGTGGTGGCCAGCCACTTTACCCAATCCAGACTAAAGCACAACTGATAGGAAGGGGTCTCACTTTTTCAGGATCAAAACCATACACGTTTTATAAATTATATTTTGATATATACAGCGGAAGTCTTGGTATTACAAATAATGTGACTATTTTAATGGTAATGCACTAGTGACAAAACACGAATATTCCAAAATGCACGCTTGAACAATTATTCACTTGGTCCATGCTGTCATGTTGATTTTATCTTGAGAAATAGACAGAAGAAACGAGGAATAAGTCTTTAATGACTTAGTGAGATTCATATACATGAACTGGTAATGCAAGAATTAACTGTTACCTACTGGATATATTTCGGGAGTGATCTTACCGATAGAAACAGTTCAACTAGACAATTTGATGTAGCAATGGTATTGCAGTTTTCATAGAATAGTTAATGAACTTGTGATTAACAATAAACAAATCCAGCCTTATGACTTCTACAATTCTATCTTATACCTCCCGACGAGGAACGACCTCGCAAATAATCAAGAGACATGCTCGAGTACATATCGATCCAGCACGCGGGTTACAGCCTAATCTTGATTGCAAGTGGCGCCTAGATAGATGGATATCAAGCGAAATTACTCAAACCGACATTCCTTACTGCCCGGCCGTAACTCGACTCAATCCCTGGGCCCAAATAAGCTAGTAAACTGGATAATATCCGTTGCTCCTTGAGCTACATGTCCCGAACATAGTTCGTTGCTCTTTGCACAATTCAAGAACCAGCATATGAGATTATAATATTGGAGAATTATCATTATTATGAATAGATATGATAAATAATAAATGATTGGATATGATTTAATGATGAGTAAGAAAATCATGTTATGAGATGAGATGTCAAACAAGATTATGATGAAATATAGGTTGTTCGAGGTTTGGTAACGGAGTAGTGGCTTTTCTGCCCAAGTTTCTCAGGGCCGGATGCCAAACGAGACTAGAACAAATCAGAAATGGAACCTCACATTTACTCGTACGGGGAACCTTGATGTCGTTGATTAGTTCGTCAAACCTTTAACAAATTTAAATAATATTAATCAACTGAAATTATAATTTTTCTACAACAAATATTAGTATTTTTTTCTTCAATTCTCATGTTGGTGAAATTGAGAACGTTCTAGTTAAGAATGCTAGTTGTAATATAAATCTTAGTAATTAACACATAAGCTTAATTTATGTCATTGCACAAAACATGAAAATCTTAGATGATGAATTTAAATAAAAAACCATATGCTTAAATTGAATATAAAATATCTATTGTTTTAAACGCCTTATTTATCTCTCAAAATTATCTTAAACAACCATATTTTTTTAAACTTATGACTGTGAGTATTTATGTTAAAGCCATTTCAACGACAAGTAACGATAATAAGTAAAGTTTGATTAACTATCCAATTCGATGCATAATCAATCCTTAAAAACATGTTACTTAACCAACTCTAGAAAAACTCGTCTTTTTAGCCTTTAATCAATTCAAAACTTTTAATAACCACACATCAAATAAGTATCATATGAAGTAACACCTTAAAAGGTCTAACTTAGTCAATTATTACTTTATTTTACCTAGTAAGTTTAAAATGCATATGCTTCTTTTATAACTTATATATAAAGATATAAACATGGGAGATTTATCAAAACATGTGATAAGGAATGTTTATTATGATAAATAATCTCATTTGATTGTTAGGTCATGAAGTGGCAAGAATATCCTTGTAAGACTTATGAAAATAGTATATTAAACATGATAACTATACCATTTAAATGCTATAAATAAAATCACAAAAATATCAATTCATGATTATAAATCATAATAATCTAATTATAACTAATACTATATCATGTTAAATTTACGTGTGTGATTAATACTTGAATTATGATGGCGATTAAACTTATAAATTAAGAAAACAAAGGTTGTGCCAAATAAACTGCAAAATCCCGTAGTTTTGGTCTTACCTTTGATCGGACATCCAAATGATTTTGGTTTTCAAATATTTTTATGGTTTATGGTTTCTAACATCATGCGAGATGTGGGAATCCAAGATTTTGTGAAAACACAAAGGTTTGCTATGCTAAATAATTCTTGTAACATAAGAGTTGCTATCAGATTTCCTGGCAGCAGTTTACAGTTTATGGATTATGCCCTCCTAGATCATATTATTTGAGAAAGATGTCTTCAAACAAAAGATATAAGACACCAAGGAGAGTATGCAGCCGAAAATTGGTAGTAAAATAAAGTTTTTACTATTTGATATGATTTTTGTAAGGTGCAGAATCGACATTTCCTACGCAGTAAAAGTTTTGGGGTCTTTTGGGGTAGAAAATGGCAAGATAAAAATGTGGAAAATTATTTTCCAAACGAAAACACAAAAAGGAACAACTTTTATTTCTTGTTACTTTTGCAGAATCGGATTATTTTGGGCTGCAAAAAATGGTGAAGAATGATGAGTATTTATAAGCGAAAATAGTAGTTTAATCATACTTATTTAGTTCTCACCTTGATTATTTATAAGAAATCACAAAAAATCTGAATTTAATCATGCTCTTAAGGATGTCATGGCTTACCTCATCAAAAAGATGGCATGGCTTACTTCTTCAATTGGTTAATTGCATATCAAGTCCCTCAATTATTTATAATTAAAATTCAAATAGGTATATATAATTAGATTTCTTTGTTACATACGTATTTATTTATGTAACTTTTCTAGATAATTCAATCATCTTGGTTAAGATTTGAAATAGAAATATATGTTTTAGGATTAGAGACCTATAAAAATAATAAAAGACTAACTTTTAAGTTTAGAGACTAAAATGCAAATTTTTCTAAACATTTACGGTCAAAAATAGAAATTTTCAAAAGTTTACGGCTAAAATATAAATTTATTTTCTTTCTAATTTTTGGGCGTTACAAGAAGTGTGTCATCGGCAAACAAAAGGTGGGAAATTCTTGGCGCCCCACGAAAATAGCCACGCCCCGAATCAAACCCCTATGTTCCGCGTTGGATATAAGAGCTGGAAATAACCTCAGAGACAAATAAGTACAAATAGGGGGACAATTGATTCCTTGACGGATACCCCTTTCAGGGAAAAGAAAACAATCGACTCACTTCCCCCAATAAAAGTAGCATATAAAATCGTTCCAACCCCATCATTATAAGTGATACAAAAAGAATAGCAAAACACTACCTAATCATCACATTTTCCAAGAAGGGACACTCGACTCGGTCGTATGCCTTTCTCATATCAAGCTTCAACGTCAAATGGCCACGGCTCCCTGTTCTTTCATTCTTTAAAAAATTTCTCAATTCAAAAGCAGCAAGAATGTTATCAATGATTAGGCACAAACGCGGATTGGGAAGGAGAAATAATATTATTTAAAAAGGCTTGAGCCGATTAGCAATAGCCTTAGATGCAATCTTAAAACAGACATTGCTAAGGCTAATCGGTCTAAAGTGTGTCATCACATAGTGCACTTAAGAATCAAAGCAATGTGAATAAAATTAACCGCATGATTCAGGATGCGATCATTAAAATACGAAAGAGCAAAAGCAATGACATCCTTTTTTAACAATATTCCAGATTCTTTTATAGAATATAACAGAGAACCTATAATTTTACAAAAGACCAACTTTTTGTGCCCATTCCAAGCTGATCGGGCTTTTGTCCGATGTGAGTCCAATTGGATAAAAAAAACTTGCCAATATGGAGAAAAATGTAGTCCACGTCATATATGCCGCCTTGTTCGCATCCCCCTCCACGATCTTATGCGTCTTTAAACGTCGTTGTTGTGTGTAAAACGCTACACGGGGTAAAGTTGATTCGTACTCCCAGACCCATCAAACCCCATAATTTCAGTCATTTTTATTCAAGCATGAAATTGGATGAGAGTAAAAGATCTGGGTTTTGTCGTTTTGTTTAGCGACGGGTTTCAGTTTCCTTTTTGTTGCTTATAAGATGTTTTTCACTGGTCCCGTCTTGTAGTTGTACTTTACGGGATTGAAGACCCCTTGTCTTCGTAGTAAGTTTTCTTGCCTAAATAAAAAAAACTTGATATTAACAACACAAGCAAAATCTCGTCCACAATTGATAAATATGTCAGGGCGTGGTCCGAAGACTCAATTTCAAAATCTTGAAATTATGAGACCATTCGAGATCTCTAGCAGCAATGGCAGTTAGTACAAATGGTCGACAAAGTTGATCTTCAGTTTGATGTCGAATGTAGGGCGGTGGGGGTTGAGATTGAACCAACGACTGACATTGTTGGAGCGATAGAGTTAAACAATGAGGACGAAAGGGTTGGAGGGGGAGCATCAGAAGGTTAGGACAGGAGGATGGGGTATAAATGGTGTTACAGATTATTTATGTGATATGGACTACATTTTAATCCATGTTGACGGGCTTTCTTATCCAATTGGGCGTCACGTCAGATGAAAGCTTGATCGAGTTAGGTGTGTGCATAAAACGTGTGTTCTTTTGTGAAGTTATTGAACTCTTTGTGGGCCCAAAATTTTCAAGATGATATTCAAAAATGAGTAAATTCATAGGGAAAGTTTTATAATTATTCCATAATTATACAATATTGTATATTTTAGTTATCCCTTTTTTAGAAGAACTGAAGATCAATCTGATAATAAGCATGGAAAACTCACGCTGCTTTCGCTCAAGTTTTTCTTTTTCTTGGATGATAAATTGACAACACATAATCATATTGCGAGGGAAAAAAGTAACATTACTTTTCAGATAGGGTGGTGTGCTCTAAAACATATCTCATGCATAATTCAGGTGAGCTCATTGTGTCATTTTTTATTAGAATGGTGTATAGTTTCAAAAGTGTTTTTTGCTACTAATCCAGTGAGTACTTATAGTTGTGTCCTCTTGGTATAGGGTGACAATCGTCTCTTTATTCTCTTCAACTTGCCCATATTATACATTACATTTGTAGCGAGTATTTTTTAATGTCATGTCACGTGTGATGGGCCCTCTTGTATTTCTTCAACCTTGTTAAATTATACATATTATTTTCATTTTCATTTGCTTTATATTCTTGGAAACATTTTGAATACCGATTTATACCGTTCGTAAAAACCTTCGCGATTAGGGAAGTCTTGGTCGTGTTGTTTAAACATGCTCCTACTATAAAAGGAGCAGCAACTCACACAATCACAGACTTTTGCACAGCATGAAAGAGATTCATTCCTCTCACGAGTTCTCTCTATAAATCGTCGATAATTCGTTCGATCCTCATTTTGATTCATTAATGGAATTCATTTCAGTCCTATACAATTTGTGTTTGTTTTATCAATTTCATATGGTATCAATTTAGGTTCTGATCTCAGTTTCACTTCCTCATTACTCTTTTCGTTAATCGCTTCGCGTTGTTCACGTCCCGGTCGTCATCGCCTCTCTTAGAACCCTAATTTTTGGTCAAAATTTGTTGAGATTAATAATGACTACTCATTGTTCTTTTTCTTTTATGATTGGATATAATTCTACTACTGCTACTACTATAACTAAGAATCATAGTGAAGATTCTAGTGGATTTACTATTTATGAACTCATGATCATACGAGTGCATCGATTTTGAGTGAACAATCGACAAAAATAACTATATCTTCTAGAATAAAGGTATCACTATGGCATTGCACATCAAGACCAAGATTCGGTTCATTGATGGTACTTTGCCTCAATTGGATGAATATGATGTTGTGATGTACACTTTTTGGATGAGAGCGTAACGTCATGGTTACTGATTTGAGTGGATAAACCCTTGTAAAAGAGTCTATTATACTATGACAATGCACTGGATTTGTGAAATGAATCAAAGATGGGGTACTTAAGATATGATTGTTCAAGAGTATACCAATTGCACAGATCTTTGTCCGCTATTACACAGAGTTCTCACACTAGTACTGAGTACTACAACCAATTTAGATCATTGTGGGATGAATATATGAGTTAGAGACCCGTTCTGGCTTGTAGTTGTGGACTGCATACTTGCAATGTTAACCGCACTATGATTGCTCTTCAGCAATCAAACTGTGTTCTCCAGTTCCTTGTAGGATTGAATGACACTTACTCTGTAGTCACAAGTCAATCCATCGTGCACCCTAGTTAGATTAAAGCATGCTACACTTTTTAGTTATTGGCAGTGTTGGTTTCACCTTTACTTGGTATTTCTAAAGTCTATCCAATATTGCTTCAAGAGTAGAACCAAAGAGATATGTACAATGCCACTCCTTCAATGGATTTTTTAGCCATGTTCACTAGGAACAAGAACACATATCCTGATTCCCAGAATATAGAGGTGGTTACTCTCAAGCCAATCAAAGCCCACAATGTAAGCCAACTCTGTCTAAACAGGATAAGAAGAAACTCAAATGTACCTTGTGTGGATTCAATGGCCATACTGAAGACATGTGTTATCAGGTTATAGGCTACCCTCCAAGTTGGACTGGCCTTACTAGAAGAAGGCAGATACCTCCTCATTCTGCTAATTGTGTGGCTACTACTTCTGAAGTTGCTCATGCTGCTCAAGAGCAACCCACTGGATCCTCGGATCATGCACTTTTTGAGAAGTTCTGGCATTTAAGAGACCCCAAGATCATCAACATTAATCTGCTTCTGCACCATTAGAAATGTCTCAACACTATGCAGCTATTGTTTCAATTTGTACTTATAACAGTAGAGTCTTTAACGCTTTTCTCATATGTACACTTAATCCTTCCACTTCTTTGATCCTTGACACTGGTGCAACAGATCACATGATCTGTTAATTTGATTGGTTTACTGAAACTCCTACTCCTATACATGCCACTATTCATCTGCCTAATAATAGTTTCACATTTGCTACTTATATTGGCATAACAACTTTATTTCCAGGGTTCTGTTGCATAATGTCATATTTGTGTCGTCTTTCACATACAACTTGCTATATATTGCTAAGTTAACCTTTGGTTCTAACATTTCTGTAGAGTTTATTCGTCATGTATGCATGTTACATGACAAAATCACCAAGATGATGATTGATTCTGCTAAACAACAAGACATTTTGTATATTCTTACCCATACTTCTAAGCTTGTTGTTAGCTCTTGTAACAATGCTAGTTCTTTGAATAATACATGGCACTATAGGCTTGGACATACTCCTTAAGATAAGCTGCTTTCCATTCCTCAAACACATATAAGCAATCATGACAAGTCTGTTCATTGTGATATATGTCATCTAGCAAAACACAATAGGCTTCCTCTTAATGAAAGACTTAGTTCTATTGCTAATGCTTTTAATTTGATTCATTGTGATGTATGGGGCCCTTTCTATGTTGTTTTTCATGAAGGATGCATATATTTTCTCACCATTGTTGATGATTGTACTAGATGCACATGGGTTTACCTTGTTAAGCCGAAATATGATGTTAAAATCCATATTCAAAACTTGTATCAACTTGTTCTTACTCAATTCTCTATTAAGATTAAGTGCATCAGGTCTGATAATGGTTCAGAATTTATCCTCAGAGGTTTTATAAGACTTATGGAATATCTCACCAAACCATCTGTACTGAGACACCACAAAAAAATGGTTTGGTGGAAAGAAAACACCAATATCGTTTACAGGTTGCAAGGGCATTCAGATTCCAGTCCAATGTGGAGCAATTGAGTTTCTGCTACAGCCTACATAATCAACAAATGACCCACTAAGAGTCTAAATAACAAGACCCCTTTTGAACTACTTTACTAGAAACCTCCTGACTATAACTTGTTTAGAGTATTTGGTTGCTTGTGTTATGCATCAACTCTCACAACAAATAGACCCAATTTGATCACAAGGCTATTCAAAGTGTATTTCTTGGTTATCCAAGAGGTACAAAAGCTTATATTTTACTTAATCTTCTCATAAATATAAGTGCTTTATTTCTAGAAATGTAGTTTTCTATGAGCATATTTTCCCTTTAAGAATTAGGCTCACTCTAACCCTCAACCTTCTCTGAGTCCATCACTACACACCATATGCACAGATTTTTTTATGGACAACAATAACTCTATTCCCTGGGATGTTCATTCTAGACAACAAGTTGCAGCACATATATCTGATGATTCATTTGAAAATGACGACAATGTTGTTCATATGGACAATCCCCCTAATCCTCTGACTCTTGAGCTGGACAACAACTTAGAGGTGGAAAGTGCTTACACCATTGAGTCAGTTACACCAGATTCATCCACTCTAGTACCTCCTCCTAAAGTTCATCCTTATAACTCTGTAACATTGTACCTCTACCCTCTGATAATGTCATTCAAATAAGGTCAACTAGAAATACTGCTTCTCCTACATATCTCCAAGTTATCTAACAAGGCTTCTACTATTAAGTATTCAATATATGATTACTTGTCCACTGATAGTTTGAGCACAAAGCATAAATTATTCACTGCAACTATCACTAACCAAAGTCTTACACCCAAGCTAATAAGTTCAAAGAGTGGTAAATTACATTAAAAACTGAGCTAGATGCACTGAAGAAAACCATAACTTGGGAGTTAACTAACCTACCTGCAGGCCAACATTGCATTGGTTGCAAATGGGTGTATAAGGTTAAACACAAGTCTAATAGAACTATAGAACGTTATAAAGCTAGGTTGGTAGCCAAAGGATATACTCAAGAAGAGTGATTGGATTACTTTGACACATTTTCTCATGTTGCCAAACTCACCACTTTTAGAGTTTTGATTGTTGTTGCAGCTACTAAGAATTGGTTTCTAACTCAACTTGATGTCAATAATGTCTTCTTGCATGGATATTAGGATGAACAAATCTATATGAAACCACCACCAGGTTATTGTAAACCAAAAGACAACATAGTTTGTCTCACAAAGAAAAGTCTTTATGGCGTGAAACATGCCTCAAAGCAATGGTACACTAAGCTTACTACTTGTTTAACTTCTTATTATTTTTCTTAAATTGTCAGTGATTACTCTATATTTGTTAGAACAACTAATACCTTCTTTACAACAATATGCATCTATGTAGATGACATATTCTAACATGTAATTATGTAGATAAAATCAACAAAATCAAACAACATTTGGATGATCAGTTCACCATAAAGACCTCGGAAATCTCAAATACATCTTGGGTATTGAAGTGGCTAGATCCAAGTCTGGAATCACCTTGTGTCAAAGGAAGTATGCATTGGATATCCTATTAGAAGCAGGATACTTAAGGTGCAAACTTAGCAGCGCACCTATGTACTCTAACAACAAACTTCCACCTCAAGATTCTATTCCAGTTACTGATGCATCAATTACAGAAGGATTGTTGGGAGACTCCTCGATTTGGCAATCACTAGACCTGATCTAAGCTTTAGCATTCAGTGTCTCACTCAACACATGATCAGTCCAACTGAATCTGATCTAGCATTAGCTCATAAGGTGTTCTCCAGGAAATGGCATATTTCTATCCTCTAACTATAACCTTCAAATCAAAGGATTTTCAAACAGTGATTGGGCAAGCTGCAAGGAAATCAGGCGCAATGTGACCATTTATCTTGCAACTCTCTAATCTCTTGGAGGCAAAGAAAAAGTCTATTGTTAGTAGGTCATCCACCAAAGTCGAGTATAGAGCCATTGTCACCACCATGTTGTGAGATTATATGGATTCAACAACTTCTAGAGGACCTTTATGTTAAACAAATCAAGACTTGTGTTGTTCTAATAACAAAAGTGCATGTTGCATTGCCCTGAATCTAGTTCAACACATATCTAATGCTCAACAAGTTGTAGACTTATTAAATAAATCCCTTGCTCTCCATCCCTTCAAATTGATGATGTCCAAGATGGGAATTGTAAATATACCTTCCCCTCTTGGGGGGGGGGGGGATGTTATATTATACAGATTATTTTAATTTTCATTCACTTTCTATTTTCAGAAACATTTTGAATATCTTAGAAGGGATGACGTCTTCCATTTCTTGACGGGTTGCGTCGTCTTGAATCGAGTTTACTTGTATTAAGTTCTCCTCGAGTTAGTTAGCATGATCATATGTGAGGGTTGTGTTTCCATATCTAAGAATAAATAAGTGATAATATGTTTTACGGATTAGACAAAAATTTACAAGTGCAGGTGAAGGAAAATTTGGTTAATATGTATAAGTTCAATAAATTGATATCAATTATCAAATTTACAAGCTTGACCTCATAGATTTGACTAAAAACTTTTTGAGGTATAAATAACAAGAAAATTTCAAAAGTTGCCTTTCACTAGGTGCTAGCTCGGTGCAAAATGTGGTATAGTGTGACATGGGAATATCGATTACAGAACTATATATGGGAGAGCTTAATAATTTTCAAAAGAACAAACAATATTCATAAATGAAAATCACATCAATTAAAATAGAAAAGCAGTACATACATTAAAAGATTAAGTCAAAAGATTAAGTCTCCACACAACTGTAGTTTCATTGATCTTCTCTAACTATGAAAATTATCCAAATATTTGTTGAAATAAGCACACACATATGATAAGAAATTAATTCAACTATTTACGTCATACACTATATCATGTTTTTTCAATACAGATAATCTAAGCACCTGATGCGGGTGCGCGTGCGGATACGCCAAATTTATAACTACGTAAATTTGGGCGCATCTTAGTGCGTTGGTTAAAAAACAATATTTACATAATTAATCAAAGATAGATCTAAATATTTTTTGTGCAAATTTACATATTTACGTGATAAATCAAAGAAGCACATGATTAATTGTATTAAAATGTGATTAATTTAGCCCATGATTCATTTATTAATTGAGATGAGATAAAAAATTTAATGTATTTGGTCATTATTTATTTTATTATACATTTTTTTTGACCCCCACAAGGTTCTCTTTCTCTCTCTCCCCTACCAAAAAAAGGGAAAGAATTATAGACCCCACCCATTCACAATAGATGATGAGAAAAGTGCAGAAATTTTAAATAAACATTTTTAATTTAAGAATTAAGGATCCTTAGTTTGTGAACTAAGATTTCTTAATTCGCCTTAAAGCGGAGCACTGACAATAGGTTTGCCAGTTCTCGAGTAGTGCATAGTGCAGTCGTGATGGTAGATTGTATAAAAATTATGGGACTTAGTTATAAACTATGAATCTACTATAGCTCCTATGTTTAGAGTACTAAACTATGTAAATTAAAGATTTGTTTTTCTCATCTTAACTCTTCGAAGCAAATGTTATTATTATTCTCAAGAAGAAAAAAACAAAAAACAAAAAAAAAAAGAACAAAGGTTGCTATTCATATGCCCTTGAGATCTATTGCACAAGTTCTCAAAAAAGAATAATATTCTCACGTCATTGAAACAAGTTCTCAAAATATTGATTTAAAATAGGGAGAATTACATAAATTACCCATGAACTATGGGGTAAAATTACACAAACCACTTCTCTTGTTTGAAAATTACACAATACTCTTATATATAAAAAATAAAATGATTAAAACAACATTAAAGCTCCAAATCATAGCAGAGACTAAAATCCGCAGTTAATCTATTTTTATTTTCAAGACATTATTTGTTTTCTTTTTCTTTTTAAACAAAATAAATGAGGCTTAATGCCTGTTTAGTGAGCAATTTTAATTAATTTTTTTTTCTTAATAAATGAGGAGCATGAATTATATACAACAAAATTTGAATAATTTTTATACGAAAAATTGGTCATAAGCGTAATTTGTGTAATTTTCCAAACATGAGGGATAATTTATGTTATTAACCGATAGTTAAGGTAGTTTGTGTAATTTTATAGTAACTCCTCAAAAAACAATTAAAAAAAAAAAAACTCCTCAAAATTGAAGTATCAAAATTCTGAAACCATCTTAAAGTAATTATTGGAGCTGGAGGTGAAAAAGACGACAGAAATGTGATTCGATCGCATCCTTGACGTACTTTGTAATGTTGCCCACTTGCGATGTTAAGTACACTGATCACCCAACCACCCAATTCTCAGCTTAGTAATTGGTCTGATTAAGAACTGGACATTGACTGACAATACCACCAATTCAACGGTGGCGCGTGATGGCGCGTGGAAAGTTCTTACAACATGTGGCATTTGGTGGGATAAGGCTGACAGTCTGACACATACGTTGACTTGTGTACGGATTGTATGCATACTTATATATTACAATTAAGTATATCAGAACAAATTGCAATAACCATGGAGCAGAGAAATAATCCAAGTCTCTTTAAACGCCTAGCTAATAACATAAATGATAAATACATCCATCTTATATTTTAATTTCCCATCCATGCATTATAAGGGGTTTTGGCAAATATAATGAGGTACTGGAGAGCATCAAATATCTCACATTAAAAGAAACATGAATAAGGTGAACAACATATAATTGAAAATAATCAAAAACCATATTAAAGCTAAAGTTTGGTTTGAACGGATATAAAAACGGGTGATTGAGGACTTGAGGTGCATACTCAAACAAGAGTGAGAACATGTAATAGTAGCGTGTGGCTCTTGAAGTGAAACCCTAGAGAATTTTTCTCTAGAGGAAGAGTCAGTCAATGTATAAGAATTTATTATGTTGAAAGAGAGAGTATCGAAGCAAAATCGAGTGTGGAGTATTTAATTACATTCAAAGATCCATATACTTATTCTTAAAGTTCTGGGTCAAGATGAATTGTCAATAGACGTTCACTTATGAATTAACATATTTCTCATTAGTGCTCTCATAATCTATATACAAGAGGGTATGTGCGACTTGCCTTTGTAAAATAATTTCATGGTTAGAAAATACAAAACGCTCAAGCCATACTTCTTTTTGCAAAGTGTCCAAGATAAAATTATTGCAACTAATAAACTTCCTCCTAGGTCATTGGTTACCCCCCTTGTGAGAAAAAAAAAAGCATATTACCCCCCTTTTGATATACGAAATAGGCACATTACCCCTTGTAAATAAGCAAATTACCCCTTGAATATATGAAATAGGTACATTACTCCCCCTATAATTTTTAAACAGTTGCACACCATCTCCTTAATACATATGTATAAAAATGAGGTATTTTGCACCGTATAAAAATACACAAGAGGGTAATGTACCTATTTCGTATATCACAGGAGGGTAATATGCCATTAATATGTCTATTTCTCATATTAAAAGGGTGTTATGCCAAAAAATCAATTAATAATTGCAATATTTGTTCTACCTACTGAGATACTTGTTTTTTAATGAACAGACCACGCAAATCTTTTTCCATCAAAATCAGTTTTATGACATGGGCTATGACTATGAGTGGACTTCGGCCCATATAATAAAACAATACAAGGTGTTGTCTGTTGCAACGATATTATATGACTGGAAAAGCCAAGGACAAACTTTTTGTGGCATATAATTTGACAAACTTCAAGTTTTGCTCCACAAATATTCTTCTTTCGAAAATGAAAAATGACCCAAACATATTTACGAAGTCCTTTACATCTACTTTTCTATGTTACAGAACATTAAAATGATGTCCACGGTGCCCCACTCATTAAGAGGTTTTGTGGTCACTAATAAGAAACGATATTTTCATTACACGTTACAGAACGTTACAATCAAGTAAGTTTGGTCTTTTGATTTTACATGTAAGTTGTTAATAACGTGTTATGGTCTTTGTTTTTGGGACTATCAATGTAGGCACTACCTGCTATGAGAGTTACCATCATAAATGACATTGTCCGATTTGTGTCATTAGTACATGAAAAGAAATTCATTTTTCAGCTTCCTAATTAACTATATTTGGTAAAAGTAAAAATTCAGAATAATTGATTTCATCTTTGTAACCACTACCTTGGATGAAAATTAACATCCAAAAGTTGAGTACAAAACTCATCGTTTATGCTAAATAGTAAATTGACTTGCCACTTTTTTTTTTTTACTTACCACAATGTAGGATCATCCAACTCATCCGTTTTCACAAATGTTGTTTAGAAGATTTCCAAGGCCTTTCCTTGCTTACTTTCAGAAGTTCAAATTCAATTTACTGGCATCAGGATAGTTACGAGCTCTTTATGCCTGTTAGAAATTAGTTAGACACTATTAGTGGAAACTTAGGACATTACAGCAAGAACTATGATGCACGAACTCGGTCGTTAATTTCTAAGATAATTGTCTATACCTGGTGTTGCCGCTACTACAAGCACGACATAACTAGTGCAGTTTCTCTAAAATATATGTGCATCATAAAGCAACATCAACGATTACAACAACAACAACAACAACAACCAAGTCTGTAATCCCAATTAAATTGGGGTAGGCTATATGAACCATGAATGAATCACGTCGAGTCGTGAACATGAATCTTCTGCCTCCATAGGTTTCGATTGACGAGCATGTCTTCATTTAGATCTTTTAGCTTCATGTCGTTTCGTATGACCTCCATCAACGTCTTTTTCGGTCTCCCACGAGCTCTAGCCGTCTGTCCTAAGTCGAGATCTTCAACTCGTCGTACCGGTGCATCTATGGGTCTGCGTTTAACATGCCCAAACCATCTTAAACGATTTTCTCGCATTTTCTCGTCAATGGCCGCCACACCCAATTTATGCCGAATATCTTCATTGCGCACTCTATCTCTCCTAGTGTTACCGCACATCCACCGAAGCATGCGCATCTCTGTAACGTTCATTTTAAAAATGATCAACTAATATAGAAAACTTAATGCATTAAAGCAGCTATGATTGATTTTTCGGTTGACAAACTGAAGATTATTGAATAAAATAATCTAAACGAAAATGCATTTTTCACCAATTAAAACGCATAAAAAAGGACACGAAAATATATCTTGGTTGATTACAATTACGTTTCCGCCGCGTACTCGCTTTGATCCTTGTCAAATCACGTAAATCACGAATCAAGCAAATTGTTCAAAACCCAAATCCCTTTAGAATGTGATGTTTGCACAAAATATGTGATAAAATGGAAATACCACTATACTATGGTGTATAGAAAAGTAGGAGAGTAAAACTCTTTGTATTTTCTTCTCACTTTTGTGTTGTCCGGTTGTATGTCTGGAAATTGTGAGTTAGTGGAAGTTATGGGAATGGGAAATAACCTCCATTCCCTCCACTTCTCATGTTTGAATTTCAAACACATGGGTTGTGGGTCAACCCAAAATGGGTGTTCCACCCATTTAATTAATTACTTTTAATTAATTTAAATCCAACATCTCCCACTCACCCAGGAGGGTTGAGCTCAGACACAATATTATCATCTTATCACATTCTTCAAATCATACATGTAAGAGGGTCGTGTGACCAGCGAGTAATAAGAGCTTAATGCTATACACCGATTAAGGATACATAGTTGATCATTCAGTATGCAAAAGAGAGGACATTCAACTCGTTATACCCCAGTCTATCTGATTTACTACACAAGTCTACATATCTATTATCCCTCTATATGTAAATAGAGCGTATTCGACTCCCAAGTTACAAACATATATTCACAATTATGCCTGGAATTTCAAAATTCAACATAATTGGCTAGCCAGTGAATATAAGTCATGTGATAGTCAAAAGATAGACTTCCTTTCCCACTGGAATCTCTATACTCCCCTATAGCCGCTTTCCTAGTCATGCACCGCTTTGCCGAATATATCATAGCTATTAGTAACATGCTAAAGTAGCGACGCTAAAGAGAAGTTCCGAGATACCGTTGAAAGTCATAGTGGTACCATAATGAGGTATTTAAACCTATGGGTCTCACACAATGAGAAAGCAGGTATACATTTGCTCATTTCCCATGGTCATTTAGCACATACGGTATGAAACGTATGCTACGATGCTCATCTTCATTTTGGAAGCGTATGTCATTTACAAAGGAAATTGTAACTCACATCGTAGAGATCTTAGTTCAAGTGTACATCAACACTTAACATGAGTTTTTGTCTATTTATCCTCTAAAAGATTTCTCCAAAAAATCTCCAACAAACAACTCACATCTGGCTTTACTTCTAGACAAGCTCAATGGATGTGGGGAATCCAAAACGATAACCAAGTCAAAATTGTAGGAAATCTCATCTCTGCACATTCCTCGATGTCAGAGGCGATTGCTCGTGTGAGAGAGCCAATCTTAACTTGTTCGACATACTTTAAAATATAGAGACATCTATATTGCTCAAACATGTGTATATATAGAAACATTCATTAACATTTATAACATGGGCATTATACATAAATGTTCACAACATTCAATTACATCATATCCTACGCAATCCTAACGACTTAACATGACCCATAAAAACATCCCTCGGGATTGGCTTTGTGAAAGGGTCTGCCACCATCATATGCGTCGATATATATTTCAATGTCACCTCCTTCTTTTCTATGATGTCTCTTCCAAAATTATATTTTGTATCTATGTGTTTGGTCCTTCCATGATACTTGGGGTCTTTCGTGTAGGCCATTGCTGCTTGACTGTCACAATTGATCGTCACAGCTCCCATGTTCTTGCCTACCACTCCCAAATATTGTAAGAATCTTCTCAACCAAACACCTTCTTGTACCGCAGATGCACATGCCACAAACTCAGCTTCCATTGTGGATAATGCAATACAGGTTTGCTTCTTACTGCTCCAAGAGATAGCGCCATTATTCAGCAAGAAAGCATAACCAGAGGTGGATTTACGCTCGTCCAAATCACCTCCCCAATCAGCATTTGTGTATCCTTCTAAGGATAGATTCTTTCCTTGATAACATAGGAAATAGTCTACAGTACCTTTCAGGTATCTAATGATCCGCTTAACTGCTTTCCAGTGACTCATCCCTGGATTGGATTAATATCTACTAACTAGACCTACGGCATAACATATGTCAGGGCGAGTACACAACATGGCATACATCAAGCTCCCAATTGCACTGGAATATGGTACATTAGACATCTTTTCTTTTTCTTCTGGAGTTTTAGGGCACATTAGATGACTTAAGCCTTCACCTTTAGCCTCATGGGTATCGATGGGTTTACAACTCTCCATCCTGAATCATTCAAGAATCTTTTTAATATAAGGCTCTTGTGAAAGAGCAAGTAATTTCTTTGAACGATCTCTATGGATTTTCACACCAAGTATGTAATTTGCTTCACCCATATCCTTCATTTCGAAGTTTGATGACAACCAACCTTTGATGTCTTCAATACATCCCTTATCATTACTAGCTAACAATATGTCATCAACATAAAGAGAGAGAATTACAAATCCTTTCTTGGATTTCTTCACGTATACACAATGGTCTTCGTCTATCATGACAAAGTTATAAGATATCACAGCCTTGTGAAATTTGAGGTACCATTGTCTGTAGGACTGCTTAAGACCATAAATAGACCTTTTCAACTTACAAACCTTGTTTCTTTGGCCTTCAAGAACAAAACCTATTGGTTGTTCCATGTAGATGTCTTCTTCTAATTCTCCATTGAGAAAAGCAGTCTTAACATCCATTTGGTGTAATTTTAAATCCATGTTATCTACTATGGCCAAAAGTAAGCGAATAGAGGCAAACCTCACAACAGGTGAGAAGGTTTCTTCATAATCAACACCCTCTTGTTGGGTATAACCTTTTGCCACCAAACGAGCTTTGTACCTTTCTATGGTTCCGTCAGCCATTCGCTTTATTTTGAAAATCCATTTGCTCCCAATAGCTTTGCGCCCAGAGGGAAGATCAACTAGTTCACATACTTGGTTTGATCTCATGGATCTCATTTCCTCTTCAATTGCTATCTTACATTCATCTTTTGCAGAACCCGAGAGAGCCTCTTTAACACTCTTAGGTTCTTGCTCACTTTCTAGAGAAGCTATGAGTGCATGTCCCTCTATGTCATAGTGACGTTTGGGCACATTTTCCTAGTAGTTTTTCGAAGTTCAAACTCCGTTAAATCCTCGAGGGGCTGAGAGCTCCCACTAGGATCAAGTGATGACTGGTCATCATTTGAGTCCAGTAACTCATAAAGAGGTTCTTTATCTCTTATATCACCTCTACTAGGAAACCCATTCTCTAGAAAAGTTGCATTACGAGATTCGATCTTGTTCTCCTATGAATACGTAACCCTTAGATTGTTCTGAGTATCTTACAAAGATACACTTCTTCCCTCGAGGACCCAACTTACCAAACTTACTCGTAGAGTCATGTATGTAAGCTACTGACCCCCATATTCTAAGGTTACTTAAATCAGGCTGCCTACCTGGCCATAATTCATAAGGAGTGGAAGGCACCGTCTTTGATGGCACTCTGTTCAAGATATACACAGTGATTAACAAAGCATATCCCCAAAAAGAGATCGGCAAGTTAGCTTGTGCCATCATGGACCTAGTCATGTCTAACAATGTTCTATTCCTTCTCTCAGCAACCCCATTTTGTTGAGGCGTATAAGGAATAGTTAGTTGTCTCATGATACCTTTTTCACTACAAAGATCCTTGAATTGATCAGTCCTTAACATTTTAATTGTTCTATCCATTTGATTCTCAACCTAGTTTATATATTTTCTAAGGCATTCAAATGCTTCAGATTTGTGAGATATCAAATAGACATGACTGAAACGTGTAAAATCATCTATGAAAGTAATGAAATAGGAGGCTCCATGCCTAGCCCTCACACTCATTGGACCACAAATATCGGAATGTACTAATTGCAAAGGAAATTCAGCTCTAACAGCTTTGCCAAAAGGTTTTCGAGTCATCTTACCAGCAGGACAGTGTTCACACGTAGGTAAATCAACTTTAGATAATGAACCCAACAGCCCTTCTCTAACTAGTCGATTCATCATGTCTCGCCCAATATGACCTAATCTAGCATGCCATGTATTAACATCACAATATGCATCAACAGAAGAAGAGACATTTAACAACATAGAACGATCTATATAATAGTTAAACATCTGTCTATTACAACCTAATATAATAAAGCCATCAGTCAGATGTCCGGTACCAACACACCTATTATTATAATAGATACACACCATACTACGAGAAAAGTTCAATACATAGCCTAAATTCATAAGAACAACAACAGAAATAAGATTTCGTCGAATCTCTGGAGCGTATAAGACGTCATGCAGGATTAAGGTTCGTCCACCCTGCAACTTTAGTTTGCAGGTACCAATTCCCTTCACCGCCACTCGTGCGTTGTTTCCTACATATATCCATCTAGTACCAGCAGGAAGTCGACGAAAATCTACAAACACTTCTTGATCTCTAGTCACATGTTATGTGGCCCCTGAGTCTACAATCCACAAAGGATAATATTCAGTGAGTAAAATAGTACTAGAGACATAAGTAATATGCTTTGAAGTGTAAGTGAGTAATACCTTGTCCCTCTTAGGTTCGGTACACTCACGAGCAAAATGTCCGAGTGCATCACAGTTAAAGCACTTCATCTTGCTCTTGTCCTTCTTTTTCTTACCAAACCGCTTCTTCTTATTGTTGCGGTTCTGATTGTTGTTCCTATAACCTTCACCAGTCTTCTTTCCTTTCTTCCAGTTCCTCTTACGTTTTTTTTCCAAAAGCACCTTGGGAACTGGATTTAGTAACCATGGCACCTGACATGGGTCTCGCAGCTCCAAGCCGCTCATCCTCAAGCTCTACATGACGAGCCGCATCAGCAAAGGTTTTGATGTCGTCATTGTGAGTCAGGTTTACCTTCAGATGCTCCCACTTGTCAGGAAGAGACCGGATCAAAGCTTGAACCTTCTATTCATCATAGAGGGAATGGCCAGTTGTCTCTAACTCACTTATCATGTTTGGCATTTCCCTCAGATGTTGCTTGATCGTGTGATCACCTCTTTTCTTGTAAGTGTCAAACTTGATAGTCAGCTGCCTCAGACGAGTGATTGAGGTCCCACCATACTTCTCCCTCAGATACACCTAGATATCATGAGCAGTAGGGTGCTCCTCACATTCAAGGATGAGATCATCCACAATAGAGCTAACCAAGATGGCACGAGCAGTGGAGTTTTTCTTTTTCCACGCCAGGTAAGCATGTTGATCCCTCCTCTCTTGAGTATTGTTTCCCGTTCCAGGATCCACCATCACCTGGTTGATGCCATCCAATGCATCTTGTTCATCCAGTACGTACCAGATTTTGTGACGCCAGGTGACATAGTTGCACCATTCAGTTTGTCACCCTTGTTCAGGTCAGCAATGATTGATTTTGATGCCATAGTCTAAGTTAATAACAAAGAGGTAACATAAAAATTTTAATGCTAATTTATATACATGCTAGTTTACATTAAGCCAACTAACATCTATGACAATTTTGACATAAGGTAAGAGTCAAAAGGTCACTTGGAGTGTCCAATCATCATCTTAACCTAAAACATTATTGTCACTGACTCAGTTACTTAATGCAAAATTAATAAGTTCTATGTGAGAATCCATTAACTCTTCTTATTTAGAACTCCCACTTAATCATCATGATTAAACATATATCATTTGCATCATATGTCATGCCATAAGAAAATAACATTCATAAAACATGTATTTACAACATATTTACACAAAGATAACAAATTATCCATTGTTTGTTAAATACATGTATTAAATGAAAAGCACAACATTAAAGCAATATTTACACGCCGAAATGAAATAAAAACACATCAATTCATCTCATCCCATATCTCGTCTGAAGCTATAGCTCTTTAGAAGCTGTCGAGAAGGGTCGAATATTTTAAGCAGACTATATGTGAGTCTATCTCGAGCAACACATCGCACCCAAGCGTTTGCGGGAGGCCTTCTATAGGTATGCCTTATACCTCTTAGGCTAGGATTCATGCTTAAAAAGAAAGTCTTCCTCAAAGTTTGTTGACATTCCTTTTTCCATCTCGCAATCATACAATCCAAGTAAACTTCTACAATTTTGCTTCCTCCCAAGACTCTACGTGTATCCTCAAAAATAGTAGTCCAATAGGGACTTAACGAATTTTTCCAAATTCTTTTCTCAGACTCATGGTCCATATATAGTCCCAAACGCTTAAGATATTTTATCTTGTTCTTCATAACATTTATATGTTGAGGTAATGTGTGAGCCGGATCCATCCTATAAACATGTAACTCCCTAAGTCTCCTCATGAGCTCAGGAGCATACATTTGCCTTGCATTCCCCCAGAGAATGTGAGGAGCGTTAAATGCCCTAGCCATATCTAAAAATAATGGGGTATTAACTCATTTAATACAATAAAATGAAATTCAAAACATAAACAAAAGAACAATAATTATATTCCAAATATAATTATATTCTTTTAAAGTTAAGAATTTCCAGTAGCCACCTTTGAAGGTGATGTTCTGCTCATCTTTTACCAAAAAACAAATCCATATGTTTTCAATTAAAATCAAATTGTTTTTTTAGAATATTGAAAATTTCCAACAATGAAAAATCCAATTTTCGATCCACAAAAATTAATTTTAATTTACAGAAAACAAGGAACAAGAATTTTGGTTTTTCAGAATTTCCAAAAAAAAATGAAGCAACAGAACGTCCGCACGCGCCCACACGCGTCGCGCATTATCCGACAATCGGAGTCGAACTATCCTCCCATTGTTAGGCCTTCGGAGTTTAATGGTTCAGTTTATTTTAAGATCCGATATAATTATCTCAACAAGTGCGCTGCCCCGTGAGTACGACGAGGGTGGGTTATGAATTTAGTGTTTAGATTTCTTAATCATGCATTTTAAATAATTTTTAGAATTAAGGTAAAATGGTTAAATCTTAGAAAATTCATAACTAATACATACTAAGTCTGAATTAGATGATTCCAGTGGGGTTACGAAGCCCTTAACATAAGGTTTCTAACCATAAAAAGAACAAAATATAATACGGACTACAGAATTGTTTACGAATTTCTAAATATTCTGAAATTTGGTGGTTAAACAATTTGTTCCCAAGAAACTACCGAGCCAAAAAATACAAAACTTTGCAGATATGTTTTTCAGCAAATAATGATTCTATAGTAATTGTTTCAGAAATAAATTCGGAGTTTTGAAAAAACTGAAAAACATAACCACCAGCAATCCTTTCTAAAAAGTGATATAAAATGCATGACATACTACTGGCATGGATTAGAGCACGAAAATGGCAGGAAAAAAAACGTGATATAATCAACCATTTAAAAGCTCTGATACCAATGAAGATTATTGAATAAAATAATCTAAACGAAAATGCATTTTCACCCATTAAAACGCATAAAAAAGGACACGAAAACATACCTTAATTGATTACAATTACGTTTCCGCTGCGTACTCGCTTTGATCCTTGCCAAATCACGTAAATCACGAATTCAGCAAATTGTTCACAACCCAAATCCCTTTAGAAAGTGATGTTTGCACAAAATAGATGATAAAATGGAAATGCCACTATACTATGGTGTATGTAGGAGAGTAAAACTCTTTGTACTTTCTTCTCACTTTTGTGTTGTCCGGATGTATGTTTGAAAATTGTGAGTTAGTGGAAGTTATGGGAATGGGAAATAACCTTCATTCCCTCCACTTCTCATGTTTGAATTTCAAACACATGGGTTGTGGGTCAACCCAAAATGGGTGCTCCACACCCATTTAATTAATTACTTTTAATTAATTTAAATACAACACAAACTATTAGCAGCTTGCCATATTCGTTACACATGTTGTGTATTTTAGTTGTGAACAATGTAGTATCCCACATTGGTAGGAGATAATAGTTTTGAACACCTTAAAGAGTTAATTCTGATATTGGTACATTGTGTTGGACTAGCTCTATTTAGGCTTGATATATAATATATATTATAAATCAATGATAGGCACTTGGGGCAATAATAAAGTTCAAGACTTATACTTATAATAATTTATTTTTGAATTTTATTTTTTTTAATTCGAAATAAATTAGTTAAAGAGTTGTAACCCGTAGTTTTTTATTTTTCAGATTCTGTTGTATTTAAAATATGAATTAATTAGTGAAAGGGTGCAAATCTATCATACGGGACACGACCATTATGAATAAAATATGTTTGTTCATATATAACTTTTCGTGTTATATAAATATAATGTTACAGGTTCGTTTCTATTCACTTAGCCATTTTCTGCCTCTCATAAATATTTCTAAATTCCTTGTTGTATCCTGGGAAGCAGATTTTCTTATTATATAGTGAAAATTTTGCTTTTAAAAAAGTGTTCAAAGTTCACGCCCTCAAGGAAATTTTCATATATTTAGTAATATTTTTTTTCTATTTTTCCTATTCCTAACAGCACATACATCCATCGTGAATACGATTTACCACCATTGGAGCATGCAACTCACTCCCCTGACCACGTACTAAGTCTAAAATTGTTTGTTTTACGTTAAATAAATATTTCTCGTTGGAAGAAAAACAGCATTGTGGTAAGAGTTTCTTTGCATTGTTGGTCAGCTGAAAGCTACTAATGGCACATGCTCCCAGTCCACACTTTAGTTTCAGACAATCATGGTTACAAATCCAGTCCAATTATATTGGATGAATGGAACTACCTCAAATGCATCACTCTGAAAAATCAACGTCACAAAACCCATTAAATACGGGGTACTGTTTTTGCGAAATTAATAGGATGATCAAAATAGCTTTAAGTTTGAAATTGTACTATTATCACTCTCAATAATAGAGGGTAATGATCGCTTTGAAATTTCAAATAGTGGTGGCCCCATAAAGGCCCCAACTAAGTGATCTTTCAACAACCGCATCGAAAGTTCTATAATATTTGCAACTAAGACAACACTTGCAAAATCTTTTGTTTGCACCCCAAGCCCAATGAGTTTGTGCTGGTTTGATGGAAGCTAACCATACTCAGTAGACAAAAGCTTCTTTAGTCACTGTCGTTTATGTTCCATCGCTCACCTCATTTTCATTTGTCACACGACACCTTCAGATCATTGAAACAAACAAGTTAGTTATGCTAATTCCAAATCTATTTGTCAACTTGTCCAGCATCAAGCAATTGTTTTCAGCCACCAAGGACGCCGTCTCTATTATAGGGTAATGTTGTGTTCGTAGCTATTTAGAAACTGCAAAATGTATAATGGACTAGTACAACAAAAGAAGTACACAAAGACTTGTTTAGTTATTGAACTGTTTCATCTGTTCAGTAGAGAGCTCTAAACTATTCACTGCTTGCTCAAATGCTATAATACCGGCTAAAATGCATACAAACATAACTATACGTCCTTGTGAGCCTTTTATGTTACAAAAAAATGAAAGAACTGGAATTCTTCAAACTTCAGAAGTGCCTGGAACTATTTAAAACTCGAGGGCGACTGTATACAATGTTTTTCAATTTTTGAAGGGTGTTTCTTAAATCATTTCAAACAGTAGCGAAATTTGACGAAACCCCAATCATTCCCCTAAAATATTTTCCGCTGAACCAATGCTAAATTTTGTGTTTTCTCGCCTTTTACCACTCCAACAAGCCGAAATTAAGACCATTCATGGTAAAATTTTCCACTATGATTTCCCTTTTTACCAAAGTATCACCACAATGAACATAAAATGTGTTAAATAGTAAGAAAAAAATGTTGATATCATATCTTAGCTAGGTGTCCATCATGCCACACCTATTACTATTATACTAGCAAACACAGCACATGCGAAGAGCACGTGTAACGTAAATATTAGTTATGATTTTATTCATGTATGCTATCAGTATGTGTATTTTTTTTCTTTCAATGAGTATATGTAATGACAACATCCTTAATTATAATTTTAATCATGAAAAATAGATTGAACTAATAAGGACAACAATATTTTTGCCTGTATTGCAGGTAGGGGTGTTATGGGCCGGGGTCCCGCCGGGACGGGACCCCGGCCCACCGGGATCTGTCGGGGCGGGATCTGCTCAGCAGATCCCGTCCCTCCCGCCGGGAACACTGTTCCCGGCGGCGCGGGAGTCCCGCTGGGTCGGGAGGGCTCCCGTGAACCCGGTGGGCAGATTCCAAGCCCACTTTTTTTTTTCCCATATTCCAATCATCTCAATAAAATTTCAGATCTCCAGGCTCGGCGGCGGCGGCGGACGGTGGAGGTTAGGCAGCGATGGCCGATGAGGACGTCGTGGGCTCGTGGCTCGTGTCTCGTGGCCGTGGGTAGGCGGCGGCGATAGCCGGGCGTTGGGCGGGCGGGCGTGTGTGTGTGTTTTTTTTGTGTGTGTTTGTGTGTGTAGCGGGTTGTGTGTGTGTAGTGTGTGTTTGTGTGTGAGTTTGTGTAGCAGACTAGCAGTAGGCAGTAGCAGATAACATAAAAAAAAATAAAAAAAAAAGGGTACTGGACCCGGGATCCCGCGGGAGGGAACGGGATCCAGTTTGGATCCCGTTCCCTCCCGGCGGGAGCTAGACCGGGATCATTTTCCCGGTCTGGCCGGGACGGGAACGAGCCGGGTTTTTCCCGGCTCGGGAAAAACCCGGCGGGTCGGGTCGGACTCCAAAGTCCCGACCCGGCCCAAACACCCCTAATTGCAGGAGCACTGGTTGACCCAGGCTTGGGCTTAGCTAGGCTGAAGCCCAGGTGAGGTTTTTTGCAATTTAGTATACATAGTAATAGTCTTTATAGTTTACACCACAAAAACAATATTTTATGTTTTTTTATTCATTATATCTTCATTGTAAATCTAAATAACTGTAATTTTCAGCCCAAAATAAATAACATCCTTAGTAATATTTTTGTTTGATTTATATCTTATTGACGGATTTAAAAAGTATGTAAGATTTTAAAATAAATTAGGAGGATCAAACAGTAATGGAGACGACTCTAACAACTCTTTATCCGCCTCTCGCCACAGCAGGAGTGCTTTTTTTGCATATATCACTACAAGAATGAAGGTCAGCTGATGCTGCGGCAGCGCAACCTGTAATGTCATTGCCGCTTTCAATAGCAACATTGGAAGCGGAGATTCGGTTGCATTGGCCGGTTTCTGCTGCTTCGGTTGCAAAGCCATATTTTGAAAGGGAACGGTGCTTTCTAAGATATAGAAAGCGCAGAAACTGAGAAAGCGATGCATCCGTTTCAATGTCCATTAAGATATTGAAAGCGCCATATCCGTTTCAATGTCCATTAAGATATTGAAAGCGCCATATCCGTTGCAATGTCAATTAGAATATCGAGAGCGCATAATTTGTTTCAATGTGAATTAGAATATGGAAAGCGCATTATTTGTTTCAATGTGAATTAGAATATGGAAAGCGCATTATTTGTTTCAATATCAATCAAATTACAGAAAGAGCAGAATCTGTTTCATTCCCAATTAAAATATCGAAAGCGGAAATTTTGTTTCAATGTGAATTAGAATATGGAAAGCGCATTATTTGTTTCAATATCAATCAAATTACAGAAAGAGCAGAATCTGTTTCATTCCCAATTAAAATATCGAAAGCGCATATTTCGTTTCAATGTCTATTAAATATGGAATGCGGCGCATTAGTTTCGATATGTGATTTACTGAATGCGTATAATCGGTTTCAATAGATATTTCAGCCATTTATTAAAATTAATTAAAAAATTATTAGATACTACCAGTTCGGTATCCATATACATTTTCAAAGTTTTGAAAATAGCTGGCGGCGAATTTGAATTGTTTGGGATTTTTTGATATAAACAAATCTTTTCCAAATCTTAATAATC
Source organism: Linaria vulgaris (assembly GCA_948329865.1). NCBI lineage: Eukaryota > Viridiplantae > Streptophyta > Magnoliopsida > Lamiales > Plantaginaceae > Linaria > Linaria vulgaris. The sequence goes on along the minus strand of OX415250.1, from coordinate 116,626,764 downwards.
TTATCTAAATACTGTTGCAGCAGAACACATGTAAATAGACCATCCCTTTTAATTGTTAACTTGAATATATTTTATTTGGTTTAATAGAATGTATCTGAAGCGAACGAAAAAAAATGAAAGTTGTACTTGTCCAAACAATGAGAGTAATTTTTTTTAGGAGCTTTACATATACTCCTAGACTACTTTATCTTCTCCCTGTTTTTTTTCCACCCATTAAGTCAGGAAACATGGTCCGCAGAGTTGAAATTTGACTATAATTAAGATGCAACAAACTGAGTTCTTGTAAAGCCTTGAAGAAACACAAGACACCAGGAGAAAGTGTAAACATGGATGCCTTGTCTAGTAAAGAATAAGTATAGGAGCAACTCTTCCAATTTCTTCACGCAAAAGTTTTAGAGAGGTTAACTCCTTTTCCTACATGTGGCAAAATATATATTGTTAGACAAATATGATGTAATGTAATAAAAGAACAAGTATAAATAATGAACATTACCAAGATAAAAGGAGAAGATCGATCTGATAAATGAGAACAAGAAGAGATTTATAGAGATGTATTTATAGAGTTACTTGGAGGGAAATGAAATTGTTTGAAATTTTTGCCAAAATTTTGGTGGTAAAACCTTTCCCTTTTTTTTCCTTTTATTACGGACGTGTGTGTCGGCAAGCATTTTAGAAAGTGAAAATTTGCTTTCCATATTTTCTGTTTAATAATTGTCCGAGCATATATTTTTAAATAATCTAAAAGTTAAGTTAGAATAGGGAATAGAATTTTCTACATGATTGAGCATCCCATTGTATCCTTTTAAATAATATTTCACTTGTGAACTGTCTATTTCAATTTATTAATAAAGTAAAAAATGTACTAAAAGTTAAGTTACAATAAATAATAGGACTTTAAAATTATTGGTACAAGCTAAGTATCCCATTCTACTCCCATGTAACGTTATGCTATTTTTCTTCTTTTGGTACAAATCTAGGTATGTTATTAAGCTAGCTAGCAACTTCTCAAAATCAAATAGCAAGCTTCAATACGAATTGATCGGTGCTAAACAGGTATGTCTTTTATTTGTTGATATTAATTTGTTGATAACTTCTATAAATTGTTAATATACTTTAGATAGATCAATGTATTTAAGTTTCTTTAAATCAAAAACTGATATAAGAGGAGAAGATCTGATAATTGGGAACAAGATGTGAGTTATGGAGAAACATTTATAAACTTATTTGGAAGTAAAATGAAATTTTTCGAAAATTTTGGCTAAGTTTTGGTGGTAAATTTATTGCAAGGGCTTAATATGTTTCAATAGTCAATTATTGAAAGCACCATCCCTTTCCACATTAATTAGTGTCGGCCACAATTTTAGAAAGAGCAGGAGTGCTTTCCCTTTTTTTAAAAAATTAATAATACTTTGTCTGTTTTAACTTTTAATAAAATAATAATATACTAAAAGTTTAAAAGTATAGAACTTCCTACATTATTTAGTGACCAACTGTCTGTTTCATCTTTTTGATAATTTAAAAAATGTACAAAAAGTTAAGTTAAAATAGAAAATAGGACTTTCTTAATTATTAATACCCACATATCCCCTTTTTTCCGATTCATCGTTCTGCTACTTTTCTTCTTTTTTTTGCTCACTTAAATTCTTCTCACAAAGTTACGTTATTTAGCTAGCAAATTCTCAAAATCAAATAGCAAACTTCGTTACGAGAAAACCGGTGTTAAAGAGATATGTCTTTTATTGATAATTGTTGATAACTTCTATAAATTGTTATTATACTTTAGATAGATCCGTGGTTCAAAATCTTTCGAAACGTTTCCGATATTTGATATACCAAAACACAACACAAAATCGAAACTTTAATTCATGGATAGATCAATGTATTTAAGTCTATTTGCATCAAAGTGAAACTATATATGGATTTGTGAATTAATTAAGTCTTAACATATATGTCATTGGTATTTGTGATGTTAGGTCTAAAATGTATAACAACGAAGATCGGGGTTGGATGTATGATAGAATGAACAGCAGTACGGGTTATTTAAATAGTAGTTTTGAAGAAAGTGTTAGTAGATTTTTGGATTATGCCTTTTCAAGAACTGACTTATTAAATGACGGAAAAGCGAGGTGTCCTTGCACAAAGTGTTGTAATAGCAAATTTTGGACGTCGGACAAGATTATGAACCATCTTTATAATAGAGGTTTCCTTGATCAGTACTATGTATGGGTAGCACATGGTGAATTTACTAGAAACTTTATGGCGCCAGATACAGATGTAGGGGGCTCATCCAGTCATACTACAACTGATCGATTTAGAGAAATGGTTGATGATGTTTTTGGTGGGCGTTTTGAAAATGTAAACTACAATGAGGCGGTAAATGAATTACCGAACAAAGAGGCACAATTATTTTTTAAGTTGCTAAAAGAAGCAGAGACGCCAATACATGAAGGATCTAATGTGACAGCGTTGCAATGGGTAGCTGAGTTCATGACAAATAAAATAGAACACAACTTCTCAGCGGCGGGTTGTAACGTGTTCATACAACAAGTTCATAATTTGTTGAGTCCTGAAGATAGTGGTAAACTTCCTAACAGTGTGTACAACATGAAGAGGCTATTGAGTACATTAGGACTTGGGCACATAACTTATGATGTTTGTGTCAACAATTGTTTCCTCTATTACGGTGAATATGAAAGTAGTAATTTCACATCATGTCCTCAATGCGAAGAAGAAAGATATGAAGAAAAACGAAATACTACTAAGAAGAGCAAACGCATCGCACGTAAGAAATTATGGTACTTCCCATTGACTCCTAGACTGCAAAGGTTGTACATGGCCCGCAACACTGCAGAACACATGACATGGCATTTGAAATGTAAAGGAGACGGCGATACAATGATTCATCCTGCCTCTGGTGAGGCCTGGAAACAATTCGATGCCACATATCCCGATTATGCTGCAGAGGCCCGAAACGTGAGACTTGGTCTCTGTACAGATGGTTTTACACCCTGGGGGAACTCTTCTGCCCCTTACTCTTGTTGGCCGGTTTTTGTGACACCCTACAACCTCCCGCCAGATCTTTGCATGAGGCAAGAGTTTATTTTTCTTAGCATGCTGATTGCTGGCCCAAAAAGTCCAGGAAAAAACATTGACGTGATGCTACGACCGTTAATTGATGAACTTCGTTTTCTATGGAAATATGGGGTTCAAACTTATGACAGCTTCAGAAAGCAAAATTTTATCATGCGAGCTCATGTGATGTGGACGATTAGTGATTTTCCAGCATACGGCATGCTATCTCAGTGGAGCACACATGGAAGGTTATCTTGTCCATATTGTATGGAGAACACTAAAGCTTTTCGATTGAAGCACGGTCGTAAATTCTCTTTCTTCGATTGTCATCGGCGATTTTTACCTCTAAATCATCCATTGAGAGGTAATACCACAGATTTTAAATTGGATAGAACTGAGGAAGACGCACCATTGCATCGTAGATTGGGCCATGAAATGAAAAGGCACGTTAGACACCTTCCAAAAATTGGATTTGGTCAATGTGGAGAGTTTATTGAGGGCTTTGGTGTGAGACACAATTGGTGCCGACGTAGTATATTTTGGGAACTTCCGTATTGGGAGTCAAATATGATTCGTCACAATCTAGACGTAATGCATTGCGAAAAGAATTTTTTCGATAATATCAAGAACATTGTGATGGATGACCCGGATAAGTCCAAGGACAATAAGAATGCTAGAAAGGATTTACAATTGTGGACGAATCGAAGTGAATTATTCCTGCATATTGGACCAGGTGGTCAGCAATACAAAGCAAAAGCGATGTATTCATTGAGTAAGGAGCAGAAGGTACTTGTTTGTGAATGGCTACGTGATGTGAAGTTTCCAGATGGATATGTGTCAAACATTTCACGGTGCGTCCAAATGCAACAACTTCGGTTGGTTGGATTAAAAAGTCATGATTGTCACGTGTTTATGCAACGTTTGATGCCAATTGCATTTCATGGCTTCTTACAAAATCATATTTGGGAACCACTTACAGAGGTTAGTATATTTTTCAGAGCTTTGTGTGCCACTGAACTCAGCAGGTCTACAATGGAAGAATTAGAAAGGTCGATTATCATTACTATGTGCAAACTTGAGAAAATACTTCCCCCGTCATTCTTTGACTCAATGGAGCATTTGGCGATACACCTTCCTTGGGAGGCGAAAGTTGGTGGGCATGTTCAGTATAGGTGGATGTACCCCTTTGAGAGGTAACATATTGTCATTTTGACCATAAATGTGTGTGTATATAATATATATATATATATATATATATATATATATTAGTTTGGATGTTATTTGTTGTCACTCTGTTTTATCATTTATGGACAGGCGCATGCTGGAATTGAAGAGATCTGTAGGTAACAAGGCTCGGATAGAAGGGTCGATTTCTGAGGCATATCTGATTACTGAAGTTACCAATTTTATGAAATATTATTTTGACAAAAGTGTTGAAACAAGGGCCAATCGTTTGAACCGGAACGAGGTAAGTCTCAATGTAGATTTTACTAGTGAGTTAACAATCTTTCAATGTCAAGGAAGACCATTGGGCAGTGGTAGAGACTTCAAACAACTAACAGTTGCAGAACGAAAAGCTGCAGAATTATATGTTCTTCTAAATTGTCCAGAGGTTGACCCGTGGTTAAGGTACATTTCGGATCTTCTTATTTGTATGCCTTAATATAAATCATCGAGTAAAAAGTTGAATTGTTCGTTGGTTTTTGGTTATAGGCTTTTTGACGAAGAAATGTGTCATGGTTTATCTCTAGACCAAATTGAGCGACGACGTAACATTCACTTTGTTCGATGGTTTAAAGAGTGTATAAAATCTAATCGTTACGAGGTGGATCCTCGAATACGTGCATTAGCCAAGGGTCCTAGTATGTCTGCCCGTGTTCGCAAAGGCTATATCATTAACGGTTTTAGATTCCACACAGTCAGTTATGCAAAGGTGAAAAAAACGAATAATTGGGGCATCTATGTAAAGGCAAGTAACGATGGAACCACCGACACTAATTTTTACGGATCACTGCAAGAGATTATTGAAGTGGAATATTGGGGCAGTCATCGTTGTCTTACAACTGTTCTATTCAAGTGCGATTGGTATGATTTGACGAGAGGATTGTTTGTTCATCCAAAGTATAAATTGATAGATATTGATCCCAACATGCGTCTGGCGTCTGGAGAGTCTGATCCATTTATTCTTGCAAGTCAGGCACAACAAGCTTGTTATTTATCATATCCATCGCAACAAAACTCAAGGAGAGAACGATGGGCGGTTTGCCCAATAAGAGCCAGATATGTGGTCGACACAACTTCATTGAAAAACACAAATGACACATTAGTGCAGGGCCCGAATGTTTACCAAGAGAGCTCTACACCGGTGGTTAGAGTAGAGGTCGAACAAAGTGGCGTTAATATGAGAAATTTAGCGAGTAATGAGTTTGAGCGTGTCGAAGAAGATGAAGTAGATGAAGATGATGATGACGACGATGAGGAGGAGGAGGAGGAGGAAGAAGAAGAACTAGAAGAGCACGATTTTGAAGACGAAGAGGAGCTGGTACAAGACAACGACAGTGATCCCGATTATGAAATAGGACATTAATCTTGTGTAGTTTTACCCATCCTCTATGTACCCATCCTTTATGTAGTGAAATTAAGCTTTACATAATTATCTGAAAAATAAAAGTGAGTAATCCTAGGTTTGGAAAAATAATTGGTTTCAGTACACTGCTGAATTTATACAAAAAATAATTATACTTCATAATTATTTATCTATCTATCATTATGTAACTTTTGGATTTATAATTGTGTTGAGGTGTTAAAATAGGTTCTTATAATGTCATGCGAGAACTAGAAGCTCGTGACAGTTAAGCCAATCAAAATACTTATGCAATAAAGCAATAATATAGTATTTAAGAATAATTTCAGATTTTCGAACTACTTATTTAATGTAGGGAGTAAAATATAATTATTAACAGTTGGGGGCACTTATTAAAAGTTGGAAGTAAACCTAGAATGAAACTTATTAAAAAGATAAAAAGAACAAAATAAAAGAGGGAACTTATTAACTTGTCTTATTGAACCGGCAGCCTGTTTTGTCAAGAAAGCTAAGTAGCTAAAATAATGTCTGTATTCATACAAACCGTCCACTAATCATTTTCCATATTGTATATGTGGTAATATATGTACGCACATATATCTTAAAAAAAAGGAAAGGAATAGAAAAAAGACAAGATAAATATTGAGAGGGATCTAGGGGTTTCTATCTCATCTTCCCCAAATCTTCCCCAAATCTGCTTCTCAAAACCCCGGGAAAATTGGCCGCGAAATTCGCTCAGCTACCCCCATATCTCACTCTCACACGCAAATACTTTACTCTCACTCCAAATTTCGCCAAAAGACGTAAATCGATTCCTACCAAAATTCCCCAAATCTTACACATCGTTCCAAAATCAGAGGTTTGTATCTCAACTTTGTCTTATGTGTTTTTTGTACTTTTAGTTTCATTACTTCGTAATATTTTTTAGCAGCTTTTCAAAGTTCAAGTTGTTTTCTGTGTTAGCAATTTCGAGTTTTTTATGATATTTGAGTAGCTCTTGTTTGCAATTTTGTGTCATGCATGTTATTGGGTTAAAATTTAATGGAGGGAAATCTTAAAAAATCTGGCAATTCGTTTCAGACATTTTAAACTTGGCTTTATGCTTGCTGTAGAACTTTTTTTTTCCTTTTTCTTTATTTGATTCTGACTAAATTGGCTTTATGCTTTATGCTTGCTGTAGAACTTGGCAATATTTTTGATGAGTGTTTATCTTAATTGAATATTTGTAGTGGTTTGAGAGGTATATGCTGTTAGAATCTATGTTTCATTGATGAGTGTTTCATATGTTCTGTATAGTGTGTGGTTGAAAAAAAAAACAGTTGTGAGTTTCAAATTTAGTATATTAGAGCTCAATTGTTGCTGATTTTTCAGTATTACACTTCTGTTAAGACATATATTAAATATCTGGCATGCTAATAGAGACTAGTTCATTTGTTCTAGCCAACCTCAAGCCTTTGTTGAAAAATTGGGGTTGGAATCTTGGTTTTAATTTTCTGCCTTGCTGGTTTATCGATGCGTTTCGAATCTTTTTCTGATATTTGGTGTAATTGTTAGAGAGTCATTTGATGAGATTCTGGATAAACATGAATTTGATAATTGAGGACAGTATTTGAAAGAAAAAGGCATCAGTGCAAAGATTTGTTGGTGATAAATTTATGGATGCATTTGTGGATGTACCCCTTACATATTTTATTCGTTTGATAAATTTATCTAACGAGAAATTTTGTTTTTGTAGATGGCACCTGCTAAAGACAAACGACGGACTAAAGACAAAGCTAAAACAAAAAAAAAAGTTGTGCCATATTCTGGACTTCCCCCTGCTGTACCGTCACCCCCGGTCATGCCAGTAACACCTTCGACGTTGCCTATGACACACCCTCCGTTGCCTGCTTCGCCCCTTCCATTGCCACAGTTGCGTGTAGCGTCGTTGCCACCGTTGCGTGCAACGCCACTGCCATTGCCACAATTGCCTATATTTTCGACGTCCATGCCATTACCACAATTGCCTGTTGCATCGTTAGCACCTTCACCTGCAGCTCCCCTGCCGTTGCAGCCTTTGCAAGACACACATATGACTGCACTTTTGCAGGTGGGGGGCTCATCAGTGCCCGTTGGTGGTGCTACATCACTTCCCCAAAGTGGTATGCCGGTGTATACATTTGGAGCCCCCTCACCGGTGTTTGGACAGAACTCAAGCAGTAACCCACATCATGGGCCATCATTCACTCATTCGACTGTGCCGTTATTTGGAGGAGTGGCGGGTCAGCCTGTGCATGTTCCTATCGTGGAGTATTATGGTGGAGGTGCGACCAACCACACTTATGGGGCATCATCGCAGAGTTCTCATAGCCAAGCATCTACAAGTCAAGAACAAGATGATAGTATGGATGAGACAGATAGCGATGATGAAGACGATGATGGTGGAGATGAGGAGCATGTTGGTGTCGATGAAGACAACTTGCCTAGAGAGCGATGGGTTGGTCGAGGGGGTGGTATTGGTCTACAAGCCCCTGCCAATCTAGCTGACAGAACTCCGCTCACTTTGACTTTGGATGGGGAATTTGATCATGATAAGGTGACAAGTGCCATAGGACTTAACCTGAAGAGGATTATGCAGCACCCGCATACTTCCTATCCAAATTTCACTGATGACGAGAAACAAGAGGCTAGGGATCGATTTGCGGTAATTTATTTTGTTAGGTAGTATGAATACTATCCTTTTTCCATTCTTTCAACTAATATTTTTATTGTTTTACTATTACAGAAAACATTTCGATGGGATGAATTGTTGGATGACATGATTTGGATTGCTTATGAAAAGGTGTGTCAACAACGCTTCAGCGGAGCGATGAATAAGGCCAAGACTTGGTGGCGAGAAGTATGCAAGAATCCGCAATATGCAAAAAGACATAAAACTTGGATTCCAAATGAGTGGTTACCAGATTATGTAACATATTGGAGAAGCCCTAAATGCATGGAGAGATCGGAAACTGCAAGGACGAATCGAAACCAAAGACGGGGACCCAACTACTTGGGCGGTTCAAGAAACCAGCAAGCACATAGGAGAGACTTGGTATGTTTTTTATTCAATAGTTGTAATCTGATACGTGTTTCATTTAGATGATTTAGTTACTTCATAGGTTTCAGAATCTGTTTATATAATTCAAGTCGCTTATGTTCTTAAATTTATGTTGCTACCTGTTGATAATCCGTTGTGCATTTGTTCAATAGTTTTCAGGAAGTAGCTTATGTGTTAGGTTCCTGGGTATGTTTTAAGTGTAGTTGTGTACTTGTCGAGAAATGGTTTTGTTTACTCTTATATTCAGTCTTATTTGCAGCAGACATTTCAGTTTCAGGTTATATTTGTCTATATAAAACACTTTGATTATTTGCGAGGTTTCTGAATCTGTTTACATAATTTAGTCGCTTATGTTCTTAAGTTTATGTTGTTACATGTTGATAATCTGCTGTTGCTAATTAATCTGCATTTGTTTATTAGTTTTCATGAAACAACTCTTATGTTTTAAGGTTCCAGATTACATTTCAAGCCTAGTTATTCTTGTCAAGTATGTGACTCATTTCAACTCTTATATTTACTGTTATATTTTTACATTTATACAGACTCATGAACAGACCCATGACATAAAATATGTGACTTTCTATTTTAATTTTTTTTGATTAACACAAGTTCACATTTTTTGTATCTATGTTTATGTATGTATCTTTATTTTGATAGGCAAAGGCCAAGGGAAAAGATTCACTTGGACAAGATTTTCCACCAGAAAAAGTTCCGCAACATGAGGTTTGGTTGAAGACTCGATCAAAAAAACTAAAAAATGGAGTTGTAAAATGGGCAAACCCATGGTGTAAGGATGCGCTGGTGAGAACAATTAAAAGTATTTATTATATGTCTAGGTGCAATCTTATTTATTTAAGTTATACATAACATTATTTTGCGTAGGACAAATACATGGCATATTGTGGGGACAAAGTAGATCCAGATATTAGCAAGTGGAAACCATGGGAACTGAGCCACTGGATTAAAGCGGTGGGAGAGCCAAAGAAGGGTAAGCTTCCTGGGGTAGGATCATATGGCGATGCGGAGCTGTTAGGGGTCAAGTGCCGTAAAACAAAGAAGTTCGTATACAAGGGTGGATCTAGTGGGACGAGTGAGGCTAAGGACAAAGAGTACAATGAGCAGATTGCGATGTTGAAAGCTAAATTCGAAGCCTCGATTGCGGCGCAGCAGGCTAAGGACATAGAGCGTGATGCGTTGATTGAGATGCTTCGTTCGCAGATGTACTTGCGTATGCCGTTGAACAGCCAAGCTCCCTCTCCAAACTCAGCATTTCAGCAGCACTTTACTCAGCATACCGTTGTTCCCACACAGCAAGTGCAACTTAGCAATGCGTCACAACCTAGTCAAATGCACGATGACGTGTATCGTGTGCCTCCCCCAGATTTACCTCAACCCCAACCTCAAGGTGATCAGGGTGTGCCTCTACCAGATGGCGTACAAGATATGAATTTGGGTGACTTTGATTTTCAACAACAGTAGATAAGTTTATTTACATTTTGTAGTAATTGCCAAACTTGGAACAATGTTATGTTGTCTTGACTCGTTTCGGTGTGGTTCTAGTTGTTTCCCTCGATGCTAGAAACAGTTTTATAGGATTATAGTAATCCTTGGATGGTGTCTGTTTCGGTTTTGGAGAGCATTAGGTGATGTTATGTTGTCTTGGCTCGTTTCGGTGTGGTTCTAGTTGTTTCCTCGATGCTAGAAACATGATTATAGGATTATATAATCCTTGGAGGGTGTCTGTTTTGGTTTTGGAGAGCATTAGGTGCTCTTATTTTGAGGAAAGCAGGTGCTCTTATTTTGTATCCGTTGGCTAAACTCGGGTTTTATCGGATTGTGTGATATTGTTGATTTTAATTTTGGATTGTATGTTATTGTTGATTCAAATTTTTGCGTTCTTGATTTAACATTCTTGTTTTAGTCAAAATGATTGTTGGATTAAGAGCAATGTGTTGTGATTTAGGTGGTTAAAGTATTTCCAGTTCTGAGGCAAAATGACTATCAACCGTAATTATTTTATATGACATCCTTTTTTATAAATATGACATCCTTTTTTATTAGATATTGAAAGTGCGGAGCACTATCCTTAGCTATTGAAAGTGCTGCTTCGGTTTCGATAAGGCAAGAAAGTATCTTGCTGCTTTCATTATATCAAGATTGCTTGGTCAAACTATAAATCAAATTTTGATACCAAATTTACGCTTTCTATCACTTAGGTAATGCTTTGGCGCTTTCAAACAAGGTAATTATGGGAAACACCAAATCACTTACATTAATTCGGTTTCTGCTGCTTGTGTTTGTTGTAGTGTATTCTGCGAAGTTTTTACAATAAGATTGCTTAAATTTCTGTAGGTTAGGCCTACATTTGTCGGTATTAATCCTTATCACTTCCAAAAGTAGCCACGTAATGTACAAATTAATAACAAACATGCAATATCATAGTAACAATATGCCAGAGAAAATAACCTCATTTCAATAAGAGATTAAGCACTCCTTTGAAGCGGTCATTGTGGTAAAAAGTGAATTTAATGAAGTAGTTATACCACTCTTTTCCTGGTCATGGAAATTTTACAAACCGTTTCCTTCTTTTTTAATATAGAATCAAAATTATATTAAAGCAGCAGGCGAAAATTTATATTCAATTTGAAATTGATTGAAACACACAAGTCAAAAACAAGAACCGCATTGAAACAATAGATATGTTTGTTTATATACAACCTGGAAAAAGAGAATATAATCAATTGCTACTATTTCACAATTCAATGCATGGTGATCACAGAAAAGAGTTGTAGGTTAAGAAATTGAAGACAATACACAAACGAATAGGTTAAAAATAAAAACGATAAATTAAGTGTAAAATTCAAATTAATGGAAATGAGGAGACTAAAATGGGATTTACACATAATTACCAGAAAGTGAAGTAACTGTAAGAAGAAAAAAACTAAAATGAGATATTTGGAGCATCTCTCTTCTAAACGTATTAGAAAAAGTGAAATAAAAATATGAAACTGAAGATAGTGGTAAAAAGATACTCGAAAATTTAAATTTGCCAAATATGTGAAGGAAGCCGAGGATTGGGCAGTTAAAAACATATTTAAAATACATATAAGTCTTTATTGTTTAATTTATTGAAAAGTCAAAACAGGGGCATTACACTACAAAATTTTCGGGTCATTCCCGACCGCAATGCCGGTCGGGCATCACAATTTGCGGTCGGGAATTGTCTATTCCCGACCAAATTTCGGTAGGGAAACGCCGGTCGGCATTGCTTCGGTCGGTAAACGGAGTGGGAAATGCCGACCGCACTCCGGTCGGGAAAAGTTTAAACATTATTCCCGACCGATATGCGGTCGGCAATAATTGTCAATGCCGACCGAGTCTCGGTCAGGAATAAGTTTAAATATTATTCCCGACCGATATGCGGTCGAGAAAAACAATAAATTTGACTTTTTTCGATCTTTTGGAAAATCTTGATGTGTTTGTTAAGTATAACTATAGAATCTCACTAAATTCATGAATTGCACTATTAGTTACTTAGTTTAATGTACTTTTAATTATTAAATTAGTATAGTTTACTGGAGTATAAGTTAAGTTAGTTTGGAGTTTTACATATAATAATCATACGTAGTATAGAGGAGTATTCACAATTGGCGATTAACGTTTGTTACGAACATTAGTATAGAGAGGCTAATTGTGATATATATTAACATATGTTTAACATAATCGTAAGTAGTTACATTATTAGCAACTACATATACTAATCTATATTTATAAGTGACAATATGAATCGACGCTTCAAACTATTCAACAACGTGCAACTAAATTTAATTTTTTTTTTAGATTTTTAGTAATATATAACTAATATTGATTTACTTGATCATTAAATGAACGATTTATCTAAATTTGAGAGCGAAATTGTGAAATTAAGAATATGAATATTATTCCCTACCGAAAATCGGCCGCCAATACCCCTAAATCCTAAACTCTAAACCCTAAACCCTAAACCCTAATATTCCCGACTGCATTGCGGTCGGGAATAACAACGGTTATTCTTATTCCCGACCGGATTTCGGGGTTTAGGGTTTAACAACGGTAACAATTATTCCCGACCGAATTGCGGTCGAGAATAACTGTTACCGTTGTTATTCCCGACCGCATTTCGGTCGGGAATAATTGTTACCGTTGTTATTCCCGACCGCATTTCGGTCGAGAATAATTGTTACCGTTGTTATTCCCGACCGAAATGCGGTCGGGAATAACTGTCAACCCCCCTATAAATACCCCTCCCTATTCCACTTGAGAAATCATTCCAACATTCATCCCTTGTTAAGGTATATACGATTTCCTCTTGTTATAACTGTTTTTGTTAGCTTTTCTCAATTAAGATCGTTTTTATTAACTTTTTTTTAATGTTTCTTTGTTTTAGATATTGCGGTAAATGCAACGAGGGGCGTGTGTTTGCAAAGAATACTTGATCTAAGTATTTTCTACGCTACAAGAAGTAAGTATTAATTGCCTTGGCTTCGTCGTACTTGAGTTTTAAAATTTGTATACAAATGATAAATATATTGATTGGTGAAATTAATTGTAACAATTTCTTTTTAATTTTCTTAGATTAGAAATGGATTATCGTCCCGGTAGATCTTGGATGTACGATAGGATAGATAGTAACACTGGTTATTTGAATCAACATTATGTGGTTGGGGTTCGTGAATTCATACAATATGCATCACAACAGACAGATTACGTAGATCTAAGAAATCGTATTAGGTGCCCGTGCCAGAGATGCATCAATTTAAAGTTTTTTGATCGAAACGTAGTACGGGATCATCTTCATAAGTGGGGGTTTGTGTATCAATATTGGATATGGGTGTTGCATGGAGAGATGGCGAGCGAGGCATCTACATCATATGTACATAAATCACCGTCTGCTAGTATTCACGTTGATAGTCCGGTTCATGCCCATACTTCATTTAGAGAATTGGTTGTGGATGCATATGGGGGTCAATTTGTTGAGGGAGAGGTGCGCAACGAAGATCCAAGGCCCGGGGCAAAGAAGTTCTACAAATTGATGCAGATGGGAGACATAAAAATGAACAGTAAGAAGTCGAAGATTTTGCTCCAGTGGTTTGCCGAGTTCTTAACTACCAAGACGATGCACAAAGTAGTTAATGTCGCTTGCGAAAAGTACTTAAGTTTGTCTAAAGATATTATGGACCCAGAGATTGAGGAAATGCTACCGAATACGGTTCCAGACATGAATAAGATGCTCGCGGGTTTGGGTTTAGGGTACGAAAAGATCGACGTATGTTGGAATTTTTGTTTCTTGTACTACGGCGATAATGCCAACAAGGATATCACATCATGTCCGATATGCAAGACCGATAGGTACGAGGCTGGTAGAAAGTCCAGGGTCGCAAGGAAGAAATTGTGGTACTTCCCCCTAAGCCCTCGATTACAGAGGTTGTTTTATACTGTAGGCACATCGATACATATGACTTGGCATTTGAAGTGTCGAGAGTCAACAGATAGAATGATTCACCCAGCTGCAGGCGAGGCGTGGAGAGATTTTGATCGTATGTATCCGGACTTCACAGCAGAGCCTAGAGATGTCCGACTCTGTCTATGTATTGATGGGTTTACACCGTTTGGGCCATCTGGGAAGAACTACTCTTGTTGGCTCGTGTTTGTTACCCCTTATAACCTTCCGCCAGATTTATGCATGCGACCGGAGTTCATTTTTCTGAGCCTTATTATACCCGGTCCAAAGAGTCCTGGAAAGAACTTGGATCTTTTGCTGAGACCGTTGATTGATGAGTTGAATGATTTGTGGAGTAATGGTTTGTGGACATATGACAGCTCACGAAAGGAAAACTTCCAAATGCGAGCGACCCTAATGTGGACTATTAGCGATTTTCCTGCTTACAGAATGTTGTCCCATTGGAGCACGCACGGTAAGCTGGCGTGCCCTTATTACATGGGTGAGACAGATTATTTTACACTTAAGCATGGTAGAAAAGCCTCGTGGTTCGATTGTCATCGTCGGTTTCTACCAGAGGGTCATAAATGGAGGTACAACAAGAAGGATTTCTACAAGGGTAGGGAGATACTTGAAGCGCCCATTCCAAGGAAGACAGGAGCGCAGATGAGGGCAATTGGGGATAGGCTACGATCGGTTAGATTTGGGGCAAACTCCACAAAGCTTCCGGGCTTTAACACAACTCATAACTGGTGTCGTCGAAGCATCTTTTGGGAACTACCTTATTGGTCCACGAACTTGATTCGCCACAATCTAGATGTGATGCATTGTGAGAAGAACTTTTTTGAGAACATCATCAACACGGTGTTGGACGATGCTAAGTCGAAGGACAACATTAAGTTGAGGCACGATCTTAAGCTGTTGACCAACCGTAAAGAATTGTTCTTGAAACCCAGTGGCAGAGGAAGTGAGTACATAAAGCCAAAGGCAAAATATTGTCCCACGAGGGATCAAAAGAACATGGTGCTTGATTGGCTGACCGAACTGAAGTTTCCTGATGGATATGCCTCGGACTTGGGACGATGTGTGCAAAAACAACAAGGAAAATTGTATGGAATGAAGAGTCATGATTGTCACGTCTTCATTCAGAGATTGATCCCGATTGCATTTCGCGAAGATTTGGGGTACCTTAGTAGAGATTAGCCTTTTTTTAAGGCGATTTGCGCCTCAGAGGTGTCGGCCGAACATATGGTGCGATTGGAGGAATCGTTTATTGTTACCATGTGCAAGATGGAAATGATATTTCCTCCTTCATTTTTCGACTCTATGGAGCATTTAGCCATACACCTTCCGTACGAGGCTAGAGTTGGTGGTCCAGTTCATTATAGATGGATGTATCCATTCGAGAGGTACGATCTTATATTTTTAATAACTATTATCTTTTAAAAATATCGATTCTTTGCCTAATCTTTCATTTCTATGAACTAGGCGGATGTTCGACATGAAGGGTTCAGTAAAGAACAAGGTGAGGGTGGAGGGATCCATAGCCAATCAATACCTACTTGCTGAGCTATCCAATATGTGTTCTCAATATTTGGATGTTTCTTTTCAGACTAAATATAAAAAACTCAACAGGAACGAGACACTAGATAGCACGGAGTGGGATGATGAGCTTACAATATTTCAAAAGAAAGGGGCGCCAATAGGGCCACTAAACAAAAGGCGATACTTGACTTCCGATGAGATGGAGCAAATAGAGCTTTACACGCTTCTAAACTGTCCAGAGCTTGACGAATGGGTGGAGTAAGTGGTAGTTAATTATTTTTAATAACGAAATGATTAAGCGCTTTAAAGACAACTAACTTATGATGATTTTCCTATGCAGACTGTTTGTAGAAGAGGAGTGCGGCGGACTAAGTCCAATGGAGATACAATCCAAGAGGAACCAAGAGTACGTAGCATGGTTCAAGCAGACATATTCAAGTGGGAAATACGAGACCGACGTACGAATAGATCTTCTAATCACATGTCTGGCTTATTCAGTGGCAACCTACGAGGTATACATTGTGAATGGGTTCAGATTTCACACCGATATGATTTTGGGCCCGAAGAAGAGTGATTGTAGCGGTGTTTATGTGAAGGGAGACATGGGAGGATCCGATGCTACCAACTTCTATGGAACGTTGAAAGACATTATACAGGTGGAATATTGGGGCAAAATCCAACCCCTATGCATTGTCTTGTTCAAATGTGTTTGGTATGATATAAACGCAGGTACGCAGGAGCATTCAATGTACAAGTTGGTTGACATCAACCCGAGGCGTATCCTCAACACCAATGAGCCGTTTGTATTCGCTAACCAAGCAAAATAGGCGTACTATGTACCCTATCCAAAAAAAACGACAGGGCGACTGGGACAGAGAGGATGGTTGGTCGTATCCACTATTCCTGCCAGACACATAATCGATATGTCATTAGTTGCAGGATCAAAAGATGTCGACGCAGGGATGTCGAACCAAGTGCTACAAGATAATGCATCTTAAGGGTTTAACTTATGCGTGGACCTTTCCTCATTCAATATGAATATCCAATTGACCAACGAGGGATTTGAAGTGGTTGTCGAGGAGGCATCAACGGAGGGCAACGAGGAAGAGGAGGGCTACGAGGACGACGAGGGCAATGAGGAAGAGGAAGAGGAAGAGATAATGAGTGACTCAGATTCTGAGGATAGTATGTATGACTAGCATCGATTATGGTTTAGTAGGTCGAATTTTATTTTTATAAAAAACATTGATTCACGTTGTTTAATTTCATATTATAGGCATAATTACCAGTAAACAAACAACTAACACAATTTTCAATACTTAGATTAAACGAACAAATAATACTACTACTCCGCATCAAACGAACAAATAATACACAACATAATTACAGAATAAATACGAAACTAGTTTAACATTACATAATTGGTCCAAGCATCAAACAAATTACATAAATACAAACAACTACCACAGTTTTCAATACTAAAATATCCCTAAAATAAATAAAACTACTACTACTCATAGTCCTCGTCATGAAATCCAAATGTATCAGGAGCTGTGGAGGGTCCAGCACCATCATCACCATCACCGGCAAGATCGGCTGCATCACCACCGAGAGTGTCATCCTCGGGGTCCTCATCGGGGTCATCCCCGTACTCATCATCATACAGCGTGCAATCTGGAGCACCATGCGCAAAAGGATCAGGAGGGGGTGGCGAGGAACGTTGGCCGGCTTGACGAGCATCACGCATGAGTCCCCATGTAGGCATGGGTCGAGCAGGAGGAGTACCTGTAGTCTGAGTGATGTGCTGGGTCAAGTACTATACGTGAGTAACAAGCTCGTCAACCCTCGCATCAGTAACAGTCCTAAGACGACGGTTCTCTCTCTCCAATGCCCTCGCATAATCATGTGTCGTGTCTGGGTTTTTCTTCGTCGAGAAACCAAACCGATCGTGACGTGCATCCGTAGAGAGACCCGCAACCTTCCCCTTCTTCAATCCTTCTATCGCCTGACTCCACAGCTCCTGATCTAGTGGTGGCCACGTAGAACGATCTGCCTCGTACCTCTCGGTCATAAGGCGCGTGTACTCCTCATGTTCATTTTGTTATAATTGTTAGTATGTAATTAAGGAAGACATATATTAATACAGTAATCAAAGAATGCTATACAAGTTAAATACTTACGTAGATAGCCCTATACTTTGGGTGAACCCAAATGCGACGACGTGGAGCTCCCTCTGGCAGACCACTGGGCACATGTGTGTGCTGATAACGATATGCCTCATCGTGCCGAGGTGGAGGGGCCCCTGGAGGTCTAGAAGCAGCCTGCATATTGATATACATTTGTTATTTTAGCTATTTAAATTTTAGTCAATAATATTATTCGTATAGAAACTCAATTTAATAAGACATACCATCCTACGTCGAATCTCAATGTAGCTCCGGGACCCACTAGCATGAGTAGCTCGTGCAGGACGATCAGGGTCTGGTGCCTCTCCCGATCGCCTGTTCTTCTGGCCTGCGCGGATTTCTTCGCATGGTCCTCCGACTCTCAATGCGTCACGAACATCCTCTCTAACTTGTCGGTCATCTAACTGTTCTTCAGACGCGACGCCCACTTCGGATCATCGAGCATGTCGTAATAGTTCTTCTTGGCATTGTACACGATATCCTTGTAACAGTGCTTAGCCTTCGCCTCTTATGCAGAATGTGCACGAAGCATGTTATCCGGATGAATGTAGTATATGCTCTACAATTAAATAAGGTTTTTAATTAAGGTTTCGTTAAATAAAAATCTTACTATTTATATATATATATATTTAGTAAACTTTCTAAATCTCACCTTAAACTTAGCCCACATCTGTCCCTGGACATTTGGATCTACCTCGGTGTGTGAAGGAACACACGTCTTCATAAACTCCCTAATGATCGAGGTAATCGTCGTTGATATCTTTCTCCCATCCATAAATACGCCGTGCTCATCCAGTTGGACCCTACGACGGGCTCTACGGTCAGCCGAAACCTGCGGCCCTCTCGATATGCCTCGGCCCGGTCTCTGCTGCGTTGCTGAAGATGGTCCTGCACCGGCAATGTCTGCAGGGGAAGAAGTACTAGGACCCGCCGGTGTAGACTCTGTAGAGCGTGGCCTAGGTGTCGTAGGCCTCGATGATGACGGTGGCCTAGATGATGACGATGGCGTCGATGCTACGTGATCATCATCTAGTCGAAATGGTACTACTAGATCTGGTGGAGTACCGTCGCTCGATCCGATACGCCTATGTGGATGTGAAGAAGTAGGGGACTCGCCAAGATCGGTATCAGGTGCATCGACATGAGTGGATGGTGCAGCGCCAGAATGAATAATCCGTAAACGAGGACCTATCCTCGGTGGACCAGTAGGTGGAGTACTCGATGGAGGGCTCGATTGACCACTACGCCCTCTCTTCGAGGGATGGCCATTATCGCTATCACGGGACGACATGTCGTCGAAGAGGAATGCTACGAACTAAGTAAAAGCATCTAAGTTAGAATTTTTCTAATTGTAGAAATGACCCAAGTTTAATCAATACTAAGTTATATAGTTTTTTCCTAAAGGTATAAATATTTCCCAAAGCCTAACAATTTCTAAAGAAATTTACAAATTAAATCCTAACAATTTCTACAATATCTAACAATTAATATTAAAATATTAAATATAACATTAATAATTAATATTAAAACATTAAATATAACATAAATAACTCCATAATTAACATCCAAATAAATAAATTAATACATATAAAAATCATATATAGTTTTCCTAAAGTCATAAATAATTACTAAACTATAACATTTCCTAAAGCCTAACAATTCCTAAAGGCATAAAAATCTAACATTTTTCCAAAGCCTAACAATTCCTAAAGGCATAAAAATCTAACTTTTTCCCAAAGCCTAACAATTTCTAAAGGCATAAATAATAATTATTATAAAATCATGAAACTATAACATTTCCTAAAACCTAACAATTCCTAAAGGCATAAAAATCTAATATTTTCCCAAAGTCTAACAATTCCTAAAGGCATTTTTAATTAAATTCTAACAAATTATACAATATCTAACAATTAATATTAAAACATTAAAGATAACATAAATAAATAATATTAAAACATTAAATAAAATATAAAATACAAGAAAAAGCGAAAAAACTTACCGGATCGGGAGTCCCGACGGATTTTCGGTCGCGAAAGGCAACTGCGCGGTCGGCAATTTTTTTGAGAGAGAAGAGAGTGTGAAAATGAAGAGGAGGAAGGAGGTATTTATAGAAATACCTCCCTTTTTCCCGACCGCAATTCGGTCGAGAATAACTCATTCCCGACCGAAATGCAGTCGGGAATACTATTTCCCGACCGATATGCGGTCGGGAATTGTTTTTTGAAAATGCCCGACCGAATATCGGTCGGGAAAAGTCATCCCGACCGAATTTCGGTCGGGAATGCTCCGAACCGGATTTCGGTCGGGATTTTGCAGTCGGGAATGGGCGCGAAATCCTGTAGTGTTAGAAAAAAAGAGGAAATAGGAATCGTAACTCCTAGTTTGTGAATAAAAAATGCTTCTCTTGTATAATAGCAATAGAAATAGATAATAGATCAAGGAAGCCTGTTTTTACTCATAAACTAGCACTCCCACATATTTAGCAACTTCAATGCATTTTCAATGGCCGCTTCAAGAAGTGAATCCTTTACTACAATGAGGTAATTTCTCATGGAATATGATTACAATGATATTCTAAATATTATTTATTATTAGTTTCTAATTAAGTGCTTAATTATTAGTTCAATCTATTTTTCATATTCAAATCCATAATTTAGGATGTCGTCATTTACACATACTCAACCACAATATTTTAAAATTTTAACGTACTCAATATTATTTATACATTCTCAATTTTATCAATTATAGAAAGCGTTCTTGTATAAATTTATAATTGATATATTGTTTACATTGTGTGGTCTTCGCGTGTACCTCGGTTGCTAGTTTCTTCACAAAAGAAGAAGAATCAAACTACAACAATATGAGTTAAAGTTGCGCTACGTACCTGATTAATATTAACCAATTAATCAGTCTTCCTCAACTCTGAATGAAACCAAAAAAAATATATATATTTTTAACATAAAAACAGAAACATGTTCTGAATAAGACTGCAATGTTTTCGTTCAGAAGGGCAAAAGCTCACTTTGGCTTGTCGGTTAAGGACACCATCGATCTGAGAACCCCTGGGTTGATCTTGTCAGCAAGAGCACCTTTTTTCTGAAATAATGAAGGTTTTCTCTTTCACATAGCTTTGAAGTTTCTTGGAATCAAAATCAAGCCGTACTTGATCTATACGTAATTTAAAGCTATTAATAAGCGAAAAGAATCACCTAAATCAAAAATAAGGTATCGCAACAGAATTTGATAAAACTCAATATTTTCAGAAATATGGAAGCAGCATTTTTGAAACTTCAACTACATTATGGCAAAGGACAATGTAGGCGTGATCTAGGGGCATAAATTAAGAGGATTCTCTGACAACTTGGTAAAGGAATCCGTCACAAAGTCCACACTATGTGAAGTTACAATCATCCATTTAGCAGATAGAAATAGGATGTCAAGCCGGCTAAAATGTTAATTGACTTTAAAATGAAGGAAGAGATGAAGGAGGGGGAAATATCATGGAAGCTATATTCAGTCGCACGTATGCTTTTCTATACACTTTACAATAAACGCGGAAAAATCTTAGTATTCTTATCTTCTCTTAGATCCTCCACTTGTCCAGAACTTCAGGATACTTTGAATTTCACGTCTTAATCTTTTTAAGCGCCCCAGGCAAAAACTC
This sequence comes from Linaria vulgaris, assembly GCA_948329865.1. Taxonomy (NCBI): domain Eukaryota; kingdom Viridiplantae; phylum Streptophyta; class Magnoliopsida; order Lamiales; family Plantaginaceae; genus Linaria; species Linaria vulgaris. Next base: position 116,605,155 of record OX415250.1, on the reverse strand, counting down.
AGATGCTATCTGAATCCCGCCTTTCACCAATGGCCTTGAATCAATATCCCTCATTATTGACTCAAAAGGCAACGGAACACTAGTTTTCGTGGTTTTAGCCCTTTTTCTTAATGTTGTCAACGCTTCCCTGTTGCCATTTCTCATTTTATCGATTTCAACCAACTGCAATCACATTTATAAGCGATTAAGACAATCTAAGAAACTAAGAAAATGCAAACGAAAGCCCAAAATTTACTTCCAGTTACCTCATGGCGTGCCAACAAAAGATTTTCAGCTTCGATTTCAACCTCTTCCAGACCTTGCCGAAACTGCTTCATTGTTTCATCCATACTGTTTTCACGAGAGATAATCCATTAGCAGACAGGCACAAACACTGGAAAACTCAGAAACACGACCCAACTCGAGATCCTACGAACAAAACCAAGAAACCTAACCCAACATTGTCGTCTGTAAATTAGCTTCTTCCACTCAGACCTGGTCTCACCCACCGGGTACTAACCAACCCACCAATTTAATTGTCGTAGTATTTCTGACCATTCTCCACAACACTTGAATGAGAATTAGATGCAAACAAACTAACTACATTGTCACAATCTCCTCCAAGAGAAATAACTCTAATGCACATGTTTTCTGAGCAGCACATATTTACATATTTTAATGTCATATTTACACACTGCGTATAAAAGTTTATGGACCTCGCTCGGTGGTAGAGGACGGCGGTGGTTGGTGAGTTTTGACTAGAAAAAGAGTGTTGAGCTAGCGGAGGAAGAATATAGGAAGGATAGATGGGGAATATTATATTATATAATAGTACGAAGACAAATTACAAATATTCAACTGCTTATATTATATTTAAAAATTAATTATTACTATAGTTAGCTGCTTATAACTACTACAATTTCCATTTCAATATCAAGATTTTATCTTATCTAATAAAAATAACCCCAAGAGGCTAGAAACTTAATTCATCACAGTCATGGATCAAAATTTCGGTTTGGGATCATGTTACGGTCGATGAAATAGTGGAAACCTTTCGAAAAGTTCGGAAAAGTTTCGAAGCATTTCGCGAATATTTCTTAAATAGTACCCCAGCAATAAGATATGAATTAAATTTTTTAGGCAAGATTTATTTGCTAAGAATTAAAATTATTATAATTCTTATATGTCACATACAAATACTTCATATAATTTAATAATAGTGAATGATATTTTCATAAAACTCAGTTACAGAAAATGATCATCAATTTTTGGCACAATGATCTCTTATCAAAGTGAATAATATTAATACATACTATTCAAAAGTGCAATGCGTTTCTACCATTATCCGCAAAGAAATTAATACATTAAAAGGAGTATATAATCTTATTTATATTTAACAAAACTGATGACTAACCATATTTCAAAATGAAATTTTTTTTATAAAATTTACCTACTGCAAACATTAAACACTGAGATTCCATCAATGATTCTCCACCCTAAGAAAAGATCAACATAGAAAAGAAAACGAATTGCTTATACCAAATACAACCATATAAGAAATATTCAGACTCAATTCATTAAAGAAAATCCAATGAACTGTAAGCATGTTTCCTCTAGGTAAGTTAAACAACTTCATATAATTCAGTGGACTACAAGAATGCTATCTGCTGGCAAGTTAAACAACTTCATATAAATATCAGTGAACTACAATAATGTTACCTCTTGCCTCTTGGCAAGTTGAACAACTTCATATAATTAAACCGGTGAACTACATGAATGTTACCGAAATTTTAATCCATGTTTGTTTTTTTTTCTCATAAAAAATAAAATAAAATAAATATGTTATAAATGATTAAAGATAATTCATAATTCTTTTGTCCATTTTTCATTCTAAAGTCTAAATGTGTTTTGAATGAAATGGTCAATTGCAATTCATACATGTCAAATTTTCAACACAAGTTTTTTTCTCTACAATAATTATTACAGTGCGTGCTTCTTCCTTTCAATCAAACTCTCTCTCTCATTTGAGGCACGAATGCGCTAGCGATTTTTCCTCAGCCAACTCTTTCGCAGTCGCGTCCATCTTCTCTCTCGAAAACTCATCTATCTTCAGACCTGAATCAACAGAAAAAACATGAATCTCTCAATCCCAAATCTTACAAAGTTTGTGTAAATGACTAAAATATAACACTTTACCTTGCACGATCGACCATTCTCCTTTTGCGCACGTAACGGGGAAAGAATATATCAAGCCGGAAGGAATTCCATACGATCCATCAGAATAAACTCCCATAGACACCCAAATGCCCTGCATACAAAATGATCAATAAAAATCAACGTGTTATAGCATGGTAAAATTCAACTCGTTTGGACTTAGTGTTTATGCTGAATAGGTGGGAAGAGTTATATACCTTTGGGGTTCCGAGGACCCAATCACGTATGTGATCGCAAGCAGAGCTTGCAGCAGATAATGCACTAGACAGCTTACGAGCTTTGATGATGGCCGCTCCCCTCTGTTGCACGGTGGTGATGAACTCTGTATTCAACCTACATTTTTGGTAGAAATTATCATTTTCTTACAAACTACTAGGTTTGTAACTATAAATTGTAAAAGCCGAAGATATTAGTCTAAGGTACCATTTACCATTTGTCATCTTTAACGAGTTCTGTAACGGGCTTGTCTCCATTGCACGTGGTGACAGTTGCGTGGTTGACGTCTGGATATTGAGTTGAAGAATGGTTTCCCCATATGATAACATTTTTCACATCACTGACATGAGCGTACAATCTTTCCGAAATCTGACCCAAAGCCCTGTTATGATCAAGTCTCGTAAGACAAGTGATGTTCTTCTCAGGAATCGAGGGCGCAAATTCTTTCAAGATAAGTGCGTTCGTGTTGGCCGGATTGGCAACCACCAAGACCTGCACCAAAAATAGAACGTGACAACGATGTATTTGAACTCTAAAAGAAAAATCTAGGCATCACAGAAATTTTTGTTTTGCGGCTAAAATTGATATTAAAACTTACTTTGCAATCTGGGGCAGCATGTTGCTCTAAAGCAGAGGCCTGAGCCTTGTAAATCGAAACGTTTTTGGACATTACGTCCTTTCTTTCCATTCCTTCCTTACGAGGAAATCCACCAACCATTACCGCAACGTTGACACCTTTGCAAGCTTCAGCCACATCGGTAGTGGCAACAACACCTATCGAACAAGTCAAATTAAGATTATGTTCGTCTGGAGTACATGTTATTTCGTATTTTCAGTATGTTTAGGATCATAAAGTTAATTAAGTTTCACCTTTGAGAAGCGGAAAAGCAGCATCGATCAATTCCATTTTGACACCATTCAACGCCTCGGCTGCTGGCTCGATATCAAGCATATGTATGATAACAGGTTGATCAAGACCAAGCATAGCCCCTCTGGCTATCATGGGAACAAGGGCATAGCCTATTTGGCCTGCGAAAAAACGAAACTTGATTTCGTTAAATTTAGCAAAACAGAAAACTGATTTCACATTAAGAGAATTTGTAATTCAGTTCAATGTAATCATCTTAATTAACATGCCTGCAGCGCCTGTAACGAGCACGGTAATCGGTTCCTTATCTAAATTCGTGAAGCTCCATATATGTTTAATAATCTTCCATGACAAGAATGCACAGCCGAGAACAACAAGAGGCTTTTCGATTAAAGCTAAATATTCCATTTGTTTTCTCAAAAATTTAATCAGAATAGTTTTCAACTAATACTTTTTCAATTGCTACTATATATACAGCCTAAAAGGACAAATTAAAACTTCAAAAGTTAGATATATTGATGATAATCCTTGTGAACAAGGCAATGGATTCATGAGTAATACAAAATCCTCAAGGCATGGAGTAGTATAACAAAACCTTCTTCCCAAAGAAAAGAACATTAGCATGCATGTAATCAATATCACCACGTAAACACCCAAAAATTTGTAATAGAACGTAAAGCAAGGTAATTATTGAATGATCGTTTCTTCTAAAAATTTGAGCTTTTAAAGAAGTTGTACAGTTATCATTTGTGTGTCGCCTTGCACGTGACATCTTTTGAAAATGGGTGGCGGTAGGATTCGAATAGCTAACATCTTGTTGATCGCGACTCATCTAAAAACTCAAACTTGTAAATAGATTACGGATTTAGATTTTTGCATTTGTTTTCCGACATTTGTTAGTACGTTATATATATAAATAAATGAAAAGGGGAAATATATGTACCAGCTGCACCAGTAACGAGAACTCTAAGAGGGGTTTTTGCCATGGCAGAAGAATGTGCTTTTTTCTTAAATCAAACAATAAATGATATATTTGTAAACTGAAAGAGAATAATGAAGTGTTGTTCGGTTTTATACTGTCAATCTTGCTGATCATAAGATGAGGCAGTTAAAGATAGCGCTAGGATCGAGAATGAGCGAGGATCGAGGAAGATTATATATATGGCGATAAGTTATTTCTTTGCATGAACATATTATTTAATAATAATAATAATAATAATAATAATAATAATAATGATGATGATGACGACTAAACTGAAATAAGCAACAAATGCTTCTATCAAAAAAAGAAATGGGCAAGAAATCCCATCTTGGGTTCCCCGAGGTTTCTAGAATGTTTTAATCTCTTTTCTTTTTTTATAAATTCTAGAAGTTTTAGTTATTTTTTTTTTCTTATAGAAGTTAGTAACTTTACTCAATTTGGAGCTTACACGACAATTTTGTTATAAAATTACTTTCGGGGACATAATTATAAAAAGCCAATTTCACTGCTACCGCCTACCAAGCATGAAGCACCCATAGTGGAAAGTACGTCATCTTGGACTTGATTAAACAAGATTTTAGGCCTTCACGCCACGACCTCCTGTAACACCACATAATCTTATTGATGTATGTGAAAACCAATCACAATCATTGTAGATATCACCACTCAAACGTGCATAAACTCAAAAGAGGGGGGGGGGGGGTGTTAATTGCATTGTAAGTATTCAAGTGATAATTATATTTCTTTAAATAAGTATCTTAATAAACATTATCAAATCAGAGCACTCTATAAATGTTTTCCTCCAATAATACAAAGCTCTTAAGCTCTTCAAAGTATTGTTACTCATTGGAATACAATGAAAATTTATGTCTTATTCCAGGTTTTTCAAAATTGAATGACCCTATGTTGCCATCAATAAATATAACTATCTGCCTAACTAAGTGAAGAAATGATACAAAACTGAAAATGTTAAGCATAGGAAACAGGTTGTCTATTCATCTGATTTTGTAGCCTTGTAAGCATTCACCAGTTGTGTCTGTACATCCTGAGAAACTTGTGAGTGCTCCATGTATTCCATCGTGAATTCACCTTTGCCCTGCACAATATCAAGTTACGGCAATCAATGTCCAACTGAATTCGACTTGCAGAATGCAGAGGTTTAAGAGCAATTCATGTCATTACCTGTGTCATCGAGCGAAGAGCAGTCGAGTAACCAAACATGTTGTTGAGGGGGACCTGCAGAAGAGAACATAATGATCGGAGAAATTACAAAAGGCAAGAGACTGAGACAAGTAAGTACGTACAAAGACCATAAAATAGCAAATAAATTCAATTGGTGTTGTAGTAACATATTCTTCCTAGAAGCAAGTGCTGCACACTGAAAGCTATGTTTTGCAGAATCAGATCCTTGTAATCCAGTACGAATCGCATTAACCACCCAACAGGTATGCTATGCGTATACCTAGTTGTTCAAGAGATCGATTCACTGCCTAAACATAAATGAAGTCATTCCTTGTAATCTATAGACAGTATGAATACCAAGTTAAATTTTCAAAGTAGATGCACTCCATTATTTTAAAACCAAGAAGAAAAGAAAAAAGAATGAACTAGCATCAAAAAGTAAGTGAAATGCAAGTGTACCCTAACAATAGAACTTCATACATGCATTTGACTTCATAATAAAAGAAAGCACAATTAGTGAATTCGAAATAAAATCACAACCAACTCAAACCAGGATTTCACAATGGTCAAGATATGCATACATGTGCAGTGATTACAGAATCATCTGCTTCCTGGTCATTTCCGACAATCATGCCCTTTCTCCTGTCATATCAAAACAAAAAAACTTGTCAGAATATACCTTATCTAATTGTAATGCCTTTAAAAGCAGGTTCTTAGATCTACTAACACAAAATAAGTTTCATTTTTAAGTAATAAAGAAAGGGTATGAGGAAGACTAACTTGTTAATATCACCAGTGACTGTACCCTGAAATTCTGTGGGAAATTTTAGTTCCACCAGCATAAGAGGCTCCAATATAACAGGTTTTGCAGCTGTATAACACTAAAAAACAAAAACAAAAACAAAAAAAAAACTTATTATACGTTTCCAAAATGATCACGAAATCAATATAACCCACACCAAAGCTCCCACGGAAACAACTGAATAGACAACTGAAGCAACGCAGAATATTCCACAGTAAATGCATGAAAATAAGTACCTGTCTGAAGGCATATATCGAAGCCAATTTGAAGGCAAGTTCGCTAGAATCCACAGCGTGGGCATTACCATCAGTCAAAACAATACGGATATTTTCCACCGGATGGCCAATAAGTGAACCCCTGGATGTAGAAATATATCAGGCCCAAACTTTATGGGTACCACAAAGAATAAAAAACATACATCTCAGAGCCAACAAAGCTGTGTAGCATGCAACCATGAAGTTAGTCAATGTGTCTCTTGGCATCAATAATCACCCAAGGATATATGTCCTCCAAATTTTGAAGCTCTATTGTGCACTAAGAAATGTCCGTACTTAATCACCATAATATCTAAAGAAGAAAAACAACTTCAATGCAGCCAGACAGAAAGCTATTCCAAAGCAAGGAGAGAAAAATGAAAAAGAGATTTCAAAAGTTAAAAATGGAATAGCCTTTCAAATAATGAGAATCATACTTCCACTGACCATTTAACTGTGATGACTATTATACGACTATATCGGAGACAACGGTTAAAGCTCTAAATGGAGTCAATTTTAGGCGGCCATTACAACAGCAAAACAAAAGCCACGAAAAATACAGAAACGTGTACTATTCTATGTCAGTAAAGTAAATCAAAAAAAGTGCAAAGAAACTTACGAGTTAGCAGCTTCTCTAAAACCCTTTTCAATTGCTGGCACAAAACCTGAAGGTATAGCTTGTCCGACTAGATGGTTCTCGAATTCAAACTTAGTTGTTGAGCCTGGTGGAAGTGGTTCCACGTATCTGCCAAAGGAGAAACATTAAGTAAATCGGTTAAAGAAGCAAACAGCAGATGATAATATCATATCCCTATCGGCTGACCTAATAATATTCACCAAATTGTGTGTCTGTATGTATGAGGCTCTTGATGCTAGAGTTCTCTATGACAAGAGAACCCCTCATAAAAGATACAAAAAATTGCAAATTAAAAGCAGCACGAGATCCATGAGGAGGATAAAGCTAAAATGTAAGTCCTAGTACAGACGCAACTATAACCATATGATCCACCTGTGTTCGTGAAATTCATAAAGTACGAAATATAACAGGCATTTGCGATCACCCATTCAAGATAGAAAAAACAGAGAGTTCATTTAGGGTTGGAAGACAATCAGTCCACACATCCATAATGGCATTCGTAAATAGCAATAAGGGAAAGGGACAAGTCAAAAATATCAGTTTGAATATGAGAAGGTAAAAAGATGATGCCTCTCAAAACTGGAAAGAAGTCACCATAGCCATATCATAACCAACTTTTCTGGCAGAAGCTCTAAAGTAAAGAATCTGAAATGATCCCTTATACTTCAGACGCCGAGAATGGAGATTTGGTTACCCTTTGCACACCCTAACAACCACAGATATCAAATGCAATAATTTCAACTTGCCAAAAGTCATGTGCGGGCTTACCCAATGACCCGTCCATACTGACCCTGTCCTCCACTCTGTTTCTTATGCAGATAATCAAATTCAGTTCGCTGAGTAATTGTCTCTCTGAAGTTGACACGAGGCTTTCCAACAGTAGCATCAACCTTAAATATGCCAAGAAAGATTTGAGTCAACATTAAATTTAAGTCTGAACTCATGCAATATGCTAGATTATGTACTACAGTCAAAAGAAGGCAACACCTTATACTCCCTCCGCATGCGCTCAACATAAATGTCCAAATGGAGCTCTCCCATTCCAGAGATAATTGTCTGCTCAAGATACCATTTTGATGCAACATGAAAATTACATTCTTCATCTTGGTAGATTTAGGTAATGGTACACTTAATGGTGAATAAATAGACATATTCACACCTGGCCACTCTCTGAATCTAAACCAACACGGAAAGTGGGATCCTCTCTCTGAAAACGATTCAGAGCCTTTGAAAACTGCCAATTAAGATAAGTATTGATATAAAATACATTATAAATGAAGACACGGTATTAAGTTGTCTTGTTAAAGTCAAACAAAGAAAAGAACCTTGATCACTCACATTTCCACCAGAATCCTTAGAAACTGCCGAAATAGCTAATGACATGACCGGTTCAGGGACACTCATCGAAGTCATGGTATATCGAACTGAACCATCCGTAAATGTATCCCCTAATAACATAGTGCAGAAACAAATTACATAAGACCAATAGACCAATATGTCAATAAACACGATAACTAAGATACCAGAAAATAATACTTATGGAGCAATAATAGAAGTTTCCGCTGAGCATTCTATACTAAAAGCATAAAATGGAGCAAATCGATCATATAGTTGGATAACTACCTGAAGCACAATCCACACCAAATACAGCAACTATTTGTCCAGCATGAGCTTGTTGAATGTCCTGCCAAAAGGGAAAACGTTGTGAAAAGGTGAAGAGTGTCAAAAATTGTAATTATCTTTTCTACATCAATGAAATAGCTATATACACAAAAGAGAGGAAATAAACATGAAGCAAATGAACCGAAGTGTCGGCTGTTCAATAATCTTTGGTAACCAACAAACTTTGAATCCTAACCCATAATTCCAGAAGATCCCTAGAAATTGCATTCACAACCAAACAGTGTACAATATTTTCTTCCAAAAAAAAATGGTGAATGTTGGCATGCGAGGGAGGAGAAAGGACCGACCTCCATTTCATTTGAATGCATCCGGACCAAGCGAGGTACCTGCAATGTTTCAACAGAATGAATTCAAGAAACTCAAAACACCCAAGCATTGATTTTCTCGTATCTAGTAGAAACATCATATAAATTGGGGGTTACTTGCAACCTAATAGGAAGAATACAAGAACAAAAGAAGAGTTCACAAAACCATAATAATACGCAGGAGAATATAATGATGTATTGCTTCAGTCGACCCAGAAACCCCCCAACAAGATACAAATATAAAAAACAAACAACACAGTCAAGGTTTTATATCATTCTGCTTCTTCCAGGGATTATTAATAACTCCAATAACAAGCTCACCTTAACCTTCTTGCCTGTGTTCACATTTACAATAAAATCACCCTTCTTGATAACACCTTCATAGATTCTACAAAAGAAAATTGAGGTCAGGCAACAACATGATCAACGCCACAAAAGATGAATACAGAACATGAGAAAACTGGGGGAGAAAGAAAAACTGAACTGAAGTACCTTAAATAAGTGAGTTGACCAAATCTCCCCTCTTCCAGTTTAAAAGCTAAGGCAACAAGAGGACCTGCTGGACTTCCAGATAAGGTTACCTTTAAAGTTAAAAGGCAACAAGAGGTAGTTTGTTACCAGATCAATTACCTAAAACGTACAGAGGAAATTTCAGTAGAGACTTCAAACACATACCTTTTCCTCGTTCTTGGTTTGATCTAGAGCTTGGTTGTTCACTTCAGTAGGACAAGGCAAATAACTAAGGACGCCATCAAGAAGTGGTTGCACGCCCTGTAACCACAAAATTGCCGAAGATACAAACAATAAGCTTTTCACAGTTTCTATCAATGGAGGCTACATCTATCTAACATATTTAAAGCTTGGCCATAATTTGAAGAGTAGACTGCTTAATCGAGCAGATTGAAGTTGAAATAAATTGCAGATTTTTGGGTCACTCGAACGTGTAAATATTTGTAGCTGGTTCAAGCTAAAGAAATTTTTTTAAACTGACGCTCCAAGAACGATATAAACATTAGAAACTTGTTACATAGAATTATAGTTATACAAGAAATCATTCCTTGACCCCTGTAATTCACCAATTTTCCATTATATCGATTTCCAGACTACCATGCAGCTGAAATAAGAGGCCATTAACTATAAAAAGCCTCTAGACGTTTGCTGGTTGTGGGCATATGTGCAAAGAGACACCATTTCCAACGAGATCATCACTGCTCAGTTGAGCATGTAATAGCATGTACACGACATATTCCACATTATATACATAAGGAATTATATAACCAACGTGGCAGATGTTTCTTCAGTAATGGCATGCAGCACGGGGAAATACAAATCAAAAAAGAGAGCAAACTGCATTTTCAACCAGCAAAAGTGTGCAGACAAAGATGCTAATATGAATCACATAGACAACAGACCGCACCTTGTTCTTGAAAGCACTGCCCATAAATACTGGCACAAATTTACGTGATATGGTAGCTCTTCGAATTGCTTCCTGCAGAATGACAAGATAATAACACAAAAGTAAGAGAATATGCGCTGAAGCCAGCATTTGAGCACTGTAATATCAAACCAATAACTTACAGCTGAGTTAACCAAAATAACCTTTGAAGGACTGAATACTTAGAGCAACAAAAAGCACTGCCATAAAAACTATTTAGAACCACAGCGGATCAGACCGCTATCAAGGATAAGTTCTTCATTGTCAAACATGGTTTCCTTATGAGGCTCAAAATGCCTCCAATATGAAACAAGAATGGAGTGCAAGGTGACAAAAGAATGAGACTAGAAACAAAAAGGCTGTAATGTCTGCTGGCTGTTAAACTCGCAAACAAAACAAAAGAACTTAATCTGGTTACTTGTGAGTTCAAGTTGCAACAAGACAACAACTAAGTGATACTTAAAAATCAAACAATTCAAATAATCTAAGATTATTAAACAGAGCCCAAGATACTGTTTGATTTGCTTAAATCTTTATGTGATAACCATGTCCTATAATTGAATAACAACGATTCACTTAAGCCAATGCTCCCAATTGTGAACTCAGGAAAATGCAAGAGCCGACTTTTAGGGAAACAGTAAGCTAGTCGCAAGTACTCTCACTTTTGTTATCAGGAGAATCCAAGAGCCAAGTGCGGCTGCCCACAGCCTATGTCATGGAGCATTTCTTAAAGGAAAACCCTGAGCTAATAGTTTAATTTTCAATAAGAGAGCTGGAATACAATTTATGCACCTCAAGGTCGGTAGCTGATATCGGCTCATCACTTAGAAATGCTTCCGCAAGTTGATCATCAACCTCTGAGACTATTTCAACCAGTTCGCGCCGCTTTTCTTGAGCTAATGGTTCAAGATCAGAAGGAATATCTTCAGCTACAACTTTTTCACTGCAAAGCAACACATACGAACATGAACTTCTCCTGGAAAAAAGAAATATGAATATTCAGTGAGAAAGGACATATGTCCTCGCATCAAATAAACAGACCCACTGGATCCCTGAAAGTAATAAGCTTTCATGATGACAAGGTCAATAAGGCCCTTGAAGTCCTCCTCCAAACCAATTGGCATCTGCACAGCTGCACTATGGTGTCGAAGTTTGGACCTTGCCTGTGTAAATTGAGAAGGAATTACCTCAAAAGCAACCATACATTTCAAAATGCATTGGTCTCCCCTTGGGATTTTTAATTACTGCATCTCCACAAAAGAATTATAAAACATGAACCCCAAGTTTTGCTTGATATTTTATAATTCAGAGATGCATTTAGGTCTAAAAGCATAATTGTATTTTAATATCCCAAATGAACATAAAAACTGATTTAACAAATTAGAAAGCAACGTCGTTCAATGATCATTTTTCCGCTTCTGTAAGTCTCAACGAAGCATCTTTGCTGTGTATATCGTGAAAATCAGAAGATACGCTTCTGCATGCAAGTACATATTCAGAAGCACTAATAATCCCAGAAACTTTTGACATAGTCATCCAAGACTCCTCATACACATACGGCTTCTCCATGTCACTCTGACGTTATTTAAAAAGATAGTCACGACCTACTAACTGTGTTTCAGCCAAGTTGTAATAATTCTGATTCATACTTTGAGAACTGATTACCAATGTCCTATAATCTCAAACACAGACTGTTTTGACCCTCTACTGCATTGCTTTTAAACTGCAACAGACATTTAAAACTTTCCAGCTAACCTGATTGAGAACTTTCCATGGATCAGCCCCCATTCGATCGAGCTTGTTAATAAAAGCAACCCGCGGCACCTCGTATCTTCTCATTTGCCTGTCAACCGTGATTGATTGACTCTGCACTCCACCAACACTACACAGAACAAGAATCGCGCCATCGAGCACACGCAAAGCCCTCTCAACTTCAATCGTAAAATCGACGTGACCTGGCGTGTCAATTATGTTAACCTGATTCACCAAACAAATCCAAATCAGTAATAAACTAAAATAGACAAATAAAAAGTGAATGTTAAGCTATTACCTGATAGTCTCTCCATGTACAGTAAGTAGCAGCAGACTGTATCGTAATTCCTTTCTCTCTCTCCAAATCCATGGAATCCATCTTCGCTCCAACACCGTCCTTACCTCGAACCTCATGAATCTCGTGGATCCGACCAGTGTAATACAAAACGCGCTCGGTCAGCGTCGTTTTGCCCGAATCGATGTGAGCTGAAATCCCGATGTTGCGGAGCTTCTGCAGGGAGTCCTTCCACCAGGCATCTTTCTCTTCTCTTAATCGTGCGGCGGCGGCGCTGCCGGCGGAGAAGTGGCGGTGGTGGTGGTGGAAGCTGCCGGAGAGTAGTGAGGTCTGGCGGAGGGTGTACAGCAGGCGCGTCGTAGAGGATCGGGCCGAGCGCGCTGCCATTTTCTGTTGCTTCTGTTAGGGGGTTTAGGGAAGGAAGTGAAGCTGGTTCAGACGAGGGTTTTTGTGGAACCGGATATGGATCCGGGTCTGACCCGAATTGAAAAATAAAGTTTTACATTTTTCTGTTTTTTTAAAAGTTTTTTCTGTTTTTAATTTTTCTGTTTTTATAACTTTTTAATTTTTAATTTTTTAATTGTTAATTTTAAATTGTTGACTTTGTTTTTTTTATTTTTTTTTATTTTAACATATTGGAAATACCTTTTTTGCCCCTGTAAAAACACCTACACACACTAAAGGGGTGCAATGTGTCAATAAATTCATTTTAGGGGTGCAAAGTGGTGTCATTTCATTTTAGGGGTGCAAAGTGTCAAAATGGACCATTTTAGGGGTGCAAAATGCTTTTTACCCATTTTTTAATCCATTCGAAAAAATCTATGATGTATCGACTAGTGTTTTAAAAATCGGACTGGACATCGACCCGGCAATCTTACTTGTCCAAGGTTCGATCGGTTGAATCGGTTAAACCACTGGTTGAACTGGTCAAAGTGTATTTAAAAAAATCAATATAGTCATCCTAACAATTGTATATTTTTAGTTTCCTGCATGTCACAACTAAAAAATACTACTATATCCAATCCCAATCAAGACAAAAATATTACATCAAAATCATTGTCTTCAATTTCAAAACATCAATTCTTAAAAGTAACAAATATTCAAAAACATAATCGCTAACATAAAGATCTTAGGAATCAATGCCTAAAGTATCAAAACCATAACATTCATGTCAAACCAAATTAAACGATCCAACAAAATATTCAAATAAAACAAAGCAACAATCCTCCAAAAGGTAAAATCATAAGAAGAAGAAGAAGAAGAAGAAGAAGAAGAAGAAGAAGAAGAAGAAGAAGAAGAAGAAGAAGAAGAAGAAAACAACCTATGGGCGGTAATGGGTTTGCATCATTTGGTTCTACTTCTTCCCCGAGAATTTCTTCTAATTCACCAAATTCAAGTTCATCACTTGAATCATTTTCATCGACAATCCAATACTCCAACTTGTCAATACTTTCATAATCAACACGAGTAGGGTCTTTTATTTTCTCTCCTCTTCAAAATAAGATCAAATATTAAGTTAATATCATATTTAAGATTACAAATGTATAATGTAGCAACCCAATGGCGTACCGTTTTAACAGGCATGCATTGTAATGCACAAAAACAAGATCATTAGCCTTTGATGCTCCAACAGCACGTACAACACACTCAGTAAGTACAACAGCACGTATAACACACTCAAACAGTACAATAGCACACACACATATATATATACACACACACACATATATATATATATATATATATATATTATAATATGATACAACTCAAAACAGGATATACAGTTATACACACAATTATATATTGATTATTGTATGGAAAAAAAAGAGTAAATAAATAGCATGAAGAAACCGAAATTACCTGATTTCTGAGCTTTTGGTGTTTGATCAACTTGAAGTCTTCAACAATTCAATTTCTATTCAAAAATTGGCATGGAGGCAAGAATATGGACGGATGTTTTACTTTTGCTGCAAATTAGGTTAATTTTTAAATGTAGAGACCAATAAGTCATTTAGCCTTAAAAAACATTGACCGAAATAGTTGACCGGTTCGATTCGGTTGACCCTGGTTTTTGGACGGTTCAGCTCGGCTAAAATGACCAGTGGTTTTTTCACTCTAAATGGACCGAAAAAGGTGTCGGACCGATTCGACCGGCCGGTCCGATCTGGTTTTTAAAACACTGATATCACGTATCCAAGTTATATGGTACTGTGTCGAACACCTTTGTAGTAAAAAATTGTTAATGAATATGTGTTCATTTCATCTTCGTGGTCATTGAAAGAAAGATATGTTCTTATTTAGTTGATGATAAAGCATTTAGCATTTAGCATTTGAATTTATTTTAGTCATTGTCTATTTTTTAAAATAATTTTAATAAGATGTAAAATGATGATTGGTTATGATATTGGTGACAACAAAAGTTGGTTTGACAACATGAACGACTTGATGTACAAGTGTTGTTGCGAGCCCAAACCACATGCGTTCAAACCGCTTCAAGAGTACACCTAGATGGACAAGTGATTTTATAATCTGCAAGTTCACCTACGGAAACCTTGTTACGGCTTCTCCTTCCTCTAAATTATACGGTTTTATGGACTTCTCGCGACATCGCGGGCAGCGAATCGCCCACGTTGTCACGATCTGAACATTTTACCGGACCATTCAATTGGGTTGTATGAGTAATTCTCCTACTTAGATGCATATATTATCAATATTATGTTGCATATTCATGTAAGTAGTACGTTTACTACCTGATAGGAAGTTGGGTCTCCTAGAAGTTATAAAAGTAGTGGAGTACTTGGCGGTTCATTTGGAGAAGCATATATAATCTATTTGTAAATTATGGAAGTATATATGAAATATCATAATGATTTTAGTATATTTTTTCATCTAATTATGGAGTTTAGTTCTTCTTCCAAAAAGAACAATTGCAAAATCCTAATCGTGTCATTTTTTTGTGCTTTCATTGCATTATGCCTACAAAGCCGAATCAATCGTAATCATCTACGGATGATGCTACAAAAACGAAACCGTTGGAAAAGATAAAGGTTGAAATGGCATAGCAAGAATCTATTGTAGCAACAATTAGGAAAATGATGGCAGGAATGAATCTGAAATTTGATAGACAAGCAGCAACAAATGCTCACATGAACCCAACGCCAACACCAGATCTTCACATTGGCAGTTCATCACACCAGTTTTCAAACCCAGTTTTTCAAGGAACAATTGTAAATGAAGGATTTAAACCGTTGCAATTGCATTTGAATCCTTTTGATGGCATAGGTCCACTTGACTGGATAATTAATGCAGATCAATTGTTCAATAATTACGGTATTACAATGGAGCGAGCAACGCATTCATTATTGTTCTTATTACATGCAAGGTAATGGGCTAAGTTGGTATAACTGGATGTTTTTGAATAATCAGTTCAGTGCTTGGCATATGTTTAAGAGAGATTTGTCGCTAGGTTTTGGACCCACATCATGAGGCTACACTTTTTAAGTTATGCCACACTGGTTTTTCTGATGATTATAGTGAGGAATTTCAAAAGATTGGAAACTTTGTTCACAATTTATCAGAAACTGCCATTCTTAACTGCTACATATTTGGTTTGAAAATTGAGATCCAACGCGAACTAGCCGTTTTAAAACCAATTTGTATTGGAGACGCAATTGGCTTGGCGAAGTTACTAAATAATAAATTGAACGATTTCTGGCCAAACCCATATTATAGCCGTTACACATATTCTGCCACCACTACCCAAAATTACCCACCCATTTTACCTTCATCACAAACACTTGCTCTACCGGCCCTAAACACTCAGTCTACCCTACCAGTTTGAAGGTTAAGTCAAAGTAGAAATACAACAACGTCACGTGAAAGACTTGTGATATAATTGTGAGGAGAAATTTATACCCGGGCATAAGTGTAAGTCACCTCAATTTGATTCTATTAGCTACTAATACAGAATAAGAAATAGAGGCACAATATTTTGAGGATGATGTTGAGTCTGAAGTTCAGCAATTGCCCCCTCCTTTACCCTTGGTAACTCTGTTGTACATGTCGGATACACAAACATGACCAAAATAATTTCTTCGATGGGAGCTTTTTTTGGAGCTAGCGCACCACGAACACTGCGGGTCAAAGGAACTGTTTTTGGTAAAAAAAGTAACAGTATTGGTTGATCCAAGAAGCACACATAATAATGTTCAATTGCGTGTTGCTGACTGTTTGAAGTTGCCTATGTACCCAGTAATTATTGGCAATGGAGATCACATGAGTTGTCAAGGCCAATGCACTGATGTTCTGCTATCATTATCTGGAGCAATTTTTCAAATTCCTTTATTGGTTTTACCAATACATAGAGCCGGTCTTGTGTTGGGGGTTCAATGGCTTGAAACACTAGGTGATTATATGTCCAATTATAGGATTCCTAAGATGTAATTCATTTATTAAGGACGAGTTGTTTTGTTGCAAGGTGAACCATGTGTACGGAAGCATCTCACTCACAATTAAACCAAAAACACAACTGATGAAATGTCCTCTGATATTAAATCTTTATTATCAGAACTTGATATCATTTTCTCTACACTATCAAAGCTACCCCTGGCCACCCAAAATATCATCATATACACATTTTTCAAATTTTGAGCCCGTAAATGTCAAACCATACAGATACTCGCATTACTAAAAAACCATCACGAGTGAGATGATTCAAGAAATGTTGAAAGAGCAGAAGAATACAACCAAGTACATGTCCTTTTTATCTCCACCCTATTAGTAGGAAAAAATGACGAAGACGCGGAGGTTTTGTGCAGACTATCGTGCATTGATGCAATTACAGTCAAAGACCGATTTCCCATCTCAATAGTTGATGAACTGTTAGATGAGCTTCATGGTGCAATTGTATTTACTAAACTAGTTTTGCGCGAAAGGTACCATCAAATACGGGTTGTTGTAGAGGATGTGCATATGACTGTTTTTCGTACTATTAATGGTCATTACGAATTCTGGTAATGCCATTTGGCCTATCTAGTGCATCATCTACATTTCAATCTGTTATGAATGGATTATTTTAAGGGTTTACGACGGTTTGTGCTTGTGTTTTTTGACGATATTCTGGTACACAGTTCTTCTTTATGTGATTATGTGAAGCACTTACGTCAAGTTTTTCACATATTACGCTATCACGAGTCCTATGCTAAGTTGAGGAATTGGGATTTTCCTGATCCAGTAGTCTAGTATTTAGGCCACATTATATCTACTAAGGGTGTTCGAGTAGATCTAAAGAAGGTCAGGGTATCATGGCTTGGCCAAAGACCCACCTTTGTTTCTGGCCTCTAGAGTTTTCTAGGCTTGCCCGGTTATTATAGGCGATTTGTTCGCCATTATGCTACTCTCGCCTCACCCCTCACCGATTTAGGAAAAACATAGTCATTTACATGGTTTGAAAAAGCTCAACAAGTATCTGAACAATTAAAGAAAATACTAAGGTCTTTGCCCGTGTTGATTCAACCAAGTTTCTGATGCAGTCGAGAAAGTGTTGGAGTTTATGGTGAAACAGGATCATCCCAAGAGAGGCTGATTTTGGCTCGGTCCGTTTTTGACGTGCGAATAGTCAGATTTTATCCGAAACGGGCCAACGAAGATCATTAAGGGAGACGATTTTAGCCAAATTCCTTCGTTTAGGCCTCGAAAATGCCGTTTTTGCCGTTTTTAGTAATTTTCGTTTCAGTTATATCTTTATTTCTAGAACTCGGAATTGCATTCTGCTTGTTGGAGCGTGTTCCTTATGAGTAGCACTTTTAGTTTATGCTTTTATTTTGACTTTTTCCTTTTTTGAAAAAAAAAACGTTATTTCCTATTTTTAGTTATGCTTTTAGGGTATATATTATATGTAAACCCTAAGAAGACATTCAATTGATTATTGAATAAAGTTTTGAGAGTTTCTCTCTTTTTACATCAATTTCTTGGTATTCTTCGTGAATTAACAAGCTTTTGACTTTCGTGTGTCGTTCTTATCTTTCCTATAAGCTTCCGCTACGTCAGTAGGCATCAGTCCCAGGTTCGTTCTTTCACTATGCCGCCCAGAAAACGTCAGGAAGAAGATAGACGTGAGGAATTCACATAGTTACGTCAGCAAGTTGAATTGTTGACGCAACAGATGGCAGCCATGGTTGCACAACAACAGGCTGCTCCAACACCAAGACCTGACGACCAATCGTTCGAGGATGAAGAGGAAGATAATCTTTTTGCTCGGAGACAATGTGTCCAAGAGTACAATCCACGTTGGGAATCAGGGTTTAAGGTGGACATACCAGAATTTTAGGGAGGGTTGAACCGAGAGGAATTCTTGGATTGGGTAACTGCAGTTGAGGAGGTTTTGGACTTTAAAGAAGTTCCAGATGACAAACGTGTTTCTCTCGTTGCAACTAGGTTTCGGGGGAGAGCACCGGCATGGTGGCAACAAGTTAAGGTGACGAGGTCTCGACAGGGGAAACCTAAACTTGTGTCTTGGGATAAACTGAAGAAACATACGAAGAAACATTTTTTACCCTACAATTATGTGCGTACTATGTATCAACAGTTGCAGAATTTGTGTCAAGGGGGGAAGTCTGTGAGTGACTATACCACTGAATTCCACTTGCTAATCACTAGGAACGACTTGATGGAAATGGAGGATTAATTGGTGTCACGTTATGTGAGTGGTCTTCGTCCACAGATTCAGGATACGCTGAATATGTTTGATCCAGTCTCTGTCTCTGAGGCACACCAGCGAGCAGTGCAAATTGAGAAGCAACAGTCACGGAGAGTCATGAGCCCTCTCAATATTGGGAACTCATCGGGTAGCTCGCAATAAGTCACACGTCCCGGTAACACTATGCAATCGGGGCTACCAATCCAACAACCAACACGTCCAGGGGCTGGTATCCGTTGTTTTGGTTGTGGATTTATGGGTCATAGGCAGTCTGAGTGTCCAAAGAATCCGCGTAGAGGACTATTTGTTGATAAGGCTAATGGTGAGTATGATGGTCCACCTGTTTTTGATGAGGACTTCGAAGAAGAGGCAGTAGATGATGAAGAGTTTGTTGTTGGGGATGTTGGCCAAGCTTTAGTGGTGAGGCGCAGCCTCATTACTCCCATGAAAAACAAGATTGACTGGTTACGCAACAACATATTTCAGACAACATGCACAGTAGAGGGAAAGGTATGTCGAATGGTTATTGATTCTGGCAGTTGTGAGAATGTAGTGGCTGAGGAGGTTATTAAGAAGTTGGGTTTACAGACTGAGAAGCATCCCAAGCCTTATAAATTGGCATGGTTGAAGAGAGGAAACGATGTCGAGGTATCTCAACGTGCTCGGTTCAATTTTTCGATTGGAACTACTTACAAGGATCAGGTTTTGTGTGATGTGGTAGAGATGGATGCGTGCTACCTACTGTTAGGTAGGCCATGGCAATTTGATAGGCGGTCAGTTTATGATGGGTTCGCGAATACTCATAGCTTTTTGTTTGGCGGGAAGATGATCACGAAGTCCCACTAGCAGTTCAACCTTTGTTTCAGGAGTTTTGTGATGTTTTCCCAGATGAGTTGCTGGAATGATTACCACCTTTGCGTGATATTCAGCACCAAATCGACTTGGTGCCTGGTGCAGCTTTACCCAATCGTGCACATTATCGGATGAGTCCCACAGAACATGAGGAGTTGCGTAGGCAAGTGGAGGAACTTTTGGCTAAGGGGCACGTGAGGGAGAGCTTGAGTCCTTTGTGCTGTTCCTGTCCTTCTGACTCCAAAGAAACATGGGACATGGCGTATGTGCGTGGATAGTAGAGCGGTTAACAAAATCACTGTACGTTATCGATTTCCTATTCCCCGACTGGATGATCTATTGGACCAACTTACTGATGCGCGTGTGTTTAGCAAACTGGATTTGAAGAGTGGGTACCATCAGATCCGAATCAGACAAGATGACGAATGGAAGACAACATTTAAGACTATGGAGGGGTTGTATGAGTGGCTGGTTATGCCTTTTGGTCTCTCAAATGCACCAAGCACATTCATGCGCGTCATGAATCAAGCCCTTCGTCCCTTCATCGGTAAATTCGTTGTAGTTTATTTTGATGATATCCTGATTTATAGTGCTAACGATGTTGATCATGTTCAGCACCTTCGGGAAGTTCTTAACGTGCTTCGTAGAGATGAGTTTTATGCTGCAGTGAAGAAGTGCTCGTTTCTCACTGATAGTGTAGTGTTTTTGGGATATGTGGTCTCGAATGATGGGTTAGCAGTTGATACATCTAAAGTGGAGGCAATAAGCTAGTGGCCTCGGCCAACAACTATCACTGAGGTTCGAAGTTTTCATGGTTTGGCATCTTTTTATCGTCGTTTTATCCCTCACTTTAGTAGTATCATGGCGCCAATCACGGATTGCATGAAGGGTAGTAAGTTTCAGTGGACCGACGAGGCTGATATGTCTTTCCAGTTAATCAAGGAGAAATTGACCACGGCTCCCGTGTTGGTCTTACCTGATTTCAATCGCCCGTTTGAGTTACAATGTGATGCATCAAAGGTTGGTATTGGTGGTGTGTTGAGTCAGGGTAATCGCCCCGTGGCCTTTTTTAGTGAGAAGTTGTCTGGATCCAAGTCTCGTTATAGCACTTATGATGTTGAATTTTATGCTATTGTTCAGTCTATACGACACTGTCATCACTACCCTTTTC
This sequence comes from Linaria vulgaris, assembly GCA_948329865.1. NCBI lineage: Eukaryota > Viridiplantae > Streptophyta > Magnoliopsida > Lamiales > Plantaginaceae > Linaria > Linaria vulgaris. Next base: position 116,583,831 of record OX415250.1, on the reverse strand, counting down.
ACAAGGAGTTCATCTTATATATTGATCATGATGCCCTTAAACACCTTGGAACTCAAGATAAAGTGTCTGCTCGGCATGGTTCATGGATTGCTTACTTGCAGCAGTTCACTTTCGTGATAAAGCATAAGGCTGGTGCTTTGAACAAGATTGCAGATGCATTGAGTAGGTGTCATAACATGCTCTTGGAGATGCGCGTCAAGGTTATGGGATTTGACAGCCTGCGTGATTTGTACCCTGTTGATCCCTACTTTTCTGGCGTGATTCGGGATATGCAGAGTGGGGTACAATCTGAATTTGCATGGGTGGATGGTTTTCTGTTTCGGGGTACTCAATTGTGCATTCCAGAGGGTAGTTTGCGCATGAAAATTATTCAGGAGTTGCATAATGAGGGTCATGTGGGTCGTGATAGGACCCTCCAGCTCGCAACGGCTTCATATTTTTGTCCATCTTTACGTAGGGACGTGGGTAAGTTTGTGGAGCGTTGTCGGGTTTGTCAGCTATCTAAGGGTAAAGCTACGAATGCTGGGTTGTACACGCTACTGCCTATCCCGACACAGCCGTGGACAGATGTAAGCATGGATTTTGTTGTGGGGTTACCACGAACTCAGTGTGGATTTGATTCTATTTATGTGTTGGTGGATCGTTTCTCAAAGATGGTGCACTTTATCCCTTGCAAGAAGACTACTGATGCTGTTAATGTTGCCTTGCTGTACTTTCATGAGGTTTATCATTTGCATGGGCTGCCCACGTCAATTGTGTCTGATCGGGACACTCGCTTTCTTAGTCACTTCTGGCGTAGCTTGTGGCGCATGGTGAATACACGACTGGATTTCAGTAGTGCTTATCATCCACAAACAGATGGTCAAACCGAGGTTGTGAATCGTTCTTTGGGTGATCTGTTGCATTGCCTTGTGGGTGATAATCTTAAGTCTTGGGATCAGAAACTGTGTCAAGCTGAGTTTGCTCATAATCACGCTATCAACCACAGTTCTGGGTTCAGTCCTTTTCAAGTGGTGTATGGCCTCGTTCCTAGGGGTCCCCTTGATTTAGTTCTGGTGACTGCCTTGGTCAAGATGCATGGCAAGGCAGAGGATTTTATCCAGCAGTTGCAGCAGGTGCACTCCCAGGCTCATGACCACTTGCAAGCTGCTGCCGTGGATTACAAGCGTGCTGCTGATAAAAAGAGGCGCAATGTTGAGTTTGAGGTGGGTGACTTTGTATGGGCAGTGCTGACTCGGGATCGTATTCCAGCACATGAGTATCACAAACTCTCGGCAAAGAAGCTTGGTCCAGTAGAGATTGTTGAGAAGATCAATCCCAATGCTTATCGGCTGAAGCTGCCTAGTCATAGTCGTACTTCTGATGTGTTTAATGTCAAACACTTGGTGCCGTTTCGGGGTGATAATTTTGATGATGATGATGATGGGGATCTGCCTGTGCCAAATTCGAGGGCGAATTTTTCCCACCCCGGAGGGAATGATGCAGTCGAGAAAGTGTTGGAGTTTATGGTGGAACGGGATCATCCCAATAGAGGCTGATTTTGGCTCGGTCCATTTTTGACGTGCGAATAGTCAAATTTTATCCGAAACGGGCCAACGAAGATCATCAAGGGAGCGGATTTTAGCCAAATTCCTTCGTTTAGGCCTCGAAAAGGCCGTTTTTGCCGTTTTTAGTAATTTTCGTTTCAGTTATATCTTTATTTCTAGAACTCGGAATTGCATTCCGCTTGTTGGAGCGTGTTCCTTATGAGTAGCACTTTTAGTTTATGCTTTTATTTTGATTTTTTCATTTTTTGAAAAAAAACGTTATTTCCTATTTTTAGTTATGCTTTTAGGGTATATATTCTATGTAAACCCTAAAAAGACATTCAGTTGATTATTGAATAAAGTTTTGAGAGTTTCTTCTTTTTACATCAATTTATTGGTATTCTTCGTGAATCAAAAAGCTTTTGATTTTCGTGTGTTGTTCCTATCTTTCCTATAAGCTTCCGCTACGTCAGTTGGCATTAGTCCCAGGTTTGTTCCTTCACTATGCCGCCCAGAAAACGTCAGGAAGAAGATAGACGTGAGGAATTCACACAGTTACGTCAGCAAGTTGAATTGTTGACGCAACAGATGACAGCCATGGTTGCACAACAACACGCTGCTCCAACACCAAGACCTGACGACTAATCGTTCGAGGATGAAGAGGAAGATAATCCTTTTGCTCGGAGACAATGTGTCCAAGAGTACAATCCACGTTGGGAATCAGGGTTTAAGGTGGACATACCAGAATTTCAGGGAGGGTTGAACATAGAGGAATTCTTGGATTGGGTAACTGCAGTTGAGGAGGTTTTGGACTTTAAAGAAGTTCCAGATGACAAACGTGTTTCTCTCGTTGCAACTAGGTTTCGGGGGAGAGCAGCGACATAGTGGCAACAAGTTAGGTGACGAGGTCTCGACAGGGGAAACCTAAACTTGTGTCTTGGGATAAACTGAAGAAACATATGAAGAAACGGTTTTTACCCTACAATTATGTGCGTACTATGTATCAACAGTTGCAGAATTTGCGTCAAGGGGGAAGTCTGTGAGTGACTATACCACTGAATTCCACTTGCTAATCACTAGGAACGACTTGATGGAAACGGAGGATCAATTGGTGTCATGTTATGTGAGTGGTCTTCGTCCACAGATTCAGGATACGCTGAATATGTTTGATCCAGTCTCTGTCTCTGAGGCACACCAGCGAGCAGTGCAAATTGAGTAGCAACAGTCACGGAGAGTCATGAACCCTCTCAGTATTGGGAACTCATCGGGTAGCTTGCAACAAGTCACACGTCCCGGTAACACTGTGTAATCGGGGCTACCAAAAATGGGCACTATCCAACAACCAACACGTCCAGGGGCTGGTATTCGTTGTTTTGGTTGTGGAGTTACGGGTCATAGGCAGTCTGAGTGTCCTAAGAATCCGCGTAGAGGACTATTTGTTGATGAGATTAATGGTGAGTATGATGGTCCGCCTGTTTTTGATGAGGACTTCGAAGAAGAGGCAGTAGATTTTAGAAGAGTTTGTTGCTGGGGATGTTGGCCAAGCTTTAGTGGTGAGGCGCAGCCTCATTACTTCCACGGAAAACAAGACTGACTGGTTACGCAACAACCTATTTCAGACAACATGCACAGTAGAGGGAAAGGTACGTCGAATGGTTATTGATTCTGGCAGTTGTGAGAATGCAGTGGCTGAGGAGGTTATTAAGAAGTTGGGTTTACAGATTGAGAAGCATCCCAAGCCTTATAAATTGGCATGGTTGAAGAGAGGAAACGATGTCGAGGTATCTCAACGTGCTCGGATCAATTTTTCGATTGGACCTACTTACAAGGATCAGGTTTTGTGTGATGTGGTAGAAATGGATGCGTGCCACCTACTGTTAGGTAGGCCATGGCAATTTGATGGGGGGGGGTAGCGATTACTATCCGAGCTATTAAGGTGAACGGTTGTGGCCGCTTGACTTTTGGGACAAAGCCCAATCCCTCTTTCGTACGAACCAAACTTCTTATTAAGTCAAATAAGACCCCCTATTTCACCTCAATGGGGAACCAACCGTCCCCTTTGTGACTTAAAGTATTGTATATGCACTGAGAAGAAAAAAAAAATAACTCTCAAAGTTAATCCCAAAATTAGGCTCATATCTTAACGAGTGTAAGAGACTTACCCAAAATAATCCAACTCATGAGTTGTTGAAGGCGTAAAAATGTGAATTATTAATTACTTTCCAAAATCATGCAATCAAGCACGAGTTGACAGGTTGATAGGACCATATATTCTACATTTTATTTGCGACAATATATTTAATCATTCAGAGTTGAAATTCATCCCTTGGTATTTTGCTGGTAAAAAAAAGATCAACGTTGAAATCTCACAATTTATGCTATATAGCTGAAATCTACTGCCATGAAACTTAATACGAGTAGTTTAATTTATGACCAATATATATTCTTTGAATACAACATGTTATAACTTAATCACGTAGATTGTGGGGACTTAATAAAGCGTATCAGGATTTGCCTCTATATATTCTTAAATGACATTCTAAATAATTAGTGTAAAATATACAACCCCTTTTCTTCTTTACACTATTTGCATAAAACTACATTAAGTTAATCCATATCATAGATGATTGTACAAAATTTCAAAGAAATTGTCTTACCATGGTAAAATTATGCCCCATCATCGTAAAATGATTGTTTTTCCCCCTAAATTATATCAACGTTAAAGGAATAACCGCATCTATCTTTGTATGTAAAATACCATTGTCTTGCCTATCCAAAAAGTTTTTCTAATAAGAAGAGATAAAAAGGCTACCAAAATGGCGATACCTAACGACCACCATCAACAAACGCCGGGGAGTGACCATTCACGGTGGAATCAAAACCTGGCAAACAAAGGCAACGTGAACGAGGACAACTCAAATGATTCCAATTTGGGGATTTAAGGCAAAGTTGGGGACTGTCACGACTCTAGAATTCGAGCTCGAGGCTCTCAAAAAGGGATTCCAATTTGCGTGGGAGCGAAGACTCACGAACATCATCGTTGAAACAGACTACGAAGAAAGATACAAACTTGTAGCTGGAGTCGGATCAGCTGCAACAAATCCGATATTAATCTCACAATGTCAAGAACTTATATGGCTTCCTTGAAAATTTGAAGTGAAGTGGATATCACAAAAGGCGAACACACTTGTGGATCACATTGTCAAGATGGACATTGGAGATAAGGAGCGGAATGTATTTGTGGAACCACCGCCAAGTGCGCTTAGTTTGTTAGAGTCAGAGATGGTTTAGTTTATTTGTAATTCCTTCAAAAAAAAATCTCGTCTATCCGTAACACATGTAGTTAATTACATTATTTTCAACTTTAAGAGACCATTCTCAATATTATTGCCCTTATTCGCGCATATTCTTATGCCTCCATGCGTTAAACATATCTAATGGTTTATTTTTGGATGTTATGGACATTGTAAAATTCTTTTAAAATATTAAGTCACTATATATATATTTTTTTATCTCAGGGAGATTAAGGTGTAGTTAAGTCTCCATCTTCGATCACTACAAGAAAAATAGGTCAATAGCGACCGCATTTTCAGTCGCTACTGACCGGTCGCTACTAAGGGTCAGTAGCGACTGAAAATCAATGACCACCAGCAGTCCCTATTGCCTTAACAGCAATAGGGACTGCCCCACGGTCGCTACTGATGGAGCAATAGGGACCGCCGAGCGATCCATACTAATATTTATATAGTATCTATGAATATTAGTAGGGATCGCTCGACGGTCCCTAATAGGCTGCGCAGAAAATTAAAAAAATAATAATATAAAAAATTTTGGAATATTTTTTTTGTACAAATATTATTATAAGAAGATCAAAACAATACAATAACGAATAAAAAATTTAATATAATGAAATGAACGTATTAATAAATATAAAGATATAAAGAAAAATGACTAATAATAGATGAAAAGCAAAAAATAGATGAACAAAAATTGAAGGAAAACAAAAAATACATGAATAAAATGAAAGATAAAAAATAAAATGTGTAGATCCAAAATAATAAAAAATAAAAATTATGTGGTTAAAAGAAAAAAAAAAAAACAAAGTTTGTGTTGGTGATTTATGTTTTGGATTTGAAAAAAGAGAAGAAGAAAATAGTGTTTTGTGTTAGTGATTTATGTTTTGGATTTGAAAAAAGAGAAGAAGAAAAGTTTTTGTCTTGAGTGTTTATTGGAGAAGAAGATAAGAAGAAAAGTTTTTTGGTTGGGTGTTTGATGGAGAAGAAGATAAGAAGAAAAGTTTTTTGTTGGATATTTTTTGAAGATTAATGAAATTAGATGTAAGTGTGGTGAGTATATATATAGTGGGAATGGTGAAATTTTTAAATTTTCGCAAAATTCAAATTTTTCCCAAATCCCGCCTAAAATTCTCAGTAAATTTTTAAAATTTTGGATTTTTGTGACCGCCCATATGCAATAGCGAACGCTAGTGACTGCCTTGCAGTCACTATTATGTTATTAAGGACCGCTTAATAATATTCATCCTTCAAATTTGAATTTTTTTGAATGATGTTGATGTGTTTGTGATTCTTAGCAACCAACCTTATTATAACATGTGAATTGAAGTAATACATGATTACAAAACTAATAGTTTAGTTGTGAAATAATAGATTGAATGAGATTGAGCGAGTTATTAACGTTCAACATATATTTCATGTTCTACAACTAATCATCACTAATTAGTTGTAGTTGTTATTCGTTTTTATGCTTTACTTCACTAATGTTAACATAGATATGATTATGAGGTTCAATTATTAGATTAACTAATCATTATGCTTACGTGTACATATTAGTTGTAAGCATCAGGACATATAAAATTGACCACGTTGCTAATAATCTCCAACCCACGTGCGAGTTCCACTAAATCCTCTTGTTTCAAAAAATATTCACTCCCAAAAGATACAAAAATAGTAGAGTTCTTACCTTTTTTTTCGAGCCACGTCATAATCTCTGTACTATCAAAGTCGTTATTATGACTAGGATTTTGTACCAAAGCACCAACGGGTACAACATTTTTCCCCAACAAATTAGAAAGGTAATCACTATACTTCCCTTCAATCTCTTTGAACTTAATCAAAATAATTGTTGAAGACTTATGAACACCATTGAAAGCATCTTTCCTCACTTTCTCATTAGTGGACAACAAACTAGAACGATGAACGTACTCGTATTCGCGATAAAAGATAGTCTCGAATGGGAACTCGATTTTTGGCTTCATGAAGTGATGGAACATGTAAGAAGTCATGGTGGAGCTACTAGTGATGAACTCCACCGTCGGAATTTTTAATCCCGAGGCAAGGACGGGCGCCCATGGTTGTAGGAAATCGTAGATCAACCAGTCAGGTTTGAGAGCGGTTAAAATGCGGGAGAAGTTTGGTATAGCCATGTCGAAAGCTTGTTTGAGGGTCGGCATCAGGTGAGGCAGGAGGCCGTTGGTGGTGTGGTACATGGAAGGAAGCTCGGGTAAGGTCGGGAGGTAGAGTTCGACTAGTCGAATCGAGTTGTCAATTTTTTTGCCAATTTTGCCCCTAATGGAACTCAAATTTGCGGGAGTGGAGCACAAGTGGATGATCAAATTTCAAGTAGTGAGTCTTTTGGCTAGTTCTAGGTATGGAGAAATGTGGCCGTGAGCTAGCCAAGGGAACATGAGAACATGGATGGTTTTTTGGGGGCTAATTGTTGAAGACTCCATTGAAGAATTTGATGAGGTAATTTTCATTCAAAATGTTGATGAAATGGATCGGGATTTAAGGTGTTATTTGTAGGGGAAATTGATGCAATGTGCATGGAGAAAGTACCGTATTGAGAGCTTGAAAAATGGAATGAAATTATTAGACGAATTTATTAAAATAATTTCCATAACTAATAATAAGAAAATCCGTTATTTTTCAGTTATTCTATTAAAAATGGAAGTTTTATTCTTATTAATGAAGGGGGTGAGAAAAAGGAAAGCGGTCTTATATTCACAAGCTAGAGAGATCAAGATCTTATAGAGCTAATACAATATTTTATAACATATTTAGCTTGAATTATAAGATTGTATTACTTGTTTTGAAGTAATAGTTTATGGGTTTATAACTTCATTTTAAAACTAGTTTCGGTTTATTAAATATATTCAAAGCATGGATCAAAATTTCCTTGCGTTTCCTCGAAAAGTACCGAAATGTTTCCGTTTTTGACACTATCGAAACAAAACATACATGTATTTCTCATGTTCAATAAAACAATAGTTTTCACGAATTCCTCGAAACATGTCGAATAATTCTCGAAACACTACGAAATGTTTCTATTTTCCAGCGCACCGAAACCTACTCATAAACCGAAATTTTAATCAATGATTCAAAGTTAGTACCGAACCATTGGTGCAATCTCTTGTGTTAATTGTACGGATATGATTTTACAATCTAACAGAATCTCATATGCATAGAAGGTCGTTTGAAATCTGATATCTTTGTCTTTAATTAATATATATATATATATATAAATATATGATGATCATTATTAAGTTGGTCAAACGGTAAAAATCCCAGTGATTGCGTGGTATTCCATTTTTAAGGACTCAAAGTATATATATACTAACCGTTAACTGCTACACCATTAAATATATTCTACAGTTACGTACCCACTAAAGTATCGAACGCTTAAATAGAGAAGATTTGGTCAAGATAAAGACATTTGCATGTTTTTACATAATTTTTCATGAATTATAAGAAAATGGAGGGTGCCAAATTAAAAGCAAATGGATAAAAAACATACTTTAGTTATTAAGCACAAGAACGTTTGTACTTCGAACATTAAATGGTTTTGATTTGGGCTAAGACAACAGCTAGCTACATGAATTATTATATAATTTATATAACTTTTTTTTATCAAAATCGCGACTAGGTAGAGTGGAACATATAGTTCATAAATTAGTTACGTGCTAGTCATTAACTTTATTTAGCTCATATAGTATGATTATATTTCCTCATTTAAGCTTTTGTACGCTATTATTAAGTATATAGTTGCAGAAGACAATGCAGTACAAATCACTACAAGACTGGGCGGTCAATAGAGACCGCCCAGTAGCGACTTAAATTAGGTCGCTCGTCTTCAGCGGTCCCTGAAGGTAACAACGACCTAATTTAGGTTGCTGATAGTCCTAACATGTTACAGCGACCTAAATTAGGACGCTAAAAATCAAGGAGACATTCAGCGACCTAATTTAGGTCGCTGAAAGTCCCTTCTGAAATTGGGCCACTCATTTTGGCCGAAATTGGGCCAGAATGTGGGCCAAATTGTCATGCATTCAACCTAATTTGGGCAGACATTATCAGCGACCTAAATTAGGTCGCTGGTTTCCTGTTATAAATAATTTTTTTTTCTAATTTCACGAAACCCTCACCATCTCCGCTCGAAAATCCGCTATTCGACCCGACTCGTTGATTTCAGCGACCTGAAATTGCAAGGGGCGACCCAAATTGAGTCCCCAAACCTTCTCCGCCCTCTCTCCGCCCCTTTCTGCCCCTTTCCGCTCGGGTTTTCGCTCCTCCTCCCTTTTCCGTCCATTTTCGTCGCCTCTTCGCCGCCGGCGATAAGTAGCGATCGGTAACCCTTTTTTTGTTTTTTTTTCTCATTTTTTCATTAAATCCCAATTTTGTGTTAATGTTTATAAATTTGTTAATATTTTTAGATTGTTAGATTAGTGAGTAATGTTAGATTGTTAGATTTGATTAGTGAATGATTAGCAAAAAGAAATTTAGATTAGTGAAGAATGTTGATTAGTAATTAAAATGTTAATTTGTTAATTAGTGTTAATTTTGCTAGATTAGTTAGATTGTTAATTTGTGAATTTGTGATAATTTTATGTTAATTTGTTAATATTGTTAGATTGTTAGATTAGTTAAGAATGTTAGATTGTTAATTTGTGTTAAATGTGTTAATTTGAGCAAACTTTGTGTTAATTTGTTAGATTGTTATATTAGTTAATATTGTTAGATAGTTAATTAGTGAAAAATGTTAGATTGTTAGATTAGGTTAGTGTATGATTAAGGAAAAAAATAGATTTGTGACGATTTTTATATTGTTAAATTAGATTAGTGAATGATGAAAGAAAAAAAGATTATTGTTAGATTAGATTAGTGAATGATTAAAAAAAAGATTAGATTAGTGAAGATTGTTAGATTAGATTAGATTATATTAATTAGTATATAATTAATAAGCTAAATGTTTAATTTTTGATTATTAGTTTATTAGATTGTTAGATTAGATTAGATTAGTTTATAATTACATTTTAAAATTAGATTGTTAAATTAGACTAGATTAGTTTATAATTAGATTATAAAAATTAGATTGTTAGATTAGATTAGATTAGTTTATAATTAGATTATAAAAACTAGATTGTTAGATTAGATTAGATTAGTTTATAATGAGATTGTGAAAATTAGATTGTTAAATTAGATTAGATTAGTTTATAATTGGATTGTGAAAATTAGATTGTTAAATTAGATTAGATAAGTTTAAAATTCGATTGTAAAAAATAGATAAATTAGATTAGATTAGTTTATAATTAGATTGTGAAAATTGGATTATTAAATTTTAATTAGTAAAACTATTAGATTATATAGATGTTGAATGTTAGATTAAATGTAATATTGTTATTTAAATGTTGAATTGATATTTAAATTTTTTATTTTTACAGTACATATATATATATATATATATATATATATATATATATATATATTCAACATGTCGTCACGTAAGACCCCTAGCGGTACTGGAGGTCGAGGTCTTGGAGGTCGAGGTCGTGGTGGGGTATCGGATTCAGGTAGTGGTAGCGTTGCTCGTGGAGGTGTTGGAGGTAGTGGAGGTCAAGGTCGTGGTGGTGGTACTGGTAGCGTTGGGCGTGGTGGTGGCAGTGGTAACGGGAGTGTTGGTGGAAGTGGTAGCGTTGGGCGTGGTGGTGGCAGTGGTAGCGGGGTCGAGGTAGTTGCTGACCTATACGGTATGTTCGATCGGGAAGTGGTGCATGGCCGAGCCATCCAGCCGAGTCGTCGGTTCCACTGCGATACTCTTGCTTGAACCAGGCCACATACTCCCCGTTTCTTTTCGTTTGCACCTCCATGGCATTCAATCTGCCGCACTCCTCTTCTATGACCAAACTGCAAATTACAAAAAAATAGTTAGTACTAATACATAATAGAGAAGATGACACTAGATGAAGAAAATCGAAGTAGACTCACTCTTCCCATCCCTCCAACTCTTCGCAGTTAAGAAGCGTGTACAATTCAATTTGCTCCATTTCTTCCCCCGTTAACTTCTTCACCTTCTCCGATGGGCCAAGCGGTCGTCCCTTCTTTCGGAACACTAAGAGCTCACCGTCCCAATCTGTGCTTTCCAAAGTGTCGTTCCTGTTAAGTCGTCTGTGTGTAGCAGCAAGGGTTACATCGAGATACTGGAAAATCAAATTTGATATCTCTGAAAGTAAGTAGGCATTGGCCATGCATCCCTCGGGCCTCGCTTTGTTCCCCACTGACCCCTTTAAATCAAACATTTTCCTGATAAACACAACAAAAGGAATCATCTTTCATTGCAAATAAAATAAATTAAAGACAATCATCAATATATCCTCCAAATTTAAAGTGATTTACCTCTCGAATGGATACATCCATCTGTAGTGAATTGGACCGCAAACTCTAGCCTCATACGGTAAGTGAACGGCCAAATGCTCCATAGAATCGAAAAAAAAGAGGGAATATTCTCTCTAGCTTGCACAATGTGACAACAACTGATTTCTCTAGTCCCTCCATAGCCTCTACCGATACCCATGATGCGCAAATTGCCTTGAATAACAAACTAATCTCCACAAGTGTTTCCCATATGTCTTTCTTAAGGAAATCACGAAAAGCAAGCGGAATCAATCTCTGCATGAAGACGTGGCAATCATGACTCTTCATTCTGGACAACCTCTGTTGCTGCACATGTACACACCGTCCCAAGTTAGAAGCGTATCCATCTGGAAATTTTAGCATGCCCAACCATTCTAACAAATTTCTCCTTTGATCCTTTAAGAGACAGTAAAATGCATTTGGCTTATTCGTTCCCCCCCTCGGGTCGTTGAATCTAAAAATAGCTCATTACGGTTGGTCCAGAGTCTCAAATCTTTTCGTGACTTGATGTTGTCCTTTGTCTTAGCGTCATCCAACACTGTGTTGATGATGTTATCGAAAAAGTTTTTCTCACAGTGTATGACATCTAGACAGTGACGAACCAAGTTTGTGGACAAATAAGGCAGTTTCCAAAATATACTCTTTCGCACCTAATTATGGTTCTGGCCAAAACCTGGGAGTTGTCTGAATTGGGTACCGAACCCCACATTCCCAAGGCCATTAACAATTCCAGCATTTCGTCACCAGTCTTTCTACGAATCTCGTCTTCCTCCCAAATTTCCCTTTTTTTTTAAATTATAGTCATCATATCTCAATTCATGACCTTCAGGCAAGAACCGACGATGACAATCGAACCAACTTGGTTTACCCCCATTCACCAATGGAAAGGATTGAGTGTCACCCATACAATAAGGACATGAAAGCCTTTCGTGCATACTCCATCCCGACAACATCCCGTAAGCGGGAAAATCGCTAATCGTTCACATGAGAGATGCACGTAAAATAAAGTTTTGCTTCCTCGAGGTGTTGTACATCTCGATGCCAATGCTCCATAAAAGTTTGAGATCATCAATAAGTGGCCTAAGAAAAAGATCCAAGTTCTTTGTTGGACTGTTCGGCCCGGAAATGAGTGGACTCAAAAAGATGAACTCTTTATTCATGCCAAGATCCGGTGGAAGGTTATAAGGGGTGACAAACACCGGCCAACAAGAGTACGTCTTGCCAGACATTTCATAAGGTGTGAATCCATCCGTACATAAACCAAGTCTTACGTTTCGTGGCTCTGCTGCAAACTCAGGGTGCATCTGGTTGAAGTGGCGCCATGCATCCCCTAAAGCTGGGTGAATCATTTGGTCATTAACCCCATTACACTTCGTATGCCATGTCATATGCTTTGCATTTCCTATTGTATAATACAACCTCTGAAGTCGAGGAGCAATAGGAAAATACCACAATTTCTTCTTCTCAACTTTCAATTTTAGTCCATCTACGTATCTATCTGAGAGGCATATCGAGCACTTACCGTAGTCCTTCGTCTCCTCCCCGTAGAACAAGAAACATTATTTTGGACAAACATCATACGTAACGTACCCTACCTCTGACTGCATCATTTTACGGATCCTTTCGTGTCCTTTGGTAATAACTTCTGCACCTCAGGCGTGAAACCTCTCTTCGCCAAATTAAAAGCCTTATCAGAATAAATAGTACTAGCCTTGTGGTGTGTCTTGTACTCCAACCACTCCGACAACCACTGAAGGATACTTATATCTTCACCCGGGTTGGAATCTGGATACATGGGCATATTTCCTGGTTGTAGAACGCATGTGCTTCCTGGTTGGGCTCCTCGTTAGTTGACTCATCCTCAAATGATCGACCTCCACGTGCATCCACGACCATGTCTACGAACGACACATCAACATATACTGGGTTGTCGGGAATATCAGTGTGTGACGAGCCAGGGGAATCGGGCACATACGACGGTATATTATCTATTGACGTTTCCCCATGAAAAATCCACTTTAAATATCCATCCGTAAATCCCGACTTATGAAGATGATCCCGTACAACTTTTTTATTGAAAAACCGTATATTATTGCATTTCATGCAAGGACACCTAACTTTTCCCCGTAGATCTACGAATCTAAAACCTTGTTGCGTAGCATATTCAATGAAAGCCCGAACCCCAAGCACAAATCTATCGCTCAAACAACCATCACTATCATACATAGCATACATCCAAGATTTATCTACTTTACAATCCATTATTTATCTAATAAGTTGTAAAATATAAAACAAATAATTACAATTAATAGAACAAGAATTTTAAAGACCTAAATAGAATGATCAACATACTTCTTGAAGCGTGAAAAAACACGCCGCAAGAATGTTGTGTACACCACGATTACTCTCGGTGTGTGTAATATTACCTATCACCAAATAAATAAACTTAAGTTACAATAATTAAATAACAAATTACATTGAAAATAAACATTTGGGATAGTATAAGGAAGACAAACGTGCATACCTTAAGGATTAATGAATGATGGAATGAGTTTTAGAGGAGAAGGGAGTGGCATTTTTATAGGCCACTAACAGTCAATAGGGACCGCACTTAGGTCCTTATTGACAACGGTAAGTATCAATAGAGACCGCACTTAGGTCTCTACTGATACGAACGGTTGTTAATAGGGACCTAAGGGCGGTCCCTATTAACACTAGCAGTTGCCAATAGGGACCTAAACGCGGTCCCTATTGAATAGTCGTTGTTAATAGCGACCTAGATGCGGTCCCTATTGACACTAGCCATTTTAATAGGGACAACAATTAGGTCCCCTAATGAGTCAATATGGACCGCAATTTGGTCCATGTTGAGTCAACAGGGACCAAATTGCGGTCTATACTAATATTCATATTTTAAAATCGTTACTTTATGATTATTTGAGGTGCATCGTTGTTTGTTTAATTCATAATTACCACTATAATAGTTAAAATAACAATAATTACAACGACACATTGTAAATCCAAATATTACGCAGAGGTATCAGTCTGTTTTGAAGATTCTTAGTTTATACAACGACAACGATCACATTCAATATCTAATAACTAATCACTCCATCACATTCAATTACTAAATCACTTGTTCTTAACCATTAATTACACTTTTCACATTTAGTAATGAGGTTGTTGCTAAAAACCGCTAACATAGCGAGATCAATTCATAAAGTAACGATTTTAAAGTATGAGTATTAGTAGAGATCGCAATTAGGTCATTGTTTAGTCAATAGGGACCTAATTGCGGTCCCTGTTGACTCAACATGGACCTAATTGCGGTCCCTACTAATATTCATACTTTAAAATCGTTACTTTATGATGATTTGAGGTACATCGTTGTTTGTTTAGTTCATAATTACCACTGTAATAGTTAAAATAACAATAATTACAACGACACATTGTAAATCCAAACATTACGTAGAGGGAACAGTCCGTTTTTAAGATTCTTAGTTTATACAATGGCAATGATCACATTCAATATCTAATAACTAATCACTCCATCACATTCAATATTTGATATTCAATAACAAAATCACTTGTTATGTAACCATTAATTACTTCTTTTCACATTAGTAATGAGGTTGTTGCTAAAAACCACTAACGTAGCGAGATCAATTCATAAAGTAACGATATTAAAATATGAATATTAGTAGGAACTGCAATTAGGTCACCGTTGAGTCAATAGGGACCTAATTGCGGTCCCTACTAATATTCATACTTTAAAATCGTTACTTTATGATGATTTGAGGTACATCGTTGTTTGTTTAGTTCATAATTATCACTGTAATAGTTAAAATAATAATAATTACAACGACGCATTGTAAATCAAACATTACATAGAGGGAACAGTATGTTTTGAAGATTCATTTACTAGTTTGTACGACGAATGTCATAATGCATGCTTACAAACTAATTGTATATACATGCATATATAAGCATAATGATTAGTTGATATAATGATTGAAACTCATAATCATATCTATGCTAACATTAGTGAAGTAAAACATAAAAATGAATAACAACTACAACTAACTAGTGATGATTAGTTGTAGAACATGAAATATATGATGAACGTTAATAACTCGCTCAATCTCATTCAATCTATTATTTCACAACTAAACTACTATGAGGTTGGTTTTGCAATCATTTATTACTTCAATTCACATGTTGCAATGAGTTTGGTTGCTAGGAATCACAAAAACACCAACATCAATAAAAAAAATCAAATTTCAAGGATGAATATTAGTAGGGACCGCATTTAGGTTCCTAATAACGCAACAGGAACCGCACTATTTAAAATTAGTGACCTAAGTGCGGTCCCTATTAATAATTAGGGACCGCAGTTAGGTCACTAAAATCCAAAAAATTGAAATTTTGGCAAAAATTTTAGACGGGATTGAGAGGGAAATTTGAATTTGACGAAAATTTAAAAATTTCACCTTCCCCTCTATATATACTCACCACTCTTACACATCAAATTTTATTAATCTCTAAAAAACACCCAACACAAAAACACTATCTTCTTTTTAAACACAAAACCACTTATCTTTTCTCCAAAAATCACCCAACACAAAAACTTTTCTTTTTTTTTTACCAACACAAATCCAAAACAAAAATCACCCAACACAAAAAACAAATCACCAACACAATCTTTCTTTTCTATTATTTTGGATCTACACTTTCTTTTCTATTATTTTGGATCTACACTTTCTTTTCTATTATTTTGGATATACACATTCTTTTTTTATTTTTCTATTATTTTGGATCTACACTTTCTTTTCTTTCACTTGTTTTTTTTTATTCATTCATCTTTTTGTTTTCATTCATATTTTATTTTCTATTATTAGTCATATTTCATTCATTTTTTTACATTTATTAATACTTTCATGCCATTATATTAATTTTTTTTATTTTATTGTTTTGATCTTGTTATAATCATATTTCTAAAAAAAAACAATAATATTTCGATTTTTTTTTATTTTCTCGCAGACTATTAGGGACTGCAATTAGGTCCCTACTAGTATTCACAGTACTCTATGAATATTAGTAGAGACCTAATTGCGGTCCTTATTACTATTATTAGGGACCAGAGTTAGGTCCCTAATAATAGTAATAGGGACCGCAATGAGGTCCCTTTTGACGGAAAAGCAATATGGATCGGAGTTAGGTCCCTATTGTTTTTGAATCAATAGGGACCTAATGGCGGTCCCTATTGTATTAAAAACAATAGGGACCCAACTGCTGTCTCTATTGATTCAACAACAATAGGGACCTAATTTAGGTCGCTATTGCTATTAAAACGATCCCTGATATTCCGGTCGCTATTGCCCTCATCAGGGACCTAATTGCGGTCCATGATGGCAAGCGACCGAGGTCAATAGGGACCGTACAATAGCGACCTAGTTGCGGTCCCTATTGACATTCATGGACCGCAAGGGGGGTCAATTCCTATTGACCGTGTTATCTTGTAGTAACCAAAAAGAAAAAATAAACATAATATAAAACTGATACCCAATAACAACTTAATCAAGATAAAGTACTGATTATTAAATCATTAAATTCGAAAACAAGGGCCTGGAACTGCAAGAACTGCATCAAATAAGCAGTCTTAACACAAGAAAGGCCAAATTACAAATACTACAAACTAAAAGAACCATAGTCATGAAAACCTACTGTTATATGGCTTAATAAAACGAAACACAATAAAAGTGGCTTAGATAATCTAGCGTGCTTCAACTTTTGCTGCAAAGTGCCAACAATTCTTTAACGACTTCATCGGTTTCTTCATCTCTATCTTCCTTGATCTTGTCCCTCATTTCACCAGCTCTTTTCCTCACAACTTCACCACAATCTTCAACCACAACTTCCTTAATAACCGTAGACAAATTATCTCCAGAAATCTTACCATTCTCATCCCTTAAAACCTCGATTCCAACACCAACTTCTTCGACAAGCCTAGCATTGAGCGGCTGGTCCAAATGCATTGGCATTGCAATAATAGGAACCCCATAACTCATACTCTCCATAACCGAATTCCAACCGCAATGACTCACAAACCCCCCCACGTTCGAATGTTCTAGAATCTTCGTCTGTGGGGCCCACCCCTCGACAACTTTTCCTCTCTCACCAACTCTCTCCTCAAACCCTTGTGGCAATTTTGAAGTTTTTGGCACCCCGTTAGTCCCTTTTGGGAACCTCAAAACCCAAATAAAATTAACTTCGCTAATTTCCAACCCATGAGCAATCTCACTAATATCTTCATCGGACAAATAATACTCACTCCCAAAAGAAATAAAAACAGTTGATTTTGTTTTTTTCTTCTCAAGCCATGCAAAGATATCATCTTCGTGATAATTTTTAATAATAATATTATTATCAAAAGTAGGCTCTTGCACTAAAGGACCAACAACTACAAATTTTTTCCCTAGCAAACTACCACCATAGTCCATGTACTTACCTTCAATTTCTCTAAACCCTTTGATCAAAATTATGTCGCAAGATTTTTCAAACCCCTCCGAAATATTCGCTTTATCTTTCGGATCACACTCTAACAACTCCTTCATTTTGTACGCCTCGTAGTCGCGAAAATAAATGCTCGGATAAGGGAATTTAGTACTAGGGTAAATGAAGTAGTGGAACATGTACGAGACACTTGTGGAGCTACTCGTGTTGAACAAAACAGCTGGTATGTTTAGCTTTTTTGCGGATGTAGCGACCCATGGTTGGAGAATGTCGTAGATGAGTAAACCGGGCTTGATTTTTCCAAGGATGTTGTTTGAGAAGTCCGGTTCAGACTTGTCGAGGGCTTCTTTGAGTTCGGACATGAGGTGAGGTGGCAGGCCGTTAGTGGTGTGGAGGTGTTTGGGGAGATTTGGTGATGTTGGTAAGTGTAAGGGGACTACCTTTATGGATTCGGACAATTCCGGAGTTATGGTTTTTTCGACGCATGAGAGTGTGGGGGGTGTGGAACATAAGTATGTGACGAAATTCCGGGTTGAGAGTTTTTTGGCTAGTTCTAGGTAGGGTGATATGTGACCATAGGCTAACCATGGGAACATTAGCACACGAATTTGGTTGCTGTTTTTGTTGGAATCCATGGTGGAAATAGTATGGAGTTTGAAGAATATATTGTAATGAGATAGTTGTGTTGTTGGTGCATGATTGAATGAAAGAATGAAGGAGCTTATTTATGGTGGTGAGGGTCTTGCATGGTTAGGAAATTTAGAGATTGTGAATCAATGACGAAAGGAAATGAATCAGTAACGCTGATTTTGCAGTTTTTATGTTATGGTCGTGGAGAGAATAACGTGAATTAAGTAAAGAATTTTTTTTTTTTTTTTTTTATCGTATACCGCGATATTAAGCTAGAAAACATAAAACAGTTACTTGTACTTGAAGATATAGAGAACTGATATTGGGTAGTATTCTTGACATTTGGAGAACTCTATCATTTAAAATTCTACGTACAATATATAGATGTTTCCTGCCTACTAATAGTCTTATCAAACAATATTTTCTAATCTTGATATTAAGTATAATAATAATTAAATTTTTGGAATATTATGTTTCCAAAGAGCGAGAGTTTATGAAAATTGTCGCTTATTCTTATTTCTTGCTTAAAAAGCTTTTTCTTTTTCTTTTCTATATCTAACATATGTCCACTTTTTTGAGTTTTAGTTGGAGAACAACAAGAAGAATAAAAATATGAGTATGAGTAACGTTAGGTTCTAAAATATTAAATATTAGATTCTTTGATTGGGCTGTACAAAATCAAACTTGGCCAGCTCTATAGGTACATTGCGATGCGTCCGAAGGAATTGGACTGGTAACACTATTAAGCCGAATCAAAAAGAAACTGTTCAATTTATCCTGAAATTATATTATAATTGGAAATCACCTTGACCATTTTCACCGGCGCCTTTCTTCACACTAAGCACATTTTGTTTTTTTGCACCACATACTATGATATGCATAATGAGGAAAACACCATACACTCACATTATTTTTACACTGCCACACTAATGGTGTCGAACTTGAGGGGATACATTGACAGGTTTTGAATACAATTAATAAACGCATCTTTGCATTAGATCATGCAGTATCATGGGAAAGAATCCAAGAACTTCATTTGGTGATTGTCTGAATCCTAACATGTAAGAACTGTTAACATTTGACTTCTACCTTTTGATTCAATTCCAGGATCTACAAGTACATATAATATTTTCTTCACAAAACATATCAATGTCTACACAGCACAAAAACACAAACATTTCATCTTCATCATCCTCCTAGTACATGTTGCATATTTTCGAAAAGAATAAGACTTTAAAAGATTGCTCGCCTGTGGACATCTTAGGTCATCCAAAGCTTTGGCCCCATGACTTCACGATCAGTAGAAGAACCTTGACTTGCAAGCTTCTGAATGCGTGAAGAGAACTCCTCAGCCTACAAAGTACACACAATTGGATCAATCTAACGACACATGTTTGTTTCATATAATTTAAGTGGCGTTACTACAATATATCCTAAGACCAATATAACGAGTCTGTTAGCTAGTATCCTGATTTTGCGTAGACAAGGAACGGCATTTTTTAGTTTACCAAGAAAACATTTTTTGTGAAGTCATGACTCGTGACAATAACGGTGGCTCGAATATTTTTTTTGTGCCCCATGACTCGGATTTTAATAGTATAATGAAAAAAGGAACAGCATTGGCATGACAATAACGGTGAGCTTCTTATTGAAAAATAAATAAAAATCGAGAAAATTAGAGAGACTATATCCCAGATCTTAATACTAACCTACTTTAGACATACACTTGAAAATATCAAAGCAAAGCAAGGAAAGTTTTGATTCAAGCCACTGACCTTTTCATCAATCCACATCAATGAACTCAATTGGTTGTTTAAGATTCGAATAACAACATCCAGCGGATTCATTCCATCAGCTGCCTCGAGCTCGCCACCCTAATATAAAACAAATAACCATTGTCATTCCATGTGCATTACGTAGGAAAATAAATAAATAAATAGACACCTACCTGATTAGCATTAACAGTATTAATAATTGATTTAATCTGTTCTGTCATATTCTCCAGTTCGCGCTCTACCAGTTCAGCCTGCTCGTACCTGAAAGTAGAAGAAATATAATTCGCAATATGCATAAAAGTTTTAAGGCAACGTACCTGTAAATGGCACAAAAAATATTCGATGGCTCATAACTATAAAGATGCAAGAAAACAAGAGTTTCAATTCAACGTTTATCACCCAAAAAAAACCTAAAGCCAAGATACATACAAATATACCAACCACTAATTTAAGATTTGAATTTAAACATCGTTATATCCAATCTCTCTTCTTCTAAATCTTGCAAAACTCAAAAATTCTCACCAAGATAGAAATAACTGAAATAGTAGTAGATGGATGACATTTTATTAGGAAGGAATCATAAAGAATGGTATCCTTCACAGGAATCAAATTTATGTATATAAATTATGGAATCTTAGCTCACATTGCATCTCTTGTCGATGCCGCTTCATCATCGAGAAGCACTCCACGTTCCTCTCTGTATATTCGTTCAGCTTCCGCTTCCATACTTTGCAAGGCTTTGTCAACCTGATGACCAAGTAAAATAGTAGTTATTACTTATTCATGTAGCTCATTGTCACTGTATGCGTTCATTAGGTAGTAAACAATAAAGAGACTGATAGTTAGAAACACAGTTTTAAGAAGTGTAAATCAATTTTACAAATATATGAGACCTGGAATTCCCCAGAAAAGAGTTTTGACATTTTGAAATTCGTATCAGCAAAGAAAGGATGCTGAAGCATAAAAAAGGAGGTGGAATTACTGGAGTAAGTTTCGTCTGTGACTTTCTCTAGGAGAAAAAAGCAGGTTTAATCCTAAAAATAGTTTGTTCTTTGGCTCAGAAGTAAATTAGTCTACCCACAGATGATATATATGGAGACGTTCCAAGATTTGAATACAGTGTAATAAGGTGGAAGTAAAGCACACCCGAAAGTCAGTACAGATTTAATGTTATACCTCATCTTGATGAGTTTCTATTAGCTCCAGCTGCCTCTCCAAAGTGCCTTGTGTCTCAACCACTTTCGCAACTTCACTCTGACCAAAATATTAAGTATCATAATCAGTAGAAAGAACAAAATAGACCATCTAGTCACTTCAAGTAAAAGAGAAGCTGCAATGTAACTCCAAAGTTGAGTGAGTCATGAGAAACAAAAAGTCCCACAAGTAGTCCAAATGATTTTCAATATTGAGGGGCAAGAATTTTGGATGGCAGGTAAAAAAAAGTTTTAGATTTCTAGAAATATTGCAATTACTAGAGGTTAACAGATGGATCTCACATTGCTCTAGGCTTCTTGCCATTATATTTGACAAGATCTAAATTTGCATTGTTACTGCCTCATTTACACAATCACAAAATGCATGTACGAGAAGATGGTATAAAAAGAACTACAACAAGAAAAGGTTATTGCAAAGTATAAATTGTAAAAGGTCTACTTCTTCTAATATGAAAAGCACACACACGAAACTAATTTCTACAGTCAGAAGCCACATAGGAGAAGATGGAACAGATACATTATATACCACTACAAACGTTTAACCACCTCAAGCTTAATTAGAATATCGCGGTTCTGGAGAATCCTCCGATCCCACTCAGCAATTGCATGAGCTTGCTTCCGGAATTTTCCAGTGCGCTCCTGTAGTTCAGAATTCCATCCCTTGATGATCTACAAAAATACCATCATGTGACTGGAGGTTCAAACCACAAATAAGAAGAAAAGTAAAAAAGGAGCACAGAATGTTGAACTATACTATGACGAGGAGTTGAGGACTACTGCATTCTTTAATAGTATAAAAGTAATAAGAAGGTAAGCGGATTTTAATAATAAAACGTCTGCACATATACCATTATCCTTTGATGAATACCCCCACATTTCAATTTTTGTTTTTTTTGGAGGGAGTTATCATAAATTTGTTATATCTTAATCATATGAAAAATGAGGTTTCTGTCGATGTTTACTAACACTAAAAAATGTGGATAACTTTACTGTCAATCCTGGGTAGATGATATCATATTTGACAAACAATTAAATTACCTCCTCAACTGTTCTCCCAGTAATTTCCGATGGTAACTTCGGGGTAGATGCTAGTGCTGTAGTGGTGGTTGAAGTGGTCCTACAGAGCAAGTAAAATCCATAAGACTATCAGTATGGTTTTCAAACCTCAGATGTTTAGGATGCATGAATGGCCTATCTGTATCTTTTGGTGGCATAATATTTTACAACCTGCTTACTTTTATACTCAAGGAAACCAAACAACAATGTAGTTAATCCTTTCTACACTAGCAAGACATTCTCACTGGTGTACTGCTAACCCAATGACTACATCTATGGTTCACAGAAATTACCAAAACTCTTCGCTGCTTCACTTTGTAAGTTAACAATAAGATAAGCCAGGATGGCAGTTCCCAATAAGATATGCCATGGAAAAGAAACACTTTCATGATAACATTATGAATCCAATCCTAATCTTCTGCACTAAGTCAATATGTTGTAATTATCAGGCTACTTCAAAAAAATTCCATTTAGGTGTTATATCACCTTAGTTCTCATCTAAAGCAAGTGTTGCCACATAGACCATTCAACATCTTGGTGATTTTACTCATCATTCATCATTTTATAATGGAGGAAATATCCCATGAGCGCTACATTGTAGATCATGACTCAATACAGGCTAATGTGAATTGAAATATATTATTCATCTTGGACGTAAATGCAAAAATGGAACCATTGAGAGGTATACAGACCCGCTACTGGATGCTAAAAGGGATGATGTTTGAGCAGCAGAACTGGCACTTGTACTTGCTGCAGCCGTTGACGCTGTAGCTGGGATCCCTGTTTGAATTTCTGAAATGTTAACCAACTTGACAAGCAAAATAATGCAATAAAGTGGCTTGAAAATAGAAGAATGGAAAGAAATAAAATGACTTTAAGTTTGAATTAGTAAGGCCATGACATCTTGATAACCAGCAAGGCTATGTCTAAACTGAAAGAAAGTGGTATTTTCTGAAGAATCAAAATTTTAGTATGCTTCAATTAGCATGAAGTCCGTATACAGAGTTTGAATCAAGCCACGATATTAGCATGAAAAGATGATGAGATTACTAGTAAGCTTCCATCACCAACATTTTAGCACATTCTAAGAAAAGCAACATGGCACTTGGATTTTCTCCTTTAACAATATCAGGTCATGTATTACATATTAGGCACTGATGATTCTACGCTGTTCCACCAAACCCTCAGTTGAGCTGCGGATACTACACATTCTACTTAAACATTGAAACTCAACTTCCAATCCTATACCATACTTGCGACCTATATTAATATGTTGCAAACACAAATTTTGTTCAACTCATTCAGCACATATAATGATAGATCACCAATTTCACAAAAAATTGCGGCAACTAACAGATACTACTTGTACTTGCAGTACTTAGAGTACATTCATACATGCAATACAGTGGTAAAATCTAAGTAAAAACAATGCATACCAAAAGATGGCAGAGCAGCGGTTGATTGGGCTTGTGATGCTGATGGGGCTGCTGTTGCTGATGGCTTCAAGGACAGCGAGAAAGTACTGGAGCTCCCAGAGGACGATGCAGGAGTGGTGATGGTACCAAAACCAGTAAACGCTGAAGAAGGAGCCGATAAGCCAGTCGCAGAAGCAGCAGATGCTGCAGAACCAGATCCAGGAAAGGTCAATCCAGTCAAACCAGAACTAGCACCAGTACCAGCCGTAGAAGCAGCAGCTGGAGCTGAAGCAGTTGTACTCGTAGTAGTAGTAACCGTCGAAAACAGAGCAGAAGGCGTGTCACCAAATTTTGGTGTTGGCGCTGTTGAAATAGATGGTGCCAAGGATGCTGATGACTGAAATCCCGCACTCCCAAACGAAAATCCTGAAGAAGACGACGGCGTTGATATTGCAGCCGGTGTAGACGCAGCTGAACTAGTGGTGCTCTTCATAAATGAAAAACCAGAAGAAGCCGAAGCAGGAGCTGTAGATAACGAGAATGCTGGAGTTGAAGAAGCCGAAGACATTGCGAACGAAAATCCTGGCGCAGATGAAGAAGAAGCAGAGGGGAAAGAGAAACCAGGCGCTGCAGATGCTGATGATGAAGAAGATAGAAACGTCGGAGGTGACGACAAAGAAGAGCTCGTCGGCGCACCAAACAACGGAGGAGCTGGCGATGAACCGAACAACGAGGGAGAGGACGAAGAGCCAAACGAGGCTGTTGTATTGCCACCACCAGTGGCAGCGGTTGAGGATCCAAATAAACCAGTAGAAGGAGCTGAACCGGATAAAAACGATGTCGCACCGGTTGTTGCCGCAGTTACAGTAACCGCCGTCGACGAACCAAACAGATTAGTAGCCGGAGCTGCACTCGCACCAAATAACGGTGCAGCGGTTGGAGCCGGTGATGACGATCCGAACAGATTAACCGACGGGGCAGAAACCGAACCGAATAATGACGTGGCGGCAGTCGAAGGTGCGGGGGAAGATCCGAATAGGCTGGGCGTAGGTGCACCCGACCCGAATAGGTTCGGAGCAGGGGATCCGAACATCGGAGATGAGCCAAACGGAGACGGGGAAGGTGTAGCTGCCGATGAAGAGGTGGACCCGAACAATACGGGCGTTTGACCCGAACCGGAAGATGATGATCCGAATAGGTTGGAAACAGGAGCTGCGGTGGCACCGGAAGATGCGCCGAAGAAATTGGAGACCACCGGAGCTGCGGCACTGGAGGTGGCTCCGAACAGGTTGGTGTTGGTGGTGGGGGCCGCGCCAGAGGAAGCGGAGGCTCCGAATAGGTTGGTGGTGGGTGCTGCGCCTGAGGAAGATCCGAATAGAGGTGAGGCGCCGAAGGGAGAGGAGGAGGCGGCGGAGGTGGTGGCGCCGAATCCGAAGGGGGAAGGGGAGGTGGTGGAAGTGGTGCTGGAGCCGAATCCGAAGGAGAATGCGGAAGAGGAGGAGGAGGAGGCGTTGGAGGAGAAGCCGAAGCCGGTTCCGGCCATTGTGACGGCGGCGATACGGCGGTCGGAAATGTGAGCGTAAAATTAAAGCAGAAGGTGGGAATGGGAATTGGGGTTTTAGTTTTGAAAATTTAGGAGGGGTTTGGATTAATTGGGTTAACGGGGTTGGATATGGAGCCCCGGATGGTTTTGTTGAACTGGGCTGAAGCCCAAAAATATTAAATTTGGTCCACAATATATCTGCATGTTTTCTTTATAAGAACAAATTTATATTGCATCGAAAAATAGCGATATTGCAATCGTTCCTAGTTTTATCAATTTGGTTAGGTTCACTTTGGTTTAGCGTTGAAAATTTTGAATGCAGGTCTATCGATTTCATTTATCTCATTTTTGTTTGAGTATTTGAAAAGTATTTTAAAAAATGTGTCAGAAAATATACCTTAAATTCAGTTTTAATATATGGGTGTAAAAATAAAAATAAGTATTTAAGTATCAAATCACTTTGACACTTATTATATAAGACATTTATATACTATTGTGGCATATCATTAGGAAGCAATGACGTTAGAACCAGTTTAGGTGTCACTTTTGCCAAATAATTTTATTTATATATAAGCATCTGTAATGTTTGTTTAGCAGTTTCTTATTATCCACGCACTTGGATTTGGACGAGTGTGGTTTTATTTTACACCACTAAATTAAAAAGGTTACCTTATGTTATTCTAATCAATTAGTTGTAATTTTTATTGACATCTTAATAAATCAAACTGATGTATTTTGATGAAGATATTTATAATTAAATGTAATTTACGCCATCTATTGCTATATTAAAAGCAAAGCCCTCACACTCACAAAAAGCAGTTGAGATACCAATTTTTTTGTTTCCTAAAATATCCTCATTTCTCTCTCCTTCAATAAAAGAATAACATGGTTTATAATGTCATTTTACTTACTGCTCAATTACACATCCTAAAATATAGAATTCTTACCTTTCTTTTTTTTTTTGATAATGAAATGAAAACAAGCGCCCTTAGGCTACATCAATCGACACCATATGACTGAGATTGGGGGGAGGGGAATGTAAAGTAAAATACAAATCTCTCCATCCTCGTTGCCTTGAAGCTTTGCTATTGCATCTGCGAGTTTATATCCCGTGCGTGGTATCCAATTGAAGTCAATAGTCCACGGTTTGTGGAGTAGCTCCTTGCATTCCTTAATTTTCTCGCTAAGGCATGGCATTGTGTCGTCCTCGTTTGTGATATACTTGAATGCCTCTAATGAGTCCGTTTCCACAATGATATTTTGAATTCGTTTCTCCCACGCCAAAAGTAGGCCGTGTCTTATGGCTTCAATTTCCGCTTCCAAAACTGTGGGGCTTGTGAGGGTCGCATGAAATCCCCATTGCCACTCGCCTCTCGCATCCCGAACGACTCCCCCTATTGCTCCTCTATTGCGCGTCGCACAAACACTTCCATCCACATTCAATTTGAGGGCGCCATCTCTTGGTTTGGTCCAGCTTTTTTCTTGCTCTTTTTTCTTCCTCGTCGAGGCTTTCGTGAACTCAATGCTTAATTGTTTGACGCGGCAAACCAATCCATGATTTTTCCCCACCTCCCCTCTAAATACTCTTTCATTCCGAGCCTTCCATAGCGTCCATATACCTGCTGCGAATATCAGATTCCAGGGGACCATTGGCAGCAGCGGGGATTTTTTTTCTTCATCTTGCATGTTTCGTTTCATCCATTTATCATCTGCAATTGTATTGAATTCCTTCCATTCCCTGTCCGGAAGTAAAGTGCGCCAGATTTTCCATGCCGAGTAGCGTAGGATCTGGATTTTTGCACAGATCACATTGCGCCAAATTCGTGATTTTTCTGTCTCTTCGCAGCTGATTGGTCGCGAGGCGATTTTGGTGCGCAAGCCATAGAAAATGGCGAATTTTATTGCTGCACTTTGCTTTCCAGATCCATTCGAATTTTCCCAACCGTCCCTCATCCGGATTCTTGGTGCGATAAAGTGCTTTATAGGCACTTTGGCACGAAAATTCCCCGTTTGCAGTTTCGCTCCAGATTAATCGATCTTTCTCCTCATTAAGTCTCGATTTGTAGCGGGTAATTTGGGCCAGCACATCCGAGCGAATGCTCGTCTTCACTTCATCAAAGTCCCAGTTCCCGTCGTCATCTATTACATCTTTCAAGGTGATTCCCAAATCCTCCTCTTCGACGTTCGGTATCAATTCACAAAGGCGTTTATTTCCAAGCCAATTATCATGCCAAAAGGATATCTCATCTCCTTTACCAATCTTCCATCGGATGAAAGGTTTGATAAGCTCCATGCATCGAATGATACTTTTCCATGTGATGCTATCTCCGACTTTGATCCAGTAGTCCATAGGCTTTTTCTCCTTTAGATATTTGGCCTTGACCACCGCGTACCAAAGGGACGACTGCCCCGTGAGTATTTTCCAACACGCCTTAGCTAGTAACGCTTGATTATTGAGTCGGGCTGATCTAATTCCCAAGCCTCCTTTATGCTTCGTGTGTGTTACTTTCGGCCAGCCTACGAGGTGGATTTTTCGAACGGAAGGATTACTCGACCACAAAAAATCTCGATTAATTTGGTCGAGCCTTTTGCATACATTTTCGGGCAACCAACAAGCTTGCATGGAGTGGATAGGGACTGCGGTCGAGACGGATTGAATGAGAGTAGTCCTTCCCGCAAGCGACAAGGTTTGACTCTTCCAATTCGTGAATCGCAAATGAAGTTTGTCGAACAGCCCATTAAAGTCCTCCCGTTTTATCCGACCATGGAATAATTGAACTCCGAGATATTTGCCCAAATTAGAGGTTTGCGCAATTCCCAAGCATGCACAAATGCCTCTTTTCACCCTCGGCTCTCCCACTTTAGAGAAATAGACTTTCGACTTTGCTTTGCTAATTTTCAAGCCCGATGAAGCACAAAATCTCTCGAGGGTCTCATTGATCATTTTTGTCGTTTTGAGAGTCGCCTTGCCCATAAGAATTAAATCGTCGGCAAAGAATAAATGGGAGAGATGCGGCCCTCCTCGACATGGGATAAGAGGTTCCCATTTTTTTTCTTCCACCGCTTCAAGAATAAGGTACGAGAGTCTCTCAATGCACATCACAAAGAGGTAAGGAGATAAAGGATCTCCCTGACGCAAACCACAACCATGTTTGAACCCTTGCAACGGTTCGCCATTCCACAAAATTTGAGTAGAGGCATTAGTAACACAAAACATGATCAATTTAATAATATTTCCCGAGATATTAAAATGGACCAACGTTTCTTCTAGAAAACTCCAACTGGTTTTGTCGTAAGCCTTCTCAAGGTCGAGTTTCAAGACCATACAACCCACTTTATTATTCTTTTTAATTCGGAGTGAATGGAGTAACTCCTGGATAACTAGAATATTATCATGCGTATTACGACCCTTTATAAAACTCGATTGAGTTGGGGCAATTAGGACCGGCATAATTTCCTTCAGTCTCATGGTAATCAATTTCGTAATGAATTTATAAGTGACATTGCAAAGGGAAATCGGTCGAAACTGAGAAATAAGACTTGGGTCTGGGATCTTCGGGATTAAACATAAGAAGGCCGCACATACCTTAGGCTCGAAATGTCCTTCTACGAACGCTTTTTCCACAAAAGCGAAAAGGGACGGGTGGATCCAGTCCCAAAATTTCTGATAAATTTTTGCTTGAAGACCGTCCGGTCCCGGTGCTTTAGACGGATGAGTCGCCCACACTACGGATTTAAGCTCTGCCAAGGTCACGGCCTTCCCCAAATTTCCCCTGGCCTCCTCATTGACTTGCTGTTGGAATTTCGATTTCTCAAGCGGCGGAGTCAGCGCATTTGTCCCCGAAAACAGCCCGTGAAAGAACTGGATTGCGTGATTTTTTAGAGTTTTCGAGTCGTCCGTCCAGATCTCCTCTATTTTCAGTTTGAGGATTTGATTGCGTTTTCTCCTAGTCATTGTAGAGCGGTGGAAGAACTTCGTATTGCGGTCCCCCTCCTCCAACCATTTTACTCTAGATTTTTGACGCCAAAAGGTCTCTTCTCGCCTAAGAATTTCTCCATAATCAGCCAATAAGTCTCGCTCCAATTTTTCTAGAAAATCGTTCGGACCTCGCGCCAAAGCTTTTTGAGCTCCTTCAATGCGCCTCAAAAGATCTCTTTTCTTTTTGAAAATATTCCCAAATCTAGTACGATTCCAGGGGGTCATCGTCTCGGGTACAGCCTCAATAGATTTCAATAATGACCTGTTGCTATCCCATATTTTTTTCATCACAGTTTCGCACTCCGGGTGGTTGTACCACATATCTTCAAAACGGAATGGCCTTTTTTTTTTCTTTTCCTGTGTCGTGCCCTCGCAACATGTCATTATAGGGTGGTGATCGCCATGGGTTCGTGGCAAGTGATATACCACATTCTTCGGGAATTTTTGAACCCATTCGGAATTTGCAAGCGCTCTATCAATGCGTTCACGAATAATAGCGCGACCCTCTCTTTTGTTCACCCACGTAAATATAGGCCCTATGAAGCCTAAATCTTGTACTCCCCACGAATTAATACGTCGTTGGAAAGCGAGACATCTGTTAGACACTGCCTCGTTGCCTCCCGATTTTTCAAACGACGCACTTATTTCGTTAAAATCCCCCTGAATCAACCACGGAACAACAGCATTACCAGCCATACGTTCAAGTTTATCAAAAATTCGGATCTTGTCGTTTGCATACGGCTTAGCATAAATTCCTGATATTCTCCATTTGTCTTGGTTCTTCGGCCCTATAAGAGCATGAATGCCTTGATCATCTGTGTCTTTAATAACCACTTCGATGTTGTCGGAGTTCCACAACATCCAAATTCCACCGTCCATCCCATCGGTGGGGGCTATACAACAATCTGAGTATCCCAATTGAGGCGCAATTTCAAGGGCGCGCTCTTCTGAAACCCGAGTCTCCTTAAGATAAACCACATCCGGATTGTGGCACCGAACTAATTCTCTGAAATTAGTTCTAAAATTCTCATTCCCTGCCCCTTGACAGTTCCAAGACACTATCTTCATATCAAACGAGACAAGATGGTGCGCTACGACATGATTTTCAATTTCCCGTCCCATCCATGATAATATCATCTGTCTCAGAAGGACCTGCGCGACAAACTTCTGACGATTCAATTCCCATTGGCTTAGAGTGAATATCTGCCAGTGATTCATGATGTTCTCCACCCGCTCTACCATGAATGATTTTATCTCGAATTCCCATACCGTCGACGCCACGTTCATCACTGTTATTGTTCTGGGATCGGTTAGTGATATCTTGGAGGGGCCGCTAAAGTATTGAAATCGAGTCTGAATTTCCCAGAAATTGGGATTTATTTCCCCGATCAAAGCTTCGTTCACCCATTCTAGATTTAGGTTCTCCTCGTTCGCCATGTCCTCCTTTTTCTGTATGTGCCGTAACTGTTGTGAGATCTTGCTGATTTTCTATATTATCCTCGTGAATATCAGCCAACGTCTCGACAGAATTATGGCTAGCAGCTGAATTACGCTTTGTGTTAAGGCTCATTTTTTTCTTTCCTTTGTTGGAGGATTTTTTATAATTGGAATTATTCCCTGCGGCCATATTTCCTATTTCAATAGGACTCTTTTTCGCATCTGTATCCTTTCCAAGGTGGAAACCTGCACTCCCACGGCCTACGATTATTTTGGTCATCACCATGTCTTCCCCATTTGTTTTCTTCGGGTTCGGACCCCTCCCAACCGTAGCACCGCTGCGAATGTTTGCTCGACCGTCTCTCTGGTTCCCATTATTTCGACGAGCCACTTGCATCCATTCTCCATATTCGTCTTTTTTTCCTATTTCGACAAGCCAGTCGTTTTTCTTAGGCGGCTGTGTATCTACTGTATCCACCATGTCTATAGTTGCTGGCGCACTTCTCTCTTCGCCAGACATTTTCTTTTCATTACATATTTCTGCGTTGTGTCCCACCCGTCCGCATGAATATCATAGTGATTGTAGATTCTCGTATTGCACTTGATATAGTTTTTCGCCTATATAAACACCTCTCTCCAGTGGCTTGTTCGTAGCAACTTGTACACAAATCCTTGCGTATTTTCCTCGCGTTGCAGTGGATGTATTCCCATCAATTTTGATGGGGTCACCGATCGCTTTCCCGATGTTAAGAATGACTGTCTCCTCGAACATCTCTATCGGAATATTGAGAATGCGGACCCATGTTACAACATATTCAATGGTGTCGTCATCGGACCGATATTCCGGTGTCCACTTGCGGACTGATAAGAAGCTTCCCGCAATTTGCCAAGGTCCTTGAGTGAGGATACGTTTGTGTTGGGAGGGCGTCACTCCTTTGAGGCAGTAGCTCCCAAATCCGAGATCGATCAATTCGCTACCTTCGGTCAACTTCCACATCGTACTCAGTTTCATAAGGAGGTTAGGGTAGAGCCATGATTTCCCCAAAATCTTGATTATGATTGCATTCTTCCATTTATCGAATAGTGAGTTTTTCAGTTCCTCCGATAATTCGATCGTCTTGTACGGTTTATTTTCCGTCGGGGGTAGCACTCTAGCCTTTCCTTGCGCATTCGCTAAATTGGATTCATTCACTCTCACTTCCGGCGGTTTAACCTTACTCGCATAAGACTGCTTCTGTGGTTGCTGAATTCCAGTTAGATTCAATGCTGGGGATGGATCCACTCTTTTCGCCGAGAATTCATACGCTTTTCTTGGGCTTTTCAGTGAGTTCGGATCGCTTTCGAGACACCCTGCCTGGAATTGGATCGAATCCAGATTCGTGATCGGAGGCGGCTCGGGAGACAGAGTCTCCGACGTCATGGGGCGGTGCCGATGGAGATGCGGCGGAATCGCTGGTCGAATCGTTTTTGTCCCGTTATTTTAGGAAACAAAACCGCTCTATAGAATTCTTACCTTTCATTTATATTTTAGATTTAAAATTAATAATATGTACGCGGTCCTCGCATGTGTCAAATTTCTAGTATTGCTTAAAACAAATGTAAGTGGATCTATATATATATGTTAAGAGCAAATTATTTTTTCTGCCCTTTAATTTCGACTATGTTTGCCTTTTGCCCTATAATTCTTATATTTTTTACCAAATATGCCCGTTGGGCTATTTTTCAGGCTTTTAAAGGTAAAATGTCCAAAATACCCCTGTTATCTTCTTCATCACATATATATATATATATATATATATATATATATATATTTATACACACACACACACACACATATATATATATATATGTATATATACACAGATATATATGTATTTATACACAGATATATATGTATTTATACACACATATATATATATATATATATATATGTATTTATACACAGATATATATGTATTTATACACACACATATATATATATATGTATATATACACAATATATATAAACTCACCACCACAGGCGCCGCCACCACCACAGGCGGCGCCGCCACCACCTCCCCCCGCCGCCGTCGCCATCTTCATCACCACTACTACGCTCGCCCGCACCCCGCCCCTCTTTAAATCACGATTCAAAGCAAATTCGATTTCAATTTCAAATCTGAATTCGATTTCTATTTACTGAATCTGAATTCGAGTTCGAATTCGTAGCACCGCCGGTGATGAGCGGTGATTTCGAAGGGGATAGGGTAGGGTACAGCAGGGGCGGCGAAGATGAGCGGTGATGTACGGGAAGCACTGGTGGTAGGGGGGGGGGGGGGAAGGGAACCACTGGTGGTAGGGTCGAGGGGAGGGGGGGGGTGGAAGGGATGATTTTCTTTTTTTAAAATGTTTTTTTTTTGTTTTTTATAACTTTTATAACTTTTATAAATATTATAAATTATTAAAGATATAAATATATATAGAGAAATAATTATATATCTGTGTATATATACATATATATATATGTGTGTGTATAAATATATATATATATATGTGATGAAGAAGATAACAGGGGTATTTTGGACATTTTACCTTTAAAAGCCTGAAAAATAGCCGAACGGGCATATTTGGTAAAAAATATAAGAACTATAGGGCAAAAGTGGAGCCCGAAAAGTTAAAGAGTAAAAGGCAAATATAGTCGAAATTAAAGGGCAGAAAAAATAATTTGCTCATATGTTAATACTGATATTGAGAAATGAAATGTCAATAAAACAAATTCACATAAAATATTTACTATAGAAACTGAACCTTACAATGAAACTAATCAAACCAAATTATATATCAAATTAAGACCTGGACATGATACACATTACAAATACATCATCTCCTTAATTCAGTTTTGTATTTTACATTTCTATCCTATTCGATTCCCCCTCATTGAACTAATTAACAAATTTATATGATTAGGCAAAATTAATAGCCTTTTAATATGAAGCTCCCACGGCACTTAAAGCAAATCTATGATTAGGCATTGAAACTGTGGTTGCCACATTGTTGTTGTTTGGAGCCCAAAATCCATGAAATCCAAGAGGAAAATTTAAATGCCTAGGGACTTCAAACCTTGCCACTAATGCATTCTTATTCCCTATCAATTTGGAATCAAGAACAACAAGATAACACCTTTGTGTTGACACTGCGTACTGCCAAATTTCAACACACAAAAAAAGTATTAGTAAGAGATAAATCATTAAAGACTTCAAAATTTGGAGAAAAAGAATATACTGTGCAAAATTGAGTTTTGTTTATTAACTTACTTCGACAACGAGCAGATAGCCATCATCCTCTTCTTTGCTTCCGTTTTTGGAAACGAAAATTGGCTCACCGATGAATCTTCTTCGACCAGTAGACCAAGTTTTTGTGGATTTGTCAACGGTGTTTAGTTTTAGTACGGTATCGAATGGAAAATGTCGTAAGGCCTTGCGCGAACCGGTTGAAGTTGATGAATATACATAGGTGTTTCTTTGGCCTGAAAGTTCTTGGTTTATCACTGGGAAATCTGAAGGTTTGTTCCATTGACTTAGGTCTCTTACTCCACATTTGTCACAATTTCCTTCTGTGTCCAAATTTATATTAACCTGCATAAGATGAACTTAATTATATTAATGATTGGATTTTTTTTTTTTTTTGTATTTTCTTCCTTTCCAATGTGGAAAATCAAAGAAAGATACCTGGACTAAATGTGGCAGTAACTTTTCTTGACCCTCTTCCAAGTTCATCATGCTAGGGTCCAATTTACCACTCTGCCAATCATATCCTGATCAAACAAAAAACACAAATATTTTACCTTGAGTCATGGTGATTTTTTTTAAGAAAAGATTATATACACTCTAGGGCATTGTGCTTTTGGGAAGTCTAATGATGGAGTATCATAATTTGACTCGGCGCGGAGTGAAAATATTTGGTTGACAGTGTGTATAGACGTACTCAATCTGACCCAATGAGTAAACAAATTTGTGTCTTTTATTACTTTCATCGTACTTTTGCATGATAGTATATGTTTGAAAACAAACTTACCAAACATTTTCTGGAAATTGAACCACTGATAAGAGCAGCTACTGGCTTGGATTTGAATATTGAGATTTCCCTTTATATCCCTCTCTTCAAAAGCATTTCCAACATGTAGTACCCACATTTGAGAAGGTGCTTCAATGGGGACTCTCCAATCCCTACGCCTGTTTGGATGATCACTATTTGGAAATCTTGGAAGCAAATATATTGGAGAAGTTTGCTTGCTTGGATTTAATGATAATGCAGATATCATAGGAGATAAACCACACACTGCTGCCATTGATCCTGCAATTATTTTAAGCTTTTCATAAATTTGATATTCACTATATAGCTAAAAAAGTATTGACTTGAAATCGAAACACTTAAATGGTGATCGCGAATCAAAGTTTCGATTTTGGTGTACTTTTTGCAATGTTTCAATATCTTTTCCCTGTGTCTCATGAAATTCGTAAAAGTTGTTGTGCAGTGAACGTGAAAAATACTTTGTTGTTGATTTCGCGTCTAAAACGCTTCAATTTTTGTTTTTTTAAAATATGTCTTAAAATAAAAGCTAGTGAGTTTTTTTTCTTTTTTACCTGGAATGTCTAACTTGATCCGGTTCCCGAACAATATGTAATGAGAATCTGTGAAGGCCCAATCGTGGATCATCAGGTGATCCGGAATGGTGAATTCTTGACTTTGCACCAGCCTAAAATTTGCGTCGAATTCTAACATAATAAGAAAAATTATATAATTAGTAGGAAGAATATTATTAGACTAATCAAGCCACAGATTAATTAACACTTAATTAATGTGACCCTGTGTGTTTGGAATTTTGATATATATGATCTTTGTCCTATTAGCTTTTGTTGTCCTAGGAAGCATATTCGATACTAACTATATATGTTACAAATTATGTGTCGGATTAACCTAAACGACGCCGTGCATGCACCAAACAGATCAAAGGTTCTTGTCCTAATACATCCAAATTTCAAGTTTTAATTACTAATGGAATCTAATAATTGATCAAATTAATTAAAAATCAATTTACGTACCGTAAAAGGTAAAATGACTACGAGGGAGTAACATGTCTTCGGCGTTGCATGACATGATCAAAAGCCTATTTCTTGCTGCATCAATCTTGTAATGCGACAACAATCTCTTAGGAGGCATATTGAACACTCCTGCCAAATATTTGATTCCATCAGATCAAATTCAATGACTAATAATAAATTTTGTCTAATACGTAACATGCATATAATTATAACAACATTAAAACAATCAAAATTAAGCACATGGAATAATTCAGACAAAATATATACCATATAATATTGGTTTCAATATTCCGGCTGCCACGTCCAAAAACCGGGTCTTGATTCCCCCACCGCCGTTGTCCTCGTTGTCATCTTCTGCCGCCGGCGAACTATTCCGACCATTACCGACAATGCTAAACCTTCCAACGGTTCCCAAAGTTTCATCATCGATCTCGTATGGATCACCTCCTTCCCACAAACAAAACAACCTCCCTCCCCACCGCAACACGCTTGTATTTGCAACGTTCTTCATCACCTTTGTATTCCCCACCATTTTCCCACCTTTTAGTACGGAAAATGGACCGCGGTGCGTGAACCGCCACTCTCCGGTTGTGGGATCCCTCTCCTCCACCTGTGCCTCTGTCTCGATGTACTTCGCCGTGAAGTCCACCTGTTGAGAAATATATACAAAATTTTAAAATGTTGACCATCTCTAGGGGCTTAAATTCTAAGAGGATACATCAATTGAGTATAGTACGTTAAAGAAATTCGGTGATGGTTGTTAAGGAAGAATGTCATGTGTCAAACGTAACAAAAATATCTATACTGAATTATAATCTGGCTAAGTGTAAGAGATTACAACCTGCAAATGAAGTGTCACAATAAAAAATATGATACAATAAGGTTATAAATTATTTTTATAAATTATAGATAGATGAGACGACATTCAATATTAGTATACCTTTCCCTTTAATCCGTCAATTTTGAAAGCCCTCAAGTATCCGTGGCCATCCAACGGGTGCACTGTCGAGCCATGGTCATCCGAAAATAGGCCAGGTCCGGTAAGGTAATACGTACCGGAAGGAAAATCAATCGGTAACGCACCATCAACGAGGCGGAGCGTGACAGGTTGTGCGGTTTCCGCACGTTGTGACACGAATAGAAATTGGTAGTCCCAGAAAGCTGCCACAGTGTCGTCGTCTGCTGCATTAGTGTCTTGTACTGTGGTGGGACGTGTGATGAACCCGGGGGTCGATACGACGGAAATAGCACGGGGGACCGTGGTGGTGGGCTGTGAAGGATTGTACGTCATCGGTAGTAAGGGTGGTGGTGGATTAGAGATTGGAAGCTTTGTGGGAAGAACATGACAAGCTCTGGCCTGCAGCATTTTATTTGATGTTGTAGAATATGGCTTTGATCACATGCATATGTACAAGAATGTGTGTTGAGCTGTGTTGTGTATTTATATACGTTAATTATATAATTATTTATTTATTTAATTGTAAAAAAATAAGTTTTTCGGTGCTACACGCTATAGTATTCATGGATGAACTTTTTGAAATTTTTAGGAATTCCTTTTCGAGAGGGAATATATTTGTGGGGTGATGCTATTGAGTAATTTTTGTTATGCACTTTAATAATTTTATGGTGGGTCACTATCACCAATTTCAGATCTTACAATGAAGTTGAACCAATTGATGGGTCCATTTGTGTATATTTTAGTCCCTCCTTGTTGGGGAACAGGTCCTGATCATTTTATTGTCTGTTGCCTCGACGAAGAGTAAACTTGTTGATGTCATGTTCAACATCGATTATTTACATATAAATTAAACACGATTTTTTATACTTAGTTTGTTTGATGAGATGTATTTTGGTCTTATTTCGTTCGAGTAACAAAACACCGTAAAATGTTACAATGGACTAATCAATTGTCAAAATAATGCTAATCAAATATAATTCAGACTAACTTGGTCCGGAACACCTATTACAAGTTGACTATGTTAATTTATTTATTATATTTTTATTGATCTATGAATCAATGCAACCCCAAGATAGCAACCATCTAGATAGTCATGTTCATTCACCGTTGATGGGCGGTTATGGAGTCTTCGACTATATATATTCCATTTGATCCTCATAATTCATTCAACACTCTCATTAAGTAATAATCCCATACACCATTAATTGAGAGAGAGTAACGAATAAGAATTTGGAAGACCAAAAGGAACAGAACTCGCAACTACGAGAACGTCGCAAAGCTTCGCTTACATTTAACAATGGCAGGAGGTACGCCGATCTTTCGCTTCCGCATTTATGTGATTATATATATGAACATGATCACATAAGAACTCTTACAGTTGGTATCAGAGCATGTATTTTGCCTCTGCCTTGTTTTTCAATTTTTTTAAGAAGTTACGTTCATAAAGTTTTGATGGTTTTTCGATTCTATTGTTAAAACTTGGCTTTTATGTTAGAAATCATCTGGAAATTCAATTTCTAGTAATTATGTATTTTAAAACGCTGATTTTAATGCGAAAATGAGGGACAACGAGTCAGATTTGGAACTGGGTCGGTTTTGACTATGCTAGAGGTTAAAAAAAAAAACTGTTTCAACTGGGAATTGAATCTCTGCAATTTTTCTGCTTGTTGGTATGTTTAACCAACGGACCAGGCATGAATTTGTTACAATATTAGATATACGTTTATATTGTTCTGTATAAAGGTAATCATAGAATTCAGTAACAAAATTGTTTATACAAGCGGGATTCGAACCTAGATCACTAATGCCGTTTCGTTGGATTCTGAACCATTGGGCTGCTAGGCCAATCTTTGTGACCTAATGCATCAAAATTTTATTAAATAGACCTTAGTAGATTCATATTAAAAGTCTTGTTGAGGCTATGATTCGAACCGAGGTCTGGTATTGGAGCATTGAACCAACATGCACGCTATTTAAGTTTTGAATCGTGGTGTATTTAATTGTTACAAAATATATGAATTTGTTACAATATTAGATATACGTTTATATCGTTCTGTATAAAGGTAATCATAGAATTCAGTAACAAAATTGTTTATACAAGCGGGATTCGAACCTAGATCACTAATGCCGTTTCGTTGGATTCTGAACCATTGGGCCGCTAGGCCAATCTTTGTGACCTAATGCATCAAAATTTTATTAAATAGACCTTAGTAGATTCATATTAAAAGTCTTGTTAAGGCTATGATTCGAACCGAGGTCTGGTATTCGAGCATTGAACCAACAGGCACGCTGTTTAAGTTTTGAATCGTGGTGTATTTAATTGTTACAAAATATATGAATTAAAACAAAAGACTTGTATAGGATTCGAACTTGCAACCGATCAATTCATGTTGCTGGGCCTGATCCATTTGGTCAACACTGTTATATGTTCATATATGCAGACTATGTTTTATTTGACATATTCAGATTATGGTTATGTTTCTGATTAAATATATTAGCATGCTTACATTTGTTTTATCTGATTTATATTTAATGTTTAAAGCAATAATTATGCATGTTATATATTTGATTCAAATATTTGTGATTTTTATGTTTTTATTTAGTTAAAGAGTAGCCACAACATCTTTAATTATATAGAAGCATGTATTAGCAATAAAATCATGTAGAAACATTAGTTGTGATTAATTGCACATGGTATAATAAAGTTTATCCCACAAGAAATTTTATTATATTTCGTGTAATTAATTAAAATAAAATATCAAAATTACATTTCTTAATATACCCACATGAATTAAGGAAAGGAAAATAGTTTTGATAGTTTTATTGGCCTTTAGAATAAATCTAATTGAATTTAGCTTTAGCCCACATGCAAGTTTTATGTCTGTAGATTTATTTATATGTTTTACATTTGGTAACGCAAAATACGGTTAATTTTGTCTCAAAATATTAAGTCGAGTATGTATCAATTGTATTTGCAGCGTCACATTCTATGAATATTAATGATCTCAAAATACAAGTTCCTGAACTAAATGGCGAAAACTATACCGTTTAGAAGGAGAGAGTTTTGCTTCATTTAGGAGTGGTTGATATTGACTATGCTATCTGTAAGGATGAACCACCGGCCATTGGGGAATCCAACACTCAGGCTGATATATAACTTTATGAATGGTGGGAGAGGTCTAACCGTCTCTGTGTCATGTTCATAAAGACTCATATATCTGCTGGATTAAGGAGCTCGGTGGAGAAGTATACTGATGTTCGTCTGTTGCTTAAGGAAATTGAGGAACAATTTCAAACTTCTGAAAAGTCACTTGCTAGTACACTCATTGGGAGATTTTCGTCACTTAAGCTTACCGGTCTCGGAGGTGTTGCGAGCACATCATGAGCATGAGGGACATTGCGGCTAAACTGAAAACATTGGGAGTTGAGATGTCAGATACTTTTCTAGTCCATTATATCCTTAATACCCTTCCATATCGATTCGAGCCATTTAAGATATCCTACAACACACATCAAGATAAGTGGTCTATGAATGAGCTTTTGACCATGTGTGTTCAAGAGGAGAGCCGATTGATGATGGAACATGGAGAAACTGTATTGTTGGCTACCAAAAAGAAAAAGAACAAGCACTCCAAGGATAAAGAAAAGGATAAAGTGCCTATTCAAGGTGGAATTACTAAGAAATCCAAGTGTTATTTATGTTAAAGGAAAGGACACATGAAGAAGGATTGTCTGAAATTCCAAAAGCGACAACAGGAAAAAGGTAACTTTGTCTCCCTAGTTTGTTATGAATCTAATATGGCTGATGTTCATTGTAACACATGTTGGATTGACTCTGGTTCTTCAACCCATGTTTCAACATCCTTACAGGGTATGACAAACCTGAGGAAACCAGCGGGAAATGAGCATAACATTTATTCAAGAAACAAAATGTGCTCAACTGTTGAATTTGTTGGAACGTGCCAAATTACATTAACTAGTGGCTTTACTTTGTATTTACATAATGTATTTTATGTACCTGGGTTTTCCAGGAATTTAATTTCTGTATCTAGACTTACACCTATGAGATTTGAATGTAATTTCCATAAAACATCATTTAGTTTATTATATAATTCAGATGTTGTTGGAAATGGCATTTTGTGTAATGGTCTATTTATGCTTAATATACAAAGTAACACAGCTAATTCTGTAATGTATGTTAAAGCTGGCATGAAAAGATGTGTTAATAATGAAGAATCTTCTATGTTGTGGCACCGGAGATTGGGATATATCTCTAAGGATAGAATTAAGAGGTTAGTGAATGATGGAGTACTTAGTACTTTGGACTTTGCTGACTTTGAGATTTGTGTGGATTGCATAAAGAGAAAGCAAACCAAAATATCTAAAAAGGGTGCGCACAGAAGTTCTGAATTACTTGAAATCATCCATTCAGATATTTGCTGTCCAGACATGGATATGCAAAGTGGTCCAAAATACTTTATCACCTTTATTGATGACTTCTCACGTTACATGTATGTTTATTTACTTCATCATAAAAGTGAAGCTTTTAATGCCTTTAAGGTCTTTAAGGCAAAAGTAGAAAAACAATGTGGAAAACAAATAAAAATTGTGAGAATTGATAGAGGATGAGAGTATTATGGTAGATACACAGAAGGGGGTCAAGCACCTGGTCCATTTGCTATGTTTCTTCAAGAGCACGGAATCGTTGCTCAATACACCAATCCAGGATCTCCTAGTGAGAATGGTGTGACTGAAAGAAGAAACCGGACATTGATGGAGATGGTTAGGAGTATGCGCAGTAATGTTAATCTCCCAATAACCATGTGGACTGAAGCTCTTAAGACGGCAGTGTACATATTAAACCGTGTTTCAACAAAGGCTGTCCCTAAGACACCATTTGAGTTATTCAAGGGTTGGAAACCGAGTTTGAATCACGTACGCATTTGGGGATGTCCGTCTGAAGTAAGAGTGTATAACCCACAAGAGAAGAAACTTGATCCTAGGACCATTAATGGCTATTTCGTTGGATATGCTGAATGGTCTAAAGGATACAGATTCTACTGTCCATCTCATATCACTAGATTTGTAGAATCGAGAAACGCAAAATTTCTCGAAAATGACATAATCAGTGGGAGTGATCATTTACATAATTCTATTTTTGATGGTGATCGTGTTGGTACACAACCCTCGTCGTTGATTCCACAAGCTGATATTGATTTAGTAGATCAAGTTGTTCAGGAATCACCTTTGGTGGCTGAACAACAAGTTGATCAACAGAATCCTCAGGAGATTGTTGATACAACCTTAAGGAAGTCTACTAGAACAAGGAAATCAGCGATACCTAGTGACTATCACGTGTATCTACAAGAGTCGGACTTTAACATTGGAGACGAGAATGATCCTGAGACGTTTTCACAAGCCATGAGTAGTAATGAATCAAATTTGTGGTATAATGCTATGACTGATGAGATGAGTTCTATGGCCTCAAACGAAGTATGGGACCTTGTTGAGTTACCTAAAGGGGCGAAAGCCACTGGGTGCAAGTGGGTCTTTAAAAGACTGAAAGACTCATTAGGTAACATTGAGAGATACAAGGCTAGACTCGTTGCCAAAGGATTCACTCAGAAAGAAGGAATCGACTACAAAGAGACTTTCTCTCCTGTATCAAAAAAGGATTCCCTTCGAATCATCATGGCATTAGTTGCACATTTCGATTTGGGATTACAATAAATGGATGTGAAAACAGCCTTTCTAAATGGAGAATTGGAGGAAGAGGTATACATGAAACAACCTGAAGGATTTCCATCCAATAACGGTGAGCACTTAGTTTGCAAGCTTAAGAAATCTATATATGGATTGAAACAAGCCTCACGTCAGTGGTATTTAAAATTTCATAATGTTGTGTCTTCATTTGGTTTTGAAGAGAACGTTATGGATAATTGTATATACCAGAAGGTTAGTGGGAGCAAGATTTGTTTCTTAATTCTATATGTAGATGATATTTTGCTTGCAAGTAATAACAAGGATATGATATATGAGGTGAAACATTTTCTCTCTAAAAACTTTGATATGAAGGATTTAGGCGATGCGTCTTACGTCATCGGGATTAAGATACATCGCGATAGGGCTCGTTGTGCTCTGGGTATGTCTCAAAAGACATACATAAACAAAGTTTTAGAGAGATTTCAGATGAAAGATTGTTCACCTAGTATAGCTCCCATTGTTAAGGGTCATAAACTGAACTTGAGTCAGTGCCCAAAGAATCATTTAGAACAGGAACAAATGAAAAATATCCCATATGCTTCTGTTGATGGAAGCTTGATGTATCCTCATGCTTGCACTAGACCTGACATTGCATTTGTCATTGGGGTATTGGGGAGATATCAAAATAATCCAGGCATTGAGCATTGGAAAGCTGCAAAGAAGGTATTAAGATACCTTAAGGGGACTTGAGATTACATGCTCGTATATAGACGTCTAGACCATTTGGAAGTAATGGGATACTCAGATTCAGACTTTGCTGGCTGTGTTGATTCGAGAAAATCAACTTCTGGTGCAAAACAAACTTTAACTGCTACTTCTACCATGGAAGCTGAGTTTGTATCTTGTTTTGAGGCAACCTCTCAAGGTGTATGGATTAAAAGTTTCATATCAAGGCTTAGAATCTTGGATTCTATTAGTAGACCCCTGAAATTATACTGTGACAATTCAGCTGCTGTCTTCATGGCTAAAAATAATAAAAGCGGGAGTCGAAGCAAACATATCGACATTAAGTATTTAGCCATAAGAGAGCGTGTCAAGGATAAATCAGTCATCATTGAACATATAAGGACTGATAAAATGATAGATGATCCTCTAACTAAAGGCATGCCTCCCGGAAAATATGAGGATCATGTTAAAAGTATGGGACTTGGTTCCCTTATGTAACTTTTCGTTGTAAGAACAATATTTAACGAAATTCTTAATGTAATGTATTCTCATATTTAGTTGTGTACACATTTGGATATGTCATATCTTGATATATCATGAGAATATTTTGTTATGGACCAAGAATAAACATTGAGTTTTATTCATTAAGTTTTT
Source organism: Linaria vulgaris (assembly GCA_948329865.1). Lineage (NCBI taxonomy): Eukaryota > Viridiplantae > Streptophyta > Magnoliopsida > Lamiales > Plantaginaceae > Linaria > Linaria vulgaris. The sequence goes on along the minus strand of OX415250.1, from coordinate 116,539,914 downwards.
GGTTGTTGACGGGGAGTATAATGTATTGTGATACATGGGAGATACTACTTGTTTTTCATCAAAGGAACTATCGCCATGATCCATGTTTTTGTTTCTTGTTGTTGGGGATTGTGATTCAGGTAGATCAAGTGGGAGAATGTAATTTATTTATTATATTTCTTTATTGATCTATGAATCAATGCAACCCCAAGATAGCAACCCTATAGATAGTCATGTCCATTTACCGTTCATGGGAGGTTATGGAGTCTTCAACTATATATATTTTATTTGGTCCCCATAATTCATTCAACACTCTCATTAAGTAATATATCTCATACACCAGTAATTGAGAGAGAGTAACAAATAAGATTTTGGAAGACCAAAAGGAACGAAACTCGCAACTACGGGAACGTCGCAAAGCTTCGCTTACGTTTAACAATGGCAAGAGGTACGCCGATCTTTCGCTTCCGCATTTATGTGATTATATATATGAACATGATCGCATAAGAACTCTTACAAACTAGACTTAATAAATAAAATTACTAAGTATAGAAAGTGTATCGAACGGCAGGGATCCGATCTATCCTGTATCGAATCGGGTACATTAAGTGGAGAAATTTGGGCTTCAATTTCTATCATGGTATGAGAGCCAACCCAAGACGTATGTTGGGCTCCGCGACCTACCCACGTGATAGCGCCGAAGATAATTATCGGGCCACACGTGAGGGGGCGTGTTGAGAATATATTATCACACATCACTTGGGTATGGTCTTGGAGTAACTTTAATAAAAAGAAGTTCCCCCTCCATTAAGTGGAGAAATTTGAACTTTAATTTCTATCCGTCCATCCTATAACGATATCGTGCATTTTACCGGTACAGCTCTGAACTCTAGTTCTAGAAAATTTAAAATGTTGAATAACGAGTGTAAAAGTTCACAGAATGATAGATGAATTAGATAAATGGACAATGATAGTAGTCAATTTCTTTTTCCTCGTTAGTTCAGGCCGGCTGTATAATAAGAAAGGTTAATTTACTCCTAAGATACTTCTAAAGATACTTTGATCATCCTTGGATCACAAATTTGTAATTTGGTGGAATATATATGCTGACAATGTTAGAGTTGTATTATACGTCATGTACAAGTAATTGCGATGTGACACATATTACCCTTTTTGTTTAATGGAAAGAATATGCCACTAGAACAAGAATGACAACACTCAAAGATGTTTGCAGTCCCAAACTGTATTATGATTAATCTTTGCAATAACAGAAGGAAGTTGGAATTTCCATTTAGACAAAAAAAGGAAGTTGTAATAAGATAAGGGATAATTGCGTCTGTTCACTTCCTTTCTTATTTTCATTTTTGCTATGTCTAGACCAAAGGGTTTTATTTATATACTAGGAAAATTACTCGTGCTCTGTCACCTTGTATTGTTTTCAATCCAATGATTGAATACTATGCATATTCAAGTACTTATATCGGATAATCACCGCATGAAGAATAATCACAACAAAAGTACGAAATTTATTATCCAAATTTTACAGATAACATTACTTTCAATATTTGTTGCATTCATTTATGCATAATTTAATGTCTTCAGATGTATAGTTTCAATGTCATCATCTTTTGTGTTGGTTTACTTATTTGTGTTTTATTTATATTTCTTAATTACTATCATTTTGTTACTTGTCTTTCCAATTCTCATGCATGACATCAACTCATTGGTAGTCCGCGTTCTACTCTTGCAAACGAACTCATAAAATGTTTTTGGGTTCAATCGAAGGAAAAGTGGTCAATTTACTTATAATTTACAAAGGTCCAAAATTTAGACTAAAAAGAAGTCCAATTAAAGTTATGTCCATTTTTTAGCATCACTTTAAAACAAGAAATTATATTATTCAAATTTAATTTAGAAAAATAAACCATGGCACGTCAATATGTATTATATATGATGTCATGTTGTTAAAATAATTTTATATAAGATTTAAAACCTACATTTCGATTAAAAGCTGAACCACTTTCCATTCTCTCTCTCTCCCTCTCACACACACACACACACACACAAAATCTCCAGCCGCATCCCCGCCTTCTGCGGCATTCTCTAAACCTTATCCACCACCGCCGCCCCTACCACCCATTTTCTTGCAAAACACCACTCCAACGCCTAGCCAATTTTCTCTAACCACGTTGGCACAAAGCTTCGATCTTTTTTGGATGAATTTAGGAGAGTGAAAAAACTAAAAGGATCATTTCACAATTTGCAGCAAGACCTATAAGTGTGTAGCGTAAAACCTCTGGGGCAAGATCGGAAGAATTAAAAACTAAGAGAACCGTTCACGACTTACAGTGGGCCTCATAGTAAACTATATGTCCTAAAGTAAAAATGGGAGTTTTGAGAAAAGCATAAAAACTAAGAAGACCAATCTATAATTTACGGCATGACTAGTAAGTTGAATAACATAAAATTTTGGGGCAAAAATAAGATAATTTAAAACTGACCATTTTGCTATTTATAGCATGGCCACTAAGTTAAATAGCACAAATTTTTAGGGGCGAAAAACAAATAAAATCTACAAGTAAAAGGACCATTTTGCAATTGACGACGGAGACACTAGGTTAAATAACACAAACTTTGGAGGCGCGAATTCAAAAACTCAAAAATAAAACGACCGTTCAACAATTACAGCGGGCTCCATAACTATTAATAGATGAGGGCCCACAAGTTATTTATTAATTTAAACAAAACATAACATAGTAATTAGTTGAACTTATAGCGGCAAAATTGAAATAATAAAATTAAAAACCAAAATCATTCACATTTATAATATAGTATATATATTGTTAACATGTTTGACATTACTACCTAATTAACGGATTTATTTAGGGTTGGAACGCCCTTTCCGTGGTTCAGAAGCTTGTAAGATTACGAAAATATCCCTCTTTGTATTCACTGAATTGCACTCCGAATTCTCTTATACCTTGGTGCGTATGTATGTGTGATTCTGAATCTGTCTCCCTTTTTCCTTCCTCAACCTGTCCCCTCATTTTATAGAGGGTTTTTAGGGACAAGTGTCGTTATGCATGTTAAAATAAATTACAGGTGTTGCAATATGCGTGAGTGGATAGAATAAACTTCATATTTGCTGACTAGGCGCTGAATGGGACGAAATCTTATCTCTTTCGATGGTTTCAGGGGATTCCGATGAGTTAGCTCTTTTAACTTCTTCTATCCGATAAGATGGGTCTCTTACGAAGGCTTGATAAGTAAAAACGGGGTACTCGTCCGATGAGATTATAGTTTTGGTAGCGGTCTGTTTTTATGTTGTTTTCTTCTTGATATGTGCCCCGATAGGTAGATCTGCTCTTTTTCATGTGTGGTGTAGGCTCCGATGGCTTCTTTACTTTAGCAATGTAATATTCTTGTGTTTAGGTCTTCATGACGTGTGCTCCGAGGGTTGTGAGACTTCACCTAGAGCATTGTTCTCATGCTTTGGCCTTCGGGATGAGTCTTCCGATGGCTTTCTAGGCTTCAGAGTGTTCAGTGAGGGATGTTCTCGTATTTTCTGGGACTCGGGGTCCGTTGTGGTCCCTCTTGGCGCATTGATGGATATCGGAGTCGCGCGGATCCATCGGGGTTTACTCTTTTTCCGATGCCGCATTGATATCTTTTCTTTATTCATCGTGACTTTCCAACACACGCTTTAGCAGTGTAATATTCTTGTGTTTAGGTCTTCATGACGTGTGCTCCGAGGGTTGTGAGACTTCACCTAGAGCATTGTTCTCATGCGTTGGCCTTCGGGATGAGTCTTCCGATGGCTTTCTAGGATTTGGAGTGTTCAGTGAGGGATGTTCTCGTATTTTCTGGGACTCGGGGTCCGTTGTGGTCCCTCTTGGCGCATTGATGGATATCGGAGTCGCGCGGATCCATCGGGGTTTACTCTTTTTCCGATGCCGCATTGATATCTTTTCTTTATTCATCGTGACTTTCCAACACACGCTTTGGTGCCTCTTCTGGTGCCACTTCTTACTACTTTGGGTCAGTGACACTCGGTGGGCCTCCTCATCGGGAGTATATGTGACAATAGTATCCTCTTGGGGTTAATCCCTATATTTATGGTTTAACGTTTTGGTTAATCCCAATATTTATTTTTTAGGGTTAACACTAGCCCCCCTAAATTTTATTCCTTTCATTTTTTTGTCCTCGGTGAGGAGAGGGCCTTTTTCTTATCTATTTTTTCTTTTTTTAAGGGCGTAGGTATATATTACATATATATAAACTACAAGCGTAAGGATGGAAATTACCTTTTAGCCCTCGTGAGTTTTGTCCCCGGGTGAGCAGCGTCTCCGAGTAACGGCATATTTATATATATATATATATATATATATATTTTTTACCATTGACGGAGTAACGGACGTTCACCTGACCGTTGGTAACGGTCAAACCCCAATGGCAAGTTGGGGTGAACGTGGTCGTCCACGCGTCAAATTTGGGGGTTACGTGGGGAGTTATTAACTCCCCATGACCGTTGTGGTGTTGGCTATAAATATAGCCAACACCCCATTCTTCTTCTCACTTCTCTATTCTAGATTTTTCTTAGCAAATTCAAGAGCAGATTCTCTCTATCTCTTTCTTTTCTTTTGCGATTTCTTCTTAAGTTTTTGCAAACACTTTTTGATTCTCCCTAATCAACTCAAATGGCATCCTCTGCTACTGACCTTACCACGGCTGCATCGACTTCAGGGGCCGTGGCTTTCACCTCCGCCCTTGATTTACCGGCAGTTATCGGCGGCGTAACAGCGAGTGGTCCTGCTGCGGCTACTCGGAAGAGGAAAGCAGGAACCTCTGCGGTGGAGGAGAGCGGTGCTGCTACCTCAAAGAAGGCTAGTGCTTCGAAAACAAAGAAGTCCGATACTCGCAATCTTCAGAAGGCCAATAAGACCGCGAGTACTGCTACTCGAAGTCAGGTGCTCTTGTTGTTCAAGGATCTGAGGGCTTACCAAAAGAACATGACCTTCAAGATCCCGAAGAAGGATGAGAGGGCCAACAACCCTCCGATGGGTTACCTCACGGTGTATTTTTCCCAGTTGAAGTATGGCTGGCGATCGTTTATGCCTCCTTTCTTCTGCGAGGTTTACAAGGCATGCAACGTTTGTCCAATCCAGGTAACACCGAACATTTTCGCCATTTTGTGTATTTTCGTCTTCTGGTGCCAAGTGAAAGGTTTGAGCTGTACTGTGGCTCAATTCTTTTCAATTTTTGACATCGTAATTTTGCCCGGGGGTCTCCTATTTTATCACTTCCGCCATCGGGATGCCGCAAAAAATTCCACGAAGAAGATTTTGGAGGAAACACTTAGCTCTCATAGTACTTGGAAGGACAAGTACTTCTTCGTGAAGCCTGTAGAGGGTGAGCGGGACATGCCTTTTGACTGGAGGGAGGCTGATGCGCCTGTGCATTCTTTGGACTCGGAGGCGATTCTTTCTCCGATAATTTTGCAGAAATCGTTGATGGAGTCGGATGACTTTGGCATGCTGTATGAAATGTCAGGGCTGCATCACGTGGTGTTCTCCGATGCCTCCGTCTTGGAGCCTTTGTCCATGTCCTCGGAGGGGCGAACTATCTTTGGTAAGTAATTTTGGTTTAGTCTTTTTTTGTGCCTTTTTTCGAATGATCTTTTGATTTTCATGGTTCTTATGTGTTCTGGTGTGATATAGGAAAAATTTTGGCGAAATATTTTTCGCGTAAGAGTCCCTCGGATCCACTCATGACCGCAATGCTATCGGGACTGGATATCCCAGCTACGAGTGGTCGAAAGACGTCTAAGGCACATGGGACTTCATCGGCCCATTCGTCAAGCGGTATTTCAGACGTTCGATATGCATCCGGAGGACGTGGAGGTTAATACTCCCGAGGACGTCAATATGCATCCGGAAACAGAAGAGGAAGAAGACCATTCGTCGTTTGTTATAGGGGCGGACATTGTGATTTATGAGGCTGTTCCCCTTACTACCGTGGATCCGCGATCAGCTATGGTCTTAGTATCCGGTTTGGTTTCTGCTGCGGGAGGCTCTTCGAGGACTTCCGGTGGAGAGTTTGCTTCGGAGGGAGGCTTTCCCTCGGAGATGAGTCCAATCGCGGAGGGGACGTCTTCAACGGTCACGCCAGAGTATGTGACCATTTCCTCCAACGATCCTTCCTCTTCTCCTCAGAAGGAAGTGGAGAAACCTTCTATGGCGCCTTCAGTTGGGCCAGTTTTCGAGCCTTCTGTCCCCGGTAAGTTTTTGTAATTTTTTCTTAAGTATTTTTGATATTATTGCTTTTTCTAAAGGCTAAATTATTTCTTCCTTTCTTTCTATAGGTTACGTGGATAAGGGAAAGGCTGCGATGATTCAAGAAGAGGGGACCCCCTTTTCAGGTATTTGACAACTTCCCTTGCCTTTCTTATTTCTGCTTATCCTTAATTAGTAGCTAATTTGTTCGTGTCTTTGCAGAAGAGGATTTGTTAGCGCAGCTCCTCAAATCTCACTCGGAGTTATCGCAGGGTGACTCTGAGGATGTTCCAAAGATTCTCGAGGCACAACCCGAAGAATATTTGGATGTCAAGGTCTCGCTCTTGGATTCTCTCTTGGGGATGGAGGGTCTCTCTGCTGCTGCGGGAGTTCATCGGGCTTTTTTTACTAATTCCGAGACGATTGCCTCCGTCCCGGTGACTCTTTCTCCCGGAGGCATTTCTTTGGGGATGCCTATTCCAGGGGGTCCTCACCGTTTAGAAGATTTGCGCTCCTTAAAGACATTGGAGGCTGCTTTCTAGGAGGTCCTCCGCTTCTTCATTTATTCCAACGTCGCGCCTTCTGATGGCTTTCACTTCATGCAGACGTGCCTCAACTGGATGGGACTTATGGTAAGTTTCTTCCCCTCTTTCTTACTTGTCTTTCTTCGTAGTTTTATCCTTGTAGGAATTCCTTTTTGGATAGAAGAATTTACGCCTGCTATCTTTTTACTTTCAGGTTGGAAAGGCTAGGGAGGTGGCTACTGTGGCCGAGCGGTGGTACAACGAAGGTGGTGAGGAGGTGAGACTCCTCCGAGAGCAGGTGGCGTCCCGTATTTCTAAGAGGGATGGGGACTAGATGACCATGGATGTCCTTCAGACAAGGATATCCGATTACGAGTTCCGATGGGAGGAGAACCAGAAGGAGCTAAAGAAGCAGGGGGAGCTGATGAAGAGTTTCCAGGCTTCTTATGAGAAGCTGAAGGCCTTGGAGAAGATTTCCCAGGCTAAGATCAAGCTTCTCAAGAAGGAGAAGGAGGAGGCTCAAGCAAGGGAGAGGAGTCTTCAGGAACAGCTGGGTCAGGCTCTTGATCATGCAGAATCAGCAGCGGGGAAGTTATCTGTACCAATTTCTCCCGAGGAGTTGCAAGCAAAGGTGGATGTGGCAGTTCAGTTTGCTCAAAGGGATACGACGCGACAATGTTCGAAACTCTCCGATAGACAGTCTCATGGGCTTTTGACAAGGCATGCGATGTGGGGGTATTTGGAGTGTGCCAAGCTGGCAATGGGATTAATGCGGCCGGGAGTTGACTTTCTGAGGACTTTCGATGTTTGCAGATTGAAGAGACCTACGACATATGCTTTTTTCGAGAGGCATATTTATGTGTTATCTCCTCGGGCCTCTCCCACTCCTTCTCCGATGAGATCAGCTAATGGTTCCGGAGGGTGTTCTTTCGCCCACTGCTCAATTACCTCCGACGACTCTTCCCTCCGAGGGGACACCTGCTACTACTTCGGCCCTGTCTCTTCCGACCACGGGGGCATAGTATAGGATTTTCTCTTTCCTGTCTTTTAATTTTAATATTTTTTACCTTTTAATTTCGCATTTTAGCACTTGTAGTTTATTTTTTCACGATGGTGAATGTACTCCGAGGACTTCTCGGTTTTTATGAATTAATGGTTATTCTGCCCTTTCTCTCTTTTGTCTTTTTCCACATTTATAGTTAACTAAAAAAGAGATTCCTTATTATATAAATACTGGGACTCCCTCAATTAATCTCGAGTTAATTTTTCATTCTTGACGGCCAAGTAATTTGTTCAGCAGGACGTGCCCGTTTGCATGTAGTTACTTTTCTCTAAATAGAGATACCCATTGACACGTGTCCCTACCTATATTTTTACTTTCACAGCTCAAGCTTAAACTCGATTCTTAAGAGGAAGGTACGGGCATATATATATTTGGAATTTAGTGAGTGATCTCACACTCACCTAAAAAATTTCTAAGTTATTTTACCAAGCTGTTTACCCCTTCTTCAGCAAAGCCAGATTATCTTCTTTTTTTTGCTTTTGCTCTCTTTCCGGTTAGTTTTTAACTAAACATTTAAAAGAGTAATAAGGAACTTACTTGGCAAGATGATGCTTCCTCATTATAAACACGGTGGTTTTGTTTCCTCAAGGAAATTTTCTCGCAATTCCTCTCCGAATCTTTCACTGCGGCTGGGCATCCACCATGCGTCCGATGAAGGTTCGACGACCTTCGTGGGGAGTTCTTCGGTTAGGGCCATGCCAGGATCTTCATACGAGGATTCCCGTAGAATGAATCATATCAGGGAGGTATTTATGGACATAGAGTTTTACTCCCCCGCTGACCGTTCATCGGTGTTTAATATGCTCCATTTGAGTCCTTCCTGGATGATGGGTCGAGGGCGAGTTGGATCAGCCGTAAGTACCGAAGACTGGGGTCTATTATGACCCTTTTTACTGAGTATGCTTTAGATTTTGATAAGTATGACATAGTTATACCCCATCCCGATCAGAGGGCATATGATCCCCCTTTGGGATATTTAACCGTTTACTGTGAGCAAATACGATGTGGGATGTGGGTGTTTTTTCACCTTTTTCTTCAGGTCCTGTTCTGATATTGGCAGATATGCCCCAGCCAACTAACGCCTAACTCTTATCGACATTTGGTGGGGTATGTTCGGTGCTTTGAACTCTTAAACCTCCCGATGTCTCCCTATCGGGTGGGGGCGATATTCATCCTACGCCCTTGTTCGGGTAGTCCTCCTTTTATTAGCCTGGCCTATCGGGATAGTGATAGAGCCTTCACGCACGTTTCCAATCATCATTCTCATCGAGGGGATTGGAGGCGTAGGTTTTTCTTTATCCGTCCGAAGGGCCTATCGGCTAGTGTGTGGGGAGTGCCTCTCCGATGGGGCTTAGGATATATCGTCCCTAATCCTGAGACATTGGTACGTGAATGGGAGGTTTTGTCGGGTTCAGGGTTGTTTTCGAGTTCCTACGACATCAACGATTTGCTAGAGCTTCCCGAGTCTCTAGTCCTCGCATGCCTTCAAGAGGGGGTGGAGATTTTTAATCTCTCTCATCAACCCCTTCATAACAACTTCTTTTTTCATAAGTTCTCTTCTTTTGTCTTCTATTTAAGATATTCCTTAATGATTCAGGTTTATAATATGCGTGTGCTCTTAATAGGTGCGGAAATGGAAATGTTTGCCATTAAGCCTTTTGATAAGGCTTTTTTAGGGCAAATACCGAATGGTGGCCATGCCCTTTCCGAGGATGAGGGCTCTTATCACTCGAATTTTGAGGTAGTACCAAGTTTTGCTTTGAAAGAAGGGGGTCAGAGGGCTTTGCCAATCGTAGCCCCCTCAGTTAATCCAGTAGAACTTAGGGTGCCTGAGGGTCCGATGGCTGCCGCCTTTTGGATGGATCCCTCTACACCCCCTTTGAAGGTGCGGTCTTCTCTCGAGGGAGATATCTTTGACATGATCAAAGTGGTAGAGGAGGGTCTTCCCTCTCCTACTCCCGATGGGTCTCATCCCCTCGGGGAAGCTTTCAGTTACGTGGGCTCCCCACCTCTTGAGAGGAACCCTATTCCCGAGGGGTCCTAGCCCTTCTGGGAGGGAGATGGTTCCGTTCCTCCGGCTACGTCAGCCGCAGACTTTTGCAGGAACTATCTAAGTGATTTAGTGAACATGCTGGATTGTGAGTTAATGAAAACTTTCCCCTTATCCAGTCTTCAGGACTTGGCCTGGAAGGATTTATGCGAGGTACAATATTTGTTTATTCATATAATACTAACCTTACGCCTTCGTTGTGGTAATAGGCTTTCCTGCTGTAGATTTATATGGTGCTAAACGCCATTGGTTACCGAGGGGATTCTTACTCCGATACAGGCTTGGTGTATCGTCGTCGGGATGAGTTGGAGGCCCAAGAGGAGTTATCCCGTCTTAAGGCAGACCGTGAGTCTTCTCAGGAAGTTCACGGTTAGATGTTACAACGTGAAAAGAATAAGTCATGAGAGCTGGAACGCCAGTTGGTGTTAGAAAAGGCTCGGGTGTTAGGTTTGGAAGAGCGTATGGGAGACCTAAGGGACCAAATCTACTTTTCTGATGAGCAATTGCTGCGTGCTACGAGAGAACGAGACCCGGCCAATAAGAGGGTGCTAGAGGTGTCCAGCAATCATGAGGTAGAGGTGGTGATGGCCAAAGTTAAGGCTGTTTTGGACATAGCGGGTTCGCCCGCTCTTCGTGAGTCCTTTCAAGGAGAGATGCATGACTTAGTTCGCATCAGATATCGGTATGCCAGGATGCTGTGCGAGTTTTGCCAGGATTTCCCTCGGGACTGGTGATTCCTGAACTTAGCATTCGTCAAGTTCTTCCAGAAGTTCATCCGTTGGTTCCTGAAGATTTCGTGGTTCCGGCGGTGGTGATTGATGACCCTGTGAACTTGTCCGAGGAGCAGCGGTGTCACCTTATCAGGGAGGGAAAGTGCCTGGTGGAAGAGGATTAAGGTATATAGGGTTTGTTTTAATGGTATAAGGACCTTTGTATAGGGTATGTTCTAATATACATAGGAGAGTTTGTTTTGTAATAGATGGTCCCATGGGTCTGGGTTGCTTAGATGACCACGTGTAGGGTCATTATTTTGTCATGCTACCATACTTTCCCCATTTTTGTGTAGGAACCATCTATATAAAACAACTCTTTTATTTATGTATAAGTTTCTACTTTACATTAAGCATAATATTTTCTAAGGTTAAGGGCATTCAAAGTGTTGTGGAGTATTGCGCCTTCGGAGTTGGCAAGCTGATATGTTGCCGGTCCGCCGATTCTCGCGATTTTGTAGGGTCCTTCCCATTGGGGATCAAGCTTTTCTACGTTCTTGGAAGCTCCGACTCTTTTCAGTACTTGGCCCCCAACTTGGAAAGCCCTATATTTTACCTAGGTGTTGTAGTACCGTGACATCCGGACCTTGTACTCCTCTATTGAGATAGTGACTCGTGCTCTCCTTTCTTCGAGGAGATCAAGGGCAAGGGCTAAATTGGAGCTATTAGCCACTTCTTCATATTCCCGGACTCGCCAGCTTTCCACAACAACTTCTGGAGGCACGACGGCTTCGCTGCCGTACGCCAGGCTATAGGGAGTCTCGCCCATTTTTGTCCTTTGCGTGGTCCAATAGGCCCACATGATGCCGGGTATCTCCTCGACCCATTTGGCTTTGTGCCATTCCAGTCTAGCCTTTATGTTTTTCAGGAGGGTTTGGTTAGTCCTCTCCACTTGGCCATTTGCTTGGGGATATCCCACCAAAGCGAAACGGTGCTTGACTTCCCAATGGCTACACTAATCTTCTAACTCTTTACATGTAAACTAGAGTCCGTTATCACTCACAAGACTCCGAGGAATGCCGAATCGGCACATGATGTTCCTCCACAGGAAATTAATGACCGCACCTGCTGTGACTCGGGCTAGGGGTTCTGCCTTTACCCATTTGGTGAAGTAATCCACCGCTACTAGCAGAAATTTCTTTTGCCCGGCGTCGGGAATAATGAGTCCTACTATATCGATGCCCCATTTGGCAAAAGGGCATGGTGTGAGGTTAGGCTCTCATGGATCCGCTGGTTGGTAGGTCCTCGGGGCGTAAGCCTGGTACGTCTTGTACTTTTTGGTGTGTTCTTCGCAATCTCTGGCCATCGTGGGCCAGTAGTAGCCTTGCCGAATCAAGTGCCCGACCATGCTTTCACCTTCGGTATGGCTTCCACAAGTTCCTTCGTGAATTTCCGATAGGACTTGTTGTGCCTCTTCCTCATTTAGGCATCGGGCATGCGGACAAGAGTAAGTTCTTTGAAATAGTACTCCATCCTTAAGAAAGTATCGTATGGTTTTCTTAGACATAATCCGCTGTACAGATTTGTCCTCGGAATAACCTTCGTGATCTTGCAGATAGGCCTTGATGGAGGTTATCCAACTCATCGAGGAGTTCGCCGCACCGTTCACTCATTTTCTTTATGCTTTTTCCGACTTGCCTACATGGAAGAGAGTGATTCTTCGGGTGTGGATGGAGGTTGTTTGGGTGGCCATCTTAGATAAGGCATCCGATTCCTAGTTTTTCTCTCGGGGAATCTGGATGACGCTGTACTCATCAAACCATCCTTGCCTCTGGTGGACTGCCCGAAGGTAGTCTCGCATTCTTTCTTCTTTGGCCTCATAAGAGCCATTGACTTGTTGAACGATTAGCTGGAGTTGCTGTGGATAAGTATCATTTTATCCCGCATTCTTGCGCTAGTCTCATTCTGATGAGAAGGGCTTCATATTCAGCTTCGTTATTTGATAGAGGATAGTCAATTCTGACCGCGAAGTGGAACATTTCCTCTTCTACTTACTTATTTTCTAGGACTACTCCCGCTCCCCCGTGGGTGCTTACAGATGAGCCATCCACGTACGCGTACCATAGGGGTGTTCTATCTTCCGCTTCGATGCCCGCTAGTTCTGTCACAAAGTCTGCCAGGACTTGTGATTTGATAGAGGGCCTCTGGGCATATGAGATATCGTACTGTGTAAGTTCTATTGCCCACTTTATCAATCTCCCCGATGTCTCAAGTTTATTGAGAATAGCACGTAATGGATGCTTGGTCAAAACAATAATCGGATGGGAAAGGAAATACAGGCGCAGTTTCCGTGCCGTAGTAATCAAAGTCAGGACAAGTTTCTCGGTTAGGGTGTACCTGGTTTCAGCTCCAAGGAGTGTCTTACTAACAAAGTACATGGGACGATGCTCCATGTCCTGTTCTTTGACTGATACGACACCAACGGCTTCCTCTTCGATGGATAAGTAGACGAAGAGCTCTTCTTGGGGTGATGGTTTTACCAGCAAGGGCGGTTTCACCATATAATTTTTTAGCTCCCTCAGAGCCTCTTCGCACTGTGCCTTCCACTGGAACTCTTTGATGTTTCTGAGTACCTTCAAGTAGGGGAGTCCATTTTCCGCCGATTTAGAAACAAATCGGCTCAAGGAGGTCGCCGGTCAAATTTTGGACATCTTTTATTGTCCTCGGAGTGGGTAATCCTACGATGGCTTCTGCCTTTTTGGGGTTAACTTCTATTCCCTTTTTTGTGACCATGAACCCCAAGAATTTTCCTCCTTGTATTCCAAAGGAGCATTTTCTTGGGTTAACCTTCATTCCGAAGTTGTTCATGATGACTAGCGCCTTTCGTAGATCTTCGGGGTGATCTTCAGTGGAGTGGCTTTTGACAACTGTGTCGTCCATATAGACTTCCACTGACTTTCCGATAAGTCTGGCAAACATAAGGCTTACCAACCTTTGATAAGTAGCCCCGGCATTCTTGAGTCCGAAAGGCATTACTAAATAGTAAAAGGTACCTGCATCGGTGATGAAGCTAGTTTTATCCCTGATCTCCATCCAGGGTTGATAGGAGTGCACATCCAGCGGTGGAGTCAACCAGTTAATCTATGCTAGGCTGCGGATAGCAATACTTAGGGCAAGCTTCATTAAGGTGGTGAAGTCCACGCACATCCGCCATCTTTCTCCATGCTTGGGAACTACGACTACATTAGCTAGCCATTCGGGGTATATGACTTATTGCTAATTCGCCCGGGCGGTCCTCCTTCTCATGTGAAGAGATGGTGAAATCATTTGAGGACGATAGTTAGATGGGCTTCTACCTCAGGCTCCATGTTTGTGCCCATCTTAATCACCTTCTCTGGCTCTCATTCCACAAGTTCTACCATCTTTAGTTCCTCCACGGGTTGAACCTGTATTTCTTCGGTCTTACGCTTTTTGCTATTGCTGAGAGTGGGTTCGTCCTCTTCCGGAGGGATGACGTTCATGCAGCACTCCCTGGCTTTGTCTTGGCTTCCTCGGACTTCTCCGATACCTGAGCATGCGGGGAATTTTACCTTAAGGTGGAGGGTAGAGGGGATTGCTTCAAAGGTCCGAATGGAGGATCGTCCACATATGGCGTTGTACGTTCGGGATGAGGCCTCCACCACCCAAAATTTGGTAGGTTCTGTTCTTCGAAGAGCTCCCTCTCCCCATGACATGGGAAAAGTTATGGTTCCGAGGGTAATGCAGGCTTCTCCTGAAAAGCCTACGAGGGGGACTTCAGCCGCCTCCAGTTGTTCTTTTTTCAATCCCATAGCTATGTATTAGGTAGGAACAGGACGTCCACAGAACTGCCCGTATCTATTAGGATTTGTTGGATCCCGAATCCGTGGATGGTAGCTTCGATTACCAAGGGGTCCTCATGGGGATAGATTATCCCTTTTAGGTCCTCGGGTCCGAAGGTGATACTAGGAAGCTTTGCTTCTTGAACGGAGCACACGAGGAGCCCTTGCTCTACTCGCCTTGCTTCCTTTAGATATTTCTTCTTCTTACCTTGGGGTGTCATCGAAATGTCTCCCCCTTCTATCATGTTGATGGTTTGTCCTGACGGGGCATTGTCTTCATAAGATTCCAGAGGAGGAGAAGTAAACTCCGAAGCCCCGCTGTTTTCTCTTGGGACTGCCATTAGGGGTCCTTTACTCTTCTCTCTACTCCTCTCGGAGCCTTTTCCACACATTTGGCCTAGGTTCCTCGGGATTGTTCTCCTTCAGATAAATTTTCAAGTATCCCGCCTCTAAGAGACGGAGTACTTCCTTTTTTAGCGTGGTACTATCCTCGGTAGTATGTCCATAGGTTTTATGGTACTTACAATATTTCCCCGAGTCTTTATCCCTGTAAGGAAACCTGGCTGGCGTGGGCTAGTGTAATTCATTATTACCTCTCATCACGTTGATCACTTCTTCCAGAGCGATAGTCATCGGGGGTAGAGGTACGGACCGAAGGAACTTCTTGACCGTACCGCCATTGTCCTTGTGTTGGGAGGGTTTCCCTTCTTTACCCTTCTCTTTAGTTTTTTCTACTCGTTCAGCACGCTCATGGTGTTTGTTGTCATCGTCCTCCATACGCCTCTTCGTGCCTTCTACTTCTTCCATAAGGATGTAAGTTTTTGCCTTTTGCATGAGCTCATTCATGTCTGTGACATGGTTCCCCATAAGGTATCGGAAGAAGTCTCCTGTTCGTAGTCCTTGAGTCAGGATATCGGCCAAGATAGTTGGGCTAATATTTGGGACATCTAACGCTTCATCAGAGAAGCGTTTTATGTACCTTCACAAAGGTTCGTTCATTTGCTGTTTAAACGTGAAGAGGTGTGTGGTGGATTTAGGATATCGTCAATTACAAGTAAAATGTCGTACGAATAAGTTGGCCAACCTGTCAAAGCTAACTATAGAGTTAGGTGGAAGGTGGGTAAACTAAGCCTGAGCCCATCCTTCGAGGGTAACAGGGAGCACTCGACATAGGGCGTCATCAGGGGCGGAGGATAGGTCCATCCCTGCCAAGTATTGGTGGATGGGATCTTGTGGATCTCTTCCATCGGTATCCCCTATATATAAGAGGACGTTGATGGACCGCATCCCCGAAGGAGTAGATGCTAGGGCAATCTCGAAAACAAAGGGAGAGGTTTTAAACGTTGGCTCCTCCTTGGGGGCCATGGGTTTCTTAATGTCACCCATCTCTTTTCGTAATCCGTCGAGTATTCCCCATATGGTATTGTCTCCGTCCACTGGGTAGTCTGAGGGGTATGGCCTTTCTTCCCTTGGGCCCGCCCTAGGGGTCTCTTCGTAATTATAGTACATCTGTAGCTCCCGTAGGGGTTCATAATGCCAAGACGCGGGCATAGGGCTCCCTCCTACACGAGGTTCGTCTTATTCTGAATGGCGATTCCTTCGATAGGGAGATTCGGAGGGTATGTTATGGGGATTCTCAGACCTCCGGGGAGTTCTTCGGGTGGTGGCTTCCACGAGCCTTTCGAAGACGGATCGAGGGATATTGACAAAATCTCTATCTTCGGATCGATGAATTGAGGGGATAGTTTCCGAATTTTCTTAGTGGGTCCAACGACTCTCACTGTCAAATAGATCGTCCATAATATACAACACTTGCTGAATGCGCTCAAAGACAGTTTTTATGGCGTTCCCACAGACGGCGCCATTTTGTTAACAGGTTTGATATTACTACCTAATTAACGGATTTATTTAGGGTTGGAACGCCCTGTCCCTGGTTGAGAAGCTTATAATATTATGAAAATACCCCTCTTTGTATTCACTGAATTTCACTCTGAATTCTCTTGTACCTTGGTGCGTATGTGTGTGTGATTCTGAATCTGTCTCCCTTTTTCTTTCCTCAACCTGTCCCCTCCTTTTATAGAGGTTTATTAGGGACATGTGTCGTTATGCATGTTAAAATAAATTACAGATGTTGCAATATGCGTGAGTGGATAGGATAAACTTTATATTTGCTGACTATGCACTGATTGGGACGAAATTTTATCTCTTCCGGTGGTTTCAGGGGATTCCAATGAGTTAGCTCTTTTAACTTCTTCTCTCCGATAAGTTGGGTCTCTTAAGAAGGCTTGATAAGTGAGACGGGGTACTCGTCCGATGGGATTGTAGTTTTGGTAGCGGTCTGTTTTTATGTTCTTTTCTTCTTGATATGTGCTCCGATAGGTGGATCTGCTCTTTTTCATGTGTGGTGTGGGCTCCGATGCTTCTTTACTTTAGCAGTGTAATATTCTTGTGTTTAGGTCTTCATGACGTGTGCTCCGATGGTTGTGAGACTTCACTTAGGGCATTGTTCTCATTCTTTGGCCTTCGAGATGGGTCTTTTGATGGCTTTCTAGACTTCAGAGTGTTCAGTGAGGGAATGTTCTCGTATTTTTTGGGACTCAGGGTCCGTTGTGGTCCCTCTTGGCGCATTGATGGATATCGGAATCGCGCAGATCCATCGGGGTTTACTCTTTTTTTGATGCCGCGTTGATATCTTTTCTTTATTCATCGTGACTTTCCAAGGGATGCTTTGGTGCCTCTTCGGGTGCCACTTCTTACCGCTTTGGGTCGGTGACACTCGGTGGGCCTCCTCATTGGGACTATATGCGACGATAGTATCATCCTGGGATTAATCCATATTTTTAGGGTTTAACGTTTTGGTTAATCCCAATATTTATTTTTAAGGGTTAACAGATATACATGATCAAAAGGATATGGGGAAAAAGGAAATTTAGATAAATCAACTAATTAACATTTAGTTTCTTTGTTTAATAATTTTCTATGTTTTGTTTTAACGAGGTAAAATGAGTGGTGGTGTTTATATTAATTTTTTTTTCTTTTTTAAGTGATAATGCATAAATACATTGGACGAAGGAAATGATTAGACTACCCCAAAAAAGGTCCTACCACAAAAAGCACTCGTAAAAGTTATCAACCGCGATCCTGAAGCCGTAAGAATGGTCGCTCGTACCGAACAAAGGACCACCGAAACTCTCCACTTGGAGCACAAATCACGTTTATCATAAAAGAGCATCGGACGACTGTTAGAACGTGACCTCCTTTAAATCACAGGTGGCCCGTATTAAACTACTATCAATAGATCCGTCTACTACAAAGTAATATTTATGGACGCCCATCCTCGCCATTTATGGAGGACTTAAGACAAATCCCACTTCAACGTCCGAGACCTTATAAATAGAAGGATATATCAACATTGTAAACCAACTTAGACTAAGATAACATACTTGTACTCTATATTCACCTAAAAACAATATATTTCTTCTTTATTTATCAAAGTTATATCTCTCTTTTTATACATAAAGGATCTTCGTATTTCAGGATCCCTCATTCGTATAAGCTCTCATATTCATACACTTTCTCTCTGCGAATCACGGAATTGCATTTCAAACTACATCTTTCTAGTAATTAAGAAATTACCCAACCCGGTTAATTTCGTGTTATCATTTTGGCGCCGTCTGTGGTAATGGCAATAAAAAAATTCCTTGAGTAATGATTCATAAAGAAATCACCTAAGAGGCAAAAACGATAATAGAAGAAGGGATATTCGTTCAGGCCCAAACATGCCAAAAAAGGAGCAAAAGATAAAAGATAAGGAAAATCCATATGATCTCACGCCACAGAGAGGTCAGATCAGACCTTCAACTTCGATCCCGATGAGATGATGGGAGTCGTATGTCCCCACAAAGACCCGATCATGATCCACACCCTCGTCGGCAAAATAAATGTTTCGAATATCCTCATTGATACGGGCAAAGCCTAAAACATCATGTAAAACTCGACGCTTCATTTCTTGGGATTTACTCTGTCCCAGACGAAACCCTCGCATACCCCTCTCAAGGGTTGCGCCGGAGAAAAACTCCTCACCCAAGGCATATTCTTGCCCATGACTTAAGAGACAAAACCTTGCCAACAAGTGGAGAATCTCGATTTCCAAATAATCGACGCACCGTCCAAACCCTACAACATCATCTGCGGAAGGCCTGCCCTGCATGCCCTCAGAGTAGTTCCTTCTACCATGCACCTCAAAGTCAAATTCCCCACCGTCTTGGATATAGGAGAAATTCGGGGGAACCAAAAAAGCGCCAGGGAATGCCGATTAAGCGCCATTCCCCAACACGCCTGATGGGAGCATATGTAAATATAAATATAATGGAATATATTTTAGCACATAACTGTTACACCTAAATCTCACTATGTCGCAAGAGCAAGAATCAAGTAATAATAAAATGATAAGTATAGTTACGAACCAAGTATCGTATCCCAATGGAGCGATGGTTGTATGTATGAATCACTTAAATGCAAAAATACTAATTACTGTCACTTTTCTTCTCTTGTGTTTACCAATTATGATGAATTATTTTATGCTAAGGATACTTAATCTAGAATGTAATGGACTAATCTAAGAATGCAAGAATGACCAATTATCTTTTTGGATTTTTGGTTTTTGAATGCAAAAAAATAATTAAACTACCTAATATAATGTAAGCTATTAAACTAATGATGTCGGGAAGATGAGTGATTAACTAAGCTAAACTATACTAATTAGAACTAAGATGATTGATTGATTACTTTTAGGTTGTGAACAAGGATTGGAAAGATTGTTTAGAGGTCGGGTTTCACAATGACTTAACTTAGTAGTTCATAGACAAACCACCTATATCTACTTATAGTACTAGATAGTTATTTGATGTTTGCATGTCTAATGGATCCGTGACATGAGGCAGGAGCTATCCTAACCACATCTCTATGAGTCTCTAATAATCTACCATGTAAACGAAATTAACCAAGTTGTCAATTGTTTTAAAAGATATATCAAATCTGCAATCCAATTAACTCATCCGAATCATGCTAACAAAACGTACATAGTCAAGATTTATCTAGTGTGATCTAAAGGTTGGCAATAGTTGCTTTTGCAGATCCAAAGTTACAAATCGCATAGGTAACTATTCAATCTAGACATTCAAGGTCATCAAACACACATCAAGTAAAGAAAATAAACATATTCATAAGACCAGAGTTACTCCCCTACTCTAAACAACGAGTAGGTTAGCTCCTCATAGTTATGAGTTCAACAATCAAGAAAGAGTTAAATATCATAGACAAAGTAAAAAGGTAAAAAAAAGCTCTCGGACCCGGTGGAATGTTGTTGCTTGAACCTCTTCGTACTCCCTTTTACTATCGTCTTCTTCACCAATTATCTTCTCTCAAACAATGAGTTGACTAATCTAGAACAAGACTTTGATGGTGTTTTTCTATCTTGTGACAACTCTTCTGGTTTCTTCCCTTTGAAAGTGGTGGAAAAGTGGTTTTGAGAATTATGAGTGTAGTGCCTTAACTGCTGAACGTAGCCCCTATTTGTAGCTTTTTTTTTCGTTCTGGCTGCATTTTAGGGTTTCTAACTTGCGACCCAATTTTCCTCTGATCACGCGACCCCTACGCAATGGGACCTTGATCGCGCGCCACCCGCTCGACGCGATGGTGATCGCTCTACCTTTTGTTTTCCTCCTTGCGTTCTCTTGGTGTCTTTTCTTCAATCACGCTATATTCGGTATTTTCTATTTGTGTAGTGTTGTAGCGCTCCCGTAGAGCTTGAACATACCGAAATATTGTCTCTGACCAGCTGTTGTCCAAAACATCTATTTTGTTGCCTCGTTTAGCCTCATTTTGTCTTGACAAATTGAATATCTAAGAAAACATGAAACAATACTTAAACAAGTAAATATGCCATGATAAGTATTCAAAAACATAAGTAAGCAGACACTTAAATCACATTAATGAGACGCGTATCGAATACTCCCAAACTTAAACATTTGCTTGTCCATAAGCAAACTCACTTAACTTTCTCAATTTAAATTAGAATGTTATTTATAACATGCCAACATGCATAAGAGAGAATTCTCAAAATGCAACCTACGATCAGAACAAGAGATGAGATGGAATAAATGAACACGAGCACACCAAGTTTAATACATTCATATTCACATCCGTTTCATGTGCTCTGATAGTGTGTGATACTATTGTTAATGCATAAAAGTTATTTTCATGTTGCAAACTTATAAAAACATAGCTCTTAACATGTGATCACTTCCCTTTTTACTCTCCACTCTTCTATTGCCATTGACTCAAATAGATTTCATATATTGAGGATCCTTTAGGACTTTGTAAGCTTGAAATGTAGGCTAAGTGTGGGCTATAATGGAAAAAGTCATATATGAGTTCTAAAGATGTATGTAGCAAACCACTCATGTGTTACTCTTTCCTCCCTTATTTGTGCTTTCTTCTTTTGGCCATACATTTTAGGCTCTTTTTGGCACCTTTGCATTTGCATTCTTATTTTCGCAAGTATTCAAACCATCATATATTTCATGATTTTTTGAGAAACACCCCCAAACTTAAAGCTTTTGCACGGGTTATTTGTGTTCTCTATTATATTCATCCTTATTTTCTATTTATATTCTTCTTTTTAGCTCATGCTTTTGTATTGAGCCCCTACCTTATCACTCCTTCGATCTACTACATCCATCTCTAGAAATGGGTAGGATATAACTTCTTTTTTCTTTTTGTCTCATGGTAGGAAAATAGGCTTCATAAACAAAGGCTTTATAGAAAAGGATTCAGTGGGGTTCTGTGGATAATCTTATATTCATAAAGGGTTCTTAGCTTGAAAGGTTAAAATTCAATTTTTTGAAACGATGGCCTATTTCATTTCCTCAACACATTTGCATCTACATTTATCTCAAAGAATAGTCAAGCAATTTGTTTCAAGAGTCCTAATCACATGCTTCATTACTCTATTCTCATAAATAAGCAACATTCTTTTTCCAATTATGCACAACAACAGATTGAAAGGTGTATATGAAACTAAAATATGCTTTTAACCATATTACTCAACATGTACCACATGTATTCACATATTCCTTCATGTCAAATTCTTACAATATTATGCATTTACTATCATAGATTCCTACTTATTCATGCTTTCATGCTTCAAATTCCATTCTAATATCCTATTTGAAAAAAATATAGACTCAACCTAGACTCTAAGGATAAATATATAGCAAAATAAGTAAAGCAAACAGTATAGCTACCACCCCACCCTGAAACTTAAAATCACGCGATGTCCTCATTGCATAAAATAGAAAGAATTAAGTAAAGACCAGATGACTCCCCTGATCGAGCTCAAATGACACTCGTCGGACTGGTGGTGGTGCTTTCTTCTTTTGCAAAGATTTCTTCAATTTCTCTCAGCTCTCCAATGGAGGGTGTTGTTGTTTTGGAAGTGCTCCTTGATTTCTTCCAATTGACTCCCTAACTCAGCATTCTCCTTTTCTAGCTACTCTTTCACCTCTTGCCATTGCTCGCATGCCGTCTCCTGTCTCTTCGATGAAGGTGATAGAGTTTCTATCACTTGCCTCGCAATGTGATTGATGGGGTATGTATTTCGATGAAGAATATCTGTATCAAGTTCTAGACATCCTTCTCTAGTATAGAGTGCAGCGATAAGTGCTCCAAAACACATTAAGCGTGGAAGACCGTTGATGGTGTGATCCGCAACAACTTTGATTATGATTTCTCCTATGTTTGGAGTGTCTCCTTGTTTGATGCATACCATAATCTTGGCTTGTTCCCATGAAAATTCTCCAACATTAACAGGTGGTAGAATTCTCGAACTTACAAATAAATAAAGCTCTTTGTAACAAGCCTTAAGCGATCGGCTTCAAGCTTTTCTTGGTGGTTGAATTAAAATGCCCTCATGCTTGTAGCTAATTGCTCTGATGCGAACTCCTTGGTTATTTTCTGATAGGCGCTCCACATCTCCATGGATTCTTTCTTCACGTTGTAGTGTTCGAATATCGTTTGTGCAGTGAAATAGACTTCATGAAGTCGGATGATAGTTGATGACTCCCTATGATCATAATGAGCGTAAAACTCAAGTACCAGGTTGTCATTGACGATTCTCGGCATTAATGCAACTTGCTCCTAGTTGATCTTCTTCATGCTAATCCCTGGGACTACAAAAGCTTGCTCGTCCACAAAGCACTATGTAGCACCCGGATGTACGTCTCATAGCACTTTTTTGATGTGAATTTTGTCAGACCGTAGCTCCGTTGTGCTATGCTAAGTTTATCCAAAATTGTTGGTCTTCTTGTCTTTGGGTCAATCATATAGTACCGTCCAAATACCATGTTCTTCACAAAGAACAATAAAAATAATAAAAATTCTTTCAAGAAATTTTTATTGATAGGAGAAATAAAAAAGAAACAGCCTTATGATTTTTGAGAGATAGTAGAGTTGTAAGAGTAATTAGAGTTATAAATAGGAGTATTCTTAATTAGATTTTAGAAATTTTCATTAAGCTGCATAACTCTCCTAGAATAAATAAAATTACAATGGAAACAACTCATGTATCAATGGAATTTAATCATAAGGAAAATATAAGTATGGTAAGAAAGGTAAAGTTAAAGGTTGCTAAGCCAAATTCCGTAAATTCTGGTTTCTGCATGTCTCCTATTGCCCTTCGAACTGAAAGGCGTCTGCTGCAAGTAAAAGCTTCCGATCGCGCGACTCGATCGCGCGTGGGGAGTAAAAGTTATCCATAGTGACCCTGAAGCTGTAAGAATGGTCGCTAGTACCGAACGAGGGGCCACTAAAACTCTCCACTTGGAGTACAAATCACGCGGATCATAAAAGAGCGTCAACCGATGTCAGAACGTGATCTCCTTTAATTAACGGGTGGCCCGTATTAAACTACTATCAGTAGATCCGTCTACCACGAAGCAATATTTATGGACTCCCATCCTCGTAAAAGTTATCAACTGCGACCCCGAAGCTGTGAGAATGGTCGCTAGTACCGAACGAAGGGCCACTGAGACTCTCCACTTGGAGCACAAATCACGCGTATCATAAAAGAGCGTCAGGCGACTGTTAGAATGTGATCTCCTTTAATTCACGAGTAGTCCGTATTAAACTACTATCAGTAGATCCGTCTACCACGAAGCAATATTTATGGACGCCCATCCTCACTATTTATGGAGGAATGACGACAAATCCCACTTGAACGTCCGAGACCTTATAAATAGAAGGCTAGATCAACATTGTAAACCAATTCAAATTGAGATAACATACTTGTATTCTATATTCACCTAAAAACAATATATTTCTTCTTTATTTATCCAACTTATCTCTATTTTTACACATAAAACGATCTTCGTAATTCAAATATTCACCTAAAAACAATATATTTTTTCTTTATTTATCCAACTTATCTCTCTTTTTACACATAAAACGATCTTCGTAATTCAAAAGCGTCATTCGTATAAGCTCTCATATTCATGCACTTTCTCTCTACGAATCCCGAAAATTGCGTTTCGAACCACATCTTTTCGATAACTAAGGAATAACCGAACCGGTTAATTTGGCGTTATCAATCACATTTTAATATTCAACACAATATGCACATAAGGGAAAAACTAGTTATTAAAATTAAATCCATCAAGTCCAGCACATTGGTAATCAAATCAACCGGGACTTTAGCAAATTTACAATCATCGCCTATAGTAATATTGTTCCCCAACTGGCTGACCAAAATCTGTTTTATTTCCATTTACCATGATGTCCATATAAACGAATACAGTCATACACCGACTTAATGAGTTAAAAATTACGCACACAGACTTGAAGTTATGAGTGTCTTGGTTTAACTTTCTAATCGATATGCGATTTTTTTTTTTAACACAAACAACTTTTAATAAACTATTTTGGAGTTGATCAAATTTTTTAAAACCTATTTTGGTATTACTGGAATAGTACAATTAGCATTTACGTCATCAAAAAAACTGACCAGGAAATATGGCCTGGTGTCCTTATAATCTTATATACAGTATGGTCTCTATTGGAATATTTGTTTGTTTTACAAAATCTCAAACATATATAATTTAAACTCAAATATAGTATTTTTCCACTTAGAAAAATATATGTTATTTATGATTTATCCAACGTTTAGTCTTGTCTCGTAACTATGATACGTGACTCTTCTCGTAGTGAATTGTGATGAAAATATGTCCCAACGTTGCCACCAATTAATTCATATAATATGTCACGTCGATACCAATTAGTAACATTGGACTTGATACTGTCTACAAAATGACAAACAAAACCCACATAATTAATTACTTCCCACCTTAGCCGTCTAATGAGGAATCTGATGATTTCATTAAACTATGATTTTATTGATTAATGCCAAAAAAATAGTGACTGAAAGTGGCCAAATTACATTGGATTTTCCAATTTTGGGGCTTGGTATCTAATCACACATACTCACACACTCATTGAGGGAGGATCTATGAAAGTGGGTGGTGGACTCTTCTCTGTGGTTGACGTAAATTAATCAAAATATTTAAAACGGTATTATCATGGAGACAAAGGGACATTGCTTAGTGACACCATTGCTTATTGGTGGGTGGTATTATTGGGCGACACATAGAGTTTAATCACGGTTTGAATTGAAAATAATAATCACTACTGTATCAAATTTAAACCGGAATTCAATGATTGAAACACGAACACTATATTTTGTAGGTTTAAGTTTGCTCTAAGTTGTTTTAAGTAGCTTCAAAGAAACAATGATATGCTTTCTGAGAGGACTATATCATTCAAATTCAACATCGATATCTTACAATCTCGACATATATAATATAATTGTGTTACTTCTAAAGTTCTAATACACTATCAGAGTCTACCCATTTCATATTTTTTTTAAATAAAAATAAACTAAAATCTGAGTCTACCCAATTAGAGTGGATAATATCCAACTTATAAGATATGATCTAATTTTAATAACAACATACATAGGAATTCTTAATTTATTCCAAGAACAAATGTGCTTAAGTTTTTGATTTTTCGAAATTCTGAATTCAGTTTTTGATTTCACAAAATTCTGAATTCATTTTTCTATTCTAAATTAAGATATTTTAAACTATACTTAATACTAATTGTAGGACTTACAGGCCACGCCTCATGACTTACGCTTTCTCTTTAAATTTACATACGTCCAACGTACGCCTTATATATCTTCTTCTTCTAAAACTGCGATAGATTCTATAACCAGAACTATATTATATCATTCAAAATATACTAATTAATTCACATAATTGTATTTTTTCTCCATGAACGTATATCAAATAATTCCGCCAATTTTGATGACAATAACGTATTTAATTTCCTTGGAAAGGCCTATGCATGTATGATATAGGGATATTTGTTAAAAAGAGAATCTTTCGGGCTATTGTGCCCACTTGTTACAAGTGGACACATATCCTTGAGATTTGAATTATGTTATATTGGACTAATGCTCATTATTACGAAGGAGGATTCCGTTAATTTCATTTGGATAGATAAGATTTGGTTCGCAGGTTTAATTTAGAGTTAAAATTAAGCTATACATTGTGGTCTTATTGAATTTACATAATTTCTCGCGTTCCTCTAATATCTTGATTTATTTACTAAAGGTAAAAGGTTTTTCCCTTCCGACAAAATCTTTTTAGATTCAAGCTGCAATAATTTCATTTGTCAATTGCTAATAATATTGTTTTTCTTTTACTCGTTTGTGGTGATGGCTTATATATTCTTCAGAGTATAAGACAGAACTATGAGAGAAACCCTATCTTGGATATACAAAATAGTACTATTCATATCGTTGTTTCCTGTCTTATTTATACCATTGTTGTTAACTTTGTTAGAAGCCACAATGCAAATTTATGAAGAAAGAAATACTAAGATACTACAAAAACTGAAATGTAACAGATTATAAGATTTAAGATGCTACCAAGATGTTTTTCTCACTAAAGTATTAGAAAGAGATGATCCCAATAACTATTATTGGAAAGAAAAGTTTATTTCTGGTTTACCTAAGCTCTTTTGAAGAGAAAGTTAGAGATAGAATAAACTACTCAACAAGATATCTATAATTTATCTTATGGTGAAATTATCAATCATATTAATATTACGACTCTTCAATTATGCAATAATTTGAAACTCAAATCACAATTGAAAACTCAGAACAATATTAATAGAAATGAACTTGAAAACTGATGTGAACAATTCAGATTCGAAAAGTTCAAACAACCAGTTAGTCAAAAGTTTCACAAGAAACACCACCACACAAATAAACGACCACAGTTTAGAAATAAAAACTACATGTTTAGCACACCTTTTAAAAATAATAAAAACTATCATAAGACCCCTATAGACAAAATTATTTATCATAAGTGTAAAAAACCTGGACACAATGCAAATACTTGCAGAGTGAGGAACAAGGTTTTGTCATTAGAGATTGAAGATGATTTAAAAAAAACATTAATAAATCTTATTGGGCAAATAAATCTTGGCGAGGAAAGTGACGCGGATCGATTTTCATATAATAAAATTGGCTTAAACCAAATTCGTACTGAATACGAAGTCTCTTCTGATTCATTAGAAGAGGAGAGTCATAGTTGTAATTGTGAACCATGTATGATGGCACTACAAGATTTCGCGCCCATTCACGACCGAAAACTCCCGACCGGATTTCGGTCGGGAACATTCCCTACCGATATTCGGTCGGGAGGACTTTTCCCGACCGATATTCGGTCGGGCATTTTTAAAAAACAAGTCCCGACCGCAAATCGATCGGGAAAGGACATTCCCAACTGCAATTCGGTCGGGAATATTATTCCCGAACGAATTGCGGTGGGAAACTCTGGGCGGGAAATTTCTCGCCCAGAGTGTAGCCCTAATCTCGACCCAGCTGGGCCGCGCAGCTGGGCCGAGAGTTCTCGACCGAATTTCGGTCGGGAATGAGTCATTCCCGACCGAGATTCGGTCGGGAAAGAGGGAGGTATTTCTATAAATACCTGCCTCCCCCTCTTCATCATTCCCGACCGAAATTCGGTCGGGAAAGAGGGAGGTATTTCTATAAATACCTCCCTCCTCCTCTTCATTTTCACTCAACTTTTTTCTCTCTCCCCATATTATTGCCGACCGCCTGCCCCTCTTTCGCGACCGATTATCCGTCGCCACTTCCGATTCGATAATTTTTTTTGCTTTTTCTTGTTTTTTATGTTATATTTAATGTTTTAATATTAATTATTTATGTTATATTTAATGTTTTAATATTAATTGTTAGATATTGTAGAAATTGTTAGGATTTAATTATTTATGCCTTTAGGAATTGTTAGGCTTTGGGAAATTGTTAGATTTTTATGCCTTTAGGAATTGTTAGACTTTAGGAAATGTTATAGTTTTATGATTTTAGTAATTATTTATGCCCTTAAGAATTGTTAGGCTTTGGAAAAATGTTAGATTTTTATGCTTTTAGGAATTGTTAGGTTTTAGAAAATATTATAGTTTTATGATTTTAGTAATTATTTATGCCTTTAGGGAATGTTATAGTTTTATAATTTTAGTAATTATTTATACCTTTAGGAATTGTTAGGCTTTAGGAAATGTTATAGTTTAGTAATTATTTATGAATTTAGGAAAACTATATATGATCTTTATATGTGTTAATTTATTTATTAGGACATTAATTATGGAGTTATTTATGTTATATTTAATGTTTTAATATTAATTGTTAGATATTGTAGAAATTGTTAGGATTTAATTATTTATGCCTTTAGGAATTGTTAGACTTTGGGAAATATTTATGACTTTAGGAAAAACCTATATAACTTAGTATTGATTAAATTTAGGTCATCTCTACAATTAGCAAAATTCTAACTAAGATGCTTTTACTTAGTTCGTAGCACTCCTCTTCGACGACATGTCGTCGCGTGATAGAGATCATGGTCAGCCCTCGAAGAGAGGGCGTAGTGGTCCATCGAGCACTCCATCGAGTACTCCACCTAATGGTCCATCGAGGATAGGTCCTCGTCTACGGATCATTCATTCTGGCGGTGCACCACCCGCTCCTGTCGATGCACCTGATAGCGATCTTAGCGAGTCCCCTACTTCTTCACATCCACATAGGCGTATCGTACCGAGCGGCGGTACTCCACCAGATCTAGTAGTACCATTTTGACTAGATGATGATCACGTAGCATCGACACCATCGTCATCATCTAGGCCATCGTCATCATCGAGGCCACCGTCATCATCAAGGCCTACGACACCTAGGCCACGCTCTACAGAGTCTACACCGGCGGGTCCTAGTACTTCTTCCACTGCAGACGATGCCGGTGCAGGACCATCTTCAGCGACACAGCAGAGACCGAGCCGAGGCATATCGAGAGGGTCACAGGTTCCGGCTGATCGTAGAGCCCGTCGTAGGGTACATCTGGATGAGTACGGCGTATTTCATGATGGGAGCAAGATAGCGTCGGCGATTACCTCGATCATTAGGGGGTTTATGAAGACGTGTATTCCTTCATACACCGAGGTCGACCCAGAGGTCCAGGGACAGATGTGGGCTAAGTTTAAGGTGAGATTTTGAAAGTTTACTAAATATATATACATAGTAAGATTTTTATTTAACGAAACCTTAATTAAAAACCTTATTTAATTGCAGAGCATATACTACATTGATCCGACTGACATGGTTCGGGCACATTCCGCATACGAGGCGAAGGCTAAGAAGTGTTATAAGGAAATCATGTACAATGTGAAGAAGAACTATTACAACAGGCTCGATGATCCGAGGTGGGAGACGCGTCCGAAGAACAGTTGGATGAGCGACAAGTTAGAGAGGATGTTTGTGACACATTGGTAGTCGGTTGACCATGCGAAGAAATCAGAGTCAGGACAGAAGAACAAGCGTGGAGGAGGAGGAGAGGCACCAGACCTTGATCGTCCTACACGAGCTACTCATGCCAGTGGGTCCCGGAGCTACACGGAGATTCGACGTAGGATGGTATGTCTTATTAAATTGAGTTTCTATACGAATAACTATTGTTTTACATTTAAATAGCTAAAAAACAAATGTATATCCATATGCAGGCTGCTTCGAGACCTCCAGGGGCCCCTGAGCCTCGGCACGATGAGGCATATTGTTATCAGCACACACATGTGCCCAGTGGTCTGCCAGAGGGAGCTCCACGTCGCCGCGTTTGGGTTCACCCACCGTATAGGGCTATCTACGTAAGTATTTAACTTGTAAAGCAATCTTTGATTACTATATTAACATATGTCTTCCTTAATTATGTACTAACAATTCTGACAAAATGAACAGGAGGACTACATGCGCCGTATGACCGAGAGGTACGAGGCGGATCGTTCTACGTGGCCACCACTAGATTAGGAGTTGTGGAGTCTCGCGATAGGAGTATTGAAGAAGGGGAAGGCTGCGGGTCTCCCTACGGATGCATCTCACGATCGGTTTGGTTTCTCGATGAAGAAGAAGCCAAAAACGACACATGACTATGCACGGACGTTGGAGAGGGAGAATCGTCGTCTTAGGACTGCTACTGATAGGGGTGAGTTGGGCCGGATTACCGCGAAGATCGGGAATCCGGCCCTCGGGATTTGGCGGTGATCGGGAGCCAGCCGTGGCTCCCGATCCGCACCGCGGATTACGACACTCCCACAACTGCGGGAGTGCCACGGATTTCGGGATCCCGTCGGAGTCCCGCAACAACGACGAGGGAGCAGCGGAGGGAGACGAGAGAGCAGCGTTTGCGGTCGCCGGAGCTGAGGGATTGTAAGATTAGGGCTAAGCATTCGTTGGGGATCTCGGAGGTGTGGTCGTGGTGGTGATTGACGAAAATGCCCTCGAGGTGTGGTCGTGGTGGTGGAGGCTGGGGGAGCGGGAAGAGGGTGGAGGAGGTTTGGCCCATGGCGGCGAGTGGGGGAACACGTGTTGTCTGCTCCTTCGCCGGAGATCCACGAGGTGGAGGGGGCAGTGGTGGGAATGACGAAGGGGGGGGTTGTGGGAATGACGAAGGCGGTGCTGCCAGCTGCGTGAAGGAGCAAGATCGGAGCTCGAATTCCAACAACAAATTCCCAGGATCGGGAGCCGCGGATCGGATCGGATTACGACCATGGCTCCCAATCCGATCCGCAGTAGTTGCTGCGGGAGAGATTTCCCGCAGCAACGGGTCGGATCCCCTGTCGGATTTTCCCCGAATTGGGGAAAATCCGGTCGGGTCGGGTCGTGGGAACCCGACCCGGCCCTCCCACCCCTAGCTACTGATGAGAGGGTTGATGAGCTTATTACTCACGTAGAGTACTTGACCCAACACATCACCCAGACTACAGGTACTCCTTCATCTCGACCCATGCCTACAAGGGGACTCATGCGTGATGCTCGTCGAGCCGGCCAGCGTTCCTCGCCACCCCCTCCTGATCCTTTTGCGCATGGTGCTCCAGATTGCACGCTGTGTGATGATGAGTACGAGGATGTCCCCGAGGATGACACTCTCGGTGGTGATGCAACCGATCTTGCCGGTTATGGTGATGATGGTGCTGGACCCTCCACAACTCCTGATACATTTGGATTTCATGACGAGGACTATGAGTAGTAGTAGTTTTATTTGTTTTAGGGTTATTTTTGTATTGAAAACTGTGTTAGTTGTTTGTATTTATGTAATTTGTTTGATGCTTGGACCAATTATGTAATGTTAAACTAGTTTCGTATTTATTCTGTAATTATGCGGAGTAGTTGTGTATTATTTGTTCGTTTGATGCGAAGTAGTAGTATTATTTGTTCGTTTTATCTAAGTATTGAAAACTGTGTTAGTAGCTTGTTTATTGGTAATTATGTAAATGTTGTTATTACTACAAGCACGAATACAAACTATAATATGAAATTAAACAACGTGAATCAAATTTTTTTATAAAATAGAAATCAACCACTAAACCATAATCGATGCCAGTCATACATACTATCCTCAGAATCTGAGTCACTCATTATCTCTTCCTCTTCCTCTTCCTCTTCCTCATTGCCCTCGTCGTCCTCGTAGCCCTCCTCTTCCTCGTTGCCCTCCGCTGTTGCCACCTCGTCAACCACATCAAATCCCTCGTTGGCCAATTGGATATTTATATCGAATGAGGAAAGGTCCACGCATAAGTTAAACCCTTCAGATGCATTCTCTTGTAGCACTTGGTTCGGCATCCCCGCGTCGACATCGTTTGATCCCGCAACTGATGACATATCGATTATGTGTCTGGCAGGAATAGTGGATACGGCCAACCATCCTCTCTGTCCCGGTCGCCCTGTCGTCTTCTTTGGATAGGGCACATAGTATGCCTGTTTTACTTGGTTAGCGAATATAAATGGCTCATTGGTGCTGAGGGTACGCCTTGGGTTGATGTCAACCAACTTGTACGTTGAATACTCCTTCGTACCTGCGTTTATATCATACCAAACACATTTGAACAAGACTATTTATAGGGGCCGGATTCTGCCCCAATATTCCACCTGTATAATGTCTTTCAACGTTCCATAGAAGTTGGTAGCATCGGATCCTCCCATGTCTCCCTTAACATAAACACCGCTACAATCACCCTTCTTCGGGCCCAAAATCATATCGGTGTGAAATCTAAACCCATTCACAATGTATCCCTCATAGGTTGTCACTGAATAAGCCAGACCTGTGATTAGAGGATCTATTCATACGTCGGTCTCGTATTTCCCACTTGAATATGTCTGCTTGAACCATGCTACGTACTCTTGGTTCCTCTTGGATTGTACCTCCATTGGACTTAGTCCACCGCAATCCTCTTCTACGAACAGTCCGCATAGGAAAATCATCATAAGTTAGTTGTCTTTAAAGCGTTTAATCATTTCGTTATTAAAAATAATTAACGACCACTTACTCCACCCATTCGTCAAGATCTTGACAGTTTAGAAGCGTGTAAAGCTCTATTTGCTCCATCTCATCGGAAGTCAAGTATCGCCTTTTGTTTAGTGGCCCACTCCGTGCTATCCAGTGTCTCGTTCCTGTTGAGTTTTTTATATTTAGTCTGAAAAGAAACATCCAAATATTGAGAACACATATTGGACAGCTCAACAAGTAGGTATTGATTGGCTATGGATCCCTCCACCATCGCCTTGTTCTTTACTGAACTCTTCATGTCGAACATCCGCCTAGTTCATAGAAACGAAAGATTAGGCAAAGAATCGATATTTGTAAAAGATAATTGTTATTAAAAATATAAAACCCTACCTCTCGAATGGATACATCCATCTATAATGAACTGGACCACCAACTCTAGCCTCGTACGGAAGGTGTATGGCTAAATGCTCCATAGAGTCAAAAAATGAAGGAGGAAATATCATTTCTATCTTGCACATTGTAACAATAAACGATTCCTCTAATCGCTCCATATCTTCGGCCGACACCTTTGAGGCGCAAATTGCCTTAAAAAAAGGCTAATCTCTACTAAGGTCCCCCAAATCTCGGGTTCCAAGAATTCGCGAAATGCAATCAGGATCAATCTCTGTATGAAGACGTGACAATCATGACTCTTCATTCCATACAATTTTCCTTGTTGTTTTTGCACACATCGTCCCAAGTCCGAGGCATATCCATCAGGAAACTTCAGTTCAGTCAGCCAATCAAGCACCATGTTCTTTTGATCCCTCGTAAGACAATATTTTGCCTTTGGCTTTATATACTCACTTCCTCTGCCACTGGGTTTCAAGAACAATTCTTTACGTTTGGTCAACAACTTAAGATCGTGCCTCGACTTAATGTTGTCCTTCGACTTAGCATCGTCCAACACCGTGTTGATGATGTTCTCAAAAAAGTTCTTCTCACAATGCATCACATCTAGATTGTGGCGAATCAAGTTCGTGGACCAATAAGGTAGTTCCCAAAAGATGCTTTGACGACACCAGTTATGAGTTGTGTTAAATCCCGGAAGCTTTGTGGAGTTTGCCCCAAATCTAACCGATCGTAGCCTATCCACAATTGCCCTCGTCTCCGCTCCTGTCTTCCTTAGAATGGGCGCTTCAAGTACCTCCCTACTCTTGTAGAAATCCTTCTTGTTGTATCTCCATTTATGACCCTCTGGTAGAAACAGACGATGACAATCGAACCACGAGGCTTTTCCACCATGCTTAAGTGTAAAAGAATCTGTCTCACCCATGCAATAAGGACACGCCAGCTTACCGTGCGTACTCCACTGGGACAACATTCTATAAGCAGGAAAATCGCTAATAGTCCACATTAGGGTAGCTCGCATTTGGAAGTTATCCTTTCGTGAGCTGTCATATGTCCACAAACCATTACTCCACAAATCATTCAACTCATCAATCAACGGTCTCAGCAAAAGATCCAAGTTCTTTCCAGGACTCTTTGGACCGGGTATAATAAGGCTCAGAAAAATGAACTCCGGTCGCATGCATAAATCCGGCGGAAGGTTATAAGGGGTATCAAACACGGGCCAACAAGAATAGTTCTTTCCAGATGGCCCAAACGGTGTGAACCCATCAGTACATAGGCCGAGTCGGACATTTCTAGGCTCTGCTGCGAAGTCCGGATACGTACGATCAAAAGCTCTCCACGCCTCGCCTGCAGCTGGGTGAATCATTCTATCAGTTGACTCTCGACACTTCAAATGCCAAGTCACATGTCTCGAAGTGCCTACAGTATAAAGCAACCTATGTAATCGAGGGCCTAGGGGGAAGTACCATAATTTCTTCCTTGCGACCCTGGACTTTCTACCAGCCTCGTACCTATCGGTCTTGCATATCGGACACGATGTGAGAGCCTTGTTGGCATTATCGCCGTAGTACAAGAAACAAAAATTCCTACATACGTTGATCTTTTCGTACCCTAAGCCCAAACCCGCGAGCATCTTATTCATGTCTGGAACCGTATTCAGTAGCATTTCCTCAATCTCTGGGTCCATAATATCTTCAGACAATCTTAAGTACTTTTCGCAAGCGACATTAACTACTTTGTGCATCGTCTTGGTAGTTAAGAACTCGACAAACCACTGGAGCCCAGTCTTAGACTTCTTACTGTTCATTTTTATGTCTCCCATCTGCATCAATTTGTAGAACTCCTTTGCCTCGGGACTTGGATCTTAGTTGCGCACCTCTCCCTCAACAAATCGACCCCCATATGCATCCACAACCAATTCTCTAAACGAAGTATCGACATGAACCGGACTATCAATGTGAATACTAGCAGACGGTGATTCAGGTACATATGATGTAGATGCCTCGCTCGCCTTCTCTCCATGCAACACCCATATCCAATATTGATACACAAACCCCCACTTATGAAGATGATCTCGTACTACGTTTTGATCAAAAAACTTTAAATTGATGCATCTCTGGCACGGGCACCTAATACAATTTCTTAGGTCTACGTAATCTCTCTGTTGTGATGCATATTGTATGAATTCACGAACCCTAATCACGTAATGTTGATTCAAATAACCAGTGTTACTACCTATCCTATCGTACATCCAAGATCTATTGGGACGATAATCCATTTCTAATCTAAGAAAATTAAAAAGAAATTATTACAATTAATTTGACCAATCAATATATTTATCATTTATATTAAAATTTTAAAACACGAGTACATAGAAGCCAAGGCAATTAATACTTACTTGTTGTAGCGTAGAAAATACTTAGATCAAGTATTGTTTGCAAACACACGCCCCTCGTTGCATTTACCGCAATATCTAAAACAAAGAAACATGAAAAAAAGTTAATAAAGATGATCTTAATTGAGAAAAACTAACAAAAAATTGTTATAACAAAAGGAAATCGTGGATACCTTAGCAAGTGATGAGTGTTGGAATGATTTTTTAAGTGGAATAGGGAGGGGTATTTATAGGGGGCTGACAGTATTCCCGACCGAATTTTGGTAAGGAATAACAACGTTAACTATTATAGGGTTTAGGGGTATTGGCGACCGATTTTCGGTAGGAAATAATATTCATATTCTTAATTTCACAATTTCGCTCTCAATTTTAGATAAATCGTTGATTTAATGATCAAGTAAATCAATATTAGTTATATATTACTAAAAATCTCAAAAACAATTAAATTTAGTTGCACGTTGATGAATCGTTTGAAGTGTCGATTCATATTATAACTTATAAATAGATTGGTATATGTGGCTACTAATAATGTAACTACTTACGATTATGTTAAACATATGTTAATATATATATCACAATTAGCCTCTCTATGCTAACGTTCGTAACAAATGTTAATCGCCAATTGTGAATACTCCTCTATACAACGTATGATTATTATATGTAAAACTCCAAACTAACTTAACTTATATATTCCGGTAATCTATGCAAATTTAATAATTAAAAGTACATTAAACTAACTAACTATTAGTGCAATTCATGTATTTAGTGAGATTCTATAGTTATACTTAACAAACACATCAAGATTTTCCAAAAGATCGAAAAAAATTAAAATTTACTATTTTTCCCGACCGATTTGCGGTTGGGAAAAAAATATTCAAAGTCATTCCCGACCGAAATTCGGTCGGCATTGACACTTATTGCCGACCGGAAATCGGTTGGGAATAATATTCAAAGTTATTCCTGACCGATATTCGGTTGGGAATAATATTTAAAGTTATCGCCGACCGAAATTCGGTCGGGAATAATATTTAAACGTTTCCCGACCAATATGCGGTCGGCATTGGTCGCGTTTCTGGGCAGCATAGTATTGTCGACCGAAATTCAGTCGGCAATTTTTGAAAATTTGGCGGTTTTTGAAAATTTTCAACTTTTCCGACCGACTTTCGGTCGGGAATAATCGGAAAAATTGGCGGGACTCGGTGGGAAATTCAAATTTGACGAAAATTCAATTTTTTTAACTTTTTCTATAAATACACTTCATTATTCTCCTCATTTTTTCATCTCCGAACACTTTTTTCATCTCCAAAAACTTTTTCAAACACTTTTTTCATCTTCAAACACTTTTTTCTTTCAACTTCAAAATTAAAATTTTCACTTCTTTATTCAACTTTTCAATAATCAAACACTTATTTAATTTTTTTGTGTTTGAGATTGAGCAATGAATCAAAAATTTAATTGCTTACCTAAAACACAAAAAAGCTAAATAATGTTTTAAAATATTTCAAAATAGTAAAAAAAATAAAATATTTCGGTAATTATTACCGGATTTTTTTTTTATTCTGATGAGTTTTATTCCTGACCGAATTTCGGTCGGGAATAATATAAATATTATCCTCGACCGCACTTCAGTCGGTAATAGTATGAATATTATTCCCGACCGATTTTCGGTCGGGAATAATATAAACATAATTCCCGACCGGGATTCGGTCGGGAATACCAAAAATTATAGCCGACAGATTTTCGGTCGGGAAATAAATAGAAGAATTTCTGACCGAAAATCGATCGGGATGTTTGAAAAAAAATTCTCGACCGAAAAGCGGTCGGGATATAATGTTCCGACCGTTGACCGGTCGGGACTTTTTGCGACCGGGATTCGGTCAGGATTGCCGGTCGGGAAAAGACCGGGCCGACCGAACTCCGGTCGCGAAACTTTTTCCGACCGAAGCAATGCCGATCGGCCCGTCCCGACCGAAATTCGGTCGGGAATAGACAATTCCCCACCGAAAATTGTCATTCCCCACCGACATTGCGGTCAGGAATGATCCGGAAATTTTGTAGTGTGGTTTGCAATTGTGATAACAAAATGAATGTTCTAACTAATGATAACCAATTTGAACTTATACTTGAAATGCTTGAAATGGTTAAGGATCCTAATACCCAAATCTTATATTTAAATAAGCTAAAAGATATAATAACAACCAAAGAAGAAACATCCCAACGAACTAAAACTCATAAAACAAAATTTAAGGCTATTATTAAATTCTTTAATTCTTCTAAACATAGTAAACTCACTATTCAAGATTTGTAATGTGAAATAAATGGTTAAAAAGAGAAGTTTAGCAGATTAAGATAGATCATGACAAACTCCAACAAGACCTTCTGATATATATATATATATATATATATATGTATATATATATATATATATATAATATCCACATATATGTATATATATTTATATGCAGGTTCAATCTCATAGATTGATGTAAGCAAACGACATTTTCAAAAAAATTATGAAGTTTATTGGGTTCTTTGGTAGTTTTTTTAATATATAAAGTATGTGTGCAATATTTAAATTTTTTGAGGTATTTTTGGAGAATTATGCAGTTTTCTAGTACCTCGTGTAATTTGTTTTACAAGGTATAGTGCAATAATTAGACTTTCTCGATAATTCTAGGTTATTTATTAATTTCTGTAGGGCTTTCTGCAACATGTGGGTCTTAAATGTAAATAACATTATTTCTTCTACGTCCTATTATTACTTTTATATGATAACGAATTTCATTGAAAGTATTTTTTGTTGATCGATGAAGACTACAATCCTAAATTAATTGCCAGTCTTTAACTTTTTAGGACTCTCACAAACTTATGAAGTTTTGTTGAGTTTTCCTGCATTTTTCAATTTTACAGATGGTTGTTTGTTTAATCTTGTGGGATTCTTATGTAATTTTTAAAATATATGAGATCTTTCTGCAATTAATATTTAAAGTCCACGGGACTTGCACCCAAATGTTTGACTCAAACAGTATTCTACTTAAGATTTACAATGTAGGTTTTACATCAAGCCAAAGCTTAGAATCCCTCTAATATTTGCGGTTGCAATACCTATCCCTTAACTTGTTTTCGGAATACTCGATTGAATCGAAGAACACACTAAGTTATTCCAGAGATCCTCTGACTTAATGCTCCTCAAAAAACCTTTGACTCGATACAGTACTGACTCACTAATATCTTTTTCAAAGTGCCTTTTCACTGTGTCGAGTCTTCTCCTTATATAGGCATGAGACGAATCTCTGTAGATCTTTAGTTGCAACCATTGCAGATCTTCTTCCCTTAACGAATAAGATCTTTGTATCTCTAGTTACACTCTACACGGATCTTCTTTCTTTATAGATAAGCTTATCTAATTATCCGGTTGCAACCCGAATATCTTTCCTTGCCTTATCCGAGAGATTCCTGCAATATCATACAAGATATCCAATTGCATATGCTACCTAAATGTGTCTAGATGCATAATAAGAAGATATATGTTAGTTAAATGGTAAGATGGAATCATATCTTATGAAGTTATGAAAGGATTAGCAGGATAATTTCCATCTACGATTTAACTTTATCCTTAATGATTTAAAGAAAATAACATCAATAATATAAGCCCAATCCAAGTGTGAGGGACGGCCCTAACAATATATAAGCACACCTTTGTCCTAGATTAGCTCCTCATTTTACTGATATTTTGTGTTGCTCTAGGGTTAATCATCATGTCACTTTAAAAAGAGATGTGGAATTTAATTCCACACTGTTTTGGCTTAAATCTTCTCGAGTAAGTAGTAAGTTTTGGCTATTGAAAAAACTATCATAAATTGAAGTCTTCTACTATTTATTCTCTATAATATTTCTATAGCATTTTATACAGAGTGAAACATAGTTAGAGAGTGTTGTTAGTGAGAAGGCTATGTGGGGGTCGTTTGGGGCGAATGGCAATTATGTAGTATAAAGTTTTTTATACATTGTAGATTATGCTCGAGTCCTCGAGGTTTTCTCAGATTTTGGAGTTTTTGCATTAAATTATGGAGGTAAAGCTCTATAGTGGTAGTGTTGTATACATATACTGTTAAGGCACGGTTTTGTACGAAGAAATTTGTTATGAAGCAAAACCTTGTCACTCCACCAATTACACAAGAATCTTGAAATCCTGGTAGAAAAGATGACCTATGTATTTCTAGGGGTTAACTTCTTACTACTATGGTCTAATGGAAATTCATCTGGTGCAATGGCGGTAAGCACGGGTACGGATATGGTGAATTTTTAGAAGAAAATCTATTGCGATTTGTGGCAATTTCAAGTTGGGACTACATTGATTTGGTTGGGTTACACAAGGAATCAACTGGTGGAGTTACTGCGACACGTAGAGGCATTACTGGCACGATGGGTTCAGTTGCTAACGTAACATGTGAAATTTGTTGGGAATGGTGCAGACACTCAGACCAGGAAAGAAAAGTTATCTAGGACGATAAGTCAATTTGGCAAGCGACTCTTAGTCAAGCACTCGTGAAACTAAAATGACCTACTTTAGTGATGTGTTATAAGAGGCAGTACCTTCTGACGGCATGAGACGGTAAGGTTTCTATGAGACAAGGCGTTGGTATTATTGGGTCTCTGTTTACAAACGTGCATGACTTGGCATAAATGCAAGGTGTGTGATTGATGTCAAATGGCTACTTATTTCCATGAGAGGCAAGTTTTAAGTTGCAACATACTTTCAACATATGTTTATTTTTGACATGGGCCAATTGTGCTTTTATGATAGAGGAAGTTGTTTCTGACTCAAGTATGATTGCGTTGAGTGATAGCGTGAGCTATAATGATCTTCTGCGGTGAGTGGGCTTATGGTCGTCCAAGGCCAGAGTAGAAATATTTTTAAAGATATGATTGATCACTAATCAAATCTTCAAGGTGCAGATTCCTGAAAAATAAATGATTCGCTTGCATGTGATGTTATTGTTTGCAAGAAAGTTTTGAAGATGTAGAATTTAACTCCACATGGTTGTGGCCTAGATTTTCTTGTATAAACTACGAGCTTTTACTATAGGAGAAACATCATAAAATGTATTCTTCTACTATTTATTCTCTCTAATATTTATGTATCTTTTTAATACATGACCGTTGGGCTGAGTCAAAATTATGTAATTGTACGAAATTCCTTCATAGTGGATTTTTGCTTGTGACCCCGTGTTTTTTCTCTGGTTTTAGAGTTAACACGTTAAATTATTGTGTTGTTATTACATTAATTTTTTATTCATGTTGCTTCGTATATCTACGTTGGACAAATTCTCAAAGCGGTATTTGAGGCAGTTCAAATACCTAACAATTACCTCATAAACTTGTTAGGAATTATGTGGCTGATATTCATTATGAAAAAATAAAGTTTTTTTATTTAAAATGATTGGTATTAAAATAATATTTGCAATAATTTCAAGAAATAAAGTTAATACATTTTAAAACGTTTTCTTTTATCTCTATATTTCTTTCCAAATTTAGAGGGCGTCCGTTTGTTTATTATCTTTTAAATATTTCCTTATGCAAATTCTAGTGTGGTTATTGAATATCAGTGCATAACTTGTATAACGGTTAATTAAGGGGACTAATACGTTGAATTCTAAAATAATATTATTATTAAAAGTCTCCCTAAGATAGTCCAAGAATAAAGTTTCTCTCGTGTTGCTGGACTCCAGTCGTTTTCATTATATGTGAAACCTTACAAGTAAAAGAAATAACCAAGCAAAAACCTTAGTCAAAGGGAGGTGTCCAAGTTTTTCAAAGGTACGTGGAACTCTAAAATTCCGCTAAAAATTAAGATTCTTTGTTGGAAATTTGTTTTGAACATTTTTTCTTCAAAAGACAACCTTTTACATAAAGGGGTTCTGGGTTATTCCAACTTGAGGTGTGTGCTTTATAAAGGAGATCTTGCAGATGTGGAACTTTTATTTTTAAAGGTGACGTGTCATATAATATTTGGATGAGAGTTTTACAGTGGTTTGGATTTTGTTGGGGGCTTAATGTTGGAGTCGAAACAATTTTTGGCAATTTTGGAATCTTTACTCGTGGAAGCAAGGAGTAGAGGAATGGCAAGAAGTGTGGTTTTTCACACTATGGTCCATTCGAAACTTGAGAAACAACATTACT
Organism: Linaria vulgaris; assembly: GCA_948329865.1. Lineage (NCBI taxonomy): Eukaryota > Viridiplantae > Streptophyta > Magnoliopsida > Lamiales > Plantaginaceae > Linaria > Linaria vulgaris. The sequence continues at coordinate 116,498,519 of OX415250.1, read as the reverse complement.
TTTAGAACAGAGACAAAGAACATTGATGTGGAATAGGGATGGAAGATGGTGTGATGTGTTTTCTAGATGTTATTCGCGATAAAAGCGATGCCCTAGCTGTTGAATGTGCTCCCCTATTTATAATTTTTGGCCCATAAAGTGTATCCCGAATGTTTCGCATAACAACCGCAAGTCACCGTGTCGCGCATATACCTGCGTGTATCTTTGGTAGTCTAGCGTAGTCGCGCGTATTGCTTCGCTGCCTGCACTACATTAAGTGTGGGATGCGCGAGTAGTGTGGGTCACTAACTTAGTCGTACGGGTCGTGCGGTTTGTTCTGTTGCCGCACTACTTCCTGTTGTCTGCTTCACGTGTCAAGTCGTGGTGTCTTGCTCCTTTTATTTATATGTTTTATTCCATGCTCATTTTTCCTCTAATACAACTCATTTTAGTTCGACTCGACTCAAAAATCAAAAATGACAAAATAATACCAAAACCAATAAAAAGGCTAAAGGAGTAATCAAAAGGTATAAGGAAACATGTACTCAAATCACGATTCATAAATGCTCAAGTAAAAGATTATTTATATGGCAAGGTGTAGTAAAACTCCATAGATCCTTCAGCTTTGTGAAAAACATCCCGGTTGCTAGAATTGCACAAATTTTGTGGATCTCCAACTCTTATATTCTTCTCTCTATCATGCCCTTCTCACCTAAGAACTTCGCATAATCGGGCACTTGTCTCATCGCTTTTTCAAGTGTAATTGATTTCGACAAGTTCTTGAATACAACGACAAATTGCTCCACATATTGAATTCTTGAAGGAAATGGAATGGGTGGGTAATATTCATTCACTAATGGTTCAAAAATGTCACCCTAAACATCTTCTTTGCTCGAGATCGTGTTCACTTGCTCTTTTGATATGTTTTTGTGTTACTTGGTAATGTCCCAGTTGGTAGATTACTAGTTGATTCGCTAATTGACCAAGTTTCTTCTCAATGTTTTTCAGTGAAACGTATGTGTTTTGGAACCTTGCTTCAATTTCCCATTCTAGCACCAGTCTTTGCCATTTAATTAAACACGATTTCTTCAAGTTTGGACTTCTTGTCATTTGATGGAAATTGCGGTTGTTATCCTCCTTGGTGTTGACTTTGTTAACCTCCCTATGAAAACCTTTGGTGATTTTGCCATCCCGGGTTGTAAGTATTAGAGTATGGACTGTTTTACCTCGGATAATTACCCGCATAGTTGATTTATTCATGCATTAATGCAATTATGCTTTGACATTCGGTGTTGAGATGATCTCCTCCACAGTTGGTACACACAATGAGTGGTGTATTTAGTGATGGACGCGCGAGTCGTGTGGGTCACTGCTTAGACACGCGAGTCATGCGGTTTGTTCTATTATCACACTGCTTCCTGGTGTGTGTTGCACATGTTGAGTTGTGGTGTCTTGCTCCTTTTCTTCCTCTATTTTATTACATGCTCATTTTCCCTCCAATATGTCTCATTTTGCTTCGACTCGACTTAAAAGTTTAAAATGACAAAATAAGACCAAAACCAATAAAAAGACTAAAAGGAGTAATCAAAAGGTATAACAAAACAGGTACTCAAATAACGATTAATAAATGCTCAAGTAAAAGATTGTTCACAGTGCAAGGTATAGTAAAACTCCCTAGATCCTTTAAATTTGTGGGAAACTTCTCAATTTCTAGAACCGCACAAATTTGTGGATCTCCAACTCTTCATTCTTCTCTCTATCATGCCATTCTCACCTAAGTACTTAGCATAATCGGGTACTTTTCTCACCGCTTCTTCAAGTGTAATTGATTTCGGCAAGCTCTTGAATACAACGACAATTGCTCCACATATTGAATTCTTGAAGGGAATGGAATGGGTGGGTAATATTCATTCACTAATGGTTCAGAAGTGTCGCCCTAAACATCTTCTTCACTCGAGATCGTGTTTACTTGCTGTCTTGGATTTGTTTTTGTGTTACTTGGCAATGTCTTAGTTGGTCGATTACTAGTTGATTTGCTAATTGACCAAGTTTCTTCTCAATGCTCTTCAATGAAACGTATGTATTTTGACACCTTGCTTCAATTTTCTATTCTAGCATCAGTCTTTGCCATGTAATTAAACACGATTTCTTCAAGGTTGGACTTTTTGTAATTTGATTGAAATCTCTGTAGTTTTTGACCTTTTCTTTGTTGATGGTTTTTTTGACCTTCATATGAAAACTTTTGGTGATTTTGCCATCCCGGGTTGTAAGTATTTTAGTAAGGATTGTTTTACCTCGAATAATTACATGCATAGTTGATTTATTCATGCATTAATACAATTATGCTTTGACATTCAATGTTGGGTTGATTTCCTTAATAGGTGGTACACACAATGAGTGGTGTATTAGAACTCATGTGCTTCAGTTTGGTGTTGGTGGACTCCACTTGTGCAGACATTTGAGTAATTGTAACTACCTCATGAACTCCCATTATTCTCCTCACTGGTGCTCGCTCTATGTTCCACTTCAATATGTTGGATGTGATAGTTTCCAACTGGGCAAATGCATCTTCATCAGTCTTTAACATAAATCCTCCTCCTCCAGAGCTAATATCGAGTATATCCTTACACCTCGTATTTAATCCAAAGTATAATTATTGAAGTAATACCTCTTTTTACAAATTGTGTTTTGGTCACCTCTTTGTCATGCTCTTGAATCTTTCCCATGCATCGGCTAATAGTTCTCATTCTATCTGACAAAAAATTACTATTTCACTTCTCATCTTCGCGGTTATTATTGGTGGGTAAAATTGGAATAAGAAAAGATGTGCCAGTTGCTGCCATATCCTGATGTTGTTGGTTGGTTACTCGTTGAGCAATTTGTTAGCTTCTCCAATGAGTGTGAATGAAAATATCTTTAAAATTGTTGAGTCCTTCTTGATTTGGAATACTTTACACGTTCTAGTGAAGTCTTTGAGATGGCTGTTTGGACCTTCAGTAACTCCTCCTCCAAACTGACTTTGACTGACCATAGAGAATATTGCTGCATTGAATGGTCCATGATCTTCATCCGCTACAATGCATGATCATGTTCCCTCTAGTGTTGGTAATACCTCCTTCTTGATTGGTCGAAGATATTAGCCTCCACCCATGATCTGGTCGTTCATCTCTGCTACAGTTGGTGCTTGTGTTGATTGTGTTCCGTTTACCTCAGTCCTTTGTGGTATGGCTTAGTCTTCTTCGTTGTTTGACATGTTGAGTTTTTCTTTCAACTTACGCAAACATGCTCTCTGTTTTTGGGTCATACAGTAATGGTGTCACATTATCTCGTCGTGGCATGCACTACTCATATCTAAAATGTGAACAAAGCAGTAAGTGTTCCTCCAAAATCAACAATTGAGAAAGTAATTGCTAAAAGATACCGTTACTCCCCGGTAATGGCGCCAAAAACTTGATGTGTTTTATTTGCGTTAGTTGTAATTTTGTGCGTCGAAGCAATAGTAAATCTACTACACATCTACGCAAGTGCACGAGGCAATGATTATAAAATGTTAAGTAAGGTTATTGTATTGCGTGCCTCAAGAGTATGCATCTTACTTTAGCAATTGGGTTGTTGAACTTTATAAAACTGTTACTTTGGTCGGATGAAAATATAAGGAGCTATTATAACTAAAGCTATAGCTACCGAAAGTAAATACAAAGACAAAATTGAATTGATTGATTGGTTTATTGGTTGGAATATATATTAAGAAAAATGCATCTAGGGATTAAAATTCGTTAATCTCGAATACGGGTATTTCATGGACAAAATACCAATCACTCTATGTAATACTTCTTTCTATCAACTATTTCTTTGGTCATGATAAATTAGGCGCACTCTCGCATCACCTGAAAAACTCCCTAACTCCTAATGATGTCAGACCGTTAGGCACTTACCCCTCTTCAGAAGTTCACCTAGTTAAGGATCCATATAGAGTTTTAGAAGAGAGCTAGAGTTTTTCTACTTAACGTAGATTCCTTGGTATACGCTAGTGCCGAAGGCTTACAGGTTTATTTGCTTGATCTACTATGCAAGTGTTGCGTTAACAATCTCCTACGCATAATTCAACATAACTATGTAATTCAACATCACCACTATGGTTATCAGAAACATGTACATGCAAAATATACCAAGGAGCATAAGCAACAAAGCACATCCAACAAAACAGTCTTAATAAAGTTAGGACAAATTATTTTTCTGCCATGTAACTTTACCTTTAATTACTTCATACCTTTTTTGGTTCGTGCCTACTTTTTCTAACCATTAACTTTCATTTTTCTATCAAAAATGCACAAATCGTCTTATTCGGACTAAAACGCTGACATGGTTGTACAATCAATAAAACGCCCTGCCACGTCGTTACTTTTTTCGGCCAAAAAACGTTTTTAACACAACATTCTTATTACACAACTACCCTTATAATATTTTTAAATTGCACTTTTACCCCATAATATATTGCACTTTGACACCCCAAAACATATATATATATATACATTTTTTTATATCTTGAAAACTATTTTGTAAAAACAATAAATACTTTAAAAATTTATAAAAATTATATAAAACAAAATACATTTCATTAAAAAAAGAAAAATATCATCATATATGTATACAGTTTTATTTTTTATATCTTGAAAATTATTTGTAAAATATAATAAATAATTAATTAATTTATTAAATAAAAAAATTAAACATTCATTAAAAATATCAATATATATACTTTTCTCATCTTCAACCCCCCCCCCCCCCCCCCCCCCTCCCCCCCGCCGCTTACCACCACCACCCTAAACTCACGGTCACCGCTACCACCAAACTCACCATCACCACCAAACCTCTAAACCCATCACCACACCACCATTTATCACCATCACCACCCAAAATTTCTTTGACTCTCTCCTCCGTCGCCGAAATTTTGAACTGCACCTCACCTGTCATAACAGAAGTCTTTAAGGATGGCGAAATATATGGTAACCGCCAAATTCTCTCTTTCTCGATCTCCAAGAGTGAGTGTAACAATAAAGTTCACAACTCAGCGCTGGAAATTCGTGGCGGAGATAACAACATTATTATTGTCGGTGTCAGTGTCGCCGGAGCTGCTCTCCCTTACACTCTCGACATGGTCATTACTTATTTAATTAATTTAGCGAGATTCATTTCTCATTTTGACCTCCAATTTTCACTTTCCCTGGCCTTCCATTTCTCTATGGTGGTGATGGTGGTGGTGGTGGGGTGGGGGCTACGGGAAGAAAAGACTTATTATTTATTTTTTTGTTTTTTTTAATTATTTTATTGGGTACTTTTTCAGGCGGAAATAATTGATGTGGCGGGGCGATTTATCGACTAGGTCCAGCGTTTCATTGATTGGGCAGCCACGTCAGTATTTTAGCTCGAATAAACGAATTTGGACATTTTTAGTAGAAAAAATGGAAGTTACGGGCATTTTTAGTTGGTCCTAACCAAATTGGGCATTTAAGAATTTTAGGTAAGTTACGGGGCAGAAACAATAATTCGTCCATAAAATTAATAAAAACATAGGTCCAAGGTGCATTCATTGCGATAACTACATTATATACCAGACACTGGGATAATTAGCTACTCGTGATCAATGTTTCACAACCATAATACGTAAATAATTAGCGTAGTAAAGAAAAGGAAAGATTAAACTCTGGATCTCTACGAGACTTTGACGTTACTTTCTATGGATTTTCCCTTGCTCTACTCCGGATGATTGTTTGTTTAGATTAATCGAATTTCTCCTTTAAACGGTGGAATTTAATGTTGAATAGTGATGGAAGATAGTTTTGAGTTGTAATTTGCGATGAAAGCAATACCCTAGCTGCTGAATGTCCTCCCATATTTATTATTTTAGGCCCGTAAAGTGTAGCTCCTATTTATCTCTTTAAAATAATATTTGCCCCGCTCAGTGCTTACAGTTTAATCGACAATCGTTTCTCAAGATGCAACGACTAACTTCTTAATATAGTAGCACTACAAATATTAAGAACATCAAATGGAAATAATATTTTGTACTCTCGAAACAAAACAAAAACAAATAAGAGAATGTATTGAATTAATGAAAAATGAAGAAGTATAGGAGGTCTATTTATAGATTTTGAAAGTTGGCCTAGGGGCGACAGGACTAACACATCATTTCCACATTACAACTTTCTCACCATATTTCACTCCATTTTGGCTCATTGTGCTCCCATTAGTACTGACAAGGTGTGGTGTTTGTTTACTGCTGACTAGATTTTTCCGTCAGATTTTTGTCTATTGCACGCACTAATTTGGCAGATTTTTACATCTCATCATGTTTGTTATTAATTATTTAATTTTTTGCTTATTAATTATATTTGAACAATTAATTCATTACATAATTACATTTTGTCCAAAAAGGATAATCTTCTAGGGAAAGCCCAAGCCCTAGCTCTAGTTCTACCTCAAGCCCAACCCCACGGCCCGTGACCCACGACCCCAACCTTGCATGCATGTGGACTTTGAAGCAAGATCCATAGCATCTAGGTGTTTCCCCTCTCAAAAACTGGTGATACCCCAAATGGCGTAATCCATTTACCAAAATAAGCAACAAGTAAGGTGTACAAATTTAGCTCCAATTTTCCATGTGGAATGATGACTTTTCATCTTCTCACCATTTAAATTTCTTTCTTCAACAACTTATTCAAATAGCTAAATTTATCATTTAATTTCTCATTCACCCCAAATTGGGTTTCAGTACTTAAATATACTTGATTCATCTACCTGATATGTAATTCCAGGTAAATTCCATTAAGCTAAAGAAATTTATATTTCATCAAATAGAACCTATTTAAATAAATTGTCAAATTATTGGAAAAACTAATAGTTTCCAGATATAGGCAGTGATAGACAAGTGTTGTTTGACAGAATGGAGAGTGTTTTCTGCAAATAAAACACTCATGAACCATTAACCCTATCAAATCGTAGTTTCACTTTCTTCCATAAATCAAGAGCATTTTTGTAAAATATCCAGGTGGATCTAATTTCTTTTAGAACAGAAGTAAATAATCAATGCAAAACCAAATTGTTTCTCTTATCAAACAAACACGAAACACTGGATTATCATCACCAAGCTTTGTTAAACTTCCATCAACAAGCCAAACTTATTCTTAACATTTAGTGTCATCTCAATGCACCAAGACCGGGAACTATAGTTCTCATTGGTCAAAAGATCACTAATGCTTGTAGTTCCATTGAGATCATGCAATCTGAGAAAGTAAATCAATGTTGAATCATCGACCAATGTTGAATCATCGGACAGATTCTTTGCACGAATTGGTGCAGTAACAATGTCAGTAAGAGTAGCCATAGCCAATTTAGGCGATATTGATCACAAGAAACAGAGAATTAGGGCAAAATCTATGAGAAGAATGAAAATAATGGGCGATAATCGCAAATCGTTAATTAAGGAGAAACTAATCAAAAAAGACCAAATGTGCAGCAGAATGGATCGATTACTAGCAAAAGATACCATGACAACAAATTAACATCTTCCAGTAACGAAATATAAAATCAGACTTTTATTGATAACAACGGTAAAACGTGAAGAACACCTTCAAGTGCATGAATGTGTGTGAGTTTGTTACAATCGGAACTCGTGAGTTGTGAAGTGCAAATCAATCTTTTATATAGCACTAGCTGATTTATAAACTGCGACAACCAAAATTGAAAAGAAAACTAAATTACAAATTAATTCAGCTAAAGTTTTCAAATCGGGCAAGTCGTTATGGAAAGTATTTGAATTCATGAGTTAAGATATATATATATATATATATATATATATATATATATATATATATATTAAATAGGGATTTATAATCTCAATTAATTTGTATACTTCCATGATCCAAAGGGTCTAAAAGATGTGAAAATAATAGTAGTCCAGAAACGTCTTGGATCAATTTGTGCTAATCTTTTCTTACATTGCATGGATTAATTACTTTTGGAGAATTATCATATAATTAAGAAGCAAGTTGAAGGGCATTACTTTAAACTTGGGTATGAAAGGGATCTTATATGTTACATTTGAAACATATATACTAGCGCATGGTGTTTTCATTAATGCTGAGTAACTTCCCTCACCAGACTCTCTTGCATCTAATAGGGAATACAAGAAGAGCTTTTGGTTTGATGGAAACCTGTACTAAGAGGAACAAAGTTAGACTTAAGCAGTTAATAAGAAAGTAAACATAATCTTGGAGAGGACTCGGGTTTTGCGTGCTTACGGGTGAACACAATACGCGGTCAAGCTGCCTACGTATCTCTTTGAGAAGCAAGAATCAAGTTGGACGTAGTTCATTATTCAATTGTGCTCGTGGAGGGTCTTAGGAGATATTGCAATTAGCTTAAGAAGTTGTATGCATTTATCTAGGCCTTAGGATCAGTTAGAAGACTTCGTAGGGTGTAGTCTCATAGACGAGGCCATGTCGCCTATAAAATTAATATTTGGAGATCATTTGGTCAGTCTAACGACACTAATGTACACTGAGCTTGTAACGCCCCTGATATGGGCATTTTCCGCATATTGGGCCAGGCCCAAACCAGGCCCATATTGGACTATATCGAGGATCACTTTCGATATCATATTGGTAATAATCACCGATATGTTACTGTGGTCCCCGGATCCCGAGGTCTATAAATACGCAGTGCCCGGATCCCAAAGTAAACAATTATTATCCCTCAGCTACCACTCGTCATATCGAAATACATCACCGATATCACTTTCGATATCTCATTCGATATCGGGACTACCACGTGCACCCGTGACACGTCACACCACCTCATCACCGATATCACATCGGGGGTCATCCTCGACATCACATCGAAGGCAATCACTGACGTCCGTTCGATCTATTTACCGATATTCCACTCCCATCCAAGCATCGAAGCGTAGGTTCGAGGTGTTCCGGACCAAGCCTACACGAGACACGTAGTGTAGGTCTGATTTGAGATAAACTCGTTGTATTGCCAGACTATTCACTTGTAATCGACACTCGCATATATATAAAATGATCTATTGTCAAATCAGTGGCGCCGTCTGTGGGAACACCAGTTCCCGGACAATGACGTCGAGATGCAAGGAAGGAGGACCCGATCCAAACTTAGCGGAGTTGTGACTAGGAGCGCCAGGATGGAGGACACACAAACCCCCTCAACACCCAACTGACCGAGAACAGACAGTGGCTCAAGCCGAGATGGAGCTCCCTCCACCACAAGTGCAACGAAGGAGCGGGCCCGGGAGGCCGCCGCGAGCCGCGAATGCAGGTCCGACCCTTGTTGCACCAAGTGCGGCAGAATCCGAGACTGAGGGCCCGCCCACCGAGAACCACGCAGCAGACATTCCAGTGACCGAGGCACCAAATGCGGATTTTCCCGGCCAGGAGGAGACAGTGCCCGCGGGACAAAGCCCCTTTCACCCCACCGCCATAACCCCGGAGATGCAAGCTCAGATCAACTCCACTGTAAGAGCGGCCCTGGATTCCACATTGGAGACCTTGCTCCCACGTGTGGTGGAGCAAAGGGCAAAGGACATTCGGGCAAGGCCCAATGAATCCGGAGCGGGTGAGAGAAGGGCAAGGCAAGGATGCGACGAACATGAGGATACGGGAGACTCCTTCAGAGACATATCACCCGCTACTTACGACATGGCGAAGAGATGGGACCCCGGGACCCTAGATCGGGAGCTAGCAAGAAAGATGGAACGACTCGACCGCGAGAGGGCGAAAGTAGTCCAGAGAATGGAACGCGGTCGCGATCGCGCCGAGATTGCATATTCAAAGAACGAGGATGCAAAAATACTGCGGGTAATCTCAAGAAGGATGGAACATCTAGACCGCGAAATGGCGGAATTGTCGAGGAAGTTGACTCAGAGTAGTGGGAAGGGTCGTAGTAGGACCCCGTTTTCGGATGAGATAGAGGTTGAAGTATTGTAAAGAGGGAACAAGATCCCAGCAATCAAGCCATACGACGGAAGAGGCGATCCTACGGATCATCTCCATCAGGTCAATAGCATTCTGAACCTGCACAACTACTCTAGAAACATAAAGGCAAAGATCATCTCCACCACTTTAACGGGCGCTGCACTGGATTGGTTCGCTAGGCTGGAGGCCAGATCCATAACGGACTACGAGCAGCTGAGGGAGAAATTTGAGAACCAATTCTCTAGCCAAAAGAGAATGAAGACCAACCCGCTACACCTCGGCGCTGTGTAACAAAGAGAAAGGGAGAACCTCCGTGACTATATGAAGAGGTTCAACGATGAATTATTGAAGGTGGATGAGCCGCATGGCTGGCAGGTCATGATGATGTTGATTAAGGGTACGACCCACCGCAGGTTTGCCGGGGAGCTAATCAAGTTGACGGAGCCCACTATAGCACAGATCAACATGCTTGCAAACCAAATGGTCTACGAGGACGAAATGATGGCAACACGTCAGGGTTTGTTTTCCAGCAGGAATGCAGACAAAGAGCGCAACAGGGAAATGCCCCCACAGACGTACACCCCGTTAAACAGAGGCATTCTGGAGGTGATGGCCGTGGCGAAAAGAAACAGATGGTTGACGGAACCCAGGCCATTGAATGAGACTCCCGGGATGAAGTCATCTGGCAAATACTGTGCGTACCACCGTCAACCTGGACACAGGACGGAGGACTGCACACACCTGAGGAACGAAATCGAAAGATTGATCAAAGAAGAGAAACTGGTCGAGTTTGTTAGGAGCGCCAGAGAGGATGCTAGAGGAGCAGAACATTCCTCATCCCCTAGAAGAGATTACTCACCCAGGAGAGGAAAGCAGAAAATGATTGAGACACCCGAGGAGCGAGGTAGGACCATTGTGAATGCCCCGAGCAGAGGCGTTATAAATGTGATCAACGAAGGAGGCTTGGGAGCTGACACGGCTCATGGCCGAGAAGCCATAACGCGAAGACTCCAGGGTGGAGCCTACATTGGGTACACCAACACAATCATTCCGAAAGCATACTTGGAGTAGGAGATCTCTTTCACCAGGAAAGACTTGGAGCATCTTAGTCCGTTGGCCTTGATCGCATGGAAACTAGATTGCCCACTGGTTATCACGATTAATGTGGATGAATATCAGGTGCATAAAGTGTTGGTGGATAGCGGAAGCTCCGCAAATCTGATATTCTCAAAAGCCTACGAGCAGATGGGGATAGCCCCGGACCTGCTAAAGCCGGTATCTACCCCGTTGACCGGATTTGGTGGAGCAGAGGTAGTGCCGCTTGGACAAATTATATTGCCCACCATGTTTGGCAGAAGCCCACGCACCCGGGTCACACCGATAAAATACACGATCGTCGACACTCCGTTTCCCTGCCACACCATCATTGGCCAACCGGCGCTCAACCAGATCAGAGCAGTGGTCTCTACTTATTACCAGAAGATTAAATTCCCGACGCCTCAAGGAGTTGTCGAGATTCGAGGTGACCAGATACACTCGCTGAAGCACCCAAGAATCAGAAGAAGACAGGAAATACAAGTCCAACACCGATAATACATTCCGCGCACAGAGTGATCACCATGAGGAGCAAACAGAACAATATTTTAAATTTCTGCACTTTTTAAATTATGTTCGAACAACGCAAATATTGCCCCATCGTGGGTTGGTCTGTAAAACTTAAAACAGAGGGAACTACGCCGGTCTGATTCCCCTTTCAACGGGATACGTAGGCGGGGTAGGTTTACCTAGCCCTCGACCACTATATCTTATTTTGCCCCTTCGTGGGTCGGCATGTAAACTTAAAACAGGGGGAACTACGCCGGTCTGATTCCCCATTCAACGGGATACGTAGGCGGGTTAGGTTTACCTAGCCTTCGACCGTTATCCGTTATTACCTTTTTATTTTTTATTTGTTTCTTGGCGCAATCTCATATTTCATGCAGGGATATGTCCTAAGCGGACATTATAGAAAGTGCAGAGAATAGCACAAAGAGTTGGGGAATGTTCCCCTAAGATATATGTTTAACATATCGCCCTCTTACAGGTACAACAGGTACAAACAAGTGCAACATGCACGATAAAGCACAATGGAAACACTGTTTCTCGTATAAAACTGATATTCCCATATTGTGGGAACATCCCGCAGATAACACATGCACATCATTCCGTGCTTCCGTATTAGCTTTTACGTCAAAAATTTTGTTTGTCTGTGCTGTTTTACAGGAATCAATGACCTACATATTCAACGACGACAGAGTCACCAAGAGACATAGTCAAAAAGACAACGAAAAGGCTCGCCTACAACACAAAAAATTTCTGTGATAACGGGGTCGATCAAAAACATTTCAACGGTAGCGGGTTCCCTGTGATAACGGGACGCGCCTCTACCCACAAGAAAAAATCCCCTGTGAGAACGAGGTCGATCCAAGAAAAAATCCCCTGTGATAACAGGGTCGATTAAAGAAAAAATTCCCTGTGATAACGGAGCCAATCCAAGAAAAAATCCCCTGTGATAACGGGGTCGATTGAAGAAAAAATTCTCTGTGATAACGGGGCCAATCCAAGAAAAAATCCCATGTGATAACGGGGTCGATTAAAGAAAAAATTTCCTGTGATAACGGGGCCAATCCAAGAAAAAATCCCCTGTGATAACAGGGTCAATTGAAGAAAAAATTCCCTGTGATAACAGGGCCAATCCAAGAAAAACTCCCCTGTGATAACGGGGTCGATTCAACGTTATGTGAAGAGCCTATTGGGTGAAAATCCCATAAATCAAGCTAGGTGAAGAGCCTATTGGGTGGAAATCCCATAAAATTACGTTAGGTGAAGAGCCTATTGGGTGAAAATCCCATAAATCAAGCTAGGTGAAGAGCCTATTGGGTGGAAATCCCATAAAATTACGTTAGGTGAAGAGCCTATTGGGTGAAAACCCCATAAATCAAGCTAGGTGAAGAGCCTATTGGGTGGAAATCCCATAAAATTACGTTAAGTGAAGAGCCTATTGGGTGAAAATCCCATAAATCAAGCTAGATGAAGAGCCTATTGGGTGAAAATTCCATAAATCAAGCTAGGTGAAGAGCCTATTGGGTGGAAATCCCATAAAATTACGTTAGGTGAAGAGCCTATTGGGTGAAAATCCCATAAATCAAGCTAGGTGAAGAGCCTATTGGGTGGAAATCCCATAAAATTACGTTAGGTGAAGAGCCTATTGGGTGAAAATCCCATAAATCAAGCTAGGTGAAGAGCCTATTGGGTGGAAATCCCATAAAATTACGTTAAGTGAAGAGCCTATTGGGTGAAAATCCCATAAATCAATCTAGATGAAGAGCCTATTGGGTGAAAATTCCATAAAGCAAACTAGGTGAAGAGGCAGGTCTATGGGCCCCTAACCACAAGAAGAATATCCCCTGTAATAATGCGGTCGATCCTGGCAGCTTACCCACGTTTCTACCAACACCAAGGAAATTCTAATCAGTCCTTGATTGACAACAGACAGATTAAACAGATCTCATCAAATACGAGAACGAAATGACTGCGCTTCAGACATTGGAATACTGCATATTCTATCATCATGACAATTAAAGAAATCGACAAGTTATCAGACAACAAGGCCACGAAGAGTCACATACTATGAAGACGACAAAGAAATAAATATTCAGTTACAGAACCACGAATTCGAGATAGTCCGGAAAAGGGATAAATTCAAATTACAATAAAAGCGGGAAACAGCTACTCCCACGAGGTCCCTTCAATCTTTTTCTCCAGGACCTCGGAAAACATGTCAGGGTCAACCGGACTCTCTTCCACCTCATCTAGGCCACCAATCGGCAGATCGTTATGATCATGCCATGGGTTCAAACCACTCAGCTCGAAGGAATCCTTGAAACCGTCATTTCTCAATACTTGCCCTACGCAAGCATGAAAGGCTGCATCTCGAACCTTCAGAATTAGATTTTGGAAGCTCGAGCTTTCCATAATCTTCTCCGCCCCAACCCGGAGGAGATCAGGACGACGTTCCTACAAATTAAGTGCTATTAAATACAAGAGGACAAAAAATAGAAACAACTATCGTACACATGATATATACCAAGTCCAAGGGAGCTAATTTGGCAGTAGAGAGCTCCAACGAGAGACGTTCATTAGCAGTCTTCACTGCTGCCACTTCAGCCTTCAGTGTTTCCAGCTCTTTGTTGGCCGCAAATTCACGTGCCTTCCCTTGATCGAGCTCAGTCACTAAAGTTTTGAAGTTGCCCTTCAACAAATCGTACTCCTTCCGGAGCGTACGACATGTCTTCAGCGCATTCTCTTTTTCAGTCTCTAACCTCTCCAACACGATGGGGTTGAACTCCCCCATCTTCAAGATGTCAGCCTCGAGCTCGGCAGCAACAACGTCAGGGTCACCCTTGGACTCGCAAATGGTCTTCAGACACGAGACCGCCAACTTGGCCGTCTGCACAATACAATACATAACATTATGCTAAACATTCAAATGAAAACGATCAAGAACGTGTTTAGGTACATACACTTTGGAACATGTGAGTGCTGCGGCGTATATTATCGGCCCGCTCAAATTCTGAAAGCACTCGCACATTCCCAGGAGGAGGAAAAGCCTGCATCATGCCCCGTACAACGTCTGGTTCAGGAAATTCTACTAGTTTGGAGGGTTTTACCGCATCCGCCTTCCGAGGGCCCGAGCTCGAAGACGAGTGCATACGGTGGATAGTCCCCTCACGAGACCTTTTATTACCTGATATCCTAGTCAGGTCAACGGCAGGTTTCTTAACCAGAATCCCGGGAAAAATAGGGGCAAAGCCCCCCAATGTCGAGGGCTCCTGCAGCGGCCCTTTACCCTTGTCGGGCGTACTTGAAACGGTCGCTTTTCCCTGGTCATTAATAGGGCTCGGGCGTGAAGAACCCGACCCCGCTGTAAAAGGCGCATCCACAAAATCACCCAAGTTGACATGGGTATTCAATTCTGAACCTCCAACGCCCTGGCTCAAATGAACGTCGGCCAACGATTCAGAACTTGGAGCAACATACCCACCGGAAGGAGACCTAGCAAATGCTCTCTCTCTCGCCACATCCCCGTCAGGTTGAGGAACCACACCCTCTTGTTTCGAGGTCAACACTTCCAAGAGGCTGGCCGCACCATCCGGGCCTCCCCCCAAGTCAAGGATGTCCTGGCTAAGGGACCCAACCATTGCAGGAACATTGCTAAAACGTTCTTCATTAACACGTTCAGGCACTACAGTGCTAGGGGGAGGTCGCTCGACTCCCGACGCCTCTGCCAAAAACTCAATGGCTGCATTATTCAGGTCAAAGCTAGACGCAGACCTTATTTCAGCCGCCACCGCGACGGCCGCCGTTTCAGCAGCTTTCTGAGCTTCACGATCGGCTTGAAGTTTCAGCATCAATTGTCTGAATCCCATTCTAACGAAGTATCTCAGAAAAAGGTAATGTACCTGCAGAATAATCAGAGTATCAGCATGAGAAAATAACAACAAATAATTCAAGTATCACGACGAGGTCGAAACACAGGTTGGGGAATATATCGAATACAATTACCGATATACATACCGACGTGGTTACGCTAGGCGACAGAGAAAACACAGAAAACTATGAATTTTAGAGTCTCCTACAAGCCCTACTTATAGACGGAGGCCTTAACTACATCGAAATATACTTTCGACATCATATCGAATATGAATTTCGACATAATATTGAAGATGAAGCCCGACATCATACACTACTACGCGAAGAGCCACGGGAATATAACAACTGCCCGGCAACCCCATCATAATTTTCAAGGAACCCAAATAACAAGGGAACTAGAATTCAAACGAGGACCTCAAACTATGCGTCATCACAAGTGCACTCCCTACAAGTTTGATCTCCGTCATTTGAACTGGAGGGACGAAGGGTACAGGTAACCCAGAAATTTAAAATTAAATTTGCGAATTCTTATCTCTAAGATAAGAATCCCCAATTGGGGGATTACATGATCTGGGCATTTCCCGCATATTGGGCCAGGCCCAAACCAGGCCCATATTGGACTATATCGGGGATCACTTTCGATGTCATATCGATAATAATCACCGATATGTTACTGTGGTCCCCGAATCCCGAGGTCTATAAATACGCGGTGCCCGGATCCCAAAGTAAGCAATTATTATCCCTCAGCTACCACTCGTTATATCGAAATACATCACCGATATCACTTTCGATATCTCATTCGATATCGGGACTACCACGTGCACCCGTGACACGTCACACCACCTCATCACCGATATCACATCGGGGGTCATCCTCGACATCACATCGAAGGCAATCACCGACGTCCGTTCGATCTATTTACCGATATTCCACTCCCATCCAAGCATCGAAGCGTAGGTTCGAGGTGTTCCGGACCAAGCCTACACGAGACATGTAGTGTAGGTCTGATTTGAGATAGGCTCGTTGTATTGCCAGACTATTCACTTGTAACCGACACTCGCATATATATAAAATGATCTATTGTCAAATTACCCCCTTACCATGCACCCTGCTCGGCTCAAAGCACCACTGCCACATGGTTCATTAAAGAACACCTCGTTTCTCTTTTAAAATTTGCAGCTAATCCAAAATCATCATAGAGCGGAAGCTATACCCGGAAATTGCATCTCAACACATTCATGAATCAATTACCTCACATTGATATTCGGCTAGGCTTGTCCCATGAAATGAGCTATAAGATTTGCGCTCATAGATCTGGAATGGAAATATAAAAATACTTTTATGAGTCAAGAGGACTCAGTGAAATATAATCCAAGAGGATTTTCTATAAAATATATTTTCGCAATACATGATTTTTCAATAATGTCTTTCAGAATAATTTTATACTTTCATGCCAAATCGTAATACTTATTAGATCAATCATGTCACAACAATCCATCCTTGTGTCTCCTGTCCTTATATCTCTCATCCAGGAGCGACCTGGAAAACAACGAAAACGTGCCCAGGTACACGCCTCAACTCTGATTCACCCCGCTGAGACGTCCCGTCCCAGACGTAGAATAGAGTTTGCTCAAAGCGGCGCTAGACTACAAAAGCTACACTGATAACCCGATGCTATCCAGGAGAATTTCACAAATCCATGTCATGGACCAGATAATAGTCATCAAGTGACAACAATATATCCATCAAAGTGCCTTCAATAATGATCAATCATGAAACTAATTCATGTACAATATATGCATGTTTTTAAAACAGAAAGCTCAGTACATAATTCAATAATTAATCCTCAAGGGATAATTCAGTACAACATGATATTATAATCATTGTCATAATATAAACGATAATTTCATGATTTGTAAACAAGTACTTGAGCATTTCTCGAATCCATAAGATTTGTAAATAATTATTCTTTGAAATATCATGCTTGCATAATTTTCAAGATAAAACACTTTTGTGCATAATACATATAATTTTCATTCTAGCGAGAAAATATATAATTTTAATCCCACCTCATCTCCGTAGATCTATATTGCAATCGCACTAATGTCAATAGCTCGCCGACCTCTGTGAAATCCGAAACTCCTATCATGGGTATTCATTCATACATGAGATATGTAGATGCGATAGATTAAGAAATATTCTCAGGTCCTAATTTATATTTATTCCCTGCTTCTAACAAGTCACCTGCTTAATACTGAAACTTTATATTTCTAAATTAAGTACCTAAAGTATTAATTTGCTATTACATGATTCGATCATTTTCATTACCTAGTTTTTCTTTTTAACAGACTTAAGTCAATTTATTTAAGGTAAGCAAATGTTTTTAATACATTACCTAACCTTAATAAACAAACTTGGGCCTAGAACCTTAGTGGGTGTCGGATTAACTTATCATCTCTTTGGACTTATATTATTTCTATCAAGTCTACTTACTCTGAAGTAGAATAACTAACAATTAAACCGAAATTTGAATAATCAAATGAAATAATACAACTAGACCCAATTACACACAGGTCTTTTTACTGACATATTTTGTCAAATAGATGCATAGAATCACTTGTTGATAATTCCTATTGAATATTTTAACTCGACCGAGTGAAAACTCATTTCTTGCTGAACTCTTATACTTATAAACCAAAAAAACCCCATTAACAATTGCGAAATATTAAACTGAAACGCAATAACCAATTACCAATTTCTTTTTGAGTGGTGATCTGTCCTCGCCTCATACTGATTAACTTGTCTAGTATTATTTTATAGGTAGACAATTTGATATTTATCATCGGTAACCATGTTTATTTCACAATGGTTATCTCTTAAATCAAAGAAATCAATATAGTTGAAGTTACTTAAGGAACTGATGGCCACCATTGATTGATGGTCTATTAAAATCGCACCTAAATATATTATTTCTAAACCACCATGGCTATATTCAATTGAAATGGCTAGTTCCAAAATCTTAATATAAAAGATTGTAACAATATGACAGTTAAGCAAAGGTTTGAGATTTAAATACAATAATTCAGGTAACTACATATTCCTACTTTAAGCATTATATTCTGATTTGTTTAGCCATATATAACCTATAAGGACTTGATTCAGTAAACCATCCATTAGCTGAGCATATGATTGCGAAATAATTTACTCAAATCATTAGAAGTTGATGACCCCAACTTGTTTGCAATTATTAGTTGCTCTTAAATACACAAAATTAATTGTGTTACTTAAGGGTTACTTTTGGTTTGTTGTCATCACGAAATCAAGGTTAATTAATCATAGGATTACATCTGAAATTTATTGTTACCTTCTTGTAATTACGACTAAACTAACTTAGATTTATAATATCAAATTGAAGTGCTTTACTACCTTCGTTCCAGCCCTCAGCGAGGCAATTTCTAAAGAATTGACACGGAAGATCCTCGATACAGGTTTTCTTATTAACTTTTATGTGCGTGGCTAGCGCTGGATGTGATTATATGGGAAAAGAAACGATTTCGGTGGAGAGCAAAAGGGATTAAGGTCGAAAGGCTATTTCTTTAATCACAAATTCCCCTATCTTGCCAGGTATAAGAAGTGTGTGCTACTATGTGCACTATGGTAAAATTTGGAGGTGACGGGTGGAAAGGTGGTGATGAAACATTTGTGGAATTAATGTTGAAGGATTGTCTCACATTTTTTATGCCTCTGAATTGTTATAGATAAAATATACACATATTTAATAATCTTAAATATTTATGTTTATAAGATATGATGTGAATGTGATCAGAATTTCAAATTCAAATTTAACATTTGTTCAATTATTAATTTTTTTACTTACAATCAACATTTCTAATTTTGATTCACTAGTTAATTTATCTTGGAAATTCATGTAAAACAAAAGCTGGCCAAAATGAGTTTAGTAAAAAATTAATTTGAAAAGTTGTGATTTAGGTATTATTTAATTAGTCGGGTGTTACAAAGCTCCTTAGAGGCTCGGATTCGAACGTCGAGTGATTTGCACTATGGGTTGGTTAAATCATGAGTCAAAGCTTATATTATTGTTTTTGGAGTCTAATTCATCTCATACTTAGTCCAATTGTTGACATGGTCAAGACGATGGAAAAGTAGATGAATTGGTTGATATCCTTGATTACACACACATTTGTTTGATGTGCTCTTGTTTGACGTGGCTTTGTTTGACATGCTTGTATGACATGCCACAAGTTTACATGCTCTAAAAGGCAAATTCGTCAACCTTGTCAACCTTGATTGGTTTGACGAGCTAACTTATCAATTGACGTGGATGTTTGACGTGCTTTTTCTAGAGAGAGAAAGCACACACACTTGAGCTCCTAAAAATCCAATCCTTCAAATGAAGGAATGATAGGGTATTTACAGATGTACGAAAGGCCATGGGGTTTGAGGACTATCCTAGGGAGGCAAGAGGCAAGGGAGCACCTCGATCGTTTGACGTACTCCCACAAAGTCAGTTAGTTGACTAACGTGGGGGCCGAGTTGACCGATGTTCCACGTCAGTCAACTATCCGATGTGGTACGTCCGTTTCCAAACTGACATAGTGTGCCACGTCAGACATCAACCGATGTGGCACATCGGTATGAATATTGACCGATGTGCCCAAGTGGCTCCACGTCGGACCATCCGACGTGGAGCTGTTTTGGGGCCATATTAACCTATCCAACGTGGTTTGTTTTTCAACCACGATGGGCCTTACCAACGTGGTTTCGTGCTTTTTTTAGAGTCGTGTGGTTCGGTGAATCATCTCAACATGTTAGGGCTTAGTTCTGTGAAATGTCGATTGTGATTTTATATTTTTGAGGTGTCATAATTATGACACACCATAAGTCCCTCAGTTTGAGATGGGCTCGGCTTGGTGAGCGTATTTCAAACTAATAGAGGCAATACATAATTATCATTCTTGTACTCAAGGTTAGTGGCTTAGAAGTCTTTTTTGGCCATGCTTCATAATTAACAAGCAATTTGAGACAAACTTAAGGTTTTTGCAATTTCAGAATATTTGCGGGGTTAAATTGTTAATATTTTTTTACGAAAATATTTTAGACAACACTTTTTATAAATCCAACAAGTTGGGTGATTGAATGATCCATTACCACATGGGCTAGATGGCAATGAATAGCTCACGGGCCTTAAGGGCAACTTAAGCCTATTAGGGCTACACTACTTAAAGAAAACTTTTCCACTTCCATTTCATTTGCCACCCTTTAGAGGGAGAAAGTGTGCAAAGTTAGAGAGAGAAGAGAGTTAAAATCGAGACAAAGTGAGTTTGAGGGCAAATTTCTCCACCAAGTTTTGAAAAAGTAAGGAACCCGTTCATATTCTCTCGGTTTTACAACTTTTTTACACACGTCAATATGTGCCACGTCAATTATCAAACTGACGTAGATCACGTCGAACTTGGTCTAACGTGGCTAGCATGTCGGTCCATTTCCTGAGGTGCCACGTTGGCACTTTGGCCTACGTGGTCCTTTCAAAAATTTGGCAGAGTTCTGATTTTTCCGAAATCCCCCTTTTTGTTGGCCTTGATTATCCCGTGTGTTTGTGTGGTATTTTACCTCATTTTTTTTACCATTTTGTACAACTTTAATTGCATGTCTGAAGTCAAAATTAGGCACCAACGCAATCGATGCTTTTACTACTCTCCAAAACCTTTGTTTTTTAAGAGGAGGCGTTACTATCTACATATAGGGCGAATAGATACTATCAACCGAGGCTTTCACCCGTGAGGTGGTCTAGACACCTAGATCCTCGAGAGCTATTTGAGAAATCCCCATACACTGGTAATTAACTGTCGTTTCGCACTTGATTTTTTTAAAATACTAGGAAATATCTACTGCTAGCATATATGAATACGCATTTGGGTATTGTATCTGTGTTCGACGCTGGGTCGGGATCAGTTACTGAGGATGATGTTGTACAGTCCCCTTGTGATGAGGGTTATAGTTATTCGGAGGATGAATGAGGGTCATTGTATGATGATAATGTTGAAGAATCCTCAGGTAGAGAGGATGATAGTGATCATGAGGATTATACTCACGTGAGAGGCGGTGATGTCAATGTTGAGGAGCATGTTGGTGGTGCCAACAATGTTGATGGAGTATCCGATGAGGATGATGATGTATATGATGAGGCGCATGAGCGTCCTACTCACATATTTTAGACTTTGATAGCCTTTTAAGATATTTTATATTGGCATCCAACGTACATAACGCCTGACTCTTTTAGGATTGAATATGACATACCGCATTGGTATGGGATCTTTATACCATGTTCTGCTAACCGTATCCATCTCCCTCTAGTAGGTTGTATCACTATTTTCACCTCATATTTGTTTAGCGGGCTCAGGTTTCCTGTTATGCCCGAGATACGGGATATTTTTCTTGATATCGAGTTGAACCTTGCACAATTCACTTTGAATGTATATGGTGTCATTATTGGCTTTGTTGTGAGTGCTAAGGCTCTGGACTTTCCTTCCAATCCAAAGGAGTTTTGGTATATGTTTTATATGAATAACAACCAACATAAAGGTTGAACCTAGGCTTT
This sequence comes from Linaria vulgaris, assembly GCA_948329865.1. Taxonomy (NCBI): domain Eukaryota; kingdom Viridiplantae; phylum Streptophyta; class Magnoliopsida; order Lamiales; family Plantaginaceae; genus Linaria; species Linaria vulgaris. The sequence continues at coordinate 116,476,454 of OX415250.1, read as the reverse complement.
TATTGTCCAGAGCCAACTATGTGTTCTATGACAGAGCAAGCGACAGTTTCAGCAAGAAATTGAAGAGTAAATTTTTGTTCATCAAGGGGAGTATCCTTGGAGAGTTTGACTGTTACAGTCGTGAATAGACTGGTGAAGTAGATAATTGGTCAGGGAGACCTGATGAAAGGAAAGGCCAAAAAGAGAGAGTGGCCATCTACAATGCGAGTTTTTCTATCATCCAGCTTTTTGCCTCAACAAGATTCTGAGATTGCGTGATTTCTCATCTACTAGGCACTTAGGGAGTACACCCTTGGGTATAGTTTCTTATGTTCTTACCCTTGCAATTGTTATACTTGCATTATAGTAAATTTTGTATAGATCGTTAACCCTAGTTTTGTCTTATGCAGTTAGCATGTTGAGGGATAGGTCAGAAGAGTTGAGTCATGCTGCCGCTCAGGCAAGATAATTCAAAGTGGAGGTTCTTTGCATGGAAGAGGTAGAGGTGTTCGAGGTCGAGGTTGTGGTAGTTATGTGCTTGTGGATGATGGGATGGTCGATGCTTCTCACGCATCCGATGTTCTTACTGAGAGGATGGGTTTACCAAGTGGAGATGGTGGATCTCGGGGTTTTAGCCCAGTTAGAGATGCCGTTAGGGAGGTTTTTCCTCCGTCTGGGGTTCATCCACATGTTGATGCAGATATGGGTTCAACCGGCCTTGAGATTGGGGAGATTGGGGTAGAGCCTCCTACTTGTGAGGTTAGGTCGATGAGTGCTCTAGGAGCTACTCAGGGTAAAGGTGGGTCTCGTTATCGTCCTCGTATGACAACAGAGTTTCCCACTCATGTTCTTTTCGACCCTCGAGCCAAGAGATTGGCAGATTAGGCTGCCGCCCGGCGAATGCAATGGAGAAAGGAATATCACCTACAAATGAGGGTACTAACAAATCCAGGAAGAAGAAAAGAGTCGATACCATCATCGGGCCCTAGTGTTTCTGTATGGTGCATTCGCTGTAGGTGTTGGAAAATAATTGCATTCCTTGATGGTGACCGCTACGATCATCATGATGACATAGTGCATCTAAGCACCAAATTAGGACCCAACGAGGAGCTGACTAACTCATATGATTTGAAGCTCATGGGGGGCATCATGCCATAATTGGATGAGACTGGTTCATTAACCTTTTTGGAGGATTCGATGGATTGAGGATTTTTGTCAGTCACTGTGATACAATGGTAAGTAACTTTTCTCAACTCTTTTTGCATTTATTAGAAAATTATGTGTTGGAATCAATTGACTCAGTAGTGTTTTTGCGCTTTCAATCCATGTTAACCACTAGGGGTCTTATCAACAAGTATGATAGTTTGTTGAAAAAGCAACAAGAGCATGATAAATCCGTGGAGAGGGAGATAAATGCAACTAGGCATGCTGATAAGAACTTGAAGGCGCATGATGAGAGACTCAAGGCTACATAAGGGTGCTTTGATGAAGAGATTGTAAAGACCTAAAGATTGGATCATGTTATGGGTGTCACCCTCCAGGAAAAGACTACTTGGATGAGGCCTGGACAGCTACTCGTTCCATACATGAGTCTAGTAGGCCTTGAAGGAGCGTGATGCTACCATCAAGATACTTGAGGCATAAGTTGTCATTGCTAAGAGGGAATAGACGGAAGATTTCAAGAGAGGAGAAGTTGCGATAATAGTTTCTCTTTTGAGATTTCTTATTACCTTGTTTTCCTCTTCATTTATGCACCCGTTTGCAATAGAGTGTATTATATTCCTTACTCTCGGTACTTGACTCTCATTAGGTGATGATCGTAAGTTCGAGGTAGTTGAGGAGTTCTTGGTCTCTGAGACTTGGAGGCATATCGCCCAAGTGAGAGCTAATATATAAATATATATATATATATATATATATAGATATATATATACATACATATATACTAGGCAACTTCACTCGTGCTCTGCACGGGCATGTTTCGTTTTGAACGATAAATACTTTTTATGTAGAGAAACAATAAATATTTTTACATGTTTAAAATGATATTCAAATTTTATTTTTTAAATAGCTTGCGACTATAATATTAATATTTTTTTTAAAACAAAATATAGTAATTTGTTAAACTTATAGGACAAAATCAAAACAGTGAAAGATGGGATAAATCATTACTTACAATCGCTGCACTACGTCATCGCATATGATGTGGTGCAGCCAACCAATAAAACACTTACAAATGGATAATAATATCACAGTCATCATTTTTATAATTTTTCTGGATCTTCTCTCTCATGTACAAACACACACAGACGGATTTTCAGCCACGAATCAATTATTAACCTTTATGAATTTCTTATGCCAGTGCTAGATTTGTATTATGTGGGTTTATTTTTTTCTTTTTCCTGCTTTCAAACCAAAGATTAACCTCTACGAATTTCGTGTGCCCATCTCTTAATTTCCTACTCTTAACTTCCTCTCTAATAGAAAAAATTTCCACTCATTCTTGACATTTTTTATTTCGTAGAAATCACGCACTGTAACAAACCTAGTCATTTTTTACATAGCATAAAAAATTATAAAGTGTAATAAATCGCAAATGATGAGATTGCTAATGAAAAATAAATATCAGGCAGGGCCACTGTAAACTGATCCGGATCGTTGTACTATTAATTACTGAAACCTAACTAGAACGAGTTTAATGATGTATTACTGCATAACCAAAACCATAATATATTAAAAGGTATGTTGTAAAATTTACATCGAACCTCCACAGTATTGAGTGTTAATCAATTTTATACTAAACAGGTCTCAATAGTTTAATACGCGAGAGCACACAAGTTATTTACTACGGGTAAACCCCAAAAAACATAGTAGCAAAACTTTTGGGGCAAAATTAAAAAAATTCTAAAACAAAAGGACCAATTAATAATTTACAGTATGGCTTATAAATAAATAACAGAATTTTTTAGGTCAAATTTTAAAGAAGTAAAAAATTAGAAGGATCATTCTACAATTTACAATAAGCCAATAAATGCGAGATGTAAAATTTTTGAGGCAAGATCGAAAGACTTAAAAAAATAAAATGACTGTTTTGCAATTTACGGAGGACCACAACGCTATTAACTGTTAAGAAGTTTTATTATTGCGGGTCCCAACCAATTAATACGTGCGGGCCCTCCAGATATTTATTATTATAAAACAAAACATCTAAAAGTAATTAGTTGAACTTACAAAGGCAAAATTTGAACACAAAAAATCTCCGTTGAAGAGCAACCTGCTTGAAAACATTCGTTCTTACTATTATAGTATATATATATATATATACATATGTATATTTTGGTTTTACAAAGAGATCATAATCGTGGAATTTCCTGTTTTGAAGAAAGTCCGACAAAGATTTTAATCAGTTAACCGAATGATAAGTATTTAGCTTTAAGACTACTTTGCCAGTCCTTGCTTAGTCGTCTTCTATTTTTATCTATGTTGCACGGATACTCCGAAAATGGCTCCGTATCCCGTATCGAATACTAAACGGATAAGGATACGCCTTGGATACTCCTCGAACACGTGTCGGATACGCTACATGACGTATCTTATTTTTTTTTTAATAAATCGTATACGTATCGGATACTATCCAAGGCGTATCCGATACGGGTCCTCAATAAAATAGGTTATTTTATTATTATTGAAAATTTTAGGGGTGGAAAAAGTAATTTATTTATACTACAAACACCAAAATACAATTTTCTAATTTATTAATTTATTTAACTCATATAATAAATCATCATTTTCACTTTTCATATTATGAACTCCACTTTAAGTTGGTTTTGTTTGTTGATGATGTTGTTTAACAATAAATAAGCTATTGCACAATATTAATCTTTGTTATATTATGAAACTTTGTAATATTCGTGTTGAACATATTTATCAATTAATATTTGAGTTTGTGGAATGGTGGATCTTTGTATATGGCTATATGTTGATTATTTTTTGAATTTTATAAGTGTTTAATATTCATTATTTCATATATTTACTTAAATAATATATATACATATATAATTTTTTAATATTAAATATTCGACGTATCCTTGACGTATCTCAATATGTGATTTTGAAAAAATTCGTATCTTCGTATCCGTATCTTGTCCGATACGTGTCCACGTGTCCGTGCAACATAGATTTTTATTCTTTGTCCTTTTTTGAAGGATATATATCTAAGCTTTCTTTTATGATATTTGAAACCTAAATTCAAAGGGTGAGAAAATTACAATGTAAGATGTAACATAAAAATTGTAGCAAGATAAATCCCAAGTGTCGTACGGTTGTGAATTGATACAATAATATATTTTAGGGGAAATTACATCAAACCCCCCATTGTTTGAGGCCATTTTAAGTCAACCCCCTTAAGTTTGTTTTGAAACGGTCAACCCCCTATCGTTTAGAGAAATAAGCAACTTACTGCAAGTCAACATTTTGCACTTTTGATCAGGGTATTTTCGTCAAATCATCTTATCCCACCTTTTGATAGGTTAAATGTGCACCCTAACGTATTACATTGTGTGCATATTGCCCCCTAACCCATTGTTACAAAAATTTCAACATTTGAAAAAACAAAACTAAGACAAATTTTAAGATTTTTTAAATTTGACCCACAAATTTGGTTTCTTATTTTTTTAAGACCATGGAACTTAGGCTTCTTTTTCGACATTTTTTTTCAAAGAAGCCTAAATTATTTTTCTACAGTTTTTAGACTTTAACCATTTACATACTTTGGAATAAAATTATTTTGGAGGAATGTTTTACAGTTAACTATTCTGAAGAAAAAAATTCTAAATATTTAAGAAAAAGAGAAAATATTGTCTAAAGATTAAAAAAAAAGTATTTTGTCGGAAAAGAAGCCTAAACTCCTTAGTCTTAAAAAAAATAAAAACTAAAAACGTGGGTCGAATTTAATAAATTTTTGATTTTGTCTTAATTTTTTTTTAAAAAATGTTGAATATTTTGTAACAATAGGTTGGGGGACAATCTGCACACAACTTAATACATATGTTAGGGGGACACATTTAACCTATCAAAATGTGGTATCACTACAAGAAAAAAGGGTCATTCGCGACCGCCCGGGCGGTCGCGAATGACCCATTTCCGGTCGCGAATGGTCATCCGCGACCGCCCAGCGGTCGCGGATGCCCGGTCGCGGATGACCTCGGTCGTGGAGGTCATCCGTGACCGCTGGGCGGTCACGGCAGTCATCCGCGACCGCCCAGCGGTCACGACAGTCATCCGCGACCGCCTGGCGGTCACGGATGACCCCAGGGTCATCCGCGACCGCCCAGCGGTCACGGCAGTCATCCGTGACCGCTCGGCGGTCACGGATGACCCCGGGGTCATCCGCGACGGCCCAGCGGTCACGGGCGACACCGCGACCGCCTGGCGGTCACGGATGACCCCGGGGTCATCCGCGACGGCCCAGCGGTCGCGGACAACCCCGCGACCACCTGGCGGTCACGGATGACCTCGACGGTCATCCGCGACCGCCAAGCGGTCACGGATAATATTTAAACCATCCGTGACCGCCGGGCGGTCACGGATAATATTCAAGTCATCCGTGACCGCCCGGCGGTCACGGATGACATTAAACGAAATAAAAAAAAATATTCCGGTAAAATACCGGAATAAATATTTGTTTTTTGCGAATATAATGTATGGTTGGACGATTTTTTTATATAAACATCATTTAAGAGAATGATTTGTGTTATAAGTAAAGAAAAGAAGAAAATAAGAGTTTGGTGATTTGTTTTTTGGAGATATAAAGAAAGAGGAGAAGAAAAATTGTTGGTGTTTTGTTTTTTGAAGATATAAGAAACGAGGAGAAGAAAAAATTTTGGTGTTTATGTTTTGGATTGGGAAATGAGGAAAGGAGGAGAAAGTGTTGGGTTTTTTAGAGAAGATAATTTGAATGTAATGAAAATTAATGGGTAGAATGGTGGGTATATATAGAATTTTGGTGAAAATTTTGAATTTTCAAAAAATTTGAATTTCCCCCCAATTCCAAGGTCTTTCGCGACCGCCCGGCCGTCACGAGAGACCCTTTCGTGACCGCCGGGCGGTCGCGAAAGACCTGGAATTGGGGGGAAATTCAAATTTTTTGAAAATTTAAAATTTTCATCATGAAAATTATTCGTGACCGCTGGGCGGTCACGGATGACCCTCATTCGTGACCGCCCAGCGGTCACGAACCTACTTCGTGACCGCTGGGCGGTCACGAATGACCCTCTTTCGTGACCGCCCAGCGGTCACGAAAGAGTCTCATTCGATAATTTTGATTTTCGTTTGTTTAATTAAGTTTCGATGTTTGTTAAATTGATAAAATAGTTACTACCAAGTAAATTAAAATAGATTTTATCACAAAATGACACATTACATCTAAAACAACTTGGTGTATGTGATGAATTAGTTGTAGAACATAAAATAGGTTATTCGTTCATAACTCGCCTAATCACATCTAATTCGGTATTTTAATATGTTAATTACTAATGTTGTACTAATTTATTACTTCAATTCACATTTAGTATTGAGACTTATTGCTAAAAATCATAAACACATCAAGAAGAATCCATAAAATCAAAAAAAAATTTATGAATATTATTCGTGACCGCCGGGCGGTCACGAATGACCCCTCATTCGTGACCGCCCAGCGGTCACGAACCTTCTTCGTGACCGCCCAGCGGTCACGAACCTACTTCGTGACCGTTGGGCGGTCACGAATGACCCTCTTTCGTGACCGCCCAGCGGTCACGAAAGAGTCTCATTCGATAATTTTGATTTTCGTTTATTTAATTAAGGTTCGATGTTTGTTAAATTGATAAAATAGTTACTACCAAGTAAATTAAAATAGATTTTATCACAAAATGACACATTACATCTAAAACAACTTGGTGTATGTGATGAATTAGTTGTAGAACATAAAATAGGTTATTCGTTCATAACTCGCCTAATCACATCTAATTCGGTATTTTAATATGTTAATTACTAATGTTGTACTAATTCATTACTTCAATTCACATTTAGTATTGAGACTTATTGCTAAAAATCATAAACACATCAAGAAGAATCCATAAAATCAAAAAAAAATTTATGAATATTATTCGTGACCGCCGGGCGGTCACGAATGACCCCTCATTCGTGACCGCCCAGCGGTCACGAACCTTCTTCGTGACCGCCCAGCGGTCACGAACCTACTTCGTGACCGTTGGGCGGTCACGAATGACCCTCTTTCGTGACCGCCCAGCGGTCACGAAAGAGTCTCATTCGATAATTTTGATTTTCGTTTATTTAATTAAGGTTCGATGTTTGTTAAATTGATAAAATAGTTACTACCAAGTAAATTAAAATAGATTTTATCACAAAATGACACATTACATCTAAAACAACTTGGTGTATGTGATGAATTAGTTGTAGAACATAAAATAGGTTATTCGTTCATAACTCGCCTAATCACATCTAATTCGGTATTTTAATATGTTAATTACTAATGTTGTACTAATTCATTACTTCAATTCACATTTAGTATTGAGACTTATTGCTAAAAATCATAAACACATCAAGAAGAATCCATAAAATCAATTTTTTTTTTATGAATATTATTCGTGACCGCCGGGCGGTCACGAATGACCCCTCATTCGTGACCGCCCAGCGGTCACGAACTACTTCGTGACCGCTGGGCGGTCACGAATGACCCTCTTTCGTGACCGCCGAGCGGTCACGAAAGAGTCTCATTCGATAATTTTAATTTTCGTTTGTTTAATTAAGGTTCGATGTTTGTTAAATTGATAAAATAGTTACTACTAAGTAAATTAAAATAGATATCATCACAAAATGACACATTACATCTAAAACAACTTGGTGTATGTGATGAATTAGTTGTAGAACATAAAATATGTTATTCGTTCATAACTCGCCTAATCACATCTAATTCGGTATTTTAATATGTTAATTACTAATGTTGTACTAATTTATTACTTCAATTCACATGTAGTATTGAGACTTATTGTTAAAAATCATAAACACATCAAGATGAATCCATAAAATTAATTTTTTTTTATGAATATTATTCGTGACCGCCCGGCGGTCACGAATGACCCTAGTGGCATCCGCGACCGCTCAGCGGTCACGAATGACCCTAGTGGCATCCGCGACCGCTGGGCGGTCGCGGATGAGTGGCATCCGCGACCGCCCAGCGGTCGCGGACGCCACTAGGCGAGAAGTTTCCCGCCTATGGATTCCCGTGACCGCTGGGCGGTCACGGGAATTATGTCCGTGACCGCTCAGCGGTCACGAGGCTATCCGTGACCGCTGGGCGGTCACGGCGTTGTTTACCGCGACCGCTCGGCGGTCACGGTGGCATCCGCGACCGCCGGGCGGTCACGGATGCTCGCGACCGCCCGGCGGTCACGAATGACCCCGGATTCTTGTAGTGTATAAGATGATTTGACGAAATACCCCTGATCAAAAGTGTAAAATGTTGACTTGGGGAAAGTTGCTTATTTCTCCAACGATAGGGGGTTGACCACTTCAAAACAAACTTTAGGGGGTTGACTTAAAATGGCGATGAGGGGGTTTGATGTAATTTCCTCTATTTTTTATTTGTTTTTGGATGCAAGTTGCTGAGTAATGACTAGTAACAACTTGACCCGTCGTTTTTGTTTGCCAATCTGTTGGATAACAACAAGTTGCAACTTGATCAGTGGACGGGTGGTGGCACAGAAGAATTAATGCTACAAACAGGTAAACTGCTCTTCATATCTGCTGTTCATATCTCATTTTACAAACTGCAGAACCTCAATCTTATTTTCTGATTAATTAGGTACATTGTACTTATGAATTCTCAAACAAAGCTGTCGGCTTTCTTTCCTGTTTTTGTCAAACTTGGTAGCATTTGGTAGAGCCCAATCAGTGTGTGGAAGTAATGGCAATTACACGCGTGACAGCGCATATCAAGCTAATCTGAATACCCTCCTATCCTCTTTATCCATGAACATCGAAGAAAACGGTTTTTACACGTCCTACGCCGGGCAACACCCCGACAGAGTGAATGCCATTGTGCTATGCAGAGGGGACGTGCAGCTTGATTTTTGCCGTAGATGTGTCCAAAACGCGACCATTGAGGCCGTAAAGTCGTGTCCTAATGAAAGAGATGCCATTTTGTGGCGGGAACACTGCACGCTCCGGTACTCAAACGAGTCCATATTCGGAAGCATGGAGACTGATCCCGGATATACATATTATAATGTGGTTAATGCTACAAATCCAGTCGAGTTTATGGCGGATCTGAGTTTTTGCTGGCCAGTCTACGGGACCAGGCATCTGATGGTGGTTCTTTCAGAAAGTTGGTAGCCGGGAATAGAAGCACATATGGTTCTGCGACAATCTTCGGGTTGGTGCAGTGCACGCCTGATTTGACCAGGGAGGACTGCAGTTCTTGTCTAAAAGGTGCGGAGAAGCTGCTGCGCGATTCAGCGAGAGGGGGAGCAGTACTGGTGACGAGCTGCAACCTTCGTTATGAGTTGAATGAACAGTTTTACAATCAAACTAGAATTTAAGAATTGGTGTCGCCTCGGATACCCCAATCACCAGTGCCGAATATTCAATTGTCGGTACCCTCTCCCCTGATACCCCCACATGTTCTCTCACCAGTGCCCATTAAATTTCAGATGCCACTCATAGGAAAGTTGATATCTAGTATAACTGAATTTTTGTAAGTCTAATTCTGTAACAGATTTGCACTTCTTAAACCTTAAGTGACCCTTTAATCATTTGTTTTTTGTTTTTTTTTTGTTTTTTTGTGATTTATATGACTTTAATCAAACAAATAAAACCTTTCAATCACGGGGTAAACTCAAAAAACAGAACAGTTATCCTCTTACCAAATATTAGTCGATTTTAAAATCGGGAACTCTTTCGTAAGCCTATTCAATACAACGTATCAACCCGATCCACAATTTCAATACAGAAGGGCGCATCGATTGTATGATCAGCCGGCTTTGATGAGGGGCTTGGATCTACTGAAACCGGAGTTGGACGCCATACGATGGGGGGTGGTGAGTTCGAGATGACGAAGATCTACGAGAAGATCAACTGGTTGTTCAAAAGGTTCTGGGATTTCTCCGAGTTTCGTGCTCAGCCTCGCGTTCACTGTGCTCCGCCTGACTGGACAGTGAGTGTTGATGGAGAATATCATGCTATTCCCCGCCAGGTAAGAATTCGAATCATCTTTGAATATGCGCGTTATTTCAAGATACATGGCATAATTGGTCTCATTTGCTTTTCGTGTGATGTAGGAGACCGACACAGAGAAGAACTTTTGGTTGTATGGTTGTCCGAATGATGGTTATCTGCATGAGCTCTTCAGAGTGCATCACTTTGCTTTCTTGCCGCAGGAAGATTGAAGATGTTTATGTTTTATGTTTTTCTAGTTTTAATGGTTATTGTATTTGAACAATTGTGAGGTTTGAGTATTATGTTAATAGTTTTTAATGTTTATTATTTCTGAGCCTTTCTGCTGATGATGATGAACCTGGATAATGAAAATGAGCCTGTTTTGATGTATTGATTGTGTAGTGATCTGATTATGGTTTAATATATTGTATTGATTATGTAGTGAATGTTATATGAAATGATGGTTTGAGCATGTTTTGAAATGAGCCTGTTTTGAACCTGTTTTGAGCCTGTTTTGATCTGTTCAATTGCACTTCAATTGCCATTCATAACATTGAGCACTGAAACACATATAATCAGTCACCAAATGACTATTATCAATACCAAAATGAGGTCACCACAAATCCATAACTAAAAGCTGAATAAACATGACTATCATCAATACCAAAATGAGGTCACCACATATGATCAATCACCCAATCTATCAAAACAGAGCTGGGAGTTTCATTAAGAGAATTCAAGTGAAAATGGGCAAATATTATTCAAGTGAAAACCAAAAAGAAGCTACCCTCATGCACTTGATATATGTTCATTTGCACTACAAATAACTCAAAATGGTCATTCTTCAAAATGAACACTTCTAGTTAGTTGTGGTTCCTCTTCACCAACTTTCTTCTATTTCCTCTTAGCATTTCCTTTCTTTGGACCCTTGTCATTATGGTTAGCCTAGTTGGCTTGTTGGTTGATATTGGCCATAACTGCACCAAGGTCTGACAACTCATCATCAGTTTCATCAGACTCATCATCAGTTTCATCTCCTGATGCTATGTATTCTTCATCATCACTGTCAGATTCTTCAACAACTACACATTTACCCTTATCCAACCTTGAAGGATTACCATCACCTTCCTGATTGTCATCACCAAATCCATTATCGTCCTCAATACCATTGTCCTTGACTGCATTTATGTTTTCAGCTTCAACACTAGCTTCCTGTCTTGAAGCTCCAACCTCATTAAGAACAGGAACAGTTGCATCCCCTCTTTCATTATTAGTACTCTCTAACAAAACAGCCCTGTGATTTTCATCAGTAATGTACACATGCCACTCCCTCTGTTCTCTGTGAGCTCTCTTACCCTCATAATAACACAATTGATCATTTGACACCACTTGTTTACAGTATGTCCCATGGTACCAGTATTTCTTTCTGCCTCTTACTCCACTCGTTTTGAGGTCGCAATTTGTACACCATCTACTCCCTAACTCAAGATTAAGCTACAAACCACTGCGAATTTGTGATTTTTGGTGAGAAATTGGGGGGTCGGTTTTTAGGGATTAGGGTTTGTGATTTTGACGCGTATTAAAAAACCTAAGTGTCTGATTTTTGGCTTTATATGCCCTGGTTATAAGGAGAATCGTTTTTCAAACAAAATAATCCTAGGTATCGGGCGCGACTTTTTGATTAGGCGACGTGATTCTTTGACTAGGCAGCCACGTAGGCTTTTTTGTCCGAAAATTTCACTTCGGGCATTTTTAGTAGAAATTTTATAAGCTATAGGACATTTTTAGCATGTTTTGAAAAAACGGGATTTTAAGTTTCGGAAAAAAGATAATGGGCAGAAATAATAATTCGTCCCTACTTATTCCTCATGTGGAAAGAACAACATATATTCAAATTCTATATAAGATTGCAGCTTAACGCGGATACAAGTCAGTAATGGACACCTCATTTTGGGATGAATGGTCTGAACTAGTTATCCTATTTTTATTTGATTTGCTGGTATTCCCTTCTTTCGGTTTGGACTCTTGAAGGACCGAATTTTCTGAATCATATCCACTTTGCGTAAAACCTGAAGGTTCTAACGATATCGGAAGAGTGATGGAGAAGCTCTTTAGCATTAGAACAATTGATTCCATTGTTGGTCTATTGCCAACATTTTCTTGAACGCAAAGTAGACCGATATGAATAGATCTTAATATATCACGTGGAACACCGGAATGGCCACTGATCAACATGGGATCTATTAAATTCACAGCAGTCCCCTGACGCCAATTTTCCCATGCCTGCGCAAAACGAAACATTATAAAGTATCTTAGCATATTGAACAATACGTATGGTATGATGAAATTTTCATAAAAGATAATTTATGTGTTCCATATATTACTCACACTGCTTATGAGAACCTCCACATTCTTTCCATCTTGAAAACAATTATTCTTCTGACCACTTATAATTTCAAGGACGAGGACACCAAAACTAAATACATCAGACTTCACAGAGAACTGTCCATGCATTGCATATTCAGGCGCCATATAACCACTGCAATATATATATATACATATATATATATATATATATACGTGTTATGGTATTTGTTAAAAAGATATGAAAGTCAACTAGTAAGTTTTGAAGTTTAGGCAGTGATATAAAGCATAAGATAAGATGCAAATTCTAACAAGATTAGTTTGACTTTGTATAAAAACTTACTAGGTTCCAACAATCCTGTTGGTACTGCCTTGTGTTTCATCCGGAACAAACAACCTAGCCACGCCAAAGTCTGCTATTTTAGGATTCATATCTGAATCTAAAAGTATATTACTGGCTTTGAGGTCACGGTGAATGATCCTAAGTCGAGAATCTTCGTGTAGATAGAGAATCCCCCTTGCAATGCCTCCTATAATTTTGTATCTTGTATCCCAATCCAATAATGAACGTTTTCTTGAGTCTACATGTTTCAATCAATCAAGAATGTATATTTGCTATAAGTTTTAATAAGTTTGCTTAAAGAATTTTCCTGTAGTGAAAATGTGATGAACTATTACCGAATTGAAAATGTGATGAACTATTACCGAATATGAAATTGTCTAGGCTTGCATTCTGAACGAATTCATACACAAGAAGCTTCTCGTTTTGTTCCAAAGAGAAACCCATAAGCCTTACCAAATTCCTATGTTGAAGTCTTGCTAATAGCACAACTTCATTCTTGAACTCTATATCACCTTGACCTGAATTTTGCGACAATCTCTTGACTGCAATTTGTTGCCCATCCTCAAGTTGTCCCTAGTATTAGTGAACATCAAACGAAAAATAAAAAATTGAGGTTTTCATATGTTTTTGTTTTTTTATGTTACCTTTCATTGACAAAACCACATTTTTAAATATACAACTTTTTGCAAGAAAGATGTTATAAATCTAATACTAACTTTCTTTGGTACAGAAAATTATGAAAATTAAACTAGTTTTAGCTAAAAAAACAAAAATATCTCTAGTATCTATCACCCGTTACATTCTTAGCTTGTAATTTATCATGTAAAAAAAAATATAAGTAGCGGATCCATTTAAATTTGCAGATTTAAAAGTCAGTTCCGATTATTTAGGTGTATATATATTTACAGAATTCTTTACCAGAAAAAAAAATATATTAACAGAATTTAACATTTTCTTGAATACTGAAAATCTCTCAAAATGTAGAGATTACCTTGTAGACGTACCCAAATCCACCTTGTCCTAACTTATTAGCCTCGGAGAAATCATTTGTCGCTGCTCTGATTTTGCCAAATTCATACTGTAGGGACTCGACAACGCTAATCGCTTTTACTGTTAAGATAAAACAATTTTGTTCAGTTGCTTCTGGAAAATAAATTATGACAGTAATCTATCCAATAAAATGTATTATTATTATTATTAAGAAGATCAAAAGCTCACTGTCAACTTCTTCCTTGGGCTTCTTTTGTTTTATTCTCTTTCTATATAAGAAACCAATAATAATAGCTAGTACTACACAACCAGCAGCAACCACAACATGTACAACAATTATAATATTTCGAGTTCGATTGTTGTCATTATTTCCTGCAAAATTAAAAGAAACTTTTAGGTGGAACCATCTAAGTTTTTGAGCTTATCTGTACAAATGGTATAAAGGTTTAAAGTGGTGCTTTCCTTCTTTGTATACATATAAAAGTGTGGGTACGCAATCACTTAAATTGATTTTATTTTATTTTTACAAAAATGGAACTGGTTTGGCCGAGTTTTGAGTTAATAGGATCTTAGCAATTACAAGAAGAGCAACAATACAATTTACTATAGAATTGAAGGGAAATTCTACACGAAATATGCAAGTCGACCCTTATGAAAACACAAAAGGCTGTTATCCAGATTATCTTTTATGGCATTTTTAAATCTCAATCAAGATTTTGCAAGTAAGCGGCTGCATTATTTTTGGGTCGTATTGGGTTTGGGCATGCCCCCGCCGTTGCCTTGTGCAAAAGAAATATTGAAACAACTTAAAAAAATAATTCAACAATTAAAATTTGAAAATTTCTTTCTCCAAATCATCGACGAAAATATGTATGTACTACAGAAGTGCAGTGTCTAGTCACTAGTGTCTTCAAAAGTGTGTGGGCTCTATTCCCCTCGAACGCGTACACACGCGTGAAGACTGGAAACTAAAGATGATTGTTGACGAGAAACCCACCGTCTGGAGATTTTTTTGCAATAAAGAGACAAACAACAAGAATAAATCAACCTAAATTGTAGTCATAATATAGGATTAATTATTATATTTATACCTGACGACGGTAAGGAAGCCGGTGATGGTGGTGGTACTACCGGGGGCGAGGGTGCAGGGGGTGGCGTACGAGGCACCTGAACCAATTCTTGAAGCCTTGTTTCGTTGTAAAATAATCTAGACGAATAACGTATATTGCAACTGGTCATGAGTACTCTCGCCCCTATTGACGCATAACAACAATTCGGCAGATTCCCAGCAGCATCTTGTAGGCAAGAATCACAGTCCTGTGGCGACAAATCAGGCGTACACTGCACCAACGCATAAATCGGCATAAAAGTAGACGTCGTGCTGTTTCTATCTCCGTACCCCAATTTTATCAATGAACCACCGCTGGCAGCCTGGCCCCGGAGACTGTCCAACAAAGATATCAAATCCCCCATAAACTCCGTTGGACGACTCGCGTTATTAGAATTCCATTTAAAAGACGCTAGACCGGTCCTAGCCAATGTTCCAAATATAGATTGGTTTGAGTACCTTAGCATGCAGTACTCCAGCCAGATAATTGCCTCTCTTTGATTTGGACACGAGTTTACGATCTCATCGCTAGCGTTACGGACACAACTACGACAAAAGTCAAGCTGCACATCCCCTCGGCAGAGCGCGATGGCGTTGACTCTGTCGGTGTCTTGCCCCACGGAGGCGTTGTAGAAACCGCTGTCGTCGATGTTGGTGGACATAGAGGACAACAAGGTGTTGAGATTGCCTTCGTATGCGCTGGTGCGGGTGTAATTTCCATTACTCCCACACTCTGATTGCGCTCTAACATTGACTGCAATACAGTTTATTGAGACTAAGAGAAGAAGGAAAAAGAAAGTACCCATTTCTTTCTGAATCATCAAAGATGAAAAAAAAGTAGCTCAAGGTCATTAAGTTTGTAACTATATTGGTCGATAATTGAATGATTATATTAATGATGATCTGCAATGGAGTACAAATGTGATGTGAGGCCCTCGTTTACTAAAACCTTTTTAATTTTTCAGAAAATTAATAGGAAAAATTGTGTTGACTTGAAAAGTCTGCGTCGCATTAAACATGTGGACTATATAAAACCGTAAAAAAAAGACCGATTAGTCTGAGTTGCATTATGTGATCATATGTAGTACGATGGAAAATAATTAAAAAATTATGACCAATAATTAAACCTTTTCTTAGCATTTACATGAATCTCAGTTATTGGTATAGTACTTCGAGATATATATATATATATATATATATATATATATATCTATCTACTATACTGTAAGCGCCGATAAAAAATTCCCTGTTAATTTTTTGGCTGCCCATTTTGGCCTCTTTTCCTTCATAATTTACTTCTCACATTCAATTTATCTCTCCTGCTTCTAGTAAAATTTATAAGTCTGCCGCATGAGTTTTTTGACTTTCTCCATAGCCTTCATTCAATGTCCACAAAAATGGGGATCACAAATATATATTATTGGGGATCAACTTGTGATCACAAAAATGGGGATCAACTTCGTGGGGATCTCCCTTTCTTATCAACTAATTTTTGTTTCTTTTTGCCCCTTCAATCGTGTAAATAGCAAAATAGTCTCCTCAGTTTTCAACTCTTTCAATTTTGCTCCTAAGGTTTGCTGTTATTTACTTTTGGACCCCATATCAAATTGTGAAACAGTCCGTCAATGCAAGTTTTAAATTTTCTTATTTCTGCCCCCAAAAGCTTTCTTATTTACCTCATGTAAATTGCAGAATAGTACTTATAATTTTAACTCTTTAAATGTTGCCCCTAAAGTTTGCCATTATTTATATTTGGTCCCCACAATAAATTGTAAAGTGGTCCTTCAAATATTAAGTTTTCTTATTTTTGCCTCAAAGCTTTCTTATTTAACTCATTCCATCGACCATCTTGTTTTGCAGTTGTACACAAATTAATTTTGTCTTCTCTAATTAAATATTGACAAATGTCAAATTAATTATTAAAAATTAAATAAATTATTTCTATTTTTAATTTGCAATTTTACTAAATTAAATTCTAATTGATAATAGATTAATTGATTGATTTTCTAATATATATTGTTGGCCAATCAAATAAAACCGCGTGGAAAAGATGGAGTATTCCAACCAATGATGTTAAGCCATGTGAAAATATGATGTGTTTCTTGATAAACAAGCCAAATTAAATCCATGCTTATCTTGAAGAGAAAAATGACCAATCACAAGCAAAGAGGCTCTAGGTTCCACAACTATGAATAAAGGCCTTCTCTTGTAAAGAAAAGACACACAAAATATTCACAAGTTGAAGAGGGAATATCTCTCAGTTTTTCGCTCCACCAAATTCATCCCTCCTCAAGCCTTCTTCGCGGCATTCAAGACATTCTTCAACATTGTTCAAGGCGTTCTTCAACAATCTTCAAGGTGTTTTTCCTAAAGAACTCCTTTCAATCCACCGTCAAGTCTCATTCCATCCAAAAACTGTTTTTGAATATCGCACTTCTGCCGAGGAAGATCAATCTCCAAGAAGTTCAACAAATCTGAAACCAAGTTCATATCGTTCTTCATTCGTCTTCAAGTCAAAAATTCGTTTAATCCGAGATCAAGTCCTAAGACCCTCGAAAAACCATTTTTGAAGATTGAAGTCCATTCAAGAAGATCAAAACCCAAAAAATCCAAAGAATTGAAGACGAAGATCATACCAATCTTCATCAACCTTCAAGTCAAATTCTAAATCAAATTTCCGTTCGATCCGAGATCAAGCCGCCAAGCCCTTGAATCAACGTTTGTCAAATATCCAAGTACTTTGAAGATCAAGATTCCTCCAAATAAGATTGACATTCAACAAGTTCAAGACGAAGATCAAATTGTTTGTCGCAAATATCAAGTCAATTAGATCGTCAATTCAAGATCAAGCTCAACGCCATTGGATTAACGTTCAACTCAAATACACGTAGAAGAGATCAAAATCAAATCCACTCAAGTCAACCAAATTTCAAAATCATTTGAGAAAAGAATTAGATGATTAAATAGAGATTGCACCACAACTGTACTTTAAATTAATTCAAATTTACTTTGTAATCTTTTCTTGTCTTTTAATTTCATAGATCAAGAATTTGTCGTTACAAATTTGGCACGCCTGCTGGGACAATCTCTACCTTTCATCTCTTTTCCAGCAAGTCTCAAATTTGAAATCACAAGAAGTCGGTGTTGCTTAACAATGGACAAGTCAATGGGGGCAACAAGCGGAGGCTCTTCACAACCGATGATTAAAGATACACTCACACCGGGGGCAAGACATGATGCTAAAGAAGATGATCAAGCATCCTCACTAGAAGAGCAAGTTGCAGCACTAACAAAAGCCATTGCGAATCTCACGGCTCAAGCTCAAAAACGTGAAGACTACTTAAATCGCCTTCTCCAAAAGGTAGAGCACAAAGAAGGAGTTGAAAATTCCGAAGAAGTCACAAAAAACATTGGAGTTCAAGGATGCATCAAGACTACAATCAACGAAGTTGAAGTCTCCCCTCACCTCCAAAAGCAAGAACTTGTGGAAAACTACAATCAAAGAATGGTGCATGCGACGAAGCCTTTGAAAGAAACCACTCAAAATTTGATTGAAGTAGGAGGATGTAGCAAAGTCTCATGCCAAGAAATTCAAGTCTCTTCCAAAGGGCTCATTCCCATCGATCAATTGAAGAACTTGGTTCAAGAAGTTGCAAAGGATTTAAAATTTCAACCTGCAATGACCAAAGCGTACACGAAGCCGTATACTCAAAGAATAGAGTAAATGCAAATGCCGAAAAGCTATCAACCTCTAATGTTTCAAAGATTTTATGGGACTAGAGACCCAAGACAACATGTTGCTCACTTTATTGAGACGTGCAATAGTGCTGGAACTTATGGAGATCATCTAGCCAAGCAATTCATTCGATCCTTAGAAGACTTTGCCTTTGATTGGTACATTAATCTTGAACCAAACTCCATTGACGGTTGGAATGACCTACAAACCAAATTCTTCAATCGCTTTTATAGCACTCGGCGTACTGTGAGCATGATTGAACTTGCAAATTCTCATCAACAAGAAGATGATCTAGTGATTCAGTATATCAATAGGTGGAGAAGTCTATCCTTAAGTTGCAAAGAGAAACTGTCTGAAACTTCAGCCATGGAGATTTGCATTTAAGGGATGAATTTGAGTCTCTTTTACATACTTCAAGAATGAAAGTACATGATTTTCTGGAATCAATGTTAGACGATGCAATGTTAGACGATGTTTGGTCAACATTGAAACCCGAGAGTCTGTGCGAAAACTGTTCTTTAGTTGCCAAATTTGAGTTTTGCCTTTATTCACCTATTACTCAAGTTCCTTAGTTGCAAAATTTGAGTTTTGCCTTTATTCACCTATTAGTCAAGTTCCACGATTTTAGTTGTTTATGTTTATGTCCAAGAAGGTATCTTAATCATAAAGAAGAGCTATGGAAGATTCCTTACTTGAAGTTTTAATAATTCAAGTTAAGTTGAACAAGTCCACTCAACACGGTTTCAAAATAAGGAAACAATATTGGCCGGTTCTTTGCAATGTGATTCTTTCCAGAATTCTCTGATTTGAAAAAGATGTGTTACCTTGCTAGCTCGGTAATAAAGGAAACACATATTCAGGAAAGATATTGAATTCACAAAGAAGGCAAATTTCAACAAGGAAACAACAAGAGTTACCAAAGCTGTGAACAACACATCTTGGCGTGCAAGATTCAAGAAAAATCTATAAAAGATGTGAAGTTCATCAAGATGAAGACAAGGCAATCGTGCTAAACAATCTGAGAGATTAATCATTCTTTGTATTGTCTTCGTCTTGCTTTTGCGAAGTTTTTGTATCAACTATTTAAGTCTAGTTCATAGAAGTTAAGTAGTTCTTATGTGTCTGCTTCGTTGAGTCCGATCAACAAAAAGCGTGAGTGAATTGTTGTGAGGAAATTTTCTTTGATAAAACTTTATGGTTATTTGGCCCAAGGCTCGGAAGTTTTTAATAATATTGAAAACTTCTTAAAATTATATCTTCTTGCATTTATATTTCGCTGCACATTATTTTAGACAAGAAGATCACAATAGAGTTAAGGCAATTCCAGCTTAACTCTCAAAGTTGTTGTGTCAATCCACGATCCTACAATTTCAATTGGCGTCAGAGCCAAACACCGACTACACTGGTGGTTTGGAGGTGATACAACACCATGAACAGTGTCAATCCTAATACCAACAGGATTCCAGTTTTGGATGGCTCCAATTTTGCATAATGGAAGATCAGGATGAGGTCTCACATCAAATCTATTGATATTCGAGCCTGGCAATCCGTGATCAATGGATACTCTTTTCCAACATTACCAAGAGATGGTGAAGGTGATCTAGTACCAAAACCAGAAGCACATTGGATAGCAGCAGAGGTAAGTCTCTATAACTCCAATGAAAAGGCTTTTAATGCTATCTTTAGTTGGGTTAATCATCACATGTTCAAGTTAATCTAGAGTTGTACAAAAGTCAAACATGCTAGGGATATATTTGAATTACATTGTGAAGGAGATTCTGCTGTTAAAAATTCTAAATATAGACAACTGCTTCTGCAATTTGAAAAACTTGAGATGGGTGAAGATGAAAGTGTTGACAGTTATTTTGAGAAAATTCTTGATATTGCTAATCAATGTGAAAATCTAGGTTTTGTTATGACTAATCAAGAAATGGTTTACAAAGCTATGAGAACACTGTCATCAAAATTTGCCCTCAAGAAAATTGCAATTAGTGAATCTAGAAACCTTGTTAATCTACAGTTTCAAGTCTTGATGAATACTCTTATAGAATTTGAGAAGCTTGCCTCACAACCTAGTAAACATAGGGATGTTGCTTTAAGAGGATCAAGTCTTGACAATGAAAGTGATGATGATTATGAGATAATGTCTTCAAACTATGGTAAAATTACTAAGAAGTTCAATAAGCTGAATCTTAAAGGAAAAGGTAAAGAAATGAATCTTAGTAATAACTCCCCAGGTTATAAGAATTTACCTCTTAAGTTTGTGAAGTACATGGCATCAAAACCTACTCCTTTAGAAGCTGATAAGTTAAAAGATGTTCAATGTTTTGAATGTAAAGGATATGGTCATATGGCTAATTAATGTGCTAACACTCTTAGAAAAAGAGGAAATTCTCATTGGGTTTGTGTAGATGATTTCAATGAAGATGAATTTAGTTCTGGAGAAGCTGAAGAACAATCAGAAGAGGTTCAAACTGCTGCGCTACTCACTCAGATTGACTGGACGCCAGAAAACTCCTTGAACTGCTTCGGATCTCAATGTTACCCCAACATTCAGGATCCAACATCAGAACAAGAGACCTTCTTTTTAGATTGGGATGAATATGATACTGATACTGAACCTTATCTTGCATCCTACTTTGATGAATCTAACTTTGATTGTTTTCATGGCTCAATGAATCTAGATGAAGAATATTTCATTGAAGGAGAAATGTCCCAGGAGGAAATCATTGAAGACCTGAAGTCTATCTACCACAAACTGCTGTATGAGTTTAAGGAAGAGATTGGATGCATGAAGGAGATGCTGAAACTGTATGAGAAAGACCTTGACAAAACTGAGGCTGAACTGAAGGAGGTAAAGGTAAAATTAAATAATGCTGAACAAACCATTGCCAAATGGACCTCTTCTACATCTAAGCTTGATGAGATGTTGAGTATGGGAAACCAAGGTAAAACTGGTTTGGGCTATATTGAGAAACCTCCCTCTAAAAATACTAATTATGCCTACTTAACAATTGATGTTATCAAGGAAAGTAGTAGTGAAATTCCTGTCAACACTGTGAAAAAGCCTACTTTTATCTGTCAATATTGTTTTCAACCTGGTCACATTAAGCTTTATTGTAAAAAATTAAAAAATGTGATTGAAAAGAAAACATGAATGAATAGCAGTACCAATGTTAGGAGAACCTCTGATCTGAATGTTATTCCAACATTAGGTAACAAAGTTGAAGGGCATAAAAGTAGAACTTGGATAAAAACTCCTAAGGTTAAAATTGTTTGCAATGTTGTCTTTTCTGCTGTCTACTCTAACCTTGCAGGTAAGTGGTATTTTGACAGTGGATGTTCAAGGCACATGACTGGAAACATTGACAACCTAAAAGATGTAATCCCTTTGACTGTTGGAACAGTTACCTATGGAGGTGGCACTAAAGGGAAAATCATTGGAAAACGAGTACTGGATGTTGAAGGATTTCCACCACTCAAGGATGTGTTGTTGGTTGAAGGATTGAAAGCAAATTTAATTATCATAAGTCAACTTTGTGATGATAACTTGCTAGTTACTTTTGATAAAAGTTCATGTGATGTGTTTAATAGTGACAATGTATGTGTCATGACAGGTACAAGATCAAAGGATAACTGCTACCTTGCTCAAGATGAAGCTGAATGCTACCATGCTAAGGTAGATGAATCTGTCATGTGGCACAAGAAGTTAGGACATGTGCACTATAGAAATATGGATAAACTACAGAAGTTAGAAGTTGTGAGAAGACTGCCTAAGTTGACTAGCCCAGGTAAAATTGTTTGTGAAGACTGCCTGAAAGGTAAACAAACAAAAGCTGTTCATCCACCACTTCAGGTACAAAGTACTAACCCCAGAACTAATAAGTGCTTTGAATTGCTACATATGGATCTCATGGGTCCTATTGAGGTTAGTAGCCTGAATGGTAAGAAGTATGCTTTTGTTATTGTTGATGATTTTTCAAGATATACCTGAATTAAGTTTTTGAAAGAAAAATCAGAGGCATTCAACTCATTCAAGATTTTACATGCTAGTATCAAAAATCTGTATGGCACTTCTGTAGGTGGAATTAGGTCTGACCATGGAAAAGAATTTGAAAATGTAAGCTTTGCTAACTTTTGTGAAACTAAAGGCATTTTCCATGAGTTCTCTGCACCTAAGACACCTCAGCAAAATGGGATTGCTGAGAGGAAGAATAAAACACTTCAAGAGATGGCTAGAGTAATGTTGAATTCTAGAAACCTATCTAAAAAACTCTGGGCTGAAGCTTTGAATACTGCATGTCATATTAGTAATAGAGTTTATCTTAGACCTGATACTACTATGACACCTAATGAAATCTTGAAGGGTTCAAAACCAACAGTTGCACACTTTCATTAGTTTGGTATTAACTGCTATTTGCTAAAAGATAGAGATTATTTGAGAAAATTTGATCCTAAAAGTGAAAAGTGTATATTTGTTGGATATTCTCCTAATAGTGCTGCTTTCAGAGTCTATAATCCAAGATTGCATACTGTACAAGAATCAGTTAATGTCATTTTTGATGAACGGACTGGTTCTGCAAGTACTGAAGAAGTCACTGGTTCAGATGTTGTTCCAACATTGGACTCAACATTGAACACAGACGCTGGAAATGCTGAACTCGAAACTGAAACAAATGCGGACTTAACACCAGAAACCCCCAATGTTAGGCCAACATTAGTGCTGTCAGATTCTGAAGATGAAGTTGTTCCCATATCCAGAAGAGATCCTCCTCTTAGGATACAAAGAGATCATCCAGCCTCTCAAGTAATTGGACAAATTACTGAAAGAGTTAGAACACGCAACAAAGAAAGGGTCAATTACAAGGATATGGCTAAGTTGTGTGTTTGTATGTCTTCTTCATGTACTGTTGACAATGCATCTTTTTTTGTGTCCTCCATTGAACCTAAGAATGTAACTTCAGCTCTTAAGGATAGTTACTGGATTAATGCCATGCAGGAGGAACTCTTACATTTCACCAAAAAACAGAGTTTGGAATCTAGTACCTAGGCCATCACATGTGAATGTAATTGGTACAAAATGGATTCTCAAAAATAAAACTGATGAGAATGGTGTAATTATGATGAACAATGCTAGGTTAGTTGCACAAGGTTATACTCAGGTAGAAGGTATAGATTTTGATGAGACTTTTTCTCTAGTAGCTAGAATAGAATCAATTAGATTACTTCTTGCTATTGCTTGCTGTCTTAGGATTAAACTTTACCAAATGGATGTTAAAGGTGTCTTTTTGAATGGTTTAATTGACAGAGAGGTTTATGTAGAACAACCTAAAGACTTTGCTGATCCTAAATATCCTAACCATGTGTACAAACTTGAAAAGGCTTTGTATTGCTTAAAACGGGGCTCCTAGAGCTTGGTATGAGAGGTTAACTGACTTTCTGTTAGGCCTAGGTTTCAATAGAAAAGATGGTGATAGAACATTGTTTGTCCTTAGAAAAAGCTTTGATATATGCATTGCTCAAATTTATGTGGATGATATTGTATTTGGCTCTACTAACAAGTCTACCTTAGTTAAGTTTGTTGAGTCTATGACAGGAACATTTGAGATGAGCATGATTGGAGAGCTCAACTACTTTCTGGGGCTACAAGTTAAGCAGCTGCAGAATGGTATCTTCCTGAACCAGGAGAAGTATGCAAGGAATCTAGTGAAGAGATTTGAGCTACAAGAGTCCAAGCCTTGCAAAACTCCTATGTCCTCTTCAGTGAAGATAACAAAAGATGGCACTGGGAGCAATGTTGATCCAACATTCTACAAATCCATGATTGGTAGTTTGCTATATCTCTCTGCCTCTAGACCTGACATCATGTTTTCAGTATGTGTTTGTGCTAGATACCAAGCTGAGCCAAGGCAATCTCACTTGATTGTTGTGAAGAGGATTCTTAAATATATCTCTGGAACTTCACCTTTAGGCATTTGGTATTCTTATGACACTAACACTAACTTGGTTGGTTTTAGTGACTCTGACTGGGCAGGTGATGTGGATAACAGGAAATCCACAAGTGGGGGTTGTTTTTATTTGGGGAATAATTTGGTCTCCTGGTATAGCAAGAAGCAGAACTGTGTTTCATTATCAACTGCTGAATCAGAATATGTAGCAGCTGGCAGCTGTGTTACCCAACTTGTGTGGCTCAAACACATGCTTTCAGATTATGGGCTAGATAGTGATACACTTCTCATGTTCTGTGACAATCTAAGTGCCATAAGTATCTCTAGGAATCCTGTCCAACATTCTAGAACTAAGCATATAGACATAAGGCATCATTTCCTGAGAGATATGGTAGAGGACAAAGTGATCAACATTGAACATATTGAGACAACTAATCAGCTTGCTGATATGTTTACAAAACCCTTAGATAGTGAGAGATTCTTCAGCTTGAGGAAATCTCTTGGTATCTGCAATATGTGAAAATGTTGAGGTAACCAGTGTTGACATAACACCATTGTCTAGCACTGGTATATTGGTTGTGGTGTAGTAGGTATTCTGTTGTTTTCCTTTGTTGAGTTTATTTTCTTGTGAGTCTCATTTAATCTTTGTTTTGTCAGATTTGGTTTGTGTGGTTGAAATCTTTGATTAACAACTCTTTCTAGTTATCAGTTTCACATCTTTGGTTTTGAAAAAGTAATAAAATTCTTCTGTTTGTCTGAGGTTGTGATAACCTAACATATGAAGAAGCTGGGGTACACAAAGTTCACTACTTTGATGTCTATTCAGTTGTGTCTTATTCATATGGAAGGTTTACAAGACATGTGGAGAAGCTGGGGTGCATGATGTTGACAGCTTCAGTGTTACTCAGTTGTGCTTATTTACATGTGTCTGTTTGTTTGGCCAAGGAACACATGAGGGTGATCCTTTCTACTAGGATGTTTTTCTCTTTTACCTTCACCGCGCCTGACTGGCTAGGTTTAGATTTCTTACATTTAGTAGCACTGATCACTTTGTGATTCTCTGGAATGCAGGTTGGTAAACAAGTATGCGTAAGGAATTGGGGTGTTGGGGTGCATGATAAGTGAATTGCCAACATTCAAGACTTTTGTACTTGCCTAAATTGCTGTTGTTAATGTTGTTACTGGGGTGTGTGGAGTTCAGCCTGCCCTCATTCAGTAGTGACATTGGCTTTGTGTTTTAGCAACATTCAATTTTTGGTTCAGATGAGTTATGAAATTAATAAAGATTATAAAGAGATGTGTGCTTTGCTGGTTTTAGGAGTTTTTCATATGTGTTTACCATCTACCTATTTGACATTACATTTTTGCATTCATGTAGAACTGCATTGTTTCCTTCTTGTGGTTGAGTTGTGTCGGTTTAGGCTTAGGGGGAGTATAATTCATGTGTTGAGGCATACAATTTGGGTGACATAGTGCAGGTGAAACACTTTTCTGTGACTTTCTATGCCGTGGAAGTGAATTTTTCCTTGAATTCATAACTGCTTATCTCTGTGTGTTTCTTGTTATCTATGTTGCTTACTCATGATCTTGATCTGAACAATATGACCGAGGTACTTACTTGCTATATTGGTTAAGTTTCAGATGTATTTTTAGGATGTATCTCAAGCTCTCACATGAATTTGCCTTGGTGAAGCCTGTACCTCCACCTTCTGGTTTGAATCTTACCGAATGTTATGCCAACATTGAGCACAGTCGCAGGTCAACATTGAAACAAGAACTTATAAGTTTTCAATTTTTTTGAAAACCGCTCTGGTTACCGGTCACTTAAACATCAAAGCGTGTGCGCGGGAAAACATAGTGGGAAGCTTTTATTTGGTTCAAATTTTGTAACTGCCCATTAATATTCATTCTCTTTCCTTATTCACGGTATTTCAAAAATCAGAACCCTAATTTCCTTATTTTGAACTCATAATTTCATTACCCGTGTCTATGTTTACTCTGCAAAATTTTTACTCTTTCTACTCTCGAATTCTCTCGTTTTTTCTCTCAAAACTTCTCTACTAACAATGGCAAGCAAGTCTCCCATGCAAACTCTTGAAGATGTTGCCCTGGGAAGTGAACCCACTGCCGCACGCACCCGTTCACACACTAGGCGTGTTGCTGCAAAATCGGAGGATGTCTCAGTTGCTGCTAAAAGGAAGGCGATCCCCTACGTGCGACGAGGGAAGAAGTCCAAACAGGGAGAATCGACCTCCAATGTTGAGTCAATTGCTGAATCAACCACTCACATCACCAATGAGCCTGAAATTGAGGTAAACACTGCTAAACCCAACCCTGAAATTGATGTTAATTTACCTGTTGAGGGGGAGGGGTAGTGGATATGTAGAAAAATCAGTGGAGAAATCCGTGGATAAGTCTTTGGACAAGATGGTGAGGAAGTGGATTAGGGCTCAAAAGAAAAAGAGCAAGGTTGCAGGGGAGAAATTGAAAACTATGTCTGAGACTGCTAAGGCAAGGGCTGAGGCCAGAAAAGGACAGGTGGAGAGATTAGCTAGGAAGAGGGCGGCTGAAGCCGAGAAGAAGGCTGAGGAAGAGAAGAAGGCTACTGTTGCTGCTGTTGAGAGAAAGAGGAAGGGAAAAAAAAGTGATGGAAGAGGAAGTAGAGGTGGTGGATGTTGAGGATGAAGAGGAGGAAGAGGAGAAGGAAGAGGAGACTAAGGAAGAGGAGGATGTTGCTGCTGATGTTGCTGCTGATGTTAAGGCAACATCAGGGACATATGAGTATACTGATGAGCTATATGTGATCTACTCCGAGGATAAAGAGGACTACTTTCTCCTTACTATATTTCACAAGAATTGGAGAAGAAGTGGGATTCCTTCAAAAGAAGGGAGATTCACACTGAAAGAGCTATAGAGATGGCCAGCTTCAAGGAACAAAAGGTGATGGACTTGCTGGAGGCAAGAGGGTTGCAACAATTAGTGATGAAGCTGAGTGACTATGCTCCTGAGATTGTCATGGAGTTCTACCTGAATCTCTCCTAGTGGATCAGGGACTACAGATCACCAAAATATGGAAAGGCTTGGGTGAGGGGGAGAGTCTTCAACATTGAACCCTACACCATCAACAAGATATGTGGCTTCCCTACTGCTGATGAATCTGAGGACCCCTATTATGATGATGTGATTGAGGACTTGACTGGAGGGTTGGTTAAAATCTGGAGAGATGCCCTGCTAACCACAAAGCTCACCTCCCTTAGTGTTGTCTTGCACAAGATAGCCTGCTTCAACTGGCTCCCAAGCAAAAATGTCACTGTTTTGACTAAGGAATCAGCACTCTTAGTCTACAAAATCAAGAATGGGCTAGCTGTAAACATGGGGGAAAGGATTTTGAGGTCTATGTCTGAAGTTGCTGGAAGGAAGAATGGCATGCTGCCTTTTCCCTCACTCATCTGCAAAATCCTCAGCAAGCAGGGATTGAAGACAAGTGTAACTGTGGACTGGAGGAAGAATGATGCTAAATTGACAATTCTCCCAAGCTACTTGTTTGGAGCAAGAGTGAGAGATCTTCCTTGGAACCCAAAAGGAGTGGTGAGACCAAGAGCTGAGAAGAAGAAGGCTCAGGAGTTTGCTGGAACTTCAGTGCCTATGTCCAAAGAGGAAGAATGCATGGTCATAAACTCTAATTTTGTGGATCATATGCTGAACTGGTATATGGGGCATATTGCTGATACTCAAAGGGAGATTGAGGAAAGGAAGGAGCACCTCAAAGAACTGGAGGATATGGTGAAAAATTTGGAGAAACTCCCTTCTTCACAAAAAGGGGGAGAATAGTTCCAAGTTTTTTTAAAATTTTCTAACCTTCTAGTTTTTTTTGTTGTTTCTTTGAACTGCTGATATGGTTGCACTGCTGGTACATTTATATCTATTTTTATTTGATAAAGGGACATGTCCTTGATATTTAGCTATGGCCTGTAACTCTAGGTACGACTGTTGAACTGCTCTAACTGCTATTTCTTGCTATTTCATATGAAAGCACATTTTGAACTACTTGTCTGGTTAACCTTTTATGCAGGAAACTCACTGGTTTCAATCTTGAGGCAACATTGATGAATGTTGGGGTCTGAACATATGTTGATGTAGTGATGACCTTAATACTTGTCTTTGCTAATTTAACTTTGATTGTTATCTTGTATTGAGGGGGAGCAGTTTAGTAGTTTAATATGTTTCTTGTTGATTATAACTTTCTGGATATAAAACTTGATTGGAACAGGTATTGGTTTTGTGAAGAAAGGCAAAAAGGGGGAGATTGAAAGTACATGGTTTTCTGGAATCAATGTTAGACGATGCAATGTTAGACGAGGTTGGGTCAACATTGAGGATAACATTGAAACCCGAGAGTCTGTGCGAAAACTGTTTTTTAGTTGCCAAATTTGAGTTTTGCCTTTATTCACCTATTAATCAAGATCCACGGTTTTAGTTGTTTATGTTTATGTCCAAGAAGGTATCGTAATCATAAGGAAGAGCTATGGAAGATTCCTTACTTGAAGTTTCCATAATTCAAGCTAAGTTGAACAAGTCAACTCAACGCGGTTTCAAAATAAGGAAACAATATTAGCCGGTTCTTTGCAATGCAATTCTTTCCAAGATTCTCTGATTTGAAGATGATGTGTTACCTTGCTAGCTCGGTAATAAAGGAAACACATATTCAGGAAAGATGTTGAATTCACAAAGAAGGCAAATTTCAACAAGGAAACAACAAGAGTTACCAAAGTTGTGAACAACAAATCTTGGCATGCAAGATTCAAGAAGTCTATAAAAGATGTGAAGTTCATCAAGATGAAGACAAGACAATCGTGCTAAACAATTTGAGAGATTAATCATTCTTTGTATTGTCTTCGTCTTGCTTTTGCGAAGTTTTTGTATCAACTATTTATGTCTAGTTCATAGAAGTTAAGTAGTTCTTACTTGTCTGTTGCGTTGAGTCCGATCAACAAATAGCGTGAGTGAATTGTTGTGAGGAACTTTTCTTTGTTAAAACCTTTATGGTTATTTGGCCTAAGGCTCGGAAGATTTTAATAATATTGAAAACTTCTTAAAATTATATCTTCTTGCATTTATATTTCGCTGCACATTATTTTAGACAAGAAGATCACAATAGAGTTTAGGCAATTCCAGCTTAACTCTCAAAGTTGTTGTGTCAATCCACGATCCTACAATTTCAAAGGAATCAAACCAGGAAACTTTGAAGAGTTGGCGACGCGAGCGCATGACATAGAGAAAAGTGTAAACTCTATTGAGGAAGAAAACTCCACTCATGGCTTTGACATTGAAAGTGATGACACAAATGCGACAGTGACAATCAATAGGGCACAACATCATATGTCATTGCAACCGATATGCTCCTTGATACGAGCTTAAATTTTCTCAAATCCTCAAATTAAGTGCCAAAATATATACTCCTTGATAAGAGTATAAACTATCAACATTCTCCTTAGCACGAGTATAAATTGTTTGCATATTTGAATTCAAAGCAAATCATTCAAGTCTTCAAGTCTCCTAGACACGGGCCAAAAGGTCTACAAATTCTTCAAATCCAAGTCTTCAAGCAAATCCGTCAAGTGTTCAAGTCTCCTAGACATGAGCCAAAAGGTCTACAAATTCTTCAAACCCAAGTCTTCAAGCAAATCCGTCAAGTCTTCAAGTTCTCCTAGACATGAGCCAAAAGGTCTACAAATCCGTCAAGTCTTCAAAACAAATGTGCAAGTCTTCTAGACACGTTGAAAAGTATGCAAGTCCAAGTCTTCAAAGCAAATATCCAAGTCTTCAAGTCATCCTAGACACGACTAAAAAGGTCTGCAAGTGTTCAAGCCTTCAAATTTTCAAGTCAATTGCTCCATGACGCACGAGTCTAAACTGCACGTTACTCCTGGCATGCATAAGTATAAAATGCACCATCTCTTAACCAAATTTATGTAATTTGAACTACGTTGTGACTTGATTCCTTTATTGGATACGTAGGCAGCTTAGAATTTATGAGTTCAATCATATCCTTTCACCAAGTTATCTTGAGTTGAAGATGTTACATGAAACTCCTTGAGGTATGATGTGCTGATAAGACGAGTAAAGCTTCTGTCATGTAGGAGATAAAGAACGTCAATGCTTTGAATGTTGACCTTGAAGTCATGCTCCAAGCTTTTGAGTGATTCGTGAGTTGACACTACAAACTTCAATCGGATGCTTTAATGTGCACCTTGATTCCAATCTTCAATCGCTTCGCTCCAAGAGGATAGCTGCAATCGTGCTCCAAGCTCACTTGATCATTGACTAGACACTTTTGTTTTGTTGGATCAAAGTCGATACTTCCAAACTACCATCCCAATCATGAAAAGGATATGCCTTGCATGTTTAACTAGAGAAGTCCTTTAAGAAGATGGAATGTAGTTTGACAAGTATGTCGTTTGACCACTCCCATATCGACGAGATTCTTTGAAAATTCAGGGTGGAGTGCAACAAGTACGTCATTCCGCTCTGCCCAACAAAGAGAATTTGCGAAGTTCTTCAAGAGGTTAGTCATCTTGAATGTTTCTTTGACGTCTTTAATGGGAAGAATGCATGAGTATGACCAACAAGATGAGTGCGCTTGTGTTTGAAGCAAAATCTCGTCATTGAAGCTGTCTTTGATGCCAAGTCATGAAAACAATGTCTCCTTCTTCAAGATGTCTTTGATGTAGGGTTGTGAAAATAAGCCCACTCCCGCTGAATGTCTTTGATGCCAAGCCATGAAAACAAGTTCACTCCTACTAAATGTCTTTGATGCCAAGTCTCGAGAACAAGTCCGCTCCTGCTGAGTGTCTTTGACGCCAAGTCTCGAAAGCAAGTCTCTTCTTTTCGGATGGCTTTTGAAGCCAAGTCTTGAGGATAATGTCTCCTTCAAGGTTTCTTTGATGCCAAGTCGTGAAAAGAATGTCTCCTCCTTCAAGCTCACCAATGATGTTGCGTAGATTAAGGTTTGAGTGTGCTCCTCCTCTCATTTGAATAGATCCAAAATTTGTCAAGTATTGTTGCACGCATAAAGCTTTCATGATCTCCAAGTTAGAATTTATGTGAATATGAACGCAATGGTTGCCATGTATCTTTGTGGAAGTCATTTGCTCTTGCACCAATTGAGAAAGCCTTCTTTCCGTAGCATCTCCTTTGGCAGTGCGTCGCCTCAAGGTATCAAAAGAAAGATCATCGTTTGATACTCGGTGGTGAGGAGATCGGAGCACGAACCACGGCAGAGACCGATTAGAGGACTTGGGAAACTCTTCGGTCCAGTCTTTAGATTTAATGGTGTTAATCAATGTAGGCCATCGGCTTGTGTAAATTCCGGCGAGAGGGGTGCCGACCTCCAATATTGTGTCTTATTAGGTCGATTGGTTTTCATCGTTGGTGATGGTTAGAGTCTCAACTCCCGTCGAATTATAGGCATGGCCGAATCTTACCATTGTGCGTGAACTGTCAATGCAAAGAAGCAAACAAAAGAGTAAAAAAAAGGGGAAAGAGAAAGAAATATTAGCCAAAATACGGATATGAGTAAGAGTACAAATAAGGTATATGTCGGTTCGGCTCTTGTGAAACTGACTCTTCCGATACTTAAACCTGGTGCAAAAAAAAAAAAAGGGTGAGATCAGAAATAAAAAAGAAGAAAAAGGAAGAGAAAGAAAGAAAAAAAAGAAAAAGAAACAGCGAAAGAAAGAAGACGAAATAGAAAGAAGAAGAAAAAGAAAAAAAAAGGAAGAAGAAGAAAAAGAAAGATGCAGGAACGAACAGAAAAAAAGAAGAAGAAGAAGAAAAGGATAAAAAGAGAAAAATAGAGAGAGAAAGAAATCAAGAAGGAAGCTTACAATTTGTTGCTGACTCCTGAAGATTCACAAGCTCGCTGCCCGATATCCCGTACTTTGTTCGCGCGATTGAACGAGTTTGGAACGACGTAAAGAAAAAGGAGGATGAAGAAAAGTGGTGGTCTTAGTGTCTTTATATAGAATCTCAAGGGAAAGTTTCAATCCTATTGAAACTATAAGTCTTGTAGTTACAGTGGGATTGGAATTCTTGATTTAAGGAGAAATTAAAGTTAAAAAAAAAGGTGCTGATTGCCGGGTTTCTGCAATCCTAGGTGGAGAAGAAGACTGGAAATTATCCATTACATTAGGTCTACATAGACCACCAGATTTAAAAAAAAAAAAGAAAAAACAGCATTCCCACGTGCCTTGCTTAAGGAAAAAGGGGTTTGGTCATCAATAGCAATATAGTTCCTACTCAAATTGACACGAAGGCCAATTAAAGTTTGATTTATAAAGTGAAGTCATGGATCAAAAATTCGGTCCGTTTCGTACGAAACGGCCGAATTTTTTCGTTTTTTCCTTTGGCCGAAACAAAACAGTGATGCAGTTTCGAAACTATGGACTATATTGATAATAAACTATTTTTTTGTCAGAACCCAAATGAGCTTCAAGAAATGTTGCTTGGTTATAATATATTAATTTACCTGTTTATGCATGCACACTTTAATGCTCTCACATACGGCTTCGTTTATATATATATATATATATATATATATAGGACTTGTAACTCTGGTATTTTATGCGAATATATATTTAATCAAAATTCAATACTAGTTTAATTTAGTTTGGCTAGTGACTTTCGTACAGATTAAATAATTATAGTAATTAGCTATTCTTAACAAACCAAGGAATTGGAGACCTTTTTTTATACTCCAGTAAATTATGTTTTACACATTGCTTTTTTCTAATCATGTACGAAATATTTCGAAACATTTCGAAATATTTCCGATATTGTTCGAAATGTTTCTAATATTTGATCCACCGAAACATAAATCGAAACCAAAATTTTAATCCATGAGTGAAGTACACTTCTATCAATTCTATCAATTACGTTGATGGCACGAAAGACAATATGTTGCGACAAATCCACTTCAATACGCATTTCACGATGCTATTCGTGACAAGTCGCAAAGGGGCATTTGTAGACAAATTAATTTTGTCTACTCTAATTAAATATTGACAAGTGTCAAATTAATTATTAGAAATTAAATTCATTATTTCTATTTCTAATTTGGGATTTTACTAAATTAAATTCCAATTATTAATGGATTAATTGATTGATTTTCTAATATATATTGTTGGCCAATCAAATAAAGCCATGTAGAAACTAGAAAAGATGGAGTATTCCAACCAATAATGTTAAGCCATGTGGAAATATGATGTGTTTCTTGATAACCAAGACAAGTTAAATCCATGCTTATTTGGAAAATAAAATCGACCAATCACAAGCAAGGTGCTCTAGGTTTTTACAACTATAACTAGGGCCCTCTCATAAAGAAAATACATACAAAATATTCACAAGTTGAAGAAGGAAAAACTCTTAGTTTTTCGCTCCACCAAATTCATCCATCTTCAACCGTTCTTCGCGGCATTCAAGGCATTTTCAATTTTCAAGGTGTTCTTCGTAAAGAACTCCTTTCAATCCGCCGTCAAGTCTCAATTCCATCCAAAAACCGTTTTTGAAGATAGCACGTCTGCCGAGAAAGATCAAACTCCAAGAAGTTCAACAAATCCAAAACCAAGTTCATACCATTCTTCATTCGTCTTCAAGTCAAAAATCCGTTTAATCCGAGATCAAGTCCTAAGACCCTCGAAAAACTATTTTTGAAGATTGAAGTCCATTCAGGAAGATCAAAACCCAAAGATTCCAAAGAACTGAAGACGAAGATCATACCAATCTTCATCAACCTTCAAAACAAATTCCAAATCAAATTTCTGTTCGATTCGAGATCAAGCCATCAAGCCTTCGAATCAATGTTTGTCAAATATCCTTTGGAAAATCAAGATTCCTCTAAAGTAGATTGACATTCAACAAGTTCAAGACGAATATCAAATTGTTCGTCGCAAATATCAAGTCAAGTAGATCGTCAATTCAAGATCAAGCTCAACGCCCTTGGATTAACGTTCAACTCAAATACAAGTGAAAGATCAAAATCAAATCCACTCAAGTCAACCAAATTTCAAAATCATTTGTTTGAGAAAAGAATCAGAGGATTAAATAGAGATTGCACCACAAGTGTACTTTAAATTAATTCAAATTTACATTTTAATCTTTTCTTGTCTTTTAATTTCAGAGATCAAGAATTTGTCGTGACAGCAGTAATAAATACATTGGGGGCCCCGCGTATTAATCGATGGTGGTCCATCTAATGTAATACGAATTAGCAACTAATGGTTTAGGGATCTGCACACCAATATTTGGGAACATCTTGTGGGCCCGCGTATATTAATCGATTGGAGGTCACCTAATATAAAACAAATTAAAAGTTAGTAGTTTAGTGACCCACGCACTGATAACCTAGGGGATCCGCGCACATATAACTATTCAGAGCCAAAAAATATACAACTAATTAATTATTAATGTTTCGATGACTCGCGTAATAACTTATATCATATTTTGAACTAGATATCGTTAAAATTATCGTTAAAATTAGAACAACGCTTTTTACAAATTGCAATTAAATTATTGTTGCAATAAAAAGGACATTTTCAGCATCCATCTTTCGTTGTTTTATTTTTCCCTGTAAGTTCGAGTAATCACGATATTATGTTTTGTTTTGGTGTAATAACTACCTTGCGCTGACACGTATAAATCAATTAGGGTTAGCCTAACATAAACGAACTAATAATTAATAGTTTGTAGAACCGCTTACTAATAGTTTGAGTTTATTGAGATCCACCTAATATAAAACGAATTAGTAAATAATGAATTGTGGACACACACACACTCACATTAATTGCTAGGATCCGCGTACGTAGAATAAGATTAATCACTAAGTTCAATATCATTTATTTGTAATTGGCTATCTTTAAAATTAAAACAAAGCTTTTAACCATTGCGGCACTGTAGATCAACTAGGCCAACTTTATTATCAGAATAACTACAATATTAAGCAGTGCTAAACCAACGTCTGAGCCGAAATACGTTGACATGATTGTAATGATTATATGGTTGGAATGAGCATATGTAATATGTGAAATTAAAAATAGAAATGTGCGGCCGAGCATGCCTGTGCGGAGCACGGGCCAATATTCCTAGTATATATATGGGAAAAAAATTAGATTATGGTTCAGGCATTACCAAAAAAAAATGCTAGTTCTATTCGTTGCCTAAGGTTTTTGTATATCTATTGCTTTTAAGAAGGTTCAAACGTACTAAAATACAAAGAAAACGAGTGGAGTTGGTATGGACAAACCGAACAACACGGATGATGTTTCATCCAGCTTGATGTCTCATGGAGTCGAGGAGACATGTATAGTTCCATTACCGGTTATACAAGTTATTTGATATTGAATAACCACTGTTTTCAAAATTTGCATAAGGAAAGATAAGATAATAAACAAACTAACGCCCTGTCAATTTGGAAAAAAATACATAGGTCAAATCTAGAAGCCGTTTTGTTTCAAAGATAAATTTTATCCTAAAAACTAGGTATAAATTAGAAATGAGATAAAAAGTCAGAATTTATGTAATATCTATTATGTGCCACTTGATTGGTTGATAAGATTAAGTGTCGGGATAAATGGTTACCTCAATAACATTTTGTTTGATTTGGGCCATTAACGTTGAACTAACCATTTTCTTTGAGTCCTTTTTTTTAAAAAAAAAACGTGGAAACATATTGTTGTTTTCAACACAATGACATATTGTATATTTTTCTCACTATTATAAACTATCAAAATATTATATAACATGTTCTCCATCTGCATCTCGCAACCATATGCCCTCTCATCGTTATCAGACCTTTGTACTAAAGGTACTGCGCTCTTTATTTCAGTTATATGCAATACACATTATTATCCTAGATTTGAAATATTGAAATTTATGTAGGTTGGAGCAATGGTGTACTTAAAATCAATGTCTGATAACAGTAAAGATGTGGTAAGAGGTTTCATTTTAACCTTAGACTCCTCTAAGGTTGTAGGACGCGAGGAACTGTGAATGAATTGGTGCGAGTTAAAAATAAATGTGGCAAAGAATTTTTAGAGGAATTGTTACGGTCGTTGGACAATGTAAAAACTATAGGAGAAGCACTTGGATGTAGTATTGCTTGGCCGAGATTTCTGGTGAGTACTCTTCTAATTGTATAAATGATATTTTTGCTTATAATGTCATTAAATATGGTTTTTACTATGGTTGATTCTGTAGATTAAGGTGCATAAAAGGAGGTGAAAGCTTGAAGAAAGCTGAATTTAAGCATGTCATTTGATGGTAATGTTCTTTTTGTGTTGGATGTATGTGTTGGTCCTTGTGGACAGTAGCAATTTAGATTTTTGTATAGCATGCACATTTGATGGTAATGTTGTTTTTTGTAAAATATAGAAACTTTTCACTCTTATTGTTAGTGTGCTTTTTTTTTTTTTTTTGATGCTACATAACTAGATTCTGATTGTGTCTTACAGGTTTAGGTTGATCAGGAATTTCGTCTTGCTGAGAAAATTGAGGTAATAATTTTCTTTGCTTATCTAAAAATTTGTCCAGAAACTTAAGTAAAAGTCGTGTTCCAGTTTTGGAATAATTATATTTTGCTGGCAGAGGAACTTTTTGTTAAATCAACAAGAAAATCAACTTTCCATCAGATTTCCATTAATAGAAAGAATTCAAAATTCTGTTAAGTTAGTTAACTAATTATTGCCTTATATAGAAAGTTAGAGTTGTTAATTACTAGTCAGTTAGTTAGCAGCTATTTTGTACGGTTTGTTGAGCTGTTATATAAAGCTCACTTCCCTCCCCAAAATAAACAACAAGATCAGTTAACAAGATTCAATTCCTCTCTCAACAAATCTGTAACAAACTTTCCCCCATCAATAATATTTTCAATCTTTTTCTTTCTTCTTCACAATGTGTTGCAAGATCGATCACTGTCGATTTCTTAACATGGTATCAATTTACCGGCGTCACTGATCCTCCGCCACCGCTTCCGCACCGCTGCTCCGATCACATTTCCTTTCCGGTCACCGCTCATGTGCGCGCGCTGATCGATTCTTCTCTGATTTCACAAGAATCACCTATGTTCTTTTCAGATCTATTTGTAGCTGTCAATTTGCGTCGTTGATTGAGATCTAATGACGTCACCAGCTACCTCCTCCACTCCTGCACCGTCTGCTCCGGTGAAGAATCCGAGTGAAGATTCTTCATCGATTTACTACCTAGGTACTCATGATCACACTGGTTCTTCAATTGTTAGTGAAAAATTTGATAGCACTAACTATATTGCTTGGAGTAAAAGTGTTATTATAGCGCTTAATGTGAAAAATAAGATTAGGTTTATTGATGGCACATTGCCACAACCTACTGATTCTGCTTCTCTTAAACACAATTGTTGGATGCGCGCCAATACTTTCGTTTTGTCATGGTTATTCAATTCAATTGAGAAGCATGTGCGTCAAACCTTGATGTTTTATGATAATCCTCTTGATTTGTGGAATGAATTAAGAACTAAATATGACCGCACTGATGGATCAAGAGTGTATCAGTTGCAAAAGAGTCTGTCTACTATCTCACATGGCTCTGTGTCCATCACTGCCTATTACAATCAATTTAGGTTGCTTTGGGATGAATTTGTGAGTCAGAGGCCTATTACTGTGTGTACATGTGGTCATTGTACATGTAATGTCAACAAGAACATGGTTGAAATGCAACAGTATGATTCTATGTTGAAGTTTCTTGTTGGTTTAAATGATACTTATTCTGGAGTTAGAAGTGATGTGTTACTAATGTATCCTCTGCCAAGTTTATCCAATGTTTACTCTCTCCTGTTGCAAGAAGAGCAACAGAGAGATTTGTTTTCTAATGCTATGCCTGCAGAGTCCATGGCCGTGTTTACTAGGCAAAGAACCATATCTGAAGGTTCACACTACAACTAGCAGTCAGGCCTCTCACATGCTTCCAATAGCAAACCTCAAAAACCACCTCTGAATAAAGCAGATAAAAGGAAGCTGAGGTGCACTCATTGTGGGTTCAATGGCCACACAGTGGATAGCTGTTTTCAGATAATTGGTTATCCTCCAGGCTGGGAAGGACCTACTGGCAAGAGAAAGAGTTCCAACAATTCTGCACATTCTGTGCAAACTTGTCTAGAAGGCAACATGGCTACTGAAAAGCCCAGCACTTCAGCAGATCAAATTTTGTTTGAACAGTTCATGGCATTCAAGAAAGCTAATGACCAGGCTCAGACATCCTCAGTTGGAGTGGAGTCTTCTCAGCATTTTGTTGCTACTGCTTCTACTGGTATTTCAGTACCCTTGGCTTTAAACTCTAAAACTTTCATTATTGATAGGTCAAATAATTAGATCTTAGACACAGGAGCCACAGATCATATGATTAATGACAGAAAGTGGTTTGTTAATACACCACAAAGTGTGAATATTGTTGTCTACATCCGTAACAATACAGTGACTTATGCCACTCATATAGGCAATGTTCAACTCTTACTTGACATTTTGTTAACTAATGTCTTATTAGTTCCCACTTTTTCATATAATCTGTTGTCCATATCAAAACTTGCTTCTAACACTAACACTTCTGTGCATTTTATGTCTACCTCTTGTGTGTTACAAGACATAACAACCAGGAAGATGACTGGTTTTGCTAGACTGCAACAAAGTCTCTATGTGTTAGATTTACTTCCCGTATCTTGTCATTCAGTATCTACTCTTACAAATATGTGGCACTATAGGCTTGGACATGCTCCTGTCAATAAGCTCCAACTTATTCCACACCTCAATGTCTCTAACTCTGCCAGAGAAACTCACTGTGAAGTTTGTCATTTAGCTAAACAGAAGAAGTTATCCTTTAGTAATAGTACTTCTGTTTCTAACAAAGCTTTTGATGTAATCCACTGTGATATATGGGGCCCCTTTTCTGTTACTTCTAGAGAAGGTTTTAGGTTCTTTTTAACCATTGTTGATGACTTTACCAGGTGTACTTGGGTGTATATGTTGAAACAGAAATCTGGAGTAAGAATACATTTGACAAACTTCTATAAGCTTGTGTTAAATCAGTTTGGCATTTCAATTAAATGTATAAGGTCTGATAATGGTGGTGAATTCACCCTTTCTGGTTTTTATGATGAGTTTGGCATCTCTCACCAAACTAGTTGTGTTGAAACACCACAACAAAATGGGATGGTTGAGAGGAAGCACCAGCACCTATTCCAAGTTGCAAGGGCTTTAAGTTTCCAATCAGGAGTTCCACTAGAATTTTGGAATTACTGTGTTTCTACTGCCACTCATATTATTAATAGGCTTCCTTCCCCCACTACTGGCAATAAATCTCCATATGAGTTACAGTTTAATAAAGCTCCTGATTATAGCTTGTTAAAGAGCTTTGGTTGCCTGTGTTATGCCTCTTCAATTGCTGCTCATAGAACTAAATTTGATCCTAGAGCTATTCAGTGTGTGTTTATAGGATATCCTAAAGGCACAAAAGGCTATCTCTTGTATGATCTGCTTAATAACAAAACACTGATATCAAGAAATGTAGTTTTTTCATGAGCATATCTATCCTTATAAGAGTCATCAAAGAAATAAAAATAGTGCTGATATTACAGGTCCTACTTCACCAATTTGTACTGATCCTTTTATTAGTCCTACTGTTACTATATATGCTGCTGAAGATCAGGTACAAAATGAACAGCATGAAGTTGATGGCAACAATGTCACTCCAGACAACTCATCAACATATCAGGAACCATCAACTCCTGAGTTGGAAATTCAGCAAGAAGTTCAAAGTTCTTATTCAAACAATCTATCAGACTCCACTGATATGCAAGGTCTCAATGGTGATCAGGGTTCTGTAGATGAGCCTTCCACAACTGCCATTGCCCCAGCTACCAGAAAGTCTTCAAGGGTCATAACACCACCAGCTTACCTTAATGCATACAACGATCATCTGCCTCAGTCCCTCCATAAAGCCAATCAAACAAGCACAATAAAGTATCCTATTGAACAGTATATCTCATGTGATAAACTATCAGTTAATCATAAAGCTTTTACTGCAGCAATAACACTAGTAGAAGAATCAAAGAACTACACTCAAGAAAGCAAGATTCCAGAATGGCAAGAAGCAATGAAAGCAGAAATTACTGCTCTTTAAAAGACAAACACATGGGTCCTAACAACACTACCAGCTAATGCTAACTGTGTGGGATGTAGATGGGTCTTCAAAGTGAAGCATAAGGCATATGGAAGTGTGGAAAGCTACAAGACAAGACTAGTTGCCAAAGGATACACACAAGAAGAGGGATTAGACTATTTTAATACATTCTCTCCAGTGGCAAAGCTGACAACAGTGAGAGTACTTATAGCAGTAGCTACCTCAAAGAATTGGTTTCTCACTCAGTTAGATGTAAACAATGCTTTCCTCCATAGTGAACTTGAGGAGGAAATCTACATGAAGCCACCACCAGGGTATATGAAACCAAATGATGGAAGAGTTTGCCTTCTCAAAAAGAGCCTCTATGGTCTAAAACAAGCTTCAAGGCAGTGGTGTCACAAACTCACTACCTCTCTTATTGCATATGGTTTTCATCAAACTGTTTCAGATTGCTCACTATTTACTCTCTCAACCGCTGCTTCCTTTCCTGCTTTATGCATATATGTGGATGATATAATACTTACAGGAAACAATATGGAAGAAATCTACAAGATTAAACAGCATCTAGACAATTTGTTTACAATAAAAGATCTTGGACCATTGAAATTTATTCTGGGAATAGAAGTTGCAAGATCTAAAGAAGGAATAAGTTTGTGCCAAAGGAAATATGCATTGGATATCCTGTCTGAAACAGGATATCTTGGTTGCAAACCAGCAAACACTCTTATACATCAATCTACTAAACTGTTTATGAATGATTCTGAATTGCTTACTCATCCATCTGTGTATAGAAGAATTGTTGG
Organism: Linaria vulgaris; assembly: GCA_948329865.1. Taxonomy (NCBI): domain Eukaryota; kingdom Viridiplantae; phylum Streptophyta; class Magnoliopsida; order Lamiales; family Plantaginaceae; genus Linaria; species Linaria vulgaris. Next base: position 116,434,768 of record OX415250.1, on the reverse strand, counting down.
CAGGTTATTGTACTTGACAATCACAAGGCCAGATCTTAGCTACATCATACAGTGCCTCACACAACATATGGCAAATCCTACCATCAATCACCTAGCTGTAGCACACAGAGTTCTAAGATATCTAAAAGCCTCTCCTGGTTCAGGCATATTTCTCTCATCAAAATCAAACTTGCAGATAAAGGCATTTTCAGACAGTGATTAGGCTAGATACATTGATTCAAGGAGAAACATATCAGGGTAAGCAGTGTTCTTAGGAGACTCCTTAGTCTCATGGAAGTCCAAGAAACAGCCAACAGTAAGCCGCTCATCCACAGAAATAGAGTACAGGGCTTTGGCAATCACAACTTGTGAAATTGTGTGGCTGTATCAGTTACTTCAAGACCTTTCAGTTGCTCCAACAAAAATTCCTTTACTTCTAACGGACAACAAGAGTGCATGTGCAATTGCAAGCAACCCAGTCCACCATGAACGGACCAAACACATTCAAATCGACTGCTATTTTATTAGAGAAAAGGTCCAACAAAAGCAGCTCAAAGTTCTTCACATCTCAAACAGTCTGCAACTTGCAAATATATTCACCAAGGCTCTGCCTCCTCCAGCTTTCAAGCATCTTACTTCCAAGTTGTGCCTCCTCAACATACATGCACAACTTGCAGGGGGTGTTAAATCAACAAGAAAATCAACTTTCCATCAGATTTCCATTAACTAGTCAGTTAGTTAGCAGCTATTTTGTACGGTTTGTTGAGCTGTTATATAAAGCTCACTTCCCTCCCCAAAATAAACAACATGATCAGTTATCAAGATTCAATTCCTCTCTCCACAAATCTGTAACAAACTTTCCCCCATCAATAATATTTTCAATCTTTTTCTTTCTTCTTCACAATGTGTTGCAAGATCGATCACTGTCGATTTCTTAACACTTTTTACCTAAAAGAATATATTCTACGTTGAAGTTTTACATGCATATTCCTCAATCATTGGACAATTCACTGATTCACAGACACGGACCAATAGATACTTTTTCTATAATGCGTCATAAACCAAGGCTGGAACAGACTTGTCGTTGAAATAAGTCTCAGGAAAAAGACCTCTAATATAACTAATGTTAAATATGGCAATGCGTAGCAGATTCTGAATGAAATGAAATGAAATGAAATGTTGGTCTTCCCAGCAATTCAAACTATCATTAAGATTTTTGTTAAGCATGTACATTTTTTATGGTAATGTTGTTTTTGTAAAAGATGGAAACTGATTATTAAGATTATTGTTAGTCTGCCTTTATTTTCTTTGATGCCACATAACTTGCTTTTGATTGTGTCTTGCAGGTTTAGGTTGATCGGGAATTTTGTCCAGAAACTTCAGGAAAAGTTGTGTATGAACTTGAACTTGCTTTGATCGTTTTGAGCTTGTTGGCATCTTTTTAGTTATTATGCATTGCTGGGTAACAGGAAAAATTAAAATGTTTGATACTACATAATATGGTAGCGATACGTGTTATGTCACGTGGATGCCACAATTGGAAGGATTGCCATTATTTGTATATAACGAACTAAGCCTTCTATGATATGTCGTTGGAAAGCCACGGGTATCTAGGTCGCAATGCAACAAGCGGATCGCAATTCCGAGGTCCGGAGTGGAAGTTATGCCCAAAAGGGTGGGACTGCGCAGAACCTGTACTATATCGAAAAGTATATCGAATGTACATTGAATATCATATTCGATATGGGTCTGAAAGTGTAAGATGTTCTGGAATCAATGTTGGATGGATGTTGTACCAACATCGAGAGAACATTGAAACCCGAGAACATTCTTAACCTGAAACATTGTTCCAAAATTCGAGAACATATTCTGGAATAAATGTTGGATGGATGTTGAGCCAACATCAGGACAACATTTAAACCAGAGAGTATTCTGTCAATCTGTCTTTAACTGCTTTATTTTAGTTTTGCCTTTATTCACCTATTAATCAAGTTCCACGATTTTAGTTGTCTTTGTTTATGTCCAGGAACATCTCTTAATCATAAGGAAGAACATTACATGTTTCCTAAGTTGAAGTTTCCATAATTCAAGAGGAGGAGATCGGTCAAGTCAACACGGTTTCAAAGAAGGAAAGTTTTGGAGTTCAAGTGCAACTAGGAATCTTTCCAAGATCAACTCTGAATTGAAGAAGGAGTATTTTCTTATTAGAACTCAATCTAATAAAGGGAACTATTATTCAAGAAGGAGATCGAGTTCAAGAAGGAAAGTAGAGTTCAACAAGGAAACAACATAAGTTACCAAAACTGTGTACAACACACCTTGGAGATCAAGTTTGAAGAAACCTATATATAGGGTGTGAAGTACATCAAGATACATAGAGAAACAATAGAGCTTATAAATTCGTAGAGATTTTATCTTAAGCATTGTTGCTGTGTTTCTTGTTTTGCAAAGTTTGTGAGTTTTCGAGTTAAGTCTAGGATTAGATTTAAGGAGAAAAATCTTGTCTGCTTTGCTGAGTCCAATCTACAAAAGAGCGAGAGTGATTTTGTGGTGAGGAACGTCTTTGGTAAAACCTGCGTGGTTATTTTGCCGTAAGGCTAGATGGTTGATTATTTATAATAAACCATTGAAAATTTATCTTCTTGTGTTCTTTAATTCCGCTGCACATTATACTCTATCAAGAAGATTGTTTGAGATCAAGTTAAGGCAACGCCAGCTTAACTTGAGCTCTGAAACTTTGGAAAAGTTGTATCAATCCCGATCCAACAATTTCAATTGGTATCAGAGCCAAGCACCGATTTCACTGGTGTTTGGAGGTGATACAACGCGATGGACAACATCAATCCCAATTCTGGCAGACTCCCAGTCTTAGAAGGATCCATCAATTATGCTTACTGGAAGACCAGGCTCAGAGTTCACATCAAATCCATTGACATGAAAGCATGGGATGCCGTTCTTGATGGATATTTTGTCCCAAAGATTGAGAACGACCGAGATGCAGATATTGTACCAAAACCGAAGTCACAATGGACATCAAACGAGGTAACACTGTATAACTACAATGAGAAAGCTCTTAATGCTATTTTTAGTTATGTTACCAATCAGATGTTTAAGTTAATTCAGAACTGCACCACAGCTAAATCAGCTTGGGATATCCTTGAACTTCATTGTGAAGGAGATATAGCAGTTAGAAACTCTAAACATAGACAATTGCTGAAAGATTTTGAAAAACTTGAGATGGGTGATGAAGAGAGTATAGATAGTTATTTTGAGAAAATCCTTGACATTACAAATCAATGTGAAAATCTAGGATTTCCTGTCTCAAATCAAACTATGGTTTATAAAGCTTTTAGATCTTTGTCACCTAGATTTGCTCTCAAGAGAATTGCCATTGGGAGAGACAAGAGATATTGCCAACATGGAATTTCAATCCTTGTTAAACACTCTTAGAGAATTTGAGCCAGAGTTTCCTGCTAGGACTACCAAACAACAAGCTATTGCTTTGTTAGGAACAAATTATCATGAGAGTGAAGATGAGGATGAAATTATTTCTTCTAACTATGGAAATATTAGCAAGAAACTTAGTAGGTTGAACTTCAAAGATAAATCCAAAGGGAAACAACCTAACAATACTTCCACTGGGTTTAGAAAATTGCCTCCCAAATTTGTTAAATATATGGCAACAAAATCTAGTCCTGAAGAAAATGAAAAGTTGAAAACTACTCAATGTTATGAATGTAAAGGTTATGGTCATATTGCTGTTGAATGTGCTAACACCCTCCGCAAGAAGGGAAAGTCTCATTGGGTTTGTGTAGATGATTTCAATGAAGAGGATTATAACTCTGGATCAAGTGCTGATACTGAAGAAAGCTTTGAAGAGATTCATACAGCTGCGCTATTTACTCATGTCAACTGGACAGAAGAAGATCTCCATAACTGCCACGGGTCCCAATGTTGCTCCAACATCCAGGACTCAACATCAGAACATGAGACTTTCTTTGGGAATTGGACTGAATATGATACCCATATTGATCTCAATTCTTTGTCTGATAGTGATGAATCTAACTTTGAATGTTTTCATGGCTCAGTTGATCTAGATGAAGAGTATTACTTTGAAGGTGAAATGTCCCAGGAGGAAATCATTGAAGACTTGAAGTCTACTTTTCATAATCTTCTGAAAGAAAATCAAAAACTCACCAAGAAGAATGAAGCTCAGAGACTGGAGATTGATGGACTGAAGAAATTGATGAGGATGTTTGAAAGAGACCTTGACAAGACAGAAGCTGAACTTAAAGAGGTAAAAAGAAAGCTTGAAAAAGATAATCAGATCATTGCTAAATGGAACTCAGGTACATCTAAACTTGATGAGGTACTGAGTATGGGTAATCAAGGAACAAATGGTCTTGGATATATTGAGAAACCTACCTCTAAAGTTGCTAATCCTGTTTTCATTAAAGAAGGTTTTGTTAAGGAATCAAAAGACTTGAGTTGTGCTAATCCCAACAAAAGTAAACCTACTTATATCTGTCAATTTTGTTTTCAACCAGGTCACATAAAACCTTATTGCAAGAAATATTTGAAAGAAAATGTGAAGAAAACAAAAACTGTCTCTAATGTTGAGTTGGTCAGTGGTACAGATGTTATCCCAACATTAGGAATAGGACAGAAAAGTAGAACTTGGATTGAAAAATTAAAGACTCCTAAGATGAAACTTGTATGCAATGTTGTGTTTTCTGCTGTGTACTCTAACCTTGCAGGTAAGTGGTACTTTGACAGTGGATGCTCAAGACACATGACAGGAAACAAGGAAAATCTTAAAGAATTGATTCCTCTCAATGTTGGAACTGTCACCTATGGAGGAGGCACCAAGGGAAGAATCATTGGAAAGGGAGTACTAGATGTTGAAGGATTTCCACCACTCAAAGATGTTCTGCTAGTTGAAGGATTGAAAGCAAATCTAATAAGCATTAGTCAACTTTGTGATGATAACTTGCTTGTTACATTTGATAAAAGTTCTTGTGATGTATTTAATAGTGAAAATGTCCTTGTTATGACAGGTACTAGATCTAAAGATAATTGCTACCTTGCACAGGAAGAAGCAGATTGTTTTCATGTTAAAGTTGATGATGCTGTTCTGTGGCATAGGAAGCTAGGACATGTTCACTATAGGAACCTTGAGAAGCTACAAAAAGTTGATGCTGTAAGAGGCTTACCAAAGATATCCAGCCCAGGTAAGGTTGTATGTGGGGACTGCCTAAAGGGTAAGCAAACAAAAGCTATTCATACACCCCTCCAGGTACAAAGTACAATTCCCAGGACTGGTAAGTGTTTTGAATTATTACACATGGATCTCATGGGTCCTATTGAGGTAAGCAGCCTAAGTGGTAAAAGATATGCCTTTGTTATTGTAGATGATTTCTCTAGATATACATGGGTTAAGTTTCTTAAAGAAAAATCTGATGCATTCAACACATTTAGGATCTTACATGCTAGCATCAAATATCTGTATGGTTCCTCTGTTTGTAAAATTAGGTCTGATCATGGGAAAGAATTTGAAAATGCTAGTTTCAGTGATTTCTGTGATAAGAATGGGATTTTCCATGAGTTTTCAGCACCTAAGACACCTCAGCAAAATGGGATAGCTGAGAGGAAAAATAGGACACTTCAAGAGATGGCCAGAGTTATGCTTAATGCTAGAAACCTATCTAAAAGACTTTGGGCTGAAGCTTTAAATACTGCATGTCATATAAGTAATAGGGCTTATCTTAGACCTGGTACAAATATGACTCCATATGAAATCTTGAAGGGTTTGAAACCAAATATTGCTCATTTTCATGAATTTGGATGTGATTGTTACTTGTTGAATGATAGAGACTATCTTAGTAAGTTTGATCCAAAAAGTGAAAAGTGCATATTTGTTGGTTATTCTGTGAATAGTTCTGTTTTCAGGGTTTATAATCCAAGATTGAAGACTATTCAAAAATCAGTAAATATAGTGTTTGATGATTCCACCTTTGATTCAGGTACTGATGAAGTTACTGTCTCTGATGTTGCCCCAACATTGGAAGCAGAGACTGTCCCAACATCAGGAGCAGAAGCTGAAGACACTGAAGTTGTGACTGGTTCTAATGTTGAGCTGACACCTGCTGCTGTTAGGCCAACATCCCCACAGTCCAATTCAGAGGATGACAATGTTGATGAACCTAGGAGAGATCCCCCTACTAGGATTCAAAAGGACCATCCAGCTTCACAAGTGATAGGTGAAATCACTGGACGCATGAAGACTCGCAACAAAGACAGGGTAAACTATAAAAATATGGTAAGGTTGTGTGTCTGCATGTCTTCCACTTGCACTGTAAGTAATGCTTCCTGTTTTGTCTCAAATATTGAACCTAAGAATGTGAATGAAGCTCTTAAGGATAGTAAATGGATAAATGCTATGCAAGATGAACTGTTGCAATTCACCAAAAATCATGTTTGGAATCTAGTACCTAGACCTTCTAATGTGAATGTTATAGGGACTAAGTGGATTTTCAAGAACAAAACAAATGAAGATGGTGTAATTGTAAGGAACAAAGCTAGGCTAGTTGCACAAGGTTATACTCAGGTAGAAGGGATAGACTTTGATGAGACATTTGCCCCAGTAGCTAGGATAGAATCTATTAGATTACTTCTTGCTATTGCATGTTGTCTTAAGATTAAGCTCTACCAGATGGATGTAAAAGGTGCTTTTCTTAATGGTTTGATAGACAAAGAAGTATATGTTGAACAACCTAAAGGTTTTGCTGATCCTAAACATCCTAATTATGTGTATAAACTTGAGAAAGCTTTGTATGGTTTAAAACAGGCACCTAGAGCTTGGTATGAAAGACTAACTCAATTTTTGTTAAGTCTTGGGTTCAATAGAGGAGATGGAGACAGAACCTTGTTTATTCTAAGAAAGAGTTCTGATGTTTGTATTGCTCAGATCTATGTGGATGATATTGTATTTGGTTCTACTAACAAGTCTACTCTAGACAAGTTTGTTGAGTCAATGACAGGGACATTTGAGATGAGCATGATTGGAGAGCTGAACTACTTTCTGGGATTGCAAGTGAAGCAACTGGAGAATGGTATGTTCTTAAACCAGGAGAAGTATGCAAGGAACCTGGTAAAAAGATTTGAGCTGCATGAGTCAAAACCTTGCAAAACTCCCATGTCTTCTTCTATGAAGATTACTAAGGATGGCACTGGAGACAATGTTGACCCAACATTGTACAGATCTATGATTGGTAGTCTTCTATATCTCTCTGCCTCTAGACCAGATATTATGTTTTCTGTTTGTGTTTGTGCTAGGTACCAAGCTGATCCAAAGCAATCTCACTTGATTGCTGTGAAGAGAATATTAAGATATATATCTGGAACTTCATCATTGGGCATATGGTATTCTTTTGATACAAATACAAATCTTGTTGGATTTAGTGATTCTGATTGGGCAGGTGATGTAGATGACAGAAAATCCACAAGTGGGGGCTGTTTCTATTTGGGAAACAATCTAGTTTCATGGTATAGTAGGAAACAGAATTGTGTGTCATTATCTACAGCTGAATCTGAATATGTAGCTGCTGGCAGTTGTGTTACCCAGCTAGTATGGCTTAAACACATGTTGCTGGACTATGGGCTAGATAGTGATACTCTCCTCATGTTTTGTGACAATCTTAGTGCCATTAGTATCTCAAGGAATCATGTTCAGCATTCTAGGACTAAGCATATAGATATAAGACTTCATTACTTGAGAGACATGGTTGAGGATAAAATGATTAACATTGAGCATATTGAGACAAATAATCAGCTTGCTCATATGTTTACTAAACCTTTAGATAGTGAGTGATTCTTTAGTTTGAGGAAATCTCTCGGCATGTGCAATATGTGAGAATGTTAGGAGCCCAGTTTTGACATAACACCACTGTCTAGCACTGGTTAATGTTTGTGGTGTAGTATGTAACTTTTTGTTTGTTTGTTTGTTTCTTTTCTTTTCTTTTTGAGTCACATTGATCTTTGTTTGGCATATTTGATTGTGTGGTTGATCACTGTGTTTTACTAATCTTTCTAGCTTGCAGATTCACATCTAAGTTTTGAAAAGTATAAATCTCTAAAGTGTGTCTGAGGTTGTGTTAGCCTAACATATGGAGAAGCTGGGGTACACAAAGTTCACTACTTTGATGTCTATTCAGTTGTGTCTTATTCATATGGAAAGGTTTTACAGGACATGTGGAGAAGCTGGGGTTCATGATGTTGACAGCTTCAATGATATTCAGTTGTGCTTATTTGCATGTCTCTGCTTGTTTTTTTGGCCAAGGGGTACATAAGAGTGGTTCTTTCTACTAGGGTGTTTGGGGTTTCGATTGCCTTCACTTGGTAGCATTGATCACTTAGTGCTCTCTTGTATGCAGGTTGGTAAACAAGTATGCATAAGGAATTGGGGTATTGGGGTGCATGATAAATGTGTTGCCAGTATTCAAGACCTTTGTACTTGCCTAACTTGCTGCTGATAATGTTGTTACTGGGGTGTGTGGAGTCTAGTGCTGCCCTCATTCAGTAATGTCATTATCCTTTTTTAATTCATAACTGCTTATCTCTGTGTGTTTTCTGTTTGACATGTTACTTATTCATGATTTTGATCTAAACCTTATGTTTTTGATACTCACTTGCTACTTTGGTGAAGTTTCAGATATAAGTTTGGATATATCTCACGCTCTCACATGAAATTGCCTTGAAGAAGCCCAAAACCTCAAATATTATGGTTTAAAAACTTTCTGGTTTGAATGTTACTCTACTCTCTGATCTGAATGTTAGTCCAACATTGCCACACGGTCTGCCCAACATTGAAGTCAGTAACTTATAAGTTTGTTTAAAATTTTAAAAACTGAGTTTTTATTGTTTTATTGTGAACTGCTCTGGTTACTTGATGTTTTTAAATGACACGTGGTGAAGTTCTTACGCGGTAATAGAGGAGTGGGAAAACTTAATTGATCATATTCCATAATCCCACTTACATTCATTCCTTCTCTCCCCACTCTTCACAACTTAAAAGAACAACTTGCCCTAATTTCTGTCATTTGTGCAATTTATCTTTCTCTTTGCAAATAATTATCTAAAATTTCTCATATTTTTCTCTCAATTCTCAAAACTAACATGGCAAGCAAGACTCCTTTAGACACTCTTGCAGATTTGGCCGTGAATGTCAAGCAAACAACAACACGCACCAGGGCTGCTGCGCGTGAGGATCAAGGACGACCTACTGCTCAAGTTGTTGCAAAACGACCAACGATTCCTTATCAACGACGGGCAAAGCGAGCTAAGAATGTGGAATCTGAGTCGAATGTTGGTGCAACATCAGAAGCCCATGCTCCTCAAACCAATGAATCTGAATCTGAGGTAAATGTGGCTAACCCTAAACCCCAAGTGAATAATGTTGATGATATAATTGAGGGGGAGGGATCTGGAGCTGGTTCTGGTAGAAAGAGAACATCTATGGGGTCTAGGCCAATGAGTAAAATAGCCTTGCTGAGAGCTGAGGCTAGAAGAGCTCAAAGAGAGAGACTTGAGAAGAAAAAGGCTAAGGCTAAGGCTGAGGCTGAGAGAGTGAGGAAAGGGAAACAGATTGTGGATGAGGAAGTTGAGGTAGTTGATATAGAAGAAGAGGAGAAAGATGAAGAGGAAATTGCTGCTGAAGAGTCTGAAGCTAGTGGTGATGATGATGAGAAGGAAGAAGAGTACTGTGACACTCTTGCATTATCCTATTTTAGTAAGGAAGCTAGGTCTAGATACTATCTTAATAAGGAGATAGAGGACAAGGCTTATGACTTTAGAAAGAGGGATTTTCACAAAGAGAGGGTCATGGACATGGACAGCTTTAAAAGAAACAGAGTTTTTGAGTTGTTGAAAGCAAGAGGGGTTCAGAATTCAATGAAGAAGCATGGTGATTATGCTCCTGAGCTTGTACAAGAATTCTACCTGAATCTCTCAAAGTATATCACTTGTGAGTTGTCTCCCAAATATGGTCAAGCATGGGTAAGAGGACAAGTGTTTGACATTAGTCCTCAGAAGATAAATAAGATTTGGGGACTGCCACATGTTAAGGAATCTGAAGATCCAAAGCCAGATGAGGTGATTGAGGATATCACAGGTGGTCTAGAGAGAACCTGGGTTGAACAATTACCAACTACAAAGCTCACTGCCCTAAGTGCTGTTCTGCACAAATGTGCATCATATAATTGGTTGCCTACAAAAAATTCTACTGTTTTGACTAAGGAGTCAGCTTACTTGGTCTACAAACTGAAGAATGGGCTTGGTGTGAATATTGGGGTGAGAATTTTAAAGGCTATGGAAGATGCTGCTGGGAGGAAGCAAGGGATTCTACCATTTCCTTCTTTGATCACAACTCTGCTGCTAAAACAGAAGATGAACAAGAAAGAGTTTGGAGGAATGTCAGAGAACAAGGCTAGGTTCACCATCACTCAATCCTACTTGTCTAGCACAAGAGTGAAGGACTTGCCTTGGAATCCTGAAGATGGAGTTGCACCTGGAGAGGAAAAGGAGGCTCAACAATTTGTTGGAGCTTCAGTGCCTCAATCTGATGAGGAAGAAACCAGGGTAACAACAAAATCTTTTGTTGATCAGCAGTTGACTTGGTATAGAAGTGCTTATGCTAATCTTCAGAGAGAAGTTGCTTTCAAGAAAACACAAATGCAGGAGCTGGATGTCTTGATTAAGAACATGGAGGAGCTTTCTTCACAAAAAGGGGGAGAGTAATCTAGTTTTTAATTTTTGATTTCTGGTTTTTATGTTTTTGTTTTGATATGTTTTGAACTGTTTCTATTTTGCTGTTAGTCCTTCTTATTTGTTTTGGTTTGTAATGGTAATGCTACTTAGCTTTAACTGCTCTTGATGCTTTTGCTTATGAAGATAGTCTATATCTGCTGTTTCTGCTGATAAACTAATGTGCAGGTACATTCTGGTCTTAATGTTGAGACAACATTGATGCGTTAAATGTCTGAACAGCTTGTTTTGAGTTGTGGTGATGACTTTAATGAATAATCTTTGTTATGCCAAGTTAATACTTCATAGTTTGCATTAAGGGGGAGCAGTTTGAGTAGTTTAGATTATTATGCTTAATTGATATTTGGCCATATTATCTGTTATGTGAACAGGTTGATTGGTTTTGTGAAGAAAGGCAAAAAGGGGGAGATTGAAAGTGTAAGATGTTCTGGAATCAATGTTGGATGGATGTTGTACCAACATCGAGAGAACATTGAAACCCGAGAACATTCTTAACCTGAAACATTGTTCCAAAATTCGAGAACATATTCTGGAATAAATGTTGGATGGATGTTGAGCCAACATCAGGACAACATTTAAACCAGAGAGTATTCTGTCAATCTGTCTTTAACTGCTTTATTTTAGTTTTGTCTTTATTCACCTATTAATCAAGTTCCACGATTTTAGTTGTCTTTGTTTATGTCCAAGAACATCTCTTAATCATAAGGAAGAACATTACATGTTTCCTAAGTTGAAGTTTCCATAATTCAAGAGGAGGAGATCGGTCAAGTCAACACGGTTTCAAAGAAGGAAAGTTTTGGAGTTCAAGTGCAACTAGGAATCTTTCCAAGATCAACTCTGAATTGAAGAAGGAGTATTTTCTTATTAGAACTCAATCTAATAAAGGGAACTATTATTCAAGAAGGAGATCGAGTTCAAGAAGGAAAGTAGAGTTCAACAAGGAAACAACATAAGTTACCAAAACTGTGTACAACACACCTTGGAGATCAAGTTTGAAAAAACCTATATATAGGGTGTGAAGTACATCAAGATACATAGAGAAAAACAATAGAGCTTATAAATCCGTAGAGATTTTATCTTAAGCATTGTTGCTGTGTTTCTTGTTTTGCAAAGTTTGTGAGTTTTCGAGTTAAGTCTAGGATTAGATTTAAGGAGAAAAATCTTGTCTGCTTTGCTGAGTCCAATCTACAAAAGAGCGAGAGTGATTTTGTGGTGAGGAACGTCTTTGGTAAAACCTGCGTGGTTATTTTGCCGTAAGGCTAGATGGTTGATTATTTATAATAAACCATTGAAAATTTATCTTCTTGTGTTCTTTAATTCCGCTGCACGTTATACTCTATCAAGAAGATTGTTTGAGATCAAGTTAAGGCAACGCCAGCTTAACTTGAGCTCTGAAACTTTGGAAAAGTTGTATCAATCCCGATCCAACAATTTTAAAAATTAGAATGATATTATAAATTTTATAATTTATATAATAAAGTTAATTATAAAAATTTCACTTTTTAATTTTTTGGGTTTCTTTAAAAATTTATTAGTTAATAAAATAAAATTATATGATAAGTTTTTATAATTTATATAACAAAGTTAATAATAAAGATTTTATGTTTTATTATATGTTTAACACTAACTTTTTTTTCTTTAATTTTGGACTAAGGGTTAATCAAAGTTCACTTTCTCCCCATTTTTTTTTATTTTTTTTAAATTTTTTGCTGACTGGACGTGTTACGTGACATTTTAAAAAAAATGGTCAAAATTGAGGACCGGTGGTCAAACCACCGCCACATCACCTTTTATCGGCGAGAATTGTCAATCGACCATGAAGTGGACGAATTTGAAGTGAAAATTTTGATTTTGTGACTAAATTAGCGAGTTGCCAAGTTAGTGGACGAAATTGGCGAGAAGGCCAATATAAAGGCCCAAATGGATTATCAATCCCGATCCAACATTTGCAGAATAGACAAATGAACTACGTCCGACTTGATTCCCCTAAAGGGATACGTAGGCAGCTTGGGATAACCCGAGTTCAGTCCGGAATCATCAACGATCCATCCGTCCCCTCACCACGTTGCTTGGAGTACATGTGTGTAAAGGACAAAGCTGGTTCCAGCACAACCTAGGATCAGCATGATGCAGAGTGTTTCATCAGCATACGACAACACACCAAATCATTGGCGCCGTCTGTGGGAACACAATGGAATGTACTTAGAAACAAGCATGAAACCGTAAGATTCAACCAAGTTCACCAAGAACTATGGTTGATTGGAGCGCCATCGGACATATGCCTTACATCAAGATAAGTCTGTCAATTACATTATACTAGTCACCTACATATTCTGCAAGTTAATGACGAGGAGTAGCAAGAGGGCGAGGATCGACCAAAAGAGGGGAGGCGCTGAGATAGAAAGTGCGGTGATTCCCTGTCAGAATGAACCGAGAATGGAGCCAGTGGTAGATTTCATCGCGATAGAGATCGACCCGAGACAACCAGAGCGCAGGTTAAGGATAGGAGCTACTATGTCGCCTGATATCCGGAAGGCGTTGATAGAATGCTTGAAAAGGAATGCCGATGTATTTGCCTGGAGCGATTCTGACTTGATTGAGATTGACCCAAAGATTATAGAGCATAAACTGAGCGTCGATCCGCGGGCCAAACCGATACGACAGAAGAAAAGGAATTTTAGCAAGGAGAAGAGCGAGGCGACAGAGAAAGAGGTTGTGGAAAAGCTTAAAGCAGGGCATATTTATGAATTACGTTGTTCAAAGTGGCTTAGCAATATCGTCCTAGTTCTGAAGAAAGCAGTAGAGTGGAGAATGTGCGTGGATTACAAAGACTTGAACAAGCATTGCCCACGGGACCCTTCCCCGTTGCCAAGGATCGACCTTCTAGTAGATTCAACAACCGGGTGCACCCTATTTAGTTTCATAGATGCCAGGAGCGGTTTCCACCAGATTTCTATGGCAACGGAGGATCAATCAAAAACAGCCTTTGTTACGGACGCGGACGTGTATAGTTATCGTGTAATGCCTTTCGGTCTGAGGAACGCCGGAGCAACGTTCCAGAAATTGCTGGCGAAGATGTTTTATAGCCTAATAGGAAAGTCGATGGAGGTATACATGGACGATATTTTGATCAAAAGTTTAAGGGCACATGATCACGTAGAGCATTTGGATACATCATTTGCCATCATGAGAAACTATGGGATGAAGCTCAACCCCAAGAAGTGTACCTTCGGAGTGGCAGCGAGAAAATTTCTGGGATATATGGTTAACGAGCGCGGAATTGAAGCCAACCCAGACAAGATAGAGGCCGGGTTGAATCTCGCTTCCCCACGCTCGGTACGGGATGTGCAGTGCCTTTTGGGACGTATAACAACCTTGGGACGTTTTATTGCGACCTCAGAAGAGCGAAGTCTTCCTTTCTTCAAAATCTTGAAGAAGGCCAAGGACTTCCAGTGGACCGAAGAATGCGAAAGAGCGTTCCAACAGTTCAAGAAGTATCTGGGGGCACCACCACTCTTGGCGAAACCAGATCCAGCGGAGACGCTTTATCTATATCTGGCGGTCTCCGCCAACGCCATTAGCACAGTATTAGTAAAGAAGCAAACGGAAAGCAATCTCCAGTTCATTATGTCAGCCCTGTTCTTCACGGAGCAAAAAAGAATTATCTGCAAATCGAACAATTTGCCTTAGCCGTCGTCATGACAGCTCGTAAGTTGAAACCTTATTTCCAAGCTTACCCAATAATGGTCATGACAAACAAACCACTCCGCCAGATCATGACCAATCCTGATACCTCGGGGAGGTTGGTAAAATGGGCCATAAAATTGGGCGAATTTGGGACCGAGTACCGTCCCCGTACAGCTATTAAAGCACAGGTGCTAGCCGACTTTATGGCGGAGGCGCTAGGTAACAGCTTAGACCATTCGTTCCACCATATATTTCCTATAAACCAGGACCCTGGTCCCAGTTCAAAACCCGCAGCATGGCTACTTCATGTGGATGGCTCCTCAACAGCAAACGGCGGCGGATCAGTAATTCACATGGTGTCTCCAGATCGTAGGGAATTTAATTTTGCTATCAGTCTGAACTTTCCTATAACGAACAACGAGGCGGAGTATGAGGCAGTTCTGGCAGGAATCAGAATGGCTAAGACCCTCTGTTCGGATCATCTGGAAGTATTCACGGATTCGCAGTTAGTGGCCAACCATTTCACGGGATTCTTCGAAGCAAAGCAAGAAACCATGGTTTTATACTTGGAAAAGTTGAAAGAATTGGCGGCCGAGTTCACTACATTCAATCTGACGCAAATACCTCGATCGGAAAATGCAAAGGCCGATGCTTTATCGAAAATCGCTAGTTCCTCACACATTTTTGTGGAAAAGCGTGTGACTTTGTTGACCACCTCTAGGCCTGCGATCGGAGTGACAAAGGCCAGCAAAAAATGGGTCGACGTGGAGTTTATCTTTCCTATCGCAAGTATGCCGTGTTGGAAGGATGAGATATATGATTACCTCGCAAACGGAACCCTCCCGGCCGATATTAACGCCCAAAGACGACTGAAGCACAAGGCATACATGTTTACCATTTACCATGGCAAACTCTATAAGAGATCTTTTGAAGGCCCGCTGCTGAGATGCGTATCACCAATGAACGCCCAATACATACGGAGGGATATACACGCAGGTAGTTGCGGAAATCATTCAGGAGGGAGAGCGTTAGCCCAGAAAATATTAAGACAGTGATATTTTTGGCCAACGATACGACAAGACACCACCCTGTACTGCGGCAATTGTGAGAATTGCCAGTACCACGCCAAACTAGTACACATGCCAGCTGTACTGATGCAGCCCCTAGAGATCACTTGCCCATTTGATCAGTGTGGAATCGATATAGTTGGTTCCCTACCAATGGCCAGAGGTCAGAAGAAATTTCTTTTAGTAGCAGTAGAATACTTTACGAAATGGGTGGAGGCGGAGGCTTTGATGCACATCACGGAGAAAAATATGATAGACTTTGTCTGGAAGAACATCGTATGTCGCTTTGGATTACTCCGAGTTTTGGTATCAGAAAATGGTACCCAGATCAGAGGAAAGACAATGGTTGCATGGTGCAAAGAAATAAAAATATCCCAGCATTCTGCTGCGGTATCCCACCCACAGGCAAATGGACAAGGGAGTCCACCAACAAGACTCTTAAACAATATTTGGAGCGGCGACTGCACGTCACCGGAAGGAGTTGGATCGACGAACTGTTAGGTATTCTATGGGCATATAGAACTACACCCAGAACATCCACATGAGAGGCACCGTTCACTCTAGTATACGGGTCCGAGGCAGTAGTCCCAGTTGAGATTGGCATGTCAACATACTGAATAGCGGAATATGACCCGCAGCACGCTGCACGACTACGAAAAATGGACTTATAAATGATTGGTTCCACAAGAGAGCAAGCTTACCAACGGACAGTGGCCTTCAAAGCGGCAATGGCCAAACGTTTCGATAAACGAGTGCACCTTCGAAGCTTTCAAGTGGATGTCTTGGTGTTGAAGAGTGTGAAAGCAAGTAAACATGTTGGGAAACTACAAGCCAATTGGGATGGACCCTACAGGGTTACCCACGCCAACGCAAAAGGTTATTATTATCTCGAGGACATGCATGGCGAGCCCCTTCCTAGGCCATGGAACGTGCAATACCTTAGGCATTTTTATTCTTAAAAACTTCAGCATTTCAATCACTACTAGCAATGTAAAGAACTACGCAAGGCTTGATTCACTGCACGGGATACGTAGGCAACCGAATACGGTTTAGCACCAATCTATCGTTAAAACTAGCATGTTACGGGGGAAGGCTCCTACCCAGGAGCGGTAACGGGTCACCTACAACGAGAAGAATATCCCATGTGATAACAGGGTCGATCATAAACATTTCAATGGTAGCGGGTTCTCTATGATAACGGGATGCGCCCCTACCCACAAGAAAAATATCCCCTGTGATAACGGGGTCGATCATAAACATTTTAATGGGAGCGTGTTCCCTGTGATAACGGGATGCGCCCCTACCCACAAGAAAAATATCTCCTGTGATAACGGGGTCGATCATAAACATTTTAACGGTAGCCGTTTTTCTGTGATAACGGGATGCGCCCCTACCCACAAGAAAAATATCCCCTGTGATAACGGGGTCGATCATAAACATTTTAACGGTAGCGGGTTCCCTGTGATAATGGGATGCGCCCCTACCCACAAGAGAAATATCCCATGTGATAACGGGGTCGATCATAAACATATTAATGGTAGCGGGTTCCCTGTGATAACGGGATGCGCCCCTACCCACAAGAAAAATATCCCATGTGATAACGGGGTCGACGCTAAACATTTGAACGGTAGCGGGTTCCCTGTGATAACGGGATGGGCCCCTACCCACGTGAACTGTTACGCTAGGTGAATAGCCTATTGGGTGAAAATCCCATAAATTAAGCTAGGTGAAGAGCCTATTGGGTGGAAATCCCATACAATTACGCTAGGTGAAGAGCCTATTGGGCGAAAATCCCATAAATCAAGCTAGGTGAAGAGCCTATTGGGTGGAAATCCCATAAAATTACGCTAGGTGAAGACCCTATTGGGTGAAAATCCCATAAATCAAGCTAGGTGAAGAGCCTATTGGGTGGAAATCCCATAAAATTACGCTAGGTGAAGAGCCTATTGGGTGAAAATCCCATAAATCAAGCTAGGTGAAGAGCCTATTGGGTGAAAATCCCATAAATCAAGCTAGGTGAAGAGCCTATTGGGTGAAAATCCTATAAATCAAGCTAGGTGAAGAGCCTATAGGGTGGAAATCCCATAAAATTACGCTAGGTTAAGAGCCTATTGGGTGAAAATCCCATAAATCAAGCTAGGTGAAGAGCCTATTCGGTGGAAATCCCATAAATTAAGCTAGGCGAAGATCCTATTGGGTGAAAATCCCATAAATCAAGCTAGTTGAAGAGCCTATTGGGTGGAAATCCCATAAAAACACGCTAGGTGAAGAGCCTATTGGGTGAAAATCCCATAAATTAAGCTAGGTGAAGAGTCTATTGGGTTAAAATCCCATAAAACAAACTAGATGAAGAGGCAGGCCCCTACGCCACGAGCGGTAGATGGTCACCTATCTACAAGGCCCTACTTCACGAGCGGTAGTGCGGTCGACAATCTGCAATCCCATATCTATAGATCCCCTATTCCCAAGAATAGAGCGAACAACACAAAAGAAACATGCTAGAAATGGCAACATCACCTCCACCCATCAACGTATAAGGTAAAATGCAAGAAATGCCGCGTCACTCCTGCCAAAGAAAATTTTCTTATACGCTAACATGCCATAAGTGGCAGAGTGACCTCTACACGTACAAGTTCATTACTAAATTGAAAGACGAACATGTACCTACGCGGTATCCTGCCTTAAATGACAAGTAAACGCACACCCACGAGGTACCCTAACTAAAGGGACAACCAGCCAAATACACGATTGCTTAACAGTATTCCTTTAAATATTTCAAACACACAAGCTGCTGTGAAATACAGCGAGAATTGCAAATATTTGTGCACAAATGTGAGACGACATGCTTGCATTAATCCAAGCAAAGTGGACAAGGCGAACCATCTTACAACATCCATTACCTACGCGATAACCCGCCTCTTAAGGCGCAACGGTTAGTACCTACATGGTACCCCGATCTCATACGGCAAAAACAAGTATCTATATATTACCACGCCTTTTAAAAGCACAATATACTGCCAAAACGCTCAAACCCAGCGCGATTGCATGATTAGAAGAATAAGTCGTTCATACCATAGGTTTATAACAACGTCGTTGCATCCGCCACCTTACCGGTCTAAGATTGACAAATAATAAATGAAGCCGCCACCAACGGTAAATACTCATCACCAATGAGATCTTCAATAATACCACCATGACTATGAAATATGTAATACAAGGTTCAAAATGAACGGCTATTATTTAAATGCATGAGGATGCATTTATTTGTTAAACTCGCTCCAGAAAACAAGGAGCGTCAATCGAAAGATTATTCCAAACAACATAATAAACGACGCTTCGCATCATCGTAAACTATGCGACTCTTTCGAAGGGTGACCAACCTACAATACTCACTAGCGCAAGTAAGCGGTCTAATACGCATTAAACGCAAAACCTAGCCACACTAACGCTATAGCCAGGCCAACGCACAAACATTTTCCCATATCCCAAATGCTTATGAGGGAAAAATCATAATAAGTGACAACAAGCGCTTCCATCAATCACCCTGAGACTTTCATTCACTCGTCAACCTCGCGCAAGGTTGGTAAAAACCCGATTTTCATAAACAATCACGTATACACAATCGCAAGCAACAATCACGATTATACATGCAAGATTGCACGTACAAGGCCCCAAGTGGTCATGTTCGTCTACCTCGGTTACACGCTACTTCAGGTAGCCTTCTCGCAACCACACATCGCAGTCGCATCCATTTTGCAAGTTGCATCGAATATATGCATATTACTCCAAATGCACTTCTTATGAAGGTGTTTATCGATTGACGGTGGATCAAAAGATATACGCTTCCGCTAAAACACAAGCGATTTTTCTGTCTTCTAACTTATTGAGGAACATATATCAATATATATTCATTGTCTGTCGCACTACCCTTGATAGATAACAGGGAACTAGTGACCTCACCTCAGCAAAAAGGGCAAGAAATATACAAATCCAACGGGATATTGCGCATCGTTCACTTAAAAATACAAAGATAAGGCTTTGCAGCAAAGCATTGATTGCTTAGTACGAAAACAGCCGAAAAACTGCAACTACCAAATGATAAGCTTCACCGAGAATTCGCGCCGAGAGGAACATTTCTCTCCCAATAAAGACAAGTTTCATAATAAGGAACATTTTTCTCTGTGATAATTCAAACGCGGACCTCTAGGCTACGTAAATTACATTGGGGGTCCACCAACATCTTTGAATGAATTCACATATCCGAGCTCCGTCATTTGAACTGGCGGGACGAGAGGTACAGGTAATCCAAGAACTCATATTTTATTTGCAAATCATTATCCTCAGGTAATAATCTCCAAACTGGGGGACTACTGGTGTGCATAAATATGGCATCCAATTAGAGTTTGAAGTATGCTCATGTTCCAAAACCACTCCAAACTGGGGGACTACTGATACTACATAATATGGTAGCGATACGTGTTATGTCACGTGGATGTCACATTTGGAAGGACTTCCATTATTTGTATATAACGAACTAAGCCCTCTATGATATGTCGTTGGAAAGCCTCGGGTGTCTAGGTAGCAATGCAACAAGCGGATTGCAATTCCTAGGTCCGGAGTGAAAGTTATGCTCAAAATGGTTGAACTGCGCAGAACCTGCACTATATGGAAAAGTATATCGAATGTACATCGATTATCATATTCGATATGGGTCCAACGCCTATAAATACCCCTCCCCCTTGGCCATAAGACTGGAGAAACACCTAGGGATCACCCCGTCATGTTTGTATCGAAGGGTACGTCGAATATCATCCCCGATATTCCACATTCGACATAGACCCCCGACATACCTTCGACATACCTTCGACATACTGCAATACCTGATGTTATATCGAACATAACTACCGATGTACTTATCCATTCGACATGTATAATATATGTATGGAAAGCTACACGTGTCAGCTCTCCATAGGAAGAATAGACAAATGAAATACGTCCGACTTGATTCCCCTAAAGGGATACGTAGGCAGCTTGGGATAACCCGAGTTCAGTCCGGAATCATGAAAGATCCATCCGTCCCCTCACCACGTTGCTTGGAGTACATGTGTGTAAAGGACAAAGCTGGTTCCAACACAGCCTAGGATCAGCATGATACGGAGTGTTTCATCAGCATACGACAACACACCAAATCAGTGTTGAAATTGTGCTGGTGTTCTTATAGCACATGGGAAATGGGTCCCCAATCTCGTAAATCCGTCATGAGAGTTAAAGGGCAGTGATCTGATAAGGACCTCACATGTCCTTGTTGTATCAGATTGCTCCACTCTTTGATCCACTCGCCCGAAAGCAGAAAGCGGTCCAATCTACTCATGCACGAACCATCTGCCTTATACCATGTAAACATTCGTCCAGCATGAGGAATGTCCACCACTCTCATCTCGAAAATAAATCTATTGAATTCGGTTATTTCTGCTGCATATCCATGAGTGTTACCATGCGGTGCAGTAATTGCATTAAAATCACCAAAGAGACAGACTTTCTAAACACTGTAATGATTGTTGTGACCAATCAAATTATCCCACAATCTTCTCAAGGAGAATAAACATTATAGAAAAGACACGTACTACTACCAAGAAGCCTTCCATTGACCCAACACCAAAATGAAGCCATCTCCGCACAACGAGTTCTCCAAAATGAAAGCTTCCGTACTCCAGATTTTAATCAGGCCACCCGACATACATACCGACGGAATTATTATTTATTAACAATCCATTCACAATTCTGATTACCCCAGATAGCAAAAACATCGCTCCGAGTAATATTTTCCGACTTAGTCTTTTGTAAGCGAAGCATGTCCAACTTAAATTTTCTTACAAATCCTCTGATTTCACTTTTCTTTTCCCTTTCCCCGCACCCTCTAACATTGTTTGACATCAACTTCATTGATCCACCTCTCTACTCCTTCCTTCCCACATTCTGATTCCGAACTCTTTGGATAAAAGAGAATTAATCTCTT
The DNA here is from genome assembly GCA_948329865.1 of Linaria vulgaris. NCBI lineage: Eukaryota > Viridiplantae > Streptophyta > Magnoliopsida > Lamiales > Plantaginaceae > Linaria > Linaria vulgaris. The sequence continues at coordinate 116,413,198 of OX415250.1, read as the reverse complement.
TTCTCTAGGTTCTCAAGTCTTTCAATAATTTCCGACTCATCCCCTTGATAAGCTATCCCCAGCTTTTTTCCAATGGTTTCTGTATTCAATATCTTTAACAGAGACTGTATCGATAAAGGATCGGAAAGAGGGATTACCTTCCGCAACTAGGCATTTTCTTCATTTGCAGCAATACCTTCACAGAATCGACCGAAGCTTTCCATCTCTCTTTTGGTTTCTTTCTTCTTATTTTGACTTTTAATTTGACCAACTGATGCACGGTCAATGTCTGAGGAAAAAGAAAGGGGCTAAGCAAATTCAATATACATGGTGTCGTGGTGGAAAGGTCAATTTGCTCGTTTGTTTTTCACAACGCGGAAAGAGAGCAAGGCAGACATATGAAAAGCGGTCTTCCACCAACAACCCACTTACTCATAATAATCCAAACAAAATTATCACATGGGAATGACGCCACAATTTACACAAACCCAAAATTCCATGACTTCACTATCGTTTCACGTTTATCTCTACAAGCCTCCATCTATTATCCCTCCCTCTTCTAAGTTATAACTCTTTTCCAATATACACTCACTAATTTTCATAAGAAAAAACAAAGGAGAGAGAACAAGAAGAGATGCAATTTATGGGACTATTTGGCATCTATAAAGCATCCTGTAAACTAATATTCAAATCATGTAAACTAGGGCATTTTATAATTTCTGCCCGATAACTTTCCCAAAATTCAAGTTTTGCCCTTTTTTTAAACGGGTTCAAAAAATGCCCTGTAACTTTTTTTTTAATTAATTTCTGCCCGACGGGCTCAAAATTGGGTTTGGTCAGCCCACTCAAATTTTTATTTTTAATTAATAACTATATTTAATTTTAATTATATTTTGATCTAAATCATAAAGAAATTGTATAAAATCAAGTTTATTAAAAAAAATTGTCTTAAAATGTTTACTAAATTTATATTACTAGTAAAAATTAAAAATAAATTATATATATACTAGTAAATTAAAAATAAATTATATATTGATCTAAATCATAAAAAATGTATATATTCAAGTTTATTAAAAAAGTTTATCTTAAAAAGTTTAATAAATATACGAACTATACCCATCGTTTAGCCTTTTTTACGAAACTATACCCAACTTTTGAACTTTTGCAATACTATACCCAACCTTTGAAAACCGTAACTATACTATACCTATACTAAATTTCCGGCAAAAAACCATCATTTCCAGACAAAGTGACATCATGTCTCGGCAATATATTTTATAATTTTATATAAATATTTATATTTTATAATTTTATATAAATCTTTATATTTTATATAAATCTTTATATTTTATAATTTTATATAAATCCTTATTAAAAATAATATATATAATTTTTTATAACAAAAAAAATAAAAATAAAAAGTCATCTTCCCCACCCCCCCCCAACCCACCCTACACCGCCCCACCCGCCCCCACCTCCCCGACCCACCCCTACCCCGCCCCACACACACCATCACCGCGATTTGCAGTGGTGGTGGCGTCGATTTGATATAAAGATATAAAGATTTATATAAAATTATAAAATATAACCTAAATTAGTTGAATTGATAAAGTCTGAGGGCATAACTGCAATATTTCGAATTATTTTTGTAGTATTAAAGGAATTTTGTCTGGAAATGACTATATTGCCCCCCTCACTTGCCGAGACATGATGTCACTTTGTCTGGAAATGACTTTTTTGGCTGAAAATTTAATATAGGTATAGTATAGTTACGGTTTTCAAAGGTTGGGTATAGTATTGCAAAAGTTCAAAAGTTGGGTATAGTTTCGTAAAAAAGGCTAAACTATGGGTATAGTTCGTATATTTAATAAACTTTTTAAGATAAACTTTTTTAATAAACTTGAATATATACATTTTTTATGATTTAGATCAATATATAATTTATTTTTAATTTACTAGTATATATATAATTTATTTTTAGTTTTTACTAGTAATATAAATTTAGTAAATATTTTAAGACAGTTTTTTTTAATAAACTTGATTTTATACAATTTATTTATGATTTAGATCAAAATATAATTAAAATTAAATATAGTTATTAATTAAAAATAAAAAAAAAAATTGACTGGGCTTGGTTTAGAGCCCGTCGGGCAGAAATTAATTAAAAAAAAGAAGTTACAGGGCATTTTTCGAGCCCGTTTAAAAAAAGGGCAAAACTTGAATTTGAGAAAAGTTATCGGGCAGAAATTATAAAATGCCCTATAAACTAATATTCAAATGGAGAAAAATATTTACTCAAATTGCTCTCACTCTCATCTTCCCTCTGTAAACATATTAATTTTGTCTACTTCAATTAAATATTGACAAGTGTTAATTAATTATTAGAAATTAACTTGATTATTTCTATTTTTAATTTAAAATTTACTAAATTAAATTCCAATTATTAATAGATTAATTTATTAAATTTCTAATATATATTGTTGGCCAATCAAATAAAGCCACGTGAAAAAGATGGAATATTCCAACCATTGATGTTAAGCCATGTGGAAATATGATGTGTTTCTTGATAAGCAAGCCAAATTAAATCAATGTTTATCTTGAAAATAAAACTGACCAATCACAAGCAAAGAGCTCTATATTTTTACAACTATATATAGGGGCCCTCTCATAAAGAAAAAGGACAAAAAATATTCACAAATTGAAGAGGGAAAAGCTCTAAGTTTGTCGCTCCACCAAATTTATCCATCTTCAAGCGTTCTTCGCGGCATTCAAGGTATCCTTTAACAATCTTCAAGGTGTTCTTCGTTAAGAACTCCTTTCAATCCGCTATCAAGCCTCAAGTTCATCCAAAAACCATTTTTGAAGATCGTATCTCTGCCAGGAAAATCAAAATCTTCAACAAATTCAAAAAATCCAAATCAAATTCATACCGTTCTTCAACAACATTCAAACCCAAAAAGTTTGATCCGAGATCAAGTCACAAGACCTTCGGAAAACCGTGTTTGAGGATCAAAATCCATACTAGAAAGATCAAAACCCACATATTCAAAGAACTGAGGACAAAGATCACATCAAGTCAAATTAGTGTTCATCAAATCCTCAAGTCAAACCAATGTTCATCAAATCCTCAAATCAAATCACCGTTTAATTCGAAATCAAGTCCAATGACCCTCGAATTAACGTTTCTCCAAGTTCAAATCATTTTAGTGAAGATCAAATTGATGATTTTCACCACAAATTTTAATATTGTTATTGTAGAATTGAATCAGAGGATTAGATAGAGATTGAACCACAATTGTATTTTAAATTTACTCAAAAATTATTTTGTAATCTTTTTCTTGTCTGTTATTTTCAGAATTCAAGAATTTTTTGTTACAAATTTGGCACGCCCGGTGGGACCACTCTACCTCTCATCTCTTTTCATCAAGAACAACAAGTCAACCATATGGCACCAGTCAAGATAAGAAGGATGTCCGATTTATTGGTTGATCCATCCACGAAGATGCCAAGTGAAGTCGTCCACGACATTGTTCCAAAGGACTCATTTGTCTCCGACAACGTCAACAATGACGGGAATGTTGAGAGCGACGACTCCTCCCCACCAACTCCTCACTCCGCATCAGATTTTTCTTCTCCGATGGATACAGTGCACGCATTGACAACAAGCGCTACAACTTTGGAGGAACAAATTGGGATGTTGACCAAAGTCATAGAGATGCTGAACAAACATGTGCAAGACCAAGACTCCAAGATAGAAATTATGTTGAGTAGGGTCGACAAGGTGGAAGAAAGTCATGTAAAGGAACTGAAGTTTGGAGGCTTTGAAGAGGGTGAAACATCCATAAAACAACTATCCAATGAGAAGGAAAAGTCTATTGCCAAGGAGTTCCAAGTCTCTTCAAATGGCATGATCCCTGTTGATCAATTGAAGAAGTTTGTCATGGGAGCTATTAAGGACAAGCTAGACGGAGGCTTCAAATCATCATTCTTCTATTCCAAACCGTACACTCAAAGGATAAATAGCTTTAAGATGCCAAATGGCTACCAACCACCCAATTTCCAGCAGTTTGATGGCAAAGGCAAACCAAAGCAACATGTAGCTCATTTTGTTGAGACTTGCAACAATGCCGGAACTTACAGTGATCATCTTGTCAAGAAATTTGTTCGCTCATTGAAGGGAAACGCATTTAACTGGTACACTGACTTGGAAGCAAACTTGATTGATAGTTGGGACGAGTTGGAGCAAGAATTCCTCAATCGCTTCTACAACACAAGAAGAACCGTCAGCATGATTGAACTCACAAATGCTCGCCAATGGGATGAATAGCCGGTGATCGATTACATTAACCGTTAGAGAAACTTGAGTCTCAATTGCAAGGATCGGTTGTCTGAGACCTCGGCTATAGAGATGTGCATCCAAGGCATGCAATGGGGGCTTCGTTACATTGTCAAAGGAATACAACCAAAGACGTTTGAAGAGTTAGCAACTCGTGCTCATGACATGGAATTGAGTATGGTGGCAAGTGGAGTCATTGGACCACCTATGCAAGACCAACGAAGATTCAAAGACAAACAAGATGCAAGAAAAGGAGGCAAACCTTTCCACAAAGCACCTACCAAAGAGTCTATGGCGGTGAATGTTGCTCTGTTAAGAATCCAAGCTAAGGCAAATGATAACAGTGACCTACGAAAAAGTGTTGCGGTATCTGAAAAGGCCAATAATTCACAAGCTAATGAGCAAAGGAAGACGACACTCAAGGCGATGCGGTTAAAGCAATATCAATTCCTTGATTCTGACGTTTCGGCCATATTTGACGATTTGCTCAAAGCTAACCTGATTGAACTTCCCGAAATGAAGAGACCGAAAGAGGCTTGTCGCTCTGATGATCCTAAGTATTGCAAGTATCACCGTCTCGTAGAACACACAATCCATGATTGCTTCATATTCAAAGATAAGGTGATGCGGTTGGCTCTTGAGGGGAAGGTCACTCTAGAAGAGGATGTCGTGTCATCAAACCTTGTTTCACTCTCAAGCCATGTTGATAGTCTAGACGACTCCCACATCGTCGTTTCATGCAATGCGACTCACGAAGAAGAGAAAATTGCAGACTGTACTTCAAAGACTTCTCATGTCACAAACCAATGTATGTCCACTATATGCTTCACTGATGAAGACCTTCTACTAGGTTCCAAGCTCCACAACCGACCACTGTTTGTCGCCGGCTATGTTTGCAAGCAAAGAGTCAATAAAATACTGATAGACGGAGGCTCTGCAGTCAATATCTTACCTCTATGCACGTTGAATGAATTAGGGATCTCGGTGGATGAGCTATCAAGTAGTCATCTGATGATCCAAGGTTTCAACCAAGGGGGCAAAGAGCCATCGACATCATAATATTAGATCTTCTTATTGAAGATATGTCGTCTAGTACGCTATTCAATGTCATCGGATCCAACACATCCTACAACATGTTATTGGGTCGACCTTGGATACATGGAAATAGCGTTGTTCCTTCAACATTACACTAGTGCTTCGGACATTATCAAGATGGAGTCGAAAGAAAGGTACATGGTGATGTAAAGCCTTTTTCTGATGTTGAATCACACTTTGCAGATGCAAAATACTATATTGAAGGAAAGAGCACTGTAAGACTCAATGGAACCGAGCAACTCCAGCAGCATGGTGTAAACGGCTCCGATAACACAAGGGATACAAAGAAGTGCAAAATTTATGGATCTCCCCTTGAGACAAAGCCTTTGAAAGAATTTACATTCCCTCATACAATGCTTGAAAGGAAAGGGCCATCTCCTCCACTTGAAGGATTTGTTCGTCCATCTAAAGGACCAGAAACAGAGCATGGAACATTTCCCACAAAGAAGATTGAGCAATGCTTCGACCCGAAAGCTTTCAAATTGCTAATTAAAGCTGGATATTACCCTAATGAAGAACCACAATTGGGGGGCCTCACTCTTGATGCTGCTGTAGAGAAGCCATACGGACTCAATACCACACAAGTTATGCTAAAGGAAAAAAGGCATACCATTCCGAACATTCGGATAGGCCTTGGCTACAAGCCACCAAACCTAGTTCGTATTGCTATAAAAAGAGTTAACGCCAACAACATAGGCGAAGTAGAGGGTTCAACAACAGGCTGTGAAGAGAATATGCCACACATGTTGGTCTTTGATGGACTTGGTTCGAACAAAACGATCTTTGATAGGCTTGGTCCAAATAAAACAGTCTTCGATAGCCTTGGTCCAAATAAAGGGTTTGATTGGAAAAGGTTAAGTGTTTCGCATATGTCGACACACGCTAAGAGAACCCTCAAGTCAATAAACTCTAAGAAAGTTCAAAGTGTGATTCCATCTCGAATGACTCACCGCGAAGGCTTGATAGTGCCTTGTGGTGAAATGCTCAAAGTCAAGTTGCAAACCGTGGTACTCACAAAGACCAAAGACGTAGATGAAGAGAGTGTAGGGTCGTCATGCCATATCACTTCTCGTGAAGAAGATGTTGAAGAAGACAACGAAGATGCGCCTGTTGAGTGGGATGAGGGTGTCAAGGCCACTGTTAATGAGTTAAAAGAGGTAAACTTGGGCAACGTCGATGACCCAAGACCGATTTACGTAAGTGCATTGCTCGGAGCTGATGAAGAACAAAGTTACATTGAGTTGTTGCATGAGTTCAATGATGTGTTTGCTTAGTCATACAATGAAATGCCAGGCTTGGATCCAAAGGTGGCGGTACACAACTGATCGGTAAAGAAAGATGTTCGTCCCATCAAGCAAGCCCAAAGAAGGTCTCGACCTGACTTAGTCCCATTGCTAAAAGCTGAAGTTAACAAGCTCATTGAATTTGGGTTCATTAGAGAAGTCAAATACCCAACTTGGATTTCTAGCATCGTGCCGGTAAGAAAGAAGAATGGACAAATCAGAGTTTGCGTCGACTTTAGAGACTTGAACAAAGCATGTCCTAAGGATGACTTTCCTCTACCGATTGCTGAACTAATGATTGATGCTACCATGGGACACGAATCATTGTCTTTCATGGACGGATCTTCCGGATACAACCAAATTCGCATGGATCCAAGAGATGAAGAATTGACTGTTTTCCATACTCCAAAGGGTATATATTGCTACAAGGTGATGACGTTTGGATTGAAGAACGCAGGTGCTACCTATCAAACGGTAATGCAAAATATCTTCGACGACATATTGCACAAGAATGTTGAGTGTTATGTGGATGATCTTGTCGTAAAGTTAAGGGAAAGGAAAGATCACATAAGTGACTTACGAAAAGTCTTTGAGCGACTGCAGAAGTATCAATTAAGGATGAACCCAATGAAGTGTACATTTGGCGTAACATCGGGAAAGTTCCTTGGTTCATTGTTCACCAGCGAGGCATTGAAATCGAGCAAGCCAAGATTGATGCAATAGTTAAGATGTCGGAGCCACGAAATATTGATGAACTCAAAAGTCTACAAGGAAAATTGGCGTATCTCCAAAGGGTCATCTCAAATTTAGTCGGTCATTGCCAACCTTTTAGTTATTTGATGAATAAAGACGTTCCATTTAGGTGGGATGAATCTTGTCGCAATGCTTTTGAACGAATCAAGTCATATCTGATGAGACCTTCCGTTTTAGTAGCTCATGTACCGGGACGTCCTTTGATCCTATATATTGCTGCCCAAGAAAGATTAGGAGGGGCATTACTCACCCAAGAAAATGACAAAGGGAAAGAAAATGCACTTGATTACCTGACTCGAACAATGACGCCGAATGAGTTGAAGTACGCTCTTATTGAAAAGCTTTGCCTAGCCATTGTGTTCTCAATTCAAAAATTGAAGCATTACTTTCAAGCTCATACTATACGTCTTGTATCCAGAGCAAACCCTTTGAAGTATGTCATGACGAGGCGGCTGTTGTCTGATCGACTTGCAAGATGGTACCTTCAGCGGCAACAGATTGAGATCGCATATATCCCTCAAAAGGCTGTGAAAGGACAAGTATTGGCAGATTGTCTAGTTGACCACCCTATTTCTGCCGAGTGGGAGTTAATGGATGACTTTCCCGATGAAGATGCGCTCGTGGTTAAAGTTACTCCTCCATGGGAAATGTACTTTGATGCTACCGCACATAGAAAAAGAGTCGGCGCCGACGTTATCTTTCTCACGCCTAATGGAGAGGTCTTGCCGTATTCCTTCACACTAACTCAAAATTGCTCAAACAATGTTGCGGAATATCAAGCTTTAATACTCGGGTTAGACATGGCAATTGAGCTGAGGCAACCTCACCTAAAAGTGTATGGTGATTCCAAGTTGGTCGTCAATCAATTGTACGGAGAATTTGAGGTTAAGAAGCCAGAGCTCCTACCATATGTTGAGTATGCAAGAAGATTGATCAAAACTCTTGCCGGCGTTATAGTAGAGCATGTGCCGAGGAAAGATAATGGGCAAGTCGATGCGTTAGCTAAACTTGCTTCTATGTTGGTTACATAAGAAGAGAAGACGTTCGTACCCATGTGCCACAAATGGTTACTCCCGCCTATTCTAGAAGATAACGGTGAGCAAGGTAATAATAATGAAAGTCATGCTACGGAGGTATACAAAATTAAAGTGGCATGTTGGCGACAATCATTCGTGGACTACTTGAAGCACGGAAAATTGCCCGATGACGTACATAAAAGATCGACATTAGGTGTCGTGCAACTCGCTTCATCTTCTATAAAGACACACTCTATAGGCGCTCGTTCGATGGGGTTTTCTTGTGCTGCCTAGGAAAATAAGAAGCTATGCAAGCTACGGAAGAAGCACATTTAGGAATGTGTGGAGCTTATCAGTCTGGTACAAAGTTACATTTTCGCACAAAAAAAATGGGCTACTACTGGCCTAGCATGGTTTTAGATTGCATGAAGTACACACAAAGATGTCAAGCTTGTCAATTCTACGCAAACTTCATCCATCAGCCGCCTGAACCTTTACATCCAATTGTAGCTTCTTGGCCTTTTGATTCGTGGGGTTTGGACGCTGTCAGTCCTATGACAAAGTCTTCTGGCAGACACTTGTACATCTTGGCTGCAACCGACTACTTCTCAAAATGGGCCAAAGTTGTGCCTCTCAAAGAAGTCAAAAAGGAGATTGTTGTCAACTTCATTCGTACCAATATCATTTACCGCTACGGAGTTCCCCGATGCATCGTCACTGAAAATGGAAAGCCGTTTTGCAATAGTTTGGTAGACAAGCTATGTGAGAAATTTGGATTCAAGCAAATAAACTCTTCCATATATTGTGTTGCTTCTAATGGCCTCGCCGAAGCGTCAACAAAACTCTCTGCAACTTGCTAAAGAAAGTGGTGGCGAAGTCAAAGAAAGATTGGCATGAGTAGAAGCAGTTCTCCATCTTCAACAACAAATCCCGTGTTTAAGGATAGCTTGCAAAAAGGACTCACCGAAGAAGAGAATGCTCGTTTGTGCTTGCAAGAGCTAGATGCCCTTGACGAGAGAAGACTAGAAGCGCAACAAAAACTTGAGTGCTATCAAGCTCGTATCTCCAAGTCTTTTAACAAAAAGGTATGCCGACGCTTCTTTCAAGTTGGTGATTTGGTTCTTGCAGTGAGAAGGCCCATCATTATCACTCACCGAACCAAAAACAAGTTCACTTCAAAGTGGGATGGTCCTTATGTCATCACAGAAGTATACACGAATGGCGCATATAAGTTGGTTGCCGAAGATGGATTAAGAATTGGTCCTATCAATGGAAAATTCTTGAAAGAATATTACCCTTAAGTGATTAACCATACTCCTGGGCCGCATGAGTATAAACTGTGGATGGTAACCACCAATGGTAAATTATGTGGTTAAAAATGATAATTTACCCCACTAAAGGTATTTTATGTGGTTAAATTTTAAATATCCCACTTTGTTCAAAGTGGTTAAAGAATGAATACACCTGGCCCGCATGAGTATAAACTGTGTACGACACCCCTTAAATCAATCTTGATTTCTTTGAACTACGTTATGACTTGATCCTTTTTATCGAGGTACGTGGGCAGCTTAGAAGTTTTCTAAGTTCAGTCATGAAATTTGCTTAAGTTGGGTTTGTTGCAATTATGTTACAGTATTCTTGGGAAATAAACATGATGCCAAATGCAAATGAATAACTCAAAATGAGGTAAATAAATGAAAATCTTCCATTAATCTCAAAGTTTGATGATGCTACAAAGCCAAAGCAAAATAGAATAAAGTATATCACTAAAACAAAGATGAGAAAAAAAAAAACAAGGGAAATCTCTCTGAAACAAAAGGCTTCACATCCCCCAACTCCAGTTGTGCAGTCTCCAAGTTCAATCTCATAACATTCAATTCGTCCATCTCTGCGTCAGTAAGTGAATGAGTGCTTTTAAGAAAGGATAACTTCTCTTCCAAATTAGAGATCTTAGTATCGACACCTCGAAGACACTCTTGTTGGCTCTTTAAGGATGACGTCAAGCTTGCTTTCTCCAACTTTAAGTCTTTCAATCTTCTTTTAACACTGTGAAGTTCATCTTTTGTGGACCTAACTTGTGAGGATCCCTTTTCCTTGTCAGCTTTGGAATCGGATATGTGGCCATCCATTTCCGAAATTTGTTAAAGAAGTGACGAGTTTTCCAATATTGTGGAGTTTCGCACATCATAAGCAGCGGCGTGATCGAAATATTTGCTCACTAAGGCCTCTGAGGGTGCAACTTTTTCCTTCCCAACCAACTTCATTCTTTCAAAAACAATGCAGAATTCATCTTTAAAAGAAGAAATTTGGTTAATTGGTGCGCTAACAATCCTCCCGCTAACATCGAACCATAGAGAGTTGAGATACCTCTTGTCATGAATTTCTAATAGACTTCCACCATTAAAAACAGAGACGGCGACAGGTGGAGAACTCTCCTTACCATCTTTTGAGTCGCTTGGTTTCAAATGCACTTTGTCATCTTTTGAAGGTTTTGTGCCAGCACATGAAGTAGACCCTTCGCTTGTTTGAGGATGTTGCTCATCACCTTTCAAAGCAAAAATCCTCTCTTTACCCGCCTACAAGGAATATGTCGAAAGTTAGGAACATATACATATGTATATATATATATATATTTGTATGTATAATTATATATGTACGGAAATAAAGAGCAAAGTTGACCAATACCTGTACAGCCAAGTCCAATGTCGTGGATTGGGTGCGAAAAGTAGCGAGGAGAATTGACTTCTCTAGGATGCAAGACACTTGAGTCTTTCTTAACCTTCTTCCAGTTGCGGTCGCCATTTTTGCTGCTGCCGATCTCTTTGACAATGCCTTTTCTTTTCGTTGATTCCTCTACCGCATGTGTAGCGAGTCTCGCGAGATCTTCCCAAGAGGAGCAATTTGGTTGTCATGACTTTGTGGAACCTCATCATCTCCACCGAGTATCAAGTGCTTTTGAGGCGAAAATAAAGAGTCGATATTGTCATTAAGGTAGCTCATATGGGTTTTGGTTATCCATGACTTATAACGATCCAAAAAGTGCCTTCTTGTGTTAAGAGGAGCATTGGGAATCCAAACCTTTGAATATGTCCTTTGTGCAAGACTAAACCTCCAAAAACGAAGTCCTTCATCCAAAGAAGCTTTACGGTAGTCATTTTTGAGTACGCCAGAGACATCTTGATAATATCCAAATTGTCGGCCGAATCGATGTGGACTATAGGGCTCAACATCAAAAGTATTGCTTTGCCTCATAGTAAGATAGAACGATCGAAGGTTGATTAAATAGTCATGCTCTGCTTTGCCAAGGGTACAACAATCTACAAGTGCGACGCTATTGACGTTTGGAAGAAGGTTGCATGCCCAATTGGTGTAGTCTCCTTTGTGAATCCTCTTGCGAGCTTATTTTGGATCAAAAGACCTTGCTCCATTTTCTCCAAAAAATACCATCATTCCAGGTTTCTGCAACTCTGGGTGGATGGAAAACTAAGTCTTGAAGTATAGCACCACCCACCCGTAGACAAAATGGATCGAAAAAGGAAGGCACCCTCGAGACGGTTGAGTAGACCTTGATATTGCATTCAACTCTTTGTAAATCGACACTAGTACCGGAATGGCAAGGCATACTCTTTGACTGTTGGCTATAAGACTCGCCATCTTGAATGTACTTGGACGGATAAAGCCAACATCCATTACAGGGAGAACAAAGATGCACAACCAACAAGCTAAGTGCGCGGCCGAAAATGTCTCTTCTTTCCAACAACCTTTGATACCGAGTTGTGAAAACAGGATCCCTTCCTGCGATGACCACCGACTGCATGATTCGAGCTTTCCAGAAGGGTTGTGTGTCGCTTGAGGTCGTCACACGCTTTTCCTCTCCTTGCGCGATAGGGGACATTTGTATTTGACTTCTTTCTTCGACCAAAAGTTGACCCACTCTTTAATTGGCACTCGAGGATCGTCATCACCAATATGTGCTCGGATTAAGTCAAACGCGTGGAACAAAGCTCTACATGACCACGACAATTGATAGTTGTTTTTTTCTTTGCCAAAAAGTTCTTTCTCGCTCGGTATGACTTCGTCGTATATGGATCCAAATATAGGCAGACCAGCAAGGTGTTCCAAGTCCCATAGGGAAACTGAGAGCTCTCCAAGTGAACTGACAAGGGTGTTTGTAGACGGTGACCACACTTCGCATAAGGCTTTTATGATTTCCAAATTGTACTTATATGTGAACAGGGATGCATAGACTAGCTCGTACGTGTTGGTGGAAGTAAGTGTAGGCTTGCACCGAACAAGGACATCTTCTGTCCACCCCCAATATCTCGAGAAGTAATGAATTTTGCCGAAAAAGTGAAGAAAGGCATCGTCCCACAGGGCATCTCCTTTGGCAATGCGTCTCCCCAATGTATCGAGAGGAAGGTCATCGTTTGATACTCGTTGGTGAAGAGACCGGAGCACGAAAGACGGCAGGGATCGATTGGAGGACTTGAAAAACTCTTCGGTCCAGTCTTTAGGTTTAATGGTGTTAATCAAAGTGGGTCATCGGCTTGTGTAAATTCCGGCGAGAGGGGTGCCTACCTCTAATATTGTATCCCGTTGCGTCTATTGGTTTTCATGGCCGATGATGGTTATGGTCTCAACTCCCTTCGAATTATAGGCATGGCGGAATTTCACCATTCTGCGTGGACTGTCAATACAAAGAAGCAAAAACAAAAGAATTAGAAAAGAAAAGAAAAAAAAAAGAGGGTGGTCAGCAAGAGAAAGCAAAACAAAAAAAGGAAAGAACATCCCAAAAAAAGAAAATAAAAATAGGTGAGAAATAATAATACGAGAAATCTGTGTCTCTTTTTGCAATTGTAGTGTGAGTAACTCCTCTTTCCAATCCAAAACCCGCTGCAACATGTAGAAAAGAAATGAGATTAGCAACGGAAAGAGAAAGAAAGAAGAAGAAAAGGAGGAAAAAAAAAGACAAAAAAAAAAAGAAAAGGTGAGATCAGCAACGTAAAGAAGAAGAAAAAAAAAGACCAGAAAGGAACAGGCACTTCGAGTTCTCTCTTCGAATGCCGTCAACTCTGTCACGAACCCTGCGACCTCTTTGTCGTTGGGCGGAGTAAGATTGGGCGAAACAGAGAAGAAGAAGAACAGAAAGAAATACAACTGGTTTGAGCGAACTGAAATTATGAGGGATGAAGAATAAGGTCTCGGCTTCGGTCCTTTATATAGAAGATTATTTGAAAAGTTTGAGTTCAGGTAGAATTCAGCTTGTGGAATTATACTTGGATTAGAATTAGATTATTTGAAAAGTTTGCAGATTTAGGTATCGTGTTTTGTTGAGTCTCTATTCAATTAAAAGAAGGTGATTGAGGTCAATCAATATCTGATTAATTAGGATTCTTAATTAGTTATTATATGATTGAAAGTGTAGGAATCCTAAAAGGAGTCCAGAATCAGGGGAAGTGTTGTATGTGTGCGTGAAGTTTGCTGGGGAAGATGAAAGAAAAAAAATCCTATGTGATGGTCTACATAGACCACCCAATATATATATATATATATATATATATATATATATATATATATATAAGCAAGCATGTGTGTTGCACGAAAGAAAAAGGGATTGGTGCCGAAATTGCATTATAGTCCCTAGTGAAATTGACTTGGAGGCCCATTAAAGTTTGATTTTTGAAGTGAAGAACATAATTCTATATCAATTACATTAACGGCACGAAAGGCAATGTGTTGCGACAAATTCACTTCAACACGCATTTTACAATGCTATTCGTGACAAGTCGCAAGGGAGCATTTGTAAACAAATTAATTTTGTCTACTCCTGTTAAATATTGACAAGTGTTAAATTAATTATTAGAAATGAAGTTGATTGTTTCTCTTTTTAATTTTGAATTTTACTAAATTAAATTCCAATTATTAATAGATTAATTGATTGATTTTCTAATATATATTGTTGGCCAATCAAATAAAGCCACGTGGAAAAGATGGAGTATTCCAACCAATGATGTTAAGCCATGTGGAAATATGATGTGTTTATTGATAAACAAGCCAAATTAAATCCATGCTTATCTTGAAAATAAAACAGACCAATCACAAGCAAGGAGCTCTAGGTTTTTACAACTATAAATAGGGACCCTCTCATAAAGAAAAAGGACACAAAATATTCACAAATTGAAGAGAGAAAAGTTCTAAGTTTTTCGCTCCACCAAATTCATCCATCTTCAAACGTTCTTCACGGCATTTAAGGTATCCTTCAATAATCTTGAAGATGTTCTTTGTTAAGAGCTCCTTTCAATCCGCTACCAAGACTTAAGTTCATTCAAAACCCGTTTTTGAAGATCGCGTCTCTGCCAAGAAGATCAAATCTTCAACAAATTCAAAAAATTTAAATCAAATTCATACCGTTCTTCAACAACATTCAAACCAAAAACCCATTTGATCCAAGATCAAGTCACAAGACCCTCAGAAAACCGTTTTTGAATATCAAATCCATACTAGAAAGATCAAAACCCACATATTCAAAGAACTAAAGACAAAGATCACATCATGTCAAATCAGTGTTCATCAAATCCTCAAGTCAAATCAGTGTTCATCAAATCCTCAAATCAAATCACCGTTTAATTCAAAATCAAGTCCAAGGACCCTCGAATTAACGTTTCTCCAAGTTCAAATAATTTCAGTGAAGAACAAATTGAAGATTTTCACCACAAATTTTAATATTGTTTTTGTAGAATTAAACAGAGGATTAGATAGAGATTAAACCACAATTGTACTTTAAATTTACTCAAAAATTATTTTGTAATATTTTTCTTGTCTTTTATTTTCATAATTCAAGAATTTGTTGTTACACCCTCTCTGCATCATCTTCATAGAACAACAAAAGATATCGCACATCCTCTTCCGTAGGCTCCTCTTCCACAACTTCCAACTCGAGAACACTCTGCCCGGAGCCCCCGACCACAAAAAGACTCTCCCACCTCGTATCATCCAAAACAGCAACTTTCGTCCTCTTCAAAATAGCCTACTTCACTTTCCTCCTCGTTTTCTCCCTCCTCTCTACCTCCGCTGTCGTCTACACCGTGGCCAGCATCTACACTTCGCGAGAAGTTACGTTCAAAAAGGTTATGTTTGTCGTCCCAAAGATGTGGAAGAGGCTCATGGTCACTTTCTTGTGCACTTTCCTCACTCTCATTTTGTACACATTGGTCTTCGTCACGATCCTCATCTCGTGGTTTATGATAACTCAAGTAGATCCTTCCACGTTTGGGATCGTTGTGTTGTGCGTTTTGTTGGTAGTTTACGCGGTTGGGTTCGTGTACATGAACGTGATTTAACAGTTGTCGAGCGTGGTTACGGTGTTGGAGGATTCGTACGGGTTTAAGGCTATGGTGAAGAGCAAGAATCTGATCGAGGGGAAGTTGGTGGTGAGCGTGATAATATTTGTGAAGTTGATTGTTGCGTTGGTGTTTGTGGATCTGTTTTTTAGGATTTATGCTCTTTATAGTTATTTCGGGGTTGTGAGAATGGGTGGGTTTGGGGTGTTATGTTTCTTTCTTTTGTTTGTGCTGATTTTGTTTGGGTTAGTTGTGCAAACGGTTATTTATTTCGTTTGCAAATCGTACCATAAGAATTATTACACCGAGGTGGACAAACAAAAAAAAGGAGAAGAGGTGTAGCGTATTAATTTCTATTTATTCCCTAGATATTATTTTATTTTAGCATTGTTATTTAATTGATTTTAATTAAATATATATAAAAATATAAATATGACGTCAGCTGAAATGAGACTCGCGATCTTGTCGCGCGATTTGGCGCACGATGTGATAGGTCGCCCGCCCCCCTGAACCTATAAATATATGTGTTGTGTTGTCATTTTTGTCACTTTACTCATTTTTCTCCTGGATTAAAATTTCGGTTTCGTAATAAGTTTCGGTAAGTAAAATATTAGAAAATCTTCGAAATATTTCGAAAATATTTTGACAAATTTCGGAAACATTTTGAAATCACTTAAAAACAGAAAAATTTTATTAAAGAAAAGCCAAAATATGAAATACAAGTCATAAAATTGACCAAAACAATCACATTTTAATTTATTCATTTAATAAGTAATAAAATCGATGATTTTTATTTTAAGTGATTGACAATTATTGACAACTTATTATACGTAAAACTGAAAATATCATAAATATAGTATACATGACAATGTACAAATATTGATTAGAAGATTGGGTAGTTTTGATTTTAAAGCACATAAAATGGATTAGTTTTAGTTAATTATAATGATACGAGAAAATAAAGTTATATCTTTAAAGAGTTTACTGAATATCAACATGCCAAATAAAAAAAAATCAAAATCATAGACCAAACATTTTCTACTATAATGAGTTGTATTGATGGCCACATGTTTAATTGCATTAATCTTAACTCCCCAGTCAAATGGTGTCGTTACGTTTCGAAAAATAATGATGGAAACTGGATGTTTCCTTTGTTTCGGCAGAAACCACCATAAAATAATGTTTTTCGATGGAAATAAAGCCATTTCGAAAATTGTTGTGCATTTCGTTTCTGTCACAACAAATACCGCAACTTTCGGTAGTTTCGGCCGAACCAATTTTAATCAATGCGTTTTCTTAATTACCACTTCACATTTTCCCCTCTAAATCTCTCTAAATCTTCTTAGATCAACTGCAATACACATTTAAGGTATTTCGCAATTCTACCTATCTTTTCTATTTGTTATATTATAACTTTCAATTATGATGTATTGTGGAGATTAGTATCAGTTGTGATTTATAGTTGTAACATTAAATTGAAATGTGCTATTAGATAGTCTATAGTCTATTGTTGGTATTGATCTACAAATTGTGTAATAAATTTAGAACATTGATACAAATTGCGTAATAAATTTAGAACATTGATACAAATTGAGTAGCTACGTGATTATTAACTCTTTTGTATTGTGAATCTCAGACATTTACAATTTTTAGATGTTATGCTGCTCATTTTTTTTTTAATTCTTTCCATTTTAAATTGGCAGGATGACTAGGAGTCGTGATTCACATGGGTCACAGGTGCCGATCCGTGGTGAGCCACTTGTCATCATCAAATGACGAGTACCATGAGGAGAGATTTCATTCGGTCGAGGCGGCCAATTTTTATCAGTACAGATACACGAGGAGCAGCCTATGTTCCTATTTACTGAGGAATTGAGCAGGGTGGGATTGCTCCACTTTGCGATGGCAGATTTGAGTAAGGTCTGTGAGGAGTGGGTTGGTGAGTTCTATGCTCACTACAACCCTAAGAGGAGGGAGCCAACAGTTTGGGTGCAATGGCGCACGGTTTCTTGTTCGCCGGATGACATAGATCAATTGCTTCACTACCCCGTTCCCCTAGCAGCACCCGGACAACTAGTTGTGCAACTTTCGCTTCACAAGATGGGTACTTATCTTTGTGGGCGGCCTGACTACCGGCTATGCCACACGGATAGTGGGAGGAGAAGCTCCAATATATGACATGATGACTGAGCATAAAGCTTGGTACAAGTTTGCATGCAGCAGACTTTGGCCAACTTCTAACTTTGAGTATATCACACTTTTTCGCACACATCTGCTTTATGGGTTGGTGCGAGGGCAGACATACATCCCATGCAAGGTTTTGAGGCAGAGCATGGACCACAGTGTGCAGTGAACACTACAATTGGACTTTACTTTGGAGGCACGATCACCAAATTGTGCCTCGCAGCTGGTGTCCCCAGATGGTGTGGGGACAAATATGAGAAACAGAGGCCGAGCCGATCAACACAACCATGTTGAATCGGCTCAGGATTGAGAGGTCCCCTAGAGGCCACGCCAGAGGCTGCACCATCGTAGGCACATAAGGAGGAGGTACACCACCGTAGGAGACGAAGTAGAGCGTCCTCGCGTCAGTCGAGAGCCTCCCAAGACACTTCTTAGAGTCAAGAAATTGCAGATTTGCGTCTCAGAAATCAGAGAGATACGTTAGTAGCAGGATGTTTTGGCTGGCGATATCAAGAGTATCATGACTGTTTTGTCAGATATTCAAAGCTTCTTAGCAAACAGAGCAGGGGTGGCGATTCTTTGGATGTTCCAATTATCGGAACAAAGTAAGAATTTGAATTGAATTTAATGTTTTAATTATTTTTGTTCATTGTGTTTATTAATACCGATTATGGTTGAATTTAAGTTGGTATGTTTTATGTGATTGAACAATTGCATATTTAAGTGTGTTACGGACTCAAGAAGAGTGGCCCAACGTCCTTTATCTGATCGGACTAAGCAAGCTTTTAAATGGACTAATGACTATTCTATAAGGCATAAGTAAATAAGTTATTTGTTTGTATGTTATTATTATATATATTGCAATAGGAACAGGTGTAGTTTATTATTACTTCAGGATTAATTATTATTATCGTTCGTAATAGTTCTCAAATTTCCATTTTCGCCACGAAGGTAAAATCTGCTTGCACCCTCGATCCAACACGGCCGAATAAATCAACAACAAATGGAGTCCCAAATAAATCTGCCCAGGCATAATCAATAACCTTCGTATCACCTCAACACTACGTAGTATGGTTTCCACAATGTGTAAAAGTCCCGCTATAGTTCAACCGTAGAGGAATAACGTACTGATTCCATTATGTTAAACAAATAATAGTTAATTTTTGCAACTAACATTCAACTACAAAATAAATATTAACTATAACAATATAACAACTACAACATAAGTCATAAATATAAAACTCATATGCTTTTGACCCGAATTGATCGAAAGTTAAAACAAGCGGGTTTCATTACTTTCAGTGTCGGGGTTACTATATAAAAAAATTGAATGGGTCAATTCAAACAGGTGAAAAACTAATGATTAAGCAATTCCATATAATCGGCAAAAACAACAAAAAGTCTGAATTAATTCACTACTCAGACACAAATTTAATTTTTGACCTCACTAATTCTAACCCAAACAACAATAAAACTAACTCAACACTCAGAAAAAAAAATTTGTCACATAAACCCTAATTGCAAGTATGGGGAAAAAGGAAAGGCTACACAATCGAAATTTAGTCCTGAATTTGTGCACGCACAAATCGGCGATTAATGTTCTTGAGAACAATTGACAACGGGTTTGGGTGGCATAACGGTAGTGATTTGGGCTGGAGGTGACAGAGTTGTCGGTCGGAGTTGGTTGCGCCGCACCGGAGTTCGCAATCGGAGCGAATTTGACGGGTGCGATTTTGAGGGGTTAGGGTTCTTAGTCCGAATTGATTTGGGAAATAAATGAAAGTGATTATGATTTGGTGCTTGTCTTGCCCGTTTTATCAATTCATTGTTTGGGCGGGTCGAGTTAATTGGGTCGGGTTGGGATATTAGCTAATTAAAAAATAAAAATTGTAGTAAACATTTAGTCAAAATCGCCTAAAATTTGTTAAAATAGGTCAAAATCCTCAAATCTCATCAGCACGTGACCTCACGTGCCGAATCTGGTAGAAGATTTGTCAGAGGACCAAACTTGGACAAAAAATCACGATAAAGGACCAAATGTCGACAATGGCGCGATAACAGACTATTTTCGTAATGAGGCCACGATAAAAGATCATTTTTGAAGAAAAAAAAACCCGGTATTGAGTAAATCTTGAGTCTTTTATTTTTTATTTTATATTTTATTTGGAGTTGGTATTTGAAACTCGTAATTTATGTATTTTGTGTTTATGTTTAATTGCGAGCTTACAATATGATAACAACCACTATGCGGATATGTGATGATATGGAGACACAATGGAGACTAGAATATAGCTTGCTTGATTTTAACAAATGAGTGTTTATCTCATGTTTGTTTTGAAATGATTTATATGAAGAGTAAAATAGTTGAGGATATCAGGCAGAAGAGCATGGGATTTTGTGTTATCTGTAAATCCTGATGAATTTAATTGAGTGCTATGGGAGATGATTGTAGTTTCTAAGTGTTAAGAAATTAGTCAGGCAATTATTTGTTACATTCTTGAGGTTGAGCCTTTTCCTGATCAATAAACCCATACTTATTCAATGATCCTTGGAACCTTGGAACCTTGCTAGAGCCTTTTCTGATAAACCATTTGTGAATTACACACCAACCCTCTTTAAGCTGAAAAAATGAATCAAAAACCTTACCATTTTAGAGATGAATTGAGTAAATCCATTGAAAGAAAAGTGAGGAGGAATAAGGATGTCGTGTGAAAAACATGAAGTATGAGCTAAAAAAAGAAAAATATATGAATGGCCATATCATTTAAATGAGGCATATTTAAGTATGAGTGCACTAATAACTCTCACATGAAAATGTAAAATGTGGGGGAGCCTCTGTAAAACATATGAAATATGGGGGTGATGTGAACCTTGCGCAAATGAAAACGCAAGAAGGATCTTAAAAGATCAAGTGAAGCCTGAAATCCACAAGGCTGAGAACACCACAAAACGGAGAAAGAAAACCAAAGAAAAAATGGTTTACGAGAAACATCTCTAGAAACCAAATATAGATCTTTTCCCACACATATCACCTCAATGAGCCTTATATTGCCAAGAAAGCCCTGAAGATCCTCAACATAAGGAAGTTACATGAGTTAAACATAGTAGAAGAATGAAAACCAATGATGAAGTGAATGCATATGAAACTGTATAATAATGTTTGTTATTCTTGACGAAACACATATGTGAAGAATGAAATGATGCATGCCTTTGGAGAAGTTGAGTTTGGTGTTTGATAGTTAAAATGGTGGAATCTCGTCATTATCATATAAAGACTATAGGTTGTATTCTGAAATCGAAACTCAATGGGTGTTTTAGTGAGTTAAACTGGTATTCCAAAAAGGTAAGTTAAATTAGGTTACTCAAGGACGAGCAACAACCTAAGTATATGGGTATTTGATACGTGTATAAAACATCTATATTTGACCTTTGATTATGAATGATATAATGCTCGGTCCTTGATATTTTATGTACATTTTAGTTACGTTTCATTTTATTTTAGGTTTAGAGGCTGTTGAGTAAAAACATTTCAATTTAAGGTAAAATAACACGGTTTTGGAGTATTTGGGAAAAACAAAGGAAAATGATGAAGCAAACCATATTACTATAGCAGACCAAAAACTCGAGAGTGGGTCGAGCAAGTAGTGGAGGCAGAAGATCATCCCAGGAGGAATAAAAATTGAAGCACGATGTGAGGCGCAATGTGATTTTGATGGTGCTTAAGGCCCACGACCTGGGCACCTGATGTGCCTGATCGCGCGTGACGAGATTTGACGTAGGGCTTCTCCAGGCGGTCGTTAACCTAATTGGCCAAGCAAGAACTATAAAAGGAGAAAACCGTGCGGCAGCAAAAAAAGAAGAGATCACTTACACATCAATTATATTATTCACCACCATATTCAGCAAGAAAAAAAACCCTTCAAAAATTACACCATGCAACAGAGAACAAGAAGAATCAATAAGAGAATAAGAAATCATCGTTCAATGGAAGAGGAAGAGTCATTCTTATGAGGAGGAGTGAAAACGAAATTAAGAGAAATACACAAATATCTTAGAGAACCGTTCAACATGATTTTTTTTCTCCATCCTATATTTATTTCATCTTATATTTATGATGTGGAATTGGTTACTTAAAACGGTGAGTGGCTAATACTTTATGCTTCGAGTTAGATAGTAATTGGATTTGAAACTATGTGAAGATTTATGAGTTGATTTCTATTGATTGTTTGATTTATGTTTATTTATATATATTTTGCCCAATGCTTTATTATGCTTGATCAACATAATACTGATCCGAAGTTATGAGAGGTAACTATAGTAACCACATAGCATCTTATGTGGATAAGTGAACCCTTGAGTGTGCGGAAAAGATAAGTCGGACCATGTCCAATTGTGGCATCAAAGAAGCCACAAACATAAACATAAATTAAGGAAGTCAATGTATTTATGAGAGCATAGTGGATATTCATTGAACCCCGAATCTCTAAGCTATTTAGTTATTATTGTGTTCAATCCAAACCAATCCAATCATATCAATCAAATTCAGTTTAGTAGTTAGAAGTAGTTAAAGTAGTTAGACTAGCTAATTTAGCTTATTCAACATTTAGTTTAATTAAAGAAAAGTATTTCAATCGTGGAGAAATTGGTTAAGAAATAAGTGAAACATTTAGGTGTGCAATTTAATCATAATCCTCGTGGGATTTGATACTTGGACAGTAAACTTTACTTTCTATTTTATATTACTTGAGCTCGTATACTTGCGATAGAGTGTGTATTGAGATAAAATTAGAACACATATAACACGCATCAAGGTCTTTCTGCTAACCACTGATATGATGCATGCTCTTTTTTTCTGTAGGAATTCCATTACCTTCTTGAAATAAGCAGGTCTAGATTCCCTAGCTGCCTTACACATAATATCCTTCAGTGCCAGCCCTTTATGATGCAATTCGAAATTTTGATACAGGCGCATAACACAGGATTTGTGCTCACAGTTGGGCAGAACCTCAGTAAAGGCATCAACAAGCCCCTTTTGCTTGTCACTCATAATTGTCCACTTGTAACTATCTTGCATCTTGAGATCATCCACCAATATTTGCAGGAACCATAACCAAGATTTTCTCTTCTCCTTTTCAACTGCAACATAGGCAAAAGGGTAAATGCAATTATTTGCATCAACCCCAACAGCTGTAAGAAGCACACCTCATGTAGCATTTTTCAGATGAGTGTCATCTAGGCATATTAGAGGTCTGCAACCACCGAGAAAGTCTCTCTTCAAATCTCTCCAACAAATATTTAATTTCTTGAACCTTGCTTCATCCCCTTGCAACTTGCATTTGATCAATGACTGTTTTATCCTAAATGGTTTGCATCATTTCTTCTGCATATCTCCATAGAAGGCCACATTGCTCTTCTTCAGTCCCTTGATCTATTTGGAAGACCTTATGCTTCACTTTGTACATCTGTTGATGCTGAAAATCAGATTCTTTTCTCCACCAATGTTTGTCAGCATTGAAGGCAATGGCCAATTGGGGTCACTCTTTATCTTGTCATAATATTGCTTTGCAATCCATCTTGAGTTGGCAGATGTAACCCTCTCTTGTCTTGCACACTCATGCTCATTGCATATGTTTTTTATCATCATTGTATTCTCTCCTTGTACTTTAGAGGCATATGCAAACAATGGGCACTCTTCATCTTGACATATAACGCTAATCTTCAACTAGTCATTCTTTTTTCACTCAATTGCCTTACCCTCATCTATTGCATGCTTTCTAATTGCATCCCTTGGAGCTGATGTTGCAGTGAATACCAAGCCCAAGCTAAGAACAACCTTGTCCTAGACTAGAAATAGTAAAATTACAAACATTCAGTAATTGAAAATATCTTTCTCATGCTTATAACTGCAACTGAAATATGACACATATGGATGAGCACATTTTAGAGGCAGTCGAGACACCATCGTTTAATTTGTGGCATTTTAAGTCTATATATAGTCATTGTATATGAAGAAATATTAACTAAAATATCTCTAAGTCTAATTTAAGAAAAATTGAAGGAGATAATTTTGAAACAGAAAAGGTCAAAATATTAGCTTGTTCTGGGAGATCACTAGGCGTAGTTGTGAAATAGATATTTGATAAATGATTTCTACCATTTAGAAAATAGTTTTGATCTCAATACTTATAATAATTTTTTTTCCTTCCGCACTGAAGAGTAGGCCAGATTGAATTTATAGGTGTGAGCGGCCCAACTTGTCTAAATTCAAGGAGACACTACAAGGGAAAGTAGCTTTACCGACGGCTCAAAAACCGTCGATAAAGGGTCTTTTGCCGACGGAAATACCCTTTTCCGTCGGCAAAAACCGTCGGAAAAACCCGACGAAAAAAAGCTCGTCGCAAAAGCTTTTTTCCGTCGGATTTTTACCGACGGAAAAGCCTTTTTCCTATTCCGTCGGCTTTAAGCCGACGGTATAGGGTTTAAAAATATTAATAAAAATTAAAAAAACGATTTAAAAAATGATTTAAAAAAACGATTTAAAACAATTAATTTAAAAGAAACCGTTTTAAAATAATTGATTTATGATTTTTTGCCAATTTATTTAAAAGAAATCGATTTTAAATAATTATTTTATAATTTTTTGGCGATTTTTTTGTAAAGAAATGATTTTGAATAATTTTTTTATGTTTATTTGGCGATTTAATTTAAAAGAAATCGATTTAAATAATAACATTCACATGTTCGAGCAATTTTTTTAAATTATTTATTATAATAAATAAAATTTCGTATTTAAAATAAAATCTTGATAATATAAGTTTTTTATAGTTATTATTAGTTAGGTAATGAATAAAACATAAGTAGAAATAAAATAATAAAACAAATAATAAACTCTAATTATAAGTTAGTGAATATGGATAAATTTTTGTTAGTTATTAAGAATTTTTGGGAGAGAAAGTAGATAGTTTTTGGAGAATGGGAAGAATGAATGAATTAAGTGGGTAGAATAAGGGGTATTTATAGATATTTAGGAGGAGTAGGGGTTAAATTAAAAAAAAAAACAAAAAAATGGGGTGGGGCGTGCCACGTCAGCGATCCGTGTGAATTATCACACGAATCGCTGACATGGCGTGATCTGATCCGTGTGATAAAATCACACGGATCAGATCATTACCGTCGGCTCTAAGCCGACGGTAATGATCATTTTTTTATTTTTTATTTTTTTATTTATTAAAAATATTCGTCGACATCATTTTTTAATTTTATTATTTTATTTTATTTTTTTAAAAGGAAAAGGCTGCCGAAATCATTTTTTATTTTTTTTAAAATTTTTTTTAATAAAATGGGCCATTACCGTCGGCCCAAACCCGGCGGTAAAGATTACCGTCGGATTTGGGCCGACGGTAAAGCCAACCTATTTTTACCGTCGGCCCAAAGCCGACGGTAAAACCCTTTACCGTCGGGATTGGGCCCGACGATAATAATTGGGCCTTTACCGTCGGCCCAAATTGACGGGCCCGACGGTAAAGGCCCAATCTGTTGTAGTGAGAAGCATAGTTTTGACACTCACCGGTCACTAGACTCAACTTTATTTAAATTTAATTAAGAACAGATATATGAAGGAAATGTATGGATGAGTTTTCTAACCTTTTCATTTTAATATTCTTACTAGATGTGTCATTGTTGTTATCAGATTTTATGATGATGCCAGTGTAATAATATTTTCGAAATTTATTTTCATACAAATGACCATGAACATAACGTTGCATCAATTAATTTAGGTAAAGACGAGGATTAAAAAAATCATTATGGTGAAGACAATCCATCAAAACATGGATAACACATAATACGTCGGAAGGTAAAAAAAGTCTGCAAAACTTTCTTACGACAAACTTCTCAAAAGTTGAATGAGGCAAGAAAAGACACACACGAAGTAAATGAAGCCCCCTAGCGAAAAGAACAACTTCTCGTCACAATAAAGTCAGATGAGGCATAAGCAAGGCCCCTCAGAAAGCCGCAGCTGGCCTAGTGACTACATAAGCGCCTCCTCCGAAGACTACTAAAACCCACTCGAAGGTCAAGTGAGTGCATTATTTAGTCATTCTACCTCAATCAGAGGACATTTATTCTACGAGCAACCTAGATTTAAGATTATCAGCTCATATACCTACTTTGGATCAAAAATTAAATGTTTACATACCTCTTCGTAGTGGGAGTCAAGTTGCACGAGATACATAATAAAATTCCCATGAACATTATATACAGCCCCAACTCATTGTAATAGGCAAGTTACCTTTTTTCCCACTATCTCCTACACTTATCTTACAAAAAATATCATCCAACTATTTCTAAGTCATTTCTATACTTAAGAGTATTTTTGAGTTCTAATATATTATCCAATAATTTCTTTAAACCACTCTCGGACTTCTCTCATTAGTGCCGGAATATTTTTCAATTAGCTTATTAATAATTTGATAATCATTTATTAGGCCCTCGTACTAATTTGGGGCAAAACATTTGGGCATTTCTATTGGCCGCTTCGCCAATTTCGTCCACTAACTTGGCAACCCGCCAATTTAGTCACGAAATCAAAACTTTCACTTCAAATTCGTCCACTTCACGTCCGATTGAATTCTCGTCGGTAAAAGCTGACGTGGCGGTAGTTTGACCACCGGTCCTCAATTTTGATCAATATATATATATATATATATATATATATATATATATATATATATATATATAATGCCACATAACTCATCCAGTTAGCAAAAAACATAAAAAAGGCATATGTTATTATATAAATTATAAAATCTTATAATATAATTGTAATTTAAATAACTTATTTTTTAATACCTAAATTTATAATAAAGAAAAAACAGAAAATACATAAGTTAAATTTTTATAATTAACTTTATTATATATGTTATAGAATTTATAATATAATATCTAATATAAAAAAAATTATTTTTATAACTAATAAGTTAAAAAACAAAGATTACTCCATCATACCCACGCTCCTCACCCCCTCACGCCCAGCCCACCCCCCCCCCCCCCCCCCACCAACAACACCCATCCCGCACGCCCAGCCCACCACCACCACCAACTCCTCCCCCCCGCCACTCACCCACCACCACCACCAATTCGGATTCCCACCACTCACCACCACCAATTCGAATTCCCACCACCCACCAACACCAATTCGAATTCCCACCACCCAACACCACCAACAACCTCGCGCCCACCCACCACCACCACCACCAACCCCAATTCGGATAACCCACGCCCACCCACCACCACCACAAATTCGAAAGAGGGATGGGGTGGAAAGGGTGGGGAGAGGGGGGGTGGTGTTGTGGGGTGCGTACCCTTTTTCTGTTTTTTTATATATTAAGAAACTAAGTTATTTAAATTAGAATTATATATAAAGTTTTATAGTTTAAACAAATAAAGTTAACTATATTTAAAAAGATATTATTAATAATTTATTAGTTATTGGAAAGTTGAGTTTTTGAAAATTTGTATTTTTTATATTTCTTATTTCTATTAGTCTCTTTTCTTTTTAAGTTATTTTGCTGACCGGACAATTACGTGGGAAAAAAATAAAAGAATAAAAAAATTGGTCAAAATTGATGACTAGTTGTCAAACTACCGGTCATCAATTCTCGGCGACAATTGTAATTCTGCCGTTAAGTGGACCAAATTGAAGAGGAATTTGGGATTATGTGACTAAATTGGCGGGTTGTCAAGTTAGATGACGAAATTGTCCAAGAGACCAAGATAAAGGCCTAAACCGATTTTTCCCCTACTAATTTGTTATCAAATATCGTTCTATTACAATATTCATGAATTCATGTTGGTTTTTTTGATATATACCCAAATGTAATTATCAGTATCCTATAAATTGATTGCTTTAGGTGGATAAAACTTAACAGAATATATAAAATAAACAAATGAATCACTATTAATGCGGGGTGATTTTATCGACTGACAAAGCACTCTATGTTAAACTAGCCCAAGATTCTTTATCATCCCTAAGCTAGATTTGAGTTTAAAAAACATGCACTGAATAATAGACACGTGAACTAGGTTGGGGTTGACCCCAAGTAGGCACTCCGATGCCAACGACAGATGATGCCCTTGATGGGTGAGACTTTAGGTAGGTTATGGCTCAAATAAGTTATAAATCGATAACAATAATGGCTCTTGTAATGCAGTAGCTAAAGAAACAGTTAAGTAAGTCGAAAATATATGTTGGGTCGAGCAAAAAGTAATTAATGCGGATTGGGAGTATGTTGAATTCAGACTGAATTTGGGACTAAGTCAAAATGCCCACGTTTTTTGCTTAAGGAATCAAGTCGAGCGTGGTTCATTGTTTCTCTATGGTGGACAACTGGCATTTCAAAAGAATTTAAACCAAATTAGAGAAAAATAAGGGTGGCGTATGTCTGTCGGACGTAAGGGGACAGGCCTACGAAACAGACCTGAGTCGGCTGCTAGTTGATGGCTCAATTTTACGCACTTCATGTTTTGCCTATAGCTTCTTCTATCTATGGAAACTAGATACATAGGGCTTTCAATAAAAGTATGTCCAAGTAGGTTGGCAGTGACATGGCATATCATAGGTTGGATCTATGGATCAAACCTAACAAGTCAATGGTAACTTATCACTCAGGATTACGCTGCTTTATGGTTTCGCCCATAACTCCTTCTATAGAGGCTGCTCCATTCACAAAAAAAAAACTTCTTAAACTATAAACTAGAATTCAATAATTTTTCAAAGATGTAAGGCATGGAAGGTCGGCAGTGAGGGTCGACCCTTTGAGGTCGACCCTTTAAGGCCAAACATAGCAAATCAGTTGTAGTTGATAACTCAACATTGTGAAACTTTATAATTTTGCCCATAATTGTTTTCGTAGAGGTCAAAATTACAAATCACTTTTTGAAATAAAAATTAGACTCGAGTAGCTTTCCTCTTGTGTGTGACAAATCTGGTCAACAATGATGTGGTAGGTTGTAGGTTGGACCTAGGAATCAGACCTAACAGGTCCACTGTAGCTGATGGCTCAATATTGTGCGGCTTTACGGCTTTGCCCATAACTTCTTTCGTGGAGGTCAGATTCAAAAACCGCTTCTTGACTTAGAAACTAAACTTAAAAGGCTTTTAAGGAACAAAAGCCATGCAGATCGGCAATGAGGGCTGGACCTCTGAGTCACTTTAAGTTTAGACTTAGCAGATTAGATGTAGGTGATGACTTAGTATTGCGCGACTTTACAATTTTACTCATTACTCCTTTTATAGAAGTCAAAATTACCATATGTTTTTTTTAATATGGAAACTAGACTCGATTTGATTTCCATAGATGTATGGAATGATAGGTTGACTATGATGTGTTAGGGCATGGATCGGACCTAAGAACCAGACCAAACATGTTTGTTATAGACGATGGCTCAGCATTGACCAGCTTTTCGATTTCGTCCATAAATCCTTTTGTAGAGGTCGGATTCACAAAAGCTTCTTGATATAGAAATTAGACTTCATAGGATTCTCAAGAATATGTGGCAGCAGGTCTATAGTGAGGATCGGCCCTCTGAGGGTCAGACCTAGAAGGTCATTGTGCTTGATGACTCGTCATTATGTGGCTATAATATTTTGTTCGTAACCCTTTCCTTAGAGGTTGTAATTACAAAGAGGTTTTTATATGGGAAGTAAGTGTATGGAAAGGCACATCATAAGTCGGACCTATGCTAGGTTCGACCTAACAGGTTGGTTGTAGCTCACGGCTCAACATGAGGCGACATTACAATTGTCTAGAACTCATGCCGTAGAAGTCAGATTCACAAGTCCCTTTCTTGATCTAGAAATTATAATTTAATGGATTTTTAGGGATATAAGGCATGAAAGGTAGGCTTTGAGGTTTGGAACTAAAAGGTTGGTTGTAGTTAATGGCTCAACGTTATGCGACTTTATGGTTTTGTCCATAACTCTTTCCAGCGGCCGGGATTACAAACAACTCTTTGAAATGTAAAATAGACTTAGAGGGGTTTACATAATTTTATGGAATGGTAGGTGGGAGGTGGTGTGCTAGGTTGGAGGTTAGACCTTGGGACCGAACGTAACACGTAGGCTATAACCGATGGTTCAACATTGTGAAACTTTATGATTTTGCCCATAACTCTTTCTGTAGAGGTCGGATTTATAAATCACTTTTAATATGAAAAAAGACACTAAGAGCTTCCCTAAGTATATGAATTGGCAGGTCGACAATGATGTGACAGGTCAGAGGTTGGACCCAGGGATGGGTAACAGATCGGTTACAGCTGAGGCCTCCGCGTTGTGCAACTTTTATAGTTTTGCCAATGACTCCTTCTATAGACGTCATAATTACAAACTTCTTTTGATATATAAACTAGACTCAAAAGGCTTTCCACAGGTGTATGGCACGACAAGTAGGGGATTCGGTGGTAGGTCAGCAATGATGTGGTAAATCGGCCATGACATGAGAGGTTAAAGGTCTGCCTTAGGGGTTGTATGTACCTAAGGGTTGACTATTGACCAGCCAGCTTTGGCAGGTCCGATGTGCATTCCAGATATGTGTCCAACAAATCGTCTTTAAATGATGATTAATGGGGGTATTTATAGGTGCTTATTGGACTACTCTTCATGGGTTTAGGCCCCTTTTGTTTAGATGTGTGCGACCTCGCTATTTTTAATCGTAACTTCTTTAATCTCATTTGCGATATGCTTCTTGAGTTGGAAACTATACATCCGTGTTCCAAAGATGTATAACCGATTGCCTTAGAATACATAATAGTGAATCTCGCTAGTTTTACTTAAGAAAATCAATGGCCAAGTCTGGCTCTTGTGGCTTGTTTATATTACTCCATGTGTTATTACAAAATTATAGTACACAATTAAGTTCTCCACTTTGTAATGGATTCATCGTAGGATAGCGCATTGTAAACTTTATAAGTATTCACAATTTGACATAATTTTGATGTTATTAGGCTAACATTCAAACATATACCATGTTTGACGACTTTGCCTTCTTATTTGAAGGGAAGAAGTACCATGAAGCCGAATTTCAAAAGACTAAAGTTGACTTCCGAGTGGCTCTATAATTTAGTTAGATCGGCTACAAGAATGCTTGCAACAAATGCATAACTTCATGCAAAAGAAAGCAGTTGAAGGAGGAAGTTCAAGTATAGTTAAATATTGATGGCTGCCAGGCCTAGGTCACTTGCATTTAGGGGTGGAGCCACCAATGGGTTTAGGTAGGCTCCTGCCGCTATATCGTTTTTGGGCCCAAATCCAGTACACACACACACACACACACACACACACACATATATATATATATATATATATATATAATCTAGTCCAAACAAAAAATATAAATTAAATACAACAAAAGAAGTTTTTTTTGGCCTACATATATCTTCAGCACAAATAACATAAAACATCCAATCCATCTGTGTTCACAATATAATGTTATAGATTGGGTCAAAATAAAGTTAAAAGTAATTGACACACACAAAGAAAAAGAAGGAAGAAGAACGGAACTCTTACTCCACTGTTGTCCAGTGCGCACGCACGCAACCCTTCAAATTTATAACTTGGAGTTGGTGAGTCACCTTCTTGTAAATTGAAAGAATTAGTGATTTATTTAATTGAATGAAGTCTTTTATTATGTTATTTTGTGTAGCCATCTTCAATTTATTTTTATAATAAATGTACAAAAATATTAGGGATTTAGGGGTATCATTTTTGTCAATTTCTTCGTCAAAATTCATTATTGGAGCTTGAACGTAAAATTAGTGAAATCCTTTTATGTACATTATTTTTTTTAGTTTAAGTCTTTGATTGATGTTGTGCACATAAACTAATATATGTTTTTGTTGGTGGATTGGTGGCTTGTTGTAGTACTTGGTAGCCTAATAAAAAAGTGAATTTGGACTTGAAGTTAAAAGCTAAAAGTCATATAAGTTTATAGTTAATTCTTAAAGTAAGCTTCAATGTACAACTACTTTATCATGAAAATCATATTTTTCTTGTAGTTGTTCTACAATTTAGAAAGTTTAATATTTGTGACTTTGTTTGTTGACATTCATATGTTCTAATCTATTGTCTTATATCTATGTCCTTAGCATAGATTATAAATCAAAATGAAGAGTGTAGGAATCAATAAGGGAAAAATAATGACATTATTTTTTGTTTTTCAAACCAAACGAAGGTACATCAACAAGTTCATCGCAACCTCTTACATCTAGTAGTGATCACAACATTTGTAAACGCCAAAGATTTGAAGTTGATGTTAACTCTATTGAGAGAGATCCAGGATTACGTATCCCAATATGTCAGTACCCCATTAATGAAATAAATGAAATCAGGCGTGCTTATATTGACATGAAGCCATACCAACCAATTGTGTTAAATTATCCAAGAACAAAATTTGGAGATCAATATCATTGCTTCAAATTCAGTTAGCTTGAAATATTTCCATTGGTTAGAGTACTCTACTAAATAATATGTCGCATATTGTTTTGCGTGCTTTCTGTTTGAAAACAAGAGTGTTTGTTATCCTGCATTTAGTACAGAAGGATTTCGAAGATGGAAGCGAGTAAATAACAAGAAGAAATGTCATTTTTTGGTGCTTGCTGGAGGTCCTAATTCACCACATAACAATAATATGAAGGTTGTTGAAGATTTAAAGAATGTAACACGCCACATCGATAAAGTAATGAATGCCCAAATTGTGGAGGATGTATAGAAGAATAGGTTGCGGCTTAAGGCAACAATTAAAACTGCATGATGGCTTAGTTTGCAAGCATGTGCCTTTAGAGGGCACGATGAATTGAAGTCTTCAAAAAATAAAGGTAATTTCATTGAGATGTTAGAACTGTTGAGAAGGGTAAATGATGGTCTCAAATGTATTATTTTAGGGGATGCTCCACTAAATGCAAAGTATACTTCACATATGATTCAAAAAGAAGTTTTGCATGTACTTGTTAACAAAGTTAGAAAAAAGTTTCGTCAAGAGGTTGGGGATGCAAAAATTTGTATTTTCGTTGATGAAGTTAATGACGTATATAACAAAGAGCAAATGGCCAAAATACTAAGGTTTGTTGATATAAAAGGTTTTGTACGAAATAGATTTTTTGATATTGTGCATGGCAGTGATACGATGGCTGCAACGTTGAAGAGAGAAATATCGGATGCCCTTGGTCAATATAATTTACACATCTGCAACATGCGAGGTCAAGGATATGATCGTGCTAATAACATGTGTGGTGCATGGAATGGATTGCAAGAACTTTTTTCTGAGAGATTGTTGGTATGCATATTATATCCATTATTTCGCTCATCGACAAGATTTAGCATTGGTCGAAGCTGCTAAAAAAGAAGTACATCAGTTCCATTATTTTTCTCACAACTGAATAATGTTGTTAATATTTTGTTTGCATCTCCTAAACGTGAAGCTGAGTGACATGAAGCTCAAGTTGTTGAAATTGAACATATGATAACTAACAATAAACGTGTAAGGGATAGAGGTGCAAAACAAATTGGTACGTTAAAATGGGCTGAAAGGACTCGTTGGAGTTCTCATTTGGAGGGGAAAAAATAAACGTTGGTAGCTTAATTTGTCATCTACGAGGACTTGGTACCTTACCTTATTCATCCTCGCAAATGGTACCCTAATTCTATATTTCTCCTCAAAAGTGGTACCCCCATGGTGGAGCTGCACAATTGTCGCCCCAAATGCACACATGGACCTCCGTTTATCTTAGAATGAACGATTCTGAGTTGAAATGGGCGAGAGAGTTGTGACGATGGGCAGAATAAAGTACTGTTATTCATCTTTTTATTTAATTTTTTTAGTTCATTAATACAGTCAGCATGTCCATTTGGCAAAAATATGGCCACAGTCCCTAATTTTGAGGTCAACGATGGTCCATGTGTACCTGGGAACAGCCCATGGTGCTTTGAGTGGAATGTGAAACTTTGATTTTGTATTCATCTTGCGTTTGATGCAAAAAATTGTGGGGGTTATTAATTTGCTTTGTCGGGCCTTACAAGAGAAATCTTTAGATATTTTGAATGCAATGAACTTAGTGTCAATTACTAAAGCTTTGTTTCACGAATTGAGAGAAAATGGTTATGATTGCCTTTATGGGAAAGTGGTCGTAGTTTGTTTAAAGTATGACATTGAAGTACGTGACATGGATTATCAGTATAAGTCTTCCACGAGATGTTCTTGTTAGAAAGAAGATCTCATTATAGTTGATCATCACTACCGCTTTGATATATTTAATGTCGTTACTAATGTTCAAGTGGAAGAGATCAATAGTAGATTTAATGATGAGTCCGTGGAACTTTTAAAACTAAGTGCTTCTTTGGATTCTCAAGATGGTTTTAAATCATTTGATATTGATAACATCTGCACACTGATGGTTTTGGTGAACAAGAGATGCATTAATTGAGAAGACAGCTGAATTATTAAAGGCGAGATGTTCATCCGAATGAGAGGTTCCAGAATATTTCCACAATGTCTGAATTGTGTCAAAGATTATTCGAGACCCATAAGTCATCAATTTTCCATTTGATTGATAGGTTGCTTCGACTTATTTTGAATCTCCCTGTTACCACGACAACTACATAATGAGCATTTTCAGCTATGAAGATTTTAAGGTGTTACGCAATAAGATGGAAGAAGGGTTTTGGCTATTAATATGGTGCTCTACATTGAGAGGAAAGTGTGGATGTCGATTCAGAAATTGGTGAGTTTTATTGTTCGAAGAATCGTAAAGCTCAACCTCGATAATACTTTTGATATGTAATTTGTATATCACGTACGATTCAATAGATATTCCTCATTCTAGTCTACATGTTTAATATTTTCATTTTGGTTTATACTTTTCTTACAAAGTTACTTAAATTAATAACAGCCCAGGTAAAAAAAAATCTGGCTCTGCCCCTGCTTGCATTAGAGATTTCGTTTAAGTTAAACTATAGTGTATAATACAAAGACACGCCAAGGACAAATAGATAAATTAATGCGAAGTAATAGTAATTTCTAAACATTCAATAATTAATTAGACTTGGATAAGTTGAACAATCACGTGGGTTCTAAGAAAAAAATGGCTAGTGAAAACAATTCACAAAAAAGGATGATCAAGTAAGAAATATGTGATTCATGTAGCTAATTATTCAATAAAGTGTTTATTCTGAAAAACAAGCATACCACACACATGACCATAGAGCGCACACACACACACACTTCATCCCGATGCACACATTTCACGGAGAGCTTACATGAGTCG
This sequence comes from Linaria vulgaris, assembly GCA_948329865.1. Classification (NCBI taxonomy): domain Eukaryota; kingdom Viridiplantae; phylum Streptophyta; class Magnoliopsida; order Lamiales; family Plantaginaceae; genus Linaria; species Linaria vulgaris. The sequence continues at coordinate 116,377,896 of OX415250.1, read as the reverse complement.
TCCAAAACACAGACATTTTTATACAGTCACTCCACAATAAGCTTCAACAGTGCTTTCAGTCATTTGGGTCGCACCGCTTAGATAGAATCGGGCTAACCCGAAGTTATCAAATGGTTTGAACCGCAATGGATGATCCGCATCCACCAGCTTTTCGGGTATAACAGTTATGCCATGGTTAAATGAGAATAGGGCCAAACTATATCTTGGCTTGTTCGCTTTCATTAGCACTTGATGCTTGGCTGCGAATATCCTTCCGTTGCTCCATGCCTGGGCTCAAAAAATTGAAACAAACAAAAACTAAAAACAAATTAGGGTTGAAAAAAACACCCTCTTACACATTTGATAAAATTACTAGATTTAGCCTCGTTTATTGTAGCTATAATTTTCTGGGATATAGCTAGGATTAGCTAATTAAGAACATGCCATGATTTGCGTTAATTACGGGTCGGTTGATCTAGTGTTCTGAGTACAAGAATAATATAATATAGATTAAACTATATTTAAAGTAAAAAGAAAATGACAAGTTTTTATATGTTTCATAAAGTATACGTTCGTTATAATTAGTTTCAGCAATCAGACAAGTAACTTAAATTTAGTAGTTGTCAGCTTTTATCAGATAAGCAATTTTCACCCCCAAAGATCAATCCTGGCTAATATAATTTCGAAAATCTTAAAAATACTATCATGGCCAAAAACCGTTAGGCATCCACATCACAAGTCAATATTCAAGAAAACCATATAATACATGAACCAAATAAATTAGTACGTAGGGCATATATATAATTGAAGAATTCACCATCAAAATTTTATTTTTTTGTTTGAAGAATTAAATCCAGTAGTATTACCTGATAAGCATCGCCAGCCATAACCACAAACGAGCCAGGTGGGACATTCACAGAGAACCATTCCCCATTTTTCAGCTGAATTTCCAGTCCATTTACTTGGTTTTGGTGAAGTATTGCTAAGAATCCTTTGTCCGTATGGACATTGGTTCCAATATTATTGATGTTGTTAGCGTCCGGAACCGAATATTTGATAGTCCGAAGGAGGTAGGTTGTCGATCTGACATGGGATTCGTAGTGTTTTTCGACACCATAGCTCTCAAAAACCATCCTGTCAACTGTTTGTTCCAGCTCGGACGCTAGTTTGGCATAACTTAATATGCTTTCACTGCATGAATTAAGTTTCAATTCTATATTAATATCTGGAAACAAGTCAACTATAATATGTAAAATAATAAGTACATATTTTATAACAACTATAAACTTTAAGTTCAAAGAACTCTTGCTCAAAAATAAACGATAACTTTCGATAGTCCTAACATATTAGTGGTGGCCGTGGATGCATTCAAAATAAATACTTGTAACCCTACCTGAATCGTCCGTTTCCAGAAGGCCACATGAGATTCGTAAAGCTTCGAACGGCATCGATGGTTGTCACCTCCGGAATCCCCATGCTTTCATGCAAAGGAGCATGAGGAAGTTGTCCAACGTACCCATAAAAAACTAAGTCCGAAGTGTTCTTAGTTTTGGTCTCAACTGGCAAATTGAAGAGGTCTTCCAACACCTCAAAAACATTTTGGTCGAGCTCGGGAGAAACATTGTCATACTCCGCAATAAAAAAGCCGTACTCTTCAAGAGCAAAGCGCACATTGTCAGAAGTTGCGACCCATGAACTTGTACCTGGATTTAGGCTTTTTGTGGAAAGATCAATGACTGGAATCTTGGGAATTTCTTGAGAATATGGAGACATGATGTGTACTAAGGTTTATGTGTGTTGTCTGGCTAGATTGAGTTGCTTAGGTATCAAAGAGTTTCTAAGAGTTGGCTTACATTTATATGACAGAATTATTTAAAATGCCCTATAACATTTCGGGCCTGATAAAAATGACCAATAACTCCCATATTTCCGCCTAAATTTGCCATGTTAGACTTTTAGCGGCCCGGAATATTAAAAATGCCCTATAACTAGTTACAGGATTTAACAACTTAAAAATTACAACTAAAAATATTTAATAAACTTAAAATTAAGAGTTATATTACTTTAAGCAACAAAAGTACTAAAATGAAGAGTAATATAACCTTAAACAACAAAAATATTAAAACTATTCTATATCTTTCCTCCATTCAAAAATATATTTAATTTTATTATATATTATCTAAATCATAAAAAAACTAAATAAGTTCAATTTAATTAAAATGTTTAACTTAATATATTTCATACAAAAAATTAAACAAGAATATATTAAAATAGTATATTTTTTTCAATTCATAAATAGAATTAAATTTATTTATCTATAATATAAAAACTTATTATATAATTATAATTTAAATAACTTAATTTCTTAATAACTAATAAACTTAAAAAGCAAAAAGAAACTAGATTCAATTCGTACCCATAATTCAGGATTAAGATTATAATAAACCCATCATTAATAAAATATTAAAAACAGAGAGACTAAATCAAAAAGAAAGGTATTTTAGATATTATCATTATTGTAGTACAGAGAAACATAACACCTAAAGCAAATTACGAGTTTCTTTTTTTCTTCAAATTCGGTAAGTTGTCCTTAATTTTAGGGTTTCACGTGGTAAAAGTTTAAATGTTTATGGTGTTTTTTTTTTTAATTTATGAGTGACGAGATTAAATTTGAGTCTTCTCTTCTTCTTTTTTGTTTCTTGTTTATTTTCTTTATTGTATTTTTAAAGTTTATTAGTTGTTGAGAAATTAAGTTATTTAAATTAAAATTATTAAGTTTTTATAATTTGGATAAATAAAGTTAATTCTGTTGATGATTGAAAAATATATGTCATTTTAATATATTCGAGTTTAATATTTAATATTAAATATCTTAAGTTTTTTATGATTTATATAATACATAATAAAATTAAATATATTTTTGAATTAAGAAAAATATACAATTGCTTTTAGTATTTTTTTTTGTTTAAAGTAATATTACTCTTAATTTTAAGTTTATTAAACATTTTAAATATTTTAAGTTGTTAAAGATTTAATATAAAATTTAAAAATCAAATTATCAAATTATTAAAAATGTCATGTAACTATAAGTTATAGTTACAGTGCATTATTAACATCTCGAGTCGCTGAAAGCCCAACATGACAAATTTAAGTGGAAAAACTAGAGTTATTGGGCATTTTCATTCACCCAAAAAGTTACAAGGCAAAAAGCAAAGAATGCAAGACTTATATGATATTTTCAATAATATGCCCATTTAGTTTATATTAAAGGAATGTTATATAGGAACGTGAGAGACGGAAGACGGTACCGTAGTTTCCCTTTTAAATTTATGACTTTCTGGAATTAATAAAGTTGTACGGAATTAAATTTAAACATGTAAAAGTTTAATGATAATTTGTAATATTATTGATATATCTATTATTTGTTTTCAAATTTCGTCGTTGTATAATCTTTTCATGCCAGCCACTATGCTTGTCGTGTGTACCTCATGTATAGTGATAATTAAATTGTTGCGGGTCTTTTTTAGTTAAAATCTCACAATTATTAGAATTTGTGAAAGTCGCGAAAAATTGCCGCTTTCTTAAAATCTCAATTCTCCCTCGTATTGGTTTAACTTTCCCTCGGATTGTATGTAATCTCTCTTGAGCATTTCTTATGCTTCCTTAATAAATTCGTTTTTGCCGGAAAAAAAAATACAAAAGAAATTAAAAAAAAATCTCCATCAACCCTTTCCGTAACAACCCATCCCCCCCCCCCCCCCCCCAACCCTCCCTTGCCGTCGCCGCCGCACCTCCCCACCTTCATCTTCATTTCATCACCACCACGCCCCCACCCACCCTCTCTTTAACTCACGGTCGTCCTCTTCATCTTCATCACCGCCGTCGCCTGCCCCCCCCCCCCTACCGTAACCCCCGAAGTTCTGCGAATCGATGGATATTTTGCGCTTCTGCAAATCGATCGAGGGCGGAGCTGTTGCCTGTTGGTACGTGGTGGTTCTGCGAATCGAGAGAAATTTGTGAGTGGTCTGCGATTTCGCCGATGTTGCCTGTGGGTGGTGGTGCTAGGCGGCGGTGGCGATGGCGGGGGGAGGGGGGGGTTGGGAGGGGTAGGGTACCTAAAGGGGATGATGATTTTTTTATTTTTTATAATTTTTATAACTTATAAAGATATAAAAAAGATATATATATATATATATATATATATAAAGATTTAATTTATTCACTTTTTGTATATTTTTTTGTTGTTTTTTTATATATTGTTAAAAATATTAATTATTTTCCCAAAGTGTTATATGTATGTTTATATATATTTTTTTTTGTATTTTTTTTATTATTTATTGTTAAAAAAATAATTATTTTTCCAAATAGTTATATGTATGTTTATATATATGTTTTTTATTTATATATATATTGGGGTGCAAAGTGCAATTTATTTTGGGGTGCAAATACAATATTAAAAATTAAAAGGGTTTGATTAAAAGATATTTTAAACTGAAAATATGACATGGCGGGGCAGTTTATTGACATGGCAGCCACTGTACCGCCACATGGGCAGTTTTAGCCCGAATAAGGCCATCGGACATTTTTGAAAGTTTTTTTAAAAAAAATCTACAGGGCATTTTTGCAAGACCAGAAAAAAACGGGCATTTTAACTTTTTTTGAAAAGCTAGCGGACATTTTTAATATTTCGTCCTCTTTTAAATACAATTATGATTTAGATGAGTGTGCGATATAAACATGCTAAGTGCGCTAAACGAAAGCGCAACTTAAGCAACACAATCACACATGCATGTCACCCCGACTTTCACTTTTAATCATGGGTAATTTGCATTAAATCCCCAGTCATTTGGAGTCATTTGCAGCCAACACCCTTAACATTGTTTTGCAGCGTTCATCCCCTTCATCGTATGGTGAAATACGCAACTTACACAAGTCAACATTTTGCACTTTTGATCAGTGGTATTTTTGTCCAAATTTTGACCCACTTTTCTTATATGTTAAATGTGCCTCCATACCTATGCCGTTTGGTGTAGATTGCTCCCCGCCAAATGTTATAAAAATTTCAATTTTTTTTTAAAAAAAAATCTTTAACAAAATTAAAGATTTCTTAAATTTAACCCATCCTTTTAGTATCTATGTTTTAAGACCAAGGAATTTAGGCTTCTTTTTGGACAGGTTTTAGACTTTAAGCATTTGTTTTAGAATAAATTTATTTTGGAGGATTATTTTATAATTAACCATTTTGAAAAAAACTGTCTAGAGATTTTAAAAAAATAAAGATTTTGTCTAAAGATTTTTAAAAATATTGTCGAAAAGAAGCCTAAATTTCTTGGTCTTCAAAAAAATAAGAAACTAAAAAAGTGGGTCAAAATTTAATAAATCTTTAATTTTGTAAAAATATTTCTAAAAATACTGTTGAAACTTTTATAACATTAGGTGGGGGGGCAACCTGCACCAAACTGAATAGACTAGGGGGCACATTTAACATATCAAAAATGACATTTAAAATATAAAAAAGGTGCGTAAAAATTTGGACAAAAATACCCCTCATCAAAATTGCAAAATATTGACTTGGTGTAAGTTGCGTATTTCGCCATAGGATGAGGGGTTGACCGCTCCAAAATAAAGTTAAGAGTATTGACTTCAAATGACCCCAAACGATGGAGGATTTAATGCAAATTCTCCTTTAATTATTTAAGTGATGATGTGCAATTAAGCATAGGTAAACTAACAAAAGAAATAATATAATTACTTGCGTAGGATATTTAAGCCATTTATATAGATTTATTCTACCAATATAAGATGGTAATTGAAACCTTTATACTTTTCGTAGAATATATCCCTCACAAGATTATTTATTGAAAAATAATCTAAGAAGTCCTCTAGGCAAATGTGTGTGTTTGTGACTGTGTTCATATACTTTGAGATGTAAAAATATTCGTAAGAGGCAGACAGAATTGATTGATAGCTATCATGTACCTAATTTTAATAAAATACGGTATATTATTAGCGTAATTGTGATGCCTCTATGTTATATAGTACGATCAAAGAAATATTGAATAGGATTGTAGAAAGGATCCTTACTTTTGTTTATACACAATTCGTTCGATAGTTTATTTGATTATATGGTGAACAAGTGGGAAGCGCACAAACTTACATGCATTAAAACCATTTTTTGTAGGTCATTGCAGACGAAAGCTTTTGTCTTAGATGAGCTTAGCAGCAACTTTGTTGACAAAGATGAAAACAAGAATAATATCCTTAATTCTTTACGTAAGAAAAAACAGCAAATTGAGCTCAATATAATGTATACTTTATATTTTATATTACCGTACCTATTAATATTGCCTTATCATACGTAAATAAAATTTTAGTTATTCAAGAATCAAGATTTGTAATCTAATCCTATAAAATGCTTAGAGAAAAAAACTACTTTAATAGATCAGTATAGATAAACTGCTAGCGAGAATTTCAAATGGTAAGGCAAAGAGTCATATGGTAGAAATCGACGAACACAATTAAACTGTATTGCTAAGATCAAGTTGGTATAAATCAACTTGGATAATAACTTGACTATTTTAACCGGTAATGCTAGTAATTTGGTACCCAATTGAAATTATTTAGGCTATTCCCTACATATCGAGAGGCTAAAATCTCCTAAGGATGTAGACATATTTGATTGAGATTGGCCTTTAGTTACCTGCTTCAAACCAATACCGTACATTATTATCATATATAATTTGATTATATATGCATTCTAGCACAATCAAATTACAAAAAGTAGGTTGTTGAAAGGATCACTATTTTTGTTTATTTGCAAATGTTAATATGCAGGTTGCTCGACCAAGGAGAGTGCAAAAGAGCCAATGAATACTCTTTGGTCAAGATTTTCAAATTTAAAGTACTCCTGTATATCAGCAATGCAAAAAAAACAAAAACAAAACTGTATATCAAAAATAGATAGAAACCTCTGCAATCTAGAGAAGTTGAAATGAAAATTTCATATATCGAATGAATTATACAAAAGGTCAAGCCTTTTACATACAAGGCGGCTTTTAACCAAAAATGGAACTAAGGCGGGAATTAACAAGAAGAACAAAATATTTAACTGATTGGAAACAAGATATATTACGTATTAGTCCTTAACCTTTAGGGAACTAGACTATATTGTAACATCCTTCAAGTTGGAGGATGATAAAGATCACCAAGCCCCAACTTGAACAACCAATGCCAGAATAAGAATACTGCCAAAGGCTTCATAAGAAGTCGACGAGCTGATATGAGGCAAGACAATGTTGTGGTAAGAGAAGGCTACACTTGAACCAATCACGAACCGCTTGATAATCAATTTCTAATTTTACTGTCCGTTTCGTGAAAGACCAAGTTATGTGTGATGTTCACATTAGACTTATTGTCACAATAGAGCGGAATGATGAGAGGCACAACAAACTAATAATCATTAATAAATGGTGCTAGCCATGCTCCAATGTGGATGATCTAGAACCCATAAGCTATTTCTTGGTCTTCGTCCAACTCATGCGAGAATCACCAAGAAGGAAACATGTAGAAGCCGGATGAAACGACCAGTGCCAAGACATGATGATGCCCAATCAGCATCACTGAAGGGTCAAGAACAAAAGAGACCAAGAGATGGTGTCCCCTTCAAGTTGTGATGTACAGTAATTGCAGCATCCAAAATAAGCTTGGGAAGGGGAGTTCGAGCTTTAAAAGCTCTTGGCTCAAGCTTGTCTTCAGGTTTAATATTTCTATCGTAACATAATTAAGTAGCCAAAAACATTAAGGTTAGATAGGTCAGTCGTATGCGAGGTAAAAGCTTCATAAAGAGAAGACCATTGTAGTAGCTTGTCTATGTGTAATTACATATTTTAAATTAATATATTTAGTTGATTAGTTGTGCCACGTTGTTTGTCAATTGATAATGACTCTAATAATAGTTAAAATGAGCCAAATTAAAAGTTTTCATTCCAATCATGTGTCATTTATAAGGGACGGTCCGTAATGAGAAATTTTAATTATTTTTAACGACAACGAAAGTAATGCCTAAATACATAAATATACATAACACTTTAGATGATATACTAATTGAACATCATAATGATATTTATACTTAAATTTGTAACGTAAAGAACAATCACATGTAACAATTAAGACAACTAGGTATATATGATGATTAGTAGTAGAACATAAAATATGTTTATCGTCCATAACTTGCCCAATCACATCTAATCTAATATTTTAATCACTCAATTACTAGTGATGTAATCATTTATTACTTCAATTCACATGTAATAATGATATTTGTTGACAAAAACCTCAAACACATCAAGATCGTTCAAAAAAATCACAAATTTAAACATGAATATTATTTGCAATCTCCCGACATGCCTCATCCGCGACCGTCGCCCGACGACCGTTCGACGGTCGCAGAAGGTGCTTCTGCGACAGCGAGAGGGCGGTCGCGAATGACCCTTAAATTTTTTAATGATCAGACCCTAAACCAGGAAATCACACCAATTAAAAAAAGGACAAATACTTTTTCTACCCTATAACTTTGCCCTAAATTTTTTAATGCCCTTTTATTTAAGCTGACTTTTTGTGCCCCGTAACTTTCTATTTTTCTACCAAAAATCCCAAAACTTTTTATTTAGGCTAAAACGCTGACGTGGCGGTACAGTCAATAAAATGCCACGCCTAGTCAATAAAACGCTCAGCCACGTCAATTTTTATTGTCCAAAAAATGTTTTTACAAATTACCAATTTTTTTTTTTTAAAGAAACGCTCCATCATCTTCCTCGCTTCATTTCCCATGGCCACCACCACCACTTCGTCGGACTACTGCTAATGAAGCATTACAATCAATGACGTTGATGACGACCTCATCTTTGAGGTGAATCAAATTTTCGGTGAGGATTCCCCAAATTTCGGCGGATCTTCGGGCTCGTGGTGGTGGTTTTTGGGGGTGGGCCTCTGGCGGCTATCAAGGGTTCACTAGGCATTTTTCAGAGTGGAGAGAAGATTCCAGCGTGAATGGTGGGTTGAAATGGTGCTTCGGGCGTGAACAGTGGTGGTGGTTGTGTGTGTGCGGGGGGGGGGGGGGGGGGGGGGGGGGGGGGGGGGGACTGGGTACGTGAAGAAGATGAAGAAATTTTTTTTTTTTTAATTCTATTTTCTTTGTTGTATTAGAAATAAAAATCATGAGGTTAAAGTATAATTTTAAAAAAATTAGGAAAAAAGAGGACAATAAAATTATGGGGTGAAAGTACAATTTTAGAAAATTATAAGGGTTTGGGTTAAATATGTTTTTTGGGGGGTAAAATTATGACGTGGCTGGGCGTTTATTTACTAGTCATGGCGTTTTATTGACTGTATTGACACATCAGCAATTTATCCGGAATAAATCGTTTTGGGCATGTTTGGTAAAAAAGATAAAGTCCAAGGGAAAAAGAGTCGACTTGAAACAAATTGGGAATTTAAGATTTTAAGACAAAGTTACGGGGCAGAAAAAATAATTAGTGCTTAAAAAACTGCGGGTAGAATCAACAATAGAGTGGCGAGTGATACCATGTCAGAACCGAGAGTAATTGAAGTGTAATTCTCATATAATTAAAATGAATCATACAAAATGCGAGAACTAACAATAATAAGATAATTACTTACAATAAACAAGATAAATTATACATTAGTCCTTAAACTCTAGGCTATATTGTGACAAAACTGCAGCAATCTAAAGCATGCACGATTGCATGTCATGCAAGAATATATGATTATAGAAAACTAGAGAGATCCAAGATGCGTATCATCACGATACAAGATCTTTATTACGACATAAATCCTGATTACAGATATCATACATATCTATCAAACTTAGTACAACATCATCTTTACTTAGTTACAATACAATGTACGTGAAAGAGAACTGCAAACAAAATAATTCAGAGGAGGATCATTTACTTATTAATATTAAGTGCGGAACGTTATTAATCTGCTTATACGCCACAATATTCCTTGAGAATATCTTTAGCTTTGAAACCTTCTGGTGTCGAATAGAAACGTACCAATTCGTAATTCTCAAATGGCTTGTACAATAAAGGATGGTCATCGTCAACGAATTTTTTTGGTGCTTGTACTGTTTCATGAGTGTGGTAAGAAAATTGAGTTGCTGAATATCTGGTTTTCTTTCCATGCACCACGACTCGATGCACCGAAGAATGTATTCTCCCATTGCTCCAGGCCTAGTTAATCAAAAAGTTCAAATAAAACCACCAGTCGTACTGTATTAGTACATGGTAGTATGAATATAACGATTAAAATTAAAAAGTACGGGGTTCGGTAATTTGCCTACACTAACGCGAAACAACACAAATGTAAATTAAATGAAATCAAATAAGATATAAAGGTGTTATGGGCCGGGATCCCGCCGGGACGGGACCCCGGCCCACCGTGAACTGCCGGGACGGGGGCTGCTGGGCAGTTCCCGTCCCTCCCGCCGGGAACATTGTTCCCGGTGGCGCGGGAGTCCCGCCGGGACGGGAGGGCTCCCGGGATCCCGGCGGGCAGTGCTCCGGCCATGGCCAACCCATTTTTTTTTTTTTTTATTTTCATACTCCAATCCAATCATCTCAACAAAATCCAACAAAAAAGAAAAAAAGAACTCATCAATTCAACAAAAAAGAGGCATAAATGAGGCATAAAAAAAATAAGGTTTTGAAAATCGACCTCTAAATATTGCGGGTTGGTGAGGCGGGGTCATGGCGGTGGGGTGGTGGCGCAGCGGCGGGGTGGTGACTGGTGAGGCGGGTCGTGGCGGCTTGAGTTGAGCGGAATCCAAGATGTGTGTGTGTGTTGTGTGTGTTTGTATGTGCTGTGTGTGTTGTGTGTGTACTGCGTCTGCAGTGTGTGTGTGTGTTTTTGTTGTGTGTGTTTGTGTGTTGTTAATTAGGGGTGTTGTTAATAGCTGATAAGAAATTAAAAAAAAAAATAACATAACACCCCCCCTGTCTCCCGGGATCCCGCGGGAGGGAACGGGACCCGGTTCAGGTCCCGTTCCCTCCCGGCGGGAGCCAGATCGGGACCTAATTCCCGGTCTGGCCGGGGAGACATTTTTTCGGGTTTTTCCCGAACCGGGAAAAACCCGACGGGTCGGGTCGGAATCCAAGATCCCGACCCGGCCCAAACAGCCCTAGATATAATAACGAATTTATGTATGGCCTTTAGCCCTCCAAGCTTTTGGGCCCAATCTAAATTAGGCTAGCATATTAATGTAACTTGCAATATCTTGGCTCAATTTATTAGTGTAAGTTAATTAGGTGGTGTTTGCAACAGCTTATGAAAGCTATTTCTTCACAGCTTTTATTTAAAGTTACTTAAAGTTGCGTTTGATTTAAAGCTATGAGTGTTTGCAAATTCTTTTTTGAAAGTAACTTAAAGCAAATAAAGTTAGTTTTGTGGTATTTGCAATAACTAGATAGAAGCAGGTTTTGAACCTTTATTTAATTACAATTATATTTAATTATTCTTATTTAAATTATAGATATAAAAATGTTAATCATTCACTCACATTTGCACAATCATGAGGTGGATAGTTATAAATTAAAAATTAAAATAATTTAAATTTTAATATAGTGTAATCAATATATATGTTTAGTACATCACAATATACAAGTTATTTGGTTTTAACATTGTGCATATATCTTCTAGAAACAATAACTATATCTTAAACATGTTAATATAATAATGTCATACATGTTGTTAAGTAAATCATTTTAAGATTTTTTTAATTATTTTTTAACTCTAAAAATATAGAATGATGGAAAAGAAGATCGTGTTAATTAGAAAAGAGAGAAATCATGGGATTTATTGGAGGGTAGAATTGGACATTTAGAGAAATTTAAGAAATTAATAAGTCTAAATAAGATATTCACCAATATTGGGGAATAAGCTCCTTATAGAAGCACCTCATGACATGCTTATGGGTTTCTCAATTTTTTTGACTTTTTTTAAGAGAAGGTGAAGCAAAAGCAGCAATTACAAACATTCATTAAATGTTTTTCAGTGACTTAAAGCCCATAAGAAATTTTTAAAAGCTCTTGCAAACACCCCATTAATCTTATACAGAAAAGTAATAATAACCAACTAATTTACATAAAACTTAAAAGCTACTTATACATAGAACTTAGATGTTCATCCAAGCCCGACTTCTAGCTTTTGCTCAACTTATTTAGTTTTGAATTTTTTTATGTTGAGTTATTATTTAAAAGTTCAGCATTAAATTATTTTAATTTTGTGTCACTATCCTTTATAAGATGACTCTTATATTAATTATTATGTGTCGTTGCATTTTTAAATTTTTTTAGTTGCATTAAAACTTTCTAGATTGTGTAATTATATAGTTGGATATATGTATATATATATATATAATCATGGCAGTACTTATTTTAAAACTTACTTCTCAAATTTAGTCTTAACAACAATAGAATTTAGCTTATGCAGTTTCAATTCTTAGATACACAACTAGTAATAATAATAGTAATAATAACAAACAAAAAAACAATATTAATTTAGTAGAAACTCTAAACTCGGAGAAAAGTTTGACGGGAAAAAGAGTAAAGATAAACTAGTGTAAATAATTATTACAACTAAAACGGTTCAGATAGATACAAATTTACACCTGCAACCACTGTTTTCAGACCCGGCCCGGTCACAGACCCGGTGAGGCTACTGGGTAGTGGGTCAACAGGTCTAACCGATCGGACCACTGGTTCGACCAGTTTGTTGACTTTACTCAACATTCAATAAAAAAAATATAATAATAAAAATTAATTGTATAAAAAAATTATTAGATTGTGAGAAATATTTGAAGTCACTAATATTTTGATATAATATAAGAAAAATAAGGATATTGTTATCACAATACTAGGACTTGAAAACGTGACCTCCAACAAAATAAGTTCTTGGAAAGTAGTGAAAACCGTTGAGCTATCCAACAATATAATAAATAATCCAACAAACTATATATTTAATACAAGCTAAAAAATAGTTTTGGATTTTTAAATATTAGCCAACCGTATCACAAAACTCAATACAAGAACAACAATATGTGACACTAAAATCTAGAATATAAACTCAACATCGAACGAAATATTATGCATGAAATTCTCGAATGCATGCTCGTTTCGCTTCATAATCAAATTAAGGATTGGAAAACAGTATTTTTTTTTAAAAAAATCTTGGCCCAAAACGGACGCTCCTACGCAAAGTTATGGCCTTTCAAAGTTTTGCATTTTTTTTCTTTCTTTTTTTTTGAAAAAAAAAACTTTCGAGGCAGGTTTGTAATTGTCATAAAGTTATGAACAGTCTCATAATTTCAAAAAAAAAGAAGAGGTCTGACCGGTTCACTAGCGGAACCGGTCGGCCGGGTCACTAGGTGAACCGACTCAAATCGTTGGTTCGCTCGGTTGCCTCAGCTGCCGTCTTGGTGGCCTGAACCGTGCCGTTCAGGCCACCGGCCACTGGTACCCAGTTGGAACGGTCGAACTGGCGGGTCCGGGCCGAGTTTTAAAAGATTGCCTCCAACTCATATTAAAACAATATATACACACAAACACACACACACACACACACACATATATATATATATATATATAGGTTTTTGGCACAACACCCCATGTAATGTGCAAAAGAGGCGCATTACCCTCCTGTAAAAAATAAATAGGCATACTACCCCATGTAATCTTAAATTAGTGCAAAATATCCTCTTATGAAAAGGAGGTGTAACCAACTTGCTAAAAGTTGAGACTGGGATTAGTTTCTTCTTATCATTTTCTCTTAGAAATCTAGTTTTTAAAATTATTTTAACTTTAAATTACAAAAAAGATGATATAATATTTCACTAACTTACTAAATAAATAAAAATTAAATGTTCGGATAATACAATTTGACATAGTACAAGTGCAAATACATGGAAAATTCGACATGGAGGCAGTGTGCACCAATTTTAAGATTACAGGAAGTTAATTCACATATTTTAAGATTACATGAGGGTAATGCACCTATTTCATAGATTATAGTGCCTAATTTGCCATTTACTATATATATATATATATATATATATATATATGTGGGTGGGTGTGTATATATAAACATTGCTAATAAAGATTCTTTTTGGAAAAAAGAATTCTCCTTAAAAATGTTAGTTTAAGCAAGAATCGGTAGGATTTCAAATCATTCTATCAACCACATCTCAAATTAAAGATCTAGTTTGGTCAACCATGCTTATTCAATTAAGGGTGGCATAAAGCTGCCAACATTGTTAATTAAGAAAAGATCAACTCTACTATATTGGAGCAAGTTTTTTTTTATCAAAACCAATATTATCTTGCGGACGAATTATTATTTCTGCCCCTTAACTTTTTTTTAAACTTATATGCCCTTTTTTCGGGCCCAGAATAAACGCTCAATATCTTTTAGATTTTCTATCAAAAAATTCCAAAATCGCTTATTCGGGCTAAATTACCTACGTGGCGGTACAGTCAAGAAGTTCCTAAGCCTAGTCAATAAGTTGTTCCGCCAAGTCATATTTTTTAGCCAAAAAATGTTTCTTACACAAACTCTTGTAATTTTAAATATTGTACTTTCACCCCATAATAAATTACACTTTGCACGCCAATATATATATATATATATATATATAACTATTTTTAAAAATAATACATATTTTAACAATATATGAAAAAATATAGATATATTTATATATATAATCATCATCTCCATCAACCCCTTCCTGTACCCCCCCCCCCTTCTCGGCGTCGCTGCCCCTCGTCATTTGCATCACCACACACCACCATCGAATCCATCACCACCACCCAAAAATTCCCCAAATCTCCAAATCAAAAACCCTAATTCTGATCTAACAAGATGATTATGGTGGTGGTGTGCAGTGATGAAGATGACGATGGGGGTGAGGGTGAGGGTGATGGAGATGATGAATTTCGTGGTGGTGGTGTGGTGATGGAGATGATGAATTTCGTGGTGGTGATGAATTCGAGGGTGGTGGTTATGGATTCGATGGCATGAAGATGACGAGGGGCAGCGGTGGTCGTAGTGGCGGTGAGAGGGGCGGGTGGTACGGGAAGGGGGTGATGGAGATGATGATTAGTTTTTTTTTAAAATATATATTGTTAAAATATTTATTATTTTTACAGATAGTTATATATATGTTTTTAATTTAAGTAATTAAAAAACTAAAGTTAATGAACTTTTTTCTTATTTTTTAAGATATATATAAATACATTTTAATAAATATATATTATGGGGTGCAAGTGTAATTTTAAAATATTATAAAGGTTGTTTTTGAATTTGTGGTTGTTAAATTGTGTAATAAGAAGAATTGTTAAAAAAATTAGGGCAAAAAAATAAAAAATAAAAAATTTATTTTTAGGTCAAAAAAATAGCAACTTATTGACTGGACTCAACAACTTATTAACTGTACCGCGCGCCATGTAGGATTTTTAGCCCGAATAAGCCGAAAAGGGCATTTTTATCGAAATTTTAAAAGATATTAGGCATTTATTTTGGGCCCCAAAAAACGGGCTTATAAGTTTGGAAAAACAAGTTAAGGGGCAGAAAAAATAATTCGTCCTTATCTTGCAAACAAGTTATAGATTGTGCTTATCACTATGACATATATAGAACTTTGTACACGCAGGAGAAGAGGAAACCTAACCACTTCCAGCGATTATCCAATGTATTGATAGATTGGTCCATGTTAAAAAGTAAATGAGCAAATTACCCAAATGTGATTGTAGGAAAATATTTCGTGATTCCGCATGCCCCTACTACTAAAGAGCTAAATCTAAAACAGCGAAATCGATTGGGGTTCGTTTTTAAGCACAATGAAGAATATATATAGTACAACAATCTAAGGAAAGATATGGTACAATCAATCTTGCATAGCAATAAACCTAACTAAAGAAAGATATGAATCCATCTAAAAGGATATTTACAATAATATAATACTAATACACCCCCGCAGTCGAAGCGGGAGGCTCACGAAAGCTAAGACTAGAATGAAAATCATCAAAAAGGACACGGGGAAGACCCTTTGTGAAGATATCCGCAATTTGATGGAAGAGGGAACCTGACTAACGCAAACTTGACCACGAGCAACCTTTTCCCAAACAAAGTGGATGTCCATCTCAATGTGCTTAGTTCGTTGGTGCTGGACGGGATTACTGAACCAATAGATGGCGTTGATGTTGTCACAGTGAACCAAAGTAGCCTTTGAGATGGGAAAGTGAAGTTCGAGTAATAGGTTACATAGACAACAAGATTCCTACACAGCATTAGGTACTCCGTGGTATTTAGCCTTGGCACTAGAATGTGAGAGTGTGGCTTGTCGCTTAGAAGACCATGAAATAAGATTATCACCCAAAAACATGCAATAACCGGAAGTTGAGCGGCGAGTATCAGGACATCCACCCCAATCAGCATCGATAAAGGACCAAAGACTGATAAAACTCGACTTGTAGAGATGAAAGTCCCCTGAATATATCGAATAATATGTATTAAGACAGCTTGTATTCATCTTTCGGATCATGCATGTGCAAGTAAACTTGTTGAACCGCATAAGATATGTCGGGACGGGTGGAGGTGAGATATTGTAAGGCGTCGTTTAAGCTCTGGAAAATAGGTGGGTCGGGAAAAGGAGAACCTGACGTGTTGAATTAGGATTTTGTGTCAACTGGAGTAGAAACTAGTTTGCAAGATGGCATCTCTGTGCGATCAATAATCTCCAAGGCATACTTCCTCTGAGACAGAAATAGACCACCCGAATGACGAGTAACAGCAATACCAAATAAATAACTAACAGGACCGAAATTAGTCATAGAAAACTCAGAAGCAAGTTGAGATATAATAGAGCACTGGAGATCATCCGACGACGTAGTGAGAATAATATCATCCACATAAAGTAATAAATAAGCAACTTGGGCGCCATGTTTATAGATGAAGAGGGAGTGATTGGAATGGCCATGAGTGAAGCCAATGGTGGAAATGAAATCCGCAAAGCGTTGATACCAAGCCCGTGGTGCCTGCTTTAAATCATAAAGATGCTTCTTTAAGAGAAACATAATCCCAATAAGAAGAATCTCGAAAACCCAGCGGCTCATGCATATACACGGTTTCCTGAAGTGCACCATCTAAAAAACCGTTCTTAACATCCAAATGGTGAATATTCCACGAATTTGCAAGAGCAATGCTAAGAACAGTGTGAATGGTAGTTGGTTTGACAATCGGACCGAATGTTTCAAGATAATCGACCCAGCCTGCTAAGACCTGCCATCACCAACAAGGCGAACCTTGTATCGCTCAAAAGAACCATCATATTTGGGTTTATGTTTAAAAATCCATATAGAAAGAATAACATTAACATCAGCGGGGTACTAACTCCCAAGTCCTATTTTTTATAAGAGCAAATTCATCAAGCATAGCATTTTTCCAATTAGGATCTGATAAGGCTAACTTCGGATATTGTGGAAGAGAAGATATAGAAGTGGTAGAGGATAGATTGAAGTGACCTTTGAGTGTGTGGATGCCTCGCATGATGCGCGTGGTCATAGACCTAGATGAGGTCGATATAACTGATGGCGGTGGTGGTGGTTGTGGTATCGGATTCGATAGCGGTGGAAGGGTAGTAGGAACTATAGGTGTTGCGTGAGGTGGAGGTGGAGGCGGACCGACAGGCACAGGCACATGCGCGATTTAGGGCGTAATGTGTCCTGGATATTGCGTGTGAGGCGCGTGATCGGAGTCTCCATCGCATGCCACTTTGCATTGCATTATGTCCAGCATTAGGATCTCCTAAGGTGCGCCGCCAGTCACGCCAGCTTTAATATTTTTTGGAAAAGGAGCATGGTGTGAGGAACTGTTGCCATGGAAAAAATGAAGGAGGGATGAATGGATGTTATCCTCCAAGAAATTATATGAAGGCCGCCTTGATAAGGGATGAGAGGCAAAAGGAAATTTAGATTAATCAAAATCACATGATGAGAAAGAATGATCTTCTTAGTGGTTAAATCATAGCACTTGTATCCCCGCTGATTAGAAGGATTTCCCAAAGAACACACATGGAGTAGAGCGACAGGCAAGCTTATGTATGGTAGTTGAGGGGAAGACAGGAAATCATAGACACCCTAAAATCCGAAGATGGTGAAAAGAAGGAACCTTGTGATATAAGATATGAGTGGGAGTTAGATTTTTTAGGAGTTTATTTGGAGTGATGTTAATGAGATATGTGGTCATTTGTAAGGCGTGAGGCCATAACGACAGAGGGATGGAGGATTGAGAGAGAAGTGTTTGCATCATATTCTTGATTGAACATATTTTACGATCGGCTTTGCCGTTTTGAGAGGAGGTGTGAGGGCAGGAAAAGTGAAAAGACATTTCATATGTTTGACAAATATATTTAAAGAGAGAGTTGCCGAATTCACGACCATTATAACATTGGAAAGTTTTAATTTTTCTTCCAAATTGCGTGTCAATATATGTGCTAAATGCCGTGAAAATTGAGAATACATCAGACTTTTTACCAAAGGAAACGACCAAAAGTAGTTTGTAAAATCATCCAATAAAAAGATATAGTATTTGTGACCCATAGCACTCAAGATATGAGACGTCCATAAATCACAATGAATAATATCAAAAGGTGACAAAGTGATAGTCATAGAGAAATAAAACGGTAGCTTAACATGCTTACCCAAAATACAATTGTCACAAACATGAGGTTTTGGTAAACGAAAACAAGAAATAAAATTTCTAGTGTGAAGAAAATCTAGTATAGTGTCACCATGGTGAGCGAGACGACGATGCCAAAGTATGGGAGAGGTGGCCAAGAGGGTTGCGTGAGCGAAGGAGGATGCGTCTTTGGAAGAAGATGGAGGAGGAAGAGGATATAAGTCGCATGAACTATTGCATCACATGATAGTAGTTCCCATCTGTAGATCCTTCACAGAAAAGTCAAAAGGATCAAACTCAATGGAAACTTGATTATCACGTGTAAGGCATCGAACAGAAATTAAATTTTTGATTAGTTTAAGAGCATGTTTAGTTTTATGAGGGGGCTAAGGTGAGGGAATCGAGACATTGCCAAAACTCTGGATCGGTATAACACTACCATCACCAATAAAGATATAACGATTAATGCTCAAGTTCAAATAAGGAGAGAGTTTGCCATTCGACGCTGACATATGAGAGGTAGTCCCGTGTCTAAGTACCACTAGTCGATAGGGAAATGAAGAGACATTGTATGCATGGCGGAGTCAATGTCAGTTGGTTAATAATTCGACGTCTGAGCCGTGTAAGCCTGTTAAGGGCGGCTACTAAGGATGTTGGGCTGACGAGAAGGTGGCGGCGAAGTCCAAGTGGAAGTAGGGTAGGGACATGGTGGGCCTTGCCACTGCTGCGGTGGATAAGAAGGTCAATGATAGGTTGATGGTTGAGGTGGATCAATGTAAGGACGAGGTGATTGATTTGGAGAGTAGTCGTGCCCGCGCCCTCTGCAGCTGTTGTGTGTTGCCACAATTTTGGCCAGAACTGCGCCCGCTGAGAATCCTCGGAAGGAGAGACTGCCACGACATATATGGTCGTAGCAGGTGCAGCGGTGGAGAGTTGCTTTGACTTTTGGGTCTCTTCAGAAATAAGGCGTGATCCGACTTCATAAAACAGAGGTAGAGGGTTACTCTGTTGGATGAAGGTTGCAACGTTGTCGTAGTTCTCATTCAAACCAGCGATTAATTGTAGCACCAAGTGTTGGTTGTACAGGGGAGATCCAACATTGGTTGATCAGCAAGCATCTTGAGTTCTTGGTAATAGGCAGAGATATTGGGAAAATCGTCCATGTGAACGTGAGTGAACTAATACACCGCCTGGGAATTTTTGTGGTCTTGAAAGATATTCTCAAGATTTATCCAAGCCTTGGGTGTCGTATAATCTTTTTCAAGAATAGTGTGTAGAAGATCGTTGGAGATCATGCCATAAATCCATTGGAGGACAATGGCATCCAACCAATACCAAAGAGCATCGTCAATGGAAGACGCGACTGCTGTGTAGGAGGAGGAAAAGGAGGCGGTGGGGGCAGATGCTTTAAGGGCGTCGGCCTTGTCAGTGTCTTTTGTGGATTCCGATGAAGATGATTTAATCTCAGTATTGGAAGGAGCGGAAGGGGATGGAGGAAAAATATGATTGAGCACTTGATTTGTTCGACAATGGATCTCGAATAACTCCACCCATGAGGAGTATTGCCCTTTCTCCATCTCGAGAGTGATAAGGATGAAGTTTCAGACACTAGAGATGGCCAACGTCGGGTGAAATTTATAGCAATCCATTTAGATTGGAAGAAAGGGCGTGAGAGAAGAACGTTGTGGCATGAGGCTGTGAGGCCGTGAGGGAGAGAGAGAGAGAGAGAGAGAGGAGAGGCCGTCAGGGTTAGACTCGTGATACCATGTAGGAAAATATTTCGTGATCTTTCATTAAGCACAATAAATAATATATATATATATATATATATATATATATAGTACAACAATCTTGCATAGCAATAAATCTATCTAAGAAAAAATATGATACAATCAATCTTGAATAGCAAGAAGCCTAACTAAGGAAAGATATGAAACTATCTAGAAGGATTTCAAATTATTTTATGAACCACGTCTCAAATTATAGAGCTAGTTAACCATGCTTATTCAATTAAGGGTGGTTTAAAGCTGCCAACATTGTTAATTAAGAAAAGATCAACTCTCTATTTTATTGGAGCAGGTTGTTTTATCAATATCAATATGATCTTGCAAACAAGTTATAGACTGTACTTTTCACGATGACATATATAGAACTTTGTACACGCAGGAGAAGAGGAAGCCTGACCACTTCCAGCGATTATCATATGTATTTTTTTAAACAAGAAATTTTGGCAAGTTATACCCTGGCATATAATAAATTGATAAATTAGTCCATGTTAAAAAGTAAGTAAGCAAATAACCCAAATGTGATTTCAAAAAGTAGCAGATTTATCACTCTCTTATGAAGGCTTACTTCACTTATCACCTTCGTCCAAACTAAAGCTTGAGTTGGTGCACAAAATTATTTCAAATATAACTCTCTTCACATGTATGTAGTATTCTTTTTTTATTATGAATAATAGGTGACTTATTATTAAAAAAATAATTAATGACTAACCTTGAGTACGTCTCCTGCAAACACGGCCAGCGATGGATGAGGAAGATCGACCGTAACCCATTCGTCATCACCACCGTTCTTTGGTTTGACCTGCAAACCATTAATCTGATTCTGGTGAACAATAGTGATCCAATTCTTATCGGAATGGGAACCAGCTCCAACTTCGGGCTCATGTGGATGCGGAGGCCAATATCGCATCATTCGAAGAACATTAGTCATCGTTTGCCCGTTGCACGACTTATGGAGATCTCCCAGTCCATAGCTTTCAAACACCATTCGATTCACAATATCGTGAAGTTCGGTTGCCTTTTCCGCATACAAATGCACGTTGTCACTGAAGAACAAAGCATGGATTCCTCAAAAAAAACTTCAAGAGATCTAGAACGTATTTTGTAATATTATTTTATATAACATAACAATTAACATCTACATACACTTGATATTTGGAGGGTACATACGTGTGTGTTTATATATTCCAGAATCGACAAAATCATAAATTTTCTCATACTATATATCGTGTACCTAGAAGAGAAAATCGAAATCGAAGGAGAAAAATATATTGACATAATAGTTAATGTTTATTCTGTTGTGTGACTAATTGATGAATAACAAAAATGACATGTTCATTTTTTGTAAATCCCAAAATTACACCCTTATGTTATTTTGAATAAATAATAATGTAACTTTTGGGATTATTCTTATAAGCATAAAAGTCTAGATGTCATCAGAGGTTAGCAAATACCCCTTACACTAACTTATTTATTTGCACAAGTTGAATATGGATCTGATTAGGGATATTCCTTGGTATATCGTTTACTGAATATCTTCGTAATTATTTTTTAGGAATACTTCCTAGAATATCTAAATGGTAATTATCTAGTTTACCTTATTTAGATTTGTTGTAAACTACATATATAGTACCTAGTTAGTAAAATTATGACTCATTCACAAATCTTATATGGTATCAGCAGAAAAATTTCTCTAACAAGAAAAATCGATCCTCATGTCGAACCCTAATAACGACGGCTCAAACCCTAGCCCCGCCAGGTTGACTAAGTTGACCGCCGCCACCGCCACCGCCACCGCCCTTGAGGGCCACCGCCTCCTCACATCTAATGCGGCATCCGTTACTCGTTCCACCTGTCGGACCCTCTGGTGATCAATTTGTGCCCATCAATGCGCACACGCACCTTCCCCTACAGCTAACCTCCTCCAACTACAC
Organism: Linaria vulgaris; assembly: GCA_948329865.1. Taxonomy (NCBI): domain Eukaryota; kingdom Viridiplantae; phylum Streptophyta; class Magnoliopsida; order Lamiales; family Plantaginaceae; genus Linaria; species Linaria vulgaris. The sequence goes on along the minus strand of OX415250.1, from coordinate 116,355,449 downwards.
CACGTGGAACGCTCAGGTTCGCCATTTATTTTAAGGCTATGGCCTTCTTGGCTATTTGGACGGTTCAATCCCGTGCCCTCTAATTCTGAGGAATCCTTCGCGGCATTCAACCATTGGACATGACAAGATGCTCTTCTCTCGTTCGCGCTTCTTGTGTCTCTATCTCCCAATCTATCATCCCTTATTTCCTTTGCGACGACCTCAGTCGCCGCCTGGAAAACCTTGCAACGTATGTTTGCCAACAAGTCTCGTTCTCGAGTTATGCAACTAAAAAAAATCTCTTTTGACCATAACCATTAGGTCGAAGTTTGTTTTTGAGTGTCCTCAATAGGTCAAGATCAAAATTGGTGAACTTTCTCGACCATCGTCTCTCCAATGATGATGTCACCCTATTTACCCTAAATGGACTTGGCACCCCGTAGTGTGATATTGCTACCCAAATTCACGATCGCGATACTCCGTTATCCTTCCCGGAGTTGCATGATCATCTTCTTGCCCATGAGACCTACGTTAAACGTATAGAGGCTCAAGCCGCCTCCCTTGTTGTTACTTCCAATGCCACCGCGTATCAACCAAACTGCTCGTAACACTGTGGACGTGGCTTGAGAAATCACAATCGGGGAAGGTCTAATGGTCGCGGTGATAATGGGCACTCTCAAAACTCTCGCTCCAACAATCGTCAAGGCTTATTTCGTTACATCCTTTATAATATGTTTATGGCGATGTTTGGGGTCCCTCGTCGGTGCCCTCCTTATATGGTTGTCGTTACTATTTACTGTTGGTTGATCATTACCCCAAGTAATCTTGGTGATATCCCCTCACGCATAAGTCACAGGTTATCACAATGTTTCGACATTTTCGCATGTTGGTTGAAAAGAAAGTGGGGTTCATGGTTCAGAACTTCTTTGTGGCCCTTCGATCTTACCTATCTGGCTGCGGCATCAGTTAGCTCACAACCACTCCACATCCTCCCTAGCAGAATGGCACGGTTGAATGTCGTCACCGCCAAGCCATGGATACTGTTGCAACATGCCCCCTCGCCATTATCGTTTTAGGATTATGAAGTTACCACATAGGTCCTTACCTCTGTGCGTCATCACTAATTATCGTTTGGTATTCTTTTTTGTCAACCTCCAAATTACTTGAGGTTACGATTTTTTGGTTACTTGTGCTTTCCTTGGCTTCGACCGTATATTTCTAGGAAGCTTACTCCCCCGTCTCGACCGTGTCTTTTAATTGAATATTCTACCACACAGAGTTCCTATTGTTGTTATGATCTTGACACGGGTCGGATTTTTTTGTCGTGTCATGTTCGCTTTCTTCAATATGAATTTCTTGGGGTCTCTTATTTAGTTATTTCAACTCACGGATCTCACAACCCCTCTCACATGACACTGATACTGGTTCCGCCTCACGAACCACCGTTACCGGCTCAATTTTCTGCACCACTCGATCTTCCTGCCCAGCCCGCAACACATCATACCCCCCGTCACGCAGATCCTCTAGAGACCGGTGCAGGCCATGCTGGTGTGGGCACTATCATACGATACGACCAAGGAGTGGAGCAACTCGTGTCTGGTGTCTACGACCGGCCGCGCAAAATGACATGTTGCGCGACCCCCCGGATTTCAACATATTATTTCCTCGAATCAGCCCTCTACTTTGTCTCTCGCCTCGTCCTCTAGTGATGTCATGCACTCTTCCGCACCCAGCTCCACCACTAGTCCTCTTTGCACACACCGCATGACAACTCGGCTAGGAATAATATCTACACGCCGAAGCAAATCAATCTTGCTACTAAACATCATGTTTTTGGTCCCATGGCCCTTGCTTGTGTAACTCAGGCTCTTAAGGACCCCTTGTGGCGAGCGGCTATGGATGAGGAGTTTACTGCTTTAATCAAGCATGGTACATGGGACTTAGTACCACTACCAGTTGGTAAGAAAGTTATTGGTTGCAAGTGGGTGTTTCGCATCAAACGAAACCCTGATGGCTCAATTGAGAAGTAAGCAATGCATTTTTTCATGGTCCTTACCGATGATGTGTTTATGACACAACCTCTGGGATTTTCTAACACCTCGGCACCCACTCATGTTTATCATCGGAAGAAATCTCTTTACGGCCTCAAACAAGCTCCACTTGTGTGGTACCTTGAGTTAAATAAGGCACTTTACACTTTTGGCTTCATTAAGTCCAAGTCCGACACGTCATTTTATTTAATATTGTGATGGTGCCTTGATCTATATTCTTTTTTATGTTGACGACATCATTGGCATCAAAAATTTTCTCTCTCTCTGTTTCCTTCATTATCTTGCGCCTCAGTCAAAAACTTACAGTGAAGGTCCTTAGCGCTTTGTCCTACTTTCTTGGGGTTGAAGTTTAACTTTGTCGTGAGGGTCTCATCCTCTCGCAAGACAAATATATTTGTGATGTTCTTGCCCGTCACAAGATGGAAGGTGCTAAGCCTCTTGACACTCCTACGGCATTGCCTTCTCCGGTCTCCGCCTTCTCTTCATTAACGGATGCAACGAAATTTCGTAGTGTCATTAGTGCCTTGCAATATCTCTCCTTAACCCACTCAGGTATTGACTATGCTATTAGTCGGCTTGATCAATGCATGTCTGCCCTGACTGAAACGGAGGACGGCCCTCAAAGAGTTTTAGAATACTTATAAGGCACGAGCTCTCACGATTTGCACTTACTTTGCTCCTCCAATCTTCGGTACACGGCATACTTTGATGTTGATTGGGTCGGGGATGTCTCTTCTGCTGCCTCTACTTCGGCGTATATGGTCTTTCTTGGCGACAACCCGATCTCGTGGTCCTCTCGTCGTCAACGTGCAATTTCTTGTTAATCAACCGAATTCGAGTACCGTGCTCTTGCCAACGTAACGACTAAAATTTGATGGCTCCAACATCTTTTTGGTAAGCTTGGTGTTGTATTACCTGCCCCTCCTTGTATTTTTGTGACAAATTAAGTGTTATTCGCCTCTCGCTTCATCCGGTGCTCCGCTCTCGCATGAAATACATCTCTGTTGACCTTCACTTTGTTCGGGACCTCGTCCACAAAGGCTTTCTCAGTGTTTCGTACATCAACACGATGGATCAGCTCGCGGGTCTTCTCATAAAATAGTTGCCTCGTGCAAGGTCTTTGTTACTTCATTCCAAAATTGCCATTGCCAATGGCATTTCAGTTTTACGGGGGCGTATTAGGTAAGAATTATTTATGCCTTTGTTGTAATGCTGACGTGGTCCTACCAGCGGTTCAAATTAAATACATATATAACTTTTCCTATAATATAGGAAATAACGACACCCATCACCCCTTAGCATCTGTGTGTTGATAGTGGTTGCACCACGTCAGCCATACAACGAATGCATGAATAACTTCTCTGCATTAGGAATATTCCTTAGTAGTTAGTATATTTTTATTGAATATCTTCTTGTCAATTATTTATTAGGAATATTCTTAGAATATCTTCCTTGTAATTATCTAGTTTGTTTTATTTAGATTTGTTGTAAACTATATATATAGTACCATTGTGGTTAATAAAATTATCACGCATTCATAAATCTTATACATAACAACTTTATATTTCTATTGTAATTATTTAATTAATTAGGAGTTGCTATTATTCAGAATAAAGTTTGCATGTATGCATGTTTACGAAAAGATCACATGATGTTTTTATTTTGTTTTCCTAAGAATAATTGGATAAAAATAGATTTATTTTAATTTTAATTTGTATGAATCAATAATTATCAATTCATTACTCTAAATATATCTGAGGTGTAATTTCATCTTTTTCAATCTCATCAAGAATATTTGCTGACAAAAAACTACACATACTTAATCGTATATATATAAACAGAATACATGACAAAGTTACATTGCTTGATTCTAATCAAACCAAACCATGTAATATTTCGGGAAAATTGCAGATACACAATTCAACTTTGACGATTTTTGCACTTACCTATTTGAACTTTAATGTTTTTTACGTTGGCATTCAACTTTGCTCCGACTACCATCGTGTTATCGCAACTTCATTTTCGTCCAAAATTGAGCACATTTTGACCACGCGACCAGATCTTCAGGGGCAAATTTGTCATTACAGAGTTTAGAGAGTATAGTGGAAAATGTGTAATAAATTAATACACCCTGAATTTTCTTTTTACACAATGTTCCTTAGAATGTTTTTATTTTGAACAAACTAAAACCACCACCACAATCACCACCATCACTATCTTTTTGCCCTTCCGATCGCAAGCCCCCAATCGAACCCCAAATTCAAAACCATAACCCTGATTCCACATTCATCATCAAACTCGCATCCAGCCACCTCTCATCTCTCTCACGCTCCCTCAACTCACTCGCGATGCCACTCAAAATTACGGCGATTGGATTCATAGCCAATTTCCACAAAATGGGTCTCCCGATTTGGGCCACAATGGTTCCATTATTCCGAAACAATTTTTTGATTTTGTTAATGGGTTTAGTTGGAAACTCGAAAACAAGTTGGTGCATAATCAGAATTCCAATGTCGGGTTGATGATGGTTGAATCATGTTGGTTGTGGATTTAATATACTTGGAGAAGATGATATTTTTATTAAAAATCAAAACATTTAGCGTGAAATGTGTAAAAAAACTAAACTTATTAGGGTGTATTAATTTAATTATTAAACATTTTTCAGTATTAATTCATTACACATTTTATGTGGTTTGACGATTTTATCCTTTCTTATTACGTCACTCAGCCGTAAAATGATATTTTTTGGTCGAAAAAATGGGGTTTTGAAAGTTGGGATAGCACGGTGGTAGTCAGGGCAAAGTTTGAATACGAACGTGCAAAAAATGAAAGTTCAGATAGGTAAGTGTGCAAAAACGGTCAAAGTTGGGTTATGTATCTTCAATTCTTCCTAATATATATATACTATACTTCAGATTATAATTCATGAATAACCCTACTATAATATATAATATATTTATCAACACTTACCAGAAACTTTTGTTGCCAGAGGGCCACATGAGTTTAGTGAAGTCCTCAACGGCTTCTAGGGAGGTGGAGTCTTCGATCGACGAGCTCTCCCACATATACCTCTTAACAATTCTCTCCTGATAACCAAAGTAATATATGGTATCAGAAATCCGTTTTATCTTAGTTTCCTTTGGAAGCTCAAACAGTTCCTCCAATCCCTGGAAAACTCCCTCGCTGACTTCTCCGGTGACAAACTCGTCCTGAACCGCCACGAAAAATCCGTGATCCTCGAAAGCTCGCTTAACATTCTTGCACGTAGAGATCCATGACTCGGAACCGGGCACGAGGTTTTCTTTGCTGAAATTGATGACAGGATATTTTGGAAGTTGATCATCACCAGGTTCCATGTTGTCAAGTTTTTCTCACTGGTGTTGAATTTTCCTTTGGGAGTTGAACTTGTGGAGAATAATGTACGTCTTATGGATTTCTTTTCGTCTATTTATTGTATTATTACAGTCGGTGTTTGTCTAACCAATAATTCGGGAACCAGGATTATATTATAGCTACATATATAATGTATAATCATAATTAGTCAAGTTGTATGCAAGTTGCAACAGATCCTATTCCATTGGATAGGCTTGCCGATCGAGATTAGTTTCACTTACTATATATATGTTCATATACCCAATGGGAATTAATAATAGTACAGCATGGCATTTACTTAAAATTGGTCTTTTGTTTGTTTTGAATATGTCAAATATATTTGGACTAGAAATAAAATAGTCTAGGTCAAGGGCGCATGCATGTGACTGACAACTGATCAGCTAAATAATGGACTTCTCAACGTTTTTTAAGCTAAATTTCATTTACTGGATCGTAGTTGACTTATTATACAGCCTCTGACTGTCGAACCAAAAGAACAAGTTATATATCTGTTTGGTAAATAACCTCGGATCCAGTGTAATTTTGTTTAGCTAATAATACCCATGTGAAGGGAAAAAAACAATTTTGGTCCATTAACTTGGCCTCTTTTTGTTTTTCATCCGTTAACTTGGCATGCCTCGATTTTGATCCCTCAATTTGGCACTTTTACTCAATTTTAGTCCCTCATCGGCCCAATTTGAAATTTACACAGCGAAAAGCCCACGTGGCACTCGTTGACCCAATTTTTGCCGATTTTGACCAAATTCATCTGAGGTGGCTGCCAAATAATATAAAAAAAAAACTTTTAAAAAATAAAAATCAGTTAAAAAATTAAAAAATTAAACACACACATCGCAGCCCCCTCGCCGGCTGCGTCGCAGTAGCTGCCCCCCCCCCCCCCCCCCCCCCCCCCCCGTCCCCCGTCGCTGGTGTCACAGTAGCTGCTGCAGCAGGTACTCTCTCCCAGTTGCCACCAAAACCGGCCATCCCTCCCCCCGTCGCCGGCGTCGCAATAGCTGCAGCAGCTGCAACTGCAACTGCAACTGTTGCAGCGGTTGCAGCAGCTGCTGCGTCGGCGACGGGGGGATGGCCGATTGTGGTAGCGACGGGGAGAGAGTACCTGCTGCAGCAGCTACTGCGGCGCCGGCGAGGGTGGGGGGTTGCGATGTGTGCGTTTATTTTTTAATTTTTTAACTATTTTTTAATTTTTTAAGTATTTTTTTATATTATTTGGCAGCCACCTCGGATGAATTTGGTCAAGATTGATGAAAATTGGGTCAACGAGGGACTTTTCGCGGTGGAGATTTCAAATTGGGCCGATGAGGGACTAAAATTGAGTAAAAGTGCCAAATTGAGGGATCAAAATCGAGGCATGCCAAGTTAACGGATGAAAAACGAAAAGAGGCCAAGTTAATGGACCAAATTTGTTTTTTTCTCCCTTGTGAAATTTAAAATCAGCGAATATTGTCGTCAAGTACCACCCTGCCATTATATTTTAAGTTTTTACTTTATTGTACTAGTACCCAACTATTAACTATTTATTCAGTTGTCGGGAAAAAAAACCCAAAAAAACTAGCGATTTATTTGAACAATAACTATAATGAGTATAGCATACCGTACTTTTGCATTTACGAATATAAAGTAAGTTACTTTTCAAAATTCAATTAATATCAATGATAAGTTGATAACACATAATTTTCTGAGTTAGGTAATTTATAAATTATCGTGAGCGATTCCCGTGATTCGAGAGAGAAAATGTGGTGAGTATTTAGTAGGATTAACGAATCAGATTCGGGTTAAGAAGGCCTTCAAAGTGCGAAATAAAATATAAAATTAGAATAATATAAAGAGAGAGAGAGAGAGAGAGAGAGAGAGAGAGAGAGAGAGAGATTGCTTTGCCAAACAAGAGCACAAGTGAGTTATATGAATCTAAGTTGGTTACAAATGACAAATTCCTTCCCTATTTATAGAACTTTATGGATATTGTGAGAGTAGCAACTTGTTTGTCTTTAATGACGAGTGTGGCATTCATTAATGTTGCCTCATGGGAGTTGGATCTGCTGATAGAGTTTAAATGCGGGTTCCCCGTAAATTAAGGGAATATCATGCTAATAAGGACTGGTATTTTTTTATTGCACGCGTGATCTTTAACTGGGTCATTTAAAGCGCCATGTTGTATTATAGAGTTCCTTCGTAGCGCACGAATGGCTTTTACGATTTTCCTTCAAATATAGGGATGTTGATGACTTTCTCATACGAGGGACTGGTTCTGAAGCCTTTTTTGGGGGTATTTTGGTCTTTCTTGTCTGGTGTATTTAGACATTATCATATGTTCCCCAAGTCTGCTGGTTCGTGAGACACGATGTAGGAGACTTGTTAGTTTTTCGTGATATTGGACTTTTGCAAGGGGTTATATGCAAGGATAGAGGTCTTTGTTAGTTTGTTATTGTTCCGATGGCCCGATGATTGTTCAAGATTCTCCATACGGGCTTCACGCCTTTTGTTGGGACCGTCTTGCAAATTTGTGTCCCCCAAGAAGAGGTTTCACATGAATTCTTTGTAGTAAAATGCACCTTTGGTTGGAGGTTTTTGCGAGGTTGTTTCTTTTGGTGGGCCTGAAAAGTTGGGATGATTAGTTCATGTTATAAAAAGGTTTTTAACCTTTAGCTGCAAGTGGATGTTCAACACGCATAGTAACGTTTTGTGTGGTATGTTTAATTTTGTATCTTTAGAACGTAAGCTATGTGCCTTAGTCTCGAAGGAAACTACAAAATGTTTGGTAGGGGTAGTGTTTTGAGCATCTTTCTCGTTTCTGAGGCGATCAGACGGTCCTTATCCTCCTTGTATTGGACTCTTTGTCAAGTCATCCACTACTGGGTATCGGTTCCAGCATTATCTCATGCAATCTTTCCATAGTTGTGATAATGGTCTAGAAACGTCACCCGAGATCCCGTCATGCCGCTATCCTCAAGCTTAGCTAGGAACTCTTGAGGGTACTCATTCAACAAAGAAGATAAGATCGTCACGCATACCGTGAGTCCCATCATATTATGATGTTGAGATAAGTTTTTTTAAAGTCTTATTTTGACCATCGACTGGGGGTTTTTAAAACATAAAACTTCCTGAGATTAAACGCATTCCAGTGGCGCGGGTATTCTCTTCCTTCCATGTCCTGGAAGATGTACGATAACTTTAACTATCTTAAATGGCCCTTCCCAGGCTAGATCTAGTTTCCTAAGTAGTACAAGATCTCCTACTTGGTATAGCCGTGCCCGGACCTTTTGATTATAGCGAATGACAATTCTAGCTTTGTAATTTTTGGACCGTACTGCTGCTCAATTCCTTCACTCAGATAATTGGTCTTGTTGAAGGGCTAGGTTGGATTCATTATCAACTTTGTTATATTCCTACATTCTCTAACTAACATGTTTGATTTCAGCGAATAACTGTTTCTTGTCCGTATGTAAGGCTGAATGGGGTACATGTGTGGTTGCTCGTGCGATAGTGCAATAGGCCCATAGGACTCCGGGAATTTCTTCAACCCACTTAATTCTTTTCTATATCAAACTGGCGCGGAGTGTTTTAAGGAAGGATCGGTGCATATCCTATTGATGAGAATCGATGTCGCAGATTCCATTTATCACACCATTCATCGAGCTGGTCGGATGAGAACTGTAAACCATTGTTGCTCACCAACAAGCGCGGAATGCCGAATCGACATATCATATTTTTCTATAAGAAGTCGATTACGCTTAAGGTGGTAATTTTCATCAGGGCCTCCGCCTTTACCCATTTGATAAAATAATCTACTACGACGAGGATGTACTATCTTTGGTGTTTGTCCTTTCGTCAGGGGACATATGATGTTAATTCCTCATTTGTCGAAAGGCCAAGGTGTCGCATTAGGTTCCCATGGTGCAGTTGGCATATGGTGGACTCTCGAGTATCGTTGTCATTTCTTGCATGCCCTTGCATATTTTTTCACATCACTCTTTATAGTTCGCCAATAATACCCCTGTCGGGGTATCTTGACAGTCAGGTTTTGGTTCGCGGAGTGATTCCCACAACTTCAATCATGGATTTCTCTAATAACTTTGAGGGCATCCTTTGCGGCGTAAATAGGGCTTGGAAATCCATTTTTGTATAGTGCCCCGTCTTTGATGAAGAAACGGGTTAATTTCCATTTTATGGTGTCTCTGGCTTTGCCATATGGATGGTGTCCATATCTCGTAGGTATCCTCGGGTTTCCTCCATCCATCCCTGCTGGCTAGTGCTTGTGATGGACATTGCCTCCATTCCCGCCTCCAGGCCCTCATTCTAGTCTTTCTGAGCTAAATAAAGTGAGAAAATTTATCCTTCGAGATTTTACTAGGGTCATCGTGGGGGCCATACGAGCGAGGGCATCAACTTCTACATTAGTCATTCAGGGGATTTGTATTAACTAAAAATAGGAAAAGACTTCCCTAGTTTTCCAGGTGATCCTCATGGGTTTTGTACCCTTATTCGACTTGTTGTACCACCAGTCAATGTGGATACATATCTTCTGGATTTTGACTTATTGGGCCATTTTCATGGCGATAAGTAGTACTTTGAATTCTGCCTCGTTGTTGGATGTGAGGAATTCCAGTCTTGCTGCAAACTCCAAGTGTTATCCTTCTTTGTTTTTTAGTGAAAATCTTGCGCCTCATTTGCCGCCACTTATTGATACGTCAATGTAGCACTCCCAAGGAGGTCCTCCCACGTCTTCTTCTGTTTCATTCATTTTGACTATGAAGTTTGCCAACACCTGAGCTTTTATGGCGAGGCAAGGCGAGGAGCGTAGGTGGTCGAATTCTCGTAGTTTCACTACCTAGTTTATATGCATCATGATACTTTTGGTTGATTTAGGATTGATCTGAGGAGATACCTGGTTAGGACTGTGATCAGGTGCACCAAGAAGTATGGACGTAGTTTCATTGCCGCTACTACGAGGGCATAGGCTATTTTCTCGATCAGGGGATATCGTATGTCTGCGTCTTTGAATGTTCTCCCCATGTTGCAGATGGACTGGTGATCTCGCCATTCTACCCTGACTAGGACGACACTGACAGACACCCACTCGGTGGCTAAAAAAACATGGAGTCGCTAATTTGCGAGTAGTTTGGCGAGTAACAGGGGGGAGGGCTCACTAGGTACTTCTTAAGATCATCGAAGGCCTTCTCACATTCTTTATCCCGCTAGAAGTCTTTAACTTTCTTGAGTATTTTGTAGGACGACAGCTGATGCGTATTATGTATGCGTTCTTAATTTGTCTCAATACACACTATGTCACAAGTGTACGAGCTCACGTAATATAAAATATAAAGTAAAGTTTACGGCCCAAGTATCGAATCCCACGAAGATTATGATTAAATAACACACCTAACTATTTTGCTAATTTCGTCACTAATTATCAAGATTGAACATTTTTATTTTACTAGACTAAGGATTGATAAACCTAAACTAACTACTCTAACTACTTCTAACTACTTCTAACAACTAGACTGAATTAAACTGATTTGATTGGATTGGTTTGGGTTGTAAACAATAATGATTAGAAAGCTTAGCGATTCATTGGATATCCATTATGCTCATATAGATGCGTTGACTTCCTTAATTGATATTTATGTTAATGGCTTCTTTCGATGCCACAAGGGGACATGGGATGACGTTAGTGGACCCAAGTTTATTTATCCACAGAACATGCTATATGGCTACACTAGTTACCTCCCACAACTTCTATTCAGTATTATGTTTACCAAGCATAATAAAGCATTAACCACAAGATAAATAAATAAACATAAAATAATCAATCAATAGAAATCAACTCATAAGTCTTCACATAATTTCAAATCCAATTACTACCTAACTCTAAGCATAAAGTACTTAGCCACTCATCGTTTCAAATAGCAGATTCCACATCATAATTAATAGATGAAATAAGTAAAGAATAAATAAATATCCTATTTGATGATTCTCTCAAATAGTTGTGTATTCCTCTTGATCTTGTTTCTACTCCGCTTGATTAGAATGATCCTTCTTCTTCCTTTGAATGATCATTTCTTATTTGCTTGCTGAATATGTTGTTGAATAATGCTATTGCTCTTGTGCTTCCTTCATGTGGTGATGGTGGTGATGATGTTGATTAAGGTTGTTCATTGGTTCTGAACCAAACCAAATAAGAAAACCATAAACCAAACCAAACCAAACAAGAAAACCCAAACCGAACTGTACAGTCGGTTTGTTTTAAACGGTTTCATGGTTCGGTTCGGTTAAACCCAAAAAAATCAAATAAAACCAAATGCGAGAAATTGTTCAATTATGAAAAAAAAAAGTCATCTTTTTTTAAAGAAAATTTGTATTACCCATTTTTTTCATTGAAGTTGAACTAAAAATATATTAGAGTAGATTAATCAAGATTTTTAGCTAAAACCCACAACGCCCATTTACGATTCAAGCTTTAAAATGCAACTTTTAATGACTATTCGATCATTAATTAAGCATACAACTAAACTTTCTTGAAACGAGAAGTGATGAAGTTTAGAAAAATGATAATTTCAAGATTGAGAAGAACATATTCAAGATCCAAATGAGTTGAGATTTGACCAGAAAGTCAACGGAGTTCGGTTTTGACAAACGATACCACTTTTCCAAGTAGAAACGGTGATTTTAGCAAATTCCAAGGTTTGGAGGGTCAAATATGGAGTTTATTATTTCGTGCAGGTGGTTCGGTGTTGGAAATTGGGGATTTAGAAAAAATGAGGATTAGGGATGTAGGAAAACTGACGGGTGGGTTATGTGATTTTTTTTTGTTTGTGTGTAAGAGTGTTGAATTTTTTGGTGTATTTCTTTATAAATTAACATTTTTTTCAATGGTTTGGTTTGTTTAGTTTAATTTGGTTTAATTTGGTCTCTTAGCAACAAAACCAATATAGTTTTGGTTCGAAACCAAACCGAACTGTAGTAGCAAAAATGTACAATGGTTCAAACCAAACTGTCTTGTTTGGTTTGGTTTCCACGGTTTAACTAAACCGTGGAACCATTGAACAGTCCTAATGTTGATGATGATTGTGTTCTTCGTGTTCTTTCTTCTTCTTTTTTACTTCTGCAGGGTTTTTCTCCTTTTAAACTTTTTATTCTCGGCACATTAGGTTAACAACCATGTGGAGAAGCCCTAGGTAGATTTTAGGCACGCGCAATCAAAACCATCGCGCTATTTTTTGTATTCCTTCTGTTCTTCTCTTCCGCATCCACTGCTCGCTCGCGCCACTCTTGAGATTTCATGCGCTATAGCGCTTAGATAGCGCTTCAATTCCTTTGTTTTCTCGAATTCTACAAAACCGTGTAATCTTCCTTTAAATTGTTATGTTTTGGCTCTACTGACTCTAGAACTGAAACAAAATGAAACGTAACTAAAATGTACCTAAAACATGAGGAATCAAGCATTATATCGTTCATAATTAAGGGTCAAATATAGATGTTTTACACATGTATCGAATTCCCCCACACTTAGCTTGTTGCTCGTCCCTGAGTAACCTATTTTAACTTGCCTCTTATAATATCGGTTTAAACCATTCAAACAACCATTTGAGTATCAATTTCAGAATGCAACCTATAGTCCTCATATGATCATGACAAGATTCCACCATTTTAACTATCATACATCAAACTCAACTTCTCCAAAGGCATGGATTATCTCATTCTTCACAGATGTGTTTAATAAAAACAACATTATTACACAGTTTCATATACATTCACGTCACCATTGGTTTCCATTCTCCCACCATGCTTAACTCATGTAACTTCTTTATGTCAAGGATCTTCAGGACTTTCGTAGTAATGTATGGTTCATGCGGGTGATATATGTGGGAAAAGATCTATAGTTAGCTTCTAGAGATGTTTCTCGTAAAATTATTTTTTTTTTGTTTTCTTTCTCCCTTATGTGGTGTTTTCAGTCTTGTAGATTTTGGCTTCAGTTTATATTTAAGCTCCTTCTTGCGTTTTCATTTGCGCGAGGTTCACATCATCCTATAATTCATAAGTTTTATAGAGGCTCCCTCACACTTTACATTTTCATATGAGAGTTATTAGCACACTCATACTTAAACATGCCTACTTTGAATAAAATGGCATTTTATATAAAAAAAAAATCATTTTGGCTCATACTCTGTGCTTTTCACACGACATTTTTATTCCTCCTTACTTTCCTTTCAATGAATTTACTCAATTCATCTCTAGAAGGGGTAAGGTTTTGACTCATTTTTTAGTTTGAGGAGGGTTGGTGTGTTTTTCACGAACGGTTTATCATAAAAGGCTTTAGTGTGGTTCTGAGGATTATTGAATAAGTACGGGTTTTGGGCATGAAAAGGCTGAGTCCTCAAGAGTGTAACAAACAATTGGCTGTTTCATTTCCTCAACACTTAGAAACTACATTCATCTCCCATAGTATTCAAATAACCCTTCTTCTTCCTTTGAACGATGATTTCTTATTCTCTTGCTGAATATGTTGTTGATTAATGCTCTTGCTCTTGTGTTTCCTTTGTGTGGTGATGGTGGTGATGATTTTGATGATTATTGTGTTCTTCGTGTTCTTTTTTTTTTTTTACTTCTGCATGGTTTTTCTCCTTTGGTTTTTTTTTACTTCTTCGTATTCCTTTGTTTTCCCAAATTCTCCAAAACCGTGTAATTTTCCTTTAAATATCTATGTTTTGGCTCTACTGACTCTAGAACCGAAACAAAATGAAATGTAACAAAATTGTACATAAGACATCACGGATCAGGCATTATGTCATTCATAATAAAGGGTCAAAAATATATGTTTTACACACGTATCAGCAGCCCACGCTCCGCAGCTTTGGAGATGAATCGATTTAGGGTGGCCCCTCGTCCATTTACCTTTCGTACTTCTTTTGGCATTCGCGGGGAGGAGGCACATATCTATTATACCTTTTACCTTCTCGGGGTTGTCTTGATTCCTTTTTGAGTTACCATGTAACCGAGGAACTTACCTCCCCTAGTTCTGAAGGAGCATTTTTGGGGTTGACGTACATCCTGAATTTCTCCATAATCCTCTTGGCTTTGGCTAGATCTTAGACATGAGTTTTGGATTTTAAGATCTTGGCTATCATGTCGTAGACTTCCATCGTGTCGCCTATAAGGTTAGTAAACATGGTGTTCGCCAACTGTTGGTATGTGGCTCCAGCATTTAGGATTCTAAATGTCATGACGAGGTAGCAAAATACCCCATAGCTAGCGATAAAACCAGCCTTCCTGTCGTCATCACCGGCCATCAGTTTCTGGTTATAACCTTCATATCCATTATGAAGAGTAATTAGCACCCGGATGTGGAATTAACTAGTTGACCGATGTTGGAAAGGGGTAGAAGTCTTTCGGGCAAGCTTCGTTCAAGTCCTTTCGGACCAAGACTACGTTGGATAGCCATTTGGGGTAAACGACTTCCCTTATGTGCTAAAATTTCTTAAGCCAAAGAATTTCTAATTTGATGATCTTCGCACGCTCGGGTCCCATCTTTCTATTTTTCTATTTAATGTGGCATGCATCAAGCCTTACATTTAGTTTATGTTCACATAGTCGAGGGTTTATTCTTCTAGAGGGCTCTCCTTCCCAAGTGGATACATGGGCGTATTTCCGCAGGATCAGTGTAACATCTTGCTCCACTCTCTCTTCCATCTTTGTGCCCATCAGGACCTCTTGTGGGATTGCTGAAGCACTATATCGACTATTTTGAGTTCTCCAGTCGCTTTCACTTATATTTCCTCTGTTTTTCGTCGTTTGTGTTTCTCTTATTGTTAGGGTGACTATTCTCGGGGCACACGTATTGGGGGATAGCCAAGCGGCATTCTCTCATGCTATTCTTGCTTTCTCGCACCTCCCTGATCCCTATGATGGTCGGGAACTTGACCTTAAGGTGCATGGTGCATGGTATTGCCTTGAAGGTCCACAAAGTTCTCATTCTGCTATTGATGTTGTACGGGTCAACTAGAGCCTCAACTATATGAAAGGTGAGGGGTTTTGTTCTTTGGCATGGCTTTGTACCACATGTCATAAGGAATGAGAGGGTTCCCAATAGGGAGGAGCAATTATCTCGAGAACCCTCGGAGTGGGATCTGTACCAGTTCTGATTCGGCTATGGTTTGTCCCAACGAGCGGATCGTGGATTGATACATGGTGTTGAGCGCACTTCTTATAACTACGAGGGTGTTTGGCATATTTATACCTCGTATGAGGGCCATATGTATACCTCGTATGACGATGGGGTCCTCATGGGGATAGATGACCCCCATCATGTCTTCGGGCACGAAGTCGAGATTATATCTGAGGATTTTGGCAGGTTAAATCTCGTTGCTCCTTCTTCGGATGGTGATCCTCTCATCTTTTTTTGGATTTGAGGTAGGCTTACATTCTTCTATTATTTAAATCGCTATTGGGGTCTATTATTTCCTTGGTGTTCCCACAGACGGAGCCAATTTGATAACACATAATTCTTAAACTATCGTGAGAGATGTGGTGCGCAATGCGATTCCCGTGATTCGAATTACGAAGGCCTTCAAAATGCAAAAGGTAATATAAAACAGGAATAATATAAAGAAAGAGATATTGCTTTGCTAAACAAGAGTACAAGTAAGTTATATGAATCTGAGTTGGTTACAAATGAAGGATTCCTTCTCTATTTATAGGACTTTGTGGGTATTATGAGAGTGGCAACTTGGGTGTCTTCAATGAAGAGTATGTTCATCAATGTTGCCTCGTGGAAGCTGGATATGCTGACAGAGTTTAAATGTGGGTTGCTCGTGAATTCAGGGAATATCGTGCTAATAAGCACTGGCATTTCTTTATTGCACGCGTGATCTTCAAGTGGGTCATTTACAGCGCCAGGCTGTATTATAGAGTTCTTTCATACTGCATGAATGGTTTTTATGATCTTCCCTTCGAATATAGGGATGTTGGTGACTTTCTCGTACGAGGAGCTGATTTTGGAGCCTTCTGTTGAGGTATTTCAGTCTTTCCTTGTCCATTGTTTTTATGCATTATCAAATAACAATATCAGTAAATGCAATAAAATCACGTTTTATTTACTTATTTATACGCGCGCAGATCAATTAAGCAGAGTTGCAGTATTCACTAATTTTAAATTTCATGAGAAGCCATTCACTAATAAAAATTATTCTAGTATTTTTTGCCACTTAAAATCGCTAATAGTATTTTGGTCAACGTATGCAACAGGCATTTATCAGATAGGCTTGTAGTGATTAGTTATGAAACTTTTATATCTATTCACCCAATGAGAATCATTATATATATAAACTTACAGGGGCAAAACCGGAACACGAAAAATCTTCGTTGACAAGCAACCTGCTTGAAAACATCCATTCTTATTATATAGTAAAGACACATATATATATATATGTATATATTTATACTACAAGTTCTAACGGCCTAAAAATAAAAAATAAAAAATAAACTTAAGCTCGGGTTTCTAAACCAAGAAATATAACTAACTTAAAAATAGAAATTTGAAAATCTTTTCAAAAATGCGAAGTCGATTAGTTGTTCGGTAATTAACATCTGGAGGTATTAATTATCTAGATTTATCTGTTAATACCCCTACGCAAGAGGGGCGTGGATGTCAATTAATCCCATAGTCTGAAATGGTTGCAAGGAGAGGGGTTTTGTTAAATGTCAGCAACTTGATCCTATATTATTTCACAGCACTCTTTCCTTGATTGATACTATCATATGTTTTCCAAACAAAGGCACTACTAAAGCTACTCAAATTGGTATTTTTATGTTATCTCATGGTCTTCTACCCACTGATGTACCTTATGTTCTAGATTTCTCTCATTACCTATTGACTATTGCAAAGTTAACAAAGTCTTCTAGTGCGTATGTAGTATTAATGTATTTTGTATGTTGGTTATAGGACAAAGCCATTAACAAGATGATTGGTTCTGCTAATCTCTGCAACAACCTATATGTTCTGCACACTCTTGCTCACCAAAGAATTTATGATAACTCTGTTAACTGCAATCTCACTCATGCCATAAATAATTATGCTCTCTGGCACTCTAGGCTAGGACATATTTCCTCTAATAAACTCTTAAGCAATACTTCTACCCATGCCAATGGTTGTAATAAATCTTTACCATGTGATGTTTGTCACTTTGCAAAACATAAAAGGATTTCATTCCCTGTTAGTTAGACCATAACTTTTAAATATTGTATTGTGATCTATAGGGACATTTTGTTGTTGAATCTCATTATGGTTTCAAATACTTTTTAACCATGGTAGATGATTACAGTAGATGCACTTGGGTGTTCTTGCTCAAACAAAAGTCTGATGTTGCTGCACATTTATCTCACTTTTACACTTTGTAGTTAATCAATTTTCTGTGACCATTAAATGCTTAAGAACTAACAATGGTATGAGTTTTTCCTTAAAGATTTTAATCTCAAACATGGGATTGAACATCAGACCAGTTGTGTTGAAACTCCTCAGTTAAATGGTGTTGAGAGGAAACATCAACACCTTTTACAGGTTGCAAGAGCATTGAGATTTCACTGTAATGCACCTCTAACATACTAGAACAATTATATTGCTACTGCAGCATTCCTCATGATGCACCTCTAACCTACTAGAGCAATTATATTGCTACTGCAGCATTCCTCGTGAACAGATGGCCATCCAAAGAACTTAACAACAAATGCCCTTATGAAGTTCTGAAGGGTAAAGTTCCTGACTCGTCCCTACCTAAAAAATTTGGCCGCTCAGCTTATGCATCAACCTTAAGTTCTCATAGGAAGAAGTTTGACAATAGAGCCATAAAATGTATCTTCTTTGGTTATCCAAAAGGTACAAAAGGGTATCTCTTACTGGATACCAACACCAGAAAATTGTTTACCTCTAGAAATGTTGGGTTTTATGAGCATGTTCGTACATTTACAAGAACCAACACCTCATGATTCATAGGTCTTACCTATCTGCAAAGATAACTTTATTGTCCTAGGAGATACTAACATTTCTATTGCAGAACAAGCTCCTACTGACATTCATGCAGGTCCTGAGACTTCACAAGAGGATGACACTCATGCGGGCTCTCCTGCCACTTCTCACAGTGACCAACAGGATATCATACCTACATTCGCTGAAACTCCAGCTCCTCAGTAGCTCAATCTTCCTCAACAATCTTTATCTCACAATTGAGCTACATCTTATCAGTCTCGTGATTCAGGTAATGACACAAGTAATTATGTCCCTCATGTTAGTAAATCTACTAGAAACATTGCCCCTCCCTCTTACCTTGTAGTGTACAATTACAGCTTACCCAAGTCACTTGCATCACTATCACACAAGGGAATCAGTATCCCGTAGCAAATCATTTGTCCCAATGATAAACTCACCACTCCTCACAAAGCATTCAATGCATCTATGTCTCAAATTATAGAGCCTAAATCTTTTACTCAAGCTAACAAAAGTTCTGAAAGGAGGCTAACTATGCAAAAGGAACTAGAGGCTCTTGAAAAGACAAATACATGGCAACTCACTACTTTATCCTTTAATCACAACCGTATAGGTTGTAAATGGGTTTATAAAGTTAAGTACACATCTGATGGGTTAGCAAAGAGGTACAAAGATAGGCTAGTAGCCAAATTCTACACCTAGAAGGAAGGTTTAGATTACTTTGATATCTTCTCCCATGTGGTTAAGCTTACAACTGTCAAAGCTATTCTAGCATTTGTTGCATCACTTAAATGTCATCTTCATCAACTAGATGTGAATAATGCATTTTTGCATAATAAAGAAACTTATACGAAAGCACATTTGGTTATCACTCAAAGACTAATACTAGAGTCTGTCTTCTAAAAAAAGCCTATATGGCTTAAAACAAGCCTCAAGGAAATGGTTCTATAAACTTACTTCTTGTCTCTTATCTCGTGGGTTCTCACAAACCATTTCTGGCTCCTTTATATATGTTAAAAGAACTAATGGCAAGATAACAGTGTTATGTGTCTATGTAGATGATGTTATCTTTGCAGGTGATGAAATCAATGAAATAGAAGCTCTCAAGCTTCATCTGGACAAACAATTTACCATTAAAGATCTGGACAAACTCGAATATATCATTGGTATTGAAATTGCAAGAAGCAAAGCAGAAACCGCTCTATGCCAGAGGAAGTATGCATTATACTCACTGACTCTGGTTATTTAGGCTGCAAGCCCAGTACACGCATGGATCAATCAACCAGGCTAAAAAGCAAAGATTCTTCTCCTCTAGAAGACCCCTCTATGTACAGAAGATTAGTTATGAAACTGTTATACCTCATAATCACCAAGCTTGACCTCAACTATAGCATTCAATGCTTAAATCAATTCATGTATGTTCCTACAGTCTCCCACCTCGTTGTTGCACATGAAGTCTTAAGATACATCAAATCTTCTATTTAGCTAATTCGGAAATTCGCTTAAAATCTTTTTGTGATAGTAACTATGTAACGCCCCAAAAATTTGGAAGAAAATAAATTTATACTTTAGTCCTTGAACTTTTGAAAATTTTTATTTTTTACCCTAAATGTTTAAAAAATTGCATTTTAGTCTCTAAACTTAAAAGTTAGTCTTTTATTATTTTTATAGGTCTCTAATCCTAAAACATATTGTTAACCATAAAAAATAAATATGAGACTAAAAGGAAGTATTATTCCTAAATATAGGAAATAATACACGGACAATACTATTGTCACGAGTACTTCCGATGAGATGTACCCACTCCCACTGAGGAGGCCCCTCGAATGTTACCACACCCCCTCGGTCACTGACCTAAAACGGCACGAAGAAACATCCGAGGAGACACCTAAGCGTCCCTTGGAAAGTCAACGATGAATAAAAAATAGATATCAACGTGGTATCAGAAAAAGAGTAAACCCCGATGGATCCGCGCGACTCCGATATCCACCAATGCGCCAAGAGGGACCACAACGAACCCCGAGTCCCATAATCTTGTGAGAATGCTTCCTTGCTGAACACTCCTCAAGAAAAATTTCCCTCGGAACATCACTCCGAAGACCAAATCTAAGAACAAAGCCAGGTCTAATACCAGAGCCACTGGAATACACTCTACGAGGACTTGGACACTAAAATACTACTTCACGAAGGTCAAGTCAAGCCCTCGGAGATCAAGTCAAGCCCTCGGAGATCAAATCAAGCCCTCGAAGATCAAGTCAAGACCCCGAAGAACAAGTCAAACCCCTCGGAGACCATGCCCAACCCTCGGAGTCCAAGTCCAAAGCGGAAACACCCATCAGAGAACATGTACAAAAGTCACTACACCAGAATAAACCCTTGCCGAAACAACAACACCCCCTGGAGAAGATCCTAACTGGTCCCTCACGCCATCACCAAATACAGGACCCCTCGATAAACTAAACATCTCGAAGAAAAGCCCCTCGAAGACCCTCGGAGCCATTGGAAGAGATAAAGAATAGCTTAGTCAGCGTCTACTAGACTCAAGATATACCTTATCTTATCTTTTTACACTTTCACGCATATTGCGACACCTATACCTTACTAAAACACATGCATAATGACATCTGACCCTAACAAACTCTATATAAAGGGAGGTGATCGAATGAAGAAATTGAGGAGTAAAGTTGAGTGAATAAAGGAAGGAATATTCTTGCAGTGTTATCCTCTATAAAACCATCGCTTTTTGGATCACGGACAGGGCGTTCCGACCCAAAAATAAATCCGTTAAATAGGGAATAATATCCAACATGTTAACAAAATGGCACCATCTGTGGGAACGCCATAACATCTGTCCTCGAGAGAATTCAACAAACGGTGGTTACTATGGATGATCTATTCGAAAGTAGAAGTCTTCGAACTCACCACAGCGACTCAGAAGAAACTTTGTCAAACTACCAATCAGGTACAAGAGATTTTATTAATATTCCCCGCCCTGTCTATGAAATACATATAGATGCTACAACCATACGAGCACAACAAAGAGGGGGAAACTTCAGGAACTGGTCCCCTGTCTCTCCCGGACATAGAAATCTCCCTTCGGAAGAAGGGTCACCCCATGCCGGATGGAGCCCTACTCCCGTCCCCTGGTACCACGAACCCCCGCAAGAATCACAAAGGTGTGTTAATTATGAAAGAACCCCGAGGAGGGGCCAGGGGGAGAACTTTCCCGTCCCTCGAAATATCGTGGAGATAGTGATCATACCCTATAGGGAATGATGGATGGCTTGCGCAAAGAATTGAGCGATATTAATAAAACCATGGCCCCCAAAGAAGATCCCACATTCAAAACTTCCCCTTTTTCTCCTGAAATTGCCTTAGCCTCTGCCCCTTCGGGGATGCAGGCCGTTAATGTTCCCTTGTACACCGGGGAAGCTGATGGAAAGGATCCACAAGACCATATCCATCAATATTTGGTCGGAATGGATCTATCCTCCGCCCCAGATCATGTCTTATGTCGCGTGTTTCCTATTACCCTCGGAGGACAAGCCCAAGCTTGGTTTACTCACCTTCCTCCCAGCTCCGTTATGAGCTTTGATCGACTAGCTCATCTATTTGTGCGACAGTTTGCTTGCAACCAACGATATCCCAAATCCGCCACTCATCTCTTCACGGTCAAACAACAGAAGGATGAGCCCCTACGTGGGAGTATAAAGCACTTCACGGACGAGGCTTTGGATGTCCCTAACGTCAGCCCCACCATCTTGGCGGACATATTAACTCAGGGGCTTCGAACGGGGGATTTTTTTTCCGATATCTCATGGTAAATCGTGTCACGGACATGAATGAACTCATGCAAAAGGTAGAAGTCTACATCTTGATGGAAGAAGCGGAAGGTACGAAGAAGCGCATGGAACAAGACGACAATGAGCACCTAGAGCGCGCCGAGAGAGAGGCAAAAGCTAAGGAAAAAAACAAAGAAAGAAAACCCAACCAGCGCAAAGACGAGGGTGGTATAGTCAAAAAAATCCTTCGACCTGTACCATTACCCCCGATGACTATTGCTCCCCCGGAAGTACTCAATGTAATGAGAGGCAACAATGAGTTGCATTGGCCCCTATCGGCCAAATTCCCTAATCGAGACAAGAACACGGGTAAGTATTGTAAATATCATAAAACATATGGGCACACCACCGAAGAATGCACTACTCTTCGTAGAGAAGTGCTTCGCCTTCTAGAATCTGGATACTTGAAGAGTTACCTTAAAGCAAATAACCGCGAAGAACCTAAGGCAAATGTATGGAAGAGGTCACGAAGGGAATGAGAAGAAAAAGTGACCCCCAACCGCCGGTCACGAGAAAGGACCACGGAACACCGCCGGTCTCGGGCAAGAACCACGTAGCACAGGCGACCCCGAGAATGGATAGAGGAACGTCAACAGAACTCACGAGAAAGGACGACGGGACATCAGAATTTACCCCCTCCACCAGACTTGTACGAATATAACGCCCCATCCGGATGAACAATCAACATGATCGAGGGAGGAGAGATCTCAATAGCGTCCCAAGGTAAGAAGAAGAAATATCTAAAAGAAGCCAGGTGGACAGAACAAAGACTCCCCGTGTGCTCCATTACCTAGCATTACGTTCGGGTCCGAGGATTTGAAATGTATAATTTACCCCCACGAAGACCCCTTAGTAATTACGGTCGTTATCCACGGGTTTGCAATCCAGCGGATCCTCATCGACACGGGCAGCTCTGTGGATGTCCTATTCCTTCCTACATACTTGGCTATGGGACTAAAAAAAGAACAGCTGGAAGTAGTGGAGGTTCCCTTAGTAGGTTTCTCCGGAGAAGCCTGTCGCACCCTCGAAACGGTGATCCTTCTGATGTCATGGGGAGAGGGAGCCCTTCGAAGAACGAAACCTACCAAATTTTGGGTGGTAGAGGCCTCGTCACGGACGTACAACACTATATGTGGAAGGCCATCCATCCGAGCTTTCGAAGCAATCCCCTCTGCCCTACATCTTAAGGTAAAATTTCCCACCCCTTCAGGTATCGGAGAAGTCCGAGGAAGTCAATCTAAGGCTAGAGAATGCCGCATGAACGCTATTCGCTCGGAAGGGGACAAATTCAGCTCGGAAACAGTAAGAAGCACAAAGCAGAAGAGATTCGGGTTCAACTTGTAGAAGAATTAAAGATAGTGGAATTAGTGGAAGGACACCCTAAGAAGGTGATTAAGATGGGCACCAACATGGAACCCGCGGTGGAAGCCCAACTTCATCTCCTCTTTGCATGGGAAGGAGGACCGCCCGGGCGAATCAGTGACAAGGTATGTCAGCACTTTCTTAATGTGAAACATGGGGTTAAGCCTATCCAACAAAAAAAGAGAAATATGGGACCCGAGCGTAATAAAATCATTCGCTCGAAAATACAACGCCTTCTCAATCTGAAGCAAATTCAAGAGGTTATCTATCGCGAATGGTTAGCTAATGTTGTGCTAGTTCCCAAACACGGAGGGAGATGGAGGATGTGTGTTGACTTCATCAATCTCAATGAAGCGTGGTCGAAAGATTGTTATCCCTTGCCCAGTATAGATCAACTAGTTGACTCCACCGCTGGATGTGCGCTATTGTCAACCCTAGACGGAGACCAGGGGTACAATCAAATCCCGATGGCGGCAGCGGACCAAGACAAAACTAGCTTCATTACTGACGCAGGTACATTCTGCTACTTGGTAATGCCCTTCGGACTCAAAAATGCCGGTGCCACTTACCAAAGGCTGGTAAGTCTTATGTTCGCAGGACTTATCGAAAATTCGGTAGAAGTCTACGTGGACGATACGGTGGTTAAAAGTAATACTGCTGAAGAGCATCCCGAGGACCTACGGAAGGCATTAGTAATTATGGAAAATTTTGGAATGAAGGTTAACCCTAGAAAATGCTCCTTTAGCATCCAAGGAGGAAAATTCTTAGGATTCATGGTTACAGAGAAGGGAATAGAAGTAAATCCCAAGAAGGCAGAGGCTATTGTGGGACTACCCACCCCGAAGACCGTCAAAGACGTTCAAAAGTTGACAGGAAGAATAGCCTCCTTGAGCCGATTAGTTTCTAAGTCGGCAAAAAAAGGACTCCCCCTTTTCAAGATACTCCGAAATGTTAAAGAATTCCAATGGACCTCCCAGTGCGAAGAAGCCCTCGAAGAGTTGAAAAGATATATGTTGAAACCCCCCTTGTTGGTAAAACCTTTACCTCAAGAAGAACTCTTCCTCTATCTATCTGTCGGAGAAGAGGCCATCAGTGATGTCCTAGTCAAAGAACAGGACAGAGAGCATCATCCAGTGTACTATGTCAGCAAAACTCTCCTCGGAGCAGAAACCAGGTATACCTTGACCGAAAAACTTGTCTTAACTTTGGTTACTACAGCACGTAAGCTACGCCCCTATTTCCTCTCTCACCCGATTACTGTGTTGACAAAACACCCTCTAAGGGTGATTCTTAATAAACCCGAGTCATCGGGAAGGTTAATAAAATGGGTTGTAGAACTCACCGAGTATGATATTTCCTACGCCCCGAGACCTTCCATCAAAGCACAAGTCTTGGCGGACTTTGTAATGGAACTAACAGGCATCGGGTCCGAGGAAAAAGAGCCTAAGTGGCACGCCTATGTAGATGGATCCTCGGTAAGTACACACGAGGGAGCGGGAATAGTATTTGTAAACCAAGACGTAGAAGAAGAGAAACTCCATTTTGCGGTCAGAATTGATTACCCCGTTTCAAACAATGAAGCCGAGTACGAAGCCCTTCTTATCGGGATGAGACTCGCAAAAGAAGAAAGAATGAGAAGGATACTTCTCCACAGTGACTCTCAGCTAATTGTTCAGCAAGTCAATGGCTCGTACGAATCCAAAGAAGAAAGGATGCAGGATTACCTCCGGGTATGAAATTATGGATCGGGTCGATACGTTGTTGTTGTTAACTTCTCACTGAAGTTTTAACAGCAGTTTTGTATGATGTTAATTCGACGATGTTACTTTAACAACAGACCAGAGCAATAGTGCAACGGAATAAACAAACACGAATTTAAGAAGTGAATATAAGATTATATTAACTTCCGAGCCGTAGGCAAAATAACCCGTAAAGGTTTTAACAAAGTTCGTTCTCTCAATTCTCAAGCTCCTCACTCTTAAATTGATTGAACTAAGCAAAGCACACAATAATTTCTTCGACTATCTCTAAAATCTCCTTACTCTTAGATCTATTCTAACAACTCACAAACTTTGCTAAAGCAAGACAACACTCAACAACTGTAAATTAATCTCTCGGATTGATTGGCTCTTGTCTCGTGTTTGTCTTGATGTACTTCAAACCTATATATAGGTTCTTGATCTTGGACTTCAAGGTGTGTTGTACACGGTTGGTAATTCTCCTTGTTTCCTTCTCGAACTCCTCTTCCTTGTTCTCGCAATCCTTCTTGAATAATAGTTCCTTCGTTAGTGATCTAACTCAGGAAAGACTCCTTCTTCAAATCAGGACTTGATCTTGGAAAGCATTCCTAATTCCACTCGAACTCGTCTTTCCTTGTAGAGCGGTTTGCTTAATTAAGGAAACTTTCCTTCTAGGAAACTTGAGCGTCCAACCTATAACAAGTTTGTTTCCTGAATAATAATCACAGACAATTACAATTGTGGAACTCAGTTAGTTAAATGAATAAGGCAAAACAATAATAAATAATATAATCAAGATTGTAAATCGGATTCTGCTCCAGCAATGTTACTCTAACATTGACTTCTCAATGTTAAACTAACATTGACCGAATACCTGCACTTTCAATCTCCCCCTTTTTGCCTTAATCACAAAACCTGAGAACCTGTTCTAATCAGATCTAATTATTCAGACAAACTTTACTATCAGATCACAATGGAAAACTAAGTACACTCCCCCTGAACTTCAGAAGGGACCAACTCAATGTTATTCTAACATTGATACTTTCAATGTTATCATAACATCTGTCTTTGTCAATGTTAGCTTAACATTGAAACCAGACAGAAGTTCTAACATTGAACATCTCACTGTTAACTTAACATCAGAGAACAGTTAACACCTGCAAAACAGAGTTAGTACTTTGAAACCAAAGTTCAAATAGCATAAGTAGACACACTAAGTAACAATACAGAAAAGTACTTAATTACAGACCATACTTAGTCGCAAGGAACACACTCCTTGATGAAATAGAAAAACAAAGAAAAAAGAATTGTTCATACTGACAGAAAATTAACAGAACTCGGAAATCTTGAAAACTTGATCTACTCTCCCCCTTTTTGTGAGGAAGGTAGATCCTTCAAATGCTTCATGAGGCTGTCTATCTCCTGCAACCTCACTTGCTTGTCTGCTATCTCTCTTTGGGTATCTTTATACTCTATGTCAAGCCACACCAGTGTCTCCTCCACAAAAGCATCAGCAATGATAGAACAACTGTCACCACTAGCCACAGGAACTGAAGAAGCAGCAAACTTGTGAGTCTTCTTCTTCTTCTTCTTCCTGCTTGGACCAGATGCATCATTGGGATTCCATGGCAGATCCTGAATCCTGACCTGAGTGAAGTAGCTCTTGGTGATGATCATTTTGGCCTTGTTCTTGATCCAGCCTTCTGTCTTCTTTGTCTTGAAGCCTTGCTTCACCAGAATGCTGGATATCAGAGAGGGATATGAAATAATTCCCTTTACCTTTGTTGTGACCTCCCTCATGTGCCTCAGAACCTTCTCCCCTATATTCACACTCAGCCCATTCTTCAGTTTGTACACCAGCTTTGCAGATTCTTTTGTCATAACAGTGGTGTTGGAAGAGGGCAGCCAGTTGTAGGTAGAGAGCTTGTGAAGTAAAGCACTTAAGGATGTCAGCCTTGTAGTTGGAAAACTGTCATTTCATTTCCTTGTGAGTCCACCAGTGAGGTCAGTAATCACCTCATCCATGTTGGGATCCTCAGTCTCTTCAGGATCAGGAAGACCCCAAGCTTCATTGATCATAGTCGGACTGATGTCATAGACACTCATCCTTACCCAAGCTTTGCCAAACTTGGGAGAATCCTGGTGGGACACCCACTAAGAGAGGTTCATGTAGAACTCTCTGACCACATCAGGGACATATGATGACTGGTTCATCACAGAGCCCAACACTCCTCTAGCTTCAAGCAACTCAAACAGCCTATTTTCTTTGAACATCTCCTCATCAATATTCCTCTCCATGTGAATAACCCTGGTTTGATAAGCCTCCCACTGTTCTTCTGCCTCAGCAGACACATAAAAGCCAGAATAAGGCTTTTTTGGGGTACTCCTCATCAAGCACATCAAAGTACTCATCACTGCCTAATGTTGGAGTAACATCAGCAGGGTCATCACCTGCCAGTTGGTCTTCTTCCTCAACTTCCTCATCTTCTTCTTCCTCCTTATCCTCTTCCTCCTCTTTTTCTTCTTCTGACTCAGACTCGGAAGTTTCAACCATCACCTACTTTCCCTTTCTTTTCTTAGCAGCAGTAGCTAAGGCAGTGAGAGTCAGGCTCTCTTCTTCTTCTCTCTCAACCTCTTCAGGTTGATTGTCATCCTCATCATCATCATCTTGGTTACCTTCAGTAGTAACCTCCTCAACCACAGTCTCCTCAACTTGATCATCTTCCTCAGGAAGAGTATACATCTCATCAGCAGCAGCATCATTAGCCTCAGAGGGCTCAATATTCACCTCAAGGTTTTCACCTTCTTCAGTAACAACCACAGATTCATCCCTAACATTACCCTCAGGGACCTCATGCACAACCTCAGACTCACCCACAGCGCCAACAGGGGCCTCTTTCTCCCCCTCAATACCAACAACAGTAGTAGCAGGTATATCCAGAGTAGGGTTAGTTATCATTACCTCGTTTACAGGGTTGGTGGGAGTGGAGGTTTGCTCAGGAGTTTTTGATGTTGAATCAACATCACCCTTAACGGCTTTCTTGCCATTACGCCGTTGATAGGTGGATTTCCTCTTTGGTGCGGCGGCGGCGACGGCTTCAGCGGTTGCCCGTCTGGTGCTACAGCGACGTGGTTGCTCCATCTGCTCAGCAGCAGCTGCAAGAGTGTCAATGGAAGACTTGCGTGCCATTGTTAGAGTGATTTAGAGAAGAAAAATAGAAACTTGATTTGCAGAGAGTGTAGATTTTGCAAAAATTTTGAGCGCGTAAACAGTGAGAAGAGATTAGGGAAAATTATACAATTAATCAGCTGAAGAACAGAGATAGTGGTGTTGTAACATGTTACCAACATAATCGGACCACTGTCACACAATCATACCCATATTAACCTTACCACGTGTCAGTGTTGGATTAACACGTAACCACAGCGGTCTTCAAACCTGAAAACTTATAAGTTACAATGTTACAATGTTGAACTAACATTGGCAAGTTAACATCAGGGAGGGAAGTTGTAGGTGCAGGGCTTCATCCAAGGCAACATCATGTGAGAGCGTGAGATATTCTTGTATACTGATCTGGAACCTCACCCAAGTACATAGGTACAAAGACATAGATTAAGATCATCAGTATGAGTAAGTAACACATCAGACAGACAAACACAGAGTGGATATACATATCCAGGGAAAAGATGTTCCCACAGTATAGATAATCACAAAACATAGTGTTTTACCTGTAGTGAGTCACCCACGAAGTATGCCTCAACACATGATTCCTAGGATTACTACTCCCCCTAAGCCCAAACTGACACAAGACATAATGCAGAACAAGAAAGAATGCAACAATGTTAGATCAACATTGGGTGATGGAACCAAGTACAAACAGCTTTACTGACTGGGATCAGGACAAATCAATTTATCTTTATTTATTATCATGAACTCTTTTGAACGAAAACTAGTGAATGTAAAAGGATAGTTTCATCACTGAATGTGGGCAGCACAAGACCCCACACACCCCAGCAACTTAACCATCAGCTACAGATTAGGCAAGTACAAAGGAACTGAATGAAGACAATACATTTATCATATACTTCTCCACCCCAACTTCTTATGCATACTTGTTTTCCAACCTGTTTACAAGAGAAATACCAAGTGAACACTATTCCTGAATGCAAGTAGTCGAAACTTCCAAGCACCCCAGTAGTAAGGCTCACCATCATGCATAACCTTGGCCATAGACAAAACACAAAAATAAGCACAACTGAATAACAATGAAGCTCTCAACATCATGTACCACAGCTTCTCTTCATGCTTTGTCTTAACCTAACATGGATAAGTCACAACTGAATAACATCAGAGTAGTGAGCTCTGTGTACCCCAGCTTCTCCCAGATGTTAGGTTAACATTCACAGACTAACAACAGAGTTCTTACTTTACAAAACTCTTGATATGTACCTGTCCACCAGTCAACTCAGCTATTTATACAGATTAACCACACAAACCAACAGAATCTCTAACAAAGATGTAATATGCAAGAAAGAAGAATGCAGAAAGGAAACAAAAAAAAATTACAGATACACCACAACCAATAACCAGTGCTAGACAGTGGTTTTATGTCAACACTGGTGAACTAACATCCCTAAACAGTGCACATGCCAAGAGAATTCCTCAAACTGAAGAACCTCTCAGAATCTAAAGGTTTAGTGAACATATCAGCAAGCTGATTGTTAGTTTCAATGTGTTCAATGTCAATGAGCCTATCTTCTACCATGTCTCTTAGAAAATGATGCCTTATGTCAATATGTTTAGTTCTAGAATGTTGCACAGGGTTCTTAGAGATGCTTATAGCACTAAGATTATCACATAACATAAGCAAGGTATCACTATCTAACCCATAATGCAGTAGCATGTGTTTAAGCCATACCAACTGGGTGACATAGTTGCCTCCTGCTATGTATTCAGATTCAGCAGTGGAGAGTGACACACAATTTTGCTTTCTACTGTACCATGAGACCAAGTTGTTCCCCAGATAAAAACATCCTCCACTTGTAGACTTCCCGTCGTCAGTGTCACATGCCCAGTCTGAGTCACTGAAACCTACAAGATTTGTGTTAGTGTCATAAGAGTACCATATACCAAGGGCCAAGGTGCCAGAAATATATCTAAGGATTCTCTTCACAGCAATCAGATGTGACTGCTTTGGACTTGCTTGGTACCTAGCACACACACAAACAGAGAACATTATATCAGGTCTTGAAGCAGAAAAGTAGAGTAAGCTTCCTATCATTGAACGGTACAATGTTGGATCAACATTAGCACCATTAACATCCCTGGATATCTTCACAGATGAAGACATGGGAGTCTTGCAAGGTTTTGAATCTGCCAATTCAAACCTTTTTACCAAATTCTTTGCATACTTTTCCTGACTTAGGAAAATCCCATTACCAGTTTGTTTTACTTGAAGACCAAGGAAGAAGGTTAGTTCTCCCATCATGCTCATCTCAAACTGCCCTGTCATTGATTCAACAAAATCATCTACATATATTTGAGCTATACAGACATGAGAATATTTCTTCAAAACAAACAGTGTTCTATCTCCTTCACCTCTAACAAAGCCAAGACTTAATAGGAATTTGGAAGCCTTTCATACCATGCTCTAGGTGCTTGTTTAAGTCCATACATGGCCTTTTCAAGCTTGTACACATGGTTGGGGTACTTAGAATCTGTGAATCCCTTAGGTTGTTCAACATATACTTCCTTATCAATCAGCCCATTCAGAAACGCACCCTTTACATCCATTTGGTATAGTTTTATCTTAAGACAGCATGCTATGGCTAGAAGTAACCTAATAGATTCAATCCTAGCAACTGGAGCAAATGTCTCATCAAAATCTACACCTTCAACCTGTGTGTACCCCTGAGCAACTAGTATAGCTTTGTTTCTAACTATAACCCCTTCCTCATTACTCTTGTTTTTAAATATCCATTTTGTCCCTATTACATTAACATTAGGTGGTCTAGGTACAAGTATCCAGACATTGTTCTTAGTAAACTGTACTTAGTAAACTGTAATAGTTCATCCTGCATGACATTAATCCAAAAGTTATCAAGAAGGGCTTCATTCACATTCTTAGGTTCTATGGTGGAGACAAAACAAGAGGTATTATCAACAGTACAAGTGAAGTTCATACAGACACACAATTTTACCATATCTCTATAGTCAAGTCCTTCTCTGTTGCATGTCCTTACCCGTTCAGTGAGTTCACCTATTACCTGGGATGCTGGATGATCTTTCTGAATCCTAGCTGGGGGATCTCTTCTAGGTTCAGAGGCAACTTCATGCTCTGAGTCAGAATCCTCTGTTGTTAGTCTAACATCAGATCTTGCTGGTGTTAGTCTAACATCGTTCCTTGACTTCTGTTCAGTGTTTCCAGCTTTTAGTTCCAATGTTGGTGCAACATTGTCAGAAGTAACATTCTCGGTTTCCACTGTTGGTTCAACATTGGGAACTAAGATGTCATCAGTACCTGTATCAAGAGTGAAATCATCAAACACAACATTCACAGATTCCTGAATTGTCTTCAATCTAAGATTGTAGACTCTAAAGGAAGTACTATTGGCTGAGTATCCTACAAAGATGCATTATTTACTTTTAGAATCAAATTTACTCAGATAATCCCTGTCATTAAGTAGATAACAGTCACATCCAAATTCATGGAAATATGCAACATTTGGTTTTACACCCTTCAAGAGTTCATAAGAAGTCATGTTAGTTCCAGGTCTGAGATACACCATGTTACTAATGTGACAAGCAGTATTTAGAGCTTCAGTCCAAAGTCTTTTGGATAAATCTTTAGCATTGAGCATAACTCTGGCCATCTCTTGAAGAGTCCTGTTCTTCCTCTCAGCAATCCCATTCTGTTGAGGAGTCTTAGGAGCTGAATATTCATGGAAAATACCTTTAGCATTGCAGTAGTTATCAAAACTAGCATTTTCAAATTCTTTACCATGATTAGACCTAATCTTAGTCACAGTGGAGCCATACAAGTTTTTAATACTAGCACAAAGAATTTTGAACTGATCAAAAGCTTATGACTTTTCTTTAAGAAATTTCATCCAAGTGTATCTAGAGAAGTCATCTACAATCACAAAGGCATATCTCTTCCCACTGAGACTACTTACCTCAATTGGACCCATTAAGTCCATGTGTAGCAATTCAAGACACCTACTAGATCTAGGGTTAGCATTATGTACCTGTAGGGTTGTATGAACTGCTCTGGTTTGCTTACCCTTGAGGCAATCACCACACACAAGCTTACATGGACAAGACAACTTGGGTAAGCCTCTTACAGCATCAACCTTTTGTAATCTCTCAAGGTTTCTGTAGTGAACATGCCAGATAGAAGCTTCATCCATTTTAGCATGGAAACATTCTGCTTCCTCTTGGGCTAGGTAGCAGTTATCTTTGGATCTTGTACCTGTCATAACAAGAACATTATCACTATCATAAACATCACAAGATACTTTGTCAAATGTAACCAGTAAGTCATCATCACACAGCTGACTGATACTGGTTAGATTTGCCTTTTACCCATCTACCAACAACACATCCTTTAGGGGTGGGAATCCATCAACATCCGGTATCCCCTTGCCAATGATCCTTCCTTTTGTGCCACCACCATAGGTAACTGTTCCAGCACTTAAAGGTATCATTTGCTTAAGATTCTCCTTGCTGCCTGTCATGTGTCTCGAGCATCCACTGTCGAAGTACCACTTACCTGAAAGATTAGAGTACACAGCAGAGAAAACAACATTGCATACAACTTTAATCTTAGGGGTTTTAGCTTTTTCAATCCAAGTTCTACTTTTCTGTCCTGTACCTAATGTTAGTCTAACATCAGAATCTGTTAAAGTTTTAACATTGGGCACAGAGGCTATTTTCTTACCACATTCTTTTATGAATTTTCTACAAAATGGTTTGATGTGGCCAGGTTGAAAACAGTACTGACAGATAAAAGTAGGTTTGCTCTTTGCAGTGTTGATGGTACCAGAACTTATATTACCAGATTCTTTAACAAAGCTTGTAGTTAAATAGGCAGAATTACCATTAGAAGAGGAAGGTTTCTCAACAAATCCCAGACGACATGTACCTGTGTTACCCATGTTCAGTACCTCATCTAGCTTGGAAGTACCTTCATTCCACTTGGCTATGATCTGTGAATCCTTTTTGAGTTTCTCCTTTACCTCTTTCAGCTCAGCTTCAGCTTTGTCAAGATCTCTCTCATAGAGTTTCAACATGTTCTTCAAACATTCAATGTCATGCTTCTGTGCTTTGTTACTCTTCATGAGTTTGACATTTTCTCTCTCCAGTCTGAGGAAAGTTGTATGTAGATCATCTAGGATTTCCTCCTGGGACATTTCTTCAGCATCGAAGTACTCCTCTTCTAGATCAACTGAGCCATGAAAACAATCAAAGTTAGTATCATCACAGTCAGTGAGAGTATCAAAGTTAACCTGTGTATCATTGTTGTTCCAGTCCCCAAAGAAGATCTCCTGCTTTGTTGTTGGTTCTCTAATGTTAGCGTAACAATGAGCATCTTGGCAGTTACTGGAGTCTTCTCCTGACCAGGTGATCTGAGTGCATAGCGCAGCAGTGTTGATTTCCTCTGATTGTTCATCAGCACTTGTTCCAGATTCAAAGTCAACTTCATTGAAGTCATCTACACACACCCAATGAGAATTCCCTCTTGTTCTAAGGGTGTTAGCACATTCATGTTTAAAAGTGACCATACCCCTTACATTCATAGCACTGGACATCTTTCAATTTCTCAGCATCTTGAGGCGTACTCTTCGATGCCATGTACTTTACAAATTTTGGGGGTAATTTCTTATAACTAAGGGCAGCATTACCAGATTGTTTTTCTTTATGTTTATCTTTGTAGCCTAATTTACTAAACTTCTTGGTAATGTTTCCATAGTTAGAAGAGATCAACTCATATTCATCCTCATCACTTCCTGTAGAATCTGAGCTAGTACCTAGTAAAGCTAAAGCAAGTTGTTTACTGGACTTTCCTAGGAATTCTAGTTCAAATTCTTTCAAAGTGTTCATTAATGTTTGGAAGTCCATGTTAGCTAGATCTATAGACTCATTCATAGCAATTCTTTTGACAGTGAACTTAGAAGATAATGTCCTAAAAGCTTTATACACCATTGTTTGATTTGGGATGGTAAAACCTAAGTTTTGACACTGATTAGCTATATCTAGAAGTTTCTCAAAATAGCTATCAATGCTTTCATCCTCACCCATCTCTATCTTCTCAAAGTCCCTCAAAAGTTTTCTATATTTAGAGACGCTCACAGCCACATCACCCTCACAATGTACTTCAAGAATATCTCATGCAGTTTTAGCAGTTGTACAAGTTTGAATAAGTTTGAACATATGATTACCTGTAGAGAGCAATCTCATTGGCTGTCCATTGTCCTCTTGGCTTAGGTACCAGGTCAGCATCTCCATCTCTAGGCAAGTAGGGGATGGTGTAGCCTTCTAGTACTGCGTCCCAAGCTCTCAGGTCGATGGATTTGGTTGCACGAAGAAGTACCTGTTTTTCCAGACGTTGTGCGAGCTTATTGACCCATCCAGTATCCTCTTTGTGGAATTTTTGGTGTTGTCCCGATGGCGAACGTGGTAGAATGGATACCCCCCGGGTGAGATCACCATGTCGTAAATAGAAAAAAAGTGGTCAACCCCACATTCTAGTCCATTCACTTGGCACCAGAAGACGTAGATGCAGAGAGAAGCAAACCCATTCGGAACCATTTGTCTCGGACTGATATTGCACGCCTTGAACACTTTGCAAAAGAAGGGCGGCATGAATGAGCGCCACCCGTACTTCACTTGGGAAAAGTAAACAGTTACCATCCCCGGAGGTGGACGGCAAGCCCTCTCGTCCTTCGTCGGCATTTGGAACACCATATTCTTCTGGAAGGCTACAGTTGAGGTGAACAGCTCCAGTACCTGCCCACGAGTAGCAACACTCGAAATTTTCTCAATTTTGGCGAAGTCGCGAACAGACGCCTTCTTCGATTTAGGAACCCTAGCTTTTTTGGAAGCAGCGGTACTGCCCTCGACAGCAGCAGATGTCTCCCCCTTTCGTTTACGAGTGACTACCCCCATCGAAGCGCCCCCATATTCACCGAAGAATCAATAGGAGTCGTAACCCCAAAGATGGTGGAAGCAACATTAGAATCGGTGTGGGTAGAGGAAGCCATTTGTGTAATAATAAGGAAGAAGTATTTTTCTGAAGAAAAAGAGACGAAGAGTGTATGAATTCGCTAATGGATTGAAGTACGAGAGGAGAAGAAGAAGAAACAAAAAAGCCCTTTGCTCTGAAACGATTTTACCGTAAGAGAAGATTGTGAAAGTGAGAAGGAAGAATGAATAGTTCTCCTATTTATAGGAGTAAATAGGACAACGGTCACAAATCTTTAAAACGTGGAGCCTAGTTAAAGCTCCACGTATTTATCGTTGAGTCGCGCCATGCCGTTAAACAATCTGATCGTTACGAACGGTTAGATATTTTGAAGTTTTAAACAGTCAAACGGTCACCTGCAACGGACGCTCCGCAACCTCCGCGTGCATAATGACAGCACCCTCAAGGGCATTCAGGTAAAATCCCTTTGACTCATTTTTAAATAAATTATAAATTTATACATATTCCCTCGGAAAAATATCAAGAAATAAGTACATCGAAGACCAAGACTCGGACTAACCCCTCGCCTCACCGAGGACACAAAATAAAATTTCCCTCGCCTCTACGAGGGCGATTGAAATTTGGGGGGCTAGTGTTAACCATAAAAAATAAATATGAGATTAAAAGGAAGTATTATTCCTAAATATAGGAAATAATACACGGACAATACTTTTGCCACGAGTACTTCCGATGAGATGTACCCACTCCCACTGAGGAGGCCCCTCGGATGTTACCACACCCCCTCAGTCATTGACCTAAAACGGCACGAAAAAACATCCGAGGAGACACCTAAGCGTCCCTTGGAAAGTCAACGATGAATAAAAAATAGATATCAACACGGCATCGGAAAAAGAGTAAACCCCGATGGATCCGCGCGACTCTGATATCCATCAATGCGCCAAGAGGGACCACAACGAACCCCGAGTCCCATAATCTTGCGAGAATGCTTCCTTGTTGAACACTCCTCAACACAAATTGCCCTCGGAACATCACTCTGAAGACCAAATCTAAGAACAAAGCCAGGTCTAATACCAGAGCCACTGGAATACACTCTACGAGGACTTGGACACTAAAATACTACTTCACGAAGGTCAAGTCAAACCCTCGGAGATCAATTCAAGCCCTCAGAGATCAAGTCAAGCCCTCGGAGATCAAATCAAGCCCTCGAAGATCAAGTCAAGACCCCGAAGAACAAGTCAAACCCCTCGGAGACCATGCCCAACCCTCGGAGTCCAAGTCCAAAGCGGAAACACCCCTCGGAGAACATGTACAGAAGTCACTACACCAGAATAAACCCTTGCCGAAACAACAACACCCCCTGGAGAAGATCCTAACTGGTCCCTCACGCCATCACCAAATACAGGACCCTTCGAAAAACTAAACATCCCGAAGAAAAGCCCTTCGAAGACCCTCGGAGCCATTGGAAGAGATAAAGAATAGCTTAGTCAGCGTCTAGTAGACTCAAGATATACCTTATCTTATCTTTTTACACTTTCATGCATATTGCGACACCTATACCTTACTAAAACACATGCATAACGACACCTGTCCCTAACAAACTCTATATAAAGGGAGGTGATCGAATGAATAAAGATATCTTCGGACACACACATACAATCACATACATACAAAATTGAGGAGTAAAGTTCAGTGAATAAAGGAAGGAATATTTTTGCAGTGTTATCCTCAATAAAACCATCGCTTTTTGGATCACGGACACGGCGTTCCGACCCAAAAATAAATTCGTTAAATAGGGAATAATATCCAACATGTTAACACATATATTTCAAATCTTAACCAAGATGATGGAATTATCTAGAAAAATTACATAAATAAATAGGTATGTAACAAATAAATCTAATTATACCTATTTGAATTTTAATTATAAATAATTGAAGAACTTGATATGCAATTAATCAATTAATGAAGTAAGCCATGACATATTTTTGATGAGGTAAGCCATGACATCCGTAAGAGCATGATTAAATGATTTTTTTGATTTATTATAAAATAATCAAAGTGGGACCTTAATTAAAATTATTTTAACATGATTTTTGCCTATAAATAGTATACTTTTTTTCAACAATTTTCACACCCAAAATAATTTCGGTTTTTCTTTCTTTCTTCCTATGAATCTCTAAGTTAGTGAGTCTACTTTTAGGAAAAATTCATTGCAAGTTCTTATTTCATCATTTTCTACCCGATAATACCCCAAAACTTTTATTGCGCAGAATTTATCCATGAGGCTCTGCATCTTAGAAAAATCATAACTAATTGTAGAAAAATCTTTTTTGATCAAGGCCAACGGCTGAATACTCCTTATGATGTCCTCTAACTTTCATATGAAGAAATGTTTTTCAAATAATGTGATTTAGAAGGTCGAAATTCCTAAATCGTAGACTGCTGTCTGAAAATCCGAAAGTAGGTTCCATGTTGCAAGAATTATTTAGCATAGCAAACATTTGTGTTTTCACAAAATCTTGGATTTCCACATCTCTCATGATGCTAGAAACCATAAATCATAAAAAGATTTGAAAACCAAGTTCATTTGGATGTCCGATCAAAGGTAAAACCAAAATTGCGATGATTTTTCAGATTATTTGGCACAACCTTTGTTTTCTTAAATTATAACTTTAATCACCATCATAATTCAATGTATTTATCACACGCATAAATTTAAAATGATATAGTATTAGTTATAATTAGATTATTATGATCTATAATCATGAATTGACATTTTTGTGATCTTATTTATAGCATTCAAATGGTAGATTTATCATGTTTAACATACTATTTTCATAAGTCTTACTAGATTATTCTTGTCACTTCATGACCTAACCATCAAATAAGATTATTTATCATTCCTTATCACATGTTTTGATAAACCTCTCATGTTTATATCTTTATATTTAAGTTATAAAACAAGTATATGCATTTTTAAACTTACTATGTAAAATAAAGTAATAAATGACTAAGTTATACCTTTTAAGGTGTTACTTCGTATGATACTTATTTGGTGTGTGGTTATTAAAAGTTTGGAATTGATTAAAGACTAAAAAGATGAGTTTTCCTAGAGTTAGTTAAGTAATATGTTTTTCTTTAAATTCATCATCTAAGATTTTCATGTTTTGTGTAATGACATAAATTAAGATAATGTGTTACTTACTAAGATTTATATTGTAACTAGCATTCTTAACAAGAACGTTCTCAATTTCACCAACATGAAAATTGAAGAAAAAGTACTAATATTTATTGTGGTGAATTATAAATTTAGTTGATTAATATTATTTAAATTTGTTAAAGGTTGACGAACTAATCAACGCCATCAAGGTTCCCCGTACGAGTTAAGGTGAGGTTCCATTTCTGATTTGTTCTAGCCCCGTTTGGCATCCGGCCCTGAGTAACTTGGACAGAAAAGTCACTACTTCATTACCAAACCTCGAACAACCAATATTTCATCATAATCATGTTTGGCATCTCATCTCATAACATGATTTTCTTACTCATTGTTAAATCATATCCAATTATTTATTATTTATCATATCAATTCATAATCATGATAATTTTCCAATATTATAATCTCATTTGCTGGTTCTTGAATTGTGCAAAGAGCAACGAACTATGTTCGGGACATGTAGCTCAAGGAGCAACGGATATTATCCGGTTTACTAGCTTGTTTGTTTATTTGTTATACCCATTGGGACGCCTTTGGGAAGTTGGGCCCAGGGATTGAGTCGAGTTACTGTCGGGCAGTAAGGACTATCAGTTTAGGGACAAACAATAAGCAAATCATTCACTGAAGCTGAATACATGGTTTTTGCAACTACAACATGTGATCTTCATGTCAAGCAAACTAGACCTCCTATTCTCTTTACTGACAACAAAGGGGCTTACCGCATTATCAACAATCATGTCTACCATGAGCGCACCAAACACATCCAAATCGATTGTCACTTTGTGCGGGAAAAGTTGCATCAAGGATTTCTAAAAATGTCTCACATTGACAACTCTCACCAAGCGGTTGATATACTTACCAAACCATTGTCTTTGGGTCCTTTCAAGCTTATGGCATCCTAGATGGGCATTATCAACATCCACGCTCCTCTTGAAGGGAGGGGGTAGAGCATAATCAAACTCTGTATAATTTTATTTCTATTTATAGTAATAATTTAAATATTAGTTATTAGTTATTTTAATTACTTTTCCTTTTCGGTAACTTTTAGCCGTTAGTGTTTACTTTAAATTAATCATTCTACTTTCTTTATATAATTAGGATTAAGAGCTTAATCACTCCATTAACACTTGTATATAAGGAACACACACCCCCATTTCCATCAATTCATTCAAATGAGATTTGTAACACACTTTCTCTCCAAGCTCTCAACATTCAATAAAATACATTTTAATCGTTTTCACTTTTGTTCGATTATGTGCAACAATGGCGATTGTGTGTCCATCGTTTTCATCAATCCACATTCATAAATTTGGCACTTATCAAGTACAATGAACAAGTAATACAAACTTAAAATCTTATAAAATATATTGTCACGACTTGTGCATGGTAATTCTAGTTTTCAATACTCGTCAATATACACCATAAACACTAATTGTATGTATGATAGTTTTGGGGGAAAAGCACCTTACCCCCTAAATTTTCTACCGTTTTGCATCTTGCTCCCAGGTTTGTTCTGTTGCACCTTGCCCCTCAACTTTGTAAAAGTTTATAATTCCAAACTCAGTCATAAACACAGACACGTAGAAAAACTTTGTACAAAAAGTTATTTATCTATTTTCCAATCAGAAAAAAAGGCTTAAATAACACAAGACATTTTATTTAACAACCGTTATAGCAAAGAAAGGCGTGAAATTAGAAAAATATGGAAATTGTTTTTTTATTTATCAGTGCATCATTTTTAGTACAATGCCTAAAGTCAACTATAACTTAATTAATCCGAATATGATACTTAAACACCACAATAGGCCTTCAGAAGATTTTCAGCCTTTTGTCCTTCTAACGTCGCATAGAAACGTAATAAACCAAAATTATCAAATGGCTTAAATAGTAAAGGGTGGTCATCATCCACGAGTTCCTCTGGCACTTGTACTTTTTCAATGTGGTACGAAAATTGAGCAAGTGAATATCTGGCTTCTTTTCCATGCATCAACACTCTATGTACTGCACTATGTACTCTCCCGTTACTCCAACCCTAATTAAATCAAAAATTAGTAGGAAAGGACAAGTGAATACCATAAAAAGGAAGTTTTTTTTTCTTTTAGAAACAGGTAGAAATCAAATGACTAACCATGAGGGCGTCCCCCGCAAAGACCGCAAAGGATCGAGGAGGAATATCGACAGAAATCCATTGCCCTCCTTCCTTGGATTTTATCTGCAAACCATTAACGTGATTCTGTTGAAGTATAGTGATCCAATTCTTGTCAGAATGAGCACCAGCTCCAATTTCGGGTCCTTTCGAACTCGGAGGCCAATATTTCATCATCCGAATAATATTTGTCAAGCTTTCGTTGCACGATTCGTAGTACTTCTCTAAACCATAACTTTCAAACACCATTTTGTTCAACACTTCACGAAGTTCCAATGTTTTTTTCGCATATAAATGCAAAGTATCACTAGAGAGGGAAAAACACGTTAGAATGATTAGTTAGTATTAATTAGCTAGCTTTAAGAATTCAAAAGTAAAAAAGAACATCTCTAATTTCAAACTCTTAAACTCTGCAACTATTCATTCACTTGGTACAACGTAACTATGACACATTTCTCTTTTATTTTGGACGATTGCCACTTTTTAATTACATTCTCACCGTGCATTTATATCAGATACCAAATCGTCGCACAACTGTGACATTTTTTCGTATACTATCAAATGATCAATCGTTTAATTGAGCTTTTAGAAAACCAATCTTTAGACAACTACTATATTGTAACTCGTTCTGATTGTGCATTAACAGTAACCAAATTATATGCATATCATTGTCACTTTTTTATACTATCAAATCGGCTATTTGAGCTTCTGGAAAAAGCCAATGTCGAGAATTTATACTACTTACGAACGTATAATACAATACAATGTACAAATACGAAAAACAATTCTATTTACCAGAAATTGTCGTTGCCAGAGGACCACATGAGTTTTGTGAAGTTCCGAACGGCTTCCAAAGACAATGAATCTTCAATCGACGAGCTCTCGGACAGAGGCATGTTGCTATTTGGTGCCATATAACCGAAACAAAAAGCGGTATCCGAAGTATTTCTGACCTTAACCTCTTTTGGAAGATTAAAGAGTTCTTCCAATCCCTGGAAAACTCGAGTGCTCAGTTCGTCCGAGATGAACTCGTCCTGAATCGCCACGAAAAATCCATGATCTTCAAACGCTTGCTTCACATTCCTGCAAACAGAGATCCATGATTCTGAACCTGGTAGTAGATCTTTCTTGCTGAAATTGATGACAGGGTACTTTGGTAGTTGTTCAGGTTCCATATCTTTGTGAATTGATGAAATCTGAATCTTGAAGAGAAAAATGTTCTTTTCGACTTTTCCACGTATAACCCTTCACTTTAATGGATCAAAGTTGACTATTATACAATACTCGGCTGCTATATACCTAATCAGTACTGCAGTAATCGAGACTATTGATAACTACATATATAGTATACATATGTTAGTCAACTTGTGTGATAGACTTTTCCAGCAGCAATAATGCTTGTAACAGTTAATTTTTAATAGTACCGTGTGCATTTTTATTAGAAATTGGACAACTACGGGCAGGTCAAAGATTACAGATATGTCGATATGTACGAAATTAAGCTTCACGTTTTTTTAATAGTTTCTGATTAAGGGATCTAAGTTTTAGAACAACCGAGAGATATTTTTTCTATTATTTCGATTCATTGTGCATGAGATGAGACCAACATAGAAAAAATTAAATCCTATTGTTCCTACTTCCTACTATTTCTAAACCAAAAAACTGCACGATGAGGGTAGTCTTTAATTTTGTCATCCCTCTTCAACTAAAAAATTAGCTGTTTCACTTCTAAATTTAACTAAAAATCACTGATTAATTACTTATGTTGCCTATTAACCGTCAACGTATATACAGTAAGTGTCTATAACTTCAAGAGCAAAGGAAGGTTGTATTGCTGATTAGAGTTTATAACCAAAGAGCATGACTTCCAATGTAACACCGTAATATAATATATGTTAGATACATAAACCAACTTTTAATGTGCATCCTCAGTTTCTAAAATAAAACACAACAAGAAACACAGAAAGATTGCTCCTATTTCAGACCTTCACACTTGCAGCACAAATAATCCATGCTTACATAAAAAAAACACAAGAATCCATAGTTAATATGTCATGCTGCTCTTCCTCAAAACCAACCTTTCTCCAACAATGTTGCTAAAATCCCATATAAAATCACCCAATCCCATGAATCTTATTCACCACAAGCTTCACATAACTCAGATCCCTTAACTTCTAGAGATATTACTTAGTCATGTCGAAGCTCAACAAC
The DNA here is from genome assembly GCA_948329865.1 of Linaria vulgaris. Classification (NCBI taxonomy): domain Eukaryota; kingdom Viridiplantae; phylum Streptophyta; class Magnoliopsida; order Lamiales; family Plantaginaceae; genus Linaria; species Linaria vulgaris. The sequence continues at coordinate 116,312,331 of OX415250.1, read as the reverse complement.
AATGGTACTGAAACCAATGGCACTCACACTAAGCAGTATCTTCAACCATCGAAGCGCGCTCCAACGCCAGGCAAGGCCACCATTCTGGCAATAGGCAAGGCCTTCCCTAGCCAAGTCGTTCCTCAAGACTGTCTGGTCGAGGGCTTCATCCGCGACACCAAATGCAACGATGCCGACATTAAGGAAAAATTGGAGAGACTATGTAAGTACAACTAACTCACTAACTGCAAACTAGCCATGTTCTTGTTAAACCATACATCTTTCTTTGTCAGTCCAATACACCAATATACTACTTTCACTTTTCCCAAAACTACATTTATGATCAATTTAATCATTGCAAAAAAACTCATTTTAAGATCCAAAAGAACATGGTCCATACCTACTCAAACAACATGACAAATGTATGTAACTATACCAAATATTCATAAAATACATCTAATTATCACCCAGGCGGATCAGAATTTCTTTGCGTTTCCTCAAAAAGTACCAAAACGTTTCAATTTTCTTACTCTATCAAAATGTAATATACATGTATTTTCTATGTTCTTTAGAACTACAGTTTTCACGAATTCTTTAAAACGTAAAAGTTTCTATATTTTATGCGTACCGAAACCTACTACGTAACCGAAATTTTCAATTGATTGATCGATCAATCCACTATTTCCAATATTTCAACAGGCAAAACCACAACTGTGAAAACCAGATACACAGTCATGTCAAAGGAAATCCTCGACCAATACCCCGAACTTGCAACGGAGGGCACGCCAACGATCAAACAGCGCCTCGACATCGCCAACCCCGCCGTCCTCAAAATGGCGAAGGACGCCAGCCAATCGTGCCTCAAGGAATGGAATCGGCCCCTAACAGACATCACGCACGTGGTCTACGTCTCCTCCAGCGAGATTCGCCTCCCCGGCGGCGATCTCTTCCTCGCCGCCGAGCTCGGCCTCAATAGCGACGTCGGCCGCGTAATGCTCTACTTTCTCGGCTGCTACGGCGGCGTCACCGGCCTCCGTGTCGCCAAAGACATTGCCGAAAATAACCCCGGCAGCCGAGTCCTCCTCGCCACGTCAGAAACCACCATCCTAGGGTTCCGCCCCCCGAACAAATCCCGACCCTACGATCTCGTCGGCGCCGCTCTATTCGGCGACGGAGCCGCTGCGGCGGTGATCGGAGCGGATCCGATCGACGGACTGGAAACGCCGTTCATCGAATTGAACTACGCCGTACAGCAGTTTTTACCAGGTACCGGCAGCGTGATTGACGGTTACTTATCTGAGGAGGGGATTAATTTCAAATTGGGAAGGGATTTGCCGATCAAAATTGAGGAGAACATTGAGGCGTTTTGTAGGAAATTGATGGAGAAAAAACCGGGTTTCGTTGAGGGGGACGGGTTTAATGAATTGTTTTGGGCGGTTCACCCGGGCGGACCGGCGATATTGAACCGGTTGGAGAAGAAGTTGGGGTTGAGGGGTGAGAAGTTGGATTGTAGTAGGAGGGCTTTGATGGATTTTGGGAATGTGAGTAGTAATACTATATTTTATGTAATGGAGTACATGAGGGAGGAGCTGAAGAAGGAGGGTTCGGACGAGTGGGGGCTTGCTCTCGCGTTTGGACCGGGGATTACGTTCGAAGGGATTCTTCTTCGGAACCTGCAGTGATGACTCCAAAAGAAAGTTGCGTTGGAGTTGAATGGCGAATGAACTAACAGCTCCGAGATTTATGGTTTTCTAAATTAGAAAAAGTTATTACGATTTACTATTATTGTAAGCATTTTAATGTTCTAATGTCGTCATAATACAACATTACTAAGTAATGAAACTTGATTTTCAAAGTGATAGTGGCGTGAATGATACATGGTAGCAAACATGTCGAATTAAAATTTTGTGGCAAAGATTTTTGACTCGAACATTTATCCTTGGTCAATGTATGGACGATGACCTTCGATTTAAGATATACTAGCTTTCGGGCGCATACGGGGACCGCGTGCGACGTTCTAAAATTGTAAGTAATCGAAATAATGTATGGAAAAAATATATGAAATTCGCAAGTAAGTCTTTTCGCGTACTGCAGAATACACTACAAAACAAACGAAATCGATTATGCGAAATCAAAACAATCCCTCTAAGATTAAAATAATGAAAACAAAATTAGAGTAAGAAAAATGATATATATATATAAGATTAAATGTAGCAATAATTTAAGTAATGGAAAAGATCCAGTAAGTAATGAAAAAGAAATGCAATCGAAACAAATTCAGGATAAGACTTAAGAAATGATTATCACTAAAAAGATATATAAGATTTGATAAAGTAAAATATTTGAAAGTCAAAACAAACTCATGGTAAGACTAAATAATGGAAAAGAAGTCATTTATGTAACAGAAAATGAAAATTAACGGAAAGATTCATGCGATCAAAATAGAGTTACAAAATCATGATAAGAATAAGTTTATCATAGTATTGAAACAACGTGAACAATTATTTAAACTTTTTAACTGAGAATATAACATGAGAAAGTAATTTGACTGAAAACTACCTAAAAGTATAAGTATAATCTCTTGTGTTGTTAAAGATTGTAAACAATCGATTACCTTTCTAGCTGAGCGAGACCGTTAATCCACCTGCAATAAAAATATCATAGAAGCCAATTAAAAATTCAAATAAATTCAACATTAATAAATTTGGGACAGAACTGCACTTTGTAATACCTAAGAAAAAAAATACGAAAAAAAAAACAAAAATAGAACAAATTAGGCAAAATGATGCAGATACCACTTGTTGGTTAATATCTAATATTAATATCAGGAAAGAGGTTCTTGTATAGACGCAATATCTACAATATAACTATAACGTAACAATAATTGAATACATAAAAAAAAAAAGTGAACCGATCGTTCTTCACCTCAGTCAAAATTCTTGTGTTTATGCATGATACGTATATTAAAGAATGACCTGCACAATTCGAAGATCCATAAATATATTAGGAAGAGCAATGCATAAAAAATAAATTTCAAAAGATTCACAACAAACAAAAGAAAAAAAAGAAAGAAAGAGAAACGAAAGTTGAGTTGCTACTCATGTTTCTTATAAATTGATACAAATCATGCGGAAGAGTTGGATTTCCAATATAACCAACCAAAGGAGAAGAGTAGTGGCCTGCAGTTACTTCAATTTTGAATTCAATCAATTTAAATTTTTTTAACTGCCACATAATTCAATTAAACATTGAGGGGGAACTTTTTTTGGAGGAAAAATGTGTGACCGCGTGTTCTTTTTTTATTTTTTTTTAAAAAAACAATTGTGATAAGTTTTTAAAGATCCTTAAAAACTTATCACAAGATCATGGGAAAGTTGGTTGGATAAAATGTGACATGTTTTTTTTTTCGTAAGGAGGAAATAAAAAATTTAAGAAAGTGGGTAGTTTTATTTTGTGAAAAATAGATGAATAGATAGACGTTAATTCAAACATTCATTTTTTTCTGTATTTAAATAGGCAAGCACGGGGTAAATTTGGAAAACACAATTTTGGTATAACAACTCCCTTTTTGTGAGGAAAACTGTCGTTTGTGAGGGGGAAATAGCTTTTTTTTTATATAGTAATAGATGGTGGATAAAAGCTTATGCGGTAATTAATCCACAAATTAAAGAAAGAAAGAGAGAGGTCCTTCTTTTTTAGGGTTTTTGTCTTCCACGGTGAGAGAATTGAGTGTCTTTCCATTAAGGCCTTCTGCGACATATCGTGGCGGGTTTCACAACAGCGGGAGGGTCATCTTAACCTTGACACCTTCACCTTCGTCTTGGGAGATTTTTTTCTCATAGGGCTAGGGTTTTGTTAGGGCTTTTTCTTTCCTTTTTTTTCCTCTTTCCGATTCTTGTTTTCAATCTGTTCTCTTTTCTTCGTCTGTATTTTGTTTTAATCTTTGATTTACTGCAAGGTTGATTCTTTTGATTTCGTTCAGATTTCTAGGGACGTTTGGCTCATCACGGTTCAGACGACTCCGGCTTTATGGGAAGCTGGTACGGGGTCTCAGAGGTATGAACCGGATTCGGGGTCTAAGGAGTCAGAGGGGAACTCGCACACAACAGGTATAGAGGAACGACATATTTCGATTAATTCAAGTGAATCCGACGGACTCGGGAAACAGAAAGTAGTGGAGCGCATGGAAGCAATTGCTGCAACGGCTACGAACCTCGGCATGGATGAGGTTGGAGTGTTAGAAAGTGGACTGGAGGTTGCAGTAACATCGGGGGATACATATGAGATGAGCGACAACCAGAGGTTGCAGGGACGAGAGGAAAGGATAGATGTACCGACAACAAGTGGGAGTGCGAGTAATCAAAGGAAAGTACGTATAAAACGTGTTCCAAAAAAAATCTTGGCTGAAGTTTCGAGTGCAAGAGCACAGTCTGGGGGAGGTAGGAAGAGAAAAGAACAAGTAGATTGAAACAATAGGTCGGGAAATCAAAAAAAACAAAAGGGCAGCGAAGAAAGACAAATTATCTCAATGGTGGCGACTGCAGAGCAGTCCTGCCGATCACACTGAAAATCTTATCTTGGAACTGTCAGGGCCTGGGGAACCCTTGGACAATTCAAGAACTCCAACGTACGGTAGTTCAACATAATCCCTCTCTAATTTTCCTTATGGAAACTCGATTATCTAAAAGGAAATTAGAGGTTCTTAGAGATAGTTTGAATTTTTTTGGAGTAGCAGTCAACGCAGAGGGCCAGTCGGGTGGTTTAGCACTTTTGTGGAAAAAGGATATTGACGTAAGACTGGTGAGCTTTTCGAAATATCACATGGATGCTATGATTTTTTGCTCTAGAATTATGAACGAGAGGCGATTCACAAGGTTTTATGGCGAACCCGACGTAGCACGACGCAACACATCATGGGATCTTCTTCGCGGACTGAGTCACGCCTCATCGAGACTGTGGTTGTGTGCAGGGGATTTTAGTGAGATTTTACATCATATTGAGAAGGCGGGAGGTAATCCGAGGGCGATTTGACAAATTAGGAACTTTCGAGCTGCACTTGGGGACGCGGATCTTGGGGATATTGTTTTTGAGGGATCTAACATCACATGGTGCAACAGATGGCCTAATCTGAGAATGGTTTAGGTGCGCCTTGACCGTGCTTGTGCTAATAGCGGATGGAGTTCGGTGTTTACTAAGACAAAGGTTTCACATATTAATAACATTATACTCCGACCACTAAGCCCTTCTCATTAGTTGCTTGCATGAGGAAAGTTCTACGACGTCGTGGCAAAATAGATTTAAATTCCATTTTGAGGCGACATGGGCGTTAGGGACGGAATGTGGAGAGCTTCTTGAGAATATTTGGCACGCTTTGGGAGTGACAGAACAACCCTTGATGTCAAAATTAGCTTAATGTAGCGCGGGTTTGAAGATGTGGTCGAGTTTGTCGGGGGTAAAATTGAAGAAACGCATTGAATCCCTTAGTAAGGATATTGCAGAAATTCGGCAGGGTAGGATTACTGAGGCTTCAAAGGGGCGGGAAATCTTACTGAAAAAGGAACTGGAGACGACTCTTGAACAAGAAGAAATATATTGGAAACAGAGGGGGAAAGTCCAATGGCTCCGGGAAGGGGATAAGAACACAATGTTTTTTCATTCTAGGGCATTCGAAAGGAAGAAAAAGAATGAGATTCGGGGAGTTAGAGGTGCTGATGGGGTTTGAAGGGACAAGCAAACTGAGGTCGAGGCAGTTATTCAAGAGTACTTCAGTTCTCTTTTTCACTCCGGGCAGCCAAGTTATGAGGATATTGAGGGAGTCTTGGCCGTGGTGCAACCGAGCGTGTTCGAGGAGATGGATCAACTCTTGAATCAACCATACAGTGCTGACGAGGTAACACGGGCTGTCTTCCATATGTACCCTTTTAAATCTCCTGGTCCTGATGGATTTTCTGCAGTTTTTTACCAAAAATACTGGCATGTTGTTGGTCCTGACATTACTAAATTTTGCCTTGATTTTCTTAATCATAAAATTCTTCCTGAAGGCATGAACTTTACTAATATTGTACTTATTCCTAAGTGTGACCAATCAGAATTCATGAATCAATTCTGCCCTATTAGTCTATACAATGTGTGTTTTAAAATTGCATCAAAAGCCATTGCTAATAGATTAAAAACGATTTTGCCATCTATTACTTCTGAATCGCAGTCAGCTTTTATTCTTGAACGTTTGATTACTGACAATATTCTAGTTGCTTTTGAGATTAACCATTATCGTAAGATGAAGGATTAAAGGTGGAATAATCACCCCTATTAACAACAACATAAGGATTAAAGGTGGAATAATCAAATGGATGTGGATTAACAAAAGTAGGTGTTTGAGAAAGCAGATTAGTCATTTAAAGGAGAAAAGAATGACGTGTGTCTGATGGCTCACGATGATACATGTAAATATCAAAGTTTTCCAATATATTTCCTTTAGTAAGTATGATTACAATTTTGTGGAAGTGCAACTCAAATGATTTTGTGGAAGTGCAATTCAAATTACATCAACAACATTCCAAGAATATTGCAAGTCTTCAAAGTGATATAGTTTTATTCTTTATCCGTATCTTGTGAAACCTGTTCACTTGATAATTTTTATCTTTAACAAAGAACAACCAAAGGAAGGTCTTTCCAGTTCTAATTTTGTCGCCTGTAGAAATTCTATTTTGCATTTTTTGTTGAAATCTCTACAGAATTAAAAAGTTTGTCTATCTCCAAATATTAGTCAACTGCATTAATGTTAATATCACTTCTAAACTATCATTACAATGAATTATGCTTGTCTTGTTGAATGGAGTTCATCGCACATTATCTTTTGAAAGAAGAGGAATGCGAAGCGTGCTTTGTGAAAAGCTCGAGAAAATGAGCCTATAAAATGGTAAATCTGTAAATGACTATTTTTTATGATGTAATAAGTATCACCAACCAAACCTCTAATTTTGCTTTAATCATCCAACTGTCCATGAATAAAATGTACCAACCAAACTACTTTTTCAGTAAGCACTTAATTACACGGTGTATGACTAATGTGTAGTGATTATAAAAAAGAATTAACCAAACCCACCCCGATACAATAATATGTGTATGTGTATGGCAAAGTAAAATTGCATTAGAAGAAAAGTTTACAATGATACATATTTCTTGTAAAACATAGAACGAAAAAGAAAAGAAATGCCATCCAAAATGTTATGTCCATCTTGCAAGATTGTGGTCACTCTTGTTGCCAAACCTTGGATCTTTTGTGATCTTTCATTCGAGTTAAAGTTTTTAATTTTTTGCAAGATCATTAAAATCCTCATCAAGAGAGCATAAAAACTCGTTGGGTGATGCAATTTGCTCCGATAAAAAAGTTACTTGAGTACGATAATATTAACGTTACTCTATTATTACTTTCAAATAATCGGGACTATAAAAAATATTTAAGTTTTTCAATAAAAAGAACAAGAAATTTACGCAAAATCCTGAAATCCCACATGACATTCACTAATTAGTCGATTGAAAACATCTAGATACAGCAATATAAATTCTTAAGGCATGTCTTATACGTTTAAGCTTTTAATTTCACATAGACATTTCACACGTCATATTTATAAAAGAAAAATTACACACGTACCCCTTCAGGTATGGGGTAATTACATGGATACTCTCATCTTTTTGAGGATTATTAAATATTGTCCTTCGTTTATTATGCATAAAAAATGAATAAATTATTTTTTTGAAAAAGACATTTATTTTATTAAACATAATTAATGGGACTTATTTTCTAAGTCGTTTCAGTTTACTTTTTCATTTCTAATCTATAGTAAATGTGGCACACATGAGTTTACATTTTGTAAGTTTTATTTTTTATTTTTTACATTAGCTGCAAGAAGTGTTTATGTAATTTTCCAAATATAAAGATGTTCATATAGTTACCATGTAAATGAGGAGTGTTTGACTTTAGTTTCTTAATACTTGGATCTTTTTTGAAATTTTGTTGGTTCACATAATTCCTTCAATAATTTTGAACAAAATTTGCTCAATCACAACATTTTTGTTGAATTCTCACTGTATTTCACAATGTATGATTATGAAATTACTCATTTTAATTTTCATTTTAAATATATTACATTAATATAATAATCTCCTTGCTTAATATAAAATAAATCCAACTATTATATATTAATGGGTTACACCCTTTGACAGTTGGGATAGTGGGGGCGGCCTAAAATTACTAACTTAGCCGATATTGAAATGACAATAATACCCCCGGCATCATCACAAAATTCCCCCACCTCTCTCCTCTCCCACATATGATTTCTATTTCTACCTTAATTTCTTCGTCAGTTATTGACACAGCAAAAATCAAGAAAAAACACACACAGAAAACTCTGTTCAATTGTGAAATTGACCCACCAAGTGCATCTCTTTGGCCTTTCATTGCAGTCAACCGAGGAATATTACACACTTCTTTTTTGGGTTTCTTAAATTTAAGGTTTCCAGTTGATTTAGTATTTGGACAGACAAAAAAGATTGGATTTTTATGCCACATGCATCGTTATTAGCGCGTGTTTGAATGTTTGTTTTGTTCTTTTTGGGTTATTTATGAATCTTTTTGTGTGGGTTTTAGAGGAGAAGTGATGATCTAGGGTTTTTGAGGACTGGGTTTTGTTTTGTTCTAATGGGGAGCACGGGTGAAGCTGACAGAAAACGACGCCACTTTAGCTCGTTATCCTCGCCCACCGCGGGGACACCGAAGAAACAGCCTTTCCCGCTGTTATCTGAGGAGAAAAAGGTTGTTTATTAGTTGCCTTTTATTATGTTTTTTGATCCTGCAAATTGCGGCTTTGTTGTTTCTATCACGATTGGATAAAGTTAACGACTTTTCTTTTAGTTCATTTGGGTGGTCAATTTGTTCAATGGAGGGGGTTATTACTATGAGTGATCTCGGATGCAGCTTTTGTTATACTCATGTTGTTTGTTTGGTATGAAGCTTTTAAATAGTCTCACTTGATTGTATGAAATTCTGGTGATGAAGTGCGTTAAGCTGTTGCGTGTCTTGTGTATGCGGAAGCCTTTGATTTGGGGTGTTGGATTTATGATTCGGCATGTTGTAGTTGTGTAGTTCGATGTGATTTTGTTCATTAAATGCTCACTCAATAGTTTTGCTGTGCTGCACGATGTCAACGTAATTTCTTTTCAGATGTGATGTTACTAAATCAGGTTTAGGATCGCTCCTTCCATTTCACCTGCTCAGAATTTAATGTGGACCTATAGATTTCATTTGGTTTGACTCATTGATTATGCTTGGATGTTTAAAATCTTTATGAGAAACAACAGGGGCTTTTCTTTCTGGTCTCTGTTTCGGAGTTATAGCTTTGGCTGTATCATTGTATTTTATGGTGAAATAACTGTAACGATATTTTCCAAAGTTAGGTAGTAATTGCATTTTTTGAAGGCAAAGATAAATAGTTTCTTCACTTTAAAGGAAATAATAAAGAAATATTATATCATTAAAATAACAAACAGATTTATGTATTGAACAAAACATACCTGCTCACTTCACATGATGCTCTTAACATATATTTTGGATTGATGAGTACTTTCAAGGAAAACTTACAAGTTAGTACTTGGATCTGATACATTGGAAGAAAAATAGTAGTATTACAATTGGATTTCTATTTTATGTAAATACTCCTTACCTGGTAGTTTAACAGAGCTGTAAGAAAACTGGGAAGTGATAACATAAAATGTCACGATTTTGGATAGCTGAGTAGATATTGAATCCTATTTTCTTGAATCCTGAGTCCAAACTGGACTTAACAGTCCATTTATTTATTCACTGGGGGGTTTGATGCTTGCGATGGGCTCGTCCAGATATCTTGCCAACCAATGTACTATGACTTTGCCAACCCAAAGGATGTGCTGTTTATTTGAATGTGGCAGAGCATGCTGCAACGCGTGAAATGTTTTTTAATGTCTGCTCTAACAACCACAAAATTCATTCTAACATTTGATGACGCCTTTACAAACTGGTTGGCCAGCACCTTTAGTTGTCTTGTGTGAAGAATGAGCAGATCTGAGAATTCAACAGTAAGTAGAGAGAATGACGAGAATTTGGATGGGCGGGGAGAGATGATGCTGATGTTTCTTTGCTGAGGTTGAGGAGTTTGGTGATCCATCGACAAGTATACTGCTTGGACTTGGCTGAAAAGAAGGCAAAGATGGAGTACAGCCCAAAATCGTGGCGCATTGAGTTTTGACATGAGGCCTTTTAACTTTATTTGAGTTGATGAGCTAACTGATTTATTTAATTCAGCTGAATAACTGAACAACTTTGAGACGCCGCAAGAAAATTTAATTGTTAATGACCACTTACTTTACTCATAATCTAAGATGACTATTTAACTGCGGTTGTGTTGTAAGGAAATCCCAAGATTTGAGATGTTCTATGAGTCTCTCAAATTATGTTATAGTACTTTTTCTAGGTTATAATTGCTTTTTACTGTTCAATTAAGCTTTGGTTCTTGAATGTTTGAACACTCCAGTTTATGCTCTCACTCTCACCTGCTGCTCAATATGCGACCCGTTGGCTCTGGTATCTTTACACTCTGCGCTTCTTACAAGAAAAAACAATTCGTTTCTGATGGGACTCATGTATTGAGTTTTTTGGGTAATCTGACGATAGTTGTAGCACTGCATCTTCATATGTATCTTGGTTACTTTCTTATGAGTTAATTAGGTAATAATGTAATATAGACGCTTGTGGCTTTATGTACTTTTTGAGTCGATCTACTATTTGTGAATTCCTTTTGCTGCTTAATTTTAGTTTACCTTCTCATTTAGTGCAACATATTCAATTAGTGGTTGCATATTTTTGTCCATATATTCATGATGACAATATGTAATGGTTGATATTTTCAATGTTGTAGCTCGATGCGGCAGTGCTTCAATTTCAGAATCAAAAACTTTTACAGAAGTTGGAAACTCAGAAAGTTGAGATAAGTGCTCTTGAAGACAGATATTGTCAATTGGAAGAGGATCAACATTCCTATGGGAAGACATTGTCTGTGGTCGGTAATTCCTGGGAAGAGGTACTTGTCTATAGTTTGCTCGTTCATTGTTTCCTAAATTATTATTTAACTCTCGTCAACCTCCATCTCTGTGAGGTTTTCGTCTAGCATTTACTTTAGCAGGCCAGTTTATACTAACATAAATAGGGAACCACAGGAAACTGGTTCTGTTTTGCCTTTCCTTTGCCACTTGTTTTCTTCGCCATTTTTGCTCAGTATTTCCTCCAACATGAAGAGTTTTAGTCAACTGTCTCCTACTCATCAATGTTTAAGTACCATAGATTTAGCATTATAGAGTCGGGTATGCATCGTATTTCACCTGTAGACTTGACTACCATTTAGTTTACACCAAAGAAATGGTACTAGTTATTAGGACTGTCCTAATTTCAATCACAGATGTTGCCACCGCTTTGCTGAATTCCTAAAATCAATGATCAAGAATCAGAATAGGAAAAGGGAAAATTCTTTTTTGAGTAGAACCCACCCCAACTGTGTGTGATTTGCTTTGACCAGCACGGAACCCTCACTTTTGGGATGTTGCATTATTTTAGTGCTTGTACCAACTTTAGAGACTTAAAGATCGTGATTTTGTTTGGTGGTTTGTCACACATTTTTTTGAAGTAGTGGACATATTTGTTTTCATTCTTTTAGTTGCTGGTTATACTTTCCAAGTTCCAATAGTTTAGAGGTGTTACCATCTTCAAACGTTTATAGCGATGGTTCAGTGGTCTATATCAGTTTTTTTCCTGTATTTGCTCTGATGCTTCTTATTAGCGGTCATTCATGAGAGGTTTCTCCGAGTATTGAACAAATTGGAGTCAGAATATGTTTACACTTGTCGTAGTGGTAGGGAAGCATTATTGCTTGTAGACTAGGTCTTTTTCCTTTAATCTGTGAATCTTTTTTGAAACATGTAAAGGAAAAACCATCCCCTGAGTTGGGTCAGTAATGTTCCAGACGTGGTTATTTGCACTTCCGTTGCAATATTTTAGGCGCAGTCATAATAAGCCAATTTAGAACCAAATATGTATAGCATTTTTTATTTTGTTTTCTTAACTACTGATTGTACCATGTGTCAGCTGGTGGATGACTTGAAATCACGCTCTAATCATATTGAAAAATGCGTGAAGGATGGGCGAGGTTGTGATCGCCAAATAGTCAAAGACGGTGAGTGATGCCTATCTTAATGAAGATTCTTTTTATATTCTTTTTCATTTTTCCGTTGGTATGTTGTTTCCTTGTCAAAATCACTTCGACAATTTTGTGTGTGAACGTTTAGATACTCTCTGGCATTCCTTCAATTATTTTATTTTTTAAAATTAAATTAATTTTTAAGCAGGGATTACTAATGATTGTTTGATATCGGTAGTATCCGACGTATTTTACCTTATTTGCAGATATATCAAGAATGGTCAATTTTGTGGTGCATTTATTTATTGCGATTCTTAACGCTAATAAATCCAAGGTGTATTTACCTTTTTGCTGTCCAATAATAATTATGTATGTTTATTTTTCTGATGGGCTATTTTATGGTGCGTAGACTGGTCATATATTCATTTTCGTTTATGTTTTCTAGGGTTTGTGCCGCTTTGGACAAGAATCTCTTTTGTTCTTACTGTTTATTATTTATTTCTAATTATTTCATTCGTGGCAAAAACGGAAGATTGGACATTCAAAACATTGGTTGTGAAAGGTCTCTCCATTTGCCTCCTTCATCGTTTTTTTTTTCTTGACTTTTTGGCGCTTGTCACTTCAAACGATGAATTGAAGATCTGATCGCAATAGTATAGCTGCCATTAATCGGTACTACTTTTCTGCTCAAGTTACCTTAATCGGTACTAGTTTAATGTACCTCTGTGCATCTTATTTTTTCTTTATTTATTCGATTAGTAACTAGATTCTTTATTTATTTGATTAGTAACTATATATTAGGATTAAAGGCATGTTCGTTGTAGTTGTAAACAGGGGTGGCCTATGATTGTACAGCAGCTTTTGTTGGAGTATGTTTTTATGTAGGAAGACTATGAAAGCTGCAATGCCCTGATTTTGAGCGTTTTTAGAGAGTGATTTTCAAATGGAAAAGCCAGCGTTACTTTTGTCATGGGCATTCTTGTTGGGTTGTAGCCAATTGTGAAATATGCAACATCTTTACGATGTGAATGTGGATGAGACGTGTATTATCTCTTTTTTCTTGTTAAATTATTTTACAATTTTTTGTTACTGTGTGATCATGTTTCTGTCGTAGTGGTTTAAGTTGTACGTTTGAGATCTAAAGATTTGGATAAGTTTTCCAGCGGCTGCAGTGTGTAGACGCCCCTAATGGCATGCTCTGTGAGAAATGCCTTCCGATGAGTTTCTGTATGTATATAGTTTGCTGAAAAGATGATTGCAGTTCCTATGTATTTTGCCACATTCCTTTTTTATTTATTTATTTTAATTTTTTATGTAGCATACGTGATCTCTGATAGTGGGCTTTGGTTCCTTTTAAATTTATATGCTAATGAAGTCATAATAATTGCTTGTTAGATGCCGATTCACCCCCAGAAGATGCATTTTTGAGCCGGCTCTTAGAAACAGGTGCAACTGAAAGTTGCTCAGCTAGTACAACTGCAAATTCTATGGAAGGAGATAGATCACTGGGTGTTCGGACAGCAGAAAAAACAATGACCATTACGCGCAATATAGTGGCTTCTCTGGAAGATCTGAATGATTTGAAGAATAGGTTGTATGCCACTTCTTTGAAGGCTCTCTCGTCGAATGGTAAAACTACGTGAGGAATATGTGTTCTCGAAACTTCTTGTCTACTCTAAATGTGTTCTCTTGATCAATTTATATCCTTCCTCTTCCACTCTTCTCTTCACTTCATGTATTTGTGTATCCTACTGTCACTTACTTTCCTTTCGGCTCACTCACTGTAGGACAGAGCGGGAAGTTGGTCTCTTCTGATCTGCAAACTGAAGTTAAGGACTTGAGAATAGCAGTTGCCAAACTTCACTTGAAACACAAGTCACTGGCTGGTGAACTTCAGAACCATAGGGACACTGATGCAAGGAATAAAGCTGATCTGGAACGGCTCAAAGGTATGCTGTATTTTTCTTGTGATCTATGGTGGTGCTCCTAAGCCAGCCTATCTGGATCTGTTTGGTGTTCCCGTAGGATAGGACGCTTCTGAATGCATATAATGAGTTGAGTTTTATGTGTTGATCTTACTGCCCTGTAATTAATTAGTGAAACATGCATAAAATAACTTGAAGTTTCTTTGTGGGTATTTGAGTATGCTTTGCTGATTTATCTATAGCTATTTTTCTATAATGAAAAAGATCAAAACCCAAATAAATGACACCGCCATGTATTTATCCCAACTCTAAAAAAAGAATAGAAGAGATCATACTTCCATCGCGATAATCGATTAACTGTTTCTGTTGAATGTTTGCTGATACTTCCCATCCTGCTCTCCTGCTTGAGTTGTTATACTGTTCCTGTTCTGGTAATCCAATTTGTTCTGAGGATTTAGGCATCCTCCCTATTGAAAGAGAAATGGTGTGGGGGAGTTGTGAGTTCTTAACCCCTTATTGAAATTTGTTGATATTGTTTTCCTTCATGTTTTTGTTCTATTCACCAAAATAATATTGTTGGTTTCTAAATTATTTCAAACAATGATGATACTATGTGCATTTTATATTGTTATTCTACAAATGTACCTGTTTGTTTTTTGGTGCAGCTTTTATCTGTTACTGACAGTTTCTTTTCCATCTAAAGGGGAGTTGCAAAGTACTATTGCTGAACTGGAAGACAGCAACCGTAATTTGGCAATTCTAAAAGTAGAAAAGGAATTGGCAAAGGGGGGGGCTTTCCCTGTTCAGAATCGAGGAAATAAGCAGGGTACAAGTGAAAAAGCAAGTGACAAACAAAGAGATTTGCAAGACATGGAATCCACATTGAAGGAGCTATTGGTTAAGTTTTGTTGTATTTGGTGTTATATGGCTATCTTGGTACTCTTAATGTTACTGACTAATAGGTATTTGTGTGCAGACGCAATCTGCATCTCGACTAGATGAACTCAAGCAGCTTCACGAAGATAGGATAGATATATTGAGGAAATTGTCGATTTTGCAGGTTAGTCTATTTTCTTTCTGTGTCAGTCATGTACATGTCCTTTTTTTCTTGTTATTCATTCATTTTGTTAATTATGTGTAAATTTGACATTGGCAGAGAAATGTAAAGAATGTTAAGTGCATTCATTCGGCCCAAGCATATATCCTGCTGAAAGATGAACTTATAAAAGCCAAGGCAAATGTCATGCAATATCAAGCTCTTTACGAGAAACTGCAGGTAGTATGGAGGAGTAGTTTAATTTTGCTTTCGTTCATTGTTTGCTCAAGAGTTTCAAATAGTTGTACTAATCCACTTAATTGAATTCAGGTTGAGAAAGAGAGCCTTTTCTGGCGAGAAAAGGAAAGTCAAATGAAAAATGAATTGGTCGATGTAATTCATCGATCGTCAGCAGTTGCTGCATCCAGAATTAGTGACCTAGAAATGGAAATAAAGAGATACATTAAACAGAAAGAAGAGATTGAAACCAAATTAGCAGAAGCATCTAAAGAACCTGGTATAAAGAATTGACTTCATTTGCCCTTATGTTTCTTTGTTTAGGTGGCGTGCTGCTATATTGCTTTCTCCAATTTCAGGTAGGAAAGAAATCATTGCGGAATTTAAAGCATTGGTTTCATCGTTTCCTGAGAAAATGGGGAACATGCAGAATCAGTTAGCTAAACACAAAGAGATTGCTGGAAATATCCATTGTTTGAGAGCCGACGTTCAGTCCTTGACCAATATTCTTGATCGCAAGGTCGGAGTGCTTTGTGTTTTCATCTTCGTAGTTTTTTTTCCCCCTCATGACGAAGCATTTAGTTGTTAATGTCCATAAATATTTTATGCAGGTTAAGGAATTTGAAAATTTGACTTCAAGAACAGCTCAGCAAAGTAGCGAAATCAAAAAACTGCAAGCTATGGTATGAGTTAAGGACTCTATTGTATAAAGAGTAGGAGACAAAATATTTATGTACATTCAGTTAATTTGACTTGCAATCCTTCCTCTTTAATAATGTGAAATACGATCTTGTCTTTCCAAGTCCTATATTTTCTGTCCAGCCTAATTCATGAGTGTGTAGCATAGTTTTACTTCCTGGCATAAGGAGTAGTAATATCTAACATAGGTTAAAGAATAATGGAGAGATTCAGTTTAACATTTTTTTATTGGTGCAGCTTCGTGATTTAGAGGTGACTAATGCCGACTTGAAGCTTTTTTCAGAAATGTATGGACGCGAATCAACTGATTCAAGGTTAGCTTTCTCCAGTATTGGGTTCCATGAACTTTTATTGAACTGTGGCTTATTTACTGTTTTGAGTATTTCGACTCTTCTAAATTCTCACCTCACTGAGAAGAGTTCTGCCATCGGATTGCATGACTACTTTTATGTCCCATTGCACTCCCTAGTGAATTCATTAAGCTAATCGAGAAAGCTCTTGAAAGTAGAAACTAGATCACGTTTGTTTTACCTGCAAGCAACTATTTAGAACTTTTTAGTAATTGGAGATTGTATGCAGGGAAGTTAGTGAAGCTAGAAGTTCGGAAATCAAGGCTTGGGCTCGTGTTCAGAGCCTCAAGTCATCTCTTGATGATCATAATTTGGAGTTGCGAGTTAAAGTTGCGATTGAAGCTGAGGCAAACGCCCAGCAAAGATTAGCTGCCGCGGAAGCTCAGATTGCTGAACTGAGGCAAAAGTTAATTGCTTCAAAAAGGTTAGTTCTTGTCTATTATTGTTGCTCATTAGTTATGTGATTTTTCTTTGAACAATCTGAGTTATATCTACGGCTTTTATTGTTCATATCTGCTTATTCTCAGCTATTTTTTGTATTTGTGCACTGGATAAATGTAGCTGTTTCTATGGCAGCATGGTGTTTATCAAGTACTACTGATACTCCTATCATATTATAAGAGTTGGCTGGTTTCACTTATTATAGCATTTGGCATATGACTCCTAAGCATTTTCGTTTTCTTCTCAATATTCTTTGACGGTTGACCTGACAAAGAAATCAGATTTTTAAGTGAGTCGCTTTCTGAAGTAAGTTATGTGGTTCGTATCCTTTTTCTACTTTTGGGTGTACCTAAATTCTCTACTAGTGCTTAACAAGATGATGATTAGTTTTGTTGAAGCTGTATCGATAGCTTCCAAATGTATTTGAAGACATGAAACTGCTGAGAGCTATCAATATTGGCTCTTGACCTAAAAGGGAAAACTGTAACTAGAAACTAAACCATTGTTTCTCTGGCTAGTGAATCGCAACTATCGTACAATTTTTCTTTTCATGTCAGCAGTATGAGAGGTAAGAAAAAAGGTTTAACAAATAAAGTGAACTGAACACGGATATTAGAGAATAGTCATGTTATTGAAACCGTTGTCCTAATAAACTGATGGAGCTTGCTCTAGAAGTAGATTGCCTTGCACGGGGGAGGGTGGAGCATGGATTTATAAAGTACATATCTGATATTCCATCCGGCATAAAAACTGGCGAGCACTCAAAATTCTGAATTTCTTTTTTCCATTTCTGTTCCAGGGAAAAAGCAAGTCTTTCTGATGTCCTAAAATCCAAAAACGAAGAAACTGAGGCATATTTGTCGGAGATAGAGGTATTTATTTTAACATATTTTGTAAAATGGATCCCTTGACATGAAAGTATTCTGAAAATTGTCCTTCGTATGCTGTAGACAATCGGACAGGCGTATGATGACATGCAGACTCAAAATCAGCAGCTTCTGCAGCAAGTCACTGAGAGAGACGACTATAATATCAAGGTGATCATTCTCTAATCCCTTGAATTCAGATGGGTTTAACCACCTTTTAAAAAGTTCAGTTTGAGGCAAGTGAGTGCTTCTGCATGCACAACATTTGTCCAAGTGTATTTTGTGAATTTGTGCTTTGCTTAATTATGATATAAATGTTCAGTATGTCTCTTTATTTATGGTTGGTTGTACAGTCTCTCTCTCTCATGTTCACCAGATGCTTGCTATGTAGGACTTCATGGATTCTAGAAAAAATGGTCTTTCTTTTCTAGTCTGTTGAATAACATGTGGTGTTGTGGAAAATACAGTCGCAGCACAGTGATATTAAAGTTCCTTGATACCAGCTATTAAGATAGCCGTTTCTATGTATAATTTTTCTTTCCTGTGACCTGCTTTCACAGTCTCATCATAGTTTTCTTACATGGCCGAGCCTTTCAAATCATTCTTCTTTTGTGCAACCTGCTTTCATACGATCTTGTCAAAGTTTACTTGTGTATAGAAACGTAGATTGAAGACTTGAATTTAACTGATAACATCCAATATGGGTCAGAAACTTGTTCGGTTTTATGGGAGAGATGAACTGACTTTTCCGATAATCCTTGCCCTTTGGTTGGTAGACCAGCAGACAGGAAAGGAAACATAAGACACAATTTTTCCTGATATTTCTTGAACATTCTTATTTATTCCTCGCCAAAATCTGAATTTTGTTGCTGCTTGATCTCTTGTCTGATTTCTTTAAGACATCAAAAGTTTTTTAGTCCTTGTAGATTATTTATGGTAGTGTCATTGATCAATTTTTATTTTGGTTTCACTTTCAGCTTGTTTTAGAGGGTGTCAAGGCAAGGCAGGTGGGAGATGCTCTGGTCATGGAGAAGCGTGCATTAGAGAAAACCGTTCAACAGACCAAGACAACTGTAGATTTTTATGACTTCAAAGTTGGTAGAGTTGAAGATCAGGTAGTAAAGTTGCACATTTGGTGATAAACACTATTTGTTTCATCAAAAGTACTTATCATAATTTTGTTGCAGTTAAAAGCCTACACAGATCACATTCATAGACTTTCTGAAGATAGAAGCCACAGCATTTCCGCTGGAGAAAATATACAAAGAAGGCTTTTAGATGTTAGAAAGTCTTCTCAGCAACTGACAAACACACTTGAAGATGCACAGTCCAAGGTTGACAGCAGCCGGGTGTCCGTAGCTGAGCTGCAGATAGAATTAGAAAAAGAGAGGTATTTGGGATCTGGTTACATTTTCATTTCTGTATGATATGAAAGCTAAGATATTTGGGGATAATTCATCTCCACTACCTAAAGTTATTAACCTTGTGTTAGGTTTGAATAATAACAAGAACAACCCATGAAGTTCTGAAATATGAAGGGCAATGTATATTCAATGTTTTTGCGTTGCTAAGTCATCATGCCTCAAGAAAGTTAATGAAATGTTGTTCTAAACTTCAAAGCACTATTATGACGTACCTTATGTAGTCATCGGAATAGCGTGGGAGGAGGGTGGGAGTTTCTGTATTAGATCAAACTAGATGGGATGTAAATGTAGTCATTCCATTATTTTAACTGCCTTTTGAACTGTTTCGTGTCACTAGGTTTGATAGGAAAAGAGTAGAAGAAGATATAGAAACTCAGAGGAGGAAGGCTCAACTTTTAAAATTGGAAGCCGAAGGTTGTTCCATGACTGAAAAGCTTCGAGAGGAGCTCAAGGAATACAAAGAAATACTGAAATGCAGTGTCTGTAATGATAGGCGAAAAGAGGTATGGTTTTATTTTCAGTTATCGAATTCGGGAATCAGTCATCTGGCATTGTTACCAAAACTTTGCTGTGCATTTGAAGATTCTTTTGTCCTCCTGGTTCCCTTCATTTTTCTTACATGGGTTGGCAGATAAATAACTCTTTATGATGTTGAGTTGATAATTGATTACTACACTGATTTAAAGTATTGAGTTGTTCCTGCCTCATCTAAAGCTTAAGATTGCGAAGAGGTTGCGATGACTGTCGGTTTGTATATTCTCCAACATAGAGTTTCTTAAGTCAGTGATTAGCAACTCTTAATGGAAGTCCAGAGACTTCCGGCTCATAAAGCTATAACCAGATGATATGAGATGTTCTTTTGTTAACTAGATTGTATATTTTTTATATTATTTATTGTAATATTCTGTTTCTCTATGAATGGATAAAAGATGTTTCTCGGTTACGCCTGTCTCTTCATTGGCAGCAAGATTACTGATAAGAGCCCATATGCAGGTGGTAATCACGAAATGCTACCATCTGTTTTGCAATCCCTGTCTGCAAAAAGTCATTGAAAGACGTCACCGCAAATGCCCTGTTTGTGCTTCAAGTTTTGGGCCTAATGATGTCAAACCTGTCTACATCTGATCATCAATTCCAGAACTGTGGAGGATTTTCACATGTATTATGTACTTGATGTGCTGAAACCCGAAAAAGACCACATTTGTTCTCTTTCAAAATTTGCAAGTCCCTTAGACTGCACATTTTAGGTACTTTTTTTTTTTGTTTTTTTGTACTATATCTTCTTTTTTCACTTTTGTTCAGTAGCGGCAGATTGAAATGTGCTCCAGATAGAGGTTTTGGGTGCCTAATGAAATAATAGATGTGGGAGCCCCCAAAATTTGTGAGTGTGTTCGTTAGCCATGTTGAGACACTAGACAACTTTTGAAGTAGCTTATGACTTGTAGCCTGAATAGGGAGCCTTTATTTGGTTTTGATCTTAGTTTCTTGGTTGTTTTTGTATACAAGGTTGTGGTTTTATCTCATTTTTGTCTGTCACTTTGGAGAAAAACCGACTCTATAGACGCACATTTTGTAGAACTTGTTAAAATTTGGTATTGTTTAATGGGGACTTATATGTGATTTGTCTTGAGCTTTTGCATGCGTTGTCCTCTGTCTTTAATCCTTGCGCTGTTCGCTTTCATTCACATTTCTCCTTCTGTTCTTTGTTGTGAAAATACTCCCTTGTGCTTGGTAGGTTAGAGCTGTGTTAAACTTTCACTTGAACTGGAAATCGTGAAGAGATCGTTGACGGTCTTTGTGTGTGCATACTGTGTGTCTGTACTAGTTGGACCGCTCCTTTGTGACATTGTAATTTCCCTCTTTTGTTTAAATGTCGCGAAGTATGTTTCAATTTGGGACCGCTCAAAGTCATCTTATTTCCCCTAATCTGTCACTTTCTAATTCGGGGACAATTTAAGCCTGAATGAGATATTTAGTCACAGTCACCGTAATAGATGTTTGTACCACTAAAGTCGAGGATAATAAGAATATCAGTGAGGTTCATTAGATTTTTGGTCCATAAAAGCTTCTAGCGATATTACTCTGGCGCCCTTGAGGTTTGGCTTAATTGCAGGAAACTCTCGAGAGTAGAAACATTAAAATCTTAAATGGTACAAGGTTTTCCAAATTTACAAAAATTAATGTTGCCGGACTAAATTTAACAATTAAACTAGTAACATGAATTTCAGAATTGTGTCAACTTTGAATTATTGGATAATCTCTTCAACTCGTTCAATTAGACATTCAAATAAAGACGAAATATCTGCAAGTGTCAATATACTATGCTGCTCAATATTTTTACATGCTTGACATCATAGCTGAACCGGAAGAGTCGTATCCTGCGATTTTTGGAACAAAAGGTGGTCTTTTTTTTTTTTTTTTTTTGATAGGAAAAATGATTTGTTGAGGTGCTTTACAGTGAACATCACAAATTACAATGATAGATTATCACCAACCGGAGAAAAGATCACTCCTACAACAAGAGAAAAAATCATCCGAAGAAAATGAACTATAAACCTGAAGTTTGGCAAACTCTTGGACACTGACACGAATCCGAAAATGAGTTGGAAAATTAGAAACTGTAACCTTTAACCATTTTCAAACTTTAATTTTTATGAGTTCTACCAAATGAGATGAGTTGACATATTTTCTCCGAAAGAGTAACCAGTTTCTTGATAACCAGATTTTCCAAATGATGATACACCACGTCCCTCTCCATATACGTTTGTTAACCTACATGAGATTGATTTCACGAAGGTGAAGAAAATGCAGTCGGTGTATTACTCATTACAGTGCGAATTTGCATCCACTCGCAAATCTGCATCCAAATTGCATATGAAAAAGGCACTTGAAAAAGATATGTTGTGTCGTCTCAACCTCAGTCCTGCACCAATCACAACTCATAGCATCAGTCACCCGAGAGACACCTCTACAAGACAAATTAAACTTAAAAAGGATCCTATTCAACATTACTTTGCAAGTAAAGATAGAAACTTTAGGTGGCGCCGAATAATCCCAAAACAATTTAAAGTTTACCTTTTCTTAGTCTTAGTAATGGTGATTTAAGTCTCCGGAGACCAGTTTTTCGATATGACATGTTTCCAATTCTAGTGTGTTATTGGTTCTTTTTATTTTCTTTTCAATTTCCATATTCTAATGTGCATTATATCTGATTTATGTCACTAGAATCACGATATTGGCTGGAACTTGATATGTGACATATGCTAAGGGGTTTGAATTTAGAGATCTTTATCAAAATTTCCCCTCCCCCTAATATGACAAGAACTAAAATTTGTTCTTATAATAAAAAAAAACAAAATCAGAACTAAAATTATATAACAGACCAAAAGAAATATGTGGGACAAATTGATATAAAAAGAATGCGTCACCCGCTATATTAAATCGTCAAAAATCATCGCCATAAAGTAAAAATTAGAGAAATATCATCAAATTACAAAGTGCAGCAACAGGGTATTGCCGTACGTATTATTCCCCTGCACTTCTTCAATTTTGTGACCGAGATATTTTATATACATACATACAACAATCCCAGGATAATAATTTAGTAATGGAAGGTGTTAATGTAATGTCGTTACGAGCATCATCCTCAGCCACCCCTGTTGTATTTTCTTTCCCAAAATCCATTCTTTTCAGGCGTGCCCGGATACCCTTTAAGCAATCATCATCATTCCCCGTTATCAAAGCTCAACAGGTGTGTTCAATTTCAATCCCATTCACTTTCCTATTTGTCTTTATTCATATTTGCTTTTGGGTTTTATGTGGCATGTAATGATGATGTTTGTTGGGTTTTAATTGATTCTCGTACTTGTTCATTGTGTGGAATGTTAAAAAGATTCCATTTTGGAGATGAGATTTTGGTAAAAATCAAATCTTTATACGTATACTTGCTTGAATGTTTGGATTTCAAATGGGGTTGCTACATTTTACTTGGAATTGATTATATATATATATATGTGTGTGTGTGTGTGTGTGTGTGTGTGTGTGGACATGGGCTTTTGGTAAAAATCAAATCTTTATAGTATACTTGCTTGAAGGTTCTGATTTTAAACGGGGTTGTTACATTTTACCTGGAATTGATAAATATGTGTGGCGGATGGTTAACGTGATCATTGCATTTCGAGTAGGTGATTGTTAAATTGGTGCTTAGGTTGTTGGGATTGACTTTGAAAGTTAACTTGTTATACTTTAGATTGACGTGAAAGAGGGGTCGGGTGCAGTGTCGGATGCTATAATTCCGGAGAAGGATGAGCTCAAAGCTAAGGAGAGTGAAGTTGGGATGTTTCAAGATGAGGTTTCTGCTAGTCAGGGTATAAAGATAAGGAGGCGGCCTCCAACTGGACCACCTCAGCACTACGTTGGTCCCTTTGAGTTTCGCTTGCAGAACGAGGGTAATACCCCGCGAGATATTCTTGAGGAAATTGTGTGGCACAAAGACACGGAAGTGGCTCAGGTGCTTTTGGATTCGGTTGTTTGTTGTTTGGTACTTTTTTGTGACGGTTATGTCAGTGATGTTTTTGGGTTTGGTGTGCTAGATGAAAGAGAGAAAGACACTAGGGCAGTTGAGACAGTTGCTTGAGAATGCTCCGCCAGTCAGAGATTTTATTGGAGCTCTTAAAGAAGCAAACACACGAACTGGATTGCCGGGTTTAATTGCTGAGGTTAAGAAGGCTTCTCCAAGCAGAGGAGTTTTGAGAGAAGATTTTGATCCTGTAAGTCTGTGATTTCACTTGCCTTTAATGGTAGATCCTTTAATATTCCATTTATCTTAATATTGGAAATCATGTAGTTATAAATTGATGGGCCTTTCCTGACATCTATAAGTGAAGTCATACTGATGAGTTAGCTACAACTTATAATTTCTATCAGTTATACCGGGTTTACTCTGTTCCTATATATGATTAAGTTTCCTAAAACTGGTTGCTTCCCATTTTGCACTTGAGGCATGAAACCTCAGTATAGCTAGAATGTATTTAAAGAAAATGTACGTGAAATTTTATGTTATGAAATATGAATAAAGTCTACCACAAAGTCAAGTACAAAAGCCTCAGAGCTTCTTAGGAGAATGGAAACCTCTACGAGTCTTGCATTATCTAGGATCATGAAGTCTTGGGCTTGTAGGTGGTGTTTGCAAACTCTAGTGGAAAAGTAGAAGTTCATAATTTTAATTTAAGCTTCCAAAACACTTAAATTTAAAAGTTGTGAGTGTTTGCATGATAATCTTGCAATTGAAATTATTCAATTATTTTATTTAAAAATACCTACCATAAACCAAAAGCACCTCCAAACCAGCTTTAAGACTGTGGGGTTTTTTAGCTTTAAAAATTTGTGTAACCAAAAAAAGCTAGATTGGCAAACACACCAAAATCACTTATTCAAATAAAAAGCTGATTGTAGGTTTTTTTAAGAGTTTGCAAACACCACCTTAATAATATTGATGAGTGGAAAGATTATTAGATTCTATATAGGAGTATTTGTGACCCTCAACATTCTGTATTGTGTCTGCAAAGCTGGGGGATTAAGGTTACAGTTTGTTTCAAATGGATATCTGACATTTCACGAAGTAATGTGGTTTTGATAGTGCTTGCTACAGCTTCCGTTGCTATTGCTACTGCATCTTTAAATCTGTGTATTCAAATTGGGGAAGTATGGTGAGATTTCAACCCAATGGAGCTAAAATTTGTAGATTAACCGTTCAGTTATTCATGGGACCTGCAAATCTTTTAACATGCATAGCAAATTGGAAACATATTTTCATGGCTGCAGGTTGAAATTGCTAAAGCTTACGAGAAAGGTGGAGCAGCATGTCTTAGTGTTTTGACTGATAAGAAGTATTTTCAGGTCAAAACTAAAACCTTGATTATTATATTTTGTTTTGATAGATTGCCTTGTTCAATGGAATACTTATCTGAAAGGTTTTTCATGCTTTTCTTTTCTTTGAGAAAAGGGAAGCTTTGAAAATTTGGAGGCCATTAGGAGTTCTGGCGTACAGGTATGCTCAGTACTATTATTCTTCTCTAATAATCTATGCCTAAAACTTTTTGCCTGAGGTTTTTAACTGAGTCAGGCACGACTTGGCTTTTCCAGTGTCCTTTGTTGTGTAAAGAATTCGTAATAGAAGCATGGCAAATCTACTATGCGCGAGTCAAAGGTGCTGACGCAATTCTGTTGATTGCTGCCATTTTACCTGATTTGGATATCAAGTACATGACTAAGATATGCAAAATGCTAGGATTGACAGCCCTGGTTGAGGTTTGTCTGTTACATTATTTTCGCCTTTTGTATGTGCTCTTCCGATGTTTATTTGATGCATAACAATGTGGGTTTTGGCTTCGTGATTGTCTTTTGTGAAATTAATCTCTTGGTCTTCTACCGTTGTTCATCTTCTAGGTACATGATGAGAGAGAGATGGATCGAGTCCTAGGGATAGATGGGATTGAACTAATTGGCATTAACAACCGCGACCTTGGTATTTTCCTTGACCTATCATTAGCTTTAGATACTTCTGTGATTTGCAATTATGATTTGTCCCTATTAAGTTTTGTGATTATAGGTATCTTCAATGAATGTTTCTCTTCGGACGACTAGCATGATGCTTTCCAATTATATTATTTGGCATATTCTTGTTTGAAGTTTTGTTTGCTGTAGTTTTGTGTTTTGCGAAGCATTTATTTACTTTCTGGGCTAATCATTACCTCTTTACCATCAAATAGTATTTACAAGTCTAGGTTCATGTGTACCGCCTGTGAGCCGTTGTAAAACAAGTAAAAACAGAATATTGTTCGCCATTTTCTTGAAGTCATAAGACTGAACTGAACGAGTGAGAATAGTAAATAATCAAATCGATGATTTGATTCAACAAATTAGCAACTGGAAACAGCAGTAACAAGGAAATATGAGTCGCAAATTTATATATATATTCCATTTTTAACTTGCCATGAATCTACGCCAGTAACCTTCAGCCCTTCTGTAGGAACATTCAAAGTCGATATAAGCAACACCAAGAAGCTTCTCGAAGGTGAGCGTGGACAAAAAATACTGCAGAAAGGCATTACGGTAAGTATCCTTCTAAGTAATCTTGTCTCCTTGTATCTATCATTCTTCTTTTTCTTGTTCTAATACTGTTTTTATCTTTTTTTTTTTTTTTTTTTTTTTTTGTAAAATCCCTTAGGTTGTTGGGGAGTCTGGACTTTTTACTCCTGCTGATATTGCGTATGTACAGGAAGCCGGTGTTCAAGCGGTGAGTAAAATATTTATGCTGCTAATTTGAAATACTTTATGCAACAATTATTTGGTGAATGCTACCTAATACACATGCACAAGAGTGTCCAGTTTTATGTTTTCTGTAATATTAATTGGTTGCTCGGAGGCATTCTAATCATAATGCGCATGCTCCACTTGTGCTAATTATGTATCTTACTATGTCTAACAGGTATTAGTTGGTGAGTCAATTGTTACACAGAAGGATCCAACTGAAGGAATAACTCAACTTTTTGGTAAAAGTATTGCTTCATGATCTCCCCCCAAGTATTCAACGTTTTTCTGCAGCTTCTGATCATGGACATAAGGCTTACCAGTAGGTAACATGAAATTTGTACTCTTGTGAATTTTTCTGTATGTTATATCGTCAAAGTGTACATCCGAGCAAATTTTTTATATGAAACGATAAGTTTATTTGCAATTACTGACAAAATTTGTGGTACTTGTGTAAATTCTTTGACCCATTTTGAGCTACTGTCAAGATAAGGACTATAAATTGCTCTTTCGTGTCTTATTCCGATTCTCGTTATCTTTGATGCATTTCTGCTCATTGCTAAGAGTATTTAGCATGAATTTTGGCTTATTTTGGCTTATTTGGCTCGTGTTTCTTATGGGACATGTTTAGCGTTTGAGAGTGAGAATACTTTAATGACCACAAAACTTCAATGGAACTTTTAATAGCCTGGTTGTTCTGCTTGAGTCCCCTCGCTTTCCAAGCGTGTCAAGTCGAGACTCGAACACTTCCTCGTGTTGTTTCCTTATTTAAAAGCTTTCTTCAGCTCGTGGAGGAAGATGAGTTTTCTTGAAATTAGGTAGCTATTCATAATTTACTGCATAGTCAGATTTTAATTTGGTCAAACGCCAAGGTTAAGTTTGTTATTAACCCTTATATATGTATATATGTAATTTTTTGAACTTATTAACCCTTGTATTTTGAAGGGACAATTATATGTACACTTTTTCACGGTTAATCTAACTACATAAATTCTTTCCTATGGTACTTATCCACTTACGCATCTGAAAGATGAACAAAAATAGGGGGATTTTCTATGGTATCTTTCAAACTTCAAAGGTGATTATAATTACGCAAACTTCTCTAGTATCACAAGACGATTTCATTGAATGTAATAAGTCCCCCACATACACATGTTAGTCTTACCATTTCGAGGTTTTAAAATTGATGCTGGAGCATTATTGTCCATAGTGTTCATTCACCGGAATGTCGGACTGCATTTTTACATTGTATTCTCGTACGAGCTCGCCTATCTTGCAGTTCAAATGCTTTGTGCTTTACTAGGGCAAGCCTTAAGCCCAACTTTCAAATCCGCAGTCGCACTCGTTTATTCCAAAGTTTCTTTGCTCAGGGTTGCCGCACAGTGGTTATGCCCATTCTCTTGCTACCAACATGTTTGCATTCTCAACATCCATCTTGAATCACCTTTATGTTCCATTCTCGATGACCATAGAGTTTTCTTAGCTTCGTCCAAATGTTGAGGGTTGTCGAGCGCCCAAAACGTGGTTCTTGTACTCGCATGTCAGTTTTCTTGGCGTGACCCATAGTCCCTCGTATTGTTCATAAGTGTCTTGCCAAAAAGGATCATAATTCATGCCATGATCTAGCCGGAATGCGGGATGGGTTGAAGCGTGGTGGGTACCTACATGGCAGTACATACCCCTTGGGCAAATGGACATTCCATTTTCATATCACATTGTGGGTATGGAAACAAGTAGTTGGTACCCGATTCCATGTTTCTCAAGTAACACTATTAGGGATTTCAATCATCAAGCTTCAAGAAAACCACAAATCCCAGTCTAACAACGAACGTATTCAAAAGGCAAGATTCTTTTATATCGTGAACTGATTAATGCAAAAGGAAAAAAATGGAAACAAGAATTTGATGAAGTGGAGAATAGAGATAAAATTACCTCTTGGTGAAAGATTTTTAAAATTGCATCTATTATATCATTCTTTAGTTTTTTACTTAAATAATTCATTAGTAAACTTATGATTATTAGTATACATATAGAGAGAATATATAATTACATTATATGTGTATGTAATGTATGTGTGTTAAGGGTTATGGTTCCCAAAAGGTGGGTTCCCAAAAGGTGATGGGTGAATACCACCCATTTTCATTTCCATTCCTGCATGTTAAATTGTGGGTGCACGTCCCATGCCGAAAAACCATAACAAGATGGGTTCGGGTGTGGTACTCGCTCTAAATGCGCATTTGAAATCATTAGCTCCCGTGTAATGCATTGTACAATACTTGTCTAGCATAGCTCTTCGAACTAGTGATTTGGCCCATGTCCTTCTCCATGAATTTCCACTTGTGCAATGTTGCCCTACGACTACACGTTTTAAGCTTTTAGAACCCCACAAAAGGCTAGATTTTCACCCGTGCGAACGAATAGATCACAAGGCACTTGAATGTTTTACTTGATCGACCTACAAGCATTTGTAAAAGATAGGCATATCAAATGAATTATAGTTGTAGCATAGTGCCCAATGTTGACCCCGCAAGTCCCATATCGTTCTTCTTGACTCTCAAATTGATCGAGGACTTTAGCTATCCTTCTATATGCCTAAAGCCGATCCTTGGAGGCCCTAATGTCCCAAGGATGTTGCTCACTTAGCGCTTACCATTGTAGCCTAGCACGCGGGAGGCTGGTCGGTGCTCACCCTGATCGTCTCACTTACATTATACTTAGAAAGATGCAAGTTTGTCCCAAATGTAGACATTTAGTGGCAAAGTAGCTGCAAGTTTGACTCTTTAACATTTTCTCTTTCATCCGTGCTCCGAATAGCCCTCTGCAAAGTCTGTGGCATATTAACCTCTCTGCTTGAACATCTCATAGTTTTGGCCTCATCTAATGCCCCACCGATTAGAGGTTGCCTCAGCAAATTAATTGCCACTATGAAGATGATGCTCGTTGCCCTTCGTACTACTTCTAAGGAACTCGCGCTTTGTGCTCAAACTACTAAAGATGAGATCCACACATCTTGCACAGTGGAAAATCGCTTTACTCAACACATCAAGCCGCAACTGTGCAAGGCCAACAACACCTCTTTCCCCT
Source organism: Linaria vulgaris (assembly GCA_948329865.1). Taxonomy (NCBI): domain Eukaryota; kingdom Viridiplantae; phylum Streptophyta; class Magnoliopsida; order Lamiales; family Plantaginaceae; genus Linaria; species Linaria vulgaris. The sequence continues at coordinate 116,282,755 of OX415250.1, read as the reverse complement.
TCGTGTCATATATACTTTCACACACTTAAAGCCTCGTGGTAGACGCTCATGTTTATAATGCTTTGTTAAGTTTCAAAGATGTTTTCGTAATTGTTTAAATAACACGTGGGGTTTTCCAATTGAATCAAACCTGGCTTAATTATTTCATCTTTCACCAAGTTGTTATTGAAAGGTGATGTAAGAAGAGGAAGCCATAATAAAGATGAACAACGCACGAAAGAGTCAAATACATGTTAGTTATGCAAAATGTTGAGATTTGATAGTTAAGAACTCGTTGATTCTCCAAGAATCTCGAGAAATTGATGAAAACCCGAGAGAATTCTCAAGCCTATTTCTTATCAATATCAGAAAACTTAACTCTAATATCTTGAAGACGAATAACTTACAACGATAAAGTCTTAAAGGATGGAGATGCTAAAATTACAAAACACTATTTTTCGTGCATAAATAATTAACCACCGTTTTGACCCCTGAAACCATTGACACTTGGCTAAAAGCACGTTCGCCCATATATGCATGAGATCTTTCTATTTTGCTCAAATGGTTGTTATCACCTAGTTAAATGGCATCGTTTGTAAAAAAACAAACACTATTGATTTTTTGTTCCAACTTCTGCTAATTTGAACTTTAAGTTACTTTTTTTTTAATTACAAAATTTCCCTCTTTTTGCGCTTCATTGGCGAGTTTATGTTATTTACTTATGGTGAATAACTTTTGACCATACAAGGTTTATAGAAAGATTTAAAACTTTGTTGGAAACAATTTACACCAAAATTGCAATTGTTTTAAATAAGAAAAAAGCACACTTAAACCTCCCCCATCTATTGGCTCCGTCACACTTACCCCCCAACCTTTCATTTGTCACACTTACCCCCCCTCCCAACCTTAATTTTTGAAAGTTAACCAGTCCCTCGACAACCCCCCACCCAAGGGTAAAATTGTCATGTCACCATTTCCAACGTCTCTCTTCTCTTTCTAACCGTTATAAAATTAAAAATCGAGCAAACACCCAAAATCCCCAAATTGAAGAACCCTAATGACCAAATTCGAGCCAAATCCTCCATTCTAACAATCAATTACTACAAATTCGGAACTAGTAACTAAAGGCCACATGGAGTTGAACAAAATATGCACTTGTGGAAGGAACGCATCCGAGAAGACTTCGTGGACAAACCAAAACCAGGGGAGAAGATTCGCTTGTAGTAAGAAATACCTCGTAATTGGAATTTACCTTTTTCCCCCTAAACCCTACGAGTAGCATAAATACGCATTTGATTACTTAAAAATAACTATGTTGTTTGATTTTTGAAGGGGCGTGGGGCATGTGACTTTTTTTCTTGGATCGACCCTCCGATGTGTGAACGATCACGTGTAATTATTCCTGGGCTATTGAGGAGGGTTAACCGGCTTGATTCTTGAAAATGAAATTGCTAGATCAAAGAAATTGCAAAGAAAGTTATGGTTTGCAATTTTGGTGATATTGGTGGTGGTTATGCTAATAGGCTTAAACAGCCACCCCTCTTGAATTGTTGGTGTTGTAGCGATGTGGTTGTGGTGTTGTAATGTGGTGATGTAGTAATTTGTTCGTAGTAATAATGTGGTAACTGTTTCTGTTTTGTTGGAATGATATGATGTGTTTAGTTGGGATGTGGTAGTGGTGTTGTTAATTGTTGTAAGATAATTTGTTGCAATGCAATGATGCTATTTAGTTGGAATGGTTTTTGTACTTGAACTTAGTTGCAAATTTGTGTAATAAATCAAGTGACAAGTTGCCAGCCTATAGCGTCAGTAAGTAGCTCCGATGTTACCCTTACTACTATTAGGCACGTGCCACAAGTGTGAGAGGATTTAGGGAATATTTGGGCTGGGGGGTTGTCGAGGTACTAGTTAACTTTCAAAAATTAAGGTTGGGGGATAAATGTGACAAATGAAAGATTGGGGGTAAGTGTGACAGAGCCAATAGATGGGGGATTTAAGTGTGTTTTTCACTTTAAATAACATGTCAAAGTCTGGCTGGTGAAGTTTTTCGTAAGCGGAATTGGGCCTTTAATGGCTTGGTCCAAATAGGAAAAGCCTGGTCCACCTTTTCACCCACCCATAATAAATGGGGGAAATATGATCAGTTAACTTCACCTTATAAGTTGGTTGTCTTAATGACCGTGCTTTTTTTGCCTTAGAAGATGAGTGTTTAAATTGGTGATGGTTATGGCTCAGAGAAAGTACCGTGAGGAACGAGTTTAAGGCAGACCATGAGGGTCTCTATCAAGGTTTGTCGTACATTCTGTCTGTATGAAAAACAGTTGAGCAGCTCTCCACTGGCACATATGTACAACTTAGCATTGCTTTCCTATATTTGGTTCCATTAGTATCTTGAAAGGAACATTTGCTTTCTTATGACAGATATCTGCCCTTAGCTTTGATGTATAATTGTCGCTAAGGTGTTCTTAATTTTCTAGGCCATGTGTGGTGTGATATCGATCTACTCCGAATATAATGTATTGAATCACGTGACGTGGCAACAATTTTGACTTATGGCCATAACTTTTTACAGCGTGTTTATTCTCAATTGATGTGGGATAAAGTTTTCATTACAACTTCTGAAATCTTTTGTACTAGCTCCGTAATGTCTTCATTGAGCGTCATTAATTGGTAAATCTCTACTTACCATCCACTGTCACGTGCATCAATCTAGGCAATGTAAATTTATAAGTAATGCATTGTTTGATATTTGGGAAGGTGCCATGCCCCACGTTTTTGTATATCCTCAATTAGTCGTCTTAATCCAAATTGAAGAACAAAAGCGCACGCAAACACACACTTAATATGGTCATACTCCACTTTAACCCATGTTACTGTTCAATTTATTTTATGAAACTCGGCTAGTGAGAGAGAAGGTAAATTACTAATAATAAAACCAGTCTTCTCAATCAGTGTTTGAGGTACAATACATAAAGGACTAAACATTTTCTGCACGTGGTACTTTTGTCTTTGATGCAATGCGTTGTAAGGTTCTTATTACCTTTTACCATTCAAGGTTTTTATGTCTATTCATAATTTAAGGAATTATAAAGTTTTAATTAAGAATATGGTGTTGATTGAACCACGATTTATTGATGCATGGATTTTGTAGGGCGCTAGTAGGCTGGTGGGGCGTAGGCTCTTTACAAGAGTCATAAATGGGAAGCTAGGTGTGTACACTATAATATAGTGCGATGGCAATTGACAACACAGGTGCAAGTAAATAAGCTACCGTACGGTGGATAGAACCAAATTATTGAAGCAAGTTCAACAAATTCTCTAGATTTTTTGAAAATGTATATAGGCTTTGTTGTTTGAAATTCTGCCATTTACTTCATTTTATTTGATAAGTGATAACAGAATCTTAATGATACGGGGTAGAATAAAGGGATAATTATGCATTTGCCGCCCCTGAGGTTTGGCGTAGTCACAAACACCTCCCCTCTAGTTTTAAAAATTACTATCATACACCTCCCTCCACCTAAAATTTATAATTGCAAGAACTTTCAGTTTTGCACTTGATAAAATCTAAAATTTTACTAAAACTAACGTTAAAATAATTTCAGTTAATAATACAATTGATGTTATTACCTTTTTATTTTAGTTTTTTTAAAAGTAATTAATTTGTAACTAACAAAAAGTATATAACATAACCTTATGTACTAAATCTTTATTGGTCTAAAAGGACTTTTGGTGCGAGTTTAAAAACAGATAAGCGTGCCTTAATGATGGAAAAATTGATTATGTGTTTATATAATAAAAACGAGTTATTTAGGTAATAGTATATTTTCTAATGTAATACAGGAAATTTCTTACATTTAATCACATGCTAGAACATTGACTATGAAAATTCTTTTTCTAAGATTTTGCAATTATTAAAAGTAGGTATAATTAAATTGTTTTAAAGCTAAAGACTAAGTAATAAGTATTCATTATATATATATATTTGCTATTTTTAATATTTTTTAAATTCTATTTGTAGCTTTTTACTTAAAATTGTGCAAAGTTTGTTTTTTTTTCTCTTTTTTAAACCAACAATGAATATATATATATATAAATTTATATATATATATATATATATATATATATATATATATATATTGAAGTGCAAGTATTCTGACAATGTTAGAAGGTCAATGTTAGAGTAACATTGATTGACAGAATCCGGTTTACAATCTTGTTATGAATATCTTTATTTATTGTTTTACCTTATTCACTCGATCAATCTAGTTCCACAATTGTGATTGTCTTTGGTTATTATTCAGGAAACAAACTTGTCATAGCTTGATCACTCAAAGTTTCCATAAAGAGAAGTTTCCTTAATTAAAGTTAGCCGCGTAACAAATAAGGAAGGAAGAGTTGAAGTGCAACTAGGAAACATCCAATTTGAGTTCTGATTTGAAGAAGGAGTCTTTCCTAAGTTAGTTCACTAACAAATGAACTATTATTCAAGAAGAACACCGAGAACAAGGAAGAGGAGTCCGACAAGGAAATTGGAAGAATTACCAACCGTGTACAACACACCTTGAAGACCAAGTCAAGAATCTATATATAGGTGTGAAGTACATCAAGACAAACACGAGACAAGAGCTAATAATCCAAGAGATTTATTCACGAGTTGTTGAGTGTTGTCTTGCTTTTGCAAAGTTTGTAAGTTGTTCAAATTAGTTCTAGATTTAGAATTAAGAGAATAATTCTTGTCTGCTTTGTTGAGTTAGAGCAATTCGAGAGTGATGCTGGGCAAGTGAGAGATTTGTTGATCCAAATCTTGTGGGTTTCAGTGTCTCAGACTGGGCAAGTGATGCTGATGATAGGAAGTCCACAAGTGGAGGATGTTTTTATCTGGGGAACAATTTGGTCTCATGGTATAGCAGAAAGCAAAACTGTGTGTCTCTGTCCACTGTTGAATCTGAGTACATAGCATCAGGTAGTTGTGTCACCCAGCTTGTGTGGCTCAAACACATGTTGTTGGATTATGGGTTGCATATTGATACTTTACTTATGTTCTATGATAATCTTAGTGCTATCAGTATATCTAGGAATCCCGTCCAACATTAGAGAACTAAGCATATAGACATAAGGCATTATTATCTGAGAAATATGGTTGAGGACAAGTTAATCGACATTGAGCACATTGAGACAAACAATCAGATTGTTGATATGTTCACTAAGCCCTTAGATTCTGAGAGGTTCTTTAGTTTGAGGAATTCTCTTGGCATGTGCATTGTGTAAGAATGTTAGTTCACCAGTGTCGACATAACACCACTGTCTAGCACTGGTTATTGGTTGTGGTGTGTCTGTCATTTTTTTATTTCCATTTTTTGTATTTCTTCTTTCTTGCATATTACATCTTGGTTTGTCATCATTTGGGTTGTGTGGTTAACCTATGCATCTGACTGAATTGACTGGCGAACAGGTTCATATCGTAAGTTTGTACAGTAAGAAAATCTGTTGTTGGTATGAGAATGTTAACCTAACACTAGGAGAAGCTGGGATGCACATAGTTCACTACTTTGGTGTTATTCAGTTGTGACTTATCCATGTTTAGGTTAAATAGAATATGAAGAGAAGCTGGGGTACATGATGTTGAGAGCTTCAGTGTGATTCAGTTGTGCTTATTTTCATGTTTTTTGTTATATTTGGCCAAGGAAATGCATGATGGTGATCCTTTCTACTAGGATGTTTGGAGTTTCGACTGCCTTACATTCAGTAGCACTGATCACTTGGTGTTTCTCTTGTAAACAGGTTGGTCAACAAGTATGCATAAGGAGTTGGGGTGATGAAGTATATGATAAGTGTATTGTCTTCATTCAGTTCCTTTGTACTTGCCTAATCTATAGCTGATGATTAAGTTGTTGGGGGTGTGTGGAGTCCTGTGCTGCCCACATTTAGTGATGATATTATCCTTGTTTACCCATTCTCAGCTTTAGTTCAAAAAGTTTCATGATTATTGTTAAAAAGATTCATAAGTGATATGTCCTGGACTCAGTCAGTACAGTTCTTAGTACTTGGTTATCATCTCTCCATGTTAATCTACCATTGTTGCATTTATTCATTCTTCTGTATTTTGTTGTTGTGTCGGCTTGGGCTTAGGGGGAGTAGTAACCCAACTTCATGCGTTGAGGCACGCACTTTGGGTGACTATACTGCAGGTAAACACACTGGATTGTGATCTGTCATGCTAAGAGAATGAATGTTTTTCTGGATATTTATATCTTCTATCTGTGTGTTTCTTCTGTCAGAAGTGTTACTTACACATACTTATGATATTAAACTGTGTCTTGTGTACTCATGTGCTTTGATAAAGTTTCAAATCTGTATTTAGTAATATCTCACGCTATCACATGAAGCTGGTTGGATGAAAGCCCTACACCTCCAACTTCCTGACCTGCTGTTAACTTGCCAATGTTAGGCTAACATTGCAACGCTGTGACTTATAAGTTTTCAATTAAGGAAACTGCTCTGGTCACGTGTTAATTTAACAATGACACGTGGGCAAGTACTGTACGCGGGAACGTGTGTAAGTGGTCAGATTATTTTGGTAACATGTTACAAATCCACTAACACCACTCTTCACAATCGATTGCCTTATATGATTTGCCCTAATCTCTTCTAATTGTTCACGCGTTCAGAATCATAATTGTTCAATCAAAAGTTTTTGTGCTTAAGCTCTTTTTCTCTCCAAAATTACTCTAACAATGGCCCGCAAGTCTTCAATTGATGCCCTTGCAGATGCTGTTGAGCAGATTGAGCAACCAAGGAGGTACAATATCAGGCATGCACCTACTGAATCTCTCGTTGCCGCTGCTGCAAAAGGGAAAACTACCTATAAACGACACAAAGTAGAGAAGTCAGCAAAGGGCGTTCAACATCGAAAGCTGCCGAGAACGCTTTAACTCCCACCAACACAGAAAACGAGGTAACAATGGCTAACCCTACTCAAAATTTACCTTATGAAGTTGACATTGAGGGGGCGAATGTGGTTTCTGTTGTTAATGTGGGTGAGTCTGAGGATGTTAATGAGGAGGATGTTGAGGTTGTGGCTGAGGAGGAGGTGATTCTTGAGGAGAATACCTCTGATACAAAGACCAATCAGGTGGAGGAGACTGTTGATGGGTTGGATACTATTGAGGGTATCCCTACTGATAATGTTAAAGAGGACAATGTGAGCGAGAAGGAAGAAGAAGAGAGCCATACTCTGACTGCTCTAACTACTTCTGCTAGAATGAGAAAGACCAAGCAAGTGGTGGTTGCTTCTGAGTCTGAGTTAGAAGTAGCTGAAGAAGAAGCCGAAGAAGAAGAAGAGGAAAATGAGGAAGAGGAACAGGAAGAAGAGGACCATGAGGAAGCTGGAGATGCGGAAGAACTTGTGGCAGAAGACACTGCTGATGCTGATGTTACTCCAACATCTGATGATGAGGAGTACTGTGATGTTATGGAAGGAGAGTATCCCATGAAGCCTTATTCTGACTTCTATGTATCTGTGGAAGCAGAGGAGCAATGTGAGGCTTATCAAGCAAGGGTAATTCACAAGGAAAGGGAAATAGAGGAGGACAGTTTCAAAGAAAACAAAATTTATGAACTGCTGGAAGCTAGAGGAGTGCTTGGGGTCAGTGATGAACCATTCATCTTATGCTCCTAGTTCTACATGAACCTCTCTCAATGGGTGTGCCACCAGAGTTCTCCCAAGTATGGGAAGGCTTGGGTCAGGAAGGGTGTCTTCGATATTAGCCCCTCCACGATCAATGAGGCATGGGGACTGCCTGATCCAGAAGAGTATGAGGATCCAAGCATGGATGAGATCATCACAGATCTCACTGGTGGGCTGACCAGGAAATGGAATAACAGCTTTCTCACAACAAGACTGACCTCTCTGAGTGCTGTACTGCACAAAATTTCTACCTACAACTGGCTACCATCTTCCAACACAACAGTGATGACTAAGGAGTCTGCAAGGCTGGTGTTTAAGTTGAAGAATGGTCTGGATGTCAACATAGGGGAAAAGGTGCTGAGGTCTATGAAGGAGGTCACAACAAAAACAAAGGGAATCATTCCATATCCCTCTCTGATATCTAGCATATTGGTGAAACAATGATTGAAAACCTCAAAGACAGTAGGGTGGGTCAAGAACAAGGCCATAATACCTATCACCAGGAGCTACTTCACACAGGTGAAGATACAACATCTTCCATGGAATCCTGAGGATGCAGCTGGACCAAGCAGGAAGAAGAAGAAGAAGAGGGCTCACAAGTTTGATGCCTCTTCTGTTCCCATAGCTAGTGGTGACAGCTGCTCAGTGATAGGTGATGCTTTTGTGGAAGAGACCCTCAAGTGGCTGGACAGAGAGTACAAGGGCACTCAAAGGGAGATAGCTGGAAAGCAAGTTAGGCTGCAGGAGATTGACAGCCTTAGATAGAACCTAAGGGACCTGCCTTCCTCACAAAAGGGGGAGAGTAGATCAAATTTAAATTTCTGAGTCTTAAATTTTCTGTTTTTTTTGCCAGTTCTGAACTTTTTCTGTTTTTGCATGAACTGTTTCTATTTTCTATATCTTTCTTCATTTTGATCAAGGAGTGTGTTCCTTGTTACAGTTATGGCCTGTAATTAAGTATTCTGCTTGTTGGTATTGAGTGTTTTTTGCTTATGATATCTTGAGCTTCTATCAAGTACTAACTCTGTCTGCAGGTGTTAGCTGATATCTGATGTTAAGATAACATTGAAAAATTCAATGTTAGAACAATCGACTGAAGTCAATGTTAAGTTAACATTGATACAGAAGGATGTCATGACAACATTGAAAAATCAATGTTAGAACAACATTGTGTTGGCCTCTTCTGATATTAAGGGGGAGTTACTTGCTGTAGATGTACCACAAGGTTGCATGAGTTTGTTCTGAATATTTGATCTAACTAAACAGGTTCTAGGGTTTTGTGAAGTAAGGCAAAAATGGGGAGATTGAAAGTGCAAGTATTCTGACAATGTTAGAAGGTCATTGTTAAGGTAATATTGACTGACAGAATCCGGTTTACAATCTTGTTATGCATATCTTTATTTATTGTTTTACCTTATTCACTCGACTAATCTAGTTCTACAGTTGTGATTATCTTTGATTATTATTCAGGAAATAAACTTGTCATAGCTTGATCACTCAAAGTTTCCATAAAGAAAAGTTTCCTTAATTAAAGCTAGCCGCGTAACAAATAAGGAAGGAAGAGTTGGAGTGCAACTCGGAAATATTCAAGTTGAGTTATGATTTGAGGAAGGAGTCTTTCCTAAGTTAGTTCACTAAAAAGGGAACTATTATTCAAGAAGAACACCGAGGACAAGGAAGGGAAGCTCGACAAGGAAATTGGAAGAATTACCAACCGTGTACAACACACCTTGAAGACCAAGTCAAGAACCTATATATAGGTGTGAAGTACATCAAGACAAACACGAGACAAGAGCTAATAATCCAAGAGATTTATTCACAAGTTGTTGAGTGTTGTCTTGCTCTTACAAAGTTTGTGAGTTGTTCAAATTAGTTCTAGATTTAGAATTAAGAGAATAATTCTTGTGTGCTTTGTTGAGTTCGAGCAATTCGAGAGTGAGGAGCTTGAAAGTTGTAAGAAACATATTTTGATGAACCCTTGTGGTATTTTGCCTACGACTCAGAATTTAATATTAATATATTAACTTCTTAAATTTTTGTGTTGTTTATTTTCCGCTGCATTGTTATTCTGGACGTTATTAAAGTAACATTGAGAAGTTAACAACGGTCATGTATCAACCGATCCACAATTTGATATATATATATATATATATATATATATATATATATAGCAAGAAAAGGATTACAGAGCAGGTTAATACCCTATCCAGGGGCTTCAGCCTCTAATCATACAAAAGAACTAGTTATGCACAAAAATGAGATATTAATTCTCGTGAGGCCGACGTATATACGGGATCCCTTGGTTATTACTACTAACTAAAGCTAAAATTTAAGTCGAAGCCGATAATTCGTAAGTGACATCTGGACAATGTTGTAACCAAAGCGTCTTCAGCCACTATATTTGCCACTTGGTTCCCCTCTCTAAGAATATGAGTAATCCGAACCACTCCTATTCTTATAAGTCGTTGGATATCTTCGACAATCAAGAACAATTTCCACCCTTCTCTCCCTTCTCCAAAAATTAAGCGTAAGACAATCTCGGAATCAGTCTCTACCTATATATTCATCCATCCACGAGCATGACATGCCTTTATCCCTTCAGCGATGCCAAGCAACTCCGCTTCATTATTCGTGACCTCCCCTAGCCACTGTTTATACACCAGGAGAACTTCCCCATTATGATCCCGAACAACCCCGCCCAACGCTGCTGACCTCAATAAGCCTCTTGCACAACTAATCTGAATTAACTTTCACCAAACCTTCACTTGGCTTATTCCAGTAAACAAGTTGAGCCGATTTATGTCTCTTATTCGGAATTAAGAACTTCAACTCTTTATCTACAACTAAATCCCCCCTCCAAAGTTTGTTAATTATGTACACTCTCTTATTTTACATTACATCTAAATCCTTTAAGAAAAATTAATTGAATGATTGCAAATTTGAAAGTTTATTTATGATTTTTGGTTGAAGGGGAGGTTATTGTAAATTTTCAAACTAAAGAGGACGTGTATGTATTACACCTAGCCTCAAGGGATGAGATTGTAATTATCCCTAGGACTGAAAATCACATAATTTTCAAGATCTACTGTGCAAAAATTCTTGTGAAGTGAATCTATCTTTTTGTTGTTGTATGAGGTGTCTCAATAGGTTGATGCCGAAGGTCTTCGTAGTATGTGGTGTGATGTGTTTGCAAAGTATTAATTCAGACAAGTCATTTAAAGTTTACTCATGAGCTAATTTGAATTGGTGCTTGTGGGGATGTTATTAATATGGAAAAATTACTTTATGCATCAGTTGTATGGATGATGTGGTACAACCAACGATCCAAGTTTAATACAGATTTAAGCATTCCTATAATATAGAAAAAAACTGCCCTATCGCCCCATCCTAACCGTGTAAGGGTAGTAGTGGTTACTCTACGTCACCATGCAACAAATGCATGAAATAAGTTCTCATTAATATGGGAGAATAATAGTGCCTTCTTTGAAGGGAATGGTCATACCTCCAAATAGCATTTTACATGATATATTAAATCCTCTTAAATGTCAGACAAAGACAAAAAAGCCGTTCCCCTTCGAGGATTGTTATCCCACATGACCCATGCGTTATCATGCGATCTAATTTTAGATTATAATCTTTTTAAATATAATGATAAAGTAAATAAAAATGTTTTGTGTGTAAGATATGTTCTAGAATTGAAGCAAGCTAGAGTAGGTGGATAATACTTTATAATTCAAGTATGCAAATTAAACTATATTTACCAAAAGGTGAAAAACATTGAATCTTCCAAAATCTTTTAGGGCGTTTTCCACGTTGTCTTCAATCTTTTTTAATAACTTGCTCACCAATCTATTGAAAACAGTGCGACTAGTTCCTTCATGCCAAATCTAGTGGACTATAATATAATTCATACGCATGTCTAACCAGTGGTGTATCCAGGATTTGTATTTAGGGGGGCTACTATTTTTTTTTTTGAAAGAACAATAGGTATGAAATAAAGAGAAACAAGTGAATCACGCAGTCTGATTAGTGCTCAGCCCTCAAAATAGACAAATGAACTACGTTCGACTTGATTCCCTTAATGGGATATGTAGGTAGTTTGGAATAACTCGAGTCTAGACCGAAATCATTAAAGATTCAACCCTCCCCTCACCACGTTGCTTGGAGTACATGTGTGCAAAGGACAAAGCTGGTTCCAGCGCAACTTTGAACCAACCTGATGTGGAGTATTTTGTCACATTCATTTGCGATGCGCATTCCCGCTAGAATGGACATCCGCTAATCTGCACTTCCATTCACCATAACATGCCAAGTCAGCAGATGAATTATCACCAAATCAATATTTATTACCCTATATATTATTAGACAAAACTATTTTTATTCACCCTAATACTTTTAGAGACCTATTGGATAACCCTCAGAAACTTTGATATATAAGATAGGGAGAATTACACAAAGTACCCCTCAACTATGGGTAAATTACACAAAGTACCCCTCCTCTTTGAGAAATTACACAAACTACCCTTATGGTCAAAAAATTAAAATAATTAAATCAGCCTTTCAAATTCAAATCATAGCATAGACTAAAATTCGCAGATAATTTATTTTTTCTTAGAAGAAATTATTTGTTATCAATATTTTGTCTTTTTAAACGAGATAAATGAGGTTTAATGCAATAACTTTGACTTATTTTTTGTTTTTTTGTGTAAAATAATTGAAGAGCATGAATTTACATTGAAATAAAAAAATTACGAAAAATTGGTCATAAGGGTAGTTTGTGTAATTTCCCAAAAAAGAGGGGTACTTTGTGTAATTTACCCATAGTTGAGGGGTACTTTGTATAATTCTCCCTATAAGATATTGGACTCTTCAGCCGTTTTGTGACTCTCTCGAGTACTAATTGGCATCTACGGGTAATTTAAATAAATGAATTCAGTTCGTTCTCTTGTTCTTCAATCTTAGAATGTTAAACTTCTACTAGTGACTGCACTAAAGACATTCTATATTTTCATTTCAACTGAATTAAAAATGAAGTTTCAATGAAAATACATAGACCTTTAGTTTGTGGTCAACATTGTGTAGACATCGTGTCATCGTGATAATTAACCCTAATGTTAAACAAATGAATAATCTACTAGTTGGAAGACTTGAAATAAACAAGAAGATAAATCCGATATTAAATAGATAGAAATGAAAGAATCCAAGGTTATATGTAGCTAGAGTAAGGAACAAAAACCAGCTGTACCAAACTAGAGAAAATCAACAAACCTTAAAGAAATACTTCCCACTATAACCAGCTTGGGCTCTGTTTGGTATACCAGAAAATTGGGAAAAAATAAGGATCTGTTTGTTTCGGCAATAGAGAAGCGTTTATAAATTGATGAACTTTTTCCCTTTCTTTTGTAATGGATCAAAATATTTTTTGTTTTATTATTATAAAAGTCTTGAAAGTTATTAACATATTCCCATTATTAACATGAAAAATGAAACTTTGTTCGGAAAAGTTTTAAAAATATTGTCATATCTTTTTCGATAAACTCCTTTCTTTTCTACAAAATTCCTAGACATGAACAAAAACTAGTTGGAAAATAAAAATTCCGATATTCTTTCTGCTTTTCCCTTATTTTTGGAGAATCAGACAGAGCCTAAAAATGTATATAATAATGCGATCCCTAGCATTTCGAATCGTATGCACATTGCAAATTAAGACAGCTTGTCTTTGTCAAAACATTGTCAATGTTTGTAGATCTTCGAATAACCTTTAAAAGATTCTAGCGGAAAAAATATATATGCAACGTGATCCACATCTTATTTAGTGCACTTCTTTCACTATCTATTGCTAAAAAGTACAATAAATGGTCGAATAATTGAGAAAACTAATACGTTAAAGAGAACATGCATGAAAAAAAAGAGCATTCTATAAGCCGTTTAACTCTTTATGAAAAAGCAAATTGCTATATTTTTCTTTCCACCTTTAAAGAGAAGAGTACATTTAACTTTTTTGCCTTTTCCCGCTCTAGCTAACACACATTTTTCTTGAAACACGAACAAAAGCAGCGTCTCATTAAGCAGATAAATTCTTATATACTTATTTAACATATGAAATCATTTTCTGTAGTGGAAAGTAAATCATTTGTTTCACATTAATAAAAAGGGAAAATGTCACACATATTTGCTATAGTTGGCTTGTTTGGTTCGAGAAAAATTAGAAGCACTTTCTAATCTACGTACTGGATATGGATAATCAATCATGTACTGTTTATGGAATAATGTTTTTCTTTATGCTGCACTTTAATAATCTTCTAAATGTTGGAGAGACTCGAGAACAAATGGAGGTATTTAGAGTACTAGTATTTCATATATAGAGAAAGTTCTAGTAATGTGTCCTAGAGTCTATTTATGTTTTACATATACAAATAATAATAAATATTGGTTTTTGGGATGAAGACAGATTGAAAGTTTTTGTTAATCAATATTATCCCGTTATGCTGCATAATGCATCGAGTGTAAAACAAAAAGCAGAAGCGTGTCCGCCTTCAGTTTACTGGATGTACACTTAATTAATCAGGAACGATAATTAGAATGTTAATCACAAGTTGTTATACAAAAGATTATACGAAATAAATTTCACATGACGAGGTTATAAATTACATTGACTAAATTTGGCACGCATACATTAATATGGACGCATATATCTTCCAATTATAGACAATATGGGGGTTGATTATTGCAATATTCTAAGATATATATATATATATATATATATATATATATATGCGTTTGGGGTGTTTGTGCGTGTGTGTGTGTCTGAGATGCAGCCAAATTTAGATTTATAATTATATCAAGATTTTTTTTTTATTTTTTTTATTTTCAATATAATTATATAAAGATTGATTACAAAAGTAAAGATTCTAACTTCAAAGTTGTACGATTTATTATAACGTATTTGATTAAAATATTATAAACAAATACCTACAGGGGCATTAATGATTATGATCTGAATAATTGCTTCGCAATTTTAAAAAATGGCCACTAGCTAGCCTCTCCCACATGATGTTAGACTTGCCGTCGACCAATCAACGTTAAATCATTATTCCTTTCATTTTCCCTAAAATGATAGGGAATCTTAGAACTGTATATGCCATTCGATTCGCAAACATCTATGACATCTATGACATGCTCGAGCTATGCGCGCTTATAGTACGTCCCTCGATTTCCAGTCAATTAAGATAATTAATTAAAATTAACACTAACATGTCACTTATAATAGTACTATCGTCAACGAACTAATGCCGTAATAAATTACTGTAGGTCAACACTTAGAACTTATTGTAGCCCTGTAGTCCCTATAGGCTATGGATTATAAGGTTTTATTTAGTCAAAGATTCATACTTTAATCAACTTGATGATTCTCTTTGTGCTCAGAACCAATTAATACCACGTATCATGCATAAGATGTTCGTATCAAAAAAAATCATGCATAAGATGAACAGCGGTTGAGATATCTGCTTTACATTAGATATTGTTAATTTGGGGGGACATTTTCTCTAGTATCATTATATTATGTTTTTATAATAAATAGTAAGAATCTAATAGAAATTCAATAGCCTCTTATTTGGTAGCAAAAATTATGACATAAACTAAGTTACCAAAATTAGTCTAAAGAAATCACTTGTAAAAAATTTAATTCAACCACCCCAAGATCTTTAAAACTTTATATAGTTTGAGAAATCATTCCCAGAGTATAGACCCGTAAATGGCCGGTAAGAGTTTTTAAATCCTAATTATATTGTACTTGTCTTTGACATGACTGAATATATATGGTAATTATATAACGGTTGTTGGCTCAAGTGGTAAGGGACTTGAGTTCACTTAAGCAAGGTCTCGGGTTCGAGTCTTGTGGATATAAAAAAACACTGCTGGGAGAGCCGCCCCCTAAAAAATGACCCGACAGTGCTCGGCTGGATTAGTCGCATAAGCGGACACTAGTGAGAAATCAAAAAAAAAATGCTTTCATACATGTAGGATAAGACTAAATATAAAAATATAGGTAAAAGTTGCATCCATGTCAAACAGACTTGTCACACTAAGTGTGTTGATGTTACTTGTGATTCTTTTAGTGTATTCCTGCATGGCAATGTCGAGTTTTCCTTTAAAAATTACCATTTAATTTATTTCTTGATAAAAATAGAAGTAAATATTGTGAAACTAGTTAAACGAGACAAAGTCTCTCTATGCAACCCAAAAGGTGAGGTATATGGTCTTGAGTGATGGTAAGATATTTTAGCATAACTTGGAAGCCTGTTACTTCAATAATATGAGTAATCTACAAGGATTGTGCAAGTTGAATAACTTACTAAAGTTGCTATAAAGTCGTTGTGTGAATCTCTAATGATGCCTCCAACATCGACACGCCCGAGGTTATGAGAGACCAAGCTATCAACAATAAGTTTTGCGATATCAATACAAAATGAGGGGTGCCATTGGAGTAGGAAAGTGGTGACATTAATAGTGACACAAATCTTGGTGTCATAGTAGGTATGATGAATTCTTCATGTGGTAAAAATGTGCATGTCCGATACTTGTGAGGTTACTAGTTTGGAATTAAAGAAATACGACTTCTATATGATCCATGCACGACTTGTGCACTAGTGTTGGATTGACATAGGAAGAGATGCGAGGTGAAATGAGGGGATTTTGCTGAGAGTGGGAAGATTATATGCGATAGCGTGAACAATTTATCAGATGACTGGATAACTGGGATATGGTCAACTATATCAGGATGGTCATTACAATAAAGACACAATAGATCAAGCATCAACTATTTCAAGAACAATGAGTGAATAGTGAAACATGAGTTGTAAAGTGTTTTATGTGAAGTTGTTGTTAAGTAGATTTCCTTCTCAAGTCAGGTGATTTAATTTTAAAGAGTTAAAATAATGTTTGTAATTATTGTTTTTTTTTGCACTATAGGTAAATAGGATAAAACCAAAAGAGAGTCATTATAGAAGTACGAGGGGCATACCCTAAGTCGAAGCTACAGGCTAGCCAAAGCTATTCTATACAAAGTCAACCAGTGCACTATCAAGCTGGGGAATACACTAAGCTCTAGCCTAGGACTATGACTTGTGTAAAGCCTCTAACCAATACTACATCTCAAACAGAAGCTACCCCTTCAAACCGACTTCGGGCCAGACCTGTGATCGAACTCTCCAGACATCTTCTGGTAGTCATTGACTCCTTCAAGAGATAGTTGCCTCTGCACTGATCTAGCTCAGAGGTGAGCAAGCTCACTTCCGGGGAGAGGTGAGCAAGGACAGAGATACTACATGTCTCGACACACCATGTGTTCTAGTGTTCATATATTTCTTTCGGGAATTTTCTTACATATGTGACACAAACACACTCTACAGCCCCTCAAGGCAATTATAATACTATGTACTAGAAATCACACTCTATCTAGTTTTTTAAGAATGCTTTTAGTGATTCTAATCTTCTTCTTACCCATTTTGTACCTGATTCTCTCTTGTAGTTCATTTGCTAGTTCTTTGCACATGCTCTGCTATGGGATAATTTTGCCTTCAAAGATCCTTGTGTTTCTCCATTTCCAAATACTAGCCAACACACTCCCAAAAGCTACTGCCTTCACTTGGTAAATCAAGCTCTTTTTGCGGTTTGAGTTGCTAAATCTGTTCACCCATGCCTACAACTAAATTTAATGGAAGCATAGTCCCACTGCTCTCATCTTTTTTATCAAGTATAGTATTTCCATTGGGCATTCAAGGAGCAGATGCTCTAAAGTTTCATCAGCATTATCACACAAAGCACAATCACTCTCAATGATCATTTTGAATTTTACAAGATGTCTCTAGTGGCAAGCCTTTTGTGCATAATCAACTAATTGATAAATGACACTCTAGGTGTAGATACCTGATTCCATATCTGAGCACTCCATTCTGTGCTAGGGGCTTCCTTGGGTAGAGCTTGATAGCATTTATGAATCACTTTCTTTGGTGCAGTTCATCTCCAATCAATGTCCTGCATTGTAGGGAATTGATTCTTCATTTCATCTCTGATTTTCATGAGAGTCTTTCACCAAGGTGAATCTCCTGACTTCACCTCCACAGTCCATACTCCTTTTTCTTTCAGCTTATAGCCTTTAACCCAATTTGATCAGATTGCTGGTCAGTTTGTTTCATTTTCTATGTGTATAATCTGGTTGAACCACAGGGCTTTAGGATCTCCTTGATCTGCAAACCTCCATGTCCATGGTTCTAGCACACTTTTGCCCAGGCCACCAAATTCTTTCTTCCTTCTTCCTTTCTAGTCCACAAGTAGTTTATGCATATGACTTCTATTCTTCTTGCTACCCCTATAGGAATAGGTAGTACAAAACACCAAAATATTTGAATTAACATTAGTACACCCCTTACCAGTTGCAGCCTGCCTGCATAACTAAGCTGCTTGGCCAACCAGCGTTGGATCCTTGCACTTATTTTCTTTATGAAAGGATCATACTCAATGACTATTAGATTTCTAGGGCTCATGGGTATCCCGAAATATCTCACAGGGAACTCTCCCTTTGTAAACTTCCAGATCTGTATCAAGTTTTCTTTTTCCTCTCCTCTGACTCGAGCTATGAAAATAGAGCTCTTGGAGTTCGTAATTTGTAGACCTGAGGTTTTTGAGAATTCATCAAGTGTGATTTTCAAAGTTTGCAAGGATTTCCCATCTCCTCTACAAAATAAAAGTAAGTCATCTGCAAAACACGTATGAGTTAGGTTTAGTTTAACAGTTTTATAATGGTAACTAAATGTGCTACTCTTGTAAACCTTAACCTTAATGAGTCTAGACATGTAATATGGGGACATTGGATACCCTTGTCTCAACCATTGTTTTTCTGGCGTATGTTCTTCCAAGCTTCCATTTACACAAAAGGAGAAGCTAACAGTAGTTACACAGGCTATGATCAAATGAACAAATCTTTTGTCAAAGTCAAAGCCTAATAAAACTTTCTCCAAGAAAGTCCAATTAATAGTGTCACAAGCTTTTGTAGAGATCAATATTAGCCTCTAATCAACTCTTGGACTGAGAACACATTATGGAAAAGGTCTCTACCAAAAATAAAAGCATTTTGACAGCAATCTATCGGGTCAAGAAAATTACAGAATAATATCCAAAGTTTGATGGTTCTTGCACTTACATGGCCAAACTTTAAAACGTTACACTTAACTATCCAAAGTTTGCTCTTGTGACACTTTACTATATCAACTTTGTAAAATCAAGTACACGGGCAAAGTGACGTCACTTTTAAACATTGTGAATTCCAAAATCTCACAGCTCACTGGCGGGAAATAAGGCCATGTCGTTCCATTTTCAAATCGGCGATTTCCAGAGCTCATTATACCTCTTCGTGTTATCCTGTTGCATCATACCAATGCTTTGGTGCCACGATACTTTGTGGCAACCTTGATTGTGGTTCATCTCCCTCCATTTCGTCCTCTGGTGCTTCGCTTTCAGCGGGTTCCTCCTCTTCTCCTTTTGTAAATTGCCCTTCCTCCTTCTCTAACTGATCGTTAAATGTCTCCAACTCATATCAGACCTGCTTCTCCGCCGAAATACTCCTCTTCGTCATGAAAATGGCGAAGGAATTGAAACCCTAATGTCCAAATTGAGAAATCGCACGCACTGAAGGTGTAAATTGCACACAGAAGTGTGTGATTTTTTTTGTTTGCTGTTATTGTTATTCATTAGGTTTGGTTCTTTTTTATTCTATAAACAAAGTTTTGGATTTATTTTCATCCTGGTGGATCTCAGTCATCTTTGTTTGAGAAGACGTTTGTTTTTCAATTTGTAACGCTTCCGCTTGCATCAATATATATAGGTCTTGTCAGTCCTAATTAAAATATAATCGTTATACTAGAATTAGCAAATAAAAGCATGCAAGATACGGTTGGCTCAAATTAAAGAGACCAACTAGTGTTTTTTATATTTTCTTAATTCTTGATGTATTAGTTATCATATATAAATACATGCAAGATACGGTTGGGGCCAAAGAGATCAGCTTACTACTAATTGTAATGCAATTTTAATACACTATGATTAGGCATATACGTAGGCAAGATATGGTTGGGGCCAAAGAGATCAACTTTGCCCTCAAATTTGTATTTTGTGCTCAATTAATCATTAGTATTTGGCTGAATGATTGAAGTAGAGACGGTATATTTTAAGGAGGAGATAGTGATGTGTGAGGTCACTTCACACTACCAAATATGTACGGAATTAACATGTATGTGAAGTTTTTTCGGGTAGAAACATAAAACTGATTAATTTGGTAGATCGATCTAAAACAATACGAACAAGTTTATTAATTTAAGAATACGGACAAGTTATTAATTTGGTCATAAGATTCCAGGTAATGCAGGCATTATTTATATAAGAATTAAGATTATAAGTTGTCGAAATATTCATAGATATATTTATAGAATTCGTTCGTATTATACTGAAAACTACCACCAACAGTGATGGCAAGTTCAGGTCTTAAGAAACGGCTGCTTCTTTTTACAAGTTTATAAACTCGTACCTTATATATGTATATACTATAATCAATTTACATGAATGCATGTGCACAATTCAAATTTCTCTTAGTTTACATGAGAGAAACAGGTGTATCATTAGATATTGATCACACTCCGAAACTTATGGAAAATCGATTTCTTGTTAAATGGTTGAATGCTGAAATCCAATTTTATGGAATTATTGATTGGTAATTTATATTTTAATCCTATAGATTAAAAATGCTTGAAGTCGTATCGGAAGAACATGACTCAAGTGGTCAAGTACATATAACTTGGAACTGGCAGTCTAGATTATATATCTTGTAACGTCTTGTAAAAACATACCCATTTGTTTGACTTAATAAAATTTAGAATAGTTAACCAATATATTCAGTGGAGCAATGATTATAATGATATATATACTTGTGGCAGAATTCACCAAATTGATGCGTTACACGCTCACGCCCACTATTGGGCACAATATATAAATTACACATTTGTCCAGGAAAGCAATAATACATGCATAGGAATAACTTAAAATAATCATAAATATAAAGTAAATAGGCATAATTTTGTTGTGGTGCAAGGTATACCAATTAACATCATATCGCTAGTAATGAGGAGCACGGCTTCTCATGAACAAAGACAAAAATATGTGCACAAATTTAATACATTTTAGCACACTTTGTACTATTGCATATATACCAAAAAACTGGAAAATGAAAGAATTACACTTTAATAATTACATTATATATATATATATTTCTTCTACACATGCTCATTTTTTTTTCACACGTTTAACTTCAAGGGTATAAGATGATTTATGGTGGCGAGTGGAGACTAGGTATACTGTCTACTGACATGTCCTTTTCCAGTAGTTATCCAAAAATTTACCACATGAGAGTGTCTTTTCCTAACTTTTTTCTTGAGTCAACAGGTAAGAAATTAGAAACTTAAAGGTTGAAAGAAACATAATCGGGTGTGAACTATATATTCGTACACAAAAGGATGCAATCACAATTAACCGTGGAAAAGCTAGCTATATGAATCGAACGAAAATCACGTCAAATCTAACAAAGAAATTCCCTTTTTCCACTTACTCCGCTGTTCCTTATATTTAATTAGTAGAATGTCCTCATTATTATGCTTCTCCTTTTATGCATAGTTATATAGCCGTATAAATAAAGAATTCGAAAGTAAGTGTAAAAAAAAAAAAAGAACTCTAAAGTAAAAGATAGAAGGTATATTTTCCATAAATTTTATAGAAAATAATACATACTAATAAGTTGAAGTCGACAAATCTTTGGAATCTGCTACGTGAATATGTTCGTTCAAAAGAAGTTATTGGAGCTTGTCACTTCATTTTGACAACCTGGACTACCAAATAAAAAATATAAAAAAAAGGTTCAATTGATTACTTCATTTCCCCATAAAAATGGATCTTCAAGCCGGAATCCAATGTCAGCTCCAGCCAGCTGCCATGAAGAAGCATAGTAACAATATCCATCACTATGATCCGTATTATCAATGGATAGATCCGGCAAGTCAAAAAATGTATCGTCATCATGGCCCGAATTCGAAGAATCCTGCGTGTTGTCCAATGCCAAATTGGTAGAAGAATGGGAAGTAGGTAGCTTGCTTTCGCTCGGCTCGGTTTCGTGGGTGACTTCATCGGGAAATGTAGCCGCGGCGGCTTTGGCGGCTGCGGCTTGGATGTCCTTGGGTGAGTTGGAGGCGGGGATTGGAAGCTCGTGAGCTAAGTCGGGGAAATTTAGGTAAGCCGATTTCCCCTTGATGGCTAAAGAAGCCACGTCGTGTGCTCGAGCCGCCATTTCAGCCGTTGGATACGTTCCAAGCCATATTCTCGATTTTTTCTTAGGCTCGCGGATTTCGCATACCCATTTACCCCAATTGCGCTTCCGCACCCCGCGGTACGTGGGGTGTTTGGTATCTTCGGTGGTGCTGTTGTTTCGTCGTTTGGCTTCCTCATTGCCACTCTTTTCGCCTTGAGACTTTTTGGCGCATTTTTGAAGTTTAGAACATTCTTTTAGGCTATTTGTACTTTGCGTTTCGTTTGTTGAAGAAGAAGAAGAGGTTGACGTTGCGGAAGGCGAGGTCGAACCGCCGGAGTAAGAGGCGGTGGAAGAAGTTGGAATTAGTTGGTGTTGGGCTAGATTCTCGAAGATGATTTCTTTTTCCATGACAAGTTGTGGCATATGGTGTATCTAGTTCTTAGTGCTATAAGGAATGTGAATGATGAGGGTGTATCAAATAGGGGAAGTTGGGTCTATAGGATTCTTGCACAAGTTGGGATAATTTATATACCAAAGGGAAAAGGGTAGCATGAGACTAGTATAAGTAGTACAGTCCAATTGAGCTATGTATGTTTTCTTTACCCATGTGGCACGACAATTACTTATATATATATATATATATATATATATATATTATATACTTTTTGTTTTGCTATTTCTCTTTTAATAATTCTTACCTTTTTGCTCTAATTAACTAGCCTTCTAATTTGGAGGATTTGACGTATTACGCGTTATTATAGTACTATATATTATTGGTGACAAGCTAACTTTTATGTATCTATTTTTCTCTCGCACGCACAAAGACACACAGTTGGGGTCATCACTTTGTCAATTAAATAATTAAGGGGGGCCAGGTAGTTTTGTGCCCATTCAAGAACCATGAATTTCACATGAAAAACTGGGTAGGGGCCATTGGTAGGGTTGTTGAGAATGGTCTCCATCAATTTCTTTAAAATTTTGAAATAATCAGTGAATCCATTGGTACCATATCGAGTTTTTCTGCACTTACTAACCTGCGTTGTATTGGATGGATCAGTTGATTTTTATATAGTTTTCCCCTTGAATTGTGAGAATTATACTTGTACCATGTTCTGGATCTCCAAGAAATTAATTGCGTAATACATGTTACAGAATAAAAGTTGGTTGTATATTGGTTAATGAGGAAGACTTCTTCTCATTGGTCTCAATTTCGAATCCGACAAAGAGCGATTGTTTCTATACCTTCTAGATCTGTTGCGATGTTTGCAGGCTATTGCGTTAACTCGCGAATTTACCTAGTACGAAGGGTAGCGGATATATATATATATATATATATATATACTCAATTTGGAATGTATTAGTGGGTAGTGGGCACAAACCACAATCATTTTAATATGCTGCAAATTGAAGTGTGTATAGATATGTCTAAAATAAGCAATGAATATTTTAATAATTATTTATCCAACCAAATACCCTAGGAATGGCTACAAAATCTTATTTTTTGCAATTGAGTTTGGTGGTCGGCGTGAATAACTGAAACACCAAATACAATGAATTCTGTAAAGCCAGCTTCATTACATTTTATATATTTGACTAAATGATTCTTTGAACCGTGATGATTATTATGGAAACGACAGAAGGTGTAGTAAATAAACATGGCCTGTTATTACATACCTGTGAAACTGTAATCTCCCATGTTGCACGCCATCCACTTCACATCCGCACTTTGTTATGAGCGACGATGACAAAGCTTTCAATTAACGCCAATATATATGTAAATGTAACGATCGAATAAACTATGTTTTATATATAGGATTAAATTTCATTTTTGTCTGGTATCTATAGCTAGAGGAATATTGCTCTTTCTAATTCAAATGTAGTCATATATGTCGAAATACTATATAAAAAACATTTCCAATCTTTGATATTTAGTCAATGTTGAATTAGTAATATCAATAGTAGCTCCAATTTTAAGGCCTGTCCGGGTATTTTGTCCCAAACTCGTCAGTTTTTGAAATTGGTGATTGCCATTTTGATCGGGAAGAGGTGAATATATAGGTCAAGGCTAGAGGCAAATGTGAAGAAGGTACAATCCCTTTTCATAACTCATCATAGGGACATCAATATTGCTAGTTGCAGTGAAATAATTATGATAAAAACTTTGAATGGGAGGCTTAAGAGATTTGGAACTTTAGTTAACAAGATTTGCACAATACGACGGGGAAATGATGAGAGGTAATTAGCAGACTTGTTGAGATGAATAAAAGGGATATAGTTTCTAATACGGAAAGATAGGATGGACTCTAGCACATCGTCAATTTCTGGGTTAAGTTTGAATAAATTATGATTTCACGCTTAACGACTATAAAAGTGAATATATCTATTATTTCTAGGCCAAAACTAAAATCAACTTCATCACTAAATCATATTCTATTCCATACTATCTCTTCCAATTCCAGTTCAAATTTGATCATGTCAAAACTGAAAGTTTGCGGATCGAAACTTAATACAAGGTTAAGCAGTGTTGTGATAACACTGTTATATCAACATTGTATTTATCACATAATACAACAGTTAAAATGAAAGCGGCACAATGAGTAATTTTTAAGGAGATTATATAAATATAATCTCCCGAGCCTGAGGCTAAATAGTCACTAGAATCAATAATCTTACAAAATGGCGTTTTCTCAATTCCAAGTTTCTCACTACGAATTGATTCAAACTCAACCAAGCAAACAAAGATTAACTCATCAATTCTAAACATGACTTTAGACTCGATTTGTTAATCTAAGAACGCGTAAAAGCAAGACAAACAACTCAATACAAATGATCTAATTGCTCGGATTCTTTTGTTCAGTTGCCCTGTTATTAGTCGTGATGTACTTCATGCCTTATAGGTTATAAAGATAAATGAGTTTTGATCACCAAGGCATGTCGTTTACATTGTAGATTATCTTTCGTTTCTTCGATCCTCATCATTTCTTTCTTTATCGGCTTCAATCATTAATTATCAAGGAAGGTTTCTTTAATCATCACGAGATCTTATTAAGAAAGACTCCTTCCTTCATCGGACTTCTTCATTGGAAAGTATCTTCACATAAATCTCCTTTCCTTGTAGCTATATTCAAGCTTGGACTTTCCTTCCTTGACTCAAACTCGTGCTGTTCTTATAAAGAAAGGTGCGAATGATGGAAACAATTGATTCTCGCAATGAATCATGTTATACCGGAACAAACATTGATAACTACAACCGCGAAGCCAGATTAATATGTGAAGAAGGCAAAACAATAATGTAAATGGCAACAATGATCTTCTTCCTCATATTAACGGGCATACCATTCTTCAATTTGTAGACCATGCTAGTTGTGTACCTAGTCAGGATAGTAGATTTGAAGTTGGCAGCTAGTTAGTTGATGCAATTTTGCATAGAACAACACCCATGGAAGTGAGTTTGGTGGTTAGCAGCCTCTCTATCCATTCCCACATGAATCCTACAGTAAGATCCTCAATCACATCCTTCATCAAAGGGTCCTCATCACCCTCTACATCGGGCATCCCCAAAGCTTTGTTGATTTTAGAGGCAGTGATGTTGTAATTTTTTCCTTTGACATAAGCCCTTTCAAACTCGAGAGAGTTTTCATGATTAAACAATAATAATAACGCACAAACGACAAAGTTTGCAGCTGGCATGCGAAGGGTATCAGGTTCGACTCCAGATAACGTTTTAACATTTTAGCAATAATTCGTAGAATAAATCATGAAATAAATATGTAACGAAGAAATAAATAACCAAGAGTTCTCATGATTAAACTACATAGAGAGGTTCATGCTGAACTCCCTGATAACCTCAGGAACATAGGCCCTCAACTTCTTCATAGGCCCCAACACACCTCTAGCCCCCAGAAATTCATACACCCTATGTTTCGTGAAACTTGCAACCTCCAAAATTCTTTCCTCATGAATTACTCTAGCCTAGTACTTTTCCTACTTCTCATATACCTCCTTACCCATGTACTATGTGGAGTAAGGGATAGTAGGCAAGTCATTCTCAATCAAGTCTTCATACTCTAGCACTTCACCAACATCTTCCTCTTCTTCGAGATCCCCCTGAACCTCATTATTTTCCTCACCATTGATTCATCCTCACCATCACAATCCTATTCTTAATCACCAGAATCCTATTTCTCGTCTTTTTCCTCCTCCTTCTCACAGTATCCTCTTCTTCCTCAGAACTCTCATCACCACTAGAGTTTGTAGTATCAACCCCTGCTATAGCCACCTAATCGATCAATTTGTCTACAGCACCAGAACCCACAACCACCCCATGTGACACACTAGTAGTATCATCCAACCCAACCTTAGTGTAGTAAAAAACCCGCTCACCCAATCGCTCTTTAATATTTTCAAAATCCTCCCCATCAGACTTAGCAGAAGAGATAACATTAGGGGTGGAGCTAGGGTTAGTTATTTGATTTACTAGTTCTATCTTGTCAGGTAGCACTACAAGAAAATTAGTTTTTGGTAACGAAGAAATTCGTTACTAGAGGTATCATTATTTGTTACCAAATCTAATGGTAACGAAGATTTTGTTACCAAAATTTTGTGCTTTAAACCCCGTTACGAAAGATTTTGGTAACGAAATTTACGCGTTCGTTACCATTACTTTGGTAACGAATGTCACTTTTGTTACCGCTCCTTCGTATTTGTAACAAATAATTTGTTAGGAAAAGTCATGTAATTTGTTACCAAAGTATTTTTGTTACCAATATTTTGGTTATAAAAACAATTTTAAATTGTTACTTAAAATATATTTGTTACCAACAAAGTATTTTCGTTACCAATATTTTGGTTATAAAAATATTTTTAAATTGTTACTTAAAATATATTTGTTACCAATAATGTTTTTAATCCTCTTTTTAATTCAATAATTTTGTTACTATTGAGTAAATGTATTACGATACCTTTGTTGCTTTATTTAAAAATATAAATTGGCGATTACTAATATAAATCACACAATATTAAATTTATACTTAAAACAAATATGTATGTTACATCAGAATAATCCATCCCAAAAACTAAACAAAATATAAAAAAAAAAATAGTTCGTACCATCATCTTTTGATAAAAAAAAATATAGTATCTCAAATACAAAGAACGGATGAGTGCTAATTTCAAAATACAACCAATTTGCAACAACAATTGTCTAATAAAAATATAGATAACATCTAAATGCTCCCAACTCTTTGAATATTAATTCAACTTGTCCCACATGGTGTAGTTGTTTACAAACCTGCAATCGAACCAAAACATGATATGAAAACTTAATTTGAAAAGCTACACTCAATACATACAATGCATGACTACTTAATTAAAATTACATCAAACAAAATCACTTAACATCAAGGTTAGCACTGTGCGACAAGTATCAAGTCCCGATCCAACAATTTCATTCTCTATAAATGCATAAGAAAAAATATAAAAGTAGCTATCATATTGTCACCAACACAAACCCATCAACATCTACACTAAGTATTTTCAAACAAAGAAAGTAAAAGATCGCTTTCTATGGTAATGTTCTCAACCTTTTCTGGTCATTGTAAATAGCTAATAATAATAAAAGTTAATATATAGTAATACCTGAAAGAGTTTGGGAGATCGACGTTTCAGAGAGTTTTTGTGCACCCAAGCTCATCAAATACTACTTCAATTCATTCTGACCATCTTTTAGACCTGCTATTTCAGCATCCTGCTTTTTAACTCGCTCGTCATAACTTTGAATCATTTCTTGTTGAGATTGGATAAGGGAACTGGCATCTTGTAATTCATTTTCTGCCTTACTCAACTTTTTTTGTAGTGACTCACATCTCAACCTTTTATTCCCTTTAAGTGGCACAATTCCAGATCCAAGACCCTTTTCATAACCACTTCGTGCACCAAGTACATCTCTTAGAATTTCTCTTTCAGAAAGCGGATTCTCTTCTGTACTTGTTTCAATCCTCTTACGTTTCATTTTATCCTGTTTATATTTAGAATCATCAAATAAAACAACTTTAAACATTTAAACAAATACATATATAATTTTAGGTAATAAATACTAAAATCAACTCATAACATGTAGTTCTTCGGCCTCTTTATGTACATATTTTCCATCACTACCAATATGAGTGTCTCCATAAATATCCACTTCACTTGGTATTTCCTTCAAGAAAAATTGGAAACACTCATACAATTAGGAAAAAAATAAAATAACACTAACATGACAACTTTTCTTTCAAGATTTAAAGAACTTTACCATTTCTTGAAGTTTTGTAGAGAATGCTTTTGAACCAGATGTATGAGGAATTTTATTGCATTTTCTGTTGCTTGAATTGGTTATGGACCTTAGCTGCATTTTTATGACAAATTAATGTGAAACTTCATATATACAGACATACGTAAACAAGCAATCATAGCTAGAAAAAGTAATTGTACTTGAAACTTAGGATCGTAAAAGAGATCACAAAAAGCATGCCATTTATCAAGTGAAAACCAATCAAATGGATTATTAATCTTAGGATCTTTACCACCTTCAACGATTTTTCTGTATTCCTTACTTAGTCTCCCTTTAAAATTCTTATATGCATCATAAAACATATTATCTATGTATATTTTAATGAGAGTGTCTGTGCCGAATCCTTTGATATCAAACCATTGCTGTTAAGAGAAAAGTATAGATACGAAATCAATAGTTTATCCACTTCTTAGTTGAACAAGAAAATAATAAGTGTAAATATAGTTATACAACTTACATCTAATCCAGCAAGCACGGGCAATTTATTACTTTCTGGAACTTTTTTCCACGAAGTCCGAAAATCAAGTTCAGGGTTGTGCCTAACAATTATCCCAATTCCAATTGCCTTCCCCGTACTTTCTCCCCGTCCTTTCTTTTTTGTGGTATCTAAAAATTTATCAATTGTACATATTACACATATAAAGGATTAACAAACCATATATTAATAAATAAATTGTGTATATGAAACTCATCGAGGGTACCTGATATGGTTGGTGGCACAAGTCTTCATCGTCTACCTCATCATCTTCTACCTCATCTTCAGTTGCATGACATGGAATCTCCGAGAGAGAACTAAATGTTGAAATAGAAATTCTAGTGGTAAGACGGTGTAATACTACATCGTTAGGAGGCATATTGCTGCAAATTACAAGAAAATAACATATGTAAATATTTAACAAATAAAAAATACATAAACTAACGAATATTTGACAACTAAAACGAAAAGTTCCACGAAACCTAGAGAGAACTAAACCAAATCATAATTAACACTTCACTGCTTAATCAACAAGAATTTCATAATAATTCCCTATCCACATTATTTCAGAACCAAAGGCAAAGTAGTTAAGCACATAGAAGAAAAGAGTAATCAAGAAGACAAATGAAAAAGAACAACTGTAGCGATTACATGGATGAAACAGATTTTCTGCCGTGGAAATATTTGTCATATATTAAACTAAAATTTATAGCGATGATAAGAACAAAAATAGAGAAACCAATATTTCAAATATTGATATTTATTAACTGCATGAACCCACATCAAGATTTATGACAATTAAAAAAAAAAGGTGAACTTCGAATAACATTAAAATTCAGCATCATGTAAATCTGAAAACTGCGAAATCAATCTTTCATGAAAGGCTATAAAATAACCCTTATAGCACTCACAGAGACAATCATCTTTCTAGTTTAAAGCATAAATATGTTCATAAGATTAAGTTAAAAATATTCAAACTAACAGTATTTTAGCTATAAAATTAATTGACAAATTAAACCAAAACAAAGAGGAGTAACTCATGCAATGAGCAGGTTTTTGCCTCTCAAAGTCTCACAAGCATTATATCAAACAACTTTTATGCTGTTTGATATAATCAAGCGGTGGTGTAGTGGGAGAATATCTCTGCACAACTTTTCCTTTTTTGTTCACCAGAAACTTTGTAAAATTCCATTTTATTGCGTTTACAAATAAACCACCTTTTTCTGACTTCAAGAACTTGTAAAGAGGCGACGCATTCTCCCCATTATAGGAGAGTTTCAAGCAATACTTCGACAATATAGGACGACCAATGGATTTACCTTTCCAAAAATTGGAAACTCAGCTTTATATCTGATGCAAACAGCATTCTCTATTTCCTCGTTAGTTCCCGGTTCTTGCCAACCAAACTGATTGCAAGGAAATGCTAATATTTCGAAACCTGAAAAAAGACTGTCAAGGTCATGATACTTCAATACTGTCTGAGACGAGGTAGTAGCATACACGTATGGCAGAGCTATAATGTTGCACAAACCTTGATCTTTGTACTTCTCATACAAAATATTCAACTCCTTGTAATTCGACTGTGTTAAACCGCTAAAAATAACCAAAATATGGCAAGTTAATCATGGGGTTCAGAACATCACAATCACATGCATATTAAAAGTGAATAATAAACGAACAAATAAGTTCTTGTGGATATAGCATTAACAAACCACTACGATATTATATAATCAAAGTGAATTACGTCGTGCATCAATCCAAAAACCATTGCTCATTGTGGAAGATTAGTGGTTTATTGCTAAATTACTCCCACCAACTGATAACTAAACAGTTAAAGTAAGGTGCATGAGCTGAAAACTACTAATCCTTTTCAACGTCGCAAAACTAACTCAAAAGCTTCCAATCACTTATAGCACAATAGGTTTCGCGGCTTCCTTTTTCCTAATATATCTCGCAACAGAAGAAGAAAACAAAACCTTCCAAGTGGACGATATACATATGAAATGAAAAATTGCATCGGTCTTGAAATAGCATACTCGTATGTTAGAACCATGTTGCTACTCATAAATAGTCGTTAAAGGTATGTATGCTCAGTGATCGCACTTACGTACAACGGTACAAGCATTACTACGGTTGTTGTCATTATTCTACCACATATAAACAGTGGAATATGAACAACCATAGAACATAAAGACTGCGACAATGCGCCGAATTCAACCACAGAAACAGGGGAAATCTTGGAACAAATAAATAATATATCGACATTTACCATTTCGAAGCAACGTTTACAATGAGAAGAACCTTCCCATGTTTATATGTGGTAGAATAATTGATCAAAGGCACGTCGTAATTGATCAAAGGCACGTTGTTTCCTCGACTATCCTGCATTTCCAAGTAATTTCCAGCAAGCAGAGCATCATTTAGATATTGCACTTGTAATGTACATTACCACACACATCAACAATAATAAATAAATCCAGAAGAATACAAAATAAATAAAGCTAGTTAATTTCCCTTAATTAACCAACAATCTAGTAAAATTTACCAGATATTAACAAATAAGGGCTCATTCAAAAAAGATAAAATCCCTAAAATTGAAAAGCTTCATGAAGGAATAAATTTTGAAATATTCAACAAGAATCATTGATATAGAATAAAACTAAGAATTCGAATTTAAAGAAGCATGAAAATTAGGTACCTGAACGGTGAATTCGTAAATTGATTTTGAGGATTGTGGGTTCTGATTTTTGACAGCAAAATAGCTGAAATGTAACAAAATGGCAACCCTAAGAAGTAGGAGAGATGCCCAGTTCATCAAACAGCTGGTAAGCAGAGATTTATCACCAACATCAGCTATAAATCTAATTGATTCAGAAATTAATCAAACATTTCTTGTTGACATTTCTCATTGATACGTTAGCAACTCATCTGTTTTAGCTAATACAATTTCAGCAACTGCACATATGGCTTTTGCAAGGAATCAGCAGATTGAAAGTTATGTACGTACGCCATTAAAATTTCTTACCTCAACAGATCGGTGAAATGTACACGTTCTGTGACAAAACTCGAAGCCGAGTTTAGCTTAAAACACCTAATATGGAAAACAGAGCAGTAGAACAATTGTCAAGATAAATAATAAAATTTTAGAAATTGAAAGAATGAGAGTACGCTTCAAATTACTGCCTTGTTGCTCTCATTCACCAACACTTGATCGTGAATGCGTATTATTGCCTTGTTGGTAACTTCCGATCAGATCACACCCCTCAATTCGTGGGATATGGCGCCACTTATCTTTTTTAGTTGGCGCCTAATTACTTTGATTTCTTCTTCTTCTTCTTTTTTTTTTTTTTATCTTCTGAAAGATAATTATACCTTTTTATAATATAAAAAATACACATATAATATATATAGACGCACAGATAGGTACTAGATAGATATATTTTTTTAGTTGGCGCCTAATTAAAAGAAAAAAAAAGATTATTTTTTTATCGTAAAGGGTAATTACTAATTAGACTTCTTCTAGCATACATATAATATTATATATATATATATATATATATTATTTTCCTCTTCAAATATAGTTGGCATATAATTAAATCAAATACTTTGATTTTACTTAATGTTACAATTAAATATTTTCTTGTTAACTTGTTGTGATTATATCAAAATCTCAAATAATTACTATTTTGTCGAAAAAGTATTAGTTAGATTTTGGGTTCATCCGGGAAACTATCAATCCGAATAAATCATTGCCTAAAGTTGAACATGGGTGTCAAAAGTTGAACTCATTGCCTAAACATTGGTTACTTTCGAGCAACTTAAATCGTTTAAGCCCTTAACTTGCATTTTTGTTATTTTGATACTCTTGTTTTCTTACATGCTTCTTCTATATCTAACTTGACTTGATATTGTCTTTTTGCATATGATATTGTATCACAACTTTTGACTCGATATTGTATTTTTGCATATGATATATCAAATTAAACATCTTCGAGTGCTCTTGTGGTGCCACAATAACCCTAGCATCTTCGTCACCATCGCAATCGAAAAATTTAAGCCCCGGCGCAAAAGAATTCATTCCGCCAGATCTCGATCTCGGTAATAAACGCAAACAAATACGTCACCGTCAAAGAGAGGATTTTTCATTCAATTCTGGAAGCCATCGGCAAACGTACCCATGCCAGAAAAATCAACGCCTAATCCATCGGCGTACGCGAGACTGTTCAAAAAAAGAAACATCCATGTTAGTGTGTTGTCTGTAGAACGTCTTTCTTATTTGGTCCAGGAACGCATGGCCACAAATAAATGGAAACTGGTGGTTCCATGTCTCGGTGGAATTCGCCCTTCCCATTTATTCTTTTGCGAATGATCTCATCTTAATGGGGAAGGCTACTACCTCCACGACACGAGAGATCAAGAAGGTGTTGGGTCAATTTTGCGAGGCCTCGGGTAGGAGCGAGTCCTCAAAAGTTAAAAAATTTCTTCTCCAAGCTTGATGGTGCGAGTAATAAAAGAAGGATTTGTGATATGCTTGGTTTTGTTCAAACGAGACATTTGGGGAAGTATTTGGGTATCAATCTTTCTCATGGCCGAATGAGTAAGGAGAAATTTGTAGATATGCTCGATATAGTCATGGCACAGTTTATCGGGGGTGGAAAAGGCAACTCCTCTCACTTGCGGGTTGGGCGACTTTAATCCAATCTGTTTCATTGGCCATGCCGATATATTATATGCAATCGGCACAGCTACCAGAAAGCGTTTGTTTGAAACTTGATAATCTTAATAGGGACTTTTTGTGGTTCAGAAATATTGAGGATCAAAAATTCACTTGGTTGGATAGGATAAAGTGACGAAGCCCAGTAAAGAGGGTGGTTTGGGGCTAAGAACATGTCGCACAAGTAATGAAGCACTACTGGCAAAGCTTGCTTGGAAAACACTTAAACAAGAAGACACGGTTTGGAGCAATCTTATTAGCGCGAAATATCTTAGAGGTGAGTCGATCTTGGATCACAAGCCGAAGAGTTATGCGAGTGCAACATGGATGGGAATTATGAGGTGTATGGTTTTGATGAAATCGTTTTTACATTGGAAGATTGGGAACGAGTTAAATACATCCTTTTGGTTTGATAATTGGATGTGAGATTCGAGACTTTGCGAAGGCATCGAGCAGATTGCTTCGGAGGATTTGCCCTTCGTGTTAGAGATGTTATATCGGACTACAGGCGAATGGAACTTCGAGACTTTGCATACCATGATTCCTAACTATATTAAGAGGGAATTAAGGAAAAGAAATATCGAGATTACAAAGCAAGAGGAGGTTATTTTTTGGAGTGAGTGAGGAGATGGAGTGTTTTCATGCCAATCGACATATAAAGCTACCTCGCTGCTATGGAGAGGTTGCACGTGATGCCGCTAAGTGAGATTGGATTTTGAAGTCTAATTTGAGCAATAAGATAAAGCACCTCATTTAGCTAGCGGTTCAAAATCGCCCAACAAAAATGAGTTGAGAAAAGCTAGACGATTCACGGAATTAGTGTACTGCCCATCTTGCGACAATCTTGAGTTGTCGGTGCTCCATTTACTGAAAGATTGCGATCTCGCATGCGAGGTTTGGAAAAGGCTACCAAATTGGGATGATTTGAGGGAGTTCCATGGTACCACGGAAGAGGACTGGATTCGGGTTAACATACAAAAAAGAAGTATCAATGTTTAATCATACTATTGTAGCAAGGTTCGAATTTGGTACCAAAACTCTCGACTGGTTACGAAAGGTGGACGCTTTTGGTAACTAAGTTTGAATTTGGTAACAAAAGTCTCGACGCGTTACAACATGTGGACACTTTTGGTAACTAAATTTGAATTTGGTAACAAAACTATGGACTAGTTACGGAAGATAGATATTTTTGGTAACAAAACTCTTGACTTTTAGTAACAAATCTTTTTATTAGTTACAAATGCTTACCTTTTGGTAACAAAAATGGAGTTTTTATAACGAAAACAAAATTTTGTTACAAAAGTGTCATTTTTGGTAACGAAAGCTAAGTTTCGTTACAATTACCCTAGGTTTTTGTAACGAAATTAACGTTTGTTACCAATATTTCGTTACCAAAAACGTGCCGAGTCAGGAATAAGGATTCTCGCTCGACCCGCCGAGTTTTTCCAAGACCGGGCGGTCTGTTAACATTTGGCCCACAACATGCCTAGTGTCAGAGCATGTTGCCGCAACACCACATATGTCTCTTTTCTTTGCTTTCACAATTCGGCGATTGTTGGTTGCCGTTTTCCATTTTAAAGCGATAACCAGAACAGTCGAAGTTGATGTCGTCCGTGTTCGGGGCGTGTTGTACCTCTTCCCAATAGCACCAAGGTTCTCCCCATTGTTGAGAGCATCATCATCAAGGTCTGCAATTGATGACATAATAGCCATGTTAGCACAAAAAGGATGAGAAATTGAGAAATTTTAGTAAACTTTCAAGAGATGAAAGAGAATTAGAATATTAGGGCACAAACAATCTGATCGTGTGATTATGGGTGAGTGGAGTGTGATTATGGGTGAGTGGAGAATGAGAGGGGGTCACTCTAAATAAAAAAACACTTTCTTATCACACACATAATTTTTCCTGCATTAAAACAAAGCACGTGTCAGTGTTAGATCAACACGTGAAAAAACGATTTTCAAAAAATAACTTATAAGTCACATTATTGTCTAGTGTTACACTAACATAGTAGGAGCAACATCACGAAAACAAATTATGTAGAAGGGCATGGCTTATCCATAGACCAATTCATTTGAGGGTAAGTGAGTGATCTGAGGCTTATATCTGCACCTTTTAACACGTGGCAAGTCAGTACTAACAGATTAAACAACCATTTCACAAATGTAAGAAGGTAAAATAACTAACAGGAAAGCACACAAGATCAGCATCATGAATTTAGAAAGTAATCTAGTTCACTAGTATAGAAAGTCACAAAGAAGTGTGTCACCTGCAACCATGATACTCAAAAGGTGTGCCTCAACACATGAACAAGAGACAATACTCCTCCTAAGCCCAAACCAACACAACAGAGAATAGACTGAAGAAAAGAAACTTAACCAAAAGAAAACAAAAAGTAGAAAGAACAATGTTATGACAACATGGCAATATGGTGATAATGGAACATTGATATAGAAACCATAAATCAGATCACTTCCTCAAAGATCTTTATTCATCAACTGAGACTTTTTCGAAACACATCTTAGATGTTAGAAAATATAATGAGTGTACCGAATGCAGACATCACATAACATCAATACATCCCAGTCCAATCCTTAATAAGGGCAGAAAATCAGCCAAGTACATAGATCTTGAATGATGCCAATGCAAAACCCCAACACCCCAAAACCTAATGCATACCTGTTTACTGATTCTCCTACAAGGTAAGCAACAAGTGATCAGTGCTACCAAGTATAAATAGTTGGAACCCCAAACACCCTAGTAAAAAAGATCACCATCATATGCCCCTTGGTCAAACACACCATGAAGATAAGCACAACTGAATACCACTGAAGTTGTCAACATCATGGACTCCAGCTTCTCTTCATGAGATGTAATTTCTGATAAGGAATAGGACACAACCGAATACCATAAAAGCAGCAAGCTTTGTGTACCGCAGCTTTTTCAAAGTCAGATAAATAATCTCATAAATCAAAATGTTTCTTAAACACTTCAAAACATAGAAGGAACATTCAAGGAGGTAAAATATCAATGTTTAGTATTCATCCACACATGCCATAATGCCATCACAAATGTTCAAAAGAAACATGTAAGAAACAAGAAAACAAAAAGAACAATCTCAAATACGCCACACCCATACTTCAGTTCTAGCTAGTGGTGACATAGCAACACTAAGGACTCAACATGCTCACATGATACACATACCAGCTAGTTGATTATTTGTTTCAATGTGTTCTATGTTAATCACTTTATCCTCAAGTAAGTCTCTTAAGAAATGGTGCCTTATATCAATTTACTTAGCTTTGGAATGTTGTACCAGATTCTTAAAAATACTTATATCACTGAGATGATCACATAACATTAATAGAGTGTCACTATCTAACACATAGTCTAAGAGCATATGTTTAAGCCACACCAAATGAGTACCCCTTGTACTCATCTTTCTCAATAAAATTCAAACAAAAAGCCACACCAACTGAGTAACACAACTACCAACTGCAACATATTCAGATTCTAAAAATAAACAATGAAACACAATTTTGCTTCTTGCTATACTAGGAAACTAGATTGTTCCCTAGATAAAAAATCATCCACTAGTGGGTTTCCTGTCATTTAAACCACATGCCCAAGATCACTGAAACCCACAAGGTTGGTGTTTGTGTCATGAGAGTAGCAAATTCCAAGCCAGCTGTCCGAGATACATATCTCAATTTTTTTTTTCACATCCATCGAATGTGACTACCTTGGGTCAACTTGATATCTAGCACGCACACACACATAAAATACATGATATCCGATCTAGTAGCAAACAAATGCAGTAAACTTTCAATCATGGACTTATGAAGTGTTGGGTCGACACTGTACCTTGTACCATCTTTGGTGATATTCAGTGTAGAAGACCTAGGGGTCTTCCTTGGCTTCGACTCATGCAATTCAAACCTCCTCACCAGGTTTCTAGCATACTTTTCTTGGTTCAAGAACATGCCATTCTCTTGTTACTTCACTTGTAGTCCAAGAAATAAAGACAACTCTCCAATCATGCTCATTTCAAAGGTACCTGTCATGGACTCAACAAACTTGTCTAATATAGATTTGTTAGTGCAGCCAAAAATAATGTCATCAACATATATCTGAGCAATACAAACTTCAACTATCTTTCTCAAAATAAACAAGATTCTGTCTCCATCACTCCTGGTGAGATCTAGACCTAACAGAAATTCAATTAGTCTTTCATACCAAGCTCTAGGTTCATGTTCCGTATCATACATAGCGTTTTTGTTTTCCAATTTGTACAGATGTTTTGGGTGATAAGGATCAACAAATCCATTTAGTTGTTCAACAAGTACCTCTTTATCAATTAGTCCATTTAAAAATGCACCTTTGACATCCATCTTGTAAAGTTTGATTGTAAGATAAGATGCAATAGCAAGTAGTAATATGATAGACTCTATTCTAGCTACTGGAGCAAAGGTTTCATCAAAATCAACTCTCTCTACTTGAGTGTATCCTTGAGTAACCAACCTAGCTTTGTTTTTGATAACTACACCATTTCATCACTTTTATTTTTGAAAATACATTTAGTTAACATTAGAAGGCTTAGGTACTAGATTCTAAACCTTGTTTTTGGTGAATTGTAATAGTTCATCTTGCATAGCATTAACTCATTAATTGTCCTTAAGAGCTTCATCAATATTTTTGGGTTTAACAAAGGACAAAAAATAGGAAACATGGTCATCAATACATGCAGTTGACATACATACACACGACATCACCATATCTCCATAGTTCACCCTTTCTTTGTTGCGTGTTATCATTCCATCAATAACATGAATGGAAGGATGATTTCTCTGAATTATGGCTGGAGTGTCCTATATGAATTCGGAAGAATCATTTCTTTCATTGTCTGAATTTATTTCTGCAGGTCTTGAAGTTTCATTAGACGTTGTGACATTATTTGGTTCTGATTCAACAACTGGTGTTGTAGTAACATCTTCACTTTCTTGTGTTATCATAACACCTGTACAGAAACCTGATTATCTGCATAGTTAGGTAGATAAATTAGAATCACATTAACCGATTCTTGGATAGTACGGAACCTACGATTAAATAGATTTATTGGTTCAAATTTGCTCAAGTTTTCTCCGTCTTTAAGCACATAGCAAAAAGTTCAAAATTCATGAAAATGTACAACATTTAGTTTCTTACTCTTCAAGATCCCATATGGTGTCATGGTAGTGTCTGGCCTAAGATAACCCTAGCCATTTCTTGGAGCATTCTATTCTTTCTTTCAACAATACCATTCAGTTGAGGAGTTTAAGGTGCAAGAAACTCATGAAAGATACCATGCAGCTCGCAGATTTCTGAGAAACTCACATTCTCAAATTCTCTACTATGATCTAACATAATTCTCTTAACAGGAGCACCATACAAATTTTTAATGTTGGCATGTAGAATCTTAAATGTATTGATGGCTTCAAATTCTTATTTTAAAAACTTGATCCAAGTAAACCTAGAGAAGTCATCAACAATAAAAAAAGCATACTTACTACACCATAGCTACTAATTTCAATAGGGCCCATGAGATCCATAGGTAACAGTTCAAAACACTTAAAAGTTCCAAAGTTTGATTCAATACCTTCAGTGGTGTATGAGTAGCCTTAGATTGTTTACACTTCAACAATCTCCACCCACAAGCTTACCAGGGTTGGAAAGTTTTGGTAGACCTGTAACAGCTTCAAGTTTTTGCAGCTTCTTCAAATTCCTATAGCGCACATATCCAAATTTCCTGTGCAAAATAATTGACTAATCCACTTTAACATGCAAACACTAAGCCTCATCCGAATCTTGTAGAAATTATCAATTGATATTGTACCTTTCATAACACTGACATTAGCACCATCTCAAACGTCACTTGAATACTTATTAAATTTTACTCACAAATCATCAATACAGAGTTGACTTATGCTAATTAAATTAGCTTTCAACCATTCAACCAACAGAATGTCCCTCAGTGGTGGAAATCCATCAACATTCAAGACTCCTCCCCATATGATTCTACCATTTTTGCCTCCTCCATGGGTAACAATACCATAAGATTATCAAATATAATTTGTAGCATGTAATGTGTCTTGAGTAACCAATGTCAAGGTATCATTTTCCTGAAAGGTAGCATGAACAACATAAAACACAACATTCCAAACAATTTTGATTTTTAGTTTGGTTGGTTTTTCAAGCCAAGTTCTACTTTTCTAGTAGTTTCAGTGTTGTTGGGACAACATTAGTGACAGATGTTCTCATAACATTAGAGTGCTTCTCATAGGTAACACTTGTCTCTTCTGTTTAAGGAACTTCTTGTATATCCTACAATATGGTTTTATGTGACCAGATTGGATACAATATTGACATATGTAGGTGATTTTCTTAGACCTTGAGTAACTTTCCTTACATTTATCCGAATTTGATTTATCAAAACCAGAGATAAATGTAGAACCAACAAAAGTTTCAACAAATCTCAGACCCTCTTTACCTTCGTTTCCCACACAGAGTAGCTCATCAAGCTTATAGGTACTTGTGTTCTATTTTGCAATGTTCTTTTCAGCCACTTCCAATTTCACCATTACCATTTCAATCTATGATTTTACTAGGTTTAGCTGAT
The DNA here is from genome assembly GCA_948329865.1 of Linaria vulgaris. NCBI lineage: Eukaryota > Viridiplantae > Streptophyta > Magnoliopsida > Lamiales > Plantaginaceae > Linaria > Linaria vulgaris. The sequence continues at coordinate 116,242,560 of OX415250.1, read as the reverse complement.
TTGTATGAAGTAGATCTTTCAGCATATTATTCTCTTCCTTGAGAATTCTTTCACTTTTGCTAATCTTAGTTTTTCCCTCAGTAGTACCTCAAAGGTTGCTTTTAGATCTTCACAGATTTCTTCTTGAGGATTTTCTCATTAAAAGTAGTAATCTTCATCTAGATCTACATTTCCATGTTTTGGGTCATCCTCCGTGTTTTTCAATGTTATGTACTATAACATTAAAATTACCAACAAGGAACCAAGGCGATGTAACGATAGATGCATAAGCGTTTACAGAGTCCCATACCTGGTCTTATTGGGCGGGATGGGGAGGATTGTATATAGCACTCAGACGAAAGGCTGGTTAGTGTAGAACGTGGCTTACATGTGTATAGAGCGTGCACATGCGGTGAAGGTCTGGAGGATGATCTGGTTCATGTAGTAAAGCGCCCATATACCTCGAGAATAACCAAGGGGTTGGACTATGGAACGTCTATTGAACGGGAGTTGGTCAATGATAAGCTGAACAAGGTCGTCATCTCTGCAGCAGTTCTTCACAAGTATTAGCACCGTTGGGTTGAGTTGGCAAATGAGCGAGCATACTACATGGAGGAACTCAAGGCGGTTCACGCCCATAACATTCCAACATACAATTCTCATCGGAAGATGGAATAGGACATTAGCCGGTCCTTGGCCGCTGTCTTGTAAGTGGGGCAACAGGCCCAACATGCCATTTTTGAGAAGCAAGAGGCACAACTTACACTGTATGTTGAAGAAGGTGGTCACGATTGTGAAGCTGAACTGCTTCACGCATCCTTCGACCTGCAAAGTTAAGACTAGAGCTTTAGTAAAGATTACCTCTGGAAGATGGTGGTTCAGTATGAGGTACACCGTGATTATGGGGTTCCCTTGGCAGAGAGTGATGAGAAGATGGTTTTCCAAAAGGAAGGTGCGTAAGCGCGGATAGTTCAAATATCGATCCATACGAATGGTCCAGTCCCCGTCATAACATTGTGTGGGGACCTATAATGTGAAGGACCAAGGGGCGAACTATGGCCGAGTGAGGAATGATTGCACTTTCAATTCCCCAGGAGGACATTGACTCGGTTTGAGAGTGCCTCGTCGAGGTACTAATACTGCGCAGTGGGGTGAGCAGAAGGAATCTTCACCCTTAGCAGTTCAAAATAGTGGTGCTAACATCATTCCCTTGCTGCTGAGGTATCTACATGGGCCATTGGTGGCATTTTTGAGTACTCTTCCATGTAATGTGGACGACAACATAGGTGCGGGCTGGGTTTGTTGAGATGATAAAGGGGCGACCAACCAATATCTACGCCAGGAGCTCGTCGAAGCTTGAGATCTTATGAAGTGTTTCATTGGGGAAGAGGGCCACGTTGTATGATTAAGATCATCTCTGGGAGTTTGCAGAATTCATCTGATAACGGTGGTGGTAGCGGTGTTGCATTGGATGAGGGGTGGTGTTAGTGGCAAAGACGTGGTGGGGTTATTGTGGTACGGTGGCAGTTTCAGTAAAGAGATAAGGGTGGTTCATTGTGGGACGATGGTGGTGGTGGTTGGGGGCAGCGATCGTGTGATAATAGTAGGTAGTGGATGTGTGGGGGGCATGGGCGGGTGGTGAAGGTGAATTGGTAGCGGTGGCGCGGTGGTGGGATGATGGCGGTTTGTGGTGGCGGGTAAGGTGAGGTAGTTGTGTGATTTGAGGAGGGAAGGTGGGGGGTTTGGGATTTATTTATTGAAGGGGTGGGCGAGGGGGGGGGGGGGGGGTTGATGGGTAGGGGTGCCATGGTGGCAGATTAGTCTACTCCGTGGCTCCTTAATTGGCGGCCACATGGTGCCACATTAGTACAATCAAGTAATGTGGAGGGCTTATCCGCCACATCGCCTCTACATATGTAACTTGTCGGTAACAAGTGTGTTGTGCATGTTTTTTTGGGCCCAAATACTTTCGTATCGCCACTTGTGGCAAAATTAGTCGTGCCGGGCTTTGTGATTGGGTCTGTGCGTTTAGTTTAGGCTGCGCTTTAGACACTTTCGAGGCATAACATACCCTAAATGACGCTATAGAAGTGTCTGTGCATTCGTTGTTTCAAGGTAATTTTCTAGGCTTGGGGAGGGATGTTTGTCGAGCTTTTTAGAACCTAGATTTGGGTTTTGGGTACATGAGTCTAAACGGAGGGCGTATTAGGATTATCCGATGGTTTGGGGCTAGAAGAAGGTTTTTTACTAGGTTGGGTGTTTGCCTGGCATGTGGGTCGAACATCGAAGGGTGTCATTCCAATCGGGTTGCACTGATAAGGTCGTTTAGTTACCACATGCCATTCCCTGTCCGGTTGCTGTCCAGTCACTGGGACATATGACTGTTCCGCCGAGTTGGATGGTATCTGTTGTGGCCTATGCGCTCATAGTTTAAGCATAAATCCATATTGAAGTCACACGTAGCATCCCCCGTGTAGCTATTAACACAGATCTTAGTGGGCAGAGGGTTGGTAGTATCTAATTCGACACAAAAACGAGCATATCGAGCTCGAGTGCGTGCTACAGTGTGGGTGGTAATTTTTATTTGGCACCTAAACATGCATGCAATGTGAAAAGGGCCTCAAAGTCATAAAACTCTATTGGCAGGTCTTGGAGTTGGGTCCAGGTGCATACCTTGCAAAGCGTGGTTACCGAGACGAAACATTTAGGGTGCCATTGGCAGATGACTAAGTAGTGGTTGAACAATTAATGCTACAATTTATTCGTTTGGGCTGCTCAGGCGGACCAAGTACGCTCCTTGGACGACCTTTATGATTCCGATGGTTGAGTGAGCTTTTAGAGGCACTATAGCTTGGTTACCATGTGAGGGATGGTAGGTGAGATACACACTGTTTGGACAATGAGCGATTTCTTCTAGGATTCGGTCAGGCGACGCATTTTAGGGTTGGTGAAGGTAACCTGGGGCTCCGGATCTGTCATTTCATCATCACCGGGGGTCTCCACTGACACTTTTTCCAAATATTTCAATGCCTGCTGTTAACAGTTTGGTTATTATAACCTAATTAACAGGGTAATTTAGGGGTTGGAACGCTTTACCCGAGGTTCAAAAAGCGTTGATAAGGATAATAAAGATACGAGAATATTCCTTCTTTTATTCACTGAACTTCACTCCTTGATTTTGTTGGTGTGTGATTGTCTATGTGTCTATGTTGGCTTCCCGTCCTTTTTTCTTTAACTGACTACCTCCCTTTATATAGAGTTTGCTAGGGACAGGTGTCGTTGTGCATGTGTTTTAGTAAGTACAGGTGTTGCAATATGTGTAAAAGTGTAAAAAGATAAGATAAGATATATTTTTGGTCTACTAGATGCTGACTAGGCTGATCTTTTCCTCGTCCGATAGCTCCGGGATCTCCGGAGGCCGTTTTTTGGGACACTATTTTCCGAGGGGTGTTTTTTCCCTTGACTTGGTCTCCGAGTGGTCTGGGTACGATCTCCGAGAGCTTGGCTTGATTTCCGAGGGCGTTGGTTTGATCTCCGAGGGCTTGACTTGTCCTTCGTGACGTGGTTTTTTCTTCTCTCGGTCCTCGTAGTGGTTTTCTAATGGCTTTTGTTTTTGGATCTGTCTTTGCTCGGAGATTTGATTTTGGGAGTGATGTTCCGAGGGTAGTTTATGTTGAGGAGTTTTCAGCAAAGAAGTGTTCTCGTGAGTTTATGGGACTCGGGGTCCTTTGTGGTCCCTCGTGGTGCATTTGATGGATATCCGAGTCGCGTAGATTCATCGGGTTTTGTCATGTTTACGATGCCACGTGGATATCTTTTCTTTATCCATCGTCGACTTTCCATGGAACCCTTTGTGTCTCCTCGGGTATTCCTTTATATTGTTTTTAGGTCAGTGACCATGCAGATTTGTAACTCTCCGAGGGCCTCCTCGTGGGAGGTGGTTACATCTCATCGGAAGTACTCGTGACAATAGTATTGTACGTATATTAATTCCCATATTTAGGACTAATATTTTCTTTAATCCCGTATTTATTTTTTACAGTTAACATTAGCCCCCCTAAATTTCGATCGCCTTCGTAGAGGTGATAAAAATTTTATTCCGTGCCTTCCGTGAGGCGAGGGGCTTTTTTCCTGTTTTCCTTCAATGTATCTATGTTTTGGGGTTTTTCCGAGGGGGTGTATGATATTTATAACTATTTGAAAATGGATCATAGGGATTTTACCTGACCACCCTTTGAGGGTGTTGTGCTTATGTACGCGGGGGTTTCGGAACATGCGTTGCAGATAGCCGTTAACCATTTTAAAACTTTAAAGTATCTGACCGTTGGTAACGGTCAGATTTGTAACGGGTGGCGTGCGGATGCGGCGGCTACGTGGAGCTTTGAGTGCGTTCCACATTTGAATAACATCTGCCCGTTGCCACCTTGGGGGTTATAAATAGGAGGACTATTCATTCTTCTCCTCACTTTTACAATTCGTTCCTTTAGCAATTTCGACGAGCCAAAAGCTTTTCTTCTCTTCTTCTTTCATACTTTAAATTCTTTAGCGAATTCACACGCACTTTTTTCTCTTTCCCTTTTTCGGATAAACACTTTCTCATCGCCGCCTCTACTACCTCTGGAGTTACTGCTCCAATTGATTCTCAGGCGGGGATGGGGGGTGCTCCGACGGGAGTAATCACTCGTAAACGAAAGGGGGAGACTTCTACTGTTGTTGAGTGTAGCGCCGCCGCTAAAAAAGCTAGGGTTCCTAAATCAAAGAAGGCATCTGTTCGCGATTTTGCAAAGGTTGAGAAAGTTCCCAGTGTGGCTACTCGTGAGCAGGTACTAGATTTGTTCACCAATACTGGAGCCTTCCAGAAGAATATGGTGTTTCAGATTCCGACGAAGGACAAGAGGGCTTGTTATCCACCTCCGGGGATGTTGACGATTTACTTCGCTCAGGTGCAATATGGGTGGCGCTCTTTTATGCCGCCCTTCTTCTGCAAAGTGTTCAAGGCGTGTAACATCAGTCTGAGTCAAATGGTTCCAAACGGATTCGCCGCCCTCTACATCTACGTCTTCTGGTGTCAGGTGAATGGACTGGAATGTGGGGTTGATCACTTTTTTTCTATTTTTGACGTAGTGGTCTCACCCGGGGGGTACCCATTCTACCACGTTCGTCATCGGGATAATAGCAAGCATTCCACGAAGAGGATATTGGACACTTCAATAAGTTCGCACAGTATCTGGAAGAACATGTACTTCTTTATGCAACCAGCAAAAGGTGTATGGGACATGCCTTTTGATTGGAGAGAAGGCGCGTCTCCCTTGCACACTTTGGATCAGGATGTAGTTCTGTCCCCGGTGATTTCACAGCAACTTCTGATGGAGTCGGAGGATTTTTTGATGTTGTTCGAGGCATCCGGGCTTCATCACGTGGTGTTCACTGACGATGCAGTCGAGAAGCCACTGTCCCTTTCTTCCAATGCCTTGACTTTGTTTCGTACGTATCTGGTATTCGTTGTTGTTCCTTTTTTGGCATAGAAGTAGGTTATAACTGTATTTCCTGGTTCGCGAGTGGTGCAGGGGACGTTTTAGCGAGGTATTATTTGCACTCGGGCCTCGCAGATCCCGTTCCGAGTGGTATTTCCGATGCTCCAGAGAAGGGTGACCATGACGAAGAGGAGGTTAATGCTCCGGAAGGCACGCACATGGGTTCGAAGGTGGGTAGAGCTCCCGAGGATCATTCCCCTTTATACATAGATGTTGCGGGGGTGATCCAGAATGCAGTTCCCTTGTGCCAGGTTGGTCTTTGGGCTCTGGTGCCAGTCTCCGGGTCTGATACGAGAAGTTCTCCGAGGGTTTTCGAAGAAGGGATCTCTCTGAGGGTTGGCGGGGAGGGTTCTGCCCGGAATACTGCAGAGGTGGTGGTTATATCTTCTCGAGATCCGTCTCCCGATTCTTCTCGTGGAGTTGAGCCCATGTCTCCGAGAGTTCCGGAGTTCTCGAAGAAGGCCGTGTCTGAGCCTGCCCCATTTGGTAAGTTCTGGTTGATCCTTTAGCAAGATTCTCTTAAACTTTTGAGGAGTTTGTTCATATATTGATATTCTTTTTTCTGGCGCAGGTACCGTGGATAAGGGTAAGGTTCCGATGGTGGAATAGTTTGCTCCTTTCGGTAAACCTTTTCTGCCTACCTTTGCCTCTCTGTAGGATAATTTTTTCTAGTTTCATTCTCTGTTTTTATTCATGCACGTTTATTCCTTGCAGAGGAAGATTTTTTGGCACAATTTCATGTTCCCAGTCCAGAGACTTCCTTGGGGGACTCGGAGGACATCCAAAGGGAGTTTGATCCCTCGTCCGAAGACATGGAGGTTAAGGTGGAGGTTTTGAGCTCACTGGGGAGGCGGGTATGTCCACATCTGCTGGAGGTCCTAGGGCGGTGTTTACCGACTCGGATGTGGTGACGCCAATTCCGGGGACTACTCCTCCGAGGGGTCATATTCCGGTGACATTATCTCCGAGGGGTCACACTTTTCAAACGCCTGTACCCCCTCGTGGACCGGAGGGGCAACCTTCGTCCTGGAATGTGAGGGATGCTTATCGGGAGGTCCTCCAATTTTTTGCTTCCTCCAATTCCACACCTGCCGAGAGATTTAAGATCCTGTACACCAGCCTTAACTGGATGGGGTTGATGGTGAGTTTCAAGTTTCCCCTTCTCTTATTCGTATTTACTTCCTCGTGTTGTATGCTCTATGTTAACAATCTTTTCTTTTTGTAGATAGGAAAGACTCGGGAACCGGTTGCTGCTGTTGAGCAGCGTGGGTTAAAGAGCGTGGAGGAGATGGACGCACTTCGAGCGCAATTGGCGCCTCTTCTGTTCAGGGATAAGGAGAGCCAAACAAGGGAGGAAGTGCTTCATACAAAAATCTCTGCTTTCGACTTTACTCTGAAAGAGGTTGAGAAGACGAACGAGGGCTTGCACCATAGACTAGAAAGGGCAGAATCTGCATATAAGCAGATGGAGACATCTGAGAAGACTGCCAAGGCTAGGGTGGACCTTTTGGAGAAGGAGAAGTCAGAGTCCGAGGGGACTCTTAAGGCCCAGATCGCTGCTCTTGAGAAGGAGGTATACGAGGGTTTGGGGAGAGAGAGGGGACTTCAAGAGTTGTTGGGTCAGGCTACCGATAGGGCTGAGTCAACAGAAGAGAATTTGGCGACATTTCTTTCTCCCGAGGCGGTGCAAGCCAAAATTGATGCGGCGGTCCAATTTTCTCAACAAGAGACCTCTAGACAGCAACCGGAAATTTTCGAGAGGCCGCCCCACGAGCTTTTAACGGGCCATATGCTGTGGGGTTATCTAGAGTGTGCTAGAGTGGCGAAGTCCTTACTACGGTCGGACGTGGACTTCACTAAGTCCTTTGACCTCCGTAAGCTGAAGAAGCCCTCTTCCGAGGATTGTCGCGTACTCGTGGGGAGATTTGGTGGTGTGTTATCCCCTCGGGCTTCTCCTGCACCTTCTCCAATACATTCAGCAAGTAGTTCGAGTCCAAGACTCAGTGGCTCCGGAGGGGTGTTCTCACCGATTTCACGGCTGGCTCCGATGGGTACCTTTGCTGAGGCGACATCCCCTTTGCGTCCCGCTCCGCCTCCATCAACCACGGGGGCATAGTATAAGACTTTTATTTTTGCTTTTTATTTTAATAAGTTTAAATTTTTAATTTCTTAGTTTTCCGACCTTTTCCGCATTGTACGGTCATTTTCCGAGGACTTCTCGGGACTTATCAGTAAATAAATCATTCCTTTCTTGCTCTATTTTGTCTTTTCCGTTAGTAACTATTTAGCAACCATAACTATCTGACTCTTTTTTTAATGCTTAAGGATAAGCTTGTCAAATAAACTTGCTGGCCAAGTAAAACTTGTAGCAGGAGGTGTCTTCATGCATGAGGTTTTACCATCTCCATAGGTTTTTTACTGGACACGTGGCCTTAGTAATTAATTTAGCTTCGGCAGCTCATGCTTTTATTTGTGGGGAACAATATATATATGAGCAAATGCGTAGTGAGTTTTATCACAATTTTCTTTTAAAAAGAAAAATTTCCTTTAGATAGAGCGTTCACCGATTTTCTTTGCAAAAATCACTTTTCAGCTTTTGCGCAGTTCTTCGTGAAATAAAAGAGTGAAAACTTACCCGAGAAGATGATGCCCCCACATTACAGGAGAGGAGGGTCTGTTTCTTCTCATAACTCCACTCGGAACTCGGTTCGGACTCCTCCGTTGGCGTTAGGAGTGCGCCATGCCTCCTCGGCTAGCTTTTCCTCGAGGCGAGATAGTTTCGACGGTGATATAGTAGCTATTTTGGGAAGTCCTTCGAGGGGAGTCGCTGGGAGATCCTCAAATGCTGAGTCCCACAGGATGACTCATATTCGAGAAGTATTTATGGGTAAGGGGCCTTATACTCTGGCGGATCAGTCTTTGGAGTTTGATATGCTTTCGTTAAACCCCCTAAAGTTGATGGGCCACGGTCAAGTGGGCACTGCTACGAGTAGTGAGCACGAGGGGTCAGTTATGACCCTCTTTGCTGAGTATAATTTAGATTATACCCAGTATAATGTGGTCATACCACACTCCGAGCAGAGGGCCTACGATCCCTCTTTGGGATTTTTGACGGTGTACTGTGACCAAATGAGGTGTGGGATGCGGGTGTTTTTTCACCCTTTTATTCAGACTCTCTTCCGTTATTGGAAAATATGTCCTAGCCAGTTGACGCCAAACTCGTATCGTCACTTAGTGGGGTACATCTTGTGTTGTGAGCTTCTGAACCTCCCCATGTCTCCTTATCGGGTGGGAGCCATTTTTGCCTTGCGCCCCTGTGCGGGGGGTCCCCCTTTTTCAGCTTGGCCTATCGGGACATCAATAGAACCTTCACTCATGTATCCAATCCGCGTTCTCGTAGAGGGGATTGGAGGCGGAGGTTCTTTTTCGTTCGCCTGAGGGGTCAATCAGCAGATTTATGGGGAGTACCTCTCCGATGGGGTCTTGGATACGTTACTCCCAACTCCGAGTCGTTGATGCGTGAGGAGGAGGAGCTGTCTCATTCTGGGATGTTCTTCTAGGTACCTACAACATAAGCAGCTTATTAGAGTTCCCCGAGTCTCTGATACTGGCAGGTCTTCAAGAAGGGGTAAAGATGTTCAATCTCCCCGCTCAGCCACTTTATAGCAACTTCTTCTTTCGTAAGTTTTTCTTCTCATTTTTGTTGTTATGGGAAGTTTTCTGTTGCCTTGAGTTTATAGTGTACTTGTTTTCCCGATAGGTTTGGAGATGCAAACGTTTGCGATAAAACTTTTCGACAAGGTCTTTTTGGCACAGACGCTAAATGATGGGTATGCCTTTTTGGAGACGGGTGGCTCCGATCACTCGAGCTTTGATATTGTGGCGAGTCCTCCATCGGAGAGGAGGGATCAAGGGGTTTTACTTGCCGCAGCCCCCCAGCTTCCGCTGTCTCCGAGGATCCCACCGCTGTTCTTCTTCGGATGGATTTTTCGATACCGCGGTTGGTATCACGCTCCTTTTTGGGAGATGTTGTGAACGTGGTGGAGGAGGGTTTTCCTTCTTCTGTTCCGGGTGGGTCCCATCCCCTCGGGGAGGGTCCTGCCCGAGTTGTTCGTCCACCTCTTGAGGGTAATCCTCTTTTGGCAGGGATTCGTCCCCTCGGAGAAGGTGGTTCCGCCCCTTCGTCTTCATACGTGGCAGATTTTGGTCGAAATTACTTGAGCGGGTTGTTGAATGCGACAGACTGTGAATTTATGAGGACCTTCCCTCTATCCAGTCTTCATGATCTTGCCTGTAAAGATTTGTGCGAGGTGCAGCAATTTTTCATTTGTTCTATTTAGCACTAACCTTTGTTATCCCTTTGGTGCTGGCGGGTTGATTGGCATGCAGATTTACATGGTTTTGAACGCCATCGGATCCCGAGGATAGTCCTCTTCTGACCCTGACTTGATATATCACCGTCGGGATGAGCTAGAGAAGGGTTTACTTGAAGCTCACGAGGAGATAACCCAATTGGCCGCAAATAAGGAGGCTACTCAGGAAATTCACGAGGGGGTTTTGCAAGCCGAGAAAGATAAATCTTGGAAGTTGGAGCGTCGGTTGGTCCTTGAGAGGGCCCGCATATTGAATTTGGAGAGGAGGATGGAGGATTTAAGGGACCAAGTTCAATTCTGCAATGAGCAGTTAATACGTGCTACAAAGGAAAGAGATGTGGCGACTCAACAACTGCTGTAGACAGCTCGTACTCATGAGGTGGCGTTAGTGATGGCCCAGGTCCATGCAATGTTGGAAGTGGTGGGTCCATCTAGCCCTCGTGAGTCTCTTCATAAGGAGATGCATGATTTGGTCCGTATAGGTTATCGTTTATGCCGAGATGCGGTCCAGGCTCTGCCAGGATTTCCTTCGGGCTTGGTCATCCCTGAACTTAGCGTTCGCCAAGTTTTTGCAGAAGTTCCTCCCTCGGTTATCGGGGATCCAGCCGTTCCGATGGTGGTTGTCGATGACCCTGTTTCACTATCTGAAGAGCAACACCGCCGACTTGTCAGGGAAGGAAAGCGTCCGATAGAGGATGTTTCCGTGTAGGCAGAGATAGCATCGATCTCTTTGTATCGGATATAATATAATATCCCTTTGGGATGAGGATTTGTTATAGGTGCTAACTATTTTGTACTAGTTGTTTGTACTAGATGGCTCCTCGGAGTTTAGGTTGCTTGTGATGACATTTTCAGGGAGTCATCGTTTTGTTTTGCAACCCTATTTCTTTTTGTTTTGTAAGGGAACCATTTATATACAAACAACTTTTTTATTTATGTACAAACTGTTGCCTTACATTATGCATAGTATTTTCTGAGTTTGAGGGAATTCCGGGTATTGTAGAGTACCGCGCCTTCGGAATTGGCAAGAAGGTAGGTTGCAGGTCCAACGATTCCTTCTATCTTATAGGGTCCTTACCATCAGGGGTCAAGCTTGCCCACATTCTTGGAGGCTCCGACCCAGTTAATCACTAAGTCTCCAACTTGAAAAGTTCGAGATTTTACCTTAGCGTTGTAATATCATGACATTCGGGCTTTGTACTCCTCAATCTGGACGACAGTTTATGCCCTTATTTCTTTAAGAAGATCAAGGGCCACGGCTAGGTTGGAGCTGTTGGCGATTTCCTCATATTCTTGGACTCGCCAGCTCTCAACGGAAACTTCCGAAGGCAGGACCGCTTCGCACCCGTAGGATAAGCTAAATGGGGTTTCACCCGTGGCGGTGCTTTGCGTGGTCCGATAGGCCCAAAATATGCCAGGTATTTCTTCAACACATTTGGCCTTGTGCCAATCAGGTCGGGCCTTCATGTTCTTCAGGAGAGTTCGGTTAGTTCTTTCCACTTGTCCGTTTTCTTGGGGGTATCCCACCGAAGCGAAGCGGTGTTTGATTTCCCAATGGTCACACCATTTTTCTAACTCTTGGTTCGTGAATTGCAGGCCGTTATCACTTACCAAGCTCCGAGGGATGCCAAAGCGGCACATGATGTTCCTCCATAGAAAATTAACGATGGCACCAGCGGTAATTCGGGCTTGGGGCTCCGCTTCTACCCATTTGGTGAAGTAATCCACTGTTACGAGTAAAAACTTCTTTTGGCCGGCGTTAGGGATGAGTGGTCCCAATATATCAATGCCCCATTTGGAGAATGGACAAGGGGTCAGATGGGGTTCCCATGGGGCTGCGGGTTGATATATCCGAGGGGCATAAGCTTGGCACGGTTTGCACCTTTCCGCATGGCTTTTGCTATCTTTAGCCATCGTGGGCCAGTAATAGCCTTGCCGAATCAGGCGTCCGACCATACTTTCGCCGCTGGTATGGCTCCCACATGTCCCCTCGTGAGTTTCCGCCATATCTAGTTGGGCTTCTTCTTCGTTAAGACATCTGGCGTGGGGGCATGAATATGTCCTTCGAAATAGTATTCCATCCTTAAGGAAATATCGAACGGTTTTTCGGGACATTATTCGTTGTACAACTTTGTCTGAGGAATATCCTTCTGGATCCTGCAGATAGGTTTTAATGGGAGTTACCCAGCTGGACGGGGGATTCATAGTGGCATTTACTTCTTTACCCTCGGACTTATCGGATTCGTTGACATGGAGTAGAGTGATCCTTCGGGTGTGGATGGCGGCAGTTTGAGTGGCCATTTTGGACAAGGCGTCCGCCTCTTGGTTTTTCTTTTGGGGAATTTGGATTATGTCATATTCTTCAAACCACTCTTTCCTATGATTGACTACCCAAAGGTATTCCTGCATTCTTTCTTCTTTTGCTTCATATGAACCTTTAACTTGTTGAACAATCAATTGAGAGTCACTATGGAGGAGTATTCTTCTTATTCCTCCTTCTTTTGCAAGTCTCATGCCAATGAGGAGGGCTTCATACTCAACTTCGTTGTTGGAAAGGGGGTAATCAATTCTGACTGCGAAATGGAGTCTTTCGTCTTCCACCTCTTGATTTACCAATACAATTCCCACTCCCCCGTGTGTACTGACAGAGGAGCCATCTACATATGCGTGCCATAGAGGTTCATTTTCCTCGGACCCGATACTAGTCAGCTCCATTACGAAGTCCGCCAGGACTTGCACTTTGATGGAGGGCCTCGGAGCGTAGGAAATATCGTAGTAGTGAGTTCTACGACCCATTTTATCAATCTTCCCGATGACTCAGGTTTATTGAGAATGGCCCCAAGGGGTGTTTCGTCAACACAGTGATTGGGTAAGAGAGAAAATAGGGGTGCAGTTTACGTGCCGTGGTAACCAAAGTTAAGACGAGTTTTTCAGTTATGGTATACCTGGTTTCCGCTCCGAGGAGAGTTTTGCTGACATAGTACACGGGGTGGTGCTCTTTATCTTGTTCTTTGACTAACACAACACTAACAGCTTCTTCTTCGACAGACAGGTATACAAAGAGCTCCTCTTGAGGCGAAGGCTTTACTAGCAAGGGCGGTTTCACCATATACCTTTTTAGCTCTCCGAGGGCTTCTTCGCATTGAGAGGTCCACTGGAACTCTTTGATGTTACAAAGTATCTTAAAGAAGAGGAGTCCTTTCTCTGCTGACTTAGAAATAAATCGGCTCAAGGAGGCCATCCGGCATGTGAGCTTTTGAACATCTTTAACTGTCTTTGGAGTGGAAAGTCCCACGATGGCCTCAGCCTTTTCGGGGTTCACTTCTATGCCTCCTTCTGTGACCATAAATCCCAAGAACTTTCCACATCGGATGCCAAAGGAGCACTTTCTGGGATTAACCTTCATTCCAAACTTATCCATGATGACCAATGCTTTTCGCAGGTCCTCGGAATGATCTTTTGCGGTTTTACTCTTAACTACCGTATCGTCCATATAGACTTCCACCGATTTTCCGATGAGTCCAGCGAACATGAAACTTACTAGTCTTTGGTAAGTTGCACCGACATTTTTGAGTCCGAAGGGCATTACCAAATAGCAGAAGGTGCCAGCGCCTGTAATGAAGCTAGTTTTGTCCTGGCCAGCAGTTTCCATCGGGATCTGGTTGTATCCCTGGTCTCCGTCCAGGGTTGAGAGCAGCGCACATCCAGCAGTGGAGTCCACTAGCTGATCGATACTGGGCAAGGGATAGCAATCTTTCGGGCATGCTTCGTTAAGATTGGTAAAGTCTACACACATTCGCCATCTTCCTCCATGTTTGGGAACCAGAACCACATTAGCCAACCATTTGGGGTATATAACTTCCCGAATTTGCCTCAGGCTAAGAAGTCGCTGAATCTCCAAACGGATAATTTTATTGTGCTCTGGCCCCATTTTCTCTTTTTCTGCTGGACAGGTCTAACCCCTGGTTTTACATTGAGAAAGTGCTGGCATACCTTGTCGCTGATTCGTCCGGGTGGTCCCCCTTCCCAGGCGAAGAGGTGATGGAATTGTTTGAGGATGGAAGTCAGTTGAGCTTTTATTGCCGGTTCTATGTGGGTACCCATCTTAACCACCTTTTCTGGACTTCCTTCTACCAACTCTACCATCTTTAACTCTTCTACGGGTTGAACCCGTGTCTCTTCGGTTTTGAGCTTTTTATTATTCCCGATGGAGAATTCCTCTTCTTTCGAGGGGATAGCATTCATGTGGCATTCTCTAGCCTTGGATTGATTTCCTCGAACTTCTCCGATACCTGAGAAAGTGGGAAAATTTACCTTAAGATGAAGGGTAGAGGGGATAGCTTCGAAGGTTCAGATGGATGGCCTTCCGCATATGGCGTTGTACGTTCGTGAAGAGGCTTCCACTACCCAAAACTTTGTGGGTTCTGTTCTTCGAAGGGCTCCCTCTCCCCATGACATCGGAAGGGTCACAATTCCGAGGGTATGGCAGGCTTCTCCAGAAAAACCTACTAGGGGGACCTCAGCCATTTCCAACCTTTCTCTTTTTAGTCCCATAGCGAGATAGGTAGGAAAGAAGAGTACGTCCACAGAGCTGCCCGTGTCGATGAGGATCCTCTGGATTTCACATCCGTAGATAACGAATGAAATAACCAAGGGGTCTTCATGGGGGTAAACTATACCTGCTAAGTCCTCGGGTCCAAAGGTGATACTAGGCAGCTTTGCTCTCTGGACGGAGCATACATGGAGTCTTTGTTCTGCTCGTCGGGTCTCTTTCAGATATTTTTTCTTCTTACCTTGGGGTGTTATCGAGATATCTCCTCTCTCTATCATATTGACCATTTGACCCGAATGGGCGTTGTCCTCGTATGAGTCTGGGGGAGGAGGTAAGTTACGATGCCCGCAGTTCTTTCTCGGGGACCCTGCCGTTGGTCCGTAGTCCATCCTCGGGATTGACCGCGCTCCGTGGTCCTTTCTCGTGACCGGTGATTGGGAGCCACCTTGCCCTCTTGTTGTTCTGGGAGTGATCTTTTCCATACATTCAGCTTGGGCTCCTCGGAATTATTCACTTTGAGGTAGTTCTGTAAGTACCCCGCTTCTAGAAGGCGGAGTATCTCCCTGCATAGGGTAGTGCACTCCTCGGTGGTGTGCCCATAGGTTTTATGATATTTGCAATACTTCCCTGTGGTCCTTTCCCGATTGGGAAATTTGGCCGGTGTGGGCCAGTGTAAGTACCTCTTGGGGAGCTATAGTCATCGGAGGTAAGGGTACGGGTAGCAGGAATTTTTTAACTACCCCTCCCTCGTCTTTGCGGGGGGCAGGTTTTCCTTCCTTTCCCTTTTCTTTAGCTTTCACTTCTCGTTCAACGTGTTCTCGATGCTCATTGACGTCATGCTCCATGCATCTTTTAGTTCCTTCCGCTTCGTCCATGAGCATGTAAACTTCTGCCTTTTGCATAGGCTCATTCATGCCCGTGACATGATTTCCCATGAGGTATCGGAAGAAATCCCCTGTTCGAAGTCCCTGTGTCAGTATGTCCGCTAGGATGGTGGGGCTGACATTAGGGACATCCAACGCTTCATCGGTGAAACGTTTTATGTACCCTCGCAAGGGTTCATCTTTCTGTTGTTTCACCGTGAAGAGATGGGTGGCCGATTTGGGGTATCACTGATTGCATGCAAACTGTCGCACGAATAAGTGAGCTAACCGATCGAAACTTGTTATGGAGTTAGGGGGAAGGTGGGTAAACCAAGCCTGTGCTCGTCCCCCGAGGGTGACTGGAAAAACACGGCATAAGACATGATCGGGGCGGAGGATAGGTACATTCCAACCAAGTATTGGTGTATGTGATCTTGTGGGTCTCTTCCATCAGCGTCCCTAGTGTATAGTGGAACGTTGACGGGTTGCATCCCCGAGGGGACGGATGCTAGTGAAATTTCGGGGGTAAAAGGGGAAATTTTAAAATTGGGATCCTCCTTAGGGGCCATGGTTTTCTTGATATCACTCATTTCTTTCCGTAAACCATCTAGCATCCCCCACAGGGCATGATTATCAACTCTAGGGTATTCCCAAGGGCGGGGTATTCCTCCTCATTGGCCTATCCTCGGAGTTTCCTCATAATTATCATACCTTAGTGTTTCTCGTAGAGGTTTACGGCGCGAGGAGACAGGAGTGGGTCTCCATCCATTGAGGGGTGTCCCTTCTTCTGAGGGAGGATTCCTCTATCTGAGGGATTCGGAGGATTGGTTGCCGAGATTCCTTCGTCCTCGGGGTATTCTCCGAGCCGTGGCTTCTACGAGTCTTTCAAAGATAGAACGGGGAACATTGATGAAATCCCGAGTACCAGATTGGTGGGGAGACAAAGTCTCTTCCGAGTTTCCTTGACGGGTCTGAAGACTTTCACTTTCAAACAAATCATCCATAGTAAACAACGCTTGTTAAACACGCTCAACGACAAATTTTATAGCGTTCCCACAGACGGCGCCATTTTGTTAACAAGTTGGTTATTATAACCTAATTAACGGGGTAATTTAGGGGTTGGAACGCTTTACCCGGGGTTCAAAAAGCATTGATAAGGATAATAAAGATACGAGAATATTCCTTCTTTTATTCACTGAACTTCACTCCTTGATTTTGTTGGTGTGTGATTGTCTATGTGTCTATGTTGGCTTTCCGTCCTTTTTTCTTTAACTGACTACCTCCCTTTATATAGAGTTTGCTATGGACAGGTGTCGTTGTGCATGTGTTTTAGTAAGTACGGGTGTTGCAATATGTGTAAAAGTATAAAAAGATAAGATAAGATATATTTTTGTTCTACTAGACGCTGACTAGACTAATCTTTTCCTCGTCCGATAGCTCCGGGATCTCCGGGGGCCGTTTTTTGGGACCTTATTTTCCGAGGGGTATTTTTGCCCTTGACTTGGTCTCCGAGTGGTTTGGGTATGATCTCCGAGGGCTTGGCTTGATTTCCGAGGGCTTTGGCTTGATCTCCGAGGGCTAGATTTGATCTCCGAGGGCTTGACTTGTCCTTCGTGACGTGGTTTTTTCTTCTGTCGGTCCTCGTAGTGGTTTTCTAATGGTTTTGTGTTTGGATCTGTCTTTGCTCGGAGATTTTATTTTGGGAGTGATGTTCCGAGGGTAGTTTATGTTGAGGAGTTTTCAGCAAAGAAGTGTTCTCGTGAGTTTATGGGACTCGGGGTCCTTTGTGGTCCCTCGTGGTGCATTTGATGGATATCCGAGTCGCGTGGATTCATCGAGTTTTGTCATGTTTACGATGCCACGTGGATATCTTTTCTTTATCCATCGTCGACTTTCCATGGGACGCTTTGTGTCTCCTCGGGTATTCCTTTATATTGTTTTTAGGTCAGTGACCATGTAGATTTGTAACTCTCCGAGGGCCTCCTCGTGGGAGGTGGTTACATCTTGAAAGTGTAAGATGTTCTGGAATCAATGTTGGATGGATGTTGTGCCAACATCCAGAGAACATTGAAAGCCGAAACATTCTTAACCTGAAACATTGTTCCAAAATTCGAGAACATATTCGGGAAAAAATGTTGGATGGATGTTGAGCCAACATCAGGACAACATTTAAACCCGAGAGTATTCTATCAATCTGTCTTTAACTGCTTTATTTTAGTTTTGCCTTTATTCACCTATTAATCAAGTTCCACGATTTTAGTTGTCTTTGTTTATGTCCAGGAACATCTCTTAATCATAAGGAAGAACATTACAAGTTTCCTAAGTTGAAGTTTCCATAATTCAAGAGGAGGAGATCGGTCAAGTCAACACGGTTTCAAAGAAAGAAAGTTTTGGAGTTCAAGTGCAACTAGGAATCTTTCCAAGATCAACTCTGAATTGAAGAAGGAGTATTTCCTTATTAGAACTCAATCTAATAAAGGAAACTATTATTCAAGAAGGAGATCGAGTTCAAGAAGGAAAGTAGAGTTCAACAAGGAAACAACACAAGTTACCAAAACTGTGTACAACACACCTTGGAGATCAAGTTTGAAGAAACCTATATATAGGGTGTGAAGTACATCAAGATACATAGAGAAACAATAGAGCTTATAAATCCGTAGAGATTTTATCTTAAAGCATTGTTGCTATGTTTCTTGTTTTGCAAAGTTTGTGAGTTTTCGAGTTAAGTCTAGGATTAGATTTAAGGAGAAAATTCTTGTCTGCTTTGCTGAGTCCAATCTACAAAAGAGCGAGAGTGATTTTGTGGTGAGGAACAACTTTGGTAAAACCTGCGTGGTTATTTTGCCGTAAGGCTAGATGGTTGATTAGTTATAATAAACCATTGAAAATTTATCTTCTTGTGTTCTTTAACTTCCGCTGCATATTATACTCTATCAAGAAGATTGTTTGAGATCAAGTTAAGGCAACGCCAGCTTAACTTGAGATCCGAAACTTTGGAAAAGTTGTATCAATCCCGATCCAACAATTTCAATTGGTATCAGAGCCAAGCACCGATTTCACTGGTGTTTGGAGGTGATACAACGCGATGGACAACATCAATCCCAATTCTGGCAGACTCCCAGTCTTAGAAGGATCCATCAATTATGCTTACTGGAAGACCAGGCTCAGAGTTCACATCAAATCCATTGACATGAAAGCATGGGATGCCGTTCTTGATGGATATTCTGTCCCAAAGATTGAGAACGACCGAAATGCAGATATTGTACCAAAACCGAAGTCACAATGGACAGCAAACGAGGTAACACTGTATAACTACAATGAGAAAGCTCTTAATGCTATTTTTAGTTATGTTACCAATCAGATGTTTAAGTTAATTCAGAACTGCACCACAGCTAAATCAGCTTGGGATATCCTTGAACTTCATTGTGAAGGAGATATAGCAGTTAGAAACTCTAAACATAGACAATTGCTGAAAGATTTTGAAAAACTTGAGATGGGTGATGAAGAGAGTATAGATAGTTATTTTGAGAAAATCCTTGACATTACAAATCAATGTGAAAATCTAGGATTTCCTGTTTCAAATCAAACTATGGTTTATAAAGCTTTTAGATCTTTGTCACCTAGATTTTCTCTCAAGAGAATTGCCATGGGAGAGACAAGAGATATTGCCAACATGGAATTTCAATCCTTGTTAAACACTCTTAGAGAATTTGAGCTAGAGTTTCCTGCTAGGACTACCAAACAACAAGCTATTGCTTTGTTAGGAACAAATTATCATGAGAGTGAAGATGAGGATGAAATTATTTCTTCTAACTATGGAAATATTTGCAAGAAACTCAGTAGGTTGAACTTCAAAGATAAATCCAAAGGGAAACAACCTAACAATACTTCCACTGGTTTTAGAAAATTGCCTCCCAAATTTGTTAAATATATGGCAACAAAATCTAGTCCTGAAGAAATTGAAAAGTTGAAAACTACTCAATGTTATGAATGTAAAGGTTATGGTCATATTGCTGTTGAATGTGCTAACACCCTCCGCAAGAAGGGAAAGTCTCATTGGGTTTGTGTAGATGATTTCAATGAAGAGGATTATAACTCTGGATCAAGTGCTGATACTGAAGAAAGCTTTGAAGAGATTCATACAACTGCGCTATTTACTCATGTCAACTGGACAGAAGAAGATCTCCATAACTGCCACGGGTCCCAATGTTGCTCCAACATCCAGGACTCAACATCAGAACAAAAGACTTTCTTTGGGAATTGGACTGAATATGATACCCATATTGATCTCAATTCTTTGTCTGATAATGATGAATCTAACTTTGAATGTTTTCATGGCTCAGTTGATCTAGATGAAGAGTATTACTTTGAAGGTGAAATGTCCCAGGAGGAAATCATTGAAGACTTGAAGTCTACTTTTCATAATCTTCTGAAAGAAAATCAGAAACTCACCAAGAAGAATGAAGCTCAAAGGCTGGAGATTGATGGACTGAAGAAACTGATGAGGATGTATGAAAGAGACCTTGACAAGATAGAAGCTGAACTTAAAGAGGTAAAAGGAAAGCTTGATAAAGATAATCAGATCATTGCTAAATGGAACTCAGGTACATCTAAACTTGAAGAGGTACTGAGTATGGGTAATCAAGGAACAAATGGTCTTGGATATATTGAGAAACCTACCTCTAAAGTTGCTAATCCTGTTTTCATTAAAGAAGGTTTTGTTAAGGAATCAAAAGACTTGAGCAGTGCTAATCCCAACAAAAGTAAACCTACTTATATCTGTCAATTTGGTTTTCAACCAGGTCACATAAAACCTTATTGCAAGAAATATTTGAAAGAAAATGTGAAGAAAACAGAAACTGTCTCTAATGCTGAGTTGGTCAGTGGTACAGATGTTATCCCAACATTAGGAACAGGACAGAAAAGTAGAACTTGGATTGAAAAATTAAAGACTCCTAAGATGAAACTTGTATGCAATGTTGTGTTTTCTGCTGTGTACTCTAACCTTGCAGGTAAGTGGTACTTTGACAGTGGATGCTCAAGACACATGACAGGAGACAAGGAAAATCTTAAAGAATTGATTCCTCTCAATGTTGGAACTGTCACTTATGGTGGAGGCACCAAGGGAAGAATCATTGGAAAGGGAGTACTAGATGTTGAAGGATTTCCACCTCTCAAAGATGTTCTGCTAGTTGAAGGATTGAAAGCAAATCTAATAAGCATTAGTCAACTCTGTGATGATAACTTGCTTGTTACATTTGATAAAAGTTCTTGTGATGTATTTAATAGTGATAATGTCCTTGTTATGACAGGTACCAGATCTAAAGATAATTGCTACCTTGCTCAGGAAGAAGCAGATTGCTTTCATGCTAAAGTTGATGATGCTGTTCTGTGGCATAGGAAGCTAGGACATGTTCACTATAGGAACCTTGAGAAGCTACAGAAAGTTGATGCTGTAAGAGGCTTACCAAAGATATCCAGCCCAGGTAAGGTTGTATGTGGGGACTGCCTAAAGGGTAAGCAAACCAAAGCTACTCATACACCCCTCCAGGTACAAAGTTCAATTCCCAGGACTGGTAAGTGTTTTGAATTATTACACATGGATCTCATGGGTCCTATTGAGGTAAGCAGCCTAA
Source organism: Linaria vulgaris (assembly GCA_948329865.1). Taxonomy (NCBI): domain Eukaryota; kingdom Viridiplantae; phylum Streptophyta; class Magnoliopsida; order Lamiales; family Plantaginaceae; genus Linaria; species Linaria vulgaris. Next base: position 116,221,623 of record OX415250.1, on the reverse strand, counting down.
GTGGTAAGAGATATGCCTTTGTTATTGTAGATGATTTCTCTAGATATACATGGGTTAAATTTCTTAAAGAAAAATTCGATGCATTCAACACATTTAGGATCTTACATGCTAGCATCAAAAATCTGTATGGTTCCTATGTTTGTAAGATTAGGTCTGATCATGGGAAAGAATTTGAAAATGCAAGTTTCAGTGATTTCTGTGATAAGAATGGAATTTTCCATGAGTTTTCAGCACCTAAGACACCCCAGCAAAATAGGATAGCTGAGAGGAAAAATAGGACACTTCAAGAGATGGCCAGAGTTATGCTTAATGCTAGAAACCTATCTAAAAGACTTTGGGCTGAAGCTTTAAATACTGCATGTCATATAAGTAATAGGGCTTACCTTAGACCTGGTACAAATATGACACCATATGAAATCTTGAAGGGTTTGAAACCAAATATTGCTCATTTTCATGAATTTGGATGTGATTGTTACTTGTTGAAAGATAGAGACTACCTTAGTAAGTTTGATCCAAAGAGTGAAAAGTGCATATTTGTTGGTTATTCTGTGAATAGTTCTGCTTTCAGGGTTTATAATCCAAGATTGAAGACTATTCAAGAATCAGTAAATATAGTGTTTGATGATTCCACCTTTGATTCAGGTACTGATGAAGTCACTGTCTCTGATGTTGCCCCAACATTGGAAACAGAGACTGTCCCAACATCAGGAGCAGAAGCTGAAGACACTGAAGTTGTGACTGGTTCTAATGTTGAGCTGACACCTGCTGCTGTTAGGCCAACATCCCCACAGTCCAATTCAGAGGATGACAGTGTTGATGAACCTAGGAGAGATCCCCCTACTAGGATTCAAAAAGACCATCCAGCTTCACAAGTGATAGGTGAAATCACTGGACGCATGAAGACTCGCAACAAAGACAGGGTAAACTATAAAAATATGGTAAGGTTGTGTGTCTGCATGGCTTCCACTTGCACTGTAAGTAATGCTTTCTGTTTTGTCTCTAATATTGAACCTAAGAATGTGATTGAAGCTCTTAAGGATAGTAAATGGATAAATGCTATGCAAGATGAACTGTTGCAATTCACCAAAAATCATGTTTGGAATCTAGTACCTAGACCTTCTAATGTGAATGTTATAGGAACTAAGTGGATTTTCAAGAACAAAACTAATGAAGATGGTGTAATTGTAAGAAACAAAGCTAGGCTTGTTGCACAAGGTTATACTCAGGTAGAAGGAATTGACTTTGATGAGACATTTGCCCCAGTAGCTAGGATAGAATCTATTAGATTACTTCTTGCTATTGCATGTTGTCTTAAGATTAAGCTCTACCAGATGGATGTGAAGGGTGCTTTTCTTAATGGTTTGATAGACAAAGAAGTATATGTTGAACAACCTAAAGGTTTTGCTGATCCTAAACATCCTAATTATGTGTATAAACTTGAGAAAGCTTTGTATGGTTTAAAATAGGCACCTAGAGCTTGGTATGAAAGACTAACTCAATTTTTGTTAAGTCTTGGGTTCAATAGAGGAGATGGAGACAGGACCTTGTTTATTCTAAGAAAGAGTTCTGATGTTTGTATTGCTCAGATCTATGTGGATGATATTGTATTTGGTTCTACTAACAAGTCTACTCTAGACAAGTTTGTTGAGTCAATGACAGGGACATTTGAAATGAGCATGATTGGAGAGCTGAACTACTTTCTGGGATTGCAAGTGAAGCAACTGGAGAATGGTATGTTCTTAAACCAGGAGAAGTATGCAAGGAACCTGGTAAAGAGATTTGAGCTACATGAGTCAAAACCTTGCAAAACTCCCATGTCTTCTTCTGTGAAGATTACTAAGGATGGCACTGGAGACAATGTTGACCCAACATTGTACAGATCTATGATTGGTAGTCTTCTATATCTCTCTGCCTCTAGACCAGATATTATGTTTTCTGTTTGTGTTTGTGCTAGGTACCAAGCTGAACCAAAGAAATCTTACTTGATTGCTGTGAAGAGAATATTAAGATATATATCTGGAACTTCATCATTGGGCATTTGGTATTCTTTTGATACAAATACAAATCTTGTTGGTTTTAGTGATTCTGATTGGGCAGGTGATGTAGATGACAGAAAATCCACAAGTGGGGGCTGTTTCTATTTGGGAAACAATCTAGTTTCATGGTATAGTAGGAAACAGAATTGTGTGTCATTATCTACAGCTGAATCTGAATATGTAGCTGCTGACAGTTGTGTTACCCAGCTAGTATGGCTTAAACACATGTTGCTGGACTATGGGCTAGATAGTGATACTCTCCTCATGTTTTGTGACAATCTTAGTGCCATTAGTATCTCAAGGAATCCTGTTCAGCATTCTAGGACTAAGCATATAGATATAAGACATCATTACTTGAGAGACATGGTTGAGGATAAAATGATCAACATTGAGCATATTGAGACAAATAATCAGCTTGCTGATATGTTTACTAAACCTTTAGATAGTGAGAGATTCTTCAGTTTGAGGAAATCTCTCGGCATGTGCAATATGTGAGAATGTTAGGAGCCCAGTGTTGACATAACACCACTGTCTAGCACTGGTTAATGGTTGTGGTGTAGGATGTAACTTTTTGTTTTTTTTTGTTTCTTTTCTTTTCTTTTTGAGTCACATTGATCTTTGTTTGGCATATTTGATTGTGTGGTTGATCACTGTGTTTTACTAATCTTGCTAGCTTGCAGATTCACATCTAAGTGTTGAAAAGTATAAATCTCTAAAGTGTGTCTGAGGTTGTGTTAGCCTAACATATGGAGAAGCTGGGGTACACAAAGTTCACTACTTTGATGTCTATTCAGTTGTGTCTTATTCATATGGAAAGGTTTTACAGGACATGTGGAGAAGCTGGGGTTCATGATGTTGACAGCTTCAATGATATTCAGTTGTGCTTATTTGCATGTCTCTGTTTGTTTTGGCCAAGGGGTACAAGAGTGGTTCTTTCTACTAGGGTGTTTGGGGTTTCGATTGCCTTCACTTGGTAGCATTGATCACTTAGTGCTCTCTTGTATGCAGGTTGGTAAACAAGTATGCATAAGGAATTGGGGTATTGGGGTGCATGATAAATGTGTTGCCAGTATTCAAGACCTTTGTACTTGCCTAACTTGCTGCTGATAATGTTGTTACTGGGGTGTGTGGAGTCTTGTGCTGCCCTCATTCAGTAATGTCATTATCCTTTTTTAATCAACCCTCAGTTTTTGTTCTAAAGAGATAATGAAAATAGTGAAGATTTGATGTGATGTGATCTGTTGCTGGTTTGAAAAGTGATTCACTGTGTATACCATCTGTCAATGTTGTCACAACATTGTTGCATTCATTCTAGAACTGCATTGTTTTTCATCTTTGATTAGTGTGGTTGACTAGGTTTGGGCTTAGGGGGAGTATATAGTCCCTTTCATGTGTTGAGGCATACTCTTTGGGTGACATTCTGCAGGTGACACACTATTTGTGACCTTCTATGCTGTGGAAGTGGATTAATTCTCTAATTCCTGACTGCTTATCTCTGTGTGTTTTCTGTTTGATATGTTGCTTATTCATGATTTTGATCTAAATCTTAATGTTTTTGATACTCACTTGCTACTTTGGTGAAGTTTCAGATATAAGTTTGGATATATCTCACGCTCTCACATGAAATTGCCTTGAAGAAGCCCAAAACCTCAAATATTATGGTTTGAAAACCTACTGGTTTGAATGTTACTCTACTCTCTGATCTGAATGTTAGTCCAACATTGCCACACGGTCTGCACAACATTGAAGTCAGTAACTTATAAGTTTGTTTAAAATTTTAAAAACTGAGTTTTTATTGTTTTATTTTGAACTGCTCTGGTTACTTGTTGTGTTTAAGTGACACGTGGTGAAGTTCTTACGCGGGAATAGAGGAGTGGGAAAACTTAATTGATCATATTCCATAATCTCACTTACATTCTTTCCTTCTCTCTCCACTCTTCACAACTTAAAAGAACAACTTGCCCTAATTTCTGTCACTTGTGCAATTTGTCTTTCTTTTTGCAAATAATTATCTAAGAATCTCTCATATTTTTTTCTCAATTCTCAAAACTAACATGGCAAGCAAGACTCCTTTAGACACTCTTGCAGATTTGGCCGTGAATGTCAAGCAAACAACAACACGCACCAGGGCTGCTGCGCGTGAGGATCAAGGACGGCCTACTGCTCAAGTTGCTGCAAAACGACCAACGATTCCTTATCAACGACGGGCAAAGCGAGCTAAGAATGTGGAATCTAAGTCGAATGTTGGCGCAACATCAGAAGCCCATGAATCTGAATCTGAGGTAAATGTGGCTAACCCTAAACCCCAAGTGAATAATGTTGATAATATAATTGAGGGGGAGGGATCTGGAGCTGGTTCTGGAAGAAAGAGAACACCTATGGGGTCTAGGCCAATGAGTAAAATAGCCTTGCTAAGAGCTGAGGCTAGAAGAGCTCAAAGAGAGAGACTTGAGAAGAAAAAGGCTAAGGCTAAGGCTGAGGATGAGAGAGTGAGGAAAGGGAAACAGATTGTGGATGAGGAAGTTGAGGTAGTTGATATAGAAGAAGAGGAGAAAGAGGAAGAGGAAACTGCTGCTGAAGAGTCTGAAGCTAGTGGTGATGATGATGAGAATGAAGAAGAGTACTGTGACACTCTTGCATTATCCTATTTTAGTAAGGAAGCTAGGTCTAGATACTATCTTAATAAGGAGATAGAGGACAAGGCTTATGACTTTAGAAAGAGGGATTTTCACAAAGAGAGAGTCATGGACATGGACAGCTTTAAAAGAAACAGAGTTTTTGAGTTGTTGAAAGCAAGAGGGGTTCAGAATTCAATGAAGAAGCATGGTGATTATGCTCCTGAGCTTGTACAAGAATTCTACCTGAATCTCTCAAAGTATATCACTTGTGAGTTGTCTCCCAAATATGGTCAAGCATGGGTAAGAGGACAAGTGTTTGACATTAGTCCTAAGAAGATAAATGAGATTTGGGGACTGCCACATGTTGAGGAATCTGAAGATCCAAAGCCAGATGAGGTGATTGAGGATATCACAGGTGGTCTAGAGAGGACCTGGGTTGAACAATTACCAACAACAAAACTCACTGCCCTAAGTGCTGTTCTGCACAAATGTGCATCATACAATTGGCTGCCTACTAAAAATTCTACTGTTTTGACTAAGGAGTCAGCTTACTTGGTCTACAAACTGAAGAATGGGCTTGCTGTGAATATTGGGGTGAGAATTTTAAAGGCTATGGAAGATGCTGCTGGGAGGAAGCAAGGGATTCTACCATTTCCTTCTTTGATCACAACTCTGCTGCTAAAACAGAAGATGAACAAGAAAGAGTTTGGAGGAATGTCAGAGAACAAGGCTAGGTTCACCATCACTCAATCCTACTTGTCTAGCACAAGAGTGAAGGACTTGCCTTGGAATCCTGAAGGTGGAGTTGCACCTGGAGAGGAAAAGGAGGCTCAACAATTTGTTGGAGCTTCAGTGCCTCAATCTGATGAGGAAGAAACCAGGGTAACAACAAAATCTTTTGTTGATCAGCAGTTGACTTGGTATAGAAGTGCTTATGCCAATCTTCAGAGAGAAGTTGCTTTCAAGGAAAAACAAATGCAGGAGCTGGATGTCTTGATTAAGAACATGGAGGAGCTTTCTTCACAAAAAGGGGGAGAGTAATCTAGTTTTTAATTTTTGATTTCTGGTTTTTATGTTTTTGTTTTGATATGTTTTGAACTGTTTCTATTTTGCTGCTAGTTCTTCTTATTTGTTTTGGTTGGTAATGATAATGCTACTTAGCTTTAACTGCTCTTAATGATTTTGCTTATGAAGATAGTCTATATCTGCTGTTTCTGCTGATAAACTGATGTGCAGGTACATTCTGGTCTTAATGTTGAGACAACATTGATGAGTTAAATGTCTGAACAACTTTTTGAGTTGTGGTGATGACTTTAATGATTAATCTTTGTTATGCCAAGTTAATACTTGATAGTTTGCATTAAGGGGGAGCAGTTTGAGTAGTTTTAGATTATTATACTTAATTGATATTTGGACATATTATCTGTTATGTGAACAGGTTGATTGGTTTTGTGAAGAAAGGCAAAAAGGGGGAGATTGAAAGTGTAAGATGTTCTGGAATCAATGTTGGATGGATGTTGTGCCAACATCCAGAGAACATTGAAAGCCGAAACATTCTTAACCTGAAACATTGTTCCAAAATTCGAGAACATATTCGGGAAAAAATGTTGGATGGATGTTGAGCCAACATCAGGACAACATTTAAACCCGAGAGTATTCTATCAATCTGTCTTTAACTGCTTTATTTTAGTTTTGCCTTTATTCACCTATTAATCAAGTTCCACGATTTTAGTTGTCTTTGTTTATGTCCAGGAACATCTCTTAATCATAAGGAAGAACATTACAAGTTTCCTAAGTTGAAGTTTCCATAATTCAAGAGGAGGAGATCGGTCAAGTCAACACGGTTTCAAAGAAAGAAAGTTTTGGAGTTCAAGTGCAACTAGGAATCTTTCCAAGATCAACTCTGAATTGAAGAAGGAGTATTTCCTTATTAGAACTCAATCTAATAAAGGAAACTATTATTCAAGAAGGAGATCGAGTTCAAGAAGGAAAGTAGAGTTCAACAAGGAAACAACACAAGTTACCAAAACTGTGTACAACACACCTTGGAGATCAAGTTTGAAGAAACCTATATATAGGGTGTGAAGTACATCAAGATACATAGAGAAACAATAGAGCTTATAAATCCGTAGAGATTTTATCTTAAAGCATTGTTGCTATGTTTCTTGTTTTGCAAAGTTTGTGAGTTTTCGAGTTAAGTCTAGGATTAGATTTAAGGAGAAAATTCTTGTCTGCTTTGCTGAGTCCAATCTACAAAAGAGCGAGAGTGATTTTGTGGTGAGGAACAACTTTGGTAAAACCTGCGTGGTTATTTTGCCGTAAGGCTAGATGGTTGATTAGTTATAATAAACCATTGAAAATTTATCTTCTTGTGTTCTTTAACTTCCGCTGCATATTATACTCTATCAAGAAGATTGTTTGAGATCAAGTTAAGGCAACGCCAGCTTAACTTGAGATCTGAAACTTTGGAAAAGTTGTATCAATCCCGATCCAACAATTTCACATCTCATCGGAAGTACTTGTGACAATAGTATTGTCCGTATATTAATTACCATATTTAGGACTAATATTTTCTTTAATCCCGTATTTATTTTTTACGGTTAACACCTACAACCAGGTGGTATAGTTGGCAGTGGTTATGTGGGACTGGGGTGGGTTAAGTGGGCACAACGTTCGACGACGAGGTGGTGATGGTTTGAAGAGTCAGGGTTGGGGAGGGGGTGGAGGAGGGTTGAGAGTATTTTTTTGAAAAACAGATTCTAATCTATATAATATTTTGCATATTTCTTTTGCCTATGGGAGAATGGTTCTTTCCCTTTTTCCTTCTCATTGCTTTGACTTATTGTAGTGTTATTTTATTATTCCTATGGACTAAATTATATGAATCAATTTTGTGGGATTAGAATTAAAGCAAAACTTTGCCTTATATTTAGTATGTTCATATATAAGCATATTTGGGTTATAAATAATACACGTGCCCTTGTTGAAAATGTTGTACATATATGAAAACTTACTATTAAACAATAGTAATTATATTTAGGAATAAAAACATCAAATCCCCTAACCTATTTGGTATTTTTGACATTGCTCCCTAGAAATTGTTTTTCACCAATATACCCCTTAACCTTTGTCAGTTTGTGCCATTTGCCCGTCCGGTGTATTTTCGACTATTTTTTATCAGAAAATTTGTCTGATGCGACTCATGCATGTTGTACTAGATAGATTTTGGCAGTTGCAATTTATTTTTTCAAAACAATACCCCAAACCGAAATTGTTTGGGCTAAAAAAGACCGAATATACACTCTTGGGGTAATTGACACACGTTGGCAATGTTAGGGTGTATACAGGTGAAACAAATTATCCAGGGGGCAAGTCACAAAAGGGCCAATAGGTTAGGGGGTTTGGTGTTTTGTCCCTTATATTTATTATAAACATTATTGTAATAATATTAGATATACATGATGTTATGTGAGAGGCTCTATAAAAGGAACTTTCCAGATGAAGAAATGTACACAACATTTGCCAAATATATTATATAATATTTGCATTTCTCTGCTTAAGTCTTCTAATATATTGCTACAGCCCATAATAGTTTTATTATAATTATATGGATGTAATAATTAAGTCCTTAATTGGTTGATTGTATCATAAACCATTTATTTTTGTTGATATGCGAAACTTATCATGAATCCACTGATTTATGTTACTTCCGTTATTGTTGCTGGATTGGCTGTATGGCTTGCTTCTATTGAACCTGGAGTTGGTCAAGGGACTACTGCGGGTCAGGTTGTGGAGGGTATCGCGAGACAACTCAAAGCAGAGGAAAAAATACGAGGTACCCTATTGCTTAGTCTAGCTTTTATGAAAGCTTTAACGATTTATGGATTGGTTGTAGCATTAGCACTTTTATTTGCGAATCTTGTTGTTTACAAATAGAAAATACCTATTTTATTGCCTTGGACTTGACGTTTGCCTTTTCAAATTAGATCAAGATTTCACTCCTACAATTCCTTATTTGTTGAGAAAATCACTTTCGGGAAGGGCTGATTTGTAGATGAGGAATTAGCATACCCACTCACTTTCATCCTCCCCGTTCGTAGTCCAAGTAAAAACTATTTTTTATGAGTTGTTGCAATAATTTAGTGGTAGTCCATACTTTATGACTCGAATATTTTTTGACTCGATTTCAAAAAAAAAAAGAATAAATAAAAAGGGGACAAAGTAATAGAAAAATAACTCCGATCGATTTTTTAGTCCATCTAAAAGAGGATCATATGAAAAATGTAACCGATTCTTTCGTTTCTTTGGGCCTCTGACCATCTTCCGGGAGTTTCGGATTTAATACCGATATTTTAACAACAAATCCAATAAATCTAAGTGTAGTGATTGGTGTATTGATCTTTTCTAGAAAGGGAGTGTGTGTGCGTTATTTATTTCAAGAATAGGATGGCTCTAACCAGCTGTACCTTTTTCCATTATAACTAGGAAAGAAAGGTGCACTATCTCACGTATTACTTCTTAAGAAATTATATGTAAGAATCACAACATTTTGTGATTAATTGGCAATTTCACTTTGATTCTCTAGTAACCAATAATGGGGGCTGTTAAGATGGTTAAAACAAACCGTTTGAAGTCTAGACGCAACATGGTACTCTTTTTACCACTATGTTTATATAGAGATGGTTGTAAAATAAGCATTTTATCAATATAGAACACTCATCTCGATAAAATAATTAGAGTCGCTTGTTTGAAAAAGCGACATTTGCTGGATCGAAGACATATGCCTTGTATATAAGTAAGAAGATTTTTTTGGATTTGAACGAAAGAAAAAAAAAAGAAACAACTTGGCTGACAATTACATATTTAAAATTTTGTCAGAAGAGTCCTCAAAGTAGTTTGGAATGCAGTAGATTAGTTGTTTTCATTTCTTTTGGACTATGAATAAAGAAGAGAGGATAGGCTCATTACATTCCTAAAAAAATTAGGAATTTTTTTCCTAAGTAATTGAGCGTGAGAGTCAAATGAATCGAAAGATTCATGTTTGGTTCGGGAAAGGATTATGGAAGTTTAAAAATGAACGGGAAGATAATCTAATTTCATTAAGTGATTTGTTAGATAATCGTAAAAGGAGGATCTTAAATACTATTCGAAATTCAGAAGAACTACGGGGGGGGGGGGGGGGGGGGGTATTGAACCGCTAGAAAAAGCCCGGGCCCACTTACGAAAAGTGGAAATAGAAGCAGATCAGTTTCGAGTGAATGGATACTCTGAGATAGAGCGATTGATTAATTCAGCTTATAAGACTTTAGAACAATTAAAAAATTACAAAAACGAACCTATTTAGTTTGAACATCAAATGGCCGTTAATCAAGTCCGACAACGGGTTTTCCAACAAGCCTTACAAATGGCTATAGGAACCCTGAATAGTTGTTTGAACAACGAGTTACACTTTCGTACCATTAGTGCCAATATTAGCATGTGGGAGCAACAAAAGAAATAACTGATTAGTGTTTCTACTATAGGCAACATTTTTTTCTTTTCAAAAAATAATTAAGAAAAACTCATGGTAACCATTTGAGCCGACGAAATTAGTAATATTATCCGCGAACATATTGAACAATATAATAGAGAAGTCAAGATTGTAAATATAGGTACCGTACTTCAAGTGGGCGATGGTATTGCTCGTATTCATGGTCTTGATGAAGTAATGGCGTGTGAATTAGTCAAATTTGAAGAAGGTACAATAGGTATTGCTCTAAATTTGAAATTAAATAATGTTGGTGTTGTATTAATGGGTGATGGGTTGATGATACAAGAAGGAAGTTATGTAAAAGCAACACAAAGAATTGCTTAGATACCAGTGAGTGAGGCTTATTTGGACCGTGTTATCAACGCACTGGCTCAACCTATTGATGGTAGAGGTGAAATTTCAGCTTCTGAATCTCGATTAATTGAATCTCCCACTCCATGTAATATTTCCCGACGTTTTGTATATGAACCTCTTCAAACTGGGCTTATTGCTATTGATGCGATGATCCTTATAGGACTTGGTCAGCGAGAATTAATTATTGGGGAAAGGCAGACCGGTAACATAGTTGTAGCCACATATACGATTTTCAACAAACAATGTCAAAATCTAATATGTGTTTATGTAGCTATTGGGCAAAAAGCCTCTTCTGTCTCTCAAGTAGTAAATACTTTACAAGAAAGGGGGGCGATGGAATACGCTATCATGGTAGCCGAAGCGGCGAATTCCCCTACTACATTACAATATCTCGCTCTTTATACCGAAGCAGCTTTGGCTGAATTTTTTATGTACCATAGACAACACACTTTAATCATTTATGATAATCCCTCCAAACAAGCCCAAGCTTATCGCCAAATGTCTCTTCTATTACGAATACCACCTAGTCGTGAAGCTTATTCAGGAGATGTTTTTTATTTGCATTCACGCCATTTGGAAAGAGCCGCTAAATCAAGTTCTAGTTTCGGTGAAGGAAGTATGACTACCTTACGAATAGTTGAAGCTCAATAAATAGACGTTTTGGCTTATATTCCTACTAATGTAATTTCCATTACTGATGGACAAATATTTTTATCCGCGGATCTATTCAATGCTGGAATCAGACCTGCTATTAATGTGGGTATCTCTGTTTCTAGAGTAGGGTCTGCAACTCAAATTAATGCAATGAAACAAGTAGCTGGTAAAATAAAATTAGAACTGGCACAATTTGCAGAATTAGAAGCCTTTGCACAATTTGCTTCAGATCTTGATAAAGCTACTGAGAATAAATTGGCAAGAGGTCAACGATTACCTGAATTGCTTAAACAATCCCAAGCAACCCCTCTCACAGTAGAAGAACATATACTGACTATTTATACCGGGAACAAATGGTTATCTCGATTCATTAGAAATTGGACAAGTAAGGAAATATCTTGTTGAATTACGTACTTACTTAAAAATTAATAAACCTCAATTTCAAGAAATCGTATCTTCTACTAAGACACTTACTGAGGAAGCAGAAGCCCTTTTGAAAGAAGCTATTCAGGAACAAGCCTAACTAAATTGCTCACTTTAAAAAAATAATCAAGTGTCTCCAATTCAAATTATGCAAACATTGTTTCTTGCTATCGCAATAAAAAAATAGATGAAAAAAATTGCATCCAATAGGATTTGAACATATACCAAAGGTTTTGGAAGACCTTTCTCCTATCCATTAGACAAAGGATGTCGTTCATTCAGATTTTTTTGTATTTTTATTTTTCTACCTCTTGTTTGAATTAAACACAAAAAAATAGGATTGTATGTAAGAAAATTTTTGGAATTGTATATTCAATCATTCACTAATCCGAATCATAATATATTATCTATATTCCAGAATAAAATTTCTAATATGATGTTTCTAAAAAAATAAAAAAACGGGTAGCGAAAATCGAACCTGCACCGTTAGCTTGGAAGGCTAGGGGTTATAGTCGACGTCGATTCAGTGCTTGAACGTCTCTAATTCAAACTCGAACATTAAAACTTTTGTTTCATTTGGCTCTATTATGGAAGATGAGCAAATTAATCGGTCTAAGATGTGAACAAAACGAACAAAATTATACCCATAACACCTATGTCAGCTTTTCGTCTCAATATAAACCAAATGAATCACTTTCCAGATGTTCCGTCTAGAATGAAGGTGATTCTAACAATATTTCTAGTTACTTCGTTCTCTATTTCTATTTGAGAGGATTCTAAGGAAAATGATTTGGTTTCCACCGAGCTAAAACAATACGCCGATGTCTCTAGTAAACCAAAGTCATCATTGAATAGCTATTTTGCTTCAATTTCTTTCTTTATAAAGCTTTATAAATTCAAAAAAGTGGAAGATTTAGTTATGATTAGAAATTTACTATATATAACACGTTATCAACACGAAAGTGCTCGTTCTAAAATAATTCTTTAATCTTCCATTTTCTATGTACAATATATCTTTGCTCGCCAAAAAAAAAAGACAAATTTAGTATAAACTTAAAATATTAATACTTTTCCATGAAGCCCTCGTCGAAAATTTAGTACAAACCCAAAACGAAGATTTGGTGTTTCAAAGTTCAGTTCCAGTCTTTTAAGACAACGTTCAACATCAAAAGGTACGAGAGTTTATATTTACTTGTTCATCTATCTCCATTATTATAGACAAGGCGGACTACCGTCTATCTAAAATTTTATGAGTAGATACAAATTCTCTCAATAACTTTATTGTTATTTAACTCTAACACTAACACTAATTCTAACTTTTTGATGCTTGAGTTAATCCCAAGTTAAAAACGAGTACTAACTCTTTATTTTTATGGAAGGTCTTACCTTCTATTATGTTGTTTATTTTATTCCACAAGCCAATGAAAGTTTTTACATAGTAATGTGGCAGAGATTATTTACACACTTAATCCATTGCAGTTACTTTACTCTTCAACGTTTTTCCACAAGCCCATGAAAGTCTTTACATAGTAATGTGGCGAATACATATAAATATATATATATATATATATATATACTTATCATAATATTATTCCATATGACCGTTAAAATATCACTAATGCGGCGAAAATATTTTACATGTTATTGCAATTAAAATTTGTTGCTTAGTTATTAAAGATATTACCGTTCATCAAATATGCCAAAACAATGATTGTTTTTTCTAACGGCTATAAACGCTACTTACACATATTTTTCCTGTATAAATACACAAATTTCATAACACAAACTCCACACAAATCTTCATCTTATTTTTCTCATCTTGCAAAATGGTCACTACGATGACAACTATCTTGATGCTTATTTACTTTTTATGTTGTATTTTTATGGTAGCAACTGAGTACATTCCTATGTTTCTCCCTATGACATTCCTCCCTTTTGTCGTAATAATGTCAGTTTTACTATTTGGTTAGAGATGAGTTAATTGCATCGTACTATTGTAATAATTGTGTTTAGGTGATTACGTATCAAATAATATGTCTCGTTCCTATTTATGTTGTTCATGTTTATTTAGCTGCAGTATGTCTAATCTCCCGAAAGTAGATTTTATCAAACTCACGGTCACTAGGACCAATTATATGCAATGTAAATCAAATGTGAATATGCACCTCGCTGCACAAAATCTCGTTGAAACAATTGATGAGGAAAATGAATGTACTAACCAACAAAAACGTGAAGTAGTTATATCCCTGCGTAAACATTTCGATCATCCTTTGCAAAAAGAATATCTCAATATTACAGATCCTTTTGAGTTATAGATTAATCTGAATGAAGTATATGGCCACCAAAGGGAAACAATGCTTCAAGAAGCCACCCATCTGTGGAACACATTAAGGTTCTAAGATTTTACATCGGTAAATGATTACTCCTCTTCCATACATTCAATTCGTCAGACACATAAAATTATGTGAAGGGAAATTACTGATGAGAAAATGATTGAAAAAACTCTTTCTACTTTTCATGCCAATCATATACTCATCCAAATGCAATATAGAGTTGTTGGATACACTAAGTATCACGAACTGCAGAGGATGTTGTTAATTGCTAGGAATAGTAATAATTTATTGATTAAAAATCACGAGTCTCGTCCACATGAGTCCAGGGATTACCAGAAGCACATGCTATAAATTTTTCAAATTTTCGTGGACGAGGAAATTATACTAATAGTGGTCGAGGTAGAGACCAATATCAAGGCCGATGTGGTTATAAAGGAGGATATGTTTCTAGAGGTGGTCGTGGTCGTGGTAGTTATCACAACCATTCAACCAGTGATACGACCCATAGCAATAATCATCATAATAAAGAGAAAAATACTCATAAAAAATCTGGAGGTCTCTGTTTTAAATGTTGGATGAAAAGACATTGGGCTAATAAGTGTCGTACGCCTGAACATCTTTGTAAGTTGTACAAAGAGAGTAAGAAAGAAAAGGAAAAAGAAGTAAACCTTAATGAACAATTGCCCAATGATTCCACATATTTGGAGGCAACTGAATTTACTGATGACCATGATGTTATTATGGCTTGATAAGAACTATGAGATTTCTGGTTGTGTGATTCCTGATTTTGTTTGAATTGCATAATTCTTTGTTGAGTGATCCTTGATTTGAGATGTGTTTGCGATTGTTGGTTTGTAATGTATTATGTGTTTTCATAAATTGTGTTTCCATATGTATCTCAATAAAATTATTTCTCTTTTCTCAAATATATGCTTTGTTTATCGGTGTATCCTGTTTAAGTCTGCTTGTTTGACATGAAGCCAAATATGGAGCATACCGACAATTTTTGCATATTTAAGTGCCATGGAGCTTTAATGTATCTAGCTAATTGTACTAGACCTGATATATATTTTATGTTAATTTATTAGCCAGATTTTGTTCATCGCCTACAAAAAGGCACTGGAAAGAATTAAACATTTATTTTGTTATCTACAAGGAACTACGGATTTTGGTTTATTTTATCCTAACAATGCAAAACAAGCATTGATTGGTTACACATATGCGGGTTTCATATCAGACCCACATAAATCCAGATCTCAAACTGGATATAAATTCACGTATGGTGGCAATGCTATTTCATGGCGTTCTCAGAAACAGACACTTGTTGCAACATTCTCGAATCATGCTGAAGTTATTGCACTTCATGAAGCATGCAGAGAATGTGTATGAGTGCGATCAATGACACATCATATAGCTTACCAATTTAAGAGGGTTCTACAATATTATACGAAGATATAAAAGAATTACACATATGAAAGTAGGCAACGCCAAGAGTGATCGGACAAAAATAATACGCCTAAGATATTTTGCATTCACTCAGGAACTCGAGAAGAACAAAGAAATTAATATCCATTATGTTCAATCATGTGACAATATGGTAGATCTCTTCACAAATGCACCCTTTACAGTTTTAAGAATCAGGTTCAAAGCATTGAGATGCGTCACCTACGAGACTTATAAAGAATCGAAGATGCTAACTTGAGGGGGAGTTCACACGACAATACTCTTTTTCCCTTATTAAGGTTTTATCTCACTAGGTTTTTTCCTTATAAGGTTTTATCAAGGCAGCATAAGACGTGTGCAAAAAACGAATCATGTGCATTACAAAAATTTCAAGGGGCCAATGGGGAGTGTTATAAATCATACATGTGGCTTTGTTGAAAATGTTTCAAACATATGAAGACTTACTCCTAAACAATACTATTTATATTTATTATAAACACTGTTGTAATAGTATTAGATATACATGATGTTGGGTAAAAGGCTCTATAAAAGATGAAGAAATGTGCACAACATTTGCCAATTATATTACATCATGTTTGCATTTTCCCCCACAAGTCTTCTAATATATTGTTACAACCCCCAATAATTTTAGTATATCTGTAACAATTTGTAAATTTAATTATTCATATAAATGCTAAAATTATTAAAAATGCACTGTAACTCTTTTATTTTTTACTTTGTGCCCTATAACTTTTTGGGCCGATGAAAATGCCAAACAACTCTAACTTTTCCTCCTAAATATGCCATGTTGGGCTTTCACCAGCCCATCATTTTAAAAAGGCCCTGTAACTTATAGTTACATGTCATTTTTAATAATTTGATAATTTTATATATAACTTTTATATTAAATATTTAACAACATAAAAATTATAAATAAAAATCATGTAGAAAAATTTAATAAACTTAAAATTAAGAGTAATATTACTTTAAACAATACAAAAAAATTATGATTAATATTACCTTAAACAACAAAAATACTAATTTTTTTGTATATTTTTCTTAATTCATCAATTTAAGTAAAATGATTATCTTAAGATACTCAATACTAAATATTAAACACAAAGATATTCAAATAATATATATTTTTTAAATTAATCAATAAAATTAACTTTATTTAATCAAATTATATTATAATTCTATTTTAAATAACATAAATTCACAACAACTAATAAAATAATAAAAAGAAACATACAAAAGAAAAGAAACAAGAAACAACAAAAAAAAGGCTCAACATTTAAGCTCCTCACTCATAAAATTAAAATAAATAAAAAACACCATAAAAATCTAAACTTTACCACTTGAAACCCCAAAATTACGCATAACTTATTGAATTTGAAGGAGAAACGAAATTCATAATTTGCTTTAGGTGTTTTCTTCTTTGTACTGCAATATAATGATAATAACTAAAAACCTCTTTTTGTTTACTCTATTTGTTTTTAATATACTCTTAAAGCTGAGTATATTATAATCTTAATCCCAAATTCTGGGTACAACTGAATCTTGTTTTTTTTAAAAAAATTATTAGTTATTGAGGAAGGGGAGTCTTGGCGCACCGGTAAAGATGTTGCTGTGTGACGGAGAGATCACGGGTTCAAGTCCTAGAAGCGGCCTCTTGTCAAATTTGACAGAGGAAAACTTGCCCCTTATACACCCTTGTGGTGGGACTCTTTCCCGGACCTCGTATTGCGAGGATGCTTTCGTGCCTCGGACTGGCCTTTTTTTAATTAGTTATTGAGAAATTAAGTTATTAAAATAAGAATTATATAATAGGTTTTTTATAATTTAGATAAATAAAGTTAATACTGTTAATGAATTGAAAAAAAATCCATTTAAATATATATGTGTTTAATATTTAGTAGTAAATATTTTAAGATGAACATTTTAATTAAATTAAAATTATACAATTTTTTTCCGATTTAGATAATATAATAATATTATTTATGTTTGAATTAAGAAAAAATATACAATTCTTTTAGTATTTTTGTTGTTTAAGGTAATATTACTCTTAATTTTTAGTATTTCTGTTGTTTAAAGTCATATTACTCTTAATTTTAAGTTTATTAGATAGTTTTAAATATTTTTAGTTATAATTTTTAAGTTGTTAAAGATTTAATATAAAAATTATAGGTTACATGGCATTTTTAACAGTGCTCTGTAACTATAAGTTACATGACATTTTTAACATTTCGGGACACTGAAAGCCCAACATTGCATACTTACCAGAAAAAATAGGGCACAAGAAGTTATAGGACAAAAAGTAAATGCTAGAGAGCATTTTCAATAATTTTGCCTATATTTGTTTTGATAAATTGGTATTAAAAAGCGTAATTCATTCATAATAACAAAGTACGGAGGATCTTGAAAAACCAACGGGAATTCAAATACTTAACTACACTACAAATGGGTCACATGACATGTACAGTGGTCCAGATCCTGTCGAAATTTTGTGGCTCATGTCCTATAGATTTTTTTTTTTTTTGTTGTTGTTGTGACTATTGTAAGACATTTACTGTTCACTGATTACTATATTATCTCCTCAGTTGGTCTTTCAGGTGGAATCTGGCTCTTGTGGAATGCATTCGAAATCACTCTCAACCCGATTGGAAACTCGACCAGGACTGTACACATGGAAGCAGTCCACCCAGCTACCGTCATTACAAGAATAGGTATGGTGAGAACGATCTCAATTGGCACCTGCTATTACATCTAAATAGATATTTCTAGGAGATTTCAACAATATCTTAGTTTCTCATGAAAGATCTAGAGGACGCCCGAAATCCCTTGCTGGTATGAATAGATTCAGTGATTGCATTCAGACATGTGGTTTAGAAGATCGGGGTTTCATAGGACATCCATTCACCTGGACAAATCGTAGATTTGGTAGACATTTTATTTGTGAACGCCTGAACTGTTTCTTTGCTAACACTACATGGTTGTCTGTGTTTCCTAACACCTCTGTAACCCACATTGTTTCTCAATCATCTTATCACTCCCCGGTTCTCCTAAGTTCATCTGAACCTACTCGACGTGTCGCACGCCCATTCCGATACGAGATAACGTGGGATGATAATCTCATCTTTCCTCTGCTAGTGGAATCCACGTGGGTTCCATTTACAGAATCCAATCTTCAACCTCACTTCTTCCAGAAATGCTCTGTGTTTACTACTGCGGCTAGAATTTGGAAGTCTAAATGGTTTGGAAACATTGATAAGCGAATTGCCAAGCCCAATCTCTTCTTGACTCAACTCCTACCACTCTCAACCCTAACTCCCTTCCCACCCTCTTTCACCGTGAAAGATCACTTCGCACATATCAGAACCGCCTCATCACTCAAAAACAAACTTATTGAGCCCAGCGTGCTAAAAATCAATGGATCAAAGATGGAGATTGTAACACCAAGTTTACCCATGCTTATGCAACCAATCGTCGGAGAATGAATCTGATCTAGGGCAGTAAAACCCCTTCACGCCAATTGGTTACAGAAACACCTCAAATCCTGAGACAATTTGCAGCCTATTTCCAATCCATCCCAACCGTTTCCACCTCCGTTCAATTCCCCTTCCACTCCTTCCACCTCCCGCATGTCCTCATGTCGGCTTACGGTTCTCTTACGAGGCCGCGAACTTTGGCTGACGTTCTCTTTGGGTCAAGAGTATTGGCCCATCTAAAGCCCCTGGGCCCGATGAATTAAATGCTCGCTTCTATCAAAGATACCCAGTCCTTTGTAGTTGATTTCTTTACGCATGGCACCCTTCAACCGCACATTAATGATACTAACATCATTCTTACCTTTACGGTGTCTGCTAATGGTGCCACTTCCGTCCTGTGGCTCACTACTAAAGAGCTCAGACAAGGAGACTCTTTATCTCCCTACTTGTTTATACTTTGTATGGACATGTTCATCCACCTCACGATACAAAGTACCCAAAATGGATCGTATGGTGCAATGAGGGCAAATAGACCAAGACCTGACATCCCCATTCTAAGTTTTGTTGATGACTGCTTTTTGTTCTATGATACCTCACCAAGAATTATCTTTACCCTCCAACAAAATTTTCATCTCTTTGCAACAGCGGCAGGACAAAAAGTTAACTGGGCCAAATCAAAAGTTTTGTTTGCCCCAAATGTCTCACCGCAACTCAAAATTGAGCTAGTAAACACTCTCAATATGGCAACCATGTGACGCCCCAATTGTCTAAGAAGAATAATATTAATTATAATTATATGGTTCTCTTGAAACTTATGGATAAGCAACGATATTAATCTTTAATTTTAAAATGCTTTCGCTAAATTAAAATACTTTTATTGTTCACATCAACTTATAAAAAGTTATAAATAAGCTATTTACTAAGAATAAATTAATGAATTTCAATTTTACCGTGCGAAAAAAATATTGTTGAAGTCTACCTTTTATTCAAGCTATACAACCTTGTTAAAGGAACTTATATATTCAATAATTTATAATTAGGCACTAATATATAGGGGTGCACACGGGCGGGTATTTGCGGGTTACCACAAAAAAAAGACACCATACCCGCATATGGCGGGTTACCAAAATCTTCAACCGAGCGGGTCATTTTAATTTTGAAACCATGCGGGTGGAGGGTTAGGCGGGTTGTGCGGGTGGAGGGCGGGTGGCGGGCGGGTTAGGCAATTAAACAATAATATTAACAATAATAGTCATCATCATGAGTATTCAATCAACATTCAACAATAATATTCATCATCATCAGTATTCATCAACATTCAACAATAATATTCATCATATAATCATATTCATCATAAGTAGCCATCATCATCATCATAAGTATTCATCTCAATTGGAAATAAATTGAAAACGAAAAAAATGATAAGTAACTTACTGATTCAGGCCGGGAAAGTGGTGCCGTGGCGGCGTCGGTCGTTGAGTGGTGGTGCGGAGGTACGGAGGTGCGGACTGCGGCAGTCCGTCGTGCAATGGTGGCGGCGTCGATCGTGGAGCGGTGGCGGTGCGGACTATCGTGAAGTGGACTGGCGGTGCGGACTGCGGCGTCGCGGTGGCGGTGTCGTTCGTGCAGAAGGGGGGCGTGGCGGCGTCGCGACAATGAGTGGGAGAGAAGAGCGGCGTCGCAGCTTTTGTGGTGGTGCGTCTTTCTTAGTGGATTGCGACTGTCATGGTGGTGGTAGTCTGGTAGAGCAGTGGTGGAGCGTGGCGTAGTGGTGGTGATGAAGCAGCGGCGTCGTGGTGGTGGTAGAACAGTGGTGGTGCGCGGCTGTCGTGGTGGTGCGGCTTTCGTGGTGGATCGCGGTTGTCGTGGTGGTGTTAGTCTGGTAGAGCAGTGGTGGAGCGTGGCGTCGTGGTGGTGATGGAGCAGCGGAGTCGTCGTGGTGGTGCGGCTTTCGTGGACCGTGGTGGTGGTGGCGGCGGCTAGAAGATGGTAAGTGACTAAGTGAGAGAAAGAAAGAGATGGAGGCTGGTGAGTGGTGAGGAATAAAAACCTAATGTGGGTAGTGGACTACTGGGTAGGATATTTTATTAATTAGGATTGTATATATGAGGGGCGAGCGGGCGGGCGGGTGGGCTGGATAACCCGCCACCCGCCCGCGAGAAGGCGAGTTACCATAATTTTGACCTGCCAGCATTCAAATAAAAAAAAAAAGAACCGCGGATTTGCGGGTGGCGGCGAGCGGGTGGCGGGCGGGCGGGTCGGGCGAGTGACAGCTTTTTGAACACCCCTACTAATATACATGACAAAGTAGCCATGAATTAAAAAAGTTACATAGGCACTTTGACCCGTAGCATGCATGCACACTTATGAAAGGATTTTGCTAGACTTTTTAACAATAAAATATAGAGGGATACCTGTCCCTCTATACATATTGAAATGATACCTGTCCTTTTTGGCTTTTTGCCCGTCAACCATATGTTGCACAAGCCTTATAACAAAACCTCCAAAGCTTCTTTGTAGTTAGAGAAGAACTGGACCGATGAAACATCAAAATAATTACTGCAATGTAGTATAATTAAAAGAAAGAAAACAAGTGAACAGAAACATATTCCAGCGAAGGTGATACGAGATCGGCGGTTTGGGGTGGCGATTGAAATAGCAAACTTTTGGGGTGAGAAATCGCTTTGCACTTTTCTATTCTAGTTATTTAGTTTTCTAGTTAATTGGCCTTGTACACTCGTGAAGATGGAGAAACAAGGCTAAAATAAATAAGAAAAATTGGTTGATCAATGAATTGGATAAGAGATCATTGACATTAGTGTCCAAAGTTTTAAAGCATCTGTTAAGCGTAGTGTTTAATGACTAAACATCATTTGTAAATTCAACACATAGGAAGTACGATATAAATACACACAAATGAGATAGGGTGTGAAATTTTCATACCTTAACTAAATTGTATTTATCAATATTATTCACTATCGAGAAAATATTTCGGTCGCTTTACCGTAGCTGCCCTTATGCCCATGACATAATTATGTTTTGAAGTCAAGTCGGACACACATGACATAACTAAGTTTTGAAATCAAGTCGGACACATACGTAATAACGCTTAACTCACATTAACCTCGTGAATGTTACTCATAGGCCAATTATGATTACGCATAAACTACTTAAGATATATAGACGCATACTAAACTATTTCTAATATTGATTCGAAGATTTTGAGTAGGATGAATTCAGAGATTGCACTACAAGAATAAGGGCTTATGGAATGCGAAATATTCGGTTTCTATAGGTTCATATTCGCATTCCAAAGAGGGTTAGAATGCGACATTCGCTTTCCGAAGTTCACACCCCGAAAGCTCACTTCCTAAAGATATTCAGAAAGCGAATTCGCTTCCCAAAGTCAATGGGAAGCGAATTTCTCGCTTTCCTTCTCGAAATATTTTAAAATATATAGCGGTAAATAGTTACCGCCACATATTTAAAATTTTCGCGAAATAATCTGGAAAGCGAATAAATCGCATTCCTAGACCTAAAATATTTTAAGTATTTTCGCGAAATAAGTGGGATGCGAAACATTCGCATCGTTATTATAATTAATAAAAATATATAATTCAGGGATTATATAATAAATACAATCGCATTCCATCGCAAATTAATAAAAAACATTCGCCCACTACAACAGATTTGGCCTTTTCCGTCGGGTCCGGCGTTTTGGGCTTGGAAAAATGGTTATTTGATGGACTTGGAGCTTGGCGCCGGATCAAATGGAGGTTTTCGCGAAGAACGCCTTGAATCCCGCGAAGAACGCCTTGAAGATTGATGAACTTGGTGGAGCGAAAAACTTGGAGCTTTTCCCTCTTCAACTTGTGAATATTTGTGTATGTTTTTCTTCTTCAAGACCACCTCTATTTATAGTTGTGGATTGAATCTCAATCAGAATCTCCTGATGAGATGAACGGTTGTGATCGCGTCTACAATTCCTTGATATGGAAGACTTTATCTAGGAGAATTTTCTTTCCATCTCTTGAAGATTGAGACTTGGTGGGGAATTCTTTCCTTGTGGAGATTTGGTGGAGAATTCTTTCCATCTCTTGAAGATTGAGACTTGGAAGAGAAGACTTTCCATGTCTTGAGATTTGATGAGCAATTATTTCCTTGTCTTAAGATTTAATTAATATATTTATTTTAATCCCTCAAAATATTAAGATTAAATAAAATATATTTTATATCTCTTGCATCTTAAGAGTTAGCACTATTTAATTTAATTTAGACACAAAATTAATGTGTCAACAACGGCGTCGTTTTCGGAGGAGAGAAGAGAGATGTCGGAGACCTGGGTGGGTGTTGAAGTTGATGAATCAGATGATGATGCCGACATGTAGAAGAAGAAAATTGATAAAAGAAGATTAATTAATATACAAAAAGATGAAAAAATATCAGAGATACCTTAGATTGTGAGATCTTGACCAAGTTGAAGGCTTGAAGCGGCTGTGTAAAAAAGAAACCTAGTTGGTATGGTGTATATATATATATATATATATAGAGAGAGAGAGAGAGAGAGGTATATATTATTAGGGTGAGCAAATGAAATGTTTTAAAAAGTCCGCCAAAATATTAAGCTTCCAGTACCTACCACACGTCTTCAACGAAATAATTTTATTATTAAAGTCCTTTCATCAGTAAATTAAAGAATATGTGCACAACAAATTAAAGTTAATTAATGAGAGAAGTCATGTGAAATATTGGAGACCTGGTGTCTTGGATTTTAATTGTAAAATATACATATATGACACACTACAAGAAAACTCCACAATGGAGACGAAAACATGGGGACGAGATTTCATTCCTATCTAATCGGAACGACATTTCCGTTCCCATTGCCAGTTATCCGTGTTAAAGGAAAAAGCAAATTATACACATAGTAATGGGGACAAATATTTGGTTCCCATTGAGAGTTGGTTCCCATTAGTGACACCTCATCGCAATGGGAACCAAACTGTGATTCCCATTGATTAAAAAAAACAAAAAAATAATGACTTTTGGAACAACTTTGTGGTGGTGGTTTATTTTATACTGTTTGGATAAATAATAATTGTTAATTGGTAGTATTAAATCTAGTTTAGTTGGACTCAAATTTAATAAATACCTTATGTTTTTTTTTATCTTGAAAAGGGTAATTACTACTATTGAAACTTTGTATATTTTATTTCACAAATCAATCACTTATTTTAAATACGTAATGTTTAACGAAATACGATAAATAAATAAACGGGAAGAATATGTAATTATAGAAAAGTTAAAGAAATATTCGAATTAATTTTTTTCTTTTACCAATCCTTTGAAAATACTAATTAAGCGTGTCATTCCAAATCTCGTCCAAAACGAAGTAACGAAATACGATAAACAAATAAAGGGGGGGTTTATGTAATTATAAAAAAGTTAAAGAAATATCCAAATTAAGTTTTTTCTTTTACCAATCCTTTGAAAACACAAATTAAGCGTGTCATTCCAAATCTCGTACAAAACGAAGTAACGAAATACGATAAACAAATAAATGGGGGGTTTATGTAATTATAGAATAGTTAAAGAAATATCCGAATTAAGTTTTTTCTTTTATCAAACCTTTAAAAACACTAATTAAGCGTGTCATTCCAAATCTCGTCCAAAATGAAGTAACGAAATACGATAAACAAATAAACGGGTGGTTTATGTAATTATAGAATAGTTAAAGAAATATCCGAATTAAGTTTTTTCTTTTACCAATCTTTTAAAAATACTAATTAAGCGTGTCATTCCAAATCTCGTCCAAATTGAAGTAACGAAATACGATAAACAAATAAACGGGTGGTTTATGTAATTATAGAATAGTTAAAGAAATATCCAAATTAAGTTTTTTCTTTTACCAATTCTTTAAAAATACTAATTAAGCCTGTCATTCCAAATCTCGTCCGAAATGAAGTAACGAAATACGATAAACAAATAAACGGGGGGTTTATGTAATTATAGAAAAGTTAAAGAAATATCCGAATTAAGTTTTTTCTTTTACCAATCCTTTAAAAACACTAATTAAGCGTGTCATTCCAAATCTCGTCCGAAAAGAAGTAACGAAATACGGTAAACAAATAAACGGGGGGTTTATGTAATTATAGAAAAGTAAAAAAAATATCTAAATTAAGATCTTTCTTTTACCAATCATTTGAAAACACTTATTTAGCGTGTCATTCCAAATCTCGTCAAAATCAAAGTAACAAAATACGATAAACATATAAACGGGAAGAATAAGTAAGTATAGAAAAGTTAAAGAAATATCCGAATTAAGTTTTTGCTTTTACCAATTCTTTGAAAACACTAATTAAGCGTGTCATTCCAAAACTCGTCCAAAATGAAGTAACGAAATACGATAAACAAATAAACGGGTAGTTTATGTAATTATTGAAAAGTTAAAGAAATATCCAAATTAAGTTTTTTCTTTTACCAATCCTTTAAAAACACTAATTAAGCGTGTCATTCCAAATCTCGTCGGAAAAGAAGTAATGAAATACGATAAACAAATAAACGGGGGGTTTATGTAATTATAGAATAGTTAAAGAAATATCTGAATTAAGTTTTTTCTTTTATCAATCCTTTAAAAACACTAATTAAGCGTGTCATTCCAAATCTCGTCCAAAATGAAGTAACGAAATACGATAAACAAATAAACGGGTGGTTTAGGTAATTATAGAATAGTTAAAGAAATATCTGAATTAAGTTTTTTCTTTTACTAATCCTTTAAAAACACTAATTAAGCGTGTCATTCCAAATCTCGTCCAAATTGAAGTAACGAAATACGATAAACAAATAAACGGGTGGTTTATGTAATTATAGAATAGTTAAAGAAATATCCAAATTAAGTTTTTTCTTTTACCAATTCCTTAAAAACACTAACTAAGCGTGTCATTCCAAATCTCGTCCGAAATGAAGTAACGAAATACGATAAACAAATAAACGGGTGGTTTATGTAATTATAGAAAAGTTAAAGAAATATCCAAATTAAGTTTTTTCTTTTACCAATCCTTTAAAAACACTAATTAAGCATGTCATTCCAAATCTCGTCCGAAAAGAAGTAACGAAATACGATAAACAAATAAACGGGGGGTTATGTAATTATAGAATAGTTAAAGAAATATCCAAATTAAGTTTTTTCTTTTATCAATCCTTTACAAACACTAATTAAGGGTGTCATTCCAAATCTCGTCCAAAATGAAGTAACGAAATACGATAAACAAATAAACGGGTGGTTTATGTAATTATAGAATAGCTAAAGAAATATCCGAATTAAGTTTTTTCTTTTACCAATGCTTTAAAAACACTAATTAAGCGTGTCATTCCAAATCTCGTCCAAATTGAAGTAACGAAATACGATAAACAAATAAACGGGTGGTTTATGTAATTATAGAATAGTTAAAGAAATATCCAAATTAAGTTTTTTCTTTTACCAATCCTTTAAAAACACTAATTAAGCGTGTCATTCCAAATCTCGTCCGAAATGAAGTAACAAAATACGATAAACAAATAAACGGGGGGTTTATGTAATTATAGAATCTTCTAGCATAATTTTGCAAACATTTCTAATTCTATTTTGAAAACAGAATAAAAGTGACAAAAAATATTTTGCCTTGTTGTTTTTCTTTTTTTCTTTTTTTTTTTTATAATGTGTAAATTGACTGAAAAAATCTTTTTCCTTCTCTCCTTTCTTTTGTTAAAGGCGGGAATACAAAATTCTGTCGGGAATACGAGAGGTTCCCTTGAAAATGTTATGGGAAGTGAAAAATTCCCTTTCCAAGTATTTCTTATGTATTTTTTTTAATTTTAATCGAATTTTTTGTTTGGAAAGTGAAAGATTCGCTTTCCATATACTATGGGAAGCGAAACATTCGCTTTCCAGATATTTCTCATGCATTCTTTTTTAATTTTAATCGAATTTTTTGTTTGGAAAGCGAATCATTCGCTTTCCATATACTATGGGAAGCGAAACATTCGCTTTCCAGATATTTCTCATACATTGTTTTTTAAGTTTAATCGGATTTTCGATTTGGGAAGCGATTTATTCGGTTCCTCCACTTTAGAATTCGATTTTCGCTTCCTAACTGAGAATTTTAGAATGCGACTCTTTTTCGCATTCTTTAACTTCGCATTCTATAGGCCACAATTCTTGTAGTGTTGAACCATTTTACATAAGTTGACAAGTGACGATATGAAAAACGATATCTCATTAATTATATAGTGTGTATAAATTATTTTACTCAACGAATGAGCTACTGTAAACATATTTCTTTTGGTGTAATTAATTAAGTACAAGTTACTCAAATGTATTTTAGAAAAGCACATCTCAACATTTAAGTTGTTTTGTGTTGGCCAGGTTTCCAGAAACGTTAATAAAAGAAAATAAAAGGTTTTAACCAACAAGATAATTGAGATTATTAATATCTAGAGTAGAACCCTTGTTTAGCAAAACTGTCTGATTTAACTTGTATTAAACCACATATTAAGTAGGCCAAGTACGGAAGAGTCAAGTTGTTTGATCAATTAGCTTCCATAGATATCGAGGCGTCAAATTCTGTTCTATGTATAGTTTTCATATATTTTGGGTACTCGTCGTATATGAATAAACGCATGTTATAGGTAAATTATATTTGACCCGATAAATTGAGGTAGATTAGAATACGGAAGGTACGTCTTAGGGCCAACTTGCTTTTGGGGTTAATCTTGATGTGTATAAGCACTGGTTGTAGGTTGCCAAAAATCCGATATGTTGGAGAAGCCATTGGTAACCGCAGTTAAAATTAAGGCGTGATGTCTTATGAATTACGGTAAGTGGGTCCCTAAACTCTATTATTTTCACAACTGGAAGGAATGCGTGCATGTATATCTATATTTATTATATATATGTAACCATGATTCCTTGCATATGGAACTGTCATTTTTTCAAAGAAAGTTATTTCTAAAATGTTTATTTCGAAAGAAAGTTTAATGTAAATTGAGTATTTAAACTGTTCAATTTTATCAAAGCAAGTTAACCGCATATTAATTAATTGCAGTAAATGATTGGAATCGATATGATGAATGGTGTCTCGTTGGGTTGTATTTGAAATTGATTAGACTGGATCCAGTGTTTGGTGTGGGAGTGCAGGGGGTACCGCCGGGCGGCGGCGAGCTTGCCAGTAGGATCTTTTGTCCCCATGTTTCTATTCTGTCTTAGACATAACACGAGAAGGTTGTGTCTTTGTTGGGTCGTAGGATTTCCGTATGTACAATGGCTTACGTCCTTGATTCCAAGGTCGCGCCTTGAATGAGGAGATAAGGAGTATTGTTATGAGGTGATAAGGTGGGCTGCATTAGCAAAATAACGTGGGCATCGATCATCAAACGTGAATTCGTTCTTTTGTTAAATCATGAATGCTTTTGATTCACGATTCTATTGAATGGCATTTGTATGCGTTAAAGTTCCTTTATTAAGCTATTTTTGTAAGAAAGTTATGGAAAGAAAATGCAACACTTGCACACACGCATGAACACTCACTGAGATTTTTATCTCACGTAAAATTTTGTTTTTACATTTCTTCCTTTCAGATTATGACAATCTAGGTTACTACCGTGTCAGGAACTGGGAGCCTTTGGCATTGGAGAGCGTTCAAAGTTTAGTAGGGTATTGAGTTAGTTGAGTTTATTTATTTTTATTAGTTAGTACTTTCAGTGTATGATTCAAATATTTAACAATTAGACATGTAATAGTTGCTCTGATATTGTTCTATTCATCTCGAAAATATCGGGTTATTACAAACCATGTCCACCAATGATATATATTTGGGACTCCGAGTTTGGTTCGGATGATCAAAAACCAACAGCCTCATTTCGTTGGTTAACCGAGCTTCTTGCAAAACAGACACATGGTACACACGCCTCTTGTCATTCACTGGACGCTCGATGTTGTCCATATCCACCCTTTTCGCCATCCCTTCGCATGCGATGTCCGTATTTCGCTTGCCAAGAGCAACATTATCCTAAATCCAAAAACACACTCACAAATTCCTATGGAACGCCAGCCCAAGCGAGAATTTTTGAGAAAAAATAGACTAGGACACTATCTGCCTTCCAACCTATTTGGGAGGACTATGGATGTGAAACCTGTTTACCATGAATGACGCATTCCTTTTGAAACTTGGGTGGTGACTGCTTACCAAACCTACCACTTTGTGGGTCCGAGTTATCCGGGAGAAATACTACCCTAACACCCCCTTCTTTTGGCACAACCCAGAACACATCACAGTTGGGGGTGTATGGCATATTCACAAAGGACAACATATAAACTTCTGGTACACTAAGTGGCTAGGAAACTATGTCTTTGCTAATTACATACAAGCAATTCCATCCCATCTCTCAGATCTTCGAGTTGTTGATGTCATTGACCAAACTACTTTCACTTGGGATCTTCATACTCTCACCAATATTCTTCCACCCCACATCACTCTCGCCATCTTGGGCACCCCAATACCGGCAAATATTGACTAACAATATTTTTTCTCTTGGGCTTGGTCAACTACTTGTAATTTTTCCATCTCCAGCGCGTATCACACTCTTACTCACAATAATGAGAAACTGGATTCTACATCTTTACCTTGGGCTACGATTGCGAAATTGAAAATCAATCCGAGGGTGAAATCTTTCTTTTGGATTCTTAGCCATGATAAGCTCCCGACCAAGCAAAGACTCTTCCTCTAACAACTGGTGCCAAATTCACCATGTCCATTATGCCAACAAGCACCAGAAATAATTCACCGTCTCTTTAGTGAATGTACGATCACATGTCCAATGATCTGATAGGTGTTACCTACTCTGCCTCTCCTTCAACACTCCCACCCTCTTGTCCACCTCACCGCACTCGCACCTCTTTCTCGCAAACACTGGAGTATTTTAGCATGGACGATCTGGCGCCAACGAAATGACTATGTGTTCAATAACGAACCATTTACTACTCGATCATTCAAGCCAAATACCGATACCACCTCAGCTACCTACCCCCTCACAATCAATCAGAAAGGTGTAGCTCAACCCTTCCACGTCAATTCTTCACTTAAAATGGATACCACCACCTTGAGGTTTTGTCCAGTTAAATGTGGATGACTCGTCCTATGGTAACCCAGGTCAAGCAGGGATTGGGGGCATACTCCGTAACTATTATGGAAACTTCATTGTGGCGTCTTGTGCATTGGTGGGACACACTTCTAACAATCATGTGGAATTCTGGGCTCTTAGAGATGGTTTGATATTAGCACATACATTGAGTATCACGCATCTGATCATTACTTGAGATTCATTGTTTTTGGTTGAATGTCTTTTCAGGACACAATCTCCGCCGGCTCATCTGAGTGGTCTTCTTCAAGAGATTCACACCAGAGATGACTACTTTCAGAAAGTTACAGGCACCTTCACGTATCGAGAAATAAATCAAACATCTGATTTTCTGGCTAAGCTCGGCGCGTCTCTCATGAATCCAGAAGCTATTGCGACACCTCCATACCACGTTTAGATAACTTGTCCACTCTTGCTACTTTATGATTGTAATAATGTTGTTTCTCGTATTTCTCATTGTAGGACGAATTATCAAAAATGCCCGCTAACTTTTGCCTTTAATCCTAAATGCCCGTTGTTTCCCAATATGCTAAAAATGCCCAGTATTTTTTAAAATTTCTACTAAAAATGGCCGAAATGAAAAATAAACACAAAAAACTTTTTTTGTCTGAAAAAAAAATGCTAAAAATGCCCTGTATCTTTTAAAATTCTATCAAAAATGCCCGAATTTTAAAATGCGACTTTTTGATTCAGTAGTGCGTCTCTTTGATTCGGATGTCACGCCGGATAAAAAGTTCGAATTTTTAAAATCGGGCATTTTTGTTAGAAAATTTAAAACTTAACGGGCATTTTCAGCAGGTTTGGAAATATCAGACATTTAGGATTAAAGACAAAAGTTAGTGGGCATTTTTTATAATTCGTCCCTCATCGTAATATTCCATGTATTAAAAACATTTGTTTACGTTAAATAAACTGACTACGGTCTGTTAAAAAAATAATTATTTAAATAATACCCTAATTCTTATTTAAATTGTGTCTCTAGTTAGGTCTTGCTTGGCTGCCGATATTCTACTTCACATCTGTTGTATTACTTTGAAAAATTGATCTATATATTACTTATTATTCTACTGTTGATAACACAGTCAGGCCGTTTTGTCTTCTGCCATTGGCATGGTTATTTAATTTGGATAGAGGCTCTATTCTATTTAAGATGTAAAACACACTTCATTTTAATAATAGCCTTATTCCACTCACTACCTGTTGGCCGATAATGTGTCTAATGTTCGTTTTTCTTTGTAGTCTTTTTCTTGTAACTAAGTCACGCGGTAAGTTTAAGCACCAAACTTTGGAAGACATTAATTTATATTTTTTGAGCTTTAGTTTGGATTTTTATTTACAATAAAATCTCGTCATTCCATGACTATCTCGTCAACTGCAAAATATATTATATTAAATTAAAGTCTATATTTTCTATTGACGGAAACTCAGCTGTTAAAAGACGATTAGTAACAAATAATAAAACACTCGAATCAGAATTATAGGATACAAATTAAACCCCGCATGGCCGGATGTATGGACTTTTACAAATTGTTTTTCACTTAATTTTTTTACAACTTGCCCCTATTCTATTGAAAATGGTACAAATTGCACCTTTTTACTTTTTGACAGAATCTTATTGTTCATATCTTTTCTTTTTCGCAGAAATTTGTACCATAAACGTGAGACTCATCTCCAATATAATTAACCGATTTCAATAAGAAGTAACATTTTCCCCATCAATTGTGGAGTATAGATCAACGTAACCACAAGTTGCTGCCTGTTGGAATATTTGTTGTCAAGTATTTTGGTGAAAATTGGCAATACTATCTAAGGAATATAATTAAATTTTATTGAGTTATACATATATCGTCATCAAAATATCCAAATTGTGTAAATTAAAACACGTACGAGCAAGTATTTCCCCTCCTCTATGTTCGTAATTGTATAAATAAATTCCAGTCTCGATTATAATTGCAACGAAATTGTTACTTGTTATTATTTCAATAAGAAATAGTTGTTTACTTTTTTTTTTTTTTGACATCGAAATAAACATATTATTATTGCAAAAACAAGAACCATCAATGATATGACATACTAACATACTAAGCTACGAGATCTTCGAAAACAAAGTAACTAGGAATTCAATTCCAACTAATGTAAATTATCTTCCTCATGCAAATGAATATCCCCCGGAGTAATTAATGTCGCTTCTCGAGCTAACGTATGAGTGTCCACATTACTTTCTCTTGAAATCCAAAAGAAACACCATCTAAGCGGCCCAAATGAACAGGAATTGGCATATATCTAAATAATGTGCTGCATGCGCTGTATGTGTGTTAGTGTGGGTATATATATATATATATATATATATATATATATATATATATATATATATATATATATGAATAACTTAATAAGTCAAGGTTACAAATATCACGATATTCTTGACGAGATACTACATAAGCCTTGCTTACAGTAACGGTCGATCCATTTTTTCAATCATACTAGCGAAAAACTTGTAACTTCTTAACCATTCATGTCGCTTTGTTTAGCTATCATAATAACAAATAGAGGTCTAGCCTACTATCAACATTTATCAATATTTTTCTCATGCGTAAGGACACAAAAAAGTGGATCATTTGTAATCCGAGAAATTGGCTAAATTCAAGAGCTATATCATGAAAAGCGCACGCACACGTTCCTAAAAATGAGGGACGGAACCAGTGGGATATATGGGTTTTATCTATATACTGGTTACTTTTACAACTATAAACTATATAGTACTTCTTTTTTAATTATTATTTTCGGGTAATTAAATGTCTTAACTTAGAGTATTTTTCTGTCCTTCATCTTAGTGTAAAATTCACTTATGTCCGATAACTTTTTCGAGATGGCGGGATTCTGAAACGACGGGATTCCGTGGAATATTCAAAATTTTCGAGATTTTAAAATTTTCACTCAAAATTCTATATATACCCACCAATCTTCAACTCTAAATTTCAATACATTAAGTTATACTCACCAAAAAAACCCATCTTTGCTTTCTCTTCTTTTATTTACCTAAATCTACAAACTCTTTCATATCTCCAAAACAAAAAACTCAACAGCTTTACTTCTCTACTTTTCCTAAATCCTCAAAAACTCTCTTATCTCCAAAAAAAGAAAGAAAAAACCCAACTCTTTACTTACATTTCATTTCTTTTTTCTTCATTCATTTCGTTAGCTCTTTTATTTATACAAAAAGAATATTCATTTTATTTCCAACTCTTTACTTTTTTTCTTTTCTTCAAACTTTTATTTGTTTTCACTCCTATTTCTTTGTTTGCTAAAAAATATAAATCTAATTTTTACATAAAAATCAATAATATTCTGGTAACTTAACGGAATATTAGTGTTTTTTTTCTTTTTCTGATAAATATTATTCGCAACAGCCGGGTGGTCACATATACCCTGAGTATTATTTGCATCCACCCATCAATTGCAAATAACGTGAATATTATTTGGAACTGCTTCGCGGTTGCAAATGGCTTGAACAACATTGGCGATCGCCGAGTGGTCACAAATGATATAAACATCATTCGCAACTGCCCAACGGTTGCCAATGTCGTTTAGCATATTTGCAACTGCCTGGCGGTCGCAATATTGCGAGCGCTAGGCGGTTACCAGAATTTTCACGACTGGCAAATATTTGACCGCCGTGAAGCGACAGCTAGGCGGTCGCAAAAGGCCCTCTTGCGACGGTCAGTGACCATTCGCAACCGCCTAGGCAGTTGCGAATGACCCTTTTTTTTGTAGTGTAATAACTTTTATCTCACTTTAGACATTTCAAACGTGTTCCTAACACGAAGCAAGCACTTCAAGGACCATAGCGACGAAAAAAATACAATTGAGCTAGTGGCTTATTTTGCTTCAAACCCACTCTTTTTTTTTTTGTTTTTTTTTAGGACGAATTATTAAATTTGCCCCTTATCTTTTTTCAAAAAGTTATTCTGCCCCATTTTTTTTGAACCTTATTTTTATGCCCCATATATTTTAAAAAGTCTACAAAAATGCCCTCGACCCTTATTCGGGCCAAAATTGCCTACATGGCGGTACAAAATTTCACTTTGCACCACGAAAAAAAATTACACTTTGCACCTCAAAATATTTTGGGTGTCAAAGTGCAATTTATTTTAGGGTGCAAAGTGCAATTTTGTACTGTCACGTAGGCAATTTAGGTCTGAATAAAGGCCGAGGGCATTTTTAACAAAAAAATTGAAACATATGTGGAATTTAAACAAGGTCCGAAAAAATGGGGCAGAATAACTATTTGAAAAAAGAGAAGGGACAATTTTAATAATTCGTCCTTTTTTTAATCAACTAATATGGGCTAATATGGCCACCACGGATAATAATTTTTGACTAGGCCTGAACTAACCCAAAAAAAAGGTATCTTGTCAGCATGTCCCATGTGTAATATTCGACGTATGTGTGACTGATAAAATTACCCTGAAATAGTTTAGGGAGGACGTTGAATATAATATTTCATACGTGAGAGGAAATATTTGATGCACTTGAATAATGAGGCGTGCGGTTTGGCACTTTGAGGCATAAGAATACTTTGGATCCGATAATTAAAGTAAGTCATTTATTCCACTCTTACTCTTCATCTGCTTTACATTGAATAAAATATTCGACATACCACATTCTATGTAGAGCTAAGCGTTCGACATAGTAATATATTCGATATCCTCTTTATATATATATATATATATATATATATCCCTCATGCGAAATATCCCAAATATACGGCGTACCCCAAATATTCGACATATGACTTGTTTAGTTTGCTGCAAAAAATCAAATAACAATGGAAAAGAAAAAAGACACATAAATTTGTTTACCTAGTTCGTCTGTCACTACCTCTAGGGCCGTTACTATTCCATGATTGTTACTATTTTTTTTATCATAGATTTACAATGACAAGAAATGAATATTTATATTAGGAAGAATCCTCATACAAATTTTACACAGACTCTTTAACATTAATGGACTGAAACTCAATAGGATTGGGATAGTTGGATCAAGTTCATTATTGACATTGTAATTGTTCGTATCACCCTCGTGTAATTAGTGATAGTTTTGTGGTTTTTCATCATTATTTTTAGCTATTAGTTATAACCACTTGTACAGCTGTTAGTAACATCTTTTCCCGCTTCATTTCAGCTCCCAACTCGTGTACTATTTAAGTTACTTGAATCTTCGGTTCTGCTAATTCGATTAGTTCATTTTATTTCTCTTCTCTCAATTTACTATTCTATATGGTGTCGACTGCATAATGGCTTTGATTTGTCCATTTTTGCCATTGTTGAAGCTTCAAATTCGGTTTCTTGTATTTGGGTTTTACTTGTGATCCTTCATATTTTGTTTTTCAATTATTTTCTGCTACTTTCCTGCATCGTTGTGATGTCGACTCCCGATTATCCTACGGTTCCTCTACAATTTGCTACAGTTTATCCTCAATTCACCATATCTAGTGGTGCTCTTAAGTTGCAGAGCTCGGGTAACATTGGTTCATCACTTACTCTAATACCTCTTATTGGTGTTGCTAACTACCTTCCACATAGACGTGTTGTGAAACTAGCACTACGCAAGCTAGGGTTCATAACTGGTGTAGAGAAGATGCTAGATCCATCTCATGAGAACTATGAAGAGTGGTTGAGAGTGGATTGTCTGCTTTACTTATAGGATTTTGGTTGAGAGTGGATTGTCTGCTTTACTTATAGGATTTTGGTTAAGAGTGGATTGTCTGGTTTACTTATGGGTTTTGAGATTTGTTTATTATGATTTGTCTAATCCGTTCCTATTTGTTGATTCTGCATACATGAAGGAACTTAGTGACCGATGCTGACACTTGCCATGTGGAAGCAATTGGAAGCGCATTTTGGAATGAAAAATGGACCTCGCCTCTACCACTTGCACAAAGAGGTCGCCTCCAATTCTCAAATATCTCTTACTATTTACGACTATTATACTAGTCCTAAAAAGAAATGGGATGAACTTACCTTTGTAGTGCATGTTACCAGTTATCATTGCAATGCTGCTACTATTTGTACTTGCCAATTGGCACATCATTCCTTGCCTTTTCACTCACTGACTAGACTAATGCAATTTTTGATTGAACTGAGTGATGAATTTGACTCTGTGAGAAGTCAAATCCTTAGTTTGGATCCTTGGTCTTTTGGTAATGCGTGTTGAGAAACAAAAGGAGATCCAGTTATCCACCATTGATCCTATTGATCACTAAACTATATTTGTCAAGTCTGCTGTATACAAAACTCCACACTAGCCTTTCTCTTCTAAATTTAAGGATTTTCAGGAATCCAAAAATACTAAAAATGATTGGTTCTTTGACTTTTGTAAGGGTAAATGCCATACAAAGAATGCATGTATTAAGCTAGTTGGTGTACTTGATTGGTACAAATAGATGAAAGATACGAAATCTAGTGGTGGTTCAGGCTCTCAAGGCAGGTCATATGCAAATGTTGTTGAGTCAGGAAAACATTTTACTCTACCTTCTACTATTTTTTCCTATACATATAGCTCTAACAACTTTCAAAAGACTCTGACAGGTTTATGACGTCTATGATGGAGCAAGGTAATACGCAGCAGGTGATGAACATCAAGGATTCTGATAAAGTTAATTTTGCTCATTTTGGAGAATTTGGTGCTACAAACCTTGTCACTTCTCTATATTTATGTTCCTTAAAGCCTAGTTGTTGGATACTAAATACTTGTGCCTCTAGTCATATGATAATTGACGCTTATTTTCTCACTATGCCACCCCTACCACCCATTCTACCCCTATATACTTACCTGACGCTTCAATCAAGTTAGTTAGACACATTGTAAGTGTGTTGTTAGCTCCAGATTGTCTTGCAACATGTCTTGTGTCTGTCTAACTTCAAATTTAATCTCATTACAGTACCTAAACTTGCAGTAGATTGTAAACTCAAATTCACTTTCACTTCTGATGGGTGCATCTTGCTGGCCCTTTCGACTAACATGATCATAGTAGAGGGAAAATTGAGTGGACATTTATATCTGTTGGATCCTTCAAGTTGCTCCTCTGCTCACAAATCATGCAACATCACTACTCGTACTGATATTTTAGACTTATTACACATGAGAATGGGTCAAGCCTCTTTTGACGCCTTGAAGCACATACAACTTGCTCATAAACATCAAACTGATCACAACTTAGCTTCTTATAATGTTTGTAATAAGTCCAAGTTTCATAATTGTCTTTTCCCCAGAGCACATCACATACTACTACACCATTTTCCAGTAATGTACTTACCTTTAGACCTAATAATGGTTTTGATTTTACTAACTCTACTTGCCAATCATTTTTTCTTCCCTTGGGATTATCCATCAGGAGTAATGCGTATTTTCACGTGCTCAATTTCATATTCAATACTCATCTAATACGCATGTTCGCAAGTATACGAGTAAAGTAATAACAAAATCAAAACTATAGTTTCTTACCGAGTATCGATCCCACATAGAGTGTATAACTGTAGCGTTCGCTTAATAGACAGCGGTAAAATATATAAGAAAATATATTTTATAAAAGATGGTTTTAGTTCTAACTAATAAAGCAAATAATAACACGAATTGAAGAAGTTTTGATTATAACTACTAAAATAAATAAATAACAAGATTTAATTTGATGGATGAAATTGTCTTTGAAGTTGGTTTTATAACTATTTAATATGAGGTTCATAGACAAACCACCAATTCCCCATAGATAGTTTCATCGTGCTAAGTCCATGTGTTCATTGAGTTGCTAGAACTCTACATGCAACGCTAAGTTACGGTAACCAATTAAAGTTTGCTAACCAATTCGATCTCTTCAAATCTAAGACATGTATTCGTGTGATCTAGTTTATGAGCGAATTACTCACGAGGCACGTTAATGCACATCAAGTGTATCAATCAAACATGTGAAATATAAAACTCAACAAGAATTCATAACTAAAGGTTCATTGTGCATAAATAGTCATTAGTCCATTCTCCAAATACGGAGAAGATTAGCACATAACAAAAACAAGTTCAATAATATAAAATAGAAGAAAACATCATAATAAAAGATTAAAAGATAAGAATAATCTCTCAATCTTCGTTGCTTTGCTTCTCCCGGCGATGGTGGTGGTGTGTGGTATGAGGTGTGTGGTGAAGAATAGTGTAAGATTATGATGAGATGTCTCTAAATTCGTAAACAATTTATGGATTGGTTGTAGCATTAGCCCTTTTATTTGCGAATCCTTTTGTTTAATTCCCTAGTGGCCCTATATAGTAAACATCATGGATGGGCCCAAAATTAGGTTTAAGGCAATAGTTTGGGCCTATAGGGTTACAACCCAGGCATCGGGGGTGTCGCCTAGATCTCCTGTCGTGCCATAATCTGCCCAAAACATTCTATGTGCTGCGTTCCACGCACTTGACCGCGCTGTATTCTGTCTACTCTGTGCAGTTTCACGGTTTTGGCTATAACGTCTTGTTTGGAAGTTGAAATTAAGATATGTTTGCTATGTTGGAACATTTACTTCCTTAGCTTTCTTGTGATATATAGCACGACCTCCTATTCTTCTCGTGTATCTGTCAAAATGCATTTCAATTAATGGCTTTATTTGGATTCTCCTTGTTGTATAACGTTTGGTGTTTTGGCTCTTCCTCCTTCAATACTTACCCAAATCACTTGTAATTTCTTTCATTTGCCTCTTGATTTGGGCCACGTTTATAGACTTGTACTCATTGACTCTAGTTTAGCGCATTTTACCCATAATAAGATTTTTTTTACCAATTACCTCTAAAAACCTAAAATACACGAAAACGTACTTAAATATGTTATTTACTTAGATAATATTCCTTAAACCCCAAATAATGAGTGATAAAAAGGCATACTTTAGACATTCATCAAAGGGTCATGTGCTTACACCCCCTCGACATAATGGGGTAGTGGAAATGAAACACAAGGACTTTGTACATGTCACAAGAGCCTCACTCTTCGAGGCTAATATGCCTTCTTCTTTCTTGGGATATGCCTTGCTTATGCCTACACATATGCTAAACAGAACGCCTAGTAAGCAACTTAAATGGACATTTCCTTATGAGGTTTTATAGTCTAAGAAACCTAACTTTGATGCTTTTAGAGTCTTTGGTTGCCTAGTCTTCATTGCCAATACCAAACCACGCAAAGTTAAGCTTGATGCTTTCTTGGTTTTGTACCTAATTAGAAATCCTATAAGATATAAAGGTTTCATAACCACAAGGTTATTATCAGCAAGATTGTCACATTTCATGAATCCTACTTCCATTTTCCTCTTATACTGTTGAGCAACACACTGATCGTTACCTTCTATGCCTATCTATGATTACAGAGAAAACCAGACTCACGACTACTCTTCACTGAACCTCTAACCCATACAGCTTCTCCCAACACTCCTGAACATACACCTCTCACCGATACATACTTGTTACACTTGAACTTTCCTTACCATGAGGTTTCTCCTCCTCCTCAGTGTGTTACCCCTGTTGTTCCTGTCCTCAGGAGGAGCACTTGACCCTCTAAACCACCCTCTTATCTCAAAGATTTCCTTTTAAACTCTGTTGTGGATCATCTCACCTCCAATTACCCCTTCTCCCCCCCCCCCCTTCTTCATTTTCTTCACCATACACTCCCCGTTCCTTTCTAGAACAAATCAACCTTGAGCTCTCACCTTCACATGTCAGTTTTTTTTGCGAATGATCATGCTCATACTCAACCTCAATATTATAAAGAGGCAAGTGCTGATCCGCATTGGCTCAAAGCCATGGATGTTGAAATTTAGCTGTTAAAGTAAACGAAACCTGGTCCTTGGTAGACTTACCAGCTGATATCATCCTATTGGCTCTAAATGGCTTTACAAGCTGAAACGTAAGCCTGATGCCATTGACAGGCACAAGACCAGAGCCAAACTGGGTACTAAGGGGCATAACCAGATCTTTGGCCTTGACTACATGTTGTCACAGTTTGCATCTTATTGGTTGCTGCAACAAACTTCAACTACTATATTCACCAACTTAATATTAACAATGCATTCTTTCATGATTTTCTAGATGAGGATATATATTTGACGCCTCTTTAATTGTACTCTAAAGCCAAGCCTAGCCAGGTTTGTAAGTTGAACAAATCTCTTTATGGCCTCAAACCTTTAGACAATGGAATCTGGAGTTCACCAAGTGACTCCGGTCTTATGTTTCACTCAGTCTAAGGTTGATGATTGTCTATTTACTATGGGCATTGATGACTCTTTTGTGGCTCTCCTAATGTATGTGGATGATGTCTTGGTTTCTAGACCTAATATTTCTCTGACTGCCTCCATTAAAGCTCATGTGCACTTCTGGTACACCAATAAAGACCTAGGAAATGTCAAATATTTCCTAGGCCTAGAATTGTTTAGATCCTCCACTAGTCTCTTCATTAGCCAAATGAAATATGTGTTGGATGTCATCAAAGATGCTAAACTTACTTGCACTAAACCTGTTGATATACTTTGTCGAAAAGGCTTCAAATTCACCGACTCTTGCCAACCTTACTCTAAAATTGAGTAATATGGGACTTGGGTGGGCAGACACATGTATCTGAACATGACTCTCCTTGACATTTTCTATGCTTTAAACCAGCTTAGTCAATTTTTGCATGCTCCCACTACTGAGCATTGGGATGTTGCCCTGAACATCTTCACTATCTCGAGGGCATATATTATTTGAGCTTGTTCTATTCCCCTTCTGCTACACTAACCTTAAAGGCCTAGTGTGATGCTGATTGGGCATCCTGACACCAGGAGGTCTCTTAGTGGCTACTGTGTCTTCCTAGGTGACTCATTTATTAGTTGGAAGACAAAGTAACAAACAACTAACTCTAAATTTTCAACTGAAGCTGAGTACACAAGTGTTGCTCACACTACCTGTGAACTGAAGTGGATCTCTTATGCGCTTGTTGATTTGCTTATCCCTTTCTCAACTCCCATTCCCTTACTTCGTGATAACAACTCAGCAGTACATATCACACACAATCATGTGTTCCATGAACAGACTAAGCATCTAAAAATTTCCACATAGTGAGAGACTGCTTCAAAGTAGGCTTTCTCCTCCCTCAGTTTTGCTCTGGTTCCTAACACCTTGCAGGTGTTTTCACAAAACCACGTGCTGGTCCTCATTTTAGACTTTAGATTTTCAAGTTGAAACTTTGAGATTCTCACCAATGTCAATTCGAGGGGATGATATTGACACTATAATTGTTCGTTTCACCCATCGTGTAATTAATGATAGTTTGGGGTCGTTTCATAATTATAATTAGTTGTTAGATATAACCACTTGTACAACTGATAATAACAACTTTTCCCGCTTCATTTCACCTCCCAATTCGTGTACTATTTAAGCCACTTTGTAGCTCAGATTTTGTTAAGTCGATTAGTTCATTTCATTTCTCTTCTCTACAGTTACTATTCTACAATTATTGACCTGGATTTACTGTACCACCATTGATAAGTAGTATTTCCAGTCTTCACAACCCAACATTAAGCATCAAAGAGGGCCTACGTCGGACTTGTCCCGACCTACTTTACTTGCGTCTAGAACCCAAAAGAAAATACACCAAATTATCAGCAAACTCAACACTTTGTAATTAGGTTACTCGAAGGTTATGAGTGCCTGCGGTGAAAAGCTGTGAAATCTTCCATGGTTTATTTATACGGATAAAAGCATCAAGCCCGCTAACGTTAGCCTCTTTTTAACTATGCCCTGAACTTTTTTTTACCACTTTACCCCCTAACCATTGCCAACTTGTGCGAATCACCCTACAATTGTATTTCTGGCCTTTTTCGCTGAATAACTCTGATTTGTGGTGTTTTTTCGCTTATTTTTTGCGACTATCTAGTAAAATGCATCTAATACATGTATGAGTCGCATGGGGCAAATATTTCGGTGAATAATGGCCGAAAATCCAGTAGGATAATTTGCACAAAGTTGACCTGTGAAAACAATATTTCAGGGGCGAACTCAAAAAATGTCATATACATTAAGGGACTTGATTCTTTTATCCCTTGTTTATATCATGAACTCCTCGGAAACATTACTTCATAATACCGTTTCATGATATATATGCAGTTCCTTGGCATCATATATGTCAGTACATTTTTTAGGAGTTCCCACTTGAGTACGTAGTACCATTATTCATAAAATTAAAAAAGTGGTACTATTATTATATATACTTTTTCTTAGTGTCTAAATAACCTAATGATGTCAACCACCTTGTTTCTGTTAGAGAAGTAGCACGGAAACGAACAAATATAATATATATTGACAAATAAATAAGCAATCAGAAATATTATAATAAAAAAAGTTAGAAATTGATAAGAATGTTAAGAATACTAGCCAGCACATTCTTACAATGCTAAGAAATCATTTCCATTGATAAACCCCAAAAGAAAGTGCTCTTCCCACGTGGGATAACCCTCTTTCCTTTTAAGTTTTTCCTCATTTTTTTTTTCAATATTTTCAGCTTTGTGTAGCTAACTTTGAGCATCAATTTCTCATTCGCCCGTGTACCATTTTGAGCGTGTAATATACCGTTTCGAAGTTCTCACATAGGAGAGCACGTCCACATCTTAAACTCGTCAAAACGACAAGTGAGACCCGCTCAAAATCTGATCCGAAGTCAACTGTACAAACTAATTTCATTTACCAAAATTTTCCAACAGTTTCCACATTCAAAATAGAACACCCAGTTGCATACAAAATCAGGATTTGTCGTCAAGCTTCACGAATAATAAGTGACTTGATGCTTCACCAATATTGTTTATAGCGTTTTTGCCTGTTCTTTGCAACGTAAGATTGGATGGGTTTTGTGAGCCGAGCAATCAACAGAGTTTTGTGATGAACTAATAACTATGCAAAAAGGTCACTACAACAAAAATGGCCTTTTCCGTCGGGCCCGGCGTTTTGGCCCGACGGAAAAGGCCCATTTATTACCGTCGGGCCCAATCCCGACGGTAATAGGTTATACCGTCGGCCCAAATGGGCTAGCTTTACCGTCGGCCCAAATCCGACGGTAAAGCCCATTCCCGTCGGGTTTGGGCCGACGGGAATGGCCCGTTTTATTAAAAAAAAATAAAAAAATTGGGATGGCTTTACCGTCGGCCCAAACCCGACGGTAAAGCCCATTCCCGTCGGGTTTGGGCCGACGGGAATGGCCCATTTAATAAAAAAAAAAATTTAAAAAAAAAAGAAAAATTGATGTTAGCCTTTTCTTTTTTAAAAAAAAAAATTTAATAATAAAATTAAAAAAGGATGTCAACCAGA
The DNA here is from genome assembly GCA_948329865.1 of Linaria vulgaris. Lineage (NCBI taxonomy): Eukaryota > Viridiplantae > Streptophyta > Magnoliopsida > Lamiales > Plantaginaceae > Linaria > Linaria vulgaris. The sequence goes on along the minus strand of OX415250.1, from coordinate 116,178,204 downwards.
ATTTTTTAATAAAAAAAAAATACAAAACTGATGTCGGCAGGTTTTTTTCTTTTACCAATACAAAAATAAAATTACATTTTTGACCACAAATATATTTTTAACGTGTTTCGCTTCTCCATTTGTCTATAAAATTTGAATTTACATGCCTCATTAGTGTTGTGAAAATAGTTGTTCAAGAAAAAACAGAATTTGAAGTTGTTTTGCATCTTTTGTATAATTGCGCTTTCTTCCCCAAATTGTTTTTTAAACATCTTCCGACATTCCGTTTTGTACGAAATTTGGAGGAACACTCCTATTTTACATATGTTAGTGTATGGTTAAAAAATATTAGTGATTAAAGGTGTTTTACAACCTTTATGTATGAAAATACAAGTTAGAACTATGTTGTATAGGTTTTAAGGATAGGGTTTAGGGTTTATAGGGTTTAGGGTTTAGGGTTTAGGGTTTAGGGTTGAAGAGGTATAGTATTTTATATTATAATGTTTGTTTATCGTATTTCGTTACTTCGTTTTGGACGAGATTTGGAATGACACGCTTAATTAGTGTTTTTAAAGGATTGGTAAAAGAAAAAACTTAATTCGGATATTTCTTTAACTTTTCTATAATTACATAAATCACCCGTTTATTTGTTTATCGTATTTCGCTACTTCGTTTTGGACGAGATTTGGAATGACACGCTTAATTAGTGTTTTTAAAGGATTGGTAAAAGAAAAAACTTAATTCGGATATTTCTTTAACTATTCTATAATTACATAAACCCCCCGTTTATTTGTTTATCGTATTTCGTTACTTCGTTTTGTACGAAATTTGGAGGAACACTCCTATTTTACATATGTTAGTGTATGGTTAAAAAATATTAGTGATTAAAGGTGTTCTACAACCTTTATGTATGAAAATACAAGTTAGAACTATGTTGTATAGGTTTTAAGGATAGGGTTTAGGGTTTATAGGGTTTAGGGTTTAGGGTTTAGGGTTTAGGTTGAAGAGAGGTATAGTATTTTATATTATAATGTTTGTTTATCGTATTTCGTTACTTCGTTTTGGACGAGATTTGGAATGACACGCTTAATTAGTGTTTTTAAATGATTGGTAAAAGCAAAAACTACCACATGATTAAATCAATGTTATTTTAAATTAAAAAGACAAACTCGGATATTAAACACGCAAAATCGTAATTCAAACACTCATACTCGAAAATTAAACACGCATACTAGAAATTTAAACACTCATACTCGAAAATTAAACACACATACTAGAAATTTAAACACTTATACTCGAAAATTAAACACACATACTCAAAATTTAAACACTCATACTCGAAAATTACATATTCACACGGATTGCTGACGTGGCACCCCCACCCCGTTTTTTTGATTTTTTTAATTTAACCCTACTCCTCCTAAATATCTATAAATACCCCTTATTCTACCCACTTAATTTATTCATTCTTCCCATTCTCCAAAAACTATCTACTTTCTCTCCCAAAAATTCTAAATAACTAACAAAAATTTATCCATATATATTCACTAACTTATAATTAGAGTTTATTATTTGTTTTATTATTTTATTTCTACTTATGTTTTATTCATTATCTAACTAATAATAACTATAAAAAACTTATATTATCAAGATTTTATTTTAAATCCGAAATTTTATTTATTATAAATATCTATAAATACCCCTTATTCTACCCACTTAATTTATTCATTCTTCCCATTCTCCAAAAACTATCTACTTTCTCTCCCAAAAATTCTAAATAACTAACAAAAATTTATCCATATATATTCACTAACTTATAATTAGAGTTTATTATTTGTTTTATTATTTTATTTCTACTTATGTTTTATTCATTATCTAACTAATAATAACTATAAAAAACTTATATTATCAAGATTTTATTTTAAATACGAAATTTTATTTATTATAATTAATAATTTTAAAAAATTGCTCGAAAATGTGAATGTTATTATTTAAATCGATTTCATTTAAATTAAATCGCCAAATAAACATAAAAAAATTATTTAAAATCGTTTCTTTACAAAACAATCGCCAAAAAATTATAAAATAATTATTTAAAATCGATTTCTTTTAAATAAATCGGAAAAAATCATAAATTAATTATTTTAAAACGATTTCTTTTAAGTCAATTGTTTTAAATCGTTTTTTTAAATCATTTTTTAAATTCTTTTTTTTTTTTTTTATAATTTGAAACCCTTGTCCGTCGGCTTTAAGCCGACGGAAAAGACCTATACCGACGGCTTAAAGCCGTCGGTAAAGACCTATACCGTCGGCTTAGAGCCGACGGTATAGATCTGATCCGTGTGATTTCATCACACGGATCAGATTTTGCCACGTCAGCGATCCGTGTGATAATTCACACGGATCGCTGACGTGGCACCCCCCACCCATTTTTTTTTTTTTTTAATTTAACCCTACTCCTCCTAAATATCTATAAATACCACTTATTCTACCCACTTAATTCATTCATTCTTCCCATTCTCCAAAAACTATCTACTTTCTCTCCCAAAAATTCTAAATAACTAACAAAAATTTATCCATATATATTCACTAACTTATAATTAGAGTTTATTATTTGTTTTATTATTTTATTTCTACTTATGTTTTATTCATTATCTAACTAATAATAACTATAAAAAACTTATATTATCAAGATTTTATTTTAAATACGAAATTTTATTTATTATAATTAATAATTTAAAAAAATTGCTCGAAAATGTGAATGTTATTATTTAAATCGATTTCTTTTAAATTAAATCGCCAAATAAACATAAAAAGTTTATTTAAAATCGTTTCTTTACAAAAAATCGCCAAAAATTATAAAATAATTATTTAAAATCGATTTATTTTAACTAAATCGGAAAAAAATCATAAATCGATTATTTTAAAACGATTTCTTTTAAGTCAATTGTTTTAAATCGTTTTTTTAAATCATTTTTTTAAATTGTTTTTTTTTTAATATTTTTAAACCCTTTTCCGTCGGCTTTAAGCCGACGGAAAAGCCCTATACCGTCGGCTTTAAATCATTTTAAATCGTTTTTTTAAACTCATTTTTTTTATTTTTTTTATTTTTTTTAATTTTTTATAATTTTTTTAATTTTTTTTAATATTTTAAAACCCTATACCGTCGGCTTTAAGCCGACGGAATAGGGCTTTTCCGTCGGCTTTAAGCCGACGGAAAAGGGGACCTATACCGTCGGCTTAAAGCCGACGGAAATAACCCCTTTTCCGTCGGCTTAAAGCCGACGGAAAAGGGTTAAGGCTTTTCCGTCGGCTTAAAGCCGACGGAAAAGCCTTATTCCGTCGGTAAAAGTCCGACGGAAAAGCTCTTTACTTACGAGCTTTTTTCCGTCGACTTTTACCGACGGATGTTGCCGACGGAAATGATTATTTCCGTCGGAAAAGTGGCCTTTACCGACGGTTTTTAAGCCGTCGGTAAAGCCAAAATCTGTTGTAGTGGGTGCATGAAATAATTTGGCACATAGAACAAATTATTACTTCTCTAGTCAACTTTCCCTTCAGGTCTTAAAAAACCATGAACTGTCATTGTGATGTTCTCAACTTATCCTGATAGAATGTTCACTTTTATCTGTGAAATTATAATTTTCCTTATGATGGGGCTTTGCGAGAAAACAAAACCAAGTTGGTTTTTTTTTCTTTCTCTAGATCCTTCTTCTTGGAATTAAAATGGAAATAATACAAATTTATTAAAATTAAAACTATATTTTTAGCATGATATTCTACTTAGAATGATGATACGTTTCTGCAAGTTAATTGGAAATGAATTTGAGATTAATTAGGGAAGTTGAAGTAAACTTTATCTTCTGTTTGTAAAAACTAATCTTTAAAAATAAACTAACCAAATTGTTTAATGTTTTTCGTAAGATATTTTTGGTTTAGACAATGCAAGTCGGCAGATTGGAATACTTAATTATAGTATGCAAGGTAGGTGGGATTATATGTATCAGTTTATTGAGGACAATATAATTGTCATAAAACTCGTAAACAAAACTGGACGCAAGCCTAAGAAGTTGTATCAACATTAACTATACTGGAGTTGATATATAACGTCCGCTTTGCCGAACTAAATTTATTGAAAGAGACTTAGTGTCTTGACAAGGTTTATCAAACTTTGCTTTCAGGATAAACAAGTATATATTAAAATATGTAGAAATTAAAAGCCATTCTATATTTGCTTAAGATTGTTGACAAGTCTTCGAGCTACCCACGTACCCACGTGATATAGATGATGAATATATAAAGACTGACCATATTGTCAAAGCAATAATTGTTGTTGTAGCAAATATTAAAGTATCACTCTAATTTGCCTCTTTTATTTAAGAAATACAATAATCAAATTTATGAAATATCTATTAGATATGTGGTTTTTTTTTCAATATAGTCCTTAATTATATTGTAGCAATAAGTAGTCTATCTTTCTAATCACGCTTTTTTATTTTTGGAAAGGATCTGATCTCTCTATCCATACACACACATATATAATCATTTATCATATTAATTGAATATTTATTTACGTCTATTATCTAAAGGAAAACCAATATATTATGCTAAGTTGATTAAATACATAATATCTTTTCAACCTCCCCAAGAATAGACATATACCGCCCAATGGTGTTTAGATCTGTATTATTTTTCTTTTTAGTTTTATAAAATAGATACTGCAGAGACAACTTTATTCTCACTTAACTATTTCAAAAATCATTTCAAGAATATTAAATAATTGGTTGTTGAGTGATAGAGTCAACATTCAAATTGAGAATTCAATAAAGATTTTTGAATTAATAATGATTATAATTTTTTTGGTCTTCATCATAAGAAAAAAAAACCCAAAATGGAAAAGTGCTATTTAATCTGCGATAGTTTTAGTTTTTATTTAGAGATAGAATAATGATACGCTTGTTAAATTAATTAAAGTATTTGTAATTAATTACCTATAATTCACAGTCCCCAATAGAAGTTTTGATGTACGTAGCTCTATAATATACCAATAGTAACTAGTATTTAAATCTCGATTATTATTAATTATAATATTATTATATATCAATTCTCAATTGTACAATTTTTGGTAGAAATTATTTTATTCGTAAAGAAAGAAAAAGAATGATAAAAAGGTATGTGTGTGTGTGTGTGTGTGAGTGAGAGAGAGAGAGAGAGAGTTTCCCGTATAACTACAAGAATGATTAGGTGTCAATTAAGGGAGCTGATACCCACTGAGCAAAATCCCTCTACACAAAATTAAATGAAATTTCTCTTTTGCCATTTCCAATTTAACAGCATATATATGAAATTAGTTGCCTCCTTAATTAACGGAAGTTTGTTCCATAATTTAAATTGTAACTGCTATATGGATCATTAGAATAAATTAACAAATTTAATTGTAGTAGATCTGGTCGTTTTTCTTTCATATATATGAACAAATCAAAGTTGTAATCTACTCATTTATTTTTTATTTGAAAGTTTAAAAATAATAATATAATCGAAAATTTATTTAAATTAAAACAAAATGTAATTGAAACAAAGAGAATTTCAGCATTTTAGTTGATAACATTTCATTAAATAATATCAAAAGACTTCACATAAAAAAATCTAAGAACTCCAATTTTGTCACGAGAATCACTTAAAAAAACATTAAATTTTCACATCATTATTAATGTTAGTTGAAACTATTATGGAAAAATGAGAACTTCAGAACTAAAATATTATTCATATATCTATAAGATAAAACAATAAAGTATCATCACGTAAGTTTTAGAAAATTATGTTAGGTTTATCTTGTTGTTAATTCAATGGGTAGAAATCGGTTAATCAATTAATATTTGATTAAATTAATGTTATATAATTTAATTACAATAAGTGATTTTCGTAACATCGTATAAGGAAATACAAGCAAGTATTTTATAAGAGAGAAGCATATCTCAATCAGTTCAAAAGACTTGATCTATTTCCAAATAATAAAAGGAAAGTGTACCCCTTGTGGGTGGCCCAGTTGGTTAAAGAGGAGAGGTACCCTCTCCTTTGTCTCAGGTTCAAATCCCATTGGGAGCGAACAAATTCTGATTCTATGCCCTTTTAAGTTTGAGTCTGTCACACATGGTTAGCATAGTGTGGTTTAACTCGGTTGGCGAGGTTTGCAGGCTATTTCGTCGACCCGGGGGTTTATCCAGTGCGCACCCGAAGGGTAGCGGCTGAGGGTTCCCACGTCATCCAAAAAAAAAAAAAAAAGGAAAGTGAATCAAATAATTTATGTGAAAGGGTATAATAGTGAATAATGATATATTACTCTGCACTGAGAGATTTTGCTCTTGCTCTCCCGTCAATTAATGCTATAATGAAGGATTTAAATTGGTAAGGAAACAATAATATTAATTAATGAGTTTCAAAATCTTGATTTATTGTATTCCTTAAATAAGAGGGGCAAATTAGAGATGCTCCAATATTTACTTTGACAAAAATAATTTTTGTTTTGGCATTATCGCTAGCCATAAATGAATATCTATCAATAAGTGGGTTAATGTTTGAATTTAATTTGTCTCAACTTACTTGAAATTATATAATATTATGAGCAATTATACTAATTAAGTTAGACAATTTACATGGGAACTTAATAATACATGTTGAGCTTTTGATTAACAGATTTATTTAATATATATGAACTATACAACATTATCAAATGTGGAGTGGTTGAACGACTTGGTTTGGTGAACGATTAGGATATACAACATTCTTCACAAATAATAATTAAACAACTTTGAATGGTTTTTATTGCTTGGAGTATGTTTTTTTTTTTTTAAATATTTGTAATATTAGGACAGAACTGATGATAAGGGCAACTCTTACTAGTTTCTAAATATCCGATTGGATGGCGAGTGGGGGCTTGAGATTTAATAGATGTATGGATGAGTTGGTTAAGCACACAAAGATGCTTTATGGTGAACAACGCGGTTCCTTTACACATTCTTATGCTAAGAAACTCTCTCTCTCTCTCTTGTACTGTGCTTACCATCCCGTTCGTATGTCGTCAATGTTGTGTACATCTTTTTATTTTGAGCAAATTACTTTTTCTGCTCTTTAATTTCGACTATGTTTGCCTTTCGCCCTTTAACTTTTCGGCCTCCACTTTTGCCCTATAATTCTTATATTTTTTACCAAATATGCCCGTTGGGTTATTTCCCAGGCCCGGTTACTGTTTTGGCTGACGTGGACGCTGACATGGACACCACTGGACCGACACGTGGCACCACGTCATTTATGTATTTTTTTTACTGGACTTAAAGGTTAAATGTCCAAAATACCCCCGCCCCCAATTCTTCATCACATATATATACATACATATATATATATATATGTATATATACACACACATATATATATATATATATGTATATATATATATATATATACAATCAGCTCTCAGCTCTCAGCTCTCAGCTCTCCGCCTTCACCGCCACCTCCATGGCCCTGACGGCGGCAGAGTCAACCGGTATTCCCGTCGGAAAGAGTCCGGCGGAAAGCCGGCGCCTCTTAGCGCAAACCTCCGCCGCGCTTTCGATCTCGAATTTGATCGATTTCTCCGAAATCGAAGACGTGTCGAGGATCGTGGACGCCACGAGGAGCAGGGTCATGGACCGGAAAGACGATGAAGGTATCGATATTGGCGTGGAGGAGGAGATTGGTGTTGGTTTCGACGTTGAAGGGATCGTGATTGAGGAACCCTAATTTGCCGAAGATCCAAACACCGAAAGCTGAGGTTAAGTATTGGAGGGCAGTGAGGAGACCAGGGTAGTTGAATTTTGTGATGGCGAATTTGTTGATGACGGCGAGTAAGCTGAAGCAGAGTGCGTACTCGATTACGAGGGTGGTGGTGGCGTAGTAAGGCTTCGCCATTGATGGCAAAGATTGAAGCTTTGCTGTGTAAAAATGAGTAATTATTACGAATCAATGGCGGATTTTTACCAGATGGGTTGGCGGTGGTGATTTTTACGAATCAATGGCGGATTGCTGTGTAAAATTAAATTGATGGGTTGTTGCAAGTTAACGATTAGGAGGTTTTTACCAGATTGCGACGGCGGTGGTGATTCGTGGTGGTGGAGGCGGCGGCGACGGTGATTCGTGGTGATGGAGGTGGTGGTGGCGGCGCCGGTGTGGGTGTGAGTGTATATATATATATATGTGTGTGTATATATATATATATGTGTGTGTGTGTATATATATATGTGATGAAGAATTGGGGGCGGGGGTATTTTGGACATTTCACCTTTAAGTCTAGTAAAAAAAATACATAAATGACGTGGCGCCACGTGTCGGTCCAATGGCGTCCACGTCAGCGTCCACGTCAGCCAAAACAGTAACCGGGCCTGGGAAATAACCCAACGGGCATATTTGGTAAAAAATATATGAATTATAGGGCAAAAGTGGAGCCCGAAAAGTTAAAGGACAAAAAGCAAACATAATCGAAATTAAAGGGTAGAAAAAGTAATTTGCTCTTTTATTTTTTTATCGGCAAAAATAAATTTTATTAAGAAGAATGAGAGAACATACAAAGAGAAAAAAGAAAAAATTAAATGCAATCAAGCGGAAAATTCAACCAATCGAAAGAAGAGTACAAAAAGCTTCTTTATCTAGTACTAATCCAACTCCAACTTTTCAACTTGATGAGATCCACCGTCTTGCTAATGTTCTTTTGAAGTCCCTTAAAAATCACACCGTTTCTCAATTTACAAATATACCAAATAGCATGGATCCATATTGTATACCATTTATGTTTTTCACCCGAAAAAGGTATGAGTCCATCCATTTGTGACATAAAATTGTCCAAATTCGAGGGTAAATCCAATTTTATACCAAGTCATTCAAAAATTCCCATCCAAATTTTTATAGATAAATCACACCCCACAAGGATATGGTCGGTTGTTTCCTCCTTTACCCCCACATAAGCAACAATTGGCGTCTTGTATATGAACTCCTCTCTTAATCAAGTTTAATTTAGAGGGAATTCTATTTAGAAGTGCGAGCCACAAAAATATTTTCATTTTCAATGGTGCTTCAATATCCTACAATTCTTTTAGGCCATTAGGAGTAGTATTTCCACCAATGATGGAGAGTATTTTGTACCCTAAATCGACCGAATAAGTCATGGAATTGTCTCATTTCCAAACCCACCGATCAACTTGTTGTGTTAAAGGTACAACTCCTTCGATAGCATTTAGAAGATGATGAAACAAATCATGTTCCCATGAGAAAAAACTCCTTCTCCAGTTCCACTTCCATTGTCATTCCCCATCAATACATTCACTTTTATGTGCAATTAAAACCTCTTTATCCATCGCAATTCCATAAAGTCTTGGATATCGAGCACTAAGAACTTCATTATTCATCCAAGTATCTTCTCAAAACTTTGTAGCACCCCTATTGCCAATCACTTTATAAATTCCTTCATCAAGAATCTTGAAATTATCTTGAGTGCCGCAGAGTTGGTTTAGGTCTCTCCACCAAATTGAAGAAGAATTGTGCATGTTGGTAGTTGGATTTAAAAAAAGATCATTTACATCCCTTCCATATTTGGAGAAAATAATTCTCTTCCACAATGATTCATCACGTTGGAGTAGCTTCCATTTCCACTTGAACAAAAGAGCAATGTTAAATATGTCAAGTTTTCGCACACTTAGTCCCCCATCTCTTTTCTCTTTGCAAATAGTGTCCCATTTCACTCATGAAATATTTTTATTATCTTTTCCTCCGCCCCAAAAAATCTCATTTGAAGACTAGTGAGAATCAAAATTACCTTCTTAGGGGCTTTAAAAATAGAGAAGAAGTAAACCGGGAGCCCAACAAAGATTGAACTGAAGATGAGTGAAACTTGCCATTGAGAGCATTCAATTTTTTTTTTAAATTGGTCAATGATCGGCTTCCAAGTCTTAATTCTCCGGGAGTTAGCTCCAATCAGCAATCCAAGGTATTTGATAGGTAGCTTTTCAATCTTGCTGTTCAATGCACCTGCAAAAGAAGAAAGAGTGTTATCATAAAAACAAATCCAAGCAGACTACTTTTGGTAAAATTAACTTTGAGGCTAGAAATCCGTTCAAAGACTGTAAGAATGCATTTTAGAGCCCAAATGTTTTCCCTTGAACCATCACAAAAAATTAATGTGTCATCTCCATATTGGATATGCGAGATCTCTATGTTATCATGCCCAATCCTGACACCCGATGAAAGACGAAGATGGATCGACTTTTTGATAAATCACTTAGTCCTTCTGCTGCAATTAGAAATAACAGAGGGGAGAGCGAGTCCCATTGCCTAAGACCTCGGGTGCATTTGAACTCATCAGTCGGGCACCCATTAACCAAGACTGAAATAGAAGAGGAACTCAAACACTCTTTAATCCATCAGAGTCATTTACTATTTAAACCCATCAACTCCATCATTCGATCAAGAAAACCCCAATTAACACAACCGAATGCCTTTTCAAAGTCAACCTTTAATGAGATACTTCTTCTTTTTTTTCTTTCTTTTTATATCGTCGAATATTTTATTTGTTGAGAGAATACTGTCAGTTATAAACCGACCCTTAAAAAATGCAGATTGTTCACTAGAAATAACATTCCCCAACACTTTTTCGAGCCTATTTTACAAAACGTTTGAAAGAATTTTGTATGCGATGTTGATCAGCGAGATTGGTCTGTATTCGGTCAAAGATTCGAGCCTATTTGCCAAATTTTTTGAAAGAATTTTGTATGCGATGCTGATCAGCGAGATTGGTCTGTATTCGGTCAAAGACTGAGGATTATGCTTCTTCGGGATAAGTGTGGTGAACGATGAATTAAGCCCCAGGTACAAATGAACTTTCTACAAAGTTACTATAATCGTAAAACAATTCTAAACAATGAACTTTCTACAATGAACTTTTTACATATTATATAAGCTGTATAAAGATATTGTCATAAAACAACTCAATATATGTCACATTGATAAAATTAATTTATAGTTATTAAAAGAAACATAAAATTCTAAACAACCCCAAATTAATGGAATGGTCAAAAAATTATATTTACATGATCAAGACCTATAACTAATTAACTAAAGATGGACTTTAAATTTAAAAAACATTCTTGTAATAGTATCAAATATATTCAATTATATTCATTATTTATGTCACACATGCATGTTTCTTAAAAGCAAAATTTAACTTTCTTGTTGTGTATTTTGGAGTGTAAGCCCAAAAACGTTGGGCAAACATAAGCCCCAAACGAGTTCATGTGAGAGTTTTTCTAAAGCAGTTACGTACTTGTACATTACACAATCACACCTAAGCTAATATTTATCAATTGCTCGACATTTACTTATATCGTTTCATCTTAACTCTTTTGATATTGTTACTTGTAAGTTTAAAAAGAAAACGTTAATATAGGTGAAGTGGATCCATATGTGACATAAAATCACGGTGAATTCGGAAATCAAAAGACGCAAAAACAATAAAAGAAAACAATTACTTATTTGTAACAACTATATGCGCAATTTTATATTAAAGTGTAGACTTGTGGAATTCAATCTTTTCAACTGCTATCATAATTCGCTGTAACTTTTATGGGCCCAAACGAAACAGTTTCTTGCAATATTTACTATTAATGTTGGCAAACAAAGCCTTTTACAGTGACATGTCTATTTAGAGAAAGTCGCCACTCATCATGATTAAGGTCTATGTTCTGTGCGATCTTAGTTAGACATGCAATTTTTATCTTAAATTCCTCATATCACAATCAGAACAACCCGAAAGTTGACTCTTGTTAGTGGTATTGCATGTGAAAATATCTTTATTGCACATGTTTTTTTCGCTACACGTTATAATATATATTGGACTCTAGGCGAATTAGTATGAATTCATTACAACGTAGTCAATCGCAAAATGTTGACTTATGAAGGTGAACGTTTTCATTTTAACTTAAACATCACATGATATAATGAGATAAATAAATATATAAATAAATCTCAATGAACTCTATATATCCGAACTTTTAGATATCATAACATTAGAACACAGGACCGAAGAAATCTTCCTCCGAATTTTATTGTCATTGACTTATCAGAAAACATCATATGCGTAACAAAATATTTTCAACCAACATGTGATGAGGTACTGTACTAGAAAATACATATTAATTAATAGACATCAATTCTCTCACTAATATTGAGCATTTTCCTTTTGATCAATAAATTTGAGCTCTTGTTTATAACCGCTATTCAATTTGCCTCGCATTGTTAATATGAAAATAAGAAGAAAATAAGATGGGGGAGGGTGGAGGGGCACATGAGAGATAAATTATCTTATAAACTATTAAAAAAATATTATTTCGAAGAAAAATAGGTTAACATGTTTATAAAGGAAGAGGTTCAGCCCGAACTGACTAATTAAGCAGCTCATCGCTCTACTTGAAACGGCCCAACTTCTACAGCTCAATTTTTATTGGCCCACTTAAGCAAGCTTCCACGGTTCCACTTTCTTGGATCAGGGATTACGAAATGCACCTGGTCCTGAAATTTATTAATTAAGATACTATTAAGCTCCCACCAAAATCAAAATTAATCACTTTGCTCTCTACAATTGTATAAGCTAGGCCACACAGCCTCAAAATTGATTTTCAGCCATATTTCATACCAAAAAAAGAATTGTGTCACTTAGGATACTATGTTGACAATATATGATATACGTAAATATCGTATGGGCCAACCCAGTTCAGTTAGTGGCCCCAGTCTCAGGCATATCTGTGATTTATGCCCGATATCACACTTCTATATCGAATATTTGTCTTCATATTGAATATAAATATTCGATATGGTACAAAGTTCGCCGCAATTCTCGTACCCCACCTTCGTTATCTATATAAAGGCTGGTCCGCAATTTAAGATTAGGTTAATTAATATTATATTCACTGTTCACATAGCATATTGAATACGATTATTCGATATGGATTATTTTCGACATGGGGCTCATCTCCGACATCATCTGTGTTTGACATCAATATTATATTTGAGATCCACATTATTTCCGACATCCAATCTACTCGACATACATATACACTTTTGAAATCACAAATCTAGTCTTAGGTGTTCCGAACAAAGTCAACCTATAGACGTGTGTTAGCTATAGTTGACATAGTTTGTACTAGGTTGAAGGTTATTTTAGTAATCTTTTGAAATAGTTTGTAACATACGATCTTGTACCAAATTATTGGCGTCGTCTGTGCATTCCCAGACAAAGACGCGAGGATGCAACGAAGGACTAGGTCGCAATCTCAGAGGGCAACGATGGAAAACTCCACTTCTAAAAGCGTTCCCGGGGGGGATCACTACCAGACCCGACTGTGGAGCAGCGGCCACAAGTCCCACCGCCCCTTCAGGCACCAACACCGGCTGCCACACCTACGTTACCGTCGTTCTACCGCCTTAAGTGATCGTTCAGATCAATTCTACCGTTCAAGCTATAATGACCGCGACCCTCACCACCTCCCTGCCACGTCAACAAATGCCTGACGTTGGGACTTTGCCACCTTGCCCGCAAAAACCTAGGATGAGGGGCCTGCCTGAGAGGACTAGAGGTCAACACAGAGATGATGAAGGTGAATCCAGGAGGGATCGTCCAATTTCACGAGTCTCAGGGGAGAGGGTCGCCAACCAAAAAGCAGATATAAGGGAAATAGCTAGGAGGATGGACCAATTAAACCAAGAGAAGGAGAAAGTGTAATGTAGACTGATCCAAGTCTCGGGTCACTGAAGACCTACACCCTTTAGTGATGAGATCGAGGCTGCTCAGACACTGGACAAGGGCGAGAAGCTTCAGCAAATCAAAACCTATAATAGGAAAAACGATCCACATGAACATCTCTTCTATGTAGATGGGATACTAACTCTACATGGATTTTCTGATAATGTGCAGGCATGTATCATTGCTACTACTTTGTCTCCCGCAACACTAGATTTGTTCACAAGGATCACCGTTGGTTCGATAACAAGCTACAAGCAACTGAGAATGAGGTTTCAGGGTTATCTCTCAAGCCAAAAAAGGATGGAAACCAATATAAACCACTTAAACTCGATTAAACAAGATCATAAGAAATGTCTTGAGGGCTTCATGAAAAGATTTAACGAGGAGTTGCTAAAGATTGATGAGCCTAAAGAGGATCAAGTGGCTCTCATCCTCTTCAACGCAATGAAGCACAAAAGGTTCGCAACCAATCTTCTCAAGGAACTCAATGACTATAGACCAGATCAATGCACTGGCTTATTTGATTGTTTTTCCACGACAAGATGATGGCCACAAAGCAAACACCGCACCAGACACAGAACCACCAAAAGGGAAAGGAAGAATGGAACAAATATAGAAATGACTACGGCAGAGACAAATCTCACAGAAGATATACCCCCTTGAATATGGATATTTTGATTGGGCTCGTCATGGCTCAGAGGAAAGGATAGCTTAATCAGCCAAAGAAACTAAGGAAGACCCAGGGACCAAATATTCAAAGAAGTACTGTGGCAGTAACATCGCTAGGTTGGGCACAACACTGAAGATTGCAACGACCTAAAGGATGAGATCGAGAGACTAATCCGAGATGGGACATTGATAGAATATGTCTATCATTTGAAAGAGTCGACAGAGTAGGAAAGAAGGGATAGATCTTGTTCCCCCTGAAAGGATAAACATAAGGCCATTGAGGCACTAAGCAGACATGGACACAGAGTTGTCAATGCACCAACACGGGGAATGATCACGATGATCAATGAAGGTATTATGGGAGTAGATTCTTCCAATGGACATAAAAAAATCACGCAAGTGATGCAGGATGATATATATGTCGAATTCAAAACACTACTCGATCAAGAGGAGCAACCCCAGGAAGAGATCACCGTTACAAAGAGAGACCTGATGCAGCTGACTCCACAAGCTATTCACGCTTGTAAACTAAATTTCCCGCTTGTTGTCAAATTAGATGTTGTTAATTATATGGTGTGGACAACTCTAATTGATAATGTAAGTTCAACAAACAAAATATACGCCCATACCTCGGAGAAAATGACATTGGGCCATAATGTGATTGAAAAATATCAATACCCAGGTCACATGATTTGGGAGAGCTGAGGTCGTCCCGTTAGGACAGGTCACACTACCAACATCATTTAGTGAGGAACCATGCAGAAGGACTTTGAATGTTGAGTATGTGATTGTGGACCAACCGTTCGCCTATAATGTAATCATAGGGCGCCTAACTTTGAATGCAATATGAGCAGTGGTATCGACATACCACCCGAAAATAAATTTTTCTACCCCCGAAGGAGTTGGTGAGGTCATGGGCAATCACAAAGAAGCATGGCTCTATTACATTGCGTCGCTCAAGCTTCCTAGGATCAACAGAGGAGGAGAACCAGGGGCCGTTGCGCATAAAGTTTAAGAAATGGTGGAGTTTTAAATTTATGTTGTTTCAATTATGTTTAAACGATTTCAACTTACCTAAATTTCCTTATATGGATCGTAATGTAACTAAAATAGGGAGAACTACGCTCTCCCAATTCCCCTAGGGATACTTAGGCGAAACGAAATCTACCCGATTTCTCGGCCATTATCTATTGTTAATCTTTATCTTGACAATGCTATATATATATATATATATATATATATATATATATATATATATTCTGTATTGACAATGTGATTGCAGGAACAAACCTATCCTACTGGGTACGACAAAAATATACCTTAACGGGTAAAGTATCTTCTATCCCACGGGGTACGGCTAAAATATACCTTAACGGGTAAAGTATCTCCTATCGTACGGGGTACGACAAAAATGTACCTTAACGGGTAAAGTATCTCTTATCCTGCGAGGTACGACAGAACTATACCTTAACGGGTAAATGATTCCCTATCCTACGGGGTACGACATAAACTATATGCCTTAACGAGTGAAGTGATCTCCTATCCTACAAGATATTGTAGAAAAACACCCTAACGGGTAAACATATCTCCTATTCCAATGAATACGATTAAAATATACCTCAACATGTAAAACTTATCTACTATCCCCAAGAAGCCAAGCCCTAAAAAAAGAAATAATTACAATGATGAACACAATTATTACGTCGATGTTAATAATGCTTTCTTACATCAAGATATTTTTGGGCTTTATTCGTCCTTTTCTCACTCTGCCTTGGCGGTTCTCATTATGTGAAATCAAAGAATTACTCCTCGATTTCTTGCTCTGATAACGCAATGTTAATGTTGAGCTTTACTTTTGGGGGTTTCTTCTTTTCCTCATCGGTTTTTTTTATTATTTCAATGTAAACGCAATTTTAAAATCCTCAACGCTAATACTTTTCTATTCATTTTCCTTGAAAATATTGGTCACCACCTCACCCTCTTCGAGTGGTGATTTCTCCCCCATAGCCAGTTTCTTCTTATTTCGATTGTTTACTTCTCAAACGTTTCTTTATCCTCCATACGCTTATTCTTCTCCTTAATTAAGTTTTCTCACCCGGATTATCTCCTCCATATGCCTTTTCTCCATTTGTTTTTGTTATACATGTTTCTTCTTCTTCTCAAGATTTGTTTTCTTGTAAACATGTTTCATCTTCTCCCGAATTGGTGTTTTCTCGATTGAGGGATTTTCTTCCTCGGTAAGAGGACTGGTTTTCTTTCAAGGAATTCTGGTCATGATCTTCGATCTCTTGGTTCCAACCAAATTACTGGTTTCTCCTTTCTTCAGTTCCTTCTACTTTCCCCAAGTTTTTTCACTTCAAGGAATTGTACCCTTCAACCCTGTAATAATCACGAGAACTCAGATCACAATTCCTACCCTTATGATCAGCCACAACATTGTTTTTGTTCCGCCCAGAATCATCACGATAATCACCAGGGAGAATGGAGGAATGTCGCGATAATTCACTTTTCCAATTAAAGGATGAATCACATAATGATGACGAAATATATAGTAATTGAACTATACATAATGAATATTTCAATGTGATATATCTTTTTCAGGCCATAAAAATTACCATTGTTCCTCCATCGTACTTTTAATGATATGAACAAAGTTTAAGTTCTATTGTAATGATTTTGATTGCGATTTTGTATATTACATACATCCATATTTGCCGAATACTTTAAAGATATGATCTTTTACTACGATGTAGATTTATCGGTACTTCTCCGCATGTTTCTTTTTGCAGTAAAGATTACTTAATTAAGGGTTAATACCTTGTACGAATCAACCGAGATCCCCAGAAAGCCATGCCCTAGAAATGCAATCTAGGAAACAATGATGAACACAATTATTCATTTGATGTTAATAATGCTTTCTTACAACAAGATCTTTATGGGCATTATTCTTATTTTTTCTCTTGAGAGGCTTCCTCGGCGACTTTCAATCGGCCAAAGCAACGAATTCCTCGTCAGTTTCTTGCCTTGTTAACTCAAGGTTTACTTTTGGGGGTTTCTTCTTTTCCTCACCATATGCATTTTTTGATATTTCAATGTTAACGCAATTTTGAAATACTCAACGCTAAAACTTTTCTTCTCCTTTCTCATTGAAAATAATGGTCACCACCTCACTCTCTTCGAGTGGTGATTTCTCCCCCAAAGCCAATTTTTTCTCCTTTCGATTGTTTTCTTCTCAACCGTTTCTTTAACCTCCATAAGCTTTTTCTTCTCCTCAATTAGGTTTTTCTCAACCACATTCTCTCCTACATATGCATTTTCTCCACTGGTTTTTTCCATACATGTTTCTTCTTCTCATGATTCGTTTTCCTGTAAACATGTTTCTTCTTCACTCTAATTGGTTTTTTCTCGGTTGAGGGATTTTCTTCCTCGGTGGAAGCTTTGGTTTTCTTTCAAGGAAGCCTTGTCAAGATCTTCGATTGACTCCAACCAAATTACTGGTTTCTCCTTTCTCCAGAGTAGCCGAACAATCATTTGAATCTTCTATGACGTTGTAGTTGAATTATATATAAGAAATAATTCAAGGTTACATGTTTTTTCATGCCTTATAGGATCACCGCTATTCCTCCGTCACACTTTTATTGATATGAATGAAGTTTATGTTCTATTATATTTCTATTGCTTGCGATTTTGTAAATTTGATATATCCATATTTGCAGAATATTTTAACGATATGATCTTTTACTACGATTTATATTTATCGTTACTACTCATGTGTTTCTTTTTGAAGTTAAGATTACTTAATTAAGGTATAATACATTGTACGAATCAACCGAGATCCCCAAGAAGCCATGCCCTGGAAACGCAATCTAAAAAACGTTACAATGCTGAACACAATTATTCATTCGATGTTAATAATGCTTTTTTATAACACGATCTTTATGGACATTATTCTTATTCTCTCTATTGAGAGGTTTCCTTGGCGACTTTCATTTAGTCGAAGCAAAGAAGTCCTCCTGGATTTCCTGCTTTGCTAACGCAAGGTTAATGTTGAGTTTTACTTTTTGTGGTTTCTTCTTTTTCTCACCGTGGTAATTTTTTTTTTTATATTTCAATGTTAACACAATTTTGAAATCCGCAACGCCAATACTTTTCTCCTCTCTTTCATTGAGAATGTTGGTAACCACCTCTTCGAGTGTCGATTTCTTCCCCATAGCCGGTTTTTTTGCCTTTCATTAGTTTTCTTCTCAACTGTTTCTTTATCCTCCATAAGCTTTTTCTTCTTCTCAATTAGGTTTTTCTCAACAGGATAATCTCCTCCATATGCTTTTTTCCCACTGGTTTTATCTGTACATGTTTCTTCTTCTTCTCATGATTCGTTTTCTTGTAAAAATGTTTCTTCTTCTTCCAAATTGGTTTTTTCTCTGTTGAGGGACTTTCTTCTTCGGTGAAAGGTTTGGTTTTCATTCAAGGAAACCATGTCAAGATCTTCGATCTCTTGATTCCAACCAAACTACTGGTTTCTCCTTTCTTTAGTTCCTTCTACTCCTTCTCAGTGGTAGTCCCCACGCCCGTTTTTTGACTTCAAGGAACTAAACCCTTCAACCATGTAATAATCTCGAGAATTCAAATCATAATTCCTACTCTTATGATCAGCCACATCATTGTTTTTGTTCTGCCCAGGATCATCTTGAGAATCACCTAGGCGCTTGGAGAAATGTCGCGACAATTCACTTTTCGAATTAAAGGATGTATCACAAAATGATGACGAAATATGGGAAAAGTCACCGAACAATCATTTGAATATTCTCTGATGTTGTAATTGAATTTGAGAGTGCAGGTATTCTGGCAATGTTAGATTAACATTGAGAAGTCAATGTTAGAGTAACATTGCTGAAGCCGAATCCGTTTTACAATCTTGTTGTCATTGATTATTATTGTTTTGCCTTATTCATTTAACTAACTGAGTTCCACAGTTGTAATTGTCTTTGAATATTATTCAGGAAACAAACTTGTCATAGGTTGGACGCTCAAAGTTTCCAAGAAGGAAAGTTTCCTTAATTAAGCAAACCGCTCTACAAGGAAAGAGGAGTTCAAGTGCAACTAGGAAAGCTTTCCAAGATGAGTCCTGATTTGAAGAAGAAGTCTTTCCTTAGTTAGATCTCTAACTAATGAACAATTATTCAAGAAGGACTGCGAGAACAAGGAAGAAGAGTTCGAGAAGGAAACGAAGGAGAATTACCAACCGTGTACAACACACCTTGGAGTCCAATTCAAGAACCTATATATTGGTGTGAAGTACATCCAGACAACAAACAAGACACGAGCTAATCAATCCGAGAGATTTACTTACAAGTTGTTGAGAGTTGTCTTGCTTTAGCAAAGTTTGTGAGTTGTTAGAATAGATCTAAGGGTGAGGAGCTTTTAGAGATAGTCGAAGCAATTCTTGTGTGCTTTGCTTAGTTCAATCAATTTAAGAGTGAGGAGCTTGAGAATTGAGAGAACGACCTTTGTTAAAACCTTTACGGGTTATTTTGCCTACGGCTCGGAAATTAATATAATCTTATATTTATTTCTTAAATTTGTGTTTGTTTATTCCGCTGCACTATTGCTCTGGTCTGTTGTTAAAGTAACATCGTCGAATTAACATCATACAATACTGCTATTAAAACTTCAGTGTTAAGTTAACAACAACAACGTATCGACCCGATCCACAATTTCAATTGGTATCAGAGCCAAGCACCAACTTCACCGGTGTTTGGCATTGATACGACAAGATGGACAACTCCAACCCCAATACCAACAGGTTGCCAGTATTGGAGGGTCCCAACAACTATGCCTGCCGGAAGATCAGACTCAGAGTCCACATCAAATCCATCGACCTGATAGCTTGGGACGCAGTACTAGAAGGCTACACCTTCCCCTACTTGCCTAAAGATGGAGATGCTGGCCTGGTACCTAAGCCAAGAGGACAATGGACAGCCAATGAGATTGCTCTCTACAACTTCAATGAAAAGGCTCTCAATGCTATTTTTAGCTGGGTAGGTAATCATATGTTCAAACTTATTCAAACTTGTACAACTGCTAAAACTGCATGGGATGTTCTTGAATTACATTGTGAGGGTGATGTGGCTGTGAGGGACTCCAAATATAGAAAACTTTTGAGGGACTTTGAGAAGATAGAGATGAGTGAGGATGAAAGCATTGATAGTTATTTTGAGAAACTTCTTGATATTGCTAATCAGTGTCAAAACTTAGGTTTTACCATCCCAAATCAAGCCATGGTGTATAAAGCTTTTAGGACATTATCTTCTAAGTTCACTGTCAAAAGAATTGCTATGAATGAGTCTAGAGATCTAGCTAACATGGACTTCCAAACATTAATGAATACTTTGAAAGAATTGGAACTAGAATTCTTAGGAAAGTCCAGTAAACAACTTGCTTTAGCTTTACTAGATACTAGCTCAGATTCTACAGGAAGTGATGAGGATGAATATGAGTTGATCTCTTCTAACTATGGAAACATTACCAAGCAGTTTAGTAAATTAGGCTACAAAGATAAACATAAAGAAAAACAATTTGGTAATGCTACCCTTAGTTATAATAAATTACCCCCAAAATTTGTAAAGTACATGGCATCGAAGAGCACGCCTCAAGATGCTGAGAAATTGAAAGATGTCCAATGCTATGAATGTAAGGGGTATGGTCACTTTAAACATGAATGTGCTAACACCCTCAGAACAAGAGGAAATTCTCATTGGGTGTGTGTAGATGACTTCAATGAAGCTGACTTCGAATCTGGAACAAGTGCTGATGAACAATCAGAGGAAATCAACACTGTTACGCTCTGCACTCGGATCACCTGGTCAGGAGAAGACTCCAGAAACTGCCAAGATTCTCACTGTTACGCTAACATTAGAGAACCAACAACAAAGTAGGAGATTTTCTTTGGAGACTGGAACAACAATGATACACATGTTAACTTTGATGCTCTCACTGACTGTGATGATACTAACTTTGATTGTTTTCATAGCTCAGTTGATCTAGAAGAGGAGTACTTCGATGAAGAAGAAATGTCCCAGGAGGAAATCCTAGATGATCTACATACAACTTTTCTCAGACTGGAGAGAGAGAAAATGTCAAACTCATGAAGAGTAACAAAGCACAGAAGCATGACATTGAATGTTTAAAGAACATGCTGAAACTCTATGAGAGAGATCTTGTCAAAGCTGAAGCTGAGTTGAAAGAGGTAAAGGAGAAACTCAAAAAGGATTCACAGATCATAGCCAAGTGGAATGGAGGTACTTCCAAGCTAGATGAGGTACTGAACATGGGTAACACAGGTACATGTGGTCTGGGATTTGTTGAGAAATCCTCATCTTCTAATGGTAATTCTACCTATTTAACTACAAGCTTTGTTAAAGAATCTGGTAATATGAGATTTGGTACCATCAACACTGTAAAGAGCAAACCCACTTTTATCTGTCAGTACTGTTTCAACCTGGCCACATTAAACCATTATGTAGAAAATTCATAAAAGAATGTGGTAAGAAAACAGCCTCTATGCCCAATGTTAAAACTTTAACAGGTCTGATGTTAGACTAACATTAGGTGCATGACAGAAAAGTAGAACTTGGATTGAAAAAGCTAAAACCCCTAAGATTAAAGTTGTATGCAATGTTGTTTTCTCTGCTGTGTACTCTAACCTTTCAGGTAAGTGGTACTTCGACAGTGGATGCTCGAGACACATGATAGGAAGCAAGGAGAATCTTAAACAAATGATAACTTTAAGTGCTGGAACAGTGACCTATGGTGGTGGCACAAAAGGAAGGATCAGTGGCAAGGGGATACTGGATGTTGATGGATTCCCACCCCTAAAGGATGTGTTGTTGATAGATGGGTTAAAGGCAAATCTAATCAGTATCAGTCAGCTGTGTGATGATGACTTACTGGTTACATTTGACAAAGTATCTTGTGATGTTTATGATAGTGATAATGTTCTTGTTATGACAGGTACACGATCCAAAGATAACTGCTACCTAGCCCAAGAGGAAGCAGAATGTTTCCATGCTAAAATAGATGAAGCTTCTATCTGGGATAGAAAGCTTGGACATGTTCACTACAGAAACCTTAAGAAATTATAGAAGGTTGATGCTGTAAGAGGCTTACCTAAGCTATCTTGTCCAGGTAAGCTTGTTTGTGGTGAGTGCCTCAAGGGTAAACAAACCAGAACAGTTCATGCCCCCCTACAGGTACATAATGCTAATCCTAGATCTAGTAGGTGCTTTGAACTGTTGCATATGGACTTTATGGGTCCTGTTGAGGTAAGTAGTCTAAGTGGTAAGAAATATGCCTTTGTGGTTGTAGGTGATTTCTCTAGATACACTTGGGTAAAGTTTCTTAAAGAAAAGTTTAAAGCTTTTGATCAGTTCAAAATTCTTTGTGCTAGTATTAAAAACTTGTATGGCTCCATTGTGACTAAGATTAGGTCTGATCATGGTAAAGAATTTGAAAATGCTAGTTTTGATAACTATTGCAATGCTAAAGGTATTTTCCATGAATATTCAGCACCTAAGACTCCTCATCAGAATGGGGTTGCTGAGAGAAAGAACATGACTCTTCAAGAGATGGCTAGAGTTATGCTCAATGCTAAAGATGTATCCAAAAGACTCTGGGCTGAAGCTTTAAATACTGCTTGTCACATTAGTAACATGGTGTATCTTAGACCTGGAACTAACATGACTCCTTATGAACTCTTGAAGGGTGTAAAACCAAATATTGCATATTTTCATGAATTTGGGTGTGACTGTTATCTACTGAATGACAGGGATTATCTGAGTAAATTTGATCCTAAAAGTGAAAAATGCATCTTTGTAGGATACTCAACCAATAGTACTTCCTTTAGAGTCTACAATCTTAGATTGAAGACAATTCAGGAATCAGTGAATGTTGTGTTTGATGATGTCTCACTTGATACAGGTACTGGTGATATCTCTGTTTCCAATGTTGAACCAACAGTGGAAACCGAGAATGTTACTCGTGACAATGTTGCTCCAATATTGGAACTGGAAGCTGGAAGCTCTGAACAGGAGAACGATGTAAGACTAACACCAGCAAGATCTGATGTTAGATTAACAGCAGAAGACTCTGAATGAAGCCCTCCTTGATAACTTTTGGATTAATGCCATGCAGGATGAACTATTACAGTTTACTAAAAACAATGTCTGGAAACTGGTGCCTAGACCATCCAATGTTAATTTAATAGGGACTAAGTGGATATTTAAAAACAAAAGTAATGAGGAAGGGGTCATAGTTAGAAACAAAGCTAGACTAGTTGCTCAGGGGTACACACATGTGGAAGGTGTAGATTTTGATGAGACCTTTGCTCCAGTTGCTAGGATTGAATCAATTAGATTACTTATAGCCATTGCATGCTGTCTTAGGATAAAACTATACCAAATGGATGTTAAGGGTGCTTTTCTGAATGAGGTGATTGATAAGGAAGTATATGTAGAACAACCTAAGGGATTCACAGATTCCAAGTACCTCAACCATGTGTACAAGCGTGACAAAGCCCTGTATGGACTTAAACAAGCACCTAGAGCATGGTATGAAAGGCTTACAAAATTCCTATTAAGTATTGGCTTTGTTAGAGGTGAAGGAGATAGAACATTGTTTGTCTTGAAGAAAGATTCTCATGTATGTATTGCTCAAATCTATGTAGATGATATTGTTTTTGGCTCAACTAACAATTTTATTTTAGAAAATTTTGTTGAATCAATGACAGGGCAGTTTGAGATGAGTATGATGGGAGAATTAAATTTCTTCCTTGGTCTCCAAGTAAAACAAACAGGTAATGGGATAGTCCTGAGTCAGGAGAAATATGCAAAGGATTTGGTGAAGTGGTTTGGATTGACAGATTCAAAGCCTTGCAAGACTCCCATGTCTTCATCTGTGAAGATATCCAGGGATGTTACTGTGCAGATATTGATCCAACATTGTACCGTTCAATGATAGGAAGCTTACTCTACCTGTCTGCTTCAAAAGCTGATATAATGTTCTGTGTGTGTGTGTGTGCTAGGTACCAGGCATGTCCAAAGCAGTCACATTTGATTGATGTGAAGAGAATCCTTAGATATATATCTGGGAGTTTGTCCCTTGGAATATGGTATTCTTATGACACTAACACAAATCTTGTAGGTTTCAGTGACTCAGACTGGGCAAGAGACACTGATGGCAGAAAGTCTACAAGTGGAGGATGTTTTTATCTGGGGAACAACTTGGTCTCATGGTACAGTAGAAAGCAAAATTGTGTGTCACTCTCCACTGCTGAATCTGAATACAGAGCAGCAGGCGGCTGTGTCACTCAGTTAGTATGGCTTAAACACATGCTACTGGATTATGGGTTAGATAGTGATACCTTACTTATGTTCTGTGATAATATTAGTGCTATAAGCATCTCTAAGAACCCTGTGCAACACTCTAGAACTAAACATATTAACATAAGGCATCACTTTCTGAGAGGCATGGTAGCAGATAAGCTCATTGACATTGAACACATTGAAACTAACAATCAGCTTGCTGATACGTTCACTAAACCTTTAGATTCTGAGAGATTCTTCAGTTTGAGGAATTCTCTTGGCATGTTCAGTGTTTAGGGATGTTAGCTCACCAGTGTTGATATAACACCACTGTCTAGCACTGGTTATTGGTTGTGGTGTAGCTGTAATTCTTTTATGTTTCCTTTCTGCATTCTTCTTTCTTGCATCTTACATCTTTGTTAGAGTTTTTGTTGGGTTGTGTGGTTAATCTGTGCAAATAGCTGAATTGACTGGTGGACAGGTACAACTCAAGAGTTTTGTAAAGTAGGAACTCTGTTGTTAGTCTGTGAATGTTAACCTAACATCTGGGAGAAGCTGGGGTACACAGAGCTCACTACTCTGATGTTATTCAGTTGTGACTTATCCATGTTAGGTTAGACAAAGCATGAAGAGAAGCTGGGGTACATGATGTTGAGAGCTTCATTGTCATTCAGTTGTGCTTATTTTTGTGTTTTGTCTATGGCCAAGGTTATGCATGATGGTGAGCCTTACTACTGGGGTGCTTGGAAGTTTCGACTACTTGCATTCAGGAATAATGTTCACTTGGTATTTCTCTTGTAAACAGGTTGGAAAACAAGTATGCATGAGGAGTTAGGGGTGGAGAAGTATATGATAAATGTATTGTCTTCAGTCAGTTCCTTTGTACTTGCCTGATCTGTAGCTGATGGTTAAGTTTCTAGGATGTATGGGGTCTTGTGCTGCCCACAATTAGTGATGAAACTATCCTTTTACATTCACTAGTTTTCGTTCAAAAGAGTTCATGATAATAAATAAAGATAAATTGATTTGTCCTGATCCCAGTCAGTAAAGCTGTTTGTACTTGATTCCATCACCCAATGTTGATCTAAGATTGTTGTATTCATTCTTGTTCTGCATTGTGTCTTGTGTCGGTTTGGGCTTATGAGGAGTAGTAATCCTAGGAATCATGTGTTGAGGCATACTTTGTGGGTGACTCACTGCAGGTAAAACACTATGTTTTGTGATCTTCTATACTGTGGGAACATCTTTTCCCTGGATATGTATATCCATTATGTGTTTTTCTGTTTGATGTGTTACTTACTCATACTGCTGATCTTAATCTATGTCTTTGTACTTATGCACTTGGGTGGGGGTTCAGATTAGTATATAGGAATATCTCACGCTCTCACATGATGCTGCCTTGGATGAAGCCCTGCACCTACAACTTCCCTCCCTGATGTTAACTTACCAATGTTAGTTCAACATTGAAACATTGTAACTTATAAGTTTTCAGGTTTGAAGACTGCTCTGGTTACGTGTTAATCTAACACTGACACGTGGTAAGGTAAACATGGGTATGATCGTGTGACAGTGGTCCGATTATTTTGGTAACATGTTACAACACCACTGTTACCACTCTTTATCTTATTGTTTATATAATTTGCCCTAATCTCTTCTTGTTTCTTATGCGTTCAAAATTTCTAGTGCAATCAACTTTCACTGCAAATCAAGTTTCTTCTTTTCTTCTCTAAATCACGCTAACAATGGCCCGCAAGTCTTCCATTGATACCAACCCTGAAAACGAGGTAATGATGGCTAACCCTACTCTGGATATACCTTCTTCTACTATTGTTGGTATTGAGGGGGAGGATGAGGCCCCTAGTGTTGGTTTGGGTGCAACTGAGGAGGTTGTGGTTGAGAACCCTGAGGTGACTGATGGGGTTCACAATGTGGTGGCTGAGGAAGTGGTTGAGCCATCTGAGGCTAATGTGGTTGAGCAGGTTACTGCTGATGAGATGGATACTCTTCTTGAGAAAGATGATCAGGTTGAGGACACTGTGGTTGAGGAGGTTACTACTGAGGGTAACCAAGATGTTGATGATGCGGGTGACAATCAACCTGAAGAGGTTGAGAGAGAAGAAGAAGAAAGCCTGACTCTCTCTGCCTTAGCTACTGCTGCTAAGAAAAGAAAGGGGAATCAAGTGGTTGTGGAAACTTCTAAGTCTAAGTCAGAAGAAGAAAAAGAGGAAGAAGATGATAAGGAGGAAGAGGAAGATGAGGAAGTTTAGGAAGAAGACCAACTGGTAGGTGATGACCCTGTTGATGTTACTCCAACATCAGGCAGTGATGAGTACTTTGATGTGCTTGAGGATGAGTACCCCAAAAAGCCTTATTCTGGCTTTTATGTGTCTGCTGAGGCAGAAGAACAGTGGGAGGCTTATCAAGTCAGGGTTATTCACATGGAGAGGAAGATTGATGAGGATATGTTCAAAGAAAATAGGCTGTTTGAGTTGCTTGAAGCTAGATGAGTGTTGGACTCTATGATGAACCAGTCATCATATGTCCCTGATGTGGTCAGAAAGTTCTACATGAACCTCTCTCAGTGGGTGTCCCACCAGGATTCTCCCAAGTATGGTAAAGCTTGGGTAAGGATGAGTGTCTATGACATCAGTCCTGCTATGATCAATGAAGCTTGAGGTCTTCCTAATCCTGAGGAAACTGAGGATCCTAGCATGGATGAGGTGATTACTGACCTCACTGGTGGACTCACAAGGAAATGGAATGATAGTTTTCCAACTACAAGGCTGACATCCTTAAGTGCTGTACTTCACAAGCTTTGTACCTATAAATGGCTGCCTTCTTCCAACACCAATGTTATGATAAAAGAATCTGCAAAGCTGTTTTACAAATTGAAGAATGGGCTGAGTGTGAATACAGGGGAGAAAGTTCTGAGGCACATAAGGGAGGTCACAACAAAGGCAAAGGGAATCATTCCATATCCCTCTCTGATATCCAGCATTCTGGTGAAGCAAGGCTTCAAGACAAAGAAGACAGAAGGCTGGATCAAGAACAAGGCCAAGATGATCATCACCAGGAGCTACTTCACTCAAGTCAGAATCCAAGACTTGCCCTGGAATCCCAATGCAGAAGCTGGTCCAAGAAGAAAAAAGAAGAAGAAGACTATCAAGTTTGCTGCTTCTTCTGTTCCAGTGGCAAGTGGTGACAGCTGCTCTGTGATAGCTGATGCATTTGTGGAGGAGACTCTGATATGGCTTAACAGAGAGTATAAAGATACCCAAAGAGAGATAGCAGACAATCAAGTCAGGTTGCAGGAGATTGACTACCTCATGAAGCATTTGAAGGATCTGCCTTCCTCACAAAAAGGCGGAGAATAGATCAAATTTTAAAAAAATTCTGAGAGTTCTGTTAATTTTTTGTTTTCTATAGCAGTATGAACAATTCTATTTTCTTAGTTCTTTTTCTGTTTCATCAAGGAGTGTGTTCCTTGCTACTACTATGGTCTGTAATTAAGTACTTTCTGCTGGTGCTTAGTGTTGCTACTTATGCTATTTGAACTATGGTTACAATGTACTAACTCTATTTTGCAGGTGTTAACTGACCTCTGATGTTAAGTTAACAGTGAGATGTTCAATGTTAGAACATCTCTCTGGTTTCGATCTTAAGCTAACATTGACAAAGATGGATGTAATGACAACATTGAAAGTTTCAATGTTAGAGTAACATTGAGTTAGTCCCGCCTGATGTTCAGGGGGAGTGTATTTAGTTTTTCATTTACATAGTAAAGTTTGTCTGAATAATTTGATCTGGTTAGAACAGGTTCTTAGGTTTTGTGATTAAGGCAAAAAGGGGGAGATTGAAAGTGCAGGTATTCTGGCAATGTTAGATTAACATTGAGAAGTCAATGTTAGAGTAACATTGCTGAAGCCGAATCCGTTTTACAATCTTGTTGTCATTGATTATTATTGTTTTGCCTTATTCATTTAACTAACTGAGTTCCACAGTTGTAATTGTCTTTGAATATTATTCAGGAAACAAACTTGTCATAGGTTGGACGCTCAAAGTGTCCAAGAAGAAAATTTTCCTTAATTAAGCAAACCGCTCTACAAGGAAAGAGGAGTTCAAGTGCAACTAGGAAAGCTTTCCAAGATGAGTCCTGATTTGAAGAAGAAGTCTTTCCTTAGTTAGATCTCTAATGAAGGAACTATTATTCAAGAAGGACTGCGAGAACAAAGAAGAAGAGTTCGAGGAGGAAACGAAGGAGAATTACCAACCGTGTACAACACACCTTGGAGTCCAATTCAAGAACCTATATATAGGTGAGAAGTACATCAAGACAACTAACCAGACACGAGCTAATCAATCTGAGAGATTTACTTACAAGTTGTTGAGAGTTGTCTTGCTTTAGCAAAGTTTGTGAGTTGTTAGAATAGATCTAAGAGTGATGAGCTTTTAGAGATAGTCGAAGCAATTCTTGTGTGCTTTGCTTAGTTCAATCAATTTAAGAGTGAGGAGCTTGAGAATTGAGAGAACGACCTTTGTTAAAACCATTACGGGTTATTTTGCCTACGGCTCGGAAGTTAATAAAATCTTATATTCACTTCTTAAATTAGTGTTTGTTTATTCCGTTGCACTATTGCTCTGGTCTGTTGTTAAAGTAACATCGTCGAATTAACATCATACAAAACTGCTGTTAGAACTTCAGTGTTAAGTTAACAACAACAACGTATCGACCCGATCCACAATTTCAGAATTATACATAACAAATAATTCATGGTGATATAGTTTTTCATGACATATAGGATTACCGCTATTCCTCCATCGCACTTTTAACGATTTGAATGAAGTTTAAGTTCTATTATAATGTTTTTGTTTGCAATTTTGCAAATTAGATCATCCGTATTTGCAGAATATTTTAATGACATGATCTTCTACTACGATTTAGATTTATCGTTTCGCTACCATGTGTTTCTTTTTGCAGTTACGATTACTTAATTAAAGTTTAATACCTTGTACGAATCAACCAAGATCCCTAAGAAGCCATGCTTTGGAAACACAATCTAAAAAGAGTTATAGTGAATAACCCTATTATTCATTCGATGTTAGTAATGCTTTCTTACAACCTGATATTTATGGACATTATTCTTATTTTTTCTCTTGATAGGCTTCCTTCACGACTTTCATTTAGTCAAAGCAAAGAAGTCCTTCTCGGTTTCTTGCTTTGTTAACACAAGGCATATGTTGTGGTTTACATTTGGTGGTTTCTTCTTTTCCTCACTGTATTTTTTTTTGTTTTTGATATTTTAATGTTAACGCTATTTTGAAATGCTCAACGCTAATACTTTTCTACTCATTTTCATTGAAAATATTGGTCACCACATTGCTCTCTTCGAGTTGGGATTTCTCCCTCATAGCCAATTTCTTCTCCTTTTGATTATTTTATTCTAAACCATTTTTTTATCCTCCATTAATTTTTTCTTTTCCTCAATCAGGTTTTTGTCAACCGGATTATCTTCTCCAAATGCTTTTTCCCCAATGGTTTTTTTCCATACATGTTTCTTCTTCTTCTCATGATTCGTTTTCTTGAAAGCATGTTTCTTCTTCATCCGAATTGGTTTTTTCTCGGTTGACAGATTTTCTTCTTCGGTGGATGGTTTGGTTTTCTTTCAAGGAAGCCTTGTCAAGATCTTCGATCTCTTGTTTCCATCCAAATTACTGGTTTCTCATTACTTCAGTTCCTTCTACTCCTTCTCAGTACTCCCCCCACCTCCATTTTTTGACTTCAAGGAACTATACCTCTCAACCCTCTATCAATCACGAGAATTCAAATCATAATTCCTACACTTATGATCAGCCAAGACACTGTTTTTGTTCAGCCCAAAATCATCATGAGAATCACCTGGGCGCTTGGACACATGTTGCGACAATTTACTTTTCGAATTAAATGATGAATCACATAATGATGAAGAAATTTGGCTGAGTCGTCGAAGAATCATTTGAATCCTTTTGACGTTATAATTGAATTATTTATAACAAATAATTCAATGTGATACATTTTTTCATGAAACATAGGATTACCGCTATTCATCCGTCTCAATTTTAACGATATAAATGAAGTTTAAGTTCCATTAGAATGCTTTTGTTTACGATTTTGTAAATTAGATCTATCCATATTTGCTAAATATTTTACGACATGATTTTTTACTACGATTTTGATTTCTCGTTACTTTTCCATGTGTTTCTTTTTGCGGTTTAGATTACATAATTAAGGTCTAATACATTGTACAAATCAACCGAGATCCCCAATAAGCCATGCCCTGGAAATGCAATCTAAAAAAAGTTACAAAGATGAACACAATTATTCATTCGATGTTAATAATGCTTTTTTATAACACGATCTTTATGGACATTATGCTTATAAGTCATGAACAATGGACCGTATAGCTCCTTATTGGCTTTCACAGGGCTTTTTTTTAGATCAAATAGTCTCTCTCTTGAGAGGTTTCCTTGGCGACTTTCATTTGGTCGAAGCAAAGAAGTCCTCTTGGATTTTCTGCTTTGGTAACGCATGGTTAATGTTGAGGTTTACTTTTTGTGGTCTCTTCTTTATCTCACCGTGGTATTTTTTTTTATATTTCAATGTTAACACAATTTTGAAATCCGCAACCCCAATACATTTCTCCTCATTTTCATTGAGAATGTTGGTAACCATCTCTTCGAGTGGTGATTTCTTCCCCATAGCCGGTTTTTTTTTTTGCCTTTCGTTAGTTTTCTTCTCAACCGTTTCTTTATCCTCCATAAGCTTTTTCTTCTTATGAATTAGGTTTTTCTCAACCAGATAATCTCCTCCGTATGCTTTTTCTCCACTGGTTTTTTCTGTACATGTTTCTTCTTCTTCTCATGATTCATTTTCTTGTAAAAATGTTTCTTCTTCTCCCTAATTGGTTTTTTCTCTATTGAGGGACTTTCTTCCTCGGTGAAAGGTTTGGTTTTCTTTCAAGGAAGCCTTGTCAAGATCTTCGATCTCTTGATTCCAACCAAATGACTGGTTTGTCATTCTTGAGTTCCTTCTACTCCTTCTCAATAGTACCACCCCACCCACATTTCCTGACTTCAAGGAACTATACCTTTCAACCCTCTAATAATCATTATAATTCAAATCATAATTCCTATACTTATGATCAGCCACAACACTGTTTTTGTTCAGCCCAAAATCATCATGAGAATCACCTGGGCGCTTTGAGACATGTTGCGACAATTTACTTTTCAAATTAAATGATGAATCACATGATGATGAAGAAATTTGGCCGAGTCGTCGAAGAATCATTTGAATCCTTTTGACGTTGTAACTGCATTATATATAACAAATAATTCAATGTGATACATTTTTTCATGACACATAGGATTACCGCTATTCATCCGTCTCAATTTTAACGATATGAAAGAAGTTTAAGTTCCATTAGAATGCTCTTGTTTACGATTTTGTAAATTAGATCTATCCATATTTGCTAAATTTTTAATGACATGATTTTTTTACTACGATTTAGATTTCTCGTTACTTCTCCATGTGTTTCTTTTTGCAGTTCAAATTACATAATTAAGGTCTAATACATTGTACGAATCAACCGATATCCCCAAGAAGCCATGCACTGGAAACACAATCTAAAAAAGTTACAACGATGAACAGAATTATTCATTCGAAGTTAATAATGCTTTTTTATAACACGATCTTTATGGACATTATTCTTATTCTCTCTCTTGAGAGGTTTCCTTGGCAACTTTCATTTGGTCGAAGCAAAAAAGTCCTCCTGGATTTCCTGCTTTGCTAACGCATGGTTAATGTTGAGGTTTACTTTTTGTGGTTTCTTCTTTATCTCACCGTGGTATTTTTTTATATTTCAATGTTAACGCAATTTTGAAATCCGCAACGCCAATACTTCTCTCCTCTTTTTCATTGAGAATGTTGGTAACCACCTCTTCGAGTGGTGATTTCTTCCCCATAGCCGGTGTTTTCGCCTTTCGATAGTTTTCTTCTCAACCGTTTTCTTATCCTCCATTAGCTCTTTCTTCTCCTCAATTAGGATTTTCTCAACCGAATAATCTCCTCCATATGCTTTTTCTCCACTGGTTTGTTTTATACATGTTTCTTCTTCTTCTCATGATTCATTTTCTTGTAAAAATGTTTCTTCTTCTCCCGAATTGATTTTTTCTCTGTTGAGGGATTTTCTTCCACGGTGAAAGGTTTGGTTTTCTTTCAAGGAAGCCTTGTCAAGATCTTCGATCTCTTGATTCCAACCAAATGAATCGTTTCTCCTTTCTTTAGTTCCTTCTACTCCTTCTCAGTGGTACTCCCCCGGCCCATTTTTTGACTTCAAGGAACTATACCCTTCAACCCTGTAATAATCTCGAGAATTCAAAGTTGCCGAAAAATCAATTAAATCTTCTTTGATGTTGTAATTGAATTATACATAACAAATAATTCAAGGTGATTATTTTTCAATGACATATATATTTACCGCTATTCCTTCATCGCACTTTTAACGAAATGAATGAAGTTTAAGTTCTATTATAATGTTTTTGTTTGCAATTTTTGTAAATTAGATCTATCCGTATTTGCAGAATATTTTAATGACATGATCTTCTACTACGATTTAGATTTATTGTTTCGCCACCATGTGTTTCTTTTTGCAGTTAAGATTACTTAATTAAGGTTTAATACCTTGTATGAATCAACCGAGATCCCCAAGAAGCCATGCTCTGGAAACGCAATCTAAAAAAAGTTACAATGAAGAACTATTATCCATTCGGTGTTAGTAATGCTTTCTTACAACATGATATTTATGGACATTATTGATAGGCTTCCTTCGCGACTTTCATTTGGTCAAAGCAAAGAAGTCCTCATTGGTTTCTTGCTTTGTTAACGCAAGGTATATGTTGAGGTTTACATTTTGTGGTTTCTTATTTTACTCATTGTATTTTTTTTTGTTTTTGATATTTTAATGTTAACGTTATTTTGAAATGCTCAACGCTAATACTTTTCTTTCCTTTTTCATTGAAAATATTGGTCACGACATTGCTCTCCTCGAGTTGGGATTTCTCCCTCATAGTTGATTTCTTCTCCTTTCGATAGTTTTCTTCTCAACAATTTCTTTATCCTCCATTAGTTTCTTCTTTTTCTAAATTAGGCTTTTCACAACCGAATTATCTTCTCCAAATGCTTTTTCCCCACTGGTTTTTTCCATACATGTTTCTTCTTCTTCTCAAGATTCATTTTCTTGAAATCATGTTTCTTTTTCACCCGAATTGGTTTTCTTTCGGTTGAGGGATTTTCTTCCTCGGTGGATGGTTTGGCTTTCTTTCAAGGAAGCCTTGTCAAGATCTTCGATCTCTTGATTCCAACCAAATGACTGGTTTCTCATTCTTCAGTTCCTTCTACTCCTTCTCAGTAGTACTCCCCCCACCCACATTTCTTGACTTCAAGGAACTATACCTTTCAACCCTCTAATAATCACGAGAATTTAAATCATAATTCCTACACTTATGATCAGCCACAACACTATTTTTGTTCAGCCTAAAATCATCATGGGAATCACTTGGGCGCTTGGAGACATGTTGCGACAATTCAATTTTGAATTAAAAGCTGAATCACATAATGATGAAGAAATATGGCTGAGTCGTCGAACAATCATTTGAATCATCTATGACGTTGTAATTGAATTATATATAGCAAATAATTCAAGGTGATACATTTTTCATGACATATAGGATTACCACTATTCATCCGTCTCAATTTTAACGATATGAATTAAGTTTAAGTTCCATGAGAATGCTCTTGTTTACGATTTTGTAAATTAGATCTATCCATATTTGAAAATATTTTAACAACATGATTTTTTACTACGATTTAGATTTCTTATTACTTCTCCATGTGTTTCTTTTTGCAGTTTAGATTACTTAATTAAGGTCTAATACATTGTTCGAATCAACCGAGATCCCCAAGAAGCCATGCCATGGAATCGCAATCTAAAAAAAGTTACATTGATGAACATAATTATTCACTCGATGTTAATAACGTTTTTTTATAACACGATCTTTATGGACATTATTCTCATTCTCTCTCTTGAGAGGTTTCCTTGGCGACTTTCATTTGGTCAAAGCAAATAAGTCGTCCTGGATTTCCTCCTTGCGTAACGCAAGGTTACAGTTGAGGTTTACTTTTGTGATTTCTT
Source organism: Linaria vulgaris (assembly GCA_948329865.1). Classification (NCBI taxonomy): domain Eukaryota; kingdom Viridiplantae; phylum Streptophyta; class Magnoliopsida; order Lamiales; family Plantaginaceae; genus Linaria; species Linaria vulgaris. Next base: position 116,143,153 of record OX415250.1, on the reverse strand, counting down.
CTTTTTCTCACCGTGGTTTTTGTTTTCTTATTTTAATGTTAAAACAATTTTGAAATCCGCAACACCAATACTTTTCTCCTCTCTTTCATTGAGAGTGTTAGTAACCACCTCTTCGAGTGGTGATTTCTTCTCCTTTCGATAGTTTCTTCTCAACCGTTTCTTTGTCCTCCATAAGCTTTTTTTTCACCTCAATTAGGTTTTTCTAAACTGGATAATCTCCTGCATACGATTTTTCTCCACTGGTTTTTTCTATACATGTTTTTTCTTCTCATGATTCGTTTTCTTGTAAAGATGTTTCTTCTTCTCCCGAATTGGTTTTTCTCTGTTGAGGGATTTTCTTCCTTGGTGAAAGGTTTGGTTTTCTTTCAAGGAAACCTTGTAAAGATCTTCGATCTCTTGATTCCAACAAAATTACTGGTTTCTCCTTTCTTTAGTTCCTTCTACTCCTTCTCAGTAGTACTCCCCACATCCTTGTTTTTGTTCTTCCCAGAATTAACATGAGAATCACCTGCGCGCTTGGAGATTTGTTGCGACAATTCACTTTTCGAATTAAAAGATGAATCACAAGATGATGACGAAATTTGGGCAGAGTCGCCGAACAATCATTTGAAACTTCTCTGACATTTTAATTGAATTATACATAACAAATAATTCAAGGTGATATGTTTTTTCATGATATATAGGATTACCGCTATTCCTCCATCGCACTTTTAATGATATGAATGAAGTTTAAGTTCTATTATATTGTTTGCGATTTTGTAAATTAGATTTATCCATATTTGCAGAATATTTTAACGACATGTTCTTCTACTACTATTTAGATTTATGATTTTGCCACCATGTGTTTCTTTTTGCAGTTAAGATTACTTAATTAAGGTTTAATACCTTGTACGAATCAACCGAGATCCCCAAGAAGCCATGCTCTGGAAACGCAATCTAAAAAAAGTAACAATGAAGAACACAATTATTCATTCAATGTTAGTAATGCTTTCTTACCACAAGATATTTATGGACATTATAGTTATTTTTTCTCTTGATAGGCTTCCTTCCCGACTTTCATTTAGTCAAAGCAAAGAAGTCCTCCTCGGTTTCTTGCTTTGTTAACACAAGGTATATGTTGAGGTTTACCTTTGGTGCTTTCTTCTTGTCCTCACTGTACTTTTTGTGATATTTTAATGTTAACGCTATTTTGAAATGCTCAACGCTAATACTTTTCTTCTCCTTTTCATTGAAAATATTGGTCACCACATTGCTCTCTCCGAGTTGGGATTTCTCCCTATAACCGATTTCTTCTCCTTTCGATTATTTTCTTCTCAACCGTTTCTTTATCCTCCATTAGTTTTTTCTTTTCCTCAATCAGGTATTTCTCAATCGGATTATCTTCTCCAAATGCTTTTTCCCCACGGGTTTTTTTCCATACATGATTATTCTTCTTTTTTCCATACATGTTTATTCTTCTTCTCATGATTCGCTTTCTTGAAAACATGTTTCTTTTTCTTCCGAATGGGTTTTTTCTCGATTGAGTGATTTTCTTCCTCGGTGGATGGTTTGGTTTTCTTTTAAGGAAGCCTTGTCAAGATCTTCGATCTCTTGGTTCCAACCAAATTGCTGGTTTCTCATTACTTATGTTCTTTCTACTCCTTCTCTGTATTACTCCCCCCCCCCCCCCACCCCCATTTTTTTACTACAAGGAACTATACCTTACAACCTTGTAATAATCAGAAGAATTCAAATCATAATTCCTACACTTATGATCAGCCACAACACTGTTTTTGTTCAGCCCAAAATCATCATAAGAATCACCTGGGCGCTTGGAGACATGTTGCGACAATTCACTTTACAAATTAAATGATGAATCACACAATAATGATGAAATGTGGCCGAGTCGTTGAACAATCATTTGAATCCTCTCTGACGTTGTAATTGAATTATATATAACAAATAATTCAAGGTGATACATTTTTTCATGACCAATAGGATTACCGCTATTCATCCGTCTCGATTTGAACGATATGAATGAAGTTTCAGTTCCATTAGAATGCCCTTGTTTACGATTTTGTAAAGGACGAATTATCACAAATGCCCGCTAACTTTTGGTTTTAATTCTAAATGCCCGGTTTTTCTAAACCTGCTGAAGATGCTCGTCAAGTTTTAAATTTTCTAAGAAAAATGCCCGATTTTAAAAATTCGGACACTTTATCCGACGTGGCATTCGAGTCAAAGAGACACACTGCTGAATCAAAAAGTCACATTTTAAACTTCGGGCATTTTTTGTAAAATTTTAAAAAATACATGGCATTTTTAGCATTATTTTCACACAAAATAGGTTTTTTTGTGCTTATTTTTCATTTCGGGCATTTTCAGTAGAAATTTTAAAATATACAGGGCATTTTTAGCATGTTGGAAAATAACGTGCATTTAGGATTAAAACCAAAAGTTAGCGGGCATTTTTGATAATTCGTCCTTTTGTAAATTAGATCTATCCATATTTGCAAAATATTTTAACGACATGATTTTTTACTATGATTCAGATATCTCGTTACTTCTCCATGTGTTTCCTTTTGCAGTTTAGATTACTTAATTAAGGTTTAATACCTTGTACGAATCATTTGAGATCCCCAAGAAGCTATGCCATGGAAACGCAATCTAAAAAAAGTTAGAATGATGAACATAATTATTCATTCGATGTTAATAATGCTTTTTTATAACACGATCTTTATGGATATTATTCTTATTCTCTCTCTTGAGAGACTTCCTTGGCGACTTTCATTTGGTCAAGGCAAAGAAGTCCTCCTCGGTTTCTTGCTTTGTTAACGCAAGGTTAATGTTGAGGTTTACTTTTCGTGGTTTCTTCTTTTTCACACCGTGGTATATTTTTATATTTCAATGTTAACACAATTTTGAAATCCGTAACGCCAATAGTTTTCTTCTCTTTTTCATTGAGAATGTTGGTAAGCACCTCCTCGAGTGGTGATTTCTTCCCTATAGCCGGATTTTTTGCCTTTCGATAGTTTTCTTCTCAACCTTTTCTTTATCCTCCATAAGCTTTTTCTTCTCCTCAATTAAGTTTTTCTCAACCGGATAATCTCCTCCATATGCTTTTTCTCCACTTGTTTTTTATGTACCTTTTTCTTCTTCTTCACATGATTCATTTTCTTGTAAAAGTGTTTCTTCTTCTCCCGAATTGGTTTTTTTTCTGTTGACGGATTTTCTTCCTCGGTGAAAGGTTTGGTTTTCTTTCAAGGAAGCCTTGTCATGATCTTCGATCTCTTGATTCCAACCAAATTATTGGTTTCTCCTTTCTTTAGTTCCTTCTACTCCTTCTCAGTGGTACTTCCCCCCGCCTATTTTTGACTTCAAGGAACTATACCCTTCAACCCTGTAATAATCTCGAGAATTCAAATCATAATTACTACACTAATGATCAGCCACATCAATTTTTTTATTCTTCCCAGAATCATCATGAGAATCACCTGGGCACGTGGAGAAATGTTGCGACAATTCACATTTCGAATTAAAGGATGAATCACAAAATGATGACGAAATATGGGCAGAGTCGCCGAAAAATTATTTGAATCTTCTCTGAAGTTGTAATTGAATTGTACATAACAAATAATTCAAGGTGATATATTTTTTCATGACATATATGATTACCTCTATTCCTCCATCGCACTTTTAATGATATGAATGAAGTTTAACTTCTATTATAATGCTTTTGTTTTCTATGTTTAAATCAGATCTATCCATATTTGCAGAATATTTTAACGACATGATTTCTACTATGATTTTGAATTATGGTTTTGCCACCATGTGTTTCTTTTTGCAGTTAAGGTTACTTATATAAGGTTTAATACCTTGTACGAATCAACCGAGATCCCCAAGAAGCCATGCTCTAGAAACGCAATTTAAAAAAAGTTACAATGAAGAAAACAATTATTCATTCGATGTTAGTAATGCTTTCTTACAACAAGATATTTCTAGACATTATTATTATTTTTTTCTCTTAATAGGCTTCATTCGCGACTTTCATTTAGTCAAAGCAAAGAAGTCCTCCTCGGTTTCTAGCTTTGTTAACGCAAGGTATATGTTGAGGTTTACATTTGGTGGTTTCTTCTTTTCCTCACTATATTTTTCTTTGTTTTTGATGTTTTAATGTTAACACTATTTTGAAATGCTCAACGCTAATACTTTTCTTCTCCTTTTCATGGAAAATATTGGTCACCACATTGCTCTCTCCGAGTTGGGATTTCTCCCTATAACCGATTTCTTCTCCTTTCGATTATTTTCTTCTCAACCGTTTCTTTATCCTCCATTAGTTTTTTCTTTTCCTCAATCAGGTATTTCTCAATCGGATTATCTTCTCCAAATGCTTTTTCCCCACGGGTTTTTTTCCATACATGATTATTCTTCTTTTTTCCATACATGTTTATTCTTCTTCTCATGATTCGCTTTCTTGAAAACATGTTTCTTTTTCATCCGAATGGGTTTTTTCTCGGTTGAGTGATTTTCTTCCTCGGTGGATGGTTTGGTTTTCTTTTAAGGAAGCCTTGTCAAGATCTTCGATCTCTTGATTCCAACCAAATTTCTGGTTTCTCATTACTTAAGTTCCTTCTACTCCTTCTCTGTATTACTCCCCCCCCCCCCTAATCCCCCATTTTTTGACTACAAGGAACTATACCTTACAACCTTGTAATAATCACAAGAATTCAAATCATAATTCCTACACTTATGATCAGCCACAACACTGTTTTTGTTCAGCCCAAAATCATCATGAGAATCACCTGGGCGCTTGGAGACATGTTGCGACAATTCACTTTACAAATTAAATGATGAATCACACAATGATGTTGAAATGTGGCCGAGTCGTTGAACAATCATTTGAATCCTCTCTGACGTTGTAATTGAATTATATATAACAAATAATTCAAGGTGATACATTTTTTCATGACCAATAGGATTACCGCTATTCATCCGTCTCGATTTTAACGATAGGAATGAAGTTTCAGTTCCATTAGAATGCCCTTGTTTACGATTTTGTAAAGGACGAATTAGCACAAATGCCCGCTAACTTTTGGTTTTAATTCTAAATGCCCGGTTTTTCTAAACCTGCTGAAGATGCTCGTCAAGTTTTAAATTTTCTAAGAAAAATGCCCGATTTTAAAAATTCGGACACTTTAGCCGACGTGGCATTCGAGTCAAAGAGACACACTGCTGAATCAAAAAGTCACGTTTTAAAATTCGGGCATTTTTTGTAAAATTTTAAAAAATACATGGCATTTTTAGCATTATTTTCACACAAAATAGGTTTTTTTGTGCTTATTTTTCATTTCGGGCATTTTCAGTAGAAATTTTAAAATATACAGGGCATTTTTAGCATGTTGGAAAATAACGTGCATTTAGGATTAAAACCAAAAGTTAGCGGGCATTTTTGATAATTCGTCCTTTTGTAAATTAGATCTATCCATATTTGCAAAATATTTTAACGACATGATTTTTTACTATGATTCAGATATCTCGTTACTTCTCCATGTGTTTCCTTTTGCAGTTTAGATTACTTAATTAAGGTTTAATACCTTGTACGAATCATTTGAGATCCCCAAGAAGCTATGCCATGGAAACGCAATCTAAAAAAAGTTAGAATGATGAACATAATTATTCATTCGATGTTAATAATGCTTTTTTATAACACGATCTTTATGGATATTATTCTTATTCTCTCTCTTGAGAGACTTCCTTGGCGACTTTCATTTGGTCAAGGCAAAGAAGTCCTCCTCGGTTTCTTGCTTTGTTAACGCAAGGTTAATGTTGAGGTTTACTTTTCGTGGTTTCTTCTTTTTCACACCGTGGTATATTTTTATATTTCAATGTTAACACAATTTTGAAATCCGTAACGCCAATAGTTTTCTTCTCTTTTTCATTGAGAATGTTGGTAAGCACCTCCTCGAGTGGTGATTTCTTCCCTATAGCCGGATTTTTTGCCTTTCGATAGTTTTCTTCTCAACCTTTTCTTTATCCTCCATAAGCTTTTTCTTCTCCTCAATTAAGTTTTTCTCAACCGGATAATCTCCTCCATATGCTTTTTCTCCACTTGTTTTTTATGTACCTTTTTCTTCTTCTTCACATGATTCATTTTCTTGTAAAAGTGTTTCTTCTTCTCCCGAATTGGTTTTTTCTCTGTTGAGGGATTTTCTTCCTCGGTGAAAGGTTTGGTTTTCTTTCAAGGAAGCCTTGTCATGATCTTCGATCTCTTGATTCCAACCAAATTATTGGTTTCTCCTTTCTTTAGTTCCTTCTACTCCTTCTCAGTGGTACTTCCCCCCGCCTATTTTTGACTTCAAGGAACTATACCCTTCAACCCTGTAATAATCTCGAGAATTCAAATCATAATTACTACACTAATGATCAGCCACATCAATTTTTTTATTCTTCCCAGAATCATCATGAGAATCACCTGGGCACGTGGAGAAATGTTGCGACAATTCACATTTCGAATTAAAGGATGAATCACAAAATGATGACGAAATATGGGCAGAGTCGCCGAAAAATTATTTGAATCTTCTCTGAAGTTGTAATTGAATTGTACATAACAAATAATTCAAGGTGATATATTTTTTCATGACATATATGATTACCTCTATTCCTCCATCGCACTTTTAATGATATGAATGAAGTTTAACTTCTATTATAATGCTTTTGTTTTCTATGTTTAAATCAGATCTATCCATATTTGCAGAATATTTTAACGACATGATTTCTACTATGATTTTGAATTATGGTTTTGCCACCATGTGTTTCTTTTTGCAGTTAAGGTTACTTATATAAGGTTTAATACCTTGTACGAATCAACCGAGATCCCCAAGAAGCCATGCTCTAGAAACGCAATTTAAAAAAAGTTACAATGAAGAAAACAATTATTCATTCGATGTTAGTAATGCTTTCTTACAACAAGATATTTCTGGACATTATTGTTATTTTTTTCTCTTAATAGGCTTCATTCGCGACTTTCATTTAGTCAAAGCAAAGAAGTCCTCCTCGGTTTCTAGCTTTGTTAACGCAAGGTATATGTTGAGGTTTACATTTGGTGGTTTCTTCTTTTCCTCACTATATTTTTCTTTGTTTTTGATGTTTTAATGTTAACACTATTTTGAAATGCTCAACGCTAATACTTTTCTTCTCCTTTTCATTGAAAATATTGGTCACCACATTGCTCTCTCCGAGTTGGGATTTCTCCCTATAACCGATTTCTTCTCCTTTCGATTATTTTCTTCTCAACCGTTTCTTTATCCTCCATTAGTTTTTTCTTTTCCTCAATCAGGTATTTCTCAATCGGATTATCTTCTCCAAATGCTTTTTCCCCACGGGTTTTTTTTCCATACATGATTATTCTTCTTTTTTCCATACATGTTTATTCTTCTTCTCATGATTCGCTTTCTTGAAAACATGTTTCTTTTTCATCCGAATGGGTTTTTTCTCGGTTGAGTGATTTTCTTCCTCGGTGGATGGTTTGGTTTTATTTTAAGGAAGCCTTGTCAAGATCTTCGATCTCTTGATTCCAACCAAATTGCTGGTTTCTCATTACTTAAGTTCCTTCTACTCCTTCTCTGTATTACTCCCCCCCCTAATCCCCCATTTTTTGACTACAAGGAACTATACCTTACAACCTTGTAATAATCACAAGAATTCAAATCATAATTCCTACACTTATGATCAGCCACAACACTGTTTTTGTTCAGCCCAAAATCATCATGAGAATCACCTGGGCGCTTGGAGACATGTTGCGACAATTCACTTTACAAATTAAATGATGAATCACACAATGATGTTGAAATGTGGCCGAGTCGTTGAACAATCATTTGAATCCTCTCTGACGTTGTAATTGAATTATATATAACAAATAATTCAAGGTGATACATTTTTTCATGACCAATAGGATTACCGCTATTCATCCGTCTCGATTTTAACGATAGGAATGAAGTTTCAGTTCCATTAGAATGCCCTTGTTTACGATTTTGTAAAGGACGAATTAGCACAAATGCCCGCTAACTTTTGGTTTTAATTCTAAATGCCCGGTTTTTCTAAACCTGCTGAAGATGCTCGTCAAGTTTTAAATTTTCTAAGAAAAATGCCCGATTTTAAAAATTCGGACACTTTATCCGACGTGGCATTCGAGTCAAAGAGACGCACTGCTGAATCAAAAAGTCACGTTTTAAAATTCGGGCATTTTTTGTAAAATTTTAAAAAATACATGGCATTTTTAGCATTATTTTCACACAAAATAGGTTTTTTTGTGCTTATTTTTCATTTCGGGCATTTTCAGTAGAAATTTTAAAAGATACAGGGCATTTTTAGCATGTTGGAAAATAACGTGCATTTAGGATTAAAACCAAAAGTTAGCGGGCATTTTTGATAATTCGTCCTTTTGTAAATTAGATCTATCCATATTTGCAAAATATTTTAACGACATGATTTTTTACTATGATTCAGATATCTCGTTACTTCTCCATGTGTTTCCTTTTGCAGTTTAGATTACTTAATTAAGGTTTAATACCTTGTACGAATCAACTGAGATCCCCAAGAAGCTATGCCATGGAAACGCAATCTAAAAAAAGTTACAATGATGAACATAATTATTCATTCGATGTTAATAATGCCTTTTTAAAACACGATCTTTATGGATATTATTCTTATTCTCTCTCTTGAGAGACTTCCTTGGCGACTTTCATTTGGTCAAGGCAAAGAAGTCCTCCTCGGTTTCTTGCTTTGTTAACGCAAGGTTAATGTTGAGGTTTACTTTTCGTGGTTTCTTCTTTTTCACACCGTGGTATATTTTTATATTTCAATGTTAACACAATTTTGAAATCCGTAACGCCAATAGTTTTCTTCTCTTTTTCATTGAGAATGTTGGTAAGCACCTCCTCGAGTGGTGATTTCTTCCCTATAGCCGGATTTTTTGCCTTTCGATAGTTTTCTTCTCAACCGTTTCTTTATCCTCCATAAGCTTTTTCTTCTCCTCAATTAAGTTTTTCTCAACCGGATAATCTCCTCCATATGCTTTTTCTCCACTTGTTTCTTATGTACCTTTTTCTTCTTCTTCACATGATTCATTTTCTTGTAAAAGTGTTTCTTCTTCTCCCGAATTGGTTTTTTCTCTGTTGAGGGATTTTCTTCCTCGGTGAAAGGTTTGGTTTTCTTTCAAGGAAGCCTTGTCATGATCTTCGATCTCTTGATTCCAACCAAATTATTGGTTTCTCCTTTCTTTAGTTCCTTCTACTCCTTCTCAGTGGTACTTCCCCCCGCCTATTTTTGACTTCAAGGAACTATACCCTTCAACCCTGTAATAATCTCGAGAATTCAAATCATAATTACTACACTAATGATCAGCCATATCAATTTTTTTTGTTCTGCCCAGAATCATCATGAGAATCACCTGGGCGCGTGGAGAAATGTTGCGACAATTCAAATTTCGAATTAAAGGATGAATCACAAAATGATGACGAAATATGGGCAGAGTCGCCGAAAAATTATTTGAATCTTCTCTGAAGTTGTAATTGAATTGTACATAACAAATAATTCAAGGTGATATATTTTTTCATGACATATATGATTACCTCTATTCCTCCATCGCACTTTTAATGATATGAATGAAGTTTAACTTCTATTATAATGCTTTTGTTTTCTATGTTTAAATCAGATCTATCCATATTTGCAGAATATTTTAACGACATGATTTCTACTATGATTTTGAATTATGGTTTTGCCACCATGTGTTTCTTTTTGTAGTTAAGGTTACTTATATAAGGTTTAATACCTTGTACGAATCAACCGAGATCCCCAAGAAGCCATGCTCTAGAAACGCAATTTAAAAAAAGTTACAATGAAGAAAACAATTATTCATTCGATGTTAGTAATGCTTTCTTACACCAAAATATTTCTGGACATTATTGTTATTTTTTTCTCTTAATAGGCTTCATTCGCGACTTTCATTTAGTCAAAGCAAAGAAGTCCTCCTTGGTTTCTAGCTATGTTAACGCAAGGTATATGTTGAGGTTTACATTTGGTGGTTTCTTCTTTTCCTCACTATATTTTTCTTTGTTTTTGATGTTTTAATGTTAACACTATTTTGAAATGCTCAACGCTATTACTTTTCTTCTCCTTTTCATTGAAAATATTGGTCACCACATTGCTCTCTCCGAGTTGGGATTTCTCCCTATAACCGATTTCTTCTCCTTTCGATTATTTTCTTCTCAACCGTTTCTTTATCCTCCATTAGTTTTTTCTTTTCCTCAATCAGGTATTTATCAATCGGATTATCTTCTCCAAATGCTTTTTCCCCACGGGTTTTTTTCCATACATGATTATTCTTCTTTTTTCCATACATGTTTATTCTTCTTCTCATGATTCGCTTTCTTGAAAACATGTTTCTTTTTCGTCCGAATGGGTTTTTTCTCGGTTGAGTGATTTTCTTCCTCGGTGGATGGTTTGGTTTTCTTTTAAGGAAGCCTTGTCAAGATCTTCGATCTCTTGATTCCAACCAAATTGCTGGTTTCTCATTACTTAAGTTCCTTCTACTCCTTCTCTGTATTACTCCCCCCCCCCCCCCCCAATCCCCCATTTTTGACTACAAGGAACTATACCTTACAACCTTGTAATAATCACAATAATTCAAATCATAATTCCTACACTTATGATCAGCCACAACACTGTTTTTGTTCAGCCCAAAATCATCATGAGAATCACCTGGGCGCTTGGAGACATGTTGCGACAATTCACTTTACAAATTAAATGATGAATCACACAATGATGATGAAATGTGGCCGAGTCGTTGAGCAATCATTTGAATCCTCTCTGACGTTGTAATTGAATTATATATAACAAATAATTCAAGGTGATACATTTTTTCATGACCAATAGGATTACCGCTATTCATCCGTCTCGATTTTAACGATATGAATGAAGTTTCAGTTCCATTAGAATGCCCTTGTTTACGATTTTGTAAAGGACGAATTATCACAAATGCCCGCTAACTTTTGGTTTTAATTCTAAATGCCCGGTTTTTCTAAACCTGCTGAAGATGCTCGTCAAGTTTTAAATTTTCTAACAAAAATGCCCGATTTTAAAAATTCGGACACTTTATCCGACGTCGCATTCGAGTCAAAGAGACGCACTGCTGAATCAGAAAGTCACATTTTAAAATTCGGGCATTTTTTGTAAAATTTTAAAAGATACATGGCATTTTTAGCATTATGTTTCACACAAAATAGGTTTTTTTGTGCTTATTTTTCATTTCGGGCATTTTCAGAAGAAATTTTAAAAGATACAGGGCATTTTTAGCATGTTGGAAAACAACGTGCATTTAGGATTAAAACCAACAGTTAGCGGGCATTTTTGATAATTCGTCCTTTTGTAAATTAGATCTATCCATATTTGCAAAATATTTTAATGACATGATTTTTTACTATGATTCAGATATCTCGTTACTTCTCCATGTGTTTCCTTTTGCAGTTTAGATTATTTAATTAAGGTTTAATACATTGTACGAATCAACTGAGATCCCCAAGAAGCTATGCCATGGAAACGCAATCTAAAAAAAGTTACAATGATGAACATAATTATTCATTCGATGTTAATAATGCTTTTTTATAACACGATCTTTATGGATATTATTCTTATTCTCTCTCTTGAGAGACTTCCTTGGCGACTTTCATTTGGTCAAGGCAAAGAAGTCCTCCTGGGTTTCTTGCTTTGTTAACGCAAGGTTAATGTTGAGGTTTACTTTTCGTGGTTTCTTTTTTTTCACACCGTGGTATATTTTTATATTTCAATGTTAACAAAATTTTGAAATCCGTAACGCCAATAATTTTCTTCTCTTTTTCATTGAGAATGTTGGTAAGCACCTCCTCGAGTGGTGATTTCTTCCCTATAGCCGGATTTTTTGCCTTTCGATAGTTTTCTTCTCAACCGTTTCTTTATCCTCCATAAGCTTTTTCTTCTCCTCAATTAAGTTTGTGTCAACCGGATAATCTCCTCCATATGCTTTTTCTCCACTGGTTTTTTATGTACCTTTTTCTTCTTCTTCACATGATTCATTTTCTTGTAAAAGTGTTTCTTCTTCTCCCGAATTGGCTTTTTCTCTGTTGAGGGATTTTCTTCCTCTGTGAAATGTTTGGTTTTCTTTCAAGGAAGCCTTGTCATGATCTTCGATCTCTTGATTCCAACCAAATTACTGGTTTCTCCTTTCTTTAGTTCCTTCTACTCCTTCTCAGTGGTACTTCCCCCCGCCTATTTTTGACTTCAAGGAACTATACCCTTCAACCCTGTAATAATCTCGAGAATTCAAATCATAATTACTACACTAATGATCAACCACATCAATTTTTTTGTTCTGCCCAGAATCATCATGAGAATCACCTGGGCGCGTGGAGAAATGTTGGGACAATTCCCATTTCGAATTAAAGGATGAATCACAAAATGATGACGAAATACGGGCAGAGTCGCCGAAAAATTATTTGAATATTCTCTGACGTTGTAATTGAATTATACATAACAAATAATTCAAGGTGATGTATATTTTCATGACATATATGATTACCTCTATTCCTCCATCGCACTTTTAATGATATGAATGAAGTTTAACTTCTATTATAATGCTTTTGTTTTCTATGTTTAAATCAGATCTATCCATATTTGCAGAATATTTTAACGACATGATTTCTACTATGATTTTGAATTATGGTTTTGCCACCATGTGTGTCTTTTTGCAGTTAAGATTACTTATATAAGGTTTAATACCTTGTACGAATCAACCGAGATCCCCAAGAAGCCATGCTCTAGAAACGCAATTTAAAAAAAGTTACAATGAAGAAAACAATTATTCATTCGATGTTAGTAATGCTTTCTTACAACAAGATATTTCTGGACATTATTGTTATTTTTTTCTCTTAATAGGCTTCATTCGCGACTTTCATTTAGTCAAAGCAAAGAAGTCCTCCTCGGTTTCTAGCTTTGTTAACGCAAGGTATATGTTGAGGTTTACATTTGGTGGTTTCTTCTTTTCCTCACTATATTTTTCTTTGTTTTTGATGCTTTAATGTTAACGCTATTTTGAAATGCTCAACGCTAATAATTTTCTTGTCCTTTTCATTGAAAATATTGGTCACCACATTGCTCTCTCCGAGTTGGGATTTCTCCCTATAACCGATTTCTTCTCCTCTCGATTATTTTCTTCTCAACCGTTTCTTTATCCTCCATTAGTTTTTTCTTTTCCTCAATCAGGTATTTCTCAATCGGAATATCTTCTCCAAATGCTTTTTCCCCACGGGTTTTTTTCCATACATGATTATTCTTCTTTTTTCCATACATGTTTATTCTTCTTCTCATGATTCGCTTTCTTGAAAACATGTTTCTTTTTCATCCGAATGGGTTTTTTCTCGGTTGAGTGATTTTCTTCCTCGGTGGATGGTTTGGTTTTCTTTTAAGGAAGCCTTGTCAAGATCTTCGATCTCTTGATTCCAACCAAATTGCTGGTTTCTCATTACTTAAGTTCCTTCTACTCCTTCTCTGTATTACTTCCCCCCCCCCCACCCCCATTTTTTGACTACAAGGGACTATACCTTACAACCTTGTAATAATCACAAGAATTCAAATCATAATTCCTACACTTATGATCAGCCACAACACTGTTTTTGTTCAGCCGAAAATCATCATGAGAATCACCTGGGCGCTTGGAGACATGTTGCGACAATTCACTTTACAAATTAAATGATGAATCACACAATGATGATGAAATGTGGCCGAGTGGTTGAACAATCATTTGAATCCTCTCTGACGTTGTAATTGAATTATATATAACATATAATTCAAGGTGATACATTTGTTCATGACCAATAGGATTACCGCTATTCATCCGTCTCGATTTTAACGATATGAATGAAGTTTCAGTTCCATTAGAATGCCCTTGTTTACGATTTTGTAAAGAACAAATTATCACAAATGCCCGCTAACTTTTGGTTTTAATTGTAAATGCCCGGTTTTTCTAAACCTGCTGAAGATGCTCGTCAAGTTTTAAATTTTCTAACAAAAATGCACGATTTTAAAAATTTGGACACTTTATCCGATGTGGCATCCGAGTCAAATAGACGCACTGCTGAATCAAAAAGTCGCGTTTTAAAATTCGGGCATTTTTGGTAAAATTTTAAAAGATAGATGGCATTTTTAGCATTATTTGTTAGACAAAATAGGTTTTTTTGTGCTTATTTTTCATTTCGGGTATTTTCAGTAGAAATTTTAAATAATACATGGCATTTTTAGCATGTTGGAAAACAACGGGCATATAGGATTAAAACCAAAAGTTAGCGGGCATTTTTGATAATTCCTCCATTTGTAAATTAGATCCATCCATATTTGCAAAATATTCTAACGACATGATTTTTTACTATGATTCAGATATCTCGTTACTTCTCCATGTGTTTCCTTTTGCAGTTTAGATTACTTAATTAAGGTTTAATACCTTGTACGAATCAACTGAGATCCCCAAGAAGCCATGCCATGGAAATGCAATCTAAAAAAAGTTACAATGATGAACATAATTATTCATTCGATGTTCATAATGCTTTTTTATAACACGATCTTTATGGATATTATTCTTATTCTCTCTCTTGAGAGACTTCCTTGGCGACTTTCATTTGGTCAAGGCAAAGAAGTCCTCCTCGGTTTCTTGCTGTGTTAACGCAAGGTTAATGTTGAGGTTTACTTTTCGTGGTTTCTTCTTTTTCACACCGTGGTATTTTTTTATATTTCAATGTTAACACAATTTTGAAATCCGTAACGCCAATAGTTTTCTTCTCTTTTTCATTGAGAATGTTGGTAACCACCTCCTCGAGTGGTGATTTATTCCCTATAGCCGGATTTTTTTACCTTTCTATAGTTTTCTTCTCAACAGTTTCTTTATCCTCCATAACCTTTTTCTTCTCCTCAATTAAGTTTTTCTCAACCGAATAATCTCCTCCATATGCTTTTTCTCCACTAGTTTTTTATGTACCTTTTTCTTCTTCTTCACATGATTCGTTTTCTTGTAAAAGTGTTTCTTCTTCTCCCGAATTGGTTTTTTCTCTGTTGAGGGATTTTCTTCCTTGGTGAAAGGTTTGGTTTTCTTTCAAGGAAGCCTCGTCATGATCTTCGATATCTTGATTCCAACCAAATTACTGGTTTCTCCTTTCTTTAGTTCCTTCTACTCCTTCTCAGTGGTACTTCCCCCCGCCCATTTTTGACTTCAAGGAACTATACCCTTCAACTCTGTAATAATCTCGAGAATTTAAATCATAATTACTACACTAATGATCAGCCACATCAGTTTTTTTGTTCTGCCCAGAATCATCATGAGAATCACCTGGGCGCGTGGAGAAATGTTGCGACGATTCACATTTTGAATTAAAGGATGAATCACAAAATGATGACGAAATATGGGCAGAGTCGCCGAACAATTATTTGAATCTTCTCTGACATTGTAATTGAATTATACATAACAAATAATTCAAGGTGATATATTTTTTCATGACATATATGATTACCTCTATTCCTCCATCGCACTTTTAATGATATGAATGAAGTTTAACTTCTATTATAATGCTTTTTGTTTTCTATGTTTAAATTAGATCTATCCATATTTGCAGAATATTTTAACGACGTGATTTCTACTATGATTTTGATTTATGGTTTTGCCACCATGTGTTTCTTTTTGCAGTTAAGATTACTTATATAAGGTTTAATACCTTGTACGAATCAACCGAGATCCCCAAGAAGCCATGCTCTAGAAACGCAATTTAAAAAAAGTTACAATGAAGAAAACAATTATTCATTTGATGTTAGTAATGCTTTCTTACAACAAGATATTTATGGACATTATTGTTATTTTTTTCTCTTGATAGGCTTCCTTCGCGACTTTCATTTAGTCAAAGCAAAGAAGTCCTCCTCGGTTTCTAGCTTTGTTAACGCAAGGTATATGTTGAGGTTTACATTTGGTGGTTATGTTGAGGTTTACATTTGGTGGTTCCTTCTTTTCCTCACTATATTTTTCTTTGTTTTTTGATGTTTTAATGTTAACGCTGTTTTGAAATGCTCAACGCTAATACTTTTCTTCTCCTTTTCATTGAAAATATTGGTCACCACATTGCTCTCTTTTAGTTGGGATTTCTCCCTCATAGCTGATTTCTTTTCCCTTCGGTTATTTTCTTCTCAACCGTTTCTTTATCCTCCATTAGTTTCTTCTTTTCCTCAATCAGGTTTTTCTCAACCGGATTATCTTCTCCAAATGCTTTTTCCCCACTGGTTTTTTCCATACATGTTTCTTCTTCTTCTCGCGATTCGCTTTCTTGAAAACATGTTTCTTCTTCATTCGAATTGGTTTTTTCTCGGTTGAGGGATTTTCTTCCTCGGTGGATGTATGGTAGTCTTTCAAGGAAGCGTTTTCAAGAGCTTCGATCTCTGGATTCCAACCAAATTACTGGTTTCTCATTACTTCAGTTCCTTCTACTCCTTCTCTGTAGTACGCCCCCCACCCCCATTTTTTGACTTCAAGGAACTATACCTTTCAACCCTGTATTAATCACGAGAATTCAAATCATAATATCTAGACTTATCATCAGCCACAACACTGTTTTTGTTACGCACAAAATCATCATGAGAATCACCTGCGCACTTTGAGACAGATTGCGATAATTCACTTTTCGAATTAAATGATGAATCACATAATGATGAAGAAATATGGCCGAGTCGTCGAACAATCATTTGAATCCTCTCTGACGTTGTAATTGAATTATATATAACAAATAGTTCAAGTTGATACATTTTTTCATGACATATAAGATTACCGCTATTCATCCGTCTCAATTTTAACGACATGAATAAAGTTTAAGTTCCATTAGAATGCTCTTGTTTACGATTTTGTAAATTGGATCTATCCATATTTGCAAAATATTTTAACGACATGATTTTTTACTACGATTTAGACTTCTCGTTACTTCTCCATTTATTTCTTTTTGCAGTTTAGATTACTTAATTAAGGTCTAATACCTTGTACGAATGAACTGAGATCCCTACGAAGCCATGCCTTGGAAACGCAATCTAAAAAAAGTTACAATGATGAACACAATTATTCATTCTATGTTAATAATGCTTTTTTATAACACGAGCTTTCTCGACATTATTCTTATTCTCTCTCTTCAGAGGTTTCCTTGGCGACTTTCATTTGGTCGAAGCAAAGAAGTCCTCCTGGATTTCCTGCTTTGCTAACACAAGGTTAATGTTGAGGTTTACTTTTTGTGGTTTCTTCTTTTTCTCACCGTGGTATTTTTTTTATATTTCAATGTTAACACAATTTTGAAGTCCACAACGCTAATACTCTCCTTACTGAAAATATTTGTCAACACCTCACTCTCTTCGAGTGGTGATTTCTCCCCCATAGCCGGTTCCTTCTCCATTTGGTTGGTTTCTTCTCAATCGTTTCTTTATCCTCCATAAGCTTTTTCTTCACCTCAATTATGTTTTTCTCAACCGGATTATCTCATCCGTATGCTTTTTCTCCACTGGTTTTTTCTACACATGTTTCTTCTTCTTCTTCTCATGATTCGTTTTCTTGTAAACATGTTTCTTCTTCCGAATTGGTTTTTTCTCCGTTAAGAGATTTTCTTCCTCGGTGGAAATTTTTGTTTTTTTTAAGGAAGCCTTGTCAATATCTTCGATCTCTTGATTCCAAAAAGATTATTGGTCTCTCCTTTCTTCAGTTCCTTCTATTCCTTCTCACTAGTACTCCCCCTCTGCCCCGTATTTTGACTTTAAAGAACTGTACTCTTTCAACCCTGTAATAATCACGAGAATTCGAATCATAATTCCAACACTTATGATCAGCCACATCATTGCTCCTGTTCTGCCCAGTATCATCATGAGAACCACTTGGGTGCCTGAATAAATGTCGCGGTAATTGAATTTTTGAATTAAATGATGAATCACATAATGATGTCAAAATATGGGCAGAGTCGCCGAACAATCATTTGAATCTTCTCTGACGTCGTAATTGCATTATACATAACAGATAATTCAAGGTGATATATATTTTCTTGACATATAGGATTATTGCTATTCCTCCGTCACACTTTTAACGATATGAATAAAGTTTAAGTTCTATTATAATGCTTTTGTTTGTGATTTTCTATTATATGAACGAATTTTAAGTTCTATTAAGCCTTTTCTGTTCCTCAATTAGGTTTTTCTTAACCGGATTATCCCCTCCATGTGCTTTATCGTTACTTCTCCAGGTGTTTCTTTTATTATTTAAGATTACTTAATTAAGGTTTAATACCTTGTACGAATCAACCGAGATCCCCATGAAGCCATGCCCTGAAAACGCAATCTAAAAATAGTTACAATGATGAACACAATTATTCATTTGATGTTAGTAATGTTTTCTTACAACAAGATATTTAGGGACATTATTCTTGTTCTCTCTCTTGAGAGGCTTCCTTGGCGACTTTCATTTGCTCAAAGCAAAGAAGTCCACCTTGGTTTCTTGCCTTGTTAACACAAGGTTAATGTTGCGATTTATGAATAACATAATGATGTTGAAATATGGGCAGAGTCGTCGAACAATCATTTGAATCTTCATTGACGTTGTAATTTAATTATATATAACAAATAATTCAAGGTGATATGTTTTTTCATGCCATATAGCATTGTCGCTATTACTCCATCGCACTTTTAACGATGTGAAAGAAATTTAAGTTCTATTATAATGTTTTTGTTTGCGGTTTTGTATATTAGATATATCCATTTTTGCATAATATTTTAACGATATGATCTTTTACTACGATTTAGATTTATCGTTACTTCTCCATGTGTTTCTTTTATTATTTAAGATTACTTAATTAAGGTTTAATACCTTGTACGAATCAACCGAGATCCCCATGAAGCCATGCCCTGGAAACGCTATCTAAAAATAGTTACAATGATGAACACATTTATTCATTTGATGTTAGGAATGCTTTCTTACAACATGATCTTTAGGGACTTTATTCTTGTTCTCTCTCTTGAGAGGCTTCCTAGGCGACTTTCATTTGGTCAAAGCAAAGAAGTCCTCCTTGGTTTCTTGCCTTGTTAACGCAAGGTTAATGTTGCGAGTTACTTTTGGTGGTTTCTTCTTTTACTCAACGTTAATACTTTTGTTCTCCTTACTGAAAATATTGGTGAACACCTCACTTTCTTCGAGTGGTGATTTCTCCCCCATAGCCGGTTCCTTCTCCTTTCGATTGTTTTTTTCTCAACCGTTTCTTTATCCTCCATTAGGTTTTGCTCAGCAGGATTATCTCCTCAATATGCTTTCTCCACTGGTTTTTCCTATACATGTTTCTTCTTCTTGGCATGATTCGTTTTCTTGGAAACGAGTTTCTTCTTCTCCCGGATTGGTTTTTTCTCTGTTGAGGGATTTTCTTCCTGGGTGGAAGGTTTGGGTTTCTTTTAAGGAAGCCTTTTCATGATCTTTCATCTCTTGATTCCAACCAATCTACTGGTTTCTCCTTTCTTCAGTTCCTTCTACTCCTTCTCAGTAGTACTCCAACCCCCCCTCCCCCCAGTTTTTTGACGTCAAGGAACTATGCCCTTTGACCCTGTAATAATCACGATAATTCAAATCATAATCCCTACACTTATGATCAGCCACAAAATTGTTTTTGTTCTGCCAAGAATCATCATGAGAATCACCTGGGCGCTTGGAGAAATGTCGCGACAATTCACTTTTTGAATTAAAGGATGAATCACATAATGAGTCGCCGAACAATCATTTGAATCTTCTCTGACATTGTAATTGAATTATATATAACAAATAATTCAAGGTGATATATTTTTTCATGCTATACAGGATTACTGCTATTCATCCGTCGCACTTTTAACTCTATGAATGAAGTTAATGTTCTATTATAATGCTTTTGTTTGTGATTTTCTGTATTAGATATATTCATATTTGCATAATATCTTAACGCTATGATATTTTACTATGATTTTGATTTATCATTACAATGCCAAGTGTTTCTTTTTTCCAATTAAGATTACTTTATTAAGGTCTAATACATTCTAGGAATCAACCGAAATCCCCAAGAAGCAATGCCTTGGAAACAATATCTAAAAAAAGTTACAATGATGAACACAATTATTAAGTCGATGTTAATTAGCCTTTTTCACATCAAAATCTATCTGGATTTTATTAACTCTCTTCTAAGGCTTCCTTGGTGGCTTTCTCATTTCTTCTAAA
The DNA here is from genome assembly GCA_948329865.1 of Linaria vulgaris. NCBI lineage: Eukaryota > Viridiplantae > Streptophyta > Magnoliopsida > Lamiales > Plantaginaceae > Linaria > Linaria vulgaris. The sequence continues at coordinate 116,122,860 of OX415250.1, read as the reverse complement.
GCAAAGAAGTCCTCCTCGATTTCTTCCTTTTTTTACGCAAGGTTAATGTTGAGCTTTACTTTTGGCAATTTCTTCTTTTCCTCACGGTATTTGTTTTTTGATATTTCAATGTTAACTTAATTTTCAAATCGTAAACGCTAATACTTTTCTTCTCATTTTCCTTGAAAATATTGGTCACCACCTCACCCTCTTTAAATAGTGATTTCTCCCCCATAGCCGGTTTCTTCTCCTATTGATTGTTTTCTTCTCAACCGTTTCGTTATCCTCCCTAAGCTTTTTCTTCTACTCAATTAAGTTTTTCTCAACCGGATGATCTCCTCCATATGCTTTTTCTGCATTGCTTTTTTCTTTGCATGTTTCTTCTTCTTCTCATGATTCGTTTTCTTGTAAACATGTGTCTTCTTCTCCCGAATTGGTTTTTTCACGGTTGAGGGACTTTCTTCTTCTTTGTAAGGTTTGGTTTTCTTTCAAGGATGCCTGGTCAAGATGTCTTGATTCCAACCAAATTACTGGTTTCTCCTTTCTTCAGTTTTCTATTCCTCATAAGTAGTACTTCCTTCCGGTTCTTTGACTTCGAGGAACTATACCCTTCAACCTGGTAATAATCATGAGAATCCATATCATAATTCCAACATTTATGATCCGCCACAAAATTACTTTTGTTCCGTCCATAATCATCATGAGAATCACGAGGGTGAATGAAGAAATGTCGCGATAATACACTTTTAGAAATAAAGGACGAATCACATAATGATGAGAAAATATGGGCAGTGTCGCCGAACAATCATTCTAATCTTATGTGATGTTGTAATTGAATTATGCATAACAAATAATTCAATTCATGTTATATTTTTCTATGCCATATAAAATTACCATTATTCCACCATCGCACTTTTAACGATATAAATGTATTTTAAGTTCTTTTATAATGCTTTTGTTTCAGATTTTGTAAATTAGATATATCCACATTTGCAGGATATCTTAAATCTATGACATTTTACTACGATTTAGATTTATCGTTACTCCTCCAAGTGTTCCTGCTTGCAATTAAGTTTACTTAATTAAGGTGTAATACCTTGTGCGAATCCACTGAAATCCTTAATATGCAATGCCCCAGAAACACGGTCTAAAAACAGTCACAACGATGAACACAATTATTACCTCAACATCTTTCTGGACTTTATTTGCTCTCTTCTGAGGCTTCCTTGGAGGCTTTCATTATGTCAAAGCAAATAAGTACTCCTCGATTTCTTTCTTTGTTAACGCAAGGTTAATGTTGAACTTTACTTTTCCTGGCTTCTTCTTTTCCAATTAAGATTACGTAATTGAGGTGTAATAACTTGTACGAATCTACTGAAATCCCCAAGAACCAATGCCCTAGAAACAAAATCTTAAAAATCATTACAATGATGAACACAATTATTAAGTCAATATTAATAATGTTTCTTTACGTCAAAATCTTTATGGACTTTATTCGCTCTCTTCTTAGGCTTCCTTGGCGGCTTTCAGTCAATCAAAGCAATGAATTCCTCCTCGATTTCTTACTTTGTTAAAGCAAGGTGAATGTTGAGCTTTACTTTTGGTGGTTTCTTCATTTTCTCACCGTAATAAAGAGGAAAATAAGTTTTCAATGTTATTAAAAACTTCCTAGCCTTAGGCAAAATAACCAAAAATAGGTTTAACAAAACGTTCTTTGCAACAATTGACTCAGACTCTTTGTTGACCAGACTCAACGACGCAGACCATCATGAACTACTTAACTTCTAAGAACTAGACTTAAATTGTTGATGCAAAAACTTCGTAAAAGTAAGACAAACCAATACAACGAAGAATTAATCTTTTGGAATATTTAGCACTATTGTCTCGTGTTTGTGTTGATGAACTTCACACCTATATATAGGTTTCTTGAAACTTGCACTACAAGGTGTGTTGTTCACAGTTTTGGTAACTCTTGTTGTTTTCTTATTGAATTGGACTGCCTTGTGAACTCAGTTTCTTTCTTGAATAATTGTTCCTTTATTAGAGTTCTAATAAGGTAAACAACTTCTTTAATTCAGAGTAATCCTGGAAAGAATCCTAGTTGCATTGAAGCTCCAATTTGTTTCTTTTCTTAATACCGTGTTGTTGACTTTTAGACTTATCTTGAATTATGAAAATTTCAAGTTAGGAATCTTCCAATGCTTCTCCTTATGATTAAGATATGTTCCTGGACATAATCATAAATAATTAAAACAGTGAAACTTGATTAATAAGTTAATAAAGGCAAAACGAAAATAAAGCAGTTAATTGACAGATTAAGTAATATATGACCATGCAATCAAGTAATATATCCAGAAATTAATTCAACAAGAAACAAATTAAAACTACCAAATTCAAAGTTACAATAACAAAGACATTTACGAAAGTCAACATCACATCACAGATGTTCAGACTTTAACATTCACAATGTTGCCTCAACATTGAAACCAGTGAGTTTCTGCAGAAAAAAGTTAAACAGAAGCATCACTTCTAAATTGCCTTCATAAGTAATACTTATAGTTACATACCATATCAAAATAACAAGGAACACACTCCTTGATCAAATCAAACCAACAAAAGATAATGTACCAGCAACACAAGAAAACAACAGTTTAAGAAGGAAAAAAAAGAAAGAAAAAAAAAACAGAAAACTAAAAAACAAAAATTGAAAATTGGAACTACTCACCCCCTTTTTGTGAGGAAGGGAGTTTCTCCAAGTTGTTAACCAAACTTTCCAGCTCCTTAAGATGCTCCTTCTTATCCTCAATCTCTCTCTGATTATCACTAATATTCCCCCTAAACCCATCCAGCAGTTACTCCACAAAAGAGGATGTTATGACCATGCAATCTTCATGTTTGGACATAGGCACTGAAGTTCCAGCAAACTTTTGAGCCTTCTTCTTCTCTTTACTTGGTCTAACAACTCCTTTTGGATTCTATGGCATTTCACTCACTCTTGAACCAGCCAAGTAACTATGAGGTATGGTAAGTTCAGTATCCTTCTTGGTCCATCCCAGAACTTGACTTGTCTTCAATCCTCGTTTGAGAAGGATTTTACAGATCAGTGAGGGAAAAGGCAGAACGCCGTTTTTCCTACCTGCAGCTTCAGACATAGATTTCAAGATCTTATAAACTAAGATTGCAGAATCCTTAGTTAGCACAGTAGCATTCTTGCTAGGTAGCCAGTTGAAACACGCAATCTTGTGTAAGATAGCACTAATGAAAGTGAGCACAGTCGCCGAACAATCATTCTAATCTTTTGTGAAGTTGTAAATGAATTATAAATAATAAATAATTCAGGGTGTTATAGTTTTTCATGCCATATAAAATTACCATTGTTCCTCCATTCACATTTTTAACAAAATAAACGTATTTAAGTTCTATTATAATGCTTATGTTTGCAATTTTGAAAATTAGATATATCTATATTTGCAGAATATCTTTACGCTATGACATTTTACTATGATTTAGATTTATCACTACTGTTCCAAGTGTTTCTTTTTGCAATTAAGATGGCTTAATTAAGGTGTAATACCTTGTGCGAATCCACTGAAATCCCTAATATGCAATGCGCCGGAAACACAATCTAAAAAAAATTACAATGATGAACACAATTAATAAAGTCGATGCTAATAATGCTTTTTTACCACAACATCTTTCTGAACTTTATTCGCTCTCTTTTGAGGCTTCCTTGGCGGCTTTCATTCTGTCAAAGCAAATAAGCCCTCCTCCATTTCTTACTTTGTTAACGCAAGGTTAATTTGAGCTTGACTTTTCGTAATTTCTTCTTTTCCTCACCGTATATATAATTATTTTTCTTGGATATAACAAAGTTAATGCAATTTTAAAATCCTCAACGCTAATACTTTTCTTCTCCTTTTCCTTGAAAATATTGGTCACCACCTCACCCTCTTCGAGTGGTGATTTCTCCCCCATAGCCAGTTTCTTCACCTTTTGATTATTTTCTTCACAACCGTTTCTTTATCCGCCATAAGCATTTTCTCTTCTCAATTAGGTTTTTCTCAACTGGATTATCTCCTCCATATGTTTTTTCTCCATTGTTTTTTTCTATGCATGTTTCTTCTTCTTCCCATGATTTTTTTTTTGTAAACATATTTCTTCTTTTCCCGAATTGGTTCTTTCTCGGTTAAGGGATTTTCTTCCTCAGTGCAAGGTTTGGTTTTCTTTCAAGGAAGCCTAGTCAAGATCTTCGATCTCTTGATTCCAACCATATTACTAGTTTCTCCTTTCTTCAGTTTCATCTACTGCTCTCAGTAGTACTTCTTCCCTCCCCCTCCCCTCCCCCATTTTGACTTCAACGAACTGACCCTTCAACTTTGTAATAATCACAAGATTTTAGATCATAATACCTATGTTTATGATCACCCAATGCATTGCTTTTGGTTCGCCAAGGATCATCATGAGAATCACCAGGGCGAATGGAGAAATGTCGCGATAATTCCCTTTTTGAATTAAAGGATATATCACATAATGAAGACTAAATATGGGCAGAGTCGCCGGAAAGTCATTCGAATCGTGTGTGATATTGTAATTGAATTATACATAATAAGTAATTCAAGGTGATATATTTTTTCAAGATATTTAAAATTACCATTTTTCCTCCATCGCCCTTTTAACGATATGAATGGTGTTTAAGTTCTATTATAATGCTTTTGTTTTAGACTTTGTAAATTAGATATATCCATATTTGCATAATATCTTAACATTGTGATATTTTACTACGATTTAGATTTGTCGTTACTCCTCCAAGTGTTTATTTTTGCTATTAAGGTTACTTAATTAAGGTGTAATACCTTGTACGAATCAACTTAAGTATCCTAGATGCAATGCCCTAGAAACACAATCTAGAAAAAGTTACAACGATGAACACAAAGATTAAGTCAATGTTAATTATTCTTTTTTACATCAAAATCTTTCTGGACTTTATTCGCTCTCTTCTGAGGCTTCTGATTTGGCTATAGGTCATTTTATATATATGCGAGTCTCGGTTACAAGTGAGTGGTCCAGTAATATAACGAGCCTATCTCAAATCAGACCTACACTACGAGTCTCGTGTAGGCTTGGTCCGGAACACCTCGGATCTTCGCCTCGATGCTTGGATGGGAGCGGAATATTGGTAAATAGATCGAATGGACGTCGGTGATCGCCTTCGATGTGACGTCGAGGATGACCCCCGATGTGAGATCGGTGATGAAGTGGTATGACGTGTCACAGGCGTGTGTTGTAGTCAAGATGTCGAATTAGATATCGAAAGAGACATCGGTGATGTCTTTCGATATGGCGAGTGGTAGCGGAAGGATAATTAATTACTTGTTTTGGGATCCGGGCACCGCGTATTTATAGACATCGGGATCCGAGGACCACAGTAACATATCGGTGATGATTACCGATATGACATTGAAAGTTATCCCCGATATGCTCCAAAATGGGCCTGGTTTGGGCCTGGCCCAATATGCGGGAAATGCCCATATCATGTAGTCCCCCAATTTGGGGATTCTTCTCTTAGAGATAAGAATTCGCAAATTTAATTTAAAATCTCTGGGTTACCTGTACGCTTCCTCCCGCCAGTTCAAATGACGGAGATCAAACTTGTGGGGAGTGCACTTGTGATGAACGCCGAGGTTGAGGTCCTCGTTTGAATTCTAGTTCCCTTGGTATCTGGGTTCCTTGAAAATTGTGATGGGGTTGCCGGGGCTGTTGTTATATTCTCGCGGCTCTTCGCGTAGTAGGGTAAGATGTCGGGTTTTAGCTTTGATCTTATGTCGAAATTCACATTCCATATGATGTCAAAAGTGTATTTCGATGTAGTTGAGGCCTCTGTCTATAAGTAGGGCTTGTAAGAGACTCTGAAGTTCATAGTTTTCTGCGTTTTCTCTGGCGTTTAGCTTAACCACATCGGTAAGTATATCGGTAATTATATTCGATATATCCCCCGACGTGTATTTCGATCTCTCTGTTGTAGTTGACTTATTATTGTTTTCTTCTACTGATATTCCCATTATTCTGCAGGTATATTACCTTTTCTGAGATACTTCGTTAAAATGGGGTTTAGACAATTGATGCTCAAGCTTCACGCCGATCGTGAAGCTCAGAAAGCTGCTGAAGCGGCGGCAGTCGCTGTGGTGCCTGAAACAGGGTCTGCGTCTAGCTTTGACCTGAATAATGCAGCTGTTCAATTTCTGGCAGAGGTGTCGGGAGTCGAGCGTGTGGTGCCTGAACGTGTTAATCAAGAATGTTTTAGCAATGTTTCTGCAATGGTTGGGTCCCTTAGCCAGGACATCCTAGACGTGGTGGGAGGCCTTAATGGTGCGGCCAGCCTTTTGGAAGTATTGACCTCAAAACAAGAGGGTGTGGTTTCTCAACCTGACGGGTCTGTGGCGAGAGAGAGCATTTGCTTGGTCTCCTTGTGGTGGGTATGTTGTTCCACGTTATGAACCGTTGGTCAACGTTCCTTTGAGCCAGGGCGTTGGAGGTTCGGAATCGAATACACATGTTAACGTGGGTGATTTTCTGGATGCGCCTTCTACAGCGGGGTCGGGTTCTTCACACTCGAGCCCTATTAAGGGAAAAGCGACCGTCTTAAGTACGCCCGACAAGGGTATGGGGCCGCTGCGGGAGCCCTCGACATTGGGGGGCTTTGCCCCTATTTTTCCTGGGATTTCGGTTAAGAAACCTGCCGTTGACCTGACTAGGATATCAGGTAATAAAAGGTCTCGTAAGGGGACTGTCCACCGTATGCACTCGTCTTCGAGCTCGGGCCCTCGGAAGGTGGATGCGGTAAAACCCTCCAAATTAGTAGAATTTTCTGAAGCAGACGCTGTGCGGGGCATGATACGGGCTTTTCCTCCGCCTGTGTGCGGGTGCTTTCAGAATTTGAGCGGGTTGAATCCAAGGCACGATCATCACGACCTGCCGATTGGTGGGCTAGACGAGGTGGAGGATGGTGCGGCCGACCCTGATGTGTTTTCCGAGGTCGTTGAGAAGAAGACTAAAGGGTCCTTGTTGGAGTAGCTATTTGCTGCCCTCATTGTAACTTGAATTTCCTTTCTGTACTATCCCCATTCGTGGTTCTGTAACCGAATATTTATTTCTCTGTTATCTTCATAATCTGTGACTCGCCTTGGCCTTGTTGTCTGATAGCTTGTTGATCTTTATTATCATGATGATAGAGTATGCAGTATTTCGATGTCTGATTATGCATTCATTTCGTTCTCGTATTTGATGAGATTTATGGGATTTTCACCCAATAGGGTCTTCACCTAGCTTGATTTATGGGATTTTCACCCAATAGGCTCTTCACCTAGCGTAATTTATGGGATTTCCACCCAATAGGCTCTTCACCTAGCTTCATTTATGGGATTTTCACCCAATAGGCTCTTCACCTAGCGTAATTTATGGGATTTCCACCCAATAGGCTCTTCACCTAGCTTGATTTATGGGATTTTCACCCAATAGGCTCTTCACCTAGCGTAATTTATGGGATTTCCACCCAATAGGCTCTTCACCTAGCTTGATTTATGGGATTTTCACCCAATAGGCTCTTCACCTAGCATAATTTATGGGAATTTTTTCTTGAATCGAGCCCGTTATCATAGGGAATTTTTTCTTGAGTCGGCCCCGTTATCACGGGGGATATTTTCCTTGTGGGTAAGGATGCGTCCCGTTATCACAGGGATCCCACTACCGTTGAATTGGTTTTGATCGACCCCGTTATCACATGGGATATTTTTGTGGGTAGGGATGCGTCCCGTTATCACAGGGGTCCCACTACCGTTGAATTGTTTTTGATCGACCACGTTATCACAGGGGTCCCACTACCGTTGAATTGTTTTTGATCGACCCCGTTATCACAGGGGATATTTTTGTGGGTAGGGATGCCTCCCGTTATCACAGGGGTCCCACTACCGTTGAATTGTTTTTGATCGACCCCGTTATCACATGGGATATTTTTGTGGGTAGGGATGCGTCCCGTTATCACAGGGGTCCCACTACCGTTGAATTGTTTTTGATCGACCCCGTTATCACATGGGATATTTTTCTGGGTAGGGATGCGTCCCGTTATCACAGGGGTCCCACTATCGTTGAATTGTTTTTGATCGACCCCGTTATCACATGGGATATTTTTGTGGCGTAGGCGGGCCTTATCGTTGTCCTTTTGACTATGTCTCTTGGTGACTCTGTCGTCATTGAATATGTAGGTCATTGAGCCCTGTAAAACAGCATAGACAAGAAAAAATTTCGATGTAAACGCTAATACGGAAGCACAAAATGATGTGCCTGTGTTATCTACGGGATGTTCCCACAACGTGGAAATATCAGTTCATACGAGAGACAATGTTTTCATTGTGCTCTATCGCGCCTGTTGTACCTGTTTGTACCTGTTTGTACCTGTTGTACCCGTTTAAATAGAAAATATTGAATAATCTAGGGCAATGCACCCTGAATCACCCTTTAAATATACCCTATGTTCTTTTCGGATATAGTAATGGGCGATCCTTTTGGCCATGTACTCGTAAGAGGGAGGTGTGCTAAACATATATCTAGGGGAACCTTCCCCAATTCTTTGTGCCATTTTCTGCACTTCTATAATGTTCGCTTAGGACATATCCCTGCATGAAATATGAGATTGCACCAAGCAACAAATAAAAAGGTAATAAAGGATAATGGTCGAAGGCTAGGTAAACCTAACCCGCCTACGTATCCCATTGCATGGGGAATCAGACCAGCGTAGTTCCCCCTATTTTATGTTACATGCCGACCCACGAAGGGGCTAAATGGAGATAACAGTCGAGAGCTAGGTAAACCTAACCCGCCTACGTATCCCCTTGAGTGGGGAATCAAATCGGCGTAGTTCCCCCTGTTTTAAGATTACAGACCAACCCACGATGGGGCAATGTTTCCGTTGTTCAAACATAATTTAAAAAATGCAGAAATTTAAAGTATTGTTCTGTTTGCTCCTTATGGTGATCACTCCGTGCGCGGAATGTATTCTTGGTGCGGGACTTGTATTTCCTGTTTTCTTCTGATTCTTGGGTGCTTCAGCGAGTCCACATAGCACATCCATCCCTGTACCTGGTCGCCTATAATCTCACCAACTCCTTAAGGCGTCGGGAATTTAATCTTCTGATAATAAGTAGAGACCGCTGCCCTGATCTAGTTGAGCGTTGGCGGCCAATAATGGCGTGGTAGGGAAATGGAGTATCGACAATCGTGTATTTTATCGGTATGACCTGGGTGCGTGGGCTTCTGCCAAACATGGTGGGTAATATAACTTGTCCCAGCGGCACTACTTCTGCTCCACCAAATCCGGTCAACGGGGTGGATATCGGCTTTAGCTGGTCTGGGGCTATCCCCATCTGCTCGTAGGCCTTTGAGAATATCAGGTTTGTGGAGCTCCCGCTATCCACCAACACTTCGTGCACCTGATAGCCATCCACATTAATCGTGATAACCAGTGGGCAATCTAGCTTCCCTGCGGTCAATGCCAATGGACTAAGCAACTCCAAGTCTTTCTTGGTGAAGGAGATCTCCTGCTCCAAGTATGCTTCCGGCATGATTGCATTGGTGTATCCAACATAGGCTCCACCCTGGAGTCTTCGCGTTATGGTTTCTCGGCCGTGAGCTGTGTCAGCTCCAAAGCCTCCTCCGTTGATTACATTTATAACGCCTCTCCTCGGGGCATTCACAATGGCCCTACCTCGCTCCTCGGGTCCCTCAATCATTTTCTGCTTTCCTCTTCCGGGTGAGTAATCTCTTCTAGGGGATGAGGAATGCTCCGCTCCTCTAGCATCTTCCCTGGCGCCCCTGACAAACTCGGCCAGTTTCCCTTCTTTGGTCAATCTTTCGATTTCGTTCCTCAGGTGTGTGCAGTCCTCCGTCCTGTGTCCAGGTTGACGGTGGTATGCGCAGTATTTTCCGGATGACTTCATCCCGGGAGTCTCATTCAACGGCCTGGCTTCCATCAACCATCTGTTTCTCTTCGCCATGGCCATCACCTCCAGAATGCCTCTGTTTAGCGGGGTGTACGCCAGTGGGGGCCTTTACCCATGGCGCTTTCTGTCTGCGTTCCTGCTGGAAAATGAACCCTGACGTGTTGCCATCATTTCGTCCTCGTAGACCATTTCGTTGGCAAGCATGTTGATCTGTGCTATGGTGGGCTCCGTTAATTTGATTAACTGCCCTGCAAACCTACGGTGGGTTGTACCCTTAAACAACATCATCATGACCTGACCGCCATGTGGCTCATCCACCTTTAGTAATTCATCGTTGAACCTCTTCATATAGTCTCGGAGGCTCTCCCTTTCCCTTTACTGCACAGCGCCGAGGTGTAGCAGGTTGGTCTTCATCCTCTTTTGGCTAGAGAATTGATTCTCAAATTTCTCCCTCAACTGCTCGTAATCCGTTATGGATCTGGCCTCCAGCCGAGCGAACCAGTCCAGTGCAGCGCCCGTTAAAGTGGTGGACAAGATCTTTGCCTTTATGTTCCTCGAGTAGTTGTGCAAGTTCAGAATGCTATCGACCTGATGGAGATGATCCATCGGATCACCTCTTCCGTCGTATGGCTTTATCACTGGGATCTTGTCCCCTCTTTGCAATACTTCGGCCTCTATCTCATCCGAAAATGGGGTCTTACTGCGACCCTTCCCATGATTCTGAGTCAACTTCCTTGACAATTGCGCCATTTCGCGGTCTAGCTATTCCATCCTTCTTGAGATTACCCGCAGTATCTCAGCGTCCTCATCCTTCGAATATGCCACCTCGGCGCGGTCGCGACCGCGTTCCATTCTCCGGACTACTTCTGCCCTCTCACGGTCCAGCCGTTCCATCTTCCTTGCTATCTCTCGATCTAGGGTCCCTGAGTCCCATCTCTCCACCCTGTCATAAGTAGCGGGCGATATCTCTCTAAATGAGTCCTTTGTATCTTCATGTTCATCATATTCTCGCCTTGCCCTTCTCTCGCCCGCTCTGGATCCATGGGGCCTCGCATGAGCGTCCCTCGTCCTGTGTTCAGCGAGTCGTGGAAGCAAAGCCTCCAGTGTAGTGGCAAGCGCTGCCTTTACAGAGTTGTTGATCTGTGCTAGCATCTCCGGGGTTATGGCGGCGGGATGGACGGTGCTTTGTCCCGCGGGCATTGTCTTCTCCTGGCCGGGAAAATCCGCATTTGGCGCTTTGGTCATTGGAATGTCAGCTGCGTGGTTCTCGATGGGCGGACCCTCAGTCTCTGGCTCTGCCGCACTTGGTGCAACAAAGGTCGGACTTGCATTTGCGGCTCGCAGCGGCGTCTCGGGCCCGCACCTTTGTTGCACTTGTGGTGGAGGTAGCTCCATCTCGGCTCGAGCCGCTGTCTGTTCTCGGTCGGTTGGGTGTTGTGGAGGCGGTGTGTCCTCGATCCTGGCGCCCCTAGTCACAACTCCGCTAACTTCGGACCGGGTCCTCCTTCCTTGCATCTCAGCGTCTTTGTCCAGGAACTGGTGTTCCCACAGACGGCGCCACTGATTTGGTTATAGGTCGTTTTATATATATAAGATGTCTCGGTTACAAGTGACTGGTCCAGTAATATAACGAGCCTATCTCAAATCAGACCTACACTATGAGTCTTGTGTAGGCTTGGTCCGAAACACCTCGGATCTTCGCCTCGATGCTTGGATGGGAGCAGAATATCGGTAAATAGATCGAATGGACGTCGGTGATCGCCTTCGATGTGACGTCGAGGATGACCCCCGATGTGAGATCGGTGATGAAGTGGTATGACGTGTGACAGGCGTGTGTTGTAGTCAAGATGTTGAATTAGATATCGAAAGAGACATCGGTGATGTCTTTCGATATGGCGTGTTGTAGCTGAGGGATAATTAATTACTTGTTTTGGGATCCGGGCACCGCGTATTTATAGACCTCGGGATCCGGGGACCACAGTAACATACCGGTGATGATTACCGATATGACATCGAAAGTTATCCCCGATATGCTCCAAAATGGGTCTGGTTTGGGCCTGGCCCAATATGCGGGAAATGCCCATATCACCTTCCTTGGCGGCTTTCAGTCGGTCAAAGCAATAAAGTCCTCCTCGATTTCCTACTTTGTTAATGCAAGGTTAATGTTGAGCTTTACTTTTGGTGGTTTCCTCTTTTCCTCACCGTGTTTTCTTTTTCTTGGATATTTCAATTTTAACACAATTTTAAAATTTTCAACGCTAATACTTTTCTTCTCCTTTTCTTTGAAAATATTTGTCACGACCTCACCCACCTTGAGTGGTGATTTCTTCCCCATAGCCGATATCTTCTCCTTTCGATTGTTTTCTTCTCAATTGTTTCTTTATCCTCCATAAGTTTTTTCTTCTCCTCAATTAGGTTTTTCTCAACCGGATTATTTCCTCCATATGCTTTTTCTCACTAGTATTTTCTATACATGTTTCTTATTCTTCTCATGATTCGTTTTCTAGTAAACATGTTTATTCTTCTCCCGAATTAAAGTTTTTCTATGTTCAGGGATTTTCTTCCTCGGTGGAATGGCTTCAATCTCTTGATTCCAACCAAATTAATGGTTTCTCCTTTTTTCAGTTTTCTACTCCATCTCAGTATTACTCCCCCTTCCTTTTCGACTTCATGGAACTGTTTCCATCAACCTTGTAATAATCACGAGAACTCAGATCATAATTCCTACGTTTATGATCAGCCACAACATTTTTTCTGTTACGCCTTGAATCATCATGAGAATCATCAGGGCCAATGGAGAAATGTCGCGAAAATACAGTTTTCGAATTAAAGGATGAATCACATAATGATGACCAGATATGGGCAGAGTCGCCGGAAAAGCATTCGAATCGTGTGTGATATTTTGATTGAATTATACAAAATAAGTAATTCAAGGTGATATATTTTTCCATGATATTTAAAAATACCGTTGTTCCTCCAAAGCACTTTTACGGATATGAATGATGTTTAAGTTTTATTATAATGCTTTTGTTTGCGATTTGTAAATTAGATATATCCATATTTGCATAATATCTTAACGTTGTGATATTTTAATACGATTCAGATTTATTGTTACTCCTACAAGTTATTTAATTTTGCAATTAAGGTTACTTACTTAAGGTGTGATGCCTTGTACAAATCTATTTAAATCTCCAAGAATCAATGACCTATAAACACAATCTAAAAAAAGTTACAACAATGAACACAATTATTAAGTCGATGTTAATAATACTTTTTTACATCAAAATCATTCTGGACTTTATTCGCTCTCTTAAGAAGCTTCCTTGGCCGCTTTCAGTCGGTAAAAGCAATGAAGGACTCCTCAATTTCTTACATTGTCAATGCAAGGTTAAGGTTGAGCTTTACTTTTGGTGGTTTCCTCTTTTCCTCACCGTATTCTCTTTTTCTTGGATATTTCAATTTTAACACAATTTTGAAATCCTCAACGCTAATACGTTTCTTCTCTTTTTCTTTAAAAATATTGGTCACCACCTCACCCTCTTCGAGTGGTGATTTCTCTCCCATAGCCAGTTTCTTCTCCTTTCGATTGTTTTTGAAATTATCGGATCGTGGATTGACACAACAACTTTGCCTTAACTCTATTATGATCTTCTTGATAAGAGTTATATGCAGCGAAAATAAAGAATGCAAGAAGATATAATTTTTGGAAGTTTCCAATATTATTAAAAACCTCCTAGCCTTAGGCGAAATAACCAATAAAGGTTTTAACAGAACGTTCCTCACAACAATTCACTAACGCTCTTTGTTGATCGGACTCAATGAAGCAGACAAGCACGAACTACTTAGCCTCTAAGAACTAGACTTAAAGTAGTTGATACAAAAACTTCGCAAAAGCAAGGCGAAGACAATACAACGTAAGATTAATCTCTTGGATTATTTAGCACTATTGTCTTGTAATCATCTTGATGAACTTCACACCTATATATAGGTTTCTTGAAACTTGCATTCCAAGGTGTGTTGTTCACAGTTTTGGTAACTCTTGTTGTTTCCTTGTTGAATTGGACTTCTTTTTGAACTCGGCCTCTTTCCTGAATAATTGTTCCCTTTTGTTAGAGTTCTAATAAGGTAAGAACATCTTCTTCAATTCGGATTAATCCTGGAGAGAACCTAGTTGCAGTGGAACTCCAATTGTTTCCTTCTTTGCAAATATTGTTGAGTTGACTATTCTTCTCAACTTGAATCATGGAAACTTCAAGTAAAGAATCTTCCAAAGCTCTTCCTTATGATTAAGATACCTTCGTCGACATAAACATAAACAACTAAAATCGTGAAACTTGATCAATAAGTGAATAAACGCAAAACTAAAATAAAGCAGTTAAAGAACAATGTTCACGCAGGTTCTCTAGTTTCAATGTTATCCTCAATGTTGTCCCAACATCGCATAACATTGATTCCAATATACATTGCACTTTCACTCCCCACCATTTTGCCTTTCTTCACAAAACCAAAACTTGTTCCAATCAAGTCTTATATCCAAAATTTAATAATCAACAAGAAACAAATTAAAACTACTAAACTGCTCCCCCTCAATGAAAACTAACATATTCAAAGTTAAAATAACAAAGATATTTATTATAGTCAACATCACATCTAAAATGTTCAGACTTCAACATTTATCAATGTTGCCTCAACATTGAAACCAGTGAGTTTTCTGCTTAAAAAGTTAAACAGGAAAATAGTTGAAAATTTGCTTTCATAAGCAACAGCAGTCAGAGCAGTTCAAACAGTAGCCATACTTAGAGTTATAGACCAAAGCTAAATAATAACGTTCATATTCCCTGATCAAATCAAAACACATAGAGATAATGTACCAGCCAACACAAAGCACTAGTTAAAGAAACAAAACAGATAACTCGAAAACCAAAAATTCAAAATTGGAACTACTTTCCCCTTTTTGTGAAGAAGAAGTTTCTCCAATGTTTTCACCAAGTTCTCTAGCTCTTTGAGATGCTCCTTCTTGTCCTCAGTCTCACTCTGAGTTTCAGCAATGTGCCCCCTAAACCAATTCAACAGATGATCCACAAAAGAAGAGGTTATGGCCATGCATTCTTCATCTTTGGACATAGGCACTGAAGTTCCAGCAAACTCCTGAGCCTTATTGTTCTCATTGCTTGGTTTTACCACGCCTTTTGGATTCTATGGAAGGTCTCTCACTCTTGATGCAGACAAGTAACTTGGGATAATTTTAAGTTCAGCTTCATTCTCCAACCAGCCCACTTTAGCACTTGTCTTAAATCCTTGTTTGATAAGGATTTTGCAGATGAGTGATAGAAATGGCAGCATGCCATTCTTCCTTGTGTTGACTTCAGACATTGATTTCAAAATCCTCTCCCCCATATTCACATCTAGCACATTCTTGATTTTGTACACTAAGATTGATGATTCCTTAGTTAGTACAGTAACATTCTTACTTGGCAGCCAGTTGAAGCATGCAATCTTATGCAAGATAGCACAAAGGGAAGTGAGTTTTGTAGTTGGCAGAGCATCTTTCCAGACTTTGACAAACCCTCCAGTCAAATCTTCAATCACATCATTGTAGTAAGGGTCCTCAGATTCTTCAACAAGTGGAAATCCACAGATCTTACTGATGGTGTAGGGTTCAATGTTGAATATTATCCCCCTCGCCCAAGCTTTTCCATACTTTGGAGATATGTAATCTCTAATCCACTTGGAGATTTAGGTAGAATTCCATAACAATCTCAGGATCATAATCATTCAACTCCATCACAAAATGATGAATCCCGCTTGCTTCAAGCAAGTCCATCACTTTGTATTCTTTAAAACTGGCCATCTCTACAGCTCTTTTAAGGTGAATTTCCCTTCTTTTGAAAGAACTCTACTTCTTCACCAAACGTTTGGTAAGATAATAGGGAGAATAGTAGTCCTCCTCATCTTTAGGGTAAATTACATACAGTCCATCTGAGTATTCCTCTGTTTCTGATGTTGCCTTAACATCAGCAGTAACATATTGCTCTTCATCATCACACTTATCCTCTTCTTTCTCCTCCTCTTCCACTTTTAGCAGACTCATACATCTTTTTACCTCTCACAAACTTATCAACAGAACCTTTGCTCTTTTTCTTTTGAGCCCTAACCCACTCCTTCACTTAATCATCCAAAGATTCTGCAACCTTCCCCTCAACAGATATATCAACATTATTCTCACGGTTTGGTTCAGCCATATTTACCTCGATTTCAGGTTCATTGATGGTTGGAGTGGTTGCCTCAGATGTTGGCTCGACATTTGAAGTTGATTCTCCCTGCTTGAATTTATTTCATCGTCGCACATAGGGAATCTCTGTTGTTTTAGCAGCACCTTGAGCATCATCTGATTTAGCAGCATCACCTCTAGTGTGAGAGCGAGTGGAAGCGGCTGTAGGTTCACTGCTTAGAGCAACATCTGCAAGAGTATCCATAGGAGACTAGCTCTCTATTGTTAGTACGAAAGATTTGCAAAGAAATATTGAGAGAATTTTAAGAATAGAGCGTAAAATTGCAGAAATTTTAAGCACAAATAAGGAAATTAGGGTTGTGATTCCTAATATAATCGTGAGTAGTGGAGAGAGAGAGAGAGAGAGAGTGAATATTAGTGGGTAGTTAATAATCGTTAAGCAATTAAAATCACCCCACTATGCTTTTTCGCGTACACGTGTCAATGTTTAACTAACAAGTAATCGGAGCGATTTTAAAAAATTTGAAAACTTATAAGAACCTATTTTCAATGTTGGCCTGCGACAGTGCACAATGTTGGGATAACATTCAATAACATTCAAACCAGAAGGTGGAGGTACAGGCTTTACCAAGGAAAATTCAAGCGAGAGCTTGAGATACATCCAAAAATACATCTATAGCAAGTGAGTACCTCAGACATAATGTTCAGATCAAAACCATGAGTAAGCAACATAGATAACAAGAAACACACAGAGATAAGCAGTTATGAATTCAAAGAAAATTTTACTTCCACAGCATAGAAAGTCACAGAACAGTGTGTCACTTGCAGTATGTCACCAAAGTATATGCCTCAACAAATGAATTATACTCCCCTAATCCTAAACCGACACAACTCAACAACAAGAAATAAAACAATGCAGTTCTACATGAAATGCAACAATGTAATGTTAAACATGCAGATGGTAAACACTTATGAAGAACTTCTCAAACTAGCATAGTTCACATCTTTTTAAAATCTTTATTATTTTCATAACTCATCTGAACCAAAAACTGAAGGTTGCTAAACACAAAGCTAATGTCACTACTGAATGAGGGCATCCTAAACTCCACACACCTCAATAACAACATTAACAACAGCAAGTTAGGCAAGTACAAAGGCCTTGAATGTTGGCAATTCATTTATCATACACCCCAACACCCCAATTCCTTATGCAACTTGTTTACCAACCTGCATTCAAGAGAATTCACCAAGTGATCAGTGCTACCGAGTGTAAGAAACCTAAACCTCAAACACCCTAGTAGAAAGGATCACCCTCATGTGTTCCTTGGCCAAACAAACAGAAACATGTAAATAAGCACAACTGAGTAACACTAAAGTTGTCAACATCATGTACCCCAACTTCTCCACATGTTCTGTAACCTTTCATATGAATAAGACACAACTGAATACACGTCAAAGTAGTGAACTTTGTGTACCCCAGCTTCTCCATATGTTTTATTACTTTTTCAAAACAAAGTTGTGAAACTGATAACTAGAAAGAGTTGTTCATCAAAAGTTCAACCACACAAACCAAATATGACAAAACAAGGATTAAATGAGACTCAAAAAACAAATAATATTCAACAAAGGAAAACAAAAGAATACCTACTACACCACAATCAATATGCAAGTGCTAGACAGTGGTGTTATGTCAACACTGATGCCTCAACATTCTCACATATTGCACATGCCAAGAGATTTCCTCAAGCTGAAGAATCTCTCACTATCTAAAGGTTTTGTAAACATATCAGCAAGCTAATTTGTTGTCTCAATATGTTCAATGTTGATCACTTTGTCTTCTACCATATCTCTTAGGATATGATGCCTTATGTCTATATGCTTAGTTCTAGAATGTTGGACAGGATTCCTAGAGATACGTATGGCACTTAGATTGTCATAGAACATGAGAAGTGTATCACTATCTAACCCATAATCTGAAAGCATGTGCTTGAGCCATACAAGCTGGGTAACACAGCTGCCATCAGCTACATATTATGATTCAACTGTTGATAATGAAACACGGTCCTGTTTCTTGCTATACCAAGAGACCAAATTATTCCCCAAATAAAAATAGCCCCCACTTGTGGATTTCCTGTCATCCACACCACCTGCCCAGTCAGACTCACTGAAACCAGCCAAGTTAGTGTTAGTGTCATAAGAATACCAAATGCCTAAAGGTGAAGTTCGAGAGATATATCTAAGAATCCTCTTCACAACAGTCAAGTGAGATTGCCTTGGATCATCTTGGTACCTAACACAAACACATACTGAAAACATGATATCATGTCAAGAGTCAGAGAGATACATTAAACTACCCATCAAGGATCTGTACAAAGTTGGTTCCACATTGCTGCTAGTGCCATCTTTTGTTATCTTCACTGAAGAGCACATAGGAGTTTTGAAAGGCTTGGACTCGTGTAGCTCAAATCTTTTCACTAGATTCCTTTCATACTTCTCCTGATTCAACAAGATACCATTCTCCAGCTCCTTCACTTGTAGCCCCAGAATGTAGTTAAGCTCTCCAATCATGCTCATCTCAAATGTTCATGTCATGGACTCAACAAACTTGTCTAAAGTAGACTTGTTAGTAGATCCAAATACTTGTTAGTAGACCTTGTGCAACCAACCTAACTTTGTTCCTCATAATTACACCATTCTCATCAGTTTTATTTTTTAAAATCCATTTTGTGCCTATTACATTCACATGTGATGGCCTAGGCACTAGATTCCAAACTCTATTTTTGGTGAATTGTAAGAGTTCCTCTAGCATGGCATTATTCCAGTAACTATCCTTAAGAGCTTCAGTTACATTCTTAGGTTCAATAGAGGACACAAAATAAGATGCATTATCAACAGTACATGAAAAAGACATACAAACACACAACCTTATCATATCCTTGTAACTAACCTTTTCTTTGTTGCGTGTTCTCACCCTTTTAGTAAATTATCAAATTACTGGAGTGGTTGGATGATCTCTTTGTATCCTAGCAGGAAGATCTCTTCTGGATTAAGGAACTATTTCATATTCAGAATCTGACAGTACAGATGTTGGCCTAACATTGGGGGTTTCTGGTGTTAGGTCAACATTTGTTTCAGTTTCCATTTCAGCTTATGTGTTTAATGTTGGGTTTAATGGTGTAGCAACATCTGAAATAGTGACTTCTTCAGTACCTACAAAAACAGTTAAATCCTCAAAAATGATAGTAACTGATTCTCGAACAGTATGCAATCTTGGATTGTAGACCCTGAAAGCAGCATTATTAGGAGAATAACCAACAAATATACACTTTTCACTTTTTGTATCAAACTTGCTCAAATAATCTCTATCTTTTAGCAAATAGCAGTCAATTCGAAACTCATAAAAGTGTGCAACAGTTGGTTTTGAACCCTTCAAGATTTCATAAGGTGTCATAGTAGTACCAGGTATAAGATAAACTCAATTACTAATATGACATGCAGTATTCAAAGCTTCAGCCCATAGTTACTTAGATAAGTTTCTAGAATTCAACATTACTCTAGCCATCTCTTGAAGTGTTCTATTCTTTCTCTCAGCAATCCCATTGTGCTGAGGTGTCTTAGGTGCAGAGAACTTATGGAAAATGCCTTTAGTTTTAGAAAAATTAGCAAAGCTTACATTTTCAAACTCTTTTCCATGGTCAGACCTAATTCTTCCTACAGAAGTGCCATACAAATTTTTAATACTAGCATGCCAAATCTTGAATGTGTTGAATGCTTCTGATTTTTCTTTCAAAAACTTAATCCACGTATATCTTGAAAAATCATCAGCAGTAAAAAAAGCATACTTCTTACCATTCAGGCTACTAACCTCAATAGGACCCATGAGATCCATATGTAGCAATTCAAAGCACTTATTAGTTCTAGGTTTAGTACTCTGTACACGGAGTGGTGTATGTACAACTTTTGTTTGTTTACCTTTTAGGCAGTCTTCACAAAACATTTTACCTAGACTAGTCAACTTAGGTAGACCTCTTATAGCTTCTAACTTTTGTAGTTTATCCAGATTTCTATAGTGCACATGTCCTAGCATTTTGTGCCACATGACAGATTCATCTACCTTGGCATGGTAGCATTTTGCTTCATCTTGAGCAAGATAGCAGTTATCCTTAGGTCTTGTACCTGTCACGACATAGACATTGTCACTATTAAACACATCACATGAACTTTTATCAAAACTAACTAGCAAGTTATCATCACAAAGTTGACTTATGCTAATTAAATTTGCTTTCAATCCATCAATCAACAACACATCCTTGCGTGGTGGAAATCCTTCAACATCCAGTACTCATTTTCCAATGATTTTCCCTTTGGTGCCTCCTCCATATGTAACTGTTCCAACAGTCAAAGGAATCACATCTTTCAAGTTGTCAATGTTTCCAGTCATGTGCCTTGAGCATCCATTATCAAAATACCACTTACCTGCAAGGTTAGAGTAAACTGCATAAAAGACAACATTGCAAACAATTTTAAGCTTAGGAGTTTTTATCTTTTTAATCCAAGTTCTACTTTTATATCCTTCAGCTTTGTTACCTAGTGTTGGGATAACATTTAGATCAGAGGTTCTCCTAACATTGATACAACTCTTAATTATTGTTTTCTTCTCAATCACAATTTTATATTTTCTACAATAAGGCTTGATGTGACAAGGTTGAAAACAATATTGACAGATAAAAGTAGGCCTTTTCACAGTGTTTGAAGGAGTTTCACAACTCAAGCTATTACTTTCCTTGATAAAACTAGCTTTCAAATAAGCAGAATTAGCATCTTTAGATGGAGGTTTCTCAACATAGCACAAACCACTTTTACCCTGATTTCCCATGCTCAGCACTTCATCATGCATACAAGTAGATGAGTTCCATTTGGCAATGGTTTGTTCAGCTTTATCAAATTTACCTTAACCTCCTTCAGTTCAGCCTCAGTTCTGTCAAGGTCTTTCTCATACAGTTTCAATATCTCCTTCATGCATCCAATATCTTATTTCAAGCTTTTGTTGCTTTTGATGAGTTTGTGATTCTCAAGCAGCAGCTTGTGGTATCTAGCCTTCAGGTCTTCAATGACTTCCTTCTGGGACATTTCACCTTCAAAGAATTATTCTTCATCTAGATTCACTAATCCAAGAAAATAATCAAAGTTAGATTCATCATTGTTAGACACAAGATTAGGTTAAATATTAGAATTATATTCATCCCAATCTGCAAAGAAGGTCTCATGTTCGATGTTGGATCCTGAATGTTGGGGTAACATTGAGATCCGAGGCAGTTATGGGAGTCTTCTGGTGTCCAGTTAATTTGAGTGAGTACTGCAGCAGTGTGAATCTCTTCTGATTGTTCTTCAGCTTCTCCAGAACTAAAGTCATTTTCATTGAAATTATCTACACAAACCCAATGAGAATTTTCTCCTTTTCTAAGTGTGTTAGCACATTCATTAGCCATGTGACCATATCCTTTACATTCAAAACATTGAACATCTTTTAACTTATCAGCTTCTAAAGGAGTAGGTTTTGATGCCATGTAGTTGACAAACTTGAGAGGTAATTTCTTGTAACCAATTGCATTATTACTAAGAGTCTTTTCTTTACATTTTCCTTTAAAATTCAACTTATTGAATTTCTTTGTAGTCTTACATAGTTTGAAGAAATTAATTCACAGTCCTGATCACTTTCATTACCAAGTGATCCTCTTAAAGCAACAGCTTATGTTTGCTAGGTTTTGAAGCAAGCTCCATCTCAAATTCTCTAAGAGTATTCATCAAGACTTGAAACTGCAGATTAGCAAGGTTCCTAGATTCACTCATTGCAATTTTCTTGAGAGCAAATTTAGATGACAATGTTCTCATTGCTTTATAAACCATCTCTTTATTAGTCATAGAAAAACCTAGACTTTCACATTGGTTAGCAATATTAAGAATTTTCTCAAAATAACTATCACCACTTTCATCTTCACCCATCTCAAGTTTTTCAAATTGCTGAAGCAGTTGTCTATGTTTAGAATCTTTAACAGCAGAATCTTCTTCACAGTGTAATTCAAGTATATCCCAACCATGTTTGGCTTTTGTACAATTTTGGAATAACTTGAACATGTGCTGATTAACCCAACTAAAAATAGCATTAGGAGCTTTTCCATTTGAGTTATAGAGACTTACCTCAGCTGCTGTCCATTCTGCTTGTAGTTTTGGCACTGGATCACCTCACCATCTCTTGGAAATGTTGGAAGAGAGTATCCATTGATCACAGATTGCCAGGCTCGAATATCAATAGCTTTGATGTGAGACTTGATCCTGATCTTCTAGTATGCATAATTGGAGCCATCCAAAACTATAATCATGTTGGTATTAGGATTGACACTGTCCATTGTGTTGTATCCCCACCAAACCATTAATGTAGTCGGTGTTAGGCTCTGAGGCTAATTGAAATTGTCCGATCATGGATAGACACAACAACTTTGAGAGTTAAGTTGGCGTTGCCTTAACTCCATGATGATCTTCTTGATAAGAGTAATATGCAGCGGAAATAAAGAATGCAAGAAGATATAATTTTCAGAAGTTTTTAATATTATGAAAAACTCCCTAACCTTAGGCGAAATAACCAATAATGGGTTTAACAAAATGTTCTTCACAACAATTCACTCACGCTCTTTGTTGATCGGACTCAACAAAGCAGACAAGCACGAACTACTTAACTTCTAAGAACTAGACTTGAAGTAGTTGATACAAAACTTCGCAAATCCAAGACAAAGACAATACAACGTAAGATTAATCTCTTGGATTATTTAGTACTATTGTCTTGTAATCTTCTTGATGAACTTCATAGCTATATATAGGTTTCTTGAAACTTCAACTCCAAGGTGTGTTGTTCACAGCGTTGGTAACTCTTGTTGTTTTCTTGTTGAATTGGACTTCCTTTTGAACTCGGCCTCTTTCTTGAACAATCGTTCCCTTTATTAGAGTTCTAATTAGGTAAGAACATCTTCTATTCGGAGTAATCCTGGAAAGAACCTAGTTGCAGTAAAACTCCATTTGTTTCCTTCTTTGTAAACCCGGTTGAGTTGACTATTCTTCTCAACTTGAATTATGGAAACTTCAAGTAAGGAATCTTCCAAAGCTCTTCCTTATGATTAAGATACCTTCTTGGACATAAACATAAACAACTCAAACCGTGGAACTTGATTAATAAGTGAATAAAGGCAAAACTAAAATAAAGCAGTTAAAGAACAGTTTTCGCGCAGGTTCTCTGGTTTTAATGTTATTCTCAATGTTGTCTGAACATCACATAACATTGATTCTAAAATACCTTACACTTTTAGTTTTCTTCTCAACTGTTTCTTTATCCTACATAAGCTTTTTCTTCTCCTCAATTAGGTTTTTCTCAACTGGATTATCTCCTCCATATGCTTTTTCTCACTAGTCTTTTATATACATGTTTCTTATTCTTCTCATGATTCGTTTTCTAGTAAACATGTTTTTTCTTCTCCCGAATTTAAGTTCTTCTCGGTTCAGGGATTTTCTTCTTCTATGGAAGCTTTGGTTTTCTTTCAGGGAAGCTTGGCCAAGATCTTCAATCTCTTGATTCCGACCAAATTACTAGTTTCTCCTTTTTTCAGTTTTCTACTCCATCTCAGTAGCACTCACCCCCCCCCCCCCCCTCCTCATTTTCGACTTCAAGGTACTGTACCCATCAGCCTTGTAATAATCACGAGAATTCATTCCTACGTTTATGATCAACCACAAGATAGTTTTTGTTCCGCCTAGAATCATCGGGGCGAATGGAGAAATGTCGCGATAATACACTTTTTGAATTAAAGTGTGAATCACATAATGATAACAAAATATTGGCAAAGTCACAAAACAATCATTCTATTCGTCTATGATGTTGTAATTGAATGATACATAACAAATAATTCAGGGTGTTAAATTTTTTCATGACATATAAAATTACCATTGTTCCTCCATCACACTTTTAACGATATAAAATTACCATTGTTCCTCAATCACACTTTTAACCATCGTTTCTTTATCCTCCATAAGCTTTTTCTTCTGCTCAATTAGGTTTTTCTCAACCGGATTTTCTCCTCTATATGTGTTTTCTCCACTGGTTTTTTCTACACATGTTACTTCTTCTTCTCATGATATGTTCTCTTCAAACATGTTTCTTCTTTGAGTGTAAGACTTAGTGTAAGTTTTGAGTTTAGGCTGAGATTTAAAACTTTTTACAACTTTTTGAACCAAATACAACCTCCTGTTGTGCCCTTTTAAGTGGTTTCTCACAAAGACTTTAACACATGAACCATTGTTTCAACATCCTTTCTTAAGGGAGTTGGATTTTGGAAATGAGAAGTGACTTGGCTTTTGCACTTTATCAAATTAATGAGTTTCAATTTCTTAAATAGATTTTCTATGCTCGATGTTTTGATCTTGAGTCCATTTGAGTTCTTGCTTTTGGACATGAGAAGAAACTTGCATTTCTCTTCTCAAAATATTTGGGCATCCTTGAATGTCAACTTTGTGAGTGAACTAATGATTCAATTAGATCAACATAATCCTTTATAGAATAACCATAGAAATTGGCTAGTTTGGGATTTCATGCAACCCGCCAAGAGTGACTTATTTAGCATTTTGAACTTATTCCCCGACCTCGCTTTGAAGAAGAAAATTTAAACGCTCTTCACATCAATAGACTTATGTGGTGAAATTCTCAATACCTCTAGACAATGTAGCAACTCGTCCGTTTATTGAATATGATCGATCATTTTCTTTAACATCATGCATTCACCCATGTGCAGGTGGAGCTTTCGTCATCTGTTGAGAAGAATCGTCAATTTTTGCTCCATTGACTTGTCCATTGCCTAATAAAAGTTGACTTCTCGAGACTGAAAGATGAAACTTGCTAGAAAAGAGATGAGAGGTAAAAAATTGCCTCACTAGCGTGGCGAAATTTGTAAACTTGGAATTTTAAGTCATTAAAATAAGAAAGAAGAAAAACTAATACAATTGAAATTAATATTGATAACGATATAAGAATCTTGGCAATTCCTCTACGAGGACAACACCTATCGATGATGCATGCTTGGCAATAGTGAAATAGTTAAAAGTCCTATAAAGGACCGGATACAATTCTTTGCTTTGCGTATGCTGGTCAGAAAGAACATGTTCTCTTTGATTGAAATTCTTTTACGAGGACAACACATATCGATAATGCCCTAGTTCGACAATTCCTCTACGAGGGTAACTTCTACAAGGGCAACACCTGTCAACAAATTTTATATGGCTATTATGGTGAAAAGACAAAGGCCTTAAATCACTTCAAATTTTTTCTGCAATTATCTTGTTTTCAACTTAGATTTGTTCTCTTCTTTGCTTCAACTCTTCATCAATCTCGCTTTTTTGCTTCGTCTGTCACAGTTTTTCTATGATAAATTCCATAAACTCGAACGTACAAATTACAAAACCATACTACGAGAACTAATAATTCATTAACACGTCTTCGAACGAAGCACAAACACTAAAATTCGTCAGAACACAATCAGTACGCAATTAACTTTGACGGCGTGAATAATTATGTGACCTAGAATGCATCTCAAAGATAACGATCGCGAGAGTTCACTAGATATAAAAAAAATAATAAAAAAACTTATTAGACACGTGGTTAACATTTTCTCATCACAAACTCAAAAGTCAAACCAAAATGCAACTCGGTTCCTCACCCTGTAAATTTCACAGGATCCTTCCTCCCTTCCCCCCACCAATTTCCTTCCAATCACAGATATATATAAATATAAATATAAATAAAATAAAAGCACCCATTTTTCTCCCTCAGCAAACATCTCCTTCCATTACCTTTTGTCACAAAATTCGTTACAACAACAAAATGGGCGATCAACAGCCGTCGCAGGTGTACCAAAACGTCGTCGTAATGCGGCACGGTGACCGATTGGACAATGTCGAGCCGCTCTGGGCGGCCACGGCGGAGCGTCCGTGGGACCCGCCGTTGGAGGAGGACGGCAAGGTCCGCGCCTATTGCACGGGTCGGAAGATTCGGACCGGGTTAGGGTTTCCGATCCACCGCGTGTTCGTGTCGCCGTTTCTCAGGTGCCTCCAGACGGCGTCGGAGGTGATCAAGGGGCTTTGCGCCGTCGCGGATAACTCCGACGATCCCAACGATTTAACGTCGAAAGGCGTCGTTATCGATCCTACTAAGATTAAGGTTGGTAGTAGATTTACTGGATGTTTTGTTGTTCATGTGTACAATGGTGTTGTGTTGACTTTTGTTGATTTTGTTAATGCTTATGGTGTAAAATGTGAATTCATTTGTTTGTTTAGGTATAGTTCTTTGATAGAATTGCGAAAACGAGTTGGTTCATAAGAAAGCTAGTGCTCATAAGCATATATATCATGTTTGTAAGGATTTAAAATCGCATGTTTTGCATTGTTCTCAAGAGGGCGTATCATAGTGCCGATCGAATGAGAATTCTGTTATTCTAGATAAAACTTTAAGTGCAGCTTTTTGGATTTCAAAATACTGACGTGAGTGTTTGTTTGGCGCGGTTTATTGGTTTATTTGCATCGGACAAATCTATTATTGTCTTTTAATTGTTAATAAGCCGAGTTTGATCCTCTGGGTTAGTTAGTGGTGGATTAATCGGGAAAGAAAGAAATTAGCTTACTTTCTATAGTGATCGAGATATCTCGAGCGTGCTACATGGCATGTTACTCCAACTTGCAGTGCTTTTGTCTTTGTAAGCTATCTTTGATAACAAAAATTTGATCTTGAACTATACAAAGGTCTTTGTACATGATTTGAATGACCAAAATGGCAAAATGCATTCATCCTAACGTGTCCCCTGTGTTCCCATGTCACTATTTACCTTGTCACAAATGTGATCAATTGTATTAAGTTTCTGGAAAGTCCATGATTTGCTATGCATAAACAAAGAGTGCATAATTTTGGAAATTTGTGAAGATGCATAATTAGAGAGAACTCTTTGCCATTTGTAATGTAGTGTTCTTTTAAATAATTATATTATGTGATGGTACACAAGTTTTGTACTTTAATATTCTATCACTTATAAACTTTATCAATTTATAATAAATCTCGGACAACTTACCTTTTTGGCATAACTTTCAGGTCTCGATTGAATATGGTTTGTGTGAGATGTTAAACACTCTTGCTATCCGAGCTGATGTGGCTCCCAAAGATGGGGTTTTTAGTTTTGATATCCCACAGTGTGAAGCTCTCTTACCAGCTGGAACTGTGGATAATACTGTCAAAAAAGTATACGATGAGGTATCAATAAAGCTTGCACCCATTGAATTTGTAATGGTGACATGTTTCTGCTAGTCTAAATTTGTTGGACCTGCTAAAATGGTATTTCTTGTGACTATAGCTGCCAAAATGGCAAGAAACTGCTGAAGGTTCTAGAGCTAGATATACGCAGATGATCAAGGCTCTCGCTGATTTGTATCCTTCAGAGAACTTGTTACTAGTATCACACGGTAAGCTTTCCTCAAGAAGCATCATTTATATTTGTCTTATCCTAATACTAGGCAGTTGAAGAAAAGGCCTTCGCTATCCGTATTTACCATGATATTTGGTTTCAGGGGAAGGAGTAGGATCTGCTGTTTGCAGTTACGTGAAGGGTGTTGATGCGGTATATGGGGTTGACTATTGTGCGTACTCAGTCTTGCAAAGACCTATCTCTTTCGGTGAAAATCAGTCGTTTGATGCTGGAGACTTTTCTGGTGAACCCGAAGCTCAAGTTGGTGTCAAGTTAATCTTATAAATAAAGCATTTGACGATACTCGGCAGAACTCCCAAGTAAAATGGCATTTATTTTTCTTAACTATGAGGGTGATGAGTCATTTAGACATTCATGGAACTTTGGCTTCGGTTTGATTGGTTACAATTCAAACCATTTAAAGACAATTTGCAGAGTTGGCATATTCTGTAAACATTACATGCTACAGATATCTTCGATGTTAGTTTGACATTGATGGTATAACATTTCCCATTTTCAATGATAAACATATTTTGCGCTGTTTATGATTTGGTAAGAAAAGGAAAGGCTCATGAAACTATATCCTCAGAAAGAAAACATTTGAGAATGCTAGTTCCCAGGTAGTAAGAGTGTCAATCATTGGAGTACATACTTCAAAATACTACTACAATTCTAGTTCCATGCAAAAAAAATTAACGACGTTAAAAGAGCTATCATATACAAATAACTTGCTAGAGATCTTAAGTCAGAATTCTAATTGGTAACTGGCTTGCTGAGAGTTGAACCAACTAATCATGACCATTTGGATGGGCTTGGAAGTGGTTCAATATGATCAAACATGTCAATTGGAGGTAAGTTATCGATGAAACTGTCGAGGGCCTCTGCATTGTGACTATCTCCCTCTCCAGGTACAAAAAATGCTGGCACAATAGGAAGCTGTTCAGTGCCTAGTGCAGAACAACTGGATTGCCCAAATAAATCCGAGAAAGTTGAATCTCCAAGTCTTGTATTGAAGTCTTGACCTTCTAATAGCATAGGAAACTCCGGTTGCAGTGGCGGAATTGGTGGAAACATGAGATGAGATGGTGGTTCGAAGAATGGCTCATTGAGCAGGCTTGTATAAGCTAACCCGGGATGTGGAACCATTTTGATCATCTCAGGTTCATGAATGTGTGAGGATGAGTAAGTCTCGGAGTTTTTAACTGGTTCATCATCTACTGATGGACTGAACTTAAGTGCCTGAGATTTACATTTCTGAAAAAAAAAACTGTTAATCATCGGAAGGCAGTCAAATACTACGTGTGTCGAGAAACTTATTTGTGTTTCCTCACCTCAAAAGATGGAACATCATTTGATTCAGGGGCTTGGAATTCCTTGGTATTATTCTTGTACGATTTGCTCATAGATGGGGTCGAATTATGCAGAATCCTTGAGAGTCTCTTCTGCCTACTGCTCCAGAAGTTCTTCACATCATTATCTGTTCTTCCTTTCAAATAAATTGCAATTGTTGCCCATTTGTTCCCAATTTGTGCTTGAAGGTCTATCACTGTCCTCTCTTCTTCTGCAGTAAACTTCACCCCACTGTTGAAAACAGAATTCTTAGAAAGACCCTCAAAACATCATGATTATGCATATCATTGTTTGAACTGAAAATTTACACGTTTTCACGTAAAGCATTTGAAACAAATCTATAAGCTATTTTCATACTTCTTCAAGTCGGGTCGAAGTTTATTAACCCAACGAAGGCGGCAGGACTTGCCGGTGCGCTGCAAAAGGCCTTTGGATCGAATGGAGCTCCAGTCTCTCGACCCGTATTTCTTGACATGGTTAATCAACACTTCATCTTCTTCTGCTTTCCATGGCCCTTTCTTAATCTCTCCCATTTCATCATGCTGGTGTACGATTCTCATTTTAACTTGCAGATTTACTTATCTCAAATTCAAATTTGACAATAACACAAGGGTAGGAGATTTATTTTACAAACTTTGCATACAAGAACACTGAAAAATCTTACATGGGATTTGAAGTGGGATATAACAGTGTCGTGTCTTTAGCATTTTGTTTTCTTAATTTTACCTAACGTGTGGAAGTGGCGGTTAAGGCGGTTACTGCCCCTATCCGCCCACTTTTTAGCCTCCACTTACCATTTTTTTCTCTAGTTCAAATTCAAGTGACCCAAGCTACAAATATGTTCCTGCTGATTATTTGTCAATTGGAGAAAAAACGATCTTTAAAATTATGTCTGAAATTAAAAGAATGTCACCAAGTCAGTAGTCACCATATATTAGCTATATAAAAGGGAAGAGGAAAAGTTTATAATTCAAAAAAGCGATCTTTCCTTTATAAAAAGTATTAAGGAACGTACTCGATCACGTGACATAATTTTTTCAGGGAACTTCGCAAACTTGGTACTCTTAAGTAACCATTATAGTCATTTGTGATTGAATTCTCAAATTTGTCCTTATATTTTATGTGATGTACACATGACCTCTAATTTGACTTCCTTTTTTTCAAGTCTCCTAATCTTTAAATAATTATATTTACACACCTCTAATTTGACTTCCTCTTTTTCAGGTCTCCTTGAATCTTTAAATAATTATATTTACACCCCAATACTCTTATACAACCACATTTCTTCTTTCTTTTTTCTTTTTTCTTTTTTCTTTTTTTAAAATCTTTTGATTATTAAGCTTGTATCTCCAATTTTTAGATTAACCAAGTTTCTTTGGGTTTTTTTTCAAGTTTTTTTTTGTTCAAATATTTTGATTATAATATTTATACTTCCATAATTTTATTATTATGTTTCTACTTACCTAATTTTTATGAAAAACAATGATTATTATATTTACACCTCCATAAATATTTTCTTAAATTTCAGAATAAACATAATCTTTTTATCTTTAACTAATATATATTTTCTTAAACTTAAGAATAGATATAAAATTTAAAATATAGTTGGTTTTTATGTTTTCTTAAATTGTTTATTTAATTCTTTTCTTTTAAATCTCAAAGCCACCACCATCCCATTACCCATCTACCACAAATCATTAATTAACCCCGAATCCATTACCATCCATCGGAAAAAGCCTACACAACCTGTTTCTTACAGATCTGAAAGTCACGTCCACCATCACAACCGCCATGTAGTCATGGCAGCCGTTCATGTGAATTCATGCCAATTTCTATTCCAAAAATGTCGTAAACGAATCCATTAGAGTGGAACTTTAATGAGATGTACATTTGGAGGTCGCGCAACTGCCAGAGATTGAGAACGAGAGGCGTGTGGACGACTCGTTTTGAGGAGAAGCGATACAGAATAATATATGGGCGATTTATCGATTAGTGGGACGTGTGGTCGTGGTATTAGTGCTTTGGACCAGAGGAAAAAAGATAGGGGATTTGTGGTGGTGGTGGTGTACTGATACGGTGGTGCCTGGTGGCTTGAGGGGAGAGTGGGGAGATGACATATTTCTTAAGAATATTAATAATACTAACTGAAAAAAATGGGACTCTAAATTAATTTAATTTAATTTAAATAATGCATAACAAAACATAAGCATATTTTGAAATTTAAGAAATATTTATGGGGGTGTTGTGGGGAAACCATCCCACATGCTTACATGTGAAGGTGGGCCCACTTAAATCATAAAGAAAACCAAAGACATGGTGTTGGCTAATGGCTTGATAGAAACCATTCACGGTTTTTATAAATAACTTGTCTATAAATAGACAATGTTATTGTGAATGAAAAAAATCCAATTCAGAGCAATACTTTACAGTGTAATATTTTCTCTTTCCTCTTGTAATATTTCTATATTAGTGTGAGATGTATTCCGGAAGTGTTACGGGTAAAAATGCTCTTTGGGGATCGTTAGGTTGAACGAGAAATTGTGTATTTATAATAATTTTCTACATAGTATATTTTTCGTTCGGTGCCTCATTATTTTTCTCCGGTATTGGAGTTTCTATGTTAAATCTTTGTGTTGTTATGATCGTCATATTTTATTCGTATATCCACGATGGGCAAATCCTGAAATACCTAACAAATGGTATCAGAACCCGGGTACTACTGGAGGTGGAGCTTTTTTTGGGGTGGAGCTCTGGTGTGATAGTAGTGTGAATAAGCGCTGATAAAGGCGATTATGTCAAAGGTAATTGGTTATTAAGTGGGACCGCTATGACCCCACCAATTAACTAAGAACCTTGAAATTATGTCAGGAAATACGAGATATCTCTTTTTGGGGGTTTACTTTATGCTATTCAGATCTACTTGATATTCACCAAGACTCGCCGGTGCAATGTCAAGGAGAAAGGGTACAAATCTGGTGAGATTTGACGTTGAAAAATTTGAGAGAAAAATTAACTTTGGCTTGTGGCAAGTTCAAGTCAAGGATTTGTTGATTCAGTCAGGGGTACACAAGGCTTTAAGGGGGACAGCTGTCGCTAAATCTAGCGTTAGTACTAGTACGGATTTCGAGGCAGCTGGTATAAAAGTTGTGGTGGACGAAGATGATTGGGAGGATCTAGATTTACGAGCTGCGAGCACAACTCATTTGTGCCTGGCCAAAAACGTTCTTGCGAACGTGCATGGGGTTTCTTCGACAAAAGGACTGTGGAAAAAATTAGAGGAGTTGTACCAGGCGAAGGGCGTGTTGAATTGCGTGTACCTGAAGGAGCAGTTTCATACACTGCGAATGGCAGAGGATGTGAGTATCTCAGATCATCTGAGTGTTCTGAACGGAATCGTTGCTGAGGTTGAATCCATTGGAGTTGCAATTGATGAGAAGGATCAAGCCTTGAGACTCATCTGGCCTCTTCCAAGTTCGTACGAGCACATGAAACCGATATTGATTCATGGGAAAGAGAAAATCAATCTCTCTGAAGTTACGGATAAGCTTCTGTCTGAAGAGAGGAGGGTTAGCGGGGGTAACGGTTCACATGTAAACAATGCATTGGTGGCTGACGATGGCAGGAAGAACACTCTAGAAGAAAAGCGTGTTGGCGGTGTGGACAATCTGGCCACGTTAGAAGAAATTGCCTAACAAGGGGAGCCGGTTCGACAAATAGCTCCGAGACATCAAAGGAAAATATAGGAGGCGATACTAACATTGCTTATTGAAGTGACTCTAGTGAAGTTCTGGAAGCGGCATGCTCGTCTTGATGACATGAGACCTAAAAAGTTGCCATGAGCTCCAAAAAGTTGCCATGAGACAGGACGTTAATGTTAGTGGGTCTAGTTTGCACACGGGCATTGCTTTTGGCGTTAATGCAAGGTGTGGTATATTCATGTCGGCGGGCTGATTACTTTCGGAGGAGCCAAAAGGGAAAGTTGCACCATTCTATCAGCAGGTTGATGTTCGACATGGGCCGAAAAGGGTAATTATTGGAATTGGTTTATTATGAGTGGTTATGCTTTATGGTGGAGCATGGTACTTCTAAAAGTACGACTGCGGTTGCAATGTTAGCGGGAGCTATGGAGATCTTATGAGGCAGAGGGAGTATGCGATTACCCAAGGCCGGAATAAAGATGATTTTGAAGACGTGATTAGTCATTAATAATCACATCTTCAAGGTGGAAATTGTTGAAGGTGGGCACATGTGGGGAAACCATCTCACGTGCTTGCATGTGAAGGTGGGTCCACTTAAATAATAAAGAAGACAAAGAACATGATTTTGGCTAATGGTTTGATAGAAACCATTCACGGTTTTTATGAATAAGTTGCCTATAAATAGGCAATGTTATTGTGAATGAAAATCATCCAATTCAGAGCAATACTTTGTAGTGTAATATTTTCTCTTTCCTCTTGTAATATTTCTATATTAGTGTGATGTGTATTCGCGGAGTGTTACGGGTAAAAATGCTATGTGGAGATCGTTGGGTTGAGCGATAAATTTTGTAGTTGTAACAATTTTCTACATAGTATATTTTTCGTTCGGTGCCCCGTGGTTTTTATATGGTATTCGAGTTTTCACGTTAAATCCTTGTGTTGTTACGATCGTCATATTTTATTCGTGTTTGCTTCGTATATCCACGATAGATGGGCAAATCCTGAAATACATAACAGGTGTAAATATAATAATCATGGTTTTTTTTTTTTTGTTTTATAAAAAATAGGTAAAAAGAAATGCAAATAGATCAAATCATGGGGCTGTAAATAAACTTAGTTAAAAGTTTTTCGAAAAAAAACTAAAAATGAAATATAATAATAAAATTATGGGGTTTTATAACCAAATTAACAAAAGATTTGAAAAAAAGGAAATGTGGTTATTCTAAAAATTGGGGATACAAGCTTTATAATCAAAAGATTAAAAAAAATATAAAGAAGAAATGTCGTTGTTACGAAAGTATACAGTATAAAATATAATGATTTAAAGATTAGAAGGAGCCCTAAAAAAAACAAAGTCAAATTAGGGACCATGTGCACATCAGATGCTATATTTATATATTTAAGTGTAAATTTGAAAATTCACGCCAAAGGACTATAGTAGTTAGTTTAAAGGTTTAAAATTGGCCCTACTAAATCTAAATTGGTTACTTTAAAGAACAAGTTTGCGAAAGTACCATTTATTTAAAGTAACGTGTTTATAATGAGGTATATCATGTTACTTAAAAAAACAAACAAGCCAGGTTGTGTAGCCTCTTCCTTGGTTGCACATGTTTTGTACCTGATACTAATGGGGCGTTGGTAATACAAATACATCATTGTACCAAATGTATTTCGACATGACACATACTTTATATATAACATTTAAAAATCAAATAACTCCAATACATATTCAATAAATTTTGTGGACGTATTCGAATACCAAATATTGTTATGCATTTGAGCTAATAACGCATACCAGCCATAATATAAAGGATTTCACCTCTCTTGTTTTCTAGCTTTCCAAATGGTTCGATTTTCGAAAACAGTGTACTAGCGTACCACTACAAGATTTAGGGGTCAATAGCGACCGAATTTGGGTCGCTATTGACCCCCCTGGGGGTCCCTGATGCTCAACAGCGACCGCCACTGGGTTGCTATTGCCCGGTCCCTATTGACCACGGTCGCTTGTCAATAGGGACCGCAATTCGGTCGCTATTGAGGGTCAATATGGACCGGAAAATCAGCGACCGCTTTCCGGTCCCTGCTGACTTAATGTCAATAGGGACCTAAATGCGGTCCCTGATATTTATAATAGGGACCGGAATGCGGTCCCTAATAACAAAAACAGGGACCGCAATTCGGTCCCTACTAATATTCGTAGATACCTAATAACAAAAACAGGGACCGCAATTCGGTCCCTACTAATATTCATAGATACTCTATGAATATTAGTAGGGACCGAATTGCGGTCCCTAATAACAAAAACAGGGACCGCAATTCGGTCCCTACTAATATTCATAGATATCTATGAATATTAGTAGGGACCGAATTGCGGTCCCTATTGACCCCCCAGAAAAAAAAAAAAAAAAAAACAATAATATTTCGGATTAAATCCGAAATATTATTGTTTTTTTTTGTAAAATTATGATTTTAACAAGATCAAAACAATAAAATAATGAAGAAAAAGTTAATATAATTACATGAAAGTATTAATGAATGTAAAAAGATGAATAAAATGACTAATAATAGAAAAAAAGATATGAATGAAAAAAAAAATGAATGAATAAAACAACAAGTGAAAGAAAAGTAAGAAAAGAAAGTGGTAAAATAAAGAAAGTGAAAGAAAGAAACAAAAGAAAGATTGTGTTGGTGATTTGTTTTTTAGATTTGTGTTGGTAAAAAGAAGAAAACTTTTTGTGTTGGGTGATTTATTGAGAAAAGAAGAAAGTGTATTTGTGTTGGAAAATAAGATAGTGTTTTTGTGTTGGGTGTTTTTTGGAGATAATGAAATGAGGTGTGTAAGAGTGGTGAGTATATATAGAGGGAGGGTGAAATTTTCAAATTTTCGTCAAATTCAAATTTCCCCCTCAATTCCGCCTAAAATTTTTGCCTAAATTTCAAAATTTTAGATTTCAGTGACCGCATTTAGGTCACTAATAATAATTAGGGACCCAATTTAGGTCACTAAATTTTTTTAGTGACTGCAATACGGTCTCTGTTGCTATTTTAGGGACCTATGTGCGGTCCCTAATAATATTCATCGATTTTAAAGTATGAATATTACTAGGGACCGCATTGCGGTCCCTATTGAGTTAATAGGGACCGAATTGTGGTCCCTATTGACTACGCTAATGTCAATAGGGACCGAATTCCGGTCGCTATTGACTCAACAGGGACCGAATTGCGGTCCCTACTAATATTCATACTTTATAATCGATTTTTTTTTATTGATGTTGGTATGTTTGTGATTCTTAGTAACCAAACTCATTGTAACATGTGAATTGTAGTAATAAATGATTGCAAAATCAACCTTATAGTAGATTAGTTGTGAATTAATAGATTGATTGAGATTGAGCGAGTTATTAACGTTCAAGATATATTTCATGTTCTACAACTAATCATCACTAGTTAGTTGTAGTTGTTATTCGTGTTTATGATTTATTTCACTAATGTTAGAATAGATATGATTATGAGGTATAATCATTAGATCAAGCAATCATTATACATACATATGTATATAGAATTAGTTTGTCATTATGACATTCGTTGTACAAAATAGTAAGAGAATCTTCAAAGCGGTCCGTTCTCCTCACATAATACTTGGATTTACAATGCGTCGTTGTAATTATTGTTATTTGAACTATTACAATGGTTATTATGAACTAAACAAACAACGCGGCACCTCGAACCATCTTAAAATATCGATTTTAAAGTATGAATATTAGTAGAGACCGCAATTAGGTCACAATTAATGTTAGTAGGGACAGAAATGTGGTCCCTATTGACTACGCTAACGTCAATAGGGACCGAATTGCGGTCGCTATTGACTCAACAGAGACCGAATTGCGGTCCCTACTAATATTCATACTTTACAATCGATTTTTTTTTTATTGATGTTGGTATGTTTGTGATTCTTAGTAACCAAACTCAATGTAACATGTGAATTGAAGTAATAAACGATTGCAAAATCAATCTTATAGTAGATTAGTTGTGAATTAATAGATTGATTGAGATTAGTTTGTCATTATGACATTCGTTGTACAAAATAGTAAGAGAATCTTCAAAGCGGTCCGTTCTCCTCACATAATACTTGGATTTACAATGCGTCGTTGTAATTATTGTTATTTGAACTATTACAATTGTTATTATGAACTAAACAAACAACGCGGCACCTCGAACCATCTTAAAATATCGATTTTAAAGTATGAATATTAGTAGGGACCGCAATTAGGTCACAATTAATGTTAATAGGGACCGCATTGCGGTCCCTATTAGCAACGCTAATGTTAGTAGGGACCGAAATGCGGTCCCTATTGACTACGCTAATGTCAATAGGGACCGAATTGCGGTCGCTATTGACTCAACAGAGACCGAATTGCGGTCCCTACTAATATTCATACTTTACAATTGATTTTGTTTTATTGATGTTGGTATGTTTGTGAGTTTTAGTAACCAAACTCATTGTAACATGTGAATTGAAGTAATAAACGATTGCAAAATCAATCTTATAGTAGATTAGTTGTGAATTAATAGATTGATTGAGATTAGTTTGTCATTATGACATTCGTTGTACAAAATAGTAATAGAATCTTCAAAGTGGTAAGTTCTCCTCACATAATACTTGGATTAAAATGCGTCGTTGTAATTATTGTAATTCCAACTATTACAATGGTTATTATGAACTAAACAAACAACGCTAATGTCGAACCATCTTAAAATATCGATTTTAAAGTATGAATATTAGTAGGGACCGCAATTAGGTCACAAATATGGACAATATGGACCGCATTGCAGTCCCTATTGATAACGCTAATGTCAATAGGGACCGCGTTGCAGTCCCTATTGGCAACGGGTCAATAGGGACTGCATTTCGGTCGCTATTGACATTAGCGTGGTCAATAGGGACCGCAATGCGGTCCCTATTGACAACGCTAATGTCAATACTAATGTCAATAGGGACCGCATTGCGGTCCCTATTGGCAACAGGTCGATAGGGACTACATTGCGGTCCCTATTAACAATGCTAATGTCAATAGCGACCGCAATGCGGTCCCTATTGACAACGCCATTGTCAATAGCGACCGCAATGCAGTCGCTATTGACAATGGGTCAATAGGGACTGCATTGCGGTCGCTATTGACAAATGCAGTCGCTGAAGATCAGCGACCGCAATGCAGTCCCTACTGGGCGGTCCCTATTGACCGCCCAGTCTTGTAGTGTACGTTGTTACATCAAACATACAAATGAATAGGGACTGCATTTCGGTCCCTACTAGTTTTCATACTTTAAAATCGCTTTTTTTTTAATTGTTATTGGTGTGTTTGTGATTCTTAGCAACCAAAATCACTGTAACATGTGAATTGAAGTAATAAATGATTGCCAAACCAACCTCATAGTAGTTAAGTATGAATTAATAGATTGATTGACATTGAGCGAGTTATTAACGTTCAAGATATATTTCATGTTCTACAACTAATCGCTACTAGTTAGTTGTAGATGTTATTCGTTTTTATGCCTTACTTCACTAATGTTAGAATAGATATGATTATGAGGTATAATCATTAGATCAAGTAATCATTATACTTACATATGTATATAGAATTAGTTTGTCATTATGACATTCGTCGTACAAAATAGTAAGAGAATCTTCAAAACGGTCCGTTCCCCTCACATAATATTTGGATTTACAATGCGTCTTTGTAATTATTGTTATTCGAACTATTACAATGGTTATTATGAACAAAACAAACAACGCGACACCTCGAACTATATTAAAATATCGATTTTAAAGTATGAATATTAGTACGGACCGTAATTAGGTCACAAATATGGACAATAGGGACCACATTGCGGTCCCTATTGACAACTTAATGTTAATAGGGACTGCATTGCGGTCCCTAATGACAACGCTAATGTCATTAAGGACCGTGAGACACTCCCTATTGACATCGCTAGTGTCAATAGGGACCGCATTGCGGTCCATATTGTCCATATTTATGTGAATATGAACCTTATTGCGGTCCCTTTTGACAACGCTAATTTCATTAGGAACCGCATTGCGGTCCCTATTGACAACGCTAATGACAACGAAAAACGAACACAATCATAACCAACACAACCATAACCAAAACAACAATAACAAAAACGAAAAACGAACACAATCATAACCAACACAACCATAACCAACACAACCATAACCAAAACGAAAAACGAACACAATCATAACCAACACAACCATAACCAACACAACCATAACCAAAACAACCATAACCAAAACGAAAAACGAACACAATCATAATCAACACAACCGTAACCAAAACAACCATAACCAAAACGAAAAATGAACACAATCATAACCAACACAACCATAACCAAAACGAAAAACGAACACAATCATAACCAACACAACCATAACCAACACAACCATAACCAAAACAACCATAACCAAAACGAAAGACGAACACAATCATAACCAACACAACCGTAACCAAAATAACCATAGCCAAAACGAAAAACAAACACAACCAGAACCAACACAACCATAACCAAAACAAAAAACGAAATAGTCGTAAAAACCATAGTCAAAACGAAATAGTCGAAAAATGAGAACATCATAATTCAAAAGAAATAATAAAAACAACTACCGCCACATGATCACTGACCCCGCTCATCACCGCTAGACGGATATACGACCCCCTCATCACCAGAACTCTCCGCCAAATCGTACATATCATCGGGGTCGCCAGTGGATCTTCCTCAACACCACCACCACCCTCATCAAGAACAGCGCCCTCATCATCTACACCAAGGTCCTTTGCCTCATCAACCATCATATCGATATCATCACCACTCCCCGACTCATCAGTATCAAAATCGTCGTCATACTCAGTGGCGGTGGAAGTACCTGGAGCAAAAGGATCTGGTCTCGGACGTACCGGCCTCGAAACTCTAAATGTGCCTCCACTCCTAATAGCGTTCCCCATGAACAAGTCTATCGGAAGCTCTCGCACTAGTCTGCCTGTAGTCTGTTGCATGTCCTCTCTAAAACCCTATAGCCAAGACA
Organism: Linaria vulgaris; assembly: GCA_948329865.1. Lineage (NCBI taxonomy): Eukaryota > Viridiplantae > Streptophyta > Magnoliopsida > Lamiales > Plantaginaceae > Linaria > Linaria vulgaris. Next base: position 116,082,961 of record OX415250.1, on the reverse strand, counting down.
TCAGTGAGTCGACCTTCGGGTCCTGTATCGTCCTCAACTCTCTGTTCTCCTCCTGGACCTGCCTGAGCAACTCCCGCCTGTAGTCTAGCTCCCTACCGCACTCCATGTCAAAGTCCCATGGATCTGCATAGCTCGGTATACCCTGCGGCTTCCCCTTTTTGATCCTCCCTATGGCCTCTTCCACGAATCGGCGTCCCATTCGGGCAAGTCCTTGTCTTCTACGGCGTCCGGATTTTTCCTCCTCAATTCCTTCTTGTATGTCTTCTGTTGAATTTTCAAAGATAATTGAAAAGATAAATTAGTTCCAAGATAATTTTAAAATTAAATTAGAATTCATAAGTGGTAAACGGCTACAAAATTTAAAATACTTACCTAAATAAGTCTGGTCGCCTCAGACTTCCACTCCCGCCTCAACAGTCTGTCTGTACCTCTGCCAGTGCCCGACACCTTCCTCATATGACCTGCCTTGTAAATCTCGTCATGTCTGATAGGGTGCGCGCGGTTGGGCTGAATCCTCTCCTTCAAATTTAAAGTAATAGATGGTTAAAATTCTTTTTATAATTAAAATGTTTAAAAAAAAATAATCTTAAAAATTAAAATTTTAACTACAAATAAAATTTTAATTTTAAAAAAACATATCAGTCGCCACCGAATCTCCTCATAGTCAATGGAACCACCGTAAAAGGTGGCGGGCGCCTCGTCGTCCTCCACACCACCTCGCCTAGCTTTCTTTCCCTTCGCAGATTTCATCTTATGATCTTCGCTGTCCCAGTGTGCTGCCGCCTCAGCCTCCAAAGTTTCTCTCATCCACGTCTTTCTCTTGCCCTGATACTTCTCCTTGTCTTTGTTCTTGAAGTACTGCCCCTTCGTCTTGTTCATCATATGCATGTAAAGTCCCATCGCCTTCGTCTGGTATGCCCTATGTACATCTCCCCTATCTGACCGCCGAGTCCCCTATGCCACATAGAAATACCTATTTTTCGCAACCCCACTTTTTACCCAAAGAAAGAGATTGGGGCTTTATTGTAACGCTTTCATTTACGATTTTATAAATTAGCTATATTCATTCTGTTAAAATGTATTAACGCAATTACATTGTACTATTATTTGGATTTATTTCTTACATCGCCTTGTTTCTAGACATTCTTGGCTCTCCTCTGGGGCTACCTTGGCGACTTGCCTCCAGTGAAAGCAAAGAAGTTCTCCTCATTTTCTTGTTTTACTAGGGAGACGTTTTAGCTCAGCTTAGCCTTGGGGGGCTTCCTTGCCTTCACATTAGCCTCTTTATGGCAGTTCGTTATTTTTGTTCTTGGCAGATGACTGAATTTTCTCAAGAATAATTTCCTCGAGAGAGTTGGTCCCAGGCTTCCTTAGCCGCAAGTTAAATACCTTTGCATCTTCTTCAATCGCTTTAAGTTAGTCTTTGTTGTCGTCGCTAATCTTTTCCTCTTCCTTCTCGACCTCATCAACCACAACACTATTATGCTGCTCCTCATCCGCCTCGTTAGCCCATTTTTCATTTACCAACTTTACTGAACTCATGTCAAATTCTTTAATAGACGAACATATCACTTGTTTGGACACATCCTTCGTATGCATGCTCCACAATTGAAATAGAGTCAATGTTTGATCAAATGTGGTAGCAACAACCTTTGCGTTACATAAACTGGATTTATGGTTACTTATTTTTGGCCCGTTAAATTATCAAATTAAATTACATGTTTTTATATATAGTTAGCTTTCGTATTAGATATATTGAAATTAAAGACATGTTTAAAGGACCCCACTTATACACTACTTAAATGTGTTAGTTATATATATCTCTATCTATGTTTGTGTTGATCTGGTATAAAAATAAAAAGAGATAATCGAAAATTAGGATGAACACAAGAGCAACTTAAGTTTTAGTAAAATTATTTAAGATAACATTTGGTCCTTGAATAAATATATTTTTCTAGAGGAATTCAATAAACAAAACATTGTTGTTAAACAAGGAGTAGAAATTATAAAAGTGACTAAAGTTTCGTATAAAATGAGTTCTGCAACTTTTATGGAATTCTTTACCACAATTCTTGCAATTTCTCTTTACTTTTTCTTGCTATTAATAATTAACTTAAGTTTCATGGCAGGCGTGTGATGTTGTATTTGAATTATACAAAACAAAGAACCCAAAAAAAAATATATTTGATGCCACATAGAAATACCTATTTTTCGCAACCCCGCTTTTTACCCAAAGAAAGAGATTGGGGCTTTATTGTAACTCTTTCATTTACGATTTTATAAATTAGCTATATTCATTCTGGTAAAATGTATTAACGCAATTATATTGTACTATTATTTGGATTTATTTTTTACATCGCCTTGTTTCTGGACATTCTTGGCTCTCCTCTGGGGCTACCTTGGCGGCTTGCCTCCAGTGAAAGCAAAGAAGTTCTCCTCATTTTCTTGTTTTACTAGGGAGACGTTTCAGCTCAGCTTAGCCTTGGGGGGCTTCCTTGCCTTAACATTAGCCTCTTTATGGCAGTTCGTTTTTCTTGTTCTTGGCAGATGACTGAATTTTCTCAAGAATAATTTCCTCGAGAGAGTTGGTCCCAGGCTTCCTTAGCCGCAAGTTAAATACATTTGCATCTTCTTCAATCGCTTTAAGTTAGTCTTTGTTGTCGTCGCTAATCTTTTCCTCTTCCTTCTCGACCTCATCAAACACAACACTATTATGTTGCTCCTCATCCGCCTCGTTAGCCCATTTTTCATATACCAACTTTACTGAACTCATGTCAAATTCTTTAATAGACGAACATATCACTTGTTTGGACACATCCTTCGTATGCATGCTCCACAATTGAAATAGAGTCAATGTTTGATCAAATGTGGTAGCAACAACCTTTGCGTTACATAAACTGGATTTATGGTTACTTATTTTTGGCCCATTAAATTATCAAATTAAATTACATGTTTTTATATATAGTTAGCTTTCGTATTAGATATATTGAAATTAAAGACATGTTAAAGTGACCCAACTTATACACTACTTAAATGTCTTAGTTATATATATCTCTATCTATGTTGGTGTTGATCTGGTATCTATCTATGAATATAAGCCAAAACTTTTTGTGAGAGGGTTTGTGACACCATTACACCAAAAAACAGTTTCAAACCCCACTACTACTTTCCTATTTTTCTACTCACTCCGATAACTGCCCATTTGTCTCTCACCTCAGAAGAAAAATCAAACTAAAGGTAATTCAAAACAAAAAAAATTATGGCCACTACTTTTCTATTTTCCTAATCAGCCGGATATTCCTTTTTTATTTTGTCTCTTGCTCAAAAGAAAAATAAATAAATAAAGTTAATTAAGCGGAAAACAATTCAGTTGATTGCAGTTAACCTCAAACCCCACGAACTCCTCCTCCTACTCAACCACATTCTAATATGTTATTAGTCTCTCTCCTCAAAATCAAACATCTCACGAACTCTTTAGGAAAGTTACGGTTTTCTGCCGCCTTTTCTTTTGAAATTTTGTGAATTTCTGTTATGGTGAATTCTTTAATCTGATTTTCTTAGATCTTCTTTTTCCTATTAGAGTTCAATCGACAAGGAATTTGGCTCGAGTTACACATCTTCGGGTTCAAAAAAGAATTTGTAAGCATTTGATTTGTTCCGAGTTTTTAGTTACACGTATTGTTCATTGATGAATATTACATTATGTGAATTGTACTTTTTCTTCCTTCTTTAAATGATCCAGTAATATATTTGTTGAAGCATACGAGGTAATATTCACATACGAGCAAGTATTTCTCACAGATTATTTACTTACTGTGGGTTGCTTATGATGCAGGATTAGCAATGTAGCTTCTATCACATTTGGTAAGTGGTTTCAAAAAATATTCACACCATTTTACTGACTTTCTCCTCTCTGCTTTTGTTTTGAGTTATTTTATATTCAAGGAAAAGCTTAATTAAGTTTAAGTGATTTCACACACAAATGAATTGTTGTTTTCCATTTCCCTCACATTTTTGTTTTTACTAATTGCATTTATCTTTATTCACTTGGCTCATGTTCTCATTCCAAACTCCAGTATGAAGATGGTAATGGCTACTATTGTGCAGCCTAAGTGATGTCAACGATTTGCCAAATCCGGTATCATTATCTTCTGTTTATCCTTAAATTCTTTTTTAAGCTCTGTTTCTTTTTTTAATTGCAGAGACCAAAAGGATATTTACAATTTTTGACAGAGCCCGGGCCAGGAGAATATATAATTTTCATTCACTGTGTAAACCTGAACTTCACATAATAATGAAGTTGATTATGTGTACCATTTATTAATTTTTGTATGGGTGTTATGTATACATTACCATTACTTATTTGTATCCCTTTATGATATGTAATTTGTGGACAAAATTGGTGGTGATCTGATGATGTGGAGAGAAAAGTGTAAATATTTTTTGGAGATTGATTTCATAAAATAATTCAAATCTCATTGTCATTTCAAATTCTTTATGCTATGGCTGCACATGGATTTTGACTATTTCTTACGCCTTTTAATTTGCTCATTTGTTGTTTATATTAATAGATTTCAAATTTTGCATTATTGAGATTACAAGTTCAAATCAGGATAAGATACTTTTGAACTACTTTATAAAATCATGGATAGTTTATCCTTATATTTTGCTGATTCCCACCTTATCCAATCCAAGAGATCAGTATTTCTTAACAAACTATTTCTACAGATATAAGTAGTGGCGAATGCTAAACTTTTCAGTATATTGTTTACCTTTGCTTTTGTTTTTCATCCGCATCTTGCTCATTTAATTTTCTATTTCAATTCACTTTGCTTCAGTATATTGATTTTTCCTTTTTGCCTAAATTATTGAAATCAAGAAAAGAAAAATAATATAATAAAGGATTGACCGAGACACTACCAACACTTTGATCAGGTGAGAATGCGTGTTCATTAGAATGGTAATACAATATATATTTTTTTGTTGTTTTAATCAGTATTACTTCAAACTTTATATGAAAGGGGATGCATGCGTTCTAACTTTGTTTAACAATTTGAAGTATTTGATGCATGTTTCGAAACTTGAAAGTAGAAGTTTATATACTAAATAATCGCTAGCCGAATAAAACACTAGATAATATATTGTGAATAATCCCAAATTTGAATGAGTCGTGTTTTCTTTCTAAAAGCATTTGGTGTGATTTCTTTCCAAATTTTGTTTTTCTTAACTTAAGACAAATTATTGAACACCAGATTAATAGAGGTACTTGATTAATAAGTATATCATCAAATTATGACGAGATTTGATTTGTCTATACGAATCTAAATGAATCTAATTAGTAACTTATTATAAGAATAAGAAGTTATTAGTCACTCCATGTTCATTTTGCCACTCTAATGACATTTCAGGCAATTGTTCCACATTAAACTATTAACTAGAGAAGTATTTCGGTTGCATCTATTTCCTTCCCAATGTATAAACAAGAATGGAATTTATGAGGGGAAACAAGAATAACAGATGATATGAGACAACTTTACTCATGTTATACAGATTAAATACAAGAATTGATCACCATCTCTATTGCAGGGTTTGTTATATATAGATTCAAATGCCATGGAAGGTTCATCCAACTCTAATGCCGACATAGCAGCTCAAATTGAGCAAACTAGATCAAGAGCCCGAGCTAGACAGAGAGCGAGAAGACAATCCATGAGTACATATAGAGTTTTTCACAAGATAGAGTACAGATAGAGTTTGTATAGAGTACAGATAATTGTTATTAATGTCTAAATCATTTGTGTAGAATTAAAAAGATAGAGTTTTTCACAAGATATTACAAAAGAAATTTTCTTTTCATAAAACATTATCATGAATTAATACTCTATACATAAAATTCTCAATTTCTTCTGACATCAGTAAAATTAGAAATAATTAAGTTCACTGTGCCACGTATCATATACAGTTTCACTTTGTTATTTTAAAACAAAATTTGTTTAAATAATTTGGTAACAGTTTACAAATTAAATCACGTTACCTTCACATCATTTTGTCGAAGTACTCTACATATGGATGTTTTGTTAATATGAAAGACTCCATTTAAAACTCATTTGTATGCTACTAGGATATTTTCGGTTTTATTCATGTTATAAACGAAAGATTAAATGTGCTCACTGTATTACTTTCATTGAAAGCTAATTTCCTTGAATTCCTATACCGTAGAATTAAATTCTGACAACTGCCTATCCACAATATTAATTGTTGTAATCCTCCATTTACATATATGGCCAGTGGCTTATTCTCAAAATTGGTGAAAAGCTAATTAACAAGATTATAAATTCCTTATATGCATGAGAGATGTACGCTGTACGAACAATGTAAAGCTTTGCATATGTTTATTTTCTAACGCTAATTCTATTAAATTTCTCTCAACGATATCTCCCCATCACAGACAACCATTTAGAGCAAGTGCGATCAAGAGCTCGCACACAAGCTCGACAAAGAAGACAAAACATGAGCACAGAGCAGAGAGAATTGTCTCTCGCCCGAAGACGTCAAAATTATCATGCACGAAGGGCAAGACCAACAAATGAATAAAACCAACAGATACAAGTAAATAGAGGTAATATCATGGTTTTAGGTAACATTATTTAACATAGGCAAGGAAAGCAATCTAAATTATAACCTCACTAGCTTATTACTTTTTTTTTTTCCTTTTTCCTTTACCTGTGTAACAATTTATTTTGTATTCAATATTATTTTGTTGTTTTGTAGTTGCGGGCGTTGTCCAAAGGACCCGTTTAACACCGTTGCTCAATACCAATTTTAATCCAACAACTACTAATCAATTAGAAGCCTCCATTTCACGTGCTACCACTTCAAATATAGGTGGTAAGAGTTACTATAATTGGTGTGCCTCTTTATATAATTTATGATGGTTAAATTCAATAATAAATTAAATTGTATAATTGATTGTGTTATTTCAAACAGACAATCAAACAAATGTTGGAAGTAATGATGTTCAAGCTTCAGATTCTAGCTCTGGTGGTGAAGAAATATATAACAGGGGACACACAAATCAATATTACAATATTGCACGAAATTTTACAGAAAATCAAGGAATCCATCGCTCAAAACTCCCAGATCCCACTATTTGTGGTTACTGCGAAGCAATTTTGTTTTGTGAAGAATCCAAAAACTTCTGTTGCAACTTAGAAAAGATTAATCTGCCACAAATTCCAGTGCCTCCTGAGTTATACAATTTGTTTGTTGGTGATACTCCTGAAGGGAGGTATTTTAGGAGTAAAATATGTTATATTAATCATGTCTTCTCATTTACGTCGATTGGTGTTCAACTAGATGAAAATGTTATGACCGCCCAAGGAGTTTATGTCTTTAGAGCACATGGTTCAATATATCACAGGATTGGTACACTACTACATTCTCCAGGAATCAGGCCGCGTTACATACAAATCTGGATTTATGACACAGAGCATGAGAATGAGTATCGTCTGCTTGAAGTTGGTGACTTGAGTGACGAATTAATTGAAAAAATCAAACGAATACTTGATTCCTACAATCCATTTGTGAAGACATTTCGTCAACTTGCGCAACGCCCAGATCTTCATCAATGTAAGTTGGTCATCAAAGAGAGACCTACTACAGAAAGGCAATATGTACTTCCGACTGCATCACAAGTTGCAGCAATCATTTCTGGTGGTGATTCTTCAGTTGGTGCTACAAATCAAGATATAGTTGTTCAAACGACTGGGGACTACTAATGAATATTAAGGAGTTTTCTGGCTACTATGACCCGTTGCAGTATCCTTTATTTCTTTCGTGTGGTACATATGGATGGGATACTAATACCTTTTCAATTAACAATACGAAAGTGTCATGTTGTGATTACTACGCATATATGCTACAGGTACTAAGCATTTTTTATGTTAAATTTTAATTATCTATTAATGAAAGCCAAATAGTTTCTTTTCATAGTGTACCCTTTATAAGCTCATTGATTCACCTCTCTTAAATTTGTAGATTCGGAAGAATAATCCAACAGTTCTTTTGTTTGGTGGTCGGCTTCTGCAGCAATATGTAGTGGATAACTTTGTGAAAATCGAAACTCAGAAGTTGAGATACATCATAACACATCAGGATAGGATACGAGCTGAATTATATCAGGGTCTACAAGATTGCTTAGACGTTGGAGAAAATATTGCTGGTACTGTTTTCACCGCATATATCACATTTTCGTTCCTTTCATGTGCTTCTCAATGATATTTACGTTTTAAGATACTTTTTATATTATTTCATTATCATCACATACATTTAATTTACCCAGGAAATGTCGGGCGTCGCATTGTCCTCCCATCATCGTTTATTGGAGGGCCGCGTGATATGTACCAACGGTATCAAGATGCTATGGCCTTAGTGCAAAGGTATGGTAAACCTGACTTTTTTATCACTATGACATGCAATCCAAACTGGATTGAGATACAAGAACAATTATTTCCTGGACAAACATCTCAAGATCGCCCAGATTTGATTACTAGAATATTCCGCGCTAAGTACGAGAATTTAAAAAGAGATATCTACACAAGCGGTGTTCTTGGGAAAGTTGTTGGGCATGTTCATGTCATTGAGTTTCAAAAACGTGGATTACCCCACGCACATATTTTGGTCATACTACATGAAGACGACAAGTTAAACACGCCCGATGATTACGACCAGGTTGTAAGGGCAGAGATACCCGATAAAGACGAAGAGCCCGCACTCTATGCAGCCGTAGTGAAACATATGATACATGGTCCTTGCGGACTCATGAACCAGAATGCTCCATGCATGAAAGAAGGATGTTGTGATAATGAATACCCTAAGCAATTTGCTGAATGTACATCAAGAGGAAACAATTCTTATCCCATTTATAGACGACGTGATGATAACAGACGTGTTGTTCTTGATAATGACGGCAATAAAGTAATTGACAATAGATGGGTAGTTCCATACAACCCTTGGTTATTACTGAAGTACGATTGCCATATCAATGTGGAGATATGCTCAAGTATAAAGAGTGTTAAGTACTTATACAAGTATGTGTACAAAGGGCTAGACTGTGCATCTTTTGAAGTGCGTTCAAGCACAAATCATGACGAACTTAATCAATATGTTGACGGAAGATGGATATGTCCTCCTGAGGCTTTGTGGAGAATGTATAAATTTGCAATGAGCAAAATATATCCGTCGGTGGTGCGACTGCAACTTCATTTGCCAAACATGAAACAAGTTCGCTTCTCCGGTCAACAAAGAATATCTGATGTGTTAAATGATGAACGTAATACGTAGACTATGTTAACAGAGTTTTTTCGAGTTTACGATGAAGGAAGAGAAGACACCAAGTACATGTATACTGAATTTCCTAGGTATTATAGGTGGATGTCAACACAAAAAAGTTGGCAAAAAAGAAGAACAACATATAAAAGTATAGGTCGTCTCTACGCAGCATCACCAAATGAGGGTGAAAGATTTTATTTGCATGTAATGCTTAACCATGTAAGAGGGCCTAAATCATTTGATGATCTTTTGACCGTAAATGGTGTACACTACTCCACTTTTAGGCAAGCTGCGGAGAAATTAGGTCTTCTTGAAGAAGATGATAGTATTCGACAATGCTTAGCGGAGGCGAGAGTTGTACGGATGCCTTCAGCTTTAAGACGACTATTTGCCACAATCTTAGTCTATTGTGAACCAACTAGAGTTAGACAATTGTGGGATGAAAACTATCAATCAATGATTGAGGATTATCCGTCTTCCACCACAACAAATAACCTATTTGTAACAAATAGACTTCTCCATGACATCAACAATATATTGTTACACCATAACAAAAGCCTCAAAGAGTTTGACTTACCACAAATAAGCGAGGGTTTTCAAGATATGGGAAGCATCTCAGATGTTATTGAAGATGAGCTAACTATTCCTATCATGGGGGAGGACTTGAATGTTGTTAATTTATTGAATTTGGGTCAAACAACGACATTTAATGCCATAAAGCATGCAATCAGGAGTAAGGAAAGTGTAGCCTTCTTTGTGGATGGTCCCGGTGGAACTGGAAAGACATTCTTATATAGAGCATTACTCGTTTTCTTTCGAAATGAAGGGCTCATTATGATCACGACTGCAACATCAGGGATCACAGCAAACCAACTTCCCGGGGGTAGAACTGCTCACTCAAAGCTCAAAATACCAATTGTGATACATCCTGAATCTGACTGCAATTTTAGCAAACAGTAAAAAATGAGTGAGTTATTATGTCGTGCATCGGCAATTATTTGGGATGAGGCTCCTATGGCCAATAGAAATGCCATTTAGATAGTTGACCGCACTCTGAGAATGATTCGTGAGGTGGACGCTCCCTTTGGTGGTATTGTAATGATATTAGGGGGCGATTTTCGACAAGTTCTCTCAGTTGTTGTAAGAGGCACAAGAGCACAAACTATACATGCAAGCATTGTTGACTCAATTCTATGGTCAAGTATTAGGCTTCTTCACTTGACAGAGAGTGTAAGAGCTCAAAATGATCATGGTTTCTCGGAGTTCCTACTTCGTGTTGGTAATGGTGAAGAGCCGACAAAACAAGATGACATGATAAAGATTCCAGACTCTATGGTGATTTCCTGGGAAGGTGAACAATCAATTGAACAATTAATTTCAATCACGTTTCCGAATTTGGGTTCTCATTCACGTTTACATGATCAATAGAGCAATAATAACTCCGCGCAACGATGAGGTCAACAAAATAAATGAAAAGGTAATAAATTCCTGCCAAGCTGAAGACGAGGTCACATATTACTCATTCGACTCAGTTGCTGATGACGTTCGGAGTTTGTTTTTACCCGAGTTTCTAAACTCTCTTTCTCCTGGTAATCTTCCGCTTCATAAGTTGACTTTAAAAAAAGGTTGCCCGATTATGCTTTTGCGAAATATTGATCCAAAAATTGGACTCTGCAATGGGACTAGACTCATTTGTCACAATTTTGGAAGAAATCTCATTGATGCGGAGATTTTGACTGGTGAATTTAAAGGTACAAGAGTTTTCTTGCCGCGTATACCCTTAAACACTGCAGAGGATGCAAGTCTACCTTTTGAAATGACATGTAAACAGTTTCCAGTTCGACTTAGCTTTGCAATGACAATTAATAAACCACAAGGACAAACCATACCTTACGTAGGAATCTACTTACCTGACCATGTTTTTAGCAATGGCCAACTGTATGTTGCACTTTCTAGAGGTGTATCTGAAGCAACAACAAGGGTTCTGGTAAAGAAGGGAAAATTAGATGGTCACGAGGGGACTTACACCAGAAATGTGGTCTACCCAGAAATCTTTGCAGAGATGGTGAACAACCATAATTAAAGGTGCGACACTCTTAAAAATCACTAATATGTACATTTTTTTTCTCAATTGTCACATATGATATACTCCATTTTTATTACAGGAATTTATGTTGGAGTAAGATAGAGAGGTTTGTACCAAAAATAAGTTTCTTCACGAAACTTGCATAAGGTTAGTCAAACAACCGTAAATACATTGCGTGAAAATGAAAATTAATTCTCTTTTAAAACATATAAAATAAAAATTAATTCTCTGTTTTAAACATATTATTCTACATATCTATTTGGTTAATATCACATGCAAATCATGTTCTTCATTATTATTGTTTAGAATTTGGTATATTCAAAACACGATCTTCGATTTTTTTATTTGTTTTCGTCATATTTTTTTATTTCTTTTATTAACAATTGAATAAATTGAATATTATGCTTTCAATCGAACAAGTTATAATTTACATTTGTTATGTTTTGCTCCTCTTGGTGATAACTGCGTGGGATTTCTAATTTTCAGGAAGAAATAGGGAATTTTGGGAGCAAAGATACAATACAGTGTTTGGTGGTTGATTTATTGGGTTGTGGAGCCCATAAATACTATTGATCAAGCTAGATACTGCATATTCATGGTTATATCTAATTTAAACAATCCACTGATGTAATTGTAACCCTACAATAAAAACACATAGTGAAAAAACCTGGTTTGGTGGGCCCCCATATTAGTCATAGACGAACTGGGTAAACAAATTTCGGTGTCTTTGCTTTCGTTGTTTTATGATTTTCTATTATTCGTATTGCGATACAACAAGTACATCAATATATTTATAGTCACGTCCATTGGATAAATTCCATTATATATTGTCTCATAAATATAATAACAAATGCACGTTAGAACTCATACCCTCTTTACACTAAAAAACAAAATTGGACCGCGTGCACATGGTTGCTAGTAAAAATAAAAAGAGATAATCAAAAATTAGAATGAACACAAGAACAACTTAAGTTTTAGTAAAAGTATTTAAGATAACATTTGGTCCTTGAATAAATATATTATTCTCGAGGAATTCAATAAACAGAATATTGTTGTTTAACAAGGAGTAGAAATTATAAAAGTGACTAAATGTTTCGTATAAAATGAGTTCTGCAACTTTTATGGAATTCTTTACCACAATTCTTGCAATTTCTCTTTACTTTTTCTTGCTATTAATAATTAACTTATGTTTCATGGCAGGCGTGTGATGTTGTATTTGAATTATACAAAACAAAGAACCCAAAAAAAAAATATATTTGATGCCACATAGAAATACCTATTTTTCGCAACCCCGCTTTTTACCCAAAGAAAGAGATTGGATCTTTATTGTAACGCTTTCATTTACGATTTTGTAAATTAGCTATATTCATTCTGTTAAAATGTATTAACGCATTTATATTGTACTATTATTTGGATTTATTTCTTACATCGCCTTGTTTCTGGACATTCTTGGCTCTCCTTTGGGGCTACCTTGGCGGCTTGCCTCCAGTGAAAGCAAAGAAGTTCCCCTCAATTTCTTGTTTTGCTAGGGAGTCGTTTCAGCTCAGCTTAGCCTTGGGGGGCTTCATTGCGTTCACATTAGCCTCTTTATGGTAGGTCATTTTTTATGTTCTTGGCAGCTGGCTGAATTTTCTCAAGAATAATTTCCTCGAGAGAGTTGCACCCAGACTTCCTTAGCCACAAGTTAAATACCTTTGCTTGTTCTTCAATCGCTTTAAGGTTGTCTTTGTTGTCGTCGCTAATCTTCTCCTCTTCTTTCTCGACCTCATCAACCTCAACACTTTTATTCTTCTCCTCATCTGCCTCATTAGCCCATTTTTCAGCTCAGCTTAATTAGCCTTGGGGGGCGTCCTTGCCTTCACATTAGCCTCTTTATGGCTGTTCGTTTTTTTTTTTGTTCTTGGCAGCTGACTAAATTTCTCAAGAATAATTTCCTCGAGGTAGTTGTTCCTAGGCTTCCTTAGCCGCAAGTTAAATACTTTTGCTTCTCCTTCAATCGCTTTAAGTTAGTCTTTGTTGTCGTCGCTAATCTTTTCCTCTTCCTTCTCGACCTCATCAACCCCAACACTATTATGCTGCTCCTCATCCGTCTCGTTAGCCCATTTTTCATTTACCAACTTTACTGAAGTCATGTCAAATTCTTTAATAGACGAACATATCACTTGTTTGGACACATCCTTCGTATGCATGCTCCCCAATTGAAATAGAGTCAATGTTTGATCAAATGTGGTAGCAACAACCTTTGCATTACATAAACTGGATTTATGGTTACTTATTTTTGGCCCGTTAAATTATCAAATTAAATTACATGTTCTTATATATAGTTAGCTTTCGTATTAGATATATTTAAATTAAAGACAAGTTTAAGTGACCCCACTTATATTCTACTTAAATGTCTTAGTTCTATATTTCTCTATCTATGTTGTTGTTGATATGGTATAAATATAAAAAGAGAAAATCGAAATTAGGATGAACAAGAGCAACTTAAGTTTTAGTAAAATTATGTAAGATAACATTTTGTCCTTGAATAAATAAATTGTTCTTGAGGAATTCGGTAAACAGAATATTGTTGTTTAACAAGGAGTAGAAATTAAAAAAGTGACTAAATTTTTCGTATAAAATGAGTTGTGCAACTTTTATGGAATTCTTTACCACAATTCTTGCAATTTCTTTTTACTGTTTCTTGCTATTAATAATGAACATAAGTTTCATGGCAGGTGTGTGATGTTGTATTTGAATTATACAAAACAAAGAACCCAAAATGCCACTTAGAAATACCAATTTTTCTCAACCGCGCTTTTTACCCAAAGAATGTGGTTAGACCTTAATTGTAACGCTTTCATTTACGATTTTATAAATTAGCTATATTCATTGCGGTACAATGTATTAACGCAATGATATTGTACTATCATTTTGATTTATTTCTTACATCGCCTTTTTCTGGACGTTATTCTCGGCTCTCCTCTGGGGCTACCTTGGCGGCTTGCCTCCACTGAAAGCAAAGAAGTTCTCCTCAATTTCTAGTTTTGCTAGGGAGACGTTTCAGCTCAGCTTAGCCTTGGGGGCTTCCATGCGTTCACATTAGCCTCTTTATGGCAGTTCATTTTTTTTGTTCTTGGCAGCTACTGAATTTTCTCAAGAATAATTTCCTCGAGAGAGTTGCTCCCAGGCTTCCTTAGCCGCAAGTTAAATACCTTTGCTTCTTCTTCGAATGGTTTAAGGCTGTCTTTGTTGTCGTCGCTAATCTTATCCTCTTCTTTCTCGACCTCATCAACCCCAACACTTTTATTCTTCTCCTCATCCGCCTCTTTAGCCCATTTTTCATTTACCAACTTTACTGAAGTTATGTCAAATTTTTTAATAGACGTAAATATCACTTGTTTGGACACATCCTTCGTATGCATGCTCCACAATTGAAATAGAGTCAACGTTTCATCAAATGTGGTAGCAGCAACCTTTGCGTTACGTAAACTGGATTTATGGTTACTTATTTTTGGCTCTTTAAATTATCAAATTAAATTACATGTTTTTATATATAGTTGGCTTTCGAATTAGATATATTAAAATTAAAGACATTTTTAAGTGACCCCACTTGTATATTACTTAGATGTCTTAGTTCTATATTTCTCTATCTATGATATGGTATAAATATAAAAAGAGATAATCCAAATTAGGATGAACACAAGAGCAACTTAAATTTTAGTAAAATTATTTAAGATAACATTTTGTCCTTGAATCAATAAATTGTTCTTGAGGAATTCGGTAAACAGAATATTGTTGTTTAACAAGGAGTAGAAATTATAAAAGTGACTAAAATTTTCGTATAAAATGAGTTGTGCAACTTTTATGGAATTCTTTACCACAATTCTTGCAATTTCTTTTTACTGTTTCTTGCTATTAATAATGAACATAAATTTCATGGCAGGTGTGTGATGTTGTATTTGATTTATACAAAACAAAGAACCGAAATAACAATATATATATATATTTCATGCCACTTAGAAATACCTATTATTCTCAACCTCGCTTCTTACCCAAAGAAGGATATTAGAGCTTTATTGTAACGCTTTCATTTACGATTTTATAAATTAGCTATATTCATTGTGTTAAAATGTATTAACGCAATGATATTGTACTATGATTTGGATTTATTTCTTACATCGCCTTGTTTCTCGACATTCTTGGCTCTCTTCTGGGGCTACCTAGGCGGCTTGCCTCCAGTGAAAGCAAAGAAGTTCTCCTCAATTTCTTGTTTTGCTAGTGAGACGTTTAAGCTCAGGTTAACCTTGGGGGGGGGGGGGGGTCCTTACGTTCACATTAGCCTCTTTATGGCAGTTCGTTTTTTTGTTCTAGGCAGCTGACGACTGAATTTTCACTAGAATAATTTCCTCGAGAGACTTGCTCGCAGGCTTCCGTAGCCGTAAGTTAAATACCTTTGCTTCTACTTCAATCGTTTGAAGGTTGTCTTTGTTCTCGTCGCTAATATTCTCCTCTTCTTTCTCGACCTCCTCAACCCCAACACTTTTATTCTTCTCCTCATCCACCTCTTTAGCACATTTTTCATTTATCAACTTTACTGAAGTTATGTCAAATTTTTTAATAGAAGAATATATCACTTGTTTGGACACATCCTTCGTATGCATGCTCCGCAATTGAAATAGAGTCAATGCTTGATCAAATGTGGTAGCAACAACCTTTGCGTTACGTAAACTGGATTTATGGGTTCTTATTTTTGGCTCGTTAAATTATCAAATTAAATTACATGTTTTTATATATAGATAGCTTTCGTATTAGATATGTTAAAATTAAAGACATGTTTAAGTGACTCCACTTATATACTACTTAGATGTCTTAGTTATATATTTCTCTATCTATATTGGTGTTGATCTGGTATAAAAATAAAAAGAGATAAACAAAAAATTAGGAGGAAAACAATGGCCACTTAAGTTTTAGTAAAATTATTTAAGATAACATTTGGTCCTTGAATAAATAAATTATTATTGAGGAATTCAATAAACAGAATATTGTTGTTTAACAAGGAGTAGAAATTATAAGAGTGACTAAGTTTTTCGTATAAAATGAGTTGTGCAATTTTTATGGAATTCTTTTCCACCATTCTTGCAATTTTTCTTTACTTTTTCTTGCTTTTAATAATAAACTTAAATTTCATGGCAGGTGTGATGTTGTATTTGAATTATACAAAACAAATAACTAAAATATATAAATATATATATATATACATATATATATATTGTTTGCCACTTAGAAATACCTTTTTTCTCAATCGCGCTTTTTACCCAAAGAATGAGATTAGAGCTTTATTGTAACGCTTTCATTTACGATTTTATAAATTAGCTATATTCATTGCGGTACAATGTATTAACGCAATGATATTGTACTATCATTTGGATTTATTTCTTACATCGCCTTGTTTCTGGATATTCTTGGCTCTCCTCTTGGGCTACCTTGGCGGCTTGCCTCCAGTGAAAGCAAAGAAGTTCTCCTCAATTTCTTGTTTTTCTAGGGAGACGTTTCAGCTCAGCTTAGCCTTGGGGGGCTTCCATGCGTTCACATTAGCTTCTTTATGGCAGTTCGTTTTTTTTTTGTTCTTGGCAGCTACTGAATTTTCTCAAGAATAATTTCCTCGACAGAGTTACTCCCAGGCTTCCTTAGGCGCAAGTTAAATACCTTTGCTTCTGCTTCAAATAGTTTTAAGGTTGTCTTTGTTGTCGTCGCTAATCTTCTCCTCTTCTTTCTCGACCTCATGAACCCCAACACTTTTATTCTTCTCCTCATCCTCCTCTTTAGCCCATTTTTCATATACCAACTTTACTGAAGTTATGTCAAATTCTTTAATAGACGTAAATATCACTTGTTTGGACACATCCTTCGTATGCATGCTCCACAATTGAAATAGAGTCAACGTTTCATCAAATGTGGTAGCAGCAACCTTTGCGTTACGTAAACTGGATTTATGGTTACTTATTTTTGGCTCTTTAAATTATCAAATTAAATTACATGTTTTTATATATAGTTAGCTTTCGAATTAGATATATTAAAATTAAAGACATTTTTAAGTGACCCGACTTATATACTACTTAGATGTCTTAGTTCTATATTTCTCTATCTATGTTGTTGTTGATATGGTATAAATATAAAAAGAGATAATCCAAATTAGGATGAACACAAGAGCAACAACTTAAGTTTTAGTAAAATTATTTAAGATAACATTTTGTCCTTGAATCAATAAATTGTTCTTGAGGAATTCGGTAAACAGAATATTGTTGTTTAACAAGGAGTAGAAATTATAAAAGTGACTAAATTTTTCGTATAAAATGAGTTGTGCAACTTTTATGGAATTCTTTACCACAATTCTTGCAATTTCTTTTTACTGTTTCTTGCTATTAATAATGAACATAAGTTTCATGGCAGGTGTGTGATGTTGTATTTGATTTATACAAAACAAAGAACCGAAATAACAATATATATATATATATATATATATATATATATATATATATTTCATGCCACTTAGAAATACCTATTATTCTCAACCTCGCTTCTTACCCAAAGAAGGATATTAGAGCTTTATTGTAACGCTATCATTTACGATTTCATAAATTAGCTATATTCATTGTGTTAAAATGTATTAACGCAATGATATTGTACTATGATTTGGATTTATTTCTTACATCGCCTTGTTTCTCGACATTCTTGGCTCTCTTCTGGGGCTACCTAGGCGGCTTGCCTCTAGTGAAAGCAAAGAAGTTCTCCTCAATTTCTTGTTTTGCTAGTGAGACGTTTAAGCTCAGGTTAACCTTGGGGGGGGGGGGGGGGGGGGGTCCTTACGTTCACATTAGCCTCTTTATGGCAGTTCGTTTTTTTGTTCTAGGCAGCTGACGACTGAATTTTCACTAGAATAATTTCCTCGAGAGACTTGCTCGCAGGCTTCCGTAGCCGTAAGTTAAATACCTTTGCTTCTACTTCAATCGTTTGAAGGTTGTCTTTGTTCTCGTCGCTAATATTCTCCTCTTCTTTCTCGACCTCCTCAACCCCAACACTTTTATTCTTCTCCTCATCCACCTCTTTAGCACATTTTTCATTTATCAACTTTACTGAAGTTATGTCAAATTTTTTAATAGAAGAATATATCAATTGTTTGGACACATCCTTCGTATGCATGCTCCGCAATTGAAATAGAGTCAATGCTTGATCAAATGTGGTAGCAACAACCTTTGCGTTACGTAAACTGGATTTATGGGTTCTTATTTTTGGCTCGTTAAATTATCAAATTAAATTACATGTTTTTATATATAGATAGCTTTCGTATTAGATATGTTAAAATTAAAGACATGTTTAAGTGACTCCACTTATATACTAATTAGATGTCTTAGTTATATATTTCTCTATCTATATTGGTGTTGATCTGGTATAAAAATAAAAAGAGATAAACAAAAAATTAGGAGGAAAACAATGGCCACTTAAGTTTTAGTAAAATTATTTAAGATAACATTTGGTCCTTGAATAAATAAATTATTATTGAGGAATTCAATAAACAGAATATTGTTGTTTAACAAGGAGTAGAAATTATAAGAGTGACTAAGTTTTTCGTATAAAATGAGTTGTGCAATTTTTATGGAATTCTTTTCCACCATTCTTGCAATTTTTCTTTACTTTTTCTTGCTTTTAATAATGAACTTAAATTTCATGGCAGGTGTGATATTGTATTTGAATTATACAAAACAAATAACTAAAATATATAAATATATATATATATACATATATATATATATTGTTTGCCACTTAGAAATACCTTTTTTCTCAATCGCGCTTTTTACCCAAAGAATGAGATTAGAGCTTTATTGTAACGCTTTCATTTACGATTTTATAAATTAGCTATATTCATTGCGGTACAATGTATTAACGCAATGATATTGTACTATCATTTGGATTTATTTCTTACATCGCCTTGTTTCTGGATATTCTTGGCTCTCCTCTTGGGCTACCTTGGCGGCTTGCCTCCAGTGAAAGCAAAGAAGTTCTCCTCAATTTCTTGTTTTTCTAGGGAGACGTTTCAGCTCAGCTTAGCCTTGGGGGGCTTCCATGCGTTCACATTAGCTTCTTTATGGCAGTTCGTTTTTTTTTTGTTCTTGGCAGCTACTGAATTTTCTCAAGAATAATTTCCTCGACAGAGTTACTCCCAGGCTTCCTTAGGCGCAAGTTAAATACCTTAGCTTCTGCTTCAAATAGTTTAAGGTTGTCTTTGTTGTCGTCGCTAATCTTCTCCTCTTCTTTCTCGACCTCATGAACCCCAACAGTTTTATTCTTCTCCTCATCCTCCTCTTTAGCCCATTTTTCATATACCAACTTTACTGAAGTTATGTCAAATTCTTTAATAGACGTAAATATCACTTGTTTGGACACATCCTTCGTATGCATGCTCCACAATTGAAATAGAGTCAACGTTTCATCAAATGTGGTAGCAGCAACCTTTGCGTTACGTAAACTGGATTTATGGTTACTTATTTTTGGCTCTTTAAATTATCAAATTAAATTACATGTTTTTATATATAGTTAGCTTTCGAATTAGATATATTAAAATTAAAGACATTTTTAAGTGACCCCACTTATATACTACTTAGATGTCTTAGTTCTATATTTCTCTATCTATGTTGTTGTTGATATGGTATAAATATAAAAAGAGATAATCCAAATTAGGATGAACACAAGAGCAACTTAAGTTTTAGTAAAATTATTTAAGATAACATTTTGTCCTTGAATCAATAAATTGTTCTTGAGGAATTCGGTAAACAGAATATTGTTGTTTAACAAGGAGTAGAAATTACAAAAGTGACTAAATTTTTCGTATAAAATGAGTTGTGCAACTTTTATGGAATTCTTTACCACAATTCTTGCAATTTCTTTTTACTGTTTCTTGCTATTAATAATGAACATAAGTTTCATGGCAGGTGTGTGATGTTGTATTTGAATTATACAAAACAAAGAACCGAAATAACTATATATGTATATATATTTCATGCCACTTAGAAATACCTATTATTCTCAACCTCGCTTCTTACCCAAAGAAGGATATTAGAGCTTTATTGTAACGCTTTCATTTACGATTTTATAAATTAGCTATATTCATTGTGTTAAAATGTATTAACGCACTGATATTGTACTATGATTTGGATTTATTTCTTACATCGCCTTGTTTCTCGACATTCTTGGCTCTCTTCTGGGGCTACCTAGGCGGCTTGCCTCCTGTGAAAGCAAAGAAGTTCTCCTCAATTTCTTGTTTTGCTAGTGAGACGTTTAAGCTCAGGTTAACCTTGGGGGGGGGGGGGGGGTCCGTACGTTCACATTAGCCTCTTTATGGCAGTTCGTTTTTTTGTTCTAGGCAGCTGACGACTGAATTTTCACTAGAATAATTTCCTCGAGAGACTTGCTCGCAGGCTTCCGTAAGTTAAATACCTTTGCTTCTACTTCAATCGCTTGAAGGTTGTCTTTGTTCTCGTCGTTAATATTCTCCTCTTCTTTCTCGACCTCCTCAACCCCAACACTTTTATTCTTCTCCTCATCCACCTCTTTAGCACATTTTTCATTTACCAACTTTACTGAAGTTATGTCAAATTTTTTAATAGAAGAATATATCACTTGTTTGGACACATCCCTCGTATGCATGCTCCGCAATTGAAATAGAGTCAATGCTTGATCAAATGTGGTAGCAACAACCTTTGCGTTACGTAAACTGGATTTATGGGTTCTTATTTTTGGCTCGTTAAATTATCAAATTAAATTACATGTTTTTATATATAGATAGCTTTCGTATTAGATATGTTAAAATTAAAGACATGTTTAAGTGACTCCACTTATATACTACTTAGATGTCTTAGTTATATATTTCTCTATCTATATTGGTGTTGATCTGGTATAAAAATAAAAAGAGATAATCAAAAAATTAGGAGGAAAACAATGGGCACTTAAGTTTTAGTAAAATTATTTAAGATAACATTTGGTCCTTGAAAAAATAAATTATTATTGAGGAATTCAATAAACAGAATATTGTTGTTTAACAAGGAGTAGAAATTATAATTGTGACTAAGTTTTTCGTATAAAATGAGTTGTGCAACTTTTATGGAATTCTTTTCCACCATTCTTGCAATTTTTCTTTACTTTTTCTTGCTTTTAATAATGAACTTAAATTTCATGGAAGGTGTGATGTTGTATTTGAATTATACAAAACAAATAACTAAAATATATATAAATATATATATATATATACATATATATATATATATTGTTTGCCACTTAGAAATACCTTTTTTCTCAATCGGGCTTTTTACCCAAAGAATGAGATTAGAGCTTTATTGTAACGCTTTCATTTACGATTTTATAAATTAGCTAT
The DNA here is from genome assembly GCA_948329865.1 of Linaria vulgaris. NCBI lineage: Eukaryota > Viridiplantae > Streptophyta > Magnoliopsida > Lamiales > Plantaginaceae > Linaria > Linaria vulgaris. The sequence goes on along the minus strand of OX415250.1, from coordinate 116,061,137 downwards.
ATTCATTGCGGTACAATGTATTAACGCAATGATATTGTACTATCATTTGGATTTATTTCTTACATCGCCTTGTTTCTGGATATTCTTGGCTCTCCTCTTGGGCTACCTTGGCGGCTTGCCTCCAGTGAAAGCAAAGAAGTTCTCCTCAATTTCTTGTTTTGCTAGGGAGACGTTTCAGCTCAGCTTAGCCTTGGGGGGCTTCCATGCGTTCACATTAGCTTCTTTATGGCAGTTCGTTTTTTTTTTGTTCTTGGCAGCTACTGAATTTTCTCAAGAATAATTTCCTCGAGAGAGTTACTCCCAGGCTTCCTTAGGCGCAAGTTAAATACCTTTGCTTCTGCTTCAAATGGTTTAAGGTTGTCTTTGTTGTCGTCGCTAATCTTCTCCTCTTCTTTCTCGACCTCATGAACCCCAACAGTTTTATTCTTCTCCTCATCCTCCTCTTTAGCCCATTTTTCATATACCAACTTTACTGAAGTTATGTCAAATTCTTTAATAGACGTAAATATCACTTGTTTGGACACATCCTTCGTATGCATGCTCCACAATTGAAATAGAGTCAACGTTTCATCAAATGTGGTAGCAGCAACCTTTGCGTTACGTAAACTGGATTTATGGTTACTTATTTTTGGCTCTTTAAATTATCAAATTAAATTACATGTTTTTATATATAGTTAGCTTTCGAATTAGATATATTAAAATTAAAGACATTTTTAAGTGACCCCACTTATATACTACTTAGATGTCTTAGTTCTATATTTCTCTATCTATGTTGTTGTTGATATGGTATAAATATAAAAAGAGATAATCCAAATTAGGATGAACACAAGAGCAACTTAAGTTTTAGTAAAATTATTTAAGATAACATTTTGTCCTTGAATCAAAAAATTGTTCTTGAGGAATTCGGTAAACAGAATATTGTTGTTTAACAAGGAGTAGAAATTATAAAAGTGACTAAATTTTTCGTATAAAATGAGTTGTGCAACTTTTATGGAATTCTTTACCACAATTCTTGCAATTTCTTTTTACTGTTTCTTGCTATTAATAATGAACATAAGTTTCATGGCAGGTGTGTGATGTTGTATTTGAATTATACAAAACAAAGAACCGAAATAACTATATATGTATATATATTTCATGCCACTTAGAAATACCTATTATTCTCAACCTCGCTTCTTACCCAAAGAAGGATATTAGAGCTTTATTGTAACGCTTTCATTTACGATTTTATAAATTAGCTATATTCATTGTGTTAAAATGTATTAACGCACTGATATTGTACTATGATTTGGATTTATTTCTTACATCGCCTTGTTTCTCGACATTCTTGGCTCTCTTCTGTGGCTACCTAGGCGGCTTGCCTCCTGTGAAAGCAAAGAAGTTCTCCTCAATTTCTTGTTTTGCTAGTGAGACGTTTAAGCTCAGGTTAACCTTGGGGGGGGGGGGGGGGTCCGTACGTTCACATTAGCCTCTTTATGGCAGTTCGTTTTTTTGTTCTAGGCAGCTGACGACTGAATTTTCACTAGAATAATTTCCTCGAGAGACTTGCTCGCAGGCTTCCGTAAGTTAAATACCTTTGCTTCTACTTCAATCGCTTGAAGGTTGTCTTTGTTCTCGTCGTTAATATTCTCCTCTTCTTTCTCGACCTCCTCAACCCCAACACTTTTATTCTTCTCCTCATCCACCTCTTTAGCACATTTTTCATTTACCAACTTTACTGAAGTTATGTCAAATTTTTTAATAGAAGAATATATCACTTGTTTGGACACATCCCTCGTATGCATGCTCCGCAATTGAAATAGAGTCAATGCTTGATCAAATGTGGTAGCAACAACCTTTGCGTTACGTAAACTGGATTTATGGGTTCTTATTTTTGGCTCGTTAAATTATCAAATTAAATTACATGTTTTTATATATAGATAGCTTTCGTATTAGATATGTTAAAATTAAAGACATGTTTAAGTGACTCCACTTATATACTACTTAGATGTCTTAGTTATATATTTCTCTATCTATATTGGTGTTGATCTGGTATAAAAATAAAAAGAGATAATCAAAAAATTAGGAGGAAAACAATGGCCACTTAAGTTTTAGTAAAATTATTTAAGATAACATTTGGTCCTTGAAAAAATAAATTATTATTGAGGAATTCAATAAACAGAATATTGTTGTTTAACAAGGAGTAGAAATTATAATTGTGACTAAGTTTTTCGTATAAAATGAGTTGTGCAACTTTTATGGAATTCTTTTCCACCATTCTTGCAATTTTTCTTTACTTTTTCTTGCTTTTAATAATGAACTTAAATTTCATGGAAGGTGTGATGTTGTATTTGAATTATACAAAACAAATAACTAAAATATATATAAATATATATATATATATACATATATATATATATATATTGTTTGCCACTTAGAAATACCTTTTTTCTCAATCGCGCTTTTTACCCAAAGAATGAGATTAGAGCTTTATTGTAACGCTTTCATTTACGATTTTATAAATTAGCTATATTCATTGCGGTACAATGTATTAACGCAATGATATTGTACTATCATTTGGATTTATTTCTTACATCGCCTTGTTTCTGGATATTCTTGGCTCTCCTCTTGGGCTACCTTGGCGGCTTGCCTCCAGTGAAAGCAAAGAAGTTCTCCTCAATTTCTTGTTTTGCTAGGGAGACGTTTCAGCTCAGCTTAGCCTTGGGGGGCTTCCATGCGTTCACATTAGCTTCTTTATGGCAGTTCGTTTTTTTTTTTGTTCTTGGCAGCTACTGAATTTTCTCAAGAATAATTTCCTCGAGAGAGTTACTCCCAGGCTTCCTTAGGCGCAAGTTAAATACCTTTGCTTCTGCTTCAAATGGTTTAAGGTTGTCTTTGTTGTCGTCGCTAATCTTCTCCTCTTCTTTCTCGACCTCATGAACCCCAACAGTTTTATTCTTCTCCTCATCCTCCTCTTTAGCCCATTTTTCATATACCAACTTTACTGAAGTTATGTCAAATTGTTTAATAGACGTAAATATCACTTGTTTGGACACATCCTTCGTATGCATGCTCCACAATTGAAATAGAGTCAACGTTTCATCAAATGTGGTAGCAGCAACCTTTGCGTTACGTAAACTGGATTTATGGTTACTTATTTTTGGCTCTTTAAATTATCAAATTAAATTACATGTTTTTATATATAGTTAGCTTTCGAATTAGATATATTAAAATTAAAGACATTTTTAAGTGACCCCACTTATATACTACTTAGATGTCTTAGTTCTATATTTCTCTATCTATGTTGTTGTTGATATGGTATAAATATAAAAAGAGATAATCCAAATTAGGATGAACACAAGAGCAACTTAAGTTTTAGTAAAATTATTTAAGATAACATTTTGTCCTTGAATCAAAAAATTGTTCTTGAGGAATTCGGTAAACAGAATATTGTTGTTTAACAAGGAGTAGAAATTATAAAAGTGACTAAATTTTTCGTATAAAATGAGTTGTGCAACTTTTATGGAATTCTTTACCACAATTCTTGCAATTTCTTTTTACTGTTTCTTGCTATTAATAATGAACATAAGTTTCATGGCAGGTGTGTGATGTTGTATTTGAATTATACAAAACAAAGAACCGAAATAACTATATATGTATATATATTTCATGCCACTTAGAAATACCTATTATTCTCAACCTCGCTTCTTACCCAAAGAAGGATATTAGAGCTTTATTGTAACGCTTTCATTTACGATTTTATAAATTAGCTATATTCATTGTGTTAAAATGTATTAACGCACTGATATTGTACTATGATTTGGATTTATTTCTTACATCGCCTTGTTTCTCGACATTCTTGGCTCTCTTCTGGGGCTACCTAGGCGGCTTGCCTCCTGTGAAAGCAAAGAAGTTCTCCTCAATTTCTTGTTTTGCTAGTGAGACGTTTAAGCTCAGGTTAACCTTGGGAGGGGGGGGGGGGGTCCGTACGTTCACATTAGCCTCTTTATGGCAGTTCGTTTTTTTGTTCTAGGCAGCTGACGACTGAATTTTCACTAGAATAATTTCCTCGAGAGACTTGCTCGCAGGCTTCCGTAAGTTAAATACCTTTGCTTCTACTTCAATCGCTTGAAGGTTGTCTTTGTTCTCGTCGTTAATATTCTCCTCTTCTTTCTCGACCTCCTCAACCCCAACACTTTTATTCTTCTCCTCATCCACCTCTTTAGCACATTTTTCATTTACCAACTTTACTGAAGTTATGTCAAATTTTTTAATAGAAGAATATATCACTTGTTTGGACACATCCCTCGTATGCATGCTCCGCAATTGAAATAGAGTCAATGCTTGATCAAATGTGGTAGCAACAACCTTTGCGTTACGTAAACTGGATTTATGGGTTCTTATTTTTGGCTCGTTAAATTATCAAATTAAATTACATGTTTTTATATATAGATAGCTTTCGTATTAGATATGTTAAAATTAAAGACATGTTTAAGTGACTCCACTTATATACTACTTAGATGTCTTAGTTATATATTTCTCTATCTATATTGGTGTTGATCTGGTATAAAAATAAAAAGAGATAATCAAAAAATTAGGAGGAAAACAATGGCCACTTAAGTTTTAGTAAAATTATTTAAGATAATATTTGGTCCTTGAAAAAATAAATTATTATTGAGGAATTCAATCAACAGAATATTGTTGTTTAACAAGGAGTAGAAATTATAATTGTGACTAAGTTTTTCGTATAAAATGAGTTGTGCAACTTTTATGGAATTCTTTTCCACCATTCTTGCAATTTTTCTTTACTTTTTCTTGCTTTTAATAATGAACTTAAATTTCATGGAAGGTGTGATGTTGTATTTGAATTATACAAAACAAATAACTAAAATATATATAAATATATATATATATATACATATATATATATATTGTTTGCCACTTAGAAATACCTTTTTTCTCAATCGCGCTTTTTACCCAAAGAATGAGATTAGAGCTTTATTGTAACGCTTTCATTTACGATTTTATAAATTAGCTATATTCATTGCGGTACAATGTATTAACGCAATGATATTGTACTATCATTTGGATTTATTTCTTATATCGCCTTGTTTCTGGATATTCTTGGCTCTCCTCTTGGGCTACCTTGGCGGCTTGCCTCCAGTGAAAGCAAAGAAGTTCTCCTCAATTTCTTGTTTTGCTAGGGAGACGTTTCAGCTCAGCTTAGCCTTGGGGGGCTTCCATGCGTTCACATTAGCTTCTTTATGGCAGTTCGTTTTTTTTTGTTCTTGGCAGCTACTGAATTTTCTCAGGAATAATTTCCTCGAGAGAGTTACTCCCAGGCTTCCTTAGGCGCAAGTTAAATACCTTTGCTTCTGCTTCAAATGGTTTAAGGGTGTCTTTGTTGTCGTCGCTAATCTTCTCCTCTTCTTTCTCGACCTCATGAACCCCAGCACTTTTATTCTTCTCCTCATCCGCCTCTTTGGCCCATTTTTCATATACCAACTTTACTGAAGTTATGTCAAATTCTTTAATAGACGAATATATCACTTGTTTGGACACATCCTTCGTATGCATGCTCCACAATTGAAATAGAGTCAACGTTTCATCAAATGTGGTAGCAGCAACCTTTGCGTTACGTAAACTCAATTTATGGTTATTTATTTTTGGCTCGTTAAATTATCAAATTAAATTACATGTTTTTATATATAGTTAGCCTTCGTCTTAGATATATTGAAATTACGGACATGTTTAAGTGACCCCACTTATATACTACTTAAATGTCTTAGTTATATATTTCTCTATCTATGTTGTTGTTGATCTTGAATAAAAATAAAAGAGATAATCAAAATTTTTTTTTTTGGAACAAAGAGCTGCACTTTTTATTACCAAAACAGAGAAAGTTACAATCCGATCATAAGGATCCAGGAATCAAACATGCTTAAATACTTCTAAGCCTCAATATCATTTAACACTCTAAAACCCTTTGCATTTGGGTGAACATTTTGATATCTCTCCTGACTCTACATATTATAGTATCAATGATATCCTTTCCCATATGCAGATTCAGGTTGGTATTGTTGAAGATCATATCATTTCTATTCTTCCATATGTGGTAGATTGCTTCTGTAGCAGCCACTTTCACAAGTTTACTTCTCCATCCCTTCTTGGTTCCCTTTCTCAATATCCAGTCCAAGTTCAGCCCCCAACTATTATTATTTCTTGGTATTGGTATCAGCATCCAGTTCAGAATCTCTTGCCAAGTCTTTTTAGCAGTGCCACATTCAAAGAAGAGATGATCAGCAGTTTCTGTGCTCTTGCAAATACAACACATCCCATCAGTATGTATCCCAAATTTCTGCAGTCTATCTTTAGTAGGGATTCTAGATAGGCAATAAAGCCACAGTATAAATACAGCCCGAGGTCTTGCCATGTTACCAAAACTAGTTTTCTCCATGCCACAGGGTTTTTTTCTCCTATGATTTCCTTATAGATCACTGCGGTTTTGTACTTCCCTTTTTTCTTCATATCCTCCCATCCATTTGACTGCATTAGATCTCTACATTTCAGCATAGCTTTCATGATCCATGAACAGTTGGTAGGTTCTCTGTAGTTCAGGACATTTTCCCCTTTTATGTAGTATGTATGTATCCATTTAACCCACAGTATGTCAGTCTTCATTTGTAGATTCCACATAAGCTTGGCAGTGTTGGCTCTATTCCACTCAACCAGAGATATGATGTTGAGACCTCCAGCAAATTTGGGGTCACAAATTTTTTCCCAGGCCACTGGTGCCTTTCTGCTCACTTCCTCTTTACCAGTCCAGAGGAATGTTCTACACATTGTTTCTATGTGTTTGAGGACCTTCTTTGGGAGGGGAAAAATTTGCATCCAGTAGTTTGTCACTGCAAATATGACACTCCTGATCAGTTGAGTTCTCCCAGCATAACTGAGTAATTTGGCTACCCAATGGTGAATGCGCTCAAGTATTTTGTCTATGAGCATTCTGCATATGTTGACAGTGAGTTTTCTGCTGCTGAGGGGGACCCCCAAGTACTTGAAAGGTAGTTCCCCCTTAGTGAATTATGTAGTTTGGAGAATGAGAGTTTGAGTATTATTCTGAGTCCCCCCAAAGTATACTTTGCATTTCTTGTGGTTCACTTTAAGGCCTGTGGAATCAGAGAACTCTTTGAGTCTATCCATCAGGAGTTGGACTGATTTTGCATCTCCTCTGCTGAACATGAGTACATCATCTGCAAAGCAGATGTGGGTAATTCCTAGCTTCTCACATTTGGGGTGAAAATTGAAATATGGCTGTATCTTGATCTTAGCCATTGTTCTGTGTAGGTATTCCATTATTAGAACAAAGAGGAGGGGAGACACAGAATCCCCTTGTCTAAGTCCTCTTCTGGCTTTCAACAGTTTGCTAGGACTACCATTTATAGAGTATCTGTAGGAAACAGTTGTCATGGCCACCATAATCCAGGAGATAAACTGATTTGGAATTCCCATTTCTCTCATTATTACCTCTAATGCTTGCCACTCCACGGTATCATATGCTTTCTGTAGGTCCATCTGAATAGTACATCTTGGAGAGATATGCTTTCTGGTGTAGCCTCTGATCAGTTAATGAGCAAGCACGATATTGTCATGGATGATTTTACTAGGTATGAAGGCAAATTGGGTTTCATGGACTATTTCATTGACCACTTCACCAATTCTTCTGGTCAAAATCTTTGAGATGATTTTGTAGAAGGTGGAGCAGCAGGAGATAGGTCTCATATCTTGCATTGTCTTAGCATTATTGTTTTTGGGAATAAGGGTTACCAATGAGCAATTTAGAGCAGCATAGATTCTGTTATGGTTGAAAAACTCTCTTATCCCTGCAATGACATCCTGTTTAATCACAGGCCAGGCAGACTTGTAGAATTTAGCATTAAACCCATCCAAACCTGGTGTTTTATGGTCTCCTATGGATTTAAGGGCCTCCCAGATCTCCTTTTCAGTAATTGTAGTGATTAATCCAGCTCCAGATTTTTGTGATAACTGTTTCCCATTACTCATAGCTTCCACATCCACATACTTCAGATTCTGATTATTTGTGCCCACTAAGCCCCTGTAGAATTTAAGAACCTCCTCTTCTATCTAATCAGCTTCTGTGATCTGTCTACCATTTGCATCTTCCAACTTATGAATACCCACTTTTTTGTTCTTTGCTTTGGTAGTTGCATGGAAATAGGCATTGTTTCCATCTCCCAATTGAATTCAGGTAGCTTTAGAAGTCTGTTGCAAAATTTTTTCCTCTTTTTCCAGACTGTCCAGTAGCTTAGCAGAACATTTCTTGACCTGGTTGATATACTCTTCTTTAAATATATCTCTCTGTAATCTCTCTTGAGCCTGTTGAAGTTCTTCCCTGGCCTCCTGTATATGCTGAGGATTTATTCTTATTCTCTTGGTCATGTTTTGGATGATAGGTTGTAATCTCAAGAGTTTATGCCATACTACATACATTGGCCTACCCTCCAGTGGTTGTTGCCAGTTCTCCTTTACTTGTGTCATGAAGTCATGCTCTTCAGTCACACAGTTAATGAATTTGAAGCATTTTCCTTTCCTTTTCACTTGGTAAGTGTTAGGAGTGATTTTCAGGGGGTTATGATCAGAGATATGAGCCTGCATAATATCCACTCTGCTGTCTGGATAGGTTAGAAACCAGTCTCTGTTGCAAACCACTCTATCAATTCTGGAGTATATAGGGTCTTCCAGATGTCTATTAGACCATGTAAAGTGGTCTCCACATGTATCATGTTCATGGAGATCCTCATGTTTCATCATATCTTCTAGATCAGCATATTCTTGATATAGAACTTGATGCCCTCCTATTCTGTCATTCATTGTGAGGACATTGTTGTAATCTCCCACCAGCATCCATGGTCCATTCACAATCCCAGCCAACTTCTTTATGTCTTGCCAAAGCCTTCTCCTCTGTTCAATTTTATTATGGGCATATATAGCAGTCATATGCCACATGAGTTTACTATCTTTGCCATAAGCTGTGCATTGAATAAATTGATCTGAACATTCTCTGAATTGGATGTCCATCTGCTCAGTGTTCCATATCACCCATATTCTTCCATTTCCATGATGGGAGTAGTTGTGCAGAATATCCCATTTGTGACCCAACTTTTTTGTGATGCTCTCCATGTTCACTCTTTTAACTCTAGTTTCTACTAGGACAGCACAAGAGACCTGTAGTTTGTTGAGGTGGGAGATAACCTCCAGGTGTCTTGCTCTCTTATTTATCCCCCTTACATTCCAACTTAGGATCATAACTGGATGTCAGGTGGTTTCCCAGGGCTTTTTCCTACCCTGAGAGCCTGGAATCCATTCATATCTTCAATGACCATACTCTTCTCTTTCCCTGACCTTGGGGTACCCTTGGTGTCCTTCCCTACACTTATCCACTGTTCCTTATGTGCCTCTTCTCCTGCCTCTTCTTCTTCTGAATTGGTGATTGGAGGTTTGGGCTGATCTGCTACCTTTTTGGCTTTCCATTGCTTGCTTGGGATCTGTTTTGTTGTGTTGCAAACATGCCCCATGGTTTTGCATTTGGGGCAATAAGGGGGTGTCCACTCATATTCCACCCTCTGGATCAGTTTGTTGCCCTTTTTATCTTTCACAGTGATATTCTTCTTCAATTCTACTGTTATGTCCACTTCAACTAGGACTCTGGCATATGACACTCTTAGCTTTTTTGCAGTGCATTCATCCATCATAATAGGTTTTCCTATTGCACTTGTGATTTTGCTAATACTCCTTTCACCCCAATACACTAGAGGCAATTGAGGCAGAGTTATCCATATGGGTACAACTCTCAACATGCTTTCCTTAAAATTAAAATTTGCATTCCATTCTCTTAGAAACATTGGCTTTCTAAAAATGGTATATGGCCCTGCTTGTTGCACCGCCTCCGGGAATTTCGCAAAGTTGGTCCTTTAAAGAATCCACTTTTCAAAATTAGTCCTCTAAAGCAACTTAGTTTCAAAATTGGTCCTTTTTCGTTGAAGTTACGAATCTACCCTTCATTTCAGTTTTTTTCCTTCAATTTTGATTCAAATCTTTTGAGTTATTAAATGCATACCCAATAAATCTTATATTAAATTAAAGGAGAATTGAAAAATTAATGCCCATATTATAAAATAAATAAAATTTCATTTCTAGTTACTTATAAAATATTTATAAAGTTTAAAATTTTGATTATATAATATCAAGTAATATATTTTTTTTCATTCTCTTGACGGATTCCAAAATAGAAGAAAATGAGTATTTGAAACCAAAATTTAAATCACTTATATATCTTTATGTGATAAAAGAAATATTATATTTATAATAATATATCTTTATGTATTAAAAAAAATTATATTTAATTCCAGAATATATATAAATATAATATATATATATATATATATATATGTATTACAATATATTTATATCTATTATATCTATTACAATATGCAATATATACATAAAAAATGTTTAATTTAAAATATATTACTTTTTATTTTTGAAAAAAAAAACATCATTGAAAAAAACATCATTGAACATGATGGGTTCAGGCGCGGGGGGGGGGGGGGGGGGGGGGGTAGGTGGGTGCAGGACGATGGTTGTTTTTTTTTTAAAAAAATCTAGATATAAATATATTGTAATACATAATGATTATTTTTATATATATATATATATATTCTTGAGAAACGAAATTTAATTTGAAATCTTCCCATAGTTTATTGAACCTAAGAAGTATATAAAATATAGAGGTTTATTTTTAGGATGTTAAAATATGGTTATTATAAAATTGTGGGGTGTAAATATAATTATTCAAAAGATAAAAAATAAAACTAAAAAAAAAATAAAAAAAATGAAGGGCAGATTCGTAACTTCAACGAAAAAAGACCAATGAGACACAATAGAGGACCAATTTTGAAACTAAAGTTGCTTTAGAGGACTAAAAACGGCCCTTGCCACTTTAGAGGACTAATTTTGAAAAGTGGATTCTTTAAAGGACCAACTTTGCAAAATTCCCCACCGCCTCCATATCTTCTTTACATTGGAATTTAACCAAGAAATATCCCTCATCATTATAATATAGATCTGGTAAGGAGACAAAGTTCCAAGTGTTTACCATGAACAATCGAACTGCATTCATAGAAAGATCAGCTCCCATCGCATACAGCACCAGTGTGTTTTTCCAGAATAATAGCTCTGATTCGATATCCTCTTCTTCAATTTCCACTTCAATTTCCCCATCCACCAGCTTAGGCGCAATGTAGCTTACCCCCAATCCGTTGGCTGGTTTTCTGTTCCCCTTTATGATATCGACCCACAGGATTCTTCTTTCCGGTTCCAGTCCTACCTTTGGGTTTTCATCTGTCTCAGTACCCGTCGTTGGCGTGAATATTTGCTCAGGGCTAGTATCTGTTGTGTTCGAATCTTCATTCTCTCTTGTCGTCTCCATGCTCGTGTTCGTCAGTGAAGGGAAAATAGCTCTCACCACAGTCGCCGGCGTCGTTGCCACCTTTTTCGGCCGGCCACGAAGTCGTTTCGCTTTGGATTTGGGCATATTTTCCGTTAGGTAATCAATTCGCACCTAGATTCGCCCGTTGTGTGTTTTTTTGGGGGCGCGTAGATAATCAAAAATTAGGATGAACACAAGAGCAACTTAAGTTTTAGTAAAATTATTTAAGATAACATTTGGTCCTTGAATAAATAAATTATTCTTGTGGAATTCAATAAACATAATATTGTTGTTTAACAAGTAGTAGAAATTATAAAAGTGACTAAATTTTTCGTATAAATGAGTTGTGCAACTTTTATAGAATTCTTTACCTCCATTCTTGCAATTTCTTTTTACTTTTTCTTGCTATTAATGATGAACATAAGTTTAATGGCAGGTGTGTGATGTTGTATTTGAATTATACAAAACAAAGAACCCAAAAAACAATATATATATATATATATATATATATATATATATATATATTTCATGCCACTTAGAAATACCAATTTTCTCAACCGCGCTTTTTACCCAAAGAAGGAGATTAGAGCTTTATTGTAACGCTTTCATTTACGATTTTATAAATTAGCTATATTCATTGTGTTAAAATGTATTAACGCAATGATATTGTACTATGATTTGGATTTATTTCTTACATCGCCTTGTTTCTCGACATTCTTGGCTCTCTTCTGGGGCTACCTAGGCGGCTTGCCTCCAGTGAAAGCAAAGAAGTTCTCCTCGGTTTCTTGTTTTGCTTGTGAGACGTTTAAACTCAGGTTAACCTTGGGGGGGGGGGGGGGTCCTTACGTTCACATTAGCCTCTTTATGGAAGTACGTTTTTTTGTTCTAGGCAGCTGACGACTGAATTTTCACTAGAATAATTGCCTCGAGAGACTTGCTCGCAGGCTTCCGTAGCCGTAAGTTAAATACCTTTGCTTCTACTTCAATAGCTTGAAGGTTGTCTTTGTTCTCGTCGCTAATATTCTCCTCTTCTTTCTCGACCTTCTCAACCCCAACACTTTTATTCTTCTCCTCATCCACCTCTTTAGCACATTTTTCATTTACCAACTTTACTGAAGTTATGTCAAATTTTTTAATAGAAGAATATATCACTTGTTTGGACACATCCTTCGTATGCATGCTCCGCGATTGAAATAGAGTCAATGCTTGATCAAATGTGATAGCAACAACCTTTGCGTTACGTAAACTGGATTTATGGGTTCTTATTTTTGGCTCGTTAAATTATCAAATTAAATTACATGTTTTTATATATAGATAGCTTTCGTATTAGATATGTTAAAATTAAAGACATGTTTAAGTGACTCCACTTATCTACTACTTAGATGTCTTAGTTATATATTTCTCTATCTATATTGGTGTTGATCTGGTATAAAAATAAAAAGAGATAATCAAAAAATTAGGAGGAAAACAATGGCCACTTAAGTTTTAGTAAAATTATTTAAGATAACATTTGGTCCTTGCACTACAACAGATTTGGCCTTTTCCGTCGGGCCCGGCGTTTTGGGCCGACGGAAAAGGCCCATTTTTTCGGTCGGGGTAAAAAAACGACGGAAAAGCCCTTTTCCGTCGGGTACAAGCCGACGGAAAAGGGCCTTTTTTTTTCCGTCGGTAAAAAGCCGACGGAAAAGGGCTTTTCTATAAATACCCCTTATTCTACCCACTTAATTCATTCATTCTTCCCATCCTCCAAAAACTATCTACTTTCTCTCCCAAAAATTCTTAATAACTAACAAAAATTTATCCATATTCCTTAACTTATAATTAGAGTTTATTATTTGTTTTATTATTTTATTTCTACTTATGTTTTATTCATTATCTAACTAATAATAACTATAAAAAATTTATATTATCAAGATTTTATTTTAAATACGAAATTTTATTTATTATAATAAATAATTTAAAAAAATTGCTCGAATATGTGAATGTTATTATTTAAATCTATTTCTTTTAAATTAAATCTCCAAAAAATTATAAAATAATTATTTAAAATCGATTTCTTTTAAATAAATCGGCACAAAATCATAAACCAATTATTTTAAAACGATTTATTTTAAATCAATTGTTTTAAATCGTTTTTTTAATTTTTTAAAAAAAATTTTAAACCCTTTTCCGTCGGCTTAAAGCCGACGGAAAAGCCCTATAGCGTCGGCTTAAAGCTGATGGAAAAGGGCTATACCGTCGGCTTTAAGCCGACGGAAAAGCCCTATACCGTCGGCTTTAAGCCGACGGAAACGCCCTATACCGTCGGCTTAAAGCCGACGGTATAGGAAAAAGGCTTTTCCGTCGGCTTAAGGCAGACGGAAAAGCCCTTTTCCGTCGGTAAAAATCCGACGGAAAAAAGCTTTAGTGACGAGCTTTTTTCCGTCGGGTTTTTCCGACGGTTTTTGCCGACGGAAAAGGGTATTTCCGTCGGAAAAAGTCCCTTTACCGTCGGTTTTTGAGCCGTCGGTAAAGCCCAAATCTGTTGTAGTGTTGAATAAATAAATTATTATTGAGGAATTCAATAAACAGAATATTGTTGTTTAACAAGGAGTAGAAATTATAAGAGTGACTAAGTTTTTCGTATAAAATGAGTTGTGCAACTTTTATGGAATTCTTTTCCACCATTCTTGCAATTTTTCTTTACTTTTTCTTGCTTTTAATAATGAACTTAAATTTCATGGCAGGTGTGATGTTGTATTTGAATTATACAAAACAAATAACTAATATATATATATATATATATATATATATATATATATACTAGCAACAAAGTGCACGCGGAGACCGCGTGCAAATTTTCATGCCGCGTAAAGGGTATTTTGGGCTAAACGTTTTTTTTCGTTTTTTACAGTAATTTATGCAATAACAAAGAAAATCTATACGATAGACGTGACTATAAAATATGTAAATATATAAAATTTTGACGTAAGTCACTGGAGTGTGTTGTTTTCACCGAACTTTTCAATAACATTGCAATACTTCTGTTTTACAAAAGAGAATATAAAATAAAAGTCTTAATATTTCAATCATTACAAAAGACGACTAATTTTGCTCATAGAGAATATATAAGTGTGATAAGTATTTAAATGTAACGTTTATTATAAATGATTTGTATCAGTGATAAAATCTAGTATAATTGATAAAATTTAAACTTTTGAGGTAAATTAAAAAAATAATACATTACTTGAAGTTATTGGTCCAAACTAACCATTAATAATAATGCCTTACGATCTATTTTCCGAAAGAAGAGTGTATAAACTAAAAGACCTTAGAGCACATAACTCAATAGAACCAAAAAAGAAATAACAAACAAATACAACCGTAACAATAAATGAATTTCTATTCAATATATAAACATTGGCTATAAATTGTTAGAAGTCAATATAGAGTAGTCACCCGGACCAGGCTTGTGTTATTGTAATACAATCTCCTCTCTTATTTTTATTTTTATTTTTTATGAGGAAAAAAGAGAAAATCTTATATTATTAATAATAGATAATGGATATAGTTTCCGAATATGAGAAACTGTGACACCAATCAGATAGCCCCAAAAAAACAAATTCTAACACCAATACCATCATTAATTAATTTGTAAAACATTGTTAAAATCAATTTTATAATAATTAAACTGACGGAATCAAGCAATCAAATAAATATAGGAGATAAGATTAATTGATTAGGTATTTTACCTTAAAAGATTCGAAGTTATCAAACTGGAAAATAAAATTAAGGAAATAAAAAACGAAAACATAAACAAACAATATGTTTTAATAAAAACATTTTATATCAACTAATTATGGCAATTAAGAAAGAAATTATAAGAAAACAAAAGCAATAAATATAACGAAAGATGTACCTTAAGTTAATATAATATTGTGAATATAAATCTTCTTTCTCGCTGCATAACAACAACAAACCAATCAATTCACGAATTTTTTTTTTTAACTCATCAATTCACGAATTAATTAGCATACAAATCAGAGAAACCACAAAAAAATGGTGGCAAACAATATGACATGATCATAAATAATAATGGGGAATCAATTACAATATCTATATGTAATTGTAATAACAAAGAAATTAACCATAAACAAAACAGGATAAATCAAACAATTGAATAAAATCGTAGAGCAAAAGGAAACAACATTGAAAGAAATGTGTGGATATTTGCTTAAATAACGAAGTATAGGTGGTTAAATTGCTAGATTTAAAAATCCCCTTCTTTGGAGAGAGAGCGAGAGCTAGAATGTGTTTTTTGTATTTTTTTTAATAATTGCAACGGGAAGATAAATACTTAAATGATAACTTCCTTAATCCTCATGCATCTTGAATTGTGGGGCTGTTAAAGTTTAAATTTGAATTTTTTTTAAGATTTGCCCGGTTTTGAATTTAAGAAACAGGAGTAGTGGGGAAGTTTTGGTCTTGGTGCTACAAACTTCTATATGATGTCTTTGCTTGTATTATTAATAGATATTTGATTCCACTTAGAAATACCTAATTTTCTCAATCGCGCTTTTTATCCAAATAATGAGATTATAGCCTTATTATAACGCTTTCATTTACGATTTTATAAATCCGCTATATTCATTGCGGTAAAATGTATTAACGCAATGATATTGTATTATAATTTGGATTTATTTCTTACATCGCCTTGTTTCTAGACATTCTTGGCTCTCTTCTGGGGCTACCTAGGCGGCTTGCCTCTAGTGAAAGCAAAGAAGTTCTCCTCATTTTCTTGTTTTGCTAGGGAGACGTTTAAGCTCAGCATTCCATACGTTCACATTGGCCTATTTATGAAAGTTCATTTTTTTTGTTCTTGGCAGCTGACTGAATTTTCTCAAGAATAATTTCCTCGAGAGACTTGTTTGCATGTTTTCGTGGCCGTGATTTAAATACCTTTGCTTCTTCTTCAATCACTTTAGGGTTGTCTTTGTTGTTGTCTCTAACCCTAGCACTTTTATTCTTCTCCGCATCCGCCTCTTTAGCCCATTTTTCATTTACCAGCTTTACTGAAGTTATGTCAAATTCTTTAATAGAAGAATATATCACTTGTTTGGACACATCAACTTATACACGCTCAACAATTGAAATAGAGTCAATGTTTGATCAACTGCCATAGCATCAACCTTTGCGTTACGTAAACTGAATTTAAGGTAACTTATTTTTGGCTCGTTAAACTATCAAATTAAATTACATGTGTTTATATATAGTTAGCTTTCGTATTAGATCTATTGAAATTAAAAACATGCTTAACTGTGCCCACTTATATACTAATTAAATGTCTTGGTTGTATATTTATATATCTATGTTGTTGTTGATCTTGTATAAAAATAAAAAGAGATAATAAAAAATTATGATGAACACAAGAGCAACTTAAGATTTAGTAAAATTATTTAAGATAACATTTGGTCCTTGAATAAATAAATTATTCTTGAGGAATTCAATAAACAGAATAATGTTGTTTAACAAGAAGTAGAATTTATAAAAGTGACTAAGTTTTTTGTATAAAATGAGTGGTTCAACTATTATGGAATTCTTTACCACCATTCTTGCAATTTCTCTTTACTTTTTCTTGCTATTAATAATGAACTTAAATTTCATGGCAGATGTGATGTTGTATTTGAATTATACAAAACAAAGAACTAATATATGTGTATATATATATATATATATATATATATATATATATATATATGATGCTACTTAGAAATACCTTTTTTCAATCGCGCTTTTTACCCAAATAATGAGATTAGAGCTTTATTGTAACGCTTTTATTTACGATTTTATGAATTAGCTATATTCACTGCAGTAAAATGTACTAACGCAATGATATTGTACTATCATTTGGATTTCTTTCTTACATCGCCTTGTTTATGGACGTTCTTGGCTCTCTTCTGAGCCCTCCTAGGCGGCTTGCCTCCAGTTAAAGCAAAGAAGTTCTCCTCGATATCTTGTTATGCTAGGGAGACGTTTAAGCTCAACTTAACCTTGGGGGACTTCCTTACGTTCACATTAGCCACTTTATAGCAGTTCAATCTTTTTGTTCTTGGCAGCTTACTGAATTTTCTCATGAATTATTTCCTCGAGAGACTTGTTCCCAGGCTTTTGTGGCCGCAAGTTAAATACTTTGGCTTCTTTATTAATCGCTTTGGGGTTGTCTTTGTTGTTGTCGTTAATCTTCTCCTCTTCTTCCTCGACCTCATCAACCCCAGCACTTTTATTCTTCTCCTCATCCGCCTCTTTAGACCGTTTTTCATTTACCAGCTTTACTGAAGTTATGTCAGATTCTTTAATAGACAAATATATAACTTGTTTGCACACATCCTGCGTATGCATTCTCAAAAAATGAAATATAGTCAATGTTTGAGCAACTGTGGTAGCATCAACCTTTGCATTACGTAAACTGAATTTATGGTTACTAATTTTTGGCACGTTAAATTATAAAATTAAGTTACAAGTGTTTATATATGGTTAGCTTTCGTATTAGATCTATTGAAATTCAAACCATGTTTAAGTGTCCCCACTTATATACTACTTAAATGTCTTAGTTCTTTATTTCTATATCTATGTTGTTGTTGATCTTGTATAAAAATAAGTGGGATAGTCAAAATAAGATGAACACAAGAGCAACTTATTTTTTTGTAAAAATATTTTAGATAACATTTGGTCCTTGAATAAATAAATTATTCTTGAGGAATTCAATAAACAGAATATTGTTGTTTAACAAGGAAAAAAATTATAAAAGTTACTAAATCTTTCGTATAAAATGAGTTGTGCAACTTTTACGGAATTCTTTACCACCATTCTTGCAAGTTAAGTTCCATGACAGGTGTGATGTTTTATTTGAATTATACAAAACATGGAACTCGAAAAAAAAAAATTTCATGCTACATAGAAATACCTATTTTTCTCAATCGCACTTTTTACCCTATAACTGAGGTTAGAGCTTTATTGTAACGCTTTCATTTACGATTTTATAAATTAGCTATATTCATTGCGGTAAAATGTATTAACGCAACGATATTGTACTATCATTTGAATTTATTTCTTACATCGCCTTGTTTCTAGACATTCTTGGCTCTCTTCTGGGGCCTCCTAGGCGGCTTGTCTCCAGTGAAAGCAAAGTTCTCCTTGATTTCTTGTTTTGCTAGGGAGATGTTTATGCTCAGCTTAACCTTGGGGGGCTTCCTTACGCTTACATTAGCCTCTTTATGGCGGGTTGTTTTTCTTCTTCTTTTTTTGTATTTGGCAGCTGACTGAATTTTCTCAAGAATAATTTCCCCGAGAGGCTTGTTCGCAGGCTTTCGTGGACAAAAGTTAATTACAACGGCATTTTCATCAATTGCTTTAGGGTTTTCTTTGTTGTCATCGCTAATCTTCTCCTCTTGTTTAGAGACCTCGTCA
The DNA here is from genome assembly GCA_948329865.1 of Linaria vulgaris. Classification (NCBI taxonomy): domain Eukaryota; kingdom Viridiplantae; phylum Streptophyta; class Magnoliopsida; order Lamiales; family Plantaginaceae; genus Linaria; species Linaria vulgaris. The sequence goes on along the minus strand of OX415250.1, from coordinate 116,042,203 downwards.
ACTCCAGCAATTTTATTCTTCTCCTCATCAACCTCTTTAGGCGGTTTTTCCTTTACCAACTTTACTGAAATTATGTCAAATTCATTAATGGACGAATATATAATTTTTTTGGACATATCCTGCGTATGCATGCTCAACAATTGAAATAGAGTAAATGTTTTAGCAACTGTGGTAGCATCAACCTTCGCCTTACATGTGTGTGTATATATATTCCACGATGTACATATGTATATATATATATATATATATGTGTGTGTGTGTGCGTTTTTGTGTGTGTGTGTGTGTGTGTATCATGATTTGCTTGTCCATAAGGTGGGTATTGTGTTGGAATAAATCAAGGGGATACTAGGATATGAAAATAATATACCATAATAATAAATAAATATGTGAACAATGTGTACCCTGTGACTCTAAAATGAAATAATATCGACGGATAATACTAGGGGTAGGAACCGGTAAGGGAAATTTCCGCGGCAGAAAATTCTCGGCATTTGCTTTTCCGGCAAACCGCCAGGAAAGCAGTATTTTTGTAATTTTTTTATTTGCCGGGGGGGGGGGGGGGGGGGGGGGGGTATTATGTTAAAAATAACTAAATTGGGATAGTTTTAGGATATAAGAAAGTCTATGGGCCAAAACGAAAAAGAAAAATCTTGTTATAGCCACAAAATTAAAAAACAAACACAACTCTCACCTCTCTCTCTCAACTCACACGCTCGGCACGACTCAACGCCACCAAATTGTGGCAGTCTCTCTCCCTCACGCACGCCGTCCACCACCTCTTCACTCTCTCTCAAGCACGCCACCGCCGGTCCACTCTCAAAATCGCACCACCACTCCTCAACGCAGCGCCACCACCACCCACTCGCACCAGTCCTCAACGCCGAGCAATGGAATTAGGATTGTTTCCCCCTTTATTTTCCCCTTTTTCTTTAAGATTGTTGATTGTTGAGGCTACTAGGAAGTGGAAAGATTCCCGCGAGGGAATCCCGTCTAGCAAGGGATGGGAACGGGATTCAAAATCCCATTTCCGTCTAGGCGGGATCCCGTGGAACGGGATTTAATCCCGTTCCCAGCCCTAGATAATACTATCGACTAACATAGAAAAATTGAATAAAAACCAGCCAATATATTAAGTAAAATGATAAATTGCACAACAACAATTAATGACGAAAAGTCGGGTTCTTAAAGACCATGAGATCGACATGACTCACATCCTTAATTACGCACAAATAAAAGGAGTTCTATTCTTATCTCAATTCTTTGAGATATGTATCATCACCAAAAAAGGTAAAACTCATTAAAAGGAAAAAGAAATTCAAATGATAAGTAATCCGAAGCAGAAAGCTGTCCGCCTGTCCCTCCTTTCAAGCTTCCAAGTCCACAGCAAATAACAAGAAACAACTCTGAAATGTATCACTGTATATAAATAAAATCTCCATTAGTAATTAACCACTAGTATAATTAATAATAATAATAATAAGATATATGATAAATCAACAACAATTTTGTGATGATTAATTTTAGATATATACCTTGTAAGAATCAGTAGAGATCCCTGTCAGATGCAATCCTGGAAACTGCAACTGAGAACAACAAAAAATATATGAATTAATGAACACAATTATATGAAGAACCCTAACTATTATACAAAAACAATAACAAAGATTAATTGATTAAGGCCTGATCTCTTACATCCAGTTGTTTCTGGACATTCTTGTGTCTCTTCTGAGGCCTCCTCGGCGGCTTGCCTCCCGTGAAAGAAAAGAAGTCTTCCTCGATCTCTCGTTTCGTCAGGGAGACGTCTAAGCTCAACTTAACTTTGGGGGGCTTCTTTCCATTCATATTAGCCTCTCCAGAAGGCAGTTTGTTGTTCATGTTTGTGGCAGTTGACCGAACTCTCTCAAGAATAATTTCCTTGAGAGACTTGTTGGCGGGCTTTCCTAGCCCCAAGTTAAACACCCTCGCTTCTTCAGTAGTTTTAGGGCCTTCGTCGTTAATCTCCTCACCAGTCACATCACTTTCATTCTTTTTATCAGCCTCCCCTTCAATCGTTCTTTCCTCCAATGGTTTCGATTCCTCAGCCGGTTTGTTCTCCATAGGTTTTTCCTCGGTGGTGGTATTTTCATCGAGAGGCTTCTGCCCCTCACGCAGTTTCTCCTCCTCAGTCGGTTTCTTCTCCTCGATCAGTTCCTTTTTTGCTGGTTTAACCTTCACCAGTTTGTACACCTCAGCCAGTTTTTCCTCCTTAGGTTCTTTCTTTACCGGTTTCTTGCCCACCAGCTGTTTCTCCTCAGCCAGTTTCTGTTCCTCTATTTTCTTCCCTTGAGCCGATTTCTTTTCCACAGGTTTTTTCTCGCCAGCCGTTTTTACATCCACAGGTTTTTTCTCGACATATTTCTTCTTCTTCTCATGATTTGGCTTCTTGTCCCAAATTGGGGTTCTCTCGGTTGAGGGATTTTCTTCCTCCGTGGAGGGTTTGGTTTTCTTGCAAGGAATCCTGGTCAAGATCTTCGATCTCTTGATTCCAACCACATTAATGGTTTCTCCTTTCTTCAGCTCATTCTTCTCCTTCTCAAGATTACTTTTCCCCCGGTTTATTGACCTCAAGGAGCTGTACCCTTCATCCCTGTTATAATCACGATGGTTCAGATCATCAGCCACAACACATTTTTTGTTTCGCCCAGATTCATCATGAGAATCACCAGGGTCCCTGAAGAAATGTCGGGATGATTCACCCTTGGACTTAAAAGATGATTTATGATGATGAAATGAGGGCAAATTCGCCAAACAATCATTGGAAACTTCAGCAGCAACAGCACTAGTTTTATTAGTACTGCTCCTCCTAACTGTTTTAACATAAGAGCGCTGTGAAGATTCACCTCCATCAATGGATTTAAACAACGAGGAGGACGATGAATAATTGCGATGACGATGATGACGAACTGAGGACGGTGTTGATGAGCCGTTAATAGAGTTGTCCTCGTTATTAGCCAATTCAAGCGGCAATGGAGTCGGTAGAGGAGGAGGTGGAGGAGAGTGCTCAGGTTGCCGAAGTGATGAGTGCTTACCAGGAAGAGAGATGGCAGCCACCCAGGGGGCGAAATTGGATCTTGGTCTTCTTGAATGGTTTTCTATTTCTTTTTTCCTTCCCCATTTCAAAAAAGGTTCCATTTTTTCAATTTTCTCAGAAATAGGACTAGAATCCCTTTTTATATATAAGCCTATTTATTTGAAGAGATTTATGCAAATGTAGGTGTTATGTATCTATAGAAAAGAAGAAGAAAAAGAAGGAGTTTGTGATTGAAGACGGAAGGAGGAGTGAAGGCTTCAAGAGAAGCGGTTGCTGAAATCTGATGAGGATGATTCTACTACTGCACAATTCCTTGTCGTATATATAAGACCATTTTTTTACCTTGTTTGTTAGGGTAACTTCCATTCATTAAATTGCCTCACCCGTATTTTATTTGTGTAACTTTTTTTGGTGTGTGTGCAGTACTTCATCTTTATTACAATTTCTTTCTTAACTATTAGGTTTGCAAAACGGTCATAAAAAATACTTCAAAAAGGAAAAGAAAACAATGTGGCGTTGCACCCTAAAGATACGATTTAAAAATCCATAGAAATTATTTTCTTATCTGCTTAATGAACTTTATGAAACATATTATCCTTTTCGTGAATTTTGTTTAACATCAAATAATATCCAAACAACAACGAACTCTGAGGAGGAGACGCTAACTAAAAGAAATAGGTTTTGTAATCTTAAAACAATAGTAAGTTGATTTGATATTGTACCTCCCTCTTAGCCGATAGGCATATGGTCGCGTTTTTAATGAACGCTTTATTGTATTTATTTTCTTTCTTAGCCCTCTTTTATGTATTATTTAAATTTGTTGCCCTAGCTAGTATAAATAGGCAGTTGTAATTTGTCTTTTATTCATTCATTTCTTTTCACCATACACTCCTCTAAGAGATGGAACCCTAGTTCATATTATTTACGAGATCTCCCTCTAAATAGAAGGCGTTCCTCTAAAATTTGATTTTCAATCGTTGAATGAAAGGTTCTATTTCAGTTTTCATCTCGTATCTTTCGCTTAAGCGCTTTCGATTTTCTTACCGCTACCGCTGTTATTTTCTCTTCTGCGAACCCTATATTCGCCTCTCTTTCTTTGTGTGAAACCCTAATTTCCCGATTCTCTCTCTCTCTCTCTCTCTCTCTCTCTCTCTCTTCTCTCTCTCTCTCTCTCTCTCTCCTGATCTACTTGAATTCGTCACTACAATCAATGCTCCGGCAAAAACTTCGACAACCACTGTACTATTCCCCCATCACCACCAAATAATACGAATGAGGATCCTTCTTCTGTTTATGTTTTGGGTGCGCATGATGTCCACGGGTCCTCAATCATCGGCGATCAATCAAACGGTGATAACTATATTTCATGGAGTCATGCTATTCCTTTGGCACTCAACAAGGGTCGATTCATCAATGGTTCGCTTTCCATAACAGCTGATTATGAGGTTATTCGAATCTGCTGGACTAGAGTTGATAGTCTTGTCCTTACATGGCTCATGAACTTTGTTACGAAAGAATAATTCTAGAGTCTCTTGTTCCAGACCATTGCAATCGAGATCTGGAATCAACTCCCCACTAGGTATGATCAAACCGATGTTGTCACGTTTTTTGGTTATAAAGGTCGTTGTACACGATTTCTCTGGAGAATCTTTATATCAATCATTATCACTACAATGCCTTGTGCTCTGTGGGGGATGAATTTTCATGTCAAAAGCCGATTACTTTATGTTCTTGTGGATTTTGTGTCTACAATATTAATCAACACTTCGTTGCTTTACAACAGCATGATTGTGTGTTAGGTTTCTTGATTGGCCTAATGACTATTTTACTGTTATAAGAAGTCAAATTCTTCTTATGTATCCCTCCCTTCTTTGTCCCATGTTTACTTTGGGCTTCTTCAAGAAGAAAACCGAAGGGCTTTAGTATTTAGACAAATTTGTTTCTTAACTCTACCACTGCTACTTCTGGAAACAATGATATGTGGCATATCATATTGGGTGATCCCTCTTCTCCTAAACTAGCTAAACGATAGGCACAGTTGCATTTCTAATAAATGATTTATTGTATTTATTTTCCTTTTTAGCCGTTGTTCATGTATTAATTATATTTGTTGCCCTAGTATAAATAGGTTGTTCTAATTAGTCTTATACTCATTCAAGTATTTCACCATACGCTCCTCTAAGAGATGAAACCCTAGTTCATCTTCTTCCTCGAAACTGTGTCTCTAAATTTAGATTTTCAATCGTTGAATGCAAAGTCTTGTTTTAGTTTTCACTCTCGTACAAATCGAGCTTCAACTTCCAAATGGCATCACTAATTTATTTGATTTACGTTGCTCTAATCTCATGTACCATGTCATTAAGATATTACTTTCACCACCTAGTTTAGTGTATCCGTTATCGTTATTGTCATTCAGATTTTCTTCGTTCTATCTTATATGCGACCAACGAGCTTTTATCCCTTGATATGGGAAATATTTCAAACATAGATTTTAGCTTTCACGCAATTACTCAGGCCAAAGTCTTATCTTCTTCTCATTCCCGCCTCCTTCTTTGCACCTTCAATGAACCATTTTTATCGAATTTAATCCACCACGTGTTTGGGCAAAATGCTTGCTCCCCTTTTCACTTGTCTTGGAATTCTTTACTTCCAATTTCGTTGTATGTCGGGATTTTCTTGTGCAAATTATGACTTGTTTTTGATCAAGTACCTCTTTTTTTATTTGCCTATGACCTAGGAACACTTGATACAACCGTTCGAGATGGATGGAGATAGATTTTTTATAACCTCCTTCTTCCAACAAATTTACATGAAATCTTCTTCGAACAAATGGTTCCTGCCCTAGAAGAAAACTGATAGTAATTTATATGATAATGACTTTGTTTAGAGATCTACGATGAGAAATGGTAAATCAGTTCCATTTAATTATTTCTATAGAGCGAAAAACAGTGGATCATGATTCTCGTTAGGTCTACTCATAGAATTTCAGAAAGGTGGCTTTTTTGCTAAACGACAAAGATTTTTGATAGCTTAATAATAGTTTGTCATCCAAAAAAATTCAAATAGTTGCCTTATTTCTTTCACCATATATTAGCATGTGAGCAGCTTATTCTCGTTGTCGCATCTTTCTTTGCGCCTTCTATGAACTAATTTTGACCTATTTAAGTGAAGTTAGTGTGTTTGATTTCCTTCCACCAAGTGTTAGTGAAAATTTCTTGTAACCTTTTCTCTTGTCTTTGAATTCCTTTGTTCCAATTTCATATCGAATATTCTTCTACAAATTATGAACTTTTTTGGTCAAGTACTGCCATGTGTAATTTGCCTACAACACTAGTTAAACCATTTGAGAATCATGATGTTCAATTTCATATCCTCCTTCTTCCCACATATTTCCATGTCATCTTCTTCGTACAATATGTTCTCACCCAAAAGAAAAATGAATATTAATTGATACGCTAATGAATTTGTTCAGAGAATTATGAAGCAAGAAAAAATTTCTGAATTTTCATCAATTCATTTATATAAAGAGAGAAACCGTAGATCATGATTCTTGCTAAGTCTGGTTTTAGGGTTTTAGCAAGGTGACTCTTTCGCTAAACCACAAAAACTTGTCCGTTTTTGGATAGCTTAACCTTAGTTTTTCATCCAGTGAGTACTAATTTAGGAAAATTGAATATTTGACAAATTACGATTGAGCTATCAGCCGGAAAAAGTGACCAAAAGGAGCACCGTTAATTAAGAAGACGGTCTAAGAAGGAGAAGATATACTTCTAAAAAGCGTTCACATAATTCTCCTCAAGTCTTATTAATGTCGATTGCAATCATAACCTTGTTGGTTAAAGAGGTGCAACGCTTTCTCTTGGTCTCCAGTTCTAGTCGACCAAGTATCAAGTTCTACCGCATAAAATACCCAGTATAGTTTGTGAAGTTAACAAAGTTTGCAGGCAATTAAGTCAACACTAGGCTTTACCCTCATCAAAAAAGAAATTCCAAATTGCCACCTTATGTAGCACCAATTCAACTTATTTTCCCACTTTTATTCATTTTTTATTAGTAATTCACATCAGCTTTCGTCAATTTTTGTCTTTTATTTTCTTAAAATTGTTTTTAGTCATGAAATAAGTAATTTACTATAATTTTCTCTATCTTCAAGCTATGAATTGATTTTTTTTTAATTTAAATGATGATTCATTAAATAACTTCAAAATATATTTAAATATTGAAATCAATTTATAAAAATTGATTAAAACTAAAAGTGAAGGGAAACACGATATATGGAGATATTGAAATCAATCATTCGGTACTAATATAAGTGACTATTTAAAAGATATAGAGGAAAAACGACTAAACTTGCACAAAATGACAAACATTGTAGGCTATATATATATATATGGAGATATAGCTAGAACTATGTTTGTAATTTTTTGGACTAAAAATGCAATTTCCTGTCATATATTCTTAGTTTTGTTTATTCATTTAATATTCTGAAATAATTAGATAAGATGGCTCATTTCTTTATCATAAAAATTCATTATGATGTGATTAGTTAATATTACCTTGTCCTTACTACCTATTGCTAAAGCAAAAAATTATTATTAATTGCGTTAGTTATTGTGTGAAATATAAGATTTACTATGTTTCTTTTTGATGAATAACATATTACATAATTACTTACTAAACTTCATCAATCAACAATGTTAGTAAAAATTTCCTGGTGGTAAAAAAAACTAGCATGTTTTACTCGAAGGGATCTTGTTGCCATAAATGCAGTAAGTAGGTAGAGTTTGTCAAAAAGTAAGTAGAACCAAAATGAATTTGAAAAAAAAAACGCAATAATATCAATATAGGTGGGGGATATATTGTTATGTATTATAGCTAGCTACTAATTAACGAATAGCAACAATAATAAAAAGGATTCCACCTTTGTTGTTTTCTACTTTTCTGAACAAGTTGGTTTTCAAAAACAATGTGCTAGCAATGTGACAAAAAATTCATATACGGTAAATCCATGTGAACAATTTTGTTATATAAAAAAAACAAATAATAATTTAATTTTCATCATGTAACATGTAAATGTTTGTATTCGAAATATGGTATAAATAATAAGCAATTTCCGTTTTGCTCAAGTTATGTTAAATTAACTAATAGATAAAATATGTAAATCTTTGGTTGCTAAACTATGTGAGAAGGGCATCATTACTGATATTTGAAAAATAACATACAGTAATGACAATGAAGCCATATTGTTCAAACAAACGCATGTAAAACAAAAGTTGGTGATTCAGGCACCAAATTTAATATTGTTTTTAGCGGTGAAAAGCATGGTATTTATTCAAATTCATGTAGAAACAAAATCATAAAATGATGAAAGCAATGGGAAAGAAATAAAAAAGAAAAGTAATTTATTACACACAACCATGAATTTTGAAAAGTATTTCCACAATGGCTTTACATGCTCACGAAATACTGAAGACGTGAGGTGAAAGGTTGTTGGACCTTTTTTTCGTTTTCTTTCATTTACCACATAACACCACAATCTTTTTTCGATAGAAAAGTTGAAAATAGGGTAGAAAGCAATAGAGGTTGATATCATACGTTTGAGTAAATGAGTTTTTGGATGCATTCATATCATAATTCTTACCAATATTTGGGTCTTACTTGAGACTTGAGGGCCGGGTACTATTGTCTTTTTAAATTATTGCTTTATTTGTATTTGCTTTTTTTTCTATAGTTTGATACCTCATACTGACGTTATTTTTTCTATAATTTAAAACCTCAGATCGACGTTTATTACGAGGTACAAGTTCAACTAGATTTCGGTATGAACGTATACTAAGTTACTAATAATTAAGGGCATGAATTAGAATCTCGATATGGAAGTTTCGGGTTATAAAGTTAATTCTACGTTTCAAAATAAATCGAGAAGATTTCGGTAAGTTTGGATAAGGTTTAGAGATATAGCACAAACCATTGCAATAAAGGAATAAACAATACACCAAAATAATATTAATAATTATATAAAAACAATTATTTTTATATATTACCTTTTTTAAGTGAATTTTTATATATTATTTAAGAAGTTGTAAGTATTACAGTTTTTACTGCATCACCTTGAAAGTTGACGAAAACCCAATAATATAATACTTATAAATTATCGTTTAAAAATCCATGTTGTATCTCTATGCGTAAGATTATCAACGACATATACTTTACTTCAAAAAAGGGCTCATTCGTGGCCGCCGATGTGGTCGTGAATGAGGCCCCTGCCCCTCTCTTCTCTTCCTAACGATACCCATCCCTTAGCTTCTCTTCCTCCACCTCCACGTCGTCCTCCCCCTTTGATGACACCAACGGCGGGCCGCCTCATGTGATGCTTCTAAATTTCACCCCGCTCTCACCATCACCATTGTCGGCAAATTCATCCCCATAAACTTGGATGTTAAATCTGGTCAATATATCTCTTGGTCAGAATTATTTAAAGTTCATGTTCGGGCCTATCAAGTTCTTGATCACATTGTCACTCCTTTTGATCTTGTGGTGGCTACTGATACTGAACTCTGGGATAGTTTGAATGATACTTTGTTGTAGTGAATTTATGGAACCATCTCCAACGATCTCCTCCACACCCTCATCGAACCCAACAACACGACCACGGCAGCCTGGAAAGATCTCGCCAATGTTTTTTCAGGATAATCACCACTCTCTTTTGTCATTGATCAGAAACATCAATTCTCCTCTACCTCTCTCTAATTTTGTCAACGTCGGCGCCTATTGTCAAAATTTGAAGATGCTTGCCAATCAACTCGCCAACGTTGGCCACCCCGTCACCAACCATCATTTGGTCTTTTAACTCGTCATTGGTCTCGCAGATGCCTATAACGGTATAGCAACCCTACTTCAATAGAGAGGTCCTCTTCTTCTGTTCTCCAAAGCCCGATCTATACTCAATTTGGAAGAAACTAGTCTTGCCAAACGTATGTGTCACCAGCCCAACTGTACCTTGATCATCCACTCTTCTAGCGGTCACCTTGCACTGCCCTCCCCCTTTCTGATCCTCAACCGGGTGCACCTCGTGGTCGCAGATGCAGTTCCAATAGACACGGTCGTGGCGGGCGGTTCCATAGCCTCGGGCCACCATCACCGACCAATGCGATATGGCCCTGCTCCACTTGGCCTGGTTATCTCTAGAAGTATTGAGCCCCAAAGTAGTTACCATATCCGACAACCCCATTGGCTGCTCGACCACCGCCGCCTCCATCTCGAGGCACGGGTCTTCTTGGACTATGCCTGACTCAAAGTTATCATGTTGAGGCTCCTACTTATGCCCGCACTGTGACTAGGCCATACACATTCTCTAGCTCCACCAACCGGATGACACTTGGTACATGGACATGGGTGCCACCTCTAATATGACCTCTAAACAAGGTAATTTCTTGTCTTACTTTAATTCTAGTATCAAACGTAATATTATTGTTGGCAATGTCCATTCAATTCCAATTCACGGTTTAGGCCACTCCAATCTTTCCTCTCCCTACCCCTATTCCACTTAAATCATGTTCCTCATGCTCATCTCCTCATCAAAAACTTGATTTTTGAATGCAAATTCAATACTGGCAACTCTACTTTCATAGAATTTGGTCCTTTAGGTTTCTCTGTGAAAGATCATCAAACGGGCATCCCTCTTATGAGAGGCAATAGTACGGGCAATCTTTATCCTCTTCATCCACCCATCAACTCCACAACTGCCACATCGCCATCCGCCCTCCCACTTTTCTCTTCCAATCTATGGCATGCATGTCTTGGTCATCCCGACTCTCTCATTTTTTTTATTTTTATAGGTGAAGCTCTTTACTTATTTGTAATAAACTCCTCTTTAGTTCTTTCTATCATTCTTGCCCATTGGGTAAACATATTAGACTACCGCTTGTTGATTCTACATTTGTTACGTACTTTCGTTTTGATCTAGCTAGTTCATTGTGGTATTTGGACATCTTATGTGTTAAGTTCATCGGGGCATCGTTATTATGTTTTATTTTTGGGTTTCTTATGGAAATTTCCTATATCACATAAACTTGAAGTTTTCTCCATGATCTTGGCCATTTCCCTTTTTGTCAAAACACAATTTGAATGCGACATAAAAAGATTCTAGTGAGATAATAGAAGAGAATATAATAACTCCTCGTTTCATAAAATTTGTGACAAACGTGGCATGGATTTTCGCTTCTCTTACGCATACACTTCTTCTCAAAATGGCAAATCCGAATGCACCATACGCACCATAAACATCATAATGCACACCTATCCCATTCATATCGTTCTTCCCTCATTTTGGCCTCACGCCTTAAGTCTTGCCACATATCTCTACAACGTTATCCACTCTAAACTCCTTAACTACTAAACCCCACTCCACCTTTTCTATAAACAAGTTTCATCCTAGTCTCATCTTCAGGTTTTTGGGTGTTTGTGTTACCCTATCTTCTCTTCCACTAAACAAACAAACTTCAACCTCGATCCACCCTATGTGAATTCCTCGAGTATGCTCCTAATCACCTTGGACTTCCCTACTAACAAAATCATCATATGTCGTCATGTAATATTTTATGAACACACTTTTCCTTTCTCTACTTTACCAAAATGGAAGCTCCACAACTAGTCCTTTTTCGAAAGTGATTTGTCCCCTCTCGCCATCTCCCATATACTCCAACCTGAAGTCTCTAGCCCGCCTCTCGGTGCATCACCCACTGTGACCCTCTCAATTCTATGGTCTGCATCCCCATCTATATCACATCGTGATAATACTCGCAAGACCAACAAGAGAGCGATAATCGCGCCTCAGTCGTGCAACGTAGCTAGAGAGTGGCACGATCTAACATTAATCGTGCCTTAGTCGCGTGATCCGACAAAGGAGAGGTGCGATCTAACATTGAGTGCACCTCAGTCGCGCGACCCGACCAGGTAGAGGCATGATGGGCACACGATCCTGCCTGAGCTGTGCGATCCAACTAGAGTCATCGCGCCATACCCACGATTTGACTCATCGCGCCATTCACATGAGTCATCTCCCTCTCCTTCTACTTAACAGCCCCGTCCACCTCTTGCCTCACATCCCATGGCCACTAGATGCCAACACGACATCTTTAGACAAAATCGCCAACTCTCTCTTTGCACAAATGCCTCTACCTCTCCATTTCCACGAAACCGTGTAGCTGCATTATCGGGCCTTAATTGGAAAATGTCTTTGACTGATGATTTTGATGCTCTTAATAAAAAATAGACGTGTGAGTTTGTACCCCATCTTGTTGGTGTGAATATAGGGTCTATGTGGGTTTTTCGTGATAAAATTAATTTTGACGGCTCTTTTGAGCGCCACAAGGCTCATCTTGTAGGTGATGGCAGGTCCCAACATGTTGGCGTGGATTGTGATCAGACTTTCAGTCATGTGGTTAAGCCGGAGCCCATTCACTCGATCCTTAGCATTTCGGTCTCCAAAACATAGGATATCCATCAGATGGACGTGAAAAATGCATTCTTACACAACAATCTACTTGAAACCATGTACATGCACTAGTCTTTTGGTTTTCTGATTCCTCTCGATCTGACTTTGTATGTCTTTTGACGCGTTCTCTTTATGGCCTTAAACAGGCACCCCAGGCTTGGTATCAACGTTTCGCTGATTTTGTGGCAACCATCGGCTTCTCTCATAATAAATTTGATTACTCATTGTTTATTTTTTATGTGGCACTAATATGCTTATATGCTATTATATGTGGATGACATCATTCTGGCGGCATCCTCCATATCTCTTTATAGGTCCATTATCTCTGTTCTTAGTTGGGAATTTTCTATGAAAAAATTAGAGTTCCTGAGTTTTTTCTTGGGCATCGCTGTTACACGACGCCATGATGGTGTTTTTTTTTATCTCAGAGGAAGTATGCCTAGGATATCCTTCACCGCGCGGGCATGGGTTCTTGTAATCCTTGTCAGACCCAAGTTGACATGAAATCCAGGCTTTGCGATATGCCAAATAGTGATATTCAGTATCTCACTTTTACGCGACTTGATATTTCTTATATTGTTCAACAAATTTGCCTCTGCATGCATGATCCACGGGATGCTCATATGTTTGCTCTAAAGCGCATACTCTGGTACGTCCAAGGTACCCTTGATCTCGGTCTTCATGTTTCTCCATCTTTCGAAGCGGAACTTATGGCATATTCTAACGCTGATTGGGGCGGCTGTCCTGACACACGTCATTCGACCTTGGGTTATTGTGTGTTCTTGGGTGACAATTTGAGTTTTTGGTCGGCTAAGCGCCAAGAGACCTTGTCTCACTAGTAAGTAGTCTATAGTTCACTTTCGTCTATGGCCTACCCCGCTCTCTCTTCAACTTAGTTTTTAGTACTCTGAGCGTACCTCTACCTCTCGATCACATAATCCTGAATCTGAGCAATCCCGATTCATGCATCTGATGGCTCTGTTACTAATGTGCCTGAAAATGTGATTGATAAATAGGCTTTTGAAACTTTGTCGCAACAAGAGGTATTGTCTCGAGTGCAGGAGCCGACTATATGGGTGTTGCCAATGATGTTTCTGAGTCATGTTGGACTAGGAATTTGCTCTAGTAACTCCATTGTCTTATTTATTCGGTGAACCTTATCTATTGTGACAATGTTAGTGCTATGCTATTTACCTCTCCAACAATCCGCTTCAACACCAACTTACAAAACACATTGAGATGGATATTCACTTTGTTCGGAAAAAAGTAACTCGTGGTCAAGTTTGTGTGCTTCATGTCCTCTCTCGGTATCAACTTGCCCATATATTTACGAAGTGTCTTTCTCCCTTTACGACCGAAGGGGTGTATTAGACTATGTCGATAGTATTAATGGTAGATATTGTGATTGATACATATCTCTAGTAATAGATATATAGTTTTCTAGCGGTAGATAGTTTCCTTATAATAAAAGATTTCTTATGCATATATACTAGCAACTTTGACACACGCGAAACCGCGTGTAAACTATATAAATTATCAAAAAAAATGAATGTAATACAGCTTTAATATAATTTATAAAATTGATGCAAATAATAATGAAACCAATCCGTTCTACACACATTAAAAATCACGTAAGAAATTTGCCAAATATGTGGAGGAATTTTAGGAGTGGTGGTAATTACTTATTTTAATTACTTATTTTTTAATTGTTGAAAAGTCAAAGTTGGAGTATTTTTAGAAACTCAAAATTTGATATGCAAACTGTCATTTTGTGAGTGTGAGGGCTTTGCTTTTAATATAGTAATAAATTCTACACCATTTATTGAATAATAATAAGGAAAATTATTATCTTACAAAAGTAATGCCCATTAAGACACGTGGACTATAAACATTTCAATTTGAATTAAACAATAGTAAATTCATAATTTCCACTGGACTTCGGTAACTTCGAAAACGGTCAATCGGTCATTGTTTCGTTTCTGTCACTCTGAAATATCAAAACGTTTTACGGTTCGTTTGTACCCCAAATCCAATGTGGGTTTTTCCAAATTCTCATATTTGACCACTGAAATATCACTTTTTTTGTGAATTTCCCCCAAAGGGTATGTCAAAAGATTACATTTTTATTGCTTCCAAATCATGTTATGGGCTTTCTGTAACTCATATCTTCAATTTTATGTCAGTTAAATTAATTGGAAGGTGGGCATATGTTTTTATAACTGAAATTGTAAGGTGTGCTTTTGCTTATGTCACAATGGTGCTCTTACTTATATGATTTATGCATGTGTTGTTATAGAATGTAATGCTTGCCCATAAGACTTTTTTTGTTTTTGCCATTAATTTTAGGTGTCATCTAAAGGGATTAGCTGAATACTAATTATTGATTAAACAAGAGCACTTCAATCAACTGTCAACGAGTTTTGCAATGTTATCCTCGATGTGGTTAAAAATTCTGTAATTTTGTTAAGATTGTGGGGTGTTTTTGACTCGATCCGGACACCGTGAGCTATTTTTTGTCTCATATTTAGCTAACACGAAATGCATGCTGATATGGAATCCTTTTAGATGAAAACTAGTTACTAGTATAATGAATCAAGATGAAACTCTTAACTGGGCTAGTCTCAGATTTCTGCACTGGAACAGGGCAAGCTCTGTTTGACTTTACGTAGCTGACGTTGCTTCTATGTAAAGGTTAGTTCCAAACAATAGTTAAAAGTATTCGTATATGTAATCAGTTCACTATCTTTTAGAATGGCATCTCTGATTGCTACTTAATAGTCTAACTTATTTTAGTTATAACTTGGAATGCCTTGTACTTGATTTGAAACAGGAGGCATCCCTCTCATATTCCAACCACAACTGTCCTTCATTTAATGGAACAACCTTGCAACGTACTTTGTTATTATTTGCTTGTCGTATATCAAGAATTTAACCGTTGACCTTCAAATGTAAATGTCCCTATTGTCCAAGTTAAACGTTAATCCAATCTGTAGTAGGACTGGAATCTTTGCGTGAGATCTTTTATTTTGAAATGTCTGATCATAAAAATTGCCAAATTATTCTCTGCTGTTGTGAAGAATATTTCGTGGAAACGATTATCCGATGTCCCTTGTGGGTCAGGATTTAGCTCATAAATGTTCTTCAGCTGTATTTTAACTTGTCACGTGCTCAGGTGCCTTTTCTAATTATTATTAGTGAACTGATCCTTTAGTTGTGTTATATCCTATCGTGATTTATCATCGATGGACTTCCTGCAACTTTCTGTTACAAGCGCAAGAAGAAATGTCCACTGCTGACTGATTGATGTTCTAGTGAATAATTGGAGCCACATGAGGGTTGCAAGGAACACATAATTGGAGCAGGAGAGTAAGTTTCGTAGTTTGGTTGCCTGACTATTTTACTTCACTGTTTTCCATGATTACCAGTTATTTAACATGAAGCTGTATATGTTAATAGTAGTAAGATATTCGGTAGGGTTGTGGAACGGATTTAAAAACATAGTTACCTACGTATCTCAAAATTCCTTTGTTGTGAACTAGTATTTTTGTAAAGTTGAACAGATATAGGTCTATTGCTCCACCAACTATTTTGCATGAATCTTTGTAGTAAACTGTATGTACCAAACTAGAGAGTAAGGTGTATTGAGTACCACGCGAATATGATGGAGCTCTGGCATTATTGGTTATTTTCCGTATTTGAGGGCTGCATGCAAGGAGCTGTCAAATTTTAGGCAGATGTTTAGATACAAGATGAAAAACGATGGAAGTTTTCTTGTAATTGAATTGTTGGAAGTCGGCCGCCTAAACACTACAGTCTCAACGCTATGATATTAGTTAGTTGTAAGGCCGTGTACTTTTTAAGTTGGTCTGTTCATTCACTAGTTTCTTGGTCTCTTAGCTTCTTTTTCCTTATATTTTGTCAAATATAAATATATATACATATATATATATATATATGTGTGTGTCTGTGTGTTGTATATATATGGTAATTTGTACGTTGCTCTCATGTTTTCATATTTTGGTCCAAATAAGGCATTTGGAGAAGGATGATATTAAGTTAGGGGTTAGTTTCCATTTTCTGCCACAGGATACAGAGAAACTCTCATATTACGAAGAAGCAAAAGGAAACCTCTCAAAATGCACATAAAACTAAAAATAAAGAAATCTGACAAGTATAAGTATATTTAGCTAACATGAAATGCACGCAGCTATTGAATCCTTTTCGAAGAAAATTAGTTACTAATATAATGAATTTAGATGAAACTATTAACTGGACTAGTCACAAGTTTCTCCACAGGAACAGGACAATTTGATTTTATGTGGCTGATATTACATCTATATATGGTTAGAGTTTAAGCTATGTCGTTGAAATTGCACGATCTTTTGACTCCACGTGGAAACCGTGAAATTTTTCTTGTCATAAAGTGGATATGTAACTGGCTAGAAATAAATGCAATTGGGGGATAATGAATCAAGATGAAAACTATTAGTTGGACAAGTGACAAGTTTTCCAACTGCATGTATATTATTCAGCTTATCACATCAAAGGTGCACCTCAAGAAGAAATACCCGTTTTGAGGCATATTTATTCTCGGTTTGCTTTCAATGCTGCATAAAAGTGTTGCTGAGCTCTGTCCAAGTTTTTTCTTTTCTTATATGAGTAACACCTTAAGCCAGAAAATGATTATCGTGACATATTTAACTTCCTTTCAGAAAAATAAAAAATTCATATATTTCAAAATATCGAAGATTTAGCAGTACTTCTGTACTTGGGCACAATACTAAACTATCTATATTTCGCAAGGAAATAAATTATTTGCCGCATGATTTGTCTTCAGAATGTAATGTTGCTATATGACTTCATTTACTCCAAACAATAGTTAAGGTATTCATCATGTATGCAATCAGTATTCACTATTGTTAGAATGTCATCTGCAATTGCTACTTACAAGTTGAACTTGTTTTGGCTGGCTATAAATTGGAGTGCTTTGTACAACCTTTTCCTTTTCGGGACAACATCTTTTGATTTGAAACAGGAGGCATCCTGTCATATTCCAACCACAACTGTCCTTCATTTGTGGGAACATCCTTGCAACATACTTTGTTATTATTTGCTTGTCGTATATCAAGAATTTAACCTTTGTCCTTTAGATGTAAATGCCCCCAAGTATCCAAGTTAAACATTAATCCAATCTGTAGTAGGACTGGAATTGTAGTATCTTACTGTTTTTTGTTTTTCATGGGGAAACTGTATAGGCCTATAACATGAAAGATCATGGATGTACCAGTGGTTGCTTTCTCGTAAACTTATTCGCAGTGTTTGATTGCCGTGAGATTTTTTGCTTTAAGAATGTCTGATCATAAAAATTGCCAAATTATTTTCTGTTTTGAAGATTATTTCCTGGAAATGATATGCCCTTGTGAGTTAGGATTTGTCTCATAAATGTTCTTCAGCTATATTTTAACTTGTCACGTGCTCAAGTGCTTTGTATCCTACTTTGATCTATCATTGAAAGACTTGATATAAATTTCTTCTACAGGCGCGAGAAAAAATATCCACTGCTGACGGATTGATGCTCTAGTGAATAAATATTACTGAGAACCTAATGACATTTACTGAGGAACTTCGATCGAACAGTCTCGTCATTTTAGATAATGCTGCTACATGGGGGTTGCAAGGAACACATATTTCGACCAGAAGAGTAAGTTTCGTAGGTTGGTAGCCTGATGATTTCCAATTTTTACTTGAAGTTGTATGATGCTTATAGTTATAAGTTATTCAGCTGGGTTGTGGGAAGGACTTAAAATGATAGTTAGGTACGTATCTCTTAATTTTTTTTTTTTTTTTTTGCACGTAAAGTAAATATATTAAAATCTGGAAGAGCGTTAATACAGCAGCAGGCTCTGGTCAGATAGTGCTCAGATAGTGCTCAGGAATAATGATTGGAACACTCTATACATAATGATTGGAACACTCTATACATCAGATAGTGCTCAGGACAGTGCACAATCAAGCTAAGACTACTTCCGGCTCTGGTCCAGGACCATGACCCTTATTAGTCCCCTACCATGTCTACTCTCCTATGACCCTTCTTGTCATTACTTCAAGAGATATCCCCTTCCTTCCAGCTCCAGGCTCGGCTTGTGGCTGTATCTCTTAATTTCCTTCATTGTGAATTAGTATTTTTCTCTAAAGTTGAACAGATATAGGTATATTACTCTACCAGATATTTCTGCATGAATCTTTGTGGTAAACTATATGTACGATACTAGAGAATACAGTCTAACGAGTACCATGTGAACAGGGGCGTATCTATTCAGGGGCTGGGGGGGGGCTACAGCCCCCCCCATTTTTTTGGAATTTTTTTTATATATATATGTAATATGTAATATATATGTATATATATATATATGTGTGTGTATATTTATAAATGGGCTGTCTGGAGCGAGTTTAATTTATGGGCTGATCCCACATTATTTAAAAGTAGTTAGTTTAGTTTAGCAGTCTACTTTAGTACTTAGTTTCATGAACCCGCCAAAACAATTAAACTGACGGTGGTATTATTATTCAAACCGGATTGTGAGCTTGCAAATGGTTTGAACCTATTCTATTTCAGCATATAATACTCACTTACCTTTTTTCCAATATTATAATAATTATTACGTAATAAACATTAAATGTGAGAAGAAATATTTGTACTTTTCATATGCACTGTCATGAATTAAGTGACCTATATTCTATCACTACAAGTTTTGTAGTTTTCATAAGGACAAATTTATGGTTTTATAACATCATTGAAAAGAAGAATTACATTCAAGACCCTGGATTCTGCGTGAACGTTAGGAACAATACAGTTTATTTCAAAGTTCTAACGTAATCCTTAGTTATTATTTTCTATTTGATGATAAAATGAGGCATATAATAAAAGGAAAACTAAACATTACTTATATAAAATTAAGTTACAAAACAAAATACTGAAGGTACTCCAACCATCTAAATCAAATCCATGAGCACCAAAAGAACAGCTTCTTTAAATATGTCAATTGGATTATTTTGAGGTTGAAGTTATTGGGCATGAGAAATTTCAAAATATATCAACAATTTCAGAATTGTGTCAACAATTAAAGGAGACAAATAAGGCACAAGACTACGACTTGATTGACAAATTAATTCGTCTTGTTTTAACTCTTCATGTTTCTACCGCAACAACAGACCGTGCATTTTCAGCGATGAAACATGTTAAATATGCACGTCGAAACAAAATGTAGGAGGAATACTTGTCGAATTCTATGGTTCTCTTCATCGAACGAGATTTGGCAAAAGATATTGATTAATCACAAGATTTGGGGAGTTTTCGCGACCCCCGCCTGGTGACCGCCGGGCGGTCCCCAGCTTTTTG
The DNA here is from genome assembly GCA_948329865.1 of Linaria vulgaris. Taxonomy (NCBI): domain Eukaryota; kingdom Viridiplantae; phylum Streptophyta; class Magnoliopsida; order Lamiales; family Plantaginaceae; genus Linaria; species Linaria vulgaris. Next base: position 116,022,238 of record OX415250.1, on the reverse strand, counting down.
GTGACCGCCCAGAGCAACGAGGACCGCCCGGTGATTGATGAATTCTACCGTATGAGTGATCGTCGTTTACCACTCCAATAGGATTTTTGTTTTGAATATTCAAGGTGTAATTTTAACTTTTATGAAGTATTTTATCCCTTTTTCTTTTTGGAAATTTTTTATCGCTAAATTAGAGTTTTTTTTTTTCTTTATATTGTCTTTCGTGTTAGCCCCCCCCAAATTTCATTCCTGGATACGCCACTGCATGTGAATACGATGCAGCTGTGAGACATTATTGGTTATTTTCCACATCTGAGGGCTACAGATATGCTTAGATACAAGATGGAAAAACAATGGAAGTTTTATGTATTATTGTTGGAATACGGAACCTTCCCCAGCTCAACAGGAGCTTGAGTTCGCACCTAAACAATACGGTCTAACACTTTGATCGTAGTTTGTTTTCGAAGGCAGTGTATTTTGTCAGCTGGCATGTTTGTTCTCTAGTTTTTTGGTCTCCTCTTTTTCCTAGCATTCTTGTCAAATGCTACTATATATATATATTATATAGGTGGTAGTTAAATATTTTATGTTTTATATGTAGCGCGATTCCTTTCCTAAAAGTAAGTAATCAGAGCTGCAAAATGTTACTCAATCTTCTCGAATCCACCCACGACAGTCTTCCTTTTACATGTCCTTCTCCACCCCCATCCCCTCCTCTCCGACCCTCCATCAATAAAACGTGATACTATGTCGCATAGCACCTCTTGTCTTTTCTATTTATGATTTTTGTTATTAAAACTGATCCTTTACTGTGTTATATTCAGCTGCGGTACTATCTCTGTAGGAATTCGTCTAACTTTCTTGGATACTTGAAAAGAAATACCCATTGCTGAGGACCCATTTGACACTCCTACTTAAGCTCTACTGAGGGAGCTCCGTGATGTTCCGTCGTTCCAAGGTACTGCATCCGATGCCTCATATTTGATTTTAAAGTACTCATGTTTGAATATAAGAGTAGGTATATATGTTTTGTTGCCTGAACAACAGAGCATCAGAATTGGATCCCTTGTTTCACTCTAGGTTTTAGCTGCTATAATTCATCCACTGGTTTTACTTGTCGTATAGTATATTCAACCGGTAAGGTTTAGAATTGGATCCCTTGTTCATAGATTAATATGTCGTGTAGGTTGTAGTCGCTTTTCTGGAACCTAGGTCTTGACGCAGTTTTTTATTAAGGTGGTGGTTGGATCTGAATACAGGAACACTGGCTTTGATAGCATGTCGAATCAACACTCCATTTTAAAGTTAAGATACTAGCGAGGAAGACTATTTAATATTAGATGCGGGATAATTCTATCAAACCCCCCAAACTATGGTATCTTTTACCGGACGAGGTCAGAACTTTCATTTTAGCACCAATGCCCCCTAAAGCATCATCGTTTGTGCGAACGGCTTTTAAGCGTTTTTCTCGGGAGTAAAGTTGTCCAGTATTCTTTTATCGTATCGTATCGTATCCTTTTTTTCGATTTATTATTTTATAAATTCAAAAAAAGACGATACGATAAAATAATAATTCCAACAAAATAATAAAAAATTCTTCTTTTATTTTTTTTCGATTTAATATTTTATAAATCCAAAAGAGAAAAACAGGGTAATAATAATAATAAATCCAAAATAATAAAAAATTCCTTTTTTTGAATTTATTATTTTAAGTGACTGGACAACTTTACCCCCAAGAAAAACGCACAAAATACGTTCGCACAAATGATGATACTTTAGGGAGCACTGATGCTAAAGTGAAAGTTCTGACCTCGTCCCGTAAAAAGTACCATAGTTTGGGAGGTTTGATAAAATTATCCCATTAGATGCTATGCATGAAGTTTCGTTGTAACCTGTGTGCCTACGTGGAACACCGTCTTTCTGAGTACGTCAAGAATATGATGAATTATTACATGTAAAATTTCCATATGCAGGCAGCTGCATGTTGAGCTTGCAAAATCTATGCGGAGATAGACAATATGGCAAAGCATTGTGAATTCATGTTACATAATTGTTGAAGTCGTTTTGCGTTTCTCCGCTAAACTTATGCTCGAGTCTTAGTTTCTATTTGAAGGTCTCGATCGAGGTAGTTAGCTTGTGCATTCAGTAATTTCTTGATCTCAATTCTGTTTTTCGTTACACTATGTCATATTTTTCTCCACGAAATATGAGGAGAGATAATTTTGTATGTAGAAGTATTTTGTACATTATGTCATCAGAATTCTTGATTTCTCTAGGAAAAGCCTTTTCTCCATTCAAACATTGTCCTGTAGCTCACAAGATCCATGAAGAGCAAAAAAAAAAGAAAAAAGTTTCGTACTCTTGGAAAATTGAAAATTCCGAAGGCAATGCACCAAACTCAATGAATACATGTGTACGTATATACGTTGTATAGTTAGCACAAAGCCACAAACAATACCATGATTTTCTTTCACATGTTTTTCCAATGTAGACATCAACAGGAGCAATCCACCTTCATATATATCTTAATTCCCAAAATTAAACTTGAGTTATAGAACTAAATATATATCCTCTCCTGATCAGGCATTTTCTTGCTGAATTCTCAGCAGACACAATAAACCTGTATGCGTTCTCAAGTACAGTTTTCCTACAGATCATTCCAACGTTATGCATAAAATAAATTAATGTAAAACCACTGGAGGAAATGCTTGTTTTTGAAAGTTGAAACAAATGTCAAAGCAATAAACAAGAGCTTTTAAGTTAGGAATAAGGTGAAGTTTAAATATCAATTCAAGCAATGAATAGTTGACTACAATAAACCTACAAAACGAGATGAAATTCAACTTAAAGTTTCATAATAATTAAGGCAAAAGTTTCATGTGATGAATACTTGTAATAATAACTTAGACGAGTATAGGGTCGACAAGAATTAGAGATTAGTACTTAGAATTCTTCTACAGTTACGTTGGACGTTTAATTCAATCCTACAATTTTTTCCATATATATAGAGCCGGGAGACACATTATTACATATATATCTTCTTAATTACTAAAATATAGAAAACTCTAGTTTTGTACTTTCAAGTGTCACCTACACTTAGATTAATTTAGAACAATGTAAAAATGCATCAGTATGAAAATGTCTCGAACCTTCTTCCGAGCTAGGGGTTTTCCTATATATTCTATATATTATGATTTGTTTGTCCTTAGAATTAGGTTTTAAGAGTTAAATTGAAGCAAAGACTAAATATATATCTTAAACTTGAGTTATAGAACTACGCACATCACTCACAAAATTCGCAGCTAGCGCGTAGTCAACAATATTATATATTGAATAAGGTCGGTATATACGGAATAAATCATTGGGATACTAGGTTATGAAAATATTATGTCCTGATAGCAAATGCTGAGCACAATGTGTACTGTGTGACTCTAAAAAGAAATAATATCGACAGATAATACTATCGGCTAGCATAGAAAAAATGAATAGGAAACCAGTCAATATATTATATTAAGTAAAATGATAAATTGCACAACAACAATTAATGACGAATTAAAAGTGGGGTTCTTAAAGACGATGAGATCCACATGACTCACATCCTTAATTAAATACCCACAATTAAAAAGAGTTCCATTCTTATCTCAACTCTTTGACATATGTATCATCATCACCAACAGAGTATAATACATTAAAAGGGAAAAAAAATTCAAATGATAAGTAAACCCTAGCAGAAAGCTGGTCCGCCTGTCCCTCCTTTCAAGCTTACAAGTCCACAGCAGATAACAAGAAAAATCTCTGAAAGGCATTGCGTCTATCACTGTATATTAAAAAAGAAAAAAAAATCTCCATTAGTAATCAACCACAGAATAATAATAATATTTAAAAAAAAAGACATATATGATAAATCAACAACAATTTTGTGATGATTAATTTAGGATATATACCTTGTAAGAATCAGTAGAGATCCCTGTCAGATGCAATCCTGGAAACTGCAACTGAGAACAATAAAAAATTTATGAATTGATGAACACAAATTATATGAAGAACCCTAATTATTATACAAAAACATTAACAAAGATTAATTGATTTAGGCATGATCTCTTACATCAAGTTGTTTCTGGACATTCTTGTGTCTCTTCTGAGGCCTCCTCGGCGGCTTGCCTCCCGTGAAAGAAAAGAAGTCCTCCTCTATTTCGTGTTTCGTCAGGGAGACGCTTAAGCTCAACTTAAGCTTGGGGGGCTTCTTTGCGCTCACATTAGCTTCTCCGGTAGGCGGTTTCTTATTCGCCTTCTTGGAGGCTGCCTGCTGAAATTTATCAAGGATGGTTTTCTTTAGAGACTTATTTGCGGGCCTTCGCGGCCTCAAATTCCATACTCTAGCTTCTTCTTCCTCTGCCACCTCACCAATCTCATCCCTTTCATTCTTCTTCTCAGCCTCCTCTTCAGTCGTTTTTTCCTCCAACGGTTTTGATTCATCAGCTGGTTTGTTCTCCAGAGATTTTTCCTCGTTGATGATTTTTCCATCGAGAGGCTTTTCCCCCTCTGCCGGATTCTCCTCCTCAGCCGGTTTCCTCTCATCGATGGAGTTGTTTTCTGCTGGTTTAACCTTCAACAGTTTGTTCACCTCAGCTGGTTTTTCATCCATAGGTTCTTTCTCCCCCGATATCATGCTCACCCGCTGTTTCTCCTCAACCGGTTTCTGCTCCTCCATTCTCTTCCCTTGAGCTGGTTTCTTTTCCACAGGTTTTTTCTCGCCAGCCGGCTTTTCTTCCATATGTTTCTTCTCCTCGGCCGGTTTTTTCTTCTCTACAGGTTTTTTCTCCTCAGTCGGTTTTTTCTTCACAGGCGTCTTATCCCCAGCCAATTTCGCCTTCACAGCTTGTTTTTTCTCCACTGGTTTCTTCTCCTGAACCAGTTTTTTCTCTAAGGGTTTCTTATTCGCAGCCGGTTTTTCCTTCACAACTAGTTTGTTCTCCACCGCTTTTTTCTCTTGAGCAAACGGTTTCCCCTCCTCTGCTGGTTTCGACTTCTCAGCCTCTTCCGGGGAGGGTTTGAGTTTCTTAGAGGGGAGTTTAATCAAGATCTTGGGAGATGGCCTCTTAACTCCGACCGCATCGACCCCGACGGCGCTGCCTTCTCCGACCTTCTTCTTCTCAGGTTTTTCCATTACACCTTTTTCCTTCTTCATTGATTTGCTAATCGACTCATCATCATCATCATCAATTACATTATAGTTATTAAATTCAGGAGCACCACGTACCTGAACCTGATCATTCCTGTTCATCGAATTCGAACTACTTCCGCCAATCCTACTCTTCTCAGCCGCAGCTCTGTCAACCCGCGCCATACTCCCCAATTCTGCCTCGCGCCTCGACGAGTCATCTTGCCTTGGTGCCACCAACGGTTGAAACGCTGAAAACCTGGCATCACCACGAAGAAACGGTAAATTACCGCTAGGGTGATGAGTCAGCCTCGGAATAAATGGAATTAGAGGAGTATACAGCTGATGCTGAGGCAGCGGCAGAGGCTGAGGCTGAGGCAAGAGGGCGGGGGACGAAGACGGGAGATTGAGTCCCCGTTGGGGAAGGACAGGACCAAGGCTGCTAGGGCTTCCGACCGTCGGCCATTTGAAAGGAGCAACTTCGGGTTTGTCGGAAGCTTTCTTTGGAACATGAGAACTTGAACTAGAATCCATTATATGTATATATGAGCAGGTGTATGTATATATCTATGTGTGTGTGTGTTGTTGAGCTTTTGTTGTTGGTTTTTATAGAGAGAAAGAGAAAGCTAAAAAGGAAGAAAAATTGGTAGTAGAGGAAGTGTTGAAAAAACTAGCGGTTTTCGAAATATTGTAAATTACCTGATTGTGATAATATTTTTTGCCTATTAGGGTAATTTCATTCAGTATTAGATAAATGAACAATATTTTCGTAATATTACTTTTTTTCTTTTTGTAGTGATCCTCTAATTTGACTTTTCTTTTGAAAAGCTATTACACATGTTTTGTACTAGCTAGTTACACGAACGAGAAGTGTGTGTGAAGCGGTACAAGATGCAAAGTGTAAATAACGAAAACAGGAAAATTGGCTGTGTTTGCGGTTTTCCTTAAATTCGTTTTATTTTTCTTAAATAGTATCTTATGAGGTATAATATATTTGATGATTATATATCGTTTTAAAATATAATAAGGAGCAAATAGAGTTGACGGTATGTAACTACGTAATGATTTTTTTCCAAAAAAAAAAAAACTACATAATGATTTAATCTGATTATATATTAAAGTTTTTTTATCAGCAAAGCAAATTTATTATAAACGGGTACAAGAAATACACTGAGAAAAGATACAATTAGTCTTGACCATGGAAGTTATTGGACTACATACTCATCAAGGGCTCAATAAACCAGTCATTAAAAGAAAAACCAAACGCAAAGAAAAACCAAACGCATAATTTTTGGCTTTTAACCACCTCCAAATCTTAGCCTTAGTGATGTCAACGTTAGGAGTCTAAGAATTGAAATGAAGACAGTTTCACATATTCCAAATTGTCACCAGAGTGATGAACTAGATGATGCCGAGTATATTTCCTTACTATAGTATGTCAATTGCTCCATTAGATTGATATTTGACATGCATATATATAATCTAATATCAGAAAATGATGTAATCCTAAGGATAGACGGATTATAATATGCCATAAAATAGGGTTTTTCGTCTCATCCATCCGACACGCATCTATAAGCTTTGCCAAAATATAATAATAGTCCATAAAAGTAATGTTGTATACTCTTTAATATGGAAGTATTATAGGCTACCAGGCCAATTCAATATAAAGGGTACTCATCCAATAGAAGCTTGTACATGTTTGGAGCAAAAACCACAAATTCATGAAAATTTCTCAAAACTGTTACTTGATTCTACTAAAGCCTTATTCATAAAAATGGGGATATTACAGTCATAGATATAGGAGCTGTTTGCAAAAGCTTATAGAAGCTCCTTCTTCCAAACTTTTACTTAAAGTCATTTAAAGTTCCTTTTGACTTAAAGCAGGTAGTGTTTGCAAACCTTCTTTAAAAAGCAGCTTAAAGCAGTTTAAATTGATTTTGTAGTTTTTGCAATAGTAAGTTAGAAGCCGGTTTTAAAGTGCACTAAGACTTAAATACCCTTATTTTTCAAGCATACAAATTAACATGCACCTAATTTAGACAGTATACGTTCTGAAAAATATAATTAAAGATATAACAAGAAACCGTTTTGATATAATTTAATTTATATTTATGATTATTACATCAAAATGCATAATTATTTGTATAATTACACCTATCAAGTATTCTATATTCTAATAAAATCAATGTTATTTAGAGATGTTATTTTTTTTTAATATTTTATATGTTGTGGTTAAGTAAATTGAGGTCCAAGATAATATTTATTTATTATTATTTAAAAGTATTGTTTAATACTTTTTTATTCTCATTATTTTTCAAATATTAAAGAATATCCTTTTTTCCTAATTATAAGGTTATAAACGGATGTTTGAGGAGGTTGAGAGAGAGAAATATGTAAAAAGTAATAATAATTAAAAGCTCCCTATAGAAGCACCATTTATCGAGCTTTTGGGCTTGTGCTTTTTTGGCTTATTTTAAGATAAGGAGAAGCCAAAGCTTAATTTTCAAACACTAATTTATGACTTCTCTATAGAAAAAAGCCCATAAGCTCTTTTTAAAAGCATTTGCAAACACTCCCGTAGTATGTAGTGGTAAAGTCTGGGCAAAAGAAAAGGATTGCAAACTAAATTTAAAAATAAAAAACCCCAATTTGGTAGGTCATTGCATTTTAGCTAAAGATGTATATGTAAAGGAAATTTTAAAAGATATATTATTATTGATGTGTTCTGATGATGATAACAGAGGCATACAATGATCTTATATAGAAAAGAACACAAGCTTATATAATTAGAAAAACTACTAACGGTATAATTTTATCTTAGGTAACTCGCTTGATCGAATAAATAATGGGATCTGCCAATTTGTTTAATTTGCAGAACTAATGGCACTCAACAAGGGTCGATTCATCAATGGTTCGCTTCCTAATAACAACTAATTATGAGGATATTCGAATCTGCTGGACTAGAGATGATAGTCTTGTCCTTACAAGGCTCATGAACATTGTTACAAAAGAATTATTTTAGAGTCTCTTGTTCCAGACCACAACAATCGAGATCTAGAATATACTCCCGATATGATCCAACTGATGGTAGTCGCGTTTTTTAGTTATAGATATCATTGTACACGATTTCTCTAGATAATCTGTATATATCATTCTGATGAAATTGCTCATTGGAACGCAAACTTTACCGAATTCAAATCACAATTGAATCGCAGAAATTGAACTAACAAATATGAATAACAATCGTAGCAAATAAAGGTAAACAATTACGAAAAACACACATAATTTACTTGGTTCGGTGTTCTCTCACCAATGTGATGAATAACCCTAATCTAAGAGAGAAATCAAGGTCCAATTTTACTGATTTGATAAGTACAAAGTTGTGTCAAAAACCCTTATAAAAAATAGCTACGTAACAGACTATATATACTAGAAGTCGTTATAACTAACTCGCGTGAAGCCCACGACCCACTTGAACTAACTGCCTGCCATAATCTGACTCTTGTCGCCTAGTTGCAAAAGTCGATCTCTCAGTTGCAACAGCTTTACAAGCTTCCACTTCTACTTAAGCTACCCCATTTGTAACTACGTCCAAGTTGATAGAATTATGAAAATACCACTAAGCCAAAGTCACTAACTCCCACAATTCTCCACCTTATTTCTGTAACTCTACCTCAATCACAAATCAGGAAATCAACTCTTCCATCTAGTCCACCAGGACTAACAACTCTTTAGAGGAATCAAATCCAAACAATGATCAAACTTGCGGCTAGGAAAGACTTTGGTGATCATATCTGCTAGATTTTCCTCAAGTGCAACCTTCTTTACCATCACAGAGCCAAATGCTACCACCTCTCTCACAAACTGAAGTTTGATATCCACGTGTTTAGTTCTTTTATGACAAACTTGGTTCTTCAATAAATGTAGTGCACTCTGATTGTCACAATGAACTGTGATCACATCATCTTGAGTCTTCAGCTCCTTGGCAAACCCATCTAGCCAAAGAGCCTCCTTGATTGCTTCTGCCAGTGCAATATACTCTGCATCAGTTGTTGATAATGCAACAACTCTCTGCAAGCTAGCTTTCCAACTAACAATAGTTCCAAATGCTGTAAAGACATATCCAGTAAGTGATTTCCTGGTGTCCAAACATCCAGCATAATCAGAATCCACAAATCCTTGAATGCCAGGCTGATCCTCCATCAGATGTTGCAACTCACCAAACACCAGAACTTTGTTGATGGTGTGTTTCACATATCTCAGAATCCATTTCAATACCTTCCAGTGCACTCTTCCAGGATTAGCCATGAATCTACTAATTATGCTAACTGAGTAAGCCAAATCAGGTCTAGTGCATGTCATGGCATACTTGAAACACCCAACAGCATTTGCATAAGGAGATTCTATCATAAACTCCTTATCTGCATCAGTGTTGGGACACTGATCAGTATTCAATTTGAGCTGTTGAGACAATGGAGTTGTAACTCCCTTAGCTTCAGACATTCCAAATTTCCCTAGTATCTTCTTAAGATACTCTACCTGAGATAAGTACACCAGCCCTTTACCTCTGTCTCTTCTTATCTCCATACCCAGAATATTCTTAGCTGCTCCTAAATCCTTCATTTCAAACTCTCCCTTGAGTTTGGATTCACAGTTGCAACTTCGATCTTGGTATTACTGATGATCAGAATATCATTAACATACAACAACAAGAATGTAAACTGCTTTTCATCCTTGAACTTAAAGTAGACACAATTGCCATACTTACTCCTCATAATGCCAATCTTCATCATGAACTCATCAAATCTCAGATTCCACTGTCTTGGAGATTGCTTCAGACCATACAAAGATTTATTGAGTTTACGCACATGACCCTGCTTGCCTTTGATCTCAAATCCTTCTGGTTGCTTCATCAGAATGATATCATCTAAGTTCCCATATAGAAATGCAGTTTCAACATCCATTTGTTCCAACTCCAGGTTATACTTTGCCACAAGAGAAAGTAATATTCTGATAGACCTGTGTTTTGCCACATGAGAGAAAACTTCATTATAACAATGCCCTCCCTTTGAGTAAATCCTCTTGCAACTAACCTTGCTTTGAACCTTCCCTCATCAACACCAGGAATTACTTCCTTTTTCTTAAAGATCCTTCTACATCCAACCAACCTAGAGCTCTTTGGTCTTTCCACAAGATCCCAAGTATTGTTATCCTTCAGAGACTTCATTTCTTCACACATGGCCTCAAGCCATTTATGTCTATCCTTGCTATTTACTGCAGCCTTGTAGTCACTACCTCAGGCTCTGGTCCAAGACCATGACCCTTATTAGTCCCCTACGATGTCTACTCTCCTATGACCCTTCTTGTCATTACTTCAAGAGATATCCACTTCCTTCCAGCTCCAGGCTCGGCCTGTGGCTGTATCTCTTAATTTCCTTCATTGTGAATTAGTATTTTTCTCTAAAGTTGAACATATATAGGTATATTACTCTACCAGATATTTCTGCATGAATCTTTGTGGTAAACTATATGTACGATACTAGAGAATACAGTCTAACGAGTACCATGTGAATACGATGCAGCTGTGAGACATTATTGGTTATTTTCCACATCTGAGGGCTACAGATATGCTTAGATACAAGATGGAAAAACAATGGAAGTTTTATGTATTATTGTTGGAATACGGAACCTTCCCCAGCTCAACAGGAGCTTGAGTTCGCACCTAAACAATACGGTCTAACACTTTGATCGTAGTTTGTTTTCGAAGGCAGTGTATTTTGTCAGCTGGCATGTTTGTTCTCTAGTTTTTTGGTCTCCTCTTTTTCCTAGCATTCTTGTCAAATGCTACTATATATATATTATATAGGTGGTAGTTAAATATTTTATGTTTTATATGTAGCGCGATTCCTTTCCTAAAAGTTGATAACCACTATCTTTCTCATTCCTTGAGTTAAATCCTTGGTCAATCTTAATTGCCTACACAGGTAAATCACCAGTTCCTTTGAAAGCCATAGTATCCTTATTGAACACCACATCACTGCTTATGAAGCACCTCTCGTGACCTGGTTTAAGATACCACAATATGCAGCCCTTCGCTCCTTCTGGATATCTAAAGAAACATACACCTCAATGCTCTTGGCTCTAGCTTATCCTGCTTGATGTGTGCATAAACAGAACATCCAAACACTCCCAGGTGACTCAAATCTGGTTTCTGACCAAACCATACTTCCTCTGGTGTCTTCATATTTAATGTTGTAGAAGGACATCTATTAATAAGATATCCAGCTATTGCAACTGCCTCTACCCAGACAACCTTTGGAAGGTTAGCACTTAGCAGCATACATATCACCCTTTCAAGTATGGTTCTATTGAATCTCTCAGCTAATCCATTTTGTTGTGGAGTTCCAGTAACAGTCTTGTGCCTTACAATTCCATTTACCTTACAATACTCGTTGAATTCAGCTGAACAAAACTCCAAACCATTGTCTGTTCTCAGTCTTTTCAGTTGCAATCCAGTTTGTTTCTCTATCATGGTCCTCCAGTTTTTGAAAGATTCAAATGTCTGGTGCTTAGTCTTCAACACAAATAGCCATAACTTTCTGGAATAATCATCCACAAGTGATAAGAAGTATCTTGCTCCAGAGTGTGAAGCAGTCCTTGAGGGTCCCCACAGATCAGCATGAACATAATCCAAAGCTCTCTTAGTTCTTTGTTGACCAACATTGAAATTAACCTTGTGAGCCTTTCCCATAACATAATGTTCACAAAAGCTAATCTTCTCCAACTTTTCAGCTCCCAACAAACCCTGCTTCCCCAAATCTAACAAAACCCTTTCACTCACATGTGCTAATATCTTGTACCACAATTCAGACTTAGACACGGCCCCCTGAACAGCTGCAGTTGCAACTATACCCATGACATACTTTCCTTCTAGTATGTAAAGGCCATTTTCTCCTGCTCCTCTCATCACCACATGTGATCATTTGAGAACATTTACCATACCATTATCTCCCAAGAACTTGTACCATGTTTTTTCTAATGCACCAAGAGATATCAGGTTTCTCTTGAGATCAGGGACATATCTTACCAATCGCAACGGTTTCTCAGATCCACTGTGAAGGTTGAATCTAACAGATCCTATACCTTTAACCTTACAAGGTTTGTTGTCTCCCAAGTACACTTTTCCACCATCAATCTCCTCATATTCCTCAATTATAGATCGACGTGGAGTCATGTGAAACGAACAACCAGAATCTAACACCCACACATTATGTGGATCCCTTACAGAAGCCATTAGCGCATCAGCAGTATCATACCCCTCTTGTACACTTGCAACAGTGCCAGACTCCTTAGTCTTGTCACCACCATTATTCTGCCTTTCAGGACAAAATTTCCTGGTGTGACCCTCTTTATCACAGTGGTAACAAGTGAATGGTTTCTTTCCATTCTTTCCCCGTGACTTGGACTTCTTCTCCGTCTTTCTACTTTCCTTCTTCTGATTCTGTCCCTTCACTATCAGCCCCTCACGACTCTGTGATTTATTTGCATTCCCTCTCTCATTCAATTCCTTAGAATTAGAGCCGATTGCACCTCATCAAGTGTTAAAAAATCCCTTCCATATATGAGAGTTTCTTTAAAATTAGCATGAGATTTAGGCAGAGCACTTAACGATAGTAAAGCCTGGTCTTCATCATCAATTGCAACATCAGTGTTCTCAAGATCCAGAATCAACTTGTTAAACATATCAATCTGTTCCTCTATCGATTTGTCACATGCATCTTGAAAGAATACAGAGCTTGTTTAAAATACAAACGATTTACCAATGATTTGGTCGCGTACAAGCTTTCAAGCTTCAACCAAACACCAGCAATAGTTTTCTCCTGTGAGACCTGTCGCAACACCTTATCACCCAAACTTAGGATCACAGCACTAGGAGCCTTCTCCATCATAACTTTTTTCGATTTTTCATCAAGATCCTTATTGATGGTCGTCTCATCCAGTGCATCAACCAATCCTTGTTGAACTAATAGTGCTCGCATCTTCAACCGACACAAACCAAAATCATTTTGCCCCGTAAACATTTCTACATCAAATTTTGCCATCGCCATGATCGACTCCACGTTCACCGCACCAATTTGTAGTGAAATTGCTAAATGGAATGCAAAATTTATCGAATTCAAATCGCAATTGAATCGCACAAATAGAACTAACAAATATGAATAACGATCGCAGCAAAGAAAGGTAAACAATTACGAAAAACACACACAATTTACTTGGTTCGTCATTCTCTCATCAATGTGATGAAGAACCCTAATCCAAGGGAGAAATCAAGGTCCAATTGTATTGGTTTGATGAGTACTAAGTTTTGTCAAAAAACTGTTATAAAAAATGGTTGTGTAACAGAGTATATATATATTGGAGGCCGTTATAACTAACTCACGTGAAGCCCACGGCCCACTTGAATGAACTGCCTGCCTTAATCTGACTCTCGCGCCAGTCACAACGGTTGCTCTCTCAGTTGCAACAGCTTTACAATCTTTCACTGCTACTTAAGCTACCCAGTTGCAACTACGTCCAAGCTGATAGAACTATGAAAATACCACTGAGCCAAAGTCACTAACTCCCACACACTCATTATTACTACAATGTCTTATGCTCTGTGTGGGATGATTTTGCTTGTCAAAGGCCGATTACTTTATGTTCTCGTGGCTTATATGTTTGCAATATTAATCAACACCTTGTTGCTTTACAACATCATGATTGTGTGTTAGGTTTCTTGATTGGCCCTAATGATTTTACTGCTATAAGAAGTCAAATTCTTCTTATGCATCCCTCCTCTCTTTGTCCAAAGTTTACTCTGGGCTTCTTCAAGAAGAAAACCAAAGGACTTTAGTAATCAAACAAAATAGTTTCTTAACTCTACCGCTGCTACTTCTGGTAACAATGATTTGTGGCATATCATATTGGGTGATCCTTCTTCTTCTAAACTAGCTAAACGTTGCATTTCTAATAAATGATTTATTGTATTTATTTTCCTTTTTAGCCTTTGTTTATGTATTATTAATATTTTTTGCCCTAATATAAATAGGAAGTTCTAATTAGTCTTATACTCATTCAGGTACTTTCACCATACGCTCCACTAAGAGATGAAATCCTAGTTCATCTTCTTCCCCAAAACACTCTCTCTCTCTAAATTTAGATTTTTAATCGTTGAATGCAAAGTCTTGTTTTAGTTTTCACTCCAGTACAAATCGAGCTTCAACTCCCAAATGGCATCACTAATTTATTTAATTTACGTTGCTATGATCTTGTGTACCATGTTATTTAGGTCTTATTTCGTCCGGGTAACAAAACACCGTAAACGGTTACAATAGGCCAATCGAATATCAAAATAATGCTAATCAAATAGAATTCGGACTAGCTTGGTCCAGAATACCGATTACAAGCTTACTATGCTTAATAAATAAAATTATAAAGTACAAAATGTGTGTCGAATGGCATGAAATCGATCTAAGCAGTATCAAATCGTATACGTTCGATATTGAGTACGTTTGATGATCCAATATCGATCTGAGGCCCTTCGATCTATAAGAGTATCGAACTATGGTCCTTCAATGTTAGATTAAACTCGCTTGCTGAGTATCGAATCAGTCTGTTTCGATCGAACGTAGTGTAACGAATGCAGAGACTTCGATCGAACCTGGGGACTTCGATCAAATGATGATGGTTCGATGCTTAATAAATCAATGACGGTTGGAATGCGTGTTGAGAATGTCAGGGAACGGGGTATTTATAACCCCCGTCCCGCGGGCCCGAATGGCTGTTGGGGAAAGTGCATTGAAATGAGATGGTTAGATCCAATCGTTAGATCGAACCATGTCCATTCGATACTCACTCAGTATCGAGTTTTGCCTGTTCGATGTACTATTACAGTTGGGCTTTTCGTATTGGTCTGGGCCAATATTAATATTGGGTCATTCCTAAAATACCCTCCATCACATGCCATTAAGATATTAGTTTCTCCATCAAGTTTAGTTTCTCCTTTATCGTTATGGTCATTCAGATTTTCTTCATCCTATCTTATATGCCGCCAATGAGTCTTTATCCCTTGATATGGGAAATATTTTAAACATAGATTTTAGCTTTCACGCAATTACTCAGGCCAACGTCTTTTCTTCTTTCCATTCCCGCCTCTTTCTTTGCGCCTTCAATGAACCATTTTTATCTAATTTAATCCACCACGTGTTTGGGCAAAATGCTTGCTCCTCTTTTCACTTGTCTTGGAATTCTTTTCTTCTAATTTTGTTGTATGTCGGGATATTCTTATGCAAATTACGACTTGTTTTTGATCAAGTACCTCTTTTTTTATTTTCATATGACGTAGGAACACTTGATACAACCGTTCGAGATGGATGGAGTTAGATTTTATATCCTCCTTCTTTCGAAAAATTTACGTGAAATTTTCTTAGAGCAAATGGTTCTTGCCCTAAAAGAAGATTTATATTAATTTATAAGCTAATAACTTTGTTTAGAGATCTACGATGAGAAATAGTCAATCAGCTCCACTTAACTATTTCTATAGAGCGGAAAACAGTGGGTCATGATTCTCGGTAGGTCGACTCATAGAATTTAAGAAAGGTGGCTTTTTCGCTAAACGACGAAGATTTTTGATAGCTTAGCAATAGTTTGTCATCCAAAAAAATTTAAATAGTTGCCTTATTTCTTTCACCATATATGAGCATCTGTGCAGCTTATTCTCGTTCTCGCCTCTTTCTTTGCGCCTTCTATGAACTATTTTTGAGCTATTTAAGAGAAGTTAGTGTGTTTGATTTCCTTCCACCATGTGTTAGTGAAAAAATTCTTGTAACCTTTTCTCTTGTCTTTGAATTTATTTCCACCAATTTCATATCGAATATTCTTCTACAAATTATGAACTTTTTTGGCCATGTACCCGCCATGTTTAATTTGCCTACAACACTTGTTAAACCATTTGAGAATCATGATGTTCAATTTCATATCCTCCTTCTTTCCACATATTTACATGCCATCTTCTTCGTACAATATGTTCTTACCCAAAAGAAAAATGAATATTAATTGATAAGCTGATTTGTTCAGAAGCAAGAAATAGTACCGATTTCATAATTTTCATTAATTCATTTATATAAAGCGAGAAACCGTAGATCATGATTCTTGTTGAGTCTGGTTTTAGGGTCTTAGCAAGGTGACTCTTTCGCTAAACGACAAAAACTTGTCCTTTTTTGGATAGCTTAACCATAGTTTTTCATCTAGTGAGTACTAATATAGGAAAAGTGAATATTATATTTGACAAATTATGATTGAGCTATCAGCCGGAAAAAGTAACCAAATGCAACACCATTAATAAGACGGTCTAAGAAGGAGAATATATACATCTAAAAAGCGTTCAAACAATTCTTCTCAAAGTCAAACGTGCGAAGATCTTGTCTTATTAACGTCAATTGCAATCATAACCTTGTTGGTTAAAGAGGTGCAACGCTTTCTCTTGGTCTCAAGTTCTAGTTGACCAAGTATCAAACTTGATTTTATGTATTGTAGGCGAGTACCTACCGCATATAGTACCCAGTATAGCTTGGGCGGTATTAGGTGGGAGATATATTGTTACCTATTATAGGTAGTAACGAATACCAACAATAATATAAAGGATTTTACCTTTGTTGTTTTCTAACTTTCTGAACAAGTTGGTTTTCAAAACAATGTGGTAGCAGTGTGACATAAAAATTCATATACGGTTCATCCAACAAAACAATTTTCTTATATAAAAAATGATATAAGAAATTGTTTTGTTATGGGAACTAAATTATAATAAACCCAGCTTTAAGAAAAATATTAAAAATAGAGAGAGTAAAACAAAAAGAAGTATTTTAGTTATTCCTCACTAAGTTGTAGTACAGAGAAGAAAAACACCTAAAGCAAATTACTCACTATTGTTGTGCTTAATTTTGGGGTTACAAGTGGTAAAGTTTAGATCTTTATGATGTTTTATTTTTTCTGTATGAGGGATGAGCTTAAATTTTGAGCCTTTTTTTGACTTTTTTTTGTTTCTATTTTGTTTTTTTTAAGTTTATTAGTTGGTGGGAAATTAAGTTATTTAAATTAAAATTATATAATATTTTTTTAATTAGGATAAATAATTTTAATTCTATTAATGAGTTGAAAAAATATATCATTTTAATATACTCGTGTTTAATATTTAGTATTGAATATCTTAAGATAATCATTTTACTTAAATTGATGAATTAAGAGAAAAATACAAAAAATTAGGATTTTTGTTGTTAGCCGTAGTATTAATCCTTATTTTTAGCATTTTTATTGTTTAAAGTAACACTACTCTTAATTTTAAGTTTATTAAATATTTTTAGTTATATCTTTTTAAGTTGATCGATGTGGTTTTGTAGAAGGGTACCATGTATGGGTATTTCATGGGGCATTAGGGCTGCTCGCATCGTAAAGTTGTCCTTCCGAGAGCTGTCATAAGTCAACAACCCAACACTCCACAAAACCCTTAGCTCTTCAATAACCGGTCTAAGTAGTACATCCAAATTCTTTCGAGACTCTTTGGACCAGATATGGTAAGACTCAAGTAAATAAATGACCTCCGGCCGCATGCATAGATCGGGTGGAAGGTTATAGGGCGTGATAAACACGAGCCAACAAGAGTAGTTCTTCCCAGATTGCCCGAATGGTGTGAATCCAACTGTGCATAGATCGAGGTGTATGTTTCTAGGCTCTGCTGCAAATTTCGAATAAGTCCAATCAAAGTGTCGCCAAGCCTCGCCTGCAGCCAGGTGAATCATTCGATCTGTTGACTCCCGACACATTAAATGCCAAGTCATGTGCTTTGAAGTTCCAATGGTATAAAACAACCTCTTAAGTCGAGGGCCTAGAGGGAAGTACCGTAATCTTTTCTTTGGGGCTAAAGACTTCCTACCACTATCGTACCTATATTCTCCGCATATCAATCATGAGGTGCACTTGGCATTCTCACCGTAATAGAAGAAACACTGATTCTCAAATACATCACTTCATTCATACCCTATCCCCAATCCTTCCAGCATTCCATTCATGTCGGGTACCGTATCACGTAACATAGCTTCTATCTCTTCGTTCATACAATATTTAGAGCCACTTAAGAACTTTCAATAAGCCACGTTACTAACCTTGTGCGTGGTCTTGATCGTTATGAACTATGCAGCCCATTGTAGCACAGTTTTCGACTTCCTTTTATGAATCCGTGAAAGTGCAGGTGTTGTCAGGAAGTGTCGGTCCAACATTCTAAAAAGAGATGTTGGCACAACACTTAACTCAACACTGCTCTTTCGATTTATTTAAGTTTAATATTTTATTTTACCTTTATTCTTAAACTCACCTACTTCCACGAGTTGTAGTTTAAGGGTATTAAGGATCGTGCATATCTATGCAAGGAACGAGAGTGAGCCGAAGATATTCAAAGATACATAAAGATAATATTTGAAGATCTTATGAAGATAACATCAAAGGAGATTTCAGAGTTATCCAATGAAGAATAGAATGATCACCAACTCGTGTCTATCACGCTATAGAACAAGGACAATCAAATCCTATAAGAAGGCATGCTTGACATTAAGACTAACAACAAGACTAGGATTAAGTTCTGAGTGATTATGAGAAATTCTTGTATTGTATTGGTCTTGTTTTACTCAATTTTATCTAGCTAAACTATAGCTCATAGATTAGTTAGTGTTAGGATTGTGTTCCTTGCTCAATTGTATTTGGTAAGATCATTAAAGTAACATTTAGTGATTATTTGGCCATAAGGCTTGGCATGTTATATTCATATAGCCTGCTTAAAATTTATCTCACTGTATTTTTTATCCTGTTGCATTATTACTCTACAACAAGTGTTGAGACAACACCGAATACGATAGGTGTTGGCACAACATTCAGTGTATACACAGTGTGTGAATCAAGCAAACGGGTACCAATTCCGGTCCATAAATTTACAATTGGCGTTAAAGCCAAGCACCTAATTCATTGGTGTTTGGATTTGGTACCATACCATGGATAATGTGAACCCTAACACTAACAATTGGCTACCAGTGATAGATGGGACAAACTCTGCTTATTAGCAGATCAGGCTCAGACAATACATCAAATCCTTAGACCTAAGGGCGTTGAAATCAATCATTGAAGGGTACACTCCACCAATGACGTCCAGCGACGATGACAAGGATGTACACCTGAAGCCTGAAGCTGACTAGACTCAAGCAGAAGTCATTGAAGCAGCCAACAATGAGAAAGCACTGAATGCCATCTTCAATTGGATTGATCCACATATGTTCAGGATAGTACAATTATGTACAAATGCTAAACAAGACCGGTTGCTCCTACAAACTCATTGTAAAGGAGATGCCAGTGTCAAAGAAGTTAGACTTCAAATTGCTTTACAGAAATTTGAGAGCATTACGATGGGTGATGATGAGTCTGTTACTTCATACTTTGCAAAATTAATGGATTTATCTAATGATTTTCAAAGTTTAAGTGATCCTCTAACTAATAAACAATTGGCTTACAAAGCTATTAGAACTCTGTCTCCTAGGTGTGAGGCCACGAAGATTTCTATGCAAGAAGCCAGACACATGTCATCATTTAACTTACACACTCTTTTGAATGTACTACAAGAATTTGAAATGAACTCAAAACCCACTACCAAACACAGAGGCCTTGCATTAAAAGCTATTGAAGAAGAAGTAGATGATGAAACTAAAATAAGTGCCTATTTAGGTTCAGTAGTGAAAAAGTTCAAAAAAATTGCTTTATATGATAGAGTCAGAAAAGAGAAAAATGGTCCTCTAAGAAGAAGTTTTCCTGGTAAAATGGTAAAGTATTCTTTCAAAAATCCCAATGAGAGTGACACTAAGAAAATGAAAGAACTCCAATGCTTTAAGTGTAAAGGCTTTGGACAAATGTCATATGAGTGTGCTAATACTTTGAGAACCAAATGTAGTTCTAATTGGTTATGCATAGATGATATAGATGATAAGACATGTTTGGATGAGTTACCAGAAGAACATGTGTCTGAAGAAGTCCACACCGCATCCCTGTCTACTCAAGTCAACTGGACAGAGTGTCATGATAACATCAGGATGAATGGATGTTGCCTCAACACTCAGACAGATCCAGAGGACCAGAAAGACTACTTTGACAACTAGAGGATGATGACCATATTTCTAACCCTCAATGTCTTACATCTGATATAAATGCATCTGATGAACACTCTAACTTTGTTTGCTTTGGTGGATCTGTAGATTTGAATGAAGAGTAATTCATTGAAAGGGAAATGGATCAAGACAAGGTGGTTAATGTGCGAAAAGTTGTTTACAGGGAACTTCTTGATGAGGTAAAGAAAATCAGAAAAAAGGGAAAATGAGCTCATCATGGAGAACAATTTCTTAATTTAAACCATAACTGAACTGGAGAAAAACCTCACCATAAAGGAGTGCCAAATGGAAAAGATGGAGATGAAGCTGGAAGAAGCAGAGAGAACCATTGCCAAGTGGAACTCTAGCACAAAAGGCTGGATGAATCACTGAGTATTGGCAATGAAGGGACTACAGGTTTAGGATACCAAGAAAGGTCAAGTAGACATGATAATGTTATACCTGGTTTTGTAAAGGCTGTTGTTTGCAAAAATAATGGCCACTCTAATCAACCTAAGAAGGTAACACCAGTGGGAGACCATACTAGAGATGTGGTGCCAACACCAGTGGGAGACCATGTGGACTCAACACCAGGGTTTGACGCAGAAGACACAAGGAATGATAATGTTGAGCTAACACCAGCGTATGCTGATGTTGGACCAACACCAGAATACACGGATTCTGACATTGAAGAATTTGCTGGAGAAAATGTTAGGAGAGACACTTCTGCCAGAATACAAAGGGATCATCCCACTTCTCAGGTTATAGGGAATCTTACTGAAGGTGTAAGAATTAACCAGAAACAAAGAAAGAGTAAATTACAAAAAATATGGCAACACTTAGTGTTTGCATGTCATCTGTGTCTAATAATATTACTTGTTTTGGTTCTGCTGTAGAACCTAAGAATGTTAATGAGGCCCTTAAAGATTCTCACTGGATAAATGCTATGCAGGAATAACTCATACAATTTTATAAGAATAAAGTGTGGAAAGTAGTTCATAGGCCTACTCATGCTAATGTAATTGGAACTAAGTGGATCTTTAAAAATAAAAGTGATGAGAATGGAGTGATAGTAAGGAATAAGGCCAAATTAATAGCCCAAGGGTACACTCAAGTGGAAGGAATTGATTTTGATGAAACATTTGCCCTTGTGGCCAGAAAAGAATCCATTAGGCATTTTCTTCCAATTGCTTATTTCTTAAAAATCAAATTTTACCGAATGGATGTTAAGGGGGCATTTTTGAATGGTTACATAGACAAATAGGCTTTTATTGAGCAACCGAAAGGATTTACAGACCTCCATCACTCTGACTATGTCTACAAACTTGAAAAAGCTTTATATGGTTTGAAACAAACTCCTAGAGTTTGGTATGAGACGTTAACTAAATTCTTACTATGTTTTGGTTTTTCAAGGGGTGAAGGTGATATGACACTGTTTATCATGAGAAATAACAAAGAAGTTTGTATAGCTCAAATCTATGTTGATGTTATAGCATTTGGCTGTTCTAATCAGTCCACCTTGGACAAGTTTGTTAGTACTATGACAGGTACATTTGAAATGAGTATGATACTTTGTTATGGTTTTTACCTCTTTTACTTTCGTCCGTAAAGTTTTATGTTATTTGCTATTGGGCGCGGGTGGTCGGGAGGCCATGACGGGGGTGCATCGGTAGAATCTGAACCATGGGAAGAGGTGGTGTCGTGCGTGGTGAGGTTTAATAATTTATGATTATTCACACAAATACGGTCGACCACAGTAGATTAGTTTATGATTTATTATTGTTTTATATAAAAATAATACATGGAAAATATTTTTTTGAGTTTTAATCTTATTAATTAGGCATCGAATAATACTAATTAAAACATTAATAAAAATTTGTACGCACGAGCCTATTTAACTAGTTTATTTATACAAGTTAAAAAACATCGCTCCCAAATAAATGATTCCTATTCATCAGCCAAACAATTAAAAAGAATTTACGATAACAAATAAATGGTGAAGTATTTTGTACCCCAATGTGGGGTTTTCCGAATTCTCATATCTGGCCACTGAAATATCACTTTTTTGTGATTTTCCCCAAAAGGGCATGTCAAAGATTGCATTTTTATTGCTTCCAAATCATGTTATTTTCGGCTTTCTGTACCTCATATCTTCAATTTTATGTCAATTAAATTAATTCGAAGGTGGGCATTTGTTTTTATAACTGAAATTGTAAGGTTGTGCTTTTGCTTATGTAACAATGGTGCTCTTACTTATATGGATTATGCATGTGTTGTTACAGAAAGTAAAGCTTGCCCATAAGATTTTTACTTTTTTTGCCATTAATTTTAGGACATTTTATAATTTCTGGCCGATAACTTTCCCCAAATTCAAGTTTTGCCCTTTTTTTAAACGGGCTCGAAAAATGCCCTGTAGCTTTTTTTTTTGAATAAAAAATGCCCGACGGGCTGAAAACTGGGCTTGGTCAGCCCAATCAAATTTTTTTTATTTTTAATTAATAATTATATTTAATTTTAATTATATTTTGATCTAAATCATAAAGAAATTGTATAAAATCAAGTTTATTAAAAAAATTGTCTTAAAATGTTTACTAAATTTACATTACTAGTAAAAACTAAAAATAAATTATATATATACTAGTAAATTAAAAATAAATTATATATTGATCTAAATCATAAAAAATGTATATATTCAAGTTTATTAAAAAAGTTTATCTTAAAAAGTTTAATAAATATACGAACTATACCCATCGTTTAACCTCTTTTTGGGTTTATATTTTGATCTAAATCATAAAGAAATTGTATAAAATCAAGTTTATTAAAAAAATTGTCTTAAAATGTTTACTAAATTTATATTACATTCACACCCAATTTTTTTTTTAAATAAGATAAATATTTTCTTAAATTTAAAATAAATAGAGTTTTCTAAATTTTAAAATAATATAGTCATTTCCAGACAAAACTCCTTTAATACTACAAAAATAATTCAAAATATTGCAGTTATGCCCTCAAACTTTATCAATTCAACTAATTTAGGTTATATTTTATAATTTTATATAAATATTTATATTTTATAATTTTATATAAATCTTTATTAAAAACAATATATATAATTTTTTATAACAAAAAAAATAAAAATAAGAAGTCATCTTCCCCACCCCCCCCACCCACCCACCCGCCCCTACCCAGCCCCTCATGCCCCCACCTCCCCGCCCCACCCCTACCCCGCCCCACACGCACCATCACTGCGATTTGCAGTGGTGGTGGCGTCAAATCGACGCCACCACCACTGCAACTCGCGGTGATGGTGCGTGTGGGGCGGGGTAGGGGTGGGTCGGGGAGGTGGGGGCGGGTGGGTGGGTGGGTGGGTGGGGTGGGGAAGATGACTTTTTATTTTTATTTTTTTTGTTATAAAAAATTATATATATTGTGTTTAATAAAGATTTATATAAAATTATAAAATATAAAGATTTATATAAAATATAAAGATTTATATAAAATTATAAAATATAAATATTTATATAAAATTATAAAATATAACCTAAATTAGTTGAATTGATAAAGTCTGAGGGCATAACTGCAATATTTCGAATTATTTTTGTAGTATTAAAGGAATTTTGTCTGGAAACTATATTACCCCCCTCACTTGCCGAGACATGATGTCACTTTGTCTGGAAATGACGTTTTTTGGCCGGAAATTTAGTATAGGTATAGTATAGTTACGGTTTTCAAAGGTTGGGTATAGTATTGCAAAAGTTCAAAAGTTGGGTATAGTTTCGTAAAAGAGGTTAAACGATGGGTATAGTTCGTATATTTATTAAACTTTTTAAGATAAACTTTTTTAATAAACTTGAATATATACATTTTTTATGATTTAGATCAATATATAATTTATTTTTAATTTACTAGTATATATATATAATTTATCTTTAGTTTTTACTAGTAATATAAATTTAGTAAACATTTTAAGACAATTTTTTTTAATAAACTTGATTTTATACAATTTCTTTATGATTTAGATCAAAATATAATTAAAATTAAATATAATTATTAATTAAAAATAAAAAAATTTGACTGGGCGGACCAAGCCCAGTTTTCAGCCCGTCGGGTATTTTTTATTCAAAAAAAAAAAGTTACAGGGCATTTTTCGATCCCGTTTAAAAAAAAAGGCAAAACTTGAATTTGGGGAAAGTTATCGGGCAGAAATTATAAAATGCCCTTAATTTTATGTGTCATCTAAACTCTAAAGTGATTAGCTGAATACTAATCATTGATTAAACTAGAGCACTTCAACCTAGGTTGTATTTCAGTTAAATGTCCCGAATTAGCAACAAAACGACAGATCTTCGAATTCCGTTGTAGTGTTATCCTCGATGTGGCCTGGTTAGTCCAGCAATTGTGTTTTCAACTTTAATATTATTTCTGTATACTGTAGTCTGTAGAGATTCTGTAATTTTGTAAAGATTGTGGGATGTTTTAACTCGGTCCGGAAACCGTGAGCTATTTTTTGGCTCATATTTAGCTAACACGAAATGCATGCTGATATGGAATACTTTTAGATGAAACCTAGTTACTAGAATAAAGAATTAATTAGATGAAACTAGTCTTAATTTTCTCAACAGGGCAAGCTCTGGCTGATATTGCTTCTGTATATGGTTAGTGATCAGGTTATTTCGTAAAGATTGCTGGATCTTTTGACTCCATCCTAAAACCCAGTAATTGTTTTTTTGTCGTAAAATGGATATGTAACCGGCTCTAAATGCGTGCATGCAGATGGGGATAATGAATCAAGATGAAACTATTAGCTGGACACTTGACATGCTTTCTCGTAGGAAAAGGAATCAAGATGAAACATGCAGGGAATGTTTATTAGCTGGACAATTGACAAGCTTTCCTTTTCTTATACGAGTAACACCTGAGCCAAAAAGTGATTACCGTTACATGTTTAACCTCCCTTCAGATAGACAAAAAAATCATATATTTAAAAGTATCAAAGATTTAGCAGTACTAGCGCTCTATAATATACTCTGTATATCTTGCAAGGAAATAAAGTTTTTTCTGCATGATTAGTCTTCAGAATCCAATGTTGCTATATGACAGTCATTTGTTTCTAACAATAGTTCAGGTATTAGTAAATGTAGTCACTATTCAGTATTTGTTAGAATGGAATCTCTGATTGCTACTTAAAAGTCTAAGCTTATTTTAGTTGGTTATAACATGGAATGCCTTATACAACCTTTCCTTTTTCCGGGTAACCTCTTTTGATTTGAAACAGAAGGCATCCCTGTCATTCCAACCACAACCGTCCTTCATTTATGGGAACATCCTTGCAACGTACTTTGTTATTATTTGCTCAATTGCTTGTTATTATCAGATTCTCTACTGTTGTGAAGAATATTTCCTGAAAACGATTATCCGATGTCCCTTGTGGGTCAGGATTTGGCTCATAAATGTTCTTCGGCTGTATTTTAACTTGTCACGTGCTCAGGTGCCTTTTTGTAATTATTACCTTTATTAGTAAACTGATCTTTTAGTTGTGTTATATCCTATGGTGATCTATCATCGATGGACTTCCTATAACTTTCTGTTACAAGTGCAAGAAGAAATGTCCACTGCTGACTGATTAATGTTCTAGTGAATAATATTCCTGAGAAGCTAGTGACATTTACTGAGGAACTTCTATCCAACCGTCTCGTAATTCTAGATAAGCGCTGCCACTTGAGGGTTGCAAGGAACACATATTTGGAGCAGGAGAGTAAGTTTCGTAGTTTGGTTGCCTGACTATTTTACTTCACTGTTTTTCATGATAACCAGTTATTTAGTTGAAGCTGTATATGTTAATAGTGGTAAGATAATCGGTAGGGTTGTGGAACGGATTTAAAAGCATAGTTACGTACGTGTCTCAAATTTCCTTTGTTGTGAACTAGTATTTTTCTACAGTTGAACAGATATAGGTCTATTACTCCACCAACTATTTTGCATGAATCTTTGTAATAAACTGTATGTACCAAACTAGAGAACAAAGTATTGTATTGAGTACCACGCGAATATGATGGAGCTCGGGCATTATTGTTTGTTTTCCATATTTGAGGGCTGCATGCAAGGAGCTGTCAAATTTAGGCAGATGTTTAGATACAAGATGAAAAACGATGGAAGTTTTCTTGTGTTGAATTGTTGGAAATCGGCCGCTCGAGTTCCCACCTAAACACTACAGTCTCAACACTATGATCTTAGATAGTTGTTGAAGGCCGTGTACTTTGTTCATTCACTACTTTCTTGGTCTCTTAGCTTCTTTTTCCTTGCATTTTGTCAAATATAAATATATACACACACACATATTTCTATATATATATATATATATAAGGTATTTGGAGAAGGATGATATTAGGTTAGGTGTCTTGCTGTTTTTTGTTTTTCATGGGGAAACTGATTGGCCTATAACATGAAAGATCATGGATGTACCAATGGTTGCTTTCTCGTAAAAACTCATTCGCAGTGTTTGATTGGCGTGAGAATTTTTTTTTTAAGAATGTCTAATCATAAGAATTGCCAAATTATTTTCTGTTTTGAAGATTATTTCATGGAAATGATATGCCCTTGTGAGTTAGGATTTGTCTCATAAATGTTCTTCAACTATATTTTAACTTGTCACATGCTCAAGTGCCTTGTATCCTACTTTGATCTATCATTGAAGGACTTCCTATAAATTTCTTCTACAGGTGCGAGAAGAAATAGCCACTGCTGACGGATTGATGCTCTATTGAATAAAAATTACTCAGAAGCTAATGACATTTACCGAGGAACTTCGATCTAACAGTCTCGTCATTCTAGATAATGCTGCCACATGGGGGTTGCAAGGAACACATGTTTCAACCAGAAGAGTAAGTTTTGTAGGGTGGTAGCCCGATGATTTCCAGTTTTTACTTGAAGCTGTACGATGCTAATAGTTATAAGTTATTCAGCTGGGTTGTGGAAAGGACTAAAAATGATAGTTAGGTACGTGTCTCTTAATTTCCTTCATCGTGAATTGGTATTTTTCTCTAAAGTTGAACAGATGTAGGTGTATTACTACACCAAATATTTCTTCATGAATCTTTGTGGTAAATTATATGTACGATACTAGAGAATACAGTCTAACAAGTACCATGTGAATACGATGCAGCTTTGACATTATTGGTTATTTTCCACATCTGAGGGCTGCATGCATGGAGCTTCAAAGTTTACACAGATAGGCTTAGATACAAGATGGAAAAACAATGGAAGTTTTATGTATTATTGTGGTAAACTGTTCGTTCACTAGTTTCTTGGTCTCCTCTTTTTCCTTGCATTTTTTGTCAAATGCTACTATATATATGTTATATAGGTGATAATCAAATATTTTATGTTTTTGTAGCGCGATTCCTTTCCTAAAATAAAGTAATCGGAGCTGCAAAGTGTTACTCAATCTTCTCAAATCCACCCACGACAGTCTTCCTTTCACATATTCTTCTCCACCCACATCCCCTCCTCTCCGACCCTCCATCAATACAACGTGATACGATCCATAGCACCTCTAGTCTTTTCTATTTATGATTTTTGTTATTAGAACTGATCCTTTACTGTGTTATATGCAGCTGCGGTACTATCTCCATAGGAATTCGTCTAACTTTCTTGGATACTTGAAAAGAAATACTCACTGCAGAGGACCCCTTTGACACTTGCATGCACTTAAGAACTACTCGGTGATTTTCCGTCATTCCAAGGTACTGCATCCTATGGCACATATTTGATTTTAAAGTACTCATGTTTGAATAAAAGTGTAGGTACATATGTTTTGTTGCCTGAACAACAGAGCATCAGAATCGGATCCCTTGTTTCACTCTCGGTTTTAGCTGCTATAATTCATCCGCTCGTTTTACTTGTCGTATAGTATACTCAACCGGTAAGGTTTAGAATTGGATCCCCTGTTTATAGATTAATATGTCATGTAGGTTGTAGTCGCTTTTCTGTAACCAAAATGTCCATGATAAGCACCTCTTGGTCCCAAAAATAGTACTTTTCATTCATGTATTTGTAGTTTGTATGTTTCTCCCATGTTCGCACATCTTGGTCCAAAAAAGTTATTTAAGAAAGATGATATTAGGTTAGGTGTTAGTTTCCATTTTCGGCTACAGGATGGAGAAAACTCTGCTCTCATATTGCGAGAAGGAAAAGAAACGTCTCAAAATGCAAACAATACTAAAATTAAAGAAATTGATATTAAATTCAATAACATTGGCACTCATAACACTTAAAACCTTTCTTGTTTTCAGGCATATTTCTTCTCGGCTCTACTTCCAGAGCTTCAGAAAGATGTTCCTGAGCTAATTTCCAAGTGTGTTGTCCTTTCATTATGACAAAAATTTCATATATTTCAAGGGATCACTCAATTATATCGTCTGTGGCGCAAAAGGAAGCAGACGTATTAAGTTTGTTCAATCAGACAAACAAAGTAAAGTAGTTCTATGTTATGACTTGTTTTCTAGGCCATTGGTATAGTCTTCAGAGTCCAAGTTAAGGTGGTCACATGGCAAGTTGCATGTACCTCTTGTCTTTCCTATTTATGATTATTGTTATAAAAACTGATCCTCTACTGTGTTATATGCAGCTGCGGTACTATTTCTGTAGGAATTCGTCTAACTTTCTTGGATACTTGAAAAGAAATACCCACTGCTGAGGATCCCTTTGACACTTGCATGCACTTTAGATCTACTCCGTGATGTTCCGTCATTCCAAGGTACTGCATCTGATGCCTCATATTTAAAGTACTCATGTTTGAATAAAAGAGTAGGTATATATGTGTTGTTGCCTGAACAACAGAGCATCAGAATTGGATCCCTTGTTTCACTCTCGGTTTTAGCTGGTATAATTCATCCACTGGTTTTACTTGTTGTGGGATCCCTCGTCAAGGGATCCCACGTCGTGGGATTCAAAAACTCACTCCCGTTCCCGTCCCTCCAGTTGAAGGGATCCCTTGCCGAGGGATCCCTCACTAATGGATCCCTTAATCCCGCTATTTTTTAATCTCGAATTAGTCACTTTTTAACACTGGAAATTGGAGGGGTTCCCGTTGACAATCCCGCCGATTTTCAGATTGTATTTAGCACAAAAAGTGTGTTTTTTTCTCCTTCTCCACTCCCCCCCCCCCCCCCCGAATATTTCATCTTTAAAAGATGTCTTCTTTTCGACATTTATAACGAGTACCGACCTGTTAACATGAATCACAATCCAATAACTAGCCCGAATCCCATTCAAAAATCGCAATCCGCTATCACAAATCCCAAAAGAAAACCTTTCGCGGCTCAAAATTCACAAGACACAAGACACAAGTTACAAATTGTCTAACCATTACAAATAAATAAATATCACAATTTAAATAACTAGCAATAAAAAGTTGTCCAGTTTCTAATATTTCTCATACGCACTCACATCACATGTATTTTTTATTTTGCAACTAAACTCCCAATAAACCTAGTAATTATTATAGTTTATAAAAAATGGTGGAATTCCCTCCTCCCGTGGGAATCGGAGAATAACTCCCGTTCCCGTCCCTCCGTCCCTCGACTGAAATGAATGTAGTCCCGCCGTGAAGGAGTGTGACGGGAAATTTTCCCGCGGGAACATTTCCCGTGGGTAGGTAAGGGTAAGGAAATTTCCCTTACCCGTTCCCACCCCTACTTGTTGTATAGTATATTCAACCGGTAAGGTTTAGAATTGGATCCCTTGTTTATAGATTAATCTGTCGTGTAGGTTGTAGTCGCTTTGCTGGGACCTAGTTCTTGACGCAGCTTTTTATTAAGGCGGTGGTAGGATCTGAATACAGGAACACTGGCTCTGATAGCACGTCGAATCAACACTCCATTTTAAAGTTAAGGTACTAGCGAGGAAGACTATTTAATACAGATGTTATGAATGAAGTTCGGAGTAACCTCTGTGCCAACGTGGAACACCGTCTTTCTGGGTAAGTCAAGAATATGCTGAATTATTACATGTAAAATTTCCATATCCACGTAGCTGCATGTGGCGAGCTTGCAAAGTATACGTGGAGATAGACAATATGGCAAAGCATTGTGAATTCATGTAACGTAATTGTTGAAGTCGTGTTGCCTTTCTCAGCCAAACTGATGCTCGTGTCTTAGTTTCTATTTGAAGGTCTCGATCGAGGTAGTTGGCTTGTGTATTCCGTGATTTATTGATCTCCATTCTGTTTTTCGTTACACTATGTCAATTTTTTCTTCACGAAGATGTTAGATAATTTGTAGAGAATAACGACTCTTGTGGATTGTGTGGCAATTTTCCGGAATCTGTTAACCATCTTTTTTTTTTTGAATGGACGAGAGCATATCATATCTGGATGCTTGTTTATAAATGGTTTGGACTTTTAGTGGTTCTCCCTAACGAAGCTTTGCCGCATTTTCTTGCAAATACCGGATTGGCTATGCGTGATGGGAATTCGCAGATGTGGAATGGGTTGTGGTGTGTTGTTGTTTGGTCATTGTGGTCTATGCGGAATAGAATGGTTTTAAAAAATGATGAATTTATCGAGTACATGATTTTGGAGCAAATACAGGCGAAGTCATGGAGTTGGGCGAAGGCGAACATTTAGGGCTTTCATTTCTCTTTGTATGATTGCAGTGTTAATCCCCTTGTCCATTTAAATTGGTCATACTAGTTGTTGGGAGTTTCGTTGTTGTTCTTCTTGCTTTTAGTTTTTTCTCGTTTTCTTGTAAGGGGTTGAAGCACCCCTTGTGCTTCTTTGTTTCATTGATTTTGCTTGATAAAAATTTGTATCAGAATTCTGGATTTCTCTAGGAAAAGCCCTTTCTCCATTCAAACATTGTCCTAAAGCTCACAAGATCCGTGAAGACAAAAAAAAGTTCCGTACACTTAGAGGATTGAAAATTTCGAAGGCAATGCACCAAACTCAATGAATACATGTGTACGTATATATGTAGTATAGTTAGCACAACTTATATATAGTTAGTACAATTTTCCTACAAATCATTCCAACATTATGCATAAAATAAATTAGTGTAAAACCGCTGGAGGAAATGCTTGTTTTGAAAGTTGAAACAAATGCCAAATTAAAGCAATAACCAAGAGCTTCTAAGCTGGGAATAAAGTTAAATTTTGAAATCAATTCAAGCGAAATTTTCTCGATAACTCATCCCTAGCTAATATAGAAAAGAATTGAGTGGAAAATATAAATAGTATAATCGACTACAATAAACCTACAAAACGAGATGAAATTCAACTTAAAGTTTCGTAATAATTAAGGCAAAAGTTTCATATGTAATGAATTATTGTAATAATAACATTGACGAGTATAGAGTCGACAAGAATTAGAGATTAGTTAGAATTCTTCTACAGTTACGTCGTACGTTTAATTCTTCTACATTATTACATATATATTTTCTCAATTTACGAAAGTATAGAAAACTCTAGTTTTGTACTTTCAAGTGTAAATATGCATCAGTACTCATCAAAATGTCTCGAACCTTTTTTCCGAGCTAGCTAGGGGTTTTCCTATATATTCTATATATAATATATATTATGATTTGTTTGTCCTTAGAATTAGGTTTTAAGAGTTAAATTGAATCAAAGACAAAATATGTATCTTAAACTTGAGTTATAGAACTACGTACCACTTACACTACAAGAAAAAAGGGTCATTCGTGACCGCCCGGGCGGTCGCGAATGACCCATTTCCGGTCGCGGATGGTCATCCGCGACCGCTGGCCCGGTCGTGGACGTCATCCGTGACCGCTCGGCGGTCACGACAGTCATCCGCGACCGCCGAGCGGTCACGGTAGTCATCCGCAACCGCCGAGCGGTCACGGATGACCCCGGGCTCATCCGCGACCGCCAGGCGGTCGCGGGCAACACCGTGACCGCTCGGCGGTCGCGGATGACCCCGAGGTCATCCGCGACGGCTCGGCGGTCGCGGGCAACACCGCGACCGCCTGGCGGTCACGGTGTTTCCCGCGACCGCCTGGCGGTCCCGGATGACCCCGGTGTCATCCGCGACGGCTCGGCGGTCGCGGGCCACACCGCGACCGCCGAGCGGTCAGGGATGACCCTGGGGTCATCCGCGACGGCTCGGCGGTCGCGGCCACCACCGCGACCGCCTGGCGGTCACGGATGACCCCGGGGTCATCCGCGACCGCTCGGCGGTCACGGATAATATTTAAACCATCCGTGACCGCCGGGCGGTCACGGATAATATTCAAGTCATCCGTGACCGCCCGGCGGTCACGAATGACATTAAACGAAATAAAAAAAATATTCCGGTAAAATACCGGAATAAATATTTGTTTTTTGCGAATATAATGTGTTAAAATACCGGTTTTTTTATATAAACATCATTTAAGAGAATGATTTGTGTTATAAGTAAAGAAAAGAAGAAAATAAAAGAGTTTGTGTTTTGTTTTTTGGAGATATAAAGAAAGATGAGAAGAAAAATTGTTGGTGTTTTGGTTTTTGAAGATATAAGAAAAGGGAAGAAGAAAAATTGTTGGTGTTTATGTTTTGGATTGGGAAATGAGGAAAGGAGGAGAAAGTGTTGAGTTTTTTAGAGAAGATAATGTGAGTGTAATGAAAATTAATGGGTGGAATGGTGGGTATATATAGAATTTTAGTGAAAATTTTGAATTTTCAAAAAATTTGAATTTCCCCCCAATTCCAAGGTCTTTCGCGACCGCCGGGCCGTCGCGAAAGACCTTGGAATTGGGGGGAAATTCAAATTTTTTTAAAAATTCAAAATTTTCACCATGAATGTTATTCGTGACCGCCGGGCGGTCACGAATGACCCCCATTCGCGACCGCCCAGCGGTCACGAAAGACCCTTATTCGAAAATCAAATTTTTATTTGTGAATATTATTCGTGACCGCCCAGCGGTCACGAATGAGTCTCATTCGAAAGTTTTGATTTTCGTTTGTTTAATTAAGTTGCGATGTTTGTTAAATTGATAAAATACTTACTACTAAGTTAATTAAAAGAGAGTTTATCACAAAATTACACATTACATCTAAAACAATTTAGTGTATATTATGATTAGTTGTAGAACATAAAATAGGTTATTCGTTCATAACTCGCCTAAGCACATCTAACTCGCTATTTTAATATGTTAATTACTAATGTTGTACTAATTTATTACTTCAATTCACATGTAGTAATGAGACTTATTGTTAAAAATCATAAACACATCAAGATGAATCCATAAAATTAAATTTTCTTTTATGAATGTTATTCGTGACCGCTGGGCGGTCACGAATGAGGGTCTTTCGTGACCGCCCGGCGGTCACGAACCCTACTTCGTGACCGCCCAGCGGTCACGAACATACTTCGTGACCGCTGGGCGGTCACGAAAGACCCTCATTCGTGACCGCCCAGCGGTCACGAATGAGTCTCATTCGAAAGTTTTGATTTTCGTTTGTTTAATTAAGTCGCGATGTTTGTTAAATTGATAAAATACTTACTACTAAGTTAATTAAAAGAGAGTTTATCACAAAATTACACATTACATCTAAAACAACTTAGTGTATATGATGATTAGTTGTAGAACATAAAATAGGTTATTCGTTCATAACTCGCCTAAGCACATCTAACTCGCTATTTTAATATGTTAATTACTAATGTTGTACTAATTTATTACTTCAATTCACATGTAGTAATGAGACTTATTGTTAAAAATCATAAACACATCAAGATGAATCCATAAAATTAAATTTTCTTTTATGAATGTTATTCGTGACCGCTGGGCGGTCACGAATGAGGGTCTTTCGTGACCGCCCGGCGGTCACGAACCCTACTTCGTGACCGCCCAGCGGTCACGAACATACTTCGTGACCGCTGGGCGGTCACGAAAGACCC
This sequence comes from Linaria vulgaris, assembly GCA_948329865.1. Lineage (NCBI taxonomy): Eukaryota > Viridiplantae > Streptophyta > Magnoliopsida > Lamiales > Plantaginaceae > Linaria > Linaria vulgaris. Next base: position 115,987,989 of record OX415250.1, on the reverse strand, counting down.
TTATTTGTGACCGCCCAGCGGTCACGAATAAGTTTCATTCAAAAGTTTTGATTTTCGTTTGTTTAATTAAGGTGCGATGTTTGTTAAATTGATAAAATACTTACTACTAAGTAAATTAAAAGAGAGTTTATCACAAAATTACACATTACATCTAAAACAACTAAGTGTATATGATGATTAGTTGTAGAACATAAAATAGGTTATTCGTTCATAACTCGCCTAATCACATCTAATTCGCTATTTTAATATGTTAATTACTAATGTTGTACTAATTTATTACTTCAATTTACATGTAGTAATGAGACTTATTGTTAAAAATCATAAACACATCAAGATGAATCCATCAAATCAATTTTTTTTTATGAATATTATTCGTGACCGATGGGCGGTCACGAATGAGGGTCTTTCGTGACCGCCCAGCGGTCACGAAAGCCAAAGGCTAGTTGGCATTCGCGACCGCTGGGCGGTCACGAATGCCAACGGCTAGTTGTCATTCGCGACCGCTGGGCGGTCACGAACTGCCAGATTTTCATTTATAAATATCATTTCCCTTACTTTTCTAATTCACAACAATCTTCACCATTTCTCTTAAGGTATTCTCGTTTTTTTCATTTAGATGGTCAACTATATTTTTAAATACTAAATATTGGTATGATATGTTAACTTGTTTATTCATTTCTTGATAGATATTGACGTAAACGCATCGAGGGTACTCGTAGAGGACACAAGATTCTTGAAGATCGTTTTTTTACGCTTCAAGAAGTAAGTTGATCAATTTATCACTCTTCAACCTTATCGTGCATGATAATTGTTACATTTTAAATTGTTAATTATTAATTGTTTGTAGTATTAATTGTAATTAATTATTTCCTTTAAAATTTACATCTTAGATAAATAATGGACTATCAAGTAGATAGGAATTGGATGTACGATAGATTCGAGAGCAGTGGTTATTTGCGAGATAGTTTTGTGGTTGGGGTTCGCACATTCATAGAATTTGCTTCGCGACAAGATGGCTATTTAGATCTAGGGGGGCGTATTAGGTGCCCGTGCAAAAAATGTAACAATTCAAAGTTTTTTGATCGATACCAAGTCCGTGATCATCTTCATAAGTCGGGATTTACGCCTGGATATTTTGAGTGGGTTTTGCATGGAGAGCAGTTTACCACCACTTCTATGACGTTTATCGACGAACCTCTCGAACCATCACACGCCAATATTCCTGAGAGCCCTATTCGTGCTGACGATTCGTTTAGACAGATGGTCGTGGATGCATATGGAGGCCGATTTGATGAGGACGCTGTGCGTAACGAGGATCCGAATCCCGATGCAAGAGATTTTTACGACTTGATGCGTCTAGGTCAGGTGAAGATGCACCCTAAGAAGAGCAAAACCGTCCTGCAGTGGATTGGAGAGTGGGTGAATTACAAAACTATTCACAAGGCGAGTAACATCGTTTCTGACCATTTTTTAAAGATGTCCAAAGATGGGTTCGACCCTGAGATTGAGAAGTTGTTACCTAAAGACACGAAAGGGATGCATAAGATGGAGCGAACCTTGGGGTTAGGGTACGAGAAGATCGATGTTTGCACAAATCAGTGTTTTCTGTTTTACGGGTTTGCGGCGAGCAATGACTTCCTAAAATGCCCGATATGCGGGGTTGATAGATACGAGGAAGGTAGGAAGTCAAAGGTCGCAAAGAAGCATTTGTGGTATTTCCCCCTAGGTCCTCGTCTTCAGAGGATGTATTATACCGTAGGTACTGCAAAGCATATGACTTGGCATTTGAAGTGTCGAGAGGCTACGGATCGAATGATTCACCCGGCTTCCAGTGGGGCATGGCGACACTTTGATCGGACACATCCGGATTTTGCAGCTGAGCCTAGGAACGTACGACTCGGCTTATGTACGGATGGATTCACACCGTATGGCTCATCTGGGAAAAAATACTCTTGTTGGCCAGTGATGGTAACCCCATATAACCTCCCCCCCGATCTTTGCATGAGGCAGGAGTTCATATTTTTTAGCCTTATCATTTCCGGTCCAGATAGTCCCGGGAAGAACTTGGATGTTTATCTTAGACCACTAATTAACGAGCTTAATGCTTTATGGAGCACTGGTTTGGAGACGTTTGATAGCTCAAGGAAGGAAAACTTTCAATTACGAGCGGCCCTGATGTGGACGATTAGCGATTTTCCAGCGTATGGAATGTTGTCTCAGTGGAGTACGCACGGGAAGTTAGCGTGCCCTTATTGCATGGGAGATACGAATTCATTTACGTTGAAGAATGGTGGTAAACCGTGTTGGTTCGATTGCCATCGTCGTTTTTTGCCCAAAAATCATAGGTGGCGGCATGACAAGAATTCATTCAAAAAAGGGGAAAAGTCACTAGAAGAACCTATTTGCAGGAAAATGGGCGACGAAATGAGGGAAATTGTGGAGGGACTTGGGGATGTTGGTTTTGGGGCCAAAGTGAACAATCTACCGGGTTTTCATACGGATCATAATTGGCTGAGGAAGAGCATATTTTGGGAACTTCCCTATTGGTCCACAAACTTGATTCGTCACAATTTAGATGTCATGCATTGTGAGAAGAACTTTTTCGATAACATCATCAACACAGTATTGGATGACTCTAAGACTAAGGACAACATCAAGTCTAGACATGATTTGAAGATTTGGACTATCCGTGAAGAGCTATTTTTAGAACAAACACGAGGAGGCGCATATGTGGGCAAATGAGTTTGAGATCGTCGAAGATGTACAAGATAGAGGAGAAAAAGAAGCTGAAGAGGAAGACGAAGAAAGTGAAAACGTGGAGCTAACTAGTGATACTGAATAGTTCAAGTGTTTTGTAATAATTTAAAACATTACTTTGTGACGCACTTTAATTGTAACGATTTGGTAGTGTTGTAAAAGACATTACAATAATGAAAAATTAACAGTCAAACATTACAATAATGAAAATTTAACAGTCCAACATTACAATAATGAAAATTAAACAATCCAACATTACAATAATGAAAATTTAACAGTACAACATTACAATAATGAAAATTTAACAGTCCAACATTACAATAATGAAAATACAACTAATCATCATCCGAACTATCATCCAACCCACATCCATTCCCGTCATCATCCTCCCCATCATCCTCCCCATCATCCTCCTCATCATCCTCACCACTCCCAACACCATCCTCAACACCCAGTTCCACATAATCGTCAGTCTGCAACGACGCCATAATATCATCGACATCGACGTCATCATCGTCATCAGAGTACTCCTCGATATACGCAGGCCTATCGGAAGAACTGGGAGCAAATGGATCTGGCCTACGACGCGGCATACGAACCGGTGGAATCACAGCTCCGTTCCTACGTGCATGCCCCATGAATATAGAATCTGATATCGGTGGAAGGTCCACGTTCACCTTCTCATTAAGCAAGCATCTCCATAGCTCCATAGTGGCTTTCATATCAGTCATCCTTTGATCACTGCGATAGATAGTGCGGTCATTCTGTGTTTGTAATTCGTCGATGCAGGCCTGTGAATAATCTTCTTGTTTCCTGTATTTAATGTTGAACGCCTCCGGGCGTGCATCCCTCGGCAAGCCTTTCGCCTTCCCCTTCTTCACAGGACCAAATGCCTCGGTCCAACAGTCGGGATCGAACACCGGGAGCTTAGCTGGGCGGGGATATCTTTCCCTCACTAGTTCCATGTACTTTTTCTGCATTAACATTTGAAAGAATCAGTACTTATATTGGAATAAATAATTTAAAAGGAGTATGCGGTTGAAATAACTTACATATTGCGCTTTCGCCACAGCATCTACCCAAGTCCGCCGAGCTGGAACTCCTGTGTTACCGCCCGTCCCCTTCACCCGCTGCGTGTGACCACGTCTATAGGCCTCATCATATCGAATAGGGTCTTTTCGTGTTCGGTCCTCCTCAGCCTACACATTTCAAGAAAGAGTACGTCAAAATTGGCTTACGCATATATTAAGATTACTTAATTACACCCATATTGTTAATTTTCATAATTCATAGCAGCAAACGTCTGAGCTCCTCTAGGTCGCGGGATCCACCAAAAAAAGTGGGAGGTGCCTTCACCCCCTCAACTGGCTCCTCGCCTCCTCTCCTGTTTTTCTTAGACTTATGCGACAGCTCTTGATGATCCTCAGTGGCCCAATGCTTAATCGCCGCCGCCTCTAACCCGTCGTGCATCCAAGTTTTGTCTTTTCCGGCCCATTTCGGATCCACAACCCTCTCAAAGTATTGTTTCTTCGTGTTGTAAATCAAATTCTTATAACACAACTTCGCCTTCGTTTCGTAGGCCCGTTGTACTGCGTGTTTTTCTCTCTCACGAACACCATATATTTTCTGCCAAGTAATAAATTTCGATTTATGAATATATTAAATTAAATAATATGATATAGTTGTGAAATAATTCCTCACCGTAAATTTAACAAACATTTTGCCTCGCACAGTTTCGGGCATCGTCAAGTAGGTAGGCCAGAACTCCTTCATGAACAGTCTGATCAACTCCGTGATCGTAGTCGCAACCTCGTTGCTAGAGGGGTTCATAAACAGGCCACGAGGACACAATTTAATGATCGGCCTTTGTTTCGGGTCATTGGGTTGTTGTGCACCTTTGGAGGTGCCTCTTGTTGGGCGCTGTTGCGTGACATTGAATACTCCCGATGCTGGAGTATCACTCGGCCTCTCGCTCGGGCCAGCTCCGGTGGAACCAGCGGAAGATGGTGCTCTAGCCCTAGATCCAGATGCAGTCGGTGCGGCATCGGGCACGGCATCGGCATCAAAAGAAAGTCGGCGCTGTAGTAAAGGCGTCAACGATGTAGACGCGTTGGGGATTGCGGCATCGCAACTACGACCGCCACGTGTGATAACTATACGAGGTCCAAGACTACCTCGCCCACTAGCAGTAGGGGGAACATCGGGAACATCAGGAACATCCGCATCATCAGGAACATCAGAAACATTTGAACATTGTTGACCACTGCCAACCCGACGACGACGACTGCCTGCCATATCGAATATATGCTAGAAAACTACGAGAAATTATCTAAGTTAGATGATTCAAAGAGATTCTCTAAAATTCAGTCGTTACTAAGTTATAAAGATTCCTTAAAGATCATTTGTACTAAGTTACAAAGAACCCCTAAAGATTATTTGTTCTAATATATAAAGATTTTGTAAAGGCATTATTTCTAAGTTATAAAGTTCCATAAAGGCGTTATTTCTACAAAAAAAACATTAACCAATAATTTGACATGCATTTAAACTAATAGTTTAACATTAAATTACCGCGACGAATAATAATACATTAAATTACGTAAACTAACAATTTAATATTAAATAAAGATTCTCTAAAGGCATCATTTCTAAGTTATAAAGTTCCCTAAAGATCATTTGTACTAAGTTATAAAGAACCCCTAAAGATTATTTGTTCTAATATATAAAGATTCTCTAAAGGCATTATTTCTAAGTTATAAATTCCCTAAAGATCATTTGTACTAAAAAACATTAACCAATAATTTGACATGCATTTAAACTAATAGTTTAACATTAAATTACCGCGACGAATAATAATACATTAAATTACCTAAACTAACAATTTAATATTAAATAAAGATTCTCTAAAGGCATCATTTCTAAGTTATAAAGTTCTCTAAAGATCATTTGTACTAAGTTATAAAGAACCCCTAAAGATTATTTGTTCTAATATATAAAGATTCTCTAAAGGCATTATTTCTAAGTTATAAATTCCCTAAAGATCATTTGTACTAAAAAATATGAACCAATAATTAGACATGCATTTAAACTAATAGTTTAACTTTAATTACCGCGACGGATAATAATACATTAAATTACCTAAACTAACAATTTAATATTAAATAAAGATTCTCTAAAGGCATCATTTCTAAGTTTTAAAGAACCCCTAAAGATTACTTGTTCTAATATATAAAGATTCTCTAAAGGCGCTATTCCTAAATTATAAAGATTTCCTAAAGGCATTATTTCTAAGTTTGACATTAATAAAAATAAACTTATAATTAAACAATTAAAACTATTACTAAAACATTAAATATAAAACATAATTAAAAAACATAATTAAAAAACTAGAAAGATAAATATTTAAAAGAGAGAGAGGAGAGAACTTACAAATGTGAGGAATGAGAGAGGAGGAGGGGGGTTTATATAGAAAATCCCCCTCCCATCCGCGACCGCCGGGCGGTCGCGGATGCCAGTAGGCGGGAATCTTCCCGCCTAGTGGCGAGCGGTCGCGGACGCCATGGCGGGCAAAATCCCGCCCACTGGCATCCGCGACCGCCCAGCGGTCGCGGACGAGTGGCATCCGCGACCGCCGGGCGGTCGCGGACGCCAGTGGGCGGGCCATAGGCGGGAAGATTCCCGCCTATGGATTACCGTGACCGCTGGGCGGTCACGGTATTGTTTACCGCGACCGCCCGGCGGTCACGAGCCGGCGGTCACGAATGACCCCGGATTCTTGTAGTGTTACAAAATTCGTAGCTAGTGCGCAGTCAACAATATTATATATTGAATGAGGTCGGTAAATAATGCGCACAATGTGTATTGTGTGACTCTAAAAGGATATAATGCCGACAGATAATACTATCGGCTAGCATAGAAAAAATGAATAGAAACCAGCCAATATATTGTATTAAGTAAAATGATAAATTGCGCAACAACAATTAATGACCAATCAAAAGTTGGGTTCTTAAAGACGATGAGATCCACATGACTCACATCCTTAATTAATTACCCACAATTAAAGAGAGTTCTATTCTTATCTCAACTCTTTGAGATATGCATCATCACCAAAAAGAGTAAAATACATTAAAAGGAAGAAAAAATTCTAATGATAAGTAAACCCTAGCAGAAAGCTGTCCGCCTGTCCCTCCTTTCAACCTTACAAGTCCACAGCAGATAACACGAACAACTCTGAAAGGCATTGCATCTATCACTGTATATATATATACAAAATTTCCATTAGTAATTAACCACTAAAATAATAATAAAAAGACATATATGATAATTCAACAACAATTTTGTGATGATTAATTTAGGATATATACCTTGTAAGAATCAGTAGAGATCCCTGTCAGATGCAATCCTGGAAACTGCAACTGAGAACAACAAAAAATTATATGAATTGATGAAACACGATTATATGAAGAACCCTAATTATTATACAAAAACATTAACAAAGATTAATTAATTTAGCGAGTTTTTCTTTTTCTTTTAGCGATTGGTATATGTCGCCTCTTGATTGTATAGTGTGATTGTTGTGGGCGTATTACGCAGTTTTCTCCTGTGGTGATTATCGTTGTTTTCGGGTTGAGTACCCCTTGTACTCTCTTTATTAACAAAACTTCTTGCCTTAACAAAAAAAAAATTAATTTAGGCCTGATCTCTTACATCAAGTTGTTTCTGGACATTCTTGTGTCTCTTCTGAGGCCTCCTCGGCGGCTTGCCTCCCGTGAAAGAAAAGAAGTCCTCCTCTATTTCCTGTTTCGTCAAGGAGACGCTTAAGCTCAGCTTAAGCTTGGGGGGCTTCTTTGCGCTCACATTAGCTTCTCTGGTAGGCTGTTTGTTATTTGCCTTCTTGGAGGCTGCCTGTTGAACTTTATAAAGGATGATTTCCTTTAGAGACTTATTTGCGGTCCTTCGCGGCCTCAAGTTCCATACCCTAGCTTCTTCTTCATTTGCCACCTCACCAATCTCAGTCCTTTCATTCTTCTTCTCAGGCGCCTCCTCTTCAGTCGTTTTTTTCTCCAACGGTTTCAATTCCTCAGCTGGTTTGTTCTCCGTAGATATTTTCTCGGTGGTGGTATTTTTATTGAGAGGTTTTTCCCCCTCTGCCGGGTTCTCCTTCTCAGTTTGTTTTCTCTCATCAACCGGTTTCCTCTCATCGACCAGTTTGTTCACCTCAGCTGGTTTTTTATCTATAATAGGTTCTTTCTCCCCCGATATCTTGCCCACCCCATGTTTCTCCTCAACCGGTTTCTGCTCCTCAATTTTCTTCCCCTGAGCCGGTTTCTTTTCCACGGGTTTTTTCTGGCCAGCCGGTTTTTCTTCCATATGTTTCTTCTCGTCCGCCGGTTTTTTCTTCTCTACAGGTTTTTTCTCCTCCCTGGGTTTTTCCTCCACCGCCTTTGTCTCCTCAGTCGGTTTTCTCACCACGGGCGTCTTATCCCCAGCCAATTTTGCCTGCACAACTAGTTTTTTCTCCACCGATTTCTTCTTCTGAACCAGTTGTTTCTCTAAGGGTTTCTTATCCGCTGCCGGTTTTGCCTTCACAACTAGTTTCTTCTCCACCGCTTTTTCCTCTTTAGCCGGTTTCATCTCTATTGTCCTTTTCTCCTGAGCAAACGATTTCCCCTCCTCCGCTGGTTTCGACTTCTCGGCCTCTTCCGCGGAGGGTTTTAGTTTCTTGTCAGAGGGGAGTTTAATCAAGATCTTGGGAGATGGCCTCTTCACTCCGACCACATCGACCCCGACGCCGCTGCTTTCTCCGTTCTTCTTCACCTTCTTCTTCTCAGGTTTTTCTATTACACCTTTTTCCTTATTCATTGATTTGCTAATCGAGTCATCATCATCATCAATTACATAACAGTTATTAAATTCAGGAGCACCATGTACCTGAACCTGATCATTCCTGTTCATCGAATTCGAACTGCTTTCGCCAATCCTACTCTTCTCATCCGCAGCTCTGTCAACCCTCGCCATACTCCCCAATTCTGACTCGCGCCTCGACGAGTCACCTTGCCTTGGTGCCACCAACGGTTGAAACGCCGAAAACCTAGCATCACCATGGATAAACGGTAAATAACCACTAGGGTGATGAGTTAGGCTCGGAAGAAATGGAATTAGAGGAGAATACAGCTGATGTTGAGGCTGAGGCAAGAGGGCGGTGGACGAGGACGGGAAATTGAGTCCCCGTTGGGGAAAGACATGGCCAAGGCTGCCATGGCTTTCGACCGTCGGCCATTTGAAAGGAACAACCTCGGGTTTGTCGGAACCTTTCTTGGGAACTTGCGAACTTGAACTAGAATCCATTATATGTATATATGAGCAGGTGTATGTATATATCTATGTGTGTGTGTGTTGTTGAGCTTTTGTTGTTTGTGTTTATAGAGAGGGAGAGGAATCTAAAAAGGAAGAAAAATTGGTAGTAGAGGGAATGTTGAGAAAACAAGCGGTTTTCGACATATTGTAATACCTGATTGTGATAATATACACACGGAATCGCATATTTTTTGCCCTATTAGCGTAATTTCATTCAGCATTACATAAATGAACAATATTTTCGTAATATTACTTCTTTTTTTTCTTTTTGTACTGATCCTCTAATTAATTTGACTTTTCTTTTGAAAAGATGTTACGTTTACACATGTTTTGTACTAGTTACACGAACGAGAAGTTTGTGTGAAGCGAAATGCAAATTTTATAGGCGCGTATAATAAGCTAAATAAGACAATTTGCTGTGTTTGTGATTTTCTATAAATTCGTGTTTTTCTTTTTAAAATAGTATTTTATGACTTATAAAGTATAATATATTTGATGATTATATGCGGTTTAAAATATGACAAGGAGCGGATAGATAAGAAGGTATGTAAATACATAATTTAGTCTGAACTATAAAAGTGCATATAATCGTATGTCGATTGCTCGATTAAATTGATATTTGACTAGCATATGTTATCGGAAAATAATGTAATCCTAAGGATAGACGGATTAGAATATGCAATAAAAGAAGGTTTGTCAGCTCATCCATCCGACACGTATAGATAAGCTTTGCCAAAATATAGTAATCGTCCATAAAAGTAATGTTACTCTTTAATACTGAAGTACTATAGGCTACCAAACGGCTCCTTAGGAATGGTAAAGAGGTTAAACAATTTAGTTAATTAGACAGACGAGAAGTATTTTAGGAAAAGCCTTTTGCTTACCTGCAGGCCAATTTAACCACTACCTGCTAGTTCTTTTAATTTTTGTTTTGGTAAGAAAAGAGATTTATTGACGAAGTATAATATAAAGGGAACTCATCCCATAGAAGCTTGTACATGTTTAATTTGGAGCAAAAAACACATATTCATAAAAATTTCTCAAAACAAATTCATTTGGGAAAATCGGGAAAATCAAATGCTGGACAAGCTTGTTGAAAAGCTTCATTCATTCAACGAAGGAACGATCAGATTGATAGCTGGGAATGGAAATATGAAGCTAATGGTATTTACTCGACAAAATCAGCGTATGACTTGATCTTTAGAGAGGAATCTTCACAACAGCAAGAGCTTTTCAAAAAGATTTGGGAATCTAAAGTAACTCCGAAGATTATCGCGTTCCCGTGAAAAGCTGTTCTACAAATGTTACCAATCAAATGCAATCTTTTAAGGGGTGGAGTTAGGTTTAGAAACACAAATCTGATGTGCTAATTGTGCGGCGATAAAGATGAAAATGTTTCGCACTCCTTCCTTGAGTGTAAAATCGCAAACCACATTTGGATGGAGTGTTACTTTTGGCTCGGGGTTGAAAGAATTATTTGTTACGGCATAAAGCTTCATTTTGAGAACCATGAAGGATTTTGGACTAAAGCGAAAGAGAAGAAGGTGTGGATGAGCCTCTGATTTTTCATCATATCATCAATTTGAGGTATGAGAAAGAACAAGATCTTCAAGAATGAGTATGATGGTATCAATAATGTTGTTGATATTCTGAAAGTTTTTTTTTTTTTTTTTTTGTTAAGGCAAGAAGTTTTATTAATAAAGAGAGTACAAGGGGTACTCAACCCGAAAACAACGATAATCACCACAGGAGAAAACTGCGTAATACGCCCACAACAATCACACTATACAATCAAGAGGCGACATATACCAATCGCTAAAAGAAAAAGAAAAACTCAGATTCTTGCATTTGACCCATGCCCAAACTCTGACTTTAACCATTTCTACGATCTTCGGAATGATAATCTTATCGCCATTAAATATCTTCTTGTTCCGTGCATGCCAAATAGCCCAATTGACAAAACACCATACTCCCTTCCACATTTCAACACCTTTCTTCCTCGGGAAGACACTGGCGTGCAACGTAAAGTGAGCATTTGAATTATTTGGCGCAACAAGGATGATTCCGATCCATCTATATAGCTCCATCCAGACTGCGTAGGAGATATTGCATTCAAAAAATAGGTGCTCAATGCTCTCTGGAGCAAGATTACAAAGCCCGCATGTTAAGTTGTCGTTATCATGCAAAATCTCTCTTCTAGAAAGGGTGATTCTAGTTGGAATTCGATTGTGTAAAATCTTCCAGTTAAAACTCAGAATCTTGGTGGGTGCTAAAGCTGTCCAGAGCACTTTGAAGGCTGCTCCATAGTCACTTTGTTGCTTGTTGAACATAGCTTGGTAAGCCGAAGCGACCGTGTATTCACCCTTTGCTTCGTGGATCCATTTCCAAGTGTCATTTTGATGTTCTCTTAGTTGGACATTGTTCAATTCAGCCATTAACTACTCAAAGAGTTCCATTTCCCAGTTAAACAAATGTCTTCTCCAATTAAGAGCCCAACTCCATCTCCCGTTAATCCAACATCCCGCATCTGCAATTTTAATATCCTTATCAACTGCAATCGTATAAAGCCTGCTAAATCTTTCTTTAAGACTGTGAGAACCCAGCCACATATCTGTCCAAAACTTGGTATTGTAACCATTACTGACAATTTTTTTAACGCCCCCTGTAAGCCTTCCCTCGGCCTCCCGGAAGGAGCAAAGATTGAGAATGTCTTTCCACCAGATGGAGTATTCTCTTCTACGTGTTATACCACTGTGTACTGCATCAACCCAATTAAACTTACCATATCTCGCCTCCAACACCCTTCTCCACAATCCCTCCTCATTCGTCAAAAGTTTCCAAATCCATTTACCCAATAAAGTAATGTTAAACAATTCAAGATTCTTCACATTCAGCCCGTCAACCTCTTTATTTTTGCAAACAACATCCCACGAGATCCAGGCCACTTTTCTATTTTCCTCTGTTGCCCCCCACAAAAATTCTCTTTGGATTTTTATCAGTGCTCTGATAACCTTTTTCGGTGCCTTATAAACTGAGAAAAAGAATATAGGCATACCTGTGAGGACTGATTTAAGGAATATAATTCTACCTCCGAACGAAAGTGCTTTATTTTTCCAACCCATCAACTTCTTTTTCATAAGTTCAATGATTGGTTGCCATGTCGAGGATCTCCTTGGGTTAGCTCCAACTGGTACTCCAAGATACTTGAAGGGGATATCACCTACTTTGCATCCCAATTTCCCAGCAAAGTTGTCTATAATCTGGCTTGAAACATTAATGCTGAATAGGTGACTCTTTGAATAGTTGATCTTTAAACCTGAAATGAGTTCAAAAATCATCAATAAAGATTTAATAGAATTGATATTTTGATCTGTGGGTTCACAAAAAATCACAGTATCGTCAGCGAATTGGAGGTGTGAAATTTCCAGCTTCGAATTGCCAATTTTTATCCCATGGAACAGCCCCAACTCTTTTGATCTTTTAAACAAGACGCTCAAACCTTCGCTACCATGAGAAAGAGAAAAAGGTGCAAGAGGATCCCCCTGTCTTAGCCCACGTTGAATTGAAAACTCCTTTGTCGAACTACCATTAATTAGCACCGAGGTAGTTGCATTCTGGTTGCAATCTTTAATCCACGACCTTCATTTAGGACTAAATCCCATCTTTTCCATCAAATGATCCAAGAAGTCCCAATTAACCCGGTCGTAAGCCTTCTCAAAATCGACTTTCAAAATAATTCCTTTTTTCTACTTTCTTCTTAACTCATCCACAATCTCATTAATTATCAGGACACTTTCAGTGATATTGCGGTTTCTAATAAATGCCGACTGCTCTTCAGAAATAACATAATGCATGACCTTACAAAGGCGTTTCGCTAGAAGTTTGGCAAGCACTTTGTAAATAGAACCAATCAATGAAATGGGGCGGTACTCATTAAGATTTTGCGGGTTCTCTTTCTTCGGGATGAGAACAATAAATGAATGATTCGCACCCTTAACAACTCTTCCATTGCGCTAAAACTCTGCCACAAATCTTAGTAAGTCAGCTTTAATAACATCCCAAAATCTCCGAAGAAAGTTAAAATTAAAACCATCCGGCCCCGGGCTCTTATGTCCATTACAACTCCATACAGCTTCCTTAACCTCTTCTTCTATGAAAGGAGCTGTAAGGTCATCTCTTTCTTGACTCGAGATCTGTTTCAGAGCAATATTTCCAAATATTGGTCGTTGCCATTGTTCTTCAGAGAAAAAAACAAGATGTAGTAACGTTTTGTTTTCTTTATTTCTTTTTATGATTGGGTTACTGCTCCAATTATTTGTTTAGCTACAATTGATAGATGGTTTGTATTTGAGACGAGGTGTTTTTGTAAAGGCTTGGAGTACCCTTGTATTCCCATAATGAATTTCTTTGCTTTTCAAAAAAAAAAAATCTACTATATTCATAAAAATGGGGATATTATAATCATAGATATAGTAGGTAGTGGTCAAGTCTGACTAAAAACTAAAGTATTGAAAACTAAAGTGTGTACTAAAATGCGTCATTAGGATTCATGATGCATACAACAACAACAACAACAACAAAGCGTGTAATCCCAATAAATTGGGGTAGGTTGTATGAACTGTGAATTAATTGCGTCAAGTCGTGAACATGAATTCTCTGTCTCCATACGTTTTGATTGAAAAGCATATCTTCATTTAGATCTTTGAGCTCCATGTTCTTTTATATGACCACCATCCACGTCATTTTCAATCTCTCACGAGCTTTAGTCGTCCGTCTGAAGTCGAGATTTTCAACACATCGTATCAGTGCATCTATGGATCTGCTTTTAAAATTCCAAAACCATCTTAAGTTGATTTCTAGCATCTTCTCGTCTATGGACGCTACCCCCAATTTATCCTGAATATCATCATTGCGCACCTTATCCTCTTGAGTGTTACCGCAAATCTCCCGTAGCATGTGCATCTCTATAATGTTCATCTTATGTGCATGACTTTGCTTAATAACCCAACACTCAGAGCCATAAAGCAAACCATGTCTAGTGTCGTACGATAAAAATTTCCTTTAAACTTTAAAGGAAAGTTACGATTCCATACGGGCATTAATTTATATGACGATTAATTTGCAGATGAACCATTGAGTAATGTCTCAATGAATATATATAGCCCCGAATACTACCTATGGTGAACAATGCAAGCCAAAAGTTTAATTGACTAACAATGTTTCAGATTGGCAATATATACATATAATTAAACATTTAAATAAATAAATTCAATCTTATTTAATTTTATCTAGGCACTTAACGCTTAGGTTCCTAGTTTTTTTTATTTATAAGCAAAAATAAATTCAATATGGGATGACCAGGGGTCCTCCAACCCCAAATGCAGTACAAGAACAAACCTCGACAATGTTACATTAAGGGAACTGAAATAAATCAGAAAAGGAAAAACCAAAAGCAGGTTCTTGTGCTTTCCTCCATTTTGATACTTGAACAAAAATAAACTCCATAATTCTTCCTCGAACCACCAACTCAATAAGAAACACCTTTGTATTTCTTGCCACCAAATATACCAAATCACAAAACACCAAAGTCCTTTCCAGAAGAAAATTCTTCCTGTTGATCATCAAAGCATAGTGTTGAATGAAATGATCATAGGAATTATTCGAGAGAACAGTAAGAATACCAGATTTTCGATAGATATTCATCCAAATAAGGTAAGCATGCGTACACTCGAAGAAAATATGTTGAGAGGTATCCGTAAAGGAATTACAGAACAAATACTCAAGGGAACTGCTTGTTGGCATGATGCCTCTTTGCTGCAAATTGGTAATGGTGGGAATTCGATCAAGTAACACGCGCCAGGAAAAGATAAGCATCATCAAATGAACTGATTGCTTCCAGAAATAAGTAAAGAAAGACCGTGAACCACTATTTGTCTGTTTGCTAAATATTTGTAAGTCTTTGCTAAATATTTGTAAGTCATCGCCACAGAATACTGAGACTTTTTGTCTAGTGAGCCTTGGTGTTTGGAGTAAGGTGAGCCTTACAAATAGTATGAAGCGAATTGTTCAGTAATTCGCTTTCCCACTCAAAAATATGTCGTCTCTAAGTAATTCGCTTTCCCACTCAAAAATATGTCGTCTCTACATAAAAGACCAACTCCATTGACCATCATTCCACGAACCAAGATCATCCACAAATGCATCCCTAGGTTCTATAGATCTGGAAGAATCTAGCAAAATCACATTTAAGTGGATTAATACAAACCCATTTGTCCTGCCAAAATTTGGGATTACGTTTGTTACCCACTTGATGGTCAATACAAACCCATTTGAGACGAGTGTCTTCGCAATGGAGTAACGAATTGATATCAAAATGACCGAATTTAGCAAAAAAGATTCTTCTCCAAACACCTCCCTCATTGAAATCAACCTCCACAACCATTTTCCTATCAAAGCCTTATTCAAGAGGTCCATATTTTTAACATTAACGCCACCATCCTCTTTACTTTCACAAATAGTGCTCCATTTGACCTATGCCGTCTTGACATTTTCAGAATTACCTCCCCATAAAAACTGCCTCTGGATTTTAGTAATAACCTTTAGTAATAACGTTAATAACCTTCTTTGGTGCTTCCTAGTTAATTCTATTCTTTTGGTCTCTTTTATAAACATAAACGCGGTCATACTCGATATGTTCTCCTTTTTGTATTGTTGAGACTTCTATAATATATATGCTCTTATATATCATGATTGCAAATTGTTTAATATTACATATAATCATAAAATTTTCACACATTTATTTTTGCACATGTTCTTATTAAGTTAATACTATTTTGACATTACCTTTTGTAAGCATCGTTGTATTCATCGCATCACAAAACAACAAATCGAGTAACAAATATTAAACTTATTCTATATTTATTTCTTTGAGCAGTGCTCTTCTTTTGCTATCTATTTCCTGGATTTTACTGATCAAAAAAAGAATCATTCTATATTTATATAATCACAGATTTTAGGGAAAAATCTTACTTAAATTTGATCACTACAAAAAAAATTGCTTATTGTGACAAAAAAAATTGTCTTAAGAAGCCCAAAAAACGTCACATAAGGTATATCGTGACGAAAAGGTGCAAAGCGAAATTCGTCGCCACAGGCCCGTCGTTTAAGGGTTGTAACGACGAAATCAACATTTGTCACAATAGCTTGTGACGAACAGTTATTTCGTCACAACAGCTCAACCTTTCGCGACGATATTTCGTATCTATAGTGTCAATATTTCGTCATAATAACCTAATTTCGTTGCAAGAGAGGTATTTTCGCTAATGTTGTTGTGACAATTTCTTCGTCGCAACAACCAGAATCCTATAATGACAACAACTTCGTTGCAATATGTAACGCATATAAACTTTTCTTACACTTACTGTGACAAAATATTTGTCTCAATAGTTACTACTTATTTGTCATATTAGCCTTGTGCTCAATTTATTAATAAGCTTTTATTACATAATAAAAATAAATATACACATCAAATTTGAAACTCAACAAATCTATTATAATATTAAAAACTAATAAAACCAAGCACCTCAAATAAGAATTATTTTTCATTAGAGGAACAACAAAATTGACAACGATCCGTGATACATAATATTAATTTCCTTCGAAAACATATAATCAACATTTACACTAAACAAACTTTTCATAAGTTCTTTTACATACATAATAAGTTGTCCACATCAACCTAAAAATCATCTCTTCCAAGCCATTCTCCTCTGTTCAATTCTTTAGACACCTACTACACCTGCAAAAACAGAGAAAAATATTGAAGTAAGCTAATCTAGTAAGGAATGATTGAAAATAACATTAATTTATACAATGTATTTTTATGTCAATAGGTCCAACTACTTAAAAGTGCAACTACTTAGAATGAGAATATAGAACTTTTTACTAAAAACAATTAATGAAGCGGGAATAATCTACTAAATCAAAGAAGTTTTATCCTCCAAAAGAAATTTATGTTCTAGTTTATAAGAAACACAAAAATCTCAAAAGAAGGCTTATAGAGTTATTACATTATCGGAACTGATTCTGCCCTGTGAAGGTAAATCATCATGGAGAATAAAATATTCCATCGAGTTACAATGGTTTCATACCGTCATTTGAACTTAACTGAACTTACAAATACCCCAGGTATAAAATATAGAGATGGCTATCATTTTGCTGAGCAGAAACTAACTGGGATCTTATTGCTATCTTAAATCAAGAATATCGAATAAATCAAAGCGTAACTTACCTTGAAGTTTGTCCAAATCTGCGGAATTCTGGCACATAAAAATATTGCATGCTGTAAAGCCTGTTGAATGTGATATATATTAAAACTTTGTTATTCAAGAAAACAATATATAATGCTCGTATATGTTAAAACACACCTAAAGAAACAAACAAATAGATGTTATAGGAATGAAGCAATATAATGAGAATACAAAATGTTGGGACTTACATAGAGAGCTTCGAAAAGAAGAGGATCAATGTGACCAGTTAAAATGGTTGGTGCTACTGCACAGTATCTGTTTAAGCTGTTGACGAAATGCAAAGTGCAGTTTTGTTCTACAACTAGCGCTTCACAAGCTTTTGTGCACTAATGAGTAATAAGTAATAAGCTTCTGTTAAACATGGTGTCCAAAAAGGCAATACTTATATATTAAAGAACTTAAAGGATACAGTAGACTGCTGCTGATCCATGTTATATTAAAGAACTTAAAGGATACATTAGACTGCTGCTGATCCATGTTTTGGACTGTTGCTGATCCATGTTCTGGTTCCCAGAGGTCGAGAAAAATGGTAGATGATTCCTACTAAAATTATGGCTGCAATGGATAAAATAAAGACTCTTTCAAACATTCAGTTATCAGATGTATACGCAACCATAACTTAAACGATTAAGATGATCATGCTAGCACTACATAGCAAATCGAAAAGAGTTACAGAAACAGAGATGTAACTATGGACTGGCTCGAAAGAAGAACACAAGAGATGTAAATTAAAGCATACCACTTTACAATATTCATCTTCTTATCCATCATTGGCATCCCATTCCTCTTCTTCGTCATCCTCTAAATCCTCACCACCACCATCATCTTCTTCATCATCATCATATTCTTCTTCTTCTTCCCCTTCTTCGTCTTCTTCCTCATATTCTTCACCTTCATCTTCCTCTTCATCTCTATTGGAGTCCTCAACATTGTGTGGTCTACCACCTCTAACTCTTTGATAAGCAGCCAAGTCAACCTCTACAGGTTCAATATCACTCCTTACTAACCGATTCTGAAGAAGATCTTGATCACTATTCTCAACAACTGTACGTACTCCATTAGATTCATATTGTTGCAAAACCTCTGTGGTGCTATCATGAGAATTAGTATCTACACCACCCTCACCAAGGTCAGCTTCTAGCTCAGGCAGATCCCATAGGTGTCTATGTTGCACTCTTTGCACAATTTGCCAATTCTTACCCAACATTGTGTCATTTATATAAAATACTTGTTTCACTTGAACAGGCAACACGAATGGATCATCCTTATACCACCGTGATCTCATATCAATGCTAATGTAATGTTTATCCTTGTGCACACTCTTCCTACTTCCCATGTCAAACCATTCACATTGAAATAAAACAACTTTGTAACCACCAATATAAGTCAACTCAACAACCCTTCTTAAGAAACCAAAATACTCAATGGATTGATTTTTATGGTTCCCTTCAACAACAACTCCACTGTTTTGAGTTTTATGTTGCTTATCACGGTCCCTTGTATGAAAACGAACCTCATTCACCATACATCCATTAAAACAACGAGTATCAAATTTTAGGGGACCATTTGCTAAAGACCACAACTCATCTGTAGCTTTTCCAGAATCTCTAAGGTGCATCTGATTCATCTACATACAAAAAAAAAATTGTTTAAAATCATCAATTAATGCACATTTTTGTATCAATACCAACAACTTACATGATCTTTAAACCATTGTATGAATTGATACTTTTGCGTTTGGTTATGTTCTTCCACATCACCAACTTCTTCCAAATTGCATTCCCGTAATTCAGCTATATGCTTTCTATATATTGGTAGAAAACTCATCAATACTCAATTATAAATACCTGTAAAGAACAAGTTATGATAATTAAATAAATAAAATTCTCACTTTAAATAAGGCTGGACTTCTTCACAGTTGCTCAATATATACCAGTGAGCTTTATCTAATTCTTCATTTGATAACTTTTGCTTAACTTTCCCAAAGCTGCGAGTCCTCATTGAAAAGACAGTAGTAACTCTATCATTATGTTGATCATGGGAACCATCATAATTTCTTTTCGGCCGATTAAATCTAGTTTCCATGTCTGGAAGATACATTGATATGAAAGTTAAGGTCTCCCTTAAAATGAATGCTTCTGCAATAGAACCTTCAGGCCTAGCTCTGTTGCGAACAAACCCTTTTATAGTTCCCAAAAATCTAAAATAAACAAGCAAATGATTAGTAAGTTTATTTTATACTTTCATGAAATACATTTATGAATCAAGATTGAAACAACAATAAGTAGCTTACCTTTCAATAGGATACATCCAACGAAATTGCACCGGTCCACCCACCATAGCCTCCTGAGCCAAATGAACAGTCAAATGTACCATTATAGTGAAGAAGTATGGTGGAAATATCTTTTCCAGTTTGCACAAGATTATAGGAATATTTTTTTCCAATCTTTCTAAATCTGATAATTTCAAAGTTTTAGAACATATCTCCTTAAAAAAATCTCCTAATTCATATAACACTTCAGTTACTTCCTTTGTCAAACGACCACGAATTCCAGCCGGAATCAATCTTTGGAGTAAAACATGGCAATCATGTGATTTCAAGCCTGATATTGTATTATCTTTGACACATCTTGAGATATTTGCAGCAAAACCATCAGGATACTTGACGGACTTTAAGAACTGACAAAAGTCTTTTCTTTCCACTGGTGATAATGTGAAACTTGCAGGTGGCTTTACAAGTTTGTTGTCTCGAGGTCGTCGATGTAAATGTAACTCCTTTCTAATTCCCCACTCACGTAAATCCTCTCGTGCAGATATGGGATCCTTTGTTTTTTCCTTTATATCAAGTATTGTCCCAAGCACATTGTCACATATGTTTTTCTCTATGTGCATTACATCAAGATTATGTCTGATCAACAACTTACTCCAATATGGCAACTCAAAAAAGATACTCCTTTTAACCCAGTTTACTTGATCAGGCCCCCGCTTCCTCTTTTGATTCACACTTCGGTGCTTCCCGAAGTTGGCAAACATATCATGCAAGTTATCAAGCCATTGTACTATTTCATCACCAGATAGTTGCCTAGGTTGTTCTCGGTTTTCTTCTTTCCCATTGAAATCCTTTTTGTTTTTGCGGAATAGATGTCTTCTGTGTAAAAAGCGGCGATGTCCCATATAGCAAGTCTTTGTTGTTAACTGATTGAAATCAGTTTCATCAAAACAACAAGGGCAAGCATAATGACCCATAGTCACCCAACCTGATAAAATACTATACCCCGGCAAGTCACTGATAGTCCATAATATAGCTGCGTGCATTCGAAAATTTTCTTTGCCGCATATATCATATGTTTCAACACCCACATCCCACAACTCCTTTAAATCTTCTATTAGAGGTCGCAAGTAAACATCAATGTCCTTTCCAGGAGAACTTGGCCCCGGAATAAGCAATGACAGCATAAGAAATGAAGCACTCATGCAATCATAAGGCGGTAAATTATAAACTGAAAGTATAACGGGCCACATACTATATGAATTGCCCAAGTTCGACCACGGGGTAAAGCCATCAGATGCCAATCCTAATCTAACATTCCGAGGATCAGATGCAAAGTGAGGAAATTGATTGTCAAGATGTTTCCATGCTAGGGAATCCGCTGGATGTCTTGAGATACCTTCTTCATCTACACGTTTGTCTTTATGCCACCTCATGTTTGAAGCTGTTTTGCTGGACATAAAAAGTCGTTGAAGTCTGGGCTTTAACGGGAAGTATCTTAATCTCTTATGACGGGAAGTATCTTAATCTCTTATGAGGAACCTTTTTGATTTTTCCATCACTATACTTCCACCTTGATTCTTTGCAAATTGGACAACTTTCATCTTTTTCACTCTCTTTCCAGAATAATGCACAATCATTTTTACAAGCATCAATCTCTTCATAGTCTAATCCTATTTCACGCACCAACTTTTCAGCTCCATAAAGTGACGATGGCAGTTTTTCATCTTCGGGTAAAATTTCCTTCAGAAACTCAAGCAACATGTTGAAAGATTTATTACTCCATTTGCCTAAAACCTTTAGATGTAGCAATTTAATAACAACAGATAGTAATGTTGTTTTGCAGCCCGGATATAATTCACACTGTGCATCTTCTAACAACTTATGGAAACTTGTAGTTTCTTCTTCGTAAGCACTATTCTGATTTCGAGATTCTCTCACTTCATCTAACAACTCATTCAAATCATCCCCTTCAGCTGAATTACTATAGCCCATCTCATCACCATCAACATTATTACTTTGATTATCCTCGATATCGGCAAATGGAAGTAATGATTCCCCATGAAATATCCAATCAACATATGAATGAGAAAACCCATTGATGTGTAAGTGATGTTTCACTTCATCAGTAGCTTTATAGCATGCATTATTGCAAATAACACATGGACACCGAATTCCGTTACCACGACCCGTTGCATTTTGCATAGCAAAATTAATAAATGACCCAACACCCTCAATGTATGAACTGGAAAATTTATTTTTGTCTCTTATCCAACTTTTGTCCATTGTTACGTACCTGCAAAATGAGGAGTCTTGAAATCAGATAAAAAGTAAAAGTTAGCAAGATACCAATTTCTACAAGACAATACTGGAATCCAACAAACTAATGCAGTTAGGAAACTATTAGATAATACAAATGGAATCTTAATAAGCTGCTATATTCCCATGAGGTGTGATACAGATTACAGAGCATTGGGAATAAATTATCATTTTAATTTAACTTACAATGCACTACACTAATGTCCTCTGTTGCAAGGAAAAAAATAAATCACAAATTATAATGCATCATCAAATACATGCAACAAACTATCAATAAATCCATGACTCACAAAATAAGTTTTGATAAAATTCGCATCAGCGCATAAATCACAATACATATCAACAGCCTTGTACAAAAGATGCACTTATTCTAGGAGGCAAAATCCCTAACATGATCGAAATTCTCATAATCCAGTCAATCCAACACAATCGTAAACATTAGGTAAACATTCGATTCTGATAGAGTACGAAAAAATACCTCACTGAGCTCCAAAAGAAAACTTTGTTGAAAGAAGAAGACGTTAACACTTGTAGTAGATGCTTGAACGCCGATGATTTTGGTGGATAACGGGAGAAGACGTGCGCTTTTTCTCAAATTTGTGGGGGAAATAGGTTTTGATTTGGGGAAAGGGTTTCATTCTTTAATTGGATGCGTTAGTCTTTTCATTTAACTTATTATTTGGTATATTTACATTATATATGTACTATTTATCATTATTAACACATGGCACTAGAATATACCTCAATTAAATCAAAGTAATGTTTACTTGCATAAGTATTTAGTATTTACGCCCTTTTGCTAATAAAGTGCACATACGATTTTTCTTTTTTGTTTGGTAGAAGTACATACAAAAAGTTTACTACTAAATATAATTATAATTCATTTACATATGGAGATCCAATGTAAAATTTTATTTACACCATTTATGTAAATATTCAAATGTGATTTCATTAGTGCGTATCCAAATAGTAGCGCCTACAGGTTTCTACGTCATTAAAAAAAATATGATATTAAATCAATTTTTTTATAAAAAATAAAAAAATATGCATCAATTGAAAATCGATCAAATGATCCGATCCAAAAATCAAATGTATATAATACTAATGAAACACTACCAAGCAACTGAATAAATTAACTAAACTCTTAAACCTGAAGTCCACTACACACGTGAAGTATCGACTACCTATCACGACTTGTAATTTAACTATTTAAAGTTATAATACTTTTGTATCTAATAATGTATGCATAATCTTCAATTATAACATACTAATTACTACGTACAAACTATGACTTGTATTGAGAAACCTGCTAATACATGTGACTTTTTATAAATTCTCATTATGTTCATGTTTAATTAAAGTTTTCTCTAATTTTAGATGCAAAATAAAAAAAATATATAAAATTTGTTCTTCAATACTAAAATATATATATATGAAAAAGGAAAAACAAAATTTGATCAAACCAAATCGAAATCGAATGACTTTGGTTTGGATTGAATTGGAAATCATTTTCAATTGATCTAATTATGATCTCTGTTTTTGCGAGGATCGAAATCAAATACTAATGTGGATTCGTTCCTATTCGATCCAAATGCACAATCCTAATTCGAGCTATGAGTCTTTATAGCTTTATCAAAACTTTTCTCCTTAGTCTATAATATTCTATAATAGTTTGAGATATATTCCTTGTTATATCAAAGATATGATGAAGTCAAAGTTGCTGGTATAATATGATAAGAAAATCGAGGCTTTGAAACTTTTATAGATATTTTAAAAACTTTTTCTCATTAATGTGACTATTCTTTTACGGTTTGAGATAATATTAACCATTTATCAATATTAGGTGTTTAAACATTCAATTTGATCAATGGTAAAATGAGCTAAAATCAAATTATAATAATTATATTGCAACAATATGTCACATGTTCAAAATTAGATGCAATATAGTCCAAAAAATGAATGGTTGTGAATGTTTTTTAAAACTATAAGCAAAAGATAACGTCAGAGACTAACTGAACTTTTCCCTATGTAAGCCTACATATATTCAAAAGAAACGATTGAGTTATTTGAGTAAACACTAGATTTACATTAAACAATCCATGATAGTTGCTTTATCTCAACTAGATCATAACTTGTCTCTAGTATTGTGGTTTTTATCAACTAGATCATAACTTGGCAGAAAATGCACTGGAGACACTTTGCCACAGTATATGCTCGACTTAGTTTCAAAAGTCTTAAAGGGTAATTGAGAAACTTCAAACAACTAACTTCTACAGGCGATGTGATATAACAGTGCAATGTCTCACTTTACCATTGCGCAGAAGCATTACTAGGTCAACTGAAACACCTTTTTGGGGATATATTAATAGGGTAAGTACCTGGAGAAATCTATTTTAAAGTTCGAAAATTTTTGGCAAGCAATATTATTGAATATAAAGAAGGGCAGCTTACCCAATTATAACAACAGTTCATAAAAATATTGAAGTAAATAAAAACTGAATGAACATTACTTTGTGCAAATAAAATTCCATAATTTGAACACCAGTTCTATCACTAGTGTTAAAAGCTTACCAAAACAATTTAACATTTGAATAATCCCAAACAAAGATCAAAAGGTTGAACCACTATGAGAAGTATATGAAAAGTACATCAAGCTTGAAGAGTTTCACTACTAAAAGTAGTGGAGTATGAGAAGTATATGAAAAGTACATCAAGCTTGAAGAGTTTCACTACTAAAAGTAGTAGTACTCCACTACTGCATATGCCAAACAAAACAAAAGTTGTAGTACTCCACTACTGCATATGACAAACAAAACAAAAGTTGTAGTATTCCACTACTAACTTCAAAAATTCTTCTCAGCGTTTTCTTCATACCTGAAGTACATTCACAAACAAAACAACAAACAATTGTAGTTAATCTCAAGTTCAAAACATCCTGGAAGTTAATCCTCACAAGCTCAAATTTAAGAAGTATCATATTTAAGACCAAAGTTCAAAAAGAGTTCCATTGAAGTGCAACATAAAAGTGTTTTTACCTTTTAAAACCCAATACATGCTAACGCATGGCCAGCACAAGCTTCCTTAAATCCTCATAAGCTTTTTGCAAGGAGTCTATCTTGTCCTCGGAGCATTTGTTTTTTTCTCTTTGCTCTTCTACTTCCGTTGTGAGTAACTCAATTTTTTCCTTTGCATTATCGAGCTCATTTTGAGTCTCTAATAATTTTTCATTCAATCCTGAATCTGAATCAGGCAGCGAGCTTGAAGGAAATGCCCGACGACGAGGGGCCACAAACCCACTTCCCATACCTTTTTGATATCCAGACCGATACCCGAGTACTTGCTCTAAAATTTGATCTTCAGTCATTGGGGTTCCACCATCCTGTACTGGTTGTTGTTGTAATTGCACCATGTTTTCCTGTTATATGAACTTAGTAATTTTCATTGAACACTAGTAAATTCCAGTATTGTGTAAAATATGCTATAGGCATCTTACATATGCATCTCTTGCCTCAGTTGATCGAAATACTCCTTTTGCATTAACATGGTTATTCCTCCATAACAGAATTTTGCTTGGTTCATCAGTAGTTTCTTTGTTGTCATATCGTTTTTTCATTTTCCTCAACCGCGCCATATAGCTTGTCTTTCCAGAAGTGTGAAAGATTTTCAAACACGCTTTATTCTTCAAATTAGTCAAAGATCTAGCCTGCACATTATAAAATCCATACCAAAAATCTGAAATCTAAGAATTTGAATAACTTAAAATCTGAGTATTTAAAAATTTGAAAATAACCTGAAAATCTTCGCACTCAACCCAATCACACACCGAAAGCCATTGATGCATTTGCAGTTCCTCTCGTGGACATGTAGCCCTTGGGTCAACCCCATTATCGATAGATTTCCGATAAAGTTCAGCTAATGTGCATCTCCAACGTCTATAACTTTCTTGGAGCGCACCATATATAATACCTTTAACACGTGAAGTATCCGACTCCTCAATGTCAAACCATTGCTAGAAGACCAAAATCATAGAAAGTCAAGCATGACTCACCAAAATTTAATAAAAGAAATAAAATCTACTATACGCATAGATTACCAATAATCTTCTTAGACAAACAGCCTTGTTCGCTTCTGGAACATCTCGCCAGATACTCACTCCTTCAACCTCTGCACATGTTCTAATTGCAACACCAATTCCCTCAGCAAATTCATCAACATATTCAGCCGGTTTTCTCTCATTTGGGTTGAACCTTATTTTCATCTTCCCATGCTGAAAATTAATATTATCAGTAGTATAAGTTAATATTATCAGCAATATAAGTTAAAGAACTAATACAGAAACACAGGTAAGGGTATAGGTCAAAGAAAAACTACCATTTGGACTGTCTTGTCCAAATTTAGGCCTCTAGTTGGACCACGACCAAGTTTTTCAGCATTAGTTCCTAAAAGGGTGCAAACAAAATGGTTGGGATAATTCATGTAAGTAAACATAAGTCTTATCTCAGAAGTGTTTATTACATAGCACCATAACTATAATAAATATGGAAAAGCACAAGGACAATTGGTGAAAAAAAGGCGGGAGTAAGCTAAGGCGTGGTGAAAAAAAGGCGGGAGTAAGCTAAGGCGTGGTGAAAAAAAAAGGCGGGAGTAAGCTTGGTGAAAAAAAAGGAGGGAATAAGGGTTGGGGATGAAGGAGAAGTATAATTGAGAGGAGTTCTTTCTTTTTTCTTTATCTTTATAAAATGTGAAAGTTAATACTATCTTGCTGGTAGGTGGTTTTTATGATTATTATTATTATTATTAGAATCACACGTACCAGTGCATTCACTTTCAAGCCATATGTAATATTATTTTAGTTAGAGTAGTTTTGAGGATAAGTATTGTTATTTTATAAATATGTCCTTAAAATCTCTTTAAATTTTGTACAAGATACAAACATTTACCTTTTCATAAATAAATAATAATTTTTATCAATATGCTATCAATCTAAATATATCATCATATGGTTATCAAAAAAAAAAAAACTATCATCATATCGGTATACTAGTACTAATTAACAAAAAAAATGATTTTAAAAATAGTAATATATATTATTATAACGAAAAAAACATTGTCACAAGAACAAAAAAGGTGTGTAACAATTATACTTGTCACTAGATAAAGAAAATTTGTCACGATATATTTGGCATCAAAGGAAGAAATTTTATGCACGTTTTATTGAGACGAAATCAAGACTTTCGTCACTATACTTATGTTTCTTGCGATGAAAGCTAATATCGTCACATAAAAAACTTGTATTGTGGCGAAATTCCATTTTGTCGCCACAGCCAAAGGTGTAGTGACGATTTAAATTTTTGTCACAAGAAATTGTCATGAAAAATGTTTTTTTTTGTAGTGGATGAAATATTTTATTGAATGCACTTCCCAAGATATGTGAGTGAATTACTGATATTTCATAAAACCTTGTTGTTTCAAGTTTTGTGAAATCAATTAAAATAACATGAGTTATGAAGGGGAGCCTTGACGCACTGGTAAAGGTGTTGCTATGTGACTGAGAGGTCACGGGTTCAAGTCCTGGGAGCGGCTGCTTATCAAAATTGACAGGGGAAGGCTTGCCCCTTATACACCCTTGTGGTGGGACTCTTCTCCGGACCCTCGCATTGCGGGGATGCTTTCGTGCACCGGGTTGCCCTTTTAATTAAAATATCATGAGTTAAACAAATTCATGTAAAAGAGAAGCAGGTGACTTTCCAATTTGAATTCTCCAGGAGCTCAGTGCCCCGATAATTATTCAAATTTATATTAAACAAAATCTAGAAATGATGAATTAAATGGAAATGAAATCAGAAAAAGAGTTTGTTTACAAATGAGGCCACGAACTTTAAGATGTATGTATGTTTATTATGGGTTAAAGTTTGCTCACTAAATGCTGAAAACGTGAGGTGTCAGTGGGGTTTGGCATTATATTCTTTCTTTCACTTAAAACATACCACCTTCTTTCTTGAACTGAAAGGTAAAAAAGATGGTAGAAAGCAAGCAAGAGTTATATGTCAGTTACGTTTGTATCAGATGAGATTCTGGGTGTACACAAAATATCACCACAAGAAAAATAGTTAACCAGCATTATTTTCATTGTAGTAATATAATTTTGACGTGTTTTTAAGCACCGTCGAGAGGTACAATTCAAACTGGAAAAAGAATATGTTAGGTAACTGTGATATATATTGATGACGGCACACGCATTAAGATAAAAATGTTCTTCCCAGTAAAGTAGAAGTGGTTAATGCATCGAGCGACCACCTATCACGAGTCTACGGCGGGTCATGGTGATTGTTCTTTTTGTAACAAGGCGGCCGAGGATACAAACCACCTTTTGTGTACATGCCCGTTTACATATCAGATTTGGTTTAGTATTCTTAATTGGATTTGTGTTGATTCTGTTTAAGTTGGTAATGCAAAGAATATTTTTGAACAAGAGTGTGCAGGGGACTGATCTAGAGTTCATGAAGTCGCCGGACTGGAGAAGCATTTGGATTTTCGTATCCTGGAAAATTTGGGTCAAAAGAAACCATTTATGTTTCAAGAATAAGCAAAGAGTG
Organism: Linaria vulgaris; assembly: GCA_948329865.1. Lineage (NCBI taxonomy): Eukaryota > Viridiplantae > Streptophyta > Magnoliopsida > Lamiales > Plantaginaceae > Linaria > Linaria vulgaris. Next base: position 115,959,382 of record OX415250.1, on the reverse strand, counting down.
TTGTAAAAGATAACTGAAAGTATTCGTGTGGTCTATGTCACCTGGCCTCTCTCATGTAATTTTGACTCTAACACTTTGGGGAGTATTTCTTGTGTTCCCCTTGTTTCATCTTCTTAATAAAATCAAAAAATAAAAAATAACTAGAAAAGCGAACGCTATTGCTATTTGCCATTCAGATTTATGAATTGTTGGCTGGATCATAAGGAGTTTATACCTTTTGTCCAAGAGCAGTGGAATATGACAAACATTGATGGATGGGGCAGCTTTGTTCTTAAAGAAAATTTAAAGGGTCTTAAGTTAGCACTGAAGAATTGGAATAAAGAAGTCTTCGGAAATTTTGATACTAGAATTGAAGAAGCCAGAAAATCTATCTCGGATATAGATTTTAGAAGTGAAACTCATGTGCTCACCGAAGCAGAAGTTGAAACAAGAAAATCAGCCATTGGGGATTTATGGCAGGCACTAAGGGCCAAAGACAGATTTCTTTTCCAGAGGGCAAGAATTACGTGGCTTAAAGAGAGAGACTCCAATACTAAATATTTTCACAGGAGCATCATGAGAAGAAAAGCTGCAAATTGTTTTCAAGGCACGTACATCAACGATAACTGGATTGAAGAACGCGATGAACTTAAACATCATATTAAATGCCATTTTGAGAACTTATTCAAAGATGACGGGTGGTACAGGCCGAGGATGGGCGATTTTGGGTTTACCAAAATTAGCGAGGATGATAATATTTTCTTAATTCAGGAGTTTTCTGATGAAGAGATTAAATCAGCGGTTTGGAGTTGTGACGATGATAAAAACCCGGGTCCAGATGGCTTTAACATGAAGTTCATTAAAAGCTCATGGGATATTATCAAAGGTGACGTGACTAGGTTCTTAACTGATTTTCATCGGAATGGAAAAATTGCTAAAGGGGTTAATGCGTCATTCAATGTCTTGATTCCTAAGAAGTACAACCCCCAGAATCTCTGTTGTTTTTGCCCAATCTCTCTCATTCGATTCGTCTATAAGATCTTGGCAAAGATTCTTGCTAACCGGTTAAGTAAAGTTCTTTTTAAAGTTATTTCTCCGGAGCAATCAGCTTTTCTCAAAGGGAGGAGCATTATGGATTGCATTCTTGTTACAAATGAAATTGTTGATGATCTCTCAAGGAGTAGAAAGCAAGGTCTGATTTTTAAAATCGATTTTGAGAAAGCTTTTGATAGTGTCAATTGGAACTATTTGAAGCAGATGATGAGTCTTATTGGCTTTAATAATAAATGGATTTCTTGGATAAATGAATGCCTTCAGTGCTCGTTGTTTCAGTCCTTATTAATGGCAGCCCAACCGATGCCTTTCATGTTTCACGAGGATTGAAGCAAGGAGATCCCACCTCGCCACTGCTCTTTCTAATTGCCGCGGAAGGATTGGGATGATTGTTCAAAAAGGCTATAAATGAACATATGTTCAAAGGAATCAAAGTGGGACGTGAAAATCTCGAAGTCTCCCATATCCAATATGTCGACGATACCATCATTTTTGGAAAAGATTCATTGCAGAATATTATCGCCATCAAAAGCATTCTCCGCAATTTTGAATTGGTCTCTGGGTTAAAAATTAATTTTGCAAAAAGCAGTCTCATTGGCTTAAATATTGAGGAGATGAGACTTAAATATTGAGGAGAGCAGATTGAATTCATATGCAATGTTGCTAAATTGCAAAAGTGAAAAGATACTGTTCAAGTATCTTGATTTACCTGTTGGTGCAAATCCAAGATGCATCGCATCATGGAAACCGGTTGTTGATACAATGAAAAGGAGGGCGGATGATTTGGATGATTTTCATATTTCATTTGGCGGTAGACTTGTCTTAACTAATTCTGTTTTGACCGGACTACCTATTTATTACTTTTCCTTTTCCAGGGCACCTATGAAGATTGTTAAACTTCTAACAAGAATTCAGAGAAATTTCTTGTGGGGGGGAAAGGAAGATGATCACAAAATATGTTGGGTGAAGTGGGAAACCATTTGCAGGCAAAAAAGTTTTGGAGGGCTTGGAGTGAAAGATCTCAAATTTTTTAATACAACACTATTAGTGAAGTGGAAATGGCGATTACTTCACGACAACAACTTTGTTTGGAAAAAGATAACTTCTACAATTACTAAAGTGGTCGGAAATGGTTTAACACGACAATTACTAAAGTGGTCGGAAATGGGTGTGATACAAGATTTTGGTGGGATATCAGAGTTGAGAATGAACCTTTATTCCTTCGTTTTAGCAGACTCTTTAGAGTTGCAACTGACAAGAATACCTTAATTTCGGAAAAAGGTGAGTGAGTCAACAATAATTGGGTTTGGCATTGGCATTGGCGGCGTGACCTTTTTACTTACGAGGAAAATATCCTCGAGGAATTGATTGATGCTGTGAAGAACTACATCCCATCAAATACATCTTCAAGTGATTCATGGAAGTGGAACTTGGAACCGAATGGAGAGTTCTCGGTACGATCAGCCTATAATAAGTTGATGCACTCAAGTTGTAACACAGAATCAACATTGTGGAAGAAAATTTGGAACTTTAAAGTGCGTCTCAAAATTTTGAGTTTTGTGTGGAGAGCTCTTCAAGATAGAATTCCAACCAAAATAAATCTTCAACGACGTGGGTCTCACAAACAACGACAATGGTTGCTGCCCACATTGTCTTCTTGACAAGGAATCAACTGATCATATTTTTTGTCAATGTGAGATTGGTTATAAAGTTTGGATGGTTGTCTTGAAGTGGTTTGGAATCTCTGCTGCACTTCTCCAAAGTCCTACATATAATTTTTCACAACTTGAAGATCTATATTCACTTCAGAAAGGTAAGGACATTTGGATCTCTATTTGGTTTTTCACTATTTGGAGCATTTGGAATTGTAGAAATAAAGCTCAATTCAGGGGAGAGCGGTTAGATATTCAAGATATTTGTGAATCGATCAAGATTAAAACATGGTCTTGGATTAAGGCAACAAGGAAGGATTTTGCTTTTTCTTTTGTCGATTGGTATAACTCCCCGATGCATTGCTTGTAATTTTGACATTTTGGTGTACATCTTGTACCCTTTCTCAATGAAAATTTTCTTTTATTGATCAAAAAAAAAAAACGGTCAGCTATGTAATCGTCATGTGTTACATTGAAGGTCCAACCTAAACCCTAAAGAACATGAAATCATCATCACAGAGTTGTTTGTATATGCAATGACTATTAGCATGTTGTTGCATTGTGAAGTCGTTTCAATTTAATTATGTTAGCTTTTCTTCAATAGCATGCATCTAACCCATGTTATATCGTGATATGCGATTTTTTGGACGCTTATAATTTGGCAAACTCGAATAAATGAAAATAAAATTAAAAGCCCCAGAATTCCTCTAAAGATAGGATCCACAACAAAAGTAAATAAAAGGGAAATGAAAATAAAAGTAAAAGCCCTAGAATATAAATTCTTCCAGTCCTCCGTTCAACTTCACCTCCAACAAACGCCTCCAAGCCCCCCAAAATCATCTGACCATTCCATTAACCCTGTAAAACAAATTATTACTCAATAATTAAGCCAGTAGAACTAATATTACAACGTTATACAGATAAATCAAAAAATAATATGCAATGAAATTAATTAATTAAGGTGGTATACCTTGTATGAATCAACAGAAATCTCCAATAAGCCAAGCCCTGGAAATACCACCTGAAACATATATAATGAAGAACACAATTTTCAACTATTTTAATAAAATCAATTAAAACAATTAAGTGGACGTTAATAATAATTTCTTACATCGAGACTTTTTTGGACATTATTCGCTCTCTTCGTAGGCCTCCTTGGCGGCTTTCCTCCTGTCAAAGCAAAGAAATCATCCTCAATTTCTTGCTTTGTCAACGGAATGTTTATGTTGAGCTTTGTTTTTGGTGGTTTCTTCTTTTTCTCACTTTTGTTTTCTTCTTTTTGATTCTTTAAGGTTAACGTAATTTCTTTTCCCTTGTTTTTCGGCTTCCGCAGCCTCAAACTCCATACCTTGGCTGCTTCTTCATCGATCTTAGAATCCTTAACGCCAATACTATTCCTCTCCTTCTCATTAATAATTTTTGTCACCACCTCAACCTTTTCAAGTGGTGATTTCTCACTCCTAGCCGGTTTTTTCCTCTTTTCGGTCGTTTTCTTCTCAACCATTTTTTTATCCTCCATAAGATTTTTCTTCTCCTCAATTGGATTTTTCTCAACCGGTTTTTTCTCCACGGGTGATTTCTCTATATGTTTTTTCTTCTCCCCAATTGGGTTTTTCTCAGTTGAGGGATTTTCTTCCTCAGTGGAGGGTTTGGTTTTTTTGCAAGGAATCCTGGTCGAGATCTTTGATCTCTTGATTCCAACCAAATTATTGGTTTCTCCATTTTTTGGCTTCTTCTTCTCCTTCTTAGTAGTACCTTTTTCCCCGATTTTTGAACCGAACCCTTCAACCCTGTTATTATCATGAGATTCACCAGGACGCCTGGAGAAATGTTGGGATGATTGACATTTCGACTTAAAAGATGAATCACTATGATGGCGAAATGAGCTCCTTCTAATTTTCTTAAAATCAGAGCGTCGTGAAGATTCACCTCCATCTTTGGATTTAATCAACGAGGTGGATGGTGAATAATTGCGATGAAGATGATGACGAAATGAGGACGGTGTTGATGAGACGTCAGTAGATTTGTCCTCGTTTTTAGCCAATTGATCAAGCGGCGACGTAGTCGGTAGAGGAGGAGGTGGAGGAGAGTGCTCATGTTGTTGAGGTGGTGAGTGCTTACCAGAAGGCGAGATGGCAGCCAAGCAGGGGGCAAAATCGAATCTTGGTTTTCTTTTGTGGGAGCGGGGGCCGCGTCGAGGATAGGGATGGCGGACAGAGCCATAGCCATGGCAGCCAAAACTGTCGGAATGGTTTTCTTTTTCTTTTCCCCTTCCCCTTTTAAAAGAAGGTTTCATTTTTCCAATTTTCTCAGAAATAGAACTAGAAGCCCTTTTTATATATAAACCTATTTATTTGAAGAGATTGATGAAAATGTAGGTGTTATGTATCTATGGAAAAGAAGAAGAAAAAGAAAGAGGAGTTTGTGACTGAAGAGGGAAGGAGGAGTGAGGGCTTGAAGAGAAGCGGTTGCTGAAATCTGATGAGGATGATTCTACTTCTACACAACTCCTTGTCATATATAAGACCATTTTTTACCTTGTTAGTTAGTGTAACTTTCACTCATTAAATTGCATCACCTATATCTTAGTTGTGTAACTTTTTTTGGCGTGTGTGCAGTACTTCATCTTTATTAATATTTCTTTCTAAACTATTAGGTTTGCAAAACGGTCATAAAAAATACATTTGAAGTAATGTAAAAGGTTTTAACTTGGAATTGAAATGAGTACTTGTTTGATTTGGTTATGAATTGTAACATCGCTAGCGCATAGAAAATCCTTTCAAAATGTAAAAGAAAACAAAGTGGAGTTGCACCCTAAAGAATACGATATAAAAATTCATAGAAATTATTTTCTTATCTGCTTAATGAACTTCATGAAACAAATTATTCTTTTATTGAATTTTGTTTAACTTCAATTTTTATTCAAACAACAACGGACTCTGAGGAGGAGACGCGAACCAGAAGAAGTAGGTTTTAGAATCTTAAAAATTTAGTAAGTTGATTGGATGATGTACCTCCTTCTTAGACCATAGGTATATATATAGTCGCGTTTTTAATAAACACTTTACTTTATTTATTTTCCTTTTTAGCCTCTTCTATGTACTACTTATATTTGCTGCCCTAGTATAAACAAGCAGTTGTAATTAGTTTTTTTATTCATTAAGTTATTTTCACCATACTCTCCTCTAAGAGAAAAAACCTTACTTCATCTTCTTCCCATAAACTTTATCTATAAATTTTGGTTTTCAATTGTTGAATGCAAGGTTTTATTTCAGTTTTAATGGTATCATTCACTTAGGCGCTTATGATCCTTCTTACCCCTACTATTTTCTCTTTTGTAAGCCCTATATTCGCCTATATTTCCTTGTGTGAAACCCTAATTTCCCAACTCTCTCTCTCCCTCCCTCCCCCCCCCCCCCCCCATCTCTCTCTCCTGATCTACTTCAATTCGTCACTATAATGACTGCTCTGGCCTCATCTTCAACAACCACTGGTACTATTCCTCCACACCATCGAGGAATTCAAGTGAAGCTTCGTCTATTTATTATTTGGGTGCATGTGATGTCCACGACTCCTCAATTTTTGCTGATCAACCAAACGGTGATAATTATGTCTCGTGGAGTCATGATATTCGTCTGGCATGCAACATAAAAAACAAGGGTCGATTCATTGATGGTTCGCTTCCTAGATGATGAGGTTATTCGCATCTGATGGACTAGAGTTGATAATCTTGTCCTTACATGGCTAATGAACTATGTTACGAAATAATTACTTTAGAGTTTTTTGGTCCATACCACGGCAATCAAGATCTCGAATACTAGGGATGATCACCAACGGTAGTCGCGTTTTTCAGCTACATAAATTGGTGTACGCGATTTCTCTTTGTGATATTTCTACCGCTCATTGCTACAATGCCTTGCGCTCTGTGTGGGATGAATTTGTTTGTCAAATATCAAATACATTATGTTCTCGTGGCTTTTTTGTATGCAATATTAATCAACACCTTGTTGCTTTACAAAAGCATGATTGTGTGTTTGGTTCCTTGATTGGGCTTAATGACTCCTTCACCACTATAAGAAGTCATGTTCTTCTTATGTCTCCCTCCCCTCTTTGTCTAAAGTTTACTCCCTGCTTCTTCAAGAGGAATCAAATGGTTCTAATAATCAGTCAAAATAGTTTTGTAACTCTACAAGTGCTACTTTTGGTGATAATGATTTGTGGCATATCAGATTAGATCATCCCTCTTCTTATAAACTAGCTAAACGATAGTCAGAGTCGCGTTTTTTTATAAATGCTTTATTGTAGTTATTTTCATTTTTAGCCCTCGTTTATGTATTTTTTATTTTTGCTAACCTAGTATAAATAGGGAGTTGTAATTAGTCTTTTACTCATTAAGTTCTTTTCACCATATGCTCCTCTAAGAGATGAAACCCTAGTTCATCTTCTTCCCCAAATATCTCTTAGTAAATTTTGATATTCAATTGTTGAATGCAAGATTTAATTTCAGTTTTCACTCCCGTACAAATCAAGCTTCAGCTTTTAAACGACATCTCTAATTTCTTTGATTTACATCGCTCTAATCTCGTGTACCATGTTATTAAGACATTACTTTCCCCACCTAGTTTAGTTTCTCCTTTATCTTTATCGACATTCATATTTTCTCTGTTCTATCATATCTACGACCAACAAGTCTTTATCCCTTGACATAGGAAATATTTCAAACTTTAATTTTCGTTTTCAGGCAATTTATCAGGCGAAAGTCGTGTCTCCTTCCCATTCGCGCCTCTTTCTGTACGCCTTCAAAGAATAATTTTTATCCAATTCAATCCACCAAGTTTTATGGCAAAATGCTTGCTCCCTATTCACTTGTCTTCGAATTCCTTTCTTCCAATTTTATTATATGTCGGGATATTCTTCTTCAAATTATGACATATTTTTGGTCAAGTACCTATTTCTTTATTTGTCTACGAAGTAGGAACACTTGATAAAATGGTCGAGAGGGGTGGTGCTAGACTTTATATCCTGCTTCTTCTGACAAATTTCCATGCAATCTTCTCCGAACAAATTATTCTTGCGCAAAAAAAGAAAATTTATATTAATTTATAAGCTAATGACTTTGTTTACAGATCTACGATGCGAGAAGTAGTAAATGGAGATTCCACTTAACTAATTTCTATAAAGCTAGAAAATTGTGGATCATGATTCTCCTTAGGTCTAATCATAGAATTTAGGAAGGTGGTTTTCTTGCTAAACGACAAAGATTTTTGATAGCTCAAGAATAGTTTGTCATCCAAAAAATTCAAATAGTTGCCTTATTTCCTTCACCATATATGAGCATGTTAGCATCTTAAGCTCGTTCTTGCCTCTTTCTTTACGCCTTCTATGAACTATTTTTGACCTAATTAAGTGAAGTTAGTGTGTTTGATTTCCTTCCACCATGTGTTACTGAAAAATGCTTGTAATCTTTTCTTTCGTCTTTAAATTCCTTTCCTCCAATTTTCATATTGAATATTCTTCTACAAATTATGAGTTTTTCTACTCAAGTATCGCCAAGTTTTATTTGCCTACAACACTTGATAAAACCATTCAAGAATCTAGATATTCAATTTCATATCCTCTTTCTTTCTACATATTGCCATGTCATCTTCTTCGTACAATATGCTCTTTCCTAGAAGGAAAATGAATATTAATTGATAAGCTAATGAATTTGCTCTGAGATCTATAAGGAAGAAACAGCATCGATCTTATAATTTTCCTTAATTTATTTACAAAAAATAAGAAACCGTAGACCATGATTCTCGTTAGATTTTTAGGGTTTTAGTGAGGTGACTCTTTCACTAAACGACATTGACTTGTCCTTTCTTGGATAGCTTAACCGTTGTTTTTCATTCAGTGAGTTTTAATAGAGGAAAAGTGAATATTTGACAAATTATGGTTGAGCTATCAACGGAAAAAAGTGAGTAAATGGAGCACCATTAATAAGACTAAAAAAGAAGGAGAAGGTATCCCGAAGATCAGAAGGTCAATCCCTACCATCAGTATCTATAAGATATTACCTTGCAAGTGAGTACCTCCCTCATATAGTACTTAGTATAGTTTTCGCGTCCCCCATATCGTACTTAGTATAGTTTTCGCGGTTGGAAACTTTTACAGACAATTACGTCAGCACTAGGGTTTACACTCATTAAAAAGGAAATTCTAAGTTGCCACCTTATGTAGCCCCAATTAAACTTATTTTCTATTATAACTTTCAATTTTATCCATTTATTTTTTTTAGTAGTAATTCACATCAGCTTTCTTCATTTTAGTCCTTTTTAAAAAAAATTGTGTTTTTAGTCACGAAATAAGTAATTTTCTCTCTTTATCTTCAAGCTTTGAATTGCTTTTTTATTTTTCAAAATATGTGATACATTAAATAACTTCAAAACATGTTTAAATATTGAAATCAATTTATAAAAAATAATTAAAACAAAAATGAAGGAAAATTATTTAAGTCGGTACTAATATAAGTGACTATTTGAAAGATATCAAGGAAAAATGACTAAACTTGAACAAAATGACAAACATTGTAGACTATATGGAGATAAAGAACTATCTTTGTTTATTCATTTATTATTTTGAAATAATTCAATAAAATGGCTCATTTCTTTATAATATGTTTTTATCTTTTGATTTAGGTTTTTTCTTTAAAATGGCTCATTGTTATTTGCTTTAGTATTATATAGTGTTTTTTTAGGATTTTATCGAGCCAAGACGAAACGAGGCTAAAAGATGCCAAAATAGATGTTTTTAGGAGACAAATGGTCAAGACACTATTTCAGGATGTTCAGGCGCTATGAGAAGCGCTACGACAGTACAATAATGCGAAATACTGAAGATAGTGATTTAATGAAGACATCAGACGACTGCCAGGAGAAATCAGAAGACAGCGTGATCACAGGCGCGAGGTAAACAGATCGTGCGTCCTTAGCGTGATTAGCGCGGGATCGAGGTGGGATCTAGACGGAAAATTGGCCCGATGTTAAAAACCCTAAAATGAAGCCCAGAGCAGAGAAAAACAAGAAATATGAGGCAACGTGCAGCAGTTAGGGTACAACTTTCAGACAATTTTCAGACAACAACAACGCCACTCACAATCACGTTCTAACATAAAAACCCTGAGAGTTTGTCTTTAGATAGAAAACATCATCAAAGTCTTGTTCTAGTTTAGTTGAGTCATTATTTGAGAGAAAATAGTTTGTGTAGAAGATGATAGCACAAGAAAATCAATAAGAGAGTCAAGCAACAATGTTCCTCCAGATCCGAGAAGTTTTTCCTTATCTCTTTACTTTGTTTATGTTATTTACGTATTTATTGATTGTTGAACTCATGACTATGAGGAGCTAACCCACTTGTTGTTTAGAGTAGGAGAGTAACTCTGATTTGTGAATATGTTTATTTTCTTTACTTGATATGTGTTTGATGATCTTGAATGTCTAGATTGGATAGTTACTTATGTTGTATAACTAATCTTACTCTCTCTGGGATAAAACAGAAGCACTCGTGCGAGGCCGCCCATAGTGTAGAATGCTAAGGATAATTATATATAGATGCAATTTGTGACACTTTGGTGTGCAGAAGCAATTAATATGCAACCTTTAAATCACACTAGATCAAATCTTGATTATGGACGTTCTGTTAAAACAATTTGATTGAGTTAATTGGATTGCAGATTTGATATATCTTCTAAAAAAATTGACAACTAGGTTGATCTGTTAACACGGTAGGTTATTAGTGACTCGTATATGTATAGTTGGGATAGCTCCTGCCATAGGTCACAGATCCATTAGGCATGCAAACATCAAATTACTATCAAGTTTTACAAGTAGATATAGATAGTTTGTCTATGAGCTACTATGGTAAGTCATTGTAAAACCCGACCTCTAAACAATGTTTCCAATTATTGTGTACAACCACAACCCATCAATCAATCCTTACATTATGTCTTCAGTTAGTTTATTTAGTTAATTGCTCTCTACCTACATTCCTTAGTTTAATTGTTTTCTTGCATTCAAAACCACAATCCCGATTTACTGTTATTTTGCATCATAGTTAGATTTCCATTGCAATATAAGTTAAGCATTTGTAGTATTAAAAGCATTCAAATCATCCTTAGTATAGAAGCGTTGATTACATTCACATCATTCATAAGCATTCACCACATCCTGCAACACAAGAGAAAAAATCATTACAGTTATTAGTGTCTTGCATTTAAATGATTTATACATTATTCCATTACTCCTTTGGAATACGATATTTGGTTCGTAACTATACTTTACCATTTATTATTACTTGATTCGTGCGCTTGCGACAAAATGAGATTTAGGGGTAACATTCTTGTGTTAACTTATTGTCTATATTTCTACACTCGCATGCCCATCAAGTTTTTGGCGCAGTTGTCGAGAAGAAACAATATTTATTGTGTGAATCATGAAGCTAATTTTCAAAATCACTAAAGTATTTTCTCTTACTTTTGCAAGAAATGGCAATTGATCGAGTTGGAGAAACACCTAGTTTACGTACTTAGGTAAAGAAGATAACTTTTAGGGGTCGAGAAAACTACTCTGAAATGAAAGTTATGAATTATCCGGCCCTAGAAGAAACGGAACAACTCATCAATGAAGGGAAGGACACACGATTACATTAGCAAGCAACAGTTTAGAAAACGTCCAAACTCTCATTTATGTTTGGTTACACTTGAGTAGATACATAGTGGAAGTGCATGGTGAGGTATCAGTAATTTCAAGGGGAGAAGATCCTCTCCATCACATAGAAGTACTCAAGGACATACACCACTATCTCAGGATCACTGGTGAACATAAAATTTGTGAGATAATCCCATATTTCTTAATGGGAAAAGCGATCAAGTGGTACAGCAACGGACCTCTAATAGGAAAAGCGAGAAAGTGAATAAGGGATCAAAGGATGAGAAATACCATGTTGTGAACGGTGCACCAATGGACCCCTACTTCTTCACCAAAATTGTCGAGATTACCGACAATAAACTAAGCACTGTGTGGAAGGCAACCTACTATAGTAAGTTCTTAATTATCGAGCCTTTAGCATACTTTTGTTTTGAGTCATATAGCATAGTATTTCAATTTGTCTTTGAGCTAACCATTGTGATAAGAAAAACGAAGAAAGTGAAAGAAGATATAAATGGAGAGACGAATAGGACAAAAGCAAGACGACGTTGGACAAAAGTAAGGACATCACGGATTAGAGCACGCGGAGCAAATTTGGCCATTGTCAAGCACGATCTCACACGCTACCACTGTTCACATCACGCCTCACACGGATTATCAAGACAGCATTCTGATTTAGAGGCACCACAATTCTAGGGGATATCACGTTCAATATCGCGTCAAAGTCACATCGTGCCTGTTTTGCGCTATCGGACACACAATGGCCACCTCACGCCTCAGACTTTTCTTGTAGTACACGTTTCTCAGTTCGAAAGGAAATAGTAGACATGTAGAATTCAAAATCTACAAAATTTGGTTGTGCAATCTCTATCTTTACATTTCCTACCATACTTATACTTTCCCTTATGATTAAATTTTATTGATACATGAATTATTCTCATTTTAATTTTTATTTATTATGGAGGTTTATGCAACTTAATGAAAATTTTCAAATTCTAATTGTGAACTTTTTTATTTATAAATCTAATCACTTTTATGGTTCTATTATCTCTCAGAATTCATAAGACTATTTCTTCTTTATTTCTTCTATCGGAAAAAAAAATCGATCTATCTATTTTCTTGAAAGAAAATTTTATTTTTTCTAATTGTTCTTTGTAGTAGAACATGGCATCTCGAAGATACTACACCTTTGATCCAGCAACATGAACACTACGAAGAGCATCAAAGCTCTCTGTAGATAAACCAACATTCTATTGCAACTGATTCCTTAGCGAAAACTATTTCAACCTGTACCATGCACTATTAGAAAGCTACTTTGTTGTTGAACAAGAAGTACAAGGGTTGAAAGAGATGTTGAAGTATAAGTGATTATGGCACATGATCAGACGACCGGGTATTGTGAACAACACCAATTTTCGTCAATACTATGCACATTATGATGAAGGCGATGGCAACTTTGTGGACAAATACTACGAGTTGGAGGCAGATAAGATGATACTCTAGGACATGGGCTTACAACATTAGTTAACGACCAAGCATGTCTCACAGTTTCTTCTGCATTCAGACCTCGCGTTTCATTATAATTACGATGGCGAGTTAGAGGTTGATTATAGGAATCTACAGGCACTTTGGAAAGAGCTATATTTGTTCATAAGTTCACGAATTCTACCACTTGCCAATAGAGGAAAAGTTTCATGTGACCAAGCAAAAATTGTAATGAGCATTAAACAAGGTTGTCCAAAACTTGATAACACTGGTGAACTCATAATCAAGGCTATTAGGGATTATATTGTTGATGGTCCACCACACTTAATGTATTTTAGAGCACTTACATTGTATTTGGTATAAAACAAGGTTGTCCAGAACAAGATACAGACATTGAACACCAAAATACATATCACATCAATCACATTATGATAAAAGTGATCAAAACGAAGTTCCACACTAACGAGTCATCAGCAATTGAGTCAACTGAAGAAACTCTATCACCTTTGCCCAAGACATAGAAGACGCTTGATGAGCAACTACAAGTGGTGAAAGAACGATTGGAGAAGAAGAATGCTGAGTTAGTGCACCAATTGAAAGAAATAAAGGAGCGATTCTAGTGCAATAACAACCACCATTAGAGGGAATTGAGACAAATTGAGGAGAGTGTTACAAATGAAGAAAGCCACAGCACCACAAGTCCAACGAGTGTTCTTTCAGCTCAATCAGGGGAGTCATATGATGTTTACTTCATTCCTTCTGTTTTATGCAACGAGGACATTGCATGATTTTGAGTTTGTGGGTGGTAGCTACGTTATTTGTTATGCTTATTTGTTATATATTTATCTTTAGAGACTATTTTTATTTTATGTCAATAGAATGATATTTAAAGCATGAAATCATGAATAAGTAGGGATCTATGATAGTATATGCACAACATAGTACGAATTTGAGATGAAGGAATATGTAAATACTTTGGTACATCTTGTCTAATATGGTCAAAAGCATGTTCTGGTTTCATATGCACCTTTCAATTTGTTGTTGTGTATAACTGTGAAAAGAATGTTATCTAATTTATGAGAAAATAATAATGAAGCATGCGATTATTATACTTGAACAAATTGCTTGAATGTTGCTTGAGATAATTGTAGATGTAAATGTGTTGAGGATATGAAAAAGACCATCGTTTCAAAATTTTGAGTTTTAGCTTTCCAAGCCAAGAACCCTTTATGATAAATGAATATCCATTGAACCCGTTGAAGCCTTTTCTTTAAGCCTTTGTTTATGAAGCCTACTACCTACCTTGACCCCAAAGATAAATTTATATCCTACCCATTTTTGGAGATAGATGTAGTGAATCAAATGAGGAATAAGGTACAAAAGCACAAGCTAAAAAGAAGATATAAAAAAGAAAATGAGGAGGAAAACAATAGAGAACACAAATAACTCAATGCAAAAACTTTAAGTTTGGGGTGCCTCTCGAAAAATCATGAATTATAGGACGGTTTGGTTCTTGCGAAAATGCAAATGAATAGATGCCAAAATCTCCTAAACATATGGTTAAAGAAGAAGGCACAAACAAGGGAGGAAAATGATAAATGAGTGGTTTACTACATACATATTTTGAACTAATATGTGACTTCTTCCATTATTACCCACACCCGAGCCTAACATTACAAGCTTACAAAGTCCTAAATGATCCTAAACATATGAAATCTACTTTATTTAACGGTAACATGAGAGTGAGGAGTGAAAACTAAAGTGACTACATGTTAAGAGCTATGATCTTATGAGTTTGCAAAATGAAAATAACTCTTATGCATAAAAAATAGTATCACACACTATTAGAGAAAATGCACTTGATTTGAAAATGACTGTATTAAACTTCATGTGCTCATGTTCATCTATTCTATTTAATCTTTTGCTCTGACCATAGGTTGCATTCTGAGAATTCTCGTTTATAAGTGTTAGCATATTGATGATTACATTCTAATTTAGATCCAGTTAGTTAAGTGAGTTTGCTTTAGGACAAGCAAATGTTTAAGTTCGGGAGTATTTGATGAGCGTTTATTTAACGTGATTTATGTATCTGTTTTCTTATGCTTTTGAATACTTCTTATTGCATATTTACTTGCTTTAGTATTATTTCATGTTTTCTTAGGATTTTATCGAGTCGAGACGAAACGAGGCTAAAATAGGACAAAATATGTGTTTTTGGGCGACAAATGGTCAAGACACTATTTCAAGATATTCAAACGCTACGAGAAGCGCAATAGCACTACAATAATGCAAAATCTGAAGATAGCGTGATTGAACGGAGATATCCGAAAACCGCAAGGAGAAATCAGAAGCCAGCACGATGAAAGGCGCGAAGCTGGCAAATTGCACGTCCCAAGTGCAATCGAGATTAGATCGAAGCGCTATCGGGACGGAAAACTGGGCCGACATCAGAAACCCTAAAACAAAGCCCAGGGCAAAGAAAAATTATAAATACAACATGCAGCAATTACGGTACAGCTTTCTGACAGCCACAATACCACTTACAATCACTTTCTAACACAGAAACCTTGAGAGTTTGTTTTTAGAGACGAACACCATCAAAGTTTTGTTCTACTTTAGTTGAGCCATTTTTTGAGAGAAAATGGTTTGTGAAGAAGACGATAACACAAGTCAAGAAGAGAGTCAAGCAGCAACGTTCCTCCGGATCCGAGAAGTTTTTCCTTATCTCTTTAGTTTGTCTATGTTATTTAACTCTTTATTAATTGTTGAACTCATGACTATGAAGAGCTAACCTACTCGTTGTTTAGAGTATGGGAGTAACTTTGATTTATGAATATGTTTATTTGCTTTACTGGTGTGTGTTTGATGATCTTGAATGTAGATTGGATAGTTGCTTATATTGTCTGACTAATCTTACTCTCACTAGGATAAAGAAGAAGCATATGTGCGGGCCGCTCAAAGTGTAGAATGCTAACGATAGTTATATATAGATGCGAGTTGTGACTTTGGTGTGCGAAAGCAATTGATGCGCATCCTTTAGATCACAATAGGTCACACTTGATTATGTACGTTTTATTAGCATAATTTAGATTAGTTAATTGGAATGCGGACTCCATATCTCTTCTAAAATAACTGACAACTGGGTTGATCCGTTAACACGATAGGTTATTAGAGACCCATATATGTATGGTTGGGATAGCTCTTGCCATAAGGCACGGATCCATCAGACATGCAAATATCAAATTACTCTTAACATGTACTGCAAGTAGATATAGATAGTTTGTCTATGAGATACTAAGGTTAAGTCATTGTAAAACCCGACATGTAAACAATCTTTCCAATTTTTGGTTACAACCAAAACCAATCAGTCAATCCTT
The DNA here is from genome assembly GCA_948329865.1 of Linaria vulgaris. Taxonomy (NCBI): domain Eukaryota; kingdom Viridiplantae; phylum Streptophyta; class Magnoliopsida; order Lamiales; family Plantaginaceae; genus Linaria; species Linaria vulgaris. The sequence continues at coordinate 115,943,152 of OX415250.1, read as the reverse complement.
AAGTTATGTCTTTAGTTAGTTTAATTAGTTAATTGCTCTTTACTTGCATTCGTTAGTTTAATTATTTAATTATTTTCTTGCATTCAAAACCACAATCCTGATTTACTGTTTTTTTTTTTTTTGCATCATATTTAGATTTCCATTGCTTTCTAGATTAAGCATTCGTAGTATTAAAAACATTCAAAGCATTCTTAGTATAGAAAGCATTCAGTATATTCACATCATTCATAAGCATTCACCACATCCTGCAACGCAAGCGAAAATATCTTGACAACTATTAGTGTCTTGCATTTAAGTGATTTATACAATAATCTACTACTGGCTTAGGATACGATACTTGATTTGTAACTATACTTATCATATTAGTACTATTTGATTCCTACACTTGCGAAAAAGTGGGATTTAGGTTTAACATTATATTCATGTGTTGACATATTTTCTATATTTCGACACTTACCAGCCCAGAAGTTTTCGGCACATAAAATTTCGTTCAGAGTGATTATTTAATATTATCTTGACCTTCATTACTAGCTTTATAGCTAAAGCAAAAATTATTATTGAAGTGTATTAGCTGCTTTGTGAATGTAATATCTAAAAAGATAAGATACTGAAAAGAGGCATGTACAGTAACATAGTTGCGAACTTCTTTTTGATGAGTAACATAATATATTACATACTTGCTTACTAATTTCATCTATTAACAGTGTTAGTAAAAAAATCCTGGTGACGGTGAAAAAATTAGCATGTTTTACTCAAAGAGATATTGTTGTCATAAATGCAGTAGGTAGAATTTGTTAAAAAGTAAGTGAAACCAAAACGAATTTGAAACAAAAGCAATGGTATCGATGTAGGTGGGGATATATTGTTATGTATTATAGCTACTAATTAACGAATACCAACAATAATAAAAAGGATTTCACCTTTGTTGTTTTCTAACTTTCTGAACAAGTTGGTCTTCAAAAACAATGTGCTAGCGATGTGACATAAAAAATCATATACGGTACATCCAAGTGAACAATTTTCTTATATGAGAAACAAATAAACAATCGTTCATCTTTAAATTAGTCTCGCGTACACAGATAAACCATAAAAAATTATATATTTAGTTATATTGTGGTAAATCGTTTAGTTAAAATAAAATCGTCAAACTTTTCTTACATGGCTTATCTCATACATGCACTTGTATTCTCAACGAGTAATACAGGTTACAGTCTTCATATTTCATTAGAATTTATCAATGAAATAAGGCGTGTGTGTTCAGAAAATACAAAAAGAAAATTTTGCTGGACTAATAATTAAAGCCTCATTATTCAAAAAAAAAAAAACGCATGTAAAACAAAAGTTGGTGATTCAAGCACCAAATTTAATATTTTTCTAGCGGTGAAGAGCCTTGTATTTGTTCAAATTCATGTAAAAGCAAAATCATAACATGATGAAAGCAATAGGATCGGAAGGTAATTAAAAAAGATAAATAATTTATTACAACCATGAATTTTGAAAAGTATGTCCACATTAATGGCTTTACATGCTCTCGAAATACTGAAGACGTGAGGTGAAAGGTTGTTAGACCTTTTTTTCGTTTTCTTTCATTTACCGCATAACACCACCATATCTTTTCGATAAAAAAGTTGAAAATAGGGTAGAAAGCAAGAGAGATTGATATCAGTTACGTTTGAGTAAATGAGATTTGGATGCATGCATATTGTCATTCTTACCAATATTTGGGTCTTACTTGCATTGAGACGTGAGGGCCGGGTACTATTGTCTTTTTAAATTATTCCTTTATATTTGCATCTTCTTTTTTCTATAGTTTGATACCTCATACTGGCGTCTTTTTTTTCTATACTTTAAATCCTCAGATTGAGGTGTATTACGAGGTACAAGTATAACTAGACACTATAAGGCTGGCCGGTCTTTAGCAATTGCAATGCAGTCGCTAGCCTTCAGCGGCTTTTGAATGCAACAGCGATTGCATTGCAAATGCTAATAATATTCAGCGACCGCAATGCGGTAGTTGGGCCCATTGGTGGGAATATCTGTCAATGGGCCACACATTTTGGCCCAATTTGTGCCAAAACGTGGCCCAAAATTAGGGCATGTTGCCCTAATTTTGGGTGGAGGTAATCTGCGACCGTACATAGTATATATATATATATATATATATATATATATATATATATGTATATGTGAAAAATAAAAAAAAATGAACTTTTTTGTTATTTTCTTACTTTTCTCGTGTATCCGCCTAGTGATGATGAGGGGGGCCAGTGATCATGCGGCCGGTAGTTGTTGTTAATAATGTTGGGTTTTTTTATTGTTGAATTATTATTACTAATTTGGGAATATTATTAATGTGGGACTTTGATTTTGTTGGACTGTTATTAGTATTTGTTTTTGTCCAACTATTAGTAATGTAATTAGAATGTCTAATTATTATTAGTATAATCTCAATCCTTCGTTTATGTGTATTGTTTTTGTGTTATCGATAAAGCAGATGTTCTTACAAACCAAAAAAATAAGGTGACTAACTCATATATACTAATATAAAAAATATTTTACCCAAAAAAAGGTGACTAACACATGTATACTGAAGTACAAGTGATACTGAAAAAAAATAAAGAGAATAACTAATCTTCTTCTGATAATTCAAAGTCATACTCATCCTCATCCGCATCACTGTCTATGTCTTCTTCTTCTCCATCAATGTCCTCGTTACCACCTAGCTCATTAACGACCTCGAACTCACCTACCCCCAGCTGAATATCCATATAAAACGAGCTCAGGTCTACAAACAAATTAAGATCTACTGATTCGTTCTCTTGAAACACTTGCTCTTCCATCTCTGAATTATTAGGGGTAGAATCATGAACGGTGAGTGAGGACATGTCGATGATGTGTTGAGCTGGAATATGCAATACTGACAACCATCCCTTTCTTCCTGGCCTTCCATTTGGTAGAGACGGATACGGGGCGTAGTAAGCCTGCATTGCTTGATTAATACAAATAAATGGTTCATTGGTCCGGAGTTTTCTAGTGGGGTTAATTTCCATCAAATTGTAGGTCTCGTGGACATTTGTGCCAAGTCCTCCAATATCATACCACAAACACTTGAAAAAGACAATGGACAATGGTTTCCGAGTTCTACCTCCCCAATATTCCACTTCTAAGATCTCTTTCAAAGTCCCGTAGAAATTGGTTGCGGCGGTGTCTCCCATGTCGCCCTTCACGTAAACCCCACTGCAATCACTCTTCTTGGGGCGAATTTCGTATCAATGTGGAACTGGAACCCATTCACAACGAAGCCATCATACGTGATTGCATTGTTCAGTGGACCGTTGATCAATGGTATTACCCTATCGTATGTCATGTAATTTCCACTGCTGAACTCTTGCTTGAACCAGGCCACATACTCCATGTTCCTTTTCGTTTGCACCTCCATGGTATTCAATCTGCCGCACTCCTCTTCTATGAACAAACTATGTTGTACAAAACAAATAAGTTAGTACTAATATGTAATAAAGAATATGACACTAGATTAAAAAAATTGAAGTTGACTCACGCTTCCCATCCGTCCAACTCTTCGCAGTTAAGAAGTGTGTACAGTTTAATTTGCTCCTTCTCTTCCCTCGTTATGGTCTTCAGCTTCTCCAAAGGGCCAAGCAGCCATCCCCTCTTTCGGAACAATAAGAGCTCATCATCCAACTCCGTGCTTTCTAAAGTCTCGTTCTTGTTAAGTCGTCTATGTGTAGCACCAGAGGTTACATCGAGATTTTGGGAGATCAAATTTGATAGCTCCGAAGGTAAATAGGCATTGGCCATGCATCCCTCGGGCCTCGCTTTATTCCACATTGACCCCTTAAAATCAAACATTTGCGTGATAAACACAACAAAAAAAAACAATTAATAGCCAATAGAATAAATTAATGATAGTTATGAATATATCCTCCAAATTAAAAGTGATTTACCTCTCGAATGGATACATTCATTTGTAGTGAAGTGGACCGCAAATTCTAGCCCCATACGGTAAGTGGATGGACAAATGCTTCATTGAATCAAAAAAATTAGGGAATATCCTCTACAGCTTGATCATGGTGACAACAATGGATTTCTCTAGTCCCTTCAGATCCTCCACAGACACCTCTGAAGCGTAAATTGCCCTGCAGAACAAACTAATCTCCACAAGCATTTCCCACATGTCTGTCTTAAGGAAGTCACGAACAATGTTGTGATTAAATTCGCAAGTGCACGAAATCGTAACAAGTAATCAAGTAATAGATAACGTTGTCGATCCCACAAGGAATAAATAATAATTACCAAAATAGATTAACTCTTAATTTATTTGAAAAATAGAATTTCAGAGTGTTCAAGCGATAAGATTAACAATTTACTAACTACATGTAAAAACTCCAACAAAGTAGGGCGTTGAGACAATAGCATAACAAGGGTATATCAATAAATAAGAGTAGACAATGAGAGAAGAGCTGGGAATCATGATTTCACCGTCATTAGTCTTATCTAACTTTAATTAAGCATATTGTTACGAGTTTCACGTTCAAAATTATTGTTGGTTATCACCATTTATAATTTATGCACTCTTTCTCAAGTTATACATAAATTCTACAACTTTACAACTAGAAAATGAGTCTAGTTACGAAGATGTGCACATGTATGTACGGTGGTAATTTTATCAACCACGTGAAAAGGATAGATATATTTTTAATCTATTGAAAATTCACGGTATTTACTTCAGAGCTATTTCACGAAAATCTCCCCTCGGTTTCAATTCGATCCTTAGTTCATCCAAAAGTTGGCCAAAATTTTAGAAGCATTATATTCACAAATAAATACACCAACTATTTTGGCATCGTAACAATACGTTTAATTTAGATTAGATCATCGTAATTAGGCTACGTCACTATCCCAGCAAAGTAAATTTAGCACATAATGGAATATAGAACAATACTATAAGATAAATATAACATCATAAAGTAAAGAGAGAAAAGTAAAGAGACTTTAGAGATCGTTACAGATTTTTACTTCCGTAAAGCCTCCGGTGGACTCCCCCGTACAAACTACTAGCGAATACTACTACTATAGAAAGACTACTAAGTGAAGAGAGAATGAAAAAGATTGGTGTGTTCTAATATGGAAAATATGACGTCTATTTATAGTTGAACCGAAAACATAAGACGACATCTCGACCGTTCATTTTGTTTTGATCCAATGGTCCAAAGTGGTTATATATTTGACGAATTATGAATCACATGATTCATGACACTCTAGAGTCTTCCATTTGAAAGCTTGCAAGACTGAATATACACCATTGATTAGCCATTTTCATCCGACAATCATCGAGCGCGCGAGTTGCATATGTACGTTTCAGCTTTGCGCAACTTCATCGTTTTGGTTATAACTTCTGAACCAGATATCGAAATCACAAACCGCTTGTTGCGTTGGAAACTAGACACATGTGGCTTTCCAGTGATATATAGAAACAAACATAAATCAATCTACACATGTGTCGGTGATTTTTTTAAATTTTTGTTCTTTATTAACAAATCATATTTCAACCTACTAAACATGAAAATAAACATAAAAATACCACAAAACTATCAAGAATAATCAATTAAACAAGTGTAAAAGCATGATAATGATGAGTAGTTTCCAAGCTCATCACACCCCCAAAATTGTTCATTTGCTTGTCCTCGAGCAAAATGCGCAAAGCAAACAATGCAACATTCTAGACTCAAAAAAAACTAAAATAAAGACAGCATAAAAAATTATTTCACATTATCATTTAAATCATTGATCAATTCTGAGAGTTTCTTTAATGTTTGATGAGAATGCAAAGAATCAGAGCAATGATGCACTCATTCACAACCTGGTGGCGGTTAATCAAGTTTTCACAAACAAATCTCCATCTGCAACGTGTGTGGACAATAAATGCAATGAATATTGAGTTTACTTGGATAAGTTCATCAAAATAAGTTCACCAAAGTTAATCATCCTAACTCCATATGTATAACTTTCACACCATCTCTTCCCTAATCTGCATAAGATTTACTAAAGATCAATAGGACTTTTTCAGCGTGTAACATAAAGCTCGGGTATGGCTCACTGAAGGACAAGTAAAAGCAAGAGTTAGAGATGTAAGATATTACATTTAGAAATCTCTTGCACTTCGGTTCTTTTTCTTTTTCTATCTTCTTTTTTTTCATTTCCTTCATATTTCCCCCAAACTTATTCATTTTGATATGTACCAGAGGGGTGATCTTCATGTTTCTCTTCTTTTTTTTCAACATTTCTTTTTCCACATATATCCTTCCATTTCAAGTTCTTGAATACAATTCAGTCTCTAGAAGAGTAGGATAACTGTTTGTGGCTACATGGGGAAGGTAAATGGACTAATAAAAAGAAAGGCTTTAATGAAAGGCTCAGAGGGGTTCTGGCGATTATTTTGTTTGTGAAGGGTATGGCTTGAAGGGCTCAAACATGTTAAATAAAAGATGGCGTAAATCATTTCTATAGTGAATCATCATCAACGATTTTTGCTTCAAGAGGTGATTAATTATTTATGAAGCTCGAGTGTATCTCTATTAGTTTACTTATCTCAATAAAAGTTCTCCAAGTATGCTTAACCACAAATGAAAATCAATGTGTGAAAGTGTATATGAAGATAGTCATGCTCAAACATGGGTTTTTGTCAAACTTAGCCCACTAAGTTGGCATCTTTTCATTTTACACCCACTATATTGGCACACTCCAAACTTAGCCCACTAATTTGGCATCTTTTTATTTTATACCCACTATGTTGGCCGACTCCGAACTTAACCCACTATGTTGGCACTGTTGTCGATATTCACCCTCTATGTTGGCATTGGTGTCGATATTCACCCTCTATGTTGGCACACTTGATGGGCGAATATCGACGATGGTGCCAATATAGCGGGTTGAGTTTGATAAGTGAGCCAACATAGTGGGCGTAAAATGAAATGGTGCCAACTTAGTGGGTTAAGTTCGGAGAGTGCCAACATAGTGGGTACATAATGAAAAGATGCCAACTTAGTGGGCTAAGTTCGGAGTGTGCCAACATAGCGGGTGTAAAATGAAAAGATGACAACTTAATGGGCTAAGTTTGATAAAAACTCCTCAAACATAGATTAAACGACACGTTGTTCACATAGTATATCATGCTCGTTATCATCACAAAAACCACCATAAGAATCGAATTTTGTCATCATTGATTCATAATCTGAAAAATTATGTGAAGTAAAGATGCACCTTTTTTATATAAAAATAAAGACAATAGAAGTCATCACAATCAAAAACGTCCCTAAACTTAGATGAGACATTGCCCCTAATGTCTAAAACCAAAGAAACAAATATAAACAATAATAAAAACGATGTCACCTGATAGGAAAATAGTAGTTGTTATTGTGTCTCACATCTTCCTCTGGTTTTACGTCCAGAAACGGCATAAACGCCTTCTATGAGTCGAGGATTGACCTCCCATCCAATTTTCTTAAAAATTGGCAAACAGAGCCTTTTACGTCAGATTCCCAAGACGACACTAGCTGCTTCCATGTTAACTGTAAAGAACATAAAAGAAAAAAAAAATAGCATATATACAATACAACTAAAAATAACAATAAAAAGAAAGAATAAATACGGGTTGCCTCCCAAACAGCGCTTGATTTTTAGTCATCGGCTTGACTTCTGGTAATGACTCAAGTTGGATTATGTAGAGTCATGGATGTTTTCAGCCTCTCAAACTCGTCTCCAGTGTAGTTCTTCAGTCTTTGCCCGTTAACTTTGAATGTTTCCTTGTCATTGTTTTGAATTTCAACAGCTCCATATGACAAGACTTTCGTGATTGTAAATGTGCCAGACCATCTTGATTTCAACTTTTCTGGAAAAAGTTGAAGATGTGAGTTATACAAAAGTACTTGTTGACCAAGCTCAAAATCACATTGTAGAATGCGTTTGTCATGCCATCGCTTTGTTCTCTCTTTGTAGATTTTGGCATTTTCATAAGCTTCATTTCTGAATTCTTCCAAAGTATTGTGTTGTAACATTCTTTTTTTCTCTAGCTAGTTTCATTTCCATGTTCAGGCTTTTCACAGCCCAATAAGCTTTGTGTTCAAATTCGACCGGCAAGTGACAAGCTTTTCCAAAAACCAAACGATATGGTGACATACCAATTGGAGTTTTATAAGCAGTGCGATAAGCCCAAAGTGCATCATCAAGCTTTTTGGCCGAATCTTTTCTTGAAGAATTCACTATTTTCTCCAATATTTGCTTTATTTCTCTGTTTGAGATTTCCACTTGGCCACTGGTTTGCGGAGGATAAGCAGTTGCAATTTTGTGGCGTACTCCATATTTAGCAAATAAAGATACAAATTAGTGGTCAAGGAAGTGTTTACCTCCATCACTTACGATTGTTCTCGGTGTGCCATATCGAGTGAATATGTATTTTTGAAGAAAATAGATCACCACCTTCGCATCGTTAGTTGGTAAAGCAATGGCTTCCACCCACTTTGAGACATAGTCAACTGCTATTAAAATGTATTTGTTGTTGTATGACGAAGGAAATGGTCTCATGATGCCAATGCCCCAAACATCAAATAATTCAACTTCAAGAATATTATTCAAGGTTTGTCAAAAAAAAAAATTATTCAAGGGCATTTCATTATGTCTTGAAATATTTTCAGTCATTTGACATCGATCACACGAACTAACAAAAACATGAGCATCTTTAAACAAAGTTGGCCAATAAAGTCCACACTGAAGTGCCATTGTTGCAGTTCTTGTTCCACCATAGTATCCTCCATATTCTGAAGAATGACAGTGTTGTAATACCTCATCAATTTCTTCTTCTGGAACAAATCTTCTTAAAAGTTGATCACAGCAGTGCTTGTAGAGGTATGGATCATCCCACAAAAAATGTTTGACTTCGGAAAAAAAAAAAAATCTTCTGCTGGTAAGTTAATTCAGGTGAAATAATATTGCATGCAAGGTAATTGACAATATCGGCCTACCATGGAGCATTGGTTGTTTGCATAGCGTATAGCCTCTCATCAGGGAATTATTCATTGATTGGTTGAAGTCCATGTGCTTCTTTAACTTTCAATCGTGATATATGATATGTGACAACATTTTCTGAGCCCTTTTTGTCATGGATTTCCATGTCAAGTTCTTGAAGAAGCAGGATCCATCGAATCAACCTTGGTTTTGCATCTTTCTTTGCAAGCAAGTACTTGACTGTTGAATGATCTGTGTACACAATTACTTCAGAACCAATCGAATATGAACGAAATTTATCAAATGCAAAAACAATTGATAATAACTCCTTCTCTGTTGTTGCATAATTCATTTGAGCATCAATTAGAGTTCGACTGGCATAGCATATCACAGGTAAGACTTTGTTCTTTCTTTGACCCATCACTACTCCAATAGCGCAATCACTTGCATCACACATCAGTTCGAATGGAAAATTCCATTCGGGTGTAGAAATTACTGGTGCTTCTGTTAGCTTCTTTTTCAGTAAGTTGAAGGCTTTGTGACATTCTTCATCAAATGTGAAAGTGCATTCATTTGCCAACAAGTTGCACAAAGGTTTTGTGACGAGAGAAAAATCTTTGATGAAACGCCTGTAAAGTTCTGCATGTCCAAGAAAACTACGAATACATTTTACTGATGTAGGAGGTGGAAGTTTTTCGATTACCTCAATCTTGGCTCGATCAAATTGAATGCCTCTAGAAGATATATGGTGTCCTAGGACAATTCCTTCTTGTACCATGAAGTGACACTTTTCCCAGTTCAAGATCAAGTTTGTTTCTTCACATCTCTTCAATACAAAAGACAAGTTAGTCAAACAATCATCAAATGACACTCCAAAGACAGAAAAATCGTCCATGAAAACCTCAATGAATTTTTCCACCATGTCAGAAAAAATAGACATCATGCACCTTTGAAAAGTAGCAGGGGCATTACAAAGACCAAAAGGCATTCATGTAAATGCAAATGTACCATATGGGCAAGTGAAAGTTGTTTTCTCTTGATCCTCCGGTACAATGGGTATTTGATTATATCTAGAATGACCATCAAGAAAACAGTAATAAGGGTGACCTGCAAGTCGATCCAACATTTGATCAATGAAGGGTAAAGGAAAATGATCTTTGCGGGTTACCTTATTTAGTTTTCGATAGTCAATGCACACCCTCCATCCAGTGACTGTTCTTGTGGGAATATCTTCATTGTGTTTGTTCTTCACTACAGTCATTCCTCATTTCTTGAGAACAGCTTGTATTGGACTCACCAATGAGCTATCTAAAATTGGGTAAAAAATTCCAGCATCCAGAAGCTTTAATACTTTCTAAAATTGGGTAAATAATTCCAGCATCCATAAGCTTTAATACTTCAGCCTTTACAATTTCCTTCATATTAGAATTGAAGCAACATTGATGTTCAACCGTTGCTTTGTAGTTCTCCTCCATTAGTATTTTGTGCATACAAGTTGAATGACTGATACCTTTGACATTGGAAATAGACCACCCAAAGGCAGTTTTGTGATCTCTGAGAGCTCTCAACAACTTATTTGTTTCAACGTTAGTCAATGATGATGAGATGATAACGGGTAGAGTTGAATTATTTCCTAAAAATGCATACTTTAAATGAAAAGGAATTGGTTTAAGATCTAGCGTTGGTGGCTTGATAATAGATGGGATTGTGATATTCGTACCTTTCTCTAGCTCTTCAACCTTTCCTTTTGTAATCAATCAGTATTGCATCAAGGGCTAAAATACATCTTTCAATATCATCATTATCAAAATCTATCTCTTCTTTTATAAGACATACCTCGAGTGAATCCTCCAAGTGGCCTTTGTCGAACACTTGTTCAACCATCTTGTCGAAAATGTCAATCTTAAAACAACTATCAGCTTCTGATGGGAATTTGATAGCCTTTAAGACATTAAAGGTGATTTGTTCATCTTGTACTCTCATTGTAAGTTCTCCTTTTGCACATCAATTAGAGTTCTCCCAGTAGCAAGAAATGGGCGACCAAGAATGATGGGAATATCATGATCTTCTTCCATGTCCAATACGATGAAATCTGCAGGGAAGATAAACTTATCCACTTTAACCAATACATCTTCAACCATACCTCTAGGATACTTGATTGATATGCCTGCTAGTTGCAGGGACACGGTGGTTGGTTTGGCTTCTCCAAGTTCCAACTTCCTGTACACAGAAAGAGGCATCAGGTTAATGCTTGCACCTAAGTCACACAATGCTTTCTCAAAATGTGAATTCCCAATCACTCAAGGACTTGTAAAACTCCCTGAATCTTTGAGCTTTCGTGGCAATTTCTTCTGTAGAATGGCACTGCACTCTTCGGTTAGGCATAGAGTTTCATGTTCTTCCAACTTTCTCTTATTTGATAAAATTTCTTTCATGAATTTGACAAAGTTGGGCATCTGTTCAAGAGCATCTGCAAAAGGATTGTTAATGTGCGGTTTTTTAAAGATATCAAGAAATTTAGAAAATTGTTTATCCAATTTAGTTTTCTTCAATCTTTGTGGAAATGGGATTTCTTGCACATTTGGTGGTAGCACCTCGGTGGAAGTTTGTTGTAGCTCAGCTTCACGTCCCTGTTCATGTGTATGAAACTTATCTTCTTGTGATGCAAGAGGTTCTGGTAACACTTTTCCATTTTTGAGTGTAATCGCTTGCACATGTTCTGGAGGGTTCGTTTCTGTGTTGCTCGGCAATTCTCCTTGTGCTCTTTCAGCTAGGGTGGTGGCAAGTTGACCCATTCGTACTTCTAATTTTCTGATTTATGCACCTTGGTTTTGGAACTGTTGCTTGGTTTCATTGATGAATTGGTTAGTTCTTGAGGCAAAATTTGACACAAAATTTGACATCGTCCTGTTAAAATTTGACACAAAATTTGCTTCTTTATTTTGAGCAGAATTTTTAGAATTGCTTACCAAATGGCAGTTGGTAGTTGAATGTGAGTTTCCACAAAAATCACATGTTGCTGATGTGGATTGAATGGCATTTACCCTCATTGTTCTCAGTTGTTTGGTGAGAGTAGTGACTATGATAGCATCTATCTCGTGCACACCAATCAGTATTTTCTGTCGTTCAGAAGGCCATCCATAATTGTTCGACGCCATTTCCTTCAATAGTTGATAGGAATCCTCTATGGTTTTTGCCATTAAAGATCCTCATGCAGCCGCATCTACTAAGGTTCTAGTGTTTCCACTCAACCCATTGTGGAATGGTTGAACTTGCAACCATTTGGGAAGTCCATGGTGGGGGTACTTCCTAAGCATTTCCTTGTACCTTTCCCATGCTTCGTACAGATTCTCCATGTCGTGTTGCACAAACTAAGTGATTTCATTCCTCATTTTTGCTATTTTAGCTGGGGGGAAAGAACTTAGCTAGAAGTTTTTGTGTTAATTCTTCGTAGGAAGTGATACTACCTTGAGGAAGTGAATTGATCCAGTTCTTTGCCTTGTCCCGTAATGAGAATGGGAATAGTCTCAACTTGATAGCATCTTCTGAAACTCCATTGTGTTTAAAAGCATCACATATTTCTAAAAAAATAGCTGTGCATTAGGATCTTCACTCGGGAGTCCACAAAATTGAACCGATGTTTGGATCATCTGAATAATTGCTGGTTTAATTTCAAAATTATTTACAGCAATTGACGGCTTTTGGATGCTTGTGTTGGCATCTAAGATTGTTGGGACAGCGTAGTCACGCAAGGCTTTTGATTCATTTTCTATTAGTCCACTCATTTTTCCTTTACCCTTTTCTATCCTACGCAATATTTGTAAGTTTTTTCAATTTCATGATCAAAAGGTAAAAGTGTTGAGTACTTGCTCCTTGTAACTCTTTTTGACTTTTTATTTTTCTCAATTTTGAAAGAAAATAGAAAAACAACAACAGTTAAAAAAATTACCACAGTAAAAAAATAATTATCTACCGACACAAAAAAAAAATCTTGCGAGCAACCAAACATTTTTTTTACCAAGGTTACTTTTTTTACTACAGTAAAATATTAACAAATATGCGACATAATCTCAAATTAACATTAGGATTAACTGGTATTCATATTAATTAATTATATTCCCCGGCAATGGCGCCAAAACCTTGTTGTATTAAATTCGCAAGTGCAAAAATCGTAACAAGTAATAAAGTGATAGATAGGGTTGTCGATCCCATGAAGAATAAATAATTAATTACCAAAATTGATTAACTCTTAATTTATTTGAGAAACCGAATTTCAGATTGTTCCAGCGAGAAGATTAACAATTTACTAAATACAGGTAAAAACTTTTAACAAAGTAGGGCGTTGAGACAATAGTATAACAATGGTACATCAATAAATAAGAGTAGACAATGAGAGAAGAGTTGGGAATCATGATTTCAACGTCATTAGTCTAATCTAACTTTAATTAAGCATATTGTTACGAGTTTCACATTCAAAATGGTTGTTGGTTATCACCATTTATGCTTTATGTACTCTTTCTCAAGTTATACATAAATTCTAGAGCTTTACAACTAGAAAATAAGTCTAGTTACGAAGATGTGCACATGTATGTTCGGTGGTGATTTTATCAACCACGTGAAAACCATAGATATATTTCTACTCTATTGAGAATTCACGGTATTTACTTCAGAGTTATTTCACAAAAATCTCCTCTCGGTTTCAATTCGATCCTTAGTTCATCCAAAAGTTGGCCAGAATTTTAAAAGCATTATATTCACAAATAAATACACCAACTATTTTGATATTGTAACAATACGTTTAATTTAGATTAGATCATCATAATTAAGCTACGATATTATCTAAGCAAAGTAAATTTAGCACACATAATGGAATATAGAGTAAGACTATAAGATAAATATAACATCATCAAGTAAAGAGAGTTTATAGATTGTTACAGATTTTTTACTTCCATGAAGCCTCTAGTGGACTCCCCTGTACAAACTCTGAACTACTCCTCCAAATTACAAACTTCTAGCGAATACTACTACTATAGAAAGACTACTAAGTGAAGAGAGATTGAAGAAGATTGATGTGTTCTAATATGAAAAATGTGACGTCTATTAATAGTTGAACCTAAAACATAAGACGACATCTCGACCGTTCATCCCGTTTTGATCCAATGGTCCAAAGTTGTCATGTAATTGATGAATTATGAATCACATGATTCATGACACTCTATAGTCTTCCAGTTGAAACCTTGCAAGACTGAATATAGACCATTGATTAGCCATTTTCATCCGACGATGATCGAGCGAGAGAGTTGCATATGTATGTTTCAGCTTCGCGCAACTTCACCGTTTTGGTTATAACTTCTGCACCAAATGTCAGAATAACAAACCGCTTCTTGCGTTGGAAAATAGATACATGTGGCTTTCTATTGATATATAGAAACAAACATAAATCAATCTACTCAGGTGTCCGTTAATTTTTTTCAGTTTCGGTTATTTATTAACAAATCATATTTCAACCTACTAAACATGAAAACAAACACAAAATTAACACAAAACTATCAAGAATAATCAAGTAAAAAGGTGTAAAAGCATGATTATGATGAGTATTTTCCAAGCTTATCAAAAAAAATTGAAATCAATCTCTGCATGAAGACATGGCAATCATGGCTCTTCATTCCGGACAACCTATGTTGCTACACATGTAGACACCATCCCAAGTTCGAAGCATATCCATCTGGAAATTTGAGCTTGCCCAACCATGCTAACACCTTCTTCGTGACCCCCCCCCCCCCCCTCCCCCCGGTCGTTGGTTCTAAAAATCGCTCCCCACGGTTGGTCAATATTTTAAATCTTTCATTGACTTGATGTTGTCCTTTGTCTTAGTGTCATCCAACACCGTGTTGATGATGTTATCGAAAAAGTTCTCACAGTTCATGACATCTAGACAGTGACGAACCAAGTTTGTGGACCAATAAGGCAATTCCCAAAATATGCTCTTCTGCAACCAATTATGCTTCTGGCCAAAATCAGGGAGGTGTTTGAATTGGGTACCAAACCCCACATGCCCAAGGTGTAAGATCCGGAGGAAGGTTATAAGGAGTGACAAACACTGACCAACAAGAGTAATTCTTGCCAGACAATCCATACGGTGTGAATCCAACCGTACACAAACCAAGTCTTACGTTCCTTTCCTCTGCTACAAAATCTGGGTGCGTCCGGTCGAAGTGGCGCCAAGCATCCCCAGAAGCTGGGTGAATCATTCGGTCATTAGCCTCTTCAAACTTCGAATGCCATGTCATATGCTTTGCAGTTCTTATGGTATAATACAACCTCTGAAGCCGAGGAGGCATAGGAAAATACCACAATTTCTTCCTCCCAACCTTCAATTTTTGTCCCTGCACATATCTATCTGTGCGGCATATCGGGCACTTATCGCAGTCCTTCGTCTTCTCGCCATAGAACAATAAACATTGTTTTGGACAACCATCATACGTAACGTACCCTAAGTCTGACTCCAACATCGTACAGATCTCTGTCGCGTCCTTTGGTAATAACTTCCGCACCTCCGGCGTGAAACCTCTCTTCGACAAATTAAAAGCCCTATCAGAATAAATAGTACTAGCCTTGTGGTGTGTCTTGTACACCAACCACTCCGACAACCACTGAAGGATACTTATATCTTCATCCGGATACATGTGCACATTTTCTAGGTGCATCAACTTGTAGAACGCCTTTGCTTCTGGATTGGGATCCTCGTTAGTTGCCTCGTCCTCAAATGATCGACCTCTACATGCATCCTCAACCATGTCTAAAAAAATCACATCAACATATATTCGGTTGTTGGGATATCGGTGTGTGATGAGCTGAGGGAATCGAGCACATACAATGGTATATCATCTGTTGACGTTTCGCCATGAATAATCCACTTTGAATATCCATCAGTAAATCCCGACTTATGAAGATGATCTTGTACAACCTTTTTATCGAAAAACCGTATGTTATTGCATTTCATGCAAGGGCACCTAATTTCGCCTCGTAGATCTACAAATCTAGGACCTTGTTGCGTAGCATATTTCATGAATGCCCGAACCCCAAACACAAATCTATTGCTCAAGCAACCATCAATATAATACATATCGTACATACAAGATCTATCGACTTGATAATCCATTATTTATCTAATAAGTTGCAAAATACAAAGCAAAGAATTACAATTTATACTACAAGAAATTTAAAGAGCTAAATAGAATGATCAACGTACTTCTTGAGGCATGAGAGAATGTGCCTCAAGAATGTTGTGTACACCACGATTACCCTCGGTGTGAGTACATTACCTATCAACAAATAAATAAACTTAAGTTAGAATCTAATTAAATAACAACTTATATTGAAAATAAACATATGAGATGGTAAGGGAAAAAATGTGCATACCTTAAGATCTTAATATAGAGGTTTGAGTGATACTTATATAGATGTAACAACTAGATAATATAAAACATACGTATAGTTAATATAGCAATTATCATTAGTTAAAAGTTTTATTAATATGAAATGATGCTTGAAATTATTATGTAAAGCTCTACGAAACTAATTTTTTGCGTTTGTTTGACATACATGTACCTATCATTGTTGAAATTGATCATTAAACTAATGATATATATCAAAATCCGATGAAAAAATCCAAGATATTCAACAAATAGGGCATTCGAGACCAAATTCTGGTTGGAAATAATTATTTATGCATTATATAATACTCCTTGTTTCCAACCGAAATCCGGTCGTGAATGCCCTATATGTTGATGTTTTTGAGTTTTTTCATCGAATTTTGATGTATATTTTATTTTAAACATAGAATCTCATTAACAAACATGAGTTCAAGTTATATTTAATTAGTTTAATAGTATTTGAGGTGTGAATTAAAGTAGTTAGTTATTTATAGTCGATTAGCTAATTAAGTTACCAACTATATACTAAACTTTTTTCCGTTCTTTATTTAATGATATGTAGTGGAGCACTCGTCTCATTTGCGATTGTCATTCGTTACAAATGTTAATACAGATGTTCAAGAGATACTTATATAGATGTTACAACTAAATAATGTAAGATATACGTATAGTCAATATAAATATAGCGATTATCGTTAGTAAAAAGTTTCATAAATATTAACCGATGCCTAAAATTATTATGTAATGATCTACGTAACTAAATTTTTGTGTTTGTGTAACATACATGTACCTATAATTGTTGAAATTGATCATTAAACCAACGATATATATTAAATTTCGGAAAGAAATGCGAAAAAATCAAACCTTTTGATCATACACGACCGGATTTTGTTTGGGAATACTCCTTATTCCCAATCAAAATCCGGTCACGAATGCCCTAATTGTTTAATTGTTTTAGTTTTTCCATCGGATTTTGATGTATTTTTTTATTTTAAACATAGAATCTCATTAACAAACATGAGTTCAAGTTATATTTAATTAGTTTAATAGTATTTGAGGTATGAATTAAAGTAGTAAGTTATTTATATCGATTAACTAAGTTACCAACTATATACTAAACTCTTTTTTGTTCTATACTTCATGATACGTAGTGGAGCACTCGTCTCATTTGCGATTGTCATTCGTTATAAATGTTAACATAGAGGTTCTAGTGATACTTATATAGATGTTACAACTAAATAATATAAAACATGCGTATAGTCAATATGGATATAGCGATTATCGTTAGTTAAAAATTTCATTACTATTAACCGTTGCTTAATTTTTATGTAATGCGCTACAAAACTATTTTTTGTTTTTTTTTAACATACATGTACCTATCTTTGTTGAATTTGATCATGAAAGTGCAAGTATTCTAGCAATGTTAGAAGGTCAATGTTAGAGTAACATTGATTGAAAGAGTCTGTTTTACAATCTTGTTGTGAATATCTTTATTTATTGTTTTGCCTTATTCACTCGACTAATCTAGTTCCACATTTGTGATTATCTTTGGTTATTATCGAGGAAACAAACTTGTCATAGCTTGATCACTCAAAGTTTCCATTATAAGAAGTTTCCTTAATTAAAGCTAACCGCTCAACAAATAAGGAAGGAAGAGTTCGAGTGCAACTAGGAAACATCCAAGTTGAGTTCTGATTTGAAGAAGGAGTCTTTCCTAAGTTAGTTAACTAACAAATGAACTATTATTCAAGAAGAACGCCGAGAACAAGGAAGAGGAGTACGACAAGGAAATTAGAAGAATTACCAACCGTGTACAACATACCTTGAAGTCCAAGTCAATAACCTATATATAGGTGTGAAGTACATCAAGACAAATACAAGACAAGAGCTAATAAATCAAAGAGATTAATTCACGAGTTCTGGAGTGTTGTCTTGCTTTTGCAAAGTTTGTGAGTTGTTCAATTAGTTCTAAATTTAGAATTGAGAGAATAATTCTTGTCAGCTTTGTTAAGTTCAAGCAATTCAAGAGTGAGGAGCTTGAGAGTTGTAAGAAACATATTTTGATAAACCCTTGTGGTATTTTGCCTACGGCTCGGAAGTTAATAGTAATATATTCACTTCTTAAATTTTGAGTTATTTGTTTTCCGCTTCATTATTATCATGTGTGTTGTTAAAGTAACATGGAGAAGTTAACAACGAACACGTATCAACCGATCCACAATTTCAATTGATATCAAGAGCCAAGCACCAACCTCGCCGGTGTTTAGCGTTGATACGTTAAGATGGACAACTCCAACCCCAATAGCAGATTGCCAGTGTTGGAAGGACCAAACAAATATGCATATTAGAAGATCGGACTCAGGGTCCACATCAAATCCATTGACCTGAGAGCATGGGAATCGGTTCTGGAAGGCTACACCATCCCTTATTTACTAAGAGATGGAGATGTTGATCTGGTGCCTAAACCCAAAGGAAAATGGACAGCCAATGAGATTGCTCTCTACAACTTCAATGAAAAGGCTCTCAATGCTATTTTTAGCTGGGTAGGCAATCATATGATTAAACTTATTCAAAACTGCTCGACAGCTAAATCTGCATAGGAAAATCTTGAACTGCATTGTAAGGGAGATGTGGCTGTGAGGGACTCTAAACATAGAAAGTTGCTTCAAGATTTTGAAAAAATAGTGATGGGTGAAGATGAGAGCATTGATAGCTATTTTGAGAAACTGCTTGATATTGCTAACCAATGTCAAAACCTATGATTTGTTATTTCTAATAAAACCATGGTTTACAAAGCTTTCAGATCCCTGTCTACTAAATTCACTGACAAAAGAATAGCTATGAATGAGTCTAAAGATCTTGCAAATATGGATTTTCAAACCTTAATGAACACTTTGAAAGAATTTGAGCTAGAATTCCTAAGTAAGTCTAAGCAACCTGCTTTAGCCCTACAAAGAAGTATGAATTGATCTCTTTTAACTATGGAAACATTACCAAGAAGTTTAGCAAATTAGGCTACAAAAATAAAGGTAAAGAGAAGCAATCTGGTAATGCTAGTTCTGGTTATAAGAAGCTACCCCCTAAATTCATAAAGTACATGGCATCAAAGAGTACTCCTCAAGATGTTGAAAAACTAAAAGATGTCCAGTGTTATGAATGTAAAGGGTTTGGTCATTTTAAACATGAATGTGCTAACGTCCTCCGAGCAAGAGGCAACTCTCATTGGGTTTGTGTAGATGATTTTGATGAAGCTGACTTCAACTCTGGATCAAGTGTTAATGAACACTCAGAAGAAATCAACATTGCTGCGCTCTACACTTAAATTAGCTGGTCAGGAGAAGACTCCAGAAACTGCAATGATCCACGATGTTATTTTAACATTGAGGAACCAACAACAGCATAGGAGATCTTCTTTGGAAATTGGGACAACAAAGACTTGTGTGTATCCCTGTGCAACTAGTCTTGCTTTGTTGCGCACTATATTTCCCAATTCGTCGGTCTTGTTCTTGAATACCCATTTGGTGCCAATGATGTTCACTTTGTCTGGTCGAGGGACCAGTGTCCATACATCATTTCTTTCAAATTGGTTTAGTTCGTCTTGCATGGCTTCAGTTCAAGCTTCTTCCAACAGTGCTTCCTTTACATTCTTGGGTTCTATCTTAGAGGTGTAACTCACGAAGTGCACCATTTGATCATATCTCTTACGAGGGATGTCTCGCGTTCTTATTCCGTCACTTATGTCCCCAATGACCGCTTCAGGTGGGTGGTTTCTCCTGATGTGTGGTGGAGCTTCCAGGTTCTCTGTTTGCATTACTACAGTGGGAGCGGTCTCTGTTGGAATTGTACCCGTCGAAGTGATCTCAGGTTCCTGATTGACTGTGTCAGTTGCACCTCGAGGTGATAGTTTGTAGGGGCGATGTGATTCCTCCTCATCATCAGCATTTGTTAATTCAGTGATCCGAGCTTCAGATGATGTAGTGGCAAAGTCCCTGTAATCGTCAAATTCAACATTAGATGACTCAACTAGAGTTTGAGTGCGCAAATTGAATACGCGATAAGCATGACTGTATCGTGAGTACCCAACAAAAAATCATAGATCAGATTTTGATTGAAATTTTCCTCTAGGTTCCCTGTCATTCAGAATATAGCAAGCACAACCAAACACATGAAAATGTTGAACGTTTGGTCTTTTACCTTTCCAGAGTTCATAGGCAGTTTTAGTTGTACTTGGACGTAGGTAAACTCGGTTAGTGACATAGCATGCAGTGTTCACTGCCTCAGCCCAGAACTTGATGGCTAGTTTCTTTGAGTTTAGCATAACTCTTGCCATTTCAACAAGTGTCTTGTTCTTCCTTTCAACAACCCCATTTTGTTGTGGTGTGATGGGGGATGAGTATTCATGGAATATACCCTTGTCAGAACAGAATTCAACGAAGCTTGAGTTTTCAAACTCTCTACCATAATCACTTCGAATTCTTTTAACAGTTAGATCATTTTCAGTTGCAACCGTGTTGCACAGGTTTTTGAAGAAAACAAAGGATTCATTTTTGTCTTTAAGAAATTCAACCCAGGTGTATCTTGAGAAATCATCAACACATACAAAAATGTAACGCTTACCAGAGATGCTTTCCTTTTGAATTGGTCCCACAAGATCCATGTGTAGCAATTCCAGAACTCTTACCGACGGCATGTGTTGCAACTCACTATGACTTGCTCTCGTCTGTTTTCCTTCAAGGCATGACCCACACTTCCCAATTGGCTTTGATCCAAACTTTGGTAGTCCTCTCACACTTTGGTTGTTGAAAAGTTGTGCTAGGGATTTGTAATTTAGGTGTCCAAGCCGTTGGTGCCATAATTCTGCAGTAGATTCTTTGCTCAAGTTGCAAGTGAGTGACCTGAAGGTAGCTTTACAGTTAGTCATAGTGTAACAGTTTTTAGTGCTTCTTAGTCCCTTCAAAACTTTATTTTGACATTGATCTAATACAACACATTCATCTTTGGTGAAGTGAACAAAGAGATCATCGTCACACAACTGACTAATACTAATAAGATTTGCACACAATCCATCAACATAGTGAACATCTCTAAGTTTGGGAAAACCTTCAATATTTAGGGTTCCTCTCCCCATTATCTTTCCTCGGTTTCCATCACCGAAAACAACATCCCCTTTATGTTCATGCACATAGTTGCTTAGAATGTTCTTATTTCCAGTCATATGCCTAGAGCATCCGCTATCAAAGTACCAGGAATTAGAGTAAGACCCTCGTTGAGAAGTAGAGTTGCAAGTAGTAAGACAAATAAGGGGTTTAGAAGATTTCTTAGCCCAAATTTGTTGTGGTGGCACGACGGTTGCAACTGCGGATGCATTCAGTGTGACCTTCTTCTTTCTTCGGTTTCTCCTCTTCTTCTTCTGTACTTCGGGAATAGTAAGGGAGTGAGTGTCTTGAGGTGTCCACAGTTGGTAACAGTAGGGAAGGATGTGTCCTTGTACTCCGCAGTGGTGGCAGGTAGGGATGAACCTTCCTTTAGCAAACCTGTTAACGGAATTCTGGTCAGATACTATTACTGGCAAATTACAACTGACACGTACATGATTGTTTGTGTTGGGATAGTTGAAGGGAATTTCAACTCCCTTGGGTATCCTCTTCTTTTTGGGAATCGATATCTTGTTATTACCCAGAAGCTTTGGTGGGGTGGGACCAGCATGTCCTACTCTTGTTTTCCCAGTTGCAACTCTCTGGGTGTCCAGAACCTTTTCCAAGTTTTCAGTGCCTGGTGTGAGTAACTTCACATTCTTAGTTAGTGCATCCAGGTCTTTCTTGGTGAGATCGCACACTTCAACCAGTGCTTTGTGGGCTCTAAGTGTTGAGTCCAGATCAGTGGACAGAAGATCCCTCTCCAAGGTGAGCGCGTGAACTCTTCTTTCGAGTTCAAGAATTCTGTTGTTCATTCTGACAGGGCTGCCAAAGGTTGATACAATTCTGAGTTGAGCCTCTAATTCAGAGTTTCTCTTGCGGATTGCATCCATATCATTTGTGAGTTCCAACTCATTACTGTCAAGTGAGTTGCTATCGGAGTCTGTTATGATGTGGATTGCAACTCCCATGTTGGCTCTAGAGAGAGTAAAAGATGAAAACGCAAGGTCAGCGACTTCTTCTGTATCATCTTCACTGTTATCAGATTCTTCCTCACTCCATGCTAGCAACGCACGGTTTTTGTTTTTCTCGAGAAGATTTGCGCAATCATCATCCGAACTATCATCCAACCCACATCCATTCCCGTCATCATCCTCCCCATCATCCTCCCCATCATCCTCCTCATCATCCTCACCACTCCCAACACCATCCTCAACACCCAGTTCCACATAATCGTCAGTCTGCAACGACGCCATAATATCATCGACATCGACGTCATCATCGTCATCAGAGTACTCCTCTATATACGCAGGCCTATCGGAAGAACTGGGAGCAAATGGATCTGGCCTACGACGCGGCATACGAACCGGTGGAATCACAGCTCCGTTCCTACGTGCATGCCCCATGAATATAGAATCTGATATCGGTGGAAGGTCCACGTTCACCTTCTCATTAAACAAGCATCTCCATAGCTCCATAGTGGCTTTCATATCAGTCATCCTTTGATCACTGCGATAGATAGTGCGGTCATTCTGTGTTTGTAATTCGTCGATGCAGGCCTGTGAATAATCTTCTTGTTTCCTGTATTTAATGATGAACGCCTCCGGGCGTGCATCCCTCGGCAAGCCTTTCGCCTTCCCCTTCTTCACAGGACCAAATGCCTCGGTCCAACAGTCGGGATCGAACACCGGGAGCTTAGCTGGGCAGGGATATCTTTCCCTCACTAGTTCCATGTACTTTTTCTGCATTAACATTTGAAAGAATCAGTACTTATATTGGAATAAATAATTTAAAAGGAGTATGCGGTTGAAATAACTTACATATTGCGCTTTCGCCACAGCATCTACCCAAGTCCGCCGAGCTGGAACTCCTGTGTTACCGCCCGTCCCCTTCACCCGCTGCGTGTGACCACGTCTATAGGCCTCATCATATCGAATAGGGTCTTTTCGTGTTCGGTCCTCCTCAGCCTACACATTTCAAGAAAGAGTACGTCAAAATTGGCTTACGCATATATTAAGATTACTTAATTACACCCATATTGTTAATTTTCATAATTCATACCAGCAAACGTCTGAGCTCCTCTAGGTCGCGGGATCCACCAAAAAAAGTGGGAGGTGCCTTCACCCCCTCAACTGGCTCCTCGCCTCCTCTCCTGTTTTTCTTAGACTTATGCGACAGCTCTTGATGATCCTCAGTGGCCCAATGCTTAATCGCCGCCGCCTCTAACCCGTCGTGCATCCAAGTTTTGTCTTTTCCGGCCCATTTCGGATCCACAACCCTCTCAAAGTATTGTTTCTTCGTGTTGTAAATCAAATTCTTATAACACAACTTCGCCTTCGTTTCGTAGGCCCGTTGTACTGCGTGTTTTTCTCTCTCACGAACACCATATATTTTCTGCCAAGTAATAAATTTCGATTTATGAATATATTAAATTAAATAATATGATATAGTTGTGAAATAATTCCTCACCGTAAATTTAACAAACATTTTGCCTCGCACAGTTTCGGGCATCGTCAAGTAGGTAGGCCAGAACTCCTTCATGAACAGTCTGATCAACTCCGTGATCGTAGTCGCAACCTCGTTGCTAGAGGGGTTCATAAACAGGCCACGAGGACACAATTTAATGATCTGCCTTTGTTTCGGGTCATTGGGTTGTTGTGCACCTTTGGAGGTGCCTCTTGTTGGGCGCTGTTGCGTGACATTGAATACTCCCGATGCTGGAGTATCACTCGGCCTCTCGCTCGGGCCAGCTCCGGTGGAACCAGCGGAAGATGGTGCTCTAGCCCTAGATCCAGATGCAGTCGGTGCGGCATCGGGCACGGCATCGGCATCAAAAGAAAGTCGGCGCTGTAGTAAAGGCGTCAACGATGTAGACGCGTTGGGGATTGCGGCATCGCAACTACGACCGCCACGTGTGATAACTATACGAGGTCCAAGACTACCTCGCCCACTAGCAGTAGGGGGAACATCGGGAACATCAGGAACATCCGCATCATCAGGAACATCAGAAACATTTGAACATTGTTGACCACTGCCAACCCGACGACGACGACTGCCTGCCATATCGAATATATGCTAGAAAACTACGAGAAATTATCTAAGTTAGATGATTCAAAGAGATTCTCTAAAATTCAGTCGTTACTAAGTTATAAAGATTCCTTAAAGATCATTTGTACTAAGTTACAAAGAACCCCTAAAGATTATTTGTTCTAATATATAAAGATTTTGTAAAGGCATTATTTCTAAGTTATAAAGTTCCATAAAGGCGTTATTTCTACAAAAAAAACATTAACCAATAATTTGACATGCATTTAAACTAATAGTTTAACATTAAATTACCGCGACGAATAATAATACATTAAATTACGTAAACTAACAATTTAATATTAAATAAAGATTCTCTAAAGGCATCATTTCTAAGTTATAAAGTTCCCTAAAGATCATTTGTACTAAGTTATAAAGAACCCCTAAAGATTATTTGTTCTAATATATAAAGATTCTCTAAAGGCATTATTTCTAAGTTATAAATTCCCTAAAGATCATTTGTACTAAAAAACATTAACCAATAATTTGACATGCATTTAAACTAATAGTTTAACATTAAATTACCGCGACGAATAATAATACATTAAATTACCTAAACTAACAATTTAATATTAAATAAAGATTCTCTAAAGGCATCATTTCTAAGTTATAAAGTTCTCTAAAGATCATTTGTACTAAGTTATAAAGAACCCCTAAAGATTATTTGTTCTAATATATAAAGATTCTCTAAAGGCATTATTTCTAAGTTATAAATTCCCTAAAGATCATTTGTACTAAAAAATATGAACCAATAATTAGACATGCATTTAAACTAATAGTTTAACATTAAATTACCGCGACGGATAATAATACATTAAATTACCTAAACTAACAATTTAATATTAAATAAAGATTCTCTAAAGGCATCATTTCTAAGTTTTAAAGAACCCCTAAAGATTACTTGTTCTAATATATAAAGATTCTCTAAAGGCACTATTCCTAAATTATAAAGATTTCCTAAAGGCATTATTTCTAAGTTTGACATTAATAAAAATAAACTTATAATTAAACAATTAAAACTATTACTAAAACATTAAATATAAAACATAATTAAAAAACATAATTAAAAAACTAGAAAGATAAATATTTAAAAGAGAGAGAGGAGAGAACTTACAAATGTGAGGAATGAGAGAGGAGGAGGGGGGTTTATATAGAAAACCCCCCTCCCATCCGCGACCGCCCAGCGGTCGCGGATGCCAGTAGGCGGGAATCTTCCCGCCTAGTGGCGTCCGCGACCGCTGGGCGGTCGCGGATGAGTGGCATCCGCGACCGCCCGGCGGTCGCGGACGCCATGGCGGGCAAAATCCCGCCCACTGGCATCCGCGACCGCCGGGCGGTCGCGGACGCCAGTGGGCGGGCCATAGGCGGGAAGATTCCCGCCTATGGATTCCCGTGACCGCTGGGCGGTCACGGTATTGTTTACCGCGACCGCTCGGCGGTCGCGGTGGCATCCGCGACCGCCGGGCGGTCACGGATGCTCGCGACCGCCCGGCGGTCACGAGCCGGCGGTCACGAATGACCCCGGATTCTTGTAGTGTTACAAAATTCGTAGCTAGTGCGCAGTCAACAATATTATATATTGAATGAGGTCGGTAAATAATGCGCACAATGTGTATTGTGTGACTCTAAAAGGATATAATGCCGACAGATAATACTATCGGCTAGCATAGAAAAAATGAATAGAAACCAGCCAATATATTGTATTAAGTAAAATGATAAATTGCGCAACAACAATTAATGACCAATCAAAAGTTGGGTTCTTAAAGACGATGAGATCCACATGACTCACATCCTTAATTAATTACCCACAATTAAAGAGAGTTCTATTCTTATCTCAACTCTTTGAGATATGCATCATCACCAAAAAGAGTAAAATACATTAAAAGGAAGAAAAAATTCTAATGATAAGTAAACCCTAGCAGAAAGCTGTCCGCCTGTCCCTCCTTTCAACCTTACAAGTCCACAGCAGATAACACGAACAACTCTGAAAGGCATTGCATCTATCACTGTATATATATATACAAAATTTCCATTAGTAATTAACCACTAAAATAATAATAAAAAGACATATATGATAATTCAACAACAATTTTGTGATGATTAATTTAGGATATATACCTTGTAAGAATCAGTAGAGATCCCTGTCAGATGCAATCCTGGAAACTGCAACTGAGAACAACAAAAAATTATATGAATTGATGAAACACGATTATATGAAGAACCCTAATTATTATACAAAAACATTAACAAAGATTAATTAATTTAGCGAGTTTTTCTTTTTCTTTTAGCGATTGGTATATGTCGCCTCTTGATTGTATAGTGTGATTGTTGTGGGCGTATTACGCAGTTTTCTCCTGTGGTGATTATCGTTGTTTTCGGGTTGAGTACCCCTTGTACTCTCTTTATTAACAAAACTTCTTGCCTTAACAAAAAAAAAATTAATTTAGGCCTGATCTCTTACATCAAGTTGTTTCTGGACATTCTTGTGTCTCTTCTGAGGCCTCCTCGGCGGCTTGCCTCCCGTGAAAGAAAAGAAGTCCTCCTCTATTTCCTGTTTCGTCAAGGAGACGCTTAAGCTCAGCTTAAGCTTGGGGGGCTTCTTTGCGCTCACATTAGCTTCTCTGGTAGGCTGTTTGTTATTTGCCTTCTTGGAGGCTGCCTGTTGAACTTTATAAAGGATGATTTCCTTTAGAGACTTATTTGCGGTCCTTCGCGGCCTCAAGTTCCATACCCTAGCTTCTTCTTCATTTGCCACCTCACCAATCTCAGTCCTTTCATTCTTCTTCTCAGGCGCCTCCTCTTCAGTCGTTTTTTTCTCCAACGGTTTCAATTCCTCAGCTGGTTTGTTCTCCGTAGATATTTTCTCGGTGGTGGTATTTTTATTGAGAGGTTTTTCCCCCTCTGCCGGGTTCTCCTTCTCAGTTTGTTTTCTCTCATCAACCGGTTTCCTCTCATCGACCAGTTTGTTCACCTCAGCTGGTTTTTTATCTATAATAGGTTCTTTCTCCCCCGATATCTTGCCCACCCCATGTTTCTCCTCAACCGGTTTCTGCTCCTCAATTTTCTTCCCCTGAGCCGGTTTCTTTTCCACGGGTTTTTTCTGGCCAGCCGGTTTTTCTTCCATATGTTTCTTCTCGTCCGCCGGTTTTTTCTTCTCTACAGGTTTTTTCTCCTCCCTGGGTTTTTCCTCCACCGCCTTTGTCTCCTCAGTCGGTTTTCTCACCACGGGCGTCTTATCCCCAGCCAATTTTGCCTGCACAACTAGTTTTTTCTCCACCGATTTCTTCTTCTGAACCAGTTGTTTCTCTAAGGGTTTCTTATCCGCTGCCGGTTTTGCCTTCACAACTAGTTTCTTCTCCACCGCTTTTTCCTCTTTACCCGGTTTCATCTCTATTGTCCTTTTCTCCTGAGCAAACGATTTCCCCTCCTCCGCTGGTTTCGACTTCTCGGCCTCTTCCGCGGAGGGTTTTAGTTTCTTGTCAGAGGGGAGTTTAATCAAGATCTTGGGAGATGGCCTCTTCACTCCGACCACATCGACCCCGACGCCGCTGCTTTCTCCGTTCTTCTTCACCTTCTTCTTCTCAGGTTTTTCTATTACACCTTTTTCCTTATTCATTGATTTGCTAATCGAGTCATCATCATCATCAATTACATAACAGTTATTAAATTCAGGAGCACCATGTACCTGAACCTGATCATTCCTGTTCATCGAATTCGAACTGCTTTCGCCAATCCTACTCTTCTCATCCGCAGCTCTGTCAACCCTCGCCATACTCCCCAATTCTGACTCGCGCCTCGACGAGTCACCTTGCCTTGGTGCCACCAACGGTTGAAACGCCGAAAACCTAGCATCACCATGGATAAACGGTAAATAACCACTAGGGTGATGAGTTAGGCTCGGAAGAAATGGAATTAGAGGAGAATACAGCTGATGTTGAGGCTGAGGCAAGAGGGCGGTGGACGAGGACGGGAAATTGAGTCCCCGTTGGGGAAAGACATGGCCAAGGCTGCCATGGCTTTCGACCGTCGGCCATTTGAAAGGAACAACCTCGGGTTTGTCGGAACCTTTCTTGGGAACTTGCGAACTTGAACTAGAATCCATTATATGTATATATGAGCAGGTGTATGTATATATCTATGTGTGTGTGTGTTGTTGAGCTTTTGTTGTTTGTGTTTATAGAGAGGGAGAGGAATCTAAAAAGGAAGAAAAATTGGTAGTAGAGGGAATGTTGAGAAAACAAGCGGTTTTCGACATATTGTAATACCTGATTGTGATAATATACACACGGAATCGCATATTTTTTGCCCTATTAGCGTAATTTCATTCAGCATTACATAAATGAACAATATTTTCGTAATATTACTTCTTTTTTTTCTTTTTGTACTGATCCTCTAATTAATTTGACTTTTCTTTTGAAAAGATGTTACGTTTACACATGTTTTGTACTAGTTACACGAACGAGAAGTTTGTGTGAAGCGAAATGCAAATTTTATAGGCGCGTATAATAAGCTAAATAAGACAATTTGCTGTGTTTGTGATTTTCTATAAATTCGTGTTTTTCTTTTTAAAATAGTATTTTATGACTTATAAAGTATAATATATTTGATGATTATATGCGGTTTAAAATATGACAAGGAGCGGATAGATAAGAAGGTATGTAAATACATAATTTAGTCTGAACTATAAAAGTGCATATAATCGTATGTCGATTGCTCGATTAAATTGATATTTGACTAGCATATGTTATCGGAAAATAATGTAATCCTAAGGATAGACGGATTAGAATATGCAATAAAAGAAGGTTTGTCAGCTCATCCATCCGACACGTATAGATAAGCTTTGCCAAAATATAGTAATCGTCCATAAAAGTAATGTTACTCTTTAATACTGAAGTACTATAGGCTACCAAACGGCTCCTTAGGAATGGTAAAGAGGTTAAACAATTTAGTTAATTAGACAGACGAGAAGTATTTTAGGAAAAGCCTTTTGCTTACCTGCAGGCCAATTTAACCACTACCTGCTAGTTCTTTTAATTTTTGTTTTGGTAAGAAAAGAGATTTATTGACGAAGTATAATATAAAGGGAACTCATCCCATAGAAGCTTGTACATGTTTAATTTGGAGCAAAAAACACATATTCATAAAAATTTCTCAAAACAAATTCATTTGGGAAAATCGGGAAAATCAAATGCTGGACAAGCTTGTTGAAAAGCTTCATTCATTCAACGAAGGAACGATCAGATTGATAGCTGGGAATGGAAATATGAAGCTAATGGTATTTACTCGACAAAATCAGCGTATGACTTGATCTTTAGAGAGGAATCTTCACAACAGCAAGAGCTTTTCAAAAAGATTTGGGAATCTAAAGTAACTCCGAAGATTATCGCGTTCCCGTGAAAAGCTGTTCTACAAATGTTACCAATCAAATGCAATCTTTTAAGGGGTGGAGTTAGGTTTAGAAACACAAATCTGATGTGCTAATTGTGCGGCGATAAAGATGAAAATGTTTCGCACTCCTTCCTTGAGTGTAAAATCGCAAACCACATTTGGATGGAGTGTTACTTTTGGCTCGGGGTTGAAAGAATTATTTGTTACGGCATAAAGCTTCATTTTGAGAACCATGAAGGATTTTGGACTAAAGCGAAAGAGAAGAAGGTGTGGATGAGCCTCTGATTTTTCATCATATCATCAATTTGAGGTATGAGAAAGAACAAGATCTTCAAGAATGAGTATGATGGTATCAATAATGTTGTTGATATTCTGAAAGTTTTTTTTTTTTTTTTTTGTTAAGGCAAGAAGTTTTATTAATAAAGAGAGTACAAGGGGTACTCAACCCGAAAACAACGATAATCACCACAGGAGAAAACTGCGTAATACGCCCACAACAATCACACTATACAATCAAGAGGCGACATATACCAATCGCTAAAAGAAAAAGAAAAACTCAGATTCTTGCATTTGACCCATGCCCAAACTCTGACTTTAACCATTTCTACGATCTTCGGAATGATAATCTTATCGCCATTAAATATCTTCTTGTTCCGTGCATGCCAAATAGCCCAATTGACAAAACACCATACTCCCTTCCACATTTCAACACCTTTTTAACATTAACGCCACCATCCTCTTTACTTTCACAAATAGTGCTCCATTTGACCTATGCCGTCTTGACATTTTCAGAATTACCTCCCCATAAAATCTGCCTCTGGATTTTAGTAATAACCTTTAGTAATAACGTTAATAACCTTCTTTGGTGCTTCCTAGTTAATTCTATTCTTTTGGTCTCTTTTATAAACATAAACGCGGTCATACTCGATATGTTCTCCTTTTTGTATTGTTGAGACTTCTATAATATATATGCTCTTATATATCATGATTGCAAATTGTTTAATATTACATATAATCATAAAATTTTCACACATTTATTTTTGCACATGTTCTTATTAAGTTAATACTATTTTGACATTACCTTTTGTAAGCATCGTTGTATTCATCGCATCACAAAACAACAAATCGAGTAACAAATATTAAACTTATTCTATATTTATTTCTTTGAGCAGTGCTCTTCTTTTGCTATCTATTTCCTGGATTTTACTGATCAAAAAAAGAATCATTCTATATTTATATAATCACAGATTTTAGTGAAAAATCTTACTTAAATTTGATCACTACAAAAAAAATTGCTTATTGTGACAAAAAAAATTGTCTTAAGAAGCCCAAAAAACGTCACATAAGGTATATCGTGACGAAAAGGTGCAAAGCGAAATTCGTCGCCACAGGCCCGTCGTTTAAGGGTTGTAACGACAAAATCAACATTTGTCACAATAGCTTGTGACGAACAGTTATTTCGTCACAACAGCTCAACCTTTCGCGACGATATTTCGTATCTATAGTGTCAATATTTCGTCATAATAACCTAATTTCGTTGCAAGAGAGGTATTTTCGCTAATGTTGTTGTGACAATTTCTTCGTCGCAACAACCAGAATCCTATAATGACAACAACTTCGTTGCAATATGTAACGCATATAAACTTTTCTTACACTTACTGTGACAAAATATTTGTCTCAATAGTTACTACTTATTTGTCATATTAGCCTTGTGCTCAATTTATTAATAAGCTTTTATTACATAATAAAAATAAATATACACATCAAATTTGAAACTCAACAAATCTATTATAATATTAAAAACTAATAAAACCAAGCACCTCAAATAAGAATTATTTTTCATTAGAGGAACAACAAAATTGACAACGATCTGTGATACATAATATTAATTTCCTTCGAAAACATATAATCAACATTTACACTAAACAAACTTTTCATAAGTTCTTTTACATACATAATAAGTTGTCCACATCAACCTAAAAATCATCTCTTCCAAGCCATTCTCCTCTGTTCAATTCTTTAGACACCTACTACACCTGCAAAAACAGAGAAAAATATTGAAGTAAGCTAATCTAGTAAGGAATGATTGAAAATAACATTAATTTATACAATGTATTTTTATGTCAATAGGTCCAACTACTTAAAAGTGCAACTACTTAGAATGAGAATATAGAACTTTTTACTAAAAACAATTAATGAAGCGGGAATAATCTACTAAATCAAAGAAGTTTTATCCTCCAAAAGAAATTTATGTTCTAGTTTATAAGAAACACAAAATCTCAAAAGAAGGCTTATAGAGTTATTACATTATCGGAACTGATTCTGCCCTGTGAAGGTAAATCATCATGGAGAATAAAATATTCCATCGAGTTACAATGGTTTCATACCGTCATTTGAACTTAACTGAACTTACAAATACCCCAGGTATAAAATATAGAGATGGCTATCATTTTGCTGAGCAGAAACTAACTGGGATCTTATTGCTATCTTAAATCAAGAATATCGAATAAATCAAAGCGTAACTTACCTTGAAGTTTGTCCAAATCTGCGGAATTCTGGCACATAAAAATATTGCATGCTGTAAAGCCTGTTGAATGTGATATATATTAAAACTTTGTTATTCAAGAAAACAATATATAATGCTCGTATATGTTAAAACACACCTAAAGAAACAAACAAATAGATGTTATAGGGATGAAGCAATATAATGAGAATACAAAATGTTGGGACTTACATAGAGAGCTTCGAAAAGAAGAGGATCAATGTGACCAGTTAAAATGGTTGATGCTACTGCACAGTATCTGTTTAAGCTGTTGACGAAATGCAAAGTGCAGTTTTGTTCTACAACTAGTGCTTCACAAGCTTTTGTGCACTAATGAGTAATAAGTAATAAGCTTCTGTTAAACATGGTGTCCAAAAAGGCAATACTTATATATTAAAGAACTTAAAGGATACAGTAGACTGCTGCTGATCCATGTTATATTAAAGAACTTAAAGGATACATTAGACTGCTGCTGATCCATGTTCTGGACTGCTGCTGATCCATGTTCTGGTTCCCAGAGGTCGAGAAAAATGGTAGATGATTCCTACTAAAATTATGGCTGCAATGGATAAAATAAAGACTCTTTCAAACATTCAGTTATCAGATGTATACGCAACCATAACTTAAACGATTAAGATGATCATGCTAGCACTACATAGCAAATCGAAAAGAGTTACAGAAACAGAGATGTAACTATGGACTGGCTCGAAAGAAGAACACAAGAGATGTAAATTAAAGCATACCACTTTACAATATTCATCTTCTTATCCATCATTGGCATCCCATTCCTCTTCTTCGTCATCCTCTAAATCTTCACCACCACCATCATCTTCTTCATCATCATCATATTCTTCTTCTTCTTCCCCTTCTTCGTCTTCTTCCTCATATTCTTCACCTTCATCTTCCTCTTCATCTCTATTGGAGTCCTCAACATTGTGTGGTCTACCACCTCTAACTCTTTGATAAGCAGCCAAGTCAACCTCTACAGGTTCAATATCACTCCTTACTAACCGATTCTGAAGAAGATCTTGATCACTATCCTCAACAACTGTACGTACTCCATTAGATTCATATTGTTGCAAAACCTCTGTGGTGTTATCATGAGAATTAGTATCTACACCACCCTCACCAAGGTCAGCTTCTAGCTCAGGCAGATCCCATAGGTGTCTATGTTGCACTCTTTGCACAATTTGCCAATTCTTACCCAACATTGTGTCATTTATATAAAATACTTGTTTCACTTGAACAGGCAACACGAATGGATCATCCTTATACCACCGTGATCTCATATCAATGCTAATGTAATGTTTATCCTTGTGCACACTCTTCCTACTTCCCATGTCAAACCATTCACATTGAAATAAAACAACTTTGTAACCACCAATATAAGTCAACTCAACAACCCTTCTTAAGAAACCAAAATACTCAATGGATTGATTTTTATGGTTCCCTTCAACAACAACTCCACTGTTTTGAGTTTTATGTTGCTTATCACGGTCCCTTGTATGAAAACGAACCTCATTCACCATACATCCATTAAAACAACGAGTATCAAATTTTAGGGGACCATTTGCTAAAGACCACAACTCATCTGTAGCTTTTCCAGAATCTCTAAGGTGCATCTGATTCATCTACATACAAAAAAAAAAAATTGTTTAAAATCATCAATTAATGCACATTTTTGTATCAATACCAACAACTTACATGATCTTTAAACCATTGTATGAATTGATACTTTTGCGTTTGGTTATGTTCTTCCACATCACCAACTTCTTCCAAATTGCATTCCCGTAATTCAGCTATATGCTTTCTATATATTGGTAGAAAACTCATCAATACTCAATTATAAATACCTGTAAAGAACAAGTTATGATAATTAAATAAATAAAATTCTCACTTTAAATAAGGCTGGACTTCTTCACAGTTGCTCAATATATACCAGTGAGCTTTATCTAATTCTTCATTTGATAACTTTTGCTTAACTTTCCCAAAGCTGCGAGTCCTCATTGAAAAGACAGTAGTAACTCTATCATTATGTTGATCATGGGAACCATCATAATTTCTTTTCGGCCGATTAAATCTAGTTTCCATGTCTGGAAGATACATTGATATGAAAGTTAAGGTCTCCCTTAAAATGAATGCTTCTGCAATAGAACCTTCAGGCCTAGCTCTGTTGCGAACAAACCCTTTTATAGTTCCCAAAAATCTAAAATAAACAAGCAAATGATTAGTAAGTTTATTTTATACTTTCATGAAATACATTTATGAATCAAGATTGAAACAACAATAAGTAGCTTACCTTTCAATAGGATACATCCAACGAAATTGCACCGGTCCACCCACCATAGCCTCCTGAGCCAAATGAACAGTCAAATGTACCATTATAGTGAAGAAGTATGGTGGAAATATCTTTTCCAGTTTGCACAAGATTATAGGAATATTTTTTTCCAACCTTTCTAAATCTGATAATTTCAAAGTTTTAGAACATATCTCCTTAAAAAAATCTCCTAATTCATATAACACTTCAGTTACTTCCTTTGTCAAACGACCACGAATTCCAGCCGGAATCAATCTTTGGAGTAAAACATGGCAATCATGTGATTTCAAGCCTGATATTGTATTATCTTTGACACATCTTGAGATATTTGCAGCAAAACCATCAGGATACTTGACGGACTTTAAGAACTGACAAAAGTCTTTTCTTTCCACTGGTGATAATGTGAAACTTGCAGGTGGCTTTACAAGTTTGTTGTCTCGAGGTCGTCGCTGTAAATGTAACTCCTTTCTAATTCCCCACTCACGTAAATCCTCTCGTGCAGATATGGGATCCTTTGTTTTTCCCTTTATATCAAGTATTGTCCCAAGCACATTGTCACATATGTTTTTCTCTATGTGCATTACATCAAGATTATGTCTGATCAACAACTTACTCCAATATGGCAACTCAAAAAAGATACTCCTTTTAACCCAGTTTACTTGATCAGGCCCCCGCTTCCTCTTTTGATTCACACTTCGGTGCTTCCCGAAGTTGGCAAACATAGCATGCAAGTTATCAAGCCATTGTACTATTTCATCACCAGATAGTTGCCTAGGTTGTTCTCGGTTTTCTTCTTTCCCATTGAAAT
Organism: Linaria vulgaris; assembly: GCA_948329865.1. Lineage (NCBI taxonomy): Eukaryota > Viridiplantae > Streptophyta > Magnoliopsida > Lamiales > Plantaginaceae > Linaria > Linaria vulgaris. The sequence continues at coordinate 115,907,421 of OX415250.1, read as the reverse complement.
CCTTTTTGTTTTTGCAGAATAGATGTCTTCTGTGTAAAAAGCGGCGATGTCCCATATAGCAAGTCTTTGTTGTTAACTGATTGAAATCAGTTTCATCAAAACAACAAGGGCAAGCATAATGACCCATAGTCACCCAACCTGATAAAATACTATACCCCGGCAAGTCACTGATAGTCCATAATATAGCTGCGTGCATTCGAAAATTTTCTTTGCCGCATATATCATATGTTTCAACACCCACATCCCACAACTCCTTTAAATCTTCTATTAGAGGTCGCAAGTAAACATCAATGTCCTTTCCAGGAGAACTTGGCCCCGGAATAAGCAATGACAGCATAAGAAATGAAGCACTCATGCAATCATAAGGCGGTAAATTATAAACTGAAAGTATAACGGGCCACATACTATATGAATTGCCCAAGTTCGACCACTGAGCTCCAAAAGAAAACTCTGTTGAAAGAAGAAGACGTTAACACTTGTAGTAGATGCTTGAACGCCGATGATTTTGGTGGATAACGGGAGAAGACGTGCGCTTTTTCTCAAATTTGTGGGGGAAATAGGTTTTGATTTGGGGAAAGGGTTTCATTCTTTAATTGGATGCGTTAGTCTTTTCATTTAACTTATTATTTGGTATATTTACATTATATATGTACTATTTATCATTATTAACACATGGCACTAGAATATACCTCAATTAAATCAAAGTAATGTTTACTTGCATAAGTATTTAGTATTTACGCCCTTTTGCTAATAAAGTGCACATACGATTTTTCTTTTTTGTTTGGTAGAAGTACATACAAAAAGTTTACTACTAAATATAATTATAATTCATTTACATATGGAGATCCAATGTAAAATTTTATTTACACCATTTATGTAAATATTCAAATGTGATTTCATTAGTGCGTATCCAAATAGTAGCGCCTACAGGTTTCTACGTCATTAAAAAAAATATGATATTAAATCAATTTTTTTATAAAAAATAAAAAAATATGCATCAATTGAAAATCGATCAAATGATCCGATCCAAAAATCAAATGTATATAATACTAATGAAACACTACTAAGCAACTGAATAAATTAACTAAACTCTTAAACCTGAAGTCCACTACACACGTGAAGTATCGACTACCTATCACGACTTGTAATTTAACTATTTAAAGTTATAATACTTTTGTATCTAATAATGTATGCATAATCTTCAATTATAACATACTAATTACTACGTACAAACTATGACTTGTATTGAGAAACCTGCTAATACATGTGACTTTTTATAAATTCTCATTATGTTCATGTTTAATTAAAGTTTTCTCTAATTTTAGATGCAAAATAAAAAAAATATATAAAATTTGTTCTTCAATACTAAAATATATATATATGAAAAAGGAAAAACAAAATTTGATCAAACCAAATCGAAATCGAATGACTTTGGTTTGGATTGAATTGGAAATCATTTTCAATTGATCTAATTATGATCTCTGTTTTTGCGAGGATCGAAATCAAATACTAATGTGGATTCGTTCCTATTCGATCCAAATGCACAATCCTAATTCGAGCTATGAGTCTTTATAGCTTTATCAAAACTTTTCTCCTTAGTCTATAATATTCTATAATAGTTTGAGATATATTCCTTGTTATATCAAAGATATGATGAAGTCAAAGTTGCTGGTATAATATGATAAGAAAATCGAGGCTTTGAAACTTTTATAGATATTTTAAAAACTTTTTCTCATTAATGTGACTATTCTTTTACGGTTTGAGATAATATTAACCATTTATCAATATTAGGTGTTTAAACATTCAATTTGATCAATGGTAAAATGAGCTAAAATCAAATTATAATAATTATATTGCAACAATATGTCACATGTTCAAAATTAGATGCAATATAGTCCAAAAAATGAATGTTTGTGAATGTTTTTTAAAACTATAAGCAAAAGATAACGTCAGAGACTAACTGAACTTTTCCCTATGTAAGCCTACATATATTCAAAAGAAACGATTGAGTTATTTGAGTAAACACTAGATTACATTAAACAATCCATGATAGTTGCTTTATCTCAACTAGATCATAACTTGTCTCTAGTATTGTGGTTTTTATCAACTAGATCATAACTTGGCAGAAAATGCACTGGAGACACTTTGCCACAGTATATGCTCGACTTAGTTTCAAAAGTCTTAAAGGGTAATTGAGAAACTTCAAACAACTAACTTCTACAGGCGATGTGATATAACAGTGCAATGTCTCACTTTACCATTGCGCAGAAGCATTACTAGGTCAACTGAAACACCTTTTTGGGGATATATTAATAGGGTAAGTACCTGGAGAAATCTATTTTAAAGTTCGAAAATTTTTGGCAAGCAATATTATTGAATATAAAGAAGGGCAGCTTACCCAATTATAACAACAGTTCATAAAAATATTGAAGTAAATAAAAACTGAATGAACATTACTTTGTGCAAATAAAATTCCATAATTTGAACACCAGTTCTATCACTAGTGTTAAAAGCTTACCAAAACAATTTAACATTTGAATAATCCCAAACAAAGATCAAAAGGTTGAACCACTATGAGAAGTATATGAAAAGTACATCAAGCTTGAAGAGTTTCACTACTAAAAGTAGTAGTACTCCACTACTGCATATGCCAAACAAAACAAAAGTTGTAGTACTCCACTACTGCATATGACAAACAAAACAAAAGTTGTAGTATTCCACTACTAACTTCAAAAATTCTTCTCAGCGTTTTCTTCATACCTGAAGTACATTCACAAACAAAACAACAAACAATTGTAGTTAATCTCAAGTTCAAAACATCCTGGAAGTTAATCCTCACAAGCTCAAATTTAAGAAGTATCATATTTAAGACCAAAGTTCAAAAAGAGTTCCATTGAAGTGCAACATAAAAGTATTTTTACCTTTTAAAACCCAATACATGCTAACGCATGGCCAGCACAAGCTTCCTTAAATCCTCATAAGCTTTTTGCAAGGAGTCTATCTTGTCCTCGGAGCATTTGTTTTTTTCTCTTTGCTCTTCTACTTCCGTTGTGAGTAACTCAATTTTTTCCTTTGCATTATCGAGCTCATTTTGAGTCTCTAATAATTTTTCATTCAATCCTGAATCTGAATCAGGCAGCGAGCTTGAAGGAAATGCCCGACGACGAGGGGCCACAAACCCACTTCCCATACCTTTTTGATATCCAGACCGATACCCGAGTACTTGCTCTAAAATTTGATCTTCAGTCATTGGGGTTCCACCATCCTGTACTGGTTGTTGTTGTAATTGCACCATGTTTTCCTGTTATATGAACTTAGTAATTTTCATTGAACACTAGTAAATTCCAGTATTGTGTAAAATATGCTATAGGCATCTTACATATGCATCTCTTGCCTCAGTTGATCGAAATACTCCTTTTGCATTAACATGGTTATTCCTCCATAACAGAATTTTGCTTGGTTCATCAGTAGTTTCTTTGTTGTCATATCGTTTTTTCATTTTCCTCAACCGCGCCATATAGCTTGTCTTTCCAGAAGTGTGAAAGATTTTCAAACACGCTTTATTCTTCAAATTAGTCAAAGATCTAGCCTGCACATTATAAAATCCATACCAAAAATCTGAAATCTAAGAATTTGAATAACTTAAAATCTGAGTATTTAAAAATTTGAAAATAACCTGAAAATCTTCGCACTCAACCCAATCACACACCGAAAGCCATTGATGCATTTGCAGTTCCTCTCGTGGACATGTAGCCCTTGGGTCAACCCCATTATCGATAGATTTCCGATAAAGTTCAGCTAATGTGCATCTCCAACGTCTATAACTTTCTTGGAGCGCACCATATATAATACCTTTAACACGTGAAGTATCCGACTCCTCAATGTCAAACCATTGCTAGAAGACCAAAATCATAGAAAGTCAAGCATGACTCACCAAAATTTAATAAAAGAAATAAAATCTACTATACGCATAGATTACCAATAATCTTCTTAGACAAACAGCCTTGTTCGCTTCTGGAACATCTCGCCAGATACTCACTCCTTCAACCTCTGCACATGTTCTAATTGCAACACCAATTCCCTCAGCAAATTCATCAACATATTCAGCCGGTTTTCTCTCATTTGGGTTGAACCTTATTTTCATCTTCCCATGCTGAAAATTAATATTATCAGTAGTATAAGTTAATATTATCAGCAATATAAGTTAAAGAACTAATACAGAAACACAGGTAAGGGTATAGGTCAAAGAAAAACTACCATTTGGACTGTCTTGTCCAAATTTAGGCCTCTAGTTGGACCACGACCAAGTTTTTCAGCATTAGTTCCTAAAAGGGTGCAAACAAAATGGTTGGGATAATTCATGTAAGTAAACATAAGTCTTATCTCAGAAGTGTTTATTACATAGCACCATAACTATAATAAATATGGAAAAGCACAAGGACAATTGGTGAAAAAAAGGCGGGAGTAAGCTAAGGCGTGGTGAAAAAAAGGCGGGAGTAAGCTAAGGCGTGGTGAAAAAAAAAGGCGGGAGTAAGCTTGGTGAAAAAAAAGGAGGGAATAAGGGTTGGGGATGAAGGAGAAGTATAATTGAGAGGAGTTCTTTCTTTTTTCTTTATCTTTATAAAATGTGAAAGTTAATACTATCTTGCTGGTAGGTGGTTTTTATGATTATTATTATTATTATTAGAATCACACGTACCAGTGCATTCACTTTCAAGCCATATGTAATATTATTTTAGTTAGAGTAGTTTTGAGGATAAGTATTGTTATTTTATAAATATGTCCTTAAAATCTCTTTAAATTTTGTACAAGATACAAACATTTACCTTTTCATAAATAAATAATAATTTTTATCAATATGCTATCAATCTAAATATATCATCATATGGTTATCAAAAAAAAAAAAACTATCATCATATCGGTATACTAGTACTAATTAACAAAAAAAAATGATTTTAAAAATAGTAATATATATTATTATAACGAAAAAAACATTGTCACAAGAACAAAAAAGGTGTGTAACAATTATACTTGTCACTAGATAAAGAAAATTTGTCACGATATATTTGGCATCAAAGGAAGAAATTTTATGCACGTTTTATTGAGACGAAATCAAGACTTTCGTCACTATACTTATGTTTCTTGCGATGAAAGCTAATATCGTCACATAAAAAACTTGTATTGTGGCGAAATTCCATTTTGTCGCCACAGCCAAAGGTGTAGTGACGATTTAAATTTTTGTCACAAGAAATTGTCATGAAAAATGTTTTTTTTTTGTAGTGGATGAAATATTTTATTGAATGCACTTCCCAAGATATGTGAGTGAATTACTGATATTTCATAAAACCTTGTTGTTTCAAGTTTTGTGAAATCAATTAAAATAACATGAGTTATGAAGGGGAGCCTTGGCGCACTGGTAAAGGTGTTGCTATGTGACTGAGAGGTCACGGGTTCAAGTCCTGGGAGCGGCTGCTTATCAAAATTGACAGGGGAAGGCTTGCCCCTTATACACCCTTGTGGTGGGACTCTTCTCCGGACCCTCGCATTGCGGGGATGCTTTCGTGCACCGGGTTGCCCTTTTAATTAAAATATCATGAGTTAAACAAATTCATGTAAAAGAGAAGCAGGTGACTTTCCAATTTGAATTCTCCAGGAGTTCAGTGCCCCGATAATTATTCAAATTTATATTAAACAAAATCTAGAAATGATGAATTAAATGGAAATGAAATCAGAAAAAGAGTTTGTTTACAAATGAGGCCACGAACTTTAAGATGTATGTATGTTTATTATGGGTTAAAGTTTGCTCACTAAATGCTGAAAACGTGAGGTGTCAGTGGGGTTTGGCATTATATTCTTTCTTTCACTTAAAACATACCACCTTCTTTCTTGAACTGAAAGGTAAAAAAGATGGTAGAAAGCAAGCAAGAGTTATATGTCAGTTACGTTTGTATCAGATGAGATTCTGGGTGTACACAAAATATCACCACAAGAAAAATAGTTAACCAGCATTATTTTCATTGTAGTAATATAATTTTGACGTGTTTTTAAGCACCGTCGAGAGGTACAATTCAAACTGGAAAAAGAATATGTTAGGTAACTGTGATATATATTGATGACGGCACACGCATTAAGATAAAAATGTTCTTCCCAGTAAAGTAGAAGTGGTTAATGCATCGAGCGACCACCTATCACGAGTCTACGGCGGGTCATGGTGATTGCTCTTTTTGTAACAAGGCGGCCGAGGATACAAACCACCTTTTGTGTACATGCCCGTTTACATATCAGATTTGGTTTAGTATTCTTAATTGGATTTGTGTTGATTCTGTTTAAGTTGGTAATGCAAAGAATATTTTTGAACAAGAGTGTGCAGGGGACTGATCTAGAGTTCATGAAGTCGCCGGACTGGAGAAGCATTTGGATTTTCGTATCCTGGAAAATTTGGGTCAAAAGAAACCATTTATGTTTCAAGAATAAGCAAAGAGTGTTGTAAAAGATAACTGAAAGTATTCGTGTGGTCTATGTCACCTGGCCTCTCTCATGTAATTTTGACTCTAACACTTTGGGGAGTATTTCTTGTGTTCCCCTTGTTTCATCTTCTTAATAAAATCAAAAAATAAAAAATAACTAGAAAAGCGAACGCTATTGCTATTTGCCATTCAGATTTATGAATTGTTGGCTGGATCATAAGGAGTTTATACCTTTTGTCCAAGAGCAGTGGAATATGACAAACATTGATGGATGGGGCAGCTTTGTTCTTAAAGAAAATTTAAAGGGTCTTAAGTTAGCACTGAAGAATTGGAATAAAGAAGTCTTCGGAAATTTTGATACTAGAATTGAAGAAGCCAGAAAATCTATCTCGGATATAGATTTTAGAAGTGAAACTCATGTGCTCACCGAAGCAGAAGTTGAAACAAGAAAATCAGTCATTGGGGATTTATGGCAGGCACTAAGGGCCAAAGACAGATTTCTTTTCCAGAGGGCAAGAATTACGTGGCTTAAAGAGAGAGACTCCAATACTAAATATTTTCACAGGAGCATCATGAGAAGAAAAGCTGCAAATTGTTTTCAAGGCACGTACATCAACGATAACTGGATTGAAGAACGCGATGAACTTAAACATCATATTAAATGCCATTTTGAGAACTTATTCAAAGATGACGGGTGGTACAGGCCGAGGATGGGCGATTTTGGGTTTACCAAAATTAGCGAGGATGATAATATTTTCTTAATTCAGGAGTTTTCTGATGAAGAGATTAAATCAGCGGTTTGGAGTTGTGACGATGATAAAAACCCGGGTCCAGATGGCTTTAACATGAAGTTCATTAAAAGCTCATGGGATATTATCAAAGGTGACGTGACTAGGTTCTTAACTGATTTTCATCGGAATGGAAAAATTGCTAAAGGGGTTAATGCGTCATTCAATGTCTTGATTCCTAAGAAGTACAACCCCCAGAATCTCTGTTGTTTTTGCCCAATCTCTCTCATTCGATTCGTCTATAAGATCTTGGCAAAGATTCTTGCTAACCGGTTAAGTAAAGTTCTTTTTAAAGTTATTTCTCCGGAGCAATCAGCTTTTCTCAAAGGGAGGAGCATTATGGATTGCATTCTTGTTACAAATGAAATTGTTGATGATCTCTCAAGGAGTAGAAAGCAAGGTCTGATTTTTAAAATCGATTTTGAGAAAGCTTTTGATAGTGTCAATTGGAACTATTTGAAGCAGATGATGAGTCTTATTGGCTTTAATAATAAATGGATTTCTTGGATAAATGAATGCCTTCAGTGCTCGTTGTTTCAGTCCTTATTGATGGCAGCCCAACCGATGCCTTTCATGTTTCACGAGGATTGAAGCAAGGAGATCCCACCTCGCCACTGCTCTTTCTAATTGCCGCGGAAGGATTGGGAGGATTGTTCAAAAAGGCTATAAATGAACATATGTTCAAAGGAATCAAAGTGGGACGTGAAAATCTCGAAGTCTCCCATATCCAATATGTCGACGATACCATCATTTTTGGAAAAGATTCATTGCAGAATATTATCGCCATCAAAAGCATTCTCCGCAATTTTGAATTGGTCTCTGGGTTAAAAATTAATTTTGCAAAAAGCAGTCTCATTGGCTTAAATATTGAGGAGATGAGACTTAAATATTGAGGAGAGCAGATTGAATTCATATGCAATGTTGCTAAATTGCAAAAGTGAAAAGATACTGTTCAAGTATCTTGATTTACGTGTTGGTGCAAATCCAAGATGCATCGCATCATGGAAACCGGTTGTTGATACAATGAAAAGGAGGGCGGATGATTTGGATGATTTTCATATTTCATTTGGCGGTAGACTTGTCTTAACTAATTCTGTTTTGACCGGACTACCTATTTATTACTTTTCCTTTTCCAGGGCACCTATGAAGATTGTTAAACTTCTAACAAGAATTCAGAGAAATTTCTTGTGGGGGGGAAAGGAAGATGATCACAAAATATGTTGGGTGAAGTGGGAAACCATTTGCAGGCAAAAAAGTTTTGGAGGGCTTGGAGTGAAAGATCTCAAATTTTTTAATACAACACTATTAGTGAAGTGGAAATGGCGATTACTTCACGACAACAACTTTGTTTGGAAAAAGATAACTTCTACAATTACTAAAGTGGTCGGAAATGGTTTAACACGACAATTACTAAAGTGGTCGGAAATGGGTGTGATACAAGATTTTGGTGGGATATCAGAGTTGAGAATGAACCTTTATTCCTTCGTTTTAGCAGACTCTTTAGAGTTGCAACTGACAAGAATACCTTAATTTCGGAAAAAGGTGAGTGAGTCAACAATAATTGGGTTTGGCATTGGCATTGGCGGCGTGACCTTTTTACTTACGAGGAAAATATCCTCGAGGAATTGATTGATGCTGTGAAGAACTACATCCCATCAAATACATCTTCAAGTGATTCATGGAAGTGGAACTTGGAACCGAATGGAGAGTTCTCGGTACGATCAGCCTATAATAAGTTGATGCACTCAAGTTGTAACACAGAATCAACATTGTGGAAGAAAATTTGGAACTTTAAAGTGCGTCTCAAAATTTTGAGTTTTGTGTGGAGAGCTCTTCAAGATAGAATTCCAACCAAAATAAATCTTCAACGACGTGGGTCTCACAAACAACGACAATGGTTGCTGCCCACATTGTCTTCTTGACAAGGAATCAACTGATCATATTTTTTGTCAATGTGAGATTGGTTATAAAGTTTGGATGGTTGTCTTGAAGTGGTTTGGAATCTCTGCTGCACTTCTCCAAAGTCCTACATATAATTTTTCACAACTTGAAGATCTATATTCACTTCAGAAAGGTAAGGACATTTGGATCTCTATTTGGTTTTTCACTATTTGGAGCATTTGGAATTGTAGAAATAAAGCTCAATTCAGGGGAGAGCGGTTAGATATTCAAGATATTTGTGAATCGATCAAGATTAAAACATGGTCTTGGATTAAGGCAACAAGGAAGGATTTTGCTTTTTCTTTTGTCGATTGGTATAACTCCCCGATGCATTGCTTGTAATTTTGACATTTTGGTGTACATCTTGTACCCTTTCTCAATGAAAATTTTCTTTTATTGATCAAAAAAAAAAACGGTCAGCTATGTAATCGTCATGTGTTACATTGAAGGTCCAACCTAAACCCTAAAGAACATGAAATCATCATCACAGAGTTGTTTGTATATGCAATGACTATTAGCATGTTGTTGCATTGTGAAGTCGTTTCAATTTAATTATGTTAGCTTTTCTTCAATAGCATGCATCTAACCCATGTTATATCGTGATATGCGATTTTTTGGACGCTTATAATTTGGCAAACTCGAATAAATGAAAATAAAATTAAAAGCCCCAGAATTCCTCTAAAGATAGGATCCACAACAAAAGTAAATAAAAGGGAAATGAAAATAAAAGTAAAAGCCCTAGAATATAAATTCTTCCAGTCCTCCGTTCAACTTCACCTCCAACAAACGCCTCCAAGCCCCCCAAAATCATCTGACCATTCCATTAACCCTGTAAAACAAATTATTACTCAATAATTAAGCCAGTAGAACTAATATTACAACGTTATACAGATAAATCAAAAAATAATATGCAATGAAATTAATTAATTAAGGTGGTATACCTTGTATGAATCAACAGAAATCTCCAATAAGCCAAGCCCTGGAAATACCACCTGAAACATATATAATGAAGAACACAATTTTCAACTATTTTAATAAAATCAATTAAAACAATTAAGTGGACGTTAATAATAATTTCTTACATCGAGACTTTTTTGGACATTATTCGCTCTCTTCGTAGGCCTCCTTGGCGGCTTTCCTCCTGTCAAAGCAAAGAAATCATCCTCAATTTCTTGCTTTGTCAACGGAATGTTTATGTTGAGCTTTGTTTTTGGTGGTTTCTTCTTTTTCTCACTTTTGTTTTCTTCTTTTTGATTCTTTAAGGTTAACGTAATTTCTTTTCCCTTGTTTTTCGGCTTCCGCAGCCTCAAACTCCATACCTTGGCTGCTTCTTCATCGATCTTAGAATCCTTAACGCCAATACTATTCCTCTCCTTCTCATTAATAATTTTTGTCACCACCTCAACCTTTTCAAGTGGTGATTTCTCACTCCTAGCCGGTTTTTTCCTCTTTTCGGTCGTTTTCTTCTCAACCATTTTTTTATCCTCCATAAGATTTTTCTTCTCCTCAATTGGATTTTTCTCAACCGGTTTTTTCTCCACGGGTGATTTCTCTATATGTTTTTTCTTCTCCCCAATTGGGTTTTTCTCAGTTGAGGGATTTTCTTCCTCAGTGGAGGGTTTGGTTTTTTTGCAAGGAATCCTGGTCGAGATCTTTGATCTCTTGATTCCAACCAAATTATTGGTTTCTCCATTTTTTGGCTTCTTCTTCTCCTTCTTAGTAGTACCTTTTTCCCCGATTTTTGAACCGAACCCTTCAACCCTGTTATTATCATGAGATTCACCAGGACGCCTGGAGAAATGTTGGGATGATTGACATTTCGACTTAAAAGATGAATCACTATGATGGCGAAATGAGCTCCTTCTAATTTTCTTAAAATCAGAGCGTCGTGAAGATTCACCTCCATCTTTGGATTTAATCAACGAGGTGGATGGTGAATAATTGCGATGAAGATGATGACGAAATGAGGACGGTGTTGATGAGACGTCAGTAGATTTGTCCTCGTTTTTAGCCAATTGATCAAGCGGCGACGTAGTCGGTAGAGGAGGAGGTGGAGGAGAGTGCTCATGTTGTTGAGGTGGTGAGTGCTTACCAGAAGGCGAGATGGCAGCCAAGCAGGGGGCAAAATCGAATCTTGGTTTTCTTTTGTGGGAGCGGGGGCCGCGTCGAGGATAGGGATGGCGGACAGAGCCATAGCCATGGCAGCCAAAACTGTCGGAATGGTTTTCTTTTTCTTTTCCCCTTCCCCTTTTAAAAGAAGGTTTCATTTTTCCAATTTTCTCAGAAATAGAACTAGAAGCCCTTTTTATATATAAACCTATTTATTTGAAGAGATTGATGAAAATGTAGGTGTTATGTATCTATGGAAAAGAAGAAGAAAAAGAAAGAGGAGTTTGTGACTGAAGAGGGAAGGAGGAGTGAGGGCTTGAAGAGAAGCGGTTGCTGAAATCTGATGAGGATGATTCTACTTCTACACAACTCCTTGTCATATATAAGACCATTTTTTACCTTGTTAGTTAGTGTAACTTTCACTCATTAAATTGCATCACCTATATCTTAGTTGTGTAACTTTTTTTGGCGTGTGTGCAGTACTTCATCTTTATTAATATTTCTTTCTAAACTATTAGGTTTGCAAAACGGTCATAAAAAATACATTTGAAGTAATGTAAAAGGTTTTAACTTGGAATTGAAATGAGTACTTGTTTGATTTGGTTATGAATTGTAACATCGCTAGCGCATAGAAAATCCTTTCAAAATGTAAAAGAAAACAAAGTGGAGTTGCACCCTAAAGAATACGATATAAAAATTCATAGAAATTATTTTCTTATCTGCTTAATGAACTTCATGAAACAAATTATTCTTTTATTGAATTTTGTTTAACTTCAATTTTTATTCAAACAACAACGGACTCTGAGGAGGAGACGCGAACCAGAAGAAGTAGGTTTTAGAATCTTAAAAATTTAGTAAGTTGATTGGATGATGTACCTCCTTCTTAGACCATAGGTATATATATAGTCGCGTTTTTAATAAACACTTTACTTTATTTATTTTCCTTTTTAGCCTCTTCTATGTACTACTTATATTTGCTGCCCTAGTATAAACAAGCAGTTGTAATTAGTTTTTTTATTCATTAAGTTATTTTCACCATACTCTCCTCTAAGAGAAAAAACCTTACTTCATCTTCTTCCCATAAACTTTATCTATAAATTTTGGTTTTCAATTGTTGAATGCAAGGTTTTATTTCAGTTTTAATGGTATCATTCACTTAGGCGCTTATGATCCTTCTTACCCCTACTATTTTCTCTTTTGTAAGCCCTATATTCGCCTATATTTCCTTGTGTGAAACCCTAATTTCCCAACTCTCTCTCTCCCTCCCTCCCCCCCCCCCCCCCCCCCCCATCTCTCTCTCCTGATCTACTTCAATTCGTCACTATAATGACTGCTCTGGCCTCATCTTCAACAACCACTGGTACTATTCCTCCACACCATCGAGGAATTCAAGTGAAGCTTCGTCTATTTATTATTTGGGTGCATGTGATGTCCACGACTCCTCAATTTTTGCTGATCAACCAAACGGTGATAATTATGTCTCGTGGAGTCATGATATTCGTCTGGCATGCAACATAAAAAACAAGGGTCGATTCATTGATGGTTCGCTTCCTAGATGATGAGGTTATTCGCATCTGATGGACTAGAGTTGATAATCTTGTCCTTACATGGCTAATGAACTATGTTACGAAATAATTACTTTAGAGTTTTTTGGTCCATACCACGGCAATCAAGATCTCGAATACTAGGGATGATCACCAACGGTAGTCGCGTTTTTCAGCTACATAAATTGGTGTACGCGATTTCTCTTGGTGATATTTCTACCGCTCATTGCTACAATGCCTTGCGCTCTGTGTGGGATGAATTTGTTTGTCAAATATCAAATACATTATGTTCTCGTGGCTTTTTTGTATGCAATATTAATCAACACCTTGTTGCTTTACAAAAGCATGATTGTGTGTTTGGTTCCTTGATTGGGCTTAATGACTCCTTCACCACTATAAGAAGTCATGTTCTTCTTATGTCTCCCTCCCCTCTTTGTCTAAAGTTTACTCCCTGCTTCTTCAAGAGGAATCAAATGGTTCTAATAATCAGTCAAAATAGTTTTGTAACTCTACAAGTGCTACTTTTGGTGATAATGATTTGTGGCATATCAGATTAGATCATCCCTCTTCTTATAAACTAGCTAAACGATAGTCAGAGTCGCGTTTTTTTATAAATGCTTTATTGTAGTTATTTTCATTTTTAGCCCTCGTTTATGTATTTTTTATTTTTGCTAACCTAGTATAAATAGGGAGTTGTAATTAGTCTTTTACTCATTAAGTTCTTTTCACCATATGCTCCTCTAAGAGATGAAACCCTAGTTCATCTTCTTCCCCAAATATCTCTTAGTAAATTTTGATATTCAATTGTTGAATGCAAGATTTAATTTCAGTTTTCACTCCCGTACAAATCAAGCTTCAGCTTTTAAACGACATCTCTAATTTCTTTGATTTACATCGCTCTAATCTCGTGTACCATGTTATTAAGACATTACTTTCCCCACCTAGTTTAGTTTCTCCTTTATCTTTATCGACATTCATATTTTCTCTGTTCTATCATATCTACGACCAACAAGTCTTTATCCCTTGACATAGGAAATATTTCAAACTTTAATTTTCGTTTTCAGGCAATTTATCAGGCGAAAGTCGTGTCTCCTTCCCATTCGCGCCTCTTTCTGTACGCCTTCAAAGAATAATTTTTATCCAATTCAATCCACCAAGTTTTATGGCAAAATGCTTGCTCCCTATTCACTTGTCTTCGAATTCCTTTCTTCCAATTTTATTATATGTCGGGATATTCTTCTTCAAATTATGACATATTTTTGGTCAAGTACCTATTTCTTTATTTGTCTACGAAGTAGGAACACTTGATAAAATGGTCGAGAGGGGTGGTGCTAGACTTTATATCCTGCTTCTTCTGACAAATTTCCATGCAATCTTCTCCGAACAAATTATTCTTGCGCAAAAAAAGAAAATTGATATTAATTTATAAGCTAATGACTTTGTTTACAGATCTACGATGCGAGAAGTAGTAAATGGAGATTCCACTTAACTAATTTCTATAAAGCTAGAAAATTGTGGATCATGATTCTCCTTAGGTCTAATCATAGAATTTAGGAAGGTGGTTTTCTTGCTAAACGACAAAGATTTTTGATAGCTCAAGAATAGTTTGTCATCCAAAAAATTCAAATAGTTGCCTTATTTCCTTCACCATATATGAGCATGTTAGCATCTTAAGCTCGTTCTTGCCTCTTTCTTTACGCCTTCTATGAACTATTTTTGACCTAATTAAGTGAAGTTAGTGTGTTTGATTTCCTTCCACCATGTGTTACTGAAAAATGCTTGTAATCTTTTCTTTCGTCTTTAAATTCCTTTCCTCCAATTTTCATATTGAATATTCTTCTACAAATTATGAGTTTTTCTACTCAAGTATCGCCAAGTTTTATTTGCCTACAACACTTGATAAAACCATTCAAGAATCTAGATATTCAATTTCATATCCTCTTTCTTTCTACATATTGCCATGTCATCTTCTTCGTACAATATGCTCTTTCCTAGAAGGAAAATGAATATTAATTGATAAGCTAATGAATTTGCTCTGAGATCTATAAGGAAGAAACAGCATCGATCTTATAATTTTCCTTAATTTATTTACAAAAAATAAGAAACCGTAGACCATGATTCTCGTTAGATTTTTAGGGTTTTAGTGAGGTGACTCTTTCACTAAACGACATTGACTTGTCCTTTCTTGGATAGCTTAACCGTTGTTTTTCATTCAGTGAGTTTTAATAGAGGAAAAGTGAATATTTGACAAATTATGGTTGAGCTATCAACGGAAAAAAGTGAGTAAATGGAGCACCATTAATAAGACTAAAAAAGAAGGAGAAGGTATCCCGAAGATCAGAAGGTCAATCCCTACCATCAGTATCTATAAGATATTACCTTGCAAGTGAGTACCTCCCTCATATAGTACTTAGTATAGTTTTCGCGTCCCCCATATCGTACTTAGTATAGTTTTCGCGGTTGGAAACTTTTACAGACAATTACGTCAGCACTAGGGTTTACACTCATTAAAAAGGAAATTCTAAGTTGCCACCTTATGTAGCCCCAATTAAACTTATTTTCTATTATAACTTTCAATTTTATCCATTTATTTTTTTTAGTAGTAATTCACATCAGCTTTCTTCATTTTAGTCCTTTTTAAAAAAAATTGTGTTTTTAGTCACGAAATAAGTAATTTTCTCTCTTTATCTTCAAGCTTTGAATTGCTTTTTTATTTTTCAAAATAGGTGATACATTAAATAACTTCAAAACATGTTTAAATATTGAAATCAATTTATAAAAAATAATTAAAACAAAAATGAAGGAAAATTATTTAAGTCGGTACTAATATAAGTGACTATTTGAAAGATATCAAGGAAAAATGACTAAACTTGAACAAAATGACAAACATTGTAGACTATATGGAGATAAAGAACTATCTTTGTTTATTCATTTATTATTTTGAAATAATTCAATAAAATGGCTCATTTCTTTATAATATGTTTTTATCTTTTGATTTAGGTTTTTTCTTTAAAATGGCTCATTGTTATTTGCTTTAGTATTATATAGTGTTTTTTTAGGATTTTATCGAGCCAAGACGAAACGAGGCTAAAAGATGCCAAAATAGATGTTTTTAGGAGACAAATGGTCAAGACACTATTTCAGGATGTTCAGGCGCTATGAGAAGCGCTACGACAGTACAATAATGCGAAATACTGAAGATAGTGATTTAATGAAGACATCAGACGACTGCCAGGAGAAATCAGAAGACAGCGTGATCACAGGCGCGAGGTAAACAGATCGTGCGTCCTTAGCGTGATTAGCGCGGGATCGAGGTGGGATCTAGACGGAAAATTGGGCCGATGTTAAAAACCCTAAAATGAAGCCCAGAGCAAAGAAAAACAAGAAATATGAGGCAACGTGCAGCAGTTAGGGTACAACTTTCAGACAATTTTCAGACAACAACAACGCCACTCACAATCACGTTCTAACATAAAAACCCTGAGAGTTTGTCTTTAGATAGAAAACATCATCAAAGTCTTGTTCTAGTTTAGTTGAGTCATTATTTGAGAGAAAATAGTTTGTGTAGAAGATGATAGCACAAGAAAATCAATAAGAGAGTCAAGCAACAATGTTCCTCCAGATCCGAGAAGTTTTTCCTTATCTCTTTACTTTGTTTATGTTATTTACGTATTTATTGATTGTTGAACTCATGACTATGAGGAGCTAACCCACTTGTTGTTTAGAGTAGGAGAGTAACTCTGATTTGTGAATATGTTTATTTTCTTTACTTGATATGTGTTTGATGATCTTGAATGTCTAGATTGGATAGTTACTTATGTTGTATAACTAATCTTACTCTCTCTGGGATAAAACAGAAGCACTCGTGCGAGGCCGCCCATAGTGTAGAATGCTAAGGATAATTATATATAGATGCAATTTGTGACACTTTGGTGTGCAGAAGCAATTAATGTGCAACCTTTAAATCACACTAGATCAAATCTTGATTATGGACGTTCTGTTAAAACAATTTGATTGAGTTAATTGGATTGCAGATTTGATATATCTTCTAAAAAAATTGACAACTAGGTTGATCTGTTAACACGGTAGGTTATTAGTGACTCGTATATGTATAGTTGGGATAGCTCCTGCCATAGGTCACAGATCCATTAGGCATGCAAACATCAAATTACTATCAAGTTTTACAAGTAGATATAGATAGTTTGTCTATGAGCTACTATGGTAAGTCATTGTAAAACCCGACCTCTAAACAATGTTTCCAATTATTGTGTACAACCACAACCCATCAATCAATCCTTACATTATGTCTTCAGTTAGTTTATTTAGTTAATTGCTCTCTACCTACATTCCTTAGTTTAATTGTTTTCTTGCATTCAAAACCACAATCCCGATTTACTGTTATTTTGCATCATAGTTAGATTTCCATTGCAATATAAGTTAAGCATTTGTAGTATTAAAAGCATTCAAATCATCCTTAGTATAGAAGCGTTGATTACATTCACATCATTCATAAGCATTCACCACATCCTGCAACACAAGAGAAAAAATCATTACAGTTATTAGTGTCTTGCATTTAAATGATTTATACATTATTCCATTACTCCTTTGGGATACGATATTTGGTTCGTAACTATACTTTACCATTTATTATTACTTGATTCGTGCGCTTGCGACAAAATGAGATTTAGGGGTAACATTCTTGTGTTAACTTATTGTCTATATTTCTACACTCGCATGCCCATCAAGTTTTTGGCGCAGTTGCCGAGAAGAAACAGTATTTATTGTGTGAATCATGAAGCTAATTTTCAAAATCACTAAAGTATTTTCTCTTACTTTTGCAAGAAATGGCAATTGATCGAGTTGGAGAAACACCTAGTTTACGTACTTAGGTAAAGAAGATAACTTTTAGGGGTCGAGAAAACTACTCTGAAATGAAAGTTATGAATTATCCGGCCCTAGAAGAAACGGAACAACTCATCAATGAAGGGAAGGACACACGATTACATTAGCAAGCAACAGTTTAGAAAACGTCCAAACTCTCATTTATGTTTGGTTACACTTGAGTAGATACATAGTGGAAGTGCATGGTGAGGTATCAGTAATTTCAAGGGGAGAAGATCCTCTCCATCACATAGAAGTACTCAAGGACATACACCACTATCTCAGGATCACTGGTGAACATAAAATTTGTGAGATAATCCCATATTTCTTAATGGGAAAAGCGATCAAGTGGTACAGCAACGGACCTCTAATAGGAAAAGCGAGAAAGTGAATAAGGGATCAAAGGATGAGAAATACCATGTTGTGAACGGTGCACCAATGGACCCCTACTTCTTCACCAAAATTGTCGAGATTACCGACAATAAACTAAGCACTGTGTGGAAGGCAACCTACTATAGTAAGTTCTTAATTATCGAGCCTTTAGCATACTTTTGTTTTGAGTCATATAGCATAGTATTTCAATTTGTCTTTGAGCTAACCATTGTGATAAGAAAAACGAAGAAAGTGAAAGAAGATATAAATGGAGAGACGAATAGGACAAAAGCAAGACGACGTTGGACAAAAGTAAGGACATCACGGATTAGAGCACGCGGAGCAAATTTGGCCATTGTCAAGCACGATCTCACACGCTACCACTGTTCACATCACGCCTCACACGGATTATCAAGACAGCATTCTGATTTAGAGGCACCACAATTCTAGGGGATATCACGTTCAATATCGCGTCAAAGTCACATCGTGCCTGTTTTGCGCTATCGGACACACAATGGCCACCTCACGCCTCAGACTTTTCTTGTAGTACACGTTTCTCAGTTCGAAAGGAAATAGTAGACATGTAGAATTCAAAATCTACAAAATTTGGTTGTGCAATCTCTATCTTTACATTTCCTACCATACTTATACTTTCCCTTATGATTAAATTTTATTGATACATGAATTATTCTCATTTTAATTTTTATTTATTATGGAGGTTTATGCAACTTAATGAAAATTTTCAAATTCTAATTGTGAACTTTTTTATTTATAAATCTAATCACTTTTATGGTTCTATTATCTCTCAGAATTCATAAGACTATTTCTTCTTTATTTCTTCTATCGGAAAAAAAAATCGATCTATCTATTTTCTTGAAAGAAAATTTTATTTTTTCTAATTGTTCTTTGTAGTAGAACATGGCATCTCGAAGATACTACACCTTTGATCCAGCAACATGAACACTACGAAGAGCATCAAAGCTCTCTGTAGATAAACCAACATTCTATTGCAACTGATTCCTTAGCGAAAACTATTTCAACCTGTACCATGCACTATTAGAAAGCCACTTTGTTGTTGAACAAGAAGTACAAGGGTTGAAAGAGATGTTGAAGTATAAGTGATTATGGCACATGATCAGACGACCGGGTATTGTGAACAACACCATTGTTCGTCAATACTATGCACATTATGATGAAGGCGATGGCAACTTTGTGGACAAATACTACGAGTTGGAGGCAGATAAGATGATACTCTAGGACATGGGCTTACAACATTAGTTAACGACCAAGCATGTCTCACAGTTTCTTCTGCATTCAGACCTCGCGTTTCATTATAATTACGATGGCGAGTTAGAGGTTGATTATAGGAATCTACAGGCACTTTGGAAAGAGCTATATTTGTTCATAAGTTCACGAATTCTACCACTTGCCAATAGAGGAAAAGTTTCATGTGACCAAGCAAAAATTGTAATGAGCATTAAACAAGGTTGTCCAAAACTTGATAACACTGGTGAACTCATAATCAAGGCTATTAGGGATTATATTGTTGATGGTCCACCACACTTAATGTATTTTAGAGCACTTACATTGTATTTGGTATAAAACAAGGTTGTCCAGAACAAGATACAGACATTGAACACCAAAATACATATCACATCAATCACATTATGATAAAAGTGATCAAAACGAAGTTCCACACTAACGAGTCATCAGCAATTGAGTCAACTGAAGAAACTCTATCACCTTTGCCCAAGACATAGAAGACGCTTGATGAGCAACTACAAGTGGTGAAAGAACGATTGGAGAAGAAGAATGCTGAGTTAGTGCACCAATTGAAAGAAATAAAGGAGCGATTCTAGTGCAATAACAACCACCATTAGAGGGAATTGAGACAAATTGAGGAGAGTGTTACAAATGAAGAAAGCCACAGCACCACAAGTCCAACGAGTGTTCTTTCAGCTCAATCAGGGGAGTCATATGATGTTTACTTCATTCCTTCTGTTTTATGCAACGAGGACATTGCATGATTTTGAGTTTGTGGGTGGTAGCTACGTTATTTGTTATGCTTATTTGTTATATATTTATCTTTAGAGACTATTTTTATTTTATGTCAATAGAATGATATTTAAAGCATGAAATCATGAATAAGTAGGGATCTATGATAGTATATGCACAACATAGTACGAATTTGAGATGAAGGAATATGTAAATACTTTGGTACATCTTGTCTAATATGGTCAAAAGCATGTTCTGGTTTCATATGCACCTTTCAATTTGTTGTTGTGTATAACTGTGAAAAGAATGTTATCTAATTTATGAGAAAATAATAATGAAGCATGTGATTATTATACTTGAACAAATTGCTTGAATGTTGCTTGAGATAATTGTAGATGTAAATGTGTTGAGGATATGAAAAAGACCATCGTTTCAAAATTTTGAGTTTTAGCTTTTCAAGCCAAGAACCCTTTATGATAAATGAATATCCATTGAACCCGTTGAAGCCTTTTCTTTAAGCCTTTGTTTATGAAGCCTACTACCTACCTTGACCCCAAAGATAAATTTATATCCTACCCATTTTTGGAGATAGATGTAGTGAATCAAATGAGGAATAAGGTACAAAAGCACAAGCTAAAAAGAAGATATAAAAAAGAAAATGAGGAGGAAAACAATAGAGAACACAAATAACTCAATGCAAAAACTTTAAGTTTGGGGTGCCTCTCGAAAAATCATGAATTATAGGACGGTTTGGTTCTTGCGAAAATGCAAATGAATAGATGCCAAAATCTCCTAAACATATGGTTAAAGAAGAAGGCACAAACAAGGGAGGAAAATGATAAATGAGTGGTTTACTACATACATATTTTGAACTAATATGTGACTTCTTCCATTATTACCCACACCCGAGCCTAACATTACAAGCTTACAAAGTCCTAAATGATCCTAAACATATGAAATCTACTTTATTTAACGGTAACATGAGAGTGAGGAGTGAAAACTAAAGTGACTACATGTTAAGAGCTATGATCTTATGAGTTTGCAAAATGAAAATAACTCTTATGCATAAAAAATAGTATCACACACTATTAGAGAAAATGCACTTGATTTGAAAATGACTGTATTAAACTTCATGTGCTCATGTTCATCTATTCTATTTAATCTTTTGCTCTGACCATAGGTTGCATTCTGAGAATTCTCGTTTATAAGTGTTAGCATATTGATGATTACATTCTAATTTAGATCCAGTTAGTTAAGTGAGTTTGCTTTAGGACAAGCAAATGTTTAAGTTCGGGAGTATTTGATGAGCGTTTATTTAACGTGATTTATGTATCTGTTTTCTTATGCTTTTGAATACTTCTTATTGCATATTTACTTGCTTTAGTATTATTTCATGTTTTCTTAGGATTTTATCGAGTCGAGACGAAACGAGGCTAAAATAGGACAAAATATGTGTTTTTGGGCGACAAATGGTCAAGACACTATTTCAAGATATTCAAACGCTACGAGAAGCGCAATAGCACTACAATAATGCAAAATCTGAAGATAGCGTGATTGAACGGAGATATCCGAAAACCGCAAGGAGAAATCAGAAGCCAGCACGATGAGAGGCGCGAAGCTGGCAAATTGCACGTCCCAAGTGCAATCGAGATTAGATCGAAGCGCTATCGGGACGGAAAACTGGGCCGACATCAGAAACCCTAAAACAAAGCCTAGGGCAAAGAAAAATTATAAATACAACATGCAGCAATTACGGTACAGCTTTCTGACAGCCACAATACCACTTACAATCACTTTCTAACACAGAAACCTTGAGAGTTTGTTTTTAGAGACGAACACCATCAAAGTTTTGTTCTACTTTAGTTGAGCCATTTTTTGAGAGAAAATGGTTTGTGAAGAAGACGATAACACAAGTCAAGAAGAGAGTCAAGCAGCAACGTTCCTCCGGATCCGAGAAGTTTTTCCTTATCTCTTTAGTTTGTCTATGTTATTTAACTCTTTATTAATTGTTGAACTCATGACTATGAAGAGCTAACCTACTCGTTGTTTAGAGTATGGGAGTAACTTTGATTTATGAATATGTTTATTTGCTTTACTGGTGTGTGTTTGATGATCTTGAATGTAGATTGGATAGTTGCTTATATTGTCTGACTAATCTTACTCTCACTAGGATAAAGAAGAAGCATATGCACTACAAGAATCCGGGGTCATTCGTGACCGCCGGCCCGTGACCGCCGGGCGGTCGCGAGCATCCGTGACCGCCCGGCGGTCGCGGATGCCACCGTGACCGCCCGGCGGTCGCGGATGCCACCGTGACCGCCGAGCGGTCGCGGTAAATATGTCCGTGACCGCCCAGCGGTCACGGATAGCCCCGTGACCGCTGAGCGGTCACGGACATAATTCTCGTGACCGCCCAGCGGTCACGGGAATCCATAGGCGGGAAACTTCCCGCCTATGGCCCGCCTAGTGGCGTCCGCGACCGCCGGGCGGTCGCGGATGCCACTCATCCGCGACCGCCCGGCGGTCGCGGATGCCAGTGGGCGGGATTTTGCCCACCACTGGCGTCCGCGACCGCCGGGCGGTCGCGGACGTCACTAGTCCGCGATCGCTGGGCGGTCGCGGACACCAGTGGCGGGATTTTGCCCGCCCTGGCGTCCGCGACCGCCGGGCGGTCGCGGATGCCACTCGTCCGCGACCGCTGGGCGGTCGCGGACGCCAGTAGGCGGGAATTTTCCCGCCTAGTGGCGTCCGCGACCGCCCAGCGGTCGCGGAAGAGTGGCATCCGCGACCGCCCGGCGGTCGCGGATGGGAGGGGGTTTTCTATATAAACCCCCCTCCTCTCTCTCATTCCTTACCTCCTTCTCCTCTCTCAATCCTTATCTTTGTAAGTCCTCTCCTCTCTCTCTCTTAAATATTTATCTTTCTAGTTTTTTAATTATGTTTTATATTTAATGTTTTAGTAATAGTTTTAATTGTTTAATTATAAGTTTATTTTTATTAATGTCAAACTTAGAAATAATGCCTTTAGGAAATCTTTATAATTTAGGAATAGTGCCTTTAGGTGTTTTTTATAAGTTAGTACAAATGATCTTTAAGGAACTTTATAACTTAGAAATGATGCATTTAGAGAATCTTTATATTTTAGAACAAATAATCTTTAGGGGTTCTTTATAACTTAGTACAAGTGATCTTTAGGGAACTTTATAACTTAGAAATGAAGCCTTTAGGGAATTTTTATATATTAGAACAAATAATCTTTAGGGGTTCTTTATAACTTAGTACAAATGATATTTAGAGAACTTTATAACTTAGAAATGATGCCTTTAGAGAATATTTATTTAATATTAAATTGTTAGTTTAGGTAATTTAATGTATTATTATCCGTCGCGGTAATTTAATGTTAAACTATTATAACTTAGAAATAACGCCTTTAGGGAATTTTATAACTTAGAAATTATGCCTTTACAAAATCTTTATATATTAGAACAAATAATCTTTATGGGTTCTTTATAACTTAGTACAAATGATCTTTAAGGAATCTTTATAACTTAGTAACGACTGAATTTTAGAGAATCTCTTAGAATCGTCTAACTTAGATAATTTCTCGTAGTTTTCTAGCATATAATCGATATGGCAGGCAGTCGTCGTCGTCGGGGTGGTAGTGGTCAACAATGTTCAAATGTTTCTGATGTTCCTGATGATGCGGATGTTCCCGATGTTCCCCCTACTGCTAGTGGGCGAGGTAGTCTTGGACCTCGTATAGTTATCACACGTGGCAGTCGTAGTCACGATGCCACAATCCCCAACGCGTCTACATCGTTGACGCCTTTACTACAGCGCCGACTTTCTTTTGATGTCGCTGCCGTGCCCGATGCCGCACCGACTGCATCTGGATCTAGGGCTAGAGCACCATCTTCCGCTGGTTCCACCGGAGCTGGCCCGAGCGAGAGGCCGAGTGATACTCCAGCATCGGGAGTATTCAATGACACGCAACAGCGCCCAACTAGAGGCACCTCCAAAGGTGCACAACAACCCAATGACGAGACTCAAAGGCAGATCATCAAATTGTGTCCTCTTGGCTTGTTTATGAACCCCTCTAGCAACGAGGTTGCGACTACGATCACAGAGTTGATCAGACAGTTCATGAAGGAGTTCTGGCCTACCTACTTGACGATGCCCGCAACTGTGCGAGGAAAAATGTTTATTAAATTTACGGTGAGGAATTATTTCACAACTATATCATATTATTTAATTTAATATATTCATAAATCGAATTTTATTAATTGGCAGAAAATATATGGTATTCGTGAGAGAGAAAAACACGCAGTACAGCGGGCCTACGAAACGAAGGCGAAGTTGTGTTATAAGAATTTGATTTACAACACGAAGAAACAATACTTTGAGAGGGTTGTGGATCCAAAATGGACCGGAAAAGACAAAACTTGGATGCACGACGGGTTAGAGGCGGCGGCGATTAAGCATTGGGCCACTGAGGATCATCAAGAGGTGTCGCATAAGTCTAAGAAAAACAGGAGAGGAGGCAAGGAGCCAATTGAGGGGGTGAAGGCACCTCCCACTTTTTTTGGTGGATCCCGCGACCTAGAGGAGCTCAGACGTCTGCTGGTATGAATTATGAAAATTAACAATATGGGTGTAATTTAGTAATCTTAATATATGCGTAAGCCAATTTTAACGTACTCTTTCTTGAAATGTGTAGGCTGAGGAGGACAAAACACGAACAGACCCTATTCGATATGATGAGGCCTACAGACGTGGTCACACGCAGCGGGTGAAGGGGACGGGCGGTAACACAGGAGTTCCAGCTCGGCGGACTTGGGTAGATGCTGCGACGAAAGCGCAATATGTAAGTTATTTCAACCGCATACTCCTTTTTATCTTCCTCAACTAGCTTTAAATTATTTATTCCAATATAAGTACTGATTCTTTCAAATGTTAATGCAGAAAAATTACATGGAACTATTGAGGAAAAGATATCCCCGCCCAGCTAAGCTCCCGGTGTTCGATCCCGACTGTTGGACCGAGGCATTTGGTCCTGTGAAGAAGGGGAAGGCGAAAGGCTTGCCGAGGGATGCACGCCCGGAGGCGTTCAAGATTAAATACAGGAAACAAGAAGATTATTCACAGGCCTGCATCGACGACTTACAAACGCAGAAGATTAAATACAGGAAACAAGAAGATTATTTACACTTGAACTATTCAGTATCACTAGTTAGCTCCACGTTTTCACTTTCTTCGTCTTCCTCTTCAGCTTCTTTTTCTCCTCTATCTTGTACATCTTCGACGATCTCAAACTCATTTGCCCACCCCAATTGTATATCCATATCAAATGCGCTAAAGTCTACGAACATATTAATTCCTACAGATGCGTTCTCTTGGAACACTTCCGCTGGCATCCCTATTTCTGTTTCTGTGTCGCTGGAATCACTTAGTGACGACATGTCGATCACGTGCCTAGCCGGTATAGTAGATACAGCCATCCATCCATTTTGACCTGGTCGACCATTCGTAAGTTGTGGATACGGGGCGTAGTACGACTGAAGGGCCTGATTGGCAAAAATAAAAGGCTCGTTGGTTGTGAGAGACCATCGAGGGTTAATATCAACGAGTTTGTACGTCTCGTGAACACGAGTCCCTCGAGCTCTAATATCATACCACCTACACTTGAAGAATACAATGTATAGCGGTCTTCTGTGCCCCCAATATTCCACCTCTATGATTTCGTTCAATGTCCCATAGAAGTTGGTGGCGTGGGATCCTCCCATGTCCCCCTCCACATAAACCCCACTACAATCACTCTTCTTAGGGCCCAAACGCATATCTGTGTGAAATCGGAACCCATTCACAATGTACCCTTCATAGTACAACACTGAGTTGAGAGGACCTGCGAGCAACGGCTTAACACGATCGTCTGTCATGTACTTGCCACTCGAGTAGGTCTGCTTGAACCATGCCACGTACTCGCAGTTTCTCTTCTTTTGTACCTCCATGGGAGTAAGTCCATTACACTCCTCCTCAATAAACAACCTGTGAGTTACACACAAAATAAGTTAGAAATACGTGATACATACAAGTTATCCTTAATAAAGAGCGTTTGCACGTAAAATAAAGAATATTGACTTACTCGACCCATCCATCCAGCTCTTCACAATTAAGAAGCGTGTACAGTTCAATTTGCTCCAACTCTTCGGACGACAACCGCCTCTTCTTGTTTAGTGGCCCAAGGGCCTTCCCTTTCTTTCGAAATAACATCAGCTCATCATCCCACTCTGAACTCTCAAAAGTCTCGTTCCTATTGAGACGATTATATCTAGTACTCGCGGAGATACCTAGATATTGTGCACACATATTGGATAGCTCTGAAAGGAGGTAGGAATTCGCTATGCATCCTTCTACCCTTGCTTTGTTCATCACTGACTTTTTAAAATCAAACATACGCCTGGGAATACCAAAAAGTCAATAACATATAGAATAACAGTAGCGAATTAAACTCATTAAACATTGTGTACCTCTCGAATGGATACATCCATCTGTAGTGAACCGGGCCGCCTACTTTAGCCTCGTATGGTAGGTGTATGGCCAAATGCTCCATAGAATCGAAGAAGGAAGGAGGGAATATCCTCTCAAGCTTGCACATCGTGACTATAATGGATTCCTCAAGACTTCTCATATCGGTGGCCGAAACCTCTGAAGCACAAATTGCCCGGAAGAATAAACTAATCTCCACCAATGTTTCCCAAATGTTGGTGGGCAGGAAGTCGCGAAAAGCAATGGGGATCAATCTCTGCATGAAGACGTGACAATCATGACTCTTCATACCAAAGAGCCTATGTTGTTGCTTTTGTACGCATCGTCCCAAATTTGACGCGTATCCGTCCGGAAATTTCAGATCGCCCAACCATTTCAAGACCTTGACCTTTTCATCCCGCTTGAGACAATAGGTTGCCCTTGGCTTCACATATGCGCCTCCTCGTGTTTGTTCTAAAAATAGCTCTTCACGGATAGTCCAAATCTTCAAATCATGTCTAGACTTGATGTTGTCCTTAGTCTTAGAGTCATCCAATACTGTGTTGATGATGTTATCGAAAAAGTTCTTCTCACAATGCATGACATCTAAATTGTGACGAATCAAGTTTGTGGACCAATAGGGAAGTTCCCAAAATATGCTCTTCCTCAGCCAATTATGATCCGTATGAAAACCCGGTAGATTGTTCACTTTGGCCCCAAAACCAACATCCCCAAGTCCCTCCACAATTTCCCTCATTTCGTCGCCCATTTTCCTGCAAATAGGTTCTTCTAGTGACTTTTCCCCTTTTTTGAATGAATTCTTGTCATGCCGCCACCTATGATTTTTGGGCAAAAAACGACGATGGCAATCGAACCAACACGGTTTACCACCATTCTTCAACGTAAATGAATTCGTATCTCCCATGCAATAAGGGCACGCTAACTTCCCGTGCGTACTCCACTGAGACAACATTCCATACGCTGGAAAATCGCTAATCGTCCACATCAGGGCCGCTCGTAATTGAAAGTTTTCCTTCCTTGAGCTATCAAACGTCTCCAAACCAGTGCTCCATAAAGCATTAAGCTCGTTAATTAGTGGTCTAAGATAAACATCCAAGTTCTTCCCGGGACTATCTGGACCGGAAATGATAAGGCTCAAAAATATGAACTCCTGCCTCATGCAAAGATCGGGGGGGAGGTTATATGGGGTTACCATCACTGGCCAACAAGAGTATTTTTTCCCAGATGAGCCATACGGTGTGAATCCATCCGTACATAAGCCGAGTCGTACGTTCCTAGGCTCAGCTGCAAAATCCGGATGTGTCCGATCAAAGTGTCGCCATGCCTCACTGGAAGCCGGGTGAATCATTCGATCCGTAGCCTCTCGACACTTCAAATGCCAAGTCATATGCTTTGCAGTACCTACGGTATAATACATCCTCTGAAGACGAGGACCTAGGGGGAAATACCACAAATGCTTCTTTGCGACCTTTGACTTCCTACCTTCCTCGTATCTATCAACCCCGCATATCGGGCATTTTAGGAAGTCATTGCTCGCCGCAAACCCGTAAAACAGAAAACACTGATTTGTGCAAACATCGATCTTCTCGTACCCTAACCCCAAGGTTCGCTCCATCTTATGCATCCCTTTCGTGTCTTTAGGTAACAACTTCTCAATCTCAGGGTCGAACCCATCTTTGGACATCTTTAAAAAATGGTCAGAAACGATGTTACTCGCCTTGTGAATAGTTTTGTAATTCACCCACTCTCCAATCCACTGCAGGACGGTTTTGCTCTTCTTAGGGTGCATCTTCACCTGACCTAGACGCATCAAGTCGTAAAAATCTCTTGCATCGGGATTCGGATCCTCGTTACGCACAGCGTCCTCATCAAATCGGCCTCCATATGCATCCACGACCATCTGTCTAAACGAATCGTCAGCACGAATAGGGCTGTTAGGAATATTGGCGTGTGATGGTTCGAGAGGTTCGTCGATAAACGTCATAGAAGTGGTGGTAAACTGCTCTCCATGCAAAACCCACTCAAAATATCCAGGCGTAAATCCCGACTTATGAAGATGATCACGGACTTGGTATCGATCGAAAAACTTTGAATTGTTACATTTTTTGCACGGGCACCTAATACGCCCCCCTAGATCTAAATAGCCATCTTGTCGCGAAGCAAATTCTATGAATGTGCGAACCCCAACCACAAAACTATCTCGCAAATAACCACTGCTCTCGAATCTATCGTACATCCAATTCCTATCTACTTGATAGTCCATTATTTATCTAAGATGTAAATTTTAAAGGAAATAATTAATTACAATTAATACTACAAACAATTAATAATTAACAATTTAAAATGTAACAATTATCATGCACGATAAGGTTGAAGAGTGATAAATTGATCAACTTACTTCTTGAAGCGTAAAAAAACGATCTTCAAGAATCTTGTGTCCTCTACGAGTACCCTCGATGTGTTTACGTCAATATCTATCAAGAAATGAATAAACAAGTTAACATATCATACCAATATTTAGTATTTAAAAATATAGTTGACCATCTAAATGAAAAAAAACGAGAATACCTTAAGAGAAATGGTGAAGATTGTTGTGAATTAGAAAAGTAAGGGAAATGATATTTATAAATGAAAATCTGGCAGTTTGTGACCGCCGGGCGGTCGCGAATGCCAACTAGCCGTTGGCGTTCGCGACCGCCGGGCGGTCGCGAATGCCAACTAGCCGTTGGCATTCGTGACCGCCCAGCGGTCGCGAATGCCAACTAGCCTTTGGCTTTCGTGACCGCTGGGCGGTCACGAAAGACCCTCATTCGTGACCGCCCAGCGGTCACGAATAATATTCATAAAAAAAAATTTGATTTTATGGATTCATCTTGATGTGTTTATGATTTTTAACAATAAGTCTCATTACTACATGTAAATTGAAGTAATAAATTAGTACAACATTAGTAATTAACATATTAAAATAGCGAATTAGATGTGATTAGGCGAGTTATGAACGAATAACCTATTTTATGTTCTACAACTAATCATCATATACACTTAGTTGTTTTAGATGTAATGTGTAATTTTGTGATAAACTCTCTTTTAATTTACTTAGTAGTAAGTATTTTATCAATTTAACAAACATCGCACCTTAATTAAACAAACGAAAATCAAAACTTTTGAATGAAACTTATTCGTGACCGCTGGGCGGTCACAAATAAGGGTCTTTCGTGACCGCCCAGCGGTCACGAAGTATGTTCGTGACCGCTGGGCGGTCACGAAGTAGGGTTCGTGACCGCCGGGCGGTCACGAAAGACCCTTATTCGTGACCGCCCAGCGGTCACGAATAACATTCATAAAAGAAAATTTAATTTTATGGATTCATCTTGATGTGTTTATGATTTTTAACAATAAGTCTCATTACTACATGTGAATTGAAGTAATAAATTAGTACAACATTAGTAATTAACTTATTAAAATAGCGAGTTAGATGTGCTTAGGCGAGTTATGAACGAATAACCTATTTTATGTTCTACAACTAATCATCATATACACTAAGTTGTTTTAGATGTAATGTGTAATTTTGTGATAAACTCTCTTTTAATTAACTTAGTAGTAAGTATTTTATCAATTTAACAAACATCGCAACTTAATTAAACAAAGGAAAATCAAAACTTTCGAATGAGACTCATTCGTGACCGCTGGGCGGTCACGAATGAGGGTCTTTCGTGACCGCCCAGCGGTCACGAACCTAGTTCGTGACCGCTGGGCGGTCACGAAAGACCCTCATTCGTGACCGCCCAGCGGTCACGAATAATATTCATAAATAAAAATTTGATTTTCGAATAAGGGTCTTTCGTGACCGCTGGGCGGTCGCGAATGGGGGTCATTCGTGACCGCCCGGCGGTCACGAATAACATTCATCGCGAAAATTTTGAATTTTCAAAAATTTTGAATTTCCCACCAAGTTCGTGACCGCTGGGCGGTCACGAAAGACACTCATTCGTGACCGCCCAGCGGTCACGAATAATATTCATAAACGAAAATTTGATTTTCGAATAAGGGTCTTTCGTGACCGCTGGGCGGTCGCGAAAGAGGGTCATTCGTGACCGCCCGGCGGTCACGAATAACATTCATCGCGAAAATTTTGAATTTTCAAAAAATTTGAATTTCCTCCCAAGTTCGTGACCGCTGGGCGGTCACGAAAGACACTCATTCGTGACCGCCCAGCGGTCACGAATAATATTCATAAACGAAAATTTGATTTTCGAATAAGGGTCTTTCGTGACCGCTGGGCGGTCGCGAAAGAGGGTCATTCGTGACCGCCCGGCGGTCACGAATAACATTCATCGTGAAAATTTTGAATTTTCACCAAAATTTGAATTTCCCCCCAATTCCGAGGTCTTCCGTGACCGCCCGGCGGTCGCGAAAGACCTTGGAATTGGGGGGAAATTCAAATTTTTTGAAAATTCAAAATTTTCACCAAAATTCTATATATACCCACCATTCCACCCATTAATTTTTCATTACACTCACATTATCTTCTCTAAACCCAACACTTTCTCCTCCCTTTCTCATTTCCCAATCCAAAACATAAACACCAACAATTTTTCTTCTCCTCTTTTCTTATATCTCCAAAAAACAAAACACCAACTCTTTTATTTTCTTCTTTTCCTTACTTATAACACAAATCATTCTCTTAAATGATGTTTATATAAAAAACCGTCCAACCATACATTATATTCGTAAGAAACAAATATTTATTCCGGTATTTTACCGGAATATTTTTTTTATTTCGTATAATGTCATCCGTGACCGCCCGGCGGTCACGGATGACTTGAATATTATTCGTGACCGCCCGGCGGTCACGGATGGTTTAAATATTATCCGTGACCGCCGAGCCGTCGCGGATGACCCCGGGGTCATCCGTGACCGCCGAGCCGTCGCGGATGACCCCGGGGCCATCCGTGACCGCCAGGCGGTCGCGGTGGTTGGCGCGACCGCCGAGCGGTCGCGGATGACCCCGGGGTCATCCGTGACCGCCGAGCCGTCGCGGATGACCCTGGGGTCATCCGTGACCGCCAGGCGGTCGCGGTGGTTGGCGCGACCGCCGAGCCGTCGCGGATGACCCCGGGGTCATCCGTGACCGCCAGGCGGTCGCGGTGGTTGCCGCGACCGCCGAGCCGTCGCGGATGACCCCGGGGTCATCCGTGACCGCTGAGCCGTCACGGATGACCTCGGGGTCATCCGTGACCGCCAGGCGGTCGCGGTGTTGCCCGCGACCGCCGAGCCGTCGCGGATGACCACGGGGTCATCCGCGACCGCCGAGCGGTCACGGATGACTTCCGTGACCGCTGGGCGGTCGCGGATGTCCCCGGGGTGATCCGTGACCGCTCGGC
This sequence comes from Linaria vulgaris, assembly GCA_948329865.1. Taxonomy (NCBI): domain Eukaryota; kingdom Viridiplantae; phylum Streptophyta; class Magnoliopsida; order Lamiales; family Plantaginaceae; genus Linaria; species Linaria vulgaris. The sequence goes on along the minus strand of OX415250.1, from coordinate 115,875,394 downwards.
GGTCGCGGATGACTACCGTGACCGCTCGGCGGTCGCGGATGACTTCCGTGACCGCCGAGCGGTCGCGGATGACCTCCACGACCGAGGGCATCCGCGACCGGTCATCCGCGACCGCTAGGCGGTCGCGGATGACCATCCGCGACCGGAAATGGGTCATTCGCGACCGCCCGGGCGGTCGCGAATGACCCTTTTTTCTTGTAGTGATGTGCGGGCCGCTCAAAGTGTAGAATGCTAACGATAGTTATATATAGATGCGAGTTGTGACTTTGGTGTGCGAAAGCAATTGATGCGCATCCTTTAGATCACAATAGGTCACACTTGATTATGTACGTTTTATTAGCATAATTTAGATTAGTTAATTGGAATGCGGACTCCATATCTCTTCTAAAATAACTGACAACTGGGTTGATCCGTTAACACGATAGGTTATTAGAGACCCATATATGTATGGTTGGGATAGCTCTTGCCATAAGGCACGGATCCATCAGACATGCAAATAGCAAATTACTCTTAACATGTACTGCAAGTAGATATAGATAGTTTGTCTATGAGATACTAAGGTTAAGTCATTGTAAAACCCGACATGTAAACAATCTTTCCAATTTTTGGTTACAACCAAAACCAATCAGTCAATCCTTAAGTTATGTCTTTAGTTAGTTTAATTAGTTAATTGCTCTTTACTTGCATTCGTTAGTTTAATTATTTAATTATTTTCTTGCATTCAAAACCACAATCCTGATTTACTGTTTTTTTTTTTTTTTGCATCATATTTAGATTTCCATTGCTTTCTAGATTAAGCATTCGTAGTATTAAAAACATTCAAAGCATTCTTAGTATAGAAAGCATTCAGTATATTCACATCATTCATAAGCATTCACCACATCCTGCAACGCAAGCGAAAATATCTTGACAACTATTAGTGTCTTGCATTTAAGTGATTTATACAATAATCTACTACTGGCTTAGGATACGATACTTGATTTGTAACTATACTTATCATATTAGTACTATTTGATTCCTACACTTGCGAAAAAGTGGGATTTAGGTTTAACATTATATTCATGTGTTGACATATTTTCTATATTTCGACACTTACCAGCCCAGAAGTTTTCGGCACATAAAATTTCGTTCAGAGTGATTATTTAATATTATCTTGACCTTCATTACTAGCTTTATAGCTAAAGCAAAAATTATTATTGAAGTGTATTAGCTGCTTTGTGAATGTAATATCTAAAAAGATAAGATACTGAAAAGAGGCATGTACAGTAACATAGTTGCGAACTTCTTTTTGATGAGTAACATAATATATTACATACTTGCTTACTAATTTCATCTATTAACAGTGTTAGTAAAAAAATCCTGGTGACGGTGAAAAAATTAGCATGTTTTACTCAAAGAGATATTGTTGTCATAAATGCAGTAGGTAGAATTTGTTAAAAAGTAAGTGAAACCAAAACGAATTTGAAACAAAAGCAATGGTATCGATGTAGGTGGGGATATATTGTTATGTATTATAGCTACTAATTAACGAATACCAACAATAATAAAAAGGATTTCACCTTTGTTGTTTTCTAACTTTCTGAACAAGTTGGTCTTCAAAAACAATGTGCTAGCGATGTGACATAAAAATTCATATACGGTACATCCAAGTGAACAATTTTCTTATATGAGAAACAAATAAACAATCGTTCATCTTTAAATTAGTCTCGCGTACACAGATAAACCATAAAAAATTATATATTTAGTTATATTATTGTGGTAAATCGTTTAGTTAAAATAAAATCGTCAAACTTTTCTTACATGGCTTATCTCATACATGCACTTGTATTCTCAACGAGTAATACAGGTTACAGTCTTCATATTTCATTAGAATTTATCAATGAAATAAGGCGTGTGTGTTCAGAAAATACAAAAAGAAAATTTTGCTGGACTAATAATTAAAGCCTCATTATTCAAAAAAAAAAAACGCATGTAAAACAAAAGTTGGTGATTCAAGCACCAAATTTAATATTTTTCTAGCGGTGAAGAGCCTTGTATTTGTTCAAATTCATGTAAAAGCAAAATCATAACATGATGAAAGCAATAGGATCGGAAGGTAATTAAAAAAGATAAATAATTTATTACAACCATGAATTTTGAAAAGTATGTCCACATTAATGGCTTTACATGCTCTCGAAATACTGAAGACGTGAGGTGAAAGGTTGTTAGACCTTTTTTTCGTTTTCTTTCATTTACCGCATAACACCACCATATCTTTTCGATAAAAAAGTTGAAAATAGGGTAGAAAGCAAGAGAGATTGATATCAGTTACGTTTGAGTAAATGAGATTTGGATGCATGCATATTGTCATTCTTACCAATATTTGGGTCTTACTTGCATTGAGACGTGAGGGCCGGGTACTATTGTCTTTTTAAATTATTCCTTTATATTTGCATCTTCTTTTTTCTATAGTTTGATACCTCATACTGGCGTCTTTTTTTTCTATACTTTAAATCCTCAGATTGAGGTGTATTATGAGGTACAAGTATAACTAGACACTATAAGGCTGGCCGGTCTTTAGCAATTGCAATGCAGTCGCTAGCCTTCAGCGGCTTTTGAATGCAACAGCGATTGCATTGCAAATGCTAATAATATTCAGCGACCGCAATGCGGTAGTTGGGCCCATTGGTGGGAATATCCGTCAATGGGCCACACATTTTGGCCCAATTTGTGCCAAAACGTGGCCCAAAATTAGGGCATGTTGCCCTAATTTTGGGTGGAGGTAATCTGCGACCGTACATAGTATATATATATATATATATATATATATATATATATATATATGTATATGTGAAAAATAAAAAAAATGAACTTTTTTGTTATTTTCTTACTTTTCTCGTGTATCCGCCTAGTGATGATGAGGGGGGCCAGTGATCATGCGGCCGGTAGTTGTTGTTAATAATGTTGGGTTTTTTTATTGTTGAATTATTATTACTAATTTGGGAATATTATTAATGTGGGACTTTGATTTTGTTGGACTGTTATTAGTATTTGTTTTTGTCCAACTATTAGTAATGTAATTAGAATGTCTAATTATTATTAGTATAATCTCAATCCTTCGTTTATGTGTATTGTTTTTGTGTTATCGATAAAGCAGATGTTCTTACAAACCAAAAAAATAAGGTGACTAACTCATATATACTAATATAAAAAATATTTTACCCAAAAAAAGGTGACTAACACATGTATACTGAAGTACAAGTGATACTGAAAAAAAATAAAGAGAATAACTAATCTTCTTCTGATAATTCAAAGTCATACTCATCCTCATCCGCATCACTGTCTATGTCTTCTTCTTCTCCATCAATGTCCTCGTTACCACCTAGCTCATTAACGACCTCGAACTCACCTACCCCCAGCTGAATATCCATATAAAACGAGCTCAGGTCTACAAACAAATTAAGATCTACTGATTCGTTCTCTTGAAACACTTGCTCTTCCATCTCTGAATTATTAGGGGTAGAATCATGAACGGTGAGTGAGGACATGTCGATGATGTGTTGAGCTGGAATATGCAATACTGACAACCATCCCTTTCTTCCTGGCCTTCCATTTGGTAGAGACGGATACGGGGCGTAGTAAGCCTGCATTGCTTGATTAATACAAATAAATGGTTCATTGGTCCGGAGTTTTCTAGTGGGGTTAATTTCCATCAAATTGTAGGTCTCGTGGACATTTGTGCCAAGTCCTCCAATATCATACCACAAACACTTGAAAAAGACAATGGACAATGGTTTCCGAGTTCTACCTCCCCAATATTCCACTTCTAAGATCTCTTTCAAAGTCCCGTAGAAATTGGTTGCGGCGGTGTCTCCCATGTCGCCCTTCACGTAAACCCCACTGCAATCACTCTTCTTGGGGCGAATTTCGTATCAATGTGGAACTGGAACCCATTCACAACGAAGCCATCATACGTGATTGCATTGTTCAGTGGACCGTTGATCAATGGTATTACCCTATCGTATGTCATGTAATTTCCACTGCTGAACTCTTGCTTGAACCAGGCCACATACTCCATGTTCCTTTTCGTTTGCACCTCCATGGTATTCAATCTGCCGCACTCCTCTTCTATGAACAAACTATGTTGTACAAAACAAATAAGTTAGTACTAATATGTAATAAAGAATATGACACTAGATTAAAAAAATTGAAGTTGACTCACGCTTCCCATCCGTCCAACTCTTCGCAGTTAAGAAGTGTGTACAGTTTAATTTGCTCCTTCTCTTCCCTCGTTATGGTCTTCAGCTTCTCCAAAGGGCCAAGCAGCCATCCCCTCTTTCGGAACAATAAGAGCTCATCATCCCACTCCGTGCTTTCTAAAGTCTCGTTCTTGTTAAGTCGTCTATGTGTAGCACCAGAGGTTACATCGAGATTTTGGGAGATCAAATTTGATAGCTCCGAAGGTAAATAGGCATTGGCCATGCATCCCTCGGGCCTCGCTTTATTCCACACTGACCCCTTAAAATCAAACATTTGCGTGATAAACACAACAAAAAAAAACAATTAATAGCCAATAGAATAAATTAATGATAGTTATGAATATATCCTCCAAATTAAAAGTGATTTACCTCTCGAATGGATACATTCATTTGTAGTGAAGTGGACCGCAAATTCTAGCCCCATACGGTAAGTGGATGGACAAATGCTTCATTGAATAAAAAAAATTAGGGAATATCCTCTACAGCTTGATCATGGTGACAACAATGGATTTCTCTAGTCCCTTCAGATCCTCCACAGACACCTCTGAAGCGTAAATTGCCCTGCAGAACAAACTAATCTCCACAAGCATTTCCCACATGTCTGTCTTAAGGAAGTCACGAACAATGTTGTGATTAAATTCGCAAGTGCACGAAATCGTAACAAGTAATCAAGTAATAGATAACGTTGTCGATCCCACAAGGAATAAATAATAATTACCAAAATAGATTAACTCTTAATTTATTTGAAAAATAGAATTTCAGAGTGTTCAAGCGATAAGATTAACAATTTACTAACTACATGTAAAAACTCCAACAAAGTAGGGCGTTGAGACAATAGCATAACAAGGGTATATCAATAAATAAGAGTAGACAATGAGAGAAGAGCTGGGAATCATGATTTCACCGTCATTAGTCTTATCTAACTTTAATTAAGCATATTGTTACGAGTTTCACGTTCAAAATTATTGTTGGTTATCACCATTTATAATTTATGCACTCTTTCTCAAGTTATACATAAATTCTACAACTTTACAACTAGAAAATGAGTCTAGTTACGAAGATGTGCACATGTATGTACGGTGGTAATTTTATCAACCACGTGAAAAGGATAGATATATTTTTAATCTATTGAAAATTCACGGTATTTACTTCAGAGCTATTTCACGAAAATCTCCCCTCGGTTTCAATTCGATCCTTAGTTCATCCAAAAGTTGGCCAAAATTTTAGAAGCATTATATTCACAAATAAATACACCAACTATTTTGGCATCGTAACAATACGTTTAATTTAGATTAGATCATCGTAATTAGGCTACGTCACTATCCCAGCAAAGTAAATTTAGCACATAATGGAATATAGAACAATACTATAAGATAAATATAACATCATAAAGTAAAGAGAGAAAAGTAAAGAGACTTTAGAGATCGTTACAGATTTTTACTTCCGTAAAGCCTCCGGTGGACTCCCCCGTACAAACTACTAGCGAATACTACTACTATAGAAAGACTACTAAGTGAAGAGAGAATGAAAAAGATTGGTGTGTTCTAATATGGAAAATATGACGTCTATTTATAGTTGAACCGAAAACATAAGACGACATCTCGACCGTTCATTTTGTTTTGATCCAATGGTCCAAAGTGGTTATATATTTGACGAATTATGAATCACATGATTCATGACACTCTAGAGTCTTCCATTTGAAAGCTTGCAAGACTGAATATACACCATTGATTAGCCATTTTCATCCGACAATCATCGAGCGCGCGAGTTGCATATGTACGTTTCAGCTTTGCGCAACTTCATCGTTTTGGTTATAACTTCTGAACCAGATATCGAAATCACAAACCGCTTGTTGCGTTGGAAACTAGACACATGTGGCTTTCCAGTGATATATAGAAACAAACATAAATCAATCTACACATGTGTCGGTGATTTTTTTAAATTTTTGTTCTTTATTAACAAATCATATTTCAACCTACTAAACATGAAAATAAACATAAAAATACCACAAAACTATCAAGAATAATCAATTAAACAAGTGTAAAAGCATGATAATGATGAGTAGTTTCCAAGCTCATCACACCCCCAAAATTGTTCATTTGCTTGTCCTCGAGCAAAATGCGCAAAGCAAACAATGCAACATTCTAGACTCAAAAAAAACTAAAATAAAGACAGCATAAAAAATTATTTCACATTATCATTTAAATCATTGATCAATTCTGAGAGTTTCTTTAATGTTTGATGAGAATGCAAAGAATCAGAGCAATGATGCACTCATTCACAACCTGGTGGCGGTTAATCAAGTTTTCACAAACAAATATCCATCTGCAACGTGTGTGGACAATAAATGCAATGAATATTGAGTTTACTTGGATAAGTTCATCAAAATAAGTTCACCAAAGTTAATCATCCTAACTCCATATGTATAACTTTCACACCATCTCTTCCCTAATCTGCATAAGATTTACTAAAGATCAATAGGACTTTTTCAGCGTGTAACATAAAGCTCGGGTATGGCTCACTGAAGGACAAGTAAAAGCAAGAGTTAGAGATGTAAGATATTACATTTAGAAATCTCTTGCACTTCGGTTCTTTTTCTTTTTCTATCTTCTTTTTTTTCATTTCCTTCATAGTTCCCCCAAACTTATTCATTTTTATATGTACCAGAGGGGTGATCTTCATGTTTCTCTTCTTTTTTTTCAACATTTCTTTTTCCACATATATCCTTCCATTTCAAGTTCTTGAATACAATTCAGTCTCTAGAAGAGTAGGATAACTGTTTGTGGCTACATGGGGAAGGTAAATGGACTAATAAAAAGAAAGGCTTTAATGAAAGGCTCAGAGGGGTTCTGGCGATTATTTTGTTTGTGAAGGGTATGGCTTGAAGGGCTCAAACATGTTAAATAAAAGATGGCGTAAATCATTTCTATAGTGAATCATCATCAACGATTTTTGCTTCAAGAGGTGATTAATTATTTATGAAGCTCGAGTGTATCTCTATTAGTTTACTTATCTCAATAAAAGTTCTCCAAGTATGCTTAACCACAAATGAAAATCAATGTGTGAAAGTGTATATGAAGATAGTCATGCTCAAACATGGGTTTTTGTCAAACTTAGCCCACTAAGTTGGCATCTTTTCATTTTACACCCACTATATTGGCACACTCCAAACTTAGCCCACTAATTTGGCATCTTTTTATTTTATACCCACTATGTTGGCCGACTCCGAACTTAACCCACTATGTTGGCACTGTTGTCGATATTCACCCTCTATGTTGGCATTGGTGTCGATATTCACCCTCTATGTTGGCACACTTGATGGGCGAATATCGACGATGGTGCCAATATAGCGGGTTGAGTTTGATAAGTGAGCCAACATAGTGGGCGTAAAATGAAATGGTGCCAACTTAGTGGGTTAAGTTCGGAGAGTGCCAACATAGTGGGTACATAATGAAAAGATGCCAACTTAGTGGGCTAAGTTCGGAGTGTGCCAACATAGCGGGTGTAAAATGAAAAGATGCCAACTTAATGGGCTAAGTTTGATAAAAACTCCTCAAACATAGATTAAACGACACGTTGTTCACATAGTATATCATGCTCGTTATCATCACAAAAACCACCATAAGAATCGAATTTTGTCATCATTGATTCATAATCTGAAAAATTATGTGAAGTAAAGATGCACCTTTTTTATATAAAAATAAAGACAATAGAAGTCATCACAATCAAAAACGTCCCTAAACTTAGATGAGACATTGCCCCTAATGTCTAAAACCAAAGAAACAAATATAAACAATAATAAAAACGATGTCACCTGATAGGAAAATAGTAGTTGTTATTGTGTCTCACATCTTCCTCTGGTTTTACGTCCAGAAACGGCATAAACGCCTTCTATGAGTCGAGGATTGACCTCCCATCCAATTTTCTTAAAAATTGGCAAACAGAGCCTTTTACGTCAGATTCCCAAGACGACACTAGCTGCTTCCATGTTAACTGTAAAGAACATAAAAGAAAAAAAAATAGCATATATACAATACAACTAAAAATAACAATAAAAAGAAAGAATAAATACGGGTTGCCTCCCAAACAGCGCTTGATTTTTAGTCATCGGCTTGACTTCTGGTAATGACTCAAGTTGGATTATGTAGAGTCATGGATGTTTTCAGCCTCTCAAACTCGTCTCCAGTGTAGTTCTTCAGTCTTTGCCCGTTAACTTTGAATGTTTCCTTGTCATTGTTTTGAATTTCAACAGCTCCATATGACAAGACTTTCGTGATTGTAAATGTGCCAGACCATCTTGATTTCAACTTTTCTGGAAAAAGTTGAAGATGTGAGTTATACAAAAGTACTTGTTGACCAAGCTCAAAATCACATTGTAGAATGCGTTTGTCATGCCATCGCTTTGTTCTCTCTTTGTAGATTTTGGCATTTTCATAAGCTTCATTTCTGAATTCTTCCAAAGTATTGTGTTGTAACATTCTTTTTTTCTCTAGCTAGTTTCATTTCCATGTTCAGGCTTTTCACAGCCCAATAAGCTTTGTGTTCAAATTCGACCGGCAAGTGACAAGCTTTTCCAAAAACCAAACGATATGGTGACATACCAATTGGAGTTTTATAAGCAGTGCGATAAGCCCAAAGTGCATCATCAAGCTTTTTGGCCGAATCTTTTCTTGAAGAATTCACTATTTTCTCCAATATTTGCTTTATTTCTCTGTTTGAGATTTCCACTTGGCCACTGGTTTGCGGAGGATAAGCAGTTGCAATTTTGTGGCGTACTCCATATTTAGCAAATAAAGATACAAATTAGTGGTCAAGGAAGTGTTTACCTCCATCACTTACGATTGTTCTCGGTGTGCCATATCGAGTGAATATGTATTTTTGAAGAAAATAGATCACCACCTTCGCATCGTTAGTTGGTAAAGCAATGGCTTCCACCCACTTTGAGACATAGTCAACTGCTATTAAAATGTATTTGTTGTTGTATGACGAAGGAAATGGTCTCATGATGCCAATGCCCCAAACATCAAATAATTCAACTTCAAGAATATTATTCAAGGTTTGTCAAAAAAAAAAAATTATTCAAGGGCATTTCATTATGTCTTGAAATATTTTCAGTCATTTGACATCGATCACACGAACTAACAAAAACATGAGCATCTTTAAACAAAGTTGGCCAATAAAGTCCACACTGAAGTACCATTGTTGCAGTTCTTGTTCCACCATAGTATCCTCCATATTCTGAAGAATGACAGTGTTGTAATACCTCATCAATTTCTTCTTCTGGAACAAATCTTCTTAAAAGTTGATCACAGCAGTGCTTGTAGAGGTATGGATCATCCCACAAAAAATGTTTGACTTCGGAAAAAAAAAAATTCTTCTGCTGGTAAGTTAATTCAGGTGAAATAATATTGCATGCAAGGTAATTGACAATATCGGCCTACCATGGAGCATTGGTTGTTTGCATAGCGTATAGCCTCTCATCAGGGAATTATTCATTGATTGGTTGAAGTCCATGTGCTTCTTTAACTTTCAATCGTGATATATGATATGTGACAACATTTTCTGAGCCCTTTTTGTAATGGATTTCCATGTCAAGTTCTTGAAGAAGCAGGATCCATCGAATCAACCTTGGTTTTGCATCTTTCTTTGCAAGCAAGTACTTGACTGTTGAATGATCTGTGTACACAATTACTTCAGAACCAATCGAATATGAACGAAATTTATCAAATGCAAAAACAATTGATAATAACTCCTTCTCTGTTGTTGCATAATTCATTTGAGCATCAATTAGAGTTCGACTGGCATAGCATATCACAGGTAAGACTTTGTTCTTTCTTTGACCCATCACTACTCCAATAGCGCAATCACTTGCATCACACATCAGTTCGAATGGAAAATTCCATTCGGGGGTAGAAATTACTGGTGCTTCTGTTAGCTTCTTTTTCAGTAAGTTGAAGGCTTTGTGACATTCTTCATCAAATGTGAAAGTGCATTCATTTGCCAACAAGTTGCACAAAGGTTTTGTGACGAGAGAAAAATCTTTGATGAAACGCCTGTAAAGTTCTGCATGTCCAAGAAAACTACGAATACATTTTACTGATGTAGGAGGTGGAAGTTTTTCGATTACCTCAATCTTGGCTCGATCAAATTGAATGCCTCTGGAAGATATATGGTGTCCTAGGACAATTCCTTCTTGTACCATGAAGTGACACTTTTCCCAGTTCAAGATCAAGTTTGTTTCTTCACATCTCTTCAATACAAAAGACAAGTTAGTCAAACAGTCATCAAATGACACTCCAAAGACAGAAAAATCGTCCATGAAAACCTCAATGAATTTTTCCACCATGTCAGAAAAAATAGACATCATGCACCTTTGAAAAGTAGCAGGGGCATTACAAAGACCAAAAGGCATTCATGTAAATGCAAATGTACCATATGGGCAAGTGAAAGTTGTTTTCTCTTGATCCTCCGGTACAATGGGTATTTGATTATATCTAGAATAACCATCAAGAAAACAGTAATAAGGGTGACCTGCAAGTCGATCCAACATTTGATCAATGAAGGGTAAAGGAAAATGATCTTTGCAGGTTACCTTATTTAGTTTTCGATAGTCAATGCACACCCTCCATCCAGTGACTGTTCTTGTGGGAATATCTTCATTGTGTTTGTTCTTCACTACAGTCATTCCTCATTTCTTGAGAACAGCTTGTATTGGACTCACCAATGAGCTATCTAAAATTGGGTAAAAAATTCCAGCATCCAGAAGCTTTAATACTTTCTAAAATTGGGTAAATAATTCCAGCATCCATAAGCTTTAATACTTCAGCCTTTACAATTTCCTTCATATTAGAATTGAAGCAACATTGATGTTCAACCGTTGCTTTGTAGTTCTCCTCCATTAGTATTTTGTGCATACAAGTTGAATGACTGATACCTTTGACATTGGAAATAGACCACCCAAAGGCAGTTTTGTGATCTCTGAGAGCTCTCAACAACTTATTTGTTTCAACGTTAGTCAATGATGATGAGATGATAACGGGTAGAGTTGAATTATTTCCTAAAAATGCATACTTTAAATGAAAAGGAATTGGTTTAAGATCTAGCGTTGGTGGCTTGATAATAGATGGGATTGTGATATTCGTACCTTTCTCTAGCTCTTCAACCTTTCCTTTTGTAATCAATCAGTATTGCATCAAGGGCTAAAATACATCTTTCAATATCATCATTATCAAAATCTATCTCTTCTTTTATAAGACATACCTCGAGTGAATCCTCCAAGTGGCCTTTGTCGAACACTTGTTCAACCATCTTGTCGAAAATGTCAATCTTAAAACAACTATCAGCTTCTGATGGGAATTTGATAGCCTTTAAGACATTAAAGGTGATTTGTTCATCTTGTACTCTCATTGTAAGTTCTCCTTTTGCACATCAATTAGAGTTCTCCCAGTAGCAAGAAATGGGCGACCAAGAATGATGGGAATATCATGATCTTCTTCCATGTCCAATACGATGAAATCTGCAGGGAAGATAAACTTATCCACTTTAACCAATACATCTTCAACCATACCTCTAGGATACTTGATTGATATGCCTGCTAGTTGCAGGGACACGGTGGTTGGTTTGGCTTCTCCAAGTTCCAACTTCCTGTACACAGAAAGAGGCATCAGGTTAATGCTTGCACCTAAGTCACACAATGCTTTCTCAAAATGTGAATTCCCAATCACTCAAGGACTTGTAAAACTCCCTGAATCTTTGAGCTTTCGTGGCAATTTCTTCTGTAGAATGGCACTGCACTCTTCGGTTAGGCATAGAGTTTCATGTTCTTCCAACTTTCTCTTATTTGATAAAATTTCTTTCATGAATTTGACAAAGTTGGGCATCTGTTCAAGAGCATCTGCAAAAGGATTGTTAATGTGCAGTTTTTTAAAGATATCAAGAAATTTAGAAAATTGTTTATCCAATTTAGTTTTCTTCAATCTTTGTGGAAATGGGATTTCTTGCACATTTGGTGGTAGCACCTCGGTGGAAGTTTGTTGTAGCTCAGCTTCACGTCCCTGTTCATGTGTATGAAACTTATCTTCTTGTGATGCAAGAGGTTCTGGTAACACTTTTCCATTTTTGAGTGTAATCGCTTGCACATGTTCTGGAGGGTTCGTTTCTGTGTTGCTCGGCAATTCTCCTTGTGCTCTTTCAGCTAGGGTGGTGGCAAGTTGACCCATTCGTACTTCTAATTTTCTGATTTATGCACCTTGGTTTTGGAACTGTTGCTTGGTTTCATTGATGAATTGGTTAGTTCTTGAGGCAAAATTTGACACAAAATTTGACATCGTCCTGTTAAAATTTGACACAAAATTTGCTTCTTTATTTTGAGCAGAATTTTTAGAATTGCTTACCAAATGGCAGTTGGTAGTTGAATGTGAGTTTCCACAAAAATCACATGTTGCTGATGTGGATTGAATGGCATTTACCCTCATTGTTCTCAGTTGTTTGGTGAGAGTAGTGACTATGATAGCATCTATCTCGTGCACACCAATCAGTATTTTCTGTCGTTCAGAAGGCCATCCATAATTGTTCGACGCCATTTCCTTCAATAGTTGATAGGAATCCTCTATGGTTTTTGCCATTAAAGATCCTCATGCAGCCGCATCTACTAAGGTTCTAGTGTTTCCACTCAACCCATTGTGGAATGGTTGAACTTGCAACCATTTGGGAAGTCCATGGTGGGGGTACTTCCTAAGCATTTTCTTGTACCTTTCCCATGCTTCGTACAGATTCTCCATGTCGTGTTGCACAAACTAAGTGATTTCATTCCTCATTTTTGCTATTTTAGCTGGGGGGAAAGAACTTAGCTAGAAGTTTTTGTGTTAATTCTTCGTAGGAAGTGATACTACCTTGAGGAAGTGAATTGATCCAGTTCTTTGCCTTGTCCCGTAATGAGAATGGGAATAGTCTCAACTTGATAGCATCTTCTGAAACTCCATTGTGTTTAAAAGCATCACATATTTCTAAAAAAATAGATGTGCATTAGGATCTTCACTCGGGAGTCCACAAAATTGAACCGATGTTTGGATCATCTGAATAATTGCTGGTTTAATTTCAAAATTATTTACAGCAATTGACGGCCTTTGGATGCTTGTGTTGGCATCTAAGATTGTTGGGACAGCGTAGTCACGCAAGGCTTTTGATTCATTTTCTATTAGTCCACTCATTTTTCCTTTACCCTTTTCTATCCTACGCAATATTTGTAAGTTTTTTCAATTTCATGATCAAAAGGTAAAAGTGTTGAGTACTTGCTCCTTGTAACTCTTTTTGACTTTTTATTTTTCTCAATTTTGAAAGAAAATAGAAAAACAACAACAGTTAAAAAAATTACCACAGTAAAAAAATAATTATCTACCGACACAAAAAAAAAATCTTGCGAGCAACCAAACATTTTTTTTACCAAGGTTACTTTTTTTACTACAGTAAAATATTAACAAATATGCGACATAATCTCAAATTAACATTAGGATTAACTGGTATTCATATTAATTAATTATATTCCCCGGCAATGGCGCCAAAACCTTGTTGTATTAAATTCGCAAGTGCAAAAATCGTAACAAGTAATAAAGTGATAGATAGGGTTGTCGATCCCATGAAGAATAAATAATTAATTACCAAAATTGATTAACTCTTAATTTATTTGAGAAACCGAATTTCAGATTGTTCCAGCGAGAAGATTAACAATTTACTAAATACAGGTAAAAACTTTTAACAAAGTAGGGCGTTGAGACAATAGTATAACAATGGTACATCAATAAATAAGAGTAGACAATGAGAGAAGAGTTGGGAATCATGATTTCAACGTCATTAGTCTAATCTAACTTTAATTAAGCATATTGTTACGAGTTTCACATTCAAAATGGTTGTTGGTTATCACCATTTATGCTTTATGTACTCTTTCTCAAGTTATACATAAATTCTAGAGCTTTACAACTAGAAAATAAGTCTAGTTACGAAGATGTGCACATGTATGTTCGGTGGTGATTTTATCAACCACGTGAAAACCATAGATATATTTCTACTCTATTGAGAATTCACGGTATTTACTTCAGAGTTATTTCACAAAAATCTCCTCTCGGTTTCAATTCGATCCTTAGTTCATCCAAAAGTTGGCCAGAATTTTAAAAGCATTATATTCACAAATAAATACACCAACTATTTTGATATTGTAACAATACGTTTAATTTAGATTAGATCATCATAATTAAGCTACGATATTATCTAAGCAAAGTAAATTTAGCACACATAATGGAATATAGAGTAAGACTATAAGATAAATATAACATCATCAAGTAAAGAGAGTTTATAGATTGTTACAGATTTTTTACTTCCATGAAGCCTCTAGTGGACTCCCCTGTACAAACTCTGAACTACTCCTCCAAATTACAAACTTCTAGCGAATACTACTACTATAGAAAGACTACTAAGTGAAGAGAGATTGAAGAAGATTGATGTGTTCTAATATGAAAAATGTGACGTCTATTAATAGTTGAACCTAAAACATAAGACGACATCTCGACCGTTCATCCCGTTTTGATCCAATGGTCCAAAGTTGTCATGTAATTGATGAATTATGAATCACATGATTCATGACACTCTATAGTCTTCCAGTTGAAACCTTGCAAGACTGAATATAGACCATTGATTAGCCATTTTCATTCGACGATGATCGAGCGAGAGAGTTGCATATGTATGTTTCAGCTTCGCGCAACTTCACCGTTTTGGTTATAACTTCTGCACCAAATGTCAGAATAACAAACCGCTTCTTGTGTTGGAAAATAGATACATGTGGCTTTCTATTGATATATAGAAACAAACATAAATCAATCTACTCAGGTGTCCGTTAATTTTTTTCAGTTTCGGTTCTTTATTAACAAATCATATTTCAACCTACTAAACATGAAAACAAACACAAAATTAACACAAAACTATCAAGAATAATCAAGTAAAAAGGTGTAAAAGCATGATTATGATGAGTATTTTCCAAGCTTATCAAAAAAAATTGAAATCAATCTCTGCATGAAGACATGGCAATCATGGCTCTTCATTCCGGACAACCTATGTTGCTACACATGTAGACACCATCCCAAGTTCGAAGCATATCCATCTGGAAATTTGAGCTTGCCCAACCATGCTAACACCTTCTTCGTGACCCCCCCCCCCCCTCCCCCCGGTCGTTGGTTCTAAAAATCGCTCCCCACGGTTGGTCAATATTTTAAATCTTTCATTGACTTGATGTTGTCCTTTGTCTTAGTGTCATCCAACACCGTGTTGATGATGTTATCGAAAAAGTTCTCACAGTTCATGACATCTAGACAGTGACGAACCAAGTTTGTGGACCAATAAGGCAATTCCCAAAATATGCTCTTCTGCAACCAATTATGCTTCTGGCCAAAATCAGGGAGGTGTTTGAATTGGGTACCAAACCCCACATGCCCAAGGTGTAAGATCCGGAGGAAGGTTATAAGGAGTGACAAACACTGGCCAACAAGAGTAATTCTTGCCAGACAATCCATACGGTGTGAATCCAACCGTACACAAACCAAGTCTTACGTTCCTTTCCTCTGCTACAAAATCTGGGTGCGTCCGGTCGAAGTGGCGCCAAGCATCCCCAGAAGCTGGGTGAATCATTCGGTCATTAGCCTCTTCAAACTTCGAATGCCATGTCATATGCTTTGCAGTTCTTATGGTATAATACAACCTCTGAAGCCGAGGAGGCATAGGAAAATACCACAATTTCTTCCTCCCAACCTTCAATTTTTGTCCCTGCACATATCTATCTGTGCGGCATATCGGGCACTTATCGCAGTCCTTCGTCTTCTCGCCATAGAACAATAAACATTGTTTTGGACAACCATCATACGTAACGTACCCTAAGTCTGACTCCAACATCGTACAGATCTCTGTCGCGTCCTTTGGTAATAACTTCCGCACCTCCGGCGTGAAACCTCTCTTCGACAAATTAAAAGCCCTATCAGAATAAATAGTACTAGCCTTGTGGTGTGTCTTGTACACCAACCACTCCGACAACCACTGAAGGATACTTATATCTTCATCCGGATACATGTGCACATTTTCTAGGTGCATCAACTTGTAGAACGCCTTTGCTTCTGGATTGGGATCCTCGTTAGTTGCCTCGTCCTCAAATGATCGACCTCTACATGCATCCTCAACCATGTCTAAAAAAATCACATCAACATATATTCGGTTGTTGGGATATCGGTGTGTGATGAGCTGAGGGAATCGAGCACATACAATGGTATATCATCTGTTGACGTTTCGCCATGAATAATCCACTTTGAATATCCATCAGTAAATCCCGACTTATGAAGATGATCTTGTACAACCTTTTTATCGAAAAACCGTATGTTATTGCATTTCATGCAAGGGCACCTAATTTCGCCTCGTAGATCTACAAATCTAGGACCTTGTTGCGTAGCATATTTCATGAATGCCCGAACCCCAAACACAAATCTATTGCTCAAGCAACCATCAATATAATACATATCGTACATACAAGATCTATCGACTTGATAATCCATTATTTATCTAATAAGTTGCAAAATACAAAGCAAAGAATTACAATTTATACTACAAGAAATTTAAAGAGCTAAATAGAATGATCAACGTACTTCTTGAGGCATGAGAGAATGTGCCTCAAGAATGTTGTGTACACCACGATTACCCTCGGTGTGAGTACATTACCTATCAACAAATAAATAAACTTAAGTTAGAATCTAATTAAATAACAACTTATATTGAAAATAAACATATGAGATGGTAAGGGAAAAAATGTGCATACCTTAAGATCTTAATATAGAGGTTTGAGTGATACTTATATAGATGTAACAACTAGATAATATAAAACATACGTATAGTTAATATAGCAATTATCATTAGTTAAAAGTTTTATTAATATGAAATGATGCTTGAAATTATTATGTAAAGCTCTACGAAACTAATTTTTTGCGTTTGTTTGACATACATGTACCTATCATTGTTGAAATTGATCATTAAACTAATGATATATATCAAAATCCGATGAAAAAATCCAAGATATTCAACAAATAGGGCATTCGAGACCAAATTCTGGTTGGAAATAATTATTTATGCATTATATAATACTCCTTGTTTCCAACCGAAATCCGGTCGTGAATGCCCTATATGTTGATGTTTTTGAGTTTTTTCATCGAATTTTGATGTATATTTTATTTTAAACATAGAATCTCATTAACAAACATGAGTTCAAGTTATATTTAATTAGTTTAATAGTATTTGAGGTGTGAATTAAAGTAGTTAGTTATTTATAGTCGATTAGCTAATTAAGTTACCAACTATATACTAAACTTTTTTCCGTTCTTTATTTAATGATATGTAGTGGAGCACTCGTCTCATTTGCGATTGTCATTCGTTACAAATGTTAATACAGATGTTCAAGAGATACTTATATAGATGTTACAACTAAATAATGTAAGATATACGTATAGTCAATATAAATATAGCGATTATCGTTAGTAAAAAGTTTCATAAATATTAACCGATGCCTAAAATTATTATGTAATGATCTACGTAACTAAATTTTTGTGTTTGTGTAACATACATGTACCTATAATTGTTGAAATTGATCATTAAACCAACGATATATATTAAATTTCGGAAAGAAATGCGAAAAAATCAAACCTTTTGATCATACACGACCGGATTTTGTTTGGGAATACTCCTTATTCCCAATCAAAATCCGGTCACGAATGCCCTAATTGTTTAATTGTTTTAGTTTTTCCATCGGATTTTGATGTATTTTTTTATTTTAAACATAGAATCTCATTAACAAACATGAGTTCAAGTTATATTTAATTAGTTTAATAGTATTTGAGGTATGAATTAAAGTAGTAAGTTATTTATATCGATTAACTAAGTTACCAACTATATACTAAACTCTTTTTTGTTCTATACTTCATGATACGTAGTGGAGCACTCGTCTCATTTGCGATTGTCATTCGTTATAAATGTTAACATAGAGGTTCTAGTGATACTTATATAGATGTTACAACTAAATAATATAAAACATGCGTATAGTCAATATGGATATAGCGATTATCGTTAGTTAAAAATTTCATTACTATTAACCGTTGCTTAATTTTTATGTAATGCGCTACAAAACTATTTTTTGTTTTTTTTTAACATACATGTACCTATCTTTGTTGAATTTGATCATGAAAGTGCAAGTATTCTAGCAATGTTAGAAGGTCAATGTTAGAGTAACATTGATTGAAAGAGTCTGTTTTACAATCTTGTTGTGAATATCTTTATTTATTGTTTTGCCTTATTCACTCGACTAATCTAGTTCCACATTTGTGATTATCTTTGGTTATTATCGAGGAAACAAACTTGTCATAGCTTGATCACTCAAAGTTTCCATTATAAGAAGTTTCCTTAATTAAAGCTAACCGCTCAACAAATAAGGAAGGAAGAGTTCGAGTGCAACTAGGAAACATCCAAGTTGAGTTCTGATTTGAAGAAGGAGTCTTTCCTAAGTTAGTTAACTAACAAATGAACTATTATTCAAGAAGAACGCCGAGAACAAGGAAGAGGAGTACGACAAGGAAATTAGAAGAATTACCAACCGTGTACAACATACCTTGAAGTCCAAGTCAATAACCTATATATAGGTGTGAAGTACATCAAGACAAATACAAGACAAGAGCTAATAAATCAAAGAGATTAATTCACGAGTTCTGGAGTGTTGTCTTGCTTTTGCAAAGTTTGTGAGTTGTTCAATTAGTTCTAAATTTAGAATTGAGAGAATAATTCTTGTCAGCTTTGTTAAGTTCAAGCAATTCAAGAGTGAGGAGCTTGAGAGTTGTAAGAAACATATTTTGATAAACCCTTGTGGTATTTTGCCTACGGCTCGGAAGTTAATAGTAATATATTCACTTCTTAAATTTTGAGTTATTTGTTTTCCGCTTCATTATTATCATGTGCGTTGTTAAAGTAACATGGAGAAGTTAACAACGAACACGTATCAACCGATCCACAATTTCAATTGATATCAAGAGCCAAGCACCAACCTCGCCGGTGTTTAGCGTTGATATGTTAAGATGGACAACTCCAACCCCAATAGCAGATTGCCAGTGTTGGAAGGACCAAACAAATATGCATATTAGAAGATCGGACTCAGGGTCCACATCAAATCCATTGACCTGAGAGCATGGGAATCGGTTCTGGAAGGCTACACCATCCCTTATTTACTAAGAGATGGAGATGTTGATCTGGTGCCTAAACCCAAAGGAAAATGGACAGCCAATGAGATTGCTCTCTACAACTTCAATGAAAAGGCTCTCAATGCTATTTTTAGCTGGGTAGGCAATCATATGATTAAACTTATTCAAAACTGCTCGACAGCTAAATCTGCATAGGAAAATCTTGAACTGCATTGTAAGGGAGATGTGGCTGTGAGGGACTCTAAACATAGAAAGTTGCTTCAAGATTTTGAAAAAATAGTGATGGGTGAAGATGAGAGCATTGATAGCTATTTTGAGAAACTGCTTGATATTGCTAACCAATGTCAAAACCTATGATTTGTTATTTCTAATAAAACCATGGTTTACAAAGCTTTCAGATCCCTGTCTACTAAATTCACTGACAAAAGAATAGCTATGAATGAGTCTAAAGATCTTGCAAATATGGATTTTCAAACCTTAATGAACACTTTGAAAGAATTTGAGCTAGAATTCCTAAGTAAGTCTAAGCAACCTGCTTTAGCCCTACAAAGAAGTATGAACTGATCTCTTTTAACTATGGAAACATTACCAAGAAGTTTAGCAAATTAGGCTACAAAAATAAAGGTAAAGAGAAGCAATCTGGTAATGCTAGTCCTGGTTATAAGAAGCTACCCCCTAAATTCATAAAGTACATGGCATCAAAGAGTACTCCTCAAGATGTTGAAAAACTAAAAGATGTCCAGTGTTATGAATGTAAAGGGTTTGGTCATTTTAAACATGAATGTGCTAACGTCCTCCGAGCAAGAGGCAACTCTCATTGGGTTTGTGTAGATGATTTTGATGAAGCTGACTTCAACTCTGGATCAAGTGTTAATGAACACTCAGAAGAAATCAACATTGTTGCGCTCTACACTTAAATTAGCTGGTCAGGAGAAGACTCCAGAAACTGCAATGATCCACGATGTTATTTTAACATTGAGGAACCAACAACAGCATAGGAGATCTTCTTTGGAAATTGGGACAACAAAGACTTGTGTGTATCCCTGTGCAACTAGTCTTGCTTTGTTGCGCACTATATTTCCCAATTCGTCGGTCTTGTTCTTGAATACCCATTTGGTGCCAATGATGTTCACTTTGTCTGGTCGAGGGACCAGTGTCCATACATCATTTCTTTCAAATTGGTTTAGTTCGTCTTGCATGGCTTCAGTTCAAGCTTCTTCCAACAGTGCTTCCTTTACATTCTTGGGTTCTATCTTAGAGGTGTAACTCACGAAGTGCACCATTTGATCATATCTCTTACGAGGGATGTCTCGCGTTCTTATTCCGTCACTTATGTCCCCAATGACCGCTTCAGGTGGGTGGTTTCTCCTGATGTGTGGTGGAGCTTCCAGGTTCTCTGTTTGCATTACTACAGTGGGAGCGGTCTCTGTTGGAATTGTACCCGTCGAAGTGATCTCAGGTTCCTGATTGACTGTGTCAGTTGCACCTCGAGGTGATAGTTTGTAGGGGCGATGTGATTCCTCCTCATCATCAGCATTTGTTAATTCAGTGATCCGAGCTTCAGATGATGTAGTGGCAAAGTCCCTGTAATCGTCAAATTCAACATTAGATGACTCAACTACAGTTTGAGTGCGCAAATTGAATACGCGATAAGCATGACTGTATCGTGAGTACCCAACAAAAAATCATAGATCAGATTTTGATTGAAATTTTCCTCTAGGTTCCCTGTCATTCAGAATATAGCAAGCACAACCAAACACATGAAAATGTTGAACGTTTGGTCTTTTACCTTTCCAGAGTTCATAGGCAGTTTTAGTTGTACTTGGACGTAGGTAAACTCGGTTAGTGACATAGCATGCAGTGTTCACTGCCTCAGCCCAGAACTTGATGGCTAGTTTCTTTGAGTTTAGCATAACTCTTGCCATTTCAACAAGTGTCTTGTTCTTCCTTTCAACAACCCCATTTTGTTGTGGTGTGATGGGGGATGAGTATTCATGGAATATACCCTTGTCAGAACAGAATTCAACGAAGCTTGAGTTTTCAAACTCTCTACCATAATCACTTCGAATTCTTTTAACAGTTAGATCATTTTCAGTTGCAACCGTGTTGCACAGGTTTTTGAAGAAAACAAAGGATTCATTTTTGTCTTTAAGAAATTCAACCCAGGTGTATCTTGAGAAATCATCAACACATACAAAAATGTAACGCTTACCAGAGATGCTTTCCTTTTGAATTGGTCCCACAAGATCCATGTGTAGCAATTCCAGAACTCTTACCGACGGCATGTGTTGCAACTCACTATGACTTGCTCTCGTCTGTTTTCCTTCAAGGCATGACCCACACTTCCCAATTGGCTTTGATCCAAACTTTGGTAGTCCTCTCACACTTTGGTTGTTGAAAAGTTGTGCTAGGGATTTGTAATTTAGGTGTCCAAGCCGTTGGTGCCATAATTCTGCAGTAGATTCTTTGCTCAAGTTGCAAGTGAGTGACCTGAAGGTAGCTTTACAGTTAGTCATAGTGTAACAGTTTTTAGTGCTTCTTAGTCCCTTCAAAACTTTATTTTGACATTGATCTAATACAACACATTCATCTTTGGTGAAGTGAACAAAGAGATCATCGTCACACAACTGACTAATACTAATAAGATTTGCACACAATCCATCAACATAGTGAACATCTCTAAGTTTGGGAAAACCTTCAATATTTAGGGTTCCTCTCCCCATTATCTTTCCTCGGTTTCCATCACCGAAAACAACATCCCCTTTATGTTCATGCACATAGTTGCTTAGAATGTTCTTATTTCCAGTCATATGCCTAGAGCATCCGCTATCAAAGTACCAGGAATTAGAGTAAGACCCTCGTTGAGAAGTAGAGTTGCAAGTAGTAAGACAAATAAGGGGTTTAGAAGATTTCTTAGCCCAAATTTGTTGTGGTGGCATGACGGTTGCAACTGCGGATGCATTCAGTGTGACCTTCTTCTTTCTTCGGTTTCTCCTCTTCTTCTTCTGTACTTCGGGAATAGTAAGGGAGTGAGTGTCTTGAGGTGTCTACAGTTGGTAACAGTAGGGAAGGATGTGTCCTTGTACTCCGCAGTGGTGGCAGGTAGGGATGAACCTTCCTTTAGCAAACCTGTTAACGGAATTCTGGTCAGATACTATTACTGGCAAATTACAACTGACACGTACATGATTGTTTGTGTTGGGATAGTTGAAGGGAATTTCAACTCCCTTGGGTATCCTCTTCTTTTTGGGAATCGATATCTTGTTATTACCCAGAAGCTTTGGTGGGGTGGGACCAGCATGTCCTACTCTTGTTTTCCCAGTTGCAACTCTCTGGGTGTCCAGAACCTTTTCCAAGTTTTCAGTGCCTGGTGTGAGTAACTTCACATTCTTAGTTAGTGCATCCAGGTCTTTCTTGGTGAGATCGCACACTTCAACCAGTGCTTTGTGGGCTCTAAGTGTTGAGTCCAGATCAGTGGACAGAAGATCCCTCTCCAAGGTGAGCGCGTGAACTCTTCTTTCGAGTTCAAGAATTCTGTTGTTCATTCTGACAGGGCTGCCAAAGGTTGATACAATTCTGAGTTGAGCCTCTAATTCAGAGTTTCTCTTGCGGATTGCATCCATATCATTTGTGAGTTCCAACTCATTACTGTCAAGTGAGTTGCTATCGGAGTCTGTTATGATGTGGATTGCAACTCCCATGTTGGCTCTAGAGAGAGTAAAAGATGAAAACGCAAGGTCAGCGACTTCTTCTGTATCATCTTCACTGTTATCAGATTCTTCCTCACTCCATGCTAGCAACGCACGGTTTTTGTTTTTCTCGAGAAGATTTGCGCAATCTGCCCTTATGTGTCCAAACCCTTAACATTCCCTGCATTGAACACCCTTTCCAGACCTTCTGTTGTCAAGTCTATTAGCAGCAGAAGGCTTATTATTAGATAAATCAGAGGGACTTGCAACTAGGTTTGACGGGTTACCTCTATTCCAACGTTTGTTCATTCTGTTGAACTTCTTTGTGAGGAGTGCTAGGGATTGTTTTAGCTCTGAGTTGGGACTGTTCTGTGGAAGACTGGCCTGAAGTGCAACTCCTTTGGATATGGTGTCTCCTTCTCTTTTGAGTTTCATTTCCCATGCGGTCAATGATCTCATGAGATCAGCCAGAGGTAGAGTGTTAACATCTCTTGCTACTTCAATGGCTGAGACCTTCATTGCAAATCTTCCAGGAAGAGATCCTAGGAGTTTATGCACGATTCTGGATTCAGGGAAATCTGCTCCAAGGATGGTGGCTTCACTCGCGAGATGTCTGAGTTTGGAATGGAACTGAGCGATGGTGTTCGTTTCTTCCATGCGTACATAGTTGAACTGGTCATTGAGTAGTTGCAACTTAGATGCGCGCACTTTGTCATTTCCTTGGTGTGCATTCTCAATAGCCTGCCAAGCATCTTTTGTAATTTCACAGTTAGATATACTCTTATATTGGTCATAATCAACAGCAACTAAAATAATGTTTAAAGCTGTAGAGTTATAGTTTGCTAAGAGTTCTTCAGCATCGGTCCATTCCAGCTCGGATTTCACTCGTCCTTGATCATCTGTCAGTGGGGTCCACCCTTTTATAATGCTCTTCCAGGCCTTCTGATCCTGTTGTTTTATGAAGTTTCGCATGCGATTCTTCCAGTAGGAGTAGTTCGTAGCCGTCAGCATTGGTGGCTTGATGGTCGACAGACCTTCCCTCATTTCTTCCATATGAAAAATAATTAAACAAAACAAAGATCTTTAGACCAGAATCTACACTATGTAAATATAGTGACCCGCTCTGATACCAATTGAAAGATCTTAGTATCTGCAATACTTGTAACTGTGTCCAGTTGCACTTAGCAATAGTTGCAACTGTACACTTAAGTATAACAGAAGATAGTTCTTTAACGTTTGAAAGCAGTTTTGCTGTTGCAATTGCGAAAAACAGTAAAACATAAACAATAAAGAACACAAAAGGTTTTTAACGTGGTTCGGTCCAAATGGTCTTAGTCCACGGGGTTTTCACCCAAGTTTTGACTCAAACTGTTTCCTACTTAAGAATTACAATGAAGGATTTAAATCAACTCATATACTAGACTCCCTCTAACATATGCAGTTGCAACACCTAACCCTTAACTTGTTTTCAGAAACACGTTTGAATCGAAGACACACTAAGCTACTCCAGAGACACTCTGACTTAATGTTCTTCACAAATGACTCGATACAAGACTGACTGCTTAATATCTTTTTCAAAGTATCTTCTAAAGGTCTCGAGTCTTCTCTTTATATAGGCGCACCAGAATCTTCTATCGAATCTTCAGTTGCAATCCACTGGCAATCTTCTTTCCAAGTAAGATGAGCACGCCAGCTGTTCTGGTGGATCGCAAGGCTATCCTTCCTTATTAGGGGGATTCCAAATGATCTTCTCGGATTCTTTAATGAACCTGCATGCTTATTAGTCCAGATGCGATAAAGAGATAAGGAATGAAAATCATGATTTAGATGATACCATATCTTTTGAGATAAAACAAATATCCTTTAAGATAATTACTAAATCAAATTAACTCTATCCTAATAATTTTAACCAAAACAATATCAATAAAGATATGACATGGGCCGCATGGTTTAGAGCCCGTCCGAGAGGAGAATCGGCCCTAACAATCTCCCCCTTTGATTTGTTTTGTCAAAATTATTGACCATTCTGCACAATCGTTAGAAAGCATTACTAAGCAAGTAAAACGCGGAGTAAAGCAAAGTACTAAATGTACTGGTTGCAACAGCAGTGCAACCTTCCGCCAAAACGATAATCATTAATCAGAGTAATAAGAGAAGTGCAGAGTGCAGACGCAACTCCCCCTAAACAAAATATGCCTTGTGGCCATTGTTGAAAATTATGTACAAATACTATTTTATAATAATAGTAGTTGTTGTAAATAATGTAAGATATTGGAAATTCCTGTCTATATAAGGAGACATCAAGATGAAGAGAAAAACACTCATTCACAAGTAATATACTCCTTATTTGCTCTTCTTTTCCTATGTTCTTTTAATATATTTGCTCTTCTTTTCCTATGTTCTTTTAATATATTGTTATAATTCTCAAATAATTTTAGTTATTCTATAACATTATGAAACAAATTAAGATTTTAGTGAATTTTGTTTAACATTAATTTTCATCCAAACGACAACTCTGAGGAGAAGACACGCACCAAAACAAAAGTAGGTTTGTAATCTTAATAATAAATGGAAAGTTAATTTGATGACGTACCTCTCGCACGAATTGAGCTTTCACTTTCAAACGTCGTCACTTAATTCTTGGACTTGCATCGCTCTAGTCTCATGTACCATGTTATTAAGACATTGATTTTCTGTAAGTTACGAAAAAATAAGGACTATTTTTTGGACTAAGACTGCAATTCGCCTGTCACATATTCTTTTTTTTCATTTTGAATAGTTAGATAAATGGTGTTTTTCTTTGTAATATGTTTTCAAGATTGATAATGGCGCATGAAATTTCATTAAAATGTGTGATTAGTTAATGTTACCTTGACCTTACTAGCTATAGTCAAAGAAAAAAATAAATATTAAAGTGCACTAGCTGCTTTGTGAAATGTTGGTGGTGTTTGCAAACTCTTAAAAAAAGGTATAATCAGCTTTTTATTTGAATAAGTGATTTTGGGGTGTTTGCAAATCTAGCTTTTTTTGTTACAAAACTTTTTTTAAGCTAAAAAGCTCACAATCTTCAAGCTGTTGTGGGGGTGCTTTTGGCTTAACTATAAATTGTGAACTTTTACTTTTCCACTAGAGTTTGCAAACACCACCGTTATATCAGATTAAACCCAAACAAAATGAGATACTGAAATTCAAATGAGGCACGTACACAACAACGTACATACTAACTTCTTTTTAATGAATAATATTTCCTACTTACTAACTTTAAATATATCTATCAACAAATCATTAGTAAAAATTTCATGGTAATAGTAAATAGTTTAGCATGGTAGTGGATATTGTTGTCATTAATGCAATAGGTAGAGTTTTTTTTTCGGTAAAAAGAATTTTATTCAAAAAGAGAGTATAAGGAATACTCCAAAAACAGGGTTCAACAAATATAATACATAGAAAATTTTGACCATTCTGCAAAGTAATACGTGAAATGCGTAAATCTCCCTTTAATCCAAATCCAAGCGCGAATCTTTACAATGTCGACCACTTTCAATATAGTTATACTTTCTCCCTTGAATATCCAATTGTTTCTTGCTGACCATAATGCCCATGTCGTGAAGGACCAAATACACGACCCAAAACATTACTACGAATATGGGTGGAAGATATATATTCATGTATTTTAGGCAATAACACTTACCAACAATAATATAAAGGATTTCACATCTCTTGTTTTCTAACTTTGCAAACAATCTTGTTTTCAATATACGATACAAATGACGAAAAATCTCTTGTTTTCAAATCCAAGCTTTTCAATATACGATGGCGTTGTGACGAAAAAAATCATATACGATACAAATGAATAATTGCCTTATCGAAAAGAAAAATAAATAAATAATTTTCGGTCTTGTAGCATATATGGTTGTATTTGATCTATAGTATATGAAAATAAGAAATTTTCTCTTTGCTCAAGTTAGGTCAAATTAATTAATAGACGAGTATTTTGTTTGGTCATATCCCTAGCCATGAGATCAATAAGAATCTGTGATGCACCTATATCGATACTAAGTCGACTATTCAGTATCTGATACATATCGATACTAATGCAAATACTGATACCCAACGTATCTGATGCGCCACGTGGCATATCCATTAATTTTGAAAAATAAAAAAATTCGATATGTATCCTATACGTTTGCTCGGCGTATCGGAACTATTGTGTGTCTTTTTTACAAACTTTTAATATTTGGTGTGTTAAAGACAATGTAAATTGCGATGTTTAGTTTCAATTTCAAAGTGAATTACTTGAAAACATTACTGTTAATTCACTTTCTTTTGTTATATGTGACTTTATGTAGTCATTAGCCGAGTATCGAGCATCTTGATTTTGTAATATTACAAGCTTTTTAATTGCTTTGAACTTGTAAATTGTCATTGGTGTTTATATGTTTTCTTTTGAATTTTGATGCATGATTTCTTTTAATGTTACAAGTTACAACCTTTTTTTTTTTTTGTATTTTCAATTTTTCATGTTTAATTTTTAAATTATTATTGGTTAAAAATGAAAATACATAATATAAATATTAAATATTAATATATATATATATATTATTGGTTTTACATGTGATTTTTTGAACAATGAGGGGTGCATATATATTATTGCTGATATTTGAAAAATCACATTTAATAAAGCCTCACTATTCAAAAAAATTTACATGTAAAACAAAAGTTGTTGATTCAGCCACCCGCTCTTACAGTGAAGCTTGGATTCAATATAGAGCGTTCTATATATCTTGTGTTTCGATAATTGTACATGTGGAGATTCGACCTATTGGAGATCGATCTACCAGATGATTCGATTTTTTCAAGATCCGATCTACCAGAAAATTCGACCTACTGCCTAGTTCATACTAATGTGTCGATGTGTTTTTGAACAAAGTTGATCTTAGTGACCTTTTTGGAGCTTTAGATTAATATAGTTGATGTATTTGGTCTATTTTATATTAGTTTATTTGTTTGCGCGTAACTCATACGAGTTTATACCAAACTAACTTGGGTTCACACAAATTATATAAGAAGAGCTTAACATAATGCTATTACTTAACATAATGGGTTTTTTTCTTTTAACATTCAGGAGCTTTTTTATATTTGTTTTGGCATGGCATTTAAATTAAGATTTTGTTAGTTTTTAAAAATATCAGTGGAATAATTTACGTGAAATTCTAATTCTTGGGAAAATGCTGGGGCATTTTATAAATCTCTAAATACTACGGGATACTTTGGGGTGAAGCCCAAATTAATAAGGGAGATATTGGGGTATCTTTATTTTATTTTATTTTTACCTTTGAATGTGAATTGCTCATTGGGCATAATAAATTCTTACCTTTGAATGTGAATTGCTCATTGGGCATAATAAATTAGAATTTATTTCCTAATGTGGAACGTCTGTACATACACAGACACAGTATGTGTCTGTTCAACTAGCGTTACCCATTCTTTTAATGTAAAACAAAAAACTAGCAACTCAAGACTACTTGTGACGTCTTTTTTTAATGTAAAAAGTATTTTAAGTTTATCGATTTCTTTCGGGTCAATGAAATTGCGTCTATCCAATTGGTAAACACATTACTCTTTGGTTATAGATACTTTTTATGTATATATATTTTTCTTACAAATATTACCAACAAGTTTTTGTTTTTTTCAAAGATAATTTTCTCACATTGAAAAAGTTGCGCAACCGCGTTCACGCGTCAAAGTGTAATAACTAAGTATGCGTAGATAACCGCGTTGTAAACTTGAAAAATTATCATCTAAAAAATAAAATGCGCACACAAAAGAAAATGGACTTGAAACCAGTACTCTGTCCTCCCAAATAAACAGTGCTTTTGCATCCTAACTTTTCTCCGTATATAATGCTTTTAATAGCAACTAATTAACATAATCTTGTTCCATAAAGTTTACACTTGGATTCAGAATATGCAAAAGAAACGATGTTTAAGCTCATATGTATTTGTAAGAGCCAAACTAGGGATGGCTATTAAAACCGAAGTTGATCAAACTAACTGATAACTAGCTTAATGGTTTGGTTTTCAACCAAACTGGATGATCTGTTCAGTTGGTTGCCAAAACTAAAATTATATATGATTTAA
The DNA here is from genome assembly GCA_948329865.1 of Linaria vulgaris. Classification (NCBI taxonomy): domain Eukaryota; kingdom Viridiplantae; phylum Streptophyta; class Magnoliopsida; order Lamiales; family Plantaginaceae; genus Linaria; species Linaria vulgaris. Next base: position 115,846,064 of record OX415250.1, on the reverse strand, counting down.
TTTAGGTTAATACCCCAATTCGTCGGGAAAAAAAAAACCACAGGTGATTAGAACAAAAAAAAATAAAGCCCTTATCCCCTACCCGGTATCCTTCACCATACTTATGATAATCCGTAGGTTCGATTCATGAGACACATCTCCATGTCACTTAAACTTCCCGTCATACAACACATATACATGGTTGGCTACATGATATGAGCCTCCACTGATCTTCCCCTGCAGGGTTCTAAACCGCTGGTAGTCAAAACACCGACTGGGTGACGGTTATAGTCCCTGTTATGGTGAGCATTGCGACGGTACTTGAAGATTCCATTTTCAATGCATTTCATTTCAGCATCATGCCATTATTTCCATGGTTTATACAAGTAATAGCACAACAACAACTATCCAAACCAAAACCAGAATAAAAAATTCATGCACCATTATTTTTCAGAGCTTTTACAAAATATGTATCACACATCTCTTTTGAAGTTCAAACATTAATCCAGAATGTTCATAAAGTACCCTTAATGTGCCACAAGCAGTTAAAATGAGATTCTTGCAAGCACAATCCAGTAGAATGAAACGTACATAACAGAAAAAGGAAAGATGGGAAGAAATAAAATCAGATGCATTGATAAAGTGACTACAACAGCTTTTACACGTACACGAGTACAAGAGAGATCAGCAGAGTAGAATACATTGTCAGTTAAAAAAAAAAACTAAGGGTTTAACTCAATGCGCCAAATTGAAAGAAGATCCACAAGAAACAGTTACAGAGGCCATCGAGGAAAAAGTCCAAGGAGAAAGCAAGATCCCAATATTTTTATGGCATTGTAAAGCAAATTCAATCAATGAAATGTTTTATGCAAGCATATTAAAATGCCTGGAAGATGAGAACTCAAATTATACCAAAATAATAGATCATGACGACAAGAAAAACACGAAAATTCTATCAACAACAATCTCAATGAAACTGAAACAACATAGAGTACATGACGCCTATAGTATAAATTCTCCAATTCTTTCGACTATCTAGTGTAGAAGATTTCTGGAGAAATAATATAGTCAGGCTGAGGGGTTCCGCTAAATCCCACACTTGCAAATATGACTCATCGGGAACTCTATTTTAAGTTGGATAACCACATGACGCTTTTTGAAGCAATGAAAGCACAGACATAACACCAAAATTGGTGAATGTCAACAAACTACAAAAGTGACTGAAAGAAAAAGTACTGTGGGGAGTGGAAACCTCAAAAGTAATGTAGTTCACTAATATGCCGCAGCATGACTTGCCATAATAAGGAAGAAATAAAAATGATTTCCATCAATCTTAAATGGGGAAACATTGATCTCAACATCAAGAAGCATTTAAACAAGTGGAAAACGGATATTTCAAATAAGAATAAACGCGTAAGAAAAGAGCAATTAGAAACCGTAATGAGTACATATTAAGAACTTTTAGAGAAACGAGGGTTAAGCTACAGATTAAATGTTCTTGAGTTCTTGAACCAACCAAAGCAAACTTTAAGATGGCTAGTTATAGACAGTCATATAAACATTAACTTCGAGTCGACCCAATATTATTGAAACCTATTCCAAAGAATGATGCAGCAGAAGCAAATACAACAGTACGAGATATTAACAAGCAAAGAAAAACCACAGTTTAGAAGTTAAGAACAAGCAACTGTCTCCATGGAAGTTTTAGCAATAGCTACAGCCTACAACTACAGAATTCCAAAAGTTAGTACATGCGTACTTGCATCTTTGGTTCTTATCACATCACTGCAAAGCAGATAAATATGCAGCACAAAGAGTGCACTTCTTGAAATTCATGGGAAACATGCAATATCAAGAACTATATATTGTGAAATTTCTTGTTTGCCATCGGTGTGATGGATTTATTCCTTTAAGACATCATGCAAATTCATAAACTTATTTAACTGTGTCTCACGTACACAAATATGAATAGAAACATAGAGCAGATGACGTGATCTTTCTAAACCATTATGGAGAAATTCGTCAATTTGACACAATTGTATTAACATGTAACAGGATCTAAGTGCAAGCTCGAAGCAGAATAAATTTCTTCATATTCTTAGGGAGTAAAAGTGAGAAAAAAATAATAATAATCCTTTGATATCCAACATGTACGGATATCGATCAAACTGATTTGAAAAATAATCGTATATATAAATATAATGTCTAAAGGTAACATTTACAACAGCCTACAAGATCCTATTGAAAAAGAAAATCATAAAATCATATTTCAATTCAATTATATGTGACTGCAGTAATTGTACATATTTCAATTCAATCATAAAAGCCAAGAGAGCATATGTACATCTACTAGCACTAAACCCCAGAACAGCAGAAGCTATTTGCTATTGACTTTCCCTTCACCAATACCAAATCACTTTACTCGAACTGCTTAAGTGCTTATACATCGTAGACGAGACTAAATTATGACTATGTCACTACTAGTCTCGAATGCTCAAAGCTAAAACAGATGAAATGCATGACAATCTTCAGCCTGAATGATGTCAAACATCCCATATTTGGGCAAGAATCAAGAATAATTATCATCGGCAACCATAAGTGGGAGCTTGAATCCTTGTTTAAGACTTTAGATAATTTTTTAACCGATCTACAGTTTGGTTCTCACATTTTTTAACCTATACCCAATGAACATTCCACTAAATAAATAAATATGAACAGGATATTACAAAAATCCGAGTATCGTGGCTGCTATAATGTACCAGGGACTTATGCTGATCTCCACCGGCAATGCTTACAAATCCTGGAAACGCACAATTAAGCAACCCATAAGTCAAATTGACCAATTAGGAATCTGGACCTTTTTGTAAGAAATTAATATCCAACATTATGAGAGAGAAGTCACCTACCGATCTTAGGATGTCGATAGTTAGTCATACACCAAGCAATAAGTGCAGTTCTCCCGCAAGCTGCACGGAGTCGATCAGTAAAGTCACAAAATCTAATCGACTGCACTCTCATGGCAAATTTCTCAGCCATCTTTAACTGGTGAACTTTCCTTCCACTCCTTTGCAGCAGATGGATGAATACGGGAAATGCGAGCAATAAATGTTTTCTCACTAGAGGCTATTATAGTAGAGACAGAGTATTTCTTTTCACAATAACCCTGTTCCAAAATCCATTTATGCAACTTGTATCTTGGTTTGATTCGTTTCTCCAAGTCGTAACATAGATATGCAGGAAAAACATCAAGGTAGTCCAGAGAAGATCCCATATCCTTGCAGAGGAATTCCAGTTTTTTCTCAATAACGCTCTCTTGTTGGTTAAGAAACTTTGCAGACAAACTCACCATTGCACAAAGTTTTGAGTATTCAATGCCACATCGAAGAAGAAAATTAAACCGTTTCTGCAGTTGGCAGCTACTGCTGTTTAATACAACTAACGCTTTTACTGCAAACTTATTCTCTCCAAACCCAACTTTATGTAAGAAATTCAACTTTTTAATTGCATGGGCATGAGTTCTTTTAGCTTGTAGCTTCAATAAATTCTCTGTGTAGTGTTTGTCCAAATTCTCATCCGTATGCCGAATGGTATAAGTATCCAACAAAAAATGGTCTCCATTTTTCATTTTCTCAAAGAACCACTCACCAAGATTCATCGCCCTCATGACATGAGGTAGATTACCAATCCTATTCCTGCCAAAAACATAAGGGTATTTCAGCTTAAGGGACTTCAACTCATCTCTTCTCATTCCAAAGTGCTCCAACAATCCAGACACCGAAATCACCCGACTCTCCAAATCAAAACCAAAAATCTCAGGTTTCGACAAAAGAAACGGTCCAATGCGTTCATTCCCAATGCCCAATTCACAAAAAAACCGAATCTTTTCCACCAAAACCTCTTCCGAATACTCAATGAAAACGCTCTTGTTCCTCCCCATCACATCACCAACCTTCCCCATCTCACAACCAAACTCATAAAACAACTGAATCTTCCGACAAACCTCAAGCACGCCCTCGACACTCCCCTCCACCAACCCCGCCAAATCACAATCGACAAAAACCCTCCTCAAATCACTCAACAACCCCTCCATCCCACTATACAAAACCCGAGGGAACGCCAAGCAGATACCAATGACACCAACACAATTAAACCCATAAACACCCCTAATCTCATCCACCCTCCTCTCCAACTCCCCCGGATCGATACCAAACACCAACCTCTCCTCACTCAACAACAGTCCCAGTCTACTCCACGGAAAACCCATCCCTGCTAAAGCACACACAACATTAAACTGCTCCCAATCGGCGAGAAAATACGTGTTGGGGGGGAAAAATCGAGTCTTTTCACTATTACCACTACTAGTCAACCCAATGCTTTCTAAAAAGAAGTCTAATTCGTTAACGGGGTGGTACCTTAAAAACCGCTCGAACGAATTCGTGAAGGTGTGCGGCGAAAAGGGTATCTCGGAGACCATTTTGGATAAGGAGTGAGGGGAATTGACGGCGATGTGCTCGGCATATAAAAAGGGTAAAGAGCGGGTGGTGTGGAGGTAGTCAGTGAGTGCCTTTTGGGATTCTTGAATGGCTTTGGATCTGTGCTTCCATGGGATTTTGGAGAAGGGTTTTGTGGTGACGCTGACGGTGGAGAAGTAGCGGGTGAGTACGGCGGCGGTTGTGGTGGTGAGGCGACGGAGCATGGTCTGGCATTGGGGTTTAAGGATTTTAGGACAGTGGGTGGGTTTTAGACTTTTGTTTGACAGAATCTTTAACCTTTTAAAAAAATAGAATCATGAAATAAATAAGTATTTTTTTAAAAAAAAAATATTGTTACCACAATTTAAAAAAGAAAATATTAGATATGTCCATAGATTGTCAAATATTATGGGGAAAAAAAAAAGTTTTTAATACTCAGCCCCAAATATAGTGAAAGTAATGAGTAAAAGAATGATGCAACAACTTACATGAAATGCAATTTAGCTTGAGTTTACTAGTTTTTGAGGTTTAATGCTTTTACATTCAATTAATGATTAGAAGTATCGACACTAATTTGAAATCTTGTTTTCACCAAATGTAAGGATCTTTTGCAGGCGCTTATCAAAATAATTTATTAGCTTATTCTATTGTTAGTAATAAAAATTTACTCAAGGGTCACTTTGTTTCAGTACTTTGCTAACTCTTATTGCATGGATTAAAAATTCGCTCCGTTTCCACCGAAACGGCCGAAAAAAATCGGAAATTTAGCTCACCGAAACGAGTCACTTGTGCAATTTCGAAACCATTGCTTCTGCCGCTTATTGCTTAAAATTAATTAATAAAGTGCATGGACCAATCAGTGCTTCTATTGTTTTAGTTTAACGGTATTTAATGCTTGCTGCTCTTCACAATTGATCTGGTTCCTCAACTCTCCAATAATTTATTGCTAAAGTTTTCTGTTCAGATAACAATTTACAGATCTTTATTCCCACAAAAAAACAAAAAAGTCTTAAGAAAAAAAAAGGTTTAAGAAAATATTCAACAAAAGCATTTGGATTTATTTTTTTATGTGAACTTCTTTAATAAGTTGTCAACAAGTTTGTAAACAATTAATTTATGCTGGCTTTACCAAACTTTCTATGTATTATTTATGTGATAAGAAAATATTTTAATAATTAATTACTCGTGAAAACTTTATTACATTTTTTATATAATGTTTCGAAGTCTTTTCGAAACTCTTCGAAATGTTTTCGAAACTTGTCGAGACGTTTCTAATATTTTGTCTACCGAAACTTAGTCCAAAACCGAAATTTTGATCAATGTCTTATTGTTCAAACAGGTACATGATGTTGATGTTGGACACATGGTTCTAGTGGATCAGCCTAAGGCTTCATTAGAGATGCTGAGGAGGTGGATGAAGGGCTCGCTCTCTGGTCGGGCTTCTAAGCCAGAAGCTTTGGTTTCTTCAATGTGAATATATCGCCAAAGTTTGGTTTGTTACTCATGGACATGTTATGGCATCTAAAATTGTTGTAATGAAAGATTTAAGACAAATGTTGGATTTTGATATCCAAGAAGGCTGCATAATGTGTTGTACGTCCGTGCTTTGTGATCTAGCAACTTATTGCCATCACGCTGAGAGAGTTTCTCAAAATGTACATAGGTTTTGAAAGGATTTTCTAGTATGCACCGTTGGTCTAGTTTCACTGCTAGTACTAGGTATGAAGAGAATCATTTCGAATGGCTTTTTTGGACTAGGTTGCATGCAAAAAGTGCATATGTGTGATAACCGAAAGATTCGACGATTTAGAGGTTGGACTTGCAGCGACTGATGAGTTTAGAGAATAAGATGAAATCAAACTTAAGAAAATGTAAATATCATCACGCCCCTTTTTTTTCATGAATATTTTCGCTCTTTACAGTAACAAAATAACTTTATTTTATTTTTCACATCTGTCCTTTGGACCTTACTAAAAATTATTACATATAGTTGTGTGATGATGACAGTTAGAATTAGATCAAAATGTTACATGCGTAAACATGCATAAGGATGTCAATGCATTATATTTTTCTTTACTTTTTACTATATATATGCTAGCAAAGTACCCGTTTTAGTTCACTACTGATCATTTAGTCTTATAGTTAAGATAAGAAAATAGTTAATATAGGATTGGAAAATTAATTAATGTGAATCACTACCAATTGGTTTTTTACTTTTTCTGCTCTCTGTCGTAGCCATCAGCTCAAGTTGTGATGAAAATCTATTATATCTGCGGATATCCAACAGTACCCTCATTATCCATCTTTATTCAAAAATTACTCAAATTAATGTTGAAGTCAACGTAGCTAAATACATAATCATGAAGCACTCGTGTAACTCTTATATCTAATCTGCGGATATTTGAATCTGTCGACAAACTAGCTAGAACCATGCATCTCTTAAGAGTTAAGAGTAATTTAGCGATTTGGTTACAGATCGTTTTTAACAAGTAACCTTTGAGAAGCTTAATTATTTCCTCTCAACTACTCAAATAACTTGAAAAGGCATACAGTCCAACTATTATGGGCAAATATATCAAACAAACTTTCTGATTCGATGTAATATTAGAAACACCTGAACTGAATCAGAGACATATACAACCAAATAGTTAAAACTGAGAGATTATTAGAAGAATAAATGTCATCAAAATTGTCTTAATCAGGATCACTACCATATAAATTCACATATTCCAAAATGCTAAACATCAGTAGCCTCTAAAAACTACCATTGGATATAAGGATTGACAAGATCATCTTATCCAAAATTAAGTTCCCAAACAATCAATCACAGTGCAAATTTTCATTAATTCTGGGATAGTAATCAATCAAACAATCAGCCTCTAAGGGTTTGAATCACGACGAAGCAGCGTAAATTGGAACCTTGAATCAACGTCGTCCCACTTGAGTCCGATGGCGTCATTCTCCTTCAAGTTCCTCCTCTTGACGAAATCCTTCTTCCAACCTCCCACAAACACGAAACTGTTACTCTTCCATCTCTTGAACGTCAGCGTGTGTTCTGATCCAGTGTCGACGTCCCAAATGACAACTTCAATCCCCAGCATCTCATCAAACTCTGCATTATTAATATGTGGTAAAATGTGCTTGGAGACCATATCAATTCCAATGAGAAGCCTGGAGGAACTGTTGACGTCACTTTGTGTCAATTTTTTCTTGATTTTCCATTCATCGGACAGTAGTAGTACGCTATTATTATCTTTCATCACATAATTCACCATGGGAAGCCCGACGGGATGATCGACTGTTGCAGTACAAGTATTAGTACTAGTAGCCCTGTCTGGTGGGCCTCTTAACATCAATCTTTGTTTCTTGATCAGGGGAGGCCAGCAACAGAGTATCTCATGATTATTATCTGACGAATCAATTGGAATCCGACTTCTTTTCTTATTGGTGGCAGTGGCAGAATACCCGATTCTGAGTTCAAGATCAATAATAGATGAACTTGATGTTTCATTGTGATCATAGTTGAGTTTTTCTTTATCATAAACAGCTTTCAAACTCGGCATTATCAGTACCCGATTATCATTAAACCTTTCTTCGTTACGCTCTTCCATTAAACCAATGAAATCGAGCGTCTTTCTTGGTCGCTTATCATGATCAATCTTGAGTAGTTTGAACAAGAAAGTACCTGATTGTTGTTTTACAGGAGAAACTTTGGTAGTATCGTTCATAATCCGTTCCTTACTCAACTTGATCGAATGACCAAAAAGCGTAAAAGATTCATCATATTCTTCTACTGCAACTTCAGAATTAGCGACACAGAGGAGGAGGCGATCCATTCTTAATAGCCAACCTACGAAATCCCAATATTATTATATCCGTATGATAACTATTTGGTTTTTGTTTTCTAACTTGTGAATTTCTGATTGAGAACTAAGGAACTATATAATGAAATAATTGAATGAATGAAATAGTTGAATGATCGGATGGGTATTGAGAGAGAGGGAGAGCGGGAATTTTTTTTCTATTGCGAGTAGTAGTAAGTCATCAGATTTTTGGTAACTTATTATATTACCGTTGGGACTATTAATCAGATTTCCTAAATCTTAATTAGATAAGAAGTACTTGTTGTGGTTCAAGTTCCGTACTTTCGTATCAACTCTTTGCTTTGACTTTCTTTTTTTTAATATAAGTAAATGAATAATTGCTTTGCGTTGTTTTTTTTTCTTTTTTTTTGTGCAATTATTAGTCAGTTGCCCTTTGCTTTATTTCTTTTGTACACATGCTTTAGTGGAAACTAATTATGTTATTCTCACATCTTTTTGTACATTTACACATTTCGAATATGCATTAAATGGGCCGTTTTTATGATATGAACATATTACATATATAAAATATTATAATATAATCTCCCAAGCCATATTCCTAAGGCTTTTTTTCTTTTTTTATGATATCACTAATTTTCAAGCAATTCCTAAAGTTCTCAATAGTTTTAACATATTTGGCATCTTTTTTCGAATCTCAAGGGAATTTTGTCCAAATTTAGAAGAAAAAGGCTAGTGTAATTATAATTAAGACTAGTGTAATCAGGAACGGAAATACATGAGTTATCATACTATCATTCTATTAAATTGGAAATATGTTCTCAAGAGAAAATGACAGGATATATCCCGATTCGAAAAAATTGAACAATTATAATCGATTCAATTTACTAAATTCTTATACTAAAGAAAATACTTAATTCAATAATCAGGTTAAGAAATTATTCATTGTGAATTTGTCCACTGATAACCACCTCAATAGTCGCAATATGTCGTTTGTAATAGTATTATATGCTTAATAAACATTTTTGTTCAACTAAGTGTTATAAATTCTTTTATGTTTAATATGTTCTACACAATCAAAAATATAGTGAAAACACTACACGACTTTTGATCCATGATTCCCAATCCCTTGCTTTCTCTCTTTCACTAAATCTCTCTTCATCAGTCTTCACCAATTAAAACCCATGGTAACTCCGAACGTATATATAGTCAATGGTCATTAACTTATTATCGCTATATATTTCCAATTTTAAATTAAATACATACATATATATAATTTTTACTTCTAAGTGATATTCCTGAAACCTGCTGAAACCATACAGGCAAGTTACTAAAATGGAAAGATTAAATGTCACCAGGCCAAAATTGTTCTATTGTGTATATATAAGTGTGTGTAATTATTATGGCCCGCAAAAAGCATTGCCGATATGAAATGCATATTAGTTTCTTTTCAAGTTTCAAGTGTATATGGATTATATATGGTATGAAGTTTATAAAAGCATGTGTAATTAGTTAGACCTAATTAATGTCAGGAAATTATATATACTAAAATAAAATATGTTGTCAGGTGAAAATGACAGAAAAAAATCACATAAATTTGGTGGTATACTGTTGATTCGTCTCTTGAGCTTGCTTGAAAGCCAAAAACTAAGCAAACAATTCTTGATTGCCATCTGAAGTAGACTTTTCTGCAGTCGGAATAATCACTGGAGGAGCAATAATAATTGTATTCTCAGTGATCTGCACAGCATTAGCAGCAGTGTTTTGCCTCCTTTCCTATTGGTCCATCCCAACCAAGAGGATAACCAATTAACTGGTAGCACCTGTCAACAATGTGTCCAGTGAATTTGCAGAATGTACACCTCAACTTCTTCTTCTCTTGCTTAGTAAGGGGAGCTTTGTATGGCCTTGTATTGTTGCTGTTAGAGGGAACTGTATTGGTGGCATTAGGCTGGTTGTCATTGTATTGCCTTTGCCTAGTAAACATAGCCAAAGAATCCATAGGATTAGTCACATAAGAATACAGAGCCTTATGATTTTCTTCCTGTAGCTGAATGGAGTATACTTTTGACAAAGTAGGCAATGGATTCATGAGAAGAATTTGGCTCTGACAGCAATCATTGAGACCAACCAGAAACTTTAGCACTTTAGCACACAGTCATATTGTTGCAGATCAGTCATATGCTTGTTGACATTGCAAATGCAGAGACTACAAGAGCAAGAAATAATGGGTCTCTGAGTCTTCATGTCAAGACACAAATCCAGAGGGTCATATCTGGTCTTCATGTCAAGACACAAATCCAGAGGGATATCAAAGAACATGAAATTCTTTCTAATGTTCTTGTCAATAGAATTAAACAACAAAGACATAACTAAAGTGTTTGCTCTTGTCCAATAAGTCAACAAAGTAGGATCATTAGCAGAAGGTCTGGGCAAAGAGCCATCAATAAATCCAGTTTTGTTCTTAATGTTCAATGCCATCACTATATTATTGCTCCAAGACATATAATTTGAACCATTGAACTGTTAACTTACAATAGAGGAACCCGTGAAATCATGCGTTCCTAAAAAATAAATCGAAGAAGAATCTTTGCTCGAATTCTTTGTAGCACTAGCAGTAGAGTTCATCGTATATGATGAAGATGCAAGGGACGTCATGATAGAGAGAGAAATCAATCAAATAACACCAGATTTGGGGGGGGGGGGGGGGGGAATTAGGGCAAATCAGTAGTAACACAATGCAATGAAATTCATCAAATTGCAGATACAAGAATCGTAATGCGGAAGCGAAATTGTTAACCTAGTCGATGATACCATGTGAAGTTATCAAATTGGATCCAAATTTCAACAATGCAACACATAATTCATACATGATCATCACCATCAACAATAATAAATCAAAAGTAAAAATATTAACCGGACGATTTTATTGAATCGACGATTATTGGTGATGATTGTTGTTGTTAAGAGAATCGCTTCTCTCAATCAAAATTACAGCGTTTTCGATCAAAAGAAAAGTGAATGAAATTAAGCTAACAAACGGATATATATACATATATATACATATATATATATACATATATATACATATATATATACATAACGGGTGAAAGCTCCAACGGTCAAAAGTTACTACAAATGGAAAGTCTGTTATAACGGACAACGGAAAATTGCCGAAAATGGAAACCTTCACCAAAATTATTTTTATGTAAAATTCAAGCTGACATGATGAATTATATCATCTAATATTATCCATGGCCCGACTATCTGTCGAATATGAAGCTGGACTACACCCACCTGAACTATGAAGGTTTTTGCAACTTGTACCCTAAACAAATTTAATAAGCCTTTTACCCTCTAAACTATGCACGTATGTTCGATTTGCTGAATCAAAAAGCATATATCCTCAGTTTTTGGGAGTTTCGCTCATAGACTAATCAAGATTTACGTATCATATTAAAACATGAACTTGCAGATTGAATATGTAATTATTGGTCGGGTACAAAATACGATATAATTAGTATAAATAAACCAGAATAATAAAGAACATGCCGGGGAAATAAACAAATTAGAAAATGAATAAATTGCAACTATACATATAGAATAAAATCTAAATTTCCATTAAACAAAAAAATCTACTACAAAATATGATATATCGATCATTCATATCCTATCGATCATCTTATCGCGTACATGGACGGGGTTTTCCTTTTGAATTTGGATCTTTCCAACTCTCTTATAATCAAAAGAGCAGGGATGATCCTCGGGTAGTCTATGCAAACTACAGAAAATTCCCTCACAACGCCACTGAAATCCAACAACTCCAATCTTCTTGTTGCAACATTCACACCTATTATTAATCTCCTTCTCTTGTTTTTTCTTGAGTTACATTAGAAGAGCGCCTTTTTCCCAATCAAGACCCACGTATTTGATCAATTTTGACATAATTTTATCCAGGACAACGTATATGAATTAATAAAAAATAATCTGGATCAACAAACAATTACATGAAATCTATCTCAATTTTACATTGCTCACAACTCTTGGATTGTTTAAACTAGCATTTTGTCTCTATTATACTAGTCTACATTGTCAATGAACGTTAAACATTAAATTGATTTAACGACTATGAATGAGTTCTTACACATGTTATGAAATTTTTGAAGATTCTCCCGACTCTAGAAGCTATTAAACTCTCTAGTAAATACTCACTCTTTATAGATGTACATGACGATGATGATCCGAGTAAACTTGGGAAAAAATAGAAGTTGCCCAAAACTCATTGGCCTTAAACCTCTAAGCTCTAACTTCCAAGATTTGGGTCTTTTTTGTTGAATATATGAGATTAACTCTGATCTAGTACATCCACTAGAAAATCACTATGAAGCATGATAGCACTTGCAAATGTGATGGCAAAGTCTCGTGCCTTCTAGCTAGAATAATTTTTGCCTTTAATTTTCTTTTTTAAACACAAACTTATTCGGATTAGTTTTAAAGATATATCAAGACATTTTTCTCATTTAACATTACATCTACACTTTTTAGAAAATTATTAAACTATAATATATAAACTTGGAGGTTTATAATTATACCATCTAATATTTTAGTTTGTAATGTAATTTTCCACACCTTGGGAAGCTCCTATAACTGCATCAAACTTTTAGGGGATAGATATACAATCGATAAATTCCACAACACACACAAATGACTTAACTCTGATAAGTGAAAAAATTAACCCTAATAATCATATCCTAATAAAAATAATAATAAACTTGTAGTTTCCATCATTTCTACTTGATCAATGTACAACTATATATCGATACTGCATGGGGACTAAAAGATGATTGTCGAGTATTTAAAATGAGATTTGGGTATCCGTTTCTTGTAGTAAACATTTCTTGTAGTAAACAGAGAAGTTCGTGATTGGATAAATGAATTTCAATGTAATTATATAATTTGGGTATACTGGATTTATAACTGAACTTAGAGATACAATTCAAGTTGCCCACATATCTGGGGGCGAGAATCAAATCAATTGTAGTTCACAAAGAGAAGAAGTGGTTTTTAAGATCGTAAAAATGAGGCTTATATATGAGGGTGGCTCTTATTTATGAGTGATAATCCTCACATGAGGAATATAATAGTGTATTAAATGAAGGTCAATAGTCGAATTTCTGGCGACCAGATCTTGCTAGCCCCTTATTTACGAGGTTGTCGTAATCGGTTGTGACATGAGGCTAAGTCCGCTTCAAGGTTGTATGTCTTTTTGCTACAAGAAATTATTTTATCGACGTATAGAGACCCTCAAATTATTTGTGCATTATATATTTTCATAATATATATATACATATATTTGTATGTAAAACACATATATTTTAATTTAATTTTAATCATCGCTTTTATGTGTAGTAATATGTTTTCTTTCTTTCAAATGTCAACAAACTAGTCCACCAACTCTCGTGTCTGTGATTTAGATTTTACATTTCCTTTAAGTACACATAATAACAGAATAAAGAAGATAGTATAATCTATGATGCACCAACATTGTGAAATATAATTTGTCATAATGTCTGACACCGACACACCTCGACTCGTGTTAGACATGTCGTGTAGCTCAACCCCAATAAAGAAATAAAAACTATTTAAACATTCACGACTTGAACCTCTAAAATCTTATATTTTTATAAGAAAAAAATGTTATAAATTAAAACTAACACGTAAATGCATAACAAATTCGTAAAAGTTAAGCACGTCAAAAATCAAAATCTAAAATCATCATAAGTTGTACATCTTTTAGTTGTTGGACTTTTTGATCATTATTAAGTTTGATTTCTATTTGTTTTATTAATAAGATTATGGCTGAAATGGGTTTTTTTAGACTTAATATTAGTTGATAACTAATTATCACATTCACAGAATTTTCGCATTTAAATATGTTTATTTCAAATTTTTACTTAGACAAAAAAAATAGGGGTGTGTATGGTAGGGTGCCCGTCCACTTAAGGAATCAAATGATGGTACATGTGTATTTGAGAATGAGAAAAAAATCGTTTTCATTCATTCCCATTCCTCTTTTAGTACGTACCTTGAACCAAAATCCGGAAGAGCTAGATACTCTACCTTGCGGGTTGAGAGTACTTTACTTTTTTTAATTATTGTTTAAAAATATAAAATATACTTAAATATGCGCCAATTTGAATTAATTGCTAAGTAAGGAAAATACACACTATAATTTATATTATTAGGATAATTAACTACTAAATACTTATGACTTAGACATATATCTTTTGGATTATAATTCCGGCCATTCTTTGCCGGAATATTCCCCAATTGAGGTGTTTTTTCGCCTACTTTTTGTCGTCAACTACCAAAATACATCTAGTACAACACATATGAGTCGGGTAGGGGGAATATTCCGGCCAAAAATGGCCGAAAGTACACTGAAGCGGCAATCGCATTTTCGGCCATTTTTGGCCAGAATACTCCGTTCGAGGTGTTTTCCCCCCAACTTTTTGTCATCAACTAGCGTAATACATCTAGTACAACACATATGAGTCAGGTAGAGAAGAATATTCCGGCCAAAAATGGCCGAAAATCCACTGAAGGGGCAAATCGAACAGACGTGCATAGTTTAGGGGGCAAAACACTTATTAAATTTGTTTAGGGTGCAAGTCGCAAAAATGTGCATAGGTTAGGGGGCTTGATGCTTTTATTCCTATAAATTAATATCATAGTATAAACAGAAATGGATACCCTATAGGATATGTGAAATTGACAACAAATACCCGTTCTCATACATACACCCACCTTAGAACTTGTGGGCAGTGCATTTTATGGTACTCGCACCCGAACAAACCCCACCTTGTAGAGGATTTTCCGTATGGCAGAGCTGAAAATGAGTACCTTCTCCCGTTGCCCACCCCTACATAAAGGTGTTATGCATTTTTAATTAGTGATATTAAATCTATATTATTTTAAAAAGTATAAGTTGTATTACATCTTATACTTCTTGAAAATCTCAAGTTATCTTTATCGTGTTGTATACGTGTCTACGTCTCTGCGTGTATAATATATAATTAAAATCAAACATTACATTTTCTTCTAATTTCTCCACATATTTTCTACAATTCTCATTACCCCACCTCAAAGATAATTCTTTTTCCTTTCGTATTCTCATTTTTATGAAATTTAGAATTTAATGAAATTCTACAATTGGCCATTAGAGACTTAAATTTGGAATTTAGTGTATGTGACAAGACTTATGCCTTCACACACTCCCTTTCTCTCTCCGCACACACAATATATATATATATATATATATATATATATATATATATATATAATAGGGATAAAAACATCAAGTCCTCTGAACTATGCACGTTTTTGCGACTTGCACCCTAAACACATTTAATAAGCGTTTTACCCTCTAAACTATGCACGTCTGTACGATTTGCTAAATCAAAAATCATGTATCCTCAGTTTTTGGGAGTTTCGCTCATAGACTAATCAAGATTTACTATCATATTAAAACATGAACTTGCAGATTGAATATGTAATTAATGGTCGGTTACAAAATACGATATAGCTAGTATAAATAAACCAGAATAATAAAGAACATGCCGGGAAATAAAAAAATTAGAAAATGAATAAATTGCAACTATAAATATAGAATAAAATCTAAATTTTCATTAAACAAAAAATCCTACTATAAAATATGATATATCAATCATTCAAATCCTATCGATCATCTTGTCACGTACATGGACGGGATTTTCCTTTTGAATTTGGATCTTTCCAACTCTCTTATAATCAAAAGAGCAGGGATGATCCTCGGGTAGTCTATGCAAACTACAGAAAATTCCCTCACAACGACACTGAAATCCAACAACTCCAATCTTCTTGTTGCAACATTCACACCTATTATTAATCTCCTTCTCTTGTTTTTTCTTGAGTTTCATAAGAAGAGCGCCTTTTTCCCGATCAAAACGAACAATTTCTACCATCCTTTCTCTAAAATAATCGTTGTAGCACTTTGAACAAAGCCCGTTTGTTGCCTCCGTCCCAAAAAAGCCGCACCCCCGAGCACATAGCTGGTAGCCGTTGTTATTGTTTGAAAAATCCGTTGCCATCTTCTACCGATATATGGAAGAAAAGATTAATTGAAACTTCGAAGTGAGCGCAAAGGGAGGCGCTACAACCTTAAATTCCAGCCCCACGAAATTTATAGATTTTTCTAAGAAACTTTAATGTTGATCTGTATTTGATTTTTTGTTCTCACTTGTGATATTGAATTAATGAAAACAGGGAACGTATCAAAATATATATATAGACAATATAAATGTTTCCCAATTGCACTAGTAATCATATTATATTTTGGAAAGTTATTACTTATAAACATTCGGCATTAGATTTTGGCTAATCTTAGTACGCGTTTATGTTTATGTAGCGATTTAATTAGGTGACTTGTGGTGTAAGTTCGTCACTTATTTTAATTTCTTCTTTTTTGTAACTACACCGTGTTTATTCTACTATATTATATAGCATACATTATGGTATATAATAAACTTTTCACTTTCTTTTTTTCCTTTTTGTTGTGTTCGGCTAACATGTATATAGTAAAAGTAAAGATTGCACTAACATCCTTATGCATGTTTATGCATGTAACATTTTGATCTGATTGTTTTTTTAAACTATAAATTCATAAAAGGCCAGAAATATATCAGGATTATGGAAGCAGTCAACAATGCAGTTAAAATCCCTAAATTGAAATTTTCTAACCCTAGTTGCAAAATTACATTCGGGGAAATTGGGGGAAAAGGGAAAATTACATTCGGGGAAATTGGGGGAAAAGGGTTGGCGTCACAAATGAGAAGAAATGATAACTGTGTTGGGTATTTGAACCGCCTCAAATACCGCCCCCAGGATTTGCCCATCGTGGATATAACGAAGCAACACGAATAAAATATTGACGATAGTAACAACACGAGGATTTAACGTGGAAACTCCAAAACCGGAGAAAAACCACGGGGACCCGAGCAAAATCCACTATGTAGAAAATTTGTACAACTACATAATTTTCACTCAACCCGAACGACCTCTCAAACGAGCCTTCTTACAAGATTTATTCCCTTAATTCACATCTCACTCAAATATATATAAATACTACAAGAGAACTATAGGGAATTACACTAAAAGACTACATTTGAGGTGTGTTTTTCCAATAGCAACACATTGCTATTTATAGGCACAAATGGGGAGGGATTGGCTGCCTCCCCATCCATATTTTAATCACCACCTCTATAATAGAGGTGGTTGGCAGCAATGAGAATTACACTATGAATTGTTTTTCTTTTTTTCCACCGCCCCAACAAACTGAACCACCTTGATGTAAGAACTACAGCAGCAGAGGATCTGCAGAAAGTAGAGGGGGACAAGCGAGCTAATCTCAGCCACACAATTCCAATCGAACGGCCTGGAACGAGCAAGGAATCCACCTGCAAAAAGCAACAAACAAAATCAGGAGGACCACCGAAATTGAAAAAGGAAAAGAGGAGATAAGAGTGCAGAAGGGAAATTAACCGTTAATCTTCAGAGAGAGGGTAAAACTTCTATTTCAGGGTTATTCATCTTTTTTATGCATAAGGACCTGTGTTTGCTTTATTTTAGTAAGTTAGTTCTTATTTACTTTTAGCAAGAGTTGTTAGTAGCTTTTCTACTAGAGTTGTTATTTGATTTATTTTAAAACGTTGTTCAGTCAGTGGACTATATAAGTCATAGTTGTAATTGTTGGACTTTTTTATAAGAAAATATATTTAGAAAAACTCTTTTATCCCATCTCCTTCTTCTAATTTCCCAACCCCTTCTGCTCATCTCTGAAATCCTAACCTAATCTGCTCATCTTTGATATCCTAACCTAATCTTCAAGATTGAGTGTAATAGAGGTAGAAAATATAACAAAATACAATGGTGGGGAACAAGTTAACAAAGGTGAGGAGGTTTAGTGGTGAAAAAAATTCTCAAAGAGGCAAGTCGCAAAAAATTTCATACGATGAGAGATTTGATGTTTTTATCCCTTTCAACAATACGGTGTACGTATATATACGTGTATCCCATCTATATGGTAGCCAACAATATGGTGTACGTATATATACGTGTATCCCATCTATATGGTAGCCAGGCATGAACATCACCATGGGTCGACCTTAACGAAGAGATAATATTTTTTTTTTATTTTTTTTGTGATGGATAATAAAAAATATAAACAACTGTGGTGGCAATGTGTACCAGGGTCAAGCATAACAAAGAGGCTCTGGATATTGAGGGTCAAACTTAATTATCGAAAAGACAATAGATTTTTGTTTTGTAATGAATAATAGAGATTGTTTGTTGGCCCACATTATATTATATCAAGCCTTATTCAATAATACATGTCTCATTTTATTTTGTTTTGTTTCATCACACAAGATATTTAGATCCTCGTCGATAGTAGGAGAAAATACTATGTGCAATCGTTGCAAGAGAAATTATTATGTGCAGTCGTTGCACGATGATGTGGGTACATTCAGTTGGTTATTATCAAATGAATTTATGAGTAATTATTTTGTATAATTTAAAAAATACGTTTAATTCTAACCGTCATCATCATACAATAACTATATAAAATAATTCATAGTAAGGTCCAAAAGACAGATGTAAAAAATAGAAATAAAAATTTATTTGCTATTGTAAAGAGCGGAAAATATTTATGAAAAAACGGGGTGTGGTATGATATTTACATTTGCTTATGTTTGATCATAACTTACAGACATTTCAAGCTCTTTCATCTTATTCTCAAAAATCATCAGTCTCTGCAAGTCCAACATCTGAATCGTCGAATCTTTCGATTATCACACGTTGTTACGGGTCTAATATATTATAATTATTAATATAGGTTTAATAATTAGTAATTATTAGATTTTATATATTAGATAATTTCAAATAGGTAGTGGGATAAGATTGTGGAGTAGTGTGTTAGTCGGAAGTTTATTTTATTTTATGTATTTATAGTGTGTTTGTACGTATTATGGAGTAAGAAGAAAATTAAAAGTAATTTAGTTTAAATTTCTCTCCTCATCTTAATGTCTTGGGAGTTTTTTTGTTCTTCCTCGAATAAGAAAAAAATCTTTTAGGATCTATATCCTAACACAGGTATGCACTTTTAGCACGCAACCTAGCCCAAAAATATTTTGAAAAACTCTCTCAGCTTGATGGCAATAAGTTGCTAGATCACAAAACACGAACATACAACACATTATGCAACCTTCTTGGATAGCAAAATCCAACATTTGCTTTAAATCTTTCATTACGGCAATTTAAGATGTCATAACACGTCCACGAGTAATAAACCAAACTTTGGCAATATATTCGCATTGAAGAAACCAAAGCTTCTGGCTCAAAAGTCCAGCCAAAGAGCGAGCCCTTCATCCACCTTCTCAGCATCTCTAATGAAGCCTTAGGTTGATCCAATAGAACCATGTGTCCTCCATCATATACCCGTTTGAACAATAAAAGTAAACAAAGTACTAAAACAAAGTGACCCTCGAGTGTATATGCAAATACTTATATATACAATATTTCTAGGAATTAATTGTTGTTTGTCATGCAAGAAAGCTAAGCCCTAAAAAGCTAGTGTTTCTTCTTATATAATAATATAATAGAAGTTTCTTTTTTTGGTTCAAATAATAATATAATAGAAGTTGTTACATCTTCTTCTTTCTTTCTTTTTAAGAACAATTACATCTTTTATCTTTTAATTATAAAAAATAAAATAATTAGTAACACAACATAAGAGTTAAGAATTAAGATATGACTCAAGTATCTTTGTAACTTATGATTATTAATTTTTACTTAAGAAAAAAAAAAAAAAAAGATTTTTGGTTTGAAGTAAATAATTAATTAATCACCCAATCGTCTTCTCTTCTTCCTCCAATGGCGAAATCCCAAACCCCTGTAAACCCTAACCCTAATCCCAATCCTGATCCTAATCTTACAGCTCATCTGGACTCATCGACCGATCAAAATGCCGCTGTTGATGTGAGCGGCAGCGCTACTCTGAAGAGGCGGCGTGATGAATCCGACACGACGGCGGCGAAAGCCGAGGCGGGGACCGAATCCGAAGCTCCGGCGGCGAAACGCCGCGTTAAGGCCACGCACGACTTGATATACCGAATCGTGGTGCCGTCGAGGCAGATTGGGAAGGTGATCGGGAGGGTGGGCCACCGCATTCAGAAGATTCGGGAGGATACGAAAGCTACGATTAAAATAGCCGACGCTATCTCTGTGAGTTAGTTAATTCTGCAGCTTGTTGAAGTTATGAAATTTATCAGTGAGGGTGATGAAGTGAAATGGAAAGAAGCTGGAAAATGTGTTTTGATTTTTTTGCCTTTGAACTTTCGTTAACGTATACTGAATAACTACGAAAATTTAGCTGATAGGACAATGTTTGAGCGTTATTACGATCTGTGCGTGTTGCTGATAACCGAGTATTTTATGTTTGAACGTAAATTGTTAAAGATTAGAATATGATTAGCGACTCACTTACTTGTTTTGTTGCTCTGCAGTTTTTCTTTTGACAGATAGAGGGACTAGGCTTCTATTCCAAACTGGATTTAGACCAATAAGGCGGGTCTTCAAATCGGTTCTGGACCTGCTCCACTTTTAGTTCCATTTGAATAGCTAAATGCCCATGATTAGGTCAGATATGTCCTTGTACATTTGGAAATTGTTCCCCTCCCCAACACATTTAATCCCCTCCCCTACTCTGAGTCCGGGTTCTCCTCAATGGCCCTGGGCTTCCAGCTTCATGTGCTTCCTATGCTATCCCCCCCCCCCCCCCCACCAACTTACCCTACCCCTCCCCCCCTTCTACCCTCCCCATTTTACCACTTTATGTCTCTGTTTATTTCTGCATATGATCATGTGTGTATGTTGGAAGGGCTCTCTGAAAACAAACCATAAGAGGAAGAAAGGTGGGATCATGGTGAGATCTTGTCCAGTGCAGCATATACCTTACGGGGTAATGTTGACTGGGTATAGCTACTTCTACACTATATAGACTTAGTCTAGGTTGGACTCTAAGAGACCAGTTGCAAGTCTCAGGGGAGCTAAGTCGCTTTTGGCTTGATTGCCTATGTCGATGGAAATTAGTTTTTTGTTTTTCTACTCATCAGTGTTTTGTTCTAATGTTTCAGTTTAGAATCTCAGGCCATATGTTTGATCTTCCATTTTGATTTTCAGCCATTGGGCAATGAGAGTGATACCTTTATGTATCTTTTCTGCAGCGACATGAAGAGCGAGTGATCATTATAAGTTCCAAGGATAGTGAGACTGTCTTCTCCGATGCCGAAAATGCACTTCACCAGATTGTTAGCCTTATTCTCAAGGTAAAATGACATATTGCACGTGGCGACCCGCTTTGTAGTCTAATGAACTTTGCTAAAGCTTAACATTAGTGGCTGCTTGTATGCTGTACTAGGAGCAATTGGCTCAAATCTGTTTTTTGTTTGTCATGTTGAATGTGTATAACCATCCCGGCTTTTTGATGGATGCTTATGAAGGTCAATGTGGTAGGATGATAATCGTAACAATAGAGGATCGTAATCCTTTCTGTTTAATATGGTTAAGAGCATAGATAACTTCAACCGTAGTTATGTTCTTTGTTGTCTGGGTAAATGGTATATGCTTAATCATAGATTAAGATTCGTAACCACCAAGCTTGACTTTTTATAAAGGAAATTGTAGAATTGTTTTTAAGGTATTTTCTAAATAAGCATGACTGAATTGGACGATTTGCATGAATGTTGAGCCATAATCTTTAACCTGTCAGTTTGGGGAAGGAGATGATGGGGGACTTCTCTCTCTTTCACAAATATTTCATTCATACAAGTGACATTGAGTGAATATAAGTATTTCTCTTTTTCAATGTTCTTTTGGGTGGTTCAGCTGGTTTAAGTATTGGAGAGGGGAAACTAGTGTATTAGTAAACTACGGACTGGAGTTTATCAAGAATGTAGTTCTTTTAAGTCATCTGAAGAGTTCACTCCATATTCTAACTTCATATACTTTTCAATATTTTTCCATAGGATGATAACGGTAATGAGGTAGTGAACATTGGTGCTGGACATGTGGCGGCTAACACAGTGAGACTTTTGATTGCTGGATCTCAAGCTGGTGGCTTGATTGGAGTTTCAGGTCAAAATATTGAGAACTTGAGGAATAGCTCAGGAGCAACTATTACAGTTCTTTCCCCTAGCCAGTTGCCTCCATGTGCATCTGCTCACGAGTCTGATCGAGTTGTCCAGGTTAGCGCCTTAGAGATCTCATATAAAATATAAATGTTTAAGTGGGTTGTTTAAGGTCTCTGTTTCTTATAAAGACGGGATACTATTTTGTTCAGGACTGGTATATAGATTGTAGATGTCTTTATTTGTTAAATAACTTTTTCTCCTAAAGAACCTTACTTAAGGATGCCACTACTTGAGCTCTTAACCACTAGTTTGGTGTAAATACTTTCATGTAAACTTACGGCCCAGTTCCAAAGAGACTTCCAAATGAGGCTTTCTGTAGTTATTTTTGGAGCTTAAAATGAACGAATATGTGCGAATGTCTCTGATGAGTAATATAAGGCATCCTCTTAAACTAATTATGCATGTCAACACTTTGAATTGATGATTTTATTGTATAAGTTTAACGCCATAACCTGTATTCCCGCACTAGCCCTATGTTCTTATTCTTGCTGCTTGGTCCAATGCACGTTCTTAGCGATCTGCCCACAGATATTCTTTTTGGATTCATATAAGCTAACCTTTTCATACTTCTGGAGTTGGTTGGGAAAAAACAAACAAACTTACAGAACTTAAATGGTAAATAATAGCGATGAAAGGTTGAAACTTGAGGTTGTGAAAGAAGCATATTGAAGAGTATTTAGTTTCCGCTAAACTCAGTGATAGTACCTTTGGTGATGGAACATTGTATAATGTTTAATTACATGGTTATGAATTAGTTTTAACACTCAACTTGTCAGCTGGAAATTGAAAGAAGCAGGTATTTTAGGCAGTTAGCTGCTTTTGAAGAAGTACCCCCTTTTCTTAATCAAAGTTGCTCTATTGAAACACGTGAAATTGCCTAATGGTCTCTCCGTAAACGTGAAGTTTTTTTTTTATGCTGTTTTGAGTATTGTCATAAGAAGTACTTTTCCTCATTTGTGGAACTTTAGCTGACAGTTGAGATATTTAAATTTGTGAGATTATGGGGCTTTGTCATGCTCATATTTAAGTTCTGGAGGCTATCGAAAAGTCAGCTCTTCTACTCCTTATGGGTCTGTAGTTGACTTATCAACGCTGCATACTTCACCAAGAACTTCTTATTGATAGAACTTAGCATACGGTGTTCTGTCTTCTATACTTTCTATTTGATACGACCTTACCATCTCTGCAGATATCTGGAGATATTCCTGCAGTTTTGAGGGCTGTGGTAGAAATTGGGTGCCAGCTGAGGTGAACAATTTTTGTTTGTGATGATTTATATCTTGTTTTCTTTTTCCATTTTACTTTCAGTTTCTAATTTTATATATACGTATATGTATATTTGCATTTTATAGAGATAACCCACCTAAACAAGTAGTGTCAGTAAGCCCAACTTATAATACTGGCTTTCAACGCCAAACGCAACAGCATGTCAATCCCAATTCAGGTAATCATATCATTTACTATGTTAGTTCCACGTTTGTTTGCTGCAATGTGGGTGCTCGATGTGTTGCCATCATGACGTAATATTCATAACAATCCATTTTGTAGCTGAATATGTTACTTTGGATCTGATGGTGCCTGAAAATCTTGTGGGTGGGTTGATTGGACGGTTTGGGGCCAATATCTCAAGGATCAGGAATGAATCGGGAGCAAATATCAAGGTATTAACTTCACTAAAAATTGTTTTGTTTGTCAGAAGAGAGTAATGGCTTAGACATGTAAATATAGGGGGTTTTCCAAGAAGGCATGTCCTAAAATATGATGAAGCCATATCAAGGGTTCTTTTCTCGTAGCCTTCTCTGTCACGTGAAAACCATATAAATTTCTGTTATGAAGCTCATAGCTTTAATTTTGGTCAAATATCCTAGTTTCAGATGTCGGTGTCTCAAAACCATTATCTTTGTAATTTGTTATATTTACATTTTCTCATTCCTTCTCTGAAATTCTTTTTGCAGGTTCATGGTGCGAGAGGTGAACAAACACAGAGGCAAATCCATCTTGGTGGTAGTGCTCAACAGGTGCAACTTGATTTACTTTTAAATTAATCTTGATTTGTGAAGGATTTGCCTGTTACTGGCTAAGGGTCTTCCTGATATGTCTTATAGCAGATACATCTGCCAAGCTTTGAAACTGATCTGACATTCTGTAGTTTACATAATGAGTGGTGATTTTTTTTTTTGAGCTGTCTAATTTGTAAATGATTATAACATTACGATTATTGATGCCAATTTCCTGTTTGTATCAGGTTACTCTTGCCAGGCAACGGGTTGATGAATATGTCTATGCTGAGTTGATGAGACAGGCCGGTGGTCAACTGCCACAAACTGCTGGTCACTTGCAGCAAGTTGCAACCCATCAGCCAATGTAAATTTATTTGTTCATGATAATTTTCTTGCGCATATTTGATTCTTTATATTTGTTTACTTTCAGGTTTAACTAAAATATGATGTTTGATTGTTCCTTGTGCAGTCCTGACATGTCGAATTATCTATACCAAGGTTATGGACATGCCCATGGCCTATATGCAAACAGGTTTCTTTCTCAGATTCCTTTATCTAATTTTTCTTCTATGTGACCACAGTTACATAATGCACCACGGAACTTTGTATCTGTGAAAGGACTTAATCTTCTTGAGATATAAGTAATAGTTTCATCACCCCTAATTTCTGTGTTGACAAACGTTGAGTGCCGTTTCGAAAATTGACGATCAAAAACTGTGAGTCACAACCTCTACTTAAATACTTAATGGCTATCAGATGCACCTCTTTCTACTTATTCAATATGTTGAAGCAAGTTACCATTTGACAATATATAAAAATATTATGATAAGATCCATTATACCTTGTAATTTTATTATTTTTTGGAATCTTTTCAAATGTCCTGTGGACAAGCTTTTGCCCTCAAAATTGTAACTATTGCTAGTTGCATCACTACGAACTGCAGATGCGGTGGAGCAGATTTTATTATAATTTGTTGCAGCATATCTTTCTTTGGGTTTTTTAATTTGTTGTGATAAATCACCGGTAAATAGCTCCAATTTCATTGCAGTGGTCACGAAACCGGAATTACCTCCTCTATACCTCCCATGTATCCTCCAAATGCAGTAGCAGACCAAGTGCAGCCTTATTATGGTTATCAACCCTATCCTGCTCCTCAGTTATAGGTATCATAAGAAGAGTGTATCAGTGTTCTTTGTCTAATTGGCTTCTGATGTTCTTAGTTTTTTATGCATAAACTTTAGGTTGCTTTTGATGTGTTTGACCTCTTATGATATCAGTCTTGTATGCTGTCATTAGTTGAGTTATCCTTTTTGCATTTAGTCTTTGTCTGTAACACTTTTGACCCACATAAGAGAATTCAGTTTGATAAAAGTTTTTCTTTTCTCTGTTTTAAGAATTTAGGAAATGTATTCTCCCTAGTTGTAGATTTGGACGATACAGTAAACTCTGTCCTGTCGTATTGATTGGTGGTGGTTTAGTTTTTAATTGATCGCTCGATCGTATCAGATGTAACTCAAAATAGAGTATGACTTACATATGACTACAAATTTCCATTTATGTTGAACCGAGTTATGTAATATGCAAAATCCAAGCAGCTTTGTCTGTAATATATGCATAGCATGTTTCTTAGACTTAAAAGTCTGGCCTTCGTAAATTTTTGATATACTTAAGACATGTTTCCAGAAATTTGTTAGAATAGATGTCGCAATGGATTTGAAAACACTTTTCCTTCAAATGTTTGTGTTATTTTTGGAGAAAATATTTAAAAACTTTGATCTGGATTGTCAGTTGATTTTCTCAATGTTGTGAAGTTCCAAATCACAAGATAGAGGAAAAGGCAACGAGTTTGAGCATTTTAGAAATTAGGTCTGGAAAATCATTTCTCTTATTCTGTTTGAAGTTAATTGAAATGAGGTCCAAAAGAGCACCTTAACACTTTTTGTCCTCCAGGAATTTTAAATCACTAATATTGCAAATATTTTGCAGTCTTGCTCCTATTTTTGAGAAACTTATATAATTATATAATGACCGTTATGGAATATGGGATATTATGTATGATGGAGACTGGCTGCTAACTTAAGGTTTAAGGTTGGAAGTTAGAACTCCCAAATCTTTGTACGAATCATTTTTGATCTTGATCTGGCTTGTAAAATATGTAAATATAACCGAGTTTTGAAAATGTTATTTGAAAGCTGCTTAAACATATATAGATAGATACCCGACAGTATTTGATCATATTATTCTTCAAACGCGTGAATAAATATAATTCAAAGTTCTTGCTGTTGGCATTTGGATTTCTTTCAAACTCTTCCAATTCAGCTTCCTATTTTCACGCTAAATCTCTTTCGTTGATATGTGTACATAATTTATAACGAGATTTAATGCAGGAAGTGGTTAATAAGTAGAGGAATAGAGACATAAATATTACCTTTCAATGACTTTAAGTGACAGAAAGTATTTGGTATATATAATTACTATGTAATGCATGCACCATCACGAATACTTTTTGCGCACCACCCATTAATCCTAAAATAATCTATATTTAAATAATATCAATCACGACCATAATCAAGAAGTCCCACATGGCGTGCACCTCCATTCGTGCAATCTTTAACTCAATATCTAATCATCGAATTTTTAATCACATTCAACTACAAATTTTTTAGGAACCACAAATCTTGGTTATACCACCTGCATGTGCAGATTCTGAGGAAATCTCATCAACATCTAGCTTGCATGGCTGGAATCCATTGTTCATTCGTACGGACAATTATTTCTTTTTCTTTTTTTCCTAAGTTATATGCAATGATTGTAGTATTGAGAATTTGAGATCTACCTCCTCTAATCTTTGACTGGATTAATGTTAGTTTGTTGTATATCAAGAGAAGAGAACTATGAAACACCACACGTGCAGTTCGCTGGTTGCCAGACATGTTATTCATCCCACTTGCAGTGGGCTCAACACAATATTATTACCAATGTGGCTTTTGATTGTGAGCGTAGGTCACATGATTTTATTTGTTTAACTGGAACAAAGTCATTTACATGAAGTACACAAAGAGTTTTCGTACTAAGGGTGAAGGAGACGCGATACAACCGAAACCAAATTAAAAAGTAACATGTTGTAGCCATGATCAACAAGTGTCATAGGTGTGGTATAGATTACATTTGGTTGAGTCGACTTCGTCGCACCAGTTTCGCTAAGAATTTGCAATGTGGTTAATTTTAGGGTTAACATAATGATTTTGAAAATCATGAAGCTAGCCAAACGAGTCTAAATCTCAGAAAAGAAAACCATTGAGGCCAGCCGGTTGATGCTATATTTTGGAAGGAGAAAAAAACAATTCAGCAAACTATAGAGTTGTTTGCAAATTTGCAACATTGTTTCTTTTTATGAAATAATAAAGATTGGTGGAATACTTGACAATATATCATAAAACCAATGCCCAAAGTGGAGTTGGACATTCGATAAAATTTTGTGAATATGATCTCTGGTATTGATATGATAGGATAGATGAATCCTTTTTGAGTTTGATGTTGAAGGATTGATGAATGATTTTGGTATTATTTGAATTATTAGTTTTTGGTAATCTAGTATAATCTGAATTTGGGATAAAAAGAAATTGAAAGAGAATTGACAAATGTTTGGGGCCAAGGGCACGTGAAGACAGCAAGGGATGAATGTTGGATTTTAGTAAAGAATAAGGTAGGGCGCACGGATGTGACTGTCGGGAGGAGTTGGTGTTCGATGAATTAATAATTGGGTTCAATTATTATTCAAACCATATTACCTAAGGGACCACAAATATTTCTTCTCTTCCCTTAACTTTTTACAACATTATTTAGTCAGAAATTGGAAAAGTAAAATTTTGAACAATAAAACAATATATTTGTACGCCATGTTTTGACCCATATACAAATACTAATAAATTGTTCAAGAAATTTTGGGGTTTAATTTTCTTCTTTGCGTAAATTTTCACGCAAAGTAATAAATGATTGTTGCAGGTGGGATGGGATTGATGCAGCTATGATACCGACAAGAAAGATAATTGCGCAATATTTGATTTGACCATCATCGAATACTGTTTTTATCAGTTTGGACCACAATTTGTAATGATTACATTTCTCTGTACTTGTTTGAGAGAGTTAAATGATTACAGTTCTGTTGTTGAGGATTTAAATCTCATCTTCATCATTTCCCAATGACCATTGGTTTTTTCCGTATTCTACTTTGGCCCCATTTCTTTGGATTATTCCCTCCACAGATTGGATACTCTTTTTTACTCTTACTAAATAAATTAGTGGTTGTGTAACAATTTATTTATGGAAGAAGTTATTACAGGGATTAGCTACAATCTCTTGCAAAAAGTTCTTTTGAACTTTAGTCTAGAAATCTAGATTTATAGTAGTTGAAGGTCCCTTGTATTAATATTTGTGACTACATTATCTCATGTGTCGTTTAAGAATCACCCTGTTTAATAATTAAAGAAATGGTATCTACATAGCTAATACGAAAAAATAGATCAGAAATGATTTGTTTATTTAGACCATGTGATCAAATTATAATATTTATTAATGACCTTTGCAATTATAACAATGCATGTTTTAAACATCATATTTTGTTTACATTTCATGACAGAATTATATGTATCGAAAAGTCTCTAACATACACAGATATTGTGTATGTCTTCGACTATTCGCGTAGATTTCTTTTTTATACAAAAAAGAAGCACATAAGAAAATGATTTCAATTTCGGCATATGTTTGAATCTGTTAAGTAATATATATTCTTTTTGCAGTTTCTGAATATACTTTTTCATATTTTTTAAAGATCCATAAAAATTTGTCTTTAGAATAGAATTTGAAAGAACTTTCATCAGTGGCTAATATATGATTAATATTCAAAATAACGAAACATCGACTGAATAGTTAGTTTTTGAAGTCCATCATGCGCACATCTAAAAAATATCTTAAGATGATAATAGAATAATATTTTAGTGATGAAATTATCAAATTGTTTCTTAAAAAAAAGTGGGGCTATAGTATCCAATGATTGGAAAGGATATGATATGTGGGTTGTGGGGGAGACCAATCGCGACATTATATTGGACCACTTTTATATTTCTTTCAAATTAGATTTTACAAAAATAAGTAAATAAAGGGAGAAAATAAAAATTAAACTTGACATCTATGAAAAATCCGTTGACACAACAAATAGACAAATTATTTCAAAAAAATTCCACCGCACGTGATGACCCCGCCCCCCCCCCCCCCCTTAAACCCCTTCACGTGGTCGCCACTCTCTCGTCCACACTCTAAAGCATCGTTCTTTTATTATGCTATACAGTGTTCCTATAAAGGGTGAGGCGCATGGGGTGATGGGGTTTTAGGGGTAGGTTGGGTAAACTACAAGGTAGGTTATGCCAATAATTATAACATTAGATTGATTTTTAAACTTTGAAACTATTATATTAAATACCATATTAAACTGTGTTTATTCATTAACTTGAAATAAAATAAAAATAATAGAATTTCTAATCTAAGTGACCTACCATAATACACAAGGAGTATGAGATTTTGCGATACAATAATATGAGACTTGGCTCTTTAAACGGGCATCTACATGATCGAAGAACCACGTAGAAAGATATTTTGTCAACTTCACATTCTCAAAAATAGTTGCACGACGTTCACTTTGCGACTAATCTACCACTTTGTTCGACTGGTTTTGACCATCAATTTCAATTGATTGACCGTATAGGTAATCAAATTATCGTTATGCAAGAGTGACCAAATCAGATATAATGATAATACCATATCGATATAGGATGTATTTCAAATTTGATCTACAGTCAAATAGTAACAGTTGACCCAAATTATTCTAATCAAATTATAACCCTCATAAATTAAAACTCATAAATACTACTACGGTTGGAAAAGAAGAAAAAAAAAGTTGACATTATTGCTATCCTACTCAATTAATATATTCTCTTTGACAGACTCAAGCATCAAATATTTTTAATTTGTAACCATAAAAACAATGGACTTTAAGTTTTTCAGAGTCTTGTTTATGAACCTTACAAAATATTTTAACTTGTCTGCAAAGTCCTTAGTATTCAAGCTATATAGAATAGAATATAGTAAACAAGTACAAAGATTTTGAACTGGTTATCAAATATTTTGGATTGCCCTTAAGGAGGCAGTTGCTAGCATAAAAGTGCAGCAACTTAAGTATTGAACTCCCAGGCATGCATATGCAACATATATTCCTTAATTTAGAGATCCTATAACTAAGTTAAACTACAATAGTCTTAACTGAACTATCGGATCATACTTGTAGACCTATTTAGATTTAAAATAAAATTATATATAGTAGCATAACTATCAGTTAATCAAACAGAAGACAAAGCCGGCGAGCTTAATTAGCAGACTGGGCATTCATTTTGTGTGCTATGATTGGTAAATGATTACATTTTACGTGATTTTTCTTTTTTCTTCCGGGTGTGGGGTTGACAATTGTTAAATCAAAAGTAGCACCAAGCATTTTGTGTCGTCACGTGAGTGCTGGTGTGTAATTTTAAAAGGTCATTGGAGGAATTAAACTTTTGTTGAACCTAAAAAAAGGGAATAAAACCTCACTACTTTTGAAGCAAAAACACATGGGACAACTTGCGTGCACACGTGAGGACTCTTACGAGTTATGATTTATGAATCTTCGAACATCTAACGTTAAGGGCGCATCCAAATTTAATATGTTTTGTTGATGTACGTAAATTTCATTAAACAAAAGTATTTTATTGAGAAAGGAACCAAAATAAAGCTGAGACCTACTTTCAATGTATTTTCTTAGCGTTATGAAGAACGGTTGAAATCTCACTCCTTAAAATCAAGGATCTTAAAGTAATCAAAAAAAAAATCAAGGATCTTAATTTTGATCTTGCTCTTTTTCAAATTAATTCGAGGGATTGTATACTAGATATTGATAAGCCGATTGCACTCGAAATTGGGCATGTGAGAACAACTTAACCTATGTGATCCATTTCTTTAATTGTAATTATTCCTAATGAAGCCAACTTTAAATCTCTAACTTTGTTGAAAAACTCGATAGATCTGGAATGGTCCAATCCAATCCCATTTTATTTGTTGGCTGTCGCCCAAAAATTGAAGTTGATTTTGTCCTTAGTTTTTGATCACCAGTGATCACTTTTTTAACCCGGAATTGTTAAGATTAATTCTTGAGAATGTTTCATGATTTCTTGATCTAATGCAGCTTATGATCAATAATAGAAAGAAAAAAAAAAAACCTTACCATAAATACTACTTGTAGATTGTTGAAAGGCTACTGCGCACGAATGCATAAGGTAAGAAAAGTACTATCTAGAGATGCAAAGACACAATTATTATAAAATGAAATACGGTTCAAAAAGAATACAATAATTTATTTACTATTGATATTACAATATTAGGCATTAATATATGTTAACACTGGCGTACTGAGAGAAAAGATGAAATTGTAACTGAATTCATTCAATATGAAGGGGAAAAGTGAATTTGTACAAAGAAGAGCAACAATATATATGTGATCCAGTGAGTGTGCGTGTAACAGCTAAGAAAAGATATAGGGCGGGAAAATAAGTTAAACTAACTAACTAATCTGTTACAACAACTTAAGCTAATTACAGAAAGGTCCCTAAAGTTTATGATAATGTCAATATTCTCCCCTCAAGTTGGACTTAGATGAGGATCAGCTAAGTGCAACTTGGAAAGACAATGTTTAAAACGTGGAGCTATCAAAGGCTTGGTGAAAAGGTCAACAATCTGCTTGGAGCCCAAGGCAGTGCACATGGAAGTGAAGAGCAACTTTGAAGCAATCTCTTACAATATGGCAATCAATCTCCAAGTGTTTAGTTCTCTCAGGAAAAACTGGATTCTGAGTGACGTGTAATGTTGAATTGTTATCACAATGAAGTGGTATAGGAAGTGGAATAACAACTTGAAGATCCTTTAGGAGATAAGTGATTCATTGGACCTCACATGAGGCGTGAGCCATACTTCTATACTCTGCTTCAATAGAGGATCTACACACAGTAGTTTGTTTCTTAGTTTTCCAACTAATTAGAGAGTCACCAAAGGAAACATAAAATCCAGTCAAAGACCTCCTAGAATCAGGGTATGAGGCCCAATCAACATCATTGTACGCTGACAAATGAAGATGAGGAGCAGCATAGTAAACCTAGTGAAGGAGTACTCTTAAGATAATGTAGAACTGTGAGAGCAACATCTTAATGTTGAGTTTAAGTTACTGAAGGAATTGACTAAGTTGATTGACAACATATCAAACATAAGTCTTGTCATGTTTAAGTACAGTAATCTCCCTACAAGTCTTCTGTACTTGTCAGGGTGACGTAAAGGAGGACCATCAGTGGTGAATTTTATCCCTTTAGGACAAGGAATATCTATTGGTTTAGCTCCAAGTAATTCTGCATCCTTGACAATGTCAAACACATACTTCTTTTGGTTTATGTATAGGCCAGAAGAGTTCCTTAGTAACTCTAGTCCAAAAAAGTACTTGGATGTACAAAGGTCTTTAATAGTAAATGCTAAGAGGAGATGAGATTTGATGTTGTTGATCAGCTTGATGTCTGGACCAGCAACCAGAACATCATCCACATACACTAGAAGTACAACAAAAGTGGCACGAGGACCTTGGGTGAACCCATAGACTAGGAGGCACTCGGTAAATTCTAGATCTCACTGTCTATGGGTGAGTTTGAGGCCATAAAGTGATTTTTTTTAACTTGCAAACCAGACTAGGAGCACCTTTAAGATAACCTTCAGGGTTTTTAAATAGATATCCTCATCTAAGAACCCATGTATAAAGACATTGTTAATGTTTAATTGATGAATGGCTTAGTTTAAGTGAGTTGCAATTGTTAAGAGAATTCTTGCAATAACTAGTTTGACAACGGGAGACAAGCTCTCAGCATAATCCAGCCCAAACACCTAATTATCTCATTTGGCCACAAGTCTACCCTTGTGCCTCTCTATAGTGTCACTAGAGTGAAGTATCAACTTAAGCACCCACTTAGAGCCAATGGGGTGTTTTCCATAAGGTAGGTCCATCATTGTCCATGTATTGTTGGCTTCCAGGGAATTCATTTTAGACACCATGGCCTTCGATCATTAAGGATTAGTGCATGCTTCTTTGTAATTATGTGGCTCTATATGAAGGGATACATTTGCCAAAAAACTATGGTATGATGGAGATATTTTAGAACTGGTAATATAAGGGAAAATCATGGGGGCCTAAGAAGACCCAAGACTAGAGAATATCAAAGCAGAATCCATATGATCATAAATGATGTTCAAGAGATAGTCCTACAACTGAGAAGGCTTATTCCATACTCTGAAGCTTCTTCTCACAACAAGTTGTGAAGTGATATCAACCGGCTATACAGGTAGGTGTCAACCTCAGTGTGTGATCATCAGTATGAGTATCACTGGGAGCATTGCAAGAAGGTGCCGGTGGTTCAATGTACATATGATTGGCCATGTCACTATCTCGATGACTTGAGGGTGTATTAGCAATATCAGAAGGCCAGGAGTCCATAACTACTAATAAATGAGAAGCAATGGGATCTATGTTGTAAGACTCAAAGGGAAATTGTGCTTCATAGAACACCACATCCCAATTGATTATCACCTTATGGTCAAGAAATCTGTAAACTCTGTAGGCCTTTTGACCAGGAGTAAAACCTAAGAAACACAATTGGTGTCCTCTAGCATCAAGTTTATCTTTATGAGAAGCAATGTTAGCAGTGTAGCATACGCAGTCAAAAACTCTTAATGCAAAAAGGTCAAGTGTATGTTATGCAAGAGCTCACAGGGTGAACTCCACTTCAATAATCTGTTGGGAGTTCTATTGATTAAGTGTGTGGCCATGAGAATGACATGACCCTATAAATGTGTAGGTAAGTTTGCTTGAAACAACAAGGCTCTAGTGAGTTATAACAAGTGCCTATGCTTCCTCTCAACAACTCCAACAACTCCATTTTGTTGTGGAGTGTATTGGAAAGATATCGTGTATGATTCCAACAGAAGAGAACAAAGTCTAGTATTGAGTGTTAGTAAACTATGTGCCATTGTGTGATCTCATAACAAGAACAGAAGTTTGAAACTTAGTAGAGACATAAGACATAAAATGTTACAACATACTAACCACTTGAGTTTTATCATCCAATAGGAAAGTCTAAGTAGATCCTGTAAAATCATCTACAATAATAGTCAGTATGTAGTATGCATTAGAAACGATAACACCTTATAAGGGCCCTAGAAATGGGTTGGGTTAGGTGGTGGATATCTGATTATGTGGGAAAAGTGCCATATGTTGCTTGGTAGTATGAAATTTGTCAGAAGTAGTTAGAAGTGCATTTATGTGCTATGGTGAGATACAATGCAAATATTTCAAACATCAGTAGGTGCGTGACCGATCTCCTTTGCCAAAAAACAACACGAGGAGTGGTATTATTGTAGGAAACTGAAGTAAAACAAGAAACAAAAGAACTTGAACATGTCTTGGGATCCATAAGGTATAGACTCCTAGTGAGCTTACCTTCATCAACATTCTCATTTGTCAGAAGGTCCTACAAAATGCACCCATCAGAAGTGAATATGAATTTAGGTGAGGTTAACAATCCTAGTATGGTGAACTAATTTCACTAAAACATCAGTAAACAGACAGATTTATGTCCAACATTGGTCTTATACTTAGAGAAGTGTTTGAGGTTAATAACAATATGATTAGATGCACTTGTATCGAACACCTAACAACTAGCTTTCAAGTAGGAATATTGTAAAAATAGTCCGTTAATGTGGCCACATTGCATTTTTTAGTCTGTTATTGTGTACCTGTACAGAAATAGTGTAGTATTGTTGACATTTGTGCGATTTTAGTACTTCGGCAAAAAATATCGTCCTAAATGGGTCGTGAGGAACGTGACCACCAAAATCGATAAAAATTAAACACACACGTACAAACATGCACTTGTTCTTGTACACGTTTAAGCGTTTAATGTAATAAAAGTGTTACTTTAGTATTCTTGGTTTATCTTTAATCTTTAAGTATCTTCTATATTAACGTGTGAATCTGCAGATATGTGTTTAATTTTTGCTAATTTTGATGGTTACGTCCCTCATGTGCCATTTATGGAGAAAAAATTCAGTGAAGGACTAAAAATGCACAAATGTTCACAATACCGGACTATTCTTGTAAAGGTACACAATAACGGATTAAAAACGCAATGTAACCACATTAACGGACGATTTTTGCAATTTTCCCGCTTTCAAGCTATTAAAGAGAGGAGAGCTAGCGTTATTATCAGAAAAGTCTCCAAGCTAAGCAAAGTTATTGTGCCATATGTCCTGACCAATAGACATTTGTTGTTGTTGTTGTTGAGAAGCTTGTATGTTGAGCCAGCATTATATTCATAAAGCTATAAAAATCTCGTTGGAAAGAGTTAGGGATGTTGCCAAAGGTGGATCCCTCAGAGTGAGAGCTTGAAGCTCTAGTTGCAGGGTGCATTTCAATAGAATTAACAAAGGACTATCCTCTAGATGTGGAAGCCTTCTTATCGTTCAATCCTTTCTTATTGTTCAAGTCTTCTTATCGTTCAAACAAGTTTGAAACAAGTATTCTTGGTGTATCCCTTAATCATACAATAGTCACAAAACCTGTCAGCTTTGTTCTTCTTGAAATCCTTGGAGGAAGTAGGCTCGTAGGGAGGCTTGTAGTTAGAGGCTTTACTGAACATGGTCGAATGTTCAATTGGTGCAACAATATTAATCTGAATCTCCTTTTTCTTTTCAACTTTTATGACCATAACATATGCCTTATCAACCAAAAGTAGAGGATCCAATCCTAATATCTCGCTTCTAAAAGCCTCAAACTCATCATTCAATCCCATTAAGAGTTGTATAAGTCTAGTCAATGACTAATAGTACAATGCATTCTTCAATACGACAAGTGCTCCATTATGCAACATCACAATGACAAGCAGTAACATGCACCACATATGCCAATCCATTCCCTAACTTCTTAAGTTCGGTGTAATAAGTAGAGACTAAAGAGTTACCTTGTGAAATTGAAGTAACCTCCCCTGCAATTGGTACAACAATGGATAATTTCTCATGCCATAGAGTGTTTCAACTATAGTCCTTGAGTAGATTTAACAAACAAGAAGGAATCTAACATATTATTTGAAATTGAATGCGTCATCCATGATGCCACCATGCAATCCACATGCAACCAATCCTCAAAATCCTCATGATAAAGAAGAAGAGGAGGCAATGCACCAGTAATGAAACCTAACTTCTACTTAGCACCTAAAGCAGTTCTAACATATATGCTCCACGGAAGGTAGTTCGAAGCTCATGCTATAGGAATAGATGTAAGAGACATGTTCGGATGATCCGAACCTGAAACGTGCAACGCACCACGAGTACGAGCACCAGTAGCACCAGATCCACCCATTGAAGTTGTATTAAGAGGAATTAGAGAAGAATCGGCATTCAACATCGGTTTAAAATGGCGAAATCGGAGTATAATACGTCAAATGACGCGATCACCGTAAATCGCGAGGCACGACAAGTACTGAAATCCAAATTAAGCTGAAAAACAAAGCAAAAAGGCAGAAGAAATCAGTCTGATCAAAGAAATGAGGCGAATGATGCCATGTTAACAATGGCATATTGAAGAAAGAAGATGAAACTGTAACAGAATTCATTCAATATGAAGGAAAAAAGTCGAAATAAGAGCAACAATATATATGGGATCGAGTGTATGTGAGTGTTAACTGCTAAGAAAAGAAAGAGGGCGGGAAAATAAGTTAGACTAACTAAGTAACCTGATACGACTGACTTTAGCAAATTGCAAAAAGGTCCCTGAAGTTACTGATAATGTCAACAATATACATAAATAGTTTACTTTATATACGTTGCTTAATACGAAACACAGATTTCATTTAACTATTCACTGAATAATAGGTGTGAGCCATAGAAAACATGTCAGAGTCTATATTATTTGTATAATACGAGGCGGGCAAATGTAAAGAATATTTTCGACGTAAGTACGACATAGTTGAGGTTTTAAAAGTTAATATTGTTAAGGGTAACAGGTGTATAACAGAAAACAAACCAGTATTTAAAGTCGAGGCAAGAGTTGAACTCTTTCTCTTTAAAACGATATTTGCCCCGCTCGGTGCTTACGGTTTGATCGGCAATTCGTTTTCCAAGATAACTCAACTATCTCTTAATATAGCAGCACTTCAAATATTAAGAACGGCGAAACAGAAAAACGTTTTGAACTCTCGGAGCAAAACAGAAAGTAGAAATAATGTATTTGATTGTGTGTTTTTGGAAGATGATGAGCCTGCCTTTTATAGATATCGAAAGTGGGCCCAGGGGGTGACTGGACAGACACATCTGTTCCACGTCACAGCTTTCCCTCCAGAACCTGCACCACTCGGCTGACTGTACACCTATTCGAATGAAAGGTGACATTGTTTCTGCTGACTGGGTGCGTAAGTGACTGTTCGCTGACTGGACATTTCCCGCCAGATTTTCAGCCATTGGACACACTCATTCGATCAGATATTTACACCTAATCACGATTTAATTAATTCTTAATTTTCCAAGCCAAAGCCCAGGCCTGGGTCCGGTCCGGATGGACGACGGCGGCGGCGCGCGCGTGTGGGCTTGAATTAAAGCATATCCCATCTAAGTCTTCTCCCCTTCAAAGACTTGTGGTACCCTTGGGGCCCAAACCCTATCACAAACAAACAACTAATAAGGTGTAAAAGTTAGCTCTCTTTTTTACATGTTGGATAGTGATTTTTCACCTTCCCACTAATTTCCTTTTCTTCCAATATAACTTATGTGAACTAGCTCACTTTATCATTTAATTTCTCATTCATCCCAAATTGGTTTTGAACAATTAAATATACTAGATTCATCTACACGAAATGTAGATTTCATTGAACTAAAGAAATTTCAATTTCATAAATAGGAATTTATTGAAATAAATTATATAATATTGGTGCAACACCAATTTTCCAACAAATATTTGTCAAAGTATGTGGCCAACTGTAAATACGTTTTTCTTAATGATCGATAACAGTGCCTAATGAAGTAGCAAGTGTTTTTTAGTTAATTTTTTGTCCGCCACCATGCCACGTTTCTTGAAAGTATTTAGCACGAAAGACGGAACCTTCTTATATTTCCAATTTCATAATACATTTCCTGTCGTTATTTGAAAGTTCTATTGTAAATAATTTCTAAACATATAACTCTTTGATGATTAAGATAATACCAGCAATTACCACTAAGTTCAAAAATGAAATTAAACCACATAGAGTTTTTCAGTCTGTCGAGTTTAAGAGGCTCAAACACAAATGTTTGGCGGAACTATTTTCTTAAATTTTAAAAATGAAACTTTAAATTGGCTTAATTAATACAGATCAACGTTTTTTTTTTAATTTGGAATGAGCTTCAGTACCGGTATGAATAAAATATTAGAAGGATAAACCAAACTTCATTCATAAGATGTTAATACTATTGAATTTTGACTATCTAACTTTCCCATATTTATTTAAGTCTTATCTTAGGGAAAAATCAAATAGAGCGCGTGAAGGCTAAAAACTATATAGTATCCAATGATTTGTAAGCAAGTGCGTGTCGGATCGGAGAGGGACAAGGTTGTAATAATTTATAAAACACACACGAGAACCCTACCACTCCTGGCCCCACGTGCTGCCACGTGGGCGAGCAATGCATGGTCACTTACACGTGAATCCGTGCTGCCTTCCCACGTGATCCTCCCTTTGTCGTAACTAGCTAGCCCCCACGCATCGGCTTCGGCTCAACGGTTCGGCTCAGCTGGCTCGTGCTCTTAACCATATGTAACTTTTGTAGCTCAACTTTATAATAAGGTTATATCGTTTTAAATTCAGTCCATATAGATATTTAACTTTTAGATTAGCTGTTTTATTTTTTTCTACAGACCCTCAATGTTTAAACTTCATGTCAATGTATTTAAATTATACAAGTGAAGCAATTTGGTGGTAAGAATCTTTAACTTGGATATAAGGCCCTTGTTTGGATCAAGTTTGCCCACAAAGTTTCAAAGTCTCATGAACAAAATTTAGTCTTGTACCAAATTTCAAACTTTAGACAACATGGAAATTTATTTGTTTCGATGAAAATAATCCAATCAACCATATTTGAAAAAATGTGAGACAAACCAATGATTTCTATACTATTTATTTCAACCTCATTTAATCATTATTAATTTTAAAGAATATCATTATACTACAAAAATAATATTATGTTTATACATCTTTATCACAATAATTTTATGTTTATACACCTACTTTTTTTCTTAGCACTCAAACATTGAAAATCCTTCCAA
This sequence comes from Linaria vulgaris, assembly GCA_948329865.1. NCBI lineage: Eukaryota > Viridiplantae > Streptophyta > Magnoliopsida > Lamiales > Plantaginaceae > Linaria > Linaria vulgaris. The sequence goes on along the minus strand of OX415250.1, from coordinate 115,806,044 downwards.
ACTAAATTTTAATTTTCTAACATGTTTACCAAAAGGGGGCTATAGTATTACTATTAGAACTTTAACTATTTCATTTAGCAACCACAAAAGCATTTTTCAGTAACAGTTACATGAACCAGGTCTATGATGGACCTCGCGATCATAATTTGTGTGTGTAAGAACTCACTACTATAGTTAATTCAAGTATATAATCTTGCAACTTTATAATGATGTTGCACAGTGACAACCACATGATCTAAAAACCAAATCTATGTAGTTTAGTTTTGCAACTTCAAAAGGTTGTTACGATTCATGCCAACCCAAATAACACTTGACACGTGTATGATAATTCAGGAAAATATAACTTCAACTACAATGTGTTTGTAGCTACAAATTCGAATATAAACCTCAAATAAATAAGTGTTTTTTAATGATAATCTAAGCGAGTTTTTCTTCTCAGACCCCTAGCTCAAAGTGAATAATATTCATTAAAAAAAAAGTGAATACTATCTTCTTCTCATTCTTCTTGTCGTTCTTCCTCTTATTTTGTTTTTTTTTTAAATAAATGGACATCATCTTGATCTCACTAAATAAGCAAATAAATTCATGTTTACGAATCACGACACAAATGAGTTAAAAGTTTTTTTCTTTTTCACATTTGAAGGAAAGTCTCTGGTTTTTTCCTTTTTTTCATGTGCCACAATAATTTGATACATGATTTCTATTATGATAGGAGTTCGTAGATGTCTCATGATGTAAAGGAGATGCAAAAACAGGGTTGAGAGAAAACAATGATAAGAATATATGGATGAAAATAATGACAATGATGTTACCAAAACCTAAAAGTACCAAACATATGACATAACAGATTCTCACTCAACGACTTATCAAGACGAACTTTTTTAGTAAAAGTGTCTGTTGTGTACATAAATAAGTCATGAACACTTGAACACCAAAAAATAATTTATGATTGAACCAATCAACTTTGGTGTATTTTCTTGTAACTTAAGGTTCTTGTAACGTTACTTGATAGCTACTTAATTATATGTCATAACTTATAACATTTGCCTACATAGGTGGTGTTTGCAAACTCTAGTGAAAAAGTAGAAGTTCACAATTTTTAGTTAAGCCAAAAGCACCCCAACACCAGCTTCAAGATTGTGGGGGTTTTCAGGTTAAAAAAAATTATGTAACCGAAAAAGCTAGATTTGCAAACACCTCAAAATCACTTGTTCACATACAAAGCTGATTATAGCTTTTTTTAAGAGTTTGCAAACACCACCATAGAATAATGGAGCCATCTTTTTAGAAGGAAATTGTAGCTACTTAAGCTACTACAGTTTAGATGAAAATTATTTTAGATAAGCTAGGAAAATCTCTTTGGATATATCTAAATTAGCATCGTCTTTTATTTTATTAATATGGTTTACTTTTTGGAATATTTTGCTTTTTATATTTTCTAGTTATATACTTCTATTAATTTCACACTTTCTGTACGTGTTCCAATGTTTCCTTTTATCGTATAGCTCGCCTCCATTAGGCTTATTAAAGTACACATTTATAGTTTCTACTTATCTTCTTATTTTATTTCTATATTATTGTTTTAACCTTTTTCCGTTTTTAGGTTTCTAGAGCACATTATTACTTGGGCAAGAGTAAAGAAGTACTTTTCATTTTTTCATTTTCCGGTGAAATGATTTTTTTTCTTACAAATAAAAGTATAAAGATGTAAAATTCAAAAGCAAAGAGAAACATAACGGTGAGCCAGGATCACCGCAATGTAAAGTGTTGAATCACGCATCTCGTATACAAAGCGAATTTGACTATTACTTTAAACAAGCATTTATTGCATACGTAAAAAAGAAAGAAGCACTCAAGCAAGTGGTTTTGACATGAATTGCGTTGTGTCATTATTGAGTAAAGCTTGGAACAAATTAGTTTTTCACATAGAGGGGAAGAACGAAAAATCTTTTGAATTTTGAGTGATTTTTTTTCTTTTAGAAACAGTCTGTATAAAAATCATTATAAATCAAGGGGTGTTGGCACAACAACCATATATGTAAATATCACGGGGTAGACTCAATATATAGGCAATTTTACATTTATATTTTTATTTTGCATACTTATCCCGTTTATTTGAAAGTTATATAGGTGATCTGAAACTTCATAAAATCGCGACCGTGAATTTATTTCTCTTTTGAAGACAATCTATCTATCTACCTATTTAATATAATATTATACAATATTATATATTACATACAATGGGTATATTTTATAATTGGCCCAATACTTGTATATTGGGCCGGCCCATAATCGCATCGAATCATGCATCGAATCGGTATGATTCGATGCGCTTTCCGCATCTGGCATTGGGACCCACGGGACGGTTGCTACATATAGTCCGTCCTCTTGTAATTCGTGTACGTTTTAATTGGAGAATCACTTCAGCACAGTCAGCATCGAATCACTGTTCATTCGAAACGTATTGGATCGAACGGTTTCTATTCGACACGTGATTGGACCGAATTCGCTTTATTCGATGCGACAAAGTACGCATCGAATTCGATACGGGTGGTGACATCGAATCTCTTGAATTCAATACCATTGAGTTCAGCATCGAACTATTGTCATTTATTTCATATCGAACAGAGGCATTCGATACGTCAGCATCGAACGCCTAGGATTCGACACGCTACAATTATCTTGTAATTAGTTTATTCAACCTAGTAAGCTTGTAATATGTGTTCCGGACCAAGCTAGTCCGATAATAAAGTTGGATAGCATTATTTTGGTTATTTATATCTCAATTGTATCATTTTACTGTGTTCTATTACTGTGACGAAATAAGACCAAAATATTGGCGTCGTCTGTGGGAACACTAAGTTTATTAGTTTATTAGGCATGATGTCTAGAGTTACCCGATCCCGCAGTAGAGCTCCAGAGGGAACTATGAAAGAGGTTGAACGAATAATGCCTGAATAGATAATGCCGGATAATGCGGGACCGCCAGCAGTACCCGCGGCAGTACCAACACCTGCAAGAAGGGAAATTCAAGGACTTCAAGGTGTGGAGGCGCCGGGCACTGAAGCAGGTGCGACTGGGGCAACGACGACGAGTGTTTCGATTCGAAACAATTTGAAGAATGAACTCACGGCGACCGCATTAGCCGAAGTGCTGACTCCAGTACCGCCCGTATTGACACCACCGCCTATTGAACATCCATAGGTATTAAGGGAACAAGGTTCCGTTGCCCGAATACTGAGAGGAAAGAAGAAAGAAAAATCTCGACAGGATGATAGAAGAAGTAAACATGCATCGGAGGAAATGAAAAGTAAGGGAAAATCTACCCGTGATGATCAGGGAAAGAAGTTAGTGTCGGTCGAGGTACAATCAAAAAGACACCGTGAGAGGAGAGAAAAAGAAAAGGAGGAAGACCGCATTATTGAACTGAGAAGAAAAGAAGATATGAGACGTTCGGAGAGTCATGACTCCAGAGGGGAACATGACGAGGAAGAAAACCAAAGAGAAGAACTGAGAAGGAGAAAAGATAGAGATGACAGAAGACATCTGGACGGTCATGACTCACGGAGCGAGCGTGATAAAATGGCTAGAAAAATAGAAAGGCTGGAGAAAGAGAAAACAACAGTCCAAGGTCAGATGGCACATGAGGAGAATACTTCTAACCGTAGCCCATTTTGTCAAGCGATAGAATCAGAGATCTTAGGACAAGGGGAAAAGATCCTGAACCTGAAAACTTACGATGGTAAGTCTGATCCCCGAGATTATCTTTTTCAATAAGATAGGAAACTGTCCCTATACGGCTTTAAAGACAATATCTAAGCTAGGATATTTGCAACAACTCTGTCAGGGGTAGCTATGGATTGGTTTAACCGGAATTCTCCAGGACTGATCAAAAGCTACAACCAATTGAGAAATATGTTTGAAGATCAATTCTCCAGTCAAGCTAGATTGGTTTTGGATCACTCTCATCTCTATACGATGAAACAAGAAACCGATGAAAGTCTGAAGGACTTTATGAAATGTTTCAATACATAGCTGCTAAGGATTGATAGCTCGTCTGGAGAGATGACCGTGAACATAATATTCCGAGCAACCACCAACACAATGTTCAATGGGGACTTACTCAGACGCAAGCCCACCAACATCGAAGAAATTAATAAAATAGCACAGAAGGTGGTTCATTTTGAAGAAATGATAGCAACTAAAGTACATGTTATTGCGCCCGTGAAAGAGAGGGAAAGAGGCAGAGAAGATCACAACCGTAATAACTACAACAACAAGAGCAAGAATTACAAACACCGGGAGAGTTCGCCTAGACGATACACGCCACTAAATGCTCACATCATGACAGTCTTTGGGGCAGCAAAGAGAAAAGGTTGGTTAAAAGATCCTAGACCAATTAAGGAATCCAAAGCTACAAGGTATTCAAATCAATTTTGAGTGTATCACAATCAGAAGGGCCACGATATTGAAGAGTGCATAAATTTGAAGGATGAAATTGAACGATTAGTAAATGATGGCAAACTTGTGGAGTTTGTTAAAAAGGTTCAAAAACAAGAAAACAATTTCAATAGAAAGAGAACTCCATCCCCCATAAAGGATAAGCAAAGGATGGTCGACGAACCACATCTATTCGAGTATCCTCAGATTGAAGATGGAAATGCAAGGAAATGAATGATCAATATGCTATCAGGAGGACCGGGAGGAGCGGATTTCACCAACGGGCGGAGAAGGATCACGAGGCTGATAGAGTTGGATAACTTTGTCAATATGGCTGGTATACTAAGAATTGAAGAGATGCCACATGAGGAAGTCACATTCTCTACAACAGAACTACGGAAACTGAGCGCACAAGCTATACAAATGTCAAATCTAAATTGCCCTTTGGTAATAATTGTGGATATAGCTAATTATGGAGTCACCAAGATGTTAGTGGACCACGGAAGCTCTGTGAATGCGATGTTCAGTTCTACATTGGCTAAAATGGGATTGAATAACCAGATACTGGAACCAGTGAGAACATCTCTTCATGGATTTGGAGGTCCAAAGATAGCACCACTAGGAATGCTTAAGCTCCCAACATCATTGGGTACAACGCCACAGAGAAAGACAATTCTGGAGAACTATGTGATCGTTGACATGCATTTCGCATACAACAGAATCATAGGAAGACCGGCGCTGAATGCATTTCGAGCGTTACCATCAACCTATCATCAAATGGTAAAATTTCCATCCCCTGCCGGTACAGGCGAAGTCATAGCAGACCATATCGAAGGCTGGAAGTGCTACGTAACTTTGCTCCGAACGCAGCCACAACAGGAAGAAGACGCAACAAGGGCATTGGCTCCTGGGCAAATGGAGCACATTGATTAAAAAATTTCACTTCAGTTTATAAGAGTCCTTAGTATTTTGAATATTTTGAACAATATTTATTCGTCCCCTCTGCTATGACAAGCATGAGGGGCAAACATGTATAAACTTGAAACAAGGACACCCATAACGTGAGTCTGGAAGGCAACATAGAAATTAGGGTGAACGAGCTGTAACTCAAGCTCCGATCTGCTCACATAATCGGATTCGGTTCTTTCAAAAAGATTCCTCTTAATCAATCGATTTATGTAAAATTCATCTAATATGCATGATAAAACTGTGTGCTAGACATAACGTCCAAGAGGCAATGAGAAGAACGGAAACTCTGTCCATCGTGGCACGAGATACCGAAAAAAGCCAGAGACAGCAAAAGGGACAAAGACTCTGTCCATCGTGGCACGAGATACCGAAAATCCCTAGAGGAACGAGAAGAACGGAAACTCTGTCCATCGTGGCACGAGATACCGAAAATCCCTAGAGAAATGAGAAGAATGGAAACCCTGTCCATCGTGGCACGGGAAACCAAAAAAAGTCAGAGGCAACGAAAGGGACGGGGACTCTGTCCATCGTGGCACGAGATACCGAAAATCCCTAGAGGAACGAGAAGAACGGAAACTTTGTCTATCGTGGCACGAGATACCGTAAAAAGCCAAAGGCAACGAAAGGGACAAAGACTCTGCCCATCGTGGCACGAGATACCGCAATTCCATGAAAGACAATCAAGAAGGACGAAGACTCTACCCAATGTGATACGAGATACCGCAATTCCCAAATGACGAGGAGGGATGAACGGTTCTCTCTGGAGTGGCAACTATTACCACAACTGCTTGGAGAAACAAGCAAGGAACATACACTACATATAAAACTGTAAGTGCTATTTAAAACCCACAGTTTGAAAGAACATGAACGAAACTCTCAAGAGGCGAGTAACAACGACTGACGAAAGTATAAGGAAAGAAAGTACTATGTCTAAAACGACAAGCAAAACCTTTTCCTAGATGGAATAATAACAAGTAGGACGATTATAACCCTGTAGGAAAAAACCTTATTCAATTCTTCATCGCAGAATGAACAATAAAGAACCGACATGTTGTCAAAATAAAGTAAAGAACCAATAGAGGAAATTGAAATAAAAGGCAACAAATATGAGCTTAGATAATTAAGCAACTCAAGACGAGAATTCAAAAATGTAAAGTCATCAAATTGTTCAAACACATAAAAGCGACGCAGCGCCACGGACAAAACTAAATTAAAAATTGTTCATAAGCATAAACAAAAAGAAAGGCCTTAGGGCTGCAACTTCAATTTTCTTCCTCATCCTCAAAGAAGGGATACAACTCAGGCATCGGAGGCGGTGATGAGAGTCCCTGGAGGACAAGATTGTCATTCTCCAGCAGAGAGGCGAACTCGTCAGGATCTGCAGGCTCAGAAGTTGGACGAGGCGGCATAGGTTCTCGATTGGGCCCCAGAGACAGGCTTAACCAATCTAGCTTAAAACCGCCACAGACGTACTGCATCGCATAAAACTGACAGACAGTCAGAACTTGTGCCTTGTGAGCTTCAAGATTGCCTCGGCGAGTGCTAATTTCTCGGAAGGTGTTGCTCCGAAGAAATTCTTCGGCGATCTCCACTTTCTGCTGAGCAGAAACCTATAGGGCCGCGAAGGATATTAATAAGACAAAATATAAAAGGAACGCAAAACGCTAGAGTTGGGAATATTTTACCTCGCCAAGGCCGCGCTGATATCCAACGTTGTCGACATTATAAGCTTCTTCTCTAGCCATCGCCACTTCCTGCTTGAGCTCGGTGATTTGTTTGGTTAGCTCTTCTTTAAGCTGATCAGCCTCCTCCTGCGCCTGTTTTACTGCCTCCCTATCGGCATGCGCCCTCGCAGCATAATCATTGACGTTTTGCAATGCCTTTTCTTTATCATCAAGGGCAGCTTTTAAGGCAGCAGTATCACCACCAGTGGCCGTTTCTCGGACTTCCATCAGCGCCGCGAACATAGTGTCCACGAAACCGCCCGCCTAACAATTAATGAGCAATCAAATCAACATTTAAATTCAGGTCAAACGAAAATTAGCTCAAAGAGAAGAAATAATTACCGCTGTCAACAAATGAAGTGTATTCCGCTCCATCATCCTCCTCTCTTCGGTAGAGACCGAAAGAGGAACAACAAGACCAGACAAAAGAGACTTCAGGTGCTCGATAGCTTCGACCTCTGAAATTCATATCCACCAGCCCCAGCACGAGGGCCTTGGCTAGACCCAATCCTTGCACTCGGTTCAGTCGCGTGGGCAAAGGCATTGGCAGCACTTGGCCTACCTGTTCGGGCGGCAGGTGGAACAACCCCTCCGATATTGTCGCCTAGACCAGCTGCCAGGCTCTCTGAAGCTTTAGCAGCAGCTTGAACAGCGTCACGATTTCCCCCCAATATATCATCGAAAGGATTGACTGCTGAATCGGCAGCAACAACAGTTGAAGGTCCGGTAAGGTTTTTCTTGCCCTTACTCTTTCTTTTTCGTGGGGGAGGAATATCAGTAGCGGTGTTGGTTTGTGAGCTAGCCTGATCAGCAGCAACATCTCGGTTTACCCTCGCATGGCGGTCCATAATATAATTGACTACAAGAAAATTATATCATTAGAATATTCAATAGACGTAAATCAAAAATATCAAAAGAGTTAACGAGAGGACTCAACTTTCAACTAATTTTTTGACATCAATTTGATGTTCTCGAACTAAATTTGGGATAAAGTCGCAATCCCATGATGTCGTATAAATGCCAGCGGGTATCGTTACCCTTGCACCGTTATACCATTCACGGCGGTACTGCCTAAACTCGCCTGCATAGCTTTCCTCGATATAAATATATCCTCTCTTCCAATCTTACTGTATCCGGTCGCCCCACCATTCAAGAACTTACGATGCGTTTGTGCTTTGATATGATAAAACCCCTCATCCCGCCTCGCAATCTCGAACAATGCGTAGAATTCATTGGGACTTTGTGGTTGGCGCAACGCCTTCATAACAGTGATGAAGCCAATCAAGTTCCCATAAGAATTTGGCGTGAGTTGGGCGGGTACAAGATTAATCTTCCTCAGAAGCCATCTTAATTCGAAGGAGATTGGAAAGCGAAGACCATTGAGGAGTTGACCGACAAACACAGTCATATGCCCGGGTGGTGGGGTATGCATCCGATCATTTGGCCCGGGGAGGATGATTTTATACTTATCAGGTATGTCGATTTTTTTGTGGAGCCCCTTACGACTATGTTGGAGGCGGGAAACGTACAGGTCATAGGCCATTCCTGGGACCTCAACATGATCATCAAACTCCCTATTGATATAATCTACGTCTTCTTCGCCCTCGCCGGGAGCACGATTATCCCGGTAGGATGACACTGGCGAGTTATCGCTTTCAAACTCAGACGATGTTTGTTCAGTGTTTGCGTCGGAATTGTTACCCGCGGGTGAACCAATAGTTTCTATATCTATTAACTAACTTCATCTACTGCGACTGTGCTCAAACCCGTGGGAGAATTAGGTGGGCTCACCATATTAATCGAACTGGAGCTCAAGCCACTACTCGACTCACTCCCAGACGTTGACTCACGGTTCACCATTTTTGACGAGAACGAATTGAAATAAATTAAAAAGAAACGGAGGCTGACTAAGGACGAACACGTCACTTTAGACTCTCACATATCTCTCAAACATGCATAAAATTAACTTATTGAAAAGATAAATCTAATAAATAAGGGCATATCATTTACCTTAACTGAATTTCCAGGAGAAAAGCTTTTGCTTGATTAATTGATCTGTTAATACAGCGACAAAATATAAAATATTAAAAAGCAAAGGTAAACATCATAAATGTCGCGTGTTAGGTCTTTAAAAAAGGCTAAGGCACCGCATCGAACACTCACGGTTCGATGCCAAAGGCATCGAATCTATGTTGTTCGATGCGGGCCGCATCGAATTGCATCTGTTCGATGCGCTTTACCTCGAAAACTAAACGCGTAAGAAGCAGAATGAATATTCCTACGCAGTCCAGCCATTATATAGGCAGTGAGCGGCCCACTAGGCCCATATTACAAGCGCATCAAATTCGCGCATCAAATGCGTTCTATTCGATGCCACAATACAAACGCATCGAATATACTATATTCGGTGCGACAATACCAACGCATCGAATATATTTTGTTCGATGCATTTCATAAATTATCGGATACCAATTCCAGACATTCGCAACCTGTTCCGAAGTAACGAATGATTAGGAATATCCTTAATCAGTGAAAAATGATTGGTATCAGGTAAATAAGTCTCATCGAGGTGGTACAACGTCGACCATTCATCAATCCACAGTTTATTATTTGAGTTTAGAAATCGACCTCAGATTGACATCGTCTCCCAAACTGGGGGGACTATGTGATGGATATATTTTATGATTGGCCCAATACTTGTATATTGGGCCGGCCCATAACCGCATCGAATCGGTATGATTCGATGCGCTTTCTGCATCTGACATTGGGACCCACGGGACGGTTGCTATATATAGCCCGTCCCCTTGTAATTCGTGTACGTTTTAATTGGAGAATCACTTCAGTACAGTCAGCATCGAATCACTGTTCATTCGAGACGTATTGGATCGAACGGTTTCCATTCGACACGTGATTGGACCGAATTCGCTTCATTCGATACGACAAAGTACGCATCGAATTCGATACGGGTGGTGACATCGAATCTCTTGAATTCGATACCCTTGAGTTTAGCATCGAACCCTTGTCATATATTTCACATCGAACAGAGGCATTCGATACGTCAGCATCGAACGCCTAGGATTCGACACGCTACAGTTATCTTGTAATTAGTTTATTCAACCTAGTAAACTTGTAATAGGTGTTCCGGATCAAGCTAGTCCGATAATAAAGTTGTATAGCATTATTTTGGTTATTTATATCTCAATTGTATCATTGTACTGTGTTTGTTACCGTGACGAAATAAGACCAAAATACATACTTATCCCTTTTATTTCCCATATGGTGTTTATTATAGTATTTCCGCTTTGTTATTAGCTAATTAAAAAATGTTAATTATTATAAACCACCAAGTCGGTCGTTGTATAAGTATCTAGTTGGTATTTCTTTTTTTAAGTGAGATAATTACTGGTGCTCGACATAAAGTTAATAATCCAATTCACGTAATTAATCATTCACACAAAAAAAAACGTAATTAATCAACCAATCGTATTCGAGAATTGTCAACATAAACCCCTCGTAACTTATTTTTACGAAACTAGTAACCCCTTTTCTTGACTAATTAATAGCACCATTTAATTAATCAACTCTATTATTAAATTAACATAATGATTCATTAACTGCCACTTTGCAGCCAACTAATACAACACATTCTATTTCGTAACATACTACTATCTCAACTCTGACCCATGATTAATTACTCCCCTTATTAATTTAATGGATCATTAAATAACAAACCAATTAATTTACCCAAAAAGACAAGACAGCCTTGTCGACCAAAGGCGAAACCCACGTGCACCACACGCCTGTTTCGTGATGTAGGGCCCTCATCTTTTGTTTATTTCAAAAGGCCCCTTCGCGTGATTAGTGTGGCGCGTGAAGTGAATCAAATATTGATTGTCACGAGAAAAATCACGCTCCAGGTCTACGGTCAACGGTAGAAAAGCCATCTTTTAATGAGGAGTTACAGTTTGAAAGAGAAAAAAGCAAAAATTGACTTAACCTAGGTTGAGACCTTAACTTGCAATTGAGTTACAAACAGTAAATAGGTTTTTGGGCTATGTTTGGCTGGATCTGGAAAGCCTTTGAAGGAAATCAATAGCGATGGGATGGTACTAAAATCTACACAATATTGTGTTAGATAAATCTAGGATATAGACATAGTTGGGAATTGCACACACGTATTCGACTTGTTACGTGGAGTGTGCCGGGATAAACATATAATCATGTTTCATTTATATCACATCATTTAGATTTTAAGAAGATTTATTTTGTGTTCCTCTGGTCATGTGATAAACAAAACTAAACATAGTAACTAATGCATTACAAATGTTCGCAATTTTTAATATTAAAAATTAAAAATTGATTTACTTTTCATGGTGAATGTGAGTATTGGAGAAAGCATTTCAGCTTTTATTTTTGCAATCAACAAAGTTTTTCTTCATAGGATTTTTAGGGCTTACAAATGTCTATACATAAACAAGGAAAATATTTTTTGATTAAGAAAAGAAAAATATCTTATAAAGTAAATATTGTTTAAAAGAATATGCAAGTAACTGCTAACTCAATAGCAAACAAAAGTGTAAATGGCCTAAAATATGATTAGTAATTATATATATTTTACTTGATCGTCAAACTGACCCGATCGTACAAAACGAATTCTCTTTAATTACGTGGTCTGAACATCGAATATTATGTTTAACGAAAACTTGAAGATCAAATGGCTCAATAACACGTGAAATTACAAGACCCCCAAAAAATACTTGATTAATTAATTATTACACCTATAGAAAGTGGTAAACATACTTGTAAGCAGTTAGTCAAATTAGATCAGTCAAATGAGAAACTTAATCAAACCATGCAAATTAACTTGTATCTTTGTTTTTACTAACTATTTATTTGTTCGACGTACTTTCTTTACACACCGTGAGGAAAAATGAATAACAAAATTAATGAACACTAGTTAATAACAATACATTGAATAATCACAACCTAATTTAAACATACTCAAAATTCCTAAAAAATGAAATACAACACAAATAAAGAAAAAAAACCATAAGATAAATTATGAAAACAAGAATCTCAAAATGTGTACCAATCTTTCTTAAAATTGAGAGTAATAATATTAAATACTTACTTGACGAGAAATCCATCACCAAATTTATTAATTGTAATCTACCTTTCTACCTCTATTTTCCTCCAAACAAGTACCAAACCTCGATAGAATCTCCCAACCATGGTTATTAAAGCCCCATGCAACTGAAAAAAGTGACTCAAAAATCAAAGCCAAACCACCCCGACCCTCCTCACACCACCCACCCCCTAAAGCCAAATCCCATCATCATGATTGAGCCAATACCCAATCCTGACACAAGTCATCATTGAACATCTGCATTGTATCTACATCACTACACCTATACATACAACACACAATCTCTCTCTGTCTCTATATATAAATATATGTGTTTATGTGTATTCCTCCTCTGCTCCACATTTTATCTTTCGCTGCAAAAATGCATACAAAATAAAAAAGAAAAAAAAAAGCTGTAACTTCCTTCTGCAAAGAAAAAGACCACCCATTTTCTCCTCCTTTTGTCCCCCTTGGATTCCAACTTTTCTATAAACCAAAAAAACCAGAAAGAGAAAAAAAAAGTTGAAAGAAACATGGCTGGTAAAGATGACGGTTTGGGTTTGAGCTTGAGTTTAAGATGCCCGGAGAATCAGAATCTTGTCCCTTCTCCGCCGCCGGTGGAGGCGGCGCCGCCAACCGCCCCTTTTCCGATGAGCTTTTTCCCTTTCATGCATAAAGGTAAAAATAAAACAAATCCCCTGTTTTTCTTTCAACATTTTGTTGTAAATTTCATTAAAAATCCGATCTTTACACATTTTAACCTTAATTTCAGACAACAATGCGGAACCCAGTTCGTTTTTCCGAGGTATCAACATGAGTCAGCACAAATCTTCAACAAACACTGACCCATTTCAGTCGCCCACAACTGGTACCAAAAATAAAAGAAAATCAAATCCCCTGTTTCTCAATATTTTTGGAAATTTAAATAAAAATCGAATCTTTACACATTTTTGTCTCATTTTCAGACAACAATGCGGAACCCAGGTCGTTATTCCGAGGTATCGACATGAATCGAGCTTTATCGGTTATCGAATGCGACGATGATCAGGTGATTGTATCGTCACCCAACAACAGCAGCACGGTATCGAGCATTAGTGGAAAGAGGAGTGAGAGGGAGGAGAACGACGGCGACATCGACGACGAAGACGGCGGCGATGCGGCGGCGAGGAAGAAGCTCCGGTTGTCTAAGGAGCAGGCTGCGGTGCTGGAGGAGACTTTTAAAGAGCACAATACTCTGAATCCGGTGAGTGGTGGTGCAAGGGTGTTTTGGGAATGTTTTTGTTGGGTGGGGGTGTTTTGGTAATTTTGTGTTTTGTTGGGGGTGTTAAGTATAATTAATATTTTTGTGGGTTTGTGTGCAGAAGGAAAAGATGGCGTTGGCCAAACAGCTAAATCTCAGGCCTAGGCAGGTGGAGGTCTGGTTTCAGAACAGAAGGGCAAGGTTGGTATTTTCCTTTCTGATTCAAAGGGTATTTTCGTCATGTAATGTTATTAATCTTTATAATTTTGTAATTTGTTAGGATATATGATAGCAACTTAAGAATTTATGAAGCTTGTAGTTTAGCCACCAAAAGATTTGTTTTTGATTAAGTTAAACTATGCATATCACTAGAATCTAAATTATATGTTGAGCATATGATATGTTATAGTTGGTGGAACGTGTATTGGACGTGAAATATTTTTAAACGACTTATTGGTTCTTGTTGTATAACATACTAGCGATTCAAATCCAAATCATCCAAAATGAAAGAATATTTTAATTTGTTACGTGCGTGATGCAAGTCTAGCAGTTGAAACAGGAAAAAAATCCCTTGACTACAATAGTAGAACATATTTATTAATTTTTTATGCATTTTCTATTCACTCGTGTCTCATGAAAGGAAACCATTCTATGTTTTTGAATTGCAATCGCGATTCTGTAATTTCCATATAAAATTGTGGCGTAAACTTGAGAGGAGTGCATTATTATTGATTATTTACATATGTTTTGTAAACCTGTAACATATGTTGGCATCAATAATGCTATCGATTAACTTATTACTAGAAGCGTTATTGATTCAGTGATGATAAAAATTACATCATTTACATGTAATTTTTGCGCGTAATCTTCTTTTATGTCTTAAAGTATACAGATTCATACTTGTGTTAAAGTTAAAAGGATTGTGTGAAACATAATTGTCTGTCCATATAGTGATGGAGGTTTTTAAAATGGATGCAGGACTAAGTTGAAGCAAACCGAGGTCGATTGCGAGTATCTAAGGCGTTGTTGCGAGAATCTAACGGATGAGAACCGACGATTACAAAAGGAGGTGAATGAGCTCCGAGCACTAAAGCTCTCCCCGCAATTCTACATGAACATGAGCCCACCTACTACCCTCACCATGTGTCCTCAATGCGAGCGTGTGGCCGTTTCATCTTCATCCCCATCGGCCACTGCGTCTTCCGTAATTGCTCCTGCAAATGGTGGGATCAACCGCCAACCACACCGCCCCATGCCCATGACGCCGTGGGCTGCAATTATTCCGCCTCAATCGCTCGATATAAACCGTCCAAGATCTTGATATTTAACTTTTGAGGAAATGAGGTAGTTTTGTTCTCCAGTTAGGGATGGGATGATGCAACTATTTCTATGAAGACTTTTTATGAGAAGTAGAAAAAGATTGTAAATGGGTTGTTTTAGAAGAGACATGTTTTGTGGGTGCATAAATGTTTTATGCTAGACAAAAGTTGGATTTAGTGTTGGAGATAGAGTGACATTATTGGTGGTAAATTATCTTTTATTTTTCTAAAGTATGAACAGCTTGAGAGAATATTGACCATATTTTTTCCCAATGAATCTCAAAGGTTATGTTACAAGTTCCAACTCCTACTGACCGATTGTGGTAAGTTTCTAGAATTTAGAAAATAATGGAATCCTTTCTTTCTTGGTAGAATAAGAAAAATGCATCAATCATGAAAAGAATCGCAATAATTCATTACAAGATAAACCTCCTTCACGAAGGCAATATAAACTATAAAGTAAGTAGACCAAGAATTAATCCAGCAAAGTTTTTCCATTTAGGCCAAGCGAGCCAAAGTTTTCTTATGGCAATGACAAGTGGGACAATGGCCCATAAGAAAGTGCAATGAGTGTCTTTTAATGTATGAGATGAGCACAAGACAATCCGATTCCAAGATGACAAGATAGGAGTTTGAGTTGTTGAGACATTTACACGTGTAGAAAAGCAAGCGCTTTCCCCACCAATGAGTCCATGCAAAATTTAGAGTCGGTCGAGGCAAAATAACCAATCAATTAGTCTTGCACAACAAAAGCTCCTATTGATGGCATCGTCCCCTAAGACCGAAAAATGTTTTCTAAAAAATCATTTCAGTCATCGATTGCGTGACTTGAAGAGTGAAAGGCTTGGTATTTGCAAAGATCCTCTTGGTTTCTCCAAGATTCCCCATTGCTGCCCTCCACGGAAGTCCGGTCTTTTGGTAATCAACTCAATGATAGGGCTAAAGTCCGGTCGAGGTGATTTTCGTTTACCAGCTCGTAAGAAGGCTCTACCATCTTGAAAAGAAGCATCACAATTGGCTTTATTCCATCATTCCATGGAGGAGGAGGAGGATGGCTATAGAGTTGCTAAGATTTGCCCACCATTTTGATTTCCATTTGGGCTTCTTAATGTTCTTCAATTTTCTTACCGTGTATTACGCAATAGTGTGTTGAAGTAATTTCTTCATTGTCCTACCACTAGATAGTCACAGTGTAAATGATAACAATAACTTAGTTTCAGTCAAAATCCCTTTTTAAATGAAAGCGCAATGTGTCAAACGCATTTTAGTCTCTTATATTTACATATAAAAAAAGAGACTCATTTTAGTCACAGATGTAACATTTTTGTCTCTTATATATACATATAAAAAAAGAGACTCATTTTAGTCACAGACGTAATGCCTAATATAATTTTTAAGTGCTAATCTTCAACAACGCAATTCAACCTAAAGGCTCGGCTAGTCTTGACATTTCTGATGATGGTGTGAACATTGGCAAAATGAAAATTAAAAATATAAAGGAAAACAAGTTGGAATCCAATATTAGTCAGGTCTAAAAATTGTGGAAAATGATTGATATGGTTCACGAAAATTGGGTCATATCACATTTGTTATCTTTTACTTTCATCCATTGCATCTAAAGTGAATATGTCGTGGTAGTGTAGAGAGTCGTAATCAGATAAAAAGCAGCTGTGTATGTATCAATCAACTCAACTGTATTCAACATCCATTAAAAAAAAAAAACTCAACTGTATTTTGTAAATATCAATGTCGTACTTATATGCTAACAATCAGGTTCGATTCTATGGAGCAAAGTCAAACATACACATAATTATCCCCCAAACAAACAAAGCCAACATATATGTAAATTATTAATGACTGATTTATGACGCTAACTGCAAATGAACTGATAGATTTGGCGCCATTAGAGACTATAAGAATCACTTATAGTATACTTTTCTCTTATAGTATACTATAATATAAATATATATTAAAACTAAGAGTCCGGTGGCTTGTATCTTATATTCATTATTTTCAAGAAAAAATATATACCCATACTATATCATCATTTTCTTTTCACTTTCACTTTATACTAAAAAAACTAGCTTTAGCTCAATAGCGATTTATTTTAGCCTTTCATTTACAGAACAAAAAACTGACTTTGAGCTGTTTTTAGTCAGATATGATATCATCATCATATATGCTGGAAATTCTGCACAACCACTGGTAAATTTCAGATGTGTCAGAAAAGCACAAATTGCATTATTTTGCAATTAACTGGAAAAGTTAATCATATGGTTGTTGATGAAAAACAGAAAAAGCAATGGGAAAAGTCAAAATAAAATAGCTGTACAAGTTTTTTTTTTTTTTTTTTTTACTATTTCTGATAATTAAATTGATAGTCCAAACTACCCACTATTCTCTGATTTCTGAGCATCTGAATTTCTGAACTTACTTAATACTTTTACAGGAACAAGATGTCACCTTTTTCAGTTGTCTGTTTTCTAAAAATCAAATTCAGTTTCTAAATTAGTTAATTTCAAAAAATATCAGCCAAGCAATTATTGAATTACTCACTAAAAAGTAGATATTTTTTCCTGAAATTACACAGATGTAAATCTGTCCATATTGACCACAAGAAAAACTGTAACAAAGATGCACACACCAAACTTGTAACATTTATACATTGTGCATCAATTTTTACAAGAACAAACCATCGAAAATGAAGTGGGCAAACTGGTGATGGCTAGACGGTATTATCCTTGTCAGCCAGTGTCCGCAATATGCATCCCAAACCAGCTTTCTCAGTCAGCTTTTCGTGAATCCTCAAGCATTGATCACAAGTGGGTCGATCTCCAGTTGCCAAGCCTCTGTATAAGTACCTATCGACCATGCACGAGGAGTACGTCACCACTAGCTCAATGGAAATGTAATAAATGTGAACACTTAATATTAGATTTCTCAGAACATATATCCTTCTAGATATTTCGAGGATGGTCATGATAAATACATTGATGCACAGTATTATAACATTTGGACATTGACATCATGGTGTTTTCTTCAGCTTTGTAAGGATTTTCAGTACCTCACCATTATGTTCAAGAAGCTTTAGCATGGAAATCAAGTAAGGAATCATGTTTTAAAACAACTTTAAGAATGGGAAAGAAATGAGGTAACACTCAACATGGACTACCTTAGATATTAACTTATCTTATCCAAATGGACTTCATATACAAAATGTTGAAATTTTTCCAGAAATTTAAAGTACTTAAGAAGTTTATATAGTAAGTTCTCGTTCGGAGTTAGGGACTTGGTATTACCACTCCTTGAATGAGATGCACAAACATAGAGATACAAATTCCAGTGTAACATGAAACACTGATTTCAGATGCTCTTTACCGTTGAATAATGCATATATACAGTTCACCTGAAGTATATGCTAGCCGAGTGTCGCACAACCGGTTCCCACCAGAAGTATAGTTCATTTATCAACAGGAACCTCTGGGTAAAAATAAAAATATACTTCTAGTGGCCCGGTGTTACGTTAGTCCAAATACTGGTATTCCCCCTTAAGCGGTATGAAACTTGATGATCTGTTTCAGAGAACAAAACTAAAGATTTTCGAGGGAACGGTAATGGACAAATGTAAGGTCTCCGAAAGATTAACTTAACCGAAGAATTAGACCTTTGTATATTTTTTAATCGGCAATCTGCAATTTCCTAGCAAAACCTTTGTAGAGACATGCTCAGCAGCTCACCTTGCATTGTATCACGTATTCACTAACATATACAGCATTTACCATCAAATCTAGTAACCTAAATGATTCTTCACAGATTTTAATCAGCTAGCATGGTTCCATTTGACCTGTAAGACTCTACATAAATTCATTGAAAACACTGCGCTAGAGAAAAATGCAGATATTTAGATGGTCTAAGAGACAAATCATATAAGATGACATCACAACTCCCCAGGATTAAACTAACATGCCTAACATCTCCGTTGCCCCATTGACTTCATCATGCATATATATCAGCAATGTTCACCATGTCAAGATGTTTCACTTATTCACCATAAAGGGTACTCACATCCTTAAAACCATAGTTTAGACGACAAGCACAGAAGGTCGTCCTACTACAGTCCACTAGCAGCCTCGTGGATGTGAAGACGAAAAATGTCAAACTATCAACTAATTTTACATTCCATTGCTCATATTGGGGCCCAGTTAATCGACTCATTCTGGAGTACTATGAAGTTGAACAAACTAAAACAGAATCCTCCATAAAGCCTTCTAAAGTCTAAACAGCAACTGAAGTTCAATCTTCATTAAAACATTGCTCTTTGTAGGTTCAAGCTGCAGTCTTTATTCTTAACAATCACTAGTGATAACAAATGTTAATCTCCGAAAAAAGCTCAGATTGCAATAGATCTTACACCAAAATTCATCAACTCCACGCATAACGGATAACATATCGGCGGAATCACAAAACAGAGCACAAACACATAAGCTGCCTAAAACAGAAGCAAAATGCACAAATTCCAGATGAAGAAATGAGCATTTGACTGCTTACTTCATGAGAATGTCATAGTACTCAAGATCAAGAGACAAGAACAGACTATCGACATCTTTTATCGCCATTATCGCCCTATGCACAACGATCCAATTCGCAGACTACAAAACAAAATCCATTACAAAAAAAAGTTAAAAAATTAAATCTTTACACCTAAATCAAATCAAGAACCCAAAATCCACAAAACCCAGAATCCAAAAAGTGAAATTTATGACCTTACAACGCTCATCTTTGGTTTTTGGAGGTGACCCTTCAAGAGCTGTCTTCAAAGCTTCAACTGGTCTGTGCCTGCAATTTTAAAATCATAAATTAGCAAAAATGAAAAAAAAAATAAAGCTTTTTAAATTAATAGTATGAATAATACTTACTGTTTGAGTAAGCTTTCGATTTTGCGAGATTTGTGTTCGATTCTGGTGATTATGGCTTCTGCATTGTCTGCTTCCACAAACCCTGCCATTTCTTTTTTCTTCTTCTTTTTTAATATAATAAATTGATGAGAAATGATTTAAGGTGATTGATTCATGTTTAGGGGTAATTAAGTCATTTCTTTTAACCCCATTGGGCATTGGTGGTGTGAATCTTTTTTGATTTTGTTGACTTGTATATTCATAAAGTAAATCGTACATTTATTTATCTTTATTAGCAAGTATAATATAAAATCCAAAATATAAAACCCAAAAGTCACGTACTAAAGGTGATCCAACTAACCCCACTCTGGCGCAAATTGAGGAAAATGTATGTATAATAAATAGTATGGTGTGTGAAGAGTTTATTATTTAGTTTAATAGTTATTTTCTTAGATTTGCACAAATGAAAAACAAAACATGGTTTTAAAGCGACTTAATATGATTAATGAAAAGTTGTTTTTGTATTGTTACTTTGTATCAATTGCATTGCCTTTTTCTTGGTTTTTTGATAGTATTACTAAAAAATTGCATTGTATATATTATTGTCTCTAAAATTTAGACCATATTAGATAAAATCTTGAAAAATTAACTCTGCCTTAATGGGTTGAAACTTGAAACAGTCAACATTATTACAACCTTTGTAACTCCACACTCTCTCTCTCTCTCTCTCTCACACACACACACACAATCTTCCTTTATTTCACCTGCATCAATTCTTGTTCACACAACACAACAATGGCAGCTTCCAAAAAGCCTCATTTTCATCATGTTCCAAGACCATCCTCAACAAATCCACAAATTACAAGTAAGTCCCACTCAATCTTTTACTTCAAATCTGTCTTCATACTTGTCATTATCCTTGTAATCCCATTTTTCCCTTCACAAGCTCCACAGTTCCTCACAGATACTGTCCTCACTAGATTCTGGGAATTTTTTCACCTTCTTTTCATTGGCATTGCTGTTTCTTATGGCTTGTTTAGTAGAATAACTGCTCAAACTGTCACTGAAAGAACTACTTTATATTGTTCTTCAACTGATGCCTCTCATGAGTATTTATCTGGGATTTCTCAGTTTTCTTCGATGTTTGAAGACCTTCGTGGGTCTCATGAGTTGCATAGTTATGGTAGTAATCAGTTTTTGGGTAAAAATCATGAAAGGGTAGTGGAAGAAAGTGTAAAGGTTGGATCTTTTGTAGCAAAAGATGGGGTTGGAGGTGTTAGTGAGGGTGGTGGGGAGAGAAGGACGCATGTTCGGCGCTCTGAGGGGTTAAAAGGTGAATCGTTTGTCGTGGTGCCGAATGGGAAGGATTTTGTTGATAAAAGGGATGAGATTAAGCCCTTGAATTTGCCTGTTAGGAGTCTGAGATCAAGGATTGTGGATAACGATGGACCTGAGTCGGAAAAAGGGTGCGGTCCTAGTCCGAAAATTGAGAGTGATGGGAAAAGAATGACTCGTGTTCGTCACTCTGATGGGTTAAATGGCGAATCTCTTGTCACGGGGTGTAATGGCAAAGATTTTACTGACAAAAGAACTGAAAGTAAGTCATTGGGTTTACCTGTTAGGAGACTCAGATCAAGGATTGTGGATAATGATAAAACTGAATCGAGAAAAAGAAGCGAGCCTAGTTCCAAATTTGAGATTAAAGGCAATAATGACGTTGAAGTTGAAGTTGCTAAAATACAAGGTGTGGTCCCATTGACTTTGGAGAAGAAGTTTGAGGGAGTTGCTGGACTTTCGACCATTCCATGGCGGTCAAGATCCGGAATGCGGGAAAAGGGAGGAGAACGAAATAGTCTAAAGCCTCCTGCACATTCCAGGCCTCAATCTGTTGGAGATCTTGAGTTTGAGCATCTCAGGTCTAAGTCATTCATAGATTCAACGAGTTCTACTTCTCCCAAATTAAGAAGCTCAAAAGTGGGGAACTTGGAGAGCGAGATGGATATAATGCAGCCTGTTATATCAGTTTCACACCCAAAAGTACAGTCCTTGGATGCTGAAGCATCATTTGGTTGTACGCCCCGTGTACGTGTCTTTGGTTCAATGGATTCTAGTTCCCCTGAATTAAGATCCCCAAAAGTGGAAAATTCGGAGAGCAAAATGGATATGATGCAGCCTGTTATATCAGTTTCACACCCAAACGTATGGTCCTGGGATCCTGTCGAATCACTTAATGGTGCTAAGCCTCGATCTCCTAGTTTTGGTTCAATGAATTCTAGTTCCCCTGAATTAAGAAGCTCGAAAGTGGAAAAATTGGAGAGCAAAACGGATACTATGCAGCCCGTTATATCAGTTTCACACTCAAAAGTACGGTCCTTGGATGCCGAAGAATCATTTAATGGTGCTAATCCATGGTCACGTAGCTTTGGTTCAACGAAATCTGGTTCCCCTGAAATGAGAAGCTCAAAGGTGGAAAACTTGGACAGCGAAATGGAGATTCCTGTTATATCAGTTTCACACACAAAAGTACAGGCCTTCGATGCTGAAGAATCATTTAATGGTGCTAAGCCCCGGTCAGGTAGCTTTGGTTCAACGAATTCTAGTTCTCCTGAATTAAGAAGCTCAAAAGTGGAAAAATCGAAGAGCAAAACGGATGTTATGCAGCCTGTTGTATCAGTTTCACACCCAAAAGCATCATTTAATGGTGCGAAGCCCCGATCCCATAGCTTGGGCGCTTCTGCAGAGATGAGTGATTTAGCGAATTTCGAGTTCAATTTGAGAAAATCTGGTGATAGTGAAAAAGAGGATAGGATAGGGAAAGGAAAGCGAGCTATTGAACCTTTAGAATCAGATACGAGATCACCAGCTCTAGCTAAAGTTCTATCAAAAGCTAAATCTGTTAGAACAATCAAACCTAGAAGATACAGCACAAGTGAAAAAGGTCAATGCTCGGGTGAAGTTGAAGCAGATTCTTTGTTGAAAATAAGGAAAGGAGAAGAACCTGAAGATTCTTGGGTTCAAAACCAAAACTATGAAAGTATCTTTCCCATGCCAAAGCCAAAACCCATTCTTCCTGAGATGCATCACGAGGAAAAAGAAAGCGTTGATCACAGCAAAATTACAGAATCTGACGAAGATACAAAGAGTTACTTTGGGAAGAGTTCGGATGAAGATGATGTTGAATCTAATATCGACACTGATGCTGAGTTTCTAGGAAGTGAAGTCGACAGAAAAGCGGGGGAATTCATTGCCAAGTTCAGAGAGCAAATTAGGCTTCAAAGACTTCATCAGCAAGATGATACTGTGATTGGTAGCATGAAACGTCAAAATATGGGAGTTGCAGCCAAGAACTTTTGAAATTGTTTATCGGGAGTGGATTTACAAATCGGGCTTCATCGCAACTCATCAGCAAAAGAATACGGTGGCTGCCAGCAGTATTCAAGATAGCTTTGATTTTAATTGTTGCTACAGAAGTTGCAGCTGAGAAGTTTAGTTCTCGAAGGTCATATTCTTAACCAGGCTTCCCAGTCATCAATTCATTCTCCTTGTAAATTTCATGCTCAATCAAGTTACAAATATAAAGATTATGTCTCTCGATTAATAATTTTATTATAAAGTTATTATTTCCAAGATTCCAGTGAAAAATGCCTTCAATGTCATCCATATTTTGCATTCTTGACATGCTTTAACAACTATTGATATCAATCCTCTGATGCAATCGACTTGTTTGTATTCATGGTACTGTTCAAGAGAGCTACATTTTGTTACAGTGGTATCTTAATTATGTCCTATACTTAAACCCCCAAACGAAGTAAAACTCGCCATCGTGCTGTTAATCAGTGTGAGAGATTTCATCTGAAAGGAAGATAAAGGACCTGTTGTAGTTGATGATCTTTAGCTCGAGGAAATGAATTGACTTGTATAACTTTCTCCAGGAAATTTACAAAGTCGTATTAGAATATTTCGTTTTGGCGGAAACAAAGGCCAAGTGTGGATTGAATCTAAAATCTGTTTGTGTGCTGGATACTGATTCCAGATGCTCAAGAATTCATTTGGTATAGGATTCTGATGTAGAGACCTTACCTCAATTCCTTTTGGTTTTGTATTAGCTGCTAGATTTTGAATTCAGTGGAGCCAATACTGGTAAACCAAACCTTTGTTTGAAACTGAAATTGTGTATACGAATACCATGTACCATCGCTAGATTTACGATATCAGTGAATATAACAAGTGGTGGATCTTAATATTATTTGTTGTTCAAAGTATTATTTATTGTTTAGAGCCTAAGTAAGGAATCTTTTTGAGTTGAATTAACCATTACCTATCATCCCATTCATTACTTTTTTAATAATTAGAGAGCTTCTAATTAAGTTAGAATCACAAAATCACCTATCCTTACAGGAAACTGGAACAGCCTTACATTAGACTTTATGAAAGTATCATTATTATTTATAGTATTTAAAGGTGAGAAAGCATATCATAAACATAAATTTAGAGATATCTTACAAAGTGCTGTAGCATGCTGCATGCACACCAAAAACTTCTTATATCTCAATAAGAGCAGCAATTCTGGTGCTTTTCTTGCATGTGGGATGACATATATATGTAACCATTAAATTATACAATATACATACTAACTAGTACAACATGATGTAGATGCAGGTGACAACTATTAAACTAGTATATGATAACATTAATAACATACCTTATCTACTAACTTATCTTATCATCAAGAACAGAATGGCAACAACTTTTAATACTTTTTCTGTTTTCTAGTACTTTTTTTTCCTTGTTTAAAATGGTTTGTTAGTGTCAAAAAGTTCTACAGCTAAACAAAAATTACGTCAAGTCCAGCAAATGGAAATTTGTAACAAGTCACTTAACCCCTAAGTTCTCTAAGAAAGGGCATAAAGATGTGTGGATAAAGTAAAAACTTAAGGTTCCACTTTATAGAAGTATGGGAATACTCATGTGATACTGAATGATATTTAATTTATTTAAGTACTTCATTTGCTTTTGACTTTGACTGTAAAATTTGAGGTGTCAATTAGAAAATGGTGGAGCCAATGTTCATAAACTTTATTGCTGTAGACTTAGGACAAGCTTAACATATTGCAACGGGAGAAAATTAAAGAAAAAAGGGTTGATATTTATCTGAACTAGCTACTACCTCTTTGTTGTCATACTTTCTCACATTAGCATCTTGTATTTGATTTTAAATCATTATAATAATTAAATACAACGGCGGTTTCTAACAACATATGTCAACATTACGTAAAAAAAAAAAACATATGTCAACATGATTTTGACTCCAACCTATTGCTTTAACTCAAAAACTACCTACCCATGTATTCTAAGTAGGTTTAGATGTCTGTAGCTAATCCATTATTTCTTGGTGATATATTGTTACAGGTTTAATACATCTATTTAATTGTGTTAATAATTACTTATATAATTTTATTAAGTGTTAGTTATTAGGTTTTATATATTAGATAATATCAATTACGAAGTGGAATAAGATTGTGAGTAATGTGTTAGTAGGGAGTTTAGTATATTTTTATGTATTTATGGATATGTTTGTACATATTGTGAAAATAAAAAAGAAAAAAAAAGTATTTCACTTCAAATTTTTCTCTCTTCTTTTTTATTTTTTTATTAAGAGGTCTTTTGTTCTTCCTCGAATAAAAACAATTTTTTTGCAGGTTCCATATGGAGGCACAAAATCACCCATCGAATTAGAGCGTAATAGAAACTTATCCGTTGATATATAATATTCAGTCCATCATTGTCTAGTTAGTTCGTTAAGTCAATGAAATTATATAATTCATCATTTCCAACTCATTTTTTGATTCGTCTAATAGCATCTCAAGAAGTTAGGTCTTGTTTATTCTATTAAGTATGACAATTACGTAAGTTTTATAATAGACTAAGTGTTATATTTGACTGATTATTAAGTTGCCCACTTATAAATTAATAACTCAAACTAGTACAAGTGCCCAGTATAAAATTATTTGGGGATCATAACACTATTTTCTTAGTAAACAGACATTGATTTTCAAGAAATTACTCAGATAATATGCCTTAATACGACTTGTAAATAAGTGTGAGTGTGAGTGTGAGTATCTTCGAAAGCGTAAAAATGCCCTATGACAAATGGTTTGTAGACGATACATAGTGCAAGGAGAAATCGTTCCATTTATGGCATGGCACTTAACTTTTATTAATGGACTGCGTGACTCTTACTTAATATTTGTCAAATGTAGGTAGTACCTGAAACCCTTAAAGTCGGGTCGTCCGACGTTTAAATGCTCTTTGATGGTAGTCTAGTAGATCCCCTAATTTGTGTTTTGTTGTGGCCTTTCTAGCGTCAGATCTTGTCAAGTCTAAGAATATAATAATCGTGCCTCGTATGAGGCTGCTGACTGTTGTATAGTGAACTTCGCACGAGGCTATAACCGCCTTCTTGCTACGAGGATAATAATATCTTCTTTATGAGGATCTTCAATGTTCGCTTGCCAAGCGTTAGCCGAACGGAGGGGTTTCTCTTGTTTTATGAGGCTTTTCTAGTTTCGTTGGCGGTGGGCCTATGCTCTTCTTTAGAGTAAATTTGTTGTGGATAGGTCAACATTTTTTTTTTGTTTTTACCCTTTCAACATTTTATATGTTGTCATAAACGACTATAAGATTTAAGTTTTAACTGAGCAAAACATAGACATGAAATCAACCTTCGATCAATGGTCCCAACTCTCCCAAGGAAAAGACCGTGTTGAATTTGGACAGATCGAAATTGTCAAAGGGGCAACGGTCCGAAACTAAACTGGTAATATTAACGTTGGGAAGGACCGCATCTGAAGGACTCACGTTGTCCATGAATTTATTTTGTGCCAAAAAAAGAATATAATATGCACCACGTTCTTTGTTAATTAACAAGTTATTTATTTTAAATTATTTCGTGGTAATTAATTCGGTGGATGCAGCCCATAGACTTGTTTAGTTTTGTTTCCCGACGATTTCTTATTAATATTTTGTGAAAAAGATAACACACAAATGTTTCCAGTAATTGAAAATATGAGGTAATCAATCATATCCGAATGTGGATTTAATTATTAAATACTTAAAACATGGTCCACTTGATAAATTAAAACCAAACTACAAATCATTATTTTTTATACAAAAGAATATATTCCCTCAATATATTTTCTTTTATAAATTAGCACATGCCGGAATAAAATTTGTTTAATAACACCTATAAAAACAACTCGTAGCAACTTTATGCATATAATAAATTTACTATATTTGATTACTAGTTTACCTACACTAATTTAAAGTTTCACTTTCTTTGATTGCATATTACAGAAATATTCGTCTAAATTAAGTATATTTTCCTTTCACCTTCCTTATTCTCTTTGCCACCAATTTAAAGAATTGATTCTATTGCCATTTCTATTTCCACATCCAAAAAAAAGGAAAAAAAAAGATACACGTGGACCCGAATTAAATGCCACTCTCACCATATAATAATATAAAATAAATCCCCATAAATAACTTAGTCACTGTAAATATAAAGAGAGAAACGTTACATTACATCCTTTTTTATTTCAGCAAATATTATTTGTGGAGAGAGAGAGAGAGAGAGAAACTCTGTAAACCATTGAAAGCCTCACTTGTCCTAATTTCACAACTAGTTCTCTTGATCCTGTTTTGCACATAGTTTTACTATTTATATTTTCTTTATTTGGGTTCTCTTTTTTATATATATATATAAGTTGCATGATGATCAAGAACCTGCAAATTCTTGATCTGGATTTACATTTCGTTTCTTGGGATTTTCAAATTTGGTGTGGAATTGAGAAAAATAAGAGACTTTGCTGTTATTGTTGTAGTTTGAGGTGAATTGGGTTGGTGGGGTTTTGTTAATTTTTGTGAATTTTTAATTTTATGTATCTAGGTTTTGAATATTGGGGTTTTTGAAAGTTTTGCTTTGTGGGTTTGGTTGTGTTGTTAGTTATTTGGTGTAAAGGTCTGATCTTGGAGGGTTTTGTCTGTATTTCTTGTTTGTGTTGTACCTTTTTTAATCTTTGTTGTGAGTTATTGAGTTAGAGTGTGGAGAGATGTATATTGAGGAGCTGAATGAAGGGGATTTTGAGTGTGTTGAGCAGCAGCAGCAGCAGCAGGAGGAGGAGGTGTCTGTTGATGTAAGTGAAGGTGGTGCTGCTGCGGTTGTTGATGCGAAGAGGGTTTTGGTGGGAGCCGGGGCTCGTGCCCTGTTCTATCCCACATTGCTGTACAATGTTGTAAGAAATAAGATCCAAACCGAGTTCCGCTGGTGGGATAGGGTTGATGAGGTATAAGTAGTTTCTGAGTTCAAATTAAGATTTCTGTCTGATTTTTGAGTTTATGTTGTTTTTAATCTGTTTATGTATGCTATTCATTATTGAAATTAGAAATTGGTACTTAAGCAGATATGTTTTTTTCTCGATGGGTAGATAGGTGACTTGTATGGTGCTTATCCCCAAGATGACTGTTGTTTATCTTTATCTTACTGTTAGAATTTTCTTGCGGTGGGCGATATTGGAGTAGATTTGAATGAGAATGTTTCTTTCTTTCACATGGTCTGAATTTTCTTTATATTTAGTCTGTTGATCTTATTGATGGAGTAATGTTTATTGGTTTAAGTATGCTGACTTACTTAAGAGTGCAAGAAAAGGAAATACATTTATTAGCTGTTCTGAGTTTTGATCGATTTTGGCTATATTTAAAATTGTTTTACCATGAAAAGATGCTAACTTTTTGTGATCTTTAGCGGTGGGATTATTGCTTATCGGTGGTCTCATCTTAGCTGTAAAGTTAGGAATACAGAAGATCTCGTGCATATTGCCTTGTTTGTTTATACAACGCACATAATGGCTGTTATTGAGATGACGTAACTGTGATTGACGTGGATGCCTTACAGGCCCTCTGAATTACACGTAGCTTATTCCTTTGGTCTTGCGTGAGTGAAGTTGTTTGCTTTACTGTATTAATTGGTTTTGTAGTGATAATATTCGTAGTTTTATATATCACATGCTAATACTATTTTATACACGTGTATGCCATGCATGAGATCTCGTCTTGTAATACGTACGGGTTGCCACTGCTATTATGTTAAGTTATTTCTCTGTTCACTTTGCCAGTTTGTATTACTTGGAGCTGTCCCATTCCCCACTGATGTTCCGCGCTTGAAGGCTCTTGGTGTAGGTGGGGTGGTCACCTTGAATGAACCATATGAGACATTAGTTCCGACTTCGCTATATCATGTAAGTTAATTTGCTCCGTAATTGTATACAATATTTTCTTGGTATTTGAAGTTTCTTGGTGTTGCCATATTATATCATTGATGATATGTTGTGTAATTTTCTAAATTGTGTGGTAACTATTATCGTGAATATCTAATGATAAAAACTGCCATAAAAAAGTTGGTTACTTGGATTTATGAGCAACTGAATGAAGTTATTGATAAACTGCTCGGTGATTAGCAAAATCAAGTTCATATAAACATTGTTCCATGTCAAATATGTGTTTTGTGATAATTATCGCTTCTGTCTGCAGGATCATAAAATTGAGCACTTGGTCATTCCTACAAGAGATTATCTTTTTGCTCCATCGCAAGGGGATATTTGCCAAGCTGTAGATTTTATACATGGTATTTCTTGTGTCCCTGTCCTTCATACACATTTGTGTTTTACTCTCAAATTTTGTATCTGAGTTCTCCTTTTTGTTCAGGCACTGCACTTAGCGGCAAAACTACATATGTTCATTGTAAAGCTGGAAGAGGCCGCAGCACGACAATTGTTCTCTGTTTTCTGGTAAACGAAAGATGAACAGCAGATTTATACAATATTTACTTTCATTTGGATTATTATTGCTAACATTCAACCCTTTGAACAGGTTAAACACAAGGAGATGACCCCTGAGGCTGCATTTAACTACGTGAGATCAATCAGGCCAAGGGTACTTTTGGCCTCCGCACAGTGGCAGGTAAGATTCATTTGCATATTAAGAAAGGTACCTATGTGTTGTTCTATTTTGGGGTTTATCCACAAGCTTGTTTGTACCGTGGATGCATTTTACAACACATAAAAGGACTGTGAGGGACTTGTAACAATATTTACAAGAAGTATAAGTTCTTACGTAATATATATTTGCAAGTCTGAATAATTACAATTCCGCCATAGAACACTTAAAATAAGCTTGTCATAGTAGGAGCCTAGGGATCTGAAAACAGGAAGCCCTTATTGTGTCTTATTTTTTCAATATTTGATTTATTTAATCAAAGATAATACAACTTTCAACAACTTCAATACATGGCCTATGATAGGCTGTTATACACATTAATTAGGATTGGAACCTTGTATAAAAGTTACCTTTTCTTGACAAAACACAGGCTGTTCAAGATTACTACCATGCACTGGAAAAGCCCGATGTTGACATTTGCTTTGAGAAGTTATCTATCACGGCTTTTGATTTCCCTGAGAAAGTTGATTATGAAGACTTTGAAGATGATTCCTCGGTGTTAGTAACGGAATCGGACCTTGAGGGATATGAGGAAATCCATGATTCTAATGAAGGTTGGGACTTGGTGGAGGATGCGAAAGTTGCCTGCAGGATACAGTTTGCTAGTGAGGCAGCCATGGCGAAGATTTCTTGTCTGTGGCAAAAGAAGTTGCAGAGTTCGGTGAGTAATAGCCGAATGGAGAATATGGGAGTCGACATTCATGTTTATTGAAGATGTCAGTCATGCAGGTAATGTTTTGTTGCCCCAGTGGTTAGGAGTCGGTCTTAGGTGAATAAAGAATGGGGTTTTTCCAATTTTTTTTTTTTTTGGTTTTTCCAGTTCCTCAGTCGAGAGGTGTCTGGGGCGTTACGGCATCAGGGTGTTGAGCCCTGTACAGTTGCCAAATAAGCGCTTCTGTTGAATATTACAGCAGTGAGAACGCTTGATTTGGTAACTGTACGTACAGTCATAGAGTCTGAGAGTTCTGTACTAGTGTTGTGTTAGTGAGGTTAATGTTTGTAGCAAGTTTTGAGTTCAGGTGCAAGATGAATGGTTTGTTTGATAATGTATGTACGAGACATGTTGGGTTAATGCGATCGAGATTTATTTTTAATTCAGTGTTTTATCTTTGTTTTATTGTCAAAATATTTGGAGAGAATGACATGAGAACAATTGAAAAGATGGTGTCAGAATGAGGGAAGTTGAGCTCGGAAGAATTTTTCCGAATCTGCATGTTCTCGATTCATATGTCCACGATAAGTTGTACACACAAAGCATCTGAGTTAGCTCTAGGGGAAATACAGCAGAAACTCATAAATCCTTAACATTACATTTTTCTGAACTTTCACTATAGATTAGCAAAATATCGATATTACAACTGAACTAAAATACACGATTTTTTACAGAATTCTATTATATGCACTCGACTGAACTTTCACTATAATTGATCAAAACATGGACATTATAACTGAACTAAGACACATTTCTTTACAGTATTCTATTATATGCACGCTACAACTTCAATCTCGAGTCAAGAAAGGTGGAGTCGTGACATCTGAGCAAATACAGTAGACGAGTACTTGGTTAACAGCACAGTCTGAAATTTGTTAGTTGGCATCTTCGCGATCTGCAACTTGAACTTCATCGATGGAGCCCTAAGGATGGAAATCAAGATTAGGTCAACCTCAATCATAAGAGCTAATGGCTAAACCATGAAACTAGATTTTGAGTTTTCTCTGCTAAAGGCGGATTTTGCAAATGTCCGCTTGGACAACTGTTTGTGTCATTTTCACCAGCTCTAAGTTACTAATTTTGAAATAAACATGAGCAAAACTATATTTCTCCATTGCGATTCAACAAATGAGGATGTGCGTACTGCACACTTGAAGATGTCATGTTCTTTAAAAATTCGTAGTACCTTATGCATTTGTATTTACTCAAATATTCTGCATAAAGTTTCTCAACAGTCGCAAAATATTCGTCAAAGTTGTAAGTTACATTAAGAAGTAAACCTGCTGAGCTTATTCAGTGGATGCCTTATGGTAAATAATGTAAGCCATTGGACTTACTGGATTGGCATGGTGCTGGCCGTAGAATGCGTAAACACCAACTATAACAATGGTAAGGATTACAAATCTCCCCCAAGCTTCATAGTGCAGCTGCAAATAGATATAGAGAAAGAAATATGTTAAATTGTTTACCCAACTTAAAAGTAAGGCGAATAACTATTTGAAGTACCTGGGCAAATAAAAACATGTTGACGAAAATGCTAATGCATGGAAGTAGCGGGACTCCAGGACAAGAAAAGGTTGGGGGCTTTACATGGACCTGCAAATATATTGCAAAATGAGAATTTCCTTCAATGCAAAATATGCATGAAAAGATGCAAGATATCCAACAAAGCATCACTCTGCATTAAGCCAGCTTCAAAAACTGAAAAATAAGCATCCAAATCGCAGTATCATATTTTAACTTACCAGCCGTAGATAAAGGGCTGCAGCAGCAAATATAGCGAGAACTGCAGCTACAATCACGTAATAAAACGGAGCTCCGAAACGGTAGAGGATCCCAGTAACGAAACCAAAGCATGCAATTGCAAGGAGGTAAAGGATACCTTCTCCTCTACTAGAAATAAAATTGGTCGAAGCTCGAACTGAAGTGTTTTTCTTCCAGCGGAGGGTTACCACACATGCTGAAACAACAGAATATCCTGTCTGAAAAAAGGAAAAAAAGAAAAGAAAAAGGACAATTGTGTCATGATTGTTCTAGTCAAATTACACCTAGAAACTGCAATCTTGAATCTATATTATTTTATAAAAGTATGTTCAAAATATTGCTATAAAATCACATTCTGAGAAACAACATACCAAGGTTCCAACAGACAGGATATGTGAGAGCACACGAACGTTAAGAATACACGCCAAGATGCCAGCTACAAGACCGACCCAAATTTGTGCATTAATTGGGGTATGCTTTGTAGGATGTACTTTGCTGAATAAAGCTGGTATCAAACCATCTCTTCCAAGTCCCAGATATAATCGAGACTGTTAAGAATAATAGTAATTAATAATGGACCAAAGCACAACTCAAATTATGTTATCGAGTGAAACGCATAAGTAAATGCAAGTCACCTGAACATAAAGCCCAACTAAAAGTGTTGTTGTAAGTCCGGCAACTGCACCAAAACTGATTATGATCGATACATATCTCATGCCCATACGAGTGAAAGCGGCAGCCAAAGGAGCTTCTTCCCCAAGTTGATGAAATGGAACCATTCCAGTAATTACTAAGCAGACTGCAATGTACATTATAATACAGACCAGGAGGCTACCAATTATTCCTAATGGCAAGTCCCTCTGCAAAATCATGTTCATAAGTGCATGAGTAGTAATGATTTGTGTGTACTAAGTTTTTCACACAAACATTAAAGTAAAACCATGTGATTAAAAGTGATCTGCCTTAGTCTTACCTGAGGTTTCTTGGCTTCTTCAGCAGAATTAGCAACAGCATCAAATCCTACATATGCAAAGAAGACCACTGTTGCTCCGGTCAAAACGGGCTTAAGACCATGCGGGAGAAAAGGACTCCAATTTGAGACATCAGCCTTAAAAGATCCGGCAATGACAACAAAAAAAACAATGACCACCTGCAAAAAAAGTCACGTTTCATCAGCCATATTGAGCCATTGGTGTTGCTATTTAGACAACAAGTTTCATGTTGAAGGTGAAACATGAAGAACTGAAAACTGTAGCCTGCATGCGCATAGCGTAGTAACTGTTGTGTGAAGAACGAAAGATTATGAAGCTCATACCACTATGAGTTAACAGTATGCAGTTTTTCATTTTTCTGAACGCTAAGTTCAGCAGATGTGCATCCAGAATTTGCTATGAATAGGACATCTAGAACCATATTTCTTAGTAATTCAACAGACCTGCAACCCCACCTCCATTGATCATCCTATAGGTGGTACCCACTTTCCTAGGGCTTTTGTAGCTTTCTTCAACTAAGTCACATTAAAAATGAGATTACTTCTTATAATACAAAATATCGCATGCCTTGATCGACTTCAGAGTCAAATATATTTCTTCCTACACTTCAAACTCAACAACCATCCTGCCATGGATATACTACATAATACTCACTAGTTTACCTGAATCCGCTTGGCTAAGTCACCAATCATCACGAGACATTAAATAACACCTCAATTTCTGTTAATTTGTCAAATGGCATATTTTGTAATCCATAATCACGAATCTTCTTGTTCTTATTTTAATTATTACTAGCTAGTGGAAAACACTTAATTCTTTTGCCTTACACGAAAACCTCAAAAAGTGAAGAAAAAATGAAATGTTGGATAGATTGAAAACCTTCATCATTGTCATGATTGAATTGAGAAGCGAAGATTCTCCAACACCCCGACACAGAACCAGAGTCAAAAGCACTAGGATAACAGGCGCTAAAACATTGATAGATAGCGCTCCAAGAACTGGTTGACCGTGGCCCACCCAGCTTGGTATGTTGTGGTGAAGGAACGGAAGAAGCTCTAGTAGGTTGACTGTGTAACCCGCTAAACTACGCGCTATGCTAGCTGCACCAATATGATAGTCAATCATCAATTGACAGAACACGACAAAAGCAGTGATCTCGTTGAAAGCTGAGTACGTGTACAAGTACGCTCCCCCAACAACTGCCGGAAAACGAGAAGATAGTTCAGCGTAACAGAGCGCATTGAGCACACAAGATGCTCCCGCAATGATGAAACTTATTGTAACTCCTGCATCAAGATAGCAAACATCGAGTCAGCACCGCATTACAGATTAATCAATCAACCGGATAAAGCTCATTTAAGTCTTTCCCATCGTTGTCAGTAATCTTCAACGTAGGAAACGGAAAATAATTACAAACAACCACCGCATGATAACGTGGTACAACAAATGGCTAGCAATAATTATAGTGCAGTAACTTCTCCACACCCCATCCCACCCGTGCATCAACACAAATAACCAAATCGACTGCACGACCTTCTGGTGCAGCTGCTGCACCTAATAAATTCTCGTATGAGAGATCGAGGTCATTTTCGAATAATAATAATATAGTATAATTATTGCTTGTCAACCATGTCAACAAAAAATCTTTGACTTTACAATTAAAAACAACAAAAATAGAAAAAATTAATAAATTCTCAAACAGCTGCAAATTGTAATATTATAATACTAGATTCTATATTTAAATCACAAATTAATAAACATTAATAACTACATTCTTCTAATTAAACACTGATTACACTAATTAAACTACAAATGATAAATAAATGCAAACACACACACACACACACACAAATATTAACCGCCAGGTGACTCACCAGGACCGGCTTCCCTTGCGACGGTGCCGGTAACAACGAATATTCCGGCGCCGATGGAAGCGCCGATCCCTATCAACATGAGATCGAAGAGGCTCAACCGCCGCACCAGGCCCTCGCCGGAGTTCGTCCGTACGGATGCCGCCGCCGCCGCCGTAGGAATGGGCTTCGACCGGAGCGCCGACGAGCAGAAGCGAGCGAACCACGACGTCATGTTGGGAGAGATAATAATCAGCTGCAATTGTACACACCGGAGGAGTATACAACAACAATGAGACGGTTATTTTATTTTATTTTTTAATTTTTATTTATAGATTTGTTTTGAAAATGAATGTGGCGTGAAGCGATAATGGGGGAGTGAGTTGTGTTGTACTATCGGAAGTGGAGGTTGTACTATCAGTGTATCTGGCCGGATTAAGGTGATTAGTGATTAGTGTGTAATGTGTTTAATTGCTACTTTGTACCTAACCATGATTATTAGTTAGAAGGGAATCATTAACTTTGAGCTTGTTCGGGTCGTTTGGTTAGTTGTATTAGGTCCCAATATGGCCTCCAATATGGAATAAACAGTAAATTTTTTAGCTTTGGTGTTCCATATTGAATCCTGGGTCGACCCGGTTGAAAATGACGAACCCTGGATTATGACGGCTTCATAAACAGCACTTGGGGGTACGTTTTCGTAATATGGGTTGCACAGTATTTTTTGTTGGCTTGAATATTGACATATTCACCCCTTCAATCAGACAGCAAGTACCCACACTAACCCTGCACTCATATAAATAGATCAATTCATTTCCCCCTACTGGAGCCCGTAAACCCTAAGCCACACTTGCCACAAAATTATTCAAAGGTAATTTCTTCAGTTAACAACAAAATCATGCCTTGATCTTTATGTGCTCTGCTCCGTGAATTCAATTTACAAACAAATGCAGCACCATTACAGGGAAACAATTTCCTCGCCTCTTCTCCCGTTTCGATTCAGTCACGAAGCTCGCACTCAAATGTAATTGCAGATCCGTGAGCACATGAGAAGAACTTACAGGGAAAGAGACGGTGCCGCCGTCGGCGAGGAACGACGGCGTACCACCGCCGACAATGATGAAGGAGTCGAGAGAAGAGGAGGAGTTGTCACACGCGCCATTGTCGAGGAGGTCGTCGTCCACTGTCAAACAAGCGTCAGCTCTGTCTGCCGGTGGTGGTGCCTTGATTTTAAGATAGCTAGCGGATTGGAGAGGGGTTTGAATTGAGAAGAAAGTGTGTTTGAGGTGGTGGCTAGAGAGTAGTTTGAGGCGGTGCATAATTTTGCAGAAGGAGGAGGGCGGTGGAT
Organism: Linaria vulgaris; assembly: GCA_948329865.1. NCBI lineage: Eukaryota > Viridiplantae > Streptophyta > Magnoliopsida > Lamiales > Plantaginaceae > Linaria > Linaria vulgaris. The sequence goes on along the minus strand of OX415250.1, from coordinate 115,769,616 downwards.
CAACCGGTGGAGCGATGCGGCGGAGGATTTATTGCATGGGATGGGAAGGTGAAGTGATGAGAGAGGACACATGGAGCTGTAATGGGTTGGGTATTGTAGTGACCTGTAGGTGTTTGATTAAATGTCTCAATGAAAATATATATGAGTGTCGGTATAATTTCTGAAAATCTCTCCTACTTGGGTAAAAATGAGTTGTTTACTAATGAAAGAAGCAAAAAGATTGATGGTTATTGGAGGGGTAAAAATGACATTTCATTAGAAAACTAACGTAACAAGGCTTGAAAATGAGAAACCAAAGAAGTTTTTTATGTGGGACCCACACCCGAGGAAAGAGGGGAAAATGACAAACCAAATCTGTTTTTTATGTAGTAAAATGGATAATAAGAGACCCTAATATGAAAATGGCTATTAGGCCATTTTGGAACCAAACGAACAGGTTAAGTGTTCGGACAGGAAAGGTTTGCATTATTTTACTTAATTATGTGGACACGTCATGTTACTTTTGGGTTGATATTTTTTTTTGTTCTTTTGAATAAAAATGGAAAACTTTATTTGATGTCGGTATCCTTGTTTTTATTGCGGATACTCTATATTTATCATTTTTTTACAATTTTATATCTCTAGAACAACAGATTTATTAACTCTACTTGCTTCTTAATTTGGATTTTTTTTAATCTATAATCACCTAGCAAAAGAACAAAAACTGTCTCTCAGATAACACTTTTAGTGTTAGCCAGCTGTTTCAATTGTAGTTAGGGCATTTCAAACTATGTCTCCTCTCGACTATTTATGTGAATTAAAATTAAGTAGACGGTGCTCTGTTGATTTGATTCACATACGTACTAAATTATGTCTAAAATATAAATCACCGCCAGTGATGTGTGGCTGATTTTTTTTTTTTTTTTTTGTACATTCTTTGGACGCATGCATGCAACAAAAATTTATGGTTACGTATAAAATAAAATAAGGTAATATATGGATTAGCAATAGGTGTGATAGTCAAATATTATTAGTATACTAGTCAAATAGGCCCGTGCGCATGTACTAATTTTCTTCAATATTTTAATTAGTATTATTCGATGACTAATTAATAAGACTCCCCAAAAATTGTTTTTTCATGTATTATTTTTATGTAAAGCAATAATAAATCATAAACCATTCTACTGTGGTTGACCGTATTTGTGTGAATAATCATAAATTATTAAACCTCACCACGCACGACACCACCTCTTCCTATGGTTTCGATTCTACCACTACACCCCCCGCCCTGGCCGTCCCACCACTCGTTTTTTCTTTGAAATCTCACTCTGACGCCGAGCTTCCTCTGCCCCAGCGGTCGAATCAATTTTCTTCCAGCACGTTGCCACCAAGCTCCCATCACTACATCATACGCCACCCGCGACGCGCACAACCACCACTACATTCGGCCCCTCTGATTGCGCATATCTTCACCACCACACCACATGCCTCCGACGAGGCCTACCAGCACATTCTACGCCACAAAGTCTACAATTGCGGCAACTCATTTTCTTGGTGTCTGAGTTTCAATATTATATTGGAGAGTAATTAATGAAATAACATGGGCAAAATCGAGGTATACCAAATTACATGACTAAAATCTTAACAAATTTATAGATATAGTACATATAATTTATAGATATAATATATATAGATAGACATAATATAACAGAACATTGTAAATAGTTGAACTTAAAAGGGCAAAAGTGAAACAAAAAAAAAGATGGACGACGAAATGAGCTAAATAACAAAAACTTATGGTGCAAAAAAAAAAACAAATTTAAAGGATTGTGTTACAAATAACATGAAACTTTGGGGGAAGAAGTAAAAGAGGTAAGATTGTAATGATTGTTTTGCAAATTACTATGGAGCCCAAAAGCAAATAAGAGAAAACTTTAGGGGCGAAAGTAAAAGAGTTCAAAGGCGCAAGGGTTGTTCTGAAATTTACAAGCCAAATAACAAAAACTTTTGCGAGCAAACATGGCCAGAAAAATAATTAATAATAACTTTAGGGGCGAAAGCTAAAATTTACCTGCCAAATAACAAAAACCTTTGGGAGCAAAAATAAAAAAATCTAAAATATGAAGGGTTGTGTTACAATTAACCATGGGCCTGAAAACTAATTAATAATAACTTAGAGGCAAAAATAAAATAGTTTAAAACTACAAGGACTATTTTGCAAATAACCCCTTGAGAACAATCTTGCGGCTACAAAAATAAAAGAGTTTAAAACTACAAGAACTATTTTACAAATAACCCCTTGAGAACAATCTTGCGGCTCATAAATTATTAAACCTCACAAGACCTCTCGCACGACACCACCTCTTCCCATGGTTCCGATTCTACCTCTTCCCATGGTTCCGATCCTACTGCTGCACTCCCCGCCTGGCCGCCTCACCACCCGTTTTTTTCGCTGAAATCCCACACCGACGCCCAACTTCCTCTGCCCAACGGTCGAATCGATTTTCTTCCAGCACGTCGCCACCAAGCTCCCACCACCAGATCATACGCCACCGGCGACGCCCACAACCACCACTACATTCGACCCCTCCAATTGCGCATATCATCGCCCATCACATCACACGCCCCCAACGAGGCCCACCAACACATTCTACGCTCCAAAGTCTACAATTGCGGGCACCCCTTTTCTTAGTGTTTGAGCTTCAGTATATTGGGAAGTAATTACATGAAATAACATGGGCAAAATAGGGGCATACCAAATTAGAGAACTAAAATCGTAGCAATTTATAAATATAGTACATATAGATAGACCTAACATAGTAAAACATAGTAATTAGTTGAACTTACAAGGAAAAAATTGAAACAAAGAAAGATGGACGACGAAATGAGCTAAATAACAAAAACTTTTGGTGCAAAAATCAAAAAAATTAAAACTTGAACGATTGTGTTACAATTTACTATAGGGCACAATAGCAAATAACATGAAACTTTAGGAGCAAAAGTAAAAGAGGTAAAACTCGTAATGATTATCTAGCAATTTACTGTGGAGCCCAAAAGCAAATAATAAGAGACTTTAGAGGCGAAAGTGAAGGAGTTCAAAGGTGCAAGGGTTTTTCTGAAATTTACAAGTCAAATAAAAAAAACATTTGGGGGCAAAAACAAGAAGATCTAAAATTTGAAGGGTTGTACTACAATTTACTATGGGGGCTAAAAGTAAATAATAAAAAATATTAGGGGTGAAAGTAAAAAATTACAAAAAGAAAGGTCTTTTTTGCAAATTACCAAATGAGAACCTTGTAAATAACAAAAAACATTTGGGGGCAAAAATAAGAAAAACTAAAATTTGAAGGGTTGTATTATAATTTATTATGGGGCGTAAAAGTAAATAATAAAAAATAAAAAAGGGTGAAAATAAAAAAGTACAAAATATAGGGACATTGTTGCAAATTACCAAGTGAGAACAATAATAAAAAAATCAAAAATTATAAGAACCTAAATGCAATAAGCGATAACAATCTTAATAATAGGAAAATGCTTCATACAATTTATTATGCGTTATAACAACTAACTTATGTTGGTCTTATTTCGTCTAGGTTACAATACACCAAAAAATCAATACAATGGGGCCCGACTTAACCAAAATAATGCTATCCTATTACAATGAACGGACTAGCATGGTCCGAAACACCTATTACATATAAAGAGATATAAGATAACGGAAAAATCCCTAAATGGCCAAGTTGAGGGAATAGTCGAACTGGACAGATTCGATGCTCTTAGATTGTCGAATTGGGGGCGTTAGATACTTAAGATATCGGACTAAACTTGGGAACGTGCCAAGCTGCCTACGTATCCCATTGAGGGAATCAAGCCGAACGTAGTTCATTTATCTCTTTTGAGTAGCCTTTATTGGGTCTACCCCTGGTAGGGCTGCTTGGTTCACTTGGTTTTGCATTACGCGACTTCACGCTTTTGATAATATCTCTTTAATGGTTGGTCGAAACCTCGATCCGCTTCTTGATTATTGACCCTGACTCATGTAACTTTCAGGACATGTATGGGTTCGACCTAAGTGAATGTCGAATCAATCGGATTCGATCTATAAATGTCGAATCGGCGAATTCGAGACTACATAGCGCGACTTCACGGTTTCGATCATATCTCCTTAATCGTTGGTAAGAACCTCGATCTGCTACTTGATTATGGACCCTCACTCATGTAGCTTTCAGGCCATGTATGGGTTTGACCTAAATGAATGTCGAATCGCTTGGATTCGATCTATCATGTCGAGTTGGTGAATTCGAGATTGCATAGCGCGACTTCACGGTTTCGATCATATCTCCTTAATGGTTGGTCGGAAGCTTGATCAGCTTCTTGATTATGGACTCTCACTCATCTAGATTTTAGGCCATGTATGGGCTCGACCTAAGTGAATTTCGAATCACTTGTATTCCATCTATCAATGTCGAACTGGGAAATTTGATCTAAGTGAATGTCGAATCGACTTGGATTCGATCTATCCATGTCGAATCAACTTGGATTCGATCTAAGGCTCCTCCGTCCGTCCCCTCACTTGTGAGGAGTGAGGGGTATATATAGGAACTATTGGAGGGGCTTAAAGGTAATTTTAGGCTTAGTAACGAATTGAGGCGGTTCGATCGAACTCAGGTAATTCGATCATCTTTCAGTATCGAACATGCAAAATTGGATTTTCTGCCAGCTCTGCGCAACTTTACTTTTTTGAGCATAACTTTCTCTCTGGACCTCCGAATTGCATTCCGCTTGTTGCGTTGCAACCTAGACTCATATGGCTTTCCAATGACATTACTCATTGTCTAATTCAATATATATATATATATATATATATATATATATATATAACCAAATACGGCTAAGTTAGCTTTACCTTTAAACCTTCTCGACACTTATCGGCCAGTTTCGTGCCATTGTGGTTTCTTCCTGACATGACACATTATGTCACACCATTTAGTCCCCCAGTTTGGAGTGTGATTTTGGAACATAAGCATACTTCGTTTCGCCTCAGTTTTGGGGTGATTAGTGTCATTATGCACTAGTGTAGCCTATCGAATAAGCCCATATCATATAGTCCCCCATTCGAGAGTCGGTCTTGATTCAAGAGCGGGTGCCAAATTATAAAAATCTTGCGTGGCTTCAAAATACACCCCTCATTTGGGAGCCGTGATCCGAAGGAGCGGTTACCAAATAACTTTTATCTGGCTTGATGCGATGCATACACTTGTGTGCTAGTGATCTGCTTTATGAACGTTGCGCCATGGGTAGTGATTTAGTTTGCACTTATCTTAAGGTGTTGTTTTGACTAAGTGTCCATCTATTTGGAGCCCTAAGACTTTTGCGTTGAGCTGAATTCTCGCATATTAGTACCTGTTTTATCATCCTTATTTGTGCAACAGAAACATGTGTAGTGCATTGGCAGCCCTTTGTTAGTCTCTTGAATGATATGTGAAATCTCAAATTTGTGCACCCCTGTACATGTCAAGTATTATAGTTTCTCGACGATGGAGTAAATGTATTATAGTCTTTTGCGGCGACTTGGTCGCTCAGAAGTTTATCCGCTTTGGTTTATGTATATAGGCATAGTCTGCTCGATTCTTTTTATTGTTACAATGCATCTTATCTTTCCTTATAACATATTCTTTTGCCGCCGGTAGGACGATTCTCATTTCTATGAAGATCGTGGTTGAGTTGAAAATTATTACAGCACAACTGGTTACATTCCCGTCTTTGGGGATTCGACAATAGTCGAGACTATGAAATGATTCTACAAGTTCATTTTGTTGAGACAGAGGATCATTGTGTCCTATTTGACTTCGTAGGAGCCATTGGAATGATTAGCCACAAGTTGCTAATCTGTAAATACCGCCAGACGTTCTACTCATAATGAGCTTGCCATTGAGGTTCCGGCGAGAATAGTTTTGTATTCTGCATCATTGTTGGTCATAATGAAGCTCGACCTTGGGTGCGCTAGCTAGTTGTTGTATGATCTTACAGAGTTATTTACCCTCCAACTTTGATGTTATCTGTGTTTCGACAATGCTGTTGATAACAAGGTGACAAGCATAATGAACTCTGACTTGGGAGTCCTCAGTCTTGGTGTTGTGCACTAATTTTGTAGTTATGTTTGGTTTAGATCTTTATCTATAGTCATGAGATTTTATGGCATGCATTGCCTTCATTGAGGGCGAATGTGGTGACAATTAAAGAGACGAAGCTGCGCCACACCGCTTAGAGCGGATTGATTTTGAAGTGATCGACCAATATGGGGAAGACGTGAATACCGGGGCTCGAGCGTAAATATCTGTCGTGCAATTCTAATTTTTGTCTATTTGGACATTGTGTCGCCTTTGTTCGGATACTTTATTGCATTCGTATTTAATGACTGCTCGCGTTTTGTTTATGGCACTTTATGCTTTTACATGTTATTACTCGTCGACGTTGACGGTTAATTTGACACATGGGTATTCGTAACTCCTGAGGTAATAATACATTTTATAGTAGTCTAAATATGTACTTATTTTGACAAGTTTTTACCGTACCATGTTGGATAGATGCCCGTGGTGCTGCTTTGGACAAGTTTGCTCCATATCATGATAAATGGACATTTGTCGTGTTGTTTTGGGCAGATTTACATCGTACCATGCTGGATAAACGTCACTAATTTGCTATGTGTAGTCTGTTACAATATCTAGCCTTTCAGGCATATAGATATGTTGTTTGCATCATGCTTTTGCCAGCGGATGTCTACCATTTTTAGATTTTTGGTTTGTATCTGAACACGTTGGGCCGATGTCCATTTATGATATTTTATTTTTTTCATCTGACCTCTTCGGGCCAATATTTCATAGTTTATCTAACCGCTTCGGGCCAATATCTCATTTTTCATCTGACCGCTCCGGGTAAATATTTTATTTTTTTATCTAACCTCGTCGGGCCAATATTTAATATTTTATCTAACCGCTTCGGGCCAATATTCGTATTCTGAGATTTTTAGTTTTCATCTTACCTTGTCGAGTCGATGTTCTTGGTGCCGCTTTGGACACGTTTGCTTCGTACCGCTACAAATAGGTTTGCATCGTACCGCTTCGGGTAGATGTTCTTGGTACCCGCTTTGGACACGTTTGCTTCGTACCGCTTCGGGTAGATTTGCATCGTACCTTTTTGGGTAGAATTCTTCGATACCATTTTGGGAAAGATTCTTCGATACCACTTTTGGATAAATTTTTTCGATACCATTTTGGGTAAGATTCTTCGATACCACTTTTGGGTAGGATTCTTTGATACTACCTACGGTTAAATTTCTTCGATACCACCTATGGGTAAGATTCTTCGATATCACATAAGGGTGAGATTCTTCGATATCACATAAGGGTAAGACAAATTATGACACTATTCAGAGTGTAGTTGTTTGTCCCTGCAGAGGAAGCTCCTCTCAGTCGTTGCCTGTAATAAGACAAGGCACACGCTTTCTTAGAAGTCTGTCAGTATTTAAACATAAATATAAATGATTAACGTATAGGATTGGAATTGAAGACTCCCTAATCTTTCTTCCGATGATGTAGGTTTCCTTGGTTGTATCGTGGATTTGATTATTGCTCTTAGCACCACTCCTTGTTTGCTTGGGACCGAATTCCATATTGTCAACTCCGTAGTTATTTCCCGATCTCAGATAGAGCTACTAGGACTCTTTGTAGTTCTTTCCCCGTTGGGCCATTCCCTTTCTTTGCCATTTTACCTAAACAGACTCATAAGTAAGCTAAATGGTATTCCCACAGACAGCGCCAATATTTTTGTCTTATTTTATCTAGGTTATAATACACCGAGAAATCGATACAATAGGGCCCGACTTAATCAAAATAATGCTATCCTATTACAATGAACAAACTAGCATGGTCCGAAACACCTATTACATATAAAGAGATATAAGATAACGGGAAAATTCTTAAGTGGCCAAGTTGAGGGAACAGTCGAACGGGACAGATTCGATGCACTTTGATTGTCGAATTGGGGGCGTTAGATACTTAAGATTTCGGACTGAACTTGGGAAAGTGCCAAGCTGCCTACGTATCCCATTGAGGGAATTAAGTCGAACGTAGTTCATTTATCTATTTTGAGTAGCCTTTATTGGGTCGACCCCTGGTAGGGCTGCTTGGTTCACTTGGTTTTGCATTGCGCGACTTCACGGTTTTGATCATATCTCTTTAATGGTTGGTCGGAACCTCGATCCACTTCTTGATTATGGACCATGTAGCTTTCAGTCCATGTATGGGTTTAACCTAAGTGAATGTCGAATCACTGGAATTCGATAGATCAATGTCGAATCGGCGAATTCGAGACTGCATAGTGCGACTTCACGGTTTTGATCATATCTCCTTAATGGTTGGTCGGAACCTCGTTCCGCTTCTTGATTATGGACCCTCACTCATGTATCTTTCAGGCCATGTATGGGTTTGACCTAAGTAAATGTCGAATCACTTGGATTTGATCTATCAATGTCGAATCGGTGAATTCGAGACTACATAGCGCTACTTCACGGTTTCGATCATATCTCCTTAATGGTTGGTCGGAAGCTCGATCCGCTTCTTGATTATGGACCCTCACTCATGTAGCTTTCAGGACATGTATAGATTCGATCTAAGTTAATGTCGAATCACTTGTATTTGATCTATCAATGTCTAACTGGGAGATTCGGCCTAAGTGAATGTCGAATCGACTTGGATTTGATCTATCAATGTCGAATCGACTTGGATTTGACCTAAGGCTCCTCCGTCCGCCCCCTCACTTGTGAGGACTGAGGGGGTATATATAGGAACTATTGGAGGGGCTTAAAGGTAATTTTAGGCTTAGGTTCGAATTGAGGCGGTTTGATCGAACTCAGGTAATTCGATCTTCTTTCAGTATCGAACAAGCATAATTCGATTTTCTGCCAACTCTGCGCAACTTTACTATTTTGAGCATAACTTTCTCTCTGAACCTCCGAATTGCATTCCGCTTGTTGCGTTGCAACCTAGACTCATATGGATTTCTAATGACATATTACTCAATGTCTAATTCGCTATATAGATATAATGGTGAACCAAATACGGCTAAGGTAGCTTTACCTTTAAATCTTCTCGACACTTATCGGTCAGTTCGCGCCATTGTGGCATCTTCCTAACATGACGCATTATGTCACACCATTTAGTCCCCCAGTCTGGAGTGTGATTTTGGAACATAAGCATACTTCAAACTATAATGAAGTGCTAGAGTTGTTTCGCCTCAGTTTTTGGGTGATTAATGTCATTATGCACCAGTGTAGCCTACCGAATAAGCCCATATCATAACTGACTATGAAATAAATCAGCAATACGTAATCACGTGTTGTTCAAATCATGTTATGATTTCTTACTCCATTCACCTAATCGATCTTATTTTGCTGATCGTATAACATAAGACTTTTGGAAACAGAAAAAACATATATTTGTTGCGATAGCTTCTCTTCACATGAAATCCCAACATCGAAACCTAGAAAAGTGATCAAATTCCTGCATGATGTTTGGAGCACCCTATTCCCATCAAATGTCGATATTATCTCCTTCTCTATATTTTGACCACCACAAGTTAGCTATAGATGAACACATGAATTCTCAATCCGAGTGCCTTCGTCTTCAATTCGACAAACTATTGCAATAATGGTACTCTTCACACTCTATTGGAATAGCCAAATAACACAAACTTCCTTCACATCTGCAAGTGGAGGCCATTCGCGTTCGTGCCATGATTGTGGCATCCACCCTTCCAAAAGTTTTGTCTCCTAAACAATTCTTTTTCAATGTCAAACGAGGTGATCCCCAAAGTTATATACTTCCGTTGTGGGAATCCCTACCTTTTTGATGCAACCGTTGATGAAAACACCGGGCCTTATAACTTGGATATTCGAGGGGGTCTTACATTCGATACTCTTCCACAAATTGAATTTCAGTGAGTAAATTTCAACCAGATTTGGTGAAGAACTACTTTCATTTGTATTGCAAATAACCTTTACGATTATGTGGTCGTTGTTCTTGCGATTGTATCCCAACCCAAGTACGAGGCGTGACACGTTGCATTTGGCTATTGTTTTTGCGGAAGAGGAAGGCGGGAGGATTTTTAAATTTTGGAGCAGGGAATTCCTAGAGGAATATATGTGAACGACATCTAATAGATATAGTAAATATGAGTGAATGAATAACTCCATTAATCTACCAAGATTAAATATAGTAACTTACAAAGATATTTACGTACAATTACGAAAACTAAGAGACTACAATAAATACACTATCATCTAACGTGCCATCAGCAACAGAGATTTTGGAACAAAGAAACTCAAAGCGGGAGCGTGCAAGAGGCTTAGTGAGAACATCAACCAACTTATCAAGAGCATTTACATAGGATACACTCAATAACCCCTTGCTAACAAGATCACGAAAAAAGTGAAGAGATGGAGATTTGTTTCATACGCGAGTGTTGCACCGGATGTAGAGATAAGCGAAGAGAACCCATATGGTCACAACGAACCATTGGAACGGAGTGAAGTGACGACCCAATCTCCATAAAAAGATGTTGTAGCCACTGAACCTCGATGGCAGTGGAGGCAATACTCCGCCTCCGTTGAAGACCGAGACACGACCCACTACTTGCGAGAGGACCATGAGATAGGGTGTGAACCCAAGAAAATAATGTAGGCCGAGGTGGACGTGCCATGTAGCATATCACCGCCCCAGTCCAAATCAGAGTAGACCGTGAGCGTCAGATTAGAGATATAGTAAATATGAGTGAATGAATAATTCCATTAATCACTAAGAGTATATATAGTAACTTACAAGGATATTTACGTACAAAAACTAAATACAAAATACTAAGAGACTAATATAGAATACTAAGAAACAATAATAAATACACTATCATCTCATACGACAATCTTGAAAAGATACTAAGCCTAAAGCCCTTCACGACCCGATTACTCGTTCTACATTAAAGGGCAAGTCTTTTATTTTAATAGGTAAAAGAAATTTTAATTAAAAGGAGTATAAGGAGTACTACAAAAAAGTGGAATCAAATACAATAAGAAATAGGCTCGTTCGTGTTGTAAATTGGACCCTTCTCGATAGAGCAAAAACACAGCAATAATTGAAAACCGGAAAAAATAAACGACTCACAGATTTTACGTGGAAAACCCCAAATTACTTTAGGGTGAAAAACTACGGGCAAGGTAGAAGAATTTTACTATGAGTGTAAAATAGGAATTACAACACTCCGACTTTTACCGTTGTAAAGTCGCACAAACTTTCTATTTTTACTCACACTTACAACACTCTTTATATTACACTTACTTATATATATAAAGAGAAGAATGTATTTTTTTTGTTGGGATTCGTTCTCAATTTCATCTGCTATTTATAGCAGATGAAATTGTTGCACCAAGGATAAACAATAACAGCCGCCCCATTGATGCTGCACAAGAAAGATAATGGTGCTGCACAATGCCCACTATCAATTTTAAAAACAACCGCCCCAACAATCTCCCATTTGAAGATTTGATTAGGGACTAATCAGATCTTCACACCATTCTTTCTACCTCGCCCTTCATGTTGCTTACGTTTTCACCAGACCACATAAGGACCGACACTGAACAAACTTGTCAGCATTAATACTCTTTGTCATGAAATCAGCTTTGTTATCTTTAGTGTGAATCTTCTGCATATCCACAGTACCCTCCTCGACTTTCTCACGAACAAAGTGATACTGGACCCGAATATGCTTTGTCTTGGAATAAAACGCTGGATTCCTTGCAAGATGCAACGCACTCTGACTGTCACAGAATAGAGAAATACTCTCTAGTTTGTGCCCGAGTTCCTCTAGAACCATTTTCAGCCAAATCGCCTCTTTACTGGCTTGCGTAGCTGCCACATATTCAGCCTCCGTTGTTGATGTCAGAACAACTGACTGTAACTTTGAAACCCAACTCACTGCACCTCCAGCAAGAGTAAACACATATCCTGTCGTGGACTTGCTTTTGTCAAGATCACCTGCATAGTCAGAATCAACATAGCCCTTGACTGAAAAACCCGATCCTCCATAACATAATGCAACATCTGAGGTTCCCTGAATGTATCTCAGAACCCTCTTTACTGTACTCCAATGCTCTCTTCCCAGATCCGCCAGGTATCGACTAACCACTCCCACTGCATGTGCAATGTCTGGTCTAGTACAGATCATAGCAAACATTAAGCTTCCCACTGCTGATGCATATGGTACTCGAGACATCTCCCTCCTCTCTTCTTCACTGCTAGGACACATACTTGAGGATAACTTGAAATTAACAGGAAGAGGGGTAGAGACTGGCTTACAATTCTGCATACTGAACCGCCGCAAAATCTTCAACAGATAGTTCCTCTGAGAAAGCCAAATCTTTCTGCTATTTCTGTCTCGATGGATTTGCATCCCTAGAATCTTGTTTGCTGGTCCTAAGTCCTTCATTTCAAATTCCCTAGCCAGTTCAGCCTTCAATTCTTCAATACAAGCTTTGTTGGGGCCTGAAACCAACATGTCATCAACATACAACAGTAAAATAACAAAGTCATCACCAGATCCCTTGAAATATGCACAAGGATCTGCATTCAGCCTGTTGTATCCAAGGCTCATTATGAATGAATCAAATCTTTTGTACCAACACCTCGGCGCCTGTTTGAGACCGTACAAAGATTTGGTCAACCTGCAAACCAAGTTCTTCTTTTCTTCTTCAATAAATCCTTATGGTTGGAGCATATAAATCTCTTCTTCAAGATCACCATGAAGAAAAGCCGTCTTTACATCTAACTGTTCAAGATGTAAATCAAATGTAGCACACATCGCTAGAACCACCCGCACAGTTTTCATTCGGACCACCGGAGAAAATATTTCGTTGAAATCAATCCCCTCCTTCTGAGTATATCCTTTCACCACCAATCGCGCACGATACCTCTCCACTTGGTCATCACTGTTACATTTGATTTTGTACACCCATTTGTTGCCAATGGGTTTCCTCCCTTGTGGTAGAGACACAAGTTCCCACGTCTTATTCTTATGGAGTGCTTCAATTTCCTCCTGCATTGCTGCCATCCACTGAGCTGCATGTGAACTACTCATTGCTTCCTAGAGAGTTGATGGCCTCCCGTCCTCAGTTAAAAGACAGTATGCAACATTGTTCTCCATAGAATAGTCTGAGTGCCAGCCTGGTGGTCCCCTGACACGTGTCGACCGACGTATCCCCGAGACTCCAGACTCCGTTGTCTCCTCAGGTTCATGCTCTGGTTCAGCAGGACCCTCTTGTTCGGTATCCTTCTCGACTACTACTGTCGTAGTTTCTGGATCTTCCCCTGTGCTGCTATCATTTCCTTTCTTATCTTCTGTAAAGATAACATCACTGCTTACAACAATCTTGTGGGCAGTGGGGTCTCACAAACGATACCCTTTCACTCCTTTAGCATACCCTAAGAACAAACACTTCCTGGATTTTGGGTCCAGCTTTGTTTTCTCTTGAGTATTAAACATAACATAAGCGGGACTCCCAAATACATGGAGATTAGAATAATCAACTGGTTTACCTGTCCACACCTCCATCGATATTTTCAGCCCCAGTGCTGTTGACGGAGATCGGTTCACCATATAACAGGCGGTATTGATTGCTTCTGCCCAGAACGACTTTTCTAAGCCTGCAGCCTGCATCATGGCTCTTGTTTTATCCAATAAGGTCCTGTTCATTCGCTCTGCCACCCCATTCTGCTGCGGAGTGTATGCCGTAGTAAACTGCCTCTTAATCCCAGCATCTTTACAGAAGTCGTCAAACTCCTTGCCAGTATATTCTCCTCCATTGTCAGATCTCAGGCACTTGATCTTTTTCCCAGATTCAAGTTCCACCAGCGATTTGTACGTCCTGAACATCGAGAACACCTCGGCCTTACTCTTGATCATGTACACCCAACATCTCCTGGAATAATCATCTATAAAAGACAAAAAATACTTTGCACCTCCCATGGATAGTACTGGTGCTTGCCACACGTCAGAGTGAATCAATAATAGAATGACTTTACTTCTAGAATTTGAACTACGAAACTTTATACGATGTTGCTTGCCAACAACACAACGATCACAAAAAGGTAAAGATACCTTTGTGAGGCCCGGAAGTAGTTTCTTCTCTGCAAGAACCTTCATGCCTTGTTCCGACATATGTCCGAGCCGCTGATGCCAAATCATTGATGATTTCTCAATCGACTCAGATGAAGCCACTGACGCTTCTCCCACTTGCAGAGCCTTCCCCTGTACCATGTATAAGTTTCCAGCAATCTTGTCTGCCTTCATCAGTACAAGCGCACCCCTTTTAACTTTCATGATCTTGTTTCGTGACCCAATCTCACAACCAAGATCATCCAGTTGTCCATAAGACAACAAATTCTTGCATAATCCCTCCACGTGTAGGACATCTCGAATGGTCCGAACAATCCCGTCATGCATCTCCAGTTTGATCGTACCGACGGCAACAACTTTTAAAGGTTCGTTTTTACAGCTATACACAGATGCTCCAGCGATCGGTGTATACTCATGAAACCACTCCCTCTGGGGAGTCATATGAAAACTGGCTCCTGAATCAATAAGCCATACATCATCGAAGCCACGCATACCTCGAATAGCTGTTGCTGCTTCACAACATAGTACATCACCATCATCTGAAGTGCTAGCAACGTTCCCCTGAGGATTAGAACTCTTTTGGTTTGAATCCTTAAGATTCCAACAATCCTTCTTCAAGTGACCTTTCTTGCCACAGTGCCAACAACTGCCCTTGGTCTTTGACTTGGATCTCCCATGTTTCTTACTCCCACTTGCACCGCGCTCCGCCGTTCTCCCTCTTGTCACCGACAAGGCACCTGCTTGTTGCGTACCTGCCTCCCTGTCTTCTCTGTTCTTGCGCCGACTTTCTTCTTCCAGAATAGCGGCTGCAATCTCGTCGAAGACCAAATAATCCGTGAGGACATTATTTGTTAAGTTGATGACAAGCTGGTCATACGAATCGAGCAGACTTTGCAGTAGAATTTCAGCACGTTCAACCACTTCTATTTTATGACTCAACGACGTCAATTGAGAAAATAGAGTATTTAGAACATTGAGGTGCTCAGTTACCGGGGTAGATTCCGCCATCCTCAGTGTATACAATTTTCTTTTAAGGAAAATTTTGTTGTGTAGGGACTTCGCCTCATACAACTTGTTGAGATGATCCCATATCTCCTTAGCCACCCTCTTCTCCTCAACGCTTGACAACACACCATCACCTAACGCCAGGTGAATATTTGCGATAGCGTTGCCGTCTATCTCGTTCCACTTCGTATCATCTGTGATTTCCACCGGCCTGTCGCCGATAGCAGCGAGACACCCATCTTTCCGCAAGATGGCTTTGATCTTCAGCTTCCACAACGAGAAATTACTCCCGTTGAATTTTTCGATCTCGAATTTCGCCGTCATTGCTTCTATCACGTACCACCGTCACTGAAAAATAATTTCAGTACGATACCCACATATATCACCCAGACCCCAGATATGAACCGAGGCTCTGATACCACTTGTTGTAAATTGGACCCTTCTCGATAGAGCGAAAACACATCAATAATTGAAAACCGGAAAAAGTAAACGACTCACAGATTTTACGTGGAAAACCCCAAATTACTTTAGGGTGAAAAACCACGGGCAAGGTAGAAGAATTTCACTATGAGTGTAAAATAGGAATTACAACACTCCGACTTTTACCGTAGTAAAGTCGCACAAACTCTCTATTTTTACCTCACACTTACAACACTCTTTATATTACACTTAATTATATATATAAAGAGAAGAATGTATTTTTTTTTGTTGGGATTCGTTCTCAATTTCATCTGCTATAATGAAGTTCTCAATTTCATCTGCTATAATGAAATTGTTGCACCAAGGATAAACAATAACAACCGCCCCATTGATGCTGCACAAGAAAGATAATGGTGCTGCACAATGCCCACTATCAATTTTAAAAACAACCGCCCCAACAGTTCGACCACTCGACGAGCGAACAAGAAAAGTTCCTCTCCCTCGACTTTAACCAAGACCAAGTCTTAACCTTAATCGTCTACAAATATCGCTATTGGTTCCTCTATTCCTATCGAAACAGAAATTATTCCTACTCAACCAAATTTCCCAATAAACAAAAGGCCATAACTTGTTCCAGAATGGCAAGTTCTTTGAGTAGGGGACTAAACCAAAAAATTGATGGAGGGATCTAAAATTTATAGCAAGTCCGAAGAAATGCGAAGCCAATTTAGCAGTCCTTTAATTTTGAGATTCATTCGGTTGATTCATTTACAAAGGTAAGATATGGAGAGGTTAGAAAAAAATAGTCGAGCATGTAGAGGAGGTAGCGACAACGCTTTCTTTGGATTGATCTGTTGTTTGCCGCGATAAAGTAGGGCATTTGATCAAAGAGTTCCATGATTTGGAGACGCTAGTAACCTAATTAGCGATTTGACGGGAAGTCTAGTGAGTATGGCGATAACTGAGGTCATTGCAGAGACAAGTTTTGGTGAGGTTGAGGATACTGTTGTGCTCCAAGATGTCATCTACTTCCAAATCGTTGTCGAACACGTAGTATTTCCATATTAAAAAAAGTAGAGCACGTAATATTTCCATGTTCCTTTTTGGTGACTAATTAGTAACATGAAGTGGAAGAATCCCATGTTACCTGCTATATTTACTAAAGTATAACATATATATTTTGACCCTAAATTTTATCGGTTAAAATATTACCCTTTTATCAACGATCTATTATCTTACATTCTTACTATATATTAATTAAACTCAAATTGGTCTAGTCCGGTGGTCAGGTTACGTTGCACGCTTTTTTCTTCAAAGAAATTGTTTCCTTAGTTGATGATTAATTATAAATTGATCAAGTAACTAATCCAGATAAATTAAGCAAATAGAAAAATAAAAAGTTTGATAGTGGAGAGTTGTACTCTCTGTGTATCTGACCTGATTAATCTGATTAGTGATTAGTGTGTTTAATTACTCTTTGTACCTAACCATGATTAGGGTGATTATTATTAGTTGGAAGGCAATCATTAACTTTGAGCTTGTTAGTGTTCGGACAGGATGGCTTTTGCATCATTTTGCTTAGTTATATGGACACGTAGTCATGTTACCTTTTGGGTTGATATTTTTTTTTCTTTTGAATAAAAATGGAAAACTTATTTAATGTCGGTATCCTTATTTTACTTCTGGCTACATGTATTTCCCAATTTTATATTTCCAGAACAACAGATTCATTAATTTGACTTGCTTCTAAATTTGGAACTTTTTATCTATAACGCTAATTGGACACTTTTACTGTTAGCCCAGCTGTTCAACGATTAAGAGTTCGGGACAAAATTCTCTTTTTCTACCTCTTAACTATTTTGGTTGATGAATTTGAGATACGGGTCGTCCATGTGGACTGATCCGACCAGTTTAATTTGAAATCAAAAATTAGTGGGAGTAGTTTCTCATATTTGAAATGGAGAAACTTCTCCATTTTCCCTCCCAACTCTTCCCTACTCTTCCCTCTTATAGGGGAAGTTATCTCCAGATTTTCTTAGGTGAGAAAATAATAATAAACACATGATGAAAAACATGTAATTTTCGTACACAATATTGAGGGTAGAAAGAAAAGGCTTTTGTAGCCATTTTTCACCATGAAAACTCATCAAAATTGGCTCTTGGATTGTGGCAATCGAATTCCTTCCGTTCGTGATCGGATTCAGACTAGTTTGGAGTACAAAAGCATATGTAGAAAAGGTCATGAAAACAAGTCGGGTAAAAGATCGATAAAATGGAGCATCCATGGAATCCATTTTCGATGGATTCAAGGTAAGTATTTTCTAACATTGGTATCAGAGCCCTAAGGCTCGTTTTCTGATGTTTAAACATGAATGTATGTGTTTTTCATGCCAAATACATGCTTAGAATTGCATGATATGTTCTTAACATAGTTGCAGAATCTTTCTCGATTTACTGCACTTTTCGTGTTACATTTTTCATTGTAATTGTAACATTTATGAATAGATCTCGTCGAGCGCTTTCCAACCATATAAACAACGTAAAATTTGGCCTAGAATTGAGAGAGTTATGCCAATTTTAGTTTGATATCAAAATTATGGGTTTCTTAAAAAAGGAAGATGATGAACAGTATGGGTGAGATCATCGTGAATTCGTGATGTGATTGATGATGTCATTATGCTGACTGTTTGACCAGTCAACCGCTAGGGAGATGTGGCAGGCTAATAGAGCGACACATCATCAAAACTTATTTACTCCCGTGTGAGGGCTACAGTGGTCGGATTTTCACGAAATTCATACCATTCTCTCCGAAATTAAATTTATGATGAAATGGTATATATTGAAATTATTTTTTTCAGATTTTAAAAAAAAATCATTTTCTCGATTTTGAGTTATTTTTAATAAAGAAAATTAGAAAATTACTTTTAAATTGGAAAAATTCTGATTTTTTTTTTCTCTAGAATCTGAAAATTATATTTTAAGTGTTATTGCCTAGTGGGAGTAAATTGGCACTCATATGAACCACAAATAATTTTGTGAAGTATGAAAATCTAGTTTTTTCTTTAAATGGAGTGCTTCTTTATGGTAATGAATGCCATGATGACTGTTTTGAGTTGTCCCTAAGGCCTAATAATGGTTTGGTAACCATTTTTCAGTCGTAAATTCTCTCTTTTGAGTTGAGATTTGAATGTTTTTATTGGCCTATGATATCTTTCGAAAGAAACCCTCGAGTTTGGTAGCTCGTTGTTCAGTATGATTGTTGAAAAGTGTTAAACATTTTGAACGAAATCTTGTTGCATACTTGATTAGCTAAAATCTAGATTGGGGATCTAAAAGCAATAAGTGATGCGATTAAGATTCAATGTTTGTATTGTTTTAAGGAGATATTTAATCATACACCTTAACATGTTTAGCTTAATCAAGCTTTTTTAACATGTCTTTACTTCACTTCACGTGATAGTTATATATGATGTGAAAGATGCATGATTTTATTTTGATATATCATGCATGCTTATCTTCTTAAGTGCTATTTATCTAAGTATATTGTTGTATACATGATAAATGCTTGTATATACCAAAGTTGAGTGGGAGTTCTATGGTTGGTAGAATTTGAGAGGTTCTCACCAAGAACTTTGTGAATTCTGTGATTTAGAGATTAAACTTATGATGACGAACGTGAGGATATAGATGATGATGGGTTACTTTGTGACCTTTTCGATTATGTACCTTATGGTGAATTGTTATGAATGTTGATTTGCTAAATTCAAAATCAAAATTTTATAATAAATGGACATAAATAATAGATATCTCAAGATTGACAGACCATGGCAATCGAATCGATCATAATGGCCGTTCAAACTTGTGCTTTGTTTGCACTAATTGTGAATTGATCTTGAATTAGATCACTTTAGATTCACAATGGCATAAGACAAGCTAGATGCTTGGAGGAGCATTAACTTAGACAGTTATATCATTTAGCTATAAGTCAAACTTCTCATTTCAGGATATAGATCAAAGAGCTTACAAAATTTATTAGCTTTCGGTGCTTATGGTATTCTGTGAAGCCTGTATGTAATGATCTGTAGTTGGTGTACACTTATATGTGAAGCATATATGTACGTCAAATACCTGGTCAAAATAGATAACTACTAAACTACATATTTGGTAATTCAATATTGACTTGAACTTTGGTTCAAGTTAAATGTGATCAATGTTTAGTAGCCGGCTAATATGTCTATTTTGATAATGTGGTGAGCTCGAGTCTTAACCTCATTTTATTGTCTTCATCAATTCATTTGAGTTTTAATTTATTTGAGATTGATAAATTCAAATGTCACCCAATATTGAAATTCGAGATAAACAGCATTGTGTTGTTAGACTCGATGTTTCAATTTTTCTTTTAGTTGGTTCTAGGGTCATAACAACTTAAAAAGAGAGCTTGTAAGTTCTGGCTGTCTGATGAACTAAAACGCGACTAAAGATGAGTGAATTATTTGTATAGTTTGAGAACATACGTAAGTGTTTGATCAGGAATAAACACAATTGGAGTAACTTTGCAATTGTTCCATTCTAAGTGCTGGTCTTTTGGATTGCCTCGTTTGAAAAATTGCACTTAAATAGATGATTTCCTAAGAAGTTGTATCGTCTCTATAGTTGAGTGATAGATCTTTGTCCTATGTGGACTTTTAGATTTGCAAGAACTTGAGACTGGATCATACTTTAAGAAATCTATTGATTACTCTCATGTATAAGTGTTGATAATATGTAGGATGTTATGCAATGGCATACCTAGAAAGAGTCAGTACATACATTTTGAGTTGTATGACTTCTGAACTTTCACCTACATGCTTCGTAAACGGGATGAAGAGGTTAGACTTGAGACACAGAAGCATATTTCTTCGATGAGTTCTTGGCTTGATAATGATGTTTTGTCTTGTTTAAAAACAATAACCTTATTAGAGGTAGCACATTGTGGTGTTAGACATCAGGCTATTTCTTATAGTGTCAATTGTGACTATATAAATGTTTCAATTACTGTATTGATTGATGAGAACGATCAATACGCCTTTCGGATAGTAATAAAATATTGATGTTTCGTACCTGATACGCGCATCCGAGTCATATTGGGTAATAACAAACTTAGATTATGGTGTCATACCGATGAGATCCATATTCTTGTTTTACCCTTGAATTTTTTTCATAGAAAAACTTAACACGATAGCCATCTTGATAGATGGATATAGACAGAATTCCCACGAGGATAACTCCCTTTAATTTTTTAATTTTCTATGATTTGACTTATACAAAAGGCATGGCTTGGAGCCACTAGTTTCATTACATTTGTTGATGGTATTGCACATTCCTTTTCTATTTAACTATTAACAAATCTGAGATACATGAGTATCTTGAGTGTTATAGAGTTAAAATCCAATTTGTAGGATTGTAATTATCCTTTAAGTTGGAGAGAATGTGTGTGATATGTAATGAAGAGGACTTCTCTTTAATAATTTTTTAATTTCCCGCATACCGTTACGAAATGGTTGTTATGAGAGGAAATAAAACACTGCTATAAATGAGAAGGTCATTATAGACTTAAGTTATATGATTGCTTTCCTTAGACAAAGATGCTTTCTCAATTAAAGTCCATATGATTAATAATTTGCTTTAGTATTTTTTTTACTCTTCACTTTTGATAAGATTGGATTAAAGACTCAGTTTTATCAGGATATTGGGACGATGAACTTACATTCATAATCTTTTCATTGCGAGTTGAAAAGAGACGTTCCAAATCTTAAAGGTATGTCCGGGATATACCAGCTGACATGATGTCATTGTTTTCATCATGAACAAGTGGAGTATGGGTAATTGAAATTGAATCGTAGAATTGTATAATTCGAGGCCTTAAACTTATTTTTAGGATATAAATCCATGAGAAGCTTGTATGTTTAGTTGATAACCATCATGGCTGGTTCATTTTTTCAAGTCCAAGCATGTTTGCACTCCATGACTCCAGTGGGAGTCCATAGGGGGTAAATGAGTCAACGTCGTGAATGAGTTATATACAGTACAAGTACTGTAGCAGATGGGCTCAAGTAAGCGTTTAACGACATTAGAGTACCATTAATATTTTTCTTTTATCTGGAGGAGATAAACGAAATTTAAATGACAAGCCATTCCATATCCTATCTTGAGGGTTGCCCCGAATAAGTGGGATGAAATAATTACGAGTCTGTAGGTCAAACCAAGTACATGTACTAGTTGGCTTTAGATTAAGGCGCGAGATATTTAAGAATTAATGAATTCTCAAAATTATACTTAAAGATTGTATAAATCTTTAGATGTATAAGATTTTTGGGAATATCTATTGTACTTTTGACAATAACTTATTCGCTTTTTGGAAATTAAAAATATGTTGATTTACCATTCATTGAGATATATGAGTTTTTTTTTTTGAATTACTTGACATGAACCTTGAAATGCTTTTCTCGATGGATATTTTGAGAACACAAATCTATATATGAGTTTATAGATTTCATAAGGCATAGAAAATTGAGTTTAGAGACTTTATGGTGGTCTATGGCCTTAGGAAATCTCTTAGATGGTGGTTTATAAGATTCACCGAAAGGTTATCTCAAACGATCTTTGCTAGAGGGTGTACTTGCATTAAAAACATCGAGAGGTGTTATATGTGAAGTTAACTTGAGATAATCTTCGTCTTTATGATAAAAAGTTATTGGGCGTGCGTTTGATTTGACTATGGTTTGTGAGACTCGTTTTAGAGATGGTCTCATTACTTTTCATTGTGAAAGTGTCAAACCATTGTTTTTAAATCAAACTTTGGTGCTTGTGAATCGCTATGAAGTGACTTCGTTTATTTTTATCATGAAAGACTAAGATCTTTGTCTAAACACTCGAGTTGTTCATTTAAAGTAATAACTCTATTTATTTTATCTTAACAATATTCCAATGTGATGGAGATCAGAAATATGGGTATTTCTTGATTGAAAATAATCAACCGGAGGTTCAAGCGAGTCGAATTTTGACCAGAAAGTCAACGGAGCCCGTTTTTGACAAAAGATATCACTTTTTTAAGTGGAAACGGCCTCCTGAACAAAACGTAAAGACTAAAGTCTTTACGCCCACGTGATTTTAGGCAAATTCGAAGGTTTAGAGGGTCAAAACTGCAGTTTATTATTTCCAGCTGGATTTTTAGTTTTATTTAGTTATTTTAAGAGTCTCTTATAATTTTGGTAATTTTTATATTTAGGGTTTCATCTTTATAAGTGAGTCGTCTTTGAGTCATTGTAGTAAGTTGTTGATTGAGTAAAAAAAAACCTAACTTGAGAGTTTTCTCAGTTTTTGTCAATTTCTCGGTATTCTGCGGAATCAACGAGCTTTTGATTTGTTGTGTTATTTCATCTTCCCTTATGTCTTCCGCTCACTACATCAGTTGGTATAAGAGCCAGGTTCGTTCCTTCACCATGGCGGCAAGGAGAAACCCTGAAGTCCATGATGTTCCGGTAGAAGAAGATAGATGTAATGAATACACAAAGTTACGTCAACAAGTTCACTTGTTGACGCAACAAATGGCGGTGATGGTTGCTCGACAGCCTGAACCCACACCAACACCTGGAGCTCCATTGTTTACGGATTTCATGGAGAATCCATTTGTACCACTAGAACAACCATTGATTCCGCCTATTCACCGGAGACAAGATGATCTAGAGGAAAAACATTGGAAATCAGAGTTTCAAGGTGATATTCTAAATTTACATGGTGATTATGAAGAGGATTGTGAATCTTCACATTATGTTGTTTATGATAGCGATGGTGACGGTATTGTTGATGAGTTTGAGATGTCTCGGTTAAAAGCTTTCATGTAAGGTTTGGATGAGGAGATCCCGGTGGCGCACCCAGTGAAAGAGGTGGAGATGTCGGGAAGGTACGAGGTTGATAAAAAACCTAATATGCTTGAAGATGTTGAAGAGGAAAAGAAGAATTTAGGTATGATAGTGGTCGACGAAGAGAATAAACATATTGTTGTTGCCACAATTAAAGATGTGCACTCACTGGGTTTTGAGTTTTTTCAAGTTCCAAATTTTATTTTGCATTGTGGTGATAAAGTTACTAAACACGATTCAGATTCGAAGTCAAATCTTTTTCAACGAGGGGAGAATGATGGAGATCAGAAATATGGGTATCTCTTGATTGAAAATAATCAACCGGAGGTTCAAGCGAGTCGAGTTTTGACCAGAAAGTCAACGGAGCCCGTTTTTTGACAAAAGATATCATTTTTTCAAGTGGAAACGGCCTCTTACGCCCACGTGATTTTAGGCAAATTCGAAGGTTTAGAGGGTCAAAACTGCAGTTTATTATTTTTAGCGGGATTTTTAGTTTTATTTAGTTATTTTAAGAGTCTCTTGTAATTTTAGTAATTTTTATGTTTAGGGTTTCATCTTTATAAGTGAGTCGTCTTTGAGTCATTGTAGTAACTAGTAAGTTGTTGATTGAGTAAAAAAAACCTAACTTGAGAGTTTTCTCAGCTTTTGTCAATTTCTCGGTATTCTGCGGAATCAACGAGCTTTTGATTTGTTGTGTTTTTTCATATTTCCTAATGGCTTCACCTCGCTACATCACAATGGTTGAGATTATTAAGAGTATGATTGAGCCATTTCGATGGTCATTCTTGTATCGTTGAGATAAAGAGTGAACTTGAGGTTAATGTACCTTACGTGCTCAAATTCATGGAAATCGTCCAATGCATTGATGTTTTGCATCTGCAAATGTATGAAATATTTGGAATGAATTATGGAGCAACTAATACTCTTGAGAATGGTGAAATCTAGGGGTGGGAACGGGACGGGACAATTCCCGTTCCCGTCCCGTTCCGCGGGAATTTCGGTCACGGGACAAATCCCGTTCCCGTTCCCGTCTACCACGGCGGGACGAGATTCCCGCCAATCGTGGGACGGGAACGGGAATCGTTTCTGGATTCCCGCGGGAGGCGGGAATCCCGTCGATTTCCAGAACATAAATATTTTAGAGGGGATTTGGGGGTCTATTGCTAAAAGAAAATAAAAAGTGTGCAACCAAGTAGATATAATAAAACATTGGGGCAAAAAATAAAAAGAAAACACAAGTGTAATATGAATATGATTATTGTCTATTGATGGTTTCATGGTTTGGACTTGGACAAATTTTGGATTATAGTTATTTGAATTGTGATATTTGTAATCGTTAGATAATCTTTGACTTGTGAGCCGCGGAGTTGGAGATTTTTTACTTTTTTTTCGTGATTTGTGAGCCACACGGAAGGGAAAAATGTGGGGAAACATTTTTCCCCACTTTTCCCCCAGTTTATATTCTGGAAATTGGCGGGATTCCCGCGGGAATCCCGCCAATTTCCAGCGGCCTAGAAAGCTTCCAGGCCCCCTGGAGATTGGCGGGATTCCCTGCGGGAATCCCGCCATCAACGGGATCCCGTGTTCACGGGATCCCGTTCCCAGTGGAACGGGAACGGGAAGGCGTTTCCCATTCCCGTGACCACGGGATCCCGTGGAAGGAGATCTCGTGGGACGGGTTTCCCTCCCGTTCCCACCCCTAGTGAAATCTTAAGCCTTCGTATCTATGAAGACTCTAGTTAGAAATATGTCTAAACTACAATTTGTTAAATCTCTTCGATGTTTGAGATTTACTGAGCTACACACTTGTCCTGATAGTTTTCATGCCATGGGTTTGGTCAGTAAGTATAGCCTAATTCTTAAGGATGGAATATGGACTATGCTAATATAGGATTTCAAACTCCTATAGATAATGCATACTTAATAATTGACTTGGTCATTATTGATGAAAATACACCAATCGAGAAGTGATTTTGACTTGGAGTAAATCGACCTCTGGTTTTGCTTTTCTCTAACTGATGCTATTTGTTAGAATAGCTGAAAGCAAACGAGTGTATTTTTGTGCCTATCAAATGAGACTTAGTGGCACTTTGTTTTGCAGTATAAGGTGTTTGGTTAGAGATACAATTTATCATTTGAGACAATAAGCAAGTAGGAGTTGTTAGTGTGCACTATGGTGACAAACAACAATTGCTTACACATGAGTCTCAAGTGATATGAGTATATGACCAAACACGTAATCACAAAATAAAGCTTTTGTGAGAGATATCTGTGCAAAGAAAGAAGTGACTTTGCAATATTTATCTATGCATTAATAATAGTTAGTTTGTAACTTAACTTGAACCTAGAGAGGTATTCGTGGATTGCTTAGTATCTCGAGGTTTGCATAGAATCTTATCTAATTGGACTAGCTGATGTCCAATTAGTTATGTCCATGAGTGTGAGACTTGAATGTTATGTAAGTAATCGATTTTCGGTAAAAACATTCAAAGTCTAAAGATATGTCTGCCAAGCAAAGATTGGCTCTCTCACACGAGCAATCGCCTCTGACACTGGGTAGTGTGCAGAGATGAGACAATTATGATTTTGTTTGGATACAAAGTCATACTTACATTGACATGTCGCCTTGATTGCTGATCAAGATGAGATTACTATCGTAATGTTAAGTAATCGATATGGATTCCCACAATCCATGGTACTTGTCTTATAGCATCCATGGAATCCATTTTCGATGGATTCAAGGTAAGTATTTTCTAACAGAAAATAATAATAAACACATGAAAAATATGTAATTTTCGTACACAATATTGAGGGTAAAAAGAAAAGGCTTTTGTAGCCATTTTTCACTATGAAAACTCATCAAAATTGGCTCTTGGATTGTGGCAATCGAATTCCTTCCGTTCGTGATCGGATTCAGACTAGTTTGGAGTACAAAAGCATGTAGAAAACGTCATGAAAACAAGCCGGGTAAAAGATCGATAAAATGGAGCATCCATGAAATCCATTTTCGATGGATTCAAGGTAAGTATTTTCTGACATTGGTTAATAGAATTAATTACGTGATCTGTTGATTCACACACTAAATTTTTTTTTCTAAATCACCGCCGGTGATGTGTGTGGTTGATTTTCTTTAGTACATATATACTTTGAAGTCATATACGCAACAAATATTAATGATTACTTATGAAAAACAAATGGTTCTACACGGATTAGCATGTAGACGACTGGGATAATCAAATATTATTAGTATATAAAAGAAAAATGCTTCATACAATTTATTATTCGTTATAACAACTATGAAATAAATCAGAAGTACGTAATCACGTGTTCTTCAAATCATGTTAAGATTTCTTATTCATCGACCAAATTGATCACATTTTGCTGATCAAACAACATAAGACTTTCGGAAACAGAAAAAAAAAACATAGATTTGTTGTGATAGCTTCTCTTCACATGAGGAAATATAGAGGTTTTATAAATAAAATGAGGACTAACAAATTAAGCCATACTTGGAGTTCTCAACTAAGCAGACCATACATAAGAACCAAAGCTAAGGAGGCTTAAAGTTATGCCTCCCAAAACGAGAAAAATGAAGATCGCAATTGGAGCCCCGATCCCCAAGAGTTTCGCTGCCGAAGATCACACCTAAAGATGAAGTGTGCGGTTCGGCTTTGAGCTCATGATTTGAGACGTGAGGACCCCAACAAGTGAGATTCTTGCATGATGAGATTCTCTTCACATGAAATCCCGACATCAAAACCTGGAAAACTAATGAGATTCTTGCATGATGTTTGGAGCACACTATTCCCATCAAATGTCGAAATTATTCGCTTCTGTATATTCTGACCACCCCGAGTTAGCAAATAGATGAACACATTAATTCTCACATGTGAGTGCCTTCGTCTTCCACCAACTATTGCAATGGGGCTGGAATATTTTAAATAAAAATATGTTGTGCTAATTACATAGTCCACCCTCTTAGCTATTCGTTATCTTGATTTTAATTAAGTGAATAATGGGTGATTATTGGTCAAATTCTTTAAGGGATCAACTGAATGTCCATGATTTTTCATGGGAGAAACGGTTGGTTTTGACCACCAGCTGATTACTCCCATTATAATTAATCAGCCCCTTATTAGCTATGGTATGGCGAGAGAAAAAATGGAATAGAAATATTACATGAGCAAAATATAGTATGCGAAATACCATTTCATCTTCTATAATTATAAATATGTTATTGAGCAAGAGCAAATTTGAGCTTTCTTCTTATAGGGACAAATATTTTTTTTCCCTTTAATTTAGGCCCAATTCAGGTTTTGCCCGTTAACTTTGCGGGCTTCATAAATGTTTGTTATCTTTTTCTTTTTAATAAAAAATGCCCGGCGAGCTCAGAAATGGGTCTGGCCAGTTTCAGCCTACGTGGCCGTTGACTAGGACCACACAGACGTCATGTGGAGTCACGCCAGGATTTTTTTTTTTATAATGTCCAAAAATGCCCATTATTGCTAATCCTTTATTTTATAATGTTAATATTAAATCTTTATAATTAATTATGTTATTATAAAAACCTCATATATAATTTTGCTTTAAAAAATTCAATAATAACTAATAAATTGTTTAAAAAACAAGAAAAAAAGAAAAAGAAAAACCAAAAAAAGTACAACTTTAAAGCAAGTAAAAAACTCAAACCCAATTATATCGTCATCTTCATCAACCCCCCCTTCACCACCGCTGCCACCCCCCACCATCACCACAAACACAACATTTGTCGATCTAATTTCTCCCCAGAGTCCCAGACAACCTCTAACGCATCACCACCATCAATAGTAACATAAAAATAGAGTTACCATCAATAGTAACTCATCACCAACACCACCGATAATCCCTCCTCGAATTATTCTATCGAACATATTATCGACGAAAACCCGACATCTTAATGCTATAACTTTGGAATTGAGAGATCGAGAAGAGAAAGTGAGCCGTTGAAATTGAGAAAGAGTTTTACGCCGCCGTTGAGTACGAGCTTTTGGCTAGTGCGGCGGCATAGGGAAGAGGGAAGGTAGGTTATTGAAGCGTGGAGTCAGCACCGGTTGTGAAATCGTTTTTTACGGCAAAAAAAGGCGGTGGGAGATTAAGTCTTTGATTCCTAATGAACTTGTATTTTAATTTCTTAAAATTTGGTGTTGAGTTCTCTTACTCTATAATAATTTAATTTTTTTGCCTTATTTTTTCTTCTTTCTTTTTTTTTTGTTTTTTTATTTATAAAACTTATTAGTTATTAAAAATTGAAATTTTGAAACTAAAATTATATATTAAGGTTTTATAATAATAAAAATAATTATAAAGACTTAATATAAATATTATAAAATAATATTTTTATGACGTGGCTCCACGTGGTGTCTGTGTGGCGTCCTAGTTAACGGCCACGTAGGCGGATATTGGCCCAACCCCATTTTTTATCCCGCCGGGCATTTTTTATTAAAAAAAAAGATAGAGGGCATTTACTAAGCCCGTAAAGTTAAAGGACAAAAGCTGAATTGGGCATAAAACCATTTTGCCCTTCTAACTATGCAGTTAGAAATAAGATTGCAACGTGTAATTGTTGGGATGTTGCATCCTGGAGACGAACGCCTGGTGAGTTGACCATACTGCATGTTGAGAATTACCAACTAGGAGCGTGAATCGTGAGTAGACATAGTCCGTACCTCAGCCTGCCATTTATACTTTATATTCGACGTGAACCGTTGTAGTTACGATAATATCGTCATTTTATATTTTTGGTGGTGATTCTTGTTATACTCATTCGAGATCAACGTGGAATTGAGGTAATATTACTTTAATCATGTTTTTTGTTTTTAATTTCACGTTGTAATTGTGAATTATGGAATAGAGGAACAACAAATGGTACTCTTCATACTCTTTCAGGGAAAAAAACAATTTTGGTCAATTAACTTGGCCTCTTTTCGGTTTTCATCCGTTAACTTGGCATGCCACGATTTTCATCCCTCAATTTGGCACTTTTACATAATTTTAGTCCCTCATCGTCCCAATTTGAAATCACCACCGCAAAAAGCCCACATGGCACCCGTTGACCCCATTTTCGCTGATTTTGACCAAATTCATCACAAGTGACTGCCACATAATATTTTTTTTTAAAAAAAAAAAACTAAATTTAACAGGCCTATTTAACCAAAAAAACAAGAATTCAAAATCAGTTTATTAAAATTAACGGACAACCCCTTTTCTCTCTCCCTGCCACTTCTCCTCTCTTCCTCACAAGGCGGCCGCCACCACGACCACCACCCTTCGCAGCCGTCGCAACCATTTTCTACACCCACATGTCTTCTTCCCCTTCCACTTTTTAGCTGGTCCTTTACCACCCCTTTTGCCCAAATTAGCATCATACAGAGAATCGACATATTTGTATCAATTTCTTTATCTCATTTACATCTCCACCCATTTCTTTATCTTCTTCCATGCCGTAGGAGCTGTCACTACAGAAAATCGAAGAGTAAGATTTACGAATTTACCGTAATTTGGTATGGGGTCATCCACATTAGACTAGTGGCGTAATTTCGCTTTCCTACGGCGACACGCCATGTATCAGAGAGAAACGTCGACGGTGGTTGCGACGCCGGCGACGGGGGGGATGGCCAGTTGTGGTGGCGACAGGGAGAGAGAGTGTAGTGTGTGTATGTGTGTGTTTATCTTTAGTGTGTTATGGGGAGAGTGTAGTTTATTAGATGATTTTAAAACTTTTTTAAA
Source organism: Linaria vulgaris (assembly GCA_948329865.1). Classification (NCBI taxonomy): domain Eukaryota; kingdom Viridiplantae; phylum Streptophyta; class Magnoliopsida; order Lamiales; family Plantaginaceae; genus Linaria; species Linaria vulgaris. The sequence goes on along the minus strand of OX415250.1, from coordinate 115,739,326 downwards.
GTTTTTATTTGGGTCTGTTAATTTTAGTTTTTTTTTTAAAAAATATTATGTGGCAGCCACCTGTGATGAATTTGGTCAAAATCGGCAAAAATGGGGTCAACGGGTGCCACATGGGCTTTTTGCGGCGGTGATTTCAAATTGAGCCGATGAGGGACTAAAATTGAGTAAAAGTGCCAAATTGAGGGATGAAAATCGTGGCATGCCAAGTTAACGGATGAAAACCAAAAAGAGGCCAAGTTAATGGACCAAAATTATTTTTTTCCCTACTCTTTCAGGATTGCCAAATAATGCAAAACTTCCTTCACATATGCAAGTCGAGCCCATTCACGTACATGCTACTGTGGCATCCACCCTTCCAAAAGTTTTGTCTCCCTAAACAATTCTTTTTCAATGTCAAACGAGGTGATCCCCAAAGTTAATACTTTTGTTGTGGGAATCCTCACCCATTTGATGCACCCCTTGATGAAAACTTCGGGACTTATAACTTGAATATTCGAGGGGGTTTCACATTCAACATTGTTCCACGAATCCAATTTCAGTGAGTAGACTTTGACCCTGTTTGGTGTAGAACTGCTACCACGTGTATTACAAATAATCTTTACGATTATGTGGTCGTTGTTCTTGTGGTTATATCCCAATATGAGTATTACGTATGACACGTTGTACTTATATATCGTTTGTCCAGTTGGAGACGGAGAAGGAGGAGAATTTTGAGATTTTGGAGCAAGGTGTTCCAGGGGAATATTTGTGAATGATAATCTTGAAAAGATACTAAACACGCGCATGACCAGATAAAACGTTATGCAATATAGGGTAAGTCCTTTAATTTGGAGATCCATTCTGTTGATTCGCCTACGAAGGTACGGAGAGGTTAGAAGAGGTAGTTGAGTATGTAGAGGAGATGACAACGACACTTTCTTTGAATTAATTTGTGGTGCACCACGATAAAAGTAGGGCTATGAATTAAAGAGTTCCATGGCCACATTAAAGTTTATTAGTTAATTATACTTATATTATATATACATTATATACACAACTTAATTAATATTATATATATATATATATATATATATATAAAGCATTAACAAAAGTAACAATTATAAAAAATTAAAGAACAAACATCATCATGATAAAGCTTAACAAAATTTATCACTCAAGTATTATATACAAACTAACAAAAACTATATATTAAAGTGTAGAAAAAGTTTAAATAAAGAGAAAAAAGAAGTCTAATTATATTACCAAAAGGAATCACAACTCAAAGTTAAAAAATATGAAATACTAAGTATGATTACAAAAGCTAATATATATCACTAAAATTACAAAAAAATAAGAATATAAGAAATTTAAAGAGGTTAATTTGAAGATGGATGTATGATAGAATAAGTGGTGAAAATATTAACAATAATTTTCTAGTGGGTGTTGAAAGCTTTCTGCAATATGCATTCGATCAACTCATCTCGTTAATCGGGATAAGGTTAGGTGTCCTTGCACAAAATGTCTTAATTACGATACATCTGCAAATGATGGCCCACCAATGAAGCAATCACATTTTTTAAAATATTGCGTTCTGCAGAGAAAAAGATTCACGATGTGGTCGAGATAACTGTATTAGTATGGGTTGCCAAATTCATGACAAACAAGATAATGTAAGATATGTCTGCAAGTAGTTGTGACAAGATGCTACAACTTTCGAGAAGCTTGTTAAGACTTGAGGATCAACACAAAATCAGTACCGTTGTAAGCGACTACTAAAAGGATTAGGACTTGGAAGCATAAAATCCGATGTGTATCCCAGCAATTGTTTCTTCTATTATGGTGAATACTAGAGTAATGCTTACACTGCTTGTCTTACATGTGAAACACCAAGATACAAGAATCAGACCAGTACAAGTCGTCGTGTCAAACGCATCCCACGAAAGAAGTTGTGGTACTATTGCAGAGGTTGTACATGTCACGCCCCACAGCCGAACACATGACGTGGCATTTGAAATGTCGAGGGGATAATGATTCAATGATTCACCCTGAAGTTAGTGAAGCATGAAAGTCTTTTGATGCAGCATATCCTATTACGCAGTTGAGGCCATAAACTTTAGGCTCGGTTTTTGTACAAATGGTTTATGTCCTTGGGGAAGCTCTTCTAATTCCTATTCGTGTTGGCCAGTTTTTGTGAACCCCTACAATCTTCTCCATGGTATGTGCATGATGCAAGAGTATATATTTTTGGAATTATTGATTTCTAGACCAAAAAGTCCCAACAAGAACATCGACGTGTTGCTACGGCCGCTGATTGACGAACTTCGTTCATTATGAGAGTATGGAGCTCCTACTTACGACAACTTTCACAAACAATTTTTCGTATGCGTGCTCATGTGATGTAGACAATTCGTGATTTCCCGACCTATGATATGCTATCGCAGTGGAGTACCCATGGTAAGTTTGCTTGTCCATATTGTATGGAGAACACAAAATCTTTTTGGCTCCCACATGTAAAGAAACACTCTTGGTTCGATTGTCAATGGCGATTTCTCCCATGTGATCATGAATGGTGATGGAATACTACAGACTTTAGCATAGCTAAAACCGATATGCCCCTGCATTGAAGATGAGGTCCAGAAATGTAAAAAGCACCGATTTACCAATCCAATCAATTAACTTGTTTACTTGCTTACTGGAATTCGTTGCTCCTGCCAAAGAAAAAGGAAAAAGTGAAACCAACTGTATTCCTTATGGAAACACGAATGAAGTTGTTCAGGGCTTTGGTGACTTTCACAATTGGGTGCGACTCAGTATATTTTGGGAACTTTCTTATTGGGATTCAAATATGATTCGTCAAACCTCGACATAATGCATTACAAGAAGAACTTCTTTGATAACATTAAAAATACGACGATGGACGACCCTCAAAAAACACAGGACGGTCATAAAGCTAGAACATATATGGCCTTGTTCACAAATGATTCTACGTTTGCCACATATCAACCATTGAGACATCATCCTAATGGGGATGGTGAGACGTGCACAAGAAAGGCAAGATACTACTAAACTAAGGATCAAAAGATATCGTTTTGCAAATGGCTTCAAGATACTAAGTTTCCAGATGATTTTGTGTCCAATTTAGCCCGATGTGTTGAGATACCCCAACTTGGATTAGCAAGGATGAAAAGCAATAACTTTCATGTGTTCATGCAAAGGTTGATCCCTGTCTCCCAACCCCATAGTTCTTGAATCTTCTAGATTGTTGTGTCCATGTGGCCCTCTGTGTCTTGAAACCTCCAAACGGTTGTGTCTTGATGTATCCCTAGGACATGTATCCTCCAATCAAAGACGTATCAACTGCCATGGGATCAATAAAATACTACCCAAATGTCGCTGGACTAAACTTTCCTGGAAAACAAAAAATGGGTCGTCAGATACATCATTGGTAGCGGGTTACCACTGCCCTCAAGATTAGTAACTGGATGTGACGGCCCTCCCCACATCGGTGGGTGCATAAACGACTGGTACTCACCCATCATTATCAGATGGAAACCTTGCTTCAATTATTGTTGTCCACTGCCGCGTGTCATACGCAATAGCTCACTCTATGATAACTGAGATACATCAGATGTACGTAGGAGAGGAAAAGCAGGTCGGGTAACTCCACCCCGCGACCCTACAACAACATATGTGGTCCTGTGTGGTGTGACTTCACGACACGATGAGTCGCCTCTCTGCGAGAGAAGCTGATACGGTCTACACGGCCACGGGGCCAAATAGGTCCAGACATACATACTATATCTCCCAAACTCGAACTCGATGGTCTAGTACGTGCCATCTGTAGTACAATATATAATTAGTAATTTCTCAATTAACTATAATTGAACATACATGGGTCCTAATACAATTGTTAATAATATAATTGATAAAATAATTTGATTATTAAATAACAACAATTGATCAAATTAATGTTCTCACACAATAATTACTAACACTTATTCGGGAAAAAAATGTTATACGTTTCATAAAAATAAAATTGTAATCTCACATTTCACTCCATGAACTTAAATAATTGAATTTTACACCTTAAAATAATATTAACCAAACTAAGTACTAATCCTAAAAGTTATCATATCATGCATTTTCAACCTAACTTTAATTTTCCTTCAAAAAACGACTAAACTATCTTAGACACCAAATCATCAAAGTTTTAAAGTCTTACATTTGTTTTCCTAAACTAAATTCTAATCTCATATTTCTCGATATAAACTGGAGAAACTACAATTTACATCCTCAAATTTATATTATTATAAATACTTTCCAAAATAAGTTAAAATCTACCATTTTCCTATCCCTAACTACAAATAACTACAATATACTCTCTAAAAGTTTAAATATTATACTATTATCCATAGTTAAATTCTAATATTATATTTTCACCCAAAAATAATATCAATTACGCTAAAAGCCCTAAATTACCCTAAAATTCTATTTTCTCCAAATTCAACCTACAATGAGGAAATTCAACCTACAATTCACAACTGTACGACATAAGCATAGATAGCCAAACGGGTAAAAAATTACACAACTAATTAGCGAAATTACGACTAACGCATAAATGCCCAAAATCGAATGAAGCTTAAAAAATATACGGATAAAAAACAAGTTAAAGGATAGATCGATGTACCTTGAATGTTAATTACGGATTTTAACGAAATTGCAAGCTTCAATCGGATTTCGCGAGCGGATTTGGGACAATTTCTTTTGCGTGTGTGTGTTTTTTTTTTCTTTTGAAATATGAAATTTTGCTAGTTAGATGTTTTTCTATTTTCTTTTTGTTTTATTTGATCAATTTTAACGACAACATTTGTTGGATTATTTTTAATACACAGTAAACAAAAATGACGTAGCAGATTTCTGCTGATGTGGCATGCATGCTGGAATATTCCTTTTCGCCAGTGATGGCTTTTCCATATTCGTACGCCAATGTCCTTAGCTGGAGGTTAGAAGGCGTTATTTAGCTTGGCGAGCGACATTGTGGTTACAAGTCCTATGAGGATAAAAATTTCACTTGTTAGTGTTAATAGCTAAAATCGAGCATTCTGGTAGTGGACAAATCACTAATTAGATTTACATGCATCTCCAAGTAATGGAGCTCTTTGATCCATAACTCTACTTTTATGGTGGCGCACACCAAATTAATCCAAAAAAAAAAAACAAAAAACGTCATCACTACCTCCTCTTCATGCCCGACAAATTGCGCTGCACACTAAAGTATTATATGGTATAATAATAAACTTCCAAGTTTATGATTTTGTAATCTTCTAAAAAGTATAGATATAATGTTAAATGAGAGGAGTGTATTTGATATGCCTCTAAAAAGTAATTATTAAATTTTATGAACTTACATTTTAAAACATAATCTTCAGAACAAATTTGTGTTTTAGAAAAGCTTCTCGAGTCAAAAACGGTCCTAGAAAGCAGTTTTATGAGGCTTTACCTTCACGTCTGTAAGTCGTATCACGCATCATCGTGATTTTCGACTGGGTGTATTAGATTAGAGTTAATCTCATATATCAAACATAGGATCCTTCCGCAAAAGACTCAAGTCATGGAAGTTGGATGAGAAAAGGGATATTCCATATGCAAAAGTACAAATAACTAGCGATTAGAGTTTTAAGGCCAATGAGTTTTGGACAACTTTCTATTTTTTTCCCCTAAGTTTACTCGGAGCATTGTCGTCATGTACATCTATAAAGAGTGATTATTTACTAGAGAGTTTAATAGCTTCTAGAGTCGGGAGAATCTTCAAAAAATTTATACTGATGTGTAGGAACTCATTCACAGTCGCTAAATCAAATTATTTTTCGACGTTTATTGAGAATGTGAACTAGTATAATAAAGATAGAATGTTAGTTTAAAAAACCCAAGAGTTGTGAGTGCAAGGTAAAATTGTATGCTAAAACCGGTTGAGCGTGCTTGTATACTAAAAATGTTTATTTAAAATGCTTACAAAGCTAAACTCATGAAATGAACTCAAATATGTTAATGCATTATTCTAGATGTACTGAAAATGCATATTAAACCAGACAATAATACATACAAAGCATACTTACTAGGCCTACTTAAAATGTAAATGTAATTAATAAAATCATAAAATGTTAACGCAACCACTATTATATCGCACACTTTGAATGTGGATGATTACTTACTTACAGTGTTTTCTTCAACAAGACTTGTGTTGTTTACGTGGTTTTCGAACCGGCACAGTAATTCGAAGAAACTCGAGGCGAACCCTTGATTTGATAGTGAAGGAATTAATGTTACTAAAACCGAACATGAGTTCTTGAACAGCAAGAATGCAATTTGGTAATGGAACAGAGCAATCTTGTTTTGATGGTGGAGTTATGATAAAAAGATACAATCTTGATTTGATTGTAAAACGGAGTTGCAGATTAGAGAAGTGTTCTTTATTGATTGAAAGCGGATTGGGGTTTAGTTAAGAGTGGTGATTTGATGTTGATCCGGTAGAGAAATTGTTTGAGTGAAAATTAAGTTCGTAGACCAGAGCAGAGAAGGGTCTTTTGTATTGATTTTGAATTATAATTTTTTAGCCGTTATTTCAGTTGTGTTTGAACAGATCATTAGTTTTGATGAGTATGAGGTAGATTGAAAGTTAGTTGTTTACTTTCTTGTATGCCTCATATATTTTGATTAAAGATATAATGCCTCATATATTTTGATTAAAGATATAATGTACTGATAAGGCCTAAGGGTATATGAAATTTTATGGTTTGAGCAATCCAAAAATATTATAATGGATAATTGAATGTTTATAGTTGGTAACTCACACTAGTTAAAAATAATACTAGTTCTTCATTCGAATGAATAAACTTACTAAACCCTGAAACTCTGTTTTTTGAAATTCGAATTACTAGTTGTACTTATTAAACTCTAATTTCATGCCGGCTAGTTATTTTTATGGGATAAAAGCATCAAGTCCCCTGAACTATGCACATTTTTGCGACTTGCCCCCTAAACAAATTTAATAAACGTTTTGCCCCCTAAACTATGCACGTTTGTTCGATTTGCCCCTTCAATGAATTTTCGGCCATTTTTGGCCGAAATATTCCCAGTTCGAAGTGTTTTTTCGCATACTTTTTGTCATCAACTACAAAAATACATCTGGTACAACATACATGAGTCGGGTAGGGGGGAATATTCCAGCAAAAAATGGTCGGAAATACGCTGAAGCGACAAATCACATTTTCGACCATTTTTTACCGGAACACCCCGTTCGAGGTATTTTTTTCCCCAACTTTTTGTCATCAACTAGCATAATACATCTAGTACAACACATATGAGTCAGGTAGGGGGAGAAATTCTGGTCAAAAATGGTTGAAAATCTATTGAAGGGGCAAATCGAACAGACGTGCATAGTTTATGGGGCAAAACACTTATTAAATTTGTTTAGGGGGTAAGTCGCAAAACCGTGCATAGTGCAGGGGGCTTGATGCTTTTATCCCTATTTTTATTGTTGTATAACTATGTTTTCGTGCTCTTAAATTTCTTGATGTAGCTATCGTGTTAATTTGTAGATTAAAGAGAGAAATATTGTATATCATATCACGAAATCATAATGAATTACAGAGGGAACAATGCCATATATTACTCATTAAGAAAAAAAAAAACTAACAGAACTGGGGGGCGGGAAAAGTAGTTTTAGGCGTGTTAATAAGCTTGGCAGAATTACACATGGGATAATTCTATTAAACCCCCCAAACTATGGTACCTTTATGGTGACAAGGTCAGAACTATTATTTTAGCGCCATTGCCCCCTAACCTTTGGTACTATGTTCGAATGTGTAATGTGCGTGTTTCCGGCCCAAAATGCACCGGCAACGTCAGCCACGTGTTAGGCACGTGTTTTTGGTCAAGGGTGTTTTCGTCCGAAATTTTTTGTATTAACTTTTAAGCCCCTTAAACTATGCAACATCTTTTATGTTTACCCCCTAAACTATGGAATGTGCGATTTGCCCCCTAAACTATTTATTGAATGTTTGATTTGCCCCCTAAACTATTTATTTTGTGCATTTTTGGTGTCGTTACTATTCGTCTTGTGCGTAATTGGTCCTTTAAATATTCAAATACTTATATTTTGCACCTCGAACTTTTGTAGTGTAATGCATTTTCCCAATTCAAAATGACATCAACATTCAAAATTCCATCATAACAACATACTTATCAAAATACGTGCATAACATCAACATTCAAATTTCCAGCATAACACTTATCAAAATAGGTGCATAACATCAAAATTCATAATTCCATCATAACAAAATGATATCAAAGGCTTAACATCTACACAAAATAAAAGAGCATAAACATGTTTTGTACACACTGTAGCGCCTAAAAACCCAACCAAAAAGTAGTGCAATCATGTTCAGCTCTCAAAAAAGGATCCCCTAGGCTTATGTCTTCACAATATTGCGTACAAGCTTCTCCATCAGCTTCTTGTTTGCCCTGTCAATTACAGGGAATGGATACATTTCAGGTGCTGTGGGTGTTATAATTGACAGGGCAAACAAGAAGCTGATGGAGAAGCTTGTACGCAATATTGTGAAGACATAAGCCTAGGGGATCCTTTTTTGAGAACTGAACATGATTGCACTACTTTTTGGTTGGATTTTTAGGCGCTACAGTGTGTACAAAACATGTTTATGCTCTTTTATTTTGTGTAGATGTTAAGCCTTTGATATTATTTTGTTATGATGGAATTATGAATTTTGATGTTATGCACCTATTTTGATAAGTGTTATGCTGGAAATTTGAATGTTGATGTTATGCACGTATTTTCATAAGTATGTTGTTATGATGGAATTTTGAATGTTGATGTCATTTTGAATTGGGAAAATGCATTACACTACAAAAGTTCGAGGTGCAAAATATAAGTATTTGAATATTTAAAGGACTAATTACGCACAAGACGAATAGTAACGACACCAAAAATGCACAAAATACATAGTTTAGGGGGCAAATCAAACATTCAATAAATAGTTTAGAGGGCAAATCGCACATTCCATAGTTTAGGGGGTAAACATAAAAGATGTTGCATAGTTTAAGGGGCTTAAAAGTTAATACAAAAAATTTCGGACGAAAACACCCTTGACCAAAAACACGTGCCTAACACGTGGCTGACGTTGCCGGTGCATTTTGGGCCGGAAACACGCACATTACACATTCGAACATAGTACCAAAGGTTAGGGGGCAATGGCGCTAAAATAATAGTTCTGACCTTGTCACCATAAAGGTACCATAGTTTGGGGGGTTTAATAGAATTATCCCTTACACATTGACCCCTGAACTATGTATAAATATCAACATGTCGTACTCAATTCAACCAGGGACAGATAAGTTATTTTTTTAATTAGAGTAAGATAATCTTTCAATTAAGATTCTAAGAATTATGCCAATCGTAGAACATGTGTTAAGAAATTCACTGATTTTGCTGTAATCAACAGGAAAACCAAGAACATTTTTTTTTTCAAATGGTTAATGTAATTTCAAACATTGTTTTTTGCCAAATAGAAATTCAAAATCTTATTGAAAAAACGCAAACTCAGCTCCACAAACCAACTAAAGTAAACTTTTCCCCCCTTTTTTGTTATAAGCACTACAAGAATAATTCGCATAGGAGACTAAAATATGGGCACCAAAATCCGTTCCTACATAATTGGAACGACATTTCCGTTCCCATTGCATGTTATTCATATTATATATTAAAGCACTATATGCACATATTAAAGGGGACTAGTATTTGGTTCCCATTGAGTGTTGTGCCCGTTAGTGACACCTCATCGCAATGGGAACCAAAATGTGGTTCCCATTGATTAAAAAAAACAAAAAAAAAAAAATAACTTTTGGAACAACTTTGTGGTGGTGGTTTATTTTATACTGTTTGGATAAATAATGATTGTTGATTGGTAGTATTATGATTTAATCTCTTTTAGATGGACTCATATTTAATAAATACCTTATGTTTTTTTATCTTGTAAAGGGTAATTACTACAATTGAAACTCTTGTATATTTTATTTCACAAATCAATCACTTATTTAAAATACGTAATGTTTAACGAAATACGATAAATAAATAAACGGGAAAAATATATAACTATAGAAAATTTAAAGAAATATTCGAATTAAGTTTTTTCTTTTACCAATCATTTGAAAACACTAATTAAGCGTGTCATTCCAAATCTCGCCCAAAACGAAGTAACGAAATACGATAAACAAATAAACGGGGGGTTTATGTAATTATAGAAAAGTTAAAGAAATATCCGAATTAAAAATTTTCTTTTACCAATCATTTGAAAACACAAATTAAGCGTGTCATTCCAAATCTCGTCCAAAACGAAGTAACGAAATACGTTAAACAAAGAAACGGGAGGAATATATAATTATATAAAAGTTAAAGAAATATCCGAATTAAGTTTTTTCTTTTACCAATCTTTTGAAAATACTAATTAAGCGTGTCATTCCAAATCTCGTGCAAAACGAAGTAACGAAATACGATAAACAAAGAAAATGGGGGTTTATGTAATTATAGAAAAGTTAAAGAAAATATATGAATTATGTTTTTTCTTTTACCAATCATTTGAAAACACAAATTAAGCATGTCATTCCAAATTTCGTGCAAAACGAAGTAACAAAATACGATAAACAAATAAATGGGGGGTTTATGTAATTATAGAAAAGTTAAAGAAATATCCGAATTAAGTTTTTTCTTTTACCAATCATTTGAAAACACAAATTAAGCGTGTCATTCCAAATCCCGTCCAAAACAAAGTAACGAAATACGTTAAACAAAGAAACGGGAGGAATATGTAATTATAAAAAAGTTAAAAAAATATCCGAATTAAGTTTTTTCTTTTACCGATCCTTTGGAAATACTAATTAAGTGTGTCATTCCAAATCTCGTGCAAAATGAAGTAACGAAATACGATAAACAAATAAACGGGGGGTTTATGTAATTATAGAAAAGTTAAAGAAATATCCGAATTAAGTTTTTTCTTTTACAAATCATTTGAAAACACAAATTAAGCGTGTCATTCCAAATCTCGTCCAAAATTAAGTAATGAAATACGTTAAACAAAAAAACAGGAGGAATATGTAATTATAAAAAAGTTAAAGAAATATCCGAATTAAGTTTTTTCTTTTAGAAATCATTTGAAAACACAAATTAAGCGTGTCATTCCAAATATCGTCCAAAACGAAGTAACGAAATACGTTAAACAAAGAAACGAGAGGAATATGTAATTATGAAAAAGTTAAAGAAATATCCGAATTACGTTTTTTCTTTTACCAATAATTTGAAAATACAAATTAAGCGTGTCATTCCAAATCTCGTCCGAAACGAAGTAACGAAATACGATAAACAAATAAATGGGGGGTTTATGTAATTACAGAAAAGTTAAACAAATATCCGAATTAAGTTTTTTTCTTTTAGAAATGATTTGAAAACACAAATTAAGAGTGTCATTCCAAATCTCGTCCAAAACGAAGTAACGAAATACGTTAAACAAAGAAACGAGGGGAATATGTAATTATGAAAAAGTTAAAGAAATATCCGAATTAAGTTTTTTCTTTTACCTATCATTTGAAAATACTAATTAAGCGTGTCATTCCAAATCTCGTGCAAAACGAAGTAACGAAATACGATAAACAAATAAACAGGGGGTTTATGTAATTATAGAAAAGTTAAAGAAATATCTGAATTAAGTTTTTTCTTTTACAAATCCTTTGAAAACACAAATTAAGCGTGTCATTCCAAATCTCATCCGAAAGGAAGTAACGAAATAAGATAAACAAATAAACTGGAGGAATATGTAATTACAGAAAAGTTAAAGAAAATATCCGAATTACGTTTTTTCTTTTACCTATCATTTGGAAATACTAATTAAGCGTGTCATTCCAAATCTCGTCCGAAACGAAGTAACGAAATACGATAAACAAATAAACGGGGGGTTTATGTAATTACAGAAAAGTTAAAGAAATATCCGAATTAAGTTTTTTCTTTTAGAAATCATTTGAAAACACAAATTAAGCGTGTCATTCCAAATCTCGTCCGAAACGAAGTAACGAAATACGATAAACAAATTAACGGGAGGAATATTTAATAATAGAAAAGTTAGAGAAATATCCGAATTAAGTTTTTTCTTTTACCAATCCTTTGGAAACACTAATATTGCGTGTCATTTCAAATCTCGTACAAAACGGAGTAACGGAATAAGATAAATAAACATTAATATATAAAATACTATAACTCTCTTCAACACTAAACCCTAAACCCTAAACCCTATAAACCCTAAACCCTATCTTTAAAACCTATAGACAACATAGTTCTAACTTGTATTTTCCTACATAAAGGTTGTAAAATACCTTCGATCCTTAATTTTTTTTAACCATACACTAAGATATGTAAAATAGGAGTTTTCCTACAAATTTCGTAAAAAACAGAATGCCGAAAGATGTTTAGAAAAGATTTTGGGGAAGAAAGCGCAATTATACAAAAGATGCAAAACAACTTCAAATTCAGTTTTTTCTTGAACAACTATTTTCACAACACTAATGAGGCATGTTAATTCAATTTTTATCGAGAAATGGGGAAACAAAACACGTTTAAAATATATTTGTGGTCAAAAATATAATTATTTTTATAGGAATGGGTTTTAATGGAAACTAATTCATGGGAACCAATATAAAAACAAATAAAGCTCCCCTCATTTTCTAGGTCACAAATCACAAACTCAGCAGTTGCCAACTCTAACTCCACTCACCGCCCGCCTACATCTCTCACGCCGCCGCTAACCACCGCCCCCTCCACCACGCTCGACGCTGACCACTTTCCCCTCCACCAAGCATCGCGAAACCACCACCATCACGAAACCACCACCATCGCGAAACCACCGCGACCACTACCAGCCCTCCACCACTCCAGCTCACCGCACAACCACCAGCAGCCCCCACCGCTCCTCTTCACCGCGCACTCAGCTAACCAGCAGATCGGGAGTCACGATACACCACGCTCCACCACAATTCAGTCACGACGCCACCACTCCACCGCCTCCGCCTCCGCCTTTTAAACTGTAGGTACTTAAACTTTCTCCGAATTTTCAGCTTTGTTTTTCGATTTAGCTATGAAATTGTGAAGCTTTGAAACAATTCCATGTCTTACTCCAGCTACCAGCCCTCCGCCACTCCAGCTAACCGCACAACCACCAGCAGCCCCCACCGCTCCTCTTCACCGCACACTCAGCTCACTAGCAGATCGGGAGTCACGATACACCACGCTCCACCACAATTCAGTCACGACGCCACCACTCCACCGCCTCTGCCTCCGCCTCCGCCTTTCAAACTGTAGGTACTTAAACTTTCTCCGAATTTTCAGCTTTCTTTTTCGATTTAGCTATGAAATTGTGAAGCTTTGAAGCAATTTGTAGTTTGTTAATTTATTGAGTTTTGTCTAAGATTGTTAATGTCTATTTGTCTTTCCATGTCTTACTTTTACTCTGCACTTGTATTAGAGAGAGTTAATATTTCTACGAAGTTAAAGTTTTTTCCAATTAGTTGTTGATAGAGTTTGATTAACCGGAGCAATCGTTTTGACATAAAGCCACATGTTTTCTGGCCTTATGATTTTTCTGAGAAAACAATGCTACTCCTTGTCTTTATTTTGCTGCTGTGGTTTTGATTGTAGAATCATATGACAAATGCCCTTTTCATGTTTCTTTAGGAGTTATCTACATTTTACTCTTGCGTTTACTTAGCCAATCTGTTAGTAAAACAAAATTAGAGTGAACTATTCTTAAGATGCAACTTTAACATAAATTTGTGCTCATTGTTGCATCTTAGTTTCTTAGTTATGTAATGAGCTCAAGGATTTGCCTACTTGAATTTGCTTTAAGTATGACCAATATATTTTTGCTGGTTGATGCAGAAGAAGCCGTTCATCTCAGTCATGTACTGATAATGTGTGTTTGAGGATTTGATTGTTAATTAAGGATTGATTGTTTTTTTCTTTTCTTTTGTGATGCAGGTCCAACCGTTCAGTGGCTTATTTTGTAGAAGTTTGCCAATGAATTTCTATTTTTCTTTGCTAAATTAATTGTTCTTCTTTTCTCTTTTTCCTTGCTGCATTAATTAGTTTACCTATATTTTGTTGATTTTTGTGAGTTTTTGATTTTGGATATTAGATAATGGTTATTCGTGGAACACTAGAAGTTTGCAGATTTTTTGATTTGGACATGTATCTTTTGTACTTCTTTTTTGGTAATATATATAACATAACCCGCCCGCCACCTACTCTACCCGCCCAATCTGCAACCCGCATGGTTTGTAGATTGTAACCACCCGCACGGGGTCAAAGAAATGGTAACCCGCCAAGATTGGGTATGGTGTCTTTTTTCGTTGCCACCCGCCATAACTCACCCGCGTACACCCTTATGTAGTATAATGGTATTGTTAAATTTATAATATTACATATTTTACCTATTATATTATAAGTTATATTCTAAACTTACAATACTTTTAATATTATTCAACAATGTTAATATGAGAAATAACTAAATTAAGATTATTAATATGATAATGATAATTTCAGATTAAACAACAACAACATTCAAAAATCCAATTTCTGGAAATTTTAAAAAATCAAAACAGCGCTAATATGAAAATTTCGAAAATATTAGGATTTTGAAAAGTATTTAGATTTCCCCCCTGTTTTTTTAACAAATTTCAAATTGCTGCCATTTTTTTTTCTTTCAAATAAGCAATGGGAGCCAGGTATTCGTTCCTATAAAGCAATAGAAACGAAATATTGGTTTTCTACATGGGAACAGAAGCTTTGGTACCCAGGAGTAACGGAAACCAAACACGTTCGTTCCTATTAGCAATGGGAACCATTTAATTCGTTCCCAAGGCAATCGCCACGGGGATAACGGAGACAGAGCCTTTGGTGCCCATAAGTGGTTCCCATATGGTCTACGGGAACCAAAAAAGGGGCAATTGGAACCTAATTAATGGTTCCAATTGTGCAATTTTCTTGTAGTGAAGCATGGTACAATAAAAAAAAGGAGCACGGACATACTTCAAAAACACTATTAAATATGCCCCAATTTGGTAACTATATCGTGTTTGGCTTCAAAATATGCCCCCCATTTGGAAGCGGCAATCCCGAGAATCGGGTGTCAAATAAATACTATTTAGCTTCAAAATATGCCCCCCATTTGGGAGCCGTAATCCGTGGATCGGGTGCCAAATAAAGATTGTCTGGCTTCAAAATATCACCCCCACCCCATTTGGGAGCCGTAAACCAGAGAATCGAGTGCCAAATAAAGACTGTCTAGCTTTAAAATATGCCCCCCATCTGGCCGTAATTTGAAAGATCGGGTGCCAAATAAATACTATTTGGCTTCAAAATATGCCTCCCATTTGGGAGCCGTAATCCGGAGGATCAGGTGTCAAATAAATACTGTCTGATTTCAAAATATGCCCCCACTTTGGGAGTCGTAATCCGAAGGATCGGGTGCCAAATAAATACTATATGGCTTCACAATATGCCCCATTTGGGAGTCGTAATCTGGAGGATCAGGTGCCAAATAAATACTGCATGACTTCAAAATATGCCCCCACTTTTGGAGCAGTAATCCGGAGGATCGGGTGCCAAATAAATTATATATAGCTTCAAAATATGCCCCCACTTTGGGAGACGTAATCTAAAGGATCGGGTGCCAAATAAATACTACCTGGCTTCAAAATATACCGCCCATTTGGGAGCCAAGATTCGAAGGATCAGTTATTCCAGTAATTTTTTATTTTATTTTTAGGGACAGTCGAACATACATGTATTCGATTGTCCTGTTGAGTGTCGAACCATGTGTGATTTGACCTTTTGGCTGTTTAGTATTTTAATCAGTCAAAGACACTACCGAATATGTGCTCATTTGATAATTATAGAGTCCCACTATTTTCGAAGTTTTGAACTCTCAGGAGTTCAATTATTCTGGCAGAAGTATCGAATGGCTAATGGTTCGATAGTTAACTATCGAATGTCGAGTGTGGGTGGCGGTTTCAAGGTGGTGGGGCCCTATATAAATAGGCCCCATGCTGCCATATCATTTATCAGGTGGTGACAAACCTTTGGCAAATTTAAAATAACAATCGAACTGAGAAAACTATCGAACCATAAAATAATTGAACCGAGTATTCGATCGAACGCAAGAACGGTTGAACCGCAGGAACAATCAAATGCTTTCAGTTTATTTGTCATTTATAATGGCTCAAAACAAGTCAGGCGGTCGTAGCAAGGTCGTGATATTTCCCGTGAATATTTATGCCTAGGAAGGTCGCATAGTCGATCTGGTCACACAAGTGCGGGTTTGTCAGCGAATAGCTGCGTTCCAGCCAATGGTTCTTCAGGTAGTTCTCCGGGGAACATGCCACATGTGAGGGCCCGGGGAAGCTTGTTTGAGAATTGGGGTGCAGGGCACACAATCATAGAGCCGGAGGATGTTTCCACTAAAATGCATGGGGGTGTTTCTGCAAGCACATGTGTACCTCGTGTTTGTGACTTTGAGAGGTATAGAAATTTCGAGCGGCGTAGGATTGTTATGACACCTACCGCTAAGGGATGGAAAGTCAAAGTCGGGACGAATGCGCAGATCATAAAGATGGAGGAGTCAGACGCCCTTGATGATAATATTGCCGAAATTTAGGAGCGATACAATGCAGAAAAGCAATAACAGGGTCGCAGTTCTGGGACGGAAGAACTAGTTGCGGTCACGTCTAGCGAGAGCGGCAAGAATTGGTATGTTGCTGCTAAAAGGCGAGTTGCCGAAGCTCGAGCTGCAGACGACGTCGTCTAGATTGCAATGCGGCCTTCAAAACGCCTTGGCCTTTCAGAAACCTGAGGCCCACGCCTTATGGTAGCGGATTTGATTATAGTTTCCTAATCAACGAGGATTCAGAGTCCCTAAACATCAAGCCGATGGGATAGCGGTTGCGGGAAGAACGGTATGTCAAAATCATGAAGGGTTTATGGCCTCAGCTTGACCGCCATGCCGTGATTGAGGGCCTTGGGTATCGCAACCTAGCTCGCTTTGGTCGGCTGTTTAGCGCTGCCACAAGAATAGTGACTTATCGGCTATGTCGTAATTATAGTGGTTTGAGAGAGGTTCAGGATAAGCATTGCGGGGTGATTGATAGGATGACCAAAAGATTCAGGAAGATTGCCGTGAGTCGCCTTGCTGCGCACAAGCATGCTCGTGACTCAGAAAGGGATCGGGCCAAGGCTGTGAAAGACACGTTTACTGCTGCGACGAGTGCGAAGAGGGCTGAGGACAACATGGAATCCCTTCGTGCCGAGATCTCTGCATTACAGAAGGAAAGGGATCTCGTGAGACGAGAGAGACTCTTTAAAGGAGTTGAATAAAGAAGCAGAATCGGTGAGTCTGAGTGAGTAGCTCGCGCCACCTCAGACACTATTAAAATTAATTTTGATTGTGCTCGATTTGAGGATGAATATGCAGTGGGTATTGGTGTGCTTGCACGTGATTCAAATGGAATAATTATCGCGTGGCTTCAGCGAAGATTTGATGCAACGTTTTCGGCCGTGTGTGTTGAAGCAATTGCGGTGTGTTGGGCAGTCCGTTTAACGGTTGGAATGCATTTATCGAAGGTTATTGTTGAAAGGCGATTATCACATTGTTATTCATGATATTATTTATAGGCGATCGAGTGATACTATATATCCATGCTAACAACATTGCAGATATTTTTCGACTCCTTGATTCACATGATAATTGTTCCTTCCGTTGGATTGGTCGTGAGGTGAATAAAGATGCTCATAGGTTGGCGCGTGATGTCTCTGTTCATTTGGAGGGACCTCATTCCCTTATTTTTTCTAGATTATAGGTTGATAATCTCTTTGGTTAGATTGCTCTCTTAGTGTCGTTTATTTGTTGTTTGTAATGGACCTTTTGACGTCTGTTTTGTATGTCACATTTAATGAAGTTTTTTCCTTACAAGAAAAAAAACTGTGACACCAAAAAATGAAAAAGATAACCAAAATCAAAAGGAAAAAAATAAATATATACAAAGTACCAAAAATTAAGATATCATAACATTATCCTTCGAAAATAATAATTTTTAAGCTCGGTCGTCCGCAACTACTAGGTACTAACAGATTGCGTGGTTCTCATATCCAAATCAGAATAACTGAAATCCGCAAGTTTAGGAATCATGTTGTGTTGGGGGCTTTGGGGAAATCGAAACGCTATTCTGGTCGGCAAAAAGGCAAAGACTCTAGATGATATCGCAACTTTGCTCTTATCTATGCGAATGGGTGGAGTGATCGAGGTGAATTTGGGAAATTGCGAATTGTGAGTCCGAGTAAGTGGGTCGCGCCATCTAAGGGCACTATTAAAATTGAAAGTGCAGATATTTTGTCAATGTTAGTTTAACATTGAGACGTCAATGTTAGAGTAACATTGCTGGAGCATAATCCGATTTACAATCATAGTGTTATTTATTATTATTGTTTTGCCTTATTCACTTAACTAACTGAGTTCCACAGTTGTGATTATTGTTGATTATTATTCAGGAAACAAACTTGCTATAGGTTGGACGCTCAAGTTTCCAAGAAGGAAAGTTTCCTTAATTAAGCAAACCGCTCTACAAGGGAAGAAGAGTTCGAGTGGAACTATGAAAGCTTTCCAAGATGAAGTCCTGGTTTGAAGAAGGAGTCTTTCCTTAGTTAGATCACTAACAAATGAACTTTTATTCAAGAAGGACTGCGAGAACAAGGAAGAGGAGTTCAAGAAGGAAACAAAGGAGAATTACCAACCGTGTACAACATACCTTGAAGTCCAATTCAAGAACGTATATATAGGTGTGATGTACATCAACACAATAACGAGACAAGAGCTAATCAATCCGAGAGATTAATTTACAAGTTGTTGAATGTTGTCTTGCTTTAGCAAAGTTTGTGAGTTGTTAGAATAGATCTAAGAGTGAGGAGCTTTTAGAGATAGACGAAGCAATTCTTGTTTGCTTTGCTTAGTTTGATCAATTCGAGAGTGAGGAGCTTGAGAGTTGAGAGAACGACTTTTGTTAAAACCTTCACGGGTTATTTTCCCTTAGGCTCGGAAGTTAATATAATCTTATATTCACTTCTTAAATTCGGTATTTGTTTATTCCGCTGCACTATTACTCTGGTCTGCTGTTAAAGTAACATCGATGATTTAACAACATTCAAAACTGTTGTTAAAACTCCAGTGTTAAGTTAACAACAACGACGTATCGACCCGATCCACAATTTCAAAAATTAATTTCGATGGTCTTCAATTTGAGGATGAAATTGCGGTGGGTATTGGAGTTCTTGCACGTGATTCAAATGGAGTAATTATCGCATGGTTTCAACGAAGATTTGATGTGCAACGTTTTCAGCTGGGTGTGTTGAAGCAATTATGGGGTGTTCGGCAGCCCGTTTAGCGGTTGCGATGCGTTGGTCGAAGGTTATTGTTGAAAGGCAATTGTTTCACTATTATTCATGATATTATTTATAGGTTCTCCGGTGATACTATCCATGCATGCAAACATCATTGCTGATATTTTTTGACTCCTTGATTCTCATGATAATTAATCCTTCGTTGGATTGGTCGTGAGGTGAATAAAGATGCTCATAAGTTGGCGTGTGATGACTTTGTTAATTTGGAGGGACCAAATCCCCATATTTTTGCTATATTAGAGGTTGATAGCCTCCTTGTTTATAATGCTCATTAGCATCGTTTATTTGTTGCTTTATAATGGACCTTTTGACGTCTGTTTTGTACGTCACGCTTAATGATATTTTCCCCTTAAATGAAAAAAAAAATGTGACACCAAAAAACGAAACAGATAACCAAAAATCTAACGGATTGGGTGATTTTCTTATCCAAATCCGAATCACCATGATCCACAAGTTTAGCAATCAAGTTGTGTTGGGGCATTTGTGATAATCGAAACGCTATTCTGGTTGGCAAAAAGGGGAAGACTCTGGATGATAGCGCGGCTTTTGCTCTTATCTATGCGAATGGGTGGAGTGAGGTGAATTTGGGAAATATGCGAAATGTTATCAATTTCCATTTCCAGAAAATTGGATAATAAACAAAGCCGTTCCTATACAGCAACCAATAATTCATGATGATTCGTTCAATGTTTTACAAACATTTGGAGGAACTGTTCAAATACATTTTGAACAGGGTGAAAATAGATTATCAAAGACAGATTCTCTGAGATCTTACATTTCCCCTCTTGATTATGTGGTCGAAACTCCATCTGGAGTTTCTACGTCAAGACAAGGGGTCAAATCTCCTGACAAAATATAAAATTTATTCATAAACAAAGATAATATTGTTCATGGTATTTATGAAAATGTTCATCATATGAAAGAGGCAGATATGACTGCTTCAGAAATAAATTTATCTAATATTTAATGGATTTTAAGTCCAAGATCAATTTTAGCCCTGGGTCTCCAGCCAGGCAAGAAATAAGCAGAGAATTCAAAGCTTCCAGATGGGAAAAATTCAGAAAATGGTTTTTTGGAAATTTTCCGCCAGAAGAGAAAATAATTATACAAGATAATTTTTATAAATTCTGTAAAGAACAAAATACAAAATATGTTTTCGTTCCATGGTTTATACATACGTATATTGAAAATTATATTTCAGTCCTTGAAAGGAATTATCAGCTTTCAGATGGTAATATTCTTCATAGTATTTATCCTCAACAAGCTTTCCTATAGGAAAAATGAATTTTCTTGCTTTTGCCAAAATACTGGAAATTGATACTTTGCCAGAAACATTACAACATGTTAATGATTTGATAAAACAACAAAATTATACAAACTTATGTCTTATTGTTATAGGAGAACACATCACATCTCTTCATAATAGACTTGAGGAGGTTCTAAAAGCAATTGATAATATTAATATTCCTAAAGTAGAAGATTTTGCTTCTACTTCACAAGCCATTAAGATAGCGTCCCCAAATATTCAGCCTCCTCCAGAAATTACAGATTTTAAATTAAAACCAATGGGAGAATTGGAAAAACTTTTAGATGAAAAGTTTAAAAATTTAAAATTGAGTACTTTAAGTTCAGATCTTGAAAAGAATTCAGATTATAAATCTGTAATTAATGATCAAATTGAAAAACTTAAATGGGCTGATAGACCAACACAAAGGTTATATTATTATAGAAGACCTTGTCCAATGGATACTCTCCATGAAGAAAGAGAATTCGTTGATAACAACTCTTACAACGGTAAGAGTATATATGAATGGAATATTGATGCTAACACTGATAAGCAAATCTATGATGTTGCTCACAGAATGCTAATGTATTCTACTATTTGCAAATAAAATAATAATACAGACAAGTCGATAGCTCACATGATAATTGCTGGTTTCACTGGTCAACTTAAAGGTTGGTGGGATAATTATTTGTCCAATGAAGCTAAGGATAATATTTTAAATACAGTAAATATTGAAAATAATATCCAGTGTGAAAATGCGGTTTACAATTTAATTGTAACCATTATTGTACATTTCACGGGCAGATACGCGGATAATAATGAAACTATTCGTACTCATTTGCAGAATTTAAGATGTAAAATTTTAACCGATTTTAGATGGTACAAAGATACTTTTCTAAGTCGTATTATGGAACTTCATGAGTGTAATAACTCTCACTGGAAATTCAAATTTGTGGATGGACTTCCAAGTCTATTTGCAGAAAGAATCCGCAAAAATCTAAGGAAAGATCATAGTTCGGTTCCTTATGATAATTATACTTACGGTAACCTCATAGGTACATGTATTCAAGAAGGATTAGCTTTATGTAATGACATAAAACTTAATCAACAAATTAAAAGGCAAAATTTAATAGAAAGAAAGCAATTAAGGCAATTATGTGATCAATTTGGCATTGATACACCAAGAATTAATAAGTCAACGACATCTCAGAGAAAATTTCATAAGAGAGATGGAACAGAAAGACCTTATAGGAAAAGAAAAATCTCTGCTAAAATAATACGAAAACATGCGGATAGGAAATTTCAATGTGAAACCCATAAAAGGGAAAATAAAAAACTAATAATTTGTAAGGAATGTGGGAAAATAGGTCACTATGCTCGTACTTGTTGGGCAAAGAAAAAATAAATAGTCTTAATATTGATGAAGGATTAAAAGATTCCTTATCTAAGTTACTACTTAATTCTGACAATGAAAGTACTTCAGATGAAGAAACTAGTCAAGAAGAGAACTTAAATGCAGAATTAGCTCAAGAAGAATTAACTTCTTCTGATTCAGATGAATGTGATACATGTCCGTTAGGACTTTCTTGTAAAAAAAATTCCTCTGAGAATACTGATGAGTTTTATAAACTCTTATCTCAATTTCAGAATTCTGACATTAATGTTTTAACAGATAATACTTTGTTAGAATTTCTGAAAAAAGACACAGAGCTCAAGTCTAAATTAATATATCAGCTTGCTTCAAATGAGCCAGGACCATCTGGTACAAAGGGAAAACTTCCTGATAAGCTCACAGAAAAACCAATGGTTCCATTAGGTCCATATTCTATGACAAAAGTTTATAAACTCCTAAAAGATAGAAAGACACGTAAAACTCATGCATCTGCTCTGGATTTGCAGACAAAGGTTGATAACCTCAAAGAAGAAATTAAAAATCTTAAAAGAAATACTAGTACTCTTGATATAAGAGTATCTAAATTAGAAAATAATAATTCTTCTCATAATGAGTTAAAAGACAATAAAAATGAAGAAGATGATAATTATTTGTCCACAATGGAAATTATCAAATCTCAAAAATGGTATACAGAGATAACTCTTTTAATTGATAATTATTTTACAAAAACTTTTTGATGTTCCACTAGATAGCGGACAGATCTTAATATTATTCGAGAGGGATTAATCCCAACTCGATATTTTTAAAAAACTACACATGCATTATCGCATGCAGGGGGAAAAAGATTACAAATTGAATATAAACTCCCTAAAGCTTATATTTGCGTTAATAAAACATGTATTCCTACAAGTTTTTTACTTGCTAAGGATATTACTAACCAAATGGTTTTAGGAACTCCTTTTATTACCAAATTATTTCCAATAGGAGTTACTGAGGAAGGATTATCATGAATATATGAAGGGAATAAGGTTTTATTTAAATTTAAAAACAAACCTTATACTAGAATTTTACATGAAATGTTTGATTCTTTAATTTATAAAGAAAAACAATTAAATTTTCTAAAACAAGAAATTAATTGTTTAAGTATTGAAAGTAATCTTAATAATCCAAGATTACAAGAGAAAATTAAGCTCTTGATAAATGATTTCTCCATCACCATTTGTAATGACCATCCTAATGCTTTTTGGAATAGAAAGAAACATATTGTTTCTCTTCCTTATTAAGAAGATTTTGATAAATCTTAAATAAAAACTAAGGCAAGACCTTGCCAGATGAATAAAGAACATCTGGAGTTATGTAAAAAGGAAATTACTTCTTTATTGCAAAAGAATTTGATAAGTCCTTCGAATTCACCTTGGTCTTGTACAACCTTTTATGTTAATAAACACTCAGAACATGAAAGAGGCGCTCCTCGTCTTGTCATAAATTACAAACCTCTTAATAAGGTTTTAAAATGGATCAGGCATCTTATTCCTAATAAAAAAGATTTATTAGACAGATTATATGATTCTATCATATTTTCTAAATTTGATCTAAAATCTGGATATTGGCAAATTCAAATTAATAAAGAAGATCTATATAAAACTGCTTTTAATGTTCCAATTGGACATTATGAGTGGAATGTCATGCCATTGGGTCTGAAGAATGCTCCTACAGAATTTCAACAGATTATGAATGATATTTTTACTTATTATAGCGAATTCATCATTGTTTATATTGATGATATACTAGTATTTTCAAAATCAATTGAAATGCATTTCAAACATTTACAAAATTTTAAGCAAATTATAATACAAAATGGATTAGTTATATCTAAACCAAAAATGTCACTTTTCCTATCTAAAATTAGATTTCTAGGACATTTTATTGAAAAAGGTAGTATAATACCTATTAATAGAAGCATTGATTTTGCAGATAAATTTCCAGATCAAATATTGGATAAAACACAACTACAGAGATTTTTGGGAAGTTTAAATTATATATTCCCATATTATAAAAATCTTACTCAAGATACATCTATTTTATATGATGGACTGAAAAAGAAACCTTGTTCATGGACTGAACAACATACTAATGTTGTTCGTCTAATTAAAGAAAAAGTTAAAACCCTACCTTGCTTAATGTTGAGCAACCCTCAATGGCAAAGAATTGTTGATACAGACAGTTCAGAAATTGAATTTGGAGGAATACTTAAGCAAATAAATCCAGAAACAAAACAAAAAATTCTTGTTAGATTTCATTCAGGCAAATGGAATAATAGCCAGAAAAATTATGCCACCGTTGCTAAAGAAATTTTAGCAATAGTCAAATGTGTTTTGAAATTTCAGGATGATTTATATAATCAACACTTTATAATACATATAGATTGTAAATCTGCTAAATACATGTTTGATAAAGATTTTAAACATGGTGTTACAAAACAAATATTTGCCAGATGGCAAGCACATCTTGCTCCTTTTGATTTCAATATTGTCTATAAAAAGGGTGAAGATAATAATCTTTCAGATTTCTTAACTAGAGAATATTTATCACGACTCCTCCAAAAAATTATTGCAAAGAATTAGCCTTATTTATAAAAGTTGATAAAGAATTTATAAAATTCTTACAAGCCTATTTCTTGTATAACATTTTCCTTTCTTGACAGATATGCAGGGCAGAGGAGTTGCTTCCTCCTCTTATAGAGGACGAGGAAAAATCCAGAATATCTGGGCAGACTGGAAAATCAAAGGCTTATAGCCGCTGATTTGTCACATAATAAGGAATTTCAAGAGTTCCTTGCTCTCAAAAAGAAACAAAATTTGAGTAATACTCAAGAAATAGTCAATAGCCCAGAAGACTCATCATCATATGCTAAAGTTGCAACAGATGAAAATATTCATACTGGGTTCACTAATAATACCAACCAAGAAGTCATTCTCCTTATAGAAGATTCTGATCTTATATGGGAAAATGAACCCTGGACGATAATACGAAGAAAGCTTGATACAACTTACTTTGTTACAGGGACTTATAAATCTCACATGTTTTATGAGACATTGCTCCAGCATACAGGATCCTGTGAAATTTCTCATTTCACTAGAACCCAAAAAGAAGTTTATAACTTCTCAAAATTAATAGTTAAGCATATTATACATGCGGATGAATGGGGGTCTTCTCCATTAAAGAAAGGGAATTGATAACTCCTCACACCAAGACTCCCATTAGATATAACTACTGGGATTATGTGGAAGCCTTTCATAAAGTCTTTCTATATGAGAATGATCATCATAAACACACGTGGTTTATAAAAATCCGTGGACATGTTTATAACAAAGACATACCAAATTGGTTTTTTAAGTGGTGGCAATTTTATGGTACTACGGTAAAAATTTTACCAGAAATTTTTAAAGAGAAATTTAAAGCATGGGTTGATATTAGCCCTAAAATTCTTGGCAGACAACATAATATTTCTTGCCCAGAAGGAATGTCTTCTCTTTTCTTTTTTACAGAATTTTCGATACCATGGATATGGAAATGGTATCCAGAGGTTTCACATAATAAGGATAATATCCCTTGTCTAATTCAGAAAAGTTCCACAAAATTTTGGGACAAGATGATGAAAACAAATCCAAAAACTAATCAGCAAGAAGGGCAAGATACTTTGCAATTGATAGAAGAACGCCTTGCTCTATATTCAAAAATGGCTGAAAGTCAAAAGAAAAAAGAGCTTCAGACTCCATTAGACTTTATAAAAAGAAAGATCCAATTACGATTAGAAAAAGTGGATAAAAGCAGCATTATAGCCGAATATATTGAGGAAATGAAGAAGGACATTTCCCGCGAAATTGCAGAACTGGAAGAAGACACATCTATGGGATCAAATCAGGATGAAATCATTCAAGATGCCCAAGATCCTAATGATATTGATATCAATGATATTTTCGATATCCTTAAAACTGCGGTTCGAGATTATACATCAAGAAGAAGTGGATCTACATCAAAATCGGTGACAAGGACAGAAGAGTGACGTGAGCCATGATCTCACGAGATATGTAATTTTTTATTTTTGGTACTTAAAAAAAACCGTCTATGTTAGAATGTATTGTTTTTGAAGTCCGGCCATCTATATAAGGCCATTTCCGTCTCAGTTATTAGGCAGAAGTTTCAGATTTCAGTTTTTACATTTTCTCTCTTTCTCTCTTGTAAACACTCTCTTCTCTTGTAAAAAACTATCGGTGTGAAATAAAATCCAGCTATTGGGAGAAGCTTTTGAGTTCAAGTAAGTTTTATTTTATAGTTCATTTATACTGTTCTTACTCTTTCTTAGCCTGATGGAAGGCTAAGTCTTGGTTATGTGATGGGTTAGATCCCTTGTATGTATATTCTGAGAAAATGGCAAAGAATCATTTTTTCACTAAAGATCTAAAGAGATCTATCTATGTTTATGTCAATTAGTTTGTTACAAGTCTCATAACATGGTTCGAAAATTAATCTGGCAAGTTTAAACATCAGACATGTTTTGCAAGACATTTTCCCCTTTTCCAGCCAGCCGTTTGACTTGGCGTTTGTTGTGGGGAGTCGTTGCCTTTTGTCTGGTTTGCCTTCTGTAATATCTCCCATGTGTCACTCTTGTAACTTACAAAATCGATATAAATAAAGGTAGTGATCTGAAGATCCTTTTGTCTAATACAAGATAATATCCCTTGTCCACCAGAAGAGAAAAAGATTATACAAGATAATTTTTATAAATTCTGTAAAGAACAAAATACAAAATATGCTTTCGTTCCATGGTTCATACATACGTATATTGAAAATTATATTTCAGTCCTTGAAAGGAATTATCCACTTTCAGATGGTAATATTCTTCATAGTATTTATCCACCTCAACAAGCTTTTCATATAGGAAAAATGAATTTTCTTGCTTTTGCCAAATTACTGAAAACTGATACTTTGCCAGAAACATTACAACATGTTAATGATTTGATATAACAACGAAATTATACAAACTTATGTCTTACTGTTATAGGAGAACACATCACATCTCTTCATAATAGCCTTGAGGAGGTTCTAAAAGCAATTGATAATATTAATATACCTAAAGTAGAAGATTTTGCTTCTACTTCACAAGCCATTAAGATAGCGTCCCCAAATATTCAGCCTCCTCCAGAAATTACAGATTTTAAATTAAAACCAATGGGAGAATTGGAAAAACTTTTAGATGAAAAGTTTAAAATTTTAAAATTGAGTACTTTAAGTTCAGATCTTGAAAAGAATTCAGATTATAAATCTGTAATTAATGATCAAATTTAAAAACTTAAATGGGCTAATAGACCAACGCAAAGGTTATATTATTATAGAAGACCTTGTCCAATGGATACTCTCCATGAAGAAAGAGAACCCGTTGATAACAACTCTTACAACGGAAATAGTATATATGAATGGAATATTGATGGTAACACTCATAAGCAAATCTATGATGTTGCTCACATAATGCTAATGTATTCTACTATAGTATATACTCACTGATAAGCAAATAGTATATACTCTTACCGTTGTAAGAGTTGTTATCAACGAATTCTCTTTTTTCATGGAGAATATCCATTGGAGAAGGTCTTCTATAATAATATAACATTTGTGTTGGTCTATCAACCCATTTAAGTTTTTCAATTTGATCATTAATTACAGATTTATAATCTAAATCCTTTTCAAGATCTGAACTTAAAGTACTCAATTTTAAATTTTTAAACTTTTCATCTAAAAGTTTTTCCAATTCTCCCATTGGTTTTAATTTAAAATCTGTAATTTCTGGAGGAGGCTGAATATTTGGGGACGCTATCTTAATGGCTTGTGAAGTAGAAGCAAAATATTCTACTTTAGGAATATTAATATTATCAATTGCTTTTAGAACCTCCTCAAGTCTATTATGAAGAGATGTGATGTGTTCTCCTATAACAATAAGACATAAGTTTGTATAATTTTATTGTTTTATCAAATCATTAACATGCTGTAATGTTTCTGTCAAAGTATCAGTTTCCAGTAATTTGGCAAAAACAAGAAAATTCATTTTTCCTATATGAAAATCTTGTTGAGGTGGATAAATACTAAGAAGAATATTACCATCTGAAAGCTGATAATTCCTTTCAAGGACTGACATATAATTTTCAATATACGTATGTATAAACCATGGAACGAAAGCATATTTTGTATTTTGTTCTTTACAGAATTTATAAAAATTATCTTGTATAATCTTTTTCTCTTCTGGTGGAAAAATTCCAAAAAACCATTTTCTGAATTTTTCCCATCTGGGAGCTTTGAATTCTCTGCTTATTTCTTGCCTGGCTGGAGACCCAGGGCTAAAATTGATCTTGGACTTAAAATCCATTAAATATTAGAGAAATTCATTTCTGAAGCAGTCATATCTGCCTCTTTCATATGATGAACATTTTCATAAATACCATGAATAATATTATCTTTGTTTATGAATAAATTTTGTATTTTGTCAGGAGATTTGACCCTTTGTCTTGACGTAGAAACTCCAGATGGAGTTTCGACCACATAATCAAGAGGGGAAATGTAAGATCTCAAAGAATCTGTCTTTGATAATCTATTTTCACCCTGTTCAAACTGTATTGGAACAGTTCCTTCATATGTTTGTAAAACATTGAACGAATCATCATGAATTATTGGTTGTTGTATAGGAACGACTTTGTTTATTATCCAATTTTTTGGAAATTGTATTTCATCCCATTTTATGGTCCTTCGAGTAGTTATTCGGGACCTTTTAAAATTGGTTTCTATAAGTATAGTTTCATTTAATGGTTTATCAACCTTTCTACATTGACGATTGAGAGTATATAAAGTTTTATAATAAACTCTATAACAAATACATATAACTTTTGTACAAGCTAAATAATTATAACCGTGAGTTTTAACATTTAATGTTAAAGCATCAAGAATATTAACATCAGATAAAGATAATTGTAAATTTGGATAAACATCAAAGTAGACTGGGCCATGTGCTAAACTTGATTGAATCATTCCCATTAATGATTTTTACCAGTCTAAATTTCTACCATCTCCTAAAGCTGCTATGAAGCTTTCTGGTAATCCTTCTAATGTTAAAGGTTTAAAAGCAATCTGAATTAAACCTATGTGAAGAAATTTATGAGTATTTTTATATAAAGAAATATCTTTTTCACTTAATAATTTTACTATCGTTTCTTCATTATTTAAAGAAATAGATTCTTCAGTTGTCTTAACAACTTGTTTTATACCTAGTTTTTCAAAAAGTTCCTAACATATAGCTTATTTTTGGCTCGATCCTTGGAATCTTCCACTTATGATCAAATTGAAAAACTTAAATGGGCTGATAGACCAACACAAAGGTTATATTATTATAGAAGACCTTTGATATGGGCATTTCCCGCATATTGGGCCAGGCCCAAAGCAGGCCAATTTTGGAGCATATCGGGGATAACTTTCGATGTCATATCAGTAATAAGCACCGATGTGCTATTGTGCTCCCCGGATCCCGAGGCCTATAAATACGCGGTGCCCGGATCCCAAAGTAGGCAGTTATTATCCTTCAGCTACCACTCGTCATATCGAAATACATCACCGATGTTACTTTCGATGTCTCATTTGATATCGTGACTACATCACAAGCCTGTGACACGTCATACCACCTCATCACCGATCTCACATCGGGGGTCATCCCCGACGTCACATCGAAGGCGATCACCGACGTCCGTTCGATCTATTTACCGATATCCCTCTCCCATCCAAGCATCGAAGCGTTGGTCCGAGGTGTTCCGGACCAAGCCTACACGAGACACGTAGTGTAGGTCTGATTTGAGATAGGCTCGTTGTATTGCTAGATCACATACTTGTAACCGACACTCGCATATATATATATATATATATATATATATATATATATATATATATATATATATATATATATATAACGATCTATCGCCACATCAGTGGCGCCGTCTATGGGAACAACAGTTCCCGGACAAGGACGCCGAGATGCAAGGAAGGAGGACCCGATCCGAAGTTAGCGGAGTTGTGACTAGGGGCGCCAGGATTGAGAACACACCACCCCTTCAACACTTAATTTATCAAGAACAGACAATGGCTCAAGCCGAGATGGAGCTTCCTCCACCGCCAGTGCAACGAAGGCGCGGGTCCAAAAGGCCACCGCGTGCCACGAATGCAGGTCTGACCCTTGTTGCACCGAGTACGGACGGACCCGAGACTGAGGCCCTGCCCGCTGTGAACCCCGCAGAAGACGTTCCAGTGACTGAGACACCAAACTCGGATTTTCCCGGCCTGGGGGAGACAATGCCTGCGGAACAGAGTACCGTTCCCCCCGCCGCCATAACCCCGGAGATGCTAGCGCAGATCAACGCCTCTATAAAGGCGGCGCTTGACAATAAACTGGAGGCTTTGCTTCCACAACTTGCGGAACAGAGGACGAGGGACGTTCAGGCGAGGCCCCATGGATCCAGAGCGGGCGAGAGAAGGGCGAGGCAAGAATATGATGAACAAGAGGATACAGGGGACTCATTTAGAGAGATATCACCTGCTGCTTATGACAGGGTGGAGAGACGGGACCCAGGGACCCTAGATCGAGAGATAGCAAGGAAGATGGAACGGCTGGACCGTGAGAGGGCAGAAGTAGTCCGGAGAATGGAACGCGGTCGCGACCGCGCCGAGGTTGCGTATTCAAAGAATAAGTATGCAGAGATATTGCGGTTGATCTCAAGGAGGATGGAACAGCTAGACCGTAAGAGGGCAGAGTTGTCGAGAAAGTTGACTCAGAGTAAGGGAAAAGGTCACAGTAGGACCCCGTTCTCGGATGAGATAGAGGTTGAGGTCTTGCAAAGAGGGGACAAGATCCCGGTAATCAAGCCATACGACGGAAGAGGTGATCCTACGGATCATCTCCATCAGGTCGATAGCATCCTGAACCTGCACAACTACTCGAGAAACATAAAGGCAAAGATCCTATCCACCACTTTAACGGGCGCTGCATTGGACTGGTTCGCTGGGCTGGAGGCCAGATCCATAATGGATTACGGGAAGTTGAGGGAGTTCTCTAGCCAAAAGAGGATGAAGACCAACCTGCTACACCTTGGCGCTATGCAGTAAAGAGAAAATGAGAACCTCCGAGACTATATGAAGAGGTTCAACGACGAATTATTAAAGGTGGATGAGCCGCATGGTGGGCAGATCATGATGATGATGTTCAAGGGTACGACCCACCGTAGGTTTGCCCGGGAGCTAATCAAATTAACGGAGCCCACCATAGCGCAGATCAACATGCTTGCCAACCAAATGGTCTACGAAGATGAAATGATGGCAACGCGTCAGGGTTCGTTTCCCAGCAGGAACGCAGACAGAGAGCGCAACAGGTAAAGGCCCCCAAGGACGTACACCCCGTTAAACAGAGGCATTCTAGAGGTGATGGCCTTGGCAAAAAGAAACGGATGGTTGACGGAACCCAGGCCGTTGAATGCGACTCCCGGGATGAAGTCATCTGGAAAATACTGCGCATACCACCGCCAACATGGACACAGGACAGAGGACTACACACACCTGAGGAACGAGATCGAAAGATTAATCAAAGAAGGGAAACTAGTCGAGTTTGTCAGGGGCGCCAGGGAGGACGCTAGAGGAGCAGAACATTCCTCATCCCCTAGAAGGGATTACTCGCCCAGGAGAGGAAAACAGAAGATGATTGAGGCACCCGAGGAGCGAGGGAGGACCATTGTGAATGCCCCGAGCAGAGGCGTTATAAATGTGATCAACGGGGGAGGCTTGGGAGCTGACACGGCTTACGGCCGAGAAACCATAACGAGAAGACTTTAGGGTGGAGCCTATGTTGGGTACACCAACGCAATTATGCCGGAAGCATACTTGGAGCAGGGGATCTCCTTCACCAAGAAAGACTTGGAGCAGCTTAGTCCATTGGCCTTGACCGCAGGGAAACTAGATTGCCTACTGGTTATCACGATTAATGTGGATGGCTATCAGGTGCATAAAGTTTTGGTGGATAGCGAAAGCTCCGCAAACCTGATATTCTCTAAAGCCTACGAGCAGATGGGGATAGCCCCAGACCAACTGAAGTCGATATCCACCCCGTTGACCGGATTTGGTGGAACAGAGGTAGTGCCGCTAGGACAAGTCATATTTCCCACTATGTTTGGCAGGAGCCCACACACTCGGGTCACACCGATAAAATACACGATTGTCGACACTCCATTTCCCTACTACGCCATCATTGGCCGACCAGCGCTCAACCAGATCAGGGCAGCAGTCTCTACTTATTACCAGAAGATCAAATTCCCGACACTTCAAGGAGTCGGTGAGATCATAGGTGACTCGTTGAAGCACCCAAGAATCAGAAGAAGACAGGAAATGCAAGTCCCACACCAAGAATACATTCCGCGCACGGAGTGATCGCCATGAGGAGCAAACAGAACAATGCTTTTAATTTCAACAGTTTTTTAAATTATGTTTGAACAACGGAAACATTGCCCCAGCGTGGGTTGGTCTGTAAACTTAAAACAGGGGGAACTACGCCGGTCTGATTCCCCACTCAACGGGATACATAGGCGGGTTAGGTTTACCTAGCCCTCGACCGCTATCTCTTATTTTGCCCCTACGTGGGTCGGCATGTAACTTAAAACATGGGGAACTACGCCGGTCTGATTCCCATGCAACGGGATACGTAGGCGGGCTGGGTTTACCTAGCCTTCGACCGTTATCCGTTATTACCTTTTTATTTGTTGCTTGGTACAACCTCATATTTGATGCAGGGATATGTCCTAAGCGGACATTATAGAAGTGCAGAGAATGGCACAAACAATTGGGTAACGTTCCCCTGGATATATATTTCACACTTCGCCCTCTTACAGGTACAAACAGGTACATACAGGTACAACAAGCACGATAGAGCACAACGGAAACACTATTTCTGGTGTAAAACTGATATTCCCAGACTGAGGGAGCATCCCTCAAATAACACATGCACGTTATTTCGTGCTTTCATATTAGCTTTTATGTCGAAGATTTTTCTTGTATGTGCTGTTTTACAGAGCTCAATGACCTACATATTCAACGACAACACAGTCACCAAGAGACATAGTCAAAAAGACAACGAAAAGGCTCGCCTACAACACAAAAAAAATCCCCTGTGATAACGGGGTCGATCAAACAAAAAATCCCATGTGATAACGGGGTCGATTAAAGAAAAATTTCCCTGTGATAACAGGGCCAATCCAAGAAAAAATCCCTTGTGATAACGGGGCCGATTAAAGAAAAAATCCCATGTGATAACGGGGTCGATCAAAGAAAAAATCCCCTGTGATAACGGGGTCGATTAAAGAAAAAGTCCCTTGTGATAACGGGGTCGATCAAAGAAAAAATCCCCTGTGATAACGGGGTCGATTAAAGAAAAAATCCTCTGTGATAACGGGGTCGATCAAAGAAAAAATCCCCTGTGATAACGGGGTCGATTAAAGAAAAATTTCCTTGTGATAACGGGGCCAATCCAAGAAAAAATCCCCTGTGATAACGGGGTCGATTCAAGAAAAATATCTCCTATGATAACGGGGTCGAACTGTTAAGCTAGGTGAAGAGCCTATTTGGTGGAAATCCCATAAAATTACGTTAGGTGAAGAGCCTATTGGGTGAAAATCCCATAAATCATGCTAGGTGAAGAGCCTATTGGGTGAAAATCCCATAAAACTACGTTAGGTGAAGAGCCTATTGGGTGAAAATCCCATAAATCAAGCTAGGTGAAGAGCCTATTGGGTGGAAATCCCATAAAACTACGTTAGTTGAAGAGCCTATTGGGTGAAAATCTCATAAATCAAGCTAGATGAAGACCCTATTCGGGTGAGAACTCCATAAAAAACAAACTTGGCAAAGAGGCGGGCCCTATTGGCCTCTAGCCACAAGAAGAATATCCCCTTGTAATAATGGGGTCGATCCTAAACACATAAGCAGTGGCAGATTACCCATGTTTCTACCAACCCCGAGGAAATTCCAAACATTCCTTGAATGACGACAGACAGATTAGAAGAAATCTCATCAAATACAAGAACGAGATAAATGTGACTCAGATATCGGAATACGGCATACGCTATCGCCATGACAAGAAAATTAACAAGTTATCAGACAACAAGGCCACGAGGGGTCACATACTATGAAGACAACAGAGAAATAAATATTCAGTTACAGAACCACGAATCGGAAACAGTCCAGAAAGGGATAAATTCAAGTTACAATAAAAGCAGCAAATAGCTACTCCCACAAGGACCCTGCAGTCTTCTTCACAACGACCTCGGAAAACACATCAGGGTCGGTCGTACCCTCCTCCACCTCATCTAATCCATCAATCGGCAGGTCGTTATGATCGTGCCTTGGGTTCAACCCACCGAACTCGATGGAGTCCTTGAAACCGTCATTTTTCAATACCTGCCCTACGCAAGAATGAAATGCGGCGTCCCGAACCTTCAAAACTAAGTCTCGGAAGCTTGAGCTTTCCATGAACCTCTTCGCCCCAACCCGGAGGAGATCAGGACGACGTTCCTACAAGTTGAACTCTATTAAATACAAGAGGACAAAAACATAGAAACATATATCGTACACAAGATACATACCAAGTCCAAGGGAGCTAATTTGGCAATGGAGAGCTCCAACGAGAGACGTTCGTTAGCAGCCTTCACCGCCGACACCTCAGCCTTCAGTGTTTCCAGCTCTTTGTTGGCCGCAGATTCACGCGCCTTTCTTTGATCGAGCTCAGTCACTAATGTTTTGACGTTGCCCTTCAACAAATCGTACTCCTCCCGGAGCGTACAACATGTCTTCAGTGCATCCTCTTTTTCATCCTCCAACCTCTCCAACACCATGGGATTGAATTCCCCCATCCTCAAGATGTCAGCCTCGAGCTCGGCAGCAACCGCGTCAAGGTCACCCTTGGACTCGCGAACGGTCTTCAGACACGAGACCGCCAGCTTGGCCGTCTGCACAATACATAACATTATGCTAAACATCCAAATGAAAACGATAGAAGTTATGTTCAGATACATACACTTTGGAACAGGTGAACGCTGCGGCGTATATTTTTGGCCCGCTCAAATTCTGTGAGCACCCGCACATTCGCAGGAGGAGGAAACACCCGCATCATGCCCCGTACAGCTTCCGCTTCGGGGAATTCTAATCGCTTTGAGGGTTTGACTGCACCCGCCTTCCGAGGGCCCGAACTCGAAGATGAGTGGCCACCGTGGACAGCTCCCTCACGAGACCTTTTACTACCTGATATCCTATTCAGGTCAACGGCAGGTTTCACAATCGGGGTCCTAGGAAAAATAAGGGTGCGCCCCTTACCCTTGTCGGATATACCTGAAACGGTCGCCTTTCCCTTGTCACTAATAAGGTTCGGGCGTGAAGAACCCGACCCCACTATAAAAGGCGCATCCACAAAATCGCCCAAGTTGACAGGCGTATTCGATTCCGAACCTCCAACGTCCTTGGTTAAATGAATATCGGCCAACGATTCAGAACGTGGAGAGACATACTCTCCGGAAGGAAACCTCGCAAATGGTCTCTCTCTCGCCACAGCCCCCGTCAGATTGAGGAGCCACACCCCCTTGTTTCGAGGTCAACACCTCCAAGAGGCTGGCCGCACCATCCGGGCCTCCCACCACGTCAAGGATGTCTTGCCTAAGGGATCCAACCATGGCAGGAACATTATTAAAACTTTCTTCATAAACACATTCAGGCACCACAGTGCTAGCGGGAGGTCGCTCGACTCCCGATGCCTCACCCGGAAACTCAATAGCTGCATTATTCAGGTCAAAGCTAGACGCAGACCTCATTTCAGGCGCCACCGCGACTGCCGCCGTTTCAGCAGCTTTCTGAGCCTCACGATCGGCTTGAAGTCTAAGCATCAATTGTCTAAACCCCATTCTAACGAAGTATCTCAGAAAAAAGTAATATACCTACAGAATAATTGGAATATCAGTAGAAGAAAACAATAAGATGTCAACTATAACAGAGAGATCGAAATACACGTCGGGGGATATATCGAATATAATTACCGATATACTTACCGATGTGGTTACGCTAGGCGACAGAGAAAACACAGAAAACTATGAATTTCAGAGTCTCCTGCAAGCCATACTTATAGACAGAGGCCTCAACTACATCGAAATATACTTTCGATGTTATATCGAATATGAATTTCGACATAAGATCGAAGCTAAAACCCGACATCCTATCCTACTACACAAAGAGCCGCGAGAATATAACAAAGGCCCCGGCAACCCCATCATAATTTTTAAGGAACCCAAATACCAAGGGAACTAGAATTCAAACGAGGACCTCAAACTCGACGTTCATCACAAGTGCACTCCCCACAAGTTTGATCTCCGTCATTTGAACTGGATGGACGAAGGGTACAGGTAACCAAGAAATTTTAAATTAAATTTGCGAATCCTTATCTCTAAGAGAAGAATCCCCAAATTGGGGGACTACATGATATGGGCATTTCCCGCATATTGGGTCAGGCCCAAACCAGGTCCATTTTGGTGCATATCGGGGATAACTTTCGATGTCATATCGGTAATAATCACTGATGTGCTACTGTGGTCCCCGGATCCCGAGGCCTATAAATACGCGGTGCCCGGATCCCAAAGTAGGCAGTTATTATCCCTCAGCTACCACTCGTCATATCGAAATACATCACCGATGTTACTTTCGATGTCTCATTCGATATCGTGACTACATCACATGCATGTGACACGTCATACCACCTCATCACCGATCTCACATCGGGGGTCATCCCCGACGTCACATCGAAGGCAATCACCGACGTCCGTTTGATCTATTTAACGATATCCCTCTCCCATCCAAGCATCGAAGCGTTGGTCCGAGGTGTTCCGAACCAAGCCTACACGAGACACGTAGTGTAGGTCTGATTTGAGATAGGCTTGTTGTATTGCTAGATCACATACTTGTAACCAACACTCGCATATATATTATATATATATATATATATATATATTAAACGATCTATCGCCAAATCAACCTTCTCCAATGGATACTCTCCATGAAGAAAGAGAATTCGTTGATAACAACTCTTACAACGGTAAGAGTATATATGAATGGAATATTGATGGTAACACTGATAAACAAATCTATGATGTTGCTCACAGAATGCTAATGTATTCTACTATTTGCAAACAAAATAAAAATACTGATAAGTCGGTAGCTCACATGA
This sequence comes from Linaria vulgaris, assembly GCA_948329865.1. Lineage (NCBI taxonomy): Eukaryota > Viridiplantae > Streptophyta > Magnoliopsida > Lamiales > Plantaginaceae > Linaria > Linaria vulgaris. The sequence goes on along the minus strand of OX415250.1, from coordinate 115,701,771 downwards.
TAATTGCTGGTTTCACTGGTCAACTTAAAGGTTGGGGGGATAATTATTTGTCCAAAGAAGCTAAGGATAATATTTTAAATACAATAAAGATTAAAAATAAAATCCAGTATGAAAATGCGGTTTACAATTTAATTGTAACCATTATTGAACATTTCACAGGCAGAAACGCGGATAATAATGAAATTATCCGTACTCTTTTGTAGAATTTAAGATGTAAAATTTTAATCGATTTTAGATGGTACAAAGATACTTTTCTAAGTCGTGTTATGGAACTTCCTGGGTGTAATAGCTCTCACTGGAAAGCCAAATTTGTGGATGGACTTCCAAGTCTATTTGCAGAAAGAATCCGCAAAAATCTGAGGAAGGATCATAGTTCGGTTCCTTATGATAATTATACTTACGGTAACCTCATAGGTACATGTATTCAAGAAGGATTAGCTTTATGTAATGACATAAAACTTAATCAACAAATTAAAAGACAAAATTTAATAGAAAGAAAGCAATTAGGGCAATTCTGTGATCAATTTGGCATTGATACACCAAGAATTAATAAGTCAACGACATCTCAGAGAAAATTTCATAAGAGAAATGGAACAGAAAGACCTTATAGGAAAAGAAAATTTTTGCTAAAATAATACGAAAACACGCGGATAGGAAATTTCAACGTGAAACCCATAAAAGGGAAAATAAAAAACTAATAATTTGTAAGAAATGTGGGAAAATAGGTCACTATGCTCGTACTTGTTGGGTAAAGAAAAACATTAAATAGTCTTAATATTGATGAAGGATTAAAAGATTCCTTATCCAAGTTACTACTTAATTCTGACAATGAAAGTACTTCAGATGAAGAAACTAGTCAAGAAGAGAACTTAAATGCAGAATTAGCTCAAGAAGAATTAACTTCTTCTGATTCAGATGAATGTGATACATGTCCGTTAGGACTTTCTTGTAAAAAAAATTCCTCTGAGAATACTGATGAGTTTTATAAACTCTTATCTCAATTTCAGAATTCTGACATTAATGTTTTAACAGATAATACTTTGTTAGAATTTCTGAAAAAACACACAGAGCTCAGGTCTAAATTAATAGATCAGCTTGCTTCAAATGAGCCAGGACCATCTGATACAAAGGGAAAACTTCCTGATAAGCTCACAGAAGAACCAATGGTTCCATTAGGTCCATATTCTATGACAGATGTTTATAAACTCCTGAAAGATAGAAAGACAGGTGAAACTCCTGCATCTACTCTGGATTTGCAGACAGAGGTTGATAAACTCAAAGAAGAAATTAAAAATCTTAAAAGAAATACTAGTACTCTTGATATAAGAGTATCTCAGAATAATAATTCTTCTCATAATGAGTTAAAAGACAATAAAATTGAAGAAGATGATGATTATTTGTCCCCAATGGAAATTATCAAATCTCAAAAATGGTATACAGAGATAACTCTTTTAATTGATAATTATTTTACAGAAACTTTTGATGTTCTACTACATAGTGGAGCAGATCTTAATGTTATTCGAGAGGAATTAATCCCAACTCGATATTTTCAAAAACCTACACATGCATTATCACATGCAGGGGGGAAATATTACAAATTGAATATAAACTCCCTAAAGCTTATATTTGTGTTAATAAAACATGTATTCCTACAAGTTTTTAACTTGCTAAGGATATTACTAACCAAATGGTTTTAGGAACTCCTTTTATTACCAAATTATTTCCAATAGGAGTTACTGAGGAAGGATTATCAGGAATATATGAAGGGAATAAGGTTTTATTTAAATTTAAAAACAAACCTTATACTAGAATTTTACATGAAATGTTTGATTCATTCTTTAATTTATAAAGAAAAACAATTAAATTTTCTAAAACAAGAAATTATTTGTTTAAGTATTGAAAGTAATCTTAATAACCCAAGATTACAAGAGAAAATTAAGCTCTTGATAAATGATTTCTCCATCACCATTTGTAATGACCATCTTAATGCTTTTTGGAGTAGAAAGAAACATATTGTTTCTCTTCCTTATGAAGAAGATTTTGATAAATCTCAAATAAAAACTAAGGCAAGACCTTACCAGATGAATAAAGAACATCTGGAGTTATGCAAAAAAGAAATTACTTCTTTATTGCAAAAGAATTTGATAAGTCCTTCGAATTCACCTTGGTCTTGTACAGCCTTTTATGTTAATAAACACTCAGAACAAGAAAGAGGCGTTACTCGTCTTGTCATAAATTACAAACCTCTTAATAAGGTTTTAAAATGGATGAGGCATCCTATTCCTAATAAAAAAGATTTATTAGACAGATTATATGATTCTATCATATTTTCTAAATTTGATCTAAAATCTGGATATTGGCAAATTCAAATTAATAAAGAAGATCGATATAAAACTGCTTTTAATATTCCAATTGGACATTATGAGTGGAATGTCATGCCATTCGGTCTGAAGAATGCTCCTTCAGAATTTCTACAGATTATGAATGATATTTTTAGTCCTTATAGCGAATTCATACTTGTTTATATTGATGATATACTAGTATTTCAAAATCAATTGAAATGCATTTCAAACATTTACAAACTTTTAAGCAAATTATAATACAAAATGGATTAGTTATATCTAAACCAAAAATGTCACTTTTCCAATCTAAAATTAGATTTCTAGGACATTTTATTCAAAAGGGTAGTACAATACCTATTAATAAAAGCATTAATTTTGCAGATAAATTTCCAGATCAAATATTGGATAAAACACAACTACAGAGATTTTTGGGAAGTTTGAATTATATATCCCCATATTATAAAAATCTTACTCAAGATACATCTATTTTTTATGATAGACTGAAAAAGAAACCTTGTTCATGGACTGAACAACATACTAATGTTGTTCGTTTAATTAAAGAAAAAGTTAAAACCCTGCCTTGCTTAATGTTGAGCAACCCTCAATGGCAAAAAATTGTCGATACAGACAGTTCAGAAATTGGATTTGGAGGAATACTTAAGCAAATAAATCCAGAAACAAAACAAGAAATTCTTGTTAGATTTCATTCAGGCAAATGGAATAATAGCCAGAACAATTATGACACAGTTGCTAAAGAAATTTTAGCAATAGTCAAATGTGTTTTGAAATTTCAGGATGATTTATATAATCTACACTTTATAATACATACAGATTGTAAATCTGCTAAATACATGTTTGATAAAGATTTTAAACATGATGTTTCAAAACAAATATTTGCCAGATGGCAAGCACATGTTGCGCCTTTTGATTTCAATATTGTCTATAAAAAGGGTGAAGATAATAATCTTCCAGATTTCTTAACTAGAGAATATTTATTGATATGGGCATTTCCCGTATATTGGGCCAGGCCCAAACCATGCCCATTTTGGAGCATATCGGGAATCATATTCGATCTCATATCGGTAATCATCACCGATATGTTACTGTGGTCCTCGGATCCCAAGGGATGCAAGCTCAGATCAACGCCACTGTGAGAGCAGCGCTGAATTCCACATTGGAGACCTTGCTCCCACGTCTGGTGGAGCAAAGGGCAAAGGACATCCGGGCGAGGCCCACTGAATCCGGAGCGGATGAGAGAAGGGCAAGGCAAGGATGCGACGAGCATGAAGATACGGGGGACTCTTTCAGGGAGATATCGCCCGCTCCTTACGATAGGGTGGAAAGACGGAACCCCGGGGCCCTTGATCGGGAAATAGCAAGGAAGATGGAGCGTCTTGACCGCGAGAGGGCAGAAGTAGTCTGGAGAATGGAATGCGGTCGTGACCGTGCCGAGGTTGCCTATTCAAAGAATGAGGATGCAGAAATGCTACGGGTAATCTCAAGAAGGATGGAACAGCTAGACCGCGAGAGAGCGGAATTGTCGAGGAAGTTGACTCAGAGTAAGGGAAAAGATCGCAGTAGGACCCCGTTCTCGGATGAGATAGAGGCAGAGGTCTTGCAAAGAGGGGACAAGATCCCGGTAATCAAGCCATACGACGGAAGAGGTGATCATACGGATCATCTCCATCAGGTCGATAGCATCCTGAACCTGCACAACTACTCGAGAAACATAAAGGCAAAGATCATGTCCACCACTTTAACGGGCTCTGCACTGGACTGGTTCGCTCGGCTGGAGGCCAGACCCATAACAAATTACGAGCAGTTGAGGGAGAAATTTGAGAATCAATTCTCTAGCCAAAAGAGGATGAAGACCAACCTGCTACACCTTGGCGTTGTGCAGCAAAGAGAAAGGGAGAACCTCCGAGACTATATGAAGAGGTTCAACGGTGAATTATTAAAGGTGGATGAGTCGCATGGCGGGCAGGTCATGATGATGCTGTTCAAGGGTACGACCCACCGTAGGTTTTCCAGGGAGCTAATCAAATTAACGGAGCCCACCATATCGCAGATCAACATGCTTGCCAACCAAATGGTCTACGAGGATGAAATGATGGCAACACGTCAGGGCTCGTTTTTCGGCAGGAACACAGACAGATAGCGCAACAGGGAAAGGCCCCCACGGACGTACACCCCGTTAAACAGAGGTATTCTGGACGTGATGGTCGTGGCAAAGAGAAACAGATGGTTGACGGAACCCAGGCCGCTGAATGAGACTCTCGGGATGAAGTTATCCTGCAAATACTGCGTGTACCATCGTCAACCTGGACATAGGACGGAAGACTGCACACACCTAAGGAACGAAATCAAAAGATTGATCAAAGAAGGGAAACTGGTCGAGTTTGTCAGGGGCGCCAGGGATGATTCTATAGTAGTAGAGCATTCCTCACCCCCTAGAAGAGAATATTCACCCAGGAGAGGAAAGCAGAAAATGATTGAGGCACCCGAGGAACGAGGTGGGGCCATTGTGAATGCCCCGAGCAGAGGTGTCATAAATGTGATCAACGGAGGAGGCTTGGGAGCTGACATGGCTCACGGCCGAGAAACCATAACAAGAAGACTCCACGGTGGAGCCTATGTCGGGTACACCAACGCAATCATGTCGGAAGCATACTTGGAGCAGGAGATCTCTTTCACTAGGAAAGACTTGGAGCAGCTTAGCCCATTGGCCTTGACTACAGGGAAATTAGATTCCCACTGGTTATCGCGATCAACGTGGATGGATATTAGGTGCATAAGGTGTTGGTGGATAGCGGTAGTTCTGCAAACCTGATATTCTCAAGAGCCTACGAGCAGATGGGGATAGCCCCGGACCGACTGAAGCCGATATCCACCCCGTTGACTGGGTTTGGTGGAGCAGAGGTAGTGCCACTTGGACAAGTCACATTGCCCACCATGTTCGGTAGGAGCCCACGCACTCGGGTCACACCGATAAAATACACAATTATCAACACCTCATTTCCCTACCGCGCCATCATTGGCCGATCGGCACTCAACCAGATCAGGGCTGTGGTCTCTACTTATTATCAGAAGGTTAAATTCCTGACGCCTCAAGGAGTTGGTGAGATAATAGGTGACCAGGTACATGGATGGATGTGCTATGTGGACTCGCTGAGGCATCCAAGAATCAGAAGAAGGCAGGAAATACAAGTCCCACACCAAGAATACCTTCCCCACACGGAGTGATCGCCATGAGGAGCAAACAAAACAATATTTTAAATTTCCGCACTTTTTAAATTGTGTTTGAACATTTGAAACATTGCCCCATCGTGGGTTGGTCTGTAAACATAAAATAGGGGGAACTACGCCGATCTGATTCCCCACTCAACGGAATACGTAGGCGGGTTAGGTTTACCTAGCCCTCGACCATTATCTCTTATTTAACCCGTTCGTGGGTCGGCATGTAACTTAAAACAGGGGGAACTACTCCGGTCTGATTCCCCATGCAACGGGATACGTAGGCGGGCTGGGTTGCCTAGCCCTCGACCATTATCCTTTATTACCTTTTTACATGTTGCTTGGTGCAATCTCATATTTCATGCAGGTATATGTCCTAAGCGGACATTATAGAAGTGCAGAGAATGGCACAAAGGATTGGGGAATGTTCCCCTACATATATGTTTAGCACATCTCCCTCTTATAGGTACATGGCTCAAAGGATCGCCCATTACTATGTCCGAAAAGGACATAGAGTATATTAAAAGGGTGATTCAGGGGGCATTGCCCCAGATTATTCTATATTTCCTATTCAAATAGGTACAACAGGTACAAACAGGTACAACAGGCGCGATAGAGCACAATGAAAACACTATCTCTCGTATGAACTGATATTTCCATATTGTGGGAACATCCCGCAGATAACATAGGCACATCATTTTGTGCTTCCGTATTAGCGTTTACATCGAAATTTTTCTTGTCTATGCTGTTTTACAGGGCTCAATGACCTACATATTCAATGACGACAGAATCACCAAGAGACATAGTCAAAAAGACAACGAAAAGCCTCGCCTACAACACAAGAAATATCCCTTGTGATAACGGGGTCGATCAAAAACAATTCAACAGGTAGCGGGTTTCCTGTGATAACGGGATGCGCCCCTACCCACAAAACATATCCCCTGTGATAACGGGGTCGATCAAAAAATATCTCCTGTGATAACAGGGTCGAAACAAAAAATATATATCCCATGTGATAACGGGGTCGATTCAAGAAAAAATATCCTCTGTGATAAAGGGGTCGATACAAAAAATATATATTCCCTGTGACAACGGGTTCGATCAAAAAATATCCCATGTGATAACGGGGTCGATACAAAAAATATATATTCCCTGTGATAACGGGGTCGATCAAAAAATATCCCCTATGATAACGGGGTCGATACAAAAAAATATATATCTCATGTGATAACGGGGTCGATTCAAGAAAAACTCCATGTGATAACAGGTCGATTCAAGAAGAAATTCCCTGTGATAACGGGGTCAGTCCAAGAGAAATCCCATGTGATAACGGGGTCGATTCAAGAAAAATCCTTGTGATAACGGGGTCGATTCAAGAAAAAATTCCCCGTGATAACGGGATCGAACTGCCAAGCTAGGTGAAGAGCCTATTGGGTGAAAATCCCATAAATCAAGCTAGGTGAAGAGCCTATTGGGTGGAAATCCCATAAATTACGTTAGGTGAAGAGCCTATTGGGTGAAAATCCCATAAATCAAGCTAGGTGAAGAGCCTATTGGGTGGAAATCTCATAAATCACGCTAGGTGAAGAGCCTATTGGGTGAAAATCCCATAAATCAAGCTAGGTGAAGAGCCTATTGGGTGGAAAACCCATAAAATCACGCTAGGTGAAGAGCCTATTGGGTGAAAATCCCATAAATCAAGCTAGGTGAAGAACCTATTGGGTGGAAATCCCATGAAATTACTTAGGTGACGAGCCTATTGGGTGAAAATCCCATAAATCAAGCTAGGTGAAGAGCCTATTGGGTGGAAATCCCATAAAGTTACATTAGGTGAAGAGCCTATTGGGTGAAAATCCCATAAATCAAGCTAGATGAAGACCCTATTCAGGTGAGAATTCCATAAAAAACCAAACTTGGCGAAGAGGCAGGCCCTATTGGCCTCTAACCACAAGAAGAATATCCCCTGTAATAATGGGGTCGATCCTAAACACATAAGCAGTGGAAGATTACCCATGTTTCTACCAACCCCGAGGAAATTCCAATCATTCCTTGAATGACGACAGACAGATTAAAATAAATCTTATCAAATACAAGAACGGGATAAATGTGACTCAGATATCGAAATATGGCATACGCTATCGTCATGACAAGAAGATCAACAAGCTATTAGACAACAAGGCCACGAAGAGTCACAGATTATGAAGATGACAGAGAAATAAATATTCGATTACAGAACCACGAACGGGAAATGGTACAGAAAGGGATAAATTCAAGTTACAATGAGGGCAGCAAATAGCTACTCCCACAGGGACCCTTTAATCTTCTTCTCAACGACCTCGGAAAACACATCAGGGTCGGCCGCACCCTCCTCCATCTCGTCTAACCCACCAATTGGTAGGTCGTGATGATCGTGCCTTGGATTCAACCCACTCAACTCGAGGGAGTCCTTGAAACCGTCGTTTCTCAACACTTGCCCCACGCAAGCATGAAAGGCTGTGTCCCGAATCTTCAAAATTAAATTTCGGAAGCTCGAGCTTTCCATAAACTTCTCTGCCCCAACCCGGAGAAGATCAGGACGACGTTCCTACAAATTGAACTCTATTAAATACAAGAGCACAAAAAATGGAAACAGATATCGTACACAAGATACATACCAAGTCTAAGGGAGCTAATCGGGTAGTGGAGAGCTCCGATGAGAGACGTTCATTAGCAGCCTTCACCGCCGTCACCTCAGCCTTCAGTGATTATAGCTCTTTATTGGCCGTAAATTCACGCGCCTTTCCTTGATCGAGCTCAGTCACTACTGTTTTTAAGTTGCCCTTCAACAAATCATACTCCTCCCGGAGCATACGACATGTCTTCAGTGCATCCTCCTTTTCAGCCTCTAACCTCTCCAACACCATGGGGTTGAACTTGGACTCGCGAATGGTCTTCAGACACGAGACCGCCAGCTTGGCCGTCTGCACAATACAATACATAATATTATGCTAAACATTCAAATGAAAACAATCAAGGACGTGCTTAGGTACGTACACTTTGGAACATGTGAGTGTTGCGACGTATGTTCTCGGCCCGTTTAAATTCTGAAAGCACCCGCACATTCGCAGGCGGAGGAAAAGCTCGCATCATGCCCCGCACAGCGTCTGCTTCAGGAAATTCTACTAATTTGGAGGGTTTGACCGCACCCGCCTTCCGAGGGCCAGAACTCGAAGATGAGTGACCACTATGGACAGTCCCCTCACGAGACCTTTTATTACCTGCTATCCTAGTCAGGTCAACGGCAGGTTTCGTAACCGGAACCCCAGGAAAAATAGGGGCACGACCCCCAAATATCGAGGGCTCCCGCAATGGCCCCTTACCCTTGTCGGTCATGCTTGAAACGGCCGCCTTTCCCTTGTCACTAATAGGATCCGGGCGTGAAGAACCCGATCCCACTACGAAAGGCGCATCCAAAAAATCACCTAAATTGACATGGGTATTCGATTTCGAACCTCCAATATCCCTGATCAAATGAGTGTCGACCAACGATTCAGAACGTGGAGCGACATATTCACCGGAAGGAGACTCCGCAGCTTGTCTCTCTGTCGCCTCAGCCCCGTCAGGTCGAGGAAGCACACCCTCTCGATTCGAGGCCAACACTTCTAAAAGGCTGGCCGCACCATCCGGGCCTCCTACCACGTCAAGGATGTCCTGGCTAAAAGACCCAACCATCACAGGAACATTGTTAAAACGTTCTTCATTAACAAGTTCAGGCACCACAGTGCTAGGGGGAGGTCGCTTGACTCCTGACACCTCTGCCGAAAACTCAACGGCTGCATTATTCAGGTCAAAGCTAGACGCATACCTTATTTCAGGCGCCACCGCGACGGCCGCCATTTTTGTAGCTTTCTGAGCCTCGCGATCGGTTTGAAGTTTCAACATCAGTTGTCTGAACCCCATTCTAACGAAGTATCTCAGAAAAAGGTAATCTACCTGCAGAATAATCAGACTATCAGCATGACAAAATAATAATAAATAATTCAAGTATCACGGCAAGGTCGAAACACATGTCGGGGATCATATCGATTATTATTACCGATATACTTACCGATGTGGTTACGCTAAATGACAGAGAAAACGCAGAAAACTATGAACTTCAGCGTCTCTTACAAGCCCTACTTATAGACAGAGACCTCAACTACATCGAAATACGTTTTCGACATCATATCGAATGTGAATTTCGACATAAAGATCGAAGCTAAAACCCGACAGCTTACCCTACTACGCGAAGAGCCGCGAGAATATAACAACAGCCCCGGCAACCCCATCACAATTTTCAAGGAACCCAGATACCAAGGGAACTAGAATTCAAACGAGGACCTCAAACTCGGTATTCATCACAAGTGCACTCCCCACAAGTTTGATCTCTGTCATTTGAACTGGCGGGACGAAGGGTACAGGTAACCCATAAATTCAAAACTAAATTTGCGAGTCCTTATCTCTAAGATAAGAATCCCCAAATTGGGGGACTATATGATATGGGCATTTCCCGCATATTGGGCCAGGCCCAAACCAGGCCCATTTTGGAGCATATCGGGGATCATATTCGATCTCATATCGGTAATCATCACCGATATGTTACTGTGGTCCCCGGATCCCGAGGTCTATAAATACGCGGTGCTCGAATCCCAAAACAAGAAATTATTATCCCTCAGCTACCACTCGACATATCGAAATACATCACCGATGTTACTTTCGATGTCTCATTCGATATCGTGACTACAACACACGCATGTGACACGTCATACCACCTCATCACCGATCTCACATCGGGGGTCATCCCCGATGTCACATCGAAGGCAATCACCGACGTCCGTTCGATCTATTTACCGATATTCCTCTCCCATCCAAACATCGAAGCGTTGGTCCGAGGTGTTCCGGACCAAGCCTACACGAGACACGTAGTGTAGGTCTGATTTGAGATAAGCTCGTTGTATAGCCAGACCACTCACTTGTAACCGAGACTCGCATATATATATAAAATGATCTATCGCCAAATCATTTATCATGACTCCTCCAAAAAATTATTGCAAAAAATTAGCCTTATTTATAAAAGTTGATAAAGAATTTATAAAATTCTTACAAGTCTATTTCTTGTATAACATTTTCCTTTCTTGACAGATATGCAGGGCAGAGGAGTTGCTTCCTCCTCTTATAGAGGACGAAGGGGACGAGGAAGAAATCCAGAATATCTGGGCAGACTGGGAAATCAAAGGCTTATAGCCGCTGATTTGACACATAATAAGGAATTTCAAGAGTTCCTTGCTCTCAAAAAGAAACAAAATTTGAGTAATACTCAAGAAACAGTCAATAGCCCAGAAGACTCAGCATCATATGCTAAAGTTGCAGAAGATGAGAATATTCATGCTGGGTTCACTAATAATACCAACCAAGAAGTCATTCTCCTTATAGAAGATTCTGATCTTAAATGGGAAAATGAACCCTGGACGATAATACGAAGAAAGCTTGATACAACTTACTTTGTTACAGGGACTTATAAATCTCGCATGTTTTATGAGACATTGCTGCAGCATACAGGATCCTGTGAAATTTCTCATTTCACTGGAACCCAAAAAGAAGTTTATAACTTCTCAAAATTAATAGTTAAGCATATTATACATGCGGATGAATGGGGGTCTTCTCCCATTAAAGAAAGGGAATTGATAACTCCTCACACCAAGACTCCCATTAGATATAACTACTAGGATTATGTGGAAGCCTTTCATAAAGTCTTTCTATATGAGAATGATCGTCATAAACACACGTGGTTTATAAAAATCTGTGGACATGTTTATAACAAAGACATACCAAATTGGTTTTTTAAGTGGTGGCAATTTTATGGTACTACGGTAAAAAAATTACCATAAATTTTTAAAGAAAAATTTAAAGCATGGGTTGATATTAGCCCTAAAATTCTTGCACACAACATAATATTTCTTGCCCAGAAGGAATGTCTTCTCTTTTTTTTTTTTACAGAATTTTCGATACCATGGATATGGAAATGGTATCCAGAGGTTTCACATAATAAGGATAATATCCATTGTCTAATTCAGAAAAGTTCCACAGAATTTGGGGACAAGATGATGAAAACAAATCCGAAAACTAATCAGCAAGAAGGGCAAGATACTTTGCAATTGATAGAAGAATGCCTTGCTCTATATTCAAAAATGGCTGAAAGTCAAAAGAAAAAAGAGCTTCAGACTCCATTAGACTTTATAAAAAGAAAGATCCAATTACGATCAGAAAAAGTGGATAAAAGCAGCATTATAGCCGAATATATTGAGGAAATGAAGAAGGACATTTCCCGCGAAATTGCAGAAATGGAAGAAGACACATCTATGGGATCAAATCAGGATGAAATCATTCAAGATGCCCAAGATCCTAATGATGTTGATATCAATGATATTTTCGATATCCTTAAAATAGCGGTTCGAGATTATACATCAAGAAGAATGGGATCTACTTCAAAATCGGTGACAAGGACAGAAGACTGACGTGAGCCATGATCTCACGAGATATGTAATTTTTTATTTTTGGTACTTAGAAAAAAAATACCGTATATGTTATAATGTAATGTTTTTGAAGTCCGGCCATCTATATAAGGCCATTTCCGTCTCAGTTATTAGGCAGAAGTTTCAGATTTCAGTTTTTACATTTTCTCTCTTTCTCTCTTGTAAACACTCTCTTCTCTTGTAAAAAACTATCGGTGTGAAATAAGATCCAGCTTTTGGTAGAAGCTTTTGAGTTCAAGTAAGTTTTATTTTATAGTTCATTTATACTGTTCTTACTCTTTCTTAGCCTGATGGAAGGCTAAGTCTTGGTTATGTGATGGGTTAGATCCCTTGTATGTATATTCTGAGAAAGTGGCAAAGAATCACTTTTTCACTAAAGATCTAAAGAGATCTATCTATGTTTATGTCAATTAGTTTGTTACAAGTCTCATAACATGGTTCGAAAATTAATCTGGCAAGTTTAAACATCAGACATATTTTGCAAGACATTTTCCCCTTTTCCAGCCAGCCGTTTGACTTGGCGTTTGTTGTGGGGAGTCGTTGCCTTTTGTCTGGTTTAAACTTCGACAGATTTCTTTTCTGTAATATCCCCCGTGTGTCACTCTTGTAACTTACAAAATCGATATAAATAAAGGTAGTGATCTGAAGATCTTTTTGGGAGGAATGGTATCAAAGCCAGTGGATCAGAATAAACATACTTTGCAAATAATCCATTTCATAACATCTTCACATCATGAACATGATAGGAAGAACTAATAATGTTCAAAACATTATTAATATGGAATGTGAACTTCCAGAAAATCTTGAATTACTTAATAAGTGGACGATTCCAAGGATCGAGCCAAAAATAATCTATAAGTTAGGAACTTTTGAAAAACTAGGTATAAAACAAGTTGTTAAAACAACTGAAGAATCCATTTCTTTAAATAATGAAGAAATGATAGTAAAATTATTAAGTGAAAAAGATATTTCTTTATATAAAAATACTCATAAATTTCTTCACATAGGTTTAATTCAGATTGCTTTTAAACCTTTAACATTAGAAGGATTACCAGAATGCTTCATAGCAGCTTTAAGAGATGGTAGAAATTTAGACTGGAAAAAATCATTAATGAGAATGATTCAATCAAGTTTAGCACATGGCCCAGTCTACTTTGATGATTATCCAAATTTACAATTATCTTTATCTGATGTTAATATTCTTGATGCTTTAACATTAAATGTTAAAACTCACGGTTATAATTATTTACCTTGTACAGAAGTTATATGTATTTGTTATAGAGTTTATTATAAACCTTTATATACTCTCAATCCTCAATGTAGAAAGGTTAATAAACCATTAAATGAAACTATACTTATAGAAACCAATTTTAAAAGGTCCCGAATAACTACTCGAAGGACCATAAAATGGGAGGAAATACAATTTCCAGAAAATTGGATAATAAACAAAGTCTTTCCTATACAGCAACCAATAATTCATGATGATTCGTTCAATGTTTTACAAACATCTGAAGGAACTGTTCAAATACAATTTGAACAGGGTGAAAATAGATTATCAAAGACAGATTCTTTGAGATCTTACATTTCCCCTCTTGATTATGTGGTCGAAACTCCATCTGGAGTTTCTACGTCAAGACAAAGGGCCGAATCTCCTGACAAAATACAAAATTTATTCATAAACAAAGATAATATTGTTCATGGTATTTATGAAATGTTCATCATAGGCAGATATGACTGCTTCAAAAATGAATTTCTCTAATATTTAATGGATTTTAAGTCCAAGATCAGTTTTAGCCCTGGGTCTTCAGCCAGGCAAGAAATAAGCAGAGAATTCAAAGCTCCCAGATGGGAAAAATTCATAAAATGGTTTTTTAGAAATTTTCCACCAGAAGAGAAAAAGATTATACAAGATAATTTTTATAAATTCTGTAAAGAACAAAATACAAAATATGCTTTCGTTCCATGGTTTATACATACGTATATTGAAAATTATATTTCAGTCCTTGAAAGGAATTATTAGCTTTCAGATGGTAATATTCTTCATAGTATTTATCCACCTCAACAAGCTTTTCATAGAGGAAAAATGAATTTTCTTGCTTTTGCCAAATTACTGGAAACTGTTACTTTGCCAGAAACATTACAACATGTTAATGATTTGATAAAACAACAAAATTATACAAACTTATGTCTTATTGTTATAGGAGAACACATCACATCTCTTCATAATAGACTTGAGGAGATTCTAAAAGCAATTGATAATATTAATATTCCTAAAGTAGAAGATTTTGCTTCTACTTCACAAGCCATTAAGATAGCGTCCCCAAATATTCAGCCTCTTCCAGAAATTATAGATTTTAAATTAAAACCAATGGGAGAATTGGAAAAACTTTTAGATGAAAAGTTTAAAATTTTAAAATTGAGTACTTTAAGTTCAGATCTTGAAAAGAATTCATATTATAAATCTGTAATTAATGATCAAATTGAAAAACTTAAATAGGCTGATAGACCAACACAAAGGTTATATTATTATAGAAGACCCCCATTCATCCGCATGTATAATATGCTTAACTATTAATTTTGAGAAGTTATAAACTTCTTTTTGGGTTTCAGTGAAATGAGAAATTTATATATATATATATATATATATAATAATCCGCCACAATATTCCCATAGCTAACGTCACTCGGAGCCCGATGAATAATATCATGAATAATGTTCAAGCAATCACCATCAAATATAATGTCCCGCCAACCCCATTCCCACGGGTAGTTTAATTACCCAAAGGGCTGCCACAACCTCAATACACATCGAAGTAAGAGTCGTCACAAATCTTTTTTGAGCGCGAGCGATCATGTTACCCTCATGATCGTGAGCCACCACGCCAATTCCTACCACCATCTCTTCATCAAATCGCGCGCCATCAAAATTAATTTTAAGAGCGCCTTCTCGTGGAGCTTCCCATTTGTTATTACCGACGTACGTTAGATGCGTTGAGTTCTGTCCAATATTGTTCCATGTCGCCGCATACGACAACGCCACATCGACAATCTCCGCTGAATTATAATGCCCCTCCCCCGCGAGTATTTGACTCCGAATAAACCACATCATCCAACATAATGTAACTGTGGTCTCCATTCTCTCCTTTCCCGATTCCTTCAACAACCGATGAAACCACCCGATCAGTCCCTTTGTTTCCCGTCGCATAGAGTGCGTGGCAAAATTTGCAATCACCCAAACTTGACGCGCAATATGACATTCGAACAGGACATGAACCGTAGTTTCTTCCAGCTCCCCGCACGCTACACACAAAGATGAATCCCCTAGGCTCCATTGCGCCAAATTAGACCGAGTTGGCAAGATATTCAAATAGGCCTTCCACCAAAATAGCTTTATTTTGTTCGCGCAACCCAGTCGCCACAGCTTTTTCCAACCCGCTTACTCACTCGAAGTTGTGACGTCCCAATTCCCACACACGGTTAAGCACCACTCTTGCATCCCAAATACATCGCCAAGAAAAAGACGGATTATTTCCAAGTCTTGAATCCAAAAAAGAGGAATTGGGAAAATATTTGGCTTTGTATAATCGACTCACCAAACTCTACGGGTTATGAAAAATACGCCAAGCTTGCTTCGTGAGCAAGGCCAAATTAAATGCCTTAAGATCGCGAAATCCCAAACCACAGTCTTGTTTTTTTCGACACAATTTATCCCATGCAATCCAGTGTATTTTATTCCTTGTACCACTTCCCCACCAAAAGTTATTGATGATCGCCCCAATCTCCTTAATCAAAATATCCGACAAACAGAAACATCTCATGACAAACGTTGGGATGGATTGCATGACCGCCTTAATTTACACCTCTTTCCCCGCCCCCGAAAGCTTTTTTCCTTTATACCCGGTCGCACGTTTCCATACCCTCTCCCAAATAAAATCAAACAGTTCTCGCTTTGATTTCCCAACAACCGACGAAAGACTGTGGTATTATTCGTGCCTATCTGCAATCATAACGCCCAAAATCGCCCCAATCTCCTGCGCCCACTCCTTGCTCGTGTTTCTACTAAAAACCACAACTAATTTATCGAGGTTAATTTGTTGCTTCAATACCGCCTCAAACTAAGCAAGTATATGCCCGATTCCTTCCGCCGGTCCCTTGGTTGCCTCGCAAAAAAGCAATGTGTCATCAGCAAACAAGAGATGTGAGATCCGGGGAGCTATCCTGCAAATTGCCAAACCATGTAATACTCTGCGCGCCTCCGCTTTTGCAATAAGAGCTGAAAAATCCTCAGAAACAAATCAGAATAGGTAGGGGCATAGTGGATCCCCCTGCTTAATGCCCCTTTCGGGGTAAAAAATAGGAGACTCTCTACCATTAATAAGCGTGGAATAAGAAACAGTGCGAACGCCCAACATAATTAGTGACACAAAATTCAAATCAAAACCCAGCCTAAGCATTACATTTTCCAAGAAGGACCACTCGACCCGATCATATGCTTTGCTCATGTCAAGTTTTAGTGTCATAAATCGACGATTCCCCGACCTCTTGTTTTTCAAAAAGTGATTTAAGTTCAAACGCCACCAGTACGTTATTCGTAATTAGTAGCCCCGGTACAAACGCATATTGAGTAGGGAAAATCACCTCGTTGAGGAACGATTTGAGTCTATTTGCAACAACTTTAGAGGCAATTTTGAAGCTCACGTTACTAAGCCTAATATGTTAAAATTGTATTATCATATCAGGGTTAGCACATTTAGGAATCAAGACTATATGAGTAAAATTAACCACTGGGTCAAGAACACGATCATTCAAAAAAGCAAGGACAAAAGTAGTAACGTCGGACCGTACAATCGACCAAAATTTTTGGTAAAATAAAATAGAGAAACCATCGGGACCGGGGGATTTATAAGGGTACATATCTTTTAAAGCTTTGCGTACCTCGTCCGACGTAAGTTGTTGCAAAAGGCTTGCATTTGCTGCTGGACTAACACGCACGTCAACATCCCGTAATATCTCATCAATGACGTCTCCCGAGGGCTGTATGGACCCAAAAATTGAACTAAAATACTCTGCGACAATCTGATCGACCTAGCCCGGGAGCGTGCGACACACACCAATCACGTCTCACAATCTATGTATCTCGTTTTTCTTTTTTCGCTCACTGGCTCTATTGTGAAAGTACGAAGTATTCCGATCCCCCTCTCATAGACACTGCACTTTCGCTCTCTGTTTCCAATATATTTCCTCCGTTCTATAAATCTTCTCCAATTCGGCCCGCAGTCTTTTCTCCTCTTCTTTGCCTTCCGTGGTGATCCTACCTTTGCGAAGAGATCTGATCTGTTCCTTCAGTTTCTTGATTTTCCGCTGCATCTCCACTCCTCCTAACTTATCCCAACGGACCAAACCCAAATGACCGTTGACAAGTTTCTCCCCAACAGTTGCGCCATCCCCACAATCCGTCCATAATTGCCGAATAAAAGTTTCACACTTCGTTTTCTAGCCCATGCCGCCTCAAAATAGAAACGACGTGGCTGCCTCGCCACAACCCCTAATGTAGGATGGAGATCAATAAGAAGTGCATGATGGTCCGAGTTTATTATCGTACGGTGAGTCACACGCGCGGTCGTAAACTACCCTCGCCAAGATGTGTCTGCACAAGTGCAGTCAATTCATTCCTATATGGTATCAGGATGCGGTGTGCGGTTGCACCATTTAAATTTTGGACCCTGAAATCCCAAGTCGCTAAGACCCGTGTCTGTTAACGCCTCCCAAAAGTTACGGAACAGCTGATTTGCTCGATGAAGACCCCCTTGTTTATCACTTTGATTCAATATATCATTAAAGTCGCCCACACAAACCCAAGGTCGAGCTGAATCCTGCCGGAGTTTCCGAAGTAAATTCCACGTGCTCATTCTATGATTCCCGTCCGGTTCCCCGTAAAACCCTGTGAAGCGCCAAGCCGGACTCCCACCTAACCCCGTAATAGCCACGTCGATGTGATTAATAGACATACTCACCAAATGAACATCAATAGAGTTATCCCACATAAGCGTCAAGCCTCCCGATTGTCCCCGAGCTTCAACACAAACACCAAAATAATCCAATTGTCGCTTTAAAGCCTCTATTTTCCTAGCGCGACACTTTGTTTTAAGGAGAAAAATAAGAGGGGGTGTAGTTTCGAGACCGTCTGTCTCAATTCACGAACTGTCCAAGGCTTCCCCAAACCCTCACAGTTCCAATAGAGAATACTCATTGGGATTGGCGAGGCTGTGTCGTAGTCCCCGCCAAAAGAATGTCGCTTTCTACCTTGTCCAGACTTGTGTCTCCCTTAAACTTCTTCAAAATCTTTCCCGTGTCTGTCTCAAGCTCGGGACCGATCCGTTTGCATCCTACATTCGAACTCCCAGTAATTTCATCTGCCACCCCAATCCTTCGGTGAATCCGAACCGTGCGATGTTTATATTTCTCCCGTTGATCTATAAATTCCGACGACACCATTCTCTCTGACCCGCTTACCTCCCCTTGCTCTAGTCTTACCTCCCATTGCTCTAGTCCATGCAGACCCGTACCGTTCCCCACCACCTGACTCGGATTAACTCGACGAAACAGCTGATACGTCGCTAGTTCCACTCCCGTTCCACACGATAGTTTTCGATGACTGTCACCAGCCATGCGTCTCCCCATCTGATTTACTGCACTATCATTCACCGAATCCGTCCGCGAAGAGGAGCTCGACGACCTGTGCCATGGCTGGTTGAAATTCCGGGCTGTTCCCGTCGCGAAATCCTCTCGTGTAGTCGTCCCTCGATCCAAAAACTGTTATCGAGCGTTCCATCCCTGATTTAGCTGTTCCCTCAACCACGGTCCGTATGGAAGGTTCGTGGCGTTTAAGTCTGATGATTGATTGTATCTCTCGTCACAGTCATCTAAAATATGTCCCAAGATTCCACACAAATAACAGAAATATGGGAGGCGTTCATACTTGAATGTAACCTTGAATTCTTGCACCCCCCCCCCCCATCGTGCCCCTAACTGTCATGAATCGCGCAAGAGGTTTCGTGATGTCAAGTTTGACTCTGATTCGTATAGTGACATCCCATGACTCGCTTAACTCGACATCTTTCAGTAAGCCCAATCGGTGTCCAATGGAGCTAGCAAATTCTTTTGTTTGTCGTGCAAATATGAGATCGTATATTCGCACGTAAAAACTGCAAAGGTTCAAGTTGATCGTCGCAGGGTTATCATCCGGGCAAACCTCGCTAAGGATGAGAATTTGTTTATCAAATGACCATGGGCAATGTTCAAGCATTTTATTCTTATCGATAATGTGAAAGAAACGGAATAGCATGCGGTCCTCCCCAATACGAGAGATTTCGAGACCCTTGTTTGCCTTAAACAAACCTCTAATCACCGTACAAAAAGCCGTGAAGTTGAACGTTTTCCATGACATCAGTCTACCGACCAAGACAAGTTTCGATGAGTTAGTAACGTTATGCCATGCAAAATCCGGTACAGTAATCCCTTCCTCTAAATCCGTAACAAAGAGGCTATGACGGAGTTGAGCATCGATGTCGTCCATAACCCCACGGTATGACGTGCACTGAGCGGATATCACGGGGCGTAACAGGCGTGTTAGGGCAGGTCGTAAATGAAGTCCTTCAAGCAACAATATGCAGCAGGCAAAACGCGTAAAATTAGAAAAGTTAAAGAACCCTGATAAGCAAAACCTAAAACGTGAGCAACAAGTAATCGGAGAAGCAGAAGAGAAAGAAAACGACATGGAAAGAGAAACGAAAAGGAAAGAACGAGGAGCCCTAGCCTCGAACTTGTGGGAACACAGGCGGCTGGAATGAGGCGTGGTTGCGGATGATGGTCGTGAAGACGCGGTTGTGATGTCACTAAAACCAACACGAACGCAAGAACGAGCTCGAAGAGGGCCTTCACGGAAAGGCAGCAAACTCCTATGGGGGAGACCTAAAATAAACTCTCACTGAGAGAGACTTTGTATATATTTGCTTCAACACATGGTAATTGATTACAGACCTGTATGTGTAAGGTCCATTTTTATGTTTAAAAAATAATACGCTTAAACCGACTACCCACTTAGCGTGTATATATGTGAGTTATGTATGCAGGTTTTAATTATTTTGGATGAAAGAAACATTATTATTCATTTATGTATTTTTTAAGGGTTAAAATATTATAGTTAGACTTGTATTTTTCTTGAGAGTTTATTAGACTTGTACTAAAACACCTTAGTTCCCAAAATTAATGATACGATATAACAAATATCTTTTCCTAATTTGTAGGAGTACTTATTGAAAGCAAAAAATAGACAGGCTTTAAATAGGAAAAGAAAAAGAATGAAGGACCGGCTGTAAGACTAAATCTTACAGCCGGTCTGTGAGATAAGCCTAATAATAGATACGAGTCATATGACAACCTCAATTGAAAAAGCCTTCACAAATGTCTTGTCCTGTGATGCATAAATATTAAGGTATAGTAAAGTTGCGTATGTTAATTTACCGGACAGGTTTTAAAAATCTTATGTTTTGCTGTCCCCAGGTGTTGCTAGTACTTTTCTTAAATCTTGATTTGCGGAACCGAAAGCATGGTTAGCAAGGATTATATTTGTAGTTTTGCTTTTACTGCACGGGTTCGTGTTAGACATACATAAGTTTAATTAATAATGTGGAGTAACTTTAGGCTTTTGCCTTTGCGATACGTCATGTCATATTTCCGTATTTATCTAATTTCCAATGTGAGGCATGGAAGATTATTTGGCAAGTTCGATGTGCGAGTAAAATAAAGTTTTTCTTTTTTTATGGAGAGTTTGTATGAATTAGTCTACCTACACGAAGTAACTTGAAAAAGTGACGAGTTTGTGAGGAGGTTGTTTGCGTAAGGAAGGCGTAAAGCATATCCGACATTATCTATTTGAGTGCCACGTTGCACGCCAAGCATGGGCGCTTGCTACTTTCCGTTTTCTCTCATGATTCGGGGCAACAAAAATCTAACGAATTGGGGGATTCTCATGTCCAAATCCGAATCACCGGGATCCGCAAGTTTAGCAATCATGTTGTGTTGGGGCATTTGGGAAAATCGAAACGCTATTCTGGTCGGCAAAAAGGCGAAGACTCCGGATGATAGCGCATCTTTTGCTCTTATCTATGTGAATGGGTGGAGTGAGGTGAATTTGGGAAATATGTGAACTGTGAGTCCGAGTAAGTGGGTCGCGCCACTTGAGTGCACTGTTAAAATTAATTTCGATGGTGCTCGATTTGAGGATGAACATGCGGTGGGTATTGGCGTTCTTGCACGTGATTCAAATGAAGTAATTAAACATGGCTCAGCGAAGATTCGATGCAACGTTTTCAGCCGGGTGTGTTGAAGCAATTGTGGTGTGTTGGGCAGTCCGTGTAGCAGTTGGGATGCGTTGGTCGAAGATTATTGTTGAAAGGCGATTGTTTTACTATTATTCATGATATTATTTATAGGTGGTCGGGTGATACTATCCATGCATCTAACATCATTGCATATATTTTCGGACTCCTTGATTCTCATGATAATTATTCCTTCCATTGGATTGGTCGTGAAGTGAACAAAGATGCTCATAAGTTGGCGCTTGATGCCTCTGTTAATAACTTAATATGGAGGGACCTCGTCCCCTTATTTTTGCTAGATTATAGGTTGATAGTCTCTTTGTTTAGATTGCTCTCTTAGCGTACGTCGTTTATTTGTTGCTTTGTGATGGACGTTTTGACGTCTATTTTGTATGTCACATTTAATGAGATTTTTCCCTCACAAGAAAAAAAAAATGTGACACCAAAAAACGAAACAGATAACCAAAATCAAAAGGGAAAAAATTAATACATACAAAGTACCAAAAATTAAGATATCATAACATTATCCTCCGAAAATAATAATTTTTAAACTCGGTCTTCCGCAACTACTAGTTACTAATAACTACTGGCATATTTATCCATCTACCAACTTTTTGACAATTAAATAACTCAAGACTTTCAGATACACAAAAAATATGAAATCCCAAATCTAATAGGTTTTTATTCTCCCGGCGTTTATGAACATCGAAACCTAGAAAATTAATTATATTCGGACATGCTGTTCTGATAAAGATCTCCCCATCGAATGCAAGAAATGCCGTCACTTTTGATTCCTTGAAAACTAATCTAATCCATGAATTCTCGCAAGCAAATGCCTTCATCATCCACAAACTGTTGCACTTATAATTTTCACACTCTTTTGGAATTGTTACCCAACGAAGTATGTCCTTATTTACGTCCGCGAGTCGAGGCCAATCACGCTCCTGCAAAGATTGCTGCAACCCCCCTTGGATGGGCGACTTTGTGTTCCAAAATGATTCTTGGTCAATATCAAAGGACATGATTGTGGAAAAGGATCCAGTGCCTGTCATCCATTTTATACACCCGTTGATGAAAAAGCCGGTACTGCCTCGCGCCACTGCTGGTGCGTAACAGTCTGTGCACTTCCAAGAATCAGATTTCAAGGAGTAGATTTCGACCTTGTTTGGTGAAAATCTAAACATCCTGTTGTAAATAATCTTTATAATTTTGTGGTCGGTGTGCATGCAGCTATAGCCCAATCCGTATTGGATGAACGAGTCCTTGTTTTGGGGAGTAGTTTCTGCGGAAGGAGAGGGTGGAATGAATTTTATTGTTTGAAGAAGGGGATTCCAGAGGTATACTTGTGAATGAAAATCTACAACACAAAGTACTAAGCCGTTGCACGAACCAACAACCTTGTAAGAATCAAAGGGCAACCGTAAGTTTCGGCGACATAGGACAACATCCCTGCCTTGTATAATGGTGAAAGATGCAGGACACTGGGGAATATAGAGAAGGTAGCGACGATCTTTATGATATTGCTTCTGGGCAGCAATAAAATTAGGGCTCTGAATCAAAGAGTTCCATGATTTGGAAACGCAAGAAAACTTAATTAGAGATTTAACGGGAAGCCTTACGAGAATGATACTAACCAAGTCGTCACAAAGAACAGTTGTGCATCGTTTGTTGGCATAATTACGCTCCATATCCATGGCCTTCTCGTTCTCAAGCTTTGACATAATCGTATTTCTACACGTTCTAGCTTTATAACTAAACTTGCAATTATCTCAACACCGGGAGAATCCAAGGTTAACTCCTCCTTAAATCTCCTCTAAATAAACAAATACCTGTTGATGTTATTATTTCAGAGTAACAAAGAAAAAAGTTATTCAACGTTTTTATACTTGTAGTTTTATTAGGGTCTGATATAAAGACAGCCAAAACACCCAGCGAAAATTTATGGATTTTCCTTTTTCACCCTTCATTAGTAGAGGCAATATTGTAATTGTAGTTGATTCCTTATAGACTTGAATCACTTGATGATGTATTTACAGCAAAATCCCTATTCAAAGCAATATTTTCTTTTTTATATGTTTACTATTTTACTTTTCTCGTTTTTTTTCAAACTTATTCATCTTACTTTTTATTCCGTGAATATATATATCTCCTACTTCCAAACTAGTGATCCCTTACAATTACTAATTACAATAATCTAATTACAATAATCGACATTTTCCGTTCTTGTACTCGGACATAAAGTGTCCTAAATTCCGAGATTCATTTTTAATTGTATAATTTTTACAATTCTTTTTCACTGGTCAATCCAATGACTTTTATTTTCAGCTAACTTTAGTGGCTAATTTTTCCAATCAAACTTGTAGCTAAAACAAATCTCAGAATAAGACCAAAATATATGGAAAAGTTTATTAATATATTCCCCAAGTTTACAAGACCGCACAAGTCCTAACTTTGTTTGGAGAAGAAAAGAAATCTAAGCATAAGCACAATGCAATGCTAAGAAAAGAAAAGTCATTACAACATATAGTTCCCATCCTAAAATCAAACAAGCGAAAATAGAAATCATGGTAAATAATCATCATACGAATGGGAATATAATCCACAACATACAGTAACTATCTGGATGTCAGCACAGAGGTGTATTAGAAGCATATCAGGCCAAATAACTCCGCGGAAACAAAATACTTGATGAATCCAAAACATGAATACAGAGGTCTATGAGATCAGAGTGTTGTTCTTCCGTACCGCTTACGAAACATACTCATCTACGGAATACAACTTATTGCCCTAAAATAAAAATACCTTTCCTTACAGAAGTAAGATTTGATGGTTGTGAACAATAACAAAGTATAGAATCAGCTAACTTACGAAGAATTGCCAAAGAACGCCAAGTTAACCTCTTTTTTAACTTGTTGATGAATGGCGTCAAAGTAAGGCAACAACAACAAAAATTTGTAGATTTCCATGATAGAACATGGCAACACCACAATTCTCATGTTTTTGTCGTAATATGACATCGGCCACTGCGTCAGCTTTACAACTAAAAACAAAAAAACATCAGTTACAACACTTAACTTGAACACACAACACGTCGCATGCAAAATAATCGTAATAATATGAGAATCCAGATCATTTGTGCCCCAAAACAAACGAAAACCCACTGCTGCAGTACACTCTAGGAATAACACGTTGCTCAACGGACTTGTGGCCTAAGGTCACCACCTGAGGACCAATTCTATCAGTTGCATCCCCCAAGCCAAGTTGACCATGTTCTCCCCAACCCCATGTCCTTACTGTTCCATTATCTGTAACATAATAAATGATTCCGTCAACACAGAGGGTATGAAAACATTAAATCAAGTATCAAGATTGATTTCTCTTGCCAGTTACTAAGGCTGAGTGTTCTGCTCCGGCTGCAATCTGCAGGACTTTTGATTCCATAATATCAGGAACTGTCTTTATGAGCCAAAAATCTTTGCTGGATACTTCTTGGCGAGAAAAATTAAGAAAAGAATCCCTCATTTCGGGGTGTGTAGACAATGTGTTTTAAAACAGAATAAAAAGGAAGAGTCAACATTAGTTGCATATTTTAAACCACTGTATGCACCTCTGAAGTAAAGTTTATATCACAGCAGTATTATTCGATCGACTCAAGAGAATGATAACCTGATAAGTTACCAACAACCTCCTGGCATATAGGCTGGGTTATTTATTTGAACATAGGATGCAAGCAAATTCTGAACATATTCCAAGTATGATGACATGACATAGCTCAAGATCCATGATATCAAATCGTATATACCAGCCAGTCTCCTTATCTTTCGACCAAAGTTTGTGCAAGTCATTATTTCAATAAAGACACGGAGTAGACATTATAAGAAGCCACAAACTACCGTCAAAGACCAAAAGCATTTGTAGTAAACTAAAATCTGAGACAAGCATGGAATTACCATCATTACAGGATGCATCACTCCTCAACGATGTTTTCTGGAAATCGCTAAGCACGCCACGACGATCACCTCCAAGCATGAACACTTCACCGTCTGCAAAATGCCCACAAAACTGTTACAACTCCAAATTCTTCTTTTTGCATATGCTTCGTTTTTAAGAGAGAGATTATCGAGATATATTGTTCAATTAGGATGCTAAATTTTTCTTACTTGCTAACAGTAAAGCATGGTTCCATCCCACAGCAACCTGGTTGAATGAAAAAATCTGCATTAGATAGGCAAGGAATACATGCATCTGAAGCAGAACCCACCCTCTTCCCCATGCATATAGCTTTCCATCGGTTAATTAATTCGTTGCGGTGACAGCAAGATAGCATAAATTAGTCAAAAGGTGGTGTAGCAACAATACTTGTAGGATGCAAGTACCCTTTAAGCCCTAGTAAGTTTTTCACCCAGATACAAAATATGCTTACGATGTGTCGGACTTCAACTAAAACTTGGGCACGTATGATCAAGCTTGAAGAAATAATACAGGCCTGTTTCTAACATGAGTAATGCAACATAGATATTTGGAACTCACCAGTTAATGCTGCACTATGATCTCCATTAGCACTTACGCTGACTATCTTAACATCCATAAACCCCATGGCAACCTGTGGAAGATTTGTTGACTTGGCTTTTTTCATAGATACACCCAGTTGACCACGTTTCCCTGACCCAAATGCATACACCTGGTGTTGTACATTGGCTGCAGGGTAGCCAGATTATAATTTAGATAGGATGGTCGGTAAAACCTTTGAGCAAGCAGCAATTGTGGTACAGTATCATACTGTAGAAAAGAGAACATCCATATAAACACCTAAACATGATAAGCTCAGGCAATGGAGGACAAGAAGAACAAAGCTCGCATCTTGGGAATGAAGATGTTCTGTAATACAAGACAAATTTTTTTTTTAACATGATGTTCGAGAAATAGTACATCCAAAGTTTATGCAAAAACCAGGAACTTAATGAGAAATCCATGTATAAGGAATGTCTTTTATCTTGAATCTAATTCACCATGTTTATAATATCATGAAGGATTAATTATCGGGTTAATGTTCATTTTCTCCGTCTTTAATCATCCCCATCACAGCAAATTCGTGTGCTTCTTTATTAAATCAGACACACTTACAAATATATGTGTGTTTGTGCGCGTGCATTAGTGCGTAAAGATCAGCCACATACTCTAGTTTTGCAGAACATAAGCACCCAACTGGTCTATATGTAGGATTATATCATACACAGCTTCCACGCCTCTTACCCCGTAAAAGTACCACTAATGTACACAGCTCTCAACGAGTCGGAATCAACGACATCCCACTTTCGCGCGAATAATCCATACTATACTAAAAAGAATTCTAAATTTCCCAAAAGAACACTTGCCCACAAATAACCCTTTAGCATTTTCATTAACACCACAATTCAACCCAAATCAGCAAGCAAAATCAATCAGTAACAGGAAAAACCCACCAACCCCATTGCCCTAAAAAAACCTGAAACCTCATTAAAACCCCAAATTTCACTTTTCGAAAAATAACGAAAAATGCAATTTTTGCTGAATCTGCAAAAACAAAAATAAAAAATCGAAATTGTACGGATTAATCGCAAGCAGAGAGCATCAAAATGGGAGCTCAGTGCATTTTCAGAGAAATTCGAAATGGGAATCGAATTGGTAGAGAGAGAGAGAGAGTTACTGTTCCAGATTTCTCATTGTCGCGATTATAAGAGAGAGCTTCTGTTTTTCAATAAACAAATGCTAGAAGATTATTTTTTAGGACAATTTGGTAATTTCAGCAGCAAGTTTAAACATAAACAGCAAGCCGCCATTGAAGAAGAGGAATTAGGGCAAAATTAAATAAATGTAAAACAGAATTTTTATAAAAAGATAAGAAAAAACGCTTTTAGCTGACCGTCTTTATAAATAGCCAAATAGATCCGTTTTCGCCAACCACCTTTTCGCGCGTTTTAATATTTCGGAATAACATTTTTATTTTATTATTTCGAAATCAATCTTCCAATTACAAATTCAAAGATTGGAAAAGGAGCAAATTTAACTTGAGAAATATATATATATAGCATAAATTAATTGATTAAAAACGAAAATACAACAACAATTAAACAAAAGAAATTAAAATCTTCAACTAACCAACGGCTAGCAAATACAATTCAAAATAACAAATTACAGAACCCACTACAAAACCATTCAAGAATTACTTCTACTACATGTAAAAAACAATTAACTCCACCGTTCATAAATCTTCTCAAGAAACAAACCCTTGTAATTCCCCACCACCATCTGTACGTACAACTTCTTCCAAGAAACAAACAAACACTCAGTGTTCAACACAGCCACCCCCTTCCATCACCTACAAGATCAACAATCATCTTTCAATTAGACTCTGCTTCCAGGGGTAGTGAATTGCAAGTACTAGTAAAAACACATTAACAAAACTTTCAAGAATCAGTACACCAACAAAGATGGATTACATCACTGCAAAAAAGAAAGCACTCGTAGAAATCGTCAATAAACTAAGCCAGTTTTTCCTCCAACAACAGGGACATTCTCAAGTAAGTCACAATAATAACAATGTTACAATGTAATTTGTCAATTATAGTGTTAACAATCAATTATAATGTAGTTACATGTCGACTGTTGTGTACTGATGATATATACTTGATAATGTCAACTGTTAATTATTATATGCCGATTGTCGTGCAGTGACGAT
The DNA here is from genome assembly GCA_948329865.1 of Linaria vulgaris. NCBI lineage: Eukaryota > Viridiplantae > Streptophyta > Magnoliopsida > Lamiales > Plantaginaceae > Linaria > Linaria vulgaris. Next base: position 115,673,547 of record OX415250.1, on the reverse strand, counting down.
AAGATGTACTTGATAATGTCAACTGTTTAATTATAGTGTTAACTGTTAACTATAATGTTATATGTCGATTGTTGTGCAGTGATGACAAGATGTACTTGATAAGGTCAACTGTTAATTATCGATTTAACTGTTAATTATAATAGTGCTATATGTCTGATTGTTGTGTACTGATGATCAGATGTACATGATAATGTCAACTGTTAATTATCGATTTAACTGTTAATTATAATAGTGTTATATGTCTGATTGTTGTGTACTGATGATAAGATGAACTTGAATATATGTAAAATTTTCCCATAGACATGCAAGACATTCTCTTAAATCCCAAAAGAACAAGAACAAGGACCAGACTACATTCTATTCCTATTTCTAAATCTTCTTAGAACCTAAGAACATAATATTATGATGCTATTTCTTAACATTTATAGGGAAATAACCAACACTGGAACTCCACAATCGAGAAATTCTACCATCATTCAGCAACAGAGACATGGTGTTTTAAATCCACTCCACCGGCGTTCGAGGGCGCTACACAGGCCTCACAACACTGCCAACTTTGTAAAGAGAAATCGTTGATACGTGTGTTAGGTATGTGCTACAAAACATATCCCAACTTTACTTAAATCAAGTTACAATAAATTGACTATAGACCTTTCAAGGATCAACAACCACCATTGCTGAACGACTAAGAGCTAAAATTCAACAAGGGGTTGAATCAGAATATCTGGAACTGGATTATCCAAGAGCACGGCCCTCCGAAACAGGGTGGACGCTACAATGCCTTAGTGCTCATTGGCATGTGCTGTTCAGCACCAAAAGAATCATTTACAAGGGAAAACTGTGCATCCAATTCAGCAACACATTCAAGGTATAAACTTGCTACTATTACAGTTATTATCAATCAAGTAACAATAAATTAATTAAGTTACTTTTCAGATTACGGAGTTCCACTTCTGCGTTAAGGAGCAGATACTTCACAGCGATCCACTCGAGCAGGTAAGATGACTTATTATCCCTAAAAGATATATATAAGTTACAAATATTAAATCAAATTACTTTTCACAGTTACCAGATATACAATCACCTTATCAATTACAAATATATTCTTCTTTCAGTTACCAGAAATACAATCACATCCGACCAATCCAACAGCACATATACCAGGGGTATACGATCCTAAGCCTTATCCCCTGAAGAAACTACTTCAAGAATACAAAGCCGGACTACACCCACCAGATGAACAAGAAGAAAAGGATTTTCTTTTTATCCAACAGCTAGGAGGAGACGGTCCTATCGTTAATAGCCCAGAATTTTATGCTGATATACAACTTCATGAAAATTACAAAGCCGACAACCCTAACCTATACGTTGATCTTGAAACACTCCTAGCTCAAATTGATGATGATGCAAAAGGCAATGATAATGGTGATGTCCTGGGTAATGGTAATGAAAATTACGAAGCCGACAACCCTAACCTATACGTTGATCTTGAAACACTCCTAGCTCAAATTGACAATGATGCAAAAGGCAATGATGATGGTGATGCCCTGGATAACAGAATCCCTCATCCAATAATCCAGGCACAAAATTTGGATGATCTTGCAGCACAGGCTCCCCAACAAATTGGACCAGAACATCAAAATATACATGACTTCACCCTGATGACAGATGAAGAAATGGAAGAATTTCAAAGGCTTCGGGATGAGTACGACTTTTGACTGGAACAAGAACTAGTTGGTAAAAAAAAGAGTTCTTTATACAAATGTTTCTGTGGATTGTTTAAAAAATTGTATACCGTGAGAATACCCAGTAGTTGACAAATACTAGTTAGATTGTAGGTAATTGATGCATGGATTTCATATACCCATTGATTCACCTCTAATTGCTGTAAAAGAGATTGACAGAAGCTTTATTGAAATAATGACTTGCACAAACTTTGGTCGAAAGATAAGGAGACTGGCTGGTATATACGATTTGATATCATGGATCTTGAGCTATGTCATGTCATCATACTTGGAATATGTTCAGAATTTGCTTGCATCCTATGTTCAAATAAATAACCCAGCCTATATGCCAGGAGGTTGTTGGTAACTTATCAGGTTATCATTCTCTTGAGTCGATCGAATAATACTGCTGTGATATAAACTTTACTTCAGAGGTGCATACAGTGGTTTAAAATATGCAACTAATGTTGACTCTTCCTTTCTATTCTGTTTTAAAACACATTGTCTACACACCCCGAAATGAGGGATTCTTTTCTTAATTTTTCTCGCCAAGAAGTATCCAGCAAAGATTTTTGGCTCATAAAGACAGCTTTGTAGATGAATTTGAGGAAAATTTTGTCAAATGAACTCTCAAGTTAAAGAATTTAAGGGCAGAGGGCCCTTGACTAGCTAATTTCATTCATTCCAAACATGAAAATTAAAATGCAAACTTACATATATATATATATATATATATGCTTATCAATAAACTTATAACTCGAAGCAAAAATCAACAATGGTACAAATTCAAATGCATTTCAACAAATCAAATTGCTACCTGTTGAGCTGACCAAATTAAAGGTATCACCGGAACGGATCTAAGCCACACATCTCATCATCGATCTAGCTAGCTACCTCGTCTCGTCGCCAGCGTTGCTGTTGAAGCTATCCATCCCGACATCACCAGATCTATGAGCATCATCGGATCGTATCGGATCTAAGCCATCATCGGATCGGATCGGATCTACCAAATTACCAAATTCGAGCTATGATACCTCATATCCCAGATCTGTTCGAGCTAGATTAATAATATATTAGCTCAATTAGAAAATAAAAAGGGAGAAAAAGAAAAGATTGTTATTATTAAAATTGATTTGTGATTTTACAGAAATGAGGGTGGTGAGAATGTTAGGAGGAGGAAGGTCTGATTTGATTTAATTAATACTATGGATGGGTAACGGTAACAGAGACATAGTGATATGTGATAAGGGTCAAGGGAGATGAAAATCGAGTAGGTGAAAAATATTAAAGGAGACTTTTTGAATTTTTGTATTGAAAGTGAATTTGTATCGGTGGTGGTTGAATTTGTATTGAGACTTGAGCTAGCTAATTAATTAATTATTATGGAATGGGCGGTGCTGACTGACTTGCGATGATTTTGCGATAAGATCTAGAAAGAAAAAGTTGAATGCTTAACAGTTTTAAAAATAAATATTCTCAATTGGGTTACTACAATTACACCCGGGAATATTATTAATTTAACCTTCTTTTATATAAGAACGGTAAAATTATTATTATGAAATAATATATGGAACATCTTTTGACACTTTGCTAAAATAAGTATTTTAACCGTAAGTTCGTTCAATAATCGTGGCATTATTTCGTATCAAAATTAATTATTTGTAGCTTTCTATATTCCTGTAAGTTAAATTCCTTCTCATATATTGAAGGGTCTCATACATTTTGTTAAAATGTAGACTAGTCAGTTTTGTGTGCTCGCTATATATATATGATGCATGTAATGAAAGAATGAGGAATGAATACTTGTTGTTTATGTACTCACAAAAATTGTCTTTCTCATTTTCCACCTGTACATTTATACTTTGATGTTTGACTTTGATCATATATATAATATGTATAATTAGTTAAAATATTTATGTCACTTTCACCTAACGTAATTTCAAGTTTGTGTTTAGTTTTGTGAAAAGGGAATATTTACTTAACATATCGTATCCAAAAAAAATAGCACTTTGCCCCCATAATTATCAAGAGAAAAAAGAAAAAAAAAACAAAAAAGAAAAAAGCAATTGGCCCCTAACAAATGAAAGAAAAAGCACTTATACCTCCCTAAACAGTGTGCTTTGATAATAATGCCTTTGTAATTGTTAAAGAAAGAGCTTATTTAGCGGGACGGGGCTAGGCTCTCTTTTCAACTTTCATGTGATAAAGTGCATATCTATTGAATTTTTATATATGGGGCATTGTGCCAAGTCTCGTTGTTTAATGTGCGTGTCAATGAATGCTCTTTCCCTCGAGAATCACTACGACTGGAGGACTGGTTTTAGGTTTGGATACTGAAGTAGGCCACTGTTAAACAAGAGAATCACAACTATTTCAAAGTTAAAATCAGTTAGACCATAGTTATATCCTGAGGACTGGTTTTAGGTTTGGATACTGAAGTTAGGCCACTGTTAAACAAGAGAATCACAACTATTTCAAAGTTAAAATCAGTTAGACCATAGTTATATCCTGATATTAAAACAATTTAAAGAGCATAATATACCAAGTGTCATTCTCCCGTTATATGGAACTGGGGATAGATCAGCTAAAGATAACACTCTACTTTCCACCAGTTTCTTAACGTCAAACTGGTGTTGACGCACTAGATTCGGGATGAACTCGCAATCCCATGAAGGCACACTAATACTGGGGAGAATTGCGAATTCGCCATCGTAGCTCTCCTCGATATAAAAATATCGTCTTTTCCAAAAAAATTCGTACCCGGTTGCCTCGCCGTTCAAAAACTTGCATAAACGTTTGGCTTTAACATGATAGAATCCCTCCTCACGCTTTGCAATCTCGAACAAGGCATAAAACTCATTGGGACTTGAAGGTTCTCGTAATGCCTTTAGCACAATGATAAACCCCAGCATATTCCCGTATGAATTCGGTGTAAGTTGCGTCGGGACGAGATTGATTTTCCTCAGAAGCATCCTTAATTCAACTGGGATGGGCAACCTCAAACCATTCAGCAATTGCCCCACGAAAACAGTGATATGCCCGGGGGGTGGGGTGTGCATACGATCATTGGGGCCAGGCACAACTATCTTATACCTATTTGGTATATCGAATTTCTCGCGTAATTTTTTGCGACTCATTTGCAGGTTCGACGGATACATATGGTAGGCCAATCCTACAATTTCGGCATTGTCATCAAATTCCCTATTGATGTACTCTGCCTCCTCGTTTACCTCGCTAGATGCGCGGTTATCTGAAGTTAACGATGTCGATGAATCATCATCAACATTCGGAGAAGCATCCCGATCAACATTAGCTGCGGGACTATTACCCGCACGCACATCAGCATTTTCTAAGTCAATTAGCTCGTGATCATTTAAACCCGCGGGAGCATTGGTAGGGCCCACCAATGAGTCCCGTGAACTGGAGCTAGAGCCGTTACTCGACTCACTCTCAGAAAATGTTTCGCTACTCACCATCGTGGTCGAGATAGAACTGAAATAAAATAAAAAGAAAAAGCTGACTATGCGCGGATAGGTCACATTCACGACTCGTACCACTATCGCGGCATATCTAAAACAGTTGGTAATTTAACAATATAAACGCGGGTAACAGCAACAATGCCTAAATTTACCTTGATCGGGTAGGCAACGGCTACAGCGATAGCAGTTGATCGTCGATTTGCCTGAAAAACAGCAGCAAACTATTATAATCGACAAAGCAAAAAATTTAATGCTGGACCAAAAATAAGAAATTTTTCTAAGGCATGAGATCGAACGCCTGCTGTTCGATGCTTCACGCATCGAACAACGCATGTTCGATGCCTGGCAACATCGAACAGAGCTTGTTCGATGCTACTTACGTTTGTGCGTAAGTTGGCTCGGAGGGAAATGAGCTCTCCAAAGCATTTACCCCTTTATATAGGGCGGAAGCAGGCCCATCAGGCCCACGCCGCTGGCGTATCGAACAGCCGCATCGAACACAGTGGGTTCGATGCTAGGCTCCAATCGCATCGAACACCATTTGTTCGATGCGCAATACCAATTCTCGCTAATAAATTCGGACCGCGTCTAGCAGGTACCGCTCCGGCATAACAAATGATTAGGAATATCCCTAACCAGTGTGATGAACAAATCGAGGTCTCATCAGTAGACCGCCTTCCAATCGGGGGCGTAGTTTTCAAACGTCTAGGGACATGGATTGGAAACCGCTCTGTTTCGAGACCCGCGCCCATTCGGGGGCAAAACTCTCACAATACAACGGATATTAATAATGCCAGCAAGCAAAGCAACGCCATATTTTTAAATTTGGAAGACATTCTCTATTCGACAACGTCTCCCAAACTGGGGGGACTAAGAGATAGGGATATTTGTGAATTGGCCCAATATCTTATATTGGGCCGGCCCAGCAAGCCCAGCCCACGAAGCAACGCATCGAACAGGATATGTTCGATGCCTAAACAGCATCGAACCACCTCTGTTCGATGCGCATTTAATGACCAATCTATGGGACCCGCGGGACGGGCCTATAAATACCCCGCTCCTCGCCCTCCTATTGGGCATTCAGAACCGACTTGAACCTGTTAAGCATCGAACGCCTGATCATTCGATACTCAGCTAAGCATCGAACGCCTGATAATTCGATATTCTATATAGCATCGAATTAGGCCAAATTCGATACGTACACAGCATCGAATCAAGCCTGTTCGACCTACTGCAGATCAACATAGTATACAGTCAGCATTATCTGCATCGAATTATCCGTGTTCGACACTTCAGCATCGAACGTGACTTGTTCGATACGCATTATCTACTTGTAATTTTACTGTTATACCTAGAAATATTGTAATAGGTGTTCCGGACAAAGTTAATCCATTATCAATACAAGATTAGCATTATTTTGGGATATTTGTGTTCTAGTTATAATCATGGTACGATGTTTTATTACGTGGACGAGATAAGACCAAAACAGTAAAAAAGAAAAGGAGAAAAAGGTTATTAATCATATAAAAAGGTATGACCTCTTCGTTGTGATTAAGTACGAACGTAAACTGGCTTCAAAATGTACCATAGACTTAATTACTCAAACATGACTTTTGTATTTTCCTTATATCATTATTTTTTAAGTTTTATACCAAAGTATTGTATTATGATTTGAGCATATGTTAGACCTCGATGTTAAATATATTTACAGAAATCAGTTGTTTATCACAGATAAATAACATAAAATATGACAATTAAGTTTGTGTCGCTGTTTGGAATTATCAAGAGGCAAATTTTTTTTGTAAAAAAAATATAAGAGCCGGTTAATTAGCCTACCAATATTACCGGCTGTAAGTGTGAATATTACAGCCGCTGTAAGACTAGCACAGTTCAATACCGTTTTCCCCCAAGGTTTGCAGGTTTTTATAAAGTGCTCCTTAAGGTTTTAAAAAGTGAAATATATCCACCAATGTTTGTCAATAAATTTAATACATTCAAAGATTGCCTTAAATATTTCAACCGGTCCACCTTTCTATAATGCATATTCAAAGACTGCCATGATGGTTAGAAACTTAATTGATAGATTAACTTTCTAATTTTGAAATAGGAAAATTAACTTTTCTTTCCTTAATTAACTCATGTACTTAGTTACTTACGAGAAAGTTAGTCCAACATAAAACCAATTCTGTAATGAGAGTTGATATGTTCCGAAACAAAAACTAGGGGTGGGAACGGGAGGGAAACCCGTCCCAAGGGATCTCCTTCCACGGGATCCCGTGGTCACGGGAATGGGAAACGTCTTCCCGTTCCCGTCCCACTGGGGGTTCACGGGATCCCGTCGATGGCGGGATTCCCGAGGGAATCCCGCCAATTTCCAGGGGGCCTAGAAGCTTTCTAGGCCGCTGGAAATTCAGGAAATTGGCGGGATTCCTGCGGGAATCCCGCCAATTTCCAGAATATAAACTGGGAGAAAAGTGGGGAAAAATGTTTCCCCACTTTTTCTCCTTCCGTGTGGCTCACAAATCACGAAAAAAAAAGTAAAAAATCTCCAACTCCGCGGCTCACAAGTCAAAGATTATCTAACGATTACAAATATCACAATTCAAATAACTAGAATCCAAAATTTGTCCAAGTCCAAACCATGAAACCATCAATAGACCATAATCATATTCATATTACACTTGTGTTTTCTTTTTATTTTTTGCCCCAATGTTTTATTATATCTACTTAGTTCCCCATTTTTTAATTTCTTTTAGCAATAGACCTCCAAATCCCCTCTAAAATATTTATGTTCTGGAAATCGAATCCGGAAACGATTCCCGTTCCCGTCCTGCGGTTGGCGGGAATCCCGTCCCGCCGTGACAGACAGGAACGGGAACGGGATTCGTCCGGTGTTTGAAATTCCCGCGGGACGGGGCGGGAACGGGAATTGTCCTGTAACACCCCGAATTTTTTTTATAAATTCGTAGGATTCTTGTTATTATTATTAATAAGCTTCGCATAATTAAATTTATATAATTAGATCAATTAAGGGTGTCATGTATATATATATATATATATCTATATATATTTGGGTATATTATGGTTATGATAATTAATAAGCGCAGTCATTGGTTAATTAGGAATCGTGTAGCTAATCTGTAGTTATCTTAAACTTAAAATATGTAAACCCTAGTTATATATATAGTCGTGGAACTTGAGCTTCATAATTTGCCGCAGCCGTAGACTTGTTAACACGTTCTTTTGATTTCGCTTTGATTTGCATCCTATTCGCGCCGATCTATTTCTTTTGCTGCAGGTAAATCTTTTCTTCGTTCTAATTCATCATCTGTAATTCTTGTGTTAGAGCTTATTAATTTGGCATGAGCGGTTGGTATTAAAGAACTTTAGGATCTCTGATCTAGTACTACAATAATAAGAGTGAAAATCTCCTCACGTGCTAGTCTTTAAGTCTTCATGTAATAAAATGTATTATATATATGTAAGTGTATGTTGTTTTCTTTGACCTTTGGTTGATTATAGTTAGAAATTAAATAAGAATTAGAGGTGCATATTACGTATTCAGATTGACTCCTTAAGAAGTTGAACTACTCCCAATTTGATATAGTCACAATTTGCATTATAAGAACTTATAATTAACTGTTCATGTTAGTATTATAACAAATCACAAGAATAAGGTTGACGTCGGCTCTTTCTTTGACGACTGAAAATAATATGATCCCTATATAATTAAATGGTGCTCTTGTATAGCTTTCGGATTTATATGTCATCACCTGCTTATCAGTGCTATAACTATTGAAAGAAAAGTGATCCATAGGTTATTTTATTCGCACTAAATTAGAGGATCCTTTACATAGTATAATTTGTATCATGTAATGTTGTAGTGGATTAAGGAATAAACAAGGCAAATTTGCCATGCGTGATTATGGGATTAGTTGATTGGAGTAAGATAATAATCTGCTTATTATATTTTATGATTATGATTCTTAGGCCATTTCGAGTAGGCGCGAATCAGCAGCTAACGCTCTCTACAGTTCTTAACAGGTGCGTGTATATATATATATACGTACTAAACTTATTTTCGAAAAGCTGGAAGGGTATGTGCTAAATGTTTCATCATAGCAGTGCATGTGCTTATATTTATGTAGTACGTGTGCTCATTCGTTTATCATGATCGTCTGTTATTGTATTCGTGCAACTTGCTACTTGTGAGTCATGATTTTGGATATCGAACGTTTTTGGTATTGATTGGATCCACGGCTTGGTCAGCACGGGTTACTACCGGGCAGCGGCGGGCTGTCGGTGGGATCTCGTGACGCCTTGCCCCTTTCTCTCATAAGCATCGGGAGTTCGTTGCTTTTGAGAGGATCAACGAGCATGTACCTAGGCATGCGTGAACGTTTTCAAGGTCGCTCCTTGAACGGAGTGACAAGGTAACGAACGTGGAGTTATAAGGTGGGATGAATTCAACGACTTGGTAACGATTAACGCTCTCTGAGATGTCTATGAACGTGAGTATGTGCTTGTCTGCCTAACCTGTTGCATTTAATTGTCTTATTATCTTGTACACTTGCACACACTCGTAACACCACTGAGATTTTTATCTCACTTGCCTGCCCCTTCCTTCTAGTTTGATGTAGGTCTTGGGATCGATGGAGAGAAGTGTCTAAGGAAGCTTAAGGCTCAGTTGCACTTGTTTTGGTTTCATTTTAGAGTTCTTCTTCTTGTTTCAAGACTGTAATGTTGGATTTAGTTATCTTTCAGTATTGTTGGGTTCCCGTTTTTGTCTTTGGGTATTGTCGTTTTGTAGCCAAACTTTCAGGCATTTAAGAATATTGTACCTTTATGAATTCCTAGTTGAACGTTACTTTGGTTATTTGATAAAAAAAGTTGGGGCGTCACAGTTGGTATCAGAGCTTGGGTTAATAACCACCCAGGCTTTGTCAGGATAGGATCTTCGGACCTAGTTAGAATTGTTTGACCTATCATTAGAGCTTCCGCATAAGTCGTAGGGCGTACTAAGTACCAAGGGTTGATGTATTATCGTTGGGCGGCCGACCTTTGATAATCCATTGCGGACCAAGGTGTGAAGTACCAATCCATCTTTAGAGAGTCGGCTTAAGAAGTGATCTGACGAACTTAGTTACTTGGTCTTTCATTTCGTTATAACCGTGCTACTTGACTTGCTTGGTAATTGTCGATAACGTTAACTTTTCTTAGGAATATGGATCAACCTAACCCTCAAGATAACCCTGAGATTGTTCAAGCGCCTGAGATACCGATGCACCACCGAGATGCACCTCGTACCATCGTGTACAGAACCAAACCCCGTAAGGCGTACAACCTTGGACGCATGAGACCAATGGCTGAAGGAGAACCAAGATTCCCTCATGACTATCCAAACCAAGTCGTTCACGCCTTACTAAAGGATAGAGATAGACACCTCAAAAGGAGTCGCGATAACGAGGAAGAGTACAATAATTTGAAGGTCGTTGCCGCACACTACCGCGATAAGATGATGACACTAGCTGAAGAGCTTAAGGAGGCAAGAGAGGAAATCAAGATGTTGAAATTGATGTTAACCCTTGAGCAAAGTATATAGTCCGAAGAAGAGCATGAAGAAGAGCCTGAAGAAGAGCCTGAAGAAGAGCCTGAAGAGGAGCCTGAAGAGGAGCCTGAAGAAGAGCCTGAAGAGGAGCCTGAAGAGGAGTCTGAAGATGAGCCTGAAGAAGAGCCCGAAGAGGAACTCGAGGAAGAAGAACATGGGGAAGAAGAAGACCCTGAATCAGAATACAGTTCGTGTACTTCTGATGCGCACTAGATGCATAATAGATGATCTAGTGACTTTAGATTGACGACTTAGGAACTAGAGTTTGAGATTTTTTTTTTAGTAACTGCACAACGAATATTTGAACTTTGCTTAGTTGATTTTGAACTTCTGCCTAATCTGATTTCGTGAATCTAATGCTTGATTTCTTGCCTTATTCGTCTGTGCTACCTGATGAGTTGTTATTGTTATGAATTATATGATTTAGTATCCTACAACTCAGTTAGACCTTACATAGTAAAACCTTGCGTGAGAATTGGTTTAGATTATAGCCTTAATCATTTGGTATTGATAGTGTCTAAGAATGATATTTTAATTATAGACCCCATATGCCCTAATGGAGAACGGACGTCGCCGAAGTAGAAGACATGCTAATGGTTCTCGAGCTGCAGAAGATAACGTACCACTTACGGCATATCGTCGGCGCAACAATAATGTTCAGAATGAAGAGCAACAAGGACCACCTGCACAAGCTCCTGGTGAGGCACAACCGACGGGAAACGAAGCAACAAATCAATTCACCACAGCATTGCAACAATTGGTCCAAACATTGCAAAACCAGGGTAGAGGAGGGGAGGAACCCCCTGCGGACCGGACTTTGGAGCGGTTCCTACGCTTTCAGCCAAAACGTTTCCTTGGTGAACCAGATGATCAGATTGCAGAATCATGGCTGGAGGGAATTGAGAACATCTTCAGAGCTTTGGATTACAATGACGAGCAGAAAGTGAGACTTACGACCTTTCTATTGGATGGAGCAGCCCGACACTGGTGGAACTCGATTGAAATCAAATGGGTACAACGTGCCACTGCGAGGACTTGGGAGAATTTCTCGAGAGAGTTTAATGACAAGTACGTGCCGCAGATTGTTCGTGAGCGCCGAGAAGATGAATTTAACCAACTGCTACAGAGAAACCTCAGCGTTGCACAATACGATGCGGAGTTTACCAGGCTTGTTAAGTATGTGCCATATATGCACACTGATGAGGAGAGACGCGTTCGAAAGTTCGTGAAGGGACTTCGCCCAAGTATCCAGAGAGGACTCCTAGCAATGGACATCCCAAACTATTCCACTGCTGTGGAAAAAGCATGGAAGATGGAGGCTGGACTTGCAGAGTTAGACACTATCTGCCCACCGGAGAAGAAGGCTCGTACAACTCAGAATGACATACAAGTAGCGGCGAATCAAGTTATGGCGCCAAAACCTTTACAACAATACAAGCCTAGTTCTCAGAATAAGGCCAATCACCCTACGATGCAGAGTAATGTTGGCCAACAAGGTCGTGGCTGTGGATTTTGTGGTAAAGCTAAGCACGATGAAACCAATTGTTGGAAGAAACAAGGTCGCTGCTTTATCTGCGGCAGTGATCAACATGTGAGGCAAGATTGTCCGAGAAATAGAGGTCGGCCGGGGAATCAAATGAGGGTCAGTGGTAACAATAGTGGCGCTAGTAACCAAGGCAACCACCAGAAGTGACAGAAGTCCGAAGTTTCTTGGGCTTGGCTGGATACTATCGAAGATTTGTTCAAGACTTCTCGAAGATTGCCGGACCGTTGTCTTCTTTAACCCAGAAGAACACAAAGTTTTCTTGAACAGAGAAGTGTGAAACTAGTTTTCAAGAGCTTAAGAAAAGGTTAACTTCAGCACCTATACTTGCACTTCCCGAAGGACTTGATAACTTTATTGTTTATACAGACGCGTCGAAAGAAGGTTTGGGGTGTGTATTGATGCAGAGGGACAAGGTAATAGCCTATGCTTCGAGAAAGCTAAAATCGTATGAGCAGAACTATCCTACTCACGATTTGGAACTAGCAACCATAGTATTCTCTTTGGCTAAATGGAGGCATTATCTTTATGGAGTCAAGTTTGTGGTGTTCACTGATCACAAAAGTTTAAAGTACCTCTTCTCTCAGAAAGACCTCAATATGAGACAACGTCGCTGGATGGAATTCTTAGAAGATTATGATTGCTCTATTCAATACCACCCGGGAAAGGCAAATGTGGTCGCGGATGCCTTAAGTCGTAAGGTACATGTATCAAATCTCATGACCCAAGAGCATGGTCGTAATGAGTATGATGATATTAAGAATTCTGCACTTGCTACCACAACAATCCTTTTTGCCAACCTTACACTCAGGCCGCAGATATTCCAAAGGATCAAAGAAGCACAAGAAGTCGACGACGATCTCAAAGAAGTTATTACGAGTTTGGGAAGCTCTTCTAATGAAAGATACTCAGTTGATTCTGATGGTGCTTTGAGGTATAAGAATCGAATCTGTGTACCAAACAACAAAGAGTTGAGACGTGAGATATTGGATGAAGCTCATAAATCGAAGTATGCAGTCCACCCAGGTGGTAATAAGATGTATCAAGATCTGAAAAGGCACTATTGGTGGGTTAATATGAAGAAAGATGTTGCTGACTTCGTGCAAAGGTGTCTCACATGCCAACAAGTTAAAGCAGAACATCAACGACCAGCTGGACTGCTTCAACCACTAGATATACCCAGATGGAAATGGGAGATGATAGCTATGGATTTTGTCACCGGGTTACCAAAGGCTAGAGGAGGATATGACAGTATCTGGGTAATAGTCGACAGATTGACTAAGTCTGCTCATTTCTTACCAGTTAAGACAACGCACACAGTGGAGACGTTAGCCCAAGTTTACCAGGATCAAGTAATACGATTGCATGGTGTACCTCTCAGTATTGTATCTGATCGAGACCCCAAATTTGTCTCTAGACTCTGGCGGCAAATTCAGGAAAGTTTGGGGACAAGGCTAAACTTTAGCACCGCAGCCCATCCACATACAGATGGACAATCAGAGCGTACAATACAGTTATTGGAAGATATGCTAAGGGCTTGTGTACTAGATCACGGGGGTGAGTGGGTTAAATATCTTCCGTTGATTGAATTCGCTTACAACAATAGCTATCAAGCAACTATTCAGATGGCTCCGTATGAAGCTTTATATGGAAGGAAGTGTCGATCGCCGTTGCATTGGGATTTGGATGAATATCGAACAATAGAACTCCAAGAGAGCGGTGAGACGATTAAACCAGAATTCATTCACGATACAATCGATAAGATCCATCGGATTAAGCAAAGAATGCGAGCGGCACAGAGTAGACAAAAGAGTTATGCGGATACTAGACGAAAGGATTTGGAGTTTCAGGTGGGAGACCAAGTATTTCTGAAAGTAAACCCAAGAAAGGGGTTTGCAAGGATTGGAAAAGGAGGAAAATTGAACCCTCGATTTGTTGGCCCTTTTGAGATACTAGAAAGGATTGGAGTCGTGGCTTACCGACTACACCTACCGCAAAATCTTGGGAAGTTACATAACGTCTTCCATGTGTCTCAACTAAAAATGTATCACCCAGACCCTTCACATATTCTGCAGTACAATGAGCTACCTATCCAAGAGGACCTGTCCTATGTGGAACAACCCGTCCAAATCTTAGGTCGATGTATCAAACAACTTCGTACAAAGTAAGTTCCCCTAGTGAAAGTGTTATGGAGAAACCACAAACTTGAAGAGGCCACATGGGAGCGTGAAGATGAGATGCGAAGATATCATGCAGAGCTATTTGTCAACGAAGGTGAGAATTTGGGGACCAAATTCCTTTAAGGGGGGTAGATTGTAACACCCCGAATTTTTTTCATAAATTCGTAGGATTCTTGTTATTATTATTAATAAGCTTCGCATAATTAAATTTATATAATTAGATCAATTAAGGGTGTCATGTATATATATATATATCTATATATATGTGGGTATATTATGGTTATGATAATTAATAAGCGCAGTCATTGGTTAATTAGGAATCGTGTAGCTAATCTGTAGTTATCTTAAACTTAAAATATGTAAACCCTAGTTATATATATATAGTCGTGGAACTTGAGCTTCATAATTTGCCGCAGCCGTAGACTTGTTAACACGTTCTTTTGATTTCGCTTTGATTTGCATCCTATTCGCGCCGATCTATTTCTTTTGCTGCAGGTAAATCTTTTCTTCGTTCTAATTCATCATCTGTAATTCTTGTGTTAGAGCTTATTAATTTGGCATGAGCGGTTGGTATTAAAGAACTTTAGGATCTCTGATCTAGTACTACAATAATAAGAGTGAAAATCTCCTCACGTGCTAGTCTTTAAGTCTTCATGTAATAAAATGTATTATATATATGTAAGTGTATGTTGTTTTCTTTGACCTTTGGTTGATTATAGTTAGAAATTAAATAAGAATTAGAGGTGCATATTACGTATTCAGATTGACTCCTTAAGAAGTTGAACTACTCCCAATTTGATATAGTCACAATTTGCATTATAAGAACTTATAATTAACTGTTCATGTTAGTATTATAACAAATAACAAGAATTAGGTTGACGTCGGCTCTTTCTTTGACGACTGAAAATAATATGGTCCCTATATAATTAAATGGTGCTCTTGTATAGCTTTCGGATTTATATGTCATCACCTGCTTATCAGTGCTATAACTATTGAAAGAAAAGTGATCCATAGGTTATTTTATTCGCACTAAATTAGAGGATCCTTTACATAGTATAATTTGTATCATGTAATGTTGTAGTGGATTAAGGAATAAACAAGGCAAATTTGCCATGCGTGATTATGGGATTAGTTGATTGGAGTAAGATAATAATCTGCTTATTATATTTTATGATTATGATTCTTAGGCCATTTCGAGTAGGCGCGAGTCAGCAGCTAACGCTCTCTACAGTTCTTAACAGGTGCGTGTATATATATATACGTACTAAACTTATTTTCGAAAAGCTGGAAGGGTATGTGCTAAATGTTTCATCATAGCAGTGCATGTGCTTATATTTATGTAGTACGTGTGCTCATTCGTTTATCATGATCGTCTGTTATTGTATTCGTGCAACTTTCTACTTATGAGTCATGATTTTGGATATCGAACGTTTTTGGTATTGATTGGATCCACGGCTTGGTCAGCACGGGTTACTACCGGGCAGCGGCGGGCTGTCGGTGGGATCTCGTGACGCCTTGCCCCTTTCTCTCATAAGCATCGGGAGTTCGTTGCTTTTGAGAGGATCAACGAGCATGTACCTAGGCATGCGTGAACGTTTTCAAGGTCGCTCCTTGAACGGAGTGACAAGGTAACGAACGTGGAGTTATAAGGTGGGATGAATTCAACGACTTGGTAACGATTAACGCTCTCTGAGATGTCTATGAACGTGAGTATGTGCTTGTCTGCCTAACCTGTTGCATTTAATTGTCTTATTATCTTGTACACTTGCACACACTCGTAACACCACTGAGATTTTTATCTCACTTGCCTGCCCCTTCCTTCTAGTTTGATGTAGGTCTTGGGATCGATGGAGAGAAGTGTCTAAGGAAGCTTAAGGCTCAGTTGCACTTGTTTTGGTTTCATTTTAGAGTTCTTCTTCTTGTTTCAAGACTGTAATGTTGGATTTAGTTATCTTTCAGTATTGTTGGGTTCCCGTTTTTGTCTTTGGGTATTGTCGTTTTGTAGCCAAACTTTCAGGCATTTAAGAATATTGTACCTTTATGAATTCCTAGTTGAACGTTACTTTGGTTATTTGATAAAAAAAGTTGGGGCGTCACATGTCCCGTCCCGTTCCCACCCCTAACAAAAACGCATAATAATCTAAATTAATTACCTGGAAATACAACAAACAAACAAAATTCAAACGTTATATAATACATATTCTGCAAAAGAAAGACCTTGTTTCTTCATTTTAGTAATCTAAGTATCCAACTCCTATATTGTCACATGTTTTTGTTCACATTTCTTACATTCCGTGATAGAGTCCTAATTCGAGAAAGGACGGATCTCCTAAGAAATAAAGATAAGAATATATTTATAACACTAAAATATTCATTTTTCATTCATAATCCCAAATTACAACGAAACATTTTAATAAATAGGAAGAGAAAATGACTAATCCCTATAATAGTGGCACTAATCTACCACTATCTCCACTAACTCTAATTAATCATCCACAAACCAACTACACGTCTAAAACATGCTAATAATACTAATACTAATACTAATACTAATAATAATATATTTTTATATTAACTAATACATATAATATTAATTACGTAGGCCCGTATCATTCCGTCTAATAAAGAAGCGCCTGCTAAATAAACATGTACTCTTAGAAAGTTTAACTCGCAGTTTTGCATCGAGACGAATATGTGCGCGTTAGTGCTTCAAAAAAATACAAACTACTGTCACTAAATCGAGAAGGCAGAGAACTTGATTTGATGAGCACAGCATGACATTTTATAAACGGTTTGCTTCGATTCGTTCTATCATATATAATGACATAACCCAACATTTTAGAAAGCTATTTCAACATTAAGGTAGTATTCTACACTCACGACTTACAAAGCATGTTCTCTCTTTTTAAATTGGTCAATCATGCAGCAGCAAATAGATATGGGGTTCGAAGAATGTCAATTCAAAATTACTAAACCTAAAGTAGCAAATACAGCAATTAGTGAAAGTGAGGTTAAGGAGCCGACTACATTAAAGAAAATTACTAAACCTAAAGTAGCAAATACAACTATTAGTGAAAGTGAGGTTAAGGAGCCGACTACATCAAAGAAATAATGACCCCGAGCTCGAAAATGTAGTAACGCAAAAAGTGTTAACAACCATATAACTATTGTTATGAAAGAGATTTCTTCTAAATAATGAATAGTGTGGACCGGTTGATTCACGGAGAATAATATATGAAAACATCTTCTATATGTATGGTAAGCGAGTGAGTGGTATGATCAGTTTTAATTCATAGACTATTGCCATATTGGTTATTATCAAGTCAGTAGCTAGGTCACATAAGGCGGATGCGGGTGCGAGTGCGAGTGCGGATGCGGGTGCGCCAGTTCGCCAAATTTAAAAATACTTAAATTTCAATGCGCCTTAATGCGTTTTTTAAAAATAATTAACTATTGAATATTGATACATAATTTCGTATATATTTGAGTATTGTTTAATAACTACTCATGATAATTAATTTTATATAATATTCTTTAAATTATTATTGTGGAAAGACAAAGGTATAAGTCTTAAATTACTTCTAATATTCTATATTTATTTTATTTTCAACCTAGTTTTGTTCTCCATCTGCTTCGACTCTTTTTTAATATCATTCATTTGTTTCGTTATTTACAAATTTTCTACGATTATTCATTAAATTTGAATAAAAGAACTAAGAAATCTTAGTGCGAGAACTAAGAATTTATAATGCGTCTCAGTGCGAAGCACGGGCACTGAATGCGCCAGTGCGAGAACGGTGCGCCAAATTTTTTGACGATGTGAAGGATTATGTGATCTAGGTCAGTAGGGGTGGCAATATGGATTTGGTTTTGTGGATCAACCAGATTTGATCCAGATTTATAGAACCAGATCCATATAAGGTTGAGAAAAATCCCAACTACCTACCTTGCCAGATTGAAGCCCAATTAATCTGAAAATTGCCCAGTTCGCTGCTAATTAAAAAAAAGGCACCCTGCTCACTGGAAGAATTGAACTCACGACCTCAAATACTTATTTCCTCAGCCCTTCCGATTGGGACAACCCGACTTATAATAATAATTCTTCAAAACTTTATTATTATTCCGTCTTACGAGTTTTTTGAAAAAAAAAAAGAAACGACAAATAAGAAACGCAATCCATTTTCGACAAGTGATACCACTTTTTCAAGCGGAAACGACCATTTGAGTAAAACGTAAGATTAAAGTCTTACGGCGACGTGATTTTTGCCAAATTCCAACGTTTGGAGGGTGAAAATGTTGTTTTTCTATTTTTATCGGGATTTTTTTGTTAGCGTAGTCCGTTTTTGACGTGATACCATTTTTTCAAGCGAAAACGACCATTTGACCAAAACGTAAGTCTTACGGCGACGTGATTTTTGCCAAATTCCAACGTTTGGAGGGTGAAAACGTCGTTTTTCTATTTTCAACGGGACTTTTTTTTTAAGATTACGGATTTTTTTTCATTTTTTTTTTAATTTTGGTGGTTATAAATTATAATGTATTATATAAAATTTTAGGGGTATGTTACTATTTGAACAATTTTAAAAGTTTAGGTTGAATTGAAATTGGGTTGAGAATTTCAACCTAAGAAGTTTGTTCTTAGATCGAGAAAAAGTTGAGGTTGATTGAGATTGAGTTGAAGTTGATATAGGATCCATATTTGTGGATCCAATATAAACTCAATCATTTCTCAACTCAACCTTTTGGATCTCAACCAGATTCAACTAGTTGAACCATATTGCCACCCCTATTATCAACTAACATATCTCGCCCAAGACATCCCCCGTAATCAAATAGAGCCTATGGAGGTTCCTCTCGTGGGCTCCTCAGGAGAGCAATGCTAGAAAGTGGGGCTCATAACCCTTCTAATGTCATAGGGCGAGGGCGCGACCCTCTGTACCGAGCTAACCAAGTTTGGGGTGGTGGAGGCCCCCTCACGCACGTTCAACGCCATTTACGGATGACCAGCCCTCCGAGCCTTCGATGCGGTCTCATCTAGCCTCTATCTGAAAATTAAGTTCCCTACCCCTTTCGGGATAGGCGAAGTTAAGTGGGATCAGACCCTGGCCCGGGAGTGCCGCATGAACGCCCTACCATTCGAGTCTGAGCCCTCGGACTCGAAGTCTCAGGCCAAGAAAGCCCATACGGAGGAGGTTCGAGTCCAACTGGCATAAGAACTCAAAATGATAGAAATGGTGGAAGAAGCTGAGGGTAAAATGGTCAAGATTGGCACCAACGTCGGAGAAGACATAGAAGAGGGCGGAGTCGGCCTGCCATGCGGCCCTTTTGTTGATGCTGGTTTCCTCCAACCCAAGCATCGAGCGAGCCTTAGAGAAAAGAGGCATTAGATCGCTTTGTTGGATGAGAGTTGCGACGCCACTAAAATTTTCATTAAGGCCCGCAACAAGTTGAAGGACGAGACGTTGGTTTGTCACGGAAGCACCAACGTTAGTGAGTTGATCTGCTATCATCTTCAGTTTCTGAAAATAGGCCCCAACAATAGGAAACTCGTCGAGGGTGGTATGAGAGAATTGATGTTCAAGATGAACAACCCTCGAGTTTTTGTTGTCCTGAAATATGTCCACCAAGCAATTCCATGCGCCCATAGGAGTAGAATCGGGTTCCATGATCGTGTGAAGGAGATCATTGGATATCGTGCCGTAGATCCATTGGAGAACAATGGCATCTAGGCGGTCCCATATGTCACCATCGGAGTCTGCGTGAGAGGAGAATACGTCGCCCTTAGGAGGAAGGATGTGATCGAGCACTTGGTAGGCTCGAGCATGGATTTTGAACAACTCGGACCATGAGTTGTATTGGTCGTTCTCAATATCCAAGGTGATTGGAATAAAGTTCTTAATATTTGTAACGGTCAAGGCGAAGTAGACTTTGGGGGAGGACATTGGCGACAGGGTGGTGGTGGAAGATTGAGAGGGGGCGGCGTCTAGAGTAGGGTTAGGATCCGTCATTTAAGAGAGGAGAGGAGAGAAGGGAGGCTTGATACCATGTAAGATTGAAATATTCATTGTGTGATCCTCATTCATCAATAATGGTATAAATACAAGTACAAAGTATGTTGATAAGGTAAGAGATAACTATACAAAAGATCTCTACGATGTGATAACTATGGACTAAAATATACTAAGATATACAATATCTATTAACAACAATTCCTCAAGACTCATGTATAAACATTTGTGCATCAAGGTTGATGGTGGCGAGTTGTCCGACCCGTGGTGTTGTACGTCGGGCAAGAGATGGAGTCGGGAACGAGAAACATGGCCACGGCATAGAACGCACTCGAGATGTGGGAGAACTTTCTCAAGCTTGGTTGCGGTTGATTCAAACCTTCAATGCTAGTGAGTTGGAGCAGCAATGCTTCGTCTATAATTTTGTTCCTGTAGATGAAAATCCTCGCGCCACGTTGTCGCTTCGCATAGAAAACTGGAATTTCTTCCTCATTTTCCAATCGAATAACACTTTTGCTGCAACCAAGTTGTGAATGTGCATATACTCATCGATTTCGCGCGTCCTTTGTTGTTCGTGGATAGGTGTTGTTTAATTTGGTACATGAAAGGGCCCCCGGGCAGTTTTCTGAGGAGTTTATTGAAGGAAAAGTTGGTTGTGATTGTGACGGGATGGAGGCAAGACTTGAAACGGTGCGGGTTGAATGCTGGATGAGAAATAACGAAAAAATCACTAGCAATCTGCATTGCTACCTTCTTTTTCCACTCCTCTATGACATTGTCGAGTTGTTGCCGAAAATTCATGTCCATTCCGGGAGGTAATTAACCAATACCTTGGTGTTTTAAAGAGGTGTAGATGAATTGAAGAGTGTACATATTTTGATAGTTGCTAAGCTTTCTGTTATTGCCAGAGTTAAATTTGCTGCTCTTTAGCTTAAAAATTGTTTATTTAGTTCTTTTCTGTTTTATGTATGCTCTAATATTTGCTTAAATCATTACCCCCTATCATCATTTTGTGTTTTTTAAAACAGGTATATGTTTTTTGTTTCGTCTTGATGCCCTGGGCGATGGGGTAGAATCCATAGATTGTCAGGGCGCAGCCATTGTTCGGCTGGCATTCCCCCTTCGATATTTCATGCACATTTTGATGGTACGCTACATGTATTAATTTCTTCTTTTAGTTGCTACTGATTTTGGGTTCTTTCTAGGAAGAGAATTTTGGTTGCCAGATTCTGGATCTTTAAAACTCAGTTCACTTTTTCATGATTTTAGATGGACCACAGCAAAATGTTCAATGGGAATATAGTTTTTTCATTTTATTTTTTAATACTGCATCTATTAAATATTATCTCTGGTTAATTGATACAAAATATTAGGTGCTAACTTTGGATGTTGTTTTTACTTCCAGGCATTATCTCTTACTGTTTAACACAAAAAATAATTTGTGCTTCGAGCTGTATGGGAAAGCAGGAATAATTAAGAGGTAATGCATGAAGGTTCGTGTACAAGTAATACACATAATGAGATATCACGCAAATGGCCCTTTAGTATTAGCGTTAAACTTAGTTTTCTTTTAAACTCTTATTGTTGTGGATGTTTAAGTTGTTTGTGTTCATTGTTAACTCTCTATCTATTACTAACAAACAAAAGGGGCTTTTTGTGTAAATATTGCAAGTTATTTCTAGGACTTTTATACGAGATGTCCCTCTGATCTTTTTAGCAGATTTTAATCTTAAGAACAGATCAAACTAATACAGTAACTGTAATTTCAGAAGTTCTTTGCAAATAAAATTGTACTTCCCTCATCACCCATAAAGCCATGTCGATTAGTTGCTATAAAGTCTGTTACTCTTTCTTTTCTCCGTAATTTTACATCCTTCCATTACTCTTGCCTTTCTCCGTAATTTGACAAATAAAACTGTTCTTTTGGGAAGTAAAACGGTGATTGACTTTCTGCACTGGCCTTATTCATTTCTAAAAGTTGCATTACTCTTGCTTAACTATCTGCTTTTTGATTCTTCATTTTGGTTAAAGGACATTGTATTCTGTTTGCTTTTATCAAATCTAATACATTCCGTGACAAACTTGCTAAAAATTGAACTTCAATTACTTTTTCATCACAGACTAAATATGCACAACACAAACACCGCAATGTCGTGGGAGACTTGGGCGATATAATTTAGTTGTAGCTACTTCTTTGCGTCAAGGAAGGAACATTTCTATGACTAGAAAAGGTAAACAGTACAAATTCTTCTCTCATTTCCCATCATAGATGTTTTTTTTTGATTTCTTTGTAGCGGTTATTCAGGTGCTATGAGTTTAATATTCTGATTTATTTCTAATTTAACAAAGATTGGCAAAAAGATCATGGCTAGGGACGATTCTGAATCCACTATCCAGTTGTAACAATATAATTTATTTTTTACATTAGCCTAAAAACTTATATATTACATATTTAAAAAGAGTTTCGCATATCTGATGCATGCCATATCTGTTGTATCAATATTGTATTTGTATTTTCTATATGCTATATTAACTCATAAATTTGTTTATGATGTTTTCTCAGGGCTACTACATATTGTAAGCACATTTGTACTTGGAAATGGAAGTCAATTTAAACTTTTTGAACAAGCCTACGTCAATTCTTCTATAAGTGCAACTTGACTCTGGCATGTTCTTAGTTAAATATTAACGTCCACTTTTAACATTTGCTTCTCACCGCAACAACTTTCTTTTGATATATTGGTGATTCTTTTATGAGCCACTAGCAAGAAACCCCCTTGTGTTATGGAAAAGAGGCAAGAAACCCCCCTATGAAAATAAAATAGGCAAAAACACCCATGTGTTAAACAAATTGTAGCTCACAGCCCCCTTCTCTTTCTTTATACGTATTTTCACCAGAAATGACTCATTTACCCCCAAATTAAAAATAGTCATTTCTTCTCCCACCATTTTTTCCATTTTATATTTATGCTTAATTATTTTTAAGAAAATATTAGATTCTTGAACCCATCTAATTATGTTACTGTAAATTTTAAAATTAACTTATTCTAATATTTAAATGAACATATATTTTCGTAATATTTATTAAAATATATAAATACTTTAATAAATTAAATATAATTAAATGAAGATTTTTTTAATTAGTGAAATCCAAAAAAAAGTGAAAAAGGTCATCTTCCCCACGCATAAATAATTATTATTGGGCAGAAATAATAATTCTCCCATTTTTTTTATACCGGAAATAATTGTATGTAAAATTTTGTTATTTCATGTGATGAGCTTCTATGAGTTTTCTAAATTTGTACTACTTTAATTGTACGTAAAAGTCCAAAAGAAAATTTACATTTCAA
The DNA here is from genome assembly GCA_948329865.1 of Linaria vulgaris. NCBI lineage: Eukaryota > Viridiplantae > Streptophyta > Magnoliopsida > Lamiales > Plantaginaceae > Linaria > Linaria vulgaris. Next base: position 115,649,655 of record OX415250.1, on the reverse strand, counting down.
AATATGTTAGAAGAGATACATTTCTAAATAAGAGTTTTACCGATAAAATTTTAACAATACTAAAAAATTACAGCCAAAAATGTAGGCAAAAGTGTTTTTTTTTTCAGAGGGGGGTTTTTTGCCCGTTTCAAATAACATAGGGGGGTTTTCTGCCAAAAAATCTACTAATAAGAATAAGGGTAGAAAAGTCATTTTATAAGAGAATATTAATTTCCACTCTCACTTCTTGGCAAGTGTATCACACTCTCGTACAAAGGGGGGTTATTTGCTACGTATTTCAATACACAGGGGGGTTTTCTGCTTCTTTTCATTTTACAAGGGGGTTTCTTGCCTGTTTCGAACAACACAGGGGGGCTTTCTGCCAAAAACCCTTCTTTTATTGACATTTTCGATCAATTCTTTAGGACAGCAGACCTTAGTTTTGCTTTAATTTGTTTGCTTTGCAAATAACCTATCAAATGAAAAGTGACACAAGTTCAGCGTGGGCGCCATTGAAGGAGTAAGGGATTCGCATGTCAAGAATGAGAGCGGACTTTATACAGAGAGGTGGCACTCTCAAACAATGCAGAACTAATTATAGTGGTTGTCATAGGTGGTGGAAGTGTGAGGCAAAAAAAATGTATCTCAATTAAGTCGCCTCCATGTGTTGTTTTAAGTAAACCTTAATTTTTTTGTTGATTCTACTCAATTTTAAATGCAAAAGGCTTTTTCCCTTCTCTACCGTATTGGTGATTTTTCTTGAGTTTTTTGTGTTGTAATCCATATGTATGCACCTTTATATTTGTATAGACGCGTACTCTGAAATTCCGTAGTTTTGCACATATATGTATTGCTACTAATGACTGTTGATCGTAACGGGTGTATAACAGAAAACAAACCAGTATTTAAAGTCGAGGCAAGAGTTGAACTCTTTCTCTTTAAAACGATATTTGCCCCGCTCGGTGCTTACGGTTTGATCGGCAATTCGTTTCCCAAGATAACTCAACTATCTCTTAATATAGCAGCACTTCAAATATTAAGAACGGCGAACTAAAGTATTGTTTTGAACTCTCGGAACAAAACATATATAAAGAAAGAATGTTTGTTGATTGAATGAAAAATGAAGAAGTAGGGGGGCCTATTTATAGTTTACGAAAGTTGGCCTTGGGGTTGACTGGAAGGACATGTCTTTTCCACGTCACAACTTTCCCGCCAGATTTTACACCATTTCGGCTGACTGTGCACCTATTAGGATGAAAGGTGGCACTTATTCTGCTGACGGGGATATCTAGTTCGCATCACTATATCCTTCTAATATAGGTGGATATTTACCGTAATGTAATCCATAATCTAAGGTGTGTTTTAAATACCTAAGTATTCTAATTAACGCCTTCCAATGATCTTTGTTTGGATTACTCGTAAATCTACTCAATTTATTAACTGAGTAAGCAATATCCGGACGAGTGCAGTTCATGATATACATGAGACAGCCTATTATCCTGGCATATTCTACTTGAGAGACATGTTCGCCATGATTTTTGCCTAAGTGTAGACTCAAATCCACTGGCGTCTTAGCCGGAGGACCGTCATATGCATTGTACTTCTTAAGTACAGTCTCAATATAATGAGATTGTGACAACACGATCCCATCTGACGTCTTAGTGATTTTAATCCCTAATATGACATCGGCGACCCCTAAGTCTTTCATGTCAAAATGTTTGGTCAACATTTTCTTGGTATTCATGACTAGGTCATGATTACTTCCCATGATTAACATGTCGTCTACGTATAGACAGACGATCACGTAATCTTTAGGTGTGCCTTTTACATATACGCATTTATCACACTCATTAATTCTGAAACCATTTGACAACATCGTTCTGTCAAATTTTTCGTGCCACTGCTTTGGTGCTTGTTTAAGCCCATACAGTGACTTAATGAGTCTACACACATTTTTCTCCTTTCCTGGAGCAACAAACCCTTCAGGTTGTTCCATGTAAATCTCTTCATCTAATTCACCATTTAGAAATGCCGTCTTGACATCCATTTGATGTATTTCCAGACCTTTCAATGCAGCAATAGCAATGAGTACTCTAATTGATGTGATCCTAGTCACAGGTGAATATGTGTCGAAGAAGTCAAAGCCTTCTATTTGTCTAAACCCTTTAGCTACCAATCTGGCCTTGTACTTGTCAATAGATCCATCTGCTTTATACTTTCTCTTCAGTATCCATTTGCAGCCCAAAGGTTTGCTACCCGCTGGGAGATCTACCAACTCCCATGTGTGGTTGTGCAAAATGGACTCTATTTCACTGTTGATAGCTTCTTTCCAAATGGGAGATTCTGGAGAGGACAAGGCTTCACTTATTGTCCTTGGTTCGTTTTCTAACATATAAGTTAAAAAATCAGGACCATAGCTTTTAGCTGTTTTAGCCCTTTTACTGCGTCTAGGTTCTTCATCTTCCTGATGATTATCCTTTGCAGTTTCATAGGTTCTTTTAAGGGAACCAAATTCTTTTCTTTCTTTGCAAGGATATATGTTTTCAAAGAATACTGCATTCCTTGATTCAATGATCAAGTTTTCATTAATATCAGGAATTGGAGACTTGTGTACTAAGAAGCGATAGGCACTACTGTTGTGCGCATATCCAATGAATATACAGTCAACGGTCTTAGGTCCTATCTTTACTTGTTTAGGTTTAGGTACTTCTACCTTTGCTAAACACCCCCACACTTTTAAGTATTTGTAGGAAGGCTTTCGACCTTTCCATAACTCATAAGGGGTTTCGTTTCTACTTTTGTGAGGTAGCTTGTTTAGTATATGATTTGCTGAGAGGATTGCATCCCCCCACAAATTCTGTGGTAAACCAGAACTGATCAACATGGCATTCATCATCTCCTTAAGAGTACGATTTTTGCGTTCAGCAATTCCATTTGATTGTGGTGAATAAGGGGCTGTAGTTTGATGAATGATGCCTGAAGAAGCACAAAATTCGTCAAATGGAACTCCATATTCTCCACCTCTATCACTTCGGATAGTTTTTATTTGTTTGCCAAGTTGATTTTCAACCTCAAGTTTGTAGATTTTAAAAGCTTGTAAAGCTTCATCTTTACTTCTTAATAAGTATACTATGCAGTATCTTGTGCAGTCATCAATAAAAGTAATGAAGTACTTTTTACCACCTCTAGTTTGCACAAACTTTAAATCACATATATCAGTGTGAATTAAGTCTAGAGGTTCAGTGTTTCTTTCTACAGAAGGAAACGGTAGTTTGGTTAATTTGGCATTTACACAAATCTGACATTTATTTTGAGATTCGATATTGAATGAAGGCAATAATTCAAGGCTTACTAGTTTTCGTAGAGTATTAAAGTTAACATGTCCTAATCTAACATGCCATAAATCTGAACACTCAACCAAGTAAGCAGAAGTAATAGTTTTATTATTCTTTTCGAGGTCACGTTTTACAGTCATTACATTCATCTTGTACATGCGGTTGACCGCGTAACCTTTACCAACAAATTGCCCATTCTTAGTGAGCACCAATTTACCAGACTTAAACACTAGTCTAAGACCACTTGCATCAAGTGCATAACCAGATATTAAATTCTTTCGAATATCTGGAACATGCAGTACATCAATCAAGGTAATCTATCTGCCCGAAGTCATCTTTAGCACCACTCTTCCACTTCCGATGATGTCAGACGTTGCAGAGTTCCCCATGTACAACTTTCGGTTGTTGAATGAGTAGTATGCGGAGAACATGTCTCGGTCGGAACAGACGTGGCGGGTGGCCCCGGTGTCGACAAACCACTACTTTGGATGATCTACCATGTTAGCCTCGAAGACAACTGCAGTAAGCATCAGGTCACTCATGTCGACCGGAACGCCTTTATCCTGAACCACAGCAACCTGGTTGGACTGGTTCGGGTTCTGGTTGTCTTTCTTCGGGAGTCGGCAGTCTTTAGCCATGTGGTTCGGCTTTCCAGAGTTGTGGCAGTTCCCTTTGAACTTCTTTTTCTTCTTTTGTTGCCCTCCACCATTGCCCTGATTCTTTCTCTTCTTAGAGTTGGGCTTGTGTTCCACCACGTTGGCTCTAGCCTTCATCTGCATCTGCTTTGGCTTGGCCTCAGACATTCGATTGTCTTCTTCAATCCGAAGTCTGACAATCAAGTCTTCAAGATTCATCTCCTTGCGCTTGTGCTTGAGATAGTTCTTGAACTCCTTCCAGGACGGCGACAACTTCTCTATCATAGCAGCAACTTGGAAGGATTAACTGAGTTTCATGTCCTCTGCATCTAGGTCATGTAGGATCAGTTGCAACTCTTGAACTTGACTCGTCACCGTCTTCGAGTCGGTCATTTTGAAGTCCAGAAATTTGCCGACGATGAACTTCTTCAACCCAGCATCTTTTGTTCTGTACTTCTTGTCAAGGGACGTCCAGAGTTCCTTTGACGTCTTGATGGTGGAATAGATGTTGTACAGTGAGTTGTCTAATCCATTCAGGATGTAGTTCCTGCACAGAAAGTCACTTTGACTCCAAGCGTCGAAGGCAGCCCTAGGACGAGGATCAGTCACGTCTTCTGCCACCACATGAGCCTCTTCGGTCAGCATCCTTGACAGGTTCAAGGTCGTAAGGTAGAACAGCATCTTCTGTTGCCACCTTTTGAAATCAGTGCCGGAAAACTTCTCCGGCTTCTCGCCGCTACTTTGGACAGGCGATATGGTCACCATTTTTCTGAAATACAACAAGCAAAATATCGTTTTAAAATTTTGATCGTAACAGGTGTATAACAGAAAACAAACCAGTATTTAAAATCGAGGCAAGAGTTGAACTCTTTCTCTTTAAAACGATATTTGCCCCGCTTGGTGCTTAAGGTTTGATCGGCAATCCGTTTCCCAAGATAACTCGACTATCTCTTAATATAGCAACACTTCAAATATTAATAACGGCGAACTAAAGTATTGTTTTGAACTCTCAAAACAAAACATATATAAAGAAAGAATGTTTGTTGATTGAATGAAAAATGAAGAAGTAGTGGGACCTATTTATAGTTTACGAAAGTTGGCCTTGGGGTTGACTGGACGGACATGTCTTTTCCACGTCACAATTTTCCCGCCAGATTTTACACCATTTCGGCTGACTGTGCACCTATTAGGATGAAAGGTGGCACTTATTCTGCTGACGGGGTGTGTAGGTGGCTATTCGTTGACTGGATTTTCCCTCCAATTTTCGTAGCCACTAGACACACTTATTCGACCAGATTCTGACACCTAATCACGTTTAACAAATTATTAAATTCGTTGCTTATTATTTTCTGAGCATTTAATTAATTACTTAATTAAACTTTGTCCAAAACGATAAGTATTTGATAGGGAAGCCCAAGCCCAAGCCCAAGCCAAAGCCAAAGCCCACGGCCCACGACCCGTGACCCACGACCCCGGTCCGGACGGACGGCGGCGGCGGCGCGCGCGCGTGTGGGCTTGAATTGAAGCATAACTCATCTAAGTCTTCTCCCCTTCAAAGACTAGTGGTACCCCTTGGGGTCCAAACCCTTATCACAAACAAACAACTTATTAGGTGTACTAGTTTAGCTCAAACTTTCCATGTGGGATGGTGACTTTTCACCTTCCCACCTATTTCCTTTTATTTCTTCAAGATAACTTATTTCAACTAGCTTACTTGTTCATTTAATTTCTCTTTCATCCCACAATGGTTTTGAATAATTAAATATACTAGATCCATTTACACGAAACGTCGATTTCATTAAGCTAAAGAAGTTCCACTTTTATAAAGAGGAACCTACTCAAATAAATTATCAAAATCATGGAAAAGTCATACTTTTTCAACAATCCCCCACATGAATGAAAATTCAATGTGTACATTCGAGAGAGTTCAGGCGTAAAGCTTACTGCATCAGGATAGGTAGCTTTTGGCTTTGAACCTTCCTTAGTAAAATACATCGGATTTACTTAGCTGATCAGTGAACGTGATGTCTTGAACCGTTCAGCTGTTGGTGTAAACCAAGACAACTGTATTCACACAATAATTCCCCTAAAAAATTTTAGTTCTCATGGTTGTGTCCGTTTTGGCCCTGGACAACTCTTGGGGTTCATAAGTGTTTTCATATGAAGCGGCCAAACTTCACACTTACATAGGTGATCTCCTTCCAAGAGCATCATGTCATACTCTGCCTAATTAGGCTTAGGAATCATTAAAAGTTAAACTTAACCTTACCCTTTCTACAGGTAGCATATTTATCGTACACGAGAATGAGCTGGAGTTAGTTCCAAAATGCTATCACTGAATCATTATAATTTCGTTGTCCATTTGAACCAAGATCTTGGGATCTCCAATCAACATGGTTGGGTTCCATCACAAAGATTCGTTAGTGTTGGGTTTTAAGCCCATTCCCCTCGATAAGCAGTATGTTTGATCTCTTGGTAGGCCTTTAGTCAACGGATCCGATAAGTTTTCCTTCGATTTTACATAATCAATGGAAATGACACCATTAGAGATCAACTGCCTTATGGTATTATGTCTACGACGAATGTGTCTAGACTTACCATTGTACATGCCACTTTGTGCCCTTCCAATAGCTGTTTGGTTGTCGCAATGTATTAGAATAGCAGGCATTGGCTTATTCCAACAAGGAATGTCCTCAAGAAAGTTTCGAAGCCATTCTGCTTCTTCACCAGCCTTATCCAAGGCAATAAACTCGGATTCCATCGTGGAGCGAGCTATACATATTTGTTTTGAGGACTTCCACGACACAGCTCCACCTCCAATGGTAAAGACATAACCGCTGGTGGATTTAGTGTCGTTAGAGTCTGATATCTAGTTCGCATCACTATATCCTTCTAATATAGGTGGATATTTACCGTAATGTAATCCATAATCTAAGGTGTGTTTTAAATACCTAAGTATTCTAATTAACGCCTTCCAATGATCTTTGTTTGGATTACTCGTAAATCTACTCAATTTATTAACTGAGTAAGCAATATCCGGACGAGTGCAGTTCATGATATACATGAGACAGCCTATTATCCTGGCATATTCTACTTGAGAGACAGGTTCGCCATGATTTTTTCCTAAGTGTAGACTCAAATCCACTGGCGTCTTAGCCGGAGGACCGTCATATGCATTGTACTTCTTAAGTACAGTCTCAATATAATGAGATTGTGACAACACGATCCCATCTGACGTCTTAGTGATTTTAATCCCTAATATGACATCGGCGACCCCTAAGTCTTTCATGTCAAAATGTTTGGTCAACATTTTCTTGGTATTCATGACTAGGTCATGATTACTTCCCATGATTAACATGTCGTCTACGTATAGACAGACAATCACGTAATCTTTAGGTGTGCCTTTTACATATACGCATTTATCACACTCATTAATTCTGAAACCATTTGACAACATCGTTCTGTCAAATTTTTCGTGCCACTGCTTTGGTGCTTGTTTAAGCCCATACAATGACTTAATGAGTCTACACACATTTTTCTCCTTTCCTGGAGCAACAAACCCTTCAGGTTGTTCCATGTAAATCTCTTCATCTAATTCACCTTTTATAAATGCCGTCTTGACATCCATTTGATGTATTTCCAGACCTTTCAATGCAGCAATAGCAATGAGTACTCTAATTGATGTGATCCTAGTCACAGGTGAATATGTGTCGAAGAAGTCAAAGCCTTCTATTTGTCTAAACCCTTTAGCTACCAATCTGGCCTTGTACTTGTCAATAGATCCATCTGCTTTATACTTTCTCTTCAGTATCCATTTGCAGCCCAAAGGTTTGCTACCCGCTGGGAGATCTACCAACTCCCATGTGTGGTTGTGCAAAATGGACTCTATTTCACTGTTGATAGCTTCTTTCCAAATGGGAGATTCTGGAGAGGACAAGGCTTCACTTATTGTCCTTGGTTCGTTTTCTAACATATAAGTTAAAAAATCAGGACCATAGCTTTTAGCTGTTTTAGCCCTTTTACTGCGTCTAGGTTCTTCATCTTCCTGATGATTATCCTTTGCAGTTTCATAGGTTCTTTTAAGGGAACCAAATTCTTTTCTTTCTTTGCAAGGATATATGTTTTCAAAGAATACTGCATTCCTTGATTCAATGATCAAGTTTTCATTAATATCAGGAATTGGAGACTTGTGTACTAAGAAGCGATAGGCACTACTGTTGTGCGCATATCCAATGAATATACAGTCAACGGTCTTAGGTCCTATCTTTACTTGTTTAGGTTTAGGTACTTCTACCTTTGCTAAACACCCCCACACTTTTAAGTATTTGTAGGAAGGCTTTCGACCTTTCCATAACTCATAAGGGGTTTCGTTTCTACTTTTGTGAGGTAGCTTGTTTAGTATATGATTTGCTGAGAGGATTGCATCCCCCCACAAATTCTGTGGTAAACCAGAACTGATCAACATGGCATTCATCATCTCCTTAAGAGTACGATTTTTGCGTTCAGCAATTCCATTTGATTGTGGTGAATAAGGGGCTGTAGTTTGATGAATGATGCCTGAAGAAGCACAAAATTCGTCAAATGGAACTCCATATTCTCCACCTCTATCACTTCGGATAGTTTTTATTTGTTTGCCAAGTTGATTTTCAACCTCAAGTTTGTAGATTTTAAAAGCTTGTAAAGCTTCATCTTTACTTCTTAATAAGTATACTATGCAGTATCTTGTGCAGTCATCAATAAAAGTAATGAAGTACTTTTTACCACCTCTAGTTTGCACAAACTTTAAATCACATATATCAGTGTGAATTAAGTCTAGAGGTTCAGTGTTTCTTTCTACAGAAGGAAACGGTAGTTTGGTTAATTTGGCATTTACACAAATCTGACATTTATTTTGAGATTCGATATTGAATGAAGGCAATAATTCAAGGCTTACTAGTTTTCGTAGAGTATTAAAGTTAACATGTCCTAATCTAACATGCCATAAATCTGAACACTCAACCAAGTAAGCAGAAGTAATAGTTTTATTATTCTTTTCGAGGTCACGTTTTACAGTCATTACATTCATCTTGTACATGCGGTTGACCGCGTAACCTTTACCAACAAATTGCCCATTCTTAGTGAGCACCAATTTACCAGACTTAAACACTAGTCTAAGACCACTTGCATCAAGTGCATAACCAGATATTAAATTCTTTCGAATATCTGGAACATGCAGTACATCAATCAAGGTAATCTATCTGCCCGAAGTCATCTTTAGCACCACTCTTCCACTTCCGATGATGTCAGACGTTGCAGAGTTCCCCATGTACAACTTTCGGTTGTTGAATGAGTAGTATGCGGAGAACATGTCTCGGTCGGAACAGACGTGGCGGGTGGCCCCGGTGTCGACAAACCACTACTTTGGATGATCTACCATGTTAGCCTCGAAGACAACTGCAGTAAGCATCAGGTCACTCATGTCGACCGGAACGCCTTTATCCTGAACCACAGCAACCTGGTTGGACTGGTTCGGGTTCTGGTTGTCTTTCTTCGGGAGTCGGCAGTCTTTAGCCATGTGGTTCGGCTTTCCAGAGTTGTGGCAGTTCCCTTTGAACTTCTTTTTCTTCTTTTGTTGCCATCCACCATTGCCCTGATTCTTTCTCTTCTTAGAGTTGGGCTTGTGTTCCACCACGTTGGCTCTAGCCTTCATCTGCATCTGCTTTGGCTTGGCCTCAGACATTCGATTGTCTTCTTCAATCCGAAGTCTGACAATCAAGTCTTCAAGATTCATCTCCTTGCGCTTGTGCTTGAGATAGTTCTTGAACTCCTTCCAGGACGGCGGCAACTTCTCTATCATAGCAGCAACTTGGAAGGATTAACTGAGTTTCATGTCCTCTGCATCTAGGTCATGTAGGATCAGTTGCAACTCTTGAACTTGACTCGTCACCATCTTCGAGTCGGTCATTTTGAAGTCCAGAAATTTGCCGACGATGAACTTCTTCAACCCAGCATCTTCTGTTCTGTACTTCTTGTCAAGGGACGTCCAGAGTTCCTTTGACGTCTTGATGGTGGAATAGATGTTGTACAGTGAGTTGTCTAATCCATTCAGGATGTAGTTCCTGCACAGAAAGTCACTTTGACTCCAAGCGTCGAAGGCAGCCCTAGGACGAGGATTAGTCACGTCTTCTGCCACCACATGAGCCTCTTCGGTCAGCATCCTTGACAGGTTCAAGGTCGTAAGGTAGAACAGCATCTTCTGTTGCCACCTTTTGAAATCAGTGCCGGAAAACTTCTCCGGCTTCTCGCCGCTACTTTGGACAGGCGATATGGTCACCATTTTTCTGAAATACAACAAGCAAAATATCGTTTTAAAATTTTGATCGTAACAGGTGTATAACAGAAAACAAACCAGTATTTAAAATCGAGGCAAGAGTTGAACTCTTTCTCTTTAAAACGATATTTGCCCCGCTTGGTGCTTAAGGTTTGATCGGCAATCCGTTTCCCAAGATAACTCGACTATCTCTTAATATAGCAACACTTCAAATATTAATAACGGCGAACTAAAGTATTGTTTTGAACTCTCAAAACAAAACATATATAAAGAAAGAATGTTTGTTGATTGAATGAAAAATGAAGAAGTAGTGGGACCTATTTATAGTTTACGAAAGTTGGCCTTGGGGTTGACTGGACGGACATGTCTTTTCCACGTCACAATTTTCCCGCCAGATTTTACACCATTTCGGCTGACTGTGCACCTATTAGGATGAAAGGTGGCACTTATTCTGCTGACGGGGTGTGTAGGTGGCTATTCGTTGACTGGATTTTCCCTCCAATTTTCGTAGCCACTAGACACACTTATTCGACCAGATTCTGACACCTAATCACGTTTAACAAATTATTAAATTCGTTGCTTATTATTTTCTGAGCATTTAATTAATTACTTAATTAAACTTTGTCCAAAACGATAAGTATTTGATAGGGAAGCCCAAGCCCAAGCCCAAGCCAAAGCCAAAGCCCACGGCCCACGACCCGTGACCCACGACCCCGGTCCGGACGGACGGCGGCGGCGGCGCGCGCGCGTGTGGGCTTGAATTGAAGCATAACTCATCTAAGTCTTCTCCCCTTCAAAGACTAGTGGTACCCCTTGGGGTCCAAACCCTTATCACAAACAAACAACTTATTAGGTGTACTAGTTTAGCTCAAACTTTCCATGTGGGATGGTGACTTTTCACCTTCCCACATATTTCCTTTTATTTTTTCAAGATAACTTATTTCAACTAGCTTACTTGTTCATTTAATTTCTCATTCATCCCACAATGGTTTTGAATAATTAAATATACTAGATCCATCTACACGAAACGTAGATTTCATTAAGCTAAAGAAGTTCCACTTTTATAAAGAGGAACCTACTCAAATAAATTATCAAAATCATGGAAAAGTCATACTTTTCCAACAATGACTACACGTACAAGTGCTGGAAGAGGAAGTTTAAAGGCAGTTGTACCTAATAAGGTTATTTTAACTAGCATATGATTGTACGTAGTAAATTCTCATATTAACTTACTTTAACCACCAAAGATGGAGTTACAAAAATTGCTTCTATCCAATAATATTTTATGACCAAATAATCAATTAATATAAAATGTAAGAAATACAACGATTATATGAGTACCTAATATTTTCCACCAAACTTTAATTTGTAAAACTTGCGATCTACATCAGTTCTATTAGTCATTTTTATTTCAATTTCTGGACTTTTATCAGAGTTTCCAAGATTTTATCAGACACATATTTAGTTTTGAGATGGAACAGATTTGTTTAACTTTATTAGTAACATAAATTTATCAAATCAAAAGAACAATATGTTAAAATATAATATCAAGAAAAAAACACATATTTCCAACAATTTAAATTGATAATAATTCATTTTATTGACCTCAAACACCGTTAAAATAAAAAACTATTTACATCAAGAAAGAAAGTTGCACGCGGTCACCGCGTGCGTCCGATCGCTAGTTTCCATTAATCCTAATATATAATACATTAAATAAATAAATAATATAATTGCTAACGAGAACCGTATCACTGGCTGTGAGTGGTCGAATTAAAGGTTAACAAATCTAGTGGTCGAATCAAAGGTTAACAAATCTAGAAACATAAAACCGCAAGCTGCCACTGCCACCTGATCAGAAAGGTGGAAAGAACGGATCTGTTTTTGTCAAGGAAAACGAATTAGGGCAAAATTAAACGCTTAAATGTAAAACAGATCCATAAATAAATTAAAAACTTCAAATCATAATGTTACGCTTTTATAAATACCCAAATAGGCCATTGTCGCATCTTCAAAAGAAAAAATAGATTCGGTTTTTGCCAACCAGCTATTCGCGCGTTTAATTCATCGGCACAGTTACAGAGAATAAGAGTTCTATTTCATTATTTTAATATTTCGATATCAAATAATACTTGAACGTTCCTCTCAAATCTTTCAATTACAAATTCAAAGACTGGCAAAACTAACTTTAGGAAAAATAAAAATATGGCGAAAGACATATATGCCCTAAATTAATTGATTAAAAATGAAATTACTACACCAAACCGTATTCACGTATGCAGAGACAATAAGCCGTAAGATTGGTTAACTAAAAGTTTCAAAATTTCGCACACAAAACAGCTTAAGAAAAACTCAGGTCAATGTAAAATACTCCAGCAATAATGATTAAAAACAGGTCAATGTAAACTATAACTAACGGCTAGCAAAAAAGAAAATCAAAATTTATAGAAGCACCCTGACCTCTCAACAAATTACAATCAAGAAGAAACCCTTAATAGTTAATACGCTCTGCAAATCCAACAACCTAAAACATGTCCTGCAAATCTCCTCATCAAACAGCGCCTGCAACATACCATCTTCCCCATCAATCAACATCACCCTGCAAATTGTCAATCACTGACAACATTCAAAAAACTTTCAAGAAAACAACCATTGTTCAAAAAGTTCACGTCAACATTTGTACATCAACGTCACAACATCCAAGAAATGAAAGAAATCAATATGACTGGTATCCAGAACAAAAAGGAATTCTTGGTCAAAATCACAGAGAGGCTTAGTGATTACTTCCTGCGACAATATGACAACCCTCAAGTAAATAGTTGAACACTGTCAATGATTAAGTGGGTATTTTTAAGTGGGTATTTTCAGATTATAGACTTCCAATTTTGTGTGAAAGAGCAAATACTACACAACAGTCCACACAAACCGGTAAGATACAATTTATTATCTTCTCAACCGATATATCAGGTTCGAAAGCCAAGCACACCTAAACCGTGTGCACGCTGAACACCAACATTCTATCTATGGGATTGTTTATACTGACATTCTATCTCTATTATACTACCTTACATTCTCAATAGACGTTGAAAATTAATTTAATTTAACGACTATGAATGATTTCCTACACACCGATATGAAATTCTTGGAAATTCCCCCAACTCTAGAAGCTATTGAACTCTCTAGTCAATAGTCATTCTTTATAGATGTACATGACAACGATGATCCGAGTAAACCTAGTTCTGTGCGTTTTCTAGCCTTTTGCGCTCGGAGCGCGCTCGAGCGACGCTTTTCACAAGTCACAACAATGGTTACAACCAATAAAATAGTAATGAATTAATGAAGTGGGTATTTTCAGATTATAGACTTCCAATTTTGTGTGAAAGAGCAAATACTACACAACAGTCCACACAAACTGGCAAGATACAATTTATTATCCTCTCAACCGATATATCAGGTTCGAAAGCCAAGCACACCTAAACGGTGTACACGCTGAACACCAACATTCTATCTCTGGGATTGTTTATACTGACATTCTATCTCTATTATACTACCTTACATTCTCAATAGACGTTGAAAATTAATTTAATTTAACGACTATGAATGATTTCCTATACACTGATATGAAATTCTTGGAAATTCCCCCATCTCTAGAAGCTATTGAACTCTCTAGTCAATAGTCATTCTTTATAGATGTACATGACAACGATGATCCGAGTAAACTTAGGAAAAAAACAGAAATAACCCAAAATCCATTGGCTTTAACCTATAATTAGCTCCAAACTCTTGTTATTTGTATTTTTGTGCATGGAATAATCCTTTTCTCATCCAACTTCTAAGATATATATATATCTCTGTTGTGAAAGGCGCGCCCCGGGGCGCGCCCGGGGCGCGCCTGGGGCGAAATGTACATAAAAAAGCCTCTGGGCGCACTGTTGGGGCGTCAGGTTTGTGGGGCGCACGCCCCGACGTTCGGGGCGTGCGCCCAGAGCGAAATAGGCGACTGGGCATACGCCTATGCCGTTTTCACACGCCCAACAAATATATAAAAAAAGGCTGAGTTTTTTCCTTATTTTTTAGTTAATACAACCATCTAATGAATTAAAAAAAACATAAAATAGGCCCAATTAAAATATTCTAAAGCCCAAATAAAAAAAAAAGTAAAGAAAGCAAAAAGGATTTTTGCATTGTTAAAGAATATGAAAAGTTAGCAACAATAGGTCACGGCACCTCACCTGCTATTCTCCAATTTTTTTTCTTTTCTTTCATTATTTTAACAATCAAACCATGAGTATGATATAAGATAATTTATATAATCAGTTTTTTTGTGCACGGTTGATCCCAATTCTCTACAGGTATGATTAGTGAACTTTTTTTTTCTTTTTCTATTATGTTTGTATGGAGTTTTTGTTTTTAATTTTAGGCAACACTTTAACTCTCCCTAAAGTACATGTTTAATTGGTTAAAGGTTTTAGTATTTCATTGCATTTGTAAGAGTAGCTTTCGGCCGTAGGTATTAAAGGTCTTAGTTTGATTATTGAATTCATTAGCTTCTCTACTGTGTAACTTAAAATCTTCTATAAATTTACTTCTTAAGTTGTTATTCTTAGTACCAAGTTACAACTAGCATGCTAGCAACAACTAGTTTACCCTTAAAGGTAAATATTGATTTAGAATTAGATGCATGTATTATGTATCTATGTGTATACTCTCTTTTTTCATCATAATATGTAAGTATATATGGTTGTTGTTCATAACTTCATATCAAAAGAATTATACGTGATGTAAAAGGATAAAATCTTTACACTTTTATATTTCAGGTTTCTTTCTATAATGGCTGAAAATGATGGTGAAACTCAAACAAAGACCAAAAAAAAGGATTTTGCTTGGGCTTATGGAACTTCGGTCCCAAATGCAACCTCAACCCAACAATATGTTCGGTGTAATTTTTGTCAGCGTGTATGTAGCGGCACTATCTATAGGCTCAAACAACATTTAGCTGGTACACACAAAAGTGTACTCGCTTGCAAACTTGCTCCTAATGAAGTTAAAGAGAAGTGCAGAATTGCATTAACTCAAGCTGAAGAGAATAAAGGCCACCGTAATGCCGTATTGACAGATATACGACAAGCTGTTGAAGGACATCATCAAACACCAACAGAACATGGAGATCGAGCTTCACAACCTCGAGTAAGAGGTCCAATGGATAATTTTGCCAACTTAAATGCACGACAAGGTACTCTGAATTCTAAATGGAAAAAAGAAGAAAGTAAAGAAGTGTGTCGCAAGATTGGAAGATTCTTTTTCTCAGCTGGTCTTCCGTTTAATGCTTCACAAGATCCATATTTTATGCCCATGTGCAAAGCTATTTCTGATTTTGGGCCTGGATTTACACCACCTTCAATTCATGAGTTGAGGACTTGGATACTGAAGGCCGAGGTAGATGATATAAAAAAAATGATGGAAGAGCATAAAGCAGCATGGAAAAAATACGGATGCTCTATAATGTCAGATAGCTGGACCGATGGTAAGGGTAGATGCCTCATAAATTTTCTTGTCAATAGTCCTGCTGGCACATGGTTTTTGAAGTCTATTGATGCATCCGATTCCATAAAAAATGGCGAGCTCTTGTTCAATTATCTTAGCACGGTGATAGATGAAATTGGAGAAGAGAACGTTGTTCAAGTTATTAGCGATAATGGTTCCAATTATGTGAATGCTGGAAAAAGGCTAATGGAAAAGTACGAGAATTTGTATTGGACACCATGTGTTGCACATTGCATAGATCTTTTGTTGGAAGATATAGGAAAGCTGAAGATTCATCAAGAGACACTTGCAAAGGCTAAACAAGTTGTAAAGTTTATCTATGCTCACACTCTGCTTCTAACCTTAATGAGATCGTTTACAAAGAACAATGAACTTATTCGACCTGCAGTGATGAGGTTTGCAACTTCTTATCTCACTCTTCATAGCATCTATAAACAAAAACAAGCCTTACAAAGCATGTTTTCATCAGAACAATGGCATTCAAGTGTGTGGGCAAAAAAACCAGAAGGTATAAAAGCTCGAGATACTGTATTATTTGATCGATCATTCTGGGGTCGTGTTAAATATTGTATTCAGAATGTGATTCCACTTGTAAGTGTGCTACGTGAGGTTGATTCGGAAAAAAGACCTGCAATGGGTTTTATATATGAGTTGATGAATGCAACTAGAGAAAAAATTGCTTTCAATTGTAATAACAATGTGCAGAAGTACATGCCTATATGGAATAAAATTGATGCTAGGTGGAAGCCACAACTACACAGGCCATTGCATGTTGCTGGGTATTATTTGAACCCTCAACTTCGATTTGAGGATATATTTTCTTCTTGTGAAGGAGTAAAGGAGGGGTTGTACGAGTGTATGGACAAGATGTTGAGCTACAGAGACAGGCTTAAGGCCGATGTTCAACTTGACCAATATGATAGTGCAACAGGAGAGTTTGGGAGTCGTATTGCAATTGACTCAAGGAAGTTGCGTTCTCCAGGTAAAACATTTTATTTTTATTAGTGCAATTAAAAAAATCAACTTCTTTTTATGTGATATTTTAAAGTGTTGCTTATTTTTTGGTGTGTGATTTGTTTGGTAGCTGATTGGTGGACAAGATTTGGGAGCAAAACACCGGAATTGACTAAATTTGCAACTCGTGTGCTAAGCCTAACTTGTAGTTCTTCTGGCTGTGAAAGAAATTGGAGTTCATTTGAAATGGTAAAATATTTTTTGTTTGTATATTAGTTAATTTATTTAATTAGTATGTCATTCTCATTGTTTTTTAATGCTAGATTCATACAAAGAAAAGAAATAGGCTTGAGCATAAAAAACTAAATGCTCTAGCTTATGTGATGTACAATACCAGACTACGTGAAAGAAGTATTAGAAGAAAGTTGCAAGGAATTGATCCGATTGTTATTGAGGAGGTTGATTCAGATGATGAGTGGATTACTGAAAAAGAAGACCCAGTGCTTCCTAATGATGCATCGTGGCTTGATGATGACAATTTGTTTGATGTAGAAGTGATTAGGCAAGTTCCTTCTGAAGCATATGATATGGGGAGTAGTTCTCGTCATAATACCCCTGTCAGTGCTAATATTTCTTCAAGTCGACCACAAAAGAAAACAAAGACAACTGAAGCTTCTAGCAGTACGTCTCCTTTATATATATATATTATATATAATATATTCGATGTATTGAAAAATATTATTTACATTTGAGATTTTTATTTGATTAGGTCGACCTCGTCGCACATGAGAAAGCAGTGAGGCATGCACAAACCTTGATGAAGATGAAGTAGAAGATTTAGAAGGTCATTTTGAAAGAAGAGCAAATGAAGAAATAGCTACGCTTACCGACGTTGAGATTTTAAATGGTCCTTATATTCAAAATAGGGGAGTAGGCGTGAATGAAGAAGATGATCTTTTAGATGATGATATGTTTGAAAGTGACTAAGTAAGCCAATGAGTTACGTAAGACTTATTTTAGTTTGGTAGTTCATAGTTCGCAACTTTCAATTTTCTTCTCGTATGGTTCTTTTGTGAAAGCGTTTGTAAATGCTCTTTGAGACTTCGTAGGACTTGAGTACTTGACTAATATTTTTGAGTTTTGCATATGAGCAATTTGGTTTAAGTTTTAAGTTAAGTGTATTTTGAATATTTTGGAGGTTATAAGTTTATTATTTGGTTCTATTTCATATTTTTTGTATTATTATATACTTATTTATAATATTATAGTACTTAAAATAAATAAAATGCCAACTTTTATTGGGCTTACGCCCGGCACCTCGAGGCTTACGCCTCGCCCCTAACTATGAAAAACGCCTCGCTTACGCCCAACGCCTTTCACAACACCCATATATATATATATGGGTTCTATTGTGAAGAATCTCATGTTGGTATATGAGATTAACTCTAATCTAGTACATCCAGTAGAAAATCACGATGAAGCGTAGAAAATCACGATGAAGTGTGATAGCACTCGTAGACGTGAAGGTAAAGTCTCGTAAAGTTGCCTTCTAGGACCATTTTTTCCTCGAAAAGCTTTTTCTAAAACACGAACTTATTATTATATTTTAAAAGGTAGGCTCATAAAGTTTAATGATTACTTTTTAAAGATATATCAAGTACACTTCTCTCATTTAACATTACATCTACACTCTTTGGAAAATTACTAAACTATAATAAACTTGGAAGTTTATAATTATATCATCTAATATTTTAGTTTGCAATGCAATTTTCCACACCTCATGTGAAGCTCCTATAACTACATCAAACCTTTAGGGGTAGATATATTATCCTATGAATATATACATTTATTTGTACAATCGATAAATTTCATAAACACACACGTGACTTAACTCTGTCTAAGTGAAAAAATGAACTATAATCATTTTATCCTCATAACAAACTTGTATTTTCTACCATTTATACTTGATCAATGTACAACTATATATCGATACTGATAATACCAAATCAGAGTGGGAACTAAAAGAGAATTATCGAGTATTTAAAAGGAGATTTCGATACTCTTTTCATGTAGTAAACAGAGATGACCGAGATTGGATAATTGAATTTCAATGTAAATATAAGGTAATTTGGGTACATTGGATGTATAAGTGAACTTAGAGATAAAATCCGACCTTCCCACGTATCAGGGTTGAGAATCAAATCAATCGTAGTTCACAAAGAATCAAATCAATCGTAGTTCACAAAGAGAAGAAGTGGTCGTGAGGTAGAATTGAGGCTTATATATGAATACTGGCTCTTATTTATAAGTGATAATCCTTACTTATGAGGAATATTGTATTAAATGAAGGCTAATCGTTGAGTTTTTGGCCCCAGATCTTGTTAGCTCCTTAGCGGTCGTGATCGATTGTAACATGAGGCTAAGTACGCTTCATGGTTGTACGCCCTTTTACTACAAAAAAGTATTTTTTTCGAGGTATAAAGTCATTTTTACCCCTCGAATTATTTATGCGGTATCATTTTCATAATTTTATATAATATATATTTATATATATTTGTATGTAATATACATATATAGTTTAATTTAACTTTATTCAACATTTTTATGTGCAATGTTACTTTTTGTTTTTTTTTTTTCAAATGCCGACAAGCTAGTCCACCCACTCTCGCGTATGATGTGATTTAGATTTTTCTTTCCTTTAAGTAGATATAATAACATAATAAAGAGGAGTGCATACTCTATGATGTACCAACACTGTGAAATATAATTTGTTGTAATGTTTGATACATGTTAGACACCGACACACCTTCAACTTGTGTTAGACATGTAATGGGCTCGCCTCAGTAAAAGAACTGAAAACTAATTCAAACCCATCACGACATAAACGAGTTAGGGGAAAAAATCATTGCTTGTCATAGTTTGTAGTTAAAACTTCTGTTTTTATAAGAGAAAAACAGTAATAGATCAAAAATTAAAAAGTAAATGCATAAAATAATAAATTTATAAAAGTTAAGCACGTCAATTTAAGATTTCTGTTTGTTTTTAACATTGAGATTATAACTTAAACGGGCTTTTTAAACTTAATATTAGTTGATAACTTAATTTTCACACTCACAATTTTTTTTTTTTTGCATTTAAGTGTGTTTATTTTCAACTTTTTACTTAGACATAAAAGTAGATTCGTGCATGGTAGGGTGCCCGTACCCTTAGAGAATCAAATTATGGTATCTATGTATTTGAGTATGAAAAAGAAATTCACTTTTCCATTCCTTTTTTAGTAGGGTAACCACACAATGTACCTCTACCTAGCGGGTTGAGGGTACCCTAGATTTTTTATATTTTTTTTTTTATATTTTTAAAAATAAAATATACTTAAATATGCGCCATATGAGTAACTGTTAAGTAAAGAAAATATATGCTACAATTTGTATTATTAGGATAGTTAACTACTAAATACTTGTGATTTAGGTGTATGTTTATTTGGATTATAAATTAATATTATAGTATAAAAGGAAATGTGTATCATAGAGGGTATGAGAAATAGATAGCAAATACGCGTTCTCATACTTGCACCCACCTTAAAACCCTCAGGCTGTGCATTTTAGGGTATGTACAATTGAATAAAACCGACCCTACAAAAAATTTATAGAGTTGGGGAATGATTATCAGCTCCCGTTGCCTACCTCAACATAAAAGTATTATGCAATTTTAGTGATATTAAATATAAGAAAATACAGCATGAGTTGTATCATATGTTTACTTTTCAAAAATCTCATATTCTCCTTGTCGTGTTGTACACGTGTCTATGTTTACATGTTTATAATTTATAATAAAAATTGAACTGCTATATTTGTATTGACTCGTAAAAAAACATTAGATTTTCTTTCGATTTATCCATATATTTTCTGCAATCTTCATTTTACCATTACCCCACCATAAAAGATAATTCTTTTCCTTTTTTTATTCTCATCTTTATGAAATTTGGAATTTAATGTAATTCCTCCATTGGCCATTAGAGAGTAGAGACTTATATGTAATAGTGTGTTGTACACAGACTTATACCTCTACTATCTCTCTCTCTCTCTCCACACACAGACACACAGACTTATTTACCATTTAATTTTTGTTAAGACACAGAAACCGTTCTTGTTAAAAGAAATTGAATTACCCTCAAAAGTCAAATTAGATTCAATTCAAGGGTTTGCCGTCAGGCCCACTACACCCACAACGGGCCACAAGGCAAATACACTCTCAGGTTGGAAGGAAATAAAATTTGACATTTTTATTTATTTATTTATTGATGATTATTGGGAATTCACACAATCCATTGCAACACTGATATTTGAGTGTCTATTTTGATTTTGCTGAACAATATGTTCAATTTTGTAAGTGGGTTTCATTGATTAGGGCTTATTGAGGCTGAAAGGTGATTCCTTTTTGGCACATTAATGGTTTTTAACTCATTACAAGATTTGGGTTTTTGAGATTTAAGTATTTTTTCAAATATTGGTGTCTGTTTCATTAATGTTGAAAAGATCTTGTCTTTTGTTTGCAGTGGGTGGTGTGGCTGCATTTGGTTGACATTTTGGTCAGTGGAAATTGTGGGACTTCATATTTGTAGTTGATTAGTGCACACATCAGGGAATTAAAGAGAAAAGAGAGATGCTTTACTATCTACTTTGTTAATTAGGCGGTGAGCGAGTTTGGGCATTGGCATTGATTGTATATAGAGTTTGAGCTGAAGTGATTCATACATTATGAGCAGAAGAGTGCGAAGGAAGGTTGTTAGGAAGGGTAAAGATAGCGCGGATTGCCCTGGCATTGACGAGAATTTGACTCTGGATGACAAAGGTGTGCTTGATTGGACTAGGTTACCCGATGATACAGTAATTCAGCTATTCTCGTGTTTGAGCTACCGTGATCGAGCTAGCTTCTCGTCGACCTGCCGGACATGGCGGACTCTGGGTAGTTCTCCATGTTTGTGGCAAGGGTTGGATCTGCGGTCGCACAAATGTGATGCTAAAGCAGCAACCTCCCTCGCCCCACGGTGCAAGAATCTGCAGAACCTTCGCTTTCGCGGTCCTGAATCTGCTGACTCTATCATAAATCTTCAAGCAAAGAGTTTGAGGGAGATTAGTGGTGAAGGTTGCCGCAGATTAAGCGATGCAACACTCTCTGTACTTGCGGCGCGGCATGAAGCACTGGAGTGCCTACAAATTGGGCCAGATTTCTGTGAAAGGATCAGCAGCGATGCAGTAAAGGCAGTTGCCATCTGTTGTCCGAAGCTGCAGAAACTACGTCTCTCGGGTATTCATGAAGTGGACGCAGATGCAATCAATGCTTTGGCAACACATTGTCAGAATTTGACAGATATTGGATTCATTGACTGCAGAAAGGTGGACGAGATTGCCCTGGGAAATGTTGAATCAGTTCGTTTCTTATCGGTTGCGGGGACACTGAATATAAAATGGAATTTGGTTTTGCAACATTGGAGTAAGCTGCCACACCTTACAGCCTTAGATGTTTCCAGAACGGATATTATCCCTAATAGCGTTTCAAAATTATTTTCATCCTCGTGTAGTTTGAAGGTCTTATGTGCTCTAAATTGCCCGGCTCTTGAGGAGGATGCGACCTTTATCTCCAATAACAATCATAAAGGTAAAGTGCTGCTGGCTGTCTTCACAGACATTCTCAAAGGAGTAGCTACCCTATTCGTCGATATGCCAAAGAATAACGGGAATATTTTCCTGGATTGGAGAAAATCTAAACTCAAGGACAGAAAGCTAAATGATTTCTTGAGTTGGCTTGAATGGACCATTGCCAATTCTCTTTTACGAATTTCTGAGAGTAATCCGCCTGGTTTGGATAATTTTTGGCTCAACCAAGGCACAACATTGTTGCTTACCTGCATGCAGAGTCCACAAGAGGAAGTTCAAGAAAGGGCAGCCACAGCTCTTGCAACTTTTGTTGTAATCGATGATGAAAATGCCTGTATCGACATTAAGAGGGCTGAAGCAGTTATGCGAGATGGTGGCATACACCTTCTCCTAACCCTTGCTCGGTCATGGCGGGAGGGGCTTCAGTCAGAAGCTGCTAAGGTTGGGTTTCTAGTTCAGAGCTTTTACCAAATCTATATTTCTGTCTTATCTCCATTCTATCAGTGTTGTTGTCTTCAGAAAATAGAAGGATAGTTATAGTTCTAGTGATTAATTCTGCATCAGAGCTCTGTCATCAGCTGTAGTGAGTAAGATGGATTCTAAATCCTTGAGTTTGTGTTTAGGCTATAGCAAACTTATCGGTGAATGCTAATGTTGCCAAAGCTGTAGCAGAGGAAGGAGGCATCGATGTTCTTGCCAGTCTTGCTAGATCTGTGAACAAATTGGTTGCAGAAGAGGCTGCTGGAGGACTGTGGAACCTTTCCGTTGGTGAGGAGTACAAGGTACTTGTCCTTTACATGCTTCTCAATTCTCTCGAAAGATATCTTGTATGTTACTTTCATATCATGACAGAGAGAAATCTCCTTTCCAGGGGGCCATTGCTGACGTTGGCGGAGTACAAGCTTTGATTGATCTTATCGTCAAATGGTCAAAATCCACTAACGGTGAAGGAGTGCTGGTATATACATAGGAATAAGTATTCATATTCACTATTCATTTATTCGTACATTTAAGCTGTGTTATATTGGCGCAAAAACCAAATTACTTAAAAATACTGAGGGGTAGTCCTTTGCTTGGTTTAGGAGCGTGCGGCTGGTGCACTGGCGAATTTGGCAGCAGATGATAGGTGCAGCATGAAGGTTGCTTCAGGGGGTGGTGTCAATGCTTTAGTTATGCTAGCTCGAAGTTGCAAGGTTGAAGGAGTGCAAGAGCAGGTATTATGTTGTAAAAGAATGTTATGGACGACTGAATGCTTGACACGGCTTAGCATACCATTTTGATGTTCTACATTTTTATAATACTACGGGAATCCTTGATTTCTTGTTGGTACGCCATATAGTAATTTTGCAAAGTATGCATTCATATGCTTCGAGGTGTCCTCTTCAGATATATTTTGTGATTTGGGTTTTAAAATTATGTGATGCTATTCTAAGGCTACTTCTACCCTCTTAACTGTCCTATGACAAAAAGTCTTCTTGCATATTGAGAACTGAAAATATATCTACTTTCTGCTCAATATCCCTTCATGTTGTTTCTCAGGCAGCTCGTGCATTGGCAAATTTGGCTGCTCATGGTGATAGCAATAGTAACAATGCAACTGTAGGACAAGAGGCTGGAGCTGTTGAAGCTCTTGTGCAACTTATTCGCTCTACTCATGACGGTGTTAGGTTATTTATACTTCGAATGAGGATCCAAGTTCTTTACATGTTCAGGTTATGGTAATAGTTTGGTTTATGGGATGATTGTGATAACGAAAAATATTTCCTACAGGCAAGAAGCTGCTGGTGCATTGTGGAATTTATCGTTTGATGACAGAAATCGAGAAGCAATAGCGGTAGCTGGAGGCGTCGAGGCATTGGTATGCTTCTCTCTCTCTCTCTCTCTCTCTCTCTTTCCTTTTTGTTCCTATGTTTCTTTCGAATTACCTCAATCTTGCAACTGGTAATATATCTGAAAGCTTTGATTAAGAATAAGAGAAATAAAAAGCGTTGTCGAAAGAGTTGATTCTGTACTGAAGCTTGTTTTAGATGATTTGTTTGTGAAAAGAACCATGAGATTCTAGGCCATTAATGAGGACACGAAGGAGTATGAGGAAGTTGGACGTAAGAATAATATAGTAAACTAAATTTTATGAACATTATGTGTGCTCTTGACCATGAAATTAATTTAGGAGTTCATACTATCTGTTTGTAGTAACTTATAGTTGTTATCTGTACATGGTTGGAACTCGTAAATTTGATGCTTATCTCACTCTAGGTTTCTTTGTGTTTGCTAGGTTGCTCTAGCTAATGCATGTACAAATGCTTCTCATGGCCTTCAGGAGCGGGCTGCAGGTGCGCTTTGGGGATTGTCCGTGTCGGAAGCAAATAGGTAAGGACCCAGAATTCTGTACTTTTATTCCCTTTATGGATGTTTTTGTTTCTACTGATGATCTTTGATATTATTAAAATTTTCCAGATTTATTTTGCATGATACCGAATCAGCTCTATGCACATTCGACATTCTTGTAGTTGAGCTAGGCAAGAATATATGTAGTTTGAGATCTGTCCAGTAGAATTCTGATGCTGAATCAGGTCAATGCTTAAAATTTAAGGCTGCAAAGTACGTGATTAAAGTTCATAGTATTTTCTAAAGGATTTGATGGAAAAACAGTTTTTCCGATTTAGTATCTTCAGACATAAGTTACCAAATTCCTGACTCAATTCCAGCCATCTTCAACAAGTCAAGCTCTCTTTCAAAAATTCTCCAGCAATTGTGCATAGAGCCCTTGTGGACTTGCATTCTAGATAAGATAGTTCCGTGTAGAACTGGGTATCTTAAATATAATCAATCATGAAGATGTGTCATGCACTTCATATCTTATTTTTAATCTAGAGTTGAAGCTTGATTTTGTTTCTAAGTTTGTCTTTCTTTTTATATATGTTGCAGCCCATTTTTGCTACTAAATTTCCGTCTCTCGTCTTCTGCTATAATATTTGTGTACCCAAATGTAATCTGCAGAGGCTTTAATCTATAACACGTTTCATCAGCTTACAAATGTTTTCATCGAACTTCAGTTGGCAGAGTTACATCTTTCTTGTGTAGTACCAGCATATGTCTTGCTATGACTGTTCATGCTGCCTTAAATCTTTTTGGCCTAATTATCAGGATATTCAGACCAATTAGAATCCAAAAAAAATTGTATAGTTATCTTGTTTTTTTTTTAAAATTTAATCCATCATTATAGGGTGAGAGTTTAATACTTGTGGGGGCGTAGTAGTAGATAGACTAACTCGATTCATACTGATCGACAGTGTAGTGTACTGTACGCGACATTGAAGAAAGGTAGAACAGGAGAGAGGACTGACAGTGACATGTTGCTGCTTGTTTTAGATATAAATTTTTCATGTTCCAACACAGTAAGATCAAATATTATTTAGTTCTTCCTTCATTCAACAGCTTGAGAATCTATCACTCTCACCACATTCTGAATCACATTCGACAAGGGTTTTTTCTTTATTGTATCTATGGTGGATAACTTATGCGTTAAACATTTTTTTTTCCTTAATAGCATTGCTATTGGTCGAGAAGGAGGCGTGGCACCACTAATAGCGCTAGCTCGATCAGATGCTGAGGTATCCTTGTTACAAACTTAAGTACAGCCTCTGAAATTCTATCTCAGTTTTTATCCAACAATTCAATCAAGATTTCTCCTTTTTGAAAAGTATTGACCTCTCAATTTTATCAATTAGACAAACTTATCCCGGAGATAGAAACAGGGTTGTGCTCTTCATGCTTGTTTATGAGGCACATCATTGTAATATTTCTTAGGAATAATTACATCTTTACTCCCTGAAGTTTGAATAATAACAATAACACCTCCTAAAGCTTTAAAATGACTAAAAATGAAGGGGCTATGTTTTTCAAATTTCAAGAGGCGTCTCTGTTATTATTCAAACTTTCTAGAGAATGTTTTCGCAACTGTCAAGGGTCAGTGGGACGTGTTTTGTAATTAGACCAAACCTTAGGGGGTGTAAGCGTAATAATTGCGTTGTTTTTATTGTCTTTAGGATTTTAAACTGATCTTCACATGTGCATCAACTTTCAGGACGTACACGAGACTGCTGCAGGAGCTCTTTGGAACCTCGCGTTCAACCCTGGAAATGCTCTCCGCATTGTGGAGGAAGGGGGAGTTCCTGCCCTTGTTCGTCTTTGTTCTTCTTCTGTGTCGAAGATGGCTCGCTTCATGTCAGCATTGGCACTGGCTTACATGTTTGATAAAAGGCACGTAAAATCTCCTCTATGTGAATATTTGTTGATAATTCTTGAACCCCTTTGTTTGGCTAATAATACAGGTTCCAATTTCCGCCCGACTAAACCCCTGTAAAGATGATTAACTTTGGCCTTAACTGATATCTTCCATCTTGTAGAGCAGAGAGTACTTTGTATGATCGTGATTGTTTTACTCTTAAAGGTTTAACAATTAGAAAGATATAGCAAATGAGAGAGGAAATTATCGTTCTGCTTGCATTTGCCAACTTTTACAGCAAGCTGCTGGCCTTTACTCTTTAAGTGAGATTGTTAATTTGCAAATTTCTGGCAGAATGGATGAAATTGCCCTGATAGGAACGTCAACAGACAGCACTTCTAAGCGTGCTAGCTTAGAAGGTGCTAGAAGAATGGCTTTAAAAAACATTGAAGCTTTCGTCCTCACCTTTGTAGATCCTCAAGCGTTTTCTACTGCTGCTGCATCATCAGCACCTGCAGCGTTAACACAAGTAACAGAATCAGCTCGTATTCAAGAAGCTGGTCATCTCAGATGCAGGTCCTCCCTCTCCCTATATAAATATATATATACATATTATACATATGTATGTGTGTGTATACAATGTGTTGTTCGTGATACATGATTTTTATGAATTTCTTTATTATGGGTATACTCTAGTAAAAGATATGTTTGATAGGATTTTACCTACTTCCTTAGCAAATCGGTTGACTATGCGAAAAGAAGACAACTTTCTCACTTCTTGCCTCAATCATGGTTTTCTTATTTTTCTTTCCTCAATCCTGGTTTGGTAATAATATACGAGGAACATTTTCGGGTTTTTTTTTTTGCCAGTTGATTTTTATCTCGAACTTTTATTGTCTTTTGCCTCATTGTGTCTGATATTCGAACACTCTTCCTCAGTGGTGCTGAGATTGGACGATTTGTCACTATGCTACGAAATCCTTTCCCCACATTGAAATCATGTGCCGCATTTGCGCTTCTTCAGGTGCATCACTATCATATATCTAAGACATGAAATAATTGTGGTCACAAATATGTGACATACATTCATATTTCCTTACTAAAATTGAAATTTGAATTGTAGTTTACCATCCCTGGTGGTCGGCACGCTATGCATCATGTGGGGCTTCTCCAAAATGCTGGAGCTCCACGCGTGCTACGGGTTGCTGCGGCAGCAGCCAGTGCCCCGCTTGAAGCCAAAATATTTGCACGAATTGTAATGCGAAACCTTGAGCACCATCACAAAGAATGTCTAATCTAAAGGATCTCCGCAAACATGAGCACAAAGCTCAATCTACATCTCACTTGGGTTGGAGTTGATCGCCGTAGCGGCTCGCCGCTTTCTTGGCAGCAGAAAGCTGTAAGAAGTATCTTTTGCTGTATAAAGCTCTCGTACATCGTAAGGGTCAGGAGGTTTTTTTATCTTTTATTATTTTTTTGACATAGTCATGAGCATGATATATAAGTTTTACAAGGTAGATTGGGTGCAAAAAATGGTACTCTACTACTCTTTTGAGTTTATTCTTTTTGGTTTTTGTGGCTCTTGGTAAATAATTTTGACCTTTCTTGGGGGTTGCTAGTATCTTTGTGGTTGAGGTATAACTTCTAATGAGTATTTTGATTGTACTTACTTGATTTGTTACTCTTTAACACAAAAAGGAAAACCTTCCCAAGATCAACATGCAAACCAAGAAGGTCGCATGTAACCGAGTTTTGCCTAGTGTAGTTTCATCGACTGGCAAGGTTTAAAGACGACTATATAGCACCACGAAGGTTCGCCTAGCTTATGAGCAGCGGGTGTGGGTTCTTATGTAATTGAAAAATGAAAGTAGGTAGGAGTTGTATAAGTATTAGAGAATATGAAACTGCAAACTTAATTTTTTCTTTGAGTAAACAAAAACTGAATTGCATTAATGAATTTCCAGAAAATGCATAGAGAAACCACTTAATAGGTAGATAAAACAGAAGCATGAATTTAACTTTTCAAAACCATAATTATGCTTCAATTCTTGAAACGCATGATTAAAACAAAATTTGAAAAGTACTCCATTAAATTTATTAATTCCTTATTTTTCAAGTTTCCCTTAGATTTATTGTTAACATTTTCTTAAATATTAATTATTTGAAATACTATGGCAAGTAGTTAGAGTTATTTTAGAATTCACGATTTTAACAATACATTGGAGTTCGAATAATAGATAGACACACACAACCAGCATAAGAAAAAAAAATTAATTTTTGCTATCTTTCACGTTATTTATCATCTAATAAATATTTTTTCCAACAAAATTCCTACTAAAACAACTATTAGACTTACTCACTGGTTCCCATTATGATAGATGATAGATGATATAAATCAACATTATATAGTATATAGTTACACAGAGATGGAAAATAATAATGTTTTTCTTCATTTCTTTGCTTTCCACTTTTCTTGGACACCAAATTAAGCATAAAAGAAAACTAAGAAAGAACAAATTTCGTCGCCCAATGAAAAGTAAGCAAACGTCAGAAAATTTTCAACTGCAACAAATTTTGTACATTTATGCATTAATGACAGTTTCTACTCGTTTAATTCGGAAAATATCCAGAGGTTTGAATAATTTGATATGATATAGACAAAACTAAAAACGTTCTCAAACTTTCACTGAAATAATTTGCTTGTATGGACTGCCCATGCAACCGCCTTTTGTGCAACCTGGCTAGGTTGCTCCCCGATTTGAAGGAGTTTGCCTTATGTGATATTAGTTGTGCGTATACAAGACTATCTCGCCAGTCCCGACCTCGCACCCACGCTGTACATTTTCTAATTTCGGCTAGGGTATAAATAAAGTTGCTACTGTACATTTTTTTTACTAATTATTAATTTTATGTTTGTTATGAAAACTCCAATTTTTTCATATCAAAATACTCTAGAAAATTCTCTTTTTCAATATACTAATTAGAAATGATTCTTTGGTAGCCCAAAGAAAACTAAAGGGAGTTTCCAATTGCAACAAACGCAGTTAATTTATTAATGAAAGTTAGATGGTATTTACAAACTCTTGAAAAAAAAATCTTATAATAAACTTTTTATTTGGATAAGCATTTTTGAGGTGTTTGCAGGTTTTCAGTCACTGAAAACTAGATACTACCTAAGCCTCAAAGCTGACGTGGGGTTTTTGGCTTATATGGTGGTCTTTTTCAAATGAAACAATTGATTATTTCCAAATTCTAAGAACTCTCAACTTTTAAATTAAATTGTTTTTGAAAATTAAATTAATTAATAAATTTATTTATGTGGAAGAGTTTGCAAACACCATCTAAGTTTTCTATCTAAAATGTTGATAAATCTTCATTGTAATATTTTTTTCATTATTTTCAAAACATTTCAATTTTCTTTTACTATCTAAATATATTCCAAATAGACCCCAAAAATCAAACTTTAATATATGTATTTTTAATTAAAGGCCCCCACCCACCCACCAACCAAAAAAAGCACACGAGAGAATAGCCAAATAAGGAAAGAAGTAAATGAAAAGGAAACATATTAAAAACAAAAGAGAGACAAAAGGAATAATATTATGATAACAAAATATGATTGACACAGTTTTGACTGATTTGACAACTTCAGATATTATTCAAAATATAAAAACTATTTATCACTCTCTCTCTTTCAGAACCTTCCACTACAAGAAAACACACACAGATTTTGCCAACAACGAGAATTCGATTGAGGTATATTTCTTCTCTTGATTCTTTGAACTCCCTTTAACTCTAATTTAAAAAGGGTTCTTTTAATTTTTGTTTTTTATTCAGAATTAAAATAAAGTTTGTATCTTTTCTGATTTTGGATAACATGGATTCTACTTTATAGGACGTTTCTTTAAAAGGGTTATTTTTAATTTAATTTCTTGTGGCCTCTGATTTCTTGAGATGGGATTTTTAGTTATGATTTTTGATTTCAAGATTGGATTTTTACTTGGGGTGTGTTAGTTTCTCTTTTGATGGTTATCAGAGTTTAGAGAGATATACACACAATTAGAGTGTTTGTGTGTGTTTTTCTGCTACTGAATTGATTTGGTTTTTCAATTTATGTGTTCGAGATGCAAATGACTCGATAGACTTTAGTCGTGAGGCTTGGCTCACCGAAAACCAAAGTCTAACCTCGTGTTCTTGTTTTCACCTTTTGCGTTGTTGGCGATTTTCTGGATGCATGGTTTTTCTATATGAAATAGTTGATTGACCATTGGTATTGTTTACAGAGGTGCTCTGCTTATTCTTGTATGTCAGACAAGCGTAAAACGAGCTGATTTATGTTGAACAGCTCGATGGGTCCAGCGATAGATTTTGGACAGAGACTAGAAGTAAAGATGGATAAGGTAAACGATTCTTTTGCCCAAGAGCTCGAAGACGAGCTTATGAAATTTACAAGTTATGAGGACTCTCGAGCTGCAGCACACCTGGTTAAACAGAATGAGGAGGATCAAAGGAATGTTGATGTTGAAGTCAACATAACGGAACAGACAAAATCCAGTGGCCACAATGTGATCGAAGCAGAAAGGGAGGAGACGACTGAATGCTCAAGTTCGTTTAGTGGAAGTGGTTCTGAAGTTGAGAATGGCGTGGGTGAATCCGAAGTTTTGTCTAAATTTTTTGCAGATGCTGAATCAGCACTTGGTATCAATGGGGTTCGTGGATTTTTAGGGACAAGGTACTATTGAGAATATGAAGTAGCTTTGCAGGCTTATTTTCCATTTCATATTTTTGCCATGATTTAGTTGACAGACAATATGATGTATCTTCTTTTGTCCTTCCAACACTGCTAGGTAGTAATGTGAAGGCCTTTGATGATGTTTTTACAATTAAGTGCATTGGACTATAGAAGAACCACTTTTCATCCTTGGCACAAAGTATAAGAACATAACAAATCGAACATGTTAAGACTGAAATCTGCATTTTAAGTTGTAGTTCATATCCTCAGTCGGGTGCTTATACATGTATATTATTCATGCATGACGCGTTATTCTCTGAATTTTCTGATCCTTAGGAAGAAAAAGCCAACAACTCATTGGAGGTTGTATATTCAACCTCTCATGTGGCGATGTAAATGGGCTGAATTGCAAATTAAGAAATTCGAAGCACAAGCCCAAAAATACGAGAGACAACTCAAGGAATACACTCAGCAAAAAGATCTGCAGTTAGGGAACTGTACATCGGAAAATGTTGGTGTTAAATCACTTCCTTTTCCCTCAAAGGCTACTGAGAGTCGGCTCTACAGAAGGAAGAAGAGAAGAAGAATAGAAACAACAACAGATGTAGCAGCATATATGTCAAACCATAACCTTTTTTCTTGTCATGGTACGATTTCCTTCTTCGCTGTCACATTTTTTTTTCGCCTTCTGGTTTGTCTCAGTTAAGAATTTGATACATGGGCTTTTTCTGCAGCTAATAGGAAGTGCTCTACCGAGTCTGCCTCTATGCACAATGAGTTTAGGAATTCAGGTGAAAAATGATGCTTTACTTCATCTTGATTATCCTTGTGTATGCAAGTTGAACTGTAGGTTGAGTAGTGAAGACATAGAATTATTTTCCTTGTTATTTGTACTACTGAGAGTCCGAGACTAGTAGATATTTAGTATATATTCTCTGGATTCATAATATTTTCATGGTGCTTTGATGTTCAATTTGAGTCCCTCTCTCCTGCCATGGTACTTTATCACAAGTATTTTAAAGTATTTGCCGTGTTTGAGCAAGATGCTATTAGATTGCTCATAATTTTTGTTTGAAGATTCTTCGCTGAAATATTTTGTTCTGAAACGATAATCTTAAACATTTTTTGCAGTGATAGCTACTCAGGGGGCCGACACTGAAAACGATTATTGGGTCAATGATGAATCATTACCTCTTGAAGATGAAGGTGTTGATCATCCTTTTGAACGCATGCTTCAGAAGATCGAATTCTTACAATCAAAAGTAGCAAAGCTGAAGAGTAGAACTGATGAGGTGATGAGTGAACACGCAGGGCTGTTTTCATGTTCTGATGATGCGAGCTTGTCCATGACATGTAACGGCTTGACTGGCTCCCCACAAGACAGTGATTTTCCGTGTAGTGAGGGCGCAATGCTAGGGACTTATATCGCATCACAGCTTATATCGGAGTATAATAAGGGTGATGTACGTGCAGCTGAAAGTGCAGTGACTAGTCATGCTGAGGGTGTTCTGGATGAAAATGAAAACAATGATTTTTCTTGGTTTACAGATGCAATGGCTAATGTGAGTTTCATCCACTGGTGCCCTTTCTTGCACCTTATCACCTCTCTACTCTTTAATATACTTTTCATCCAATACCATAAATCTACTCTTCGACTGACTTATTATTGGTGTTATTACGCTGGTTAAAGTTTGACGTAAATATATTTACCGATAAAAAAGAACGTAAAGATATTTAGGATGCTATTCTGTCTTGATCCATGTTTTCTGTGATTCTTATGTCTACTGTTCAACTCTCAATTTCCCATATTCATCTGGTGCACGTATTTGATGAAACGTTCTTATGATGCATGTAAAATTCACGGCAGTTATTGGGTGTATTCTGAATTCGTAGCTGTTACCATTTCTTGTGACAGCAGAAAGCTGCTTCATCTATTTTATGCTTAGAAACAAATTATGTTTAAACTTGTTAAATGGCATTATCTGAAGTATTTGTAATCTGTTTTTGAAATGTTTGTACTTGTGGAATCCGTGCAGATAGAAGAGGAGGATGTCCTTATAGATAATCAGTGGTTGAAGGAAGAGATGAATAATTTTGAATTAGTGAGGATTCAGCCAACCCAAAGTCCTTTGGTGATGATGAAGGAGAGGCGGGAGAGCAAAGCTCCAGTTCTGGCTAAAACCGATATGGTTAGAGAAGATCAACCACCTGCAAATGTGCGTTCCATCTCAAAGCTTACGCCCTCTCAAAGCAAGAATAAGAGAAGAAAGGTGGCTGGCAGGCAGGGTTGAAGATTCAGTGGTTGATCATCACAGTTCCAATGAAGAAATATAGGAATTTGGTGTTGCAAATGGTTCATGGCGCAATTAAACTGGCAAATACCGCCGACTCGCGATGGAAGCTGTTGATATATTTTGTTTTATTCTTTAGTACATATATATGCTGCATAAATCTGTGTGGAGAAATTCAAAAGTTGCGCATAGTAGAATGAATGGCGAGTTTGTACACAGATTTCATGTAAGTTGCTCTTTGCTAAACTATGGCTCAGTTGTGCCTCTTGAGGCTGTAAGTTGCTCTTTGCTAAACTATGGCTCACTTGTGCCTCTTGAGTCTAACAAGTACACATTCAAATATTCTGTGGTGAAAAACACAGAAGCAGTAAAAACCAGGCGACATAATTATCTGGCCCAGACAACATACTTTTTCTGCAGCTCAAATGACAGTATATGACAAAGTGGTAGATAGGTATGACATGACAGTCGGTACAAATATGACAATAAGGATGATTTTGATCAATTTTAGTCGGGGGACAGATTCGCCTGTTCGCTCGGCCGCCATGGAAACAGGAGGCATTACTATTCCATTGATGAGAGTAGAGTCATCCAGCTTGCCAAGATTCACCTTTTTCTTCATGAAGTCAATGAAAACTTTCTTCTTTCCTAACTCTATAACTGCTTATTCTCTGAAACATGCCTGTTGATGCCAACATGAGTTAGAAGAAATTTAGGACAAGTATATTTATAATGCATAAGACAGGGAGAGAGACCTCAACTCCGCCTTGACAGAGAACATTATGATTGGTGGTAGTGTGCATTGAAACTTGAAAATACTGAAAGAGTCAATTCGAGGGCAAGACATTCTTTCAGAAACACCCCAATGCGAATAATCAGACCTTACTTGAAGATATCAAGAATTGACATATGGAATATCTTGGAACTTTTAATGTCCTTTTCTATCAGCTGCCTATGAAGTGTTCACATGAACAACCTCAACATTTCTGCTGTTTGTGAAACCTGAAATGTTTTTAAAAAAGAAAAGAAAAGAAAGAAGACGCTCAAGAGTCAAGATAACTAACACAACCAAATTTACAACATGAAAAAGATGAAACGAGCAAGACAGATTACTGACCTTTTCTCATGAAGTTCATAAAAGGGACCCATGGTGGAAATAATGACAAGCGTAAAGTGGTTTCCATGACAAATAAAATGAGGAAGAACAAAGTGTGAAAAGTGCTCTGAATTGGCTTGTTTGTGGAGGCGCTCGGTACAGGCAATGAATCCACTAACTGATTTCAGTATTAGTATATAGCCTGATTTTAACACTAGGTTTGCGCATCTTAGTCTTATTCTCCTTCATCACCAGTATTGAATCCACGGCCCCCGAAAGCCATATTACTGCATATAGATCGTGGAAATCCAAACCAATTGCATTATCACCAGAAACATTCCGAAGAGAGCGCTCTGAGTTGTTCTCGATATGATCTCTCGCACTCATAATCGAGGAGTAACTGAAGGTGGTTGTCAGGTCACAACACCAAATTGAGTAGTGCGAAGTTTAAGAAACATTGTTGCATAATGCTAATACCAAACCCAATCCCCCATATCTCCATCTTTCTTAAACCAATTTCCTCTAACTCCAACACTTTAGGCCTTACATTACCTTTGATGCTCACACAAGTACAGCATATTACTGATTATTAATTGGATACATTTATGACTCCCACCTGCAATACCAATAGACAATATTCTAATTCTTTTCATGGGGTCTTACGTTTTTATACTCAAACATCTGCCCCTTTACCTGTATGTTCAATACTTCCCACCATAGACGTGGCCTAAACTCAGAAACATACTCAGAACAGTGTCACCTAATCAACTTCACACTAAAACCTATACCTTTCTAGCTCCCTCTTGCAGCATCAGTATCTTGATTCATGTCATAAAGTTAGAAATCCTTCACACTTAGGCTTCACTTACTTCACAATCCAAACAGAAATACAGGTCTTGCCTGTTCATGTGCATCAACAATTGGTCCAACAACAAATGTGTAGCCTTCAAGTGGGGATGCAACTTATCACCAGCAACAAACTCGAGAACCTGACTATTGATCTCAATTGCACTACAGCCCACCTCTTTC
Source organism: Linaria vulgaris (assembly GCA_948329865.1). Classification (NCBI taxonomy): domain Eukaryota; kingdom Viridiplantae; phylum Streptophyta; class Magnoliopsida; order Lamiales; family Plantaginaceae; genus Linaria; species Linaria vulgaris. The sequence continues at coordinate 115,613,865 of OX415250.1, read as the reverse complement.
TTAGCACCTTTGGTCAACATTAACTTTTTGATTTGTTCCACGTCTCTCCATCTTCTCTCTGATGCATACATATTCCTCAACATGATGTAATTACCATCATTAAATGGCTCCATATTTATTGCCTTTTTCACCACCCTCTCAGCCCTGGCGACATCTTTAGCATAACTACAAGCAAATAAGAAAGAACTCAAAATGATTCCATTGGCCTCATATGGCATTTTCTCAATCAGCCTTTCAGCTTCCACCAAACGCCCAGCCCTACCCAAGAGATCGACTAAACAACCATAATGTTCAATTTTCGGAGTAAGCCTTAACTCCTCCATAGTATTAAACCATTTCTTCCCTTCTTCTACCAAACCGCCATGATTACAAGCTGATAGAACACCTAGCATGGTAATTTCGTTTGGTTTGAACCCCCTATTCTTCATCTCCTGAAACACTGCTAGTGCCACCTCGGCACATCCATTGAGTGCTAACCCATTAATCAACGCATTCCATGTACATGTTGCTCTTCCTTGGACATCATCAAACACTCGTCGCGCTTTCTCAATCTCACCACATTTAGCATACATATCAACCAGCGCAGTGCACACATTCGCAGATCTATCCAACTTCTTCCTCTTCACAAACCCATACACCCAATTCCCAACATCCAGAGCACCTAAATCAGCAATTGCTGGAAGAACGCTAACAACGGTAACATCATCTGGCTCGAACGTTTTCTCAGCAAGCAATTCCTGGAACAAGCGCAATGCTTCATGGGATTGCTTATTCTGGCAATACCCACCAATCATTGCATTCCAAGAATACAAATTCCGGTCAGACATGGCGTCAAACAACGAACGAGCTTCATCCACCTCACCATTACTACAATACCCATCAATCATAGTAGTCCAAGACACCACATTCTTCTCCGGCATAGCACTAAACAGCATCTTAGCCGACCCCATCTCCCCCAGCTTCACGAACCCATCTATCAACGCATTATTCGTCGCAACATCCTTCATATTCTCCGGCATCACAGCAAACAACCCTTTCGCAGTACCCATATCTCCACTCCTCACATATCCACTCATGAGCGCGGTCCACGACACCGAACTCCTCTCAGTCATTTCATCAAACAACTCTCTAGCAAAACCCATCTGCCCCAACTTCCCATACATATCGACCAACGAAGTCGCCACGTACAAATTCGACTGAAACCCATATCTCACCACATTGGCATGCACCTCCTTCCCTTCCCACATCGAAGAACTCAAGCCGCAACACTTCGCCAGCGTCGAGAACGTATAGTTATCCGGCGCAAATCCTTCGTTGCTCCGCCGCAAACCAACGTACAGAGCAATGGCTTTATCAAATTCGCGAGAACCCAAGTGGGATTTCATCATGGTGTTGCATAGGAAAGCGTCGGACTTTTGCGACATTTGATCGAACACTTTGTGTGCATGGGCCGCGCCGCACCGCGGGTCGGCAATGGATAAAGAGGTGATGAGCTTCGTAATGAGGTTGACGTTAGCTTGAAGGGCGTGTTGGAGAATAAAGGCGTGGATTTGGAGGAGGGTGGCTTTGTTGTTGTTTTTCTTTTGGAGGAGAAAAAGGCATTTTCTTTCTATTGAGCTCCATAGCCATGGCGACTGTGTTTCAGTTTTGCTCATTGCTTTGACTATCTAATGTATCCTCGTTGCCTTTATATTATTATAATTTTAGTTGTAAAAGTATAAGACTTGAATCCCACATCCCTATTGTATTGTATTTGCGTGAGGTTTATAAGCTTTTATGTTTTAAAATTTATTAGTTAGCTATTAAGGTTGGGTTTAACCTGAAATCGTGTCGGTAAGTAATATGGGTGTCAATTACTTGCGATTGGTACATTGATTGAGGACTCACCTCAATAGCTAGCTTTTTGGGTATTTTATTTTATTTTTTCAAAACAATTGGTATTTTTTTGAAAATTATTACATACAGCCAAGTGTCACTCCAATTAGACGAAGTATACACCAGCGTTTACTGATGCAACCGCCGATCATTTGAAACGTCGTCGTATCAGAGGCAAGCATGGAACTCGATTGTCGCAGTGATGAGGATGGCCTTACGATACTGCAGTTGAGGAAATGGGGTCCCTCTGAGTTTCGATATAGTCCTTCATCTTTTAGAGAAGGCCTTATTTCTCCGACGAGGAGGTTTTTGTTGTTGCTTTCAAATAGTTCTGAAGCATTGCTGCTTCCCTTAGTTAAAGATCAATGTATAAATGGTAAAAATCCTGAAATTACTTCTGATGGAACATGTTATGATTCTCCCAATTTTGTTCGGCCTAGTATTTTTGGTTCGGGGGAGAACGTGTGCAGCTCTGAGTCTGTAGAGTTAAATAATGATGACCGCTGTACCTCCGGAGCTAGTTTTTCAGAAACTGGAGGTGCATTTCTATCTGATGTCGCTTCTGTGACCTGGAGTCTAATTCGGAATACGTGTGATGAGCATGAAGACGAATCATTTCAAGAGCTACTTTTTGTTTGTGGAAAACAGGGGGTTGTTGTACATTCTTTCTCACAAGTTAGTAAATCTGGTGAAGTTGTAAAGCCTCCGCTGGAGCAAAATGCTGCGGAAGGGACGTGGGTAGAGTGGGGCCCATCAACAACCTTACCTCTCAGCTCAAAGGTTCAGGAAGATTCCATACACCATCTTGAGGTCTCTGAGGAAAAACTAAGTACTTTTCATGCAGAAGCTATGCATGATGGCCAGTCTTCAAGTATAACTCGAAAGATCTGGTTGCGCACTTTCTTGACTAAAGTTGAAACACAAATATCTGGTAATGATGTTTGTACCAAGTTTCCAAAGAGGCCATCGTTCACCCACAATATGGCCCTCTCGTTTAAGATATTTGATCAGGATTCAAAACTCTTGGACTTCCTCTCTCATGGCTGTTCCACATCATTGGATCAAGAAAAAGGCTCTCTATCAGTTTTGGATCCTATAATCAATAAAACAGCTATATACCCAAGTTCTTCCAGCTTGACAGTTAAGGATGATAGCGGATCTAACTCTGGAGGTGGTGGGATGAGCAGTATGTATAAATGCATCAAAGTGTTCTCCAACAATTCATACCACCTAGTTGGGTTTGCTTTCTCTAGGACTGACTCAACTCCTGCTGATGCAAGTAATTCAAATGATGGAAACTATAATAAAGTTCTGATTGCTGTGGCCAAGTTGGTTAACTGGGGAATCCAGTGGCTATTCTCAGCAAAGCTTGACGAAAATCAAGAAAAGAGCCCATTAGTTGAGTGGACAGACTTTAACTTTTCTTGTAAGTATCTTATCTGTCTTAGTACATCTGGCTTGGTCTCGTTGTATGGTGCCACAACTGGTGTGTATATTGCATCTCTGGATTTTGTAAATAATCGCAGTCTTGTCCATTGCCTAAGCTCTCAGGAGCGAGAAAAAGATAGCGATGTTGATAGTCAAATGCGTCAGAACTCATGTGACCAAGTTGGTAGTCTTTCTGGTAAAAGAAGGTTTAGAAGGCTCCTCATGTTTCCACATTTCTCTTTATTGGGCGTAATGGATGAATGTGGTGTAACCTATGTGACAGTTACTGATGACCATGTCCCGCAGAACCCCAGTTTGTTTGAAGAGGTTCTTCCTTATCGGTGCCATCCAAATCTTGGACTTTTAAAGAGGTGGGAGGTAGGAGCGTCTGAAATTGGCTATCAGAGGGCATTTCATAATATTCCTATGCGTGAGGATACAGATTTATTGCAGAGTAACAGACATCTAAAAAGCCAAGAAAGTAAGTATGGGAGTCGGTATGACTCACATGTCACAACATCCTCTGATATAGTCCAGATCATTACACAAAATAAGTTTCTGGGTTTTGACTTATCATCCTGCCTGACGAGGAAAGTTTTTCTTCCCCCGGTTGGATGTAAAGAAGATGATGTCATATGTTGTTCTTCTTTTGGAATTACTCGCCTCATCAGGAGACATAATCGTGAGAAGAAGTGGTGTAAAGTTGCGCATACAGATCTACAAATAGACTGCACCATGAATGATGAAACGATCCATATCATGCACGGTCGTGAGTCCTCTGCTGATGAGGCTGTTGGCTGCAACTTCGATGGATTTTTGTATCTAGTGTTAAAATATATAATGTGCACTGTGTTATATATTGCATGAACTGCATTCATGAAGAAAGAAGTGAAGTTTCAGAGTATATAATGTGCACTGTAATGTATATTGCAAGAACTGTATTCATGAAGAAATAAACCGCAGCATTCAATTAATCAGCTAACTAATCTGATGCTTTACATTGACTGTCCCCTATTTATATACAAATGAAAGGTACACCAGAACATGGAATAAATATAAAGTATTCTAACTAATATTCCTTTTGTCCAAAGTAAGTGTTTTATTTATGTTTATCAGCTTTATGCAGTAGATAAGCTCCCATACGCTCCCATGCTTTTGTCCAGTCAGTGCAGAATATTGTTTCCCATGCGGTTTGTCCAGTCTTGCAGAATATTTCCATGTGTAGTCCAGTTGTGCATAGTACTACTTCTGATACTCCCCCTCAAGGTGAGAGTATATATTATGTACTCCCATCTTGCACATTAATCCTTTTAACCTCTCGACACTTAAAGCCTTAGTGAAAGCATCTGCAAGTTGGGAATTCGTTGAGACATGGAATAATTTTATCACTCCTTGCTGTAACTTCTCTCTAGTGACGTGACAATCTATTTCAATGTGCTTAGTTCTCTCGTGAAAAACTGGATTGGAGGCAATATGAACTGCAGCTTGATTGTCACAATAAACTAGACCAGGATGTTCATGTTTGTCACCTAGATCATTGATCAATTGTTTTAGCCATACTACTTCACATACTGTTGTAGCAAGAGCTCTATACTCAGCTTCAGCTGAGGATCTAGATACTGTTTGTTGTTTTTTGGATTTCCAGGATACTAAAGCATCTCCAATGAAGACACAATATCCTGTTACAGATCTCCTTGTGTCAACACATGCGCCCCAATCTGCATCACAATAGGCTTTAATATGGATTGTGTTGTTGCTAGGGAAGAACAATCCTTGTCCAGCAGATCCCTTCAAGTATTTTACCACTCTGAGAGCTCCATCCATGTGTTGTTGTTTAGGATCACTCATATACTGGCTTAATGTTTGGACAACGTAGGATATGTCAGGTCTAGTGACAGCCAAGTATATGAGTCTTCCTATCAATCTTCTGAACTTAGTTGGATCGCTTAAAGTGTCTCCCCCTGACTTGGAATGCTTCAAGTTCTGTTCAATGGGGGATCCCAAAGGTTTAGCTCCAAGTAATCCACAATCGGAAATGATGTCTAAGGCATATTGCCTCTGATTGATAGAAATTCCTTTAGTACTTCTTGCCACCTCTATACCTAAGAAATATTTCAAGTCTCCTAAGTCTTTTAACTTGAAATGTTCCTTCAGATATGCTTTCAACTCATCAACTATCTGTTTACTGTTCCCACCAATTATAATATCATCAACATACACTAACAGAATTGTAGTGGTGTCATTAGAGTGTTTGATGAATAAAGAATGATCTGCTGCAGACTGAGTGAATCCTTGACTAATTATGATAGAGGTAAGCTTGTGATTCCATTGTCTAGAGGCCTGCTTTAACCCATATAAAGACTTATGCAAATGACAGTAGAGATTCTCCCCCTCAGGAGCAACACCAGGAGGAGGAACCATGTAAACTTCCTCATCTAGATCACCATATAGAAAAGCATTATTCACATCCAATTGTGAAAGATGCCAACTGTTAGCAGCCGCATAGGCTAAGAGACATCTCACAGTGGTGATTTTTGCTACTGGAGAAAAAGTTTCGAAGAAATCCCAACCTTCTTTTTGATTATATCCTTTTGCAACCAATCTTGCCTTATACCTCTCAACTTGTCCAGTAGAGGTGAGTTTAACTTTATATATCCATCTACACCCAATGGCATTCTTACCAGGAGGTAAAGGAACTAAGGACCAAGTGTTGTTATCATGCAAGGCATTGAGTTCAGTAGCCATAGCTTCTCTCCACAATGGATCTTGTTGAGCTTGCTCATAAGATGATGGTTCAGGATGAGAAGATACAGAAAAAATGTAATTGAAATAAGAAGGTGAAAGCTTGTGAAAAGATAAGTTAATAGGGTAAAGAGTACCTGTAGAATCATCACCAGTAGGAGAAGTCATAGGAGCAGCTGTAGAGTGAGCTAGGTTGTATTGGTAGTCTGCAAGATGTGAGGGAACCTTTCTAACTCTAGTAGAGCGCCTGAGAATGGGAGGAGATGGACTGTTTGGTGGTGAGGAAGTAGGAGAAGGGAGAGAATGTAGTGAATTCTCCTGTGATGGTGGAGAGCTGAGTGAAGGTGATAAATTAGGAGAGTGAGAGGAGGTAGGTGGTTCGGGAGGTGAGGAAAGAGGGATTGGAGTGTTGTGTGCTTCATAATCAATGTGCATGGGTAGAATGTGAGTATGAGGTATATTGGGAGAAGGAGTAGAAGTGACGGTATGAGTTTGATAAGGAAATATGTGTTCATAGAAGGTTACATCTCTGGATACAAATACAATGTTTTTCTCAAGATCATATAGCTTGTATCCTTTGATGTTGGCTGGATATCCAATCATGACGCATTTAGAAGCTCTAGGCATGAACTTGTTGTGAGGTTTAGGCATGGTAGCTGCATAACACAGGCATCCAAAAGTCCTGAAATGAGAATACTTTGGATGTTTTGAGTATAAGTGGTAGAATGGAGTGAGGTTGTCCAAAAGAGGTGTTGGTGTTCTATTAATGAGGTATGCTGCAGTGAGTACACAATCCCCCCAGAAGGATAGAGGAAGATTAGCATGAATGCGCAATGCTCTAGCAACATTCAGCAGATGTCTGTGTTTTCTTTCAGCAACAGAGTTCTGTTGTGGAGTGTACGTACAAGTTTGTTGGTGAGTCACACCATGAGTGTTGTAAAATTCAGGCATGTTAAACTCTTGTCCCTGATCTGATCTAAGAGCTTTAATATGTTTGTTGAATTGAGTAAAAACAAACTTGAAGAAATTATGTAGAATGGTTCTAGTTTGGCTTTTGTTAGTCATGAGATATAGCCATGTGAATCTACTGTGGTCATCTACTATTGTCAAGAAGTATCTAGATCTATTAGTAGATTCAGTACTAAATGGCCCCCAGATATCCACATGAATCAAATCAAAACAATTATCACACTTAACAGGATTAGAAGGAAATGGAGATCTGGTTTGTTTAGATAAATGACATGAATCACAAATAATATCATTAAACTTATGTGGTAGATCATTACTTGTGGGATATATGAGAGACATTCTGCTTATAGATGGATGTCCTAGTCTATTGTGCCACAAGGCTGATGGGGAAATAACAGAATGTATGCTGGAATGACAGATATTTTTTAAGTTAGGATATTCTCTTTCCTGCATTAAGAAGTACAACCCTTGTCTCTCTTTAGCCATCCCAATCATTTTCCAACTAGCAATGTCCTGAAACACACAGGAATCAGACCAGAAAGTTAGAGAGTATGATGTATTGTGGGTGAGTTTGCTCACTGATAGGAGATTGAATGAAAAAGATGGTACATACAAAACATTAGTTAACAGTATATGAGAATTGAGTTGTATTGAGCCTGTCATTGCAACAGGAACAGATATGCCATTTGGTAATGTAACAGAGGAATTTGACAATGAACTGCATTCTATATATTGAGATGAGTTACAAACAATATGGTTCGTGGCTCCTGAGTCCAGAATCCAGGTTTTAGTGTCCAGGAGTGGATGAGAAACAGTTGAATGAGCATAGGTTATGGGAGTGAAACAGTTTAGAGTGAAGTGAGTACCTGATGGTTGATTAACTATGGGACTGCTACCTTTGGGATTTGAATTCATCTGATTAGCAAGCCCACCATTTCCTTTGAAGAGATTGCAAAGCTGCTGGAACTGCTCCTGTGAAATTGGAGATTGTTGTCCTGCACTTGCAATTTCCTGGCTTAGTTGATTCACACTCCCAGTAATTTGCTTTACTCCACTATTTTGTCCAGGTTTGAATCTGGCATACTTATGCCCTGGTGGATACCATAACTCTTCTCCTCTCATTCTTTTTATGTAATACAGTCATAACCCCACAGTTCAAGTTCTCACAAGTATACACCTCTTCATATTGAGATATTTCATCCCAAATAGATCTTAACTTCGAAAAATATAACACCACAACAATGCCATCTTGTTTTGTATTTATTAATTGTTGTTCTAACATAAAAATCCTGTTATTACTTGATTTAGCAAATCTACGTTTGATTTCATTCCAAACTTTAAAAGCATTATCAGAAAATAAAGTGTAATCTCCAAGCTCATCAGACAAGCTTGCTGAGATCCATCCCAACACCATATAGTTGCACCTCATCCATTTTCCATAAGATGGATTTGTGAGGGCTGGTTCAAGAAAAGATCCATTTACAAAACCAATCTTATTCTTAGCTAACAAAGCCACGTACATGGCGCGACTCCATTTGTGGTAGTTTTGTGTGGTTAATTTTTGACCAACAAGAGATGTGTTCGGATTTTCACCATGATGTAAGAAGAACGGATCCGAAGGATCATCATTCATGGCCTGATTCTGCACAGTCGGCGCAATGCGACTCGCACTGTCAATAGAACCAAGATTAGCTGAATCTTCTGGATTCACCATGAATTCACAAGAATCGAAAAAAATAAAAATAAAAAGATTATGCGGAAGCTAGGATACCTGAGACAATGATGGATTCATTGCTCTGATACCATGTTAAAATATATAATGTGCACTGTGTTATATATTGCATGAACTGCATTCATGAAGAAAGAAGTGAAGTTTCAGAGTATATAATGTGCACTGTAATGTATATTGCAAGAACTGTATTCATGAAGAAATAAACCGCAGCATTCAATTAATCAGCTAACTAATCTGATGCTTTACATTGACTGTCCCCTATTTATATACAAATGAAAGGTACACCAGAACATGGAATAAATATAAAGTATTCTAACTAATATTCCTTTTGTCCAAAGTAAGTGTTTTATTTATGTTTATCAGCTTTATGCAGTAGATAAGCTCCCATACGCTCCCATGCTTTTGTCCAGTCAGTGCAGAATATTGTTTCCCATGCGGTTTGTCCAGTCTTGCAGAATATTTCCATGTGTAGTCCAGTTGTGCATAGTACTACTTCTGATATCTAGTAACAGAAGAGGGCCTTTCAGTTGTTCTTCCTTCCATATCAGTTCCCTCAAGTTTCTATCCTGTTGAAGCGTTTGGATACAGGCTACCTAGTTGTACTAGTAGCATAAAGTACAAAGCTCCTGACCTTTTGGAATTTTCTGGAATTAGAAAACCCTGGTCACCTTGGAAAGTGGAGGTCTTGGATAAAATTCTTTTGTATGAAGGACCTGAAGTTGCAGAACAGTTATGCTTGGCAAATGGGTGGGACTTGCAAATTCCTCAGATTCGGCGCTTGCAGCTGGCTTTGGACTATTTGAAATTTGAAGAAATCCAAAATTCGTTAGAAATGCTTACGGGGGTCGATCTGGCGGTGGATGGCATCTTGAGGTTGCTCTTTGCGTCTGTTTACTTGATGCTCCATAAAGCAAGCAATGATAACGAGGTTTCTGCTGCGTCAAGGCTTCTAGCAATTGCCACAGGTTTTGCTACCAGGGCAATACGTAAATATGGCTTATTGCAGCATAAGAAAGAATCTGTCAGACCATGGGATGTTAGCGATAATGAAGGTGTATCCGTGCCACTAGAATTAACATATAATGAAAGTGATGAAGAGGGAAATTCTAGACGCCTTCATGAAATTGCACAGCGTTTGGTGGTTATACGTAAATTACAAAGACAATTGAATGCCAGATTCAAAAGGCCGGGTCAAGGAATGTCGGACAATGTTGGGTTGGCAAACTTGCTCCATACAGATTTATCTGAGGATGAGCCAAAGATTCCAGCTAATTCAGTAAATGCGGCAGTCTTGGATACATCAGACCAGCACGGAACTGCAGTTCCTGCTCATGAAACAGATTTAAGTAACGAAAGTCGGGCAATAGTGCCTGCTGAGGCAAACCTTCAGAATTTCGATGGTGCGGTTCTAGTTTCTGATGGAAGTGGTATTGGAAGAGGAACTTTTCAAGTAGAGAATCCTAAAGATATGATGGCACGTTGGGAGTTGAATACTTTGGACCTGAAAACTGTTGTCAAAGATGCGTTATTTTCTGGTCGTCTCCCTTTGGCAGTACTCAGGTTGCATCTTCATCATTTAAATGATATATTACCTGGCACAGACACTCATGATACGTTTAACGATGTCCGCATTGCTGGAAGAGCCATTGCATATGACTTATTTTTAAAGGGGGAGATTGGGCTTGCTATAACAACATTACAAAAGCTTGGGGAGGATGTCGAGATGACCCTCAAACAGTTAGTTTTTGGCACTGTAAGGAGATCTCTTCGGGTGCAAGTTGCTGAAGAGATGAAAAGATATGGATACCTTGGACCACACGAGTTGAAGAGACTGGAGATATTATCGGGAAAAAATCACTTTTGGTCCCTTATTGTGGCAGAGTTACCGTTTTGGTCCCTTATTGTGGTTCCGTCCACATTTAGTCCCATATTGTGGCTTTCTGTTCCACATTTAGTCCCCCGGCAACTATTTCCGGCCAAAATCGCACGTGACCACACGTGCCGGCCAAAATTTGGGGATTTTGACCCTGCACGTGTGGTCCCGCACGTGTAGTGCTTTGACTCGTTTTAAAAAAAAAAATTATCACTTTTGGTCCTTTATTGTGGCATAATTACGATTTTAGTCCCATAATGTGGCATTGTCCGCATTTAGTCCCTTATTGTGACTTTTTGTATAATTTTGGTCCCACGGTCAGTTTTTTGCCCCATAAGTTATTTTTATTAGCAAAAAACACCCCCATATATTGTTTTCTAATTAGCAAAAAGCCCATGTATGTTATATATTCTTCTAAAATTATATTTTCACCTAAAAAAAGCTAAAAAAAAAAATTTACAATGTAAACTTAAAATATTTAATTGTTATAAATATTTATATTTAAAAATTTAAAAAGAAAAAAAGACTCAATTATAATAAAATAAAAAAATAAAAAATAAAAACTTCTCCATCCCACCCAACACTAACACCACCACACATTTTTTTTTTACTTTTTCTTTTTTTTTACGTAAAATTTATGATTTTTCAATAAAAATGAAAATTATTTTTTTCATGTAAAAAAATCAGATTTATGCACCCTGATTTTTCACTAAAAAAGAAAATAACTAAGAAGTCGAGAAGTCTTCCCCAATCCTCGATGACAAAACACCATCTTAGGGGAAAAATCTTAATTTGCAGTGAACCTTAATTTGCATTTTTTATGGATAGGCTAGGAGGGGAAAAAAGAAAAATAAATTTGGGGGGGAGGGGGGGGGGGGGGGGGGGATCAGAAGGGAGGGAGGGAGAAGGTTTTCTTTTTAAAGTTTTGAATATATTTTATTATAGTTAGGTCTATTTTCTTTTTGAAGTTTTAACATGAAATAAACAATTTTCTTTTTGTAGTGAAGCAATCTTAAATTGGACCGAGAAGTGAATCAAAAAAGAAGAAAAATATGGGTGGTGGGGGCTTGGAGGAGAGGGGGGGGGGGGGGGGGGAGGAAGAAAATTGATTTTTAAGAAAAAAAATATTTTGAATTTTTGACATGAAATAAAAAAAAATTAGTGAAAAAATCATAAATTGGGCCGAAAAATTAAAACAAAAAGAAAAAAAATCAGGTGGTGGGGACTGGGTGGGGAGGGAGAAGTTTTTTTTTGGATTTAAAATTATTTTATTATAATTGGGTATCTTTTTTCTTTTAAAAAATTTAAATATAAATATTTATAATAATTTAAATTTTTTAAAAAAATATAAGTTTACATTAATTTTTTTATTTTAGGTTTTTTTTTCGGTGAAAATATAATTTTAGAAGAATATATAACATACATGGGCTTTTTGCTAATTAGAACACAAAATATGGGGGTGTTTTTTGCTAATAAAAATAACTTAGGGGGCAAAAAATTGACCGTGGGACCAAAATTATACAAAAAGTCACAATAAGGGACTAAATGCGGACAATGCCACATTATGGGACTAAAATCGTAACTATGCCACAATAAAGGAACAAAAGTGATAAATTAAAAAAAAAATTAAAACGAGTCAAAGCACTACACGTGCAGGGTCAAAATCCCCAAATTTTGGCCGGCACGTGTGGTCACGTGCGATTTTGGCCGGAAATAGTTGCCGGGGGACTAAATGTGGAACAGAAAGCCACAATATGGGACTAAATGTGGACGGAACCACAATAAGGGACCAAAACGGTAACTCTGCCACAATAAGGGACCAAAAGTGATTTTTTCCCGATATTATCACTAGTTGAGAGGGTGTATCCTTGCAATAGTTTCTTCAGTACGCTGGCTACTCGAAGGCAGGAGCTTAAGGGAGCATCTGACGAGATGAGCCTGCATCTATCACAACCCCTATTCGATAATCTCAACATCGGATGTGGTGAGGTTGATGGAGTTGTTCCAGGTGCATGGAAAAATGTTGATGACACTGTTGTTGCTGAAGTTGATGGTAATAGCACCCATTCTGCTTATTGGGCTGCTGCTGTAGCATGGTCTGATGCTTGGGACCAGAGAGTTATTGACCGTGTGTTGCTGGACCAACCTCTTCTTATGGGTGTTCATGTTTTGTGGGAATCACAACTTGAATATCATGCATGCCACAATGACTGGTTAGAAGTTTCGAAGCTTCTGGAGGTAATTCCGCCATATGCACTGTCCAGTGGAAGCCTTAGCATCAGCTTGGATGGTATACATTCAGATTCAGTATATGGTCCTGAGCTTCATGGGTATAACAATTACACAAACTTTCTTGAAGAGCTGGATAATGTGTGTGTGAATGTCCCAAGCATCAGAGTTTTCAGGTTTGCAGCAAATGTAACATGTTCCGTGTGGTTAAGAATGCTCATACAACAGCAGCTTGCAAAGAAATTTATCTTTTTGGCGGATTATTGGCATTGTACAGCAGATATAGTACCTTTGCTGGCACGATCAGGTTTTATAGGCGACACGCAAGCCAGTATATTCCAAGATGGCAACATTGGTGGTTTATCAGATTCACTAGTTGATATTGGCGACGTATCAGACGCAGTGGGTGACAATGAGTGGGCAAAGTGCTTACTCTTGCTGAGGGTTAAGGGGAAAGAATATGATGCATCCTTTTCTAATACCCGTGCGGTTGCTACACATAGTTTACCACCGGGGAATAAACTTACAACTCTGGAGACTGATGACATCATTCAAGCTGTTGACGACATAGCAGAAGGAGCAGGGGAAATGGCAGCTTTGGCAACATTAATGTTTGCTCCTATACCCGTGCAAGAATGTCTTAGTAGTGGTAGTGTAAATAGGCACTGTAGTTCTGCTCAATGCACCTTGGAGAACCTTAGACCAGCCCTTCAACGCTTCCCTACATTGTGGAATACACTTGTGGCAGCTTGTTTTGGACAAGATCCTATTAGTAGCAATTTGAGCCTAAGGAAAAAAGTGTCGGGATATTCTGATTTATTAGACTACTTGAATTGGCGGGAAGGAGTGTACTTCTCCTCTGCACGCGATGCTTCAATTCTTCAGATGATACCATGCTGGTTCCCCAAAGCTGTGCGGAGATTGATTCAGCTATATGTGAAGGGCCCAATTGGCTGGGAATCATTAGCCGACTCAGAGACCACGGAACTTTCTATGCTGAGAGACATCTATTATATAGTAAGTTCCAGTGGTCATGCTCAAGTTAGTGCCATTTCGTGGGAAGCGGCTGTGCAGAAACATATAGAAAAGGAACTCTACACATCTTCATTAGAGGGAGCTGGGGTGGGAGTTGAGCATCATTTGCACCGTGGGCGTGCTTTGGCTGCTTTTAATCATACCCTTTCAGCTAGGGCCCACAAGTTGAAGTCTGAAGATAAGCTTCAGGGATCTGGATCCCTATCACATGGACAAGCCAATGTCCAATCTGATGTACAAAGTCTCCTTGCACCAGTAACTGAGAGCGAGGAGTCGCTTCTCTCATCTGTTGTACCCCTTGCTATAGAGCATTTTGATGACACCGTATTGGTGGCATCATGTGCTTTTCTTTTGGAGTTGTGCGGTTTATCTGCTAATATCCTACAAATCAATATTGCTGCCTTGAGAAGAATATCTTCTTTCTACAAGTCTCATGACGACATTCATTATAGGCAAACGTCACCCAAGAGTTCTGCCTTTTATCCAACAACTGTTGAAGTTGATATAAGTGAATCTCTTGCGCGAGCATTGGCAGATGATTATTGTCATAGTGGCCACTCAGGGTACGATCGCGCCCTCCCAAAATCCATCGCCTTGCGGTGCGTTGGATTCCACCCCCTGAAGGAATGTACAAGCTAAACACGGACGGGGCAGCGCTACACAACCCCGGGCCCACGGGCATTGGAGGTGTTATCCGGGACTCCAATGGCAAGGTCATTGCCGCCTTCTCGGAAGCAACAGGACACTCCACCAACAACGTTGCAGAACTTAGAGCGATACGACATGGCTTATTACTTGCTTTGCATGTCTCTATTACTGCACTTATTGTTGAGACTGATTCAGATGTGATATATTCTCTTTTGTCCAGGAGTTCGGCCGATATGGCCTCGGTCGAGATGTTGAACCTACTGCGTGATGTGTCAAGTCTGGGAAGTCAGGTACCAAGCCTATACCTCTCATGTACATATAGAGAGGGGAATAGGATAGCGGACGTGCTTGCGATTTCAGGACGGGATCGGGATGCAGTCGACTACCGTGAGCAGACCCCTTACAGAGCTGTGTGGTTTCATTGCCCGCCCGGTTTGGCTAGTCTAGTATCTTGTGACATAGCTTGTACATATTTTCGCCAGTCCCGCAAGCCCCATCCCCGTGCCCCGTTGTATGTTTCATTGCCTATGGCCCGTAAATAAATAAAAGTTGTTGTTGTGTTCAAAAAAAAAAAACACGATTCAATATCAAAAGCATAATAATACGAAAGATATATACAGGGCAAAGTTCTTCCTTACCGAGCAATAATCAATAATTTACAACTTTTCTTTTCTTTTCTGAAACATGAATTTCATTAAGTAAAACTGCGCACAAAGCGCCAAACCAATACATCTCATTAAAGCAAAATGAAAGACCACTCAAAGCTAGTAAAAATAAGACATTCACTTAATTAAATGCAAACACTAGATCGCTTGGATCAAGAGCAAGTCCCGTTGCCGTTTGGGCAAGATCATGCACTGCCAGATTTGCTTCTCTTCTCACCCAACGATAACGAAAGCCACCTATTCGTTCCAACAACCGTAAGAAGTTAGTAACAACATTAGAGTATTGCGCATTCGACTCTGTTTTAATAAAGAATATTATGAATAATATTAATTAAGGCAATCAGCCTCAAACACCACCTCTAGCCAATGCATACCCACCGCCAATTGAATTGCCCAAAATGCTGCAAGAGTTTCGACACAAGCTGGAGCCATTATAGACACAATTTGTTTCCGAGTCGTGGCAATAACGATCCCCTTGTGATCCCGCACCACGACTCCCAAGTCAACCTCGCCCTCTGCCTCGGACCTCATCCGGTCAAAATTAATTTTTAAGCATCCTTCTAATGGGAGCAAGCCACTCCGTAGTCGCTGTAGGTGCCGATTGATGCATACAATTTGTCACTTCGCGCCAATTTGGTGCATAGGAGGACGCAAATAACACAATATCCAGTAGGTTACGATGTCGATCCCCAACCAAAACTGTATTTCTATTACTCCATAAGGCCCAACACAATGTGACCTACCTGCTCCTTATTCGAGTTCTGCCCAATGCCCATGAACCACTTCCCCAACATTTCATGCTCTCGAATTTTACAACTTTATCCTTCCCAAATCAACACAATAATCTATCTTCCTTTTCTAAATCTTTCAATCCCCTTAATTCTCTTATAGGCTATAGCACAACGACCCGAATAAAGAAAATATTCTCCTACATGATTGGGATTTTCTTTTTAAATATTAACACCAAAAAACAAGAAGAGAAATTGAATTCTCAATTTGTGATAATTCTGAATATTAATATATCAAATGAAATGAATACTTTCATCAAATTATTATTAGGATAGTTTTTTTTTTTCCTTTTTAGGTTACTATGAACGTTGGTTTTCTTTTTCATGGCAGTTCTGGTTTGTTCATATTGAGCAGATTTAATACATCTAGTTAAGGTCATTTTCAGTAAAAAAAGAAAAACAAAAAGACATCAGTCATAAAAGTTGAGATTGAGATCATTTAATTCGTAAAAGTTACAAAATAATGGCCTCTGCTTTAGAACTTAATATTTCTTTATTAGTTCTTGTTTTTATCAACGTAGAATATTTTTTCAAACTAGATAGACAAGAGCTTCAATGACATTTATAAATCTTCAT
Organism: Linaria vulgaris; assembly: GCA_948329865.1. Classification (NCBI taxonomy): domain Eukaryota; kingdom Viridiplantae; phylum Streptophyta; class Magnoliopsida; order Lamiales; family Plantaginaceae; genus Linaria; species Linaria vulgaris. Next base: position 115,597,305 of record OX415250.1, on the reverse strand, counting down.
TAACAAGATTTACTATAACCATTTTTTTTAAAGTCTTTTTCTTGTAACATGTCATTCTTAATATGATTCCATGTTGCATTACAGGTAATTGGATTTGTGTATTTTTTTGTCTTTCAGTTATGTCTTTGAGAGTATTTGGAATTGGCTCTACAGGAAATGGCCAGTGAATTATTTTGTATTTTTTCTTGTTCTTTTATCTTATTTTAATTGGTCCGCTGTGTTGTAAATATAAACAATTTATTTTGACTTTTAATAACTAAGAAATATAATATTTCCATACCAAGTATGAAGGAAGAAAATCACCATTAAGTTTCCAAAGATTAAGGAGTTTTCCTAATCTTTGGCAGAAATTGAAAAAGAAAACAGATTTTCAAGATACAAATTAGTCAATAATACAAAATCGCGTACAGAAGGAATTTTGCTCTGTATATATCATCTTATAATATGTATTTGATTCCATTATTTTACAAGATTATTAGGTGAAAAACAAGGTATCAAAAGTTAAAAAAAAATCCCCCAAACAGTAAGGAGAAAGTTAAACAGTGTAGTGTGGATTGATAGCTTCAATGTCTAATCCCTTTAGCTTGGCAAAAGACTCTACCTTGCCTTTGAGAGTGTGGATCTCTCTCAGCCTGCAACATTAGCAATTGATCAATCTTAGGAAAAGGAAGGAAAGAGCTAATGAATATGTTCGTTATTCATCTGTCGTAATGAGGCTAACCTTGCGATTTCCGCGCGCCTTTTAGCTTCTTCAGCCATGAGATTAATGTCTCTAAAGTTACTCTTCTCGAACATCTTTGGTTCGGAAGATTGAAGTCCATGCAGCGTTCGTTGCTCCGCCGCCCATGCAGCCTCACGAACTTCCTTTCCAAAGTCCTTTTGGGTGGTAAATGCAGTCTAGAAAAAGGGAAATCAACATTGAGTTCATTCAGATCAATTAAACGACTGTACAAAGATTAGTATTACGTATAGTTAAGCAAGACTCACTCTCTTATCCAGGACTAGACCCCATGCTCTTCCGCTGAGTGCATATCGAACGCCAAACTTAATGGGATCAAGAAGTAAGTAAGACAGTGTATTATACAGCCAGATTATTCCTGTCCATCCCCAACCAATACTTCTGATTCCAGCGAAATGTACAGTTGCAGTGGCCGATAAAACAGTTGCAAGCTGCGAAAACATCGTGTCAATCCAAAATAGCTCAAGAGTAATAATGATTCTACTCAAAATGAAATTCAGGCATATGATGAATCACCACTTACCAGTTGTGCGATAACAAAAGCCGTCACAAGCAGGAGACCAGGGCGTTCTAAGAAAGACAATCCCCGTGATCGAGTCACGAAAATTAAGGCTTGGCTAATGGTGCTGACTTGAAGATAAACTGCAGATGCCATCATTTCATTCAGCGGATTTGCTATTGAATCGTCTGACATGTTGCGGATGTGTTTATTGAAGCTCCTAACATTGAATTTATTCTGTAGAAAGAATAACAAGTTTACCCTTTTGACATGAGAGAGCAATTCAAAAGGTTATCAAAGTCAGGTCGAAAAGAAGTTCTTGTTCGAGCTCACAAATACGGAGATTAAAGTCTGCACGTTGGAGCGTGTTGGAAAATTTATTTGAAACAAACTGTCTTATCTCTTACTAGTTTAAAGTTTCAAATGAGGCGGCAATTTAATATATTTCAACACAAGAGTATATCAGGTAGATGGCTTACCGGAAAGAAGTCTGTTTCGTACGCAGCCCAGAAAAAAATGACAGTCATCAAAGCCAGATAACTTCCTAGGACAATCCCAGTGGCAAAAATCTCACTTAGCTTCCAACTGTCTGGAACTGGAGATGGTTTCACTCTGTCTTTAGATATTGTCATGATAGTTCCTAAAACGTAGTTTTTATGTCAGAAAACCAGGAGAAGGATTTTAAAGAAACGAGTACTATTCTTGAAAGCAGAAACGACTAACCATCGTTAAGAATGGCAATGACAAGAACCATGAAAGGAGGGAAGTTAAATTTCCAGAATAGTGCCAGCATCATAAATCCCAACTGCAATGTATGAGTTACACTTCAAACACATACCATATTTCAGGAGTAATTTGCTAATTCATGCATTGGATCGAAGACTTACCACTATACGTATGGTGATAGAAACAGCGTATATCTAGAGAAAACATTGAAACTTTTAGTCTGTAATATATCCATTTATTTGAAAACAAAAAACACATGAATGGTATTGGAAGTTTTATATTACTGTGTAGTTCTTCATTCTTTGGAAAATCGCACGGCTCGTTAAGACAGCACTAATGATGACACTTAATCCAGGTTCTGTCAGAACTATATCAGAAGCACTACGAGCAGCATCAGTTGAATCTGCTACAGCAATTCCTATATCAGCTACTTTCAAGGCAGGTGCATCGTTCACACCATCACCAGTCATTCCACAGATGTGCTTTTTAGCTTGTAATCTCTTCACAATCTCATATTTGTGTTCTGCAAATGTTTCATTTTTACATAACAAGTATGAATATAAGAAACTTTACATAGAATTAGAAGAGAGCTTTGCACTGGAGTATGAGACGAACCAGGGAATACGCCAGCAAAGCCATCAGCCTTCTCAATGAGTTCATCAACTGGTAGAGCCGAATGGGCTTCCTCCTTACCATCACCAAGCAAAGATGACGAAGGATACATGTTTGTTCCCATTCCGAGACGTCTTCCCGTCTCCTTAGCTATTGCCAACTGATCACCTGCAAATTTATATTGCCATAAGAAAATGATGAGGCATCCGTGCTATATTATCGTGTGAAGTAAAGTTCTGTAAGAGAAAATGTTTACCTGTTATCATTTTAACACTCACACCGAGATCAAGGGCTCTCCTAATTGTTTCACCACTGTCATGACGAGGAGGATCGAAAAGTGGAAGAAGGCCGATAAATTCCCAGGGAGTGCCAGGACTGTCTTTGGTGCCAGCAGGTACTTCCTATTATCAACCAAAGACAAACAAAGACCAGATACTTTAAAAGTTTCTGACAAAGCATAAAAAAAACTTGTGAAAGCTCTGCTACCTGACGGGCAACAGCGAGGGAACGGAGTCCACGCTCTGCAAATTTGTCTATTACGATATGAACCATTCGTGCAATTTCTGATTTGTTATGCGCTAGATTGAGAATCTACAAAAAACATATTAAGAATGTCGTGTAATGTTAAGACAAGTGATGGTGACATTTCATAATCTTAAACAGGCTACCTGTTCCGGTGCACCTTTGCTCGCTCTATGCATTTTACCAGCTTCATCTATGTAAGTTATAGCCGTTCTCTTGTCAGTTGGATTGAATGGGAGGAAGTGAACTTCAGTGATCCCGGCACGCGCCTTCAAAATAGAACAGTTAATTGTATGGTTAATTTTGAATTACAAGAAGATAAGTAAGAGCCTTTTATATATTTTCAATAATTAATTTACAATTTACAAATAGCTACATCACATACCTCCTTTGGGTCAGCTAGCATTGAAACAATTGCTGTGTCGATTGCGTCTTGATTCTCCAACCTAGATGCTCTTGCAGCCATCAAGATCACTGTATCCTTGTCAACGCCTTTTGCGAAAACCTTATAAAAAAGAACATTTCAGTATTCAGTTAAACTGCAGGCAGGAGACATTTCCATTTCAGTTCTTGGACATTTATTGAGTTGTTTGACAGCTAAAGATTTAAAATGTTGATCAAAAAGGTTTCATGAAGTCGAGTGCACGATTACATGCTATTCACCGCATATGTCCTGATGGTACAGAAAGAAAATTTCAGAGAAAAAAGTGTTACCTCCACCATATTCTTGTCCACAGTTAGCTTGTTGAGTGTCAAGGTTCCTGTTTTGTCACTGCATAGAACATCCATTCCAGCCATTTCCTCAATCGCAGTCATCCTCTTTGTAATGGCACCCTGAAGTATAAAGCGTGGAAAAATCCTATCTTTGACTCACGGCATGAAGAAAATTATATTTGGACTACAGTATTCTTATATACGATAAGTTTTTTGTTCTTATTATCTTCGTACCTGTTGAGACAAGCGATGCGATCCAATTGCCATAGTTACAGAAAGGACAGTAGGCATTGCTATTGGAATTCCACCAATGAGCAACACAAGAAGATTATCGATACAAGGACGATATGGCCTATGTTGGACGGCAAATACAACAATCTCAATAGCCATTCCAATTGCAATTGAGCAAATGCAGAAGTTGCCTATTGAAGTTAAAACCTGACCATAAAAAGGAGATCATATTATAATTATCTGAACATAGGAACATAAATTGCTGCAAGAAAGCGTATGAGCTGACATGTTAAGAAGCAATAGTACAAGAATTGCACCTTTTGGAAATGTCCAACATGAGTGGTGTTCTCGACAAGATGAGCAGCTTTACCAAAGAAAGTATGGACTCCAGTTGCTATAACGATTGCTTCAATTTCTCCTTGTTTGCAAGTAGAACCTGAATATACCCCGTCACCAGGATTCTTCGTTACTGGAAGTGATTCTCCAGTTAGAGCAGACTGCATAACAAACAACAAAGAGCCTTAAAGCTTGGTATTGTAGGTGACTTAAGTATAAATCCTGTATAGTTATCCATGAATTATAAAGCAAATAAAGTCAGATTTGGTTTTCTTGTTAGAACTTGTGGCTAAAACATTCATGACATAACATTGACTAGTGACCTGGTCGATTTTAAGAGGATCTCCTTGTAGAAGACGAGCATCAGCCGGAATAATATCTCCAAGTTTGATACTAATTATATCGCCAGGAACCAAAACTGCAGCGTCTTCTTCTCTCCACTTCCCATCTCTTAGAACCTGGACAAGATTCAAATTGCATCATTTTTCTCTTGTCATTCAAAAATATGAGGCCAGAAAAAAAAATGCAACTAAATGAATAAAAGACCACCTTCGCTTTTGGTGCCAATCGAGCCATAAGAGCAGCTGCTGCATTGCCAGCATTATTTTCCTCAATGAAACTAATTGTGGAGTTGATAAGAAGCAAGGTAATGATGCCAAAGAAGTCGGGAGCGTCAGTGGGCTTATGCTGCACAAGAAGAGAGTCGTTAGTTAATGATTTAAAAGATAGTACCCCTCTTGAATCCAATGCTCAACGAATTCATTATTTTCACCAACTGTACAATATAAAGCAACATTAGACTCTTACCCCTCCATGCGCAAGAGCAACGGCCATTAAAGCTGCGGCTTCCATCACCCATGACAGAGGATTCCACATAAAGCCCAAAAATTTCCAAATTTTGCTTTCCTATATACAAAAAACCAGGCAACGAAAAATAATAGAAGAACGAAATACAAAAATAAGAAAGCAGCCACCAAACAAACACACTAACCTTTTTCTCTTCAAGTTTATTATGTCCAAATAACTCCAATCTCGTCTCGACATCTTTATCGTTCAAACCTTCTCGAGTGCATTCAAGACAGTTAAACACTTCTTCGAGGGGTATGTTCTCCTGTGTAAGGAAAGCCATGTCGCCACGATGAATCCAAAACCTTGTAACTATATTCTTAAACACACCACTGAGTAGTTTTAAACTATTAGCATGCAAACACATATGTATAACTTTTGAAAACAGAATGAAATGAATGTTTTATGTATAACTCATGTAATTATATAATAAACAGGTGAAATGATCATTAATTTATTTTAAGCACATACTAGATCAACTTCTTCTCTTATAATAGCCTCAAGTGCTACAGACCTCTCCTCCATTCTTTGATCTCTTTCAACTAATACTTCTTACGCCAGCGAGCTTTTTATGAGGATCCTGCAGTTGACAACCATATCAATTTCGAGCACAATTTCTATTCAGAAGTATTTGATGCAAAGTAAAAACAAAACTAAATTAACAACCCCTATAGATGCTTAGTTTAATACAAAATAGCATTTTTCATGCTACATTTGCCAAACTTTTGAACTCATGCTACTGTCCTCAATCACCCTATATTGTCGAACGTGTTCGTTTGCCTATGACGTATAATACATGTTACATTATAAAAACATGTAAAGCATAAATACTTCGATGTAAAATCTTAACAAGTTTGCATGCAACAAATTCTTGAAGAAAGAAAGATCAAGAGTGCATGTTCCCCTGTACCTAGTAATTAAGATATTGCAATAGGACTCCTTCTATTCTTCAAGATTACACAAGGGTCCTCACTCCCAGAGCATGAGCCAGAAACTTTGGTTTGTGCAAAGTATAATATATATAGGCCTATTTTTATGCATAGGATATGTCAATTTGGATTTAACAAGGCTTTGAGAGCCTTGATAATAACTGGAGACAGCTGAGAAACAAAATGAGTGGAACAAGAGAGAATATATAATAGTAGTAACAAATTGAGCTATTAACAAAGTAGCCCTTTTTTAGTGTTAAATTCACAAATAACCTCTTGCAATAAAAACTTTTCGAAAGATATAGACACTAATTTTGCAAAGTAGCATATTATTATTGTCTTCTGGGATCATATTTTATTACGTTGAATGACGTTTCTAAATTTCCCTTTTTGGTTTAGTTGGTATTTGTTATAAAAATTATAATAAGAAAATTACAAATTTAGTTATAAGTTAGTGCTTTTATCTAATTTTTTAATATAATGTTTAAATTATTATTTTTTAAATAATTTCAGAAAACTGCACATGTGACCCGAACGAGTAAATTGTATCCTATATATTGGTATTTTCTGAAACCGCATAAGCGTGATTTGTTTTTCTTTTAATTTCTATATATAGAGAGCAATTTGTTAAATTGGCATAGTATACACTGTACAAGTAGCTTCCCCCAAGCTCATAGTAAATTTGTATTTTTCTATAAAATTATGTTCAATAATGGACCAGCTACGCAAGTTGGTGATTGGCTGTTGTAAGGTAGTACAGTAATTATTTTGTACGTAGGATCATTAAACAGGAAACTAGCCAATGTTACTTTTTTTTTCCTTTCCCGCCATATAACACCACGAGATCTAATGACAGATAAATTATCTGATTAATTTTCTCAAGTGACGACCTATAAATTATTTACTAATAACCCTTTTTTTCATTTAGTCGTCTTATCCTGATGATAATAATCATTAGGCAATACTGCATTAGCAAAACATATATTTGATAACATATTATTTTATTATTGATTCACTGAAAGAAAACTAATTAATAAAAAGTACGCGTTCTCTTTTGTAGCAATTAGCAAAATATTGCATATTTATATACACATAGCATCATTGCCGTACATTATGCCGTACATTTTTTTTCTTTTGATGAATAACATTATTCTTTATTTCTTTTGTTTCGGTTGATTTTTCATCAAGACCAGCACGCTTCATTAAGGCCTCTTTTTGCATTCATTATCGGGCCGATCGATCACCAAACCAGCTAGCCCATTACACTAATCTAATTAATACGTTTTTTTTTGAACATCTAATTAATACTTTACGTCAAATATAATAAACGAAAATAACTTTGTAAATTAGAAATACAAACGAAGGCCAAATTAAATGGCACCATACCGCGTTAATACCTAACATATGTTGTTGGCACAACAAAATATACTATAGGTAGTATAAGCATTTGGTCATTTCCAAGACTATATAAATTAATAAAATCAATTCCTTACATGAGCATAAACTTTTTGATTAGATGATATTTTAATATGACACAAGAGCTCAAACTCTAAGGGAGAGGTCTTGGGTTCCATGCATCAATCACCCTCATCTATTTATTGAAACTATTACGTATCAAGCGTAACAAAATAATTTACAACGTCCACATGATTAAAAATAAAAGTGACATCTATTATGTGGTAATTACAGTGACACCCCCTTGTTATGTTTGGGAAATTTCCTATACAAAATGTTAAAATGATTAAGACAATCCTATAGTTTTAAATCATAGTAGACAATAAATATATGTATATAATTTACTGTACCTACCAAAAAATCCTTTTGTTTTGATTTTTTATTCATAAATTAATAAATATCCATCATGTAAAAGGAAAATGAAGTAGTAATTATTATCTATAAAAGGAGAAAGATAGTGACACGGTAAGCTTGACCTCCTGAAATAATCTGGGCCAACAAATAACCAACCCAATATAATATAATTTGTTGGCCCATCTAATACATGCACTTACTACATAAACAAGAATAAAAAACACAATTTTATTAGACAGGTTCATAACCCAAACTTAGTTAATTCAGCCTAAAAAACACATACACAAAAGAAAAGAGTCAAAATTAGCATACAAATTACGTACAACTAACCCTTTTTTGGGCAGCAACACCGAAGCCTGTTCACGCTGCTTCTTCCGTTGTAAGTACATATTGTTTTAGTATATTTTTGTAAAGGTGTTGAATATTTTGTTAAAAGATATAATTTAAATATTGTATGTTAGTTATTGATCATGTACATATTTATTTCCGTAAAGCTAATTCTTTGCAGTTGATTTTTTATTTTTAGACATTTTTTTATTATTTTAATAAAAAAAATTTATTTAGGATAATCTCGCCCCTCTCTCTAAATCCTGCCTCCGCCGCTGATGGCTACAAGCTTAAGCTTTAAGTAGGATCTCTATTTACTTAGGCTTAGGTTTTAACAACAATTAAACTGGTTAAGGAAATTAAATGACGGAAGCTATAATAATGTTATAAGAGATATAATTATTGTGGAAAGTGAATTAATATTATTGATCAAGAGATTATATACTTATACAAGTTACATAGATAATTACAGAAGATAATTACGGAAGATATACAAAGATATGATCATCTAATCTAAGATATGAAAGATACAACAAAAATATTTCCTAAGATACACTATTGCCTAATACGCCCCTCAAAATAGACGTGCCATCAGCAACAGAAATTTTGGAGCGTAGCAGTAAGAACCGTGACCGAGCTAGTGATTTTGTGAGGAGATCCGCAAGTTGATCACGAGTATTAACATAGGAAACTCGAATGAGACCCTTGTTAACTAGGTCACAAACAAAATGAAGATCCACCGAAATATGTTTCATTCTCGAGTGTTGCACTGGATGTAAGGAGAGACTTAGAGCTCCCATGTTATTGCAGCGGATAAGAGGTGCAGTTGGAAGCCTGATACCGATTTCGCCAAAAAGATGTTGTAACCAACGAACTTCAGTCGAGACAGAGGCAAGAGCACGATATTCCGCTTCCGTTGAGGACAAGCAACAACCTTTTGCTTGCGTGAGACCACGAAATTGGGTTGGCATCAAGAAAAATAATGAAGGCCATAGTAGAAGTTCCCATGAGACTGTCTCCCGCCCAATCCGAGTCGGAAAAGGCCGTAAGCGAGAGAGAGAGACGAGGCGGCGAAGGAGAACACCATGTGTGAGAGAGCCCTTAAGATAACAGAGCAAAAGTTTAAGGGCTGTCCAGTCCGTGGCGATGGGAGAAGCCATACGCTGAGCCAAGCAGTTGACAGGGAACAAGTAAGTGCAAGATATTGGAGGCCACCATAAATTTGGCGAAACTCCGTAGCATCAACAACCGCGACCGACGTTGAGGCGGGAGTATTAGTGGCCATAGGGGTCGTGAGAGGTTTGGCACCATCCATCTTGTGCTGCGACAATAAATCATGAATATAATTCTGTGGAGACAGAAACAGACCTTCACGACAACGCACTACTTCCACACCCAAAAAATAAGAGAGAATACCCATGTCCGTGACCGCAAACTTGGTTGCAAGATGTGTGATAAGTGAAGAAACCAATTTATCACATGAGCCGGTGACGATAATGTCGTCCACATACACAAGCACAAAGATACGAACCGAATCTCGCAAGAGCACAAAGAGTGACGTATCAGATTTGGTTTGAACAAAACCAAACGAGATAAGCGATGCACTTAACGCAAGATACCATGCACGGGGAGCCTGTTTAAGACCATAAATAGACTTATGAAGAAGACATACATGATGAGGATGAGTCGGATCAATGAACCCCGAGGGCTGCCGCATAAAGACTTTCTTCGAGAGAGCGCCATGAAGAAAGGCATTGCTAACATCCAATTGACCAAACATCCAGTTGTGCATGAGAGATAAAGAGAGAATACTTCGTATCGTGACAGGTTTAATCACCGGGCTGAAAGTCTTCTTGTAGTGAAGGCCGGGTCGGTGATGAAATCCTTTGGCTACAAGGTGTTCCTTAAAGCGATCAATAGAACCACTTAGATCCAATAATTCCACGATCAAAGGGAGGTGAAACTAATGACCAAGTGCCATGTGAAGCGAGGGCAGTACATTCTTCATCCATGGCCGCACACCATTTGGGATCCGCAATAGCATGAGAGACGCAAGTAGGTTCAATCGGACCTTGAACCGGATGGTTGGTAACCGCTGAATAAACCTTAGACTTAAATATATTATTGTGAGAACGCGTGATCATAGAATGAGCACAATCCAAAGGAGGGTCTGCAGGCAAAATAGGCGGGATAGAAGTATCTGGTCGCAATGTTGCCCCAACATTAGACCCAACATTCGGAATAGAAGTCGCAGAGACAGGTGCTAGAGGTTCTGGTTGTAATGTTGCCCCAACATTGGGAACAGAAGGTGCAGAGACTGGTGCCAAAGTTTCTGATTCTAATGTTGCCCCCAACATTAGACCCAACATTGGGGACAGAAGGTGCAGAGGCAGGTGCAAAAGCTTCTGGTTGCAATGTTGCCTCAACATTGGACCCAACATTAGGAACAGAATGTGACACTGAAGTGTTCGGAGGAACAAGAACCTTGTGAGGTGCGGCCAACGGTGAAATAGAGGGCATAACCGACCGAGGTGATGAGTCACTCAAGGAAGGGCTGCCCGAAAAACTCGTTTCAACAAAACGAACATGCCTAGAGATGTATAACCGTCCTGTACCAAGATCAAGACACTTGTAGGCTGCCTGAGATGTGGAATATCAACCAAATACACAAGCCCGAGACGGAGGTGATAACTTACCCAAAATATAAGGACGCAAATAAGGGTAGCATAAGCACCCGAAAACCCAGAGATGGAGATAATTAGGGGTGCGACCAAAGTGCGCTTCAAAGGGCGATCTATTGTGCAAAACTGGAGTAGGGAGCCGATTATATAGATAAGCCGCAGTAAGAAAGGCGTAATCCCAATATTCTAAGGGAAGCCTAGCACGCGTAAGAAGCGTGCGACCCATTGTAACTATATGACAGTGACGCCACTCACTTGTGCCATTTTGTTGAGGCGTATGCGGGGCAGTAGTGAGTCAACTAATGCCATGCGTAGAAAAATAACCCTGTAGAGCCAAAAATGCTCCGCCATTATCCGAGTAAAAATTCTTGATTGAGGTGGCAAATTATTTTTCAACTAGATTGTGAAATTGAGCAAACACTGTAGAGACCTCGAATTTTGCAGAAAGCATATACACCCAACAATACTTAGTAAAATGATCAACAAGAATTAAGTAGTAGCGTGCACCAGTAACAGACACAACCGGAGAAGGCCCCCAAACATCACCATATAAATTGCAAAGCATGATCCGAACAAGAGATGATTTATGAAAAATGAGTTGTTGGATTTTGTTCAAAAAACATGAATTACAATGATCAAAATCCAAATCACTAGGCGAAAAAAGGTAAATTGTTTTTATTCAAAATAAATGAACTAATCTTCGATGAAGGGTGTCCAAAACGTTCATGCCAACAACCCTTGTGAGCACGCTCCCCTAATTAATGCTTTAAACAGCGGTCTCAAGATCCTTGGCAATCGAACATGATACACTCCATCAACACATGCTCCCATGAATAGATTAGCTCCCGACTTGCGATCATTAACAAGAAAGTAGAACGGGTGAAATTCAATAAAAACATTGTTCGCCTTTGTAAACTGATGAACAAACATAAGATTGCGGCGGGATTGGGGCACACATAATAGATTATCGAGTGTAAATGTACAATCAGCCAAAACAATATGAGAGGTACCAGTATGAGATATAGGCAAACCTGTACCACCCGCAGTGGAAACCTCATCGGGACCTTCATACTTAGAATGGACAGTGAGGTTCTGGAGATCCGATGTGAGATTATGAGAAGCCCCCGAGTCAACAAGCCAATTCGTATTGGGAGGAGAGGGATCGACAGGGGATGTAACAAAGTGAGCGTGCGGTGGTGCATAACGGCGACATGTGCATGCACCATGACCATAAATACCACATAGTTGACAAGTGATATTAGGTCGAGAGTGTTGTGGTTGTCCAGCGAAACGTGAATGAGGCGGTTGAAAAGGGGTCGACGATCTTCACACAGGGTTAGAATACCCATTCTGCTGACCATGTTGTTGACCACGTGTAGGGCCACCACGACTACAACCTGATCCACGAGAGTTGGAGCACGGCTGTGAGGACGTCGCATTCGCAGTAGCAATGAGAGTCGATGCTTCTTGCTCAAGACGGCATAAATAAGCCTCTTGACTAAGGAGTAAATCTTGAAGTTCTGGGAATTGAATTGGATGTTCCCGAGCACGGATGGGGCCTGCTATGTCACGGTAAGTAGAGCCGAGACCATTGAGTACATAGAGTGTGATATCATCATCTTTGAGAGGTCCATCGATGATTGCCAATTCATCCGCCTTGGATTTGACTAGTCGGAGAAATTTAGAGACATAATTCGAGCCCAACTTGATGTTTTGCAAACCATCCTTGAGTTGCATCACCCTCGATCGAGAATGATTCACATAGGAACGTTGAAGAATATTCCACGCATCCACAAAAGATTTGGCATTTTGGAACAACCGTACAATCGGAGGAGTGTAAGATCCCATCAAGACAGAAATAAGGAGAGAGTCTTGACGTGTCGCGTACTCGTATGCCGCTATACTTTTCGGAGTGGAGCCCATGGGAGGGCAGGGGATTGTACCATCTAGGAAGCCAAAAAGACCGTATCCATAGAGAAGGTGACGGACTTGGGAACGCCATGAGGCAAAATTTTCTCCATTGAGTTGCAATGGTAGTTGTTGATGAGCATTGATTGGAATCAACGCCTGACCACCGAAAGAGGGGCTGGCCGCTATATGGAGCGGACGCAGCTGCGACGAGGATACCGAGGCGTCGACATGACCCCCAGCCGTGGAGTTGTCGGACGTGGTGGAGTCGTCGGAAGGGTTCGTCATAGGATCAAGATCTCGTTAGATAGATTGTCGTCTTGATACCATATAAGAGATAAAATTACCGTGGAAAGTGAATTAATATTATTGATCAAGAGATTACATACTTATACAAGTTACAAAGATAATTACGGAAGATAATTATAGAAGATATACAAAGATATGATCATCTAATCTAAGATAGGATAATACAACAAGAATATTTTCTAAGATACAATATTGCTTAATAAATGTGAACTAATTAAATCAATTGACAAGTTGAAGACCATAAACAGTCCAGTAGATAATGCTATTTTTTCTCAAGTTCCATAATATTTGATTTAATTTGTTTTCATTCACAACCTTATCTATTTTCGGTTTGGATCCCCTCCTACAAAATTGTACTACATCTTCTACTACATTGCTTGGATGAATGCCATGTGGAAAGAATTAAAGACTCCTTAGCACCATGTTTGCTTTATATTAAAAAGTGTTAAAGTTAATATCATACTCTTATCAAACTTAAAAATATTTACCTCCAAACAAATATCTCATTTCCCTAATTATGTTGTAGCACGTCTGTCTACTAATTGGAAATTTCCAAAATTATTATTCCTATAATTAAATTTTAAAGGAGAAAATCTTCTTGTACTAAACATTAACGTTTAAAAATGACAATTTATCTATAATCCATTTTAATATACTTCATAATATTTAAACGAACTACAATTAATCGATAATAATTAAGAAAATGTTGTCCATTATTCTAAATTATATATTGGAGAATAAGATATAGTAAACAAAACAAATCTATCATTCAGCGATCATGAGAAATTATAATTTATATTTTCTTCTTTTTTAAGTTGAGTTTCTTGTAAGTGTCTAAAATATTTTTGTCTTAAAGGTAAAATATAAAAATAAAAAATTTAGACATGTGCTTCAAATGAAATAATTAACTCTTGAAGGGTTTTGCGATCAAAGTTCAGACGTCTATATATCTTTCGTCATAAATAATTATTGGTGCAAGCAAGAAAACTAATAAAGAAAAAAAACTTATTATTTAAATTAGTTAGTTAATTAGGAAAATAAATCTAGAAGCTGAGTATATTTAATTATATATGTACGTGACATTTTTTAGTAGAAATTATTTTTAAAGTAAATTAGTTGGAAAATAATCCCTGCAGAAATTAGTTAGAATAATTAGGGAAATGAGATATTTGTTTGGAGGTAAATATTTTTAAGTTTGGTAAGAGTAGAATAGTAACTTTAACACGTTTTAATATAAAGCAAACATGGTGCTAAGACTAAGAAATCTTTAATTGCTTCCACATGGCATTCATCCAAGTGATGTAGTAGAAGATGTAGCACAATTTTTTAAGAGAGGATTAAAACCGATCTATTTTCGTCTTTATTTAGAAATATATGGAAGACTAACTTCACTCTAAAAAACGTCTGGAGTTTATTGTGTATGGTTGATCAAATATTCCAATCAATTGTGCTTGTGTTAAAAATAATAAAAAAACCAATTGTGCTTTAGCTAGCGCCCTGTCTTCTTTTAATTATTGCCTTCCAAATCTATTCAAGATCCTTCTCAGTAAAATAAAGGATATATTATAAATCTGATATACGTCAGTCAAAAGTCTCTAGGAGAAAGATTCCCACATAATTTATAGAATATAACTGATGGATCACGGATTACGTCACTAATCAAAATACAAAGAAAAAATGTTTTCCATTTGACTGAGACAAAGTTTTTGGTTGTTGAGATCTTAATTAACCATTTAATTGACAGTGAAAGATAATACCATATTGTCACTTAATAAATTTAAGCAACGTTGAAAAATTGGCAAAAGGAAACAAAAAAGTTGCATGCCACTAGGGAAATAATGAATATCCAGTCTCATTTTAAAAGTATATATATATATATATATATATATATATATATATATATATACACAGAGAATTTAGCTTTATGTTGCTGCATCTGGTAATTTTTGGATCAACGAAACACGGTGGTACTTGGACACTGATGTATATTTTCTGATGAGTACAATGTTCATAACTTATTTTCGACAATTAATTAAATAGACTATAGTTTATTACAACTTACAACCAATCATATTTTTTGTTGTTCTTTTCTTAAGAGAAAGGCCTCATTGTTTTATAATAACTAAATATTTTCTCTTTGTGCATGTTGCCTAATGGAACAAACGTTTAGTTTCAGAAAGGTAAATTATTCAATTCTCTGATTTGCATAGAGATTTGACACCTGAACGTCCGTCTCCTCTAGCCTCATTAAATAATAAATCTTGATTAATTTGATTTATTAATCTCGAATTAAGACCACCATTTGTTAACTATTATAAAAAATGTAAGGAGGATATTATATATATATATATATATATATACACACGGGGAAAGGCCTGATATTTTATTATTTAACCACGGCTACGAGAAAAAATAATGTCTAGGTCACCCAATAATTGATTTTGTTAGACAAGTAGCACGGAAACGAACAAATATAATATATATTGACGAATAAATAAACAATCAAAAATATTATAATAAGAAGAAGTTAGAAATTGTAACCTCAACCGTAGTGAATCGAACGTGAAGATGGTCGAGTCTCTTTCAAATTTATTAAAGCAGATTAGTCATTCTCTACCGTGCTGAGAACGTTGGACTACCACCTCCCAGGATAAAACGACCTACGAACTGGATTACTAGCACTCGTAAAACAGTTCCGGCGAACTCGCATAATAACTTTCCTCACCACCACACAATGATAAAAAATATTTGGCTGCGCAAAAGTTTTTTTTTTCGTCTATGCAAAGTAATTTTTTGGATGAATAAAACCCATAGGGAGCGACCCCTTTATATACTAGTTTGAGAGAGGGTTGGACGACTTGTCATCAAGTAAACGAGTTAAAAGATAATTACGAATCTGTAGTTAAGGTAATTACGAATCATGTAATTAAGATAAGTATAGATCTCGCAAAGATCTGGGATGAACTTAGACACGTTTTCAGTTAAAACTGAATCACGAAATATTTTATTTTGTAAGGTAATTTTAATTACCAAAATGATGCTACGAATTTTCTATATATAAAATATATATTAGAAAATAAATTCTGTTAAACAAAACAGAAAAAGGAATATAGTAATTGCAAAACAAGGCCCACGCGAGCATGAGCCCAACATGCCAAACAGATCGACATTCGACGCGTACGTCGTCATGTGCGCGAGCTCGAGTCGCACTAATCCGATGGATTTTGGCCCAAGATTTGCACCCCCATGCGCGCGCGTAGGAGAGGGAGGAGACACTAGCCAACACATTCTTACAATGCTAAGAATGTATTCCTATTGATAAACCCCAAAAGAATGTACTCTCTTTCCCATGTGGGATGACACTCTTGCCTTTTAAGTTTTTTCTCATTTTTCCCAATATTTTCAGCTTTGTGTAGCTAACTTTGAGCATCAATTTCTCATTCACCCGTGTACCATTGTGAGCGTGTGATATACCGCTTCGAAGCTCTCACATAGGAGAGCACGTCCCCATCTTGAACTCGTCAAAACGACAAGTGGAACCTGCTCAAAATCTGACCCGAAGTCAGCTGTACAAATCTATTTCATTTACCAATTTTTCAACAGATTTTTACTCAGACTTCCAATTCTGCAAATTTATTTAATGTCACTATATAACGAGTGGGAAACCTTTTAACGTTTACCGACGGCCTTGAATCATCAAAAGAAAAAAACTATGTATGCTGATAAAACAATCTCAAATTCTGAAAGTATCCTCATTGATTCAATACAACATTATCTCTTAAATGATAATGATTTCTCAGATGAGTACTTGCTTTCAATACTGAGCGCACCTGTAATAAACAACCCGGTTTCAACCTTAAACAACTCATTTTGGGAAGAAAACTTACACCTAGTGACAAATATTACATCGAAAACCAGCGTAAACGGTCTTGACGAGCCGAGTGGATATCGGTATCAAGATAATCTAAAACAAGAGTCAGAGTAGGCACGGGTGAACCACCCGCAGCCAGAGTGGAAGACGTATCGTGGCGTAAGGCATTGACCATGGGGAAAGTTTGCAGCGGAGATAAGGGATTCGGCCAGAAAAGGCGCCAGAATGTGGCTGGGCACGTATGGGACACCAAGGGATGCGACTTTAGTGTAGGATCAAGCCGCCGATAAATTGCGAGGTCCACGAGCCAAAGTTAATTTTCCGCACCTCATTGGCTCCGCCACAGGGGATCGAGCCAACGAAAGCGAGACCGTTTCCTATTCGATTCCAAATTAAGATTCGACAAGACAATTGCATGTTGACGTAGTACAATCGAACATTTAGATTTCACATATTTGTTGGATTATAATTAAAACAACCCATCGTTCAGGCTACTTACTTTTGGAGTTGAATGCAAAAATTACTCCTGTGTGTTTTTTTTTTGGTTTTCGGCACAAAGAAATCTATTATGATAAAGGGAAAGCTAAGAACGTCCGAAAAGAAAGATAAAAATTACATGCAATCAGGCGGAAAATTTAACCAAGAGGAATACATAAAGCGTCTCTAGCTCATAATAATCCAACTCCAACTTTTCAACTTGATTAGATTCACTGTTATTGATATTCTTTTGGACTCCCTTAATCAAAAATCACATTATTTCTCAATTTATAAATATTCCAAATAGCATGGATCCATATAGTGGTATATATATATATATATATATATATATATATATAGAAAACCCTTCATATTATTTTAATTTAATTAGCAAAACCTACCTATATATATAATTATATATTCAATGTCAAATAGCCTCCTCAAAATCAAATATCGTTACCCGCATCGAATGTGTGTGCATCTGGTTTTATTTTTTTTGATTATATTTATATTCTTACCCGGAATAATATTATTTGAAAAATAACAAATAAATAACAAAAAGTTTTTTTTTTTCCGAAGTAGCTTGCATTATAATTGATCAATGTATATATGGTTTCTGTTAGACACTTTATTCCATATATATAGCTCTATTTACAATCTTAGAAAGTTACTAAAGCACAGCAAACAACTTAAAAAGAAGAAAAAAAGTAAATAAAAAAGGGTCTTGGTAATTGAAGCAGAATATATAAACTTGATTTTTATTGCACATATTTGATGCACGAGGTTTACTAATGCCCAAAATGAAGTTTATATAAATTTGTCATAAAAAGTTGCAAGAATCAACTTTAGATATCTCCAAAAATAAAAAACACGTTGCTCATTATCATTATAATATTTTTAATGGCTTTAAAAAATGCCTGAAAAGAAAATCTATAAAGAATTTGTAGTACATACAGTTATATATTATACATTTAATGTACGTATACTTGAAATGCATAACAATCCTGAGTTATTTATAATCTTGACATCCATTGGGTTGTGTATATTATATCTAATTTTCTGATAAGAACATATACATAGGGCCGGTTTATTTGACAAATAAAAATAACACAGGGCTAATTTCTGATATTTAATATACTCCATAAAGAAAGTCTAAGATAATTGCAAATGAGACATATAATACACATGAGTAACTACTAACTAGCACAAAAGTTATTCAAATCTCGAGTTAGGGGTTAATTAAACCTCCTATTCACTTTGGTGCAGCTAAGCTAGCTCGTTCTCAATAATATTGATGTGTTTTTGCAAATTAAATAGTTCAAATTATGATAAAAGTGTCGCATTTTTTGAGTTGGCAAGCTAGCGATCTTGTAATAAGACGCCATATATATATATTTATTTATTGACAAGTTTCACATTATTGAATTATGATAAAATTACAAAGTGTCACATTATTGAAGGAGAGCTGGGATGAGAAAGAGCGAGAAAAAAATGGGAAAAGCCAAGAGTTGGATGCGTGAAACTTAATACGGATGGTGGATTTCAACAAGACACGAACTGCGAAACAGCCACGGGGTCCTAAGAGATGTGAACGAAAATTGGTTATGGGGATTTCGCCATGAAATTCGGTGCCATACAATTGATGAGAGCGAGTACGAGGCAATCAAACAAGGACTTACGTTGGCTTGAGAAAGGAGATAGCCACAAATAATCATTGAGACGGACTACCTCATTGCGCACAAGTAACTCTCGACGAGGATGCACGGTGGAGACCAAGATACAAATATTATGCGGAAATGCCGAACTCTCATAAGCCTACCGTGGGGAGTGGAACTGAATTATAATGGACTCCTAGAGGCGCAAATAAGTTGGCAGATGCTATGGGAAAAATAGAATTAGACGGTAGGGGCGAGGAATTCTTTTGGAAATCGCCTCCCACCCCGATTTTAGCATTGTATAAGTCAGACCTCGATTTTAGCTTTGTATAAGTCAGACATGGTCTAACGACCTTTTATTTACTCCTTTTTCAACCAAAAAAAGAATACTAATTAAGTACTGCATTGGAGTTGGACGTTCACTACATGAGCCGTACGTCGCAGAGAAATATATTCTGCACCCTGCATGTGATCTAATATTTCGGGGAACAAAATTATGATTTAATTAAAAAATGCAATTACTGATGGACTTTTTTTTATTTTTAATTTATTTTCAAACTTATTCAGTTCTTAAGTAACTATACTACTGCTCGATCATCATATATAATTGAGACCATATATTTTGGTCTTATTTTGTCCGGGTAACAAAACATCGTAAATATTACAATGGACTGATCAATTGCCAAAATAATGCCAATCAAATAGAATTCGGACTAGCTTGGTCCGGAACATCTATTACAAGTTGACTAGGCTAAATAAATGAAATTACAAAATATAAATAGTGTATCGAACAACTGGATATCGATCTAAGCAGTATCGAATCGGGGACGTTCGATACAGAGTCTGCCTGATGGTCCAATATCGAACAGGGGCCCTTCGATCTATAAGTGTATCGAACTCGGGTCCTTCGATGTAAGACAAAGCTGGATTGCTGAGTATCGAATAGGTCTACTTCGATCGAACGCAGTGTATCGAACTCTGGGATATCGATCGAATGCTAATGGTTCGATGCTAAGTGAGATGGTGATAGTTGGAATGTGTGCTGAGAATGTCAGGGGATGGGGTATTTATAACCCCCGTCCCGCGGGCCCTCTTGGTTGTTGAGGAAAGTGCATATAGTCCCCCTAGTTTGGGAGACGGTATCGATCAGAGGCCGAATTCCAAACTTATAAACTATATGTTTGATTTGTATTGTTATGATTGTTATGTTGATAATGTTGAAAATCATGCCCCCGATTGGGAGGCGGTCTCGAACAGAGACTGTGTACCAATTATGAAGACCTGAATGTTTGTCGTTGAAAAACATGCCCCCGATTGGGAGGCACAGTCTGAAAGACATGCATCTCAATATATTATTCCTGAACCTTTATTAATGTTGATGTCGTCGATCGGACATTCTTTGTTCTATCTTGCGGTCTGCATCGAACATTGGTGGTTCGATGTAAGTATCGCACATTTCTGCTGTTAGATCGAACCAATGGCGTTCGATGCAGAATGTATATCGAATCAGCATGATTCGATGCTTGGTTTAATGGGCCTAGCGGGCCTTTCCAGCGTCTATATAAAGGTAGAAAGTGTTGGAGAAGCTCGCTTCTCCTTCCGCCGAACTCACGCTCAAACATAAGTAGTATCAAACGGGAGTGATTCGATACAGGCTGCATCGAATGCCCTTTGTTCGATGCTAGATGTATCAAATGGTATATCGTTCATTCTAATGCCTTAGAATTTTTTTTTGCTTTTTGTTGAATGTGTAGGTTTCGCCTCTAGTTTCGTTTAACAATTTTTCGTACTTTTTTCAGGTAATTTGCTTCTCAATTGTTGTAGATTTTCCAGCTGTAACCAAGGTAAACGATTATGTGCTTACTTTGCGGGTCACTTTATTTTTGCTTTTTGAATGTTTATTTGAACCTGTCGAGTAGATGTCGTAAGTGCAGAGAGTGACGTATTCGCGAGTAGTCAGCCATTTTTTATTTTTATTTTATTTTAGTTTATTTCGATCAAGATGGTGAGATCTGAATCGACCTCAGGGAGTGAGTCTAGTAGCGGTTCAAGCTCCGGTTTAGTCAACTCTGTGGTGGGCCCTGCAAGTGCTCCCGCGAGTTGGAGTATACCTCGAGGAGATGAGAATGAGATTATCAACATTGATCATGTCGACTCGCCTAGGGATGATCATCTAGGTGATAACAATGATCAGGACCTCGTAAGGTGGGGACGATAATTTGCAACCATCTTCATCCGAGGATAACCGTACCTCCAGTGAAGCAGGTGAAGATATATAAGCCATCAATAGGGATATTGATGACTATGTGGATGTCACAGGGATGGCGTATAATACTTACGTGTCGCGGTTGCAGCATAGCCGCTCTTCCTTGCGCGAAATATTTAACATAGCCAATATGTATAAGTTAGTTATTCCCGGTTCGGACGAGCGTATGAATTCACCCCCGCCTGGTCACCTCACAGTTTTTGTGGGTCAGCAAGCCAATGAGTTGCAATTTCCCATACCTGTCGAGGTCAAATTTATTTTGAGGTCCATTGGGATTGTGCCGAGTCAGCTGACACCGAACTCGTTCGGGCAAATTATCGATTTTATCATTTTGATGAAGGCTTTAGGCGAACGTCAAGGTCCCGATCAGTTTAGGGCCCTCTTCGAAGTTTGTAGGAGAGAAGTAGGTTCCTACCATGTGAAGGCTCTGAGGCATCGCAAGTTTCTGAGTGGCGGGGCCACTAGCTATGGAAAGAATTGGAAAAAAATTTACTTATACGTTCAGGAGAGCTATGAGGGATAATTCGCGGCGTATCGCCGTGATTGGTTTGGGGGTGCTAGAGTTACAATAACGCCTGGTGTACGCCCCCCTTCATGGGACTATAATTTTGTCCCTAACTTAGTTCGCGATCACCAGTTTAACGTTAAGAGACTGGTAGAGAATCGTGTGTTGTCTTTAGCTGGGTTATCGCCAGTTTGCTATAATAGGAGATTTATGCTTGGTATAAATTCCGCGTTTTTTAGCCGAGCTCGTGTTTTGCTTTCATTCTTTTGATGATACTAATATGTGTCTTTCTTTTCAGGAGAATTTATCGTGGACTGCCGTGCCAGGATCAACCGAGCCCTTGCCATTGAGGGTTCTCAGACTACCGTTGTTCCCCCCGATACCTCCCCCAAGGAAGAGGAAGAACAAGGGTAAAAAAATAGCAGCCCAAGGATCGGCGTCGGCCCTCATTAAGGCTCCAAGTGATCATTTTGAGGATATTTTGGGGCAAGGTCGCGCGACTACTCCCCCTCCTGACGATCTCGGCCATGTGGGAGGTTTTGAAGGTGTTGCAGCCGATGAAGGCCTCAATACCGAGACTGGTGTTCAAGCTAAACGGAGAAGAGTCCATCAGACTCGTTCCCGAACCGGGGGTGCTATCCCCCTAACGCCGTCTACCACAGGTCCGACGACTGCGGAGGAGACGAGTGTCAGAGTGGGGCCAAGTCATGGCCCACGGGCCCACGTCTGGGATTTTTCAATTACGGAGGGATCAATGCCTTAAAACTTCGCCTTCCAAACCTTGCGATTCCTCACCCTGTATCTGCGAAGGAAAGAAAGATGGTGGAGCGAAACGCTCTTCATCTTATAAGCGCGGTAATATTTATCTTCTAGCTACTTTGTATCATATATGTATTTCGTTGCATATCGTCCTTTAATTCCGTGATGTTTGTTCTTTAGGGTGGCAGAATAGTGGATGCCATGTTCGCTGGGTTAGTCCAGGCTCATGGACAGCAGCAGATCGGGGTTGACCTCCGTGGCAGTGGCCCTGATGCTTTGAGGGCCGCTCTTGAGGATAAGGAGAAGGTGTTGCAAAAGATGAATGAGTATGCATCTCGAGCTGCCGATGACAAAGAAGCAGCGAGGCTTGCACATGAGTCCGTCGATCAGCTTCAAATGCAAGTTAGCAATCTTTCGTCCAGCAAAGGTGAGCTAGCGAAACGAGTTGCCGTACTCGAGAAAGAACTAGAGGCCAAGAAAGAAAGGTCTGAGCGGGCCGAAGAGGTAGGATATGCTCGCGGCCTCAGTGTGGTAGAGTAATTTTACTTTAGTAGAAGTCTTTTTTCTTTTATTCTTCCTTGTTAATCTCTTTAACATTGTACAGGGTCATTCCGTGCAACAACGGGTTGAAATTGCCGAGGAGTTCCTCCAGAGCAATAATGTTTCAAAGATAAGTGCTCGGAGGGGTGCCCGGGAAGCCCTGAAAGCTTAGGTGCTCACGGTGCAGCAGTTCTACAACACCAAATATGTCCGTGGCACTTTGACCCTGCTTGGCTTGATCTTTCATTGGGGCTTAATACATAGATTCTGCCGCCCGCCGCAAATGACCAACCAGCTTCTCTGGATGAGTTTGATGTGCTTCTCGAGAGCGAAAACCTCGTTTATCGGGGAATTTCTTCACCGCCACCGATGCCGCCCGTCTATCCTTCTTTCGAAGATGAAGATGACACCGACGCCTAAGTGCTTTGACTTCTTATTTTGTAATGAGTAATTTTCATTCTATTTCTGGCGCTGCGTCGCCCTTTAATGTTTTGAACAATTTGAATAATTGCATCGTAATCGCACGTTATCCGTGTTATTTTTCAATGATATGCCTTTTCTTTGGATCGTATTCATTGCATTTTCTTTCAATTACTATGGTTGTATTTTACCTTATTTTGACAACTAGAACGTCTTTTCGTATTTGTGAAAGGTGTATGTTTCTCTTTGAGATGTAGGATTAGTATTTTATTACTACTAATATAATGGTCATTCTGTTTTTATTTTTTCGGGATTCACGGTTAACTCGTGCCACTTTTGGCAGCGTGTGTGTTCCCCTTTCGTATTCGCGATTTGTGGAGTTCACTTGTCACTTTGGACAGAGTGTCCGTCCTTTTTTCGTATTTTGGGAATTGTGGAGTTCACTTGCCACTTTGGACAGAGTATTCGTCCCTCTTTTATATTTCGGGAATTACGGAGTTCACTTGCCACTTTGGACAGAGTGTTCGTCCCTTTTTTTTTATATTTCGGGAATTGCGGAGTTCACTTGTCACTTTGGACAGAGTGTTCGTCCCTTTTTTGTACTTCGGGACTTGCGGAGTTCACTTGCCACTTTGGACCATGTGTCTGTCCCTTTTTTGTATTTCGGGATTGTGGAGTTCACTTGCCACTTTGGACAGAGTGTTCGTTCTTTTTTTGTACTTCAAGAATTGCGGAGTTCACTTGCCACTTGGACAGAGTGTCTGTTCCTTTTTTGTATTTCGGGAATTACAGAGTTCACTTGCTACTTTGGACAGAGTGTCCGTCCCTTTTTTCATCTCTTCTGGATTTATGGATGGCATTTGTTGCTTGGGACAGAGTGTTCGTTCCTTCTTTCCTGGGAAAGAACCTTCTTGGATCCTGTATTGCCACTTGGGACATAATGTTCGTCATTTTCATCTTCGGAGTGAACCTTTTTCAGGTCCTGCATAAAATTGAGATTATGCATGCCTCCGCATAGTTAGTTATTTCATATTTCATAACTATACATATGATAAGATAATCGATAAATCAAAAGCGTTTCTTTTGGAAACGAATTCATATAAAGAGAATATGGGAGGATTCTGATTCCAAAATCCACTCTCCAATGTCCTTCAAGGCAGCCTTTGTAGCTCAAGTCTTCGGTGTCCCTGTTTTGAGTTAGTACATGCCTGCCCCTCATGCTTGTTAGGGCAGAGAGGACGAATTAAAGTTGTTCCAGATATTCGGGAAACTGAAGACTTGCAAAAATTAAATTGGGGCACTTCAATCAATGTTCTCCATCTCCATGGGAGCCAGTGCACCCGCTGCTTCTTGTTCTACCTGCGTTTGTGCTCGGAGCGATGCCACATAGCATTTCCAGCCCTTAATGTGGTCTGCAATCACTTCACCGGTTCCAGCAGGAGTTGGGAATTTTACCATTTGATGGTAAGTTGACGGCAAAGCTTGGAACGAATTCAGCGCTAGCCTTCCGAGGATATCGTTGTAAGAGAAAGGCATATCAATAACCACATAACTCGCCAGCAGTGTTCTCCTCTGAGGCACGGTTTCCAATGAGGTGGGGAGCATAATCAATCCACGAGGCACTATCTCCGGGCCTCCGAATCCATGAAGCGAGGTTCTTACCGGTTCCAATATCTTGCCATTCAGCCCCATTTTTTCCAATGTGGAGTTGAATAGCACATTAACTGAGTTGCCATGGTCTACCGACATTTTTAGTTACGCCAAACTAGGGGCTCAGCTTGCGCAGATTCGCGGTTAAGAAAGTGATCTCTTCTTGTGGCATTTCCTCAATTCTTAAAATTTTAGCGAAACCAACAAACCTGTCTAATTCAACGAGCCTTGAAATCTTCTTTCTGCCATTTGTAGAATCCGCCTTCACTGGGCCACCTGATATCATATTTATCATTTGCTTTCTGACGTTGCCATTTCCAGTCTGAGGATATTCCAACATATGTGGATGGTCAATCATCTTCTGCTTGTCCTTTCTATGCGATAGTGATCTGTCCCTATCGACGTTGTCCTCTTGCTCTTTCATCTTTTTCACAAACTCCACGAGTTTGCCGTGTTTTACCAGTCTTTCAATCTCGTCCTTGAGATCTTTGCAATCCTCGGTATTGTGGCCCTTCTGATTGTGGTATTTGCAGAATTGGTTCGAATACCTTGTTGCCTTTGAATCCTTCATCTGTTTGGGCTCTTTCAACCACCCTTTCCTTTTCGCCGTGCTGAATACTGTCATGATGCTAGCATTCAGTGGCGTGTATTGCCTTAGCGATGTGTCTCGGTACCTGTTGTTCCTATTTTTGTTATTGCGGTTTTGATCCTCCCTTACTCTCTCCTTCTCTTTCGGGGGCGCGATAACAGCTAACTTGGTTGCCATCATCTCTTCGCGGTGGACCACCCCTTGCGCTATCTTATTTATTTCTTCAATAGAATTGGGATTCCTCCTGAGTAAGTCGTCGATGAAGACCGTATTGGTAGTTTCTCAGAAGAGTATACTCATTACCATCTCTCCACTTGGCCTGTCTATTCTAAGCAACTCCGCGTTGAAACGCCTTATGAAACTCTTGAGACTTTCATTGATTTCCTACTTCATTGAGTATAAATGGGAATGGTCCAAAACCAGTCTCACCTGACTTGAGAATTGGTGATTACCACATTTGATACTAATTCACGAATATATGAATGTCTCATGCTCATATGTCTAGACTTTCCATTATATATATCAACATATGCACGAGACATTGCTGCTTCATTATCACAGTACAAAGGAGTTGCTGCCGTAGGTTGTGGCCACAACCTAATATTTGCTAACAGATCTTGCAACCATTCTGCTTCTTTGCCTGCTGCTGCAAGAGCAATAAATTCAGATTCCATAGTTGAATGTGCAATGCAAGTTTGCTTTTTGGAAGCCCAACTAATGGCTCCTCCACCTAAAGTAAAAATCCATCCCGACGTAGACTTACTTTCACTGTTATTTGTCAATCAACTTGCATCACAATATCCTTCTAGCACGGCTAGATAATCATTATAGACAAGACTTAAAGACTTTGTTTTCTTTAAGTATCCGAATATTCTACTAACCGCTTTCCAATGATCTATGTTAGGTTTACTTGTAAATCTTGCCATCATATACACAACATATGCTATGTCAGGCCTTGTACAATGCATTTCATACATAAGGCTACCAATGGCACTGGCATAATCTAATTGTGCAATAATCCTTCCATGATTTTCAGACTGTCTTACACTGGGGTCAAACGGAGTATTTGCTTCTTTTAGACCAAGGTGCTTGAACTTATCAAGCATTTTCTCAATATAGTGAACTTGGTTCAAGGAATAACCCTTATCATGTTTGGTTACCTTAATACCTAAAATGGTATCTACTTCCTCTAGGTCTTTCATTTGAAAGTTTGAAGTCAAATACCTTTTGGTATCCTCAATGCCTTTGATATTTGTACTAAAAATTAGCATATCATCAATGTAAAGGCACAATATTACTCCATACTCATTTGTTACTTTACAATATGTGCACTTATCAGCATTATTGTGTCTAAATCTGTTTGATAAGACTACTTCATCAAATTTCTTATGCCACTGTTTTGGAGCTTGTTTCAAGCCATATAATGACTTGACTAGCTTACAAACTTTAGATTCATTCCCAGGAAGAACAAAACCTTCAGGTTGCTTCATATATACCTCTTCACTTAAATCACTATTTGAGAATGCAGTTTTAACATCCATTTGATGCACACATAATTTGTGAATCGATGCCAAAACAAATAATGTTCTAATCGATGTTGTCCTTGCCACATGTGCATAAGCATCTGTTAACGGGTTTGGAATTATTCCCTATTTAACGGAAGATATTTATATTGGGTTGGAACGCCGATCCCGACCCGAGGAGATTGTTGGTTTTTATTAATTTGCGGCTGGACTCGGATATTTTCTGAGATGCCTACGTATCCCCCAATTGGGAATCAAGCCACTCGTAGTTCTTGTTTTTAGGGGTTGGTTATTTGGTGCTTGTCGATTTTATCGGATATATTGGTTTTGTATATGTTGGAGGGGTTGTCCTAAGGGAGAAGAGTGTTCTCCTAGGGGAGGAGAGTGTTCTCCTAGGGGAAGAGAGTGTTCTCCTAGGGGAGGAGAGTGTTCTCCGAGGGGAGGAGAGTGTTCTCCGAGGGGAGGAGAGTGTTCTCCTAGGGGAGGAGAGTGTTCTTCTAGGGGGGAGAGTGTTCTCCGAGGGGAGGAGAGTGTTCTCCTAGGGAAGGAGAGTGTTCTCCTAGGGGAGGAGAGTGTTATCCAAGGGGAGGAGAGTGTTCTCCTAGGGGTGGAGAGTGTTCTCCTAGGGGGGGAGAGTGTTCTCCGAGGGGGGGGGGGGGACAGTGTTCTCCTAGGGGAGGAGAGTGTTCTCCTAGGGGAGGAGAGTGTTCTCCGAGGGGGGGAGAGTGTTCTCCTAGGGGGGGAGAGTGTTCTCCTAGGGGAGGAGAGTGTTCTCCTAGGGGAGGAGAGTGTTCTCCTAGGGGAGGAGAGTGTTCTCCGAGGGGAGGAGAGTGTTCTCCTAGGGGAGGAGAGTGTTCTCCTAGGGGGGGGGGGGAGTGTTCTCCGAGGGGGGGAGAGTGTTCTCCGAGGGGGGGAGAGTGTTCTCCGAGGGGAGGAGAGTGTTCTCCGAGGGGGGGGGGGGGAGAGTGTTCTCCTAAGGAGGAGAGTGTTCTCCTAGGGGAGGAGAGTGTTCTCCTAGGGGAGGAGAGTGTTCTCCGAGGGGAGGAGAGTGTTTTCCTAGGGGAGGAGAGTGTTCTCCGAGGGGAGGAGAGAAGGAAGGAGTTTTTTGTTCACAGGTTGCGTATGTGTGTCTCTCTTTTTCTCTCCATCTTTTTTCCCTCTTTTTTCTCTCTTCCCCTTCCTCCCCTTTTCTTCTATGGTTTTTGTCCCCTTTTTATAGAGGTTTTTAGGGGCAGGTGTCTTGTGCATGTAAAGATACAAGTGATGTGGCCTCATTGCATGTGTGCCACTTGGGGGCTAAGTAGAGGCTTGGTACATGCAATGGCCAAGTGTTAAGTCATGATACATGCACTGTGTTGTGCCTTGTTTGGTGCAAATGCTTTTATAAATTTGAGTCGTATTACCGGAGCGAGTACAAAATCGTACGTGTAATAATATATCGAGTTGTGAGTCATGTTATAAATACGAGCATAAACCGGGTAGTATTTTAGCTATAAATCTGGTCGATAGTCGTGCGTCGTGATTTATGATATACAAATAGTATAATTTTTAACGAAGTATACCGGTATTTAAACCGTGTTATAATGCGATGCCGTTTATAAATCATATAATATACCAAGTAATTTTGGTAATCGAATTATCGCTTATTTTAAGCAGGTGATTTTCTACCCTGTTAACAAAGCCTCCCAGTTTTTAGTGCAGTCGGTTATTATGACTGCACTAGAAACTCATAAAGTCGAGAGTTACGAGTATCGCGGATTTTTTTAGAGAGGTATCGTAGCCTCTTGTAACAAACTCGTTTAAGGCATTCTTTCGAGCCTTTTAAAGTATACGTCTTTCTCGCTTTTTCTGGTCGGAGATATTATAGTGTGTGCCCGATAGCTATTAACGTTTTTAACGTTTCTTTTGAGGTATCGTAGAATTATTTAGAACCTTGTAGGTCCTTGTCGGGTATTGTATCGTGAATGTCCCGTAGATCCTTGAAAGGCATCCGAGTCTCCTATAGGACTCGGAAAGCCTTGGTAAGGTATCGGGGAACTATTTTGGGGTATCGTAAACCCTCGTCGTTCGATGTTTATACCCGTTTAACACGAGCCCCCCCAGTTTTTTGCTTACCTTAGAAGAGGCGAGGGGAATATCGTGGTTGCCTTCTTAGAGGCGAGAAGTTTTTTATTTTTGATGCCTTCATTGAGGCGTGCCTTCATTGAGGCGAGAGGTTTTTATTTTGTTTCTTTTTTTTTTCTTTTTTTTTTACTTTTTTTTTTGTTGTTTTTTTTTTTAATCATATAATAATATATTTGGTAATTCCAGTAATTGAATTATTGTTTATTCTAAGCAGGTGAATTATCATCCTGTTAACAAACCCCCCTAGTTTCTAGTGTAGTTAGTTATCACTACTGTACTAGAAACTTTAAGAGTTTAAAGGGTACGAGAGTCCTAGTATCGTAGATTTCATCAGGTATACGGGGAAGGTTTCACAAGGCCTCGTAGAACTCTTCAGGGGTGTCGTAAACACTCGTCAGTGACATGTATGCTTTGTTCGACATTTCCCTCGTTCTTGGCATTACCTTTAAAAAGGCGAGGAGTATCGTGATACTCTCTCCGAGTGTTTCCCGTCGTATGTTCCAAATGTGCCCTCGTAGGTCATTTGTTGGGGCATTAATTGTAATTTATGGCATTTAATTAACTGTAATTTAATTAACTGCGACTTAAATGCAGTTAGTGGTGATTTTAATACCACGTTTAAGTTGGGTGCGGGAATCGAAGAGTCTTGACCGTTATTCTTTCGTTAACCGAGGAGACGTGTCATTAAGCACGATTTTCAATCGTGAGGCGTGGCACGCTTAGTGGTCTTTTAAGACGCTTAGTGGGTGTAGGGTTTAAAAACCCTCTTTTTCACCCATCATTCTCACTTGCAAACTGAGCGGATAGCATTTTCTCCCAAAGCGTACTCTCTTTTCTCTGCTAATCTTTTCTTTCAAAAACCCTGTTCTAATGGCGTCGCAATCTAACACCAATCTGATTTCGGCTGCTTCCGGTACCGGAGGAGCGGCGGGTTTAGGGTTTCAAGCTTCGCGAAAGCGGAGTGCTACGGCGGTGGGGGCAAGCGGCAGCGGTGGTGCTGGAAAATTGAAGAGGATGAAGAAAAAGGCTGACAAAGGTGGCGCTCCGCGAGTCACCCAGAAGGTGGGTAACACGGCTAGCACCGCCACCGAGAAAGAAATCAAGAACTTGTTCAAGGAGCACGGTGTTTCTGGCCGTAACATTGAGATAACGGTGCCGGAGGCCCATCACCGGGGTGATGCTCCTCTTGAAGGGTACCTGACGGTGTACTACCCGCAGCTAAAGGCGGGGCTGCGCACTTTTTTCCCGCCTTTTTTTCTGCAACATCTTCAATTACTGCAATCTTTGTCCGAGTCAGCTCGCCCCAAATTCGTTCTCGTCATTGGCCTTGTTCGTGTTTTGGTCCCTGGTGAGAGGCATCGAGTGTACGAGGGACAGGTTCTTTGCTGTTTTCGAGTTGAAGCAGTCTCCCGGGGGGGTCCTTTTTACTGCTTTACTCACCGAGATAAGCAGACGACGCCATTTTGTTAACGGGTTTGGAATTATTCCCTATTTAACGGAAGATATTTATATTGGGTTGGAACGCCGATCCCGACCCGAGGAGATTGTTGGTTTTTATTAATTTGCGGCTGGACTCGGATATTTTCCGAGATGCCTACGTATCCCCCGATTGGGAATCAAGCCACTCGTAGTTCTTGTTTTTAGGTGTTGGTTATTTGGTGCTTGTCGATTTTATCGGATATATTGGTTTTGTATATGTTGGAGGGGTTGTCCTAGGGGAGAAGAGTGTTCTCCTAGGGGAGGAGAGTGTTCTCCTAGGGGAAGAGAGTGTTCTCCTAGGGGAGGAGAGTGTTCTCCGAGGGGAGGAGAGTGTTCTCCTAGGGGAGGAGAGTGTTCTCCTAGGGGGGAGAGTGTTCTCCGAGGGGAGGAGAGTGTTCTCCTAGGGGGGAGAGTGTTCTCCTAGGGGAGGAGAGTGTTCTCCTAGGGGAGGAGAGTGTTCTCCTAGGGGAGGAGAGTGTAGGGGGGAGAGTGTTCTCCTAGGGGGGGAGAGTGTTCTCCTAGGGGAGGAGAGTGTTCTCCTAGGGGAGGAGAGTGTTCTCCGAGGGGAGGAGAGTGTTCTCCGAGGGGGGGAGAGTGTTCTCCGAGGGGGGGAGAGTGTTCTCCGAGGGGGGGAGAGTGTTCTCCGAGGGGAGGAGAGTGTTCTCCTAGGGGAGGAGAGTGTTCTCCTAGGGGAGGAGAGTGTTCTCCTAGGGGAGGAGAGTGTTCTCCGAGGGGAGGAGAGAAGGAAGGAGTTTTTTGTTCGCAGGTTGCGTATGTGTGTCTCTCTTTTTCTCTCCATCTTTTTTCCCTCTTTTTTCTCTCTTCCCCTTCCTCCCCTTTTCTTCTATGGTTTTTGTCCCCTTTTTATAGAGGTTTTTAGGGGCAGGTGTCTTGTGCATGTAAAGATACAAGTGATGTGGCCTCATTGCATGTGTGCCACTTGGGGGCTAAGTAGAGGCTTGGTATATGCAATGGCCAAGTGTTAAGTCATGATACATGCAATGTGTTGTGCCTTGTTTGGTGCAAATGCTTTTATAAATTTCAGTCGTATTACCGGAGCGAGTACAAAATCGTACGTGTAATAATATATCGAGTTGTGAGTCATGTTTTAAATACGAGCATAAACCGGGTAGTATTTTAGCTATAAATCTGGTCGATAGTCGTGCGCCGTGATTTAAGATATACAAATAGTATAATTTTTAACGAAGTATACCGGTATTTAAACCGTGTTATAATGCGATGCCGTTTATAAATCATATAATATACCAAGTAATTTTGGTAATCGAATTATCGCTTATTTTAAGCAGGTGATTTTCTACCCTGTTAACAGTATCAAAATAATCTATGCCTTCACTGTGAGAAAAACCTTTAGTCACTAAACGTGCTTTGAAGGTTTGTACCGAACCATCAGTTCTATATTTTCTTTTAAATACCCATTTACTACCAATTGGGTTAGAACTAGGAGGTAAATCAACTAAGATCCAAGTACCATTGGACATTATCGAGTCCGTTTCATCGTTTACAGCTTCTTTCTAGAAAGGAGCATCTCTTGAAGCCATTGCTTCATTAAAGGTACTTGGATCATTTTCTAAGTTTAACACAATAGGTATTTTAATTAGAACTTTGGTTCTATCTCCTTCAACAAGAAAGGCAATGGAATCTGATGAGATAAAATCAGAATTCTAGAATTTGTCTTTTCTCATTCTTTGACTTCTTCTTGGTTCTATAAGTTTATCGATTTTTTTTTTCTTACCGACCCCCACAGCTAGTCGATTTGATACAACCTGATTTTCTATTTCATTTCCATCTTGAGATGGAACAGAATCATGAATGAACTTATTTTCAAAGAATTCAACATGAATGGATTCAACAATGACATTTGAACTTAAGTCCAATATTCTGTATGCTTTTGATTTCTGCGCATATCCAACAAAAATACGTTTAATGCCTCTTGGTCCTAACTTCGACTTATGAGGATCAGTAACTTTATAAAAATCAACACACCCCACACTTTAAAATAATTTAAGTTAGGCTTTCTACCGTTGTTCCAAAGTTCATAAGGTAAACACTTAAATTTCTTAAATGGATCACGGTTATAAATATGACATGCTGTCAACAAGGCTTCATCCCAAAGTAAGAAAGGCAACTTTGCATTCGTTAACATGGAATTAATCATTTCTACCAAGGATCTATTTTTTCCTTCTGCTAGTCCATTTTGTTGAGGACTATATGGTGCA
Organism: Linaria vulgaris; assembly: GCA_948329865.1. Taxonomy (NCBI): domain Eukaryota; kingdom Viridiplantae; phylum Streptophyta; class Magnoliopsida; order Lamiales; family Plantaginaceae; genus Linaria; species Linaria vulgaris. Next base: position 115,564,022 of record OX415250.1, on the reverse strand, counting down.
GTTCTTTGATGAATAATTCCGTGATTCTCACAAAATTTATTAAAAGAATCTGAAAAATATTCACCACCTCTGTCACTTCTTAAAATTTTGATCTTTTTCTCTTTTTGATTTTCGACAATAGACATAAAGTCCTTAAATTTATCAAATGCTTCACCCTTGGTCCTCATTAAGTATACATAAGTATATCTTGAATGATCGTCAATAAAGGTGATAAAATATCTTTTCCCACCTCTTGTTAATTGACCATTTAATTGACATATATCAGAATGTATCAGTTCTAATAATTCAGAACTTCTTTCTACTTTTAAAAAGAATTTCTTTGTCATTTTTACTTCTATACAGATTTCGCATTTTCCATCATGTTTACCATTAATTGTTATATAACAATTTTTTGATATATAGTGAAAATAATTATAATTTAAGCGGCCTAATCTAGCATGCCATAAATTAGAAGAATACTCAACAACATAAGCAACAATAATTATTTCATTAATTGATAGTTTAAACATGCCATCACATGAGTATTCTTTTCCAACGAATACTCCATGCTTGGTTACAATAACTTTGTCCGCTTCTAGAATAATTTTTAAGCCACTCTTACACAACAAATTTGCAGAAATTAAATTCTTCCTAAGATCGGGTACATGAAGGACATTCAAGAGGGAAAGTTTATTTCCCGAAGTAAAATTCAGATCCACACTTTCCTTTCCCATAACTTCTGCAACAACATGATTTTCCATGAGCACTTGTTCGGGTTCCTCCAATTCATTGTACGTCTTGAATAGAGACTAGTTGTTGCAAACATGAACGGTAGCACCGGAGTCCATCCACCATTCTTTCGTCACGACAACGGATGCCATGTGAAGTTCTGTGATCATTGCCACAAACTCTTTGTTTTCTGCTTCAACAATATTTGCTTTGTTTTGACCCGAGTTAGGAGCACCACCATTATTATTCATAGTGATGTTATTTCGGTATCTGCACTCTTTGATGTAGTGTCCCTTCTTACCACAATGACGACAGTGGCGATTCTTCTTGATGTTATCGGCTTTGTTGTTCTTCTTGAAGTTGTCGGTAATAGTGTCAGCCCCCTAATAAATACCCCTCCCTATTGCACTTGAGAAATCATTCCAACATTCATCACTTGCTAAGGTATCCACGATTTCCTCTTGTTATAACTATCTTTTCTTAGTTTTCTCAATTAGTATCGTCTTACTAACTTTTTTTTTTCATGTTTCTTTGTTTTAGATATAGCAGTGTTTATATGAAGGGAGACATGGGAGGATCCGATGCTGCCAACTTCTATGGAACGTTGAAAGACATTATACAGGTGGAATATTGGGGCAGAATTAGACCCCTGTACATAGTCTTATTCAAATGTGTTTGGTATGATATAAACGCAGGTACGCAGGAGCATTCAACGTACAAGTTGGTTGACATCGACCAGAGGCGTGCCCTCAGCACCAATAAGCCGTTTGTATTTGCTAACCAAGAAACACATGTGTACTATGTGCCCTATCCAAAGAAGACGACGGGGCGACCGGGACAAAGAGGATGGTTGGCCGTATCCACTATTCCTGCCAGACACATAATCGATATGTCATCAGTTGCGGGATCAAACGATGTCGACGCGGGGATGTCGAACCAAGTGCTACAAGAGAATGCATCTGAAGGGTTTAACTTATGCATGGACCTTTCCTTATTCGATATGAATATCCAATTAGCCAACGAGGGATTTGATGTGGTTGACTATGAGGGAGCAGCGGAGGGCAACGAAGAAGAGGAGGGCAACAAGGACGAGGAGGGCAACGAGGACGAGGAGGGCAATGAGGAAGAGGAAGAGGAAGAGATAATGAGTGACTCAGATTCTGAGGATAGTATGTATGACTAGCGTGCGATTATGGTTTAGTGGTCGATTTTTATTTAAAAAAAATAATTTGATGCACGTTGTTTAATTTCATATTATAGTTTGTATTCGTGCTTGTAGTAATAACAACATTACATAATTACCCATAAACAAACAACTAACACAGTTTTCAATACTTAGATAAAACGAACAAATAGTACTACTACTCCGCATCAAACGAACAAATAATACACTACTACTCCGCATAATTACAGAATAAATACGAAATTAGTTTAACATTACATAATTGGTCCAAGCATCAAACGAATTACATAAATACAAACAACTAACATAGTTTTCAATACTTAAATAAACCAAACAAATAAAACTACTACTACTCATAGTCCTCATCATAAAAGCCAAATGTATCATATGTAGAGGGTCCAGCACCATCATCACCATCACCGCCAAGATCGGTTGCATCGCCATCGAGAGTGTCATCATCGGGGTCATCTTCGTGGTCATCCGCATACTCAGGATCATACATCGTAACATTCAGAGCACCATACGCAAAAGGACCAGGAGGGGGGCGAGGAACACTGGCCGGCTAGACGAGCATCACGCATGAATCCAGTAGGCATGGGTCGAGAAAGAGGAGTACTTGTAGTCTGGGTGATGTGCTGGGACAAGTACTCTATGTGAGTAACAAGCACGTCTCATCAGTAACAGTCCTAAGACGACGGTTCTCCCGCTCCAACGCCCTCGCACAGTCATGTGTCGTGTCTGGCTTTTTCTTTGTCGAGAAACCAAACCGATCGTGACGTGCATCCGTAGGGAGACCCGAAGCCTTCCCCTTCTTCACTCCTCCTATCGCCAGACTCCACAGCTCCTGATCTAGTGGTGGCCACGCAGAATGATCCGCCTCGGACCCCTCGATCATATGGCCTATGTAGTCCTCCTGTTCATGTTGTCAGAATTGTTAGAACATAATTAAGGAAGACATATGTTAATATAGTGATCAAAAATTGCTTTACAAGTTAAATACTTACGTAGATAGCCCTATACTTGGGGTGAACCCAAATGCGGCAACATGGAGCTCCCTCTGGCAGACCACTGGGCACATGTGTGTGTTGATAACGATATGCCTCATCGTACCGAGGCTCAGGGGCCCCTGGAGGTCTTGAAGCAACCTGCATATTGATATACATTTGTTATTTTAGCTATTTAAATTTATGATAATAATATTATTTGTATAGAAACTCAAATTAATAAGACAAACCATCCTACGTCGAATCTCCGTGTAGCTCCGGGACCCACTAGCATGAGTAGCTCGTGCAGGACGATCAGGGTCTGGTGCCTGTCCTCCTAGCCTGTTCTTCTGGCCTGACTCTGATTTTTTCGCATGGTCAGCCGACTCCCAATGCGTTACGAACATTCTCTCTAACTTGTCGCTCATCCAACTGTTCTTCGGATGCGTTGCCCACTTTGGATCATCCAACCTGTCGTAATAGTTCTTCTTCGCATTGTATATGATTTCCTCGTAACACTTCTTAGCCTTCATCTCGTATGCGGAATGTGCCCGAACCATGTCAACCGGATCAATGTAGTATATGTTCTCCAATTAAATAAGGTTTTTAAATAAATTTTCGTTAAATAAAAATCTTACTATGTATATATATATATATATATATAGTAAACTTTCAAAATCTCACCTTAAACTTTGCCCACATCTGTCCTTGGACTAATGGATTGACCTCGGTGTATGAAGGAATACACGTCTTCATAAACCCTCTAATGATCGAGGTAATCGCCGCTGCTACCTTGCTCTCATCAACAAATATGCCGTGCTCATCCAGCTCGACCCTATGACGGGCTCTACGGTCAGCCGGAACCTGCGGTCCTATCGATATGCCTCGGCCTGGTCTTTGCTACGTCGCTGAAGATGGTCCTGCACCAGCATCGTCTGCAGGGGAAGAAGTACTAGGACCCGCCGGTGTAGACTCAGTAGAGCGTGACCTAGGTGCCGTACGCCTTGATGATGACGGTGGTTTCGATGATGACGATGGCCTAGATGATGACAGTGGCGTCGATGTTACGTGATCATCATCTATTTGAAATGATACTACTAGATCTGGTGGAGTACCGTCGCTCGGTCTGATAGTACGCCTATGTGGATGTGAAGAAGCAGGGGACTCGCCAAGATCGGTATCAGGTGCATCATAAAACTATAACATTTTCTAAAGCCTAACAATTCCTAAAGGCATAAAAATCTAACATTTCTCATAGCCTAACAATTCCTAAAGGCATTTCCTAATTAAATCCTAACAATTTCTACAATATCTAACAATTAATATTAAAACATTAAATATAACATAAATACTTAAACATTAAATATAACATAAAAATCATATATAGTTTTCCTAATAAAGTCATAAATAATTATTAAACTATAACATTTCCTTAAGCCTAACAATTCCTAAAGGCATAAATAATTACTAAAATCATAAAACTATAACATTTCCTAAAGCCTAACAATTTCTAAAGGCATAAAAATCTAACATTTCCCAAAGCCTAACAATTCCTAAAGGCATTTCCTAATTAAATCCTAACAATTTCTACAATATCTAACAATTAATATTAAAACATTAAATATAAAATAAATAATTAAACATTGAATATAACATAAAAATCATATATAGTTTTCCTAATAAAGTCATAAATAATTATTAAACTATAACATTTCCTAAAGCTTAACAATTCTTAAAGGCATAAATAATTACTAAAATCATAAAACTATAACATTTCCTAAAGCCTAACAATTTCTAAAGGCATAAAAATCTAACATTTCCCAAAGCCTAACAATTCCTAAAGGCATTTCCTAATTAAATCCTAACAATTTCTACAATATCTAACAATTAATATTAAAATATTAAATTTAACATAAATAATTAAACTTTAAATGTAACACAAAAATCATATATAGTTTTCCTAATAAAGTCATAAATAATTACTAAACTATAACATTTCCTAAAGCATAACAATTCCTAAAGGCATAAATAATTACTAAAATCATAAAACTATAACATTTTCTAAAGCCTAACAATTCCTAAAGGCATAAAAATCTAACATTTCTCATAGCCTAACAATTTCTAAAGGCATTTCCTAATTAAATCATAACAATTTCTACAATATCTAACAGTTAATATTAAAACATTAAATATAACATAAATAATTAAACATTAAATATAACATAAAAACCATATATAGTTTTCCTAATAAAGGCATAAATAATTACTAAACTATAACATTTCCTTAAGCCTAACAATTCCTAAAGGCATAAATAATTACTAAAATCATAAAACTATAACATTTCCTAAAGCCTAACAATTTCTAAAGGCATAAAAATCTAACATTTCCCAAAGCCTAACAATTCGTAAAGGCATTTCCTAATTAAATCCTAACAATTTCTACAATATCTAACAATTAATATTAAAACATTAAATATAACATAAATAATCAAGCATTAAATATAACATAAAAATCATATATAGTTTTCCTAATAAAGTCATAAATAATTATTAAACTATAACATTTCCTAAAGCTTAACAATTCCTAAAGGCATAAATAATTACTAAAATCATAAAACTATAACATTTCCTAAAGCCTAACAATTTCTAAAGGCATAAAAATCTAACATTTCCCAAAGCCTAACAATTCCTAAAGGCATTTCCTAATTAAATCCTAACAATTTCTACAATATCTAACAATTAATATTAAAATATTAAATTTAACATAAATAATTAAACTTTAAATGTAACACAAAAATCATATATAGTTTTCCTAATAAAGTCATAAATAATTACTAAACTATAACATTTCCTAAAGCATAACAATTCCTAAAGGCATGAATAATTACTAAAATCATAAAACTATAACATTTTCTAAAGCCTAACAATTCCTAAAGGCATAAAAATCTAACATTTCTCATAGCCTAACAATTTCTAAAGGCATTTCCTAATTAAATCCTAACAATTTCTACAATATCTAACAATTAATATTAAAACATTAAATATAACATAAATAATTAAACATTAAATATAACATAAAAACCATATATAGTTTTCCTAATAAAGGCATAAATAATTACTAAACTATAAAATTTTCTAAAGCTTAACAATTCCTAAAGGCATAAATAATTACTAAAATCATAAAACTATAACATTTCATAAAGCCTAACAATTTCTAAAGGCATAAAAATCTAACATTTCCCAAAGCCTAACAATTCCTAAAGGCATTTCCTAATTAAATCCTAACAATTTCTACAATAACTAACAATTAATATTAAAACATTAAATATAACATAAATAATTAAACTTTAAATATAACATAAAAATCATATATAGTTTTCCTAATAAAGTCATAAATAATTACTAAACTATAACATTTCCTAAAGCATAACAATTCCTAAAGGCATAAATAACTACTAAAATCATAAAATTATAACATTTCCTAAAGCCTAACAATTTCTAAAGGCATAAAAATCTAACATTTCCCAAAGCCTAACAATTCCTAAAGGCATTTCCTAATTAAATCCTAACAATTTCTACAGTATCTAACAATTAATATTAAAATATAAAATATTACATAAATAATTAATATTAAAACATTAAATATAACATAAAAAACAAGAAAAAACGAAAAAACTTACCGACCGGAAGTGGCGACGGAAAATCGGTCGTGAAAATGGGCTAAGCGGTCAGGAAAAATAGGGGGGAGAGAGTTTTTGGAAAGTGAAAATGAAGAGGAGGAGGGAGGTATTCCCAATCGAATTTCGGTCGAGAATGACCCCATTCCCGACCGAATATTCTGTCGGGAAGTCTCGGCCCAGCTGTAGCCGAGACTAGGGCTACAGTCTAGGCGGGAAATTTCCCGCCCAGAGTATTCTCGACCGCAATTCGGTCGGACTATTATTCTTGACCGAATTGCGGTAGGGAATACTTTTCCCGACCGAAATTCGGTCGGGAATGTTTTTTTCAAATTTTCCGACCGAATCTCGGTTGGGAAAAATTGTCACTACCGAATATCGGTCAGAAATACTCCCGACCGAAATCCGGTCGGGATTTTCCGGTCGGGAATGAGCCCAAATTCTTGTAGTGCTTATTCTCAAAGTGAATTTTGAAAAAGCGTTCGACATGGTTAACCGGGACTTTCTTGATGCTTTGATGGGGGCAATTAGGCTTTTGTTCTACGTGGAGATCGTGGATTAGAACATGTCTTAACTCCACATCATTGTCGATCCTTATCAATGGCAATCCTACGAAAGAGTTCTCAGTTTCTCGAGGACTTCGACAGTGAGATCCCCTCGCCCCATTTCTTTTTCTTATTGTGGCAGAAGGATTAAGCAGGTTAATCGCTAAAGCTAGAGAGTCTCATCTCCTCGAGGGTGTTAACGTTGGAAGAAACAACATCTAGGTTGCTCATATCCAGTTCGCCGACGACACCTTGCTTTTTTGCAATGGGACTTTCTCTAACGCTTGGGCTTCGAAATGTATTCTTCGCAACTTCGAGCTCATCTTGGATCTCAGAGTTAATTTCTCCAAAAGCAACCTGATTGGTTTTAATTTAGATGACGAGACTATGCACTCTATTGCAGAAATATTGCTTTGTAGAGTGGGCTCTACTCCATTCAAGTATCTTGGTGTTCCGGTTGGAGCAAACCCAATAAGGCTGATCCTTTGGAAGTCTATTGTCGATCTATTGAGCTCTAAGAGCAATTCATGGAGCAGCGATCATGTTTCCTTCGGGGGGAGGCTGCTTCTTCTCAATTCTTCTCTTATTGGACTTCCAACCTACTTATTTTCTTTCCTCAAAGCTCCAAAACAAATTTTTGAAAGTCAAAGAAACTTCCTCTGGGGAGGAAAACAAGGGGCTTGTAAAATCTCTTGAATCAAGTGGAAATCCGTTTGCTTGAAGAAAGAGGATGGGGGACTCAACGTTAAAAATCTCGAATGGTTTAATCACTCTTTGCTTGTGAAATGAAAATGGCGCCTGTTGCAAAATAGTGACGCGCTTTGGAAAAAAAATCCTCATTTCAAAGTATGGCCCTTTTCAAAACCCGGAAAGCTTTCAAGTTGGTAGGCTTCAATCAAAACATTCCTTATGGTGGCGGGATATTGTTAATCTCAAGCTAAACGCTCATGCCAATGATTGGTTTACTTAAAATATGAAGAAATCAGTGGGCAACAGAGCTTCTACTAAGTTTTGGCATGACCCGTGGACTGGAGTTTTCCTAGACTGTATTGCATCTCCAAAGATAAAGATAAGTTTATCGTTTATCGTTGGAGTTGGGATTGGAGGCGTGATTTTTTTGAGTGGAAAATATGCTTATTTAATCAAATGAATGATGAAATTAATTGTTTCTCTCTCAAGAGGGATAAAGATGATGCGTGGACTTGGCTTGTAGATTCGTTGGGGAACTTTACATCCAAATCAGCCGATGACGTTATTTACTCTCATGATCAGCGCGTGCATTCGGACAAATCTTTCCTCAAGCTTTTATGGGACTCAAAAGTGCTGCTCAAAATGGAAAAGAAGAGAAGATTTAGATGGATTAATTAAATGAATTGAAAAGAGATGTACGTAGGATTTTTTTTAAACGTTTAGATATATTTAGTTTGCAGCGCACAGAACCGGTTGCGTTCCAACAAAATTTGTGTTGAAAAGAAAATGTTTCATTTTTGTTGAAATATACACTGCAGCTCATAGTTGTTTCGCATTTTACGTTTTATATTTAAATTCTTAGTTAGATTAATTATTAGCCGTTAATCAGTTTTAAACTGTTGGTTAAGTTGGTTAATTAAGCTTAATCTTCCAGCCTAATGATCCGTACAATCCAAGTAAGATAAATAGGGATTACACGCTCCGATTGTAACAATTTTTGATCCACAATTTTACCGATAGAGAGAGAATAATTTTTCTCTCAATCAACGATTATTCTCTTCTTCGATTTTCAATTGTGCGCCATTGCTTGCTGTTCTTTTAACGATTTCATAAAGGTATCATTTGCTGGATGATAGCTCGATGATGTTCTTCCTCTGCATCGAGTGCGTGATTCGTCAATCCGTACTAATTCTCTACTCTCAACAGTTAATCGATTGTTTTCTTTGTGCGATTTGTTATCGCATTGTTAAACTCTTCTCGGATTTACCTTTACTACTTCAATTTGTGTTAAAATGATTACTCATGCGTTAATTCTACCATTATTGGTTCAAGTTCTTCGAGTACGGGTGTGAAAAATCCGAGCGAAGATTCAGGCTCGTTGTATTTTCTAGGATCTCATGATTTTACAGGCACTTCTGTTGTCAATGACAAGTTTTTTGGCAACAGCTATATTTCTTGGTGTAAGAGCATTCTTATGGCCCTAACTATTAAGAATAGATTCAAGTTTGTTGATGATTCTTTACCATATCCTATGGATTTTGATGAAACTGCTAAAACAAGATGGCTTAGGGCTGATACATTGGTTTCTTCTTGGCTATTAAACTATGTTACTTTTGAAATTAAGCAAACTTTATTGTACAACAAGACTGCTTATGAAATCTGGCATGATCTGGAAACTAGATACTATAGAACTGACGGTTCTAGAGTGTATCAACTACATAAGACTTTATCTACTCTATCTCAAGGAAATCAATCAGTCACTAAGTTCTATAATGCTTTTAGAGGTGATTGGGATGAATTCTCTAGTCAAAGACCTCTAACAAGTTGCTCTTGTGGTCTGTGTGTTTGTGATAGTAATAAGAAAATGTTTGAATTGATGCAATCTGACTATGTTATGAAGTATCTTATGGGATAAATGAGTTTTATTCAGCTTTAATCACTCCATTGCCTTCTACGTCTCAAGTGTATTCCATGATTCTGCAAGAAGAGCATCATACATCTTTATCTACTAGTAGTGCTCCTTTGCTTGCTATGTTTGCCAGATATAGAACCCCTCATGATGGTGGATGTGGTAGAGGCCAGTCATTTGAGTCAAACAACACACAAGGCAGTGCTAGTCAAAAGTACTACAAGCCTCTCTTCTCAAAAGACAAGAAGAAGTTGACATGCACCCACTGCAAATACAATAGTCATATTGTTGATAGATGCTTCCAGTTGATTAGCTACCCACCTGGATGGGAAGGACCATTGGGGAAAAGGTCTGTGGATTTTGCTGAAGCCTCAAATATAGAGCAAACTCAAGAAGCTCCTGCCCAGACTTCATCTAACACCACTAATCAGCAGGCTCTCTTTGAAAAACTCATGGCTTTTCAATAATCACAACAAATGGCAAGATCAAAGCCAACTACTTCCCCCCTCACTTTGGTGCAGCTATTGTGATCGGTATATCTCGTACTTTAGCTCTTTCATCTTCTCTATCACAGCTTGATATTAGATCTAAATGGATTATAGACACATGTGCCACATACCATATGGTGTGTAATCCTAACATGTTTTTGTCCTAGCCTAAACAAATAGATATTGATATTCATCTCTCTAACAATAATGCCACTTCTCCTACTTTACTTTGAGATGTTAAACTTTTTAACAAAGTTATCCTAAAGAATGTGTTGTATGTACCTGCCCTTACTTATAATCTACTTTCTGTCACTAAACTAACCCATACTTCATACCCGTGTTTAAGTTTTTTGTCCTCTATATGCATTCAGCAGGACACCCTCAACAAGAATAGGATTGGTTCTGCTAGTATGGTTAACAACCTTAATGTTCTTATCACTGATGATAATTTATGTAATAAGTCCAAATCTTTTAACATTTTTTCATCTTTTAACTTTGATATATGGCATAGAAGATTATGACATCCTGTTGTGGATAAGTTCTGATATCAGTGTTCCCCATTTGATTAAAGTGCATAATTGTGATGTTTATCATATGACTAAACAACACAAACTATCTTTTCTAGTTAGTAGCTCTAAATCTCTTGCATATTTGATATCATACAATTGATGTTAAAGGTCCTTATTTAGTTGAGAGTCATGATCTTCCCTCTCCTTGAATTTGGGAATTATTTCTTCCCTTTCATTTTCAGAAGAATCGGCCGCCTCCTTTCGTGAAATGAAGACCCACTTTTATAATATGGGTTGTTTGCATGTAGGAAGACACTTGTCAAAATTTACTTGACATATTTTCTTCGCCAAGTGTCTTACATGCAACTTAGCTATAATAATAATATTTGTTGGGCTATTTGCAACATGTGTATTTAATTACCGATCGAGTTGTATAAGAGTGCATTGTGATTATGAAATACGAATAGTATAACTTTTAATGAATTAAAGCGGTAATTGAACCTTGTAATAATACGATGCCGTCATGAATATTAATCGTGTAAAACGCCTTAGTTTACGAGTATAGATAGTGTAATAATTCGCGATAAATACGAATGAAGTAGTATCGGTAATCGAACCATCGTAAGTATATTTTTAGTACAGATATTTTTAACTATTAACACAATCCCCCCCAGTTTTTAGTGTAGTCGTAGAATTTATGACTGCACTAGAAACTTAAAAAGCTGAGAGTTACGATGGTCCGAGTACGATGACAACTTGTATCGTGGATCTTTTAGAAAGATATTGTAGCCCCTTGTAATGGAGTCTTTTAAGGCATCGTAGGGGGTGCTTTGATTCCTTTGGAAAAAAGGCATCATAGTGATAGTTATGCCTTTTTATGGTAGTATACTATGTGGGGTATCACACTTGTAGTGTAATAATACATACGTAAGATGATTCTATGGTACTCGTACGATAAGCTGATATTCTTATGATAGTTTTGGGCCTTATAAAATATATTTCATCCTCAGCTTTTCAGGTCGGGGATACTATAGTGTAGGTTCGATAGCCATGATCGTGTTTTATCGATATCAATAGGCCCGATAGCCATTATCGCGTTCTAACGATCCCTGTAAGGTATCGTAGAGTTATTTAAGACTTTTAGATCCTTGTAGGTTATTTGTATAGCCTTTATTGCATCGTGGATGTTTATCCCGTAAGGCATCGTAGATCCAAGGCTCGTAAAGCCCTTTGTAAAGTATCGTTGTGCCTGTAGGGCATCGTAGATGTAAATCCCATAAGACATCGTAGGTCCTCGTAAGTTTATCATAGAACTCTTTTTAGAGTATCGTAGATGCTTGTAAGGTATCGCTGAGTATACGGGGGAGGAGAAGATAACATTTCTGTTATCAGAGCTTCATATCGTGGTCCTCAACAGATATCCGTTCATTTGATGATATATTTGTTGATTTGACGTTATATCCGTACCGTATCTTGATAGTTGACTATTAGAATAATTTGTCCACATGAAATATCGTGAGGTGTCTAAAGTCTCTAATGCTGCACGGGTGCTGTATTTTGCGAATCACTATTGTGATTCGGGGAAAGTCGAAGGGGTGCCGTAACGTGAGTGTCGTGTTTACCATCTAAGGACTACGACAATCGTGTAGGCGTTCATGATGCTTATTAACTGCATCGTGAAACAGAAAATTGGGTGCTGTTTTGCTATTGTTGCTTTTAGCATCTAAGGCTTGCGACACTAGGGTAGGCATTCGTGATGTTTTTTGTTGATAGCATCGTTAGTTAAACAATTTTTTATGGTGTTTAACACCTTTATCGTAGATCTTTTAAAGGTATTGTAGAGCCTCGATGGCGCCGTAAAAACCTTTGTAAGGTATCTTCGTGTGTGTATTACATCATGGATGTAAATCCTATAAGACATTGTAGGTCCTTGTAAGTTATCGTAGAACTCCTTCTAGAGTATCAAAGATACTTTGTACGATACAGTAGATACGGGACCTGTGAGGCATCGTATTTCTAGGGTACAGTGTACATACTCTTTTTCTTTTCCAGAAAGACATCTGCCAAAGTTGAGGCTCCGCGAAAGACTCAAAAGGCAGACGACCCCATTAGCACCGCCACGCCTGAGGAGGTGCAGAAACTGTGCACAGATTTTGGAGTGTCAGATCAGAAATTCAATTTTTTTTATACGTATGACAAGATTCTCAATGGGGATGGGAGGAACATGATAGATAGCAAGATATCCACGATGGGGATGGGAGTAACATGATAAATAGCAAGATACCCACGATGGGGATGCCTGTAACAAGACAGATAGCAAGATACCTACGATGGGGATGCCTGTAACAAGATATATAACAAGATACCCACGATGGGGATGCATGTAACAAGATAGATAGCAAGATACCCACGGTGGGGATGCCTTTAACAAGATAGATAGCAAGATATCTACGATGTGGATGGGAGTAACATGAGAGATAGAAAGATACCCACGATGGGGGTGCATGTAACAAGATAGATAGCAAGATACCTATGATGGGGATGGTCCACGACAATTAAGATGGCTACAAGAATTATAGATGGAGAAAGTTGAAATCAAGTCGTGTTATTCGATTTCACTCCCTTGTTTTGTGAGGTATTCAAGTACTGTGATGTATGCTCTAGTCAACTCGCCCATAACAGTTTTACCACGCTATCGCTCTTCAATATTTGGTGTTTAGTCAAGGGGGTAAACCGTTAGATAGAAAGGTTCTTTACTATCTTCGAGTTGAAGATATCCCCGGGGGGCTCCCTTCTACTACTTTGGCCATCGGGTTAAGGATGACCGCATTTTCGAGGGGAATGTGAGTTCACACAACACTTGGAAGAACAAGTTCTTATATATCCGACCCATCATAGGGGAGTGAGATATGCCTTATGCCTGAAAGGTGCCTCGATTTCCCAAGCGAGTTTTGGATGATACTCTTTTTTTTTGCCCGTGTTCGCGGTGAGGGCGTCAATAGAATCACCTTTGTTCGTGGGTCTCTAAAGGACCGTTGGGCTAAGGTACATCGCTCCTATGGACAGGATGGAGAAGCCCTTTTGGTAAGTTCTGCCCCTTTTTTCTCCCTGGTGATACGGGGTTTTTTGTTTACACTTAGCTTGTTTACTAAGGTCTTATTTCTTATACCTTAACGCAGCGAGGGCTCTAAAGACTTATATGACCGGGGGCGCCGATACTTATGGAGGTGCGGATCCTCTCGATGGCATGGAAGTCGCCGAGAATGTTTTGGGCGCAGGGGCTCACGATGGCAGGGAAGTTCTTGTTGAACGAAGACAGACTTGGTCCGCGGGGGTTTTGGCCTATACCGCTTTGTCTCAGTCATCAAGCGGTACGTCGGATTTGCCTGAAGAGGAGGAACCAAGTGCAACTCCAACGAATACTACCGTCTCTCCCTTTACTATAAAGGGGGTGGATGACGATGTGCTGGTGGATGGGGTTATTCTGCCTCCCCTCTTTGTTGTTCCCCCTATTGGCCCTCCGACCGTCCCCTTAGAATATATTGTTATTTTGTCATCGGATAAATCTGCAGCCTCGTTGAAGATAGTTGACCTTCCCCGGCTTGTACCGCTTGTGATATCCCCGGGGTTCTTCTGGTGCAGCTATTATTTTGGAGTCCGTTATTCCTCCTTCTCGGATTCTTGGTGAGTCCTTGGTTTTAAATGTTTATTGGAGGTTTGTAAAAAATTCCCTTTACCTGAGATGTACTCATTTTTTGCAGACAAGGGGAAAGCTCTAATGGCTTTAGATGAGAGAGGACGACGCTCATGGATGATGCCTTTGATCTAGGTGAGTGCTTAAATGCTGACTTTTTTTCGACCACATGTTTAATTTGATGTCTGTCATTTTTTTCGTTCACTAGTTGTGCGCATGGATAGGGTTACTTTTTTTGGCGGGGATTCGTTTCTGCCAACTCCCAATAGCGTACCACCAGGTTTCTATTTGGCTTGGAATGCTTTGCTATTGGAGGAATTGATGTCCCTGACTCCCGCCTTTGCTGATTCTGCTTCTTCTCCTCCTCGGGGGCTCCATTTCAGCTATCATATTCTATAGTCCTGTCGTTACTCAAGTCCCTCTTATGGGTGGGATCTGCTGTAAGTACGGAGTCTTGAGACTCTGTTGCGACTTTATTCCTCAAGTACCATATGAACCTGTATAGGTACGATATTGTCCTACCCCACTCTCACAAGAGGCCATATGATCCTCCAGCGGGTATATGACAGTATACTCGGACCAGGTTTGAGGCGGGCTTCGCCTGTTTTTTCACCCTTTCCTACAGTCTCTTTTTCGATACTGGCAGGCCTGCCTTTGGCCTGGTGTATCGTGAAAACCGTCGTTCTTTCACGACTATCACCGGGCGCGTCATTCGCCCAGATGACTGGGAGAATTGCTTTTTCTTCTTGAAACCTAGAGGTGAGTCTGCTTCATCGTGGGGGCACCCGTTCAGTGGGGGCTGGGGTACGTAGTATCGGACCCGGAGACGGTCGTTTAAGAGGCGGTGATTTTACTGGATACTGGGTTGTTCTCGGGGACATATGACATTTGTGGCTTGCTGGAATTCTCTGATACCTTGATCATGGCAGGTCTTCAGGAGGGAGTGGGAGCTTTCGATTTTCCTCCCCAGCCTTTACACGCTAATTTCTTTTTTCGTAAGTTTGTGGATTTGCTTGTATCTCTTTTCTCCTATCGTGGCTGATCATATATCCTTTACTCCATGCAGGGTATGAGATGGATTTTTGGCCGTTAAGGAGTTTGACAGGATGGCGTTGAGTTGAGGCGGGGGACCTTAGTAGTGGGGATGGGAGGGATCGTTGTTTTCAGGGTTCGAATTGGTTTTTAGTTGAGTTGCCCGGGGTAATCCTTCCCTGAGATCCATCGGGGATCCTTCTTCCCGAGTTGCTGAGATATTTCAGCCTGTGGCACAATATTCCCTCGGAAGGGTTCCTAAGGTATCGGGGTCTGCGGTCATCCCTACTTCGACTCTTCCACTGGGCTTAGGTTCCTTGCCCTTCGGGGAAGGCAGTGTTTCCGTAGCCGTTCCTGTTCCACCTTTCAATGGAAACATAGTAAATATGGTCGAGGAACACCAGTCGAACTCTCTGGGTCATGGGGCTCGCGTCACAGGAGGTACACGCGAGGAGACGCAGTTGGAGGTTGACCTTTCCTCCCAGATAGCTCCTGATGTAAAATTTTGTCGAACTTTTTTAAGCGTTTTGTTGAATAGACTGGATTATGCTACGTTAAGCACATTCTCTCTATATTCCCTGCAAGATTTATCTTGCAAAGATTTGTGTGAGGTATGAGTCTTTTCTACATTTCTCTTTATATAGGGTACGCCTTGCCTGAATCGCTTTCTCCTTTTCGAAGCTGTTCATGGTTATAAACGCGGTAGGCTCCCGTAGAGATCAAGCGTTGTTAGAGATAGAACTGATATACCGTCTGCGAGACGATTTGGAGGAAGATTTCCTCATGGTCCGTGAGAGGATAGAATAGTAAGAGGATAAATAGATATTCACGATCAGGCTTTGAAAAGTGAGGAGGAGAAATCCTGGGACCTGGACCACCGTGTTGTGTTGGAGCAGGCCCGAGTGGTAATGACCACCATCTTGTGTTGGAGCATGCCCGATTGGTATGGACCACTGTCTTGTGTTGGAGCAGGCCCGAGTGCTATGTCTGGAGAAGAGAATTGAGGATCTCCGAGACCCGCTTCGTACTTTGGAGAAACGATTCTCTAAGATTTCTAAGGAAAAAGATGCGGTCCATTGGGGGATGGCAGATGTGACGAGGAGGCATGAAGCAACTCTGGTACTTGCTCGTGCACAAGCAATGATGGACCTTTCTAATTACCTTCCCCCTCGAAAATCCCTCCGAGGGTGGTTTCGGGATATGATCCGTATCGGGTATAGGTTATCCAAGAGACGGTGCGGTCCTTACCTAATTTTCCTGCGACCACCATCATCCCTGATTTGAACATTGTGTAGGTGTTCCCTGATGTCCCTTCAGTTTACCCCTACAAAAACCGTTCGAGCCTCCAGGGATTCTGTTGTACCTTCCATAGATTCTGTTGTGCCTTCCAAAGTTGGCATGTGATATTAGGTCGAGAGTACTGTTGACTATAGTGACGTGCATAAGGTGGTTGATAAGGAGTCGACAAGCCACGCGCAGGATGAGAGAACCCACGGCCTTAACCATTCTCTCGACCGCATCTTGAACCTCCACGATTATAGCATGATCCACGAAAGTTGGAGTGCGGCTACGAGGACAATGTGTTCTTAGTAGCAACAAGAGTGCAAACATCTTGCTCAAGACTAAGGAGATAAGTGTCATAACTGAGTAGCAAGTCCTGAAGTTCCGAGAATTGAATAGGATGTTCCCCAGCACGAATGGGGCCTGCTATGTCACGGTAGGAAGATCAGAGGCCGTTGAGCACGTAGAGTGTGATATTATCATCTTTAAGAGGTCCATCAATGAATGTCAGTTCATCGACTTTTGATTTGGCAAGTTGGCGAAATTGGGAGACATTAATTGGGCCACAACTTGATGTTAGTGAAATCTTGAGTTGCATCACCCGCAACCGCGAACGATTCGCATAAGATCGTAGTAGCGTATCCACGCATCTGCCAAAGATTTGGCATTTTGAATTAAACAGACAATCAGAGTAGTGCATGATCCAACCAAGGCAGAAAATAAGAAGAGAGTCCTAACGTATCCAATACTCGTACGCCACCGTACCTTGCAGAGTGGAGCCCATAGGAGGGCAAGGGTTGGTACCATCAAAAAAGTCAAAGAGTTTGTACCCAAAAAGAAGTTGACGGACTTGGGAACGCCATGAGGCGAATTTTTCTCCATTGAGTTGCAACGTTAGTTGTTGATGAGCGTTAATGGGGATCATCGCCAGACTACCGAAAGAAGGGCTAGCCACTACGTGGAGCGAACGCAGCTGAGACGAGGACACCGAGGCGACGATATTGCCGTTAGCGGTGGCGTGGTCGGACGTAGAGGACTCGTCATTAGGGTTCGTCATAGGATCAAGATCTCGTTAGAGAGATTGGCGTTTTGATACCATATAAGTGATATAATATTTTTGGTAAAGTGAATAATATTATTGATCAAGAGATTACATACTTATACAAGTTACATAAATAATTACGAAAGATATACAAAAATATGCTCATCTGATCTAAGATAGGAATGATACAACAATAATATATTTCATAAGATACAATATTGTCTAATACGAACAACTTATTAAAAAAAAGAAAAAAGTAAATAAAAAAGGATCTTGCATGGTATTGAAGCTAAATATATAAACTTGATTTTTGTTGCACGAGGTTTAAGTAATAATGTCCAAAATGAAGTTTATATACATTTTTCATAAAAAGTTGAAAGAATTTACTTTAGACATCTCCAAAAATAAAATGGATAATTCCATCAAACTCCCTGAAATATAGCGACATTTGGACAACACCTCATAAACTTTATAAATAAATAGTTTACCTCCTAACCTTTGTCAACTTGTTCGAGTTGCCCATGACAATTTTTCGACAAAAAAAATCACTGGAATTTTTTTTTTCACAATCTTCTCCTCGTGGAGACGGTTTCGATAGTGGTGATGGTATCGAAAAATTCAAAGTCATTACACGGGAAATTTAGCTTTAATTCGTTGAATTTCCGGAAAATATGAAGAACACTTGAAGGTGTTCGTCACATTTTTAGGAAATTCGACGAATTAAAACAAAATTTCCCGTATAATGGCTTTGAATTTTCCGATATCGTCACCACTAACGGAATCTTTTCGACGAAGAGAATATTGAGTCCAAATTTAAGAATTCGGCAAAAAAAATTCGGCAACTCGCAGCTACGCTACCGCGGATTGCCAAAAAAAATTTGTCGAACTTTTTTTTTATTCTAATCGATTTTTCTACTCGTCAAGAGGATGCCGGTAGTGGTGACGGTTTCGCAAAATTCAAAGTCATTACACGAGAAATTTAGTTTTATTTCTTCGAATTTCTAGAAAAATGAAGAACACTTGAAGGTTTTCATCACATTGGCAAAGGTTAGGGGGCAAAGTACTTATTTATAAAGTTTAAAGGGTGGTGTCTGTAACGAAAAATTCTCGAATTCTGAAAATAAAAGACAAGAAAAGATTACAAAGTAATTTTGAATAATTTAAAGTACAATTGTGATGCAGTCTCTATTTAATCCTCTCATTCTTTTCCCAAACAAATGATTTTGAAATTTAGTTGACTTGAGTGGATTTGATTTTGATCTCTTCCACGTGTATTTGGGTTGAACGTTAATCCAAGGGCGTTGAACGTGATCTTGAATTGACGATCTACTTAAATTGATATTTGCGACAAACAATTTGATCTTCGTCTTGAACTTGTTGAATGTCAATTTTATTTGGAGGAATCTTGATCTTCAAAGTACTTGGAACGGTATGAACTTAGTTTTGGATTTGTTGAACTTCTTGGAGTTTGATCTTCCTCGACAGAAGTGCAATTTTTTAAAAATGGTTTTTGGACGAAATTGATACTTGACGGCGGATTGAAAATAGTTCTTTACGAAGAACACCTTCAAAGTTGTTTGCCTTAAATTTCGCGAAGAACGCTTGAAGATGGATGAATTTGGTGGAGCGAAAAACTTAGAGCTTCTCCCTCTTCAACTTGTGAATATTTTGTGTGTGTTTTTTCTTCTTCAAGACCACTTCTATTTATAGTTGTGGAGTGAATCTCAATTAGAATCTTCTGATGAGATGAACGGTTGTGATCACGTCTACAATTCCTTGATATGGAAGACTTTATCTAAGAGAATCTTCTTTTCATCTCTTTAAAATTGAGACTTGGTGGGGAATTATTTTATTGTGTTGAAATTCGGTGGTGAATTATTTCCATCTCTTGAAGATTGAGAATTGGAGGAGAAGACTTTCCATGTCTTGAGATTTGATGAACAATTATTTCCTTATCTTAAGATTTAATCTTAATATTTTTATTCCTCAAAATATTAAGATTAAATAAAATATATTTTGTATTTATTGCATCTTAGAAGTTACCATCATTTAATTTAATTAGACACAAAATTAATGTGTGTACAGTGTCCAAAAGTCGTTATAGTTCAGGGGGTTTGATGGAATTATATAATCCCAAAACAGAAACACGTTGCTCATTATCATTATAATATTTCTAATGGTTTTGAGAAATGTCTCAAAAGAAAATCTATAAAAAATGTGTAGTACATACAGTTATTATACATTTAATGTACGCGTATATTTGTAATGCATGCATAACAATCCTGAGTTATTTCAAATCTTGACATCCATTGGGTTGTGTATATTATATCTAATTTTCTGATAAGAAATAAATACATAGGGCCGTTTTATTTGACAATTAAAAATAACACAGGGCTAATTTCTGCTATTAAATATACTCCATAAAGAAAGTCTAATTACATAATTGGAAATGAGACACAATACATATGATGAGTCACTATCACAAATTAATAAGTGCAGCTAGCTCGTTCTTAATTTATATTGAGTTACGTTGTTTTTTTGCAAATAAAATAGTTCAAATTACGATACAATTAGGACGAAATATTAAAACTGCCCTATAACTTTTTTTCAAAACTAAAAATGCCCGTTTTTTTCAGGCCTTGCAAAAATGTCCCGTAAGTCTTGAAAAATCTTGCAAAAATGCCCGATTGCCTTATTTGGGCCAAAATTGCCTACGTGGCGGTACAGTCAACGCCACGTCATAAAATAGCTCTGCCACGTCATATTTTCAGCCAATAATAATAAATATATATAAATAATAATAATAAACATATATATAAATAATAAAGATATATATATATATATATAAATAGTAATAAACATATATATAAATAATAATAATAAACATATATATACAAATAACAAAGATATATATATATATATATATAAATAATAAACATATATATATAAATAAAACAAATAACAATAAAACACAAAAAAAATAAAAAACAAAATAAAAAAAACCTACCACACCCCCCTGACCCCCCTACCGCCCCCACCCTCCTCCCCCCTCCCCCCCCCCCCCCCCCCGCCACCAACGACCGCGAATCGCAGCGGGAGTGGCGTCGCCACCACCACCGCGATTTGCAGTGGTGGTGGCGTCAAATCGACGCCACCACCACTGCAATCGTGGTCGTTGGTGGGGGGGGGGGGTTCCGAGGAGGGCGGGGCGGGGAGGGGGTGGCAATTTGGCAGTGGTGGCGGGGCGGGGAGGGGGGCGGGGATGGAATTTTTTTTTAATTTTTTTTGTGTTTTATTTATTTTGCATAATGTTAAAATATTTATTATTTTATAAATTAGTATAAATAATAATATATGTTGATATTATTTATATATATATATATATTTATTTATTACAAATGATTATTCTTTTACATATATAAATGAATATTTACATTACATTCTTTTACAAATGAATATAAATTATTCTTTCCATTACATTCTTTTACAAATGATATTTATTTTTATATATATATATATTTATTACAAATAATATTTATTCTTTTACAAATGATTATATATATATGTTTATTATTTATATATATATATATATATTTTGGGGGGCAAAGTGCAATTTATTTTGGGGTGCAAATACAATATTTAAAGTTACAAGGGTTTTGGGGTGCAAATACAACTTGTTGACGTGGCAACCACTGTACCGCCACGTAGACAATTTTTGTCCAAATAAGGCAATCGGGCATTTTTATAAGATTTTTCAAGACTTACGGGGCATTTTTGCAAGGCCCGAAAAAAACGGGCATTTTTAATTTTGAAAAAACGTTATAGGGCAGTTTTAATATTTCGTCCATACAATTAAGTGTAGCATTTTTTTTTGAGTTGGCTAGTGGTCTTGTAATAAGCTAGAAGTAATATTAGTGTTATACATATGGGCAAAATATTTTTTTTGCCCTTTATTTTATGCCAACTTCAAGTTATGTCCTTTAACTTTTCGGGCTTATAAAATGCCCGTTAACTCCTTACTTTTTTTTTTTTTTTTTTATAAAAAATGCCCGTCGGGCTCTTGGATTGGGCTGGGTTGCTTTTGGCTGACGTGGCGTCTGACTGGGACGCCATGTCATTAATTTTTTTTTATTTTTTTTGCATATGTATATATATACAAAACTATTTATATTTTTCATAATTTACAAAAATTATTTAAGTTATAAAAAACAAAAAAAAAACAAAGTAATTTAAAAAAAAAAAATCATTATTCATCATCTCTACCCCCACCCCCACCCCCTATTCCCGTAACCACCCCCCGCCCCCTCCCGCCGCCACCCCCCACCCTCAGCCCTCTCCCCGCCGCCACCCCACCCCACCCCACCCCACCCCACCCCACCCCACCCCAATTACGCACCCTCACCCCTAATTTCGCACCCTCCCCTCTCCCCTGATTTTGTGGTGGCGATTGAGTTTAGAAGAGAGCGGAGGGTGGGGATGGCGGCGAGGTGAGGGCTGAGGGGTGGTTACGCGAAGGGGGTGGGGTGGGGGGCGAAATCGGGGGTGTGGTGGTGGTGGGTGGCGGCGGGGAGAGGGTTGAGGGTGGGGTGGGGGGGTGGTTACGGGAAAGGGGGGTGGGTGGTAGGGATGATGAATAGTATTTTTTTTAAAAGTTATTTTGATTTTGTGAAAAATATAAAAAGGAATTGTTTAAGATAAAAGAAAAATTGCATATATAACTTTTTAAATGTAATTTTATTATGGTATTTATAACTATTATAAATTTGTAGATATAAAAAAGTTGTATATATATATATATATATATATATGAAGATGCAATTTTTTTTTTATAATTTTTATCACCATTATAAATTTGTAGATATAAAAAAATTTGTGTGTATATATATATATATATACATATATATGAAAATGCTAGAATTATTCTTTTTTTTTGTTTTCTTATAATTTTTATCATCATTATAAATTGTATTTTATAAAAAAGTTGTGTATATATATATACATATATATCAAGATGCTAGAATTATTTTTTATTTTTATTGTCATTTTATAATTTTTATCACCATTATAAATTGTAGATTATAAAAATATTAGGAGAATTGTGTTAATTTTTAATATTTACTAGTAAATATAAATTTACTAAACACTTTAAGATAAAATTTTCTATTGAACTTGAATTTATACAAACTTTTAGTGTTTAGTTATAATTTTTATCACCATTATAAATTGTAGATTATAAAAAAATTATGAGAATTATGTTAATTTTTAATATTTACTAGTAAATATAAATTTACTAAACACTTTAAGATAAAATTTTCTATTAAACTTGAATTTATACAAACTTTTAGTGTTTAGTTAAATTTTTCTTTTTAATTCAAAATTATATCTAATTTTATTATATATTGAATTAACATATACATATCTGAACCAATTTTTTTTCTTTTTTTATGTTTTTAATGTTTTTTATTTTATTTTACGATTTTTTATGGTTTAAAATTCAGCCCAGTCATTATAAAAAAAATATTATTTAAGTGACGTGGCATCCTAGTGGCAGCCCACTCAGATGCCACGTGGGCAAAATTCAGCCCAGCCCAATCCAAAAGCCCGTCGAGCATTTTTTTATAAAAAAACAAGAAGATAACGAGCATTTTCTAAGTCCGGAAAGTTAAAGGGCATAACTTGAAGTTGACATAAAATAAAGAGCAAAAAAAATATTTTGCCCGTTATATATTGACAAGTTCCACATGAGCCGTACGTTAATATGCGCGGCACCCTGCATGTGATCTAACTTTTTGTGGAACGAAATTGTGATTTAATTAAAAATGTGCAATTAGTAATGCATGTACTTTTTTTTTAAAAAAAAAGTTTCTTTCCAAACTTAGCTTATTCAGTTCTCAAGTAACTATAGCTAGCACTGCTCGATCAACATATATAATTGAGGCCATATAATTTTTTGCATTACCCACAGGTCGCGCGCGTCTCGTAACTCAACACGATTTTGATTTCTCTCTCTCTCTTTTTTCTTTGTTAATAGTGTTGGAAAATTGATTAAATGAAATGGGTTTGTACAGTTGACTTCGGGTCAGATTTTGAGCGGGTTCCACTTGTCGTATTGATGACTTCAAGATGGGAACGTTTTCTCCTATGTGAGAGCTTCGAAACGATATATTGCACGCTCAAAATGGTACACGGATAAATGAGAAACTGATGCTCAAAGATAGCTACACAAAGCTGAAAATATTGAAGTAAAGGAGGGAAAAAACCATAAAGTGAAGATGACCATCCCACATGGGAAAAAGAGCACTCTCTTTTTGGGTTTGTTAATAGCAATGCATTCTTAGCATGATAAGAATGTGTTGGCTAGAGTCTCCTCCCTCTCCTACGTGCGCGCAGGGGGGAGGGGGTGCAAATGCAAGCCAAAAATTAGTGCGACTAATGCGATTCGGGCTTGCGCACACGACGTACGCGCCGAATGTCGGTCCGTTTAGCCTGTCGGGCTCCCGCTCGTGTGGGCCTTGTTTTGCAACTTCAATATTTATTTTTCTATTTTAGGTAACAGAATTAATTCAAAACTGAAGCATCAAAACGCGTCCAGATTCATCCGAAGATATAGTCTTATCTTAATTACAATCCGATATTATCTTAATTAGAGATTTGCATATATCTAAAAGATCCCGTTCCTTGTTAATCAAGTCAGCCGACTCTCTCCCTAATTAGTATAAATAGGGGTCGCTCCCCATAGGGTTCATATCAATCGAAAAAAATTACACTTTTGCATACACGAAAAAAAGGTTTTAATCATTGTGTGGTGGTGGTAGTCTGTTACCGTTTGAGTTCGCCATGATTGTTCTGCGAGTGCTAGCAGCCAATTCGAAATGTCGTTTTATCCTGGGAAGAGTTAGTCCAACGATCTCAACACGTGAAGAGGACTAAACTACTTTAAGGAAACCGAGAAGGACTCGACCAATTACTACGGTTATTTTCAGTTTCTGCGTTATTCTTAATTTTGTTTATTTGCTTGTCAATTTATATATTGTTCGTTTTCTCCATTGTTTCTAACAAATAGAAACTCAACACGAACGTGACTGATAACTAACTAATTTTGTCTTATCTCTCGTCTATGTCACAGTATACTGAAATTATGATACAATCGGATCTGAAATAAACTAGTTAATTATTCTAGCCAATTACAAGAAAATAGACCAGCTTTATTTGGACCACATATTACACGATATAAAGCCTAAAATGACCTAAATTACCATGAACGGTCGAACATATGGTGATTCAATACAACAATAACAATCGAACTCCTGAACAGTCGAGCAGTTGGGGGTCGACCCTGGAAACTCTCGAACGAATCGGACTGATCGATAACGATTGAACTGGTGGGTAGATCGATTGAACTGAAGAACTCTCGAATAGTCAAACGACTTGATTTGACCGTTATAGGGTTGGTGAACAGTAATCAATGCGTGTCATGAATTTCAATATCTGAGGTATTTATTTATAAATCTCGAGATGCGAGACCCGCTCTGCGAAAGAGCAATAACAATCGAACGTCCCCGTTCGATCACTCAGTAATTGTCGAACCGCCTTCTGTTTAGACCGTTAATGGGTCAGGCCGTCCCAATTCGTTTCAGGGCCACCTAAAATATACCCACCACTAACCTTGATTACAATACAAAATTATCAATTCCTAACAACTTACTTAATACAGTGATACTCATGCGCCGAAAAACATGGAGGAAGGAAGCGAATATTATCAGAAAGCATATTAACACTGTAATCAGCCATTTCATCATCCTGATATCCTATAATTTGGTATTAACCAAAAAAGAAAAGGAAAACAAAGAAATGGTTCATTTAAATGCAGTCTATGGCAGTTGGCATTATTAGCACGCCACATCTAATAAACGCATATTTGAATGAAAACCTAAAACGGGACATCTGTAATTCTGTATCGAATATGTGACCGTGGATAATATTAAAACATCGATCTGCATTATTATATTATATTATATTGTATCATCCAGGTGTATATAGGGCACCCTTTAAATGCTTTCAAAACACCCTTTAGAATGACATTGTAATCAACAAACCTTGTACTATATGTTCCCCATTTTTCGCAGAACGGTAAAATTTATTGCTGATACATTTGAAGTGAGTAAACTGCAAAACTACGATGTCGTCTAATTGGCAAATAACCCTTTTTTATGTTATGTAATTAGCAAAACCTAATTGTCATATTAATAAATATTATAAGAAGAACATCGCAGGTATTGAAAATGATCCAAAAACTTGATCTTTACTGATATATGACGAATTGATATAGTTCAAATTAAATTGTATGCATGCCTTTTATCATACTTTTTTTTTTTACAGAAAAACATTGATTTTTTTTTCTGTAAAACATAAATACGATGCTAAATTGCTAATTGATTCCATGCTTTTGTACAATTCAAACAAATTTGTAAAAAAAATATAACACTATATTTTAAAAGTACTGTTTGATAAATAAGGTTATGATGCATAAAAATCCTTAGTTATCGGTAAATTATCAGTAGGAGTTTTTGCTAATT
Source organism: Linaria vulgaris (assembly GCA_948329865.1). Classification (NCBI taxonomy): domain Eukaryota; kingdom Viridiplantae; phylum Streptophyta; class Magnoliopsida; order Lamiales; family Plantaginaceae; genus Linaria; species Linaria vulgaris. Next base: position 115,537,705 of record OX415250.1, on the reverse strand, counting down.
TTTAAATTTTACCGAGGGTTATTGCCAATTAGGAATAATAACACATGGGTAGTTTGTGCTAGCTAGTTGCTCCTTTTGAATTCCAACGAATACTAACTTTAATTTACTAAACACTTAATTAAGCACACCGGCCATTTTGATATGTTTTATTAGGAAGTCACTTGGATTTTTCATTTTGGAGCACGTCCAATTCAACTTAAGGAAAGATTCCTTCAAAATCGAAAAACGTGTGCCAGATATGGATCTGAATTAATAGTTCAAGAGAGTTCCTACGTGCATCAAATAACCACGTGTGATTTTCCCCTATATATAACCTTTTTTTTCTGACATTGATGTAGTTTTGATAAATTTCGTATCGGAACACAAATGAGTGATGCAGATTATGTATATATTATACTTTAAAAAAGAACATTATTAGCCATAAAAAAATCTGCAGGTCACCGTTCTCTATTGTTTGACATGCACTTACAGAAGTTATCGGCTTCATCACGCATGCATGCCACATTAACAACAAGCTAATCATATCTTATCTAACAATTGTTAGTCACAAATGTAAACTTAATCTGTTGATAATGGCTATTAATTAAATTTTGATAAGTAAGGGTATTTTACTAGAAACTGGATGATGAGTACAGTCAATGCTCAAAATTCAAAAACAGCGAACTAATAACAATAGAAGCATAAAAGTACAAAGCAAAACAACAATAAAAGCTATTAATTAATGTCTCCAGTGAGAGTAAATCAAGAGAGATAAGAAACATATGAGTGTAACAACTCTTTTTTTTTTTGGTCGGCATGAGTGTAACAAGTTTCGTGTAACTATATTAATCTACCAGTAATGTAATTATGCAAATCTAAACACACATATAGTGTAAAATTGAGTCTCTTATCTGTCAAAAACACTTGGGGTGATCGTGATAGGCTATTTTATTATTTCTACTTTTGCTAAGAAATTAAACTTTCCAAGCATAACCTGTCGTTATCTGCTGTACTTAACTATTTATTCATCCAAGATAATATTTTATATTGTGCCATACTGTACTCCACGTTTTCGAAATCTTATTATCTTTTGAGTTTTTTAAAGGCAAACTTCTTTTGGACGAGCTACATATATCATTCATTACCGGTAACAATAAAAAATGATTTTTTTAATTAAATTGTATAAAATATATCAACTAGCTACTTCTGATCAGCACATCAGGGCATAATAATGCGTGGTCCCCGAGGACAATATTAGAATCCAATTTGAAACTAGTCATACACCCACGTGATTAAATTAGTTCTTTTAACTAATGAATGCACTGAAACTTCATGTGAAACCACTTCATTAGCTATTAATTTGACCATAGGGTTCAAGTTCATTTACCCTAGATCTACTCCCTATATAACTGGGGCAAATACCTCAATTTATCGTCGACAGAGACTTCAAATTAAAGCAGTATATATATACTCTTTTAAGAAAAAGAAAAGCACAAAATATGACTTCCGATTTTGACGATCTATCATGGCTCGATTCCATACAATCATTTCTTCAAAGTGATTTCGATTCCTCACTAGATTTTATCACTCCCCCTTTCTCGGATATCCCAATTGCTAATTCTCATGCAAACGCAAGCTTAAGCTCCTCCACTTTTCTTGAAAAATTGTCACCAACATATTGCACTAGTGGCTCCTCGGAATTTTCAGTGGATAATATCATAAATAACATAAAAAATTTCATGGAGGAGGAAATGTGTGTCGATTCGGATAGCACGCAACACATGGCAGTCTTTTCCGACAACTCAATGACCCAATCCGAGGTTATTACCACATCGTCTCAAGAGAGATCAGATTATACCACGTCTCAAATGGTCGAGGAGTTAATGTGTAATGATGCTAGTTTTTACCCATTAGAGCGCAGCGTGGATTTTACGACGATGTCCCAAATGATCGAGGAGTTAATTTTTAATGATGAACATGATAGTGAGGAAAAAGCCACGACCAAGAAGAAAAGACCACATGGAAAACATGCACCGTCAGCAGAGTGGAAGCGATACAAAGGCGTGAGGCGGCGACCATGGGGGAAGTTTGCGGCCGAAATAAGAGATCCAGCCAAGAAAGGCACAAGAACGTGGTTGGGGACGTATGAGACACCGGAGGAGGCGGCTTTAGCGTTTGATATTGCGGCTTACAAACTCCGCGGTACCAAGGCTAGGGTTAACTTTCCGCACCTTATTGGCTCTAATCATGTCCAGGAGCCAATTAGGGTTACCAAGAAAAAGCAAAAAGTTCCAGAGGAATCATTCTCATTCACATTGATGGAATCAAACAAGAGAAAAATCTGTGTGGGTTAATCAGATTAAGTGGAGATGGATTTATTTATGTAGGATCGGTTTCCCATTGTGGTGGTGCCATAGTAAAAGAAAAAATTGGTTCACAATTAGGTCAAGAAATAGTAAGTTGTGGTTGCAAAAGTAACTTTAATTATGAGTACATTATATATTAATATTCAAAGAACCAATTTCGTTCCCACGAAATTTGAGTTGAAATATTAGATAATCGGTTGCATGCAATTTTATTTTAAATTTGATACATTATTATATCTTAATTAAGAACTATTGTCTGAGCCAAGGCGAAATCTGAAATATTATTGAGGGGGCAAAGCCAATGGTATGGTAACAACTTTGAGATTAACGTGTATAATTTTTAAAATTCATCATGAAATTAAAGAAACAGTTTTACGTCTGCATGTTTTTCTTCTTTTGCATACTCTGTAAATATTTAGCTTCATGTATTAGAATGCCTTGTTTGCGGTGTTCACTACAAGAAAATCCTCATTTAGTGGCATTGAGAAGTGTTATTATATGCTTCTAACAGTGACATTTTAACTTATAATGACATTTAAGTCACTACAAGACTGGGCGGTCAATAGGGACCGCCCAGTTAGCGACTCAGTTTGAGTCGCTCGCCATCAGCGACTGCTGAAGGCAACAACGATTCAATTTGAGTCGCGAAAATTTTTGAGGTAAACAGCGACTCACTATGAGTCGCTATTGTCCTCAGCGACAGTTAGCGACTAAACTGGAGTCGCTGAAAACAATACAGCATTGAGTCGCTGTTGTCCTTAGGGACGTTCAGCGACTTACATTGAGTCGCTAACTGTCCTTATATTACGTGGGCCACACAATTCGGCCCAAAATTGGGCCAAACTGTGGGCCTCGTCCGCCCTAATTACCGTGGAAGCAATCAACGACTCAGAAGCGGTCGCTGATTTCTTCCTATAAATTGAAAAAAAAAACATTTTTTACAAAACAAAACGCGAATCCGTCTCCTTCACCCGATTTCGACCCGACCCGGTTGTAATTTCTGCCATTAGCAACCTGTTTGTGAGTATTTGCGACTCAAATCGCGTCCCTAACCCAACCAAACCCAAACCCCCCTCGTTTCTCCCGATTTCCGCCTCAAATCCGCCGTGCTCCGCTTCCATCGCCGTCGTGCTTCGCCTCCATCACCGCCCCTTTGAATTTCCGTCCATTTTCGCCGCCGGTGCTAAGGTATAGCTTCGGTTTCAATTTTTTTTTAATTTTTTTTGTCATTTTTGTGTTAAATCCGAAAATTATGTTATTATGTTAAGAAATTGTTAAATTGTTAATTTTGTGTTAATATTCTTGTGTTAATCTTGTGTTAATTTTGTGTTTTATTGTTAATTTGTTAATTTTTTGAAGAATTATTAGTTAATATTGTTAATTAGATAGTTAATTAGTGAAGAATGTTAGATTGTTAGAATAGATTAGTGTATGATTAAGGAAAAAAAAATATATTTGTGAAATTAGATTAGTGAATGATGAAATAAAAATTTAGTGAATGATGAAATTAGATTTAATGAATGATGAAATAAAAATTTAGTGAATGATGAAATTAGATTTAGTTAAATTTAGTGAATGATGAAATTAGATTTAGTTAAATTTAGTGAATAATGAAATTAGATTAGATTAGATTAGTTTATAATTAGATTGTGAAAATTGGATTATTAAATTTTAATTAGTAAAACTTCTTAATTAGTGTTAATTTGTAAGATTATATTAATTAGTGTAGATTATATTTTTAAGATTATAATTTATAAATTTTGTAATTAGTGTAGATTTGTAAATGTTGAATTGATATTTAAATTTTTTTTACAGTACATATATATATTCGGCATGTCGTCACGTAAGACCCCTAGCGGTACTGGAGATCGAGGTCTTGGAGGTCGAGATCGTGGTGGGGAATCGGGTTCAGGTAGTGGTAGTGTTGCTCATGGAGGTGTTGGAGGTAGTGGAGGTCGAGGTCGTGGTGGTGGTACTGGTAGCGTTGGACGTGGTGGTGGCAGTGGTAGAGAGAGTGGTGGTGGCAGTGGTAGCGTTGGGCGTGGTGGTGGTAGTGGTAGCTGGGGTCGAGGTAGTTGCCGACCTATACGGGTTGTCCGATCGGGATGTGGTGCAGGGCCGAGCTATCCAACCGAGTCGTCCGTCCCGCTACCTGGGTCAGGTGACGGATCTACATCGACGACACCTTCACTACAGCGGCAGTTATTTGTAGACGATGAGGCGGCCATCTCCGGAGCGGGTGTTAGACCCCGATCATCAGAGTCCACCGCATCCCAGGTGGCACGACCACATACTTCAGATTCAGTTGGGACTCACGTGCCCCCATAAGTCGAGTCTAGCAGACTTCAGACTCCACCGCCTACAGCCGACACCGGAGCTGGACCGAGCCAGAGGTCGACCGGTACTCCAGGACCGAACGATACTCGACCGGGTAGGGGACCCAATGTAGGGCTTACGGCGGTTCCTCGTGGGCAGAAGAAGCAGTTTATTGAGTTGAAGAGGGGTTGTTTTTCTAAACCCCCCAGTCGCGAGATTTCCAAGACGATCACTTCACTCATTCGACAGTTTATGAGTGAGTTTTGGCCCTCATACTTGAAGGTTCCTGAGGAAGTACGAAGAGAGATGTTTTCGAGATTTACGGTGAGTTTTAAATGAATTATTAATATTTATTGATTTACTCGAGGTTCAAAATATTGTTTAATTTAGTTTATTAATTTAATGTATTAAGTTTTTGTTTAATATTTATCTTTTTTTGTAGAATATCTATGGGATTCGGCGGTCAGAGAGGGAGCAGGTACATAGGGCATACCAGTTGAAGGCGAGAGGGATTTATAAACGTATGCTTAACAAGGCGAAGGAGCAGTACATGAAGAAAAAGGACAAGGAGGAGTTTAAAGATAAGCCTAAGACCCCGTGGATGAGCCAGAGTTTGGAGGATCAGGCGGCAAAACACTGGGACACTAAGGTGTTTAAGTAGAAGTCCGTGAAGGGAAAGAAGGCTCGACGAGGCGGTAAGTTGGACGGCGACGCGCCCGCCACCTTTTACGGTGGTTCCATTGACTACGAGGAGATCCGGCGGCGCCTGGTATGTTTTGTTAAAATTATATATTTTATTTGTAGTTAAATTTTAAGATTATTGTTTATTGATTAGTTTAAAACAATGTAATTTTAACATTTAAAAAAAAAGAATTATAACCAACTATTACTTACAATTTGAAGGAGAGGAATCAGCCCAACGGCACCCACCCTATCAGGCACGACGAGATTTATAAGGCAGGACATACGAAGAGGGTGGCGGGGACTGGCAGAGGTACATCCGTACCCTTGAGGCGGGAGTGGAAGTCTGAGACTACCAGACTTATTTACGTAAGTGTTTTAAATTTTCTACTCGTTTTTAATTATCTTTGTTTTAATTTAATTTCTCTTTTTTAATGATATTTGAATATTCAACAGAAGACTTATAAGAGGGAACTGAGGAGGAAAAATCCGGATGCAGTGGAAGATAAGGACTTGCATGAATGGGACGCCGATTCGTGGAAGAAGGCGATAGGGAGTATCAAGAAGGGGAAGGCACTGGGTTTACCGAGCTATGCTGATCCTCGAGACTTCGACATGGAGGTCGGAAGGGAGCCAGACTACAGGCGGGAGTTGCTCAGGCAGGTCCAGGAGGAGAACAACGAGTTGAGTTCGACAAACGACCCGAGAGTCGACTCCATGTTGTCTTGGCTCCAGTCTTTTAGAGAGGACATGCAGAAGGATACATGCCGACCAGTGCGAGAGCTTCCGTCAGACTTGTTCACGGGGAACGCTATTAGGAGCGGAGGCGCATTTCGGGTTCCGAGGCCGATACGTGAGAGACCAGATCCTTTCGCTCCAGGTACTTCCAACCCCACCCAGTATGTCGATGATCTTGATATTGATACTAATGAGTCGGAGGGTGGTGATGATCTTGGTCTGATGGATGTTGAGGCAGAGGACCTCGGTGAGGGTGAGGGGGTGTTGGCGTTGATGAGGGTGGGGTTGGTGTTGATGATGATCCACTAGCGACCCTGGATGAGATGTATGATTTGGCGGAGAGTTCTGGTGATGAGGGGGCGGTGTATCCGCCTAGTGATGATGAGGGGGGTTAGTGATCTTGTTGCGGGTATTTATTTGTAAATATTGATTATGATATTTTGGAACATATGGATCATTTATGGTGTAGTTGTTTTGTATGTATGGTTTGTGGTTGGTAGGGATTATTCATCATTTTGGTTATTTTTGTTTATATGGTATTGATGGTTGGTATGAAATATGGATTATTATGTTAAAATGTATGGGGTACCAACATTCAAAAAAAACTCATAGTCATAGTCATATTGAAAAATCACATAGTCATAGTCATACTGAAGAAAAGAAAGAAAAGAAATAAAGCACTAGTCTTCTTCTGAATATTGAAACTCATAGTCATATTCATTTGCATCACTATCTACGCCTTCAGCTTGTCCATCATCGTCCTCGTTACCACCTAGTGCATCAACGACCTCGAACTCACCTCCACCCAACTGAATATCCATGTTGAACGAACTCAAGTCTACAAACATATTAAGACCTGCTGATTCGTTCTTGAAACACTGTCTCCGGAATATCTGGGTCATCAGGGGTAGAATCATGAATTGTGAGTGACGACATGTCGATAATGTGTCTATCTGGAATATGTGATACTGACAACCATCCTTTTCTCCCTGGCCTTCCATTTGGTAGAGACGGATATGGGGCGTAATACGCCTGCATTGCTTGATTAGCACAAATAAATGGTTCATTGGTCTGCAGTTTTTTAGTAGGGTTTATTTCCACCATTTTGAATGTCTCGTGGACATTTGTGCCGCTCGGTCCAATATCATACCACAAACACTTGAAGAAGACAATGGACAGTTGTTTTCCAGTTCTACGTCCCCAATATTCCACTTCCAATATCTCCTTTAAAGTCCCGTAGAAATTGGTTGAAGCGGTGTCTCCCATGTCACCCTTCACGTAAACCCCACTGCAGTCACTCTTCTTGGGCCCCAATTTCGTATCAATGTGGAACCTAAATCCATTCACAATGTATCCATCGTACGTGATTGCATCGTTCAGTGGATCGTTGAGCAACGGCAGTACCCTATCGTCTATCATGTAATTTCCACTGCGGTACTCTTGTTTGAACCAGGCCACATACTCCTCGTTCCTTTTCGTTTGCACCTCCATGACATTCAATCTACCGCACTCCTCTTCCATGAACAAACTGCATGTTACAAAAAAATAGTTAGTACTAACACATAAAAAAGAAGATGATACTAGATGAAGAAATTTGAAGTAGACTCACTCTTCCCATCCCTCCAATTATTCACAGTTAAGAAGTGTGTACAATTCAATCTGTTCTATTTCTTCCCCCGTTAACTTCTTCATCTTCGCCGATGGGCCAAGCGGTTGTCCCTTTTTTCGGAACAATAAGAGCTCTCCATCCCAATCCGTGCTTTCCAAAGTCTCGTTCCTGTTAAGTCGTCGGTGTGTAGCACCAGGGGTTACATCGAGATACTGGGAAATCAAATTTGATATCTCTGAATTTAAATAGGCATTGGCCATGCATCCCTCGGGCCTCGCTTTGTTCCCCACTGACTGCTTTAAATCAAACATTTGCCTGATATACACAACAAAAGGAACCATCTTACATTACAAATAAAATAAATTAAAGACAATCATCAATATATACACCAAAAGTGATTTACCTCTCGAATGGATACATCCATCTGTAGTGAACTGGACCGCAAACTCTAGCCTCATACGGTAAGTGAATGGCCAAATGCTCCATAGAATCGAAAAAAGAAGGAGGGAATATTCTCTTTAGCTTGCACATGGTGACAATAATGGATTTTTCTAGTCCCTCCATAGCCTCTACCGATACCTCTGATGCGCAAATTGCCTTGAACAACAAACTAATCTCCACAAGTGTTTCCCATATGTCTTTCTTAAGGAAATCACGAAAAGCAATTGGAATCAATCTCTGCATGAAGACGTGGCAATCATGACTCTTCATTCCGGACAACCTCTGTTGTTGCACATGTACACACCGTCCCAAGTTAGAAGCGTATCCATCTGGAAATTTTAGCGTGCCCAACCATTCTAACAAATTTCTCCTTTAATCTTTTGAGAGACAGTACAATGCCTTTGGCTTCTTCGTTCCCCCCCTCGGGATGTTGAATCTATAAATAGCTCACTACGGTTGGTCCAAAGTCTCAAATCTTTCCGTGACTTGATGTTGTCCTTTGTCTTAGGGTCATCCAAAATCGTGTTGACGATGTTATCGAAAAAGTTTTTCTCACAATGCATGACAGCTAGACAGTGACGAACCAAGTTTGTGGACCAATAAGGCAGTTCCCAAAATATACTCTTCTGCACCCAATTATGATTTTGGCCAAAACCTGGGAGTGGTCTGCATTGGGTACCGAACCCCACATTCACAAGGCCATTAACAATTTCCAACATTTCAGCACCAGTCTTTCTACGAATCGCGTCTTCCTCCTGAATTTCCTCTTTTTTAAAGTTATAGTCATCGTATCTCAAGTCATGACCTTCAGGCAAGAACCGGCGATGGCAATCGAACCAACTTGGCTTACCCCCATTCACCAACGGAAAGGATTGAGTGTCACCCATACAATAAGGACACAAAAGCCTTCCGTGCGTACTCCATCCCGACAACATCCCGTAAGCGGGAAAATTGCTAATCGTCCACATGAGAGATGCACGTAATATAAAGTGTTGCTTCCTCGAGACGTCGTACGTCTCGACGCCAGTGCTCCATAAAAGCTTGAGATCATCAATAAGTGGCCTAAGAAAAAGATCCAAGTTCTTTGTTGGACTATACGGCCCGGAAATGAGTACTCAAAAAGATGAACTCTTTCTTCATGCAAAGATCTGGTGGAAGGTTATAAGGGGTGACAAACACTGGCCAACAAGAGTACGTCTTGCCAGACATTCCATAAGGTGTGAATCCATCTGTGGACATACCAAGTCTTACGTTCCGTGGCTCCGCTGCAAAATCTGGGTGTGTCCGGTCGAAGTGGCGCCATGCCTCCCCTGAAGCTGGGTGAATCATTTGGTCATTAACCCCATTACACTTCGTATGCCATGTCATATGTTTTGCAGTTCCTATTGTATAATACAACCTCTGAAGTCGAGGAGCAATAGGAAAATACCACAATTTCTTCTTCCCAACCTTAGATTTTAGTCCATCCACGTATCTACCTGTGAGGCATATCGGGCACTTATCGTAGTCCTTCGTCTCCTCTCCGTAGAACAAGAAACATTGTTTTGGACAAACATTATACGTAACGTACCCTAACTCTGACTGCAGCATTTTACGGATCCCTTTCGTGTCCTTAGGTAATAACATCCGCACCTCAGGCGTGAAACCTCTCTTCGCCAAATTAAAAACCTTATCAGAATAAATAGTACTAGCCTTGTGCTGTGTCTTGTACTCCAACCACTCCGACATCCACTGAAGGATACTTATATCTTCACCCGAGTCGGAATCCGGATACATGGGTATATTTCCTAGGTGCATCAACTTGTAGAACGCATGTGCTTCCGGGTTGGGCTCCTCGTTAGTTGACTCGTCCTCAAATGATCGACCTCCACGTGCATCCACGACCATGTCTACGAATGACACATCAACATATACTGGGTTGTCGGGAATATCGGTGTGTGACGAGCCGGGGGAATTGGGCACATACGACGGTGTAGTATCTATTGATGTTTCCCCATGAAAAATCCACTCTAAATATCCATTTGTAAATCCCGACTTATGAAGATGATCCCGTACAACCTTTTTATCGAAAAATCGCATATTATTGCATTTCATGCAAGGACACCTAATTTCGCCCCGTAGATCTACGAATCTAGGACCTTGTTGCGTAGCATATTCAATGAAAGCCCGAACCCCAAACACAAATCTATCGCTCAAACAACCATCACAATCATACATAGCATACATCCAAGATTTATCTACTATATAATCCATTATTTATCTAATAAGTTGTAAAATATAAAACAAATAATTACAAATAATATAACAAGAATTTTAAAGAGCTAAATAGAATGATCAACGTACTTCTTGAAGCGTGAAAAAATGCAACGCAAGAATGTTTTGTACACCACGATTACTCTCGGCGTGTGTGATATTACCTATCACCAAATAAATAAATTTAAGTTAGAATAATTAAATAACAAAATACATTGAAAATAAATATTTGGGATAGTGTAAGGCAAAAAAACGTGCATACCTTAAGGATTAGTAAAGGATGTAATGAATTTTAGAGGAGAATGGAGTGGCCTTTTTATAGGCCACTAACAGTCAATAGGGACCGCACTTAGGTCACTATTGGCAACGGTAAGTATCAATAGCGACCGCAGTTAGGTCCCTATTGATACTAACCGTTGTTAATAGCGACCTACATGCGGTCGCTATTAACAATAGCCGTTGTCAATAGGGACCTAAATGAGGTCCCTATTGACAACGGCGGTTATTATTAGCGACCAAAACGCGGTCGCTATTGACAATAGCCGTTGTCAATAGCGACCGCAACTAGGTCCCTGATTTGTCAATAGTGACCGCATATCAGGTCCCTATTAACCCAACAGGGTCCTATTTGCGGTCCCTACTAATATTCATACTTTAAAATCATTACTTTATGATGATTTGAGGTACATCGTGGTTTGTTTAGTTCATAATTACTATTGTAATAGTTAAAATAACAACAATTCACATGTTGCAATGTGTTTGGTTGTTTGGAATCACAAACACACAAACATCAATAAAAAAAATCAAATTTCAAGGATAAAGATTATTAGGGACCACTCATAGGTCCCTAATAACGAAATAGGGACCGCTATGCGGTCTCTATTTAATCTTAGTAACCTAACTGTGGTCCCTAATTATTATTAGTGACCGTAGTTAGGTCACTAATTGTTAATAGTGACCGCACTGCGGTCCCTGTTTGCTTATTAGGGACCTAAGTGCGGTCCCTACTAATATTCATCCTTGAAATTTGATTTTTTTGGATCGATGTTGGTGTGTTGTGATTCCTAGCAACCAAACTCATTGCAACATGTGAATTGAAGTAATAAATGATTGCAAAACCAACCTCATAATAGTTTAGTTGTGAAATAATAGATTGAATGAAATTGATCGAGTTATGAACGTTCAACATATATTTCATGTTCTACAACTAATCATCAATAGTTAGTTATAGTTGTTATTCATAGTTTAATTTTTTGTTTAACAACTACAAATAACATGATTAGTTGATTAGTTAATAACTACAAATAACTATAATTAGCTATTGATGATTAGTTGTAGAACATGAAATATATGTTGAATGTTCATAACTCGATCAATTTCATTCAATCTATTATTTCACAACTAAACTATTATGAGGTTGGTTTTGCAATCATTTATTACTTCAATTCACATGTTGCAATGAGTTTGGTTGCTAGGAATCACAAACACACCAACATCAATCCAAAAAAATCAAATTTCAAGGATGAATATTAGTAGGGAACGCACTTAGGTCCCTAATAAGGAAACAGGGACCGCAATGCGGTCACTATTAACAATTAGTGACCTAACTGCGGTCACTATTAATAATTAGGGACCGCACTTAGGTCACTAATATACAAAAAATTGAAATTTTGGCGAAAATTTTAGGCGGGATTGAGGGGGAAATTTGAATTTTACGAAAATTTGAAAATTTCACCCTCTACTCTATATATACTCACCACTCTTACACATCAAATTTACTTAATCTCATAAAACACCCAACACAAAAACACTATCTTCTTTTCCAACACCAAAACACTATCTTCTTTTCTACAACAACAACAACAACAACAACAACAACAACAACAACCAAGCCTGTAATCCCACCAATTAAATTGGGGTAGGCTATATGAACCATGAATGAATCACGTCGAGTCGTGAACATGAATCTTCTGCCTCCATAGGTTTCGGTTGACGAGCATGTCTTCATTTAGATCTTTTAGCTTCATGTCGTTCCGTATGACCTCCATCCACGTCTTTTTCGGTCTCCCACGAGCTCTAGCCGTCTGTCCTAAGTCGAGATCTTCAACTCGTCGTACCGGTGCATCTATGGGTCTGCGTTTAACATGCCCAAACCATCTTAAACGATTTTCTCGCATTTTCTCGTCAATGGCCGCCACACCCAATTTATGCCGAATATCTTCATTGCGCACTCTATCTCTCCTAGTGTTACCGCCAATCCACCGAAGCATGCGCATCTCTGTAACGTTCATTTTCTGTGCATGACTTTGCTTAATAGCCCAGCACTTGGAGCCATAAAGCAAAGCAGGTCTAATAGCCGTACGATAGAACTTTCCTTTAAGCTTTAAAGGAAAGTTACGATCACACGGAATCCCTGTCGCACTCTTCCACTTTGTCCATCCAGCTTGGATGCGGTGGTTGACGTCTCCATCTAACTCTCCATCCATCTGCAGTATGGAGCCTAAATACCGAAAATGCGCACCTCTCGGTATCTCTTGGCCATCCAACTGAACCGTGCCATCGTTGTTTCTTCGTTGTTTCCTAAAATTGCATTCGAGGTACTCTGTTTTTGTTCGACTTAGTCGAAATCCTCGTGCTTCTAATGTTTGTCTCCATCGTTCTAATTTAGCGTTAACTCCCATTCTCGTCTCATCGATGAGGACAATATCGTCTGCAAACAACATACACCATGGGACTCAGTCTTGGATGGCTCTGGTGATTTCATCAATTACAATGGCAAAGAAAAATGGGCTCAAAGCTGACCCCTGATGTAAGCCAATTGTAATTGGAAAGGCGTCTGTTAAACCACCACAAGTTCGGACACTTGTCACCACGTTCTCATACATATCTTTTATGATGTTGATATATTTAATGGGTACCCCCTTCTTCACCAAGGTCCACCATAATACATCTCGAGGTACTTTGTCATATGCCTTTTCTAAGTCGATAAAGACCATATGCAAATCTCTACTCTTTTCTCGAAAGCGCTCAATGAGCTGACGAATCAAATGGATGGCCTCTATGGTCGACCTTCCGGGCATAAATCCAAATTGGTTCTCAGATATGGGAACAATTTGTCTCAATCGGTGTTCGATCACCCTCTCCCATAGCTTCATGGTATGAGACATAAGCTTTATCCCACGATAGTTAGAACAGTTTTGGACATCGCCCTTGTTCTTATATAGAGGTATTAGCGTACTCTTCCTCCACTCTTCTGGTATTTTATTTGTTCGCCATATTTTGTTAAAGAGGTCCGTCAACCAGGTCACCCCTATCTCTCCCATGCTTCTCCAAGCCTCAATAGGGATACCATCTGGCCCAACGGCTTTTCGAGTCTTCATCCTCTTCAAGGCATCTTTGACTTCCGACCTTCTAATACGGCGCATAAAATTGCGGTTCAGGTCCTGAGGGGACTGCGAGATGTCACCCACTGCTTGGGTGGGGCCTCCATTGAACAGGCCCTCGAAGTACTCCCTCCACCGTGCTTTGACCTGATCCTCACGCACTAAGACAGACTGACCTTCATCTTTGATGCATTTCACTGAACCTAGGTCTCTAGTCTTCCTCTCTCTAATGCGAACAATTTTGTATATATCCTTCTCGACCTCCTTGCTATCCCTCTTCTCATAAATTTCCTTGTATACAGCCTCTCGCGCTAGTCCAACAGCTTTGTTTGCTTCTTTCCTGGCTAGCTTATACTTTTCAAAGCTTGCTCCATCATGGTTCTTCTTCAAATCCCTGTGGCAATCCCGTTTGGCCTTGATTGCCGCCTTTACTTCTTCATTCCACCATGACGTGTCTTTACCTATCAGGCTACTACCTCGGGATTCACCTAAGAGGTCTTTAGCTACCTTCTTGATACAACAAGCCATTTTGGTCCAAGTTGCATCTGCATCGTCCTCAGTCTTCCAGTCTACCTCTTGAACCACTCGCTCTACGAAGGCCTTTTGGGTAGACTCCTTAAGCCGCCACCACTTAATTCTAGGTTCCAACCGGCGCCTACTCCTCTTCACTCCTTGCCGCAGTCTAATATCCAACACCAAAATCCTATGTTGCGTAACCACACTTTCCCCGGGGATGACCTTGCAATCTATGCAACGACTTCTATCTGCCCTCCTAGCTAAGAAGAAATCTATTTGGCTCTTATTTGACCCACTCCTATAAGTGACCAAATGAGACTCTCTCTTCTTAAACCAAGTATTTGCTACAAGCAAATCATAGGAGAGGGCGAAGTCTAAGATAGCGTTTCCCAGCTCATTGCGATCCCCAAAGCTATACCCGCTGTGGATGTCCTCGAACCCATCACGGCTAGATCCTACATGACCATTAAAGTCACCTCCAATGAAGAGTTTCTCGCTACTAGGGATCCTTTGTACCATCTCGTCCAAATCTTCCCAAAACTTACGTTTCACGGCTTCGTCTAGTCCTATCTGTGGTGCATAGGCACTAATGACATTCAAGATATCCTCGCCTATGACCAACTTGACCAGTAAGATCCTGTCGCCCTTCCTTCTGACCTCCACCACGTCCTCGAGCCAAAGCTTATCTATGATGATCCCAACACCATTTCGGTTCTTCTCTGTCCCGGTATACCAAAGCTTACAACCCCAAGGGTCTACTACTCTGGCCTTTTCACCAACCCACTTGGTCTCTTGCACGCACAAGATGTTGATCCTCCTCCTAGACATTGCCTCAGCTAGCTCGACCAATCTTCCTGTGAGTGACCCCACATTCCACGATGCAAGGCGAACTCGTCGTTCCTGGACTAACTTCTTTACCCTCACCCGTCCTGGACGGTGAGGGAACCCTTGCTCATTTGACACCACACCCGGGCGTCGATGTGGCGCGTCGCTTCCGGGCGACGACCTAGCAACCCTTGTCCATTTATCACTATACCCGGGATCCGATGTAGCGCGTCGCTGAGTAGGGAACGCCCCAACGAAATTCATAGTATGGTTCATATCATAGGATGTGACAGGGTTTTTACGTTGGCTGTCACAAGCCTACCACAACCCTCCTCCTTTATCCTGGCTTGGGACAGGCAGTGAAAGCTCACTGGCGGAGTTAAAACACTATCTTCTTTTCTCCAAACACAAAAACTTTTCTTCTTTTTACCAACAAAAATCCAAAACAAAAATTACACAATATAAATAAACAAATCACCAACTCAATCTTTGATTGTTATTATTTTGGATCTACACTTTCTTTTGTTACTTTTCTATTATTTTGGATCTACACTTTCTTTTCTTACTTTTCTATTATTTTGAATCTACACATTCTTTTCTTATTTTTCTATTTTTTTGGATCTACAATTTCTTTTATTTCACTTGTTTTTTTATTCATTCATCCTTTTGTTTTTATTCATATTTTATATTTTATTATTAGTCATATTTCATTCATTTTTTTACATTTTAATACTTTCATGTCATTATATTAAATTTTTCTTTATTATTTTATTGTTTTGATCTTGTTATAATCATATTTCAACAAAAAAACAATAATATTTGGAAATATTTCTGAAATATTATTGTTTTTTTATTTTTGTCGCAGACTATTAGGGACCGCAGTTAGGTCCCTAATAATATTCGTAGAGTTCAATGAATATTATTAGGGACCTAATTGCGGTCCCTATTACAATTATTAGGGACCGCATCTAGGTCGCTACAAATATTCATAGAAACTCTATGAATATTAGTAGCGACCTACTTGCGGTCCCTAATAATAGTAATAGGGACCGCATTTAGGTCCCTACTAATATTCATAGATTACTCTATGAATATTAGTAGCGACCTACTTGCGGTCCCTATTATTATTATTAGGGACCGCAATTAGGTCGCTAATATTTATTATAGCGACCGCAGTTAGGTCCCTATTGACGAAAAGCAATAGGGACCGATGTTAGGTCCCTATTGTTTTTGCGACAATAGGGACCTAATGACGGTCCCTATTGTGTGAAAAAAAATAGTGACCCAAAAACACAATAGGGACCGCCTTTAGGTCGCTATTGTTTTAAAGTATCAGGGACCGGAAAGTGGTCCCTGATACTCGGGTCGCTATTTCCCTCATCAGGGACCTAATTGCGGTTCCTGATGGCAAGCGACCGAGGTCAATAGGGACCGCACGATAGCGACTTACGTGCGATCACTATTGACCTTTAGGGACCGCTGGAGGGGTCAATAGGGACCTAATTTTGGTCCCTATTGACCCCTTTTTCTTGTAGTGAGTGAAGTGCCACCTGTAACGATGTAGCTAAAAGTAGAAGCTAGTGACACTAATTATTTAATTAGTGATACAAATAAAACGTTACAATGAATAAATATTGTGAGACTACAAAATGCCACAAAAACAACATTATTTGACATCCTAATGCCACTGAAATCTAACTTACCAACACTCTTTGATAATACAACTACTAACAAGTGACACTTTAAAATGACACCAAATGATACAATAGTTTTATATTAAAATGCCACTTCATCATTCATTAACGACACTGCAGAATGTCAAGGTTTCAATCATGGGCATTTCATAATGCCACTAGGCATGCAAGTAAATAATAAAAAAACCAAGTGGTTGCCCGAAATTAAAAGAAATTATTTATTGCACTAATATTGCTCTTTCAATTGAGTATTGTAAATTTTACAAAAAAATTAGAATAAGTCTAATACAAGAATTATAATCATTTTACATGTCAAATAACAATCATATGGCCACTATTTTGTATTCCTGTCTAAATGGAAAAATTTCACTTGATCTTTCAATTCTTGCACTATCCTGCACAACAAGCATATATAGAAATACAATATATTGAGCATATAATTCTTATTCATATTTTAACGAAACTGATCATCAACCATATTTCAAAATAATAAACTGAATATGAAATTACCTATAGCAAACACCAATTTCATTTAAAGTCTACACCTGAGAAAACCCACACGAAAAAGGAAAAAGAAAAATAGTTCATACAAAATTACAACCCTATTACAAATATAAGAAATTCAGAGAATTACCGGGGGTGTTTGCAAGAGCTTATGAAAACTACGTCTTCACAACTTTTACTTGAAGTTACTGAAAGATGTGTTTGACTTGAAGCCGTGAGCATTTGCAAACATGTTTTAGAAGTTACTTAAAGCCGTTAAAATAATTTTGTGTTATTTGCAATAGCTAGTGAAAATAACTTTCGAATATTGATTAAAATGCAATAAGATTTAATTATCCTTATTTAAAGTATGCACAATATTAATGTTTCACTCACACTTACACAATGATGGCTATATTTTAAAATAAAATAATTTAAATTTTAAAATTATTGAGTTAATATATACTTTTATTACATTACATTGCACAATTTATTTTAAGACAACATAACTTTATTTGAAATATGTTAATATGAATATGTCGTACATTTTTTTAATTGTTTTTCATTATTAATTTATTACTTTAAAAATGCTACAATTTATTATAGAAGATATCACGCAAATGAAGAAATATAGAAATCATGAGATTTTTCTTTTCTAATTAATTGAGGCAAAAACAGGATGTTTAGAGAAATTTAAAAAAATATATAAGTAGAAGTTGTTTATGGAAACACCTCATGACATGCTTTTGGCTTTTTTTTTCTTTTCTTTTTGAGAGAAGAAGGCAAAAGCATCCATTGAAAACATAAAATAAAAGTTTTTAAGTGACTTAAAAACCATAAGCTACTTTTAGAAGCTCTTTCAAACACCCGCACAAGAATGTTACCTCCTAGCAAGTAAACAACGACTTCATGTAAAAGCCGCTGTAACAATCTAAAATGCTGCAACATTATTAGAAGGATGCTCAAAATGCACATAAGATATAGTAGTTATCGACTGGCATAATAAAGTACAATCATATATAAACAAATTGGATAGAAATTAGAGTTACAAAACTGTCACTCACTTAGACAAAAATAAATGAAGAATACTTTAAACCATAAGTACAAGCATATTGCCATCTTGAATTTTGAATTTCTCTGCAAATAATTGACCTGTAACATGTCAAAAAAATTGTTACAAAAAAAGATGGAACTCATAACAGAGTTGTTGTAAAGCAAAACAAGAAAAAACCAAGATGCCATGTGTAATGAGCAAATATAGAAAAACTGCAGTTTACAACGATAATAACTAGACTTGATCTATGCTTTGCTATTCAATCTCTAACACAATTCATGTCCAAACCCACTGTTAATGATCTTGCTGCTGCTCACAAGGTGTTAAGATATCGGAAATCTTGTCCTAGTAAAGATATTATTTTACAGCTGCAAATCAGAAATTCACCTCAAAGGGTTTTGTGACAGTGATTGGGCTTCTTGCATTGCCACAAGACGCAGTATTGCTGGCTATGCTGTGTATATAGGAGATTCACTGATCTCATGGTTTTTTTTTCTGCATTCTTCTTTCTTGCATATTACTTATTTGTTAGAGATTATGTTGGGTTGTGTGGTTCATCTGTATAAATAGCTGAGTTGACTGGTGGACAGGTACATATCAATAGTTTTGTAAAGTAAGAACTCTGTTGTTTGTCTGTGAATGTTAACCTAACATCTGAGAGAAACTGGGGTACACAGAGCTCACTACCCTGATAGTATTCAGTTGTGACTTATCCATGTTAGGTTAGACAGAGCATGAAGAGAAGCTGGGGTACATGATGTTGAGAGCTTCATTGTCATTCAGTTGTGCTTATTTTTGTGTTTCTGTCTATGGCCAAGTTTATGTATGATGGTGATCCTTACTACTGGGGTGTTTTGAAGTTTTTACTGCTTGCATTCAGTAGCATTGTTCACTTGGCATTTCACTTGTAAACAGGTTGGTAAACAAGTATGCATGAGGAGTTGGGATGAAGAAGTATATGATAAATGTATTGTCTTCATTCAGTTCCTTTGTACTTGCCTAATCTGTAGTTGATGGTTAAGTTGTTGGGGTGTGTGGAGTCTTGTGTTGCCCACATTCAGTGATGAAACTATCCTTTAACATTCACTGGTTTTTGTTCAAAAGAGTTCATGATAATTGTAAAAATAAATTGATAAGTCCTGATCCCAGTCAGTAAAGTTGTTTGTACCTGGTTACCATCACCTAATGTAGTCCTGATTTCCTTATATCAGTTTGGGCTTAGGGGGAGTAGTAATCCTAGGAATCATGTGTTGAGGCATACTTCGTGGGTGACCAACTGCAGGTAAAACACTATGTTTTGTGATCTTCTATGTTGTGGGAAATCTCTTCGCTGGATATGTACATCCACTCTGTGTTTTTCTGTCTGATGTGTCACTTATTCAAACTGATGATCTTAAACTATGTCTTTGTACCTATGTACTTGGTTGAGGTTTCACATCAGTATACAGGAATATCTCACGCTCTCACATGATGTTGCTTTGGATGAAGCCCTGCACCTACAACTTCCCTCCCTGATGTTAACTTGCCAATGTTAGTTCAACATTGAAACATTGAAACTTATAAGTTTTCAGGTTTGGAGACTGCTCTGGTTACGTGTTAACCTAACATTGACACGTGGTAAGTTAAACATGGGTGTGATCGTGTGACAGTGGTCCGATTATTTTGGTAACATGTTACGACACCACTATCACTACTCTTCAGCTAATTATCTATATAATTTGCCCTAATCTCTTCTTACTATTTACGCGTTCAAAATTATTGTGCAATCAACACTCTCTGCAAATCAAGATTCTTCTTTTCTTCTCTAAATTACTCTAACAATAACTCGCAAGTCTTCCATTGATGCTCTTGTAGATGTTGCTGAGCAGATTGAACAGCGAGTACATCGCAGTACCAGATGAACAACCACTGAAGCTGTCGCCACCGCAAAGAAATCCGCAAAGGGTGATGTTGGTTCAACATCAAAAACTGTTGAGAAAACCTCCACTCCCACCAACGCTGGAAACGAGGTAATGATGGCTAACCCTACTCAAGATATAACTGCTGAAATTGATATTGAGGGGGAGAAAGAGGCCCATGTTGTTGATGTGGGTGAGTCTAAGGTTTTGCATGAGGTATGTTGGGGATGAGTATGTGGTTGGTACTGATGAAGGTGAAAACCTTGAGGTGAATGCTAAGCCATCTGAGGCAAATGCTGTGGAGCATGCTGCTGCTGCTGAGGTGGATACTCTTCCTAAGGAAAGTGATCAGGTTGAGGAGACTGTGGCTGAGGAGGTTACTACTGAGGGTAAGCAAGATGTTGTTGATGAGGGTAACAATCAACCTGAAGAAGTTGAGAGAGAAGAAGAAGAAGAAGAAGAAGAAGAAGAAGAGAGTCTGACCCTCTCTGCCTTAGCTACTGCTGCTAGGAAAAGAAAGGGTAAGCAAGTGGTTGTTGAATCTTCTGAGCCTGAGTCAGAAGAGGAAAAAGAAGAAGAAGATGATAAGGAGGAAGAGGAAGAGGAAGTTGAGGAAGAAGATCAATTGGTAGCTGTTGACCTTGCTGATGTTACTCCAACATCATACGGTGATGAGTATTTTGATGTGCTTGATGGGGAGTATCCCAAGAAGCCTTATTCTGGCTTTTATGTGTCAGCAGAGGCAGAAGAACAGTGAGAGGCTCATCAAGCCTGGGTTATTCACATGGAGAGGAACATTGATGAGGAAATGTTCAAGGAAAATAGGTTGTATGAGTTGCTTGAAGCTAGGGGTGTGTTGGGCTCTGTGATGAATCAGTCATCATATGTCCCTGATGTGATCAGAGAGTTCTACATGAACCTCTCTCAGTGGGTGTGCCACCAGGGCTCTCCCAGGTTTGGTAAAGCTTGGGTAAGGATGAATGTCTATGACATTAGTCCTTCTGTGATCAATGAAGCTTGGGAACTTCTTGATCCTGAGGAAATTGAGGATCCTAGCATGGATGAGGTGATTACTGACCTCACTGCTGGACTCACAAGGAAGTGGAATGATAGTTTTCCAACTACAAAGCTGACCTCCTTAATTGCTGTACTACACAAGCTCTCCACCTACAACTGGCTGCCTTCTTCCAACACCACTGTTATGACAAAAGAATCTGCAAAGTTGGTGTATAAACTGAAGAATGGGCTGAGTGTGAACATAGGGGAGAAATTTTTGAGGCACATGAGGGAGGTCACAACAAAGGAAAAAAGAATCATTCCTTGTCCCTCTCTAATATCCAGTATTCTGGTGAAGCAAGGCTTCAAGACCAAGAAGACAGTGGGCTGGATCAAGAACATGGCCACGATGATCATCACCAGGAGCTACTTCACTCAAATCAGGATTCAAGACTTGCCCTGGAATCCCAATACAGAAGCTGGTCCAAGTAGGAAAAAGAAGAAGAAGACTCTCAAGTTTGCTACTTCTTCTGTTTCAATGTCAAGTGGTGATAGCTGCTCTGTGATTGCTGATGCATTTGTGGAGGAGACTCTGGTTTGGCTTGACAGAGAGTACGAGGATACCCAAAGAGAGATAGCAGACAAGCAAGTGAGGTTGCAGAAGATTGACAGCCTCAGTCAGCATTTGAAGGATCTGCCTTCCTCACAAAAAGGGGGAGAGTAGATCAAATTCAAAATTTCTGAGTTCTTTTAATTTTCTGTTTTCTATTGAAGTATGAACAATTATATTTTCTTTGCATTGCTACTTAGTATGGTCTGTAATTAAGTACTTTTTTTATACTGGTACTTAGTGTTTCTGCTTATGCTATTTGAACCGTGGTTACAAAGTACTAACTGTGTTTTGCAGGTGTTAACTGTTCTCTGATGTTAAGTTAGCATTGAGATGTTCAATGTTAGAACATCTGTCTGGACCCAATGTTAATCCAACGTTGACAAAGATGGATGTTATGACAACATTGAAAGTATCAATGTTAGAATAACATTGAGTTGGTCCCTTCTGATATTCAGGGGGAGTGTACTTAGTTTTTATTGTTATAAGATAGTGAAGTTTGTCTGAATAATTTGATCTGATTAGAACAGGTTCTTAGGTTTTGTGATTAAGGCAAAAAGGGGGATATTGAAAGTGCAGGTATTTTGGCAATGTTAGATTAACATTGAGAAATCAATGTTAGAGCAACATTGCTGAGCAGAATCCGATTTACAATCTTATTGATAGTTATTATTATTGTTTTGCCTTATTCATTTAACTAATTGAGTTCCACAGTTGTGATTGTCTTTGATTATTATTCAGGAAAGAAACTTGTCATAGGTTGGACGCTCAAGTTTCCAAGAAGGAAAGTTTCCTTAATTAAGCAAACCGCTCTACAAGGAAAGAAGAGTTCGAGTGCAAGTAGGAAAGCTTTCCAAGTTGAGTCATGATTTGAAGAAGGAGCATTTTCTTAGTTAGATCACTAACGAAGGAACTATTATTCAAAAAGGTCTGCAAGAACAAGGAAGAGGAGTTCGAGAACGAAACAAGGAGAATTACCAACCGTGTACAACACACCTTGAAGACCAAGTCAAGAACCTATATATAGGTGTGAAGTACATCAAGACAAATACGAGACAAGAGCTAATAATCCAAGAGATTTATTCACGAGTTGTTGAGTGTTGTCTTGCTTTAGCAAAGTTTGTGAATTGTTAGAATAAATCTAAGAGTGTGCTTTGCTTAGTTCTATTAATTTGAGAGTGAGGAGCTTGAAAATTGAAAGAACGACTTTTGTTAAAACCTTAATGGGTTATTTTGCCTACGACTCGGAAGTTAATATAATCTTATATTCACTTCTTAAACTTGGTGTTTGTTTATTCCGCTACACTATTACTCTGGTCTGTTGTTAAAGTAACATTGTTAGATTAACAACATACAAAACTTCTGTTAAAACTCTAGTGTTAAGTTAACAACAACAACGTATCGACCCGATCCACAATTTCAATATATATATATATATATATGGGTGGAGTTCATTTTGAATCTATATATCGTTGATACATTTGACATTTCAAAGTAATTTACATTATTATAAGGAAAACAGAAAAAAGTACCAAAATGATGGGAGCACAAAATATGACTTCCGACTTTGATTTATCCTGGCTCGATTCCATACAATCATTTCTTCAAAGTGATTCCGATTTCCCTCTTTCTCGGATACCCATAATGATACTACCCCTACAAACTCCCGCTTTAGCTCCTCCACTTTTTCTAATACCTTGTCACCAACATATTCCACGGGTGGTGCCTCTGAGTTTTCAGTGGAAAAAATCATGAATATAGAGAATTTCACGGGGGAGCAATCAAGTTACAATTCACGTAGCACACAACACGTTTCAGCGTCAATTTCTTATGACAACACAGTGCCCCACTCGGAGGTTACCGCGCCACAAATGGTGGTAGAATTAATGTGCAACGACACTAGTTTTTGCACGTTAATGTCAATGAGCATGGATTTTACGACGTCGGAAATGGTTGAGGAATTAATTATTAATGATCATAGTAGTAGTGAGGAAAAAACCTCAACGAAGAGGAAAAAACCACAAGGCAAACACGCATCGTCGGTAGAGATGGAAGCGGTATAAAGGTGTAAGGCAGCGACCGTGAGGGGGGGGGGTGGTTGCGGCAGAAATAAGAGATCCAGCCAAGAAAGGCACGAGAACGTGGGGACGTACGAGACACCTGAAGAGGCAGCCTTGGCGTTTGATATTGTGGCATACAAACTCCGCGGTACTAAGGCTAAGGCTAATTTTCCGCACCTTGTTGGATCTAATCTTGTCCCGGAGCCAGTTAGGGTTACCCAAAGAAAGCAACAAGTTCCAGTGGAGTCCTCATTCTCATTGATGGAATCAAACAAGAGAAAAGTTTGGGTTGATTACTTAAAGTTAGCAGATATTATATCTTGCAACTGCTATATGATTGAAGTGTTGCAATCAACGATTAAATCACACTTTCTTAATTATGTATTATCATCGCCTCATAATCACTCGCCTACTTTCGATCGATAGCCATTGAATTGTGCCAATTTCTTGTGTATTGATTATAAATTTTTTTTCACAATTAGCTGCAGAAAGTGTAAGTTCTTGTGATAAAAGAGTAACCTATGCATCACCATATCCAAACGACCAAAGTCGTTCCCAAGAAATTTGAGTTGAAACGATAATTGATTGCTAACCATTAAGTCCGAAATATGATTTAAAGAGGCGAACCGGCCGTGACGAACTAGGTATACAAATAATAATTCGTCATTAAAGTAAAGGAGTCTTATTGTGTACAGAGTAAATGAATCCATGTTTAGAGGTAACTTTGATGGAGGTATTTTAGGAAAGGCCCAATATAAATATTGGGCCAGCCTCCGAAAAGGCCCATAAAATTGTATATCGAACATGATGAATTCGATGCTAAATGAGTATCGAATGCGCAGAATTCGATCTACGAGATAGATCAAATTAGTCTGATTCGATACTCATTTACCAACAACCACGGGGTCCCGTGGGACGGGGCCTATAAATACCCCGCTCTCGGATATTCTTGGTGCGCATTCAAGACCTGCTCTCACCTACTCAATATCGAAGCACTTGGATTCGATATATAGCATTCGATCGAAGCTCCCGGATTCAATACATAACAACCTCAATAATTCCTATACCAAAGCATCCAAATTCGATATAGGCCAATTCGACATACCCTATATAGAAGTTACCCAATTCCATATTCCTTAGATCGAACATGAGTTATTCGATATACTTTAAATATATTGTAATTTTACTTGTATCGCCTAGTCAGCTTGTAATAGGTATTCCGGACCAAGCTAGTCCGATTTATGTTTGATTAGCATTATTTTGGCATTAATCAGGCTCATTGTAGTAGTTTACGGTGCTTTGTAACCCGAATGAAATAAGACCAAAATATTGGTGCCGTCTATGGGAACACCACATTTCCTAGTTTATTAGGCATGGCATCTATAGTTACCAGATCACGAAGAAAAGCAGTGGAAAGCAACAATGCTGAAGTTGAACGAGCAACGGCGAGTCAGACCATCCCAGTAGCCGATGGACCAACAACGCTACCAGCTGGGGTACCAACGCCCGCAAGGTGAAAGATGCATGGACCACTGAAAGAGGACCGACCTACACTAGACGCATGCGCGACAGCTACAACAGCTTCACTTCCAAGTAATATGAGAGATGAAGTTATGGCAATGGTCCGATGTGTGGTGGCTGCAGCCCTGTCCGTTGCACCACAAATGCAAACGCTGCCACCAGCGGGTCGCGCTGAGGCCCTACGGAAGCAAGGGTCTGTGGCCAAAGGCCCAGATGGGGGAAACAAGGAGAAAGCCCATGCAGATGATCGTAGGGGAAACCTAACTCAGTGGAGGTGCAATCAAAGAGGAACCACGGCATAAGAAGAAGAGAGGAAAACGACGAAAGGAGATGCGGGGAAAGTCGAGGAAATGACTCCAGAAGGGAACAAGCCAAATTATCAAGGAAATTAGAAAGGCTCGAGAGGGAAAGAGCAGTAGTTAAAAGCAGAATGGAGCGCTTAGGAATTGCTCTGCGGAGCACCCCCTTTTGTGAGGAAATAGAGGAAAACATTATGGGGCATGGGGAGAAAATACCCGATCTAAAATCTTATAACGGAAAGACAGATCCCCACGATCATCTCTTCTAGCTAGACACAATGTTGACTATGTACGGGTTCAAGGAAAATGTACATGTCATAATATTTGACACTACAAGCAACTAAAAAGGATGTTCAGAGATCAATTCTCAAGTCAGTAAAGATTGATGTTGGACCATTCCCATTTATACTCCATCAAGAAAGACACAAAAGAAACTTTGAAGGACTTTATGAGCCCTACAACGCGGAATTGCTAAGGATAGATTGCCCCAAAGGAGAGATGGTCATGGGCATAATCTTCCGTGCAACCAACAATGTGGCCTTCATCGAGGATTTGCTCAGATTGCACCCTAAAACCATTGAGGAGATAAACAAAATCGCACAAGAAGTGGTGTATCCAGAGGAGATGATGGCCACCAAGGTATTTGTTGTGGCGCCCCCGAGAGAGAAGGAGAAAGAGAGAGAGGACCAAAACCGCAACAGGAAATGAATAACAGGTATACAGATACATCGCCAAGATGATACACGCCCCTGCATGCTAGCATCATGATAGTGTTCGGCACGACAAAAAGGAAAGGTTGGCTGAAGTAGCCAAGGTAGATGAGGGACTCCAAGGCAACAAGTTTATTGACCCATTACTGTAAATACCAGAAACATAATGGCCATGAAACTGTAAATTGCAAGGATCTAAAGGACGAGATCGAGAGATTGATCAAGGATGGCAAACTCGTGAAGTATGTCAAGAAAATGAAGGAGCAGGAGGACAACACAGACAGGGACAGATCTCGCTCGCCGAGAAAGGACAAACATAAATTGGTCGATAATCCGCATGTGCTGGATTATCCACAAATTGCAGACAACAATGTTAGAAGAGGAATCATCAATATGATCTCGAGAGGGCCAGTCAGGGTGGATTCTGCAAATGGCAGAAAGAAGATCACCAGGCTCGTCGAATCAGATCGTTTTGTCGATTTTTTTGATCTTTTTAGAATTGAGGAGATGTGAGAGGAAGAGGTGACTTTCCCGACATCAGATATGCGCAAGCTGAGCGTCCAAGCCATTCAGATAGGAAAATTGAATTCTCTGTTAGTGATAACGGTAGACATAGCCAATTTTGGCATGATGAAAGTGTTGGTGGATCAGGGCAGCTCCGTGAATGTACTCATGAAGTCAACATGGGAGAAAATTTGGTTGGGCGACGAGAGATTCGAACCAGTCAGAACCTCGCTGCATGGTTTCGGAGGCCCAGAAATAGTGCCCCATGAAATGGTTTCCCTCCCGACTTCACTAGGAACCGCGCCCTACAGAAGAACATTGCTGGCAGATTATGTCGTGATTGACATGCATTTCCCATACAACGCCATTTTGGGCAGGCCAACGCTGAACGCAGTATGGGCACTACCCTTAACCTACCATCAAATGGTAAAGTTTCCAACTCCTGCAGGAACATGTGAAGTCATAGTGGATCACATAGACAGTTGGCAATGCTATGTGGCGTCGCTCCAATTGCGGCCACATGAGGAGCAAGAAGCGATGGAAGCCATAGGACCCATGGAGATGGAGTAGATTGATTGAACCGCCCTTTTCTCAATTTTTGCAAATATTTAGTGTTCTGCACCTTTTGAACAACTATTATTCGTCCCCCTACCTTGATGAGTATGAGGGGCAGATATGTACTAACCTAAAACAGGGACACCGAATACTTGAGTCTCAAGGACACCCTCGAGAAACATATGAGACAGAGCATAAAAGTATCTCCACGCGAGACACTTTTGATTCAATTTGCTGTGTTATTGTATTAACAAGCGCAGTAAAATATATGACACTGATAAAGTGTAGGACCCAAGGAAGTTTGAGACAAAGAAACGGGATGGACACTCTATCTAAAACGACAAGGGCTAACCGAATATCCCTAAAGAAGAAGACAAGGGACGGACACTCTGTCTAAAACAACAAGTGCTAACCGCAAATCCTTAAATAAGAAGACAAGGGACATACACTGTCTAAAACGACAAGTGCTAACCGCAAATTCCTAAAGAAGAAGACAAGGGACGGACACTCTGTGTAAAACTACAAGTGCTAACTGCAAATCCTTAAAGACGAAGAAATGGGATGGACACTCTGTCTAAAATGACAAGTGCTAACCGCAAATCCCAAAAAGAGAAGACACGGGACGGACACTCTGTCCAAAACTACAAGTGCTAACCGCGAAGCCCCATAAACAAAGAAAAAGGGCTGGCACCCTGTCCAAAGTGACAAGTATATACAAAGACACGGGATGGACACTCTATCGAAAATGACGAGTGCACACCGCAAATCCCTAAAGCAAAGCAACGGAATTGGTATTCTGTCTAAAAGACAAATGCCAATGAAAAATCCAACAATAATGATTAGGATAACGTAACAGACATCTGATGCA
This sequence comes from Linaria vulgaris, assembly GCA_948329865.1. Classification (NCBI taxonomy): domain Eukaryota; kingdom Viridiplantae; phylum Streptophyta; class Magnoliopsida; order Lamiales; family Plantaginaceae; genus Linaria; species Linaria vulgaris. Next base: position 115,509,346 of record OX415250.1, on the reverse strand, counting down.
GCGAGAAGGAATGAGACACGTACAAAACTCCAGAAATGATGTTCGACATATAAATTGTCAAAGTAAAAAGTAAATTGCGAAAATCGCATTTGAAACAAAAGGCAAACAGAACTGCAATCAAGTAAGCAAATAAACTATTGCAAAATTAAACGAGAAATGTACGAAAAGAAGTTCAAGCAATAAAATTGTTCAAAATAAATGGGCGACGCAACGCCAAACCATATAAAAAGCGTTGTTCATAAAAAGCAGAAAATTAAGACATAGGCCTTTAGGAATCAGCATCATCTTCATCCTCAGAGGGGGGATAAGTGGGAGGAATTGGAGGTGGCAGAGACATTCCCCGGAAGACGACGCTCTCGCTTCCAAGCAGGCTCGCGAATTCGTTCGTAATGGCAGGTTGATCATCCTCGACTGCCGAAAGCGCTTCTCTGTCAGGATCTAATGACAGGTCCAGCCACTGCGGGTTAAAACTGCCGCGAAGATAGCGAGTGGTGTGGATCTGCTGAACAGTAAGCACTTGGGCTTTCTTCGCATCCCCAGCCCCTCGTCGGGCACTAATTTCTTGGAAGGTGTTGCTCCGGAGAAACTCCTCGGCAATTTTCAACCTTTGCTAAGCAGTGGGAACCTAGTTAAGCAATAAAACAAGATTAACAAGGAAGAATAGAAAAATATATATTAAAAATTAAGTGAAAAACCAAATACCTGGCTAAAACCTCATTCATATCCAACCTCTTCAGCCTCGGTGGTTTTCTCCTTCTCAGCAGCGAGCTCCTACTCAAGCTCTGTGACTCACTTCTCCAGCGCAGTCTTACTAGACTGCACGTTGGTGAGCTGCAACTCGAGCCGATCAATGGTCTCCCCTACCAGCTTCGCCGCATCCCTGTTTTTGCCGGCCCGAGCAGCGTAATCCCTCACCTGCTGAGTAGCCTTGTCCTTCTCTTCCACTGCTGCTCTCGGAGCATCGGGATCACTATACTAGAATTTAGCTCTTCAGCGCTCTTACCCGCTCACCCTCTCCTCGTGAGCCCGTCTTAACCCCTCAATCATGGCATCCACAACCTCTCCAGTCTAGAAAAGAAATAGCAGAAAGTCAAGAAACAAAATATTAATGAAATATTATATCAAACTGAATAACCACCCTACCACGCTGATCATGTGGAGTGCACCCCGCTCCACCTTTTCCCTTTTCTTAGCGGATGCCGAGAAGGGTACTGCGAGATTCAGGAAGAGGATCTTCAGAGCGTTGATTGCCTCCTTCCCAGAATGGTGATAATCCACGACACGGACCCGTGGACCCTTGCTTGCCTTAACTCTACCACTCGCACCACTAACGGGACCCAGACCGTCCGAAGGAGTCAGACCGGATGCACGAGGGGCCAGGGGGATGACACCCCTAGTCTGCGAACGGGTTTCGAGTGCTTTCCTTCTTTTAGCCCACGCGGCCACCTCAGGATGCCCAGTAGTTTTGCTCTCATCTAGGGCAGTTCCATCGAAACCTCCCGCCTGACTGAACTCAATGGGGAGAGGCGAACTGTCGTGACCCTCGCCCATAAGATCCTCGAAGGGATCACGCGGTGCCTCAGCTCGGGTAGATGCGGAAGCCTCACCTATAAGTTTCTTGCCTTTGTTTTTCCTCTTCCTGGAGGTGGCACTGGAATAGTAGCAGTGGTCTGCGAACCCTCGTTCTCCATGGCCAATACTCGATTGATGCGGGAATGACGATTCATGATGAATTCACCTGAGAAAAAATAAACGTTATTAACAAAACAAAATTGGAAGAAAGACAACAACATCAATTAAGGACGCAGACTTTATACCAAGCAAAAATCTTCTATGTAACGAACTAGATTTTACCTAGCTATTGACAAAACACGATTTTCTATGAGTTTTCTAATATTAAATTGGTGGTCATGAACCAAATTCGCCCTAAAATTACAATCCCACATAGGAGGACTTACACCCCGATGAATCGTATATTTTAGGACGTCTACCCAATCCCGACGATACATAGAAAATATGTCCTCATAACTCTCCTCGATATAGAAATATCGCCTCTTCCAATCTTTCCCGTAACTAGAGAACTCACCTCTCAGAAACTTATGATGCCTCAGTGCTTTAATATGATAAAAGCCTAACTTCCTCTTGCACACCTCGAAGAGCACCCAAAACTCATTGGGACTGCACGATTGGCCTAAGCCTTTCATCACGGTGATGAAACCAACTATTTGCCCGAACGAGTTCGGTGTTAGTTGGCTCGGCACAAGTTCGATAGACCTAAGAATGCATTTAACTTCGACTGGTATGGGAAACCGTAACCCCTTAGCTAGCTGAACCACAAACATGGTGAGGTGACCGGGGGGAGCAGTATCCATGCGGGAATCACTAACTTATAATTATTCCCTATGTTGTACATTTCGCGCAGGAAGGGGCGACTATGCTGCAACCGCGACACATAAGCCTTGTACGCCATTCCCGGAACCTCTACATAGTCATCAATGTCACTATTGATAACCTCATTTTCTTCGCCTGCTTCTCTGGCAGCATGATTATCCTTAACAAAAAAAGCCGGCAAATTGTCTTCCCCAACTTGCGATGCCGATTCATCATCATCCTCATCAAGATGATCACCCCCTGCCAAATCGACGACAATTAATGTCAACAATCTCATTATCATCTCCTCGGGGTAAATTCGAGCATGCGCGACCGCCTGCAGCTTCCACTACGGAGTTGACAGAACTGCAGCTTGAGCCGCTACTAGACTCACTACCTGACGTGGATTGCGAACTCACCATCTCGATCGACACAAACTGAAATAAAATGAAAAAGAAAAAAAAGAGCTGACTATTCATATACGTCACTCTTGATACTTACGATAACTACGCGATATGTTAAAGCACCATTAACTAAGAAAATAACGAGATGCAAGATTAAGCAAATAATCAACTAACTTGATTAAAGCTGAAAAATCACCAATTGATTGCAAAAAAACTGCCTAGAAAGAAAAAGAGAAAACGAAGTTAGAAGCAAAAAATTACATTCACAATAAAAATTGCGAAATTTTTTCTAAGGCATTAGATCGAATGGTTTTTGTTCGATAGACCCAACATCGAAGCAATCACATTCGATGCAGGGAGTATCGAACCATGCTTGTTCGATGTTACTCACATGTAAGCTTGAACTCAACGAAGTGTAGAATGACGTCTTCAACCTTTTTTCCCCTTTATATAGAGGCGAGAGAAGCCCATTAGGCCCATCAAATTGAATGTCGAATCGGGACATTAGACATTGAACGTAGCATCGAATGCCTTCAATTCGATCGACGTCAGGGAAAAGGCAAAATGTAGATCGAATCCCCGCCATTTGAGTTATAACCTAAAATCGAATCCAACCCATTCGATCGTTGGCATCAATTAAGAAAAATATAATTTATATATATTTAGTGCATATACGTAAGAAATAACTGCAAAAATCAAACGCACAACTTTCGACATGTTTTAAGGTCATACTCACCAGATTCAAAGCAAATATTTGGAACCCACGTTCTCCGAATCCTGGCTCCCAATCAGGGGCATAATTTTCAACATTATCAAGACCGAATGGCACAGGACGGCCTATCAAAGCAAAGTTTTGAAGTTTGCCACCCGCTCTTTGGTCAAGAGCATCTCTCATACTGGGGGGACTATATGATAGGGGTATTTTAGGAGAGGCACAATATAAATATTGGGCCAGCCCGCGAAAAGGCCCATAAAATTGTATATCGAACATGATGAATTCGATGTTAAATGAGTATCGAATGCGCAGAATTCGATCTAAGAGATAGATCGAGTTAGTCCGATTCGATACTCATTTACCAACCACCATTGGGGCCCACGGGACGGGCCCTATAAATACCCCATCCTCTGACATCGTTGGTGCGCATTTAAGACATGTTCTCATGTACTCAATATCGAAGCACTTGGATTCGATACATAAAATTCGATTGAAGCTCTCAAATTCGATACATAACAACCTCAATCATTCATATATCGAAGCATTCAGATTCGATATAGGCCAATTCGACATACCCTATATCGAAGTTACCCAATTCGATATCCTTAGATCGAATCTCTGTTATTCGATATACTTTAAAGATATTGTAAGTTTACTTTTATCACCTAGTCAGTTTGTAATATGTGTTGCGGACCAAGCTAGTCCGATTTGTGTTTGATTAGAATTATTTTGGCATTTATCAGGCTCATTGTAAAAGTTTACGGTGTTTTGTAACCCGTACGAAATAAAACCAAAATAAACTTGATCTCAAAATACATAACAATGTCTTTTTAATTAAATCGCTGTTAATAGATATAAGAAAAATAGTACAATTCTTGTAGATTTTCAACAAGAATCTTAATAAATTGAAGATAAAAGACGTTACAAATATATTTTACATACATATGGTCAGTTTGGATTGAATTTTGGTATCTCACACACACAATTGAAGGTCGCGTATGTAAATGTTGAAAACCGCAACCATTTTATTTAATTTTTACATCACGTCTACGAGTTCGATTATTATCGATATGAGAAAATTTAAGGTATATAGTACTCCTTCGAAGATATTAACAATAGTACAACAAAACAAAGCATTTCTATTATTAATTAATCATAAATTATTTACAACCCAATTTTTTTTTAAGATTAAATCCTTTAAAATGCCATTGAAATTACACAAACTTGTTTTAAGTTACCATGCATTAATAGTCCCGAGGAACAATATGATTTATTAGTCGGTGATTCCTTGGATTCTAGTATATATACTAAACTTCACAGTTCACACATTTTGAAAGTTTCAGAAACTCTCTTGGCCTTTTTCCTATCCAAGCACGTTCAAGCTTAAGGCACGATTCCTTGAAAATTGGAAAACGTGCGCCAGGTCTGGATTCGAAATTCCAATTTATTAAAAGTGCGACAGAGCTAGAGTTCCTAATACATGAATAACGAGCAACGACGTGTGGTTTTTTCTTCCAATTGTAGTTTTTCTTTTTCTCTTTCTTCTGACATTAATCTAGTTTGGGAAATATCGCATCACACATAATAATAATAGTATAGCAGATTATTTGAATTATACTATATATATATATATATTAAATCATCAAATTGTTTTTAGCAAAAGTTTTCTATTTTTGGAATATTTTCTATTTTCTGTTTATTTAGTTAGTTTCTTTTCCGTTTATAGTAAGCCGCCAACACCTAGTTTCCAGATTCTAATTTATATAAATAGCAGATGAGTTAGTTGTAAAATCACTTTTTGCTCTTCACGCTCTCATGAGAATTGGCGAAGAATAACACAATGCTCTATAAATTCGATCACCATTTTTCTTTTATAATGTTGAATAAAATTGTTAATTTTGATTTCATTGTTGATGTTGAACACTGTTGTTAGTTTCTGTAATTCATGATGGTATTAGAGCCATTAGATCCGTACAATTCTGCTGCGCAGTCGTTCGATCGATCGATCGCTTTTCTTCTCCATTGTTAATCTGTCAATTTTTGTTGAATTTTAGTGTCAATTTTTGTTGAATTTTAGTTGTTTCTTGTACTGATCGTGTGCCTCTATCACGATTCTTTTGCTTCTGTTATTATCAAAATCTTTTCGTGTGTTGAATTGCTCAGATTCAATTTTTTCCCCCAATTCTATAAACCTAATCTTTGATCAATTTGGTACAATATGACTAATCTGGCATCCTCTTCAAGTACTTTGCTTGCATTTTCATCTGGAACTTTACATGTTACTTCCTCTAAGAACCCATATGAAGACTCATCTTCTGTGTACTTCCTTGGTTCACAAGATTTTACTGGTTCCTCAATTGTGAGTGAAAAATTGGATGGAACTAACTATCTAGCCTGGAATAAGGGCATCATTATGGCTAGCTCTAACTATCAAGAATAAGCTCTCTTTCATTGATGGCACTCTCTCTCAGCCTAATATGACTGATCCAATGCTATACTCTTGCTGGATAAGAGCTAATCGTTTGGTATTATCTTGGCTTGTCAACTCTATTAACATGGAAATTCAAAGAAGTTTACTCTACTTCACTTCTGCTTTTGAGCCGTGGAATGAACTCAAGACTAGGTTTGGCAGAACATATGGTTCTGGAGTTTACCATTTGCAAAAGTCCCTCTCTGTTATCTCTCAGAATGCTGGCTCTTTTACAGAGTACTTCAATAACTTCAAGGCTCTATGGGATGAATTTGTCAACCAAAGACCCATAGTAGCATGTTCATGTGGGCTGTGTACCTGCAATGTTAACAAAACCATGATGGATTTGCAACAATCAGATTGTGTTTGAGGTTCTTGGTTTGTCCTAATGAGTCCTACTCTGCTATAAGAAGCCAGATACTTCTTGTTTCTCCTCTCCCTCCGCTGTCCAAAGTTTACTCTGTGGTGCTCCAAGAAGAGAATCAGAGATCCTTATACACTGCCTCTCTACCCTCGAATGACTCACTGGCACTATTCACTAGATAAAGTCCTCATCAACCTTACCAATCTAGGCCTTCCTACCAGCAAAACACCACTAACTTCAATGCCTATAAACAGTATAAACCTCCTCTGACCAAGCATGACAAGAAGAAATTGAAGTGCTCTCACTGTGGATATCAAGGGCACACTGTTGAGAATTGCTTTTAACTGATTGGTTACCCCCTGGATAGGGTGGTCCCACTGGCAAAAGAAAACATCGTTCTCATGCCAATACTACTGCTACTAAACAAGGGAATGTCACACAAGAGGCACCTCTCATGGTTTCTACTTCAACTTCCAAAGGTTCAACTCCTACCCACAACAACAATCAAGCTTTGTTTGAACAGTTATTAGCCTTCAAACACTCCCAAGAGCAGAGGACTCAACACCATGACACTTCATATGCTGCTATAGCAGTCACTGGTATCAAACCTATTGCTTTTAACTCTTTCAAATCTGTTAACAATAGGCTTTTTTTCAAAAGCCTCGTACTCACTTCAGGATGCCTCATATGCATCACGTAGATCACCCCGGTATCGGCTGACTTAGATGTTCTTCCGATGCGGGATATATGTTGTTCTATCTCTCATGATAAGTATTTCACAGAGTACAAATACCGCGCGAGGTATCGAGAGCTTTAAATAGTCTTACGAATACCCCCTAGGGATACGATACTCTCGCACTTACCTTATCACCCGAGACCTACTCCCTCGTGACTTATAATCCCAAAGAAATATACTGAGACCTCTTGGAGAAATCGTTTTCTCACCCATCGGTAGTAAGGTATCGGAACAAAAGGAAACGATACGCGTCATACTCTTATCTCATTAGGATGATAAGGCCACCATCGAATCGACTCAGAACGCTGGAGACATATGTCCCCCCAAGTCCGATGACGGTCGCATCCGGAAGCCATGTCAGCATTCTCGGAGACAGTTGGCAATACTAGAAATCAACATTCGACATTCACCCCCCAAGCATCGGACATCTGTCTCAAGAAAATATCCCACTTGTATGGGTACTAACACCTATAAAAAGGAGGACAAAATTCAAGAATGATAAGTACTTTTGAGAGGAAAAAAGAAGGATAGTAATAAGTGGCTCGAAAAAACTTTTCATTGTGCAGAAAAACTGCTTTCGAATCCGAGCATTAAAAACACCATAACTCATCCAAATCAAGTCCTAAAATTCTGAAACTTTAGATCCAGATTCCCCTTTAAGTTAGGCATCTTTCATATTCAGACACAATTTCCAAAAGAGAATTTTTTGAAGGCCGAAAGCAAGCAACAGTCAGCCTCTGTCCAGAAAGTCCGAAAACAGCTTCTATCACACAAGTATTTTTACAAAATAGTAAAACTCTTTCTTTATCGCTCATACTCCATGCATTTATTCCTATATATATGTTTATTCTTTAAAAAATATTTAACTATGATATTCATCTGTTTACAAAGGTCAACTTAGTAGAATAATCTATGCATGTCACTATTTTAGTTATTTGTTTTAGAATACTATGTAATATTTCACCAATCTCTTTATATGATGCTTAATATCAAGAGTTGAAATGTGAATTCATGATAGATCTACTATATTGAAGGTTATTTAAGCATATCACTCATTAGATCATAGTTTAGATGGCAAAGATAGTAGTAGCCGAGTATGTTTTATTTTTACTAATGATGATGCATGTTTTTAAGTGATCTTTAGTTAACTTTCATATTAATCCTTTGTATAAATCTTTGATGTATATTAGGACACGATTCTCTCACATTTTAACTTAGTTAGTATTAAAGAGTAGCTTAATTACTAGTTAGAACAACTTATGAAAAACATAAACTTACTAGCTAATTGTATAACTATTAACACTTTATAAACCTATTTAGGGATTGACGAAGTTAACGAGGACAACTAGCGGCAATTGTGTGGAAAAGGTGAGGTTTGATTTTGATTATTCCAGCCCCGTTTGGCACTCGGCCCTGAGGAACTTGGACAGAAAAATCGTGATTTTTGTTCCCGAATCACGAGCCACAACTTTCATCCTTTATATTGCCTTTATGTTTCATTTACTTATTCTCTTTGGCGATTCAGTTTCTTTTATCTATTGTTACTTCATGTTCAAATGCTAAATCTATGGCCTGTCAATTCATAATTATATTACCTGATCTAATATGATAAACTATATATTGATTCTTGGATTGTGCAAACGAGCAACGGATATTATCCGGCTTACTAGCTCATATGATATTATGTTTCACCCATTGGGACGCCTTTGGGAAGTTAGGCCCCGGATTGTGTTAATTTACTGCTGGGCAGCAAGGGCTGTCAATTTAAGTATTTTTGCATAATACCCATCGATCTAGGCGCCGCGTATAGTCAGGAGTTTATTATATCCCGCGTGCTAGATAGACGTGTACTCGAGCATGTCTTTTCGTTTTGTTGCGAGGTTACTCCTCGTTGGGAGGTATAAGGTAGTATATTCGTTGATATAAGGTTGAATCTAGTTGTTATGTGCACATGTTCATTTTCATTACTTCATGTTCATATGTTATTAACGCTCAATAGTTATTTCTTGCCATTCTTTCCCGTTCAGTTCATTTTCGGATTTTACTTATTCTTGTTCAGTTTACTGCGTAAACCTATAAATCTCACTATGTCATTAAAGACTTATTCCTCTTTTGTTTTGTCTGTCCATTCCTCAGAATAAAAGGCGACTTACGTGTGGTTGGTGTGAGCGGTTTTTCAAATCAAGAAGTTATTTTGCTAAGTGTGATTTTGAGTGTGCATTTCAATAATCATAAATATTTTAAATAACTAAGTATTGTTACTTTTATTCAACTCTGACGTTGTTATTTGTATTTTATGAAGACTTCCGTTGTGATATGTAATAAATTGATTTTCTTTGTGTATGATATGATCCTGGCCGTGAGACCTTTCCTTTACACTAAATTAATATCGAGTTTGTTTCTGTGTTGTTTAAACATGGGACGAGTTTGATATTAACTAAGTCTGGAGGTGCGGTCCTCACACGTACGACAATGCTCGAGCCTCTTTGAGAAACGACACCATGGGGGTTCAAATGGGGCATTTGTTGTGGGGATATCTCAAGTGCGCTAAGTTGACGATGGGGTTGCTACGATCGGGCGTTGACTTCGAGCAAGCTTTTGACCTCCGCAAGATGAAGAGGCCAGCCAATTCCGAGGAGGCATGTGCTCTCTTTGAGAAGCATAGTTGTTTGTCTCCTCAAGTGTCTCCCTCGCCTTCTCCTTCGAGGCCTGGGATTGGTGGCGTGACTCCGAGGCCCGCCGACTCCGGGGGTGTTATACTGCCCGATATCCAATTGCCTCTGATAGTTGTGCCACCTAGCATTCTGAGTCCGACGACTCTTCCATCCAGGGGAGCTACTCCTTCCACTCCTTCGGCCCCGCATCCTCCGACTACGGCAACGTAGCTTAGGATTTTCTTTTGTTTTGAATATTAGTTTTTTAATGTTTAAGTTTTTTAATTTCGAACTTTTAATTCCGCACTTTAGCATTTGCAAATATTTTTCACATTTGTACTTCTTTTTCAAGGACTCATCGGCCTTTATATGAATGAACAATCAGTTTGTCATTTTCTTTATTTCGTCTTTTTTGTACTTATAGTATTTTTAGCACATATAAATACTTGGACCCCTTCCTTTAACTCGAGAGTTAATATTGAGTTTAAAGGGATTGAGATTAAATCTCATTCTTGCTTGCCAAGTAAATTACTTAGCTTGACGTGTCAGCTTGCATGGCAAACTTTGGTGATATATTTTCTCTAAACAGAGATATCATCTGGCACGTGGCAGTAGCTGTAATTTTATTTGGACAGCTCAAGCTTAACTCAGTTTTCAAGGGAAAATGTCTGAGTATATATATGCTTGGAGTCAGTGAATATTCTCACTCACTTCCAAACTTCCTTTTCAGATATTGTACTGAGCTATTCACTAATCTCCTTGCGAAGTTATTTTTGTTTTACCTAAGTTTATTATAGCAAGAAAAAAGATAGTAAGGAACTTACCTGGAAATATGATGCCTCCATTCTTTAGGCATGGCGGTTCTGTTTCTTCGAGGACTTCCCCTCAGAATTTGGCCCAGAATCCTTCGTTGTTGCTAGGCATTCGCCACACATCCTTCGAAAGTTTTTCCCATAGGCCGAGGGGTAGGACCGATGAGGGTCTGGCGGCCATCGTGGGGAGCTCCTCGGCGATGGTGGTGTAAAGTCCTTCGCATGCAGATTCTCGTCGAATGAACCACATTAGGGAAGTGTTCATGGACAGAGAGTCTTATTCTCTTACTGATTGCTCTTCGGTGTTTAACATGCTCCCTTTGAGGCCCTCGAGGCTGGCGGGCCAAGGACGTGTTGGGTGGTTAGTCCTGAATATGGAGAGTCCATCATGACCCTTTTTACCGAGTATAATATGGATTTTGTCAAGTATGACGTGGTTATACCCCACCCTGATCAGAGGGCATATGACCCTCCTTCGGGTTACCTAACGGTTTATTGCGAACAAATGCATTATGGGCTGCGTGTATTTTTTTCACTCTTTTCTCCAAGTTCTTTTCTGATATTGGCAAATATGCCCTAGCCAACTGATGCCTAATTCTTACCGTCATTTGGTCGGGTATATTTTGTGTTGTGAGCTTTTGAACCTTCTCATGTCTACTTATCGAGTGGGAGCAACTTTTATCATGCGCCCCTATTCGGGCGGTCCTCCCTTTTTTCAGTCTGGCCTATCGGGACAACAGTCGAGCCTTCATGCATGTCTCCAACCATCATTCTCATCGAAGGGATTGGAGGCGAGGGTTCTTTTTCGTCCATCCGAAGGGCTTGTCGGCTAGTTTATGTGGGGTACCTATTCGATGCGGTCTAGGGTATGTTGATCGTAATCCTAAAACCTCGGTGCGTAAGTGGGAGGTTCTGTCAGGTACCGGGTTGTTCTCGGGTACCTGTGATATCAAAAGCTTACTGGTGCTTCCCGAGTTCCTAATCCTCGCAAGTCTCCTGGAGGGGATTGAACTGTTCAATCTCCCTATTCATCCCTTGCATGCCAACTTCTTTTTCTGTAAGTGGATCGTCCTCTTCTTTGTCTATGATATTCTCCTATATCTTAAATTCATGACATGTTTATGTTTCTGATAGGTGCAAAAATAGAATTGGTTGCTATAAAGCCTTTCGACAAGGCTTTTCTGATGCAGTTACCAAACGGGGGATACGCCTTTTCGGAGGAGGAAGATTCCTATCTGTCGAGTTTCGAGGTGTTGACGATCCTTCTTTGAATTAGGAAGATCTGATGGTTTCGCCCATCGCAGCCCCCCTCCCCCTCCAAGTGACTTATTTGGAACATGTCGTGCCAGAGGGTCTGATGGCCGCTGCTCTTCGGATGGACCCTTCTATGCCAGCTTTGATGTTGTGGTCTTCGGATGGATCCTTTTATGCCACTTTGATGGATCCCTGTCCCTCGGGGGATGTCCCAATCTTGTAGGACTTCCTCCCTTTGGGGGAAATCCTAATTCTATGGTATCTCAGCCCATCGGGGAAAGTGGAAGTTCTATTCCTATGGTTATTTTGGCCGCGGATTTTTGCCGGAATTGTTTGAGCTATTTACTGAATTTGATGGACTGCGAGCTGATGAAGACTCTCCCCCTATCCACCCTTCAAGACATGACTTGCAGAGATTTATGCGAGGTATAGTGTTCTTTCGTTCAATTTATTTTAGCACTAACCTTTATGCCTTCTTTGTGGTGATTGGTGAAATTCGTGAAGGTTTATATGGTGATGAATGCCATTGGCACCCGAGGGGATTCTTCGTCCGATATTGGTTTTGTGTATCGTCGTCGGGATGAGCTGGAGAAGGGCATGCTAGAGGCCCAGGAAGAGATATCTCAGCTGAAGGCGGATCGTGAGACTGCTCAGAATGCTTTAATGGGATATTGCAGGCTGATAGGATTAAATCTTGAGAATTGGAGCACAAGTTAGCGTCGGAGAAAGCACGGGTGGTGAGTTTAGAGGAGAGGATTGGGAACCCGAGGGACCAAGTCCAATCCTCCGATGAACAGTTGTTGCACGTCACGGGAGAGAGAGATGCAGCGAATCAGAGGATATTGGAGATTGTGCTGGCGCACATGGTGGCCATAGTGATGGCCCAAGTTCAGGCAGTATTGGACATTTCAGACTCATCTGCTCTTCTTGAGTCCTTGCAAGGGGAGATGCATGAATTGGTTTGCATCGGGTATCGGCTGTGCCGAGATGCCGCTCAAGCTTTATCATGGTTTCCTTCGGGCCTGGTTGTCCCCGAGCTTAGGTTCAGCCAAGTTTTCCCTGACGTTCAGCCAGCGATTTCTGAGGACCTTGTGGTTCCCTTTTTGGAGATTGACGATCCTGTAGATCTGTCCACAGAGCAGCATCGTCGTCTTATCCGGGAAGGAAAGTGTCCGATAGAGGATATTTTGCGTGTGTGAGGGTTTTTTGGTGGTTTAGAGACCTTTGTATAGGATTCAGTTTAGTATGCTTATGGAGTGAAGTTGTTTGTACTAAATGGCCCATAGGGGTTAGGTTGCTAAGATGACTTCGTATATGGTCATGATTTTGTCGTGCAACCAGATTTCTCCCCATTGTTTTTGAATGTACATGAACCATCTATATATAAACAACTTTTATTTATGTACAAACTTCGATCTTACTTTAAGCATAATAGTTTCTATGGTTAAATGCGTTCCAAGTATTGTGGAATACCGCGCCTTCGGAGTTGGCAAGTTGGTAGGTTGCAGGTCCAACGATTCCCGAGATTTTGTAGGGTCCTTTCCACTGGGGTTCAAGCTTTTCCACGTTCTTGGAAGCTCCGACTCTTTTTAGCACTAGGTCTCCTACTTGGAAAGTCCTAGGTTTTACCTTGGTGTTGTAATATCGTGACATCCGGGCTTTGTATTCCTCCATTAGTACGGCGGCTCGTGCTTTTCTTTCCTCCAAAAGATCGAGGGCGAGGGCCAAGTTAGAGCTATTGGCGACTTCTTCATATTCCTTGACTCGCCAACTCTCTACTACCACTTCGGAGGGTAAAATCGCCTCGCTGCCATAGGCTAGGCTATAAGGAGTATTGCATGTGGCTGCTCTTTGTGTCATCTGATAGGCCCACTGAATGTCAGGTATCTCTTCGACCCATTTGGCCTTATGCCAATCTAGCCTATCCTTCATATTTATAAGGAGGGTTTGGTTAGTCCTTTCTACTTGGTCGTTTGCCTGGAAATACCCTACTGAAGCCAAACGATGTTCGATCTCCCAATGGTCACACAAGTCTTCTAATTCTGTGCTTGTAACCTGAAGCCCATTGTTGCTCACAAAGCTTCGAGGAATGCCAAATCGGCACATGATATGCCTTCATAGGAAGTTAATGACTGTGCATGTGGTGACTCGGGCTAGAGGTCTGCCTCTACCCATTTGGTGAAGTAGTTCACCGCTACCAACAGGCATTTCTTTTGCCTGGCATCGGGGATTAGGGGATCCACTATATCGATACCTCATTTGGAAAAGGGGCATGAGGTTAGACTAGGCTCCTAGGGAGTCGTGGGTTGGTGGGCTCGCGGGGCGTAAGCTTGACAAGGTTTGCATTTTTCGGCGTGCCTTTTACAATCTCTAGCCATCATGGGCCAGTAGTACCCTTGCTGAATTAAGCATCGAGCCATGCTTTCGCCTCCGGTGTGACTTCCACAAGTTCCTTCGTGAATTTCCAATAAGACTTTTTGGGCCTCTTCCTTATTGAGGCATCGAACGTGAGGACAAGAGTATGTTCTTTGGAACAATATCCCGTTGTTTAGACAGTATCAGATCGTTTTCCTAGACATCACTTGTCTCACGGACTTGTCCTTGGAATAGCCTTCGAGGTCTTGCAGATAGGCTTTAATGGGAGTTATCCAGCTCATTGGGGGTTCCGTCGTGGCGTTTATCTCTTTGCTCTCCGTTCTCTCCGACTCGCCCACATGGAGTAGGGTGATCATTAGGGCGTGGATCGTGGTTGTCTGAGTGGCCATTTTGGATAGGGCGTCCGCCTCTTGGTTTTCTCCTTGGGGAATCTGGATGATTATGCACTCGTCAAACCATCCTTGTCTTTGGTGGACTACCCGAAGGTAATCTTGCATTCTTTCCTCTTTGGCTTCGTAAGCTCCGTTAACTTGTTGAACAATCAGCTGAGAGTTGCTACGGACGAGTCTTATTCCGATGAGAAGGGCTTCGTATTCGACCTCGTTATTGGATAATGGGCAATCGATTCTCACTGCGAAGTGCAGCACTTCCTCATCCACTTCCTTGTTTATCAGGACTACCCCTGCCCCCGTGTGTGCTAACGGAGGAGCCATCCACGTAGGCGTGCCATAGCGGCGCATTTTCTTCGGTTTTCATGTCCGTTAGTTTCGTCACAGAGTCCGCTAGGACTTGCGCTTTGATGGAGGGCCTCGGAGCATAGGAAATATCATATTCCGTGAGCTCTATTGCCCACTTTATCAGTCTCCCCGATGACAATCACAACTATTATTTTCCTATCAGGTGCCATCATTTTTATTATTGTTTATATTTGTTTCTTTGGTTTTAGACATTAGGGGCAATGTCTCATCTAAGTTTGGGGGACGTTTTTGATTGTGATGTCTTCTCTTGCCATTATTTTTATATTTATATGTAAAAACAAAAGTGCATCTTTACTTCACATAATTGTTTAGATTATGGATCAATGATGAGAAAATTCGATACTTATGGTGGTTTTTGTGATGATGATGAGCATGATATACTATGTGAACAACGTGTCGTTTAATCTATATTTGAGCATGACTATCTTCATATACACTTTTCACACATTGATTTGCATTGGTGGTTGAGCATACTTGGAGAACAGTTATTGAGATAAGTAAACTAAGGGAGATACACCCGAGCTTTATAAATAATTGATCACCTATTGAAGAAAAATCGTTGATGATGATTCACTATAGAAATGATTTAGGCCATCTTTTCTTTAACATGTTTGAGCCTTTCAAGCCATACCCTTCATCTAGTAAAATAATCGCCAGAACCCCTTTGAGCCTTTCATTAAAGCTTTTTTTTTATGAGCCCATTTACCTACCCCGTGTAGCCACAAACAGTTATAATACCTTTCTAGAGACTGAGTTGCATTTAGGAACTTGAAATTGAAGGAAATATGTGGGGAAAAAAAAGAAAAAAAAAAGAGAAATGTGAAGATCACCCCTCTGGTACATATCAAAATGAATAAGTTTGGGGGAAATAAAAAAAAAGAAAAAGAAAAAAGAGGAGGGATATAAAATGTTGTGAAGAAAGAAAAAGGAGAAAAAACCAAAGTGCAAGAGATTTATGAATGTAATATCTTACGTCTCTAGCTCTGCTTTTACTTATCCTTCAGTGAGCCCATACCAGAGTCAAACGTGACAAGCTGAAAAAGTCTTATTGATCTTAAGTTAATCTTATTCAGATTAGCGGAGAGATGGTGTGAAAGTTATACATATGGAGTTAGGATGATTAACTTTGGTGAACTAGTTTTGATGAACTTATCCAAGTAAACTCAATAATCATTGCATTTATTGTTCACACACGTTGCACATGGAGATTCGTTTGTGACAACTTGATTAACCGCCAGGTTGTGAACGAGTGCGTCATTGTTCTGATTCTTTGCATTCTCATTAAACAGTAAAGAAACTCTCAGAATTTGATCCATGATTTAATGATAATGTGAAATAGTTTTTAATTCTGTCTTTGTTTTAGTTTTTTCTTGAGTCTAGAACGTTGCATTGTTTGTTTTACGCCATTTTCTCGAGGACAAGCACATAAACAAGTTTGGGGGTGTGATGAGCTTGGGAAATACTCATCATTATCATGCTTTTAGACTTGTTTAATTGACTATTCTTGATAGTTTTGTGGTATTTTTATGTTTGTTTTCATGTTTAGTAGGTTGAAATATGATTTGTCAATCAAGAACCAAAACTTCACAAATTCACCGACACCTGTGTAGACTGAATTTTGTTTGGTTCTTTATATCACTGGAAAGCCACAGATGTCTAGTTCCCAACGCAACAAGCGGTTTATGATTTCGACATCTGGAGAGACAGTTATGACCAAAACAGTGAAGTTGCGCAAAGCTGAAATGTAAATACGCAAGTCGCGCGCTCGATGATCGTCGCATCAAAATGGCTAATCAATGGTCTATATTCAATCTTGCAAGCTTCCAAATGGAAGACTCTTGAGTGTCATGACTTTTGTGATCAATAATTCACCAATTATATGACAACTCTGGACCATTGGATCAAAACAAGATGAAAGGTCGAGATGTCGTCTTATGTTTTTGGTTCAACTATAAATAGACCTCACATTTTCCATATTTCAACACACCAATCTTCTTCATTCTCTCTTCACTTAGTAGTCTTTCTATAGTAGTAGTATTCGCTAGTAGTTTGTAATTTTGGAGGAGTAATTCAGAGTTTCTACGGGGGAGTCCACCGGAGGCTTTACGGAAGTAAAAATCTGTAACGATCTCTAAACTCTCTTTACTTTTATCTCTTTACTTTATGATATTTTATTTATCTTATAGTCTTGTTCTATATTCCATTATGTGCTAAATTTACTTTGCTGGGATAGTGACGTAGCCCAATTACGATGATCTAACCTTTAATTAAAACGTATTGTTACAATGTCAAAATAGTTGGTGTATTTATTTGTGAATATAATGCTTCTAAAATTCTGGCCAACTTTTGGATGAACTAAGGATCGAATTGAAACCGAGAGGAGATTTTCGTGAAATATCTTTGAAGTAAATACCGTGAATTCTCAATAGAATAGAAATATATCTATCGTTTTCACGTGGTTGATAAAATCACCACCGAACATACATGTGCACATCTTCGTAAATAGACTCATTTTCTAGTTGTAAAGCTGTAGAATTTATGTATAACTTGAGAAAGAGTACATAAAGCATAAATGGTGATAACCAACAATAATTTTGAACGTGAAACTCGTAATAATATGCTTAATTAAGAGTTAGATCAGACTAATGACGGTGAAATCATGATTCCCAGCTTTTTCTCTCATTGTCTACCCTTATTTATTGAAATATCCTTGTTATTCTATTGTCTCAACGCCCTACTTTGTTAATAGTTTTTATTGTAGTTAGTAAATTGTTAATCTTTTCGCTTGAACAATCTGAAATTCGATTTCTCAAATAAAACTAGATTTAATCAATTTTGGTAATTAATTATTTATTCCTCGTGGGATCGACAACCCTATCTTTTACTTTATTACTTGTTACGATTCCGTGCACTTGCGAATTTAACCACAACAAGGCTTTGGCGCCCTAAGGCAGTTTTATGATCTCGGCAATGAACCACCCTAAGGCAGTTTTATGATCTCTTAGAACTCGCAACAACTTATCTGTTTCTACATTAGTCAATAACAATGAGATGATAATAGGTAGAGTTGAACTATTTCCCAAAAATGCATACTTTAAATGAGAATGAATTGGTTTAAGATCTATAGTTGGTGGCTTAATAATAGATGGGATTATGATATTTGTACCTTTCTCTACCTCTTCAACCTTTCCTTTGTAATCAATTGTTATTGCATCAAGGGCTAAAATACATCTTTCAATGTCATCATTATCAAAATCTAACTCTTCTTGTTATAAGACATGCCTCGATTGAATCCTCCAAGTGGCTTTCGTCGAATACTTGTTCAACCATCTTGTCGAGAATGTCAATTTTGAAACAACTATCAGCTTCTGATGAGAATTTGATAGCCTTGAAGACATTGAACGTGATTTGTTCATCTTGCACTCTCATTGTAAGTTCTCATTTTTGCACATCTATTAGAGTTCTCCCAGTAGCAAGGAATGGACAACCAAGAATGATTGGAATATCATGATCTTCTTCCATGTCCAGGACGATATAATTTGCAGGGAAGATAAACTTATCAACTTTAACCAATACATCTTCAACCATACCTCTAGGATACTTGATTGATCTGTCTGCTAGTTGAAGGGACACGGTGGTTGGTTTGGCTTCTCCAAGTTCTAACTTCCTGTACACATAAAAAGGCATTAAGTTAATGCTTGCACCTAAGTCACACATTGCTTTCTCAAAATGTGAATTCCCGATTACACAAGGATTTATAAAACTCCCTGGATCTTCGAGCTTTGGTGGCAATTTCTTCTGTAGAATGGCACTCCACTCCTCGGTTAGGCATACAGTTTCATGTTCTTCCAGCTTTCTCTTATTTGATAAAATTTCCATACCATGTATTGCTGCAGCTAAATGTAAAGAAAAGCACTGTGAAACTTGTCATTTGTCAAAGCAGAAAAGATTATCATTTCCTTTAAGTTCTTGACATTCTTCTGCTGCTTTTTCTCTACTGCATTGTGATGTGTGGGGACCTTTTAGGGTAACTTCTCATAATGGCTACAGATTCTTCTTAACCATAGTAGATGACTACAGTAGGTGTACATGGATATACTTGCTGAAAAACAAATCTGAGGTTCACACATATATATATCTCAATTTCATACTGTTGTACTTACTCAATTCCAGGTTAATATCAAAGTTATTGGAACTGATAATGGCACTGAATTCTTCTGAAAAGGATTTCTATGAATCCAAAGGCATTGAACACCAGACCAGTTGTGTAGAAACACCACAACATAATGGTCTAGTAGAAAGGAAACACCAGCATCTTCTACATGTTGCTAGGGCTTTGGGGTTCGAATGTGGTCTTCCTCTCACTTTTTGGAGTAACTGTGTGGTCACTGCAAGTTATCTCAGAAATAGATTACCCTCTAAAACCATCAACAATCACACTCCATACTACATGATATACAAGAGGGCTTCTGATTACACTCTATTGAGAAGTTTTGGTTGCCTCTGCTATGCCTCCACTCTTCAACAGAACAGGCATAAATTTGACCCAATGGCAGTTCAATGTGTATTCATTGGATATCCCAAAGTAACTAAAGGTTACTCCCTTCTTAATTTTCTTACTAACACTATCTTCATCTCCAGGAATGTTAGGTTTCATGAAGGAATTTTCCCATACAAGAATAAGTTGCATGAAGATTCTTCTGCCCCCAGTACAGTTCCAGTTCACGACAAACTTTGCACTGATACTTTTATCTTATCTGACCATCTCACACTGCACCTCCAATTCATAATGCCCTCAGGAATCAATACAACTAGGTTTTTCTATCACAAACTCCATGGAGGACATACCTATCACTCCTGCCTCTTCCACAGATCAAGACACCAACACTCCCAACATTCCTTCTCCTCATGAGCAACATCACTCTCCTACTCAGTCTACTAACTTTCCCTATAATGAAGATAGGGAAAGCAGTAATGGTAACACAGTGCATCATGGTCATGATGCCACAGGTACTTCTGAACCTAATCCTATTGATAATGTACCTACAAGAAGATCTACTAGACAAATTGTCACACCTGCATACTTGAAAGTTTATGATTGTTCCCTCCCTTATTCTCTGCATAAATCCAATCATACAATTGCTTATAGCACTAAATATCCTATTGTTAATTGTAACTCTACAAAAAGACTCGGTGAGAATCACAAAGCATTCACTTGCAAAATATCTCTTATTACTGAGCCTAGAAACTACACTGAAGCTAAAGCTTCAACTGAATGGCAGAATGCCATGAGAACTGAACTTAATGCTCTTGAGAAAACAAACACATGAGAATTAACTCTATTACCTCCAAACCAACACTGTATTGGCTGCAAATGGGTATACAAAATAAAATTGAAAGATGATGGCTCTATTGAAAGATACAAGGCAAGGTTAGTTGCCATGGGTTACATACAGGAAGAAGGACTGGAGTATTTTGACACATTCAGTCATGTTGCTAAGCTAACCATTGTGAGAGTCCTACTTGCCCTTGCAGCTGCCAAGAATTGGTATTTACATCAATTAGATGTGACTAATGATTTTTTGCATGGAGATTTAGAAGAAACTATATACATGAAACCACCTCCGGGCTATTGTGCACCTTCTGATACAAGAGTTTGTCTCTTGAAGAAAAGTTTATATGGGCTAAAACAAGCTAGTAGACAGTGGTATAACAAACTATCTACATGTCTACTAAACTTTTCTACACACAAAGTGTCTCAGACAGTTCTTTATTCACAAAGAAAACTAACACTTCTTTCGCAGCTCTCTGTGCGTATGTGGATGATATTATCCTTACAGGTGATAGTCTTCTTGAGATCCAGTCCATCAAACAATATCTTGATGAGCAAATTACTATAAAGGATCTTGGAGAACTCAAATACATACTAGGGATTGAGATTGCTTGATCTCACAAAGGAACCTCCCTATGCCAGAGGAATCATGCCTTAGATATTCTGACTGAAACAGGTTACATAGGTTGCAAGCCTGCAACTACTCCGACCTATGGATTGCAAAATTCAGCTTCAACAAGATAAATCTCCTCTACTAGATGATCACTCTTCATACAGGCGCCTTGTTGGGAGAATAAGTATTAACATTTATGAAATTTTATATGTGAAAGCATATCAAAATACTCCATGGGTGGTTTAACCAAGTCTCATGACTGTATATGCGAGAAATTTTCCGACCAATCCACCAAATAATGCATTTCAATTGCCAAGAAACAATTGATTTATCCAAGCTATATCTGAAATTAAATGAACTAGTCAAATTTTGGAGCATAGCTCGTTTACAGTAAAGAAATTAAGTAACTATTATATAACTGGAGCATAGCTCGTTTACAGTAAAGAAATTAAGTAACTATTATATAACTCATATGTGAATTTAAAATATAGTTTACGAACAATTGAAGTAAACTATAGCATGAGTCTCAAACTATCCCAAGAAACTGAGAATATATAGATTTTAGGACCCAACTCAAAGAAAAAACAAATAAACAGGATTAATGGCACCATTTCTGTGATTGAATTAATAGTGAAATAGATAAGTTGCAACTAATAATTCCAACTGAATAATTAGTAAGGCGGAAAAATTAGAAAACTAAAGATAGAATCATAGATTTAGATTGGTAGCACATGTAAGAACTTCTGGAGGGTTTCTTAGGGATTTATTTTTGTTTTATGCAGTTTCAACTTTAGAGAATGACAACACACATACTAGGGAAAAACCTGCCACAGTAAATTAGATAGATTCCTGGTCTAACCCCATGGGAAGCATACTTTAACAAAATTCACAAAACTAATCACGAACGTGAACACTGAAAATTGTGGATTTAATTAACATGCCTTAGATGCAAGTATATATACAAAACCGTAAGGGATAAATTTAGAGCAACGGTTGAATGAAAATCAATACATATGATTTTTCTAAATGGAATAGGATAAATTTCAGCATATGGTTATCACACCTAACTCTAATGATACACCTAACTCTAATGATAGAAAGTCTACAAGTGGAGAATGTTTTTATCTGGGGAACAACTTGGTCTCCTGGTACAGTAGAAAGCAAAATTGTGTGTCACTCTCCACTACTGAATCTGAATACATAGCAGCAGGCAGCTGTGTCACCCAATTGGTATGGCTTAAACACATGCTACTGGATTATGGTTTAGACAGTGATACCTTACTTATGTTATGTGATAATCTTAGTGCTATAAGCATCTCTAAGAACCCTGTCCAATATTCCACAACTAAACATATTGATATAAGGCATCACTTTCTGAGAGACATGGTAGAGAATACGCTCATTGACATTGAACACATTGAAACTAACAATCAGCTTGCTGATATGTTCACTAAACCCTTAGATTCTGAGAGGTTCTTCAGTTTGAGAAATTCTCTTGGCATGTGCATTGTCTAGGGATGTTAGTACACCAGTGTTGACATAACACCACTGTCTAGCACTGGTTATTGGTTGTGGTGTATTTGAACGCTAAAAATAGCCCACAATTAGCAGATCCTCCATAGAGGCAGAGTACAGACCAATAGCAACCGCCACATGTGAAATAATATGGCTTTCTCAACTCTTCTCTGATCTCTCTATTTTATTACCATAAAACCCCTTTATTATATACTGATAACAAGAGTGCTCAATGTATTGCAGCTAATCCACTCCATCATGAGCGCACAAAGCATATTTAGATAGATTGTTTCTTTGTCAGGGAGAAAGTTCATCAAGGCTCTATCAAAGTGTTCCACATTTCAAATGTTCATCAAGTAGCTGATCTCCCCACTAAACCTCTCTCTATTGGGCCCTTTCAACTAATGACATCCAAGATGAGCCTCTTGGATATCCATGCCCCTCTTGAGGGGGGTCTTAAATCATCAAATTATTTTAACAAAATTTTTCTATTTTTGGAATATTTTCTATTTTCTGTTTATTTAGTTAGTTTCTTTTCTGTTTATAGTAAGCCCCAACGTCTAGTTTCCAGATTCTAATTTATATAAATAGCAGATGAGTTAGTTGTAAAATCACTTTTTGCTCTTCACGCTCTCATGAGAATCGGCGAAGAAGAACACAATACTCTTTAAATTCGATCCATTTTCCTTTTATAATGTTGAAGAAAATTGATAATTTTGATTTCA
Organism: Linaria vulgaris; assembly: GCA_948329865.1. Lineage (NCBI taxonomy): Eukaryota > Viridiplantae > Streptophyta > Magnoliopsida > Lamiales > Plantaginaceae > Linaria > Linaria vulgaris. The sequence goes on along the minus strand of OX415250.1, from coordinate 115,486,248 downwards.
TTGTTGATGTTGAAATTCTGCTAGTTTCTGTAATTCATGAATATATATATTAACCTTTTGGAAACCACTATTTCCTTGTCAAGATAACAAACCACGTTCGCTTCTTCTCTATTGTGAGATTACTTCTTGGCCCACTCATACATATATGTCACATAAAAAGGATAGATATAGTGTATCTTGCAAATAAGTATTTCTTAAGTAATTAATATATAAGAGTAAGTGACTAAGTGAGTAACTATATATGCAAATCTAAATACACATACATCCACACATATTATATACATCTACGTATATTGATATATAAGAGTCTAAACACACATATATAATATAAAAGGTAGGTCTTGGTTACTAGGTTCGGATGGGTTTTCTGAATCCTAGGGGGGTCACCACTGGGTCACCCCCCTAGGATTTTGACATGTGTCCACTAGACATGTTTGTTTATTTTTCTTTTTTTTTTTCTTTTTTTCTTTCTGTTCCGGGCAGCTTTTTTTTTTTATTTTTTTTGACAGTTTTTTTTCTCTCTCTCTCCTCTTTTTAAAATGAATCCAAATGTTATTTTCTTTTTTTTTCTTTAAGTGGTAGGCGCTGGCAGCTATATATATATATATATATATATATATATATATATATATATATATATTTTACAGTTTTTTCTCTCTCCTTTTTTTTAAATGAATAATTTTTGAAATATTATTTTGCATTCCAAATTAAACTTTCAAAAGCTGAATTAATTAGTCTTTTATCAAAAATAAAAGTTTTGAAAAATAATATTCATTCTTTTTTTTATAAGTGGCAGCTATACATTTTTTTGAAAAAAAATTATTTTTATTACAATACTCATACAAAACGCAACATTATAGTCTCAACTATATACTTTTATATCACTCATGCTTTAACCAATTTTTTTGTTCAGTTTTGTAAATGATACTTCATGAATAATATGTACAAAATAATTTATAGATAAAACCACGTATGTTGATCTTTCATTTATACAAAACCACGTATGTTGATTTTTTTTTTTTGAAAAATAGATTGATGGTTGGACTTTTCTAGGAAAATAGGCTAATGTTAATCAAGATAGCCGATTTTTTTTAAAATAGGTATGCTAATGAGTTTATTTTACTTAAAAAGTATTGTGTTTATTTTATTTAGACTAATTAATTCAGCTTTTAAAAGTTTAATTTGGAATGCAAAATAATATTTTAAAAATTATTCATTTTAAGAAAAGGAGAGAGAAAAAACTGTAAATATATATATATATATATATAGCTGCCAGCGCCTGCCACTTAAAGAAGAAAAAAAAGATAACATTTGGATTCATTTTAAAAAGAGGAGAGAGAGAGAGTGAGAAAAAACTGTCAAAACAAATTAAAAAGAAAAGCTGTCCGGAACAAAAAGAAAAAAAGAAAAAATAAAATAATAACAAACATGTCTAGTGGACACATGTCAAAATCCTAGGGGGGTGACCCAGTGGTGACCCCCCTAGGATTCAGAAAACCGTTCGGATGATTGTGATAGGTTATTTTATTATTTGGCCTCTGAAATTTGTCAGGAATCTAACCCATTTGTAATTTGTCGTTTGTCATTTTTACTCGTTTTCGTATGGGTTCTCTTTTACTTAACAACTAATTCAAGAAATTTCTTTTATCAAAAAAAAGAAAAATTCAACAAATTTTATATTGTGCCGTAATGTACTCCACGTTTCCCTACCGGCTACCAACTCTTTCCTTCATTTTCCTTTTTTGCTTAAACAATAAGTTTATTTTGGAACAACCGAACAACTAAAATACTCGTAATTATTTTATTCGCTAGCTATACACATTTCGAATTAATGGCAAAAGGACTCCTGTCTTATTTTAATTGTCAAATAACCGCTTATCTAAGTGCAATTAGCAAATACATGCACCTATCGTGAAATTAAAAACATAACGCAATTATCTCTATACTACTCTAAGCTAAACTGATGAAATATATGATAACTAATCATTTTTTATGCATTACAGGTTTCTTTATAGTGTAATTTATTACTGATTTTTGAAATCATTCAAGAACTTATAATTATGAATAATGATCAATACCTTTTTTTCTTACATATCTGAAACGTAACGTTTTTTCTATTTTGTCTTGATGAAAAAGTTGTTGAAACTTTCATGTTAACAATAGAAACTACAAATCCTTTATACCTAAAATAAAATAAATAAACCAAATTCAAGTTTTTCTATTAGTTTGCAAATCAAGTAAGTGTGGTTATAGAGACAACTTTAATTTGCTAATAAAAACTATATATGCACGGGGTTATTTGCCGTTTAGAAATAACGCGTGGATATTGTTGCAATAATTCATTCATATATAATTTCTTTAACCACTCATATCTATAAAATATGTCAACTGATCGTTGTCTTCTGAGCAACACCAGCGAACCATAACCGGATGTTCCCGAGGATAACTTAATTATTATTCCATTCTTGTTTGTAATATTTAATTATTTGAAACAAAGTCATACCAACGTGACTAAATTAGTTCTTTCAACGCCTGTGAAAACAGTGAAGCTTCACATGAAACTACGTACAACATCAATAATTGATCCATGGTGGTAAAGTTTCTCTTAGATCTACTCCATATATAAGTCGATTGAGTTTGCTTTAAATCTATCATCTCACTAAAATACTTCATACTTCATAGCAAAAAACAATTCAATATATTGCTTAAAATAAAATAAAATGACACAAGCTCAAAATACATCGGATTTCGATCTATCCTGGCTCGATTCTATACAATCACTTCTTCAAAGTGATTTTGATTTTCCACAGGATTTGACTTCAATTTTTCCAGATTCGGACATAAATCAAGAGAGTTTGACTTCCGTTGACTACGAATTTCCTAATTATTTGTCATCACATTATTCGGGCAATATGTTGCTTGAGTCATCTTCATCGGGCATAGATTCCACAAGTAGCTCCTCGGAACTTTCAGTAGATCAAATCATGAATGTCCAACATTTCATGGACGACAAAATGTGTTACGATTCTGATTGCACGCAACACGTGACAACATTTTTTTCCGACAACGCAATGCCCCACTCCGAGGATTTTGCCACGTCTCAAATGGTTGATGAATTAATGTGTGACGATACGAGTTTTCTTCAAAATTTGGTGCCACACTCAAGTGCAATGTCCAAACCTAGTTCCTATAATTACACAACAAAGCAAGAGATTATCGATTTCACGACGCCATCCCAACTAACCACTGAGGAGTTAACTTTCAATGATGATGCTATGGAGGGACATTCCCGTGGCAAACACGCACCGTCAGGGGAGTGGAATCGGTACAAAGGCGTGAGGCGCAGGCCGTGGGGGAAATTTGCGGCGGAGATAAGGGAGCCTACCAAGAAAGGCACGAGAACTTGGCTAGGGACGTACGAGACGCCGGAGGAGGCGGCTTTGGCTTATGATCGTGCGGCTTACAAACTCCGTGGCACCAAGGCTAGGGTTAATTTTCCGCACCTTATTGGCTGTGCTAATGTCTTGGAGCCAATTAGAGTGACCAAGAAAAGATAACATGCTCAAGAGGAACCGCTCTCATTCTCATTGACGGAAAAGAAGAGAATATTTGGATGGATTAATTAAATTAATCGAAAAGAGATTGATGGGGATATTTCAGGATTGGGCCGGCAATAGAGTTGGGCCAGCCCATTAACGTATCGAATCTGGCCCATTCGACACCTTCAGCGCATCGAATAGTTATGATTCGATGCGCGTATCGAATCGATATGATTCGATGCGTAATTTACAGATGTCTTCGACCCACAGTGCGAGTTGCTATATATAGGGCGACTTTGAGCGTCCAGGAGAGGATCGAATTCATGTCCCAACCAGACCACATCGAATCCAGCCATTCGATACGTTCCTCAATTCGACACGAACCGAGATTCGATACGTTCCAAAGTCCTACTGAGATTATGTAGTATTGACTCGGCATCGAACCGGCATCATTCGAGGCGTGTATCGAACAACCGCAATTCGATGCGTTGCATACTTAGTGCTAATATTGTATTTAAATCAGTGTAAGATCTGTAATAGATAGTAGGTGTTTCGGACAAAGTTAGTCCGGTTATTTCAAGTGGATTAACATTATTTTGGTTATTTATATTCTCATTGTATTGTATTACTGTGTTCTATTACCGTGACGAAATAAGACCAAAATATTGGCGCCGTCTGTGGGAACACCGTAGACACTGTTTTTTGTTTAGATAGAGTAGCTAAGATGACACATAAAAGGCACTTGACTGTGGTTGAGAAACAGCAAACAGAGAAAAAGTTCAAAACAAAGTCAGATTCGAGGCAAGATAAGATTGAGCTTAAAAAACAGGGGCAAGACAAAATAGAAAGTCAGTTGCTGAAGCAATGGCAAGAATGCAAGATGGAACCTTTGGGGGAATTCAAAATCGTACAGCTTTTCAAAGAAAGTTCTGAAAAAGTAATCAAGATTGGAGCAGAAATGAACTGGATGATAGAAGCAGCTTTGGTAGATTGTCTTCGCCGTAATTCAGATATATTTGCGTGGTTGATTCAGACCTTCAAGGGATAGACTCGAGAATCATTGTACATCATCTGAATGTAGATAAAAGTGTGAAACCAATACGGCAGAATAAGCGGAATTTTAGCAAAGAAAAGAATGAAGCAGCCGAAAGAGAGGTTCAGGAACTCTTAGCAGCTCGACATATTTACGCTATAAGATTCTCAGAATGGTTGAGCAATATTGTGTTGGTCTTAAAGAAGGAGGCTACATGGAGAATGTGTGTGGATTATACTGACTTAAACAAGCATTGCCCGAGAGATCCATTTCCTTTGCCGCGGATAGATCTACTAGTAGATTCTACAGCAGGATGTGCATTACTGAGTATGATGGATGCAAAGAGTGGTTTTCATCAAATCTTCATGGCAGTGCAAGATCAGAGTAAAACGGCATTTGTAACTGATACCGGAGTGTACTGTTATAGGGTGATGCCTTTCGGATTAAAGAATGCGGGAGCAACATTTCAGAGGTTGGTGGCTAAAATGTTTTACCATCAAATTGGGAAGTCAATGGAAGTATATATTGATGATATGCTTGTAAAGAGTCTTAAAGCTGATGAACATGTGCGACATCTGGATGAGGCATTCACCATAATGAGGACATATGGAATGAAACTAAACCCTAAAAAATGCACTTTTGGAGTGACGGCTGGAAAGTTTCTAGGATATGTGGTAAATGAGAGAGGAATCGAGGCTAATCCGGATAAAATAAAAGCAGTACTGGATTTGCCTTCGCCTAGGACGGTGAGAGATGTACAATGCTTGGTGGGCCGCCTGACGGCCTTTGGAAGATTTATATCAACATCTGCCGAAAAGAATCTCCCTTTCTTCAAAGTGATGAAACGGAACAAAAATTTTATCTGGACCCCGGAATGTGAAGAGGCTTTTAGGCAAATGAAGAGATACTTAGTAAACCCGCCATTATTAGCAAAACCGGAGGAGAATGAAATGTTGTATCTCTATCTGGCAGTATCTGCAAATGCAATCAGTACAGTACTACTTAAACAGAGAGGAGCTCAGCAACTACCAATACATTATGTGAGCAGAGTACTACAGGGGGCGGAGAGAAATTATTTGGAGATAGAACTGTTTGCACTGGCGATTGTTGTTACAGCTCGAAAGTTGAAACCGTATTTTCAATCTTATCCAATCACTGTGGTGACTGACAAACCATTAAAGCAAGTATTGGCGAAACCAGAAACCTCTGGTAGATTGGTGAAATGGGCGATTGAACTCAGTGAGTTTGGATTGGAATTTAAGCCGCGAGTAGCCGTCAAAGCGCAAGCCCTAGCAGATTTCATGGCTGAAACCCTGGGGAACAGCGTAGTGGAGACTGCATGTTATATATTTTCTATATCAGACCAAGAAGGAACCAGTAGAGCAACGACGACATGGATATTGCATACTGATGGATCTGCCACAACTCGCGGGGGGGGGGGGGGGGGAATTGGAATACATTTTCTGTCTCCAGAGCGGAGGGAATTTGAATTTGCCATCAGCTTGAATTACATGGTGACAAATAACGAAGCTGAATATGAAGCAATAATTGCAGGCATTAAAATGGCATTAGGACTCAACATCGAACATCTAGATGTGTTCACCGATTCGCTTTTAGCGGTAAATCATTTCTCCGGAAAATACGAAACACGTGAGGAAACTATGAAGCTATATGCTATAAAAGTTAAAGAGTTGGCAAGGAGGTTCAAATTCTTTGATATAACTCAGATCCCCAGGGATGATAATGCCAAAGCAGATGCACTTTCTAAATTTGCAAGTTCCTCAAAAATTGTGACGGAGAAGAGAATCACACTTATGGTTGCTGACAAACCTTCAATTGGAAAATCAAAATATATCACAACTGAAGTCAGAGTGGAATTTATATTGGCAATACAAGAGGACCCGTCTTGGAAGGATGAAATTATGATTTATCTTCAACAGGGCATTTTACCAGCGGACCCGAACGCTCAACGCAGGATGCGTTACAAGGCTTACAGGTTCACTATTAGTAATGGAGAATTGTATAAAAGGTCTTTCGAAGGACCGTTGTTAAGATGTTTGACCCCTACGCAAGCTGAGTATGTCATGGAAGAGATCCATGCAGGCAGCTGCGGAAATCATTCTGGGGGCCGAGCATTAGCTCAACGAATATTACGTCAAGGATACTACTGGCCAACTCTACGTAAAGATGCAACAGCTTATTCTAGAAAATGCGACAGTTGCCAATATCATGCTCGCCTTATTCACAGACCGACACGTCAACTGCAGCCAATCGACGTGGCATGTCCTTTTGATCAATGGGGCATTGATATAGTTGGTCCGTTTCCACCGGGCAAAGGTCAAAAGCGATATCTAATAGTGGCAGTGGAGTATTATACAAAATGGGTCGAGGCGGAACCTATAACGTCGATCACGGAGAATAATATGATTGAGTTCATCTGGAAATACATTATATGCCGATTTGGTATACCGAGGTCCATTGTGTGTGATAATGGAACACAATTTACTGGGAAGCACATTAAATCGTGGTTTGGGGAATTAAAGATATCACATAATCTCACGTCGGTATATCACCCACAATCCAATGGCCAAACAGAATCCACTAACAAAACATTGAAGGATTATCTTGAAAGGAGAGTCAGAGCTACAGGAAAAACATGGCCAGCAGAGCTTCAAGGAATATTATGGGCATATAGGACGACCCCAAGAACATCGACAGGGGAAACCCCTTTCGTTCTTGTCTATGGTACTGAAGCTGTCTTGCCTGCGGAAATAGGTATGCCAACGCGCAGAATCACTGATTATGATCCGGAACAATCAGCCAGGTTGCGACAGATGGATCTGGATATGATAGGATCCACAAGAGACGATGCTTATCAGCGTACTGTTGCATATAAAGCTGCGATGGCCAAAAGCTATGATAAGAGAGTTCAATTCAGAAGTTTTGAAGTAGGTGATTTGGTTCTTAGAAGCCTTGCAGCTAAACAACATATCGGAAAGCTTGAACCAAAATGGGAAGGGCCTTTTAGAGTCACACGAGCAAGTTCACGAGGATATTATTATTTGGAGACTTTAAGAGGAGTTCAACAGAAACGCCCATGGAATGTGCAACATCTCAGGCGTTATTATGCATAAATAGAAGATTTTTCATTAAATATATGTTTTTTACACATACATTGTTGATGATTCCGTTTAGAAATTATCATTAACTGAAAATTTTTTATTTGATAAATGATGCAGAGAAGAACACGACGGAGGGGTAAGAAGGCCCAAAGTGGTCCACCCACGCGTGTCAAAAAGAAGAACATGACGGAGGGGTAAGAAGGCCCAAAGTGGTCCACCCACGCGTGTCAAAAAGAAGAACGTGACAGAGGGGTAAGAAGGCCCAAAGTGGTCCATCCACGCGTGTCAAAAAAGAAGAACATGACGGAGGGGTAAGAAGGCCCAAAGTGGTCCACCCACGCATGTCAAAAAGAAGAACACGACGGAGGGGTAAGAAGGCCCAAAGTGGTCCACCCACGCGTGTCAAAAAGAAGAACATGACAGAGGGGTAAGAAGGCCCAAATTGGTCCACCCACGCGTGTCAAGAAAGAAGAACATGACGGAGGGGTAAAAAGGCCCAAAGTGGTCCACCCACGCATGTCAAAAAGAAGAACATGACGCAGGGGTAAGAAGACCCAAAGTGGTCCACCCCCGCATGCCAGAAAGAAGGACACGGCGAAGGGATAAGAAGGCCCAATGCAATTCATAACCTATGCAGAAATAACCCAGTTGACATCTCAATTAGGTAAGACAATATTACCCTAACAAAAACACTCTCAACTCAAAATGCTCATAATCTTACTACAATTGAAAGAAGGATATTAATTGGCCAGAATCACAACAATGAGCAAATTGATGAAATATCGTGTATGGAATATGTTATAAATACCATTTAACGAATGAATGCGTAACAAAAAGCAGATAGTATCAAACGATTGAGTCGTTTTCATTAAAATAGCAACCATCTACGAATTACAAGGTTTTGTACAAAACATGAACTTAATAACAGCAAAATAGTATAGCCAAACTATCGCTATTCTTCAGATGAATGGGGGGACTCATCGCGGAGAACCAATCCCATTGAACGGACAAAATTGGCACAATTGCCCTGAATCTGATCTTCAGTCAGAATTAATTCCTCAGTTTGTGCCCAGTTGTCAGGCAAGACAATTTCTGCTCTGTCAGCAGGATCTTCGAGTTGATACCTGCTAGGAGAAATTGTACATTGGGCACTAACTGATAATCCTGGTTCACCTTTCTTGCTAGTCAGCGCAGGGGCCAGGCCACCTTGAGCAGGACGTTTGGTACCTTTAAAAGCTGTTGAAGGACCTGAAGCTTTAGATGCGCTGCTCATCTTTTTTCTTTTAGCCACAATTGTAGGGTGACTATCTTTGAAATCAGTTCTTTTTGGAGGACTTCTAAGAAGAATCGTAGACCTGGAAATTCTAGGTAGCAATTCTGGCTCACTATCGCCCGAACCAAAAACATCATGGAGAACCTTTTTAACATTTTCCGAATCGCCCGGAGTAATGCTAGGGGCGATCTTCTCTTTACCTTTGGATACCTGAGGCGATTTGGGTTTTAAAGGGCTCGAGTGGGACTTTTTTGATTTTTTACGGTCCCGCCACACCGTATAAAATGGATCGCCAGAACGAGGTGTGTGTACATCATCGTCGTCATCACCACCGTTGTCTTTGGGTGTTTCCATTTTTGCGTTACGCCTTGCATCAAGCATATCACTGCGAAAACCCTCTCCAAGATTCAAAATACTGAATTCGACAACGCAAGTTGGAAATGGCGTTTTCAGCATCTGTATTGGAAGCTTCGAGAGAACGATTCACGCGTTTTAAGGATTCGTTATCCTTTTTCAACGCATCGATTTCAGCACGCAAAGCTATTGCATCCTCTCCCGCCTTCTTGGCTTTCACTTCAGCATCATGCTTATCACGGATGGCCTTAGATGTTTTCAAATCTGACTCTCTGGCGCGTTTCAGTGCATTTTGGCGACTGTGCTTTCCACTATTGATAGTAGAACGTAGATTGTCGATAACAGCGTTGTGCTGATTTTGCACCTCGGCTAACCCACTATAATCTCTGCATAGCCGATAAACGGCTAAGATGACAGCAGCAAAGAAAAGGCGCCCAAAGCGAGCCAAACCTTGAAACCCCAGTCGGTTGATTATATTTTGACGATCCAATTGCGGCCACAAACCTTGCATAATCTCTCCAGCCTGCTCCTCTCTTAGTCGGTATCCGCCCAGTGTGGCACTCAATGATTCTGAGTTTTCATCATTGAGAAAGTCATAATTACTAAGGCTTCCAGGCGGAGCAGGTCTTGGATTCCCTGAAGGTCGAGGCCTCTTGGGAGGAATGCTCTGAGCTTCACGGGCGGATATATCCTCCATTGATTTTCGTTTCGCCGCTTCATACCAGGGCTCATCGGTTGAGTGAGAAGAACTTGCTGTTTTTGCATTGCGTTTTTCCCTGAAATGGGGATGAGCAGCATTAAACTTAGCTAAATTGGCAGCAATTTTATCGTCTTCTGCATCGATGTCCTCCATTATCTCAATTTGGCGATTGGTGCCGACTCTAATACGTCCACCGGTATCGGTTGGTGTCATCACCAGTCTCCTCGTAGCAAAGCTTTCTTGACGTTCAAAGTCACTTATTATTGGCACTCTAGTGCCCGCACTGATACCCCCAAGTCTTATGGTAGAAGGGTTCCGCGAAGATGTAATAGATGGACCCGCACCTGAAGGCTCATTTTGATCATTTTGTTCGCCTATTCCCTGAGCACCATGAATATTCTCAGGAGATAGAACAACTTTGCTGCGACTTCGAGATTTTATACGGGCCATATCAGCCTAAAAATATAAATTTTAAATAAGTTTTCTATAAAATTAAACAATCAGTAACGTGTCGAATATCGCAGATTCGATACGTCCCGTGTCGAATAAACTGCGTTCGATGCGGTCCAGAAACAAACAAAAAATATTCCCTCCAGATAAAAACAAGACTGTCAGACATGTGGTCCCTTATATATAGGCCCATGGGCCGCAACTGTTCTGCACGCATCGAATTTTCATTATTCGATGCGCGCATCGAACGGAACACTATTCGATATGCATAATTTCACGCGTCGAATTGTAACAATTCGATGCCAAACAATTCTTAATACAGATATGTTATGAGTTTGGAAGTCGTTATTATTCTATTAACGTCTCCCAAACTGGGGGGACTATGTGATGGGGATATTTCAGGATTGGGCCGGCAATAGAGTTGGGCCAGCCCATTAACGTATCGAATCTGGCCCATTCGACACCTTCAGCGCATCGAATAGTTATGATTCGATGCGCGTATCGAATCGATATGATTCGATGCGTAATTTACAGCTGTCTTCGGGACCCACAGTGCGAGTTGCTATATATAGGGTGACTTTGAGCGTCCAGGAGAGGATCGAATTCATGTCCCAACCAGACCACATCGAATCCAGCCATTCGATACGTTCCTCAATTCGACACGAACCGAGATTCGATACGTTCCAAAGTCCTGCTGAGATTATGTAGTATTGACTCGGCATCGAACCGGCATCATTCGAGGCGTGTATCGAACAACCGCAATTCGATGCGTTGCATACTTAGTGCTAATATTGTATTTAAATCAGTGTAAGATCTGTAATAGATAGTAGGTGTTTCGGACAAAGTTAGTCCGGTTATTTCAAGTGGATTAACATTATTTTGGTTATTTATATTCTCATTGTATTGTATTACTGTGTTCTATTACCGTGACGAAATAAGACCAAAATAGAGATGTTAGGTAGGATTTGTAAAAATGTTCTAAATATAGTTAGTTTACGGTTCCACTAAGAACCAGTTTCGTTCCCACGAAATTAGTGTTGAAAACTTGAAACTGAATATCAGTTGCATTTATCACATATTTTAGCTCCATTTTGGTGTGTTGTGGTTTTACATATGCGAGACTTTAGTCTTTCAAGATTTTTGACTTGCATGTTTTTACTTTTAGCCGGTTCAAATTAACGTTTTATCACGGTTTTCGTTAATGGCAACATTTCATGTTTCAGTTAATTCATTTTTTTGGTTAATTAAGGACTTCCCGTTATTAAAAGGATTTGACCGTGAATCGTTTTCGCCTATATCTAAACAATGTAATCCTTAATATGGTCGACCCTAAATGTGGTTTTAACACAATAATTATCACAAATGAAAGAAGAATACTTATATTCGTCATGTCTGCGTAGAGTATTCGATCTACATGAACATGATCCGTCAACTAACTGTTTTAGTGGAACTTTTGGAGTTTTCTCTTTCTACCTATACACCTTCACTATGTGTTTCTTGAGTACGTTTTATGATGGACTAATGCATAATATATATAGGAGAAGAGAGAAGAAAATTTCATTTAGGGTTTAATTAGGACTTAATCTCTACTGTCCATCAATTAAGAGCATTAAGAGAAAAATAACTCTATTAGTTAACTAGAATATAGAATTAACATATTCCTTAGAAAACAGTGATTCTTATTAGACCACAATTATAGAAATTAAGGAAAAGATTAATTAATTATCTAAATTAATTTATCTTACTGTCTCCCAATTGGTCATTAAAATACTCATTAATATTTTCATTAAAATCATAAGGTGCACATAAGATTTTAAAACTTTTCATTAGCTAGTAGTCATAAGTGCCTTGATTAGTCAAGTAACTAATAAGAGTCATGGCAGACACATTATTTTGCAACATAATTCCTTCCATGTACTACAATATTAATAACTATCATAATTAGGTCATTCAAAAGAATTTTGATAATGGTCCCATAATGTCTTGAACACAAAAGAATTATGTTATCGCATCCAAGAATAATATATGTACACAATGGAAAAATATAAATTAATAGATGTAAAATTACATTAAGAGCTCAATGACAAATCTTTCTCTTCTAACATCTTGTTTCAATAATTCATATTTAAGGTTTGTATGTTTTGATCCCTTAACTATTATGTAATAAATGGAGAATTTTATTGCGACTTTATTGTCAAATTATGCAATCATGCTCCCTAAATTATAGCCTCAATACATGTCACAAATTCAACTATAATGGTAAATGTGCAGAGCAACTCATGATTTATAACTTTTCCAAGATGTTACACCTCTAATCATGAGATGAACCTAACCAAGAGTGCCATCATTAGATTAAAACATCTACCTAAGTGTGAATCTTAATATTCAACCATCTGTGGATGTTTTGATTTTCTATAAGTGAAAATGTAATTTCTTACTTGATTTCTTTAAATATCTCAATATTTTTGTTATATTCCAATTCATTATGCATATATTTATCAAGACTAAGTTTGTCTCATTTATGCAAATGGAACAACATAAGAAAAGCATGTCATAGTGCCAAGTATTTTAGAACTTTATAACATGTGCTTTATGATGCATTCCCTAAGTTTTAGTTGACTATCATGAAAATCCCTATTTCAATCCCATAGAATGCGTCATCACATATTTCTAAAAGCTCTTGCGTAAATGATTCTTAGTCTAGTGTAAAAAACCAAGATCGCCATTGACTAATAAAATGCCATGCATAATAAAAAAAATTAATGAACTTACTCCTACTGGTCTTGAGGTATTTACATGAATCAACAATACTTTATCAAAAAGTCAAAATTCGTAATGGTTCCCCAAATGAGAAGTTGGTTTCCACGAGAAGTGAGACATAAGGCATAATTAAATGAAGACAAATAAACATAGACTTTATTGATATATAACATAATTTACACTACAAAAACAATTGTCTAACGTGACAATTTCTTAGAACAAAATTAAAAATTGTCACATAAACTTGCCCTATAGTGACGAATTTATTTGTTGTCACACCATACAGTTCTATAATGACATAATCTATTTTCGTCACAACACATTAGAGCTATCGAGAAGAAATGTGTAAATCGTCACGACAAGGTCAGCGGTAAATTTTAAGAATTGGCGCAAAACAATCTTGTGACAATCTTTTATGACAAAAATGTAAAATGTCAATTGACATACTTAGTGACAAAAACTAAATTCGTCACAAGTGTTAAAAAAGTATGTAGGAGCTAAATTTCCCTCCTTGTATTTCGTTTTCCCTCCAACTTTTATTTTGATTTATGTGGGAGCTTAATAAATTATTATTAAAGTACCAATACTTAAGTGTTTTTTTAATAGATATTTATTAAAGTAAGGAGTAATACACTGGTTTTCTATCAAAAAGGAAAAAAAAATGAAAGAACACTTGTTCAGGCGAGAGAGAGAGAAACCCTTTTTACCGGTGAAATGACACAAGTAATGTTCTCTCTTGTTCTTTGTACCACATTTCAACATTTAATCTACTATTTTACTGACTCTTTCTTCCGATTTTGTTCTAAGATTTTGATACTTTTGGGTAATAGTGAAAATTGGTGAGCAGCCGAACCCTAGCCAAGAAGAACGGTATGCTTCCATTTCTGTTAACAATTTCTGCAAATCTTGCGTTTTACCTTTTGAAATACTTTAGATTCTTGATTCTTTCTAAGTTTTTTTTTTGGGTATTTGAAGCTCAAAATCAGAATTCATCAAATCTATTGTACGTAAGAAAGAAGCCGGTAAGCCCTCTCATATTATATTCATAATCTAGGCAAATTGTCTGATACTGTACTTATATTATCATGCTTCTTAATCCTTGAGGTGAAAGCATATGTCTTCCAGTATAATCAAATTTGCTTATGGGAAATTTATGCCTTGTGTGTTTTAGTTCTAAATATAGATCCCTTGGTGAAAGTTTTACAGTTTTGATTGTTAGGTTTTATGTGTTCTAGATGGAGTATGGAATAAGAGTGGGAATAAGAGTGGGGAGTGCAAATATTTATTAACTTCTAAGATTTTGAAATTGGTTCCTTTTATAGAAAATAGCCCATCAAAGTACTATGGCATGGACTAGGTAGTGTATGTGGAAGGGGTTGAGAACAGAATAAATGTGGAAATTATTTATAAGTTGTTCAACTAATTATTCAACAAGTTTTTGTATACTACAACTAAGAGTCTTTCCGCTGTAATCTTTTGTCGTTCAATACTACTTGTGCCTCATATTTTCCTTTATTATTTTTCACTCTTTGGTATATATGTGTCATCCACAGAAAGACTCGATCATGTCAGGGACATATGAGGCTAATGGAATAAGGGTTCATAAACACTTCTGCCATCATCATTATTACTGGTGTTGGACAAATGGCCGGTGTGTGCAAGTTTTTGTGTTTAACCAAAGAACATAGGCAATGATAATAGTTAGTGTTGTCATTGCCATCTCTTGTTATTAAAATACTACATCTTAAGGTTTAGGCAAATGGAGAAATAAATCTTTTAGTACGTTGCTTGATTTTCTAAAGGAAATTTTACCTGATAATGCAAAACTGCCATCATCACTCTATGGAGCTGGATGGTTGTTGCATGAAATAGGATAGGACTTTGAAGAGATTGATGCTTGTAATAATGATTGTGCATTAATCTGGAAAGAGAGCGAGAATAAAGAAAGTTTTTCGCGGACGGGTCTCTTTTTGTTTCTGGATTTTAGGTATTCAGTGTGGAAGATTGTGTTGTGCTTTCATTTTCTATAGGTAGTTATTTGGTTTGTTTGATGTGCATTTCGTGTTGTATTTCAAACAAAAAAGTCATATTCAAATAAATAATGTTGATATGGAATGGAAAATCTGTAAGGATATTCGTGCGATGAGTTGAGATGGACTAATTCTACTCTTTTGCCTGATCACTTGTAAGTTTGTTATGATTGCCTCCAATTTTGCATATGCCGCTCTTTTGTGTGTATCATTATGAATTATAATTAACGGTTCTCAAAGAAGCAAAGATCATTATGCTGCTTAAGAATGTTTGTCTGTTAATTGATCAACGAGATACCTGAAACCAAACCGCACCGTTGACCTATGTAAGGACCTTTTGTTGAC
Organism: Linaria vulgaris; assembly: GCA_948329865.1. Taxonomy (NCBI): domain Eukaryota; kingdom Viridiplantae; phylum Streptophyta; class Magnoliopsida; order Lamiales; family Plantaginaceae; genus Linaria; species Linaria vulgaris. Next base: position 115,470,642 of record OX415250.1, on the reverse strand, counting down.
ATGCTCACCAAATGTACTTTGCTGCTACTTGCTTTAAGTTTCAAAAGAGATCAATAATCCATAATGTAAAATTTTAGGGATCTGATAGTATTAAATTCCCCTTTTTTGGGTTCTGTTAATAGAAATACGGAGATTTAGTGTGTTTTACGTTTACTTCAAGATATCAGTCATGGATAGTTATCAACGCGACTTTGGATTGAAGTGATATGATATGATTCTTTTTTTTTCTTTTTTGTAATTTTGTCCTAATTTGAGGTGGTGATTTTCTGATATAGTTTAGTTTTAATGCAATCTTGAGAAGGCTTAATCCAACACACACCTGTTGTTTATATATATAAACATACACCTGTTGTGTATATATTAACTTCTTATAAATCTCTAACAAGAGAAGTTAACTGTTAAATTCTGGCTCATATTCCACATTTAAAATATACTCATCTAAATAAACGTGAGGTTGGATACTCTCTGTTCCGTGATGAGATTACTTGAGATTAAAGTAAAGTCTAACAAACATGTTAGTCTTCATCGGTTAAAGTGGTTCATTGATTATTATTTTTATTATAGAATTTTGTGTTCGAATCTATGAGTTTGCATTCATAACATAGTTGTTTGAACTTGTTGGATACCACTTTTAAGTTTTACACTTTTCAATTGTGAATTTCATAAACTAGAACTTGTATATTTGTTTTGTAGGATAAAGATTTTCTTGATTTTGGTTGACAGATCCAGGATGTATCCCTGATGTTGTTCAAATATTTTTTTTCATATTTCTCATCTAATTATTGGGTGTCATTTTAAGTAATTGAATATGCTGCAACACGAAGGCACCTTCTTATATATGTTCAATGATTTGTTACTTGATTAGCTTACTTCTATCAATTTTGTTAATGTTTCTGAAGGTACGTCGCGTGTTACATGAGTTGAAGGAAGGGCTTGCAAGGATGTTAAAATCTTCTGTTACATAATATTTTCTTTGTAGTATAAAATATTGAAATGTTGCATTGTATTATGTGTATCTCTGATAGGATATTTAGTAACATATGTTGTAAAGGTAATGAATGCTACTTCTGCTTTTACATTTGGATTATTTTTTATGAGATTGGTTGTTTTAATGACAATTACTACGGTTTATTTGTTAAATTTCAGAGTTGTTTTGCATTTGTGTATGAACAGAGCATATTAGAGCTTATAACAATTTTAAATAATTAACAAAACAATAACTAATGATTAAATTTTATGGGTTATTGGCTTTAAAAATGTGATGTTCCTGCGACTAATTATTTGTCACTACAGAAACAATGCTATTAATGCAAATCATATTTATTGAGACGAATGGCAATTTTTGAGACGAAACTTTTGCCCTATTATGACAATATAATTGTCGCCACAGAGGGAGCCACATCGACGTTTGTTAATTCCGTCACAATGTGTTGTGACAAAAGTACATTTCGTCACGAGAACCCTAATATGACGGGCCTGATGTGACGACCCTCATGCTGCAGCTTTTCGTCACAACATGCTTAATGTGACGATTTTGTAGGTTTTTGAGACAATAACTCTTGTCACAATAGTTGATTTTTTTTTATAGTGTTAAGATATTGAACGAACATAAACAACACATAACATAGAATATACAAGACAATAAAATACAATGCTCATGTGGGTAGTCACTATAAATGCTACAAATAATATCATTAAAGTCATGATACAGTAAGCATAATTTAAGTAAAGTAACACTTTAATTAAACACGTAAGAAATCTTCGACCTATACATTACTTCTTTATAATTGACAAAAAATATAATTTTGATTGCTTTTAGGTCATGCATTCATATATTGATAGAATAAATCATAATAATGGTAAATAAATCTTCAGCCGATTAAGACTACTACGTTAATTTCTAACTTAATAATACATTCATAGATAAACATAAACACAATGTACCATAAAAAGTTACGTAATTGTCTTAATCCATAAATATGTACTATACAAACGTGGGTCTCATGTGGGTTGACTCTTATGCTTTCCAAAGTAAATGAATTCACTACAACAAAATGCATCAATTGCATGGAAAAATTCCATGCAATAGGCTATATTTTCCATGCAATTGATCAATTGCATGGAATAAATTCGATGCAAAGTTTTCATGCCTCTGGTGTCCATGCAAGAAAATTGCATCGAAGAATTCCGATGCAATTGGGTTCTGCTTCCAAATTTTTGGATGCAACATTGCATGGAAAATTTCCCATGCAAAAGGCTCTGCATCGAAACAATTCGATGCAGAAAAACACTTGCATCGAAAATTTCCGATACAGAACCAAAAGTCAGCGCATGACGCGTGGCGACATTTGGTTGGTGCGGATACTACATAGGAAAATTCTCATACAATTGCTCCGTAGCAATTGCATGAAAAAAATCCGATGCAATTGGTTTTCAGCAATTGCATCGGAAAAATCCGATGCAATTGCTTTTAAGCAATTGCATAGGAAAATTCCTATGCAATTGCTTTTCAACAATTGCAGGGGAAAAATCCTATGTAATACATATGTTGCATGAAAATATTCCTATGCAACATAATTCGAAATTATTTTAAAAAAATGGCGGGATTATTTCGCCACTTTTTTATTTTTTTCCCTTTTATTAATATAAATAATTGATTTAAAGTATATTTTTTAAAGTTTTAAAGTATTATTTTTATGAAAGAAATATGTATTTTATACTAATTTATACATATTTCTAAAATATGTATTGATTAATATTTCAAGATATACATATTGTGTTTAAAATATAATCTAAGAATATTATTCTATCGATATACGTATTCATAAAATATTCTTATACGATTTCCTATACATAGGTATTTATATTTTTTCGTATAGTTATATTAAACAAAAATTGTAAATCCTTTAACAACAAAAATTGTAAATCCTTTAAAAAATATTTTAGAAAGAGGAGGAGTAGAGAGGAGGAGTAGAGAGGAGTAAGAGAGGAGGTGATGAATGAGAAGTGAATGGGGGAGTGGGGGTATTTATAGGAGAAGGTAAGCAGTTTTACATTGCAAATTTTCCATGCAGGGTTTGCTCTGCATGGAAAAATTCCAATACAACTGGAAAAAGCAGTTTTTGTATCGAAATTTTTCCATGCAACATGTACTGCATTGCAATATTGCCATGCAGGCATGTACTACAGCATGTATATATTACAAATTGCATGTCAATTTTCCTATGCAAGTGAAAACAGGCACAATTTGCATAGAAATATTTCTATGCAAAATTTATTACTATTTATAAAAAATCTATACTTATTAAATTTGTATTTATATTTTTGACCCCAAAAGTATTTTAAACGTCTTTCGTTCCGCGTTTTTGACAAATTTTGACTGTACATATGCCTCATAAGTGTTATTAAAATAGTGATTAAAAAAATAAAGCTTTGATGTTGTTTCCATCTTTTGCATAATTAGATATTCTACCCCAAATATATTTTAAACGTCTCTCCTTACTCCGTTTTTGACGAAATTTTAAAGAACCCTGTTATTTTTAATAACATGGTGTATGGTAAAAAAACAACCGAGGAGTGGAATTGATAGACACACTCTACATGTGAAAATACATTTTTTGTTTAGAAGAGTATATGTATATATGGCTTAGGGTTTTGAGTTGAAGATCATATAGTGTTATATGGTTACATTGTTTATTGTACGTCTTTCGTTACTCAATTTTTGACAAGATTTGAAAAAGCACTCTACTTATTGTTTAGAAAATATTGGTGAAAGAAAAAGTGAAATTTGAGTTGTTTTGCAACTTTTGAATAATTATATTTTTTTCCCGAAAGGTTTGTTTGCGTCTTTTGAGTAAGCCTGCATAGGAAATTTCTGATGCAGCTTACGTGGCTGCATCCGAAAATTCCCATGTAATTGATTTAAGGTCAATTGCATCCAAATTTTCGGGTGCAATTGATCTTAAGTGCAATTGCATGGAAATTTTGCGATGCAAAAAGTCATGCATCCGAAAATTCAAATTTGGATGCATGACTTTCCATGCATTTGCATGGTTTTGGTGTAGTGATTTGTCTATTAAACTTTAGGAGTTATTCCACTAAACCCCCAAACTATAAGTACTTTATGCAAACAAGGCCAGATCTTTGTTTTTAGACCCAGTGGGGTTTAAACTTTGGTAGCCTGTGCGAATTGCCCAATTTTTCACTTTTGGGTATTTTTTGACAAAAATGCAACTAAAAAATTATTTAAAGTTTGACTAGATTCTTCCCCTCGATGAGACGGTTCTGATGGTGGTGACAGTGTTGCAAAATTCAAAGTTATAACACGGGAATTCTAATTTAAGTTCAATACACTTAAATTAAATTTCTCGTGTATTGACTTTGAATTTTGCGACATCGTCACCACTATCAGAACCGTCTCAACGAGAGGAAGGTTTTAGTCAAACTTTAAATAATTTTTTCGATGATTTTTGGTCGGAAAATTGGCAAAAGCTGGAAAATGGGGCAATTCGCACAAACTACCAAACTTTAGACCTCACTTGGTTTAAAAATAAAGATCTGACTCTGAACCCATAACGTGACCATAGTTCGGGGGATTTCATGGAATAATCCCTATACTTTATTGATGAGTTATGGAAAAATCTTTGGAACTCAATAATTTCACTAGCATAGATTATATATCTTAAAATGTAAACTTAGACTTCTAAATTCATTAGATTAGAAAATGCCCTCGTCAATGAGCATGAATTTCAATACACAATTGTTCATCTTTTAATAGTCAATTCATTTTTAATTTTATAAGATCCTTTGATCTTCTATTTATGAAATCAATGAATTCACATGTATCATTCGGTGGGTAATATGTACCATCTCTCGATTTTGCACTTGTTTTCGTAATTATTTTTATTTTTTTGTATAATTTCAGTTGAAATTCTCTCGTTTCAAATAAATTTATTGTCCTTATTGTTGCACAACATATGCTATTCTCGACATCCTCTGACTTGTGGTGTGATTCTCTAAATTTACACATTTGACGGTGATCGTCTTTGATTTTTGCAAACTTGGTGCACTAATTGTACTCAATTCTTCGAGTTTTATCGACCAAGACTTCATCTAATACCAAGTCTACTATTATACCGGTGATTTCATCTTAGAATCCTAGTGAGAGTTCGTGATCCTTTTATTACCTGGTACGCATGATTTCATTGACAGAACTCATGTATGTGATTAGTTCAATGGTCAAGGTTAAGAACATCATCATGGCATTGAACATAAAAAATAATAAATAATAAAAAGAAAAAAAAATCTGTTTATTAATGGTACACTGTATCAACCTTCGATGATATGTTATGTTTTATTGTTGACATCGTTGAAATACGTTGGTTCTATCATGGCTTGTCAACTCTATTACTAAAGATTTGCGCAAAAGTTCTTGTTATTCTATGATAACCCATTGGAGTTATGGATTGAACTAAAGACACTTTATGAAAATTTGATGGATCTAGAGTTAATCAGTTACATAAGTCTTTATCCACCGTCTCTCAATAATTATGTTATGTTACTTAGTACCACAATACTTTCAGATCACTTCAAGATGAGTATACTAGTCAATGACATATCATTGCATGCTCATGTGTTAAATCTATCTGTAATATGAACAAAAGGATCATTGGTCTACAACACTATAACACTCTGATAAAAATCTTAGTTGGCTTAGATGATTCATTCTCTCCACGAGTCAAATCTTGCTCTACTCTCTAATGCCTCCTATCTCCAAGGTCCAGAAGGAAAACCAACGAGATCTGTACTTCTGTGCCAATGTTCTTAGTTTAGACACGTTGGTCATGTTTTCACGATAGGAAAACAACATCACTTACAAGAACAATACCAACTTTCAGAAAGAAAATGAACTATTCTATTTAGACTAGTTCTTCTGAGTCTTATAAACCTAAGAAGTCTAAACAAGATTAGAAAAAACTGCACTACACATGTTGTGGGAATTCTGAAAAATACTATAGATTGGTGCTTCCAAGTGATAGATATTCTAGCTAGGATGGACCAGTTGGCAGGAGACAACTCATCAATCACTCAACTAACTCTACCCTCACCCCTTTTGAGCCTTTTGTAGTTCTGCCTCCTTTGAATCATGAAAGGGTCCTTACGTGTACTCGTGCCCCAACTAAGAGCTAATTAAACAGTTCATGTCATATAAGCAATCTCAAGGTCTCATGTTATTCACAAGATCAGGCAAGACACTACACTATGTTGTTGCATTAGTGTCTAGTAATTTCAATTCTGTTGTCTTTACTCTCGTGCTTAAAATGAGTCTTTGATACTTGATACTAGAGCTACAAACCACATAATATGCAACTATTATTGGTTTGTGCCTACTCTTAAGCATGTTCGCATCACAATTCATCTACTTAATAACAACATAATTATGGCCACTCATAAAGGTAGAGTGATTTCTAATGAAAAACATTATTATCCATGATGTATTAATTGTTCCAAAATTCAACTACAATCTCTTATCAATTTGTAAACTCGTTAACTTTTCTAATATTTTCCTGTTAATTTTTTTACTTTTCTTGTGTATTGCAGGACACAGTAACCAAAAAGATGATTGGTTATGCTCAACTGTCTAATAATTTATATACTTGGTCTTACTGTAATAAGTCTTTTAAAACTTGTAATAAGCCCCATGTCAATTATATTGTTGTTATATGTACTAAAAGTTTATGATATATAAGGTTAGGATATCCATATGTGGATAAACTGAGTGCTATATATTCCTACTAAGAATAAAGAGGTACATTGTGATACATGTCATTTAGTTAAACAAAATGGGATTTTTTTTCCCTTCAAGTAATTCTTAATCTGTAACTGCTTTTGAAATAATGCATTATGATATTTGGGGCCTTCTTTCTACTGCTTTTCATGAAAATATCAAGTACTTCTTAACTATTATGGACAATTTCTCTCGTTGATCATGGGTATAAGTCATTCATGGGAACTTGATGTAGCTTACAAATAATAGAACTTAACAAATAAATGTTACACCTAAGTTCCTCTTGTCGCAAGTGTATGAATTAAGTAATAATAAAATAATAAGTATAGTTACGAACCAAGTATCGTATACCAAGAGAGTGGTAAATTAATATATGAATCACTTAAATGCAAAACACTAATTGTTGTCACGTTTCTTTTCTCTTGTGTTTGTTGTATGATTGTTATGCTATGAATGATATGAATGCTAAAAATATCTATTCTATAATACAATGGAAATCTAATTAAGATGCAAGCGAAATAGTAAATATCAGGATTGTGGTTTGAATGCAAGAAAATAATTAAAGTAATTTAATTAACTAATGAGTGCAAGATGAGATTAATTATTCTAAGGCTAAACTAATTAACTAAACTAAAATTGATTGATTGATTTATTGGATTGGTTGTGAACAATAATTGTAAAGATTGTTTAGAGGTTGGGTTTAACAATGACTTAACCATAGTAGTTCGTAGACAAACTACCTATATTTACTTACAATGCTTGCTGATTAATTTGTGGTTTGCATGTCTAATGGATCTGTGACCTATGGTACGAGTTATCACAACCATAAAATCTAAGAGTCTCTAATAACCTAGAGTGTTAACAGATCAGCCAATTGTCAATTTTTTTAGTAGAGATATCAAATCTGCAATCTAACTAAATCATCTGAATCATGTTAACAAAACCTACATAATTAAGATTAATCTAGTGTGATCAATGGGTTGCGCATCAGTTGTATTAACATAACAAAGTCACAAATCGCATATATATAGCTTAGCATCTACACTCTAGCAGTCCCTTGTTAGTGATTCCGTTCATCTAGCGGGAGTAGGACTAGTCACGCAACGTAAATAACTATTCAATTTAGACATGTAAGATCATCAAACACACATCAAGCAAAGGAAATGAACATATTCATAAATCAGAGTTACTCTCCTACCCTAAACAACGAGTAGGTTAGCTCCCCATAGATATGAGTTCAATAATTAAATAAAGAATTAAATATCATAGATATAGTAAAGAGAATAAGAAAAGCTTATCGGATCCGGTGGAACTTTGTTGATTGACTATCTTCTTGACTCTTTTGTGCTATCTCTTTCTCCACGAAGCATTTTCTCTCAAACAATGAGTCAACTAAACTAGGACAAGACTTCAATGGTGTTTCTCTCTGAAAACAATCTAACAGGATTTCTGTAGGTTTTTGTAAGCATTTGTAAGCTTTTGTAAGTTGGTGTAGGCTGGTTTGTGGCTTCTTGAGGTGGTGGTCGTCCTCCTCTATTTATAGAAGAGTCTTGATGCCTTAATTTCGAGAACAGTCGTAATCTAATTAGTGCAAAAGGCCATTCAATCCTCGTCAAGCACGATATGTCCAGCATCGCCTGCCCATCGCGCCTTCTTGTCACGCCCACCTATTGTTCTTCCCTACAGTCTCCTGATGTTCTCTTTAAATCACGCTACCTTTGGTATATGCAGTGTTGTAGCGCCTCTTGTCGCTCCTAGGGCTCCCGAAGTGGTGTCTTGATTTTTTGTCCCCAAAAACATCCATTTTGGTCCTTTTTAGCTTAATTTTGTTTTGGCTCGATAAAATCCTAGAAAAAACGCAAAATAAAACCAAACCCAATAAATATGCAATAAGAATTATACAAAAGCATAAGAAAATGAGTACGTAAATGTCTATAAATAAACACTCATCAAATACCGTCAAACTTAAACCGTTCCTTGTCCTCAAGCAAACTCACTATCTTGACTCTATCTAAATTAGAATTCAATCATCAATATGTCAACATTTATAAGCAGGAATTCTCATAATGCAACCTATGGTCAGAATAAGAGATGAGATAGAATATATAAATACAAGCACAATATATTTAATAGAGTCATTGTCACATCCGTTTCATGTGCTCTAATAGTGTGTGATACTATTATTCATGCATAACATATAATCACAACTCAAAACATATAATATTGCCATGTTGCAAATTTATAAAATCACAACTCAAAACATATAATCACTTCAATTTTCACTCTTCATTCTCATATTACTATTAACTTAAGTAGATTTCATATGTTTAGGATCATTTAGGACTTTATTAGCTTTTAATGTTAGGCTCGGGTGTGGGCTATAATGGAAAAAGTCATGAGTTATAGAGATATATGTAGCAAACAACTCATGTGTTACTTTTTCCTTCTTTTGTTTATGTCTTCTTCATTCACCATACATCTTAGGCTCTTTTTGACATCTTTTTAATTTACATTTTCATTTGCGCAAGAAACAGATCATTCTATACTTCATGATTTTTTGAGAGGCACCACCAAACCTAAAGTCTTTTTAACGGGGTATTTTTTTTCTCTCTATTAGGCTTAAACTCCTTTTCTTTTTTATATTTTTATTTTTAGCTCATGCTTTTGTTTTGAGCTTCTACCTAATCCCTCATTCGATCCACTACATCCATCTCAAGAAATGGGTAGGATAAAAAAGATCTTTCGGCTCAGGGTAGGTAAGCATGTTTCATAAACAAAGGATCACAGAAAAGGATTCAACGGGGTTCAATGGATATTCATATATCATAAAGGGTTCTTGGCTCGAAAGGCTAAAACTCAAATTTATAGAAAAGATGGCTGGTTTCTTTTGCTCAACACATGAAAATCTCCAATTATCTTAAGCCTTATTCAAGCCTTGTTCAAGTGTTATAATCACATGCTTCATTAATATTCTCTCATAAATAAACAACATTCTTTTCAATATTATAGATAATAATAGATTGAAAGGTGTATATGAAACTTAAACATGCTTTTGACATATTCACATATTCTTTAATCTCAAATTCCTACTACATGTATCATCATTGATCTTAACTTATTCATGCTTTTGTGCATCAAATTTCTTTCTAATGACTCAATCTTAAAAACCTAGACTTTAAAACAGACTCTAAGTTAAATATACAACACATAAGAATAACAAAAAAGAAAGTTTTCCCACCCCCAAACCTAAAATCAGGCGATGTCCTCATTGTATAAAATAGAAAGAATTAAAGCATAGATGTGAGGACTCCCCTTGTCGAGTTCAAAGGACACTCGTCGAACTAGTGATGGTAGTGCTTTCTAAATTGTCACGCTCTCCATAATTTGTCTCAGCACACTCCAATGGTGGTTGTTGTTGTTCTGGAATTGCTCCTTCCGATTGGTACACTAATTCAACATTTTCTTGCTCCTAACGTTCTTTCACCTCTTGTAGTTACTTATGAAACATCTTCTGTTTCTTGTGCATTGGTGAAAATATTTCTTTCATTGACTCCATTGCTGATGACTCTTTAGTGTAGAACGTCGTTTCAATCACTTGCCTCACAATGTGATTTATGGAATATGTGTTTTATTCATGAATGTTTGTATCAAGTTCTCGACAACCTTCTTTAATACAAAAAAAAGTGAAGTGCGCCGAAATTCAATATGCATGGTGAAACATCAGTTAGTGTGATCTCGAATAGCCTTAATTATGCTTTCCCCATTGTTAGGTGTATCTCCACATTTAATGTTCATCATAAGTTTTGCTTGCTCCCGTAAAACTTTTCCCAAATTAACCTATAACTCTTAGAAATAGACTTTAAGTACTCCATAATCAACTTCAAGCACGCCCAGTCCGTTGAATTGAAATGATATTGCTTGTGGTGAGCTTTTCGGATGCGGCCTCTACGGATTTCTTCGTCAAATCATAGCGTTCGTCGATTCTTTGTGCAATGAAATGGATCTCATGAAGTCGGATAATGGTTGATGATTCTCTACGATCAAAGTGGGCATAGAACTCAAGAACTAGGTTGTCATTAACGATCCACGGTTTTAGTGCAACTTGCTCCAAGTTCATTTTCTTCATGCTGATCCCTAGAACTGCAAATGCTTGCTCGTCCACAAAATCATTGTTCAACAACTGTGTGTACTTCTCATAGCATTTTCTTGATGTGAATTTTGTCAAATTGTCGCTTGGTTGTGCTATGCTAAGTTTCTCCATTGTTGTTGGCTTACCTGTCTTTCGATCCATCGTAAAGTAACGTCCATATGCCATGTACGTCTACAAAGAAATAACAAAAAAACAATTTGAAGAGAATAGATGAATAGAGAAATAAAGAGGAAGTAGTCTTATTAATTCTGATAGATAGTAGAATTATAAATATAACTAGAGTTATATATAAAAGAGTTCTTAGTAAAATTTGGAAATTTTTATTAAGTTGCACAACTCTCCATAATAATTATAATCACAATGGGAGTAATTCATGTATTTATGAAATTTAATCATAAGGGAAGTATAAATATGGTAGGAAAGGTAAAGGTAGAGATTGCTCAGCCAAATTCCGTAGATTCTGAATTATGCGTATCTCATATTGCCTTTCAAAATTGAGAAACGTCATTGGCAAGAAATCTTCAGGTGCGACGTGAAGGTCGTGCGTGAGAGGCGGCGATGAAATGTTGACAACGGTGTGGAATGCGCTACATTCTAGAACTATGGCGCTATGGAAGTCAGAACAGTTGTGGCGCCTGGTCGCGCCTCATTTGAGAAAAGTTTGCTTTTTGTGCTCTGGTCAGTGTTGTGCTTACTTTTGTATATAGCGTCTTGCTTTTGTCATATTTGTCTCTCCCCTTATATCTTCTTTCACTTTCTTCTCTTTTCCTATCTCAATGGTTAGCTCAAAGACATCTTGAAAATTTAATGCTATATTTGACTCAAAATAGAAATAAATTATAGACTCGATAAGTAAATAAATAAAAACTTACTATTGTGGGTTGCCTCCCGCACAACGATTAGTTTATTGTCGGTTAGCTCGACAATTTTGGTGGAGAATTAGGGATCCTTTGGTGCACCTTTTGCACCGTGGTCTTTTTTCTCCTTTGCTCCTTCCTTCCTTACCGTTGATATTCATTCGCAGGAGTCCATCTACAATGTTAAACGTTGTATTGCGTGCAGTGAGAGTTCAATGTTTCTTTGTGTCTAGTACGACATCATACATCAAGTGGAATACTGCATCAAGTGGACAATTGAAGAGAGAGTTCACGAGGTGCAGGGAGTCACGATTGATTACTTTACTGACATTTTTCGATCCATCCAATAAAGAAATCGAAGATGTTCTGCACGTAATACAACCCCCAGTATATCGCCAAATCAATTAGCGATTGGAGGAACCTTTCATTGTGGTTGAGGTAACTAAGACATTGTCTCTAATGTTTCCTTTAAAATTACCCAGCCCCGATGATTTTTCGGTGATCTTTTACCAAAAATTCAGGCATATTGTTGGTCCCAATGTTGTAAGATTCACGATTGCAGTTCTCAATGATAAAATTCTTTTACAAGAGGCAAATTTTACTAACATTATTTTATTGGCTAAGTGTACGAAACCAGAAAATATGAAGCAATTCCGTCTGATTAGCCTTAGTAATGTCTGTTTTAAAATTGCATGTAATGTTATTGCTAATCGAATTAAGCCTTTTCTCAGTGATATTATTTATTTTTTCCAGTGTGCTTTTGTCAGGATCGTTTGATTACTGATAATGTCTTGGCTATGTTTGGAATTAATCATTACCTTAAAACAAAGAGGAGTAGGAAGAAATGATTTATGACTCTTAAACTAGATATGAGTAAAGCATATGATCGATTAGTGTGATCATTTTTGGAACGTGTATTGCTTAGAATAGGTTTTGAGAGTTCCTTTGATTCTTTGATCATGTTGAGTGTCAAATATGTCTCATATTCATTATTGGTGAATAGGTGTGAGTTAGGAAATATTTTTTCGGAAAGGAGTATTCACCAAGAAACCCTCTTTCTTCGTATCTATTTCTTTTTTTGTACAAAGGCTTTTTTGGGGTTGATTGGGGAAGGGAAGAATAGGGGCGCAATCAAGGGCATGTCTATTGCAAAAAATGCACCATCTATATCTCACTTAATGTTTGGTAACGACACTATGATTTTTTTAGGCGACTAGGGAGGCCACAGTCGAGATTCTTAGGGTGTTGCGGCGATATGAGCTTGCCTCGGGTTAGATTATTAATTTGGAGAAATATGTGGTCGTTTTTAGTAAGAATATTGGGGAGGAGGTCGTGCTTGTAATTCAAGAGGTGCTGGGGTTGCGAGTGAATGATAGTCATGAGAAATATCTAGGACTACATTTCGTTGTGGGAAAGACAAAAAGGGAGATTTTTGGTTTTATTCTCAATAGGCTTGGGGATCGCTTTCAAGGGTAAAATGAACAAACTCTATCCACGGCGGGGAAAGAGGTGTTGTCAAAGTCTGTGATGCAATCTTTTCCGATCTATGCAATGAGCATTTTTCGACTTCCGAATTTACTTCTTAAGGAGATTGAGATGATGATTTGCAAATTCTGATGGGGTGAGGGTGAAAATAAAAAAATACATTAGGTGTCGTGGGATGGGTTGTGTCAAAATAGAAGGCAGGGACGGATGGGTTTCTGAGAGTTGAAAGCGTTTAATGTGGCATTATTGGCGAAGCAGGTGTGGCGCCTTTTGGAATAGTCAGATAGTTTATTAGGTTGTTTGTTTAAGGCCAAGTATTTCTCAGATACATCTATTCTGGTAGCGCGTATTGGGGCTGCTTCCTTCCCGTGGTGAAGTATTCATGGAGTAATTGTGGTTGTGAAGGCGGGTATGTGCTGGAGAGTAGGAAATGGCAAACACTTATCAATTTACAGGGTCTATTGGCTTCCTCGACCTAATATTACACCGTGCAATTCGAAGTTGGCTAATGCTAAAGTTTCTTCTCTTATCGACTTGGATACCAGGAGTTGGGATGTTGAACGGTTTCAGAGCATTATTTTGCTAGTAGATGTAGATACTATCCTCTATATTCCTCTTGGGAGTGGGGAGATTGTGGATAAAAATATGTGGCACAATAATCCTAATGAAAAAAATTCTATTAAAAGAGAGTATTTTGTGATACGTCAACAAGGGTTACATAAAAAAGACTATGAGGTGAGTTGTACGAGTGAAGTGCGGGATTAGCATTTTCTTTGTAACTTAAGAATTCCAAAGAAAATTAATATTTTCACGTGGCACTTGTGTCGGAATTGTCTTCCTACAAAATACGACATATTTCATCTGAGGCGCAATGCTTGGTGTGTGGGTGTGGAGAATAAGATATTTACCATTGTTTTCATTTATGTCATGTGACTAGACAAGTATGGGCGATATCGTTACTACCAACTAGATTGATGATTATGGAGTGAGAGTATGGTGAGATGTGGCTACGCGGAATCATTGAGGAGCAAGAGAAGAGTACGCTAGTCTTTATTTTGTGACTTGTTAGGCACTGTGGTATAATAGAAATAGGAGAACAGATGGGGAGGATACTTTTACACCGGATAATATTGATTGTTTTGTAGCATCTTTTGTTAAGGCTTGGGCGAGTTGTGGTGTAGTGAGGGAGGTGACTGCTGCGCATTTTCAGCAGCATGTGGAGACTGATGGCTGGACTGAACCACCTGGTGACTGGACTCTAAGTGATGCATAATTTGCTAATGTGTTAGACGAGGTTCAAGAAATCCTTGATTGTGAAAAGAAAATTTTATTTCAATGGTCGGTAGAGAGGCGAATCAAGAGCGTACAAAATTGCTAGAACGGGGGTGGAAAATTCTTCATGGTTTAGTGAAAACGTGCATAGTTGTTAGTTTTCTTTGATTATTGTTTTTTGTTTTCTTAGGCGTTTTACGGTATTGCACGCCGAGACTTTCAGTTTTGTAGCTCGATAACTATGTACGCTCGTCCGATTTTGTGGGGACTGTTTTTATAAGAAGCTGTTTTTTATGTCAAAAAAGTAAAAGTGTATTTTCAAAGTTATACTATCTACAAAACTAATTGTCAAAACATCACTATTTCAAATATTTTTGTCAAAATAACACTCTTTTGCCACATGTATTGTCATGTGTACAAAGTTAATTATCAAACTAGCACTTTGCCCACAACTATTTGTTAAAATAACACGATTTTGAAACATATATTGCCATGTGTATAAATATTTAAGCTCTTTGTTTGGACTTTGTTAAAATTATGATAAGCCACAAATCCTTTTAGATATATATCATAAACCATTGAAATCATTAAATCAAGTTAATAGTTGATATTAAATGACTATAAACATATTTGTTATAATGAAGTTAACAAGTATATATTTTCGTATAACGTATCTAGTTACTACTGTAATGCATAGTAGTCTTTCTTTTTCCAAACACTACAACAAAACAATATAAATGCAAGAGAAATATTTCATGCAATAAACTCATTTTCGATGTAATTGATCAGTTGCATCGCAATATTTTCATGCAATATTTCGTTGCATTAGACTTCATTGCAAGCAAATCGCATGGAAATATTGCGATGCAAAATACAATTGCATGGAAAAATTCAGTTGCATTAGAGAAAAGACTGCATCGTAATATTTCGTTGCAATAAAGACTGCAAGGAACAATCTAGTCGCAGTCTGTGTACTGCAACAAAAAATTCAGTTGCAGACTGCTTTATTCACAAAAGTAGATGTAGCTGTGTGGTAGCTTGTGAGTGGTGCAGAGCTTGCAAGGGAATGTTTCTTGCATTTGCTCCTGCAACCGAGATCGAGATTGCCTATAACATAGCAGATCGAGATTTTAACATGGTTCTTACCCTCCACCAAGATTTCAAAAACAAGGAGTTGATGAAAGAAGGGAATAGGCCATACTCTATCACTTATAGTATTTCATATGCCCTCTCCAGTACTCATCATTCTGATCTTTTCCGAAGGAAAGAGTTTGTAGAGATACCAGAAATCTTTGAGAAGGTAGCTTATGCGGTCAAACCAGAGATTTCCGATTTACCACATATTCATGAGATTGATATGATCATAAGAGATCAACCATTGTTTAACAAAAACACTAGTATGAAGTTCGAGTCGAGGAGAGTCTAATTCCATGAAAACATGATGCACAGCCTAACGTTGGGAAAGAAACCAACGGTTGAAGTTTTCTTCGAATCAAGCAAGTTTACAACCAAAGCAGAACTCCAATGTCCATGAGGATGGTGCGAGGTTGAGGTAATCTTTGACATCACCCAAAATGATAATACTCTCCCATGTGATGCCTTGTATTACCTAAAGCAGCCATTGGTGGGTAGATATCAAGGAAACCTAAAATTAGGTGGAATTGATTTTACCATCGGGGGACGTGCAGGAAAAACGCAAGAACAATTAATTTTAGTGTTGGAATTTCTTGAGGAACACAAACCTTGGGAAAGGATACCACACGGAATGGAATTCACGGTGGAAAGAAAAAGTTACAGATTTCGATGACTACCAGTCCATTCTCCATATACATATCACTTGGAATGTTATATGAGAAATATCGAGTAGAGTATTTTACCCCCTACATTGATTCAGGAGCCGGCATATGCACAGTTAAACTAGAAATCTTTCTAAAAGATATTGAGGAGGAATTACCAGTAGTCGCAGGAAGAGATTTCTCTAAAAAGATTATCCTCTTCAAACGAGTGATAAGACAAACGAAACTCCTAATTGGTGGAGCAGGAGGTACCCCATGGTACAAAGTTAAGACACCCCCAATTTAGTTTTACGATACAAGAGCAGGCATTCTACTGGGAAACAATTTCCTACAACCGTTCAAGCTCTTCACACAGGAGAACGAGACCCGAAGACTTATTTTCAAACCCTTTGTGATCATAAGATTCTGGTTCAACGACTGCATTAGGCATTTTATACGAAAATGCCCATTACATTTCACAACAAGCGTGGTGGTGATGAAGGCAAACTTCGACACCCAAAAATGAAGGACCAAAGAAAATACGGTAATGCAATCCTTCAACTAAGAGTTGAAAGCCTAGGAGGCTTAAACGAGGAAATGATCAAAAATGAAACGATGGAGTTCCTAAAAGCCAGTCTAGAAAAAGGTCCTCAGCTAGACATCACTGCTGAAGAGCAAATCTCGCTGGAAGATGTCAAAACCAAACTCTGAAGAAACTTCAACGAAGATCATTTGGCATGGTAGAATAAAAACGAGCTCAAAGCATCCTTAAAAGTCAGGAAAGGAAAAGATAATGAGTTCGTAAGATACAAGCATATCCTCATGAACCAGAGTGATAGAAATGATATGCAAAAAATTCTTAAGGAACACTTGGACCTTAAACTGATCTCACCAGGAGTTTCTCCATACAGCAGTCCGGGATTCTTGGTACGAAACCATTGAGAAATCAAAAGAGGAAAACGAAGACTGGTCATCAATTATCAAGGGATCAACAAAATCTTGGAGTTCGATGGATATTATATCCCAAGTCAAGAACACCTGATCAACTGCGTTCAAAATGCAAAGGTCTTCTCAAAGTTTGATTGTAAATCGGGGTTTTATCAAATTAAGATGGAGGAAGAAATCAATAAATACAATGCCTTTTACACTCCACAAGGACATTATATGTGGAATGTGCTACCTACAGGCTTAGCAAATGCGCCACAAATTTACCAGAGAAAGATGGAGAATCTCTTCAAAGATTAATTCAGTTTCATGTTTGTTTATGTTGATGATATTCTTATAGCAACAAAAAACATTAAGGAACATCTGCAACATCTGGGAATCTTCTCAGACATATGCCACAAGGAAGGGTTGGTGCTATCTAAAAGGAAAGCGGTAATTCTAACAAGAAAAATTGAATTTCTTGGAATTGAGATCGATGAATCAGGTATCATTCTTCAAACACACTTGGTTGAAAAGGTACGAGATTTCCCTGATGATCTCAAAATGGTTAAACAACTCTAGATCTTTATGGGGTTAGTGGATTTCGCTGGAATTGTTTATTAACAATCTGGCGAGCTACAGGAAAGTTTTTAGTCCATTGCTCAAAAAAGATGCAGAGTTTAGATGGACAGAAGAACATAGGGGAATGGTACAATGGCTAAAGAACGTATGTCAGAACCTCCCCAAACTAGCAATACCCAATGATGAAGATGGCCTGGTTATATATACAGATGCTAGTAATCATTGGTGGGCAGCGGTTTTGACTAAGGTTGAACCAAAAGGAGAAGTTCTGTGAAGATACTGCAACGGACTTTTTGCGGATAATCATGTTTCAAGATGGCATATCAATGAGAAGGATTTCTTTGATGTTCGAAAGGCTTTCAAAAAATGGCCCTTGTTCTTACATGCAATGAAATTCATTTTAAAAATTGATAATACAAGTGTTAAAGCTTTCTTAAAGAATAAAATAGAAATTAAACCCGAGAAAGATAGACTTTTGAGATGGCAAGCTGAATATCATTACTATGATTTTGAGGTTGTGGTGATTAAATCTCATGAAAATATTCTTGCAGATTTTCTGACGAGAGATGGAGGCGCATGAAGCCGATACCATCCTAACGAGATGGAAACATCACAGGGAAAACTTACATGAACTGGACAAGATGGTCGAATGCCTTATTATTAATGCCAAGCATCTGGTCACATACAAGAACTTGACCTTTCTAAGGCCATAAGTGCCATGAGAGCTTCCATGCACAGTGTTACGAGTTTATGGGACAACCTCATGGATCCATTAATACGATATGCCTCTTAATCAAAGTTTAAAACTTAAGTTCGAGCGCAGAGTCAAAAACCTGAAAAAGAAAGTTCGAGTACCTCGAACACGAGACCTAGTGTTGATCCTTTCGAGGAATACATAGAGGAAAACATTGACCCAACGATCAAAACATCGGAGGCACTAGACGATGCAACCATGGTTGAAGACGAAGAAGAGGAGATTAGCCTTAGACCTATGACGGGAAAATATAATGTTATCATGGAGGAAACTGAGAATTCTCCTTTGTAAGAGTATCAGAGAACGTGGGAAAAGCTCTACACGAGGATTAGTATTATCCCTGGCAAAATACTGGCAGACTGGTCAGGAATATATCCTAGGATGTGGATGCTTCCAGTTTCTAAAGCTGAAAGCGTACGAGAATGGTATGACTTTGGCTATTTGGCCTCGGTCTTCACCACATCACCAAGATTCCTAGAAATATCAAAGCTATCGGCATAACTTGTCAAAGGAGTGTATGATTCTTGGAAGAATAATAATACACTCGATCGGGGAGATGTCCTGGAATTAAAATTTTAGACGGCATGACTTGAAATTACAGAAAAAGGCTTTCACAACAGCTTTCAATTTATCAAGTTGCAAAGGCCTAACCTAAAGGCAATGGATTCAACAAAACCACCGCCAGAAGGATAATACCTAGTCTCTCCTATTACTGAAGATGAAGTCACTACCATAAGAGCTTGGGGACTTTGGGTCTGTCTCACTGAGATGGACAAAGTTAAATATTCGTTCAAAATATTCCAAGGGAAGATGAGCGGGTCTTTTATGGTTAACACCATGACGAGCAGGAGCACAACGTTTGCCGAAGGGATCTTCGAAGCAAAAAGGCAAGTGGCTCATTGTGGAAAAATAAAATTCCGAGCACACCAGAAACAAGTCAGAAATTCTGCAATATGGCTCATGTCGGCCATTGGAAGGATCGCATCTGCTCCCAATGCCCAACCCAGAAGGAACCCCTATTCGAAAACGGATTCCCAATGAAAAAAGACAAGTGAGATAGTGACAACCCCCCCCCCCCCCCAGCAAAACGTGGAAAGATTCCACCTAGTGAAAGAGGAAAAAATTCTAAAGCGGACCCGACAAAAAGAAAATGAGCCATGCGAAGAAGCCATGTGACTCAGAAGAGGACCACCTCCACTAATGGGAATCAAGCCAAAGTGGAGGGACCATGACAAATAATGGGTTGATACGTAAGCAGTGACGCACCAATTCATCAAAAAGAATTGAAGTCCAAATTTGAAACCCATAAGGACTTCTATAAAAAGGCAGGCTGAAGAAAGCAGAAGACATCGACCATTATCCTTTGTTTTCTTACGAAATAAAATTGTATTCATTTTCCATTCTGAAAACAAGAATTGTAATAGTTATTTCATTTTTAGTTTTGAGATTTGTGTACTTAGGAAACATAGCTACCATGAGTAGCTAAACAGGTAACTCCTCTCAAAAGGGGTTATCTATTATGTAATAAATAAGTTTCCACTTATAAATAAAATCTTGGTCTTGCCTAAACTTGCATATGCATCTTTGTCTCAATCATATATCTCGAATTATACCTCTTACACCCTGGAGTAGGAAACGAACCAGGGTTGTGCTGTCTACCGCTTAAAGGAACCATTTCCAGAACCATCAATTGTGATTGTGTGGTTGGAGGCAGTTGGTCTTCTTTAAAACTAGTGGAATACCCGACAGTAGTCCGGTCAAAATGAGGTACTATTTAAATTATGATTTTAACTATTTGTACGGAAGCATGTTGGGCCTGATATGGTCGTTATGGACTATTTCCAAATTTGAGGTCTTGATAAAGAAAATTCTGAAACTTCTGGAGTCAATTATTAATTCTGAAAAGTTATTTATTTGATTTATCATTTATTAAATGGAAAGTGAGCTAGAAGATGGGACCAGGACCAATAAGGACCACACGATCCATAATTTCCCTTTTAGACCAAGTCCATATAAGTCTGATCCGTATATTGGTAAGAGTCTAAACACACATATATAATATAAGGGCAAAATACTTTTTTTGGCCCTTTTATTTTGTGTTAACTTCAAGTTTTGCCTTTTAATTTTATGGGCTTAGTAAATGCCCGTTAACTCTTTTATTTTTTATAAAAAAATGCCCGACAGGCTCCGACTTTGGGCTGGGCTAATTTTTGCCTAAAGGCGTATGACTGGGACGCCACTTGGACGCCATATCAACCAAATTTTTTTCTGTTGACTGGACGGGGGCAAAAATTTACCAAAATACCCCCGTCAACATCTTTTTCCCCAACCTAACCCATCACCACCACCACCACCACCAACTCACCACCACCAAAACCCTGAATCCATACTAACACAACCACCACGAAAAAATCAATCACCACCACAAAATCGGGGGTGGTGGGTGCGATCCCTAATATTGATAATCTTCGTCTCACCATTCAACCTTCTGATCGGAGTTTTAGGAACGATTCTTGGGATTTTTTGGTTGATCAATTTAGACCAACTCTTCCCCTCTTGATCCACATTTCAAATTCTTCGTTAGCCGCCATTTTCACCTTATCAGTTCCCCTGTTTTCAACTAAGGTTGTATCCTCTGTCACAAAATGACCAAGATTCTTTTCATCTTTGCATACATGATTTTGAATCGACGGATCAAGCGTGACAGAATCTTAAATGGATTGACTTTTAGCCGTCGGGGGGGGGGGGGGGGGGGGGGGGTTGGCGGGGCACGAAATCAGGGTGTGGTGGTGGCAGGGGGCGGCGATGGGGGGGGGGGGGGTGAGGTGGGGTGGGTAGAAAAGGTGGTATTGATGATGAATAGTATTTTTTTATGTATATTTTTTTTAAATATGAATAATTTTTATAAATTGTTAAAAATATAAAAAAGAATTGGAAGAGATAAAAGAAAAGTTGCATATATATATATATATATATATATATATATATATATATATACATATGTGTGTGAAGATGATATAAATGTTTTTTTAATACATTTCTTTTATTATAATTTTTATAACTATTATAAATTTGTAGATATAAAAAAGTTGTGTATATATATATATATATACTAAGTCCGTAAAATTAAAAGACAAAACTTTAAGTTAACATAAAATAAACGAAAAAAAAAATATTTTGCCCATAATATAAAGAGTCAGTGTCTTGGTTACTAGATTCGGATGATTGTGATAGGTTATTTTATTATTTGGCCTCTGAAATTTGTCAGGAATCTAACCAATTGTAATTTGTCGTTTGTCCTTTTCTACTCGTTTTCGTATGGTTCTCTTTTGCTTAACTATTTAATTCAAGAAAATTCTTTTATCAAAAAAAGAAAAATTCAAAAAAATTCATATTGTGCAATAATGTACTCCACGTTTCCCTACCAACTATTTTTTTCATTTTCTTTGTTTGCTAAAACAATAAATTTATTTTGGAACAACCGAACAGCTCAACCACTCATAATTATTTTATACGCTAGCTATACACATTTCGAATTAATTGCAAAAGGGATCCCGTCTTATTTTAATTGGCAAATAACCACTCATCTAAGTGTAATTAATTAGCAAATACATGCACCTATCGTGAAATTAAAAACATAACGCAAATATCTCTATACTAGCTACTCTAAGCTAAACTGCTGAAATAATATAACTAATCATTTTTTATGCATTACAGGTTTCTTTATAGTGTAATTTACTAATTCTTTAAAGCGTTCAAGAACATAATTATGAATAGTGATCAATACCTTTTTTATTGTCTTTTTACATATATATCTGAAACGTAAAGTTTTCTATTTTGTCTTGATGAAAAAGTTGTTCAAATCTCATGTTAACATAGAAACCACACAAATCCTAAATACACCAAGTCAAGTTTTGCTATTAGTTTGCAGATCAAGTAATGAAGTGTGGTCATAGAGACTATTTTAATTTGCTAATAAAAACTATATATGCACGGGGTTATTTGTCATTTAGAAATAACGCGTGGATGTTGTTGCAATAATTCATTCACATACTTTCTTTCTATAAAATATATCAACTCGTTGTCTTCTGAGCAACATCAGCGAACCATAACTGGATGTCCCCGAGGATAACTGAATTATTATTCCATTCTTGTTTGTAATATTTAATTATTTGAAACAAAGTCATACCAACGTGACTAAATTAGTTCTTTCAACGCCTGTGAAAACAGTGAAGCTTCACATGAAAGTACGTACAACATCAATAATTGATTCATGGTAGTAAAGTTTCTCTTAGATCATCTCCATATATAAATCGATCGAGTTTGCATTTATTCTATCATCTCACAAAATACTTCATACTTCATAGCAAAAAAAAAAATCAATATATATATATATATATATATATGGGATAAAAGCATCAAGCCCCCTGAACTATACACATTTTTGCGACTTACCCCCTGAACTAAATTAATAAGCGTTTTCCCCCTTAAACTATGCACGTCTGTTCGATTTGCCCCCTGGCCGGGTTTTTGGCTATTTTTGGTCATTCTTTGCCGGAATATCCCCCCTTACCCGACAATTCAATATATTGCTTAAAAAAATTATGACGCAAGCTTAGAATACATCGGATTTCGATCTATCCTGGCTCGATTCTATACAATCAGTTCTTCAAAGTGATTTTGAGTTTCCACATGATTTGACCTCAATTTTTCCAGATTCTAACGTAAATCAAGAGAGTTTGACTTCCATTGACTACCAATTTCCTAATTATTTGTCATCTCATTATTCGGGCAATATGTTGCTTGAGTCATCTTCATCGGGCATAGATTCCACCAGTAGCTCCTCTGAATACTCAGGTGATCAAATAACGAATGTCCAAATGTTCATGGAGGACAAAATGTGTTACGATTCTGATTGCACACAACAAGTGACAACATTTTTTTCCGACAACGCAATGCCCCACTCCGAGGATTTGGCCACGTCCCAAATGGTTGATGAATTAATGTGTGACGATACGAGTTTTCTACAAAATTTGGTGCTACAATCAAGTGCAATGTCCAAACCTAGTTCCTCTAATTACACAACAAAGCAAGAGATTATCGATTTCACGACGTCGTCCCAACTAACCATTGAGGAGTTAACTTTCAATGATGATACTATGGAGGGACATTCTCGTGGAAAACACGCACCGTCAAGGGAGTGGAATCGGTACAAAGGTGTGAGGCGGAGGCCGTGGGGGAAATTTGCGGCGGAGATAAGGGAGCCTACCAAGAAAGGCACGAGAACTTGGCTAGGGACGTACGAGACGCCGGAGGAGGCGGCTTTGGCTTATGATTGTGCGGCTTACAAACTCCGTGGCACCAAGGCTAGGATTAATTTTCCGCACCTTATTGGTTGTGCTAATGTCTTGGAGCCAATTAGAGTGACCAAGAAAAGACAACATGCTCAAGAGGAAACGCTCTCATTCTCATTGACGGAAAAGAAGAGAAGATTTGGATGGATTAATTAAATTAATCGAAAAGAGATGTAGGTAGGATTTGTAAAAATGTTCTAAATATAGTTAGTATCAAAGAAACAATGAATGGCAAAAGACATGAAGCTGCATTGTAAGCAAAAGGAAGTCTGTAACATTGTAGAAGAGATGAAAGGAAAATGGCAGACAATAGCCGCATAGAAGTGAGCTGGTAAAGTGCAGAATAAAGTATCCTGACTTGACAACAAATAAAGAGGATCACATGGATGCCAAGATCTGCACAAAGACGCCACTAACTTAGGAGAAGAAAGAAGAACTCAGCTGGAAGAATCTTAAAGAACAAGTGGACTGTTTTTATAGTATTATGTCTATCCTTAGCCTATGTATATATATATATATATATATATATATATATATATGATGTAGTTGTGTTGTTAGATAACCATTGTATCAGAATATAAGTCTTCATTAATACAACAATTCTTTATTTTCTCTAATCCTTTCAATGATGTTATCATCTCTATATCGGTTTCATTTTATTTCATATGGTATCAGAGCAAAAATACACTGAATTTCCACATCAATAAGCTTCTGAAATCCTTTTTGATCTCATCACTTTTTATCTCTTCACTTTCTCTTTATTATCATGTCCGAAATTACACCAGCTCTTGTTGTGTCAGAACAAACACAATCAGGAGACTCACAAGGAACGAATACTTATCATCACAATAATATTCATTATGAGGATCCATCTAATCCTCTCTATCTGCATCATGGTGAGAATCCATCTCACTGTCTGGTTAGTCAAAAAATTGACAACACGGAACTATAATAAGTGGAGTAGAGCTATGCATGTAGCTCTGCTAACCAAAAACAAGTTAGGATTCATCAATGGGACCATCCCAGAACCACCAATCACAGATCCATCATATGGAAAGTGGATCAGATGCAACTACACTGTCCTTGGATGGATTACAACAGCTCTTTCATCTTACATTTCAGACTTCACACTATTTGGAGATTCAGCTTTCAAAGTATGGAATGATATCAAGCGCAAATTTGCAAAAACAAGCAATAACAGGATCTACATGCTGGAACAACAACTTATCAACACCAAGCAGGAAGGTAAAGCCGTCAGTCTCTATTTTGCTAATCTCAAAGTCATATGGGATGAAATAAGCAATTATGATGAACATTTAATCTGTACAAATTCTGAATGTGGTGTGTTTACTGGAATGAGAAAGAAGTCAGAAAACAAGAAAGTCATGCAGTTCCTCATGGGGTTAGATGAGCCTTTTGGACAAGTTAGAAACCAAGCATTACTCAGAGATCCTATGCCTGAGTTAGATGATGTTTTCAACTTAGTTCTACAAGAGGAGGCAAATTTTGAGTTGTCAAATAAATCTATGAACACTGATATGGCTGCTATGAATGTAAATAGATTTTCACAGGGACAACAAGGGATGTATGAAGCTCCACAGATTGCTGCTGTGCAAAGCTATCCACAGAAACAAGGGTACAAGTCATGGAACAAACAAGGAGCAGGAAAACAGAAGCATGTCTATGCTAAGTGTGGAAAGAACAACCATACAATTGACTCCTGTTTTGAGATCTATGGTTACCCTCCTGGTCACATGTACTCAAAATTTAAACCTAGTACCTCAAACCCCATAATGCATGTAAATCAGACCACACATGTTGCTGATCAAGGAGCAAACAAAAATGCTCACATCTCACAAGAGCAATTTCAGTACCTCTGTAATCTACTCCAAACTGGTAATGGTGATGGTATGATCAATCAGATTTCAAAGCCCACTACTTCTCATCTAAATGAAATCTCAGGTAGATATTTTATCTCCAGTTCCATTCTCTTCAATTCTATCCTCTCAAACAAACACAACAAGCTAAGATCTATATGTATATTAGACCCTGGAGCTACTAACCATGTAGTATGTTCACCTCATCTCCTCACTCATAAACATGTTCTGCAAGACAGTCAGGTCCAATTACCAAATGGAACTGATGTTATTGCATCTCATATGGGATCAGTGAAGCTAAATGAAAAGATATCTTTGAGCAATGTTCTCTGTGTTCCTGATTTTGATTTTAATCTGATATCTGTTAGAAAACTGATATCTGATTCCAACAGCTTTCTCACTTTTCAACCCAATATATGTCTTATTCAGGACCGCAGCACCAAGGAGGTGATTCGGATTGCTAAGGAAGAGCAAAACCTGTATTGGATGTCCATGACCAAAGATTCCCAAGTTCCTGCTCTTGTTGCATCTATGATCAATCCTTCTATGCTATGGCATCTCAGATTAGGCCATCCTTCTGTTGATTTATTGTCTTTGATAGATTCTAAAGAAACTCAGTTTCCTAAGAAATTTGAAAATGTGGCCTGTGACACATGTCATTTGGCAAAACAACACAGAACTCCTTTTGTTATTAATTCTCATAGATCCAATGAATGTTTTGACTTAATTCATGTTGATATATGGGGACCATACAGTGTATAATCCCTTGGATATACTTAATGCATAACAAAGGCCAAGCCAGAACTCTTCTCAAAAACTTCATTCAGTTAATCAACAATCAGTTTAACACTCTTTTAAAAGCCATAAAATCTGATCAAGGATTGGAATTTGACATGCCAGAATATTATGCTAAAAAGGGTATCATTCACCAGAAATCTTGTGTCTATACACCTCAACAAAACTCAGTTGTTGAAAGAAAACATAGACATATCCTTAATGTGGCAAGATCTCTAAGATTGCAAGCTAAACTGCCTTACAAGTTTTGGGGACATTGTGTTGTCACTGCTGCTTATCTCATTAACAGAACACCAACACCTTTGCTACACAATCTTACTTCTTTTCACTTACTGTACTCAAAAGCTCCTAACTACTCTCACTTAAAAGCCTATGGTTGTCTGTGTTATGCAACAACACTTCCAAGACCTCATAACAAATTCCATCATAGAGCCTCTAAATGCATATTCATAGGTTATCCAACCAATATTAAGGGATACACACTGTATGATCTCCAAACAAAACATGTTTTCACTTCAAGAGATGTTGTATTCTATGAAAATTCTTTTCCTTACAGTAAAGATTCAGAAAAGGATTCTATGTTTCCTATTGTTGATAATTTTGACATCGATGAATTTGTAGTATCTGCTCCCATTCCTCCTATTACCACTGATATCTCTCCACCTTCACACATAGGACCTTCATCACATTCACATCACAACTCTTCTCATTCTGTTCCACTCCCAGATGACAATGCTGATCTTTCTCCTCCTGCCTCACCTCAACATTCTACTGAGGCTCTTTCTTCTTCACCTTCTATTGTTGTACCAACTAGTCCCATTCTTAGAAGGTCTGTTAGACCTAAGAGAACTCCTACTCATCTTCAGGACTACCAATACAGGATAGCTCAAGCCACTGCATCTCATCATTCTCCTCGTTCTAAGGTTCAGATGATAGGTATTGACAATCTTACTAATTTCTCTTTTGCTGCTTTGTCTCCTGCTTATCTCGCATATGTCATATCCACTACCTCTAATCCTAAACCTACCTGTTTTGATCATGCCATTACTAATCCTATTTGGAAAGATGCCATGAACATTGAATTACAGGCTCTTCATGACAACAAAACTTGGACCTTACAACCTCTACCTCCTGGTATTAATCCTATAGGATGTATATGGGTATACAAGGTTAAATATACTTCTACAGGTGATGTTGAGAGATACAAAGCTCGTTTGGTTGCAAAAGGTTACAACCAACATGAGGGTTTGGACTATTTTGAGACATTCTCTCCAGTAGTAAAAATGACCACTATCAGATGCCTTCTTGCCTATGTTGCATCCAACCAATGGTCATTGTCACAGCTGGATGTCAACAATGCCTTTCTCTATGGTGACCTAGAAGAAGAGGTGTACATGACACCACCTCCTGGCCTTGCTACTGAGGGGGAGAACACAGTTTGTAAACTGCACAAATCTTTATATGGACTCAAACAAGCATCTCGACAATGGAATCAAAAATTAACTTCTGTCATTCTCACCCAAGGTTTTAAACAATCTTCATGTGATCATTCTCTCTTCACAAAACATTCAAAGTCAAGTACTACTGTTATTCTGATATATGTTGATGACATAATTGTTGGAGGAAACAATGATCAAGAAATTAATTCTCTGAAATTATTCTTGAATCAACAGTTCAAGTTAAAAGACTTAGGACATTTAAAATACTTCTTGGGAATTGAAGTTGCAAGAAGTAATAAAGGAATATACTTGTGCCAAAGACAATATGCCTTGGAGATCATATATGACAGTGGACTCATAGGTACAAAACCTGCTGGCTTTCCACAAGAGCATGATATCAGATTCACACAAGAAGGGGGAGAACACATGAAGGATCCTACAGCTTTTAGAAGATTGATTGGCAGCCTCCTTTATTTAGGAGTAACAAGGCCTGATATATCTTATGCAGTCCAGACCTTGTGTCAATTTATGCGTAATCCCAAAGAAGAACATATGAGGGGAGCATTGAGAATTGTGAAATATCTCAAGAGAGCACCAACACAAGGGCTACTCTTTCCAAGCAACAACAATGTAAAGATCAAAGCATATTGTGATGCAGATTGGGGGGCTTGTATTGATAGCAGAAAGTCAATAACTGGCTATTGTGTTTTTATTGGGGAAGCCTTGGTATCATGGAAGTCCAAGAAACAAGCAACAGTGTCAAGATCCTCAGCAGAAGCTGAGTATAGAGCCATGGCTACAACTGTATGTGAGTTAGTATGGATGAAGAATTTAATGGCAGACCTTGGATATAATCACAGTGATCATGTGCTTCTTTTCTGTGATAATCAGGAAGCTATTCATATAGCTAACAACCCTGTTTATCATGAGAGAACAAAGCACATAGAAATAGACTGTCATGTGGTGAGAGAGAAATTACAGCAAGGAATAATCAAATTGATTCATGTCTCAACAGGTACACAACTGGCAGATATATTCACTAAGGTGCTAGGAATGAAGAGATTTCATGAACTGCTAGACAAGCTGGGAATATATAATATATATTCTCATCTTGAGGGGGAGTATCAAAGAAACAATGAATGGCAAAAGACATGAAGCTGCATTGTAAGCAAAAGGAAGTCTGTAACATTGCAGAAGAGATGAAAGGCAAATGGCAGACAATGGCCGCATGGAAGTGAGCTGGTAAAGTGCAGAATAAAGTATCCTGACTTGACCGCAAAAAAAGAGGATCACATGGATGCCAAGATCTGCACAAAGACGCCACTAACTTATGAGAAGAAAGAAGAACTCAGCTGGAAGAATCTTAAAGAACAAGTGGACTGTTTTTATAGTATTATGTCCATCCTTAGCCTATGTATATATATATATATATATATATATGATGTAGTTGTGTTGTTAGATAACCATTGTATCAGAATATAAGTCTTCATTAATACAACAATTCTTTATTTTCTCTAATCCTTTCAATGATGTTATCATCTCTATATCGGTTTCATTTTATTTCATAGTTAGTTTACGGTTCCACTAAGAACCAATTTTGTTCCCACGAAATTTGTGTTGAAAACTTGAATCTAAATATCAGTTGCATTTATCACATATTTTAGCTCCATTTTGGTGTGTTGTGGTTTTACATATGCGAGACTTTAGTCTTTCAAGATTTTTGATTTGCATGTTTTTACTTTTAGCCGGTTCAAATTAACGTTTTATCACGGTTTCCGTTAATGGCAACATTTCGTGTTTCTGTTAATTCATTTATTTATTTAATTAAAGACTTCCCGTTATTAAAAGGATTTGACCGTGAATCGTTTTCCCCTATATATAAAGAACCTATGTAATCCTTAATTTCGTGGACCCTAAATGTGGTTTGAACACAATAATTATCAAAAATAGATATGGAAAAAGAATACTTATGTTTGTCATGTCTGCGTCGAGTATTTGATTTGCATGAACACGATCCGCCAACTAACTGTTTTAGTGGAACTTTTGAAGTTCTCTCTTTCTACATATAGACTTTCATTATGTGTTTCTTGAGTATGTTTTATGATGGACTAATACATAATATATATAGGAGAAGAGAGAAGCAAATTCCATTTAGGGTTTAATTAGGACTTAATCCTTACCGTCCATCAATGAAGAGTATTAATAGAAAAATAACTCTATTTAGTTAACTAGAATATAGAATTAACATATTCCTTAGAAAACAATGATTCTTATTAGACCACAATTATGGAATTGATAAGATTAATTAATTACCTAAATTAATTTATCTTGCAGTCTCCCAATTGGTCATTAAAATACTCATTAATATTTTCATTAAAATTATAAGGCGTGCATAAAATTTTACAACTTTTCTTTAGCTAGTTCACTACAACAAACCGGAGCAATAGCATGGAA
This sequence comes from Linaria vulgaris, assembly GCA_948329865.1. Taxonomy (NCBI): domain Eukaryota; kingdom Viridiplantae; phylum Streptophyta; class Magnoliopsida; order Lamiales; family Plantaginaceae; genus Linaria; species Linaria vulgaris. The sequence goes on along the minus strand of OX415250.1, from coordinate 115,440,137 downwards.
AGTCATGCATCCGAATTTTTATTTTCGGATGCAAGACATTTAGAATCGAAAAAATCCGATGCGATTTAATTGCATCGGATGGTTCGGATGCAGCCACGCACGCTGCATCCGAAAAATCCGATGCAATTGTCTTGCATCGGATATTTCCTATGCAGAGATATAAAAAACAATTGCCCCACTGCCTGACGCCATTCGCGCTCTCGTTCACACACACACACACACACACACACACAACGCCGTGACCGCCGTTGACCGCCCCCACCATCATTGGAAATCACCAAAAAACACGGGTAAGTAATTCTACTCTTCTCAATGATCAATTTGATGCAACTTTTACTATTTTTCACCAATTATTTACATTTGTGCGATTTTAAAATTGTTGATATAATTTTGATTATTGTTGTTTTTTGTTAATATGAATATGATTATTGTGTTGTTATGTTGAATTCTTAAAATAGTTTTGTGCTAATTTTAAAATTTTGAGATTTTAGGGCTTAATTTGTAGTTTAACAAAAGATTTGGGGTATAAATTGTAGTTAAAAAAACTTGAGGGTAGATAAAGTAGTTTTGAGAAAGTTACGGTCTCAATTCGAAGTTTAAATTTTTTGTGGTGTTGAATGTATTTACTAGAGTTTATTTTGGGAATAAGATAATTAATTAGAAGATTTGGGCTTGTTTGCAAATATCTAGAGTATTTGGTTTATAATATTAAACTTTAGAGGTTACATTGTAATTTAGAAAATGTGCGTTGACACAATATTAGGAATAAGATTATTAATTCAAAGTTTTGTGGTTATTTTGGAATATGTAGTGAGTTAACAGAAAACATACAGATCGATTGAAAATTCCAATTAATTATATTTCTTATTAGGACCGAGTTGTGAAGAATAATTTTTCTGTAGTGTTGAAATATAATTTAGTAAAGTTTAGGAACGATTATATTGATATTTTTGTCGGATAATTTAGATGGCAGATAGAGATCGGGGATCATCTAGGGGTAGAGGTCGTAGAGGGAGGCGTCCGGGGAAGGAACATGCATCTACTAGTCAGCAGCCACGTAGACCCCTGATGCACCCGTTTAACCCACTTGATGATGATGATGATATGCCGGTTCACCCTACGCACTATGACCCGTATAGGTTTATTACTGACTTCGAGATAGAGCCTCTTCCACCGATCGACACTGCCACCACCGAGTCGCTGCATGGCTCAGCGCATGCCTTAGGTTTCGACAGGCCGACATCGCCTGTTGCTTCAGACAGGCCGACATCGTCTCGAGGGCCCGCCGATCAAGGAACATCACATTCCCCCGATGCCGATGGGGAGAAATATCTTCAGGGGCAAGGCAAAGGGGCACATATACCGGATAACCACGATCATAGGGAGTGGATCACATTTTCTCCATATACCGGAGGGTTGAGGAATCAATTGTCCATTAGTGCGTCGATTTCTGCTACTTTGAAGAAATTGTGTAAGGGCCCGTGGTTTCGATTCAAGGATTTTCCTGAAGTTTATAGGGACAACGCATGGGACGAATTTACAATAAGTTTTTTAATGAAATTATTATTAGATATTAAAAATAGTTAAGTAAAATGCTTTCATTTATTGTTGTATATTTTTTCATATGTTTTTGTTTTTAATTATTTATATTATTTAAAATTCGCAGAGCCAATATCAGTGGATCCAGTCGACGAGTATCGAGTTAGGAGTGTTTGGAAAATGATTGGCAACAAGCGTTATAGCGAATGCTTGAACTCACTGAAGAGAGTATTGATGGAGATAGGGAATAAAAACGAAGACCGTAGTAGACATGATATGTGGATTCCAGAAACACATGAGCATGAATTCATGGAATACTGGGATGGGCCTGAACACCAGAATAGGTGCGCAAAAGCCAAGATCAACATGGAGAAGGCTCCAAAGAAGAACTGGTTTGGTAGGAGGCGTCCGGGCCAACAAATGGCAGAAAAAGTGGTATTTTTTATTTTGTATTTGGTCCTTAAAATACATATTAGGGTGTCGTATTAAAAATTTGCCCTTTAAAATTTCTAGTATTAATTTTTTTATTGTTTTGTGAAACAGGCTGAAGATAAGGGTGTTACGATTAAAGACTTGCCGATAGCGAGGACTTACAAGCTTGGCCAAGTGAAGGAAAAGAAAACGAGTGAAGGAGTTACAGAAGAGTGGGTATCAGATGAAACTCACTAGGCTTTGGTAAGTAATCTATTAATACTATAAATATAATTTAGGATTTAGAAATTCCACAGTTTACTTATTGATGTTTTGGAATTTAGTTTTTTTTTTGCAGCTTAAATATTTGTAAGAGCTCCAGAGGAAATATGGGTCGGACAGGAGCAAATTGCCTCCGTGGGACTTCAACACCTGGTTCTACAACAGCAGTTGGTCCGGATATGTGGGTACAAACCCATTCGCATTTCAGAGGTGATGCCTCTAGTAGTGGTAGTGCATATGCGAATAGGGAGGCGGCGCACCGCACACAGATGGCAGCAATGAGGGATGAGTAGCATCGGGCCTATGCGAGTTATCAGGCGGGGCTGAGGATGTCGTACGAGAACTCGTTTCGACAGTGGGAGCATAGCAAGCTGCTCACGGATCATCTGAGAAACATGTCGAGGCAAAACGGACAGGAGCCCCCAGATTTGCCGTACCCGGATAGGCTAGAGCCACTAGAGGGCCTAGACGATCCCTTTCATGGTGATGATACATCGGTCACTCGCTCTCCTATAGTTTTGTATAGTAGTTTGCCTACACAACGCCACCATCTGCCGCAGCCTGTTGGCGAGGGAGCCCCACCCAGCGTTCGCAGCCTCACACTTCTCAGACCACGGCGTACGCATCCACCTCCTCAGGCTAGTACACAGTATAGGCAGTGATCGAGATCCTTCTCGCTGCATCATGATGACTATGACGCATAGCCTATGGGCGGTGTGTACTACCCATACACGTCACGTATCCTTCGTCAAGAGCGGGAGCCTGAGTATACGGCATATCAGCGGCCACACCAGGAGTAGTCTTACCAGCACCCGCTACAGCCTACGACATATTAGCGACCACACCAGGGTCGAGGGGATGCGCTGTACCATGAGATGAGTAGGTCGAGGACTCATGAGTGAGGGGAGGTGCAGTATCAGGAGGTGGGTAGACCGCGGTCTATGGGTCGAGGAGATGTGCAGTATCAGCAGGTGGGTAAGCCGAGGTCTCAGGGTCGAGGAGATGTGCAGCATCATGAGATGGGTAGGCCGAGGTCTCAGGTGCGAGGGGATGGGCAGTATCAGGATGTTGGTAGGTCGAGTCCTCAGATTCGAGCACATCAGGACGCTGATGCATTTTTACAATAGCCGACGCAGTCACAGCTTGATGGGGAGTTTGGCATTTTTGCACTAGAACTTCACACGTTGTATGAGCAGTTTAACGATGAGATTCAGCCTTCTAGCCCCCAGCCGAGTATCCCACCTCAGACCGATTAGGTATATTAAGAGATGTGTTAGATGCATTTTCATTATAATGCATTTTTATGTAAGATGAATTATAATTTGCGATATTGTGGATCTTATTCGTTATGTTTGTTATTGTAATTTTTATTCCAAGTAAATTGTAATTTAAAATTTCGGGACTATTGATATTTTTCGTGGTGTCCATATTTTTATTAATGCTGTTCATTAATTTATTTATCTCGTCGGCAATTTAAGTTGTTATTAAATAAAAAAAAGAAATCATAAAATAAAGACATAGTCGAACAATACAATGAAACCATACATGAGAAGTTCAATATTGAAATACAAGTACATATTAGAACTAAATATAATCTGGGTCGCAACTGTCATCATCTTCGACCTCCTCATCTCCTCCCTCCTCATCATCCCCCTCTTCGTCATCCTCGTCGACCTCGTCATCATCATCATCTTCATCACTGCTCACTGCCACGGGTTCCTCCTCAATTGGGATATATTGGCCATCCATTGCTAACTCTGTCAAGTTAAATGATGTAAAGTCAACGAACAATCCGAACACAGGAACATTTGATTATTGGAATACCGTTTCAGGGACACCTGGAACTCCTGGAGCTTCTGTCGCTTCATTAGTCATAGAACTCATGTCAACCACGTGTCTTGCTGGAGTGTGAATCACTACCCACCATCCCCTTCCTTGTCTGTTCTTTTGACATGCATATGGCGTATAGTACGCTTGTTGTGCTTGACTAGCTAGAATGAATGGTTTGGTTTCCCCAGCCGGGAGACGACGCATTGGATCAAGCTCTATCAAACGGTATGAAGGGTGGACTCACAAACCATGAGTGCTGGTATCATACCATATGCATTTGAAAAGGAAGATAGATTCCCTTTCCTGGTATTGTAGCTCTAGGACTTCGGTTAAAGCCCAGTAAAAATACGTGTCTTCCTACTCGGCACTGCACCACTTCATGCATACCTCACTTTTTGTTGTATTTTTCCCAACGGCGTATCCATCTATGTGAAAACGAAGACCATTTACCACATAGCCATTTTCCCAACTAATCACCTGATTCTTTGATCCAATTGCTAGGTTTAGCAGCCGCGGATCATAATCGTGGCGTTTGGTGAATACCATATCATTGAACCATTGTACAAATTGTTTGTTCCGTCTTTGGTTGATTGCATCAACGGCTAACCCAACGCACATCTCCTCATCGAAAACACTGATATAACACAATTTGGAAAATAAGTAATGTATTTATTTTAGTAAATTAAATAAATATTTATATAGTATTTATCACTAACCGTATCCAGGGTTCAACCTCCGGGCAATTTAAAAAGATGTACAACTCGGCGGCCTTGAGCTCCGCGGCGCTTAATCGACGTATGTGAGATGCTTGTCCTACTAGCGAACCGACCTTTCGAAATACAGATAGTCGATGGGAATCATTAGGATCAACTCTTGTCTCGTTTCTACTTAGGCGGACCAGACATGTATCGAAATCATGCTCAAAATAATGATCGCAAAAATTGGTCATCTCGGACGTCAAGTACGCTTAAGCAATAGATCCCTCGATCTTTGCCTTGTTACCGACACTACCCTTCAAATCGAACATACGCCTGGAAATATAAACAAAAAATTAGATATGAACGATATGAGCATCTATGTAAATAACTGAAAATTCAGTTGTTGAATACCTCTGGAAGGGATACATCCATTGATAGTGCACCGTTCCTCCATTTTCGCTTCCCTAGGAAGATGAATAGCTAGATGCTCTATGGAGTCAAAAAATGCTGGTGGAAATATCAGCTCGAGTTTACACATTGTTTCAACAATCGCAACCTCTAGGCGGGCCATATCAGATTTTTGAATGTTAGTTGCGCAAAATGCCCTAAAAAAGTTGCTAACCTCTACTAGCGCACCCTAGACATCATCTGGTAAGAAGTCTCTAAAAGCAAAAGAAATTAGTCTTTGCATAAACACATGACAGTCGTGACTTTTCATTCCTGTTACTTTTAGATTATGCATCTGCACGCATCGGCCAATATTAGAAGCATAACTGTCGGGAAACTTCAAACTGCACAACCATTCGCACACTTGCCTCTTTTGATCCTTTGTTAGACAATATATTGCATGGGGTTTGTGTGTACGTTGATCCGATCCCCTCACTAAAAATAATTCACTTCGGTTGGTATACTCTTGCAAATCCAGACGCGCATTCATGTCGTCTTTTGTCTTTTCTGCGTCATCCATGGCCGTATTCTTTATGTTGTCAAAGAAGATCTTCTCGCAATGCATCACGTCTAGGTTATGACCTATCAAGTTTGTTGACCAGTAAGGGAACTCCCAAAATATACTCATACGACACCAGTTGTGCTTCGTTCTAGCCCATTGGATGGTTCCCCTTCCTTCAAATCTCGTCAATAAAAGGGGTAACAAAAGACGCAAAGAAACCTTTCGGGATAAAAATGTAATTAGTCAAAAGTTGCAAAAGAACTCAAAATCCACTTTTTCTTTCACCAACATTTTCTAGACAGCAAGTAGGAGTGTTCTTTCAAATATCGTCAAAAACGGTGTAACGAAAGACGCAAACAAACATTTCAGGTTAAAAATGTAATTATTCAAAAGTTGGAAAACAACTCAAATTTAACTTTTTCTTTCACCAACATTTTCTAAACCATAATTAGGAGTGTTCTTTCAAATCTCGTCAAAAACGGAGTAACGAAAGACGCAAATAAACCTTTCAGGGTGAAAATGTAATGAGTAAAAAGTTGCAAAACAACTCGAAATCCACTTTTACTTTCATCAACATTTTCTAAACAATAAGTAGGAGTGTTCTTTCAAATCTCGTAAAAAATGGAGTAACGAAAGACGCACAATAAACAATATAACACTATATGAGCTTCAAGTCTAAACCCTAAACCCTAAACTCTAAACCCTATATAGGTATACTCTACTAAACTAAAATTGTATTTTCATATGTAGAGAGTGCCAATCAAGTCCACTCGTCGATTTTTTTTACCATACGCTATATTATTAAAAATAACAGTATTCTTCAAAATTTGGGGCAGAATATCTAATTATGAAAAAGATGGAAAACAACATCAAAACTCCATTTTTTTAACCATTATTTTAATAACACTTATGAGGCATATGTACATTCAAAATTTGTCAAAAACGCGGAACAAACGATGTTTAAAATACTTTTGGGGTAAAAAATATAAATACAAATTTAATAAGTATAGGTTTTTTATAAATAGTAATAATTTTTGCATAGAAATTTTTTTATGCAAATTGTACCTGTTTCCACTTGCATAGAAAAATTGTCATGCAATTTGTACTATATACATGAACAATACATGTTGCATGGGAAAACTCCTATGGTACATGTTGCATGGGAATTTTCCCATGCAAACAAAATCCTGCATGGCAATATTGCAATGAAGTACGTTTTGCATCCGAATTTTCCGATGCAATAGCAGTTGCATCGAAATTTTTCTATGCAGAGCAAATTCTGCATGGAAAAATTGCAATGTAAAATTGCTTACCTTCTCCTATAAATACCCCCACACCCCATTCACTTCTCATTCATCACCTTCTCTCTTCTTCCTCTCTACACCTCCTATCCAAATTTGCAATAGAAATATATATACGAAAAATATAAATTTAAATAGGACGAATTCTCAAAAATGCCCGCTAACTTTTGCTTTTAATCCTAAATGTCCGTTTTTTCCAAACCTGCTGAAAATGCCCGTTAAGTTTTAAATTTTCTAACAAAAATGCCCGATTTTAAAAATTCGAACATTTTATCCGACGTGGCATCCGAATCAAAGAGGCGCACTGCTGAATCAAAAAGTCGCGTTTTAAAATTCGGGCATTTTTGATAGAATTTTAAAAGATACAGGGTATTTTTAGCATTATTTTTCAGACAAAATAGGTTTTTTTGTGCTTATTTTTCATTTTGGGCATTTTTAGTAGAAATTTTAAAAGATATAGGGCATTTTCAACAGGTTTGGAAAAAACGGGCATTTAGGATTAAAAGTAAAAGTTACCGGGCATTTTTGATAATTCGTCCATTTAAATATAGCTCTTCATCACAATTTTTTTTAATATAACTATAAGAAAAATATAAATAAATATGTATAGAAAATAATTATAGTTGAAATTTAATATATATATCTTGAAAAAGTAATCAATATGTATTATAAAAATATTTATAAATTAGTATAAAATATGTATTTCTTTCATAAAAATAATACTTAAAAATTTAAAAGAATATACTTTAAAAAATTATTTATATTAATAAAAATGAAAATATTAAAAAAGTGGCGGAATAATCGCGCCACTTTTTTTTTAAAATACTTTCGAATATTTTACATCGAATTTTTTTGATGCAATAGCAATTGCATCGGAAATTTAAGATGCAAATGCTACAGTAGCAATTGCATCGAAAATTTCTGATGCAAGACCGAACCTACCAACTGCTGCCACGTCGCATTTTCTCACTTTGGTTATGCATCGGAAATTTTCGATGCAGGTCCTTTCTACATTGGATTTTTTTGATGCACAGCCTTTTCTGCATCGGATTTTTACCATGCAGGGGCTTTTGCATGGGAAGATTTCCATGCAACTTAGCATCCGAAAATTTCGATGCAGAGCCCTGTTGCATCAGAATTTTTCGATGCAATTCTCTTGCATGGACACCAAAGGCATCGAATTTTTGCATCGAATTTTTTCCATGCATTTGATCATTTGCATGAAAAATGTAGGCAATTGCATGTAATTGTTTCCAAGCAATTGATGCATTTTGTTGTAGTGGTTGTCATAAGTGCCTTGATTAGTCAGGTAATTAATAAGAGTCATGACGGACACATTATTTTACAACATGATTCCTTCCATGTACCACAATATTAATGATTATCATAATTAGGTCATTAAAAAGAATTTCCATAATGGTCTCATAATGTCTTCAACAAAGAAGAATTATGTTATCGCATCCAAGAATAAAATGTGTACACAATGGAAAAACATAAATTAATAGATGTAGAATTACATTAAGAGCTCAATGACAAATTTTTCTCTTCTAATATCTTGTTTCAATAATTCATATTTAAGGTTCATATGTTTTGATTCATTAACTATTATGTCATAAATGGAGAATTTGATTGCGACTTTATTGTCAAATTATGCAATCATGCTCCTAAATTATAGCCCTCCCTAAATTATAGCCTCATGATTTATAACTTTTCCAAGATGGTACACCTCTAATCATGAGATGAACCTAACCAAGAGTGACATCATTAGATTTAAACATCTACCTAAGTGTGAATCTTAAAATTCAAGCATATGTGGATGTGCTGACTTTCTATAAGTGAACGTGTAATGTCCCGTACGTCTCGTCACGTAGCATAATTTTAAACTTATTATTTAAATATTAGTTCTACTTGGTTCGTTTTAAAAATTATTGTCTTTATTTGATTTGGCGATAGTTCGTTTTATATATATATGCGAGTGTCGGTTACAAGTATGTCATCTAGCAATACAACGAGTCTATCTCAAATCAGACCTACACTACGTGTCTCATGTACACTTGGTCCGAAACACCTCGGACCCAACGCTTCGATGCTTGGATGGGAGTGGAATATCGGTAAATAGATCGAACGGACGTCAGTGATTGCCTTCGATGTGATGTCGAGGATGACCCCCGATGTGATGTCGGAGACGACCCCCGATGTGATGTTGGTGATGAGGTGGTATGACGTGTCATAAGTGCACGTAGATGTCCCGATATTGAATAAGATATCGAAAGTGATATCGGTGATATGTTTCGATATGACGAGTGGTAGCTGAGGGATAATAATTTCTCTCTTTGGGATCCGGGCACTGCGTATTTATAGACCTCGGGATCGGGGGACCACAGTAACATATCGGTGATTATTACCGATATGATATCGAATATGATCCCCGATATAGTCCAATATGGGCCTGGCCCAATATGCGGGAAATGCCCATATCATGTAGTTCCCCAATTTGGGGATTCTTATCTTAGAGATAAGGATTCGCAAATTTAATTTAAAATTTTTGGGTTACCTGTACCCTTCGTCCCGCCAGTTCAAATGACGGAGATCAAACTTGTGGGGAGTGCACTTGTGATGAACGCCGAGTTTGAGGTCCTCGTTTGAATTCTAGTTCCCTTGGTATTTGGGTTCCTTGAAAATTATGATGGGGTTGCCGGGCAGTTGTTATATTCCCGCGGCTCTTCGCGTAGTGGTGTAGGATGTCGGGTTTTATCTTCGATATTATGTCGAAATGCATATTCGATATAATGTTGAAAGTATATTTCGATGTACTTGAGGCTTCCGTCTATAAGTAGGGCTTGTAAGAGACTCTAAAGTTCATAGATTTCTACGTTTTCTCTGTCGTTTAGCATAACCACATCGGTAAGTATATCGGTAATCATATTTGATATGATCCCCGACATGTGTTTCGACCTTGCCGTGATACTTGAATTATTTATTATTACTTCCTCATGCTGATAGTCTGATTATTCTGCAGGTAGATTAGCTTTTTCTGAGATACTTCGTTAGAATGGGGTTCAGACAATTGATGCTGAAACTTCAAGCAGATCGTGAAGCTCAAAAAGCTACAGAAATGGCGGCCGTCGCGGTGGCACCTGAAATAAGGTCTGCGTCTAGCTTTGACCTGAATAATGCAATCGTTGAGTTTTCGACAGAGGCTTTGGGAGTCGAGCGACCTCCCCCTAGCACTGTAGTGCCTGAACGTGTTAATGAAGAACGATTTAGCAATGTTCCTACGATGGTTGGGTCCCTTAGCCAGGACATCCTTGACGTGGTGGGAGGCCCGGATGGTGCGGCCAGCCTTTTGGAAGTGTTGACCTCGAAACAAGAGGGTGTGGTTCCCCAACCTAACGGGGCTCCAAGTTCTGAATCGTTGGCCGACGTTCATTTGAGCCAGGGCGTTGGAGGTTCGGAATCGAATACCCATGTCAACCTGGGTGATTTTGTGGATGCACCTTTTACAGCGGGGTCGAGTTCTTCATGCTCGAGCCCTATTAATGACAAGGGAAAAACGACCGTTTCAAGTACGCCCAACAAGGGTAAAGGGCCACTGCGGGAGCCCTCGATATTGGGAGGCTTTGCCCCTATTTTTCCCGGGTTTCCGGTTAAGAAACCTGTCGTTGATCTGACTAGAATATCAGGTAATAAAAGGTCTCGTGAGGGGATTGTCCCTCGTATGCATTCGTCTTTGAGCACGGGCCCTTGGAAGGCGGATGCGGTAAAACCCTCCAAACTAGTAGAATTTCCTGAAGCAGACGCTGTACGGGGCATGATGCGGGCTTTTCCTCCTCCTGTGAATGTGCGGGTGCTTTCAAAATTTGAGCGGGCCCAGAATATACGCCGCCGAACTCACCTGTTCCAAAGTGTACGTGCTTAAACACGTCCTTGATCATTTTCATTTGAATGTTTAGCATAATGTTATGTATCGTATTGTGTAGACGGCCAAGCTGGCGGTCTCGAGTCTGAAGACCATTCGCGAGTCCAAGGGTGACCCTGACGCTGTTGCTGCCGAGCTCGAGGCTGACATCTTGAAGATGGGGGAGTTCAACCCCATGGTGTTGGATAGGTTGGAGGCTGAAAAAGAGAATGCGCTGAAGACATGTCGTATGCTCCGCGAGGAGTACGATCTGTTGAAGGGCAACTTCAAAACATTAGTGACTGAGCTCGATCAAGGAAAGGCGCGTGAATTTGCGGTCAACAAAGAGCTGGAAACACTGAAGGCTGAGGTGTCGGCGGTGAAGGCTGCTAACGAACGTCTCTCGTTAGAGCTCTCCGCTACCAAATTAGCTTCCTTGGACTTGGTATATATCTTGTGTACGATATATGTTTCTGTTTGTTGTCCTCTTATATTTAATAGAGTTCAATTTGTAGGAACGTCGTCCTGATATCCTCCGGGTCGGGGCAGAGAAGTTTATGGAAAGCTCGAGCTTCTGAAGTCTAATTTTGAAGGTTCGAGATGCAACTTTTCATGCTTGCGTAGGGCAAATATTGAGAAGTGACAGTTTCAAGGACTCCCTCGAGTTGAGTGGGTTGAACCCAAGGCATGATCATAATGATCTGCCGATTGGTGGCCTAGATGAGGTGGAAGAGAGTCCGGCCGACCCTGACATGTTTTCCGAGGTCGTGGAGAAAAAGACTGAAGGGTCCTCGTGGGAGTAGCTGTTTACTGCCTTCATTGTAACTTAATTTTATCCCTTTACGGACTATCTCCGATTCGTGGTTCTGTAATTGAATATTTATTTCTCTGTTGTCTTCATAGTATGTGACTCTTCGTGGCCTTGTTTTCTGATAATTTGTGGATTTCTTTTATTGTCGTGATTATAGAATACGCAGTATTCCGATATCTGAGGCGCAGTCATTTCGTTCTTGTATTTGATGAGATTCGTTTAATCTTTCTGTTGTCAGTCAAGGAATGATTAGAATTTCCTCGGGGTTGGTAGAAACATGGGTAATCTGCCACTGCTTATGTGTTTAGGATCGACCCCATTATTATAAGGGATATTCTTCTTGTGGTTAGGGGCGCATCCCGTTATCACAGGGAACCCGCTACTGTTGAAATGTTTATGATCGACCCCGTTATCACAGGGGATATTTTTGTTGTGGGTAGGGGCGCATCCCGTTATCACAGGGAACCCTCTACCGTTGAAATGTTTATGATAGACCCCATTATCACAGGGAATATTTTTCTTGGATCGACCCCGTTATCACAGGGGATTTTTTCTTGGATTTTCCCCGTTATCACATGGAATTTTCTCTTGGATCGACCCCGTTATCATAGGGGATTTCTTCTTGGATTGGCCCCGTTATCACAGGAAAGTTTTTCTTGAATCGACCCCGTTATCACATGGAATTGTTTTTCTTGGATCGACCCCGTTATCACAGGGGATTTTTTCTTGGATCGACCCCGTTATCACAGGGGATTTTTTCTAGGATTGGCACCGTTATCACATGGAATTTTTTCTTGGATCGACCTCGTTATCACAAGGGATTTTTTCTTGGATTGGTCCTGTTATCACAGGAAATTTTTTCTTGAATCGACACAGTTATCACAGGAAAGTTTTTCTTTAATCGACTCCGTTATCACAGGGGATTTTTTCTTCAATTGGCCCCGTTATCACAGGGAATTTTTTCTTGGATCGACCCCGTTATCACAGGGGATTTTTTCTTGGATTGGCCCTGTTATCACAGGGAATTGTTTCTTGAATCGACCCCGTTATCACATGGAATTTTTTCTTGAATCGACCCCGTTATCACAGGGGATTTTTTTCTTGAGTTGGCCCCGTTATCACAGGGAATTTTTTCTTTAATCGACCCGTTACCGCTCATGGGTAGGAGCACGCCCGTTATCACAGGGGAACCCGTTACCGCTCAAGGGTAGGAGCCTTTTCTTTGTAGATGATCCATTACCGCTCATGGGTAGGAGCCCGCCCGTTATCACAGGGGAGCCCTTTAACGCTCATGGGTAGGAGCCTTTTCTTTGTGGATGACCCGTTACCGCTCATGGGTAGGAGCCCGTCCGTTATCACAGGGGAACCCGTTACCGCTCATGGGTAGGAGCCTTTTCTTTGTAGATGACCCGTTACCGCTCATGGGTAGGAGCCCGCCAATTATCATAGGGGAACCCGTTACCGCTCATGGGTAGGAGCCCTCCCGTTATCACAGGGGAACTCATTACCGCTCATGGGTAGGAGCCTTTTCTTTGTAGATGACCCGTTACCGCTCATGGGTAGGAGCCCGCCCGTTATCACAGGGGAACCCGTTACCGCTCATGGGTAGGAGCCTTTTCTTTGTAGATGACCCGTTACCGCTCATGGGTAGGAGCCCGCCCGTTATCACAGGGGAACCCGTTACCGCTCATGGGTAGGAGCCTTTTCTTTGTAGATGACCTGTTACCGCTCATGGGTAGGAGCCTGCCCGTTATCACAGGGAAACCCGTTACCGCTCATGGGTAGGAGCCTTTTCTTTGTAGATGACCCATTACCGATCATGGGTAGGAGCCCGCCCGTTATCACAGGGGAACCCGTTACCGCTCATGGGTAGGAGCATTTTCTTTATAGATGACCCGTTACCGCTCATAGGCAGGAGCCCCGCCCGTTATCACAGGGGAACCCGTTACCGCTCATGGGTAGGAGCCTTTTCTTTGTCTTTTTGACTATATCTGTTAGTAACCCTGTCGTCGTTGAATCTGTAGGTCATTAAGCCATGTAAAGCATTATAGACAAGAAAGATTTTCGAGATAAAAGCTAATACGAAAGCACAAAATGACGTGCATGTGTTATTTGAGGGATGTTCCCTCAATCTGGGAATATCAGTTTTACACAAGAAATAGTGTTTTCGTTGTGCTCTATCGTGCCTGTTGTACCTGTTTGTACCTGTTGTACCTGTTTGTACCTGTAAGAGGGCGATGTGTTAAATATATATCTTGGGGAACATTCCCCAATTGTTTGTGCCATTCTCTGCACTTCTATAATGGCCGCTTAGGACATATCTCTGGATCAAATATGAGATTGCACCAAGCAACAAATAAAAAGGTAATAAAGGATAGCGGTCGAAGGCTAGGTAAACCAAACTCGCCTACGTATCCCGTTGAGTGGGGAATCAGACCGGCGTAGTTCCCCATGTTTTAAGTTACATGCCGACCCACGACGGGGCAAAATTAGAGATAACGGTCGAGGGCTAGGTAAACCTAACCCGCCTACGTATCCCGTTGAGTGGGGAATCAGACCGGCGTAGTTCCCCCTGTTTTAAGTTTACAGACCAACCCACGATGGGGCAATGTTTCCGTTGTTCGAACATAATTTAAAAACTACTAAAATTTAAAATATTGTTCTGTTTGCTCCTCATGGCGATCACTCCGTGCGCGGAATGTATTCTTGGTGCGGGACTTGTATTTCCTGTCTCCTTCTGATTTTTGGGTGCTTCAGCGAGTCCACGTAGCACATCCATCCTTGTACCTGGTCACCTATAATCTCACCAACTCCTTGAGGCGTCGGGAATTTAATCTTCTGATAATAAGTAGAGACCACTGCCCTGATTCTGTTGAGCGCCGGTTGGCCAATAATGGCGTGGTAGGGAAACGGAGTGTCGACAATCGTGTATTTTATCGGTGTGACCCGGGTGCGTGGGCTTCTGCCAAACATGGTGGGCAATATAACTTTCCCAGCGGCACTACTTGTGCTCCACCAAATCCGGTCAACGGGGTGGATACCGGCTTTAGCCGGTCCGGGGCTATCCCCACCTGCTCATAGGCCTTTGAGAATATCAGGTTTGTGGAGCTCCCGCAATCCACCAACACTTTATGCACCTGATAGCCATCCACATTAATCGTGATAACCAGTGGGCAATCTAGCTTCCCTGCGGTCGAGGCCAATGGACTAAGCTGCTCCAAGTCTTTCTTGGTGAAGGAGATCTCCTGCTCCAAGTATGCTTCCGGTATGATTGCGTTGGTGTACCCAACATAGGCTCCACCCTGGAGTCTTCGCGTTATGGTTTTTCGGCCGTGAGCCGTGTCAGCTCCCAAGCCTCCCCCGTTGATCACATTTATAACGCCTCTGCTCAGGGCATTCACTATGGTCCTCCCTCGCTCCTCGGGTGCCTCAAGCATTTTCTGCTTTCCTCTATCGGGTGAGTAATCTCTTCTAGGGGACGAGGAACGTTCTGCTCCTCTAGCATCCTCTCTGGCGCTCCTGATAAACTCGACCAGTTTCCCTTCTTTGATCAATCTTTCGATTTCACTCCTCAGGTGCGTACAATCCTCAGTCATGTGTCCAGGCTGACGGTGGCACGCGCAATATTTGCCCGACGACTTCATCCTGGGAGTCTCATTCAATGGCTTGGGTTCCGTCAACCATCTGTTTCTCTTTGCCACAACCATCACTTCCAGAATGCCTCTATTCAACGGTGTGTGCGTCCTCTGAGGCCTTTTTCTGTTGCGATCTATGCCTGTATTCATGTTGGGAAATGAACCTTGACGTGTTGCCATCACCTCGTCCGAAAACGGGGTCCTGCCGCAACCGTTCCAATGACTAGGAGTCACCTTCCTCGTCAACTCCGCCCTTTTGCGGTCAAGTCGTTCCATCCTTCATGCTATCTCTCGGCCCAGGGTCCTAGGGTCCCGTCTCCCCGACCTGTTGTAAGCAGCAGGCGATATCTCTATGAATGAGTCCCATGTATCCTCATGTTCGTCATATACCTGCCTTCCCCTTCTCTCACCCGCTCGGGATTCATGGGGCCTTGCCCGAACGTCCCTTGTCCTTTATTCCGCCAGTCGTGGAAGGAAAGTCTCCAATGTAGTGTGAATTGCCGCTTTTTCAGAAGCGTTGATCTGCGCTAGCATCTCCGGGGTTATGGCGGCAGGGGGAATGGTGCTCTGACCTGCAGCCATTGTCTCTTCTGAGCCCGGAAGATCCGCGTTTGGCATCTCGGTCATCGGGACATCCGCCGCGGGGTTTTAAGTGGTTGGGCTTTCAGTAGCAGGTTCCGCCGTATTTGGCATGGCAGTGGTTGGACCAGGATTCGTGGCTCGCGGTGGTCTCCCGGGCCCGCGCCTACATCGCGGTTCATTCTGTGCTGGAGGAAGCTCCATCTCAGCTTGGGTCATCATCTGTTCTTAGTCAATAGGCTGTTGAGGGGGTGGTGCGTCCTCAATCCTCGTGTTTCTAGTCGCAACTCCGTTAAACTCGGATCGGGTCCTCCTTCCTTGCATCTTGGCGTCCTCGTTCTTGAACTGGTGTTCCCACAGACGGCGCCACTGATTTGGCAATAGATCGTTATATATATATATATATATATATATATATATATATATATATATATGCGAGTGTCGGTTACAAGTACATGATCTAGCAATACAACGAGTCTATCTCAAATCAGACCTACACTACGTGTCTCGTGTAGGCTTGGTCCGGAACACCTCGGACCCAACGCTTCGATGCTTGGATGTGAGTGGAATATCGGTAAATAGATCGAACGAAAGTCGGTGATTGCCTTCGACGTGATGTCGAGGATGACCCCCGATGTGATGTCGGAGACGACCCCCGATGTGATGTCGGTGATGAGGTGGTATGACGTGTCACAGGTGCACGTGGATGTCCCGATATCGAATAAGATATGAAAAGGGATATCGGTGATATGTTTTGATCTGACGAGTGGTAGCTGAGGGATAATAATTTCTCCCTTTGGGATTCGGGCACCGCATATTTGCCCAATATGCGGGAAATGCCCATATCATTATTGACTAAGGAGTCATATACATTATACGATGAATAAACATACCTCAATTCATAATACATTAATCCGAGGGCTTAGTTAAAAAAAAAGTCAATTAAAAGAAACATTAAGTAACTTACCTGACAAATTTAATTTGGATGAACATAAAGGAAATGGTGCCAGCTGCCTAACTTCTACCAAAACCCGTCACTTTCCTATCTTAAGGCTTCACCACTCAGCCATTTACATTTAAACATATATCCCTAGCCTTACCTTTTGATATATATAAGTTACTAAAGAGAGAAAACATACTTCACCAGATTCTAAAACACATACATACACGGCTTCTATGCCACTTTCCTCAAATTGATTATTTGTTAATCTTATTAATTAATTTGTTATAAGCCGACGGTAATAGGCAATTATTATTATTATTATTATTTTTTAAATAAGGGCCATTACCGTCGACCCAAACCCGACGGTAAAGCCCTTTAGGTTTGGGCCGACGGTAATATTAGCCTACTTTTTTTGTCGGCCCAAACCCGACAGTAAAGTCCTTTACCGTCGGGATTTAGCCCGACGAAAAATATTGGGCCTTTACCGTCGGCCCAAATTGCCGGGCTCGACGGAAAATGCCCAATTTGTTGTAGTGTTAGTAGAATAAGGAAAGAGATTCAGTCATGTTATAACAATAAACAGGGATTAGTTTTAAAATTCAAAGTGATTGTTCTAGAAGTGCGATGACATAATGAAAGTGTTTGTGTAAGTCTACTAAGTATTCGATACAAGTCTTTTTATGGATTTCACTAAGGCTAATTAATGCTATCAAAGGATTTCGTTTTGATTATTGTGTCATTGCTTTATATGTGTTACGATTCGTGTAATGCTTAAATAATCGGCTCTTCCTAGATTATAAGAACGCATACAATGGACTAACAAAGAAGCTAATGAATATAATTTTACTTGTGTGGGTTTCATCTCACTTGAGCTAGATTCTATTATTATAACTAAGACATTGCTTAATTAGATTATCATCCAGGCGTGGTATCTCATAGTTCGTCGAGATAGGCGGTTCAGATTGGATCCGGGTAATGTTGTTTTGTCAGGGGTGTACCTGAGGTGAGTGTTCCTAAACTATATTATTTTCAAAACTGGAAGGAATGCGTGCATGTATATATATATATATCTATATAAATAAATAAATAAATATATATATATATATATATATTCACGAATCTCTGCATATTGAACTCTGCATATTGAACTGTCACTTCTTCAAAGAAAGTTGTTTCTAAAACATTTATTCCTTGAAATAAAGTTTATATAAATTGGGTATTTAAACTGTTCAGTTTTACCAAAACAAGTTAACCGACATTGGTTAATTCTCTGAAATGATTGGAATCGATATGATGAATGGTGTCCCGTTGGACAGTATTCAGAATTGATTAGACTGGATCCAGTGTTTGGCGTGGGAGTGCAGGGGGTACCGCCGGGCAGCGGCGGGTTTGCCGGTAGGACCTTTTGTCCCCATGGCCCCATTCCCTCTGAGACATAACTGGAGGAGGTTGTGTCTTTGTTGGATCGTAGGATTTTCGTATGTGTCATGACATATGTTATTGATTCCAAGGTCGCTCATTGGACGGGGAGATAAGGAGTACTGTTATAAGGTGATAAGGTTGGTTGCATCAGCAACAGAATAACGTGGACACCGATCATTGGAATATGGTTTTGATTCACGATTCTATTGAATGACATTTGTATGCGTTAAAGTTCATTTATTAAACTGTTTTCAAAAGAAAGTCCTGGAAAGAAAATGCTACACTTGCACACACGCATGATCACTCACTGAGATTTTTATCTCACGTAAAATTTTGTTTTTTCTTTCCTTCCTTCCAGATTAAGATGATCTAGTTTACTACAGTGTCAAAACCTGGAAGTCTTTGGCATTGGGAGCGTTTAAAGTTTAGTAGGGTATTGAGTTAGTTGAGTTTATTTTTTTATTAAGTTTAGTACTTTCAGTGTATTTGATTCAGAAATTTATCAGTTTGACATGTAATAGTTGCTCTGATATTGTTCTGTTTATCTCGAAATTATCGGGATATAATAGTTGCTCTGATATTGTTCTGCTTATCTCGAAATTATCGGGCTGTTATAGAACATGTAATTTCTTACTTTATTTCTTTAAATATCTCAATATTTTTGTTATATTCCAATTCATTATGCATATGTTTATCAAGACTAACTTTGTCTCATACATGCAAATGGAACAATATAAGAAAAGCATGTCGTAGACAAATTAGTTTTGTCTACTCCAATTAAATATTGACAAGTGTCAAAATAATTCTTATAAATTAAATTGATTATTTCTACTTTTTAATTTGGATTTTTATTAAATCAAGTTCCAATTATTGATAGATTAATTAATTAATTTTCTAATATATACATTGTTGGCCAATTAAATAAAGCCACATGGAGAAGATGGAGAATTGCACCCAATCAAATAAAGCCACGTAAAAAAAATCTTGATGATGTGATACAACTGACCAAACAAGGTCATGTGAAAAGATGATATATTTCGACGAATCACATTATTACACGTGGAAATATGATGTGTTCTAGATATTTCTTGATAAGCAAGCTAAGTTAAATCCATGCTTATCTTGAAAATAAAATCGACCAATCACAAGCAAGGAGGCTCGGTTCTACAACTATAAATAGAGGTGCTCTTGAAGAACACAAACACAATTAAAAGCTTCAAGAATTGAGAGCAAGGAAGTTCAACAAATCCCCTCCAACAAGCTCAACAATCTTCAAAGGTATCCTTCAACAATCTTCAAGGTGTTCTTCATTAGGAACTCCTTTCCATCCGCTATCAAGCCTCAAGTTCATCCAAAAACCGTTTTTGAAGATCGTGTCTCAGTCAAGAAGATCAAATCTTCAACAAATTCAAAAATCCAAATCAAATTCATATCGTTCTTCAACAACATTCAAACCAAAAATCCGTTTGATCCGAGACCAAGTCACAAGACCCTCGGAAAACCGTTTTTGAAGATCAAAATCCATACTGGAAAGATCAAAACTCACAAATCCAAAGAACTGAGGATGAAGATCATATCATCATTCATCAATCCTCAAATCAAATCAGTGATTCATCAAATCCTCAAATCAAATCAGTATTCATCAAATCCTCAAATCAAATCACCATTTAATCCGAGATCAAGTCCAAGGACCCTCGAATTAATGCTTCTTCAAGTTCAAATCATCTCAGTGAAGATCAAATTGAAGATTTCCATCACAAATTTCAATATTATTCTCGTAGAATTGAATCAGAGGATTAGATAGAGATTGAACCACAATTGTACTTCAAATTTACTCAAAAAATATTTTGTAATCTTTTTCTTGTCTTTTGTTTTCAGAATCCAAAAATCTGTCGTTACACATGTCATAATGCCAAGTATTTTAGAACTTTATAACATGTGCTTAATGATGCATTCCCTAAATTTTAGTTGACAATCATGAAAATCCCTATTTCAATCCCATAGAATGCGTCATCACACATATCTAAAAGTTCGCGCGTAAATAATTCTTAGTCTAATGTAAAATATTAAGATCTCCATTGAATAATAAAATGTCATGCATAATAAAAAAAAAAGGGATAATTCTATCAAACCCCCCAAACTATGGGGTCATTTACCGCACAGGGTCAGAACTTTAGTTTTAGCGGCAGTGCCCCCTAAACTTTGGTCGTTTGTGCGAATTTCTCCATTTTCTAGTTTTTGCAATTTTTCCACAAAAAATCATCGGAAAAATTATTTAAAGTTTAACTAAAACCTTCGTCTCGATGAGACGGTTCCGATGGTGGTGACGGTGTCGCGAAATTCAAAGCCAATACACGAGAAATTTAATTTAAGTGTATTGCACTTAAATTAGAATTCCCATCTTATAACTTTGAATTTTGCATCACCGTCACCATCATTGGAACCGTCTCATCGAGACGAAGGTTTTAGTCAAACTTTAAATAATTTTTTCGGTGATTTTTGGTGGAAAAATTGCAAAAAACTAGAAAATGGAGAAATTCGCACAAACGACCAAAGTTTAGGGGGCACTGCCGCTAAAACTAAAGTTCTGACCCTGTGCGGTAAATGACCCCATTGTTTGGGGGGTTTGATAGAATTATCCCTAAAAAAAATATGAACTTACTCCTACTGATTTTGAGGTATATACATGAACCAACAATACTTTATCAAAAAATCGAAATTCGTAATGTTTCCCCAAATGAGAAGTTGGTTTCCATGAAAAGTGAGGCATAAGGCATAAACGATTACAAATAAACATACACTTTATTGAGATATAATATAATTTAAGATATTGAAAGAACATAAACAACACATAACATGGAATATACAAGACAATCAAATATAGTGCTCATGTAGGTAGTCACTATAAATGCTACAAATAATATCATTAAAGTCATGATATTCAGTAAGCATAATTTAAGTAATATACCACTTTAATTATACACGTAAGAAATCTGTGGATTTCTATCGACGACCTATACATTACTTATTTATAATTGACACAAAATATGATTTTGATTACTTTTGGGTCATGCACGTAATTCATATATTGATCGAATAAATCATAATAATGGTAAATGAATCTTCAGCCGATTAAGACTGCTATGTTAATTTCTAACTTAATAATACATTAACAATTTCTAACTTAATAATACATTAACAGATAAACATAAACACAATGTACCATAAAAAGTTACGTAATTGTCTTAACTCATAAATATGTACTATGCAAACGTGGGCCTCATGTGGGTTGACTCCTATGCTTTCCAAAGTAAATGAATTTGTCCATTATAATTTATTGATAAGTTATGCAAAAATATTTGGAACTCAATAATTTCACTGGCATAGATTATAAATCTTAAAATGTGAACTTAGATTTCTAGATTCATTAGATTAGAAAATGCTCTCGTCAATGAGCATGAATTTCAATGCACAATTGTTCGTATTTTAATAGTCCATTCATTTTCAATTTTATAAGATCCTTTGATCTTCTATTTATAAAATCAATGAATTCACATGTATCATTCGATGGTGGTATGTACCATCTCTCGATTTTGCACTTGTTTTCGTAAATTTTTTTTTTTTGTATAATTTCAGTTGAAATTCTCTCGTTTCAAATAAATTTATTGTTCTTATTATTGCACAACATATGCTATTCTCGTCATCCTCTGACTTGTGGTGTGATTCTCTAAATTTACACATTTGACGGTGATCGTCTTTCATTTTCGCAAACTTGGTGCACTAATTGTACTCAATTCTTTGACTTTTATCGACCAAGACCTTCATCTAATACCAAGTCTACTATTATACCGGTGATTTCATCTTAGAATTCTAGTGAGAGTTCTGGATCCTTTTATTACCTGGTACACATGATTTCATTGACATAACTGATGTATGTGATTAGTTCAATGGTCAAGGTTAAGAACATCATCATGGCATTGAACATAAGAAATAATAAATAATAAAAAGAAAAAAAATCGATTTATTAATGGTACAGTGTGTCAACCTTCGATGATATGTTATATTTATTTGTTGACATCGTTGAAATACATTGGTTCTATCATGGCTTGTCAAGTCTATTACTAAAGATTTGCGCCAAAGTTATTGTTCTATGATAACCCATTGGGGTTATGGATTGAACTAAAGACACTTTATGAAGATTTGATGGATCTAGAGTTTATCAGTTACATAAGTCTTTATCCACCGTCTCTCCATGATTATGTTCTGTCACTTAGTACCACAATACTTTCAGATCACTTCAAGATGAGTATACTAGTTAATGACCTATCATTGCATGCTCATGTGTTAAATCTATCTGTAATGTGAACAAAAGGATCATTGGTCTATAACACTATAACAATGTGATCAAAATTTTAGTTGGCTTAGATGATTCATTCTCTCCACGACTCAAATCTTGCTCTACTCTCTCGTGCCTCCTATCTCCAAGGTCTATGCAATACTACTTCAGAAGGAAAACCAATGAGATTTGTACTTCTGTGCCAATGTTCCTGGTTTAGACATGTTGGTCATGTTTTCACGATAGGAAAACAACATCACTTACAGGAACAATACCAACTTTTAGAAAGAAAATGAACTATTTTATTTAGTCTAGTTCTTCTCAGTCTTATAAACCTCAGAAGTCCAAACAAGATTAGAAAAAATTGCACTACACACGTTGTGGGAATTCTGAAAAATACTATAGATTTGTGCTACCAAGTGATAGATATCCTAGCTAGGATGGACCAGTTGGCAAGAGACAACTCATTAATCACTCAACCAACTGTACCCTCACCCATTTTGAGTCCTTTATAATCGTGCCTCCTTTGAATCATGAAAGGGTCCTTAAGTGTACTCGTGCCCCGACTAAGAGCTAATTAAATAGTTCATGTAATATAAGCAATCTCAAGGTCTCATCTTCTTCACAAGATCATGCAAGACACTACACTATGTTGTTGCATTAGTGTCTAGTAGTTTCAATTCTATTGTCTTTACTCTCGTGCTTAAAATGAGTCTTGGATACTTGATACTAGAGCTACAAACTACATAATATGCAACTATTATTGGTTTGTGCCTACTCTTAAGCATGTTCGCATCAGAATTCATCTACTTAATAACAACATATATATGGCCACTCATAAAGGTAGAGTGATTTCTAATGAACAACATTATTATTCATGATGTATTAATTGTTCCAAAATTCAACTACAATCTCTAACATTTCTAACATTTTCCTGTTAATTTTTTTACTTTACTTGTGCATTGCAGGACACAGTTACAAAGAAGATGATTGGTTATGCTCAATTGTGTAACAATTTATATACTTGGTCTTACTGTAATAAGTCTTTTAAAACTTGTAATAAGCCCCATGTCAATTATATTGTTGTTATAGGTACCGAAAGTTTATGACATATAAGGTTAGGACATCCATATGTGGATAAACTGAGTGCTATATATTCCTACTAAGAATAAAGAGGTACATTGTGATACATGTCATTTAGTTAAACAAAAGGGCCTTTTTTCCTTCAAGTAATTCTTACTATGTAACTGCTTTTGAAATAATGCATTATGATATTTGGGGCCTTCTTTCTACTGCTTTTCATTAAAATATCAAGTACTTCATAACTATTATAGACAATTTCTGTCGTTGATCATGGGTATAAGTCATTCATGGGAACTTGATATAGCTTACAAAGAATAAACTTAACAAATAAATGTTACACCTAAGTTCCTCTTATCGCAAGTGCATGAATTAAGTAATAATAAAATAGTAAGTATAGTTACGAACCAAGTATCGCATACCAAGTGAGTGGTAAATTAATATAAGAATCACTTAAATGCAAAACACTAATTGTTGTCACGTTTCTTTTCTCTTGTGTTTGTTGTATGATTGTTATGCTATGAATGATATGAATGCTAAAAATATCTATTCTATAATACAATGGAAATCTAATTAAGATGCAAGCGAAATAGTAAATATCAGGATTGTGGTTTGAATGCAAGAAAATAATTAAAGTAATTTAATTAACTAATGAATACAAGACGAGATTAATTATGCTAAGGCTAAACTAACTAACTGAATTAAAATGATTGATTGATTTATTGGATTGGTTGTGAACAATAATTGTAAAGATTGTTTAGAGGTTGGGTTTAACAATGACTTAACCATAGTAGTTCGTAGACAAACTACCTATATTTACTTACAATGCTTGCTGATTAATTTGAGGTTTGCATGTCTAATGGATCTGTGACCTATGGTACGAGTTATCACAATGTAAAATCTAAGAGTCTCTAATAACCTAGAGTATTAACAGGTCAGCCCAATTGTCAATTTTTTTAGTAGATATATCAAATCTGCAATCTAACTAAATCACCTGCATCATGTTAACAAAACCTACATAATTAAGATTAATCTAGTGTGATCTAGGGGTTGCGCATCAGTTGTGTTAACATAACAAAGTCACAAATTGCATATATATAGCTTTGCATCTACACTCTAGCAGTCCATTGTTAGTTATTCCGTTCATCTAGCGGGAGTAGGACTAGTTACGCAACGTAAATAATTATTCAATTTAGACATGTAAGATCATCAAACACACATCAAGAAAAGGAAATGAACATATTCATAAATCAGATTTACTCTCCTACCCTAAACAACGAGTAGGTTAGCTCCTCATAGATATGAGTTCAAGAATTAAATAAAGAATTAAATATCATAGACAAAGTAAAGAGAATAAGAAAAGCTTATCGGATCCGATGGAACTTTGTTGATTGACTATCTTCTTGACTCTTTTGTGCTATCTCTTTCTCCACGAAGCATTTTCTCTCAAACAATGACTCAACTAAACTAGGACAAGACTTCAATGGTATTTCTCTCTGAAAACAATCTAACAGGATTTCTGTAGGTTTTTGTAAGCGTTTGTAAGCTTTTGTAAGTTGGTGTAGGCTGGTGTGTGGCTTCTTGAGGTGGTGGTCATCTTCCTCTATTTATAGAAGAGTCTTGATGCCCTAATTTCAAGAACAGTCGTAATCTAATTAGTGCAAAAGGCCATTCAATCCGCGTCAAGCATGATCTGTCTAGCATCGCCTGCTCATCGTGCATTCCTGTCATGCCACCTCTTGTTCTTCCCTACAGTCTCCTGATGTTCTCTTTAAATCACGCTACCTTTGGTATATGCAGTGTTGTAGCACCTCTTGTCGCTCCTAGGGCTCCCGAAGTGGTGTCTTGATTTTTTGTGTCCAAAAACATCCATTTTGGCCTTTTTAAGCTTAATTTTGTCTTGGCTCGATAAAATCCTAGAAAAAACGCAAAATAATACCGAAACCAATAAATATGCAATAAGAATTATACAAAAGCATACGAAAATGAGTACGTAAATGTCTATAAATAAACACTCATCAAATACCCCCAAACTTAAACCTTTCCTTGTCCTCAAGCAAACTCACTATCTTGACTCTATCTAAATTAGAATTCAATCATCAATATGTCAACATTTATAAGAACGAGTTCTCAGAATGCAACCTATGGTCAAAACAAGAGATGAGATAGAATATATAAACACAACAACAATATACTTAATATAGTCATTGTCACATCCGTTTCATGTGCTCTAATAGTGTGTGATACTATTGTTCATGCATAAGAGTTATCGCCATGTTGTAAATTTATAAAATCACAACTCATAACATATGATCACTTCAATTTTCACTCTTCATTATCATATTACTATTAATTTAAGTAGATTTCATATGTTTAGGATCATTTATGACTTTATTAGCTTTTAATGTTAGGCTCGGGTGTGGGCTATAATGGAAAAAGTCATGAGTTATAGAGATGTATGTAGCAAACAACTCATGTGTTACTTTTTCCTTCTTTTGTTTGTGTCTTCTTCATTCACCATACATCTTAGGTTCTTTTTGACATCGTTTTCATTTACATTTTCATTTGCGCAAGAAACAGATCATTCTATACTTCATGATTTTTTGAGAGGCACCACCAAACTTAAAGTCTTTGCAACGGGGTATTTTTTTCTCTCTATTAGGCTTAAACTCCTTTTCTTTTTCATATTTTTATTTTTAGCGCATGCTTTTGTTTTGAGCTTCTACCTAATCCCTCATTCGATCCACTACATCCATCTCAAGAAATGGGTAGGATAAAAAACTTCTTTTTGCTCAGGGTAGGTTAGCAGGTTTCATAAACAAAGGCTCACAGAATAGGATTCAGCGGGGTTCAGTGGATAGTAATATATCATAAAGGGTTCTTGGCTCGAAAGGCTAAAATTCAAATTTATAGAAAAGATGGTTGGTTTCTTTTGCTCAACACATGAAAATATCCAATTATCGTAAGCCTTATTCAAGCCTTGTTCAAGTGTTATAATCACATGCTTCATTAATATTCTCTCATAAATAAACAACATTCTTTTCAATATTATACATAAAAATAGATTGAAAGGTGTATATGAAACTTAAACATGCTTTTGACAATATTACACAATATGTACCAAATGTATTCACATATTCTTTAATCTCAAATTCCTACTACATGTATCATCATTGATCTCAACTTATTCATACTTTTGTGCATCAAATTTCATTCTAATGACTCAATCTTAAAAACCTAGACTTTAAAACAGACTATAAGATAAATATACAACACATAAGCATAACAAAAAAGAAAGTTTTCCCACCCCCAAACCTAAAATCAGGCGATGTCCTCATTGTATAAAATAGAAAGAATTAAAGCATAGATGTGAGGACTCCCCTTGTCGAGTTCAAAGGACACTCGTCGAACTAGTGGTGGTTGTGCTTTCTAAACTATCACGCTCTCCATAATTTGTCTCAGCTCGCTCCAATGGTGGGTGTTGTTGTTATGGAATTGCTCCTTCTGATTGGTGCACTAACTCAACATTTTCTTGCTCCTAACGTTCTTTCACCTCTTGTAGTTACTTATGAAACATCTTCTATTTCTTGTGCATTGGTGAAAATATTTCTTTTATTGACTCCATTGTTGATGACTCTTTAGTGTAGAACGTCGTTTCAATCACTTGCCTCGCAATGTGAGTGATGGAATATGTATTTTGTTGATGAAGGTTTGTATCAAGTTCTCGACAACCTTCTTTAATACAAAAAAGTGATAAGTGTGCCAAAATTTAATAGGCATGGTGGACCATCAGTAGTGTGATCTCCAATAGCCTTAATTATGCTTTCCTCGTTGTTAGGTGTATCTCCACGTTTAATGTTCATCATAAGTTTTGCTTGCTCCCGTAAAACTTTTCCTAAATTAACCTATAACTCTTAGAAATAGGCTTTAAGTACTCCATAATCAGCTTCAAGCACGCCCAGTCCGTTGAATTGAAATGATATTTTGCTTGTGGTGAGCTTTTTGGATGCAGCCTCTATGGATTTCTTCGTCAAGTCATAGTGTTCGTCGATTCTTTGTGCAATGAAATGGACCTCATGAAGTTGGATAATGGTTGATGATTCTCTACGATCAAAGTGGGCATAGAACTCAAGAACTAGGTTGTCATTAACGATCCACGGTTTTAGTGCAACTTTATCCAAGTTGATTTTCTTCATGCTAATCCCTAGAACTGCAAATGCTTGATCGTCCACAAAATCATTGTTCAACAACTGTGTACTTCTCATAGCATTTTCTTGATGTGAATTTTGTCAAATTGTCGCTTGGTTGTGCTATGCTATATTTCTCCATTGTTGTTGGCTTACCTGTCTTTCGATCCATCGTAAAGTAACGTCCAGATGCCATGTTCGTCTACAAAGAAATAGCAAAAAAACAATTTGAAGAGAATAGATGACTAGAGAAATAAAGAGTAAGTAGTCTTATTAATTCTGAGAGATAGTAGAATTATAAAAATAACTAGAGTTATATATAAAAGAGTTCTTAGTAAAATTTGGAAATTTTTATGAAGTTGTACAACTCTCCATAATAATTATAATCACAATGGGAGTAATTCATGTATTTATGGAATTTAATCATAAGGGAAGTATAAATATCGTAGGAAAGGTAAAGGTGGAGATTGCTCAGCCAAATTCCGTAGATTCTGAATTATGCATATCTCATATTGCCTTTCGAAATTGTGAAACGTCATTGGCAAGAAATCTTCAGGCGCGACGTGAAGGTCGTGCGTGAGAGGCGCGATGAAATGTTGACAACGGTGTGGAATGCGCTACATTATAGAACTATGGCGCTACGGAGGTCAGAACAGTTGTGGCGCCTAGTCGCGCCTCATTTGATAAATGTTTGCTTTTTGTTCTCTGGTCGGTGTTGTGCTTACTTGGTTATATATCGTCTTGTTTTTGTCATATTCGTCTCTCCACTTATATCTTCTTTCACTTTCTTCTCTTTTCCTATCTCAATGGTTAGCTCAAAGACATATTGAAAATTTAACGCTATATTTGACTCAAAATAGAAATAAATTATTGACTCGATAAGTAAATAAATAAAAACTTACTATTGTGGGTTGCCTCCCGCACAACAATTAGTTTATTGTTGGTTAGCTCGACAATTTTTGTGAAGAATTAGGGATCCTTGGGTGCACCTTTTGCACCGTGGTCTTTTTTCTCCTTTGCTCATTCCTTCCTTACCATTGATATTCATTCACAGAAGTCCATCTACAATGTTAAACGTTGTATTGCGTGCAATGAGAGTTCAATGTTTCTTTGTGGCTAGTACGACATCATACATCAAGTGGAATACTACATCAAGTGGACAATTTAAGAGAGAGTTCACGAGGTGCAGGGAGTCACAATTGATTACTTTACTGACATTTTCTGATCCTTCCAATGAAGAAATCGAAGATGTTCTGCACGTAATACAACCCCGAGTATATCGCTAAATCAATTTGCGGTTGTTGGAGCCTTCATTGTGGTTGAGGTAACTAAGGCATTGTCTCTTATGTTTCCTTTAAAATTACCTGGCCCCGATGATTTTTCTGTGATCTTTTACCGAAAATCCAGGCATATTGTTGGTCCCAATGTTTTAAGATTCACGCTTGCAGTTCTCAATGATAGAATTCTTTTACAAGAGGCAAATTTCACTAACATTATTTTATTGACTAAGTGTAAGAAACTAGAAAATATGAAGCATTCCCTCCGATTAGCCTTCGTAATGTCTGTTTTAAAATCGCCTGTAAGGCTATTGCTAATCGAATTAAGCCTTTCTCAGTGATATTGTTTCTTTTTTACAGTCTGATTTTGTCAGGATTGTTTGATTACTGATAATGTCTTGGCTATGTTTGGAATGAATCATTACCTTAAAACAAAGAAGAGTAGGAAGAAAAGATTTATAACTCTTAAACTATATATGAGTAAAGCATATGATCGATTAGTGTGATCATTTTTGGAACGTGTATTGCTTAGAATAGGTTTTGAGAGTTCCTTTGATTCTTTGATCATGTTGAGTGTCAAATATGTCTCATATTCATTATTGGTGAATGGGTGTGAGTTAGGAAATATTTTTTCGGAAAGGAGTATTCACCAAGAAACCCTCTTTCTTCGTATCTATTTCTTTTTTTGTACAAAGGCTTTTTTGGGGTTGATTGGGGAAGGGAAGAATAGGGGCGCAATCAAGGGCATGTCTATTGCAAAAAATGCACCATCTATATCTCACTTAATGTTTGGTAACGACACTATGATTTTTTTAGGCGACTAGGGAGGCCACAATCGAGATTCTTAGGGTGTTGCGGCGATATGAGCTTGCCTCGGGTTAGATTATTAATTTGGAGAAATATGTGGTCGTTTTTAGTAAGAATATTGGGGAGGAGGTCGTGCTTGCAATTCAAGAGGTGCTGGGGTTGCGAGTGAACGATAGTCATGAGAAATATCTAGGAGTACATGCGGTTGTGGGAAAGACGAAGATTTTTGGTTTTATTCTCAATAGGGCTTGGGGATCGGTTTCAAGGGTAAAATGAACAAACTCTATCCACGGCGGGGAAAGAGGTGTTGTTAAAGTGTGTGGTGCAATGTTTTTCGATCTATGCAATGGGCATTTTTCGACTTCCAAATTTACTTCTTAAGGAGATTGAGATGATGATTTGCAAATTCTGATGGGGTGAGGGTGAAAATAAAAAAATACATTAGGTGTCGTGGAAATAAAAAATATACATAAGAAAATATATTGAAAACTTCTTAAAATTATATCTTCTTGTGTTCTTACTTCCGCTGCACATTATTATCATCAAGAAGATCACAATAGAGTTAAGGCAATTCCAGCTTAACTCTCAAAGTTGTTGTGTCAATCCACGATCCAAGATTTTCAATTGGCGTCAGAGCCAAACACGGAATACACTGGTGGTTTGGAGCTGATACAACACCATGGACAGTGTCAATCCTAATGCCAACAGGATTCAAGTTTTGGAAGGCTCCAATTATGCATACTGGAAGATCGGGATGAGGTCTCACATCAAAGCTATTGATATTCGAGCCTGGCAATCCGTGATCAATGGATACTCTCTTCCAACATTACCAAGAGATGGTGCAAGTGATCTAGTTCCAAAACCAGAAGCAGACTGGACAGCGGCAGAGGTAAGTCTCTATAACTCTAATGAAAAAGCTCTTAATGCTATCTTTAGTTGGGTTAATCATCACATGTTCAAGTTAATCCAGAACTGTACAAAAGCCAAACATGCTTGGGATATACTTGAATTACATTGTGAAGGAGATTCTGTTGTTAAAGATTCTAAATATAGACAACTGCTTTTGCAATTTGAAAAACTTGAGATGGGTGAAGATGAAAGTGTTGATAGTTATTTTGAGAAAATTCTTGATATTGCTAACCAATGTGAGAACCTAGGTTTTGCTATAACTAATCAAGAAATGGTTTATAAAGCGATGAGAACACTGTCATCTAAATTTGCTCTCAAGAAAATTGCAATGAGTGAATCTAGAAACCTTGCTAATCTACAGTTTCAAGTCTTGATGAATACTCTTAGAGAATTTGAGATGGAGCTTGCCTCACAACCTAGCAACACATGGGGTTGTTGCTTTAAGAGGTTTAAATCTTGACAATGAAAGTGATGATGATCTTGAAATAATTTCTTCAAATTATTGGAAAATTACTAAGAATTTCAATAAGCCGAATCTTAAAGGAAAAGGTAAAGAAAAAAATCTTAGTAGTAGTTCCCCAGGTTATAAGAAATTACCTCCTAAGTTTGTGAAGTACATGGCATCAAAACCTACTCCTTTAGAAGTTGATAAGTTAAAAGATGTTCAATGTTTTGAATGTAAAGGATATGGTCATATGGCTAATGAATGTGCTAACACTCTTAGAAAAGGAGGAAATTCTCATTGGGTTTGTGTAGATGATTTCAATGAAGATGACTTTAGTTCTGAAGAAGCTGAAGAACAATCAGAAGAGGTTCAAACTGCTGCGCTACTCACTCAGATTAACTGGACGCCAGAAGACTCCCTGAACTGCTTCGGATCTCAATGTTACCCCAACATTCAGGATCCAACATCAGAACAAGAGACCTTCTTTGTAGATTGGGATGAATATGATACTGATTCTGAACCTTATCTTGTGTCCTACTTTGATGAATCTAACTTTGATTGTTTTCATGGCACAGTAGATCTAGATTAAGAATACTTCTTTGAAGGTGAAATGTCCCAGGAGGAAATCATTGAAGACCTGAAGTCTATCTACCACAAACTGCTGCTTGAGAATCACAAACTCATCAAGAACAAAAAAAGCTTGAAGGAAGGGATTGGATGCATGAAGGAGATGCTGAAACTGTATGAGAAAGACTTTGACAAAACTGAAGCTGAGCTGAAAGAGGTAAAGGTAAAATTAGATAAAGCTGAACATACCATTGACAAATGGAACTCTTCTACATCTCTGCTTGATGAAGTGCTGAGTATGGAAAATCAAGGTAAAAATGGTTTGGGGTATGTTGAAAAACCTCCCTCTGAAGAAGTTAATTCTGCCTACTTGAAAGGTGGTTTTATCAAGGATAGCAATAACTTGAGTTGTGAAATCCCTTCCAACATTGTGAAAAAGCCTACTTTTATTTGCCAATATTGTTTTCAACCTGGTCACATTAAGCCTTATTGTAAAAAATATAAAATTGTGACTGAGAAGAAAACAGTAATTAATTACTTTCTGGGACTACAAGTTAGGCAGCTGGAGAATGGTATCTTCCTGAATCAGGAGAAGTATACAAGGAATCTGGTGAAGAGATTTGAGCTACAAGAGTCCAAGCCTTGCAAAACTCCTATGTCATCTTCAGTGAAGATAACAAAAGATGGCACTGGCAGCAATGTTGACCCAACATTGTACAGATCCATGATTGGTAGTTTGCTATATCTCTCTGCCTCTAGACCAGATATCATGTTTTCAGTATGTGTTTGTGCTAGGTACCAAGCTGAGCCAAGGCAATCTCACTTGATTGCTATGAAGAGGATTCTTAGATATATCTCTGGAACTTCACCTTTAGGCATTTGGTATTCTTATGACACTAACGCTAACTTGGTTGGTTTCAGTGACTCTCACTGGGCAGGTGATATGGATGACAGGAAATCCACAAGTGGGGGCTGTTTTTATTTGGGGAATAATTTGGTCTCCTGGTATAGCAAGAAGCAGAACTGTGTTTCATTATCAACTGCTGAATCAGAATATGTAGCAGCTGGCAGCTGTGTTACCCAACTTGTGTGGCTCAAACACATGCTTTCAGATTATGGGCTAGATAGTGATACACTTCTCATGTTTTGTGACAATCTAAGTGCCATAAGTATCTCTAGGAATCCTGTCCAACATTCTAGAACTA
This sequence comes from Linaria vulgaris, assembly GCA_948329865.1. NCBI lineage: Eukaryota > Viridiplantae > Streptophyta > Magnoliopsida > Lamiales > Plantaginaceae > Linaria > Linaria vulgaris. The sequence continues at coordinate 115,407,026 of OX415250.1, read as the reverse complement.
AGCATATAGACATAAGGCATCATTTCCTGAGAGATATGGTAGAGGAAAAAGTGATCAACATTGAACATATTGAGACAACTAATCAGCTTGTTGATATGTTTATAAAACCTTTAGATAGTGAGAGATTCTTCAGCTTGAGGAAATCTCTTGGCATGTGCAATATGTGGAAATGTTGAGGAAACCAGTGTTGACATAACACCACTGTCTAGCACTGATATATTGGTTGTGGTGTAGTAGGTATTCTGTTGTTTTGTTTTGTTGAATTCATTTCCTTGTGAGTCTCATTTAATCATTGTTTTGTCAGTTTTGGTTTGTGTGGTTGAACTCTGTGATTAACAACTCTTTCTAGTTATCAGTTTCACATATTTGTTTTGAAAAAGTAATAAAACTCTTCTGTTTGTTTGAGGTTGTGATAGCCTAACATATGAAGAACCTGGGGTACACAAAGTTCACTACTTTGATGTCTATTCAGTGGTGTCTTATTCATATGGAAGGCGTACAGGACATGTGGAGAAGCTGGGGTGCATAATGTTGACAGCTTCACTGTTACTCAGTTGTGCTTATTTACATGTTCCTGTTTGTTTTGCCAAGGAACACATGAGGGTGATCCTTTCTACTAGGGTGTTTGAAGTTTAGATTTCTTACATTTAGTAGCACTGATCACTTGGTGATTCTCTTCAATGCAGGTTGGTAAACAAGTATGCATAAGGAATTGGGGTGTTGGGGTGCATGATAAATGAATTGCCAACATTCAAGGCCTTTGTACTTGCCTAACTTGCTGTTGTTAATGTTGTTACTAGGGTGTGTGGAGTTCAGGCTGCCCTCATTCAGTAGTGACATTAGCTTTGTATTTAGCAACCTTCAGTTTTTGGTGCAGATGAGTTATGGAATTAATAAACATTATAAAGAGATGTGTGATGTGCTGGTTTGAGGAGTTTTTCATTTGTGTTTACCATCTGCCTATTTGACATTGTATTGTTGCATTCATGTAGAACTGCATATTTTTCTTTCTCGTTGTTGAGTTGTGTCGGTCTAGGTTTAGGGGGAGTATAACTCATGTGTTGAGGCATACAATTGGGTGACATACTGCAAGTGACACACTTTTCTGTGACTTTCTATTCTTATCTCTGGAAGTGAATTTTTCCTTGAATTCATAACTGCTTATCTATGTCTGTTTCTTGTTATCTATGTTGCTTACTCGTGATTTTGATCTGAACAATATGTCTAAGGTACTTACTTGCTATATTGGTTAAGTTTCAGATGTATTTTTCGATGTATCTCAAGCTCTCACATGAATTTGCCTTGGTGAAGCCTGTACCTCCACCTTCAGGTTTGAATGTTATCGAATGTTATCCCAACATTGTGCACTGCCGCAGGCCAACATTGAAAACAGGAACTTATAAGTTTTCTAATTTCTGAAAACCGCTCTGGTTACCTGTCACTTAAACATCAAAGCGTGTGCGCGGGAAAACATAGTGGGAAGTTTTTATTTGGTTCAAATTTTGTAACTGCCCATTAACATTCATTCTCCTTCCTTATTCACGGTTATTTCAAAAATCAAAACCCTATTCCCCTTAATTGTGCTTGCAATTTTTATATTTGTGCTTACTCTGCAAAATTACTCTCGCAACTCTCAAATTCTCTCAATTTTCTCTGCAAATTCTCTCAAAACTTCTCTACTAACAATGGCAAGCAAGTCTCCCATGCAAACTCTTGCAGATGTTGCCCTGGGAAGTGAACCCGCTGTCGCACGCACTCGTTCACACACTAGAGGTGTTGTTGCAAGGACAGTTGATGCTCATGTTGCTGCTAAAAGGAAGGCGTTTCCCTATGTGCGACGAGGGAAGAAGTCCAAACAGGGAGAATCGACCTCCAATGTTGAGCCAACTGTTGATTCAACCACTCCCATCACCAATGAACCTGAAATTGAGGTAAACACTGCTGAACCCAACCCTGAATTTGATGCTGATATAACTGTTGAGGGGGAGGGTAGTGGATCTGCTAAAAAATCTGTGGAGAAATCCGTGGATAAGTCTTTGAACAAGATGGTGAGAAAGTGGATTAGGGCTGAAAAGAAAAAGAACAAGGGTGCTGGAGAGAAATTGAAAACTATGTCTGAGACTGCTAAGGCAAGGGCTGAGGCCAGAAAGAGACATGTGGAGAGATTAGCTAGGAAGAGGGATGCTGAAGCCGAAAAGAAAGCTGAGGAAGAGAAGAAGGCTGCTACTGCTGCTGCTGAGAGAAAGAGAAAAGGTAAGCAAGCGATGGAAGAGGAAGTAGAGGTGTTGGATGTTTAGGATGAAGAGGAAGAAGAGGAGGAGGAATAGGAGACCGAGGAGGAGCAGGATGTTGCTGCTGATGTTAGGGCAACATCAGGAACATAGGAGTACACAGATGGGCTATATGTGGTCTATCTTGATGATGAGGAGGCTACTTTTCTCCTTACTATCTTTCACAAGAATTGGAGAAGAAGTGGGATTCCTTCAAATGAAGAGAGATTCACACTGAAAGAGCTGTAGAGATGGCCAGCTTCAAAGAAAACAAGGTGATGGACTTGCTTGAGGCAAGAGGGTTGCAACAATCAGTGATGGAGCTGAGTGACTATGCTCCTGAGATTGTCATGGAGTTCTATCTGAATCTCTCCAAGTGGATCAGGGACTACAAATCTCCAAATTTGGAAAGGCTTGGGTAAGGGGGAGAGTTTTCAACATTGAACCCTACACCATCAGTAAGATCTGTGGCTTCCCTACTGCCGATGAATCTGAGGACCCCTATTTTGATGATGTGATTGAAGACTTGACTGGAGGGTTGGTCAAAATCTGGAGAGATGCTCTGCCAACCACAAAACTCACCTTCTTTAGTGCTGTCTGGCACAAGATAGCTTGCTTCAACTAGCTGCCAAGCAAGAATGTGACTATACTCACCAAGGAATCAACACTTCTGGTGTACAAAATCAAGAATGGGCTAGCTTTGAATATGGGGGAGAGGATTTTGAAGTCGATGTCTGAAGTTGCTGGAAGGAAGAATGGCATACTGCTTTTTCCCTCACTCATCTGTAAAATCCTTAATAAGCAAGGATTGAAGACAAGTGTCACTGTGGGCTGGAGGAAGAATGATATTGAACTGATAATTCTCCCAAGCTACTTGTCTGTATCAAGAGTGAGAGACCTTCCATGGAACCCAAAAGGAGTGGTGAGACCAAGGGCTGAAAAGAAGAAGGCTCATGAGTTTGCTGGAACTTCAGTGCCTATGTCCAAAGAAGAAGACTGCATGGTCATAACCTCTACTTTTGTGGATCATATGCTGAACTGGTACAGGGGGCGTATTGCTGATACTCAGAGAGAGATTGAGGAGAGGAAGGAGCACCTCAAAGAACTAGAGGATATGGTGAAAAATTTGGAGAAACTCCCTTCTTCACAAAAAAAAAGGAGAGTAGTTCCAATTTTAAACTTTAATCTTCTAGTTTATGTTTTGTTTCTTAATAACTGCTAATATCTTTGGACTGCTGGTACATTTATCTCTAATTGGTTTTATTTGATCAAGGGGCTTGTCCTTGATATTTAGATATGGCCTCTAACTCTAAGTACTACTGTTGAACTGCTCTAACTGCTATTACTTATGAAAATACATTTTGAACTGCTTGTCTGGTTAACCTTCTGTGCAGGAAACTCACTGGTTTCAATGTTGAGGCAACATTGATGAATGTTGAGGTCTGAACATATGTACATATGTGGATGTAGTGATGACCTTAATGCTTGTCTTTGTTAATTTAACTTTGAATATGTTAGCTTGTATTGAGGGGGAGCAGTTTAGTAGTTTAATTTGTTTCTTGTTGATTCTAACTTTCTGGATATAAGACTTGATTGGATCAGGTGATGGTTTTGTGAAGAAAGGTAAAAAGGGGGAGATTGAAAGTGCAGGGCTTTCTGGAATCAATGTTAGACGATGCAATGTTAGACGATGTTGGGTTAACATTGAGGATAACATTGAAAGCCGGGAGCTTGTGCGAAAACTGCTCTTTAGTTGCCAAAATTAAGTTTTGCCTTTATTCACATATTAACCAAGCTCCACGGTTTTAGTTGTTTATGTTTATGTCCAGGAAGGTATCTTAATCATAAGGAAGAGCTATCGAAGATTCCTTATTTGAAGTTTCCATAATTTAAGCTTTGTTGAATAAGTCAACTCCACACGATTTGAAAAGAAGGAAACAAGCTAGCTGTTCTCTGCGACGTGATCTTTCCAAGATTCTCCGAATTGAAGAAGATGCGTTACCTTGTTAGACCAGTAATGATGGAAACACATATTCAGGAAAGATATTGAGTTCACGAAGAAGGCAAATTTCAACAAGGAAACAACAAGAGTTACCAAAACTGTGAACAACACATATTGGCGTGCAAGACTCAAGAAATCTATAAAAGATGTGAAGTTCATCAAGATGAAGACAAGACAATCGTGCTAAACAATCCAAGAGATTAATCATTCTTTGTATTGTCTTCGTCTTGTTTTGCGAAGTTTTTGTATCAACTATTTAAGTCTAGTTCATAGAAGTTAAGTAGTTCGTACTTGTCTGCGTCGTTGAGTCCGATCAACAAAGAGCGTGAGTGAATTGTTGTGAGGAACGTTTTTTGATAAAACCTTTATGGTTATTTGGCCTAAGGCTCGGAAGTTTTTAATAATATTGAAAACTTCTTAAAATTATATCTTCTTGTGTTCTTACTTCCGCTGCACATTATTATCATCAAGAAGACCACAATAGAGTTAAGGCAATTCCAGCTTAACTCTCAAAGTTGTTGTGTCAATCCACTATTCAAAATTTTCACGAAGTATTCACGGAGTAATTGTGGTTGTGAATGCGGGTATGCGCTAGAGAGTATGAAATGGCAAAAACTTATCAATATAGGGGGTCTATTGGCTTCCTCGACCTAATATTACACCGTGCAATGCGAAGTTGGCTAATGCTAAAGTTTCTTCTCTTATCTACTTGGATACCAGGGGTTGGGATGTTGAACGGTTTCAGGGCATTATTTTGCTAGTAGATGTAGATACTATCCTCTATATTCCTCTTTTTTTTTTGATGAAATAAGGGAATAACAGAAAATTACATCATGTCTTTAACGACTAAGTCGTTAATAAAGCTAGAAGGAGGTACATCCCATAGGATGAACTCCTCATTACAAATATGATGCATTTTACACAATGCATCAGCAATACTATTAACATATCTAGGAATCCAATGAAAAGAGGAGTTCCACTACATTTGTAGCAACTTCTGACATTCTTCTACCAAAGTAGTGAATTGAGGGATAGGAGTAACTTCCTTAGTGATCAGTTTATAGACTATGAGACGGTCTACTTCCACTTCTATATTGCATATCCTTCTATTCCAGGCCATCAACAAACCTTCCTTGAGAGAAATAAGTTATGCGTCATCTACAGAGGGAGAAACTAGCTTCCTCAGAAAACCACTGATCCATTTACCATCATCAGACCTCAGAACTCCTACACTGCTACCAGCATTAGTCTCCTGGATAACACTGCCATCTGTGTTCAGTTTACACCAACCTTGATTTGGTTTAGACTATTTCTTTTGCCTCTGGTTCTGCAATCCTTTCCTTCTGCCCAAGAACAACTCCTAACTCAGTTGTTTTATCTTGAAAATTCTGCCTTGCATGGTCGTTTCCTTGTTATGAAAGACTCTATCATTTATGTAAAGCCAGCACTGCCAAATAGTTGACATAAAGATCCATTTTCACTGGGCCTTTGGTGTGATCAGGTTCCTGAGCTGAAGACTCTCAAGATTTTTATGAATCCACTGATCATCAGCAACACCATCAAACACTGCTAAATCCTCAGGGTGAACAATCTTCAACCATAAGGTTCTAGCTTCCTTGCAGTGTCTAACCAAATGTAAGCATGTTTCTTCTTCAAAGTTACATAATGTGCAGATGGGAGTTGGAGCTGCAAATCTCTTGTATCTCATTGAATTTGTAGCCAATCTTTCTTGGATCAGAAGCCACAAGAAGTGTTGGAACTTGTTGCTCATGTCAACATTCCAGACCCAATGAATCTTAGAAGGTAGAGTACCTGAACTTGAATGTCTCTGCTGGAATAATTTGTAGGCTGATTGACAGGTGAACTCTCCAGTAGATGTCCTATTCCAGATAATTGAATCCTCCTGTTTTGAAAGAAGAATCTTTCTGTTTTGAATATCTTCCTGAATAATCTGAGGGATAATAGTAATAAGATCATCCAGTCTCCACTCATTATTCTGGTCCAGCATATCAGATAGAGTAAGCTTCTTTTCTGTATCATGAATCTCAATTCCTTCCTCACTAAGGCAACCATTTCCTCTCTAGTTATCATACCAGAAAGAGATCTGAGTTCCCTTCCCCACTTTCCATCTTAAATGGGGTTTCATTAACTCCACACACTTGATGATACCTTTCCAAGTGCTACTATCAGTGGGTTTGACAGCATATTGGGAAAGCTTATCTTCCTTCAAATATTTATCCTTCACCAATGTATACCATAAGGAATTCTCTTCTTTCAAAATTTTCCAAGCCAGCTTACCCAGCAGAGATTCATTAGCAGTTCTTGACACTCTCAGCCCAAGCCCACCTTCTTTTTTTGGCTTGATCACCTTCTGCCAATTCACTAAATGCATATTGTCTGCCTCATAATTAGTAGACCAGAGGAAATCTCTATTGTGCTTATCTAATCTTTGGCACACATGTTCTGGAAGATAAGTAGATTGCATAGTGTAAATTGGCTGAGCAGATGAAACAGAAGCAATAAGTGTATCCCTTCCTGCTAGAGTTAAAAGCTTACTCTTCCATGAGTCAAATCTACCCAGGATTCGATCAAAAAGATCTGCAGTATCTACCCTTGATGTTCTACCATGGACAAGTATAATTCCCAAATACTTCCCCAAATTAGGGGTCTGATCAAAACCCAAAGTGTCACAGATGTGTCTCTTAAGATTAGCACCCTGGCTTCTTGAAAAGAACACCTTGGATTTTTGATAGCTCACCTTCAATCCAGAAGTTGTGCAGAACTTGTCAAGAGTTTTTTTGATAACTTTAGCATTTCCAGCAGTGGCTAAACCCATGATGATAAGATCATCAGCAAAGAATAGATGGGATAAATGAGGGTCACCTCTGCATGGAATCAATGGTCTCCATTTGCCTCTCTGAACCTCCTCTTGAATCAGATAAGACAGTCTATCCACACACAACACAAAAAGATAGGGTGATTAGGGGTCACCCTGTCTTAACCCACATTTATGTTGAAAAGGTTCCAAGGGAACTCTATTCCACAGGATTCTTGTGGAAGCACTTCTAACACAGAACATTGTTAGCTCAACCATGGAGGAGGGAAAGTGGAAAGCTAAGAGTGTTTCTTCTAAAAAATCCCAGCTTATACTGTCATAAGCTTTCTCTAGGTCTAGTTTCATAATCATAAATCCTTTCTTGTTCTTCTTTTTTGATCTGAGAGAATGCAGGACTTCTTGAATCACACTGATGTTGTCTTGAGTACTTCTATCTTTTATGAAACTAGCTTGAGTTGGGGCCACTAAATTTGGCATAAGATGTCTCAACCTGTTGGTAATACATTTAGTAATCAGTTTGTAAATGACATTGCACAGAGAGATGGGTCGGAATTGAGAAATGCTCTCTGGAGATTGACTTTTAGGAATCAGGCACATAAAAGCCTCATACACTTGTGTGTCAAAGGATCTATTATGAAATACATCCTTAACAAAAGAAACCACTGACTGTTTTATCCAATCCCATCCTTTCTGATAGAAACCGGCATTATTAAGACCATCTGGACCAGGAGCTTTCAATTGATTCATTGAAAATATTGCTTCTTTGATTTCACTAGTGTAAATCATAGCTCCAAAATGAACCTGTTCTTCAGGGGACAGTTTCATTTGTAATCTGGAAGTAGGACGTATGATAGCTTGTGAGAAATCTGGGGACAAGCTATCACCAGCAAACAAACCTGAGAAATAATCCAAAGTATGTTCTTGAAGAAGCTACCGGGGACATTCACTAATTGATGGGAACACTATCAGTTAATTCCCAAGCTCCTGATATTTTCAGTCTAGTGATCAGGTTCCTTCTCCTCCTAACCATAGTAGTTCTATAAAAGAACTTGGTATTCCTATCTCCTTCTCTGGTCCAATTTACCCTTGACTTCTGTAACCAGAAGATTTCTTCTTGCTTCAGTATCAAATTAAATTCCTGTAGAAGCTCTTCTTCAAGATTACTGAGATAAGAATTTGGTCTAAAGCTCAGAGATTTCTGAATTCCCCCTAATCTTGCTAACAAAGTTTTCTTCTTATGAAAAATATTACCAAGCTTCCTTTGTTCCAAGGTAGAAGGTTTCTAGGAACCTCCTGAATTGTTGTCAATAAATCAGAGTTGTCATTCCAAATTTTCTGTAAAAGCTCAGAACATTTAGGATTTAAGTGCCACATGTCTTCAAATCTAAAAGGTTTCTGAGCTCTTTGTCTTCTCCTACCCATGCACCAAGTAATAATGGGGTGATGGTCATTGTAGGTTCTAGGTAGATTCTCCACTTCTGCTGTATTGAACAGATTCATCCAAGCTTCATTAGCCATGGCTCTATCCAGTCTTGCTTGAATGAGAGCTCCATTTTTCCTATTATTGGTCCAAGTAAACTTAGGGCCAACATAACCAAGATCAGTCAGATTACATTGGACCATGAAGTCCCTAAAGAATTGTAATCTGCTAATAGTCCTTATTCTTCCCCCTCTCTTCTCATGAGCATACTCAACCTCATTGAAATCCCTTGTAACAAAACAAGGCATAGGATGATCCTTGGACATTTTCACCAGATCATCAAAGACTTTAATCTTAGAAGTTCTCTTAGGTTGAGCATATACTCCAGTGAGTCTCCACTTATCCATGTTACTAGGTTTGATTATTGCAGAGATTGCTTGGTAATCAACATCCACAATCTCCACCTCTACATCATAATCATTCCATAACATCCACAGACCACCAGCCATACCTTATGTGGGTGCTATCTGATAATTATTATAACCCAGATATGGAACTATATTCCATACTTGTTCTTCTGAAACTCTAGTTTCAAGAATAAATATAACAGTAGGATTATGAATCCTTACAAAATTTCTGAAGTTGCTGTGAAACTCTTCATCACCAGCCCCATGATAATTCCATGAAATTACTCTCATACTTAGATTATACAAGTGAAATGGTTCCACAGAATTTTCAACTGGAATCCTGTTCCATTGTGCCAGCAGCTGATTCATAATCTCCATTGAGAGACTTTGCTGTCTGATGCTCTCCCATGGGGTGAGTTCTGCTCTCTCCCTCCATATGTGGTCTGCATCTATGTGCTCCTCTCTGTGGACTTGCAGACTGATCTCCCAGATGGTCCCTGGGATTGTCAAGACTGAGGTTATTCGATCCCAATGGGTAATATCTTGAGTTATTGCTGGTGCCACAAACTGGGACTGTCGAGTGATGAAGTCCCAAGGGTTGATCCAGTCCCAAGGATCCAATTCCAGGGCATTCTCCATGATGTTAAATGATACCCGGCGTTGATGTTACTACACAATCAACAAGGTCTACAGAATCTAATGTTTCTTGTGAATTTTCTGAAGTCAGAATACCAAAAGGGTTAAAGTTCTGACTTTGAACCGTTCCTAACTTTTGAAAAGTAGTGGAGACTTTTGGTAATCTTTTAAACTTAGTAACGCGATTTTCTTGGTATTAACCGTTTCTAGTCTCAGAGAGGGATTCAAGTAGGCGGGTAAAATCCTTCTATTATGGGACATCAGAGATGGGGATTCACCAGGATTCTCAATCACTTTACTTTTGGACATCACAACAGGAGAAATACTAGGATTCCTAGGCTTACGACTTCCTGGTGCCATTTCTTTAGTGTTCTTCACTGACTTAGGATACTTAGGGGTGATATTGGAGTTAACTTACTCCCTAACGCCAACTGATATGCCTTTCTTTTTGCTGACCAACATCGAACTTCCATAATCCTTTGATTTAGCTTTCTCTAGAATCCATTCTTCCTTCTTTTCAGTAGAAGATTGGTTCTTCTGATCATTAACCTGTTCACCAGTATCCATACCTTCATTCTGGGATTTACTGATAGAACATTCACTTTTTATATGACCAATCTTCCCACAATTGTAACAAGGGGAAGACACATTCTCATAAACCACTTGGTAAACATTGTTATCAATCAATAAACCAACTTCTAAGGGTTGATCAGTGCGGATTTGAACACAGAATCTTGCAAAGTTCCCTCTTGTGGCATTAAAGATATTACCATCGATCTTAATAGGTTCTCCAATGCAAGAGGCAATAGCCTGAATCACTGCCTCCCTTAAGTATTCGATTGACAGATGAAGAATCCTTACCCATGTGATTGAACTTTTTAATTCATCTTTCCCTGGACAAAAGTTAGGAGTCCATTTGCTAACACTCATGAAGTGTCCTGCTAGTTGCCAAGGGTCTTCCGTGAGGATGAAATCCCTCTTAGCTTCAGAGAGTCCTTTGATGCAATAACAACCATGTCCTAAATCAACTAGGACAAATTCATTGTGGAGCTTCCATATGATATCCAACCTTGATTGAAGAGTTGCATAATACCACGGTTTGCCAGTGATCCTGATGATGATTGCATGATCCCATTCATCCTTCAACTTATCCTTTAATCCTTACAAAATATGAACTTGTTTGATAGGAATGATTTCATCAGGCGACTTGATTTCAATGAATTGTCGTTCCTCAGCAGTTTTACTGGTGTCTATACGAACATCTTTACTCTTCACTCTTGGTGCAACCACATTAGCATAAGAGTTTGGTAGTGGAAAAACATTGACATTTGCATGCAGGGCTGGAAATGCCTTACCAAATTCAGACATATCAGGAGATTGTCTTGCTCTCTTTTGGACTCTTCCTCGAGTATCATTCCCTTGGGTTGATTTGAAAACATAAGGATCATTAGACGATATGTTTGGTGGCGGCGGTGGCGGCGGAGAATGTTCTTCCATTTCCGACAGAACAGTTACCATGACAGTTAAGCTCGGTTTTTTGGAACTCCGAGAATTGTGGAGAGAAAAAAACGGTTTTCACTTTTTCAAATGTTTATTTTTCTCTATATTCCTCTTGGGAGTGGGGAGATTGTGGATAAAAATATGTGGCACAATAATCCTAATGAAAAAAATTCTATTAATAGTGAGTATTTTGTGATACTTCAACAAGGGTTACATAAAAAAGACTATGAGGTGAGTTGTTATACGAGTGAAGTGCGGGATTGGCATTTTCTTTGTAACTTAAGAATTCCAAAAAAAATTAATATTTTCATGTGGCACTTGTGTCGGAATTGTCTTCCTACAAAATCTAACCTTGTTAGACAACATATTTCATCTGAGGCGCAATGCTTGGTGTGTGGGTGTGGAGAAGAAGATAGTTACCATTATTTTCATTCATGTCAAGTGACTAGACAAGTATGGGCGATATCGTTACTACCAACTAGATTGATGATTATGGAGTGAGAGTATGGTGAGATGTGGCTACGCGGAATCATTAAGGAGCAAGAGAAGAGTACGCTAGTCTTTATTTTGTGACTTGTTAGGCACTGTGGTATAATAGAAATAGGAGAACGAATGGGGAGGATGCTTTTACACCGGATAATGTTGTTTGTTTTGTACCGTCTTTTGTTAAGGCTGGGGCGAGTTGTGGTATAGCAAGGGAGGTGACTGCTGCGCATGTGGAGACTAATGGCTGGACTGAACCACCTGATGACTGGACTCTAAGTGATGCATAATTTGCTAATGTGTTAGACGAGGTTCAAGAAATCCTTGATCGCGAAAAGAAAATTTTATTTCAATGGTCGGGTAGAGAGGCGAATCAAGAGCGTACGAAATTGCTAGAACGGGGGTAGGGGTGTGCATTTGGATCGGATCGGATCGAATCAGATCGAATCGAGGCTGGAAGTGAATTTCGATCCTGGAGAAATGAGGATCGAAATCGAATCAATTTAAAACGATCCGATTCGATCCAAAATCATTCGATTTCGATCCAATTCGATTCGATTTCGATCCTTTTTTCTTTTTTTCTTATTTAATTTAATATCAATGGGACCAACCACAACATTCAAACAGAGTTACTGAATTACAAAATTCACTTTCATATGGTGAGAGAAACGTGTTACAAATTTACAATTGTATATGTTTCTCAAAGACAGAAACGTGGCATTCCAATGGACCAGGAAAAAGATGTTAGGTATGTGTATATATTAAAATATAATATTAACATTATATATTGAAATATCTTAGTAGCATTAATAGGCTTAGCTTTATAGATAAAAATATAATATTATATATATTATTATATATTTATTTATTTTTAAAAAATAAGATAAGTATTCGATCTGATTCGATTCTCAGCCTCTAAAATCGAGGATTGAATCAAATGGGGGTTCGATCCTAAGGCAAAAATCAAAAGTCGGATCAAATATTCGATCTGATCCTCGGATCGGATCATTCGATCGATTTTCACCTGATTCGATCGATCCGATTCTTTTTGCACAGTCCTAAACGGGGGTGGAAAATTCTTCATGGTTTAGTGAAAACGTGCATAGTTGTTAGTTTGCTTTGATTCTTGTTTTTTGTTTTCTTGTGCATTTTACGGTATTGCACGCCGAGACTTTCAGTTTTGTAGCTCGATAACTTTGTACGCTCGTCCGATTTTGTGGGGACTATTTTTATAAGAAGCTGTTTTTTACGTCAAAAAAAATAAAAAGTAGATAACACCTCTGTAGTGTATTTTCAAAGTTATACTATCTACAAAACTAATTGTCAAAACAGCACTATTTCAAAGATATTTGTCAAAATAACACTCTTCTGCCACATGTATTGTCATGTGTAAAAAGTTAATTATCAAACTAGCACTTTGCCCACAACTATTTGTCAAAATAACACTATTTTGAAACATATATTGCCATGTGTACAAATATTTAAGCTCTTTGTTTGGACTTTGTTAAAATTATGATAAGCCACAAATCCTTTTAGATATATATCATAAACCATTGAAATCATTAAATCAAGTTAATAGTTGATATTAAATGACAATAGGCATATTTGTTATAATGAAGTTAACAAGTATATATTTTCGTATAACTTATCTAGGTTACTACTGTAATGCATAGTAATCTTTCTTTTTCCAAACACTACAACAAAACAATAAAAATGCAAGAGAAATATTTCATGCAATAAAACTCATTTTTGATGTAATTGATCAGTTGCATCGCAACATTTTCATGCAATATTTCGTTGCATTGGACATCGTTGCAAGCAAATTGCATGGAAATATTGCGATGCAAAATACAATTGCATGGAAAAATTCAGTTGCATTAGAGAAAAGACTAAATCATAATATTTCGTTGTAATAAAGACTGCAAGAAAAAATCCAGTCGCAGTCTGTGTACTGCAATATAAAATTCCGTTGCAGGCTGCTTTATGCACAAAAGCAGATGCAGCTGTATGGCAGCTTGTGAGTGGTGCAGAGCTTGCAACGAAATTTTTCTTGCATTTGCTCCTGCAACCGAATTTTCAGTTGCATTTTTTATTCAAAGCAAATGATTTGCATGGCAAATTTTCGTTTCAATTGAACATACTGCAAGGAAACATTTCCTTGCAGTATATTTATGAAAATTCAGAAGGCAGTGTGGCGATATTTTGCTACATTCAAATTATTTCATTTTTTTTTCATTCTTTGTAATTAACTTAGTTATTGTTTATTTCCCAATTATAAATATTGTATTAGCCTTTTGTATTTATACATTTAGAAAATCCACATACGTGTAAATTTTGTAAAGTCAAATATATGTATAAACACATATGTGTATAAACATATTATTCTTATAAGTTTTTTGATATTTATAAATACATATTCATATGTTTCGTATAGCAATGTATGTATAGATTTCATATAATTACTAATTATAATGCTTCCTAAATAACAAGAAAAATAAACTTTAAAATTGTAATTTTAAAAAGGGATAAAAGCATCAAGTCCCCTGAACTGTTCACGTCTTTGCGACTTGCATCCTAAATAAATTTAATAAGCGTTTTGCCCTCTAAACTATGCACGTCTGCTCGATTTTCCCCTTTAGTGAATTTTCGGCCATTTTTGGCCGGGATATTTCCCGTTCGAGGTGTTTTTTCGCCTACTTTTTGTCATCAACTACCAAAATACATCTAGTAAAATACATATGAGTCGGGTAGGGGGGAATGTTCCAGTCAAAAATGGCCAAAAATACACTAAAGCGGCAAATCGTATTTTTGATCAAAAATTGCCGAAATACCCCGTTCAAGGTGTTTTCCCCCCAAATTTTTGTCATCAACTAGCATAATACATCTATAGTAAAATACATATAAGTCACGTAGAGGAGAATATTTCGGCCAAAAATGGTCGGAAATCCACTGAAGGAGCATATTGGACAGACATGCATAGTTTAAGTGCGAAAACGCTTATCAAATTATTTAGGGTGTAAATCGCAAAAACGTGCATTGTTCAGGGCGCTTGATGTTTTTATCCCTTTTAAAGATCTAGATGAAGAAGAGAGGAGAGGAGAGAATTTAAATGAGGACATGATGTGAAATGAATAAAATAATGCTTCCTCAATCTGACTAGATGTGCCCTGCACCCCTCTCACGTAACTACTACTCGACCTACCCATCTCGTAAAACTGCTCATGACCCCCTGTCGTGTATAGTGCAGTCATCTATGCTCGCTGATGTGTCGTACATTGGGAAAGATATTGGTAAGTATGCAACGACTCTGAACCCAGGTGGTACGCCCGTCCTTGAGGAGGAAGATGTGACGTTTCCACTCTATACACCCCTCCGTGCTAGCATATGCTATACACACGATGAGGCGAGAATGATCTAGATGGTTGCGTATACTATCTACTTGCTTGAAGAGGTGGTTGCGTATGCTGTGTGAATTGAGGAGGGGGTTGCGCATGCTGTGCAGGACTCCATCGCCATGTGGGTTGCGCACACTACCACATAAAACTAGTGGTGAGTGATTCTCGAGTGGAGGGTCAAGAGGGAACAACTTATTTACTCATTTAGTTCATCTGGCATCTCTAGCCTAAGTGAATCGGGTAAATTAAAGGGCTCGTGTCCTTTTTGTTCCGCACTACTCCTCCGGTGAGCATCGAAGCGCTTGGAATGCTCCCACTATACGATATCTTCAACGCCGACTGAGACCTCAAATAGGACTAACGCACATGTTTCATCGCAGCAACCATTTGGGCTTGGTGGCTATGCCTCCCTACTAGCTGCCTACTCGGCCATTTGCGCCATCTCTACATATGCGATGCCACTACTCAAGGCCCCACCCTTGTAGTACTTGTAAGACATCACCATTTTGAGTAGTAGGAATTTTCCTGAACTTTCTTTAAGGGTAGAGCTTTCAGCCAATTATCGAAGTCCCATGGAGGCCATTGACTCATGTCGGGCCCATGTGCAGTCCTGAGCTTCCAGAGGAATTTCCGCTCGAAAAACAATTAAGCAAAATTCACTAAGTGAATAGAGGTACATAGAATTTTTAACTTGTAAATTAAATTCATCGTATAAATATATTACTCAACCAGATTCCTCATATGTATCATTTACCCACTCCTCTTCTCCTTTGTCGTTTTTGTTTACTCGCTTGTATATCAACGTCAAAGACAAATCTTTAATCGTAACGCCCTATTTTTTTGCCCGTTTCGCAACACGATTAAAAAATTAATACGATAAACTAAATCTAAACTTATATAACATATTTGAAAAAATAATTAAACCACCAAATAAACATTTACATGTTACTCTGCCAAAGTCTGACACGAACGCCTCCCACCAAACAAGTTCTTCTTCTTTCCCTTGTCCTTATTTATCTTGGCCTTTTCACACATATTCCCGTGTTTCTACCCGTTCCAGTAATATAAGAAATCATCCTCATGGTTTTGTGGAATCCAGATACCGTGCTTGCGAAGCAAATTAGGGTTCGCAACTATCTTCTCCATATTCTCCTTAGGGTGTTCAAGCATTTTTATAACGCCTATTGCCAAGCCGCTCCCATGTGTCCCAAACATGCAAATCGTAGTCTTTGTCTCGCTGTTATTGGTCATGTACATTTTAAATAGTTGAAATGATTAAAATAAATCATAGAAAATAAATCATCATAGTTAAAAATGTTTAATATTTATTCTTATTTTTAATTAAGCACTTACGCAAAATTGTTTCCAGACTTTAGTACAAAATGGTTTCGGAAAGTCCTGGAATCTAAACCATGGGCCCTACACGGTTTCTTCAAAGTAGCTGAATAGACGAATTAATGGACGATTGGTTCCTTATCGATCCGAAATATGGACAAAATATGATCCAATGTCTATCATCGGGTTTCTCTAGAATAGGTGTCCTATTGCCCTGACCCCGATGATTTTTCTCCATGTTGCCATCAACGGGGGGCTGTGAGGGTCCTGCCTCGCCTGCGGCAAGAGACAACATCGTCCATACATCACCAGTAGACATTACGGGCAAAACTGTGTGCCTATTTGAACCTGAAGCGTGCGTCGAGCCACTAGGCGACTCGGTTGCTGCAGTGCTGGTAAATGCCATTGACTCTATCTCCACGACACCAAGAAAGACATACGGGTCAAACTCCGCCCTAGTAATCGGCATATCATCATCAAGAAGGGGGTTCCATTTGATGTATCGAGACTCTACATTGCGGATGACTACTAGCTGGTTCCTTCCCCTTGCCCCTCCCCTACCTCCTCTACCCCTATACGGTCCCTCGTCTCTGCATGCCATCTAAATTAACCAACAAACGTATCAATATAATCTACACTATATTTCAACCTCACAAAAATTTTAATCTTCACAAGTGAATCCTAATAAGAAATACATTTCATTCGACTTTCCACCCTATAGTTTTCTTCACTAACAAACAAATTTAATTAGATTTTCTACCCTATAATTTTCTTCACTAATAAACAAATAATTACATTTTCTACTCTATAGTTTTCTTAACTCACTAGATATTCGAAAATAACCCCAAAACTTCTAATTAATAATCATATTTCTACAATAAAGTTCATATAAATTACATTTTAACCTCACAAAAACTTTAAACTTAACAACTGAGTCCAATTTTTTATTCAACTACACTTTTAATCCCGAAAATTCTTCTAACATTCAAAGTAACCAATAAAGTTCAATCTTTTCTAAGAACCAACATAAAACAACAATAATCATACAACTAAAACATAAAACAACAATAATCAACAAGCATAATCACGAAACTATGGAAATCATTCGAAATAATAAACTTTACACTTGACAATTGAGTTCTAAAATTTTATCAAGTACACATTTACCCCAAATCCTTTGTTAAACTACAATTTGAGCCCTAAAACCACAACTTTTGAAAACTATCACAAATTAATTTTAAAAAACGTAACCAACATAACAACATAATAATCAAACCCACACGAACATATAACTAATCACAATATCGAGGACAATGTTTGGAAAAATCGAAACAAGTATGACACTTTGAAAATTGACATATAAAATTAACGCACTACATGAATAAGGGTTTTTAGCTAGGATTAAATCCGTAGCCAAAAACCCCATTTTCCGTAGCCAATAGTCATTGGCTACGGGTATCCGTAGCCAATGTCCGTAGGAGAAACCCTCGTAGGGGATAGTCATTGGCTACGGATGGCTGTAGCAAATGACTATTGGCTACAGAATATTCCGTAGCCAATAACAGAAGACCAAAATGCCCTTTCACTATTGGCTACGGAACTTTCCGTAGCCAATGATTATTGGCTACGGATACGTTCCGTAGCCAATGGGCATTGGCTACGGAAACGTTCCGTAGCCAATAATTATTGGCTACGGAAAGTTCCGTAGCCAATACCATTAATATTTTTTTTTTAATTTTTTTCAGCAAATTATGGGCGACGGAATATTTCGTCGCCAGTACTTTTTTTTATATCCGTCGCCAATAATATTCGTAAATATAAAAAAAACAATTTTTAATACATTTTAATTATATTTTTTAATTATATATGAAATATTCGTAAAATTTAAAATTTTATATGTAATATTCGTAATATTTTTAATTATATATGTAATATTCGTAATATTTTTAATTATTTATGTAATATTCGTTATATTTTTAATTATAATGGTAATTTTCATAATATTTATAATTATATATGTAATATTCGTAATATTTTTAATTATATATTTAATATTCGTAATATTAAATGGAATGTAGTAAATATAAAGATGGTTAAATATCTTGGAAATTATATGAATTGAAGACTTAATTTAAATATTGAAAGGTAGAAATTGTAGGAAAAATTTATGGTGGAAGGTAGGATTTATGAAAGAGTTGTAGGAATGTGTTTATGATTGGAAGAGTTGGGTATTTATAGAATAGACCATGACTATTGGCTACGGAATAATCCTTAGGCAATAGTCATTGGCTAAGCAACAATCCGTAGCCAATACTCATTGCCTACGGAATATTCCGTAGCCAATAGTACTTGGCTATGGAATATTCCGTAGCCAATAAAATAGTTATTGGCCACGGAACAATCCGTAGCCAATAATCATTACCTACGGAATATTCCGTCGCCTATAGTATTTGTTTTTTCTTTTTTTGTATTTATTGTGTATTTTTATACAACTTTTGAATAATTACATTTTTTCCCGAAAGTTCGTTTATGGTCTTTTGAAACTTTATTTTTATAAAATTCGTGGAAACACACTAATAAATAGTTTAGAAGTGTTTGGTGAAAGAAGAAATGGAATCGAGTTTGTTTTACGACTTTTGAATAATTATATTTTTTTCCCCGAAAGTTCGTTTATGGTCATTTGAAACTTTATTTTTTATGAAATTCGTGGAAACATACTAATAAATCGTTTAGAAATGTTTGGTGAAAGAAGAAATGGAATCGGGTTTGTTTTACGACTTTTGAATAATTACATTTTTTTCCCCGAAAGTTCGTTTATGGTTTTTTGAAACTTTATTTTTTATGAAATTCGTGGAAACACACTAATAAATAGTTTAGAATTGTTTGGTGAAAGAGAAATGGAATCGGGTTTGTTTTACGACTTTTGAATAATTACATTTTTTTCCCCGAAAGTTCGTTTATGGTTTTTTGAAACTTTATTTTTTATGAAATTCGTGAAAACACACTAATAAATAGTTTAGAAGTGTTTGGTGAAAGAAGAAATGGAATCGAGTTTGGTTTACGATTTTTGAATAATTACTTTTTTTTTCCCGAAAGTTCGTTTATGGTTTTTTGAAACTTTATTTTTTATGAAATTCGTGGAAACACACTAATAAATAGGTTAGAAGTGTTTGGTGAAAGAGAAATGGAATCGGGTTTGTTTTACGACTTTTGAATAATTACATTTTTTTCCCCGAAAGTTCGTTTATGGTTTTTTGAAACTTTATTTTTCATGAAATTCGTGAAAACACACTAATAAATAGTTTAGAAGTGTTTGGTGAAAGAAGAAATGGAATCGAGTTTGTTTTACGACTTTTGAATAATTACTTTTTTTTTCCCGAAAGTTCGTTTATGGTTTTTTGAAACTTTATTTTTTACGAAATTCGTGGAAACACACTAATAAATAGGTTAGAAGTGTTTGGTGAAAGAGAAATGGAATCGGGTTTGTTTTATGACTTTTGAATAATTACATTTTTTCCCTGAAAGTTCGTTTATGGTTTTTTGAAACTTTATTTTTAATGAAATTCGTGAAAACACACTAATAAATAGTTTAGAAGTGTTTGGTTAAAGAAGAAATGGAATCGAGTTTGTTTTACGACTTTTGAATAATTACTTTTTTTTTCCGAAAGTTCGTTTATGGTTTTTTGAAACTTTATTTTTTATGAAATTCGTGGAAACACACTAATAAATAGGTTATAAGTATTTGGTGAAAGAAGAAATGCAATCGAGTTTGTTTTACGACATTTGAATAATTATATTTTTTTTCCCGAAAGTTCGTTTATGGTCTTTTGAAACTTTATTTTTTATGAAATTTGTGGAATCATACTAATAAATAGTTTAGAAGTGTTTATGAAAGAAGAAATGGAATCGGGTTTGTTTAACGACTTTTGAATAATTACATTTTTTCCCCGAAAGTTCGTTTATGGTCTTTTGAAACTTTATTTTTTATGAAATTCGTGAAAACATACTAATAAATATTTTAGAAGTGTTTGGTGAAATAAGAAGTGAAATCGGGTTTGTTTTACGACTTTTGAATAATTATATTTTTTCCCCGAAAGTTCGTTTATGGTCTTTTGAAACTTTATTGTTTTATGAAATTTGTGAAAACGTACTAATAAATAGTTTAGAAGTGTTTGGTGAAAGAAAAAATGGAGTCGGGTTTGTTTTACGACTTTTGAATAATTACATTTTTTCCCCAAAAGTTCGTTTATGGTCTTTTGAATTTTTTTTTTTATGAAATTCATGGAAACATACTAATAAATAGTTTAGAAGTGTTTGGTGAAAGAAGAAATGGAATCGGATTTGTTTTACAACTTTTGAATAATAACATTTTTTTCTCCAAAAGTTCGTTTATGGTCTTTTGAAATTTTATTTTTTATGAAATTCGTGGAAACATAATAATAAATAGTTTAGAAGTGTTTGGTGAAAGAAGAAATGGAATCGTGTTTGTTTCACAACTTTCGAATAATTAAATTTTTTCACCAAAAATTCGTTTATCGTCTTTTATAATTTTATTTTTAATGAAATTCGTGGAAACATACTAATCAATAGTTTAGACCGTCTTTGGTGAAAGAAAAAATAGAATCGGGTTTGTTTTACGACTTTTGATTAAAACATGAAATAAAACTGAATTCGAATAAACTTAAACAACCAAATTAAAATTCTTACATGCCGAGAAAAAATTGTACACACCAAACTAAACAGAATAGTAAACATTACAACAAATCATAATATAATATTAAGTAAACAACAAATTAACAACTCGGGCCCGTTCCATCAATGTTGTTCATAGTAGGAAATAAGTTGTTCGAAATATTAATATTACCATTGTTGAGTATGTCAAAAGGGGGTTGCATTATTAACAACTCGATTCCATTTCTTCTTTCACCAAACACTTCTACACAATTTATTGGTATATTTTCTCGAATTTCATGAAAAATAAAATTAAAAGGGACGATAAACAAACTTTCGGAGAAAAAATGTAATTAATCAAAAGTCGTAAACCAAACTCGATTCCATTTCTTCTTTCACCAAAGCCGATCTAAACTATTTATTAGTTTGTTTCCTCGAATTTCATTAAAAATAAAATTACAAAAGACGATAAACGAACTTTCAGGGAAAAAATGTAATTAGTCGAAAGTCGTAAAACAAACTCGATTCCATTTCTTCTTTCACCAAACACTTCTAAACTATTTAATAGTATATTTCCTCGAATTTCATAAAAAATAAAATTTCAAAAGACAATAAACAAACTTTTGGGGGAAAAATGTAATTAATTAAAAATTGAATTAAAATACACACAAAATACTAAAAAAGAAAAAAAAAATGGAATATGCATTACCTACGGATTTTTCGTAGGCAAAGACTATTGGCTACGGAATATTCCGTAGGGAAAGATTATTGGCTACGGAATTATTCCGTAGCCAATGACTATTGTATTGCCTACGGAATATTCCGTAGCCAAAGACTATTGGCTACGGCTTCTAGCCGTAGCCAATAATTTTTTTCTTTTTTCTTTTTTTTTTCAATATTAGTGGACTATGGGCGACGGATGCCCGTCGCCTTTGACCAATGGCTACGGATTTTTCCGTCGCCAATGGTCAAGAGCTACGGGATATTTCCGTAGCCAATGCGTTTTTTTTTGTTTTCTTTTTTAAATCTGAAAAATGACCAAGGGCTACGGATTTTTCGTACCCAATGGCAAAACCACCATTGCCTACGCCACTCGTAGCCAATGGTGGTAGCTAATGGTTCATTTTCTTGTAGTGACGGGCGAAACGTGGAAAATAAAACATCAAAATGATCCTTGAGTTGAATATAGTTGAATACCGTTGTTTTTGGATGAAAACCGATGGTCCTACATCGGTTTTGGGCGGTGCATGGCGACACCGCAAGTGTGTGTTGTCTGTGTTACGCGTGAAAGGGAAGAATCTGTTATAAGAGTCTTCCCTTATTTTATGCAATGCAATATTACGTTGCAATTGGCACGTGCAGCGAAATTTAAAATTTCGTGCAGCTATTCGTTTACAGTTGTATTATTTTGTTATAGTGAAAGAAAAATATAAATTTTCAATTCATTAGATATATACTGTACAGTGCACACCACTATTCTTTTTATTTTTTTTGACAGACCTATTCAATACGATAAATATACCCAGATTTAAAGTGACAATTATCCCATTTTACTACAGTGTAGCATTTGTCTTACTTTTAATACAATATACAAACATTAACATGTCAAGAATTCTATTAATAAAGAACTTTGGCTCTTTAATGATAATTTTATGTTTAGGCATCTCATCAATGTGGTAATTAATTTATATATAAAGAATAATAAACATTTTTTTTTGGTTAAGAGTTGAATGGTTTATGTTATGGATTTAAATTTTCGTAGGTTCATGAGATTTAGTTTCTTAGGATATTAGCAAAATTTACATAAGGTGCATACGTTACTTATGCATTCTTCATATTATCTACTAGTTTTATTATGTTAGTTATTGTTCAAAGAAAATAAAAAGACTTAAATATTTTAGGCAGATTTTCTAAAAATGCCCATTATCTTTGCCTCACTTTAGTTTTTGCCCTTTATCTTTTTTTTTGCTGCTAAAATGCTCTTTATCTTTGCCTAAAATGCCGGATCCAATAATTAGGGCATTTTCCCTGCCACATCGAAAAACCCTGCTTACGTGGCCAAATCTGCCATCACACGTGGATTATAATTTTTTTTATAATTAACTATATTATAAAAAAAAACTTATATTATAATTTTGAATTTTAAAATATTAATTTTTAGTAACTAATAAAATGTATAAAAAAACAGAAAAATAAAAAAAGAAAATACCCCCCCCCCCCTTTCATATTTTTGTGTTATAAAATAATTGTAAATTAAGAAAACTTATTTTGAATAACTAATATATTAAAAAACATATATATTAAAAAACAGAAAAATTTAAAACTCCACACCTCCACCAAATATGCACAGTCGCCGCATTGTTCCTCCACGATTTTGGCCCCACCGCCGCCGCACCACACCACACCACAGTCGCCGCACCACACCACAATTCGTGTTGGAGGTGATGGTGGTGATGGCGATGGTGGGTTGGGTGGGGGGAAGTGACGAGGTGAGGCTGAGGCGGTGGGGGGGGGGGGGGGGGTGAAAGAGACGACATGTTCTCTTTTTTTTCATTTTTCTGTTTTTAAAAAGTTTTAAGATTTTCTGTTTTTTAATATATATTTTTTTTTAATTTATTATTTATTCAAAATTAAGTTTTCTTAATTTAGAATTATTTTATAACACAAAAATATAAAGGAGGGGGGTATTTTCTTTTTTTGTTTATCTATTTTTTTTATAAATTTTATTAGTGATTAAAAATTAATAATTTGAAATTTAAAATTATAATATAATTTTTTTTATAATATAGTTAATTATAAAAAAATATAATCCACGTGTGAGGGCAGATTTGGCCACGTAAGCAGGGTTTATCGACGTGGCAGCGAAAATGTCCTAATTATTGGATCGGGCATTTTAGGCAAAGATAAAAGGGCATTTTAACAGCAAAAAAAAAGATAAAGTGCAAAAACTAAAGTGAGACAAAGATAATGGTCATTTTTAAAAAATCTGCCAATATTTTATACAAATGTGAATATATGTGTCAAAGAGTGCTATTTTGCTAAATAATAGTACTAGTTATTTTGACAGTTAGGCTTGTTATGATCACATGGCAGTACATGATGTGCTAAAAAATGCTATTTTGACAAATCTTTTGAGATAGTGTAATTTTTTTTATATAGTGTTATTTTGACAATTCACTCTAAGATATCGGTTGTTTTCCTTTTTATTCCTCCACTTGTAATTTTTTCCCCAGACAGTGATCTAGTTTGGGAGACCGTGTGCCACACATAATAATGACGTGGATTATTTACATTATACCATATATCATAATCTTTATTCTTTGGGGTACAAATTTTTTCCTTTGTCAAGATAATAAATTATACTATATATCATAATTAATTGGCCATCTCCTTCATATACATCTATGTCCATGAAAACGATAGTTGTAGTAGTGTATCTGCAACTGTATGGCAAATAAATATTTCTTAAGTATATACGTAAGAGTAAACCGTAAAAGGTAGATAAGTTATTTGATGTGCAATGGAAATATCTATAATGGAGCACAAGTTCTCACTTAACTATAGATGTGCAGTGTAATTATGCAAATTAAACACACACACACACACATATATATATATATATATATTATATAAATTGACGATAAGAGTCTAAACACACACACACACACACACACACACACATATATATATATATATATATATATAATAGAATAGAATATAAAGAGTCTGTCTTGGTTACTATATTCGGATGATTGTGATAAGTTATTTTATTATTTGGCCCTAAAATTTGTCAAGGAATCTAACCAATTGTAATTTGGCGTGTTTATCCATTCTACTCGTTTTGTACTGGCCGGTTCTTTTTTACGTAACTATTTAATTCAAGAAATGTTATATTGTGCCATAATGTACCCACGTTTCCTACCAACTTTTTTTTTCCTTTCTTCACCAATAATATTTTTTTGGAAGAACTAAAGCACTCATAATTATTAAGCTAGCTATACAATTATACAGTTTGAGTCATTGCAAAAGGACTCATGTGTTATTCTTAATTGACAAATAACTGCTTATCTCTAAGTGTAATTAGCAAATTAATACATCAGCCAGTTGTGAAATTAAGATTAAGTAAATCATTTTTGAAATCGTTCAAGAACTTGTAATTATGAATAATGCATGTATGACATGCACGTAACATCTTTTCAATTTTGTCTTGATAAAAAAAGTTGTTGAAAATCTCATATTAACTACAAATCCTTTATACTTCAAATAAATACAACAAGAATCAAGTTCTGCTATTAGTTTGCAAATCAAGCAAATAAGTGTGGTCATAGAGACTATTTTGCTAATAAAAACTATGCACGGGGTTATTGACATTTAGCAATAACGCATAGATATTATTGCAATTGATCATTCATATATACTTTCTATTTTTTTCGCTACATAGGAAGGGGAAAGATCCCAATCATCTGTAATAAAATATATCAACTCGTTGTCTTCTGAGCAACATCAGCGAACCGTAACCTGTTGTCCCCCGATCGAGGGTAACTTAATATATATTATTATTCCAGTCATGTTTGTAATATTTAATAACTTGAAACAGGATCATGCTAACGTGACAAAATTAGTAATTAATTTCAATACCTATGAAAAAAACAGCTTCTTTTTTTTCTCACTGGTGTTCGCTTATACTAATTCAGCCGAGCACGATCGGACCCTTTTTGAGAGAACGACTCTCTCAGCGGTGTTTTTTACATCCACAACTACCTGTGAAAAAACTGAAGCTTCACAGGAAAGTACAGCATCAATAATTGATCCATGTGGTAAATTTTCGCTTAGATACACTCCCATATATATCTCGATTGAGTTTGAGTTAAATCTATCTCACACAAATTCTTCATAGCAAAACACAAATATATATATATATATATATATATATATATTTCGGTAAATGATATAGACAGAGCAAAATTCTTAAATCTAGAGCAAAATTTTGATGTTCTCTAATATACCTTTGTACATTAAGTATCTCATTTTATCTTCTTTATTAATATACATTTGTACATTACGGAATCTCTGTAAACTTAGAAAACAAATCTCTTGTTTCCTATTTACAAGATAGAACGGTTATCTTTTTCCTCTTTTAAGGGGATTTGAGAAAAGAATTATTTATTTCACTACTATTCTTTCTCTTTTATCTTTTAAAAATAAAATAAAATCCATACGTTATGTCATTACTATATTGTTCAAATCAGTGTTGTTAAAGGCGTTGGGCGTAAGCGAGACGTTTTTCATAACTAGAGGCAAGGCGTAAGCCTCGAGGCGTGGGGCGTAAGCCCAATAAATGTTGGCATTTTAATTTATTTTAAGTATAATATTATAATACGAGTATATAATAATATAAAGAAATATGGAATAAAATCAAAAAAAAAAACTTATGGTGTTGAGAATATTCAAAATATATATGAGCTAAAACTTAAAACCAAATTGTTCATATGCAAAATCCAAAAATATTAAGGAACTTCTACAAGAGCATTTATAAGTGCTTTCATGAAAGACCGTACGAGAAGAAATATTGTAGTTCAAAGGATCCTCAGAAATTAAGCAAAAGAGGTGATTATATTCATATCATACTTTGATACGATAGAAAAAAAACCCAAAAATAATGGAAGAAAAAACACTGAAGAAGACAAGTAAAAAAAACTTGTATGACTTACTAGATTCTTTCACAAATCACAATTTCAAACCATTTTTTATCCTTTCTTTACTTCTCTTTGGGACTAGAGTATTTAGAATTTGCCAATTTTATGTTTTTTATTCACTTCTAGGCTGGGTAATTAAGAAAAATGAGCAAAATGTAGCCAAATTTGTGGGGCATTTACAATCATCCGGGGCGCTCGCCCAAGAGCCTTTTGGGCCTCAGGCGCACGCCCCAAGGTTTGGGGCGTGCGCCTGACAATGGTGGCGCCCCAACACAGAGCCTAAGGGCGTTTTTAGGCCAAATTTTCCCTGGGCGAGCCCCGGGCAAGCCCCGGGCGCGCCTTTCACAACAGAGGTTCAAATAACGTAACATTCAACTATTATGAACGTTCAAAAAGTAAATTAATAAACAAAACAGCTATTTAGAGGAATCAGATTTTATTGGAAAAAATAAAATTAAAACAACAAAGGTATCAGTATCAATATGAGATAATTGGGCATATATTTTTTTTCAATAGACTTGTATGTAGCAATAATGCAAAAAAGGAAAAACTAAAATAACACCATATTTTTATTAAAAAAATTGATGCCGTATATATGAGAATATTCACAAATAAAAAAAATTAAAATTATCTGCAATAAGTATTCTATAGAAATAGAATTCAAAGACATTATACGAATACAATAAATTTATGAATTTAGTAGAATAAATAATTTGTTTGGTGCATATCTTCAAGTAAGAAGATATCCATTGCCATCATAATATGAAAAGATCGATACTGTTATTATTAGAGTAGGATATAATTGAAGAATAAAAAAAGGAAATGGATTAGGTAGAAGATTGAAAAGGATAAAATAGTAAATTATACAAAAATTGCACTGTATTTAGTGATTTTGCTCTGGATATATCAGCTCCCATATATTTCTTATGAAAAAAATGACGCAAACTCAAAATACATCGGATTATGATATATCCTGACTCGATTCCATTAAATTACTTCTTCAAAGCGATTATGATTTTCCACAGGATTTGACTTCAATGTTTCTGAAAGTGCAAGATATTCTGGAATCAATGTTATGCGATGTTGGGACAACATTGAGGATAACATTGAAATCAGAGAACTTGTGCGGAAACTGTTATTTAACTGCTTTATTTTAATTTTGCCTTTATTCACTTATTAATCAAGTTTCACGGTTTCACTTGTTTATGTTTATGTCCAGGAAGGTATCTTAATCATAAGGAAGAGCTTTGAAATATTCCTTACTTGAAATTTCCATAATTCAAGTTGAGAAGAATAGTTAACTCAACACGATTTCAGAAAAGGAAACAATTGGAGTTCCACTGCAACTAGGATTCTTTCTAGAATTACTCCGAATTTAAGAAGATGTTCTTACCTTATTAGAACTCTAATAAAGGGAACAATTATTCAAGAAATAGACCGAGTTCACAAGGAAGACCAATTCAGCAAGGAAACAAAAAGAGTTACCAAAACTGTGAACAACACACCTTGGAGTGCAAGTTTCAAGAAACCTATATATAGGTGTGAAGTTCATCAAGATGATTACAAGTCAATAGTGCTAAATAATCCAAGAGATTAATTTTTCGTTGTATTGTGTTCGTCTTGCTTTTGCGAAGTTTTTGCATCAACTACTTTAAGTCTAGTTCTTAGAAGTTGAGTAGTCCATGCTTGTCTGCTTCGTTGAGTCCGATCAACAAAGAGCGTGAGTGAATTGTTTTGAGGAACGTTTTGTTAAAACCGTTTTCGGTTATTTCACCTAAGGCTAGGAAGTTTTAAATAATACTGAAAACTTCTGAAAATTATATATTTTTGCGTTCTTTATTTCCGCTGTGTATTACTCTAATCAAGAAGATCATAGAAGAGTTAAGGCAACGCCAGCTTAACTCTCAAAGTTGTTGTGTCAATCCATGATCCGACAATTTCAATTGGTATCAGAACCAAACACCTACTACATTGGTGGTTTGGAGGTGATACAACACAATGGACAGTGTTAATCCTAATACCAACATGATTCCAGTTTTGGATGGCCTTAATTATGCATACTGGAAGATCAGGATCAGATCTGACATCAAAGCCAATGATATTCGAGCTTGGCAATCTGTGATCAATGGTGAAGGTGATCTAGTACCAAAACCATAAGCAGACTGGACAGCAACAAAGGTAAGTCTCTATAACTCTAATGAAAAAGCTCTTAATACTATTTTTAGTCGGGTTAATCATCACATGTTCAAATTAATCCAAAATTGTACAAAAGCCAAACACGTTTGGGATATACTTGAATTATATTGTGAAGGCGATTATGTTTTTAAAGATTTTAAACATAGACAATTGCTTCAGCAATTTGAAAAACTTGAGATGGGTGAGGATGAAAGTGTTGATAGTTATTTTGAGAAAATTCTTGATATTACTAACCAATGTGAAAATTTAGGTTTCTCTATGACTAATCAAGAGATGGATTATAAAGCAATGAGAACACTGTCATCTAAATTTGCTCTCAAGAAAATTGCAATGAGTGAATCTATGAACCTTGCTAATCTACAGTTTCAAGTCATGATGAATACTCTTAGAGAATTTGAGATGGAGCTTGCCTCACAACCTAGCAAACATAGGGTTGTTGCTTTAAGAGGATCGAGTCTTGATAATCAAAGTGATGATGAGTGTGAATTAATTTCTTCAATCTATGATAAAATTACTAAGAAATTCAATAAGCTGAACTTTAAAGGAAAAGGTAAAGAAAATAATCTTAGTAATAATGCCCTTGGTTACAAGAAATTACCTCCTAAGTTTGTCAAGCACATGGCATCAAAAGCTACTCCTTTAGAAGCTGATAAGTTAAAAGATGTTCAAGGTAAAATTGGTTTGGGCTATGTTGAGAAACCTCCATTTGAATATGCTAATTCTACCTATTTGAAAGTTGGTTTTATCAAGGAAAGTAATAGCTTGAGCTACGAAATTCCTTCCAACACTGTGAAAAAACCTACTTTTATCTGTCAATATTGTTTTCAACATTGTCACATCAAGCCTTATTGTAAAAAACATAAAATTGTGATTGAGAAGAAAACAATAATTAAGAGTAGTACCAAAGTTAGGAGAACCTCTGATCTGAATGTTATCCCAACATTAGGTAACAAAGTTGATGGGCATAAAAGTAGAACTTGGATTGAAAAGATGAAAACTCCTAAGGTTAATATTTTTGCAATGTTGTCTTTTCTGCTGTTTACTCTAACCTTGTAGGTAAGTGGTATTTTGACAGTGGATGCTCAAGGCACATGATTAGAAATATTGACAACCTGAAAGATGTGATCCATTTGACTGTTGGAACAGTTATCTATGGAGGAGGTACCAAAGGGAAAATCATTGGAAAAGGAGTATTGGATGTTGAAGGATTCCCACCACTCAAGGATGTGTTGTTGGTTGATGGATTGAAATCAAATCTAATTAACATAAGTCAACTTTGTGATGATAACTTGCTAGTTACTTTTGATAAAAGTTCATATGATGTGTTTAATATTGACAATGTCTATGTCATGACAGGTACAAGATCAAATGATAACTGTTATCTTGCTCAAAATGAAGCAGAATGCTACCATGCCAAGGTAGATGAATCTGTCATGTGGCACAAGAAGTTAGGACATGTGCAATATAGAAATCTGGAGAAACTAGTTAGATGCTATAAGAGGTCTACCTAAGTTGACTAGTCGAGGTAAAATTGTTTGTGAAGACTGCCTGAAAGGTAAACAAACAAAAATTGTTCATACACCACTCTAGGTACAGAGTACTAACCCTAGAACTAATAAGTGCTTTGAATTGCAACATATGGATCTCATTGGTCCTATTGAGGTTAGTAGCCTGAATGGTAAGAAGTATGCTTTTGTTATTGTTGATGATTTTTCAAGATATACATGGATTAAACTTTTGAAAGAAAAATCGGAAGCATTAAACACATTCAAGATTTTACATGCTAGTATTAAAAATCTTAATGGCACTTCTGTAGAAAGAATTAAGTTTAACCATGGAAAATAGTTTGAGAATGTAAGCTTTGCTAACTTTTGTGAAACTAAAGGCATTTTCCATGAGTTCTCTGCACCTAAGACACCTCAGCAAAATGGGATTGCTAAGAGGAAGAATATAACACTTCAAGAGATGGCTAGAGTAATGTTGAATTCGATAAACTTATCTAAGAAACTCTAGGCTGAAGCTTTGAATACTGCATGTCATATTAGTAATAGAGTTTATCTTAGACCTGGTACTACTAAGACACCTTATGAAATCTTGAAGGGTTCAAAACCAACTGTTGCACATTTTTATGAGTTTGGAATTGACTGCTATTTGCTAAAAGATGGAGATTATTTGAGCAAGTTTGATCCCAAAAGTGAAAAATATATATTTGTTGGTTATTCTCCTAATAGTGCTGCTTTCAGGGTCTACAATCCAAGATTGTATACTATTTAAGAATCAGTTAATGTCATTTTTGATGATTTAATTGTTTCTGCAGGTACTGAAGAAGTCACTGTTTCAGATGTTGCTCCAATATTGGACCAAACACAAAACACAGAAGGTGGACATGCTGAACTGGAAACTGGAACAAATGTTGACTTAACACTAGAAACCCCTAATGTTAGGCCAACATCTGTACTGACAGATTCTGAAGATGAAATAGTTACTGAATCTAGAAGAGATCCTCCTGCTAGGATACAAAGAGATCATTCAGCCACTCAAGTAATTGGTCAAGTTACTGAAAGGGTGAGAACACGCAACAAAGAAAAGGTTAATTACAGGGATATGGTAAGGTTGTGTGTTTGTATGTCTTCTTCATGTACTGTAGAAAATGCATCTTGTTTTGTGTCCTCCGTTGAACCTAAGAATGTAACTGAAGCTCTTAAAGATAGTTACTAGATTAATGCATGCAATAGGAACTCTTACAATTCAGCAAAAATAAAGTTTGGAATCTAGTGCCTAGGCCTTCACATGTGAATGTAATAGGTACAAAATGGATTTTCAAAAATAAAACTGATGAGAATGGTGTAATTATGAGAAACAAAGCTAGGTTGGTTGCACAAGGTTATACTCAGGTAGAAGGTATAGATTTTGATGAGACTTTTGCTCCAATAGCTAGGATAGAATCTATTAGATTACTTCTTGTTATTTCTTGATGTCTTAAGATTAGACTTTACCAAATGGATGTTAAAGGGGCCTTTCTTAATGGTTTAATTGACAAAGAGGTTTATGTTGAACAACATAAAGGCTTTTCTGACCCTAAACATCCTAACCATGTGTACAAACTTGAGAACGCTTTATATGGCTTAAAACAGGCACCTAGAGCTTGTTATGAGAGACTAAATGATTTTCTGTTAGGTTTAGGTTTCAATAGAGGAGATGGAGATAGAACATTGTTTGTCCTTAGAAGAAGCTCTGATATCCGTATTGCTCAAATTTATGTGGATGATATAGTATTTGGTTCTACTAACAAGTCTACTTTAAACAAGTTTGTTGAGTCAATGACATGAACATTTGAGATGAGCATGATTGGAGAGCTTAACTACTTTCTAGGACTAGAAATGAAGCAGCTGGAGAATGGTATCTTACTGAATCAGGAGAAGTATGCAAGGGATTTGGTGAAGAGATTTGAGCTACTAGAGTCCAAGCCCTGCAAAACTCCTATGTCATCTTCGGTGAAGATAACAAAAGATGGCACTGGAAGCAATGTTGACCCAGCATTGCTCAGATCCATGATTGGTAGTTTTCAGTATGTGTTTGTGCTAAGTACCAAGCTGATCCAAGTCAATCTCACTTGATTGCTGTGAAGAGGATTCTTAGATATATCTCTAGAATTTCACATTTAGGCATTTGGTATTCTTATAACGTTAACACTAACTTGGTTGGTTTCAGTGACTCTCACTAGGCAGGTGATGTGGATGATAGGAAATCCACAAGTGGGGGCTGTTTTTATTTGAGAAATAATTTGGTCTTCTGGTATAGCAAGAAACAGAACTGTGGTTCATTATCAACAGTTGAATCAGAATATGTAGCAACTGGCAGCTGTGTTACCCAGCTTGTATGGCCCAAACACATGATTTCAGATTATGGGTTAGATAGTGATACATTTCTCATGTTCTATGACAATCTAAGTGCCATGAGTATCTCTAGGAATCCTGTCCAACACTCTAGAACTAAGCATATAGACATAAGGCATCATTTCCTGAGAGATATGGTAGAGGACAAAGTGATCAACATTTAGCATATTGAGACAATTAATTAGCTTGCTGATATTTTTACAAAACCTTTAGATAGCGAGAGATTCTTCACCTTGAGGAAATCTCTTGGCATGTGCAATATGTGAGAATGTTGAGGAACCAGTGTTGACATAACACCACTGTGTAGCACTGATATATTGGTTATGGTGTAGTAGGTATTCTATTGTTTTCCTTTGTTGAATTTTATTTCTTTTTGAATCTCATTTAATCCTTGTTTTGTCATGTTTGGTTTGTGTGGTTGAACTCTTTGATGAACAACTCTTTCTAGTTATTAGTTTCACATCTTTGTTTTTGAAAAAGTAATAAAACTCTTCTCTTAGTCTGAGGTTGTGATAGCCTAACATATGGAGAAGCTGGGGTACAAAAAGTTCACTACTTTGATGTCTATTCAGTTGTGTCTTATTCATATGAAAGGTGTACAGGACATGTGGAGAAGCTGGGGTACATGATGTTGACAGCTTCAATGTTACTCAGTTGTGTTTATTTACATGTTTCTGTTTGTTTGGCCAAAGAACACATGAGGGTGATCCTTTCTACTAGGGTGTTTGGAGTTTAGAGTTCTTACACTTGGTAGCACTGATCACTTGGTGAATTCTCTTGAATGCAGGTTGGTAAACAAGTATGCATAAGGAATTGGGGTGTTGGGGTGCATGCTAAATGAATCGCCAACATTCAAGGCCTTTATACTTGCCTAACTTGCTGCTGTTAATGTTGTTACTTGAGTGTGTGGAGTTCAGGGTGCCCTCATTCAGTAATGACATTAGCTTTGTGTTTAGTAACCTTCAGTTTTGGTTCATATGAGTTATGGAAATAATAAAGATTATAAAGAGATGTGAACTGTTCTGGTTTGAGGAGTTCTTCATAAGTGTTTACCATCTGCCTATTTGACATTACATTGTTGCATTCATGTAGAATTGCATTGTTTTCTTTCTTGTTGTTAAGTTGTGTCTGTTTAGGTTAGGGGGAGTATAATTCACGTGTTGAGGCTGATGACACACTTTTATGTGACTTTCTATGCCGTGGAAGTGAATTTTTCCTTGAATTTATAACTGCTTATCTCTGTGTGTTTATTGTTATCTATGTTGCTTACTCATGATTTTGATTTGAACATTATGTCTGAGTTACTCACTTGCTTTATTGGTTAAGTTTCAGATATAATCTTGGATGTATCTCAAGCTCTCACATGAATTTGCCTTGGTGAAGCCTGTACCTCCACCTTCTGGTTTGAATGTTATTGAATGTTATCCCAACATTGTGCACTGTCGCAGGCCAACATTGAAAACATGAACTTATAAGTTTTCAATGTTTTTAAAACCGCTCTGGTTACTTGTTAGTTAAACATTGACACGTGTGCGCGGGAAAACATAGTGGGATGATTTTAATTGTTTAACGATCATTAACTACCCACTAACATTCACTCTCTCTCCACTATTCACGATTATATTAGGAATCACAACCCTAATTTCCTTATTTGTACTTAAAATTTCTGCAAATTGCTATCATATTTTCAAAATTCTCTCAATTTTTCTCTGCAAATCTCTCTTACTAACAATGGAGAGCAAGTCCCCTATGGATACTCTTGCAGATGTTGCTCTAAGCAGTGAGCTTACAACCGCGCGCACTCGTTCTCACGCTAGAGGTGATGCTAAATCTGATGACGCTCAAGGTGCTGCAAAAAGAACGGTGATTCCCTATGTGCGACGAGGAAAGAAATCCAAACAGGGAGAATCAACTTCAAATGTTGAGTCAACATCTGAGGCAACCACTCCAATCATCAATGAACCTGAAATTGAGGTAAATATAGTTGAACCTAATCCTAAGAATAATGTTGATATATTTGTTGAGGGGGAGGGTGCAGAATCTGTGGATGATTTGGTGAAGGAGTGGGTTAGGGCTCATAAAAAGAGCAAGGGTTATGTTGAGAAGTTTGTTGGTGGTAGAAAATGTCTGAGACTGCCAAGAAATGTGCTGAGGCCAGGAAAAGGCAAGTTGAGAGATATGCTCAGAAAAGAGCTGTTGAAGCTGAGAAAAATGCTGAAATTGAAAAAAAAAATTGTTGGTGAGAGAAAGAGGAAAGGGAAGCAGGTTATGGAAGAGGAAACTGAGGTTTTGGATGGTGAGGAAGAAGTGGAAGAGGGGGAGAAAGAAGACGAGAAGGAATCTGATGAAGAAGAGCAGGATGTTGCTGCTCATGTTAAGGCAACATCAGAGAAAGAGGAATACTCAGATGGACTATATTTGATTTACCCTGAAGATGAGGAGGACTACTATTCTATCTATTACCTTACCAAAGGTTTGGAGAAGAAGTGGGATTCTTTCAAGAAAAGGAAAATTTACCTTGAAAGAGCTGTAGAGATGGCCAGTTTCTAAGAACACAAAGTGATGGACTTGCTTGAAGCAAGAGGGATTCATCAATATGTGATGGAGTTGAATGATTATGCTCCCGAGATTGTTATGGAATTCTACCTGAATCTCTCCAAGTGGAAAAGTTTGGGTAAGGGGGAGAGTATGCAACATTGAACCCTACACCATCAATAAGATCTGTAGATTTCCACTTGTTAAATAAGCTGAGGACCCTTACTACAATGAGGTGATTGAAGATTTGACAAGAGGGTTGGTCAAAGTCTGGAAAGATGCTCTGCCAACTACAAAACTCACTTCCCTTAGTGCTATCTTGCATAAGATTTCATGCTTCAACTGGGTGTCTAGTAAGAATGTTACTGTACTAACTAAGGAATCAACAATCTTAGTGTACAAAATCAAGAATGGGCTAGCTGTGAATATGGGGGAGAGGATTTTGAAGTCAATGTCTTAAGTCAATAGAAGGAATAATGGCATGCTGCCTTTTCCATCACTCATTTGCAAAATCCTTATCAAACAAGGATTTAAGACAAGTGCTAAAGTGGGCTGGTTGGAGAATGAAGCTAAACTTACAATTCTCCCAAGTTACTTGTCTGGGGCAAGAGTGAGAGATCTTCCATGG
Source organism: Linaria vulgaris (assembly GCA_948329865.1). Lineage (NCBI taxonomy): Eukaryota > Viridiplantae > Streptophyta > Magnoliopsida > Lamiales > Plantaginaceae > Linaria > Linaria vulgaris. Next base: position 115,371,120 of record OX415250.1, on the reverse strand, counting down.
AACCCAAAAGGAGTGGTGAGACCAAGCAAAGAGAAGAAGAAGGCTCAGGAGTTTGCTAGAATTTCAGTGCCTATCTCCAAAGAAGAAGATTGCATGGTCATAACCTCAACTTTTGTGGATCATCTGCTGAACTGGTTTCGGGGGCATATTGCTCATACTCAAAGAGAGATTGAGGATAAGAAAGAGCATCTCATAGAGTTGGAAAATTTGGTGAAAATTTTGGAGAAACTCCATTCTTCACAAAAAGAGGGAGAGTAGTTCTAATTTTGAATTTTGGTTTTCTAGTTATCTGTTTTGTTTCTTTAACTGCTGTAAATTATGTGTTGGCTGGTACATTATCTCTATGTGTTTTGATTTGATCAAGGAACATGAAACTTGTTATCTAGCTATGGTTTGTAACTCTAAGTATGGCTACTGTTTGAACTGCTGACTGCTAATGCTTATGAAAGCAAATTTTGAAATATTTTTCTATTTAACCTTTTATGCAGGAAACTCACTGGTTTCAATGTTGAGGCAACATTGATGAATGTTGAAGTCTGAACATCTTTGATGTAGTGATGACCTTAATGAATGTCTTTGTTATTTTAACTTTGAATATGTTAGTTTGCATTGAGGGGGAGCAGTTTACTAGTTTTAATTTGTTTCTTGTTGATTCTAACTTTCTGGATATAAGACTTGATTGGAACATGTATTGGTTTTGTGAAGAAAGGCAAAAAGGGGGAAATTGAAATTGCAAGGTATTCTGGAATCAATGTTATGCGATGTTGGGACAACATTGAGGATAACACTGAAACCAGAGAACATGCGCAAAAGTTGTTATTTAACTACTTTATTTTAGTTTTGCCTTTATTCACTTATTAATCAAGTTTCACGGTTTTAGTTGTTTATGTTTATGTCCAAGAGGGTATCTTAATCATAAGGAAGAGCTTTGGAAGATTCCTTACTTGAAGTTTCCATAATTCAAGTTGAGAAGAATAGTCAACTCAACACGGTTTCAGAAAAGGAAACAATTGGAGTTCCACTGCAACTAGGATTCTTTCCAGAATTACTCCGAATTGAAGAAGATATTCTTACCTTATTAGAACTCTAATAAAGGGAATAATTATTCAAGAAAGAGACCGAGTTCACAAGGAAGTCCAATTCAACAAGGAAACAACAAGAGTTACCAAAACTGTGAACAACACACCTTGGAGTGCAAGTTTTAAGAAACCTATATATAGGTATGAAGTTCATCAAGATGATTACAAGACAATAGTGCTAAATAATCCAAGAGATTAATTCTTCATTGTATTGTCTTCGTCTTTCTTTTGCGAAGTTTTTGAATCAACTACTTTAAGTCTAGTTCTTAGAAGTTGAGTAGTTCGTACTTGTCTGCTTCGTTGAGTCCAATCAACAAAGAGCGTGAGTGAATTGTTATGAGGAACGTTTTGTTAAAACTATTTTCGGTTATTTCGCCTACGGCTAGGAAGTTTTTAATAATATTGAAAACTTCTGAAAATTATATCTTATTGCGTTCTTTATTTCCGCTGCGTATTACTCTAATCAAGAAGATCATAGAAGAGTTAAGGCAACACCAGCTTAACTTTTAAAGTTGTTGTGTCAATCTACGATCCGACAATTTCAATTTCCAGATTTGGACGTAAATTAAGAGAGTTTGACTTCCGTTGACTAGGAATTTCCTAATTATTTGTCATCACAATAATCGGGCAATATATTGGTTTACCCATCATCATCCGGCAGTAGCTCCTCGGAATTTTCAGTAGATCAAGTCATGCATGTCCAACATTTCATGCAGGGCAAAACGTGTAACAATTCTGATTGCACACAACAAGTGACACATCTCAAATGGTCGAGGAATTAATGTGTGACGATCGAAAATTGATAACTCATTTTTCAGAAAGTTCGATGACACATTCAAATGAAATCACGTGGCAAACATGCGTCGTTAGGGGAGTGGAAGCGGTACAATGGCGTGAGGCGGAGGCCGTGTGTTGGAAAATATTTAATTTTACACCCCAACACCAATGGTATATAGTGTCGCAACAAATTCGCTGGACACAACAACTGGATCCTGCAATCACAAAAACGTAACGCTCCAAGTCACGCAAAACTATGCTTTACTTAAGACAATATTCGCACCCATAAGTGCAAACGAGTTACAGTGAGTTTGTCCCAAAATGTAATAGAGCCAGGATAAAGACTGTTGTTTGCCTGCGAATTGCACGTTCGAAGACAAACCTGTTCAATGTGATATATATATATATAACGACTATATGAAAATATGTGGGAAAATAGAAAAGTATATTTTCCATGAAAAATCACATTCAACTTCTGAATAAAGACACGACCTTTCAAAATGTATTATGAAGTATTATAATTTAGTTATTTAAATTCCAAAAACAACTGCAGCATTTTAGTTGAAAGGGCGCATTGGTTTAAAGAAAACAACTCTTCATTTTAATGTAAAGATAATATTTTAAAAATATTCCAACAATCCCCACCATTTTCAAAATAAAACAGGAATATATGCATCAATAATGGTGTCGCACGACTTGAACCATTACCTAGTGAAAGGTCTCAAAGTTAATCGAGAAATATGGTAGACGTATCTTTGAACCATATTCCCATATGACTAACCGAAAACACAAACACACGCATACTCTAACTGCTCAAAGTATTCGAAAAGTCGACACGTGAACTTGCCTTGTGTCTACATCCTATTTCATGAACGCTCTAGAGTTGAGCCCTTAACTCATAGAAGGCGGCACCACCTCCAACATTCACATATGTAGATTTATCAAAAGCTCCCATATGTAACACAAACACTTTAATATATATATATGTGTGTGTTATAAATCTATTAAGAGCCCAATTGCTCAACCTCCTTTCTTATTACATGTACAAGCACTACTAACCTTGGATGAATGTTTTAGTGCTTCAACCACAACATATGATGTACTTTGCTCATTGAACTATGTCGCTCAAAATCTTAAGAGTGGGTTGAGTGTCTACCATTGGTGATTATCATGTATGGGCTTAAGTCCCATCCCTCTAATACCAAAGAAAATTTATCATCCTTTCAATGTTATTTGATTAACAAATCTCCATTGTCATATCTTTCTTTAAAGGATTAATAATATTTTAATATAAATATTAAAATAATCATAATTACTCCATGCTTGAACATTTTATATACACCTTATTAATAATAGGTTCATGACAGTGTGGCCACAGTGCCATAATGTATCGATACTGGTGGAACAGACTATGCTTAGTCTTTTTGCCACTTCATGCAAAGTGCAACAAATCCATCCACCATCACAGAATTTGCTATATGCTTTTGGAGTTTCATGAAGTTACTTCAATAAGGGATCCACCTCTTAGGATTTTTATGATCCAACCATATAAATATACCACTATAGTTAATCAATTTATCGTTACAAGGATCCACTATTTTATAGATTATCCGCTCATCATAACGCTAACTGCTACAAACAATTCATGTTCATTCGAATAATCATATTCATGGTCGTCTTTAATAATATCGAGATTTAACAACTAATAGAACATAAAGGTACATGTCGTTTTTCATATGACTTTCACATTATAAATGTTATTATAATTTAATCATATAAATGACAATCTTTGAAATCTCAATGGACATTTCACATTGCCATCATGAACAATATAAAATTCATCATATCCTCCATGGTACTTCTCATCTCCTCGTCAAAGGTCATAGAGGAGCCACGTCCACCGCGGTTCCCTCTACCTTTTCCACGAGAGAGCGCATAGCCAACCGCCAATCTATTTCGTGCAGAAGCCCGATGCATCACCTCGGATCTATCTCTCACCATGTCAACTGCAAACGACAATTAAAGTTGTGGATCGATTTATAGAATCACTTAAATGCAGAAACAATGATAGTTATCACGGATTACCACCTTTGTTGTGTAAATAGTGCTTTGAATGTAGAATATTGATGCAAGTTTAAAATAGTGCTTCGAGTGAAAGTAAGAATGTAAAAAATAATGAATGAAAAAGAATGCAAGACATAAATAAAACCATAAAAAATAAGGATTGAAGATGATTTGAATGAATTCTTTGATTGTAAAACAACTGATAATAAAGACGTGTTCAGAAGTTGGGTTTCACTATTGATTTACTTTAGTAATTCATAGACAAATTACCTTTGCTTCCTTGATCTATAGATCTTTTGTTTGAGTTCTTATGTATGTAATAGAGCTGTGATCTATAGCTGAAATTATTCTGGATCTATAAATCCTTAAATCTCTAATGACTTATCGTGCTAGTATAATCAGTCTAGTTGTCAGTCGTATTAGAAGATATATTAATTATGCAATCCAATCTATTCATCCACTCGAGTTGACATAGTGTACTTATCAAATATTGTATCTATGTGATCTTAAGTTGTGCACGAGCACATTAGCAAATCAATGTCACAAATCGCATGTATACATGATTAGTTTAATATCTACACTCTCATGGTCTTAAGGTAGTGCTTCCGTTATTCCAACGAGAGTTAATCCTAACATGCAGCTTATATAACCAATCAATTTAGACACATGAACACTCAAATAACTCTCAAGTAAATCAAATAGACGTATTTGTAAATCAGAGTTACCTCCAACTCCAAGCACATAGTAGTTTAGCTACTCATAGTCGCAAGTTCAACAGCAAATAAAGATTAAGAAAACTTTGCAGATTCGAACGAACGTTGACGCTTTTAATCTTCTGGGCTCATTTGGTTTGTCTCCTTGTTCACAATTATTGACTCTTTGAATATTTATTTTTTTGAACTATTGGCTCTTCGCTATGGGAGACAAAGTTTTAACGGTATTTCTTTCAAACTCTCTTCACACTTTTCTCACAATTCTCTCTTTCACGGCTTTTGGCGATTTCTTGTGTAGTAAGTAACTTGAAAGCAATATTTATTGTTATGGCCACCCTTCTCTTTTTATAGATAAGTCATGTCTCTCTAGGTCAGATCTTCATCCGTTACTTTAAATCCTAGAATTGTCATGTCGCGCATCTCTTCTTTGGTCAAGCGGGTTGCACTGCATGTAACCAGTGTTGTACGAGTCGCGTCGCTCCAGCAGCATGGGTCATGCTGCATATAGCAAGAGTTGTGCGGTTCGCGTTACTCTTTGCATACGTTGCGCGACCTCTTCTTGCCTTGGGCCAGCTGCTCGGCTTCTTCTCGAGTGATTGTAATGTTGCATTCTCCATCCTCGTAGCCTGTTGGTTGTTGCGTCGTGGCACCTCCAATGTAATCCCTCTAAAGTCTTTATCACTTTAATCCTCTATTTTTTTCTTTTTTCTATCATTTTGCCTTGACTCGTAAAAACTACAAAATAATGAAACATAATATAATTCAATAAAAATGCTACAAGAATTTATCAAAAGTATAAGAAAACATGTACTTAAATAATGTCTAATAAACTCTCATCATGCTCCAACTTCCTAGGAAAGAAGATCTCAGAATTAACGCTCTTACTTGATCATCAAAATCAACATCAACCGAGCTTATGTTCCTCGAGATGGGAAAACATACGACACTCATCGCCTTCCTGTCTAACACAGTCCGATCTTCGTCTTTCATGTTCGCCGGTTTATCTTGTAGAAGTTTCCACAAATCATTAGCGTATCCGTAATCCTCGATACACGTCCTCCAATATCCATAATCCAACCATACCTTTTTGATAAGCAATTTTCTGGCATCCATTGTATCGTCACCCACTAATTTTATGTTTTTTAAAATTGTGCTTTATTGTGGCTCTTGTACAATTTTAGTTCTGTAGTGTGGCAAGTTCCGATGTTAGTCTTCTTGTGTTCGAAACCTCTTATTCTTGTCCTTGGGCGAACTAAATCTCATACGTGCGTTTTGCACGTGTGGCAACTATTCCCAACTCTTCTTTTTTAAACCGTGATCCCATCTCCCCCGCTTAAACGCACCCCCCTCCTCGTCAAACTAAAAAACTATCGGCCGCCTTTAGCGTGAGAAGCCCTATTTGTTCCTAGATCATTGATCCGTCTTCAGTTCGTCACAAAAATATACGATTCATCTTCAATTCCTTACTTAAATCGTTCAATCGTTTATCCTCTCGCTTGAAGTTTCTAACTTTTTAATGTCTTCTTCATGCTTATCCACTGTGACCTTTCAGGCAACTTCGACGGAAACAAATAAAAATAGAAAGAGTTTGATTTTTTTTTAAAGTGCACACAGGTCTCTATACGCCATGATAATTCAAGTTTTAAAATAGTGCATATTTGCAGATAAAATGAATGAAACCTCACAAATTCAAAAGCGTGTTTGTAACAATTATATTCAATCTCAAAGATTGTAGATATATTTACATGTAGTTCTATGAATTAGCTATAGGAGCAACGTATTTGCAGATAAAATGTCGAAAGAACCAAGACAGAAAAAGTATCAAAAAGAGTTGTGAGAAAAATGAGAAATGCATGAATTTACTTTGAACCAAATTGCAGCAGAAAGTCGTTCTCTTAGTCAATAAATTTAAGCAAAGTCAAAAGTAGCTGATTCAAACGGAAACCACCGGTCAACGACAACTTTGACATTATTGTCGGTGGAGGACATATAGTTCTCTTCTTGCCCTGTTTAGAACTTGAAAAATTAAAATTATATAAAAAAAGAGTTAGATTTTTTTTTTTTAAATAGTGTCTCATAAAACGTTATTTTTGGTGTGGAATAGTTGGCTCACGCGCGGAAACAACTTGTGACTTGTGAGTCTCATTTCGCCAAAACAAAAATTGGTCATATGACCAGTTTCAGCGAGAAATTGAGATTGTGTCGTCTGAAAACTAAATTAAAATCTTTTACACTAGAAGACTAAATGACACTTGCCACAATAGAGGACGAAAATCATACAAGAGCCATATAGTAAAGGACGATTATCAAGCTAGTTTCTCGCACTACCAATCAACATGAAGCTTCGATACCATTAGTTGCATAACAGTACGAAGATGAAAACTATCAACCCAAAAAGCAATAAAAGACACAAAAAATTAGTTTATCCAGTTTGTAAATAACTCCCTCCAAGGCATCGCCAAACCAAGACTTTTACTATTTCAGATGCGTGCAAATAACAATTACATTTGGGTAAAGTATTTATAACATGAACACTCTCCTAATTGTATAATTACTCAAAATCTGCAGTTTTCCGGAAACTAGGTCTCGACAACGGCAATTTAAACACGGTCTTTGCAATTCTCTGGTAATTTAGACTCCATGTAACCTAACTCAAGTGATTCAGTTATTTTTTTATTAAATAAGTAAAATATTCTTACTTCTTATTTTAGGAACCTATTATATACATAAATATTATTTTATAAAACTTTTTCGTAAACATATGATTTTAAAATTATATATATGAGTCCGTTAAATTAAATTTTATGTATCTTGATATAATAAACAAATGAATAGTAGGGATCTTATTTTCAAATCATAAGGGTGTTTTGCATAGGTTTTCAAGCTCCAAACAAGATTTATGTTAAACATTCTTAATTGGGATCATAGACTTTTCAAATAAATAAAGTGCATAAAAATAGAGTCTAGTCTCGTATAGAGCAAATGTACACCCCTCTTTGACAGAGTTGACAGAGAAACAATTTTGTGCAGTGTTTATGAAACCACAAGGGCAGTATAGAGTTTCTGAGCCCACGTGGGGTTCTATGCAAGTGCCAAAATGACAAGAAAATCGATTAATACCAACCGCTAGTAGCGACGATCGAGCTGTCGCTACTAAAACGTAACGACGGCTGAGCCGTTGGTACCATTTTGGTAGGGCCATAGGGGAAAATCCCACCAAAAGGCATCAGTATTGACGACTCAAATTAGGGCGACAGGCGATCGCCTTTTTTTTCTTGGGCTGCACCTGGGCCCTAGTACCGACGGCTAGGTCATCGGTGCCGAGGGTCAGTACCGACCATCCCGCTGTCGGTATTGAGGTGGGTACCGATCTATAAATACCTCATCCTCTTTATTTTATTTCTCACACCAACACTTTTTCCTCTCTCTAGTAACCACTGCTCAACTCTCATTTTTAACCGTCTAGCAGTCGCAATTGCGCTTTGTTTTTATGTTTTATATTTAATATTTTTACAGTAATATTTAATGTTTTCATAGTAATTTTATATGTGGAGATGTTAATAAAGCTTTAGGAATTGTAAGATCTTTGAAATTGTTGGATCGTGGATTGACACAACAACTTTGAGAGTTAAGCTGGTGTTGCCTTAACTCTATTGTGATTTTCTTGACAAAAGTAATATGCAGCGGAATTCAAAAACAAGAAGATATAATTTTAAGAAGTTCTCAATATTATTAAACACTTCCGAGCCTTAGGCCAAATAACCATAAAGGTTTTAACAAAACGTTCCTCACAACAATTCACTCACGCTCTTTGTAGATCGGACTCAACGAAGCAGACAAGTACGAACTACTTAACTTGTATGAACTAGACTTAAATAGTTGATACAAAAACTTTGCAAAAGCAAGACGAATACAATACAAATAATTAATCTCTCGTATTGTTTTGCACTATTGTCTTGTAATCATCTTGATGAACTTTACACCTTTTATAGAATTCTTGAAACTTACACGCCAAGATGTGTTGTTCACAGTTTTGGTAACTCTTGTTGTTTCCTTGTTGAATTTTGGCTTCTTTGTGAACTCAATATCTTTCTTGAATATGTGTTTCCTTTATTACCGATCTAGCAAGGTAACACGTCTTCTTCAAATCGGAGAATCCCGGAAAGAATCTAAGTTGCAGAGAACCACCAATATTGTTTCCTTCTTTTGCAAACCATGTTGAGTTGACAATTCAACTTAACTTGAATTATGAAAACTTCAAGTAAGAAATCTTCCATAGCTCTTTCTTATGATTAAGATACCTTCTTGGACATAAACAAAAACAACTAAACCGTGGAACTTGATTAATAAGTGAATAAAGGCAAAACTTAAATTTGGCAATTAAAGAACAGTTTTCATGCAGGCTCTTTCGTTTCAATGTTATCCTCAATGTTGTCGCCACATCGCATAACATTGATTCCAGAAAACCCTCCACTTTCAATCTTGTATTTGATTAGTCGTCTTTAAACATCATTTATGCCTTTAGGAATTGTTAGATCTCATAGAATTGTTAGTTTTTAATCTATCCTTTAGGAATTGTTACATCTCGTAGAGTTATTAGTTTTTAAACACCATCTATGCCTTTAGAAATCGTTAGATCTCATAGAATTATTAGTCTACAAATTATTAATTTTTAAACATAGTATATGCGTTTAGCAATTGTTAGATCCCGTAGAATTATTAGTTTTAAACACCTTCTATGCCTTTACAATTATTTGAATTAATTATGTTCTGATATATGTTTGTTTATGTATTTGAATTCAAATGTTATTATTATATATGTCTTTCGTAATTTTTATATCTTGTAGAATTGTTAGTTTTTAAACATCGTCTTTGCCTTTAGAAATACTTAGATCTCGAAAAACTATTATTGATAACTTAGACATGATTAGATTTTTTATGAAATCTCTATAACTTGGATTTTACAGTAGCTGTGATCTAACATAAAACTTTGAATTAGTATGTAACAAGTAGAATTTAGACATGTCATATGATCCTACACGCCGTCGTTCAAGTAGCGATGGCTCAGCGGCGAAGAGAGGTTGTGATGTCGAACCTCGTCGGATAGTACTTAGGACACGTTTGAATCCTTGAGATGATGCTCGTGATGCAGTCGCATCACAAATTTATTCTTAGCGTCATGTTTCGCAACACGCATCTACTACATTTACTCCTCCAGAGTCTCACATTCAACATAGATTAGAGTTGCCCTATGAAGATGTGGATGGACGATCGACACGACATACACCTGCTACCTCGTCCAGAGCTAGACCTAATATTCCTGGGCCACAATCTGACGAGTCTTCGAGAGCAGTACCTAGTTGTGACCGGTGAGCACATGCAGGAGTAAGATCATGTAGTGGGACGACTTAAGAAGGTGCATGACCATCTAGTGCTTCACCTAGTACGTAGGTGCTTCTTTCCTCGTCGCTCGTAGGGGATCGCCTTCCTTTTACCAGCAACTAGAGCATCCTCGGTTTTTGCAGCAGCACCTCGAGTGTGAGAACAGGTGCGCGCAGCTGTGGGTCCACTGCTTAGAGCAACATCTGCAAGAGTATGCATGGGCGACTTGCTTGCCCTTGTTAGTGAGAGAGATTTGCAGAGAAAATTTGAGAGAATTTTGAGAATAGAGAGTAAAATTGCAAAAATTTAAGCACAAATAGGGAATTGTAAGCACAAATAAGGAAATTAGGGTTTTGATTCCTAATTTAATCGTGAATAGTGGAGAGAGAGTGAATGTTAGTGGACAGTTACTAAATTTTAACCAAATTAAATCGTCCCACTATGTTTTCCCGTGCACACGCTTTGATGTTTAAGTAACAGGTAACCAGAGCGGTTTTCAAAAATTTGAAAACTTATAAGTTCTTGTTTTCAATGTTGGCCTGCTGTTGTGCACAATGTTGGGATAACATTCAATAACATTCAAACCAGAAGGTGGAGGTATAGGCTTCACCAAGGCAAATTCATGTGAGAGCTTGAGATACATCAAAAAATACAGCTGAAACTTAACCAATATAGCAAGTGAGTACCTCAGACATAATATTCAGATCAAGATCATGAGTAAGCAATATAGATAACAAGAAACACACAGAGATAAGCAGTTATGAATTCAAGGAAAAATTTACTTCCACAGCATAGAAAGTCACAGAAAAGTGTGTCACATGCAGTATGTCACCCAAATTGTATGCCTCAACACATGAATTATACTCCCCCTAAGCCTAAACCGACACAACTCAACAACAAGAAAGAAAACAATGCAGTTCTATATGAATGCAACAATGTAATGTCAAATAGGCGGATGGTAAACACTTATGAAAAACTCCTCAAACCAGCACAGTTCACATCTCTTTAAAATCTTTATTATTTTCATAACTCATCTGAACCAAAAGATGAAGGTTGCTAAACACAAAGCTAATGTCACTACTGAATGAGGGCAGCATGAACTCCACACACCCAGTAACAACAGTAACAGCAGCAAGTTAGGCAAGTACAAAGGCCTTGAATGTTGGTAATTCATTTATCATGCACCCCAACACCCCAATTCCTTATGCATACATGTTTACTAACCTACATTCAAGAGAATTCACCAAGTGATCAGTGCTACTAAATGTAAGAAATCTAAACCTCAAACACCCTAGTAAAAAAGATCACCCTCATGTGTTCCTTGGCCAAACAAACAGAAACATGTAAATAAGCACAACTGAGTAACACTAAAGTTGTCAACATCATGCACCCCAGCTTCTCCACATGTTCTGTACACCTTACATATGAATAAGACACAACTGAATAGCCATCAAAGCAGTGAACTTTGTGTACCCCAGCTTCTCCATATGTTTGGCTATCACAACCTCAGACAAACAGAAGAGTTTTATTACTTTTTCAAAACAAAGATGTGAAACTGATAACTAGAAAGAGTTATTAATCAAAGAGTTCAACCACACAAACCAAATATGACAAAACAAGGATAAAATGAGACTCACAAGGAAATAAAATCAACAAAGGAAAACAACAGAATACCTACTACACCACAACCAATATACCAGTGCTAGACAGTGGTGTTATGTCAACACTAGTTCCCTCAACATTCTCACATATTGCACATGCCAAGAGATTTCCTCAGGCTGAACATTCTCTCATTATCTAAAGGTTTTGTAAACATATCAACAAGCTGATTTGTTGTCTCAACATGTTCAATGTTGATCACTTTGTCCTCTACCATATCTCTCAGGAAATGATGCCTTATGTCTATATGCTTAGTTCTAGAATGTTGGACAGGATTCCTAGAGATACTTATGGCACTTAGATTGTCACAAAACATGAGAAGTATATCACTATCTAGCCCATAATCTGAAAGCATGTGTTTGAGCCACACAAGTTGGGTAACACAGTTGCCAGCAGCTACATATTCTAATTCAACTGTTGATAATGAAACACATTTCTGCTTCTTGCTATACCAGGAGACCAAATTATTCCCCAAATAAAAATAGCCTCCACTTGTGGATTTCCTGTCATCCACATCACCTGCCCAGTCTGAGTCACTGAAACCAACCAAGTTAGTGTTAGTGTCATAAGAATACCAAATGCCTAAAGGTGAAGTTCCAGAGATATATCTAAGAATCCTCTTCACAGCAGTCAAGTGAGATTGCCTTGGCTCAGCTTGGTACCTAGCACAAACACATACTGCAAACATGATGTGAGGTCTAGAGACAGCGAGATATAACAAACTACCAATCATGGATATGTACAATGTTGGGTCAACATTGCTGCCAGTGTCATCTTTTGTTATCTTCACTGAAGAGGACATAGGAGTTTTGCAAGGCTTGGACTCTTGTAGCTCAAATCTCTTCACCAGATTCCTTGCATACTTCTCCTGGTTCAGGAAGATACCATTCTCCAGCTGCTTAACTTGTAGTCCCAGAAAGTAGTTGAGCTCACCAATCATGCTCATCTAAAATGTTCCTGTAATAGACTCAACAAACTTGTCCAAGGTAGATTTGTTAGTAGAGCCAAATATAATATCATCCACATAAATTTGAGCAATACGGATATCAGAGCTTCTTCTAATGACAAACAATGTTCTGTCTCCATCTCCTCTATTGAAACCTAGGCCTAACAAAGTATTAATTAGCCTCTCATACCAAGCTCTAGAAGCGTGTTTTAAGCCATACAAAGCCTTCTCTAGTTTGTACGCATGGTCAGGATGTTTAGGGTCAGTAAATCCTTTAGGTTGTTCTACATAAACCTCTTTGTCAATTAAACCATTCAGAAAGGCACCTTTAACATCCATTTGGTAAAGTTTAATCCTAAGACATCAAGCAATAGCAAGAAGTAATCTAATTGATTATATCCTAGCTACTGGAGGAAAAGTCTCATCAAAATCTATCCCTTCTACCTGAGTATAAGCTTGTGCAACCAACCTAGCTTTGTTCCTCATAATTACACCATTCTCATCAGTTTTATTTTTGAAAATCCATTTTGTACCTATTACATTTACATGTGATGGCCTAGGCACTAGATTCCAAACTGTGTTTTTGGTGAATTGTAAGAGTTCCTCTTGCATGGCATTAATCCACTAACTATCCTTAAGAGCTTCAGTTACATTCTTAGATTCAATGGAGGACACAAAACAAGATGCATTTTCAACAGTACATGAAGAATACATACAAACACACAACTTAACCATATCCTTGTAATTAACCCTTTCTTTATTGCGTGTTCTAACTCTTTCAGTAATTTGTCCAATTACTTGAGTGGCTGGATGATCTCTTTGGATCCTAGCAGGAGGATCTCTTATGGATTCAGGAACTATTCATCTTCAGAATCTGACAGTACAGATGTTGGCTTAACATTGGGGGTTGCTGGTGTTAAGTCAACATTTGTTCCAGTTTTCAGTTCAGCATCTCTAGCTTATGTGTTCAATGTTGGGTCCAATGTTGGAGCAACATCTGAAACAGTGACTTTTTCAGTACCTGCAGAAACAGTTAAATCATCAAAAATGACATTCACTGATTCTTGTACAGTATGCAATCTTGGATTGTAGACCCTGAAAGCAGCACTATTAGGAGAATATTCAACAAATATACACTTTTCACTTTTGGGATCAGATTTGCTCAAATAGTCTCTATCTTTTAGCAAATAGCAGTTAATACCAAATTCATGAAAGTGTGCTACTGTTGATTTTGAACCCTTCAAGATTTTATAAGGTTTCATAGTAGTACCAGGTCTAAGATAAACTATATTACTAATATGACATGCAGTATTCAAAGCTTCAGCCTAGAGTTTCTTAGATAGGTTTCTAGAATTCAACATTACTCTAGCTATCTCTTGAAGTGTTCTATTCTTCCTCTCAGTAATCCCATTTTGCTGAGGTGTCTTAGGTGCAGAGAACTCATGGAAAATGTCTTTTGTTTCACAAAAATTAGCAAAGCTTACATTTTCAAACTCTTTTCCATGGCCAGGCCTAATTCTTCCTACAGAAGCGCCATACAGATTTTTAATACTAGCATGCAAAATCTTGAATGTGTTGAATGCCTCAAATTTTTCTTTCAAAAACTTAATCCAGGTATATCTTGAAAAATCATCAACAATAACAAAAGCATACTTCTTACCATTCAGGCAACTAACCTCAATAGGACCCATGAGATCCATATGTAGCAACTCGAATCACTTATTAATTCTAGGGTTAGTACTCTGTACCTGAAGTGGTGGATGGACATCTTTTGTTTGTTTACATTTCAGGCAGTCTTCACAAACAAAATTTTTCATGGGCTAGTCAACTTAGGTAGACCTCTTACAGCATCTAACTTCTGTAGTTTCTCCAGATTCCTTTAGTGCACATGTCCTAACTTCTTGTGCCACATGACAGATTCATCTACCTTGGCATGGTATCATTCAGCTTCATCTTGAGCAAGATAGCAGTTATCATTTGATCTTGTATGTGTCATGACACGGACATTGTCACTATTAAACACATCACATGAACTTTTATCAAAAGTAACTAGCAAGTTATCATCACAAAGTTGACTTATACTAATTAAATTTGCTTTCAATCCTTCAACCAACAACACATCCTTGAGTGGTGGAAATCCTTCAACATCCAATACTCTTTTTTCAATGATTTTCCCTTTGGTGCCTCCTCCATAGGTAACTGTTCCAATAGTCAAATGGATCACATCTTTCAGGTTGTCAATGTTTCCAGTCATGTGCCTTGAACATCCACTGTCAAAATACCACTACCTGCAAGGTTAGAGTAAATAGTAGAAAAGACAACATTGCAAACAGTTTTAACCTTAGGAGTTTTTATCTTTTCAATCCAAGTTCTACTTTTATGTCCTTCAGCTTTGTTACTTAATGTTGGGATAACATTCAGATCAGAGGTTCTACTAACATTGGTACTGCTATTGATTACAGTTTTCTTCTCAATCACAATTTTATATTTTTTACAATAAGGCTTAATGTGACCAGGTTGAAAACAATATTGACAGATAAAAGTAGGCTTTTTCACATTATTGAAAGGAATTTCACAACTCAAGCTATTACTTTCCTTGATAAAACCAGCTTTTAAATAGGCAGAATCAACATCTTCAGAGGGAGGTTTCTCAACATAGCCCAAACTATTTTTACCTTGATTTCCCATACTCAGCATCTCATCAAGTTTAGATGTAGAAGAGTTCCATTTGGTAATCGTTTGTTCAGTTTTATTTAATTTTACCTTTACCTCCTTCAGCTCAGCCTCAGTTTTGTCAAGGTCTTTCTCATACATTTTCAGCATCTCCTTCATGCATCCAATCTCTTTCTTCAAGCTTTTGTTGCTCTTGATGAGTTTGTGATTCTCAAGCAGCAGTTTGTGGTAGATGGACTTCAGGTCTTGAATGATTTCCTCCTGGGACATTTCATCTTCAAAGAAATATTCTTCATCTAGATCCACTGAGCCATGAAAACAATTAAAGTTAGATTCATCATAGTTAGACACAAGATTAGGTTCAATATCAGCATCATATCCATCCCAATCTGCAAAGAAGGTCTCCTGTTCTGATGTTGGATCCTGAATGTTGGGGTAAAATTGAGATCCGAAGCAATTCAGGGAGTCTTCTGGTGTCCAGTCAATCTGAGTGAGTAGCGCAGCAGTTTGAATCTCTTCTGATTGTTCTTCAGCTTCTCCAGAACTAAAGTCATCTTCATTGAAATCATCTACACAAACCCAATGAGAATTTCCTCTTTTTCTAAGAGTGTTAGCACATTCATTAGCCATATGACCATACCCTTTACATTCAAAGCATTGAACATCTTTTAACTTATCAGCTTCTAAAGGAGTAGGTTTTGATGCCATGTACTTCACAAACTTAGGAGGTAATTTCTTATAATCTGGAGGACTATTACTAAGATTCTTTTCTTTGGCTTTTCTTTTAAAGTTCAGCTTATTGAATTTTTTAGTAATTTTACCATAGTTTGAAGAAATTAATTCACATTCATCATCACTTTCATTATCAAGACTTGATCCTCTTAAAGCAACAGCCATGTGTTTGCTAGGTTGTGAGGCAAGCTCCATCTCCAATTCTCTAAGAGTATTCATCAAGACTTGAAACTGAAGACTAGCAAGGTTCCTAGATTCACTCATTGCAATTTTCTTGAGAGCAAATTTAGATGACTGTGTTCTCATTGCTTTATAAACCATCTCTTGATTAGTCATAGCAAAACCTAGATTTTCACATTGGTTAGCAATATCAAGAATTTTCTCAAAATAACTATCAACACTTTCATCTTCACCCATCTCAACTTTTTCAAATTGCTGAAGCAGTTGTCTATATTTAGAATCTTTAACAGCAGAATCTCCTTCACAATGTAATTCAAGTATATCCCAAGCATGTTTGGCTTTTGTACAATTCTTGATTAACTTGAACATGTGATTATTAACCCAACTAAAAATAGCATTAAGGGCCTTTCATTAGAGTTATAGAGACTTACCTCTGCTGCTGTCCAATCTGCTTCTGGTTTTGGAACAAGATCACCTTCACCATCTCTTGGTAATGTTGGAAGAGAGTATCCATTGATCACGGATTGCCAGGCTCGAATATCAATAGCTTTGATGTGAGACCGCATCCTAATCTTCCAGTATGCATAATTGGAGCCATCCAAAACTGGAATCCTGTTGGTATTAAGATTGACACTGTCCATTGTGTTGTATCACCTCCAAACCACCAGTGAAGTCGGTGTTTGGCTCTGACGCAAATTGAAATTGTCGGATCGTGGTTTGACACAACAACTTTGAGAGTTAAGCTGGCATTGCCTTAACTCTATTGTGTTCTTCTTGACAAAAGTAATATGCAGCGAAATTTAAAAACAAGAAGATATAATTTTAAGAAGTTTTCAATATTATTAAAAACTTCTAAGCCTTAGGTCAAATAACCATAAAGGTTTTAACGAAATGTTTCTCACAACAATTCACTCACGCTCTTTGTTAATCGGACTCAACGAAGCAGACAAGTACGAACTACTTAACTTCTATGAACTAGACTTAAATAGTTGATACAAAAACTTTGCAAAAGCAAGACGAAGACAATACAAATAATTAATCTCTCGGATTGTTTTGCACTATTGTCTTGTAATCATCTTGATGAACTTCACACCTTTTATAGATTTCTTAAAACTTGCACGCCAAGATGCTTTGTTCACAGTTTTGGTAACTCTTGTTGTTTCCTTGTTGAATTTTGGCTTCGTTGTGAACTCAATATCTTTCTTGAATATGTGTTTCCTTTATTACCGATCTAGGAAGGTAACACATCTTCTTCAAATCGGAGAATCCCGGAAAGAATCTAAGTTGCAGAGAACCGCCAATATTGTTTTCTTCTTTTGCAAACCGTGTTGAGTTGACAATTCAACTTAACTTGAATTATGGAAACTTCAAGTAAGGAATCTTCCATAGCTCTTCCTTATGATGAAGATACATTCCTGGACATAAACAAAAATAACTAAACTTAAATTTGGCAATTAAAGAATAGTTTTCGTACAGGCTCTCTGGGTTCACTGTTATCCTCAATGTTGTCGCAACATTGCATAACATTGATTCCAGAAAACCCTGCACTTTCAATCTTGTATCATTTATGCCTTTAGGAATTGTTAGATCTCATAGAATTGTTAGTTTTTAATCTATGCCTTTAGGAATTGTTACATCTCGTAGAGTTATTAGTTTTTAAACACCATCTATGCCTTTAGAAATCGTTAGATCTCGTAGAATTATTAGTTTACAAATTATTAATTTTTAAACATAGTATATGCGTTTAGCAATTGTTAGATCCCGTAGAATTATTAGTTTTAAACACCTTCTATGCCTTTACAATTATTTGAATTAATTATGTTTTGATATATGTTTGTTTATGTATTTGAATTCAAATGTTATTATTATATATGTCTTTCGTAATTTTTATATCTTGTAGAATTGTTAGTTTTTAAACATTGTCTTTGCCTTTAGAAATTGTTAGATCTCGAAAAACTATTATTTATAACTTAGACATGATTAGATTTTTATGAAATCTCCATAACTTGGATTTTATAGTAGCTTTGATCTAGCATAAAACTTTGAACTAGTTTGTAACAAGTAGAATTTAGACATGTCATATGATCCTACACGTCGTCGTTCAAGTAGCAATGGCTCACCGGTGAATTGAGGTTGTGACGTCGAACCTCGTCGGATAGTACTGAGGACACGTTTGGATCCTTGAGATGATGCTCGTGATGCAGTCGCGACACAAATTTATTACAGCGTCATGTGTCGCAACACGCATCTACTACATTTACTCCTCCAGAGTCTCACATTCAACATAGATTAGAGTTGCCTGATGCAGATGTGGATGGACGATCGACACGACATACGCCTGCTACCTCGTCCAGAGCTAGACCTAATATTCCTAGGCCACAATCTGATGAGTCTTAAAGAACAGTACCTAGATGTGACCGGTGAGCACATGCAGGAGTAAGATCATGTACTGGGCCGACTTAAGAAGGTGCATGACCATCTAGTGCTTCATCTAGTACGTAGGTGCTTCACCATCGTCGCCCCACAGAGTTGGACGAGTTTGGATGTTTCAAGGACCAGCGTCGTATTGTATAGCTGATTACAACCATCATGAAGAAATTATGGACCAAATTTTATGAGAACTATACAGCACTTGATCGTGATGTGAAAAACAAGATGTCGCTACAATTTGAGGTGGAAAGTTATTATATAAATAAATTTATCTAGTGTTGTATATTTAATTATAGAAAACAAAATTTCGTAAAACTTAAAACCTTAATTATTTGCAGGCTACCTAGGGAGGAAGAAATTTCATAACATATTCGAGGCCAAAGCCTAAGCAAGGTACACGAGCATGATAAATGAGGCGAAGAAGAATTATTTTACGGGGAGGATGATCCCAAGTGGGCAGCCTGACAGAAGACATAGATGAACAATAAATTGAAAAGGGAGATTGCAGAGCATTGGACAAAGGCAGATATGCATAGCATAGATGATAGGATTCGAAAAACCACGAGGGGAGGGAAGACTATCAACAAGGCCCCCAAGGCACCGTGCACTTATGTCGGTGGATCACTTGGTTACAAGATCACCGTATTAGGATGGTATGTTTTAATATATTTTGTACTTGTTATTGTTATAGATTAAATGTTATTATTATTTTAAAGTTTGTGTTATTTAATGTACTTAATCTCATATAATGTAGACGAACTCGAATTCCCTCTTATTCGACTTGATGAGCTCTATTGGGAGTTGCACATGAGGACGGTAGAGCGAGCGAGCAAGGTAGGGTCAGCAGTTCCCATTTACCTATATGTGCCCTTCACGTAAGTATCTTTACTCAAATACTTGTGATGATGTAATATCATCCGACCAACAGGGAGGGCAATTTTGGGATATTGATCAAGTTAGGTTTTTATAACGCTGATCCCGGGCCTGAGAGAGGAAGAGGTATTTTCTTATAATTTTGAGGGATAGAGGGCTACAAGGGGGAGAAGTTGATTGGGGAGAGAGGTACTGCTGAAAGAATAGAAGTTAAATTGTAAGGCTACTGAATACAAGTATGATTTTTCTACACAATGTCTTGTGCCAAAATATTGCCAAATTTTTTTGGTTGATGGATTGCTAACAAGTCTCTATTTATAGGACTTTCAAGGGGGTCGATGGCCAATGACGATCGATCTTCTGCTGAGAGTTATTGCTTGGACCAAATCAACCAATAGGATAGATTTATTCTACACCAATGAGTGTTTCTGACAAGGGTGGCCTATAGTGAGATTTCTCATGCATTAATAGTGATCTTCGGTTCGGGGAGACTCTTCTGGCCCAACGTGTGTCGTCTGCATGCCGGACCAATGTGAGTCGTTTCTTATGGGTCCAATAACTCGTCCTCTGTGGGGGTGGCCAATCAGGCTTGGTCTTCTTTTTATTTATGGTGGGTAGTTGGGCTTGGCTTTATCTGAGTTTGTACATATTAGGTTCCCTCTCGTTGCCTCTCTTTTATTAATACAGTTATCCTTCTCATTCCTCCTAAGAGTTAATAAAGTATAATTACATAGGTGTTAGTGGCGTATTTCTTTAAGTGTTGGTGTGATAGTCGTTTGGGTTGGACGCCCTTAGAAGTTCATTTGAGTGTGTCGCTTTGAGGGAGATTCGTGTAAGACTACTTAGAGTAATTCGAGTAATACAAGTACAATGTCCGCTTAGAGAGACTCGTGTTAATCTTGACTAAAACTGCTTGAGTAAGACTCGTGAGGTAAGTGGTTTTCGAAGTAGAACTAGAAGAAAGAGCGTGGGTATGGGTGTGACTGTAGAGGTTGTGACCCTTGCGGTGTGAGCGTAACGGGAATTATCCGCAAGGGGGAGATAGATATCTAGAGAGTGAGTCTCAGTGGGTTACTTAGATATGTTCCCCGTGGAAGGAGGAGTAATCGAGTGTCATCGAGAGACAAAACCCTTTGGACGCTACTCATTAGGAGAGGATCGGGTGAGGCCCAAAGGGTGTGACCCGATGTCTTCTTAATTGGCGTGGTTGACGGGTGTGTTTTGAGAGTCCATTCTCTGCCCCTGGGATACCTCACATTATGGATTGGGTTTCCCCTTGTGGAGGAATTTAATTATATTTTTGGGTATGCATCAACAACTTGTTATTTAACTTGCGAATTCTTTCAATTCCTTATTATTATCTTTATACTGGTTGTTATAAGAACTGAACAGAGACAATATTATTTGGATTTGTGGAGGTAACACAGGGAGGAGACATTGTGGCTCAGATTTTCTCCAGATGCCAAGCTCTTTGTTGTAGGAGAATCGAAGAAGGGGAAGACGAAGGGGTTGTCGACTGATGCACGACTTGAGAACTATGGTATGAACTTTCGAAATGATCCCATCTTAGACGAGGCATACGTGGAGGAGCTGGAGCAGCAGAAGACAGAGTTGATGGAGACTGGCGGCAGGAGATGGCAAGAGGTGATCGCTTATATAGCTCAGTTGAGCCAACAGTTCTCCAGGCGACAGGTACGCAACCTCCCCCACCTCACCAAGGGTTCATATGGTATGCTCTCAGATTCGATACTATGCCGTCACCATCGCCAACACCAGGGAGACGAGATCCATTTTCATCAAGAACTTTGTGTCGGACACATTTCGATGATCTCTTCCACGAGACGTACATGTTAGAGGATGAGTTGTATGAGGATGAGAAGCCTGGGGATGAGAGGTCGGATGGATCTGACTATAAGGGGTCATCAAGTGATGATGTGGATCTTGATTGTAGTTGATTTTATTTATGTTATTAAGTACTTTTAGTTATTGTGAAACTTGTAGTTATGTAATTATCTGCTCTTTATGTAAAACTTATAGTTATGTAATTACCTCATCCTTATATACTCTTTACGTAATGAATTTCATAAGAATGTTAGATATGTAATTAAGTCCGTCTTTATCGTACTTATTTAATTGTGTTTTAAGTACTTATATGGTTGCTTTTCTGACTAATATTGCATGGTATTTCTGCACATATTATATGAAAGAAGCACGACTTGGTATTTTTTAACTATTGCAATATCATTCTTAGCTAGTCATACACAGTGTCATCCCACTCAAATTATCTCTCGCCATCTTCATCTACTTTTGTATCCTCCTGATCATCCTTGTCTAAATCAACATCTTCCCCATCGTCTGAATCAAAGTTTACACGATCTACATCTTCAACCAACTCAAATTCACCAACCCCTAGTTGGTCATCCATATTAAATGAGCTCAAGTCTACATATAGGTTCAACCCTCCAGATTCATTCTCTTGTAACACTTCTTTCGGCATTCTAGTTTGGTTATCCCTTGAACCAACCACTGATGTAGTGTCGATTATGTGTCTAGCTGGAACTGAAGATACATCCCACCATCCTTTCTTGATGTGTTTTGTACGGGGTATAACACGCATATTGGGCCTAATTGGAAAACACAAACAGCTCATTGATCGCGATACAACATCGCGGGTTAATATCCACCAAATGGTATATTGGGTCAACTACAATCCTTCGATCGATATCATACCACACACGTTCAAAAGCACAATATATAACGGTCTTCTTCCTCCCCAATATTCCACTTGTATAATGTCTTTCAAAGTCCCGTTGAAGTTGGTGTTGTCAAATCCACCCATGATCCCCTTGTCATAAATATCGCTACAATCACTACTCTTTGGGCCCTTTCGTACCATCTGATGAGCGTTTATTTAGCGTGACATTGGTACCCATTTCCTTATGCTTTTGTATAATTCTACAGTGAATATTTATTGGTTTTAGTATTATGTTTTGTTTTCTTAGGATTTTATTGAGTCAAGACAAAACAAAGCTAAAAGAGCCTTAAAATTGATGTTTTTTGGAAATAGGGCATCACGATATAACTTCAAGGTCCATGGTGCTATGCAAACGAGGCAAACCCTGATCGCATCGCACAAAGAAGCCCAAAAGTTGGCACAAGTACAGGATGAAGCGACGCGATATGGGAGGAGATGCGCGGCAGCGTCATTAATGTCGAATGCAGCGCAAGCAACGAAAGGCAGCAGAACATTGCAAAAAGAGACATTGAGTCGCGCGACAACAGAGAAAAGTTGCACTATTCGCGTAGTCAGTCGCATGACATAGCTGCACACCATGTCTGGTCGTGGGTCTCTAGGATAACACCATCTTATTCTACAGTTTAAGCTGCGGCTAATCACAAAGTTAGGGCAACAAGACTTTCCCATAAGTAAGAGAGAACAACCAACACTTAGAAGACACTGCTTACCACAACGTGATCCACTTACGAAAGCTCACAACACCATTCACATCTGCTCACAGCTATTTTCAGAGAGACACACAATCAATGTTCAATTCTAGTTTAGTTTTTGTCACTGTTCTAGAGTTAATGGTTCGTGAAAAAAAAGATAGCATGTAGGAGTCAAGAAGATATCTAAAGCATCAACGTTCCACCAGATCTGAGAAGCTTTCATCTATCTCTTACTTTGTTTATTTTATTTACCTTTTAAATGATTGTTGAACTCATGACTATGAGGAGCTAACCTACTCGTTGTTTAGAGTATGGAAGTAGCTTTACCTTATGAATATGTTTATTTGCTTTGTGTGATGTGTGTTTGATGAATTTATATGTCTAGATTGAATAGTTTTTATGCTGTGTAACTAGTCTTGCTCTCGCTGGATGAACGGAAGCAATACATTGGGGTTGCCATAGAGTAGATGTTAATATATTTATATATATATATATATATATATATATATGTGTGTGTGTGTGTGTGTGTGTGTGTGTGTGTGTGTGTGTGTGAGAGAGAGAGAGAGAGAGAGCGAGAGAGAGAGAGAGAGAGAGAGAGAGAGAGAGAGAGAGAGTGTTGTGTGTGTGTGTGTGTCATTTGTGACTTTGGTACGCTAAAGCAACTGATGCACAGCCCCTACATCGCATTAAACCAATCTTAATTATGACCTTATGTTAACACAATTCAGATAAGTTAATTGGATTGCAGATTTGATATCTCTACTAAAAAACTAACAATTTGGGTTGAATCCGCTAACGCGGTTGGTTATTAGAGACTCATCAATTCTATAATTAGGATAGGTCCACCTATAGGTCGCGGATCCATTAGACATGTGAACTTCAAACTATCATCGAGCATCTCAAGAACACATAGGCAGTTTGTCGATGAACTATTATGGTTAAATCAGTGGTGAAACCCAAAATTTAAACAATCTTGTAATCTATTGTTTTACAACTTAAGCATTCGACCAACAAATCATCTTAAATTCTGTTTATTTACTTTCTTGCATTTGTTACACTAGTTCTCTAACATTCAACTCAATTTTCATTAAAGTATATCTTTCATTCAAATAGTTTTCTTTGCATTCTCATTGTTTCCATTGCATAATATTTTAGTCATTCATAGCATTCTAGTTTAGTGATCTTCTGCATTCAAACTTGTTTTTATAAAATGTGCATTCATAAATTTTCTGCATCAAAAACATTATGCATTCATTTAGTATTCGTCCTGCAAACATAGAGATAGCAAACATCACAACCATCAGTCCTGCAAACTCCATTGGGATACGATACTTGGTTCGTAAATACACTTACCATTTTATTATTACTTGATTCGTGCACTTGCGAGAAGAGGAGTTCAGGTGTAACAACTGATTTGTTGACTTTTTATTCTTTGTACGCTACACAAAATTCCCATCATCCTCTAGATGTAATCTGAACCCGTTCTTCTCACAGTGTATGACGTCTAGATTGTAACAAATCAAGTTTGTGGACCAGTAAGGAAAGTCCTCGAAAATGCTCTTGCGACACCAATTATGAGTAGTTCCAAACCCCGGGACCTTTTGTGGCTTTGCCCAAAACTGATCGGTGGGAGGTTATTTGCAATTCTTCTCATTTCCTCACACGTTTATTATTGAATAGGCTCTTCTGGTGCCCCCGATCCTTGTAGAATTCCTTTTTTTCTTTTTCCTCCACCTATTTTTTTTGTAGAACCGACAATGACAATCAAAGAACGATGTTTTTCCACCATTCTTTAGCATAAAAGATTTTGTGTGCTCCATACAATAAGAGCACGATAACTTCACGTGTGTACTCCATTGGGACAATGTTCTCTATGCCAGGAAATCGCTGATCGTCCACCTCACAGCCGCTTGTAATAGAAGATTTTACTTCGTAGAGCTATCATATGTCCACAAACCATTCTTCCATAGATCCTTCAGCTCGTCAATCAGTGGCCTCAGCAATACATCAAGGTTCTTCCTATGACTCTTTAGACTAGATATAATAAGGCTCAGTGGCGCAGGCAAAGATCAGAAGGAAGGTTATACGGGGTGACAAACACAGGCCAACACGAATAATTGATGCAAGATTGACCAAACAATGTGAAACCATGAGTGCATAAACCGAACATTTCTAATCTCTGCAGCGAACTCCGGATACGATCGATAAAAATGTTGCCATGCCTTGCCTGAAGTCGGATGAATCATTCGATCGGTTAACTGCCCATATTTTAAATGCCAAGTCATATGCTTTGTAGTGTCCTTAGAATAGTACAACCTCTAGATTAGAGGACTTACAGAAAGTACCACAATTTCTTTTT
The DNA here is from genome assembly GCA_948329865.1 of Linaria vulgaris. Lineage (NCBI taxonomy): Eukaryota > Viridiplantae > Streptophyta > Magnoliopsida > Lamiales > Plantaginaceae > Linaria > Linaria vulgaris. The sequence continues at coordinate 115,345,806 of OX415250.1, read as the reverse complement.
CGAGACAAGCAACTTCCTACCAGGCTCGTACCTTTCCTCCTTGCATAACGGACATGAATGGTATTAACTACTCGTGTACTCATCGTAGTACAAGAAACAAAAATTTTTAAAGCCATCAATCCTCGTGTACCCTAACCCTAAGCCCGCCATCATCTTATTCATCTCGTAGACTGTATTAGGTATCAACTTCTCAATCTCTGGGTCCATACCATCTTTAGACAACTTTAAGTACCGGTCGCAAGAGGAATTACTAACTTTGTGCATGCTCTTGTATGTCAAGACCTCCGCTATCCACTGCAGTACAAATTTCTCCTTTTTACCATGTAACTTCACAGCTCCTAGATGCAACAACTCATAGAACGCCCTGACATGAGGATTTGGCTATTCTTCGTGTACCGCTTCATCAACAAATTGGCTCCCCATATGCATTCACGACCAATTCAAACTCAATTAATGTCAGCCAGGTCATCGCTACTAATATTTAAACAACAGTAATGACGGCCAGGCCATCGGTGGAACTGGACGAGTTAGTTTCCAACTGCTCTCGTCGCTACTGCTCCAAGAACTTGGCGGATTTTCAAAATTTCCAAATGTTTCCAATAGTAGCGATGGTCTGGTCGTTGGTATTGACCCTTGAAATGGCGGGAACGGGCGGGAAGTTTAGAATTGTAGGAAAATTTAAAAAAAAAACCCAACAATATAAATACTTCCTCGTCGTGAAACCTTCATTTTCAATATCCAAAAAATTACCCAACACTTTCTTCCAAGTTTCTTTAATTTCTCCAAACAATTCTTCATTTTTTCAAGGTTTTTCTTCATTTCTTCAATTTTTTTCTTTATTTTTTCAAATTTTTTTCTTCATTTCTTCATTTGTTTTTCAACTTTTTTCTTCATTTCTTCAAAGTTTTTTCTTGATTCTTCAAAACGTATTTTTTCATTTCTTCAAAAGATTTCACATTTCCAAACATGTCTTTCTTTTCTCCTATTCAAATATTTATCTTCTCAACACACAAGACAATAAGTTTTGTATTATTAAAAATAAAACAATAATATTCCGGTAATTTCACAAATTACTGAAATATTATTGATTTTGTATTCTGTTAAAGGTTAGTACCGAAGGTCGGGCCGTCGCTACTAATATTCAACTTTAAATACTAGTAGCGACAGTCAGGCTATCGGTCGTCACTAATGCCTTACACAAAAATACCGATGGCCAAGCAGTTGTTGTTGATTTTAGAGTCATTAGTGACGGCTTGGGTTCAGATCATCTGTGACTGCTAAGCCGTCACTAATGTGTTTTTGAGCCATTAGTGACAGCCTAGCAGTCACTATTGAGTAGACTACATTAGCGACGGTTGAGCCGTAGGTAACAATTAATATCGATGGTCGAGTCGTCGCAAAGAGTGGGCGACGGTTGGACAATCACTAATTAAGCGACGGCCCAGCGACCGGTAATGTTTGAATTACCGACCATCGAGCTGTAAGTACCCATTAGCGACGGAGGTATTACTGACCGCTCATTATCGACGACCCGACCGTCGGCAGTAGGTCATTACCGATTGCGTTGGGGTCATTAGTGGTCACCTGGGCGATAAATAATGCCCGTTTTTTTTTTGTAGTGCAAACTACCAAGTATGTGAATCGATTGATCGAGTGCTTTGATTTTGGACTTCTCTATTTTAAAGAAGTCTCGTGTAAGTTTTTAAAACCAAGTATGCGTGTATTGCTCCCCATTTATAAGAAAGAAAAATATGTGTTTCAATGAAATTATGAAAAGAAGAAACGCGTAAGTTTTATAAAGATAATATTATTCGGTAGCATATATTCAAATTATATCTTGTGTTTCAACTTTAAGATAACAAATCAAACCAAATTTCGTTCTTAATCTAATTGACTAATTTATTAGGTCATGTCATTTCTTTTACCCTTTACCATAACCTTGACTTGGACATCGCTTAGAATTTTATCTATGCATAAATGCTACAATGCAAGTCCACGAAAGTTGTTTGTCTGAACTGATGGATATCGGGTGTCTGTCGGACTTAATATTATCTAGGAACTTCTGATATACATCAGGGAGTAATACTCCATGCACTCACAGACTTGTGGAACCCACGCGAAACCCACATGTGTGAGACCCACAAGTCTGTGAGTGCAGGGAGTATTACTCCCTCATGTATATCCGACAATTCCATATTATCTACCCACAAGTCTGTGAGTGCAGGGAGTATTACTCCCTCATGTATATCCGACAATTCCATATTATCTACCCAAAATCATATTCACGTGACAGGACATATATATGATATGATGTCCCCACAAAATATTAATCTTTCAAAGCTTAACAACGATCGTCAGCAAATTAGTCCACATTATTTAGATTGAGATATAGAAAACTTTATTAATAGCCATGCATATCAGCGAGATTATATTATACACATACGATCTCAAAAATCCTTCAATTTATACATAAGAGAAAAATAGTAGATTGCTGTTGAAAAAAAGATATGTATTTAACATTAATTCGTTATTGCAACTATATAAGTTTAACCAAACATTTGTTCGTCATGGACCTGACAAATTAAAAGATATCATTCTTATGAGAACATGAAAACTACTTGAAAAAAAGTTCTAGTTGCTCTTATTAAATAATATTGCATCTTGGTTTTATTCGTATCAGAAAAATTAAAGAAAAATGTATATATTACACCAGTAAAAAATTGATTTCTATATGGGAACCAGGTAAAGCTTAGAAGTTGGTTTTTTTTTTACTTTTGGTACCTTAATTTGGCACCTTTCCAATATTGGTACCTCAAGTTGTCACCTCTCCAAAATGGTACTTTAAGTTGTCTCCGATCAAAATATTTAATCCCTCCGAGGCTGCGAGTCCAAATCGACACCCACGGACATCGTTGTTTTTGTGTTTTTCGCCCCAAAACTTTATACAACTACACTAACACCCTAATATTTTTTAAATAACACATATTTGATTAAAAATACAAAGAATCTTAAAATTTGTTTATTATACTAATTAACTTATGTTTTATATTTTTATTGTAAATATTTATTAAACTCAATTTAATTATAAGGTTACCTTATAAATAAATAAACTATCTTAAAATAAGCTTTACCTACTAAAATTACCATCAATTAAAAAAGAATTGAAAAAATATATACAATATATTTTCTTTTAAAACTAAAAAACAAAATCTGGTGGGTGGTGGGTGGTGTCGCGCTGGTGCAGGAGCGGGTGGGGGGAGGTGGGGTTGTGCAGGGGCGAGTGGGGGGAGGCGGGGTTGGTGGAGAGGCGGGTAGGGGCAGGCGGGGTGCAGGGGTGGTGGATTGTGTAGTGGCGGTGCTGGGGCGGGTGGGGAGAGGCAGGTTGTGCGGGGGCTGGTGGGGCAGGCGGGGTTGGTGCAGGGGGCGGGTGGGGGGAGGCAGGGTTGGTACATGGGCGGGTTGGAGGGTGGTGATGGTGCAGGGGTGGTGGGTGGGGGTGGTGATGGTGCAGGGGTGGTGGGTAGGGGTGGGGTGGGGGTGGGGGTTGGATAATATATATATTGTTTTAACTAAATAAAGATGGGGTTGATTTTTGAATAATATAAATTATTTTTTAACTAAATGAAATAAAATTTATAATCAATTCTTATTAATAACATAAAATAAAATAAGATTCTTTGTATTTTTAATCAAATATGTGTTATTTAAAAAGTATTAGGGTGTTAGTGTAGTTGTATAAAGTTTTGGGGCGAAAAACGCAAAAACAACGATGTCTGTGGGTGTCGATTTGGACTCACAGCCTCGGAGGGATTAAATATTTTGATCGGAGACAACTTAAGGTATCATTTTGTAGAGGTGACAACTAGGGGTACCAATATTGGAAAGGTGTCAAATTAGGGTACCATAAGTAAAAAAAAAAAAAACCCCCCTTAGAAGTTAGACCCCATTCGTCATGTCCTAATTTAATGCTATACCGATCGATTTAATGAGATTTAATTTAATTTGACTTCCATCGTCTAACTTTTAAAATCCAAAATATCATTACTCATAGCCTACTTAAATTTAATTGGATTACATGACTCTTTAGTTGTTGCTTGAACTTTAAAGGTATTTGTTCAAGAAAATATGGTTAAACGATGGAATCTATTTTTTTTTATGAATAGCAAAAGGACGAATTATCAAAAATGCTCGTTAACTTTTGGTTTTAATCCTAAATGCCCGGTTTTTTCAAACCTGCTGAAAATGCCCGTTAAGTTTTAAATTTTCTAACAAAAATGCCCGATTTTAAAAATTCGGACATTTTATCCGACGTGGCATCCGAGTCAAAGAGACGCACTGCTGAATCAAAAAGTCGCGTATTAAAATTCGGACATTTTTGGTAGAATTTTAAAAGATACAGGGCATTTTTAGCATTATTTTTCAGACAAAGTAGGTTTTTTGTGCTTATTTTTCATTTCAGGCATTTTTAGTAGAAATGTTAAAAGATACAGGGCATTTTTAACATGTTGGGAAACAACGGGCATTTAGGATTAAAACCAAAAGTTAGCGGACATTTTTGATAATTCGTCCATAGCAAAATATTGAATTCAATTAAGGAAGTTTGAGATAATGTTTGGTAATCGATCGAGTTTAACTAGTTTACAAAGGGAAAAAATCAAGTTTTAAACAATTAAACTCGACCTAATTGATAGTGATTTCTTAACTAATTAACTAGCTTGAGTTAGTGTGTACACATATTATTTAATCTATTTATAAGTAAAAAATTAAACTAAATATATTATATATGTGTACACACTTTCAGTACTTCACATTCGAATTAACACGTGCGCAAATTTTAATCAGTTCGATGCAAGTTTACGTTTGGTGACTTATGGCATGAAAAAAAAAGCTAGTAATTATTTAGTTATACTTATAAATAAAATGAGAAAATCCAATTAGTCAAAATACAAGCCCGGATAGACACCCTAACTATACCCTACAAATAGATCCGAAAACAACAAATCGATCTGTACGTCTTTATTAATTCCTTTCCTCATAGTTCCAATATTTATTAGCTCAATAATACACATAAAACACTTATTAATAGTTGTAATTCAATCAAGATTGTATACCCTGTCTCGATACCTCTTTTGCAGAAGATAAGCTATAATTGTTTCATCAGGATTATTCGTTGTATTTTATTTTGCTTGGTGATGATGTGTTTCATGTTACTACTGATATAACCCTTGGGGTGTTTAAAAACTCGCCACCTAACCAATCTGCCCAAATTCCATAAGCTCAATTAGCTAGCTGCATATATTTATATTTTATTTTTATTTTTCTAGCGTTGAAGTTGAAAAGATGAAAACCCGACATATTGCAGGTTTGAGCCTTACACCAATCCAGCCACACAAAAGCCAGAAATGTTTTTTTTTTAAATCATAGTTTTTTCAAATAACACTACAACAAAAAAAAATAGTTGTGTAATAGAGAACAACACTAGTGTTCATGTATAATGTGACTAGTTAATAATTTGACACGTATTAGGGAAATATTTATTACATACATATAACTGAAACTCAATATTCTTTAATGCATAAGTTGACTAAAAAATAAGCATACTAAAAAAAGAAAAAAATGTCATTTCTCTATAAGTATGAAAATATAAGACTATTGTACTCTGTAACTTGTGTGTTTTAGAACAAAATAAAAATAAAAAATTGTGATTCGACGTGTAACACAATCTAACATGCAATCTGTAGGGTATGAATTTTTGATTCGATGTGAGAAGAATTAAATTTTATTGAAGTGGTACATTATTTATCGGAAAGTAAGGCAGCTAGAAAATACCATAAAACTCCAATGGTCAATAAAAAGGTCGTCGTTGGCAGCTATGACAAACGAGGACGAGGGGGAAGGGGGGTCAATTGGGCTTGTTGATGGTGCTTCCTGAAGGCTTTTTTGTTGTACACCAAGATAATGATTACAATGGGAGGTGCTCATCAAGATCATGAATGGCCCCGTGGAGGCTGAGCATATGTGATCAACAATTGATTGGCTTTCAAGTTTTTATGCGGGAGAATAGAATGCATGTTTGATATTCGATTATAGATAGAGCGAGGACAATGAATGTTTATGTATGTATTTAGGTCCTGACTTTGGTGGTGAAAGTAGTGGTGAAACCACGGGATTTGTCTGATGTGCAGCATGCTGCACAACAGCCCCCTCTCACATAGGAGTGGGCCCCAATTGGGCCCCATGTCTGTAGGGCCCACCCTCTGTGAGAGGGGGCTGTTGTGTAGCATGCTGCACATCAGACGCTCCCGTGAAACCACAACGAAGTTGTAAGATATGCACGACTTGGGACTTAAGGACGAATTATCAAAAATGCCTGAAAAGTTTGCCCTTTATTCTTAAATGCCCGATTTTTCCCAATCTGCTGAAAATGCCCGATAAGTTTTAAATTTTCTATCGAAAATGCCCGATTTGAAAATCTCGGACATTTTGTCCGACGTGGCGTCCGAATCAACAAGTCGTGTTGCTGAATCAAAAAATCGCTCCCGACACGTAATATTTTTGTCCGAAAAACGACGCTTCTTATTCTAGGTTTCTATATAAAGCCAAAATTCGACACTTAGGTTTTTTTGTCTTCAGTTGTACATTACTGCGGCAAAATCGAAAACCCTAATCCCTAAACTACGAACCCTCAATTTCTCACCCAAAATCGGATATTCGCAGTGGTTTGTTGCCTAATCTTGATTTAGTGTAAAAATGGTGTTGAAGTTGCGACCTCATAACGAATTGGATTTGCCTCCACCCGAATATTGTAAGTATTCTCTGTCATTTGGGTTAACTGTTAAATGTTATGTTAAATGTTCAATCTTGTTAAATGTTATGGTAAATGTAATTTTTAAGCGGGGGTTAGGGTTTTGTCCGAAAGTAGAGATTCCCCTCAAACGTGTATTGTCATCTTTTTGTGGGCTATTGCATGTTGGGGGTTTCTGTATTTTTGTGAGGTAGACATGTTTAAGCTTTTGTTCTCTTCATTATTTCAGCACCAGAAAGCAAAGAATTTACCCTTGTATTACATTTTGGAGGGCATATCCCCAAAAGCGTTTACCAAGGTGGGGACTATGAATTTGAAGGAGCTGACCTGAGACGCGTTTATGATTTTGTGAGTTACAGAGAGCTTAAACTTTCTCTATTGAGTAAGCTGTGTGATGAGATTGGTATAAGAGGGAGAAAGAAATACTGGTACCAGGCGCCACACTGTAAACATGTGGCGTCAAATGATCCACAGTTACATGCTTTGGGTAAGATAGCTCATAGAGAGCAAAGGGAGTGCCATTTGTTCATTACTGATGAAAACCACAGGGCTGTGTTGTTAGAGAGTATTCATGAAGAAAGAGAGGATGCAAAGGTTCCTGTTCTTGATGAGGTTGGATGTTCAAGACACGAAGCTAGTGTTCAAGCGGAAAACATAAATGTATTCGAGGAAAAGGGTGTTGGGGGTGATAATGTACCTGGTGATGACAATCAGGAAGGTGATGGTAATCTGTCCAGCATGGATAAGGGTAAGGATGTTGTTGTTGAAGATGATGACAGTGATGATGAAGATTACATAGCATCAGGAGAAGAAACTGATGATGAGTTGTTCAAATATATTGATGAATTTCATGAACTGGACATGGGAGATGAAGATGTGGTGCCAGAGTTTGGTGCAATGTTTGAAAATATGCCATACCAAGGTGATTCTGATGAGGAAGATGAAGCTGCTGATAATGAAGATGATGTTGCTGGTAATCAAGATGGTACTGCTGATAATCAAGATGAAGCTGCTGATACAGAAGATGGTGCTAATGAGGCACAAAATGGAGCTGCTGAGGCACAAAATGCTGTTTACAGTAGGAGGGAGAAGAAAAAAGCCACTGATGCAAATGCAGAGCAAGAAGTAGATGATCCAGATGTGACACTAATTGAAGAGAGGGATCCCTGGCATTTTGTTGATCATCATGGAGATCCTGACCCTGAGGTGGTTTGTTTCAATGAGGCAAACAAATTTGATCCCATTTTCAAATTGAAAATGTTGTTCATAAACAAAAAACAGCTGGCTAATGCTGTAAAGTCCCATGCTATCAAGAGAATGAGAAGTGTAAAGGTGGGGAAGAGTGACAAAGGAAGGGTTCACTACAAATGTGTATGCGAAGATTGTCCATGGAGGTTGCATGCTTTGAAAATCCACGGCCATGAGAACTATCAAATTAGAAAGTTCATTGATGAGCATTCTTGTGCTGAGTCATTCTATGTCACCAATGTCAAGACTTTTTGGCTTGCTGAGAGGTTTGCAGATGCATTTGTCACAGATCCTAAGAGAGACATTAATGGTTTCAAATTAGACACCATTGCCAACATCAAGTGCAATGTCACCTTCAATCAAGCATACAAGACAAAGGGCTTAGTTAAAAAGAAGCTAGAGGGTACTCCTGCTTTTCAATACTCTAAATTGTTTGACTACCAAGCTGAGCTGAGGAAGACAAATCCTGGTAGCACTATTGCCATTTGCACAGAAGACACTGATGGAGAAAATAGATTCAAATGCATGTACATTTGTTTCCAAGCCATGAAGGATGGGTATAAGGCAGGGTGTAGACCATTCATAAGTGTGGATGGTGCACATCTTACTGGACCTAATGGTGGTGTACTTCTTACAGCTGTTGGACTGGATCCAGCAAACAGCATATTCCCCATTGTCTAGGCTGTTGTTGCTGTTGAAAATACTGATAATTGGATGTGGTTCCTATCACTGCTGCAAGTTGATTTGGAGTTGAATGATCCTACTGGAATGACCTTTATGTCTGACAAGCAGAAAGGGTTAATTGAAGCATTTGCACAAATTTTTCCAGGTGCTTCACATAGGTTCTGTGTCAGGCATATGATTGGAAATGCTGGGAGAGCTGGCTTTAGTGGGGAGGAATACAGTGATGCAATCTGGAATGCAGCTAACCAGACAACAGAAAGTGAGTATGAAGCAGTAATGATGAAATTGGAATTTTTATCAGAATCACTGGGGAAATGGATGGATGACAAAGATCCAGCACATTGGAGCAAATCTGGCTTCAACTGTAATGCTTGCACAGATTTAATTTTGAACAACCACTGTGAAACATTCAATGGGATATTATTGCCAGCGAGAGAGAAGTCTATACTTACCATGCTTGAATGGATGAGAGAGTATTGCATGATAAGGTTCACAAAGAATAGAGAGCAGGCAGTCAAGAATTGGCCTAAACAAAAGCTTGCTAAGCAGAATGTATTCTTGCCTCCAAACATCTAGGAAAGAGTAAAGAGGGTGACCAACTTGGTGGATACCTGCATGCCAGTGAAGGCCGCACACAATCGATATCAAGTGAGATGTTATGATGGTTCCCAGCATTGTGTTGATCTGGGAGAGAGGACTTGCACATGTAGGTCTTGGCAACTTACAGGAATACCATGTAAACATGCAGCAGGTTCTATCCTTCAGGGAGGGGCACAGATAGCAGACTATGTTGCTCATTGGTACACTTTAGAAACTTACAACAAGGTGTACCAATATGCAATCTATCCTGTGCCTGGTATTTCATTGTGGAGACAGGAGGATTATATTCCCCCATTGCCCCCAAATTTTGGCAGGTTGCCTAGAAGACCTAAGAAAGCAAGGCAAAGGGGAGCCAATGAACCTCCTCCAGTTAGAACAAGGAAACAGAAATCTGCTCCACCACCTGCTGAACCCACATATGATGGGAGGAGGCAGAGATTTGTGAAATGTGGAAAGTGTAAGCAAATAGGACACAACAAGAGAAGATGTCACATTAGGGGAAACAATACTCAGAAAGCTCAAGTAAGTCATTATGTGATCCACTGTTTATTGAGTTTACATAGATTGGAAAGCTTATATGATTCTTTTTACACAGGGGCATCCACCAGAGCAACCTAATGACACTCCTGCTCCAACTAATACTCCAGCACCTGACACTACTGCACCTAACACTTCTGCTCCAACTGATACTCCAGTACCTAACAGTCCTCTTAATGAGACAACAAGACCTAATGACTCTCATGCACCTCCAGTTGTAGCGCCTGAGGATGATTTCACTTTGCCTGAAAATAGATCACCATATGTTGCTCCACAGGATGAGGTCCCAGAAGAGCATTATGACAAATTCTCACAAACTCAGAGAGAAGAAAGGATGATCAGGAGGAGGTATGATAGAGGGGAGAGGATAACAAGACAGAGTGTTGCAGGTTTACAAAATCAAGAGGAGGAGATTGAAGATGCATCTAATGCTGATGCTGTAATGCTTGCCATTGACAACATATTCACTAAGTCCAGAGCAATGAGGAATAAGAAGAAGGCTATGAGCAAAAAGGTATTGTTCATATAAAATGCCATATAATTTAAATCGATTTAGTTGAACTGTAATACTTAATTGCAATGTCAAACAATTTCATTCAGGTGACCAGGAATGTTAGTGATGGTGTAGATTTAATACCAACAACTGGAGAAGGGATTCCCATGAGGCTTGGACAAACCTCAAGGTCAATCAGAAAGAACAAAAGAGCAGAGAATAGAAGGGTTAGGTTTATTTAGGCTTATTAATCCTTAAAGTTAAATGTTGAACTTCAAATATGTTTGTATTTACAATATTCCTTTGTAGGTCTTGTTTGCTGATCCTACAACTGGTCTTATGACATCCCAAACACCAAATCCATGTGCTCCAACAATGCCATCAGAAATAGGTCATGTGCATGATAACAGGAAGAGGACAAGGAAAGAGTCACTAGTTTCTCAGGCAGCAATTGACAGTGAGGGGGCTGATGCTGATGCTGGTCCGAGTACAGAAGGCGGTTGGGTAAGCCGAAGGGTTAAAAGAAAGCAAACCAAGCCTACTCCAAAGGTGACAACTCAACTGAGGGAGAATCAAGAAGCCTTGGGAACCCCACTAGGAAGGACTCCGGATCCGACACAAGGTGTATCCAGGAAGTATGTCAAGTTGTCAGACCTTGCTATGGAATTGGGCAAACATAAGGGAAAATAGAAGAAGGTTTGGGGAGGACACAGTACTGTGAAGAATACCTAATTTTGAATCAAGTTCATTTTGTGTTATTTGTATTGCAAATGAATATCAAGTGAATGAGGGTAGCTTATTTTGTGGTTTTCACTTGAATATTATTTGCAACTTATAACTTGATTGCTCCCAATGTCACTACCATCAATGGTTTGAGGGGTTAGGTAATTGTGGGTTGTGAGCTCATTTTGGTATTGACACTTCCAGTATTGTATTTTGTCAACTAGTTTTGGTATTTAAACGACCAGCAATGTTTTGATGGATATGGTGATTGTATTTTGTGACCTCATTTTGGTATTGACAGTTCCAGCAATCAAAGTAAAACCTCACAATTTTGTCCGAAACATAGTACACATAAACACCATTACCAATTGTTCAAAGAGCAAAACATAACCTTAACCAATTCTTCATTTATTAAAACATCATTACCATTACCATAACATAACCATAGCCGTAACCAAATATTCAAACATCAAAACATGACATATTGTTCACTCACACGGCACACCTTACCAATTGTTAAAAGATCATAACATAACCAACAATAATTAATGCAGATAACCACCATTAAAATTGTTCTTAAAGACTCATAAAACATAAAACATAATTGTTCTTAAAGACTTAAAACATTAAAACATAAACCAGCATTAAAATTGTTCAAATACTCATAAAACATAATTGTTCTTAAAGACTTAAAACATTAAAATTCTTCAATCTTCCTCCGGCAGATCGGCAATGTGATGCACTGTGAAGAGCTCATGCAGATAACCAGCATTCGGACAACCATACAACCGAAAGTACTTCTCTCGGTCGGTTTCCTACATCACACAACAAGCAAATGAAAACAATAATTAACTTTTCTGCAAAATAACGGGCATACTCAAGGGGATGAATCGATTTCTTACCTGGCCGCGGAGTGCATGATACGCCTCATCAACGCTCACTGTCCACGCAGGGGGAGCGCAGTGAACGCCAGGCAGAGCACGAAACTCGGAGAACCACCAGAACCTGTTGAACAAGGAGTTGAGCTTCTTGTAGATCATCTTCATCTCGAACTCACCACCACCCCAGCGCATGGTGTCCAACTCTGGTTTCAGCAGATCCAAGCCCCTCTTCAAAGCCGGCGTATCCATCAACCGATGCCTCCTACCATACTCACAAAGCAACCTACACAATTGTGTCTCATAGTGTAGGTTGAAATCCCCATCGTGAAACAAACACGACACATCATTGTTATTCGGGATCTCCATTTTTTCACAAGTAATAATTTTGAATGAAAAATGAGAAGCAGAAACGACACTTTATAAGAGGAAATGTGACTTTTCATATGGACGGACATGACTATTCAGTCCAAAAACCGCATGTTCGACTACCAATGCCGCTAAACCATCATTAAACGTTACATTGGGTCACGCTAAACAATACAACACAAAACAACACATACATAAATAAACAAACCATTCCAGATTCTTCCCCTTTCAATATAATTTCAAAACGATTAAAAAAAGTGCAATCATAGTAATTAAACAAAACTTATTTCTTCCTCTCAATTTTGTGTTCTCGGCTTCCAGCTTCTTCACCTTCTCTTCCAACTCCTTATTCGTTTTTTCAAACACTCTTCGAATCGTAACCAAACTCGGGTGATCCATCAACTCCATTTCTTCTTTGACTTGCTTAACTTTCGCCTCTGCCTTTTCGATTTTCGAACGAAGTAACGGTACTATAATCCACAGTCTTTCGCAGACAGGAGGATCTTTCCAATCGAAAAATCGACAACCGTATTTCCCCTTCCAACACCCATGGAATCTACGGCCCGGGTTTGCATTAGTGGTAGCAACCCTCACGACGGCGGGTCTACCGCAGTCGCACATCAGGCCAGAGCTGTCAATTGATTCCGACATGTTAGTAATTTTGCGAATGAGAAGTGAATTGATCGATTTTCAGTTGTTAGGGTTTATAATATTGAAATTGGGGGTTTTTTTAAATAAAATTACCGTTGCATAGTAAAAGAGCCGTTATATGGTTTGGTTAGAAACCTAGAATAAGAAGCGTCGTTTTTCGGACAAAAATATTACGTGTCGGGAGCGATTTTTTGATTCAGCAACACGACTTGTTGATTCGGACGCCACGTCGGACAAAATGTCCGAGATTTTCAAATCGGGCATTTTCGATAGAAAATTTAAAACTTATCGGGCATTTTCAACAGATTGAGAAAAATCGGGCATTTAAGAATTAAGGGCAAACTTTTCGGGCATTTTTGATAATTCGTCCGGGACTTAATTATAATAACCTATCGACAAGGCTGGGTTGGTTGGCTGAAATCTAAGTATTTCATTGATGTTAATAAGTGAATGCTTTAAATATGAAATTGTTGTTGTATTTGTTTTAAAACAAGGGAAATATTATATAAGTTGCATGGATACTATGACAATGGCCTCGTGCCCGAGTCGGATACCATACAGACAAGAATACGCCTAAGATACGGCAATAATACGTGTCGGATACACCACGTGGTGTTTTCTATTAAAATTTAATTAAAAAAATAAATAGGATACGTATAAACACGATTTTAAGGTGTGTCCGACACGTGTCCTTGACAAAATATAATTTTTATAGTTTTTTAAAATTTTATAAGGGGGCCAAAAGTAATGATTTTATATTATAAACGTTAAAATGCAATTTCCTTACCATTATAGCTTGATTTCATCGATTCACCTACACAAAATTAATACAAACTAGAAAAAGAGATGGTTTCCTCATGGCGCGCACATGCTACTCAATCCAAATTTATTTCTTGATTAAATCTTCAATCTTCAACAAGGTACAAGTGTTTCATCTTTTTCCTAGATATTAGATTATTAATATATTATACTATCCTTTCTCTTTTTAACATTTATGCTAATATTTTTTGGATTTTACAAGTGCTTAAATATTTATGATTTGACATAATTATTCAAATAACATATATAGATATATAGTTTTTTAATATCAAATATTTAATGTATCTTAATATGTGATTTTGGAAAAATTTGTAGCCTTATATCACTATTGTATCCCATACGTGTAGTCTCCGCGTTGTCCGTGTTCGTGCAAAATAGTTATGTCCATTAAAACTTAAAAGAATAATACAAAGCCAATGATTATTTTTTGATCAACATGAACTGAACGACAAATACAATGCCTCGTTTTCCCGCGAACTGTAAATTTGTTATAATATTAATCATTAAGGCAAGAACTCAAATCCACGCAATTAAAAAAAATTTCCTCCCCAGAATATCTAATCTTCACGGGAACCGAACCATAAAATATTTAAATCACATAATTCAATAAGTTCTCCTACAGATTGCACATTATATAATTGCAAGTTGCAGTATCTTTCACTTGACAATATCACTTCAAAACAATATAACAGTAATATATATATATATATATATATTAGAAGTGATCAAGAGAATAAACTCGATCACTAGTGCTTACAGAGAAAATATGGAAGCACAACTTCTTACCTCTGATTACGATCTAGCCTTACTTGATTCAATACAGATGTATCTTGAAAATGATTCTGATTTCTCAAAAGATTTACGTTCAATCTTTTCAGATTCCGATGCACATTCCAAAATTTTCTCCTCTAATTTATCTGAAAATCAAGTTATTTGGGGTTTAAAAGGTTCTGATTCATCTCAAAATATTCAAGATACTTTTTCAGACATCCTAGTACCTGATTCAGACGAACTATCAAGTTTCAGCTCCTCTGATTTCTTGAAATATCAAGAATCTCTGGATATCAATGATGTTGATTCTTTGCCAAACAACATACAATCTTCTTCTTCAGGCAATGCAATGTCTAATGATTCCGACATGATTCCGAGCATTAGCTCCTCCAATTTCTCGGGAAAGTTGGAGGTAGTCCATTTTACGGCGTCCCATACGGATGCAAAAGAAACCGAAAAACCGCACGGTTTGTCAGATGAGTGGAAGAAGTACAGAGGGGTGAGGAGGCGACAATGGGGAAAGTTTGCGGCGGAGATAAGAGACCCTGCCAAAAAAGGCAAGAGATTGTGGCTAGGGACGTACGAGACTCCTAAGGAGGCGGCTTTGGCATACGACCGAGCGGCTTTTAAACTCCGAGGTACGAAGGCTAGAGTGAACTTTCCCCTCCTTATTGGCTCTGGCTCTGATGTACCGGAGCCAACCAGGGTCACTAAAAAAAGGAAAATCTGATTTCCATTAGTAAGAGTGTACCAGAATCCCTCTAAGCGAGGAGGAATTATTCCGTGCACCTTTAAGTATGATGTTGTGTATTCAATCCTTTCCTGAGATTATGAGAAACATAGTATCATATATTTATGCATACAAGGATTGCATTAAAATCATTTTCTTGAACCCTGTAAAATAAAATAGGATATTCTCTTATGTAAAGTGCAACTCACTTGCAAAAAAATTAGTGTGGGTCGGACTTTTTTTTTTTTTTTACTTTCTTCTTAAAAATTTATTATTTTTGTTGTTTTTAAATTAAATTACAAAAAGAACTGATATAATATTGAACTAATTAACTACTTACAAAGTAAATAATAATGAATACACGGAAAAAAAAATAAAGATCTTTCTTTTTACCAGACTTTGTTGATGACAAACTAAGTACAAATACATTTAAAATTTGACAGATAAAGTGGTAATTTCTCTATTTTAGGATCACACGTCTAAAAAGGGTAATTGACTGTATTATAAGAAATATTTTTTCATTTTTTGTTCATAATTTTATTAGGATCTTTTCTCAGATGTGATTATTAGACTTATATTATTTTACTCATTGATTAGATACTTTTGGATGCTGGGAGATAGAGTAGTGCTCTAACACCATTTAGATCTCGCCACGTGGCCTTTAAGTTTTTTCTCTTTTTCTCTTGCCTCCTATTTTATTTACCCAACGTGAGGGAACATGTGTATAGGCTTTTATTTTCAGCAACTTTTTCTCAACCATGGTTACTCAAACCACAAAAAGTCTGAAAATTTTGAATGAAATTTTTGGAGGGCAATCTCAAATTCAAATTTCGAATTTCCATCCTCTACAAGTATTAAATTAGCTTGTAAAAACTTTGTATTTTTTTATTTTCAAAATAATTCTTTCTTCCTTAAAACTCGTTGGAGATGAGATGCTAACAAAAGGAGGTTGTTGCTGACTTGCTGGTACCGTGTTAACCACCACTGGAAGTGAAGAAGGAGGCTATTGCCGTTTAAATAAGAATCAAAATCTTTTTTCTGTTGTATACTATTGTTACTGAAATGAGAGTTTTTTTCTTTCTTTCTGTTTTCCTTTGACTGTAGAATTTTAAAGGGTGTTGATTGAGGAATTTGTGGTTGATAGTATTGATATCTGTTGAAGGAAACTTGTTTACTAATTTGAGTTTTGTTTAGATATAATGTATTATAAGATAATGTGATTATATAATTCTTGCATATTCATGTTTTTGGATGCAGGCAGTGACACTTTCATATTTCAATAATTCTATTTCAGTCATGGGATACATTAGTCTTCATCTTTGTTTGTTTGTTTGATTTTTGTTTTTTGTTTTCTTTTTGCAAATGTCAAGCTCAAGAATAAGCCCGCAATTGTAGCTAATTGCCTTTTTTACAAATATGAAATGAACGTAAGTTTCACTATTTGTTGCAAAGAATCGGATAAGTTCAAAAATTAACTAATTCATATCCATCTTTGATATTCCCTTATTTAGTGGATAAATTCTTAAAAAGTGTTAAAATAATCGGTATCAAATAGAAATCAGTCGTTTATTCTATTAAGCCACCAGGATTTGGTATTGATATTTGCTGTAAGCAGTTGACAAAGAAACGTGAACATAAGATATTTCACAATTTATCTACAATTAAGGATAACAACCATATCACCAGTCAAAATCTATTTTGAAAAGTTAAATCACATTGTCAAAATAGACAACCATATCTGCAATTAAGGATAACATTAAATCTAATTTTAAATCACATTGACAATTAACAAAGTCGCCTTAACCAGATTTTACTGTTTGGAGTATTTCCAAAATATTTAGTGAAAGACAGAAAATTTCTGAAAAAAACTAATGGGATGTTTTCTTACAAAGTAAAACAGCAAGTTTATCTAATGCTAAATAATTAGAACACCACAATTATATTTACAACTATTCAACAAAAACAAAAACAAAACTCATTCATACTTCAATATATTCCTTCCCCAGAAAAGTAAAATACAATCAACTCAGCCTAATAAAAGATTAAGAATTGTAAACTTTACATCCAGCAAACAGTTTTCTTTTGCTCCCACCACTTTCCGACGTTGCAATATCCACGTTCTCTCAAACTCCCACGCCACAATCATTATCAAACATTCTTTGTTTCTCTAAACACAACTTAGCGATACTGGAGAAGGCGACAACGTCTTTGGCCGCGTCAATTTTCCGTTGCTTTAGAAGCAGAAACCGTCGTACCATTTAATCTCCACCGAGTCTTAAGGGAGAGAGAGAGAGAAAAAAAAGAGAAATGAGTTTTTGTGAAGCTGGTTTCATATTTAGAGAAGAGAGAGAATTAAAACACTAGAGGATGAGAATTCGAAATTTGAATTTGAGATCGCCCTCCAAAAATTTCATTCAAAATTTTCAGATTTTTGTGGTTTGGGTAACCACGGTTGAGTAAAAATTGCTGAAAATAAAATCTTATACACATGTTCCCCTCACATTGGCTGAATGAAATAAGAGACAAGAGAAAAAGAGAAAAAGCTTAAAAGCCACGTGGCGAGATCCAAATGGTGTTAGAGCACTACTCTATCTCCCAGCATCTCATTTTCCCTAATTATGCACTAACGATTGAGTTCGTCCTCGATCGAGCAAGTGCATGTGCAGCACCCTGCACAAAGCGACGCCCTTGTCGGGTGATTGTTTAGTTAGTTCATGGGGAAAAATAATTTGTTATATGATTTTTTTAAATACCACGATTGTCATGTCAATTTATTGTTTAATTTTTCCACCAACCATTATAACTTTAGCAACATGACATCACATTTATATTATTTATTATTTATTCCCCATCTCATAATCGAATTCTCCACCAAAAAAAAAAACTTATTGCATTGACCATATAGAGAAAGTACATTACCAAAATGGTAATACAAAACTATGCGCCCGGATCCTCTCCTACATCTAAGTGTTATATCATCTACTACATAGTGTGGATGTATGACATGTGTCAACTTTCATATAAAAACCTCACAGCTTGTTAAGGAATATAAATTAAATCTTAAATTTAAGGGAAATTATTACTAACCATAATTAAGATGTCGTTCTTTTTTTGATTATTTGATGTGATTATTTTAAAGTAAATACTTCAAAGAAAAAATAATAATTTTGGATAGTCAGTTTCTTTCTTTCTTTCTCGTATTTCTTTCTTTATTTTTTTTCTTGAAATATTCACCATGGGTGCTGCAACCTCAATTACATTGGAGAATATTTAATGAACAAGCTAGAGAAATTAAATAATGACAAAATAACCATAATTAAGATGTCGTTCTTTTTTTGATTATTTGATGTGATTATTTTAAAGTAAATACTTCAAAGAAAAAATAATAATTTTGGATATTCAGTTTCTTTCTTTCTTTCTCGTATTTCTTTCTTTATTTTTTTTTCCTGAAATATTCACCATGGGTGCAACCTCAATTACATTGGAGAATATTTAATGAACAAGCTAGAGGAATTAAATAATGATAAAATTGACATGAAACTTCTTTACTGCACATCTTCTTTCTTTATTTTTTTTCTTCCTGAAATATTCACCATGGATACAACCTCAATTACATGAGAGAATATTTAAAATCAATTGGGTTTGGATTGGTGATGATCTTCTCGTATTTCTTTCTTTTTTTTCTTTCTTTTATGAACTATTCACCATGGATGCAACTTCAGTTACATGAGAGAATATATAAAATTAATTGGGTGAACGATATCAAATAAAAAAAAATTGCACGACATCTTAATTATGGTTAATTATAATTTCCTTTAAATTTAGGATTTAATTTATATTTCTTAACAAGCTGTGAGGTTTTTATATGAAAGTTGACACATGTCATACATCCACACTATGTAGTAGATGATGTAACATTTAGATGTAGGAGAGGATCCGGGGCGGCAACTATGACCAATAATTTGTTTGTGACCAAAAATAAGAGCTGAGTTCAGTGGTTCCTATTCTCAGCAATGTGGTTCCTGTTCTCAGCAATGTAACAACCGACAACAGACTTATTTCATATGACCAAAGTACATTACCAAAGAGGGTAATAACACAACAACTATAAAGCAAAAACTATCATTGTATTTGGTGACGCAAACCAAGAAGGTTTGGACACCATAAAATTTCCAACAGTTTCAGTTACGTGCGCAATTCTCAGGAAGTGCTTGCAGAGCTTGTCTCACCGGTGCTGCCCCATGCTCGATTTCATTCGCATTCTCGTTTTTGGGCCCTGTTTTCGATATCTCTAGCTTTTCTTTCAACATCTTAGTCAGCTGTCTCACACTTAAATCATGCAATTTACTTGCATTCTCAGAAATGTTCTTTGTCTTCACCTTCTCTTGAGTAAGAGCCAGTTTGCTCATACTGCCAAAATTCTCTTTGTTGTCTGTAGAAACAAATATGGCAGTGTTCTTTGTGGCAGAACTTTTGATTGGTGTAAAGCTAGTTGCTTTGACAGTTTCACGAGTAAGATCAACCAGAGGGGCAGAAAAGTTGGAAAGATCAGGTTGGACCTTCGCCTCTTCCTCTTCATTCATCAAACTATAAACATCGGATGGCATGTTAACTGCAGAATCATCTTCATCCTGAGTGTCGTCCACGAGTTCATTCTCCTCCACAGCAATATGTTGATCAGCGCTGATGTCTTGGACATTCTCGTTAATATTCAAATCCAGAACATCTTCTGAATCCATGTCATCGTCATTGTCGATCCTCTTCTCAATCTCAGAGACCTCATTTTCCAATGGTGTATCCATGTTCACGTTCTCTGTTTTCTCTACAGCAATTTCAATCTCAGAAGCATATACATCATCAGTGTTGTGTATTTGAACCGCCTCAAATACCGCCTCCAGGATTTGCCCATGAGGTAATTGCGAAGCAACACGAATAAAACATTGACGATAATAACAACACAATGATTTAACGTGGAAACTCCAAAACCGGAGAAAAACCACGGGGACCCGAGTAAAATCCACTATGTAGAAAATTTGTACAACTACATAATTTTCACTCAACCCGAACGACCCCCAAACCGTGCCTTCTTACAAGCATTATTCCCCAACTCACATCTCACCCAAGTATATATAAATACTACAAGAGAACTATATGAAATATACTACAAGACTACATTTTTGGGGTGTTTCTGAATTGCCGGATGCATCTCCCTTTTATAGGCCTCAAAAGCCTTCAATTGTTGGGTGGCATTTTTTATTCTCTAGTGCAGCACTAATTTCATTTGGACGGCTCCTTTAATTAGGTGTTGGGGTGGTAATCTCCACCTTGAAGATTTGATTCGTGACTCAATCAGATCTTCAAAAATATCTTCACTCCGGCCCTTGGACGATCGCACGACCACTCCGCCTAAGAAGATTTCCATAGCTCTCGCTATCACTGCAACGCAGTCATACCTCATTTCAGAAGTACCATGCTCCACCATAAAAGCATAATCGGCCCAATGTCGAAAAATAAACCCTTGCTGATAAGTATGGTGCAACTCCCAACTTGGCTCCTCCGGAAGTCATCAGCCCTCGACATTACTACCACACCTTGCATCTACGCCAAGTCATGCTTGTGTAAAAACTGGGACCCACTAACACCAACGCCCTGTCTCATAGCAGTCTCATGCCATCAGAACGTACCGCCACTTATAACACGTCACGCAAGTAGACAATGTTAGTTTCACCAGTGTTTGACTAAGAGTTGCTCGCCACATCAACTCGTCGTCCCGGACAATTTTCTTTTTCGTGGTCCTAGTGTCCGCACCACTCCACTAGCAACAGTATCTGCCGTGCTAGTAACACCGCTACGTATAGCAATAACTCCACCAGTTGAACCCTCGTGTAACCTTGACCAAATCAACTTCCCAGACTTGAACACGCCACAAGTCACAATTGATTTTTCCGTCAACATACGTCACGCCAAACTTTACCATATTCGTACCCCTGCTTCCGACATTGCCTCGGTGAGTTGGTGAATTTCCAGTAGATCAGAATAGTACAAAGTAAACCCCCGGAAAGAGATAGCTCGTCTTTCCTGACAGGGTTTCAAGGTTCCCAGGTAATTGGTGGGGTCACAACGGTCCCGCTTAATAACCAATTACCTTTGACAAAACCGCCTTTTACAGTACCTATTCACACTACATCACACCACGACTCCACCCCAGCAAAAGCTCCACCTCCAGCAGAACCCGTGCTCTGATACCACTTGTTGTGTATTTGAACCGCCTCAAATACCGCCTCCAGGATTTGCCCATGAGGTAATTGCGAAGCAACACGAATAAAACATTGACGATAATAACAACACAATGATTTAACGTGGAAACTCCAAAACCGGAGAAAAACCACGGGGACCCGAGTAAAATCCACTATGTAGAAAATTTGTACAACTACATAATTTTCACTCAACCCGAACGACCCCCAAACCGTGCCTTCTTACAAGCATTATTCCCCAACTCACATCTCACCCAAGTATATATAAATACTACAAGAGAACTATATGAAATATACTACAAGACTACATTTTTGGGGTGTTTCTGAATTGCCGGATGCATCTCCCTTTTATAGGCCTCAAAAGCCTTCAATTGTTGCCCCATTATTGCACTATCATTTGTATAATGCAAGTGCTGCATTACCACCCCAACACCTAATTAAAGGAGCCGTCCAAATGAAATTAGTGCTGCACTAGAGAATAAAAAATGCCACCCAACAATCAGATCCATTAGATTCTTGAACTTCACTGCTCACGTCCAATGGCATAACCAGGTTTTCACTGTTCTCGACTTCAGGTTTATCACTGTCGTCTTGTTTTGTTTCGGTCTCAAAACCAAAGTCAGATTCCTCAATTTTCAGATCACCCATCACCTCCTCTGGTTTCTGATCACTGGTGTCAAAGTCATTGACCATTTCATCATCAATGATCACTTCAGACTCATCTACTCCCTCATTCTTATTTGCATTAACATCTGTCGTTACCGAGCTTTCTTCCAAATTCATCTGCGGTTTTTCATCTCCATCCTTATTAAACAGTTCCATCTTACAAGATTCCGACACATTCTCTACCTCAGGCAACATCTCCTCAGCCTTCTCTGCCAACCTCGTTGATCTCCTAGTGCTGTACACTGGCTTAGCCACACTCTCCTCTTTCACTCCCCTTCTTCTTCGGGATGTGACACCAGATGGAGCAGGGGTAGCTGAAACTTCCTTCTTTTCGTCCTCGACACATTCCTCCAAGTCGGATTCCATTTTCCGACAAGCCGAAGCTGCAGGGGCCCTCCTTCTTGTTGTCGGCATCGCCGGGGTTTCAGTTCCATCAGCCTTTGATTCACCTGCAACCTTAGCTACGGTCTTTCTGGTCGAACGAATCGTCCTAGTCAGCGGCGGCAAGGTTTCAGGCTCCTTCGCAACATTTCTACGCCTTGTAGTCCTGCCCCCAGTTGGAGGTATACATGGAGATGCTGCCTCCAGCTTTTGTGGGGATTCAGTTGACGAATTTGCAAGTTCCTCAATCCCTTCAATGATATCGAGAGCTTTGAGAGCTTCGATCATCGCCACATTTGTAATGTTGGCAGGGATTTTGTTCCTCTTGCAAAGAGCTTGCAAATCTCTCCTTGTAAGGCTTTCGAAATCCATTTCTCCTTTTAAGCTCAAATTTTGTACTGAATAAGCTAATAATGATTCTTTGCAATGATCGAATTCTCCACCAATCACATCCATCTTGTCTCCACATATTATAAACGTATTAATGCTAGCATATATCATATATAAATGTCACAAATCAGATTAGAAATAGCATACAGATTAAACCATTCAATTTCGTGCACTGCAACAAAAACTAGAATTAGTGCCATTGCAAGATGCCATATAAATAGTGTTTTAGTGACTTTCTTAGTTATTGTGGCATCTTTAGCTAATGCCACTTGTAGCGGTGTAGCTAAAGTTTCAAATGCCACCCTATTATTTTTTTAGTCACATTTTATGAAAATATGCTATAGGATATAAATATTGTGATACTGCCTAATGTCATCAGAAACTAAATATTTGACATGATAAAGTGTCATAAAGGATCAATTTTGTAACACTTTATAATGACATGAAAAGCTAAATAATTGACATGATAAAGTGCCATGAATGATCAATTTTGTAACGTTTAATACTGCCATCGATGCTGATAATACTCACATCCCAAAACGCCATTGCTTGACCATTTTATGACATTTCCATGTGTCATTGCTAACCTAGTGCGAACTTTAGAGTTTAGATATAAGGAAAGTGGCATTCGATCATTATAAAACCTCAATCATGGCATAATACAATGCCACTATAACTCATTTTTGATGTAGTGGTGTTACCGCTATTTCTTTTATAACATGGATTGCCACATTCTTGACATTTAATATGATGTAGCGCCAGTCGAACCCTAAGTAAACCTACAAGTTGAAGTTATTTAGTAGCTTTTTGATTTTATTTTATTTTTATCCAGACCTTTTTCCGCTCTTATCTTTTAAAATGTAACAAATACGTCTCTTACTCTCTTTCGGATTGGTGTATTAATCCCTTGGCGTGCTTGTAATCTTGTGATCTGTTTTGGGATGTACTTATTGTACCCCAGTTTCTTTTAACAAAGCGTCTTCATTGCATATATATTGACATAATGACATGCATGGATTACTACTTTAATTTTTGTGTATGTTTTGCTGCGTGTAGTCAAGAGGAATTTTAGACTATATTTTGAGAATTCCGTAAATCTTATTATTGTAATAATGACGTCGAAAATACTACTGCATCTCTCGAGACCTGAATATATATAGAAGCACTTCGATTAATCGATCCCATTAACTCATCATACAAGTAAGTTACTTAAGACTATAGCTAGTGCCCCCACCCACCATCACAGACTATCAACGTATTTATTAACAATTTACCCACAACTTTTATCAAGAACTATTAATCTATGATTAGTATAGGTCCCTGCAAATGCATTATTTTGGTTATCTCTTTCTATGGGTGAAGAATCTTTTGTGCTTAACTAATTATTATTTGTCATTCAAAAATTATACATGCCCCCACAATGTATATATCCCACGTTTCTCAAAAAAATTAATTTATGCATGGTTTATGTAAAAGCAGAAGTATAGGCGGGTAGACATGAGTGGAGTGAAAATAGGGAAAAATAATAAAGACCTTCTACATAGAGGGGATTGGAAATTTGTGCGTAGCTCTCTTTAATTTGTAGCTTGCTAATTATATAAATACCATCCGCGATTTGATTAAGCGATAAAAGCACCAAACCTTCGAAAGAATGACCCATTTGTCGTTACCCATAAATATTTTTTCGTCTAAACACCTCCCTTCCTATTAAATTTGTGCGATTTACCCCAAGTTAGTTTGTCGGCAAAACAATTTACTAAAAGTACCGGTCACGTGTTTCATTCATAGGTATATTGTTCGTTTGAAACAATTGTACCCATCTTTCATACAATACTTATGAGCTGTTTTTTTTCCGACAATAATGAAATTTTATAAAGAAACAAAAGAGGTACAACTAAGAGACATTGAGTACAATAGATACACAAAGTCGGAGAGTTTAGCAACTAAGTATAATACCGAAAATACAAGTTAAAGGCGCATTACACCAATCAATAAACGAGAAGAAAAAATTTGTGTTCCTTGCTTTGATCCAACTCCAGGCTCAGATCTTGATAATCTCCCATGTGGCAGTGTCGGATGTATGTTCGTTGTTGAAGACCAGATTATTTCTCATTCTCCAGATAGTACAAATAGTAGCCAACCAAATGATCCTTCATTCTGCACTTGCTTTTGAGTTGGGCAACAAATAGATGTAGTGCAAGAAATGATCATAAATGGTTGTTGGAGGAACAATCATGATTCCCAACCATCTAAAAGGCCTGACCAAATTTTGTGTACAAAGTTGCAATGAACAAAAATATGGTCAAAACGGTTTCTTTAGAAAGATTACAAATAGAGCAAATAGTATTTCCCGCAGTTGCGATTCCTATGCGCTAGAGATTCGTGTTTGTGGCGATTGTATTGTGAAAGATTCTCCATGCAAGAATGATCCATTTTAATGGGGGCTTTAACGTCCCACGAGAATTTAACGAAGGCGGGAGCAACAATATAGTTGTCTGGCCTGAGAGATTCAAAAGTCGACTTGACTAAAACCTACCCGACGATTCAAGAGTCCAGATCCATGCATCTTGACTAAGAAATGCTTCTAATTCCACCAAAAGATCGCGGAGCAGGTCATTTTCCCACACGAATAGAAGACCCCTCTAATTAAAATTCCATTCCTAATGATCACCCACTTGGAGGCCCAAGTCACTCACTTTTGCCAACTTATTTTCAGAAATTCTATAAACATGTTAATACTGTGTGAAATAGTCCCCAACTTTTCAACCTCACCCAATCCCAAAATAATCTTTTTTTTAGTTCAAAAAGAAATATTTTGAAATACCTCTTTTCTTATCTTGAATACATTAATAAATTTGAGAATTTTTAGATTAGACTAAATCGTGTTAGCATAGTATTTATTATATTATAATTATGGGCAAAATAATTTTTTTTGCCCTTTATTTTATGTCAACTTCAAGTTATGCTCTTTAACTTTTCGGGCTTAGAAAATGCCCGTTAACTCCTTAATTTTTTATAAAAAATGCCCGGCGGGCTCTGGGATTGGGCTGGGTTGATTTCATCTGATGTGGCAGCTGATTCAGCTGACACTAGGATGCCACGTCATTTAAAAAAAATTAAAATCTCACATGGCTGATGGTCGAATTTACAGAATTGCCCCCGTCAACCCTAACATGCAAGTACAACTCAGTACAAGGCAACGTTGTCTCATTTTTTACCACAAAAAAACCCTTAGCTTAATTTAAACAACCAAACTCCTCAACTCTTCTGTCTGAACAACATTACACATGCCGAAAAACACTGGTCGGTAATGACCTTTTACCGACCGGAACCCGGTCGAAAAACTCTGATCGGAATTGCTCAGTCGAAAAAGTTGTACAGACCAGAGTTTGGTTGGAACTTTCTTTTACCGGCCGGATTTCAATAGCAACTTTTTGCCACTGGAGTACGGTCGGTATTACTTTTGCCGATTGAATTTCGGTGGTAAAATTTCCGGCAGGAGTCCGGTCAGTATTGTATTTGCCGACCGCAGTCCGGTGGCAAATTTTGTCACCGAAATACAGTCGATATTGAATTTTCCGACCGGACTCCGGTGGCAAAATTCTCGACCGAATTGCGGTCAAAAAATGTAGTATAGCTACCGGATTCCGGTCGGTAATACTCTTTCGATCTTTACCGATCGGAGTCTGGTCGAAAATAATATTCAAGTTATTTCTGACCGAATTTCTGTCAAGAGATAATATTCAAGGTATTTTCGATCGAAATGAGGTCAGAAATAATATTTAAAGAATAAAAAAGAAATATTCCGGTAATAATTGTCGGAAAATTATTTTTTTGCTTTCTTGAAAGATTTTGATTTATTGCCCAATCTAAAACATAAAAAGTAATTGTTAGTCAAAATATTGTTGAGCTAATGGAAAATATGTTAGAACAATTGTTTGAAAAAAAATTGAAGAAAAAAAGTGTTTATTTAAAGATGAAATGGAGAGAAATGAAGAAAAAAGTGTTTATGTTGAAATATTTTGGTGAAATATTTGTCTTTGAAGAGTATTTAAAGATGAAAAAGTGTTTATGTTGAAATATTTTGGTGAGTATTTGTAGTTGGAGATTATTTAAAGCTGAAAGAACAAAGGAATAGTATTAGATGAAAATTGTGTGAAAAATGAAGTGTATATATAGAACTTGGAAAAAATATTTAAATTTTTGGAAAATTTGAATTTTCCACCCAACCCTGCCTAAATTTTCGAGTTTTTTCGACCGGATTCCGGTTAGTAAAAATTTAAAATTTGAAAATTTCATAAACGCGCCATTTTTTCAGATTTTCTGATCGGAATTCTGTCAGTAATAGTTTTCCGACCAGAATTCGATCAGAATTAATTATGAATATTATTTCCGACCGAACAAAATCCAGTCGGCAATACTCTAAATGTTTAATTTTGGCCTGAATCGATTAAAAATATTAATGTGTTTGTGAGTTCCACTATAGAATCTCACTAAAAATATATGAATTGAACTAATATTTAGCTAGTTTAATGTTCTTTGAACTAATATTCAGTTAATATTAATTAACATAGTAAGTTTACTATTAAACTTGTTTTAAGTTCTACATATATTAATCATACGTAGTATAGAGTGCTCTCTCATTTGCGATTAGCATTCATTACAAACGTTAGTATAGAGAAGGCAATTGTGATATATATATATATATATATGGACAAATTAATAATTGTGCCCTGTAAGTTTATCTTTTTGAAGAATATGCCCATTATCTATCGAGTTTTTAAAAATTCCATGACTTATGCACTTTTCTTTAAAAAAATGTCCACCCGCTGCCACATCAGAAAAAATGCAGATGTGTCAGTCGATGTGGATGTCAATGCACACGCCATGGCTGCCACAGGGAATATATTTAAAACGAAAATATATTTATATCCTTTATAAATATAAATATATATAAAAAATATCTTTATGATTTAAAATATATTTAAATATATTAAAAAAAGAAAAATCATAAATACATTTTTTTATTACTGAAAATAAAATAAAAAAAAACAAAAAACCAATAGAGCCCCCCCCCACCCAACCCCCCCCCCCCTCCCCCCACCGTTGCAACCGCGAGTTGCAGCGGTGGGGGTGGGGGGGGGGGGGTGTTTGGGGGTGCTCTATTTTTTCTTTTGTTTTTTCTTGAATTTTTTTTATGATTTTCTTTTAAATTTTTAGTAATAAAAACAGTATTTATGATATTTCCTTTTTTATACATTTAAATATATTCTAGATATAGATATATTTAGATACATAATGATATTTTTTATAGTATTTATATATATTCTAGATATAAATATGATATTGTTTTTAATACATAAAGATATATATATATATATATTCTGATATTTTAATACATAAAGATATATTCTTTTCTATATATTTGTATATATTTTAATATTTTAATACATAAAGATATATATTTTATATATATATATTCCATGTGGCAGCCACATAACACAAAAGATATATTTTTGTTTTAAATATATTAATATGGCGTGTGCCTTTTTCCCATGTGGCAGCCACGTAAGCGCAATTTTTCTAATGTGGCAGCGGGTGGGCATTTTTTTAAAGAAAAGTGCATAAGTCAGACATTTTTAAAAACTCGATAGATAATGGGCATATTCTTCAAAAAGGCAAACTTACAGGGCACAAATATTAATTTGTCCTATATATATATATATATATATGTTTAGATCATTTTACTTGAACTTAACAGAATCATAAGTAGTTATTAGCGACATATATCAATCTATTTACAAGTAATATTATAAATCGACACTTCAAATGATTCTTTAACGTACAACAAAATTAAAAAAAGGGATTATTCCATCAAACCTCATGAACTATGGCCACTTTATGGGTTCAGGGTCAAATCTTTATTTTTAGACCGAGTGAGGTCTAAACTTTGGTAGTTTGTGCGAATTGCCCCATTTTCCAATTTTTTGCAATTTTTCGACCAAAAATCATCGAAAATTTTATTTAAAGTATGACTAAAACCTCCTTTCGTTGAGACGGTTCCGATGGTGGTGACGGTGTCGCAAAATCCAAAGTCAATACACGAAAAATTTGATTTAAGTGTATTGAACTTAAATTAGAATTCCCGTGTTATAACTTTGAATTTTGCAGCACCGTCACCACCATCGGAACCGTCTCATCGAGGAGAAGATTCTAGTCAAACTTGAAATAATTTTTTCGGTGATTTTTGGTCGAAAAATCACCAAAAAGTGAAAAAATGAGGCAATTCGCACAGACTACCAAAGTTTAGACCTCCACTCGGTCTAAAAACAAAGATCTGGCCTTGTTTGCATAAAGTACCTATAGTTTGGGGGGTTTAGTGGAATAATCCCAAAAAGTTCAAAAAATTAACTTATATATAACTAATATCGTTGTAATTGATTATTAAACCAACGGTTTATCTAAAATTGGAGAGTGAAATGGTTAAACTAAAAATATGAATATTATTACCGACCGCATTTCGGTCAGAAATTTAGGCATTACCGACTGCATTTCGGTCGAAAATGACCCATAACCCATAACCCTAAACCCTAAACTCTAAACCTTGAACCCTGAACCTATCATTACCGACCGAGTTCTGGTCGTAAATAACAACGGTCTCTTTACCGACCGGATTCTGGTCGGTAATAACAACGGCTAGTTGTATTTCAGAAGTATACATTGTTAATTCTGGCCGGAAACTGCTTGGAAATACAAATAGTTGTTGTTATTACCGACCGGAATATGGTCGGTAATTTGGGTAGATGCCCCTATAAATACCCACCCCATTCCATTTGTGAAATCATTACATTCTTCCTCATTTGCTAAAGTATCCATGATTTTCCCTTGTTATAACTATTTTGTGTTAGTTTTCTCAATAGTTTCTTATTAAAATTATATTTATTAACTTATTTTATATGTTTGTTTGTGTATTATTAGATAATACGGTAAATGCAACGAGGGGCGTGTACAAACTATACTTGATCTAAGTATTTTCTACGCTACAACAAGTGTTGACTTCACTTCTATGTACTCATTATTTCGTTATAACATGATTTGAGAAATTTAATACAGATGATAAAGATATTGATTGGTATAATTAATTGTAATAATTTCTTTTTAATTTTCTTAGATTAAAAATGGATTATCTTGCCGATATATCTTTGATGTATGATAGGACAGATAATAATACTAGTTATTTGAATCCACATTACGTGGTTGGGGTTCCTTCATTCATACAATATGCCTCACAACAGAGACATTACTTAGATCTAAGAAACCGTATTAGGTGCCCGTGCCAGATATGCAACAATTTAAAGTTTTTTGATCGAGATGTAGTCCGGGATCATCTTCATAAGTCGGGCTTTACGTATCAATATTGGGTATGGGTGTTGCATAGAGAGGAGGCGAGTGGGGCATCCACATTGTATGTACCAGATTCACCGCCTACTAGTATTCGCGTGGATAGTCCGGTTCATGTTGATACTTCGTTTAGAGAAGTGGTGGTGGATGCATATGGGGGTCAATTTGTTGAGCGTGAGGTGTGCAACGAAGATCCAAGTCCCGATGCGAAGGAGTTTTACAATTTGATGCATTTGTTAGGCATAAATATTCATAGTAAGAAGCCGAAAATTGTGTTGCAGTGGTTTGCCAAGTTTTTGACGTGCAAGACAATGCACAAAGTTAGTAATATCGCTTGCGAAAAGTTCTTAAGAATGTCTAAAGATGGTATGGGCCCATAGATTGAGAAAATATTACCTACTACGGTTTTCGGCATGAAAAAGATGCTCGCGGGTTTGGATTTAGGGTACAAAAAGATAGATGTGTGTTGGAATTTTTGTTTATTGTATTACGCTGAGAACGCCAACAAGGATCGCACATCGTGTCCAATATGCAAGTCCGATTGGTATGAGGCTGGTAGAAAGTCCAGGGTCGCAAGGAAGAAATTGTGGTACTTCTCCCTAGTCCCTCGATTATAGAGGTTGTTCTATACTGTAGGCACTTCAAAACATATAACTTGACATTTGAAGTCTCAACAGGCAACTGATAGAATGATTCACTCGGCTGCAGGCGAGGCATGGAGACATTTTGATCGTGCGTATCCAGACTTTGCAGCAGAGCCTAAAAATGTTCGACTCGGTCTATGTTTGGATGGGTTCACACCACTTGGGCAATCTGGGAAGAACTACTCTTGTTGGCCCGTGTTTGTGACCCCCTATAACCTCCCTCTGAATTTATGCATGCGACTGGAGTTCATTTTTCTGAGCCTTATTATACCCGGTCCAAAGAGCCCCGGAAAGAACTTCGATGTTTTTTACTGAGACTGGTGATTGACGAGTTGAGTGATTTGTGGAGTAATGGTTTGTGGACATATGACAGCTTACAGAAGGAAAACTTCCAAATGCGAGCAACCCTAATGTGGACTATTAGCGATTTTCATGCTTATGGAATGTTGCCCCAATGGAGCACACATGGGTAGCTGGCGTGTTCTTATTACATAGGTGAGACATATTCTTTTACGCTTAAGCATGGTGGAAAAGCCTCATGGTTCGATTGTCATCGTCGGTTTCTACCAGAGCATCATGAATTGAGGTACAACAAGAAGGAGTTCTACAAGGATAAAGAGGTACTTGAAGCGCCTATTCGAAGGAAAACAGGAGCGGAGATGAGGGCAATTGTGGATAGTCTACGATCGGTTGGATTTGAGGCAAACCCCACAAAGCTGTCGGGTTTTAATACAACTCATAATTGGTGTCGTCGAATCATTTTTTGGAAACTACCTTACTGGTCCACAAACTTGATCCGCCACAATCTAGATGTCATGCATTGTGAGAATAACTTTTTTAAGAACATCATCAACACGATGTTGGACGATGCTAAGTTGAAGGAAAACATTAAGTCTAGGTAAGATCTTAAGTTGTTGACCAACCGTAAAGAATTTGAAATTGTCGGATCGTGGATTGACACAACAACTTTGAGAGTTAAGCTGGCGTTGCCTTAACTCTATTGTGATCTTCTTGATTAAAGTAATATGTAGCGGAATTAAAAACACAAGAAGATATAATTTTAAGAAGTTTTCAATATGATTAAAAACTTCCGAGCCTTAGGAGAAATAACCAATAAAGGTTTTAACAAAATGTTCCTCATAACAATTCACTCACGCTCTTTGTTGATCGGACTCAACGAAGCAGACAAGTACGAACTACTTAACTTCTATGAACTAGACTTAAATAGTTGATACAAAAACTTTGCAAAAGTAAGACGAAGACAATACAAATAATTAATCTCTTGGATTGTTTAGAACTATTGTCTTGTAATCATCTTGATGAACTTCACACCTTTTTATAGATTTCTTGAAACTTGCACTCCAATGTGTGTTGTTTAGAGTTTTGGTAACTCTTGTTGTTTTCTTGATGAATTTGGACTCCCTTGTGAACTCGGTATCTTTCTTGAGTAAGTGTTTCCTTTATTACAGATCTAATAAGGTAACATACCTTCTTCAATTCGGAGTTATCTTGAAAAGAATCCAAGTTACAGTGGAACTCCAATTTGTTTCCTTCTTTGCAAACCGTGTTGAGTTGACTATTCAACTTAACTTGAATTATGGAAACTTCAAGTAAGGAATCTTCCATAGCTCTTACTTATGATTAAAATACCTTCCTGGACATAAATATAAACAACTAAAACCATGGAACTTGATTAATAAGTGAATAAAGGCAAAACTCAAATTTAGCAGTTAAATAATAGTTTTCGCACAGGCTCTCTGGTTTCAATGTTATCCTCAATGTTGTGCCAACATCGCATAACATTGATTCCAGAATACCTTGCACTTTCAATCTCCCCCTTTTTGCCTTTCTTCACAAAACCAATACCTGTTCCAATCAAGTCTTATATCCATAAAGTTAGAATCAACAAGAAACAAATTAAAAGTACTAAATTGCTCCTCCTCAATGCAAACTAATATATTCAAAGTTAAACTAATAAAGACAAGTATTAAGGTCATCACTACATCAAAAGATGTTCAGACTCCAACATTCATCAATGTTCCCTCAACATTGAAACCAGTGAGTTTCCTGCATGAAAGGTTAAACAGAAAAACAGTTCAAAATTTGCTTTCATAAGCAACAGCAGTCAGAGCAGTTCAAACAATAGTCATACTTAGAGTTACAAACCATAGCTAGATAACAATGACATGTCCCTTGATCAAATCAAACCAAATAGAGATAATGTACCAGCAACACAAACATAACAGCAGGTTTAAGAAACAAAACAGAAAACTAGAAAACCAAAATTCAAAAATTGGAACTACTCTACCCTTTTTTGTGAAGAATGGAGTTTCTCCAAATTTTTCACCAAGCCTTCTAGCTCTTTGAGATGTTCCTTCTTGTCCTCAATCTCCCTCTGAGTGTCAGCAATGTGCCCCCTAAACCAATTCAGCAGATGATCCACAAAAGTTGAGGTTATGACCATGCAATCATCCTCTTTGGACATAGGCACTGAAGTTTCAGCAAACTCCTGAGCCTTCTTCTTCTCTGTTCTTGGTCTTACCACTCCTTTCGGGTTCCAAGGAAGATCTCTCACTCTTGAACCAGACAAGTAGCTTGGGAGAATAGTAAGTTCATCTTCATTCTTCCTCCAGCCCACAGTGGCACTTGTCTTCAATCCTTGCTTGATAAGGATTTGGCAGATGAGTGAGGGAAAAGGCAGCATGCCATTCTTCCTTCCAGCAACTTCAGACATTGACTTCAAAATCCTCTCCCACATATTCAGAGCTAGCCCATTCTTGATCGTGTACACTAAGATTGATGATTCCTTAGTCAGTACAAGAACATTCTTGCTTGGCAGCCAGTTGAAGCATGCAATATTATGCAAGACAGCACTAAGGGAAGTGAGTTTTGTAGTTGGCAGAGCATCTTTTCAGACTTTGACCAACCCTCATGTCAAATCTTCAATCACATCATCATAGTAGGGGTCCTCAGATTCTTCAGCAAGTGGGAATCCACAGATCTTGTTGATGGTGTAGGGTTCAATATTGAAGACTCTCCCCCTCACCCCAAACTTTTCCATATTTTGGAGATCTGTAGTCCCTTATCCACTTGGAGAGATTCAGGTAGAATTCCATAACAATCTCAGATTGATGAATCCCTCTTGCTTCAAGCAAGTCCATCACTTTGTGTTCTTTAAAGTTGGCCATCTCTACAGCTCTTTCAGTGTGAAGTTCCCTTCTCTTGAAAGAATCCCACTTCTTCTCCAAATCTTTGGTAAGATAATAGAGGGAAAAGTAGTCCTCCTCATCTTCAGGGTAAATCACATACAGTCTATCAGAGTATTTTTCTGTTCCTGATGTTGCCTTAACATCAACAGTAACATCTTGCTCTTCTTCATCAGTCTTTTCCTCTTCTTTTCCTCCTCTTCCATTTCATCCTCAACATCTACAACCTCAATTTCCTCTTTCATAACTTGCTTCCCCTTCCTCTTTCTCTCAGCAGCAGTAGCAGCAGCAAATTTTCGATCTTCTTCAGCCTTTTTCTCAGCTTCAGCAGCCCTCTTCTTAGCTAACCTCTCAATTTGCCTTTTTCTAGCCTCAGCACATTTCTTGGCAGTTTCATACATTGTTCGACCACCAATCAACTTCTCACCAGTATCCTTGTTATTTTTCTTTTGAGCCTTAACCCACTTCCTCGCCAATTTATCCACAGATTCACCAACCTCCCCCTCAATAGATACATCAACATTAATCTCAGGGTTAGGTTCAGCCATAGTTACCTCAATTTCAGGCTAATTGATGATTGGAGTGGTTGACTCAGCAGTTGGCTCAACATTAGAAGTCGATTCTCCCTGCTTGGATTTCTTTCCTCGTCGTACGTAGGGGATCGCCTTTCTTTTAGCAGCAACTTGAGAATCCTCAGATTTTGCAGCATCACCTCGATTGTAAGAACGAGTGCACACAGATGTAGGTTCACTGCTTAGAGCAACATCTACAAGAGTATGCATAGGAGACTTGCTCGCCATTGTTAGTGAGAGAGATTTGCAGAGAGAAATTGAGAGAATTTTGAGAATAGAGAGAAATTGCAGAAATTGTAAGCACAAAAGGAAAATATAAGCACAATTAAGGAAATTAGGATTTTGATTCCTAATATAATCGTGAGTAGTGGAGAGAAAGTGAATGTTAGTGGGTAGTTATTGATTCTAAACCAAATAAAATCATCCCACTATGTTTTCCCGCGCACACGCGTCAATGTTTAAGTAACAGGTAACCAGAGCAGTTTTCAAAAAAATCTAAAAACTTATAAGTTCATGTTTTCAATGTTGGCATGCGACATTGCACAATGTTGGGATAACATTCGATAACATTCAAACCAGAAGGTGGAGGTACAGGCTTCACCAAGGCAAATTCATGTGAGAGCTTGAGATACATCCAAAAATACATCTGAAACTCAGCCAATATAGCAAGTGAGTACCTCAGACATAATGTTCAGATCAAAATCATGAGTAAGCAACATAGATAACAAGTAACACACAGAGATAAGCAGTATTCAAGGAAAAATTCACTTCCACAGCATAGAAAGTCACAAAAAAGTGTGTCACCTGCATTATGTCACCCAAAGTGTATGCCTCAACACATGAATTATACTCCCCCTAATCCTAAACCGACACAACACAACAACAAGAAAGAAAACAATTCGGTTCTACATGAATGCAACAATGTAATGTCAAATAGGCAGATGATAAATACTTATAAAAAACTCCTCAAACCAGCACAGTTCACATCTCTTTATAATCTTTATTATTTTCATAACTCATATGAACCAAAAATTGAAAGGTTGCTAAACACAAAGCTACTATCACTACTGAATGAGGGCAGTCTGAACTCCACACACCCCAGTAACAACATTAACAGCAGCAAGTTAGGCAAGTATAAAGGCCTTGAATGTTGGCAATTCATTTATCCTGCACCCCAACACCCAAATTCCTTATGCATACTTGTTTACCAACCTGCATTCAAGAGAATCACCAAGTGATTAGCGCTACTAAATGTAAGAAATATAAACCTTAAACACCCTAGTAGAAAGGATCACCCTCATGTGTTCCTTGGCCAAACACACAAAAACATGTAAATTAGCACAACTGAGTAACACTGAAGCTGTCAACACCATGTACCCCAGCTTCTCCACATGTCCTGTACACCTTTCATATGAATAAGACACAACTGATTAGACATCAAACCAGTGAACTTTGTGTACCCCAGCTTCTCCATAT
Source organism: Linaria vulgaris (assembly GCA_948329865.1). NCBI lineage: Eukaryota > Viridiplantae > Streptophyta > Magnoliopsida > Lamiales > Plantaginaceae > Linaria > Linaria vulgaris. Next base: position 115,309,508 of record OX415250.1, on the reverse strand, counting down.
GTTAGGCTATCACAACCTCAAACAAACAGAAGAGTTTTATTACTTTTTCAAAACAAAGATGTGAAATTGATAACTAGAAAGAGTTGTTAATCAAAGAGTCCAACCACACAAACCAAATATGACAAAACAAGGATTAAATGAGACTCACAAGGAAATAAATTCAACAAAGTATAACAACAGAATACCTACTACAGCACAACCAATATACCAATGCTAGACAGTGGTGTTATGTCAACATTGGTTTCCTCAACATTCTCGCATATTGCACATGCCAAGAGATTTTCTCAAGCTGAAGAATCTCTCACTATCTAAAGGTTTTGTGTAAACATATCAGCAAGCTGGTTTGTTGTCTCAATATGTTCAATATTGATCACTTTGTCCTCTACCATATCTCTCAGGAAATGATGTCTTATGTCTATATGCTTAGTTCTAGAATGTTAGACAGGATTCCTAGAGATACTTATGGCACTTAGATTGTCACATTAACATGAGAAATGTTCCTATCATAGACTCAATAAACTTGTCTAAAGTAGACTTGTTAGTAGAGCCAAATACAATATCATCCACATAAATTTGAGCAATACATATATCAGAGCTTTTTCTAAGGACAAACAATGTTCTGTCTCCATCTCCTCTACTGAAACCTAGGCCTAACAGAAATTCTATCCTAGCTACTGGAGCAAAAGTCTCATCAAAATCTATACCTTCTACCTGAGTATAACCTTGTGCAACCAACCTAGCTTTGTTCCTCATAATTACACCATTCTCACCAGTTTTATTTTTGAAAATCCATTTTGTACCTATTACATTCACATGTGAAGGCCTAGGCACTAGATTCCAAACTCTGTTTTTGGTGAATTGTAAGAGTTCCTCTTGCATGACATTAATCCAGTAACTATCCTTTAGAGCTTCAGTTACATTATTAGGTTCAATGGAAGACACAAAACAAGATGCATTCTCAACAGTACATGAAGAAGACATACAAACACACAACTTAACCATATCCTTGTAATTAACCCTTTCTTTGTTGCGTGTTCTAACCCTTTCAGTAATTTGTCCAATTACTTGAGTGGCTGGATGATCTCTTTATATCCTAGCAAGAGGGTCTCTTCTGGATTCAGGAACGAATTCATCTTCAGGATCTGACAGTACAGTTGTTGGCCTAACATTGGGGGTTTCTTGTGTTAAGTCAAAGTTTGTTCCAGTTTCCAGTTCAGCATCTCCAGCTTCTGTGTTCAATGTTGGGTCCAATGTTGGAGCAACATCTGAAATAGTGACTTCTTCAGTACCTGCAGAAACAGTTAACTCATCAAAAATGACATTGACTGATTCTTGTACAGTATGCAATCTTGATTATAGACCCTGAAAGCAACACTATTAGGAGAATATCCGACAAATATACACTTTTCACTTTTGGGATCAAATTTGCTCAAATAATCTCTATCTTTTAGCAAATAGCAGTTAATACCAAACTCATGAAAGTGTGCAACTGTTGGTTTTGAACCCTTCAAGATTTCATAAGGTGTCATAGTAGTACCAGGTCTAAGATAAACTCTATTACTAATACTACATGCAGTATTCAAAGCTTCAGCCCAGAGTTTCTTAGATAGATTTCTAGAATTCAACATTATTCTAGCCATCTCTTGAAGTGTTCTATTCTTCCTCTCTACAATTCCATTTTGCTGAGATGTCTTAGGTGCAGAGAACTCATTGAAAATGCCTTTAGTTTCACAAAAATTAGCAAAGCTTACATTTTCAAACTTTTTTCCATGGTCAGACCTAATTCTTCCTACAGAAGTGCCATACGAATTTTTAATACTAGCATGCAAAATCTTGAATGTGTTGAATGCTTCTGATTTTTCTTTCAAAAACTTAATCCATGTATATCTTGAAAAATCATCAACAATAACAAAAGCATAAATCTTACCATTTAGGCTACTAACCTCAATAGGACCCATGAGATCTATATGTAGCAATTCAAAGCACTTATTAGTTCTAGGGTTAGTACTTTGTACCTCGAGGGGTGTATGAACAGCTTTTGTTTGTTTACCTTTCAGGCAGTCTTCACAAACAATTTTACGTGGACTAGTCAACTTAAGTAGACCTCTTACAACATCTAACTTATGTACTTTCTCCAGATTTCTATAGTACACATGTTCTAGCTTCTTGTGCCACATGGCAGATTCATCTACCTTGGCATGGTAGCAGTCAGCTTCATCTTGAGCAAGATAGTAGTTATCCTTTGATCTTGTACCTGTCATGACATGGACATTGTCACTATTAAACACCTCACATGAACTTTTATCAAAAGTAACTTGCAAGTTATCATCACAAAGTTGACTTATGCTAATTAAATTTGCTTTCAATCTTTCAACCAACAACACATCCTTGAGTGGTGGAAATCCTTCAACATCCAATACTTCTTTTCCAATGATTTTGCCTTTAGTGTCTCCTCCATAGGTAAATGTTCCAACAGTCAAAGGGATTACATCTTTCAGGTTGTCAATGTTTCCAGTCATGTGTCTTGAACATCCACTGTCAAAATACCACTTACCTGCAAGGTTAGAGTAAACAGCAGAAAAGACAACAATTGCAAACAATTTTAACCTTAGGAGTTTTAATGTTTTCAATCCAAGTTCTACTTTTATGTCCTTCGGCTTTGCTACCTAATGTTAGGATAACATTCAGATCAGAGGTTCTCCTAACATTGGTACTGCTATTAATTACTGTTTTCTTCTCAATCACACTTTTATATTTTTTACAATGAGGCTTAATGTGACCAGGTTGAAAATAATATTGACAGATAAAAGTAGGCTTTTTCATAGTGTTGAAAGGGATTTCACAACTCAAGCTATTTCTTTCCTTGATAAAACCAGCTTTCAAATAGGCATAATTAACATTTTCACAGGGAGGTTTCTCAACATAGCCCAAACCACTTTTACCTTGATTTCCCATACTCAGCATCTCATCAAGCTTAGATGTAGATGAGTTCCATTTTTCAATGGTTTGTTCAGCTTTATTAAATTCTACCTTTACCTCCTTCAGTTCAGCCTCAGTTTTGTCAAGGTCTTTCTCATACAGTTTCAGCATCTCCTTCATGCATCCAATCTCTTCCTTCAGGCTTTTGTTGCTCTTGATGAGTTTGTGATTCTCAAGCAGTAGTTTGTGGTAGATAGACTTCAGGTCTTCAATGATTTCCTCCTGGGACATTTCACCTTCAAAGAAATATTCTTCATCTAGATCCACTGAGCCATGAAAATAATCAAAGTTAGATTCATCATTGTTAGACACAAGATTAGGTTCAATAATAGCATCATATTCATCCCAATCTGCAAAGAAGGTCTCGTGTTCTGATGTTGGATCCTGAATGTTGGGATAACATTGAGATTCGAGGCAATTTAGGGAGTCTTCTAGTGTCTAGTCAATCTGAATGAGAAGCGCAACAGTTTGAATCTCTTCTGATTGTTCTTCAGCTTCTCCAGAACTAAAGTCATCTTCATTGAAATCATCTACACAAACTGATTAGTCGCCCCTGATTCTTTCCTTACTCTCTTCAGACCCTTCTCTTTCTTTATCCTCTTCCAGAGATGCTTGGGGGTGGACACACCTCTAGGAGATGACTTAGAAGGACCGGGAGATGACCTTGATGGACATGACTTGGAGGGCTCATGACTTTTAGCCCCACCTTCATCCATGTCAACATCCACATACTGGTAATCTGTGTACGAGCTGCCAGCTCCTCCAGGTCCATTTTTATAGTTGGTATATCCCATTACCTTGATTATTGATGACTTCCTTCGTTGCAGCGCTGATGTCCTCGGCCTCATTTCCGGTTGCCATGTCCTTCCAAAGATCCCAGCCCAGTCATCGTAGAACCTGAACGGCTTGTTCACATAAGGCTCACAGTATGGGTGCACCTACAATTTTATAATGTATGTGTTATTTAACATTCATACGCCCTAGTGAAATAGTGTAATAGATACTCCCATAAAAAAAATGGGCTACTTTCATATAGACCCTCGTCCAGCCATCACTTTCAAACTCAATGGTCTTAGTCAAATCGTTTAGCCATGCTCCTCCACCACTCCCTTCAAACATGTGGTATAGATGGTGGCAAGTCTTTTTCCAAACAGTCATCTTGGATTTGATTTGCGGGGAGGCCTTAAGGTCAGTATCTGGTAGTACTTCCTTCATTCCCTTTTCCAACTTCTCTAAGTAGCCAGCCTGAAGTAGTTATCGATCTTCAACCCTCTTCCTTTTTAATCTTTTAGAACAGCAATTAGAGCATCATCTTCCTTCCTAGTCCATGCCATGTGGGTTCCCTTAGGCTTTTTTGTCTTTGTTGCATCACGAGTTGGTACTAAGTTGGTGCTTGAAGCAATAACAATACCTTTACAAATTCAAACAAGAAAAACCTAATTTCACAACATAAGTTCCACATCCTCAATCAATATCCAAAGGTAAATGAACATCACTTTAACAACAAAATATCCTAAACACACTCTATTCTTCCTCGTTACAACACAAACATACTCAATTAAGAAACCCCCTTGTTATCAGAGGCACATGCACCACACACAGCAAATCTCAAATTCAATCACAAAAAACTATAAAACACAACATGCATAAAAGTCCAAATTAGTAGAACACAAGAAAAATCGTTCATAAGTTTTTGTTTGTTAAAAAAGCAATCTGCTCTTCAGTCGTTCCACATTCGCGGTGCAATTTCATCCCAAAAATTGCCCTAAGCCGGAGAATTCTGCAAGCCCTCCACAAAGTCACTAGGAGGGTCAGAATCTTCATCTTCGTCGTCCTCATCATCTGAATCAAATGAACTTACTTCAGGGTCGTAAGTCATCTGTTGTTTTGATGAAATTGTTAAAGAGAGCTCCCGCCATAACACCTATGTTTTGTATTTTCAAAGCGTACTGCGATTGCCTTTTCAATATCTTCCACCTATTCTTTAACGTAGCAAAAGACTTCTCTATTATTCTACGTGCTTTATCATGGCTCATGTTAAACAACTCTTCATGATCCTGCGGCACAATGCATCGTTCCCCCATTCTTTCAAGTGGTATCTACAGCCTCTATACGGGGCTAGGAAGCCATCGCAGTTAGCATACCCAGCGTCCACCAAATAGTAGTTACCTGTATTTGTAGTGGAAGTGTTAAATATCCATATTGCTATAAAGAAAAGCAAATAGAATACTTGCAACCCTAAATGCTACTCTAGAAACAAACCTTGTGGAACTCGCAATCCATGTAGAGGAGGCCTAAAGAGCTCATCACGTAGCACCATACCATCAGCCATAGATCCTTCCCACATGTAGAGAAGATAAACATACTGCATCTCAGTATCACAAACGGCCAATACGTTTGTTTGAGTCTTTCATTTACGAGATCAGTACTTTATTTGATCGGTAGTAGGTACCATGGCATCTATCATCGTTCCATCCAATGCTCCAAGAAAACCCTGCAAAACAATTCATATTAGGATTGATGAAATCTTTAATAGATCATTAAAAAACGAGAGCGAGACAGAATTGTGATAACTTGAAATATGAACATGGCTCGTAACAATTATCATTCTCCTCTGAGATTGGTATTGACTGCACCAACATTAGATTGTTGCACTTCAATACAACATCCAGTGTCTGCCTGAAATATCGACTAACAGTTTGACCAGGGCGCTTCTAGTTCATCGACATGTCGCGGTTTGTGTCATGGTGAGCCAGCCAATACCTTTAAGAAAATAGTAACTTGTTCATAGAGACTAACGAACTTCTCGTCGCGTAGCCCACTAACCTCTCTCAATAACCAAACAGCCGCATGAAACAGTTTCGATCCATTCTTACTTGTGCTATACAGGTTGAATCGCTAGCTATTGTTATCTGAATTTGATACTTCTTAATTTTGTTCATCTTTTTCAATAACTTGTATTTACTTCCCGTTTGACGTACGTAACCAGTCCGAGACTCATGAAGATGCACCAAATGCAGGAACAAAAACACATGAGCATGCAAAAGAACAAGTTGCAACAACACTAATATCATTTTTCTCCTCCATGGCTCCATCTGACAACCAACAATTACCAATATTACAAATCCATTCAATCATACAACATGCAATACACCTTCAATCATTTTTTTCCCAAGAAGAGGAAACATATAACGACATACATTTTATAAGCGCAACAAAATAAGCACAGTTCAACAAAGTAAGGTTAATACACCATGATATGTGCGTGAATTCCTGCTCAATTAAATGCATTTTCAGAATTTAAAAAGAACACCCACAATGAAATGGTATCATACCTTAAGCTAGGGTTGAAGTGAGGTTGTTTGAGGCGAACAACTCTCCTCGCAGTAAATTCCTACAAATATTAAATCGGAATCACACATTTGTTATAACTCCCCTAAATTTTCCCACAAACTCTAATTTTCTCATGAACCCTAATTTATGGAATTGGGGTTTCAAACAATAAAACCCAATTTTTATAGTCACAATAGAATACATAACCCATAAGCACCTACCTCTATTCAATTGCTGGAACAAAGAAACAACCGACTGGAATCGAACTTAGTTGTTAAATCTATACAAAATAAAGGGGAAAAAAATACATATGTGTTATCACCTTGCACGGAGAAAACTACCTTTTAAAAACAGCATCCAGGGTTTAGAAGATTAAAGCAAAATCGCAAGTGAAAAAAGTAGGGTTCTACTGTATTACCTTTGTGTAGATCGCGCGCCCAAATTTGTGCAAGTGTAATAATTTCGAAGGGAGTGAAGTTGGTGGTGAATTCAGAAAACTTAAGTACGAAAATGAAACAACACTTTCAAAAGTTGTCAACGCGTTTGTTAAAAGTAATGGTAATGTAGTCTTTTCGCGTGGGGTGATTTAGTAACCGACGTCAGCTTATATAATCGTTGGGAGGTAGCGATTACTATTCGAGTTATGAGCGTGAACAGTTCTGGGCCGCCCAACTTATTGGTCAATGCCCAATTTTCTATCGCACGAACCAAATCGCGCATTAAGTCAAATAAGACTTCTTATTTCAGCTAATATGCGGAACCAAACGTCCCCTAATACAAGTGTGTGTATTATCCAAAATTAAGAGATGAGGCCCGTGTGTGCTGAAATTCGTAAACAGATACGACAAAAGCATATTTTATATTCGAAGCCACATGCAAGTTCACGAGTGAATTGATTATTAACTGTGCAGGGTTTTGGTTCATTGGTGCTTTTCTCGAAGCGACGAGATGTAGCACTAACAATATAGCTGAACTCCAGGCTATTCGCCACGGAGTGTTACTTGCTTTACAACTTTCGAAACATCCACCATTTTGTGCAGCCTAGAGCGGTTGTCCACCTGGTTTGGCGTTTTTGGAATTCTGTGATATCCATTGTATATATGCGCGGTGATCTCGCCAATCCCGGCCCCGAACTCTGTTGTGTACTCTTTAGCCTCAGCGTTGATAAATAAATAACTAGTTGGTGTTAAAAAAAAAAAGGGGCAGAAACCAGTTTTTTGCAAAAACGAGTTTGACCCCCAAAAAGTCGATCAAACTGGATACAACTGGTACCTGAATCAGGTATTGAACCGGCTGCCATCTTCTACTTCTATTTTCCTCGAAATTAATCTGATAAACTCAAAACCAGATGATAAAGGAAAGAAAACGACAGAAATTTCTCACACTATTCTTCTTCTTAATTATTGCGTTGGCTATGCGCGCGTGCACTTTCTGTGGAAAGCTAAGGATAAATTTCAAATCACTATTCTTCGTGTTGTTTTGATTACTACTTTATTGTCATGATTTCGAATCATCGACACTGATCCAACCATTATAATGTGATAACTTGCAGAAAAATTAAGAGAAGAAAGAGATGAGAAGTTAGAAGAAGGAGATGGGAAATAAGACTTTTAAATTTCATTCATTAGTTGCCCTAAAGATCCATACAAGTTGCTATATATATAGCAATTACTTTTCAATAAAAATGAAATGATAAAATGCTGAAAATAGGAGAGCTAATATAACTAAGTTTAGTGGAGTTGAAATGGAATAGAAGTGCAGCTAAATGTTTCTTCCAATTAAAGCTCGACACGTGGCTCTTTGTGTTTACTTCTTCCTCCACTTGAAACGACGATGTCTTACAAGCTACAAATCTTCTTTTCCTGATTCTCAGCTTTACCGCTACGTATCCCTTTGATCCGTTTCTCTTTCCAATTTCCAGCTTATCCCTATGCATCCCTTTGATCCGTGTTCGAATCTCTCTTTTGTCAAGTATCCTAATTTCAATCTTGGGTTCGATTCCTCCATCGTACCATAGGATTTCCGTATCTTGACATTCCCCCTTCCATAATATGATCCTTGTCCCTAAGGATCAATCTTCAAAGGTTGTTGATGAACCGGGCCAAATATCTCATTTCCTTCCCCGTAAATTAATGCACGAGGCTGGTATTTGGTTGTGCATGAGTAGAAAGAGATAACTATCTTCTTGCAAGTGAGCACGATCGTCGTCTTGAATACTAAGATGGTACCACCAAGTGTCCTCACGTCAATGAGCTGACCGGTTTCCTCTTCACCCTCCATACTCAAGTAGACATCCTGGAGCATATCAAAATAAGTAATGATCTCCCAAGAGATACGACTCGTGTGAAACTCCATATCATTAAGTAAGACCTGCAATAGCTGCCCGCACTTGCAAATCCCAGTGGGAACTTCTCCAAAAAAGTATGTCCTTATTCCACCATAACCAGTATAATTAATATGATAAATGATAATGGTTGAGATTAGGGGTGAAGTGGGTCGGGAATCCGCGGTGGCGGGATTCCGGCCCACGGATTCCGGCGGGATCGGGAGCACGACGGTGTTACCCGATCCGCACCGCGGCTAACAAGCTCCCGCATATGCGGGAGTCCCGCGGGAGGCGGGATTCCGCTCGGGATCCTGCATCAACGGCGACGAAGCAGCGGAGGGGAAAAGGGGTGGTGGCGTTGAGGGCAGATCGGAGGTCACAATCGGTAGGAGAGGGTGAATTCGGGGAGCTTGTCGTTGACGTAGATTGTGGGGGAGATTTTGGGGACGGCGGAGGAGAAGCGGCGGAGTTGATGGTGGTTGTGGTTGTGGCGGCGGAAGGTGAGGGAGGAGGAGGAGAAGAGGGAGGAGGTGGATTTTGTGAGAGGGGGAGAAGAGAGAGATGGGTTGTTTGAGTTTGGGGAGGTGGAGGAGAGGAGCTTGGTGACGGCGAAGGTGGCGGTTGTGGCGGCGGCAGTGGTGGCTGCCAAGAGAGTGTGTGGTTGATTTTTTTTAAGAGGACTGTGTGTCTGCTGCTGCTTGGTGCAGGCTGCTGGCTGCAAGAGGACTGTGTGACTTGCTTGCTGCTCCCTAGAATTATCGGAAGCTCGGGTCGGATTGAATTTCGACCCTAGCTCCCGACTCCGACCCGCGGGAGCAGCTGCGAAAGAGAAATCCCACAGCTGCGGGTCGGAGTGAGGCGGGGAAAAACCGGTCGGGTCGGGTCAGGTCAAGTTGCGGGAATACGACCCGGCCCTCCCACCCCTAGTTCAGATTTGAGAACATCCTTCTTGGGCCGAGAAAGGAAGGCTAAGAAAGATAAAAATGCGAAGAAAGATCCCAACAAGCCAAAGAGGCCTCCCAGTGCCTTTTTTGTGTTCCTGGAAGAGTTTAGGAAGACTTTCAAGCAGGAAAATCCTAATATCAAGGTTGTATCAGCTGTTGGAAAGGCTAGTGGAGAAAAATGGAAATCCTTGACTGCCGCCGAAAAAGCGCCATACGAAGCTAAAGCTGCAACGAGGAAGGCCGAGTATGAAAAACTAATGATTGCATACAACAATAAACAGGAGGAGAGCTCTGCTGATGAATGTGACGAAGGATCTGAGAGATCAAGATTTGAAGTTCATGGTGATAACGAGGTTGCACAGAACGAGGAGAGGGAGACTCAATTTTCAGTTCTTTGAGTTTGTACTCTTTATAGCATGCTACTCTGCTGTTTTCATTTACAGTACTACTGAAAATTTTGTATTGGTCTATTTGGTTGAGGACTCCAAATATGACTTAATGTGTTAGTCCTCGTTCTATTTATAAAACTCTATATTTCTCCTTCTTGGGCCGAGCTGCCGGACTTAGCTGCTGCTAGGCTCAAATCATATGCATTGATATGCTCCTGCCTTCATATTGTAAACTTAATTAAATTAATATTTTATGTTTTTAGAAGGACTTTCCAGTCAAAAATTAATTGAACGTACACAGAAACCGCTAAAATAATTTTAAAAGGCGGAGGATTACGCGAAGCTCACTTAAACCCCACTCTATATTAGTGACTTAGATACCATATATATAGTACGTACTTCTAAGAACAAAAATATTAACCCAAGAAAAAATGATGGTAGCACAAAATACATCAGATAGTTACGATCTCGAGACTTTGCTCGAATCTTTTCAGCAGTATCTTCCAAGTGATGATTCTGATTTCCCTTTAATGAATCTTCCTTCAAGTTTCTCAGATTTCTATGAATATTCCAGTTTTAGCTCCTCTAATTTCTTGGATAATAACAATAATCAAGAAATGAGTCTTGATTCATTTTATTCCAACGACCTATCTCAAAATATTCCAGATTTCTTTTCAAATACCATCAATGTGCCTGATTTCAACATTAATCATCCAAGTAATAATTATTATAGCTCCTTACCCGTAAACCAAGAGTGCATCCTGGATTTTACTAATTATCTTCAATTTCCACAAACCTCCTCGCCAACATTTTCTAATTCAGACAGTGCAGTGTCTGACGTGATTTCGAACGTTAACATCTCCTCCTCTGATTCATCCGAACCTAAAGTTGCGGAAATACCTATCGTGTCCTCGGGGGATTGGAAGCGGTACAGAGGCGTGAGGAGACGGGAGTGGGGAAAGTTTGCGGCAGAAATAAGGGACCCCGCCAAGAAAGGCAAGAGAATCTGGCTTGGAACGTATGATACGCCCGAGGAGGCGGCTATGGCTTACGACCGTATGGCTTTTAAACTCCGCGGTACCAAGGCTAAGGTCAATTTTCCTCTCCTTATTGGCTCCGCGGACGCACTGGAGCCAATCAGCAAGGTGACTAAAAGAAAGAGATAGCTAGTTCAGTAGTTCTTACTTCTTATTTTAATTTCCCTCGTCTCTCTTTTCATTGCCTTGTGCGCCGTTCAAATGATCTTCTACCCCATTTTGTGTGATATTGTAGTGTTCTATCCATCATTTATGTGATAAGATCAATGACAAAAGTTATCGATCATCACAGTTTGTAACAGATCAGATTGGATTTTTTTTCTTCATATGATCAGAAATTCAATAAAATTGTAATGCTGAACGGCATTATTTGTACCTGGTAGTCTGCCATGAATAATTTGGAAATGTTATTTGCTCCTATCCAACTTTGGACTAGATCACAATTCTTCTAGTTTAAGCTCGTTTCACATTTTGTTAATTTTGTAAACGAAGTATCAATTTCGTTTAGTCAGAATAAGTAAACTTGTACAAAGATATATATATATATATATATATGTGTGTGTGTGTGTGTGTGTGTGTGTGTGTGTGTGTCTACGAGTTATAGTTATTCTGAGGGGGAAAAACGAGTTATTCTGAGTTATATATATATATATATATATATGTACAAACGAGTTATAGTTATTCTGAGAAAGAAAAAAAGGGAGCTATATAGGAATCTCGTAATCTTTCTTGGTTAATCTTGTTCGATATTATTCTACTAGGAAGAAGTAACTACTTATGATAATTCTCTGTGTATTTTTTACTAAAAATGAAAATTAGATAACATTTTAAAATAATCAAAATTAATATCTATATTTTTTCGAAATGTTATTGATATTATAACTCATGCATTGAGTTTGGATTTTATTTTTACGATTAATACTTGTATAGAAACGTATAAAAGCTTTACATGATTAAAGATTTAAAGTATTGTTTTTTCATAGTCTGCTTTAATTTTCTATTATTATATATTGAAGGATTAACGAAGAGTTTGATTCGCTGAATACATGGCTACTACTTCTTTTCCTAAATATTTCTTATAGCGCGATTTAATAACAGATGAACGGTTGAGATTCGCCGTTCACCTAGTAACTAACTATTAATTGGTGAAAGATATGAGGTTCATCGAGAGCCAATCTTATGATAAATACAACTTGAGTTTGGATTTTATTTTTACGATTAATACTTGTATAGAAACGTATAAAAGCTTTACATGATTAAAGATTTAAAGTATTGTTTTTTCATAGTCTGCTTTAATTTTCTATTATCATATATTGAAGGATTAACGAAGAGTTTGATTCGCTGAATACATGGCTACTATTTCTTTTCCTAAATATTTCTTATAGCGCGATTTAATAACAGATGAACGGTTGAGATTCGACGTTCACCTAGTAACTAACTATTAATTGGTGAAAGATATGAGGTTCATCGAGAGCCAATCTTATGATAAATACAACTTGAGTTTGGATTTTATTTTTACGATTAATACTTGTATAGAAACGTATAAAAGCTTTACATGATTAAAGATTTAAAGTATTGTTTTTTCATAGTCTGCTTTAATTTTCTATTATCATATATTGAAGGATTAACGAAGAGTTTGATTCGCTGCATACATGGCTACTATTTCTTTTCCTAAATATTTCTTATAGCGCGATTTAATAACAGATGAACGGTTGAGATTCGCCGTTCACCTAGTAACTAACTATTAATTGGTGAAAGATATGAGGTTCATCGAGAGCCAATCTTATGATAAATACAACTTGAGTTTGGATTTTATTTTTACGATTAATACTTGTATAGAAACGTATAAAAGCTTTACATGATTAAAGATTTAAAGTATTGTTTTTTCATAGTCTGCTTTAATTTTCTATTATCATATATTGAAGGATTAACGAAGGGTTTGATTCGCTGAATACATGGCTACTATTTCTTTTCCTAAATATTTCTTATAGCGCGATTTAATAACAGATGAACGGTTGAGATTCGCCGTTCACCTAGTAACTAACTATTAATTGGTGAAAGATATGAGGTTCATCGAGAGCCAATCTTATGATAAATACAACTTGTATTATATAAGTGTGCGCGTACATAATATGTCGGAGTATGTAAGTTACTCTTCTTGGATATGACAATTGACGAACTAGCTAGCTACTTGGACGGTGCTTTGATATTAATTATGAGCATATATATCCATCAACATGGTTCTCCTATCCAGGTAAAAACAACGTCGACATGGTTATGAGGGCTAACTGCTAAAGGTTAATATATATAAAAACACAAGTAGAACTGCTATTGCCTTAAGATAATGCTCAAAAGTTCATTTCCTTAATTTTCAATGACACAAATTGGTGTGTCCATTAAGTACTTGAATATAATAAACGGCATGCAGCTGTTTCCTTAACTCTAGCTGGTCTAGTGGTATGTTGAAAGGAATTATTTTCTTTTATATCCTTTAAAGGGAAAAAGCCTTTTCCAAATACCATTAACGAGCCAATCTCTGACAGAAACAAATGATAAAGAAATACGATTTGAAAATTTTGACTTAAAACGCGTTCATACGCCTACATAACAAATGAATTGGATCACTGTGTTTATTTTAAAATGTGAATATAATTCATGACGGCGTTGCTGGATCGATTTGTCAATGTCACGATTCTGACGTCACGAAGCATATCATTTTACTTTATATATTACACTTCTAAAACAAAACTTTTTTTGTTAATGCAGGGAAGCACAAAAATCTAACTAGCAAAAATGACTTTGGTGTTTTTACACAGTATTGTTACATCTAGAGAGTTGTTAGAGCTTACGTGCACGGATCAAAATTTTTGTGTGTTTTTTCGAAAAGTAGTGAAATATTTTTATTTTTGACTTTATCGAAATTAAAACTACACGTAGTTTCCTTAATAGCTATAACGATTTTGACGAATTTTTCGAAACATGTCGAATTTTTTTTTAAATATTCCGAAATCAAATGTTTCTAATTTTTAGTTGATCAAAACCTACTTCAAAATCGAAACTTTAATCCATAGTTATGTGCAACTTTAATTACATGCAATATAATTTAAAATTATTGAGATAAGGGGGAAGATCGGGTACATATATAGTTAAGAAAATATATAATGTTATTTTACATGTATCTTAAATATGATAATATATAGAACCTACAAAGAATATGAATAATTAATGAACGTACGCGACAGAATATTTCGACAGATTCGTGAATTTTCTTCGTCATCTTCATTTTAAAAGAAGACTTTAGATTCTTACTTGTAATCTAGACAATTATTTTATCAACCATTAATACTATTAGTATTCTGGGTGAATGATGCTAAAGAAATCCTTACTAATTAAAATAATTTCTGCTAAAGGACGAAATAACGTTTCCTCTTTTGATTGAGTTAGGACGTTAGGCTTGATTTGTTTTTATAGTCCAACATGACTACTGACTAGTGTGTTACTGTTACGTTATCAGATGTAACGTGCCCCCCAACAAGCAAATATTTAAAGTAATTGATGATTTGTCAGGTTGAGCACCCGTGTTCCCATTCCTCAACAACTAGTTCCACTATGTGTTAACATAACATTAATTAAAGTGGTGAAATTAGGACTATAAACAATCCGGTGTTCTTTCAACTAATAACTCAACAAAGAAGCAAGGATTATATTTCATATAAATGGCAAATCGCAATCTAGCTAGATCCGATGTCTCAGAGGTACCAAAAATATGAGGACGTGTTTGGGTTCGATTTTGGTTTGAATATTTTGGATGAAGATATATATAATTTTTTTTTTCTTTTTCCAAGACATATACATGCTTGGATTCTATTTAAATAAAATAAAACTACAAGATTATCAACTTACTAGATGTGGAATATGAGTCTATATTTAAGAAGGAGAAATCAGTATTGAAGGTCTGTGACATTAACTAACGAAAATTCTCTAGTAATATTTATAAAGTGTGTTTCTGATAAAGGAGAACATAGAGCGAATGAAACTTTTTTGTATATTGAATGAAAAGAATTATGTATAAATTGGGGTGAGTAGTCTCTATATACAACTATTAAACCATGGGCTAAGAGACCTAAGGAAATGAGCGAGAAATTAAGTTACACATAAGATGACGAAATGCCCCTGACTAATTACATGTCAATATCCTCCCTCAAGTTACCAAGGTGAGGACCATTGAGGTTGAACTTGGAAACCCAATGTTTGAAGAGATGAGCTGCTAAAGATTTTGTAAGAAGCTCAACAATCTAATGATAGCTAGGTCAATGATATGAGAGCAAAAGGCATGATTTAAAACAATCTCTCACTACATGCAGTGAATCTCCAAATTCTTTGTTCTTTCATGAAAAACTGAGATTTGAGTGATATCCACAGCAGAACTATTGTCACAATGTAGAGGAATTAGGAGTGGGATAGCAGTATGAAGATCCTTAAGAAGGTAAGTGAGCCATTGAAGTTCACAAGTAGTGTGAGCAATACTCATATATTCTACCTAAGTAGAGGATCTTGATATTGTGTTCTACTTCTTAGTCTTCCAGCTAATAAGGGAAGCACCAACGAAAATACAGAAACCTGTAAGGAATTTTTTAGAGTTAGGGTAAGAGGCCCAATCAGCATCATTGTATGCTATCAACGTAAGTTGATAAGAGGTTGAATAAAACAGTCCTAGAGAAGGAGTGCCCTTGAAGTAGTGAATGACGGACAAAGTTGCATGTCAATGTTGAGTAGTGGGTGCATGAAGGTGAGACTTAATCTCAGTGAAAGCATGGTGAAGGTGAGACTTAATCTCAGTGATGATCAACAACAAGTACATTATCAACATACACCAAGAGTGCAAGATGCAATACTCCTTTTGGTGAATAGACAATCATCTAACTTGGACTAGGTAAAGCCATAGTTCATAAGGCACTTGGTGGACTCAAGGTTCCATTGCCTGGAAGCTTGCTTGAACCCATAGAGGAACTTATTCAATTTTCACACCTAGCAAGGAGTAGCTCTAAGGTAACCTTCAGAAGGCTTTAAATATATATCTTTATCCAGAAAACCATAAAGAGAGGCATTGCTTATGCCAAGCTGATGGATGAACCAGTTGGAATGAGTTGTTATCGTAAGCAGCAATCTGACAGTGGCAAGTTTCACCACGGGTGAGAAACTGTGTACATAATTTAGGCCAAAAATCTAATTGTAACCATTTGTTACAAATCTAGCCTTGTGCCTCTCAATGGAGCTAGCAGGGTGTAGTTTTAACTTAAACACCCACCTAGAGCCAATGGGGTGTTTGTTAGGTGGTAAGTCCACTAAGGAACATGTATTATTTGCTTCTAGAGCATCAATCTTATTCTACATTGCCCTCAGCCAGTAAGGATCACTACTAGCCTCCTTACAAAGATTGAGGTTCATAGTTCAAATACATTGACTAGGAAACTGAAATATGAAGGAGAAATGGCAGAATTCTTCACATAAGGAAATGTGTTAGAGTGTATGATCTACCAAGCTAAGCAGAACTCATAGCAGGATTAGAGAATCTGATATGCGATTCAAGATATAGTCCATGAGGTGGGAAGGTTAAGTACTTATTATAGTACTCCTTCTAAAGTGTAAGATCAGTATCGTCGGTAATGGAAGGGGTAGTTGTATCATATGGATGAGCAGAAATGTCAACAATATCTTGTGAATGATATTCAAGTGAAGTTGGAGGTTCAACATGAGTGGCATAGGGTGAGGAGTCAATGTGACTTAGAGGTGTATCAACTGCAACACACGAGGACTCCATGAGAAAGAGGATGGATAAGGTGCACAGTTGTAAGACTCAAAAGGGAACAGAGTTTCATCGAAAACCACATCTCTATTGACAGCTTAAATGCCTTCTGACAAGAGCATAACCCAAGAAAGAACATTGATAAGCCTTGACATCAAATTGGTCTTTGTGAGGTGTGGTGTTTGTAGAGTAGCACAAACAACCAAAAATCATGAGTAATGGAAGGTCATGAGCCTTTCTGTTTAATAGCTCGTCTGGAGTACATTATATCAAAAGCCTACGAGATGTTCTGTTGATAAGGTGAGAAGCCATTAAGATAGCATGACCCCAAAATTATGAAGGGAGATTAGCCTCGAAAAGCAAGGCTATGGTGAGCTAAAGAATATGCATGTGCTTTCTCTCAATCACTCCATTTTGTTGTGGAGTGTAGGGCTAGGACTTTTGATGTA
The DNA here is from genome assembly GCA_948329865.1 of Linaria vulgaris. Taxonomy (NCBI): domain Eukaryota; kingdom Viridiplantae; phylum Streptophyta; class Magnoliopsida; order Lamiales; family Plantaginaceae; genus Linaria; species Linaria vulgaris. Next base: position 115,292,245 of record OX415250.1, on the reverse strand, counting down.
TAATCCTATTGGTTGAGAAGAGATTCATGCACTAAGTGTTGGTAAACCCAGTGTCATTGTCAGGTCTTAATGTTAAACGAGTAGAGACATGGACAATAAAGCATTGCAACATAGTACAAACTTGAGTTTATGGCTCAAAATGAACGTCTTGTGAACCTGGTAAAGTCATTAACAATAGTCAGTACATAATGTGCATTTGACACGGTACCTATTATGTATGACCCCCATAGGTCAACATGAATGAGATCAAAAGCCTTGTTTGTAGACATCTGACTATGTGAAAAAGGTGTTCAATGTTGTTTACCAGTGTGACAAATGGCAAACAAATAACAAAGTAATAAGTCTGAGCTATTGTGGACTGCAATGTAGGTGATTCAAAGCAAGCATCATGAGAAGCATGACCTAATCTCAGGTGACATAGTACAATACCAAAAGGTGTTTCATTGTAAATAATGGAACTAAAACATGAACTAGCAGAATTCAAACTAGCCTTTGGATTGTGAGACAATAGCTAGAGGAACAAATATCAGACAACCAAAAATTCTAATTTGAATTGTGAGACAATAGCTAGAGGAAGAAATATGAAGGGGAAAATTCCCCGTCATTTATTATAACTTGTTTCAACATAGCGACAGAACTCTACAACAAGATATTTTCCATAACCTAAATAAATTTTGTGGTCCCGAAAATCTCATTTAGTCGCCTCACAAAACCAAATCTAGGTCTCACCGTGTTTATAAACAACATATTTGTTGGAAATATTTAAACGGGTCGCCCATGTGGGCTAAACCCAACCCGTAAATTTGAAATTCAAGAAAATAGAGGGAATAGTTTCCTCCATGTTTTTGAATTATAAAAACTACCATTTTCTCTGAAGTTGGTTTTTCTTTTGAAAAAAGAAAAAGACAACAACCCCTATTTTCGTAGGAAAAATAAGGAGAAAATGGAAGGTCATTTTTGATCATCTTTTTCACATTTTAACACTTACAACATGGCTCTTGGATTGTGGCAACAATTCCTTTCCATTTGTGAATGGAATTCGACTGAATTGAAGCATGCAAAAGGGAGAAACAATCATGGAATCAAGCCGCGTTATTCAAAGTTCATGGGAGCAACTTTGGGATCCATTTAACATGGATCAAAAGGTTAGGATGTTTCCTTCATTGGTATCAGAGCCTTATGGCTCGATTTCTGACTTTTTAGAACATGGATGAACATGTCTACATGCCCTTATGCAAGTGTTATTTATGTTATCCCGAAATCAAATGCTTCAAGATCATCAATGGTGATTTTTTGATTTCTTTGATTTATGCCTTCAAAATTTTAATGTAGCATTCCAATATGATGTTTATCATTCCTGCAAAATTTCGTAACGAATAACTTTGTGGTTTGTGAGATATTACAAAGTCTTTGCGTTTTAGCCGAAACTTTGACTACATACTGCGATTTCATTTCAACGAGTTTTGGCATTAATCTTGCGCGGTTAGAAACTACATGTCAAGAGATTTCCATCCATATAAAGAAAGTTAAATTTGGCTTAGAATTGAGAGAGTTATGGCACTTTCAATTTTCAGCAAAAAATTAAGATTTTCTGCGATTTTTGGAGAAGATGCACAGAAATGCGATACGTGGCATAGAGTTCATAACTTGCACCGACGGCGCGTGGAGGCGCGTGAGAAGCCTACGGTGGTCCATTTTTGGATCCAGAAATTGCCTTATTCTCACAATTGGATTTCCCATTTTTCTGTAATTTAAAATAATTTTTTCAGAGTTCGAAAATATTTTTCATTTGATTTTTTTACCTTTTAATGCAAGGATAATTCCAGAAAAAAAAATATTTTTTGAAAATTTTGGAAATTTTATTTTAGACTCTGAAAATTATTTAAAAAGGCATGTGAGCCGAGTGGGAGTGTGTGAACATATATTTGAGCTAAAATTAATTTTGTTTAACTTGAAAATTTACTTTTTCTTTGATATTTGAGACAAAATTGTGCATTTAATACCGTATTATGGTCTCGAGTATCAAACAACGTACTCGAAATTATCTTATGGATATATGTTGTTTTGACAATTAAAGTAAATGTGTGTATACACTCCATTGTGTTAAAATTTTGCAATTTTAGACACAGTGAGATGTTCGAGAAGAAAACCCCGAGCTTGGAGACTCAAAGTTCTAGATGGATGTTAGAAAACTTTAGAAATCCTAAAAGAGATCTATTTGCGCACTTGGTAGGCTATAATTTGGATCGGAGATCTAAATGTTACCGAATGTGTGATTGAAATTTGATGATTTGATTCGATTTTGGAATAATCACATGTGAACATGAAGATAATTAGTTTAATTATTTTATGTGACGTGATGTATGCCGTAGTTTCTTGGCAAAAGCATGTATTAAAACATGCATGATTATGTTTAGTCATTTTTGGTTCATGTAAAATACATGTTTGTTTCTTTATGTGCATTTGTTTTGAGCATGTAATTTCATATTTTAAACTAAGTGGGAGTTCTATGGTTGGCAGAATTTTAGAAATTCTCACCTTGAACTTAGAAGGTTTTCTGATTTAGAAATTAATTTTGTGATAATGAACGTTGGGATATGGATGATGATAGGCCACTTTGTGACCTCTTCGATTTCGTACTTTATGGTCGATTATCATGAACGTTGATTTGCTAGATATAAAACTTATTTAAGCAATGGACATTTAATAAGATATCTCTAGAAAATGACAGACCATGACAACCAAGTTGGTCACGTTCATAGATTCAAATAAGTGCTAGCAAAGCACCTATTGTGAATTGCACTGACTGTAAACTTATATAGTTTAGATATCAGGATAAGACAGTTTGATACCCCTAACATCATCGATTAAGCCACTCCAAACCTTTTAGTAAGGTCACTCTACTCTTTGAATATAGATCTAAGGGCATACAGGTAATTTAATTCCGCTGCATGTGCCATTATGTATAGCCATGTGATTAATGATCTATATAGATGGTGTACTTTTATATATGAAATATAAATGTATGACCAACTCGTGTTTAAGACACTGACTAATGAAAATGGCGCACTTGTTAAAATTCTAATTGATCACGACTATGATTTTGCTCAAGTGTGATCAATATTTTTTAGTCTGTTAACACGCATGGAGTAATACGCTTAAGAGTTAAACCCAGTATCATTCTCATCGTCATTCATTTGAACATCCGTTTATCTTTTCAATTGATTGTTCAAATGATCAGGTCAACTTTAAACTTAAGATGAATAATATTTATGTTATTATATATGTTGATTTGTTTAAAGTTATTTCCAGGTTCACAAGAACTTCGAGAGAAAACTTTTAAATTTTAAGTTGTATGTTAGACTGGAACATGAGACAATGATGAAAGGACTATTGATATGGTCAGAGAAGGATTTAGTGTGTTTGATCAAGGATAAACACTGATGAGGTTGTCGTGTTGATGTTGATTTCTAAATGCTAATCTTTTGATTGCATTGCATTGGTAAATAACACTTAAATAGATTCATATGAAGCGGTGTCACCTCTATGGTTATGCTACAAATCTTGTCCTACGTGGATTTTAGATTTATGATAACTTGAGACTGAATTATATTTAAGGAAATCTAACTAGTTCATGTACACATATGAATTAGCAAGAGGTGGGAGGAATTGCGAGGTCATTTCTAACAAGAATCAGTGTATACAAATTTATTTGTGTCACGACTGAATCTTTTCCTACTTTCTACCATATGTGATGAAGAGGTAAGACTTGATCAAAGAATTATTATTCTTTGAATAGTCATTGACTTGAGCAAGTTTGTAACTTAGTTGGAACATGTTGTTATGTGTAGCATTTGGTGCCTTAGACATCATTCTTTTTCTAAGAGTGTCAATATGTGACTAAAGATTTTTTTTACTTACGGCATTAATTGTTGGGAACAATTAATGCAACTTTATATAGGGTAGTGAAAACATTTATATAGTGTACTCAATACACATCATTGAGTCACATCTCGAAAAACAAACATTGGTTATAGCGTAGCACCTAAGTGGTCCACTTTCTTGTTTGACCCGTTTGTTTGAGTTTTCCTTATTGAAAATGTTGACACAAGAATCATCTTGAAAGATGATTTAGACTGAGTTCCCTTGAGATAACTCCCTTATTTTTCTATAATTTAAGTAATACAAAGGAAAGGTATGAAGCCATCGTTTTCATTACAGTTAACGATTATATTGTGCATTTCTCGTTGATGTTTAATTGTTGACAAATCTGAGATACATAAGTGTCTTAGATGTTGTAGAGTTAAGATCTAATTGGTAGGATTGTAATGGTCCTTAGGATTGGGTTAATGCACAAAACATGTAATGGAAGGGACATCTTACTATTAACTTAAGATTTCTTAGCACGCCTATATGTTGGGTGTTGCCATTAGAAGGAATGGGAAGTTGTACACGATGATAAGTCCACATAGACTTAAGTTGTAAGATTTGATTTCCTTGGTAGGAGATTATTTCTCAACTAAAGTCTGACTAATATTTACAATTGCATTAGTATTTAATTTACTCTTTATGTTACATAAGATTAAGTGGAAAACTCGATCTAATCTGCCTAGGACATTGGAACAAATATCTTATGCATACTCTTTTCATTGTAGTTGAGAAGCATTGTTCCAATTCTTAGGTATGTAGTATGAGATACACCCATTGGTTGTGGTGTATTTGCCCATCATAAACATGTGGAGTAAGAGTAACCGAGATTAAATCGTGGAATCTTATTATTTGATGTATGACCTTATTTGGTAGGACAACTAAGAGGTAATGGATTATTTTTGATTTATTAATTTAAGTTACGGTTTAGTCAATTGGTTACTTGAGATCTAAGCTTCAGAGCTTCACGACTCAAGTGGGAGCCTTGTGGGGTAACGGGTGTGGTTGCCAATGACCGTTTTGCCATTGGCTACGGAAGAATCCGTAGCCAATGGCTTTCTTTTTACTAAAAAAAAAGAAAAATGCATTTTACAAGGGCAACGGACACTATCTGTTGCCCATAACCAAAGGCAACGGCCAAGGGCCGTTGCCAATAGCCAAGGGCTACAGCCAGGCCGTAGCCCTTGGCTAAGGGCTACGGCTCCCTTGGTTTATACCAAGGGCTACGGCCAAGCCATGGCCCTTGGCCGTTGCCAATGGCTTTAGGCGCCAAATTCTGGCGTCTAAACCAAGGGCTACGGCAACATCCAAGGGTCGTTGCCCTTGGCTATTGGCAACGGACAGTGTCTGTTGCCCTTGTCCAAGGGCAACGTAATCTTCCGTTGCCAATGCTTATATAAAAAAAAATCCACTCTATAAATACAACATAATTTCTTCCATTTTATATCAAACCATTCTCATCTATCTTCTAAATTTAGCCTTATATTTCTTTCTCTTTTCCAAATTGTAGTGCTTTCGTTATGACCGATAAAAATCCCGCCCCCCGAAAAAATGCTAAAGGAAATTTTACGATTAGTCTACAAAATCTAACACGAATTGGTACGTCCCTTCGTGGAAGGAATGCCCCCACCGAAGAGCGCAACAGTGTTGCCGAGCAAGAGCCTAATCATATTCCATATGAAACAACGACGACCGATCGAAGGCTCTTAACGACTTTGCCGCCAATTGTCCCCGCGTCGAGGGCCCTTTCTCTCACTCCTCCAACTAGGCGCATAGCTCATGGGTTGATGGATGTGCAACCGGAAGCCAACGACGAAAACGAAGACGAAAATGATGATGAAGATGATGATGAAAATGATGATGAAGATCAAGAGATGACGTCGCCAGCTTTATCGAGACAACGCCTGTCTCCAAGTTCCCAACGTTCAAGTGCGGGTAGTACGTCTCGTTGTGGTAGTCGTGGGTTGACGAAAGGTGACCCGCCGCAGTCGGATGTCACGAAGCAAAAAAAGATCGCGGTTAATAAGTTTGGAGAATGGAAGAGTGGAAAAAACCGAATCAACAACACAATTATCGCCATTATCAAGAGGTGTTATCGGACTATGGCGGAGAATTTTAGCCAAGTCACTGGCGAAGATAAAGTTGCTATGGAAAAAAGGTTTAGGGTAAGCAAGTACTTAATACCTTATTTAAATTTATTGATTTTCAACTATGGTATATAATGTTATATTATTAATTTATTCTAATGAGTCATTCATATTTTACAAGGAAACGTACACGTGGGATGCAGATGATGAGGACATGATATTTGATAGATTCAGAATATATGCGACTACCCTGTTTTCTTGCGATGTGTCTCGGGCCAAGAAGTTATACTACGCAAGGTGTAATGATCCTGCTTACGAAGGGCGGCCTTTTTCTTGGATGTCTGATGCCTTGATGCGGAAATACATACCATTTTGGGAGCTAAGTACCACAAAGGCAATCTCTGAAAAGGCATCAAAGAATAGAAAGGCAAACAAGAGCACCACCGACAACAACTCTGTGAGTTCAACGTACACCGGTGGAAGCCTTAGTGTCGAGGAGCATTCACAGATACACGTACGTTACTTACAAATTATTAATTTTGAAGTGATCTAATTTAGTCATAGATTATAGAATATTACTAATTTGTCTTTCAAAATATCGTTGTAGAACAAGTATTTCGATAGGCAATTGAAATATCATGAGTCGTACATGTGGACTCGGGTGAAAAAAGGTCCACGGGGCGAACCGTTGGACCAATGGGTGAACAAGGAGGACAAGGCGTATTGGGTAAGTGTATCGTTATATAAAAATACTTTGTGTTGTATATGTCATTTTATATACTAAATATTTTTATTGAAAATTTGTGTAGGAGAGATATTGCGCCATACTTAAAAGAGAATATGGGCTTAATGAAGCCACATGGCCAGCAGATTCGATTCCAAAGTTTGTCGCAGAAGCAAATGAAAATGTCAAGAAGGGGAGGTATAGAGGACTACCCGGCGGTGCTAATGCTGCAGCACATGGCATTTCATCGGGGAAAGTGTCACAGGGGGAGCAAGTGAGGATCACTAGGAAGGAAAGAGAAACGAACGAGAAGTTAGCCGCACATGAAAAACTATTGCTAGAGACACAAGAATTAGTGTGTGCCTCAAATATGCGGATAGCTGAGTTGGAGAGAAGATTGTTGGAGCGTGACAACAATGCGAGAAGTAATGAAGACCCGAGTGTTGGTCAGAACATGGCAAATTGGTCCAATGTTTGTGATTTTCTCAACATTCCTCTTCCTGAGGACACTAACTATGTCGTCGGAACGTACTTCCCGATATCAACTATCGTCAGAACTACGATGATGGAACGGGTTCGAGTTGTTAGTTAAATGGATATTTAATATTATATTAGTTAATATTTACTATTGTGTTTAGTTTGGGTTCTACAAACTTTCCTCGGCATCTAAGAACTTATATTTGGTTGTTTTGCTTATTATTAATTTTATGTATGTTTGGGTTTTACAAATTTTCCTCGGCATGTAAGAACTTCTATGAATTTTCCTCGGCAAGTATTAAACGAAGTTTAATTTTAATATTCGTGTTTCTATTTTTACGATATTTGAAAGAACACTTCTACTTATTTGTAAATTTCGAGTTGTTTTGCAACTTTTGATTAATTATATTTTCACCCCGAAATGTTTGTTTGCATCTTTCGTTACTCCATTTTTGACGAAAAAGTAAATTTCGAGTTGTTTTGTAACTTTTGATTAATTCTATTTTCACCCCCCCAAAAGGTTTATTTGCGTTTTTCGTTACTCCGTTTTTTACGATATTTGAAAGAACACTTCTACTTATTGTTTAGAAAATGATGGTGAAAGAAAAAGTAAATTTTGAGTTGTTTTGTAACTTTTAAATAATTACATTTTCACCCCCAAAAAGGTTTCTTTGCGTCTTTCGTTACTCCATTTTTGATGAGATTTAAAAGAACACTCCTAAATTATGGTTTGGAAAAGGTTGGTGAAAGAAAACGTAAATTTCGAGTTGTTTTGTAACTTTTGATTAATTCTATTTTCACCCCCAAAAGGTTTATTTGCGTCTTTCGTTACTCTGTTTTTTACGATATTTGAAAGAACGCTTCTACTTATTGTTTAATAAATGATGGTGAAAGAAAAAGTAAATTTAGAGTTGTTTTGTAACTTTTGAACAATTACATTTTCACCCCCAAAAAGGTTTCTTTGCGTCTTTCGTTACTCCATTTTTGATGAGATTTGAAATAACACTCCTAAATTATGGTTTGGAAAAGGTTGGTGAAAGAAAAAGTAAATTTCGAGTTGTTTTGTAACTTTGATTAATTCTATTTTCACCCCCAAAAGGTTTATTTGCGTCTTTCGTTACTCCATTTTTTACGATATTTGAAAGAACACTTCTACTTATTGTTTAGAAAATGATGGTGAAAGAAAAAGTAAATTTCGAGTTGTTTTGTAACTTTTGAATAATTACATTTTCACCCCCACCCCCATAAAGGTTTCTTTACGTTTTTCGTTACTCCATTTTTGAAAGAACACTCCTAAATTATGGTTTGGAAAAGGTTGGTGAAAGAAAAAGTAAATTTCGAGTTGTTTTGTAACTTTTGATTAATTCTATTTTCACCCCCAAAAGGTTTATTTGCGTCTTTCGTTACTCTATTTTTTACGATATTTGAAAAAACGCTTCTACTTATTGTTTAAAAAATGATGGTGAAAGAAAAAGTAAATTTCGAGTTGTTTTGTAACTTTTGAATAATTACATTTTCACCCCCAAAAAGGTTTCTTTGCGTCTTTCGTTACTCCATTTTTGATGAGATTTGAAATAACACTCATAAATTATGGTTTGGAAAAGGTTGGTGAAAGAAAAAGTAAATTTCGAGTTGTTTTGTAACTTTTGATTAATTCTATTTTCACCCCCAAAAGGTTTATTTGCGTCTTTTGTTACTCTGTTTTTTACGATATTTGAAAGAACACTTCTACTTATTGTTTAGAAAATGATGGTGAAAGAAAAAGTAAATTTCAAGTTGTTTTGTAACTTTTGAATAATTACATTTTCACCCCCAAAAAAGTTTCTTTGCGTCTTTCGTTACTCCATTTTTGATGAGATTTGAAAGAACACTCCTAAATTATGGTTTGAAAAAGGTTGGCGAAAGAAACAGCAAATTTCGAGTTGTTTTGTAACTTTTGATTAATTCTATTTTCACCCCAAAATGTTTATTTGCGTCTTTCGTTACTCCGTTTTTTACGATATTTGAAAGAACACTTCTACTTATTGTTTAGAAAATGATGGTAATTTATAACTATTTATTTATTTTTTAAATAAAATATATTGGCTATTTACGTAGCCAATGTTTAATGTATTTTACGTAGCCAATGTTTAATTTATAATTATATATTTATTTTTTAAATAAAATCTATTGGCTACGGGAAACTCCCGTAGCCAATAGATTTTATTTAAAAAATAAATAAATAGTTATAAATTAAACATTGGCTACGGAATCTTCCGTAGCCAATAATACTATCATATTCTATAAATACCCCAACCATTACAATCATATATTCATCCCCAACCATCACAATCATATATTCATTCTTATCATCCAATTCTTTCTCCAACAACTCTTCCTCAATTCATCAATTCTAATTTTAAATAATGATAATTTATAGAATTATAATAATAATAAGCATGTGCTTTTATAGTGAGAGCATTCAAAGTAGAAAAGTATGTATGACAAGCAGAGATTGGCTTTCTCACACGAGCAATAGCCTCTGACAATAAGAAGTGTGCAGAGATGAGACAATTATGATTTTGTTTGGATATAAAGTCATTTTATCTTATGATGGCGCCATGATTGATGATCAAGATGAGATCACTGTTGTATCATTAAGTAATCATTATGGATTTCCACCATCCATTGTACTTGTCGTAGAGCCAGATGTGAGTTTTCTTGTGATTGGTGTTTGTAGAGGACTTACAAGGAGAAAACTTAACTTAAGTGTTAAGGACACTTGAACTAAGATCTGTACGATGCATATTACTTTTAAATGTGACATACGCTTCCAAAGAGGAAGAGAAGCATCGTAGCATGTGTTTCATACCACATGTGTTTTTGTGACCGTTGGGATAATGAGTGAATAGATCCTTGTTTCCTCATTGTGTGAGACCCAGTGGTTTATAAAACCTTATATGATACCCTTATGACTTTTAGCTTTTTCTCGACACTTTATTTTGGTGTTGCTACTTTAACATGTCTCCAAAGGCCATGTTAGATTCGGTCATACAGAACATGTCTAGGAAAGAAATCATTTTAATGTTAAGATGTTTAAGTTTGAAAATGAAGACTTTCAATGACTTGCTCCTATCTTGTATTCACTGTGATCGCAGTTATGTAAGACTTTGATGTTTGAGATGCAACTGTGAATTCAATGAATGGTGTTAAAAGAAATTTTGCTCTTTTCATGACAAAGGGATTAGAGATGCTCTGATTGATGCAAGTAAGTGAAGTCTGGGGTATAGCGAGATATATTGTCCTCAGGTTGAAAAGGTTAAGCTACTATATATCCTTAACTGGTGTATAGCTTTATGCTTAAGTGTTGAGCAACCATATATCTTTAACTAATGTATGGCATTGTGCTCTAATATGCTCGCGGGTCACACCATCCATTTGCCTGTATGAAGTTGTGAGTATGTGAAGTTGATCTTACTAGACTGGGATCTAGCCCTCGTTGCGAGTGAGAGATGCTGGACATATTTAAACGAGTCGCCCATGTGGGCTAAACCCGACCCGTGAATTCAAAATTCAAGAAAATAGAGGGAATAGTTTCCTCCATGTTTTTGAATTAGAAAAACTACAATTTTCCTTCCCAACTCTTGCTGTGATATCTAAAGTTGGTTTTTCTTTTGAAGAAAGAGGAAAAAAACAACCCCTATTTTCGTAGGGAAAATACGGAAAAAATGGAAAAGCCATTTTTGATCATCTTTTTCACATTTTAACACTTATAACATGGCTCTTGGATTGTGGCAACAATTCCTTTTCATTTGTGATTGGAATTCGACTGAATTGGAACATGCAAAAGGGAGAAACAATCATGAAATCAAGTCGGGTTATTCAACGTTCATGGGAATAACTTTGTGATCCATTTAACATGGATCAAAAAGTTATGATGTTTCCTTCAATATTTGATTAACAAATTCAACGAAGAAAACCATAAACTTGTCTGTTCCAGTTTCATGAATTCATGAAGAGGAAATTACAGTTACCCGATCAATTTACCTCTATATATATGATGCCGATCCAATAAGATTTTTTTTTTCTTTTTTTACCTTTATAGTTTATGACTTCCGCTTAACATTATTTCTTGAACCTGTAGGATGTATATGCTGTCTCCTGCACAAAATAATATTCAAATTAAGTAATGTAATGCACTGAAAGAAATAATTAAACCTTTCGTACATAATTATATCCAATTTGTTGTTTCAAATAGGGGCAACATGTACAATATAGTATGTGTGAGTTCACTCTCACTAACCTTTACACTTAGCACATTTTTCACTTCTTTCACTCTTTCAGCTACCTCGTGTCTATGTTTCTTTTCAAACTCAGTCATAGTATCCGCCCATTTAATCTTTTCTTGTATTGACATAACAAGATTCTCTGATGTTGACAACCTACGAATAAATTGAAACACGAATCAAATGAATACTTTCATGACTGGAAGACATAATAATTTCCAATCCATTAGAGTAAAATCAATTCTCAGTCGAATATATTAATTACCAGCTTCCTAGTGTTAGGACCATATTGTTCAATTGCCCAGGCTTAAGATCCCTCCCAGCAGCAAATTGCACCTGCAAGTAGCTAAGCCACTTAATTATTAGATTAATATTATTAATTTAAACTAATAAAACACAATTATGATGATTAATCTAAAACGATAGGAGAGCTAGTCATAATAAGAAAGCAAGACCTCAAAGCATCTTCGCAACTGATCAAGCTTTCCTTTGACTATCTCCTGTTCAATTAAAATATATAATTAACATTTGACTATCAGAAGTTATTCCACAATATTATGTCAGCTTTAAGAAAAGTTTCAAGCATGTTACAAATAAAAGTACTAAGAAATTATTTGTAACTTAAAAATAAGAACGCCGACAAAATTGAACAAGTACACAATACAAAATTGGATTCACTCGTAGATAGTAATCCTATGAATAAAGCTAATTACTTGTGACAAAAGTGTCACAAATTCACAAATATGGATAACTAATTAATTAATGGAAATATGTACCTACCACGTAAATGCAGTCATTAATAAGAAAATCTTCTAGTTCCCGAACATTTGATATATCCAACTCTCGCATCAACGTCTCGTAAGACAAAACCTTGGCAAAGGCCAAAAGATAATTAATTAAGCATTTAAGAACAAATTACTTTGTCGATTATAATCCTCAATAAACTCATTATTAATTAACTTTACCGTGACTGATAAAATAATAAATATATTTGAAAAACAAATTGGAAACCATAACAAATCATGAGCTAGCATATTATTGAGACTTTGAGCCTAAAATGAGTAGTTCTAATATGTAAACAAAGAAATAATTCACAATATATATATATATATAAAGTGTTGATTTAATTTGATAACTCAAAGTTGTAAGTTTTACTAAACTTGGGTGTGCAATGAATGTCAAACCAATACTATATGTCTTGATTTATCAAAAAAGAAAAAAAAAACCATATTTCTTGTTTCTTAACATAATTAATTCGCAGAAAATCACATACAAGTATATACACACTCGCGAAAAGTAGAAACAAATTAAACTTGTGTGGCAATCGACCTTATTAAACTCAGCCAGAGTAAGCACAGTCAACTGCTTCAACTTGATGATTTGGTCTGGAACCAATTGTGGGAGATGGCTAGCAGCAGCTACATCTGAATTAATTAATTTCATACAAAATTAAGCAGCAATTATTAGGATTTTAAATAATAATTGACCAATCAATGACAATTAAGATAAATAATCTGAATAAACAGGGTAATAATTATATGGAAGATGATTGGATATCTCCTTACTTTTGTATTCACTCCATGTACCATATGCAAACAACTTAAGCAATTCAAGGATTGCGCTATTTTCAGTTCCTTCAAGCTGCACGTAACATAAAAAGAAGAAAAAATAATAATAAAAAGAAAATAGAATAATCCTAAAGAATTTTGTATTAGAACGAAAAAAATAGTTCAAATCATGACTAACAAAAAACAATAATAAACATTAAAGAGAACTAATTTATTTTCTACATCTGGGATACAGTTCCATTATATTAAACAATTAAACGATATGCATGAGCGAAGAGTAGGATCAACAATATATACGTGCTAATTGCTTAATAACGTAAACTGAATTTAGACAAACATGTTTTTTCGAGAACCTATAATCAGTGACAAAACACTAGTTCATTCCTCCTCCACAAATTTGAGATATACACGAGAATGTCATGTGTTGTGAGAGAATATATATACAGGTCGGAAACATTGTGTGAAATGAGAACCAATCTTCTTTGTCATGAGTAATGGACAACATTATCATTCCAAATAGTTGAAAGCATATACATTTAAATCAGCCTACCCTTTGCGTCAATGTGATTAGCAAGCAAACTTACTCTTGATATTAATTTACGCGTAATATATATATATATATATATATATATAATTTACCTCAAGTACGTTAGGAACTGAGAGAATCTCAGAGAAAGCGAAGAGCGAAGGATGCGAAGAGGCCTCAACGATGAGGTCATGGAGTTCGGATCCTTTAAGGTTTGATGCCTGCTTCACGAAATACTCTATGTGCTCGGCTTGCTTTAGCTCAATGTCCATTCTTTAATTTCCAAATTGTAAATTTGTGATGGTCCAGTTCTGGAAATTTGAGATTGCAGAGATATATTTGTACTATTTGATTTTCAACACAGAGAATTGGAAATCAATGATCGCTTATAGAGTTTAGGAATTTCGTTGTTTGTTTCATTGTACTACTTCTTCTAAGACAACTGAAAATTATTTATTCTACACAACAATGTATTGAACCACGTCATCACAATGTATATATATTTGCACGATATAGTTTCTTCCACGTTGACACATTCTATCGGAAAGTTCGGAACTCATCAGAGTAGAGAGGTAATTAATAAGACCAAAAAGATCGCTAGATCTTACACTTTTTCTACCTAGCATGATAAAAATAATGGTAAAAAAAATTCACAAAAAACACTGAATTTGTCATGGCATTAAAAATTGTCACATAAATTATTATACGATGGGCCATGTGCTCGTGATTTAAATCACAGCCCAAGAGGCCAAGTCATGTGTACAATTGGGCCTAACTCAGTGGATTAATTATTAGGAATATTATTTTCAGCACATTGAGTCAAAATATAATTTCTCTTTCATTTCCATATTCGAGTCGAGCGCGCGTCATTGTGTGTGTTTGTGTGTGAGAGAGAAAGTATAATCCGATGGCGAATTCCTCCTCCTCCTCCACGTCAGCTGATTGGCGGAGCAATAGAGCGGCGGTTCAAGCCACAAACGACGACGCATCCGCCAGCAAGCTGTAAATCTCTCTCTCTCTCTTTATCAATTTCACTCAATCACTTCATTTTTAGCTATTTCAGTTATATTATTTCTGCAACCATTAATGTTGCTAGTAAATTGTAATCATCGTACGAGCTCCTGTGAATAAAATTAGCGGATGAAACAGTATTTGAAGGCGAATAATAGTTGAAATTAGTTGAATGTTGGTTCGGATTTTGTTAAAAGTGGAAAAATCATTAGGAACGTCATTTGAAATAGTCAAATAGTTGTTCGAACACCGAAATGTTACCCAATTTACACACGCTACGCCGTGTGTTTCCTGTTGAAAATCTCGTTTTACGATCTGTACGTTGTGGACGTATGCAATGAGCTTTTATAAGTTGTCGTGTTGTTCTGTTTGGCTGCCCCTGTCTGCACCTTAGCATGATATGATGTGTTGCGTTTGATATGATGGGAATTGAGGGCTCTTCTGGAAAGAAGAAAGTTCAATTTATATCGAGTCAGTTGACGACAAGTGGTTGTCAAACGCGGAAAAGCATGATGCGTCTACATCTTGTAATTATAGTGAGAATCTTTTTGGAGAAGTCTGAGAGTAGTAACAGATGATTTAATGATTAGTGACGATAATGTTAGAATAGTGAGACTTGCAACTCTGACTCTGCTGATGAGTCTGACATCGCATGAAATTCCAGCTGTAACTCCTTACATTGATTGTGAAAATTGCACACATTGTGACGTTTATGATTAATGTGCGATATTGTTTCTGTTCCTTTTCGCGCATAACCTTTATGTGATCTGTTGTTTTTGGTCCAACTCTTAATTGGAACTGAAACAATCCCTTGTGCTATGAAAAGGTCGTGCGTAAAGAAAGGATACATGAAGGATGATTATGTTCATTTGTTTGTTAAAAGGCCTTTGAGGAGATCCCCAATAATTAATCGTGGTATGCGGTGTTCTCCCTAAACTCTAATCAGTATTCTTGATTTCGTTTGATGATTTGATTTAATTGGTTACTTATCTTATATGTAAAGGGTACTTTGCTCGGTATGCGGCGTTTCGGAAGTTTCTTCATCAGTTTCTTGATCGTGATTCTAGTGTAGACCAAAGAGACACAGATAAGAAGCAAGTATTGTCACTTGGAGCTGGGTTTGATACAACATTTTTTCAGTTGCAGGTGCTTGAGTTTTCATGTGAGATATCATTGATTCCTTGCTATCAGCAAGCTATTGATTAATATTTCCATCACACTGTGCATTTTACTTCTTAAACACTCATTTCCATTAGCTCATACAATGCTTCTTGATATACCACTCAACACCTACGTCTAATTCTTGGCTTTCTTAACACTCCTAATATGTTTAGTTTCTCTCATTTAAGCTGCTGCATGTAAACTACACAAATCAAGAGATAGTTGCTTAATGGAAGCACTCAAACTGTGGTGACAGAATTTTATTTGCATCTAATACTATTAGAAATTGTATAGATAGTCGTGCGTGGAAATTAGAGAGATATGGATGCATGTCTAATTACTTCATATGTATCTAGATGGTTCTATCCTGCTTTTGTCCTTGATTTTGTCTTTCTACATAGTTTTTGTTGTTAATACAAGTTTTAATTTATTTTGATTAGGCTCCTCGAAATGGAATATTCTAACGAGTTTTTTCTGGTTTTGACAGGATGAAGGGAAAGCACCTTATCTGTATGTGGAATTGGATTTTAAAGAGGTAAAATACTGTCACGTACTCATACTGTCGGCTGTTCTCCCTGTCTTAACTCCTGGCCTCTCTCTATACAGAACTAGATCTCTAGAGGTTAATCAATTGGACATTTTTTTTTCTATATCTCTTTAATTTATGTACCCGATTCTGGTATTATTGTGTATAAGAGTTAACAAGCTTAGTTTCCAAAATATTGTGAGTCCTCATCAGTGATATCTTCTTCTTAGGTGACAAGCAAGAAAGCAGCTCTTATCGAAAATTCTATTCAGTTGAGGGCCAAAGTTGGTGAAGAAGCATCAATCTCTCAAGGTATTGTCTTTTGCTAATTCCAAGATTAGAACTTTGAAAATATTATTGTTTTGCAAAATGCATGCAAACATAATACATCAACAGCCATAATTTTTTGTTCGTCAAATGGTCATGATTAAATTGAGTTAGTTTTGCAGATTTAGGTAAAAAGTTTCTCATAGAAAGCAAGAAGAGAAAATTTGCTTGCACCCTTTAACAAGTTATGAGCATATCATGTGCAAGATATGGTCATCTTTTCTTGTTCGTGTATTTTTTATTGTGGTGTATTATTATTTGAAATAGAACTATCATCTCTCTTTCCTATAAATAAACTGCAGTCTCGTGACTCATTCTGGTGTCATTAGATGCATGGTGGAGCACCCACTTACGTGAGTCTTTAATGGCAATGCATGCATACACAGAGTTGGATTGCATGCCGTGCAAGTTTAATTTCTATGTTTGTTAGTCTAAAGGTGTATTAGAGGATTATGCTTTTCTTACCTTTGCCAATCTTTAATACACATAAGAAATATTTATTCTTGAGGTTACCAGTTTGAAGTATGTAAATAAAAGTTTCTTTTTTATTATTTGGACTGGCTCTTTGGTTGCTCTACTGAGCCACAAATTGTGAGCACGTCGTCTACTTATGCAGTATGCCCTATTATACTTGGCTCCCCCCAAATCTAGTTTAAATTTGCTCTGTGGAAATGAAATTGAAACTAGACACTCAGAAGATTTTAGAATGTTATCATCGAACTGAGCTTCGGCATTTCTAGAATTTGAAGCATAAAGATCAGAATCTTGTTCACAACATCCTAGTTTGGCCACTCTGACCAAACCTTACACCGTGGCTATATAACTTTTTAAGTGAAACTATGTCTTGCTTAATTGCTTCCAGCTATCTTTACTAACTTTACAACTAATGAAAAAACACACATGATTGCTTGAGTTGTCTTGTCTCTGAGAGAATTTCTTGGATATTTTGGTACTGATCAAGCAGATGAAAGATGGCAGTTCTAGAAAGTACCAACATTTGATTATTAATTTGGAATTGTTGTGTGCAAGCTTTTGGGAAATTCCTGTTTCTCAGAACACGTCAATTCTTGAAAGTAGCAGATATATTTGAGTTCATGTTATAAGTACCTTTCAGTTGTGATAATATTTTCATTTATGCTTGCATGAGAGAAATATATGATAACTAAGTGTTCTTATTTTACAAACTGACCGCTTTAATTTTCTCAGAGAAGGGAGAAGTGCTTGGCGATCATTACAAACTCCTCCCTGTTGATCTGCGCGATATACCAAAACTGGATGATATAATTTCCTTAGCTGGTATGGATCTGAGGTATGTTTATTGCTTCAATCTTCTTGTAGCATTAATGCATTATAAGAACTACCTTGCACAAAACAGAATTAGGTTTGCCTGTGATCTTTAACCAAGTATTTTCTGTTCCTTTCATATAATCATTGAAGTTTGAAATACTTTTTTCCACTTAACAAACAGCTTGATTGTTATCTGGGTATTACAAAATATTGTTCCTTTTTGACGGGTAGGCTAATGAACTCTTTTTGTTTCTTTTTTTTATCTTTCCTTTCAGCATTCCCACATAATATGTGTTATCTGTTATTTATTTCAATCTCATGTTAGCGATTATCTAGGCTGCTCTGTTGATCTGTGTTCCCTTTCATATACATATACATTACACATAAGTGGATCTCTTATGAACAATACACAATGGTGTTTCTTAATTCGTAATTTGGACATGACTGATGTTGGACACTGGTCGGCTTCTGGATTACTTTTGTCCTGTGTACGTTCATTTTCCTGCATCTAACATGGATGCCTGTTTTATATGATTTAAGCTTACTTTCGTTGTGTCTCCTCTGCTTTCTTTTGCTCCCTATTTACAATTATGATGAATGGCTAAGCTGTGTCAATCTAATGCTTTTATCAGTTTGCCGACATTTATAATCGCAGAATGTGTTCTTATATACTTGGATCCAGAGTCAAGCAGTGCCATAGTTGGATGGGCTTCTAGAAGATTTTCTACAGCTATATTTTTCTTGTATGAGCAGGTTGTGGAAATGTTTAAAGTTCTTAGTTTTTCCTTTTTCTGATTATTCTAGACTTCAGTTTGTGCATTCTGTGTTACTTGAATCTATTCAAGCTGCAATGAACTTACTATCAACTATATGCTGCTATACAGATTCATCCCAATGATGCTTTTGGACAGCAGATGATCAGAAATCTGGAGGTTGTGCTGCATATGGACTTAGTATCAATTAGCTAGAGTAAATTGACCCGATATTATAAGATATGTTGTGAAAAAAGAATTCCTAACTGTATTATTTATAATTTCAGAGTCGGGGATGTGCGCTGCTGGGTATCTATGCCACGCCAACTTTATCTGCGAAGGAAAGACTTTTTCTTGATCAGGGGTGGCAGGTAAGTCTATCATCATAATGTGAACCAATAGTGGAGAACAAGACAGTCCTACAAATTAAACTTTGTGTGTGTACATATATATCATTTCCAACTTTGTGTGTATATATACATCTCATTTTCTAGATATTTGACTGGATTCTAAAAGAACTTCAGTTCTGTTTCAGTTGTACTTTGTTTGACTTGTTAATATCTAGCATACCCAACTTTCAGTTTGTAAGTTTAGAATCATAAGTTGGTCTGTAGTTTTTGGGTCGCTTTAAGGTAAGCATGTGAAGAGTTTATTGTATCTTAAACTCGTGAAGAAGGCAAGCCTATACGTTGTGTTGAAAGCATTTTCTTTCTACCTGAATGGACGTCGGAAACTTATGCCTCAAAAGGATTAGAGAATAATTATGCAAGTTACATTAGCAATCAGGAGAAGGCCGATTAGGATATTGACGAAAAAACTGATTGGCAAGTTGTATGATCATTTAACATATTATTACATCTGCTAATGTGCATGCTGAGGATGTTTTTAGGCTTAAAGAGAAGGACCGTTTCGTACAAATACAGCTCTTCATTTCGCAAAAGTAGTAGGCTGAAGGAAAACACTAGTCTGTTTTTTTTATTGTTTCGAGGTCTTCTAGCTTCTCAAGTGGAAACAATGGAAGCTATGATTGACTCAATCCCCAATGCATCTATTTAAGGTTGAGGATGTGATAGAATGCTTTTAAACTGTTGGGTATGAAAAGAAAAGGTGGATGAGCAAACCTTATATATCTGTGACACCAGCTATTTTGTGCATGCCCATGTGACTTGCTTAAAATTGAGTGGTCTGGCTCATACATCAATTCCTAGTATTTTGAATGGGTTGTTAGCTTGCTATAGCCTTGCAAAGGCTGCTACTTGTTTCTTGGTTTGATTCATGCCATTTTCCTGTGCCCCTTTTTTGGCTATTATCTTATTTTTATCAGTTCAGAACTTGACTGCTTCTTATACTCTAATTTTTTTTTTTTACTGTTATTTGTTGAGTGCCTTTAGAGAGCTGTTGCCTGGGATATGCTGAAAGTCTATAGCACCTTCATTGAGGCTCAAGAAAGACGAAGGTACATATTTTTCTTTATCTAGCATAAAGGAAAAATGCATTAGCATATGTTGTTGTTCCACCTTTTTGTGTAAACGATGCACACTTGTTTCTTTCCAATGTTAAAACTGTCGCTTGTGCTTTTAATTTTGAAAATTCAAAATGGACTTCATGTCTTGACAACATTGAACTGAGGTCCTGAAAAAATGCATTCTGGTTTGTTCGTGAACTCAAGGTTCCTATTACTTGACATTGACTAGAAGCTGGTCATGTTGGTTTCAGAAATCTTTACCTGGACTTGTTGACATATTTGTGATCTACTTGTGCTCTATCTAGAGTCATTTAATTGTGAAGCATAAAGATCCTTTCATTAGTTTTAATAAAAAGCATAAGCAGTATAATAAATGGGGTGGTCTATCTTTCAAGTTAGGCGAGAAGGTTTGGGGATCCAAGTGATGGAGTTCGATTTTGGTTTAACATATTTGTCTCATAACTTGTACTGGGATCCTTATAGTTTTCCCTAATGATGCCTTCTTTCTTTTGGAACTTCTTAGAAAAGCAGTATACTAATCCAAATTCAGATATACGTGTGATTAATTTAAACTGTCATCTTTTGTTTGTTTCTAAGTTTATAAGGTGTTCTAGTAGTCCTATAGCTTTGTTCTTTTCTGGATCCAAGTTTTCTTTTTCTCCTTATCCCTTTTTGTAGTTCTGTATTTGTTTCTGTTTGCTTGTTTTTAGGTGTTAATTGTATGTCAAGACCTTTACTATTCTTATCTTTTTTTGGCTAGGATTGAACGGCTTGAATTGTTCGATGAGTTTGAAGAGTGGTATATGATGCAGGCAAGTATCTGTTGCTTCAGTCTTACGTCAAAGTACAAAATGCTTCCACCATCCTTCATCCCATTTGAGAAGCTAATATCATTTAAATGGATTCTAGAGTATAATTTTACCGCCTATTATGCTAAGAATAGTTTAGACTTGAAGTACGCAATGCTATTTTATTGTTCAAGTAGAGCTGGTATAGTGAGAAGATTAAGTGAGGCATGTGGTATCACAGCATGCTTCTTTTTAATGAGAACTTCTTTTCCATGAAATGTCTGCGACTTGGGGATTTCTAATTTGCTTTTCTCTGTGCAATTTTATCACCCCCTTTTATTGCTCTAACAAATAAAATATGTGGGTCATAATGAAAAAAATTGTGTCTTCATAGTTTACTTGTATATTTGCCCTCCACGTGGTAAAGTTTCCCGAGGTTCGGAGTCATAAGAGTTTTTCATTGGTGACCGTTAGATTTTGCTTTATACTTTGTTTTGGGTGTTTTATAATTTATTACTGTGGGAGGATTCCATAGTCTCAAAGGCCCATTAACAACGAATCGCCTATTATGCAGAGAAAAAATTGACAATATTTAAGGATGACCTTGTGACGGGGAGCTGCTAAAGTTTTTTTTTTTTTTTTTTTTTTGCTGTCCCTCTATTAGCGATTTTGTATCAATTCCTGGTTGTCCTGGTTGTGAAATTTGTTTGATGGGCTGCTGGAAATTGTTTGAAACCGGTTCATCACTTGCATCTTTGTCAAGTAGCCTCGAGATTACAATTTTAAGCTTTAAAATGCCTTTTTCCATCTCATTCCTTTAAACCTTCTTTAGTGTATTGGTTTCTCACTATCACATTCGTGCATAATCTAGTAATGGTGGATGCCTGCCTAATCCTGATTCCTTTTGCTCCCTTCTAGTCTTTATAGATTTGTCCGCTCCTGTGAATTTCTTAGATTTTACATCAATATTAATTTGATAATCCACAATTCTCTTACTTTCAGGAGCATTACTGTGTTACTTATGCGGTCAATGATGCATTGGTATGTAACATCATTGTGATATAAAAATCCTTTATCTTTCTTTTATACGACATGACATTTATCATTTTGATGCTTCAGGGAATTTTCAAGGAATTCGGTTTTCCCAAAGATGACGACGAGACAACTGGTGCTTCTAATGCTAACTAGCCTGTGAGAAAATGGGATTTTATTTGTTAAGCCAATGTGTTACAAAATCCTGACTGGCACTTTTGCCTATATTACCTTGGATGTCTTTTGTTCCCGCTGATGGTTTCTGAACCATTCTTTACTTGTACTTGATTTTCTATAGAGACACTTGACTTGGTTTGTTTGGATCCATGTATCTGTATTACTATTGTGATTGATATTTGACTTAAATTGGAAGATCCCTTTTCTTTTTGCAGTTAGTGGGCAAACACAAACGTGGTAGGGACCCTCTCTCAGACCCACAAAATTGAGGAGGAATTGACCTTTGTGGGAAAGGCAAACACTTTCATGGTTGATTCCATCTTAAATGGTATTTTCCTCTTTTTCTTAGCCCTTCTAAAACTCTTTTGCACCTATTTGTACTGAGTTGGCTGTAACCTAGCCATTCGTTTCTGTTATAGGTTTAATATTTTTATTTAACTACTTTGTAAAGATAGCTGGGGTGCGGATTAGAGCTATAAATTATGTTAATTGAAGTTTATAATATGACATTTAAATGATAAATGTTTGTTTAGTAACATCGCTTATTTCCTGGTATAGCTTCTTTTACCTTACAGACTATAGTTCACCAATGAGACGTTTATTGTACTACATATCTAGTATCGAGTCGGTTGATCTGGTCGATGGATTAGAGTTCCCTAACATTCCATTGAAATATATAAAAGCATCTTCTTTTTCAAAGGTGGAGAAGTGACGTATAGAGTTTTTCACTTTCTTTTTGACCAAATTAAGACATAAGTAAATGAAACATAAATTCAGGCTTATAGGAATGTATCAGGTGCTGCCAAACGTTCCTTACAAAATCATAACTAAAATTAGAGGTTATGATATGTTAGATCTAGTTAAGAGTTCTTGTGATAATTATAGTAAACGTTCAATGGAACTCCTCAAGTACAAATAGGTAGGAATAAATTTGGGAGGGTGGGTCCTCAACAAAAGGGGTAGCTGCACCGATTGGGTGGTGGAATAATTTAATGCTGACATGAGAATTTATTTGAGGTGGGGCAAAAACAAGTTTTTTGCTTTCCTTGATGTCCACCTTTTTAGGAGTTAAAAAAAAAAAGATTAATGAAAAAAGAGCAGAACAGTTCCATCATTTTCTATGGATTGCAGCCTGTGTCTGTTCTAGTTTCTTCTGTTTACTAGCTACTGTTTCTTTTTTATAACTAATTTAGGTTTAACTTGAATGCTGTGAGACCCTAAATTTGGGGGGTTTAATTAATATAAATTTAGAAGAGTTTTTTTGCAGCTTTGAGGACTGTCATGCTTTTGCTTTTTGTGTCGGGAGATCTTAGGGTTTCTGATGCCTTTCAGGTTTCCAAAAGTTGAAAATTAGGGTTTCTTAATTGAAGTTGCAATGCAATTTGGGTGGTTAAATCACCTTTTTGCCTTGGTGTTAGTTGAGGCTTGAACGGAACTGTAGGAACCGTATCATTTTAAGTGTGCATACATTGAGTATTTAAACATTATATAAAAAAAAAATTGACTCTACCGAAACAAAATAATGTTTTTTCATTCATCCTTTGCAAACAAATAAGTTTAAGAATTTTAAAAATATGTTGGGAAAAAAATCTGAAAACTTTTTGTAATATTTAGAGGACGAAAATATATACTAGATTAGAATATTCTGCTTGATTAATGTGTGTCCTTATGAAGTTTCCAACAATGTCAAAAAAAAAAAAAAAAAAAAAAACGTGGCAACACTTGTTATGAATGTCGGGAAATTTGCTGCATTGAAATTGTTGACATACACAAAAGATTATGAGCTATATACAATTATTCTTTATATTGAATCAAATTAGAGTAATATTTATACTTATCAATTTCCCTCTTGATTGGTATGGAAGGCCAGTTTGCATTTCTTTGTGTATGTGTATCAAAGTTTTGCCTAAAGTTAACCAATTTTGTTTCTAATGAATCGTGGTTTGAGCGGTGAAGTAGTATTTAACCGTGTTTAAAAAAATTATCTCCACCTTTACAATCAAATACTATCCTTTGTAAATCTTCATTTGAGATAATCTTGAGTGATAAATACGTCCTGTGTAGGTTATTAGAATATATTTCTCTGGTAAATAGTTTGTTTCACCCAATGTTTTTATGTGTGAACGTGTTTTATGTTTTTACGATTTTTGTGTTTACATGCTAGATATGTAAAGATCCATTTATAATTTGAAGCTTTAAATTAAAAATAAGAGCGTTACTATGATGTACAAAAGGTATAAGTGTGTGTGGTCATAAAAGTTAGTAAATTTCGTATAAAGTGTGTATGGTCTAAAAGAACAAAAGAAAACCGAAAGGATGTGTTATCAATTTACTCATATAATAAAGCGTGTGATTTTGATACTTGGGTCCAGTAAGAGTGTGGAGATAAAAGTTGTGTGGAAAATAAATCCTTTCACGTCTTTCAACCTTTTACTTCCCCCCACCTTACCTATGTTTAGTTGCCTTCTTCCTATAAAAGAATCACGCACACATGTTTACATCGTAACATTACATGCCACTTTTTGGGCTTTATGGTTTGAATGTATATCTAAAATTCGGTCTATTTGATCCTGGTGGTACCACACACATACATGTGTATGTATTGGTGGTACCACCAGGATCGATTTTTCCCTAAAATTCTGCTTAATTATTCTATTAACTGAAAGTAAATACCAAGAACGAACATGGTGGGAATCCCTAGTGACATGAACTGTGTACCCAACCCTATCTTAGTCTGTCAAGTTTCACAGAATTTACTCTTCTAGGTTAAAGTTGGTGAACGGCCTACCAGATATATTAGTGTTTCAGAAGAAAACTAGAAATACATACCCACATTATATATATGCAACATTGCCAACAACTATAATAACAATATGTATCCTGAACTATATAAGACACTAACCTTGACGTGATCTCATCTTAACCTTACAGTCGTACAAAGTAGCCTAATCAAAAGCCACTAACTACATCATTATAGAATAGTTGCACAGATTAATCTTTCCTTCAATAGGTTAAAATGGGAGGAATTTGAGGGTAAACTGTTTCTGAAGATGACTCATCAGATTGAAATAGTAACTATATATACTTATAATGTGTCCTAAATTTGAACGCTTAAAGTCTATACTTCTGTTGTTCAATCAAGTTTTGACCGCAAATTGAACATCTTGAATTTCTCTGTAACATAGTTATTATATACAATTTATGAAATCAGTATTACAAACGCTATGAGCGTTTCCAAATGATTTCAATAGAAAATGAATCAGGAGATTTAATGATACCAAAATGCGAATATGATGCAGAGATTGAGCAACTAAAACTAGAACCAACTAGCTCAAAAAGGTGAAAGAAATCCTTTACATTTTATCTGCTTCAGTAACTTTATTCCTTTAAGTAAACTTAAAAATTATTCTCTAGCAAAATAAACCTCTTTTGGACGAATATGCTCTCTGGGACTCTGGGTATGTTATGTCTCCTTTTTCAAAAACTAAAATAAAATGAGATATTAAAAAGTTACGCGGGTGAGCAATCTACCTAACGATTATCAAACTTTCAAGACTACTTATTAAATATAATGCTTTTAATTTTCGTTTTGTAAGTTATAACTTATCAGACATAATTTTACGTCAAATGTAAGATATGGACAAAATAATGTCTAAACACTATATTTAGAAGAGTGGAAACTCACCTTTTGCTTACCAAACTTAGCTTTTTCATTTAGTTTTGAGTGCAGATCCAAACTCAACGAAAATCTTTAGCATATTAAATGCCGCAAAATATTTTATGGATACTATACTATATAAGTTTATTTTGAAACGTGCTCTTTTTATTTTATTTTTTATTATTATTAAGAAAAAAAATCGTTAGAGTAGGCTGGTGAGATGTATTTTTCAGGTAGTCAATGCTTTATATGGTTGTAGGCATGAAAGCCCATCAACCTCAACTAAACTGCCTCCAACACAATCATCCAAAATCTGATCACCAAATTTCAAAAAATAGGACCGACAAGATGATATCAGATTCTCGATCTGCAGTAATTAATCCCTGCATTACAACAGTAATCCTCAATTATTCAGTAATCCTATATAGGTTAAATCCTGAAACAGCACCTCTAATATTTTAGTAGACCCATCCAGATTTTTTCTGACTAGGATGTATTGTCCGGTTCAACTGGACGTGCCAATTTTAAATTTCCTTACTATTTCGTATGATTTTCAGTTATAGTTACTAAATTTGCGAAACATATATTTAATTGTTACTTAAAATTAAAATTATCCCCACCCATATGTCAAATCGATTTTGAAGCATGATTCGATCTGCTTACATATTAGAAGTCCATCACATTTCGTGTTCTTTTATATGTTTTGCAAAATTCGTAAGAAATTGTAACTGATGAACATAAAAATCTCGTGTGTTTTGTTTTTCTATGGTAAAAATATTTCGATACTTTTAAGAAAAAAAAACACACAAAATTTTGACGTATGTCACTATTATTGACCGAAACTTTGAAGTAAAGGTTCTTTATTGTTTTTTTTCTAAATATAAAACATGGAAACCTCAACACAACAATTTTAAATAGATCTCCACACCTAAAAGAAATAGCCTTTTTTCAAACAACAATAAAGATTAGTTTTTCCCTTTCTTTTTATATAGAATCAACAACAAAATAAAAAAAAAGTGTATTTTTCAAAAAAGGTGGCAACTCAAAATAAAAAAAGCTTTCTTTAAGTAGTGGAAGAGAGTGATGAAGGAGGAGTAAAGTAAAGTGTAATAGTGTGTGAAAATCAAACACAAAAATATGAAACTTCATCTCTCACTCATCTTTCCCCCTTACCAAACATCACTTTGATTCTTGTCCTAATTTTAAATAAATAAAAGAAAAAAGAAAAAAATGGGTTGTACGGCTTCGAAGCTCGACAACGAGGACACCGTACGGCGGTGCAAGGAGCGGCGCCGCCTCATGAAAGAAACCGTCTTCTCCCGCCACCACCTCGCCGCCGCCCACTCCGACTATTGCCGCTCCCTCCGCGTCACCGGCGCCGCCCTCACCACCTTCGCCGCGGGCGAGCCACTCCCCGTCTCCCACCACACCCCCGCCGTACTCCTCCGCACCCCCTCCTCCACCTCCACCACTCATAAAGCTCCCACCTTTTCCCACCCCACCCCAACACAACCCCCCACCCCCACTCCTCCACCCTCATTTCACTCCTCCCACCACAAAAAGCAACAACCACCACCCCCTCCGCCGCGCCGGAAAAACCCAATTAAGCTCCCCCACATTCTCTCCGACTCGAGCTTCACCTCATCGCCACCGCGTAAATTCACCTACGACGCTCGGGCAAATTCGACGTATTCGAGCACGCCCTCACAGGCTTCATCAGTGTGGAACTGGGATAATTTCTATCCTCCGCCTTCGCCGCCGAACTCCGAGTATTTCCACAACCTTAATAGTACCAAGAAAAATGCATCCCATGTTGGGGATGAGTCTGATGATGGGTACACTGATACTGATTTCGACGATAAAGGTTCGAGCTTTTCGTCGTATTCGAATGTTAGAGGTGGTCAGGTGGATCAGTATCAGAATCCCTTTGGTGGGATTAAGGAATCCCACAAGCAGTTTGACGATAAAGCGTCGTCTTATTCGCGGGATACGGATAATAGGAGTAGCTATAACGCAGGGCTGCAAGGTGGGAAGAAAGGGCAGAATTTGAAAAAGTGGGAGAGTGAAGAAGAGGAGGAGGAGACTGAGAGAGAGGAGGTGCAGTGTAGTGAATGGGAAGATCATGATCATTATAGTAGTACGAGTAGCTCGAACGGCGAGGAGGAGGATGAGGAAGAAGAGGGGGATTTGAAATCAAGATCTGAGTTTGGACCGAGGTCCGATTTTGGATCAAGGTCCAATCTTGGATCGGTTAAGAACGAGCCTACGAAGGTTGGGAGTGTGAACTATTCTTCCAAGTTGTCGAGTAAATCGGAGAAAATATCGTCGGAGGAAGATGGGAAGTCGTCTGTTAGTTGGGGAAATCGGAACGATGAAGGTGCGATTTCCGAGAGGAGGATGGTGGTGAGGCACAAAGATTTAGCAGAGATTGTGGCGGCATTGAGGGAGTATTTTGATAAGGCTGCTTCTGCAGGGGAGCAGGTCTCTGAGATGCTCGAAACTGGACGAGCGCAGCTTGATCGAAGCTTTAGGCAATTGAAAAGTAAGTTCTTGCTATTGTGAATTTGGACGAAAAATGGCTTCTATTGTTTGCTAACAATCTATTCAAGTTTTTGCGTAGTATTAATTTTTATTGCTTTTTGAGGGGGAAAAGAAGTTTCATTATCATGTCATATCTGTAAACTATGAGATGAATGCATTTGCAACACCTTTTGGATTGATCTTTTGTTTTGGTGTTACAGAGACGGTGTATCATTCTAGTGGAATGTTGAGTACTTTAAGTTCCACATGGACTTCGAAGCCTCCGTTGGCAGTTAAATACCGATACGAGCCGAATTCAATCGAGCAATCCGGTGGTCCAAAGAGCCTTGGTTCCACTTTGGAACGGCTCTTGGCATGGGAGAAGAAACTATATCAAGAAGTGAAGGTAGTGATCTAAATCTTGGATTTTTCCATTTCAGCTCATTTGCATTGCCAGTTGATTTTTCTAAGGATAGTTACATCTACATTTCCTTATGTTTGGTTTAATTACATAAACATAGAAACAACCTCAAATGATTCGAAAATATGTTAAAATCTCTACCTGTAATGCTTTTGGAACTTAAAGTGTCTATGTGTACTGTCAAGATTCTGCTTACTGTTTAGTGTATTAGATCAGACTTCAGGTAGTTCAAATGTAATTATCCCGATTCTTGTATTGTAGTGTTTACTGTTTAGTTCTTGTTTTAAATGAATGATTCTTGGCTTTGGCTCAGACACCATTGTTGACAATTGTATTGAGTGATGCTACTGCTTGTTTTATTTTTAGTAAATGTAGAAGTAACTGAGCCTGAAATTTAGGAGAAATTGTACATATGTGGACCATGTGGCATTAGTGGGTGGTGGGGATGATGATGTTATATTGGTTGGCTTAATCTTATCTATAAGTTGTTAGTTCTTACACCATCCTTGTCCTAAATTTATTTGTTTGGATTTCTGAATTACTACGTGTAATGACAAAATTGCCCTAAGTAACTGTTTTTGTGGTGTGACGAGGACAGCCTGGAAAGTTTATAGGATGTCAAATGAGAACATGCTGGTGGGTCTACCTTGTAATAAACTTGTCTTTAGTTCCTGAAAGTGTTTGTAATAAATAAAATGTGGAAATATTTTTGAGTTGAACAACTTTCTGTACAAAGTTACTTAACCAGTTATCCAGAATGTAAATTTTACCCTGACAGTGGAGCAAATGTGATTTATCATCATCTTATCTCTTCAAAGTATGCTATTCCTTGCTGTCGGATTATGAAAGTGTGGACTTAGCATTTGACAAAATTTGTGTTTCTTTAGTTTTCGCCTTTTTAAAATGAAGCTATGTTTGTTTAGTCTGTAAAAGTCTCAGGATCATATAAGGTGGAAGTTAGTTGTGGAGAGGTGACTGTTTCATTGCACTTTAGTTGTTGATTTTGTGGTACTGCTTGATTATCTTTTGTAGGCCAGAGAAGGGGTAAAGATTGAGCACGAGAAAAAATTGTCAGCACTTCAAAGTCAGGAGTATCGACGGGATGATGAAGCCAAGTTGGACAAGACGAAGGCATCGATAAAGAGGCTACAATCGCTAATTGCTGTAACATCACAGGCTGTTTCTACCACTTCATCCGCTATTGTCGGTTTAAGAGACTCTGACCTAGTCCCACAACTTGTTGAACTTTGTCATGGGTAATACACAATCTCCTTCTCTGCATTCGAATATCCAGTGTTGATTGTGTTTGAAGTAAATATGTGCAAGATGCTGGCCTAATATTTTTGCTCGTTACTCTAATACCTAAGCTTTTTAAGCCTTAGTTTCTTTTAACCTTGAAAATTTGAACTGTATCAATATCTGTTGAAGCGTGGTAGCCTTATGATCCTCCCAGTATCTTATTGAAAAGCATGATAGGTGAACAGATTGTGCTCCATATGAAATCTAACTTGCCTACTCAAAAAATATGTCCAATTTATACCAGGAATTTAAGAGTTGGTTGTAAAGTGATTGATACAATTTTCTTCCTTTGGTTACTTCGTGTTGAAGGCAATCAATAATCAGTGTAAGTCCTTCAATGAAGGGTGTGCGACCGCATCGATTTTATGATCCTTTTACCAGGTGTTGGTGGATAATATTATGTGTTGTCAGTTTGTTCATTACATTCAACATGTAACTAATAAGAATGAAAATAAATGCAGGTTCATGTACATGTGGAAATCAATGAATCAATATCACGAAATTCAAAACGACATAGTGCAGCAAGTTCGTGGCCTAGTCAACCGTATAACCAAAGGTGAATCAACATCTGATCTGCACAGACAAGCTACAAGGGATCTTGAGTCGGCAGTATCCAGCTGGCACTCCAGTTTCTGCCGTCTAATAAAATTTCAGCGGGATTTTGTCCAATCTCTCCATGGCTGGCTCAAGCTTACCCTCCTCCCCGTTCACAGCGAACCATCCAATGCCAACGGAGAACTCTCAGAAGTTTTCTCTTTCTGCGATGAATGGAAACTCGCCCTTGACCGCATCCCAGACACCGTGGCATCCGAAGCCATCAAAAGCTTCATTAATGTCGTTCACTCCATCTCCTTGAAACAAGCAGAGGAGCTCAAGATCAAGAAACGAACCGAAACTGCATCAAAGGAGCTCGAGAAAAAGGCTTCGTCGCTTAGAAATATCGAGAAAAAGTACTACCACTCGTATTCTATGGTTGGCATTGGACTTCCAGATACTGGGCCAGACAATGGGCTTTTGGATGCCCGTGACCCATTGTCCGAGAAGAAAGCCGAGCTCTCAACTTGCCAGAGACGAGTAGAGGACGAGATGGTTAAACACTCAAAGGCAGTTGAGGTGACGAGAGCAATGACACTGAATAATATCCAAACAGGGTTGCCTGGAGTGTTCCAAGCTATGACAAGTTTTTCTTCTTTGATGACCGAGGCTCTTGAGGCGGTTTGCACCCGGAGTTACTCAATTTAGTAGATAATCATTCGAGCATAAATTAAATTATTTTTCTCTTTTACTTTGTGGTTTTTTGAAATAGAAATGATGGGGATTTTTTTTTTTCATTGTGGCTCAAATTTTGGCAAAATCTTCTTCCACTTGCTTTTCGCAATATGTAAATATTTGGAATTTTGCACTTCTCTCTGGTGGGGATGGGAATATTATGTGTTGTATTATTAGAAGTTTACTTTGTTCTGTAGAATGAATAAACTGATTGCCTTCTGCTTTTGTCTAAGCAAAAAGTTTGTTAAATTGTACGATGAATATATAAGTTGAATGACTAGTGTTGATTTGTGGTCCTAATATTAGAAGTGTAAATTATGTTGGCATTGTAATCAACTCATCAAAAATAACGAAAAATTGTGTATTGTCATCACCTCTAATAGTTAGTTTTTCGGAGAAATTGAGTAAACAAATCTTGTTTTATAGTCTGTTTCATTTGAATGTTTTTTCTATCATGTTATTGATACCTAACATCAACCAAATAAATTGATATATGAACACATCCCAATTAATTAGTACTTCATTTTGAAAATTATAACAGCAACTGTTCTGTACTCTCTTTAAAGGCCACAAATTTCTGCACATGGCCTTTAGTACAAAATCAACATTTCTTACTGCAACTAGTTAGTACAACAAAGACCAACAGCAAATGAAGATTAGGTGACAGATTTCTTCTTATAAAGTTCTGAACAACAGAGATTTTGTGTTGTGTTTTAATAATATATTGTACAAAAACAAAAAGAGAAAAAGACAAACAAATAGAAGAAGAAAGAGAGAGTGCCTTGAGATATGCAAAAAAGAAAAATTGTCAGAACTGCATGTTTGTTTTGTTTTGTCTCCCATGAAACCCGCCTGTAAAATAGGCTAATACCGTTTTTATTTGGAGTGAAATTGCAAAAAGGTACCCCTATCTTCTTTAGAATTGGCAAACTAATTTTTATTAGCAAATTCATGCAAATACCCACTTAATCAATTTGTGCCCGTAGCGAAACTGAAAGCTTACGTGATGCATGAAGAGTTAATATAGTTCAAGTTAGATTTCATATATATAAACTATTTCACTCACGTGTTTGTAAGGAAACTATTAACGAGTACCAATTATTTTCTAAAATAATTTTAAGAATTTCTTAAAGAAATCCTAACATTTAGTTGAATAAACATATGTAATTCAGTACATACAAAAACATATATATAGTTATCTTACTTGCATCAACAAGTTAGTCGCGCGTCCTTATTCTTAAACAACTCTTATGACAATTCTTTTTCACTTTTGTACGTGCAAATTTCTCAATTTTGTTAACGATCTCGCTAATAAAATCATGTGTTTAGTAGAAGGAAAGAAGTGTGGAACTTGAAAGAGATGACCTTCCCATCGTTAAGTAAACTAAAATATGGCAGTATACTTTTGCTATGTTTGAAATTGCACGAAGTGGTATTTGCTAATAAATATTGCATACGGAGCAATCTGTCAATTATAGGGTGATTTTTGCAATTAATTTTTCCATTTGTCTTATAATGTGTGGCTAAGGAGCTGGAAAATTGATTTGTTAACTGTCTTAAACTGATCTTGGATCTCGAGCCCAGCCCTCATGTCATAAGTATATTTGTGGTTGTCCTCTTCTATAATATACAAATTGGGCTCGCGTTTCACGCATTTTCAAGATTTAACCTTTACCAATTAAATAAAAAGATTTAAGCTTGAAACAATCAAGTCTTTATTTTAAAAAAAAAAACAAAAAACAATAAAATACTTGAGAGTTGGAAACCCTCTTTGTCCATACTGCATAACCATAAGAACTATTTATGGCCGTAAAATGGTACACGAAATTATGTGGTTTGTTAATTGTGAAAAAGTTATCTATAGTTTATTTTGTGCACAACTTTATCTTTGGTTTTTCTGAACAACACTGTCGATTTGTCTGTTTAATGAATAAAAAACTTTTACTTTAATATTTTCAAAAAGTATTTGTTTTTACTTCTTCATAAAATTATGAAAGCCTAATGTGCTTTTATTTAGATGCCCATGTTGAAAAGTTTGATGAGTTATTATACCTTCATGGCAGCACGCTCTTGGGAAGTTGGGATAAATAGTAAAAAGGAAAAAAATTTTGCTTTTATGGATTTATGGATTCCAGATCATCAAACAACCATGATTGCTTTCAGATTATATCACATCTAAGTGAAAGAGGAATAGTGATAGCTTATAAAGAGTAAATGACAAGGCCATAAAGCGTCCATGATATGATAACACACATCAACAGTTCGTCCTATTTATACAAACTTATATATGTGTAAAATATGTATATCAAATGTGAGGACCAATGAAATGAGTGATATAAAGCAACTTGAAAATGGTCCTCATACATCATTATAACGAATAGGCCCATGGGGTTTCATTTGTTCCTTAATTTTGTAATAGTTCTAGGGAAATTACAAAAGTACAAATTACATGTCATTTATATTTATGGTTCACTCACATATAAAAAAAACAAACAAAAAAGTTCAATATTAAAATTTAAAGGTATCTTATGTTGATGAATTAACCCGCATGTTTGGGCCGTGGTGAAATATAAACTTGGGCTTCAAGACCAATCCAAGTTGGATGCCAGGTTTTAAAACTATTTGTTTATGGTCCTTAACTTCTACCAATAACGGGTAGGCCTGTTTGGGCCGGGTCGGGAACCATGATTCCCGTCCGACCTGGCCGGGAAAAACCCGCCCGGCAAGGCCGGAAAACTGCTCCCGACTCAGATCCCGACGGGAGGAAAAGGGATCCAAATCGGATCCTGTTTCCTCCCGGCGGGATCTCGAAGGCAGTAAGCGAATTTTTTAAAAAAAAAAAAAGGGGGGGGGGGGGGGGGGGGGTCACTCTTAGTCACAGCGTCACACACACAAACTGTCACTCACACTCGCCGACGGGAGCTGCCGCACATACAAACACTCACACACACACATAGCCTCACACACACACATTGTCACTTACACCGACGACGGGTCACTCACACACACAAACACAAACACTCGCACACACAAACTTACACCGCCGCTGCACCAGGTAGTCAGGCACCACCACGCCTTTCCAGCTTCACAGTTGTTCACGGCCAGTCGGGACCCGGATATACCTCCCGTCCCAGCCGGGAATCCCGTCCGCCGGGAATAGTGTTCTCAGTGGGAGGAAACGGGAGCTGTCGTGCAGCTCTCGCCCCGGCCAACTCCCGTGGGCCGGGGTCCTGACCGATTGGACCACTACCCACAACAGGCCTAATATCGCGCCTGGTGGGCCAATAAAGAAAACATGATTCTGATCTTCTAAACAAGTTTTTTTTTTTGCTTTTTTACTTTTATTTTCTTAAAACTGTATATACTTTAGGTTTTCATTTGAGACCTAGTTGAATGGTTTTTAAGTTGAAGCCACAATTACAAAGCTTTCAGCCTCGTGTTTAAATAATATTTAAGGTATCATACAAAAAAAATTAAAAATATTAGAACATAAAATATATGTAGTGTGATTATAATCACATAATGTAAAGAAGTTTGATTATATTGACAAGCTTCAGAGAAGTTACTAAAGTGCATCATACTTAGTGAAATCCATTTTAGGAAGCATAAGAATTCACATAAAACACTTCGATTAAATAAATTTAATTTCTCTGAAATTGATTAGACTCTAAAACAATTGATGAGCCCATTACACACTGAAACTTGTGTCCCTTTTTTCTCATAGCTAAGATTGTTGAAATCCATTTCCAGAAGATCAGTGAACCCACAAAAGCATCTAAAACTGGCAAAATACAAACTCTAACAGGGATCAAGAGATGACACTGAAACAACATAGCATTAAGAATCCCCTAAACTAAAAGAACTCAAAATCCAGATATTTACCCCCAGGTTTCATGTCTGTTCCCACAGCCTTTTTGCTCCCCGCTCCCACCGCAATGGGGTCGAATTGCCCGTTCTTCACCGGACTCTCTCCCTCAACTGGCCTTGGTATCTCTGGTGGCGTACTGCATCGAATCAAAGCCCAGTTAATCCCTTCAAAGAATGGATGCTGCTTAATCTCGGCTGCTCCTCTTTTCACCCCAAGGCGACTCTGCGGCTCCTTCACGAGCAATCCACGAATAAGATCCCTACTCGCATAACTAGTCGCAGGGGAGTCCGGAAATTTCAACTGCTGTCCGACTACATTAAAAAGAGTAGCACGATTCCCTGATCCCTTAAAAGGGGTTTTACCATACAGCAGTTCATGTAAGAAAACCCCAAACGTCCACCAATCCACTGCACTTCCATGGCCTTCACCTTTGATAATTTCGGGGGCCAAGTATTCGTGGGTTCCGACAAATGACATGGATCGGGCGGCAGTCGGTTCTGCAACTAGCTCAGGTAGAGTTCTGGACGACATTCCAAGGTCTGATCGATGCTTCCCAGATTTCTTCTTATTCTTTTGAGGGAAAAGGCGAGGTAGGAAGCATGCGGGTTGGATGCATGCTGAGGTTGGCTCGATGCATGTGGGCTGCACGCAGAAGGCAGCTCCTCTTTTGGAAGGATCAGAGTCGAATGCTGAAGATCTCATAAGGGTCGGTGAAACGGCGCACCTAAGGGAAAGGTCAAAGTCTGATAGCATAATGTGACCATCGTCACGAACAAGAACATTTTCTGGTTTCAGGTCTCTGTAGACCACTCCCAACATGTGAAGGTACTCGAGGGCCAAGAGAACTTCAGCCGCATAAAACCTGCATTCAGTACATAGATGAACCATTATGATGGCATCATAGCAAGTTTTTAAGTTTCAATAGAATGTGAATGACCAGTATATAGTTGATCATGCAATTGTATATGATGTATATATTCCTTCCTTTTTCAAGTTCAGACACATTCGATATGTTCAGCCTCGAATACAGTATGAATCTAATTTACATTTACACTACAGACTAAAATGGCAGAAACACGCTCCCATCTAACCGGAATAGCTTTATCAATAACTGTTCCAAATAACCATACACTACGTGTGAGATTCTGTCTCAGCACTGGAAATGGAAAATGAACTGTCTAAGGGGTCGAATTTATCACTTCATGAAAACAAAAAATTGGCAATATTAGATTAGTATAACCAACGAAGCAATATTGGCAGGAGGCGGCTATAACCTTCTATCTATACTGATTTAAGTTCACAGTATAAATTAGCCAAACCGCATAACGTGAAACTAACAAATACCCCGTTTGTATCAAAAACAAAGCACAAGTGTTAAAACGATGTGCATACCGAGCTGCATATTCTGAAAAATGCTTTCCCGGTTGTCTCTGCCTCAGTGTATGCAGATCTCCTCCGGGGCAATATTCCATGACCAAGCACGAAAATCTATCAGTCTCAAAATGAGTATATAATGTTGGCAAGAATGGGTGATCCAGCAGCTGCAAGATTTCTCGTTCAGTCTGTGCCCTCGTCAACTTATTTCTACTAGCAAGAGATGCCTTATCCATGACCTTCATTGCGAAAAAACACCTGGTTGCACTAAGTTCAGAAAGATACACACTTCCAATATCCCCACAGCCAAGTCTTCTCAGCAACTTAAAATGGCTCATTCCTAAAATTCCATCCCTTATACGAATCGCAAGTATAGCCTTCCATCGAGGATCGTTTCCTTTGTGAGGCTTATTCGCACTACCAGTGATATTACTCCAATTACTATCATCACTAAGACCACTGCTGTCACTGGCTCGACTAAGGCTAGATTTAGTACTCTCGAGAGAATCCCCTCTAATGCTCCCTTTCATATTCTCAAAGTTCCTCTCCACACTAAACATGCCATCGCTCATCCCATCACTACGATAAGTGCTAGCATAGCTATTAGCAGTACTCATGGCCCTTACTACACTAACATTGTCGATACTACTAAGGGGACTAACGTTTCCACTAGGAGGTAACGAAGCATCCCAAATGCACTCTTTTTCATCGGAGTCGGGAATGGGACTTGATTCTGCGTTGTGCGACGGGCGCGGAACCAAAAATGGGGACGAGACAGCTGCTACGTCATTAGTTTCTTCAACCAACCTCTCAGAAGAAGAAAGTAAAGGACTGGGTTTGACACTTGACACCCTGATTGAAAGATCTTCAAGAAAAGGGCCTTTCATGCTTTCGACCAAACATTTTCCATCCCCATTGTTCTGGCTAATCGGCACATATACTGGACTCATCAGGTCCATGTCAAACGGTTCAGGAGGGTGACTCACCCCATGAAATGAAGTAGAACCACTTTCCTCAACCGAATCGCCACTGAGTTTAAACGAAACAACATCGGGATCGGATTCTTCAATCTCTTGTAAGTAGTTTTTCCCTTTCCATGGTGGCACAGGGACCGGAAAATCAAATATTAAAGACTCGGGCAAGTTGGATTGCTTGATAATGTCCTCTTTCAGGAATGTTGGGGGAGCCTTAGTCGCCTTCGGGACGAAGGTTAGTTTTCTGGGAACTTGTTGCAATTCTGGGATTCTTTCCATATTGATGGATCACTGTGTATCATCACAAGTATCTCTCCTTATTAAACTCACCTGCAACGAAGAAAGAAGACATGATTAGCATTCGCCTCTCAGTAGAACCTTGTCTTCACTCAAAGCTAGCTTCAATTTGGTGGATCAGTATAACAACAAACCCATGAAAGAGATCACCCTAATGAAGAGAACCTCAAGGACAGAAATATACAGCCATTTTAGTAGTACCAAAATGTGAAGCAATGAAACAAACCTCAAATTATACAATCATCCACACCATGCATAATACAAGCATCACATAACTCAAAGTTGCAATAAACAAATAACCATAAACAGTAAGGACAAAGATTGTGATTTCAGCAAAATTACTCTAAATAAACAATTACCATTCACACACACAAAGAAGGAAAAAAAAAACCCTGCTTAAATTTCACTCACAAATCAGCAAATGCTATCACAAGAAAAGAATCTGAGTGAAAAATAGAAAGCCCCATAAATGGTTCAATAACCTCAGCTACCAAAAACTGAAAAAGAAAAAAAAATCCAATATTATACAATATAAAGTAACACTCCAAAATGCACCTGTTGTCATTTGTTTATATTAAAACAAAAAGACAAAGACAAATGAAAGAAGGTGACAAAAAGAACCAACTCAAACTTCAATCCCAAGCCAAATACAGTTAAAACAAACAACACAAAAATGACACAATACTCATAAAAATGAAGAAAAAAAACCCATCAGCCACCCACTACTAAATATCACAAATTAACCATAAAATTGTATCTTGGTACTGAAAAATGGAGCTGGACCTTACGACGTCGTATTGGGCAAAATGGGTCTCACTGTGAAATGGAGCTATTGTTGTGTTCAACGATGGCAGCAAAAAAGGGGGGGAGGTGGGATTTCACTTTAATTTTTTGTTGGTAGAGGAATGTACGATTGATTGATCATTATATGAATAAAAAGAAAAAAGAAAGAAAAAACCAAATAAAGTAATGGGTACCGAAGAGTGATGCTTTTGCTTTAAATTTGGCAGTGTCACTATATTCTTTTTTGGGGGCTGTTGGACTCGTTAAGTACCTTTAGTCATGTGTTCACTGTGACGATTGTTTGTGCTTGCTCTGTGTGTGTGTGTGTGTGTGTGTGTGTGTGTGAGAGAGAGAGAGAGAGAGAGAAAGAAAGAGGCTATTGCCACTCTAAATGAAGAACTAATCTTAGGTGAATTTACCAACATACCCCTCGACCATTTGACTTGATTCCTGATTAGGTTTAGGTAACGTTAGGGCTAGGATTATGTGGTGTTGAAAACTTTGTCCAAAGGTGTACCATTTTTCATTTTTGTTAAAGATAAACTGTGAAATTATTAGGTTTATAAGTAGGTGATCTCGTTCATCAATGTTAAATTATTGACGCTAGTAAAGGCGACAATGAGGTTTACAATACGTGTAGGAGATTTATAGCGGAATATTTTTCGTGTCCATGATGGTAACCATATATGTTACACACGTGTATCGATGACCACGGAAAAAAAGTCAAATGAAAGTCGTACCTTAGAAAAAATACTTGGCTTATCGTGCAGTATGGAATACCTCTCCACCGTACTAATTTCTTCTTCTTTTTCAACTCATTAATGAAAGCTACTTAACTTCTCGTCGCAAAAAGGTTATTTACAGACAAGGCTAAGCCCGGGATAAAACTACCCAGTCTTAGTTAGGTTTTCCAAGTATCTATGATTATTTATGTCAAAATGTATGTTCTAAGTGTAGATCTTCAATCTGTTTGGCCACGTGGCCAATACTTTGGCATCTCAACAATGAAACTTTTCAAGTTCCACTTAAGTTGAAAGGTGGTGGATATTGATTGTAACGCTAATGCAATCTTATTTTAAAATCATCTGATTGACTTGATTCAATATTAGATCGTTGACACTCGTATATCATAATTTGTTCTTATGTGTTAAATTATTGTCGCTATCTAAGTCATAGTTAAACTTACAGCACTTGTACGGTATATGCAGTGAGATCTTAATACGCATTGGTGGGTGGTTATAGTTGTTACACATGACATAAATCTATCGATATGACTATGATGCATATATTTATTCTGACACTATATATTCTTATGGGACATTAGATATTCATGAATCATGAGTTGATGTCTTATATAACTATAAGTTGATTTCGTAGAATATATTCATGAAAAGAATTATGAAACAATTAGTGCAAAAATCTTATATATTCAAATGTTTCTTATAATTACGTCGTAAAGATTAGGGGTTTTGGCAAATTACCTCCCAATGTTATTCTAAATTGGCAAGTAGTTGTTATTCTAAATTGGCAAGTAGTTATCTCATTGTGGAAATATGTTGGCCAAATACCTATTTGTGATCTCAAAAGTTAGCATTTTACACCCTTATGCAGGAAGGTGTAGTTCATTCTCTCATAAATGAGAGTGAGGTTTAGATTTTTGTGCAAAAAGACATTCACACCCTCATAGTTAAAAAAGATTATATCTTATATTTGTATATTACATTACAAAAAAATAAAAAAAAAAATATTATTAAAATTAGAATTGCAAATCTAAGACGTATACTTGTATATATGTTGTTTCTTAAACTTTTATTTTTATAAAATAGAAAAATAAGGTAAAATTAAATTCAAATTTACACCAAAAGAAAATATTATTACTACTAAGGATATTATAGCCATTACAACTTATAGGGAAGTGGTGTGCCAACTTTTGAGATGACAATGAGTTATTTGACCAACTTATTTTTTACATGAGGTAACTTGACAATTTAGCATAACACAAGGAAGTAATTTGTCAAAAAAAGAGATTGATCACATTGGACCTACTATTACATCCACATAGTTTTTTTTTTTTTTTTGGTAAGTAAAGAGATCACAAAAGGTCCTTAGACCATGTCGGCCTTATACAAGCTAAGGATCGGGGTAGGTGGCGTTTCCCAAAAGAAATCTCTACTCCAATCTCTAATCTCCATCTTGCCAAGCATATCCGCCACACGGTTCGCGGATCTCGGAATCCATTTCAACTTGCACGCCCACGGCAGTCTCAACAGTCTACGGCACTCACTAATTAAATCTGAATTCAGACCATGCACTTCTAGTGCTTCTTCTAATACTTTGTATGCCATAAGTGAGTCTGTTTCGATCAATACTCGAGGATATCGCCGTTCCCACGCCAAAGCTAGCCCTTTGGAAATCGCACTTAGCTCGGTTTCATCAACTGTTGGAGTCGAAAGATCAGACCTGAAACCCCACAACCATTTACCCTTCTCATCCCTCAACACACCTGATACTCGGCCTTTATTCCCGATGGCGTGAACACCCCCGTCGGTGTTGAGTTTTACCCAACCGGTTTCGGGCTTCTCCCATTTTTGTTCCCTCGTCGTCATCTTTTTTTTGCGTCTTCCCATCCAAAGATCGTGACTAAGGATCTTGATTTGTGCTATGCATGCGTTCGTATTTGACGCCTTTCCTTTAAAGACCTTCGCATTCCGGTTCTTCCATATAGTCCAAAGGCTAGCGGCAAACAAATAGATCCATTCTCCGCCAATTTCTGCGTTGCTCATGATTTTTTTGTTATCAAAAGCCTGTTGCAGCCAGCCCTCATCCGGAATTTTATCGAACTCCCCAATGCTTTCTTTAGATATAACTCTCTCCCAGATTCCTCGCGCCATCTTGCATCTCCTAAGCATGTGCGTCACTGTTTCCTCATGATCTTTGCATATCGGACACCATGTGGCTGTCGGGATTCCCCATGCATTGCGTAAGGCATTTGTGGCTAACTTGTCTTGGCCGGCCAACCATAAGAAATGTTGTATCTTGTTGCTTATGTCGATTCTCCAGACCCAACCAGCATTCTTATTTACCCGCTGCTCATCCGTGTAATATTCTCGATAAGTCTTGTATGCCGATTGGCATGTGAATTCGCCGTTCGAATTTTCTGTCCATAGCAATTTATCCACACTGTCAGTGAGCACCACCTTCAATAATTGTAGCTCATCCTTCACTACTGCTGGGATCTCTGAGTTCAGCTTCTCAAGAGAAAGATCTCCAAATTCGTCCACCACGTCGCAGAGTTTTAGTTTAGCCTCGGCCGCAGCAATGTTGCATCCCATGTCACACAATCTTTTATCCCCGATCCAGTTGTCGAACCAAAAAGATATGTTGTTTCCTCTTTCAATTTTCCAGCGGAGGAACGGCATCATAAGGTTCACGCATCGGAGTATTCCTTTCCATACCGCGCTGTCCGTATTCTTCGCAATGCAATCAAGGAAACGACCATTCTTCACATATTTTGCCATGATCAGTTCTTTCCAAACTCCTTCCTCGCTGCGCATAATTCTCCAAGCAAGTTTCGATAGCAAAGCTTCGTTGCTGGTTCTCGTCACTCGGATTCCTAAGCCCCCATCCTTCTTTGATTTTGTGACTTTATTCCAACCCACGAGATGCATTTTCTTCTTCGTAATATCCGAGGACCATAAGAAATCCCTGTTCATGCGATCTAATTGTGAGCACAAATATTCCGGCAACCAAGTCGCTTGCATATGATATACGGGTACCGATGACGAAACCGATTGAATAAGTGTGTCCCTTCCCGCGAGTGTTAAGTTCTTACTTTTCCAACCCGAGAATCTTTTCATTACTCGGTCTATTATCATGGCAAAATCTGTCCGTGTTCTTTTACCGTGAATAAGAGCGACTCCCAAATATTTCCCCAAGTTCAGCGTTTGTCCGAATCCAAGTCTTTCACAAATATATCTTTTCAGTCCCGACCCTCCGCTCTTCGAGAAAAACACCTTTGATTTTTGTAGGCTGATCTTAAGTCCCGATGCCCCACAAAATCGATCGAGAACCCGCTGGATCGCGCATGCTGTTCCTTTAGTTGCTCGTCCCATTAAAACTAGATCGTCGGCGAAGAAGAGGTGAGTTAACTTCGGTCCTCCTCGACAAGGGACGAGGGGCTGCCATTTTTTCCTATCCACTTCTTCTTGGATGAGATATCCCAACCTTTCAATACATAAAACGAATAGATACGGTGAGAGTGGGTCACCTTGTCTAAGGCCACATGCATGTTTGAAAGCCTTAAGGGGAGAGCCGTTCCAAAGGATTCGTGTCGCCGCATTCTTGACACAAAACATTATGAGTTCCGTGAGTTCGGTCGGAAATCCAAAGGCATTTAGAGTCTCCTCGAGAAATTCCCAGCTTACCTTATCGTACGCCTTTTCCAAATCCAACTTCATAACCATACACCCGATTTTGTTTTTTTTCTTACTACGTAGAGAGTGAAGGACTTCTTGTAGTAGAAATATGTTATCTTGGGTGCTTCGCCCTTTAATGAAGCTCGACTGCGTCGGGGCTATTATTTCTGGCATTATGTTCCTCAGTCTCGACGTGATTCCCTTCGTGATGACCTTGTAGAGAACATTACATAGGGATATTGGTCGAAATTGTGTGATTTGTTCCGGGGACTGAATCTTCGGAATTAGGCATAAAAAAGCTTCGCATATTTTAGGGTCGAAGCTTCTTTTCCTGTAGACATCTTCCACAAAGCTGAAAAGCGATTCATTGATCCAATCCCAACCTTTTTGGTAAAAACCAGCATGCAGCCCATCCGGTCCGGGGGCTTTAAACGGATTCATCGAGAATGTAATGTCTCTTAATACTTTAGAATCCAGTTGACGCGCCAAGGCAGTTCGGTCCTCGCTCGTCAAAGTAGCTTGGTATCTTGAAATAGGCAGCCCTCTACATGCATTTCCTTCCCTGTTCGAGTCTCGCCCCGAGAAAAGAGTTGAATAAAAATCATACGCATGGGATTGCAAGACCTGCTCTTCTTCCGTCCAGACCCCATCAATTTCAAGCTTTTGATATTGTTTCGACGGCGTCTAATAATCGTAGAGCGGTGAAAAAAGCTCGTGTTGCGGTCCCCATCTTTAATCCACTTAACACGGGACTTTTGGAACCAAAAGGTTTCCTCTTGTCGTAGGACGTCGTTGAATCCTGCTATTAATTCTTTTTCAAGAGCCGCAAGGAACTTACTTGGTTTCTGCCCCAAAGATTTTTGGATACCGTTCAGCCGCGTCGATAGAACCTTCTTCTTATGAAATATGTTCCCAAAGCGCTGTTTGTTCCACGGTTTGAGCACTTTCGGTACTTCCTCTATGGAGGTAATAATATCCGATGAGCGCTCCCAAAT
Source organism: Linaria vulgaris (assembly GCA_948329865.1). Lineage (NCBI taxonomy): Eukaryota > Viridiplantae > Streptophyta > Magnoliopsida > Lamiales > Plantaginaceae > Linaria > Linaria vulgaris. The sequence goes on along the minus strand of OX415250.1, from coordinate 115,248,272 downwards.
GTCTTGTAGCAAAGGTACGCACTCGGGGTGGTGAAACCACGCCGCCTCAAACCGAAAAGGGCGTTCTGTCCTCGGTCTTTTCTCGCCCTCGCATGACATCATTATCGGATGATGGTCCGAATGTACCCTTGGCAGGTGGATAACGTCGTTGTTTGGAAATTTATCGGACCAAGCTTGGTTAGCTATCGCCCGATCGAGTCGCTCCATAATTATAGAGCCGTCCTCACGCTTATTAACCCACGTGAAGGATGGTCCCCTAAATCCCATGTCCAGCAGTCCACATCGTCCCATGAAACCCCGGAAAAATTCTAAACGACTCGCTGCGACCGTGTTGCCTCCCGATTTTTCGTGAGCGAATCCGACTTCGTTAAAATCCCCCATCGCCAACCATGGTAGGTTAGAGCCTCGAGCTATTTCCTCCATTCTGTTAAAGATGCGCACCTTATCCTTGCGTCGTGGTTGCGCATAAATACCGGATAGCCTCCATTGATCTTGAAGGTTCGGATTTATCAACGCATGAATTGCTTGGTCATCAATATCCAGAATTTCCACATTCACCTCCACCTCATTCCATAACATCCACACACCACCAACCATACCAACAGTAGGTGCAAGCACAAAATTAGTAAACCCCAGCCTTGCCGCAATTCCATTAGCTCGATCTTGATTCACTCGTGTTTCAAGAACGAACACAACCGACGGTCGGTGTGTGCGCACCAGTTCTCGGAAATTATTCCTAAAGTCCACGTGACCCGCACCTTGGCAGTTCCATGATATGATCCTCATAGACATTTGGTGTATGTTGTACGGACCGATGGGGCAGTCAATGTCGGATCCCCTCCATGTCGCATGTATCTGTCTCATCAACTCCATTGCTAGAGAGACTTGGCGGCTTAGTTCCCGTTCGCTGAGCTTCGTTATCTGCCACCATGCGACCGTATTGTCCTCCCGCTGAGTTCGATACGTCGAGGTCTCCATTTCCCATATACATGACGGTACCGTCAAGACATTGATCATTCGCTCCTCTAGTGTTGTTCGTAATGTCATGGAAGAGCCTTGGAACCATTGTTGTCTTGTCTCGATGATCATCACTTCCCATTCCCCGAGGAGCATGTCGTCCCATATTTCCGCTGCCATAATTTTCCCCTCGTGAATTTTCGTCCAGATCTGGGTTCACGCTATGGTTGTCAACCTCAATTGCCGTTAGCTCTTTGTCTTGGTATATTGCTAGGACGTCAAAGTTATTCGGTGTTCTTTTTAATATTTTCTTCCCTTCTTTAACCGATTGCTTTGCTTTAGGTATCTTCCTTACTACCTTTTCCTTTTCCTTTGTGTTTGCACTTCCCTTCTCAATAGGAATGAGAGTATTCGGTAGAATTCGCTTCCCATGCGACTCAGTTTTATTGCGCATGTTTCCTTCAGCACCACGTGCCAATCCCTGTCCCATAACATTGGTTTCTGTCCTTAGGATTTTTGGAGCTTCGCCAGTAGTTATATTTCTTGGGACCTGCTCCACATTCGCGTCAACAATTTTCTTTTTGCCGCGGGTCACTTTCATCCATTCTCCGAACTCTTTTTTTTGGGTCTTCTCGACTAACCACCGTGCTCTCTCTTTGCATTCTCGTGGGATGGTCTCCACCTTGGGTGGAGAAGTTATGGCAGCGGTCTCAGCTTTCTTTTCCCTCGAATCGCAGTTTTTCTCAACATGTCCGACCTTGCCGCAACTATAACACAACGAGGGTAAATTTTCGTACACCACTTGGTATATCTTATCCCTAACCCCGAGTGCTAACTTCAGTGGTTTCTTCGTGCTCACTTGGACGCAAAATCTTGCGAACTTCCCCCTAGTTGCGTGGAGTGTGTTAGCGTCAATTTTGATTGGATCGCCTATGCATTTCGCTAGGACGTGGATAATTCCTTCCGAAAGGAGTTCCATTGGGAGGTTGATGATTCGCACCCATGTTATTGCGCTCTCAATCTTATCCGAAGCCGCGTTGAAATCGGGGAACCATTTCCGTATAGAGAGAAAACTACCCGCCAGATTCCACGGACCCTCTGTTAGAATCATCTCACGTTTGGTCGCACTCAATCCCTTCATGCAATAGCAGCCGTATCCGAGGTCCATTAATTCAAATTCATTGTGGAGTGACCACATCGTATCGAGCTTCGATTGTAGTGCTTCAAAGTACCACAGACGACCGAGTACCCGAATGATGAGATTGTTCTGCCATTCGTTTTTGATTCGTTCTTCCAATTCATCCGTGAAGGTCACCCTCGTGATTGGCGATGATTCTGTTGGTTCATGGACTGTCGAATGTCGTCGGATTTCGGCAGTTCGTTCCTCATCGAATCGCATGTCTTTTGGCTTGTTTTTTGCCCTAGTGATCGAAGCATATGAAGGTGTCGCCCCATTAGGGTTCGGAGTATCATTCAATGGATCTCCCATGATGAATTCAGTCGATGTTTCTTCCCCCTGTAGTCTGGATCTTTTTTGTTGTCGGGCCTTGAACGTGAATTCATCGGGGGGTACGAACTCCGTTGCCGCCGGTTGGATTTCGTTCATGATCGCTTCGCTCGGGAGCATATTGCTTTCTGGTCTATTAAGTCCTATTTTGTTACACACATCCACATAGTTTCATAGCTATTGAACTTGTAGCTTTTGAGATACGATGAAGCCTCTTTTAAATTTATCACAACTTCAACATACTACTTATTGTGGTTGTGGTGTATTACAAATTTACATTTTTAATGTAATCAATTTTCGACTCAATGAACCTGAGTTTCAAATATATTTTCCATATCTACTGCAACAATTATTTTATATTTTTTTTACCAAATATGACGATTTGACTATTTGTTATAACATGATTGGAATCGGTTAACATACACATTTAAATCATTTCAGTTTTAGTGTTTTACTAACTTACCACTTAACAATATAAGAACACCTTCAATAAAGTTCAAATGACTATTTCCACATGTTAGGTAGAACCGTAGAAGGTGTTGGAAATAAGTGTACTTACTTTCTAACTTACGGCACATTTGGTTGCCCTGTGAGCTTAAAAGTCATATAATTTAGTGTCAAGATTATATTAAATAAAATAGTTAATCTTACATTTGATTGCCAAAAAAAATTTCACCTTGTAGCCTTTAATTTTACTAAAACTCATGTTTGGTTGCACATACACATCCACATTATTTTGTGAATTACCAAAACTACCCTTAAATTGTTTCGTAATTCGTGATTTTACTTTATGTCATTCAATTGTGATGTAAGCACCTTTTGGGGGTAAGAAATATAATTTTTTTTGAAAAAGTGGGGATAAAATGGTATTTAACTTTAGTGGTTGAAGTTGGTGGTTGTGGCATTAAATTATCATAGGGTAGAGGGCGAGATTAGTTATCTTGGAAAATGCTCCAAAAAGGCAATTTATGTTGGGCCCCTTCTACCTTTTATTTGCCAACCAAATGTGGTATAAACCCACACTATTTAATTAATATGGGTTGTTAAGGGCAGCTAAATGTGCCGTTAATTAATAAGAAGTGTACTTACACTCTAATATACTAATTTCTAAAGAGGATACTAGAGACAAAACGGCAGTAGAGCGTGATAAAATAATGTCTAATCAGTAATTCAGCATTGGTACGGAGTGGCAATAGCCAAATTGTAGGGGCGGATGTAAAACTAAAATGGGGACCATTATGCAATATTTCACCGTTGAAAAGGCCCAGTAGTGGGCCCACTTCTGCTCCTCCTTTGGCCAACACACGTCTTTTTCTACGACGGGAGAAACAAGAGGATTTTCCTTCTGTCACGTCTCTCCCTTCCTATTCCTACTATTACCAATTTATTATTATAAATTATAATAAATTATAAATTAATATTAATATTAATATAAATTAATATTACAAATTAATATTAATATTACAAATTAATATTAATATTACAAATTATAAATTAATATTAATATTACAAAATTAAGATGCCACATTCATAGTAAGTAAATTAATTCGTAAATAAAAGATTGAGAAATGTTTGAATTCTAATCGTGATCTCCTAAAATTTGATTACAAGATTATATTTTTATTTTTGAACTTTAGGTGGTAATTATTTTAGTAACCCATCAATTTAAAAGTTTATAAACAAGACCCAAGTATATCAAATACGCCCCAAAACATGTATTTTTATTTAAATTAATCGATACATCATGTGACGTATCTGATACGTATCGGTAGTGTATCGGTAGTGTATAAGTATCGATATCAGATATGTATCCTATAAAATATAGTTTAATTTTTAGGAGAATCACTGCATCATTGGTTTTTATGGTTGATTATATAGCTTGAAGTGTAGGTATTTATTTCTTATCAAGTATTGCTCTTTACTATTTTTTAATCATTTTATGTAGCTACTGATAATTTAATTCTCTCATGTTCTACAAGTAAGTTACAACGAAGAAAGTATTCATATTTATTAAGTATGTACAAATTTGGGAAATATCTTTGCCCCTTTCGAGTTAGCAGCCCGATCTAAACATTTTTGCAACTGGCAATGGTCCAACGTATTATAGTTTTGTCGCGTTTAATTTAAGCAATAAAATTGACCATTCCTCTAATTACGTGAACATATATAATATTAAGCTTATCCTTTATCTTGCTATAATAGATAATCAAGAAATATTTTTGTATTTTTCTTCTGTGCTTAACTTTGTTCGATTCTTTTCGACAACACGATAGTAAAGCATTTTATACTATATTACATAACACTTTACTATCAGTCGTCCATCGACATTTTTTTGTTTGTTAAATAGTTTGTCATCTTGTCATTATTAGAATATCGGAACTTTTAATGATGAAAATTATGATACTAAATGATGAGTGGTTACAAACTTTCTTTATAATGAAAGAATCTATTATCTAACAATGATTATTATACATCATACATGTAACATTTTTAATATATAGCAATACACGATATTGACATGCATTGAAAAGAAAGAAAAAAGATAAGATATATAAGATGCTTTTATTGAAGCGTGGTTGAGGAAAAAGACGTTTGAGCCTGCATGCCTAATCGTGTCCGAGCACAGTGATGCAAAGGACAAAGAATAAGAGCGACTGATATAGTAAAACTAGTCAGACTTCTACCAACCTTGTAGCCATTTCAGGACAATTTAGGCCTATCGGTCCTTTTACCAAGACCCGCGTATTTTGCAAATATATGCATAAAATCGGATAAACAATATTTTAGGATAACGGTTTTGTGGTTGTGTAACAAGAAGCAAGTAATTTGACGCTTTTTCATATATTGAAGGGACTTGCTGGTATCTTTGTACGCGTCTTCGGTGCTATATTCGGACCAAATTTTTGTTCACGTAACTACTTCACGAACTAGATTTAAATTATTTTGGTTTGTTGGAGGAATCCGTTGAAGATCTCCGACGAAGATCCTCTGATGCTACAATGAGTTCAAGATACATAGATCAATTAAAAGATATCAATGGCAATAAGTGAGACATATTTCTCTCTGCATAGAGGACATTTCTTAGTTCTCGTCGCTCTAGTAAGGATTTGCCCCAAATCTAGAGAAACTATTTTGTACGACCGATAGGCAATGACGTAGTGCAACAATTCGATCATTCGTGCAAATACACGATAGGGATGTGATTGTGAGTAGTTTGTGTTCATAATTGAAGGATATATTATCAATTTAATTGTTGGTTGCATCATGTCTATCATCTGACGGTTGCATTTGATAATTCTTATTCAAATCGATTGGTTATGACAAGATTGATGGAAAGGTGGAAAGTCAAATTGATGACCATCAAACTGATTATATTGACCCAAAAAGTAATAGTTGATGTTTGACGATTGTCAATTAGTATCACTCTATTGATGCATGTCATTGTTGATGGATATGTCAATACTTTTTATATGATAGTTGGGTGCTTGTGGAAATTGATGAAAATTAATCTATTGAATCAATTAAGTTGGTTTAGTAAAATATAGTTAGAGCGGGCTTATCTAATCGGGTTATCACACAAACATTCACTTGACCCAGTGTTAGCGGCTAACCCAAATTCTCAACTGCTCAAGTTGTTAAATGTTGTTAACCATACGGGTTCGAGTGACACAGTTGAGGACGGATTAACATGTAATGCATTGTGGAAAATTACAGCAGCACACTAGAATATCTACTCTACTAAGTTACTCGACGATATTTCACATAAGTATGGCATGCTTGCAGCGTATTGCAACTAAAATGTCTAGTCAAGGAAATTACCAATTAATGTCTAAGGGTGCAAAAACATTATTGAAATTCTTATATTTACATGCAATTTAAAAAAACAAATTGGAAGGGGCAACCCTCAATTATGTTATACTATGTGATGTCTAAATAAATGGGCCTCCAAAAAGAAAACAAAAAGAAGAGAAAAGTTAAGTGTTGGTTATTAAAGTGTTAATGGGATTATATCATTATGCATGCTAGGTAATGAAGATATTACATGATAATGGTGACAATATAATGGAGGGGATCATATGATAAATTGATAATGGACACAAGATAATGGGTGGGGTTGGGGGGGGGGGGGGGGGGAGGGTTGTTACGGATCATCATACAATTACGAGAAGTTCATTATTAATGGCCGAAATCAGTTAATGCAAAAGCCACCAAGTGTTATGTTTAATTGCGTCTTGTATTAATACTTAGGGATAATTACACTGACCCTCCCTAAGATTTGGTGTAATTACAAAGACCTCTCCTGAAGTTGGAGTAATTACAATGACCTCATCTCTAACTAGTAATTGCATATGCATTTTCAACTTTGCCCTTGATCAATTATATTTTAAAATAAATTTAAATGCCTTGTTGAAAATACTAGACATTTATTTAATTTCAAGAGCTTGAATGTTATATTAAATAAATTAATTACTGAATAAAAAAGTATTAAAGAATACTCACATACATTTAATTTTATTGCTCTGATAAAAAAATTTATTTTATTACTTAATATTTCTTGACGAGAAAAACCTATTGGCGCGAGAATAAAAGATAAACACTTATGTCATAGGGGTAGAAATTGTAATTTTATATTACAACATAATTTCTTTGATAAAATATTATTTTTTTAATTGTAGTTATCTCTACTTTTAAACAATTGTTAACAATGTCTTTCAAACTACATTTAAAAATATTTATTATTCTATAAATTACTTTGTAATATAAAATTACAATTAATATTTTCTATCACTATGACATAAGGGGTTATCTATTATTCTCGCACCAACAGGGTTTTTTTACATTAATAAATAATGAGTAACAAAATTAAATGTATGTGAGAATGAATATATTTAATTTAGTGTTTTCATTACCAATTTTTCCAGTAATTAATTTATCTAATATTTAAAATATCAAGTACTTTCAACAAGATATTTAAATTCATTTGAACAATAGAATTGAATAATGGCAAAGTTGAAAATGCATTTACAATTACTAGTTAGAGGGAGGTCTTTGTAATTTCTCCAAACCTGAAGGGGGTATAATTGTAATCATTGTAGCAATTACTTATTAGAGGGGGGTCGTTGTAATTAGTAATTACTCAAACCTTATGGGAGGTCTTTGTAATTATACCAAACCTTAGGGGGTGTAACTGTAATTATTCCTAATACTTATTTGACAAAAAAAGTAATTCCTACGTATTTTGTTGTGAAAACTGAAAAGGGCCCAAAGTATATATTGTGTTTTGGATTGTTGAGTTGACAAAAGAATCACCGCCATGTCAAGTGTTTTTTTTCTTTTTTGAAAATTCTTTTCACGTATTTGCTTTATTAGCATATGATCCATACATTTATTTTGTAGTTTCTCTATATTGTACCAAGAATATTGTTCCTCGGTTCCCGTTTCCACCTAATTTGTATAATTTACTTATTTCATAATATTATAGGTGTTCTTTTCTTTTTGTATTGAACCCAAAGCTCAATGATACATAGATGACTTGGACTGTTTGCATAATAAAAGCAATTTTTACAAACAACATACATATATATAGAAGTGAGATTTTTTATAATTAATTATTAACACAGAGGTCTGTTTTGTCAATTTAACATAAGACATGTGTGGTACTTGTATTTAGCTCATCGGTTAAGTACACAAATTGTCACGTGGGACTCCAATCCCATGAAAGCTTTGGAACTTAGTGGCCTAAATGATTGCCTAAGAATATTTTATTACCACTAAAACCCTGAAAAAGAGAATTGGTTTATGTTTATTTTATTTTTTGGTGTGGGCCTTCTCCCTCCATTTCTTTTTGAAAAGTTTGCAAGACAATTGGGGTTTGAAAGTTTATTGGAATTAGGAAAAGTGATTTGGCATTCAAAGGTGGGGTTCTAATTTCTATGATTCCTTTCTCACTTGTGGATTTGGTCCACAAGTTTATTTTTATTAATGAGGCATAAAGTGAACATTTGATGTTGATGGAAACTCAGATTATATTTCGTGTGAATGAAATATAGATATGTTTCAAACTTATGTGAATTTTTAAATCGTATTGTCGTGGTTGAGTCAATGTGTTCGTATGCTTCTTCAATTAGTTGAAAATTGAAATCTGATGACGTATAGGAGGAATATAATCGCCGCAATTAAAGTGATTGTTTTAGTCTAGACTCCTATATTAAAATTAGGATCATTTTGGATCCAAGTGGTGCTTATTTCCTTGCCCTATATTGGCAATTATCGACCATCATCTGCGAGCTCGTGATAGTAGTTTTCCCTAAAAAGAAGATTATTTGTTATGGTCACAGATGACGGGTCAAAATTTTCTCCCAAATTACCAAATTTGTTTTTTCACGTTGCAGCAATGATTTCAATGACTTATTTGAGATGTCAATCATATATATATGAAGTTATTGTACAAACTAATGATACATTGAACTTGAGATTTCGAACAATTGTTGTAAGCTATAAAAAAAGAAAAAGAAAAAGAGAGAGAGAGAGAGTATGAAACTACTTTCTCTAATATCCAAATATGTTAGATTATATTCATCAGAAAAATAATGTAGATTATTGGGTCAGGTTATCTGAAATCTGAATGGACGGCCCATAAAATTATTTCAAGATCTGCGCAATGCCATAAGCCCATAAATTCTCAAATGAAACTTCCTAGCATAAATTTCATAAAGAAATAAAAATGAAATTTGTACAGCTACAATTAGTTCTCCTCCACAATCCACTTATACAAAATTCCAAACCAGATTAGCGGACCTATGTCAAAACTCAAAACCATGTAAGTTCCTACAATCTTAATTTTTAAGTAATAATGTGTTCAAAAAAGTAATAGTACCACAAATAATAGTAATAATGTCTACAATCTGTTCTTTGATATGGCAACTAATGAAACATTTTTAGCATGTCCAATAATCTAAATAGTAAAAGATATCACATGTGCCTTTTCAATTCAAAAGTATTTTATTGTGATTAAGTTTTGCATCCATTATTTACTAATAAAACTCCATAAGCAACACTTAAGTGCCAAAAAGAGGGTATATGTACCATAAATTACATTTTTATTCGTTACTTTGTATCTTTATTCTCTTGAGTTTCGTAAAATAGTTGATCTGTTTTGAGTAATTTCTAAATATCTCATTGGGATTTTTCCCCTCTTTTACCTTTTATATGGGCTAAAAGCCCAATGCCTTATACGGGCCTATACTCTACGTACAGTCGTACACTTTCTTTTGGAATTATTCGTAGCCATATTCAAACATTTTCTTAACACTGAATAATGAAAAATTGAAAATCATGCCCATGCCTATTTACACATTTACACTAGTTAGTAGGTATTCGTATTTCCTAAAAAGTGATTGTAATATGTAAGATAATTTCATATTTTGGTCGTGTTTATAACGTTGATCCACGTCTTGTCACCGAAAGCTTTGACTTGTAAGTTGTAATCTTGACTCTCCACCATGAAATAGTTACAATTGTGCTTTTCGCCTTAATGTGTCTAATTCAACACGTGACCGACAAGTGATTTTCCAACACATAATTTGTCAGCCACATGCAACAATCGATGCACAAATTACACTTCAACGACTTAAAGCTGGTAGCACAAGCTAATGTTTTTTCTTTCCAAGACTTTTTCTTAGACAAGTAAAAGCAAAAGTCAAAACTGTAAACACATAAAAAGTAGTTCCCTAAATCCAAAATCACGCAAATAATCGACCTCTCGTTGTTTAGGCAAGCATTGCGAGCCAATACGGTAACAAAAGGAATTTTAGCAGAGAGGCACATAGTAATCGAAAAACGCAGACAGTGAAAAATGAGTTTTTGCTAAAGTTGTACAGTGATTTAAAAACTAAAAGATTCAATATAGAAAATAAAAATAGTTATCAAAATCAGGTTATGAAATTGTTGATGGATTACAAGAAAACTAAACAAAGCCTAAATGGACATCTTCATTTCTTACATTAACATTGGATATCCCAAACCTAATTCATATATGCTTTCCCGAAACTAGGCGATGACATAACATCACGAACGACCATGGTTCAAATTTTTCGTGCGTTTTCTCGAAAAGTACCGAAACGTTTTTATTTTTGACTTTTGCGAAACGAAACATGTTCATGGTTTTATGGTTTTACAATAACGTTAACATAAGCCAATTACGTTACATTTTATATAAATCATTTTACAACCTTTCATAAAACTTTTCCAATAAAACAAACAAAAAAGCCAAAATCCCCACAAATTATTCACCTAAAGAATAAATACAAAAAACTAGAAAAACCATATATATACATTATAAAAGAAAAGATTGCAAGTGGAGAAAAGGTCAACAAACATTGATGCTAGCTAACATGGAGTGCGAGCAGATACTGAAATCGGTTTGGGCGCATCATTGAGGCCATTGAGAGTCCCAGAGGTGATTATCCCATGGAACAAATCCAAGTTCGGGAATATTTTTCAGAAAAAAAAGAAGCTCATTCGACGGATAGAAGGAATCCAGAAGTCACTCGCAAGACACCCGCGTAGCTTTCTTGAACGGTTGGAAAGGGAACTTCTCACCGAGTTTAGCACGACTTTGAAAAATGAGGAGACTTTCTGGCGTCAAAAGTCCCGAATTAAATGGTTGGCGGAGGGTGATCAGAATACGACGTTTTTTCATAAAACGACGTTAACTAGACGCAAAAGAAATAAAATACTTATGCTGTCAATCGATGATTTATGGGTTAGTGACCAGAATATTCTTCAAAGCCACGCGACTAGCTTCTTCTCTAAAATCTTCACGGCTGCGAATCATGGACATGTTCGGCTACCAATCTCAAGGTACCAATATTGCTTGTCGACTGAGATGAGGAGTAAGGTGGGTATGGATGTGCCAATGAAGGAACTAAAGGAAACGGTATGTGCGACACACCCGAATAAATCCCCAGGCCCGGATGGCATTCAGGCTAGTTTCTACTAGCGGTATTGGGAGTGGTCATGCGGTTCCCTCATGGAATTCATTAGCGGAGCTTTTAAGGATGGATATTTTGAGCCTAGAGTATGCACGGCACATATGTGTCTTATTCCAAAGGTAAATAATCCTACGCTTATCTCTGAATTTCGCCATATATCCCTTTGTAATGTGATTTACAAGTTTATAACTAAATGCATTACAATGAGACTTAAAGAATATATGCCGGATCTTATTGCACCTACGCAGTCTAGTTTTATCAAAGGGAGGAATACTCAGGATAATATTTTTCTGATCCAAGAAGTTCTACACTCTCTGAAATCAAAAAAGAAAAATAAAGTCGGTTGTATGATTCTCAAACTCGATCTTGAGAAGGCGTATGACAGGATTAGCTGAGATTTTTTAGAGGAAACACTGCTTGCTTTCGACTTTCCCATACATATGATTACGCTGATTATGTTCTGTGTCAGAAATGCGACTACTCGGATACTGTGGAATGGGGAACCTTTGGATCCATTTACTCATAGTTGCGGTCTATGCCAGGGAGACCCGTTATCCCCATATTTTTTTGTACTGTGCATTGAAAGACTTGCATATTTAATCCTGGAAGCAGTGGATGATAAAAAGTGGGAACCAGTGATTCCGTGCAGGGGTGGGCCAAAAATCTCACACATTTTCTTTGCCGACGACTTATTGTTGATGGGGAAGGCTTCTTTAAAAACTTCAAGAACAATGAAAGAGATTCTTGACCGATTTTGCATTTCTTCGGGGCTCAAAATCAGCATGGCCAAGTCAAAAATTTATTTCTCGAATTCAGAGGGTTCAGGACTAAAACGAATAATATGTGCAAATCTGGGCTTTGCACAAACTTTGTCATTAGGGAAATACTTGGGAGTTCAATTGAACCATGGCAGGGGTGGTCGGGAGCAATTTAATGATATCATGGATAAACTCCTAACGAGGTACTCGACATGGAAGAGCAAGACTTTGTCATTGGCGGGGAGACCTACGTTGATCCAGTCGGTCTCAACGGCTGTACCTATTCATATTATGCAGTCCTGTTGGATTCCAGAAAATGTATGTGACATGTTAGACAGACTGAATCGAGACTTTCTATGGTCGAATGATCCGAATATCAAAAGACTTCATCTGGTGCGATGGCAAAAAGTTACACATGATAAAAAAAAGGGTGGCCTGGGGATTCGCACCGCACGAAGAAACAATGAGGCATTGCTCTCGAAAATATGTTGGAAGATTTTAAATAATACTAATGGACTTTGGGCGCAATTGGTGGAGGCAAAGTATCTCAAAGGGTCTAGACTTACGAACTATATGGCCAAACCGGGGGATAGTATCACGTGGAAAGGAATTATCAAATGTATGGCGTTGATCAAACCGTTCATGAGGTGGAAAGTTGGAGATGGCACCTCTATATCCTTTTGGTTCGATAATTGGCTAGGGAGCGTTGTTCTCAAAGAAGTTATTCCTAATATTGATCCGATAGATTTTGGCTTGTCACTTGCGGATGTAATCGATGAGACAGGGGGCTAGACTTTTGAAGGAATACACACAAGGATCCCGAATGAATGGAAACATGAGATAATGAGCCGAATGTTTGTGTTGAATGATGCAACGGACATGCTGTTATGGGGGGAAACAACGTCGGGAAAATTCTCGTGCCAAACGGCGTATAAAGCTCTACACCGAAGGTATGCCGCTCAACCTACAAATCACCCAAATTTTGGTTGGATATGGAAGCTGAGTTGTGGGACTAAGATGCGCCATTTTATATGGCTCGCGTGGCAGAACAAATTGGCAACAAATCAAGTTCGCAATTTACGGAAAATTACTGAGAATGGAGAGTGCGAGGTCTGCAAATATCCCGAGGAATCAGTCATGCATATCTTGCGTTATTGCAAACCGGCGCACCTGATTTGGCGCAAACTTATTCCTGATTCAAGATGGAGTGAATATGTAGATATTGCGGACGACAAGTGGCTGCGGGGCAACCTTTGCAATAGCGAGAAGGGTGCAGTACTAGTCCAGGTTTGCCGTGGAATAAAATTTTTGCTGCCAGCATTTGGCACATATGGAAGGCGCGGAACCATCGGGTTTTTAAAGGAAAATCTTTGAGTACACATGCTGTTATCTGCCAGATTAAACTATAATGTGAGGATATGAGGAAGATGCCGTGCGGGAAAAAGAAAGAATCACAAGTCAGCTGGGAGAAACCTCAATTAGGATGGGACAAATTAAATGTCGATGGGAGTGTTCGCCATGACCTGAACCGATGAGCAATTGGTGGTGTTTTGAGAGATAGCAAAGGCGCATGGATGTGGGGATTCGCAGAATATATATCTAGTCCAACTGTTTTGGAGACGGAGATGAGAGCCATACACAAAGGGTTGGAATTGGCGTGGAGCAAAAGAATCTAGAAGCTTGAAGTTGAGACGGACTCGGAAGAAGTGTTTCAACTCATCAATAATGGTGCAAATTCAGTTCACTGCCTGTACCAGCTGATTGAAGAATGCAGAATTCTAATTCACAAGCCGTGGGATATTATTTTCAGGTGGATCCCTCGACAAAAAAACTATTTGGCTGATGCGATTGCAAAGTTTCAACATGGAGCAGCGAGTGGACCTTGTCTTCTACTTAGGTGGTGTTTGCAAACTCTTAAAAAAATCTATAATCAGCTTTTTATGTGAACAAGTGATTTTGGGGTGTTTGCAAATCAACCTTTTTCGGTTACAAAACTTTTTTTTAGTTGAAAATCCCCCACAATCTTAAAACTAGTGTAGGGTTGCTTTTAGTTTAACTTAAAATTGTGAACTTCTACTTTTCCACTAGAGTTTGCAAACACCACATTACTCCTCCACCAGAAATTGTGGTGTTTTTACATTTGATGTAGCCTGATAGGCCTGCTTCTCCTTTGTATACCCAAAAAAAAAAAAAGAAAAAAAAAAGGTCAACAAACTCTCTAAAACTCATTTTCACAAACTCTCTAAAACTCATTTCAGCAAAATATTAAATTCCTAATCCCACCAAAGTTCCGATCACACCAACCAACCAACCGACACTCACCGGCGGTTACACCTTCATTCCGACGCACATATCAATTGTCGTACAGCATGGCAGCTGTGGCGTCGGAGAATCTAGTGGACCCCGCTCCAACCGCCAGTCCTTCGATTTCACGGTCGACGGATAACGGCAACTTGTCGAGGCGCTTATCTGTCGACTCGCCACAGTCTTCGTCTGCAACGGCTGACACGTTCGATCGATTCTTCTCTACTCCGAGCCCTTCCAGGCTGGCGGATCCCCAGGTTTATTTGGATTTTAGCTTTCTCTAGTTAGTTATTAAGTTCCGATAGCAGCGGAGAAAGATCGTAAACTGTGTCGAAAACTAATTGAAAAGCTGTGTGATTCATTTGTAGCTGATTTTGCTGATACTTCGATAGTTGTTATTTTTAGTAGAATCATTGTTTAATTATGTACTGAGGTGGAAATAGTAGTTACTGCTGTTGAATCGTCGAGTGCGAACTGTCGTGAGGCACATTTCGGTGATAAAATTCACTTGATGTTGGAATCACTAAATCACTAAGAGTGTAGGTAATGAGGTGTTAGTAAGTACTTCTGTGCGGTAACCTGTTGTCCTGTTTATCATTGAGCATGTTATCTCGAATGGATAATGTGGAGGCTGTGTGAAATGGTTTTGAGTATTAACTCTATCAGAGATATGAATAGCTGAAGTTGAAGAGTTGCAAGTGCCACTTGTATGAAAATTGCACGTCTTGTTAGAATTAGATTAAAGAAGGTACTAACTGATATTTGAGATGGAATAAAGATTACGTGTTTCTCTTGTTAAGCTTGGATTAGGTGTGAGTAAAGATTGGGAGAGAAACAGAAGGAGAAGTAGATAGGATGATTTGACCCTGTTGCTTGGTTGGTTGTCAAGTGTCTTTCAGTAAAAAACGAGGGTACATACACGTCTTTTCTTTCTTGCTGATATTTGTTTGGACAGCGAGGAGTGTGGATGGAAAAATTTCGTGTAGTCTAAATTAATAGCGTAGGCTCATGGAATGGTAGTGTAGCAGTACATCAAAGGCATAGTTTTCTATCCGTACATCACCTTGCTTCATTTTTTTCTAGTGGTTTTTTCCTCGGGCTGCATAAGGTTGTTTGATTGCCCTGATAGATGTTTAATTGCTACTTATATCGTACAGGGTCAACCACCTTCAAAAGTTGAAGAGTATCGACAACTGTTTCGTCTTCCACTAGATGAAGTGAGTAAATTTGCCTGATGTAACTACTTTTTGTTTTCTAAATTATATAGCCTGCACCCTGTTTTACGGCAAGAAAGTGTTGTGTTTATCATGCAATTATGCCAGAATCAGTGTTGGTTATTCTCATAGTCGGTCTTCATATGGGAAATGTCTGACTTACATACCTTAGATTTTAGTGAAAACAAGATGCTGAAAGCCTTAGCACCAAGCATGCTTCTTATATTGGAAAAAATTCTCTGAACTGCATCTAATTGTATTGAGACTTTCATAAATTATTGAGCTTTTGTATTGAACAAAAGCATATATGTTACATGTGCACGCAGAAATGCCAAAATAAAGCCACCAGATGGCACGCCCTCGACATTTGACATCGAATCCTGATTTACTTAAGTTACTTCATTAATGGTTCATTTAATTGGATTTATTTGAAATTTTCCATTGGTCTCATCTTTTGAGGGGCAATTGACCACCAAAGTTAATTTTGCTGGACTTTTGAGAAGAGGATTATTCTTTTGATGTAAGTGGCGGAAACTCATCTTTTGGGTTTGGATTTTTGTGCTTTTTGTGCGTACGTGGATAGTCGTGTTTGTCTAGCTTTGTGTACCCTTGAATCAACCGTTTTACCAAATGTTTCGGGTTGTTTGTGAAACTTGGCAAAAAATGGACTCTTCATCATTTATATATGGAAAGAATAGATTTAAAATGTTTCAACTGAAAAGAGGAGATATAGCATTATCATCTGAAACCTCCGGCTCGAAATTGTTTAGCTGCCTATTGATGAGGAATTCTGGTTCACACTATTTACCTCATTACCTTGTAGGTTCTTATCCAAGATTTCAATTGTGCATTGCAAGAGAATTTTCTCCTTCAGGTAACTGGCTGTTTTAATTTACCTTTCCCTTAGATTTTTAGTCTTCTCTGGTACATAAAGAAATTATATTCTTCATTGCATAATTTGATATATTAATTTATACCAACTTTATGTTCCTCACCTGCTTAAGTAGCACACTGGTTAGAAGGCCATTCTCTCTTCCAGCTTTCCTAACAGAATTTGTTTTCTTCTCCTTGCAGGGTCATATGTATCTGTTTGTCCACTGTATCTGCTTCTATTCCAACCTTTTCGGATTTGAGACAAAGGTCTGTGTGCCTCAACACACACACACACACACACATATATATATGTATGTAAATAAATATATTCTATTATCTTTGCAACTTATGCATGCATGTGTCATAATGTCAGGTGTAGTTGTTTTCCTGCTCATGTTAGTCTAGCCTCGTTGTTAAATCTGCGACTAAAGTAAATGTTTTTGCAAACTGTGACTTGGTAAGGAAAAACATCATGTTATGAATGAAAAAAAAGGAATGTCTTCGGTAAGAAATTTGAAATTTATGCAATCAATTATTGTCAACTAATCGATCAGTTCCTCATGCAATACTTATGAACATTAAGAAGTCGTGGCGCTGCACAAACATATAATATGCCAGTATATCTTGTTAGAAATTCACTCCATGATGTGCGAGTATTGATTGTTTCGAAAATCACTGGAATTATTGTCTTCTACCATTTATCTTTTTCCTAATACCCCAATAGTTTTCTGGTCGTCTTCTCGATTTGTTAATCTGATGCACACTGTGGTTTTGGGACTTGAAACTTTCAGAAAATTATTCCATTTCATGAAATCACATCCGTACGAAGAGCAAAGGCAGTTGCTGTTTTTCCAACTGCTATTGAAATAATAGCTGCAGGAAAGAAGGTAAACTGTATTTTCCGTTGGTTTTCCATGAAGAATGATGTTGCACGCATAGTTTAACCTGTTCCCATAACAGTTTTGGCCTGCCTAATACTTCTTTTCTTTTGTTGCAGTATTTTTTTACTTCTTTTTTATCCCGTGATGAAGCTTTTAAGCTTATTAATGATGGTTGGCTTCAGCATAGTAGTGGGGCTAAAGAAATTATGGACCAGCAGGTAACTAAATGATGAATGCATAAGAGTCCATGAGGATTTTGATGAACCTCTTGGTATCTGTTTATGATGATTCATTCTCACCGCTATAAATCTGGTGCAATATTCATGTGGATATTATACTTTGTTGCCGCAGTTTTAGGGGTTTCTCACTTTCTTTTTAATGTAGGAGCCAACATCTGATATAATCAGCGAGGAGAATGGAAGTACTGTAGTTGAAGAACCAGGTGGTTCTGGCGTATATGCGGATGAGTCTCCAATCATTGCAAGGTACTTCTTTCATCTTTTGATGTTGTAAATCCACCATTTTCAAGTAGAGGACTTTACAGGTGTTCGTGTTTTGCGCTCTGACACTGTAAATTCAAAGGTTTCAAGTGGAACCTAGAGGATGACTTTTCTAATCATCTAAAGCTATGTGTTCCTATAGATTCTAGAGTCCCTATGTTTTGCATGCAAAATTATCTGAATCCACGTAGTGTTAGTTTCTAATATCTTATGGTCAAAAGTATCCAGATCCACATATTGTTGGTTTTTAATATCAAATAGAAAGTTTTAGGATAGAAATAATTTAGTTTTTCGGTTACAGCATTCACCAGTAAAAGTTAGGTGTAGCGTGTAGTTGAAATTGAGAGAGGTGGATCCAGGTTAATAGTATATATCTCTCAGTTTCAAAATTATTGTATTGATTCTCCACAATTGCATTGTGGCCGGAATAGATCTTGTTTGAATGATATAAGGTATTTCAGCTGACAAAGAGGTAACATAGGAGAGACAGGGAGATTGATGATTAATCAAATGAAATTGTTCATGTTTCACACGATAATGATGTGAACTGCAGTTGGAAAGGTTAAAGAAGGCTACTGACTTGCAGTGGAAAACCGAAAACAATTTGGCAAAGAGTAGATTATCAATCTTAAGCTTAAAATACCTTTGGAATGAGTAATTATCAATCTTAAGCATAAAATACCTTTTGCAAACTCGGAACTTCTCAAAGTTTCTCTTTCTTGGTTCCCTTCCTTAATGTTGCTTTGTGCACAGTGAAGAGGATACTCCTGTAGCAGAGGGTAACGAAGTTGGTGAACCAGATATTGTTACAACATATTTGCCTATGCAAGAAGAAAATAGCGAAACAGCTCCAACTATTATTAGTCCATCTTCAGCCTGGGAGGCCGACAACGCCGAAGCACCTGGAGGTTGGTCAATACTTTTCCTAGCCTTCCCAACTCACATGTTAAGTCAAAGTTCTAATGTTTTGCTTGGCTAACCAACATATTATAGGGTAGTGATGTAGTGGGTCCCTTATATTCCGTTTCCGTTTCAAGATTGAGCATATCTAGAAATGGGTAATCCATTGGACCGTGATGGGTACTTGATCGTTAATTCTTCATACCAAGAGTATATTACATGTTGTAATCCTTTAGACTACATATGATTCAGTAAGGGGATGGGGATGGTAAGGAGGAATTGGATTACTTTGTCCTCGAGTTGTTTAGCATCACCGAGGGAATTAACCCTCTAATGCTTTCATGTTTGGTACCATAAGCATGGACTTAAGGCAAGGGATATGAACTTCTCTTTGCAGGATCTTACTATTTCCAAGTACGGAAAATAAAATATTCGTAAATGCCGATGAATCATCTCGGCAGTCATCTTACTAATTCCAAGTACTTACAGAATTAAGTAAAATAACCAAAAAATTTAAATTTTATTTCAAACCAGAGAACTTGGCCAAATGAGGTTAGATGCTGAAAATAGATTCAGGAACTAATGGAATATAGTTTATGTTTGTAGACTCTTACAACAAATTTTCTTCTGAATTATTGGTGGAACTGAGTTGGGTTAGGAGGGGTTTCTATGGGTTTGGATGGAACTGGTTTATTTAAGATTATTCCTTCAACAATTTCAACCAAACAAGTGGATGTGAACCCAACATCATTTTTCCTTTCTTTCTCCCAGCACCCACTCTTATGTGGAGCTCAGAGAAATTACGGCCGTTATTGAGAAACTTAATGTCTCTTAAAGCTGTTGCATCAACTGATCTACACCTTTCTTGGACGGAATAGAATCGAATTTGGAATGAGTTTCTTATCCATCCTATTTTTTCAATTCCTTCATTACTTAACCGAATTGTGTATTTAACTTTATGTTCACTTTACCTGTCTCCTTCCTATGCATCCACTTTCGCTCAAAAATACTTAGAAACGGTTGGAGTTAGGTGCAGTGGAGATTGTTTTTTTTTTTTTTTTTTTTTTTTTTTTCTGATGGACCTTTGTTTTTCTGTTAGGCAGACTAGGTTTTGGTAATTTTATGTGTAGTCTCTGAACTCCTTTGGGTGATTTCCTCATGTGATATTCCTGAAAGTAGCTTGCAACTTTGAAAATAAAATATGAGATAAAATGAATTTTAATCAGGTAATGTGCTATTACATGGTAACGGAAGCCTTGGATTAGGTAGTGGATCAATATCTCACTCGCGCCTTAGTGAAAGCTTGATAGCGGTCATTGTTGGACAGCAAAGTTGTTAAGACAGTTTAACTCATTGTTAGAGATGGATCCCAAATATAATACGCTTATTTTTTTATTAGCTAATTATAGAAGAAAAAAGGTAAAGCTAATAACCAACTCATACACTGCTCTCTCAAGAAAGAAGATACATTAATCGTTACTTAGACTCAATGAATTTGATATAATCCACTGGTATTATAAAGGAAAGTTGTATAACGACAGTGCTGGGGCAAACATAATTGCATTTTATATCTTCATGTAATTTCTTCTTTTAGATAGTTGCTATGGTTTATTCTAGTTTTTCGGCTATGTTCAATCTAGCTTTGTGCCAGCGGTTTAGCCCACTCCTCGAAAGACGTTTTTACGGGATCCTTATCCACCAAAATCTTTACTTCTGGTTCTGGCGAACGAATAATCATTGAGTCCTCCTCTTTCCGGACAACACATATAAAGCTTGTAATTGTGTGTCTGTTACTTTGTGGGCCAAACACTACTTTCGTATCATATCCCCCATATTGCGATGCACAAATGATAATTCTACTATTGTGTAATATTTTGGCCACATTTCTGCTATAACTTCTTCAGAGTTTTGTCTTTCAATTGAAATCTGTTTTCTTGATGCAGTTCCTGAATGCTTCACCAAAGTTGCAGAATCAAAGTTTGCGGTAGTCTTAATTTTTTTTCTTCTGGATTTGGTTATATGAGCAGGACCCGACATTCATACAATTATTGACTGTGATGCAGATATCGGTAGAGGAGTTTTTCAATATGTTCTTTTCGGACAATGCTGTTGGTTTCCAGGAGTTATTTCATAGAAAATGTGGAGATAAAGGTGATTGGGTGAAGGCATTATATGGCTTGTGACATACATGTTATTTTCCTGAGTTCCTATAAGTATAATTCGTTTAAGTTTTCTTCTGTTGTAGTTGATGTGTTTTGCCGTTGTTCCGTTCAGATTTCAAATGTACTCCATGGAGACGTCATGAAAAATTCGGGCACACCCGTGATGTATCTTTTCAGCACCCGATCAAAGTTTATTTTGGTATTCTCTCTTGATGTAATGTTCATTTTGGAATTCATGTTACGTCGCTTAAGTTATATAAAATGTTTGTATATTACTTTTTGTGATGTTCTCTGACTCTTGGTTGATGTTAGGTGCAAGATGTGGAAGCTGTCAAGAGGTGGTGAAATATAGATTTTATAGAAACAGGCAAGAAAGTTACCATAAAAGATTCCAGTTATTTTGATGTTATAGTGAACAGAGATGCTGCCATTGCTCCTTCCACTCACACTTATAGTTGTAGAGATGCTGCCATTGCTCCTTCCACTCACACTTATAGTTGTACTGTCTTCATATGTCATCTCATGTTATCTGCATCGGTTGTGAGTTAATAAATAATTATGTCCTGTGCTGCTTACGGTCAGTTGATTTTAAAGAAGTAGCAACTTAACAGAATATTCAGCTGTAAATCATCATATGTCCAAGTTTACCTGGAAAACTGTCTCTATCCCTTAGGGCTTGTGAAACAGCTTTGCATAAATTTTCCCTTCCTGGTTTTGGAGGCATATGTATTTTTTTTTTTTGCCAAATTGGAGTCATAAAATCTTGTTCATGTTGTTACGCGTCTTATCTAAAGTGGTAACATGGGATTTGTTACTGGAAAATGAAAGAATCATGTTTTTGGGTTCTGCAGTCACCTTATCAGCAAGGTTTTTACAGTAAGACATGAGTGTGGTAATAGGACTATATAATGGTCAGACTATGGGCAATTAGGAAATTCTTTGGATGAGATTTCAGGACATGCTATGTTGCTTGGAATTATCAGAAAATTTGCGACTGTTAAGTCTAAGAAAATGAAATGAAGAATATGTTGAGATTCTAAAGTCAATTGGAGAAATTACGTACAGACTCATGATGTGCTTTTACACTTTGGTTATGATGTATTGTTCGGACAAGGGGTGATTTGTTGCATTTACGAAGATGCTCGTGTACAATAGAACTCAAAAAGAATGAACGGATTATTGATCTCTCGTAACCATGAAACCATGTTAGTCTACCAAAAAAAAAATCTATTCTGATTTTAAGCCTCAATTGCTCTTAATTTTTCTTAACTGTTCATCAATGTTACTTTTGACTGCTGACTTTTGGGTTTATCATGTTGCTTTTGATTAATGAATAATAAATCTGAGGTACGTTAACCACTGTGCTGAACATGGTGAATTCAGTTGTTTTGGAGGAGCTGTTGTAAAACTCTTCGCGTACATGAAATTGTGGTAGCTGTATACCACTTGCTGGTCTGAAAAATTATTATTTTCCTTACCTGTGTAATTTTGTATTGCATCAGCCATTTGATAATTGATTCTTCACAAGAGATCACTGATGTACCATATGGAGACTACTTCAGTGTAGAGGTATGGAAGTTATTTCTCGACTTATTTGAGGCAAAGGATAAAGAGATATGATCTGAATCACAGTGATGTAGAAAGTGTATCTTCATTTTTTCCCTTGCCCCTTTCTCGTTGCCAATTCAAGTGTGGAAACAGTGTAATATATCAGCTTAGCAAAAACATTATGAGCTTACACGTCCCTTTTTTTCATTTTAAGTCTAGACTTGCTGATCATGCATTTATTGGGTTCTTCAGAGGTTCAGAGCTATATATTTCTTGAATCTCGTGTCTTACTTTGCAGTTGTGTTCCTAATCTTCCTTAAAGCTGTTAAACTAAAGGTGTTGGTTTTGGATCCTCCATGTCTGCAGGGGCTTTGGGATGTAGAGGAAAGCAATGAGTCCACACCTGGCTGCATAATAAGGGTTTATACGAACGTAGCCTTTTCCAAGAAAACCATGTGGAAAGGTTTGATTTTGCAGTCTTCTTATGCTTTCCAGGTATCTGTAGTGTTTAGGCACAGAAGAAAGGGAAAATTTAAACATCTCACAACTGATAGAGTGGAATCAGATGGAAGTGTATCCATTTATCTTAACATCACAGACATAAATGTTGAGTGTTTCTTCCTTTTTGTCTTTTGAATACCAAATTGGTGTTTTGGGTTGAGTGACTGGTCCATGTCTGACAATACATAACCGCTCAATTGATGACTTAGTTGAGCTGTTATGGAAGTTAAATGCAATGGTATGAAATTTGTCTGTAGTTCTTTCCTCTCGTTTCCTTGAAGCATCTCTTTTCCTGCAATATAAGCAACTAATGCTGTCAATTCTCAGTTCTCGTTTAGGTTGGTATAAAACTTTTAAAATTTATCATTTCATTATTCCAAGTTTGTTGTACCTTGTGTGGTTGTACATGGTGTACAGTGTGAGGACCATTTAAAAATCACTAACTCTGCGTAAAACAAGCCAAACTAACACACAAGTACCTATTCCCAAAATTTAGGCTGGACTCATATTGGTGAGAATCTCAGCCCCCAGCTCTTGTTCATTCTGGGTGATTGTGGCTTTATTTATGCTTCTTGAAAAAGATTTCACAAAAAAAGGGTCTAATTGTTTCTTGGGTGCTAATTTACAGGGAAAATAGTGCAGTCTACAGTAGAAGAATGTCGGGAAGTTTATGCCATTTGGATAGACCTCGTATACTTCTTTTCTTTTCTTTTTTACTCTTGGATTCACTAGTTGCTATTGTATTACGAGTTTACACCATACTAAAAGTTTGTGCGGACAATTTACAGGCACATGAAGTGTTGAAGCAGAAGAATCTGGAGAAGGCTGAAGGTACTTCCTGTTTAGAAGCGCAGAGGATGTATCACTTTTGTTCGGTTAAGGATGTATTGATGTTGATGTTACCTATCTTAATTTGTTTTATTAGCGGTTCGCTCATCTAACTTGATTCCAATCGAGCAAGTTCAACTGGAGAAGCAAGCAGACACCCAGAGTTATGAAGTGGAATCCAGTATTGCAAGAATGTCACAATTCATATCAGAGCCAACAGTTGTGAACCAACGAGTTACTGATCCTATCCAAGGAACTCCAACTGGGGCGTCAGTTGGATCTGTTATGGGAGATATATTGACCAAATTTTGTACATCTTTTAAACAACAAAACAAGGCTTCCCTACTTCTGGTCATCACTATAGCTATCGTCCTTGTCCTAATGCAGGTAAACCTTCTATTACCACCTTAGTCCTGACGCTCTACTAAATATAAACAGTGTTTCTTTTCTAGTTTTGTTTAATCTGTTTATCTCTTTTGCACTGAGTGGGGGATAATCTATGATGTGATTCTCTAATTTCATTTTAATCTTAAAAGAAGATGGTGAGGAATGATACATATTTTGGACGTTCCCTTGTGCTTTTGAATGATATGATGATTATAATGCGGGGTAAATCCATTTATACCCTTGAGGTTCGGTCAAAATACAAAACCTTCCCTTGTTGTTTGAATTACAAGAAACACTCCGTGAAATTTATCTGAAGCTGGTCGGCCAACTTCCACTAATAGACAAGCCACAATTCTAAAGCTTTGCATTAAACCCTAACTTATCGTGAATATTGAATCCCATCCACTAGATTTTAGTGCACTTAAAGAACTTTCCCATGAGAGAGATTTCTGACTTGGTATCAGTGTTAGAAGTGCGAACTAGTCATGAGTGGCTCCGTATGATGTGCGAGAAATTTCTTTATTGGTAGCAAAAAAATTTCGGTTTTAGATAACATTAAATATAGGCTCGCTAAGGTTGTAATAGTTACGAGAATCACGAAAAGTTTGAAAAAAGGAAAAGAAAGAAAATACAGAGGGCCCCTCATATTTTCTATCTTTTGAAGTTTCATGGGTGTCCAATTATTCAAACCTTATGTAATAGTTTTGTAGTTAGGCCAAACTTTAGGAGATGTCGATGTTCAAATTCCTTACCATAATGCACTCAGCGGACAAAAGAAACTGACCTCTTATTTACACTCGTATACAATGCACACATCCATATCACGGATGAACCTTGACAGGTTTTGGCTTCAGGATTTGGATTTTTCCCATCATATATAAATATTAATATAAATTTAACTTCATTTCTTATTTAGCAGTAAGGCATGATTACTCTAAAATGTTAAGCAACTGGGAAAGGAAGGTTCCCCTATTAGTTCCTTTGCGATTGATTGAAAACTGTCGTCTAAAGCTGAAAAGTAGTTTCATTATTTTTCACCTTGATGTGAACAAGAACGTTGTGCTCTAATATCATCACTCATACAACTAGCTAAAATGGATTTAATCGACGTTTCTCCCCTCTTCTGTAGATAAGCATCCTTGTGCTATTGAGTAGACCTCAGCGGATTCACATAATTCCTCAGTCTGACTGCGGGAACAGAATGCACGGAATTGGTGAGAATAGAGAGGAGGCACTCTCCTTGGTGAATAAGCAGATTAACTATCTGAAGGAGGAGATGCATTTTGTGGAGACTTTACTGGAGAAGATGCAGAATGAGCATACCGCTCTGAAAGGAAAGTTGAAGGAATTGGAACTCTTCAGAAACCAAAGGATCTGACAAATACTATACACTCCTTTTGTTTTCGGTAAATGTAAATGATGAGACATGTCAAATGTGCTTTTGTAATCTTGATACTCTTACAGTGTCCACCCCGACCCCCAAGATAAAATGTTGTAAATACTATAAAGGATCTTGTGCATTATCTCAGTGTATCATTCAGTGAATCAGATGACTTAGTATATGAATAGTTCTTTGATTTGGACCAAGGGATTGTGGAATTCTTGCATTGGATTAAATGGAGGGCAGCGGATAGGAATTAACGCAATTCGATCCATTATCAGAGATCTAAGACCAGTTGATTTTCAGATATATGAAATGAGAGCTTTTTTGAAGGTCGATTCTTAGGTAATGTCCTATTTTCCTTGAGTTTGGTCTAATACTATGAACATCTCCAACTGCTTGAATGGTTGTATTAACAAGTTTTTTGAGTTTTGGGTAATTACATACAGCCTAAGTGAAGTTTGACAAATATTATAGATACACTTCCTCTTTGCACGTCTTTGAGGGGGTTGTCACTATAAGATGGGTTTCTTTTTATAGCAAACGTCAGTAATGTGCAGGTATAATTATTACTTGAAAGCAATGAAGATCCACCCCAATTCTTTTGATGATTGGTTTCTGAGGCTTAGGTTTGCCCTCCATTCGTCGAATCTTATAGTGGTAGTGGGTTACACTCTCTTACGATGCTTCCAACTCTCAAGACCATGCAATAGAAAGTTGAATCCATCTTTTTGTTTCTTATATATATATATGATCCATCTGTTAGTGTTTGTCATTGGTTTGGAGAGTCACGTTTAGCTATCGGTTCACTGTATTGGTGTAGTGATGTCACACTTGTGTACTAGGCTCTAATGCATGACGGTAATGATAAATCTGTCAGGTCATGTTCAGCTCAGTTGGGAAGCCATTGAGACTCTTAATAATTAGTTTTTGGAGATCTTAATAATAAATACATAAATATAAATTACGATATGACTGGTTAGTTTGTGGTGGGCGAAATTGAGATTTCATGACGTGACATCAATTGCTTTCACGACTCTCATGTCATCTCCATATCATCTCTTGCATGTTACTAATTTCATTATCCACCAGGATTGTTTCTGGACCCGTTTAAAATTCTCCTAAAAAAATCGAAGCCGTGTTTAGTGGTTGCAGTAGCTAGAAACTATATATAGTTTAATAGTTATATACACCTATAGTTGAAACTTGAAAAGTAAGAAAAAACACTGGCATCATTTTGCTAAATTGTTAAAATAGTAATAAGAAGCCCTCTCGGAATAACGAATATTAGTAAAAAAAAAATAAAAAAATCACCAACGGTCCTTGGACCGGAAATCAAGTTTAACTCTAAATAATCGTAGGTTGTCCGGAAATATCTCACAGAAGGAACTACAAATAATTAAGACACTTTTTTATATTAATCAATTAAAAATTATGACGAGTCACACAAGTTTTATTTATTCATTTAGCCCAGTTGAATAAAACATCTTTATCTGATTATTCAACGCACACATGCACCACACCATATGACCTAATATATATTATATTTAAGTTTTCCTCAGCTTTCCCCAATATGTTTCAAATGTTATACCAAAAATTGGGAGTTTCAATATGTATTTGTTGGTTTACACCTTACATAACTAAATTATTGTGAAATTACGTGATCATCATCAATCGAATTTCATAATTAACGCAACAAAAATCAATATTTTATTCATAATCGAACGATTGTTCTTCGCATCGAATGATTCTTCTCTGAATTCAATTCACAAAATTATGAAACTAAAGGTGAAGCGTGTGCGTGTGTTTTGCAGCTATTTATAGCGGTGTTGAGTTACATAACAAGTTTAGTTACACTCAAACAACTGACTCCCTCGTTTCAATTTTAGGAAATCCTTATAACAGTTATTTGAAATATTGCTAAATATGGAAAGTTGTCAGAATTGTGTGGCAACTCTTCTGGATTGTTGTGCAATTTGTAGACCAGCTAAAACAACCCCCCCTCCCCGCACGCGCACGAAAGAGGTGCATGTATGTGAAGGAGGTGCATCTTGGATATCATTTGAATGCTTAGTTAAAATGTCAGCAATCTAGAGAGAACTGGTAATGTGCATGACTTTGAGGGATCCTTTTTAAACGTATTCCCTTATTCCCTACCAAAATAACAGTCTATTTGAATATATTTTGTCCTCTCATGGTGGACATAATTATGAGCAATGGCCAAGACACTTTTGTTGTAGTGAACATGATTATGAGCAATGGCCATGACACTTTTGTTGTCAGTGAAGAACAATGGAGTGTCAGATTGAGTGACATAGAGGTGTGTGCGTAGTTGATGAAGCCATATCAATTCACAAGGTAGTTGCAATAGCCCTGTACTATGCTTCAGTGGAGGACCTGCTATTTGTGGGTTGCTTCTTGTATTTCCATGAAAAGAGAGCGTCCTAAGCATGGATCAAAACTTCCGTGCGTTTTCTCGAAAAATATTGAAACATTTTCGTTTTTGGCTATATCGAAACGAAAAACATATGCAGTTTCAATGTTAGCTATAACCATAATTTTACGAATTCTTCGAAACATGCCGGAAAGTTCTCGAAATATTACAAAGCGTTTCTAATTAATAGCTAACCAAAACCTATTCCAAAATCGAAACTTTAATCCATGCTCCTATGTATATTGCATATCCAATAATATTTCTTCTTGTAGCCAAGCATCCAGCCCAGTCACTATCACAAAATGCCTTTAAGTGAGTCTCAGAATTGACAGGATCGAATATGCCCTTACCTGGACTCATGGATGAAAATTTCGGTTCGGGAGTACGTTTCGGTTAGCTAAAAATTGGAAACGTTTCGTAAAATTTCGAGAATTTTTCGGCATGTTTCGAAGAATTCGTAAAATTGTAGTTATAACTATCATGGAAACTACATGTATATTTCGTACCGGTGAAGTCAAAAACGGAAACTTTTCGGTACTTTTCGAAGAAACGCACGGAAATTTTGATCCATGCCTGGACTGGACTTGAGGTATCTTAATACCCGGTGAGCAGCTGCAAGATGAGAGTTAGCAGGCACATACATATGTTGAGTTAAACATGGTATTGCATAAGAAAGATATGGTCTTGTGATGGTGTGGTATAATAATCTTCCAACTAATCTTCTATAAACAGAAGCATCTGACAATAAAGTAGAATCATTATCAAGTAATTTTCTTTTGCTATCCATAGGAGTTGTAGATGGTTTACCTATATATGTGTGTGTTGAAAGAAAAGAAAAACGCTAGTTGCTAATTAACAGCCAATTTAAGTTCCTATCGACTAAACAAATCTAAAAAGATAACAACAAATCATGATTTATAACTAACATACGACATTGTCTATAATTATTTGAACTTTATCCTTGAGTCTATAATTATTTAACCTTAAAAGCTATAATGTATAACAAATTGCCAAAATTCTCCTCTTAATTTCTTATATATATCTAGTAAGAATTAACATTACTTATTATATTAATAAGCAAAGAAAATTTACAAATACTTCATTCTACACTTAATTAATCCAACAAGAACCTGATCTTTATTAAATTTGTTAATACATGAAAATCTAATATTGCTCGTATTAAATATAGCATACATTTTATCATATATTTCTAAAGAAAACCTTAGTTTCTACATATACAACAACATAAATACAATGTGAAGTTTTTTGTTCTTTTATCTAGTTTAAATAGATCTAAACAAATTATATCATCTTTTATAATATATGCTTTGATAAATGATATATGTATATATATTTGATAAAAGAAATACAATGCATTTCATTGGCTATTGATACCGGTATCGTAAAATATATATTAGTAGTTTTTTCGTTTAGGAACTAAATGTTGAAACAAAAATCTAAAACCAAAAAAACAAAGAAAATAATTCCTCTATGCATCTTTTTGAAACTCCCCAAAAGCATCAATTCAAAACAACAAAAAATTTCTTCATCCATTTTTCGATTTCTTGTCCTCTTATTTCTTTCCTACCTTTCTATAACCCCCTCCCCCCATATTTGATTCATGGATACACCACTGCTTTCTTTGGCATACGAAAATGCCTTTCCTGGATCTTGTTATTTCAATTCCAAGAATATAATTTTTATGGTGAATTTATCATCCACGGTCACTAATAGTATTCATGTTAATAATATATGTATTTCTCATGATAATTTAAGGGATATTGTTGGTTTAATTATTATTCTCAACAATAAAAGGTTTAAATAAGTCAAATAAACACAAATAATAGGGTTCGTTGTACATTCACGCATATTCTATTAGGCCGATTTATAATGGCATTTCTAACTAATTATAATAACAATATACATAATGACTATATATATATTTTAGATGGGTCACTAATTAATTATCACAATAACATCTATACTTACAATTGTAACAAATATGAATCGCATATGGGACGATTATAACAACTTCGTATGGTTACTTATAGAACATAAAAGAGTTAACTAGTTAATAACTTGGATAATTATATATAAATTAGTATTTTGATAACTCAATTACTACTATATTAATAACATATTAATTCATTTCAAATGTATTAATGGGATTGTTCACTAAAAATCCCAAACACATCAAGATCGAAATAAAAGAAACCAAAAATGTAAAAACATATTTCCCAGAATTGAGATGGCTCAGTGTTCGCTAATAATATGCACTAGTCATTTGCAACAGCCAGTTGTCGCAAACTTTCCACAATTTTGCAGAAAATTCAAATTTTACAAAAAAATGAAAAATTTGCGACCGTCCGACGGTCGCAATAGTCCCTAATTTTGGCGGGTTTTAGAGGGAATTTAAATTTTTTCACCCAAAAATTTATATATATTACATTCTTCCACCCTCATTTTCAACACACCCAAAATTATTTCATAAAAAAATACCCAACATCTTTGCTTTCTTTTCATTTGTTTTTTTTCAGCCACATTTTCTAAATCTTCAAACTCTTTTATTTCTTCAAAAAATGCCCAACGACTTCCCTTCTTTACATTTTCAATCATTTTTCAGAAATCTTCAAACTATTTTTACTTATAAAGATTTCTTCACATATTCACAAAAATCAAACACTTTATTTTTTCTTCAAATAATTCCAACACTTTTCTAACTTATCTTCATTTATTTAAATTTTACTTTATTTCACAAACATTTCTTGGTTTGTGAAACTCCACAATTCTGAAGTTGTCCATCACAAACAATAATATGAAATTACTAGAATATTATTATCTTTTTTTATTCTTTTTTAATCTGATAAAGGTTATTTGCAACCGTCGAGCGGTCGTTCTCCTGCTATGAATATTATTAGCAACCGCCTGGCGGTTGCAAATTTTTAAATACTATTTACAACCGCCCTCGCAAATGACTTGCAAACACATTTGCAACCGCCGATTGCTAATGTCATCCATGAAATTAGCAATCGCTTGGCGGTTGCAAAAGACTTACCTCACATTGCAACCGCAATGAGAAATGATGCCGATTGCAAATGAGAAATGATCTACAACACATTTGCGACCGCCAAGCAGTTGCTAATGACATCCACGTCATTAGCAACCGCTTAGCCGCCTAACAGTCACAAAATTAGCGACCGCCATGCCGTCGCAAATAAGCGTTCTGTCACCGCCCAGAGGTGTTCACCGACCGCCATGCGATTGCTGATGCCAGTTTTTCTTATAGTGTGTCATCTAAACTTTTGATTTTTATGAAGAAGGTATTCGTGGATAATATAATGAACGATCCACAAGGAGGAATCCTTTGTCACAAATTACATTTGCAGGATAAAAGAGAAACGTCGCAACCTATCGAATGATCTAACCCAATCGGCTAAATTTTGTCATCGAACTAATTCACCCTATGAAATACTAGTTTTCTTTAGCTATGCCTAAGATTAGAATTCAGAAAGGAACTCAATATATAGTTCTAATAAGACGAACATAGTTATTGTTCAAATACAATGAACAAAGTATGTGAATAAGGCTATTTTACATAAATAGCAGCGTTTTAAAAGACTTTCAGCGTCAATCGCGACGTTTTTTGGACTTAGAAGCTGAATGTAAGCTCTTACAAATGTAATTCATTGATATATATATATATATATATATACATATACATATACATATATAATGATAATAAAAATAGAAATAAAATATAAGAAACAAAACATCATGTTATTGAATTAAGTTAAAAGAAAAACATTTCAGTAATTTAATGTCAGAAAAAATATAATTATTATTTTACACATGCTATTTCCAAGTTATGGAAGTTAAACTCAAAATATATCAGATATTATTAAATTAATCGACAGTTATATAAATTCAAAGCATATATAAAACATTTTAGTAATACGATACAACTTAAGAAGAATTATGATAAACTTTATCTCTATAATTAAGACATATAAGAAAAGAAGTTAGACTCAAGTTTATAAAACTTCTCTTTAGAAATCCCAGTAAGAATATATCAAATATCTTTCAATTTATTTGCTATGCCGAAAATACTTTTTAGGCAAAATAAGAACGAAAAATCACAAATATAACAAATTAATATTGATCTAGTAGCTTGGTGCGAAAAAGGTGTTTCTTTAACTTTGATCGTACATACAGGCTCCATCGCAAACCTCGTACGTGAAAGTTAAGCTTTCATAATTAAGGTTACGCCTACATTTTGAAATTTAATTAGCATGAAATGAATTCTTAAGACA
Source organism: Linaria vulgaris (assembly GCA_948329865.1). Taxonomy (NCBI): domain Eukaryota; kingdom Viridiplantae; phylum Streptophyta; class Magnoliopsida; order Lamiales; family Plantaginaceae; genus Linaria; species Linaria vulgaris. Next base: position 115,215,834 of record OX415250.1, on the reverse strand, counting down.
CTGATAAATAGAAGTAATGCGTTGCGCGCGGCACTTGTATGTTAGAAAGAAAAACATGTCAAATTAATAGTACTTGTATGTTAGAAAGAAAAAACATGTCAAAATTACTATAGGGTAGTGTCACATCTCTTATATTCATGGATGCTATGTTATTTTCACGTATCCATCTGGTGGGTTAGGGGTGGTGGGATTCTCATCTCCAATCCATATATTCAAATCAACGCGCCCTCACCGTCCCTTAATTCTATGAGTAAAATGCAAAACCCACCCGTGTTATCTTTAATTGGCAAAGAAACCCCTGTATTGTTTGATAATTAGCACACTGGCCCCAATTAAATTTTGGGAGTTGACTATGGGTGAAATGACCTTTCTTTCCTTTTCTCTTATTTCTACAAAATCAGTAAATTTTCCATTGAAAATAAAGTTGTTTTTTTAGTTTCAGATATTATTCTAATATAAAAAATAAAAGCAACTAACAAAAATACCTTGTGTTTCTTAATCAAAAATACCTTGTATTTCGCAAAACCGTGTATAGTTCATGGGGCTTGATGCTTTTATCCCTAACCAAAATTATTGAATGCTTAAATTCTAAACATTGTTTGATAAAAATAAAACAATAAACAAACCAATATCAATGAGTAAAACCGAGGCATCGTCTTCCTCTTTCGGGACCCTCATCCCACCGCGCACACTCAGATTCTTCTTCGACCTTGAAGTCGAAGTTCGAATAAGAAAACACAATTGACTCTCTTTTTATGAATCTTTTCTCTTCCCCTTTTTAGGTTATGTTTTTGTTTTCTAAATCTTTTTAATAGTTTATAAACTTGGGGTATAAATGTAATTGTGTTACAAAATTCCCAACAACCAGCAGCAGGGATGACACATGTAATTCACTTTGGGCGTGTAGGGAGGTTTTTGTCTATTGACCAAATACCACAAGGGGTTTTTTACTAATAAAATTAACATAGGTTTTTTTTTGCCAATTAAAGATAACATAGGGGTGTTTTTTGCATTTTACTCTTAATTCTATATGTACTTGGTACTTTTTCCCTTTTGAACCAATACTCGGCGTACTATTAGAGTAAAAAAGCGTGCTACGTACCAATGAAGTGACACTTTTATTAGGACGGAGAGATAACGACGTGACCTAGTGTTATTATTTTTTTTTGGCACCACTAGTGTTATTATTTCAAACACTACTTTTTCGTCTTGCTGCAATAGTGGTCAAATGTTGAATCTTTATAAATTATGATTTAAGTCCTACAAATAATAATATCAATCACGAACTATCAGTACCACGTCATTTGCTTACGTAGGGAGAATGTCCAATTGAACTAATCATTGGCTACATGAGTAGTTAGTTATGTGGGCGAAAAACTCTCATGCCTTTATCTTATTCGTTTAGGCAAACAAACGGTATTACACACTAAATCAAAAATATAGCTTTAGAACACGGGAAGGGGAATCCGAGTGGCAGTGTGCAACTGTTGAAATATTTGCTAAAAAAAGAGGTAAAAGTTGATTTGATACGCGTTTACAGATTCGAAATGCCATCCTACATTTAGCTATTCCAGAAAAGTAACTTGTCTTAAATATCTGAGTGCAAAAGGGTGTTAGTTTTGCCAAACAATTTGTCACTTGGTTAAGTTTTCTTTTACAAGATTCACAGTGACCACCGCAAAGCTAGTACACATTGTTTGTATCATATACGAGAGTTTTGCTACGCAATCGAGCAGAAACAACGAGTTATAATTTCTAATTTTGATAACATATATGGATACAAAGGACAAAAAGTTCTTTCTAAAATACAAGGCTTCTTAATCATAATATACGATCTGATCCTCAATGATCACTAGAGCCGTCGTAACCTCGTGGTGTTATCCCCGTTCATATTTTTACAAACACGGGCGATTTGATCCACGTTCACACTACTCATCAGATTCTCTCTTGTATGGGGCCCAAAACCCCCATACATCACATCATCAATGCCACTCAACCCCAATAATACACACATGTCCATAATCAACTCACAAGTAACACATGTCACCACTTTATATTTGGTGCCATCATAGCGCGACACAAGTCATGATGCATTTAATATCTCGTCTCTATAAATAAGAGGCCACACAATCAAAAAAAATGAATCCATCGACCTCTCCCATGAACTACAATATATATTGATTCTTTATGTGGGATTTGTAGGCAACTCGAACTCTATGCATACATCAAATACACTTCTAAAGCCCATCATCTCGTCTAAGGAGGCTCACCCAATCAACCCTAAAAGATAATTTTGCATCGTAGAACTTGTGGCAAGGAAAGTAGTGTTTGAATAAATTTCATTGATGCTATGTATTTGTCTTCGTAGAAGCAGATTGTCTTACCAACTTTGTATTGGTTGTTTATATATTCAAGTAGATATAGCTATACAGATGGGTTAGATGGATAAAGGAGTTAAAAAGAGTAATTGTATAAAGGTTAACTCACTGACAATTAGGAGGCATTTGGTTTCGTATAGTAGGTGAAATTAGGGACCTTATCTGACTTAACATCTTGTTTGGTTCGAGCGAAACATAAATTGGGCTTTGACCAAAAAGTTCTGCGACCCACCACTATTCATGCTAATAACACAGATAGTAATCGCTACCCCCAACGATTATATAAGTTGATTTTGGTTACTAAATTTATGGACGCGAAAAGACTACATTACTCTTACTTTTAACAAACGCGTTGACAACTTATGAAAGTATTGTTTTATTTGTACTTAAGTTGTCTGAATTCACTACAAACCTCATTCCCCCCCCCCCCCCCCCCCCCGAAATTATTACTTTGGCAAAAAAATGGGCGCGCTCAACACAGAGGTAATATAGTAGAACCCTAATTTTTTGTGTCGATTTCGCTTCAATCTTCGAAATCCTTGTTTCTTCTTGTAAAAAATTGTTTTATCCGTGCAAGGTGTTAACATAGATATATGTTTTTCCTTTAATTGTATAAATTCTACACAGTAATCCGCGTTCAGTAGCTAGTTCTGCAGCATCAACAATCGATTTGGGGTAGATACATATCGATTCTCTATGTTATTGTGACTACTTCAAATGCATTTTATTGTTTGAAACCCTGATTTCATAAATTAGGGTTTCTGATTTTGATTTGGGGGTTTACCAAAATTGTCATAAAACACAAAAATAATAGCCTTCTTAACTATGCTAACACGTGTCTAAGTTTAAGATAATGTTGATGTATCACTTCTTGTTGCACTTTTGTAGGAGTTTAATCCGAGGATAGTTGGGGTCTTCGTATAAAAAATTATCACTTAAAACTGAGATTAAGGTTATATTCCATCTCATTATGGTTGCTCTATTTAAATTCAGTGAATGCATTCAATTGAGCAGCTTTTCATGCACATATCATGGTTTACTAAGCTCAATTTGTTAAAATGTGCTCATATCGTTGCGCGTATAAAATGTATGTCATTATGATATGTTTCCACTTTTTGGGAAAAAACGATTAAAGGTGTATTACATGTTGTATGTTTGAATGGATTTGTGATATTGATAATTGGTGGTTGTCAGATGGAGCCATGGAGGAGAAAAATGATATTAGTGTTGTTACAACTTGTTCTTTTGCATGCTTATGTGTTTTTATTCCTGCATTTGGTGCATCTTCATGAGTCGAGGAGTGGTTACGAACGTCGGAGAGGAATTCGTTATAGCTTATTGAAAAAGATGAACAAAATTGAGAAATATCAAAACCAGATAACAATTTCTTGCGATTCTACCTGTATAGCACAAGTAATAATGGATCGAAATTGTTTCTTACGGTTGTGCTGGTTATTGAGAGAGGTTGGTGGGTTGCGAGACGAAAAGTTCGTTAGTCTCCTTAAATAATTTACCGTATTCTTAAAGGTTTTGGTTCACCATGACACTAACCGCGACATGTCGATGAACTGTAAGCGATCTCGTCAAATAGTTAGTCGGTATTTCAGGCGGACTCTGGATAATGTACTAAAGTGCAGTAATCTAATGTTGGTACAACCAGTACCAATATCAGAGGAGAATGATAATTGTTACGAGCCATAGTCGTATTTCAAGGTGCCACAATTTTGTCTTAAATCTCATATTTACAGAATCAATTAAAAATTTCATCAATCCTAGGATTGTCTGGGAGCATTAGATGGAACGATGATAGATTCCACGTCGATCAAATAAAGTACCGTTCTCGTAAAGAAAATATTTAGACAAACGTATTGGTCGTTTGTGATACTGAGATGCAGTATGTTTATCTTCTGTGCGGGTGCCGGGTGGGAAGGATATGCGGTTGATGGTAGGGTGCTACATGATGCTCTGTATAGGCCTCCTCCAAATGGATCCCGAGTTCCACAAGGTACAATTCTCGTAAAAATCAAAGCTTGAGATTATAATATTCTAACATTTTCTTGGTTATAGTGATTTTCAACCAATTCACATTTCCACGACATTTATAGGTAACTACTATCTGGTGGACGCCGGATATGCTAACTGCGATGGCTTCCTAGCCCCATATAGAGGCTGCAAGTACCACTTGAAAGAATGAGGTGGGGGGGGGGGACGATTGTATTGTGTCGCAAGATCACGATGAGTTGTTCAACATGAGGCATGCTAGAGCACATAACATAATAGAGAGGTCTTTTGCCAAGTTAAAGAATAGGTGGAAGATCTTAAAAAGGCAAGCGCAATACCCATTGAAAATACAAAACAAATGTGTTATGGCTGGAGCTCTCCTTAACAATTTCATCAAATAACATATAACTTACGATCGTGAAGCAAGTTCATCTTCGTAAGATGAAGAGAACGATGATACTGACCCTCCCGCTGACTTGTGGACGGTTTGCAAAATACTCCCACGTGGGGCAATTTTAGAGATGAGATTGCAATGCAGATGTGGAATGAATGGCGAGCAGATTGCAGTTATTCCCCGTGAAAACTTATGAACAATATGATTTGTGTTTTATGCATTACATCTTTCATGCATGTTGTGTTTTATAGTTGTCTACGACTTAATGTGAGATTCGCTGTTTGTGATGCATGGCCCTTTGATACACAAGGGATGTCTTAATTGAGTATGTTCGTGTTGTAACAATGAAGAATATTGTTGGATTGGGAAAATTGGTTGTGAATTTAATGTTAATTTACATTTGAATATTGATTGTAGATGTGGAGCTTTTGTTCTGAAATTAGGTTCTTCTTGTTTTAATGTGTACAAGTAAGGCTGCTTCTTCAAGTTGCAACTAAGCACCAACTCGTTCCGCAACATAGACGAAAAAGTCTAAGGAAACTGGCTGGGCATGGACTAGGGAGGAAGAGGATGCTCTAATGACTGTTCTGAAAGGCGAGAAGGGTAATGGGCTGAAGATCGACAATTTCTTCAGAGCAGGCTACTTAGAGAAGCTGGAAAAGGGAATCAAGGCAATACACTCAAACACTTACCTTAAGGCAACTCCGCAAATCAAGTCCAAGATGACTATTTGGAAAAAGACTTGCCATCATCTGTACCAAATTTTTGAAGAGTGCGGAGGAGGAGCATGGCTGAACGAAGTGACCAAGACTATACAATCTGAAAGTGATGGTTGGATGAGGGACTATTGAAGGTAACACAATTTTTGTATCAATGTATATGTTTTGAAGCGCATTATTTGCTTATAATGTTTGAAAGTTAATTAAAAACTTTGACATAAAATTGTAGGCCCATCCATACTGTGAGACGTATGTAGGGCGTTCATGTTTCTTTGATGATTGGGCTGAGATCTTTGGAAAGGACAGAGCCACAGGGAATGGGGTTGAGGACATCAGCTCCGCAACTCATGATGTCCTCAACAACCAATGTAATGGGACATCCAGTTATCAGACTACACCGGGAGGGACTGGATGCTCCCAAACCGATCATATCTATATTGATGTTGACATGGATGAAGGTGGGGCTGAAAGCAATGGACCTTCCAAGTCTGGTCCCTCTAGGTCATCTCCAGGTCCCTCTAAGTCTTCTCCTGGAGGCATGTCCACTCCCAAGCATCTCTTTAAGAGAATAAAGAAGAAGAAGGGTCTAAAGAGAGTTAGGAAAGAAACAGGGGAAACCAGTGCGGCTACAATAACCCCTCCTGCTTATGTCGGCGACTTTATGAGCAAGTTAGATGGTGATGTTGAGAGGATCGCTAAATTGGTGGTGCAACCAATAGTGGTGGATGAAGATCCCGCCTCAACCCAGCGCAAAAGGCTATTCGCAATGCTTCAGAAAGTGGAAGGTCTCTGGGAAGAGGAGAGGATTGAAATGCTCCACAAGCTTGCCCACTCAAAGAAGAATGTTGATGTCTTTGTAGGGTTGCCACCGAATGCTCGTCTTGGCTATATTAAGGTCCTGGTGATGAAGAAGGCTGGCAAATTGGGAGGGAAGATTTGATCAAAAATATTTATGAGTTCTGAACTACGGTTGTATGTTATTGCCTGAATATTAACTTATATTAGTCTTAACTGATGTAGAAATAGTTCATGTGGATGGCTAGTGTACACTCCTTTTGTGAAAGAAGCAGGTTCGATGGGTGCACACTCCTTTTGTAGTTTGCAGGTTCGATGGGTGGAGGGAACCCGTGTACATGTCCGTATATTTTGGGGAATCTAGTGCTTGTATAAATTCGTAAAACTAGTTGTTGCTCGCACTACTTATGCATTATTAGTTACCTACTTTTGAAATCACTAGTTGATTCAGTTTATTTTCCATTAACTTAGCATCCAGATTTACTACAGGGAAGAGCAGATCATAGTAATTATAGAGTAGTGAGTTCAAATACATGAAATTTACCCAAAAAGCCCTAAAACTCGGTCGATTTTTCAGACGATGAAGACACGGAGCTCATGTCGCCACAATTTCCCTTTGTTTTTCCCTTGTGTTCCTTTTTGATTTCAACCACCCTGCTTTGTTCTGCATTTGTGGTTGAGCAATTGTCCGTGGCTACCCCGTGGTAGGGTTCTATTGAAAATCTTGGAGGTGGTCCCCTGGTTCCTATATGTGTCATGCAAATATTAAAAATTAAGTCACCATATGACACAAATATTGAATGGATGTTAGTGTTATGAGCCTTACTCGTTAAATCAATGATCTCTGCAGCTCTTCATAGCGGTCGACTTACATGAGTTTTGCGTATCATAGTAGCTTCAATTGTTGGTTTGCCAAAAATGCACGGCATATCCCACCATACAAATTCCCCCTTTTCTTTGTAACAGTGACCCCATCTATGCGTCTTATGACGCAATCACGTTTAGAGTTCATTCAACAAATGCAGATAATTTAAACGGGCAAGCAAAAAATACCATACCTCACAAAACGAGTCACACGGATCATCATGCATATGAATCGTATTGTCATTGATATCCCAAGTAGTAGAATCTAAAGATAGTATACTCCTAAACACAGATGCCGCTCGGCCAATGGTCCGAATTGATACGAGATTTCATCGTTGGTGAAATTTTTCTGCTTTGTGTAGTTTATGTAATCAGTAGTGTTGTTGAGGATCATTTTCAGAAACCTATAGTTAGTCAGGGGAACACAACCAGTGGGTGTTGCTGCCTCAGCCTTAAGAAGCACTATTAGTAGGCGATCTATGTCCTCATTCCAGTCAGGACCGTGGAAATAAACATTATGGCTTATGCAACTTCTATAAATAGGAAGATATGTAAGAAAGTGGACGAGAGGAGTCATGGATCTGTATTGACTAGGGTATAAAGAATCATCATACTTGGTTTTATTTTCAACAAAGCATTTCACAAAACAACAAAATATGGAAAAGCCATGGAATATAATCGCAAGAAAGTACAAATGAGCATGGTATAAAATCAACTTTTTCAGATACTCAGATCATGTCACTCAAATCCTCGCACATGACCACATTTTGAATGCATTCTTCAAGAGAACCATGTCACTTTATGCTTTGCACCTATATAAATCATTAAACAGAATCTCGACTCACGAAAAGTGTCTAGTGAATCCCAAACTCACAAAAAATAAGCAATAACACACAAAATAAATATTGTTCCGAAACACAAAACATTAATTAAACATGAAATTATTCAGGTGAGGTAAAACATAGGAACAGTCTTTGGTGACAATCCACATATCACTTGTTTCGGCATAACTGTGGCTCAAGAATTGGTTTTCTAGATGCTCACAATCTTCACGGGGTGATGGTGGTAGCTCCATAAGATGTTCGATTGTACCAATCTTCTCCTCAGGTAGTAAAGCAGCACCCATCATCTTGAAAACATCGTAATACATATCGGCATATGGGAATCCTTTCAAATGAAAGTGATGATGAATGAGGCTTTCCTTAAAAAGTGCAAAGTAACATTGGTTAGAGTTTAAACAATCTTATGAAAAATGAAACAAACAATCATTCTATGCATTCTACCTTTTTCTTTAGATGATTGTACTTTGGGCCAACGACGACCAAATGCTTAGTGTTAGGGTCAAAGTTAACACTAGGCAGAGTGACAAATTCTTCAAACAACTTATACCGCAGACGAAGAGCCACAAGTTTTTTTCTCACCTCCATAATGGGTGTACCTCTTATCTCCGAGAGTCCCTTTCTTCCTGCCTAGAGACACTTGAATGATAGCATTCTCCTACTGTAGTGGATCAGAGAGGTCCATGTGTTCATGCACCTAATCATTTGAGAAACAGTAGAACACCCAAATCTCCATCTTTTCATAGATTTGGCTCCTTAAAAACTTTGAATAGCCACTGATTCCGAGTTAAAATAACCATCCCAAAACGCAAATCTATCATAGTTATCACATTAAGATGTTGAAAAAAAAAATGGATAATTATGATATTCAACATTATCGATGAAAGGGGAGGTTAGCCACACCAATTCAAGAATAAAATATCGAAATACAAAGAAGTAGCTATTCCAAATTTAACTCATCAACAGATAGACATCCGACGTCTTCAAATAAATAGTCACATTACACAACATGATTACAGTTGTAGATTTACTATCTCAAAATCACTTCTTCATATATATGATCACAAAGGGAATAACAACCAATGCTAGGTAAATAACAAGTAGCCAAGGATAACAACAACATATGATAACCGCTTTGGTTAGGACCCCATCATCAACATTTTTAAAATAACTTGGAAGACTCCTTATCATATCACCCATGTGCTCAACATATTGACTATCTGCAGTATGTGTTTCGTCGTGGACGTGATGGTACAATGGTTGTATGGTAGAGTTTCCAGGTCGTTTACCACTCTGTAAGTTGTGGTGCAAGTTCGCAGTAGAGAACCTTAGGAAATGAGCATTTTCTCGTAGGCTAAGATGATCATCTCATATAAATGAATAAGGGTGATCACGGTATGCAAGGCATTTGTAGTAAAAACAACCACGTTTTGTTGAAGTACTACTAGCTCTTAGATAGAAAATCGAACCTTGCCCACAGGTACACGACACAACAAAAGGGCGACCATTTACAATGGACCAATTGTAAATATATCTAGTCAACCTCGAATAGTTCTATACATTTTTGCAATTGACATTTCTGTTTCAAAGTATGTAAATATAATTTGAACTTAACAAACACTTTACCCCAAACCTATACCTAAACAGAAGTCATGAAAATCAACAAGACTCAACCCTAATTTCGCAGACTAAAAGTAATTGAAGTTTTCAATAGTGATTTAAAAAAAACTTATAAAATAACTAGGGTTCATGCAAATTGGTATACAAATGGAAGGTAGTTACACAATATACATCCCTCTACTATTATGTGGTGATTAATTGACAGAGAGGGCAGGGAGTGCATTCAATCGCGCATACAATATGGTCAATGAAATCTGAAAACATCTCAATTCAAAGCAAATTTAACTAAGAGGGAGAAGATATTACCAATTCAGAAGGATGAGTGGTTCTTTTTGGTGGAATTCGATCCAATTACGATGATACGAAGTTTGCCCCTTTGTCTCTAGAGTTTCGCAGGTAGATGAGGGTGGCAAATAAAGTAACTCGGAAGAGGGGCATTGTAGTCTGAAATTGTGGATCGGTTGATATGGGACAATTGTTAACTTCTCAATATTACTTTAACAACGTCAAAAATAACAATGCAACGGAAAATAAACAACACAAAATTTAAGAAGTGAATATATTAATATTAACTTCCGAGCCGTAGGCAAAATACCACAAGGGTTTAATAAAGATATTTCTCTCAACTCTCAAGCTCCTCACTCTCGAATTGATCGAACTCAACAAAGCAGACAATAATTTCTTTCTTAATTCTAAACCTAGAACTAATTGAACAACTCACAAACTTTGCAAAAGCAAGACAACACTCAACAATTCGTGAATAAATCTCTTGGATTATTGGATCTTCTCTCGTATTTGTCTTGATGTACTTCACACCTATATATAGGTTCTTGTCTTGGTCTTCAAGGTGTGTTGCACACGGTTTGGTAACTCTTCCAATTTCCTTGTCGGACTCCTCTTCCTTGTTCTCGACATTCTTCTTGAATAATAGTTCATTTGTTAGCGAACTAACTTAGGAAAGACTCATTTTTCAAATTAGAACTCAACTTTGAAGTTTCCTAGTTGCGCTCGAACTCTTCCTTCCTTATTTGTTAAGCGACTAGCTTTAATTAAGGAAACTTTTCTTTATGGAAACTTTGAGTGATCAAGCTATGTCAAGTTTGTTTCCTGAATAATAATCAAAGACAATCACAACTATGGAACTAGATTAGTCGAGTGAATAAGGCAAACAATAAATAAAGATATTCATAACAAGATTGTAAAACAGATTCTGTCAGTCAATGTTACTCTAACATTGACCTTCTAACATTGCCAAAATACTTGCACTTTCAATCTCCCCCTTTTTTCCTTACTTCACAAAACCTTAGAACCTGTGGTTAGATCAAATATTCAAAACGAACTTATTCAACCTTGTGGTACATCTACAACAAGTAACTCCCCTTTAATATCAGGAGAGTCCAACACAATATTGCTCTAACATTGACTTTCCAATATTGTCATAACATCCTCCTCTATCAATGTTAACTTAACATTGACTTCAGTCGATTGTTCTAACATTGAATTTTCCATTGTTAACTTAAACATCATATATCAGCTAACACCTGCAGACAGAGTTAGTACTTGACAGAAGCTCAAGATATCATAAGCAAAAACACTCAGTACCAATAAGCGGAATACTTAATTACATGCCATAACTGTAACAAGGAACACATTCCTTGATCAAATGAAGAAAGATAAAGAAAATAGAAACAATTCATGCAAAAACAGAATAAGTTCAGAACAGGTTAAAAAAATAGAAAACTTAAGACTCAGAAATTTAAATTTGATCTACTTTCCCCCTTTTTGTGAGGAAGGCAGATCCCTGAGGTTCTTCCTGAGGCTATCAATCTCATGCAGCCTAACTTACTTTCCAGCTATCTCCATTTGGGTGTCCTTGTACTCTCTGTCAAGACACTTGATGGTCTCTTCCACAAAAGCATCTGCAATCACTGAGCAGCTGTCACCACTGGCTATTGGAACTGAAGAGGCAGCTTATTCTTCTTCTTCTTCTTCTTCTTCTTCTTGCTTGGTCCAGCTGCATCATCCTCACTTGTGTGAAGTAGCTCCTGGAGATAGGCATTCTGGCCTTGTTCTTGACCCACCCTACTGTCTTTGAAGTCTTCAACCTTTATTTCACCAGATTGCTAGATATCAGAGAGGGATATGGAATGATTCCCTTGGACTTTATTGTGACCTCCTTCATTGACCTTAGCACTTTTTCTCCTATGTTGACATTCAGACCATATTTCAACTTAAACACCAGCCTAGGTGACTCCTTAGTCATCACTGTTGTGTTGGAAGATGGTAGCCAGTTGTAGATAGATATCTTGTGCAGTACAACACTCAGAGAAGTTAGCCTTGTTGTGGAAAAGCTGTCATTCCATTTCCTGGTCAGCCCACCAGTGAGATCAGTGATGATCTCATCCATGCTTGGATCCTCAGACTCTTCTGGATCAGGAAGTCCCCATGCTTCATTGATGGTGGATGAGCTAATGTCGAAGACACCCTTCCTGACCCAAGCCTTCCCATACTTGGGAGAATCCAGGTGACACACCCATTGAGAGAGATTCATGTAGAACTCTCTGATGATATCTGGGGCATAAGATGAATGGTTCATCACTGACCCAAACACTCCTCTAGCTTCCAGCAGTTCAAAAATCCTGTTTTTTTTGAAACCTTCCTCTTCTATTTCCCTTTCTTTATGGATTACCTTTGCTTGATAAGCCTCCCGTTTCTCTTCTGCTTCCATAGACACATAGAAGTCAGAATAAGGCTTCTCTGGATATTCTCCCTACATCACAATACTCCTCATCATCAGATGTTGGAGTAACATCAGTCTCAACAGGGGTTTCAGCCACAAGTTCTCCTTCTTCATCCCAAGTTTCCTCCTGGTCCTCTTCTTCATGTTCCTCTTCCTCATTTTCTTATTCTTCCCCAGCTTCTTCTTCATCTGCTTCTGACTCAGACTCAGAAGCAACCACCACTTGCTTGGCCTTTTTCTTTCTAGCAGAAGTGGCTAAAGCAGTCAGAGTAGGGCTCTCTTCTTCTTCCTTCTCACTCACATTATCCTCATCAACATTAGCAACATGGATACCCTCAGTAGTATCAAACCCAGCAACATCCTCCTCAGCAAAAACCTCAACATCCTCATCATTGACAACCTCAACATCCTCAGACTCACCCACATCAACAATAGAAACCACATTCTCCCCCTCAATCTCAACTTCAGCAGGTAAATTTTGAGTAGGGTTAGCCATCTATACCTTGTTTTCTGTGTTGGTGGGAGTGGAGGTGTTTTCGGAAGCTTTCTATGTTGAACCAACATTGCCTTTTGCTGATTTCTTTCCCTTGTGCCGTTTATAGGTAGTTTTCCCTTTTGCAACTGCGACGACGAGCGATTCAGTAGATGCATGCCTGGTTTTGTACCTCATTGGTTGCTCAATTTGCTCAGCAGCATGTGCAAGAGCATCAATCGAAGACTTGCGGACCATTGTTAGAGTGATATTTGGAGAGAAAAAGAGCTTAAGCACAGAAAATTTTAATTGCACAATTCTGATTCTGAACGCGTGAAGAATTATAAGAGATTAGGGCAAATTATATAAGGCAATCGATTGTGAAGAGTGGTGTTAGTGGATTTGTAACATGTTACCAAAATAATCTGACCACTTACACACGTTCCCGCGTACAATCCTTGCCCACGTGTCGTTGTTAGATTAACACGTGACCATAGAAGTTTCCTTAATAAAAAATTTCTAAGTCACAACGTTGCAATGTTAGCTTAACATTGGCAAGTTAACAACATGTTAGGAAGTTGGAGGTGCATGGCTTTCATCCAAAATAACTTCATGTGAGAGCGTGAGATATTACTAAACACAGACCTGGAAACTTCATCAAAGCACATGAGTACACAAGACAAAGTTTAAGATCATCAGTATGAGTAAGTAACACTTATGACAGAAAAAACACACATATAGTAGATGTAAGTATCCAGAAGATGTTCATTCCCTTTGTATAACAGATCACAATCTAGTGTGTTTACCTGTAGTATAGTCACCCAAAGTGCGTGCCTCCACACATGAAGTTAGATTACATGGATTACTACTCCCCCTAAGCCGAAGCCGACACAATAATAAAATGCAGAAAAGAAAGAATGAATGCAACAATGGTAAATCAACATAGAGAGATGGTAACCAAGTATTAAGGACTACACTGACTGAGTCCAAGACATACCACTTTTGATTCTTTTACAATTAACATGAAACTATCTTAGAACTAAAGCTGAGAATGGTTAAACAAGGATAATCTCATCACTGAATGTGGGCAGCACAGGACTCCACACACTCCATCAACTTAATTATCAGCTACAGATCAGGCAAGTACAAAGGAATTGAACGAGGACAATACACTTATCATATACTTCATCACCCCAACTTCTTATACATACTTGTTGACTAACCTATTTACAAGTGAAACACCAAGTAATCAGTGCTACTGAATGTGAGGCAGCCGAAACTCCAAACATCCCAGTAGAAAAGATCATCATCATGCATTTCCTTGGCCAAATATAACAAAAACATGAAAATAAGCACAACTGAATCACACTGAAGCTCTCAACATCATGCACCGCAGCTTCTCTTCATGTTCTGTTTAGCCTAAACATGGAGAAGTCACAACTGAATAACACCAAAGTAGTGAACTCTGTGCACTCCAGCTTCTCCTGATGTAGGTTAACATTCTCAGACCAACAACATAGTTTCTTACTTTACAAACCTTAAGATATGAACCTTCCTGTTCACTAGTCAATTCAGTCAGTAGCATAGGTTAACCACACAACTCTAATGATGACAAACCAAGATGAAATATGCAAGAAAGAAGAAATACAAAAATGGAAACAAAAGAATTGCAGGCACACCACAACTAATAACCAATGCTAGACAGTGATGTTATGTCAACACTGGGAGATTAACATTCTTACACAGTGTACATGCCAAGAGAATTCCTCAAACTGAAGAACCTCTCAGAATCTAAGGGCTTAGCGAACATATCAGCAAGCTGATTGTTTGTCTCAATGTGCTCAATGTCTATTAACTTGTCCTCTACCACATTTCTCAAATAGTGATGCCTTATGTCTACGTGCTTAGTTCTAGAATGTTGGACATGATTCTTAGAGATACTGATAGCACTAAGATTATCACAGAACATAAGTAAAGTATCACTATCCAACCCATAATCCAGAAACATGTGTTTGAGCCACACAAGCTGGGTGACAACTACATGCTGCTATGTATTCTGATTCAGCAGTGGATAGAGACACACAGTTTTCCTTCTGTTATACCATGAGACCAAATTGTTCTCCAGATAAAAAATCCTCCACTTGTGGACTTCCTATCATAAACATCACCTGCCCAGTCTGATTCACTAAAACCCACAAGATTTGCTTTAGTGTCAAATGAATACTAGATGCCAAGAGACAAAGTTCCAGATATGTATCTAAGGATTCTCTTCACAGCCATCAAGTGAGACTGCTTCGGACATGCCTGGTACCTCGCACATACACAAACATTGAACATTATGTCAGGCCTAGAAGCATATAAGTAAAGTAAACTTCCTATCATTGGATCATCATTGGTTCCTGTCCCATCTCTGGTGATCTTCACTGAGGCAGACATAGGGGTCTTACAAGGCTTAGAATCTGCAAGTTCAAACCTTTTCACCAAATTCTTGGCATATTTGGAGACCAAGAAAGAAATTTAATTCTCCTATCATACTCATCTCAAATATTCCTGTCATGGATTCAACAAACTTTTCCAAAATAGAATTGTTAGTGGAACCAAACACTATATCATCAACATAGATTTGAGCAATACAGATATCAGAGTTTTTCTTTAAAACAAACAGTGTTCTGTCTCCATCACCTCTAACAAAACCAAGACTTAAAAAAAATTCAGTAAGTCTTTCATACCATGCTCTAGGAGCCTGTTTAAGACCATATAGAGCTTTCTTCAACTTGTACACATGATTGGGGAACTTAGGATCCGTGAGTCCCTTAGGCTGTTCTACATACACTTCCTTATCAATCAACCCATTCAGAAAAGCACCCTTTACATCCATCTGGTATAGTTTTATCTTAAGACTGCAAGCAATGGCTAGACGTAACCTAATAGATTCTATCCTAGCAACTGGAGCAAAAGTCTTATCAAAATCTACACCTTCAACTTGAGTATACCCCTGAGCAACAAGCCTGGATTTGTTCCTAACAATTACCCCATCCTCATTACTTTTGTTTTTAAAGATCCATTTAGTCCCTATTACATTTACATCAGTTGGCCTAGGTACCAAGATCCAGACATTATTTTTAGTAAACTGTAATAGTTCATCCTGCATGGTATTAAACCAAAAGTTATCTAGTAAAGCTTCAGATACATTCTTAGGTTCTATGGTAGAGACAAAACAAGAGGCATAATCAACAGTACAAGTGAAGTTCATACAAACACACAGTTTAACCATATCTCTATAATCCAGTCTCTCTTTTTTGCGTGTCCTTACCCGTTCAGTGATCTCACCCATTAACTGAGAGGCTGGATGATCTTTTTGTATCCTAGCAGGGGGATCCCTTCTCGATTCAGTGCCAACTTCAGTTTCTGAGTCAGACTCTTCTGTTGTTAGTCTAACATCCGATCTGGCTGGTGTTAGTCTAACATCAGTTCCTGTCTCCTGCTCAGTGGTTCCAGCTTCAACCTCCAGTGTTGGTATAGCCTTCTCGGTTTCCAATGTTGGTTCAACATTAGAAACTGAAATGTCACCAGTACCTGTTTCAAAAGTGAAATCATCAAACACAACATTCACAGACTCTTGAACAGTCTTTGATCTAGGATTATAGACTCTAAAAGAAGCACTGTTAGCAGAGTAGCCTACAAAGATGCATTTCTCACTTTTAGGATCAAATTTACTCAGATAGTCCCTGTCATTTAGCAAATAACAGTCACATCTAAACTCATGAAGATATGCAATATTTGGCTTTACACCCTTCAGGATTTCATAGGGAGTCATATTAGTTCCAGGTCTGAGATACACTCTGTTACTAATGTGACATGCAATATTTAAAGCTTCGGCCCAAAGTCTTTTAGATAGATCTTTAGAATTCAACATCACTCTGGCCATCTCTTGAAAAGTTCTATTTTTTCTTTCAGCAATGCCATTCTGCTGAGTGTTTAAGGAGCTGAATATTCATGGAAGATGCCTTTAGCATTATAGTAGTTATCAAAACTTGCATTCTCAAATTCCTTTCCATGATCAGACCTGATCTTAGACACAATAGAACCCTACAAAGTTTTGATACTAGCACACAAAATTCTGAACTGATCAAAAGCTTCTGATTTCTCTCTAAGAAACTTTATCCATGCATATCTAGAGAAACCATCTATAATTACAAAGGCATATTTCTTTCCACCCAGACTGCTTACCTATATTGGACCCATTAAGTCCATATGCAGCAATTCAAAACACCTACTAGTTCTAGGAGTAGCATTCTGTACCTGTAGGGGAGCATGGACATCTCTGGTTTGCTTACCTCTGAGACAGTCACCACATACAAGCTTATCTGGACTGGATAGTTTAGGCAAACCTCTTACAGCCTAAACTTTCTGCAATTTCTCTAGATTTCTATATTGCACATGTCCCAGTTTCCTGTGCCAAACAAAGGCTTCATCTATCTTGGCATGAAAACATTATGCTTCTTCCTGAGCGAGATAGCAGCTGTCTTTAGATCTAGTACCTGTCATAACAAGAACATTGTCACTATCATAAACATCACAAGACACTTTATCAAAAGTAACTAGCAGATCATCATCACAGAGCTGACTAATGCTAATTAAATTTGCTTTTAACCCATCAACCAACAGAACATCCTTGAGTGGTGAAAATATTTCAACATTTAGTGTCCCCTTTCCAATGATTTTCCCTTTGGTGCCTCCTCCATAGGTGACTGTTTCAGCACTTAGGGGAACCACCTGTTTAAGATTCTCTTTGGTGCCTGTCATGTGTCTTGAGCATCCACTATCAAAGTACCACTTACCTGAAAGGTTAGAGTAAACAGTAGAGAAAACCACATTGCACACAATATTGATCTTAGGGGATTTTACATTTACAACCCAAGTTCTACCTTTCTGTCCAGAACCTAATGTTGGACTAACATCATGTAAAGCTGTTGGTTTAACAGCAGCTACAAAAGCTGTTTTCTTACCTCTCACTTTCAAATATTTTTTTACAAAATGGTTTAATGTGACCTGGTTGAAAACAGTATTGACAAATAAAGGTAGGTTTTATTTTTACTATGTTGACTGGACCAGAACTCGATTTAGAAGATTCTTTGACAAAACTGGTTTTAAGGTAGGAAGACTTCTCATTAGAAGATTTCTCAACAGAGTCTTTCTCAACAAAACCTAGACCATTTGTACCTGTGTTTACCAAGTTCAGTACCTCACCAAGTTTCGAGGTTCCTGAATTCCACCTTGCAATGATCTCACTGTCCTTTTTGAGTTTGTCTTTTACCTCTCTCAACTCAGTTTCTGTTCTGTCAAGATCTCTTTCATAGAGTTTCATCAAGTTCTTCAAACACTCAATCTCAAATTTCAGGGCTTTATTGCTTTTGATGAGCATATTGTTCTCTTCCTCAAGTTTGATGAATGTGGAATGAAGCTCTTCTATGATTTCCTCATGAGACTGTTCTTATTCCAAGCAGTATCCCTCCTCCAGATCAACAGAACCATGAAAACAATCAAAGTTAGTATCATCAAATCAGAGTAAAAATCAGAATTAACCTTTAAGTCATTGTTGTCCCAATTTCCAAAGAAGATCTCTTGTGCAGTTGTTGGTTCCTCAATGTTAAAGTAACATTGTGGATCATTGCAGTTCCTGGAATCTTCTTCTGGCCATTTAATCTGAGTGTAAAGAGCAGCAATATTGATTTCTTCTGAGTGTTCATCATCACTTAATCCAGAGTTGAAATCAATTTCATCAAAATCATCTACATAAACCCAATGAGAGTTTCCTCTTGCTCGGAGGACGTTAGCACATTCATGTTTATAATGACCAAACCCTTTACATTCATAGCACTGTACATCTTTTAGTTTTTCAGTATCTTGAGGAGTACTCTTTGATGCCATGTACTTTATGAATTTAGGGGGCAACTTTTTATAACCAGGATTAGCATTACTAAATTGTTTCTCTTTACCTTTATCTTTGAAGACTAATTTGCTAAACTTCTTGGTAATATTTCCATAGTTAGAAGAGATCAATTCATACTCATCATCATCACTTCCTACATTATTTGAACCAGTTCCAAGTAGGGCTAAAGCAGGTTGCTTACTGGTCTTACTTAGAAATTCTAGCTTAGATTCTTTCAAAGTGTTCATTAAAGTTTGAAAATCCATATTTGCAAGATCTCTAGACTCATTCATAGCTATTCTTTTGACAGTGAATTTAGTAGACAGGGATCTGAAAGCTTTGTAAACCATGGTTTTATTAGAAATAACAAATCCTAGGTTTTGACACTGGTTAGCAATATCAAGCAGTTTCTCAAAATAGCTATCAATGCTCCCATCTTCACCCATCACCATTTTTTCAAAGTCTTGAAGCGACTTCCTATGTTTAGAGTACCTCACAATCACATCTCCCTCACAATGAAGTTCAAGAATATCCCATGTAGATTTAGTTGTAGTGCAGTTTTGAATAAGTTTAAACATATGATTACCTACCCAGCTGAAAATTGCATTGAGAGCATTTTCATTGAAGTTGTAGAGAGCTATCTTATTGGTTGTCCATTGTCCTTTGGGTTTAGGCACCAGATCAGCATCTCCATCTCTTGGTAAGTAGGGGATGGTGTAGCCTTCCAGATCTGATTCCCAAGCTCTTAGGTCAATGGATTTGATGTGGACCCTGAGTCTGATCTTCCAATATGCATAATTTTTTGTCCTTCCAACACTGGCAGTCTGCTGGTATTGGGGTTGGAGTTGTCCATCTTGACGTATCAACGCTAAACACCGATGAGGTTGGTGCTTGACTCTGATACCAATTGAAACTGTGGATTGTTTGATACGTGACAGTTGTTAATTCTCAATGTTACTTTAACAACGTCAAGAATAACAATGCAGCGGAAAATAAACAACACAAAATTTAAGAAGTGAATATATTAATATTAACTTCCGAGGCGTAGGCAAAATACCACAAGGGTTTAACAAAGATGTTTCTCTCAACTCTCAAGCTCCTCACTCTCGAATTGATCGAACTCAACAAAGTAGAAAAGAATTGCTTTCTTAATTCTAAACCTAGAACTAATTGAACAACTCACAAACTTTGCAAAAGCATGACAACACTCAACAACTCGTGAATAAATCTCTTGGATTATTGGATCTTGTCTCGTGTTTGTCTTGATGTACTTCACACCTATATATAGGTTCTTGACTTGGTCTTCAAGGTGTGTTGCACACGATTTGGTAACTCTTCTAATTTCCTTTTTGGACTCCTCTTCCTTGTTCTCGACGTTCTTCTTGAATAATAGTTCATTTGTTAGTGAACTAACTTAGGAAAGACTCCTTCTTCAAATCAGAACTCAACTTGGAAGTTTCCTAGTTGCGCTCGAACTCTTCCTTCCTTATTTGTTAAGCGGCTAGCTTTAATTAAGGAAACTTTTATTTATGGAAACTTTGAGTGATCAAGCTATGACAAGTTTGTTTCCTGAATAATAATCAAAGACAATCACAACTGTGAAACTAGATTAGTCGAGTGAATAAGGCAAAACAACAAATAAAGATATTCATAATAAGATTGTAAAATAGATTATGTCAGTCAATGTTACTCTAACATTGACCTTCTAACATTGCCAGAATACTTGCACTTTCATAGGCATTTCAATTCATTTAAGATGAGTTACCTAGTTGTCTTATGAACCAAAACGGATATTATACTCTTATTTAAAATAAGGGATAATTCTATCAAACCCCCCAAACTATGGGGTGATTTACCGCACAGGGTCAGAACTTTAATTTTAGCGGCAGTGCCCCCTGAACTTTGGTCGTTTGTGCGATTTACTTTTGTGCGTTTTCCGAACATATTTTTACCGGAACAGTAAGCCACGTGCACAGCACATGTTATAGTTTAAGGGCATTTTTGTCCAAAAAAATTCTTTTAAACTTTGTCGCACCCCAAACTATACTAAGTGTGCGTTTTGCCCCCTGAACTATGAAGTGTGCGATTTGCCCCCTGAACTATTGTTTCTTTTCAAGTTATACCCTTTAACTATATTTCAATTTTCTGAAACGCCCCCTGTACTATATTTTAAATTTCTAATTTAGGCCTTGAATTTTATTAGTTTGGTCATTTATATACAATAAAAAAAACATCATATACCATAAAAAAGGATGACTAAATACACCAATTATACACCATTAGAACATCAAAAATTCAACATCAAAATAACAAAACATCTCAAGCCATAACATCAATTGTTCATACTCCTACATTACAAGAAAAATAAGAACTGTTCATAACAAAATGCAAAATGGGCATCACATTGTTATCCCTCCCAAAATAGATGCTCATAAGGGCTGATTGCCCTTCAAAATCCTGCTCACTGTATTGTTAAGTGCCTTTTTAAGTGCTGTGTCAACTATTCTCTCCACAACACTTGCAGGGTTGCACACTCTATTCACTTTTTCCCTTTTAGATGACTGCAACAAAAACACATGAAAAATAAACAATCATTTTGGGACCTCAACCAATAGATAATGGTATTTCTCACCAAAAACATGCACAAGGCAGTTATTACCTCATACCTAGGGCCAATTTCTTCTGAAGTGGAGGCCCCCTTCTTTTTCAATTCTCCATATCTCTTTTTTACCAGTAAACAAACCAAAGTGGTTGGTTCAGGCAGATAGCAATAACCAAAGATTCAATAATTTGGAAAGCATTTAAATAGGAAATAACCTCAGCAAGTGTTGGCTCCTCTTCCTCTGTTGTGACTTTGGCCTTTTTGGCTTTGTTGTTGACATTTTTCTTGGTCACCTTCTTACCACTAACCTCCTCAACCAGTCTTGCCACTTTCTTCACTTTTCTACTCTGCCTCTCCCTAACTTCCAACCCCTCTTCCTCAGTTACTAACTTTCTTTTAACATTTTTCCTTCTTGGAGCAGGTGGTGAAGAAGTAGCATTGACCTGTACTGTAAACCTTGGGCTTGATCTAGTTGGAGAAAGCTGGCTTGCAATAGGTGGTGGTGAAGGTACTTTGGTCTGGCTTGTGAATCTTGGGCTTGATCTAGATGGGGTAGTAACTGTAGGTCCATCCTGTATGCTAGATACCACCTGATCATCTGCTACACCATCATTTAAATCTGCCATTTGAGGCTCATGATCACCAGCAGCAGCTCCACTTTCTCCATTTGCACCAGAATCCAAATCAACAGGATTCTCTTTGACACCAGAAGCAGCATCATTGGAATCCTTCTTCTTCTTGGCACTCTTTTTTTTCCCTTTCTTAGATGGCTGCAATAAACAATTTAGTTAGTACATGTTATGAGTGTTTATGATCAAATATTAGTTAGCAAAAATCAGTTAATATTTACCTTTGCAGCTTTTGTTGTCTTTGGAGGAATGTCTACTCCAGCAGTAGCCTCAGTGCCTAATATTTCATGCCTCTTTGGACAAGTCCTCTTATTATGCCCAACCTTGTGACAGAACCCACAGTTCATCACCACACCCTTCTTGCTCAATTTCACCCTCTCCCCTTGACTACCCCTCTTCTTCAATTCTTCTAATTCTTCAGGAGGCTTGATCCTGTCATTCTTCTTGGGCCTGCCTGGTAACTTTTCTGGAATGGGTGGAAGGCATGGTGGAAGCTCAGACAATGGCCAATCCTCAGGACCTCTCAAGGTGTGCATGCAATGCTTATAACTCTCATTATAAGCAGAGATCTTGTAACATTCAGCAACATGCTCAGAAGGATCACACTCTTTGAAGTATAAGCCAGCCATGCCATGTGCACAAGGAAGGCCACTAATTTGCCACTTCCTACATGTGCATTCCCTTCTTGCAATGTTACAGTTCATTTGACCATGTGGACTGCTAACTTCAAAGTCATCTGCTCCATTCCAGAATGCCTTACATTCACTGCTCTTCTCATGTGTCTTCTCCAACACCTTTTGAATATTTGGACAAACCTCCCCAATCCACTTAAGTGATAGATCCCTCTTCACATAAGTCCTCTTCATTAAGATAAGCCTGATGTGCTCCAACAAATCAATTATAGGCTTAGGTCTGGCTTCCAAAATCATGGCATTGAAGGACTCACACATGTTGTTGAGCAACACATCACAATTGAACCCTGGCTTGAAGTAGGACCTAGACCAGTACCTTGCAGGCCTCATTGCAAGCCACTTAAAAGCCTCTAAATCCCTCTCCCTTATCTCCTTCATAAACCCCTCAAAGTCATCAACTCTTGTGGACTTTGCAGCCTGCCATAGTAGTGTCTTCAATGGAAGCCCCTTGAAACTTTGCTTAAAATTCCCATACATATGCATAGCACAAAATCTGTGTTGTGCATATGGGAACACACTCTCCACAACATCTATAAGCCCCTTCTGTTTGTCTGATATCACCACATATCCACCACTGTCATCTTCTGTAATATCCAAATCCTTCACAAGCAGATTCATGAACCACATCCATGATTCCCTCTTCTCTTTTTCAACTACAGCATAGGCTATGGGAAACAAGCAGTTGTTGGCATCAATCCCAATAGCACTCAATAGTATCCCACCATAATAGCTCTTCAGATGACACCCATCAAAACACAGTATCTTCCTGCATCCTGCCTTATAACCCTTCTTCAGTTGACCCCAACAAATGTAAAATCTTTTGAATATTGGACCATTCTCTGAAGGCATGGTCTTTATCCTCACAGTGTTGTCAGGGTCACTCCTGACTATCTCAGCTGCATACCTCCACAGAAGTGCATACTGCTTCTTATCATTACCCACACTCAACTGCTTCACCCTACTCTTTGCTCTATACATCTGGAACCTTGTAAACTTGATCTTAGTGTCATTCCTCACCATGTCAACTAATGCAGAAGCAGCCATTCCTGGATTATACTTCAACATCAGCTGATATTTCTCTGCAACCCATGTTGATGTTGCTGCTTTAACAACCTTTTGCCTTTGACATATATGCTTTCCTTTCCATGTCTTCACAATCAAAGTCTTACAGTTGCCCACCTCTGATGCATAAATCATCCAATCACATTTGTCATTTTTGCACTTGATTCTGATCCTGTGCTTGTCATTCTTGACAAATGTGATATCCCTCCCAACCAAAATAGCAAACTCCCTCACTGCTCTTCTGAAAATAGCTGCACTCTGGAAACACAGTCCTGGGTGGATTGAACACAGGATAACCCATGTAATTCCAATGTCCCCTTTTCAGTTTCTCCACAACAGGAGTCTGAGATGGTTGTTGTGCTTGAGTGGAAGGTGGTGGTGGGGTTTGAGTTGGCTGTTCAGTAGGGGGGACTTGATTGTTTTCAGGTTCTGGGACTTCATCTTTTCCAGGTTCTGGGACTTCATCTTTTTTAGCTTCAGGAGCTTGTGTATTCACAGGAGTTTCCTCCTCAAAAACATCTTCTTCATCATATGCAGAGGGCGGAATCCAATGTGCTTCAGTTTCTCCAGCAGCCACATACAAATATTCATCATCTGACCACTCCTCCCCACTATCACTGAAACAATCTGATATATCTGTATCACTCCCAATAGAATTTGCATCATCAGACAGAACTGCTTCTTTATCTTGTATAAGTTCATCCCATAAACCAGCCTTCTCCTCAACCTCATCTTCACCATCAGCTTCCAAATCTTCTCTCAAGTCATCACCATTTTGTTCATCACCAACCTCTTCTTGACCTCTAAAGGTATCATTTGCAACTCCATCAGAAGGTTCCCCATCATCCTCCCACACATTGTATAACTCCCCACCCTCTGTGTACAAATGCACCACTCTGTCCTCATCTAAATACTTATCAAGCTTCAATGTTTCCTCATCCCTCCACAAGTAATCCATAACTGACAAATCATTCTCACCAAACTGACTACAGTAGAACTTGGAATCCTCATCCTTCTTAAAACCAACAGCTTTACTCATTGCAATAATCTCTTGCAGGCTTATCTCTGACACATTGCAATAGTCAATGTGACTAACATCTCCCCCCACATATCTCACAACTCTACTGTGTCTAAACTTGCCACTGTGATGAAGTGTGATAGTGAAATCTTCAGGATCAGTTCCTGCAATAATAATGAAAATATTTGTTAAGTATGTATGATAGGTTATTCACATGCACAAATGCTCAAAAGACTAAGTTATTGAAAAGCATGACAATGATAGAATATGGATGGACCACAACAAGTAAAGCAAAGCAAATCAATACACTAACATAATATTCATCAATTTTTATTAAGGATCAAACCCCAACACTGCACAACCTAATATCCCCTTTTATTCTACTTATAAAAGCACTAAAAAACCCTCAATCCAACAGAAGTAACAATTTGCAGCAACAAAATAAAAAAAAACAATCATTTCGGGACCACTGTTCAAACCCTAGCCCACGTAATAGGAACAAAATGCAAAATTGCAAACATTGACACTTATTATAACATGTTGTGAGTCGTAAGTTACTAATTAAAACCAAAGACTAAGCAAATCGACAAAATTTTTAAGAAATTAGGGTTTCGGTTCGATTTAAACTTACCATAATCGGGATGGTTTCGGCTTTCTGGAAGATCGTCGCTGGATATACGGAGAACCCACACCATTTTAATGATTATAACGCGGAAATTGATCGGAAATTAAGCAAAATTAATTTTTTCGACGAACCCTAAAAATGCCCCCAAATTTGATAGTTGTGTGCTGAGTGTTAGGTTTTGCCCCCTGATGTTTAGAGTTTTTTTTGAAATTTTTTAATGTTATCGGTCTATTTTACCCCTTACGGGTCACGTGAGTATTGCACGTGAGCGAATATTCTAAGAATATTCCGGTAAAAATGTGACCGGTTCACACACTAAACCAACTCGCACAAACGACCAAAGTTCAGGGGGCACTGCCGCTAAAATTAAAGTTCTGACCCTGTGCGGTAAATCACCCCATAGTTTGGGGGGTTTGATAGAATTATCCCTTAAAATAATAAATGTTTCATTTTTCATAACCAAACGTGTTACAATATAGCAGTTACTACGGTTTTTGCCGATTTTGCTGATTTTTAGTAACTACCCGAATTAAGTAAAATTAACCAGTAACGAAATCAAACGCCCCTTATAGTCCATTTAAATTGCATTGCAAGTACAATTGTGATAGGTGAATTGAGTTTAAAAGAACTCCTTCATTATTTCCTATATGATTATATTGGTACTCTAACAAGATGGAGAATAAAGGGTTAAAAATGACTCCAACTAAAGATAAAAGTTGTTTGTTATCTAAAATATAACAAGTACGGTAACCAACCCTTGAATCCATGCACCATTTAAAAATGAAAAAATAAAATCTACAAAATTTAGTACCTTTAAATGAGGTTTACTCCCCAAACCTCTCTTGTAAGGGGTTGAAACATCCCTTATGCTTCTATTATTAGTCATTGCTCAAACAAAATAAAAACATAAATGAAGTTTATATTATCTACTAAAGCTTGCTTGATTATAGATTCAATCGGACAATTTCTTTTTTGGGTAGGCGATTCTATCGGACAATTTAATATTCATAAAGTTCTTTAAAATGATTCTAATTTTTTTTGTCAATATAATCAATGAAACTTCTATTTTATTAAAAGAAACTATAGTGTTTATATGTATGTATTCTCAATTATTCATGCCTAATAAAGTGATACCAATTACTATACGACTAAAAAATCCGGTGATACTCTTTTACAATTTTATTATTTAACCATCTTCAGACACATGCTATATTAGGGATATTCCTTAGTTGATATATTTTAGAATATCTCTTGTAATTATTTTACCATAATTAGTTGTACTTATCTTACCATGTTGTAAAACTATATATAGTGCACCATTGTGATTATAAAATTATCACCATTCATAAATCTTATATGGTATCAGCAGGAAAATTTCTCTAAAGAGAATATTCGATCCATGTCTTCCGGAAACCTTAGCAACGACGACATCACGTTGCTCTCTTCGGAGTCGACGCAGTCCTCCGCCGCCAATGGACTGCCTATTACACGGCCGCCATTGACCCCACCGCTAGGTCCCTCTGGTGATCAACTCGTGCCCATTAGTGCACATACTCACTTTCCCTTGCAATTAACCTTGGGAAATTATCCTTTATGGAGTGCTCAAGTTCACTACCTCTTGTATGGCTTTAACCTTCTTGGTTATGTGGATGGTTTCACCCCGTGCCCTACTCGCACCGACTCTCCAGACTCGATTGCTGCGTTCATTCATTGGACTCGACAAGATGCCCTTATCTTGTCTGCGCTTTTTGAGTTGGTATCCACGGATCTCTCGTCTCTCATCTCCTCTGCGAAGACTTCTACTGCAGCATGGCAAACGTTTCACAACACGTTTGCTAACAAATCTCGTTCCAGGGTTATGCAATTGAAAGAATCCCTCTCCACCATGATAATTGGGACTCGGTCAGTTTCAGAGTCTCTTTGACTAATCAAGAGAAAGATAGATGAACTTGGTATCATTGACCATCGCCTCTCGAATAATGATTTTACACTATTCGTCCTCAACGGTCTTGGTACCCTGCACCGTGATATTGCTGCACAAATTCATGGACGTGACACCCCCTCTCCTTCCCGAAGTTGCACAATCGACTTGTTGCCAATAGAACCTATGTTAAGAGGCTTGAGGCTCAGGCCATAACCTTAGCTGCTACTGCCAATGCCGCCGTATATCAGCCTCCTTATCAAAATCATGGCGGTCGCGGGTCGGGTCCTCAACAATGTGGTCGCTACAATAATCGTGGTAATATGAGCGGTAATTTTTAGCAATCTCGCCCTAACAATTGTCAGGGTTCAAACCGTCCTAACGCCACTTGCTAGATTTGTGGCATCTATGGCCCCGGTGCTAGGACTTGTCGTCAACTTCAGCAACCTCTAGCCAACGTTGCCACCTCGCCTGTTACGGGCCAGTCTGATCGCAACACATGGCTAGTTGATTCTGGCACCTCTCATACCCTCACTTCCGATGTTCAGAACCTCTCAGTCCACTCTGAATACGATGGTACTGATGAAGTTGTTCTTACAGATGGTTCAGGTTTGCCGATTACTCATGTTGGCTCATCGTATTTCAATGTTTCTGATCGCCCGTTTACTCTTACGCCGGTTTTATGCGTTCCTTCTTCTAAGACGAATTTATAATCGATCATCAGTTTGCTTTGCAAAATAATGTTATTCTTGAATTTGATCCTAACCATTTTTTTTTGTAAAAGACCAGGCTACGGGGGCGAGGCTGCTAAGAGGGGAGTGCACTAATGGAGGCTATCATTTTCCTTTACCCTCGCCTCTTGCGACATCTCCTTTGCGAATGTTGGAATTCGAACTGATAGGGCAAATTGGCACTGTCGCTTAGGACACCCATCTGAGGCGATTAGTTGATATATTTTAGAATATCTCTTTATCTTACCATAATAGTTGTACTTATCTTACCATGTTGTAAAACTATATATAGTGCACCCTTGTGATTAATAAAATTATCACCCGGCCATTCATAAATCTTATATGCTAGTCGTCTCGAATAGATTTATTATGCAATGAGAACATTTTTGTTATACCAGTTAGAGCTAGATTTCCTCTCCTCCATCATTGAGGTTATACATATTGTACAAAATTGTTTGTAAATCTAATTGAGAAAAAAAAAGGCGACAAAACATATTTGCAATAAATTTCGTCGTTGATGATTGTACAATATCGACAAACTAGTAGTTTGTTCATATCTACTTTTTGCGATATTTACTGTTTTTTCAGTGGGTGTCCTCATTATCTTGCATTGTTGATGCATGGAGGAATTCTTAAATCTACCCATTAAGTTTGCCCGTTTTCTAAATCTACCCAAAGGAATTTCGGGCTTCAGAAATACCCCGTAACTATAGGTATACCTTGTCAAAAATACCCATTTTCTCTTATTCGCACTATTTCGTCCACGTGGCCGCCAACGCGATAAATTACTAATATGAGGAATTTTTAAATCTACCCATTAAGTTTGCCCGTTTTCTAAATCTACCCAAAAGAATTTCGGGCTTCAGAAATAGCCCGTAACTACAGGTATACCTTGTAAAAAATGCCCATTTTCTCTTATTGGGGGCTTTTTTTTAATATATAAGTGTTGGTTTATTTATATTTTGATTGTTCTGAGTGAAAAACGTTTTTTGGGGTAAAATATAATGACATGGCGCGACGTTTTTACACTTGGAACGACATTTTATCGCGTTGGCAGCCACGTGGACGAAATAGCCCGAATAAGAGAAAATGAGTATTTTTGACAAGGTATACCAATAGTTACGGGGTATGTCTGAAACCCGAAATTCTTTTGGATAGATTTAGAAAACGGACAAACTTAATGGGTAGATTTAAAGATTCCTCCTTGATGAAACGTATTCGCTTCAAGGACTAGTGAAATTCCTTGAGTAGGCTTCAACGCAACTATTGTTTTGGACTTAGGGATTGACATTTTTATTCTCTGAAATAGTGCCTTTTTGCTTGCAGTACTGTTCTTAACTATACCCCCTTGAGTTTTTTCCCTTGTAAATTTGCACCCATTGAGTTAAAGTTATAATTAAACCATGATTTGCCTACTTTTTGGATTTTTCCTCATAAGTGTGAACAGCCTAGCGCTGTACTGAAACTTATAGTCGTCTATTACTCTCCACGCATATTCATTTCTGGTTCAACTAAAAGATCATGATTGTGACAAGTACAACACTAACAGATCCGCTCCCGATCTTACTTCCGAATAACCAATGTACTATTACACATCAACCTTTTCCATGAATGCTGTCGTAACCTCAAACTAGTTGGGGGTCGTTCTAAGTGAAATTTATAAAAATTAAATAATTAAGTACGTTTAGATGAAATATCAAATTCCATATGGTATCATATTTCAGGCCAAAGAGATCGTGAGTTCGAATTCCATCGCCACCCAAGAAAATGAATTGACTAATTTAATAACCTAGACTTATAAATTCTATGATGTAACCAAACGATTGTAACTTATAGTAATCGTGTTTAAGTAACCAAATTGCATGCAACACCAATAATGGCGCGTAGTACAATAATATTGCGTACAATAATTATTCATGGTTGGCCGGGGAAGCGAATACGTTTCATCAACAATGCAAAGATAATGAGGACACCCACTGAAAGAACATGGCTGGGTACTATATTCTTCAGTTCAATTATATATTGCAATAGAACTTGCCTATTCACCATTAGTGGATTTGTTGTACAGAGACGACAATCACATATGTGATTTGTCAAACAAATAAGTTGGTGCTTTTCTGCCATGTAATGGAAACAATCAGTTTTAACCAGGTAAAATAAGTCAAAAACGTGCATACAACTCATGATGCATAACAAATATTATTCTCCCATTGATTATATATATATATATATACAAATTAAAGAATTTATAGCCTCATCATCAATTAACAGAGAGGGCCATGATGACTACAAAATTTGTACTATGGTTCTATTCTACTCTGTTTCTATATGTACAACTAATTACTGAGAATTACACTAAACAAAACATAACAACTTTTAACTAAAAATGGAGTTGTTATGCTCTGTTTAGCACCCTCTTGGCCGTGGCTCTTAAAGGGCAATTTGGACTCACAAAAATACCTACCAAATGCAAATAAGTCTTGAGATCGTGACACGTGGCGACGTTTCCTTTGCTCAAATGTGGACAATTTTTGCTGCTTAGCCTAAGTTCCTTGCCAACCTCGGCATACACCCACTGCGTGTCCTCCACGCGCCGCTGCAGCCACTCGGCCCACCCGGCCGCCTTTTGTTGCGACACTTGTCTCCGGTCGTCTAGGACGAAACCGGGGACTTTGGTGATTGGATCGTCTGAGTTGACAATTCTAAGTACTTTAGTGCCACTTTTTTCGAGCTGAGAACGAAATTTTTTGTTGCCGACTCTCGGGCCACCAAATGACACGACCGTTACTAGTGGCGCGTGTTTGAACGTGGTCGTGATGTCGTGGGCGGTAAGTGTGGCCAGGGCGGCCCCGAGGCTATGGCCTGTCACCGTGATGCTCAATGGCTCGTCCGCGTACTTTGTCAAGATCTTATTGATTTCGTCCCGAATCGAGTCTTGTAAGCTCGGCCTTGTGCTGGTCTTCGACGTGTACAAGCTCAAAAAACCGCTTTGTACCATCGATTGACAGCTGTCTGGCGCCATGTCAACGGGTAGGCACGTCAGTGTGGCGCGTAGGTTTTCTAGCCACTCGAGACACGTGGCGGTGCCTCGGAAAGCGATCACCACGTCACGGCGGCCGAGCCTAGCGATCTCGTCTTTGTCTTGACACACCGCCACATATCCAATCCAGCTGGACTGAGTGGACACCCAGCTTGGAACCCGGTTGGTCCATTCGGGCAACCGGACCCCACATGTGGCGTGGAGACTCTTGGTCACTTTGTAACCCGACTTGTCGAGTCCGCTCTGGCTCAACATCGAGCTTTTCGGGTACACGCACGTGGCGTAATCAGGGGAGGAAGTGTCAAATTCGAAGCATTGATAGGCCGCCTCGACGAACCTACCGTACCTCAATATCTCTTGCCGTAGCCCGTCGTCTAGAGGATCGAGCAAGCCGTCCCAATTCTTGATCCCCTGAAGTTCCTTCCAGTTTTCTTGGAGTTTCGACCCTTTTGCGCAAATCGATTGCCCGCCCTCGGAATTCCACGAGTTCTTGATCGTCAAATTCAATGAATTTGATCCAAGTTTATATGAGTTTGAGAAAGTGGCACATTGTTTTGTTCCATGTAACATGTTGTACGATGATGGATTTAAAACTCCAGTAGTAAGCTTCATACTTGTAATAATAGTATCAGTATATATGTGTGTATGTGTGTCTGAACAAGAAGTGCGGTTGTAATAAGTTTGAGGTTGTTTGTGTTGTAAGATTTTTGACAACACTAGTCTGTCTGTTTATGAATTTTGGCTGCTCACTAATTTATATAGGATTGTGAGTACTTTAGCATTACGTATGGGGAGTGAAAGAGTGTGGAAAGTGGCGGACGGTGCTTAATTCCGATGATGGAAAAATGAAAGGTTCGTTTTTTTTAATAATTAATTTAAATAAAAAGGTTCGTTTGAGTCGTGGGATTTGTGGGGACATCAAAAGTACAACTTGAAATAGTAACTATAAAAACGTTTGCGGATTTGTTTGAATCCCATAGTGATGATATGCGGCAGAGCTAGCTCGAATATACTTATATTAAATTGGACATGTTTCGTTACAAAAAAACTTCTGATACGTGAATTTGTGGTTTACAATAAGTGTTATTCTATTCAGAAAATAATTTGCTAACTTTTTACCTCAGGGAGAACGGAGAATTGACTTATTTTTGTACTTATACTATATTGCATTTCTTTAGCTTGAAATGAGCATACTCGTAAGCGTGACACAGTATTTGAAATAGAGTTAATACTTGATATATAGAGAAAAAAAATATTCAATATGTTGTTGAGAAGAGATAAAAAGAAAGTGTCCGGTTTTATATGCAGATGGAGAAAAGGAAAAGAAAAACAAAACTCGTGTACCTTTTTCAGTTTTTTTTTTTTTTTTTCTTTCATACTTGGGAGGTTTATGCGTCTTTTAATTTTGTTAATTTTCAAGTGATTTTTGCTTTTCGTTTTAAGAATCTCTTTTCGAATAAATACAAGGCTTCCTCTCATACAGCAATATATTAGGAAATGTACATATTCTCTTCGATGCAAAACGAAAAAGAAAAAAGAAAAAGTGAGAGGCTAGTTTTGTCATGTGACATTGTGTCACGTAAGATCTTTCTCTGCTCCTAATCATGAAAAGCCAAGTGTGATTGCAATATAAAACCATTAAATAGAGTCAAAATATTAGAAAGTCGTAGTGTTGGCCGGGAGTTTGAAGATTTTGACTATGCCCCCGAGTACTAGCCAATCAGTACTTCACTACCAGAAATTTTTAAATCTTTCCGACCATAAAAGGACACACGTGCCCTTCACACGACGCGTTCGATAAGAACACCCTTCTACACTTACGTTCAACTGTTAACATCTTCCTTAATAAATTAAATATGCCTTAAAACTGAATGAAGTACAAAAGTTCAAAAATGTTAACATTCTTTCTTATTGAGGGTGTGCTTTTTTTCATTTAAAATTTTGTTATTCTTAAAACTGATTTTTTTTTTTGAATCGTGTAAATAAATAGTACTATGCGTTTGTTCGGGGCAACATGCATTCAAGACGCTATATGTTGGATTGAATTGTGAGTTGACTCATCACGTAGATCATCTGATGCCTAAACTATAAAATTAAACTCTAAGGTCAAACGACCAATCAGGGGGTCTTAACGTGTGATTACACTCGGTAATATCTATGCTACGCTGCTTTTACTACACTGTAATTTCACCATATACCACCTCTCTCCTCACTTCTATTATTTTATCTCTTCTCTCTCGTCTCTCATCTCTCCTTTCACGTAAGTTTTGTATCTTTTTATTTCTATTATTTTATAAATCCAGTCTCCTCTCTCATCTCTAATGTAATTAAATTAAAATTTCTCTTTTTAATAAAGCAACTTAAATTTTTGTAAAATCATTTTTCTTCTTTAATTTGTATAGGATTACTTACGAATTAGGAAACTCAAAAAAACTAATAAAATATATTATATATTCATTATTCATTATCTTTATTTTTTGTGAATAATTAGATATTTCTATATTTGGACTTATCTTCTTTTACATGTCCCTACTTATTAATTCTTTCGTTGCATGTTTATCGACATACCAATAGATCACCATGCACTTTTTTCTCTTTTATTACATATTTGATATTTCGTAGGTACTAGTCCACTATTTGGCAGTTAAATTTTATTTCTTCCAACAAAATTATCAAATTTTGAATTCTTCAACTTGATGATATTTAAATTAAATTTGAACATGTTCATCAAATGAAACAAAAAAGTATAGGTTCGTGGTTTTTGTGTAAGAATAGTATAATTTTGGTATATTGCAAGTATATATAGCAAAAGTACATTGAATAAGTGCAGATCTTTTTATTAACTCAATAAAATGTTTTCGTAATTTTTAATTTAGTTCCTAAACACTCAAAAATGGTAAAAACTTAGGACGAATTATTAAAAATATCCTAAAAGTTTTCTCTTTTTATGAAAATGCCCAAAAACATTTCAAGCTTAAAAAATACCCCATTGTTTTTGATTTTACGTCAAAAGTGCCATTTGACCCTTATTCGGGCTTTTTTGGTTGATGTGGTTGCCACATCGTCACCACACGAAAATGTTTTTGGGCATTTTTATCAAAACGGTAAACATAATGGGTATTTTTAATAATTCGTCCATTATACAATAATAAATTTTTAAAACTACCCTTATAATTTTGAAATTGCTTTTTGCACCTCAAAACATATAAGAAAAGTAAATTCATAATTTTTTTAAATTTTTTATATTTATATCTTAAAAACTAAACTAGTAGTATTTATATTTATATCTTAAATTTATTAATATTAAATTATTTAAGAACCTGATAAAAAAATAGAATTTCATTATTAAACTAGATTTTTGTTAAATTAATAATTATTAAAAAAAACTTCATCTTCCTCAAATGATTAATATTTCAGAAATTGATTTTTTTGCAACAAACCTAATTTATATTTATAATCTAATTTTTTTTGTTACTTAAAAAATATTCAAAATATTAAAAAATAATAGACTCTAACTCATAAAATTATAGAGTAAAGTTTTCCTATTTACAAATTTAATACTAAATATTATAAAGTTTTTCAAAGAAATGTGTATTCAAATGGCATATATTTTCTACCTTAAAAAATTGACATTTACTTTCAGAAAATAAATATTCTCAACATACCTAATTAGTTCTTTTTTAAGCATGATTTTATTAAGCATGATTTTAACATACCTAATTTGAATTTATAGAAGATGGTATTTGCTAAAAAAAATGGCATATGGAGTTATTTACCAATTACAAATAATACAAATGATAGTTTTTAATAATGTTTCGTATTACATAATTATTAACATATAATCAAACTTTAGATCACTATTATCGGGCTTATTATTAATAATGTTTCGTATTACATAATTATTAACATATAAGCCCAACGTTGGATTAACGATCCAAAATTATTGGATAAAGATCCAACAGAAACACTCGTAGTTGGAATAGATTTAGGATATTAGGACGCGCAAGGGGGGGGGGGGGGGGGTTCAAATCTTAAGGACTGGGATGATCTGCTGGGTTGAACCCGACTTTGCTGGAGGAGGTCGAAGTTCAGCCGAGATCAAACAATCTCCGTTCTTTTTTCAACTGAATAGAATAAGTTTAAATGACATATTTTTTTTTCATGCTGGATCTGAGAGTATGTATAGAGCTAAGATTAGTTTCTACAATTACGCCTTAGTTTTTCGGGTACGTCCTTAATTACTAGTTTGCAAATCTTACCGTTCATTGAAGTTAGAGGTCAAAATCATGTTATTTTGTTGAAGGCCAAAGTTGCCGGTGGTCGAATTCAACCTCCGATTGCGTTGGCCTTCATCTTATATATCTTACATTATGTGCAAAACACGCGTTCATGTTAAAATATGCCACATCGGCTCTTGTTATATTTAAAAATTTGTACAATACACACCATTGTCAAAATCTTTTTTTATAGAAGTGAGTTTTTTTTTTTTTTGATCGGCAAAAATAAGTTTTATTAAGAAGAATGAAAGAACATACGAAGAGAAAAAAGAAAAAATTACATGCAATCAAGCGGAAAATTCAACCAATCGAAGGAACTGTACAAAAAGCTTCTTGATCTAGTACTAATCCAACTCTAACTTTTCAACTTGATGAGATCCACCGTCTTGCTAAAGTTCTTTTGAAGTCCCTTAAAAATCACACTGTTTCTCAATTTCCGAATATGCCAAATAGCATAGATCCATGTTGTATACTATTTATTTTTCCCAGGAAACTAGGTCTCTACAACTCTCAGTTAAACTAGGAGACTTTGGTAATTCAGGCTCCACAAAACCTAACAATCTCCCACTTAGAGACTAATGTCATCGTAACCACATCTTCACTCTTCCACATAACAATCCTCTAACAATGGTACCGCCATCTTTGGACTCTTCAAGCACCAAGTCCAGTTGAAGCCATGCAAAGCTTCAACTTCTCTAAGGTCACAACCTTAGTCAACATATCAGCAGGGTTCTCACTTCCCGGAATCTTCACAAGTTGCAAAGTCTTCTTTTCCAAGAGATACCGTATGTAATGATACTTCAACTCAATGTGCTTCGTCCTCGAATGAAACGCCGATTTTTTGGCCAAGAAAATAGCACTCTGACTGTCATTGTATAGAATACTATTTGTTTGCCCTTTTCCCAATTCACCCAAGAAATTCTGCAACCATACCATCTCTTTACTAGCTTCCGTCACCGCTACATATTCAGCTTCTGTAGTAGACAAAGCCACAATCTTCTGTAACTTAGATCCCCATGAAATAGACGTACCACCCAATGTGAAAACATAACCAGTAGTACTCTTTCTTCCATCAAGATCACCCGCCAAATCAGCATCTACATAACCATTCAAGTCCGTGTGTTTTCCCTCAAAACACAATGATCTATCACAAGTACCACGCAAGTACCTAAAGATCCACTTCACTGCTTCCCAGTGTTGCTTTCCCGGACTAGTCATATATCTACTCACAACTCCCACTGCATGCACAATATCTGGTCTTGTACACACCATAGCATACATAAGACTCCCAACTGCTGAAGCATATGGAGTTTTCTTCATCTGTGCATGCTCCAAATCACTAGTAGGTGACTCCCTTTTTGATAATCTAAACTGACTACCTAAAGGAGTGCTTACTGGCTTTGCATCTTGCATACTGAATCTCCTCAACACATTATCAATGTAATCAGACTGCGAAAGATACAACTTACCCGCTACCTTGTCCCGATTTATCCGCATACCCAAGATTTGTTTTGCCTCGCCAAGATCTTTCATGGCAAAACGTTTAGATAGTTGCTTCTTCAACTTGTTCACTTCTTGAACACATGAACCTGCTATCAGCATGTCATTAACATATAACAACAAAATAATGAAGCTACTATCAAACCTCATAAAGTAACAACAATGATCAGCATTGCATCTACCAAAGCCAATCTCATTCATGAAGCTATCAAACTTCATGTACCACTGTCTAGGAGCTTGTTTCAGACCATACAAGCTCTTTTCCAATTTGCAAACTAGCTCAATGTTACCCTCAAGCACATACCCCTCTGGTTGCTGCATGTAAATGTCTTCTTCAAGATCGCCGTGAATTAAAGCTGTCTTCACATCCATCTGTTCTAATAATAAATTCTCCGCTACAACTATGCTTAAGACCATCCTAATAGTCGTCAACTTCACCACGGGAGAAAATATGCCAGTGTAATCAACTCCTTCTTTCTGTTGAAAACCCTTCACAACCAGCCTAGCTTTGTAACGTTTGCTACCATCTGCTTCCTCTTTGATTCTGTAAACCCACTTGTTATGCAACGCCTTTTTCCCCTTTGGAAGCTCAATGAGATCCCGCGTGTTGTTCGACTTCAAGGAATCCATCTCATCATCCATTGCAAGCTCCCACTTGCTCGAATCAACACTTTTCACTGCCTCTGCATAACACTCTGGCTCACCACTATCAGTTAATAACAAATAATGTAAGGCGGGGGAATACCTCTCAGGAGCACGATGTTCCCTACTTGATCTCCTCAAAGTAGGCTCTGGAGTACGTGGTTCTTCCTCATTAGTCACCTCGTTTTCCAGAATCTTGTCTTCACCAGAATTGGAGACATCCAATTCCACAATCTTCGGGTCTTTAACCCGAGTATCAACACCCACAGTGTTTGATGCACCCAATCTGTCTTTGTACAAAACCTCTTCATTAAACACAACATCTCTACTACGAATAACCTTACTATTTTGGTCATCCCAAAACCGATACCCATAATCATCGCCGCCATATCTAATGAATGTACACTTCACAGATTTCGCATCTAACTTGCTCCTAGCAGTAGCATCAATATGAACGTAAGAAACACAACCAAATACTTTAAGGTAAGATAGGTTTACCTCATTCCCTATCCAAGCTTCCTCTGGAATGCCATTTTCCAGTGGAATGGATGGTCCTCGGTTGATCAAGAAAGCCGCAATGTTAACTGCTTCTGCCCAAAACATCTTAGGCAACCCACACTTCAACCTCATGCATCTAGCCCTCTCATTCAAAGTTCTGTTCATACGCTCTGCAACCCCATTCTGTTGCGGTGTTCCTCTAACTGTCTTCTCCATGCGAATGCCATTATCTGCACAATACTTCTTAAACTCTGCAAGTTCATACTCTCCACCATTGTCAGATCTCAGACACTTCACACGCAGACCAGTTTCAGTTTCAACACGTGCTTTCCACTTCTTGAAAACCTCAAACACTTCAGATTTATATTTCAAGAAGTATACCCATAACTTTCTTGTTGCATCATCAATGAAAGTCATGTAATACAAAGCTCCACCGAGAGACATGATAGGGGCTGGTCCCCACAAATCACTGTGCACCAGCTCTAACTTATGTGCCTTTAGAGTTCTGCCACCTTTTGCGAAACTAACCCGTTTCTGTTTTCCAAACACACAGTCCTCACAGAGACCCATATCAACTTTTTTCAGAACCGACAACTTACCCTTCAAACACAGATGCTTCATTCCTTTTTCACTCATGTGGCCTAGTCGACAATGCCATAAATTAGCGTCACTATGTGCTGCAGCAACTCCAATGCTATCATGTTTGATGTCGGTCATATACAGAGTGCCCTTTTTCAAAACCTGAGCTACCACCATAGCTCCTTTGACTATTTTCCAAGCACCTCCACCGAATTTAACATCATAACCGTCATCATCCAACTGCCCTACAACGACCAAATTTCTCTTAAGACCAGGGATGTGCCTCACATTACGCATCATCCAAACGGATCCATTAGGAGATTTAACACGAATATCTCCCTTCCACACAACATCATAAGGAAAATTGCCGCCCATATAGACTCTCCCGCAATACCCAGCAACATAATTCATCATCAAACTTTTGTCAGGACAAGCATGAAACGATGCTCCAGAATCCAGAACCCAAGTCTCTATTGGACTGCATGCGGTCAAAATTAGTGCTTCACCATCATCTTCGGTGGTCACGTTTACTGAGATGTCATCTTTCTTTGGTGCTTGACACTTGTTCTGGTAATGACCCTTTTTCTCGCAGTTCCAACATTCAATGGAACTCTTGTCCTTCGTCGACTTTCTGTTCCTCGACTTCGATCTACCCCGATTCGAATTCGACTTTTTCTTATCTGATCTGCCTCTAATTTCTGTACTCAAAACTGAGCCTGCAGAATTTCCCGACGAGTTATCTGACTCTCTCCTGCGAATTTCTTCACTAACTATCAGATCTCTAACCTCGTCAAACTGCAGCTTTACCCTTCCCGCGGAGGCACTAACAGCCGTTACTGTCCCACTCCAGCTCTCCGGTAAAGAAGACAACAAAATTAGGGCTTTAATTTCATCATCAAACTCGATATTCACATAACTCAGTTGTTGTGTAATTAAACTGAAATCATTCAGATGATCAGACGCCGCAGTTGTCTCTGTCATTTGAAGATGAAACAGACGACGCATCAGATTTACTTTGTTGGCTGCTGATGGCTTCTCGAATATATTTGCCAGAACCTTCAACACACCCTTCGTAGTCGTTTCTTTTACATTGTGAAATGCCACGTTTCGCGACAACGATAACCTCACCGCGCTCATCGCCTTCCTGTCTAGAACCTTCCAGACGTCATCTTTCATGTCTGCCGGTTTATCATTCAGAGGTTTTCAGAGATCCTTGCTGTACAAGTAATCCTCAATCTGCATCCTCCAAAACCCGTAATCAGACCCATCAAACTTCTCGATTGATTTCCCTGCTTCCATCATAACTGCTCCCACTGAACCTGATGCTCTCGATACCACTTGTTGCGCAACAATACGATAAACATAAAATCATACATAAACGAAAAGCAAGAAAATACACGTTATTTGTTTACCCAGTTCGTTGCCTACATCTGGGGGCGATACCAAGCCAGGATTTTCACTATGTGTTATGTTGTAGGGTTACAACTACAAGAGAGGCTATTTATAATAAGAACACACTCGTAATATTAGGCAACTTCTTATATTAGGCAACTCCTAATTATAGAATTACTCAAACTCTGCAATTCCCAGGAAACTAGGTCTCTACAACTCTCAGTTAAACTAGGAAACTTTGGTAATTCAGGCTCCACAAAACCTAACAATCTCCCACTTGGAGACTAAGAGCCCCACATCGGAAATATAAACGAGTTGAACTGGGTTTATAGGATTTGAAAAATCTCAATTGGTATGAGACCTTTTGGGAGTTGGACCCAAAAGTAAAACCATGAGGGCTTAGGCCCAAAGTGGACAATATCATACCAATGTGGAGATTCCAGTTCCTAACAACGAGTATCAGAGCTAGTACTCCCGATCCGTGTGGGTGTCCCAGGAGTGAACAGATAGGAGGTGAGCTCTAACTTAAGGAGATGATCACAGGTGGTGAGGCATAGGGTTGAGGGGAGGCTCGGAGATCCTTTGTTCAAGGGAAGAGAAAAAAGTTTATTGGCCAAGAACAATATACCGGGAGAAAAACTGAAGAAGGAGACGAAGTCCCAGTCACGTGATGCGCACGTAGGGACAATTCGATGGTCCTTTGTTTGAGGGGAGGATTGTTGGGGCAAACAAGAGCCCCACATCGGAAATATAAAGGAGTTGAACTGGGTTTATAGGATTGGAGAAATCTCATTTGGTATGAGGCCTTTTGGGAGTTGGACCCAAAAGTAAAACCATTAGGGCTTAGGCCCAAAGTGGACAATATCATACCAATGTGGAGATTCCAATTCCTAACATTAGGAGTAGTGTTTCCACCAATGATGGAGAGCATTTTGTACCCCGAACCGACCGAATAATTCATGGAATTGTCCCATTTCCAAACCCACCGATCAACTTGTTGTGTTAAAGGTACAACTCATTGGATAACATTTAGAAGATGATGAAACAAATCATGTTCCCATGAGAAAAAATTCCTTCTCTAGTTCCACTTCCATTGCCATTCCCCATTAATACATTGCCTTTTATGTGCAATTAAAACCTCATTATCCATCACAATTACATAAAGTCTTGGATATCGAGCACTAAGAGCTTCATTATTTATCCAAGTATCTTCCCAAAACTTTGTAGCACCCCCATTGCCAATCACTTTATAAATTCCCTCATCAAGAATCTTTAAAGGACGAATAATTAAATTTGCCCCTTAATTTTTTTTTAAAGTTAATATGCCCTTTTTTTTCGGGGCTTATTTTTATGCCTCATATCTTTTAAAAAGTCCACTAAAATTGCCTACGTGACTGTACGAAATTGTACTTTGCACCCCAAAATAAATTGCACTTTGTACCTTAAAATATTTTGAGGTGCAAAATGCAATTTATGTTGGGGGTGCAAAGTACAATTTTGTACTGCCACGTAGGCAATTTTGGCCCGAATAAGGGCCGATGGCATTTTTGAAAGCTTTTTTTAAACATACGGGGCATTTTGGCAAGGCCCGAAAAATGGGCATTTTAACTTTTTAAAAAAAGTTAACTGGCATTTCTAATATTCCGTCCATCTTTAAATTATCTTGAGTGTCGCAGAGTTGGTTTAGATCTCTCCACCAAATTAAAGAAGAATTGTGCATGTTGGTAGTTGGATTTAAAAAAAGACCATTTACATCCCTTCCATTTGGAGAAAATAATTCTCTTTCACAATGATTCATCACGTTGGAGTAGCTTCCATTTTCACTTGAACAAAAGAGCAATGTTAAATAGGTCAAGTTTTCGCACACTTAGTCCCACATCTCTTTTCTCTTTGCAAATAGTGTCCCATTTCACCCATAAAATATTTTTATTATCTTCTCCTCTGCCCCAAAAAATCTCCTTTGAAGACTAGTTAGAATCGAAATTACCTTCTTAGGGTCTTTAAAAATAGAGATGAGGTAAACTAGGAGCCCAACAAAGATTGAATTGAGGATCACAAGCTTTCCGTCAAATGAGTGAAACTTGCCATTGGGGGCATTCAACTTCTTTTTAAATAGGTCAAAGATCGGCTTTCAAGTCTTAATTCTCTGAGGGTTAGCTCCAATCGGTAATCCAAGGTATTTGATAGGTAGCTTTTCAATCTTGCAGTTCAATGCACCTGTGAAAGAAGAAAGAGTGTCATCGTCAATAAAAAATCCAAGCAGACTACTTTTGGTAAAATTAACTTTGAGGCCAGAAATCAGTTCAAAGAGCCTAAGAATGCATTTCAGAGCCCAAACGTTT
The DNA here is from genome assembly GCA_948329865.1 of Linaria vulgaris. Lineage (NCBI taxonomy): Eukaryota > Viridiplantae > Streptophyta > Magnoliopsida > Lamiales > Plantaginaceae > Linaria > Linaria vulgaris. The sequence continues at coordinate 115,173,530 of OX415250.1, read as the reverse complement.
TCCCTTGAACCATAAAAAAAAACTAATGTGTCAGCTGCATATTGGATATGCTAGATCTCTATGTTATCATGCCCAATCCTGACACTCGATAAAAGACGAAGATGGATCAATTTTTTGATAAATCCACTTAGTCCTTCTGCAATAATTAGAAGTAACAGAGGGGAGAGTGGGTCCCCTTGCCTAAGAGCTCGGGTGCATTTGAACTCATCAGTCGGGCACCCATTAACCAAGACTGAAATAGAAGAGGAACTCAAACGCTCTTTGATCCATCCCCGCCATTTACTATTAAAACCTATCAACTCCATCGTTCGATCAAGAAAACCCCAATTGACACAATCGAATGCCTTTTCAAAGTCAACCTTGAATGAAATACTTCTATTTTTTCTTTCTTTTTATATCGTCAAAGATTTCATTTGTTGAGAGAATACTGTCAGTTATAAATCGACCCTTCAAAAATGCAGATTGCTCACTAGAAATAACTTTGCCTATTTGCCAAAATCTTTGGAAGAATTTTGTATGCGCTGCTGATCAACGAGATTAGTCTGTATTTGGTCAAAGACTGAGGATTATGCTTCTTCGGGATAAGTGTGATGAACGTTGAATTAAGCCCTTTGACAATCATGCTGTGGGTGTGAAATTCTATTAAAAATCTGCACAAGTCCGCTTTAATCGTTTCCCAATAATCTCGAACGAATTTCATTGTAAAACCATTTGGCCCCAGTGATTTGCACTGTCGCTAGCCCATATGGTCTCCTTAATCTTAACTCAGTGAAAGGAGTTGTAAGAGATTCACTGTCTTCATTTGTTAGTTTATCAAATTGGAGGTCAGGCATTTTTGGCCTATCGAACATAATTTCTTTAAAAACTTCTTCAAAATGCTTCTTGATAATGCTTCTCAGTTCCCCTTTGTCCTCAATCCATCTCCCACCACTTTTTAGCCCATTAATCTCGTTTTCCTCAAGTTCAGACTATGATGAAAAAGTTTAGTGTTTCTATCTCTTTCTTTTAGCCATTTAATTTTTGCCCTTTGAAAATTAAACGCCTCCTTTGAGTTAAGCAAGCTCCATAGAGGATTCATGGCTTCGCTCTTTAATTTGATATCAATGTCTGTTAGTGCAGCGACATCACTTTTGTTGTCAATCTCAGCATTTGTCTTTTTCAATTGGGTAATCTTCAAGTCGACATCGCCAAAATTCTCACTATTCCAAGTTTTTGCTGCCTTCTTCACAACTTTAAGTTTCTCCTTTACCATGAAGCCTCCCATCTCGGCTTGTTCGAATCCTCCTTCACAATCTTAGCAAATTCTTTATTTTTCAGCCAATGGTTTAGAATCCTGAATGGTTTAGGGGCCCAGTCTTGGATATGATTCACAAGAAGAATTGGCCTATGGTCTGAAATTGTTCTTTCTAAACCTTTCTGAATAAAGTTACCCCATTGCACCATCCAATCATTGGTAATAAGGATTCTGTCAATCCTACTACATGATGAGCCATTTGATTTATACCATGTAAACTTGCAACATGCCATTGATAGATCCAAAAGCTCCATATTAGCAATGAAGTCGCCAAATTCAGCAATCTCATTTGTGACCCCTCTAAAAGGAGTCTTCCCTTTTCCCTCATGAGGATGAGTGACAGCGTTAAAATCCCCTAAAACGCACCCAAGATATCCTCCAATTTGTTCTTTGAGATTTACAAGTGACAAGCAAAAATCTAATTTCTCAGTTAAGGAGCAAGGCGAGTAAACATTAATAATATGATGCTTAATTCTGCAATTTACCCAATATCCAGACAAAAGGACAAAACTATTCCCAATACGAGAGCTCTCTAAGGTAAAACTTTCTTTACGCCATATAGTAAGGATTCCTCCAGCCTTATTAACTGCTGCATTTGAAACCTAGTCGCAATTTGCGTCACCCCAGATAGATTGAATAAGATTACGGTCGACCGCCTCCGCCTTAGTTTCTTGAAGGCACAAAATATCCACATTAAATTTTCTAACAAGACTTCTCACTTCACTTTTTTTTATTCTCCCTCCGATACCTCTAACATTCATAGAAATGATCCTCATTATATTGATTAACTGATGTGCCCGTAACCTCCCCCTGCTATAGAAGTGAGTATTTTGCGTTATCGTACATATGGAGAAATTTGTCTATTTGTTTTTTGCATTTTAACATAATAGAACTCTGAACTCATACAAATGGTGATTAGAAGAGGTATAATGTGTCTATTTACATTTGTCGTATCAAAAGAGTAGAAATTTATTATGATCTATTATTTAAGAAATTTGGTATTATTAGTGACTCCTTACGACAAATAACCAAGCGACTAATATGTGTAATGATTAATTTTCATCTCTTACTCCTCAGTATATTATATAATTTCTCATCATATATGCGCGTGGTAACTAGTGAGCCCCCCATGGTATTTGTATGTGTATATTGTTCCCAAATATCTCTGCCATCAAATTATGACGAGGTAATTAATGTATATAGGTCATAGGAAATGTTAAAACTAAACACGATAATATATATATATATATATATATATATATATGGACGAAATATTAAAAAACGCCCGCTAACTTTATAAAAAAAGTTAAAATGCCCGATTTTTTCGGGCCTTGCAAAAATGTCATGTTGTTTTTAAAAATCTTTCAAAAATGCTCGATGCCCTTATTCGGGCTAAAAATGCCTACGTGGCGGTACAGTGGCTGCCACGTCAATAAACTGCCCCGCCACATCATATTTTCAGTTTAAAAATGTTTTTCAGACAAACTCTTTTAATTTTAAATATTGTATTTGCACCCCAAAATAAATTGCACTTTGCACCCTAATATATATAAATATATTAATAGTAGTAAAGATATAAATATATATATATATAACTATTTTGTAATAAACAAATGTATATATATATATGTTAATAATAATAAAGATATAAACATATATAACTATTTTGTATAAATAATAAATATATATAATAATAATCATTTATATATAAATAATAATAATAAACATTTTAACAATGTGTATAAAAAAAAAAAAATCATCATCTTCACCACCACCACTAACTGCCCCCCCCCCCCCCTCGCCGGTCGCGACCACCACCACGTGCAACACCATCACCACCACTAACTGCCCTCCCCTCCCCCCCCACCCGCCGGTCGTGACCACCACCACCTGTAACACCATCACCACCATCTTCATCACACCACTAACTGCCACCCCTCCTCGCTGCCGGTCGCGACCACCACCACCTGCAACACCATCACCACCATCTTCATCACCACCACCATGACCTGCAACACCACCACCACTCAATTTTTGGGGAAAATTGAACCAATGATGGTGGTGGTGGTATTGTGGCCGGCGATTTGGGGGAGGGGGGGAGGGGGTGGGTACGAGCTACACAAATTTTTTTGTTTTTTTTTTGTTTTTCCTTTGTTTTAAATTTATTATTTGTTGAAAATTAAGTTTATTAAACCTTTTCAGATAAACTTTCTTTTATTACTTTATTATATATTTTATGATTTAGATACTATATAATAAAATTAAATCAATTTTTGAATTAAGATTTAAGTTTTTATATATGTTTTTACTTTTACAAATAGTTATATATATATACATGTGTTTTATTTTTATAAATGGTTATATATATATATATATTATGGTGCAAAGTGCAATTTATTTCTACACAATTTTTTTTGGTTTTTTTTTTGTTTTTCCTTTGTTTTAAATTTATTATTTGTTGAAAATTAAGTTTATTAAACCTTTCCAGATAAACTTTCTTTTATTACTTTATTATATATTTTATGATTTAGATACTATATAATAAAATTAAATCAATTTTTGAATTAAGATTTAAGTTTTTATATATGTTTTTACTTTTACAAATAGTTATATATATATGTTTGTTATTGTTTTTATATATATGTGTTTTATTTTTATAAATGGTTATATATATATATATATATTAGGGTGCAAAGTGCAATTTATTTTGGGTGCAAATACAATATTTAAAATTAGAAGGATTTCTTTAAAAAATATCTTTGGCTGAAAAATATGACGTGGCGGAGCACCTATTGACGTAGAAGCCACTGTATCGCCACGTAGGCAGTTTTAGTCAGAATAATGGCATCGGGCATTTTTGAAAGTTTTTTTTTAGAAAATACATGACAGTTTTGCAAATCCCGAAAAAACGGGCATTTTAACTTTTTTTTTAAAGTTAGCGGGCATTTTTAATATTTCGTCCTATATATATATATATATATATATATATATTTCTAGCCAAATTCTACATAAAAACCGGATCATGGAGTATCAATCTTTTTGTCGTACCAAAGGGTTATATCTTGGAATCAAGAACCTTCGACTATGCCATCAACATTTTAGGATAATGACGAATGCAGATAATGATAATATTAGAAATAATAAATTTTCAAGTCATAATATATAAATTGGAGCATATTCCATATTCTGGACACCAATATCTAAGGGATTAAATAGTGAAACTTTTTGTCACCCGGACTCGCAGAACCTTCAGCATTCCCTTTGCTTTTCTTGCATGGAATATGACAATTAGTAATTTACTGCTTTTTTGTATGATAAACGCTTAAAAATTCCAGTTTATCAAATCCGGGTGGCATTGGGCGGCCATCAAATTTAATTAATAGTCACAAAAAGAGAATATATGTGAACTATGAGTTATTTGGAAAATTCTTGCTAAAATTAAACATATCCATAAAACCTGGATCACGTGATCACAATGTGGTAATGCATGTATTTTGAGTTTTCTTTCCGTAAATTAACAAAAAGAACTTCTAAATTCTAATTCAAACTTAAAACTAAAACTTTATTTGGTTCTAAGTTCTAACAGTGAAATAATTAGCTGAAAATTTATCAGAATTTAAGAAATCAGTAAAGAAAGTATGCTAGTCCTAAATAGCATCATAATTAATGTCAAATCATATAATTTACAAAAATTACAGACACTGATCCTCAATGTCAACATAAACTTCGATAATTCAAATAAAATCAATCTCCAATATTAATGACCGGACTAATTAATCTTCTACCAAAAAACAGCTTGAAATTAATCGATTATATTAGAATCAGTGTTTTTAGAATCGGACTGGTCATAGATCCGGTAACTCTACTGGTTACTAGTTTCAGTGGTTCAACCGGTTCAATTACCGGTTGGACCGGTATTACCAATATTTATTTTTATTTTTATAATGCATATTCATTAATATTTATTACAAAATTTACATAAAACAGAAGTTTTTTCTTTTAGAGTATAATCCACATTTTTGTAGTCAAATTTTATATTTTATTTAATTTTTCATTTGAAATTTAGAAGAGGAAAATTGTGAGGAAATAAGCATAAAACATAACTTAAGAAAAGATGTTTAAAAAATTACACATCGCTAATTCTTAGAGTTTAAATAATAAATGTATCCTATAATATTTTTAAGATCATATTAGGAAATATAAGCTACAAAACACGAATTTAATATAAATCTGTAGTTATGGTGCTCTTATTTTAAGTATGAAATCAAAGATATATATTCAGAATTGAAATTGTAAAATCAATGCCTTATATACGTTGGTTTGAGATTTTGTGACTCATGCATGAATACAAAAGAATTGAAAAGGATTTTATTAGTTAGATTTACCAACTTTAAGCCACTAATTATATTAAGCCCACAATTAATAATTATGTTAGTGAATTAAGGAAAGGAAATCTGTTGTCGTTAGTTGTTGATTATGTCAAATCACACATAAATCTTATCATGCATTATTTAAGAATGTGAATCAATTATTATTAGAAAGTAACTACTTCTTAGGGAGAACAATTCGTATAATTAACACAGATTACTCTTATTACTCAAATTTCTATCATTATCTGACTTTTAATGCTGCACATATATGGATAATTACGGGAATTCAAACTTCCGGAGGAAATTAACAATTATTGAACGTTTTTTCCGAATTTATTTTTTTTAGAAACGAGTGGCACGCCGGCCAGAGGTTACGGATTCGCCTGGTTTTTGCCCGGGTCACAGCGGTTCAGCCCGCTCTTGTTAATGAACCGCTTTTAGGGAACACCCAGACCGGCCGGTCTGATTCGATTTTGACAACACTAATTAGAATAGAAAATATAACAAAACGATGAAAAGAGCATATTATATTGTTCCTAAATGTCATCATAAAATTTAATAAATGACATAAGAAAATTATTGAACGGGTCCGGAATGTGATCATATGAACTTTATGAATTTTCATAAAATCCAATCTGGATACAAATGACCCGGCCAACCTTTTTCCAAAAATTCCAACGTTGAAAATTAAATGATGGCCAAAAAATGAGAAAAAGGAATGCGAAAAGGTAAGTTTTGATTACTTTGAACCTACCCATCTGACCTAATTCTTTCTAAGATTGAATGAGAGGATAAGCTAGCAGCCATGGAAGTTAGCAGTTTATTAAGTGCACTTTTAGCTTTTAGGGAAATTTCCTAATTCAAATTTAGCGATCAAATATAGTTGTAGTTCCACCCGCAAAGAATTGCAATTTTGTCAAAATTTGCTTTGCGTGACCCTATTAATTTCTTGTTTAAATTTCCCGAGATTAGAAGATAATTTGGAATAACTTGTAAAAGATTAATCACAATACAATAAAGTAATATATCGGCATAAGTACGAGAATCTGCGGTCTATGTGGAATCCCTATTCAATTTATCTACCACGTCAACTAGCCATTTGGACTGTTGACCAGACTTTAGTTTCCGCCACGTGTACAAGATTTTTGCCGGCCAGGTGAATATTGTTTCGGAATGTTTTACTAGTCTCTGTCAGGAGAAAATTATAGACTATATGTTCTGTCATGTTACATGCATGAAATATTTTATGAATGAATTAAAAACTCTCCCCCCGGCCTGTCTCGGTTGTTTCACACTTCCCCAAATTAAAATCCTTGAAACGCCTCTCTCTAGATTAAGTTTTTAGGAAGCATACACCCTATTATTTAGAGCATCTCATAAGCAAAAAATGTCTTTTAGTCTCAAATTATTGAGCTTACATCGGATCGGAGAACAATTTAATTTTGTGTATTTAATACTTTTGTTAAGCATTATTGAGTTCTATTAAGTGTTTTAATCCGTAATTTAAAAAACTAATGGTAATTATTGACTCTTACGAAATAAAAACTAATGTCATGTTTTATGGATTTTGATGAAATTTTGTATTCATTCTCTTTAGTATTGGTTATAAAATGACTACGACACGTTTTCGGAAATACTTTGAAACCTTTTCACTATTTGATCCACCAAAATATATATTATGCGAAATCAAAACTTCAATATATGAATAAACATCTCATGTAGTTGTAATCATACGACAAAAATATATGGTAGGAATCTTGACTTGGTATCATTCCCGAAGGTAGTCATAGACGAATTAGGTAAACGAATTTCTATATCTTTTTGTTCTTCATTGTTTATGATTTTCAGTTACTCGTAATGCTGCAACCCTTGTGAAGGCATAATCGATAGAGGATTCGAGGCAAGACTTGTAGTAAATTAAAAGCAAAACTGGAAACAAAATGACGCACAAAAATAACGTGAAAACAACATTAAAATAGTGAAAAGTGTTCATAACCTACCTTAAGACACAGAGTGAGGCAAAATTGACTTGAGTATTAGTTTTGATAAGCTAAAATCAATACGGCCATGGCAAAAAGATCGACGAATGTGGCTGGTACAAGTGCACAAAATGTCCAAACCACTCATAAGAAATTACTTCAAAATTATCAAGAATCCGCAGTTTACTTTGCCTCCATATACGATAAGAGTTGGGGAGCCTTATGATGGATGTGCCATAATATAACACTTGGCAATATGCTATTATCATCATGAATATAGGCTGAAAATGATAATCCCGAGCGATGTTAGGTTGTTGTCAACGTTGACAAATATATTAATAATTGAACATAATTTCAACCTCAATTCGACATATGTTTCGACACTGCATTATAGAAGATTTGGTAATCATTTGTTTCGAATTTATAGGCACATATAATACCCTTAAAAGATCAGAAAAGGATATGTCATTTTACTTTTCACATTTGAGCTCCCAAGATTCCTATCAAATTTAATATAGCTCTCTTGTCTAATTCGACAAGTCCATACTGAATTTGACAGAGAGTCATTGGTCTCAAAATTTCTTAAAATATCACCTTGCTGAATTAAGCATTGGAAGGCATTTGTTGGGCTATCTCCCGCCTCACACACATATCATGATTGGTGCAAGTGTACCCGAACAAAAATTGTTTTAAGACTTTAATTATAGTATTCGAATCAGTTTGGCATGAAGTGCAGTTAATCAATTATTATTTATATTCACTACAAGAATGACCGTTCTTTTCCAGCTGAAAAAGGGTGACAACATTGCGGTCGCAACGCTTTGATGGGACCATTTCCCGCCTGAGGGCGACCGATTATCACCCTAATTTTCGGTCCAATTGGGCCAAAGGTAACGACCGCATTGCGGTCGGTACTCGAGGAGGTATTTCTATAAATACCTCCCCTTTTTCTCTCATTTTTCACACCATTTTCTCTCTCTCCTCTCCTTTCTTGCGACCACCCCTCCCTCTTTTGCCACCGGAGTTCCGTCGCAAACCCGATTTTTGTAAGTTTTTTTCTTTTTCTAGATTTATGTTTTATGGTTAATGTTTTAATAGTAATTTTATACGTAAAATTGTTAGTTTAGCATCTAAGCATTGTTTATGTCTTTATGTATTGTTAGAAATTGTAGAATTGTTAACATTTAAACATCGTTTTTGTCTTTAACTATGAAATGACTATATTTTTAAAAAATCGATTTATAAATTAAAAATCATGATGCTTTTAGGAAATTTCGATAACTTAGAAATGATGATACTTATAGGAATCTATGTTTAGGGAATCTCTACAATTTAGTATCTATAATAAATTTCTTCTAACTTAGATTTGTACGGTTTTAAGTTTTTTTTTTTTTTTCCGATTTATGCATGTCGTATATGTATTGATTTATAATAATGTATTTTTGTAAAAATATTATTATAGCTTTATAAAATGTTTCGTATACTATAATTTGTGTGATTTTATATTGTTTTTATATTAGTTTAGTTAGTTGCATTGAAAGTTATTATGTGTATGCCTTAAGGAATTGGTGTTAGATCTCCTAGAACAGTTAGTTTTTATAACATCGTCCATGCCTTTAGAAAATTTATATAACTTAATAGTGATTAAATTCTAGGTCACCTTTTTATTTTGAAACAATTTAACTTAGAAATTTTGACTTAATACGTAGTATATAGTCGACGACATGTCAAACGATCCTCCACGCTCGTCGCGTTTGACTGGCGCAGATTGCCCCTCAAAGAGAGGATGTGGCGGCGAACGGAGTGCCGGTCCTCGCCTCCGAATATTTCATTCAGGTACTACACCGCCCACTCGTGTCAAGGCCCCCGCCACTTTTCAGCCTCGTGATCCATTCGAGCCACCCGTCTAGACCCAGACTCGTGGGTGTCAGGGTGGATCAAATGGAGGTACTGCACCTGAGGCAATCATTTCACATCGATTAGATGATCAACACGTAGGATAGATGCCCCGTACATCGTCCGAATTGAGGCGTAGTGAACATAGGCCACCATTTGCTGAGTCAACCGAAGCTGGACCGAGTAGTATGCCGACAGAGTCCGCCAGAGTAGGACCATCTACAGGCACGCAACAGGTTCCTGATAGGGGCCCATCTAGAAGAGTTTCGGTATCACCGGACGCTAGAGGTCATCGTCCAATTTATTTGGATGAGCATGGACTTTTTGTGGATGGGCGTAGGATTTCGACAACTATTACAGAGATTATCAGGAGCTTTATAAGGACATGTGTTCCCACATGTGGTGCTCTCGAGCAGACGATTAGAGACTCGATATGGATTATATTTACAGTGAGAAGTTATTATTTATATAAGTATTTTATTTAACGAAGTGTACTTAATATTTTAAAACCAAGTCTGAAAATATAAAAACCTTAATTATTTACAATCTACATACAATATTCGTCAAGATGGCTGGCGTAAGGCATAGCCTACGAGGAGAAGGCTAGAAAAAGGTATAAGGAGCTGGTACACAACGCAAAGACGAACTAATATGCGAGGAAGGATGATCCGAAGTGTGCGGGTCGTCCGAAGATTGGGCGGATGAACGACAAGTTGGGGAGGGATTTTGTACATCAGTGGGAGTTAGAGGGTCATAGGCAGCGATTCGAGAGAGAACATAAGAACATGAGAAGAGGGGAGACCCTTCAGCAGCACCCTCGTGCATATCCCATTCATTTTAGTAGGTCCATCAACTACACGGAGACTCGTCTTAGGATGGTATGTCTTAAATAATTTGTCATATACGCATAAGTTTTGTCTTAAATTTATAAAGCTTAACGTACATTTTATTGTAATATGTAGATGCTCGCAAACATTCTTCGGGAGACCCCGCCTCGACGCGATGATGCGTACAATTTTTAGCATACACATATGCCAGATGATCTGCCGCCTAGAGCTCGACGTGGCCATATTTGACTGGACCTCACGTATAGGGCTATCTATGTAAGTATTATCAAATTTTTACTTGTAATCTATCTACCGATTTCTATATTAACTTATGCATTATTATTTTAATACTAATTATTAATCAAATGAATATGAGACTTAAATAGCCTTGATGACTGAGAGGTATGAGGCGGATCGGGCTAAATGGCTTTTTATTGATTCCAAGTTGTGGGAGAGAGCGTCCGAAGGAGTGAAAGAGGAGAAGGTTGCGGGCTTGCCTTCAAAATCATCTCCAGATACTTTTGGTATCCAACTGAGGAAAGTGCCAGACTTGACTGATGGCTACATTGCAAGCTTGGAGTCAGAAAACCGTCATCTTAGGACCACTACTGATCATAGAGTTGACGTCCTACTGCATCACATCAAATGCTTGACCCATCACATTATCGATGCGACACGTACTCATCCTACTTCAGTTTCTAATGGATTCATGGTAGCATCCTGTAGAGCCTACATGAGTTCCATGCCGATTCCCCCGCCCCTACTCCCGCCGCACGTACATGATCTATTTGCTCCCAATTGTTCGAATGCACCGATGTATGCGCTTGAGTATGGGGATAATGACGATGAGGCTGATGGTTTGGCTGAGATTGACGGGGATACTCTTGATGGTGAGGCTGATGATATTGGTGTTGATGACGATGGTGGCGATGATGGTGGAGGCTCCATTTCGAGTACCTTCGAATTTACTGATGAGGATTATGCTGACTAGTAATATTAGTTGTTGTTTTATATTTTGTAGTGAAGTTGTGTTTAAGTAGACTTCATGTAATTTAGTTCCAACTGCGTACTCATAGCGTAGTTAAGTTATGATAATGGATATGTTGTTGTAACTTATTTATGTTTTTGTAATATATTTATGTTTATGTAGATTTAATGTAATTAATTGTGCCTTTTTCTATTGCTATTTTTGTTGTAGTTATACGATTGCTCGTTTCAATTGCACTTGACAACATTGCATACATAAAAGAATTTGAAACCAACAATCTTTCGCGCTACATATACAAACTATAATCTGAATCTGGCTACCAAACTCCAATCTCACGGTACTCATACTATCATCTGACTCTAAGTCCCTCGCGTCATCGTCCTCTTCCTCTATGTCAACATTATCCCCCTCCTCTGAACTTCCTTCTTCAACCACCTGAAATTGCCCACCTGCTAATTGGATATCCATATGGAATGAGGAATTGTCGGCACATAAATTCAACCCTTCATATTCATCCTCCAGTAGCTCTTGGTAATCCATTCTCGATTGGGCCTCGTTTGAATCGATCATTGATGACATACAGATTATGTGCCTGACAGGAATGGTAGATACAACCAACCATCCTCTACGACCCGGACGGTCCGTCGTCTTATTTGGGTGGCAAATAACATTCACTAGGCATTAGCTACCGCAGTACGGTCACAATGAATTTTCATGGGCTTTTGCAACCGCATTTGGCGGAAAATTTTGAAATTTCCAAAAATCTGAATTTGTTGCGATCGCATCATGCGGTCACAAATGACCCTAAAATTGGCGGTTTTCGAGGGAAAATCCAAAATATGCGAAAATTCAAAAATTTCACCCTAAATTTTTTCTAGATCTCCAAACACTATTATTTCTTCAATAAACATCAAACACTTCATTTTCCCACACCCTCAAAATCTTCAAGCTATGTATTTATTCACAAATCCAAATACATATATATTTCTTTTTGTTCAAATAAACACCTTTTCTGTCATATCTACAATTTCTTCAAAATTATTTGGCCTACAAACATTTTCTTTGTTTTCTCAACGCAAGAATTTAGAATTTTAAAAAAACATTCCGATAATTTTTTTTAATTATGTTAAATGTTATTTGCAACCGCAACGCAGCCGTTAATACCTTGAATATTATTAGTCACCGCATCGCGGTTGCAAAAAACTTGAAGAGCGTTAGCTACCGCCCCGCGGTTTCAATTGCTTCGAAGCTTATTCACTACAAGATTGAGGCGGTTTTTGCGACCGCCCCATCGTGACTGCCTGGGGGTCATGAGGCTTCTGTTGCTGCCTCGCGACCGCCCGATGGTCTTGAGGCTTCTGTGGCTGCCTCGCGACCACCCGATGGTCACTGCATTATTCATGACCACCAGGTGGTCGCGAGGCATTCGTGACCGCCGAGTGGTCGCAATGCTTGACCTTTCGTGACCGTTGGGCGGACCGGCGATCGCGACACCCATTTTTGACCGCTGGGTGATCATGACACTCCTTGTTGACCACCTGTCGGTCGCAAATGAGGGTTATTCGTGACCGCCTGGCGGTCGTGAATACTATTCATTTTCAAATTGATGTATTTCAGATGATTTAAGGTGCCGCGTTGTGTGTTTAATTGATATTAGTCTAAGCATAAGGTTTTATTGGAAATCCAAACATTATTTAAAGGGGACTGTGCGTTTTGAAGTTTCTAACTTGATTTGGCAAAAGATCGTTTTATATATATATATATATATATATATATGAGTGTCGGTTACAAGTATGTGATCTAGCAATACAACGAGTCTATCTCAAATCAGACCTACACTACGTGTCTCGTGTAGGCTTGGTCCGGAACACCTCGGACCCAACGCTTCGATGCTCGGATGGGAGTGGAATATCGGTAAATAGATCGAATGGACGTCGGTGATCGCCTTCGATGTGATGTCGAGGATGACCCCCGATGTGAGATCGGTGATGAGGTGGTATGACGTGTCACATGCGTGTATTGTAGTTACGATATCGAATGATATAGCGAAAGTAACATCGGTGATGTATTTCGATATGACGAGTGGTAGCTGAGGGATAATAATTGCTTGTTTTGGGATCTGGGCACCGCGTATTTATAGACCTCGGGATCCGGGGACCACAGTAACATATCGGTGATGATTACCGATATGATATCGAAAGTTATCCCCGATATGCTCCAAAATGGGTCTGGTTTGGGTATGGCCCAATATGCGGGAAATGCCCATATCATGTAGTCCCCCAATTTGGGGATTCTTATCTTAGAGATAAGGATTCGCAAATTTAATTTAAAATTTCTGGGTTACCTGTACCCTTTGTCCCGCCAGTTCAAATGACGGAGATCAAACTTGTGGGGAGTGCACTTGTGATGAACGCCGAGTTTGAGGTCCTCGTTTGAATTCTAGTTCCCTTGGTATCTGGGTTCCTTGAAAATTGTGATGGGGTTTCCGGGGCTGTTGTTATATTCTCGCGGCTCTTCACGTAGTAGGGTAAGATGTCGGGTTTTAGCTTCGACATGATGTCGAAATTCATATTCGATATGATGTCAGCCCCCATGTCCTTTATCTATACATCGAATATTAGTACCGATGTGAGATCAAAACTGTGTTTCGATCTAGTATCTCCGATATCTATAACTTGTCGGGAAAGTGAAAACCCACTTTGGCTTTTAGCGAAATTTCATTGTCCCTTCGAAAGAAACATCGAATTTGACTTCCGATATAGAATCCGACCTCGATTTCGATATCAAATTCGATACCATTTTCGATATCTTGTTTGATTTTGATTTGCATCCTTTAGTGCGTTAATATGTCGTTAGTCAGGGACAGTGTTGGCGCAGGTTCGCCCGAGATGGATTTCGGAGAGGGTGGAATGGAGTTCTCCGAAAATGAGATGTTTGGGCCTGATCAATTGACTGGCGAACAGGGTGGTACTGAATTTTCTGCTCCGCCTGAGGCTGCCGGTCCTAATGTGGACGAATGGGGCTTTGAGGTCAGTCCCCCAAAATATAGGACCTCAGAGAAATATGAGGATATGACGTCTTGTGTTCATCATCATGCTGGTTATTATTCTGACAAGTATGACATTCCCGAGGGGTATAAGGTCATATTCCCCAGTGCGGATCAACGAATGCATACTCCACCAAAAGGCTGCATTACTGTCAGTGCCAAGCACTTCAAGAACGGGTTGCGCTTCCCGATTGATCCTGCGGTTAGTGCTATTATAGCAAGTATTGGGGTCTGCTTGGGACAGCTATCCCCCAATTCTCTGGGCTACATTGTAGCTTTCATTTGTGTTATGAGGGCGTTGGGTGCCCCTTGTGGAGCTAACGAGTTCTGGGCGCTCTTCAGTGTTATGGTCAATAGGAAGGGTGGTGATAGAGGGTTTTTCTGTGTGCGAGCCCGGACGGGGCTTAGGTTCGTGCACTATACTCAATCTAGCTACGGACTTGGAAATAAGTGCGAGTATATGTACATCCAGGAGAGGACGGCTGGTGAGTTTGATGCGCATCCTAGCGTGTAGTGTGAAGACACCAGATATGAGAGACGAGTCGATGTCGGCCCTACTGCACACAGTCTCGGGTTTCTGAGGAAGTTGATTAACCATCCATACGACGGTACCCTGCGTTGTAGTGACGTAGTTTTGCGAGCAAGTGGGATATCTCCCGTGCGGTATAACGGTCCCTCTACGCTTGGTAAGTGTTATATTTTTGGAAATTGATATTTTCCCCTTGATTTATTTCCTGATCCTCTCTTTTGTGTGTTTCACAACCGAGCTGGTGGAGTATTGTAGTCTGGATGCGATAGCTGAACGTAGACAGCCGGGGGCCGAAATCGCTACGGATGACGCCCCTCCACTCGTCAAGAAGAGGGGTCGTGAGGGCGTGCACAAGAATGCGAAGAAATCTGTGCCCTCCTCGAGTGAAAATACCGCCGGGGTGGGTAATACTTCGCAATCTCAATCTGACGTTGGTGTTGGGACGTCCATGGGGCGAAAGAGAAGGAAAGAAGATGGTAGTTCAAGTGGCGATCACAGTGGTCTCTTTCGCTCTGTAAGTAGTCTTTATGCCATTCACTGTGTATTTGCTTTGGGTTTTCAATTGATTGAGCGATCAAGTCCTTATTGTGGACGTGCAGGTGGCTGGTTTTTTGAAAGGTTTCTTGACGATGGCCATTAAAGGTCAAGCGGATCACGCCGAGTCGCTCCGAGTTACCAATGGTTTGCTCGAGAAACTGGGCGAATACGATCATGTTGCCGTTATACAGCTCCAGCATGAGAGAAATGAGGCCATGGATATTTTGAAGGCCAGCGAGAATAATGTGGGAGCCCTGTTAGATGACAATAAGAGGTTGATCGGAGAGCTTAATGAGTCTCGACTTATCGCTGGTCAAGAAGCATCTCGTCGGGAGGTCCTTGAAGCTGAGGTCACAATTCTGAAGGACCAATTAGCCAGGCTGAAAGGAACATGCGATGCATGACGCTGAGCAAAAGACAACTGACCAGTGCGGCCAAACAGTTCCTTTTGAGTCGGTCGTATAAGATGATATGTGCTGAGCGGGGCTTGCTGGAACGGGAGGAAGCCAAGGCCTCTGTCATAGGTCAAATCCAGTTGGACGGTGGTTTCAAGGATGGTTACGACCCTTCGGCCATAAACCCATTGAAGGGGCCGGACGAGGAATTTCCCGAGGATTCCGATGATGATGACGAAGATCTAGAACCGGAGGCAGAGTACTACGAGATCGTCGAGCAGAAGAGTTTGGCGTTAATACACATCAAAGGGGCCCCTCGTTATCCTGGTTGAGATTCTAGGAGTTTGTATTTTTTTCTTTCGGCGCAGTTGCCTCCAGTAATATGATTCCTGGTTTTACCTGTTAATTCAATCGATCTTTTCTGCGTGTCCTGATATATATTTGTTCATACATAATCCATGGTGTGATTGCTCGTGTTACTGTTGGTTCTCCTTGTTATGTCACCTGTCGGTCATACCGTATTATGTCGAGTAATCATGGTTATCGCATGAAGGTGCCTCTGTTTCTGTTTTTTAACGTACAACCCGCTGTCACAGGGGAACCGTTGCTGTTGTCCTATTTGTTGTCGACCCTGTTATTACAGGGAATTTTTCTTGAATCGACCCCGTTATCACCTGGAATTTTTTCTTGAACCGACTCCGTTATCACAGAAAATGTCTTCTTGAGTTTTATCACAGGGAATTTTTTCTTGAACAGACCCTGTTATCACAGGGAATTTTTTCTTGAATTGGCCCCGTTATCACATGAAATTTCTTCTTGGACTGGCCCCGTTATCACAAGGAATTTTTTCTTGAATCGACCACGTTATCACAGGGGATTTTTCTTGAATTGGCCCCGTTATCAAAGGGAATTTCTTCTTGGACTGGCCCCGTTATCACAGGGATTTTTTTCTTGAATCGACCCCGTTATCACGGGGGATTTTTCTTGAATTGGCCCCGTTATCAAAGGGAATTTCTTCTTGGACTGGCCCCATTATCACAGGGAATTTTTTTTTGAATCGACCCCGTTATCACAGGGGATTTTTCTTGAATTGGCCCCGTTATCACAGGGAATTGTTTCTTGAATTGGCCCCGTTATCACATGGGATATTTTGTGGGTAGGAATGCGTCCCGTTATCACAGGGATCCCACTACCGTTGAATTGTTTTTGATCGACCCCGTTATCACATGGGATATTTTTGTGGGTAGGGATGCGTCCCGTTATCACAGGGATCCAACTACCGTCGAATTGTTTTTGATCGACCCCGTTATCACAGGGGATATTTTTGTGGGTAGGGATGTGTCCCGTTATCACAGGGATCCCACTACCGTTGAATTGTTTTTGATCGACCCCGTTATAACATGGGATATTTTTGTGGGTAGGGATGCATCCCGTTATCACAGGGATCCCACTACCGTTGAATTGTTTTTGATCGACCCCGTTATCACATGGGATATTTTTGTGGATAGGGATGCGTCCCGTTATCACAGGGATCCCACTACCGTTGAATTGTTTTTGATCGACCCCGTTATCACAGGGGATATTTTTGTGTTGTGGGCGAGGCTTTCCGTTGTCTTTTTGATTATGTCTCTTGGTGACTCTGTCGTCATTGAATATGTAGGTCATTAAGCCCTGTAAAACAGCATAGACAAGAAAAAATTTCAATGTAAACGCTAATACGAAAGCACAAAATGATGTGCCTGTGTTATCTGCGGGATGTTCCCACAATGTGGAAATATCAGTTCATACGAGAAACAGTGTTTTCATTGTGCTCCATCGCGCCTGTTGTACCCGTTTGTACCTGTTGTACCTGTTTGAATAGAACATATAGAATAATCTGGGGCAATGCCCCCTGAATCACCCTTTTAATATACTCTATGTCCTTTTCGGACATAGTAATGGGCGATCCTTTGAGCCATGTACCTGTAAGAGGGAGATGTGCTAAACATATATCTAGGGGAACATTCCCCAATTCCTTGTGCCATTTTCGGCACTTCTATAATGTCCGCTTAGGACATATCCCTGCATGAAATATGAGATTACGCCAAGCAACAAATAAAAAGGTAATAAAGGATAACGGTCGAAGGCTGGGGAAACCTAACCCGCCTACGTATCCCGTTGAGTGGGGAATCAGACCGGCGTAGTCCCCCCTGTTTGAAGTTACATGCCGACCCACGAAGGGCAAAAGAAGAGATAGCGGTCGAGGGCTAGGTAAACCTAACCCGCCTACGTATCCCGTTGAGTGGGGAATCAGACCGGCGTAGTTCCCCCTGTTTTAAGTTTACAGACCAACCTACGATGGGGCAATGTTTCAAATGTTCAAGCGTAATTTAAAAACTACTGAAATCTAAAATTTTTTTCTGTGTTCGTCATGGTGATCACTCCATAGCTTGCCGCTCCTGACTCGGTCCGATCTCTTCTTCCTCCGCTTCTCTAATTCTTGGCAACGTAAGAGAAGTGATGTAGCAGAACCAAGCTTCCTTCTGGTTGGCGACCACTTCTCCGACCCCTCTTCCTCCTGGGAATTTCATCTCTGATGGAATGTGGATACCACTGTTCTTATCGCATTCAGGGCCGATCTGCCGATTATAACGTTGTATGCAAATGGTTGGTCCACGATTGTGTATTGAACATTAATAGTTCGCATGCGCGGTTCTTGTCCGAATGATGTGGGAAGGTTCACTTGCCCTAGGGGAATTGTCTCTGCTCCACCAAATCCTACCAGTGGCGTACGGACCTGTTCGACTGCGTGGTGTCCGATCGCCATTTTCTCCAAAGCATGCGCAAACATAATGTTGGTGGAGTTGCCGTTGTCTATGAGTACCTTGTGTACATCGTAGTTAGTGATATCAAGCTGAACAACCAGGGGGCAATCGAGCTCGCCTGCCTGGACGGCCTCGGGGCTGAGGTCCAAGAGGTCCCTGCTGGAAAACGTGATAACCTCGTATGGGAGCTCCTCGATCAACGTTGTAAATCCAACGAATCAGTCCTCGTTTAATCCGCGAGTTATCTTCTTCCTCTGATTGGTGGAACCCGCTCCTGCGGTCCCACCGCTTATCACATTGATGACCCCCCTCGAAGGCGCACTAGTTATCGCATTGTCCGTTCTCTTGGTTCATCGTACTGCCCGCTCGCCTTAACAAATTCTATCAATCTTCCATCCTTACTCTCGATCTCATCCTTCAGGTCATAGCAGTCGTTCGTGTCATGGCCTTTTTGGCGGTGATACTCGCAGTAGCGTCTAGATTTCTTGGTGAAATCCGTCTCCTTGATTTTTCGGGGTACACTTAGCCAATTCCTGTTTTACGCAACGACAAAGATAGTGCGAATGTCGCGATTGAGGGGTGTATATCTCTTTGGGGACATGTCTCTTCCTCCCCTGTTCTTGTTCCATAGCTCTCTACCCCTTTCCCGGCCGGATTCCTGGGGTCTAAATTTAGCTGCCATCATCGCATCTTCATAGATCACAGTATGCGCCAATTCGTTTATCCGATTGATGGTAGGTTCTGCGAGCTTGAACAACTCTTTGGCGAATCTGTTGTGCGTCGTTGCCCTGAACAGGGTCTGCATCACTTGTCCCCCGTAGGGGTTGTCCACCTTCAGTAACTCCTCATTGAATCTGCTCATGAATTCGCCGAGATTTTCTCTCTCTTTCTGTTTCAACGCTTCCAGATGGTACATGCTTGTCTTCGTTCGTTTCTGACTGGAAAAGTGGTTCTCCAATCTCTCCTTCATCTGCTCGAAGCTTGAAATAGATCTTACTTCGATTCAATCAAACCAGTCTAATGCTGCTCCAATCAGTGTTGTCGCCATTATTTTTGCCTTAATACCCTCGGAAAAATCTTGTAGGTTCAAGAGACTCTCCACGGCGTGGATGTGACCCATCGGGTCACTCCTCCCATCATATGGTTTTATGGTTGGAATCTTGTCTCCTCTGTGCAGTACCTCTGCCTCTATCTCATATGAAAATGGGGTCCTAGTGCAACCCTTCCCATGACTCTGAGTCACCTTCCTTGCTAACTCCGCCCTCTCGCGGTCTAGCTGTTCCATCCTCCTTGAAATTACTCGCAGTATCTCTGCACCCTCATTTTTTGAACCATTCATCTCGGCGCGGTCGCGACCACGTTCCATTCTCCGGACTACTTATGCCCTCTCACGGTCCAACCGTTCCACCTTCCTCACTAGCTTCCGATCTAGGGTCCCGGGGTCCTGTCTCTCCGCCCTGTCGTGAGCAGTGGGGGATATCTCTCTGAAGAAGTCCCCCATGTCCTCATGTTCATCGCATCCTTGCCTTGCCCTTCTCTCATCCGCTCCGGATTCAGTGGGCCTCGCCCGGATGTCCTTTGCCCTTTGCTTCACTAGACGTGGGAGCAAGGTCTCCAATGTGGACTTCAGCGCTACTCTCACAGTGGCGTTGATCTGAGCTTGCATCTCTGGGGTTATAGCGGCGGGATGGACGGTGCTTTGTCCCGCGGGCATTGTCTCCTCCTGGCCGGGAAAATCCGTATTTGGCGTTTGGGTCATTGGAATGTCAGATACGTGGTTCTCGATGGGCGGGCCATTATTCTCGGGTTCTGCCGCACTTGGTGCAACAAGGGTCGGATCTGTATTTGCGGCTCGTAACGGCCTCCCGGGCCCGCGCCTTCGTTGCACTTGTGGTGGAGGGAGCTCCATCTCGACTCGAGCCACTGTCTGTTCTCGGTCAGTCGGGTGTTGTGGGGTTTGCGTGTTCTCCATCCTGGCGCTCCTAGTCACCACTCCGCTAAGTTCGGATCGGGTCCTCCTTCCTTTCATCTCGGCGTCCTTGTCTGGGAACTGGTGTTCCCACAGACAGCGCCACTGATTTGGCAATAGATCATTATATATATATATGCGAGTGTCGGTTACAAGTATGTGATCTAGCAATACAACGAGTCTATCTCAAATCACACCTACACTACGTGTCTCGTGTAGGCTTGGTCCGGAACACCTCGGACCCAACGCTTCGATGCTCGGATGGGAGTGGAATATCGGTAAATAGATCGAATGGACGTCGGTGATTGCCTTCGATGTGATGTCGAGGATGACCCCCGATGTGAGATCGGTGATGAGGTGGTATGACGTGTCACATGCGTGTGTTGTAGTCACGATATCGAATGAGATATCGAAAGTAACATCGGTGATGTATTTCGATATGACGAGTGGTAGCTGAGGGATAATAATTGCTTGTTTTGGGATCCGGACACCGCGTATTTATAGACCTCGGGATCCGGGGACCACAGTAACATATCGGTGATGATTACCGATATGACATCGAAAGTTATCCCCGATATGCTCCAAAATAGGCCTGGTTTGGGCCTGACCCAATATGCGGGAAATGTCCATATCATAACTATTTTGAACGACAACGATCGTAATGCCGAGATACACACACACACACACACACACACATATATATATATATATACACGTAATATTTTAGATGATCTACTAATTGATCCTCATAATGATATATATTTATTAATATACTTAAAATAATAATAAATACCGACTATAACTACTAGGTGTAAATAATGATTAGTTGTAGAACATAAAGTAGGTTCATCGTTAATAACTCGCTCTATCTCATTCAATCTACTATTTTATAACTCAATTACTAGTTTTGTAATCATTTATTACTTCAATTCGCATGTAATAATGAGGGTTGTTGCTAATAATCACAAACACATAGAGATCGTTCCATAAAATTACGATTTTAAAGTATGAATGTTATTCGCGACAACCCGATGGTCATGAAAACTTGCATTCGCGACCCCCGGACGGTCATCATACGCACCTCGCAATCGCATGGTGGTCACAAATGCTAGTATTCGCGGCCCTCTGGCAGTCACGAATAATATTCATCCTTTAAATCGATGTATTTCAGATTAGTTGAGGTGCCGCGTTGTTTGTTTAGTTGATAATTACCTTAATAATAGTTAAAACAATCATAATTACAAGATTTTATTGCAAATCCAAACATTATATATAGGGGACGGTCTATTTTAAGATTCTAACTGTTTTGAATGACAACGATCATAATGCCTAGATATATATATATATATATATATATATATATATAAGTAATATTTTAGATGATCTACTAATTGAATCCCTTAATGATATCTATACTTAAATTTGTGACGTAAAGCATAATTACAAATAACAATTAGGTGTATATGATGATTAGTTATAGAGCATATAAAATAGGTTCATCGTTAATAGCTCGCTCAATGACATTCAATCTACAATTTGATAACTCAATTACTAGATTTGTAATAATGTACTACTTCAATTCACATGTAATGTTGAGGTTTGTTGCTAAATTCACAAACAAATCGAGATCGTTCGATAAAATCACAATTTGAAGGATGATTATTATTCGGGACCGCCGGGCGGTCGCCATATATGCTCATATCGCGACCGTCTGGCGGTCACGAATGCTAGTATTCGCGACTGCCAGGCGGTCGTGAATAATATCCATCCTTCAAATTGATGTATTTCAGATGATTTGAGGTGCCACGTTGTTTGTTTAGTTAATAATTAACCTAATAATAGTTAAAACAACCATAATTACAAGGTTTTATTGCAAATCCAAATATTAAATACAGGGGACGGTCCGTTATGAAGATTCTAACTATTTTAATGATAAAGATCGTAATGCACATATATATATGAGAAAAATGCAAAACTATACCCACTCTATAGACCTTTTTGCAGAACTATACCCAACGTTTAAAAAGTTGCAAAACTATACCCAACCTTTGCATTTAGTTCGTAACTATACCTAACGTTTATTTCCGTCGCAAAAACGTCATATATCGACGATATGACGTCATATTCCGTTTTGGTTGAGGGCAAAATAGACATTTCACAAATTTATACATAAAAAACATTAAATTTAAAATATATCATTTTTTATTATTAAAATAATAAAAAAACAAAAAACAAAAAAAATTAAAACTTCATTTCCTCAACCCGAACCCCCCCCCCCCCACCAGATCGGAAACCCCCCCCCCCACCACAATCAATTTGACGCCACCACCACCGCGATCGCGGTGATGGTGGCGGTGGCGTCGATTTGACGCCACCACCACCGCGATTTGAAGTGGTGGTGGCGTCAAATCGACACCGCCACTGGTGCAGTGATGGCGGCGTCAAATCGACGCCTCCACCACTGCAGCGGTGGCCGCGTCAAATCGACACCGCTGCGATTTTGACGCGACGGGGTGGAGGCGGGGTAGGGGTAGGGGGAGGTGGGGGTCGGGGATGAGGGGGCGCGGGGGGTGGGGGGTGTGTCGGGGTAGGGTGGGGAGGTTTTTCTTTTTTTTGTTTTCTTTTTCAATAATAAATTTATATATATTAAGGAATGTATAAAGGAATTAAATTTATTGTTTTTAAGATATATGTTTTCAATAATATATGTTAAGATATGCTTTTTTTAAGGAATATATTTTAGGAATATATGTTAAGATATATGTTAAGATATATGTTAAGGTATGTTTTTAAGATATATGTTTTCAATAATATATGTTAAGATATACTTTTTTATATATTTATATATATTAAAGAATTAAATATATTATTGTTTATAATATATAAAGATATACTTGTTTTTATATATTTATAAAGATTTTTTTTAATATATAAAGATATACTTTTAAGAAATAATGGTTTAATCATTTGATTTAATATAATAATAGGTGAAATAATGATTTTGTTTTTTATAAATTAGAAGTGTAGTACCGATTTTGCCCCTGTAAATGGCCGGAATTAAACGTTAGGTATAGTTACGAACTAAATGCAAAGTTTGGGTATAGTTTTGCAACTTTTTAAACGTTGGGTATAGTTCCGCAAAAAGGCCTATATGTTGGGTATAGTTTTGCATTTCTCTCTCTCTCTCTCTCTCTCTCTCTCTCTCTCTCTCTCTCTCTCTCTCTCTCTCTCTCTCTCTCTCTCTCTCTCTCTATATATATATATATATATATATATATATAGATGATCCACTAATTGATCCTCATAATGATATATATACTTAAATTTGTGATGGAAAACATAATAACAAATAACAACTATAACAAATAGATTTATATAATGATTAGTTATAAAACATAAAAATAGGTTCAACGTAAATAACTCGCTTAGTCACATTCAATCTACTATATGATAACTCAATTACTAGGTTTGAAATCATTTATTACTTCAATTGACATGTTATAATGAGATTTGTTGTCAAAAATCACAAACACATCGAGATCCTTCCATAAAAATAAGATTTGAAGGATGAATATTATTCGTGACCACCCGACGGTCGCGAATACTAGCATTCGTGACCGTTAGACGGTCGCAACGGTGGCTTCGTGACCACTTGACGGTCACAAATGTTTTGAAATTCAAATTTCAATCTATCCGTGATCGCTGGGCGGTCGCGAATGACCCTGAAATAGGCGGGATTCAAGGGGGAAATTTGATTTTTTTCGAAAATTAAAAAATTTACCTAAATATTGTATATACACACTACTCTTCCCTCTAATTTTCAATACTCTCCATAAAAAATCCAACACAAACACTCTTCTCTTCTTTTCTTTTTCGAAATTCAAAACAAAAATCACCGAGTACAAACTTTCTCTTCTTTTCTTTTCTTTTCCCAAATCCAAAACAAGAATCATCCAACACAAACTTTCTCTTCTCTTCTTTTTTTTCCCCCAAAATTCAAAACAATAATCACCCAACACTAAACACTGTTCTCTTTTTTTCTTTTCCCAAATCTAAAAAAAAAATAAAAATTCTTTTAATAATAAAATCCAAAACACAATCAATCCAACTCTTCTTGATTTTTTCCCAAATTCAAAGAAGAGACACCAGCTCATTTATTTTATCTTTTATTTGTTTTTTATTCATCTATTTTTGTTTCTTCATCTTTATTTATATCTTTTCATTTATTAATACCTTCATTTCATTTCATTTTGTTACTTTTCATTCATTATTTTCTTTGTTTTGTTCTTATATGTCTTTGTTGCCCATATTAAAACATAATTTCTAAAAAAACAACAACATTTCAGTGAATTACCAGATTTTTTTTTATTTTGATACAGATTATTAGCGATCGCCAAATAATATTCATACCATTCGTGCCGTCGGGTGGTCACAACATATGAATATTATTTATGACATTCGGGTGGTCACGACATATGAATATTATTTGTGACCGCCGAGCAGTCCTCGCGATCGCCTGGCAGTCACGGATGACCCAGATAACATCTGCGACCGCTAGGCGGTTGCAATTAGTTTATGTGACCGCCCGGCGGTCGCGGATGAGCCATGACCAAGCTCATCCGCTAACGGCTCTTAGCTACCGCTGAGGGGTCGCAAATAGTCATCTGCGACCGCCCAGGCCTCATCCGCGACCGCCCCGGCGGTCGCAGATAAGGCTGTAATCTTGTAGTGATTAGCCATCGCACGTCGGTGGCTAAATATTACGACTGTTTTTTGCGACAACATCGCGGTCATAACTTATTAATGACCACATTCGAATCACAACTTTTATAAGCGACCACATTGCGATCGCAAAAAGTATGATCGCGTTGCGGTCACAACTGATATTAGCGACCGCGGTCCATCCGAATAGACCGGTTGCGAACGCCTTCTGGTTGTTAAACATGTAGCGACCAAGGCAACTACAACCAGAACGTTGCGATGTTGCGACTGAAATGCGGTCGCTAAAGGGTCTTTAGCCACCGCAGATTGGTCATTAGCGACCGAATTTGCGATCGCTTATGGCCATTTCTGATGTAGTGCATTCCGCGTCTGTGCCCAAAACAAACAGAACATGTGGTCAATGTGGTATTTATGCACTGTCGTTAACTAAGAACTAACATACTTTAATCCCATTCATATACCAGAAAAAATTGAAATCGGGTGGAATGTTTGTGAACTTTTTCTAAATGCATGTTTAGCAAACAACAAAGAAACAATGATGGCAGGGTTCAGTTGGATGGCCAAGAGATACCAAGAAGTACGCATTCTCGATATTTAGGCTTCATACTACATATGGATGGAGAGTTAGACATTGATGTCAACCACCACATCCAAGCTGGATCGACAAAGTGGAAGAGTGCAACAGAGATCCTGTGCGATCGTAACTTTCCTTTAAAGTTTAAAAGAAAGTTCTATCGTATGACTATTAAACCTGTTTTGCTTTATGGCTCCGAGTGCTGGGCTATTAAGCAAAGTCATGCATAGAAAATGAACGTTACAGAGATACTCATGGTCCGGTGGATGTGTGGTAACACCAGGAGAGATAAGATGCGCAGTGAAGATATTCGGCATAAATTGGGTATGGCAGCCATCGACGAGAAAATGCGAGAAACTCGTTTAAGATGGTTTGGGCATGTTAAACGCAGACCCATAGATGCACCGGTACAACGAGTTGAAGATCTCGACTTAGGACAGACAGCTAGAGCTCGTGGGAGACCAAAAAAGACGTGGATGGGGGGCATACGGAACGACATGAAGCTAAAAGATCTAAATGAAGACATGCTCGTCAACCGAAATATATGGAGGCAGAAGATTCATGTTCAGGACTCGACGTGATTCATTCATGGTTTATATAGCATACCTCAATTTAATTGGGATTACTGTATTGGATGTTGTTGTTGATTGGTTTCTAATCAATTCATATATTTTTCTAATCAATTCATATGCTAATATATATGTAGTAACTGCAGTGACGTTGCATGTAAGATCATCACAACTCAACACGTCCATTTACGTCTAATTATTAGTGTAGTCTTTGATGATTTTCAAAGCCTCCTTGACATCTTAGGAAATTATTGATTTTCATGGTAGTTTCTTTGTGTTGTTTGATGAATAAACCGGAGCTGAGTCAATAACGGACAAGTGTACACTAGCATTACTTAATGTTATTAAGAAACTAAAAGGTAATCAAGAGAATGTAATATTCATTTTATAAAAGTTTCAAATCTCAATGGAAATGAGTCTACGTAAATATTGGTGTGCTTATTCGATACATGGGATTTGTAACCTTAGATTGTTCGCGGCGCAATGATCAGTTTTATTTAGGCAAAATGTAGGTACTTTTTGTATTACCACCTTCAACAGAGAAATGCCCTTTATTCTGATGATCAAGTAACTTCCCGGAAAGATGTAGTTAGATGCGAGTTACACTAGCGTGTGCGCATGCATAAAAATTGCAAAACAAAAGGATGAATAAAACAAACAAATTAAGCGAAGAATTTATTGGGTTTGAGACCAAACTACGGAAATTAATGTAACTAACGTAAATTTTTTATTTATTTTTTCGGAAAAAAGGAATATATTGCAAGAAGGGAGCATATGAAATACTCCAACACTACAAGAAAACATGGTCAATAGGGACCGAAATGCGGTCCCTATTGACCCCCCATGCGGTCCCTGAAGGACAATAGGGACCGCATTTGAGTCGCTACTGCGCGGTCCCTATTGACCTCGGTCGATTGACATAGGGACCGCAAGTAAGCCGCTGATGAGGGTCATTAGGGACCGAAAAATCAGCGACCACTTTCCGATCCCTGATGAGTTAATAGCAATAGAGACCGCCTTCCGGTCCCTATTGCCTTAAAAATTAGGGACCGTGAGGCGGTCCCTATTATTTTTCATGAAGTAGCGACTGCTTTTAAGTCGCTATCTCTTGAAATAAAATAGGGACCGTCGTGCAGTCCCTATTGATTGAGTATTAGGGACCTAAAGGCGGTCCCCCAATGTTTATAATAGGGACCGGAATGCGGTCCCTAATAACAAAAAAAGGGACCGCAATTCGGTCCCTACTAATATTCATATAGTATCTATGAATATTAGTGGGGACCGAATTGCGGTCCCTATTGACCCCCCAGAAAAAAAAACAAAAAAAAAAACAATAATATTCCAGATTTAATCCAGAATATTTTATTTTTTTTTTGTAAAATTATGATTTTAACAAGATCAAAATAATAAAATAATAAAGAAAAAGTTAATATAATGACATGAAAGTATTAATGAATGTAAAAAGATGAATAAAATGACTAATAATAGAAAATAAAATATGAATGAAAACAAAAAAATGAATGAATAAAACAACAAGTGAAGGGAAAGGTAAGAAAAGAAAGTGTAGATCCAAAATAAAGAAAGTGAAAGAAAAGAAACAAAATAAAGATTGTGTTGGTGATTTGTTTTTTAGATTTGTGTTTGTGAAAAGAAGAAAAGTTTTTGTGTTGGGTGATTTATGGAGAAAATAAGATAGTATGTTTGTGTTGAAAAATAAGATAGTGTTTTTGTGTTGGTGTTTTTTTGGAGATAATGAAATGAGATGTGTAAGAGTAGTGAGTATATATAGAGGGGAGGGTGAAATTTTCAAATTTTCGCCAAATTTAAATTTCCCGCCTAAAATTTTCGCCAAAATTTCAAATTTTTGGATTCAGTGACCGCATTTAGGTCACTAATAAAAAGTAAGGGCCGGATTTAGGTCACTAAATTTTTGTAGTGACTGCAGTGCGGTCCAT
Source organism: Linaria vulgaris (assembly GCA_948329865.1). Lineage (NCBI taxonomy): Eukaryota > Viridiplantae > Streptophyta > Magnoliopsida > Lamiales > Plantaginaceae > Linaria > Linaria vulgaris. The sequence goes on along the minus strand of OX415250.1, from coordinate 115,145,076 downwards.
GTTGCTATTTTAGGGACCTAAGTGCGGTCTCTAATAATATTCATCGATTTTAAAGTATAAATATTAGTAGGGATCGCAATACGCTCCCTGTTGAGTCAATAAGGACCGCAATGCAGTCCCTATTGAGTGAATATGGACCGCTAAGCGGTCCCTATTGACTCAATATGGACCGAATTGACCCCTCAGGCGACCCCTGATGGTCAATAGGGACCGCCATTGGGTCGCTATTGTACGGTCCCGATTGACCATGGTCGCTTGTCAATAGGGACCGCAAGCCGGTCGCTATTGAGGGTCAATAGGGACCGAAAATTCAGCGACCGCTTGCCGGTCCCTGATGACTTAATATCAATAGGGACCGCATTCTGGTCCCTATTGCCTTAAAAATTAGGAACCGCGAGGCGGTCCCTATTGTTTTTCATGAAGTAGAGACTGCTTTTAAGTCGCTACTTCTTGAAAAAAATAAAGACCGTCAAGCGGTACATATTGATTGAATATTAGGGACCTAATTGCGGTCCCTAATATTTATAATAGGGACCGGAATGCGGTCCCTAATAACAAAAACAGGGACCGCAATTCGGTCCCTACTAATATTCATAGAGTATATAAATATTAGTAGGGACCGAATTGCGGTCCCTATTGACCCCCCAGAAAAAAAAACAATAATATTCTGGATTAAATCCGAAATATTATTGTTTTTTTTTTGTAAAATTATGATTTTAACAAGATCAATTTGAGTCGTTGTTGTCCTCATGGACAATTTGCGACTCAAATGCGGTCGATGTTGCCTTCAGCAGTCGCTGAAGATCAGCGACCGCATGTGAGTCGCTATTGGGCGGTCCCTATTGACTGCCCAGTCTTGTAATGCATTGACTGATGGGGATTGATGGGGCATAACTTATTCTTTTATTAATGAATTTCTTTTCCGTATATTCTTCAAATAAATGTATCCATATATTTTAAATTATTGTCACAAAAGTGAAAAAAAATGACAAATATAATTATGTTCTTACACGTGAGTAGTCCTTGAAATTTAAAGAAAATCATAGGCCTATATGCTAAGGTAAAGTGAAAAATATGGTTGTGATTGTTCAAACTTAAAATTACTAGGACATAATGGGTAGTATAAGCAATTCTAAATAAATAATTCATGATATTGGGACAACTTGGTGAGCCGATGGATTCTTTGTAAATTTTAGTGGCTGAGTTTTGGCTGTATGCGCACGGACTGTACAAAATCCTTTTCCATCTATTTAATAGTTTCGGATATTTCGATACCATTACTAATTACAGATATTGTGATACAAACTATAATAATAACAAGTTTTACTTATTCTTGTTACAGTATGTGACAAGTTTAAGTACCGCATTTCTTGATGTATATGATATTAAAATAGAAATGTATATTGCGAAACTTAATTCAGATACTGACATGCATGCATGTATATATTATAATGCGAAGCGTCCACAGATCAAGGTCATCAAAGTTGTTGTAAAGTGGACTCCTCGATTGAGCGTAAAACACGACAATATTTGAAAGACTAGAAAAATATATGACTTACAAACTTTACGTGAAAACCCTCAAAATATTTTAGGGTGAAAAACCACGGGCAAGGTAGAACAACTTTAATATAAATGTAAAATAGGAATTACAGCTCTCAGACTTTTATCATAGTATAAAGTCACACAAACTCTCTATTTTTACCTCACACTGACAACTCACTAAACCACTCTTTATATAATTAATGGCTTACTAATTATATATGATATGGGCATTTCCCGCATATTGGGCATGGCCCAAACCAGGCCCATATTGGACCATATCGGGGGCCACTTTCGATGTCATATCGGTAATAATCACCGATATGTTACTGTGGTCCCCGGATCCCGAGGTCTATAAATACGCGGTACCCGAATCCCAAAGTAAGCAATTATTATCCCTCAGCTACCACGCATCACATCGAAATGCATCCCCGATCTCACTCTCGATATCGCATTCGATATCGGGATTACCTCGTGCACTTTTGATACGTCACACCACCACATCACCGATATCACGTCGGGGGGCATCCTCCATATCATGTCGAACACAATCACCGACATACATCTAATCTAGTCACCGATATCCCACTGCCATCCAAGCATCGAGGCGTTAGTTCGAGGTGTTTCGGACCAAGTCTACGCGAGATACATAGTGTAGGCCTGATTTGAGATAGACTCGTTGTATTACTAGACCATTCACTTGTAACCGGCACGTATATATATAATACGATCTATTGTCAAATCAATATAAGAGAAAGAATGATATTGTTTGGGATGATTTTTCTCAAAACTGAAGCAAAGTATATATAGGCAGACACTACAACAAAATAATGAAATAGCATGGAAAGTCATGCATCCGAATTTCCATTTTTCGGGTGCATGACATATAGAATCGAAAAAGTTCGATGCAATAGACTTGAGGGTCAATAGCATCGGATTTATCCGATGTAATTTAATTGCATCGGATTTTTCGGATGCAGCTTACGTTGCTGCATCCGAATCATCCGATGCAGCAATATTGCATCGGATAAATCTGATGCAATTGGCCCTCAAGTCAGTTGCGTCGGATAAATTCGATGCATAGAATAAAAAAAAACCCGTATCAAAATAGCCGCCCCATTCATGCTGTCATACACACACACACAGTCGGAAAGACCGTCGTTGACCAGCCCCACCGAACATCGGTAAGCAATTCTCCTCTACTCAAGGATCAATTTGATGCAACTTTTAGTATTTTTCATCCATTATTTACACTTGTGCGATTTTGAAATTGTTGATAATTTTGATTATTGCCATTGAAATTGTGATTATTGTTGTTATTTGTTAATGTGAATATGATTATTGTGTTGTTATGTTGAATTCTTAAAACAGTTTTGTGCTAATTTTGAAAATTTGAGATTTTAGGCCTTAATTTGTAGTTTAACAAAAGATTTAGGGTATAAAGTGTAGTTGAAAAAACTTGAGGGTAGATAAAGTAGTTTTGAGTAAGTTATGGTCTCAATTTGAAGTTTAAAATTTTTGTGGTGTTGAATATATTTACTAGAGTTTATTGTAGGAATAATATTATTAATTAGAAGATTTGGGCTTGTTTGCAAATATCAAGAGTATTTGGTTTATAATATTGAACTTTAGAGGTTACATTGTAATTTAGAAAATGTGTGTTGAAACAAAATTAGGACTCAATTGTGTTGTTTAACGTATTTGTAGGGCAAAAATGTAATTTTTTGGGAGCTTTCTTGTAGGGATATGATAAATAGAAAAATTGAGTTTGAATGGAAATATTTGGGGAGGTGCAATTAGATGATTTTAGTACTTATTTGATTGTTAATATTATATAGTAGTTTAGAAATGTAGCTTATATTAACTTTATTGTAGGAATGAGATTATTAATTCGAAGTTTTGGGGTTATTTTCGAATATGTAGTGAGTTAACAGAAAACATATAGATCGATTGGAAATTCCAATTAATTATATTTCTTATTGGGACCGAGTTGTGAAGAATAACTTTTCTTTAGTGTTGAAATAAAAGTTAGCAAAGTTTAGGGACGATTATATTGATAATTTTGTCGGATAATTTAGATGGCAGATAGAGATCGGGGATCATCTAGGGGTTGAGGTCATAGGGGAGGCGTTCGGGGAAGAAACATGCATCTACTATTCATCAGCCACGTAGACCCCTTATGCACCAGTTTAACCCACTTGATGATGATGATGATGATGATATGCCGGTTCACCCTACGGACTATGACCTGTATGGGTTTATTGCTGACCTCGAGATAGAGCCTCTTCCACCGATCAGCACTGCCACCACCGAGTCGCCGCATGGCTCGGCACATGCCTTAGGTTTTGATATGTGTGGAGTTCCATCCTCACCGTCTGCTACTTCAGTTAGGCCGACATCGTCTCGAGGGCCCGTCGAGCCAGGATCATCATATTCCCCCGATGACGATGAGGAGAGAAATCTTTGGGGGCAGGGCAAAGGGGCACTTGTACCAGAGGACCCCGATGATAGGGAGTGGGTCACATTTTGTCCATATACTGGAGGGTTGAGGAACCAATCATCCATTAGTGCGTCGATTTTGGCTACTTTGAATAAGTTTTGTAAGGGCCCATGGCTTCGATTCAAGGACTTTCCTCGAGTTTATAGGGACAACGCATGGGACGAATTCCGAGTAAGTTTTTTAATGAAATTTTTGTTAGATATTAAAAATAGTTAATTAAAATGCTTATTTTTTCATTTATTGTTGTTTATTTTTTTCATATGTTGTTGTTTTTAATTATTTATATTGTTTAAAATTCGCAGAGCCAATATCAGTGGGATGAAGCCGACGAGTATAGAGTTAGGAGTGTTTAGAAAATGATTGGCAACAAGCGTTATAGCGAATGCTTGATCTCACTGAAGAGAATATTGTTGGTGATAAGGGACAACCACGAAGACCGTAGTAGACATGATATATGGATTCCAGAAGAATATAAGCAGGAATTCATGGATTACTGGGATGAGCCTGAACACCAGAATAGGTGCGCAAAAGCCAAGATAAACAGAGACAAAGCTCCGAAGAACTGGTTTGGTGGGAGGCGTTCGGGCCAACAAATGGCAGAAAAAGTGGTTATATTTTTTTGTATTTGGTCCTTAAAATACATATTAGGGTGTCATATTAAAATTTGCCCTTTAAAATTTGTAGTATTAATTTTTTAATTATTTTGTGAAACAGTCTAAAGATGAGGGTGTTACGATTAAAGAATTCCCGATAGCAAGGATGTACAAGCTTGGCCGAGTGAAGAAAACAAGACTACTAGAAGGAATAATGGGTATCAGATGAAGCTTACATGCTTGGGGTAAATAATCTATTTATACCATAAATATGATTTAGGAGTTAGAAATTTCATGTGCTCTTTAGTTTACTTATTGAATTTTTGGAATTTGGCCTTTTTTTTTTTTTTTTTGCAGCTTAAATATCTACAAAAGCTCCAGAGGAAATATGGGTAGGACAAGAACAAATGGCCTCCATAGGACTTCGACAACTGGTTCAAGGCTCAACCAATGAAGCAAAATAAGGTAAAAACAGTTTCTACTACTGCATTTGGTTCAGTTTTTTGGGTACAAACCCATTTTTTACTACGACATAGTAAGATTTCCATGCATTGAGCAATTGCATGGAAATTATAGCAATTGCATCGAAATATTTGGTTGCAAAAAAAATAATACAACAAAATAAATTAAACCTTTTGGGTTGAAAATATAATTATTCAAAAGTTGCAAAATAACTCAAATTTAACTTTTTCTGTCACCAACATTTTCTAACCAATAAGTAAGAGTGTTCTTTCAAATCTCGTCAAAAACGGGGTAACGAAAGACGCAAACAAACCTTTCGGGTTGAAAACATAATTATTCAGAACTTGCAAAACAACTCAAATTTAACTTTTTCTTTTACCAACATTTTCTAAGTAATAAGTAGGAGTGTTCTTTCAAATCTCGTCAAAAATTGGATAACAAAAGACGCAAACAAACCTTTCAGGGTGAAAATATAATTATTCAAAAGTTGCAAAACAACTCAAATTTCACTTTTTATTTCACCAACATTTTCTAAACAATAAGTAGGCGTGTTCTTTCAAATCTCGTCAAAAACGTGATAACAAAAGACGCAAACAAACCTTTCGGGGTGAAAATATAGTTATTCAAAAGTTGCAAAACAACTCAAATTTCACTTTTTCTTTCACCAACATTTTCTAAGCAATAAGTAGGAGCGTTCTTTCAAATCTCGTAAAAAATGGAGTAACAAAAGACGCACAATAAACAATGTAATCATATAACACTATTTGATCTTCAACTCTAAACCCTAAACCCTATTTGTGTTAACTAAATATCGTAATATTAATCTGACGTAAATTTTTTATTATCTTACGAATATATGATCTGAAAAACACGGACAAACCCATTTAAAACCATTTATACCCGTTTTATAATAAAATACGTAAAACTAAGCATTTAGTATCATATACGATGGAGAAAAAACGTGTTTTTAGTCAATTAAATACATCAATATTAATCAGACTTATATATTTTATTATTTTAGGAATATATATAATTTGAAAAACACGGGCCATCTCATTTATACCCATTTCTACCCGTTTTGTAATAAAATACATAAAACTTTGCATCTGGTATCAAATACAATAAAGAAAAACGATATTTGTGTCATCTAAATATGTGAATAATAATTTTACGTAAATATTTTACTATTTTATGAATATATGATGTGAAAAATACGGGAAAACCCATTTATACCCCTTTTACCCATTTTGTAATAAAATACGTAAAACTAAGCATTTAGTATCATATACGATGGAAAAAAAATGTTATTTGTGTTAACTAAATACCGTAATATTAATCTGACGTAAATTTTTTATTATCTTACGAACATATGATGTGAAAAACACGGACAAACCCATTTAAAACCGTTTATACCCGTTTTACCTGTTTTATAAAAAAATACGTAAAACTAAGCATTTAGTATCATATACGATGGAGAAAATATTTTTTGTGTCAATTAAACACAGCAATATTAATCAAACGTATATATTTTATTATTTAGGAATATATAATGTCAAAAACACCGGCCTTCCCATTTATACCCATTTCTAACCGTTTTGTAGTAAAATACATAAAACTTTGCATTTGGTATCAAATACAATAAAGAAAAACGATATTTGTGTCAACTAAATACGTGAATAATAATTGTACGTAAATATTTTACTATTTACGAATATATGATGTGAAAAACACGGGCAAAGTCATATATACCCGTTTTACCCATTTTGTAATAAAATACGTAAAACTAAGCATTTAGTATCATATACGATGAAAAAAAAACGTTATTTGTGTTAACTAAATACCGTAATATTAATCAGACGTAAATATTTGATTATTTTACGAATATATGATGTGAAAAACACGGACAAACCCATTTAAAATCGTTTATACCCGTTTTACCCGTTTTGTAATAAAATACGTAAAACTAATCATTTTGTAACATATACGATGGAGAAAAACGTTTTTTGTGTCAATTAAATATAGGAATATTAATCAGACGTATATATTTTATTATTTTACGAATATATAATGTGAAAAACATGGGCCAACCCATTTATACCCATTTCTACCTGTTTTGTAATAAAATACATAAAACTTTGCATCTGGTATCAAATACAATAAAGAAAAACAATATTTGTGTCAACTAAATACGTGAATAATAATTTTATGTAAATATTTTACTATTTTACGAATATATGATGTGAAAAACACGGGCAAACTCATTTATACCCGTTTTATCTATTTTGTAATAAAATACGTAAAATTAAGCATTTAGTATCATATACGATGGAAAAAAATGTTATTTGTGTTAACTAAATACCGTAATATTAATCACACCTAATGTTTTTACATTTTTTTTAATTTTTTTAATATAACTATACGAAAAAATACAAATACCTATGTATAGGAAATCGTATAAGAATATTTTACAAATACGTATATCGATAGAAAAATATTCTTAGATTATAGTTTAAATACAATATGTATATCTTGAAAAATTAATCAATACGTATTTCAAAAATATGTATAAATTAATATAAAATACTTATTTCTTTTATAAAAATAATACTTTAAAACTTAAAAAAATACTTTAAATGAATTATTTATATTAATAAAAGGGAAAAAAATTAAAAGTGGCGGAATAATCCCGCCACTTGTTTTTTAAAATAATTTCGAATTATGTTGCATAGGAATATTTCCATGCAACATATGTACTGCATCAGATTTTTTTCATGCAATTGTTGAAAAGCAATTGCATCGGATTTATCCAGAGCAATTGCATGGGAATTTTCCTATGCAGTATCCGCACCAACCAAATATCGCCACTCGTCATGTGCTAACTTTTGGTTCTGCATCGGAAATTTTCGATGCACACGCTTTTCTGCATCGGATTTTTTCGATGCAGAGCCTTTTGCATGGGAAATTTTCCATGCAATGTTCCATCCGAAAATTCGGATGCAGAGCCCAATTGCATTGGAATTTTTCGATGCAATTCTCTTGCATGGACACCAGAGGCATGAAAACTTTGCATCGAATTTTTCTCATGTAATTGATCAATTGCATGGAAAATATAGCCTATTGCATGGAATTTTTTCCATGCAATTGATGTGTTTTGTTGTAGTGAGAACTCCAAGGCACAAATCCTGTGCCCTCAATATTATTGTTTGCATATGGATCCAATCTCCACAATATAATAAATAATGCCCCATCATTCGGCTTCAACTTGGAACATGCACCATTAATTTGTCAATTGCATAAAATAATCACCGCCAACAAAAGTGAATTCAAGAAATAGTGGCATAACAACAGAAAAATTATTATATGATGATCAAAGTGAATTCAAGAAATAGTGGAATAACATCAAAAAAAGTATTATATGATGGTAAGATGTCCGATCCGCTGCATTAGATTCAATTTAATTATTTAGAAACTCATGAGATCAGGTAATAATGTAGTACATGTACTCTATTTTGCTCATGCAACTGATCATTAGCACGCAAAACGTTATTAATTTGACAATGGATCGTATATATATGACGAGGTGGGATATTATAAGTGTTGAGCTACGATTCTATTACGAACTAGGTCCAATATAACTATGGCTAGTTCTAAGTAGACTTGGTCTGGAACACCTCAGGCTGGCGATGGGATGCATTGTTGGATGTCGAGGGTAATATCAAATGTGATGTCGAAGGTGATATCGGGGATGATATCGATGACCTTCTACGTCGAGGATGACGTCAGGGATGATGTCAGATGATATGTCGATGATATATATCGGAGATATATATCGGGTATTATATTGAAGATGATTTCGGGGATACTCCATATCGAGTGTACAGGGGATGAGGATTGATGATGCATAATATGCCCCACCCTCGAAAAAGGGCAAAAATGTCTTGCGGGGAGATACGTCTAAGCCACGACCACCTTTTCCCAAACAGGTGCAAACAGTTCGGGCTTTGGAAAAGGTAACCCCGAATCACGACTAGAAGACACCCTCCAGGGGTACTCGGTCTATACACTCGGAGAAGGTACCCCGAGACCCGGTCAACGCCTCTTAAAGGGATACGATGCACGCTTCCCCCAACGACATGGCCCCCACCTGAATCCGGGTACCCACGAGCAACAACCTGAGACCCCCCTCCCCCCCCCCCCCCCCCCCGGTCCGAGAAAATAACACTCCCTAGAACATTGCATATCTCACAAAACGTCCGAGGAACCATCACCAACACTTAGTCAGAATTGAGGAAACAGGAGCACATAATAAATATTAAGGACACGAGTGAATGCAAGGAGGAGTCAAGACCTATCATAATCCTAAGAAAGCAGCTCACACCATAGAACGACCCCATGGGGTCTCATCTGACATAGACGATCCACAAGAGTGACCCGATCATTCAAGTTACCCATGACCCACGACCCAACTCAGAAGATGCGCCATTCATCATCAATTTACCCTATGTCCTAACCATCCTAATAATGAGACAAGACCGCCCCCCATTGGTCCAACTCATTCACTAGGGCAGAAAACAACCAACCTTATTGGTGCAGGTCCATGATTGGAGCATACCGATCACCATGCATTGGCTCAGTACCGCAACCGAAGACCATTGGAGCATATATCATTATTGCTCCCTCAGATGGACTGCCCACTATTGGTCACCCTCTGACAGAAGACCCCCATTGGTGCAGAAGACCTTCACGCCATTGGACACCAGCACCCCATGGAGTAAAGACGGCAAGACCGGCCCCCATTGGTCAAAGACCCGTGGGACTTACACTATAAATAGTCCCCTATTTTCAGCAAGAAGATTTCAAGCTCAAGTTCAAGCACAAAATCCAACTCCACACAGAAAATACATTATAGCAGCATAAAAACACTCTCCATAATTTAGCACTTTATTGTACTTAGAGTTTATCGAATTCTTCTAGCTCTCGCTCGTGTTTTTCACACTACCCTCTTGTAATTCACTCAAAGTCCTTAATAAAATCATTGTGCCTCTTTTTTCAAATATGAGACTAGCGTTCCAAAGAAAAATACTTGAGTAACAATATCCCCAAATATTCCAACCACACGGGCCCGGACGATATTACCTCATCAAGGATAATTAAAGTTTACCTTGATTAGCGAAACTCGGGTATTTATAGACCTCGAAATGCAGGGACCGCTCACGTGACATACACGTGAGATGTACCATATCGAATATTACGTTCGATATATACATTGGGGGCCATCCCCGATATAGATTAAATATGGGCCTGGTCTATGGGCCGGCCCAATACGGGAAATGCCCATATCATGTAGTCCCCAGTTTGGGAGTTATTATCGTAGATAAGAATTCGTAACTAAATTTATGTTAGAATTATCAGTACCTCTTGTCCCGCCAGTTCAAATGACGGATCTCGGATACGAGAATTCATTCAGAGATGTTGATGGACCTCTAATGCAATTGACGTATCATAGAGGTTCGTGTTTGAGCTATCGGAGAAATGTGCTCATTGTCATGTAATTGTTGTGTTTATTCTTTTTAAGAGGTGCCGAAATAATGATGCTACATCGAATTGTTTCGATATCGGATATCGAATTCCATATTCAATATGACCCGATAACAAATACGTATCTGCATGGTCTGTAGTTTATAAATAGCAGCCCGCAAGAGAGAGGAAGGTTCATCTTGTCTTTTAGTGCATTCAGGCTTCCTACGGTAATTGTATGTTGGGGATTCCCGATATAGTTTCGATATGTTTTTTCGACATCTGCTTCGATAAAGTTTTTTGATATCAGATTCGACATGGATTTTTGATATCAGATTCGATATGGATTATTGATGTCGGATTCGATATGGATTTTTGATGTGACTTTTGATATATATATATATATATATATATATATATATATATATATATATATATATATATCTCTGAGATGTATTTTGACCTCGCCACTGATGCCACGTCTTATTCCGTTTTAATGCTTTTGTGTAGATTATAAGTCTCTAGCGCACTTTTTCAAACTCGCTTACATGAAGAAAAAAAAATACTGGTATTTACGCACGTTTGATGCGGGTTGTTGTTGAGCGGCGCGCGGCTCAGGCTGCCATGGCAACAAGAGTAGGTGCAGTAGAAGAAATGGTCGTTGCAACCGATTCTGCTTCAGCGTACGGGACTTCATCCACTACGGAGGTTGGAGTGACGGCTCCAGTGGTCGGGGCTGCATGAACTGCTAATGTGGAAATGACGGCTCCACCCGTTAATGTAACGGAGGCCACTAACAAAGCCAAAACTGTTGCAAAAGATGTGGTTATGACATCTGTTGCCGAGACGACGGTTGGTCTTGGAGGCAAGGAGTTTCTCAGAATTGTCGGAGGCGTGGCTGGAGCGGATGCGCTGATCAGAGCCATTTCGTTGGCCCTTGGTGGTGTGGCACCCATGCAGGGTCTGGCTCCCGTGCCAAATGTGGGTCTTGAAGTTCTCGGAACGGAAGTGTTCTCCTCTGCTAATGAGAAAGTGGCCTACGACGCTCCTCCTAGTGAAGCGCCAGTTGGCAATAATGTTAGTAATTTCCCATCGGATGCGGGAGTCGTAGCCGGGGGTGTGCACCCAATTTATGTCGGTGATAAAGGAATGAGAGGGTCGTTGGAGGTTCCAATAAGGCTGCATGAAGAGGCTTCTGACCCTGTGCTTATTGTTGCTAAAGGGAAAGGGGTCTCCCATGATGCTGATTTGAAGATGCCTCAAGGCATAGGGATTAGCGGTATCCGCGTCCAAAATCCAACTGCACCGACTGCTGAGGCGTCTAGCCCCATTGGACGAAAAAGGGCTCGAGGTAAGAGTTCATCGATTTCTCGACCGTCTTCCTCGCAGGGGCGTGCTATGCCCGGAACTAGTATTAATGTTAAGAATGAAGAATCTTCCTGTTAGGGTTCATGTGTTAGGGGAGCGATATCGGGCACCGAACGTGAATCGCAATATGCACCTTTTTCTAAATGTAAGTGAGCGAGGTCCTGTTATCTTTTTGGTATGTGTGTAGCATTAAGAGTTGTTCTTATTATTTTTGTGATATGTACAGTTTGTGTAACGCCACAAAAATTAGGAATAAAATAAATTTATAGTTTAGTCCTTGAACTTTTGGAAATTTCTATTTTTGACCCTAAATGTTTAGAAAACCTTGCCTTTTAGTCCCTGAACTTAAAAGTTAGTTTTTTATTATTTTATAGGTCTCTAATCCTAAAACATATATTTCAATTTCAAATATTAACCAAGTTGATCGAATTACCTAGAAAAATTACATAAGTAAATATGTATGTAACAAAGAAATCTGATTATACCTATTTGAGTTTTAATTATAAATAATTGAGAAACTTGATATGAAATTAACTAGTTGATAAAGTATCCCATGACATCTTTTTGATAAGGTAAGCCATGACATCCTTAAAAGTATGATTAAATTAAGATTTTTTTTTGTGATTTATTATAAAATAGTCAAGGTGGGACATAAATAATTATGATTAAACTACTATTTTCGCTTATAAATACTCACCATTGTCCAATATTTTATACAACCCAAAATAATATGATTCTTCAAAAGTACCCACAAATAAAAGTTGTTCCTTCTTGCGTTTTCCTTCGGAAAATAATTTTTCCAAATTTTTATCTTGTTATTTTCTACCCAAAAAGACGCCAAAACTTTTACTGCGCATGAAAGGTCAAATCTGCCATGCACCTTAGAAAAATCATATCAAATAGTAGAAATATTATTTTACTACCAATTTTCTGCTGCATACTCTCCTTGGTGTCTTCTATCTTTTGTATGAAGACATCTTTCAAATAATATGATCTAGGAGGCCATAATCCATAAATCGTAAACTGCTACCAAGAAATCTGATAGCAACTTAGCAAACCTTTGTGTTTTTCTCAAAATCTTGGATACACACATTCATCATGATATTATGAATTAGAAACCATAAAAGGATTTGAAAACAAAGTTCACTTGGATGTCCGATCAAAGATAAAATAGAAATTGCGGTGATTTATTAGTTTATTTGGCACAACCTTTATTTTCTTAGTTTATAAGTTAAATCACCATCACAATTCAAGTATTTATCACACATGTGAATTTAACATGATATAGTATTAGTTATAATTAGATTATTATAATTTATGATCATGAATTGACATTTTTGTGATTTTAGTTATATCATTTAAATGGAAGATTCATCATGTTTAACATACTAATTTCATAAGTCTGACAAGATTACTCTTGCCACTTCATGACCTAACCATCAAATAAGATTATTTATCATTCCTTATCACATGTTTTGATAAATTTCTCATGTTTATCTTTATATTTAAGTTATAAAACAAGTATATGCATTTTAATCTTACTATGTAAAATAAAGTAATAAATGACTAAGTTATACCTTTTAAGGTGTTACTTCGTATGATACTTATTTGGTGTGTGGTTATTAAAAGTTTGGAATTGATTAAAGACTAAAAAGACGAGTTTTCCTAGTATTAGTTAAGTAATATGTTTTTAAGAGTTGATTATGCATCGAATTGGATAGTTAATCAAACTTTACTTGTTACCGTTACTTGTCATCAAAATGACTTTAACATGAATACTCATAGTCATAAGTTTAAAAATATGGGTGTTTAATATAATTTTGAGGTATAAATAAGGTTGTTAAAACAACAGGTATTCAATATTCAATTAAAGCATATGTTTTTCTTTAAATTCATAATCTAAGATTTTCATGTTTTGTGTAATGACATAAATTAAACTTATGTGTTATTTACTAAGATTTACATTGTAACTAGCATTCTTAACAAAAACGTTCTCAATTTCACCAACGTCGGAATTGAATAAAAAGTACAATATTTGTTGTGGTGAATTATAAATTTAATTGATTAATATTATTTAAATTTATTAAATGTTAGACGAACTAATCAACACCATCAAGGTTCTCATACGAGTTAAGGTGAGGTACCATTTCTGATTAGTTTTAGTCCCGTTTGACATTCGGCACTGAGGAACTTGAACAGAAAAGCCACTACTCCATTACCAAACCCCGAACAACCTATATTTTATCATAATTATGTTTTGCATCTCATCTCATAACATGATTTTCTTACTCATCATTAAATCGTATCCAATCATTTATTATTTATCTTATTGATTCATAATCATGGTAATTCCTCGATATTTTAATCTCATCTTCTGGTTCTTGAACTGTGCAAAGAGCAACGAACTATGTCCGGGACATGTAGCTCAATGAGCAACCGATATTATTCGATTTACTAGCTTATTTGTTTATCTATTATACCCATTGGGACGCCTTTGAGAAGAAGGGCCTAGGGATTGAGTCGAGTTACTAGCGGGCAGTAAGGACTGTCGGTTTAAGTAATTTCGTTTGATAACCATCTATCTAGGCGCCACATGCAATCAGGAGTTGGCTGTAACCCGCGTGCTGGATCGACATGTACTCGAGTATTTCTCTTGATTGTTTGCGAGGTCGCTCCTCGTCGGGAGATATAGGGTAGAATATTAGAAGTCGTAAGGCTGGATTTGTTTATTGTTAAGCACAAGTTCATTAACTATTCTATGAAAATTCTATTACCATTGCTACATCAAATTGTCTAGTTGAACTGTTTCTACCGGTAAGATCACCCCTCGAAATGTATCTAGTAGGTTATAGTTAATTCTTGCATTATCAGTTCTTTTATATGAATCTCACTAAGTCATTAAAGACTTATTCCTCGTTTCTTCTGTCCATTCCTCAGGATAAATTAACATGCCAGCATGGACCAAGTGAATAATTGTTCAAGCGTGCATTTTGGAATATTTGTGTTTTGTCACAAGTGCATAACCATTAAAATAGTCACATTATTTGTAATACAAATACTTCCGCTGTATATATCAAAATATAATTTATAAAAAGTGTATGGTTTTGATCCTGAACAAGTTAGAACTCTTCCTATGAGTTGCGCTTTAGTCTGGATTGGGTAAAGTAGTTGGCCACCACTGAACCAACTCAGATCAAAGCATGGCTCGTGGGGCGCCGTCGGCACAGTTTGGTAAATTATTGGCCACCAGCATGAGGACCGTCAACCAATTCGATGGGGATAAAGATATTTTAATCGTCGAGCTCGAGGCTGACATCGAGAAGATGTGTGGATTTAACCTGATGATTGCGAAAAGAAAGCCATACGTCGGTGTCGAGTGGTCAAAGATGAGCTCGATGAATGTCGTGTTGAGATTGAAAGGCTCAATGAAAAGGCTATCTCTTTGAAGGAGCATTCTCTCAGGGAACAAAGCAATCGGCGCTTGATTGAGCGCGAGCTTAGTAGGGTGGGGGCAGAAAATGAGTTGATGCTGGCTGATCTTGTCAACGCTCGTGTGGACCTTGAAACTGCGGTATATATACTTTGCCTTGTCACGTAGTTGTGTTCTTATAATTCATCTGCTTGACAGTTTGTATTCCCAAGATGCATCTCTCGAGCTAATGGTACGTGTCACCCAGAAATTTCTTACGAGTGACACTTATAAGGAACTTCTCGCGGAGTGCTCTTTCATGGAGAGAGAGGATGCCAAGAATTTGATAGTCGGGCAAATCCTTGCGAATAAGGGTTTTCAAAATGATTTCGACTTTACGCAGTTGGACTCCATGTGTGGTCCAGATGGTTTTTCGCTCGAGGACATTGAATCCTCAGATGCTGCTGTAGAAAAGTCTGACCCGTTCTCGGTTCTCTTGGAGAAGAAAGGTCTGGTTTGAGTCTGGATTCCCCTCCTACTTTTTGGCGTTGCATCGCCCTTTATTCTGCGTTATGTAATAATTCACTGGATATTGTGATTTTCTGAACTCATTTTTTTGTTCCTGTTTGGGTTGCTTACTTCTCCTATGTCATAGGACCTTCGGATCCGAAGGCTTAATGTCATTTGTCTTTTTATCCATATCGCTTGTATCGTCTTTATTTATATATCGCTCATGTGAGTCTCTTGTGATTAATGGGAAATTTTCAACTCATAGTGCCTCCACTCGGCATGAGCGTCTGAGGGGGCTTATTAGTTTATAGTTGCAGCCCTGCTGCTGTTATTGTAATAAGAGGTCGATGACATACTGTAGGGTCCTTACCTTTATTTCTTAGGTGATTGGTGTGCCATTCCTCGTAGGATTTGTAGATCTTCACCCTTTTCGGGTTCTCTCCTCCATATCTTGGTGGATAGGGGAGTCAGTATCCCGTAGGATTTTTAGATATTCGCTCTTTTCGGGATCTTGATATCCCGTAGGATTTTTAGATCTTTGCCCCTTTTGGGTTCTCTCCTCCGTATCTCGGTGGATAGGGGAGTCATTATCTCGTAGGATTTGTAGATATTCGCCTTTTTTTGGGTCTTCTCCTTCATACCTCGGTGGGTAGGGGAGTCAGTATCCCGTAGGATTTGTAGATATTCGCCTTTTTTGGGTTCTTGATATCCCGTAGGATTTGTAGATCTTCGCCCCTTCCAGGTTCTCTCCTCCGTATCTCGGTGGATAGGGGAGTCAGTACCCCGTAGGATTTGTAGATATTCTCCATTTTTTGGGTTCTTGATATCCCATATGATTTGCAGATCTTCATCCCTTTTAGGGTACTCGATTTGTAGATGTTCATCCCTTTTTAGGGTACTTGATATCCCATAGGATTTGTAGATCTTCATCCCTTTTATGGGACTCGATTGTAGATTTCCATCCCATTTTAGGGTACTTGATACCCCAAAGGTGGGTAATGTGTTCCCTGTTTGCTCCTATTGATAGGGATTGTCGCGGCTACCTATATTTTTTACAGATGACAAAAATATATGCTAGAATGTATGGCAATATAAAATCTTCACTTGGAAACTCTTGCGCAGGGATTTTATATTGCGCAGATAAGAGATAACGATTGATAACGGCAGAGGACTAGGTAAATCCTAACCCCGTCTACGTGTCCCGTGGTATGGGAATCAGACTAGCATAGTTCCCCCATGTTTTAGTTACAGGCCAGCCCAGCAAATGGGGAAATTTAGGTAAACAATATTGTTCAGGAAACATAAAGACATGAGTTAAATTGTTCGAAAAATAACGAAACATAAATTAAACCAACGAGCATTGGTTGCTGCTAAGGCAATCACTCCGTGACTGAGATGTATTCTTCCTCGGCTCCTTGAACCTCCTGCACCTCACTAAACCTGGGAAGTCTAAGTGATGCTACGTAACACATCCAGCCCTCCTTCTGGTCACCTAAGATCTATCCGACCCCGCCCTTGGTAGGAAATTTCATTTTCTGGTGGTATGTAGAAACCACTGCTCTTATCTTATTGAGGACAGAGCACCCAATGATGATGTTATAGAGGAATGGGAGATCGACCATAGTATATTTGACATTGATTTTCCTTCTATAGGGGTCCTCCCCAAATGATGTGGGTAGCACGATTTGTCCCCTTGGGATCACCTCTCCGCCACCGAATCCATTCAATGGAGTGGAGATTGTTTCAACCATGATCTGGTTCATTAGCATTTTCTCCAGGGCATGTGCAAAGATAACATTGGAAGAGCTTCCATTGTTGATGAGCACCTTTCATACGTGATATTCGGCTATGTCAATTTTAATAACAAGTGGGCAGTCGAGTTTACCTGCCTTTAGCGCATGCGGCGTGAGCTGCTCTAAATCCTTTTTGGTGAAGGATGTCTCTTGGTCCATGAAATCCTCCTCATCGGCTAAAGTTGTGAAGCCCACGTATCTCCCTACCTGCATCTTATAGGATATTTTCTCGCACCGTCCTTTAATCACATTGATCATCCCTCTAGTTGGAGCATTGACGATTACTCTTCCACGCTCACCGAGAGCTTCGATTACGTTCTGCTTATCCCGCCTGGGTGAACGAGAATGATCCCTTCGAGGCGAGTGGGATCTATCATCCCTGTGAATATCGCCCTTTGAGCTTCTCACGAATTCCACCAATTTGCCTTCTTTGATAGGCCTTTCGATCTCGCCTTTAGTTCAGTTCACTCCTCGGTGTTATGTCCTATCTGTCTGTGATACTCGCAACATTTCCTAGAAAATTTCATCCCCATGCTCTCTCTCTCTCTCAGCTTCATTGGCTCCATTAGCCACATGTTCTTTTGCGCTACGGCGAATACGGTCAAGATCCCTCGTTTAGGAGGGTATACCTCCTAGGTTATATGTCTCTCCCTTTGCCCCATCCTTCATTTCCTTGAGTTATGTTCTACGACTGGTGCAGATTCTACTTGGTCCCCATCATATTATCTTGATAAATAGTATCAAACGCCAGTGCATTTATCTGGTCAATTGTCGAGGATCTGAGTTTGATCAGTTCTGTCGCGAATCTCTTGTGCGTCATCGCGTTGAACAGAATGAGAACCACCCGGTCGCTCTTTGGCTCATCAACCTTGAGCAGTCCCTCGTTGAACCTTTTTATGAAGTCCGCAAGGATTTCTTTGTCTCTATGTTGCATTGCGTTCAAGTGGTTCATACTTGTCCTCGTTCTCTTTTGGTTGGAGAATTGACTTTCTAGTTTCTGTCTCATCTGCTCATAGCTGGCTATAAACCCATTTCTATCCTTGTAAACCAGTCAAGGGTTGCTCCAGTTAGTGTCATTGCCAAAATCTTCGCCTTTATGTTGTGTGAAAATCTGTGCAGGTTCAAGATACTATCCATGTAGTACAAATGCTCACTTAGGTCGCTCTTCCCATCATATGCCTTGAGAATATGGATCTTTTCTCATTTCTCTAGTACTTACGATTCAATTTCCTCGTTGAACAGGGTCAACCTCCTATGGCCTCTCTCCAGTGCTAGCTTCCGACCGACCTCCTCTTTCTCACGGTCCAATTGCTCCATCCTTCTTGCTATGTTTCTGATATCTATCACTAGGTCGGGATCGTCCTCCACGGGAACTCTCGACCGCGTGTGCTCCCTCTTAGACTTTCCTACCTCCTCACGCTCGCGAGCCCTGGACCCAGCTCCATGGCCTCTTATTCCAGATTCCTGGGGTTGCCGGGGCAAGTTCTCGGCACCCTGATTGATCAACCGAGGTAGCAAGGTATCCAGAGTTGTATTCAAAGTGGTCTGAACAGTTACATTGACATGCGCTATAATTCCCGATGACAGGACAGTAGGGTTCACGAGCGCTGGCTCGCGTGCCACCGGAGGTTAAGGGGGCAATGGTTCATTCTGTTCCATCTCGGGTTCTGGTACTTGGACTGGAGGTGGTGATGGTGCACTCTCCAATACTGAATTGTCAACAAATGGTCTTGTAGATTGCGAACGGGTCATCATGCACTGCATCCTAGCGTCTTCGTCTGGTATTGTGGTGTTCCCATAGACGGCGCCACTAATTTGACAATAGATAGTATATATATGACGAGGTGGGATATTACAAGTGTTGAGCTACGATTCTATTACAAACTAGGTTAACTATAACTATGGCTAGTTCTAAGTAGACTTGGTCCGGAACAACTCAGACTGACGATGGGGTGCACTGCTGGATGTCGAGGGTAATATCGAATGTGATGTCAAAGGTGATATCAGGGATGATATCGAGGACCTTCTACGTCGAGGATGATGTCGCGGATGATGTCGAGTATGATGTCAGATGATATGTCTATGATATATATCGGAGATATATATTGGGTATTATATCGAAGCTGATATCGGGAATGCTCGATATCGGGTGTACAATGTATGAAGATAATTAAAGCGTACCTTGATTAGCGAAACCCAAGTATTTATAGATCTCGGGATGCGAGAACCGCACACGTGACATACACGTGAGCTGTACCATATCGAATATTACCTTCGATATATACATCGGGGGCCATCTCCGATATAGACTAAATATAGGCCTAGTCTATGGGCCCGCCCAATACGGAAAATGCCCATATCAATTATGTTAGATGTTGGGCAAAACGCTAACTCCCCTTCATAAACGAAGTAATGGAATTGGATATACATGGATAATAATATCTCGATCTATACTACTACTACACAAGCTTTTTGGGGAGAATATAAGTTCAAAGGGACATATTTTGGCTCTAGATGACATTTAAGAATTAAATATATAACTAAGCAATGTATATGACTTAAATTATGTTATTTCCTAATTGACGTTAAAAGTTAAATAAACAAATTTTATTCGTCACATTTAATAGAAATATTACAAAAACATTAATGTAATTTCACTGTCAGGGATGTCATAATAATCAGTTGGAGAAGCATTAATAATAAGCCGTCATTTGAATTACATACTGAACGCGAAAGGTTGATGATGAAACGTGTAGGGGAATAGATGACCCCAAGTTCTATTTCCTACTTTCAAACATTTGAAGAAAAATTAAATTGTGGCGATATCTTTTCACATTTGTGCCCCTAAGCTCCTACTTTCAAACATTAACATCATCACACTGTTTTACTAGTGACAGCAACTAATTAATAAAATAATGACGCTATAATTTTGAAACCGGCCACTTAAAATTTAATCTGGATTCATATTTTTATTATGTCTAAGCAAGTATATTAAACATTTTTTTACAAGAAAAAAAAAAAACTCATGACTTATTTGATTTCAAAACATCTCAAGAAGGCTAGGCGCGCGTGCTCAAGTTTCACGAGATTTACAGCTTGTAGTTTTGGAATTAAATAATGACGCCATAATTTTGAAATTAAACCGACCACTTAAAATTTAATCTGGATTTCATATATACATATTTATTATTTCATGTCTAAGAAAGTATATTAAAGATTCTTTTAATTACAAAAAAAGAAGAAGTCATGGCCTATTTGATTTCAAAACATCTCAAGAAGGGTAGGTGCCTGCTAAAATTTCACGAGGTTTACAGGTTGTAGTGTTTAAAGTGAAATGTTACTCAAATATAAAAAGAAATTCAAGAAAAGAGAGAAAACTAATGTTAATTTTGTTTGATCATTAATTTACATTTGAATATTTCCTATTTTTCTCGAAAAATATATTTTTGCACAAACATATAACCAATAATTATTTAAGAGAAAATGAGTGAACTGGAAATTTTGAATTGCTCTTAATCAAATAAAAAAAGTTCGAGGAGACCTTAGCATTCAATGTTATTACACATTGCATTCAGTAACAAAAATATCTATGTCAGGGCGGAGCCACAGATTTAATTAGTTTAAGGGAGCGACATTTTAATGGACATTTTTTTTTTCATATTTACACGTATAAATGTTATAACTCATTTATACAAATTTGGTACAAAGTATATAATTTACCGTGAATATTTACATAATTACTTTCAAGCTTATACAACTATGCACAATAATTACAAAACAAAAGAAAAATGTAAAAATAAAAAAGCGAACTACTAAAAATTGGCAAAAGTTATCACGTATAAAATGTTAAATACATATAAGTTTCATTATAATTTTTATTTTTATTTCTTTATTACATGTAATACAAAAGAGCAAATAAAACTAAAATCTGTAAAGTAAATTTGTAAGGTTTAACTAATTACGATTGAATTAAGTACTAACTAAATAAAGGGTTAGCAAGAAATTAATTACAAAACAAATATAGAAATATAATCAACACTAGAAAGTTAAATCTAATTATACATTTGTATACATACATATATATATATATATATACATAAGCATAATATATAGTATAAAAAATTTACAAAAAGTGAGTGTTCAATAGTGTGATGGAATTAGACACAAGACCACTGCGTAGCTTAGTTTAAATTCATAGCATCTGTCCAATCACGTACATTGGATAGACTAAAAACTATTTAAAAGATATAACTTAAACTACATCTCGAAAGTGTTAAATATGAATGCTCCTAATTAAGATTCTTAATGTGTTCCTGTATATTATTTATCGATGCATAATAATATAAATTAAAATCCAAATCTAAAAGAAAATACTAGCTATCATATTACTTGATTATCAAACAAAAGAGAATTACAATCGCGCAATTAATTGACTTATTTTACGTAACTTCGATGAAAAAATTGTTTCCTATTTCTATAGATTCAATACTCACCCTAATTTCTTTATACCCAAACTATGTACCCCTTTGTGTACCCTCAATAAAAAGTATGACATGTGTCAATTTTCACTTCTACTTGATACATTACGTAGGATTAGTGGTCATCAAACAATTAAACTCTAATTTTGGCAAAATATTAGAGGAGGGAGAAAATAATAATTTAAGGAAAGAGAAAGCACTTCTCTTCACAACTCCCACCGTAAGAATCTGCCATTCTCTCTCACGCACAAACACAGAGTGGAGGTGTCACAGATAATTTTTGATCTAAAGATGGGATTCTTTTTAATGTTTTGAAAGATTGCTACCTCTTTTTTGGGTGAATCTGTACTGTTTGATGGAAATTAGCTGCTTATAATGTTAAATGCTGATTAACTACAACTTGATTAATTAAGAGAGTAGTCGGTGAAAAGAATAGGGCACGTTAGCAATTCTTCTTTTAAATTTTAGATGAGTCAATTGCATTTCACCTCCACTGATTTCAGAAATATGATAATTAACTGCTTGTGAAATATAAAAAGGCAGATTATTCTTCTAACTTATATTAAATCGCGCGTGTTATAGACATGCGGTCTAAGATATAGTTACATTCTTCCTATACAACAACAATCAAGCCTCTAATCCCAATTAAATTGGGGTACACTATATGAAACATGAATGAATCATGTCGAATCGTGAAAATGAATCTTCTACTTCCATAGGTTTCGGTTGGTGAGCATGTCTTCATTTAGATCTTTTAGCTTCATTTCGTTCCGTATGACCTCCATCCACGTCTTTTTCGGTCTCCCACGAACTCTAGTCGTCTGTCCTAAGTCGAGATCTTCAACTCGTCGTACTGGTGCATCTATGGGTCTGCGTTTAACATGCCCAAACCATCTTAAACGATTTTCTCGCATTTTCTCGTCGATGGCCGCCACACCTAATTTATGCCGAATATCTTCATTGCGCACCTTATCTCTCCGTGTGTTACCGCACATCCACCGAAGCATGCGCATCTCTGTAACGTTCATTTTCTGTGCATGACTTTGCTTAATAGCCCAGCACTCGGAGCCATAAAGCAAGGCAGGTCTAATAGCCGTACGATAGAACTTTCCTTTAAGCTTTAAAGGAAATTTACGATCGCACAGGATCCCTGTTGCACTCTTCCACTTTGTCCATCTAGCTTGGATGCGGTGGTTGACATCTCCGTCTAACTCTCCATCCATCTGCAGTATGGAGCCTAAATACCGAAAATGCGCACTTCTCGGTATCTCTTGGCCATCCAACTGAACCGTGCCATCGTTGTTTCTCCGTTGTTTGCTAAACTTGCATTCGAGGTACTCTGTTTTTGTTCGACTTAGCTGAAATCCTCGTGCTTCTAATGTTTGTCTCCATCGTTTTAATTTAGCGTTAACTCCCATTCTCGTCTCATCAATAAGGAAAATATCGTCTGCAAACAAAATACACCATGGGACTCGGTCTTGGATGGTTCTGGTGATTTCATCAATTACAATGGCAAACAAAAATGGGCTCAAAGCTGACCCCTGATGTAAGCCAATTGTAATTGGAAAGGCGTCTGTTAAACCGCCACAAGTTCGGACACTTGTCACCACATTCTCATACATATCTTTTATGATGTTGATATATTTAATGGGTACCCCCTTGTTCACCAAGGTCCACCATAATACCTCTCGGGGGTACTTTGTCGTATGCCTTTTCTAAGTCGATAAAGACCATATGTAAATCTCTACTCTTTTCTCGAAAGCGTTCAATGAGCTGACGAATCAAATGGATGGCCTTTATGGTCGACCTTCCCGGCATAAATCCAAATTGGTTCTCAGATATGGGAACAATTTGTCTCATCGGTGTTCGATCACCCTCTCCCATAGCTTCATGGTATGAGACATAAGCTTTATCCCAACATAGTTAGAACGGTTTTGGACATCGCCCTTGTTCTTATATAGACGTATTAGCGTACTCTTCCTCCACTCTTCTGATATTTTATTTGTTCGCCATATTTTGTTAAAGAGGTCTGTCAACCAGGTCACCCCTATCTCTCCCATGCTTCTCCAAGCCTCGATAGGGATACCATCTGGGCCAACAGCTTTTCGAGTCTTCATCCTCTTCAAAGAATCTTTGACTTCCGACCTTCTAATACGACGCATAAAATTATGGTTCAGATCCTGGGGGGACTGCGAGATATCACCCACTGCTTGGGTGGGGCCTCCATTGAACATACCCTCGAAGTACTCCCTTCACCGTGCTTTGACCTGATCCTCACGCACTAAGACAGACTGGTCTTCATCTTTGATGCATTTCACTGCACCTAGGTCTCTAGTCTTCCTCTCTCTAATGCGAGCAATTTTGTATATATCTTTCTCGGCCTCCTTGTTATCCCTCTTCTCATAAATTTCCTTGTACACAGCCTCTCGCGCTAGTCGAACAACTTTCTTTGCTTCTTTCCTGGCTAGCTTATACTTTTCAAAGCTTGCTCCATCATAGTTCTTCTTCAAATCCCTATAGCAATCCCGTTTGGCCTTGATTGCCGCCTTTACTTCTTCATTCCACCATGACGTGTCTTTACCTGTCAGGCTACTACCTCGGGATTCACCTAAGAGGTCTTTAGCTACCTTCTTGATACAACAAGTCATTTTGGTCCAAGTTGCATCTGCATCGTCCTCAGTCTTCCAGTCTACCTCTTGAACCACTCGCTCCCCGAAGGCCTTTTGGGTAGACTCCTTAAGCCGCCACCACTTAATTCTAGGTTCCAACCGACGCCTACTCTTCTTCACTCCTTGCCACAGTCTAATATCCAACACCAAAAGCCTATGTTGCGTAACCACACTTTCTCCAGGGATGACCTTGCAATCTAATCAACGATTTCTATCTGCCCTCCTAGCTAAGAAGAAATCTATATGGCTCTTATTTGACCCACTCCTATAAGTGATCAAATGAGATTCTCTCTTCTTAAACCAAGTATTTGCTACAAGCAAATCATAGGAGAGGGTGAAGTCTAAGATAGCATTGCCTGGCTCATTTTGATCCCCAAAGCTATACCCGTCGTGAATGTCCTTGAACCCATCACGGCTAGATCCTACATGACCATTAAAGTGACCTCCAATGAAGAGTTTCTCGCTACTAGGGATCCTTTGTACCATCTCGTCCAAATCTTCCCAAAACTTACGTTTGACAGCTTTGTCTAGTCCTATCTGTGGTGCATAGGCACTAATGACATTCAAGATATCCTCACCTATGACCAACTTGACCAGTAAGATCCTGTCGCCCTTCCTTCTGACCTCCGCCACGTCTTCGAGCCAAAGCTTATCTATGATGATCCCAACACCATTTCGGTTCTTCTCTGTCCCAGTATACCAAAGCTTACAACCCCAAGGGTCTACTACTTTAGTCTTTTCACCAACCCACTTGGTCTCTTGTACGCACAAGATGTTGATCCTCCTCCTGGACATCACCTCCACTAGCTCGGCCAATCTTCTTGTGAGTGACCCCACATTCCACGATGCAAGGCAAACTCGTCGTTCCTGGACTAACTTCTTTACCCTCACCCGTCCTGGAAGGTGAGGGAACCCTTGCTTATTTGATGCCACACCCGGGCGTCGATGACCTAGCAACCCTTGCCCAATTATCACTACATCTGGGGTCCGATGTAGCGCGTCGCTGAGTAGGGAACGCCCCAACGAAATTCATAATATGGTTCATATCATAGGATGTGACGAAGTTTTTACGTTGGCTGTCACAAGCCTACCACAACCCTCCTCCTTTATCATGGCTTGGGACATGCAGTGAAAGCTCACTGGCGGAGTTAGTTACATTCTTCCTATATGAAACATAAATCGGCAAGTCATCCATGATATTATGTTAAATATGGCATAATACTCACACGTAATAAAAAACAAAAAGGCAAATTATCGTTGATTGTTGTGTGAAATAAGATAGTGTTCAAAAAAAAAGATAGATGTGATCTGCAATGAAATAAATAGGTAAGTTACCCTTGCCGTCTACGAAAAATATTTTGCAACTTATAAAAATTCACATGAAGATAATATGGTTTTAACATAACATGACGAGGTGTATGGTTTTAACAGGGCATGACGAGGTGTTTTGCCTATTTATATATGCCTTATTTAATTTAACACAATGATCTAATAATTTACCTATGTTATATTTTAATATAACACAAGGAGCTAATAATTTACCTACTTTATATTACAAAAATATAATTAGACTTCTCTCACATAATAATACTGGGGATGATGGGCAAAGAACCCAAAAATCTACCATAATTGTTACACTTAGCAGTAGTTCGTTGGCGTGTCGAGTACGTATCAGACGAGTATACACCCAAGATACGCTTATGATACGTGTGGGATATTGCCACATAACGTATCTTCATAAAAAGT
Organism: Linaria vulgaris; assembly: GCA_948329865.1. NCBI lineage: Eukaryota > Viridiplantae > Streptophyta > Magnoliopsida > Lamiales > Plantaginaceae > Linaria > Linaria vulgaris. Next base: position 115,118,492 of record OX415250.1, on the reverse strand, counting down.
TATTAAAAACAGAGGATTAGTATCAGATATACTTTTATGACGTATCTGACACGTATCCCTAATAAAGTATGATGTATTGGTAGTCAACTTTCAAGGGCCAAACCTTATATATATATATATATATATATATATATATATATATATATTATAATCATTAAACTTGCGACTTATGTGAGATAATAATAATGTACCAATCCTTTAGCTCTCTACTTTCACATTCAACACTAAATAAAAACCAGAAAAGAAAATGAATACACTAGCTTGTTGTATTGTCAAACTCGGTAATATTATATTTGAAAATGTTTGATAAATTGGTATTTTGAGTTTATGTTGGATTGTGGATCTTTTTATTAGGAGAAACATATATCTTGATAATGATAAAGAAAATATTTCTGAAGAAGACTCTCAACGTAGCCTTTTATACATAGTTTTTCTTTGCTTCTGGGCTTCCTCTAGCATTGGCCCACTTTTCGTCTTGATCGCGCGCCACATGCACGAGGTGCTGCTGATTGCGCAACTCCTTGTTTTTCAAGCATTCTCCTGCGATCCTGTCCTTGCTCGGCCTGCATTCTGTTTTCTGGTTCTTTTACTAGCGTGGTTGATAACGTCGCGACTCTACTGCTCCTTACTACTAAAAAGTGTTGAAGTCCTCCAAATAAGCATCGGTTGCTCAAACTCGACTCGAACTACAAGAACAATGAAATAATACTAAAACAAGTAAAATTGCCACAAGGATATACAAAAGCATAAGAATTCAGGTACTCAAATCACTATAATAATTCTCTTATCAAATACCCCCAAACTTAAACCTTTGCTCGTCCCGAGCAAGACTCTAAGAAAAAGAATTCAAATTATGATAATAACAACATGCTCAAATCAAGATTTCGTCTCAAAATGCCATATGTAATTGGAAATTGAAATAATGAGAATCATGGATGTCAAGTCATTGCACACCAATGTTAGTTAAGTAAGTGGTGTGCTCATGTATCACAAATATAGAATATAAGATTTTCATTGAATTCATAAGATCAATAAATTTCACATATAGGTACTCTTCCTTTGCTTTCTACTTTTCTCAATGTTTTAATGCATGCAAATTTCAAAGTTGGGGATCTTTAGGACTTTGCTAGCTTATAATGATAGACTTGGGTATGGGCTATAATCGAAAAGATATTTATGAGCTCTAGAGATGTTCATAGTGAATTTACTCATTAATGTTTTACTTGTCCTCCCTTCTTTGTGCTTTCTTCATTTGGCCACACAATTTAGGCTCATTTTGGCATCTTTTTATTTGCGTCTTCATTTGCGCAAGAATTCAATCCACCTTATACTTTATAGATTTTCGAGATGCACCCCTAAACTTAGCATTTCTGCACAGGTTATTTGTGCTCTCTATTATATTCATCATCATTTTCTGTTTATATTTTTTTTTTTCAGCTCATGCTTTTGTTTTGAGCTTCTACCTTATTCCTGCTCCAATCCACTACTTCCATCTCTAAAAATTGGTAGGATATGAAATTTTCTTTTTCGGGTCATGGTAGGAAAGTAGGTTTCATAAACAAAGGCTCCATAGAAAAGGCTTCAGTGAGGTTCAGGGGATATTTCCTCATAAAGGGTTTCGGGCTTGAAAGGCTAAAACTCAAATATAGAAAAGATGGCATATTTCATTTCCTCTACAATTCAAATTCACAGTTAACTACAAACATAAGTAAATCACTTAAGATTCATAATTTCTATATAACATTCCCTTTTTTCATAAATTCCATACAATTATCTCAATATTTTCTACTCATGCTCATCGGGAATATGAAATAACAAGGGCGTCCCCTAGAAATTCTATTCTTCTTGAATGTTGTCTTGTGCTGTGTCAAATACTTCCCCTTTCATCTTGTTCATTACTGTCTCCCATGATTCAAAAATATCTTCACGATTTTGTTTGATCTCATTTAGGCTGAAGTCCTTTAATTGCTTTGACTGCTCCTCCATTGCTTTCTTCACCAACTCTTCTAGACGTTGGCTTGGGCGGCGTCACTTTTGCTTTCCCGTATCCGTCAGTTTGCTTTCTTGTAATGACTTCTTCAATAAATTCCTTCTTGTCAGATTGTTTAACCGAAACTCTTGTTGCTCTACAAATCCGTGTGATCAGCCCTCCATGTGGGATAGCTCCTGATGTTCATCATGTAGCAAAAGTATTAATCGAATTCATAATTTCTTGTTCCATATCTCTATGGATCCCATCACGTATCCATGTCAAATATTTTACTTTGTCCCAATGTGCATATGGCATGTGGTTAGTAGGTGCAATACGTGAAATAATAAAATTATACCAAGCCTTATACTTTGGCGTCAGTTTATTATAAAGGAAAAAAGGATTAGCTGAGTTTGGCTCTCGAACAATGGTGTATGGGATAACCACGTTCTTCAATGCTTCTTGTGACATAGTCGATTCTCATTTTTGGTGCTACCCTTCCGAAATTTTCTCTAATTCCAACTTGTAGAATTCATTGCTAATCTCTGCAGAGATATGTACCTTTTTCCCTCTCGATGAAATTGGTCTTGTTATCGGTGCAGTTGCATTTGTAAAGAATTCAATCACCAAATATTTATTAACCTCTCCTAGTTGTTTAGCAAACGCTGTCCACCCATGTCTTTGAGTTTGTCGTGAAAAACGACAAATCGATGAATGATTACTTCATGAGTTGTTGCTTCTTTGTTGGTGCATCATCTTTGGTCTTTTATTGCATGGTTGGGCGAGTGGAAATGATGGTGGTGATTCCTCCTCATCGGAACTTGAAACGTTCCTTAGGCGTTTGTTGGTGTTTTTCTGCAATGTCATGTTGTTTAAACAAGTAGAATAAGTGTAGAAGAGAAAAGAGATTAATAATGAAGAAGAACAACTTGGGATTTTAACTTGTGTTAGGGAATAATGACCTAAACTCCAAATTTACCCATATAAATAGTATAGTAATATGTGTAGGTATAGATGGACTCAGATTCTACCATTTAGATAAATTCAAAACTAAGGAAACATTCCCTCACAAAGTAAACACATTTAGGTAACAGGCTAATAAAATAATAGATAAAAAGTAGTAAATAAGTAAAGAAACTTATTCCCGTATCAGCAGAGTACAGAAAACGTGTTGACGTTGGTGCACGATCGGCCCATCGTGCCCCCATCGCGCGTGAGGTGCACGATCAAGATTTTTTCCAGTAGGTTCCTTGGTCACAGTGCGAAAAATCTACATTACCAAAATCTTCCAGTGGCAAAAGAGATTTGCACACGATATGTGCCACATCGCGCCACCCCCTGTTTGAAAAATTATTGCTGTAAGATTTCATAAAAAAATTTGACTCATTTGTATCTTGTGTATTCGGATTTCCTCCACCTCGTTCCCAATTACTCCCGACAGAACAATCAAAATTGAAAAATCAAATAACGATAAAAATGAATGATTCAAAAACTATAACGATTTTGGTTTGTCTCCCAAACAGCTTTTAGTTTTTACGTCGTCTAGATCGACGCTAATAATTCTAAGGTGTCTCAATCTCTCCATCATGGTTAAATGGATGCGCCAAATTTTCTCCCCGACTAGCTTCTTGATTAGTGGTTCCTTTGGGTAGACTCTTTTTTCAACCTTAAAACTAACATGCTCATTGTTAATTTTTAAAGTGACAATTCTTTCTCCTACATTAATCAGAGTATTATCAGTCGCTAAGAATGGTCTTTAGAGAATTAATGTAGATTTATACTTTCCACTCATGTCAATAACCACAAAATAAGTCGGAAAAATAAATTTATCAATCTTAACCATAATATCTTCTATTATCACCCTTAGGATAATTAATACTCCTATCAACAAGTTGAATTGTTAGATTAGTTGCTCATAAAGTAGGTAATATCAGACGTTCGTAAATAGTATATAACATGAGATTAATATTAGCACTTAAATCACATAGAGAATGTTCCAACAAATTATCATTAATAGTGCAAGGTATAGTAAAACTCACTGGATTCTTAAGCTTTGTTGGCAATCCTTCAATTGCTTGAAGTGTAAAGACTTTGTGAATCTCGATCTCATATATATTTCTCTTTACTACTTTTGTGTCTCTCAAATACTTAGCACATTCCGGTACTTGTATCACAACTTCTTCAAGTGTTATTGATCCCGGTAGATTTTTGTACACTGAAGGGGGACGTTCATTAGGTGTAAATTGAATAGGATAAATTTCAGCACATAGTTATTACACCTAAGTCCCACAATATCGCAAGTGCACGAATCAAGTAATAACAAAATGGAAAGTAAGATTATTGCCCAAGAATCAAACCCCAAGAGAGTAGATATTTGTCGTTTAGCAACTATATTGTTGAACACTCAATGAATCAGTTTTCTTTACTTTTTTAATTTTATCGTTGGAGAATTAAACTAAGACTATGAACTATTTCTTAACTAACTAACTAATGACTAGAGATCTAAACAAGAATGCTTAATTGAAACTAACTAGAGATCATAATTGGAGATATTTCTAAGGAACTAATACTAAGTTATCTAATTAACTAGAACATAATTTAGTTGATTGATTGCTATCTAAAGTTGTAATCAAATTTGGTAAAAGGTATGTAAGAGATGGATTTCATTGATCTCGGATGCATGTACTTCATAGAAAAAATACCAATATATGCAAGACGTTATTTATTGATGGTTGTTTTGTTTTCACGTTGATGTAGCAAATTAGCCAACTTTCAATGTACTAAAAAAAACCTTCAATCCCTAATGATGTCACTTCGTTAAGAACTTTCCCCTCACCAGAAGTTCACCATGTCATAGGATCCATAAAGTATTTTAGAAGTGAATTAGAGTTACCAACGACGATCTAGATTCAACGAGCACGTTAATGATCAAAGGTCTAAAGATTTATATGCATGATCTACTGTGCTAGAGTTGCATTAACAAGCCCCTATGCATAATTCAACGTAATACAAGGTTATTCAATGTCACTATTTTGCTGTCAGAGAAATGTGTGCATCAAATAAACCAAGTAGCATAAGCAACAAATAATATCCAATAAAACAATGTCAGCAATAAACATAATCAAAACATAGGTTCAAGGTGCTTCCATATGAGATCAACTACATCATCCCTCAGATACTGAAAGGATTAGCTACTCATAGTCATAATTAAATCACCATAATTCATCATAGATTATTCAAGTAACAAAAAGAAAAGAGTATAACTCCCAATCTCCATATGGCGTTTCTCTACTCTGGTGGCCGCCTCCTTCAGTTTACCTTTCTCCTTCAACTATGACTGTAGTGCTATGAACGGTAGAGAATCTGCTCTTCTATAACCCTAGAGTGCTCTCTAACTATTTTTAGTAGGGTTTTTGGCTCTGAGAATCGGTACCTTAGCTACTGAATGTAGCCTCATTTTTATCGTTTTTCTTCGTCCTCGGCTCTGTTTTATGGTTTTCGGAGTCGGCCCAAAATTTTGTCTGATCGTGCGACCCCTTGTTTCTTCATCAGCTTCCTTGCGCGATCACCCTCATCCTCGCCCTGCATTCTGTTTCGTGGTTTCTTTAATAGCGCAGTTGGTAGAGTTGTAGCTCTATTACCATTTGTTGCTAAAAAGTGTCGAAATCCTCCATAAAAGCCTCGTTTTACTCCAACTTGACTCAAACTTCAAAAACAATGAAATGACGCTAAAACAAGTAACATTGTCACAAAGATTGTACAAAAGTCTAAGAATCATATACTTAATTGACTATAGTTTTCCTTGATACAAAAGTTTAAGAATTATATACTTAATTCACTATAATTTTCCTCTTATCAAATACCTTCAAACTTAAAAATTTGCTCGTCCCGAGCAAGACTCAAAACAAAAGAGTTCAAAATCTAATAATAATAACAACATGCTCAAATCAAGATTTCATCTCAGAATACCACCTACAATTGTAAATTAAAATAATAAAATCGTGGCTGTTAAGTCATCGCACACCAAGAGTAATCAAATTGTTGTCACAAATATTTCATCGTGCAAAGTGGTGTGATCATTTATCACAAGTATATAGAATACAAGACTTTCATATAAAACTCGCAAGATCAAAAAATTTCATATATAGTTACTCCTCTCTTGCTTTCTACATTTCTCATTGTTTTTCATGCATGCAAGTTCTTCATGTTGAGGATCTTTAGGACTTTGTTAGCTTATAAAAAATAGGCTCGGGTATATGCTATAAATGGAAAAGCTATTTATGAGCCCAAGAGATGTCTATAGTAGATTTACTCATTAATGTTTCAGTTTCTTACCTTGTTTGTGCCTTACTCTTTTGGCCATACATTTTAGGCTCATTTTTGGCATCTTTTTATTTGCGTTTTTATTTTTGCAAGAATTCAATCCACCCTATACTTCATTGATTTTCGAGATGCACCCTCAAACTTAGTATTTCTGCACAGGTTATTTGTGCTCTTTATTATATTCATCGTCATTTTCTATTTATATATATATATATATATATATATATATATATAGTTTTTAGCTTATGCTTTTGTTTTGAGCTCCTACATTACTCCTCCTTCAATCCACTATTTCTATCTCTAGAAATTGGTAGGATATAAAATTTTCTTTTTCGGGTCATGATAGGTAAGTAGGTTTCATAAACAAAGGCTCCATATATAGAAAAGGCTTCAGCAGGGTTCAGTGGATATTTCTTCGTAAAGGGTTTTGGGCTTGACATGCTAAAACTCAAATATAGAAAATATGGCATATTTCATTTCCTCAACACTTCAAATTCACAATTATTACAAACACTAATAGAGTAAATCACTTAAGATTCATTTCTATGTAACATCCCATTTTCTCATAAATTCCATCAATCATCCAATATTTTCTACTCATGCTCATCGTGAATGGTGTATATGAAATAATCATGCTTTCAACCCAATTAACCAAAGTATACTCCTATCATTTGCACATAATTCTTTTCTTTTAAGATCCTCTTATATTAGGCATATATCATCAAAGATCCTAACTTTTGCATGCTTTTATTACTTCAAATTTTTATTCTAACAGACAGACTCGAAAAATAACTAAAATAAACTCTAAAAACGAAAAAAATTGGAGCAAAACTAAATTAAATAGAGAAGCTATTCACCCCCCCCCCCCCCCCCCCCCCGCACCAAACTTAACTTGTTCAATGTCCCATTGAACTACTCTTTGTAAAAAAAAAAAATTAAAACAAAGGACTCCCCTGAAAATTCTATTCCTACTGAATGTTATCTGGTGTTGTTTTGAATTCTTCCCCGTCCATCTTGTTCAACCTGACCATCAATTCCTACCATGAGTTGTAGATATCCTCTCGAACCTTTTTAGCTCAGTTTGGATGAATTCCTTTAAGTGGTTTGTTTATTCTTCCATTGCTTTCTTCACCAATTCTTCCAAACTTGGTGGCTTTGGCGGCATCACTTTTGCTTTTCCATATCCGTCAATTTGTTTCTTTGTAATATCATCTTCAATAAAGTCCTTCTTGTTATATCGTTTAACCGAAACTGTCGCTGCTCTACAAATCCTCGTGGTCAGCCCTCCATATGGGATAGCTCATGATGCTTTTCTTGTAGCAAAAGTGTTAATTGAATTGATAATTTCTTGCCCCACATCTATATGGATCCCATCGCGTATCCACATCAAAAGATTTACTCTGTCCCAATGTGCATATGTCATGTGGTTAGTAGGTGCAATTCGTGAAATAATGAAATTATACCAAGCCTTATATTATGACACCAATTTATTATAAAGGATAAAAGGATTAGCTGAGTTTGGCTCCCGAATGATGGTGCCTGGGATAACCACGTCCCGTAGTGTTGTTTCAGACATAGCCAACTCTCGTTTTTGATGTTTTCCTCTGCAATCTTCTCTGATCGAGCTTGTAAAGAATTCAATCACCATAGTTTTGTTGACCTTTCCTAGTTGTTTGGCAAATGTCGTCCATCCCATGTCTTGGATTTTGTCGTGAAAATGTCAAATTCTCTTTCCATGATGAATGATTCCTTCATGAGTTTTTGCTTCTTTATAGGCCTATCATCCACGGTCTTTTGCTTTCATGGTTGGGTGTGTGGAGATGATGGTGGTGATTACTCCTCGTCGGAACTTGATTAGTTCCTAAGGTCTTTGTTGGTGTTTTTCTACAATGTCATGGTGTTTGAACAAGTAGAACAATTGTAGAAGAGAAAAGAAAATATGAATGAGGAAGAGTAGCTTGGGATTTTAATTTATGTGGGAGAATAATGACCTAAACCTTGAATATTCCTATATAAATAGTATAGTAATACATGTAGGTATAAATGGACTAGGATTCCACCATATAGGTAATTTCAATGTAAGGTAAACATTCACTCACAAAACAAATATATTTAGGTAACATGTCAAAATATAAAATCCCGAAATAATAGATAAAATGTAGTGAATACGTAGGAAACTTATTCCCATATCAGGAGTTTATAGAGAATGTTCGGATTTTTGGCGTGCGATCAAAACAATCGTGCCTCCCCATTGCGCGTCTAGCGCATGACCAAACTGCGTCTACTATTCACTTGCTATCTTTTTCCAGTAGGTTTCACGACCACAGTGCTACGTTTTTGCATCGCCCTAAATTCCTGAGGCCCTTGAATTAATATGGTTATGGAACAAATAGGCCGCGTGATCAGCACACGCTATCAGCCACATTACGCCTCCCCCTCGGTTGAAAAACTGTTGTTGTCAGATTTTCGTCTAAAATCCAGCCCCTCTTTATCTTGTGTAATTCCTACTTCCTCGTGTTAATTTTTGATTCCTCCTACAAAACAGTCAAAGTTGCAAAAGTATGGGTTGTCTCCCAAACAACACTTAGTTTTTACGTCGTCTAGCCCGACGCTACCAATTCTAAGGTGTCTCAATCTCTCTATCATCGTTAAATAGATGCGCCAAATTTTCTCCCTCAGTCAGCTTTTTGAGTGGTGGTTCTTTTGGATACACCCTTTTTAACCTTAAAACCAACCTTCTCCTTGTTAACTTTTAAAGTGACAACTCCCTTTCCCACGTCAATTAAAGCATTGACAGTTGCTAAGGTCTTCCCAAAATCAAAGGAAATTTATAATTTTTACTCATCAACAACCACAAAATCTGTCAGAAAAGTAAATTTATCAATCTTAACCATAACATCTTCTATTGCCCCCTTAAGATAATTAATACTCCTATTGGTAAGTTGAATTGTTAAATAAGTTGCTCGCAAAGTAGGCAATTCTAGACGTTCATAAATAGTATATGGCATGATATTTATACTAGCACCTAGATCACATAAAGAATGTTCAATTAAATTATCATTAATAGTGCATGGTATAGTAAAACTCCGTGGATCCTTAAGCTTTGTTGGCAGTCCTTCAATTTCTTGAAGTGCAAAGATCTTGTGAATCCCACTTTCATCCATCTTCCTTTAGGGTATCTTTATGTCTCCCAAATATTTAGCATAGTCCGGTACTTGACTCACCGCTTCCTCAAGTGTCAATGTTCCCGGTAGATTTTTGAAAAGCATAGCAAATTGTTCCACGTGATGAATTCTCGAAGGATATGTAATTGGTGGGTAGTTCTCCTTCATCATTGGCTTTGAGGTTTTACTCAATATATCTTCTTCAGTTGAAACCATGTTGAATTGTTCCATTGGATTAGTCTCCGTGCTGCTAGGCAAAGTCCCATTAGGCCGAGTACATACTGATTTGCAATTAAGCCAAGCCATTTTTTATGTTACTCAATGAGTTATCGGTGTTCTAACTTCTCACCTCTATTTGTCCCAACCTTGCAGCAGTCTTTGTCATATAGTTATACAATGTTTCCTCAAGATTCTTCTTTTTCTCTACTGGTTGAAATCCCGTTAGTTTCTGAAAACCTCCTTGTTGTTGCTGAGTTTGCTAACCTCCTCAAGAAAAACTAGGGTGGTTTCTTGTCCCTGGATTGTAACTAACTAGGGTGGTTTCTTGTCCCTGGATATTAATTGTTTGAGTACGGATTGTTTTGTCTTGAGTAGTTACTAGCATAGTTAACTTCTTCATACATGGCCACATTTACTCCTTTGCATTCATTAGTTAGGTGATTTCCTCCACAATTGTTGCATACCATGATTGGTCAATTTGCATTCATATGCTTCAATTTGATGATAATAACGTCCACTTGTGCAGAGAGTTAAGTGATAGTGTCGATCTCGTGAACTCCCATTGTTCTCTTACTTTGACCTTTGTCTATATTCCACTTTGAGATGGTTGATGCAATTGTCTCTAGTAAAGTAAACGCATCCTCGTTGGTTCTTTACATGAATCCCTCTCATGTGCTAACATCTAATGTGTTTTTGCACATGGTGTTCATCCCGCATGAAAATTGTTGGAGTAGTACCTCGTTTGTGAAGCTGTGTAGTGGACACCGCCTCGTCATGCCTCTGAATCGTTCCCATGCTTCAGATAATGAGTCCACATCCATTTGTCAAAAATAAACTATCTCACTTCTCATCTTTGCTACTTTTGTCGGTGGGCAAAATTGCTATAAGAATAGTTGTGGCATCTGCTCCCATGTTGTGATGCTTTTATTTGGTAGTTCATTCAACCACCTCTTAGCTACACCATTTAAGGAAAATGGAAATAACTTCAATTTCGGTGAATCAGATCTGAATTGAAATAATTTACACGTCCCAATAAAGTCCTTGAGATGTGTCTTCAGATTTTCAGTAAGTCCTCCCCCGAATTGATTCTGGCCGATCATAGAGAATATAGCTCACTTAATTGGTTCATGGTCTTTAGTTGTAACAATGCATGATCCAATGCATTCAAGTGTTGGAAAGACTTCTTGTCTTATAAGTCGAATAAAATATCCTCCTCCCAAGGGTTGAGCATTGTTTCTTTCAGTCTGCTGCCCTGGTGGTGTTCCTACTTGTGGAGTTCCTCCGTCTTCAGTGTTCGACATTCTTTTGGCTTCTTTCCGATTACGTCTCTAGGTTCTTTCTATCTCAGGATCAAACATTAGTAGTGTCACGGTGTCTCTTCGTGTCATGTACCTGAAACAATAATGCAGAAGTAAGTATTTTTCACAGAACAACAATATTAGTAATCGCTAACAAATATATTGTGACTCCCTGGCAACGGTGCCAAAAACCTGATGGGGCGTTTATTAGGTGTAAATAGAATATGATAAATTTCAGCACAAAGTTATTACACCTAAGTCCATCGATATTGCAAGTGCACGAATCAAGTAATAATAAAATAGAAAGTAAGATTGATGCCCAAGTATCGAATCCCAAAAGAGTAGATATTTGTAATTTAGCGATTATATTGTTGAACACTCAATGAATCAATTTTTTTCTTATCATTGGAGAATTAAACCAAGACTAGGAACTACTGCTTAACTGACTAACTAATGACTAGAGATCTAAACTAGAATGCTTAAATGAAACTAACTAGAGATTGCAAATGGAGATATTTCTAAAGAACTAATACTAAGCTATATAACTAACTAGAACATAATTTAATTGATTGATTGATTGATTATTGTCTAAAGATGTTAATCAGATTTGGTAAAAAGGTATCTAAGAGATGAATTTCATTGATCTAAGATGCATGTACTTCATAGACAAAATACCAATGACTTATATGCAATGGTTGTTTTGTTTTTGCGTTGATGTAGAAAATTAGCCACCTTTCAACGTACTAAAAAACCCTCCAATCCCTAATGATGTTAGGCCGTTAAGCAATTTTCCCTCACCAGAAGTTCACCATGATATATGATCCATGCAATGTTTTAGAAGTGAATTAGAGTTACCAACGATGATCTAGATTCCACGAGCACGTTAATGATCGAAGGTCTAAAGATTTATCTGCCTGGTCTACTATGCTAGTGTTGCGTTAACAATTCCCTATGCATAATTCAATGTAATACAAGGTTATTCAATGTCACTATTTTGTTATTAGAGATATGCGTGCATCAAATAAACCAAATAGCATAAGCAACACATAATATCCAACAAAGAATGTCATTAATAAACATAATCAAAACATAGGTTCAAGGTGCTTCTATATGAGATCAATTATATCATCCATCAGATACTGAGAGGATTAGCTACTCGTGGTCATAATTAAATTTCAACAATTTATCATAGATTATTCAAGTAAGGAAAAAAAAGATTAAACTCGCAATCTCCTTATTACTTTACTACTCTTGTGGCTGCCTCCTTCAGTTCGCATTTCTCTTTCGACCATGATTGTGGTGCTACGAATGGTAGAATTTCTGCTCTTTTCTAACCCTATAATACTCTCTAACTCTTTTCAGTGGTGTTTTTTGCTCTGAGAATCGATACCATAGTTGCTAAACGTAGCCTCATTTTTATAGTTTCTCTTCGTCATTGACTTTGTTTTAGGTTTTAGGGTCCCTAACGTCGTCCAAAAGTTTGTCTAATCGCGAGCCAGTCGCCCTCGTGCTTGCCCTGCATTCTGTTTCATGGTTTCTTTTGTAGCACGGTTGGTAACGTTGTAGCTCTATTCCCCTTTGTTACTAAAAAGTGTGGAAATCCTCCATAAAATGATCGTTTTACTCAGACTTGACTCAAACTGCAAAAATAATGAAATGACACTAAAACAAGTAACATTACGACAAAGATTGTACAAAATTCTAAGAAATCGGGTACTTAATTCATTATAATTCTCCTTTTATTAAAAACCATAGCAAATTGTTCCACGTTTTGAATTCTCGAAGGATATGGAATTGAAGGATAGTTCTCCGTCATCACTGACTATGAGACTTTACTCAAAACATTTTCTTCAGTCGAGACCACGTTCACGTGTTCCCTTGGATTTGTCTCTGTATTGCTAGGTAGTGTTCCAGTAGGTCGAGTACTTAACTGGTTTACAATTAGGCCAAGTTGTTTCACAATGTTCCTCAATGCGTTGTCGGTGTTCTGACATCTCGCCTCTATTTGCCCCATTCTTACATCAGTCTTCGTCGTTATATAGCATTTCCTCAAGATTTGTCTTCTTTTCTGTTGGTTGAAACCCCAATAGTTTCTGAAATTATCCTTGACGTTGCAGAGTTTGTTACCCTTCCAAAGAAATTAGAGTGATTTCTTGTTCCTGGATTGTAAATGTTCAAGTATGGATTGTTTTGCCTCGAGTAGTACCATCATAGTTGACTTCTTCATGCATGGCTGCATTTACTCCTTTGCATTCATGGGTTGGGTGATTCCCCCCACAATTGTTGCATACCATGATTGGTGAGCTCGCATTTCATATGCTTCAATTTGGTGTTGATGGTGTCCACTTGTGCGGATAGTTGAGTAATAGAGTCAATCAAATGAACTCCCATTGTTCTCTTGTTTGGACCACGGTCTATATTCACTTTCAGATGTCGATGCAATTGTTTCTAATAGAGAAAACACATCCTCATCGGTCCTTTGCATGAATCCCCCCCCCCCCCTGAACTAACATCTAGTGTATTTTTGCATATTGTGTTCAGTCCACAGTAAAATTGTTGGAGTAGTACCTCGTTTGTAAAGTTGTGTTGTGGACACTGTTTCGTCATGCCTTTGAATCATTCACATGCTTTAGACAATGATTCTGCATCCAATTGTTGGAAATTAACTATCTCACTTCTCATATTTGCTGTCTTTGCTGGTGAGCAAATTGTTGTAAGAATAGTTGTGCCATCTGCTCCCATGTTGTGATGCTATTATTTGGTAGTTCATTCAACCACCTCTTGGCTCCCAAATTCAAAGAAAATGAAAATAACTTCAATTTCGCTGAATCGAATCTAAGTTGAAATACTTTACACATCCCAATAAAGTCTTTGAGATGTGTTATTGGATCTTCAATAATTCCTCCCCCGAATTGATTTTGGCCGATCATAGAGAATATGGCTGACTTGATTGGTTCATCATCTTCAGTTGTAACAATACATAATCAGTACCTTCAAGTGTTGGCAAGACTTCTTGTCTTGTAGGTCGAATGAAATATCCTCCTCTCAAGTGTTGATCATTGTTTCCTTCAGTTTGTTGTCCATGTGGTGTTTCTCTTGGTGGAGTTGCTCCGTCTTTAATGTTCAACATGCTTCGTGTTTCTTTTCAGTTACATCTGTAGGTTCTTTCCACCTCAAGATCAAATAGTAATGGTGTCACGGTGTCTCTTCATGTCATGCACTACTGACACCTGAATAATAATGCAGAAGTAAGTGTTTCTCACAGAACAACAATAGTAAAAATTGCTAACAAATATATCGTTACTCCCCGGCAACGACGCTAGAAACTTGATGTGTAATTCAACTATGTGTTATTATCCAATCACTCGCGTTTGCATGTATACGAGTCACGTAATAATAAAATTGAAAGTATAGTTACTACCCAAGTATCGAATCCCAAGAGAGTAGATATTTATAATTTAGGAATTATATTGTTGCACACTGAATGAATTGATTTATTTATTTTTGCTTTTATCGTTGAATAAATAAAGACAGAGAAATATTAATTAACTAACTAACAACTAAAGATCTAAGCAAGAATACTGAAGTAGGATTAACTAAAGATTGTAATCGGAAAGATTTATTAAAGAACTAAAACTAAGTTAATTAACTAAAACATAATTCAGTTGATTGATTGATTGTTATCTAAGGTTGTAAAACATATTAATTAACATGTATCTAATAGATGGATTTCATTAATCTCAGATGCATGTATTTCATAAATAAAATATCAATGACTCTTATGCAACACTCTATTTATTAATGATTATTTTGTTTCCAAGTTGACGTAGTAAATTAGCCATCTCTCGATGCACTAAAGAACCCTCTAATCTCTAATGATGATAGGTCGTTAAGCACTTTTTCCTCGCCAGAAGTTTACCATGTCATAGGATCCATACAACGTTTTAAAAGTCAGTTAGAGTTACCAACTATGATTTAGATTCCACGAACACGCTAATGTTGAAGGTCTAAAGATTTATCTGCCTGATCTACTATGCTAGTGTTGTGTCACTACTCTGTCCTCATAGAAACGCGTGCATCAAACAAATCAAGTAGCATAAGAAATAAATAATATCCAACAAAACAAAGTCATCAATAAACATAATCATAACATAGGTTCAATGTGCATCTATATGAGATTAACTACATCTTCCCTTAGATACTGAGAGGATTAGCTACTAATATTCATATTTATATCACAACAATCCATCATAGATTATTTAATAAGGAAAAAAAATTAAACTCTTGAATTCCTCTTGTTCGCCTTTCTCCCTGAACTATGATTGTAGTGCTACGAATGGTAAAATTTGAGCTCTTCGAATCCTAGAATGCTCTTGTAAGTGATTGTAATTGATTGTCAAGCTCTTGTAAACCGTACCATAACTGCTACACATAGCCTCATATTTATAGTTTTTCTTCACTTTTGCGGTTAGTTTTAGGGTTTCTGGCATTGACCTTTTTTTCATCCTGATCGAGCGCCACACGCGCGAAGTACTGGTGATCATGCGCCATGTTTCTCTAGCATTCTCCCGCGATCCTGCGCTTGCTCGCCCTGCATTCTATTTTCTGGCTCCTTCACTAGCGTGGTTGGTGCCATCGTGACGCTACTGCTTTTTACTACAAAAAAGTGTTAAAATCCTCCAAATAAGCATCATTTTGCTTCGACTCAACTCAAACTATAAAAACAATGAAATAATACTAAAACAAGTAAAATTGCCACAAGGATTATACAAAAACATAAGAAATTAGGTACTCAAATCACTACAATAATTCTCTTATAAATTTGAAGCACTACCAGATGTTGCTAACAGTGAGCCTCTCGCTCCAGATCAGTTCGCGAGTCTCATAGACAGAAGGGAGTTTGTGACCCTTCGCATGTCACCGCCACCTACACTGCCCCTTTCCTTTCCTGATTCTAAAGAGAAAGATGATGATGCGGGCAACGATGCCAAGGCTTGAGATTTCCTCGTGTAATTGTTTGGTAGTATGAAAAAATTATTTTTGATTTATTTTGAATTTGGGTGCGGCGTCTCCTTTGTTTGGAAACTTGAATACTTGAATCTTCTTATGTTATGCTTTTTTGAACCTTATGGTTCCTATGCATTTGAGCGTTCGCTCTCGGGGTGTGAGTTAGTAGCTTCTATTGCAGCTTATCATTGTTTGTGTCTTTGTCAAGACCGTTTTAATAATAATGCCTTAGATGGTGCGAGTTAACTTGTATGCCCTTGTATGACAACAATCTGAGTTTCACTCCCTTTTGACTATGTGCGAGAGTGTGAATGGTTCTTACAACCATGATATACTAAAATTGCACCTTATGTTGTCCGGTTGATCGTCTGTTTCCATTTTCCTGTGGGATTGTGTGCAGACACTTGACTAGAGTTAGTATGCCGTGTGTCCTTTCTTTTTTGGAGTATTCTCAAATGTTTAATGGACTTTGTTGGGTCATATGTTTGTTTTTTATTTTTATTTTTTATGATGACATATGTTAAGTCTATGTTTGACCTCATCGGGTCAAATGTCCATCTCTTTCGTTTTTCGATATATTGGGTTTTCTGTTCCCGTAAGGGGGCAAATGTCCATTTCTTTAGTTTTTTGAGATATTAGGTTTGCATTTGCCCATGTCGGGTCAAATGTCCATCTCTTTTGTTTTTTGAGACATTAGGTTTGCATTTGACCGTGTCGGGTTAGGTGTCCATCTCTAACTTTTTTGAGATATCAAGCTTGCCCGTGTCGGGTCAAGTGTCCATCTCTTTTATCTTTGACCACTTTGGGTCTACGGGCTACAAGAGCCATGTTATTGTACCTTTAGAGTTTCCCTCCATTGTGGCAAACCAAAACAATAAATATTGTATAAGCAAAGATAGTAAATTAAGTTAGGCAAAATTGTGCCTACTTTGACCGATTTAGCCCTATGGACTACGAATGCCACGTTGTTGTACCTGCAGAGCTCTCTTTCATGTTGACAAACAGTAACAATAAATATCACATCAACAAAGATAGCAATTTAAGTAGGGATAAAGCTGAGCCAACGTAACGTTGAGTTGGCTACGTTTTCCGAATGTTGCCTCGGGACTCAAGTCATTGTAGTTCCTATATTAAGTTTTACATGCCAACCCTGTATAGGTGGGGCAATTTAGAGAATGAATACAACATAGTTCAGTTGTTCCAGAAAGCAACTAAAGTATTCAGAAAACACGACAAAGATCAGTCGATTGACTCCATCTCTGTTGGTGCCAACACAATCAGTGACGCCTCATCCTCTTGTCGTGGTACCTTGAGAGACGCCAATTAGCAAAGCCAACCGTGTAGATGATCACCGATCACCTCATGTGTTCCTGATGAGGTTGGGAATTCATCTTTTGATGATATGTGGACACCACAGCTCTGAAAACGTTGAGCGTCGGTCTACACAGGATGGCATTGTAGGGGAAAGGCACATCCATAATTAAGTTATCACTGCTCATGGTCCTTCTCTGCGAGAAGGTCCAAAGTGAGGTCAGAAGTGTGACTAATCCGTATGGGACAACCTTCATTCCTCCAAAACTATGCAATGAAGTCTTCACTGTCTCCATCTTGTCATCTCCGAGCGCCATTTGTTGCCGTGTGAATGCGAGGAGCATATAGGCAGAACTTCCAATGTCTATCAGAACTTTCATCACACCATAGTTAGCAATATCAATTATAATCACCAGAGGGCAATCCAGCTTACCTTCCTGTAAGACATGCAGGCTTTGTTTCATAAGGTCTGCTTTGGAGAAGGTGATTTCCTTTGGAGCCATTTATTCAATCCTAATGAGGTCTACAAAACCTACGTAGTGGTTGGCGTCTATCTCTCTCGTCACCCTTTTCCGCCCTAACCAAATCAACACCAATGGGTCTACCCCGAGATCATGTGAATAATCCCATTCTTGGGTTGGTTATCCATCAACTGAGGTAATCAAGAATTTGTGGCCTTTTGCTTGTCCTTCTGTGGTGATCGAGATCAGTCCATGTTGGACCTGTCTGCCTCATCCTTCAAATCTTTGACATACTCAGCCATTTTGTCGTCTTTGACCAATCACTCTATCTTATCCTTCATGTCCTTGCACTCTTCCATTATGTGATCGTTCTACTTGACATACTTGCAGCTGCTAGTTGAGAGTCTCGTGGCAAGACATGATATTGAAGGTGCTATTGACTTATTCCAGCTGATCCTGCCGAGTCGATGCCAGAACTGTCTTCGTCTCGGATGAAGGCACCCTTGCCCTAGGGGCAGGCTGGGCCTTAGCCACTCGTTTCATCTTAGAAATGCTACTTTCTGCATCTCTGTTATGTGAACTAGTTACTCTAAACATATTTGCTTGCGTGACCGTGCTTGTGGTGTTCCCACAAACGACGTCTATAATTTGGTGTTATTTCGTCTGGGTTACAATACTCTGAAATTACGATACAATCGGGTCTGAAATAAACCAAACTATGCTAGCTAATTACAAGAAAATAAACCAGGTTTGTCTCGAACGCCTGTTACACGGTAAGAAGTGTAAAATGACTAAAGTAACCCTGAACAATCAAATTGGGAACGGTCGAACAGAGAATTATTCGATGTTGAAATAACTGTCGAATTCCAGTACGGTCGAACGGGTCTGGATTCGACACTAAAAATTCTCGAACGAGACTGACTAATTGATCAAACGGGAGGGCAGATCGATAATCGAACCAGAGAACTCTCGAAGTTGAATAACAATTGAACTGCATGGTTCGATTATCGTTGGGTTGGTGAACAGTAATTAATAATCTTGCATGAATCTCGGGATCTGAGTATTTATAGATCTCGAGATGTAGGACCTGCTCCGCAAAAAAACAATAATAATCAAACGTCTCCGTTCGATCGTCCACGAATGGTCGAACCATCTTGGCTCAACTCTTTTTTATTTGGGCTGTTAATGGGCCAGGACAGCTCAGTTCATTTCTGGGCCACCTAAAACACCCCCACCATATATGATATCAAGTTGTAACTTGTAAGGCAATATTGAATCTCCTTGTTAGTAATTTCAGAATATATCACCGTCATATCATATTGTTCAACCATATAAAAGAATATATATATATATATATATATATAGACTTGTCTATTGAAAAACTAATTCCTTCTCAATTCTACATCAACCTCTTACCAATAATAATTGTCCATTATCCAGTCAACCAATATTTCATACATACAACAATATTGTTTGAAAGGAAAAAATAAACTCAACCTACTCTTCAGCTGTAATAAAGTAAAAAAAAATCTTAAAAACTCGAAAACTGATAAATAAAAAGAAAATAGATATTACATACTAAAATTCTTACATGCACTCTCTCTCTCAGCTGAAAATTGCGGTTAGGGTTTCTCCAAAAACCCTGCTTTTCCTTTTCACCTTCCAATTCCCTTATCCCTGCATTATTCCCAAACTTGCTACATTTAACACATTGATGGGGCCTCTTCTCATATGTTTTTTAGGTTCATATTGGACCCCCTCTGGGCCTCTCAAAGTCACTTTGTCTATTAGTTTCTGCCCTGCTTGCAGTTCCACAAAACTCTTGTAAATGCAAGCCTATCCTTAGTAGCAGTAAGTTTGTCTATACACACCGGTTTTCCTACCATGCTAGCTATTTTTCGTATTATCTTAGGTGTCCATAATTAAAGATCTAAAGCTAGTAATTGAATCCAAATTTGGTAATTCTGCAGTTTACCCTAGTCCAAAAGGGAATGATCCTAGTTACAATTTTTTTTTTTGAATAAACTTCATTATTGAACCTACCACGTATTTAGCATAAATAGCGGCGGCGAATTCCGAAGCAAAACTGTGGCGAATTCCAGTATCACCACGCACTAGGCACTGGGGAGTGGAATCTCTCCATGCCAAAACAACAACATGGATTTCAACTCTTATTTCCCTCCCATCACAAGTCAAAATATCCCAATGCTAGGGTTTGAAGAGACGGAAAAACATGGAAAACAGAAAAGGCCGCGCCAGGCGTACGAATTCAGAGCGGGGGCGAGTAATATCAACACGACTCATCCAATGCGGAGAGAAAGCAACATCAACATGCAATCTTACGCTAGTAAGGTTAAACCGAATGATGTGCGAATTGACAAAAGCAAAAACGATGAAATTCGTGGGAAGATTAGGATCACGCAACCTTCGACGGAGAATCCCTTCAAGTGTATCGATTTTGACGAGGATATCGACGATCTGATCTGCGCACAATGGAGGAATACAATCATAATAAAAACCATGGGAAAGCCATGGTTTTATCCGAGTCTCGTTAATAAATTAAGCACAATGTGGAAGCTCAACGAGGGAAGCGAATTTGTGGACCTGGGATTTGGTACGTACTGCCTAAAAGGGATATCACAGGAGCAAAGAGAAGCCATACTCACAAAAGGACCGTGGCAATTAGCGGCAACTTTTTGTCGATCCGGAAGTGGACGCCGAATTTTCGGGCGGATAACGACAACCTTGAGTTTGTCATTACTTGGGTGAGGGTGCTGCAGCTACCTCTTGAGAAGTTCAATGAGCCGATAATAGAATCAATTGCTAGTTGCATAGGTGATCCTATTAAAATTGATGGCAATACTTATACGGCTGCGAGGGGAAAGTACGCGCGATTTTGTGTTCAAATTCCGATGAACAAGCCGGTAGAGAAGGGATTATGCATTAAAGGAAAGAACTACCAGATTTAATACGAAAACCTTCTGAATCTCTGCCATGAATGTGGAAGGATTGATCATGGAACCAATACCTGTCTGGTGAAGAGAAATAATGCGAAAGAAAGTCGAGTATCTAATGAGATGGAAATTGGCGAGAGCTCGAAATTGATGGTAACAACCCAGAACGAGTGGCTTGTGGAGAAAGCAAAAAATAACGAGTTTGGGGATTGGTTAGTTGTGTCGAAACGAAGAGGGAACAGCAATATCGGAGCGGCAAAAAATAAAGAAACTTTGGGGAGAGGCAGAGAATTGACTAAAGATAATTACAATATCTCTATCTTGGGCCGAAAGGAAAATATTGCACTTCAAAAACAGCCCCCAGCAGAATTCCATCTAGGAAAGGAACTAGAAGGAAACAAGGACACAGTTGGAAAGAGGATATTACCCCAATCCCTATCAACTCTCAGAAATAACAGCCTTAAAGGGAAGAAAAAAACTGTTGCTCTGAAAACTAATAAGAGTTTAAGCTCTGAGCAAAGTCCCGCTAATCCGTTTTCAACACTTGCTGAACTAGGAGAAATTGAGGAAACAGAAACTGGTACGAAAATATTCTTGGCAGGGACGTCAAACCAGAAACGCAAGCAAGCAAATGGAACACGGAGGAAATCTACAAGTGAACATGGAAGGGGGAATACTGAATGTAGTGATACAGCCGGAGTTCTGGGACTTTCAAACACTGATCAACAACTTCAAAGGCCCCTCACGGATATTACGAATGGATCCACGAACTATCAACGTGATGCAGGTGGATCCGACTATTTGGGAACTCGAATTGACCATGGAAAGGATAGAGAGAGTCGAGAACATCAAGATATTTTGGCAGAAACTGGAACTGAGCAATTGGGAAGTGAACATGCAAACTTTCCTGATGAGAGAAACGTTGCGGCAGATGACGCTGTCATGGAGGGGTCAGACTATTGAGAACCCCATCCATCCAACACACCTCTTTAATAGTCCGATGAAGATTGTTTCATGGAACTGTCAAGGAGCGAGAGATTTGGATTTTCGAATGAATTATCGGGAACTAGTACGGATTCATTCACCGGATATTGTGTTCCTTTTGGAGACACGGGTTTCTGAGGATCGAGCATATGAGATAGCGCCCCATCTAGGATATACTGATTTTTGCATTGCCCCTACTGATGGTATGGATGGGGGTATTTGGATGCTATGGAATTCGGATAGCATAGAGGTTGATATTAAGAGTATAGAGGACCAAGGTATTCACGCCCTCGTGAGTTCTAAGAGACAAGAAAAATGGTTATTGTCTGGAATCTATGCAAAACCTCACAAGGTGGACAAGTTACGTATTTTTGGGAGCCTCGAGAGGATAGCGCAACAAATCAAGATTCCTTGGTTGATTCAGGGAAACTTCAACGAAATCGGATTCACCCACGAGAAGCAAGGAGGAAATAGAAACTCGACCAACAGATGCTTGGCTTTTCAAAGATGGATCTGTTCATGGGGAGTTCATGATCTAGGCTTTCATGGCCCGAAGTTTACTTGGACCAACAAGAGAGAAGATGGAGCACATATTAAAGAACGTATTGATCGCCCTCTGGCGAATACGTATTGGTTAGAAAAATTCCCTGAGAATGGAGTGTTCCACCTCCCTCGCACACACGGGGATCATCACCCAATTTTGACGAGCTGTTTTGGGTCGGTTGTTAGCTCGGGGGAGAGGCCTTTCAGATTCGAGGCGATGTGGCTATCGAGTCCAGAATGTGAGAACATTCTTAAGGAAATTTGGGCGGATAAGCAGGATATTGTGAAGGCTATTGATCGGGTACCAGAGGTTTTAATCCCGTGGAATAAAAGGAAGTTCGGAAATATTTTTTGGAAGAAACGCAAGCTTATGAATCGGATCGAAGGGGTTCAACGTTCGCTTGCGAGACGACCGAACGACTTTTTAATGAAACTGGAAAAAGAACTCTTGGGGGAGTATGGCGAAGTCTTGAGAAACGAGGAGGTATTTTGGCATCAAAAGTCCCGAATTAAATGGCTTGCAGAGGGCGACCAAAATACGGCCTTTTTCCACAAGTCGACATTGGCGAGGCGGAAGAAAAACCGAATCCTAATGATGTCGATTGATGATATGTGGGTTAAAGAACCAAAATTATTAAAGACACATGCCATCAACTTTTTCAAGGGGCTATTTTCGGCATCTGGGACAGCGCACATTCGGCTCTCAGTTTCTAGATTCCAATATCAGCTGGACGAGGAGATGAGAGAAAGTGTTGGCTGAGAGGTTACGATTAGTGAACTTAAGGAAACAGTGTGGGCAACGCACCCGAATAAGGCACCGGGTCCGGATGGAATTCAAGCTATGTTCTATCAAAGATATTGGGAGTGGACGTCGGAGTCTCTCTTAGAGTTCATGTCAAAAGCCTTTTGTAAGGGACATTTTGAACCTAATGTTTGCGCAGCCTTCATGTGCCTTATCCCGAAGGTAACTAATCCATCTGTTATCTCGGAATTTCGCCCTATTTCTCTTTGTAATGTAATATATAAATTCATCACTAAATGCATTACTATGAGATTAAAAGATTACATACCACTCCTTATCGCTCCGACCCAGTCGAGTTTCATTAAGGGGCGGAGTACTCAAGACAATATCTTCCTTATGCATGAGGTTCTTCATTCTTTGAAGCCGAAGAAATAAATAAAGTGGGGTGTATGATCCTCAAGTTAGACCTTGAGAAGGCTTATGATAAAATCAGTTGGAGTTTTCTGGAGGAAACACTGAGGGCATTCAATTTTCCGAATCATATCACAAAATTGATTATGTTTTGTGTGCAAAATGCATCAACACGTATACTTTGGAATGGAGAACCTTTGGCACCGTTTAAGCACGGTTGTGGTTTGCATCAAGGGGATCCTCTCTCGCCATATCTCTTCGTGTTGTGTGTGGAAAGACTGGCGTATCTCATTCTTGAGGCAGTGGAGGAGAGAAGTTGGGAACCGTTAATTCCATGTAGAGGAGGCCCTAAGCTTTCGCATATTTTTTTCGCCGATGATTTAATTCTCATGGGGAAAGCGACGCTCAAAACTTCAAGAAAAATAGCAAATATCTTGGACCAGTTTTGTGCATCCTCGGGGCTCAAAATTAATGTCTCCAAGTCTAAGATCTTTTTCTCAAACTCGGGTGTTGCGCGACTCAAAAGGCAGATTTGCGCGAACTTGGGATATACTCAAACGGCTCGATTGGGAAAATATTTAGGAGCGCAACTAGATCAAGGAAGAAGTAGAGGGGATCAGTTTAACGACATATTCGATAAGCTTCTATCTCGGTATACAACATGGAAAAGCAAAACGCTCTCCCTTGCGGGGAGAGCAACACTTGTTCAATCGGTATCGACGGCAGTTCCCATTCACATAATGCAATCTAGTTGGCTTCCGGAAAAAGTGTGTGACAGACTGGATAGACTCAATCGAGAGTTTTTGTGGTCTAATGATTTGAATATTAAAAAGATTCACCTCGTGGGCTGGCAACGGGTGACGAAGGGGAAGAAGGAAGGCGGTCTAGGTATACGCACGGCAAGGCGGAATAATGAAGCTTTGCTATCCAAATTTTGTTGGAATATCCTTCAAAATAAGGACAGCATATGGGCAGCAATTGTGAATGCTAAATATCTTAAAGGGAAAAATCTTATGAACTATGTTGTGAAGCCGAGGGATAGTGCGAATTGGAAAGGGATCGTGCGTTGTATGGCGCTAATCAGGCCGCTCATGCGATGGAGGATTGGTAGAGGTTCATCTATCTCCTTTTGGCTCGACAACTGGTTGAGGAAGTACTCGCTTCATGAGGTGATATCGAATATAGACCCGTTGGATTTGAACCTCAAGTTAGCGGACCTTATTGATGAAGATGGGAACTGGAAGTTTGATAGAATTCGAACAGAATTACCGGATGAATGGAAGAAGATTATCGTGGATCAGAATGTTATTTTGAAGGAGGAGGAAGACCGACTTATTTTGGGCGAAGAGGCTAACGGTATTTTTTCATGCCGATCAGCATACAAGGCGCTCTTTCGGGAGTATTCTGTTGCATCTTCTCCTAACATCAATCTTGCATGGATTTGGAAGGTCCGGTGCGGCAATAAAATAAAACACTTTCTATGGCTTGTGGCACAAAACCGACTTGCAACTAATCATTTGCGAAAAAATCGAAAAATGGCCGAGAATGCTGAATGCATAACCTGTAAGGATCCCGAGGAGTCATCCCTACATATTCTGCGAATGTGTAATTCTGCTGTCCAGGTTTGGAATAAATTAGTGCCTGCTCGGATGAGGCAGAAATTCTGGAATTTGAGCAACGATTCTTGGCTCAAGAAGAATCTGAAAATTTCAGATTGCAGCTGTGATACTATCCCAAACACTCATTGGAAGATTATTTTCGCAGCAGGTCTTTGGCAACTCTGGAAGGCACGAAATCATAGAGTTTTCATAGGGAAAAAACTGCCCACCTCTACGATTATAAATCAGATTAAGCAGGCTGCTATGGAGATGAATTTAGCTTCAAGCAAAAAGGAAAAATCAAAGAATGATAAGTGGGTAAAGCCAAGACGTGGCTGGTATAAACTTAACACGGACAGCAGTGTGCTTAACGATCAAAACCGAGGGAACTTGGGCGGAGTTCTTCGCGACGAAAAAGGTGCTTGGGTGTGGGGATTTGCGGAGCCCCTGGGATGCCCGACAGTCTTAGAAGCCGAAGTAAAAGCTATCCGAAAAGGACTAGAGATCGCATGGGATAAACGAGTGCAAAGGATTGAAATAGAGACCGATTCAAGAGATGCATTTACCCTCATTAGCGAGGGAGTTGATCGCGATCACGACTTGTTCCAGCACATCGAAGATAGAGACTATTCTAGCGTCGGATGTAGCCTAAGGGCTTTGTTTTTTCCTTGTTTACCAAAAAAAAAAAAGGGAATGATCCTTTCACCATCTAGGGCCCTCATCCATATATCTCCATCATAGCCGCCTCTGAATCAAACCGCAAAACAAAAACCTCTTGTTGCGCCATGAACTTGTGGTTGAATGCTCCATCGGTTGTTGATGTACCTCAGCATAGCTTCAAATGGAAATTTGACGCCCATCATGGTACCAATTAATTAGAGTGGATCTTCTCTCCTGAAATCCAGAACCTCATGACTAGGGAGAAGTAGGGCACCGCTACTCTGTTCTCGAATTGCATATTGCTGGCGATGAGCTCACTTCATCACTCTCCAATTCATCCTCTGTAGCTTCGCTCTCATCAACTTCCTTCTCTTCGATCTCTGAAAATTGCCCTTCCACCTTCTCTGACTCCTCATTTAGTGTCTCCACCACTTCTAGAACTTGTTGTTCCACCTGAACTCTCCTCTTCGTCATGTAAATTGCGAAGGAATTGAACCCTAGATCCGATCAGAAAATAGCACACACTAAAGCTTTAGATCATACACACTAGTGGTGTTCATTTATCTTTTGTTTTCTTTGACATATTTTGTGGTTTACCATGGACGTAAACAAACGAAAAATCATTTTGGGTTTTAATTTGGGATGTGTCTGAGGATCAAAAATTAGATTTTTTTATTACATAATCCGAATTGATAACTGAACACATGAGAGAACCATTTTTATTATACACCATGTAATTGTATAGTCTCTAAGAAAGCGTGTCTTTTGTTCTCTTAAACATTTTTGTTTCACATACATATAAATAAAAAGCATTGTTTTTAAAATCGGACCGGACATCGAACCGGCAAGCTCACTGATTCAAGGTTCGATCGGTTGAACCGGTCAAACCACTGATTGAACTGTTAAATAGTGTGTTCTTAAAATAAATTTATTTAAAGTGTTATAACATAAATCTTAGGTATTTTTATAACAAATCGTGATATTATACAATTAAAATGCCATATTGTTGACATTCAAAATAATTTATGTTATATGTATATATGATATATATACAATGAATGTCTAAATATAATTATATATTTTTTCTTTCTTATTTTGTTTTCTATTTATATGGGATTGGCACAAATGTTTTATTATTTAAATTTACTAGTGAAGCCCAATTACTAATTGAAAGCCCAAACTATTTTTTTTAACACAAAGCCCAAACTAGTTATAAGAATAATAAAAAAAAATTAACCTACTTTTTCCACTTTCTTTCCGCCGCTCTCCCATTTTCAACTTTTCACTCTTTCTTTTCACTTTCTTCTCTCTCCTTTTTTTTTTGAACATCCTTTCTTCTCTCTCTTTTAGTGTAAGCACTTAAATTCTTCATCTTCTTGTTTAGAAATGAAATCATTCTGGTTGTTTGAATTAGATTTCTTCATAATCAAATCTGCTCCAATTTCTTATAACTTTTTTTTTATCAAAGTGTAAGATTCTTATTTTGAAAAGGATAAAGAAGAGAAAAAAAATGACCGGTTCACTAACCGGTCCGGTGACCGGTTCGATTCGGTTGACCCGGGTTTTCGGGCGGTTCAGCTCGGTAAAACTGACCCGCGATTTTTTCACTCATTTCGGACCGGAGCAAGTGTCGAGCCGCGGTCAGATCGGTCGGACCGGCCGG
The DNA here is from genome assembly GCA_948329865.1 of Linaria vulgaris. Taxonomy (NCBI): domain Eukaryota; kingdom Viridiplantae; phylum Streptophyta; class Magnoliopsida; order Lamiales; family Plantaginaceae; genus Linaria; species Linaria vulgaris. The sequence goes on along the minus strand of OX415250.1, from coordinate 115,091,185 downwards.
TCCGGTCCGATTTTAAAAACACTGATAAAAAGAATGACTAAAACATTCTGAATTTTGAAAACGTTACAATCTTAAATCCAAAAACAAATAAAAGAAAAAATATTTAGACAGCATTCAAGCATAAAATCTTACTGGATGGTAAGAAATCTAATCAATTGAACTAGTTAATTTCATTGGTCTGTACCTTTTGTTTTCATTGGCCTGTACCTTTTCTTTTCATTGTTGTTCTGACATGCTGAGTATTACTTGTAATCACTTGTGATGTTAATAAAAACTCTTGCCTACAAAAATAAGGCCAAAGTTGTACTTTTCTTTTGTTGTTGTGACATGCTGAGTATTATTTATACTCTCACTTGTGATGCTAATAAAAAAATTAGCCTAAAAAAAGCCAAATATTTGATTAAGGAAGCTTCATACTTAGGATTGAGAAAAATAGACCTACTAATCAATTCAACGGTGAATCCAAACTTTTGCTAGTTTAGGGCAAAGCCGAAGAATAAATATAGTCATTAATTTTACCACCGTCCTCACGTTTTAAATGGTTTATCTAAGAATTACACAAAAAAGAAGAAGATGAATAAAAGAGTCAATTAGGTTACATGCAAGTACTAAACGTGCAATATAATCCTAATTTTGGTTAAACAGTTCGTGGAAATTAAAGTCTATGTCCAATGCCCTGCCAAGTGATTTTTATTTATGTAATATTATCTTGTAATACTTTTTCGATGAGTCAAGTTCCAATCCATACAAGTGATGACCTATTTTTTATGATATTAACGACCATGATTTATGACATGCATTACGTGAGCTGTCTATAATACTTTCTAAAACATTGCTTAAATTCCCGTATAAGTTGAATCGTGGTTCTAGAATAGGAGCTAATATTCAGCACACCAGGCTAAACAACGGAAAATATTGTTCACTCTTACACAATTTAGATAATTGCGTAGGGATGTTTGATTAAATTCGTATGCTTAACTACTTAATTTGCTGCCTAAAAAAAAAAGCTACTTAATTTGCATATTATATATTAAAATCTTGTTAAAATTATTTAGATCATGCATACTTCATAATGTGTATTTCACTTAAATAATTCGAAACTGCTCTCTTATGCCGGAAGAGTACAACTGATACGTAGCATCTTATTCTCCATAACGAACTACTGGCTTCAGGTATTTCTACTGCCAAAAGGGGTGCTGAAACACATTGAGGCACTATGTCGATCGTTTCTATGGAGCGGAAGGGAGAATATAACGAGAAAATCCCCTGTGGCATGGCGTAAAGTATGCGCACCAAAGAAAGAAGGCGGATTAAATCTGATATCGCTGATGGAATGGAACACCTGCACTATAGCTAAACTCCTTTGGAACATATGCCGCAAAACTGACAAGCTGTGGGTTAAATGGATTCATGCCTACCACCTCAAGGACACTGATGCGATGGAGTATAACATACCAACTGGGAGCTCTTGGACAGTGCGCGCAATCATGAAGACACGAGAGAAGGTGGGGACAACTCAGTACTGGAAACAGGCGCTACAACAGCAGAAGTTCAGCAGCAGAAATCTATACGAGGAGCTGCGGCACAGAGGAGAACATGTAAAATGGCGTGGTCTTTGGTACAGCCCTATTGCCAGACCACGGGCCATGTTCACGCTATGGATGGCAATGAAAGAAAAGCTCCCTACAAAAGATAAAGTCGCTGAATGGGGATTAAACATCAGCCAAGCGTGCGCTTTATGTGGAAGGGATGAAACGCAGCAGCACCTGTTTTTCCAATGTGACTATAGCAGGGAAATGTGGCGAGAGGTTTTAAAGTGGATGAGAATAATCCGACAACCGTTAAAATGGACAGAGGAACTCGAATGGGCATGTAAATTCACAAAAGGTAAAAATTGGAAAGCAAGGTTGGCGAGAGGGGCATTTGCTGAAACAGTTTATGCGATTTGGAGTGAACGAAATAAGGTCCAATTCAATGGAAAAACAAAAGATGCGAAGCTAAACGAACGGATTATTGAGATAGTCATCCAACGAGCGTGGCCGATTCTTGCACTAAGAAAATATGTTGATAGACTAATGGTAGCTTAGAGTACCTCCCATCATGGGATACATATTGGGGACTGAGAGATATAGTCTTGAATTTGCTGGTTATTTTTGAATCCGCCTGGATCTGTAGATCGGCATGTACTTAAAATGATTTGGAAGGAAATACAAGTAATTTCGATCCAAAAAAAAAATGTTATCGTTGTAGTTTCTAACTGTTTAACGATAAAAACATTCCATCAGTTTACAATATATCACTACAAAAAAAGGGTCATTCGTGATCTTCCGGGCGGTTGCGAATGACCCAAATACAGTCGCGGATGCTCATTCGCGACCTCACGATCGTCACCGATGATCGGTCGCGAAAGACCTCGGTCGTGGGTCATCCGACAGTCGTCGAAAACCATTATGTAACCATTTGGCAGTCACGAATGACCCCGACGTCATCCGCGACCGCCGGGCGGTCACAACGTTATTCCCGACCGTCGAACGGTCACGGATGACGTCGGGGTCATCCGCGACCGTCGGCGGTCACGAATAATATTCATACTATTCGTGACCGTCCGACGGTTACGAAAACCCATGAACAAATTAAAAAATATATATATATTTTGGTAATTTATCGATTTTTTTTTTTTTTTTTTGCGAATAGAAAGTATGTTTGGTCTATTTTTTGATATAAAAAAGAACAGAATAGAAGAAAAGTGTTGGGACTTTTTTTTGGTATAAGAAAAGAAAAGAAGAGAATAAAAGTGTTGGGGATTTGTTTTGGGAATAGAAGAAAAGAAGAGAAGGGAAATTGTTGGGGTTTTGTGTTTTTGAAAAGAAGAAAAAGTGTTGTAGATTTGAAAAAGAAAAGAGGAGAAAGTGGTGGGTTTTTTTGGAAAGTATAATTTGGGTGTATTGAAAATTAGTGGGTAGAATGGTGGGCATATATAGAAATTTGGATGAAAATTTTAAATTTTCAAAAAAATTGAATTTTCCCCAGAATCCCGCCAAATTCTAGTGTCTTTCGCGACAGCAGAGCGGTCGCGAAATTTTCCAAATTCGAAAATCCCAAAAATTTCATGACCGACAAGCGGTCACGAAAGCATCCGCGACCGCCTGGCGGTCACGAGGTTTCTTTCGTGACCGTCAGGCGGTCGCCCCATTTCCTTCGTGACCGCCAGGCGATCACGAATAGTCCTCATTCGACATTTTTTGATTTTTGTATGTTTATTTAAGGTGCGTTGTTTGCTAAATTGATATAATAGTTACTATGAAGTAAATTATAAGGTTTTATCGCACAATCGCATATACCAATTAAAACAACTTGGTATATATGATGATTAATTGTAGAACATAAAATATGTTATTCGTTTATAACTCGTCTAATCACATCTAATCTACTATTTTGATACGTTAATTACTAATGTTTTACTAATTTATTACTTCAATTCACATGTAGTAATGAAACTTGTTGTTAAAAATTATAAACATATCAAGATCGTTCCATAAAATTAAAAACATTTATATGAATGTTATTAGTGACCGCTCGGCGGTCACGAAAGAGAGGTGCGGTCACGAAAGAGAGGTCTTTCGTGACAGCCTGGTGGTCACGAAAGAATCCATGATCGCCTAGCGGTCACGAACATTTTTCGCGACCGCCAAGCGGTCACGAATGAAGGTCATTAGTTTTTTTTTTTTTTTTTTGCTTTTAGGTTGTTTTTTTAAGGCGCGTTGTTTGTTAAATTGATAAAATAGCAACTACGAAGGAAATTATAAGGTTTTATCGCACAATCGCATATAACAATTTATACAACTAGGTATATATGATGATTAGTTGTAGAACATAAAATAGGTTATTCGTTCATAACTCGCCTAATCACATCTAATCTACTATTTTGATAAGTTAATTACTAATGTTTTACTAATTTATTACTTTAATGCACATGTAGTAATGAGACTTGTTTAAAATCATAAACACATCAATATCGTTCCACAGAATAAAAAATGTTTATATGAATGTTATTAGTGACCGCTCGGCGGTCACGAAAGAAGGGTCTTTCGTGATCGTCGGGCGGTCACCAACAATATCTTGTGACCGCCCGGCGATCACGAAAGACCCCGATTTTTTTGTAGTAATAATATGCAGAATTGTTAATATAAAGCGACATGATTGAACTTGTGGTGGTACGTACCTAAAACTAAAGAAATTATACACTTGTTCGTTCGAAAATTAGTGAAACTTATTTCACATTATAGTTAAAAACTAATAACATATAAGTCTCATGTTCTATTAGTATTTTTTTTCCATACATGGAAGTTTATTGCTTCCTTTATTTTTCTTGTTAATGTATTTCTTTTACTTCAAAAGTAGAATAAAATAGTCCTGGTTATTTGTTATTAATTATTTGGCGGTAGTTTCTTATTTATGTTTTTGTTTTTGGTGTGAGTATATTTTCACGTGTCAAAACAAAATATATTCTCTAGATTAAAAAGGTATAAAAGCTATAGTGTACACAAAAAGAAAAGAAAAATCTCAAACACGATCTCTTTTTTCTCCGAGTGAATTGCATTCTTTCATGAAAAAAATATGTATTTTGCAACATACCAATTATCAAAACAATCACGGAGTTTTTCCCAAAATCAAAATCCTATTATATTGTTTTATCTTTTAACGAAACACATCCTACTCGAGTCTTAACCCACGTGTTTAAGACTTTAAGTACAAACTAACAGCGATGTAAATCATGTGTTTTAACTAGGAAACTTTATTAAAATACACCTGTCGTATCAAACTCTCTACTTACTCTTTTCATGAAAAGAATATTACCAGTCTACTTAACGTATGTGTGTAAGGCTTAATAAGTAACAGAACAACAATAGCAAATAATGTGTTTTATATAAACTAAGAAACTTCACATAAAAAACAACTATGATATCAAATTGTAAGACGCTATTGAATCTCCTTGTGAAGAATATAAATAAACCAATTTAGTCTCTATTTTATGCGAGTCAAGTGCATTCTTATATAAAATACGAAAGTAATATTTTGTAACACATAAAAGAAACATAGAGTTCATCCCATTTTCAATAAAAAAAAAATGGCCCAATCGTTTTATTAAGAGCTTCCTATCAAGACTCCCAAGTCCCAACTTATTCTTTTAATTTGAACAAAAAAACAAAACCTACTTGACCCTTTTAATTAACAAATCATGTGTTTTTTTATAACTAGGAAATGTCACAAAAATACAACTATGATATCAAATTGTAAGGCAATACGGAATCTCTTTTTCCATCCAAAAAAACAAAAAAAAATGAAATCCCCTTTTATTAAGTAATTTCAGAATATATCACCCACCGTCATATATCAACAATATTAATAGCAAATCTATATAAAAGAAAAATATCCAATGTCCCTCCGTCAACCAACATTCCATACTTAAATACTGTTTGAAAGGGAAAAAAAAACTCAATCTACATGATGAGGCCCAATTATATGCTCACAGGCCCAACCCACATGCACCACGTGCAATGCATACAACTATATATATATATATATACACATATACGTACAGCTTTATGTTAAAGAAAAATAGTTACTACTTACTACTACTACATAAACATTAAAATTCTTACACGCACTCTCTCTTTCTCTCTCTAAACTGAAAATTGCGGCTAGGGTTTCTCCAAAAACCCTGCTCTTTTCCTTCCTTCCTTCCAATTCCCTTATCTCTCCCTCCGCAGATCTGTTCAACTTCATCAACCTTAAAACAATGAACACATTGTTAAATTAGGGTTTAATTTTTATCAATAATCCAAAATCCGGCGTTTGCTTCTTTTATTTTGAAATCAACGATGACTACAATGAATCCGTTCGATTTGCTCGGTGACGATGACACGGATGATCTCACCGTGCTGATCGCTGCTCAGCAGAAGAAGCTCGAGGCTTTGAAGAGCGAGCCTTCTCCGGTGAACAACAAGCCGAAGCTGCCGTCGAAGCCGCTTCCTCCTGCTCAAGCTGGTATGAGTTGAAATTAATAATGCTTTTTTTTTTGTCTTTTTAATTAATGTGGAGGCTTTAAGTTGTGGCTTTGCAATTGTGTTGTTATTTTATTAATTGTACATTGATTAGCATTGAGAATTTGCTTTGTCCTGCCGTCTAGTGAGTGTAGCTTTATGGGTTTTTCTCTCTTATTGTGAGGAGATATTCTTGGATAATGGATTATTACATTAATGATCCAGGAAAGGATTGAAGGACGTTTAGCATGCCACCTATTTGTTTTGTTTCCTCAACTATGAGTGCTGTGTACACTCTTTTTTCCTGGCCTTACTTTTGTTTGTTTACCCTGACAGCTGTTGTTGTACTGAATTTGTACTAATTGATTTTTTTATGAAGTTTCTTACGTAACTAAGTATGTGCTGATAGCGTTTAATGATGTTCCTTTCCTTTCAATAGTCAGAGAGGCCAAATCTGAGTCTGCTCGTGGTGGACGTGGATACGGTCGTGGACGTGGTTCTGGTGGTAGGTCCTACAGAGATTCAAACAACACTGAAGGTCGATATGGCAACAGGGAAGTATCTGCCGGCCAAGGAGTAGGTGATGAGGTTGATGGCCGGAAGCCTTATGAAAGGCGAGGTGGCTATGGTGGATCTCGTGGTTCTTTCCGTGATGGTAACCGAGCTGGTTTCGGCAATGGAGAAGTGGGTGAACGCGATGGCGACCGTCCTCGAAGGCCATACGAACGACGTACTGGAATGGGTCGTGGGTACGTCTAATATGTTATTTGTATTGACTTGGCTATTGTTTTGTTGTTCATATGTCGATCTTATCTGTTCAATAAGTTAACCCTTAGTTTTGGTGCAGCAATGAGATAAAGCAGGAAGATGCTGGCCAAGGAAATTGGGGAACCCAGACTGAAGAAGTTGCTAAGTGAGTATTTCGTGGTTTTTCCTTGCTCCAATAGCGTTTAGTGACATGCTTCCCCAAATTCATCTCTATACTGATTCACTGTTTTGTTGGCGACTCTTCTATTTACAGAGTGACTGACGAAAGTGAGAAAACATTGGTTGCTGACAAGCCTTCTGGAGAAGTGGAGGTTCCAGTAGAAGGTGAAAAGGAGGCTGCTGCGAAGGAAGTCGAGGAAAAAGAACCTGAGGATAAGGTGTGCATGTGAAATTTAGTTAATTATCTTGACTGAAGCTCTTCATTTGCTAGCCAATGATGTGGCAACATACCCTCTGTATTTTACAGAAGTTGAGCGCTTTTCTTACCTGTCTGTTTTTGTCTCGATATCCTCTTGACATTTTGTTTTCTCATCATTACTTTATGTGCATATAAGCTGTGTTGGTCTGACTAGTGGAATTTCTTGTGGCTCTTTCATTACAATGATACGTATTGATCTCTATACTCTTCTCGTTTTAAATATGTCTAATGTTTAGATTTAATTTTAGTTACACATTTAAGACAATGTTCCCTTAAACTACAGGAAATGACATTGGAAGAGTATGAGAAGGTTCTGGAAGAGAAAAGGAAAGCTCTTCAAGCTCCTAAAACTGAGGAGAGGAAGGTTGATGTGAAAGAGTTCCAAGCCATGCAACAGCTGGCGAACAAAAAAGCTAATGATGAGATATTTGTCAAATTGGTACACGCTCATTTTGAATTTGTTCTGGTCATTTCTCTCTTTTAATTTCTTACTAGCGTTTCTGAAATATTAGTTTATACTTTATTATCGATGATGTTCTTGTGTTTGCAGGGCTCTGGGAAGGATAAAAAGAAAGAGTCCACTGACAAAGAAGAGAAAGCTAAAAAGGTAACTCATTAGCTTTCTTATGTCATTGTACCCTGTCAAAGGTTACTTAGCTGACTTTGTCGGTTCCTGTCAGTGCCTCTTTTTCTCCGCAATGCTATATTGAAATGCTGTTTTTGATTTAGAATGCATTTTATATCTGGGAAGGAAGTCTTGGCTCTATTTGTTTGATACTAATGTATATTTTTTTCTTTTTTGTATGGGTTAGTCTGTCAGCATTAACGAGTTTCTGAAGCCAGCTGATGGTGCGAGGAACTACAATGGTGGTCGTGGTCGGGGACGTGGACGTGGTTTTAGGGGTGGATTTGGAGGTGGCAATGAAATGAGCAATGCCAGAGCACCCGCTATTGAAGATCCAAGTCAGTTCCCTACTCTGGGTGGCAAATGAGGCGTCTTGTCATCTTGCTTCTGCTGTTTTTTCTCAAGTTCTTTCGGTTGAGCAGGAGTGAGTATGGATTTGAGGTTTCTGTACCAAAAGATTCTATGGTGCTTTCATGATGTATATCTACACTTTTTATGTGACCCCCTCTAGCGTTTTCTCTAATTTTTGTAGCTTTTACTTGAGTCGGGGGCGATCCAACTATTTATTTACGACTATGGATATTTTTCAGCAGTTTTGTTTTTTTTTTGTTATGGAAGAAAGATAGTTCAGTTAGCATGAAATTTATAACGATAATAGTTTGTTCTTTTTTTCGTTGTGCGTTTTTTGTGGTATTTCTTTGTTTCTTTGCATATGGTGTATTAATTAAAATATTTTTCGAAACGGGCTTAACTTATCGACAAGCTAATTGAAGACTATCATTGTATAACATATTTTTTTGAGGTAGGCCAACTAATTTAGGATTCGCCATCGGAATGTTGACTGCTTCAATTGAGGAAAAGATGGTCAAGTTCTGCTCCGCTCTCACGTTATCATTTAAAGGATTAGCTTGATAATTAATCAGAAATAACTAAGCTTCATCTCGCCAATAGATGGCATAAAACAATCACTCGAAGTCCGATGATAATTTTATGTGTTACTTATTCTTTTGAACAACTTAAAAATTAGAAATTTTCAGGAAGATTTGGGCACATAAATGTAATGACAGTTGAGTATGAACATTATCCTTAGTCGCCTATCAACATCTTTAACGATTCGGCATAATAATCATATAATCAGTTGACAGCTGAAAGTAGAAGATGAACTTCATTTTTTAACTGAGATTAGGTTGGTGAGATCATCGACTTCTAACACGCTTTCATTTTAGCGGTATATTTTATGATAAAGTGATAACTAACTTAATAATCATTTCCACAACCATCAATTATATGACCACGAATACTGGATTGTCACAGCCTGTTCTCAACAAACGTATTTGTCGCAATAAAGTTTACGATTTAATGTAAAAGGTTGTAAAAAAATGAGAAAAGTGTAAAATTAGACCCAACCTATAGGCTTTTTTGCGGAACTATACTCAACGTTTGAAAAGTTGCAAAACTATACCTAACATTTGCATTCTGTTCGAAACTAGACCTAACGTTTAATTTCGGTCAAAAAACGTCATATTTCGACGTCATGACGTCATATTCCGTTTTGGACGAGGGCAAAATAGACATTTCACAATATATCATTTTTTTATTATTAAAATTAAAAAAAAAAACAAAAACAAAAACAAAAAAAAATTAAAAGCTTCATCTTCCTCACCAGTGCCACCCCCACCCCCACCCCCACCCTCACCCGACAGAATCACCAGAATCAACAGCCCCCACCACCACCCCCCAAAACCCGACGCCACCACCACTACTTCCATCGTCGGAATCGGAGAAAGGAGAGGAGGCTGAGCTTCGAGGCAGCGATTCAGAGCTCCGAGGAGAAGAAGTCGGGGAGAGTAGCGATATGATTGAGAAAGGGATAGAGGCCGACGCCACCACTGCTTCCATCGTCGGAATCGGAAAAGGAGAGGAGGCTGAGCTTCGAGGTGGCGGCGGAGGTGGGAGATTGCTGGTGCTCCGACGTGGATCTTTGCGATGGTGAAAGTGGGAGGGAGTGGGGTGGGGGTCAAATCGACGCCGCTGCGATTCTGGACGCGGCGGGGTGGGGACGGGGTAGGGGTGGTCGGGGATGGTGGGGGCGGGGGTGGGGGGGTGGGGAGGTTTTTCTTTTTTTTTTCTTTTTCAATAATGAATAATTATTTTTTTTCTTTTTTTTTTATAAATTAGAAGTGTAGTATTGATTTTGTCCCTGTAAAATTTAAAAAGTGGCCGAAATTAAACGTTAGGTCTAGTTTCGAACATAATGCAAATGTTAGGTATAATTTTGCAACTTTTCAAACGTTGGGTATAGTTCCGCAAAAAAACCTATAGGTTGGGTCTAATTTTGCACTTTTCTCTAAAAAAAAAAATTGTAAAAGGATCTCCCTCCCCCCTCCCACCCCATCTTCGGCGTCCTACATATTATATAAAAAATCACAATCTGCCCTTGATCCTGGACCATGGTTCCTAAAATATGGTTTGGAAACTACAAATTACAATGAAATTCGAGATATAGGACAAAAATGTAAGAAAAGCTCGTATTGGAACTAGAGTTAAATCGAGAGACTCTACCCTTAATATTCAAGAATCTTTCCAACAAATATACTCTTACGAAAAGTTGACCACTGACCCCGTTACGGAATCGGGGTTGCACGCAACTTTTCGAACAATATGATAACACTTTACACAACAAGGTATAAGAGGATTTATGCTTTTTACCTTCAATTTAAACTAAATATTAGGTGGATGTCACATTTGATAAGCATTAAAAAAATGTGGCACTCCCAGAATTTTTATAAAGATGACACTTTCAAAAGAACTAATGGTAGTAGGTGGACATGCATAGCAAAAAAGTTTCCAACTTCCAAACAACTACAGAAATAGTTTAAGATTAAAATGAATTAAGTAACATTGAATCTAAATGTATGAGTGTTAGACTTTACTTGTTCCCCTTTAAAATATTCTATTTGTTCTGTGCATGTTGCCATGTTTTAAGGCCTTCAGCTGTCTATATAAGTTGCACACCTCAACTACCTTCTGTACATTACAGCACAAAGAAAATACATAAGACATAAAAAATGGCTAATGCTCTTGTTTTTCTTGTCCTTCTACTCGTTTCTCCGGCAGCTTTTGCTGCCACGACTCACACTGTGGGTGGCACCAGTGGCTGGACCACTGGCGTTGATTATGATACCTGGGCTGGTGGCGCAACTTTCACTACGGGCGACACACTTGGTAAGTTGATTTCTTGATTCAAAGCTTTGTTCGACTATGTACATTTTCTTGAGGTATAATCTCATTACAGATATCTCCTCTCTTTGTATAATTTTGGAAACGCTCCCAAATCTTCAAAAATATGAAAAATATTCTTCAAGCGACGCCTCCATAATTATTTGAAACACGAGGATTGAACTACTTACAAAGTTCCTTAAATTTCAATTCAACAGTAGTCGTAATTAGAGCGCATCTCATGGGTTGTACACATAGCTATCACTTATTTTTTTCTCAAAATATGCAAAGGGTCCAATTGTATGACAAGTGAAAGGCGTTGACAGTCGAAAATACACTAGCTAGGCACATGAAACAACATATGACTGATTAAAAAACCAGAATACCATAGCTTCAAGCAATGAAAATGAGCAGATGCACGAAATATAGTATCATACGTGGTGAACTTACTCTTCCTTCTTTGAAGAACATGCCACTGGAAATCCATTATTCACCAAGTCTTATTTTGATGATCAGTGTTCAACTATGGCTTCAGTCATTCCCTGGACGAAGTAAATCAGGCTGACTATCAGAGTTGCAACACCGGGAATGCCATTGGCTCCTACACCTCCAGCCCGGCCCGCATCACCCTATCCACTGCAGGTACAAGGTACTTCATATGTCCCAGATCCAATCACTGCGCGACAGGAATGAAGCTGACAGTGACCACCACAGCAGCGAGCACCACCCCATCCCCTCCCTCTAGCACTACCCCTTCTCCTCCCTCCGGAACCACACCATCTCCACCCTCAGGTTCTACAGATACTCCACCTTCATCATCAACTCCTACTCCAACAGCTGGAGCCCCACCACCTCCCACTGGTGGTGCAGCAAGTACTTTGGGTGGAGGGAACGGTTTGATGATGGGATTATCACTAGTTTCGGTAGCTGTATTTGGGCTCATGGGCTAGGGAAGAGGCAGTGCGGTTCTGTTTAGATTCTCATTACATTCTTTTTTGTCGCAAGTTCATTCTAGTGTTATTTGCACATGATTTGGATCATCAGTATTACTGTAACCATTGCTTTACCAGTATCATTTGTTTGAATAAGAGTATTGAGTTTCCTTTTTCAGATTTCTTTCACAAATTTGTTTCCACACTTCTGTCGTTTTTCGATTACATGATTGCATAGGACAACGTTGTACATGTGTCCGGATAATCCCTGCGTGTCTTGGTAAGAATCGCAGTCAATGCTGCAACCAAAATTGTGCGAACCTTTCACCTTAATTTATGACTTCTAATCAACTTGGCAAATTAATATACAAGCTTATGTCAGTAAAATTAGAAGGCATGAATCCCTAGACTTTATTGCCATAATTCTAGCACGTATATAATACGACAGATTTGTTAGTTAAAGACGTAACAGATTGCAACCATAAAGTTCAGAATATTTTATAGGAAATAGGTTAAGTATTAATTTAGTATGTCGCCACAAATAAACACGTCTTGGATAAAGTTATGCTATTAATATACTATTTTGTTAACAATATTAATATAATAATTAGGAGGCGACAAAGTCACGGCTTACCAACTCACCTAATACCCAAATACTTAACTAATCAAAAGTCTTATAACCTTAGTCAGATTATAGGAAATAAAATATGATGATTAGTAACATTGCCAGCACTTAAGCTGTCCAGTTGTGTAATTGGTCATTCCTTTAGTTGGAACTCAGAAAAAAGGAACAAATATGTACAACTTGTAACATATTAAATCCCATCAATTTATTAATTGCAAACATATACAACTCCATAGAGGTAACAGTTTACAAAAACAAAACTTACATCGGAGGAGGATTAGTCCATCTCCGTTTCATCTCCGACTTAGACCTAACCTCCTTCAGTTTCCCATCTAACCCATAGTCCCGTTCCATTACAAGGTTGATGCCCTCATCCGAATACCAGCCAATGCCAACACAAAGGATTCCATCCTTGCTCACGTCAACATATGCAGTCACACCACCGGGCAGCCATAATACAGTCGCATCTTGCATGTCAAGCAGCTCTTCCTCTCCAAAGGACCGAAGATTTTCAGGCAAGCTTCTCTTTTTCAGATTCTCCATGCAGAGATACACGTAAGGGATGCTGCCAGCTTCCTCAGTTGCTGTCTCATCACCATATATAGGTGTGGCACTTACCTCAAACACCTTCCAGGAACCAGTCAGCTCTGACGGTTGGACTCGTTTCCTTTGAGAAAATGGCTTCAAATCCAGGTCCAACTCACTGTCCACGAATAACAGAAATTATAAGATAAACTATTTCCAAGAATGCTTGAGAAACAGTGCGAACTAATTTCTAGGGAAAGAAGACACATGCCTCAAAAAGGACATGAAAAGCTTGTGCTGAACATGATTTAAGAATCTGAGGAATTAACTTTATAGACTTGTTTTCCAGATCAATATCCAAGCTTACAAAGTTAAACCAAAATCCTACTACATAGTTCATTGAATATCAGAATAATATCAACTGAATATACCACCTTTTGAAACTACGTAATGTGTTCATGACACAGCGATTCTTCAGTGAAATTTATGGAAGTTATCTCTGATAGTTAACGTACAACAATGTACTGCTGCAATAAATTACTAAACGGGGTTTAAGGCAATCATCTGAGCGGGGACTTTATGCCTATAGCATAATATCGGCATTAATTTCCCACATCACACAATGACAGATGAGTTACAGACAGAATTCTTACGTCTAAATAAACTCATGTAAATGTAATACACAAACTACTACAAGCTAGTGATTGGGGTCATGGGATTTTAAAGTTGTTAACAAAACTTTGGAAAGCATAAACAATTTAAAGTTATTCCAACCAAACAACCATACCTGGTATCAGGGATATTGGCTGGGCTAACCCATTCTTCTTCATAAACAGCAACCCTCATTATCTGAATATCTGCGCCCCCGTTACTGAATTCAATAGTATGCACAACACGCAATCTTTTATGGCAACCTTTAACCAAACACTAGAACGAAAAGACAAAAATCAGACAAGGTATGGGCTGGGAAAAATAATCCTGAGTTTGTACCAAATTAAGTATACAGGAAAGTAGTATTTTATATTTAAAAAAAGTACTATTTATGTTACACTCATAATTCTAATGACGAAGGGTATGGGTAAAAAATGTTGAGAACGGAAATAAAATCTAGTACCTGAATATCTAACAGCAGCTGCCATCAAACCATAAGCAAAAAAAAAAATTACAATAAAAAGGAAGTGATAAACATAGGGTGTAGCTTAGGTAGAACAAAATGGGCCCTCGATCATTGCTGACGCTCTTGAGCAGGGCAATCTTTATACTGTAAAAACCTTGAAACTTCACAGACGTGTCTCACAGGAAAAACTTCAGCCACTTTATGCACCGAGCATTAGCTAGAAAAAAAAAAAAAAAAAAACACTGCCATAGGAAACCATATAGCAAAAGTAGCGATGTCATACCTTAGGTTTTTTCTTGAATAACAAAATAAGCGTACACGAACCTTTTCAAGACTATCTATTTGTTCCTTTACCAGTATCTTATATTACTTAATATCATATCACTAAAGTCTCCTAAGGTGAGATGCCTTTCTTTCATATTAATGATGCCCTGTGGCACTATATTTATAGCAAAGTTTAATATTAAGATTGTAATCATAATTTACACTGGTCTTATACACTAAATTTTTATTTTATTCCAAAATTCACCCCGGTAGTTTACATTATTTATGAGTTTCATGCGCGCCTTACCCAGTTGCCCCATGTCATCTTATGAAACCTCGTGAAAATGAAAATTAGCGGCCACCGTATTTCGCCAGGCTCTTAATATTACTACAGACTAATAAGAAGGTTGCATGAATTGTTCACACACACACACCACACACAAACAAAAAACAAAGGAATTCTAGTGCAGAGAGACTCATACTTGTTCGAACTTGAAAGTTGGAGAGAGGTAATAATTGGACTCTTCCAATTCACCAATCGGAATATCCACTGGGCCTCTCGAATAAGATCCATCCTGCAAATTCATTTTCCAACCTTCTATAAGGCCCATCATCATGGCGGATATGATACGTTATATACATCATTGGGTGTGATCAATGAGCACTACCTCAAAGAAAACAAGACCAGGTTCCATTCCCATGATATCTTCTTCCATCACATCACTTTTTCCAAGGTCGAACGATTCAATTTTGGGCAGAACTTGACCTGATGATTTTTTGGAAGATGTTTCCTTGGTATTGGAAATTGCATCTTGATCTTTATTCCCTTGATTACCTTCATTAAGTGGTGCCTCGCCATGAGGATTCAGTGTAACCCAATTAATTTTCCTTTGTATTTGAGATATCTGTGCCCCGGAACTGGATGGCACTGCCTCAATATGGGATAGAGTATAGCAGTCGAATAAGTTCTCATTTCTACTGCCAATCTCAACTGGCTCCATTTCTGCTGTGATTGGAGAATACACAGCTCCCACTCCCTTCCATATCCCGCTAACCCTACTCGCAAACGTATTCCATGCAGGCCGAATAACCGGTTCCTGTTACAATGTAACCTCTCGTTAACAGGCGTACAAAAGAAAAAGATATACACCATCTAAAATCAAGACCTGCATTGGAATATGCTATCACGAGCACCATCTTACACAAAAGTAATCTTGGGCCCATACATTCGTCATTTCATCTTGTTACGCAGTAGTGCAAGGAAGCACGATTATAATATTCAAATTCACGTGTCCAAGTCAGTTGGCCTATATACATTCTCACAATTTCAAGCAAATACAGAAAGACAAATAAATGGAAACATTTTAGAAATAACTTTTGATACCATAACATTTGAGAATGATTTTTTTTAATCCTATCTTACTTTCACTTTCAAGATAACCTACGAAGGAGTGGTGATTAATCTAAACAACAACTAAAGGAAAACCCAGCTTAATACTATTCACCTCAACTCGATAACTGGTTCAAAAACAAACAAAATATTATTTACGTAGCATCCATTCGAGACCAAGAGCACTCGAAAGCCACTTAGTTTTTTCACGTATCACATATCGACACAAGAGACTCACGACACACGGTAACGGAAGAACATTATTACTATCACAACCTGTGTTTGCAGAACCGTTTCGATTTCCATCAACATCAAACCGGAGACGGTAACACTATCGCCTTTCCTACTCACATTCTTCACTCTCTTCCCTCCCCTCTTTCTCCTCCTCCTCCTACTCGTCGTCGTTCCTCCGTTCTCCTTGTCGACGATTTTCGCAATCTCGTTGTCAATACTCCACACATTCTCCTTCCCCTTTGCTCGCACTTTCACTCTACCACCATTATTCCTGAAATCCGTATCACTGCAGCAACCTTTGTTGTCGAAATTGCACGAAATAGATGGATAGGATCTGCACTTACGAGTTAATATCGGTTGACAAAAAATCAACTGATTATTAGGGAGGATACTATTGAAGCTTTTGCAAGCGTTTATCGATGGAGCTTGCATTGTTGTTGCTCTCTCTGTGTGTGTGTGTGTGTGACTGAAATTGAAATTGATTGGAATTTGGGGAATTAGGGTTTTAGGATTTGTTTGTTCTTTGGTGATGATAACGACGACACCTATTACACAAATGCGATTTAAGTTTGTTGAATACCACTTTTTTGTGTATTGGGTCGAGATTATGGCAAATTACTACAAGTGGTCCTTGAATTTTATAAGAGTTGCCTAATTATCCTACTAGTGTTTAAATAGTGATATTTTAGTTTATATATCATCAAATTGCATTGGTCTTTGATATTGAATTAGTGTCAATGCATTCCCTTGTGTTACAATTTATCCTACTAATAAGCTATAAACTTTTGATCGAGTTTAAACGACACAATCGGCATAGCCCTAATAGTTGACATCAATAAAGGCAAAAGAATAACATAGATCAACTTTATCTTATTACGTAGCAATTATCTTCTACTAATATGCGACTATCAAAGGGGGATGACTACAAGTCTACAATGAGCCAAAGACAATAAATTGCAACAAAGTATAGAGTAACTAGTGTAAATGTCTCCTTCGTCGTCAATTATGTTAACTTACTTAGGCGTGCAAAGTGTCAAGGATACTATTTGGAGGTCCTGACCATCGATTGTCGATGGGCTTTCCTGTTTCTTGGAGTTTATTTGTCAGCCTCACCAATGCGTCATATCATAAATTAAATTAACACTTGTATATATGTCAAGTCAAGGAGTTTGTGTTCTTTTTGTAAAAGATTGTTGTTGTTGTTGTTGTTTTTTTTGTCAAAGAGGACTAAATGTAAGGTTGTTTTTCTATCAAACTTAATTGAATCGAGAGTAACACTCAATTTCAATCATAGTAGAATAAGAATCAAAATTTGATCAAATTGCAACGGTACGATTGATCCAAAATCGTGTGATTCGGACCAAACATATCCTACTTGAGATAGAGGTTAAAAATTCGAGAGATAGAATACTAAATAAATAAATAAATAAACTAGGATAAATAGCAAAAATCTCCTCTTCTTATCTTTAAATGGCAAAAGGACCCATGTGTTATTTTAATTAGCAAAAATCTCCTCGTGTCATTGGGTCAATAGCAAACAACCTTGTGAACCTCATATGTGACGTACACGCTCCTAATATGCATATGGCCTTGCATATAATCACCCGAAATCACCCGTATGTGCCCATGATTTATGTTTTAATAACAAAAGCCATAACGAAAAAGGTAACTAAAAAGGCTGAATTGAATTCCTCTCCCACCTCCCCCTTCACCCACCAGTTTTCCCCCTCCCCCACCGTCGACAAATTTTTCTCACAAAATCGGAGCATAGTTAGTGTAGATCTATTCCCCTTAAAATTCTTCACGACGAGCTTCAAATGGTGAAGGAGGCCCAAATTTGTCGAAACTTTGAGTCTTTGAATAATCTCAGTAATGGTGGATGATAAGCGTCTCATTAGCATGATTTAAGTATGTGTTTACTTATATTTTTGAATACTTTTGATTACATATTTATTTGTTTTAGTATTATTTTATGTATTCTTAGATATTTAAGGAGTCAAGACAAAACGAGGCTAAATGAGGTCAAAAATGAATATTTTGGACAACAATTGGTCAAAGACACTACTTCGATATGTTCAAGCGATACGACACTACAAGAAGAGAAAATACTGATCATAGCGCGATTGAAGAGAAGACTTGAGGATACCGCATGGAGGAAATCAGGAGGTAGTGATCATCACCGCGTCTCCCCAAATTGGGCGGCAAGTTGAAAACCCTAAAACGCAGCCCAAAGCAGAGAAAAACTATAAATAGGAGGCTACGTTCAACAGCTAGGGCATACCATGCTCATAATTTTCAACACCACTTTCAAAGAGAAGAAGCCCTTGGAGTTTGTCGCCAGAGAGAAAACACCATATAGTCGAGTCATTGTTTGAGAGAAGATAGTTAGTGGAGAAAAAAATAGCAAAGGGGAGTACTAAGAGGGTCAAACAACAACATTTCACCGGATCTGAGAAGCTTTTCTTCATCTTTTTACTTTGTCTATGTTATTTAATTATTTGTTGATTGTTGAACTCATGACTACGAGTAGCTAACCTACTCGTTGTTTAGAGTAGAGGAGTAACTTTGATATTATGAATATATTTTTTTTGCCTTACTTGATGTGTGTTTGATGACCTTGAATGTCTAAATTGAATAGTTACTTATGTTGTGTGACTAAACTTAGTGTCGCTGGGATAAAATAGAAGCATCCAAGTGGGGCTGTCCGGAGTGTAGAGTGCTAAGGGAGTTTTATATATATATATATATATATATATATATATATATATATATATATATATATATGAGCAATTTGTGACTTTGGATTTGCGAAAGCAACTATTGTGCAACCTTTAGATCACAATCGATAAATCTTGACTATGTATGTTTTGTTAGCATGATACATATGAGTTAATTGGATTGCAGATTTGATATCTCTTATAAAATAATTGACAATTGGGTTGATTCCGTTAACACTGTAGGTTATTAGAGACTCATAGAGATGTGGTTGGGATAGCTCCTGTCATATGTCACGGATCCATTAGACATAAAAACATCAAATACTTATCAAGTATTGTAAGTAAATATAGGTGGTATGTCTTTGAACTAATAAGTTAAGTCATTGTGAAATTCGACCTTTAAACAATATTTTCAACTATTGTTCACAACCTAAAAACAATCAATCAATCATTCTAATTCTAGTTTAGTTTAGCTTAGTTAATCTCTTATCTTCCAAATCCTCTTAGTTTAATTGCTTTCATTAGATTAAGTAGCTTAATTGTTTTCTTGCATTCAAAACAAAAAACCCAAAAAGATATTTGATCATTCTTCCATTCTAAGATTAAGTCCATAGCATTCTAGATTAAGCATTCATAGCATTCTTAGTTTAGAAATCAATCATAAGCACTCATTACATTTTGCAAACACAAGAGAAAGATAGGGGTATTTTTTTTATCTACTTCCCATGAGGTTTGGCCATTTGGCAAACACCCCCTTAAGGTTTGGCACTTTGTTAAATACCTCCTTCTGTTAGTTGACTATCTAGTCAACAGTTAAATGTAAGGAGTAATAAAGTATCATAGTATTATATTTTTCTTGTATTATAATTATTATTATTTTTAAAGTGTTTATAATTTCTTATATCAATGAACCTTTATAATTTTAACAATTTCTAGTTTAATGTGAATTTAAATTATAGAACATACATGAAATTGATGCATTTTAATTTAAAAAAAATTTAACATTTGATTTAGAATCTTATTTTTTTAAAAATCACTTTTAAAAATAAAATATATGTTGTTTCTTGTTTTATAACTAGAATTAATTTGTGAATTTTAAAAATAAATCAAGTTATAACTAGAACTGTGTAATAATTCGATTTTTACATGTGAACAACACATAGGACAAAATACACTCTAATTATTTGAACCTCATTCGACGATCCGATGAGAATAATTTGTCGAATTTTTGAAAAGTAATGATTTGTTTTTTATTGTAGTGCAAACAGATAAAAGATAATAAGCAGATTTCTATATTAGACCGAACAAAATTTTTTTTTTTTTTATATCTAATGACATCTATATAAATCACGAGGTATTTTTATTGGAATAATCTATAATTTACATTTATAAATATTTCAATTTTACTAGATTGTTGATGGTATTACCGCCATACCAATTATTTTTTTAATAGACGTCATTAGATAATAGGAAAATTTTATTTTATGGCTGCCACAATATATATCAAAAGTTACTTTTTGCCATTTATCTTTTCACGCTAAAAAAGAGAGGAAATATTCCATTGCCTTTCAAAAAAATCCATTGCTTTTTGTCCTTTATTTAGAGTGTATTTTGTCCTACATGGTGTCCACATGTAAAAATCGAGCTATAACAAAACTTTAGTTATAACTTAATTTTAATTTTAAAAATTGGCAAATCAGTTATAGTTAAAATACAAGAAACAACATATAGTTTATTTTTACAAGTAAAATTTTTTAAAAAAAAATTGTAAATCAATTGTTAAATTTTTTAAATAAAGATGCATCAATGTTATGTATGTTGTATAATTTAAATTCAAATTAGACTAGAAATCGTCATAATTACAAATGTTCATTAATATAAGAAATATCAAATGCTTTAAAAAAAAAAAAAAAGATAATATGAAAAGGTAATAATACTAAATTACTTTATTACCCTTACTTTTAGCTGTTGGTCAACTAACAGAATGGGGTATTTAACAAAGTGACAAACCTTAGGGGGGTATTTGTCAAATAACTAAACCTGAGGGGAGGTGGATGAAAAATACCCGAAAAGATAGTGACAGTAAATAGTATTTTTGCATTTAAGTTATCCATACATACAACCATCACTCCCTTGGGATACGATACTTGGTTCGTAACTATACTTACCATTTTATTATTACTTGATTCGTGCATTTGCGACATAGTGGGATTTAGGTGTAAAAATTTTGTGCTGAAATATATTATATTCTATTTACACCTAAACGCACCCCATCAGTGGAATTATGTGTGTTCAAGAGTGATAGGGCGGAGTTCTTGGAGGAGAAGACGAAGAATATGACACATTTTTTTTTCTTTTTTTTCTTTCTTATTGATTAAAATGAGATGAGAAAATGCTTGTCTACGACAGACACTCTAGACTTCTATACATAAGTAACATTAATTGAAAGGAAAAAATAAATAAAAGAAAAGAAAAAGAAAAACAACTTTGTAATAAAATTAAAGTATTAATACGAAAATCTTTTAAATCTGATTCTTTAATTTAAAATTTTTAAATTCAAGAAATTTAAATTAAAAACTTCTAAGTAGTATTTTATATAAGTGTAAATATATCATTTCTAATCAAGTCCAAATTTAAAAAATGAGTTCACTAACTTAGTTAATTATTAATTATTGTTATTATATATATCTCATTACATTATACATTTTAATATGTAGGTTGAAATTTCATTTTGCACCTATCAGTTCGAGCGAAAATAGCGATCCTTCGAGAATCAATATGTTTCTACTTTGATCGAGGATGGACTCTCACAAGCATCTCCGAGCTTCACGAATCCTCGAGGAGAGAGTGCGCGATAGTGTGAAGCAGGTAATCAGACCGATTTTGGTTGAATTTGTAATGATAATCATACATTAGTTGTGGTTTAGAATTTGTAATCAAATAGGCTGCAAGGACCACTCTTTATGCTTTGGCAGCGCTCTTCGTGGGGCTTCCATTGGTCCTCTTATCATCATGTTCTTCAATGTGAACCCTGTGTAAGACGTCTTTTAGTCTATCAATTTTCAACTCTCTATCTTGGTGTGCTCAACATGTTGCTTGGGTCAACATATTTTACTAGTTTCTTTGAATGTTGTTGTTTCAGGTAAACATTTTTTTTTTCAATCTCTTTAGATTAGTCGAGACAATTTGTTCTTATAGATCTTTTAATTTTGTAGGTTTTCACCACGTAGGTTCTCATGTAATAAGTATGTGGTAAAAGTATGACTCTGCAGAGTCATATTTGTAGTCGAAGTCTACCCCTCACCCGTTGAGATCAATTTGATCATACATGATTGTATTTATATATTACAAATATCTAAATATATAGAAATAATTTTATATGTACTAGATAAGACTACAAAGTTTCTTTGCTTCTTCTGAAAAGTTTATTTTAAAGTCATATGTTAATTAGAATGTAAAAAACCCCATAAAATTCATTATTCATGGTAAAAATGATTCTTGTTACAAGAAAATGAGTTTTTGGTCGAGAAGGATGTATATTTTTGATGTGTGATAAGAACAGTATCACCGCATTACATTAGACTGCATATTGCGATTTTATTAGCTCGTTCATGTTAGAATGTACATATGTTCCATTGGGACTTTCACTAGGTTTTGGTTGTTACTAAGTGACAATGGAATATGATCTCTTCCACCGTATATTTTTTTTTTATATTCATATATTCTAACTGTGGAGCTTGCATTGTTCTTATCTGTATGTGTGATTCAAATAAGAAATTCTATGTGTGATTCAAATAAGAAATTCTTTGGTGGATTGGAATTTGGAAATTGGGTTTGGGATTTTATCAAATGCAATTCTAGTTTATGAGTAGCACTTTTTGCAACTGGACCTAAATTTTCGTAAGTGTTGCACAGTCATCCTAGTATTTGAATAGTATATAGTACATACCAGTCTATTTTCATAAAATTGCATTAGTCTTTGATATTTTAGTACATATTAATGCAATCCCTAGTAATAAGCTTACAACTCTCATTCGAGTTTAAAAATCACAATTGTCATCCCTAGCGCATTTGATAGCAATTATTAACAAAGACAAAACAATAACATGTATCAACTTTATCTTATTACATAGTATATATCCTTTATTAGTTTGTGATTATCGAAAGATGAATACACACTAATAAAAAGTAAAATCAATCCTTAGCAACTCAAGGCCATTGGAATACTGCTTTTCAGTCTTGCATTTAAGGGCACTCTTTCTTTGTGGTTATTTTATCAAGCTACTTCAAAACTTACTCTCAAGATTGCAGTGATACTGATTGGGCCTCGTGCCTTGACACAAGGCTTTCCTTAACTGAGTTCTGCATTTTTCTTGGTGATTCTCTCATTAGTTGGAAGACAAATGAGCAATCCAAAGTGTCTAAGTTTCAACTAGAGCAGAGTATAAAAGCATGTCTTCCACCACTTATGAGGTCCAATGGATCACTTACATCCTCAATGATCTCCATGTACCCATTCATTTGCCCATCCCTCTATTTTGTGATAATTAATCGATATGATGCCGAAAATAGGCCGATTTTCTATCACCCTTGTTTTCTAGTTAGCAAAAGCATTGTCTCCTTGCATAATATGGATTCCAAAGATTCATGATCTCGATGTGAATGAGTCAAATTACTTATCCCTCGGTCTATTAGTGAACCATCTCTCTGAAAGATTTCCACTAGAAACAGTCCACATTACTCAGAACCACATTATTCATTAGAGAACAGTGAACCTTGATATTGACCATCATGCGGTTAGGGATTGTTTTAAGGCTCAATCTTGTTGCCACAACACTGTCCTGCTTCTTCTCAGTTGGTTGAATTCTTCACCAAACCTTTCGCAGCTTCTATGATACATCATTGGCTATGCAAGTTGGGGTTTGTTGATCTTCACCTGCCTTCAACTTGAGGGGAGGCTACCTGAGTTATGTTACAACTTCACAAAGTAATTTGGTCATTCAGTATTTATCAAAGTTTGTGTTTCAAGTTGGTTGGTATCCGAGTTAGTTGTAACCATTTATCTTGTCCTTTCTCTGCGCGTGCATATGTCTCTATAAAAAGTTGCATTCGCTCGTTCCGTTAATAACATTTTCTCATTTTATGAATTCTATTTTGCTTACTTTTAAGTATAATAACAAACTTTATAATAAGACAAAATTGAAACAAAATGACCATAACTCATCGCTTCCCCATTTTTTTACTTCACACTCTTAAATATAAGAGCATGTTAAAATGTATCCAACTCTTAAGAAGAAAAACATGCACCATACCAGGACTTAGTCCAGCCCAAAAAACAATGCATACCATTAACCAAAGTCCCACCTACCAAAGTTTCAAATAAGATACTGCCATTATGATTCAGTAAGCCCTCTCTACTCCTAAAGTTTTCCTTTGATTTTTCGTTTTTCTTTAATATAGCAAAGTCATCCTAATACACATAGTGATACCTTAGTCCATTTTAGTATAATTTTTCTAAGGCTTCATTTTTTACATAATATTGATGTAGCCATTGCGTTACAATTGTGTCGCACGTTAATTCTGAATTTGATAATTGATAATAAACTCCATAAATTTATGCTATGTTTAAAAGGCACAATTACCATCTCATTTGATAACTATAGTCAGCAAAGTAGCACTACTACATGTCAAAGTTTTTTTTTTGTGTGTGATTATATTGCATTATTAGTTTCAATGGAAATAAGGTTGAGCCTAATATAGCGGCATGACTTGGGGATGATAGCCAAAACAAGTGTGAGGGATTGTTTCTTCTAAGTGCAAGGCCCGATTTGGTTGTTTTTTTGGATCCTTTGAGCATTGAATTGCATGTAGCCTATGTCAGTATAGATTGGCTTTGAAGTAGGGATGAGATGCAATTACCACGAGTTGATGATTAATGAGTAACGACTGAGTCAATATGTGTAGGGCTCGTTCAGACATTATTCTTCAAGTAGACTTGGCACGCAAGCTAATAAGGAGGCAATTTCTTAGCTAGTAGTGTAAGGAGTATAAAATGGTCAAGTCAAATGTTTATCTCCAGAGGGTTGAACCTTTGCTCTTCATGGTGTTCCTTCTCTTCTTGGTTCTAAGTAAAGTTGGTTGGAGTCCTAGTCTTTTTTTTTTTTTTTTTTTGCGCATTTGCTTTGAATTTATGACTTGATGCCTTTATGCTTTGTTCACTTGTTTTTTTTTAAAATAGTTGTTCATATGTACCATTTGTTAAGTGAAATTATATTAACCATCCTTCTCTAATTTTTTATAATAACTAAAGGGCAATGTTTCTAAGGGCGTTTTGATCTATTCAACTAATTAGTAATGAGACTAAAATTTAAAACCACATTTTCTCATGGTAGCAAACACCGCATTACACGATTATTTGGGTTAATATTGGATTGTTAATTGTCCCATTAGTGTGCAAGATTAGGTCAATTACGTATATTAATGTGCAATTTAACCGTTTGGTGATTCTGTAACTAATTACAATATTTTGTAAGCAAACATGTACTTAGTTATCACTTGTTAGCATGTAACTTGTAATATCGTCTCTTTCTTTTCTTTCTTTCTCTTTGACCATCACTCTCTCTCTTTCTCACACACACGCACGAAATGAATTTTCCGTCGATTCAAACGCCAAAATCACCGCCACTTTTTCTCCCTCACTCGTCACCATATTCACACTGTAATCAATCGAGTTCAATTTTTGCTTCAATTCAAACGTCAAAACTTCAGTCTCTTCTTCTCTCTCCCTCACTTACTAAATCATGTAAATCAATTTTAATTTCAAATGCCAAAACGCACGCATTGTTTTCTTGATAATTTTACTGACGCAATATCCTTAAAATGTAGGTTTATATTACACTATGTATGGGTTTTTGTAGTTTAGCCCTAAGTTCTGTGATGGGGTTAACGGTTTCGGAGTTCTACTTGAAAATATGCCAAAAGGACCCGTCTTTTCCTCGTAGGAGCATTTTCCCTTGGGGTGTTTATCAGTCCATGCTTGGCATGGTTATTCGTGGATCCAAGGTTATTACTTATTCATTCCTGATACTTTTTTCATTTTTCCATTACGTAAACTTGAAAATTGCGTGATTATTACTTAACACTAATATTCATGTTGGTTTGTCATTATCACGCTTGTTGGAGTGTCTGTAGCCTTTTTTCTTTTTTCGTGTGGCATTAGACCATCTCCTCCACTTTGGCCCCACTTTGGCCTAGCGATTCTTGATAATCCATAATATTTGTTATTTTTACTTCTACTAAAAATTCTTTCTGCCAACAAATCAGTTTATTTAGTTGTTCATGTAATGCATTATGTGTTTAATCTTAACACCTTTCCCTCACCGCACGATTCTTTTGACAAGCTCTTTATTGTTGCTTTCAAAAATCTAAAAGGTGCCTAAATTAAGTCACAAACTTGATGAACGACATGACCGTTTTGATCTCAAGTGACCCTAAACTTCATAGAAATGTACTAACCGACTTTATGATGAATAATTATTCAGGGGAATTCTAGATGCCACAAAACGGAGAAAAACTCTAAACAAATATGGGGATTTACAAGAAGGTCCCAAAAGAAAGGAAAAATTATAAACCAGCCAAAAAAACTCCCTCGATCAGTCCTAGCACCTTCTATTCAAGAACGTTGTTCAGAACTCGGGCATGCGTCTTACTCAAGTGTTGGGGCGTGGGTTGCAAAAATTTCCTTAAATGTGGGCGTCAGACGCTAGTTCATTCGGGTGGCACGTGTGTGGCTTATAAGGTCCTCATGCTTCTTGACACTTGGGTGGAGCGTCTAAGTTCTCGTTTGTGACAATCACTTATTTGGCGAGGTCCTCGACTCTTGGATAGCTTCAGATGCCTCAATCATGTCCTTGAATTGCCATAGCTTGTCTTTCGGTTCCCAACTTGATTCGATCATTGATTGCCCATTCCACTTGATTAAGAATTAGATCTAGTGCTCCACACCTTTCTTTCTGATGTTGTGGTCGACAAGGATTATGTTCACATCCTTGTCAAATTGAGTGATTATTGTCGTTGGCACCCTACGCAATATCAATATACCTCGATATGGATCCTCCTTATTTTTTATGATACATTTTAACTTGGCTCACATGAAAACCCAAACAAATCGTAAGTGTAGTGAATCGATACACATATCACACCAGTTAATCGCAAAACTGGTTCGCACAAGTTGCAATTGGTAACAGTATTCAACAGGTAAATTAGAATAAAAAACAAACAAAGAATCGAGGAGGAGAAGAACAATCGCACAATGATTAACTTGGTTCGGCATTCTCAGGTCAATATGATCTAGAACCCTAATCCAAGGAGCAAGGAGAGGAGATTTTATTATGAAGTTGTGTACAATTACAAAGGAAATAATGTTCCAGCTGCTAAATTGTAACGAACTCACGCGTCCAGCCTGTCACGTAACAAACTTACATGCTCTGAAACCACCTCACGTGCTTTGTAACAGAATTTCAAACGGTCAGTTGAAATTACCAAACTGTCACTGCGTGCAAATACTGAAACACCCAATCCAGTTGCAACTCTAAGCCAGTTGCAACTTTGAGCCAGTTGCAACTCTAAGCCAGTTGCAACAGCACTTCAGCTCCCACAATTCTCCACCTTATTTCAGTGATTGCACTCCATCACAACAAACAACTCCAACTCCCAACTGCTCACCTAGCCTCAACCCTAGGGTAATGATACTTCAACTGAACAAGGTCCAAGCAATATGTGAACTTATTGCTTGGTAACACCTTAGTTATTATGTCTGCTGGATTTTCCTCAGTTGCAACTTTTCTTACCATTACAGAACCATTTGATATAACTTCCCTAATGAAATGAAGTTTAATACCAACATGTTTAGTGCGCTCATGGTACATCTAATTCTTAGTAGGTGAATTGCACTCTGATGATCACAATGCATAACTATGGTTTCATCTTGGACCTTCAGTTCCTTAGCCAAGCCATCCAACCACAAAGCCTCATTAATGGCTTCTCCAAGAGCAATATACTCTGCCTATGTTGTAGATAAAGCTACAACTTTTTGTAAGCTTGCTTTCTAGCTAATAGCAGTCCCAAAACAAGTGGACACATAACCAGTTAGTGACTTACTGGTGTCAAGACATTCAGCATAATCTGAATCAACAAAACCTTCAATTCCTTGAACATTTCTCCGATCCTTACTTGCAGCACCATAAACCAGAGCCTTAACCAGAGTTCCCTTCACATATGCCAATGACTCTTTCCTGGATTTGCCATAAATCTGCTAACCATACTGACTGAATAGGCTAAGTCAGGCCTTATACACACCATATCATACATGAGAGATCCAAATACATTAGCATAAGGTATGTTAGCCATGTAATCCTTCTCATCCTCAGTCTTTGGAGACTGATCAGCACACAGTTTGAACTGTTGCAACCGTGGTGTGTTCACAGACTTTGCCACATACATGCCAAATTTCTCAAGAAGTTTCCTGAGATAATCTTCATGAGATAGAGTAAGAATAACCTTTTCCTATCCCTCTAGATTTCCATCCCAAGTATCTTCTTAGCAGATCCCAAATCTTTCATCTCAAATTCCTCCTTGATATTAGATTTCACCTTAGTAACCTCACTCTTCCCGTTACTAATTATCAGAATGTCATCAACATACATGAGTAGATATGTATATACTTCATCATCACTGAACTTCAAGTATACACATTGATCAAACTCACTCATGTTGAAACCAGTTCTCATCATGAACTCATGGAATCTCAAATTCCACTGCCTGGGAGATTGCTTGAGTCCATATAGTGACTTGCTCAACTTACATACATGATCCTCATTTCCTTTAACTTCAAAACCATCTGGTTGTTGCATCCAAATAGTTTCATCCAAGTTACCATACATGAATGCAGTCTTCACATCCATTTGCTCTAGTTCTAGATTATTTTCAGCTACAAGAGACAACAAGACTCTTATAGATTTGCGCTTGACAACAGGTGAAAACACCTCATTATAATCTATCCCCTCTCTTTGTGTAAAACCTTTGGCCACTAACCTTGCTTTATACCTTCCTTGCTCAACTCCAGGTATGCCATGTTTCCTCTTGAATATCCATTTACATCCGACTACTTTAGAATCTCTAGGTTTCTCAACTAAGTTCCAAGCGTGGTTAACTTCCAGATTTCATCTCTTCCTCCATTGCTCTCAAAAACTTGTGTCTGTCCTTGCTAACCACAACAGATTTATAGTCCTTTGGTTCTTCATCAAGAACATCACTAGCTGCAACTAAGGAATATGCCAATAAATCAACACAACTATACCTTTCTGGAGCTTTAGTTTGCCTCCTGGATCTGTCTCTAGACAGTATGTAAGATGGATCTTCTTCATCCTGATCAATCACTTGATCACTTTGCTCATACCCAGTTGCAACTGGTTCATCCTCCAGTAACCAGTTTCCAGCATGACTTGTCAAAGGCTCCACCTCAAAATGATGAGTCTCACCTCCTTCAGTTCTTTGTGTTGACTCAGAAGGTAATTGCAACTTCATGGGATATGCCATAACCTGATCATTAAATATCACATCTCTACTAATGATACACTTCTTATGACCAGTTTCTAGGCACCACAATCTGTATCCTTTCACTCTCTCAAGATAACCAATGAACATACACTTCAGTGCTCTTGGTTCCAACTTGTATTGTTTTATGTGAGCATAAGCAATACAACCAAACACCTTTAGTGTTTGCATATCAGGTTTGTGTCCTGACCAGGTTTCTTCATGTGTCTTCATATACAGGGCTCTAGATGGACATTTATTTATGAGATATCTAGCTGTTACAACTGCCTCAGCTCAGAAAACCTTTGGAAGGTTAGCACTATGAAGCATACACCTCACTCTTTCCAGAATAGTTCTATTGAACCTTTCTGCCAAGCCATTTTGCTGAGGAGTACCTGCAACTGTCTTGTGTCTAGCAATCCCATTCTTCTTGCAGAATTCATTAAACTCCTTAGAACAAAATTCCAAACCATTGTTAGTCCTCAACTTCTATATCTTTCTACCAGTTTGATTTTCAATGAGAGTTTTCCAGTTCTTGAATGTCTCAAAAGTTTGATCCTTTGTTTTTAAAACAAATATCCACATCTTCCTTGAGTAATCATCTACAAGGGATAAGAAATACCTTGCTCCAGAATGTGATGGGGTCCTTGAAGGTCCCCAGAGATTAGAATGTATATAATCCAAGGTGCCCTTAGTTTTGTGCTACCCAACACTGAACTTCACCTTGTGAGTTTTTCCAAGCACACACTGCTCACAAAACTCAGCTTATCAAGCCTCTCAGATCCTAACAAACCTTGTTTGCTTAGTTCTAATAAGCCTCTTTCACTTACATGAGCCAATCTCCTGTGCCACAATTTTGCTGTAGTGAGAGTTTTCTTGTCTACAGTTGCAACTGTTCCTGCAGCTTCACTACCAATTCTCCGAGCTACATTAGCAACAGACCCTCTCACTGCACAACCAAGCAAGATGTACAAACTATTCCTTCTCATTCCCTTCATGACTACCAGAGACCCCTTAGACACTTTCAAAACTCCATTCTTACCAGCAAACTCATGATTCTTCTTTTCCAAATCACCAAGAGAAATTAGACTTCTCTTCAGATCAAGTACAAACCTAACCTCATCCAAGAGTCTCTCCACAC
This sequence comes from Linaria vulgaris, assembly GCA_948329865.1. Taxonomy (NCBI): domain Eukaryota; kingdom Viridiplantae; phylum Streptophyta; class Magnoliopsida; order Lamiales; family Plantaginaceae; genus Linaria; species Linaria vulgaris. The sequence goes on along the minus strand of OX415250.1, from coordinate 115,060,573 downwards.
CATCATGGAGCTTGAACCTGACAGAACTAATGCCTGCAACCTTACAAGGCGTGTTATGACCCAGAAATACATAACCTCCACCTGTGTCTTCATATTCCTCAAACAAATCCTTATTCGGTGTCATATGGAATGAGCACCCTGAGTCATGAACCCATTCATCCTAAGGATCTAATGAAGAAACCATCAGAGCATCTGATGATTCATAGCCTTCAGTTGCAACTGCAGTATTAGCAGATTCAACAATGTTATCACCACTACTATTCTACCTTTCTGGATAGAATCTCCTAGTGTGCCCCAACTTTTCACAATGATAACACTTGAAACTCTTATTTCCATTCTTTCCTTTTTGTTTAGACTTCTTCTTCTCTTTCTTCCCTTCCTTCTTCTGATTCCTACCACGCACTGTTAATCCCTCGCCAACAACAAAGTTCTGTGAATAGTTTCTCTCATTCAACTCTTTTGAATTCAAGGAAGATTGAACTTCATAAAGAGTTAGATATTCTCTTCCATAGATCAATGTTTCCTTAAAGTGATTATGAGATTTAAGTAATGCACTTAACAACAACAGTGCCTGATCCTCATCTTCAATATTCACATCAATATTTTCTAGATCTAGAATCAGTTTATTGAATACATCCAATTGCTCTTCAATCGATTTGTCATCTTGCATTTTAAACGAATACAAAGCTTGCTTCAAGTATAAGCGATTTACCAGCGATTTCGTCATTTACAAGCTTTACAGCATAATCCACACGCCAGCAACGGTTTCTCCTTCGACACTTGCCTCAACGCTTTATCGCCTAAACTAGGAATGATCGCACTATGTGCTTCATCGAGCATCATGTTATTCGATTTGTCATCCAAATCCTTGTCAATGCTCTGCTCGTTAAGCGCATCTAACAGTCCCTGTAGTGCAAGGAGAGCACGCATTTTTAATCGCCATAATCCGAAGTCATTTTGACCAATGAGTTTCTCCACATCAAACCTTGCACACCATTGCAAACGATCCACGTTCACTGCACTAATTTGTAGTGAATCGATACACAAATCACACCAGTTAATCGCACAACTAGTTCGCACAAGTTGCAATTGGTAATAGTATTCAAAAATCAGAATCGAAAACAAGCAGAGAATCGAGGAGGAGAAGAACAATCACACAACGATTTACTTGGTTCGACGTTCTCAGATCAATGTGATCTAGAACCCTAATCCAAGGAGCAAGGAGATGAGATTTTATTATGAAGGTGTGTATAATTACAAAGGAATGAATTTTCCAGCTGCTGAATTGAAATGAGCTAAGTTACAACTATTTATAGAGTTTTGATTCTACTCAATCTGCTTTGTGTTGTAACGAACTCACGCGTCCAACCTGTCACGTAACAAACTTACGTGCTCCGAAACCACCTCACGTGCTTTGCAACGAAATATCAAACGATCACTTGAAATTATCAAACTGTCATTGCGTGCAAATACTGAAACACCCAATACAGTTACAACAACACTTCAGCTCCCACAGTAAATTTGGGCGAAAGGGTAAGGTGGTATGCCATAGTGCTGATCCCTTGCTCAATATGGAAAGGTTTATCGTATCGGCGCACCAGTCCCTTGTGTACTTTCCTTGAACACTTGGACTAGTGGGCGTTTAACTTCACCATGACTCTTTCCCCCAAAATTCGAATTCAACGGCTCACCTTAAGGTCTCCGTATTTCTTCATATTTTTGGCAGCCTTGTTCATTGTTGCTCGAGCCATATGGGTTGCTTCATGAAGAGTCTTGGAGAACTTGTACGCCGTCGGACTTTCCTCGAATATCCTGAAGTAATGGATTGTTGCATGATAGATTGATAGGTCGCCTCCTGGTTGCTAGCTCCAACGGGCTTTGCCCATGGATTCGTATACCAGCAAGTTATTAGCAAACTCGGCGGCATTAAAAAATCTGAACTATCCCGTTGATTGATACTAACATAATGTCGAATATAGAGCTAACGCTTTCACTCATTCCGTTCGTTTGTCGATTTGCGAGCGAAACTAGTTAAAAAGCCAAGTTGGGTCTCAAAAGTTTAAAAAGCTCGAACTAAAACTTACCCATGAAGTGTGGATCGGGGTCGCTCAAGATGGTCATCTACGTGTGCCTAAGCTTCACCACATATCTCATGGATAATATCTGTAAAGGAATCGACGATAGAAATAAAAATACTGGGTAGTTAGTTTGGGATAGGATACCCTACCCCACTAATAAACAAGTACAGTCGCACTTTCGCAAAAAGTCTTGAATTGAATTGAATGAAAGGATGTCGAATTTCTTTCTAGGGACTTAGAAATCCTTTGTTGATCCGTTCTCTTATAGCCTGGTTTAATCGACAAAAATATTGGGGGTGAGGTTATGGTGTTGTAAGATCTATTTTAGTACCATGCATCCACCAACAAAATAATCATAAATCTTTTATCATATTTTCTTAAATGAGCGAATAACACTTAATAAATTATCTTACAGATCATGACCTAAAGGCCCACCTATAACTTCAAGCACAGTTTGCTTAAGACCCAATTTACTGCTAACAGTTTTTAGATTCTTGAATATAAAATAAGAGGCAACATCAGCTCTAAATAACATTATTGCTGCCTTATGAAAGATCATTTATTAAAAAAATGGAAGTACTTGAACAACGTTGCGGTTGTATTTACAAAACTAAAGATTTAGACGAAGGACAAATATAAATGTAGAATGCAGATTTGCTACTATATATTCAACATCCCTTTCAATTCATAATTGTGAGAAACATAAACATAGAACTTCATTAATATTACTTTTGAGTTTTGACCAATAAAGATTGATCATCTCTTATATATAATATTCGAGTGTACATTTTATCTTTTAACTGGATTTCAAAATTAAGTTGTACTAATTTTACTATAAAATTTGGGAAAATAAGTTATAGGCCAAAACAATATATTGCAATTAGTAGTACCCATTAAGAAAGTAGTTACTCAAGCCTTCGTACTTACTTACCAAAAAATTAATATCGACAGAAACTACGCGATGCAATTAAATGTTTGTATGAAGTTAAATCTTAAAAAATAAAGTTAGTGCTCTTTTCTTGGATCAGAAAGAGCTTTTTGCAGATATCTGTGCTACAACAATTCTAATGAAATCAAGAATAATATTATTTAGTAGCTACGAATTAATGTTGGAAATTATGCTTTGTGCCCACATTATCACAGTCATCAACGGTTTATATATAATGTCTCGTAGTTGTTAGAATAATTATCAGATATAAAAAGCAACTGTAAGTAAGTGTGGTCACATTAGGAGTTGATTAATAGAGTGACATGTATACTTGAATAAGAATTAAATTTATCTCGTAGTACTTCTTAACTTTTTGAAGAGAACTACAGTATTACCTATTTCCTATCCAATTGTTATAAAGTTATTGAAAACCGTCGCATGTAACATTTAAAATTTGTCGAGAATGTAATATTATATTTAAGATAATGTTTTTTTTAACAAATAAAGGTCTAATCACATGGGGAACAACTTATCTCATATTACTATAACTTAATGAATAATCATATTGTCTAAGAATAGCATGGTGTGAGTCGGAACTAACTTTTTGGTGCTACTAGTTCTTAAACAGAATCTTAATTCTTTGTCTATTTATTTTAAAATTTGACAAAATATTAAGAAGTACAATTAGAATTATTTTGTTTCTATCAGATTTGTGATTCCGTCCATGGAAAATAGAATATGTTAGGCGTCTAATAAAAATGACTAGCACGTCTAGATTTGCCCCATTGAAGCTATTGCGCGCTTGGCTGTAAGCAGTTGTAATTAGGCCTTTTAATTAACATGAGAATCTCAACGTACAGGTTGTTGTAAAATACTTAATTCGACAAATGCTTAAGATTCATTGACTCTATTAATATAATTATCTTCACAAGTCACAACACATCGATTACAGGATCCAATTATCTTTACTTTATTTTCTTTGACTATATTAATTTTATTCAATTCTGCGAGATTAATCATATTTGTTTTGTTTAGTCATACGAGATTACGTGCATGCCTTTTGAACGTGTCTTCTATATATCAATAACAAGAAAAAAACTAAAAGTAAGTGCAGCGTCACCTAAGTCCAGTTATACTAATCCTTGGGGTTTTTGGCAGTTTTGGTCCTTTATGTATACCACTCTGCAGTTTTAGTCCTTTATATATACACTGCTCAATTTTAGTCCTTTATGTATACATTGCGCTCAATTTTGGTCCTCCAGCCAAATTAATTTTAAAATTTGTCAATAGACTTCGCATGCGAGTCACGTGACGCCTGAAACCGGTCCCATTATTATTTTTATTTATGTTTTTAACTTAGAATTTAAGAAAATTTATAGTTTCGTTAACAAAAACGAGAGTGATGACACTTAGGGATAATAGTTTTTGTTAACGAAACTATTTTTTTTTTAAAATTCTAAGTTAAAAACATAGATAAAAATAATAATGGAACCGATTTTAGACGTCACGTGACTCGCATGCGACGTCTATTGACAAATTTTAAAATTAATTTGGCTGGAGGACCAAAATTGAGCGCATTGTATACATAAAGGACTAAAATTGAGCACTGTATATATAAAGGACTAAAACTGCAGAGTGGTATACATAAAGGACTAAAACTGCCAAAAACCCCTAATCCTTGCCTTGCAGTCGATCAATAAATTCATATTATTTTAACGAAAATTTGGCTTTCTATTTCCTTTATAAAATATTTTTATTCGGTGATGTTGGCAATCCGAAAAGGTTGGAACATAATAGATAACATCAAATATTATTTTTGTTTTTAATCATTATTTACCTAAGTAATTGCTTATAAATTATGCATATTGATGAGCAGTACCACGTCTCTCCGAGAACTTGGAACAGAAATTGTTGTAAGCTATCTGATGGGTATATTTTATGATTGGCCCAATATACATATATTGAGTCGGCCCATAACCGCATCAAATCGGTATGATTCGATGCGCGCATCGAATTGATATGATTCGATGCACTTTCCGCATCTGGCATTGGGACCCACGAGACGATTGATATATATAGCTCGTCCCCTTGTAATTCGTGTACATTTTGATTGGAGAATCACTTCATCACAGTCAGCATCGAATCATTGTTCATTCGAGACGCATCGGATCGAATGAGTTCCATTCAACACGTGATCGGACCGAATTTGCTTCATTCGATACGACAAAGTACGCATCGAATTCGATACCATTGAGTTCAGCATCGAACCCTTGTCATATAATTCGCATCGAACAGAGGCATTCGATACGTCAGCATCGAACACTGAGGATTCGACACGCTACAGTAATCTTGTAATTAGTTTATTCAATCTAGTAAGCTTAATAAGTGTTCCGGACCAAGTTAGTCCGATAATAAAGTTGGATAACATTATTTTGGTTATTTATATCTCATTTGTATTGTTTTACCGTGTTCTATTACCGTGACGAAATAAGACCAAAATACTATCATTTCCTTTATTACTGCGTCAACATTTTTTTTTATTTGAACCATAAATCATATATTAGTTTAAAAATATTAGCGGGCATTGCTCGACAATTATATAGTTCTTACATTTTAATATTGTGTATCGAAACTGAGTTTCCATAAATATCATGCAAGATTAACGTACGATGACGAACAACTCAACCAATACCTTTGTTGTGGATTGTTCTTGGAAACTTTTGAAAGCATAAAACTTTGTTATCTATTAATGAAAATTAGTTTTAATTAGTGTATGTTTTAGCTCATTAAATATTAGAAAATATCACAACATTTTTATTTTTTCAACACAGTGTTTCAATTATTATATACTTTATATAGTTCTTTAATTATATTCATTTATTGCTGTGTCTTGAATCTAAATGGTCAATGCATTGTAAAATCACAGTTCAGTTAGACAACATTATGTTACCATTGGGATTGGAGGAATCTCAAAATTAATATGAAATGTTTGCAATCACGATTTATGTATTATTTTCTACTTCAAATTCCAAAAATTCCAATTTATTCTATTCGTGACCAACACAATATGAAGATGTACGAGAAGAACAAAGTAATTCTCGTTTATATAACTATCATTCTTACGTTTATGATCATCAGCTTGTCAATTCATACAAACAAATCGCTCAAATACATACTGTACGCAAGCATCATTTGTAACCAATTAAACAAAAATGTTGTCACAAAGAGAACTACGTGGAATAAGAAAATGAAACTTTAGAAAACCAAGCATAAAACGATTTTGTATTAATTATACACACACACACACAAACATATATATATATATATATATATATATATATATATATATATCTTATCTTACTATATCTTATCTTATCTTGTATACACTACATTTAATTGCGTTAGGGTCTGCTATAAAATATAGAACAATCCTTCAATGTTTTAATTTTTTCGATTTTGCCTCAAAAGTTTTGCGTTTCGCACTTATTGGCTTGCTGTAAATTGCAGAATGGTCTTTTTAATTTTTTACTTCTTCTAAATTTGACCTAAAAGTTTTTGTTATTTATTTATTGGCCCTACTATAAATTATTAATTGATCCTTTTATTTTATAATTATTTTAGTTTTGTCCTAAAAGTTTTGCTAAAATTAGCAATCACATCATCTGCGGTTTCTTACACTTTATAATTTTTATGGTATGTAAAATGACTAGATTTCTTACAGTACGTGATTTCTACGAAGTAAAAATGTCAAGAATGAGTGGGAATTTCATCTATTAGATAGGAAATTAAGAGATGTGCACACGAAATTCGTAGAGGTTATTCTTTGGTATGAAAGCAGGGGAAAAGAAAAAAAAATCAACCCACATAATACAGATCTAGCACTGGGCATAAGAAACTCATAGAGGTTAATATTTGATTTGTGACTGAAAATCCGTCTATGTGTGTTTGTACATGAGAGCGAGAGAAGATCCAAAAAGAATTAGAAAAATGATGACTGTGATATTATTATCCACTTGTAGGTTTTTTTCTGGTTGGCTGCACAACATCATATGCGATGACGTGGTGCAACGGTTGTATAAATAATTTTTTACATCTTTCATTGTTTTGATTTTGTCCTATAAGTTTAACAAATTACTATATTCTGTTTCAAGAAAATATTAATATTATAGTCGTAGGCTATTTAAAAAATAGAATTTGAATATTATTTTTAAACGTGTAAAAAATATTTATTGTTTTTTTACATAAAAAAATATTTATCGTAATATTTTTTACACAAAAAAATATTTATCGTTCAAAACAAAACGCACCGGCGAAATTGCCTAGTATATATCTACATATCATTTTGTAATAACATTAGATCACAAGTTCAATTCCCGCGTAAAGCAATTTATTTTTTATGCCTGCAACATGTAGCATAATTGCTTGATATGGTTTATCCAACACCGTTTGAAGCTATAGTACTACTGTGTAAATCCAAAACATCTAAAGTAAAGACAATAATTACTAGTTTTCATGACGTGGAATAATGGGTAAAACCTGTTTCCCCCAACATTCACGGGCTTTCACAAGGTGCCTCCGAAGGTTTGTAAAAATAAAATATTTCTCCAATGTTCGTGGTTTTGTGCGTAGTAATTCTAACAGAAAAAAAATGTGCAAACGTGTTCCAAATATGAACGACTGGTTAATTAACGGTTCATGGGTTGTTCGCACAAAACCACAAACGTTGAAAGAGAAATTTCTCTTTTTTCAAATCTTAAAGGGCACCTTGTAAAATATCTAAACGTTAAAGGGGAAAACAAAATTTACCCTAACATAAAACTGAGATCATCACCAGCTTATATAGCGAGAAAACAACTTTTTTAATTCGTAAGCTAAAAGTGGGCCGAAGGAGAAGAATCCACTTTGAAAAGAAGAGAAATTGAACCATATCGTCTTATTCAGTAGCATTTCAAAAGTGACTAAAAAAAGTATTGGACCACTCACCACGGCATTGGCACATGAATGTCCTCATAAGAACCCCAGATCAAAATCTCCCCAGGCCAACTCTCTCTCTCTCTCTCTCTCTCTCTATATATATATATATATATATATATGTGTGTATGTGCATGTGCGTGTATCAACATCATACGCAATAGCCAATATATCACATTGTTATGAGTTATGACAAATCACAGACAATTTTTGGTAAGACATACATAGAGACTTAGAAGACATATAATCTATTTAGTAATTAATTGCGCTAATAGTCACATTTGAGACTAAATAGAAGAATTGCACACACCTATTTACAAAATAGAAGAATTCCACACACACATACTTTAGTTATCAACTTGTTTTGTGCTTTTGAACTGCATTATTCTAACCTATGCTTTCCTAACAAAAGAGTGGGGTTAACTTTTATTCTTGGCTTCGTGATCGGACCTATTATGTTAATCACTTTCAACTGTTGCCCTTTATATAGTACTTGATCCTTAGTGTAGGTCTGGAGAAAGACACGGTCATGAAATTTTGCACGTTAAATTCAAGTTGCGTTAATATAGCCAAGACACCCACCCACCGGCCACCACTTCTTTTTTTTCCTCTCGAAAAAAATATTTATTAATTGTGCCAACCCAACAACACATCCTTGACTTTAACGAATTATTGAAAATCAGGAATGTTTGGCAATAGTAATATTGTAACACATCCATTTATGCTTAATATTATTAGTTCAAAAAAAAAACTCACGTACGAATTGATATATAACGATTTTCCGGGTTCTTTTTAATGCATTGCAATTGGCTCTTCCCGATTCTTTAAAAGGACTTTTAACAATCAAGAAAAGAGTTAGCTATACATTATTGTTGGAGATTGAAGTATATAATATTTGCATGATTACAAAATTGTTTAGTTATAACGCTTATCGCGTACTTTAATCACTTTCGCGTAGTAGATCATAGTCCAAATATGAGGGTTGAATTATAGTATTTTTATTAGCGTAGTACTGGTCGGTGGATCATTATATGATAAGTTCACCACATGCACTAATAACATTTTACCATGAATTACATGTCCCTAATAGAGGTGCTGGTGCATTTATTGTTACTAAATAGATTCATTTTTTTTTTGTATTGCATACTCGGAAAAGGCTATTATTGAATTTTCCCAAAACTATTGTCGTATTCCTTTTAAAAAGGAAAGTTTACAAAGGAACCACAACTTTTTTCTCAACTTTGTTGACACCCCATGCGTGTAGGCCATGACCATAACTTGATCATTGTACATGTAACCACAAGCAAAGTATATAAAATTGGTTGGACTTATGCATGTTTGTGTGTGTAGGGTCAAAGCTTTAAAAATGGAGTCTAACACATGATGACATGGTCCACGCCTTGCCAGCATCCCATGTGAGAATTTTGCGACCCCTTTAATTAGGTAAAAACGAAAATCCAACTGAATTAAATATATAATATTTTTCAATTTTTTTTAATAAAATTATGTAACGCTCTATATGTAACTTTTGAGCTTATGTGATGTGTAATAATAAGAACTTAATTATAAACCATTCGCTATTGGATGGAAGCATAAAAGATTTACCACACGATACATACATATTGTAAACTTAGGGGTAGTACCGAGAAGAATACACAAATTTGCACCGATATTTTAAATTTCTCATTGATGAAATGGAAAATATATATGTTTGTCGGGGGTGTTGCGTGGATTATGAGTCACTCAACAGTACACACTACTTTGACTTTAGCATGAGAAATGGGTCATGAATCATGATTTGGCAACGGAATTTATTGCATATGAATTTGTGACGAGCATTGAACAGTGGATGATTTGATTCACGGCGAATTCAACAAAAAACATATAAAATGTTGTCGGAAAGCGCAATTTTTTTTAACATGAACAAAATATTTTTAACCATTTTGTGATGTGTCATAATGTATGCCACATTTGACAATCATTTACCGTTTGAAGAAAATATATATCTGATCTATGTGATCAATTTTATTTTATTTTCAAAATTACGTCGAGGGGCATGTGTCTATTACATATGTTATATGTTAGATGATCCTGGTAATTTGTCAAATTTTAAATTTAATCAGAGAGCTAGAAGACCAATTAAAAAACAAAATTACTATCCCTTTCTTCTTATACTTGGACTTCTTACACAAATTTTGCATGGGGGAATCAGAAACTCAACCTAAGTGATTTTCTACTTTTCATAATTATATATAATGTGTATATGAATATTGATAAAACGCTTTACGTGTAACTTAAAGATTCCATGGGTAAATAAGTAAGAGAAAAATTGTTTATTTGTGATTTGTAAATTTTCGGTGTCTCATCCAACTTTTGTAATTATTTAAAGTATCATCAAACAATTACTTTAATAAAACCTACAATATATTTTCATAAAATTAGTAAACATCATTGTATGGGGCATACATATAATTTTATTTTTAACAAATATGCTGACTTTTGCCTACTTTAAATAGTTTTTTGGGATAATATTAATATTATATATCATGTTTAATATCAGCGGTACGTACGTGAATTCAATAGTATGAGGGATGTATGTCAACTCATTTTAGTTAATATACTTACCGAAACCCCGTAAGTATAATCAAAAAATCGCTTTTGCTATTCTTGTAATGTTGTATATCATAATATCCATTTTAAACACAGAAAATAATTAAATCTTTATAGATTCACCTAAAAATAGATCGACCCAAGCATCTAACGAACTATCTAAATTGGTGACGGGCTAACAGATCCACTGATACATTAATTAAATTAATTGCATTCATGGAATCCTTAATCTTTCCTAATCTATTTGTTGTATTTTTGGTACTCATTAATGAAGAATCTTATATAAATATCTATAAACTTCTGGTAACCCATGTTATGTTTAAACTTTGTGCTTCATAGGTCAAAACCCGTATGTTATTTGTGGGTTGGTGTGGAGGTGGAATATTGTTCATTTGTTTATTATTTACTCTTTTAAGATTAATAATTAAAATTGATTAACTAATCACACTTAGATATGTAGGGAATATTCGGGTCAACTCAATTTAGGATAATTTGCCATTGGATATTAAGAAATTTCGCTTTTGTGGAAAATATATTTAGAATAAGGAATAGGGCTAATGCATGTGATGAGCGATGACACTATTAATCGTAATTAAGATTCAAGATTCCGATTGTGATGTAGCTAAGGGTATCGGCTCATGTTAAGAAGTGTTGTCATATTTCCATATTTTAATTATACACCCTTAAATCAAGTCGAAAAATTTTACACAATTATTTCATAACATGTTAGAATAATCTCGAAACATTCTGAAGAATCTCTGATAAACCCCGTTTGGATGTCCTTTGACCCAAGTGTAGTAGATTTTTTTCCTAAAAAATTGGTTTAGGAAACATTCAAATTTTAGAAATTATAAATTGCCTTTTTAAAAGCTTTTGAATTTTGTCTCAACTTTTCTCTCTTCCTTTTCCATTTTTTTTTTTTATATTTCTCTATACTTACTTTTATTAGGTTACTTAATAAAATATTTAATCAAGTATAATAAATTTATTATTTTAAAATATCGAAAAGTTAAAAAGCAAAAAGAAAAGAAAAAAACGGTTACCAGAATCCAGATCACCCACCCATCCCATCCCATCCATTAAAAAAATATCGTTCATATTCTCTTTCTCTCTCTAAAAAGTAAAAACAGACGCGCAGGCCACCAAACTCAACAGAACAGAATTCCCAACAACAACAGAGAAGAGAGAGAAAAAGAGAGAGAGAGAGAGAGAACAAAACCCCCGCTTCTAGAGAGAGAAAACATATACATACATTACAATATAGTGAGAGAGAAGAAAACCTCTGTGCAGCTGAAATTCAGCTGTAGATACGCATTTGTAAAGCTATTCGTTCGTACAATGCGCTCGTGCTAATCAGACTGATTTTTCCAACAGATCTTGGAAGCCTGAGAGAGAAATCTTTGGTTTCTTGTTAGAAATCGGATTTCTTCTACATTTTGTTTGGTTTTTGATTCGTAACCGAATCGTAGAAAGTTCTTTTTTGCGATTAGATCTTGTTTTTTGGTTGTTGATTGATTGAAGGCGGAGTGGTATTAGGCAATGGATGATAGAGGCGGAGGATCGTTCGTGGCGGTGCGCCGGATTTCGCAAGGGCTCGATCGAGGAAATGCCTGCCATTCTGGTATATTTCTCTCTCTCTCTCTCTCTCTCTCTCTCTCTCGGATGTGTTCGTATAACTTGTGGAGGTTTTAGTTTGCGTTAAATTGATGACATATTTGAGTTCATTTATGTAAATTCCTTTTATATAACTTCGTATATGTCGAGGCTTTCGTGATGTTTTACTCTGCAATTTGTGCCGATTGATGTATTAACTTGAGCTTGTTAGCCGATTGATGTATTGGTGACGATTGCTGTATTAACATTTCTATTCATGAGCTTTTTATGGTGACGATTAGTTGGAGAATTTTATATTTGGAAGCTTCATTATTGTATTTGTTTTGCTAAATAAGTCTGATCATAGGACAAGAATATGCAACTATTTACTAGTATTTTGTAGAACTTGTTGATATCAGAGAGGTTGTTAACTTGCCTGATTTTATTCCAATGTGGTGACCATTTTCTTTTGTTACAGCGGAGGTGGTGGCAGGGTCGGCTGCGTGGCTTGGCAGAGGCCTGTCATGTGTTTGTGCTCAGAGAAGAGACAGTGATGCTCGCCCGTCATTTGACTTGACACCTGTACAGGTACTATTCTAGCCGGTGTAATAGTTTGACTGATACGCTGTTCTTGTTTACTGCAATTTACCACAACTTTGTAAGTTAATCATAGTGGCGATAACTTTGCAATCGAACTTGTTTTCCGTCAAATGGTACTGCTATACTACTTCTTAATTATACTCAGAAGTAATTCTTCATCTATGTTGATGTTAGTCTTCAATCTGACATTCTTTAACCGAGACTGGTGTAAATATGTGTTTTTCATGATTTGACCATGCTTGTGTCATGCATGATTAGCTGTTTCACTTGTTTACTCCAGCCTACAATTGTGTTTTGAGAATCTAGGTGCACAAGTTTGCATCTCAATAGGTTAACTTCAGGCAAAAATAGTTTAGCATTTTTTTCTTCTAGTTGCTCATAAATTTGGCCTGCACTTGACACCAGAAAAACATATCCTGATCTCTCTTATTAACTGGATGCATCAGGAGGAATGCCTACAGAGGCTGCAGAGTCGAATAGATGTTCCCTATGATAGTTCGCTTCCCGAGCATCAGGTATATTTTGACAATATCACTTGAAGCATCCTTCTTAAAAAATGCTGCATATGACCTTCAATCCTCTGTTTCTTATCAATTTGCTTGTGTTGTATAGGACGCTTTGAGGGCATTGTGGCATGCTGCCTTTCCGGGGGAGGAACTCCATGGTTTGATATCAGAGCAGTGGAAGGAAATGGGTTGGCAGGGAAAAGATCCATCTACAGATTTCAGGTATGCTATTGTCATCTAATTCTCTTTCAGTTTATAGGAATGAGTTGAACCACGTACTCAGATAACTGCTTGCAACCTTTAACTTTCAACTTCTTCTTTTAGGGGAGGTGGTTTCATATCATTGGAGAATTTATTGTACTTCGCGAGGAACTTTCCAGTAAGTTACTTCTTCTCCTCCATGTATCTACTTCTCTATTGTGCCCGTTTTGGTGTCTGCAGTAAATACGTTGTGCCCCTGCTGTAGTTGCGTTGGCCTTGTTGTTATATTGTTTGTTAGAAGAACTTGGTGTCGTTAGTGAACCATGCAATCCTGTTAGAACTCCAAACTATCATCCCCCCCCCCCCTCCCCTCTTGTTATAGTGCATACTGTATTGCACATCATGTCAATGTAGAGTGATTAAGTTGCAAGTCAAATGTTTCGACCTGCTTGCGAAGCACTCATTGAAGGCTCTGTTTTGATCGTACCATAGGTGGTGAAAATCTTTATCTTGGAAGCTTCTGATTTAAGGAAGACAAGAGTCGTAATTTGTTTTTTGAACTTACGACATAGTTACTATTAACTGCACTGTGGAGAGCATCAATGCCCAAGCATGAAGCCTCTTAGCTGGATTCTGAAAGCTTGTTTTGACATGCTGTAGGCCCAGAATGTATATCTGAGCAAAGGGGTGATTCTATTTGAACACTATTCAGTCGAGCCTTAGAGAAAGGGAAATATTACACAACAATAATAATTCATTGTTTCACACTGCATTAGAAATTTCTTAGCATTGTTTTGTCATTAGTTTTCTTTTGTTCATAGATATGTAATTTGCCAGCAAAATACTTACCAAATATTATCATGCAGAAATCCTTCCAGAGTCTTCTCCAGAAGCAGGAAGGTGATAGGGCATTGTGGGAATACCCATTTGCTGTAGCAGGCGTCAACATCACGTTCATGTTGATTCAGATGCTTGATCTCGAAGCATGTGAGTTATTGATTTGCTGTCCTGAGGAAAAACAATAACTTGGGGGGCCTTGTTTGTTCTTCTATCTTTTTTCGTTTGAACTGTGTCTTCTGATTGACAGTAAAGATGATAAAAAAAGTAAAACTGTTGTCATCTTGCTTACCCTTGGTTTTGAATGAGCAGCAAAACTTATTTTTGTTTTCTGTTGATGCTTTTGTGTGATGTGATTCAAAGAAGTTTAGTGAGCTGAATTTTCTCGCCAATGTGTTTCTTGATTATCTTTTGTTCCTTTTTATTCAGAGCATTGGTATTTTAGTGTGCACCATAGAAATTTTTGTCCTAATATTTTTGCCCACACTTTTCCATGACGTAAATGAGAACTTTGCGAGCTGCAGATAATAGTTTATCATAATGGCATGTGCACATAAAGCAATGGGTCATGTGTGAAGTATCTTATGTTAAAATATCGTTCCTGTTTCTTCATTGCCTAACTTTTTCCTCATCTTTGCAGTGAAGCCCAGAACGCTTGTGGGAGCAACCTTCTTGAAGTTCCTTGCAGGTAACTATTTCCTCCTATTTTTTTTGTTTTTCGTACCTTTTTAAGAATCTTCAAACAGTTATACTTGTGTAGAAGCTCAATAATTTGTTATATGTACCCTCTATTGAACGAACACTATTTAATGAGTGTTTTTGTCTGCATTGCTGACTTCTCCTTCCGCAAAACAGAAAATGAATCGGCATTCGACCTTCTGTATTGTATTACGTTCAAGTTAATGGATCACGAGTGGCTTGCGATGCATGCTTCGTACATGGATTTTAATGTAAGTTTTCTCAATTGTTACTTGATTGAAAAGTGCATTAAAACAGATGCACGATTCCATGCTGGTTGTCTTTTTTAAGTTTCTTCTTGTCAAATTGTAGGTGTTAAGTGCTTAAAGTTGTAGTTTGGAAATTATGTGGGGACTTGAAAAGAACTTGCTCTATGCTAATTGAAGTAATTGAACTAGCATGCAGTAGTCAATGAGCTCAAATCTACTTTGTTGCTCATTTGTGCGGTGACTTAGTCCATTTACACCGAACACAGGAGTTCTTGTGCTCATGTCTATATTTACTCGACCTTTTCTTATGTTTTTCGAGATTCATGAAAACTCGTTGATCTATGAAAATTAACTTAGACTCCTCGTACCATTTTTCTTGACTTTCTATTGCAACAGTTTCTGGACAATTTTATGCTGGTTGAATTGTATATTTATCTCATTATTTTGTTTCTTTCGTCTTCATTGCTTGCAGACTGTGATGAAAGCCACTCGCCGTCAGCTGGAGAGGGAGCTTCTGCTGGAAGACATTACACTACTTGAAGAATTGCCTTCATATAGCCTTCTTACTCGGTAACATAGGCGCTAGCATTCAAGTTCTTAAAGAGAAACCAGTGCCTATCGCTTGTTATCTAAATGGCTATGTTCAAACTAGATTAGCTGTTTGCTTGTAGAAAGTGGAGGTTTTCCAGGTCTAGATTGTCGTGTTTGAGTTTCTGTGCGTTTCAAATGATTGATTATTTGCTAGGGGACAGTGAGAACTGAGAAGGGTACTAAGGATGTGCTGTAATGCTAAAAGCAAGCAATGAGAGCCAGTTGCTGTGAGCTTTTGAATAGTAAAAATGTTTGTGATAGGCAAAATCATGTGTCAAATGTTGTGAGCTAGTTGTTATTGAATGACTGTACTGCCATACTATACTTGGTTGGATTCATAAAAAAAGAGAGCTGAACTGCAGAAAAACTGATCAACAGAGAAATTCAATGTTTGCAAACAAAAAACCACAGAGCCAGAGTAATACATAAATTCTTTTCCATTCAGCAATTCCTTCAAGAAACCAAAAGAGCAAAGCTACAGCCTTGCATTTGATCAAAGCACATTAAATCTCTGATATTTACTCATTCACAACTCTGGATGTAGAACAATAAGTAATGACTTTGTAGTTATGTTTTATTTTTTTATATGTTTGGTAAATTTAAGGGTGTATTCGTCAATATGCAAAGAATAAGTAATGACTTTGTCGTCAAACTAAATCTTAATGGATGTAGAAGTTTAAAGCTTGAATGGATGTAGAAACTACAAACTATCAATATAGGTTTTTCCCACGTCATATTATTACTTATTAGTCGATAAAGTCGTTACACACATCACACATGTGCGTATATAAACTCTCTATGCAGAAACTGAGAAACCTAATAAACTACATTAACCTCAATTATCTAATGCTTAAATTAAATCCATAACCCACGTTAAAAATTGAACTCTTCACAAACCAAATTAAGGATTCATTAGTTCTGAAGATTTGAAACTTCGCAGCTTAGGTATATAACTTAAATATGAAGATATGAACCTACAGAAATAGATGACTCCCGATAAATTTTTTTCCACACCAATAAGCAATAAATTAATATGAATTAAATGGAGCAGGTGACTGCAAATTGATAACATTTTGGATGATCAAATAACATTAGGCTTTCATGTTACAATTATAGAGTAATTCGCAGCTTTTGTAGTGTACATTTGATACTTACCTATGTTACGTGATTTAAAGTCGTCCGTATAGTAAAGCCTTAAGAGCTCATGTTACAGTGAAGGCAAGGTAAATGTCTCTGTGTAGTGTTGTTTTTTGGAATCTCGTTGATGATGATGTCGGATGGAGGTATGCCTAAAATTGAGTCGATTTAGTTACTCGTTCATGGTGCTTTGCGCATTGTATGTAGAGTTAGTTCGTGTTAGTCCCTTCTAACATGTTTTGCCATTGTGCATGACAACAACACAAGTGTAAGTTTTCTGGTTTTATGTTTTTGGAGAAAATGCATGAAACCCCCAGTGGTTTTCGAAACCTCCACAAAAGCCCCTCGTGGTTTGAAAACTGCACAAAACTCCCTTGTGATTTCAAAAATCCTGCAGAAAACCCCCTTGTGGTTTCAAAACCTTGCACGAAATTCCCTTTCCGTCCAAATCCTTTAGAGAGCGATGTACACTCGCTATATACGAAATGTAAAAAGAAATTCCATCTTTAAATTATTTTATAATTAAAAAAACACAATTAACTATAGCTCTTTAATTAAATTCTTTTATAATTAAAAAGGAGAAACATGTATATTCCTTATAGCTCGTTTACAAGTGTTTTTTATATATTTATTTAAGTTAATTGTAGCTCCTTATAAACAAATTGTCTCTTATGAAACTTAAGGAAATAACAATAAATGGGAGTAATTAACTATTTTTGAACGGTAGACTTCAAGAAATACTATATATATATATATATGTGGACTGTGGTGAGGGTGTTTTAGGTGGCCCAAAAATAAACTGAACCGGCCTGGCCTGTTAACGACCCAAACAGAAAAGAATCGAACCAAGGCGGTTAGAGAGTTATTGATGATCGAACGAATGCGTTCGATTGTTATTGTCTTTTCGCAGAGCGGGTCCCACATCCCGATATCTATAATACCCGAGATCCCGAGATTCGCGTCACTCATTAACTATTGTTCACCAACCTTACAACAATCATATCGAACTAGGCCGTTCCACTGTTCGAGGGTTATTTTGTTCGATCAATCTGCTCTTCAGTTCGATCATTATCAACTAGTTCATTCCATTCGAGAGTTTCCAGGGTCAAACCCCAATCGTTCGATTGTTCAGCAATTCGAAAGTTATCGGTGTATCGAATCACCCTATGTTCCATCATTCTCAGCTCGACCGTTCAGGGTTACTTTGGCCATTTTAAGCTTCCTACCGTGTAATGGGTGTTCCAGACAAATTAATATGGATACTATGATACTGCTTTAAAATAGAGCGAATCGCCAAACTAACGCTTTAACAAATAATAATTCTCGAACTAACGAACAATAAAATGTACAAAATTATTTTCATGTGGCTACATTTAGATAATTTTCTTATTCTACCCCAGTCACAAACAATCCACTTCGGATTCGAAGTAGATTCTATAAGTTTTCTCATAAAAAAAATAAAAAATTTCTCAGAATATAAGGTAGTTTTTTCTTATGAAACTTATGGAAACAGCGATAAATGGACATTAATTAACTATTTATGAACGGTAGACTTCAAGCAATGCCTATATATATGTGGTGGGGGTATTTTAGGTGACTCAGAAATGAACTAGAGCAACATTGGCTCCAAGACTCATAGCTCTCTGGGTCGGCCTGGCCCGTCAATGACCCAAACTAAAAAGAGTCGAACCAAGGCGGTTCGAGAGCTACTGAACGATTGAACGAATGCGTTTCATTGTTATTGCCTTTTCGCGGAGCGGGTCCCACATCTGTAGATTAATACCTCGGATCTCCAGATTCACGCTATGTATTAACTACTGTTCACCAACCCTACAACAATCGAACTAGGCCATTCGACTGTTCGAGAGTTATTTTGTTCGTCGATCTGCCCTTTACTTCGATCGTTATCAACCGGTCCATTTTGTTCGAGAGTTTTCAGAATCGAACCCCAATCATTGTATTGTTCAGTAATTTGGTAGTTGTCGTTGTATTGAATTACCCTCTGTTCTACAGTTCCCAACTCGACTGTTAAGGGTTACTTTGATATTTTAAGCTTCTTACTGTGTAACAGGTCTTCCGAAAAAATTAATATGGATACTATGATACTACTTCAAAATAGAATCGCCAAAATAACGCTCTTACAAATAATAATTCTCGAACTACTACTCTAACCTTTTTTCTTAAATAATTATCACGACAATATACTAGATTATAATTTATACATATATTCATAAAAAATGTACTGTAATATATATATATATATATATTATATATATATATATACAAATAGAAACTTTCAGCAAATTAAAGAATAATTAAATTTAATGAAAAGACATGTTCTTCCTGTTCTCCACTACTCGTCATCTAATAATGGGGAGAGTTGGTATCATTATTTCTTTTAAAGTTAATGGAGTTGGTATTATTCCATCGCACGAGTTTATTATTTTATCATTTTTGAATTTGTAGATCTAAATGTAAGGATTGGTAATCAATGACAGAAGTCTGTCGAATGTTATTGGAAGAAATATATATATGGGGTGTGCATGCTAGAACCATGTATTGTATTAGTGCACGTGCCTTACAATTATATTCATGAGCAAACGTTTAGAATCACCAATGTGGTTACTCTTAATTAGTACAAATGTTATATATATTGCATGTAATGTTATATTAATTAATGCTTATTTATAAATCACTAGGTGCTCATTATTTTTAATCAGTGTTCCAAAAGACTTTGGTAGTAATTAAGGAATAAAGTTTTGATTTTAATTTTTAAAGTAGCTAGATCCTGATAAATGAAATAATGAAAACAATTTTGAATTTTAATTATCCATTTTGATTTTTTCTTTAACGTGCATTGCGCAGTAACTCTCTTTAAGTTTTACATTTGCAATACGTTAAAAACACACCTTCAGAATATTTGACCATCAATAAAGTACTTATAGTAGAATATTTGACTATTTATTCGTAATTATTTTGAAGTAAAATTGTGCTACTTCAAATAATATTACCATATACCGTTGGCAAACACGTTGTTTAGCTATAAAATTTGTTAACCATTAGCACCACGCTTTCGATATTTTACTCTACTGAGCACAAGAGAAATTACTTTGTTACAACCGATGCAACACGTTATCAAGTTGTGACAAATTAAACAAGCACAAAAGATCCCCGCTACTAGTATAAATACAGCAAAAAACACTCTCACTTTCACTACCAGAGAAGAGAAGATAAATGGGAGAAGTGATCAAGCACAAGTACATTGAAGTGGATGGACTTAAGCTCCACCTAGCGGAATCGGGGAGCGACTCTTCTCGGTCTGTAGTCGTTTTCCTACACGGATTCCCCGAGGGATGGTACTCGTGGCACCACCAGATTACTGCAGTTGCCCAAGCCGGGTTCAGGGCCATTGCGCCCGATTATATTATAGAGGATATATGGGTTGTCCGACCCACCCCCTGATCTGGAAAAGGCCTCGTACAAGGATCTGATATCTGATATGATGGCTATTTTTGATCAACTTTCCATCTCGAAGGTATATTGTGATAGCATTCGTATAATTTGTCTTTTATTTATGCCTTTGTATCGCCGTGTCTCTTCCAAATTTTTTAACGTTGTACGTAACGTACTTAGGCGTTTCGTGTTTCTTCTAATTTTTTTACATTGGACGTAACGTACCTAGGCGTTTCTTGTTGCGAAAGATTTCGGAGCCCGGGTTGCATACATGTTTGCACTCCTCCACCCTGACAAAGTCACGGGGGTATCACTTTAGGAGTACCTTTTATACCTCCCAGCCACGTTCGGTCTCACGAGTTTCTTCCTGAAGGCTTCTATGTCTCGCGATGGCTGGTAAAAAGAAAGATACACATGCATATTGATTATTCGTACTCGAGATGGGATATTGCGCTCGTGCATTTCGTTTATCTGATTTTTGTTTCCACTTCAGGAACCAGTTGGGAGAGCGGAAGCTGATTTTGGTCATTTCGACAGTAAGACTGTTGTGAGAAACGTCTACATTCTCTTCTCGCGCCCTGAAATACCAATTGCTAATGAAAATCAAGAGATAATGGACATGGTGGATTCTTCGACTCCTTTGCCACCTTGAATCACTGAGGAAGAACTCGATGAGTATGGTTTACTTTACGAGAGATCTGGATTCAAGACTGCGCTAAAAATTCCATACAGGTAATCAAATACTACGAACTTCTTCTGAAACACATGATGTTAAAGATACTAAAAAGACATTTTCATTTATTGAAGGTAAAGTAATTTAGGGTAAATTAGAATTTATCTTTGAAAATGAATCAAGAAATGGTTCAGTTCAGTTTACCTGAGAGTAGGTTAATTCACATGTGATATATTAGAACAAAACATAAACAGGAAATGAAACGGCAAGATAAAGAATTGATCAGCCAATTCTATATACTACAATAAATATTACAAATGAACTTTGGATCAGGAAATCCTGATGTAATATTGTCATCAGGCACTTTAATCTATATGAAATGAAGTCTATTTTTAAACGTGATAATCTTATTTTATACGAGGGCGCGGTTCCCTCGTGGAAACTCGGTAGTTCTTTTGTTTTCAAAATGATTTTTATATGCTGTAGAATACCTCATTTCATGTTTTTAAGTATTTCTAATTAGTTGATACAATTACATAAATGTAGGTCAATGAGCGAGGAATTTAACATAACAAACATCAAAGTGGACGCTCCAGCACTGTTGATCATGGGCGAGAAGGATTATTTCCTAAAATTTCCAGGAGTGGAAGATTTCGTAAGAGGCAAACAGGGGAAACCATTTGTTCCTAAGCTGGAGACGGTATACTTGGCGGAAGGTACTCATTTTGTGCAAGAGCAACTAGCTCCCTGGTGAAGTGAATAAGTTGATAATCAACTTTCTCAACAACCACGAACAAGCTCAAGTTTAAATCATGTGATTTAAACGGTGTATAGCTAAATTGGTCAGGGAAGGTTCTAATAAGGAGGAATGTTGTTGCTCTTCCAAAGTCTCCCTGTGTTCGTAAGTATTTAAATCTCTAAGTGTGTATTGCTATATTATCTGGTTTGGTTCTAATATTACTAAATTGGTCTGGTTTGGTGTGTATTGGTATATTATCAAGTGTATATTGCTAAAATCTCTGGTTTGGTTATAAACTTGTAATAAGGAGGAATGCTATTATATAATCTAATTTCATATTTTATTGAGGACTTATATTTCTCCAAATACTACTTTATTAGAAGATACTAATTGGAGGTGAGAAAATTATTGGGTTGAGTATTAATGTTAGAGAAGAATGAGTTTCTATCTTGTAGTTTTTTTGGAATCTTGTTGATGATGATTTCGGTTGGAGGTGTGCCTAACATTGAGTCGAATTAGTTACTTGTTCACGGGACTTTGCAAATTGTATGTATTACTTGATTAGGCAGCTTCTATCCATGCCTGATATAATGCTCTGACTATTACTTGATTAGGCAGCTATCTCCACTACTCATTATGTTTGCTGGAACGATGATGCCGATATGCGTTTGTAAGCAGCCTAGACCGAGGCACTCGGTGAAGCGTAATAAGAAATTGTTGGCAGATGTATTTCCTCGGAATATGTTGATAATGATTAATGTTTTTGATTAATCTTAGGTTTTGTAATGGCTTATGTGAGGAAATTATTCAGTGGGAGGATCAAAATGTTAAAAACATGATGCGTGTCGGGGAACTATGGAGTAATATAAACCTACGCAAAGGCATCATGTGCTCCCAATTAGTCTTCAATCTGTCAATCTTTAACCATGGGGTAGCTACATGATTTTTCACCTTGCTTCTGTCGAGAACTACGTTAACACCAGACAGACACAGTAGAGCATTTTTTTATTCTTGTTAATCATAAGAGATAACTTTGGCTCATAATTGATAAAGGAACGCTATATCCTGATGTTTCTTACTTGAACACCTACAGAAACTACAGAGTCGAGTTGATGTTGATGATGCCAATGTATATTTGAACAATGTTTGAAGCACTCTTACTTAGTTAAGCTACATATGACCTTCAAATCTGCCTCCATGATCAATTTGCTTCTGTTACATAGGAAGCTTTACCGGAATCGTGGCATGCTGCTGTGCCTTTCCATTGGCCTAATATTGGAGCAGTGGAAGGAAGGAACAAAACTTCATGTTCCAACTGCTTTTGTCTTTCTGGTGGACTTCTACGTAACAGAAAATAAATCGGCATTCTAGCTTCTGGATTGTATTACTTTCAGGCTAATGGAAATATTCCCGCAAACAAAAGTCAAATACAGTGGTAACAGCATCAAGTTTTCAGAACAGGGAATCAAACATGTTACGTGTGCCCCTTGTACCTTATTACGATAAGGAAATCAAATGCAAATCAACCAAAACAATATCTAGTAAGCTCTCGTTTAAACATAACTAGGAACAATAAAGATAGCGCATACCATAACATCTTAAATATTATCATGTCCCATAATAGCACCAAAGAAACGACAAAAAGGAGAACAATATTTGCAAAAAAGATTACTTAACTTAAATCAAACAAAGATTTCTAGTTGAGGTCTACTATACACATTGTGGCCCTCATCCTCCAGCACCGGATAAGCAGCAACAAGAGCATCCTGAGCACCGATATACAGCGAGTTATAAATCTTCCAGTAGACTTCTCTAACCTTCCTTGACGGATGAAACAATCCCTGAAGACAGTAATTCAACACAACTTCTGCCCCCAATGCAACCCTCATTCCTTCAATAGCTTCAGTCACAGCATT
The DNA here is from genome assembly GCA_948329865.1 of Linaria vulgaris. Lineage (NCBI taxonomy): Eukaryota > Viridiplantae > Streptophyta > Magnoliopsida > Lamiales > Plantaginaceae > Linaria > Linaria vulgaris. The sequence goes on along the minus strand of OX415250.1, from coordinate 115,036,793 downwards.
GATAACATGGGGCGACGTCTCAAAAATGTTGGGCCAAATATAATTCATCAAATGGATCAAAGCATCCTCGCAACCCAGACCAGCAACACCCAGTGCCATATGTTTCACTGCTGAAGCTGCTGTTTGTCTGTGAACCAAATCTGGGTCCATTAACGCATCCTCGAGGAGAGGAGTGACAGCATATATGTAGTCTTTTCCCATCTCGCCAATGTACTCAAACAAAAAGGCAAGGGACTTCAGAACACCATTTTGAACATTAAGCTCAGGCACACGGTACTCGTTCATCAACGCGGGCAAAACCGCGAAAGGCGAGCACGTTTCTGCGACAATTGCTATGGCAACGGTAGTGCAGATACGATTCTGACGTTCTTGCACCTTGAGGTTGTTTAATAAGGTTGCAAGAACATCTTGTGGGCCAATGGCTTTTGCAATGTAACCAAAAGTATTCACCGTAGCTCTTCGAATACCCTTTTTGTGCGCTTTGAGCATCTCCAGGAGCTCAAAACATATCCTCATCCACTCCCTTGCAGGAACAACTTCAGCCCCACGATCAGCAATTCTACCAACTAAATCTATGCAATTTTCTTGGACCTTCTCATGGCGATTTTTCAGAATAGGTGTTAAGCGAGGAAGTAAATCCTTGATTGCAGGAGTCATCTTAGTCATACCAATAACATTCACAATAGCCTTGAGGGCACCTAATATTGAACCCAAGACTTCCGGATATTCCTCCCCTAAATACTCGTATAACACAACACCAAGGTGTCCCATCAATTGTTCTTCTCCACATTCTTTCATAACCACAGCAATCCTAGATATAAGGTCTGCAGCTTGCTGTCTCACGATGGGATTCTTATTGTTGAGACGCCACTTTATGGTTCCACAAATCTGCGGAAGATACAGCTTCACTCTATGGCCAAGAGAGTTCACAACAGCACCAAAACCATTAAGTATGACGACATTAGTATCATCACTAGTCTGCTCCTGGAATGAATACAGTATGCCATCGATTAACAGTTCTTCTAAGCTAGCATCAATGTCAGATGACCCCAAGTTTGTGACTACTTTCTCAATTGCTTCCATAACCATCCTTCTGTAGGGTTCACTTCCATCTTTCAGGTCTTCAACGATTCTCCCAACAATATCATGAACACCAACTTTGTTTGCGATCTCCACTGTTGTTTCAACAAGCTGCTTGTAATTCCTCCTGTCCAAGGCCATCCTCCTGATCCAGAAATTGCGAAAGAACTCTGGAAGAATATTATTCCTGATATAATCTGCACCGACGCCTTCAGTACTCACGCACTGTTTCACCACTTTCAGCACAATCTTCTTCATCTCTTCATCTGGTGACTGGAACTCACGGATTAGAACCACCATAACTTCCTTCGTGTAGTAGCATGCATAGACAGCATCCATGAGAGGTATGATGAAACCAATGGCTTTCAGGAAGGCTGCCAAGACTTTACCGCGGTGGGAGCGGACACCCTTCCATAAAGGCTTCAACACCGAGTCAAAGCTTTCAATACCATAAGGGGCAGCTGCTTCAGCAAGAGCAGCCAGAGATAGAGCCGTAATAGTTCTGACCTTTTGGTTTTCATCATTAAGACCATGTTCAATGATCTCAACCAGCGACTTCAAATGTGGAAGAACGGCGCAACCAATCAAAATAGCGATCTGCTGCACAATTTTGATACCAGTGTGACGAGCTTGCCAAGACTTCTTACTATGACACACAGCTTTCAAGAATGGCAGCAAGGCAGGAACCCCGAGCGCAGAGGCAACAACGCTAAAAGCTCTAGCAGTTGTGTTTCTAACATATTCATCAGTGTTATCAATATCTGGACGCATTGCAGCAATCATAGTGGCCAATCCAGCGGCCTTACTGAGATTAGAGATGATTTCTCTGCCTTCTACACGTGAATAGTAATCTTCATCGATCAACAGAGGCTCAATAACCACCAGAATTTTGTGAACGTATGGACGAACCAACTCATCCAACTTATAGAGCACCCTGTCAATAACTTTGACCAACAAGTGCCTCTCTTGATCTTCTAAAGTGGGCTGCATGAGCAGTGGCAGAATACGGTTGAACAGTGGACCAGCACCAAATTCCCTTGCCTTATGAGTGAGCTGTCTTAACGCGGTTTTCCTCTGAGGAGTAGTTCCATTTTTGATTTTCAACATGAGTTTCGTAATATTTCTCTCTTTTTGCTCTACTGCAGATAACTCTTCCTCATTTTGTTCGTTGAGCAGTGAACAAAAGTATTGATAATCCTCAGGTTTCATTGATGGCAGACCACCAGGCATCTCTTGAGGCACATCAAACTGCTGGCCTCTGTTCTCTTCAGGAATACTATACAGAGGTGTTGCCATCGGAGTGGGAGTAGCAAGAAGCTTTCGTGCAGGTGTTCGAATGGGAACATAGAAGGCAGGGGGTTCCAAAATCTTATATCCTTGTAGTGGGAAAATTGACTCAAGTTCCTCATCAGTTAGTGGTCTATTTCTATCTTGAATATCCTTCTCCCACCTCAACAAGTTATAATGCTCGGGAGTCATAGCATTACGTGTAATGGCATTTGGTGTTGGGGTAGCCAATTCAACAGCCCCAAATGGAGTATAGGCTGCAGCAGGGGTGGCGCTGTGTATAGTGGCCGGAGTCTCATCCCACCTTGACCTCTTCCTTTTAGGTGTTGGAGTCGTCATTCCCCCCAACTTCGGTGTAGCATCCCAAGCCATTCCAGTAGGTGTTGCATCAGGCATATCCCAGTCAGAACATAATTTGGCCTTTTTCGCACGCGCACCGTCATCCTGGGACAAATCCCATCTGTTCCTCCTCTTCGGCTTCACCTCTTCCCTTTTTCTTCTCATAATCTCCGCCTTCACCTCCGCCTCCTTCCTCCTTAAAGCTTCTTCTTTCATCACATCAGCATAAGTCCTCACATCAGCCCCTGGAGTCTTGTCCAGAAACGGATCGTTCCTCTCTGGCGATATAACCATATTTAACATCCCCTTCCTCCCATAGTCAACCACCTGATCATTTTCCTCCCCCGATACCAAAGTCTCCTTTAAAACCTGGTTCGGGGCAGTAAACGATGCCATCTTTCGAGCGCTTTCATTCTTGGTATTATTACCACCGTCCTCGTGGTCGTTCACAGGAATTGATTGCTCGTACTGGTTTGCACTGTTATAAAGATGAGTGTCAGAGGTTATAGAAGAGAATGTAGCAAGGCCCTTCTCTTCCATCACGTGAAAATCTTCAAAATCGGATATTTAAACAAAGCGTACTTCTTCTGTCAACAAATAAGCAAAATTATCAGATATTAGACACGCACGCTAGCTAATAAGAAAAACGAATTCAACAGTACGAGGAGATTGAACCACCTTACTTACTTACGCCAAATTGAAGATGAACAAAATCTCCACCCACCGTGAGTCAATTCAATACACATGCATGCAAGAGTAAATTTACACAAAATTACGTATAAATAATCATGGCTAAATTAATTGAGCAGATATATATAACCTAATTGTGAATAATAAACTAATGAGATTGAAACTGACCTGAAGAGATTTGGGGTTTTGCAACTTCGAGAGAGAGTAGTAGAAAATTGTATTGCATGTGTTACTTATGATATTTATAAGAAAACTAATAGTAGTAGTCTATTGCCCTTAGGACAGGAAAATTGCCAAAATTAAAACTCATGAAAAAAAATATTCCTAACTAAATACTTGTTATATATAGTAAAATGTTATTTTAAAGGGATTTTTTTTGGGAATTGGTTTTCCTAAGGCCCTACCCTAGCTTGATAATAAAAAGTAGTTGAGGCTCGTTGGGCGGTTCAGTTGGCGGTAGGATTGAATTGGTCGAAGGTGGTATTTGAAACATATGTGATTTATGATATTATTTACCATAGTCGGACGACACTCTTTATGCAAATATTATATATTACAGATGTTAGACAGTTGATTGATAATCACGATGACTACTCATTTTGTTGGGTTGGTAGAGAGGCATACGAGGATGCTCACCTTTTGGCGCATAATGCGATTGGCAATGCCAAAGGGCCACAACCGTTTTTTTTCTCTTTTGCAATATTTCTAATTTGTGTAATTATTGCATTCTTTAATGGATTGTAGTATTTGGCGTTTCATTGGCGTCATTTTTCTCATGAAATTCATTTTTCCTTAAAAAAAACTTGATAATTCACCCCAAATACAATAATATCAATAAGAGCCGCAATGTAGATGTCAAATATGTGACGGACACGAATGTAACACCCTCTAAGATTTTATGACTCACTTTAATGTAATTCTCCTAGAAAGTAGAAACAACTATGAATAGAGCATATGTGATATTGGAGGTATATTTTATGCAAACCCGTTACCTAATGATGTTGATTAAATTTGAATATTGGTGTATATGAAATTATGAATGGTTGAGGGAGACTTAGGAAACAATTGATGTGCTCTATGTATGATGTAAAGTAATATTTTTTCTTGACAGTTGAGTACGTCACATTAACGGACTTTTGTTTTGGGCCTATGACACCAACTCCCTTTTGTTAGCGGCCTATATACAATGGCCCAGAAATTGGGATTCTGGAGATCAATTTCTCGAGTAGGGGTGTGCATTTGGATCGGATCGGATCGAATCGGATCGAATCGAGACTGGAAGTCAATTTCGATCCTGGAGAAATGAGGATTGAAATCGAATCAATTTAAAACGATCCGATTCGATCCAAAATCATTCGATTTCGATCCGATTCGATTCGATTTCGATCCTTTTTTCTTTTTTTTTTTCTTATTTAATTTAATATCAATGAGACCAACCACAACATTCAAACAGAGTTACTGAATTACAAAATTCCCTTTCATATGGTGAGAGAAATGTGTTACAAATTTACAATTGTATATGTTTCTCAAAGACAGTAACGTGGCCTTCAAATGGACCAAGAAAAAGATGTTAGACATGTGTATATATAAAAATATAATATTAACATTATATATAGAAATATCTTAGTAGCATTAATAGGCTTAACTTTATAGATAAATATATAATTTTATATACTATTCTATATTTATTTATTTTTAAAAAATAAGATGAGTATTCGATCCGATCCGATTCTCAGCCTCTAAAATCGAGGATCAAATCAAATGGGGGTTCGATCCTAAGGCAAAAATCAAAAGTCGGATCAAATATTCGATCTGATCCTCGGATCGGATCATTCGATCGATTTTCACCCGATTCAATCGATCCGATTCTTTTTGCACAGCCCTATTCTCGAGTGTAAGATGATTTTTTTTCCTTTTATTAATGGTGAAATACTACTATACAATTTGTATTTACATTTTACAACAAATCAATTTGAGCAAATAACTATAGCGTTACAATGGAAGCGTTAAATCTTACAAGTATAAAAGATAATAATGTTTTATTACCTTGTCTAGAGTGACTTATTCAGTAGCCAAAAATCTATCAGCAAAGCTTGCGAATAGTCTATTCACACTAACAACAACATATAGAGAGAAAAGTGGCGACCCCCGGCGAACTCGACCTACAGACACCAGAGGAAATCCCCTCTCGGTGTCATAACATCCAACCACTAAGCACGGAAGGAAATCTCGACGCGCCTGCTGATATGGATACGACGGATCGAACGGAAATTCAACTCGATTCCAGCGCACAGAAGAGGCCTAGAGTTGTCTATGAGTTCAAAGCCAAATCGAATTCGACATTGTTGGTTCGTGAAAATACATTCAGCGAAACAGGTGGGATTAATCTTAATCTTACTGCGAATCGCATATCATACGCGAACAAAGTTTGCCCTAAGGATGTGCGCGTCAATGAAAACTGGACTAATGAACAATGCATGGGAATTAGGGTTACTCCCCCATCCGAAGGCGACCCATTCAAATCGATTGAATTCTCCGAGGAACTGGAAAATCTGATGAGGGAACAGTGGAAGGACGCGATCGTCATCAAAACGATCGGGCGAACGTGGCACTACCCCGCACTCCTCAACAAGTTATCAATTATGTGGAAATTGACCGAGGGCTGTGAGTTGATCGATCTCGGATATAGCTGCTATTGTTTGAGGGGTGCCAGCGTGGTGCAACGCGAACTAATCTTCACACAGGGGCCGTGGCAGCTGGCCGGAAACTTTCTCTCAATCAGAAAGTGGTCACCGGATTTTAGGGCCGACAATGATGTGATTGAACATATAATATCTTTGGTTCGCGTTCTTAATCTCCCACTCGAGACGTATCATGAGCCGGTGATCAAAGAAATTGCGAAGTGCATCGGGGACCCAATCAAGATTGACGGGAATACATTTACGGCGTCACGGGGAAACTACGCAAGGATATGCGTCCAAATACCAATGAACAAACTCCTTGAAAGAGGAGTGCGGATTAGAGGTCACATATACCAAGTGACGTATGAAAATCTACCCACCCTATGTTATACATGCGGGTGCATCGGTCATACGACTATGGAATGCAAGTCGAAAAAATCAAGAGGACCAGATTTGGAGAGCGGAAGCGGAATGTCGGAAGAAAATTCCAAGAAAGATGATACCCCGACTCAATGGCTACTGGAAAAGGCGAAAAAAGCGAGTTCGGGGAATGGATGGAAGTCCCCAAAAGACGTGGAGCAAACAGAGGAAGGACTGGTGGCATGGTCATAGAGAAAGACAAAGGTAGAGCGATGTCGAGAGAAGCGTCCAATTTCGATAAATATCAAATACTCTCTAAACCGCTTCAAGTCCCAACTGCTAAGGAGTTCAACAAAGGAAAGGAAAGCATAAAAGAGAAGGTCATAGGAAGAAGGGTATTACCAAACTCTATTCTCAAACGCAGTATCCCAAAAGGAAAGAAACAAGCCTCTTTAATAAACAAAGGAAACGCCTCAGGCTCCAAAGGAAACAGCAACTCCTTCGCCATTCTTTCAAACACTGATCCAAACACCGAAGCTCTCACAATTTTCGGACAACCCCCACCAGCACATAGCGGCGCCAACCCCGAGAGAGAGTTGAACGTCGAGATAGCGAACGAACAGGTAGTAGTGCAGATCCCGCCTCAATTCTGGGCGCACAGAACCGAGAGGCACAGGTTCTTAGGTCCCTCACGGATATTACCAATCGATCCGAGGAATATAATTGTGTTCGAAGTCTCTCCCTTGACATGGGAACTGGAGATAAAAATAAGACGAACCGAGAGAGTAGAGAACATGCCAGTTTGGTGGAAATTGATGACATTGAGTTCATGGGAGAAACACCGGAAAGAGTTCCTCGTCCTCCTGACGTCGCTATGGATGGGATGGACAGTTGATGATCCCATCCACCTAATACACCTGTTATTTAGATCGATGAAGGTTATTACTTGGAATTGTCAAGGTGCGGGAGACGAGGAGTTTAGAGTTAATTATAGAGAGTTAATTCGTATACATCAGCCGGATGTCGTGTTTCTACTAGAGACAAGAGTTTCGCAAGACAGAGCTTACGAAATTGCCCCACGGTTGGGATTCTCCGACTTTTGCATTGCACCAACAGAGGGGATGAGCGGGGGCATATGGATGTTATGGAATTCATCATCAACTCGGGTGGAAATCTTGGATGTGGAAGATCAATGCATCAATGCTTTGGTAGGGCCGAACAGTCTTGAGGGATGGATTCTTTCCGGGGTTTATGCGAAACCTACAAGAAAAGACAAGATGAGAATTTTTGATAAACTCGAGGAATGGGCGCGCATCATTGATAGACCGTGGCTAGCACAAGGAGATTTTAACGAGATTTGCTTCGCCCACGAAAAGAAGGGAGGTAGTAAGAATGTCCACGTTCGGTGTAGAAATTTTCAACGAAGACTACATGCGTGGGACTTGCACGACCTCGGGTTCAATGGTCCTAAATTCACATGGATAAATAAACAAGAGGGGAAGGCAACCATCTATGAACGAATTGACAGAGCTCTAGCTAACAATAGATGGATGGAGAAATTCCCGGAGTATGCGGTCATCCACCTTCCTCGTACTCACGGGGATCATCACCCGGTGCTAACAAATACCGAAGGGTGCGCTGCAGCTCCTAAGACGAGACCATTTAGGTTCGAGGCGATGTGGTTGTCGCATCCGTCTTGTGAAAACCTGCTGCGGGGGGTATGGGACGACAATAGAGGGCTGATCCAGGCTGTAGATAAGGTCCCGGACGTCATGAGGCAGTGGAACAAAACATGCTTTGAGAATATTTTTCAGCGAAAGAGGTCAATTCTCAAGAGACTTGAAGGAACCCAACGAGCTCTTTCAAATCACACAAACACCTTTCTTGTGAATTTGGAGGGAAAGCTACTGGAGGAGTACAACACGATCTTGAGACAGGAAGATTCCTATTGGCATCAAAAATCGCGGATTAAATGGCTCGAGGTTGGGGAGTGCAACACAGCCTTTTTCCATAGATCGACGATGATACGGCGGAAAAGGAATCGGGTTAACATGCTGAAAATTGAGGGGGAATGGGTTAAGGACCGGGAGGTTTTGAGGTCACATGCAAGGGACTTTTTTAAGCATTTGTTCACGGGTACAAATGAGCAAACGCAGCCATTGCAGTTGTCAAAATTTCAACAGCGATTAACGGGAATTGAAGCGGAGCAAGTTGGGGGTGAGGTGACTCTAACCGAGTTGAAGAATATTGTATGGCTTACATACCCCAATAAAGCCCCCGGACCCGACGGGATTCAGGCGAAACTCTACCAAAAATTCTGGAGTTGGACGAATGAATCAATCCTGCAATTCGTCCAAGAAGCCATAAAAAATGGAGAGTTCGACCGCGAGGTGTGCAGCACATATTTGTGCCTTATTCCAAAGGTAAACAATCCGTCACTTATCTCTCAATTTCGACCAATCTCACTTTGCAACGTTACTTATAAAATTATTACAAAGTGCTTGACGTTGAGATTGAGGGATATTATGCCCAAGATTATTGCGCCGACACAGTCGAGTTTTATTAAGGGTCGTAGCACATAGGATAATATATTCCTAATGCAAGAAATTCTACACTCCATGCGCAACAAGAAAAAAAACAAGAAGGGGTGTATGATCTTGAGGCTCGACCTCGAAAAGGCATATGACAAGATTAGTTGGTCGTATTTGGAGGAGACTTTGTTGCATTCAACTTTCCCCCAAATATTATAAAATTGATCATGTTCTGTGTCCGTAATGCTTCGACGAAAATCTTATGGAATGGGGAGCCGCTCGAATAATTCATTCATGGGTGTGGATTGAGACAGAGAGATCCGCTATCACCATATTTGTTTGTCCTTTGTGTGGAGCGTATGGCATATATGATAGAAGAAGTAGTCGACATTGGAGAGTGGGAACCGTTGGTGCCATATCGCGGGGGCCCGAAAATCTCTCATATATTCTTTGCGGACGATTTAATCTTAATGGGGAAGGCGACTTTAAAGACTACGAAGAAGATGAAGGAAATACTAGATATTTTCTGTAACTCTTCGGGACTCAAACTCAATAAGGAAAAATCAAAAGTCTACTTTTCTAATATGGGAGGAACACGGCTAAAAAGAAGAATTTGTGCAAACTTGGGCTTCTCACGCACAATGCAACTCGGTAAATATCTTGGGGCGCAATTGATGCATGGACGACGGAGTAGAGAGGACTACAATGATATGATGGATAAATTATTAGCAAGATACTTGGGTTGGAAGGGAAATACTTTGTCACTTGCGGGACGAACCACATTGATCCAGTCGGTGTCTAGTGCAATCCCCATTCATGTCATGCAATCAAGTTGGTTGCCGGAGGAAGTATGTGACAAGCTAGACAAACTAAACCGGGATTTCCTTTGGTCGAATAACCCCGAAGCCAAAAAAATCCACCTTGTCGGATGGAATAGGGTGACACGGAGCAAAGCGGAGAATGGGCTGAATCTTCGAACGGCGCGAGGTAATAACGAAGCCCTCATATCCAAAATGTGCTGGAAAATATTGCGGCAAGACTCGAGTGTTTGGACAGACCTGATCAAGGCCAAATATTTAAAAAATTCGAGACTCGATCACTATACGGTTAAACCCAGCGATAGCTCAACGTGGAAGGGAATCGTTAGGTGTATGGCACTGATCTCTCCCTTCATTCGATGGAAAGTGGGCAACGGTAGGTCTATAAGATTCTGGACTGATAATTGGCTCGGAGAAATTAGACTATGCGAGGTTATTCCAGAAATAGCTAGCGTCGACTTAGGGATGGTACTAGCGGATTTAATTGACGAAGGGGGGAACTGGATCATGGACCGTGTGTCGACCTCAATTCCTGCCATGTGGCTAAAAGAAATCAGGGCCCGACGTTTTATCCTAAACGAAAACGAGGACAAGATGCTTTGGAATGAAACGGCGAGTGGTGAGTTCTCTTGTCAAAGCGCGTACAAAGCTATTCATATGAGATATTCAGTTAATCCAAGCACGAGCAGCCGCATAGATTGGGTCTGGAAAATCCCGAGTAACAACAAGATGAAATACTTCGTGTGGTTAGCAGTACAGGGGAAGCTTGCGACGAATCAGTTGCGTAAAGTCAGGAAACTGTCCAATGAAGATAGCTGTGACGTGTGTACCGACAAGACCGAAACTGTTGTGCATATACTTCAGAATTGCGCTGAAGCTCAGAAGGTTTGGGCAAAAATTCTGGATATACCGAGCCTAGGGAAATTCATGGCTATTCACGAAGACAATTGGCTGAAGCTTAATCTGACTTACAAGAATGAGTCGGTCTCAAACTTCTCGCATGCGCCTTGGAGGGTGATCTTCATAGCAAGTATATGGGAGATTTGGAAGGCACGGAACAATCGGATTTTTAGGGGAAATTGGATGGAGCAGCAGCGACTTTAAGCCGTATCAAGCAACTAGTCACGGATCTCGCACATATTTTCAAGAAGCTTGATAACAAGGAGAGTAACAGATGGGAGAAGCCGAGAACAAACTGGTGTAAGCTAAACGTCGACGGGAGAGTTATATACTCACAAAATAGCGGAGCTATAGGAGGAGTGACCCGAGATGATCATGGAAAATGGCTTTGGGGATTTTCTGCAAGTGTACCATGTCCCACTGTGCTTGAAACGGAGGTGGAAGTGATTAGAGTGGGATTGAGCATTGCTTGGGAGAAAAGGATTCGAGACATTGAGGTAGAGACGGACTGTCGAGAAGCATATAATATCATCAATGATTACTCTTCAAGAGACCACGGTCTCCATGAGAAGTTAGAGGAATGTCGTGCTTTTCTTCGCAAGCCATGGAGAATTTAGTTCCGTTGGATACCGAGATCCAAGAACACACTCGCGGATGCAATGGCGAAACAACCTAGCAGCATTGATGGAGAGCGAAGTCTTTGGACTTCCCCACCTCCTTCTTGTATTTCTATTTTAGAGCACGATGTAGCCTAAGGGCGTTTCTTTCTTTTGTTCACCAAAAAAAAAAAAAGAGTGACTCATTCAATTATCAAAAAAGAACTATATGTTATAGTGATTCAAAATCTATCAGAGCTAGTTATTGATATGCCAAAATTGGATTTAACATCGGCAATGCTGAATTTGGTGCAACCATTTTTCAAAAAAAAAAAAGGATTTGTTGCGGTTAGGCCTGTTGTGGGTCGAGGTCCCGTCGGGTTGGGACCCCGGCCCACGAGAATTAACCGGGTCGGGAGCTGCATGGCAGCTCTCGTTCCCTCTCGCCGGGAACACTATTCTCGGTGATTGGGATTCCCGGTCGGGACGGGAGGTATCCCGGTCCCGGCCGACAGTGTGTGTAGTGCGTGAGTGTGTGCGTCTGTGTGACTGTGTGAGTGTGTGTGCGTCTGTGTGACTGTGTGTGAGTGTGTATGTGCGCGCGTATATGTGTGTTTGTGTGTGAGCGTGAGTGTTTTTATTAATTGTAATTGGCAAGTGGGCATATTGAGAGCGATAGTCTCAAATCGTGATATATATAAAAATGCCTCAATTTTCTATAAATCTCAGAAACAACTGTCAGTAAAAGATGGTGAACAAAGAAAAGGTGCTTAAGGAGAAATTATTTAGTGCATCCGTGCACCACGTCATCAATAATAATGTGGTGCAGCAGTCCAATAATAATTTTACACGTGGAAATATAAAAACCAGTTAGACAATAAACTAAATATCACTTATAACAATTACCACCCAAGAAACTTCAAACTCAGCCTTCTTCGTCGTAATTATTCTGCAAAATTCTTAGATCTCCAGCAAAAAAGAAGAGGAATTGAGAAATTGGGTTCGACAATGGCAAGTTCTGTCGAATATCAGCAGTTAATTCTCTTTTATCTATGATTAATTAGAACAAATCCTCTTAAATCCTGTTTTTGAATAGTGGGCTTTGATGAAAGTGAACTATTTTCATATGAAGGAATCTGCCAATTTTGCACAGGGAATTGCAGAAAACAAAAAAAAGAGAAGGGAGAAACTGGCTTTCAGCAAAAAAAATTAAGTCAAAAAAGTATTTCAGACTTTCAGACATTAATATGAGCCCCATCATATCTGGTAATTTTATTCTAAAATCTTACTTTCTGATAATTTACCAGAGGTGAGATTGAAGAGATTTGTTGTAAAGTGAAGATTGGGTCTTGGATCTAGAAATTCAGATGTGTAGTTCGGCCAGAAATTAGCAAAATTTGCAGATTAATTATCTTCGTACTTGGAAGTTTAGTGTGTGTTAGTGTGAGAGAGAATTGTAGAAAAAATGGAGAAGACACCCTATTAATGATGTGTAATTTTCTTTTCTTTGTTATTCCACATGTAAATTTTGTAGTGGGGTGTTGCACCACGTAAGACGTGATGACGTGGTGCAGCGGATGCAACAAATAATTTCTCGTGCTTAAGACTTTTAAAACAGCTGTCACCATCTCCCTACCCACGTCATCATCCAACATGTTAACAACTCCCAACACTGCCTCACACAGTCACTCTCCCATTATTATTTTTTTATTTTAATATGAGATCACACTCCACTGTTCACAGCTGGCTCCCCATATAAATAATACCCCTCCCTCTGCAGTCTGCACACACTACTCTCATTACCAAGCTCAACTCATCTCAAAGCTAATTATAATAATCACAGTAAAATTTGTCAAATATAATTGTTGTTGTTGTTCATATTGTCTCATGTCCCACCACGACCTTAGTGTTGTAAGGGAGTTCAGAAAAGTTTTTTTTTAATAATTACTTTCTACCTTCCGGGATCACGCGGGAGGTAACGGGATCCGATTCGGATCCCGTTACCTCCCGGCGGGATCCAGACCGGGAGTAAATTCCCGGTCTGACCGGGTCGGGAACAAACCGGGGTTTTCCCGGTCCGGGAAAAACCCGGCGGGTCGGGCGGGAATCCTTATTCCCGACCCAGCCCAAACACCCCTAGTTGCGGTCATGAATTTATCACAAGTATCTAAAAAATCTATGTTTTTGAACATTGATACGGGTAGTTTTCGTATTGGGCTGGCCCATGGGCCAAGCCCATATTTTATCTATATTGGGAATCATTCCCAACATACATATCGAATGACATTCTATATAGTATAACTCACGTATTTATCATGTGTGCGATCCCCGCTTCCCGATGCCTATAAATACACGCATCCCAATAATCAAGGTAAGCTTTAATTATCCACAATTATTGTACACTGATATCGAATATATTCGATATAGCACCCGACATAGCACCCGATATATATCTTCGACATATATCACCGACACTCTTCTCGATATCACATCCGACATAATATCTTACGTCAGTCCTGACGTCACCTTGAAGATCATACCTAGCTTTGAAGGCCTCTGATATCATTCCCGATATCACCTCCGACGTCATACTCGATATACCTTCGACATCCAGCAGAGCATCTAGAGTCAGTTCGAGGTGTTCCGAACCAAGCCTACTTAGCACTAGCCTTAGTCGAAGTAGGTCTAGTTTGTAATAGATCGTAGCACCACACTTGTAATATCCTACCTCGTCATATATATACGATTTATTGTCAAATTAGTGGCGTCGTCTGTGCAAACGCCACGTTCCCGGACGAAGACGTTACGATGCAACGCAAGATGACCCGCTCGTAAACTACTAGGCTAGTGGTCGACAATTCAGTAGCAGGGAGTGCACCCCTGCCGCTAGTTCCAACTCTAGAATTGGAGGTTGCACAGAATGAACCCATTTACCCTCAACCTGCAGTAGTGCCAGAGCCTGCGCCTACAGACATCAACATTTTGGCACCAGAAATCATGGCACAGATTAACGCTAATGTGCAGACGACGTTGAACGCCGCTCTGGAGACCCTATTACCGCACCTAGCTAACCAAGGAGTAGACAACATGTGACCGAAACCGCAACCACTGCAATCGAGAACCAGGAACTCCTAGATTAGGCGTAGAGCGAATGAACGTGAAGATACAGGAGAATCAAGGAGAGACTACCCCCGGTCGAGAGTTTTCGGGGATGAGGATCCCAACCCTACAAGGGATGGAAGGTACATGGCAAGAAGGATGGAGCAATTGGACCGCAAGAGAGTATAGGTCGGTCGAAATTTGGCATAAGCGGAAGGCTACAAGAGCTCGACCCCGTTCTACGAGGAGATCGAGTCAGAAGTACTGGAAAAAAAGAGAAGATTTCAGTTATCAAGGTATATGATGGGAAAAACGACGCGAGGGAGACTCTCTATTATGTGAATAGTGTCATGAACCTATATAGGTTCTCGCGCAACATTAAGGCGAAGATTCTGGCTACAACTTTGACCGGGGCAGCCTTGGATTGGTTTACAAGGATGGAAGTTGGATATATAACAAGCTACGAGCAGATGGAGCAGAAGTTGGAGGTCCAATTTTCAAGTCAGAAGAGAATGCAAACGAGCATGCACCATTTGAATGCAATGAAGTAGAAAGAGAAAGAGAGCATGGAGGATTTTATAAAGAGGTTCAATGATGAGCTGATGAAGGTTGATGAACCAAAGGGCGACCAAGTTGTGCTCATCTTATTCAATGCAACAAGTCACAAGAGGATTTCTGGGGAGTTGATCAAGCTAAGGTCACCTACAATCGACCAGAATAATGCTTTGGCCTATGATACCATTTATCAGGACAACATGATGGCAACGAAGCAGACTCCACATCAGACCAACAATCGGCCCAGAGGTAAGAAAGGGTGGAACAGAGATAGAAACGACAGAGACAGGTCACCGAGGAGATACACTCCACTGAAGCAGGAAATCTTAACCGTATTCGGGGTGTCTCAGAGGAAGAAGTGGTTAAACCAGCCAAGGAAATTGAGAGAGACTGAGGGAACCAAGCGTTCGAGGAAATATTGCGAATATCATCGTCAAAAGGGACATGATACAGAGGACTGTATAGATCTAAAGGATGAAATTGAATGACTTATTCGTGAAGGGAAACTGGTTGAGTATGTATGGAATGCTAGAGACTCTGGAGATCAGGAGGAAAGGTCACGCTCCCCTAGGAGAGACAAGATGAAGGCCATTGAGGGCTCGGGAGGACGTGGAAATACGATTGTCAACGCACCTTCTAGAGGAGTGATAACATGATCAGTGAAGGACCGACATGGGCAGACTCCACCAATGGAAGGAAAAGGATCGCTATATCAAATTCATATCACTGTTGGATGAGTTTCTCGACGAGGTCATTACTTTCTCGAGCATGGACTTAGCAGATCTATCCCCTGAAGCCATACATGCAGGTAAACTTGATTTCCCTTTAGTTGTTAAACTTGATGTTGCCAATTATGGTGTTCACAAGTTGTTAAGAGATAATGGGAGTTCCACAAATGTCATATTTGCACATGCTTTGGAGAAGATGGAGATGGGCCATCATGTACTGAAGTAAATCTGCACCCCTTTGATCAGCTTTGGGGGAGCAGAGGTGATACCATTGGGACATGTGAACTTGCCTACATATTTTGGGGAGGAACCACATAGGAGGACTATCAACGTCCAATACACAATAGTGGCTCATCCTTTTGCCTACAACATCATAATAGGAAGGCTCGCTCTTAATGCCATCCCTGCAATGGTATCCACCTACCACCAGAAAATGAAATTACCCACATCGGGAGGTGCAAGTGAGGTCATCGCCAACCATGATGAGGGATGGATTTGATACATAACTTCCATCGCGCTCCCAAGAATCAAAGAAGCTGCGGGACATGAGGCGAATCCAGATGGCAACCATCAGATGGCGAAATGACCGATGTCTTGAGATTCATTTGAACAATTTTCATTTTCAGTAACCTTGAAAAATTTATGCTTTCCCTAAATTGGCCCATCATCGGGTTGGACTGTAACTAAAACAGAGTGAACTACGCCAGTCTGATTCCCATATCACGGGATATGTAGGCGGGTTGGGATTTACCTAGCCCTCGACCGCTGTTCATCGTTAACTCTTATCGTTCAAACCGATATGTATAATTGCATTACGGTATTCATAACTCACTGCATGTACATATCCTATGGGATATAACGATGACGTACCTCACTATGGGGACCGAATGAAATATGCCAAAGGGCACACAGATTTTGAGATATTCATCATTGGATATCCTATTGTCTAAGTGTGATATTAGTGCATCTTTTTGCAAATATGCTTGTTTCACCTATCTAGGACAGGTACAATGACATTCCCTGTTAATAGGCAAGGAAGGACATGTTTCCCACCTATCGGGATGAAAATGATAGATTGAAATTCACATTCCAATCCTATCTTATATTCAACAATGCATATTGTGTTACCTTGTTTAAATGACAAAAAATGAAGATCTACAAATCCTAAGGAATATCGACTACCCGAAGAGGGATGAAGATCTACAAATTCCTACGGGATAACTCCCATATCCACTGCTATAGGGAGGAGAGAACTCGACAGAGATGTCTATCTACAATTCTTACGGGATAACTTCCCTATCCACCGCGATAGAGAGGAGAGAACCCGACATGAATGTCTATCTACAATTTCTACAGGATAACTCCCCTATCCACCGCGATAGGCAGAAGAGAACCCGACGTGGATGTCTATCTACAATTCCTGCGGGATAACTCCCTTATCCACCGCAGTAGGAAGGAGAGAACCCGACAAGAATGTCTATCTACAAATCCTATGGGATCATAACTATCTCATATCCAACGAGATAAGGAGGACAAAAGAAAAAATAAAAGATCCCATATCCACAGAGATAAGAACGACAAAAGAAAAAAGAAAAGATCCCCTATCCATCGAGATAAGAAGGACAAAAGAAAAAAGGAAAAAGGTCCATTGTCCACCGAGATAAGGAGGATAAAATAAAAGGAAGAAATCCCATACCTACTGAAATAACGGGGGCAGAAGAACAGAAGAAGATCCCATGTCCATCGGAATAAGGAGGGCAGTGAATCAAGAAAAACCCACACTCATCGATAGAGAAAGGCGCAAAGTCAACAATATGCACAAAATAAATTGTTAAACCCTCAGAATAAGAAGGGCAAACTACTATTTTATTCAAACGTTTGAAAATTCAAAGAACATAAAAGAAAGACATGTACAATCCCTAACAAAATATTGCAGATACAACCTTCATCCAGGGTACCTAGGAGCAACCTTAGTGTGGATCAGCACAAGACTATTTTGCTGCAAAATCTCAGTATAGACATCTGGCACCGGGTCTTAGTCGTCCTCGGAGTCCGATTCTTTAGGATATTCCCTTTCTGGACCTAGCAACGGGTTAAGTGGAATGTGGTGAAATTCTCTTTTGAATCCATCACGCAACTGGACTTGACCGATGATAGAGGCCTTTGCCTCTTCCATTTCTTGCACCCCGCGCTCAGCACATATCTTCTTGAACGTATTGCTCAGAAGGAAACCCTTGGCAACGCTCACCTTCTGCTCTCGGGTGGATTCCTGGCACCGAATGGTCCTCTCAGTAATGGCAAGTTTTTCCCGTACTTGCTGGAGCTCGAACTTGATGGCCTCACACTTCTCCTTCTCAACTACAAGAGAGAGGTTGAACTCATCGAGGGCTGCACCCAACTCCTGGTTCTGCCTCAACAGAAGTTGTACATTCGCCTCACTAGAGCCAAGTATACTCAACGCCTCATCGCGCTCGGCTGCTAATCTGACAGTTCCCATAAGGTCATAGTTTGCCATGCTTTTGAGGTTAGCAATAACTCAACCTTATCAGCATTATTGTCGATTTCCGCCTTCAGAAAAGTGGCAAGGAACTTCCAAACCTGGGACATACAAATCATTTAGTATCATTACTACAACCAAAAAGAGAAGGGGGGCTATAACAAGCTTACCGACTAAAATACAACACTCTTTCCCGTAGCCATCCCGCCACCACCCTCGGTGTGCTTCCTCTTGTGTTGGGATGGGTTCACACCTGAAGTCCCCGGAGCCTGGTGTAACGACAAATTCTTGATCTCTGAAATTAAAAGACAAGAAAATATTACAAAGTAAATTTGATTTAATTTAAAGTACAATGGTGGTGCAATCTCTCTATTTGATCATCTGATTCTTTTCTCAAACAAATAATTTTGGAATTTGGTTGACTTGAGTGAATTTAATTTTGAGGTCCTCCACGTGTATTTGAGTTGAACGTTAATCCAAGGGCGTTGAGCTTGATCTTGAATTGACGATCTACTTGACTTGATATTTGCGACGAACAATTTGATCTTCGTCTTGAACTTGTTGAATGTCAATCTTCTTTGGAGGAATCTTGATCTTCAAATTACTTGGATATTTGACAACCATTGATTCGAGGGATTTATGGCTTGATCTCGGATCGAAGGAAAATTTGATTAGGAATTTGTTTTGAAGGTTGATGAAGATTGCTATGATCTTCGTCTTCAGTTCTATGGATTTTTTTGGTTTTGATCTTCTTGAATGGACTTCAATCTTAAAAAAATGGTTTTTCGAGGGTCATGTGACTTGATCTCAGATTAAACAAATTTTTGACTTGAAGACGAATGAAGAACGGTATGAACATGGTTTTGGAGTTGTTGAACTTCTTGGAGTTTGATCATCCTCGGCAGAAGTGCAATCTTCAAAAATAGTTTTTAGACGAAATTGAGACTTGATGGCAGATTGAAAGAAGTTCTTAACGAAGAACATCTTGAAGATTGTTGAAGGATACATTTGAAGATTGCTGAGCTTGTTAGAGAGGATTTGTTGAATTTCTTTGCTCTGAATTCTTCAAGCTTCAATTGTGATTTTTGTTCTTCAAGAGCACCGCTATTTATAGTTGTGGAGTGAATCTCAATTGGAATCTCCTGATGAGATGAACGGTTGTGATCACGTCTACAATTCCTTGATATGGAAGAATTTATCTAAGAGATCTTCTTTCCATCTCTTGAAGATTGAGCCTTGGTGGGGAATTCTTTCCTTGTGTTGAGATTTGGTGGATAATTATTTCCGTCTTTTGAAGATTGAGACTTGGAGGAGAAGACTTTTCATGTCTTGAGATTTGATGAGCAATTATTTCATTGTCTTAAGATTTAATTAATATATTTATTTTAATCCCTTAAAATATTAAGATTAAATAAAATATTTTGTATTTCTAGAATCTTAAGTTACCATCATTTAATATAACTAGACATAAAATTATTGTGTCTACAAATTGCCCCCTCGAGACTTGTTCACGATTTGTGTTGAAACGCATCAGTGAGTGGATAAGTCTCAACATGTTTCTTCTTCTTGTTCTCGTGCTTCAATTCAACCACCATAAATCCACTTCATGATTTTAGAACATTTGTGAGCTTCATCATTGGATCCATCAACTTGAATGTTGCATGAGCATTTTTTTCCGGATATGACTGGGCTAAGAATGAACTTCTAGCTGCCTACGTATCCAATGAAGGAATCACGTCATGACGTAGTTCAAAATAAATCAAGATTGATTTAAAGGGGGTTCCATACACAATTTCTACTCATGTAGGCCAAGAGTAACGTGTAGTTTAAGCTCGTGCGCCATGGAGCATTTAATTTGGACATTTGTAGACAGTTTTATCTCATATCTAGAAGGCTTTGACTTGAAGAATTTGTAGACAATTTTGCTCGTGTCTAGGAGGACTTGAGGACTTGAAGGATTTATAGACCTTTTGGCTCGTGTGTAGGAGACTTGCACATTTGCTTTGAAGACTTGGAGGATTTGTAGACCTTTTGGCTCGTGTCTAGGAGACTTGTGCCTTTTTTTTTGAAGACTTGAAGGATTCATAGACCTTTTGGCTCGTGTCTAGGAGGCTTGCACTTTCTTTGAAGACTTGAAGGATTTGTAGACCTTTTCGCTCATGTCTAGGAGACTTGATCATTTGCTTTGACTACTTGAAGGATTTGTTTTGAGTTTGGATATGCAAACAAATTATACTCGCGTTAAAGAGAATGTTGATAGTTTATACTCTTATCAAGGAGTGTATATTTTGGCACTTAATTTGAGGATTTGAGATAGTTTAAGCTCGTATCAAGGAGTATATTGGTTAAATCAAAACTTGGCGGCGCGCCCTCTTCATTGTCATCGTCGTCATCTGTATCATCACTTTCAATATCAAGGCCATGAGTTGAGTTTTCTTCTTTAATAGAGTTTACACTTGTCTCTATGTCATGCGCTCGCGTTGCCAACTCTTCAAAGTTTCTTGTCTTGATTCCTTGAAGTATATAAGAAAGGCTCCAGTTCATCCCTTGAATGCAAATCTCTATGGCTGAAGTTTCAGATAGTTTTTCTTTGCAACTTAAGGATAGACTTCTCCACCTATTGATGTAATCAATCACTGGTTCGTCTTCTTGTTGATGAGAATTTGCAAGTTCAATCATGCTCATAGTACGCCGAGTGCTATGAAAGCGATTAAAGAATTCGGTTTGTAGATTGTTCCAACCGTCAATGGAGTTTGGTTCAAGATTAATGTACCAATCAAAGGCAAAGTCATCTAAGGATCGAACAATTTGCTTGACTAGATTATCTCCATAGGTTCCAGCACTATTGCATGTCTCAATGAAGTGAGCAACATGTTGTCTTGGGTCTCCAGTCCCATCGAATCTTTGAAACATCGGAGGTTGATATCTTTTCGGCATTTTCAATTGCTCTATTCTTTGAGTATAAGGCTTCGTGTAAGATTTGGTCATTGCAGGTTGAGCTTTTAAATCCTTTGCAACTTCTGCAATGAGCTTCTTCAATTGATCGGCAGAGACAAGGCCTTGCGGGGAAACTTGGATTTGTTTGCTTGAAGGATTAGAATCTTCTCCAACTTCAACATCTATAATATTTTTCTCGGCAAGCTTTGTGTGCATCATGGCGCCTTGCTCTTTCTTCCTTAAGAAACTTGACTTGTGGAAAAGAGACATTGCTTGGATTCTTTCCCTTAGAACTTCATGAAACTCTTGAGCTTCAATTCCTTGAGTAGCATTTTCATGTGTCATGCTTTGATCGCCGCTTTCCACGAGGTCTTGCTTTTGGAGATGAGGAGAGACTTCAATTTCGTTGATTGTAGTCTTGATGCATTCTTGAAACCTAATGTTGTTGGTGACATGTTTAGAATTTTCAACTCCTTCTTTTCTCTCTAGCTTTTGGAGAAGGCGATTCAAGTGGTCTTCATGTTTTTGAGCTTGAGTTGTGAGATTTGCAATGGCTTTTGTCAGTGCTGTAACTTGCTCTTCTAGTGAGGATGCTTGATCATCTTCTTTAGCATCATGTCTTGCCCCCGGTGTGAGTATATCTTACATCATCGATTGCGAAGAGCCTTTGCTTGTTGCCCCCATTTACTTGTCCATTGTTGAGCAACACTGAGTTCTTGTGACTTCAAATTTGATACTTGTTGGAAAAAAGATGAGAGGTAGAGATGGTCCCACTAGGCGTGCCAAATTTGTAACAACAAATTCTTGATCTCTGAAATTAAAAGACAGGAAAATATTACAAAACAAATTTGAATTAATTTAAAGTACAATGGTGGTGCAATCTCTCTATTTGATCATCTGATTCTTTTCTCAAACAAATAATTTTGGAATTTGGTTAACTTGAGTGGATTTGATTTTGAGCTCCTCCACGTGTATTTGAGTTGAACGTTAATCCAAGGGCGTTGAGCTTGATCATGAATTGACAATCTACATGACTTGATATTTGCGACGAACAATTTGATCTTCGTCTTGAACTTGTTGAATGTCAATCTTCTTTAGAGGAATCTTGATCTTCAAAGTACTTGGATATTTGACAAACGTTGATTCGAGGGCTTTACGGCTTGATCTCAGATCGAACAGAAATTTGATTAGGAATTTGTTTTGAAGGTTGATGAAGATTGGTATGATCTTCGTCTTTAGTTCTCTGGATTTTTTTGGGTTTTGATCTTCTTGAATGGACTTCAATCTTCAAAAACGGTTTTTCGAGGGTCTTGTGATTTGATCTCGGATTAAACAAATTTTTGACTTGAAGACGAATGAAGGACGGTATGAACTTGTTTTTGGATTTGTTGAACTTCTTGGAGTTTGATCTTCCTCAACAGAAGTGCAATCTTCAAAAATAGTTTTTGGACGGAATTGAGACTTGACGGCGAATTGAAAGAAGTTCTTAACAAATAACATCTTGAAGATTGTTGAAGGATACATTTGAAGATTGCTGAGCTTGTTGGAGAGGATTTGTTGAACTTCGTTGCTCTGAATTCTTCAAGCTTCAATTGTGATTTTTGTTCTTCAAGAGCACCGCTATTTATAGTTGTGGAGTGAATCTCAATTAGAATCTCCTGATGAGATGAACGGTTGTGATCACGTATGTAATTCCTTGATATGGAAGACTTTATCTAAGAGATCTTCTTTCCATCTCTTGAAGATTGAGACTTGGTAGGGATTTCTTTCCTTGTATTGAAATTTGGTGGAGAATTCTTTCCATCTCTTGAAGATTGAGACTTGGAGGAGAAGACTTTCCATGTCTTGAGATTTGATGAGCAATTATTTTCTTGTCTTAAGATTTAATTAATATATTTATTTTAATCCCCCAAAATATTAAGATTAAATAAAATATATTTTGTATTTCTCGCATCTTAAGAGTTACCATTATTTAATTTAATTAGACACAAAATTACTATGTCTACACCTGGCTTCTACTAGAGCTCGCGCCGATTCCATCCTGTCAGGGCACACTAATCCTAGGGACAACACCTTTCACGTGTTCCTCACCTTGGGATGACCCACCCATATTCTCCTTGAGTCGGTGCCCCTCTCGCCCGCGTGTTTTATGAATGATGGGTAGTGACGCATAGGCACTGGCCTCGGTCCTCGCAGCAGCAACACGTTGCGCGATCATATCCAACCTCCGATACTTCACGAGTTCCGCTGTATGCAGCAAATAGAGCATCGTTAAACAGAGGACTACTTGAAAATATATAATTAAGACGGAAATATGATATACCAAGGTCGACGAGCCTCGATAAGGCATCGACGAAAGACCCACGTGGAGCACCTCTTCATCAGAAAGAGTGGTGATATCGTACCGGTGGACCAACAAACTGCTCAGAAATATTGCAGCCCATTGAGGTGTGCACATATTGTAACGCCTTTCGTACTTCTCGACTGTCGACCATTTCTGAGGGAGTTCATTTAACTTCCTAGTAGACTTCTCCTCTACGACATAGAAGTACTCGTTTTATGGCCAAAGCCGTAACTATATTGGCTACCTTTTAAGAATTTCCATCCTGATTGGGCTCTGATGAAGAAAAAGCCCTTATCCCCGCCCTTTTTGTTGATGACGACGGAGAAGAGGTTCCATAATTCATTGACCCTATGGGGCGCACCAAGAGCCTTCATAACCAAGATGAAGCCCACTATAACACCAAATGAGTTGGGTGAAAGCTGTCAGAAGCAGACCTTAATACTTTTCGCAATGGAAATAATAGTCGGGTCGATCGGAAAGCGTAGACCATTGGCGAAATGCTTCGCATGAACAGTGATAGAGCCCCGAGGAGGCTTATGCATCCGCTCCTCCTTTCTAGGGAACTTAATCTGATACCCACTATCCACATGATATGTATCGGAGTAATGACCAGGATGATGGGGAACATGGGACATCATATCTTCTTAACTAATGGCCGTCTTATACTTCTTAATTTCGGGCGATACTCGGAGACCCCATTCGTTGTACTCCGCGCCATCATCCCCTTGAAAGTCACCACCATCCTCCTCTGATCTGTCCCCCACGTCATCATCTAACAAATCTTTTGTCCCGAAAAACTCAGAACCAACAAAGGCAGGTTGAGACCCCGTGACCTCTGTGTTTTCATGTCTCAAGTCAGTCATGTCAACTCTCCTCGTGCCCGACATCGTGACTACGAACAAAGAAGCACATATACAAGGCGCAAAGAACTCTTTGGGCAGCTATAACCAACACAAATGCAACCTGAAAAATCAAAAGTTTGAATAAGGTTTAAATCCAAAATTTATATCGAAAATCATATCGAAGAACATATCGAATCTGTATATCGAATATCAAATCATTAACATTGAAAATGAACAAAGAAAACATATATCGAAAATACATGTCGAAAACTACGTTGGGGCACCCCGACATACCTCTGCAGAAAGAGGACAAATTTTCCTAAAAGACAAATGACCTTCACCTCTCCAGCAGACCGCTATTTATAGACAACGGGTCCTCCGATGAGCATTTATGGGTGCCTATGTCGAAAGCCAGATTCGATAAGCATGTCGAAAATAATTCGATATAATTTCTTCAAATACCTACAAGCCTTTAGAAATTCACATGCTAAGTCTACACAAAATAATTCAAACGAGGACCTCTCGGCTACTCCAATTACATTAGGGGGTCCACCAATATTTTTTCGAAATGAATTCCAGTATCCGAGCTCCGTCATTTGAATTGGCTGGACGAGAGGTACTGGTGATTCAGACTCAGAATTAATTTACGAATTATATATACAATAACAACTCCCAAATTGGGGAACTACATGATACGAGTATTTCCCGTATTGGGCTAGCCCCTGGGCAGACCCATATTTTATCTATATCGTGGGTCATCCCCGACATACATATCGAATGCGATATGGTACGACTCACGTGTTTATCACGCATGTGATCCCCACTTCCCGATGCCTATTAATACCCACATCCCGGTAATCAAGGTAAGCTTTAGTTATCCACAATTACTGTACACCGATATCGAGTATATTCGATATAGCACCCGACATAGCACCCGATATATATTTTCGATATATATCGCCAATACTCTTCTCGACATCACACCCGACATCATATCCAACGTCACTCCCGACGTCACCCTGAAGATCATACCCGACGTTGCAGGCCTCTGATATCATCCTCGATATCACCTTCGACGTCATACTCGATATACCTTCGACATCCAACATAGCATCTAGCGTCAGTTCGAGCTGTTCCGGACCAAATCTACTTAACGCTAGCCTTAGTCGAAGTATGTCTAGTTTGTAATAAAATCGTAGCACCAAACTTGTAATATCCCACCTCGTCATATATATACCATCTATTGTCAAATTAAACATGAATAACCAAGTGAATAATTTTTATTATTAAACATCATCAAGGCAGAAATTGCTGGCAGTAATTAATTCTTACTGAATTAGTTAATTGGATTTGTTACAAAGTTTTGAAATTCTAAATCTTTTTTGGAATAACTGAGTGAGTATTATTTTACTTAACAAAAAAGGAAAAAAAGAGTGAGTATTATTTTAGAGAAAATAGTATCTTGGGGTATTAAATAGTTAGGTGCATAAATTGCTGGCAGTAATTAATTCAGCTAGGACTGGATTTCATTATTTCAAATTCAACGTAAATTTCCCTTACTAAGCATAAAAATAACAAAATTGGTCTTATTTTCATTGAAATTCAGTAAAAGTGATATCTCACCGGGTCCTTTCTGCTACACTGATTGTAAGTTTTTCAATTTCAAGAATTTTTATTATGTAACATATCATTGCATTACCGCCAAATTTTGATTTAATTCGTGGTGTATGTAGATTATATTAGATTTTGATCCAAGAAAAGTTTAAATCTTTTTGTTTGTATGATTCAAGCAATTGAATCAGTTTTACTGTTTAATTTAGTGGTTAAAATTCATTAATTTTGTTTGTGATGCAGCCAATTGTGAGTTTACTTGTGAATCAATCTTTGGTTGTACCATTTTGGGAGTGATTTTAATGGCTTCTTTGAGCATGAAAAGAAAACGGTCGCGCGTTGATAGACTGAGCGTTTTACCTGACGATTTAATCCGCCGTATATTTTCCTCTCTCGATTTCCTTGATGTCGTGAGGACTAGCGTGCTATCGACAAGATGGAGATACGTTTGGGCGTCGTCACCGTTCTTGAACTTCAACATGGACTGGTTTATGGAGCATCTTGGTAATTCTTCTTCTACATCTTTGGAGCCGCGGTACAAGTTTTGGGATTTCGTCAAGTGGGCCTTATTACTGAGAGATTCGTCCTCTCAAATTAGGAGGATTTCTTTGTCTTCGAGTGATACCATCATTGATCAACTCAATGGACTTCTTCGTGTTGCGGCTAGGCTAAAAGTTCAAGAACTTAGCTTCCATGATGGTGACTCGGCTACCAAAGAATTGGAGTTCCCCCGTGTTGTTTGTGAGACACTGACATCATTGACGGTTGAGTTTCGTGATATCATCTCTGTACGAGCTACTACAGTTTTTAAGAACCTCACGAGTCTTTGCCTGAAAGGAGTTATTGTGTCGAATGATGCTTTGCGAAAACTATTCTCGAGTGAGTGTGTTAAACTAGAGGATGTGCACCTAGAAGATTGTCAATTCAGAGATCTTGAACTGGTTACTATTGGGGCTGATAATCTCCGGAACCTGACAATTCTGAATGCAAGCAGTTGTGCTAAAGTTTGGATTTTGAGTTCTTTTGATTTTAAGCTCAATATTAGCGCTCCAAACTTGGTGTCTTTCTGCTATGTCGGGCCAATGTTTCGTGACTTTGCTTTGCTGAACACCGTATCTCTGAGACATGCTTCATTTCGCATTCTTCGAGTACCTAATAACTATGAAGCTGAGTGGGGTCGCAAAGATCATTCACCTTGTGTTTCAAGATTCAATGGGCTTCAATATGCAGAGAGTTTGACTCTGTCTTCTGTTGTTGTCAAGGTATGTCAACAATTGAATTCTTCATTTTGTAACTAATTAATTTTACCTATGGGAACATACTCTGCTGAATGTTTGTTGGAATTAAGGATCATATGTTGCAAGCATGCTTCCAACTTGAGACAATTTTCTTAATATACATGGTATATGTGATATCATGATTTTCTTTCATCGGTGAAACTGATCTTATCATTGTATGTGCAATCAAGATAAAAGTTTTAAGAATTCCTAAAATGTTCTTCATGATGTTGGTAGTGAATGCTCATTAGTTTTGTTGTTCAATTTCTTGAATTTCTGTCAAGTTCATTGTACATGTGTATGAGAAGATACTTTATCGAAGTTTTTTTATTGATTTTGGTTGCTACAGTTGCAAATTTGTGAAGTAGAAAATGATCAATGTCTAGCAAGTTATATGTAAAAGGGCAAAATGTTGATTGGGGTCTTAAAACGTTGATCACTTCTCAAATACACTTTCAAGTTGTACTGGGTATAGCTTGGTTAGGCATACTATGGTTATGCAACTGCTCATCAATGAGTTAATTTTGCTTCCTTTTTTTAGAACTTTTCTCCAGCTCACAGTGGCCATATGGAGGTCCCTCATATATTGGACAATCTGAAATGTTTAAAGGTGGAATTAAGGTACAATGTGGATTGCATAGAAGGGTTGATTGAGTTACTGAAGCTCTCACTGAATCTTGAAGCTCTTGTCATTAGATTCAAAGAGGTAAAACTCAGGTTTCACGCCATCTTTTAAAATGGATTATTTTCGATGAACCCGGACGCCCATTATGAATTAATATTTTTCAGGATCAGCAAATGTCTTGGTCGATGAGGTCGATGAGGATGAGAAGGAGAGGTATCATACCGTCTTTCCTATTTTTACTAGAAAAGTCAATATTGAAATACGATAATGATTTGCAAAGAAGATTTGTTATTGCTACAATTTTCTCAGGTTTAAAGCTTAACAATTCCTAATCATTACTAACTAACATATTCGTATGTTACTACTATATTTTTGGATGCCGCCAATGGTTGAAAATTCTGTTAATTTAAACTGTCGCAAGCTATCTTAGAGCATAAGTTTTCCCGTATTATCTACTCGAGAAGAAAACACCAGCTAATGAAGTTCCTTACAGAAAGATCTTTATCTCATGTTATCATGTAAATTGTTTAGTGGTCTTTATTTTTTGTTTCCAACTTATTTAGCAGTCTGTGCTTGGAAATCAAGGATAGAAGACGTGGCTTGCTTGTCGTATCACGTCAAGATTATCAAATTCGTCAACTTTGATGGTTCAGACCCTGCAGTTAGGTTGGTGAAGTTTTTACTTCAAAATGGCAAAGTCTTGGAGCAGATGAAAATATTGCAAATAGTTGGAGAGGAGATGGTGAAGAATCGCATGATACTAGAAGTGCTGCCTAAAGCGTCCTCGAAAGCTGCTATAAGTTTCGTTCAGTCTCCTGAAACAAAATTCCCTTGGTTTGACAAGGGAGACTCTGATCGAGAAGATTGAGCCAAAGGTATTAATTCTTTTGTGGGTGCATTTTATTTTTTCCGGAAGTACGATGTTTTTACTAATTAAAGACATATGTGCTCATATGTTGCAAATGCTGTTTTGTTTGATAGTTAAGACAAACTATCATATGGACTACAAGGTGCTTTAGACTTGTACTGAAGTGTAATTTTCATGTTGATTATGGAGTAATTTCATAGCTTTTTTCATGTTGAATATCGCATTTTCAAGTTAGCAAAGTGAAGCTTCAAAAGCTTTTTCAGGTACTACTTAACATGCCAGTAAATTCTGTTACTTTCACTGTTTTGCTGACGTTAGATATTAAATAAGACATCAAATTATCTCCCATCTTATACCTGGTTGGTTTCAAATTTATGTGGTCACCTAGTATTTTGATATAAAGATTTCAAATACATCTGAAGGTTTGAGTCTCTTAACTTTAATTAATAATAATATAGAGATCGTGTGCGTAATATGTAAAAGGATCACAACATATAGGTATCAGGCCTTGTTAGACATTGACAATAAGTAACGATATGAAGTTGTAAACAAACAAATAAACAACCCAACCTTACATGAACTGAGAATGACGTCGAGTCAAACACATGAATTTCTAACAAATGCAACTCCGATCTACAATTTTTAGCTTGTGATGAGGTGATTGCTTGAAAGTGAATAGTTGACACTTGATAGGCGCTATTGATATAACTAAACTGTCTTAAGAAAAACAGAAGGCATTTGGTAATTTACTTCTTTGTCTGTTGCGAATGTAAGGTAATATAGGCACACATCCAAATATATGTATACCAAAGATATGAATGTAAATGGTTTGAACTTTTAGTATAACGACAGTCTTCTATTGAGAAGGGGTACGAGTTCATCAGATAGATCAGGAGAAATAGGAGACATCCTTTTGATTCTATATCTGATTCCACACTCTATGTAATTACATTCATTTTTACCGTTATTAATTGGTAGTAACCCAACATAGATATATTTGTTAGGATGCTATTATAAAGTCGATATGTCTAATTTCTAATATCGTGTCCTGACGACTTGGAGAAAATGGAAACTATAATTACTCATTAGCATTTATGAATCATGTTATATTAATTTTTCTAATGATTGGTACATGATATCTCAAATGTATGTACCTCCTATTACATTCACGATTTTTTAGCATGAATCGTTGGATTATATGCAACTAATTTTCTCATAGTAGAGCTCTATGAAACAAAGGCTATAATATAACGTGGTTGATCACGTTTGCTCTTGAATCTCTTTTAACAACAATATGTTACTATGAATAACTATTTCTTCCGTTTCAAGATAATAGTAAGCGTATGGAAGTGAATTACTTTTTCGGTTTATGTTAATGTTGAAATTGATTCACCTTAGTGCAAGTTATCTAACTGGTTCACTTAACCGAAATCTCTATATTTTCTTACCTTTAGGAGGTTCCTGCACTGGTATAATTATATATCAAGAATTTAGTGACTTTCATCATATGATGGGCTATATTTTGTTACTCACTGGATTTCCATATTTATAAACCCTGTTTGGATTCTTTTAAGTATCTTTCAAAAATCTCTTGATTAAGATAACAGTTTTAGATTTTTTTTGCAAATTTTATCAAAAGCATTTCTAGTAGAAGTATTTCTTACTTTTGATTAGACTCGCAATGACCATTTTTCATCAGCACTCTGCCGAAGCTCAGACCAAATAGCGTACTTTCACCAAAATATACTTACAGTTTTAGACACTCATATGGAGCAATCAAATAGGCATTACCTATTTTGAATTCCATCTTTGGTAATCTCTGTTTATGATATATGAAAGCCTTATTCATCCAAATAAAATAAAATAAAATAAATAATTCGAATGTAGCCACGTGTTTCCTAACAACTCCAAACCTCAAGATGGGAGTCATGGGACCATGTTAGGCACGTGGCTTATGCGGAACTAATTATTTTGTACACAGTGGGCCCGAGATTGGGATACACTCTGCTCGTCTATATTTAATATCCATTCTTTTCATTCTGGAACCTTGAGTATTTAGTTATCATAATCCTCCAGATGGTTAGTATCTTTGATTCTCAATGTTTCCTCCGGATGGTTAGTATCTTTGATTCTCAAAGTTCAGTTATTATAATTACTTGAGCAATTTTTATGCCAAAAATCTGAAGATATATGTCTGTATACCTTGACAGATTATTCGTCACGTTGCATCCTATGAATGAAAAGTATTTAGAGTCCTTAAACACACTACGCTAGATGTAGAGTGAACTTTGCATGCTTTCTATAATTTGATCCAGAGCTGAAGCCTTTTTAAGAATGCTTCTTTTAGTTTTTTTAAAGTCTCGTTTCATGCTTTCTTGCAATAGTTCTAGTTGGATTTAGATCAGGTGAGACTTCCCATACGTGGTTGCTTTATTATTAATGTCAAATTTGTATCCATTATGTTTTGCTATGCACAAGATCAAGCTTCCTAATTGCACACTAGTCCATCATTTTGATATAGCAGTAATGTTAAGAAGCACTCTTCCTTATCGACAATCATGTTAGTAATGTGTTCCATCATTCAGTGCGTGCTAGATTTGGAATTCGATGGTTGCTTAACTATCTACGCAGCGCCCAAAGCTTCTACTTACACCAATAGTTCCTTCGAAATGGTTAGATGTTCTATCCTTCTAGAAATCTTGTCCTTTTGAATTTGCGAACTTATTTCTTTTTCCGAGTTCCAAACTTCTGTCAACTTATAGCGCGTTGGTTTCAAGAAATATTTCTTCGAAGATGAATACAATAGATTGTTGAGATTTTGGTTATACTGTTTAATTAGACACTGCAGCATGACAATAGAATAGCAGAAGAGTGTGTGAGCCGTCATGCCTAATGAAGATTGCTTCTTCGTCTTTTCTATCATTCTGCGATTCATTCGTATTTTCCATTCTTGGTCACTGCTGCCTCGCTTCTATCATTTCTTAAATTGCGTCAGTTTACTCTTGGCTTTCACAGATGTTATTTCCCTTTCTGGTATACCGTATATGTCACCATTCTTGCTGTCACCATTCTTGCTGTGGTGTAGCATGTCTGGTCCATTTAGATCCTTCTATATATGGACTTTCCTCTGAGAGATCAGGTTGGATCTAGTATGTCATAATTATAAGTTCATACATTTTAATATGAAATAGTAGATGAAATGAATAGCTAATAATATGATTTTACTCAGTTCGATTCTCAATGTTAAATAATAGGAGTACGTAGCAATGAATACGAGAAAGAAGTGTACAGCCTCAGTTACGGAGTGCTATATCGATCAATTATGGAAACCACGAAATGCTATTTCTATCTAGGAGGTAGAGCTAAGTTAGCTTTTGTTGGAGCGTATCTTAAACAAACAAAGGGAAAATGCAGAATCTGATTATCAGGATCTTCAGGACTGAAAGACTGCTTTAACCTATACAAAAACTTAAAAAGCCACATAATAATTTGGATTCGAGCACATAATTAAATCAAATGTGCTGCTAAGGTTATTGTTTGCATGGAGTGGTGTTTTTGCTCGGCTCTGTTTCAGTATTTTCCCATAGTTCGAATTGTATTTCTTCCATACGTTGACAGATGGATTTAACGCAGAAACAGTCGATTTATGAACAGTGGTACATGTATTATTTTGCAGTTAAATACTAATTATTTGTAGACTTCTCAATCACTTTACAATGAAGAGCTGAGCAACCAAAAAGAAACTAGTTCTGATTAATTCATGTTTTGACCCCACTAATTTGCATTTTCTGTCTTTTCCTAATTTGTAATTCCTTGTAAAGCTATTTTTGCAGAATGTTTTGACCCCACTAATTTTTATATTTGCAAGGTAAACAGAGAATGCAAATTGGAGAATGTCTCAGAGATACCGTGTTCAACAAAGCAAGGTTACACAACATTGGCCCAACATAGCAGAAAGACACCAAGTTTGGAGCGCAAATTTTGAGCTTATAATCAAAAGAACTCAAAATCCAAACATTAGCACAACTAGGAACGAGTTCAAGATCTCTAAATTGACAATCTTCTAGGTGTACATCTTGAAGTTTAACACAATCACTCGAGAGAAGTTTTCGCAAACCATCATTCGACATAATAACTCCTTTCAAGCAAAGACTCATGAGGTTCTTAAAAACTGTTGTTGTAGCTTGTAAAAGGGATGCTATCAGGAAACTTAACGTCAATGATGTCAGTGTCTCACAAACAACACGGGGGAACTCCAATTCTTTGGTAGCCGAGTCACCATCATGGAAGCTAAGTTCTTGAACTTTTAGCCTAACCGCAACACGAAGAAGTCCATTGAGTTGATCAATGGCGGTGTCACTCGAAGACAAGAAAATCTTCCTAACTTGAAACAAATCTCTCAATAATAAAGCCCAGTTGACGAAATCCCATAACTTATACTGCGGCTCCAAAGATGTAGAAGAAGAATTACCAAGATGCTCCATAAACCAATCCATGTTGAAGTTCAAGAACGGTGATGACTCCCAAACGTATCTCTATCTTTTCGATAGCACACTAGTCCTCACGACATCAAGGAAATCAAAAGAGGAAAATATACGGTGGATTAAATCGTCAGGTAAAGGGCTCAATCTATCAACAAAACACGACTTTATTATGCGCAACCCTTTTCTTTTCATGCCCAAAGAAGCCATTAAAATCACTCTCAAAATCGTACAACCAAAGAAGCTATTGAAATATTACAGTAATTTCCTTATTTTTCCTAGTTTCTTTTTCCTGCTCTTGTCAGTCATGTTGCTCTTGTCAGTCATGTGAAGGTCCCTTTTCATATTGGACAAACTTAATTTTTTTAAAGTTAGGTTTAAGATACAATGTGGATTGTATATGAGGATTAGTCAAGTTACTGATGCTTTCCTTGTATAGTGAAGTTCTTGCCATTGAGTTGAAGTCTGTTTTCACATCGTCGTGTGAATTATTATGTATGAAACAAGGAAAAAATCACTTACCCCCTG
This sequence comes from Linaria vulgaris, assembly GCA_948329865.1. Classification (NCBI taxonomy): domain Eukaryota; kingdom Viridiplantae; phylum Streptophyta; class Magnoliopsida; order Lamiales; family Plantaginaceae; genus Linaria; species Linaria vulgaris. Next base: position 115,003,119 of record OX415250.1, on the reverse strand, counting down.
AACTTTGACCTCAGTTTCACTTGCTCCCGGTACTTTTAATTTTTTCACCCGCCATCCTCAAGTTTCTTAATTGTATCAGTTACACCTCTAAGTCAAAATTAGATGATTAAACCCCATTTTAACTGCACGTGCTCCGCACATGTTGTCCCATTGAGGGAAAAATAGCCAAATCAAGTTGGAGCGGGACTAAAAACTAATTCCACAAAATTACCAACACCCAAACGTTATTTCTCACCAAAAATCTCGATTAAAAATTCTCTCTGCAAACAAAAACCCTAGATCCCCAAATTGATTTTCAATTTTCGCTCGTTTTTGCACCAAAATCGAAGAAATGGTTTGGAAAAGGAGGACGTCAGATGTTGTTATACCCCATGGGAGCAGCACACCTGATTATGGTAAGATTCATGGGTTTTCGAATCTCTTGTCTCTTTATTTTGTCGTCTTAGTGTGTCAGATGTTAAACTATTGTCTTTGTGGTGACTTTTGTAGACAATATTAGAAGATTATTGTGCTGCATGTGAATATGTGAGAGAATTGTTGTGATAATGTTTTTTAGGGTTTGTGCATGTGCTCAATAGTGACTGTTACTAATTGTTTATGGTTTGTTGTTATTAGCTGTGTGTTTTCTAGGGTTCTATGTGTTATTAACTACTTATTGTTTGTTGTGGTTAGTCGGTTGTTGTGGTCCATATGACTTTGTGTCTGAAATTTTGGATTGTTATGTGTGTATGGCTGCATATGGTCCATAGTAGGGTATTTTTGGTGGTGGGTGGGGAGTATTATATTGGTTAAAGTTTTTGCTCTAAGTTCAAAGTTGTTTATGATCAAGTGGTCCTAGTATTCTTTTTTAAAAGGTTAGACATGTGGGACTGGTATGCACTTTATTACATTTGTAATTGACCACGGTTATATAGGACTAATTAGATATTTGGATATTAAAGTAACTTATTCACTTTAACAATGTTGACCATTTCCCACTCATTGTAATACATTATTGTTTATTATTGGACTAACTTGTGCATTGTTGTGTGTTTTATAGGGGTTGATAAAGACTACTTCTCAATTAGGCTGAATCATTCTGGCAAGTTTTTGAACTTTGGGAGGGTAGTTTACATTGCTGGAGATGTTGCTTACTTTGATTAATGCACCAAAGATGAAATGTCAAGGATTGAGTTGTATCACATGGTGAAGGCAGTGTGGAGTCAGTGAAGATGTGTTCCTGTTTTACTCAAATGGAGATGACTGTAATGACTTAGTATGCATTAAAGAGGACAGCGATGCCATGAACATGATAGTGTTTGTTAATGAACATGGGGTTGTTGTGGTGTATGCATCACAGGAAGGCCTAAGTAAACCTGATGAGGAAGATTCTCAACCAGAACCAGAAGTTGAAGTTCAATCAGAAGCAGCAAAGTCATATGCTTTCCCTGATGTCACTGATGGTCTGGATTACATTGGAGATAATGAAGGGGACCTTGAAGAAGATGATGGGAAACTTGATGAAAATGAGTCTGTAGAATTACAAGAAGCTAGTGAAAATGAAGGGGTGCAAGGAGACACTTGTGTCAACAACACTGAGGGACAACACTCATAATACCTCATAAACATGGAGAATGTACTGGAGTTCACTGACAGTGATGGAGATGTATCAGTGGGAAAAGACTCAGAGCATTCAGATTTTCTTATTGACAGCGATATTGAATTTCAAAAGGATGACATTGACCTTGATGATAATATTGACATTGATGCTGAATGGGGTGACTTGAGTTATGAGAAACCATTTGAAGTGAAGAAACATGTTCCTAAAGAAGTGCCTGAGAGCTCCACTTCCAGAAGTCAATTCATATATAAGGGTGATAAAGTCTTCAATCCAACTGTTGATATGAGGGAGATTAAACTTAGTGTGGGTCTGTGTTTTAGTAACACATAAGAGTTGAGAAGGGCCATAAAAAGCATGCTATAGATTGGGGGGCATCATTGGTGTTCAAGAAAAATGAGCCAACCAAGGTGCATGCAGTATGTAAGCAAGAAGAATGCCCATGGATGGTGTATGCTTCCAGAATTTCTGGTGAAGATACCATGAAGATAAAGACTTTGTGGTTTAAGCATGAGTGTTCAAGACAAGAGAGTGTTATACAAGCCAACTCTAAATGGATTACAGAGGAGTACTTTGACAAGATAAAGACATATCCTAATTGGCCTATTCCATCAATGCTCACAATCATTGGTAATGATAAGAGCCTCAAATTCAGCAAACAACAAATGTATAGAGCAAAGCATAATGTGTTTAAGAGTGATCATGGGAATGAGGGAGATCAATATGGGCTATTGTGGAGGTATGCTGAAGCAGTTATGGTAACCAACAAAGGTACCACCATAAAAATTAAGTGTAAACTCATTGGAGATCAGACAAAGTTCAAAAGGCTATATATTTGTTGGGCTGCTTTAAGGGATGGGTTTTTGGCTGGGTGCAGACCCATAATTTTCCTGGATGGGACACACTTGAAAACAGCTACTAGTGGAGTTCTTCTGACAACAGTGGGAGTTGATGCTAACAATTGCATCTACCCATTTGCCTATGATGTGGTAGAAAAATAGAAAAGGAAGTCATGACTGTGGTTTTTGCAAATTTTGGCAGGGGACTTGAACATCAAAGAAAGCTACAGATGGACAATCATGAGTGAGAAGGAAAAATGCTTTGTGGATGTAGTGAATGAGGTGTTGCCTAACTGTGAACACATATTTTGTGTTATGCACCTTTACCAAAACTTCAAGCAACAACACAAGGGGCTAGCACTTAAGCACATCCTCTAGAATGCAGCAAGAGCAACCAGGCAAGCAGATTTCAAGAGGATCATGGATGATCTGAAAGCAAGAGACCCAAAATCCCATGTTTGGCTTGAGAATATACCTCCAGCCCATTGGAGTAAGGCTTACTTCTCAACTCATTCTAAGTCTGACTTACTGCTGAACAATATGTCTGAGTGCTTTAATGCACTGATAGTGAAGGCTAGGTCCATGCCAATAGTTGAGATGTTGGAGAGTATCAGGCTGATGCTAATGAAGAGGATAGGGTTGAAGATACAAGCTCTGGAGAGGCACAATAAGGACATGTGTCCAAAAATTTGGCATAAATTAGAGGAGTTGAAAAGAAGAGCCAATGGTTGTGTTGCACAATGGAATGGACATATGTCTTTTGAAGTCAAGGCACATGGGGGTACTAGGTATGCAGTTAGTGTGAAGAATAGGACCTGTAGTTGTAGAATGTGGGATCTAACTGCTATCCCATGTATACATGGTATAAGTGGGATATACTACATGAAAAAGAAGCCGGAGGCATTTGTTGATGACTACTATATAACTAGCACTTACTTCAAGATCTATGGAAAGAATATGCAACCAATGCAAGGTAAAGAGACATGGCCTGAGCCAAATACTCAATGGCAAGCATGGTGGGTCCTGGCACTCAAATTATGCCTCATAGGCCTAAGAATTGACAATTGTATTATTTGAGGTGTTTTTTAAAACTTAAAAAATGTTTGGGGGTGTTCTCCAGAAAATTGAGGGTCTTTGTGGGTATTTTATTAAATTTGAAGATTATTTGAGTGTTTTTTTTTTATCCTAAGTCACCTCTTGAATCATCAAAGATCCCTATTTTCCATTATATAAATAAAATCCATTGGAAATATTTTTGAAATCAACAAAAGAAAAAGTAAGTGGACTTGACCCTTTTAGTTAGGACCTTTTAGTTATGACTCTATCCACTATTCTGATATTAATATTAAAAGTCGATAGAGATCAAATTTGAATTGTTGAGAATTTGAAGAAGGTGTTTGGGTGTGTTTACAAATTAGAAGAAGCTATTGTATAGTTTGGTGGTATTTATAAAAAATAGATAAAATTGGAGGTGTTTACGAATTATGTGAAGTTATTTTGGTGTGTAGGGTATTTTTTGAACTTTTGAGGGTGTTTTCAAATTTATAAAATATTTGCATACGTCATCCTACAATTAGGACAATTTTTTGGACGGAGATATAGTTTTTGAAAGTTTGGACCCCAATCGTTTTTTAAAAGGAAAAGTTTGGTAAAATATTCAAAAAAATTTAAAAGTTGGGTATAACATTGAAAACGTGTCAATAAACAGGATTTGGCTCTTTGTTTTTCCCTATTTCAACTTAAGCTTTAATCTTAGGTTGTCAGGTGTGAATTTGTAATGGCTTATGCATGGAAGGAAATTTTGTAGGAGGATTAAAATGTTAAATACATGATGCTAGGATGTTGGGAGTACGTTACCCTGTAAAACTGCTTGAAATTTATTTGAATTCTAGTATGTTTGTTGCTTGAAATTGTTTTGTTCAGAGTTTTTAGTAAAAGGATTCATACACCATAGCTGAACTATTGTCAACAAACTTCTTTTTCCCTTTACTTTTACTTCAAAAAGTTCCATAATAACTTACTATTTGATTTGAGTTTTTATGGAATTTACTTAATTGAAAAAAATAGATATGCAAAGGCTAAAAAATCTTTAGAAAGTCAAAGATATTCTAGAGAGATGAGCGGTTTTGCAATTTTAAAAAACAATGTGTAGAAATTCATTAGAAACATTGAATCAAATTGATTTTCAATATTTATTAAAAGTTAGACTTTTATAAATATATGTAAATCATTGCTTTAACATTTGTCAATAATAACTTTCTATTTTTCAATCAATGACGAAACCTAAAATATTGGGAATCTCCATTTCTCATGTTTTAGTTACGCACATGTCATTTTTCCGCCTATAGATATACCGTATACGTTTCTCCCTCTTCTCTTTTCTTCTTATTTTCATATTTTTCTTGAATTCATGGTTTTATATTGCTCAAACACTAACAGATCTGCTCATTTTGTTCTTCTAGAGTCATACCACAATCGATCATTGTGTCTCTCCATTTCTTAGCCATGGACAATTATCCTAAATTGGCTCAGTTTCAGGATCAAAACTTGGGGCTTTCATGCTGATGAAGCTATTTAAGGAGAGAAATTTATATAAAATACTTGTGGGGGAATGCAAACCTTCTTGCAGCAGAAACACAAGAAATCTGCTGCCACAAGTTGTTCATAGAGTGTTCGATATTGTTAATAATATGTAATTCATCATATAACCCTAAATTCATCAATCTCAATTACGGAAGTCGATTTGATTAGTTATGCATATGTTGAAAAAAAAATGCAATGCGATCTTTTTTTATTTCAATTTATTTTAATGTAATAACTTAATTAGATTCAAAATTGTATTGAATTGACACCACCATAGCTCTAATGTGAATCACCCACAGTAGTCTTTCCTTCAAGACCTCAGCCAAGGCATGTGTACACCAGCTGCACCAAAGAAACCAAAATATTAAATTAAAATATTGAAATCTATATAAGAATAAAAAATGTATTTAATAAAAGGATTAACTTGGCGATAAGGACGAGTGAATATCTCAAATACGTATATGGCTATAGGACACAACAACCACCCAAATATCGTTAGTTGGATAGAAAGAAATGCCCTAATATGTCTTCCAACCTGGCCTTGATGGATTTGGCATGAGGTACAGTATATGGATTTGAAAACACTGGGTTCATTCAAGGAAATCAAGGACCACATATACTGAAATTACAAGGATATATCGAGGACCACATATACCGGTATTGTATAAACTTTAAAAATGGCATCCATGTAGTTTAAATTTCCAAACTAACCAACTTTGACATTCCGTAGTTAGAAATATGTTGAAAGGATCTATGAATTTTGATGTTGAAGTACATTTAGTCGTCGAGGGATCAGAGACATACTCTCTTGAGATCGAATCTAGCTAGATCTATTATTTGTTTAGTGTATATTTTTTGGGTAAACTTGTGTAGGAAAATACCCTATGGGTAAATTTTATTAGAGAGTATATACTCTTGTGAAATTTAGAGGTGGGCAACTACATGCCTATAATCCTACTTGATATGCATAATGTACAAGCTATAGCAAAATTTAATATGTATTGTACCTATTTGATTTAATCTTGAAGAGTGCAAAAAGAAATGAGGAAGAAAACATGAATAGGATTTTGTAAATTTAGGGAATTATTATTTCTTTCTAATAAGGCAACGAATTGCAAAAAAAAAGGGGGGGGGGGGGGGGATGGTAATTTCATGCTATATAATATAAGTGCGAATCCTACGAAATGGCAAGGAATTCGCTCGATCCCCAAAACACTAGAAAGCAAATAAATTGATGCCAAAAAATATCTCATGCACGACGTAACATTATACCATTTAATTTTGCTTGATTTATGCAATAAATTAAATTCGCCACTTTACAAAATGTAAATTGATAACTAATAATTAATATTCCAATTAGCCAAAAATAAATATTAGGATTATATACGTATAGTGTGGAAGCAATTATTATTTAGAACCCCGTCATAAAATATAACAAATACAACGTATAATTCTTCAGGTAGCGCTAGAACGCAACCAACGACATGAAAACCACGTATTTGTCAAATAGCGGGGGTCTACTACTGCCCAAAATTCACTGTATGTAAACTTCTGTATCACTACTATCCTACATATTTAAATATGTTATTCATCTAGCTCTAACCCCCGTGCAATGTAGAAACACAAAAGTCCTAACTCATAAAGAGTATTGTAGTTTCGTTATCGTGCAACATTAGCCAAATACAAAGAAGAGAACATAGTACTACCTGAGCCAAATTCAGTAGCATTTGAGGTGAGCCAAATTCAGTAGCATTGAGGTCTTAGATAGAGCACAAATTATTTCAGTAAAGGAATTGAAATGCAAATGAAACTAAAAGAGTATATTTAATATGTTCTCGCTTAAACACAACCAAGAACAATAAGATAATGCATATCATAGAACATCAGCCAACATCTTGAATAACAATCATGCATGCTCGACAATAGCAGTAGCACCCAATTAAAAGTTCACAATGTTTGCACAAAAGTTCGTACTTGAATCATACAAATATTTGCAGTTCAGGTCTCCTATATATACGTGGTCCCTCTCATATTCTCCAGCACCGGATAAATTCTGATTTTGATCCAGTTGGACCTATAACCTGATTTGGTGATATGTACTTTTTATATAATCATTCATAAGTAAATAGGTTGATAATAATAAGAGCATAGTCCAACAGATGAGGATGGTACTTGTAGTCTACTTTTAAGAGGACATAATCTTCTAAATGCAATCTGGCTAGTAATATAAAAATAGGGGGGAAAAGGTGAATTATGTCATAATCTTACCCTGAAAATGAGTTCAGGGTCTAGACCCTTACCCTTAAATCAGGGTAAGGGTCAAGACCCTACACCCTACCCTGTAATTTTTGAAACTTAACAAGGATAGGGTATGAGTCTTGACCATTACTCTAAAAAGTTCATTTAAAGTCCCCTTAAACGATGTATTTTTCTTTCATTTTTTTTATGTTACGAGATTTGCTATCGACAATTTTTTTTTTTATGCGGGCAAAATTTGTTAACAGGTCTAATTAGACCCTTACTCATTTAACAGGGTAGGGTCTGGCTCCCTGAAAACATCGTATTTAACTGGTCTTGTTCAAGGCTGGGTAAGGATTCTACCCAGAATTAAAAACAAGATTTTGGCAGAGTTTGTGTAAGGGTAGGGTAAAACCCTACCATTGTCATGCCTAGTTCTCCAAGTAAATAAAAAAGTTAGTCTATTCAACATGCCATATTCTAATATCTCACGGTCTCACCCGAGTCTGGAAACGTGCCTTCATCCCATTGGGCCGTTCTCCTTTAGTTATGTTCTTGATTTCTCTATTTGGTTATTGGGCTTTTATGCTGGGCCTAGTCTTCTTGGGCTTTTTATCATCATCCAAAATTAGGCCTTAGGGATCTAATACAATTAGGAACATTGGTCAGCTCTGGCTAACCACAATAGAAAATAAGGTTAGATTTATGTTAGCTTTGGCATAATGAAAGTTGTTAATTATCTTATTACAGAGATCATATAACCTAATTCATCAAAAAAAAAAAAAGAAGAGATCATATAACCTGATTTTACTTGGGTAAAAATATTTAAACTACACTTGATACTGCACTAACCGCAGTTTGAACTTAGCAGCCTTATGGTTTATGAATAATAATAAATATCACCTCATAAATATATTTTCCCTCTCTTTATTTTGTATATTTCCCAGAGTGTATAATGTTGAAATTATATCTAAAGATTATGCTTCCAATGAAATGACTGGGAAGATATAATAAGATGAGATTAGTGAGTTATACGCATACAAGTATCATAAAAGAAAAGAGTTTTATACATATATGCTTGCGTTGCTCCACTACTAGAAAAACAGGCTTTAATGACGCCAGAAAAGCATCACTACAGAAGTATGTAGTGACGCATTTGCTTTAGTGACGCCTCCAAATAGCGTCTCTTAAGTGGGCGTGACTATAGCTTATTGTGACGCTTTGGTGCATCTCCTAAATATCATTTAGTAACACATAGTATTGTCTCAAAAGAATGTTGGGGTGACGCTTTCACGTGTCATGTAATCCATTTTTTTTAACTAATTTAGCCATCTATTTTTGAGACAACACAAAACATCACTACAAGTAGATTAATATGTATATAACTATAATATGTCATTAAGATGCTTGAATGTTAAATTCCTAAGAAGACTCGTTAGCCCTTATTTAGACAGTAATCCAACTCATTCAAAAACCAAGCACTCATAATGATTTCAATTTTATAACAATTGAACAAGTATTACAAACTTGAAGTTTCCAAAGCAAATACATCTACTACAATAAATTAAACTTAACTTGTATAAACTAGTTTAAAAAGAACTTACAAGTCTATGTAAATTATTTAAATCTAGACAAACAAGAAGTTTGTTTGATAATAACAAAAGCCTCAACGAAACTACACAAATCACGTTTAGGCTCATCAATAGACATCAGCTTATGCACTTCATCCAAACTGTACCTACAAATATAAAAGATATAGGAGATTGAAGTCACGCTTAGTAGAGACATGAACAAGAACAAAATGCTTATAACATACACCGTAGCATTTGAACTCTTAATAAACATACATATAAGTAATAAGATAAAAAATATTTCAAGAAAATCACTAGTACAACACGCCATTTAACTTTGAGAAAAGCAAACATGAGCTCTATAGCAAACATTGATCAAACAAAAACTTGAGTTACATTTCTATCTTCAGTATGAAGAACAATACTCTCAAACTCATAGTCCATTCCAAACATTAGAGAGTCATGTCAAGCCTCAAACGTACTCTATATGTAAAGCTGAACAAACTTTACAACTTGTTAATGATATTCACAACCAAAAGTATTTATAAGACCATGAAGAAAATAAGTCTTCTTACAATTTGATCAAGTCATTATCCACCAGGGCAAGCTTATTGCAGTTTTATGGAAAAGAAAATCATCACAATCTACAAAATCACGAGAAGAGAAACTATGCTCCATTATTAACTAAGGTAAAAACTTTAATTCAATAGAAATACGATGTCAAAATAATGAAATTGAGTATACAAGACATTCTGGCCAACTAATGCTACATTCCGTAGCTTACCATCTCAAAAAGTTCCAAGAAGTCTTGGTTCTCATCAAATTTACTTTTGTCCATGAATTCATCAAACACATACTTCTAAAATAAAAGATAGTGTCGCATCACTATGCATGACATTTTAGTAAGTTATCCTAAAAGCTACTATGAAAAGTGATCTAGTTCCATTAAAGAAAAAATCTATGCAAGATTTCAATCACCAGTAATACAAAAACTAAACTAAATTGCGTCGTAACAGATTATGATTATAAGTTCAAAGATAAGAAAATCATCCTTACAAGATTTCAAAGTATAATTTCAACGATAAAATAATATCGCTACTCAATTTCTTTGAAATATGACCTCTCAAGTGCCACTTCAAACACATAAAGACATAATTAGAATGCTTATCTCTTGCTTAAGTTTGAAGAGATGTCACGTTGTTGGAGCATTTGTTTGCATAATTTGTACAAAGTTGGTTCAAAGCTATAATGTTAGAGAAAAAAATAAAGATAAAATCAGATTAAAAATTGAATTTTTGTAGCAGAAACTACATAAAACTTGGACAATATCGTACCAGCTAGTCGCTTGCATGTTGCAAGTGAAAAGTTGATATTTTCGACAAGCCAATCAAATAAAGTAGTATAAACAAACGTAACCAGTCTCATGCATCCATAGCCTACAACATAATGATTTGAAAGAGATTCAACCAAGATGTGCATAATTGTTTGGCTTATACACTTATGCATATACAAACAATTGAGCTGAGTAAGTCGTTAGGATCCTTAGTACCAAAACCTGTAGATTCTTTAGAAGGTAAGAGTCTTACCATTGCTTGACGCATTAATGTTGTATAATTTCTCTTTACAGCTCGTACATGGAACAACGGTTCTTCTATCAGCTCTTTGGCACTGATGGCATTTCAGGATTTATTTTCATTTACCTGATTAAGAAAGTATGAAAATGTTATCTCACCATTTTTTCCTAAAGAGAAAAAATGATGACGCAAGGCACGTGCTTAAAAAATGACTTGAAAAACATACCTTCAGGTTTCTAGTAACAGGCCTTTGTCCAGCATTTGGTCCTATTTTTTCAACCGATGAACAAGTATGTATGGATATAAGTTACATGTATTGGTAAAAACTCAACGTCATACGCTTGCGCTCTGCCTCCTTTTCAAAAACCATCAAAGTAATATAGTCATCAACTACAACACAACTACTATTAGAAATTCCTAAATAGCAAACATGGAGAAAATTGGAAAACATAGGAATTATCAAATAAAACTTCATATATTTAAATTGGAACCCAAACAATTAAAACATACAGTGCTTTCAAAAAATTGCAAGAGCTCATAAATTCATCTAACAAAAATGAAAAACCTTCAGTATGAACATAAGAGTTTTAGTAAAATGCATTCGTTAAAGATCTAAACACCTGCATATCATTAGCCCGTTGAATTTTCTGAAGGAAAAAAAAACTCCAAATGACTCAGAATCAAGAGAATGTAGAAAAAACTATGAAAGATAACTAGAGATTCAACCTTTTTACTAAAACACCCAAAAATCCAAATATAAATAAATATTAGGGCTATGTACATCCAATATTTCTCTAGAATTCTACAAATACTCAAACAATATAAACAAACATTAACAAATCCTCAATCTATAGCATATTATACACAATGGCTGAAAGTAAGAGGACCAATTTACATACCAATGCAGGGTAGTGATCTCGGAGTCGATGACTCGATCCGTTTAATTTCGATTCTGGAAAGGAAAAAAATGATGTAAACAAACGAAGTAATCTCCAATTCTGGTGAAGAGGAGGGAGATCTTTTTCATGAGAGAAAAAAGGGGGAAAGGGAGAGGGAAGAAATTCAGAATTTGATGAGGTTTTTGTTTTTGTTTTTTTTTTTTTTCCTTTTTTTTGGGGCTTGAGCAGGAATTCAAAGATTAGAAACTAGGGAATGCTATTTCCCTTTGTGTCACAATAGCTAGATATAATGTCGCTTTGAAATGAGTGTCACCACATAGGCGTCTGATTAAACCATTTTTTTAGTCAATTGCTCAGTTTATGATAAAATCATGAAGAATAAAAAAAAGGTTGTTTTTTCCCCTAAAATTAAAAAAACATATTTGATAACGCTTATCGTACGACCAAAATGTCAAGTATGTAAGAGGATAAATAATATCATCCTGAAATTACAAAAACTAATATATATATATATATATATATATATATATATATATATATATGCTTGAACAATCCCTTTGATTCTGTCAATTAAATATGTAAGAGGATTAATTTCTACAACAACACGATAAATTAAAATGTCATGCAAACATGCACTAACTCTTCCAAAATGATATTGTCCCTCAATATAATAATGACCTTGGCACAAGTTCCATGTGAAATGAATTGGCTTTTCAATGTTTATTTAGAATTAAAAAACCCTTCACAAGCACCTAATGCATAATGCCACGTATGCTTCCACGAACAATAAAACCATATTATATAACAGCAATGAAGGTTGATGTTTCATTCAGACCCCACTACAAGACTGGGCGGTCAATAGGGACCGTCCAGTAGCGACCCAAATGCAGTCACTGGTCTTCAGCGACTGCTGAAGACAACAACGACCGCATTTGAGTCGCTGAATATCCACGAGGACAACGACTCAATTTGAGTCATTGTTGTCCTCATGGACTTTCAGCGACTCAAATTGAGTCGTTGTAGGCCCTAATTTCTTGGACCACACATTTTAGCCCGAATTGGGCCAAAATTAGGGCCTTAATTGCCCTAATTTTGGCGAAAAAATCAGCGACCGCATTGCGGTCGCTGATTTTTCTCTATAAATAAATAAAAAAAATTATTCCACAAAACTGCTCCCTCTCTTCTCCACCCGGTAAATCGCCCATTTCGACCCGACTCGATACCATTAACGACTGCTTCTCCATTTTTGCGACCTAAATTGAGTCCCCAACCCAACCAAACCTTCACCGCCCCGTTTCCGCCTCATTTCTGCCCGTTTTTCGCCCCATTTCTGCCTTTTTCCGCCCCATTTCCGCCCCTCTCCGTTTTCTGTCCATTTCCGCCGCCTCTTCGCCGCCAGTGCTAAGGTACCTTCGGTTTTTTTTTGTTTTTTTTCTCAATTTTGTGTTTAATCCGAAAATAGTGTTAATATTATGTTAGATTGTGTTAATTTGTGTTAATTTTTTGTTAATTTTATGTTAGATTGTTAATTTGTTAATTTTGTGAAGAATTATTAGTTAATATTGTTAGATAGTTAATTAGTGAAGAATATATGATTGTTAAATTAGATTAGTGTATGATTAAGGAAAAAAATAGACTTGTGAAGATTTTTTGATTGTTAATTTGTGTTAATTTTGTGTTAGATTGTTAATTTATTAATTTTGTGAAGAATTATTAGTTAATATTGTTAGATAGTTAATTAGTGAAGAATTTAGGATTGTAAAATTAGATTAGTGTATGATTAAAGAAAAAAAATAGATTTGTGAAGATTGATAGATTGTTAGATTAGATTAGTGTATAATTAGTAGGTTAAATGTTAATTCGTAAGATTATTAGTTTGTTAGATTGTTAAATTAGATTAGATTAGTTTATAATTAGATTATGAAAATTAGATTGTTAAATTATATTAGATTAGTTTATAATTAGATTGTGAAAAATAGATTATTAAATTTTAATAAGTAAGATTATTAGATTATATAGATGTTGAAATGTTGATTTGATATTTAAATGTGATATTTTTATTTAAATGTTGATTTGATATAGATGTTAAACTTTTATTTAAATGTTGATTTGATATTTAAATGTGATATTTTTTATTTTTACAGTATATACATGTATTCGGCATGTCGTCACGTAAGACCACTAGCGGTACTGGAGGTGGAGGTGGAGGTCGTGGAGGTGGAGGTCGTAGTGGGGTATCGGGTACGGGTAGTGGTGGGCGAGTTAGTGGTAGTGGTAGTGTTGCCCGTGGAGGTGTTGGTGGTGGTAGTGTTGGCCGTTGAGGTGTTGCTGATGGTAGTGGCGGTGTTAGTGATAGTGGTCGTGGTAGTTGCCAACCTATACGGATTGTCCTATTAGGTCGTCGTGCAGAGCCTAACGATCCAGCCGAGCCATCCGTCCCGCCACTAGGGTCAGGTGACGTATCTACATCGAGGACAGCTGCGTTGGAGCGGCAGTTATTTGTAGAGGATGAGGCGGCCATCCCCAGAGCGGGTGATAGACCCCGATCATCAGAGTCCACCGCATTTCAGCTGCCACAACCACATACTTCAGCTTCAGTTGGGACTCACGTGCCCCCATCAGCCGAGTCTGGCAGACTTCAGACTCCACCACCTGTAGACGACACCGAAGCTGGACCGAGCCAGGGGTTGATCGAGACTCTAGGACCGAGCCAGAATCGACCCTCGAGGGGACCAAATATAGGGGTTACGGCGCTTAAACCTGGGCAGAAGAAGAAGGTTATAGAATTGAAGCGGGGCTGTTTTTCTAAACCCCCCGATCGTGAGATCGCGAAGACGATCAGTACACTCATTCGATAGTTAATGAGTGACTTTCGACCCTCCTATTTGAAGGTTCCTGAGGAAGTACAGAAGGAGATGTATGCGAGATTTACGATGAGTTTTTAATTTATTGTTTAATATTTTTTTAATTTAGTGTATTAAATATAGTATTTCTCAAATGTTGTTTAATTTAGTTTATTAATTTAGTGTATTAATTTATTGTTTTATATTTATCCTTTTTGTAGAATATCTATGGGATCCGGCGGTCAGAGAGGGGAGATGTACATAAGGCATACCAGACGAAGGCGAGGGGACTTTACAAGCGTATGATGAACAAGACGAAGGAGCAGTACTTCAAGAACAAAGACAAGGAGAAGTATCGGGGCAAGAAAAAGACGTCGTGGATGAGCGAAACATTGGAGGCTAAGGTGGCAGCACACTGGGACACCAAAGAGCATAAGAAGAAGTCCGTGAAGGGAAAGAAAGCTAAGCGAGGCGGTGTGGAGGACGGCGAGGCGCCCGCCACCTTTTACGGTGGTTCCATTGATTATGAGCAGATTCGGCGGCGACTGGTATGTTTTTTTAAAATTAAATATTTTATTTGTAGTTAAAATTTTAATTTTTAAAATTATTGTTTTTTTTAGAAAATGACTAATTAATTTCATTTAAGAATTTAACATTTCAATTATAAAAAGAATTTAGCCAACTATTACTTTAAATTTGAAGGAGAGGAATCAGCCCAACCGCGCGCACCCTATCCGACATGATGAGATTTACAAGGCAGGTCATACGAGGAAGGTGTCGGGCACTGGCAGAGGTACATGCGTACCGTTGAGGCGGGAGTGGAAGTCTGAGGTGACCAGACTTATTTACGTAAGTATTTTAAATTTTGTAGGCGTTTACCACTTATGAATTCTAATTTAATTTTAAAATTATCTTTGAACTAATTTATCTTTTAATTATTTTTGAAAATTCAACAGAAGACATACAAGAAGGAATTGAGGAAGAAAAATCTGGACGCCATAAAAGACAAGGACTTGCCCGAATGGGACGCCGATTCGTGGAAGAAGGCCATAGGGAGGATCAAGAAGGGGAAGGCGCATGGTATACCGAGCTATGCAGATCCATGGGACTTCGACATGGAGTGCGGTAGGGAGCTAGACTACAAGCGAGAGTTGCTCAGGCAGGTCCAAGAGGAGAACAAAGAGTTGAGGACGACACAAGACCCGAGAGTCGACTCACTGATGTCTTGGCTACAAGCTTTTATAGAGGACATGCAGATGAAGACATGCCGACCATTGCGAGAGCTTCCGACAGACTTGTTCATGGGGAACGCTATTAGGAGCGGAGGCGCATTTAGGGTTCCGAGGCTGATACGTCAGAGACCAGATCCTTTTGCTCCAGGTACTTCCACCGCCACTGAGTATGTTGGGGATTTTGATACTGATGAGTCTGGGAGTGGTGATGATCCCGATATGATGGTTGATAAGGCAGAGGACCTTGGTGTAGATGATGAGGGCGCTGGGGTTGATGAGGGTGGTGATGGTGTTGATGATGATACACTGGCGACCCTGAATAAGATGTACGATTTGGCGGAGAGTTCTGGTGATGAGGGGGTCGTGTATCCGCCTAACGGTGATGAGGGGGGACAGTGATCATGTGGTGGGTAGTTGTTTGTATTATTTCTTTTGAATTATGATATTCTGGTTTTTCGAATATTTTGTTTTGAACTATGGATTTTCCGACTATTTCGTTTTTTGTTTTGGTTATGGTTGTGTTGGTTATGATTGTGCTTTGGCTATGGTTGTGTTGGTTATGATTGTATTCGTTTTGGTTATGGTTGTTTGGGTTATGGTTGTGCTGGGTATGATTGTGCTTTGGTTATGGTTGTGTTGGTTATGATTCTGTTCGTTTTTTGTTTTGGTTATGGTTGTGTTGGTTATGAACTATATTTGTGATGGAACTAAGGTTGTCAATAGGGCCGCAATGCGGTCCCTATTGACACTAACGTTGTCAATAGGGACCGAAATACGATCCCTATTGACATTAGCGTTGTCAATAGGGACCGAAATGCGGTTCCTATTGACATTAACGTTGTCAATAAGGACCGCAATGCGGTCCCTATTGTCCATATTTGTGACCTAATTGCGGTCCCTACTAATATTCATACTTTAAAATCGATATTTTAAGATGGTTCGAGATGCCGCGTTATTTGTTTAGTTCATAATAACCATTGTAATAGTTCAAATAACGATAATTACAACGACCATTGTAAATCCAAATATTATGTGAGGAGAACGGACCACTTTGAAAATTCTCTTACTATTTTGTACGACGAATGTCATAATGACAAACTAATTCTATATACATATGTAAGTATAATGATTACTTGATCTAATGATTATACCTCATAATCATATCTATTCTAACATTAGTGAAGTAAAGCAAAAAAACGAATAACAACTACAACTAACTAGTAGTGATTAGTTGTAGAATATAAAATATATCTTGAACGTTAATAACTCGCTCAATGTCAATCAATCTATTAATTCACAACTAAACTACTATGAGGTTGGTTTTGCAATCATTTATTACTTAAATTCATATGTTACAATGAGTTTGGTTGCTAAGAATCACAAACACACCAATATCAATAAAAAAACCAATTTTAAAGTATGAAAACTAGTAGGGACCGCAATTCGGTCCCTATTGACTCAACCGGACCGCATTGCGGTCCCTACTAATATTCATACTTTAAAATCGATGAATATTATTAGGGACCGCACTTAGGTCCCTAAAATCGCAACAGGGACCGTCCTGCAGTCACTACAAAAATTTAGTGACCTAAAGCCGGTCCCTAATTTTTATTAGTGACCTAAATGCGGTCAGTGAATCTAAAAATTTGAAATTTTGGCAAAAATTTTAGGCGGGAAATTTGAATTTGGTAAAAATTTAAAATTTTCACCCTCCCCTCTATATATACTCACCACTCTTACACATCTCATTTCATTATCTCCAAAAAATACCCAACACAAAAACACTATCTTATTTTCCAACACAAACACACTATCTTCTTTTCTCCATAAATCACCCAACACAAAAACTTTTCTTTTTTTTACCAACACAAATCTAAAAAACAAATCACCAACACAATCTTTCTTTTGTTTCTTTTCTTTCACTTTCTTTATTTTGGATCTACACTTTCTTTTCTTACCTTTCTTTCACTTGTTGTTTTATTCATTCATTTTTTTTGTTTTCATTCATATTTTATTTTCTATTATTAGTCATTTTATTCATCTTTTTACATTCATTTATACTTTCATGTCATTATATTAACTTTTTCTTCATTATTTTATTGTTTTGATCTTGTTAAAATCATAATTTTACAAAAAGAAAAGCAATAATATTTCGGAATATGATTGTTTTTTTTCTTTTTTCTGGGGGATCAATAGGGACCGCAATTCGGTCCCTCCTAATATTCGTAGATACTCTATGAATATTAGTAAGGACCGAATTGCGGTCCCTGTTTTTGTTATTAGGGACCACAATTCAGTTCCTACTAATATTCATAGAGTATCTATGAATATTAGTAGGGACCGCATTGCAGTCCCTATTTTTGTTATTAGGGACCGCGTTTTGGTCCCTACTATAAACATTAGGGACCGCCTTTAGGTCCCTAATACTCAATCAATAGGGACCGCACGGCGATCCCTATTTTATTTCAAGAGGTAGCGACTTAAACGCAGTCGCTACTTCATGAAAAATGCGGCCCGTAATTTTTAAGGCAATAGGGACCAGAATGCGGTCCCTATTGATATTAAGTCATCAGGGACCGGAAAGCGGTCGCTGATTTTTCGGTCCCTATTGACCCTCAATAGGGACCACCTTGCGGTCCCTGATGACAAGCGACCATGGTCAATAGGGACCACGCAATAGCGACCCAAAGGCGATCCCTATTGACCATCAGAGACCGCCTGGCGGTCAATAGGGACCGCTTTTTGGTCCCTATTGACCCCTGAATCTTGTAGTGCCCTCATTTCGCGTAGATATTTCTAAGTTTACTTTGATATTCGTTGTAATGTACAATTGTAGATGTTACCAATAAGCAAAATAAAGTCAGATTAAGATTGGAATCATGTGGAACTCCTTTGAACATATGCCTTAAAATAGGCCAAAAAATCACTACATTTGTAATAAGAAAGGAGACGAGAATTGAGGGGGCAAAAATGAGACCCACCAAATATCTGATGTCTCACTCTTTCATTATGATATTTTGAAGTTGATTGGAAAGGCCATTCATTATTGTTGCATAGAATTCAGCACAAGAATTTGCCCGTACTCCCACCCCTCACCCCACCCCCCACATATTGCTTCAACTTGTAATCTCTTTCTCATCGATTGCACTTTTGAATATTTAATGTATAATCATGAGTTTGTCGGATCCGTAGGTAAATTTCTTTTTCAGTTCCCACTAATCCATATATATTTAAATTAATAGATTATTATAGATATATTAACCCTGAACATATTATAACAGATTAACAGTAAAGCATTATTGAGCTCAAGAAAGCTGAAACCACTAGTATCCACGAGTTAAATTAATTGCAAATATCAACGATTTAATTAACTCTTAACCTAAATATTGATAGTTTTTTATAATGGTTCAAACTAGCTTTTTGATCATGTATGTTCGGATTCGTATTTTTCTAGAGTTTTTCAACACGTACGTTTTGGAATATATAGAGGTACACGAACAGTATTTTTGTAAGTTTTATGGTACGTTTTTTTTTTTCAAATTATCAATATAATGGGATATATTCGGTAAGTTTCCAGGAAACTTTGAAATTTTTGAACCATGACAACTCTTGGTAGTTGGTAGCTAGGTCACATAATTCGCGCACCCCCCCTCATGCACTAGCGCATGATTCGCGAACTCACGAATTGAGTTCGCGTGCGGCGCTCCAGTGCGAATTAGTATTTCTTAGTTCGCGAACTAAGAAATACTAATTCGCGAACTAAGAAATACTAATTCGCGAATTAAGTGTAAATGCGTAATTTGTGCACAAATTTTCATTTTTTTTTTCTTTTTTTTCCTTTTTTCCTTTTGAAATTCACATGAACAAAAATTATATATAGTTAAGATTTGGAGGAATTTTTAAATCTACCCATTAAGTTTGTCATTTTTCTAAAACTACCCAAAAGAATTTTGGGCTTAAAAAATATGCCGTAACTATATGTATACCTTGTCAAAAATACCCAATATCTATTATTTGGGCTATTTGGTCCACGTGGCGGCCACATCGCCGCCACGTAGAATTTTTAGGGCATTTTCATCAAAACAGCAAACAAAATAGGCATTTTTAATAATTCGTTCATAATAGAATAATTCTACTTACAAAAATTTAACATATACTTTCAGAAAGCAGAATATTTTCAACAGACATAATTGTTTAAAGCTATTTCGAATTAAAACATCAAGCTTAAAAAGTATTAATTAGGTTTGTTGCAAAAATTTAATTTCTGAAAATTTATATCGTTTGATCAAGATGAAGTTTTTTCTGAATTATTAATTAAATAAAAATCTAGTTTAATTAATGGAATTCTTATTTTTTTGAATTTTCTTTTTTTATCACGTTTTTAAATAGTATAATATCAAAAAAATTAAGATATAAATATAAATAGTAGTTAAGTTTTTTAGATATAAATATAAAAAAGTAAGCAAAATAATAAATACTAGTAGTTTAGTATTTAAGATATAATATATTTTGTTGATGCTTGCAAGTGAGTGAAATATAGCATGTCACCACGTCACTCATTTTCTGAATGTAATAGCAAGTAATTTAGATGCTGTGATGAACAAACTGACATTTTGATGAATGAAAAGACTTATCTTGTTTATGATTAGTATTGTTTTGGCGGAAATAATCATTTTGTTGCCTAATATTAAAAAATTTACTTAATATTATTAATATTTTAATATTTTTTTAATAGACGCATTAGCGCATTAAGAAGTGAATTTTCGAAAATAGGCGAACTGGCGCACCCGCACACGCACAAGAAGTGAATTTTTGAAAATAGGCGAACTGGCGCACCCGCACATGCACACGCACGCGCTCGCGTTTACGACTTATGTGACATAGGTTGGTAGTGAATGAAGTAGTAATCGGCTCCGACTGTGTTCAGTGATTTGTAAAATCACTTAAAATGTTGTAAATGGCATCCTCAATAAACGTACAATTCACTACAAAAAAATTGGGTCTTTCCCGACCGCAAAATCGGTCGGGAATAACCCATTTGCGGTCGGGAAAGACCCTTTCCCGACCGCATTGCGGTCGGAAAATCGCGGTCGGTGTTGCTTCGGTCGGGAAAAGTTTCCCGACCGCAGCTCGGTCGGGAAGAACTTTTCCCGACCGCCTTTCCCGACCGGCATGCGGTCGGAAATTTGCCGACCGATTATTCCGACCGCACACCGGTCGGAATATTTCCCGACCGCATATCGGTCGGGAAATACTTGAATTTTATTCCCGACCGCAGTGCGGTCGGGATTATATGAATTTTTGTCCCGACCGGATAGCGGTCGGGACTATTCCCGACCGCAAAGTGGTCGGGATTAAAATTCATGTTATTCCCGACCGAGGCCCGGTCGGGAATAATATTCAAGTATTTCCCGACCGATTCGCGGTCGGGAATAATAATCATCAGAACAAAAAAAATAATATCCCGGTAATAAAATTACCGGAATATTATTTTTTTAATATTTTGCAATATTTGAAAAATATTATTTAGTTTTTGTGTTTGCAATAATTAAATTTTTGATTCATTGCTTAGTCTAAAACACAAAAAAAATAAATAAGTTTTTGATTATTGAAAATTTGAATAAAGAAGTGAAAATTTTTAATTTTGAAGTTGAAAGAAAGAAGGTTTTGAAAAAGTGTATGAATATGAAAAAAGTGTTTGAATTTTTTTTTGAAGAGGAACAAAGTGTGTGGAGATGGAAAAATGAGGAGAATAATGAAGTGTATTTATAGAAAAAGTTGAAAATTTTTGAATTTTCGTCAAATTTGAATTTCCCACCAACTCCCGCCATTTTTTTCGATTATTCCCGACCGATATTCGGTCGGGAATGTTTAATTTTTTCAAAAATTTCAAAAAACCGCCAATTTTTCAAAAAATACCGACCGAAATTCGGTCGGCAATACTTTGCAGCCCAGAAACTCGCGACATACCGACCGCACTGCGGTCGGGAATAAGTTTAAATTTTATTCCCGACCGCAAGGCGGTCGGAAATGCCTTTAAATATTAGTCCCGACCGGCATGCGGTCGGGAATACCTTTAAATTTTATTTACGACCGCCGTGCGGTCGGCAATAATGGCAATTCCCGACCGATACGCGGTCGGGAAAAATAGTAAATTTTACCTTTTTTCGATATTTTGGAAATTCTTGATGTGTTTGTTAAGTATAACTATAGAATCTCATTAAATTCATGAATTGCACTATTAGTTAGTTTGTTTAATGTACTTTTAATTATTAAATTAGTATAGTTTATCGGAGCATAAGTTAAGTTAGTTTGGAGTTATACCTATAATAATCATACGTAGTATATAGGAGTTCACAATTGTCAATTAACATTTGTTACGAACGTTAATATAGAGAGACTAATTGTGATATATATATATGTTAACATTTGTTTAACATAATCGTAAGTAGTTACATTATTAGCAACTATATATACTAATCTATTTATAAGTGACAATATGAATCGACGCTTCAAACGATTCATCAACGTGCAACTAAATTTAATTTTTTTTGAGATTTTTAGTAATATATAACTAATACTGATTTACTCGATCATTAAATAACGAATTTACCTAAAATTGAGAGCGAAATTGTGAAATTAAGAATATGAATATTATTCCCGACCGCGTACCGGTCGCCAATAAGCCTAAACCCTAAACCCTAAACCCTAAACCCTAAACCCTAATATTCCCGACCGCCACGCTGTCGGGAACTTTCCCGACCGCATTGCGGTCGGGAATAAGGGTATTCCCGACCGCAATGCGGTCGGGAAGTCTCGGCCCAGCTGCGCGGCCCAGCTGGGCCGAGATTAGGGCGACACTCTGGGCGGGAAATTTCCCGCCCAGAGTATTCCCGACCGCAATGCGGTCGGGACAACTTGTACCGACCGCAATGCGGTCGGGAATGGTTTTAATAAATGTCCCGACCGCATATCGGTCGGTAAACTTTATAATGACCGCAGTGCGGTCGGGATTTCTCCCGACCGCAATGCGGTCGGGAGTTTCCGGTCGGGAAAAGTGCTGAAATCTTGTAGTGATTCCAACTACTATGTTTCTCGATAACAATAATCTCTAGCTAATAAATCATCAAATAACGAAGGACGAAAACCTTGCTTAATTCGTCATATCAGTACTATCATTTTTTTAATTTGAAATATATATTGCATTCACTTGTAAATCAACCCGAAATTAAATAAATATATATGATTTAACGTCATGATATGTTTAATTAATGTAATTGTAATAAATTATGATTCGAGGGATGATAAAAGACCTTTTTCCTTTTTAAATAATGGTGGTTAAGATTTATAAATACCCAAAGTAATAGTCTTTTAAAATTTAATTAATAAGTGGCTAGGAATTTTTTTTTCTTTAGTTATAAAACCTTTTAGCTAACAACTAATTAATTATCAAAGCACGCCAATTATTTCTTAATTGTCACCCAATTCAAAATTATAATTCGTTATTCTACATGTGCTTAGAATTTCACTTGGTCTCCTTATGTGCCTTGTTCAGACTCATAACTGTACACTTCTGGCAAAATTTTCTATTAAGATATTTTCAATCTTAGTTTTTTATA
Organism: Linaria vulgaris; assembly: GCA_948329865.1. Lineage (NCBI taxonomy): Eukaryota > Viridiplantae > Streptophyta > Magnoliopsida > Lamiales > Plantaginaceae > Linaria > Linaria vulgaris. Next base: position 114,980,124 of record OX415250.1, on the reverse strand, counting down.
AACTTATGCAACCTTTTTAGTTAAAATGAAAGTACCTTACTATTCCTTGAAGCATGCCACCATATCATGTAACCCTTTTGTCACCATTATATTATCATATATATATATATATATACGTATATTTCATTGTATATCTATGAATTGGAGTACCGCTATAATTGATAAACGCTGGAATTACTGTGATTGAGAGTATCAATCACAGCCAAAACCATGGTACCGGACTGCCAGGCCCAGGCTCACGTGTTACAAACATCATTTTGTACACTCAAAAATAAAATAAATACTCGTCTTAGAAGAAAAGTTGTAAAGAAACTGGAAAGATAAAACAATTAAAAAAGTTAAAACTTTTTTTTTTGGTAAGATAAAAAAGAAAACTTAAAAACAAACAAAAGAACAACACAAAATGAAAACTGGTTTCCTCCTTTGGTCTTTTGACCATTCCAGGCCTATCCACCCGTGTGAATTCCAAAATAAATAAAATTGACAACTGGACCCCATTTAAGAAACAATGGACAGGTTACAAAAGTCGTATCTAAATTAGATTTTAAATTTCTTGGTAGACTATCGATTACTTAAGAACAGAAATGATAATTTGGATAGAATAAAAAATTCAAAATTTATTTAGTCGCTTTCAAATGCATCAGAGCCCAGGGTTTTGGAGTTAAGTGTTCTGCTAAGATTAGAACAATTTGAGTTTAGTTTTTAAACTAGCTAGTTAATAATATTGTTGTCTTTATTTCATTAAAAAAAAATACTGGTGTCTTTACTTAAAGTTCCAAATCACAATTTTAGGAATTTTATGTCCACATCTCTTTTTGTTCATCTGCGTCCGCACTTAAGATATTTGACTGTTTTAGAGATATAAACATATGCAGTTTATTGTTATTAAACAAGACAAGAGTAAGAATTCATGCATATCTCCTAATTCCCCCTCCCCCCCTCCCCCCCCAACTTGGTTGTGGAATCATCACTTTGGTCAGATCATAGATAGATGTGATCAAGATTATATAATATTCAAAAGACTTACCAAGTCCCCTAACATAACATTGCAATATTCAACTATCATATTAAATATACCTTTGGTTCTTAACTTTTATGCAAATTATAAACTTATTTAGTCAAACCATCCTTAATGTAGCTTTATAAAAGCTCCTTAGTAGCTTCTTCGTTTCTTTCATTTGATGCATGATTCCATTGGTAAAAAGCTGTTCTTCATGACCCAAAGAAAGCTTGTAACAAATTTAATTATCTGAATTTGATATATAGACGAAGCATCATAATCATGACATATAGCTCACTTTGGGGCCATTTTTTTCCTCTCATTTCACCAAATTGTGTTCTTTCTTTCTTAGGATACCTACACTAGGTCGAAATTGAGTATTCTTTCGAATATTGATTTTTTTCTTTAATAATATATTTTCCAACTACCAATCTCTCTTTTAAAGCTTTGAAGCTTTATCGTTTGGTCGTAGAACTCACATGGAATCTTTTCTGCAAGATCTCACACCTATTTAGAGGAGGTAGCTCCCATATTTGGACCAAAATTACTCTAATACCACTAGTTTATTGGAGATACAATATCCTAATCTTTATTATTTTTGAACCAAAATTAGTGTAAGAATGTTGGAGTTTGTATCTCCCTTCTTTTCTCTTATAACTTGGTTGTCGAAGTACATCACTTTGCCAGTATTTTATGGAAAAACTCCAATACTTTAACATTTTCTAACAAAGTATTTATGCACTGGAATGTTCAAGAAGATTACCAATCTACCTAGATTCGGAATTGCATACTTATTTATTCAGTCAAGCTAAAGTCTCTCGCAAACACATTAATTTTAATAAGGCAAAGAATCGTATGTCCCACTAATTATCCATCTTCCATAAACATTAAGACTAGGATACCGTAATAGAGTGAAATCACTACAAGAAAAAAGGGTCATTCGTGACCGCCCGGGCGGTCGCGAATGACCCATTTCCGGTCGCGGATGGTCATCCGCGACCGCTGGGCGGTCGCGGATGCCCGGTCGCGGATGCCCTCGGTCGTGGACGTCATCCGTGACCGCTCGACGGTCACGACAGTCATCCGCGACCGCCGAGCCGTCACGGATGACCCCGGGCTCATCCGCGACCGCCCAGCGGTCACGGAAGTCATCCGTGACCGCTGGGCGGTCGCGGATGACCGCGGGCTCATCCGCGACCGCCAGGCGGTCGCGGTGTTGCCCGCGACCGCTTGGCGGTCGCGGATGACCCCGAGGTCATCCGCGACGGCTCGGCGGTCGCGGGCAACACCGCGACCGCCTGGCGGTCACGGATGACCCCGGGGTCATCCGTGACGGCTCGGCGGTCGCGGTGTTTCCCGCGACCGCCTGGCGGTCACGGATGACCCCGGTGTCATCCGCGACGGCTCGGCGGTCGCGTGCAACACTGCGACCGCCGAGCGGTCACGGATGACCCCGGGGTCATCCGCGACGGCTCGGCGGTCACGGATAATATTTAAACCATCCGTGACCGCCGGGCGGTCACGGATAATATTCAAGTCATCCGTGACCGCCCGGCGGTCACGAATGACATTAAACGAAATAAAAAAAATATTCCGGTAAAATACCGGAATAAATATTTGTTTTTTGCGAATATAATGTTTTAAAATACCGGTTTTTTTATATAAACATCATTTAAGAGAATGATTTGTGTTATAAGTAAAGAAAAGAAGAAAATAAAAGAGTTTGTGTTTTGTTTTTTGGAGATATAAAGAAAGATGAGAAGAAAAATTGTTGGTGTTTTGTTTTTTGAAGATATAAGAAAAGGGAAGAAGAAAAATTGTTGGTGTTTATGTTTTGGATTGGGAAATGAGGAAAGGAGGAGAAAGTGTTGAGTTTTTTAGAGAAGATAATGTGAGTGTAATGAAAATTAATGGGTGGAATGGTGGGTATATATAGAATTTTAGTGAAAATTTTGAATTTTCAAAAAATTTGAATTTCCCCCCAATTCCAAGGTCTTTCGCGACCGCCGGATAAGTTTCATTCAAAAGTTTTGATTTTCGTTTGTTTAATTAAGGTGCGATGTTTGTTAAATTGATAAAATACTTACTACTAAGTAAATTAAAAGAGAGTTTATCACAAAATTACACATTACATCTAAAACAACTAAGTGTATATGATGATTAGTTGTAGAACATAAAATAGGTTATTCGTCCATAACTCGCCTAATCACATCTAATTCGCTATTTTAATATGTTAATTACTAATGTTGTACTAATTTATTACTTCAATTTACATGTAGTAATGAGACTTATTGTTAAAAATCATAAACACATCAAGATGAATCCATAAAATCAAATTTTCTTTTATGAATATTATTCGTGACCGCTGGGCGGTCACGAATGAGGGTCTTTCGTGACCGCCCAGCGGTCACGAAAGCCAACGGCTAGTTGGCATTCGCGACCGCCCGACGGTCACGAACTGCCAGATTTTCATTTATAAATATCATTTCCCTTACTTTTCTAATTCACAACAATCTTCACCATTTCTCTTAAGGTATTCTCGTTTTTTTCATTTAGATGGTCAACTATATTTTTAAATACTAAATATTGGTATGATATGTTAACTTGTTTATTCATTTCTTGATAGATATTGACGTAAACACATCGAGGGTACTCGTAGAGGACACAAGATTCTTGAAGATCGTTTTTTTACGCTTCAAGAAGTAAGTTGATCAATTTATCACTCTTCAACCTTATCGTGCATGATAATTGTTACATTTTAAATTGTTAATTATTAATTGTTTGTAGTATTAATTGTAATTAATTATTTCCTTTAAAATTTACATCTTAGATAAATAATGGACTATCAAGTAGATAGGAATTGGATGTACGATAGATTCGAGAGCAGTGGTTATTTGCGAGATAGTTTTGTGGTTGGGGTTCGCACATTCATAGAATTTGCTTCGCGACAAGATGGCTATTTAGATCTAGGGGGGCGTATTAGGTGCCCGTGCAAAAAATGTAACAATTCAAAGTTTTTTGATCGATACCAAGTCCGTGATCATCTTCATAAGTCGGGATTTACGCCTGGATATTTTGAGTGGGTTTTGCATGGAGAGCAGTTTACCACCACTTCTATGACGTTTATCGACGAACCTCTCGAACCATCACACGCCAATATTCCTGACAGCCCTATACGTGCTGACGATTCGTTTAGACAGATGGTCGTGGATGCATATGGAGGCCGATTTGATGAGGACGCTGTGCGTAACGAGGATCCGAATCCCGATGCAAGAGATTTCTACGACTTGATGCGTCTAGGTCAGGTGAAGATGCACCCTAAGAAGAGCAAAACCGTCCTGCAGTGGATTGGAGAGTGGGTGAATTACAAAACTATTCACAAGGCGAGTAACATCGTTTCTGACCATTTTTTAAAGATGTCCAAAGATGGGTTCGACCCTGAGATTGAGAAGTTGTTACCTAAAGACACGAAAGGGATGCATAAGATGGAGCGAACCTTGGGGTTAGGGTACGAGAAGATCGATGTTTGCACAAATCAGTGTTTTCTGTTTTACGGGTTTGCGGCGAGCAATGACTTCCTAAAATGCCCGATATGCGGGGTTGATAGATACGAGGAAGGTAGGAAGTCAAAGGTCGCAAAGAAGCATTTGTGGTATTTCCCCCTAGGTCCTCGTCTTCAGAGGATGTATTATATCGTAGGTACTGCAAAGCATATGACTTGGCATTTGAAGTGTCGAGAGGCTACGGATCGAATGATTCACCCGGCTTCTAGTGAGGCATGGCGACACTTTGATCGGACACATCCGGATTTTGCAGCTGAGCCTAGGAACGTACGACTCGGCTTATGTACGGATGGATTCACACCGTATGGCTCATCTGGGAAAAAATACTCTTGTTGGCCAGTGATGGTAACCCCATATAACCTCCCCCCCCCCCCCCCCCCCCCGATCTTTGCATGAGGCAGGAGTTCATATTTTTTAGCCTTATCATTTCCGGTCCAGATAGTCCCGGGAAGAACTTGGATGTTTATCTTAGACCACTAATTAACGAGCTTAATGCTTTATGGAGCACTGGTTTGGAGACGTTTGATAGCTCAAGGAAGGAAAACTTTCAATTACGAGCGGCCCTGATGTGGACGATTAGCGATTTTCCAGCGTATGGAATGTTGTCTCAGTGGAGTACGCACGGGAAGTTAGCGTGCCCTTATTGCATGGGAGATACGAATTCATTTACGTTGAAGAATGGTGGTAAACCGTGTTGGTTCGATTGCCATCGTCGTTTTTTGCCCAAAAATCATAGGTGGCGGCATGACAAGAATTCATTCAAAAAAGGGGAAAAGTCACTAGAAGAACCTATTTGCAGGAAAATGGGCGACGAAATGAGGGAAATTGTGGAGGGACTTGGGGATGTTGGTTTTGGGGCCAAAGTGAACAATCTACCGGGTTTTCATACGGATCATAATTGGCTGAGGAAGAGCATATTTTGGGAACTTCCCTATTGGTCCACAAACTTGATTCGTCACAATTTAGATGTCATGCATTGTGAGAAGAACTTTTTCGATAACATCATCAACACAGTATTGGATGAATCTAAGACTAAGGACAACATCAAGTCTAGACATGATTTGAAGATTTGGACTATCCGTGAAGAGCTATTTTTAGAACAAACACGAGGAGGCGCATATGTGAAGCCAAGGGCAACCTATTGTCTCAAGCGGGATGAAAAGGTCAAGGTCTTGAAATGGTTGGGCGATCTGAAATTTCCGGACGGATACGCGTCAAATTTGGGACGATGCGTACAAAAGCAACAACATAGGCTCTTTGGTATGAAGAGTCATGATTGTCACGTCTTCATGCAGAGATTGATCCCCATTGCTTTTCGCGACTTCCTGCCCACCAACATTTGGGAAACATTGGTGGAAATTAGTTTATTCTTCCGGGCAATTTGTGCTTCAGAGGTTTCGGCCACCGATATGAGAAGTCTTGAGGAATCCATTATAGTCACGATGTGCAAGCTTGAGAGGATATTCCCTCCTTCCTTCTTCGATTCTATGGAGCATTTGGCCATACACCTACCATACGAGGCTAAAGTAGGCGGCCCGGTTCACTACAGATGGATGTATCCATTCGAGAGGTACACAATGTTTAATGAGTTTAATTCGCTACTGTTATTCTATATGTTATTGACTTTTCGGTATTCCCAGGCGTATGTTTGATTTTAAAAAGTCAGTGATGAACAAAGCAAGGGTAGAAGGATGCATAGCGAATTCCTACCTCCTTTCAGAGCTATCCAATATGTGTGCACAATATCTAGGTATCTCCGCGAGTACTAGATATAACCGTCTCAATAGGAACGAGACTTTTGAGAGTTCAGAGTGGGATGATGAGCTGATGTTATTTCGAAAGAAAGGGAAGGCCCTTGGGCCACTAAACAAGAAGAGGCGGTTGTCGTCCGAAGAGTTGGAGCAAATTGAACTGTACACGCTTCTTAATTGTGAAGAGCTGGATGGATGGGTCGAGTAAGTCAATATTCTTTATTTTACGTGCAAACGCTCTTTATTAAGGATAACTTGTATGTATCACGTATTTCTAACTTATTTTGTGTGTAACTCACAGGTTGTTTATTGAGGAGGAGTGTAATGGACTTACTCCCATGGAGGTACAAAAGAAGAGAAACTGCGAGTACGTGGCATGGTTCAAGCAGACCTACTCGAGTGGCAAGTACATGACAGACGATCGTGTTAAGCCGTTGCTCGCAGGTCCTCTCAACTCAGTGTTGTACTATGAAGGGTACATTGTGAATGGGTTCCGATTTCACACAGATATGCGTTTGGGCCCTAAGAAGAGTGATTGTAGTGGAGTTTATGTGGAGGGGGACATGGGAGGATCCCACGCCACCAACTTCTATGGGACATTGAACGAAATCATAGAGGTGGAATATTGGGGGCACAGAAGACCGCTATACATTGTATTCTTCAAGTGTAGGTGGTATGATATTAGAGCTCGAGGGACTCGTGTTCACGAGACGTACAAACTCGTTGATATTAACCCACGATGGTCTCTCACAACCAACGAGCCTTTTATTTTTGCCAATCAGGCCCTTCAGTCGTACTACGCCCCGTATCCACAACTTACGAATGGTCGACCAGGTCAAAATGGATGGATGGCTGTATCTACTATACCGGCTAGGCACGTGATCGACATGTCGTCACTAAGTGATTCCAGCGACACAGAAACAGAAATAGGGATGCCAACGGAAGTGTTCCAAGAGAACGCATCTGTAGGAATTAATATGTTCGTAGACTTTAGCGCATTTGATATGGATATACAATTGGGGTGGGCAAATGAGTTTGAGATCGTCGAAGATGTACAAGATAGAGGAGAAAAAGAAGCTGAAGAGGAAGACGAAGAAAGTGAAAACGTGGAGCTAACTAGTGATACTGAATAGTTCAAGTGTTTTGTAATAATTTAAAACATTACTTTGTGACGCACTTTAATTGTAACGATTTGGTAGTGTTGTAAAAGACATTACAATAATGAAAAATTAACAGTCAAACATTACAATAATGAAAATTTAACAGTCCAACATTACAATAATGAAAATTAAACAATCCAACATTACAATAATGAAAATTTAACAGTACAACATTACAATAATGAAAATTTAACAGTCCAACTTTACAATAATGAAAATACAACTAATCATCATCCGAACTATCATCCAACCCACATCCATTCCCGTCATCATCCTCCCCATCATCCTCCCCATCATCCTCCTCATCATCCTCACCACTCCCAACACCATCCTCAACACCCAGTTCCACATAATCGTCAGTCTGCAACGACGCCATAATATCATCGACATCGACGTCATCATCGTCATCAGAGTACTCCTCGATATACGCAGGTCTATCGGAAGAACTGAGAGCAAATGGATCTGGCCTACGACGCGGCATACGAACCGGTGGAATCACAGCTCCGTTCCTACGTGCATGCCCCATGAATATAGAATATGATATCGGTGGAAGGTCCACGTTCACCTTCTCATTAAGCAAGCATCTCCATAGCTCCATAGTGGCTTTCATATCAGTCATCCTTTGATCACTGCGATAGATAGTGCGGTCATTCTGTGTTTGTAATTCGTCGATGCAGGCCTGTGAATAATCTTCTTGTTTCCTGTATTTAATGTTGAACGCCTCCGGGCGTGCATCCCTCGGCAAGCCTTTCGCCTTCCCCTTCTTCACAGGACCAAATGCCTCGGTCCAACAGTCGGGATCGAACACCGGGAGCTTAGCTGGGCGGGGATATCTTTCCCTCACTAGTTCCATGTACTTTTTCTGCATTAACATTTGAAAGAATCAATACTTATATTGGAATAAATAATTTAAAAGGAGTATGCGGTTGAAATAACTTACATATTGCGCTTTCGCCACAGCATCTACCCAAGTCCGCCGAGCTGGAACTCCTGTGTTACCACCCGTCCCCTTCACCCGCTGCGTGTGACCACGTCTATAGGCCTCATCATATCGAATAGGGTCTTTTCGTGTTCGGTCCTCCTCAGCCTACACATTTCAAGAAAGAGTACGTCAAAATTGGCTTACGCATATATTAAGATTACTTAATTACACCCATATTGTTAATTTTCATAATTCATACCAGCAAACGTCTGAGCTCCTCTAGGTCGCGGGATCCACCAAAAAAAGTGGGAGGTGCCTTCACCCCCTCAATTGGCTCATCGCCTCCTCTCCTGTTTTTCTTAGACTTATGCGACAGCTCTTGATGATCCTCAGTGGCCCAATGCTTAATCGCCGCCGCCTCTAACCCGTCGTGCATCCAAGTTTTGTCTTTTCCGGCCCATTTCGGATCCACAGCCCTCTCAAAGTATTGTTTCTTCGTGTTGTAAATCAAATTCTTATAACACAACTTCGCCTTCGTTTCGTAGGCCCGTTGTACTGCGTGTTTTTCTCTCTCACGAACACCATATATTTTCTGCCAAGTAATAAATTTCGATTTATGAATATATTAAATTAAATAATATGATATAGTTGTGAAATAATTCCTCACCGTAAATTTAACAAACATTTTGCCTCGCACAGTTTCGGGCATCGTCAAGTAGGTAGGCCAGAACTCCTTCATGAACAGTCTGATCAACTCCGTGATCGTAGTCGCAACCTCGTTGCTAGAGGGGTTCATAAACAGGCCACGAGGACACAATTTAATGATCTGCCTTTGTTTCGGGTCATTGGGTTGTTGTGCACCTTTGGAGGTGCCTCTTGTTGGGTGCTGTTGCGTGACATTGAATACTACCGATGCTGGAGTATCACTCGGCCTCTCGCTCGGGCCAGCTCCGGTGGAACCAGCGGAAGATGGTGCTCTAGCCCTAGATCCAGATGCAGTCGGTGCGGCATCGGGCACGGCATCGGCATCAAAAGAAAGTCGGCGCTGTAGTAAAGGCGTCAACGATGTAGACGCGTTGGGGATTGCGGCATCGCAACTACGACCGCCACGTGTGATAACTATACGAGGTCCAAGACTACCTCGCCCACTAGCAGTAGGGGGAACATCGGGAACATCAGGAACATCCGCATCATCAGGAACATCAGAAACATTTGAACATTGTTGACCACTGCCAACCCGACGACGACGACTGCCTGCCATATCGAATATATGCTAGAAAACTACGAGAAATTATCTAAGTTAGATGATTCAAAGAGATTCTCTAAAATTCAGTCGTTACTAAGTTATAAAGATTCCTTAAAGATCATTTGTACTAAGTTACAAAGAACCCCTAAAGATTATTTGTTCTAATATATAAAGATTTTGTAAAGGCATTATTTCTAAGTTATAAAGTTCCATAAAGGCGTTATTTCTACAAAAAAAACATTAACCAATAATTTGACATGCATTTAAACTAATAGTTTAACATTAAATTACCGCGACGAATATAATACATTAAATTACGTAAACTAACAATTTAATATTAAATAAAGATTCTCTAAAGGCATCATTTCTAAGTTATAAAGTTCCCTAAAGATCATTTGTACTAAGTTATAAAGAACCCCTAAAGATTATTTGTTCTAATATATAAAGATTCTCTAAAGGCATTATTTCTAAGTTATAAATTCCCTAAAGATCATTTGTACTAAAAAACATTAACCAATAATTTGACATGCATTTAAACTAATAGTTTAACATTAAATTACCGCGACGAATAATAATACATTAAATTACCTAAACTAACAATTTAATATTAAATAAAGATTCTCTAAAGGCATCATTTCTAAGTTATAAAGTTCTCTAAAGATCATTTGTACTAAGTTATAAAGAACCCCTAAAGATTATTTGTTCTAATATATAAAGATTCTCTAAAGGCATTATTTCTAAGTTATAAATTCCCTAAAGATCATTTGTACTAAAAAATATTAACCAATAATTAGACATGCATTTAAACTAATAGTTTAACATTAAATTACCGCGACGGATAATAATACATTAAATTACCTAAACTAACAATTTAATATTAAATAAAGATTCTCTAAAGGCATCATTTCTAAGTTTTAAAGAACCCCTAAAGATTACTTGTTCTAATATATAAAGATTCTCTAAAGGCACTATTCCTAAATTATAAAGGTTTCCTAAAGGCATTATTTCTAAGTTTGACATTAATAAAAATAAACTTATAATTAAACAATTAAAACTATTACTAAAACATTAAATATAAAACATAATTAAAAAACATAATTAAAAAACTAGAAAGATAAATATTTAAAAGATCCCGCCCACTGGCATCCGCGACCGCCCAGCGGTCGCGGACGAGTGGCATCCGCGACCGCCCGGCGGTCGCGGACGCCACTTGGCGGGCCATAGGCGGGAAGATTCCCGCCTATGGATTCCCGTGACCGCTGGGCGGTCACGGTATTGTTTACCGCGACCGCTCGGCGGTCACGGTGGCATCCGCGACCGCCGGGCGGTCACGGATGCTCGCGACCGCCCGGCGGTCACGAGCCGGCGGTCACGAATGACCCCGGATTCTTGTAGTGAATGCACAATGAAACGTTGAGACTTAGTGAGGCACAAAGTGGAGTATAAAAAATATATACCACCTAATGAGTTCTGGTAATAAATGACTTTACAAGTCACTAGGAAATTGAAATTGTTAGTCTTTTAACTTTAGGTTGACCCCCAAGTTAATTTATATAATTACTAGTAAATGGAGCACGCGGTTCCCGCGAGCATAATTCATTTTTCAATGTCATTCTATATGAGTTAAAGAAGAAGATTCATCTAGATGACACAGGTTGAAAGCATGTGCCATAAATTTGGAGTAGAAAAATGGAAGAAAAACAGATTATGGGGAAAGTAAATCATTAATTATAATTAGTAGTGTAATTAATTAGTCTAATTTAATGTGTAAGGCTATTTTGGGAATTTAATTATACATTTTTACAATGTAGCTAAAACTCAAGGTTAAAGTTGGAAATCAAAAGATTGGTGTCACAATGGATTTCTTTATATAATAGTATATAGATTTTAACCTTGTAAACATAGTTCATTGATTATGGTTATGAAATTTGGTCATTTTTTCTCTTATAACTTCCTAATAGAACCATTCAAATAGCAATGCAGGTCATTTTTTTCTTTAATATGTTATTCTTAATTTATTTTTATCTAATATTTGTCAAAAGTTTCTTCTCACTTATAAAAATATAGAGATATTCTTTTCTAAAAATTTGCTTAGTTGTTTGATGACTGAAATCATTCACAAAATCAAGTCAACAATGTAAATTAAAGGAAAACAATATATTAACATTCATAATGTATTTGACAATTTATCGAACACTCGAATTGAAGAATAGAAGAAAGAAAAATTATTATTTATGATGATCAGAGTTGAAAGATTGAAGTCTATATATGAATGACAACTTGATGAATGAAAAGTAACTGCTACGCGCCTTATATAATGCCTGAAAATCGAGTAACTAACTTGTTGTTAAGGTGATCATAACCGCTTACTGTAAATGGAATGAAAATTCTAACTACTATAAAAGAATTATTAAAAGTTACTAAATATGGATAGTTTCTAAATAAACTATAAAAATGAATTGTTTTGTATTAGCTAAGAGTCACCCCTCAAGATGTGCATAAATGTTGTGAATGCCCATCTTGGAAATCATGGTGTTGAAGGGTTGTAAAGACAATGACTTTGTGAGGAGATCTTCCACTTGATGTTCCTTCCCAATATGCATTATCTTTAACAGTTTGTTGTCCACATTTTCTCTTACAAAATAGTAATCTGTTTGTATGTGTTTGTCCTCTTACGGTGGTCTGGATTACTGGGAATGCAATAAGCACTTTTGTGAATAATAGTGGTGTCTTGTTGTGTTTGAACCTAAGGTCTTTGAGTAGTTGAGTAAGCCATAGTATTTCACAAGTTGTTGCCAATGCTCTATATTCAACTTCAGTTGAGGACCTCCTCACTGTTTGCTGCTTCTTAGCTTTCCAAAAGATGAAAGACTTGTCTAAGTAGATGACATAACATGTGATACTCTTTCTTGTTTCAAGGCAGCCTGCCCAATCACCATTATAGAAGGCTTTGAGGTGAATGTCAGAGTTGGAACTGTAGTGAAGTCCTCTTCCAGATGTTTCTTTGAGGAATCTCAGAACCTAAGGCAATGTTGCAGCTAAGTGTGAAATGGTTGGCTTGCTCATATGTTGTGTGAGACACTGAATACTATAGAAGGGGCATGGTCTTGTTATTGTAAGGTAGAGTAGCCTTCCTACAAGCCTTTTGTATCCTGATGGATCTTGAAGTGAAGAGAATATGAGTGAGTGAGTTTAACTTTGTGACTTATTGGTGTGTTGCTTGGTTTGCAACCAAGATAACCTACATTTGTTAGTATATCAAGAGCATATTTCATTTGGCAGAGGGTTATACCTGATTTACTTCTTGCTACCTCAGTGCCATGGATATATTTCAAGTTACCAACCTCTCTAATATTAAGTTAAGTGTCAAGATGTTGTTTAATGTCATTAATTTTTTTGAGATCATTATCAGTTAGAATAAAATCATTAACATAAACACAAAATGTTGTAAGATGGGAGACTTTAGTTTTGGTGAATAAAGAATTGTTAGAAACAATTTGAGTATAACCATAAGCAATGAGACATTGAGTTAGCTTGATAAACCACTGCATGGATGCTTGTTTTAAGCCATAAAGGCCCCTTTTCAATAAGCCAATGTGAAGATCACGCCCTACGAGCCATGCTCCGATCCGAGTTGGTTTAGTGGTGGCCATCCACTTTACCCAATTCAGACTAAAGCACAACTCATAGGAAGAGGTCTCACTTGTTTAGGATCAAAACCATACACATTTTATAAATTATATTTTTGATATATACAGCGGAAGTCTTGGTATTACCAATAATGTGACTATTTTAATGGTTGTGCACTAGAAACAAAACACGAATATTCCAAATACACGATTGAACAATTATTCACTTGGTCCATGCTGCCATGTTGATTTTATCTTGAGGAATGGACAGAAGAAACGAGGAATAAGTCTTTAATGACTTAATGAGATTCATATAAAAGAACTGGTAATGCATTAATTAATTGTGACCTACTTGATACATTTCAGGAATGATCTTACCGGTAGAAACAATTCAACTAGACAATCTGATGTAGTAATGGTACTTGAGTTTTCATAGAATAGTTAATGAACTTGTGCTTAACAATAAACAAATCCAGTCTTATGACTTCTAATATTTTACCTTACACCTCCCGACGAGGAGCGATCTCGCAAACAATCAGGAGACATGTTCGAGTACATGTCGATCCAGCACGCGGGTTACAACCAACTCCTGACTGCAAGCGGCATCTAGATAGATGGGTATCAAGCGAAATTACTTAAGCCGGGAGTCCTTACTGCCCGGCAGTAACTCGATTTAATCCCTGGTCCCAACTTCCCAAAGGGGTCCCAATGGGTATACCAGATAAACAAATAAGTCAGTAAACCGGATAATATCCGTTTCTCTTTTGAGCTACATGTCCCGAACACAGTTCGTTGCTCTTTGCACAGTTCAAGAACCAACATATGAGATTATATCAGAGAATTACCATGATTATGAATCAATATGATTAATAAATGATTAGATATAACTTAAGGACGAGTAAGAAAATAATATTATGAGATGAGACACAAAAATAGAAATATGATAAAATATAGGTTGTTCGAGGTTTGATAATGGAGTAGTGACTTTTCTGTCCAAGTTCCTCAGGGCCGGATACCAAACGGGGCTAGAACAAATCAGAAATGGAACCTCACCTTTACTCGTACGGGGAACCTTGATGTCGTTGATTAGTTCGTCAAACCCTTAACAAATTTAAATAATATTAATCAACTCAATATATAATTTTTCTACAACAAATATTAGTACTTTTTCTTCAGTTCTGATGTTGGTAAAATTGAGAACGTTCTGGTTAAGAATGCTAGTTGTAATGAAAATCTTAGTAAATAACACATAAGCTTAATTTATGTCATTACACAAAATATGAAAATCTTAGATGATGAATTGAAAGAAAAAACCATATGCTTAAATGGAATATCAAATATCTATTGTTTTAACCACCTTATTTATCTCTCAAAATTATCTTAAACAACAATATTTCTTTTAAACTTATGACTGTGAGCATTCATGTTAAAGTCATTTCGACGACAAGTAACGATAATAAGTAAAGTTTGATTAACTATCAAATTCTATGCATAATCAATCCTTAAAAACATATTACTTAACCAACTCTAGGAAAACTCGTCTTTGTAGCCTTTAATCAATTCACAACTTTTAATAACCACACATCAAATAAGTATTATATGAAGTAACACCTTAAAAGGTCTAACTTAGTCAATTATTACTTTATTTTACCTAGTAAGTTTAAAATGCATATCCTTATTTTATAACTTAAATATAAAGTTATAAACATGGGATATTTATAAAAACATGTGATAAGGAATGTTTATTATGACAAATAATCTTATTTGATGATTAGGTCATGAAGTGGCAAGAATATCCTTGTAAGACTTATGAAAATAATATGTTAAGCATGATAAATATACCATTTAAATGTTATAAGTAAAATCACAAAAATGTCAAGTCATGATTATAAATCATAATAATCTAATTATAACTAATACTATATCATGTTAAGTTTATGTATTTGATAAATACTTGAATTATGATGGCGAGTAAACTTATAAATTAAGAAAACAAAGGTTGTGCCAAATAAACTGAAAAATCAACGCAGTTTTAGTTTTATCTTTGATCGGACATCCAAATGAACTTGGTTTTCAAATATTTTTATGGTTTATGGTTTCTAGGATCATGAAAGATGTGTGAATCCAAGATTTTGTGAAAACACAAAGGTTTGTTATGCTAAATAATTTTTGCAACATAAGAGTTGCTTTCAGATTTCGTGGCATCAGTTTACGGTTTATGAATTATGCCCTCCTAGATAATATTATTTGAGAAAGATGCCTTCATACAAAAGATAAAAGACACAAAGGAGAGTATGAACTGAAAAGTGGTAGTAAAATAATGTTTGTACTATTTGATATGATTTTTCTAAGGTGCAAAATCGGCATTTCCTGCTCA
Organism: Linaria vulgaris; assembly: GCA_948329865.1. Taxonomy (NCBI): domain Eukaryota; kingdom Viridiplantae; phylum Streptophyta; class Magnoliopsida; order Lamiales; family Plantaginaceae; genus Linaria; species Linaria vulgaris. The sequence continues at coordinate 114,964,476 of OX415250.1, read as the reverse complement.
GTAAAAGTTTTGGCGACTTTTTGGGTAGAAAATGGCTAGATACAAATCTAGAAAAATTAGTTTCCGAACGAAAACACAAAAAGGAACAACTTTTATTTCTAGTTACTTTTGCAGAATCAGATTATTTTGTGCTGTAAAAATAGTGAAGAAGGGTGAGTATTTATAGACGAAAATAGTAGTTTAATCATACTTATTTAGGTCCCTCCTTAATTATATTATAATAAATCACAAAAAATTCTGAATTTAATCATGCTCTTAAGGATGTCAGGGCTTACCTCATCAAAAAGATATCATGGCTTACTTCATTAATTTGTTAATTGCATATCAAGTCCCTCAGTTATTTATAATTAAAATTCAAATTGGTATAATTAGATTTCTTTGTTACATGCATATTTATTTATGTAATTTTTCTAGATAATTCGATCATCTTGGTTAAGATTTGAAAATGAAATATATGTTTTAGGATGACAGACCTATAAAAATAATAATAGACTAACTTTTCTAAATATTTAGGGTCAAAAATAGAAATTTTCAAAAATTCAAAGACTAAAGTATAAATTTATTTTCTTCCTAATTTTTTGGGCGTTACAACCAACATTGTTGTCAGTTTTAGAACAATAACTAGGGGGTGGGGTCATATATATTACGCCATCTAAATTGCCATGTAGAAAGGCGGTGTTAACGTCAAGCTGTTGTAAGTACCAATTTTGAGATGCATCTAATGCAAGGATTTCTCAGACTTTAGTAAGTTTAGCAACAAGTGAGAAGGTATCAAAATAATCTAGACCTTTTTCTTGAGTATATCATTTACCAACCAGTCTTTCCTTATGTCTTTCAACTTTCAACTTTATATTCACTTTGAAGTCCCACTTGCATCCTACGAGATGCTAATCAAGAGGCAATGAAATTAGCTACCATATTTTGGTTTTCTCCAAGGCATCCAGTTCTTTCCTCATTGCATCTCTCCACTCAGGGAACTTGTTTGCTTGAGTAAAGGTTTTAGGTTCAGATATATGAGATACGGATGTAGTGTATGCCTTGTGAGATGAACCAAGTAAGTTAGTAGAAAAATAATCTGAGATATGATATTGTTTCCCAGAACTAATGACATTTTCTTTATGCAGTGACTTGGGAAGTGAAATGTCATAAACATATAGATAAGCAGTGGGTCCAGTGTTCCTTTGAGGCCTAATCTTAGGTATATCAAAGATAGAGTTGATGTTACCTGAATTAGTACTTGTACTTGGTGATGGTGTAGGATCAGTTTCTGTCACATGGTGTAGGTCATGTTGAGGTTCAGGTTGTGACTCAAGCCGAGGTTCATAATTTGTGGTAGAAAATGTTGTGTTTGTTGTATCATCATGAGAATGAGTGCCAGTGGTGTAAGAATTGTCCCCTTCTATATTTGTTTGCAATGGTGGAGTGCTTGGTAGAGCCTGAGAAATTCATCAAGGTGTTCTTCATTCTCCATTGTTGCAATTGTGTTCCTGGACAGATCAAAAAGTACAGAATTTGGTGCTCATAGGAGCTCAATTGAACTTAAAGGTAATAGTGATTTTTTGAAATGGAAAAGTGTTCCCATAGAACACCATATTTCTTGAAATGAATGTCTTCAGGTTGAGAAGAAGGTGTCCTTTTGTGCCTTGAGGGTACCCTAACAACTTTTGTTGTTTTTCGATCAAAGTTGTTCCTGTTGGCAGATACTATAGAAGCCAATGCCAACCAACCAAATGAATGCATCAAAGTATAATCTCGAGGTTTGTTATAAAGCATTTCATATGGAGTCTTATTATGTAGAAACTCAGATGGTAACCTGTTAATAATGAATGCAATACATGATATGCAATTACTCTAGAATTCAATCAGTGTATTTGACTAAAATCTAAGTGATCTAGCCACTTGTAATAGGTTTTGATGGTTCCTTTCTACCAAACCATTTTGTTGAGGTGTTTACACACAAGACTTTTGATGTATAATGCCATACTTATCATATAATCCTTTTAAGTATGAATTATGTTCCACTCAGTCCTAAAAGTTTTGATCTTGATTGAAAACTGAGTTAACATTAAGTTATACAATTGAAGTAAATGTATTTGAACTTCTGATTTATGTTGAAGAAAATAGATCCATGTGCATCTAGTATAGTCATCTACTATAGTCAGAAAGAACATAAAATTATCATGAAATTTAACAACAAAGGGGCCCCAAACATCGTAGAGGATTAATTCAAAACCATGAGTAGAACAACTGAAGCTCAAAGTAAAAGGCAGCTTTCTTTGCTTAGAAAAATGATAGATATCACATTCATGTGGTTTATTACATTAAGTCAAATAGAACTGACTTATAGTAGACAATTTTCCAGTACCAGTATGCCTTAATCTATGGTGCCAAAGTTTCAGGTTCAACAGCAGCAGTGTAAGCTGAATGCATGACATTTTTCTCAGAATCGGTATGCAAGATATAAAGACAGGCTTCAAGCTTAACAAAACCAATCATCTTCTTGGTAATTTGGTCCTGCAAAACACAAGAGCAAGTGAGAAAATGTAATGCAATATTAGATTGACTAGTAAGCTTAGAGATAGATAGCAAAATTGTAGGTGAAAGATGGAACTAGCAAAACATTGTGTAATATAGCACCAGGTTAGAACTGAACAAATCCTCTATATGTGGCATGTGTAGTACTGTCATTTGAAAGGTGAATATCAATATTTACTCTCAAAGGTATGCCAATAAACCTTTGGTGTTGGCAGATCATACGATTTGTTGCTCTAGTGTCTAATATACAAGATTTAGACACACTTCTAACATACTTGACCTTAGAGAGAGCAAGAGTTTTTCGAGATACTACATTGCAACATAGTGATTGGTGTTTGTGTTAGGGCTGTAGAGCCGGTCTAAGGTTGAGCTTGTGCCTCTTGAAAGCCAAAAAAGTGCTCAATGATTTCTTTGGTGAAATCTACAAAAAAGTGCTCAAAGATTTATTTGGTGAAATCTACCGTAAGTGTAATGCCCCTGAAATTTGGACAAAACTACAAATTTATAGTTTAGTGCTCAAACTTTTGAAAATATCATTTTGACCCCAAATATTTGAGAAAATTTGTATTTTAGTCCTTGAACGAAAATTAACCATTTTTTATTATCTTATATGCTTCAAATATCTCTAAGAAATATATTTTACATGTACATATTGATCTTGAAGTTTTTTTACCTAGAAAAACTCACATAAGAAATTATGTGTAAAAATATCTATTTATTCATATTTTATTTTATTATAAACAACAAGAATAATATCACACCGGGCAAATGCATTTTTCTGCCCGATAATTTATTGGAAACTTCACTTTTGCCCTCTTACTTTTCGGGCCAAAAAATTGCCCGCTAACTTCAAAATTTTTGGCAAAAATGCCCATCGGGCTTCACAATGGGCCTGGTCCTATTACAGACCTACGTGTCGAATGCGGGGCCCACTCCAAACACCACGTGGTGCCACCTGGCTCCACGTGTAAATTATTTTTCTTAAAAAAATTTAAATATTATAAATAAAATTTAATATATACTTCAAAAATAAATAACTAATGATAAAAAAATAGAAAAAATAAGGTCCCCTAAACTGCGAGAAAATATTATATGCATCCGTTGTATGTACAATCGATTGTTGAGATTAAAAGGAGATCCCTAAATTATAGGAATAACCACCCAACACCCCATCCCCACCGTGTATTGGTAGTGGATGCACATACATGGGTTGTACCAAATAATCTCTCCTAAACAGCACCGTCACCATCTCCACCGACCACCACCACTCTCGCCATAACCACCACCGCCGCTGTCACCAACCCCAACCAGCACCCGCCACCATCTCCATCGAACAGCACCGTCTCCATCGTACATAACCCCCATCGAACAACACTGCCACCATCGACCAACACTCGCCACTACCACTCGCATCGCCTTATCAGCTAGGGTTTGCTCTTCCCCTCCGATTCGTGCTGCAATGGTGGTATTCAATTCGTGGTGGTGGTCTCCGAGTCGTGGTGGTGGGTGATGGTCTCCGATTCTTGGTGGTGGTCTCCGATTCGTAGTGGTAGTTTCCGATTCGTGGTGGCGAGTGCTGGTTTGGAGGGGGGTAACGGCGACGATGATGGTTATGGCGAGAGTGGTGGTGGTCAATGGAGATGGTGGCGGGTTGGGGGGGGGGGGTGACAACGGCGATGGTGGGGGGCTTTTTTGTTTATTTTTTGAAAAACAATTATTAGTTATTTATTTTGGAATTATATATTAAATGTCATATATAATATTTATAATTTAAACTTATTACAAAGAATTAAAGTTTTATTTATATTAGGATAATTTTTAAAGTTATTTAAAGATTCATAGTTATTTTTCCTTAAAACAAATTAAATATAGTAATTTCTTAATAATTAAAAAAGTAAAATGAAAGTTAATTATATTAAAAAAGATATTATTAATATTGTTTTGGGCTTAAGTTTTTATTTTTGGTTTTCTTGTTTTTTTTAAATATTAAAAATTATTTTTAAAATTAGAATTATATCATAAGTTTTAAAATTTATATAATAACGTTAATTATAAAATTTTTAATATACAAATAAAAATGGGGGTTTTTCTAAAAGAAAAAAAAAAGAAATATGTGGGGCCACGTGGTGTCACAGTGTCGTCCAAGTCATACTCCACGCCATCGAATTTTGGACCAAGCCCATTGTGAAGCCCGATGAGCATTTTTACCAAAAAATTAAAAGTTAGCGGCCAATGTTTTGGCCCGAAAAGTTAGAGGGTAAAAGTGAAGTTTTGGATAAGTTATCGGGCAGAAAAATGTATTAGCCCAATCACACCATATATGAATGGCTTTGAAATTAGCCGCATCACTCTTGTGACAATTGAAAATTATATTTTGGTTATTAGTTGTTAAAATTAGCCTAAACTGTTTTAACATGTATAAAAAGATAAATACATATATATTAATCTATATGTATTTTATTTGAATTAGACATATCATATTTTAAGTTATGGAAGAAAAATCAGCCACATCTCCCTATTATCATATTAGAGTCTTCATTAGTTGGCCAAGGATAAAGAAATTAAAGTGGAACCTTAATCAAAAGTATTTTAATTTGATTTTTTGGCTATAAATAGTAAGCTTTCTTCCAACAATTTTCACACACAAACCATTTTGGTTTTATCAGCTTTCTTCCTACCAATCTCTTTATTTTTGAGTCTACTTTCACGAAAAATTCATTCCAAGTCTTTATTTCATCTTGTTCTATCCGAAAATACTCCAAAACTTTTATTGTGCATAAATTATCCATTTAGCCCCGCACCTTCGAAAAATCATAACTAGTTGTAAAAAATCCTTTATGATCAAGGTCAATGGCCAAATACTCCTCATGATGTCCTCTAACTTTCATATGAAGAAATATTTCTCAAATAATGTAATTTAGAAGGTGGAAATTTCTAAACCGTAGATTGCTGTCTGAAAATCAAAAAATTTGTTCTATTGTTTCAAGAACTATTTAGTATAGCAAACCTTTGGATTTTCCCTCCCATTTGGGTACACATGTTCCTCATGATGTTAGGTACCAGAAAACACAAAAAAAAAATTGGTATCAAGTCCATTTGGATATCCGATCGAAGGTGCACCCGATATTGCAATAATTTTCAGCTTATTTTGCGTACTTTATGTTCATAGTTTATGATTGAAAATAATCTTCATGATTCCATGATTAATCACTCACACATGACTCTTGTAAGATATAACAATGGTTAGAATCACTTTAATATAATTTGTAACTACGGATTAATATTTTTGAGATTTTTCAATAGTATATACATAGTATATTTATCATGTTTACATATCCTTACATAAGTTTAATAAGATTATCATATATACTTTCGTGGTCTAATCCACTTATATGATTATGTATCGTAACTTAATCCTTTTATATGATTACGTACTAGTATTTTTTTTGTAAGTTATAAATACAATGTTATGTAATTTAAGATAATCTTGAAATAAAATAATATTAACTAAGTTATACAATTTACTGAATTGCTTCATAACATAATTGTTTGATGTCAAGATTCCTGAAATTTTTGGATGTACTAGAAACTTAAAAGATGATTTTTCATAAATCACTTAAGTAATATATTTTGAAGATTTATTATGCATCAAATTAAATAGTTTATCATACTATACTAGATATTATTGTATAGTTACCATTTGAAATGATTTTCTAACATTAGAAAAATTATAGCTAGAATTATAATTATAATACATGTTAGCTTAAGATAAATCTTGAGATATAAATTACGTATACAAAGTATATTTGATATTTAAATTGACCTTACGACATCAAAGTTTATCGCATAAAATTTTCATCAATGATATGTGCTATTTGCTTAAATTAGTATTGGCTACCATTTTAACAAGAACTTCATCAAATTCATCAACACGAAGGTTGAATAGTACATATGTTTATTGTGGTGAGTTATGATTATTCAGTTAACTGATATTATTTTAATGTTATTAAAGGTTTGATAAATTAATCAACAATGCGCAATATTCTCCATACAAATAAAGGTGAGGTTCGGTTTCTGATTTTGTTCTAGCCTAGTTGGCATCCGGCATGAGGAACTTGGACAGAAAAGACATTATCTCGTTACCAAATCACGAACAACCTATTATTTGCCGTATTCCTATTTTTGCATCTCATCTCGTCTCATAACATGATTTCCTTACTCATTGTTAAATCATACTCAACCATTAATTATTTATCACATATTAATTCATAATCATGGTAATTCGTCAATTATCTTATCTGCTGGTTCTTGAACTGTGCAAAGAGCAACGTACTATGTTCGGGACATGTAGCTCAAGAATTTGTTTATCACCCATTGGGAAACCATTAGGAAGTTGGGCCCAGGGGTTGAGTCGATTTGCTGTCGGGTAGTAAGCATTGTCGGTTTAAGTAATTTCACTTGATACCCATTTATTTAGGCGCCGCTTGCAGTCAGGAATTGGTTGTAACCGGCGTGCTGGATCGGCATGTACTCGAGCATGTCGCCTGTTTTGTTTGTGAGGTCGCTCTTCGTCGGGAGGTATAAGGTTGGATTTCTTTACTATTAACGCACATGTTCAAAAACTATTTCCAGAATATTCCGGTACCATTGCTACATCAAATTATCTTGTTAAACTGTTTCTATCGGTAAGATCATTCCTAGAAATATATCAATTGAGTCACTGTTAATTCTTGCATTGCCACTTGTTTTGTATGAATCTCACTAAGTCATCAAAGACTTATTCCTTGTTTTTCCTGTCTGTCCATTCCTCAGGATAAGAGCGACGTTGCAGCATGGATCACATGAATATTCTTGCCAATCTTGCCTTTTTGAATGTTAGTATAATTGAAATATTTATCAGCAGAGCATAATTATCAAAGTTATCAGCATATTTGTATTTTCAAGACTTCCGTTTTGTACATTAAAAGTTTTTTTTATCAAAATGTGTATGGTTGATCCTGGACAATGACACCCTTTCCTACGAGAGGTGTTTTAGTCTGAGCTGGGTAAAGTGTCTGGCCAACACCGAACCAACTTAGATTGGAACACTATTCATGGGGCGCGGTCGTCAAAGTAGGCTTCTGAGGTTTAGGCTCATCAGGCACATAGGCTGCACAGGGCCATTTACTGCATTAGCAGAATGATTTAGGTTTGCAGACCCCTTTCCTTTTGGTCCATCCCAACCTCGAAGATAACCATAAATCTGAAAACACTTGTCCACTGTGTGGCAATAGTTTCCACAGTGAGTACATTTTAGTTTCTTCATGTCCTTAGAGTTGGTCTTAGAATTGTTATACCCCTGACTATTCTAATAACCTTGATTAGTCTGATTAGAGTAGCAGTTCATGTGCTATTGATCTCGAGGTGTCCTCTGTCTAGTAAACATTGATTTTCTTGTAATAACGTGGTAGACAACTCCATTTGATTTTCTTCTTGCAATAACGTGGAATAAAGTTTTGACATGGGATGCAAGGGAGTAAGCAACAAGACCTGACTTCTAACAACACTATAAGATTCATTTGGACCAACCAAGAACTTCAATACAAATTATAGGGGTGGTAAAAAGAATCCAGATCCACATATCTGATTGGATCCGATCCGGATTTTCAGGATCTGGTCCCTTTTGGATCCATACGGTTCCAGATCGGATCTGAATCCACTGGATTGAATGTGGATCTGGATCCGTTCGGATCCAACCTTGGATCCGCATGAATCCAGGCAGATCATCTAATTTGATTCACTCGGATCCGTGTAAATCCGAGTTTGGATCTGCAATGATTCATCAGTGGATCCACTCATATCTGCCCCACTTAAAGCACTGGATCTAAATTCTAAAAACCCTAATCGACCACTTAATCAAATCTCCAAAGCTCATACTCAAGACTCAAGAGTCAAGTCTCAAATCAAAAACCCTAATCGACCACCACCACCACCTCCCTAATCGACGCCACCACGCGCCGCCGCATCCCTCTCTCCCACCACCCCTATCTCGTTAGAACCCTCGTCTCTAACCTTCGCCTCTCGATTCTTCAACGATGTCGTTTCTCGAACCCGGATCTTCCAGCACCCGCCGTCTCAGAAGCCCGACGCCACCTATACCGACTTCCGCCGCAGATCGGACCCGCCCGATCCGCTCAAACCGCCGACGGGTTGTAGGGTGTTTTCGGCTCTGACGGGCGAGATTTTGTCCAGTAACTCTCAGTCGCCCGTTGTTATTTGTTCGTTCGTTCGTTCGTTCGTTCGTTCTGTTGTAGTTTGAAACAAAAAAGTGTTTGTTGTGTTGGCATTTGAAACAAGATCAGGAACAGTATTGTTGTGTCGCCCTACAAAAAGGTGTTTGTTGTGTTCACCTCTGTGTTGTGATTGTATGATTCAGTATTGTGTGTCTGGTGTTTCATAAATTACTAATAAGTTGTTTTCTGGAACGATGCAGTTGTAATCTATCAACTAATAAGTTGTGTTTCATAAATTACTACTGTAATCTGACACCGAATATTCACAGATTATCCTCTTTTATAAATAGGCACTCAAGGTGATCTTTGGAAAGGAGTGTGCTGATCTTTGACCCGGGATTGCAAGTGCTGCCAATGCTATAGTTTAGAATTCGGAAAAAAAAACTTGAGGTGTTGACATTTTGTGCTTGTTTCTGATAAGTTCTGGACATGAAAGTTGTGATTGATTGTGGAACTTCAGTAGAAGTTGAGAGTTATTAACTAAAGTTGCGTATTTACTAGTTTGAGAAATGAAGTAGCGTTTATGTGTTTGTTGCATCTCTGTTTACAATTTTTGATTCGATTGGTTTTTATTTGTTGGTAGCTCTACTTGTGTATTTACTGGATGCCTGGATAGAGATTCTGGGTTTTGGTTGTTTTAGTTAATAATTGTGTTGTCAGCGTACCTGGCAGTTTATTGTAACTATGTTAATAATAATTAATTAATTACTGCTGAACTTGTGTAGTTACGTTATCTCGCTGCTTGTAGTTGCCATATATTATTTGCGGGCATTTTGTTTTCATTTTTCATCTAAATGCTGTTTAATCTTCTGGAACCCAATAGTCTTGTTCTTGGCTGATGAGTGCCAAAAGTGCTAACATGCTTTTAAGAGGTCGTGATATTAGAACTATGATTTTCATCTAATGGAGTTGTTAGAATGCTAGGTAGTCGTCTGGGTCTGCTTCAACCTCGTGCTGATTGTGACTTCATGAGATATTCGTCTTGTTTATTTATTTATTTTTTATAAGAAGATATAGTCATATAGCATTAATAGAAAGAAAAAAAACAAGAAGATTAAGACAAGACCTCAAAGATAAGCAAATGATTCACTGCAACTCTACAAGTCTGCAACATTCAACAAACCCCCAAATCTAGGCACTCGGATCTGCTCGGATCCACTTGGATCTGCCTATGAATCTATGTGGATCTGGTCTTGGATCTGCATGGATCTACCTATGGATCTATTCAAACCAGGCCATGGATCCGTGAGAATCCACCTTTAGATCTATATGGATCTAATTTTTGGATCTGAAGTTACAAGCAATGGATCCATGGATCCTCATGGATCCGGATCCGGATCCGATCCGATCCGGTTCAGTAGAAAATCCAATATAAATGGATCTTATTTGGACCGGATTTTATTGGGCTGGATTTTATTGGGTTGGACCAGGATTGGATTGTACTGACCCATTTGCCACCCCTAACAAATTATATCATTGAAGATCAACCATAGTTTTGTTGACTCCAAAAGTACACAATCCATAAAATAGGCCACAATATGCATTTGATTCACAAACTCATCCCATAATGAAAGAAAGGCATTAGAGTAATTTGTGACAAAAATACTTCCCCGAGACATGGTGGATAGTGATTTTTGTTGTTGGTAAAATCTTGATCCATCAACTCTAGCATATCTAGTCTTTAACTCCTCCCACAACTCCAGGGCATATTCAAAATACAACAAACTTTTTGTGCAGATCTTCAGAGATAAAATTCATTAACCAAGAAAGTACAAGATGGTTGGCTCTAGTACAACAAGTTTCATTAACAACGCCACTCGGATCTGGTTTTGGCAAAGTATCATCAATGAACCTAATCTTGTTTTTGATGTTGAGTGTCGTAGTGATCCCTTCAGTCCATGACATGTAGTTTGCACCATTGAGTTGTTCACACACAATTGATGCACCAGTAAAATCATTAGTTCTCAAGTAATAGACAGAACTGGAATCTTCACTTGGGTTCTTGGTACTAATAGTAGTTGACAAGGTTGATGGTGAAGTCATTTCGATTGATTTTCAAAAAGAGAAGAACAGTAAAATTGATCGAACAGATAACAATCCAAAGATGGATGAAGATGGGTTAGATTGCAGTGGAATTAGGATTAAAAAAAACCAGCGAATGATACTATATTAACATTCATAATATGTTTGACAGTTCATCGAAGACTCAAATAGCAGAATTGAAGAAGAGGGAAAAATTATGATTGATGATGATTAGAATTAAAAGATTGAACTTTGATCTTGAATGTGTTACAACGATGAATGACAACTTGATGAAAGAAAAGTAACTCCTACACGCCTTATATAATTGTTGAAAATCGAGTAACTAACTTGTTGTTAAGCCGATCATAACAACATACTATAATTGCAAAAAATCCTAACTATTATAAAAGAATTATGAAAGTTTACTAAATATGAAAAGTTTCTAGATAAACTATATATAGATTGAATTATTTTATATAAGCTAAAACAATGTAAATTGCTAAAAATTAAAGATAAAGAAGTACATTTGTAAATTGTAAGTTAAAGAAAAAAAATGACAAAAACTGCAACAAGACTGAGTACCATGTGAGGATAAGAATTTATTTTGAAGTTTTTAAAAATAAAACTATTGCGACCATCACAAAATTCAGGATTAATTTTATGATTTGTACTCAGCTCCTCACTTACGGTGCGTTTGGAACCCCCATGAAGCCAACACTTTTATTATTTACTATGGTGGTTGTCTTGACATTAAATAATTAGAGCGAAGGAGGTGAGATAATTTATATGCACAAAAGAACAATCCTGACCCACTTTTACCCACTTATACGGGGCTCCTATTACAATCCATAGTCCATCCAAACCTCATATTAGCCCACAAGGTCACACTAAATAATTATTAATAAGGCCTCTTAAGGCCATCCAAATGCGCCTTATTGTTGTAAAGTGGACCCTTCTGATATAGTGTAAAACATGAAAATAATTGAAAGACGGAAAAATAAACGACTCATTGATTTTACGTGGAACATCCCAAATTACTTTAGAGTGAAAACCACGGGCAAGGTAGAAGAACTTCACTATAAGTGTAAAATAGAAATTACAACTCTATGACTTTTACTGTAATAAAGTCGCACAAACTCTCTATTTTTATCTCACAATTACAACACTCTAAATCACTCTTCATATTAATTATTTGCTAATTATATATAAGAGAAATAATGATATTGTTTAGGGACGATTCGATTGCTGCAATTCCCTCCTCTATTATAGCAAGAAGCTTGGAGACACAATTGTATCAATACCGCGTAGCAAGGCAGGAGAACATGGCATGAATGATTGTTTATTCAATTTGATGTGTTAATCAATCCCTCCACATGCACCGATCACCTTTGCCCATCTCTTCACAAACACACATGGACTTTTAGTGCATAACCCATGTGCTGCCAACATTCTCCCACTTGAAGATTTGATTAGGCTAATCAAATCTTCACACAATTCTTTCTACCTAGCCTTTCATGTTGCTTATGTCTCCACCAGACCGCACGAGGACCAACACTGAACAAATTTGTCAGTATTAACACTCTTCGTCAAAAATCAGCTATGTGATCTTTCGTGTGAATCTTCTGCACATTCACCGTACCCTCCTCGACGTTCTCACGAACAAAGTGATATTGCACCCGAATATTCTTTGTCTTGGAATGAAATGCTGGATTCCTTGCAAGATGCAACGCACTCTGACTATCACAAAATAGAGAAATGCTCTCTAGTTTGTGCCCGAGTTCCTCCATAACCATTTTCAACCAAATCGCCTATTTACTGGCCTGCGTAGCTGCTACGTACTCAAACCCTGTTGTTGATGTCGCAACAACTGACTGTAGCTTTGAAACCCAACTTACTGCACCTCCAACAAGAGTAAACACATATCTTGTCGTGGACTTGCTTTTGTCAAGATCACCTGCATAGCCCAAATCAACATAACCCTTGACTGTAAAACTCGATCATCCGTAACATAATGCAACATTTGAGGTTCTCTGAATGTATCTCAGAACCCTCTTTACTCTACTCTGATGCTCTCTACCAGGATCCGCCATGTATTGACTAACCACTCCCACGGCATGTGCAATGTCTGGTCCAGTACAGATCATAGCAAACATTAAGCTTCCCACTGTTGATGCATACGATATTCGAGACATCTCCCTCCTATATTCTTCACTGTTAGGACACATACTTAAGGATAACTTGAAATGAAGAGGGGTAGAGATTGGCTTACAATTTTGCATACTAAACCGCCGCAAAATCTTCAACAGATAGTTCCTCTGAGAAAGACAAATCTTCCTACTATTTCTATCTCGGTGGTTTTGCATCCCTATAATCTTGTTTGCTGGTCCTAAGTCTTTCATTTCAAATTTCCTAGCCAGTTCAGCCTTCAGGTCTTCAATACGAGCTTTGTTGGGGCCTAAAACTAACATGTCGTCAACATACAACAGCAAATAACAAAGTCATCACCAGATCTCTTGAAATATGCACAAGGATCTGCATTCAGTCTGTTTTATCCAAAGCTCATTATGAATGAATCAAATCTTTTATACCAACACCTCGGCGCCTGTTTGAGACCCTATAAAGATTTGGTCAACCTGCAAACCAAGTTCTCTTTTCCTTCTTCAATAAATCCTTTCGGTTGGAGCATATAAATCTCTTCTTCAAGATCACCATGAAGAAAAGCCGTCTTTACATCTAACTGTTCAAGATGTAATCAAATGTAAGGCACATCACCAAAACCACCCGCACAATTGTCATTCGAACCACCGGAGAAAATATTTTGTTGAAATAAATCCCCTTCTTTTGAGCATATCCTTTCACCACCAATCGTTCACGATACCTCTCTACTTGGTCATCACCGTTACGATTTTGTACACTCATTTTTTGCCAATGGGTTTCCTCCCTTGTGGTAGAGACACTAGTTTCCATGTCTTATTCTTATGGAGTGATTCAATTTCCTCTTGCATTGCTGCCATCCACTGAGCTGCATCTGAACTACTCATTGGTTCCTGGAGAGTTGATGGCTCCCTGTCCTCAGTTAAAACACAATATGCAACATTGTTCTCCATAGAAAAGTCTAAGTGCCAGCCTGGTGGTCTCTTGACACGTGTCGATCGACGTATCCCTGAGACTTCAGACTCCATTGTCTCCTCAGGTTCATGCTCTGGTTCAGCAGGACCCTCCTGCTCAGTATCCTTTTCGACTACCACTATCGTAGTTTCTTGATCTTCACTTGCACTGCTATCATTTCCTTTATTATCTTCCGTGAAAATAACATCCCTGCTTACAACGATCTTATGGGCAGTGGGGGTCCCACAAGTGATACCCCTTCACTCATTTAGCATACCCTAAGAACAAACACGTCATGGATTGGGTCTAGCTTTGTTTTCTATTGAGTATTGAACATAACATAAGCGGGACTCCCAAATACATAGATATTAGAATAATCAACTGGTTTACCTGTCCGCACCTCCATCGGGGTTGTCAGTCCCAGTGCTGTTAACGGAGACCAGTTCACCATATAACAGGCAGTATTGATTGCTTCTGCACAGAACGAAGTTTCTAAGCCTGCAGCCTGCATCATGGCTCTTGTTTTATCCAACAAGGTCTTGTTCATCCGCTCTGCTACTCTATTCTGCTGCGGAGTGTACGCCGTCGTAAACTACCTCTTAATCCCAGCATCGAAGTTTTCAAACTCTTTGCCAGTATATTCCTCTCAATTGTCAGATCTCAGGCACTTGATCTTTTTCCCAGATTCAAGCTCCACCAGTGCTTTGTACGTCTTGAACACCGAGAACACCTCTGCCTTACTCTCGATCATGTACACCTAACATCTTCTGGCATAATCATATATAAAAGACACAAAATACTTTGCACCTCCCAGGGATAGTACTGGTGCTTGCCACACGTCACAGTAATCAATTTTAGAATGACTTCACTTTGAGAATCTGAACTACGAAACTTTATATGATGTTGCTTGCCAACAACACAATGGTCACAAAAAGATAAAGATACCTTTGTGAGGCCAAAAAGTAGTTTCTTCTATGCGAAAACCTTCATGCCTTGTTCCTACATATGCCCGAGCCGCTGATGTCAAATCATTGATGATTTCTCAATTGACTCGGATGAAGCCACTGACGCTTCTCGCACTTGTAGAGCCCTCCCCTGTACCATGTATAAGTTTTCGGTAATCTTGTCCGCCTTCATCAGTACAAGCGCACCCTTTTTAACTTTCATGATCTTCTTTAGCGACCCAATCTCACAACCAAGATCATCCAGTTGTCCATAAGACAACAAATTCTTGCATAATCCCTCCACGTGTTGGACATCTCGAATGGTCCGAACAATCCCGTCATGCATCTCCAACTTGATTGTACTGATGGCAACAACTTTCCTGAGTGTGTGTACAATTTCCGTTTAAGGAAAATTTTGTTGTGTAGGGACTTCGCCTCCTACAGCTTGTTGAGATGATCCCATATCTCCTTAGCTGTCCTCTTCTCCTCAATGCTTGACAACACGCCATCATCTAATGCCAGGTGAATATTTGCAATAGCGTTGCCGTCCATCTCGTTCCACTTCGTATCATCTGTGATTTTCACCGGCCTGTCGCCGATCGTCACAAGACACCCATCTTTTCACAAGATGGCTTTAATCTCCAGCTTCCACAACGAGAAATTACTCCCATTGAATTTCTCGATCTCGAATTTCGCCGTTATTGCTTCTATCACGTACCACCGTCATTGAAAAATAATTTCAGTACGACACCCACAGATATCACCGAGACCACATATATGAACCGAGGTTGTGATACCACTTGTTGTAAAGTAGACCTTTCTGATAGAGAGTAAAACACGACAATAATTGAAAGACGGAAAAATAAACGACTCACAGATTTTAGGTGGAAAACCCCAAATTACTTTAGGGTGAAAAACCACAAGCAAGGTAGAAGAACTTCACTATGAGTGTAAAATATGAATTACAACTCTCCGACTTTTACCGTAGTAAAGTCGCACAAACCCTCTATTTTTACCTCACAATTACAACACTCTAAACCACTCTTTATATTAATTATTTGCTAATTATATATAAGAGAAAGAATGATATTGTTTTGGGATGATTCGATTGCTGCAATTCAATCCTCTGTTTATAGCAAGAAGCTTGGAGACACAATTGCATCGATCAATACCACGTAGCAAGGTTGGAAAACATGGCATGAATGATTTTTTATTCAACTTGATGCGTTAATCAATCCCTCCACATGCACCGATCACATTTGCCCATCTCTTCACATGCACACACTTGCACTTTTAGTACATAAACCCATGTGCTGCCAACACTTAAGGCCTCTTAATTAAGGCCATCCAAACGCGGCTTAAGGCATCTTAAGGCCATCCAAACGCTCTTTATATATATTATTTGAAGTTGATAAAAACCTTTAAATCTTGATAGAGGGCGAGTTAATGATTGGTTCTTCCATATTCTCTTAGGACTCGTGTACTTCTCCATCTGTCTTGCGCAGAAAGTTGGCCTGATAATTGTTCCAATTCTTACTAACTTTTTGACTGTCGTAGCTATGTATAAGGCAGCCATTAAATTTACAAAATCTTTTATTTACTTAAAATAATAGTTAACTAGTAGTTTGTTAGTACCGATGAGTTAGAGTACTCGAGCTCGAAAATAAATATACTTGATTACAAAATGTCAGTAGAAGTTCATTCTATCTCAATAGAATCTAACTTCATATCACTTATAGCGTGCAACTTTATGGCAAATCTCTTCAACAAAACAAAAAAGGAAGATAGCTATCTAACGCATGTTCCTTATCATTACTGACTAAAAAGCATTTTTTCTTTCTATTTAAAAAAAGAGACTGAAAAGCATTTTTATATAGGCAGCAGGGCTACTGGTTAAATGTACAATTTGACAATTTCTCATGCTCTAATTTTTATTTTTTTATGAAGGTTAATTCCTTTCTTCGAGTTGAGGGTTTTGAAGCAAATATTATAATTAATGCAGATAAATATGATTGGAAATTTGGAATCATACGTAATCTCAGACAATTATTGGCTGTCTCCATATCTTTTTTTGTTAGTTTGTTTGTTTTGATGATAAAACTAACTGTCTCCATATCTTATATCTGAATATATAGATAACGGCTGATGTATTATTCAACAGATCATACATACTATGAAAGTGGCACATGCATATTATATATATAGTTAGAAAGAGTATAAATAAGAAAATCATGTTCAAATGATAAGAAATAGCAGTAAGCAAAAATAATCCCAATATGATTATTAGAAAATGAAGCTCATTTGTGAGCTCAATGACAATATAATGCTTGCGGCAAATTTGAGAAGAAATGAGAAATATACCGAGAAGGAAATGATAATTATATAACAATAAAGTAATCTTTCGTTCTCAGGATTTAATTAAGGCGGACATGTTAAAACTGCCAATTATCTTTCGCCAACTTTACTTTTTGCCCTTTATCTTTTTAAGCTGCCGAAAATGCCCACTAACTTTGCCAAAAATGCCCGAAACACTATTTGACGCTTAGTGGCAGCCCTGTCATCAAATTTTGGCATATGTGGCCAAAATGTGGCTGCCATGTCATAAAATGTATAATTATTAATTATCTTTATTATATAAATTATAAAAACTCATTTATAATTCTATTAAAATTTAAGATTTTTAATAACTAACTTGTTTTAAAAAAATAGAAAAATAAAAAAGTTAAAACCTTTATAATTAACTTTATTATTTAAGTTTTAAAAACTTACTTTATAATATATTATTTTAATATAATAAACTTTATCTATTTAAATAATAAAAACTTTATATATAAATCTAATTTCAACTACTTAATCTTTTAACAATTAAAAAACTTAAAAAAAAAAGGAAAAAGTCGTCACTTCCAACCCCCCCCCCCCCCACCCAATCTCGCCGGCACCCCCACCCCCAGCCCACCACTACCTCCACTGTACACCCGTACTTCGTGTACAAATCTACCGTCGCCACCAGTACCAACCCCAAGCAGCTATTTGGTTTCGCGATATTCGCCACGCGCAGATCCACTCGACGTACGTCGCCGTGGAGAAATTAGGGTTTCGAAATTTTAAAATAGAATTACAGGTGCTGGAGACGGGGTGGCCGTCGAAGGGGGATGAAGGTGATGGATTCGGGGAAGGGGACGCCGATGAGGTCGGATTCGAATCTGTATATTTTTGCGCTGTTTAATCGTGCGGCGGCGGTGCATTGGAGGTGGTGGTGGGCTGGGGGTGGGTGGGTTGGAAGTGACGACTTTTTCTTTTTCTTTTTTGTTTTCTGTTTTTTTAAAAAAAGTTTTTTAATTGTTAAAAAATTAAGTAATTAAAAGTTTTTTTATTGTTAAAAAGGTTTTTCATTTTTCTGTTATATTCCAGGTGTAATAAGAAAAAAAGCCACGTGGGATGCGACTTTGCAACGTCAGACACGATTTTATGAGTTGGCAGCGAAACAGTAGATCGGGCATTTTTGGCAAAGTTAGCGGGCATTTTCGACAACTTAAAAGATAAAGGGCAAAAAGTAAAGTTGGCGAAAGATAATGGGCATTTTTGATATTTCTGCCTTTAATTAACTAGATAATTACATTATGATCTATTAAATAAGCAAAAATCGCATTATTATTTGTAATAAGAGCTAGGGGAAGGTGTAGAATTGTCTTCTCGTCTACAAACTCTCTTCTTATGCATAAAAAACTAACAATATTTTGTAACACCTGACTCATGAATTTACTATAGAATTGAATTAAGTTGTGGGTGACTATGTTTCATTTTTGCTTATCATGTATATATAGTCGTATCTAAAAGTTCAAAGGTACATAGCATTTATTAATTTTCAATATAGATGGACATGAGTAGGTCTTCTACAAGAAAAGAAAAGTACTAGAAGTTTGTACACTACTACTATTTGGTAGTCCATATGAATTTGTGGTATTATTTATGGTGAAGGGCGGATTAAATCGTATGTTCCATAGGCATTAAGTGGGGGTGGTGTACCTTTCATTGGAAAAAAACAAGTATGAGGAGGGGCTGTAGGTGAAGTAACTGGTGATAAACTATGAGTGGAAGATGTATATATATGTGTGTGTATATACATGTATATATATTATATTATAAAATAATTTGCGGGAGTTATGATACTTTTTTTCATCTTTTTGCAGGAAAGGGTGGTCTGAGTAGACATTTGCAAGCCTTCAGATTATAGATATGTGGCTGGACTTCAGAGGAAGGGAGAGGAGCGGACTATCATTTTCATTTCATTTCATATCTGCTACAGACAATATTTGACATGAATAGAAACTTTCATGGACCCTACCCTAATCTATTGCTTCTAAGAATGTCACCAACACTACAAATATATTAACATATAACAATTAATAGAACTATTATGTTTAACAAATGACAACGTTGCTTAATCTGTCTAGAATCAATAATCCTTGTTACCCTTGTACATAGTGCCCTAATCGATTAAAAGGCTGAAATTCTCTCAAATTTATCAGCAACTTAGTGAGATATATATATGTGTGTGTGCGCGTGCATTTTAAGTATGTTCTTGCCAAGTCATGTTTATTTAGTCTTGTTAATTTGTTTGGCAGATGAGGTTTGTATGCTGTTGCATCAACCTAGAACCGGTTTGTAATTTTGTATGCACTCAAAGGATACATAGCTAGTGTAATTACGAGTTACTACGCCACAAGAAAAAAAGGGTAAAATGATCAAATTATTTATATCTTATACGCTTTTTGCAGTGTTCTGTAATGTTTAAAGAAAAAATCCAATATGCTCTATCACCTTTTCTAATCACTACAAAGTACCTCCATTCAACTTTTAGACAAGATATTTTTACTGTGAGATTTTGTTCTCATTGGATATTAAGTGTATAAATGGGGTGCAGTGGAGTTCAACATGTTATATATACATATGCGTATCCCTAATCATCCCTAGCTATATATATAATGAGCATGATGATGTGCGCTATTATTTCGTGGAAAGTTGCGTATCAATGCACCGTCTCATCAAATGCTTTTTTATCCTAATCATGGGAATGAATCCTTTTACATTTCTTCTTATTCTATGTCTATGTAATATAATGTTTATCGTGGAAATTAATTAAGTCATTAATTTTTTTTTTAATCCACACAAAAGCGAATATTATTAAAATAAAAAGAAAAGATGGAGTATAAGAAATACTCCCGAGAGTTCAAAAACAGGAAATTACAATGAGCAACTTAAAGGAGAACAATCTCAATCCGAAAATGAGAAAGCAAAAAAAAGGTGCTTTCCTTTTAGTCCAAATCGAAGTACTAGCCTTGATCAAGAGTTAACATGAAAGCTAAAAGCGTAACTAAAGCTTTTGGGTAATCACAATATTTTTTGATAAAAAAACTATATTATTAATCTTGTTAGACTAATATTGTAACGGGATATTTAAGTGCAATTGCAAGACTAATATGGTATTTATGAATGTAACGGGATATATTTAAATGCAACTGCAACAATTGGATAAATCTGTTTTTTAGGTGTCGCTCAAACTTCCCAATATACGGGTGTTAAATATATAATTCTTAAAGATTACAAGCGATAGCAACTAAAATTGCTATGAAGAAAACGTTCTTCTATAAACTATATAAGGAGAGGTCAGAGGATGCAAAACAAAACGCAAGAAGTGAACGAAGAGAACAACAACTAGTTTTGGTTCGGCAGCACGATGTAACGATTACGAATGTAAAGGGGGTAAGATGAAGATTTTCATATATATGTAAATTCCAAAAGGGAGTAAACTTTTGGAGCTTTAATGGATTAGCTAACGAAGCAAATGAATAAGCTCATTTTGTATATAGATTCTTATGTTATTATTATACAAATGAAGAACACAAAATTCTTGAGTCCGGAATTTTCGGGTCCGACAACCGTGGACCCTGCCATTCATGAGATATTCGGTTGTGATTATTTAAACATAATTCAGACTCCGAGCAATAGATGATCTTGCTTGAGCAATATATATATACAGAAAATTTGAATAATTAACGCCGCTAATCTAATTAATTGGTGAAATTATGAAACTCAATATTTGAGAAGGCCTAAGGTTATGAAAGTTATTTGTGAAAATCTTATTAATTTCTCTCTAGTTAAAAGCAGTGTTATTAAAACAGGACCGGACCATTCGATCGAACCGATTTAACCGGTGGCCGACAGCTTGGTCGGTCTGGTTGAGTTCCAGAACCGATTGCTTTAAGAACCGGTCAAACTCGATAAGAACCGGTCAAGAATCGGGAATCGGTGACTCGGTTTGGTAATGGTTGAACCGATTTGTATATTACTTTATAAAAATTTAATTTTTCATGGGAGTAGAATTGAATCCTAGACGTCTAAGTAAATATTAGATACTTTAGCCAATTGATCTAAATAGAATTGGTAGTCTCCACCCTTATTAATATATATATATATATATATCTATAATACATAGCTAAAATATACCTTTCTTATATAAAATAAATATATTATGTTATCATTTTTATAACTTAGTAGTATTATATTATAAAGCATATTTGTTATGTGATTTTCTTCTATATAGTAGATGTTCTTAGACTAGTATTATTTTTTCCGAACACTTAAACAATTAAAATTCATGAAATATTATGCATATTTGTTTAAACTTAAACCACTACATGCGTAGTTTAATCTTTTAATTATTATATGTTAATCAAATACTCTAATTTAATTTTCCTTATTTTTGAATTAATTAAATGAATTAAATCATGCATTTTATGATTAGAAACATATCAATTAAAAGTGAAGAAACAAATTTATAAATTCTCGTTTCCTAAAATTGATACTAACAAAATTATGTAGCAAGATATATTTTATATATATATTTATGATTTTTATAATATATTGTGTCATACCGGGGGACCAGTGGTTCGACCGATTCGAACCAGTAAAACCAGTAACCAATGAAGTTACCGAGTCGACGTTCGATCTAGTTTTGAAAACACTGGTTAAAAGTTAATCGCTTCTTGTTCAAAAGAGCGTGAGTTAGCGACAATTTATAGGTTTCGTCATTATCAAAATTCATGTGTATTTAGTTAACACAAGTCATTAAAATGTATCATTATATTTGTACCAAATAATGTTTCACTTTCATCTCTTACTGAAGTGTCACTTTCTTCGATGTCCCACATTTCATTAATTCATATTTATCCACATTTACTAAATGTCTATATAATCTTCACATAACTTGAGCCTGAAAAAACTCCTTTGATAATGTTTGATGTTGAAAAAGGATAAATTATGAGGTCCAATTAAGCGTACGTGTCGCATATGAAAAAGAAAAGAGTTTTGTCAGCCACTGCGACACTCTTCATCACATTATTCTTTTCATAAAGATCTAGACAACCTAAGAGGATACACAAAATATATATAAAATCTACAAGTTCACTGCACAAAATTATTCTATCCAGCCTTTACCAGTTGACCGAAAAGAACAAGCACCCTTTCAAGCAGCTTTTTTGTTTTTATATATCGACTTAAGTACAATAAGTTTACCAGTGTAATCACTAATTGGCAAATAACCACTTAAGGGATATTTAGGGATTGGCCCAATATTATGTATTGGATCGGCCTAGCAACACCGACCTGCTGAATAGTACATCGAACATGCATTGTTCGATGTTGAATGCGCATCGAACACAACATGTTCGATGCGGAATGAGCATCGAATCGCTTCGGATTGATGCACTTTCCCCAACTACCAATGGGTCCCGCGGGACGGTGGTTATATATACCCCGTCCCCTGACAATCTGAGCATGTATTCAAAACTCATTCAAACTTACCTAACATCGAACTCCGAACATTCGATATGTCCTTAGATCAAACTCAGAGCATTCGATACAGCACCATATTGAATACCTTGCATTCGACACTCAACACCACATCGAATCAGGCCAATTTGATACACTCCAGTTTGACACAGGACCACTACAGTATATTCAGTATCGAACGACCATGGTTCGATATGCCTATATCGAACGCAACCGATTCGAAACACAATTTTGACTTTGTAATTTAATTGTTTTACCTAGTAAGCTTGTATTAGGTGTTCTGACCAAGTTAGTCTGATTATTAATTGATTAGCATTATTTTGGCTATTTGTACTCTAATTATAACGTTTTACGGTGTTTTGTTACTTGGACGAAATAATACCAAAATATTGGCGTCGTCTGTGGGAACACCATATTTTACTAGTTTATTAGACATGACTTCTTGAATTACCCGATTTCGCAGTAGAGCTGCAGAGGGCCAAAATGAAGAGGCCGAGCGGGCGACCCCTAACCAGACCATCCCAAACAACGCGAGACCATCAACAATACCCATTGGGGTGCAAACGCCCGCAAGGCAAGAAATGCCGAAGACCCAAGCCGAGGAGTCACCGAGAGCTGAAGCACGTGTAACTGAGGTGACGATAACTACTGTTTCGATCCCGAATAACTTGAAAAATGAAATCATGGCAATGGTTAAAGCCGCACTGGCAGAAGTGCTGACCCCCGCGCTGCCCGTGCACACACCGCCTCATGTCGGGCATGCAGAGGCCGTAAGGGAACAAGGTTCCACGGCCAGGGGCTCCGAGAGGAGCGGACAAGGAGAAGTTACGATAGCACGACAGAAGGAGCAAACTTGCATCAGAAGAACATCAGAACAAAGAAAAGTCGGTCGACGATGACCAGAGAGGAAGGCCGAAGTCAATCGAGGTGCAATCGAGAAGGCACCACGAGACAAGAAGAAAAGAAAATGGAAGAAATCAAAAGGATGAACCGAGAAGGAGAGAGGATAAAGACGACAGAAGACGTGCGGAGATTCATGACTCCAGAAGGGAACATAATGAAATGACAAGGAAATTGGAGAGGCTTGAGAGAGAGAAAGCTGCAATTGAAACCCGGATGGGACAAGGAGGCGATGCTCCGAGGAGCAGCCCGTTCTCCGAAGAGATAGAAGCGGAGATCTTAGGACACGGGGAGAAGATCCCTGATCTGAAAACTTACGATGGAAAGTTTGATCCCCACGATCACCTCTTCCATTTGAACGGGAAACTGTCTTTGTATGGATTCAAAGAGAACATACATGCCAGAATATTCGCAACAACCCTATCAGGGGTAGTAATGGACTAGTTTACTCGGATTACTCCAGGATCAATCAAAAGCTACAAACAACTAAGGAAAATGTTTGAAGATCAATTTTCAAGTCAATCTAGATTGGTCTTGGATCACTCCCATTTGTATACCATGAAACAGGAAACCAATGAAAGTCTGAAGGACTTCATGAGACGTTTCAATGCGGAGTTGCTGAGGATAGACATCCCATCTAGAGAGATGATAATGAGTATACTCTTCCGAGCGACCAACAACACAGTCTTTGGCGGGGATTTACTCAGATGCAAACCCACCACTATCGAAGAAATTAACAAGATAGCGCAAGAGGTGGTCCACTTTGAGGAGATGATGGCAACCAAAGTGCCCGTCGTCGTATCCTCAAAAGAGAAGGAACGAGGAAGGGAAGACCAAGACAACAACAATAACAACGACGACAACAAAAACAACAACAACAACAACAACGACAACAACAACAACAACAACAACAACAACAACAACAAAAACAGGAACATCAGGTACCGGGACGCTTTTCCTAAGTGGTACACGCCTCTGAATGCTAACATTATGACAGTATTCGGGACGACAAAAAGAAAAGGATGGTTCAAAGAGCTTATAACCCATTGGGACTCCGAGGCTCGCGTAAGGCCTTCATTACAATGATGAAACCTATGATATGGCCAAATGAATTTGGCATAAGCTATCCTGGCAAAAGATCAATTGACCTCAATAGCATCTTTACATCAACTGGTATCGGGAACCGCAACCCATTCATAAGCTGGCCCACAAACACTGTCAAATGCCTCAGTGGCAGCGTATCCATGCGGTCATTTGGACCATGAATGACTAACTTATACCTATTAGGGATGTTAAATTTATCACGAAGTTGAGAACGACTATGCTGCAAGCGTGACACGTACATATTATATGCCCTCCATGGCACCTCCACTTAATCATCCAACTCACTATTGATGAGCCCAATATCTTCACCGGCCTTGCTAGAGGCACGGTTATCCTCAGACGAATATGTTTGCGAGTCATTCTCTTCACCCCGAGAGAATG
The DNA here is from genome assembly GCA_948329865.1 of Linaria vulgaris. Classification (NCBI taxonomy): domain Eukaryota; kingdom Viridiplantae; phylum Streptophyta; class Magnoliopsida; order Lamiales; family Plantaginaceae; genus Linaria; species Linaria vulgaris. Next base: position 114,939,359 of record OX415250.1, on the reverse strand, counting down.
ACTGTCCAACGGCAACACCGGGACTATTATCCACCGGTGAACCGGCATAATCTATGTCAATAGGCTCCTAGTCGCCTCCTAGAGCCATACCCGAACTCGTGGGAGAACTGGAAGGGCCCACCACAAAGTTCGTTGAACCAGAGCTCGAGCCGCTACTCGATTCGCTCCCAGAAGTTGACTCGGAATTCACCATCTTGGTCCGTAAAAACTGAAATAAAATAAAAAAGAAAAAGCTGACTGCGAGCGAATACGTCACTCTCGGCTCTCGCAACACTAACACGACATATCTAAAACGACTACGTCCTAAGAGATTATAAATCAACCTCACAAGTAAGCAAGTAATAAATTACCTTAATTAACGGTGGAAGAGCAAAAGCGATTATTCGGCCAATTTGCCTGAAAACAGAAAAATCAATATCAGAAATGAGGTGCAAAACCTATAAGTTCGCTAAAAATAGCAGAGTTTTTTCTAAGGCATTAGGTCGAACACTCCCCGTTCGATGCATCAAGCATTGAACAAAAAACGCTCGATGCATCCCGCATCGAACAGTGCCCGTTCGATGTTACTTACCTTTGTGCGTAAGTTGGCCAGAAGAGTAATGAGCTTCGTACCACCCCTTCCCCCTTATATAGGCAGCAAAAAGCCCATCAATCCCATTAGAGAAGTGCATCGAATCGCCATAATTCGACACATAATTCAACATCGAACGCCCCTAGTTTGATCCGCGATGGATTCAGGCAGAATTCGCATCGAACTATCACTGTTCGATGCGGGTGAACACCGAACCCAGCGCGTTCAACTGTAAGCTTAACTTCAATTGGGAGCTTACAAACTAATATAATGAGATCCGCTCAGAAGAAACTTATGATTAAGAATATCTCAAACTAGTACAAAAAACCTACCGAGGTCATACGCAATTGACCGCCTTCAAATCGGGGGCATGATTTTGAACAAAAACGATAGAGTTTCGAAGCTTGGAACTCGATCTCTATTTGAGATCCACTCCCAGCCGGGGGCATCATTTTCAAAATATAAGCATAACGGCCTGCAAATCATGGGTTTATTTTCATAAGTTTGGAAGCCGCTCTCTAATCGACACCGTCTCCCAAAATGGGAGGGACTATGTGATGGGGATATTTTAGGATTAGCACAATATCATGTATTGGGCCAGCCCAGCAGCATCGGCCTTCTGAATAGTACATCGAACATGCACTGTTAAATGTTAAATGTTAAATCTACATCGAATGCAACCTGTTCGTTGCGGAATGAGCATCGAACCGAAGCGGTTCGATGCACTTTCTCTAACTGCCAAAGGGGCCCGCGGGACGGTGGTTATATGTACCCCGTCCACTGACAATCTGAGCACGCATTCAAGACTCATTCAAACGTACCCAACATCGAACTTCGAGCATTCGATACGTCCTTAGATCGAACTCAGAGCATTTAATACAACACCATGTCGAAGACCTTGCATTCGAGAGTCAGCACCACAACGAATCAGGTCAATTCGATACACTCCATTTCGACACATGACCACTATAGTATATTCAGTATCGAACGACCACGGTTCGATACGCCTATATCGAACGCAACCGATTCGATACACAACGTTGACTTTGTAATTTACTTGTTTTACCTAGTAAGCTTGTATTAGGTGTTCCGGACCAAGCTAGTCCGATTATTAATTGATTAGCATTATTTTGACTGTTTGTACTCTAATTATAACGTTTTACGGTATTTTGTTACATGGACAAAATAAAACCAAAATAACCACCATTGTTATTTTTATAAGTAGGTAGCCCCTCGTGAATTGAAGTTAAAAGATTTGGCAAAACAGACACCCCATGACATCATATGTTAAGTTGATGTACCGAGATAAATAATGACTTTTGTGCATTAAATTTTGATATCAAGCGTATTCATCCAACTTAATGTTATAATTATTCTCTTAATTTTTTGATCTTTTCTGGAATTATTGAAAACCATAATAAAAATGATCATACTACCATATATCTTTATGTTGACGTATTGCTTTCTTCCCAAAAGCTTGATATATATATATATAGACATATACATATATATATAAGAAAAACTTAATTTTAATTCTTTATGCATCAAATTATAAGTACGATGAATTCGAAATTAAATTTTGTTATCGATTTCACTACGCGTATCTAGATATATGTTTTAAATAGCTTTTTAAAATCACATGTTAATGTTTTTTTCTCCTTAAAATTACATGGGGATAATTTTGCAATTTACGATTTTTTTTTACTTTACATGTATATAATAATTGATCTGTGAGCCACACCCCACACGGTTGTACTGTGAACATGCAATAATATCCCTAGTACTCTCCACTAAAAAGAGGAGGAGAAGAAATAGCTACAGAAAGATTCTTCCTTATTTTCTTCAATCCATCATCAAGATTTTATTTGAAAACAAAGAAAGTTTCTTCCAAAATATAATAATGGAAGGCGAACCAAATATTGATATTATTTATGATCATTTGCAAATATCTTCATCATTTTCTGCCCCTCATCACACCGAAATGGGGTTTGTTCATCATCAGTTTGAAGATCATCATAACCAAGTCTTGAGCTTTTTAGCGGCGGCACCCTCGCAACAATTGTCACAAAATATCGATGGTGGCAGCGTGCCAGCCTCGAAGGCGATGAACGACGCCACCACGACTAATAATAATGATGCCTTAGGGTTTAATCATAATCATGATGAACTTGGAATTAGACCCTCATGGAATAACAATCAGGTAGTTGGGGTTTGTTTTCTTTGTTTCAATTCCATACTCATTAATTGTTGGATTAAGTTCTGGTTTTATATTATTGTTGCTTCAAATCTAAGGTATAACATATATAAGTATTTTGCTATGTTAGTTGTAACATTTTTATTTTCTTAATTATTTAATTGGTCAGAACTCAGTACTTGTTATAATATAGCAGGTTGGAGCTCTTGATTCTGGCAAGGGTGTCGATGATGAAAATTGCGGAGGTAACACGAACGAGGGTTGCAATTCATGGTACATTACATTTTGGTTCATTGCTTGTTTTTTTCTTAGAAAGAACTAATCTTATTTACTTTATGAGTGTGAAAGCTTTTCTCTTTCTTCTCTCTCTCACACACACAAAGAATTGTAAACATGGACATTGAGGATGGCTCTACTAATGAAACCCTAGAGATCGAGAAACTATTTCTTGCACTAGACTGCCATCATGGCATGTTGCATACAATCGGTAATCGGTGTAAATACATGTTGAGATGGTTCGGGATTTATAAGAAACTTATTACATATGATTTGGAAATTATTTTGATTTGGATATCGTTATTTGATTTTAAAAAGTATATTTAGGAATTTTTTTTTTGGGACATTTCTTCATTTGTGAAAATCTCCGAAGACATGGGTAACTATAAATTTTTTTCTATTTCATTTCCCCTTTTTGCAATAAACCTTATTCACATGACAACTCTTGTCTGAAAAGATCTAGTAAATTACACGGAAAATATCCCATGCACATTATATTTCTTCTTTCTGTATAGTAAGTAGTGCATGTCCATGTTGATCCACATTGTGTGATGAACTAAACTAGTGAAGGCTGAGAAGGACTACGTGTTGCTTCCACTATGAACATATATTTGATTTTGTGCACTAATTCTAAAGTCAAATTTGTATCAGAATATCGCACGTGTGTCATGTGATTCTTTGTGTTATTTCTAATGTTAATAATCATTTCATATTTTTACTAAATCTACGCTAACTAAAATCTGACTCATATATATGTTTGCAGGTGGAGGAGTTCATCCTCAGATAAGAGCAAGATTAAGGTAAGAAGAAAGCTTAGAGAGCCAAGATTTTGTTTTCAGACAAGGAGTGATGTGGATGTACTTGATGATGGTTACAAATGGAGGAAATATGGACAGAAGGTGGTCAAAAACAGCCTTCATCCAAGGTACTCTCTCTACTAATTTACATAAAAAGGAATTGTGTTTAGTCGAGCGCATAATTAATGTTTTGTTTTGGAATACACCTATAAGTTATTAATAATCCCAATTCCCACTATAAGTTTGAAATTTTATATGAGACGAAAATGTTTTATGGTATTAGAGCTCAAATCAAAGAAAAGGTTTTGATTCCAATTTCAACCATCACTCCCTTATCACGAGAAACCAAATAAGAAAATGCTAGTGATGTACAACGTAACAACAAAATTTAAGTCCGCACGTGAGGAAGCACGAATGATCATTTTGTATATGTATGAGCAAATATTGATTAAGTTTACAAACTTGAGCATGGAGATTAATTAAATCACCAACTCGAAAATCAGCTCCATCTAAATTAAAGGAAAAAAAAGGGATTATATGGTTAGCCGGTCAAAAACAAAAAGGGATTATATGGCTGTTTTTCACAACTCAATGGTTGAAGATTTTTATCAGATGATAAAAGAATTAATTGATGTAAATATAAATTAAATAATGGGGGAATTACTTTTTTTGCCCTTTAAATTGGGCTAATTTTGCTTTTTGCCCGTTAACTTTTCCGGTTTCAATTTTGCCCTATAAGTTCAAAAAAAGTTGCAAAAAATGCCTTTTGGGCTATTTATGAGGCCCGGTTACTGTTGGGCTGACGTGGCAGCTGACTGGGACGCCACTGTACTGCCACGTGGAGCCACATAAAATTTTTTTCTGAACGGTGAAATGTCCAAAATACCACCGCCTATCTTCTTCTTCATCATATATATATATATATATATATATATATATATATATATATATATATATATATATATATATATGTGTTAGTGAGGACTGACTCCTTTTTCTTCGGTAGAAACGAGAACATACCCCACCCACACACCGTCGCCGCCACCTCCACCACCACGAATCACTGTCGCTGCCATCTCCACTACCACTAAAATCCTAAGTGTTTTAGCTCTGCACGCGCCACCACCGTCATAACCCCACCCACACTGCCACCGCCACCACCACGAAACACCGTCGCCGCCAAGGCAGAGGATTGGGTAACTCAAGCTGGCTCGCAAACCTTAATAGAGCATCACATCACATCACACGAATCACCCGATCACGGAACTAAACACGAGCTACTACAACAACGTACATGAACACCACAAATGCTACATTTCAAGCAAAATTAAACTTATTGTAACACACAAATGCGCAAGTGCGAAAAGGAGCTGCATAGCACATCAAGCACAACATTTCATCAACGGTGAAAGATCCGTACATTGCAAGAGATCTCTTCGGCTACTACAATAGCTGCTTTCTGTAGATCTGAAAGGTACGAAAGCGGCGAAAATCCCCAACCTTCCCATCCGCCACCACCGCCGGTTTCTGCAACCGTGGAACGTTGCGCCTTCGCCGCGGCTACTTCTTCGGCGCCGAAGTTTTCCTCCGGCATTATTTCTGAGCCGGTAGTTCTCGAATCGTCCACCATTAACGAGCGAAAAATGTGAAGTACTAAATTTGGGGATCTTTCAGTTTATCATCTGCTTTAGGCGTGTTGTTGAAGCTTAATTGAATCCACCAAACGCCGTTGTTTTGGAGTATTGCTTCCATGGCAAACAAAGACGTTTTTTTTGGTTATTTGCGAAATACCCCCTAATCTTTACAAATTTATGTGGCGCCACGTGGCAGTACAGTGGCGTCCCAGTCAGCTGCCACGTCAGCCCAACAGTAACCGTGCCTCAGAAATAGCAACGGGCATTTTTTGCAATTTTTTTTGAACTTATAGGGCAAAATTGAAACCGAAAAAGTTAGCGGGCAAAAGGCAAACTTAGCCCAATTAAAGGGCAAAAAAAGTAATTCCCCTTTAAATAATTATATACACTTGGATTTTCTCTCTCTCTTTTTCAAATTCTTGGGAGCTCCAAAGAAGTAAAAGAATACATTTTGATTCTGTTTATGTAAGAGTAGTAAATTTGAAATTCATTCATTTCTCTTCGAATAAAGGTATCACAAGAAAAGTTATTCATAATCATCATCTCGTTAGTTCTTTTTTATATTATTATTATTATTATCGCCCTTAGCTCAACTTTTGTCATTTCTAAACCTAATTCGGTTGATGTAAGGTGCATTATCACATCGGAAATTAAGTGTAACCTACTTAATATACCAACTAGGTAGATGTTTTATTAATGGATGGCATATGAGGTTTGAAAATAATGTAAACTTCCTTGTGAATGAAGTTTCTCCTACATCGTTTAGAGGATCGATTTTTTTTCCCCTAGAAAATAAAGAAATTTAATGAAAAGGAGCAGAGTACAACACTCAATACATACAAGCCGTTGGTCAATTTGCCCAATCAAAAAAGGAATACAATAACTCTTTGTGACTGAACTTTAACTAAATTCTCAAACTATACCGGCCCGTTTAATAAACTACCCCTAAATGGATAAAAAATTGCATTAGACCCCCAACCTACTAAAATTGTTCCTTGCACCTTTATTCAAAAACTCAATTTGAGCACGTTTGCATTTTTTTCTATTAGATTTGGCCTAGTGCGCAAAACTCCAATTGTAATAGTTTTTTTTTGCTTAATGAACTCCAAAGTCCATAAGTGAGGTGTTTATTGCAACTTTTTGTACGTTTGAGGTCAGTTTATTAAAGGTGGGCGTATCCCAATTTATTGGGATTACATGCTTGGTTGTTGTTGTTGGGGCAGTTTATTAATAGTGGTATAGTTTGGGGTTCGAATTAATGATTTATATCCTTATTAAAAGAATAATAGGAAGAAGTACGGGAATAGAAGAATTAGCTAGGTAGCTTTGGATATGAAAATAACACTTGGCAATCAATTTTGGCAAAACGCATGCAAAGTTGTTCTCACTATATATAGAATTTTATAAAATAAAAATTAAAGGCAACAGATCGGCATAATCCTTTGGGCGCAATATATATATAACTTAGACGTAATTAGATCATCGTGTGCTAGTCTAAAACTGAAATTTATCAATCGAAATACATGTGCAATTTATTAGTCTCATATGACCGGATATTAATGAAATAACCCAAAATGATTTTCGTTTAGATTTTTATATGTTTGAATTTATGAACATAATAATATGCATGGGCTATCAACTAGTATGTATATTCTATTTCATAACAAATCTACGTAAAATCTAAGTTTATCAAGAATTTGCTTGTAATTATCGTGGTTACTTATTATGTTATTCAGTATATCTGTGTATATCACATTCCATTTGCATTCTATTGCTGAGTTTCAACAATATATATTACCAATAGCCAGTTAGCCACAACATAATTTTACTACAATCACAATGTAATGAAATCCCGCATTGGTTAAATTAAAGATGAATCAGTATCATGCTGATTTTCAGACTTTAGCATCGATAGGTGTTATTTATTCATTCCCCAAAATGATTACACAAAATCATATCTTAGGCCTATGGATTTGTATTGTCTCATTTGCTCTTATAAATAGGATCTCTCTTTAGCAAAGATTTTAATTAATAGCTATCATTTTGAGTAAGGACAAACGATTTACCGACTACCATAGATATTTATCTACTCTAGACCTTAATTAGGATGCTAGTATTGTGCACATTAATCGTGGATCGTCTATATATGTCAGTTTGCGTGCAACTTTGTTTTACCATTTGTTGGTCATGTATATCTTACATACTATGATTACGACGCTATAAATACAAACCAATTTCAGTATCATCGACTTTCATGCGAAAACGGCTGCATGGATATTTTTTACTGTTTAGTCTGACAATAGATTTACTGCAAATGAGTCGCATTGTTCACGAATTTTGCATGCATGCTATGGCTGTTATTGTTAAGTATCACACTTTCCCTGTTTATATAGCCCATCCACTATTTGATACACATACGCGGACTATGTACTTGTTTTGTCTCTAATTCTCTGTTGGCAATTGACGAACAAATCTTTCTCGTAGAGCTGATTTTCTAATTGTGGACTAACTATGAATCATTACATGTTGTAACGGTTAGCTAAATATTTGAAACTTGAGATTTTTTCGATGTTTTAATAAATTATAAAAATAGTGATTGTAATGAACGTGTAAAATATGTATTTGTTTGGTTTTCAAAAAGTTAAAATTATAAACAATTTAATACTTTTTGATTTTTGAGCAAGCTTCATGAACTTTTATCCAACGTACAGATTAAACTAACTGAAGGCAGTTTCCCTATTTCTTTTGTGTTTGCAGAAGTTACTACAGATGTACACATAGTAACTGTCGTGTGAAGAAAAGAGTCGAGCGGTTGTCGGAAGACTGCAGGATGGTAATAACAACGTATGAAGGTAGACACAACCACACTCCATGCGACGATTCAAACTCTTCCGAACACGATGGCTTCACCTCATTCTGAAACATTCCCCGATTGCTATCTTATAAAATAGATACTGTGTTCTTCCTATTATTCATATATGAGTGGAGCTTGTGCAGTACCTGGTAGCTGGCTCATCTCAGTTTTTCGAGTTAGTTGGTACTGCTTATGTGTGATTTGCTCAAGATTGCATCATCAGTTCGTGTTGTAGAAAATAGCACTATATGAAACATTATAATTCAATTCTAGTTTAAAATATATCTTTATATTTTGAATCAAGTACCATCAAACTGTTCAGGAAATGTGTGACTATCTATAGGCATGGTACAATATGATGGTCAGTTATCCAATCAAGGCTTAGAGTCAAGAACTTCATCAATCATTCAGCAAGCAGAATTATTATTATTGTTTTTCTTTTTTTCTTTTTTGAAATTCAGCAAGTAGAATTCAAGAGAATTAATCTTAACAAAACATACACGCTTCCAGTCTAACCAGCGTGATACAAGATAATTCATCTCTGAAACCTTAACTTTAAAATATGTTAATATGTCAAACAAATTCAGAACCATATAGTACAATCTCTGTTATAGCTAAGTAAGTCAGAAAGGAACTGCCTCGCTACAAGATATCTTTGTTCAACGAAACCTCAATTGGCTCTTATACTAACTATCTTCATGCAGTAAAACAATACAAGATATGTCCATCTGATTTGCCCTGTTCAACATGATTTTGCAAATTCACAAACTGGCGTAGTCACTGATATTTCATTCACTGAACATGGAACCCGAATAATGATAAAGGTCTCCACAACAAGTACATTATTCAGCAAACCCATTTTTCGTAAAGTTTGAAGCCAGGAACCAACTTTACTTTAGCTGCCAATCTCCAGCTTCAGTCTTCAGTCCCGGTAGCTGGTTTATTTTTAGGCAAAAAGACATATAGCGGTTAAGTTCTGATCGATTTACTAACACAAATGAGTAAACAGGGAGAAACACACTGAATGTGGCATCAATAAGTTCAAGCTGTACGTTAAATAAAGTGCTGCTGATTGGCACTTCAAACCAAAAGCAGAGTATTAACAATTTATATTGGACTAACAGATAATTCCTTCTAAAGTATAGGAAATGGAGAAACTGATTGTGGAAAAGTGAAGCATTGACGTAAAGAATTATATTACTCGAGCTTCTGAATAATCAAAATCGATCTATCAAAGATGAAACTGATATCTCGAGACGAACAAAAAGGTGCTATTGCAAAACATTGAACATGTAACATAATATGTGCAAACAAGCACTCTTCAAATAAGTATATACATCCATCCAACTAACTTATGTAACTACCAGACAATACCAAATGTGTTCCAAACGGCCGCCAAGTCCCTAGCGGAAGTCGATTGTCTTTCAAAAACCCATCCTCTTAGATTCAGAAACTTTCTCGTAAGCGAGGAAACAAGAAAGCCGAACCCCAATAGCTCCTATATTATAGATTCATACCACTCCACTTCAATAATCACCAAATGTCCATAACAGAAGCTCTATACACCAGAACGCCGCCTAATTCTCAACTTACCACGATGAGTCGGAAATACGAACCCCTAACACTACCATTTATACATACAACAATAACACCACCTTTACTGTATATGGATGATCTCTAAATTATACAATTATACAACAATAACACTTTTTTACAACTTCAAGGCACCAAACTAGCAAAAATCACAAAAACCCCCAAAAAACATCACAATTAAAAATTAAAAGCCCTAAATTCGATTTATAACTAACTACCTTTTTTCAACCCAGAAAAACCAAATCCTCGGCACCGGTAACGGTGATTCCGCCGCGCTTAACGGAATCGAAGAACGGGCCCACCATTTTCCGGTAGAAAATTGGTCTCGAGAGCTCCTCTCCTGCGTCGATTCGAACGGCGGAGATTCCGATCTCGTTGAGGCGGTTGGCGATTTTGTGACCGATTATAGAGGACGTTTTAGTGTCCCAATAGATGTGGGCCCGGGGGAAGCGGTTGAGCTTGGCTTTGTATTGAGGCGCGAATTCCTGTTCGGCGGATGAGGCCATGGCGATTATGGATTGGGTGGTTGGTTCGGTTACTTGGGCGATGAATCTACGGCAGGAGAGGACTAAACGGAGTATGTGAGTGGTGGGTGGTGGCGGAGCCGCCATTGTCTCCGGCGGTGGAAAGAGATGTAAATGAGCACGTGAGGTGAATGTTGGGGCGAAATGTAATTATGAGTAAATTTGGGATTGTAAAATTGAAAAATGAACAAATGTCTTACTATAGTTGATATGGATTTTATTAAACTCATAGCAAAACTTTATTATTATTATTATTATTATTATTATTATTATTATTATTATTATTATTATTTTTATTCAAGTATTAAAAATTAGTAATACCCACTACTAAATAACTTTAGAACAAATTAGTTTTTGGATTTGCTAGAATAAAAGTAGACTATACAAATTGTTATTTATAATTCCCTAAATTCTAAGATGTTATAAGACGACTGAGTTGAATAAATGCACAATAAACACAAAGTTTCAATCATAAAAAAATAATTAGTAATATAACTAGTTTACTCATAACACTCTACTAATTGTTAAAATTTGGAAGAGTATTTGCTAATACGAATTACAAACGAAACTTTAGTCAATCTAGTGAATTCTTGAGAAAACTATTTTTTTTTAAAGAAAGTGGAATTTCATCACTATACCCGCTACTGATGACATCCACGTTTGGGACGTGTAGGCCATGATCCCTCGGTATTTTATCAATTATACGTATGGTTAATTTGTCATTTTGTCTTTTTATTTTGATCAACTATACGTCTATACCTTGCGTTTTAGTTTGTTACTTTGTGTTAAATTCATGTTCTGATTTGTTTATGTGATTGATGCAGGGGTATAGTTTAGATTGTTACTTTGTATTTATATTGACTATACATTGCGTTTTAATTTGTTACTTTGTGCTAAATTCATGTTCTCATTTGTTCATGTTATCGATGTACGGAAATGGCTTAGATTGTTACTTTGTGTTTATATAATTGATCGAGAAAGAGAGACAATTTTGGGCAAGTATTTAACAAAGTGAAGAGGAAGTGTTGGCAAAGGCGCGAAGTAAGAGAATGAGTAAATGATTTCTGGTAACTAAAAAGTGAGTTGGAAATGTGTCGTGAGCTAGCAAGATGATTTTGAACTTTTGAAGTAGGGGATTCTAAAGGCATTCTTGTGAATACTGAAAATTAGCAACACATACTAAGCCCTCGCCGAATCGATAACCTAACTAGTATCAAATGAGGGTCCTTTAAGTTGGTGCGTTTCGCCCCCAAAGGTAGTAATGAATGGCAAGGTTATGAAAGAAAGATTTTTGGGAATGTGGAGGAGGTATTGGGTGCCTTTACTTTGACGCCAAACATCTTTTTGGAATATGTTGTCACCGGTAAAAGCTTGACTACGAATTAAAGAGTTCCATGATTTGGAGGGGCCGCAAATCTTATTAGGAATTTCAAGGAAGTTTGGTGAGTATGTTGGTAATGAGGTCGTCGCAAAGACAAGTTTGGGAGGTGATGATGCTATTCTTTTGTTCAAGCTTTATTTTCTTCATATCATCAAGTATAATCTTATCAAGTGGCCTTTTTTTATTTCTCTTCTCGATAACTATATACCATAAGGGGGGGGGGGGGGGGGTCGTGTCTTAGTTGGACTGATTTTAGCTCACTAAATATGTAAATACATATATTTGAGGGTTGGTTCTAAAAAATGATATAGAAAAGAAAATTAGTTTTTCGAAAAGGACAAGAAAATACTTTTAATATTTCATGGCTCACCTACAAAAGTATCCGCTAATAAATATATTATCAAATGCGAGAGGCTCTTCTATTGATTCTAATTTATCCCTTCTAATTAAAGAATATGACAATCACTTCCCTTTAATTAGGTTATGTGATGTATCTTTTCACTAGCATTCCTTAATTGTAGGAACTAATTACATCCTATTCTTGTATCATTTTCTCTGGTTACATCAAAAGGGTAAAAAGCCCTGAAAAGACGACAAAACGTTAACTACTCTGGTATAGACCAAAAGCTAGAACCCCCAACAACATCAAAAATAAGAATATGAAAACCTGATCTCAGGGTGATTGTAAAATTGAACACCATAAGAAACCAACTTATCAACTACTACATTGGTTTTACGGTACTCAAATTTGACAACACAAGATTGAAAATTCGACATGAGTTGTTTATAAAAGTTGATCAAGCTTTTATGCAGGTGAGTATCGGGTACCCGGGTACGTAAGCAATTCAACGATGAATTTGGAGTCGCATGTCAGAATTATGTGGCAAAACTCGTGATGATATGCAGTGGAGAGTCCATTATAAACTCCCCAAAGCTTGGTTGTCGTTCAAAGTGAAACAACTGTTGAAAACTAATTTGCAATACTGTATTAAATTATTATCTAGATTAATCTAGAGGATTCTCAAAGTCAGATGACTTGAAATGGAAGGTCACATAATATAAGTGATTAAGAAATACAACTAATAACCAACACTAATTAATAAGAAATGTGTAGTTATTATGTATTGTTGTGTATTTCAGTTGTGAACAATATAGTATTCCACATTAGTAGGAGATAAGAGTTTTGAACACCTTATTTAGAATTGGACTCTTCAAAAGTTAATTCTAATATTTGTACATTGTGTTGGGCTAGGTCTATTTGGGCTTGATATATATATATATATATATATATATCATAGACTTATAATATAATATATTATAAGTCTATGATAGGCACTTGGACACTTATAATAAAGTTCAAGACTTATACTTATAATAATTTATTTTTGGCTTTTATTTTGTTTTAATTCGATGCAACCCGTAGTATTTCGTCTTTGAGAAGGGCTCTTTCTAAGTAGGAAATGGATTATATAAAGCAATATTTTAGTTACCTGGTCTGCCGAAGACAACTCCTAGAATACCAAAATACTCTGATAGCACTGGCCCTGGTTAAGCTTCGAAGTGAGCGCACTAATAGCAGACTTTAACAGTAATGCCACTCCAATTTATTTTTCAGATTCTGTTATATTTAAAATCTGAATTAATTGGTGAAATGGTGCAAATCTATCATATGGGACACAACCATTATGAATAAATATGTCTGTTCATATATAACTTTTCGTGTTATATAAATATAATGTTACATATTCGTTTTTATTCACTTAGTCATTTTCTGCATCTCATAAATATTCCTAATATCCTTGTTGTATCATTGGAAGCAGATTTTCTTATTATATAGTGAAAATATTGCTTTTAGGAAAGTGTCCAAAGTTCACGCCCTCAAGGAAATTCTCATATATTCAGTTTAATATTATTTTCTGTTTTTCCCATTTCTAACAATCTAAAAGCAATATCTCCAATGGCAACAGAAAAGAAAGCATTCCAGTTTCATGAAAATGAATCCGTTAAACTAGACAGGTTTGATGGAACGAACTATCCCCGCTGGCAGGATCGCATGACTTGGTTCCTGACGTCGCTGAATCTGTACTACATATTGGATCCGAATTTGAAGAATGTTGGAAAACCCAGTGCCGACACCACCGATACAAAAAAAGGCTAAATTAGTCACTGATCAAGCGAAGCGTGATACGGATCAGATGCTATGTAGGGGCTACATTCTGAATTCTCTTACAAGTAAGTTATATGATATTTACAGAAAGTATAAGACACCAAAAGAAGTTTGGCATGCACTTGAAACTAAATACAAAGACTTGAAGAAAGGTACTGATAGGTTCCTTGCTTTAAAGTATTTTGAATTTAGTTTTTTTGATAACATGCCTATAATGGATCAAGTTCGAGAGTTAGAAGTACTTGTCTCTCAAATGAATGAATTGCAAATAAGCATTCCAGATGCACTACAAGTGGGGGCGATATTATCTAAACTTCCCTCAACTTGGAATGACTATAGAAGGAAGATTCTACATTCGGCGAAAACCTTTTCTGTAGAGCAATTCATTACGCACATGCAGATTGAGTGTGAAAATGGTACTAGAAATGAATTACTTATGGGTTCAAAAGTGAACTATGTGTCTGCTGTTCCAAATACTGTAAATTCATCCACTAGTGGAACTCCGAATAATCTGCAACCAAAGAGCAATAACTTCAAGAAGAAGAACAACAACAAAGCCGATAACGTCAAGAAGAATCGCCAGTGTCATCATTGTGGTAAGAAGGGACACTACATCAAAGAGTGCAGATACTGAAACAACATCACTATGAATAATAATGGTGGTTGTTCAAATTTGGGTCAAAACAAAGCAAATGTTGTTGAAACAGAAAACAAAGAGTTTGTGGCAATGATCACATAACTTGACATGACATCTATTGCCGTAACGAAATATTGGTGGTTGGATTTTGGTCCTACCGTTCATGTTTGCAACAAAAAGTCTCTATTCAAGACGTGCAATGAATTGGAGGAACCCGAACAAGTGTTCATGGGAAATCATGTTGTTGCAGAAGTTAAGGGAAAGGGAAGTGTGGATCTGAATTTTACTTCGAGAAATAAACTTACCTTTTTGAATGTCCTTCATGTACCCAATCTTAGGAAGAATTTAATTTCTGCAAATTTGTTGTGTAAGAATGGCTTTAAAATTGTTCTAGAAGCGGACAAAGTGATTGTAACCAAGCATGGAGTATTCGTTGGAAAAGGATACTCATGTGATGGCATGTTTAAACTATCTATTAATGAAATAACTACTGTTGCTTATGTTGTTGAGCATTCTTCTAATTTATGGCATGCCAAAACTAGGCCATTTAAATTATAATTATTTGCACTATATGTCAAAAAATAATTGTATTACAATTAATGATAAACATGATGGAAAATGTGAACTCTGTGTAGAAGCAAAAATGACAAAGAAACCATTTTAAAAGTAGAAAGAAATTCTAAATTATTAGAACTTATACATTATGATATATGTGAATTAAATTGTCAATTAACAAGAGGTGGGAAAAGATATTTTATCACCTTTATTGACGATCATTTAAGATATACTTATGTATACTTAATGAGAACCAAGGATGAAACATTTGATAAATTTAAGGACTTCATGCCCATTGTCGAAAATCAAAAAGAAAAAAAAAGATCAAAATCTTAAGAAGTGACAGAGGTGGTGGATATTTTTCAGATTTTTTTAATAAATTTTGTGAGAATCATGGAATTATTCATCAACGAACTGCACCATATAGTCCTCAACAAAATGGACTAGCAGAAAGAAAAAATAGATCCTTGGTAGAAATGATTAATTCCATGTTAACGAATGCAAAGTTGCCTTCTCACTTTGGGGTGAAGCCTTGTTGACAGCATGTCATATTTATAATCATGTTCCATTTAAGAAATTTAAGTGTTCACCTTATAAACTTTGGAACAACGGTAGAAAGCCTAACTTGAATTATTTTAAAGTGTCGGGGTGTGTTGCTTTTTATAAAGTTACTGATCCTCATAAGTCGAAGTTAGGACCGAGAGGCATTAAAGGTATTTTTGTTGGATATGCACAAAATTCAAAAGCATATAGAATATTAGATTTAAGTTCAAATGTTATTGTTGAATCCATTCATGTCGAATTCTTTGAAAATAAATTCATTCATGATTCTGTTCCATCTCAAGATATAAATGAAATACAAAATCAGGTTGTATCAAATCGACTAACTATGGGGGTCGATGAGAAAAGAAAAAAAGCGATGTACCTATAGAACCAAGAAGAAGTCAAAGAATGAGAAAAGACAAATTCTTGATTCTGATTTTATCTCACCAGATTCCATTGCCTCTCTTGTTGAAGGAGATAGAACCAAAGTTCTAAACAAAATACCTATAGTGTTAAACTTAGAAAATGATCCAAATACTTTTAATGAAGCGATTACTTCAAGAGATGCTCCTTTTCTGGAAAGAAGCAATAAACGATGAAATGGACTCTAAAATGTCCAACGGTACTTGGATCTTAGTTGATTTACCTCCTGGTTCTAAACCAATTGGTAATAAATGGGTATTTTAAAGAAAATATAGAATTGATGGTTCGATACAAACCTTCAAAGCACGTTTAGTGGCTAGGTTATTTTGATACTTATGCACATGTGGCAAGGACAACATCTATTAGAGCATTATTTGTTGTGGCATCGATTCACAAATTATGTATGTATCAAATGGATGTTAAAACTGCATTCTTAAATGGTGATTTAAGTGAAGAGGTGTATATGAAGCAACCTGAAGGTTTTGTTCTTCCAGGGAATGAATAAAAAGTTTGTAAGCTAGTCAAGTCATTATATGGCGTGAAACAAGCTCCAAAACAATGGCATAATAAATTTGATGGAGTAATCTTATCAAACGGGTTCTGACACAATAATGCTGATAAGTGTATCTATTGTAAAGTAACAAATGAGTATGAAGTAATATTGTGCCTTTACGTTGCCGATATGCTAATTTTTAGTACAAATATCAAAGGCATTGAGGATACCAAAAGGTATTTGACTTCAAACTTTCAAATGAATGAAAGACCTAGAGAAAGTAGATACTATTTTAGGTATTAAGGTAACCAAACATGAAAAGGGTTATTCCTTGAACCAAGCTCACTACATTGAGAAAATGCTTGATAAGTTCAAGCACCTTGGTATAAAAGAAGCAAATACTCCATTTGACTCCAGTGTCAAACAGTCTGAAAATCCTGGAAGGATTATTGCACAATTAGATTATGTCAGTGCCATTGGTAGCCTTATGTATGCAATGCATTGTACAAGGCCTGACATAGCATATGTTGTGTGTATGATGGCAAGATTTACAAGTAAACCTAGCACAAATCATTGGAAAGCGGTTAGTAGATTCGGATACTTAAAGAAAACAAAGTCTTTAAGTCTTGTTTATAATGATTATCAATCCGTGCTAGAAGGATATTGTGTTGCAAGTTGATTGACAAATAACAGTGAAAGTAAATCCACGTCGGGCTGGATTTTCACTTTAGGTGGAGGAGCCATTAGTTGGGCTTTCAAAAAGCAAACTTGCATTGCACATTCAACTATGGAATCTGAATTTATTGCTCTTGCAGCAGCAGGCAAAGAAGCAGAATGGTTGCAAGATCTGTTAACACCATAGAAGGTTCCTCCACTTCTTTCCGAGGAGAAGAGGAAGGATTGTCGGAGGAAATGGTCACATACTCCGGCGCAACCGCTGAAGACGTTCCCTCTGCGGTCGAACTTTTCTCCGAAGGGAAGCCTCAGATAGAGCCCAATACTGGAACCAACGCTGACCGCGGATCCACCATGGCTAAGGCGACGACTCCCTGGATCACGCCATCTTCTCCGATGATAAACGGCGAATGATCCTCTTCCTCTTCCATCGGAGGCAAGTCCTGATCCTCGGGGGGTACTAACCTCCTCGTCTTCATCCTCGAGAGCATCCAAGGTACCGCTAGAGGACCAAGCCGATGAGGCAACTTGTGCCTCAGCCTTCTTCCGACTTCTTGAGACCGGAGCCTCCTTCTCCGATGGCCTCACAGCTAGAGGGAGATCCAAGGAACTCTTACGCGAAAAATATTTCGCTAAAATCTCTCATATATCACACGAGAACACATACAAAACCCTAGAAACCAAAAATCGTTCGAGAAAAGGCACAAACAAGACTGAACCAAAATTACTTACCAAAAATAGTTTGCCCCCTAGAAGACATGGATAAGGGCTCCAAAACAGAGGCATTGGTGAACACCGCGTGATGTAGTCCTGACATTTCATACAGCATGCGGAAGTCATCCGACTCCATCAGAGATTTCTGCAAAATTATCGGAGAGAGACACGCCTCCGAGTCCAGAGAATGTGCAGGAGCATCAACCTCCCTCCAATCGAAGGGCATATCCCATTCACCCTCTACAGGCTTCACGAAGAATTACTTGTCTTTCCAAGTACTGTGAGAACTAAGTGTCTCTTCCAAAATCTTCTTCGTGGAGTTTTTCGTGGCATCCCGATGGCAGAAATGATAAAAAGGGAAACCCACGGGTGAGATTACGAGGTCAAAACTTAAAAAGAACTGAGCCACAGTACAGCTCAATCCTTTCACTTGGCACCAGAAAACGAAAATACATAAGAGGGCAAAGCTGTTTGGAGTTACCTAACTTGGACAAACGTTATATGCCTTGAAAAACTCGCAAAAAAAAAGGAGGCATAAACGATCGCCAGCCATTCTTCGTCTGGGTAAAATACACTGTGAGGTAACCCATCAGAGGGTTGTTGGCCCTCTCCTCCTTCTTCGGGATCTTGAATGACATGTTCTTCTGGTATGCCCCCAGATCCTTGAACAAGGACAACACCTGACTCCGAGTAGCAGTACTCGCTGTCTTCTCGGCCTTCTGAAGATTGCGAGTATCGGGCTTTTGTGTTTTTGAAGCCCTAGCCTTCTTAGAGGAAGCAGCGCCGCTCTCCTCCACCGCAGGAGCTCCTACCTTCCTCTTACGAGTAGCCGCAACAGGACTACTCACTGTAAAGCCGCCGGTGACCATCGGTGAATCGGTGGCAGAGGTGAAAGCCACGGCCCCCGAAGCCAACGCGGCAGTGCTAAGATCAGTACCCGAGGATGCCATCTGAGTTAATTAAGGAAAATTAAAAAGTGTTTAAAAAAATTTGAGGAGAAATCACGAAATTAGAGAGAAAGGAGAGAGTTTGCTCGCTGATTTTGCGGAAGAAATTTGGAGAGTGGAAGTGAAGAGGGAAACGGACGTGAGGGCTATATTTATAGCTCATGTCGTGAATAAACGTGGAGTGCGTCTAACGCCCCACGTCACCCACTCGCCTGAACGTGCCTCAAGCACGCCAACTAGCCGTTAAAAAGCTATCGTTACCAACGGTCAGCTGCTTGAACCGTTACGCCATCGACGGGCCGTTACATCTCCACCGTTATTCACAATAAATGCCCAACCACGCTGCTCACCCAAGTACAATACTCCTGAGGACTAAAAAGGTGATTTTCTCCCTTACGTTTGTAATATAAATAGACACCCTTAAAAAAAAGCCCTTACCCTCACCGAGGACGAAAAATAAAAGGAATAAGATTCCTCTCGCCTCTACGATGGCGATCGAAATTTGGGGGGGGGGGGGGGGGGGGCTAGCGTTAACCCTAAAAAATAAATATAGGGATTAACCAAAATGTTTAACCCTAAAAATAGGGATTAGCCCCAGGACGATACTATCGTCGCATATACTCCAGATGAGGAGGCCCACCGAGTGTCACAAAACCCAAAACGGTAAGAAATGACACCCGGAGAGGCACCAAAGCGTCCTTTGGAAAGTCACGATGAATAAAGAAAAGATATCAACGTGGCATCGGAAAAAGAGTAAATCTCGATGGACCCGCGCGACTCCGATATCCATCAATGCACCAAAAGGGACCACAACGGACCCTGAGTCCGAGAAAATGTGAGAACATCCCCTCACTGAACACTCCGAAGTCTAAAAAGCCATCGAAACACTCATCCCCGAAGGTCAAAGCATGAGAACAATGCCCTATTGATGTCCAAAAACCCTCGGAGCACACGTCATAAAGATCATAATGCAAGAACATTGCACTTCTAGGGTAAAAAAGCCATCAGAGCTCACACCGTACGTGAAAAAATGCAGATCTACCTATCGGAGCACATATCAAAAAAGAAAAAAACATCAAACAGACCGCTATCGAAACTACAATCACATCGGACGGGTACCCCGGTTCACTTATCAAGCCTTCCTAAGAGACCCAGCTTATCGAAGAGAAGAAGTTAAAAGAACCAACTCCTCGGAATCCCCTGAAGCCATTGGAAGAGATAAGATTTCGTCCCAGTTAGCACCTAGTCAACAAATATGAAGTTTATCTTATCCTTTTACCATATTGTAACACATGTACTTTATTAAAACATGCATAGCGACACCTATCCCTAAAAACCTCTATAAAAAGGGACAGGTTGAGAAAAAGAGAAAGAGAACACAGACACATGTACATCAAGATACAAGAGAATTAGGAGTGAAATTCAATGAATACAACGAGGGATATTTTCGTAATATTGCAAGCTTCTGAACCATAGGCAAGGCGTTCCAACACTAAATAAATTCGTTAATTATGAAATAATATCAAACTTGTTAACACCAGGTGCGAGAGAAACTCAATTCAGACTACAAAATACCTTTGTACGGCCCGGGTGCTGAATTTCATAGATTTTGTTCCAAGCTTTAGTGTACATTTTTGCTGATTAGTGAATCTAATGAATGGCCCTAACGAGGGCTAAAATCAGCGTCTTCAAAAACCGTTTTACATCTCAAACACCATAGTTTCCAGTAAGTGGTGGCAAAGGTGGTAGCCGAGGAGGTATTGCTACCCGAAGTAGTAGTTTTTTGATTGATATTTTTTCATAACCACTCGTGAAGATTTCACTTGAAGAAACTATGTGCATCATTAGAGTGGATAAGTCCACTCTAAATTTTGCGACTTGAAGGGCAATCTTTGAGCAAGTGCAAAAGTGATTCATTTTCCACATATAACATGGGCAAGAAAATTCCTCGATCATATGGAGATGGATCCATTTTTCATTACCAAACCGTGGAGTGCCAACCAAATAAAGGTTCAGATCATTTGTTTGGTGTGGAAAACTCTAAGAAGTTGAGCGTGGATGCGAGATATAATTTAGCAATTCGCAAGCATATTTAACGATGAATCGCCCATCACCAGTCAGCCCCAACATGACGAGTCGAAAATATTCCCTTGCTTGTTCATGATCGTGCAAGCTATCTCCGCAAGTTTGCGCATAGACAAAACATGCTGCAAGGAGGCCCATTTCCATATGTTTTCATCATCGATGAAACCCGCCACATTAAATTCAGACCGATCTTGTGGAAGAGGAAAAAAGTATGGTGGCTTGAGAGTTGTGTTCCAACCCTACCCACCAGTCGTGTAAAAGGTTAGTTTCCTAACCATTTTGAACAACCCATCTCAGCCTTCGACGAAGAGGTTCAATGCACGAGAAAACTTAGCACCACATAGCAGAGCAATATGATGTTCTCTTGGATGATAGTATGTTGGCGTTGATTGTGTACTTAGCAAGGAGCATCCTCACCCATAACGTGTCCTTTCTTATTAGAAGCTCCCATGCAAGTTTCATAAAAAGATCCATGTTAATATCTTCAGCGCGAAGAAAATCCCACCCACCTTTGTCTTTCAAAAGACATGTAATGCTAAATAATACATGTACCATTGTTCATAATTCGAGTGTTTTTGGTAACAAATCCATCTATAAATATACATGCATGAAATACAATTCAAATGAAGGACCAAATATTGAAATATAGCGAGCAAAAACGCTAACTCCATGCAAATAAAAGGCTTAACAACACAACGGATTTAATTTGATTATGTGGTGAAATTCAAATTATTATGTGCCTTGTAGGTTTTTTAATAGGTTAAAGTAGTCTTTAAGTCATGGGATCGTTATACTAAGATGTGCAGTTTCCTTTGTTTGTTTAACATAAGTGGTATAACAAATGCTAACTTAGATCTACCAAAATAGAAATAGCATTGATCGATATAGCATTATGTAATTGAAAGTCATTTAGTGATATTGGTGTATAAAATTAAGTGTAAGTTTGATGATTAATTGCATGTCTCACAAAACTTTGTTATGTTTAGGAATGAACCCTTGGACATCCCAGAGCTCGAGCAACGAATCAAAATCTGTCCATGGGCATGGATTAAATCAAAATCTCAAAGTTTTCACTTTTTGGTATCTGGACTGGTATAGATGGCCTCGACTTTGTATGAACAAATTAAGCATTTCTCATACTCTTTTTAATAAATTTTCGCCGATAGAAAAAATTACCCATCAAGACTTATTCAACCATTACACGATTATTCTCTTTTCACCAAAATTTATGGCACTTCAATTACTATCCTCTTAGTTTACATAGACGATATTAGCATTGCATAATCAGTCTATCATTTCCTCCAAGTTTTTCTGTTATAACTTAAAACTACATATATAGAATGTTAGTCATTTGAAATATTTGGTTTTCGTAGTGGATAGAGCTTCCACGTAATGTTTTTATTTTCATAATTATAAAATGTATGGTTAAGCGCCAAAAGATTTATCACTAACGTTACTTCAACTTCAATCATGACCCAAAATTATTATAATTTGAAGAAAAACGTAGCGGGATAACCCCTCGCCAATAAAAAAAAACAAAAATTCTACAATCGAGAAAAAGAACTTTTTATTTTGATAATTATATGAGGCATGACTTGACTTGGTACATAGAATCAAAAAGATATAATTTCTTAGAAACGTAAATACGTACGTAATATAGAAGTCATGGATACACTATAATAGGAAGGACAAATTATTTTTTCTGCCCTGTAACTTGTCCTAAAATTCTTAAATGCCCTTTTTTTTTCGGGTCGACTAAATATGCCCCGTAACTTTCAAATTTCCTACTTAAAATGCCCAAATTGTCTCTGGCAGTCCCGTCAATAAAACGTTATCCTAGTCAACAAAGCGCCACGCCACGTCGTTATCTTTTCCGTCCAAAAATGTTTTTAACACAAGACTCTTATAATCGTAGAGTAAGAAAATTCAAAAATAACCATTATAGTTTTGAAATTACACTTTGCACCCACAATATATATTTTAAAAAAACTAAAGTAAATTATTTAATTTTCTTAATTATATATATATATATATATCTTAAATACTAAAGTACTAATATTTATATTTATAATCAATTCTTTCAAAAAGTGTTTTGTATCTATAAACACATCTACTTTTTTTACTGTAAGATCCAAAATTAACTTATTCTAATTTTTAAAAAAAAGCATATCTTTTTTATATTCATAGAAGCACTAAAATACTTTAATAACTTCTCAAAAAAAACAAATATGAAAACAACAACAGCAAAAAGACAAAAACCATTCTTCTAGTTTTCTACAACAAAGAAAATACATTTAAAAATACAATATTATTCATCTTCTTCCTTTTCACAATATTATTCATCTTCTTCCCATATTATTCAGCTATTTAAACTAACATTTAAGCAATCTAACAGCCACGATTAGAAACAAGCTACGCGATCTAACGGTCCAGATTAGAACTGGAGCGAGAAAAGCTAACGGCTAACTTACAATACAAGATATGTTAAAAACGTTATCTACAAATGCGAGAATAGTTATATTTTTAGACCCCCGCAAGATGGATATCTCATCAGATTGAAACGTTGAACTCCAACAGCCTTTGTAAGAAGATCAACAACTTGGTGTTCACTTGATATATGAATAATCTTGAGCATATTCTGATGCACTTTTTCTCTCATAAAGTAACAATCAATTTGAATGTGTTTAGTCCTTTCAAGATGGGATCGGTTGTTGGCAATGAAGAAGGTACTCCTGCTGTCAGTGAAAAGAAGTGGAGTCTTTGTTTGTTGAATCTCTAAGTCTTTAAGTAGTTGAATCAACCAAAGTTTTTCACAAATTGTTGAGGCCAAAGCTCTGTATTCAGCTTCTGTTGAGGATCTTCTTACAGTCTGTTGTTTCTTAGCTTTTCAGGAAACCAAGGAATTGCCCAAGTAGATTCAAAGCCTATACACTCTTCCTTGTATATGGACAACCTACCCAATCACTATCAAAAAAGGATTTGAGATGCATCTTAGAGTTAGCTGACAGAAGAATTCCCTTCCCTTGTGCACCTTTCAAGTATCTTAAAACTCTGTGAGCTGCAGTCAAATGATAAGTAGTAGGTTTGGACATATATTGAGAGAGACATTGTATACTATAACTTAAATCAGGTCTTGTTACAGTGAGATACAAGAGTCTGCATACTGATCTTCTATAGACAGTAGGATCAGGAAGCAAATGAGAATCATCATTCTTTAACTTGTTGTTAGGATCCATTGGAGTTGTGCTTGGTTTGCAACCAAGATATCCAGATTCATGTAAAATGTCAAGTGCATACTTGCGTTGACACAGTTTAATGCCAGATTTGGACTTAGCAACCTCAATACCAAGCATAAATTTTAAAATGCTAAGATCTTTAATTGTGAACTTGGCATCAAGGTGTGCATTTAATCTAGTTATCTCATGTATATCATTACTTGCTAGGATGATATTATCAACATAAACACAAAGGGCAGTTAAGATGCAACATTGTGTTTAATGAAAAAAGAGCAGTCAGATATATATTGAGTATAGCCAAATGCAAGTAAGCATGAATTTAGTTTATTGAACCATTGCCTTGAAGCTTGCTTGAGGCCATATAAACTCTTCTTTAGAAAACATACGTTGGTGTCTCCTTTAGCATAGTAACCAGGGGGAGCTGCATGTAAATTTTCTCATCTAAATCTCCATGAAGGAAGTCATTGTTGACATCCAACTGATGCAAATGCCAATTCTGTGATGAAGCAACAGCCAGAAGAACTTTGACTGTTGTAAGTTTTGTAACATGTGAGAAGGTATCAAAAAAGTCCAATCTTTGTTCATGTGTATAGCCCTTTGCAACCAATCTTGCTTTATATATTTTTATAGAGCCATTAGCTTTGAGTTTGACCTTATAAATCCATTTATATCCAATGCAATGGTGGACAAAGGGCAGAGAAGTAAGCTGCCAAGTGTTTGTCTTTTCTAAGACATGGATCTCAGCTTGCATTGTATCAATCCATTCCTCTCGTTTGCTAGCTTGCGTATATGTCTTTGGTTCATTGACTTGAGTGATGGATGCAGTAAATGTCTTGCCAAAATTGGCCAGAGAATCTGAAGAAATATAATTGACAATAGGATATTTATATATACCTGTTGTGTTAGTCATGGAATTATTTGCTTTATGTAAAGACGTAGGTAAAGAATAATCATAAACACTAAGGTAAGCACGAGGAGTTGTGTGTCTACTTGACTTTCTTGGAGCAATAACAGATTCTGGAGCATTACAGACAAGATTAGGAAGCTCAGAATCTTGAGATGATGAAACTAGTTCATTGTTGCTATTAGGCTCAATTAATGGTATGTTAAGAGCATGTGTGAATTCTTCAGTGAAAGCACTCTCTACTTCCATAGGATTGTTGATATCTGGAGTGCCAGGAATTTGTGAAAAAGTACCAATGGATGAAGTGGTGACCTCATGAGAGGCTTGTGATTATGCTGGAGATGACAAGATTAAAGGCATGTTGACCTGTTCCTGCAAACTAATAAAGATATATGTACACACAGGGTTGTTAGTAGTAGAAGATTGAGTAGGAGAACTGATGGTGTGAAATGGATATGAATGTTCATAGAACTTCACATCTTTGGATATGAAAACTTTGTTGGTGTTAAGATCCAACATATAGTAATCCTTGGTACCAATAGAATAACCAAGAAACACTGATTTGGTTGCTCTGGCATCAAATTTAGATATGCTAGCAGAGAGAGTAGATGCAAAACACAAGCAACCAAATGATTTTAAAATGGAGTAATCATGTTGCCTATTGAATAAAAGCTGCAGAACCAATACAATAAGTACAGTAAATCAAAGGAATATTGGTTTGGAACCTGGGTGATCTTCCAACCTGGAGCAAATACTCATGTTTCCTTTCTATAACTCCATTATGTTGTGGGGTAGCAACACAACTGGTTTGATGACGAATCCTTAATGAACTGTAAAAACTCTTGAGAAAGAACTCAAACCTATTTTCAGTTCTTACACATTTATTTTTGATATTAAACTGATTAAGAATCAAATTGTAAAGCCGGGGTAGATATGATTGGACATCAGACTTAATCTTGAGAAAGTAAATCTAGGTACACCTAGAGTAATCATATGCAATAGTTAAGAAGTATCTAAACCCTTGATGAGAGGTGACAGAAGATGGTCCCCATATATCACAATGTATGAGATAAAATAAGCCAGTAGAATTTGAATTTCTTTTGGCAAAAGAGAGTCTTTGTTGTTTTGAAAAATGGCATAAATCACATTGTATTTCTTTACATTTTGCAACAAATACATCAGAAATGTTTGAAAGCTTGTCAAAAGAAGGGTGACCAAGCCTTCTATGCCACATGTCAGCAGAGTTTAAAGTAGCATTACAAGTATGCAAAGAATTATTCATTGCCTTATTTTCATTACTACAAAGAATATAAGTTTGCAAAGCATAAGTTTTCAAAATGTAAAGATGGTTGTAGATTTCAAAAAAAAAAATCTTCTTCTGACTTTGTATTTCTTGCAAAACACACACAGATGGCAAGAAGTAAGTGGCCTCCTTAGTTAATTTTGAGACAGAAAGTAGATTATAGTTGAAAGATGGGACATACAACACATTAGCAGAGTTAATCCATGCAATATTTGAACATCACCAATTACTGTAGCAGGTGTACTTTGATAGGTAAATGAATGACAACTTCTACTGCTCTAGGAGGAGAACTAAACAAGATAGTGTGACATATTATATGAGCAGTTGCACCTGTATCTATGATCCATTAATGTTGATGTAAAGTGATGTTATTAGATGAGTTAGCATAGTGTTGTCCATGTGGAGCACTAGCAGCAGTAGTGAGATGAGCTTGTGATTGCTAAAAAGCTAGTAACTACTCAAAGAGTGACTGGTTGGTCTGTGAGATAGCTTGAGTTTGAGACTGCTCAGGGCCTATGTTGCTCTCTGATGCAGTGAGCAGTTTGGCAAAGTGGGGAGCTGGTCTTCTTCCTTTGGGACCATCCCAGCTATAAGGGTATCCAATCAATCAATTGGAAGCACATGTCCACATTATGACCATTATACTTGCAATGAGTAGAATGAAGCTTCTTCTTGTCCTTGTTAGGAGTCTTCTTCTGGCAAGTAGAGTTGCCCCAGTAGGGAGGTTTGCCAGCAGCTTCAGGGTTACCTTTATACATGGTAAACATAGCTAAAGACTCCATAGGAGGAGGAGCAGTGGATAGAGCTCTTTGATGCTCTTCTTGATGCATCATTGAGTAAACTTTAGATAGTGAGATGATGGGGCTTAGTAAGAGAATTTGGCTTCTAAGGGCAGAGTATGTATCATTCATTCCCATTAGAAACCTCAATACACAGTCATATTGTTGGAGATCAAACATTTTCTTGTTAATTTTACAAAAACAAAGACCACAAGAACAGTGAACAATGGGCCTCTGACTTGTGAATTCATCCCAAGTGCCTCTAAACAATTTGTAAAACTCAGTGATAGTTAAATTTCCTTGAGATATAGTTGATAGATTTTTCTCGAGTTGATAAACTCGAGATCCATATGTTATAGCATAGCTTGTGTGGAGTTCATTCCAAACATCTGGTGTAGTTTTAAAAAACAGTAAACTATCACTAATAGGCTTGATGACAAACTTTGTCAACCATAACACGAAACTATCAGCCTCAACCAACACACTTCCAAAACAAGATCATTAACAGGTTTAGGCAGTAATCCATCAATAAAACGAGCTTTGTTCTTGATGGTGAGAGCCATTAAAATACTCTTACTCCATGACAGGTAGTTAGTACCATCAAATTTGTCCCCAACAATGAAGGAACCAGTAAAATCAAGAGAACCTAAAAAGTATACCGAGCTTGTGTCTTCACTCGGATTTTTATTACTAGTCAAAGAACTATACGCCATTGATGGCATGGTGCTAGAGGACGTTGCAGGTTCCGTCATTGTGAAAATAATTAGGGTAACAAGGGTAAATCAGAAATAAATAACGCAAAGAATCGCGAAAATCAAACAAGATCGCGCAGTGTAAAAAGAGGGAAAATGAGATCAATCGAACCGAAATACGCAGCGGAATCAGGATCTAGATCATTCGACCAATGATACCATGTTAGAATCAAAAATTGAAGTCGAATTCATTGATGAGCTATGTACAAGTTGAATCAAAAGATTGGAGCCTTCTGATTTTCCTCTCCTCGATGGACAATTCGGTTAATCTCAAAGTTAGTGAAGTGACCGTTGGTCCATCTATTTAAACTAACGTCTAAGCAATCTAATGGCCACGATTAGAACTAAGCTACACGATCTAACGGTCCAGATTAGAACTGGAGCGAGCAAAACTAACGGCTAACTTACAATACAAATGGTTAGCTTTTCTTACGTATACGTAGAAAAATAACACCGATCTTTATCCTTGATGAGAGGTAACAGTTATTCTTCCAATTAAAATAATAAATGGTGTTTCTTACCAATTATTAGAGGTAGCATGGAACTAGACTTTGATAAAAGCTCGAAGAAAAAGTCTACAAATAAACGAGCCAATGACCTTGACTAAGTAGAACCTCAAACACTCATTTCTTAATTAGTAACCGTCACTAACGTGACATACAAGGTGGATATAATAATTGAACGTAGTAAGTCAAGCATTGACTTGACTAAGTCGCAATAGTAAGCAATATTAATTCTCCTCCTAATTCTTATTAAAACGGCCTGTATTTTCATTTCTTAGTTCATTCCTAATCCTAACTCATAAGTGCACCATTTTCCATTTAATCACAAATTTCCATCTAAGAAATGGCTAGTAATTATGGCACCACAACACAAAGAACTTCATCCACCAACCCCAACACCAGCCAAAATAACAACGATGATGGATTTTCTAAATTCGATTCAACAATCTCAAAAATCCATCATTTCACTTTCTCCATATACTTTCCCTTCAACATCCCTTCCACCCCGGAATCAGCCGCCATAAGAATCGTCAAAAACCTCGTGAAATTCAGCTTGTACTATGCCATATTCGTGTGGACCGTCCTCTTCATCGCCCTTGTACCAAAACGAAAAGTGTCTATCGTGTATTTAGTTGCGACGACAGAAGTGTCCTTTTTGTACTCTTTGATGCTACGTGAGTTTCCAAACCTTCATAAGATTATTGACAAGAGACTTGTTTTCTTTTTACTGTTTTTAGTCGCGTCAATTGCGATGATTCTGACGAAGGCGGGGATTCATCTTTTTGTGACGCTTGCTGCGACGATCCCTATTGTGACACTTCATGCTGTGTTGACCAAAAGTGAGGACACTTTTGTGAGTGATGAGGACGGTAATGGGGAAATGGCTAGCCTTGTGCAGGAAAGACTTGGTGACCAGAATTTGGTTTGATTTGATATCAATGAGTGATATAGTAACCATTTACACTCCTAAAGGTTGGTGCAATATTCGGAAGATTTCTCTTCAAATACGAATAAATATAATAGGATCTTTATCATTATTTATTTCAAACAGTGTCCTTGTAATGTTTTAGTAAAAAAAAAGCTTGATAGAGCGTCTTTAACTTGTTAGCTTCATTTGTTTCATGTAGAGTAAATTGCACAAACTCTATATTCCCATGTTATTTCTGAATTAAAGATAAATAACCTCTTGTAATGTTCAAAAAAAAAAAAGAAAAAAGAAACTCTTGTAATTTTTGTTAGTAAATACTTCTTGTGAATTTGAAAATAACAAAATCCTTGTTACGGCACTTAACTTATCTATACACATACGTAATTCATAGCAAAACTTAATTCGATCTTAACCGTTAAGGATGTCATGTTGATGCGATATTTTGTGTTTTCTCTAGCTATGCAAGTCATCGAGCGACGGAGGAGAAATTAAAACATGATTCATAACATCGGTATTAGGTATTATTCTTGCATACAACCTCAGATCGAAAACCATAGTGAGTATAAGTTTAGACAAAATAAAGGAGTTACCTTTAAAAAGTGTATATTAACTATGCAAAGAGCTAGGTCTCAAAATATATTTAATACAAACGTAAAAAATAATCATTATCACTTATGCCTAGAAAAACGTGGACCAAACAACTTAGAAAAGGATGGACAATTGCAACACAGACACTAGTAGTTTACTTTTAGTCAATGATGTATGGATACTTTAAAAAATTTGTCAGTCAGTTATATTAAAAATAATTAAAAAAAGACGGATACACGTATCGGATATCATGTGAAGCGTATTCGAGGAGTATTCGACATGTATCAACAATTTATAAGAGTAGTGTGGTAGTTTTTTCTTAAATTAGAAAATGCCCAACAAGAACCAACTTGTAATATCTTTTTAGAAAATTAAATATAAAATCGTGAAAACCCTCTATTTTAAATCAAAATAAAAAACAACACACAAAGCTTTGATATCGTTCATAATAGTATGTGACTAATGACTGTGCAAGTAATTAGATATAATGTTATTTGATATTTTTATTTAAATTATATCCTTATATATATAATTATTAATATTAAATATTTGACGTATCGCATACGTATCGTATCTTGTAAATTTTAAAAAAAATCGTATCCACGTATCCGTATCCGGCGGATACCGATACTCGTATCCGTATCCGTGCAACCTAGCTTTTAGTAGTCTCCCATTTATATATTTATCACGTGTTGACAGAGTCAGAAAACAGGGCAAGGTAATTGACTCAGAATAATCACTAATACAAGAAAAGGGAAAAAAAATAAAGATATAGAAGAAGAATCAAATTAAATATCCTAGCTCGTAACAAATTGATATATCAAACTTCCTCTTAGTAAGAATCACTGCTATACGTATATGGTTTGCAAATACGTTTATTACCTTAGTCATATCAACTTAAGAATAATAAGTAAATTCTGAAAAACAATTGATCGAGCACTCCACACATGTTACATTACATAACTTATACTATGAGATAGCTAGCAACATTTAAAAAAAAACGTTTATGTTACATCTTTAATTACTAATTTGAACTATTTTTGTAATTTGCAAACGCTTAAAGAGTGAACTAATAACCAGTTAAGGATTAGTAGCCCTTTTCCGACCACCGTTTCTCCTGTATCTTAGGAAGAATACAAAGATATTCTTTACAATTTTTTTTAGAACCACGCGTTAGGAAATTGGGTGGTTAGTGTTTTTTTTTTTTTTAAAAAAGTATGGCTGGTGTTTGTGTATCTTTAATTAATTTAGAAAAAAATTCATCAAACCCCATTAACTATTGCGACTTTTGGACAACACCCTCTAAACGTTATAAATAAGTATTTTACCCCCCTTAACCTTTGTCAACCTGTTCAAGTTGTCCCATGACAATTTTTCGACCAAAAAATCACCCGAACTTTTTTACTTTTTTCAGAATCTTCTCCTCGTCAAGACGATTCCGGTAGACGGTATCGCAAAGTTCAAAGTCATTACACGAGAAATTTAGCTCTAATTTGTTGAATTTCTGGAAAATATGAAGAACACTTGAAGATGTTCATTACATTTTCCTAAAATTTGACGAATTAAAACTTAATTTTCCGTGTAGTGGCTTTGAATTTTCCGATACCGTCACCACTAAGGGAACCTTTTAAACGAGGAGAATATTGAGTCCAAATTTAGGAATTCCGGCAAAATATACTGGCCACCCCCCACTACGCCGCCACGGATTGCCGAAAATTTTTTGTCGGACATTTTTTTATTCTAATCTACTTTTATACTCGTCAAGACGGTTCCGGTAGTGGTGAGGGTATCGCAAAATTCAAAGCCATTACTTGAAATATTTAGTTTTATTTCGTCGAATTTTGAAAAAAAAATGAAGAACACTTGAAGGTGTTCATCACATTTTCCAGAAATTCGACAAATTAAACTAAATATCTCGTGTAATGGCTTTGAATTTTTTGATACCGTCACCACTGCCGGAACCGTCTTGACGACGAGAAAATTCTAAAAAAAAAGCATTCGGCAATTTTTTGGTCGGAAAATTGTCAGAGGACAACTCGAACATGTTGACAAAAATTACAGAGCAAAGTACTTATTTACAAAGTTTAGGGGGGTGGTATCTAAAAGTAGTTATAAGTAGTTATAGTTGAGGGGATTTGATGGAATTGTCCCATTAATTTATGCTAACCAGTCGCACATATTTGACTAATTTGACACAAAACTACTATAAATCCAAGACTCCTCCAATCCATTGGTTAATTCAATCTTGAGTACTTGATTCGTCCACTAATCACCAATGGCCAATGTATCCAAGAACCCAACCCGGAACCACGATATCCAACCCGACCCGGATTCGACCAAATTGGCCTTCATCGAAAATATGTGTAAATTCGGTGGGCACTACGTTTTATTCATGTGGAGCGTACTAATCTTCGCCCTATTATTGAACGAACAATTATCGTTCAGGTGTTTTGTTTCAGTGACAATAGTCGCGGTCCTACACTTTGCTTTGATTCTTATACTACCAGAGTTTGTTCTGTTGATTAAGGAAGCTACGAACAAGAAATGTATGTGGTCTTTTTTTATATTATTTTGTTTGGTCTGTTTTTCACTTCGACGCTTGAGCTGATTCTGACAGGCGCTGGGATTTTTATCTTTTTTACTTTTACTGCGACTTTGGCTGTTATTTTAGTTCATGCTGTGGTGATAGAAGGAGAAGGTTATTATTATTGGGTGTTGAATGAGGAGGAAGAGAAACAGGGTGGTGAGCATTTGGTCTGATTGATTAATTGTACGTGTTGAGTAGTTCATGTCACGAGAATTGTGGGTTTTTTATTTTTATTTTCCTATTCCATCGAAAAAAAAAAAGAACTGTTTCTGGTCACTGCCTGAAAATTATGTTTACCAACTGGTATGGACTTCTTAATTTTTATGAGTAACATGTCGAAAACTAACTCTTGGATGCCGAAAAAATATTGGAGGATTACATAAAAATCTTCCGCTACAACATCATACACATTACACAACAAGTTCGCGAGCAAGGTAAAGCATAATTACAGTATTTATGTTGAATCATAGATTTATGAATAGATCAAAAGAAATCGATGAGCTACACTTTTTTCCATCATAGAGTTTTATTTTACTAAGAAAAAACTAAATCTTGAACCGGTAAAACTAAATTAAAACATTTACCAACAGGGGCCAACATCATTAGTTTAGGCCACTCAATCAAAATTCAAAAGTCATCTTGATTTGTGGGTCAAGCGTTCGTTGATTTTTTCGTAAGAGCCCACCGTTGACTTGGAAGCATTATATTCTATATATCAAGACTCCTTTACATACACTAACCATTCCTTAATTTCTTCTCACACGATACTTTCTGATCAACTTGATCGTGATCCATGGCCACTACAAGTTCCGATAACGAATCAGCCTTCATCGTGAATACTATCAAAAACCTCAGAAAATTTAGTCCACGGTATGCCTTATTCATGTGGACTGTACTCTTCTTTACCCTTTTATTGAACGACACAATGTCCTTGACAAAATTGATTTCCATAACAAAAGTGTCGTTCCTACACTTTCTGGTGATGTTTATACTCCCAGAGTTTGTCATTATATTCAAGAACGTTTCGGACAAACGATTCATGTGGTTTTTACTGTTTTTTATATTGTTGCTTTTGTTTGTCGCGACGAATCTTGAATTGATCCAGATAGGCGGCATAGTGTTTGTTTGGCTGACTTTTGCGGTAGTTCTAGCTGTTATTTTACTACACGCAATTTTTAGCCGATGCGACGATCGGTTCTTGAAGGAGGATGTAGAAGTGGCTTCTATTGTGCAAGAAAGTATAGAGAGTGCTATTAATCTAGAAGTGTGATCTTTTGTTTGTTTTTTTTTTTTTTTTAGCGTTATGAGAAGAATATCATCTTATCTTAAGAATAAATGTCATTAACGGTGTAGCTGATGGCGTTAATTTTTCGTTTTTCGATTTTGCCCCAGTATGTTCAACTAATTACTGTATTATGTTTTGGTTTACAGTAATGAATATCTGGAGGACCCGCACGTATTTATCGGTTAGGACCTGCAAACTATTAAGTATTAAAATTTGTAGAATAGTCCTTTTATTTTCTAAAATAATTCGATTTCGGCTAAAAAGTTTTATGTTTCGCACTTACGGTCTCTCTGTAAATTGCCAAATGGTTGAAACTTTGACATCTGAAGAATTGAGAGTTGGAAGTGGAGAGCTATCTCATAGGAAGATGAAGAAAATGAGAACCACATATGTGAGTCCACATTTATGCTCTCTAAAAGGCTACTTCATGGAATTTGTGAGCCACTTCATCCAAAGGCAAAAAGGAAGAAATCATCATATTTCAATGCCATATCAAAAAGGTTGTTACATGGAGCTTGCGAACCACTGCATGAGAAAGTGAAAAGAGAAAGAGTTTGTATGAAAATGGTAGTAGATGAAGATAGAGATCCGAAAAAGAATGCTTTGCAACATGGAACTCGTGAACTACATCATAAGAAGGCCAAAAGGAAAGAGAGTTCATTTGCAAACAAGGATGGAAGAAGCTATGAGGTTAGAGCATAGAGTTATGCAAAAAGGTATACATTGAAATAAGGCGAGAAAACTACCTAAAGTTGATACAATGACATATTTTGAAGACCAGAGTCTCGTCAGAATACTCAAACCTCCTTGTATCAATCAATAACGTCGAGCTAAACGATGTAAAACTAAACTTTGTGCGGGAGGCAACCCACAATAGTATGTTTTTAATTCTAGAGTCCTGCATTTAGTTCAATTTCTAGATTATTTTTGTTTTGAGTCATATTTAACATAAACAAATTCATATGTTTTTTAGCTAACAATTGAGATAGGAGAAGAGACAAGAAGTAAATGAAAAGAAGATCCAACGTGGAGAGACGAACATGGAAACAAAAGGACAAGACGACATTGGGCAGCACAGTACAGAGCGCATCGTGTTGAATTTCTAGAAAGTCACGTCACTTTTTGGTGCCTATCGTGTAGCTTTTCTAGGAGTAATGCGAGCAGTGCTGCATTTGAAGGCCACTCCGCAACTATACAGTGATCAGCGCGACCTTCGCAACATTTAAAATTGCCGCACAACACTAATGCCACATAGTTGTGCGATCCCATTTCTTGCAAAATCAAGTTTCTCTTTGCGTATGGAAGGGGGAGACATGCGAAAACAGAATCTACATAATTTGGCTGATCAATCTTTCTCTCTTACCTTTTCTAAATACATTGTACTTTTCTTATGATAAATTCCATTGATGTACATAAATTATTCCTAATGTGATTATAACTAATATGCAAGAATTATGCAACTTATGAAAAATTACCAAATTTAATTAAGAACTCTTATATATATTTGTTGAACCATAGTCACATATTTAATTCTCACATCTCTGAGAATTCATAAGACCTTTTCTTTTCTCCCTTCTCAATTAAATTATTTTCTTGTGAAAATATTTTATTTCTTTTTATTCTTTGTAGAAGAACATGGCATCCAGATGTCCCATACTAGTGAGTCTTCATCTATTGCACTAATTGAAGAAGCCCTAGCGTCAAAGTCAAAGAAACGGGTGATGTTCAAGAGCAACTTAATTGGAAGAATTAAATAAGAAAAATCGGAATACCAACAACCATCTTTGGATGGAGTTGAGGCACAATGAAAGAAGATAACAAATGCAGAAAGCACCAACACCCACAGTCCGACAAGTTCTACGAGTTTGTTGCTTGATCAGGGGAGTACTCTCATCTATGCTTTATTATATATGTTTTGACAATGAGGACATCGTGTGATTCTGTGTTGGAGGTAGAAAAGCTTCGTTTTTTGTTATCTATGCTATATATTTATCCTAGAGTCTATATTTTTTAATTAGGATCGAGTCATTAGATTCAAGTTTGAAGCATTAAATCATGAATAAGTAAGGCTCAATGATGATATATGCATAATATGGTACGAATTTGATATGCAAGAGTTGCGTGAAATGAGTATATCTTGCGTAATATTGTCAAAAGTATGTTTGTCATATACACCATTCACGATGGCATACGTAGAAAATATTGAGATAATTGTATTAAATTTGTGAGTAAATGGGGAATTGCATAGAAATTATGAATCTCAATTAATTTACTCTATTGCTATTTGAAACAAGTGTGAATTTGGAGTGTTGAGAAAATGAAATATGCCATCTTTTCTATCACCTTTGAGCCTTTCAAGCACAAAACCCTTTACAAATAAATAATCCTTAGAGCCCCCACTGAAGCATTTTCTCTTAAAGCCATTTTGTTAATTAGTCACATCTACCTACCCTTGAGCTAAATGAAAGTATATCCTACCATTTTCTAGAGATGTATGTATTAAATCTAAAAGAAAAAAAAAGAGGGATAAGGAAGGAATGTGAAGATAAAAAGCACGAGCCTAAAAGAAAAATAAAAAAGGATGAAAAATCAAAAGGATGATGAATATAATAGAGAGCATATAATAACCCCCACACAGAATATAAGTATGGAGGAGCGTTTGTAAGCCCATGAATTATAGGGTAGACTGATACTTGCGCAAATAAAAGTGCAAGGGAAAGATGCAAAAAGAGCCTAGAATGTATGGACAAAGAGTTTTCACAAATGAGGGAGGAAAAAGAAAACAAATTAGTTGATTTACTATGTACCACTGTTTTCAGACCCGGACCGGACCGGCTGGTCAGACCGGTGTGGCCGAGAACCGGTGGCTTCACCGCTCCAGATCTACCCTAAAAACAGGTTGTTCAGTTGCTGCGGCCGAACCAGTTAATTGAACCGATTCAGCCCTGTTCGATCTTGCGAACCGGCCAACACCTGTTTGTTTTTTTTTTTTTGTCAACTGAATGCCCCTCACTTTCTCTTTGCAAAAACCAGAAAAAAAACGTTGATTAAAAAACATAATACACCATGCCTTCATCTTCACAATGGTGTATTTATTATCTTTAATTTTTAAAAAAAAACGTTATAGTAAGAAGAAATAGAATAAACAAAAGAAAAAAAAAGTGAAAGAAAAAGGAGCGTAGAGATTAGAGAAGAAATAGTAGAGATGTAAATTTATTAGAAGTGAGAAATAATGATGTAAGTTATTTGATTGGTGGCTTATGTGGGAAGTTACCAAAAATTATGGCAAAAGATTACAAAGGAATATATATGGATGAAAGAGATTTATATGTAATTTGACTTGTATATTTATTTAGGCAAATTCATTAATTTAGTGAATCCGTATCAATTTTCTTTTTTAAATATGGTAGTTGTTGGCTACTAAAAATAAGCCCTAAAATTAGGGAACTATTATTTAGGGAAATTCACTAATTCTGTTCAATGCATCCGTATCAATTTTTAAATGTTTAAATATGGAGGATTTGTGGCTACTAAAAATAAGGCATAAAAGTAAAAGAATAAGAGATTAAATGTTTTCAATTTATTCAAAGAAATTAGTTAATTTGACCGTACCTAATTTGTTTATTACAAGAAAATTGCTTGTTGCATTCCTAATCAACATTTTAAACTTTTTCTTTTACAATCATTTTGATTTCTAATCTAATACACTTTACCGTTAATGAAATCTTTTATTTTAAATGTTTCAAGAAGATAAATATCGTCTTTACGTTTAATCAATTTATTCTAACTTCCTTGAAATAGAAAATCATATATACGAATTATAAATAATTTTTAAAATTTCAATTATTCTTTTAAATATTTTGTTTGCTTATTTAGTGATTAGTTGTTATAATATACTGCATGATATATTTTTTTAGAGATTTTTGTAGGTAAGAAATAGAGTATTTTGTTATGACTTTGTTATACAATTGAAGTTTGAAGCTTTTAATTAGATATTTTATTTAACGTTGATTAAAGTCAACAAATCGGTCCAACCAGTAGTTCGACCGATCTGATCTGCTGACCCACTAACCAGTAGCCTTACCGGTTCTGTAACCGGGCCGGGTCTGAAAACACTATTGTGTACATCTCTAAAACTCATAAATATCTTTTTCCACTATAGCACCTTTCATTAAAAGTCCTAAAGATCCTCACAAAAAAAGTTCACATGTATGGAGAATAGTGAGAAAAGTAGAAAGCAAGGGTGAAGTAACTATGTGAGAAACTCTATGAGTTTGTAAATTCTTTATGAAAGTAATGTATTCTATACTTATGTATACATGAGCACACCACGTAGCACGATGAAATCTTACATGAAAAGGACTTTATTAAACATGATGTACAATGCTCATTCTTATTTTGACCAAAGGTTGCATTGTGAGAATCTATCCATATGCATTAGTTTAAATATATGATGACTTGAGTTCTAATTTAGATTGAGTCAGTTTTTAGTTTTTAGTTACTCGAGGACGAGCAACGATCTAAGTGTGGGGGTATTTAATGAGCGTTTATTTAGCGTGATTTAAGTAATTATTTCTTATGCTTTTGTATAAGTGATTGGTTTTAGTATTTTTTTTCATGTTTTTCTAGGATTTTGGTGAGTTAAGACGAAACGAAGCTAAAACAGCTTAAAATGAATATTGTTTGAAACATAGGCATTGGTACAAATACAAGATGATAAAGTCACAGGTAAAATCAGAGGCCACAGTTCATACATTTGGAAAGTTTCAGAAGTTAGTGTTCCAATACAACAAGCGGAACTAGATTTTGACATCGAGAGAGGGAGTTGTAGCCTAAATCTTGAAGCCGCGCATATTAGAATAGAGTTGCACGACTTGAGTCGCACGACGCGTAAAATCCCGTGCTATTGCGGGGAACAAACAGAGAGTAGCGCAACCAGCACCATAACAGCGTGACTTGTCCTGTAGCACCGCTTTATTTTTGCCTATAAATATCATAAGGATTACGTGATTTAGCGCATAAGCTCTCACCAGCTCATACAACTCATAAGCACCAGCAATAACCATCATAGAGCATTAGTACACATCAACAATCAAGAAGGTTAGAGATCTTTAGCACGGAAATTAGATATCATTTAGAAAGTAGCAAGGCGACAACAATGGGAAGTTTATCCTTCCTTTACTATTTTCTTACGATGTTCTTTTTTATTTGTGATATTGAACTTGGGATCATGAGTAGCTAATTTATTATGTTTAGAGTTATAGTGTAATTGTATTGATGGTCTTAATATGATTTCTTATGTTTTGAGTAAGACCTTTTCGTTTATGTGTTTATTCATCTATCTTGATCTCAATGCTTTTTTGTATCTAGCAATACGAATGATTAAAAGGTATGGGAGATCACTAGTGTGCCATCATAATACACTCTGTGGGATAGTTGAACTTGAGAGTGTGTGGAAAAGATACGTCAGACCATGTCCTCTTGTAGCCTACAAAGAAGCCATGAACACGTAGATTAAAACCTTACTCAAAAGTATGTAACTGAAACATAGGGGAACCCCAATGAAACCTGACGCTCAAAATATACATTCATCATCAAGTTTAACTATAGTATTATTCAACAAATCATCCAATTCAACTCAGTCTCTTAGTTTAGTTTAGTGTAGTTTTGTTAATGTAACCTACAACATCTAATTCTTGTTTAGTAACCAACTCAGAATAAAATAGAAGGAGCAAGACTAATTCATACAGCCCTCGTGGGATACGATACTTTTGACGTAATATTACTTTCTATGTTATATTACTTGACTCATATACTTGCAAAAGTACGTATTACTAATTACAATACGTGAAAAATATGCAGCACATATATATAGGAGGAAGCGGCTGATTAGGTTGAGTGACAAGACCAGAATGTTGGGATTGTAGAGCCTAAACAACGACGATAAATAGTAGAACATGGTGATGGAAGGCGAAGACAAAGGGACAATCACAAGCGGCGCATCCCCTATGATAGGGAGTTGCTTGGGTCATGCAGGCTCCGGGGGCAGGGAGTTGCGTGGGTCGTGCATGCTCAGATTTGGCCCATCTTTGTCGTGACACCCTAATTCATAGTAGGTACTATTTAGATGCAGTTTTGTATGTTTGAATAGTGTGTGAATGAATAGTCGCCAAAAGAAAGAGTGTGCGAGATTAAAACTAAGAGAGATCACACTTTTGAGATTTGAGAGAAAACAGTGAGAGGTTATTTCTAATCTATGGGAGACAATCATTGCATCTTATTTTGTAATCAGTCGTCATCATATTGAAAGTCATGGCTTGGATCGCCCCTAGAGGTAGTTGTAGATGAACTGGGTAAACAATTGTGTCGTGTGTTCTTTCATTGTTTTATCACTTTTCATGTTGGGTGCATGTATCCATTCGTAGTTTGTTGTGGTTATTCATTATTCGTAATTTTTGCTACGGAACACGAAAGTAGCAACTGAATAAAGTCTGAGTGAAGTTGTCGTTTCCCAATGGATCGTTCCCATCCAGAGGGATAACTAATCAACTATAAACACTTATCAATTGTGTGACCATTATAGCCATAGTGGGCGCCATTTAACTTCTTCTTCTCTTGTTTAGATTGTTAACAAATACGCACCCCCAGGATTTGCCCATCATATATATACGAAGTAAACATGAATAAAATATGATGATCATAACAAGACAAATATTTAATGTGGAAACTCCAAAACTGGAGAAAACCCACGGGCCCCACACAAAAATGCACTAGAAGATTGTCACAACTACACGATTTCTCACTCAACCTAACGATCCCCACATAGCTTTTTTTTTTACCCACAACACTCCCTGAAAACACTTCACACATATATATATATATAAATATTACAAGAGGAATAAGAAAATTATATGCAAAAGAACTTTGAATTGTGGGATGGTTCAAATAGCAAGGAATGCCCTACTATTTATAGGATTGCAATGGGAGCAAAACCGTGTGATTGGCACACGGTTTTACACCATTGCCTCAGTTAGCCAATTAAGGCCAACTTCCATCTTCCACGACCCCAATTAAATGGGATAGTCTGCCAACAATCTCCACCTTGAAGATGTGATTATTAGTGACAAATCACATCTTCAAAATCATCTTCATTCCAGCCTTAGGCAATCACACACCCATTCCGCCTCAGAAAATCTTCATAACTACCGCTATCACTTCAACCGTAGTCGTACTTTTGGAAGTACCATGCTCTACCATAAAGCATAACCACTCAGAATAAACCAATTCTGAGCATTCCGTTTTTTTGGGGGCCATGTCGAACATAACCCTGCTAATAGTATGGTGCAACTTCCCATTTTGGCTCCTCCGAAAGTCATCAGCCTGCCGACATGAATGTACCACACACCTTGCATTAACGCCAAAAGCAATGCCATTGTACAAACTAGATCCACTAACATTAACTCCATGTCTTATGGCAACTTTTAGGGTCTCGTGCCATCACGACGAGCATGCCACTTACAGAACTTCACTACAGTCACTGCAATAAGCAATGTAGTATCTTCTCCAATGTTTCCCTTTCCTGCCTTGGAACCATTTGCCGAATCAGCTCCTCTTGTTGGACAATTTCTTCTAACGTGGCCGTATTTTTTGCACCGCCAATATACTTTCCTCCTAGAGTTTGTCTTCCTGCCATCGCAAGCCACCAATGCATTGTTTACATGTAAATTGTTACCCCCGTTAAGCCTCCTCTCTTCAGGCAAAAGCTTGCCCGTAACTTCAAAGAGATTAATTTCCTCTTTTCTATGAATCAATATTGGTTTCATGTGCTCATATGAACTTGGAAGAGACCAGATGAGTCTCAAAGCTTGATCCTCCTCATCAATATTCAAGCTTAGCAACGATTTCGTTCAGAACACTCAGATGATCTGAGATACTCCCACCCTCCGCCATTCGCAGTGTATGAAACTGCTCCTTCAGGTACACGCGATTCGACACGCTCTTCGCTGGTACAACTCCTATAATTTTTTCCTGAGTCCCTTTGCGAACAAACCCCATGCACGTTCGCAAGAACGTTTTTCTCCAGGCACATGCGAATTGTACTCGCAGCTCACAAATCTAGATTCTCCCAATCATCATCGTCCACCATAACTTTTATACCAGTTGCCTCGGAAGTTGTACTAGTACTGACGCTAGGTATAGCGACAACCCTCCCCTTTAA
Source organism: Linaria vulgaris (assembly GCA_948329865.1). Taxonomy (NCBI): domain Eukaryota; kingdom Viridiplantae; phylum Streptophyta; class Magnoliopsida; order Lamiales; family Plantaginaceae; genus Linaria; species Linaria vulgaris. The sequence continues at coordinate 114,897,213 of OX415250.1, read as the reverse complement.
AGCCTTATGTAACCCTGACTCAATTAACACATTCCTGATTGAACTTACCACAAGCCAAAGTTGATTTTTTCGTCAAATTTTTTTAACGTCAAATTTCACCATATTCGTACCCTTGCTCATTGACATTGCACCGACGAGCCTTGGTGAATTTCAAGTATATCAGAATAGCGCAATGTAAACCCCCGTAAAGAGATATCTCGTCTTTCCAGACAGGGTTTCAAGGTTTCCAGGTAATTGGTGGGGTCACAACGGTCCCACTTATAAACCAGTTTTCTTTGACAGAACCGCCTTTATCAGCGCAAATTCTCACTACTATCGCACCAGAACTCCACCCCAGTAAAAGCTCCACCTTTAACAGAACTCGGGCTCTGATACCACTTGTTAGGTATTTGAGCCAACAAATACGCATCCAGGATTTGTCCATCGTGGATATACGAAGCAAACACGAATAAAATATGATCATCGTAACAACACAAGTATTTAACGTGGAAAATCCAAAATCGGAGAAAAACCACGGGGCCCGAACGAAATTGTACTATGTAGAGAATTGTTACAACTACACAATTTCTCGCTTAACCCAACGATCGCCACATAGCTTTTTTACCCGCAACACTCTCCGAGAACACCTCAAACAAATATATAAATATTACAAGAGGAATAATGAAATTAAATGCAAAAGAGCTTTGAATTGTGGGATGGTTCAAATAAATGGGAATACCCTGCTATTTATAGGATTGCACTGGGAGCAAAAGCGTGTGATTGGCACACGGTTTTACATCATTTCCCAAGTTGGCCAATTAAGGCCAACTTCCATCTTCCACTACCCCGATTAAATTGGGTAGTCTGCCAACATAGATGAAGTGGGTTTATATGGTTTACGCGAAGCAATATGAGAAGTAAATGAACGACCCCTATTTTGTTGATCTTGGAAATTTCTTTGCCGGGTAAAGAGTGCCAAAGTATCTATAGAGGGTCTAGAGTGAGAGTAGAGTTTCCTCTGACTCTTCTTGTAAGACCATGGTGTAAACTCTGGTTAGAGGAGGCACGGGATCGGACAAATTAATACTTCTGTCTTGTAACTTTACACCGTTAAAAAAAGTGCCCTGTAACTATGAAATCGATAAAAATAACCTACGAATTGGGTTTTTTTGAATTTTTCTGCCCTGAGCTTGCCACCTAAAAAAAAATGCCTCTGTGTCAGTCCAGTTGGCTTTTTTGGCACACTCCATGGCTACCACATGGAATATATTTATGACAAAAATATATTTATATCAGAATATATATAAATATATATAAAAAAATAGAAAAATTATAAAAATTATTTACTGAAACTTTTTTTTTTAAAAAAATATATATATCAAATGTATATAAATATATATAAAAAAAAGGAAAAAATAATTTTTATTACTGAAATTAAAAATAAATAAAAAATTAAAAAGAAAATTGAACCCCCCCCCCCAACCCCCAACCCCGGCAACCCCCCCCCCCTCAAAACCCGTCGCTGCAATTATTGACGCCGCCACCACTGCAACTGGCGACTGCAACCGCGGTGGCGGCGTCGATGTCGCCTTCGCTCATCGCCGTTCCCCCACCGCCGCGGTTTAGATCCGATGTAAGTTCCCTTTTTTTTCATTTTTTATGCGTTTTGAGATCCGCGGTTTAGATCCGATGTAAGTTCCGTTCACCCATCCCTTTTCAGTCGTCGGCGCCGAAATTCCGACGCCACCAACCTCTGCGTCGCCGTCGCTCGCCACCACTGCAATTGCAGCGGCGGGGTTGGGGGGGGAGGGGGTGTTGCCGGGGTTGGGGGGGGGGGTTCAATTTTCTTTTTAGTTTTTTATTTTTTTTATTTCAGTAATAAAAATAATATATATGATTTTTCCATTTTTTATATATATTTGATATTTATTTTTTAATTTCAGTAATAATAAATATAATTTATGATTTTTGCCTTTTTATATATATTTATATACATATTTCTAATTTCGATAATAATAAATATTATTTATTGTATATATTTATATTTATTTTTAATTTCAGTAATAATATTTATAATTTTCCCTTTTTTCATATATATTTATATATATTAGATATATTTTAATACATAAATATATATATATATATATATTTATATATATATATATATTTATATATATTCTGAATATAAATATATTTTTATTTTAAATATATTCCATGTGGCAGCCACCTAGCACAAAAAATATATTTTTGTTTTAAATATATTGATGTGGCGTGTGCCAAAAAAGCCACATCGGATGCCACGGAGGCATTTTTTGTGAGGTGGCAAGCTCAGGGCAGAAAAATTCAAAAAAACCCAAAACGTAGGTTAGTTTTATCGATTTCATAGTTACAGGGCACTTTTTTTAACGGTGTAAAGTTGCAGGGCAGAAGTATTAATTTGTCCCACGGGATCCAAGAGCAAGAGTTGACTTCTTGAAGTCCAATAAGAGTCATTAAGGCCGACAAGAAGCTTCAGAATACAATCATACTACTTGAGTATTAGCACGGTCTTGTTGACATTGGAGGTACAAAGACCACAAGAACAAGCAGCTATTAGTTCTTGGCTGACAAATTCATCCCTTAGTGAATTTAGGATCAAAGATTACTAGTGAATGATACCATACTAAGATTTATGAATTGAAAACCACAACACAATTCATATCAAGAGTCGAAATTGAAAGTCATAACTGAAAAGATTTTATTGAGAAACATGAATCGAATGATTATACAATTTATAATCGCGATCGTGTTTTCTCCTCACAAATAGCAATCCTCGTCTGAAATTATGAAATGACAAAAGTGTTTAATTCGTAATGTAGCCCGCCTATTTATTTATACTAGCTTGACACGATATCATTTGTTATTTAAAATCTTGTCCAATGGCCGAAATTTGCCAGCAGGGAAAAGTCGGTAAGAAAGGGTAAAAAACTGGATTTTGAAATATTCTTAAAAATTTAGTTTTTCTGTAAATTGGATTTGTATATCCTTAGACTTATTTACATGTGACTTACCTTCTTCGCATGTTTTAACAAACCAATATCCTAAGACTTATTTACATGTAACTTACCTTCTTCACATAGGTTTAACAAACAAATAGCTTAAGGTCCTTAGAGTCTTGTATGATTACGTGAATTATATGGTGGTTATAAATGTTTTTCTAGTAGGACTTTATAGTTACAATCCTATTTTCACGGCTTTATTATAAACTGCATATGGGCCATCGACTTAGCCAATTTTATTCAAAAAAATCTTATTTGAACTTAAACCTTCAGTGTTTCATCTAATTTTAATATGACGGTGCGATTCAAATACTAGAGGCTTCCAAATTTTTGCTACCTATGTGGTCTCATAGGACACATCGTCGATGATTGCGAAAGACGTTATGAGTTTGATGGCGAAGTGCCAAGACCAACTCCCGTACGGTGCATGGCTTCGCGAAATTCCGGATCGCTCGGGCGGGTTTCGCTATCAAAAATTTGCAGATGTTCCGAATGCTAGCAGAGCAAACCAATCTGAAAATTGGCGCAGCAAGACAGTGAATGTCCCAAGGGGGACGACTGATAAACAGAAGGAGAACAGCGATGCATCCTCTACTTTTTATTTCGGAACAGCGCATACGAATCTTATTATGCATAGCAGGGGAAATATGCAGAATCAGTAAATGGAATATATGCGCAATAAAAAGAGCACGAAAGCAGGACATGGGAAAAAAGCTGTGAGCGAAGGTGGCAGCCTGGGGGGAGTTCGAGTGACAGATCGGGACGGTATGAATAAGGAAAATGCTGGGGAAAGTGATGTCCAGGGGGGTGATTTGGAAGGGATGAATGGAAAAGATAATGGAAAGGGAGTAGATGAGCAGGTCCTAAGGGATATAACAAATGAGGAGGCTGGTCCTAAGGATTCTTAGTCGGGGGATTTTGTGAATCCAACAAGAAAACAAACTCCGGTACAACGTCGAAAATTAGGAGTTGTTCCTATGGAAGGAGTCCAGTTTACACCTCAAAAAAGAACGTCCGGGGATCATGAGTACGACCTCCCATCGCGCAAGAAGAAGGGAGTTAATTCTTCGTTGGCCATTTATGATATTTCTACAACGGCGGCGGTTGCAGAGCAACCCCGCCGAGAGTTATGAGTATCTTGAGTTGGAACTGTCAGGGAGTGGGGCGCCCTTGGACAGTTCGCGAGTTGAAGGAAACGGTCACACATTTCCGGCCCTTGTTAGTTTTCATCATGGAGACTAAATGTAAACAAAAAAAACTAGAAAAAATAAAACAACAAGTTGGGTACTTTGGGGTGTCTGTGGATTCGAAGGGGAAGTCGGGAGGTTTGGCGCTTTTGTGGAGAAAAGATGTGGACGTCCAGTTAATGAGCATGTCATCTAATCATATCGATGTGATGGTCCTAACAGAGGGGGATGGTGTTGAGTGGAGATTTACTGGGTTCTACGGGGAACCTGATGCATCGAATAGGAAAATGACTTGGGATCTTCTTCGTTATTTGAAATCTGTATCTGCAAAGCCATGGATATGCGCCGGGGATTTTAATGAGGTGTTGTTCCAATCAGAGAAAATGGGAGGGGGGGGACTCAAAATTGAACTGGGCTCTACGTCAATTTTGGGAGGCTCTTACAGACGTTGGATTATGTGATTTGGGGTACCACGGGCCCAGATTCACGTGGTGTAACAGAAGAATGGAGCTGGATACAATTTGGGAGCGACTGGATCGGGCTTGCCCGGATCCGAAATGGAGACGTATGTTTAAAACGGCGAGAGTGGACCATGTGACAATGAGTCATTCAGATCATATGGCGATTCTTATATCTCTAAAAGCCGAGTCTTTCGAAAAGAAGTGTAGGCCGCCCCCACGGAGGTTCCGGTTCGAAGCCATCTGGATCAAGAAAGAGGAATGTCGAAAAGTGATTGAGCAATTATGGAGTGAATTTGGAGGGGGCGGATTGATAAATCACTCGCGACTAAGTTAGACGACTGCCGCCTGGGATTAATGAAATGGAATCGGGTTAGTGGGATGGGCATAAAGAAAAAAATTGAGAAGCTTACAGATCGTATTAGTCAGTTGCGTTTGGGACCGATTAATTCGGAAACGAAGAAGGAAGAATATGAGTTGAAACTGAAGCTTGAGGGGCTGAAAGATTCAGAGGAGCTCTTTTGGAAACAGTGTGCAAAGGTCCTGTGGTTGAGGGAAGGGGACAGGAATACCTCGTACTTTCATAGACGCGCGAGTGAAAGGAGAGAAAAGAATGAAATTCTGGGGCTAAGGGACGACAACGGGGAATGGAAGGAATTACCGCACGAGGTGGCTGCCACTGCGACAGATTATTTCCAGGGCTTATTTGAGACTAATGGGACCGCGGTTGAGGATATGGAGGACGTCTTGCTGGCAGTACGAAAGAAAGTTAGCGAAGGAATGAACGAGCGTCTCCTCCAACCCTACACCCCCGATGAGGTAAAAAATTCCTTAAATGAGATGTATCCTTATAGATCCCCAGGTCCAGATGGCTTTTCTGTTATTTTTTATCAGAAATTCTGGAACATAATTCATCACGATGTTATCTCCGTTGTGCTTGAGTTTTTAAACAACCAATCCCTCGACCCATCAGTTAACTTCACTCATATTGTACTAATTCCCAAGTGTAAATCTCCAGAATATATGCATCAATTCAAACCGATCAGCTTGAGCAACGTTAGTTTTAAAATTGCTTCCAAAACTATTGCTAACAGATTAAAACCATTGCTCAATAATATTATTTCTTACTCCCAGTCCGCTTTTATACCTGGCCGTTTAATTACTGATAACATTTTGGTTGCTTTTGAGATTAATCATTTTCTCAAGAATAAAAGGAGAGGGAAGAAGAGTTTTATGACACTAAAACTGGACATGAGCAAAGCCTATGACAGAGTCGAGTGATCCTTCCTGGAACAGGTAATGAGTATATTAGGCTTTGATTCAAAAGTTGTGAGTTTAATTATGCTTGGAGTGTGCACTGTATCTTATTCTGTATTAATTAATGGTCGAGAAACGAGTGGTTTATATCCCAAGAGGGGAATTCGTCAAGGGGATCCTTTATCCCCCTATTTGTTTCTGATTGTATGTGAGGTGTTTTCAGCCCTTATAAAGGATGCAGAGACGATGGGGTCTATCAAAGGCGTTTCTATTAGCCGTCATGCACCAGTGGTGTCACATCTCCTGTTTGCAGATGATACGTTGCTTTGTTGCGAGGCAACACCTAGCGCGGCACAAGAAATTGCATTGATATTACAGAAATATGAGAAGGCGTCTGGTCAAAAGATTAACCTCGATAAATCCGTGGTGGTATTCAGTAGGAACACAGGGGAGGATGTAGCAATAGACGTTGCAGCTATTCTCGGTGTCAAAGTGGCGACTAAGCATGAAAAGTACCTCGGGCTTCCGTCGGTGGTTGGAAAGTTGAAGAAGGAACTCTTTAATTATTTGAGAGAGCGGATGTGGAAGAGAGCGCAAGGGCTAAAAGGACAGAATCTCTCTAGTGCGGGAAAGGAGATTCTAATTAAATCCATTCTCCAAGCTATCCCATCTTTCGCTATGGGTTGTTTTCAGTTACCTGATAATCTAATAGCTTAGCTTGAATCGGTGATCTACAACTTTTGGTGGGGGAACGGGAATTCAAAAAAGATACACTGGATGGCGTGGGACAAGTTGTGCATGGGAAAAAAAGAAGGAGGTATGGGGTTTAGGAGTTTAAAGGCGTTCAATTTGGCATTACTCGCAAAACAAGCTTGGCGTATCCTTCAAAACCCGGATAGTTTGGTGGGACAGATCTATAAAGCAAAGTACTTCCCAAATTGCTCCATACTCGATGCGACAATTGGCCACAACCCGTCGTTCTCTTGGCGCAGCATTTGCGAGTCGATAAAAATTCTTGATAGCGGGCTTCGTTGGAGGGTAGGAAACGGGGAAGATATAAAAATCTGGCAAGATAAGTGGGTGCCACGGCCATCACTGTTCCTGGTTTTCTCTCCACGGCCGAATAACGCAGAGGTTGAGAGGGTTCATGAGCTAATTGATGAGGATACGGGGGGCTGGAATATTACCTTAGTTCGAGACCTGTTTTGGGAAGAGGACGCCAAACTTATTCTATCAATACCGATTGGCGATAGGGCGAATTGTGACAAGATGATTTGGCACTATGACAAGAGTGGACTATACACGGTGAGGAGTGCTTATCACCTAATCTTGGAGGGGGGGTGCATAGAAGAGATAATCGAGCAACGACAAGCAGTGCGGGATCGAAACCGTGGAAATTAATCTGGAATTTGAGGAGTCCGAGGAAGATTAATATTTTCCTTTGGAGAGCTTGCATGGACAGCTTGCCGACGGAAGAAATTTGGTGAAAAGAAGGGTGCTCGTGGAAGACGATTGCTTGGTTTGCAACAACGGTAAAGAGGATGTCCGTCATTGTCTCTTCTATTGCGACGCGGCACGGCAAGTATGGGCCCTTGCAAATTTCCCGACGATGGCAGCAATTAGAGAAGACGAGGACATACTTATGTGGTTACAACGAGTAACAAAGAGTAACACGGGATTTGAACTCTTACACATTGCTATTTTGTGTTGGTCCTTGTGGGGAAATTGGAACCGAATTGTGGCGGGAGAAAATGAGCATGAACCGGCGTCTATTGTTGAATTCGCGAGGAATTTTGGCGACGCGTGGACTGCTGCAAATACAGGTATTAATCGAGAGGAGCAGTCAAGATCGGTTGTTTTATGGCAGCCACCGTGCGAAGGAACAATAAAGATTAATTTTGATGGCGCATGCTTTCTGGAGCAAGACGCATGTGGCGTTGGAGTGCTGGCTCGGGACAGCTCCAAACGTATGATCGCGTGGGCTAGGAGAAGACTTACAGGTTCCTTTGATGCCAAAGTAGTGGAGTTGTTTGCTGCCCGGCTCGGGGTCTTTTGGCGCTTAAAATGAACTGGAATTCGGTGATCTTTGAAGGGGATAGTATGGAGGTAATCAACGATCTCTTGCAAAACACAGATGGGGGAGCAGAGTATTTTAATGTGGCAAAGGAGATGCGTGAGATCTGTAGAAGCAAGCGAGACTTTGATTTCCATTGGGTGTTTCGCGAGGCGAATGTCGACGCACACATGCTTGCCCAAAATGCGACTACCAATCTTGACGCACACATGCTTGCCCAAAATGCGACTACCAATCTTGAGTTTCCTATCAATTGTATTTAAGTAGCTTATTTTTTCACTAGAGTTGTGGTCTTGGTTGGGGGTTACCATTGGTTATGTATCTAACAGTGAGTTTGCCGTGCTAATGCATTAAGCCTGTTGGCTGTTTTCAAAAAAAAAAAAATATATATATATATATAATACAGGACTGCCTATTTTATTTTGTCATATTTTATTAGGTCGCAAGTGATGATGTGTTTTACTTACAAATTTTTATTCGCTTAAAATCTTGTTTCCTAGCAAAGAAGCAACAGTAAGTTTGAATAAAATTTATATATAATAAAGTATGAAAAATACTTTTGAATAATATAATCAAACATTTACCATTGTATATCGGAAGCAAACGAACAAAAAACATAAAAGAAGATAAGTATTTCCATTCTAGAGAGCTTGTTCTCATTTGGAAAAACTTATTTAATCTCGGTATAAGCTTCAGTATTATGCTCCATGCCAATCATTTTACTATACCATAGAAAATGTTATATTATTACTTCTTTCAAAAAAATGAATATGAAAGCTTGTTAGCATAGTAAATTGACAAACTTAAAGATTGAAAACTGTTAACAATTTTCAACCGTTTTCTACTTATTAAATATTCTATTAAGATGAAAATTAGTCGTTAATACCTTGTACATGTATTACCATCACGAGTTTGTGGTTGTACTATCATGACTATTTTCTCATGACTAGTTTTTCCTTTATAATAATTTCTCACTCGAACAGTAAATCCTACGTTTCTTGCATACAAATTATAAACATCATATGCATCTTCATAACGTCAAACAACATGTCCTCAACAGGTGGGATTTGGTAATGTGTTAATTGGTGCGGAAATATTATTGTTATCAATGTCAACTACCTAAAGAGAAGTAAAAATATTTTGTTAAGGATCTCAAAATTTTGTCAAATAACAAAATACACACGGTATCGAGAAAAATTATGTTTTAGTTACGAGATCACTAATTTACTCTGAAATAGATGAGACAATGTTGTAGTTTTTCATCTCAAGTTCTTCTTGACGTGCCAATGATTGGATATAATGTTGAGTTTGTAAATAATCCACTTGAAATTTTATAGCCCATTTGCTATTATTCAAAGGCTTTATTAGAGTCTGTATACTCAAAAGTTCAAATTATTTTTCAAGGTATGTAGGGCAACTCCGAATACGTCCCTTGCATGCGTGCCAATATTAATTATGGTCATCATATCATAGGTAAAGTTTTTTAGAGTTCCATCCATGTCACAAGAAATGATGTGGCAAATAATCTTCTGAACGTCATCAACGATAACCGAATGGCCCATAAACTTCCCAAATTAAGCAACAACCCTGGCATTGGGTGCATTGATCTGCAGTGTGCAGAAGAATGCAAGAACTACTGCACTAGCAACAATGTTGTACAATGCCAGCCGCGAGAAGATGACTTCGCCCAAATCTTTGCCCCCAACTCACGTGGTGTTGAATGTCTACCTTTTGGAACGATAAATGGTTTTATTTTGAGGTGCCAACACAAGTACTTTGAACCTCAAAGAGCATTCTCAAATGCACTTGTAAAGTATCAAAGACTTTCAATGTACTGAGAAACAAACGTTTGTGGAGGCGGAAGTAGGCACAATCGGGCGCCAAAAGCATAAAGGGCCTTATATTTGGTGCATTCTGTTTACCGACGCTTTGGAAAATACGACGTTTGTTCTTGAAGATCTTGGTAAAGGGATTGAACAAAGAGAGGGTGTTATAAGTGGTGTGGCTTGCATTGCAGATGAGAAGAACTTTGTTGCAGTGTTTTTGAATGTGTTGATACTTTTTCTGTATATTTTTTTCATTTAAGTTTTTTTTGAATGTTTTAAACCTTTTTGTTGGCTTGTGTTAAGGGTTGAGAGTTGGATTTTCACCCCGTAGATGTATTAACTATGAGGCACCGATACTTTTAAAAAACTACACGTGTCCATGTTGTGTCGTGTTATGGTAGTATCAAACACGCCTCTGAAATTTGTTTAAAGAACCACGCAGCCATGTCCCATGTCATATTGTGTCTGTAGTACCCTATTGTTGGTCAAATACGCCAGTCTCCAACATTGACCACAGAATTCACGCTTGCAGCAATCCCAACTAGGTGAGTGTGATTGAGGACCATCATGACATGGATGCTCTACCATTTTTCCATCATCTACAAAAGAAGCTAGAACAACGAGAAAAAAAAAATACAAAAGAGAGAAAAAAATGTAAAACTTAAAGTGTGAGTGCTAAATTTAAGTTTTTGAGTGTTGTGAATTGTTATTTGTGTTAAATAAATGAGTATGTTCAACACAACAAGTGGTATCAAGAGCTTGGTTTGCATTCTTGAAATTCGTTAAATTTTGTCAAGAAACTTTTGGTTCTGAGATTGTGTTTGGTAATCACAGTTTTAAAGCTTGTATTACGAGGATTCCGAATGTGTAGTTTTTGGAGTATTCTGGTTTCTAGAAAGTGGCGGTCGAGGCCAACCCGATTTGACGTTAAACTTTTTTCGTGCAAAGTCGTGTTCTGTTACTACCATTGCAAAGCTCGTGTCGTGAGGATTCCAAATACATACATATATATAGGTCATTGGAAAGCGTCGTTTCATGCCAACAACGTTAACTCGGCCAACTCACCATAGTGGGTGAAGAAGAAGTTTAGATCTGAATCGGGCCCGACCGCATTTTTAATTCGGTCAATAGGTGGTCAAACCGATCAAAGATGGTCAGAATTGGATTCAATACGGTTCAGCTCCTCCAACTTGTTTTAGTTTGGTTCAGTTCATTTTTGATCGATTTTCAACAAGGTCAGAGAGGTTCTCAAGGTTTTTGACTATTCTACTTCAACCATGCGCTTTATTTGTCCAGATTCTACTTCGAAATGTCAGTGTAAGCAAACTTTTCGTGGAAACTATGTTAGGAAGTGGTGATGCAATGGTATGGCATAGTGTGTACGAAGAAGGTATACCTTTCTCTATAGCGGTATTGGAGAAACAGAACGAGGAATACAAAGAATGTATTCTCTACGGTGTTTTTCCATTCTCTTTGTTGATTCACGAAAAGCAGATGATGGTGTATAGAGACTAGTTATATCTGCATGATTGTGTTTCCTTTCTCTATGGGTTTTCGGAGAAAGAAATAGGTATTTCATTTGACTTTCTTCAGGGTCATTCTAATAAAGAAGTGGTATACGGAGATACGGTATATCTCCATGGTTGTTTGACTTTCTTCAGGGCCATTGAAAGAAAGATCGGGTATACGAAGATACGTGTATCTCCATTTTTGTTCCTTTTTCTTCAGGGTCATTCGAAGAAAGATCGAGTATACAGAGATAATATATATTTCCATGATTGTTTGCCTTTTTCAGCCGAATTTTGAAAAAGAGAAATTTTGAGCAAGGGGGAGTGTTCGTCCCTACATATGAAGTCCTTTTAGGAATGATTCTAGGCGAGTGATAAATTTATTTTCCTCTTTTGGAAAGAGAAGAATTAAGAGAGTGAAATATGTTTGAGATTGGAGGGGGAGATTGTTGGCCAAATTTGCCAGCCTCCAACCTTGACGACGCAATTCACGCTTGCGGCAATCTCAGCGCGGTGAGAGTGATCGATGACCATCAACGCATGGACACTCCACCTTTCTTCCATCCTCTACATTTTTTAATCGTTTTTTTGCTTGTCAAAAATGATGTGGCGCAGACGATTTTTCCAACTATCACACCCCTCTTCCACGCTGGAGGCCACATCGGCCGATTTTCATAGTTGGCACACAAAGGGCATTTTCGTCAAAAATAGCATAGATCCAGGGCATTTTCATTAATTCAAAAGATATCGGGCATTTTCATAAAAAATTGAAACATGCCGGGCACAAATAATAATTCGTCCATATTTTTATATTTCATAATCTTCTCTCTTTTGGTTTCTTGTTCAAAATTGTGAATGGGTCGTGTTTGAATCACTGTTTTGAAATTCGGCCTGGACCGGCCGGTCAGACTGGTTCAACCGGGAACCGGTGGCCTGGCCGGGCCGGTTCTTCTCATATACCGGGCTGCAAGGATCATTGGGCGAACCGGCAAATTCGGTCGGTTCGCCCGGTAACCCGGTCGCCCGGTTCGAACCGGGCAGGCCCCCTTTTTTTTTACTTTTTTTTTGTTCTGAAAATTACGAGACGGTTCATAATTTTTTAAGAATTACAAACTTGCCTCGAAATTTTTGAAAAAAAAAAAAGAAAAAAAATGCTAAACTTTGAAAGGCAATAACTTTGCGTAGGAGCGTCCGTTTTGGACGCATTTTTTTTTATTTGGGGTATCTCGACGAGATCTATCCACCGCAAACAGCCTACGGCGGTTTGGACCAACAAATTTTCAAAAAAAATGCTATTTTCCATACTTAATTTGAGTTTGAAACGAAACGAGCATGCATTCGAGAAATTCTTGCATAGTATTTCGTCAGATGCTAAATTCCATTTCTAGATTTTAGTGTCACATATTGTTGTTCTTGTATTAAATTTTGTGATACGGTTGGCCAACATTTAAAAATCCAAAACATTCTTTCGGTTTGTATTAAATGCATAGTTTGTTGGATTATTTATTATATTGTTAGATAGCTCAATGGTTTCCACTACTTTCCAAAAACTTTTTTTGTTGGAGGTCACGTGTTCAAGTCCCAGTTTTGTGATAACCATATTCTTATATTTCTTATAATATAACAAAATATTAGTGACATAAAATTCTTATAATTTTTTTATACAATTAATTTTTTATATTATCTTCAACAAACCGGTCCATCCAGTGGTTCGACCGGTCCGACCTGTTGACCCACTACCCGGTAGCTTCACCGGGCCGGGTTTCAGAACACTGGTTTGAATAGAAGTAATTGTCAAATGGTATACTTCTTAATGAGACTAGGACGTGAAGTTTTGAATTAATATGATAATCATATTTTGATCTAAATATATATTTTGGGAATTTTTTTATTAAAAACCAGAAAAACAAAGTCGTCGACTTGTCTTTGCAAGTTACCTGTTTGGACCCATCTTTTAAAATTGGAATTTAAACAGTCTTTAACTCTTAATTACTGCAAATATATCCTGGAATTAATAGCCCAGGCCTACAGGATGAGGCTGTATCCAAAATCAGTTGTCAATTTCTACTTCAACATGTATTAATTCGTTTATCTACCTTGTACCTACCTACACAAAGGACGTAGTTTCACATCAAACGTCTGAATTCTTTTGATAATTCTTAGGACATCAGAATCGACCCACCAAAACTGTATATGATTCATTTGGAGCTCATTGTGGTTGCAATTATAATCTTTTGCCCGGTTGTAGAATGCAAATCGTGATATCTTCTATCATCACATGTTTTAAAGTTAAAATTGTTATTTAAATAAAATAACTTATGTTTTGTTGAGAGGGAAAAAATAAAAAAAGAAAATAAATTTTCTTTTATAGATAAAGTCAGTTATCTACTACGTTTCTGTTCAATGCCATTTATGTATCTAGATTTGGGGGGCATCTGCAACCGTCCCCCCCAACCGCCCGGGCGGTCGCCAGTAACTGCGACCGCAGAGCAACCGCCAGGCGGTCGCCACCAAGAAGTAGCGACCGCACCGGCGGTCGGGAGGCTTTTATAAGACCTCGCAACCGCCTAACGGTCGCCCCCTTATATGCCGACCGAATTTGCGGTTGCAATATTAAGTTCTCGCAATCGCTGGGCGGTTGCGAGATAACATGGCAACCGCCTGGCGGTTGCTAGATCACATGGCAACCGCCTGGCGGTTGCTATGTCACATGGCAACCGCCAAGCGGTTGCAGATAATATTCATACTTGATGTTTTACAATTACGTATGATACGTTGTGGTACGTTGTTTGATCAATTGATAATTACCCTAATGATAGTTAAAACAAGCCAAATTATAAGGTTTCACTGGAAAATTAAGCTTAGGGACAACATTAAGAACTAAGTGTGATGATTAGTTGTTAAACATAATATATAGGTATATCGTTGATAACTCGCCTAATCACATAATCTACTATTTTACTAACTTAATTACTAGTTTTGTAGTTATTTACTACTACTATTCACATTTAATAATGATATTTGAGTTCAATAAACACAAACACATCAAGATACTTCTCAAAAATCACTAATTTCAAAATGGATATTTTTGCAACCGCCAGGCGGTTGCGAGATAACATGGCAACCGCCTGGCGGTTACTAGATCACATGGCAACCGCCTGGCGGTTGCTATTTCACATGGCAACCGCCTGGCGGTTGCTCTTTCACATGGCAACCGCCTGGCGGTTGCCAATACTCGATATCTGCAACCGCCAAGCGGTTGCAGATAATATTCATACTTGATTTTTTACTATTACGTATGATACGTTGTGGTACGTTGTTTGATCAATTGATAATTACCCTAATGATAGTTAAAACAAGCCAAATTATAAGGTTTCATTGGAAAATTAAGCTTAGGGACAACATTAAGAACTAAGTTTGATGATTAGTTGTTGAACATAATATATAGGTATATCGTTGATAACTCGCCTAATCACATAATCTACTATTTTACTAACTTAATTACTAGTTTTGTAGTTATTTACTACTACTATTCACATTTAATAATGATATTTGAGTTCAATAAACACAAACACATCAAGATACTTCTCAAAAATCACTAATTTCAAAATGGATATTTTTGCAACCGCCAGGCGGTTGCGAGATAACATGGCAACCGCCTGGCGGTTACTAGATCACATGGCAACCGCCTGGCGGTTGCTATTTCACATGGCAACCGCCTGGCGGTTGCTCTTTCACATGGCAACCGCCTGGCGGTTGCCAATACTCGATATCTGCAACCGCCAAGCGGTTGCAGATAATATTCATACTTGATTTTTTACTATTACGTATGATACGTTGTGGTACGTTGTTTGATCAATTGATAATTACCCTAATGATAGTTAAAACAAGCCAAATTATAAGGTTTCATTGGAAAATTAAGCTTAGGGACAACATTAAGAACTAAGTTTGATGATTAGTTGTTGAACATAATATATAGGTATATCGTTGATAACTCGCCTAATCACATAATCTACTATTTTACTAACTTAATTACTAGTTTTGTAGTTATTTACTACTACTATTTACATTTAATAATGATATTTGAGTTCAATAAACACAAACACATCAAAATATTTCTCAAAAATCACTAATTTCAAAATTGATATTTTTGCAACCGCCAGGCGGTTGCGAGATAACATGGCAACCGCCAGGCGGTTGCTAGATCACATGGCAACCGCCTGGCGGTTGCTATGTCACATGGCAACCGCCTGGCGGTTGCTATGTCACATGGCAACCGCCTGGCGGTTGCCAATACTCGATATCTGCAACCGCCAGGCGGTTGCAGATAATATTCATACTTGATTTTTTACTATTACGTATGATACGTTGTGGTACGTTGTTTGATCAATTGATAATTACCCTAATGATAGTTAAAACAAGCCAAATTATAAGGTTTTATTGGAAAATTAAGCTTAGGGACAACATTAAGAACTAAGTTTGATGATTAGTTGTTGAACATAATATATAGGTATATCGTTGATAACTCGCCTAATCACATAATCTACTATTTTACTAACTTAATTACTAGTTTTGTAGTTATTTACTACTCATATTTACATTTAATAATGATATTTGTGTTCAATAAACACAAACACATCAAGATACTTCTCAAAAATCACTAATTTCCTGGCGGTTGCCAATACTCGATATCTGCAACCGCCAGGCGGTTGCAAGGGCTTCTCGCAACCGCTCGGCGGTTGCAAATTTTGCTGAAATTGGGCGGGATTGGGGGGGAAATTCAAATTTTCACGGAAATTCAAAAATTTCAATACATTGCAACCGCCGAGCGGTTGCAAATTCTGCTGAAATTGGGGGGGAATTCAAATTTTCACGAAAATTCAAAATTTTCACCCAAATCTTATATATACCCACCATTCTTCCCCTAATTGTTCATTCACAACTCTTACACTCTCAAAAAAAACTCAAGACTTCATTTTATCTTCCAAACAAAAACACAAACACTCTTCTATTCCAATCCACAAAAAAAAAACCCAAAAACTTCTTTTTACCTACAAAACAAATAATCAAACACTTTTTTTTCTTTTATATCTTCAACAAAACACCCAACCACACTCTTTTCTTTTATATCTCCAACAAATACTAAACACTTTCTTTTATCTTCATAACAAAATACCAAACACTCATCTTTTTCAATACACAAAAACTCAAAAACTTCTTTATATTTTCAACAAAACACCCAACACTTTCTTTTCTTTTATATCTCAAACAAAAATCAAAACACTTTCTTTTATCTTCATGACAAAATACCAAACATCATTTTTTTCCAATCCACAAAAACTTAAATACCTTTCTTTTATCCCCAAAACAAAACACCAAACACTTTTTTGTATTCTTATATTTTTGTTCGTGTTTTTTTGAGTTTTGCCATTTTATTTCGTCAAAAAAATAATATTTCGGAAAATTCCCGGAATATTATTGTATTTTTTTTATTTTGAAGAATATTATTTGCAACCGCCTAAGCGGTCGCCCAATAATTCGCAACCGGCTAGCGGTCGCCCCTAAATGGCGACCCCCTAGCGGTCGCCCCTACATGGCGACCGCCTAGCGGTCGTCCCTTAGTATGGCGACCGTCGGGCGGTCGCCCCTTTGTATGGTGACCGCCTAGCGGTCGCCCCTTCGTATGGCGACCGCCTAGCGGTCGCCTTGGTGTAAGGGCGACCGCTCGGCGGTCGAAAGCGGCCCATGACGAGAGGTATCCGCGACCGACGCGGCGACTGCCTCGGCGGTCGCGGATACCCTTCGGGCGACCGCCCATGGGCCTTCTGCAACCGCCCAGGCGGTTGCAGATGGCCCAAAATTCTTGTAGTATTGTTCTTAATTAAGCAGTATCATAGTATCCATATATAGGCATGGCTTGAAGTCTATACCGTCCAAATATAGTTATGTCCATATAAGTTTCATAAATGAAAATAACTTTATACTATTTTTTTTTTACTTTTGCTTATGGTAAAACATCTGAATCTACTTTGAATCTGAAATGGATTATAATTGACGTAGAATACGAATATTATCTCAATGTAGCTACACGAAAATAGTTTTGTACATATAGGGGGTGTTTGGTTGCAATGATGAGGATAGATGACTACCCTCATCTCACTTAAAAACAAGTTTGGTTTGAATGATTATGCAAACGGGCTTTTCGATTTTATAGCTGAGGCCCGCTCCACAACCCACTTTCTCAACTTACATAATATCTACTCCCCCCTGTTATTATTTTATCACACTTTTTAGCCATCCAATCCCACCAGCAATCTCAAATCTTCTTAACTAAAATGACAAAACTACCCTTCTTCCTCCTCCTTGTTCGAGCGGTCGGGTTCACCCACACCGGTCAAACCACCATCTCCGTCTCCTCCGTGGCCGTCATGTCCTCCATCGCCTCGCCGGATCCGTTGCGATTAGGGTTTTTTCTGTTATCGGAGGAATCTCTGATTCAGGTACTATTAGAGCTTCAATCGAATCCTTCATTTTGCGTTCTCGATTCCAAGTACATTAATTTGTTATTCACCTTCCGTGATCTCTCCCCACCGCCGCACTCCTCGTTTAATCACTCGTACCCGATAACCTCCACGAACGAGTATTCGTTGTTTTTCGCCAACTGCGCCCCTGAATCGGCCGTCTCCATGGCGGTCCGCACCGAGCTGTATAATCTCGATGGCGGTGGACGGGTCAAGGATTTCTTATCCACCGGAATGACCCAGCTGTCGTTATCGCGAGAATCGCAAGACAAATTGCTTGAATTCCTAGTTTATGATTATGGTATGAAATGCTGCTTTTTGAATTTGGGGATTTTCTTATTAAAATGGGGGCAATAAGGTAATTACCTGCAATATCCAGAAATAGTCGTTGCACATAACATGAACCAAACACGTTTTGTTAAATTAAGATAAAATAGTAACTTTATTCAACTCTCCAACCAAACACGGTTACTGTTACGCGTATGAAATAAAAGACTATTTTAACTGAGTAATAGTTAATCTACATATATAACTGTCTATGCAACCAAACACGCCCATACTGTTTGGTCCATCTGATCCATTAATGGTCACTTGCATGTGTTCGGCTTATATGTTATTATATATAACAAATATGAGTTGGTTAACACATTAATGCACAAATTCATTTATTTAATAATTACTTTCGACTTATTTGGAATTAGTTGTAAGTATATATATATATATATATATATATTAAGTCGGTACAAATTAGTCTAGTACACTACATATAAGTATGTGGAACTTATACACGAATTATGCTAAACTATTGTCTTATTAAAAATTCTAGTGTAGCTTTATTCGAAACACGAATTGACTGGACACCATTGAGTAGACTAATGTTCAAAGCTTCCAAGTAGAGAGAACAGTGATGTCGAGGATTTCAGGCACGTTGAGGATTCTGGCACATTGAGTACACAAGTATGTCGAATGCAAGACTATGTCGAGTGAGCAGATATGTTGAGTGTGATGGTATGTCGAGTGTGTGGCTATATCGTGTATTAATGTTCGATGTGTTGGTGTTAACAGTGTTGTGCAATTAATGAACTCGCCTGGATTTTTAGAACGAGGGTATTTATAACGAGACGCGTGGACTAGCATCTCATTTCCCGAGAGTTGTCTGGCATGTCGAGGATACATCTTTGATGTGTTTAATATCGAGAAAAAAATCATCGGCATGCCCATGTTAGGGAGATTCTCCACAGGGTCAGCTTTTGGGACGCCGTATTGGGCTGCGGGATTACTCTATATCATGTACCCCCCCCCCCCACTATTGGGAAGTTGTTGTCGTAGAGAATAATTTTCAAATTACTCCATCAAGTGCCCACGGTTGCCCCAGTTTGTGGGTCGAGTGATTGAAAAGAAGTGAGACGTCAATAATTTTTGAACTTAGCTAATCACTTCGCCAAATATCACGAGCGACCTTCTTGGGAAAACGGGCCAAAAACTATGTGTGGGTTGTTTTTTTACAGTCATGTCGAGGAAAATAAGTCGACATATGGAAGCTTGTCGAGGAAACAAACTCGACATACGTATTCGAGTTTTCGATACTTGACGTGAGCATTAAATGGTCTATAGTAATAGTATGTCATGCCGAGGAAAATTGCTCAGCGTGGATAACATGTCGAGCATATATGTCGAGGAAACGGATACCCGATATGTAAAAACGAAAGTCCGCAATTAACATGATTTCAACGGCGTACGGGCCTATAAATAGCATGAAGAAGGAGAGAGAAATCATTTTCGTCCTTGAAAATGCTTGCCGCTTCTAGAGCGAGCACGTCAAGCATCTTGAGGTATATCGAGGATTTACATTCGATGTAGGAACTTCAACATAACAAGCATGTCGTGGGCGAGTTTACTTGACATGTGCTCGACACGTGAGTGATGTCGAGCGTTACAACAATTAGACATTCTTCACATGTCGAGCGTAAAACACTCGTCATGTATAAATAATGTTCGACATCTTGCCTTAGCATAATTTTGCAGTTTCTTCGTGAAACTTTTTCGGGAAAAAATCATTTTTGGTCATTTATTGTCGCCTAGTTACGATTTTGGTCCCATAATGTGGCATTGTTTACATTTAGTCCATAATTGTGGTTTTTTGTACTATTTTGGTCCCACGGTCAGTTTTTTGCCCGCTAAGTTATTTTTATTAGCAAAAACCACCCCAATATTTTTTTAATTAGTAAAAAGCCCATGTGTGTTATATATCCTCCTAAAATTATATTTTCACCTGAAAAAAAAATTAAAATTAAAAGATCAATGTAAACTTATATTTTTTTAATAAATTTTAATTATTATAAATTTAAAGTTTCTAAAAGAAAAAATACCCAATCATAATAAAATAATTATATATAAAGAACAAAAAAAAACCTTCTCCCTCCCCCACCTAGTCCCCACTACAACCGCAACCACTCGATATTTTTTTTTATTTTTTTTATTTTTCGGTTCAATTTATGATTTTTCACTAAAAATATAAAATTATATATTTCATATCAAGAATTCAAAAAGAAAAAAGACCTATTTATAATAAACTAATTCAAAATATTTTTGTAAAAACAAAAACCTTCTTCCTCCCCACCCAGCCCCCACCACGCATATTTTTCCTCTTGCTTGGTTCTTTAAAATTGAAAAAAGAAAAAGACCTTACTATAATAAAATATATTCAAAATTTTATAAAAACCTTCTCCCTCCTGCCTTCCGATCCACCCACCTCCCTCCCCCCCCCCCCCCCACCCCCCCACCACCCAATTTTAATTTTCTTTTTCCCCCTCCCAACCCATCCATAAAAAATTCTAAATTAAGGTTCAATGACACCGATTATTTAGTCAGTAATTAAGCTTTAAAGTGGCCCGTGAAAAGGTGGTTTGTCACAGAGGATTGAGGAAGACTTCTCGACTTCTTTTTTATTTTTCTATTTTTTTTTCTTGTGAAGCACTTCAAATAAATTAAAATAATAATAATTAGAAAATTGAGCTACTTAAAATAAGGGTGCATAAATCTAAATTTTTGACATAAAATAATAGTTTTAATCTTAGCAAGAAATCATAAATTTGACGAAACAAAGAAAAAAAAGAAGAAAATAAATTGTGTGATGGCGGTGGTGGTCGAAAAAATGAAAAAAAAAAAGAAGAAAATAAATTGTGTGATGGCGGTGGTGGTGGGTGCTGGGTGGGGAGGGAGAAGGTTTTTTTTTCTCTTTTTTTATTATTTTATTATAATTGAGTTATTGTTTTCTTTTATAATTACTAAAAAATTAATTTTACATTGTAACTTAGAAAATATTTTATTTTTAGCTATTTTTACGTGAAAATATAATTTTAGGAGAATATATAAGACATGGGAGCTTTTTATTAATTAGAAATAACACATGGGGGTGTTTTTTGCTAATAAAAATAACTTACGGGGCAAAAACCTGACTGTGGGATCAAAATTGTACAAAAAGTCACAATAAGGGACTAAATGTGGACAATGCCACATTATGGGACTAAAATCGTAATTGTGCCACAATAAAGGACCAAAAGTGACTTTTTCCAAATTTTTCTAACCCAACTAATTAAATCTTTTTTAGGATCCTACGAGCTTGTGCATCAACAAACGAGGTGGGCTTTGATTTTTACTCTTACTCTTCATTTTTCGTTTGTTTTCTCGATATGCGGGTGAAGGTTTAGATTAGCTTTGTTTATTTTTATTTTAAAAAAACCTCTCATCGATGAGATAGTAATTCGATATCAGATCACGGGTAAAGGGTCGTCGTGGTGAATCAAGTGATGAAAGTATAGCCCAGTCTTATAGTTTGGGGGTGGAAATCCTGCAGGGTATGCCTCCAAAATGTGGGATGTATCACAGTTGTTGGCAAATGATACTTACGAGGAGGAGGAGCCGAACATAAATACTCTTGATCTTGAAGAAGCAGGCCATGGGGAGGAGGGTGATGAGCAAGGCTTAGGTGAGGGGTCGAGACGATATCGCACCCAAGAGAGATATCAGGATATGGTTGTTGATCCACCACGCAACCCTACCTGGTTAAGGAAAAATGTGATTGTTGATGGGATTTCTCCTTTTGCTTAGATGGGATCAGAACACCTGTCATTTTTTAGGGAAATGGGTGAAAATGGACTAGCGGAAAAAAGGGGTTTTACGAGGAGAAAAATGAAGAACATTTAGCTAATGGAGACATTTTTATTGTGTGTTTTCTGATGATCTATTTCGGAATGAGTTCTTCTCTTTATATAGGTAGGGGAAGCTGCTCGAACTTACAAGGGCGGTGGAGTACAATTACTACCGTATTAATCACAATCTCATATGTAGGGGATCATGTATCTAAGATAAGATTATGTATGATAAACATGTTGTGTCATCCTTGGCTCATACTATGGGATCATCTCATTGAGGTAACCAGGTTTTTTTGGTTCGAAGCAACATTTCTGAGCGGCCAAACTCTGATGCTTGGGTGACGAAGAAGACATGACAGGGCTGCATATATTTAGATATTACCAATGATCTCGAGGGATAAGAGGTGCGATTCCCCGGGCAGATTAAAGAATGCATACGCCATCTGAGGGATTG
This sequence comes from Linaria vulgaris, assembly GCA_948329865.1. Lineage (NCBI taxonomy): Eukaryota > Viridiplantae > Streptophyta > Magnoliopsida > Lamiales > Plantaginaceae > Linaria > Linaria vulgaris. The sequence goes on along the minus strand of OX415250.1, from coordinate 114,874,757 downwards.
TTTATCGTGAATGTGAAGCATTTTGTTAATGGTCTTCGCTTTCCCATTAATCCCGTGATGGTGGTCTTATTGAACAGCATAGGTGTTTACTTGTCTCAGTTGTCTCCCAATTCCGTAAGTTATTTAGTGGCATTACTGGTGATGAAAGCCTTTGATGCGCCTTAAACATTGAACAAGTTTTGGCACTTGTTCCAAGTAGTAACCAATGTGAAGGGAGGAAACAAACAGTTCTACTTTGTAAGGGCCAATCGATATGCTAGTTTCTTGAAAGGAGCACATAGTGGGTACGGGAGTCATGGTACAAATGAGTATTTCTATATAAAGGAAAAACTCATGGGGATTTTGAGGTGATCCCTCGAGTTAGGTATGTAAAGAAAAGTGTAAGAACCCCTCAAGGTGTGGGTGCACACACCTGGGAGAAAGGTTTCTTCGACCACCTGACTAAGTTTGATCTTACAAAAATAACTCAGGATGAGATGGTTAGGTTGGTGGTTTGTCGCCAAAACCTTATGTTGGTGAACACAACCTTAGTACAAATCTTGTAGGACTATAATATAATGAGTGTGGCGGTTATTATGGTGTTCTGATGTATTTTACGTTTCTTTTGCTGCCAAGTTAGTGATGGGGCGTCAGAGTAGGATGGGAAGATTTGCAACCCTACAACATGACCAGCTGGCGAAGGGGGTTATCGCAGAGAAGACACAGGGAAGGAAAAGGGTTGCTTTCCCAAGCCCGGGACACCTTTAAGTCACCACGAGTGGATGAGTGTGCTTCTGAGGGGCACGGAAGTTTGGAGTTTGGTGGTGATGAGACCCTTAAAGCATGTTAGGTAAAGTTAGGACAAGCGGTGTCCCTCGTTGTGTGCCTTCGGACCAAGGACGTAGTGCAACTGGTTTGGGTAAGCGTAGTAGACTAATGCCTTAGGAAGGAGCAATTGATCCTCATCCCACTAGCCGAGCCTTGGGCGGTCCCAACATTAACATCAAGAGGTACGAGTTTAGTGAAGAGTATGTCGTTCAGAGAATGCGTAACTTCTTTCATGTTCTAGCGCATGAGCCCTTGCAAAATTAGAAAGCGAGGGAGATGTTAGACTAGAAAGGAATCCATGTCTTCCAAGCCGTAAGTAGTTGTCAATTTTGGTACTACGAGCGAGTTTTGAATGTCTCATTAGCAAATTTTGCTCTCTTTCAGATTGGCAAGTTCATGGCCTCATGTGCCAAGAGTGTAACCTCAATGGAAGCTGATAAGACCGACGAGATAGGGAAGCTGATCGAACAGATATTTCAGCTCCCCGCTTTGACCCTTCAGCTGCAAAGGTGGTGTTTACTGAGAAAAAGAGGGCTCTGCTAAAGGTCAAAGAGGCCAATAGCAACATTCGAGTAGCCTACGTCGAGGCTGACAAGGTTAAGGGAGAGCTAGAGCATGTGAAGCTGGCTGCAGACCAGGCTGTGAAGGAGAAAGAAGAAGCTGAGAGAAAGTTGAAGAACCTTGAGCCTGAGGCTATGAAGCTTCGAGTGAACCTCGAAGTTACACGAAAGAACGCAAATTTTGAGGTATATATTGATTTCCATTGAGGTTGAAAATATAGTGATTTCTGAACTCTAATTATTATGTTATCACTATAGGATCCACCTCCAGAGGTAATGTTGCGAATTGTGAAGAGGTTCATTCTCAGGCACACCTACCAAGGGATAAGCCTAGAGCGTAAGCATCAAGATCGTTTGGAGGCTCAAGAACTGACCATCGGCCAAATAGCAACCCTTGAGTGTTTTGTTAAGGATTTCGATGTCTCTCCATTGGATTTCACTCTGGAACCTGATATGAAGCTTGCAGAAGATTCCAATAAAGATGACGATTAGCCCGGGGAAGATGTTTTCTCCCCTATTCTCAAGAACAAAGCCCTTGTTATGGTTGGTATGGAGAATGCTCCAATAATTACTAACATATAAGCATCTCATAAACGTTGCATCGCTTTTCTTTATAAAAATAAAATTTAACATTTTTAATTATTGTGGTCTTGGCGGATCGCTTATCTCAGTTTTACTTTGAATATTGCATACATGTGTCGCCACGCTTTTATATAATATGTTAATTTGTTTGCTCTATCGATTAGATTATTATGAGTGATGTTATCCTTGGTAATCGAACATGTCATAATGCTTTATTATGGACTTCTTGGTCGGGTCAACAGACAATACATGTACAGTTCCCCCTTTGGATCTGTCGTACCATTTTGGATAGGAAATATTTATGTCATATCACTTTGGACCGAAAATATCCTTGGTACCTTGTTAGGTAGGATTTGTCGTATTACTTTGGATCAGAGATATCTCTAGTACCTTTTTAGGTAGAATTTGTCGTATCACTTTGAATCGAAGATATCTTTGGTACCTTCTTAGGTAGAATATGTCGTATCACTCTAGATATGAGAGGTCTCTGGTATATTTTTGTTAGAGATTGTCGTGTCACTTTGGATCAGAGATATTCTATGGTTCGTCTATTTGTCGCATGAATATGCCGGACTACATATTTGATAATTGATTTGAGCAGTTAAAAGAGATATGCAACATCATAAAAAAATAAAAATAATAGCTGTTGAGACTGGATATATTTTGGTTTGCCTACGTATCATGTACTATGGGAATCAAGCCAACGTAGTTACCTGTTAAATTATAGTCCAACCACTCTCACCTTTTCCCCTTGGTCTTCCCTGAGATTGGTTTGTAGAGCTTTTAGTTGCCATTAATGTATCATTGTACGTCGTTATGTAAGTGAGGTCATTTATTTGATCTATGCTCTATGGTTCCTCAGACAGTAGCGCCATTGCGAACCTCTTCTGCCTGGTGGCAGTGAAGAGAATGTTGGCCACATATTTCCCTTGTGGCTCATCCACTTTCAACAGTTCGTCATTAAACCTTTTCACGGCCCCTAAGATTCCGTCTCTTCCTGCGTAACCGAGTACAGAAGGTTGAGGTTGGTGTAGGTCCTCTTATGGCTAGAGAATTGACTCTCTAATATTCTTCTGAGCTGCTCATGCTTACTAGTTATCTGACTGGTATCATGGCTTACCAGTCAAGTGTTGCCCCAATCAGGGTCGTGACAAAGATTCTCGCTTGCACATTCTCTGTGAACCCATATAGCGAGAGGACTCCATCAACATAGAAAATGTGTTCACGGGGGTTGTTTTTCCTATTGTAGGCCTTCAGCTGCGGGCATTGCTCCCATATGTCCCAATGCTTCTGACTCTATCTCCTGGCAGAAATGAGTAAGCCTCGTGTGCCTTGCCACCTGCACCATCCTTCTCTGAACTTTGTCTCTCTCGCGATTCAGACTCTTTATTCTCCTCCCTATTTCCCTTAAATCGGCATGCGGGTTGGGCATCCTCTTCTCATATCCCTTAGATGGTGGGCGATCTCGACGGGAATCGGCTTCATCTTTCTAGTTCCTGATCCTAGTCCTTTTAGGGGAAGCCGTCACAAAGGACTCTGAGGGGCGATGAGGTAGAGGATTGGCGCCCTGGGCATTTTGAGTTGGGATTTTTGTCGCCATTGTCTCTCTCACGGTGGCTTGGACCATCGTAGTAATATGAGCGATCATTTCAGGTGATAGGAGGATTGACCTTGTCGGTGTCGCTGGTGACTCTTGGGTATCGGGGTTGTGTTGGCGGGAAACTTGTTCAGCAGTCACCGGAGGTTGATGCTGAACCTCGGCATGAGGTTGTGGTAGGGGTTGATGCTGATGAGTTCTCCATAGTTGTTAATTGTGATCGGGTTACACGTGGCATCCTAGTGTCCTCGTGTGGAATGTGGTGTTCCCACATATGGTGCCACTAATTCAGTACAAATGCGTTTGGGGTACACGAAATACAACATTGTGGATCTTATACACAAACTATGCTAAACTATCGTCTTATACAAGATTCTAGTGTAGCTTTATCCGGAACACCAATAGAGTGGATGCCATTGAGTAGACTAATCTGCAAGATTCAAAGTGGAGAGAACATGGATGTCGAGGATTCTGGCACGTCGAGGATTCTCGACACGTCAAAGATTCCAGGCACGTCGAGGATTCTAGCACGTCAAGTACACGAGTATGTCGAATGCAAGACTTGTCGAGTGAGAGGATATGCCAAGTGTGCGGGTATGTCGAGTGCGGCTATGTCGATATGAATGATGGATGTGTTGGTCTGAATAGCGTTGTGCAATTAATTAATGAACTCACTTGGATTTTCGGAACGTGGGTACTTATAAGCCTCGACACACAGGAAACAAAGACGTGTTTCCTGAGAATTTTGTGGCATGTCAAGGATATGACGAGGATACATCCTTGATGTGCTTACGAATCAAGGATAAATCCTCAACATGCTCCTAGGAGATCCTCCACAGGGCTGCACGGACTTGTTTGGGTCGCGGGATTACCCTTTATCATATATACAAAAATTTAACTTATTAAACTATATTTATATCACATAATTACAATCTAACACGTTCATATGTCGTGTTTAGCCATCCATTGCACACACTTATCAAAGAAGATCCAAATCACTTGCGTACATTTCTTTCGTGTCAGAATTGCTCAGAACATTGAAAAACCTATCGTTACTCATGAACTTGTTTCGTTACAAGTGACATTTATTTTTCAATCAACATATATATGTATATATATGGGGCATGTTTTTCTGATTAAAATTGTGGTAATCCTCGTTTCAATTGATTAGCAACTTGACTTCGTATGATGTCAACGTTCTGCTCAATTGCAAAGCAATGAGCTATCCGATTGTGTTAATTTTAATGTATCATAATTTTACTTTATTAGTGGCTACCACATGTACGTTCCAAACACATATACATTCAAAATTAATCTGGACACTCTTTTTTTCCATAAAAGACCAAAAAAAAACCTTTGACAATAAACACTCCAATATAATCCACGTGTTTGAGTTTATGCAAAGAAATCCCATTTTTCTAACAATATATAATTTGTTATATGTGTATCAACTATAACCATCAATATATCTTGACAAAAATCGCGTCGATGGATAATAATAGTTGACTTTTTCACTTGCAAGAAAATCCAACTAACATCCAACTAATTAGCGATCACTTGTGAATTGGAAAGCATACAATTGATCTTGTCAAAATCAAGCATAAAGATTCAAACCCCCTTAATCTAATTATAGAACCATAATTCCCGCTAAGTCCACATGATCAATGCCACCAAGCCTTGGAAGCAAAATTAATCTACCTTGCTGGCATTCAGATAATAAAATGCTATGTCATGTCAACCTATCTGCATGCATTAGTGTAATAATTATATATATATATATACATAGCGTTATTTGATTGAAGAAAGTGACATATTATGAAGTTCAGATTAATTATGAGAACAATTGGAGTCTAATGAGGATAACTCTACGTAAGGCCAAAAATCTTCCAACTAGCTCTCAAATATAGAATCTTCTATTTCGTTAAATGCCATTGCGAGGGGGTCCAACTCCCTTTCCAAGACGGCAAGAATTCTAACTTGATCAAGCATCACGTACAATCACATAAATGCAAAAGCGAAAGGTGGTTATACCTCCGCTATTGTTAAACGAAAGCGAAACTTTGCGACGTTCACGAGTTTCAAGTAATGGTGTGTGAGAAATTCAAGTTGCATTCCCTTTTGATCTTCCAAATTCTTATTCGTTACTTTCTCTCAAGTAATGGTGTATGAAAAATAATTAATATGAGGGTGTTGAATGAATTATGAGAACCAAATGAAATATATATAGTCGAGACTCCATGACTGTGACGACCGCGCCCCACGAGCCATGCTCCGGTCCGAGTTGGTTCGGTGGTGATCAGTCACTTTACCCAACTCAGACTAAAGCGCAACTCATAGGAAGGGGTCTCACTTGTTCAGGATCAAAACCATACACATTTTATAAAATATATTTTGATATATATACAGCGGAAGTCTTGTATTACAAACAATGTGACTATTTTAATAGTTATGCACTAGTGACAAAACACGAATATTCCAAAATGCAGGCTTGAATAATTATTCACTTGATCCATGCTGCCATGTTGATTTTATCCTGAGGAATGGACAGAAGAAACGAGGAATAAGTCTTTAATGACTTAGTGAGATTCATATAAAAGAACTGGCAAAGCAAGAATTTACTGTGATTTAATGGATACATTTCGAGGAATGATCTTACCGGTAGAAATAGTTCAACTAGACAATTTGATGTAGTAATGGTACTGGAATTTTCATAGCATAGTTAATGAACTTGTGCTTAACAATAAACAAATCCAACCTTATGACTTCTAATATTCTACCTTATACCTCCCGACGAGGAGCGACCTCGCAAACAATCAAGAGACATGCTCGAGTACATGTCGATCCAGCACGTGGGTTACAGCCAACTCCTGACTGCAAGCGGCGCCTAGATAGATGGGTATCAAGCAAAATTACTTAAACCGACAGTCCTTACTGCCCGGCAGTAACTCGACTCAATCCCAGGGCCCAACTTCCCAAAGGCGTCCCAATGGGTATAACAAATAAACAATCAAGCTAATTAGTTTCAATATAATTAATCATTAAAAAAATTACGTACGTGCTCTCTAAAAACACACACTAAGGTGCGATTAGGGTGCGAATTTGGGGGAAATCAAATTTCCTTCGCCAGAAATGGCGAAGAAGCGAATTAATGATGAAATTGAGCAAGATCAGAGGGATTTCAGGGAGAGGAGCGAAGATCGGGAGGAAATCAGAACCATTTTGGAGCACAACACAGAATCAGATGAGGAAGAAGAGGAATTAGGGCACGAACCTCAACAGAAAGAGAAAGATATCCACCTAGATCTTCAAGCTAACACTGATGTAGGTGAGTACCCTGCGAAGCAGACGAAGAGATGGAACGAACTCTTCGCCGGAAACAGGCGGCCGGAGAACGGATGTAAGATTGAATACACAAAACCAATGGACAAGGAAGTTCTGGAATTCACAAGAGAGGAAGTGCAGGAAACAAGGGACTACTGGGGGAATGCTCTGTACGGCAAAATCATAGGTATGAATATCCCTTATGAAGCTATGAGAAGGTATGTTGATACTAGATGGCCACATAAACCTAACATTCATGTAGCAGACAAGGGTGTTTATGTATTTCGATTTGAAAATGAGAGTGATATGATGGAGGTTTTGGGAGGAGGCCCTTGGATGATTAAAGGGAGTTATGTGTTGATGTTGAAAAGATGGGAACCGGGGCAGAAGTTGGATCCAAACACTCTCCAACATTACCCCACTTGGATTCAATTACCTGGCCTAGACTTACAATTCTGGTCACCTCATATGTTGGGTAGAATTGCAAGCATGATAGGCAAACCTTGTTACATTGACAAGATGACTAAGAACAAGGATAGGTTGGCATATGCTAGGGTTATGGTGGAGCTCCAAGCTGGAGAAAAATTGGTGGATAAAATACAAATGAAAGGACCAGATGGTGAAATGCATGAACAAAGGGTGGTGTATGAGAGAAGACCATTCCAGTGCTTTAAATGCAATAAGTTTGGCCATGGGGCAAGAGAATGCACACCAAGGCAAGAGTGGGTCAGAAAGGAGAAGGAGGAAGGTATAAAGGAAGGAGATACAGAGAAAGGAAGTAATCAAATGGAAAATACATGAGAGGATGGACAGAATGATAGTAAACAAATGGAAAATAAGAGTGAAAAAGAAGACATGAGAGAGGAGGAAAAGCAACAGGAGAAGGGAATAGTTATAATAGATATAAGAGTTGAAGAGAGGCACACACCAGAACAGCAGAACAAAACACCAGAAAAGAGCAAGGCTACAGAGCAAAGAAAAGAAGATAATCAGACTACTCAGAAAACAAAGGAAAAGGAAATAGCTAATAAAGGGCTGAAGGAACATACAGAAAAGGATTGGAATAAAGTAGGATCCAAAAAATCAAAGAGAATAGAGCAATACAGAAATGAGAAGAATGGAAAGCAAGATAAATGGGGTACTGGAGGGGGATCCAAGAGGGTTGTAGGCCCAAATGGATAATCTAAGCTTTTGTGGGTGGAACTTGAGAGGATTGAATGATCCTCTCAAGCAAGAGGCCTGGAAACAGGACATGAGGGATAACAAGTGCAATTTTGGGGCAGTTATTGAAACTAGACTAAGGAAAGAAGGATTAGAAAAAATTAAAAAGAAGTTTGGGAAACAGTGGAATATGGAGGACAACTTTGAGGAAGCTAAGAACTGCAGAATTCTAGTGGTTTGGGAAGAGAGTAAGGTCCAGATTGATATCTTGAGGAAGACTGATCAACTTATACATAGCAGAATCAAAACCAGAGATAATAAGTGGAATTTTCTATGCTCTTTCATTTATGCCCACAACAAGGCAGAAGAGAGGAAAGCATTGTGGAAGGACTTAGTAGACCTGCAGAGAAATATTAAGTCTCCATGGATTATGATTGGAGATTGGAATGTGGTCTTAAGCAAAGAAGAAAAATGGAATGATCAGAGAGGAGAAGAGCAGGTGGGAGAGGAACTCAAGGATGTGTTTCAGAGACTAAAAGTTCAAGACCATCAATATTGTGGTCCTAAGTTCACCTGGACTAATGGACACACATACTGTAAACTTGATAGAGTAGTCATAAATCAGGAATGGATTGAAGCTAAGTTTGATTCATGGGTCAACTTCCTTCCCCAGGAGTGTCTGACCATGCTTTGGGGTATGTCAAGATGACTAATGAAAACATTAAGAGAAATGTGCCATTCAGATTCAAAAATGCATGGGCACAGGATGAGGAATTCATTCCAATCATTAAGAAGGCCTGGGAAGAGGACATAACAGGATGTTACATGTTTCAGCTTGTGAAGAAAACACAGAAAGCTAAGGAAATGCTTAAAGGTTTGAATAGCAGAAAATTCAAAGATTTGGAAAACAAGGCAGGAGATAAACTTAAGAAGCTGAAAGAGAAACAGGAGAGTGTTTTACTGGATCCTAGAGATAGAGAAGGTCAGGAAGAGATGATAAGATTGAGAGAAGAATATGATGATGTCAAGAGAAAACTGATGAGCCAAATCAGCCAAGCAGCAAAAATGGAATGGATCAAGGAAGGAGACACTTGCTCCAGATTATTCTTTAACAGCATAAAAATGAGGAGAAAGAATAACAGCATCCTCACCATCTAGAAAAATGAGGGGAAGATTCTTACATCCAGAGAGGATATTATCAACCACATCATTCAATTCTATACTAACCTACTGGGTACAGAGCAAGATATAGAGGAGTTTGATGAAGAGATTAGCAATCAAGGACCAAAAGTCACAGAAGACATGAACAGAATGATTACAAGACAGTGTACAGATGAGGAGATCAAAAAAGTGGTGTTCAACATTAATGACCAGAAAAGTCCGGGTCCAGATGGCATGGGAGCTGGTTTTTATAAAGCTAGTTGGAAGGAGACAGGAAGCTTGGTGTGTGCTGCTATAAAGGAGGTCTACTTGTCAGGGAAGTTACTTAAGCAAATCAACACTACTGTTGTTTGTCTAATTCCTAAAACCCTCAACCCCTCTAGAATAACAGAGTTTAGACCTATATCTTGCTGCAATATTATTTATAAATCCATTACTAAGATCCTTGCTAATAGAATAAAAAATTTGATGCCTGATCTTATTTTGCCTAATCAATCTGCATTTGTTCAAGGTAGAGATATGTATCAGAGTATTTTTCTTGCTCAAGAATTAGTGAGGGGGTATGGTAGGAAGAACATCTCCCCTAGAGGTATGCTTAAGATTGACATCCAAAAGGCTTATGACACAGTCAACTGGAAATTTTTGGAGAGTGTTCTTAGAAGCTACAATTTTGATAAGAATTTTGTGGATCTGATCATGCTCTGTATTACTTGCCCTAGATACTCTTTTTGCATTAATGGCAGTCTTGAAGGGAACTTAGAGGGGAAACAGGGGCTTAGGCAAGGGGATCCTTTGTCCCCCTATTTGTTTGTGTTTTGTATGGACTATCTTGCTAGATTGCTTAAGAAAAGAACTGATAACAATAGTAATTTTCATTTTCATCCTAAGTGTAGTAGGACTAACCTCAATCATTTGACATTTGCAGATGACCTCTTACTCTTTTGTAGAGGGGATGTGGAATCCATGACTGTTCTAAAAAAAGCACTTGATGAATTCTCAAGTAAATCAGGGCTTAGAATCAGCAATGCAAAGAGTAACATATTCCTGGCTGGAGTGAACAATGAAGAGAAGGAAAAAATAAAAAAGGTTTGGGGATTCAAGGAGGGAGTCTTCCCTATCAGATACCTGGGCATCCCTTTAAGTCCAAGAATTCTGAAAATAGTAGAATATGACAGTTTGGTAAGAAAGATGGTTGGTAAGATTCAAAGTTGGCAAGGAAGGAATTTAAGCTATGCTGGTAGACTGCAGTTAGTTAAATCTGTGATTATTAGTATCCAAAATTTCTGGTGTCACATCTTTAATATTCCAGTGAGTGTTATTAAAACAATTGAGAAGATTTGCAGGAATTACTTGTGGATAGGAAAAGAGGAAGGGAAGAAAAACTTGGTGGCATGGAAGGATATATGCCAAGAATTCCAGAATGGAGGGCTGCAAATAAAGGAAATACTTGGGTGGAATAGAGCAAACATGGCTAAACATATCATGAGGCTGAGCAACAGGAATAGTGAGCATACAATGTGGAAAATGTGGGTGGAAGCCTACAAACTAAAGGACAAAAATATATGGGAAGTGGAGAAGAAAAGCAGTGATTCAGCTTGGTGGAGGCATCTTCTGGATATCAGAGATTACATCAAACAAAAAATGCCAAGTGCAATACAAGAGGGAGTGTTGAGGAAAGGGAAGAAGAAGGGCCCTCAGGCCTTATACTCACTATTGGTCCCAGCAAAACAAGAGGTAACTTGGTGGGAACAGGTATGGAATGATCTATCTACTCCCAAAACTAAGTTCATAAATTGGTTAGCTGTTAAAAGAAGACTAGCTACTAAAGATAGAATTAAGAAATTTGGAGTAGCTAATGATGGGGAATGTGTCTTATGTGTAGGCCATCAAGAAAACCATGATCACTTATACTTTCAATGTGTTTGGGCTAATGAGGTTCTGTCTAGAATGCTGAAGTGTACAGGTATGAGATCCAATATTGGAGGGCTGGAGGATTGGACAACACTGTTCCATCAATCAAGAAGAAAGAAAACACACATATTCCAGATTAGAGCAGCAATCATAGGGGAGACAATAGCAGGGATTTGGAAAGCTAGGAATAGTAAGATCTTTGAGAACAAAGAACCAAATGCCCAACAGGTTAGTAGAGAAATTGGTTTGGTAATAGCTGGGAGATTACAAAGGAAGACAGGTAACAAAAATAATAGAGTGTCTAAAGCAATTATTCTCAAATTACAAAGCCTATAAATGTGTTGAGCTTAAAACTGTAATGCTGGTACTGAGTGTATATGCAGGTGAACATGGGATCAGTCAGAATCAAACAGGAAGAAAATGGTGTAAGTATCTTTTCTCTTTCCTCTTCCAACCCCCCAAAAGGAGGAAGCTGATCTGAAGCACACCAACTGAAGTAGCAAACTGGGCTACCCTATAAGAGTCAGTGGAGTAGTCACAGTCCTGGACTGGAGCTATTGAAGGAGGGCTTTTATAGAGATTGATTGCTTTTCAGAGGCACTAGATGGTGTAGGATAGTGCTGGTAGCTTAGTGGGCTTTATCTTGAGTCATAGACATAGTCTAGAGCTCGGATATTCCCTTGCTAGTTGGATAGATCAGCTTTGAATGTTGTTTGTGCTATTTTGTGGGCTTAGGCCTTCTTCTGTAAACAATCCGATTTGGGCTCTAATATATTTTTTAACTTTCTGCGAAAAAATAAACAAACAATCAAGCTAGTAAACCAGATAATATCCGTTGCTCCTAGAGCTATATGTCCCGAACATAGTTCGTTGCTCTTTGCACAATTCAAGAACCAGCAGATGAGATTACAATATTGGAGAGTTATCATGATTGTGAATAGATATGATAAATAATAAATGATTGGATATGATTTAACGATGAGTAAGAAAATCATGTTATAAGATGAGATGCCAAACATGATTATGATGAAATATAGGTTGTTCGAGGTTTGGTAATGGAATAGTGACTTTTCTGTCCAAGTTCCTCAGGGCCGGATGCCAAACGGGGCTAGAACAAATCAGAAATAGAACCTCACCTTAACTCGTACGGAGAACTTTGATGCCGTTGATTAGTTCGTCAAACCTTTAACAAATTTAAATAATATTAATCAACTGAATTTATAATTCACCACAATAAATATTAGTATTTTTCTTCAATCCTCATGTTGATGAAATTGAGAACGTTCTGGTTAAGAATGCCAGTTGCAATGTAAATATTAGTAAATTACACATAAGCTTAATTTATGTTATTACTCTAAACATGAAAGTCTTAGATGATGAATTGACAAACGTAAGGTTAAGTTAAATATCAATTAATAACCTTATTAATATCTCAAAATTATCTTAAACAATCATATGTTCAAGCTTATGACTGTGAGTATTCACGTTAGAGTCATTTCGATGACAAGTTACGGTAATAAGTAAAATTTGATTAACTATCCAATTTGATGCATAATAAATCTTCAAAATATATTACTTAACTGATTTATGGAAAAATCGTTCTTTAAGTCTCTAGTACATCCAAAAATTCCAAGAATCGTGACACCAAACAAATACCTTATGAAGAAATCCATTAAATTGTATAACTTAGTTAATATTATTTTGTTCCAAGATTATCTTAATTTACATAACATTATATTCATAACTTTTAAAAATATTAATACGTAAACCTAACAAGGTAAATGATCAAAGAATGTTTAAGTTACGATATATAATCATATAAGAGGATTAGACCTCAAACGTATATATATATGATAATCTTATTAAACTTATGTAAGGATATGTTAAACATGATAATTATACTATTTATATACTATTGAAAAATCTCAAAAATATTAATTCGTGAATACAAATCATATTAAAGTGATTCTAATGATTGTTATATCTTATAAGGTTCATGTGTGAGTGATCAATCATGGAATTATGATGATTATTTCAATCGTAAAATAAGCTGAAAAATCGTCGTAGTTTCGAGTTTACCTTTGATCGGATATCAAATGAAGTTTGTTTCCAAATATGTTTTGGCAAATGATCTCTAACATCACTAGGAACATGTGTACCCTAATGGGAAGGAAAATCGAAAGGTTTGCTATACTAAATAATTCTTGAAAACACCTATTTTCGGATTTTCAGACAGCAGTCTACCGTTTAGGAATTTCGACCTTCTAAATCACATTATTTGAAAAATATTTCTTCATATGAAAGTTAGAGGACGTCATGAGAAAAATTCGGCCGTTGGCCTTGCTCAAAAAAGATTTTCTACAATTAGTTATGATATTTCTAAGGTGCAGGGCCGAATGGATAATTTCTGCGTAATAAAAGTTTTGAGTATTTTTGGGTAGAAAATGATGAAATAAGAACTTGGGATGAATTTTTCTTGAAAGTAGACTCACTAACTTAGAGATTCATGGGAAGAAAGAAGGAAAAAACGAAATGATTTTGGGTGTGAAAATTGTTGGAAGAAATGCTAGTATTTATAGGCAAAAATTAAGTTAAAATATCTTAATTAAGGTCCCACTTTAATTATTTTATATTAAATTACAAAAATCTGAATTTAATCATACTCAAATGATGTCATGGCTTACCTCATCAAAAAGATGTCATGGCTTACATCATCAATTGGTTAATTGCATATCAAGTCCCTCAATTATTTATAATTAAAATTCAAATAAGTAAAATTAGATTTCTTTGTAATTTTTCTAGGTAATTCAATCATCTTGGTTAAGATTTGAATTTAAAATATATGATTTAGGATTAGAGACCTATAAAAATAATAAAAGACTATCTTTTAAGTTTAGGGACTAAAATGCAACTTTTTCTAAACATTTAGGGTCGAAAATAAGAATTTTTCAAAAGTTCAAGGACTAAAGTATAAATTTATTTTCTTCCTAGTTTTTGGGGCGTTACAATGACCGTCCTTCAATTGTGCATTGGTTCAGAGATCACACTAAATAGAAAATAAACTAACATTCTCTCACTTGATCTTTGAATCACAATCCCAACAACAAGAAACAAAATGTGTGGATCATGGCGATAGGTCCTTTGAGGAAAAACAAGTATTATCGCCCATGTATCACATTGCATTATACTTCTCGTCAACAACCAAAACTTAATGAATAAACACAATGTTTATTCTTGGTATAAAAAAAAATATTCTCATGATATATTAAGATAATGACATATCTAAATGTGTACACAACTAAATATAAGAATACCTTACATTAAGAATTTCATAAAATATCGTTCTTACAACGAAAAGTTACATAAGGGAACCAAGTCTCATACTTTTAACATGATCCTCATATTTTCCGGGAGGCATGCCTTTAGTTAGAGGATCTGCTATCATTTCATCAGTCCTTATATATGTTCGATGATGATTGATTTATCCTTGACCTTAAAGGCATTAAAAGCTTCACTATGTCACGTGAAAAGTTATCAATAAAAGAGAAAGTATTTTAGACCAAATGTCTGAATGGATGATTTCAAGTTATTCAGAACTTTTGTGCTCACTCTTTTTAGATATTTTGGTCTACTTTCCCTTTATGCAGTCCACACAAATCTCAAAGTTACTGGAGTATAAAGTACTAAGTACTCCATCATTCACTAACCTCTTGATTGTATCCTTAGAGATATGTCTAAATCTCCGATGCCACAACATAAAAGATTCTACATTATTAACACATCTTTTCATGTCAGTTTTAACATACATAACTGAATTAGCGGTGTTACTTTGTATATTAAGCATAAATAGACCATTACACAAAATGTCATTTCCAACAACATCTGAATTGTATAATAAACCGAATGGTGTTTTATGGAAATTAAATGCAAATCTCTTTAGTAATAGTCTAGATACAGAAATTAAATTCCTGGAAAACCAGGTACATAAAATACATTATGTAATTACAAAGTAAGCCACCAGTTAATATAATTTGGCACGTTCCAACAAACTCAACAGCTAAGCGCATTTTGTTTCTTAAATAAATGTTTTCCGTATCTCCCATTGGTTTCCTCGGGTTTGTCATATCCTATAAGGTTATTGAAACATGAATTGAAGAACTAGAGTCGATCCACCATGTGTTGCAAAGAATATCAGTCATATTAGATTCATAACAAACTAGGGAGATTAAGTTACCTTTTTTCGCACGCCGCTTTTGGAGTTTCAGACAATCCTTCTTCATGTGTCCCTTATATTTAGAGAAATAACACTTAGATTTCTTAGTAATTCCATCTTGAATGAGCACTTTATCCTTGGAGTGCTTGTCCATTTTCTTGTTGGTTGCTAACAATACAGTTTCTCCATGCTCCATCATCAATCGACCTTTCTCTTGAACACATATGGTCAAGAGTTCATTCAAAGACCATTTATCTTTATGTGTGTTGTAGTAAATCTTAAAAGGTCCGAATTGATATGGAAGGGTATTAAGGATATAGTGGAGTACTAGAAAGGTATCCGACATCTCAACTCTCAATATTTTTAGTTTAGCCACAATGTCCTTTATGCTCATGATGTACTCATCACGCGGACCTCTGAGACCGGTAAGCTTTAATGACGAAAGCCTTCCAATGAGTGTACTAACAAGTGACTTTTCTGAAGTTTGGAATTGTTCTTAAATTGCCTTAAGCAACGGGTGAATATCATTGTACTTCTTCACACATCTCCTTTATCCAGCAGATATGTGAGTCTTTATGAACATGACACAGAGATGGTTAGACCTCTCCCACCATTCATAAAGATCAATATCAGCATGAGTATTGGATTCCTTAATAGCCGGTGGTTCATCCTTACTGATAGTATAGTCAATATCAGCCACTCCTAAATGAAGAAGAACTCTCTCCTTCCAAACGGTATAGTTTTTGCCATTTAGTTTAGGAACTTAAATTTTGATATCATTAATATTCATATAATTTGATTTCTCTCAAGCCGAAACTCTCTAATATTTTAGTCATTAACAAAATCTAGAAGTAGAAAGTCATGAGTAGCAAAAAGGATGTTCCTTTTAAGTTTTTAGAGGTATTTATAGGAGTTATATGAGTCGAAGGTGCGGTTGACCCTTGTTAGATGGTCGTAACTCGTAACACGTAATTGTACACAATTGTCCGATTGTGTAAATATGCAATGACATGGTGCAACACCTTACTACTACGAACTGATGTGCTCAGAGACGTATTGTAGAGGCGACGTATGGAGGTTCGAAAAGTTACTATATGCTATGTTGTTACGTTGTACCACACAAACTTATACCTAAATGAATACATTCTTAGAGTGGTAGAAAATGGGGATACAGAAAGAATATGATACTCAATATTTGTGAGTTTCCTTAAGGGTGTGAACTGAAAAAACACTTTCCTAAAAGCAATATTTTCACTATATATTAAGAAAATCTGTTTTCCAGGATACAACAAGGAATTTAGGAAATTATATAAGATGCAGAAAATTGATAAGTGAATAAAACCAAATTTGTATCATTATATTTATATAACACGAAAAGTTATATATGAACATAAATATTTATTCACAATGGTTGTGTCCCGTAAGATAGATTTGCACCATTTCACAAATTATTTCAGATTTTAAATATAACATAATATTAAAAATAAAATATTAAGGATTGCAACTCTTCACTAATTTATTTTAAATTAAAATAAAATAAAATAAAGTATATGATAAACTAAGTCTTGATTTTATAAATGCCCCAAGTGTCCAAGTGCCTATTATAAACTTATAATATATATTTATATATATCAAGCCCAAATAGACCTAGCCCAACAAAAGAACCAATATTAGAATTAACTCTTTAAGAGTCAAGTTCTAAATAAGATGTTCAAGACTCTTATATCCTACCAATGTGGGATATTTGTTCACAACTAAAATACACAACATAGAGTTGTTCATTCTTTCTTGATTGATTGATTGAAATGTGAAAATTAGAAAATTTTAGTTCTGAATCTTTATTTTCGTCAACCGAAACATATGGAGGCAGAAGATTTATGTCCACGACTCGACGTGATTCATTCATGGTTCATATAGCCTACCTCATTTTAATTGGATTACCGGCTTTGTTGTTGTTGAATCTTTATTTAATTTTTGGGGTGGGGGTTGATGGTCTCCGCACCCCCTTTTGGCTAGTATAGATGCAACAAAGATTGGTGGCCAAATTCCCTTTAGTTTTGGCAGCATATATTACGGGTCTTTTTGCTTACAATTTAGGGAGAAAAGAAGACAATATCAAGCGTGGAGTGCAAGTAAAATGCTACTGTCTATTTTACCGAAAGGAAAAAAACTATATTCCATTTTATCTTGCTACGTGGCCAAGTGTTTCTTTCAATTGTTATTTTAAATCGTCAAATGGTTTCTCTTCGTCATAACATAAGGGTTAAAAAACGTTCAATAATCTCCTCGCAGTGGCGCGCCGTCTATTAAATATGTGCTCAGTACCTTTGGGCTAATTTTCGTAAATAAAGAAATATTGCTATTAACTTCGTGCAAATAGTAACATGAAGATTTGCCTCTATTAGTTTAGTCCTGATTCTGATAAAGACTGGCAATCTGGCATATTTTCTCTTTAAATCTTGATATAGTATTTCTTGATTTCGTAAACAAATTTAATTTTCAAAATTCAATTGTGGGAATTGGGATGAAATTGAAGGGAAAAAAGAACTCTTCGCTAAAATTAAAGTTAAATTCGGATGAGTCCATACTTATATTGATATTCTAACAAAAACAAACAAATCACCAAAGATTATTTTGTCCAAAAAGTTGATTAAGAGATGCTTTACAGTACAATAATTAGGAAAAGTTACGGAAAAATGCAACTTTTTAATTAAACAATATATATATAGCTAGTACATTGCGAGGCAAGCCATAAGAATCGTAAGCAGTTTAACAGCTTTTTTTAACATATAATTTTAAACACGTATATTAATTCTTTACGGTTTAGGGCAAGATCCTCCTGTAACCTCTTTTACAAGTAGTATCCCTCAATATGTATTGAAGCAAAGACTAGCTGTCATTTTTTCGCAATGATTACAAAGAGACAATACAATATTGGCCAAACAAATGCCGATAATTGCTATTACAAAGCAAATACGAGATGAAAAGAACATAGCCAAATGTGGAACTAAATTGTTTCAGTTCTCTCTCTTCCTTTTTTAAAGAAAAACTGCCTAAAACATTTCAGATCAAATGCCATGATTAATGGTCCAAAGAATGAAAAGATATTGTAATTACTATACATCATATTGGTTGTAACCCTTCAAAAAAGAGAATCGATCTTTTTAATGAAACTCTAGAACATATGTTGGTTTGTTAACTATTCCAAAAAAAATGATTTCTGGCATATTTCAAAATAATTGTAAAATTTGTTGTAATATATCTGCAAATTAAAACAATTTGATCAACAAATTATAAATTTATTGATCAAACAAATTTGTTGTAATATATGTGCATAATAAATTGATCAACAAATTTATAAAATTTGTTGTAATATATATATATATATGCGCTAAATAATTTGATCAACAAATTAGTAAAATGTTGTAATATATATAGCGCTAAATAACTTGATCAACTCTATAAAATATAGGTGAAACATGCATGAGAAAAAATCAATAATCACAAAACCGCTTCTAAGGTTTATGAAAGTTCGGGGGAGCGAGGGGCAGAGATGACCGTTTCCTTTAAATACGAACGATTGCCAAATTTTTGGTATCTATGCGGAATGCTCGGGCATATTATGGCAGATTGCGAGGCCAAGTATGACGTGAATATGGATGAAGACTCCCAACTTCCGTATGGAGACTGACTGAGGGAGAACACGACGGGCACGGGCTCGTTTTTTGGGCAGCGATTCACGGATAGATGATGGAGTGGGAACTCGGGTCGGGGATGGTTTGCAAATCGGGGCAGGGGTTATTATGCCCACGGTCGATAAGGTGGAAGCGATCAATCGTGGTTAACAAATATGGCGGCCCTGCACAATCTCCGGAGCGTACGGTTTTGACTAGCTTTTTATGTGAACAGCATGAGGCTAGGGAGAAAGATCTGAATCGGGGCGAGGTTACGTTGGGTTTAGAACATGAGGCCGGGGCGAGAATCACCAAGAGTTGGCAGAGTTGGATAGGAGGATTGACGAGTTGAGTGGCGACACGATTACAGAACACACGGGTCACACAGTTCGGGTTCATCATGTTTGGCAACAACTTATGAGAGATGTCAGTGAGAATTTTGTTGTGAATAGGCAAACCGATTTAAGGGGAGCAGTGGACGTTGCAACGGCAGTGGAGACTCGGGTTAGGGTTACTAGTCAGCATAAGAGTAGGGGAATTCGAATTGTGCAACGCGACGCGGTTACAAATATGGTGGTGCAAGAAACAAGGGTGGGTCAAAAACGTCTATTTGAGGACGATAAAAGGGCTGGTCGGCCAATTGAGAAGACGGCACGGCTCGAGGAGTTGTCATACGACATTGAAAATCTTTTGGCTGAGACTGTTGAGTAGTCCCGCCACCTCCAATGAGTTTCCTATGCTAGAACTGTTAGGGCTTGGGGAACCCTTGGACAGTTCGGGAACTACGAGAGTTAGTTTCCAAGTTTCGCCCCCTCTAATTTTCTTGTCGGAAACAAAGTGCAAGACTAGGAAAATAGAGGCGTTGAAGAGTAAGTTGAACTATTTTGGTGTTTGTGTTGAAGTCAGAGGTTTGTCGGGTGGATTGGCATTACTTTGGGATAATGAGTTGAACATTCAGTTACTTAGCATGTCGGAGAATCACATTGATGCAGTGGTGGTGGGAAAGGGGTCGGACCTTGATTGGCGATTCACGGGCTTTTACGGGGAACCAAATGGGATGAAGAGAATGCGTACATGGAACTTACTACGCCAGCTTCGAGGAGTTTCGGGATTACCATGGTTGTGCGCGGGTGATTACAATGAGATTTCGAGTCAAATTGGATAAAAGATGGGGTCATATGCGTCCAAATTGGTTGATTCGTAATTTTTGGGATACACTCGTAGAAATGGGGTTGCGCGAGATTGAGTTTGAGGGTCCTCGATTCACATGGTGCAGCCGCCGTCTGAACCCTTGTACGGTTTAGGAACGTCTAGAGTGGCGGGAGAGGTTTCTTCTCGCGCGGGTTCAACATGTCGTGACCTTAAAATCGGATCATTATACACTTTTGATTCACACGTTGGGGCAGCCAAACCGAGGTAGGAGAGTGTCGCGTTTTATGTTTGAGGCGGTTTAGCTCGCGAAGTCCAAATACAGGGAAGTTGTTGAGAGGTGTTGGAATGGGATAGGAGTGGGGAAATTGAAAGGAAAACTCGATGAGTGTCGTACGGGGTTGATGCAGTGGCACATGGTTGATGGGATCGATTTTAAGCGGCGGATTGATGGGCTGAAGAAGAAACTTGTTCTCCTTAGATCGGGGACACTTACATCGGATTCTAAACAGGAGGAGATGGGTATTAGTCAGAAATTGGATGAGTTATTGGAGTTCGAGGAAGTATATTGGAAACAAAGGACGAAGGTTCAATGGTTACGAGAGGGTGGTAGGAATAAGACCTACTTTCATAAAAGGGCGAATGAGCGACGGAAAAAGAATGAGATTAAGGGGTTAGGGGATGAGGGGGCGTCCTTCACACGTCATCGGATGAGATTGACCAGTTAGCAACAAATTATTTTACATCTCTTTTTCGCTCCAGCGTTCCATCAGACGAGGCTATTGAGGACGTGTTACATGACGAGATGATTGAAAGTTTGCTTCAGCCTTTCACTGCGGACGAGGTACGGAAAGCTATTAAATATATGTATCATTTTAAATCTCTGGGGTCTAATGGATTTTCTGTGGTATTTTATCACAAATTTTGGGATATTATTGGGGGGGATGTTACGCATTTTGTTCTTAATTTTCTTAGTAATCGTGTGCCTGATTCTTGTGCTAACTTCACCTATATTGTGCTTATTCCTAAATGTCCTAACCCGGATTTGATGTCTCAGTTTCGTCTGATTAGTCTCAGCAATGTATGTTTTGAGATTGCATCTAAAGTTGTGGCTAATCGATTAAAACCTTGCTCTCATCTATTATTTCTCAGTCTTAATCAGCTTTTGTCTCGGGTCGCCTTATCACTGATAATATTCTTGTGGCTTTTGAGGTTAACCATTGTTTGAAAAATAAAAGGACACGGAAGCGATGTCATATGACGTTGAAATTGGATATGAGTAAGGCCTATGACCAAGTCGAGTGGCCCTTTCTTGAAAAGGTAATGCTTAGATTAGGTTTTGACTCTAATTTTGTGTCCCTTATTATGCTTGGTGTTCAGACTGTCTCTTATTCTATATTTCTTAATGGGCGAGAATCAAGTGGTTTTTCCCAGAAAGGGGTATTAGGCAGGGGGACCAACTGTCCCCCTACCTATTCTTATTTGTTTTCAAAGTTTTTTAAGCCCTTATAGCTAAAGCACGCAACAATTAAAGGAGTTCGGATCAGTTGCGACGCGCCTCGCGTATCGCACTTACTGTTCGCAGATGACACATTGTTGTTCTGTGACGCGGGCGTATCTTCGGCGACATAAATTAGGGATATCCTAGAGAAGTTTGAGGCAGCATCGGGTCAAAAAATCAATCTCGACAAATCAGTGGTCGTGTTTAGCAAGAACACGGATGAGGAGACGCGAGCCGAGGTGGGCGGATTTTTGGGAGTAATGATGGTAGAGCAACATGAAAAATATCTTGATATGCCGTCAGTAATTGTGAAATCCAAACGGGAGCTGTTTGACTTTATTCGGGAACAAATCTCAAAACGGGCGCAAGGTTACAAAGGGAAAACGTTGTCGGGTGCGGGAAAGGAGGTGTTGGTGAAGTCAGCCATGCAATCAATCCCCCACGTTCATTATGAGCTGCTTTCACCTTCCGGATACTGTGATTAAGGAAATAGAGTCTGTGATTGCTAATTATTGGTGGAGTAGCAGGGATCAAAATAAGATCCATTGGGTTGCGTGGGATAGACTGTGTCGACGTAAAGTGGATGGTGGTCTTGGATTTAGGGATTTGAGCGTTCGATCTTGTGTTGCTTGCTAAGCAAGCTTGGCAAAATCTAACAAATCCAGATAGTTTGGTCAGTCGAATAAACAAGGCTAAGTATTTCCCGAGTGTGAATTTTTGCGACGCAAAGTTGGGGACAGCGCCATCTTTTTCATGGCGATGTATGTAGGAGTCGATCCCGGTCGTAAAGCATGGGATGCGTTGGCAAGTTGGGAACGGAGTGGGTATTTTCGTTTGGCATGATGAGTGGATTCCATGACCAATTTCTTTTTGCCCGATCTCACCAGTGCATCCAGATGAACCTTTTTTGCTTGTCCGGATTTGACCAGTACGGATTCGGGCCGGGTTCTTGTGGGAGGTTGACGTGGAGATTATTTTATCTATTCAGTTGGGTGATGAACGAAATTGCATGACATTATGAGAAAATGGAATGTTCTCTGTTCGTAGCGCGTACAACCTCATCATGGAACAAGGTTTGTTAAAACGGACAGGTGAATTGGTATCGAATTCTGAGCTGCACGTGTCATGGTCAAAAATTTGAAAGATTGAGTGCGCGAATAAAATCAAGTTATTTGTTTGGCGATGATGCATGGATATCTTACCAACACAGTGGAAGTTGGTGAGGCGACATATTTGTCTTGATAAACCGTGTGTGGTATGCCGTGAGAGTGAGGAAACACTGCGCCATTGCCAGTTCGACCGGTTTGACCAGGAACCGGTGGCTTGTCCTGCCGGTTCCCCTTATTGAGCGGTCTGATAGGTGGTGAGGGCGAACCACCGGTTCAGCCCTTTTTTTTGGTTTTTGGGCAATTGTGAATCAGTCCCTGGTTTTTTGAAAATTACAAACATGCCTCAATAATTTTATAAAAAATGAAAAAAAAAATGCAAAACTTTGAAAGGCCATAACTTTGCGTAGGAGCGTCCATTTTCGATGCATTTTTTTTATTTGGGGTATCTCGACGAGATCTATCCACTGCAAATAGTCCACGGCGATTTGGGCCAAGAAATTTTCAAAAATGTCGTTTTTCATCTGTAATTTGATTTTAAAGCGAAACAAGCATGCATTCAACAATTTCATGCAAAGTATATTCGTCCGATGATAAGTCCATTTTCTAGATTTTAGTGTCACATATTGTTGTTCTTGTATTGAATTTTGTGATACGGTTAGGCAACATTTAAAAATCCAAAACAATCTTCTAGCTTGTATTAAATATATAGTTTGTTGGATTATTTATTAAATTGTTAGATACTCATTGGTTTCCACTACTTCCCAAGAACTTGTTTTGTTGGAGGTCACGTGTTCAAGCCCTAGTATTGTGATGATCATATTCTTATTTTTCTTATAATATAACAAAATATTAGTGACTTAAAATATTTCTCACAATCTTATAATTTTCTTTATACAATTAATTTTTATTATTATATATTTCATTGAATGCTAACTTTAGTCAACAAACCGGTCCACTCAGTAGTCCGACCAGTTCGACCTGTTGACCCACTACCTTGTAGCCTCACCAGGTCACTCACCGGGCCGAGTTTCAAAACACTGCTTAGCTCGCCAAATTTGGGCGCTCTCAAACACTCCGATGACGCTATGGATTAGAGACTCGGAGGTAATGGGGGACTGGATTGTGCGGATATTTAAGGATGCAACGCCATCAATGGTGAGGCATATATGCACGGTATGTTGGACTGTTTGGAGTAATCGCAACTCAGTGCTTGCGGAGGAGAAGGTACATAAAGGGGATGAGATGGTTGGGTTTGTTAATAATTATGTGACGACATGGATGAACCGGCATGGTCACGAGCGGGGTAATCCGAGCGGACGGGATGGAACGGAGTGGGAGGCGCCTACGGGAGATATTATTAAAATTAATTTTGACGGCGCGAGCTTTGTCGATGAAGGGAAAGTTGGTTTTGGATTAGTGGCGCACGATTGTAATGGGGTGTCACTTGCATGGCGTCAACGGCCTTTTGTGTCCTTTATGGAACCGAGTGGGATTGAGGTTGCGGCGGCATCGGAAGCGATTAATTGGGCGATTAAAAAGGGATGGAGACATGTGTTGATCGAGGGAGATTGTTTGGGGATTATTCACAACATTGTCTATGGAACGGAGGATAATGCGCAACTCGTCAATATTATTATGGACGTGCATCGGAAGTTTCGGGAGAATACGAGTTTCTTCTTTTGATGGGTAAGACGTGAATCAAATGCGGTGACACATGCTCTTGCTCGCAACGCCGTTGAAGACACCGATGATTTTGACAACTAGTTGGTCATTTTTTAGTTTCTAGTTCATGTTTTTTGTTAGCTTTGTTCTGATTGAAACAGTTTGTAGCGCCTGTTTTGGGGGGCTGCTCCAGGTTATTGTTGAGAAATAAAAGTTTGAAGTTCAAAAAAAAAAGAAAAAAAGAATAACATGTGGTTATAATAATCACAGATTAAACATATAAAGAAGAGAATAATTAGCAATCACATATTATGATTAGAATAATCTCAAATAATAATAAAAAATGCACGAAAGAATCACCACTTGTTTAAAATTAAAGGGACAGAGTGCATGACAAGAGATCCACGTTTATAGGGTCTGATCAAATAATTAAAACTATAATGCATATTACTTATTATTATACTTGGCTCGGACCACATTGTAGATGACCTATTAGAAAGAAAACAAAACTAGGAATCACAAGTAAGATGTTTGGTACACAACAGAATGTCGAAATTATAAAGTATATATATATATATATATGTGTGTGTGTGTATGGACAAACAAAACACTTTTTGTACTCCACTCTGTCCTTTTCTTTTACATTAATTTTTACCTAAGTGGATAATTTTTTTCTTTCTTTCTCGTAAACACCAAACACAAGCAACCAACTAAACTGTTCTCAACCTTAAATCACAATATGCATATATGCTTCCTAACATTTCTCTGCTAATTTTCTGAGACAAGTGGAGAACATCTCGAACTCTCCCACAATGTCAAATTATATTTGGAAAACCAGACATATATACATCAAAGCCAAAATTTTGATTTCCGACTTCTGAGTATAATTAAGTTATGCATGCAGCTAACTGCATGAACTAAGATAAAATGGCATTAAGCAAACTGATTCATTGTAAGATTTTTTATCATAGCTTTTAATGTAATTAGTTCAGAATGTGATTCTTTCACATATCTATAGCTATATTATATACTATATAAAATTGTAAATAGAGAATATAGGATTAAAAAATTCTAAATATGTGTACATTATCTTTTTAAATGTTAAAGCAAATAAACAACATTAAGGATTTCCAGGAAATCTCCTTGCATCTCAGAATATATATATAAAGAAAAAGGATAGTTTTGTTTAACAAACAAAGACAAGCTTCCATATGAAACATTGACCTTAAATTTTCCAACTATCCTCCAACTGACAAAAAGTAAACTCCAAATAAATCGACCCCACTACCCAATTTCACAAGAATACTTCTTAGCCTTAAAAAACACATTCTACTTTCCTAATCAAGACTAATTTCACTAAAGCAAATTAGAGTTTGGTAAGATTACATAATTAATTAACCGATTCCCTAACAAACAAAATTCTAATAAATATACATCTAACAACATTCCATGATATATAATAGGAAAAAAGAGGCATCAATGAAACAAATATATTTTCCCCATATGTTCATTTAATATTGGAAATAGTTCCAAAACTATATAGTATGGCCGCAAATTTCACTCCACATTTTGCTAAAAATTCACTTAAAACAAACAAATTAATATAACTACTATTACTGATTAAAACTAAATGTGGACAGCAAAATTAGGAGCTAGCTACTTGTGGAAGCTAAAACAAAAGCATCAAAATGACGTAATTACCCTTCATCTTCGTACCCATTTACAGAAGTAACTAAACACCCGAAAGCCACCGAAAGAGCTCCGTGATCTCCTCTCCGACGCGGTTCGCCTCCAGGTCATCGGCAGCGATAACCGGCTCCGTCCGGCGACTACTTCCGGTGAAAAATCTACCGGAGCTTCTAAACGACGACGAAAAAGAAACCGACGATAATCTATCGACGTACTCTCGTAACCAATTCCTCCCGCCGCCGCCTATCTCCGCCGCCAACGCTTCTCCGGCGGAATCCGGTACCGGAATATTAATCGACGATTCCTTATCCATCGAAGTACATTCCGAATTTCCTCTACTGTGAATCGAACCGAGCGATATCTCGTAACCGTTGTCGTCCATAATGTAATCGAACGATCCCAAAGAGTACGATCGCTGATTTCCTCCCGCCGCCGCCGCCGCCTCCTCTCCGCGGCGGCGGCTAACGCTCCCGATCTCAATCCGAAAACTGCCGCTGTTGTTGTTGTTGTTGTTGTTTCCATCTCTAACAGAATTGTTGTTACGGTTGTTATTATTTTCGGATTGGAGGATTTTATCCAGTACGTCGCGGTCCGACGGCACTACGGTGGACCTGCAGAGCGGACACGTCTGATTCGCCAGGATCCACGTGTCGATGCACTCCGCGTGGAACGCGTGGCAGCATAGCGGCAGCAACCTCAACTGATCGTGCGGCTCGAATCTAGACAAACACA
Organism: Linaria vulgaris; assembly: GCA_948329865.1. Taxonomy (NCBI): domain Eukaryota; kingdom Viridiplantae; phylum Streptophyta; class Magnoliopsida; order Lamiales; family Plantaginaceae; genus Linaria; species Linaria vulgaris. The sequence continues at coordinate 114,847,928 of OX415250.1, read as the reverse complement.
CCGCGCAGTCGCCGCCGGTGAGGTTTCCGGCGGCTACGGACCGGAACGTGAAGAGAGGAAGTGAATCCAGCAAACTGTTTTCCGCCGCCACGTGGATGTTGTTGTTTTGTTGACGCGAAACGACGTCGTCGGTGGAGAATGTGCGGAAGGAGCGGTGGAAGCGCTTCGAGAGGAAGCGGAGGAGGAGGTATATCGAGGCGGTGACGATCACGGCGGAGGCGATTACGATGATAACGATTATTATCGAGGTTGAGGAGTAGGAATCGGAGGTAGGCGGTGTTGACGCGGCGGCGGCGTACGGCGGAGATTGTGACTCTACGGTGGTGGCGCCGCCGTAGAACGGTGGCGTGAAGGAGACGGACATGTTTAAAGTGTGTGTGTGTTTTAGAGAGAGAAAGTGAATATGGATGAGGCCATTTTTTCAATTTTAGAGAGAGAAAGTGGGAGTGGGGTTAAGTTGAGGTGTATTTATTGTTGGTGCAGCGGTGAGAGTGAAGGGGAATTAAAGGGAGGTGGGGTTTGTATTAAATGACGTGTAGTGTTGAGGTTTTTGTTTGTTGGGGAGAGCACGTGAGGGGCACGTGTGGGATTTGGAAGTAATAATAATATGAAAATTATTTTGTGTCTTATTTACATAATTATTTATATGTAAAATAATGTAATGTAAGTATGTACTTGATCAGTGTGTGGGAAGTGTAGTGGAATGGTATTGAATTTCACAGAGAAGAAGTGAATTCATTAATGCAGCTGAGTGGCAGGTGATGGTGCACGACAATTTATTTCATCATTGCATGTATATAATTTAATGTAGTTTTTATTTTAATCAAATCGAATGTGATTGAGTATGACAAAAAAGAATTGTATCTTGATAATCGAGACAAATTACAAATTTAATTAAACTGACATTTGTTCCCAAACTAGAGTTTGGCTTTTGGTTTTGTGCGTTCACTGGTTATATGTTCACAGGTATATTTTGGGGGTGCTGATTTTGGGTTTTGTTGGTTTTGTTGAGGTACAAAGTACAAACTTATGGTTAACTCAATTGTTTATTTACTATTTGTCTGTTTTTAAGATCACCTTCTTTCTGTTTCTTCTTTCTTTAATCACGTTATCAGAAATCAAATTATGTTACGATAATTCATAAATGTACCGCACAAAGAGAGAGGTTAACCTAAACTGTTTTTAAAACCTATTTTGCTGTTATAAAAGTATTGCACTTTTTGTTCTTGTAAGTCCAAATAATAAATAATACAAATAACCAGTCCCTTTTTCAATACTTAAATGTTGACTGTTTAGTAGAGTTGTGATCTTACTCAATATTTTAGAACTATAAAATCCTAAGAACCAAACAGAATTTTCACTAAATTCTCGATTATTTACCAAACTTATGAAGTATGTCGAATTCTTTAAGGTAGTTTTCCGGAATCTTTTTATACACGAACTATATAATCTATTTTTAACATTCTAAGATTTGGTGTAATACTTTGTTTACTTACAAATGCACAAGAATATGTTAATTGTTAAAAAGAATAGATAATTAATACGCAGGAAGTCAAAACTGAGTTGCAATTTTATATTAAGTATATTTAACTAACATTCATATTTTATATATATCCTGATCATTACTTACGCCTCGGCAAAGCAACTTGTTACTTTTGACCATGTTTGTCCAGAATTCGAAGAATAACCTTTCAGTTAAGGTCTCTAGTACTTCTAAGACTTTCTAGCTTCTTTTTATATTTATCTCATTGGTCCTTTGCAACTATGATTTGTCATGTGCTCATGTTACTGATGGTTTTCATTTATATTACATGTTTGGTTTTGTTTAGTATATTCTTATATATAAAATAAAAACTTAATCATGAGATTTAACAAACATTTCTTTTTCGGAGAGAAAACTGGTACTAACACCTTATTTTTTTATTCAAACATTTGATCAATTCCTACAAAAGTGGACCCCAAAATGTTTCTCAAGTCTAAACCTAACTAGTTAATTAACCGAGTTGAATGTATGTAGCAGTATATTTTGGGACGGTTCATGCAGGAAAAATCATTGTGGCTTTTTAGCTAGGTTGGCAAGTGAAAGTTTAAGTGTTGTGTCGTGATTTTGTATTATGATGCTGTTATTATATTCAAAGTTGTTTGCTTTGTGTTTTTTCTTAGAAATTCTTCAGAACCCCTGCAAGAATTTTACCTGCCTATCAATGTTAGTTCAAAGAATTATTATAAACATGTCTTTGTTAAAGTGTAACAAAAGCTAATTTATTTTCTCCACGTTATAAAGATGAAACGACATGGAGGGCGAGTCTGGGTACATGAAAAAATGTGGACAAATTTGTTCGATGTTTTGGACACATGGTAATACAGATTCTCACTTGCCACTGATCTATGTGCCTATTTTAGGTTCCAAATGAGTCATTATAGAAAATTTTAAGAACACCTTGATAAGGTTGTGAGTATGAGGATATACGTACTCGTCTAATTTGACTCTTCACGTGTAGTATTGTAGAATGTTTCAAGAGAGTACTCGTCGTGGCGTGTGTAATTGTTTGAACAAGATTTTAAGTAGGGGACTCGTTTAGCAGGTAATGTGTTTAGTGTGCGATCTATGAGGTCATATAAATTATTATCATGTTTATGGTAAATTGTTATATATAGTTGATAACGAGAAATGTAATTAAGCAATTATATGATACTATTATGACTCTACCTAATTCATCCTACTTCTTGGAGAAATTCATGTCAATAATTGGATATGAGTTGCCTCATCTATTGAAATTAGGGGCATATAAAGTGTACTATATATGTGCATGAAATAATTCATTTTGGTCTACTAAATAATTGAATTCTTTCGTAACTTTTTGGCATTTTCCAAAATTATTATAAGCATAGTTGGTGTAAAGAACTTTGAAAATGTTTTTTATTAATCATTCTTACAACATCATCAACGGAAATATTTTAGTATTTTCGTAGCAATTAATGTCCAGAAATTTCATCTGCCTTTGGGACCAATACTTAGTTCAGAAGTAATATTTGCAATGAAATAGTGAACGAATTATGAAAAATCAAAAATATTTTGCAGAATAAGTAGAGGAGAAGGTAACTGCAAACTAGATATGTGGCAAAAGGTTAGGAATTTTGACTTAGTTGCTTAGGCACTTTGGCTTTTGAAAAGTAAATTCAGATCGATACATGTACAGGAGCTGAAGGCTGCGAATATTACATCACCCTGCTAAAAAGTTACCAATAAAAACTGAGAATATATTAAATATTTGATCCTTTGCTCAAAGTTTGAGCTATTGTTTGGGTACTGTATCAAAACTTTAAGTCGGGTCAGAATTAAAGGTTGATCAACCATTTTTAGAAATTAAAATTCGTAAGGTATAAATCTCTAATGGTACGAACTACAAATTCAACTACAATGCATCGAAGTATGTTTGTGTTCGACAAAAACAATCATTTCGGTTCGGACAGTTGAAAAAATTAAATTTTGGTTTTAGCTAATAGTAAATAATTTATTTAAATAAACTTTTATTTAATAGAAGTAGTTACAAAACTAATTTGGGATGAATGAAAAATTAAGATACGAAAGTTAGCTATTAGAACAAGCTATCTTGAAGAAAAGAAAAAAAAAACGACTACGAAGTTACATCCACGCGCGCATGAAAAAATTGAGCTAAAATTTGAAGCTTGTTTGTTACTTGTTTTGGAAACAATCCACTAATTCTTAGTCGAGTCAGTCAATTTTGCATAGTTTGTCGACTTAGTCTTGAGCATGTCGATTTTTCTAAGTTAGCCCACTCATTCCCATATGAGAAACTTCTAGAGTTCTAGTTGGTCAATTTAGTCTCCATGTCATGTGTTCTGTCACAAAAGTTACTCAGTAGTGAAAAAGAAAAAAAAAAGAAAAAAAAAAACTTAATACTTCATACACAGCTATTTGTCCTATTTCTAAAGCTCATGAGTCATGACAATAGATTACAAAATTGGTATTACCGTATTACCATAAAGTTAGTTGTCCCACAATTAATTAGCGATATGTTAATATGTACTCGATATATTCCTATATAGGCATGTTATATTAATTCGCTCGTACTTAATCGTGTAATCTATCACATTCACAATAAGTTATTGGCCTTAGACTGTTCATTATTTCGTACTATAAAAGTTCACTGATTGGAACCAACTTGCAACAGTAATTCGTGAAGCAAAATTACTAATATAGTAATATATACCTCAACAATTTTTATTCGGTTAATACGATTAATTAAGTTTAGGCACTTACTTTTCCTCAATTCATTATCCAAACTGACATATATAAAACGTATATCCGTATATGTATAATGTTAATATACACAGTATTTAAATATTATTATCCAAAAAAAGTTGGAAATTTGCTTAAGGTGTATTATATAATATATAGTACACATGAAATTATTTAATAGGGGCATGTAACTGAGTCGTGTGAAATGGTGTGCAGAGTGTACAGAGTACTCTCCCCCACCACCAAATGCGGCAGCAGCTGCACATAAGAAATTAATTATGACACCATTAAGGTAACTTTGTTATCATCACCTCACCTATTCAATTATGTATAAATAATTACATATATATTATTATATACTAATGTAAAAACATAGAGACACACATTTTCTGAGTATTACTGACGGCGTAATGATGTTGCTTTTGCATGACGCTTGGCATGCTCATAAACTGCAGAAAAAATTGCAAGTGTTCGTGCAAAAATGGAACACTGAGTCTTGATGTAAGCAACACGTCTCTGACTAATTAGTATAAGGTTTAGTAAATATTTTATTTTCGGTTCCTCAAATATATATTAAATTCTATTTGGGAAGCGTGCTAATCCAGTGGTTACTGATCTTAAACTTCTTTTTGTGGACTTACACGAAAGGACATTTTTGTTGTTGGTGTAGGGTAATTTAGATAAATACCACATTAGTGGCTTTTGAAATTTTATTCAACTCATTTGGAATGTGAAGTAAAAGTATACGAAGTGCTTGAACATTGTACCAAAATAAGTGTATGTATTCTAGTTCATCATGAGTAGTTTCAACGAGTTTGATTTGTTTTAGCCTAGCTTTTTTTAATTAAGCGACCATTGGACTTCATATATATAGTAATGTAGGAATTTGAACATACCTAACCTTGATTGTTGTTAGAACCATAAATACCTTCTTATTTTCGAAGAAAGTTACATGATATCATTCGCAACCTAAACTATGCACTCTTGTACCAAAATAAGTGTATGTATTCTAGTTCATCATGAGTAGTTTCAACGAGTTTGATTTGTTTTAGCCTAGCTTTTTTTAATTAAGCGACCATTGGACTTCATATATATAGTAATGTAGGAATTTGAACATACCTAACCTTGATTGTTGTTAGAACCATAAATACCTTCTTATTTTCGAAGAAAGTTACATGATATCATTCGCAACCTAAACTATGCACTCTTGTGCGATTTCCTCTCCCCCCCCCCCCCCCCCCCCCCCCCTCAGTGCTTTTTTCGTGAGGACATCCTAACGAAGTTTACTCGTGAGGACATCTAATATAGCATCTATTTATTTACAATTCATCTACGTTATTATAATCAAATACAATTACTTGAGAGTCATACAAAAACGAACGCGTTTAAATCCAAAACATGACAATACTATATTTATTAGAAGTGACAATTTAGGTAAGCCCACAAGGAAGGAAGAGTACTAGTTACCGTGGTCTAATAAATAGAGGGGGATTGCGGTAAGATTGACATGCTATTTCTACCTCGCACCTACCTATTTCCTTTTTGACAAACAAAATTAATTTGGTCACATTAGAGTAAAAAGACACCTCACAGTTTCGCAACATTATACGAAATTACGAATAATTACACTTACGATCCTCGACATTCTCTTTCTAATTACATAAACATCACCACTCTTTAGATTTCTTCTTAAAGATATAATTACATATTTATTTCCTAAAAGAGTTGGACACAAGTGTCAATTTATCCCTTGCCTTTTGGTCTTTGGTTTTCGAGGTATAGATGCGATACAAAATATGGGGAGAATGATTTGGTCCATAAGAGTCAAGTTTATAGAATCTAGCATTATAATTTGATGATTTGATCATCATATACAACCCAAAAGTATGGGTCCAACTTTCGAATTCGAGGTACATTTTGACCCGATTTGTAATTAAAATTTTCTAGCACTGCAACATGTTTTCTAGAAACAATATTGAAACAAACTTGCAAATAAATAACTGAAAATGTTGATTATTTTTCAAAGAAACCTTTGAAAATTTTAGTCTATGCCCAAAAATTAATAATTTGTATTTTGTTGTTCATTCTTAGTTAAATGGGAAGAAGACGAGTGCTTCAAGGATGGTGGATTCCCTTGACTTGTATTGACATTTTTAGTTCTGCTCTTGGTTAATGCAATCTCTAATTATTTATCAAAAAGAATATATATATATATATATATATATATATATCTTACTCACCTCGTCCAAAGCAACCAAAAAGGGAGGGAAAAAAACATTAGCTTTAATCAGCTTCTGCATAGAAATTAAAAATTAAAACAGAAAATATAAAATACAAAACCAACTCTTTGACTCCCGGTACAGAACACATTATACAACAAGTGAAGTTAGCAAAGAGACCGTTGTTCATATACTATTTACAAACAGAATGGAACCATTATCAGGTTGTGTCACATTATATATAGTGAAACAGACACATATCCTTCATGTGTCTATTTCACAAATTAATCACGAAAATGCCAGAAAATACATGCCTATTTCAAGAAAAAGAAAAAAGATGTACCACATAGTATGTCACACTATCATAGTACCAAACAAATATATTTTACAATATTTACTGTGTCGACGCTTCCAAGTTTGACACCGGATCTTCTTCTCCATGATCTTCGCAGACATTGTACCTGCAGAGCGGACATACCCTAGAGGATCGAACCACACCATCATAGTGAGAAAACCGGATTGAAGGGCGCGTATGAATATGGGTGAATATTGTTGAAGAACAAGTTTAAAGTAATAAATGTGATCCTCGCTACAAGCTTGTTCAGATGAAACGACAAACTTAATAAATATGTTCATGTTGGAGGGTAGTGTTTAAAAGGATACCTATTTATGTCTTTGAGCCATTTATCGATGCAGGGAAGATGGTATTCGTGATTGCACGGAAGAACTCTTAGTTTGTCGCCTTCGTCGTATTCAACTAAACAAATATGGCACCTGTCAACATATCCCAAATCAGTACATCATATTCAATTCTTCTCAATTCATTGTGCAACTTGTTATTATAGAGCTGAACCAATTTTCATGCAACTGATCTTTCTTAACCAACATATGAGGACTTACTGTTGAGAATCACTTTCAACCTCCGTCATTTTTTTGTAATACTTAACAGGTAATGCATCCACGATGGACTCTGGAGCAGGAAGCGATAGAGAGGACACAAACAGAGACAAAGACTGATGATTTATTTCATCCAAAACCTGCAAGAGAATAACTTCAGACAGCATAGAAGTGGAAATGGGAGGAAATCTTTTAGCTACATGAATCAGTATTCCACACGAAGAAGAACGTAGAACAATCACTAATATGTTGACATATATTTTCTATCAAAAAAGGTATGTGTATATATATACATATCTATTTCATTTAGTCGCACTTAGAAAAGCATCTCAAATTAAGCAACAAGGAAAACAAGAGAGAAATCTCCGTAATATTTGAGAATGTCGAATGCTCGACTCAGAATGCATGAAATATGCACAGGTCCTCTAAACCTTCTTCTTTTGCAATCTTTCACAACTTAAAACAATATTACGAAGTAGAACTTCTTCTAATTCAGTAGTTAACATATTAACTAAAGCTTTATAAGTATTTCAATTTACAATTATTTAAGAATTACAGGTATAGAAAGTATGAAAAATCATTTGAGCGAGCCAAGTCCACTACTTCAGAAAACTTTGCAGTAGCACATGGCACGCTTATACGTGTAACTCAACTTTCCACAAGTATCATGGGGTGATTCCCATTAGGTGATCAATAAAATGCCTCGAGAATTATTCGGTTAAGAGGATATGCGGTCAATACTTTTTCATATCAAAGTTCTCATATAATTTAAAATGTTTGCTTACAGCATGTGTAGCTTAGGCCGTATGGATATGACTCGTTATTAAAAGCTGCAGAAAATAGACATGCTCCATAGTAGTTTTTTTGTTGTCATGTAATTCAAAATATAAATTATTTGAAACAATCTAACTAACACACAGTTGACTAAAGATAAAGAAGTGTATGCCATTGGTATCAAAGATCTACCTCAAATAATGTATCTGCCAGCATGATTATTCGTGAAATACTTGCAAGAGTACTGAACTCTTCTTCTGTAAAGAACAAGTTGCACGAGCATGTACCGTCAGAGTGGATTCCAGTTGGACAAAAAGTAATCTGTTGGCCTCTCTCATTAGGGCCACCTATAATTCTTTCTGATATCTGAATATATAAAACATGGTTCATGGTAATGACTAAGTGACTACACATTGCTTGAACAAAGAAACAGTTGTTTGAAACAATTTAAACAAGTAGTTCGAGATTCAAGGACAATTGTGCTACAAATACGAGCTATTAACAAGTTGAGATCCTGAACACCCCATCTTTACACGTTTAGATCGTAACACAGTTTTGTAATTTAAATCATCAAGTATTCTGCTGCAAATTGTTAACAAGCTATCTCTTTTACTTAAAACTCCAGTATGAAATTTAAGACGAGCCTTCGTAAAGAGGAATATCAGCTCCAAAAGCAAGGTCACGACATACAAAACTACGTTCCATTACAATTAGATTGAACCAGTTAACACTATTGGTAGAAGAAGATATAATACTAACTGGAATTTAAATACGTAACAGAATGGCAACTCACCCCTGATCTTAGCAGCCGTCTCCGTTCGTATCTGCGAATAATGGTGGGGGAATCAGTGTGCCTTGTAGAGCCGTGTCTTGATAACTCATCTCGATGTAGCATCCTACTGTTTCTTCTTGATTCACGACTACTTGTTTCAGCGGTGCTATTGATCAATAAGTTGGTTGAGGTACTCACCGCATCAAGATGAAGAAGATCTCCACTCGCTGAATTCTGGACGCTATGAGATGCAAGTAATCCTGAACTAGAAGTCGTTGTTACATGAGCGTCGACATCCCCAGATAATGGAGATCGTGGTAAAGAACCAGATACTGAAGAAAGAGACCTTAAATGAGAATTGCGTCCCAGAACTATTGTGGCTTCCATCACCGAATCTTGAGCCTCGGCGGCTAGAGAAATGGTACTCGATGCGCCCCCATTTCTAGGCGGCTGTTATAAGAAAGCACTTCTAATTCTTTGAGAACTATAATTATAGTACAAGTCCCAGAAAATAATGATGAAAAACCGACCTGATTGAAATGCAGTTCATTTCCATTGATGAAGTTCGTCTGATCTGTGCTTCTCTGGATACTTGATAAACACGGTTCAACAAAGTCTTCCTCGATAATACTGGTATTTCTTCTAGATGAGTCTGCGTTCTCATGTGTGGAATTTGAAGTTTCCACTATCAAATTCTGGGAGTCATCATTAATTGGAGCTAGGAACGGTTTCTCTGGACGATGTTCTAGCTTCAAAAAACAAATTGAATGAAGGGCGTCAAAGTCAGTTTGGACTATGAAAACAAAAGCGCATCTAAATAGCGTGCACGGTTGATGCCAAGACGAACGTGGAGCATGTTGTCACACGATTTCATGTCATGGAGTTCATTTCAAACTGAAAATCTTGAGGAACTAAAGAGCTACAGCTTAAAGGGTAGTGGAATTTCTCAAATTGCAGATATAGCTAGTGGTTTACAAATGGAATAATAACTTTTAAGCACGTGAAACGTATTATAATCGTAGTATAGTCCCATTCCCACACCACTATCTATCAATGTCATCAGCTTTTAGTCTCTAAATCAGGCGACCGTCTTGTATTGTCGTACAACTCTACTTCATTCATATGCATGTGAAATGATCAGACTTTTTGGGAGTAAATGGTTCTCATAGAGTTGATATAATTCCATTCAACAAAGATACTCTGTCTACTGTCCTCTTGAATCGTTTAAAACAATTCTCAACGACCACCTTCTATCTCCCTATCACTCCAAACTTAGTCCAGTTCAAACATCAGTAACGATATACCGAGTCTCCTACACCAATACCAATCCTAATTACTTCCCTTCATACACCCACTGATCAAACGTTTCCACCTCGAAAAGTACCACAACATTTCCATTTTCATCTATGCCGAAACAAAACACAAAAGTATTTTCCAACTCGACTACAACCACTATTTGCACAAAGCACGTCGAAAAGATCGCCAAACATTGCAAAAAGTTTCTAATATTTAACGAGACCAAAAACCGCCCTTTGGTCTACGCATATCACACCCATTAGCTTGTGAAGTAATTTAAATGTCAGTGAATTCAATACATCAAAGAAACCAACAACTGAACCATCACAAAAAAAAGACACAGAATTACACTTTACCCACTTCATTAAATCATTAGATTAAAACACCACCACCACCATGACACCATCATCATCAAAATGATTACCTCAAAGGTTGACTTATTAGAAGTGGAAGCGCCACAGAAGAGAGATGAAATCTTGCGCTTGGTGCGATTGAGCAAGGACCCAACAAGCCCCGGCAAATCTTTTGGAGGGTACGATGATGATTTTGTGGAATTCATCCGACTACTGCTCGAACCCATGTCCGAAATAATAAAAAGGTTGAAGCTTTTTTTTGAGAGTAAATATAATAAATAAACCTGGGATTTATTTAGAGATGTCCGAAAACAAAAGACAAACGGAAAGTCGTTATTTTTATTATTACAACAAAAGTCGTCGGCATGCTGACGTGTTTGTTTGTTTTGGGGTTGAGACTTGAGAGAGAAAGAGCTGTTAATGTTATTGTGCAGCACCACGATCACAATGTTTTTCAATTTTACAGGATACACATATTGATTTCTTTTTTTTTTTAATTATAATAATAAATAGAATAGGATTCCATGGTAGAAATTTTATTTGGAAGCCAGTCAAGGGCGTGTTTGTTATGGCTGGCTAAGAGACTGGATAATATAATTAGTAAAATAGTTTTGGTTTCGAAGTATGTTTCAACTCACTACGTGTTAGTATTTTTTGAATGTTTTGACGTCTTTTTTAAAGTCGTAAGAACATTGTGATTTTAATGCATGCTAAAAATACGTATATGTTTTGTTTCGGTAGTGAAAAGAAAAGGAATAAAGAAACATGTAGGTATTTTTCGAAGAAATGTAAGTTATTTTAGTGTTGGGCTATGGCTAGTTGACTCTCTTTTATGATCCTTTCTTTAGCTGATGAATCAAACATTTTAAACGGTTCACTGTTTGCATTACATTAGCTTTTAAAACTATAGGAGATTAGAAGTGATTAATGATTACAATTCTGTTCATTGAATAATCACAATTCGTATCCTTGCATGCTCATAATTGCACAAATTTTTTCATACAATATCCTCAATACTTCAAGAGAAGAGTAACTCAATTGCCTTTGGCATGAAGTTAAACTAAAAAATAGATTCTGAGCCTCCTCTATGGGGAATATATCACTTGTTAGATTAAAAGGACAACAAGATTACAACCAAAATTAGAAACAAAATTACAAAAAGAAAAAGAACATTCTTCTAATTATGTCAGTCATGTTTAGAAACAAGATCGTTGTAAATCGAGCAATCCATTAGTTAAGAGGTCAAACAAATCCGTCTTAGTTGCCAAATCCACGAGTACATCATTCCTAGTGCGCAATATATAGAGATCATCATAAGGGGTAAGAAAGGAAGCTTATCTCCTAAAATGGTAGGATGCAGAAACTGTCCCCAAATCTCAACTATGAACAACCCAAACAGGTAAGATTTTCCGAGCCACCCAATGGAGAAAGCACCTTTCTCCGATTTATTACCTCTTCCCTTTGTAGCTGTGCTTGATGTTGTCGCAGTTGTCTCGCAAAAATGCGAGGAAAACCCAAACCACATCAGAACGGCGTATAGAAGCAGAAGCAGAACTTTGATTGGATATTCTTGGGCTTCAAACAGAAGAGGGAAAAGGGAATAGCAAGAAACTGCATGCAGCATAGAATATTTGTGTTAGCCAATGGTCAGTGTTTAAACATATGCCACCAAATAATAGTAGCAACATAGTTATTGGGTAAACACACATTTGAGGAAGGAGTATTATTTCCTCGGAAATGAGCTCATTCCCTTAGCCAATGCAGGTAGGTAAATCTTATCTCATTCTAGAGAGGTGAGATTTCAATAGCAGTGCTAAGTGACTCCGGACTAGAGATCTAGTCTTAATTATATCTAGAAAGTACAGATTCTACTTTTAGATGATGACATGTAATACGACACTTTCTAAATAAGATAAGGTGACAGTTGTTTGACTCAATTGGCCAGGAAATGACCATCGCAGCCTCAAGAATTTTTAGGCCAGGTAGCATATATATCATGATGGAAAAAAAAATTCGCCAACCTAATTGGTGTCAACTGCCATGTACTCTTAAGTTATTACTGCATGAATAACTGGCCAGTCATACTCCAGTGCTGAACCTTAAGCCCACTTCTACTCATAAGCAATTATATGAGGGCAAAGTACTATATGCTATAGGAGAAAGTGTACCAAGTTTGTTTAGTACACAATGGAATTTTGCCACCCTTAATATTAGACAAAATGGACAAATGTCTTCACTTCCAGAAATATTAGGACAAAATGGAAAAATGTATTCACTTCAGAAAAAGAAATTAGTACTCCTCAAACCCAGGTGATTAAGTGCATCACAAAATCCAATGTTACAATATAAACTTAAAAGACTTAAAGAGAGCTTTTACCTATAGATAAAAAGAAGTAATGCTTCGCATCTTCTTTGCTTTTCAAGGCTGTAACGGCAAGGGGAATCACAAAGTGAAGTGATGCCTTTTCATGAACATGCCACCCAAATAGGAATCCGCATGTATAAGCATAGGATACCCATCTTGACACCAGCCTTGGTTGGGGATTCTTCCAAGCCTTTACGAGACAAGGAGATATCGCCAAGATGACCGCGACAAATGTTATGGAAGGGGTGATCTGCATAATATATAATTTAATGAATCCAAATATCATTGTGGTATCAATGCAACCAAAATGCAGTATGAACATGACTCACTAATCCACCTATGAATACTCTTTATTCATATAAATACCAACAAAACATATTTTAACAAGGCAAAAGAAGTTAGAGATATTACACATCGAGTATTAGCCAAAACTCTTTGATAAGGAATGTAAAACGCGATGACAAGTCCTTCAAGGACAAGATTTCTCGAAGAGGCTTTATGCCCAGACATAATTCCAGTTACAACACCGATTAGCATCACGGATACCGCATAAATAAATGTCTCTCACCCACCTCATCCATGCCGGTTTGCTGGTTTAGGCACAATAATAGCAACTTTCAACAGATAAAGAAAAACAACAAATTAATGTTCCGCCAGATTAGAGACTAGATATTCTTACCGTTGGTAATACAGCAAAAGGTGAGGAATCCCCCACTAGACCACCAGTGAATGACGCTGTAGGTGCTTGGATAACGAAACCTAATCTCCCAAGAAAAAAGGCGAGAAATTTATCCGCCATTATATAAAATACCCAGAAATTTGGCGCCCAATATGCATGGCAGAGCCCCCTGCCAAAAGGAAACATGCGCTGGAGAACTTGTTGTATCTGCAAGGGCACATATAAGAAGATAGCTCATGTCAAGCCTCTGTCAGCGATATGAGCTATTACCACATAAGTATAAATTGCTGGTACAACTGGCATGAAAGCAAGATCGCGCAAGTGATGTCTTACACTATGCTTCCTGGAATATGTTCATATACCAAATCGGCAATGAATAATGATACCAAAGAATAAATGAAATACAGCTGCATTAACTTCAACTCTCAAACACTGCATGTATGCTAGCAAAATCCCGTAAACTGCTCTACTTCTTAAGTTTCATATGCAACATGAATCAGCCGATTAACCCAAATAACCAGCTGTGAAAGCTCAAAAGCAACATACAACACTTCATTCATACTTGATCTCTGTTTCAGTTTTAACTTACCATATTCGCTTCTAGTCCAGAACGAATCCAATCATCCAAACACATAATTCCATGGTTTTTACTTCAAATTTCGAAGAAATAATCAGACAGAGGCCATAATGCATCACCAGACCATCAATTCAAAATCAAAAAATCCGCATCAATAATTCGTATATTTCAACAAAACCTCACCTGCCCATAGTAAATGAAAGGTCCATAAGCAGCGGCAAAAACCACCAAAACAGCACTCCCCATCACCACCAGCCTCCCAAACCCCTTCACCACTCCACCCCTACAGTAATGCCTGAACAAATACACGAAATAAACCGGCCCCGCCACCGCAAACAGATGCTTAAAACAAAGCAACACCGCGAAAACAAACCCGCCAACCAAATCCCTCCCTTCCTCCAAACACGAAATCGACAGCAACAGCATCCCCAACAAGAACCCATTATACTGAAAATGCAAGTGATCCACAATAAACAAACCAGGTGACCAAATAACCAAAACCCAAATCAAAAACCTCGTAAATCCCCCAAAGCCTCGATCTTTCGTCAACCGGTGAACCGCGTAAACCAATACGCCGTCGGATACGGCAACCGATATTCTTTGAAAGAGGATTGCTGCAGGGGAGGCGTAATTGAGGCCGTTGTGGAGGTGGGCCATGGTGGGGTCCACTCGGGAGGCGAGGAGGGAGAGGAGGTACTCGAAGTAGGCAAAAAAGGGCGGGTAATCGAGGGTCCACTCGCTGGTGGCGTCGGAATACCATTGTTGGAGGGGGAGGGAGTGTGTGAGGGCGAGCCAGTGGCGGTGGACTTCGAAGTCCGTGCTGCGGTAGGCCGGGATTAGGAGGAGTTTGACGGTGGCAGCGACGAGCGCCGGCCACCGTATGTCGGCGATCTGGTGGCGGTTGGTGGTGGGTTTCGTCATTGGGGGGGGGGGGGGGGGGAGAGGGGGGTCAGCTGGTTAGCTGAGTTGGATACTCTATACGATTCAATGGGGTTATTTGCAAATTTGGTGTCTTAGTTTTGGGTGCTTCTGCCTTCTGAAAATAGTTCTTAGTTTCTAAAATTAGTCTTCATTTTTTGATAAGTTGAAATTTTATTTTTTTGAGAAATGAAAATAATTATTTATCTTCACTTATTCTCATGTTAGTAAGTAGTAACTTTTTTAAGAATTTGAGTCGTGGTGTATGTTTTAAAAACTTATTATAGTTTGTTCCTTGAAAAACAAAGATTGATAGGAACATTGGTTCTAGTCGATTTGAAATTCTCAATCGAGGACAAATGAGTTGACCATGAGGATGGTCGGGGCAAAAAAAAAACATGAACGAAGGTTATACGAAACGAAATTTAGAGAACTAATTGAACACGTTTTGAATATAGGATATTATGTGTAAATGAGAGGAATTCTTAACTGTTTGATGTTTAGATCCTTGAGCAGTTGAAGTATCCAAATTACTTCACATCTTGTAGTTGTTATAGCTCTATATTCTGCTTCGGTTGAAGATCTCTTAATTGTTGCTTGTTTATTTGCTTTCCAGAAAATGAGAGTTTCTCCCATGTAGATGGCATAACCAGTGACACTACTCCTTGTTTCAAGGCAGATAGCCCATTCACAGTGACAAAAGCTCTTTAAGTGAGTTTCAGAATTAGAAGGATAGAACAATCCTTCAGCTTTTAAGGTATGTGAGCACTCTATGTATTGCTGCAAGATGTGATACAGTAGGGCTGGACATATGATGTGTGATGCATTGTATATTGTAGTTTAAATCTGGCGTGGTTATGGTTAAATACAATAGCCTTCCCACCAATCTTCTGTAGATTGCAGGTTCCTCTAGAGTTGTAGAGTCATTGCTTTTCAACCTTGTTGAAGTGTCAATAGGAGTTGAACTTGCTTTGCAACTTAAATATCATGTCTCAGTTAATATATCAAGAGCATACTCCCTTTGACAAAGTGTTATGCCTTTTCTGCTCTTTGCGATTTCAGTTCCTAAGATATATTTTACATTACCCAAATCCTTGATGGTAGATTTGTCACCATGATTATAAGTATTAGGTTATGATGTGGTTGTGATGACAACAACAAAAGCTTTGTGAGATGGACCTAGTCTGTCAGTAGATACATATGATTCAATTGGATATGTGACTTTAGACATGTTTACCTTATGCAGTGAGCTAGGTAATGAATAATCATAAGAGCTATAGTATGCAGGTGGAATTATGTTTCTAGTAGATCTTCTAACAGGGATAGTATTTTCAGGGTTGTTAGGTGATGAAGATGCAATGTTAGGTAAAGGTTCAAGATTACTTAATACTTTAGTGTTAGTGACTGAAGTATCCATCTGTGTATTTGATTACTGATGTCAAGAGTTGCGAATTGACACTATACATCTGAATGAATGATTGGATCCTGATTCTGAGAGGCGTGGATCTTGAACATTTGGTATTGGAGGAACAACTAGAGGTTGTTCAATGGAAGGTACCTGCAAAGAAATGAGGGGTCTGTGCAAATAACAGTTTCTGAAGCTAAACCCATGGTGTTCAGTTCAGGGTTAGAAATATCAACAAATGGATATTTAGTTTCATAGAACATTTAGAGGTATATGTTTTGTAAGTGCTTAAATTTAACAGCAGATAACCCTTGGTACCTCTAGGGTATCCTAGTTAGACACACTTGTGTGCTCTAGCATCAAACTTTTATCTATGTGAGGTCAGTGATGAGGCATAATAATATAAACAATCAAACTTATTTAGAATGTTGTAGTTAGGTGTCCTGTTAATGAGCATCTCAAAATGGGTTCTATTCTGTATGGTTGGTGAAGGAAGTCTATTAATTAAAAATGTTGCATCAACACAGATAGTCCAATAGATCAAAGGGCTAAAGTCCAAGCTCTAGCTAATTGCAACACGTGTTGATGTTTCTTCTCTACCAAACTATTTTGTTCACGTTTTTCCACACAATAAGTCTGATGTATAATGCCAAAGGTTTTGTAAAATGAACCCAATACCATTATCTGCACTAAGTACTTTTATTTTATAGAAAATTGAGTTTTAACCAGTTTATGGAATTAAGTAAGGCAATTCTGAACATCAGATTTGTGTTTAGACAATAAATCTCTTCGATGATATCTAGTTTTTGCAGTTCAAAAACTCTAGAACCATCTCTTCGATGATATATAGTTTTCAACTCTTATCAAACATCATTAGCAGTTTGATAGAAGAGCAATTTGTTCTTGATAAAATTCAGTAGCCAAGAAAGAACCAAGGTGTTGGCTCTAATCCGACAAGTTCAGTTTACAGGTTCATCCTCACCTGGGATCGGAGGAGTGCGATCAATGAATGCTATTTTGTCAACACACATTCAAGGCCATTTCAATCCCTTTACTCCAAGCAATGTAGTTCTCACCATTGACTTTATCCCCTACAATGGATGCACCTGTGAAGTCATGGCTTCCAAGAAATTACACCGAGGTTGAATCCTCAGATGGGTTCTTTCTTGGTTGCGTTGTAATGCCAGAAGTGTTGTCAGAGTTGTTGTTCTTATTTGGGATTTGACATGATCAATCACGCACACTTTTCACAAACAGATGGTGTGCACAGGTGTATAATAGAGTAATGTACTCAAAATAGATCGCAATATGCGCTTGAAATCTGATCAAGATTGAAGATTGATGATCAACAGAGAGATCAACAACGGAGTTTGGATTTAAAACTTGGTGAATGATACCATGAAAACAGCACACGAACTCAAACAAAAAGAAAAGAAATTGTTTTAATTTAATGGAAAATATTACATTTTGAAATTACAATGTGATGAATTAAACTTGATAATTTACAATGAGTATTGATGCTCCTATTTCAAATACATGCCCACTACAATCTCGTAATATAATTTGTTGAAGAGGAGCGTCGGATTCAGTTGCAGGTGAGCTGGAGTTTGAGTTAACTTCAACTCACTATTTTGGGTTGTTCTTCACTGGATATAAGACAAGTCAAATCAAAATATAAATATCCAATAACCCATCAAAATATAAACAATCAAAACTTTCCCCTGCTATTAGTAACATAAAACGAACAAATCGTAATATAAACATTCCAACCCAAATCAAATCAAAATATCAACATTAGTAACAAAATTAAGAAGTAAGGTATAAAAGTGTATCAAAATCTAAGCAACACTAAACCAATTAAACCATACAGTTAAGGCAGGGCGTAGCCAGGATCTTTTTGGACCCTGAGCTACAATGAACTTAAATAATATATATATATATATATATATATATATATACATGTATACAATAAAATAAGAAATATTTGCCGTTTGGTACAAAATGATAAAAATTTCATTTTAAATAAAGATGTTATTGAGTTAAACTCTATCGTTCTAGAAAAAAAAACTCTCGTAAACGAGCTATTAGGAATATACATGCTACTCCTATAATTAAAAATATTTTATCTATAGACTAGAAGAAGAAAACTTTAATAGACATATATATATATATATAAAAATAAAGATTATATTATCTTACTTTAACGCCCCAATAAAATAATAAGTTTGGTTTAGATGCAAAAGACTATCATGTACTAGAAATTTAAATTAAACGATAAATAATATTATACTTCTTGTAATGATATAATTCTGTACAACATGTTAAATATCTCAAGATTTGATGTTGAAGGTTTAAGAGAAAGATGAGTGTTTTTTAAAGTGTAAAGATGAACTTTCTTTTTACATTTGTTGATTGATATCAGTTGGAGCTATTAATTTTGTTAGTTATTTGGGCTCCTTAAGGAAAAATCTAACAAAAAAAATAATTTTTGCAACGATAACAGTTAACGCTATTGTCGTTGTGCAATGACCATAATTTGTCAAATCCTTGTCAGGCGGACCGTCTAGTGCTAAGGGGTCAAGTCTTGGCAAGAATATTTAATCTGATGGAAAAGACTGCCAGAGGCAGAGGCGAGCAAGAAGATCAAGTTATGGCGATTTCAGGACGAGATTCAAGCGTCATGGATGCCGCTTGTTTTGTAGGAGAGTATTTCACGTACAACCATACTTTCGTGTGATTCGGTAAGCAGAAGCTTGCATCATCTAGCCAACAACGGGTGCGAAGCACTAGAGTAGGCCAAACGATACGTGTGTCACATGCACAAGGCTCGCACTTTGGCTGATTGATCCAACAACTAGAGTTCTTGGGCCGCTCTAGATTCTTTTCAACACTTAGGTTCTATCATGTAATAGGTCAACTCTGGATTCTTCCTTATATATAATATTGTTAGACTTATCTAGAATGTGACTAGGATTGACCAACTCATTTTATTATAAGAAGAGTGTAGAATCTTTCTTTAGCCTTTAAGGCCGTTAAATTAGATTGATATGGGCCATTTTTTTAGCTCAACTCCTTGTTTGTATACTACATGACTTCACTTTTTCAGACATCAAGAAAAGCTTTTCAGCTCACTTGCATAGCTTTCAACACTCTTCTGTGTCTTTGTTCACTAAATTTCTCCCTCTGAAATCCCCTAAAGTTTAGGGTTATGCTAATACAGGGGCACTTAGTCAGACACATGTCTTAAATACCTATTACCACTAGAGTCAAAATTGACCTCGGGTTGGAGCCCAACCTAACCCTCAAGGTGCCTCCGCCCCTAGGTGTAGGGGATAAAATGTCGGGGGATCCTGGCCTCCACGCCATTGTTGTGCCCCGCGAAACTTTTTCACTTGTAACCGTAGTTGAGGCCACGATCGTGGTCGAGCTGGCACTCAATAATCGAATGTTTAAGGTCTCTCGGAGAACTTACCAGATGGTTATCGAAGTTGCAAACTCCGGTCACCATCGAGCAGTGTGACCTTAATTTTTACGCCAAAAGAAGACCCTCCATTTTTAGTTTTGCTTTAGTGTGTGTGCGTGAGCTTGTGATTGTGAGTACTGAGCTTGTGATTGTGAGTGCGTGTGAAGTTGTATTTAAGAGAGAAGAGAGAGATAGAATAACAAAGTGTCAGTGTCAATGTAGTGTGAGCGTGAGGCGGTTATATTTAGAGAGAGAGAGAGGAGGGAGAGAATATATAACATAATTCACAATTTGATTAAATACTTATGCAAATTAATCAAGTTTTTTTATTTGGATGTCGCGCTAATAACTCCACCAATTAGTAATCCAACACACATATATATAGTTGTATATATATATATATATACATATATATACATGATGCACGAATGTGACGAAGATCTATTTGTGAGACTATTCATTACGTGTAAGATGGCCTATATATTACGTGCTTGTAATTTTATTATAAACGTTCAGTAAATTTATAACCATATTGTTTAGTTTTGACTATATATTCCATATTGCACATTAGACCCTATATATAGCACAACTAATGCGTTCTATCATTCGGGGCCGAATGAGAGGAATTTGATGGTTGCTTAAGTATCTATGCACAACACGCTGATACTTACACCAATAATTCCTTCAAAATGGTCAGAATGAGTTAAATAAGAAATTTTTTGAGGCAAAAATAAGAAAAAAATTTAATTTGAAGGACTATTTTACAATTTATGAGGGCCAAACGTAAATAATATCAAACTTTAGGGGCAACTTAAAGAGTTAAAACCTATAAGGACTATTCTGCAATTTGTATGAGTTAAATTAAAAAGTTTTTGGGGCAAAAACAAGAAAGTTTAAGATTTGTAGGACTGTTTCATAATTTAACGATGGGCCCAAAATAAATAATAGTAAATTTTAGGGGCATAATTGAAGAAAAGTAAAAGGACTATTTGGCAATTTGCAGTGGGCTGCTAAGTGCGAGACGTAAAACTTTTGAGGCGAGATCGAAAAACGTAAAAAAAAAGAATAAAAGGACTGCCCCGCAATTTATGAAGGACCACAACACTATTAGGTATTAAGAACTTGGCAGAAATGCTAAAAATGCCCGTTATCTTTTCTCAACTTTAGTTTTTGCCCTCTAACTTTTTGTCCGCTAAAAATGCCCGGTAACTTTGCCAAAAATGTCTGAAATACTATTTGACCCCTAGTGGCAGCCATGTCATCAAATATTGGCATATGTGGTCAAAATGTGTCTGTCATGTCATAAAATGTATAATTATAATTATCTTTATTATATAAATTATAAAAACTCATTTATAACTCTATTTTAACATTTAAAATTTTTAATAACTATTTTTTTTTAAAACAGAAAAATAAAAAGTTAAATCTTTATAATTAACTTTATTATTTTTAAATTTTAAAAACTTACTCTATATATATTCTTTTAATATAATAAACTTTATTCATTTAAATTATAAAAACTTTATATATAAATCTAATTTCAATTACTTAAATTTTTAACAATTAAAAAACTTTTAAAAAAAATAGAAAAATGAAAAAAAAACAAAAATAGGTCGTCACTTCCACCACCCCCCCCCAACCCACCACCACCTGCACTGCACCGCTGTCGCACCACACCACCACATCCACCCCCACAACCGCTGCACCACCCCCCCCCCCCCCAAAATCCCGCCGGCACCCCCCAGCCCACCACCACCTCCACTGCATCGCTGCCGCACCACACCACCACCTCCACCTGCATAGCCGTTGCACCACACCACCACCACCTCCACCCCCACAGCCGCCGCACCACACCACCACCAAACCTGCACAACCATCGCACCAATTTGGGCATTTGTGATCCCTGAATCGTGATGGAGGTGATGGTGGTGGTGGGCTGGGTGGGGGAAAGTGACGACCTGGTTTTTTTTTTCTTCTGTTTCTAATTTATTAGTTAATCAAAATTAAGTTTTCTTAATTTAGAATTATTTTATAACAGAAAAATATAAAGGAGGGGGTATTTTCTTCTTTTTCTGTTTTTTCTATAAATTTTATTAGTTATTAAAAGTTAATATTTTAAAATTCAAAGTTATAATATAAGTTTTTTATAATATAGTTAATTATAAAAAAATATAAAATTATAAATTTGATGACATGGTAGCCATATTTTTGCCACGTATGACGCGACTAGATGATTTGGCGGACATTGGGCATTGAACAGTGTTTCAGGCATCTTTGGCAAAGTGATCGGGCATAAACTCATGCTTAAAAAGTTAGAGGGCAAAAACTAAAGTTGGGAAAAGATAACCGACATTTTTAGCATTTATGCCTAAGAAATTTTATTATTCACGGGTCCTAACTACTAATACGTGCGGGCCATCCAGATATTAATTACTGTAAAACAAAACACAATACAGTAATTAGTTGAACTTACAGGGATAAAATCGAAACACGTAAAGTTATACGTCTGCAGAAACACGTAAAGTTATACGTCTGCAGCCTGCTTGCGTACGTTTGCAGCTTGTTACATCTATTGTTATTATATAGTAAAGATAAAGATAAAGATATAACAACAACCATCTTCCATAGAAAAATAAATAATATACGGGTTCATCAATAGACCATGGAAAAAAGAAACATCGTCCTCATGACAAATGCTTTATATCAGATTCTTATTTTCACGTGTACAATATATATTCAAATTCATGTTCACCATCAATAAGTAATCCATCATAGATATACTTTTCATATATACATGATGCACGAATGTGTTTACTGTGGGGGTGAAGATCTATTTGTTGGACAAGTGTATCATAATTATAAGTTCTTAAATTTTTAATATGGAACGGTAGATCAAATGTATTGCTAATAATATCATCATTTTACTAAGTTCGATTCTCATGTTAGATAATCGGGGTATGTAACCATGTATGGGAGAAAAAAGTGTACAACACTCTCAATTACGAATTGCTATATCGATCAATGATATTTCTATTTCTCGGTAGAGATAAGTTAGCTTTTGTTATACTACTAATGTTAAACAAATAAAGAAAAAATGCAGAATATGAGTATCATGATCCCGTGGACAGAAAGACTGCTTTAACCTACTAAAAACCTACAAATTAAGCCACATAATAATTCAAATTAATTCCACCACGTAATCAAATTAAATCAAATATGTTGTTAAGCCTTTTGTTTTCATGAAGCTGGCGTTTTGGCTCGGTTTATTTTAACATTTTCCCCTTCATTTGAAATGTATTTATTGCATGCATTTATAGATGGATTTGTTACAATAAACACTTGAATTATGAACAAGGTTACATGTATTATTTAGCACCATATGTCTTCCAAAAGACAAAGGTCGGTTGGGTCCTCTTCTTACCAAAGATATGTTCAAAAATCTCGACAAGTGGTTACGCAAAAATATCTATCGAAAAACTACTACTTCGAGTAGCAATACTCCTTGAGCGACCACCTTCACCACCACTTGCTTGAAAATATGGTGTTTGAGATGAAAATGAAATTCATCACCCGGGTCATACAAAGGTACTTTGTAGTCTCCATTGGGTTTCTCTCCCATTTGGAATCGTCAAAAATTAATGTGGATGGCAGCGCGCTTGATAATTCGAGAATTCTCACATGTGGAGGAGTCGAGAAAGACAAACACTAGGCATTGATTGTTTCATTTTGCTACCAATCTCGGGTTTGGAAGCACTACGACAACCGATCTTTTGGGAGCTTATTATGGGCTCCCCGCTGCATATCACGGTCGTATTCTATGGAGATGTCTTGTTTTATGTGTGCTACTTTTATGTTAGATTAAAAACATCAACAAGTGACGAAGAAAAATGTGTTTGAAAGTTTCATCCTCACTACCATACTATTCTATGGATTGAAAATATATTTTTAAAAGAAAAAAATACACTATCTTAATATTCTATTCAAGCAAGAGAAAGCATCTTATTTAAACTTGTGCATATACAATGTCGAGGTATTGACACAGAACGAAAGTTTACATAATCGAAAATACCAGCGTATAATCGAAAAGAGAATTCGGGAGTCCACCAAATTTGGAATAAATCTCGTTTTATTGATAAATCAAAGATGAATAAAAGTCCGAAGTACATGTAATGAAAATGAGCTATGCGTACAGCTCAAATGACCTAAACAAAAACGAACTATACTCAAACTAGGAAAGGAAATAGACTAAAAATAAGAAACAAAGTCTAAAAGCAAAAGCAAACAAAATCTTAATAAATAAAAACAAACTAGTAACTTGCGCAACAAGATAGATTGCATGCGCAGACGCAGTAAACCTACTTTTTAGGGACCCCGACAAATTTAAAAGAATTGCTTGGTAGAAAGATGTCGAAAATGATTTCGATTATGAATTAATTTTATATTATAATAATTGCTCGGTAGAAATTTACAATTGAATCATAAAAAGATATTTGAAAATAAAGGTTCATAAACTGGAAAAATTCATAATATATAATCTCAAACAAGTTATACAATAATAACTACTATTGTTATCCATAAAAAAACAAAAAAAAAAAAAACTACTATTGTGGAAAAGGAACTAATCTACTACTCGTAACTACCTAACTAGTAAATACCAAAGACTATATATTTATAAATTCTCATAAAAAAAGAAGACTATATTACAAACTTTTTGCTAAAAAGTAAAAACCGAAAGCAAAACTGTGAAAATGATCAATCCTTTGCCAATTTCCAAACATACGAGAGTCTCTTTAACGGTTGGCCAATTCTCTCTCTCATGTGTCCTCCAAACACGACGTCGTTAGAGTGAAATCCCCTTTATCTCCACACCGTAACCCTAATCTGAATAATCTAAATCCCCCAAATCATAATCCGATCCTCCTCAATTCAGCAACCCAAATCAAAACCCCCAAATGGGTAAGAACGATTTCCTCACCCCGAAAGCAATCGCGAATCGTATCAAAGCGAAGGGCCTTCAAAAGCTCCGATGGTACTGCCAGATGTGCCAAAAGCAATGCCGCGACGAGAACGGGTTCAAGTGCCATTGCATGAGCGAGTCCCACCAGCGTCAGATGCAGGTGTTCGGTCAAAACCCGACCCGTATCGTCGACGGGTACACCGAGGAGTTCGAGAGTACTTTCCTCGAACACATGAAACGCAGCCATCGATTCTCCCGAATCGCCGCCACCGTCGTCTACAACGAGTACATCAATGACCGCCACCACGTGCACATGAACTCCACGCAGTGGGCGACGCTCACGGAGTTCGTTAAGCATTTGGGGAAGACGGGGAAGTGTAAGGTGGAGGAGACGCCCAAGGGGTGGTTTATCACGTACATTGATCGGGATTCAGAGACGCTGTTTAAGGAGAAGATGAAGAATAAGAGGCTGAAGGCGGATATCGTGGAGGAGGAGAAGCAGGAGAGGGAGATTATGAGGCAGATCGAGCGGGCCGAGATGATGAAGGGGGAGGAAAAGAGTGAGGAGTTGGAAGAGGGGAGTAAATCGAGGATATTGGAGAAAGACGCGTTGGAGGGTGGTGACAAGAAGATTAAGCTGAGTTTGGGGTTGTCTAAGAAGAACGTGGTGGAGACGAATAGGGAGAGTTCGAGTTCGAGGTCGGTTTTTGATTTTGAGGGAGATGAGGATGTTAAGAGTGAGAAGAGGAAGAGGGAAGTCGAGAAGAATGGTTCGGCGTTGGATGAGTTGATGAGGGAGGAGGAGAAGGCGAAGGAGAGGAGTAATAGGAAGGATTATTGGCTTTTTTCGGGTATTATTGTGAAGGTTATGAGTAAGGCGTTGGCGGAAAAAGGGTATTATAAGCAGAAGGGAGTTGTGAGGAAGGTGATTGATAAGTATTGTGGGGAGATTGAGATGCTCGAGAATAAGCATGTGTTGAGAGTTGATCAGGAGGAGTTGGAGACTGTGATTCCGCAGATAGGGGGGCTTGTGAAGATAGTGAATGGGGCGTATCGTGGCCAGAATGCGAGGTTGCTTGGTATTGATGCTGATAAGTTTTGTGCTAAGGTGCAGATTGATAAGGGAATATATGATGGACGTGTTCTTAAGGCTGTTGACTATGAAGATATATGCAAACTGGCGTAATGTACTTTGTCATGGAATCCATAGATTGAGCAAAGTATGTTTCTTTGTTGCACTCTTGTCTTAGTCACAAACTTTGTTGTGTGCCCTTTGTGGTTCTGATAAGCTCTATGCGGAACAACTGAAACCTATGTTTTTGCTATAAAATTTTAGTTTGGATGTGCATTTTCTTATTTAGAATTATTACACCTTGGTCCCGTCTTCAGTTCCTTACTTTTTTGTTTTTATGTTAGCTTTTGTGATGTGTTTCAGTTCCATGTTGTTGCTTCTGCTGATTTAGGTAAAATATGTGTTGGCAATACAAATATGTCTGCTCTCTGTTTCTTTTCATTATCAAGTTTGATTTGATGATTGGAACCTTAAGAAAATTGTGAAGGAAAGTATCACAATTCTCCCAAAGTATATGCTAATGCTCTCATGCAAGTGCCATAGTACAGTGATCCTTGAACTGTTAAAACCTCTCTTAGTTATACTACTGCTCGCATGTAATCTGATGCGATATGCTATTAGTGTGAATAGAAAGGCTATTATATAATGGAATTAAAGTTTTGTTTTACTGGCAGTAGATTATGATCTAGCTTCTACTCGAAAATCAATGGCTCACGACTATACTCAAGATTTGTATCGGTGTTATCAGATGACTTAGTAAGGGCAAGGTTAAATAAATTCTAGTAACAGATGAATTGTGTTACCAAATGACCATACGATCATGTAAGTGTCTTTTTACAATTCTAGCTCTTTATCAAACGGCTCTGGTGATCTCTTTTTGTTTGTCTTATGTTAATATTTGAAGTAGTTCTTCTTGTCTGGGAAGCAATTACAGTCATGGTTATTTCAAAACAGCAATTCCTATTAGCAAGCATAGGTCTTATGAATGATATAAAAAGAGAATAATTTCTCCTGGTCTTAAAATAATGTACATTGAGTCAATGAGGATTATTGATAATTTTGATTTGACAAGTGCGAAGGATTGTTGTTACGGTCATCCTTGACCACATGTTATAGTAATTGCATAAATAAGCATAAGCTATTATCAGTTCTGGTCTAATGTAGATTCAGGATTTACTTCTGGTTCGATTAATTTAGTTTATCTTATCATTTAATTTATCTTATTTAAATTGATTTACGAAGAAGATTCAATTGAATTGCTTGGCTCAATAACAAATTAACCCTTTTCGATGTCTTACAACAAATTTGGTACAACCGTTGGTACTTAATCAGATCCTAATATTTTCAGCCCATATGCCATTCAGATCAAGTTTATTACGAGTTTAATTCCCTACAACATTTGATGAATTTATGATCTCCGTATATATAATATTATTATAATTGTAACAATACCCTATAAAATGACCAGAATGGTAAGCTGTTACAAGAACTTATTTGCATCCCGTTTGTTAAAAGCTCCAATGATAAAAAGTTATAGACTATACTTACAAGTCCTACACTCGTACATTTAGAAACTTTATAGCTTTCTTATTTGCATTTATGATGTCCATAAAAAATACAACACGGAGTTACATTATTCATTGCCTGTTTGGTACATGGTTATATTCCAGTAGTCATAGTGTAAGATATCACTTGTATGATCTTGCAACCTGGTTCGTTATTGCATTTCTTCTCATGCCATTACGTTCATCGTTGGTTGAGTTAGTGTTCAATTTAATGGCTCTGTATTTCGTGTATTATTGGGTATCATCCCGAATTCATAGCGTAAGATATCACTTGTACGATCTTGCTGCCTGGTTCATTATTTCATTTCGCATTTCGGCTGACAGACATTTGACATAAACTATTTTTTTATGTGTTCCCTTGTAGAGACAACAAGTTCTCCAGCGCATGTTTCCTTTTGGCAGGGGGCTCTGCCATGCGTATAGGCAATTGGGCTCCAAATTCTGGGTATTTTATATAATGGCGGATAAATTTCTCGCCTTTTTTCTTGGGAGATTAGGTTTTGTTACCCAAGCACCAAAAGCGTCATTCGCTGGCGGTTTAGGGGGGGATTCCTCACCTTTTGCTGTATTACTCTTTTAAATTCGGCATAACAATCTTGTTCTGCTATAGTTGCTGTTCTTGTGCCTAAACTAGCAAAGGGTGGGATGGGTAGGAGACATCCATTTATTGGACACCAATGGGTCTAATCAGCGTGGTAACTAGGAATATGTCTGGCCACAAAGCCTCCTACAGGAATCGTTTGTCCTCGAAAGACTTGTGATTGCATTTGACATTTTTTATTATAGAGTTTTTGACAATATTCGATTTGTGATATATTGGTTCTAACTTCTTTTACCTTGTTAAAATATGTTATATTATATTTTATATGCATAAAGAATATTATATGGTAGATTAATGAGTCATGTTTATAATGCTTTTCGTTACATAGTCTGAGTGACATTTGAATGGCCCCTTTGTGATTCTATCTCACCCATCAGGCCATCACCTGTTTATGCATGATAAGAGAATCGGTTTCAATCTCGATCTTTGGCACCCTCTGATCCCAAGAAAGTTCTGATCTTTTGTTAAGCGCTTCAAGTTCCGCTTCTTCTACCATTGGAGAAGTTAGCAGCTTCTTGAATCCCCCTGGCCTTAGAACGCATCACCCCTTAGCAGCTTCTTGAATCCCCAAATCCAAACTCTGGCCTTAGAACGCATCACCCCTGCCGTCAAGCCACAATTCTCCTTAGCAACCATGCTTCCATTAACTTTCAACTTTGCCCCATCGGGACTTGTTTTTTTCCACCTTTATTCCTCTGGCCATCATGAAGTTCGTGACTCAACCTTTTAATTTGGGAAATTCGGCTATCAATGTTCACGACCTTACATTGAAATACCCTTGAGTTCTGACTTTTCCATATGATCCACACTCTTCGATAAATATCCAACGATGGCCTTCTTTTGAGCTAATATCGTTTTTAATTCAATGCATTTCATATTCTTATTCAACCAGTCTTCGTCCGCAAGACCATTGAATGTGTGCAACTCGGTTCCCGAATAAGATTTTCTTCCAGACACCACGCTGGGCTCGACAATGAACGCAACATGTGAATTTTCGTTTCATCCGATGCTTGAGAATTTGGGCAGTTTGCAGTCGGGGAGATATTACGGATTTTCCGTAGATGATTTGTCGCAAGCTTTTTTTGAGCCACCAACCATATAAAATGTTGGATTTTATTGCTAACATCCTCCCTTAACACCCAACTACATTATAATCCATGTGGTGTGCTACATTGTCGGACTAATATTTTGAAAAAGTTTTATATGTCGAATGGCATGTAAACTTTTAATTCACGGTTCCCTTCCGAATAATGGTGTTATCGGCATGGCTTCGCATACAACTTTTCTCACTCATCAAACACATCGCACAACTTTATGTAATGAATTGAATATTCTTTATATTATATTGCTTGTCTTACAATGAATGATACGGTACACATATATATATACAACTAATCTTGGAGAGCAAGAATATGGTTACAAGGAAAGATGCTAATCTCCTAAAATAAGGTGCTTGATAATGGAAACATATATTAATGAGAAGGAGAAGATTGTGCTGATTTATTCTCTTCAGCAGATTCCCTAATACGCCCCCGCAAAAGTGCCGTGCCGTCGGCCAAGACAATTTTGGATCGAAGTAAGTGAAAACGAGCGCGAGGTAATGCCTTTGTAAGAAGATCAGCAAGTTGGTCTTTGGTGCTAATATGCGCAACAGAGATGAGACCCTTGGCGACAATATCACGAACAAAGTGAACGTCAATGGCGATGTGCTTCATTCGAGAGTGAAGGACCGGATGAAGGGAGAGATGAGTAGCGCCAATGTTGTCACAAAAGACCGTAGGAGGAGTGCGAAGCGGAATGTGAAGTTCAGAGAGTAAATTTTGAATCCATCGAACCTCAGACGTCGTGGTTGCGAGAGCGCGATACTCAGCTTCGGTAGATGAACGTGCAACAGCTCGTTGCTTGCGGGACGACCAAGAAATTGGGGTAGAGCCGAGAAAAATAACAAAGGCCGAGGTGGAAGTGCGATCACTGGGATCGCCGGCCTAATCAGCATCAGAGTACGCATTAAGTACATTGCTGGATCGTTTCTTCAATAGAAGACCGTGAGTCATCGTTCCTTTGAGATAACGAAGAATGCGTTTGATGGCCGTCCAGTGGTGCTCACGAGGGGAAGAAACATATTGCGCCAAGCGATTAACGGGGAAGGCAATATCAGGACGTGTCAAGGCTAAATATTGTAGTTCCCCAATAACCTGTCTATACTTATGAGCATCACAAGTCGCAGAAGATGAAGTAGCGGAGTCGGTTGTGGACATCGGGGTAGAGACAGACTTGGCGCCATCCATATTGTGACGTGTGAGAACATCACGAATGTACTTGTGTTGAGAGAGGAATAAACCTTCAGAGCATGGAATGGCTTCAATACCCAAGAAGTATGATAAAGAGCCAAGATCTTTGACGGCAAATTTGGAACTGAGTTGCAAGATCAGAAGAGAGATAAGAGCCGAATCATTGCCGGTGAAGATGATATCATCCACATAAACAAGAAGGAATAGAGTGACCGAACCACGATGAAAGATGAAGAGAGAACAGTCTGATTTGGACTGAGCAAAGCCGAGATCAATTAAGGACGAGCGAAGTTCTCGAAACCATTCGCGTGGAGCCTGTTTAAGACCGTAGATGGATTTTTTGAGGCGACAAACATGAGACGGTCGGGAAGAGTCAATGAAACCCGGAGGTTGCTGCATATAGACAACTTCAGTGAGATTTCCGTGAAGGAAGGCATTGCTGACGTCAATTTGGCGAATGGACCAAGAGTTAGAGATGGATAGAGATAGGACAATGCGAACGGTGACGGGTTTGACCACGGGACTAAAGGTCTCGACATAATCAATTCCTGGACGTTGATGAAACCCTTTAGCCACGAGACGAGCCTTGTATTTCTCGATAGACCCATCGGGGCGGCGCTTGATGCGAAAGACCCATTTGCATCCAATAATGTTGGTAGCTAAATGTCGAGGAACGAGATCCCAAGTGCCATGAGATTGAATGGCTGTAATTTCTTCGGACATGGCCTGGCGCCAATGGGGATCTTGAACGGCAGTGGTGACACACGTAGGCTCGGGTGAGGCAAGAAGTGGATGCTTGGTAGCAGCAGTGAGTGCCTTTGGTTTGAAGATGTTGTTTTTAGCCCGAGTGGTCATGGGATGAAGATTCGTAACAGGTGCTGAAAGTATGAGAGCAGGTGCGACGGGCGCAATAGGCGGGCTTGGTGAAGATGGTGGAGGTGGTGGCGAATGTGGTTGTGGAGAGGCAACTAGAGAAGGAGGCGCATCAGGCGGAGGTGTGCGAGGTGGCAATTTAATGATCGGTTGGTGACAAGAAGTTGACGATGGAGGAGGCCTTGTGGATCGAGAGGGTGCCGCCAGACGAGAGTACGGAAAGTCAAGTTCGCAAAAGCGAACATGTCGAGAGATAAAGATCCTGTTGGTGGAAGGATCGAGACACCGATAAGCACTCTGAGACGAGGAATATCCCAAGAATATGCAGGGCCGAGATGGATAAGAAAGTTTCCCAGTGACATAAGGTTTCAACCATGGGTAGCAAAGACATCCGAAGACCGGAAGCTTGAGATAGTTCGGCGAGTAATTGAATAACTTGAAAAATGGAATAGTGGACTGCAGTGCCGAAGAGGGTAGGCGATTGATAAGATAAACCGCTGTTTGGAATGCAAAGGACCAATAAGTCGCAGGAAGTTGAGCGCGATGAAGTAAGGCACGGCCGGTTTCCACAATGTGGCGGTGACGACGTTCGGCAAGACCATTCTGTTGAGGGGTATGCGGAGCTGTGGTAAGCCAACTGATGTCAGCATGCACAAAAAAATGTTTGAGAGATAGGAACTCCCCACCATTATCACTATAGAAGTTGACAATATTATGACGAAATTGTTTTTCCACTAGAGTTTTAAACTGACAAAAAATGTCATACACCTGAGATTTCGCAGTCATAGGGAAAAACCAACAATAACGACTGAACATGTCAACAATAAGTAGATAATAACGAAAACCGTCAATAGATGGCTCAGTAGGCCCCCAAACGCCCGCAAAAATGTAATGTAATGGATGCAAAGCAATAAAAGAAGTCTCCTCAAAAGGCAAACGATGAGATTTGCTAACCAAACATGAATCACAAAAATTGTCCTTCACAGAGGTGTTATTAACT
Source organism: Linaria vulgaris (assembly GCA_948329865.1). Classification (NCBI taxonomy): domain Eukaryota; kingdom Viridiplantae; phylum Streptophyta; class Magnoliopsida; order Lamiales; family Plantaginaceae; genus Linaria; species Linaria vulgaris. The sequence goes on along the minus strand of OX415250.1, from coordinate 114,815,587 downwards.
GGTAAATTAAATGTAGAAATCATAAAAGAACTGGTCTTGACAGCTGGATGTCCAAGACGTGCATGCCAAGTAGAGGTAGATGTCCGAACGCCAAGCAAAGCAAATTTTTCCGGCGATTGCATGTAGAAAGAGGGCGGTCGGATGTGGTACGTTCCATTACGGCATATTCCTTTCGCTAGTGTGTCCCCCGTAGCCCGATCCTTAACATTAAAATAATCAGGATAAAATTCCAAAGAGACATCATTATCCTTAGTGAATTGGTGAACAGACAATAAGTTTTGTTTGGCATTTGGAACACATAGTACATTATTTAAACGGAAGTCACGATACGGAGTTTTAATAATAGATGTACCAGTGTGAGTGATCGGCATACCCGTGCCATCAGCTATTTGAACTTCATCAGTTCCATCATACTCTGAATGATAGTTGAGGTTGTTGAGGTCACCCGTAAGATTGTGTGAAGCACCCGAATCAACAAGCCAAGAGTTTTGAGGAGGCCGATGGTGAGAGGGTTGAGGCGTCTGTGCCACGTTGGCAGTCGGGCCAAGTAAATTCTTGAGGACAAAGCAACGAGAAGCAACATGATTTGGTTTGCCGCAAAATTGGCATATGACCTGTTCACCGTGAGTTTGAAAGTGAGAATGAGATGCGGAGTTCTGAAAGGGAGTCTTACCACGACCACGAAAATGGGATCCACGCCCCCCGCGTGAGTTGTAACCTCCGCGACTACGAGATCCATAACCACGATAGCCGGAGCCACGAGGTGCGTGAGTGACATTGTTGGCAGTAGCAACAAGAGTGGTGTTCTCAGTTTCAAAGCGACGCAAATAGGCTTCATGTGTGACAAGAACACTCTGGAGTTCGGCAAAGGACATGGGGCGGTCGCGGAGACGGATGGATGATGCAACGTCGCGGTATTGGATGCCTAACCCATTGAGAACATACAAAGTAACGTCATCGGGATGAATGGGACGATCGATCATAGCGATTTCATCTACTTTCGTTTTTATATCACGCAAGTATTCGGTGATAGTTTTGGAACCAAGTGTCGCATTGTTTAGCGCATCTTTGAGGGCCATGACACGCGTGCGATCGGGACGAGCGAGAGCCGTCATGAGAAGTACCCAGGCCTCCGAGGAGGTCGTAGCGGAGTGAATGATTGGAAGGAGATCGTCGAAAATCGCACCAACGAGTGCACCAAGTATTAACTGATCTTGTTGGTACCAAAGGTTGTACGCGTCGACGTCGGATGGATCGGGACATTTGTGAGTATCTTGAAGGTATCCAGTGAGATTCAAGCCGTTTAGTTGGGAGATGATTTGGAGTTTCCATGAGAGATAATTTGTAGTGGTGAGTTTGAGGGTGAAGTGATGATGTGCAGTGACGGGAATTAACGTCGAAGGGGCGGGACGATGTAGGGTTGGTTGGCTGGTGGCCGAGGACGAGTCACCAGTGGAGTGCTGTGAGAGAGCAGGCATGGTGTTTTGAAAAAAAAGGGAGAAGAACCGTGTGGTTATACTGGCAATATTGATACCATGTAATGAATTGAATATTTTTTATATTATATTGCTTGTCTTACAATGAATGATACGGTACACATATATATATACAACTAATCTTGGAGAGCAAGAATATGATTACAAGGAAAGATGCTAATCTCCAAAAATAAGGTGCTTGATAATGGAAACATATATTAATGAGAAGGAGAAGATTGTGCTGATTTATTCTCTTCAGCAGATTCTCTAATACTTTAGTGTCGCTTCAGTCGAATGTATGATCACGTCCTCTTTACACTAATGCACAATCGCTCTGAGATAGAGAAAAGATAACAAAATTAATATGTAAAAAACTTTAATTTGAGATCTAGCTAGAGGTATCGTGTGAGTTCAATGGGATGTTTGTGGGCTTGGTCTATCCAAAAAAGGCCACGGAGTTGTAAATGAGTGTGACGCGTAACAGTTTGATAAATCATCTTGCGTCAAATACAAAACATAGTACATCGATTCCCTCATGAATTGTTATGTTCTTTAAAGTGTAATTGATAAAATTCAAATAATTAATGATAAATACGTTAGGACATACGCTCTAGCGTTTGTAGTCTGCATGCCAGCATTAGAAACCAATATTAATTAGAGAATTATAGACACGAAAGATAAAAGTGAAAATTCTTGGATATAGTTGGCAATTCTTTTCTCTATGACATAACTCCATTCTCTTTTTATTGAATACTTTTGAAGGATCAGCAGATCTCTTGGTTTATAAGAAAAGGTTGAAGGGCCATCACACTAGTGTCTATTCTTGCTAGTCAAGTAAATCATTTTATTTTTCTTTTTGGAAATTGTGTTCTTCAACTTTCCAATACATGGAAATTATGAAGTTAATTCTTTACTTGAAAATTAAATTAAAGCGCATCGAACTAGGATAATGAACCAAAAAAAAAAAAGGATATAAGAACAGAATATAATTAGTTACTACAAAGAAGGAATGCTAATGAAAAGATACATCATAGACGCTTTGAATCCTCTCATACAAAATGGTACTACATCTTCTACTACACCATCCAGATTAATGTCACTTGTAATAAACTTAAGATTTACTAATATCATGTTTGCTTTGTATTAAAATGGCTATATAAATCTTACTATATCTTACCAAAATTAACTTTTTATTTGGCAATCAATGCGTGTCATTAATTTGTAGCAATTTGTAATTTTAAAAGCACTATGATCATGATTCGTAACAAAAATACTTTTGCAAGGAAATTCATGATATACGTAATTAAGAAGACATAATATAAAATTCATGCAGAGTAGAGAAACAACTCATTTAACAAAAAAATTATTTTGTGTTTGTACTGAACATTAACATTCAAGTAAACATTCATTTCTGTAAATTTAAATTATAGTATTCAAATCAAAGAATTAATAATTTAATATATACTGTTATAGAGATAATGAGAAAATGATGTCAAGTCTTATAAATTTGAGAATAAAACATAAATTAACAAACAATGCAACATTAATTGCAAGTCATGTATCATTGGGTCTAGAAACAAAGATTTGACTCTAGAATCTATGAGGTGCCTATAGTTTGAGGAGTTTGGTGGGATAATTCCAAATTACAAATGCTATACATTTGTTGTAACTTTTCCAACAAATGTACCCAAGCAAATTGCTCGAGACCTCAAGTTACACTTTAATTGTGAAAAGTTAATGTGGAAATAAATTAAATGATTATATTTTACTAGCTAACTCTATTATATCCAATGAAATCCAGGACAGAAAATCTCCGTAATTCAAATCCAACTTAATTACCTATAATCATAAGCATATAAAAATAACATGAAAAAGAGTTTATTTTTTATTTTTATTTTTGAAAAGAAAGAGTTTATTTTCTTTGAAATTGAGTTGAAGTGTTTTCTCACTTGTCCTTTTTTTGTTTTTTTGGGCAGAAAAACATACAATGGAAAATTAAACCATCTCAAAATCTAACAAACTAGCTAAACTTGACGGAGGCATGTCCCAGAACAGGTCTCTCGCCCCATCTCTCTTATCAATTTTGCTTAAAAGATCCGCAACTTTATTAGCGCCTCGTGAGATCCACCTCAACTCTGCGTTCTAAGGCTTGTGAAGGAGCATCTTGCATTGCTCCACTATATTTGTAATTTCTGGATGTGCCTCCAACTCCAACTCTCCTCGCACGAGTTTGTATGACACGAGGGAGTCTGTTTCAATCATGATGTTCACCAAGCGTTTTTCCCAAGCAATTTCCATTCCTCTCCGTAGTGCCTCCAATTTCGTTTCTTCAACCGTAGGTGATGTTAGTTGATATCTAAATCCCCAACACCAATTCCCACCCTCGGATCTCAACACACCAACATCAGTCCGTTGATTCATCTCCCTATCCAAGCTTTCATCGACATTCAACTTGAACCATTCTTTCGGTGGCTTTTGCCATTTATGCTCTTTTGAGCTCCTGTTTTTCCTCCTTCCCTCTCGTAGATCACACGACAAAGCCTTAATCTGGAATATTCTACTCATGACACCCTCCTTCTTTCCTTTGAACACCACCGAATTCTCGTGTTTCCATATCTGCCACAATGCCGCAACAAACACCAAAAACCATTGCTCCTTAGGCGCGACTGAATTTTTCAATTTCCAGATTGCACAAGTTTGTCTTCAGCCAAACCGAATCCTCCATGTTATTAAATTTACTTCTCTTGCTCGGGCAAATAATTTTGCTCCAGATTTCTCGGGCAGCGCTGCAATGGCGCAACATATGAGTTTCTGTTTCGTCATGATAATTGCATAAAGGGCAGGGCATGGCGCCTCTTGAATTATTTTCGGGGTCATCCTCAAATGGTTTGTTGTGAGCCTTTGTTGTGAAATCAACCAAACGAAGTGCTGGAGTTTATTGCTCACATCTAGCCCCCAAACTCAACTCTTCTCCTTAGAATCTTTCCCTTCAACAGAATACAACTATGGGTGGCAATATGGTTCAACTAGTTGAATCTGGTTGAGATCCAAAAGGTTGAGTTGAGATAGGATTGAGTTTATATTGGATCCACAAATATGGATCCTATATCAATTTCAACTCAATCTCAATCAACATCAACTTTTTCTCAATCTTAGAAGAACTTGTAAGGTTGAAATTCCCAACCCAATTTCAACTCAACCTAAACTTTTAAAATTATTCAAATAGTCAAATACCCATAAAATTTTATAAAATATATTATAATATATAACCCCCAAAATTCACAAAAAATGAAAAAAAAAATCCATAATCTTAAAAAAAAAGTCCCGTTAAAAATAGAAAAAACGTTGTTTTCTCCCTCCAAACGTTGGAATTTGACAAAAATCACGTCGTCGTAAAGTTTTGGTCAAATGGTCGTTTTCGCTTGAAAAAGTGGTATCACTTGTCAAAAACGGGCTCCGTTGACAAAAAAATCCCGATAAGAATAGAAAACGACGTTTTTACCCTCTAAACGTTGGAATTTGGCAAAAATTACGTCGTCGTAAGATTTCAGTCTTACATTTTGGTCAAATGGTCGTTTTCGCTTGAAAAAGTGGTATCATTTGTCGAAAACGGGCTCCGTTGACCAAAACAATCCCGATAAAAATAGAAAAATGACTTTTTCACCATCCAAACAGTGCAATTTGGCAAAAATTGCGTCGCCGTAAGACTTTAGTCTTACGTTTTGGTCAAATGATTGTTTCCGCTTTAAAAAGTGGTATCACTTGTCGAAAACGGACTCCGTTGACAAAAAAAACTCGATAAAAATAGAAAAACGACGTTTTCACACTCCAAACGTTGGAATTTGACCAAAATCACGTCTGCGTAAGACTTTAGTCTTACGTTATGCTTCGATTACTGTTTTCATTCGAAAAAGTAGTATCACTTGTCGAAAACGAGTTTCTAAAAGTATACAGTACAAAATATTTTTTGTGAATTTTACGTGTATCGTGTATCTTTTTAGGTACTTTTCGGCCGTAGTTTGTGTTTTAGGTGTAGTGCATGTTTTTTCATGAATTTTGGGCGTAGTGTGTGTTTTTTGTATAGTGTATATTTTTTTACGGAAATTGAGTTTTTAAAAAATAATAGAGATCTGGTTTGGGTTGATATTTAAGTTGACTTTTGATCTTAAGTCAACCTGGTTGAGTTGGGATACATCTCAACCTTATGTGGATCCAATTCTATAAATCTGGATCAAATATAGATGATCCACATAATTAGATCCATATTGCCACCCCTAAATACAATCTACAAAAGGCTTTATAGGCTGATTGGCAAGTAAATCGTCCGTCTGCCGCCTCGCTCCACAAGACTTTACCATCCGCGCGCGTTCATAAGAAGAAAACTGCTGCTCCTCAGTTCATTTTTCACATTATCCGGAATTGGGGTAATCATAACATCGAATTTCCAGTTCCCCTAAGCAACAACCCCGCATCCTCACCGGTCCTTTAATTTTGTCACAACACTGATTAGTTTTTCATTATTTAACTACGAGTCATGAATTATATTGCTAAACTAAACTAAAAATTATTTGCCTAGATACCACTATCCCATATCCAAAATTTGCAGTTTTTATGAATGTATAACATTTTCTTCAAAAGAGAAAATAAAGAAGAAGGTTATTCTATCAAGCAAAGATTATTATAATTTATATATCAGTACACATTCACACACTACATATAATATATATAGATGGATAATATAGTTGCAAACTTGTGAAGTGGAGAAGGATTAGAGAGAAAAAGACTTGTCTCTTATTTAATTTGTTTTTGTTCTCCTTCTTAATCTTCGTACGTTGTCTAGCAAGTTTTTTGTAAAATGGCAAAATGCTGATAGGGCCCGTACGAGTAGGAGAGGCATCATACTCTATGCTTGCTACAAAATACAGTCAAGTAAATCATTTTATTTATCTCTTTCGAAGTTGTATTCTTCAATTTTGCAATATATAAAAATTATGATCAAGTTCTTTACTTGAGAATTAAATTAAAGCGCATCGAACTAGGATAATTATTAGATCATGCGCATCAATCAATTCACAATGCAGATTAAAAACAAACACGAATAACAATTTTATTGAAGTAGAATTGAATGATTGATACAAGTGTTTGAAGGATTTATGTGATCGAACGATTACGAGAATCCAATTCTTCTCTCCTCTACTCGATCGCAGTACGGATAATTTTGAAAGTGCAAAAGTGAGTGTGACCGTTATTCATAAACTTAATTAGTTATAAGGGTCGAGAAAGCGCGATTACTTTAAGTTAGAAAGAATTAGAACGTTAAAAACATAATCAACTAAATTTCAAACTTAGCTTGTCTTGCTCTTTTAGAAGCCGAATGTCATCTAATAATAATAAACCAAAGTCTAAAACAATGTTTGCGTCTTATAATTAATAATAACCAAATGATGGTAATATTAATATATGCAATCTTTCAAAAAAAAAAAAAACACTAGTTTCGTAGATAACTAATTACTACTATCGCTACACCTGTAATTTCAAGCTTATGTCTCACGTATAGAAAAACAATGATTGAATTATATTACTCACAGTACATAAACCGGCAGGTCAACATGAAGGAATACATAAAGAAACAACACAAAGTAGCTGCAAACATGGTTTTCAACAAACAAGATCCTAAAGCATGGTTCAACACAAGAACTCAACATCTCATATGGGATCGCGGTTACGCAACGACCACGTCTTGATTGTGTCGTTGAAGTGCCCGGTATAGAGGAGACTCCCATTCGTGCTCCAATTAACGCATGTCGGGTAATTGGGAGGCGGGTTTTCCGCACCCTGCATGATTTAAATAAAATTAATTAAACAATAGAAAAACTCCTCCCTGCATCATCAAAAGAAGCTAGAGACCACCAGAAGCTAGAGACCACCAGCCACTGGAACTAATATATATCACATTTTCCAATCTGAATCACTAATAGATTTAGTACCATACTGAATAGGCATTAGCACACGCAACGATTCGTGATTCCGCTTCAATATTTCAGCTATTGAAAGCACAAAAGCAACACGTTACAACAACATGAATTGAAAGGAATCAACATTTTATTGAACAAAATAAGGAATCGAATGATTGTTCTTTGTACAAGTTTAGAGAGAGAAAGTAATGGTGTTTCTTCTCTCTCTGGAGAAATAAAAATATACAACTTAATGAATAAGAGATACAATGGGGCTCTATTTATACTAACCTGTTAATCAGATGATTAACAAACTAACTAAACTAATTAGCTGCGACTTACTATAAATAGTAAGCAGTTAACAATTAATAAACATAAATAATTGCTTAAAATAGAAATAAGGTAAACTTATTATTTTCTGATAATATAGATCACTTAAGGACCCCCCACAAGAGGGGCATGGATGTCCAACAAGCCCATCTTGGATGTCATAAGGTTAAAAGCTGGAAGAGACAGAGGTTTTGTTAGAATGTCTCCCAATTGAACTGTGTTGGGAATGTGTATCACATTCAGTTGTTTTTGTTGCACTTTCTCCCTGACAAAATAGCAGTCTATCTGTATGTGTTTTGTCCTTTCATGATGGACAGGATTCTGGGCAATGGCTTCTGCACTTTTGTTGTCAGTACACAGGAGAGGAACTTTGCTGCAAGTTATTTTGAGATCTTTTAAGAGTTGATGAAGCCAGATCATTTCATAACAGGTTGTAGCCAATGCTCTATACTCAACTTCTGTGGAGGATCTGCTGACTGTTGGCTGCTTCTTTGCCTTCCAGGAAATCAAGGAATCACCAAGATAGATTGCATAACCAGTTATGCTTCTTCTGCTATCATTGCATCCATCCCAGTCATTGTCACATAACCCTTTTAAGTTAGTATCATATTGAGCTGGATAAAACAACCCCTTACCTGGTGTTGTTTTGAGGTATCTTAGTACCCTATGTGTTGCTGCAAGGTGAGAAACAGTGGGAGAGGACATATATTGGGTTAAAGCTTGAATAGAGAAGCATAAATCTGGCCTAGTTATTGTCAAGTACAATAATCTTCCCACAAGTCTTCTGTATTCTGAAGGATCAGAGAGTGGTTCAGTATCAGCTTTCTGGAGTTTGGTTTTGCAATCCATTGGTGTTAAGGCAGGTTTGCTTGCCAAGTAACCAGACTCAGTGAGTATGTCAAGAGCATACTTTCTTTGGCAAAGTGATATGCCTCTCCTGGATCTTGCTATTTCAAGTCTCAGTATGTATTTAAGATCACCTAAATCTTTTATAGTGAATTGTTCATCAAGATGAATCTTTATTCTGTCTATCTCTTTCAAGTTATTTCCTGTCAGAATCACATCATCTACATATATGCAAAGGATAGTAATAGAAGTATTATGAGTAAGGACAACCAAGGAACAATCAGATACACTCTGTTTGAAGCCATAAGCTAAGAGACAGTTGGTTAATTTAGTATACGATTGTCTAGAAGCCTGTTTAAGGCCATATAAACTTTTCTTTAAAAGGCAAACTCTTGTATCTTTAGGATCACAATAGCCATTAGGTGGTTTCATATATATATATATATATATATATATATATATATATATATATATATTTCTTCATCTAAATCACCATGCAAGAAAGCATTATTGACATATAATTGCTTTAAGAACCAATTCTGAGATGCTGCTAAGGCAATAATAACTCTTACAGTAGTGAGTTTGGCAACAAGACTGAATATATCAAAATAATCCAATCCCTCTTCTTGTGTGTAGCCTTTGGCTACTAATCTTGCTTTGTACCTTTCTACTGTTCCATCAACTTTAAGTTTAATTTTATATACCCATTTACATCCTATACAATGTTGTCCAGGAGGCAATTCTTTCATTATCCAAGTGTTTGTCTTTTCTAATGCACTGATTTCAGCTTGCATTGCATTCTTCCATTCAGTGGAAGTGCTAGCTTGTTTGTAAGTTTTAGGCTCAAAAAAATGAGAGATAACAGAGGTGAAAGACTTATGAGAATCACTAAGCTTTTCTGTGCTTAAAAAAGAATTGATAGGATACTTAGTTTTATGATGGTGATGAATAGGACTAATCACAGTAGTATCAGAGAAGTTAGCCTTGTGCATATAGTTTGGTAAATGATAATCATATATGTCTAGATATGCAGGAGGATGAATGGATCTAGTAGATCTTCTTTGTTCAGGAATATGAGTAGTAATAGGATTAGAGATACCTGGTGCAACAGATTGTTGCACACTAGTGATTTCGTGTTCTCCAGATGATTGAGCTGAAGGCTCATAGTAGCTATGTTGATCCACATGGTTGTAGTGAATGTCAAGAGTTGCTGGTAGTCCTGATGTATCTGAAGTTGCAGCTTCTGCTGGTATAGGATCAGGATCATGTTGATTCTCTAAGTGAGGGATCAGAGGATCTTGAGCAATAAAGCTATCAGTGCATAACCTCAAGTTTGGATTGAGTTGAGGTACAGTTTCTGTTTGAATATTAGCCCTATTTTTAAAAGGAAATATATCTTCACGGAATATAACATTTCTGGAGATGAGAACTTCATTTGTTAACAGATCTAGAAGTTGGTAACCCTTTGTACCCCGAGGATACCCAATAAAGCAACACTGTATAGCCCTAGCGTCAAGATTTTGTCTTTTAGCAGAGGCATAACACAAGCACCCAAAAGTCCTTAAAAGAGAGTAATCATGGGGTTTTTGAAATAACATTTCATAGGGAGTTTTGTTATTTATAGTTTTAGATGGAAGCATGTTTATCAAATAGCTAGCAGTAGAGTCACAGTTGCTCTAATATTCAATAGGGAGATGAGATTGGAATCTAAGGGATCTAGCAACTTGTAAAGGATGTTGATGCTTTCTTTCAACCAAACTATTTTGTTGTGGAGTTTCAACACAACCGGTTTGGTGATGTATGCCATTAGATTTATAGAAATAAGTGAGTATAAACTCAGATCCATTGTCTGTTCTAATGCTCTTAATAGAGACTGAGAATTGGGTTAAGACAAATTTATGAAAGTGAATCATATGTTGTCTAACTTCTGACTTATGTTTCATGAAATATATCCAAGTGCATCTTGAATAGTCATCAACTATAGTTAAGAAAAATCTAAATCCATCATGAGAGTGGACAGAAAAGGGACCCCATACATCACAGTGGACAAGATCAAAATGGGCAATAGAAGAAGAAGTACTAACTGGAAAAGAAAGTTTCTTTTGCTTTGATAAAGGACATACATCACAATGAGCTTCTTTACAAGTATGTGTGTCAATAGAGGAAATAGACAATAGTTTCTCCCTAGAAGGATGTCCTAGTCTCATATGCCATATATTTGGCTGAGTTTTTACATTATTACAAGATGAATGTCTAACAGAAAAGTCATAAAACTTCAAAACATATAAACTGTTTAAGAGTTTAGCAGAACCAATCATCTGTCTGGTGATTGAGTCATGTATTAGACAAGTAGAAGACAAGAATGTAAGCATGATAGTTGTTAGTTTAGTAAGTTTAGAAATAGACAACAGATTATGAGAGAAAGAAGGAACATATAAAACATCAGTTAAAGTAACTCCAGGAAATAGTAAAACAATCCATATATGAGTAGCTACAGTGTAACTTTTATTTGGTAAATGAATGATAGTGCGAGTAGGTATATGGGTGTCATAAAAGTGAGACAAATCACATATCATGTGATATGTAGCTCCTGTATCAATAATCCACATTTCAGAGTGATCAAAGTCAGTGGATGAATGAGAGTTAAACAAATAGTGAGTAAGGTTACCAGACACTGTTGCTGCATCATAGTGTGGTTGTTTCCCAGTATTCACAGTAGCAGCATAGGGATGGGAGGTATCTGGTGGAGCACTTGTAGTCTTGAGTTGTTCCTGAGCCTGCTGGTATGCAAGGAACTGCTCAAACAGCGCATGTGTGGAGGACTTAGGAGTGAACTCAGGAATAGTAGAGGCCATAGGAAGCTGGTTAGCTGAAGTGTTTGCTGAGTTAGCTGATCTCTGTGGAGGTTGTCTTTTGCCAGTAGGGCCATTCCATCATGGTGGATAACCATGAATCTGGAAGCACTTGTCTATAGTGTGCCCATTGTACCCACAATGAGTACATCTCAGCTTCTTCTTGTCTTGCTTTGAGAGTGGAGGTTTTTAGGGGCATTTGAGTTGGAACCATTCTGCATTTGTGCTCTTGGCTGGGAATCTCCAAAAGTCCTTTGTCGGGTAAAGAGGGCCATTGCATCCACATGAGTAGTAGTAGAATAGAGATCTCTTTGATTCTCTTCTTGCAGAATCATGGAGTACACTTTTGTAAGAGAGGGTGAGGAGTCATCAAGAGTATCTGACTTCTTACAGCAGAGAAAGAGTCATTCAAACCCACAAGAAACTTCATCACACAGTCATATTGCTGATGTTCTAGCATAGTATTGTTCAGATTACAAATGCACAACCCACATGAGCAAGAAGCAATGGGTCTCTGATTGTTGTATTCATCCCACAGAACCCTAAAGTTGTGATAGTAGTCAGTGACACTTTTAGCTCATTGAGAGATAGTAGAGAGTGATTTTTGTAGATTATACACCCTAGAACCATCAGTTCTTGAATACCTTGTCTTCAATTCATCCACAATTCATAAGCAGTTGTATAGAACATTAAACTGTTTCTGAGTTCCTTAGTGACAGAGTAGTTAAGCCAAGAAAACATCAATCCATTGGCTCTAATCCAACAGTTCAACAAGACAGGATCAACATGGGAGGGTTTTGGCAATGAGTCATCAATGAAAGCTAACTTATTCTTAATGGTGAGTGCAGTGATGATACTCCTACTGCAAGAGATGTAATTAGTACCATTTAGTTGATCTGCCACAATAGATGTACATGTGAAGTCATGTGAACATAGGTAGTACATAGAAGATGAGTCCTCACAAGGATTCTTTTGAGTGGTGACAGAACTAGAACCAACAACAGGAGTAGTGGAGGAGGAATGTGCAGGCTCAGTCATATTTGCAGATCACAATCGAAATTAGGGTTACAAATTGGGGGGTTTTAGGGATTCGACCAATTAGAACAAGAACAGAACGTATAAATCACAAATCAACAGTGACTTGTGCAGAAAAAAGAGAGGATCAACAGTGTGATCTAGTGAAAAACAACAAGATCAAAGAGAAAACCTTCAAGATCGACGTAATGCAGCGAAATTTCAGCGACGGATCGAACTCAGCGGATGATACCATATTGAAAGCACAACAGCAACACGTTACAACAACATGAATTGAAAGGAATCAACATTTTATTGAACAAAATAAGGAATCGAATGATTGTTCTTTGTACAAGCTTAGAGAGAGAAAGTAATGGTGTTTCTTCTCTCTCTGGAGAAATAAAAATATACAACTTAATGAATAAGAGATACAATGGGGCTCTATTTATACTAACCTGTTAATCAGATGATTAACAAACTAACTAAACTAATTAGCTGCGGCTTACTATAAATAGTAAGCAGTTAACAAATAATAAACAGAATTACAAATAATTGCCTAAAATAGAAATAAGGTAAACTTATTATTTTCTGATAATATAGATCACTTAAGATCAACTCTCACATAATCAGGTATCTACTAATCTTTACCAAATGCTCCAACAGTAAATTAGCTTCTATATAACCTTATCCTACAAGTCTCGTAGCCGATGCAATTAAACGACATCGCCTATTTCAATCCAAAATACTGTTCTACAAATGAATTAGGCATCACACTGAATAGGCATTAGCGCATACAAACAAATCTATGTTTTAGCTTCATTACTTCAGCTTTCACAATCAATAACAAGATAAATCTACTACTTAACGAAAGGCTCCACGGCTAATTATACTCTACATAATCTAATCAAACAAGAGAAAAAAAAACCTTTAAGCTAAACCAGCCACTACAACTAACAGATATCACATTTTCCCAATCCAAATCAGTACAAATTAGTTATTCACAATAAATCATGCATCACGCAGAATAGGCATCAGCACATCCTACCACACAAAGAAACAAGCTGAAATTAAATTCATGTTTTAGGTTCAATATTTCAGTTCTCACAATCAATGACAAGGTTCCTCCTACTTTACCAATGCTCTAGAGCTAATAAGACTCTAGACAAACTCATCGAACGGCGAGTAAAACCATCAAGGTAACACCAGTCACTAAAACTAAAGCGGATCACCTTTTTCTCTATAAAGGGCAGCCCGATGCACGAAAGCATCACCGCAATGCGATGGTCCGGGGAAGGGTCCCACCGCAAAGGTGTATAAGGGGCAAGCCTTTCCCTGTCAAATTTGACAAGAGGCCGCTCTCAGAACTTGAGCCGGTGACCTCTCAGTCACACAACAACACCTTTAATCTACAGAGTATCAACCCAAAATGAATTATGCACCATACTGAATAGACATTAGCACATACAAGCAAACACAAAGAAACACACCGAAAGTAAATTCAATTGTTGGTTCCAGGATTTCAGTTCTCACAATCAATAACGAGGTAAGTACTCTTATACCAAATGATCCACAGCTAATTAGACTCTATACAACCTTATCGAACGAGTAAAACCGTCAAGTTACACCCAGGGGCGGAGCCAGGATTTCTTTGGACCCCGGGCTACAATATGTTAAATATTATATATATATATATATATATATATTAAAATGAATACAATATAACAAAAATATTTACCATTTGGTACAAATAATAAAAATTACATGTTAAATAAACATGTTATCAAAGTTAAGAATTCTTTGAAATATAAAACTGTTTAATAGCACTTGTAAACAAGCTATTAGAAATACACATGCTTCTCCTTTAATCAAATTATATGTTTATCTATAGAACTACAAAAAGAAAACTTTAAAAAATCTTTAATAATATTACCTTAAAGCGCCAATAAAATAATAAGTTTAGTTTGAATGCACAAGACTATCATCTACTAGAAAATAAAATTAAACAATAAGCTTTATTGTACTCCTTGTATATAATAATGTAATTCAGTACAACATGCTAAATATCTCAAGATTTGATGTTGAAGGTTCTATAGAAATATGAGTATTTATCCAAGTGTAAAGGAGTTTAAAGATGGACGTTCTTTTTACATTTATTATGGATCGAGATCATTTGGATATATTGATTTTGTTAGTTATTTGGGCTCCTTAAGGATAAATCTAATAAGAAAATTAAGTGTCGCTACCAAATCTCGAACCCACGGCCTATGAAATGTAATGGTAACGGTATTACTGCTGCACCATGACAATAATTTATCAGATCCTTGGTCGAGCGAACCGTCAATCCTGAGTTGTCTAGCCTTGGCGAGAATACTTAATTCGATGGAATGGATTGACAGAGGTAGAGGCGACATGGGAGACTAAGAACAAGTTATGGAAGTCCTGAGAGGAGTTTCAAGCATTTCGTTGTTCCCAAGCGTCAGGATGTTGCCTATTCTGGTGGAGAGGATCTCATGAGCGACCGCACTTCCTCCCAATCTGGTGAGCAGAAGCCTGCATCATCCAACCAGCAGTGCGCACCAAACACATCATCAAACCAAACGACGCGCATGAAACATGCACAAGCGTCCCACACTTTGGATGACTGATCCAAAAATGGGAGTTCTAGGGCCGCTTCAGAATATTGTTAATACTTAGGCTCTATCATGTAAATAGGCTAACCCTCGATTCTTTATTATGTATAATAATGTTAGAATTCTCTAGAGCGTGGCCATCTCATTTGATTGTAAGAAGAATATAGACCATTTCTTTAGCCTTTAGAGCCTTTAGATTAGATTGATATGGTTCATTCATTGAGCCATGCTTCTTATATGTATACACCATGACTTTCACTTTTTCAGACATCGAGGAAAAAATTTCAACTCAGTTGCATAGCTTTGAAAAATCTATATGCCTCTTTCTCTTGCTCTAAGATCCCATTAGTTTTAGAGTTATGCTAATATTAGGACACTTGGTAAGGCGCATATCTTAGCTTCTAAGTTGAAAATAACTAATTACGTGCCACATGATATCACTGTGGGTTTTTTTTTAAATACCTATTACATTGGAGTCAAAATTTATCCCGGGCTGGAGCCCACCCTAGCCCTCAAGGTGTGGGAATGTAGTGAGTGAGGACCCATGTATCCACGTCGCACACGCGGATCCCATCCGTCGATGCTATCACGAGATGACAGGGCTAAAGTTCACCGAAGAACCTCGAGAAAGGTTTAATGTCCTCATTCGATCAATTAGAATGTCCCAAACATATACCTTTCCCTTATGCCTCCTCCAGCCACATACAGTCTGTCGAACGACTAAGCCACGGTGAGAAAGTAATCATTAGCTTGACCCCGAAGAATCCGAGTGTAATTTTGCTCTGTATACGAGATACTTTTACCAATCTTGTGGTCTCTCCGCTAACAAGCACATCACTTCTCTGACCGAGGAATTTGACCGACATCACGTCCCCGACATTTACTCTGTCTCTTGTCATGAATTCTTCGGATTCTGCTCCGATTCTTCTGATCAACCGCCCGTCCGACGTCCAAATCTTGAGTGTGAAGTTATCAAATCGGTACGCAGGCAGATACTACCGTATCTCCGACCACCGAAACGGCAACCGATGTTGCTCCGTAATTTCTGTTGTAGCCGTTGAAGTGAGCCGCAATCTTGCCGAAGTTACGATTCCAGACACTGATCCTCCCATCTTCAGAGGTTGAGTACAACATTCGACCATCGGTAGACATCGAGACGTCGTTAACAATGTGGTTGTTCTCGGCGAAGAGCCATGTGATGTTCTTGCTTTTTGATTAAAGAATACGATGAACTCATTGCGTGGAAATTATATTTTTTTATACTTTTTGATTTTGAATGTGTGAAATAATGTATTTTCATATAAAAAAATAAGCATAAGTTTGGGGAAGAAGAAAGAGAGTAAGAAGAATTAAAGAGAGGAATATGATAGAGAGTATTGAAATTACTCTGATTGCTTTTTTTCATCTCCAAAATAGGATACAAATACTACTGTATAACAAAACTTAGGGAATTAGTAATGTATGGCTGGTGTAGCTAAACCCACTAAGTAATAACATAATTGCGATATATAAAAATGCTCCTCCTAATATTGTAGGGTCATGACAAGCCATCGCTGGTACCCATAACCAAAGCATTGTGAGTAGTCTCGCTGCCCATATCTATTAAAATGTTATCGAAGATAAACTCACCAATTCTATTGGAAAAATAATTAATAGCACTTGTAAACAACCTATTAGATATATACATGTTTTTCCTTTAATTAAAATATTTTATCTATAGAACTTGAAGAAAAAACTCTAATAGGCATATAAAAGAGATTTAATTATCTTACTTTAAAGCCCAACAAAATAATAAGTTTGATTTAAATGAACAAGACCATCATCTACAAGAAAATAAAATTAAACAATATTTTATATACTTCTTGTATATATTAATATGAATTTGTACAACATGGTAAATATGTTCAAATTTGATATTGAAGGTGTGAGAGAAAGATGTGTGTTTTTTGAAGTGTAAGGGAATTTAAAGATGATTTTATTTTTCTTTTTTTCTTTTTTTATGTATTTATTTTACGTTTATTGATGATTGAAATCATTTGGAGATACCAATTTTGTTAGTTACTTGGGCTCCTTGAGGAAAGATCTAACAAAAAAACTAATTTTTGCTACCAATTTTCAAACTCATGACCTAAAAATGCAATGTTGACGCTATTATTGTTGCACCATGACCACAATTTGTTAAAGCCTTTGAGTTGATCGTCAAGCGCTAAGGGGTCAGGCCTTTGCAAGAATACTTAATGCGATGGAAGGAATTGTCAAAGGCAGAGGCGAGCTATGAGACCGAGAATAAGTTATGGCCATTTCAGGATAAGATTTAAGCGCTAAGGGGTCAGGACTTGGCGAGAATACATAATCCGATGGAAGGGATTGGCCAGAGGCAAAGGTGAGCTAGGAGATCGAGAACGAGTTATGGTCGTTTCAGGATGAGATTTAAGCGTTTCGAAGTTCCCAGTCGATAGGGATGTCACATATTCGATGGGGGAGGATTTAACAGGCGACCACACTTTTGCCTTATCCGACGAGCATAAGCCGGCATCATCCAATCAGCAAAGCGTGCCATGTAGGCTAGCAGACCAAACAAAGTGTGAGCCGCATGCACAAGGGCCCCACACTTTGGCTGACCGGTCCAACAATCAGAGTTCAGGGTTGCTCCAAAAAAAATTCAACTCGTAGACTCTTTCTTGTAAATAGGCCACCTCTCGATTCTTTCTTGTATATAATGATGTTACACTTCTCTAAAAATCTGATTATGATTGGTCAACTCATTTTATTATAAGAAAAGTGTAGAACCTTTCTTAGCCTTTAAGATCGCTATATTTGATTGATTTGTGCCATTCACTGAGCTCAGCTCATTGTATATATACTACATGACTTCCACATTTTTACACATCAATAAATTTTTTTCAGCTCATTTGCATAGTTTTCAACAATATTTTTGACTATTCTTTCATTAAATTTCTCTTTTTGGGATCCCCTAATTATTTTATTATCTTTTTTATAAATACCTATTACCATTGGATCAAAATTGACATCGGGTTGGAGCCCACCCTAGCCCTCAAGGTGGCTCCGCCCCTGTAGTTGCCAGTCAATTATCGGACGATGTAGGTCTCTCGATGAAGTTATCAGGTGGTTACTGGAGTGGCAAACTCTGGTGACCATCGATTGATGCGATCAAAAATTGCGCATCCAAACAAATCGAGCCTCCATTTCCGTGTGCGTGTGTGTGTGTGTGGGGGGGGGAGAGAGAGAGAGAGAGAGAGAGAGAGAGAGAGAGAGAGAGAGAGAGAGAGAGAGAGAGAGAGAGAGGAGAGAGAGAGAGAGAGAGAGAGAGAGTGAGTGCGAGTGCGAGTGTTGTGTGAAGTTAAAGAGAGGAGATAGAGAGAAGAGAGAAGAGAATGTCGCTTTCATTTGTGTAGTGTGATCACTGAAAGTGTGCGACAGACGACGGTTATTAAAGAGAGAAGAGAGAAGAAATGAATAACATAATGGACAAATTGTTTAAATACGTATATGTTAATTATTCACCAAAGATATATATATATATATATATATATATATATACTAGGAATTTGGCCTTGTGTATAGCACGGGTGAGTTCTTGCTCACACAATTAATATAGCCTACGTGGTTTTTAGAGAACTTAAGAAGTTGAATTAATTTGCGGAGGTTCTTTTTTGGGTAACTTACGGGTATTAAAATCATTAAACGTAAAAATTGGATATGGGTCAACTGAAAAAAGGAAAATAAGGTGAAACTTTCCAATCTCAAATATATATAAAGAAAAAAAAAAGAATTAAGACCAAAATGCAATTAAAGAAAAAAGAAAAAAGAATCCCATGACTATAAGCAGCAAAAGAATAAATACTTATAAAATTGTTTAACAACAATACAACAAGGAAATACATGATACAATATCCTACAAATCAGAGTAGCACAAACTCAACCAGGTTTAATCAAGCGACTTTTATTAAATTTATGGGTATTGCACTTTTTCATAAGATTAAGTTGAAAATTCTCATCCTTTACATTTTTCCCCACCCTTCTTACTAGTTTACATTCTCTTCATAAGGAGGATTTTTGCTAAAAAGAAAAGACATAGGGGTTTGTTTTCTAATTAAAAGTAACATAGAGGTAGTTTTTGTTCAAAGAAAAAAATTTGTGTGTAGTATGCAAATTAAATAATAACATAAGGAGTGTTTTTGCTAATAGAAAAGAATGTAGGTGTTTGCTGTCGAATTAAAAGTAACAAAGAGGTAGTTTTTGGGTGTAGTCAAATTAAATTAACATTCTCGTCCGTTAGATTTTTCTCACCCTCCTTACCAGCTTACGTTCTCTTCTGTGTCGTTCTCCTTGGAACCAACACATTTTCTTGCAAGTCATAGAAAAAATATGATTGGGGTGTAATATGCAAATTAAATAAATACACGATGAGATTTCTGCTAATAAAAATGACGGAGGGGTTTATCTCAATTAAAAGTAACATAGAAATAGGTTTTGAGTGTAGTGTACAAATTAAATAACAACACAATGAGAATTTTGCTAATAAAAATAAAATAAAATTTTGGATGTAGTGTGCAAATTAAATAACAACACAAGGTGACTTTTGCTAATAAAAATAATATAAGTTTTTATTTCAATTTGGAGTAACATAAGGGTAGTTGTTGTTATTAACTTAAGGAAAGTCAAACAATTGGGTTGTGAAATAACAAAAGAAAATGTTGGAAAATATTGGGCCTAGAGAAAAAAAGAATGCCCACATAAATGGCTTGTAATGCAAAAT
Organism: Linaria vulgaris; assembly: GCA_948329865.1. NCBI lineage: Eukaryota > Viridiplantae > Streptophyta > Magnoliopsida > Lamiales > Plantaginaceae > Linaria > Linaria vulgaris. The sequence goes on along the minus strand of OX415250.1, from coordinate 114,795,706 downwards.
AGAATCTTATGAATTAGTAGTATATAATATATATATATATATATATATATATATATATATATATATATGCACATTGACTAAGAATGATGCAATTTTATATTATCCTTAGTATTCTTGAAACACATGAAACTCCTACTGAGTTACCTACTACTGGAAGATTTTCAAGGACAATACACACTCCAACATATCTAAATGTCTATGATTATAACTTGGCTCAGTCTCTACATAAAGCTAACTGCATCTCTTGTGTTCCTCATATAAAATACCCCATATCACAATTTTTATCTATATCTCATCTATCATCATCTCATAAAGCTTTCAGTACTTCAATTACTATGGCTCAAGAGCCAACTTCATACACTCAAGCAAGCAAATTATCTGAATGGATAACTGCAATAAACACTAAAATAGATGAACTAGTTAAAACCAAACCTTGGGTATTAACTGAGCTTCCTCCTGATCAGAATTTAATTGGATGTAGGTGGGTATACAAGATTAAACACAAAGCAGATGGAACTATAGAGAGGTGTAAAGCAAGGTTGGTAGCAAAGGGTTTTACAAAAGAAGAAGGCTTAGATTACTTTGATACTTTTAGTCCAGTAGCTAAACTCACTACAGTTAGAGTGTTAATAGTTGTAGGTGCAACAAAGAACTGGTTCCTCACTCAATTAGATGTGAACAATGCATTTCTCCATGGAGATTTTGATGAGGAGATCTACATAAAGCCACCTCATGGATACCTTAAACAGAAAGACAAAAGAGTTTGCCTTCTAAAGAAAAGTCTTTATGGCTTGAAGCAAGCCTCAAGACAATGGTATCAAAGTTAACTTCATGTTTAGTATCTTATGATTTTGTTCAATCTATTTCTGACTCCTCTCTCTTCGCTAGACATGATAATAGTACATTCACTGCACTTTGTATCTGTGTTGATGATATCATTTTAACAGGAAACAACATGGATGAAATTAACAAAATAAAGAAACATTTAGATAATATGTTTACTATCAAATATCTTCGATCCCTAAAGTACATTTTAGGAATTGAAATAGCAAGATCACAATCTGAATTTCTCTTTGTCGAAGGAATTATTTCCTTGACATTCTCAGTGAAGCTGGTTATCTAGGCTGCAATCCTAGCTCTACTCCAATGGATTATAAACTCAAGTTGCTCACTAATGATTCTAATGCACTCTCTGATCCTTCTGAATACCGCAGGCTTGTTGGTAGACTTCTCTATCTCACCATAACCAGGCCAGATATAAGTTACAGTGTTCAATGCTTGACACAACATATGTCCAAACCTACAACTAATCATTTGGTAGCTGCACACAGGTTATTAAGATATCTCAAGGCAACAGTAGGCGATGGCATTTTTCTCTTAGCAAACTCAGATCTTCAAATCAAAGGATTCACAGATAGTGATTGGGCAGGTTGTGAAGAAACAAGGAGAAGTATCTCAGGATATGTCATATTTATTGGTAACTCAATTGTCTCCTCGAAGCCTAAGAAACAACCTACATTGAGTAGGTCTTCAACATAGGCAGAATACAAGGCTCGAACAACCACTACATGTGAAGTCATCTGGTTACAACAGCTGCTCAAAGATCTGTCCATTCAAAATTCTAAAGTTCCTCTCATTTGCACTAATAACAAGAGTGCTGCTGCAGTTGCCCCGGATCCTGTCCATCATGAAAGGACAAAACATATCCAAATCGACTGCTTCTTTGTAAGAGAAAGGGTTCAACAGAAAACCATAAAATTGATTCACATTCCAAACACTTCTCAGCTGGCTGATATACTGACAAAACCATTGGCTCTTCAGGGAACTTACTCCAAGCAAGGTCTTCTCAATATCCATACCGAGCTTGCATGGGGGGGGGGGGGGGGGTTTAAATCTTCAAAATACAAGTTTTGTAATCATTTTTATTTTTAGCAATATTTTGTAAATTAGTTATTTCTGTTAACTAACAACTTTCCTTATTTGGCAAGTTGTTAGTTAGTCTAATTAGATTAAGAGTTTAATCAGCTGAGAGCTAATCCGATTCACAAAGGATTAGTTGACATATATAACCCTCACACAGACACACATAGTTACATTATACGTAATTCTTCTCCACTCATTTCTCTCTCCTGTCAGTTACAGAATTCTTCCCCAATTTGTAATTCAATTTCAATTTGTTCTTTAATAAAGACTTGCAATGTTGATTCTCTCTTTGTTGTTCGATGCGATCCGAGCTCACAAGTTATCAACAATACCTCTTGCCGATGACCCAAATAAAGTAGTTACGAAGAAAAAGGCACCTGACGAGAGAGTGATTAAAATACTTTCCTACATTGTGGAATTTGATATGTTACTACAAATGTTAACAACTCTTGGAAACTGAGGCGCATTGTGGTTTTATACGCGGTGGTGGTGAGGATATGGCTCCAAAATATATCGACTATGTAAAGAAGTATTGTAATGGCAACTAGCATCTTTAATTTGATGCTTATGTTACACCTCAACAACCATCCGAATTAGTGAATGTTTGAAGAATCTATTTAGTTTCCTAATGTTATTTTATATAGGGATAATTACATCAACCCCCTGAATTATAGCGACTTTTGGGCAACGCCTCCTAAACTTTATAAATAAACACTTTACCCCCTAACCTTTGCCAACCTATTCGAGTTGCCCCCATGGCAATTTTCCAGCCAAAAAATCACCAAATTTGTTTTCCTTTTTTTCATAATCTTCTCCTCGTCGAGACGGTTCCGGGAGTGGTGACAGATCGCAAAATTCAAAGTCATTGCACGAAAAATTTAGCTTTAATTAGTTAAATTTTCGGAAAAAATGAAGAACACTTGAAGGTGTTCATCACATTTTCCGAAAATTCAACGAATTAAAACTAAATTTCCCGTGTAATGGCTTTGAATTTTGCAATACCGTCACCACTAACGCAACCGTCTCGGCGAGGAAAATATTGAGTCCAAATTTAGGAATTTGGGCAAAAAATTCCGGCAACTCGCCACTATGCCGCCGCGAATTGTGGGAATTTTTTTGTCGAACTTTTTTTTATTCTAATCCAATTTTCTACTCGTCAAGACGGTTCCGGTACTGGTGACGATATCACAAAATTCAAAGCCATTACCCAAAAAAATTAGTTTAATTTCGTCGAATTTTCAAAAAATAAAATGAATTATTCATTTTTCCAGAAATTCGACAAAATAAAACTAAATCTCCCGTGCAATGGCTTTGAGTTTTGCGATACCGTCACCACTACCGGAACCGTCTTGACGAGGAGAAGATTCTGAAAATATCAATTTTTTCGACGATCTTTTGGTCGGAAAATTGTCAGGGGAGCAACTCGAACAGGTTGGCAAAGGTTAGGGGGCAAAATGCTTATTTACAAAGTTTAGGGGGTGGTGTCCAAAAGTCGTTATAGTTAAGGGAGTTTGATGGAGTTATCCCTTTTATATATTCATAAATGTGAACAAATAATAAAGTCTCATCCATGGAAGATAAATAAGAGAGTGTCTTCTCAAATTTTATAATTTTATTTACTCCTTTAATTTTATAGATTCAATGACAAATATGAACAACTCTTTGCACCAAAAAAACAAAAAAAAAAAGAGAAAAGAAAAATTAAAATTACTCACAAATTCTGTCGTATTTCTTGCTAGCAACATAAATTTGTTATTCAACAATTTGCAAGTATACTAAGTGATCATTTACGCTAACTTAGTTCTTAAATTTTGACGTGCGTTCAAGTAGTTAACCTCTTTATTTGTCTGACTTTTGGGGTATTTTTGTCCCTTCCCATGTAACCAAAAAAACGGGGATATAAGAACAAAATATATAATTACTTACTAAAATATAGGAATGCTAAAGAAAAGATATATTGTAGAACATAACCTAATGAAAGGGACGAGCAGTGGCGTATCCAGGAATGAAAATTGGGGGGTGGGGGGGGGGGGGGGGGGGGGGGGGGGCTAACACGAAAGACAATATAAAGAAAAAAAAACATTAATTTAGCGATAAAATATTTCCAAAAAGAAAAAGGGAACCAAAAAGCGATAAAATCCTATTGGAGTGGTAAACGACGATCACTCATACGGTAGAATTCATCAATCACCGTATCAGAATCAATATCTTTTGCCAAATCTCGTTCGATGAAGAGAACCATATAATTCGACAAGTATTCCTCCTCCATTTTGTTCCGACGTGCAGATTTAACATGTTTCATCGCTGAAAATGCACGCTCTGGTGTTGCGGTAGAAACAGGAAGAGTTAAAACAAGACGAATTAATTTGTCAATCAAGTCGTAGTCTTGTGCCTTATTTGTCTCCTTTAATTGTTGACACAATTCTGAAATTGTTGATATATTTTGAAATTTCTCATGCCCAATAACTTCAACCTCAAAATAATCCAATTGACATCTCAAACGATGCAAATCTGGTCCACTAAAATCCCCAAGATAAAACTTCTCGGCAAGGGTATAAATGCGATCAATGTTGAATGACTTGAAGTTCTCTTTAGGATCCAAATTAGAGCTTAGCTTCAAAAGTTCAACTGCCTCATCACTGAATCTTCTATTGAGCTCTGCCACTTGAAAATCTATTGTAGCATGAAACACGTCGAAGTGATAATGATGCTCAAATGTGATTGGATGCTGACGGCCCCTACCTGATTTGTAAAAACCTTCCATATCCGGTATGTCAATACCATGTTTTTCACAAGCACTTTCCACAAGTAGGATAAGAGAATCATAAGCATCATATCCTCCCAATTTTTGAAACAAGGCTTTTGAGGTAGTAACATGATCCATCGCATTTAAGATATCAAGAGACTTAGTCTGCAAAGCTCGAGAAAGCATATCTGTAACCCCCATAACTTTATGCATAAAATACAAGTTGAACACAAAATCATATGATGCCATCTCCTTCAAATGACCCAAAGCTTCCCCTCGTGTAGAGTTTGAAGAGCTTGAAGACCTATCATCCCTCATAATTTTCAAAACCTCAATCATTGCACTGTACTCATCAATTAAACTGCAAATAGAATCAAAATGTGAACTCCAACGAGTCTTTCCAGCACGTTGTAAGCTACCAACTTGATTAGCCCCTGTACCTGTTGCGCGTTCACCACTAGCTATCTCTCGTTTAATTTCAACAACTTGCGCAGAATGTAACTGAGTCAAGCGTTTAGACGAACCACCAATAAGATTAACTATTTTGTTCAGCTCTGGAAAAAACAACTATATAGACATTTCTTGCTCAGCAGCCCCAACCAATGCTAACTGTAGTCGATGGGCGAAACAATGAACATGATAGGCATACGGAGAATCCCGTAAGAAAAGAGCCTGTAACCCATTCCATTAGCCACTCATGTTGCTAGCTCCATCATAACCTTGGCCTCTCAAATCATATATTGGTAAGTTGTATTGAGCAAGGACTCTTGATATTTCTCTCTTAAGAGTAACAGCAGAAGTATCAACAACATGAACAATCTCAAAAAAGCGCTCTCGTATAAAACCACCAGATTCAACAAATCTTAATACAATCGCCATTTGCTCTTTACCTGATATATCCTTGGCCTCATCGACCAAAATACAAAACTTCGCATCACCGATTTCCTCGCGAATTTTAATTCTCACCCTGTTAGCAAGAATATACAAAATATCTTTTTGAATGCAAGGTGCTATATACTTAGCATTTCCCGGAGCCTTCTCTAATACAATTTTAGCAATCTCAAGATTAATTTTCCCGCTAACTTTGATAAACTCAATGAGATTACCTCGATTGTTTGAAGATGCACAACCTTGAGAAGAAAGATACTGAATGCCTTCAATTGATATCTGAAGCCTTAAACGGTTCGTCTGAACTCCCTCCGATGAGTGTGCAATCATAACTTTGTCAATATGTCTTGTTGGATCTTTCAAAGCATAATAAGACTTCATGGCATTATTATGTGGTGAAGTAGGACCTCCCACATGCTTAAAAAAAGCACAACTTTCTCGACTGCCTACTTTCTTCCAATTTTTAAATCCATTAACAGTAAAAGAATGGTAACAACCACTATCATTTTCGAAAAGGTAACACTAAAAGCAAAATACCGCATCTTTTACCGTTGAGTATTCCAACCATGAATACCTTTTATACCATGACCTTTGAAACCGTCGAGACTGGTCTCCCATTTTGGTTGCTGGAAAAACTGCATGATTAGGTCGTTGTGGCCCCACACCTATATAACGTCGTCTGACATCATCTTTTTCATTAGTAGGGTACTGAGATATCGGAGTTCGTAGGCCCGGGTCAACTTCAAAAGCACCAAGATTTATCTCAACGTTTTGAGATGACGAAGAGCCTTCTTGATTGTGATTTGAGTTATCACCACTTGGCGGAGAACTCTCTTTACTCGTGGATGCCTCTTCTTGAGGCTTATAGAATGAAAACAAAGTCTTTTTCCTTTTTTTGACTACTTGAGTTTCCATTGCAATCTACCAAAATATATGAAATTCGATAAGTGAAATCAAAATTATAATTAGACATTGCAAAAATAAAGCAATTTGATGCGTAAGCAAGTAAAAAAAATATGCAAGTTAGCAACAATATTGTCCATTTATTAGCTTTTATTTTATCTAAGATTCCCCAATTCTTAAACTAAACGAAATCCTAAATTAATTCATTTTTCATGGCAATGAACCTATGCACAAACCAACAACGGTTTAATTATCTTGTTTCCTAAACGAAAAAACAACTCTAGATTCTCAAACTATCAAATTACCCAATCAATTTATACAAACTCTAATTTAAAATTACATGAAAAATAAACAATATAAGCTATAGTAAATGTTAAAAGAGTACTAAAAGTAGAATAATACCTCAAAGACAATTGTAATCTTCTTCCAATACTTGATTTAGGAAAAAAGACAAGATTTTTTTTTTTTGAAAAAGGGTTGGGCGTGTGCTGCTGTTCAGTGAGTTAGGCAGAGACTCACTGGAAAAGAAGGATTAAAAGGTGAAATATTCAGCCGTGACTCTCTTATTCTTAAGCTAGAAATTGCAATTTGGGGCTTCATCTTTTGAAATAATAAAATTCAAACAATGAGCCAATTTATATTTAATGGACTAGCCCATTTATTAAATAAAGCCCATCTACATAAGGTAAAGATAGCCCTTTAACTATATAAATTTGAAGCCCATTTCTTTTTATAAATATACATATATATATATACATATATATTATATATTACCTATATCTAAAAAAACATTTCAAAAAAAATGGGCGGGGGGCTACAGCCCCCGCAGCCCCTTACTACCTACGCCCCTGGGGACAAGATCGTCATATTCCTTAATTAGAAGGGATAAATTGGAACTAATAAAAGACCTCTCGTATTGGATAATATATTTGTTAACGCATGCACACCTTTGTATTGTAGGCGAGAAATCAAAAGTATGCGAAAATTTCCATGCATGATCAGTGGTTATGCAAAAATCTCTATCGAAAAACTACTACTCCGAGTAGCAATACCCCTTGGCCGACCACCTTGCTGAAAGATATGGTGCTTGTGATGAAAAAAAGTTTTTGAAGACACTGATTTTAGTCCCGCTAGAGACATTCGGGATTCGCCAATCAAGGGAAAGATGACACCGAAGCTTGGAAGAAACTCTGCGAAATTTAGCACCCAGATCGTACAAATAAAGGTACTTTGTAGTCTAAATAAGGTTTCTCCTCCCTGGAATCGTCAAAATTAATGTGGATGGCAGCGCGCATTCATGGTAATCCGAGAAATCTCGCATGTGGAGGAGTCGACAAATACAACATTGGGCAATCATGATTGTTTCACTTTGCTGCCGATCTTAGGTTTGGAAGCACTCCGACAACCGAGTTTTTGGGAGCTTATTATGTACTCCCGCTGCTTATCATCACGAGTTTTTGATTTCAATTAATTTTCTGCTTATCATCACGAGTTTTTGATTTCAATTAATTTTCGGCAAATACCTTTTAGGTTTGTGTAAAAAAAATTTGATAATTACGAATTCACTTCGCTGAAAATTAGCTAGCTAGATTCCTTTTTATAAATTTGCATGTTCATCATGTATCACCTATATATGCATCACAACACTCTTAACCTTTTACTAAAAATAACTAACATTTTTTCTGGGTGGGAAGCCTGGAAGGGAAAATAAATTCCAGTTGATTACATTTTTAATTGAGTTGTTATCAATTACACTTGAAGAAGTATAACTTTCCACACATGACTTGCTAAAAGCTAATTTTATTTTCTTATTCATAAAATGTGCATGGCACTCTTTGATCACGTTATTTTGTACATGTTCAGAACAAATGAAGTCTCATTCATGGAAGATAAATAAGAGAGTGTCTTCTCAAAATTTTACAAGTTTATTTACTCCTTTATATCTATCGATTCAATGAAAAATATGAACAAACTCTTTGGACAAAAAAATAAAAAATAAATTACTCACAAACAAATTGATATTATTCATAGTGATTTGTGGACCTCGTCGGTCCTTAGCTCAACTGGTCATAAGTTGTTGTTTTTTGATGATTTTTCTAACTTCTTATGGACGTTCCCCATTGGCCGTAAATCTGATGTCTTCTGTGTGTTCTCTTCCTTTGTCACGTTATTACGTACTCAATTTGGTTACAATATTAAAAGTTTACAATGTGACAATGGCAAGGAATACGACAACGAGCACTTCAAACAGTTTTGTCACAACTCTGGCATGACTCTTCGCTTCTCTTGCCCATACACGTCGGCCCAAAATGGGAAAGCGGAATGCAAAATCCGATCCATCAACAATATCATTCGCACTCTACTCTCTCACTCCTCAACACCTCCATCATTTTGGCATCACGCCTTACAAATGACCACTTATCTCCTCAACATACTCCCCTCTAAAACACTTACTCATCTCCCTCTCAAATACTATATAATCGTACTCCCTCTTATACACATTTACGAACCTTCGGATGTCTATGCTATCCTCTCATTCCCGCCACTAACATACATAAACTCCAACCTCGCTCCTCTCCGAGTGTCTTCCTTGGCTATCCCTCTCACCATAGAGGATTCAAATCCTACGACTTACTTCCCAACAAAATAATTATCTTTCGCTACGTCCTCTTTGACAAGAACAAATTCCCCTTCTCCACTCAAACACTTCCTCCTCCAAACACTTACTCCTTTCTCGATGACACTGTCCATACACTTCTTCAACCACCTTACGAGGGCCACCCACTCAAACACCACCTTAACCACCTCCGGCCCATATTCTCGTGGCCCAATCCCCTATGGCCCCATCCACCATGATCCGCTCCACTACAACCCAATCCTCCATGGGCCAACTATCCACGGCCCTTTCCCCTCCAATCTCCTTCACAGCGGCCCAACACATTGCGGATCCTCTGCCACCAGCCCAACCTCATCTGGCCCAATCTCCTGTGGTCTCACCAACTCACGGGCAGCCCCCACCGCCCCCTCTCGCACCATCGTGACCCGTAGCATGCACGGGATTCACACACCTAAAAGCCTCTTATCTTTCCACCTCCTCCCCCTCACCACTCCCAAAGAATCCTAGGCTAGCGTTATCTGATTCTAACTAGAAACATGCCATGCTAGATGAATATAATGCTTTGATAAGAATGAGACGTGGGAGTTAGTTCTGTGTCCAGCTAATGTAAATGTTATTCCTTCTATGTGGATATTTCGTCATAAGACTAAAGTTGATGGTTCTTTTGAGCGATATAAGGCTCGTCTTGTTGGTGATGGCAGGTCTCAACAGGTTGTAGTCGATTATTCGGATACATTTAGCACAGTGGTCAAGCCTCCCACAATCCGTACAGTTCTCAGCATTTTCCTTTCCCGTTCTTGGTCCATTCATCAACTAGACGTCAAGAACGCCTTTTTACGCGGTCACCTTGACGAAACTGTCTATATGCATCAACCTTTTGGTTTTCGGGATCCCGTTCATTCGGATCACGTCTGTCTCTTGAAGAAATCTCTCTACGGCCTTAAACAAGCCCCTCGTGCTTGGTATCAACGCTTTGCTGATTTTGCTTCCACTATTGGCTTCTTGCATATCAAGTCCGACCACTCACTCTTCATCTATCAGAAGGGTAACGACATTGCATACTTACTTTTATATGTGGATGATATTATTCTCACAACATCTTCTATCTCACTACGTCATACTATCATTGAGAAATTTAGTCATGAATTTGCCATGAAGGATTTGGGGTCCTTGCATTATTTCTTGGGTATAGCTGTGTCATCTACTGCATTTGGTCTATTTCTATCTCAAAGCAAGTATGCGTCTGAAATCATTGATTAGGCTGGCATGACCTCGTGTAAGCCCGCCGCCACTTTCGTTGACACCAAGCTGAAACTAAGTTTCGATGGTCCTCCCATTTCTGATCCGACTATATTCCGTAGTTTGGCGTGTGCTCTCATGTATCTCACTTGCACTAGGCCGGATACCTTTTATGCAGTGCAACAAGTGTGTCTTCGCATGCATGACCCTCGCATGGAACATTTGGCTGCACTTAAACGTATTATTTGGTATGTTCAAGGCACCTCACATCTCAGTCTCTCTTTATCCCGCTCCTGCTTTGACTTTCTTTTCTCTTACACCGATGCGGATTGGGCGGGTTGCTCGGATTCTCGACGTTCTACCTCCGGTTATTACATGTTCTTATGGGACAATCTCATATCTTGGTCGTCCAAATGCCAACCAACTCTATCCCGTTCCAGTGCCGAGGCCGAGTACCAAGCCGTGGCAAACGTCGTCTCGGAGTCTTATTGGATCTGAAACTTGTTGCTCGAATTACGGTTTTCTATCTCCAAGGCAACCCTCGTTTATTGTGACAATGTGAGTGCCATCTATCTCACAAACAACCCGGTGCAACATCAACGCACCAAACATATTGAGCTTGATATTTATTTTGTTCGTGAAAAAGTTGCTCGTGGTCAAGCTCAGGTTCTTCGCATACCCTCTCGCCATCAAATCGCCGACATTTTCACTAAGAGATTACCACGGGTTCTTTTTGATGAATTTTGTACTAGTCTCACTGTTCGTGATCCTCCCGTTTTGACTTCGGGGGTGTATTAGATATATATGTATAGTATATATTAGATTAATTTGTAGTTATCTTAGATTAGGTAATTTACCATAATTATCCTTGTAACTGTATCTATTTATTGTACATTTTTACTAATGAAAATCATTCAGCAAATTACACTCTTATAAAGAGAAAAAAAGAAAAAAAAACTTACTTGACCTACAAGAAGTCAAATATATATATATATATATATATGAATTACACCAAATATTTTAAAAGCGAATGTCCGTACAAAAGAAGATAAGATTACATGACTTGATTATATGAAGAAAACAAAGCTTGAGCACAAGAATAGCATCCTCAAAACGCCTCCAGAATTTGACTTTGCGAAGACCTCGTTACCGACATACTAACGAGACTCTTTATGAAATCCCAAATAAGATTTATGTGCACCTCCAAAATCATGGAACACTGTAATCCGTGGTCCAACTTTTATAGCCGCCTACAACAAATCCTCTCGTAACCTCGCCATTCATTACTAACTTTGGGGCGAATCAGTCGAACAGAGCACCAACTTAAAGGACATCGCCTTTGATACTAATCGGGTCGGCAGGTCCTTATAAGGGCTTAGTTTGTGTTGCTAATTTTCAATATTTACAGGTATGTCTTTGGAATCCCCTCCTTGAAAAGTTCAAAATCATGTCGCCCTCCTCTTGCAAACAAATTATAGCCTCGAACAAGAATTCATGCAGTATGGTATCAGAATTAGGTAATAGATGCAAGAACAATGGTTACAGAATCAAACGGATAAATTACTCATTGAATCTAAGTTACGTTCAACATACTAACTATTTGGGAGGGGTATCCATCTCCCTAGAATTTGCCACAATCTTTGTGAATTCGTCGTCGGTGATTTTGTTGGCTGACAGCAAGATCAGTGGCGTATCCAGGAATGAAAGTTGGGGAGGGCTAACACGAAAGGCAATATAAAGAAAAAAAAACATTAATTTAGCGATAAAATATTTCCAAAACGAAAAAGGGATAAAATCACCGTAATACGAAAATTACACCTTGAATATTCAAAACAAAATTCCTATTGGAGTGGTAAACGACGATCACTCATACGGTAGAATTCATCAATCACCGTATCAGAATCAATATCTTTTGCCAAATCTCGTTCGATGAAGAGAACCATAGAATTCGACAAGTATTCCTCCTCCATTTTGTTCCGACATGCAGATTTAACATGTTTCATCGCTGAAAATGCACGCTCTAGTGTTGCGGTAGAAACAGGAAGAGTTAAAACAAGACGAATTAATTTGTCAATCAAGTCGTAGTCTTGTGCCTTATTTGTCTCCTTTAATTGTTGACACAATTCTGAAATTGTTGATATATTTTGAAATTTCTCATGCCCAATAACTTCAACCTCAAAATAATCCAATTGACATCTCAAACGATGCAAATCTGGTCCACTAAAATCCCCAGGATAAAACTTCTTGGCAAGGGTATAAATGCGATCAATGTTGAATGACTTGAAGTTCTCTTTAGGATCCAAATTAGAGCTTAGCTTCAAAAGTTCAACTGCCTCATCACTGAATCTTCTATTGAGCTCCGCCACTTGAAAATCTATTGTAGCATGAAACACGTCGAAGTGATAATGATGTTCAAATCTGATTGGATGCTGACGGCCCCTACCTGATTTGTAAAAGCCTTCCATATCCGGTATCTCAATACCATATTTTTCACAAGCACTTTCCACAAGTAGGATAAGAGAATCATAAGCATCATCTCCTCTCAATTTTTGAAACAAGGCTTTTGAGGTAGTAACATGATCCATCGCATTTAAGATATCAAGAGACTTAGTCTGCAAAGCTCGAGAAAGCATATCTGTAACCCCCATAACTTTATGCATAAAATACAAGTTGAACACAAAATCATATGATGCCATCTCCTTCAAATGACCCAAAGCTTCCCCTCGTGTAGAGTTTGAAGAGCTTGAAGACCTATCATCCCTCATAATTTTCAAAACCTCAATCATTGCACTGTACTCATCAATTAAACTGCAAATAGAATCAAAATGTGAACTCCAACGAGTCTTTCCAGCACGTTGTAAGCTACCAACTTGATTAGCCCCTGTACCTGTTGTGCGTTCACCGCTAGCTATCTCTCGTTTAATTTCAACAACTTGTGCAGAATGTAACTGAGTCAAGCGTTTAGACGAACCACCAATAAGATTAACTATTTTGTTCAGCTCTGGAAAAAACAACCATATAGACATTTCTTGCTCAGCAGCCCCAACCAATGCTAACTGTAGTCGATGGGCGAAACAATGAACATGATAGGCATATGGAGAATCCCGTAAGAAAAGAGCCTGTAACCCATTCCATTGGCCACTCATGTTGCTAGCTCCATCATAACCTTGGCCTCTCAAATCACATATTGGTAAGTTGTATTGAGCAAGGACTCTTGATATTTCTCTCTTAAGAGTAACAACAGAAGTATCAACAACATGAACAATCTCAAAAAAGCGCTCTCGTATAAAACCACCAGAATCAACAAATCTTAATACAATCGCCATTTGCTCTTTACCTGATATATCCTTGGCCTCATCGACCAAAATACAAAACTTTGCATCATCGATTTCCTCGCGAATTTTAATTCTCACCCTGTTAGCAAGAATATACAAAATATCTTTTTGAATGCATGGTGCTATATACTTAGCATTTCCCGGAGCCTTCTCTAATACAATTTTAGCAATCTCAGGATTAATTTTCCCGCTAACTTTGATAAACTCAATGAGATTACCTCGATTGTTTGAAGTTGGAGATTCATCATGTCCTCTAGATGCACAACCTTGAGAAGAAAGATACCGAATGCCTTCAATTTATATCTGAAGCCTTAAACGGTTCGTCTGAACTTCCTCCGATGAGTGTGCATTCATAACTTTGTCAATATGTCTTGTTGGATCTTTCAAAGCATAATAAGACTTCATGGCATTATTATGTGGTGAAGTAGGACCTCCCACATGCTTAAAAAAAGCACAACTTTCTCGACTGCCTACTTTCTTCCAATTTTTAAATCCATTAACAGTAAAAGAATGGTAACAACCACTGACATTTTCGAAAAGGTAACACTAAAAGCAAAATGCTGCATCTTTTACCGTTGAGTATTCCAACCATGAATACCTCTTATACCATGGCCTTTGAAACCGTCGAGACTGGTCTCCCATTTTGGTTGCTGGAAAACTGCATGATTAGGTCGTTGTGGCCCCACACCTATATAACGTCGTCTGACATCATCTTTTTCATTAGCAGGGTACTGAGATATCGGAGTTCGTAGGCCCGGGTCAACTTCAAAAGCACCAAGATTTATCTCAACGTTTTGAGATGACGAAGAGCCCTCTTGATTGTGATTTGAGTTATCACCACTTGGCGGAGAACTCTCTTTACTCGTGGATGCCTCTTCTTGAGGCTTATAGAATGAAAACAAAGTCTTTTTCCTTTTTTTGACTACTTGAGTTTCCATTGCAATCTACCAAAATATATGAAATTCGATAAGTGAAATCAAAATTATAATTAGACATTGCAAAAATAAAGCAATTTGATGCGTAAGCAAGTAAAAAAAATATGCAAGTTAGCAACAATATTGTCCATTTATTAGCTTTTATTTTATCTAAGATTCCCCAATTCTTAAACTAAACGAAATCCTAAATTAATTCATTTTTCATGGCAATGAACCTATGCACAAACCAACAACGGTTTAATTATCTTGTTTCCTAAACGAAAAAACAACTCTAGATTCTCAAACTATCAAATTACCCAATCAATTTATACAAACCCTAATTTAAAATTACATGAACAATAAACAATATAAGCTATAGTAAATGTTAAAAGAGTACTAAAAGTAGAATAATACCTCAAAGACAATTGTAATCTTCTTCCAATACTTGATTTAGGAAAAAAGACAAGATTTGTTTTTTTTGAAAAAGGGTTGGGCGTGTGCTGCTGTTCAGTGAGTTAGGTAGAGACTCACTGGAAAAGAAGGATTAAAAGGTGAAATATTCAGCCGTGACTCTCTTATTCTTAAGCTAGAAATTGCAATTTGGGGCTTCATCTTTTGAAATAATAAAATTCAAACAATGAGCCAATTTATATTTAATGGACTAGCCCATTTATTAAATAAAGCCCATCTACATAAGGTAAAGATAGCCCTTTAACTATATAAATTTGAAGCCCATTTCTTTTTATAAATATACATATATATACATATATATTATATATTACCTATATCTAAAAAAAATCCAAAAAAATGGGGGGGGGGGGGGGGGGGCTGTAGCCCCTTACTACCTACGCCCCTGAGCAGGATCCAACTGGATTATAGTCTTCATATTTTGATTACTAGTTTGAAAGGCTATTATTTATCTTTCACTTATTTGTGGGTTAGTAACATTTTTCGTAGTTTGAGTCCCTAGTTTATTTATGGTAAACTTGCTATAATTGGTTCTATGAAACAGAGACCCACAAATACGTTCATACGGGTCGATTGTAGAATTTGTCGATCATAGATATTGAGCAGAATAGGAAAATGAAGCAGATGTATAATCGTCATATGAAACATTGCAAAATTTAGTGAACTAGATGAATACGTTCTACTCAATTTGATCGAGATAGAAAAAGGAATCATGCGTAGTACATACATACACCTACACCTCGGTTAAATTATTGGTGTTCGCTTCATTCATTGTACTCAAAGATTTATGCTTAGTTATTGTTGATGTTACGACAATGGGAAAAAGAAGAAAGTATTCACTTTAAAAAATAGAGGATCTCATAATACATTATTTCAAAACAAAGGTAATAAAATAAGAACCATATTTTGCTATTGTAGCTGAACTAAAGAACCAATATTGCAATTTCTCTCATATATATCCTTCAAAAACAAGCATCACATACGGCATCGTTTCGTCCCTTTTCAATCAAAATCCCCAAACCCTAATTCGTTAACCTAATCAAAATCCCCAAATGGGTAAGAACGATTTCTTAACCCCGAAATCAATTGCGAACTGAATCAAAGGCAAGGGCCTACAAAAGTTGCGATGGTACTGCCACATGTGTCAAAGCAATGAGAGAGTCCCACCAGCATCAAATGTTGGTGTTTGGAGCAAAACCCAACCCGTATCGTACATGGAGGAGTTCTAGAGTACTTTCCTCGAATACATGACGCGCCACCACGGTTGGAAAGTGCAAGGTGGAGGCGTGGTTTATCACGTACATTGATCGGGATTTGGAGATGTTGTTTAAGGAGAAGATGAAGAATAAGAGGTTGAGGGCGGATGTCGTGGAGGAGGAGAAGCAGGATAAGGAGATTATGAGGCAGATCGAGCGGGCCGAGATTATGATTGTGGAGGTGTTAAGATTGTAAATAGAGAGCAGATGAATTCTGCTATTAGAGAGAAAAGCAGATGGAGAGAGAGACGGATTTTTGGAACTTTTTCATTATAATTTTGCTTAATCCTCACAGTACATGACCATTGCATGATATAACAAATTCTGACGTTATTGTACTATCAGGTTCTAAATAGACTTGATTAAAACATTAAATAAACAAAAGTAATAATTGATATGAGATGTTTGACTTCTTCCCTCCCAATTCGATTGCAATCCACGCCCAAATTGATTCAGCTGCAAAAACCCTAAAGACTCAAACTTTATCCTCCAGTTCGCATCTTGACATTGCCCCCTCCTTAGCACGCTTGTCCTAAAGCGAGCAAGTGTGGAAATTGTTGCTCAATCCGCTCAAATGCCTCCAAGTCGCCTCTGACTCAGGTAGATCTCCCCACTTCAAAAACCACTGTCCGCTTGCTGCATTTTCCCACTTAACCATGTGCTTAGCCAACACAAGCGTGGGTTGCAGCTAACGTCAAGGATCCTCATCAAAGTCGAGAAATTCCATAGTAGTAGTAACTTCCAGTCCCACACGCTGCTTCAAGATCGACACGTGGAACACAGGATGCACACGCGCCTCCTCAGGTAACTTCAAACGGTAAGCCACTGCCTCAACTTTTTCTAGAATTTCATAAGGCCAAGCAAACTTGGGGCATAACTTCCAACATGGGTCATTGCGAGAGATAGTTGTCTATAGGCTTTGAGTTTGATAAACGCCCATTCTCGCACCTTAAAATGTCTTTCAATTTTGTTTTTATCAACTTGCACTTTCATTCTATTTTGAGCATGTTGTAGTTGGTGTTTGATAATATGTAGAGATTGTTTTATGTCCTCTAGTACTTCCACCACTGCTACTCTAGTTGGTTTATAGGACTCCAATCCCACATGTGAAGCCTTGTAGCCATACATAACTTCAAAAAGAGTTTTGGCTAATGCTGAGTGGTAGTTAGTGTTGTACCACCACTCAGCTAAAGGCAACCACCTAGCCCAATCTTTAAGACTCTTCCCTGTCATACATCTAAGATATGTCTCTAAGTACCAATTCACCCTCTCAGTCTGACCATTAGATTGAGGGTGATAAGCAGTGCTAAGATGTTGTTCCACTCCTAGGGACTTCAGCAATTCCCTCCAAAAAGAACTCACAAACACTCTATACATGTCTGATACAATGCTTTGTGGCAAACCATGAAGCTTGTAGATGTTGTTGAGGAATATCTCAGCTAGTGCAGGTGCATTATAGGGATGAGTGAGAGGAATGAAATGTGAGTACTTAGAGAATCTATCCACAATAACCCAATGGCATTCTTACCCCTAGGCTTAGGCAAATGGACTATGAAGTCCATTATAATATGTTGCCAAGCCTGATACTGGAAGTGGTTGTTACAAACCAGGATACTTCACTGTTTCATGATTGCATTGCTGGCATACCAAGCATTGCATAACCCACTGTTTCATCTGCTCCATCAACCGTGGTCATAGGAACACTACTTGAATTCTTTGATAAGTTCCCACAATAACAGAATGTCCCCCAAACTCCTCCCCATGCATCATCTCAATCACTTGTCTCCTAGTATCTCCATTAGTTCCCACATATAATCTGCTTTTGTACCTTAGTAGCTGATGTTCATAGTAGAAGTATGAAACATCATAGAGGCTCAACGTGCATTGCCCTATAGCCTCTTGTGCCCATTCATCATCCTCATAACTGAGATACAGCTCTTTCACCCACTTTGGTTGGAGTACACTCACAGTAGTGAGTTCTACTGAAGGCGCATCCCTTCTAGAAAGTGCATCAACCACTTTATTCTCCCTACCCTTCATGTATTCAATTATGTATGTATAGCACATGAGTTTAGTCATATATTTATGTTGGAGAGAAGTGGATATTTTCTGCTACAACAGAAACTTAAGACTATGTTGATCAGTTTTGATCAAAAACTCCATATGTAGTAAGTAGGGCCTCCACTTCTCAATAGCCATCAATATGGCTAAAAAATATTTCTCATAAACTAATAATCCCAAGTTTTTGGGACCAAATGCCTTGCTTATTTATGCTAAGGAGTGCCCTCATTGGCCCACACAACCCCCACACCAAAGTAGCAAGCATGGGTTTCAACACAAAATTCTTGTTTTAAATCTGGTAGTTGTAGCACATGGGTTGATACCATAGTTTGTTTAAGAGCCTCAAAGGATTTAGTTGTTGCTTCAGTCCACTAAAACTTCCCCTTCTTAGTCAACTTTGTAAATGGTTTAGCTATAACCCCAAAGTGCCTCACAAACTTCCTATAATATCCAGTGAGCCTTAGAAACCCCTTTAGAGCTTTTACATTCTCTAGAACAGGCCAGTCTATCATACTTTGAATCTTTTGAGGATCTGCCTTTAATCTACCACCTCCAATAATATGACTCAAGTACTCCACTTACTCATGTCCAAATGTACACTTGGAAGCTTTAGCAAAGAGAGTGTTAGACCTCAGTTTCTCAAACACCAGTTACAAGTGTAACAGATGTTCCTCCATAGAATTGATATATATCAATATATCATCAAAGAAAACCACCACCATCTTTCTCAGACAATCTTTAAATACATGGTTCATCAATGCTTGAAAAGTAGCACGTGCATTGGTGAGACCAAATGACATAACCTTGAACTCATAGTGACCTGTATGAGTTATAAAAGCAGTCTTAGGAATATCTTTAGGATTCATTCTTACCTGGTGATAACCTGCTCTTAAGTCTATCTTAGTAAAGACTTTGGCATGTGCTAACTCATCTATGAGATCCTCCACCAGTGGAATAGGGTAGTTATTCTTCTCAGTTAAGGCATTTAATGTCCTGTAGTCTACGCAAAACCTCCAGGAGTCGTCCTTCTTCTTCACCAACAATACAGGTGAGGAAAAGGGGTTGTGACTATCTTGAATCAGTCCTGATTCCAACATCTCTCTCACCTATTTCTCAATCTCCTCTTTCTATAAGTAAGGGTACCTATAGGGGTGGGATTCGAAGGGTGATGTACCTGGTTGCAGTGTAATCTCATGGTCACACTCCATGTGGGTTGGAAGCTGTTTTGGCTCTTGAAACAAGTCTGAATACTTCCCCAGTAACCCTTGTATCCCTGGTGGTATCTCTTACTCCACTTATGGCTTCTCACTCACCAACATACACAAAAACCCTGCTATAGATTCCCCTCATTTCATAATAATCCCCTATGATTGATCCCCTGTCATCAGCTTCAACTGCATCTCTCTGTTGATGCCTTGTAAGGTGTAAGTTTTTCTTTTAATGTTGAATGTCAGTTGCAGTGGGTTAAAATCAAAAGCAGCACTCACATTCCTCCTACCATCAGCAATAGTGACCCCTGCATGACTAGTGTACTCCAACTTGCACCTCAATCTCTTAGCTACTTGTTGGTCAAGGAATGTATGTGTGCTACCAGAATCAATGAGAATAGTGAATGTTTCTCCCTTGATTTTTCCAACCATCTTGATAGTGTCTGGATTATATTGTCCTGCTAATGTATGGACATATATTTTAGGTGTCAACTCTTCCTCCTCTTCTTTTTTAAGGGTTGGTTCTCCCTCCACCTCTTCTACCCCTATTATAGCAAACAATCTCCTACACTTATGCCCTAAGACAATGGGCTCATCACAATTAAAGCATAACCCTTTCTTCATTCTCTCTTCCATTTCCATGGGTGGGTACTTTTCATTGCTATTATTCAGTCTGGGTGCATCATTAGTATTTTCCCAGCCTAATCCCTTCCCTTTAAAAGGAACAACATCGTTCTTCTGTGCATTCATGTGCTGCTTGTTCATCACTTCTATGATAGCTTCTTGTTTTCTAGCTAAGTGTATAGCATGGGCTAGTGAAGTAGGCCTAAGCATCTCCACCACCAATTTAATCACCTCCTTCAATCCACTATTATAACTACTAAGGAAATACTCCTCATCTAAATGTGTGTCCCTATGTACCATGAGTGATTTCAGCTCCTCAAACTTCCCAGTGTACTCATCAACCCCAGAAATCTATTTCAACTTGTTAAATTCACCAATCACACTCTCCTCTCACAGGGTTAAAACAGTCAATTATCAATTCCACCATTTTAGTCCAACCCATACTTTCCATGCCTTCTATATTATCAACATACCAATACTCAGCTATCCCGTACATGTTCATACCAGACATGACAATTTCCTCATAATCCTACATCGGATTCAGTGAAAAATAACGAGAGCATTTCCTCACCCAGCCACGTGGCTGTTCACCCATGAAACGAGGAAAATCCACCCTCGCTCCTCTCAACATCTTCCCTTTGTTTCTGGTGAATAAACCAGATCCATGTGTTGTATTAATGTTTTGTGCTATTTGAGGTGACATGTGAGTATTCGATTGTGTGACAGTATCTTGAGATTCATTTATATTTTGATTTTGAGTTTTTAGCAATTGAGCTAACATTTTCTTAATGTCCTGCATTTCAGATCTAATGTCTTGCACTTCAGATCTCAAAGCATCTTGCCCATCATGTAAGATTCTCTCTAATTCTGCTATTTGAGAGAAAAGTAAATGGAGAGAGAGACACAGATTTTTAGAACTTTTTCATTATAATTTTGCTTAATCCTCACAGTACATGAGTACATGACCACATCATGATATAACAAAATCTGACGTCATTCTAAAAGTGCAACTCAATTAATTATAAAGTGCAAATACAACCTCTAAACATTTACTGCTACTTCCCCTAAGGGTACGTACAAAGGTCAATAGACTTAATTAAAACATAAAATAAACAAAAGTAATAAATAATTGATATCAGATGTTTGACTTCTTCCCTTCCAATTCGATTGCAATCCACGCCCAAATCGATTCGATTCGGCTGCAAAAAGAAACCCTAAAGACTCAAACTTTATCCTCCAATTCGCATCTTGACAGGAGGAATTACAAGAATGTTGGATTTGTAGGGTGGTGACAAGAAGATTAAGCTGAGTTTGTTGAGGGAGAGGAGAATTGGAAGAGTGAGAAGGGGCAGAGGGAAGTCGAGAAGAATGGCTCTGTGTTGGAGGAGAAGGCAAAAGGCTTTTTTCGGGGTACTATTTATTGTTACTAGCAATCCAGTGCACGCGGAGACCGCGTGCGAACCTTCATTAAAGTGTACCGAATTACTTGACTTTAACCCATGTTTGGACATGTTAAAAGTTATCCAATCAAGATGACAATATATACATCTAAATTAATTTTGGGTATGCTTGGAAAATATTTATGTACATTCAAATTGAGGAAGACTAATGAAGCTCGCACGTATCAAACTTTACGATAAAAAAATCTTAGTAGAGTGCATAGAGTAATAAAAAATAGCATTTTGATTCTACTTGGCAGGCACATACATGGATTACTAAAGTAGAAAGAACGCTAGCTATTCACCATATTATAATCTCCCATTTGTTGGATCAGAAGTTGACTTCACGGGTTAGAGTCCATGACAAGATTTCCTAGAATGCTTCAAAGTTTTCTTGATTTAAACACTCGTGTATCTGCAATTCAAAGTTTCCTTGATTTAAACACTCGTGTATCTGCAATTGTCTTGTCTTTGTAAATTTGATATGCAATTTCAGTGTGATAGTAGCTGAGAAACTGAAATAAACATATATTTAAAGTTGTAAGTATATGTACATACTAAGATCTATATCATAATGATCGGTAGTAACTACACATAAATTTGTCGTCAAATTTAAGTAAATAGTTTTTGTTAGTAAAAACAAATAAGGATAATAGTATGTAAAAGTTTTAGAAATCACAAATTATATTTTTTTTGTTTTTTGGAAAATTAATTGTATTCTCTTATATCAGTTATTAAGTTTATCTGAAAATAATTAATTGGAAAAGATCATACAATGAAGGAACTAATTATGCAATTCAAAAAAACTCATGATAAGATTAAAAAAAAGATTCTAAAATCTTGACAATGGGAACCGTTATTTATAGTTTCAGAAAAAGAATAATAGTAAGATGTGAAGGGAAACAAAAAGATCATGCAGTCAAAACAAATACATGATAAGATTATTTAGTAATTGGAAAACAAAGTTATTAAACACTAATTTATGAAGAAAAACAAATCCTACAATGCCAACAAACTCATGAACAGATTAAAAATATTACTATGATTCCAAATCAAAGAAATATGAGTCGTGATTTAAATTATGAACCTGAAAAGATAGGATTAAAAAAGAGACTTGACTAAAACAACCTTAAAAGATGAGTGTGATTTTCTTGTATTGTTAAAGATAGTTTGATATATATATATACAAAACAACAGTCCATCACCTTTCATGTCGTTGTAACAAAAATCCATCTGCAATGAAAATCATAATAAAAACCTGTGAAACAAAATAGATTCATCATTAGTAAGTAATAGTGGAACAAAAGTAAAACTCCATATGCAGTGATATAATAAAAACTTGTGAAACAAAAGGGATTGATCAAGAGTAATTTTGGGATAGAACTACACTTTGCAATAAAGAAGAGTCATCGTCACATAATAATTAAGAAACGGGAAAAGATGAACTACATCAAAACATATATTTTATATAAGAAAAAAAACGTGTAAAACAATCAAGATCTAGAAAAACAAACCAGGATTTGCTGCATTTTCCAGGTGCTAGCTTCATCATTCCTAGTAATTTATAAGAAGAAATAGTTAAGCACTGGTACTTAAATTCCAAACTAAAATAGAAGAACTTACCTAATCCTAATTTTTGGGAAGCATAAAATTTCATATTGAAGAAAAGAAAAACTACGGTCAAATGTAAATATAAAAGATGTGGAGGGTTTAAAGGGAGAAATAGAGATTGGAATGGTTAAATTTCAAAATTTAAATTATTTTTCAAATTAACTTTTAAAGATCAAGTGTGAAGTTGATAAAGTGGGAGTAGTTATTAAAGATAAAATTTTAAAAAGTTTAAATAATTGATGTGAAAGAAATGTGGGTAAGTGAGGTAGTTATCCAGAATTCTAATTTAAAAAATATTTTTAAAATATTTGTTTTTGGTTTGATGGTGTCACAAAATGTTTTGGCTTATATTAATAGAAGGTTATCTATATACTATTATATAAAGAAACCCATTGTGACACCAATCTTTTGATTTCCAATTTCAACCTTTGAGTTTTAGCTATATTGTAAAAGTATACTATTAAATCCCCAAAATAACCTTACAAATTAAGTTAGACTAATTAATTGCACTATTCATTGTAATTAATGATTTACTTTCCCTATAATATATTTTTCTTTCATTGTTATACTCTAAATTTATGGCACATGTTATCTAGATAAATTTTCTTCTTTAACCCACATAGAATGACATTGAAAAAAGAATTATGCTCGCGGGAACCGCGTGCTCCATTTGCTAGTGACTTATAAGTAAGAGAAAGGGTATTTATTATAAGCACAAGGGAGTTGTCACGGTATTTATTATAAGTACCGTCCTTTTCTCTATAATCTCACATTTCAATTTTATTAGTAAACAAATTACATGTTTGGGGACATATACGTTAGTAATAGACTTGTTACAGACAGTTGGGTTGAGGCCCAGTTCATAAGTTAGTACTAGACTTGTTAATGGGCTCATGCTCAGCGGCCAAAATTCTTTAATATTTTTTTGAATGTCCAAATCCCACATCGAATGAACAGTGTCTTCTTCTCCTCCTTATTTACATTACACTAAGAACGATTGTTCGTCCTTTAGGGGACTTATGTTGAGAGACCATACCCGTGAGATTAGCGTGGTCTCATGTGCCATGTTCTCTGTGCCCCACGGCACCAGTCGGGAAATGGTCCAAATTTTTTTTGTAATAATTTTTCTCTGATCTGTTGTCCGTAAGTTTGTATTTTTTTTTTTTGTTGCCGATTTGTTGGATTTTAGGGTCTCTATTTTGTTATGAGAGATGCGCCTGCACCAAATCTCTGGGTATTAAGTTTTATTAACTTCAATTATGTGTTAGTTAATCTTCAATATTTTTCTTCAAATGCTTGCGGGTGAGGTCGAGAATAAGCATGTGTTGAGAGTTGAGCTGGATACGGTGAATGGGGCGAGGTTGCTTCGCATTGATGCTCATAAGTTTCATGCTAAGGTGCAGATTGATTCCCATTTATTCAAGATTTTAAGCAAGAAATTTAGAGTATGGGTTTTTTATTGCCCTTTAATAGATACGATATGTTGTATTGCTTGTTCATTGTCTTTATTATTAGTTGTAGTGCGTGTTAATTGTCATTGCTACTCTTATTATTATTATTATTGTTGTTGTGTGTGGGATGATAATGGCAGAGGTTGAAGAAACCTTTAACCTCAAATCATAATAACCTTTTATCTAATTCAGTTTTTAAAAGTGGTGCACCAATCTTCGCACTGCAACACTTCTTTCAGACTTATAAATAAGATAGATACATCCTTTCCCATTTTCCTTTGTGTATTCTGTTTCTACACATAGTATTGTCATGTTACTTTTATTGGAGATTTTAAATGAAGAAGAGATGTCGTCGAACGTCTCCCTAATTTCAAGCTCAAGAGTTATGATTAGAAAACAATTCAATGTGGTATTAGAGCTTGACAGGAATGAGTTCCCAGATTTGAATCACTCCGCTACCTTTTTTTAATCAAAAAATGTCACATGTCATGCTTGAGAAAAAGAACTACATCTGAACAACCAGGGCAGCGCTTTGAAGGTTACCATATATGTGAATTTCTCGACTAGTTTTAACGTTTAGACGACACAACAATTCACTACTCTGTGATTCTGTTTTATTGTCGGCTAGACTTCTTCTTCTCAAGCTTATTTTGCATCAAACATATATTCCTTCTGATAATGTAGCTCGGGATTCTGGTGGTCTTATCATCACCCCAAAGTTCCATCAAACTCCTCTTTCTTAATTTGCTCTGAGTTTTATGACGTAACCTCGTAGACCTCCTTTTGAACATACAGAAGCTGCAAACACCTGGCATGTGGAATTCCTAAAGGAGCATGAGGCAGTGGCAAGACTTATTGAGCTTGGAAAGGTGAATAACTCTGTCTTCCTTGTTTCTTTAGCAAAAAAGCTAATCTTCGTCCACTTTTTTCCGGAAAAAGTTTATGTCAGTCTGATGTACACCAATACGAAGTTTTCTTTTAGTAAAATTGATTTTTAAGATCCTTGTTTGAGGCTCTCTTTCTCTCTCTTTTTCTCTCTCCAAATAATAAAATTACATGTATCTGTGAGTTGTAAATATTAACTGCTTACTTATTTGATGTGGAGATACATCCATAAGAGACCTGGTTAATCTAAAGCTAGTATTGTTTTTGACCTCACAGGTAAGTGATGCAGCTGTATTTCTTGAGAGGATTTTCCGGTCCTCAGCATCAACTAGAGCAGGCAACCTTATTAGTACATGAATGGAGGATGCTGGTTTGCACACGTAAGATGACCTTCTTGGTTATTTTTATTCAAAAGGAAAATCGTTCTGAAAACATTGTTGCATTTCTCCCTTCTTTAGGTGGGTGGACCAAATGGGAAACGTTCATGGTCGTCATGAAGGGGCCAATCCAACTGAAAATGGCTCTGTTAATAGGGTCTCATTTGGTAAAGCAACCAAGTCCTCAACTTTTCGTCGTCATATCTGCTTGTTGTTCGCCCATTTCAGTAATACAACGGGAGAAATAAAATATAAATTGATGGTCTATATCCCCGCCCATTTGTAGTTTTGGCTCACAAATCTCTTGAAAGGCAACATTATCAGTGAAGGATGCATTTGAGTTATCATACGTCAATTTGCATTGTTACCAGACCGTGTGATGGTCTATACTCTACAGTCGACATGGATTGAAGGGTCTGGTTGATTTAGCAGCCTGAAGCCCAAAATAGCTGATATCCAATAGCGGAATCAGCTTGAATCTCCAAGTAAGGTCATTGGATTAAGCTCTGATTCAGAGTATGTGTATCTGAACTGAGTCTTTAGAAGTTTAGGTGTATGGTGTCTTTTTTTACTATGCAGAAGTTATTTTGAATCAATAGTTTTTACTCTAAAGTTCAATTTTTGGTAATATAATCCATGCCATGAAAAATGGGTTGGGCCGGTTCACAAATTGCAATTTTAAGTATTTTTTTAATATGTTTTTTAATATTTTATATTTTTTGTGAAAGCGACTATAAATGATCTGTATGGATATTTTTGAATCTGAGAAATATTGGTTTAGACTTTTAGTTGAAATATGTTTTTGAGCATTCTAAAGATTATATTATTTGCATCTTTTTGTTCTAGTCAATATTTTTTTCAATGTTATTTACGTAATTATATTTTTATATTTGAAATAAAATAAAAATGCCAACATTTGTGGAGCTTACGCTTAACGTCTCTGAGCTTGCGCTTCGCTTCTAAGTATGAAAAACGCTCGCCCTGCGCTTTTCGCCTTTCACAACACTAGTCATATTTGATGCTTGAATCTTGATACACCATACTTTACACTCTCATATTCGGATATTAAATATATGCATAAAATAAATAATAAAATTATACTTATGTCGCATCATATTCTGGTCTGTTATTTTTTATTTTTTTTTAAGCTAAGTATGTGTCGCGTAGCGCCCTTATTATCGTGCCATATTTCTACTGTCGTATCCGTATCTATTAAATAGCTGCTCACCTTTCTCTCTGTGATTAAAATTATTCAGGCTGTTTGCTTGGTGTTTAATGACCAAAAAAATATTTGTTTCTCCGTGTTAAATTCATCCGCAAAGCCACAAAAGAACACTTAAACAATCTTTTTTCTAACATCGACCTTGCCATTACTACCAAACAATTCTTTTAAAATGAAGTTAATCTTCCTAAAATCAAGTCAAGATTTTAATGGATACCCAAATCTTTTGTAAGTTTCTAAGAGCACCGGTGGATATCATGTCAATTGTCATGTCATACAATAGCACGTCGAAATATTCTATGTAAGAATTAAAAATTGATCATGCCACGCAATTCGTTCATTATAGAAATTAATATTATATGACTAATTCACAAAAGGGAAACAACCCTTTTATTACTCACTTGCAAATACCTTATGTATTAATTATGAATAAGAAAAAACTACTTATTCATATATGTGTCGTGTTGGTCGAATGGTTTTTATCACATTAAAACGAGTGTTGGTCGAATTGTTCTTTTGTTACGAAAAATGTTCAAATTACTCCATGCGTTATAAAAACATGAGTTGAATATTAAAAAGACAAAAAAAAACACTTTTATACTACACACACACACACACACACACACACACATATATATATATATATATAATATCTTAGTTTGTAGTTTCTGAAATAATGATTGTTGTGCAGCAAATGAGTGGCGTCAAAAGGACGTGAAAATTTAATAAAGACGCTATTATTTGTTTGCTTAGTTCGTCTATTAATACTTCCCAGAATTTTCCATTGTATCTTGAAGAGTCATCTCTTACAAGTTGCAACTACGGACTCATAGTTGTTATATTAGGCGTAATCCTAATATTAATAATTAACCTACCTAATGTATCCTAATAGTGATTAATCGTAAAATAAATTTATGTAAACTGCACATGAGCTGGATCGTGATTCACTGTACTTGCAAACATATAAATTTAAGTAATGCGTTTAGATCACTGTAACAACGTCACATAAAAATTTATTGCCTTGCTAATTGCTGTTCATTATAAATATTCACTAGTGATTACTGTTTAGGATGAGGAAAAATGGTCTTTGACTTAGCACGTCAACGGCTCTCCCACTCGTGTATGGGGTTGATATATAAATGAAATTGCAATCAATTTGCAACAAATAAAACATCAACGTGGGACCCACTCATTGTAGAAAATATATTTGGTTTTTTAGGGTAGAAAACATCAACAAATAAATGTTTTGGGAGGTCTCGCTTTCACCAATTTATCGGGGTTGCTTATTGATCGAGAATGATTATCGAAAATGAAATACGTTGCAGCTTTCCAGCAACCTAGCTACTTCCGGATTAGTTATTGTTTTTATGGTGCATGGTGGAATATGGTTATAGACTAGAACGGTATTAGCTTATACAGCACATGTCATGGCATTAAATTTTTTCAGATTTTATGTTTGTTATGTTCCCAAAAAGTTGGTACATGGGAAAAATGCATTGGTTCCGTAATCTTGTATTTGTAACGACGAGGAATCTAGTGGCAACGTAAACTACAAGAATAATAATGATAATTGGAACAAAATTAGTAACAAAATAAATAAACAAACTTCTAACGGACTCTTTCTAATGTTTCTAAAATATGTGGAGCACAAATTTCAAGATTTTGGCATATCCCAGAACCCTGGGGTAAAACTTTCTTTCGTAAGAGACCAAGTAACCTACACTTAAATGTGAGACATAAACTTGTCGATTGAATCTTAGTTGACAAATTCAGGAGTTTTGATGGTCGTAGATAAGTCTTGACATGTCTCGTGGGCTACATTAGAATTGCACAACTAGGGGGTTTGTGTCTCTATGTTATTGTAACATTGCGCACGACTTCTGGGCATGCATCAATGTGATAGTAAGATTGTGCAATCACTAGAGTCTAGACGTTCATCGATGTCAAACAGCGCAGAAAACATTACTTGCATTTCCTGTGTTATAATTCTATGATGACGTGACCATGTAACACACGTATATTTGAGAGATCAACAATGGTCGTGTACAGACAGTCAAATGTATAGAAAGCTCGATGCTGCTCGATTATAAGCCTCAAATTCCATCAGATGATCAGTAGAATCCAATTATCTACCCTGGCTTTGTATTTGCTATGGCTTCCAAGGGTATGAGAAGAAAATCTTCTTTACACAGGTTATGCATCATACCTTGCGGATAATAAAGCTATACATTTATTGGTTGTTTGATACATCTGGGTAAACCAAAAATGTTACTACAAAAAACTATATGCATCTTCAAAGTTTTACTAAAATGTTACTACAAAAAACTATATACTAAAATTAACAGCATTTCATTATGCAAGGCCATTTTATTCCATTAAGATCCAAAGAAATGTCAATTATAAAAATGATAAAAATGGAAATAATGTAACGATACTTAAGGAAACTCAATAACATGATTTCACCTCACTCGTAGATTTGATGAAACACTGAATAACTAAATCAACAGCGGCACATGCTATAAAAGACAGAAACATAAGCTGCAGATACTTGATGCTCAATTGAACCTTTCATAGTCTGTAATCAATGTCACAGCAAAATAATATAAAACCACGACGATTTCCCTACGAAAACCCCCACTGTCCCAGACTGAATATATATCTCAAAATTATATAACTGGTCACCTAAAAGAAGGATAAAAACGAGACAGAATTTACTGTACCAGATACAATGAGCATCATCACTGTCCTCGAAGAAATGAACTTATCTATCTTCAACGATCTTCTAGAGCCAGGTGGCCTGAAGTTCTCTAGCCGCAGATTTGAGCTTGAACGGATTTCGTTCAATACAGAATCACCCTTCTCTGATTTGATAATATCCAAGACACTTCCAAGGACTTCTGCCGCAAGCCCACATTCTACGAGCTGTCATTGCTCTTCTCCACCTTCATATATCAAACACCCAATTTCGGAAAGTGAAAACACGGCCAAGGTACTTTGCTGCTTTAGGCGCATCATTGACAGCATCCTCCAAGACAGCAAGAACAGATTCGAACCTGCCCGAGCAAGAACATAAACAAAAAAATCACGTGAGATAAAACTATTTGCAGGCATAGAGCTCTCATTATTTCCACCGCCTGCTGTAGGAGTGACTACAATTACATCATCAGAGCGACGATCTGATGATTCTTCTAACTTTTGATCTGTCCCCGATAACCCAGTAGCAGAGCTGGCTATTCCCTGTTGGTTTGAGTTTTCCTCACTTTTAACAGTGGCTTCTGGAGATTCTAAAGAAAGAGACCCCAATGATTTTTCAAGATTTTGGGGATCAGATTTTGAACTCTCATCTAACAAAGGCTCTTCATGTTCCTTCGGTATGAGTTTTGCACCTTTTGTGCCCAAGCTTTTAGTAGCACCACCAATCTTTCCTTCCACGTCACTTTTGCTTGTCATATTGGAGGCTTCAGACGAAGTGACAGTAGTTGATGAAGGTTCCTTAGAATTGTCAGGCACTAAACTAGTACTAGATAAAGTAGATTTTACTTCCACGGATTCACTTTTTGGAAATTGAGAAGGCAAATTTGAAAGAGACGCCGATTGCCTCGCAACCTGAGATGATGGTATAGCATGTTATTATCATAAGCCACATTAACTTGTTAAAAGAGGGTGTCGCTTAGTAAACAAGCCATAATATACCTGATCTACCTGTCCTCTATCGCCTAGTTTCTTCTGCTCATCTTTAGTGGAATCCGGCACAATTAGCACATCCTGTTTTTCCTTAGCGTTGATGTTTGATTCTGATACAGAATTTATAGGAGCTGAAGTAAAATTCGAAGTTTTTGGAACATTATTCTCCACCTTTATAGGAATTGATGATGCAGCAAGTGAAGGTGGTGTTCCTAACCCAGGCTTCGACTGTGGCAAAGAGCTAATTGATGGAGCTAATTGATGAAGGCTGGGTCTCCTTTTGTGAATCTTTGCCATGTAAACTTGAAGGTCCCAAGGCCTCTGTCTTTCCACCAGATAGTGAACTTGTGGCTGTCAGTTGTTCCTTCTCCTGATGAGAACCTACAGCTGGTCTCACTGTCACCTGCAGAAAATAAAGCAGCGAAGCTATATAAGCATTCTGACACATACTCGCTGACAGCCCATATAATGCTTATAATATGATTTCCACTTAAATAGCACAATCTCAGAAAAAGAAAAAAACAGTCTATACACAACCGAATAACCTGGTTATAGAGTCTTGGCGGCTGAGAAGTTACGTGAGCACTATTAAGAGGAACAGAACTCGCAGGAGGAAAGTAATTAGGATAAAAGTTCATTGGATGGTTAGGGGGAATGAGGGAATTGAGGTGGTGCATTAGGACGGGATCTTGGACCAGGTGAGCCATCAAGCCTCAACTCTTCATGAGTTTCGGGATGAATGATCTTCACAGTTCTGCGAGAGCCGCTGTATTTTCCAGTTTGCTGAGGGGAAAACTGTGGAGCCATGTTCATTCCCATATTGCCCATCTGAGGAGGTAGCTGAGCACCCATTTGTGGCGAAAAGCTCAAGCTTTGTCCCTGATGTATCATTCCTTGAGACTGCATAGGGTGTGGCTGAAGGCCAGAGACAAACATCGGCGGCTGAACAGGCGAATTTCCTATTGGTCTTGGAATCGGTATTGGCATCTGTAATGGTGCTCCCGACATGGCTTGAGACTGAATCTGGGGATTGGGTCCACCAAATTGAACGGGAACCTGTATCTGATGGAATGGCAGTTGCATGTGCATACTTGGGATAGGATATGCAGAAGGTTTTTCCGTTTGAGATACAGGTGGTGAAGCTGAAAGTTGGGCTTCTCTCTTAGATTTGGGTGGCGGCTGAGCTTCACCAGCATTAGGTTGCTCGGGAATTCCTGCGTCCTTCCGCGGTTGCTGCTTGGGAATTGATGGAATTGGCATTGCAGGATCAACCCTTGAAGATTCATTACGAGCCTGACCACCATAAGTGGCATAAGTCAAACAAACTATAACTTCGAATTCCAAAAAAAAAACGAAGATTGAAGTCAAATACCATTCTTAAAAGACGAGTAAATAGGTATCTAGCCAAAAACTTAGGACATTATTACATGACACATTCGAGTGTTAGGAGAGGGAAACATTCTTCACTTTGAATTCCAAAACCAGAGCAAAATGGATTATGTTAACCCTTCAAATTATTTTACCAGGCACTGCTCTCCAAAGCATCCAATACATGCATATACTTCAGGATTAAATTACTTTTTAAGTTTATTTGAACAGGCATTGCATTACATGGCATACAATTCATGTCATATGCTTAGTGCATTACAAAGACCAAAAAAAGAAACTCTTTGATGAAAACAACTTCCCTAAATACTATATGAAAGAGACAAACAAACCTGGTCTCTTTTTTGCTCATCCATATTTGGAGGTGTAGAACTTGTTCGAGGGGGTATCTACAAATAAATTAGAATTAAGAGCAACCTTTTACACTGAGGGACCAGAATATTGAAGACAAATGTAAAAAAAAAAGTAAAGCACAGGATAATGCTATGTTTTCAGCACATTGTGCAATTGTGACGCACCTGCATTCCGTTCATAAAACTAGGACTTATGGAGCCAAATTGCCGAGGAAATGACTTTGATGCATCTCCTGGAGCTAAGGAAAAATAATGACGTCGTTATTAGCAATTGAAACAACGTACTTAAGAAAGGCAACAAAATACAAGCAAACAATGTTAAAACAATTTTAGCTGTAAAAAACTGTACAGGGTCGCCACTATGTCATACCTTTTGCAGGTGTAGTAGGCGCCTTGGAATCAGAACTACCTGTAGAAACATTAGATGTTTGAGTTGTAGCACTAACACCAGAAAATGGAGCTCTGGGAACAGCTCGGGTAGTTTTCTGGGCCACATTCTCTGTCGGCTGAACAGTTGAGGAGTTACTAGTAACTGGTGCATCGGGCACCCCTTGAACAAGATACATTCAAACACTATCAGAAAACCAAAGCCTGAATAGTGAATAATAAATGAGAATAAAATTCACTTCAGCATGTTAATAGTTTTTTTTTTCCGGTAAGACTGACTAAAGCGATAAACACCTAGTGTAAACTGAATCTTCTCGAACAAAACCATGTAATTTGTCTAAAACCAAATGCTCAATCACCCTTCACCAACCCACCCCAGCTCACCATAAGGAAAAAATCAATCAAAACACATACTCTGAGTCAGCATCTCACCTGAAGAAGTATTAGGTGCAGATGGCTGTCCTCTGAAAGCCATTACCCTGGCAAGACCACCCTGAGGCCCGAGAGTTATAGAATCATCACCCATGGGTCTTTGGGGAAGAGGAACAGACATGGTCCTGTTCTCAAAGGCTGCACGTCTCTCATCAATTCGAGCATCCTGAGAACCATGGCCGCGCATCTGAGGGGAGACAGCACGATAACCGCCAAACTGAGAAGTTGGAGAAGGTAGCATATTAGGAGCTCGAGGAGCATACTCCATAGGTGGGGCTCTCCTCATAGAACCACCCATGCTGCCTTTCTGTATAACTCCTTTTTTTTTCTTCTTCCCTCTAGGGGCAGCAGTTTTTGAAACATTTGCATCCAAAAAGAGTTTGTCGCTTGCCGAAGAAGAAGAATCTACATCTCCACTATTATTAGAAATATCTTCATTTTCAGGTTTCAGAGAACCCTCGAGAGGAGAGGAAACTACAGCGGCGGAAGACTCTTGGCCAACCACACTATTATGCTCACTTAAAGTGTTTGAATTAGAATGTTTATCTTCGCCTGCAGATGAACTATTTGCAGGCGTAGAGCTCTCATTATTTCCACCGCCTGCTGTAGGAGTGACTACAATTACATCATCAGAGCGACGATCTGATGATTCTTCCAACTTTTGATCTGTCCCCGATAACCCAGTAGCAGAGCTGGTTATTCCCTGTTGGTTTGAGTTTTCCTCACTTTTAACAGTGGCTTCTGGAGATTCTAAAGAAAGAGACCCCAATGATT
The DNA here is from genome assembly GCA_948329865.1 of Linaria vulgaris. Taxonomy (NCBI): domain Eukaryota; kingdom Viridiplantae; phylum Streptophyta; class Magnoliopsida; order Lamiales; family Plantaginaceae; genus Linaria; species Linaria vulgaris. The sequence goes on along the minus strand of OX415250.1, from coordinate 114,761,523 downwards.
TTTCAAGATTTTGGGGATCAGGTTTTGAACTCTCATCTAACAAAGGCTCTTCATGTTCCTTCGGTATGAGTTTTGCACCTTTTGTGCCCAAACGTTTAGTAGCACCACCGATCTTTCCTTCCGCGTCACTTTTGCTTGTCATATTGGAGGTTTCAGACGAAGTGACAGTAGTTGATGAAGGTTCCTTAGAATTGTCAGGCCCTAAACTAGTACTAGATAAAGTAGATTTTACTTCCACGGATTCACTTTTTGGAAATTGAGAAGGCAAATTTGAAAGAGACGCCGATTGCCTCGCAACCTGAGATGATGGTATAGCATGTTACTATCATAAGCCACATTAACTTGTTAAAAGAGGGTGTCGCTTAGTAAACAAGCCATTATATACCTGATCTACCTGTCCTCTATCGCCTAGTTTCTTCTGCTCATCTTTAGTGGAATGCGGCACAATTAGCACATCCTGTTTTTCCTTAGCGTTGATGTTTGATTCTGATACAGAATTTATAGGAGCTGAAGTAAAATTCGAACAATGTTAAAACAATTTTAGCTGTAAAAAACTGTACAGGGTCGCCACTATGTCATACCTTTTGCAGGTGTAATAGGCGCCTTGGAATCAGAACTACCTGTAGAAACATTAGATGTTTGAGTTGTAGCACTAACACCAGAAGATGGAGCTCTGGGAACAGCTCGGGAAGTTTTCTGGGCCACATTCTCTGTCGGCTGAACAGTTGAGGAGTTACTAGTAACTGGTGCATCGGGCACCCCTTGAACAAGATACATTGAAACGCTATCAGAAAACCAAAGCCTGAATAGTGAATAATAAACGAGAATAAAATTCACTTCAGCATGTTAATAGTTTTTTTTTTCCGGTAAGACTGACTAAAGCGATAAACACCTAGTGTAAACTGAATCTTCTCGAACAAAATCATGTAATTTGTCTAAAACCAAATGCTCAATCACCCTTCACCAACCCACCCCAGCTCACCATAAGGAAAAAATCAATCAAGACACATACTCTGAGTCGGCATCTCACCTGAAGAAGTATTAGGTGCAGATGGCTGTCCTCTGAAAGCCATTCCCCTGGCAAGACCACCCTGAGGCCCGAGAGTTATAGAATCATCACCCATGGGTCTTTGGGGAAGAGGAACAGACATGGTCCTGTTCTCAAAGGCGGCACGTCTCTCATCAATTCGAGCATCCTGAGAACCATGGCCGCGCATCTGAGGGGAGACAGCACGATAACTGCCAAACTGAGAAGTTGGAGAAGGTAGCATATTAGGAGCTCGAGGAGCATACTCCATAGGTGGGGCTCTCCTCATAGAACCACCCATGCTGGGAGCACGAGCAAGCCTGCTTGCTTGTGCCTGTCGTTCTTGGGCAGCATCTCTATGCACATCCTCAATCTTTTTCGGGCCTTCGACTTTCCTCCTTTGCTGCCACTTGTTCTTCCTCAGATCTATGGTGTCTTTTAGCATAAATCTGACTCTGGAAGACAATTTCATATTATTTGACAACTGTAACATGAAATTAAAATATGCATCCATGTGCTCCTTTGCTTTTGGGTGATCAATCATCTCCCCTATTGTGCTCATTAATTTGCATAGAGCTTCAATATTCTCCTCATCGGGATTCTGATACTGACCCAACAATTTGTTTATGCACTCATGCATTATTCTCTCAGTCAACATTCTCTTTTTGTACAGTTCTCCAATTAGTCTAATGTTACCTAACATACGTCTTCGGGTTTGCAGTCTCTTCTCCTCTCTCTCTTCTGCTGTCTGATTACTTTCACCTTCGGCCTCTGCTTTTTTTGCTTCTTCCTCCTCTCTTTCTCCCCTCTCAAATTCTTCCTGACATTTATTAAGGAGTAATCTCTTAAAAGTGATTCTTTCATTGTCCACACTCAGATCAGGTAAATCTGCGGCGAGGTGATAGCAGAAATTGGCATACATCTCACAGAAGAAGGTTGACTCCATCAGAGCTATATCAAATATCTGAGCAACCACCCCGGAAAGTGTAATAACATTGTCAATGTTGACCTGTTTAACTTGGTGAAACAGTTTTTCAAAATTCTGGGGGGTGAGTTTATTCAAAATACCCTTAAGATGCCTCTGCTTTGCTTGTTCCTCGTCAGTAACCTTGCCAATTTCATACTTCTTTTCGGCTTTGTGCATCACCGTATATGGCATTAAAGCCTTCTGAAAGCCAGTTCCTCGATTCCACCACCTATCACTATCAGATTCAGAATTATTTCTTTGTACGCCTCCCGGTCCCGGAGGTCCAAGAGTTTGCATCGGCCCATAAAGGATTCCCTTACCAATTTCAAAATAACGAGAGCATTTCCTCACCCAGCCACGTAGCTGTTCACCCATGAAACGAGGAAAATCCACCCTCGCTCCTCCTCTCAACATGTTCCCTTCGTTTCTGGCAGATCCAGCAGGTGTTGTTGTATTAGTGTTTTGTGCTATTTGAGGTGGTGGTGACATGTGAGTATTCGATGATTGTGTGACAGTAGTAGTATCATGAGATTCTTCATTTATATTTTGATTTTGAGTTTTTAGCAATTGAGCTAACATTTTCTTAATGTCCTGCACTTCAGATCTCAAAGCATCTTGCCCATCCTGTAAGATTCGTTGGCGCTGTTCCAGATCTCGTTGCCCTTGCTCCAAGTTTTCGATTCTGTTGGTATTTGAGCCTGTCATCGTGAATCAATCAGAGTGCGCTTGGAACGTTGGCTCGGCTCTGGGGCCAATTGTTAAGATTGTAAATAGAGAGAAGAGGAAGAAGAAAAGCAGATGGAGAGAGAGAGAGAGAGAGATTTTTAGAACTTTTTCATTATAATTTTGCTTAATCCTCACAGTACAGTACAGTACATGACCACTGCATGATATAACAAATTGTGACGTCATTGTAGTAGTGTAAGATTCTAAAAGTGCAACTCAATGGCAAGAAATCCCTGGTGAATTGTAAAGAAGCAAAAAAAACCCATTGTATTTAAATACATGGCAAACTACCTCCCTTTATAAAGAGTGAGATACACTTGCCAACAAGTAAGAGTGGGCGTGAATAATTACTGATAAAATACCTTTTCTGCCCTTATTTTTTCCAACAAATAATACCCATAATTTATAAAAACAAAACCTAAATAACCCCTAAAAATGAGAAATTTCAAATAAACCCCTATAATATTAAAATAATACTAAATTACTCTTTTCAGAAAATTTAGGTACTTTTCCACACCTTTTTAACTCAATTTCTTTGGATATTGTTAAGAGGTTTATTTATGTTGTTATAAATGTTTGAACTCAAAGGAAAATAAAAGAGAGTAATATTAGTTATCAAACTCTTTCTTATTCCATAAGATGTGAAGTGTGTATTACAAAGGTGATATGTCTTCTATTTATAAGAAGGCTTGGGTGGAAGTCTTTACAACTTTCCAATGTGGGACAAGGACATACACATATATTTTCATAACACTCCCCCTTGAATGTCCGGTCCCAAGAGAAATATGCTGAGAGAAGCTACCTCGTTAAAAACCTTGCTAAGGAAAACCAAGTGGGAAAAACCTCAGCGAAGGGAAAAAGAGTGTAGTGCATATTTACTCCCCATGATCATTGCTTCCATTGATATCTTTGAAGCGTCGCATTCCAATCTTGTGCACCAGTTTCTCAAATGTTGTTGTAGGGAGGGACTTAGTGAATAAATCTGCCAAATTGTCACTTGAACGGATTTGTTGAATATTGATTTCGCCTTTCTCGTAAAGATCGTGAGTGAAGAAGAATTTGGGCGAAATGTGCTTTGTTCTATCCCCTTTAATAAACTCTTCCTTCAATTGTGCTATACATGATGCGTTGTCTTCATAAAATGTTGTTGGAACTTCTTGATTGGTCGGCAAACCACATGCTCCAAGAATATGTTGCGTCATAGATCGTAACCAAACACATTCACGACTAGCTTCATGAATTGCTAATAATTCTGCATGGTTAGTTGATGTAGCGACCAAGGTTTGTTTTACTGATCTCCATGAAATAGTTGTTTCGCGACAAGTGAAAACATACCCTGTCTGAGATCGTGCTTTGTGTGGATCTGATAAATATCATGCATCTGCATAATCAGTTAGATCCGATTTGGACGAAGATGAATAATACAATCCTAAATCGATTATCCCTTGAAGATATCGAAAAACGTGCGTAATGCCATTCCAATGCCTTCTAGTTGGGGAAGAACTGTACCTTGCTAATAAATTCACTGCAAATGATATATCAGGCCTCGTATTAGCGCTCCGATTGCACTAAGGTATGGTACTTCTGGACCGAGTAGTTCTTCATCATTTTCAGATGGTCGGAATGGATCTTTTTTCACATCAAGAGATCTCACAATCATAGGTGTACTTAATGGATGTGCTTTATCCATATAAAATCGCTTAAGTACTTTTGAGGTATAATTCGATTGATGAATAAATATTTCGTCTTTTAAGTGCTCAATTTGAAGACCTAAACAAAATTTTGTTTTTTCAAGGTCTTTCATTTCAAATTCTTTTTTCAAAGGATTCATAACTTTTGATAACTCTTCATGAGTTCCAATAATATTTAAATCATCAACATAGACAGCAATGATAACATATTCAGATCCGCATATTTTGATAAAAATACAAGGGCATATATGATCATTTTTATAACCTTCTTTCAACAAGAATGTACTCAAGCGATTGTACCACATTCTCCCAGATTGCTTTAATCCATATAAAGATTTATTTAGTTTAACTGAATAAATCTCGTTACGATTTAAAGCTTGTGCTTCAGGCAACTTAAATCCTTCAGGGACTTTCATATAAATATCATTTTCCAAGGATCCGTAGAGATAGGCTGTAACGACATCCATTAATCGCATTTCAAGTTTCTCACGTACTGCCAAACAAATCAAATACCTTAGGGTAATTGCATCAATTAGTGGAGAATATGTCTCTTCATAATCAATACCTGGTCTTTGGGTATATCCTTGTGCCACAAGCCTTGCCTTGTATCGCACAACTTCGTTATTTTCATTTCTCTTACGTACGAATACCCATCGACATCCTACTGGTTGTACATTATTTGGTGTGCGAACCACACATCCAAATACTTGACATTTGGCAAGTGAATTTAATTCAACATTGATTGCGTCTTTCCATAAGGGTCAATCCTTTCTACGCCGAAATTCTGAAATAGATGTAGACTCAAGATCATCACATTCTTCCATAATGTTGACCGCTACAGTGTAAGCGAAAATTTCATCAATGTGAATATTATTGCGATTCCATTTGTTGCCTGTTGTGACATAGTTGATTGATATTTCTTCATTTTCAGTAGGTTTTGGTGACTGCGGTTCTTCTGGAACCTTGTCATCTATGTCAACAGGTTCTGCGAGAATTTTTTTTTCCTCTTTTTGATCATTTTCAACATGTGCTCCTTTTCTTTTTCGATGATTTTTATCTTTGGAACCGATAAGTCTTCCTCGCTTTTGTCGTGTTACAGACTCATTGGCAATACTTGGTTGTCCTTCAGGGACATCAATTTTAATTGGAGCATTTACAGCTGGTATATAAGACTTAGTCACTCGTTTCGAATCAGTAAATGCATCTGGCAACTGATTCGTAATATTTTGCGTATGAATTATCTTTTGAACTTCAAATTAAAGTAAAAGTAGTTGTAGCAGATCCTTCAATCAATTTAATAGGACCTCCTATTGTACCGACTTGAAATTTTGAGGGTTCTAAATATGTAAAATATTTCTTACTTGTGAGAATTGTATGAGTTGTACAACAGTCAAGTAGGCAGAAATCACCAGTATGCTCCATATCACGCTTCACTTCAAATAAACAATATTAAAACAAATATTGCAATAAACAGGGTATATATTTGAAAAGAGATTATTTTATTGAAAGCACACAACAGAAATGCATGAAGTATATAATACAACTTAAAACATAAATCACAATTAGCATATTCAGCCAAAAGATCACATAACACATATTAAGCCAAACGAACATCATAGTCATCAGTAAAGTCTGTCGCCTCCATAAAGGTGGAATCACCATTTGGATTTTGTTCGACAAGGTTAACTTCCTTTTCTTTACCCTTCAAACTTTCTTGGTACATCTTACAGAGATGTTCTGGTGTACGACATGTGTTGGCCCAATGCCCTTTCATTCCACATCAAAAACAATAACTTTGTGGGTTTTTATTATGTTTTTCTTTGTTCTGGTGGTTATTCTTAAAGACAGTGTTGGTATGCGAGGGGTTGTGAAAACCCCCTCGACCACGGCCACGACCACCTCTTTTACCGCGTCCACCTTTATATCCATATCCTCCTCTATGACCACCTCTACTTTGACCACGACCACGACCTTGATTGGCATTCTCATTGTTACCTCGTCCATAGGAGTTTGAAAAGTTAATGGCATTTGCCTCAGGTAATGCATGTGCTCCAAGAGGACGAGATTGATGATTTTTCATCAATAAGTTATTGTAACTTTCTGCCATTAACAACTTTTGTTGCAAGTCGTGATATTTTGAAATATTCAGCAATCGGTATTGCTGTTGAACATTTATCATGGACACATGAAAAGTAGAAAGTGTTTTCTCTATCAGTAAGCTTTCTTCCACAATAAATTAAATCTGAACGAATCTCCATAAGCGCGGAGTTGTATGCGCTTACAGTTTCAAAATCTTGGAACTTTAAATTGTTCCAATCATCGGTGGCTTTTGGCAACATGTTTCCTTTTGATGGCCATATCTTTCCTGTAGATTTGTCCATAATTCATGAGGATCGGTAACATCGAGATATTTTCTCTTTAAGGTTTCATCTAGATGTTTTCTCATGTAGATTACAGCCTCACATTTTTCTGGATCCGTATATGTATTTACTGCACCAAGAGTTTCAACGATACTCTTTGATCTGAGGTACAATTTCGTATCCGATTTCCATTGTCCATAATTCTTGCCAGTGATATTGAGTATACAACTAACTATACTCGTGAGGTTAGACATTTTGCTAGCTAAATATATAACCAAGAAAAACATAATTAGGATCGAGACAATTTATTTAACACATAATCATAGAAGCAGAATTATTACAATAATACAATACAATTATCTCATCTCTAGCCAAATCTTGAACTCGAACATTATTATGATAAAAGGGAGAAATATCATAGGGACAAACATAGGAGTGTCTTCATCTACTAGCATAAAAATAAAAATTGAAAGGTAAATGAGGATCAAGATCGCTGTTGTCGTAGAGATCATTTTGCAAGATGAGAGAAATAAGGTGAAGATTTGTGTGGAGTTTGTGTTTATGAAATTTGTGTATTTATAGAGGAAAATATCCGTAAGTATCCGTTTATAGCCGTTAGAAAAACAATCATTTTTTTTTTATTTTGGCATGTTTTATGAATGGTAATGTCTTTAATAATTTAGCAACAAAAATTAATTGTAATAACATGTAAAATAATTTTGGCCGCATTAATGATATTTTAACAAGCATATGGAATAATATTACGATAAGTAAATACATATATATTTTCCGCCACATTATTATGTAAAAACTTTCATTGGCTTAAGGAATAATGTAAACAAGTAAAATAATTGCAATGAATTAAGTGCGTAAATAATTTCCGCCACATTACTATGTAAAAACTTTCATTGGCTTAAGGAATAATGTAAACAAGTAAAATAATTGCAATGAATTAAGTGCGTAAATAATTTCCGCCACATTACTATGTAAAAACTTTCACGGACTTAAGGAATAATGTAAACAAGTAAAATAATTGCAATGAATTAAGTGCGTAAATAATTTCCGCCACATTACTATGTAAAAACTTTCATGGGCTTATGGAATAAAATAAACAATAATAAATTGTCAGTAGTCGTTTCTAGCTTGGTTTGGGGTAAAATTTTCTTTTGTAAGAGGCCATGTTGCAAAGTAACCTACACTTAAATGTGAGACATAAAAACTTGTCGATTGAATCTTAGTTGACATATTTAGGAGTTTTGATGGTCGTAGATAAATCTTGACATGTCTTGTGGGCTACATTAGAATTGCACAACTAGGGGGGTTGACATATTTAGGAGTTTTGATGGTCGTAGATAAATCTTGACATGTCTTGTGGGCTACATTAGAATTGCACAACTAGGGGGGTTTGTGTCTCTACGTTATTGTAACATTGCGCACGACTTCTGGGCATGCATCAGTGTGATAGTAAGATTGTGCAACCACTAGAGTCTAGACGTTCATCAATGTCAAACAGCGCAGAAAACGTTACTTGCATTTCCTGTGTTATAATTATATGATGACGTGACCATGTAACACATGTATATTTGAGAGATCAACAATGGTCGTGTACAGACATAGTCAAATGTATAGAAAGCTAGATGCTGCTCGATTATAAGCCTCAAATTCCATCAGATGATCAGATTATATCCTTGGCTTTGTATTTGCTAGGGCTTCCAAGGGTATGAGAAGAAAATCTTCTTTACACAGGTTATGCATCATACCTTGCAGATAATAAAGCTATATATTTATTGGTTGTTTGTGACCTGATACAACTGGTTAAACCAAAAATGTTACTACAAAAAACTATATGCATCTTCAAAGTTTTACTAAAATGTTACTACAAAAAACTATATACTAAAACTAACAGCATTTCATTATGCAAGGCCATTTTATTCATTAAGGTCCAAAGAAATGTCAATTATAAAAATGATAAAAATGGAAATAATGTAACGATACTTAAGGAAACTCAATAACATGATTTCAATAACATGATTTCACCTCACTCGTAGATTCGATGAAACACTGACTAACTAAATCAACAGCGGCACATGCTATAAAAGACAGAAACATAAACTGCAGATACTTGATGCTCAATTGAACCTTTCATAGTCTGTAATCAATGTCACAGCAAAATAATATAAAACCACGACGATTTCCCTACGAAAACCCCCACTGTCCCGGACTGAATATATATCTCAAAATTATATAACTGGTCACCTAAAAGAAGGATAAAAACGAGACGAAATTTACTGTACCAGATACAATGAGCATCATCACTGTCCTCTAAGAAATGAACTTATCTATCTTCAACGATCTTCTAGAGCCAGGTGGCCTGAAGTTCTCTAGCCGCAGATTTGAGCTTGAACGGATTTCGTTCAATACGGAATCACCCTTCTCTGATTTGATAATATCCAAGACACTTCCAAGGACTTCTGCCGCAAGCCCACATTCTACGAGCTGTCCTTGCTCTTCTCCACCTTCATATATCAAACGCCCAATTTCGGAAAGTGAAACAACGCTCTCCTCTACAACTTTAGCGAAAACACGGCCAAGGTACTCTGCTGCTTTAGGCGCATCAATGACAGCATCCTCCAAGACAGCAAGAACAGATTCGAACCTGCCCGAGCAAGAACATAAACAAAAAAATCACGTGAGATAAAATATAAAATACAATTAAGAGGATACTTCATCATCATCAGTTGGAAAATGCTTACCCTTTGATGAGTTGATATTCACTTATTATGCCATCTCGAGGTTTTGCAAGGTTGATAAGAAGCTTTGTCAAAAGATCTCTCTCCATGTCTTTCCTTTCAAAAGAGTCAGAAATCCAGATAGAGATCATCAATGGATGAAAGGTTGGGGCATTCAAGTCCTTGATGCAGAAAGCAACTTCTTTCTCATCTCTTGCACTGAAAAAAAAGCAATAGAGAGACTTAGATGAGGATATTCATTGTCTATCTAACCAAATTACGCAAAACGAACAAAGGAGGTATCAACAAGGTATTCATTCCCCTTTTATCAAAAAAAAAAAAAGGTATTCCCCTGTCATTCCACTCTCTAAATGACAGACAAAAATCCTTGTTCTGAACCCCAAAACATATTAATTAAACAAGATTATTTGGCATAGGATAGTGGACCTCTATGTTAGTCAAATCAAGTTGACATGCTAAGTAAATGAATGGTAGCTCAACGAAGGTAGCGCACAGCATCCTCAGGTTGGCGAACGTTTGTGAGCGTGTAGGGAAAGAAAGATCTTCATCCCATAAGGTTCAGCACGAACACTGAGTTTACAGGGATCAATAATCTAGAATATAAGAGAAGACTATCCAGAACAAACAGAGAGTTCAATTATGATCTAATCTAAATTTCAAACATGGACTTCTAAACTCATAATATCTCCATCTACGGGAACATGATTTCCGTTTTTGGCAGGATTAGTGACTATCCAACAAAATAAACAATTTTCACAGAGTGGCATGCAATTTGCGGTTGCATATATTTTGCTTTTTTAAAACTCACTATGACACTCAAGGACAAATCTTGTTTCTGAATAATGAAGATCCCTGTATACCTGTATGATTATGACCTTGTATTAATAATGTCACTGGCGGCAAAAGCACAAATACAGAATTCACGTACTCAGGAGACAAAATGGAAAACTTGGAACAACCAATGGAATGCACAGATATTCCTGAAGTACTCTTGTAATAACTAACTACATAGATCACTTCATCTTCTTTGATATAAATCCACTACAGAAGAAAGATTTGTACCCCCTTTTCAATAATGATTCCTTTCATGTTTGGCTGATGACTCATCTAAATAACACTTAGACAAACTATAATCCCAATATAGGCAAAGTAGCACGTTCCTACGAATGACCCTAAGTGTAGATGCATAGCTGAGTTTGATCACAACTTTGGTTCATGCATTTGATCATTAAATCATAGGTCTTGCTAAGAACGACCAGCTTAATCATTATAATATGGATTAAATCATTATATCTAATTTCATGGATCCGAGTTGATTCAGAGTTTCTTCACTCCAGCTATATTAAAGCATCAATTCGTTAAGCTTGACATCAGAGGCAAAAGAGATTTGAGATAATCTCTTCATTTATGCATGCAATAATAAGCAAGAAATTGGAGTTGGTTCTGCAAATAATTCTTTATATTTTAGTTCTTATCAGGCAGTACTTGAGTGAGTAAAAGATATCTTCACAGCATCATTATTGCTGATGAACTTGTCAACCATGAGCTTATTGAGTCGGTACGTTATGCAAAACAAGAATAAAGTCAAAACACAAATCATACCTGTAGTATTCTTTAATTGTAGCCATCGACTTGTCTCGTAAATGCTCTTCTGACATCACCTTTTCTGAAGAAACATTTTGCATACTAGTTGGGGGACCACCTCGAGCAGGAGGAGAAGTGAGCAAAGATCTATCAAAGCCGCGATCTGTATTTCTAACCTCTGTATTACCATATGGAATACTTTGCTCCTGGGGATGAGATTGTTCGTAACTGGATGGAGCAGCAAACCTGTCTGGCATATATCTTGGCATGAGATCTTCCCTCTGGCCATAAGCTGACCGTTCTGGCATAGTATTGAATCCGTTAGGACCAGATCCCATCCTTCTTACATCTCCAGGACCCGGCATCTCACCTGAAGAAGTATTAGGTGCAGATGGCTGTCCTCTGAAAGCCATTCCCCTGGCAAGACCACCCTGAGGCCCGAGAGTTATAGAATCATCACACATGGGTCTTTGGGGAAGAGGAACAGACATGGTCCTGTTCTCAAAGGCGGCACGTCTCTCATCAATTCGAGCATCCTGAGAACCATGGCCGCGCATCTGAGGGGAGACAGCACGATAACCGCCAAACTGAGAAGTTGGAGAAGGTAGCATATTAGGAGCTCGAGGAGCATACTCCATAGGTGGGGCTCTCCTCATAGAACCGCCCATGCTGGGAGCACGAGCAAGCCTGCTTGCTTGTGCCTGTCGTTCTTGGGCAGCATCTCTATGCACATCCTCAATCTTTTTCGGGCCTTCGACTTTCCTCCTTTGCTGCCACTTGTTTTGTGCTATTTGAGGTGACATGTGAGTATTCGATGATTGTGTGACAGTAGTAGTAGTAGTAGTATCATGAGATTCTTCATTTATATTTTGAGTTTGAGTTTTTAGCAATTGAGCTAACATTTTCTTAATGTCCTGCACTTCAGATCTCAAAGCATCTAGCCCATCCTGTAAGATTCGTTGCCGCTGTTCGAGATCTCGTTGCCCCTGCTCCAAGTTTTCGATTCTGTTGGTATTTGAGCCCGTCATCGTGAATCAATCAGAGTGCGCTTGGAACGTTGGCTCGACTCTGGGGCCAATTTTTAAGATTGTAAATAGAGAGAAGAGGAATTCTGCTATTAGAGAGAAAAAAGCAGATGAAGAGAGAGATTTTTAGAACTTTTTCATTATAATTTTGCTTAATCATTCCTGACAGTAAATGACCACTGCATGATATAACAAATTGTGACGTCATTGTAGTAGTGTGAGATTTAGTGAGATTCTAAAAGTGCAACTCAATTAAGGGTTTTTGGCAGAAACACCAGGTGTTGTTTGAAAGAGGCAAGAAATCCTTTTGTGAATTGTAAAGAAGCAAAAAAAACCCATGTGTATTTAAATACATAGCAAATTACCTCCTTTTATACGAGAGTGAGATACACTTGTCAGAGTGGGCGTGAAAAATTACTGATAAAATGCCTTTTCTGCCCTTATTCTTTTTCGGATAATAACACACCAGTCCTCATATTTTGTTAACCAACAAATAATACCCATAATTTATAAAAACAAAACCTAAATAACCCCTAAAAATGAGAAATTTCAAATAAACCCCTATAATATTAAAATAATACTAAATTACTCTTTTCAGAAAATTTAGGTACTTTTCCACACCTTTTTAACTCAATTTCTTTGGATATTGTTAAGAGGTTTATTTATGTCACTTTTAGATATTGTCATGTCTATTTCCCACCTTTTTAGCTCAATTTCTTTGGGTGTTGTTAAAAGGTTTTTGGCACCTTTTAGATCTTGTTAAGAAGTTATTTGCATAATCTTTGCTCTAAAATACATCTCTTGTTTTAGACATCAAATCTTGACAAATCGTATAAATTAAACAGATGAGTAATAAAATGACATACAATTATACATATAAAAAAATTAAACATACATTTATTCTTGAAAATGGTATTTGTGCAAAATATTACTCACTCTCTTATGTCTACCATCTTTTTAAAAATAATTAAATGTGATTTTTCACACCAAAAACTACAAAACTTTGTCAAATTAAATGTGATTTTTCACACCAAAAACTACAAAACTTTGTCAAAATAAAGTGTTACATTAAGAACACAACATATGCAAACGTTTAACATCCAAATGTTCAAACCATAACACCACATGCTCAAGTGTGTAACATCCAAGTGTTTAAATTACCAAAACATTATCCTAGCTTACACTATATTTTGGCTTCATCATGTTGGAACGTTCAACTCTAGTAACATCGCAAATCGACCAATTTCAACTATATTTTGGCTTCATCGTGTTGGAACTTCGGCATCTTGAGCTGAACTTAAACTAACTATCACGGGGCTATCTTCATGCTTCGACGACTTAGCGGTCCTTTTCCTTCTAAGAACAAAAATAGCAAATCGACACCTAATTATTACACTCAAACATAGCAAAAACTACACTTCAAACAGCAAAATATCCACAACAACAGCTTCACACAGAAATTGCCCCAAATAACAGCAAATTAACTCCCTAAAATAGAATATAACATTGAAAAATGGTCACACACAAAAAAAAAAAAAAAAAACTGCAAGAAAACTAGTTGAATACAGCTCCTAAAACGGTGAAACTACAAGAAAAATCTAAAGAGCAAATGAAAGAAGCAAGAAACTTAGTGATTAAAGTAAGAACCAAATTCAGATTACAAAAACTCTAAGTAATACACGTATTGAAAAGAAAAAAAAAAACCCTAAAGACTCAAACTTTATCCTTCAATCCGTTGGCGGAGAAAGGGTATTTATTATAAGCACAAGGGAGTTGTCAGGAAGGTGATTGATTAATAATAAGTATTGACTTGTGGGGGGTGATCGAGAATAAGCATGTGTTGAGAGTTGAGCTGGAAACGGTGAATGGGGCGAGATTGCTTCGCATTGATGCTGATAAGTTTCATGCTAAGGTACTGGATTGCTGTTCTTTTTTTTTTTTTTCTTCTTTTTTAGTTCTTTTTCCCTTAATTTGGTGTTAAGCTTATCAGCTTTGTTGTCTCAAGATTTTAAGCAAGAAATTTAGAGTATGGGTTTTTATTGCCCTTTAATATATACGATATGTTGTATTGCTTGTTAATTGTCTTTATTAGTAGTTGTAGTGCGTGTTAATTGTCATTGCTACTCTTATTATTATTATTATTGTTGTTGTGTGTGGGATGATAATGGCAGAGGTTGAAGAAACCTTTAACCTCAAATCATAATAACCTTTTATCTAATTCAGTTTTTAAAAGTGGTGCACCAATCTTCGCACTGCAACTTCTTTCAGACTTATATATAAGATAAGATACACCCTTTCCCATTTTCCTTTGTGTATTCTGTTTCTACACATAGTATTTTCATGTTACTTTTATTGGAGATTTTAAATGAAGAAGAGATGTCGTCGAACGTCTCCCTAATTTCAAGCTCAAGAGTTATGATTAGAAAACAATTCAATGTGGTATTAGAGCTTGACAGGAATGAGTTCCCAGATTTGAATCCCTCCGCTACCTTTTTTTAATCAAAAAATGTCACACGTCATGCTTGAGAAAAAGAACTACATCTGAACAAAAGGGCAGCGCTTTGAAGGTAAACATTTATACAACACAACAATTCACTACCCTGTAATTCTGTTCTATTGTCGGCTAGACTTCTTCTTCTCAAGCTTATTTTGCATCAAACAAATATTCCTTCTGATAATGTAGCTCCGGATTCTGGTGGTCTTATCATAACCCCAAAGTTCCATCAAACTCCTCTTTCTTAATTTGCTCTGAGTTTTATGACGTAACCTCGTAGACTTCCTTTTGAACATACAGAAGCTGCAAACACCTGGCATGTGGAATTCCTAAAGGAGCATGAGGCAGTGGCAAGACTTATTGAGCTTGGAAAGGTGAATAACTCTGTCTTCCTTGTTTCTTTAGCAAAAAAGCTAATCTTCGTCCACTTTTTTCCGGAAAAAAGTTTATGTCAGTCTGATGTACACCAATACTAAGTTTTTTCTTTAGTAAAGTTGATTTTTAAGATCCTTGTTTGAGGCTCTCTCTCTCTCTTTTTCTCTCTCCAAATAATAAAATTACATGTATCTGTGAGTTGTAAATATTAACTGCTTACTAATTTGATGTGGAGATACAGCCATAAGAGACCTGGTTAATCTAAAGCTAGTATTGTTTTTGACCTCGCAGGTAAGTGATGCAGCTGTATTTCTCTAGAGGACTTTCCGGTCCTCCGCATCAACCAGAGCAGGCAACCTTATTAGTACATGGATGGAGGATGCTGGTTTGCACACATAAGATGACCTTCTTGGTTATTTTTATTCAAAAGAAAAATCGTTCTGAATACATTGTTGCATTTCTCCCTTCTTTAGGTGGGTGGACCAAATGGGAAACGTTGATGGTCGGCATGAAGGGGCCAATCCAACTGAAAAGGGCTCTGTTAATAGGGTCTCATTTGGTAAAGCAACCATGTCCTCAACTTTTCGTCGTCATATCTGCTTGTTGTTCGCCCATTTCGGTAATACAATGGGAGAAATAAAATATAAATTGATGGTCTATTTCCTCGCAATTCAATAGGATACAATTATTGATGCTGGAATGTTTGATGGTTCTCTGGGAATCATTTCTGCATTGTCTGCAGTGAAGGTGCTGAAATTTGGAGGAATGCTAGAAAAATTTAGACGACCGGTGGAGGTAATAACTTTAAACTCCTTTTGCTGATACAGTTTTCTGATAAGCAAGTTAATGCATGAGCCTCCTTTTGCTATAGGTGTTTATCCAGGCTATTATGTAGTCACGTTCGAACATCAGATTTTGTATAGAGCGGGTTGGCAGCATGTTTTTGAGTTCCAAGTTTCTAATTATTTGTTCTTATTTTCTCAGATTATTGCATCTAGTGATAAGGACGGAGTTAGGTTCCAGTCTACCTTTCTAGCAACTACAGCAATAGCTGGTGTATTGCCTGCTTCGACGCTGCATGTGCATGACAAAAGGTTTACACAATGAAAATAAAGAGTTAGAATTAGTTGCTATTTGGCAGTTCTCGGACCATTAATTGATTGATATCTCCAGTGGTGTCACAGTGCAAGGAGCTTTGAGAAGTATTTTATTTGAAATCAAAGAGTAGATATTGTTGAAGCGCTTCCCGGATGTATTTCTTGGTCTCGTCTTTAGTTCCTTACTTTTTATGATTAGTTTTTGTGATGTGTTGGCTGTACAAGTATGACTACTCTCTGTTTTGTGTCTTGTATGATTGGAATACTTAGTTTTTTGTAGTATCGGTTTATATATTGCTCAGGGAGCAAACCGAGAGTTATACATTTTACGTTTACACTTTCTTTGTGCAATCCCATGTGTTGGATCATGGCTTGAGAATTTCATTTTGCCACTAAGAAATTGCATGGATGTCGACATAAGGTTTTAAGTTAAATTTTGTTTGACCTGATCATGTATGATCATGCATCTCAACTTGCCAGCGGTCTTAGCACCATTATTTGAAGGGAGTGTATCTCATTTATTTTGGCGAAAGAGAATGCGATTCTTTGTAGTTTTGGCTCACAAATCTCTTGAAAGGCAACATTATCAGTGAAGGATGCATTTGAGTTATCATACGTCAATTTGCATTGTTACCAGACCGTGTGGTCTATACTCTACAGTCGACTTGGATTGAGGGGTCTGGTTGATTTAGCAGCTTGAAGCCCAAAATAGCTGAGATCCAATAGCGGATTCAGCTTGAATCTCCAAGTAAGGTCATTGGATTAAGTTCTGATTCAGAGTATGTGTATCTGAATTGAGTCTTTAGAAGTTTAGGTATATGATGTCTTTTTTTACTATGCAGAAGTTATTTTGAATCAATAGTTTTTACCCTAAAGTTCAATTTTTGGTAATATAATCCATGCCATGAAAGCTATGCATTGTAGAATATAGATTTACATCAGTCACATTGGGGACTCTTCGCTCTTGTGTTAACTTTTGAGCCTACAGTTCGGGAAATTGCCATGCAATGATCTAATTGTTGACTTCAGACGTAGTAATGACTTAGTATTACAATCTCAAATGCAATTTTGATGTTCTAAGAACATGTATATTAGGTATGTTGGTCATGCATATTCTCTACTTTGATATCCAACTGCAAAAATAGGTAGCTTAAGTGTTTAACTAGTCTTGTCTAATACTTTTTTTTTCATATGGCAAAAGAATAGGCAAATCAGATATTTCAGGCAAGGAAGCATATAATACCAAACTACAAAAAACTTTTGGGAACATTAGTAATTACATCTCTTGATGAGCAGCATCGAAGTAGCTGTTGCTACAAACACAAAGCTGGAACAGCATAGGGGTTTCCCTGGGGGTGCAAAATACACCTATGTAAGACTTTACACCATAAAAGGCAAGCAATGAAAATAAAGAAAAGCTACTTGGCTACGTTGATAAATGATCAGCGGGACGGAAGTCTCTGTTTCCCTCTCTTTCCTCATCTGCAGCGCTGTGCACGTGCAAGAAAACACGCTGGGCTGGTTGAAGACAGCTTTTGTTCAGAAACCAAACTATGTTAGAGGTTCCAAGCTCGTAAGATAACGTAAATGGCGCAACAGTTATCCCTGCAATTTTCGATCATCTTTTCTGCTATATGTTTTGGCAAACTTCTCTATGCTTTAACATGCATACTTCTCTATAAGAGTATAACCAACATTAGGGTGTCATTGGTTGGTAAAGGGAATTGGATTAAAAAAAGGGATGAGTTTTGTGTCTTGTATGATTGGAATACTTAGGTAATTGTGAAGGGAGAATCCACAAGAGTTATAAGTTTAATACTTGTCGAAGTGACCTTGAGCTGTAAATATCCAATCCTAGTTATATATTGCTCTTTGAAAGAATGAACTCCAAATAGTATAGCCAGCTTTCATCTAGGGGTTGTTGGGTGACACATAATAAACTCTTATCGCGGTATGCAATCTTTTGTATAGTGTGTACAGTAAGTCTAATGTAGTGTTGGGTTCCACGATATTCGTTCTGGCCTTACATGGTATTACATTGCTGATATAGTTGAACTATCTAGGCTGCTCGAGAATCAATGTCTCACGGTTTGTGAGAAAATAACCCACGACATTCAAGATTCATATTGTTTTGCCAAATAACTTAGCAAGGCAAAATTGATTAGACTAAGGGTCTAAGGGACAAATTGTGGTAAGGCAAAATAGATTATGCTAAGAGACAAATTGTGTTACCAAAGGACCATATAATAAATGACGTCTTATAGTTTTTAGCTCTATACCAAACGGGTCTCCAGATACATATATATCTTGTGATATGTGTATGTGACCTTGTACTAAATCTTGTCTTAGGTTAATATTTGAAGTAGTTCTTCTGGTCTTGGAAGAATATATGTATTCGTGGTTATTTTAATATAGTAATTCAAATACTGCCAACAGATGTTGTTTCAATTTTCCACGTGGCAGAGTTTATATGAATGATAAAAATGAAATAATTCCTCTGCTCTTGGAAATAAGGTACATTTTTGGATATTTTAAGCTTTTTTATAACATAAAAAATAAAT
This sequence comes from Linaria vulgaris, assembly GCA_948329865.1. Taxonomy (NCBI): domain Eukaryota; kingdom Viridiplantae; phylum Streptophyta; class Magnoliopsida; order Lamiales; family Plantaginaceae; genus Linaria; species Linaria vulgaris. Next base: position 114,742,866 of record OX415250.1, on the reverse strand, counting down.
AAAAATGTAAATGCAGAATAACTTCTTCATGGTCTTTGACTACTAAATGTTGTTTGTCTTTCTGTGGTTCTGATGAGCTATGTGGAACAATTGAAATACTCTTTTTCTGCTACGAAAACTTAGTTTAAATGTGTATTTGTGCCTGAATTATCTCACAATTGCTTTGGTTTTGATTGAGTTCATTAGTTTGGTGTTTATTTTGTTACAGATCATCTATGTTGTTGCTTCTGCTGATTTAGGCTAAATATGTGTTGGCAATACTGTTAGCGATAATCTTGAGAATCAGAATACACTTTCAAGTGTGAAATCTACAGCATTTATCAGTGCTGAAAAATAGGACACTTGAATTCAAATTCAAATGGAATTCTGTTAGGCATTAGATATGTATGATATCCTTATTTTTGAACCTCAAACTGATCCCAGAATATACTGAATCAGTTACATTGTACACTCTATATAATGATATCAGATACAATGTAATATGTGTACAGAAAAATTAATTCAAGTGCTTGTTGAGTTTCTTAGCTTCTTTGAGTTCCTTGTAGTTTTACATGGTATCAGCTTGGAATAGGGCAAACGCCTGATCCTGCATCACCACATCTAAGCTTCTGCACACATCTTAAATGTCACAACCAGAAACAAACTCATCGATGTCTCAAGAAACACAAACACTTCCAACTATCACACTACCAAATCCTTCTCAACCTGTATCTAACAAATTGGACGGCTCCAATTATATGGTGTGGAGGAACCAATTTGTTGTTTTCCTGCGAAGCCATGACTTCATTGGAAGTGTGGATGGATCTGATGCAACTCCACCACAAAAGCTTCAGGATGGATCCCCAAATCCAGCCTACACAGTGTGGTCTCAAAAGGACAACTGTGTTTTGAGTTGGTTACTTGCCTCCATCACTGAGAAAATAGGTACAATTCTTTGCAACCTCGATGCCTCTCACAAAGTTTGGACTAGTCTCCAAAATCGATTTTCTTCTCAATCCAGATCAAGGATTGCACTGCTCAAAAGGCAACTGCAAATGCTCACTCAAGGTAGTAAAACCTGCACCAACTACTTTGAGGATGCTAAGAATATTGCTGACCAACTTGCAGCTGCTGGAAAGCCTGTTGAGGATCAGGATCTCATTAGCTTTCTTATATCTGGATTAAGTTCAGAATTTAATCCATTCATTACATCATTCAATTTTGCTACCAGAGAAAAAGAGCTCTCTGTTGAGGACTTTTATGCCGAACTTCTAAGTTATGAAACCTTGCTAAACAACCATCACTCTCAAGTTACTAAACCCTCCAATTTTGCCTTTGTAGCCAAAGCAAAATCATCTAACTACCAAAAGAAAAACAAGCCAATAAACACAAACTTTAGACCTCCAAACCCAAACACTGCTCCTCCACATTTTTCCAGTGGTATGCAACAAAATTTACGTCAATCCACCACAAACACCTCCAGACCAGTATGTCAAATTTGTGGGAAAGCAGGTCATGTGGCTCTTGATTGTTATAACAGGTTCAATTGGGCTTATCAGGGTCGTATTCCACCTGCGGATCTTGCTGCAATGGTTGCCGAAGGAAATTCAGCCTTTCAAAATCAAGTTTGGTACGCGGACAGCGGAGCCAATGCGCACATCACCTCTAATGCAGCTAACTTAGCCTCACAGCAGCGTTATGAAGGTCCAGACACTGTTACAGTTGGTAATGGAACATGTTTACTAATTAAAAATACTGGTTCTAGTTCTATACATCTCAACCATTCATCATTTGCTTTGAAAAATATTCTGCATTGTCCTGAAGCCTCTACCAATTTAATTTCCATCAATAGGTTTTGCTTAGATAATAACTGCTATTTTATTCTTACTGGTGTTGATTTTTACATAAAGGAGAATCAAACGGGACGGCTACTGTTGCAAGGAGTGGTTGAGAATGGACTGTACCCAATCAATGGCAATGAGAGTTTATCAACCAATAAATTGCAATGCCTTACTGCAAATGTAGGGGTCAAGACAACTTTGGATAAATGGCATGCTCGCCTAGGTCATCCATCAGAGTCTATTTTAAGTCGTTTAGTCAATCTTAATTATCTATCTGTTCAAAAGTCAGCCAATAAATTGAGTTTTTGTGAGTCTTGTCAATCTGGAAACGCAAAACAATTTCCATTTACTGATTCATCTAGACAATCAACTTATCCTCTCCAACTTATTCATTCTGATGTTTGGGTATCTCCTGTTACTTCAGTAGGAGGTTGTCGTTATTACGTTTTATTAGTTGACGATTATTCTCGATATTCATGGTTGTATCCTATGAAGTTGAAGTCAGATGTGTTTCCTATATTTATCAAGTACCAAACTCTTGTGGAAAATTTCTTTGGTACAAAGATAAAACAGTTTCAGACAGACAATGGAGGCGAATACCTTTCACAAAAGTTCACTAATTATTTGTCTGAAAATGGTATTTTCCATAGGTTGACTTGTCCTCATACTTCACAACAAAATGGCATAAGTGAAAGAAAACATAGGCATATTCAAGAAACTGGAATTACATTATTAGCTCAAGCTAACTTAAAGTCATCTTACTGGGTAGATGCTTTTCTTACTGCCGTATATCTCATTAATAGGCTGCCTACTAAAGTATTGAACAACCTCACACCTTATTTCAAAATCTATAAAAAAATTCCATCATATAATGAACTAAGAGTTTTTGGTTGTTCATGTTACCCACTGTTGAAGCCTTATGAGATGCATAAATTATCATTCAAGAGCAAGCAATGTGTTTTTCTAGGATATTCAAGTCAACAAAAAGGCTATAGATGTTTAGACACTAGTATTGGTCGTGTTTACATCTCTAGGAATGTTGTATTTGATGAAAACTCATTTCCATCGAAGAATACGGCACCTGACTCGACCAGTCTGCACACGGTGGTCTCTCCAGGAATATCCACTGTTGTTAATCAAGTTCCAGTATCAATAAATGTGCCAGTTATTTCTGCAACACCTTTGCATTCATTTGAAGGTAACTTGACTCCTGAATCCAACTCAAATCAGCCCATAAATCATGAGAATTTTGACAATCAGGATTCAGTTTTTCTTTTGAATGATGCTATTGATGAATTTCCTCAAATTACAGAAACTCAAATTGATGTCCAGTCACCAGAACCTTGTTCCCCAGCTTGTGTACCTCATCATCTTCCTCCAAATAACTCTAATTTCCATGACCTCACAGATAATATTAATCAGCCATCAAGTCAATCCTTACCAACATCAAGACAAATTGTCACAAGGTCCAAAACAGGAAGTTCTAAACCAAAAACTTATCCAGAATATAAAGTCTACTACTCTACAAAACACCCTCTTTTCATGTTCACCAGTACTTTTAATGAAGTTGAACCTTCCTCCTTTACTAGTGCAGTGTCTAAACCTGAGTGGCGTTCTGCCATGGGGGCAGAGTTTGATGCATTAATGGCTAATGGCACTTGGTCTCTATGTCCTAGACCTAGAGGAATGCATGTTGTTAGAAATAAGTGGGTGTACAAGATTAAAAGAAAACCAGATGGGTCCATAGAAAGATACAAAGCGAGGTTGGTAGCAAAAGGGTTTGATCAAAAAGATGGAATTGACTATCACGAAACATTTTCACCGGTTGTCAAACCATCCACGATAAGGCTGATTTTAGCATTTGCTGTTTCACTTAATTGGGAGATTAAACAGTTGGACATATCTAATGCTTTCTTACATGGTGTTTTAGATGAAGAGGTTTACATGGAGCAACCTAAGGGGTTCGTCGATGAGACTAGTCCAGATTTTGTTTGTCGGTTACATAAGTCACTTTACGGCCTTAAACAAGCTCCGCGAGCTTGGTTTAAGAGATTTTCTGAGCAATTATTGGAGTATGGTTTTCTGGAGTCAACATCTGATTATTCTTTGTTTACTTATACAAGTAATTCTATCAAATTATTTGTATTAGTATATGTCGATGATATCAATGTGACAGGTTCTTGTCGAGAAGCCATAAATGAGTTCATCACCACGTTGAAGGAGCATTTTTCTGTCAAGGATCTTGGCCAGTTAAGTTATTTCCTAGGGGTACAGGCTACCCGTAGCTCAAGTGGACTACACCTACGACAAGCAAAATACATCAGCGACCTTCTTGAGAGCACCAAAATGTCTGGTGCTAAGCCACTATCTTGTCCAACTACAACAGGTAGTAAACTTTCAGCTAAATTTGGTGATCCTTTATCTGACCCAAGTGAATACAGGAGAGTGGTTGGTGCCCTTCAATATTGCACAATATCCCGACCAGATATATCATATGCTGTTAATCAATTGTGTCAATTTATGCATGATCCTCGGGAGCCACATTGGGTAGCTGTGAAAAGAGTGTTGCGATATCTCAAGGGTTCCATTGACTATGGTTTATTTTACTCTCCTTCTACACTCAATCTCACAGCATATTGCGACTCCGATTGGGCTGGAAATCTGGATGATCGACGAAGCACCATGGCTATGGCATTTTTCTTGGCTCTAATTTGATTAGTTGGAGCGCTAAGAAGCTAAATGTTGTATCAAGAAGTTCCACCGAGGCTGAGTATAGGTCTATGGCTATGGCTACAACTGAGCTTTATTGGTTGCGTATGCTTTTTAAAGAAATTGGCATGAACTTGTCTTCTACTCCAGTTTTAAGATGTGATAACATTGGTGCTATTGCTTTAGCATCGAACCCTGTATTCCATGCTAGAACAAAACATGTGGAGATTGACTATCATTTTGTTAGGGAGAAAGTGGTTAATAATGATATAATTGTTAAACACATCTCCACGCAAGATCAAATTGCAGATGTCTTCACCAAAGGTCAATCAGCTCTCAGATTTCACTTCTTGCGTGACAAACTGTTGGTCATCAAGCTTCCCATCAGTTTGCAGGGAGGTGTTAGCGATAATCTTGAGAATCAGAATACACTTTCAAGTGTGAAATCTACAGCATTTATCAGTGCTGAAAAATAGGACACTTGAATTCAAATTCAAGTGGAATTCTGTTAGGCATTAGATATGTATGATATCCTTATTTTTGAACCTCAAACTGATCCCAGAATATACTGAATCAGTTATATTGTATACTCTATATAATGATATCAGATACAATGTAATATGTGTACAGAAAAATTAATTCAAGTGCTTGTTGAGTTTCTTAGCTTCTTTGAGTTCCTTGTAGTTTTACAAATACAAATATGTCTGCTCTCTGTTTCTTTTCATTATCAAGTATGATGATGATATGATGATTGGAACATTAAGATAATTGTGAAGGAAAGTATCACAATTCTCCCAAAGTCTACGCTAATGCTCTCATGCAAGTGCCATAGTACACTGATCCTTGAACTATTAAAACCTCTCTTTCTTAGTTATACTATTGCTCCTTGAAAGGATTGCCTTGGAAATGGTGTAGCAGTTCTCATTTAGGGGATTGCCTTACCCATGGGGCATGTAATCTGATGTGTGACATGCTATTAGTGTAGAAAAGCTATTATATAGAATGGAAATTAAGTTTACAGTTGTTTAGGGTTCTATTGGCAGTAGATTATGATCTAGCCTACTCGAAAAATCAATGGCTCGCGACTTATGAGAAAATAACCCACCATATTCAAGATTCGTATCGGTGTTACCAAATGACTTGGGAATGCTAAGGTCAAATAAGTTCTAAGAGCCGAATTGTGTTACCAAACGACCATAAGACCATGTAAGTGTCTTTTTACAATTCTAGCTCTTTATCAAACGGCCCTTGTGATCTCTCTTTGTTTGTCTTATGTTAATATATTGAAGTAGTTCTTCTTGTCTGGGGGAAAATTACAGTCATGGTTATTTCAAAACAGTAATCCATATACTGCAAGCATCTGTTTTTCAATGACCCTCGCAAGTCGCACCTGAGGTCTTGTGAATGATAAAAAGAGAATAATTTCTCCTAGTCTTAAAACAATGTACATTGAGTCATTGAGGATTATTGATAAGTTTGATTTGAAAAGTGCAAAGGATTGTTGTTACGAATCATCCTTGACCACATGTTATATTATAATTAATGCATAATAAATAAGTTAAATTCAGGATTACTACTGGTTCGGTTAATTTAGTTTATCTTATCGTTTAATTTTATTTTATTTAAATTGATTCACGAAGAAGATTCAGTTGAATTGCTTGGCTCAATAACAAATTAACCATTTTCGATGTCTTACAACAAATTTGGTACAACCGTTAGTAGTTAGTACTTAATCAGATCCTAATATTTTCAGCCCATATGCCATTCAGATCAAGTTTATTACGAGTTTAATTCCTTACAACATTTGAAAAATTTATGATCTCCGTATATATAATTTTATTATAACTGTAACAAAAACCTATAAAATGACCAAAATGGTAACCTGTTACAAGAACCTATTTGCATCCCGTTTTATTAAAGCTCCAATAATAAAGTTATAAAACTATAGTTACTAGTCCTACTCCCAAAATTTTAGTCAAAGAAAACTAGCACATGGGTCGCGCTTTTGCTAGGAAATAGGAATATATCATTCAAACATTACTAAAATATTTGGTAAGAATTGATGTTTGTAAATTATTGAAAATAGAAAGTGATAAGCCGTTGGTTAAATGGTTTGACTTCTAATCCTATATTACAGGTATAAATACACATCAAGCTATAATACATTAATGCAGTGTAACCATCACACAAAAATAAAATATGAAGTTCCAATTTTAATGGCACTTCACCCACTTGTCACGAAGCCTCCATTTGGGACATAATTTATACGACTATGACTCGGTTACAGATACTCAGAGTTAAACAACTCCTAATTAATTTGATTCCAGCAAAACCAACTTGTGACATTAGGGATTTTCTATTATTTTGGTGGAATAATTTCCTGCAAGACCTTTTTTTTTTTTGATGAATCTTGCAACACTTGTTTATCAAAGGAAAACATCTTACAATTATATCAATAATTATGTCGTTATTGTCGTGGGAAAAATTAGAAACATAAAAAAGAGGAATCAGTCCCGTTAGTCATGTCAAACCCATGATACTCTGCTAGTGGTCGCAATTCATTATTATTAAAGACAGTAATGCCACTACAATCCTACGCGTGGTTTTCGATGTGTTTTATGCAAGAACGTGAAAGAAAAATATAGAAGTTGTACTTGAAAATTAAATTTGGATAATGATACTGTGCAAAATACTTTAATTACTTGCTTCCAGTGTTTTTAATGGATAAATAAATTGAAAGAAAATTGAGTAGCGTTAAATATATATATATGGTATATCCTGGTAGGTTCTGGAACTTTTGCGCGTTTTCTACACCTTCTTAAATGTCAGAAACATTATTTAAACTGAATTTTGAAAAGAAAAAAATGCGAAAAGAAGAAATTTAAGAAAAGTGGGTATTCTTCTGAGGTTTTGGAAAAGTATATGGTTAAGTGGAAATATTTAAATGTTGAAGTGAAAGATGAAAGCTAAGTAAAATATATGTCAATCATGTTTTCAAAATTCATGTGAACTGATTAAGATATAAATCAATACATGTCAAATCAATCTTAGATTTATTCATAAGAATCTTAAAACAAATAAGTTGTAACTTTGAACGTATGATAAATAGCTGTCCTCACTTTTTAAAATCAATACATCAAAATAAGCCAATACATGTCAATCATGTTTTCAAAATTATGAGAAGTGATTATAGATTAACTTATACATTTCAAATCAATTGAATCTTAAAATAATTATGCTGTACTTTCTAACATAATCTTGAAGTACATGCATTATAATTACTACCTCCTATTTCTTAACACTTTTATGAAAAGCTAATAAAAACGCTAATAATTCATAACAAAATCCTGCAATCCTCTTTTTATTTGTTATGGAGCACCTTCTACTGGCTTCTAGCAAACCTAAGAGCGTCGACTAATAAGTCTAATACAACCTAAGTAAGAAATAGATACAAAGAAATTTGATTTTTATTATTTAAAAAAAAAAAAACGGACTTTAGTGTGTCAATAATAGAGGCTCATGCAGCTATCTTGCGCCCATCCAATCTCAGCCGTCGGATTTAGTTGACCTAGAAAATTGTGACACCTCCCACAACATTGTAAGTGAACCTAATCACAGAGAGCCACGTAGGCACTCGTGTAATAATTAGGTGCATCGCTGTTTGCATCTCGAGGCCTCACGTGTAACAGACAATCTTCCAATCGACATCAAAAAATTAAATAAATATACTGTTCAAATAAAAAATAAAAAGGAAAACAATAAAACTTGGAATATTATTATTAGCTGCCCTTGGGCAACGGGCAAGCATTTGGGCAGGGGAGACAATGGACTTGGAATCTGAGCCCTTTCGTACCTACTGGTCCCAAAATGGACCCACATTGCATGCTTTTGTTGTGTGTGGGGCCCACTAATAATGCGCATGGGTCCCAATCCGACGCAGCTCTAAGTTGGGGTGATGGGAAAACGACAAAAAGAGTAGGGACTGTAATGGAAATAATTAAAATTATACGTGGTCATGATGGTGAGTGGTGATGATGTGGGGGGCATGGTTTGGTTTGAACTTTTATTTTTGGTCCTAGAAAGTTAAAAAGGTATTCATTAGGTTTTCATAGTAATATTGTATTGTACCCCACAAGTTTTAAGAAATTTGGGTTTGGTACAATATTTATTTAGTAATTTCACTAGTTGGATCTTGAGGAGACAATTAGTTAAGTAAGTTAGGCAAGACTCATGATAGTGGAACAAAGCTCTAAATTTAGTAATCATTATGAAATTTAGTTGTGTTTATTAAAAAGATTGTTATTAGTGCGTGTCGAGCATCCTAAACCAAAATGGTTGTGCTTTTAAAATTCTTTTTTAGGTAAGTAGAAGTGAAATTCATGCGAGACTAAAACTTTGTTAGTATCAGTGTTCTGAAACCTGATCGTAACTGACCCGGTGAGACTATTGAGTAGTGGGTCAACAGGTCGGACCGATTGTACCACTAGGTGAACTGGTTTGTTGACTTTATTCAACATTCAATAAAAAATATAATATAGAAATTAATTGTATAAAAAAATTATAAAACTTTTAAAAAATATGGTTATCACAAAACTAGGACTGGAACACGTGACTTCCAACAAAAGAAGTTCTTGATAAGTAGTGGAAACAAAAATACTAAGAGAATAGTCTCTCTTCATGAGTGAGTACGTACCTTCCAATAAGGCCCCGTGTGACTCCGTCGTCCTCGCTCTCATCGAACTTCGTGGCGTTTTTCTCGTCTCGCACTGATCTCCAGGTTCTTTTGGTCGTGATTCTCTCATTTGCGGTCTTGTTTCGTTTTTATTTTTTAGGGTTAGGGTTTCATTTACGTTAAATTTTCTTTGTTTTTTCCTTTCGTTGGGTGCAACTCTTCTGTCGCAGGTATTTCGTGGGTGCTGGGTAGCGGACGATGATCCTTTGCATCATTTGTAACACACATCATGTCAAAGTCGGGGGGATCAGCGGAGTTTGATATTAATATGTTAGGGAAGAAACTGCAATTTCAGGACCACGAGGATGATGGCTTGCTGTTACCGGACGACGTTTGATTTAATTCCAATGAGGCTTCAGATCTTGCCCTCGTTGGCAAACTACTCACCAATTGATCATTCAACTTTGGGGAGTTTACGAATCTTATGAAGTCTGTGATAAACCCTAAGAAAGGGCTGGACATTCATAAAATTGAGGGTGATCGCATGATCTTCCAATTTTATCATCCGTTAGACAAGAAGCGAGCATTAGAAGGCTGTTTGTGGTACTTTGATAAACAAATTTTGATCCTGAATGAGATAGGCAGTGATGAGAATCCAACTAATGTGAATCTTGATATGTGCGCATTTTATGTACATATTCATGATATTCCTTTCTCGAGGCAAACTAAGGAGATGGCAGAGGCCATTGGGAGAAAGCTAGGATTTCTTATGGAATTCGATGGAGCTGAGAGTGTGGGGTCTAACATGCGGATTCGGGTTAAACTGAACGTAAACAAACCTCCTTTTCGATTTATGAAGCTTCGAGGAGGAAGAGGAGAGGAACTCATGGCGCGATGCACATATGAAAGGCTGCCCAATTTTTGTTATCTATGTGGTCACATGCGATATATACTGGCGGAATGCGATATTCGATATGAGAAAGGCGAAACGGATAATCAAGATGATCTTCCATTCGGGGCATGGATGCGGGCAAGCACAAACAGAGCAGGGGGTTTCCGTAACAACTCCAATAGAGGGAACAAAGAACAAGGGTCACAGGGAATTAACAGAGAAGCAAAGGGAAAAGAACCGTCGTCGAGTTCGAAATTTTCAAATACTTCCTCATTTCGACAGAACCAAGACCGGGTGATTGGCGAGTTTCAGAGAAGAGATGTAAAAAGGTTAATTAAAGAACAATGGGCTGAATCTGAAACACCGTTTTACATTCCGAGTGGAAGTCCGAACAAGGAGCCTCATGCAATTATGCATGCAACAATCCATGAACGTTCAGATTGTGCGACAGTCTTCCCAAATGTTCAGCAGCTGGTTTCGGGGTTGGGAAAGGGATTTGATAAGGAGAATAGAACTAAACGGATGGAGCAGACCCCTGGTGGAATTCGGGAAACTCATACCGCGCATGTGGACAAGGCTGGGATAGTAGTTGGGGGTAAGGTGATGGGGGACATTACAAATACACGGCTGGTGAGACATGAGGGATTGAATTTGATTAATGTGGAGGTTCGGGAAGCAGGCAAGGAATACTTAGGAAAAAAATGGGGGATGTGCTGGACGGAGGAGACTGGTACAAAAATCTCTAACAAGTGCGAGCAGGAATAGATTCGGGAGCGGAAAGAAGAGGGCAAATAGCATGGAAGTGGATGTGGAGTCGACAACAAATAAAAGACAGGAGATGGATATTTCTGCAACTCAAGAAAATAATATAACGGCGATTGTTGCGACGCAGCAGCGCCTAGATCAATGAACATTTTCTGTTGGAACTGTCAGGGCTTGGGGACCCCTAGGACAGTTCAAGAACTCCGGCATGTTGTTAGCCGATCTAATCCCTCTCTTATTTTCCTTATGGAGACTAAATGCTATAATAGGAAGATAGAGTTTTTAAAATAACAACTTTGTTACTTTGGTGTTGTCGTGGATGCGAGAGGAAAATCGGGTGGGCTTGCTCTCTTTTGGCGCAAAGATCAGAATGTCCGGCTTTTGAGCTTGTCAAAAAATCACATCGACGTGCTAGTGGAAAATGAGGATAGAGAGAAGGACTAGAGGTTCACGGGATTCTATGGCGAACCGGATGGGTGAGCTCAGTCTTGGGAGCTTATTCTGGTACTGGGGAGAGGTTCTAACAAACCATGGTTATGTGGTGGAGACTTTAATGAGGTGCTTAGCCAAGATGAAAAAGACGGAGGGCTCCCACGACCAGCCTGGAGTCTTAGGAATTTTAGAATGGCTCTTTCGGACGTTGGGCTTACTGATCTTGGTTACTCGGGACTGCAGTCTACTTGGTGCAACAGGAGAGAAGAGCCGGATACGATAAGGGAAAGATTGGACTGTGCGTGTGCAACAGATGAATGGAGACTGTTATTCCCATCGGCGGTGGTGGAAAATACGTCAATAAGACGATCGGATCATGACGCCATTCATATTTTTTAAAATGGGCCGAATAGGAATAATTTAAAAGGGGGTTCTAATCACAGATTTTGGTTCGAAGCTCTTTGGTTAAAAAATGCAGACTGTGGAGGTAGCTGAGGAAATACATGCAATTATGTTGCGGTATGCGAGAGCGTCGGGACAGGAGATTAATTTTCAGAAGTCTGTGGTGGTCTTCAGTAGGAATACAGATGCGGCTACTATGAACGGCATCGGCTAGTTACTTGGAGTTACTGTTGCAGAAAAACACGACAAATATCTTGGGCTTCCCGCAACAGTAGGTCGGACGAAGAAAGAACTATTTGCCTACATGAGAGATAGGGCGTGGAGACGATACCAGGGATATAAGGAGAAAACATTATCGGAAGCGAGGAAAGAGATTCTTATTAAATCTGTTGGACATACCCTACCTACTTTTGCTATGGGGTGCTTCCGACTCCCGGATTCATTACTAGATGAACTAGAATCGATGGCGAGTAGGTTTTGGTGGGGGAGTATGGATAAGAATAAAATTCATTGGGTCGCCTGGAAAAAATTATGTGAAGGAAAGAAGGAAGGGGGGTTGGGTTTCCGAGACCTTAAGGCTTTCAATGTGGCGCTCCTCACTAAACAAGCATGGAGGATTTGGAAGTACCCGGATAGTCTCATTGGCCAAATTCTCAAAGGGAAGTATTTCCCGATGTGTTCTATTTTCGAGGCCAAATGCACCAATGCACCCTCCTTTTTGTGGAGAAGTATATGCGCCACAATTCCGATATTGTCGAGGGGCCTAAGATGGAAAATTGGGTATGGAGAATCGGTCATGGTTTGGGCCGATGCATGGCTGCCACGCCCAGTGACCTTTAAACCGATTACCGCAGTTGTTGGGGGTTACAAAAATATGCGAGTAAAAGACCTCATCAATGAGGATACAAGCTGGTGGGCCGTGGACCTTATTAGGAGTGTTTTTTGGGAGGCTGATGCTACGGTGATTATGTCATTACCATTAGGAGATGAAGCGAATGAGGACAAGCGGATATGGCATTATAGCAAGAACGGTGAATTTTCCGTGAAAAATGCATATTATATGATTGTGTCACAAGGGCTTATTATGAATAGTCCTCCACCATCCGGAAGTGCATCACTCGACTGGAACTACATCTGGAAACTCAATGGGCCGAACAAATTGAAGCTATTTATTTGGCGTGTGTGCTCGGATATTTTGCCAACGAATAAGAACCTAGAGAAACGTCGAGTTGCGGTGAATCTGATATGTGGTACATGTCGTGGAGGGAGTGAAGATGTGATACATGCGTTATTCAATTGTGAGCTTGCGAGGCAAGTATGGGCTCTTGCTCATGTGTCACACCATGCACGTATTTGCGAAAAAGAAACCTTGTTGAGTGGTTCAGCCGAGTATGCAACAAGCGGGACGCAAAGACAGCCCTTAAAATCGCAGCCATTTGTTGGGCAATTTTGGGAAGTAGGAATAAAAATGTCACGGGTGAGCGGGTGGATTCGCCGATGGATGTGGCGCGGTTTGCAGACCTATTCGTTCACAACTGGTTGGAAGCGAATGGGATGGGGATTAGTACGCCATGCATAACAGCAACTGAGTAGACTGCTCCCCCAAAGCCTTGGATCAAATTTAATTTTGATGGTGCAATTTTTGCGGAACAGGAAGCGGTAGGCATTGGAGCAGTGGTGGGGGACTGGAGTAGCAGAACTATTGCGCACTTACAACGACTGATCAACGGCAGTCTAGGTGCTTTTAATGCGGAGTTCTTAGCGGCAAAAGCTTGCGTCATGTTAGCGGTTGAGTTGGGATGGGAACGGGTGATTTTCGAAAGAGATTACTTGGAGGTGATGGATAATATCGCTAAAAATACGAAGACTGTGGCGGAGGGAAACAACATTATCCGTGATATTCAAAGACTCTGTATAAATAAGAGTGGATACGTTTTCCAATGGACAAGCCGTGAAAACAACTCAAGAGCGCATGATCTTGCTCGGTCTGCCACCAGTAACGACGTGTGGATTGCTGCGCATGATGAAGAACCGGATTAATTTGCTTTTATTTTGTGTGCTCATGTTTCTGATTTGGAGCATTGTCTGGTGCTGATGATATTTGTAATAACTATTTCTTACCATTGGTTTGGGGTTTAATGCTATTGTAGCTTCGGAAAAAAAAAATAAGTAGCGGAAACCATTGAGCTATCCAACAATTTACTAAATAATCCAATAAACATTATATTTAATACATGTTAAAAGATTGTTTTATATTTTAAAATGTGGGTCAACCGTATCACAAAATTCAATACAAAAACAATAATATGTGACACTAAAATATGTAAAATGAACTTAGCATCGAACGAAATATTATGCATGAAATTCTCGAATGCATGCTCGTTTAGCTTCAAAGTCAAATTAAGTATGGAAAACAACATTTTTTTTGAAAATTTGTTGGCACAAATCGCCGTAGGCTGTTTGCGGTGGATAGATCTCGTCGAGATACCCCAAATCAAAAACAAATGTGTCCAAAACGGACACTCCTACGCAAAGTTATGGCCTTTCAAAGTTTTGCATTTTTTTCTTCTTTTTCTAAGAATTTTTTAGGCAAGTTTGTAATTGTCAAAAAAATTGGATTGATTTGTAATTGACCAAAAATAAAAAAAATAAAAAAATAAAAAGTAAGAGGGCTGAACGGGTTCACGAGTGAAACCGGTTCAGAGAGTAGCCGGTCGAACCGGCGAAAACTGCATGTTCGACCACTACAGCGTCGACCCGCTTTATACTGAGAACCGGTCCGGCCTAGCTGCCGGTTCTCGAAAGAACTGGCCTGTCCGGGCAGGTTTTAAAAATATTTGCAAACACCATTAACTCTCTTGTTGTTTATAAATGCAAACTCTTCATTAACTTTTTATCGCTTTAATTCATAAATAAAATAAATAAATAAATAAATAAAGGCCTGAGACTCTATATTTTTATGTTTTCTTTTGTCATTTAGATTTTCTTGTGATATACCAAGGTGCCTAGATAATATTCATCAATTAATTTGTCATGCGGATAATTTTCTCTAATATGACGATAAGTAGAGAGATACGTCCATTTTTTAAAATTTTGATGAAATGTGGTTGTACTTTTTGACATTGTAAAACTTTAAGTTACTTATATTTAAAATATTTTGTCGAAAATAAAAGTAAAGTAAAAGAATTCTATGTTGTGGAAATTCATGCACGTTATAAAGTATAAACTTTAAAGATCCAATTGATTAGTATATTTGTATGGTACTCTTTCGGAATTAGTTTATCATTATGTTCACTTGTGGCATTTAATTAAAAGGTTTGATCACACTCCTAGATTGCATTGCCCTCTTCTAGAATAAATATGTTAATAATACCAAAACAAAGAAAATGTCAAAGTTCATGCACCATAAAAGATTCCCCCTAGACACGAGGGGGCAAACTGGCAAAATAATATGTGTACTTTTTTACTTTCTTGTCCCACTGATGCAATGTACTACATAAATTTTACTTTACTAATAATATAATATTCGTACTAGTACTACCACTGCCGCAGGATTTAATTTTGGAGCCCTTGGATTTCTTAAAACTGTGAGTGGTTTTAATAGAATACTTAATTACGTTAGAATCTCTTTCGTGTACCATCAAAGAGTTGAAGCACACTGGTCCCATCCAATAAATGTCCGTCACGTCAAGCTCGTGAAGAATTTAGTTCGTTCCACTTGAAACCTCAAACTTATGCAAAAAATACCCCGGATGTTATGTGTAATTGGCAAAAGGAGCCTTGTAGTATTGTTGTTATTAGCAAATAATCTACTATATACCTTTTAAAGAATCAACAAAAGAGGTAATTTAATCAAGAATTATTTATTTGAAGGTTTGCAAATTTTCTAATCTTTTTCATAAATTCACTCAAACGGTTAAAGCAAGAAACCAATATATATTCACATGATTCTTTGATAGGACAAAATAACCTGCTCATGACCCAAAAAAAAACAAAAAAAAACATTTATTTTGTCAAGATAACTAAAAGTCCCACAGTACTTATTTTTCTCAATAACATTTATTTTATGTACTTTATTTTTATTGTAAAGTATACTATTGGACTTCTTATGATGATAGAGCTTTCCAAGTCATCTTCCTAAAGACTTAGTAGATAGGATTTTAAATGTGATATGCATCGAGATATTTATGGCTAATGAGAGTTTGATGCTAAGATAATGGTAATATTTTGACTAAGAACAATTAAGATAGGTGCATTGATATACGCATATTAATTGTAGAGGTGAGGTGACACTATGACATAACAATCACATAGTACTAACACTAATCACATGTTAATAACTCACTAGTTAAGTTTGACAAAGTTATCTTTGTAAGGCTGAGTTTTCGTACACCAGAATTTAATATATGATATTTTTACAACGAAAGAAGAATATATATAAAAATTAAACTATCCATGACCCTCAAGACACAACATTAATTGGAAAAATAAAAATCATAATGAACTTTTATTTGCCAAGTACCTACTAGTAAGGCACTTGCTAGTAAAAAACAACTCTTTCTTTTTCTATCTTTTTTCCAATTAACCTTAAACCCCAAGAGGTGGTTTTGCAATTTGCCATTAAACCATGGGTCTAGGTGGTACATGCACACACGTAACAATAACTCATCCCCATCTCATAATCATTCTTTTACTATAAAAAACCACTTCAACTCATTAAGTTTCTTCCTCCCAAACTCACAACTTTCTTCTCTATAGTGCATTACATCACTTTACACTACAAATTCTCAAAAAGAAAAAAAAAAAAAAAGAAAACCACAAACAAAAAAAATAAATAGAATGAAATCTGCAACCTTATACTTCTCTGGATTTGAAGATGAGCGTTACCAACCCCATTTTCTTGATTCATGCTCACTTTGTCGCAGACCACTTGGCCAAAACAGTGACATCTTTATGTACAGGTTAGCTTTTGTTACTAATTAATTTAAATTATTAGTTCATATGTTTAATAATTAGAGTAAAGATTTGATTTTTATTCTTTAATTTTGCAGAGGGAACACACCCTTTTGTAGCCAAGAGTGCAGGCAAGAACAAATTGAAATAGATGAAGGGAGTGCCAAAAAATGGAAAATCTCTTCTAATTCAAAGAGATCAAACAGTAGTGCAGTGAGAAAAAACAAAGAAGAATCAGGCACCAACAAAGCTGTACGGACGGGCTCTGTGGCCGTGGCATAATTAGTTATATTAATTAATTATTATTAATTAAATAAATGTATTTATATAATTATATATAAGCAAGGAAAAAAGAATAAGAAAAAAGCCAACAAAAAATATGTGCAGAGGGGGAAATGGTGGTGGGGTTTGATCTGGAAAGAGAAGCCATTTAACCAATTTTGGATCTTTTTTCTTTTTATGTAACTTTTTTTTTGGTTTTTCTTTTTTTTTTCTTGAAAAATGGCTTCTCAGTGATTTAACGATGAGATGAGATTTCTCTATTTTAGATATGATGAGCTGATGAGGTATAAATCTGTGTCAGGGATCTATATATTGGTGTTCTATGATTATAGAAGCATCTTGGTATGAGAATGAGATCTGGAATAATATTTCATTTCAAGGTTTCTTTGTTTTCCTTTTTTTTTTTGTTGGTTAATCTATGATATTCAGATCTGGAATTAGTGCTACCTAAAATCATGATATTCTGGCCCATTTTATTCCTATGAGAAAATAAAGATTATGAGAAAATTTTGCTCAGTACAAATTCAAGAATAAATACTAGAAAATTACAAAAGGGATGTTTGTATTTCCTCAAGTTGGCAATTGGCAAGAATTTTAAATTTTTGTAAGGTTGAGAAGTACAGTAATTAGCAAAAACCTTTTATCTCACTTAATTGGTCTACAACTGACGTTTAAAGGAGCTTAAATAGTAAATCGAGCAAACAGATGTCTTGAACAACATTTTAGTGCACAAGATAAGTGTATTTTGAAATATAACAAAATGGACTTCTAAAAGTTAATAGAGGATATTTGTCAATAAAAGTTTTTGCCAGTCACAAATATGAAATGCATCTTGGATTCGATTTGAAGAAGTAATGTTTGATTTTAAGAAATATGGACTATGTTTTTTTCTTCTTAAAACTGAAATATGGACTATGCTGGTTTTCGTAATTGCTAACGAAAAAAGTGTAGTTGAAGCACTTTTAGCCTAATTTAGGGCTAATGGTACGTAAAAAAACACCCATTATAGTATTATTTACTATATTGACATCAATGATACACCGATTAAAATATTATTTTTCATAGTGTCATCTAATGATAAAGTAATACAGTTAACAATGACTTCTAAAAGAGACAAGTACCATACTTTATTGTCAGTTTGAAAGACTTGCGCAAGCGACCGGAACCTGCGATTAAAAAAGAAACTAAAGTACCCACTGCGGTCAAGCTCTTCTAGAGCACGTTTGCTTTCCCCTCAGCATAATTTGAACTTCAAAGTTAGCATATACTTTTAATCCCATGACATTTAGTAAACATCATGTTTGGTATAAATAAACCCCGCAGCCTAAATTGTGCATTACTAGTTACTATTGTGTTTGTTTACATATAAGGTAGGGCATGTAGTATTATTCTCTTTTTTGTCCTTCACTTATCAAATTTAAATATCATCACCTATCCTTTCTCTTTTTCACACTCACCATCCACCACACCTCAATTCTGCCTCTATTCGAGAGACCTTAAATCCCTAATATCAACAATCTTTCACTACAAAGATGCTAATAAACTCAACCTCAAATCAGAATTCTCTGTTTAATTGGAGAAAAAATACAAAGAAAAAATAAATAGTATGTTTACACACTGTTCACCGTTGCGCAAGATTCCTAGCTAAGAGATGGAATGAAAGCTCAAAATATGAGAGATGAAATTTCATTTTAGCTGGAAATTGGTAGTAGGTGGGAGACTTTGGGTCAGAGTAAGGGTAATTTCGGGTTTTGTGTGTGACTTAAACATCCAAGATGGAGTCGGGGAAAGGGTGGCGATTACAAATCGCAAGACAAGGGCTTCCTGGCCCACTTTTTGGCGGCTATGGGTTATGTAATAAGCACAGGCAAACGTTAAATTAAGCCCTCGTTATTAATTAATCTCGGCTGAACTAGGCAAGCAAACGTGCTCCTAGAATATTAATATTTTAAGAAAAAATGTTAGGAGAAAATAATGATATCAAGCGATGAAATGAGCAAGGAAAAGAAAATTGAGGATGCCATATGGTTTAGGTTAAATATGTAGGATAAATTATTTCATTTACCCGTTTGTATTGTTGAGACAGTGCAACAATCACTAGTTCGCCGTTGCAGCGGCATTATGGAGTGATAATATGCACACTATATTCTAGGAAAAGTCAAATTTTTATTAAATCTACTTGGCAATACAATCGTTTACAATCGTTGCATAAAATATATTTTTTTCAATTTATAAGTGCAATATATCAAACTGTGACAATGTGACAAAAATCGGATATTATCAAATAAGTTATTCAATCTCATTCTCATGTTACACATGAATCATGATGTTTAGTTTTATGTTTTGCATTGGTATTAAGCCACAAAATACTTACAACATACATAACATGACAAAGATTGTATGTGGCAAAGAAGGGCAAAAAAAACTTTAATTTATCACCTTGCATTGATTCATCACAAGAGTTGAGACTTGAGACAAAGAGATGATGGGCAATGCAAACGGCCCAGTGTAAACGATCAATTTTAACTTGCAATATATATAGTTGTGTATATAGCCCATCATATTAGTGTGCTCTTCTCACAGTGTAACCCAATTAAAGTAAAATTTTGGGTGGCCCAACGCTATAGTACTCTTACCACAATTTGATACATAAATTTGTATTGCAAGCTGCATTTTGCTCCATAGGTACCAAAATGATTATATTCTCATTTAATTTATTATTTTGCATAGGCTGCACTAGCTGCCATTTCCTTTCTCTACTGATCCATTTTAACTTCCAAGTTTCCAAGAACAAAGTTTAATATGCAATTGTTAAAAACAAGTGTTGATCTAGTTGAGATGGTGTATTTTGGTAGAGTTTGCTTCACAAGAAAAAAACATGGAATTTTCTTTTGTTGTTATCTTCTTTCTTTCTGCATATCTTCATTTACATCGAAATCAATACATTTTCTCTCTGGCAAAACATATCAACACCATCTCAAACCTTTCCATCTAACACTCAAAACACCACACCTGTTCTAATCTGTTCAAGAAACTCCAAAAAATCTTATCAAACTTTTTTCCAGTGGAGAAACAAGTCAGATGCATTCTTTTTCGCTGCCTTGTGCAACCTCGACAGCCCAAACCGAATCATATTTTAACCGATCACTTACATTACTTTAGCCTTCTGCGCGGTCATGAACCTTCTTCTGCTTATTCCACCCACATGTTCGCCTATCTTAGCCAAGTGAGCCATACGCCTTTTGGCTGATTCAGAGATCCCGTTCGTTTTTACAGGCTTTTCTTCCATTGGTTTCTCTTCAGAATCTTCCAAATATTTCGTCGTAGGGCTTTCCACATCTGAAACTTGGATGATTTGCTTTAAACTCTCCACCACTTCGCTCATCTTTGGCCGATCCTCTGCATTCTTTACCAAACAGCTATCGGCTAATTTAGCAACCTTACGTGCAGCACTCAGAGAGTACTGGTTTTCGAGTCTTGAGTCCAATATCATCCCAAATTTGCGACTATCAGCAGGATATGGTTTCACCCATTCTAAGAGCTTCTGCTCTGATTTGGGACGGTCCCTTTCTAAAGATCGTCTGCCTGTTAGGAGCTCGTAGAGTACAACGCCAAAACTCCAAACATCGCTCCTCGAGGTTAGATGTCCTGTCTCTATGTAATCTGGGGCAGCATATCCATACGTTCCTACAACCTATGAACATAGAAAGGCGATCAAGTCAGTGGCAAACAAATTATGCCGGTCTATACTATTGACTTCTCCAAGCACTGTAATACAAGAATATGTGGTCGGCTTCGCCCGTCATACAATGCACATGCCATGTCTTACAAAAGTGAACTTACCGCAGTAGAAACATGAGTTTGTCCAGGCGACGGTCCCTCCCTAGCAAGTCCAAAGTCTGACAACTTAGGCTTGAAGTCGTCATCTAACAGCACGTTTGATGCCTTGAAATCTCGGTATATGACCTGTTCAGTGGTTATAGCAACATTAAGCTTGCTCATGAACGCTTTCAAACGCAAATAGACTTAAATTTTACCTACGGTAAAAATGGAGATTTAATGCACTACGTAAGAAGATTGAATGTGAAAGTTAGTACCTGGATCTCTAACTCTTCATGCAGATAAGCCAATCCCTGAGCTGCACCAAGAACTATTTGCATTCTATGCTCCCACGATAAAACGGGGAAAGCCTGGCTGAAAAGATGATCTTCCAAGCTTTTGTTCGTCATGTATTCGTACACAAGTAGCCTCTGTATGCCTCTCTCCCCATCGACAGCACAGTATCCTATGAGTTTCACGAGATTTGGGTGCTCGACAACCCCTAGAAACTGCACTTCTGCTACCCATTCTTTATGACCCTGATAGTATACAAATAAAATCACTTTAATTGGACGGACCTTGATAGAGTTATCCATACTTTAGACCTGATCTATAGACTACGTAGCTACGACGATCAGTACAGGAACAATTGAGGCCACAACATTGATTATAAACCTGGTGTAGTAGGTATGTATGTTTGGCTAGCCACTAATAGTTAACATTCTGGTGTGCATACTAATATTGAAACTAAAATGAATCCTATCTAACTCAAACCAAAAAAGACAAGACAATTGTTCCTAATTCATTCAATTTTGCATCTTACACAACTCAAACAAGGCACAAACAGAAGCAAAATTAAGAACAACAAAAGCATTTAGCAGAAAAAATTGTAAAAGCAATACCTGATAGCCATCTTGATTCAATTTTTTAATCGCAACGGTAAACGGTTCGCCTTTCCCATCGGCAGGCTTGATTGTTCCTTTATAAACACAGCCAAAACCACCTTCACCAATCTTGAGCAATCTGTTGAAGTTGTTAGTCGCCTGTTTAAGTTCTGAAAACTTAAAAACTCGTAAATTTTGCGCCTTTTCTTCGTATAATTCCGGTATGCTGCGTACCGAAGTTGCTGAAGAAGAAGATTTGGTCACCCTCTCAGCTTCTGATGAATAAAAATTGCTTGGATTTTGCAAGATTGGAGCTGACTTTTGTTTTCTGGCTCTGATTTTATCTTTGAAGTAATAGAAACACCTCATATTTGCTTTAAACTTCACAACTTCAATATGATACCTGATTAACATGACACACAGATAGAATTTTGTAAGAGAAATTTAAATATAAAGCAATCAGAGCCATGTTAATCAAAAGATTGAACCTTTGAATCTCAATCACAACAACAATAACAATAAGAACACATACCAACAAAAAAGTCTTCAAAATAAAACCCTTTAAACAAGAATTAAACAAAAGCATAATATATGTTTGAACTTTGGATTTAATGAAGAAGAAATAAGATAAATCTAATGGATCATATCCTCAATAAATGCTTGAAGGTCATATCTCACCTCTATTCAGCACAAAGCTTTTTAGTATTCTGTTCCTGGTTTTGTTCAACAATTTGGACTATTTTTAAAAAAAGCTTCTAACTTTCAACACGGTTGAAGCTTATCTAAAAATATGACATTTGCATTAATAAATAATGAAATCAAAAAAGAAAGAAAGAAACTTCTCCCTTCTTTTAGCTTTACACCTAAGTTATATAACAACAACACAACTCCCTCTCTTGTGTATCTTTGTAGAAATTGACAAGAGGGATTTGGTTTGTCTCTTATATTATAAGTACATGGTAAATTTTCTAGAATTTTGAAAAATCGATGCTGGTGGCACCACCCGTGGTGGTGCCACTCACATACATATGTATGTATATATATACATACATATGTATGTGTGTGGTACCACCAGCATCGAATAAATCCTAGAATTTCTAGGTGGGGTATTGGGTGATGTGCCAGAACTGAAAAAGAGAGGGCCCCACGTGGTTTGACGAGGTTTTGTATTGGTATGTTACCTAGTACTTATTACATTAGTAGAAGGTCGAAGTCATTTTTTCTTGTTATAATGGTCGGCTGTCTCCACAAAGATGGAGGTAAGAGAATCGAATAATACCAAACTTGGAGGGCTTCATTGTTATTTAATTTTGACCTATCATGTTTAAGAAAGGACATGTTGATTTGATGAGATTTTTTGTAGGCGTTAATAAGGCTATTTCTCGATGGGCAATAAGGGAACAGTCTAATATACATCGCGAGCACAACTCCCCAACTCACATAGAGGTTGGTCCCACGAGAGAGGTTGGTCCCACGCGCATAAGCCCACCTTTCTGTAAGTGGAGAGAGTTGTGTTCCTTGATGTACACCAGAAGTTACCGGCAATAAGGTTTTTTTTAATCAACAAATGGCGCTAATTATGTTATTAGGCCACCACAATGCGATGTTCTTTCAATTATTTTGCGTCTCAAACAGTGTGTTTCTATTTGTTTGTTAATTTGTAATAATTTTAATAAATATAATAACAAATGTTTACCAAGGGTAGACTTGAGAAGTCAACATTGATATTATGGACATTGTATTTAGGGCACAACCATTTCTTTGAAAAATTGTGTTTTAATTGAACTAGTAGTTGATGAGATTATAGAGTTATAGCAGGCTGAAGGTCTCTAATTCAATATAAATTCATCCGAGACACGCGAGATGCGGTATTACAGGAATATTAGAGAACTTATAGAGAACTATGTTAATTTATAACTTATACAAGTGTCGAGAATACCTATACACATGACTAGGACAAGCCTCGATATAATGGTGTAAACCTTAAGCTAGACACCGATTCGATTGAGTGAGTCCGTGAGATGTCGAAAGTAGGGAACATCGGGTGTGGGATACGTCAAATGTTGAATAACTTCGAATCTGTGAAACTTCGAACGTAGGATGATATCGAAACTGGAGGATGTATAGCGTAGAGGACGTCGAGGGTTGAGGATATCGGGGCGGGTGGACGTCCAAGAAGGATAATATCGAACGCATATATCGGGGATGGATACTCGATATATGCGGGTAGCGATGGGATGTGGGCCGAGTCAACTCGCCTTGACTCGGCCCGTTTATAATATGGGGCGAGTTGACTCGCCCCATATTTGAGACGAGTTGAAGCAACTCGTCTCATTTAATAAGTGAGCGCAACGTCCGGATTAATCTGGACGAGCCCGACTCGTGTCCATTTTCGGCCCATTTCTATAAATAGGTCGAATATGGATAAAAAAAAAAGTTTTTAAAATATAGTGTCAGTGTGTTTTATTGCTCTCTCTCTCGATATTCGGGGCGGGAGTATTTATAGTCATCGAGATGCGGGATCATTCTCAAATTTATCGGGCTATGTCGAAAGTACGTCGGGCATTAATCCTCGACGTGCGTCCATGTAGAGTCTGGATCCTCGACATATTCCATAACTCATTTGGACTGGGATGGCACAACGTTGTTTGGCCCAACCGGAGTATATCTAATATCAATCTCGTAGAGTATATCTATTATCTAATATCAATCTCGTAGAATATGACTCACGAGACAAGACTAGAAAAAGAAGGTGGGGTGTGTTGTTGGATTGCCTGCCTTAGTTTATGTGCCCTTATACCGAAGGTATAGTCTAATACCAACTCAACTATTTATCTCGAAGCCAGAAAAGGAAAATAAAAATTGGATTACTCTTTCAAAACTTGCAGCAGTAAAACAAGTTGTTGGGGCGGTTGTTTTTAAAATTGATAGTGGGCATTGTGCAACACCATTATCTTTCTTGTGCAGCATCAATGGGGCGGCTGTTATTGTTTATCCTTGGTGCAACAATTTCATCTGCTATAAATAGCAGATGAAATTGAGAACGAATTCCAACAACATACAACAAAAACATATATAATTCTTCTCTTATAAAATAGAAGTGTAATTAGTGTGTTGTAAGTGTGAGGTAAAATAGAGAGTTTGTGCGACTTTACTACGGTAAAAGTCGGAGAGTTGTAATTCCTATTTTACACTCATAGTGAAGTTCTTCTACCTTGCCCGTGGTTTTTCACCCTAAATTAATTTGGGGTTTTCCACGTAAGATCTGTGTGTCGTATTTTTCCGTCTTTCAATAATTGCCGTGTTTTTCGCTCTATCGAGAAGGGTCCACTTTACAACAAGTGGTATCAGAGCCTCGGTTCATATCCGGGGTCTCGGTGATATCTGTGGGTATCGTACTGAAATTATTTTTCAGTGACGGTGGTACGTGATAGAAGCAATGACGGCGAAATTCAAGATCGAAAAATTAAACGGGAGTAATTTCTCGTTGTGGAAGCTGAAGATCAAAGCCATCTTACGGAAAGATGGGTGTCTCGCGGCGATCGACGACAGGCCGGTGGAAATCACAGATGATACGAAGTGGAACGAAATGGACGGCAACGCTATCGCAAATATTCACCTGGCATTAGGTGATGGCGTATTGTCAAGCGTTGAGGAGAAGAGGACAGCTAAGGAGATATGGGACCATCTCAACAAGCTGTATGAGGCAAAGTCCCTACACAACAAAATTTTCCTTAAACGGAAATTGTACACACTGAGGATGGCGGAATCTACCCCAGTAACTGAGCACCTCAATGTTTTAAATACTCTATTTTCTCAATTGACATCGTTGAGTCATAAAATAGAAGTGGTTGAACGTGCTGAAATTCTGCTGCAAAGTCTGCCCGATTCGTATGACCAGCTTGTCATCAACTTAACAAATAATGTCCTCACGGATTATTTGGTCTTCGACGAAATTGCAGCCGCTATTCTGGAAGAAGAGAGTCGGCGCAAAAACAGAGAAGACAGGGAGGCAGGTTCGCAACAAGCAGGTGCCTTGTCGGTGACAAGAGGTTGAACGACGGAGCGCGGTGCAAGTGGGAGTAAGAAACAGGGGAGATCCAAGTCAAAGACCAAGGGCAGTTGTTGGCACTGTGGCAAGAAAGGTCACTTGAAGAAGGACTGTTGGAATCTTAAGGATTCAAACCAGAAGAGTTCTAATCCTCAAGGGAACGTTGCTAGCACTTCAGATGATGGTGATGTACTATGCTGTGAAGCAGCAACAACTATTCGAGGTATGCGTGGCTTCGATGATGTATGGCGTATTGATTCAGGAGCCAGTTTTCATATGACTCCCCGGAGGGAGTGGTTTCATGAGTATACACCGATCGTTGGAGGATCTGTGTATAGCTGTAAAAATGAACCTTTGAAAGTTGTTGTCGTTGGTACGATCAAGCTGGAGATGCATGACGGGATTGTTCGGACCATTCAAGATGTCCGACACGTGGAGGGACTATGCAAGAATTTGTTGTCTTATGGACAACTCGATGATCTTGGTTGTGAGATTGGGTCGCGAAACAAGATCATGAAAGTTAAAAGGGGTGAACTTGTACTGATGAAGGCGGACAAAATTGCCGGAAACTTATACATGGTACAAGGGAGGGCTCTGCAAGTGGGAGAAGCGTCAGTGGCTTCATCTGAGTCGATTGAGAAATCATCAATGATTTGGCATCAGCGGCTCGGGCATATGTCGGAACAAGGCATGAAGGTTCTTGCAGAGAAGAAACTACTTCCGGGCCTCACAATGGTATATTTACCTTTTTGTGATCATTGTGTTGTTGGCAAGCAACATCGTATAAAGTTTCGTAGTTCAGATTCTAGAAGTAAAGTCATTCTAGAATTGATTCACTCTGACGTGTGGCAAGCACCAGTACTATCCCTGGGAGGTGCAAAGTATTTTGTGTCTTTTATAGATGATTATTCCAGGAGATGTTGGGTGTACATGATCAAGAGTAAGGCCGAGGTGTTCTCGATGTTCAAGACGTATAAAGCGCTGGTGGAACTTGAATCTGGGAAAAAGATCAAGTGCCTGAGATCTGACAATGGAGGGGAATATACTGGCAAGGAGTTTGAAGACTTCTGTAAAGATGCTGGGATTAAGAGGCAGTTTACTACGGCATACACTCCGCAGCAGAATGGGGTGGCAGAGCGGATGAACATGACCTTGTTGGATTAAACAAGAGCCATGATGCAGGCTGCAGGCTTAGAAAAGTCGTTCTGGGCAGAAGCAATCAATACCGCCTGTTATGTGGTGAACCGGTCTCCGTCAACAGCACTGGAGATGAAAACACCGATGGAGGTGTGGACAGGTAAACCAGTTGATTATTCTAATCTCCATGTATTTGGGAGTCCCGCTTATATTATGTTCAATACTCAAGAGAAAACAAAGTTGGACCCAAAATCCAGGAAGTGTTTGTTCTTAGGGTATGCTAAAGGAGTGAAGGGGTATCGCTTGTGGGACCCCACTGCCCACAAGATTGTTGTAAGCAGGGATGTTATTTTCACGGAAGATAAGAAAGGAAATGATAGCAGCACATGAGAAGATCCAGAAACTATGACAGTAGTAGTCGAGAAGGATGCCGAGCGGGAGGGTCCTGCTGAACCAGAACATGAACCTGAGGAGACAACGGAGTCTGGAGTTTCGGGGATACGTCGATCGACACATGTCAGGAGACCACCAGGCTGGCACTCAGACTATTCTATGGAGAACAATGTTGCATACTGTCTTTTAACTGGGGACGGGGAGCCATCAACTCTCCATGAAGCAATGAGTAGTTCAGATGCAGCTCTGTGGATGGCAGCAATGCAGGAGGAAATTGAAGCACTCCATAAGAATAAGACGTGGGAACTTGTGTCTCTACCACAAGGGAGGAAACCCATTGGCAACAAATGGGTGTACAACATCAAACGTAACAGTGATGACCAAGTGGAGAGGTATCGTGCACGATTGGTGGTGAAAGGATATGCTCAGAAGGAGGGGAGTGATTTCAACGAAATATTTTCTCCGGTGGTCCGAATGACAACTGTGCGGGTGGTTCTGGCGATGTGTGCTACATTTGATTTACATCTTGAACAGTTAGATGTAAAGACGGCTTTTCTTCATGGTGATCTTGAAGAAGAAATTTATATGCTCCAACCGGAAGGATTTATTGAAGAAGGAAAGAAGAACTTGGTTTGCAGGTTGACCAAATCATTGTACGGTCTCAAACAGGCGCCGAGGTGTTGGTACAAAAGATTTGATTCATTCATAATGAGCCTTGGATACAACAAACTGAATGCAGATCCTTGTGCATATTTCAAGAGATCTGGTGATGACTTTGTTATTTTACTGTTGTATGTTGATGACATGTTGGTTTCAGGCCCCAACAAAGTTCGTATTGAAGAATTGAAGGCTGAACTGGCTAGGGAATTTGAAATGAAGGACTTAGGACCAGCAAACAAGATTCTAGGGATGCAAATCCACCGAGACAGAAATAGCAGGAAGATTTGGCTTTCTCAGAGGAACTATCTATTGAAAATTTTGCGGCGGTTCAGTATGCAAAATTGTAAGCCAATCTCTACCCCTCTTCCTGTTAATTTCAAGTTATCCTCAAGTATGTGTCCTAGCAGTGAATAAGAGAGAAGGGAGATGTCTCGAGTACCGTATGCATCAGCAGTGGGAAGCTTAATGTTTGCTATGATCTGTACTAGACCAGACATTGCACATGCAGTGGGAGTGGTTAGTCGATACATGGCGGATCCGGGAAGAGAGCATTGGAACACAGTAAAGAGAGTTCTGAGATACATTCAGGGAACCTCAGATGTTGCATTATGTTATGGAGGATCGGGTTTTACAGTCAGGGGCTATGTTGATTCTGACTATGCAGGTGATCTTGACAAAAGCAAGTCCACGACAGGATATGTGTTTACTCTTGCTGGAGGTGTAGTGAGTTGGGTTTCGAAGTCACAGTCAGTTGTTGCGACATCAACAACGGAGGCTGAATACGTGGCAGCTACGCAGGCCAGTAAAGAGGCGATTTGGTTGAAAATGGTTCTGGAGGAACTCGGGCACAAACTAGAGAGTATTTCTCTATTCTGTGACAGTCAGAGTGCTTTGCATCTTGCAAGGAATCCAACGTTTTATTCCAAGACAAAGCATATTCGGGTCCAGTATCACTTTGTTCGTGAGAAAGTCGAGGAGGGTACTGTGGATGTGCAGAAGATTCACACTAAAGATAACATAGCTGATTTCATGACGAAGAGTGTTAATGCTGACAAGTTTGTTCAGTGTCGGTCCTCATGTGGTCTGGTGAAAACGTAAGCAACATGAAAGGCGAGGTAGAAAGAATGGTGTGAAGATATGATTAGTCCCTAATCAAATCTTCAAGTGGGAGATTGTTGGGGCGGTTATTTTTAAAATTGATAATGGGCATTGTGCAGCACCATTATCTTTCTTGTGCAGCATCAATGGGGCGGCTGTTATTGTTTATCCTTGGTGCAACAATTTCATATGCTATAAATAGCAGATGAAATTGAGAACGAATTCCAACAACATACAACAAAAACATATATAATTCTTCTCTTATAAAATAGAAGTGTAATTAGTGTGTTGTAAGTGTGAGGTAAAATAGAGAGTTTGTGCGACTTTACTACAGTAAAAGTCGGAGAATTGTAATTCCTATTTTACACTCATAGTGAAGTTCTTCTATCTTGCCCGTGGTTTTTCACCCTAAATTAATTTGGGGTTTTCCACGTAAGATCTGTGTGTCGTATTTTTCCGTCTTTCAATAATTGCCGTGTTTTTCGCTCTATCGAGAAGGGTCCACTTTACAACACAAGTTACAAATGGTAAGCATTTAAAATAAATAATGTATGCTCATAAGATTGGGAGATTGCGACAGAACTCACAAGTCAATTTCAAACAAATTTGTTTATCTTGGATTATTCGATATTTTCTTGGTGGTTAGGTAACTGGACGTAGACTTTGACATAGCACGTCAAGTGAGTGCCTCCATTTTACGTGTTGTTAAATAAATATTGAAATTTATTTAATATTAGTTCATTATTGATGTCACACTCTGAAGTATAGGGAATGTGAATTCGGTCTTCACGCACCAAACGCTAACACTGGTACCCCAATTTAGTTTAGAATTTAAAATTTGACAAGAAACTCTGAAAGTCTTATTGCGATGTTGACTGCAGACTATTACTGGTCAAAGACTCAAAGTCGCTGCTTTTGTTACATTTTAGTACTTAGTATATATAGTTTCTGAAATTTGTAGTAAATAAATTTATTTTTTTAGTGGATTTTTAACAGCAAATTCATAAATCATAAAATCAAGGATAGTGTGTATTTTGGTGTTTTGGAGATAAAAAAAAAAAAGAAAAAAAAAAGAAAAAAAAGGTATCGTATAGCTATAAAAATCAGAGACTCCTGTATTTAATATAGGTCATATTGTTCAGTGAAGAATTGTAAGTTTATACTTTATACACAAATAGTTATATAAGTGCGAAGGTACCCAAGATTACTCATATATCATATTTGATGCTTGATACACCATACTTTATACTCTCATATTCCGATATTAAATTTATGCATAATAAGATTCTACTGTTGTATCCGTATCTATTACATATGTTTATATGTAGCTGCTCTCATAGACCTTTCTCTCTTTGATTAAAATTATTCAGGCTGTTTGCTTGGTGTTTAATGACCAAAAAAATGATTTTGTTTCTCCGTGTTAAAGTCATCCGCAAAGCAAAGCCACGAAAGAACACTTAAACAATCTTTTTTTTTAACATCGACCTTGCCATTACTACCAAACAATTCTTTTAAAATTAAGTTAATCTTCCTAAAACCCAGTCAAGATTTTAATGGATACCCAAATCTTTTGTAAGTTTCAAAGAGCATCGGTGGATATCATGTCAATTGTCATGTCATACAGTAGCGCGTCGAAATATTCTTTGTAAGAATTAAAAATGATCATGCCACGGAGTTCATTCATTATAGAAATTAATGTTATATGCCTAATTCACAAAAAGGGAAACAACCCCTTTGTAGTTTTGTATGAATCTCTTTCAGTAATATATTTAGCTTTTGTGCGGAAAAAAAAAAAAGGAAACAACCTTTTATTACTCACTTGCAAATACCTTATGTATATTAATTATGAATAAGAAAAAACTAGTGTTGGTCGAATTGTTTTTATCACATTAAAACGAGTGTTGGTCGAATTGTTCTTTTGTTACGAAAAATGTTCAAATTACTCCATGCGTTATAAAAAATTGAGTTGAATATATTAAAAAGACAAAAAAACACTTCTATACTACACACACACACTTATATATATATATGATGGGTGTAATTTAGGATTGACCCAATATAACATTATTGGGCCGGCCCATAAGCGCATCGAATAGAGAGAATTCGATGCGCGCATCGAATCAGCAGTATAGTCCTTCCTCGTTGGGCCGACCCAACAGCGCATCGAATACACCTGATTCGATGCGCGTATCGAACAACGATGATTCGATGCGCCTTTCCATATTGGAATGTGGGCTCCACGGGACGGGTTCTATAAATAGCCCGTCCCCTTGTGTTCAGAGGACTTTTCGAGATCTGGATCAACTCAGCACAATAAGCATCGAATACACTCCATTCGACACGAGGCATATCGAATTAACCCAAATTCGACACGTTCAGAATACCACATTTCCATTCGACACGTCAGTACGCATCGAATTCGACATCTGCAAGACATATCGAATTCGATACCTCCAGATTGAATCTCACCCCGTGATAACCAGTCAGCATCGAACTGCCCCTCATTCGACACGATAGCATCGAATACTGTAAATTCGATACGCTTTATTTATTCTGTAATTTAATTATTCTATCTAGAAAGCTTGTATTTAGTGTTCCGGACCAAGCTAGTCCGATAATAATATTGGATAGCATTGTTTGATCTCATTTTGTATTATTTATTGTGTTCTATTACCGTGACGAAATAAGACCAAAACATTGGCGCCGTCTGTGGGAACACAAGTTGTATTAGCTTGATAGGTAGTATGACTAGAATGACCAGATCCCAGAGTAAAGCTCTAGAAGGAAATACGGGAGAAGATCGACCGGATACACCTGAACGAAACATGCCAGATATTGTTGGACCATCTACAGCACCCCCAGCAGTACCAACTCCGGCCATGAAAGAGAATCAAGGACCTCAAGCTGAGGAGGTACCTAATAACGAAGCCGATGCAATTGGAGCTTCAACGATGAGTGCCACAATCCCAGATAAATTAAAAGATGAATTAATGGCAATGATAAAAGCCGTAGTGACTGAAGCACTCACTCCAGCGCCTCCCGCTATGATACCATCTCCTGTTGAATATTCTGAGAACTTGAGAGAACAAGGTTCAGCTATCCGAAGGCAGAAGGGAAAAGAAAAGGAAAAGTCTCAGCAAGACGACCGAAGAAGTAGACATACTTCGGAGGGAACAAAGAGCAAAGGGAAATCCATTCATGAAGAGCGGGGAAAGAAGCTAGTATCTGATGAGATACAATCAAAAAGGCATCATGAGAAGAGACATAAGGAAAAAGAGGCAAAATGTGTTGTTGAGCGAGCAAGAAGAGAAGACAAAAGACGCTCAGAGAGCCGTGATTCCAGAAGGGAACGGGATGAGGAAGATAATCGAAGAGAGGAATCACGAAGAAGAAAACATAGAGAGGACAGAAGACAGTCAGGAGGTTATGATTTGCATGGCAAGCATAACATAGTGAGCAGAAATGTTGCAAGATTGGTAAAGGAGAAAGCAACAGCTGAGACTCAAACAGCAAGGGAGGACAGTCTTGTAAATCGCAGTCCTTTTTGCCGAGAGATAGAGTTGGAGATTCTGGGGCAAGGAGATAAAATCCCTGAACTGGAAACGTACAATGGGAAATATGATCCTCGAGATCACCTTTTCAAATTGGATAGGAAATTGTCCCTTTATGGTTTCAAGGACAATATGCAAGCCAAGATATTTGCAACGACATTATCAGAAGTGGCTGTAGATTGGTTCAATCGAATTCCTCCTGGACAGATTAAAAGTTACGCCCAGTTGAGAAAAATGTTCGAGGATCAATTTTCTAGTCAATCTAGACTGGTTTTGGATCACTCTCATTTATACACGATGAAACAGGAAGTTAATGAAAGTCTAAAGGACTTCATGAAACGTTTCAACGCAGAGCTATTAAGGATTGATAGCCCGACGGGAGAAATGGTTGCAAGTATACTCTTTCGAGCAACTACCAACAACTTCTATGGCGTTCCCACAGACGGCGCCATTTTGTTAACAGGTTTGGAATAATACCTGATTAACTGATTTATTTAGAAGTTCGGAACGCCGTTATCCGTGGTTCAAAGAAAGTAAATGACTATTTGGGGAAAATTACGAAAATATCCTTCCTTTATTCACTGAACTTCTTACTCCGAGGAGCACAAATGTGATCTTTTTCTTTTTTAAGTGAGTTCTCCTCCATGTTTTCTCCTCCCTCTTCCCTTATATAGGTATGGGAGGGTGTTTATGTCACTATGAATGTGCTGCATGTGTTACAAGTGTAATGCTGCATGTGTTACAAGTGTCTTTCCAAAAGATAAGGTATATCTTGTTGACAAGACGCTGACTAGGCTGATCATCATCTTGTCCGAGGGCTACGGGGAGTTCCGAGGGGTTATTTCTTCTGTTTTCTTCCCTTTGATAGACGAAATCTTCTGTTTTCTTTTCTTCGAGGGGCTGAATTTCATGAGGAGGTCCACTAGTTGAAGTGAAGTGGGTGTCCGAGAAGTTTTATGTTCCGGGGACGGCTATTTCTTCATTGACTTCTTTAGTAAGATATTCCGAGGGGCAGATTTGTCTCTCTAGGCTTGTAAGGCGGGCTCCGAGAGCATCAATATACATGTAAGGCTGTATTCTTGCCTATGGATCCTCGTAGTATGGATTCCGAGTGTTTCTTGTCATCGTGAGAATAGTGGCTCCTTCAGGAATTATTCTTCGAGGGCTTCTTGGTCTTTTGCTGAATGACCTTCTTGATTTGGGCCTTCGGAGTAGGGGAGTTTAGTGGTTGGTGCTTTGAGTAAGACGTTGTTTGGCGAATTTTGGCCTTCGGGATAGTGATTCCGAGGGCTTTGGGAGTGTTCAGCAAGGAAGTATTTTCGTATAGTGGTCCCTCTTGGCGCGGTGATGGATATCCGAGTCGCGTGGATCCATCAGGGTTTACTCTTTTTCCGATGCCACGTTGATATCTTATTTTATTCATCTTTGACTTTCCAAGGGACGCTTGGGTGTCCACTCGGGTGTCACGTCGTACCCTAGTAGGATATGCGAGTTCCGAGGGATTCTATTATCTCTTCGGATGCCACGTCATACCATAGTAAGGTATGTGACATACGAGAGGGTTTGTGACGATAGTATCATCCTTGGGATTAATCCCCAATTTAAGGGTTAATCTTTTGTTTAACCCATATAACCCCTTATTTATTTTCTAGTGTTAACACTAGCCCCCCCAAATTTCGATCGTTCTCGTAGAGACGAGTGAAATTTTATTTCGTGGCCTTAATAAGGTAAAAGGGGCTTTTTCTTTATTTTTTGGTAATTTTTCCGAGGGCTTAGGATTTTCTCCATTCTTTTTTATGATTTACGGGGGTACTATATGTATATAAATATATACTTGAAATACCATGAAATAAAATTACCGTTATGGTCTTGGGAAGCAGCGGTCCAGATGAAGAATCACTTTTATAACGGCTCTTTTTAGCCGTTGGATGTCTTAAATGACATTCACTCATCCGTGCGTTAATCTGCAGTAACGGCTAGCGCGTGGAACGACACGTCGCTTCCTGAGTGGAGACGTGGGGCGTGGGAGACGAGGCATGTTTTTAATGGCGGTCTATTTATAAATATACCCGTCCGTACCTTTTTTTCCCCCATTCTCTTCACAAAATCTTCAATCTTCAGGCTTCCAAATTTTTCTTAGTTCTTTAATTCTTCTCAAGCGGAAAAGAGCGACTTTTGTTCTTCTCATAGTTTTTTATTCACTTTTCTTTCCTTTCACCCAACTCGTAAAATCTTCTTTCCGCCCAAAAAATAGATGGCTTCCTCTGCCAACACGTCCTCTACTGCTGCTGCTCCCATTGATGCTCCTATCCCTGTTGCGACTATCGTTCCTCTCGTGGGACCTGCTGCCGCTACTCGCAAGAAGAGGGCTGCCGTCGCCGAAGGGAGTGGCGCCGCCGCCACGAAAAAGGCTAGGGTTTCGAAATCAAAGAAACCCCCTCTCCGTGACTTCTCCAAAATTGAGAATGTTCAATCCGTGGTTACTTATGAACAGGTCATGGATTTGTTTGAGGCTACGGGAACTGCGATGGCGAATGTGACCGTTCACATTCCTTCGGAGAATCAGAGGGCGTGTTACCCTCCTAAGGGTATGCTCACGGTGTATTTTGCGCAAGTGAATTACGGGTGGCGTGCGTTTATGCCCTCTTTTTTCTGCGAAGTCTTCAAGACTTGTGGAATCTGCCCGAGTCAGCTGGTTCCCAACGGCTATGCCGCCCTCTGTATCTACGTATTCTGGTGTATGGTCAAGGGGTACGAGTGCAATGTGGATCATTTCTT
This sequence comes from Linaria vulgaris, assembly GCA_948329865.1. Taxonomy (NCBI): domain Eukaryota; kingdom Viridiplantae; phylum Streptophyta; class Magnoliopsida; order Lamiales; family Plantaginaceae; genus Linaria; species Linaria vulgaris. The sequence continues at coordinate 114,707,571 of OX415250.1, read as the reverse complement.
GTCTATCTTCGATGTGGGAGTGTCACCTGGGGGATATCCCTTCTATCACGTTCACCACCGAGATCATTCGGCTAACTCTACGAAGAGGATTTTGGGTGCGACGATAAGTTCACACGGTGTTTGGAAGGACAAGTACTTTTATGTGAAGCCTGTACGAGGGAAATGGGATATGCCCTTCAAGTGGGGAGATGGTGTGACTCCGATTCACACCTTAGCTGAAGATATGGTGCTCTCTCCAGTGATTGCCCAGCACGCCCTAATGGAGTCAGAAGATTTCTTGTGGTTATTTGATAAGTCTGGACTTCACTTCGTGGTGGGTGCTAATGACAACGTGAAGAAACCGCTTTTCGTTACGAGCATGCTCATGCCAGCTTTCAGTAAGTTTTCCTCCTGTTGCTCGTATGCTCTTTTATTCCATATCTACTTTCTTCAAGCAGTTTTTCGTACTCTTCCATTACTCGTTCTAAGACATTTTGGGGTGGCGCAGAGGAGGTTCTGGCGAGGTACTATTTAGTACCTGGTTCCGAAGAAGTGGCTCCAAGTGGTCATAGTGGAGCTTCCGAGAAAGGAGATCACGAGGGGGCGGAAGCGCAGTCTGAGGAGGTAGGGATGGGCGCGGAGGCCGAGAATGTTTGTGAAAATATTCCGCCTCCTTCCGAGGAGGTTGGGGGAGTGCCTCTAGAGGCTGTCCCGTTACGACATGTAGCTCCCTCGTCCGTCCTGACTTGGAGATCTGCCTCCGAGTCAGACACTGGTAGTCTTCCGAGGGGCTCGCAAGGGGGGCAATCTCCGAGGGCTGAAGAAGAAGAGTCTTCGTCTCCAGATGTGGTTTTAGTCTCTTCTCGAGACCCCTCTCCCATTATTCCTGATCCTTCTTCTACTCGTCCTCGTAAGTTTCTCTCTTTTCTACTTATCTCCAACTTTTGTTATCATTATCTGACCATGTATTTGGCGCTTGTAGATGTCGATAAGGGCAAGGCCCCTATGTTTCCAGGTGCAGATTTATTCGCTCAACTACTCCATCCGGACTCGGAGAAGCCGTCCGAGGGGATCGGTCAAGGTCCTACGGATCTACTGAAGGATTTTGAAGCGAAGAAGGAAGTGTGGGATACTCTGTTCCGGGGAGAGGGTCCCTCGACCACTGCAAAAGTTCCGGAAGCGGTCACAACGGAAGCCGTGGCCACGACTCCTGCTATTGATATTCCTTCTCCTATAGGAGATCTCCCGAAGAGGGTTCCCCTGCGGAGGTCAGCTTCCGAGGGGGATTTTTCATCTCAAGTGCCCGAAAAGGAGCCTTCGACTGTAGGGGAGGCATACCACGAGATCCTCCATTTCTTTGGATCTTCTCTTGCTGCGCCCGCAGAAGGGTATCAATTTTTGCGGGCCAGCATGATCTGGATGGAAACAATCGTAAGTATTAGTCCTCTAGCCACTTTATTTTTAAATAATTTTCCTGTATTTTTCCTTATGTTTCTATTCCTGTCTTGCAGTCCAAGAAGACTCGGGAGGTCCTCACTGTAGTAGAGCAACGCCATTCGAGGGAGGTGGCTGAACTAGGATCTCTCCGAAAGCAGGTGACTTCTCTCCGGGCCCAACTCTATGAAGCCGAATCAATGAGAGATGTTTTCCGAACGAAGTTGGAGGCCAGCGACTTTGCTTGGAGGGAGGATCAGAGAGCCAAGGAAGTGATGCGGCCCACTTTGCAGAGGATGCAGTCGGCTTACGATAAGTTGGAGGCGTCCGAGGAGTCTGTCCGAGTCCAATTGACTCTTCTGGAGAAGGAGAAGAGGGAGTCCGAGGAGCTTCTCTGTGCTCGGGTGGAAGCTCTGGAGAAAGAGAAGTTGGGGTGGTTGGAGCGAGAGCAGAAGCTTCAATCTCGGATTAAGGAGTTGGTGGATTTGAAGATAGTCCAGGTGGTGCCCCAGGAGGAGGTGCAAGCTCGGATTGATGAGGCAGTTCGGTGCGCAGCAGCAGAGGCAGAGTGCCAATATGCTTCCTTGTCCGCTCGGGAATCCCTTGGGCATATGCTATGGGGATGGCTAGAGTGTGCCACTGTTGCCCGTGGAGTGATGCCCTCGGGGGCGAATTTCGGCGGCCTTTTTGATGTCAAGAAACTTGCCAAGCCGTCTCCCGAGCAGGTTCAGAGCATTCTTGAGATGTATGATGCGGTGATGACGCCCAGAGGTTCCCCTGCTCCTCTTCCAACTGCTTCCAAACTTGGTGCTACTGGCTCGAGTGGAGTTTTACCTCCACCCCCGCCCCCTCCGAGTACAGGGATTTAGGATAGGATTCCTTTTTTCTATTTTCTCTCTTTTTCCTTTTTATGCTTTTGTAAACTTTTCCGAGAGCTTCTCGGATTTATGAATGAACAATTTGTCCTATTCTTGTCTTATTTGTCCACTAGTATGAGATGTTAATAAACTATTAGCATGCTTACATATAGGACTTATTCTCTTTACTCTTCTTTAAAAAAGGTAAGCTAAAGACAAAATCCTTTATTGGCTGAAGTATATAGCTTAGCAGGACGTGTCAAATTATATGCATGCTTAAGAGTTATTCATCCTAATTAAGGACACTCATTAGCACGTGTCACACTCCTAGGAGCGGGTGGGACAGCTCCAGCTTCTTTCCATAGGATTAGCTTATCACATATAATATGCCAGCAATGGTATTTATACCCTTTATTAAAAGCTATTTTGCTTTAACAGATAAATCATTTTACTTCCTTCTTTTTTTTAAAAATTTACTTTCGCAAGACTTGGTTTTTGTTCTCGCAGTTGTACTCAATACTTTATCCTCGACTTTCGAATAAGAGTAAACGGAAAACTTACAATTAAAGATGATGCCACCACATCACAGGCATGGGGTCCACATCACCAGGTAGTTCTTCTCGGAATCGTGCCCGAGTTGGCCCTGGATCCCAGGTTTATAGCGCATCCTCGGAAAGTTCTTCTCTGGGGCAGCGGAATAGACTGGTTGAGAATCAAGTGACCATCAGAACTAGCTCATCTTCAAGGGTGGGGAGTAGGTCATCGTACACGGATTCTCGAAGGATGGACCATATAAGGGATGTGTTCTTGGGTAGAGAACCATATTCTCTTGCCGATGCGCGTTCTGTATTTAACTTAATACCTTTGAGCCCTTCAAGGTTGATAGGTCATGGACGAGTTGGTTCCGCCGTTAGCACTGTGTACGGAGAGTCTCTAGTAACTCTTTTTACGGAATTCAATCTGAATTTCAATGATTTTGATGTGATTGTGCCCTCCCCGGACCAGAGAGCATATGACCCTCCTCCTGGATTCCTAACTGTCTATTGTGATCAAATGCACTGTGGATTACGGGTGTTTTTTCATCCTTTTCTTCGATCGCTCTTCCAGTATTGGCAAATCTGCCCGAGCCAGTTAACACCCAACTCGTATCGCCTTTTAGTGGGATACGTTTTATGCTGCGAGCTTCTTAACCTTCCCTTGTCCCCGTATCGGGTAGGGGCGATTTTTATCCTTCGGCCTTGTTCGGATGGAGTTCCCCTTTTCAGCCTGGCCTATCGGGACGTCGAGAAAGACTTCACCGGTACATCCAGTCCTCGCACTCGTAGGGGGGACTGGAAGCGGAGGTTTTTCTTCGTCCGTTCGAAAGGTCATTCGGCCCGATCATGGAGAGTGCCTATCCGATGGGGCTTGGGATACGTTTCGCCCACCTCCGAGACGTTGGGGCGGGAGTGGGAGGAACTGAGTCATTCCGGGTTATTTTCTGGCTCGTACGATATTACCGGCCTGCTTGCGTGTCCTGAGGCTCTTATTCTGGCAGGTCTTCAAGAGGGAATAAGGAGAGAGAACTCGCCAATTCATCCTCTTCATGGCAATTTCTATTTTCGTAAGTCTGAAGATCTGTCGACTTCTCTCTTATCAATTTGTGTGCCCTCGGGATCATCATATACTCTATATTTGTCTTATAGGTGCTGAGATGGCGGCCTTTTCCATAGATCCATTTAAGGGTGTTTTTCTGGGGCGAGCTCTACATGGTATGCGACTGGCGTCAGAAGGCCTTTCCGATACCTTCGTGGCAGTTACGAGGGCTGACTCCTCCTCGGAGAGGCAGGAATCGGGGGGTTCGCCCGTGGCAGCCCCCCCAGTGAGCTTTGTAATCCCTCTCAGGGCAGAAAATCCGACTACAACACTTTCTCCGATAGACTATCCAGTGCCTCCCTTGGTGTCACAATCCTTCCCTCAGATTTCCGATATCGTGAATGTTATGGAAGGAGGTCCCGAGCGCGTACCTGTGTCACTGTCCGGGGGGAATCCTCCTCCCGTGGGCTCTTCTCCCGCGGGTGCGGACCCGGGGTTTTCTCCTCTCGGAGAGGTATCGGGGTTTTGCCGAAATTTTCTTAGCGGTCTACTAAATGTTACGGATTGTGAGCTCATGAGGACCCTTCCTTCCTCCCGTCTTCAGGATTTGGTTTGCAAAAACCTGTGTGAGGTAAATGCTCATTTTATTTGCAAATTTTGGTTACTTACCTTTTATTTCTCCGTTAGTGATTCCTTCGTCTCCATTCAGATTTATATGGTGCTGGATGCCATCGGATCTCAGGGGTGTTCCTCTTCAGATCCTGGCTTGGTTTACCGCCGTCGGGACGAGTTAGAACATGGTTTGTTGGAGGCTCAAACAGAGATTTCCCGCTTACAAGAAGAGCATGAAGCTGCTAAAGCGATTCACGATATGGTCCTTCAGATTGAGAGGGATAAGTCTTGGGAAGTGGAGCGCCAGTTGATGATAGAGAGGACCCGGGTAACGAGTTTTCAGGCGAGTTTGGAGGAGTTGAAGAGTCAACTTCGCCGCTCCGATGAGCAATTACTGCAAATGATTCAGGAACGGGATGCGGCAACTCGTCGGGTGCTGGAGATTACTCGCGCCCACGACGTCGCTCTAGTGGTAGCTCGAATTCGAGCTGTTTTGGATATCGCGGGTCCTTCAGCTCTTAGGGAGTCTTTACGAAAGGAGATGCGTGATCTGGTCCGCATCGGATATCGACTTGGTACGGATGCGGTTCAAATATTGCCAGAGTGCCCCAGGGACTTGGTCATTCCTGAGCTTAATCTTCATCCCATCTTTCCTGAAGATAGTCCCGTAACATCCGAGGGCGTGTTATTGGCAGACCCACTAACCTTATCCGAGGAGCAGCGTCGTCGCCTTATCCGAGAAGGGAAGCGTCCTTTACGAGAGGAGTAGTTTGTAGTAGGTAGTATTTAACTTGTAGTAGGTGGTCTTTTGGGGTCCGATGGCTGTTTATCTATAGTAGATGGCTCATCGGGGTTAGGTTGCTTATAATGATTTCCTGTGTAAGGCTATCATTTTTGTTTTGCAAACCTATGTACCCTATCGGATTCGAATATATCATAACCATCTATTTATGAACAAACAGTTTTATTTATGTAACAATGAAAATGTTACATTAAGCATAGTACTTTCTAAGGTTGAAGGAATTCCACGTATTGCGAAGAGTAGCACCTTCAGAGTTGGCAAGCAAATAAGTTGCGGGTCCGACAATTCCCGCTATCTTGTAAGGTCCTTCCCATCGGGGCTCAAGTTTGCCTACGTTTTTGGAGGCTCCGACCCGTTTTAGCACTAAATCACCCACTTGAAAAGTTCTAAGTTTTACCTTGGTGTTATAGTGTCGTGCCATCCGAGTTTTGTATTCCTCGGCCCGAATGGTGGCTCAGAGTCTTCTCTCTTCTAGGAGATCAAGGGCCAGAGCTAAATTAGCACTATTGGCCACTTCTTCATATTCTTTGACCCGCCAGCTCTCAATTGAGACTTCGGAGGGTACCACTGCTTCACAACCATAAGATAGGCTGAAAGGGGTTTCGCCTGTGGCTGTATTTTGTGTAGTCCGATAGGCCCATAATATGCCGGGTATTTCTTCAACCCATTTGGCTTTATGCCAGTCGAGTCGGGCCTTCATATTTTTCAGGAGAGTGCGATTGGTTCTCTCAACTTGTCCGTTGGCTTGAGGGTACCCTACCGAAGCAAAACGGTGCTTAATTTCCCAATGATCACACCACTTTTCTAATCCTTGGTCCGTGAATTGCAGACCGTTGTCACTTACTAGGCTCCGAGGGACCCCAAAACGGCACAGAATGTTTCTCCACAAGAAGTTAATAACCGCCCCTGCAGTTATTCGTGCTAAGGGCTCCGCCTCTACCCATTTGGTAAAGTAGTCTACTGCTACGAGTAAGAACTTCTTTTGACCAGCATCGGGAATGAGTGGACCGACTATGTCTATTCCCCATTTAGCGAAAGGACATGCGGTCAGACGGGGTTCCCAAGGAGCCGCTGGCTGATAAACCCGAGGGGCATAAGCTTGACACGACTTACACTTTTCCGCGTGGTTTTTGCAATCCTTGACCATCGTGGGCCAATAATAACCCTGTCGGATTATTCGTCCGACCATGCTTCCGCCACTGGTATGACTGCCACACACCCCTTCGTGAGTTTCCGCCATGACAAGGTGAGCCTCCTCTGCATTTAAACATCGGGCATGAGGGTAGGAGTACGTCCTTCGGAATAGTATTCCATCTTTGAGGAAATATCGGATGGTCTTCCTAGACATCATTCGTCGGACAGATTTGTCCTCGGAATATCCTTCAGGATCTTGTAGGTATGCTTTAATTGGTGTTATCCAGCTTATCGGAGGATTTGTCATGGTGACACTTACTTCTTCAGGTTCAGTCCTCTCTGATTCACTCATGTGTAGCAGAGTGATTTTCCGAGTACGAATGGTGGTCAATTGTGCAGCCATTTTGGACAAGGCATCGGCTTCCTGGTTATCCCCTCGGGGAATCTGCACTAACTGATACTCCTCGAACCATGCTTTGGCCCGATGGACTACTCGAAGATAGCTCTGCATCCTTTCTTCTTTGGCTTCATATGCACCCTGAACTTGCTGGACAATTAACTGAGAGTCGCTATGCAGGCGGACTTTTCGTATTCCGCCTTCCCGAGCGAGCCTCATTCCGACCAGGAGGGCTTCATATTCGGCGTCGTTATTGGATACGGGGTAATCAATTCTAACCGCAAAGTGTAGCGCCTCCTCTTCTGCTTCCGTGTTAATCAGGATTATCCCGGCTCCGCCATGCGTATTTACGGAGGAACCGTCCACGTAGACATACCAGAGAGGTTCTTTCCTTTCCACTCCGATTCCCGTAAGTTCCACTACAAAGTCTGCTAGCACCTGGGCCTTGATGGAAGGTCTCGGAGCATAGGAGATATCATACTCCGTTAGTTCGACGGCCCATTTTATCAGTCTCCCCGAGGTCTCGGGTTTATTGAGAATTGCCCGTAGAGGATGTTTGGTCAAGACAGTGATCGGGTGGGATAGAAAATACGGGCGTAATCTACGCGCCGTGGTAACCAAAGTGAGTACAAGTTTTTCTACTAGAGTATACCTGGTTTCCGCTCCGAGGAGAGTTTTGCTAACGTAGTAGACCGGATGATGCTCTCCCTCGTGCTCTTTGACCAATACCGCTCCAATAGCCTCCTCTCCTACGGATAGGTACACAAAAAGTTCTTCCTGGGGCGACGGTTTGACCAGCAAGGGTGGTCTTACCATATAGCTTTTTAATTCCTGGAGAGCTTCTTCACATCGTGAGGTCCACTGGAATTCTTTGATATTCCGAAGGATTTTAAAGAACGGGAGCCCTTTCTCTGCTGATTTGGAGACAAATCGACTGAGGGAGGCCATTCGCCCAGTCAGTTTCTGCACGTCCTTTATGGATTTCGGGGTTGGTAGCCCAATAATTGCTTCAGCTTTCTCGGGGTTAACTTCTATTCCCTTCTCAGTGACCATGAATCCCAAAAATTTGCCTCCTCGGATACCGAAGGAGCATTTCCGAGGGTTTACCTTCATCCCAAAGCGATCCATAATAGCAGGGTTTTTCGCAAGTCTTCGGGATGATCTTTCGCGGAACGACTTTTGACGACAGTGTCGTCTACATATACTTCTACGGTTTTTCCGATGAGTCCCGCAAACATGAGGTTCACCAATCGTTGGTATGTAGCTCCTGCGTTCTTAAGTCCGAAAGGCATGACTAGATAACAAAAGGTACCTGTATCCGTAATGAAGCTGGTTTTGTCCTGGTCCGGGAATGCCATCGGGATTTGATTGTATCCTTGGTCCCCGTCCAGAGTCGACAGGAGTGCACAGCCAGCGGTAGAGTCGACTAGTTGATCTATGCTTGGTAAGGGATAGCAATCCTTTGGGCAAGCCTCATTGAGATCGGTAAAGTCAACGCACATCCTCCATCTTCCTCCCGACTTGGGGACCAAGACCACATTGGTCAGCCATTCGGGATACACGACCTCTCGGATTTGTCGTAAACTGAGAAGTCGTTGAATTTCTGATCGGATAATCTTGTTGCGTTCGGGTCCCATTTTTCTCTTCTTTTGTTGAATGGGTTTGGCCCCCGGCTTCACATTAAGGAAGTGTTGGCGTACCTTATTGCTGATCCGTCCGGGGGGCCTCATTCCCATGCGAAAAGGTGACAAAATTCCTTTAAAACGGATATCAGTTGGGCCTCCAACTTAGGTTCCATATTAGTTCCCATTTTGATCGCCCTAGCGGAGTTTCCTTCCACAAGTTCTATCATCTTGAGTTCTTCAATAGGTTGGACTCGGGTTTCTTCTACTTTCCGTTTTTTGCCACTATCCGAGGAGTTTTCGTCCTCTTCGGGGAGTAGGGCATTCATTCGGCATTCTCTGGCCCTAACTTGATCACCCCGGACCTCTCCGATGCCTGCCAAGGTAGGAAATTTTACCTTAAGGTGGAGGGTAGAGGGGATCGCTTCGAATGACCGAATGGAGGGTCTTCCGCATATAGCGTTGTATGTCCTTGACGAGGCCTCTACCACCCAAAATTTGGTGGGTTCCGTTCTTCGTAGGGCTCCCTCTCCCCACGACATTGGCAGGGTCACGGTTCCGAGGGTATTACAGGCTTCGCCAGAGAAGCCTACTAGAGGGACTTCAGCCACCTCCAGTTGCTCCTTCTTCAATCCCATGGCTAGATAGGTTGGAAAAAACAAGACGTCCATAGAGCTGCCCGTATCTATAAGGATACGCTGGATCTCAAATCCATAGATAGTAGCTTCAATTACCAAAGGATCTTCGTGGGGGTAAACTACCCCTTTCAGGTCTTCGGGTCCGAAAGTGATATTTGGTAATCTGGCCCCTTGGGCGGAGCATACCGGGAGCCCTTGTCCCGCTCGTCGGGCTTCTTTGAGATATTTTGTCTTCTTACCCCGGGGTATTCTGGAAATATCTCCTCCCTCTATCATGTTGATCGTCCTCCCCGAGGAGGGGTTGACCTCGTACGTGTCGGGAGGGGGAGGTAGGTTCCGATACCCTGTGGTCCTTTCCCGTGATTGCCGCGGAGACACAGCGGTTCTCTCTCGGGGGGATCTTTGCCGCTTTCTGGTCTTTTCTTGAGACCTCCGCCGATGTTCCGCGGTTTGTTCTCGTGACTGCCGGCGGGGAGCATCCTCTTCCTCGTCAGGTCCTCCTCGGGACCTTTTCCACACATGCGCTTTGGGCTCTTCGGGATTGTTTCTTTTTAGGTAGTTATGCAGATATCCCGCCTCCAGAAGGCGAAGTATTTCTCTTCGCAGGGTGGTACACTCTTCGGTAGTGTGTCCATAACTTTTATGGAATTTACAGTACTTACCCGTATCCTTATCTTTGTTGGGAAATTTGGTGGGCCGGGGCCAGCGCACTTCTTCGTTGCCCCGCATCACGTTGAGTACTTCCACGGGAGCTAGGGTCATCGGAGGAAGGGGTACGGGTTTAAGGAATTTCTTGACTGTCTCCCCATCGTCCTTCCGAGGGGATGCTTTTCCATCCTTGCCCTTCTCTTTGGTTTTTATTTCCTTTTCCATCTGCTCGTGACGTTCATTGTCATCCTTCTCTATCCCCCTCTTTGTATGGTCGGCTTCTTCCATAAGAATATGAGTTTCAGCCTGTTGCATAAGTTCATTCATGTCAGTGACATGATTCCCCATCAGGTATCGGAAGAATTCTCCCGCTCGGAGCCCTTGTGTCAGAATATCGGCTATAATGGTTGGGCTGACGTTCGGAACATCCAGCGCTTCATCCGTGAAGCGTTTTATATATTCCCGAAGGGATTCATCCTTTCGTTGCTTAATAGTAAAAAGATGAGTGGCCGATTTGGGATACCTACGATTACAGGCGAAGTGGCGTATAAACAGGTGAGCCAATCGATCAAAGTTGGCCACTGAATTGGGAGGGAGATGGGTAAACCAAGATTGGGCTCGTCCTCCGAGGGTAACAGGGAACACTCGGCACAGGACATAGTCCGGGGCAGATGATAAATCCATTCCTGCCAAATATTGGTGTATATGATCTTGCGGATCCCTCCCATCGGCTTCTCCTGTATATAATGGTACATTAATAGGCCGCATTCCTGAAGGAATCGGAGCGGAAGCTATTTCAGGAATGAAGGGAGATGTCTTAAACGTCAGATCTTCCTTGGGCCCTACGGTCCTCTTGAGATCTCCTACTTACTTTCGTAGATCTTCAAGGACTCCCCATAAGGTTGGTTCTCCGTTGGTAGTGATAATAGGGGGGGTCGATATACGGGGAGAGACCTCTCTTCCCTCTGGATTATCCTCGGAGTTTCCAGATGATCATAACGCCTGGGAGTCCTCCGAGGAGCCTCTCGATACCACGAGATTGGAGTAGGGCATTGTGCCCTTCTTGCATAAACTTCGCCTTGTTCCGAGGGGTAATCTCCTTGGTGCGGAGATCCTGGGATAGTTTCCAGGGGAGACTCGAATTCTCGTTGATTAACTCGAGCGGTGGCTTCCACTAGTCTTTCATAAACAGATCGAGGAACATTGATGAAGTCCCTTTGGTCGGAACGGCGATTCGCTACAGTTTCCTCCGAATTGTCCGAATGGGGCAAGTGGATTTCCCTGTAGAACGAATTTTCCATGGTTGGTTTGCTTTCTTTGAACATGCTCGAGGACAACTTCTATGACGTTCCCACAGACGGCGCCATTTTGTTAACAGGTTTGGAATAATACCTGATTAACTGATTTATTTAGAAGTTCGGAACGCCGTTATCCGTGGTTCAAAGAAAGTAAATGACGATTTGGGGAAAATTACGAAAATATCCTTCCTTTATTCACTGAACTTCTTACTCCGAGGAGCACAAATGTGATCTTTTTCTTTTTTAAGTGAGTTCTCCTCCATGTTTTCTCCTCCCTCTTCCCTTATATAGGTATGGGAGGGTGTTTATGTCACTATGAATGTGCTGCATGTGTTACAAGTGTAATGCTGCATGTGTTACAAGTGTCTTTCCAAAAGATAAGGTATATCTTGTTGACAAGGCGCTGACTAGGCTGATCCTCATCTTGTCCGAGGGCTACGGGGAGTTCCGAGGGGTTATTTCTTCTGTTTTCTTCCCTTTGATAGACGAAATCTTCTGTTTTCTTTTCTTCGAGGGGCTGAATTTCATGAGGAGGTCCACTAGTTGAAGTGAAGTGGGTGTCCGAGAAGTTTTATGTTCCGGGGACGGCTATTTCTTCATTGACTTCTTTAGTAAGATATTCCGAGGGGCAGATTTGTCTCTCTAGGCTTGTAAGGCGGGCTCCGAGAGCATCAATATATATGTAAGGCTGTATTCTTGCCTATGGATCCTCGTAGTATGGATTCCGAGTGTTTCTTGTCATCGTGAGAATAGTGGCTCCTTCAGGAATTATTCTTCGAGGGCTTCTTGGTCTTTTGCTGAATGACCTTCTTGATTTGGGCCTTCGGAGTAGGGGAGTTTAGTGGTTGGTGCTTTGAGTAAGACGTTGTTTGGCGAATTTTGGCCTTCGGGATAGTGATTCCGAGGGCTTTGGGAGTGTTCAGCAAGGAAGTATTTTCGTATAGTGGTCCCTCTTGGCGCGGTGATGGATATCCGAGTCGCGTGGATCCATCAGGGTTTACTCTTTTTCCGATGCCACGTTGATATCTTATTTTTATTCATCTTTGACTTTCCAAGGGACGCTTGGGTGTCCACTCGGGTGTCACGTCGTACCCTAGTAGGATATGCGAGTTCCGAGGGATTTTATTATCTCTTCGGATGCCACGTCATACCATAGTAAGGTATGTGACATACGAGAGGGTTTGTGACGATAGTATCATCCTTGGGATTAATCCCCAATTTAAGGGTTAATCTTTTGTTTAACCCATATAACCCCTTATTTATTTTCTAGTGTTAACAAATAGAAAAAGAAAAGTATAATTATAAAATAATGAGACCTGAATCGTGCCCTTGATAAAGGAATTTTTATTTTTTATTTCATTTTATATTTGGTGGAGTTTATATTTAAATATTTAACCCATTAAATATTAAAAGTTTATAAAAAAGACCCATAATAATTTCGATACGCCTAAAAAAACGTATCGAATACGTATCGAGATTTTTTTTTAATTTCAAAATTAAAGAATACGCCACGTGGCGTATCGGATACGTCAGAACTTGTATCGGTATCTGTATCGGTATCGATATGTATCGGGTACTGCATAGCCGTCTTGGTATCGGTATCGGTGCATCACAGCCTTCAACTTATCATCAAATGGTGAAGTTCTCAACTTCTAGCGGCACTGGAGAGGTCATAGCAGATCATATCGAAGGGTGGAAATGCTACGTAACTTCACTCAGGACTGGGCCACAACAAGAAGAAGCAGCGGCAAGGGTATTGCCTCCAAGACATATGGAGCATATTGATTAAAGATTCTGTTTTGATTTACCAATATTTCAGAATTTGAATATTTTGAACAAGTTTTTATTCGTTCTCTCTGCTATAACACGCATGAGAGACAAGAATGTATGAACTTAAAACAGGTACCCCAAGTCATGAATCTGGAGGACAGCACTGGAAGTCATGCAAATGAGTGTGATCAAAGCTCAGTTCTATTTACATAAGCTAATTAGAATTATGAAAAGAAGATTATGTCCGATTATTTAATTTGCGTGAGTTTATCTACTTTGCATAACGTAATCGATGCAGGTCGGAGACGTCAGGAGAACGGAAACTCTGCCCCAAAGTGGCACGAGATACCGAAAATCCCAGAAGAAGTTACAGGGACGGATACTCTGTCCCAAAGTGGCACGAGATACCGAAAATCCCCGAAGAAGTTATAGGGACGGATACTCTGTCCCAAAGTGGCACGAGATACCGAAAATCCCAGAAGAAGTTATAGGGACGGATACTCTGTCCCAAAGTGGCACGAGATACCGAAAATCCCTAAGGAAGTCAAGAAAACGGAAACTCTGCCCCAAAGTGGCACGAGATACCGGAAGAAGTCAAAGATGAGATAAGAAATGGAAACTCAACCCAAAAGTAACATGAGTTATCGAATGTGGCCAAGGGCGAGAAATAAGAAGGAGCTTAGTGACAATGCTCCAAAGGTAATGAATAGACCCTACATATGAAATGGTGAGCGTTATAAATTTTATGTTTCAGAAAACATAACCAAACTCTCAAAAAGATTAACAATGATAAAACAAAAATATTAAGAGGAAAGAAAAATATTGTGTTCAAAACGACGAATTTAATATCCTCTCTTAATATTATAACAATTTTCAATGAACGATAAGAAATCATCGAGTTGTCAAAATAAAGTAAAGGACTGAGATAGGAAATTGAAATAAAAGACAACAGTTATTATCCCAAAAATTAAGCAACGGATATTAAATTGTTTCAAGCACATTAGAGCGGTGCAGCGCCCCACACAAATTACATTACGAATGAAAATTGTTTATAAACGAAGAAATAATAAACAGCCTGAGCAACGGTCAGTCTTATTCTTCATCTTCTGATGAGGGATATGGTTCAGGCATTTCTCGCGGCGGTGATAACCCTCTAAGAACGAGATCTTCCCTATCCAGCAGAGGGGCAAACTCATCAGGTTCTGTAGCTTCAGAAGTTTGACGAGGTGGACGTTTCTTCAAATTTGGCCCCAGGGACAGGTCTAACCATTCTGGTTGAAATTTGCCACGAACATAGGTTGTAGCATAGAACTGATGCACCGTAAGAGCTTGAGCATTTCGAGCCACATGATCATCTCGACGAGTGCACAACTCTTGAAACGTATTGCCCCGGAGGAACCTTTCAGCAATTTCCAATGTTTGCTAGGGAGAAACCTTTTAAAGGGGTCAAAAAAGATATCAATGAGATTAATCATAAGAGAATAGGTGCCAAATTGTAAGAATAATATATCTTACATCTTTTAGGCCTCGAATATAGCCATTTAAGTCAGCATTATGGGCTTCCTCCTTGGCTGCAGCAACCTCTTTCTTCAGCGCAGAAATTTGCTGATTGAGATCTTCTTCGAGTTTTTTAGCTTCTTCTCGAGCATCCTTGGCCATTTGCAAAGCTTTTTCCTTGGCGTCCAGGCAGCTTGAAGTACAGAGTTATCAGCGTTACTGGCGGTCTCCTTGAAATCCATTAAGGCTGAGGCCATGACATCCACGAAACCGCCCGCCTGACAACAAACGAACGGTTAGATAAAAATTTACAAAGCAAAGTTACAGAAAATGTAAGTCAAATAAGAAATCATTACCGCTGACAGCAGATGCAGTGTATTTCGCTCCAGCCTTTTCCTCTCTTCGTCAGAAATTGGAAGAGGGACGGACAAACCAGGCAATAATGCCTTCAAATGCTCGATGGCTTCGGCCTCCGAGAGTTGGTATCCAGCGGCTCGAGCTCGAGGACCCTGGCTAGGTCCGGCCATGTGACTTGGGTCAGATGCACCGGCAGGAGGGTTAGAGGCACTTGGCCTGTTCGTCTGGCCAATCGTAGCAGCAACCCCTGCGGTTTGCGAAGGATTTTGCGGCATTCTTCGTCTTTTACGTTGAACGAGATTGCCGGCATCCTCGCCAGTCTCAGTTGCCCTGCTTTCCGATTCTTCGCCACCGCCTGGAATTCCCTCAGGATTATTCCCCAGTAAGTCCTCGAAAGGATCAACTGGCGGAACACCAGCAGCAGCAGCAGCAGTAGCAGTTGAGGGTTCAGAAACCTTTTTCTTACCCTTACTCTTTCTCTTCCGAGGAGGAGGAATTTCACGCACAGTCTCGGTCTGGGAACTTTCCATATCCGCAGCAATAACCCGGTTCATCCTTGTATGTCGACTCATGAAGAATTTTTCTGCAACGAAGACAAACCGTTAGAATGCATAATAAACATAAACAAGAATTTCAGAAAGATCAGATATATACCAAGGGTCATTTTTCCCTTGTATTTCACTGGAGACAACCCAGCCAAAGAAAGGACTCGATTTTCAACGAGTTTTTTAACATCAAATTGATGTTCTCTAACTAAAGTGGGAATAAACTCGCAATTCCACAGGGTTATGGCAACTCCACTGGGAATTGTTACCCTTGTACCAGTGAACCAGTCCCGGCGGTATCCCAAGAACTCGTTTTCATAACTCTCCTTAATGAAGAAATATCTTCTTTTCCAATCCTTTCTGTACACGGTTGCCCCACCGTTCAAAAACTTTCAGTTAGTTTGAGCCTTTACATGGTAGAAACCTTCTTCGCGTCTCGCAATCTCGAATAACGCGTAGAATTCATTAGGACTGTGTAGCTGGCCCAAAGCCTTCATTACTATGATGAAACCAATCATGCTCCCGTAAGAATTTGGCGTAAGTTGAGCAGGAACGACATTTATCTTCCGCAGAAGCCATCTCAGCTCATAAGGAATTGGAAAACGCAAACCGTTCAAAAGCTGTCCGACAAACACAGTAATGTGACCGGGTGGTGGAGTATGCATTCGATCGTTTGGGCCAGGAATGACGATTTTATACTTGTCAGGAATATTAAATTTCTCGCGCAATCCCTTACGATTATGCTGGAGACGAGACACGTATTGATCATAGGTCATTACAGGGACCTCGATATGATCGTCAAATTCCCTATTTATGTAATCTACATCTTCCTCACCCTCGCTCGGAGCACGATTATCTCTATAGGGCGAAGTCTCATCGCTATTGACTTCAGTCGTTGGATTCAACTCTGAAGCAGGATTGTTATCCGCGGGGGAATCAACTGTTATTCTATCTATTAAATCATAGAGATCTCCATCGCCTGTGGTCGAGGTTGCGGGTGCATTTGAAGGATTCTCTTTGTTAATCGAACTGGAGCTAGAGCCTGAACTCGAATCACTCCCGGAATGGGTTTCAATGCTCACCATCTTTGACGAAAGTTAACTGAAATATATTTAAAAACGAGACTGACTAAGGACGCATACGTCACTACACACTCTCGTACATCACTCATATATATACAGTATTGAACGTGTTAAAAACTAAACGACTAGGCACAATAAAAAACAAAAAAAAAAATTACCTTAAGTATATTCTCGGTAAAAGATAGTCTTGCTTGGTTGCTTATATCCTACACAAAGTAAACAGCAAATCAAAAACACGCAACGATAGGCTCAAAACAAGGATGAGCGAAAATTTTAACGCATCGAATGTTTACAATTCGATGTTGATCGTATCGAATCACTTGTCGTTCGATGCGAGTCGCGTCGAATGACGCAAATTCGATGCGTCTCACCTGAAGAGCAGAGTCTGTTGACAGAATAATGATCGCGCCAATGCAGCACCCCCCTTATATAGGGGACGGGAGGCCCATTAGGCCCAGCTACGCTGACGCATCGAATAACCGCATCGAATAGCTAGAATTCGATGCGTGCTATTTCACGCATCGAATGGCTCACAATTCGATGCGTCAAAAAATTATCTTACTATTACAAGAACTATGAACTGATCCGATTTTACTATGATTAGAAATATCCCAAATCAGTACAAATATATTTTTAAAAGTTTGGAAGACGATCTCTAAATTGACATCGTCTCCCAAACTGCGGGGTGCGGGGACTATATGATGGGTGTAATTTAGGATTGGCCCAATATAACATTATTGGGCCGGCCCATAAGCGCATCGAATAGAGAGAATTCGATGCGCGCATCGAATCAGCAGTATAGTCCTTCCTCGTTGGGCCGGCCCAACAGCGCATCGAATACACCTGATTCGATGCGCGTATCGAACAACGATGATTCGATGCGCCTTTCCATATTGGAATGTGGGCTCCACGGGACGGGTTCTATAAATAGCCTGTCCCCTTGTGTTCAGAGGACTTTTCGAGATCTGGATCAACTCAGCACAATAAGCATCGAATACACTCCATTCGACACGAGGCATATCGAATTAACCCAAATTCGACACGTTCAGAATACCACATTTCCATTTGACACGTCAGTACGCATCGAATTCGACATCTGCAAGACATATCGAATTCGATACCTCCAGATTGAATCTCACCCCGTGATAACCAGTCAGCATCGAACTGCCCCTCATTCGACACGATAGCATCGAATACTGTAAATTCGATACGCTTTATTTATTCTGTAATTTAATTATTCTATCTAGAAAGCTTGTATTTAGTGTTCCGGACCAAGCTAGTCCGATAATAATATTGGATAGCATTGTTTGATCTCATTTTGTATTATTTATTGTGTTCTATTACCGTGACGAAATAAGACCAAAACAACTTCCCAGAATTTTTCATTGTATTTTGAATTTTTTATGAGTCATACGGACTTATAGTTGTTATATTAGGCGTAATCCTAATAATAATAGTTAACCTACCTAATGTATCCTAATATTGATTAATCGTATAATAATTGTATGTAAACTGCACATGAGCTGGATCGTGATTCACTGTACTTGAAGAAGTACGTTTTGCTCCACAAATCAATGTGCTCTTCAAGTTTTATTTTATTTTTACATAAATTGGGAGATTTATTTATTTCATGCAAAAAACAAACATATAAATTTACGTAATACCAACTTGAATGCGTTGTTTAGATCACTGTAACAACCTCACATAAAAATTTATTGCCTTGCTAATTGCTGTTCATTATAAATATTCACTAGTGATTACTGTTTAGGATGAGGAAAAATGGTCTTTGACTTAGCACGTCAACGGCTCTCCCACTCGTGTATGGGGTTGATATATAAATGAAATTGCAATCAATTTGCAACAAATAAAACATCAACGTGGGACCCACTCGTTGTAGAAAATATATTTGGTTTTTTAGGGTAGAAAACATCAACAAACAAATGTTTTGGGAGGTCTCACTTTCACCAATTTATAGGGGTTTGCTTATTGATCGAGAATGATTATCGAAAATGAAATACGTTGCAGCTTTCCAGCATGGTGGAATATGGTTATAGACTAGAACGATATTAGCTTATACAGCACATATCATGGCATTAAATTTTTTTAGATTTTCTATGTTTGTTATGGTCCCAAAAAGTTGGTACATGGGAAAAATGCATTGGTTCCGTAATCTTGTATTTGTAACGACGAGGAATCTAGTGGCAACGTAAACTACAAGAATAATAATAATAATAATTGGGACAAAATTAGTAACAAAATAAATAAACAAACTTCTAACGGACTCTTTCTAATGTTTCTAAAATATGTGGAGCACAAATTTCAAGATTTTGGCATATCCCAGAACCCTGGGGTAAAATTTTCTTTTGTAAGAGACCATGTTGCAAAGTAACCTACACTTAAATGTGAAACATAAACTTATCGATTGAATCTTAGTTGACATATTCAGGAGTTTTGATGGTCGTAGATAAGTCTTGACATGTCTCGTGGGCTACATTAGAATTGCACAACTAGGGGGGTTTGTGTCTCTATGTTATTGTAACATTGCGCACGACTTCTGGGCATGCATCAGTGTGATAGTAAGATGGTGCAACCACTAGAGTCTAGACGTTCATCAATGTCAAACAGCGCAGAAGACATTACTTGCATTTCCTGTGTTATAATTCTATGATGACGTGATCATGTAACACGTGTATATTTGAGAGATCAACAATGGTCGTGTACTGCAGACATAGTCAAATTTATAGAAAGCTCGATGCTGCTCGATTATAAGCCTCAAATTCCATCAGATGATCAGTAGAATCCAATTATCTACCCTGACTTTGTATCTGCTATGGCTTCCAAGGGTAAGAGAAGAAAATCTTCTTTACACAGGTTATGCATCATACCTTGCAGATAATAAAGCTATACATTTATTGGTTGTTTGTGACTTGATACAACTGGGTAAACCAAAAATGTTACTACAAAAAACTATATGCATCTTCAAGGTTTTACTAAAATGTGACTACAAAAAACTATATACTAAAACTAACAGCATTTCATTATGCAAGGCCATTTTATTCATTAAGATCCAAAGAAATGTCAATTATAAAAATGATAAAAATGGAAATAATGTAATGATACTTAAGGAAACTCAATAACATGATTTCACCTCACTCGTAGATTCGATGAAACACTGAATAACTAAATCAACAGCGGCACATGCTATAAAAGACAGAAACATAAACTGCAGATACTTGATGCTCAATTGAACCTTTCATAGTCTGTAATCAATGTCACAGCAAAATAATATAAAACCACGAAGATTTCCCTACGAAAACCCCCACTGTCCCGGACTGAATATATATCTGAAAATTATATAACTGGTCACCTAAAAGAAGGATAAAAACGAGACGAATTTTACTGTACCAGATACAATGAGCATCATCACTGTCCTCTAAGAAATGAACTTATCTATCTTCAACGATCTTTTAGAGCCAGGTGGCCTGAAGTTCTCTAGCCGCAGATTTGAGCTTGAACGGATTTCGTTCAATACAGAATCACCCTTCTCTGATTTGATAATATCCAAGACACTTCCAAGGACTTCTGCCGCAAGCCCACATTCTACGAGCTGTCCTTGCTCTTCTCCACCTTCATATATCAAACGCCCAATTTCGGAAAGTGAAACAACGCTCTCCTCTATAACTTTAGCGAAAACACGGCCAAGGTACTCTGCTGCTTTAGGCGCATCATTGACAGCATCCTCCAAGACAGCAAGAACAGATTCGAACCTGCCCGAGCGAGAACATAAACAAAAAAATCACGTGAGATAAAATATAAAATACAATTAAGAGGATACTTCCATCATCATAAGTTGGAAAATGCTTACCCTTTGATGAGTTGATATTCACTTATTATGCCATCTCGAGGTTTTGCAAGGTTGATAAGAAGCTTTGTCAAAAGATCTCTCTCCATGTCTTTCCTTTCAAAAGAGTCAGAAATCCAGATAGAGATCATCAATGGATGAAAGGCTGGGGCATTCAAGTCCTTGATGCACAAAGCAACTTCTTTCTCATCTCTTGCACTGAAAAAAAAGTAATAGAGAGACTTAGATGAGGATATTCATTGTCTATCTAACCAAAGTACGCAAAACGAACAAAGGAGGCATCAAGGTATTCATTCCCCTTTTTATCCAAAAAAAAAAAAAAAACAAGGTATTCCCCTGTCATTCCTCTCTCTAAATGACAGACAAAAATCCTTGTTCTGAACCCCAAAACAATTTTTATGTTGATCACCATCTACTGCATCTTACAGGATCCTAAAACATATTAATTAAACAAGATTATTTGGCATAGGATAGTGGACCTCTATGTTAGTCAAATCAAGTTGACATGCTAAGTAAATGAATGGTAGCTCAACGAAGGTAGCGCACAGCATCCTCAGGTTGGCGAACGTTCGTGAGCGTGTAGGGAAAGAAAGATCTCCATCCCATAAGGTTCAGCACGGGCCACTGAGTTTACAGGGATCTATAATCTAGAATATAAGAGAAGACTATCCAGAACAAACAGAGAGTTCAATTATGATCTAATCTAAATTTCAAACATGGACTTCTAAACTCATAATATCTCCATCTACGGGAACATGAATTCCATTTTTGGCAGCATAGTGACTATCCAACAAAATAAACAATTTTCACAGAGTGGCATGCAATTTGCGGTTGCATATATTTTGCTTTTTTAAAACTCACTTTGCTCACTATGACACTCATGGACAAATCTTGTTTCTGAATAATGAAGATCTCTATATACCTGTATGATTATGACCTTGTAGTAATAATGTCATTGGCGGCAAAAGCACAAATACAGAACTCACGTACTCAGGAGACAAAGTGGAAAACTTGGAACAACCAATGGAATGCACAGATATTCCTGAAGTACTCTTGTAATAACTAACTACATAGCTCACTTCATCTTCTTTGATATAAATCCACTACAGAAGAAAGATTTGTACCCCCTTTTCAATAATGATTCCTTTCATGTTTGGCTGATGACTCATCTAAATAACACTTAGACAAACTATCATCTCAATATAGGCCAAGTAGCACGTTCCTACGAATGACCCTAAGTGTAGATGCATAGCTGAGTTTGTTCACAACTTTGGTTCATGTATTTGATCATTAAATCATAGGTCTTGCTAAGAACGACCAGCTTAATCATTATATTATGGATTAAATCATTATATCTAATTTCATGGATCCGAGTTGATTCAGAGTTTCTTCACTCCAGCTATATTAAAGCATCAATTCGTTAAGCTTGACATCAGAGGCAAAAGAGATTTGAGATAATCTCTTCATTTATGCATGCAATAAGCAAGAAATTGGAGTTGGTTCTGCAAATAATTATTTATATTTTAGTTCTTATCAGGCAGTACTTGAGTGAGTAAAAGATGTCTTCACAGCATCATTATTGCTGATGAACTTGTCAACCATGAGCTTATTGAGTCGGACCGTTATGCAAAACAAGAATAAAGTCAAAACACAAATCATACCTGTAGTATTCTTTAATTGTAGCCATCGACTTGTCTCGTAAATGCTCTTCTGACATCACCTTTTCTGAAGAAACATTTTGCATACTAGTTGGGGGACCACCTCGAGCAGGAGGAGAAGTGAGCAAAGATCTATCAAAGCCGCGATCTGTATTTCTAGCCTCTCTATTACCATAGGGAATACTTTGCTCCTGGGGATGAGATTGTTCATAATTGGATGGAGCAGCAAACCTGTCTGGCATATATCTTGGCATGAGATCTTCCCTCTGGCCATAAGCTGACCGTTCTGGCATAGGATTGAATCCGTTAGGACCAGATCCCATCCTTCTTACATCTCCAGGACCCGGCATCTCACCTGAAGAAGTATTAGGTGCAGATGGCTGTCCTCTGAAAGCCATTCCCCTGGCAAGACCACCCTGAGGCCCGAGAGTTATAGAATCATCACCCATGGGTCTTTGGGGAAGAGGAACAGACATGGTCCTGTTCTCAAAGGCGGCACGTCTCTCATCAATTCGAGCATCCTGAGAACCATGGCCGCGCATCTGAGGGGAGACAGCACGATAACCGCCAAACTGAGAAGTTGGAGAAGGTAGCATATTAGGAGCTCGAGGAGCATACTCCATAGGTGGGGCTCTCCTCATAGAACCACCCATGCTGGGAGCACGAGCAAGCCTGCTTGCTTGTGCCTGTCGTTCTTGGGCAGCATCTCTATGCACATCCTCAATCTTTTTCGGGCCTTCGACTTTCCTCCTTTGCTGCCACTTGTTCTTCCTCAGATCTATGGTGTCTTTTAGCATAAATCTGACTCTGGAAGACAATTTCATATTATTTGACAACTGTAACATGAAATTAAAATATGCATCCATGTGCTCCTTTGCTTTTGGGTGATCAATCATCTCCCCTATTGTGCTCATTAATTTGCATAGAGCTTCAATATTCTCCTCATCGGGATTCTGATACTGACCCAACAACTTGTTTATGCACTCATGCATTATTCTCTCAGTCAACATTCTCTTTTTGTACAGTTCTCCAATTAGTCTAATGTTACCTAACATACGTCTTCGGGTTTGGAGTCTCTTCTCCTCTCTCTCTTCTGCTGTCTGATTACTTTCACCTTCGGCCTCTGCTTTTTTTGCCTCTTCCTCCTCTCTTTCTCCCCTCTCAAATTCTTCCTGACATTTATTAAGGAGTAATCTCTTAAAAGTGATTCTTTCATTGTCCACACTCAGATCAGGTAAATCTGC
The DNA here is from genome assembly GCA_948329865.1 of Linaria vulgaris. Taxonomy (NCBI): domain Eukaryota; kingdom Viridiplantae; phylum Streptophyta; class Magnoliopsida; order Lamiales; family Plantaginaceae; genus Linaria; species Linaria vulgaris. The sequence continues at coordinate 114,684,560 of OX415250.1, read as the reverse complement.
GGCGAGGTGATAGCAGAAATTGGCATACATCTCACAGAAGGTTGGCTCCATCAGAGCTTTATCAAATATCTGAGCAATCACCCCGGAAAGTGTAATAACATTGTCAATGTTGACCTGTTTAACTTGCTGAAACAGTTTTTCAAAATTCTGGGGGGTGAGTTTATTCAAAATACCCTTAAGCTGCCTCTGCTTTGCTTGCTCCTCGTCAGTAACCTTACCAATTTCATACTTCTTTTCGGCTTTGTGCATCACCGGCATTGGTGCCTGAGGATATGGCATTAAACCCTTCTGAAAGCCAGTTCCTCGATTCCACCTATCAGATTCAGAATTATTTCTTTGTACGCCTCCCGGAGGTCCAAGAGTTTGCATCGGCCCATAAAGGATTCCCCCGGCATACTGGAGTGGAGTCTGAGCCCGAGGATTCCTTAGAACACCATAATTACCTCCCTGGCCAGGTCGAAACCCAACATTACCAGCATAGCCCATATCTGCTCGCATATCACCTCGCCCAGACACAAGAGGCCCAGGAAACTTATTCCATTTGTCCTCATCTTCCAGGCCATTTCCACGACGATCTCTAGAATGTGGCCTATCATTATTACGTCCAGGACTAGGGTATGGCTCACGTGAGACACTGATGCCAGAGACCATCAATGCATCTGCTATGTCGGACGAAATTTCAAATCCCTCAGGAAGATCCATGCATTGCTCCAAAAATTTGAGAAGAAAATCTCTTGAGTACCTTTTCGTCATTAATCCATCGCCATCTCCATCAATACCCTGTTTGTCATCATTTGAAGTTTTTAAGTGAGGAGTAGTTATTTCAGCCGCATCTTCCCAATCATCTGGCTCCGATTTACTCTGGTCCGGCTTGTCATTTGGTACAGCATTCTCTTGTGGTAAATCCATAGGTGTTTGCTTTGAGATAACGGTAGAGTTTTCTTTTCCCTCTGATGACATTAGAGTTTCCTTCTTCTCCTCTGGACCCTTGTATGCATTATAAAGATCGGAACTTGTGCCAGCTGCTTCTGCTTTTCTGTATAACTCCTTTTTTTTCTTCTTCCCTCTAGGGGCAGCAGTTTTTGAAACATTTGCATCCGAAAAGACTTTCTCGCTTGCCGAAGAAGAAGAATCTACATCTCCACTATTATTAGAAATATCTTCATTTTCAGGTTTCAGAGAACCCTCGAGAGGAGAGGAAACTACAGCGGCGGAAGACTCTTGGCCAACCACACTATTAGGCTCACTTAAAGCGTTTGAATTAGAATGTTTATCTTCGCCTGCAGATGAACTATTTGCAGGCGTAGAGCTCTCATTATTTCCACCGCCTGCTGTAGGAGTGACTACAATTACATCATCAGAGCGACGATCTGATGATTCTTCCAACTTTTGATCTGTCCCCGATAACCCAGTAGCAGAGCTGGCTATTCCCTGTTGGTTTGATTTTTCCTCACTTTTAACAGTGGCTTCTGGAGATTCTAAAGAAAGAGACCCCAATGATTTTTCAAGATTTTGGGTATCAGGTTTTGAACTCTCATCTAACAAAGGCTCTTCATGTTCCTTCGGTATGAGTTTTGCACCTTTTGTGCCCAAACTTTTAGTAACACCACCTATCTTTCCTTCCGCGTCACTTTTGCTTGTCATATTGGAGGCTTCAGACGAAGTGAAAGTAGTTGATGAAGGTTCCTTAGAATTGTCAGGTACTAAACTAGTACTAGATAAAGTAGATTTTGCTTCCACGGATTCACTTTTTGGAAATTGAGAAGGCAAATTTGAAAGAGACGCCGATTGCCTCGCAACCTGAGATGATGGTATAGCATGTTATTATCATAAGCCACAGTAACTTGTTAAAAGAGGGTGTCGCTTAGTAAACAAGCCATAATATACCTGATCTACCTGTCCTCTATCGCCTAGTTTCTTCTGCTCATCTTTAGTGGAATCCGGCACAATTAGCACATCCTGTTTTTCCTTAGCGTTGATGTTTGATTCTGATACAGAATTTATAGGAGCTGAAGTAAAATTCGAAGTTTTTGGAACATTATTCTCCACCTTTATAGGAATTGATGATGCAGCAAGTGAAGATGGTGTTCCTAACCCAGGCTTCGACTGTGGCAAAGAGCTAATTGATGAAGGCTGGATCTCCTTTTGTGAATCTTTGCCATGTAAACTTGAAGGTCCCAAGGCCTCTGTCTTTCCACCAGATAGTGAACTTGTGGCTGTCAGTTGGTCCTTCTCCTGATGAGAACCTACAGCTGGTCTCACTGTCACCTGCAGAAAATAAAGCAGCGATGCTATATAAGCATTCTGACACATACTCGCTGACAGCACATATAATGCTTATAATATGATTTCCACTTAAATAGCACAATCTTAGAAAAAGAAAAAAACAGTCTATACACAACTGAATAACCTGGTTATAGAGTCTTGGTGGCTGAGAAGTTACGTGAGCACTATTAAGAGGAACAGAACTCGCAGGAGGAAAGTAATTAGGATAAAAGTTCATTGGATGGTTAGGGGGGAATGAGGGAATAGGCTGTGATTGAGGTGGTGCATTAGGACGGGATCTTGGACCAGGTGAGCCATCAAGCCTCAACTCTTCATGAGTTTCGGGATGAGTGATCTTCACAGCTTTGCGAGAGCCGCTGTATTTTCCAGTCTGCTGAGGGGAAAACTGTGGAGCCATGTTCATTCCCATATTGCCCATCTGAGGAGGTAGCTGAGCCCCCATTTGTGGCGAAAAGCTCAAGCTTTGTCCCTGATGTATCATTCCTTGAGACTGCATAGGGTGTGGCTGAAGGCCAGAGACAAACATCGGCGGCTGAACAGGCGAATTTCCTATTGGTATTGGAATCGGTATTGGCATCTGTAATGGTGCTCCCGACATGGCTTGAGACTGAATCTGGGGATTGGGTCCACCAAATTGAACGGGGACCTGCATCTGATGGAATGGCAGTTGCATGTGCATACTGGGGATAGGATACGCAGAAGGTTTTTGCGTTTGAGATACAGGTGGTGAAGCTGAAAGTTGTGCTTCTCTCTTAGATTTGGGTGGCGGCTGAGCTTCACTAATATTAGGTTGCTCGGGAATTCCTGCGTCCTTCCGCGGTTGCTGCTTGGGAATTGATGGAATTGGCATTGCAGGAGCAACCCTTGAAGATTCATTACGAGCCTGACCACCATAAGTGTCATAAGTCAAACAATCTATAACTTCGAATTCCAAAAAAAAAACGAAGATTGAAGTCGAATACCATTCTTAAAAGACGAGTAAATAGGTATCTAGCCAAAAACTTAGGACATTATTACATGACACATTCGAGTGTTAGGAGAGGAAAACATTCTTCACTTTGGATTCCAAAACCAGAGCAAAATGGATTATGTTAATCCTTCAAATTATCTTACCAGGCACTGCTCTCCAAAGCATCCAATACATGCATATACTTCAGGATTAAATTACTTTTTAAGCTTATTTGAACAGGCATTGCAGTACATGGCATACAATCCATGTCATATGCTTAGTGCATTACAAAGACCAAAAAAAGAAACTCTTGGATGAAAACAACTTCCCTAAATACTATATGAAAGAGACAAACAAACCTGGTCTCTTTTTTGCTCATCCAGATTTGGAGGTGCAGAACTTGTTCGAGGGGGTATCTACAAATAAATTAGAATTAAGAGCAACCTTTTACACTAAGGGACCAGAATATTGAAGACAAAATGTAAAAAAAAGTAAAGCACAGGATAATGCTATGCTTTCAGCACATTGTGCAATTGTGACGCACCTGCATTCCGTTCATAAAACCAGGACTTATGGAGCCAAATTGCAGAGGAAATGACTTTGATGCATCTCCTGGAGCTAAGGAAAAATAATGACGTCGATATTAGCAATTGAAACAACGTACGTAGGAAAGGCAACAAAATACGAGCAAACAATGTTAAAACAATTTTAGCTGTAAAAAACTGTACAGGGTCGCCGCTATGTCATACCTTTTGCAGGTGTAGTAGGCGCCTTGGACTCCGAACTACCTGTAGAAACATTAGATGTTTGTGTTGGAGCACTAACACCAGAAGATGGAGCTCTGGGAACAGCTCGGGTAGTTTTCTGGGCCACATTCTCTGTCGGCTGAACAGTTGAGGAGTTACTAGTAACTGGTGCATCGGGCACCCCTTGAACAAGATACATTCAAACACTATCAGAAAACCAAAGCCTGAATAGTGAATACTAAACGAGAATAAAATTCACTTCAGCATGTTAATAGTTTTTTTTTCCGGTAAGACTGACTAAAGCGATAAACACCTAGTGTAAACTGAATCTTCTCGAACAAAACCATGTAATTTGTCTATAACCAAATGCGCAATCACCCTTCACCAACCCACCCCAGCTCACCATAAGGAAAAAATCAATCAAAACACATACTCTGAGTTGGCTGCTGCTGATGAGCACCATTCTGTACAGCTGCCGGTGGTACTGAACCACTAGAGTCTGAGCTCACACTAGGGCTTCTCGCGACCGGCTGCCCTCCTTGTGCATTGTTGTTAGATTTCTTAGTATAACTGCACCTCACAGAAAAAAAAAAAAATTAATTCACGACACGCAACCCATCATCAATGCTACACCACACACACAGAGACACACACACAAACCCTAGTTTCAAATAATACGCGAATTACAAACGCACACGGGGTCCAAACTTTGCCACCAATCAATCAATCCATACGCGACACGTGCACGTCGAACAACGCTCCAGTCCCCGAATTAAATAAAACAGAACAAAAATCCAAGCTTTTGGTAAATAGGGGGGAATATACCTGCGATTCGACGGATTGGAAGGGGCGAATGAGGCGCCGCCACCGCCTTTATTGGGTGCACCGCCTCCGCCGGAGAACTGACGCTGCTGATTGGAGCTACCGGATCGGCCGGTTTTTCGATACTGTGCTGACTCGCTCCTCTCACCCCTTGATTGATTATGGGACATAAATCCAAACCTTTGAAACAACTACAAAAACGCTTATCCTTAATAATTTAGAGTACCCTACAAAGATCCAAAAAAAAAAAATCAATAAAAATTACAGTCACGCATTCACTTTCAAACAGAATCTAAAACCTAATCAATGAACAGAAATTAAATTGTGGATGTGAATTTTACCTAAAATGGAGAGAGTGCAAAATTAGGGTTTCTACTGGACCATGACAAAACGATGCCGTAACAGAGGGAGAAAAGAAGGGTGGGAGGAAGAAGAAGAAGAAAGAAAAAGAAAAATAATAGTAAGTAGTAGTAGTGCGTGCTGTGTGTTTGTGGTTTTGTTTTAATATATGCAAAAATATATTATTTTGTGAATTTATATTTTGAGATTTTTAGTGATTAAATACTATTATTAACTATAGAGATTTGGGTGCTTGGTATTTTTATTTATAATTTTATTGAAACAAACAATCCCCCTCCTATGAGGTGGTCAAAAAGGAAGGAGTATTTATAGGAGATGTGATGTGAAAAAATTTATGTGTGTTGTGACTCTACGAATTTCTCGTTTTATTTGTTTCTATTGAAATAATTTTGTGTTCAATGTATGTGATATTTCATTTATACACTCATTTTTTATAATTACGGTGGTTGGTAGATTTGCAATAAAATATAATCGAATTCGCGATTTACAAATATATTCGTTGTTAAATTACATTCTTTATTTACGGTTGTTGTTATATTATGTGTAATGTACAATCTCATTCGGGATTTATAAATGTATTCAGTGCTATATTGCCTTAATAATTTGCCGTTGCCGTTATATTGTATGTAAAACGTAATATGATTCGCTTAATACATGCGTTGTCGTTGACTATTTTATTTTTTTTACTATTATTGATGATTGCACGTAAAATATAATAATTGTATATTTTGCAACCTTCTTGCGCATTATTTTATTCGATTGTTGGTAATGTGTTTTTTATTCGATTATAAATGAAATTAATATAATATTTTGGGGTTCAAGTAAGAATATAATATAACCGTAGCCTTTTCTTTTAAACATAAATAAAAGTTTTAACATTATTGTTATCAGATCTCTTGATTACTTGATATACTATATTATGTGTAATGTGCTATTAAGCAACGTCTAACGAAACTGCATGTACACGTTATGAGAACAGATTCATGAAATAAAAAATATTAAAAAAAAAACTCATCAATATAAAATAGGCGGAAAATTTGTACTTTCAATAACATGAACAGAGAACCATGGGACATGGATGGATCATCTCGATGTTGAAGTTCACAATTCAAGACAACCAAGACTATGGACTAAACGCGACTTATGTCAATAACATGAACTACGAAGATTACAAACTTTTTTTTACGTAACAAGTATTTTGCTATCATAGAAAAGTGTATAACTTGTGTATAGAATTACAATGTGATAGTACTATACACTCTTATGAATTTTGTTAAAATCAATGTTTAGTTTATAGGGGTGCATGCTCTTCTATATCCTTTCTTCTATAAACTATGTTTTTAGCACGAATCATCGTCGGATAGTTTCCATATAAACGTCGCATCTTAGATGAGTTAAGAGTTGTGACTCCAGCTTATGTTATTCATAATAGTTCAATCATATAACGAGGGGTTTCATTTTGCTGTATGCATATATGCATGTCTGTATAATAAATTAAGTATATTCTCCATTGAACTTTAAGCACGAATAATATGCCAATTATGTTTTAATCTGAATTTCTCTTTGTCATTATCAGAAAAATCATCTATGCCTTTCGGGAGAATCCGACTATCAACTAACGCACTGATGCTTATGAAAGCAAGTGCAGCGCTAACAAAAGTATCTAATTGTGTGAAAAGATAAATAACACACAAAAAAAAAAGATAAAATCTGGATTATATTTATTTACAGAAGATGATCTCAAGTGCAATCTAAAAGAGACTCATAGATTTCAAACATCAGACGATTTTACAGACAGTTCACCGTACGATGACGAATGGACAATGATGATATCATCATTAAAATTAAACATTAATAAATCAATATATTACACACACTTACCTTCCACCCCAACCAAACCCCACCCCAAATACAAACTCTGTGATTGGGTAAAAAGCGTTTTTATATATATAAATATATAAATCAATCATAAGAAAAATGGCTTTGTATACACGTCAAAGGGCTGGCAAGCAGTCAGCTGAGGCTCCTGTTTATAGCAACAACAACAACAACAAATGAAGAGATCAGAAATTCAATTATACGTCATGTTTAGTCCAGTTAAAAAATGATCTCCAATTATTTCATGAATTGCAGAAACACCTATTGGAATTTATAGAAAATTTCACACGTAGGCTCCCCAGGTTTCGAAGGTTACAAAACAGTCCCTGAAGAGCCTTATATGCTTTCATGTTTTCATATTTAGGAATTGATAAGAGTTTTATGTGCAATTGTTCAAATCTTGTCAGAGTTCTCTGGAATGAAAACATGGGACGTAGACGTAAACTATTCCTTAAACATACCACAGGGAGTTGATTAAAAGGCTGTTTAACGTGAGAATTCAATAAAACTCTCATGTAAAACGCACATTTCTGCATGCTGTCTTTGAGTTCGGTAAATGAATTTAGGATATGTATAGTTGAATGTGCTTTCGATGCATGATGAGCAAGTAAACAGAACAAAGGATGTTATGCACTCTACGCAAGGCTCGGTCTGATCTCTTTTACTGTTTGCGTAGTTACAGAGACACGTCTAAAGTTTCGAAACATGTAAAACAAGGGGGTCTAACTGTAATATTTTACGATGTTCTGGGGATCATTCAACCACCAACAGAGTCTAATTCTAATGTGTCTTTTCAAATTTCAAGCGGTGAACATGAAACTATTCAAACAGTAAGAGCTGTTTATTAAATTAGATCACCGACCCTCAGGGTGTGTAAATGTAATTACCCCTTATTTCTAGGAGCGAAAGAAGGTACCTGTCTGAGTACACCAGTCCCTGCACTGCCTCCTGTTACGAGCATAGTTAGAAGAGATGTCATACTGCCCCCAAGGTCAGGACCTGAACTTCCCACGCCACGAATTGCCGTACGCATTGCACTGAGTACACTCCCATATGTTGCCCCGTGACCGCGCTCGATGGCTTGAATGAAACAGAAAGTCATTGCACCAGTAGAAGTGACTTTTGATAGAGCCTGCATTAGAAATATATCAGCTTAAAATGCGTTTCTGCATCGTGATTGAGACAAAAAGTTATGTTCTTTTTTAGAACTTTTCTAAACTTACAGATGTATCAGCAGAGGTTTGATCATCGTCACAGCCGCTGAAGGAAATGACTTCACCGCCATTTGATCCTTTGAACACACCTGATCGAGGACGATGGTCCTCCCACACATACTGTCCACTCCTGTTTGTAGAACGATCACAATGATGAGGTTATGACCAACAGAATAGTTCAGCAAATGGTCTATGACAAGGAAACCCATACAAAAAAGTACAAGAAACTAATGTTTCCTGAACTATTTTGGTATAGTAATAATGTATGATAAAGTTCTATCTTCAAAGAATTCAAGAAATCGTATAAATATACATATTACTGCAAAAACACAAGTGACATCAGAACAGTGATTGGCTTCTTCCCCCCTCTGTTGTAATTTTCTGTGTTGAGATGACAGCAAATTTAGTTAAAAATTATAGGGTTGTAACGAACCTGTAATGTTTAGTAATAGCAAAACTCATCCTTTTAGTAGAAGTACCAAACAGAAAATCAAAAGGAGAGACATGGTAACCATTCTAAACAGTTAGTCTTATTATTTCAATATCGGTTACGTAGGTGCTAATTGATTACAAAATCAGGACAGTGATTGGCTTCTTCCCCCCTCTGTTGTAATTTTCCGTGTTGAGATGACAGCAAATTTATTTAATAATTATAGGGTTGTAAGGAACCTGTAATGTTTAGTAATAGCAAAACTCATCCTTTTAGTAGAAGTACCAAACAGAAAATCAAAAGGAGAGACATGGTAAACATTTTAAACAGTTGTCCTATTATTTCAATATTGTTATATAGGTGCTAATTGATTACAAAATGTGCCATAATTCTGGTCTTGGGCTCTCTTTTGAGAAAAATCGTTACCTGCTTCTACCAAAATGATTATGTAAATCTTCAAAATAAGTAAGAACGTGAAATCAAGTCTACCTGTTCATTCGGCAAAGAAATGGCAAATCTAGTACTGTTCCACTATGACAAGCATCTATGAAGGCGTGAAGCCTGACACCTGCAGGAAGAGGCCTGACAATAGATGCATTGATTTCATCATCTTGTATCATACCCTGCGTTTCAAAGTCAAGCGGACACAGGGTTTCATCATATCCGTCGACTTCATCTCCATTGTAGTCCCTTTGTCTCGAACCATGACCAGAATAATGAAAAACTAATGAATCTCCGGGTTGACATCCTTGTACAAGCCAAAATAAAGCCATCCGCATGTTATGCTTAGTTGGAATTCGGTAAGGATCAGTTTCTTCTTCTGCAATTGAATTCGCCAAGAGTAAGTCATCAAATACAGAAGAAATACTACACTATCATAACATGGTGCACTGTATGCAACTTCTCAAATGAAATAGAAGTTACGAGAAAGAGGAAAAGAATAACATTTCAAAACTGAAGGGCAATGGTTGCAACCAAAGAATTTAAAACTGAGATTCAATGTTAATCTTTTAGAATTTATTCCAAGTAAAAAAGGGTTACTCAAAAGAGTACACAACTTTCAGGACAAACATTGACGTCGGCAGAAAGCCACCAGCTTTTCCAAGACTCAACCAATGTTTGAGCAGCAAGCATTAAATTGTTAATCTTTCCAAAAATATATCAACCACAAATTCAGAGCTTCCAAAATCTTGTGACAGCGTACGACAAAGTTTTGACGTGAGCTCCCAAATCTCATGACACAGTAAGACATGGCAGCCAATGTATCTAAGCTAGTAACCAAATGTTTCTCGTTTGATAACCAAAATATCAGATTCTTCTACCATATTTACGATCTTCTTCACTGCTAGACTTTTTAGACAAACGGTTACCTCTATGCATTCGATATATAGAAGTTGCTATATTTCTAACTGGAAAGTAGTTTTGCATGGTTGGATTTGCTCATCAGTAAGCCAACAAAGCCTATCAGAAATGCACACTAAAATTCCACAAGGAATAACATAAGAATCCAAATACGAAATTCGATATAATAAGTCATATGATGGATGAATGAGTGCAGCAGCAGTCAAGCTACTACACCTCTCCAATTGCCCATGAACTACTGAAATCCAAATATAACAAATCGAATCGAAAGGCAACCACAAACCTCTAGCTTTTAAAGAGCTTCATAAACACCTAATTACCTAAACCAACACATTTTTTTTCAACTCAAATTAGTTTCCTTTTCACCAACAAATACCATAATCAAAATAACAACACAGTTAAAACAAACAAAAACGAATCTTTTTACCGGTTAACATGAGAATCGAGGCTTCCGGGAAGCGAAACTTATTAATCAAGAGATATTTCATGCACTTGGCGTCATTAATGCACCCTTTCAGCTCGTGCCGCGAGAATCTGTACGATATGCCGACGATCACAGCCTTCTTCCGGCCGTGCGCGTTCGGTGGAGCTCCCGGCGGCGCGTGGTTGAAAGGAGACGGAGGAGAAGGGGCAGGCGCGTGGCCTGGGGACGGATGCGCGTGGTTCGACGGCGGGGGGCTGCGCGGATCGCCTAATTGAGTGACGGCTTGGCAGATTGCGCATCGGATTGATCTAGCGCCAGGTGGCAGCTGCAGCGCCGTGCGGCAGTTGGAGCAATTGACCAGCATGTTATGGTTATACATGGCGGTGGTGGTGGTGCCACGGCGAAATTCGGGGGTGGTGCCGCGAGGGTAGAACCGGAATTGGGAGAAAATATTTTGTTGCTTTGGGGAAAGTCAAAATTATTTGTTGAAAATTACGATGTGGGTTTTTTTTTTCTTTCTGTAAAGTATATAATAAATTAATAATGGTGGAGTGCAAGAAAAATTTCATGAGATTATGGCACGCGAAGCTATTTTTATCTTAAAATATAGGAAGTTTCTTAGAAGATATTAGGAAAAAACTTAAGTGAACCAGGTCCATATCCAACTTATGGACCTTGTGGTTCACATTTAATCTGACTATTTTAGAAAAAGAAAAAAGAAAAAAGGAAAAAGGAAAGTAGAAACACTTAACCCATCACCCAAACTCCAGTTAAGTTAAAGTCTATTAAAAAAATAAAAAAGTAAGAACAACTTTCCATTCTTCTCTTCCCGCTACTCTGCTGGGCAAATAAAAATTATAATTTAGGTTTTTCTATTTCTGCTACTGTAATGGGGGGAAAACGTGTATCAGCTGCAAATTGAACCAAATTGTTCCAAATAATCTTTCCGTAATCGAACTCATCAACGTAAGGTTCCAACTTTACGATTCAACGTTCGCATGTAGTCATTTTTTGTGTATGTTTCCTTTTCACGGCCGAGCGTCTTATTTTTCCTTTTACTTTCTGCAATTGTCACTCTTCTTCTTTCTTAGTTGTTGCTCTCTGTGATCTTGAATCCTCATTAGTTTGTTTTTATGCATTTTAGCAAGTTTACTATTGCAATATATTTTGAGAGTCAAATGTTCGATGAAATGCCGCAATGAAGTTTCCTGTAATCCGCTATTAAAGCTACTGGATTTTACCGCATTTTTCTGTTCTTTAATTCAACATTAGCTTATTGTGATGTTAATTCTAGTGAATCTTCATAAGGTTACTGAACCATTACCTTCCATGTATTAATATTTTGTAGTGTTTTTAAAATTGATTTCATTTGTATGAAGTTCTTGAATCCAATTATTTGTGGCTGTTAGAAAATCACGTTGGTTTACAGATCTAAAAAGATGATTAGGCGTTTAGGAATGAGCATCACGCTTGTTAGCAGCCCTCTAAAAAGATGGTTAGGCATTTACATTGGTCACTCATGAATCATGATTCATAATCTTTGAATCATGGAAGAAGCAAAAAAGCCTAATGTGTATTTGTGATCTTTAACAGATGGAAAAATTTGTCCAGCGTTTCTTAAGTTGTTGGTGATTTGTTTCTTTCCTCGGGTAATTGTTGGAATTCAGATTTGATTAAACTTAGCTCTTGATAAAGTCATGGGCTCATGGCTGATGCTATTCTCAAAATATTTATTTATGCGATGTGCAGAATGCTTGGCCCGTGAGATTGCTCTTAAAGTTGCTGATCTGATCACTCTTTTGCCAAGAAGAATAAAATCGTGTCTTGACTTTGTAGCAGCTTTGGTTCAAATGTCTGGAGGCCACCAAGGTTTGGATTCCTTTATAGTCAACGCAGACACTTCTTTCGGAAATGGAAAAACGGCAGCGGTTGGTCTATTCGAGACCACAACGGAACAAAATCTTAATAACCCAGTGGTTGTAACATGGAAATTCTCCTTTTGAATAAATCTATTAGTCAAGTTTTCTTTTATTTATTTTTGTTTGAGGTATGTACTGTGTAGTCAAACTTTCATATGTTCATTTGGAAGAGCAAAAATCAGTAAACATCTCTGTTAATCAGTTTTATTACCAGCTTTCTTTTATGCTCAACCTGTTTACAAAACATGAAGCATAGATACAAAAACTAAAATAGATTAAGTCAAATATCACTAAAATACATATTACAATTTCCTGCTCAGTGTACATATATACCTGCAAATGTTTTTTTGTTCTGTTTTTCTTAGCATTGCAGTACATTCAAAAATTAAAATGACAGAAAATATGTAACACTAATAAAGTAATCAGTCTACAAAACAAGCCAGGAAGTTACATAAAAAGTCTTATAACATTTCCAAAGTTGAATTTAGGAACAAATGGCACCAAGGAACTACTCAAAAGATGGAAACAACAATGCATCTGGCCAACTTGTTATACTCCTTGATGATCTCAAATAATGTCTTTCACTAGGTAAAGCCAACGCATGATTATGTTCCTTAACAAAAAATTTGGCCTTCCACAATCCATTCTTTTCCTTCTCAAAACTAATCTTGGCCCCACATTCAGTCCTTGTATCCATTCTGTTTTGCTCAATTGTAACCTTTTCAGTCTTAACGCCTGCACAAGAGCAAAAATACCACTTTATTTTTGGTTCTTTTGTACCTGTAAAATAATATTGCTTCCCCTTCCGAATACTAAATCCTGCGGCAAAACCATATTGATTGTATGCTACATAACATTCTTCCAAATCCTTGTAACTCTCATTTAGCAATTTATACTCAATTTCGCCCACAGAATTATTAATGGGAACATTTTCATTTTCAAGGACATCACTTGATTCACCCATTGTTGCTTCGGGTCTTCCCAATTGCAAACAAGTAGCTTCATCCAACTTGTAGACACATTAATTTTGTGTCTAATTAAATTAAATGATGGTAACTCTTAAGATGCAAGAAATACAAAATATATTTTATTTAGTCTTAATATTTTGAGGGATTAAAATAAATATATTAATTAAATATTAAGACAATGAAATATTTGCTCATCAAATCTCAAGACATGGAAAGTCTTCTCCTCCAAGTCTCAATCTTCAAGAGATGGAAAGAATTCTCCACCAAGTCTCAACACAAGGAAATAATTCCCCACCAAGTCTCAATCTTCAAGAGATGGAAAGAAGATTATCTTAGATCAAGTCTTCCATATCAAGGAATTGTAGACGCGATCACAACCGTTCATCTCATCAGGAGATTCTGATTGAGATTCACTCCACAACTATAAATAGAGGTGGTCTTGAAGAAGAAAAAAAAGACACACAAATATTCACAAGTTGAAGAGGGAAAAGCTCCAAGTTTTTCGCTCCACCAAGTTCATCAATCTTCAAGGCGTTCTTCGCGGGATTCAAGGCGTTCTTCGCGAAAACCTCCATTTGATCCGGCGCCAAGCTCCAAGTCCATCAAATAACCATTTTTCAAGATCGCACTTCTGCCGAGGAAGATCGAGCTTCAACAAATCAACAAATTCAAGTCAAGTTCATACCGTTCTCCGACAATCTTCAAGCAAGAAAGTCCGTTTGATTCGAGAACAAGCTGCAAGGCCCTCGACAAACTGTTATTGAAGATCAAGTCCCTTTCAAAGAATATCAAAGTCCACATATCCGAAGAACTGAAGACGAAGATCATATCGTTCTTCAACAATCTTCAAACCAAATTCAAAGTCAAAAGCCCGTTCGATCCGAGATCAAGCTGCCAAGCCCTCGCATCAACGTTTGTCAAGCATCCAAGGATTTTGAAGATCAAGATTCTTCAAAGAAGATTGACGTTCAACAAGTTCAATAAATCAAGACGAAGATCAAATTGTTCGTCGCGAAGATCAAGTCAAATTGTTAATTCAAAATCAAGCTCAAAAGCCCTTGGATTAACGTTCAACTTAAACCACGTGGAAGCGATCAAAGTCAATTCCGTCGTCAAGTCAACCAAGTTTCATAATTAGAAAAGAATCAGAGGATTACTAGAGATTGTAACCCCATATTCATTTGAATAAATAAAAATTATTTGTACTTAATTTTTCTTGTCTTTTATTTTAAAGACTTAGAATTTTTAACGCTACAAATTTTGGCACGCCCGGTGGGACTACCTCTACCTCTCATCTCTTTTCTAGAAAGTCTACAAGTTTGAAGTCACAAGAAGTCAACGTTGCTCAACAATGGACAAGTCAATGGGGGCAACAAGCGGAGGCTCTTCTCAATCGATGATGAAAGCTACACTCGCATCGGGGGCAAGACACGAAGCTAAGGAAAATAGTCAAGCATCTTCAATGGAGGAGCGAGTTGCTGCGCTGGCGAGAGCTATTGAGAGCTTCACAATACAAGTGCATAGACGTGAAGAGCGCTTGAATTGTCTTCTCCAAAAGCTAGAGATCCAAAAAGGAAATCACAACATTGAAGAATTCATTGACAAAGTCAAAGTTCAAGGATGCATCAAACCTTCAAGCGACGTAATCGAAGTTGCAACTCATCCCAATGAACAGGAAGATGTAAAAAGTGACGGTCAAGGCATGACATATGTAAAGGCTATTCATGGAGTTGAAGCTCAAGAATTCGATGGAGTCCAAGTCACTTCTCTTTTTCAAAAGTCAAATTTCTCAAGGAAGGAAGAGCAAGGCATCATGGCGCACACAAAGCCTTCTGAAGAAATCATTCAAGATGCGGAAGTTGGAGAATACTCTAAGTCCTCAAGCCAGCAAATTCAAGTTTCCTCGCAAGGCCTTGTCTCTGCCAATCAATTGAAGAAGTTCATCAAGGAAGTTGCAAAGGAACATGTAGCCCAACACAAGACTTTCAAACCTTACATGAAGCCTTATACTCAAAGGATAGAGAAATTGCAAATGCCTCAAAGTTATCAACCTCCAAAGTTTCAAAGATTCGATGGAAAAGGAGACCCAAGACAACATGTTGCTCACTTTGTCGAAACATGCAGTAGCGCCGGAACTGATGGAGATCTTCTAGTCAAGCAATTTGTTCGATCCTTAGAAGACGTCGCTTTTGATTGGTATATTAATCTTGAGCCAAACTCCATTGACAACTGGAAAGATCTACAAAGTGCATTCTTCAATCGCTTTTATAGCACTCGACGCACTGTGAGCATGATAGAGCTTGCGAATTCACGTCAACAAGAAGATGAGCCAGTGATTGAGTACGTCAATAGATAGAGAAATCTATCCTTAAGCTGCAAAGAGAAATTGTCTGAAACTTCAGCCATAGAGATTTGCATCCAAGGGATGGATTGGGGTCTTGCATACATACTTCAATGAATCAAACCAAGAACCTTTGAAGAGTTGGCGACGCGTGCGCATGACATTGAAACAAGCATGAACTCTACTAAAGAAGAAAGCTCGACTCACGTCCTTGATACTGAAGGTGATGATACAGATGACACCGACGATGAAGAGGGCGCAACATCAAATTTCATTACAGCCAATATGCTCCTCGATACGAGCTTAAACTATCTGAAATATTCAATCTAATTATCAAGCATGCTCCTTGATACGAGCTTAAACTATCTCAAATCCTCAAATTAAGTGCCAAAATATATGCTCCTTGATACGAGCTTAAACTATCTCAAATCCTCAAATTAAGTGCCAAAATATATGCTCCTCGATACGAGCTTAAACTATCTGAAATATTCAATCTAATTATCAAGCGTGCTCCTTGATACGAGCTTAAACTATATGAAACCTTCAAATTAATTATCAAGCATGCTCCTTGATACGAGCTTAAACTATCTCAAATCCTCAAATTAAGTGCTAAAATATATGCTTCTTGATACGAGCTTAAACTATCTCAAATCCTCAAAATAAGTGCCAAAATATATGCTCCTTGATACGAGCCTAAACCATCTCAAATCATCAAATTAAGTGCCAAAATATATACTCCTTGATAAGAGTATAAACTATCAACATACTCCTTGATAAGAGTATAAACTACCAACATTCTCCTTAACACGAGTATAAACTATTTGCACTTTGAAGTCAAAGAAAATTCTTGGAAACCAAGTTTTAAAGCAAAAAAGTCGAAGTCCTCAAGTCTCCTAGATACGAGCCAAAAGGTCTACAAATCCTTCAAATCTCCAAGTCTCCTAGACACGAGTCAAAAGGTCTACAAATCCTTCAAATCTCCAAGTCTCCTAGACACGAGTCAAAAGGTCTACAAATCCTTCAAATCTCCAAGTCTCCTAGACACGAGTCAAAAGGTCTACAAATCCTTCAAATCTCCAAGTCTCCTAGACACGAGTCAAAAGGTCTACAAATCCTTCAAATCTCCAAGTCTCCTAGACACGAGCCAAAAGGTCTACAAATCCTTCAAATTTCCAAGTCTCCTAGATACGAGCCAAAAGGTCTACAAATCCTTCAAGCCAAAGCCTCCTAGATATGAGATAAAACTATCTACAAATGTCCAAATCAAATGCTCCGTGGCGCACGAGCTTAAACTGCACGTTACTCCTGGCCCGCATGAGTAGAAATTGTGTACGACACCCCCTTCAAATCAATCTTAATTTCTTTTGAACTACGTCATGACTTGATTCCTTCATTGGATAGGTAGGCAGCTAGAAGTTCATTCTTAGCCCAGTCATATCATGCTCATGCAACATTCAAGTTAATGGATCTAATGATGAAGCTCACAAATGTTCTAAACTCATGAAGTGGATTATGGTGGTTGAATTGAAGCACGAGAACAAGAAAAAGAAAGATGTCGAGACTTATCCACTCACTGATGCGTTTCAACACAAATCGTGAACAAGTCTCGAGGGGGCAATTTGTAGACACATTAATTTTGTGTCTAATTAAATTAAATGATGGTAACTCTTAAGATGCAAGAAATACAAAATATATTTTATTTAGTCTTAATATTTCGAGGGATTAAAATAAATATATTAATTAAATCTTAAGACAAGGAAATATTTGCTCATCAAATCTCAAGACATGGAAAGTCTTCTCCTCCAAGTCTCAATCTTCAAGAGATGGAAAGAATTCTCCACCAAATCTCAACACAAGGAAATAATTCCCCACCAAGTCTCAATCTTCAAGAGATGGAAAGAAGATTATCTTAGATCAAGTCTTCCATATCAAGGAATTGTAGACGCGATCACAACCGTTCATCTCATCAGGAGATTCTGATTGAGATTCACTCCACAACTATAAATAGAGGTGGTCTTGAAGAAGAAAAAAAAGACACACAAATATTCACAAGTTGAAGAGGGAAAAGCACCAAGTTTTTCGATCCACCAAGTTCATCAATCTTCAAGGCGTTCTTCGCGGGATTCAAGGCGTTCTTCGTGAAAACCTCCATTTGATCCGGCGCCAAGCTCCAAGTCCATCAAATAACCGTTTTTGAAGATCGCACTTCTGCCGAGGAAGATCGAGCTTCAACAAATTCAACAAATTCAAGTCAAGTTCATACCGTTCTCCGACAATCTTCAAGCAAGAAAGTCCGTTTGATTCGAGAACAAGCTGCAGGGCCCTCGACAAACTGTTATTGAAGATCAAGTCCCTTTCAAAGAATATCAAAGTCCACATATTCGAAGAACTGAAGACGAAGATCATATCGTTCTTCAACAATCTTCAAACCAAATTCAAAGTCAAAAGCCCGTTCGATCCGAGATCAAGCTGCCAAGCCCTCGCATCAACGTTTGTCAAGCATCCAAGGATTTTGAAGATCAAGATTCTTCAAAAAAGATTGACGTTCAACAAGTTCAATAAATCAAGACGAAGATCAAATTGTTCGTCGCGAAGATCAAGTCAATTTGTTAATTCAAGATCAAGCTCAAAAGCCATTGGATTAACGTTCAACTTAAACCACGTGGAAGCGATCAAAGTCAATTCCGTCGTCAAGTCAACCAAGTTTCATAATTAGAAAAGAATCAGAGGATTACTAGAGATTGTAACCCCATATTCATTTGAATAAATAAAAATTATTTGTACTTAATTTTTCTTGTCTTTTATTTTAAAGACTTAGAATTTTTAACGCTACACAACTCTAAAACTGTTTTCTAACAGAGAGAAATTAGAAGTAAATTAGAATGATAAACAACAAAATTAGAAAGATAAACATAATTTAAACAACACAAATTCGTCCATGAATTTAACTCAAAAATCTACATTTTATAAGAAACTAAGCTTGTAATATCTTATTTAGGAAAACATTAAAAAAAAACTCTTCTTAAACCTCATTGCAAAGAGTAGCCTGTATCTATTTATTTTAATTTTTATTTTACTTTTCGTCGTTTTTATGAAAAATAACCATAGAATAGCTGAAAGCATGAAGAAATTTGGAACAAATACATGTTGTTGTGGAGTTCCATCTACGTGTTCGTCTTGAATTTTGGGGAGATTAGGAGCAGACTTTCTAGATTAGGTTGCAATCTGGAAAAAATATTTAGGATTTAGGTTTCTTGGCCATGAAAATAAAGGAAATGGAGGAATTGTTTTTTATTTGCCCAGCAGAGGAGCGGGAAGAGAAGAATGGAAAGTTGTTCTTACTTTTTTATTTTTTTAATAGACTTTAGCTTAACTGGAGTTTGGGTGATGGGTTAAGTGTTTCTACTTTCCTTTTTCCTCTTTTCTTTTTCTAAAATAGTCAGATTAAATGTGAACCACAAGGTCCATAAGTTAGATATGGACCTGGTTCACTTAAGTTTTTTCCTATTATTAATAGGGGTGCTAAGTGATATCTTCTAAGAAAGTTTCTTAGAAGATATCTTCTGTCCTTCTAAGCTACATTCTTAACCGAATACAGTTTCTAGAACTTACAAAACCGTGTTCTCTTATATTTCTTTCTTCTTTTGTTTATATATTCACTAGAAATTTTGATACACGCGAGACCGCATGCA
Source organism: Linaria vulgaris (assembly GCA_948329865.1). Classification (NCBI taxonomy): domain Eukaryota; kingdom Viridiplantae; phylum Streptophyta; class Magnoliopsida; order Lamiales; family Plantaginaceae; genus Linaria; species Linaria vulgaris. The sequence goes on along the minus strand of OX415250.1, from coordinate 114,665,169 downwards.
AGTTATTTTAATTTTAAAAAATAAAATTTTGAAAGATTACGTTAATAGCTATATTTTAGGATTGCAGTTGATTCAAGTGAATAAAGTAACAATATAGCCATTTTATTCTTTTATTTGAATTGAGAGGAGTATGGGTATTTTTGAAAAATCAAAAGTTGGTATCCCAACTATTTTTTTGTGAGTGGGAGGGCTTTGTTTTTAATATAGTAATAGATATATAGTTTAAAACACGGAGTGAAGGATGGAATGGTCGAGAACATGTACAAGTCAAGTCAAACATAAGCGTCGACCCTAAGCAGTTGGAACACTACGCTCAGTGTGTCGGTAAGTCCTCTGACTAGGCCCCGTCAAAAGAGCTAACTTGAGATGATCGATCCCAATTGCATTAGTATGTCTGCAAATATGTTTGCCTCTCAAAAACAAAAGCCAAGTTTAGTCCTAATGAAGTCAATCATCGTCTTCGAGAAGAAGAACATTTAGGTGTATCGAGTGGTTATGCTGCCTTTGTAGAATAAAAATTTAGAGTTAATTTCAATATAATAATTGGCGCTATGAAGTTATTTTGACAAATCGACACCGAGACTTCTACCTTATTGTTAGTTGTGTGTTCAGTTCGCGTTGAGAAAGCACCGACAACTCACACCTCGTGGTTTCGAATAACACCACCATCCCTGTAGAACTAGGGTTTTTCATGAAAAAAATTGTTGATGTCTAATTTGAAAGTACCCACCGCTGAAGGGTTCCATGTGACAGTAATAGTGTAGTCAGAAGGATTTGTGGTGGAAACGTCGTTACGGGGGCCGACATAATGTCTAATGGATGTGGTGGAGAATGGAGTGTGTGTTGATAAGCTTGTGTACAAAATATGATTCATTCCTTTCTCGCGCAGGGGTGCCAACAAACAAGGACGATTTGAGATCAAGTTTCAGTGGGGCTATGAAAAAAAAGTAATAATAGTATTAGTGTTAGTAGAAGGCGCACGAGAGCACGGAATGCTAGATCTATTTGGTGAAACAAAGGGAAATGAAAGAAGATGTGAGTGGGGTCTTTGTTTTTTGCTATGAAAAAAATGGCATTTCGGGTTTTCTAAAATATGACGGTTGTAGGATTTCAAGCCAATAGGAAGGGATTTGTGACCCAGGGCGAGGCAAAGAATTTAACTCGAAGTTGGATTGGCCGCTTCAAAATAATATTCCACGTCAACTAGGGTGAAGGACATGTTAGTCCTGCAAAGTAAAATATCACACCTAATAGCACCGATCTCTTTATTAGATATGCGGGTACGGTGGATTAAGTTAATAATATTTGTAGGAATAAGATCGTGGACAAGTGAAAGGTTCCACATTTTGGTGTTGCTGATAATGAGGTGTGCTAAAGTTAGGGTTTGAAGATGTGTAGTTTCGTATTACTTGGTTGTAGAGAATACGTGCAACATTATATGTAATCGTAAAAGGTCTCCATCACTTAGAGAACAATAGATTAATATTATGTTCGTGCCAATAGTCCAACTAAGTGAGGAAGATATAGTAAATGTCATACGGATTTCCAAGCCCAATTGTTATTTTGGGGGAGGTACAAATAAGATGTTAGTTTGATGATGTGCAATAAAATTTCTATTTATGTTACGTAAAACAAACATATAATATTCTAGAATTTGAATAGTTTTCACAAATGTCTCAAATGTAGCACATGAAAAAATATTTATCTTTCTAAAGTCAACGAGTAAAATGAGTTGAGGCTTGCTAAATACTAATTAATAAATTTATGAAAGACAAGAAATGTTTTACTATCTAATTTCGTTCGCTAATTGAGCAGGCGAGTTGGATACTTCATGTCAGATTCGTGTAGATCTCTTAAACCAGCTTATGTTCTTCAAATACCTACATAATAAATAGCATATGAACTACATCGGAATTTGGGTATCTTCATCAACTACTCAGATGCACAACGTCACATCGAGAATATTGTGACAATGCCCTCAAAATACCGAATATGTCGCTCTTAACCAAGAATGTCGTGTTGCCTATGGCAATATGAAGTAATTAATTTGGTTCAAGATCACATGGACTTCAAGAAGGCACGGGAAGCTTGCCAATAGTCTAGACGTAGGCCATCCAATGCTTAAGTTAGTAAAAATATATTGGCTCGTTTGATTGGCGACATGGGATTGTGAGAGATTCATTCTAGATCATATTATATTCCACATTGTCTCATCACATGTTGTCTTCTTATATGATTGTTCTCCATGAACCTATTGCATCTTCTATAATCAGAAAACACACTTGATTGACTTGTTCGAGAGCTGATGCACATTGTTCAAGCAAGCTACTTAATTTAATAAAATGTCCTTGTATCCATGAATTTGAGATACACTCAATTGTGTTCAATACTTAATTTCAGTTCTATTACAAAAAAAAATCCTTAACTTTAAGAATTGAAATATATATATATATTTGTTGTCAAAATTTAAGAAAATGACGTTCCTTGATTTCATAATTGGAAAAATTCATCGTTTACATACCTATATTCTTTCAAAGAAAACGTCAAATATTTTGTAACATTTGTTTGTTGATGTGGTAAAATTCTCTCGCCTCTTTTATAAACGCCATAAATCACCGTAACATACTTTTTCATGCAATAACTCCATGACCATACTACCTTTTCAATAATTAATATTATGATTCTCCCGCATTGACTCATGACCTTGGGCCTATTACATGCTTTGAGAATATAAGACCAAACAATTCGTCTTCCCGTGTTTTCTTATGTAGTTTTGAGCGCAAAATATTCTATATGGTTCAGGTTTTATAATGAATAAAAAAATATATGCAACAAAAAGCTAGATTAGTCATATAGAGCGCATAGTCAAACAAAATTATATAATGAAAAGTAGACCAAAGTAATGCGTTAAATCAAAAGAAAAAATTGAAGGACATACAATTTTTGTTTGGAACTACGAATTGCGATGTTTTTTTACACACATACAAACACTTGAATGTACACTACTATCATTACTAACTAAGTGAAATACTCCATTTCCATTTTTTTTTCTTCCCAAAAACTAACATCATGATAATCTAAACATAAGGCACCAATGCAACAACGAAATAACATAACCGTCTCAACCTTTCATTAGTTTTCTACAATTTGGAATTCTCAAACTTCAACGTTCATATATTTGCCCTACACTTCATCTTCATGTTTTCAGCAAACTACCATGTTTCACAAGAAGCGGAGTTCTTCTTATTGGATCTATCAAGTTTTCTTCAAAATTTTGGTGTAAGCTTGGCCACACATAGACAGGTCAAACTACTCCCTTAAACCAGATTCATCATACACATTGTTAAAGTTACTAAAAAAGGATTCTTATCGGAACTTTATAACAGACCAAAACTATGAAATCTTTGACTTATCCTATATTTGGCGCATCTGTGGTAACTCTTCCCCGGATCGTCTTTGCCTCATTAAGTTTTACAAATAATTTTATTTCGACTATTTTATACCCTAATGCTGAACCTCTTAACCCGTCGATGAGATGGAGTTATTCGACTCATGGGATAAATATTGACATATAATCTGCTGAAATTAAATAGAATATAAAAGTACTTGGTGGCATATAAAATGATACAACCAAGCATTGTTTTACAATAAAGCATCAATATATTCGATGTGCTTCACAAAATCAAAGCAAGATATTTATAATTGAACAAATGGATCTAATTTTGTCCTAGACGTGTCCTGCTTTAATTTTAACATTTGGACATTATATGTTAATAATAAGTTTACGGTGAGCTAAAATCTAGGACAAACAACAAAAATTCTTCTAACAACACAAAACAAAGAGAGAGTAAATAGCATCGCTTTGTAAAGCTGTCAAAAAAAATATTCAATTCCATACAGCTACTTATCAGTTGATCAAACATATAGTAGAGTTTCCACATTAATTTTCAAAGTACCACAATACTATCTCACATCACCACAATATAAATGCCAAATTAATGTATTGATAATTCATACGTGCATAAAATTATACAACATCAAAAGGTACACTTTGTTTACTCTCATAAGTATCAAGACGTGTAAAAGTTTAAAATCCTTTCCCAATCGAGATACACTCTCCATGTAGCTAATCTTGCCTATAAATTAATGCTTGTGCATTAGCCAAATCAACGAAGATCTATCATCTGATATGACACGTCCTCTGGTACTCAAAATTGATTCAAAAGCCACATTAGATATAAACATGGCAAAACTATCACGAGCCAGTTTCGACAAAATAGGATATTTTAGTGTTAGCGACTTTCACCATTCTAAAATACTTAATGGTTTGTCCTATTTGGTATCTTGTTCAAGTTCGTCTCTTAAATATCTTTGTAACTCGATCCCATGTCCCACATGTAATCTTCGTTGCTTATTTCACAAACTCTCTACTCTAATCTCTTGCATTATTCTTTTATCGAAAGACAAACTGATATCGTCCTCCTGAACAATTGAATTTATAGAGGGCATAGGAGTTGGAGTTGCATGAGCAAAACATTGCTTATATTCTTTGAACAACTGCGAGAGATAATCAGTTGCCTTGTCTGCTATTTGCATCACAGTGTCATCTTTGTACATGCGTGTCAAAGTGCTTTTCCCCGAAGAATGGGGTTGATTTGATTTTGTTGTTCATTTTTAGCAGTGTTTTTAAAATTGGACCAAACATAGAACCAATGATGTTATTGGTTACATGTTCGATTGGTTGAACCGGTCGAACCACTAGGTGGCTCGGTGAGTGAGATATTTCTATTTTTTGATTTTACATTTGTAGTCATTGAATTATATAATTGCTATATAAAATCATAAATAATATATTGAGATTTTAAGATCCATATTGTATACTTAATAAGCATAAATGATTATACATATAAAAGAAGACTTATCGACAAATTGAATATATATATATATATATATATATATATTTGTGTATTAACCAGACACTAAGATATCGTACAGACATAATAGCTTCTTTGGTATAAATATTATACAAATAGTAGTTGCAAACTAGATTAATGTGTACGTCTCTATAACTTAACAATACATTAAAAAGCCAATTAGGAAGGAGTCCAATTAAATTTGCAAAGAGGCCTGTTGTCAAGGTAAAAAAAAGAGCCCTATCAAAATGTTAGTGTATATAAATTATTATTATAATGAACCTTTTGTATATTCTAATCCATTCTGCCGTTTCTCTCATGTTTATACATTTTTATAATTTATTTTCTTCTTTATTTTGCTTTCTCATTTTTTTCTCTGCTACTTTTCGCTATTTTAATTCTAAAAAAAAAATCTCTTTCACTTCTTAGAACCATGAAATAAATTCTTGTACAAAAGTTCTATTACTAGATTTTAAAACAAATTAAAGCATTGGATCTACATGAGGTTTTTTTTAAGATCTTGCTTTGTGCAAGGTGTTGTTGCGTTTCTTATGGAGTTAAAGTGTTAGAAAGAAGGCTTCAAAACAACACCAACCGGTTTAACGAGCGGCCGGGGTGACCGATTGAGCACAGTTGAATCGAGTTTTGTGGCGGTCTGGATCGCCTAAAAACAACCGAAGATTTCTCCTTACTCCATATCGGACCGAGGGCCAGTCACCCATTGAACCGGTCAGACCGACCTGTCCAGTTCTCAAAACATAGTTTTCTAGTGACCAATTGTGGTCTTTTTTTAGGTTGTCCTTCAACCTTGGATTTTTCCTATTCTGTAATATTTTTCCAGGCTCTATGTCTCAATGAAAAATTTGTTTTAACCATAAAAAAGAAGTACTTTCTAGATCAACTAATTTCGTGCGAGGATCTAATATGAGTGGAATAAACAGTAACATGTCCGTCTTCTTAAGGTCCCTCTAGTACTTATCAATTTGTGGCTTCATGCTTAGAGCAACCGCACTCAACTCTTCATTAACATCATCAATCACATGTTTAATGATAGTATACATATCACTGACTTAATCCAAAATAATTTATAAGTCACATATTTAGTAAAGACCTTCTATGTGAGAGCTGCAAAATTGTTCTAAGGCAGTCACTAACCTCATCGGTGCTCCAATCGTCTTATGCAAGTAAGCCAATGACAGAATGAGCTCTTCGAAAGCTCCGATCACATATGGCATACCTATTAAATGCCCTTTGAACAACGTTATAATTCGCAAGAACAACGTTGTTTGTTCTTGTACATGGACATACATAGACAAGGTTAGGCCACTTACATAGTCTAAGAGGTAAGATAGGTTGTAGAAATAATTCCTATCCATTCGCAATAGGTTGACACAATCATTGTCTGTTACACATGCACGAGTTTAAGCATATGCTGAAATTGTGAAGGAATTTTACTAAGCATACTATATATATGACCATTTTTTTATGTAGTAAGTCATGAACCCTATCATCATCCGAACGCTTAACATTATCATATGGCATGTGATGATAATCATGACTTTAGCTATCCAATCCATACTTCAAGCACAACCAATAATGTGACGACCGCGCCCCACGAGCCATGCTCCGATCTGAGTTGGTTCAGTGGTGGCCAACCACTTTACCCAATCCAAACTAAAGCGCAACTCATAGGAAGGGGTCTCACTTGTTCAGGATCAAAACCACACACGTTGTATAAATTATATTTTGATATATACAACGGAAGTCTTAGTATTACAATTAATGTAACTATTTTAATGGTTATGCACTAGTGACAAAACACGAATATTCCAAAATGCACTCTTGAACAATTATTAATATGGTTCACGCTGTCATGTTGATTTTTATTCTGAGGAATGGACAGAAGAAACGAGGAATATGTCTTTAATGACTTAGCGAGATTCATATAAAAGAACTGGTAATGCAAAAATTAACTGTGACCTACTGGATACATTTTGGGAGTGATCTTACCGGTAGAAACAGTTCAACTAGACAATTTGATGTATCAATGGTACTGGAGTTTTCATAGAATAGTTAATGAACTTGTGCTTAACAATAAACAAATCTAACCTTATGACTTCTATTATTCTACCTTATACTTCCCGACGAGGAGCAACCTTGCAAACCATCAAAAAACATGCTCGAGTACATGTCGATCCAGCACGCGGGTTACAACCAACTCCTGACTGCAAGCGGCGCCTAGATAGATGGGTATCAAGCAAAATTACTTAAACCGACAGTCCTTACTGCCCATCAGTAACTCGACTCAATCACTGGGCCCAACTTCCCAAAGGCGTCCCAATTAGTATAACAAATAAACAAACAAGCTAGTAAACCGGATAATATCCGTTGCTCCTTGAGCTACATGTCCCGAACATAGTTCGTTGCTCTTTGAACAATTCAAGAACCAACAGATAAGATTACAATATTGGAGAATTATCATGATTGTGAATAGATATGATAAATAATAAATGATTGGATATGATTTATCGATGAGTAAGAAAAGTATGTTATGAGATGAGATGCCAAACAGGATTATGATGAAATATAGGTTGTTCGAGGTTTGGTAATGGAATAGTGACTTTTCTGTCCAAGTTCCTCATGGTCGGATGCCAAACGGGGCTAGAACAAATCAGAAATGGAACCGCACCTTAACTCGTACGGGAACCTTGATGGCGTTGATTAGTTCGTCAAACCTTTAACAAATTTAAATAATATTAATCAACTGAATTTATAATTCACCACAACAAATATTAGTACTTTTTTCTTCAATTCTCATGTTGGTGAAATTGAGAACATTCTTGTTAAGAATGCTAGTTACAATGTAAATCTTAGTAAATAACACATAAGCTTAATTTATGTCATTACACAAAACATGAAAATCTTAGATGATGAATTTAAAGAAAAACATATTACTTAACTAACTCTAGGAAAACTCATCTTTTTAGTCTTTAATCAATTTCAAACTTTTAATAACCACACACCAAATAAGTATCATACGAAATAATACTTTAAAAGGTATAACATAGTCATTTATTACTTTATTTTACATAGTAAGTTTAAAAATGCATATACTCGTTTTATAACTTAAATATAAAGATATAAACATGAGAGATTTATCAAGACAGGTGATAAGGGATGATAAATAATCTTGTTTGATGGTTAGGTCATGAAGTGGCAAGAATAATCTTGTAAGACTTATAAAAATAGTATGTTAAACATGATAAATCTACCATTTAAATGCTTTAAATAAGATCACAAAAATGTCAATTCATGATTATAAATCATAATAATCTAATTATAACTAATACTATATCTTGTTAAATTTATGTGTGTGATAAATACATTGAATTATGATGGCGATTAAACTTATAAATTAAGAAAACAAAGATTGTGCCAAATAAACTGAAAAATCACTGCAATTTTGGTTTTACCTTTGATCGGACATCCAAATAAACTTGGTTTTCAAATCTTTTTATGCTTTATGGTTTTCTAGCATGTAGGAATCCAAGATTTTGTGAAAACACAAAGGGTTGCTATGCTAAATAATTCCTGCAACATAGAACCTATTTTCGGATTTTAGACAGCAGCCTACGTAGCCTACCCCAATTTAATTGGGATTACAGGCTTGGTTGTTGTTGTAGACAGCAGCCTACGGTTTAGGAATCTCGACCTTCTAAATCACATTATTTGAAAAACATTTCTTCATATGAAAGTTAGAGGACATCATGAGGAGTATTCAGCCATTGTCCTTGATCAAAAATGATTTTTCTACAATTATTTATGATTTTTCTAAGGTGCAGGCCGAATGGATAAATTAAGCGCAATAAAAGTTTTGGGGTGTTTTCGGGTAGAAAATCATAAAATAAGAACTTGGGATGAATTTTCCTTGAAAGTAGACTCACTAACTTAGAGATTCATAGGAAGAAAGAAGGAAAACCCGAAATGATTTTGGGTGTAAAAATTGTTGGAAGAAAGCCTACTATTTATATGCAAAAATCATGTTAAAATAATTTTTAGTAAGTTCCCACTTTGATTATTTTATAATAAATCACAAAAATCTTTTAATCATCCTCTTAAGGATGGCTTACCTCATCAAAAATATGTCATGGCTTACTTCATTCATTAGTTAATTACATATCAAGTTCTTCAATTATTTATAATTAAAATTCAAATAGGTATAATTAGATTTCTTTGTTACATACCTATTTATTTATGTAATTTTTCTATATAATTCCATCTTCTTGGTTAAGATTTGAAATTTAAATATATGTTTTAGGATTAGAGACCTATAAAAATAATAAAAGACTAACTTTTAAGTTTAGGGACTAAAATGCAATTTTTTTTAAATATTTAGGGTCAAAAATAGAAATTTTCAAAAGTTCAAGGACTAAATTATAAATTTATTTGCTTCCTTATTTTTGGGGGGTTACAAATAACCTAAAATGTGCGAAGGTAGAACCACCATAATCAGTAAAGAAAGCGTATCTAAAATATACAAAATTGGGAAGTAAAATATCTTATTTAATATGATTTTATATGTGTGCATAAAATATGTAAGCACCTAACATGAACATGAAACTAGTTTAGAAATTGAACCACTATCAACTCACTTGAAAGTAAAAAAAGCTATTGAGATATACACAGTTCAAATATGTACGTATCCAAAGGAAAGGCAAGAGTAAGAACAACTTTAATACCCGTTCAGGCAAGAAGATCGATCTTGAATAATGGCCCCCCCAAAAATCGAATAAAGTGATGAACCTCAAGAAAATATTTTTGTGAAACAAGGGTTTGTGGCATATCAGTTGTGCAATAATTTTGTTTTGTGAAAAGCTACTAAATATTTTATTTATACTGGTTAACCTACTGCGAGGGTAAAGTTGGAAGAACTCAAGATAAGTAAGGACACATTTGTAATTTTGTATCTATAAACACTTACTATTCCACTTGGATTTTTAATTGGAAGGATTTCTTAAGGATTAAATCAACCCTACATTCAGTTTTACCAATATTATATATGGGCTACCAAACCAATTGAAATCCACATTAATCCATATTACAATGGCATTATATGGCCTATCATCCCTAACCAAACGTTGATTATGTGAGGTTTATGCAAGCCACTACAAGAATACACTCATTTAGATGGCCTCAATTTGCAGTCTAAATGGGAGAAATCAGTGTCTAAGCTGAATCTAGAGACCAAATTGTTTGTCTCTGCATTCGGTAGCAATAGGTTACGTAGCCGGACTATTTAGAGATCGAAAAAAGTCTATCTAGCTGGTAAGCAAAAAACCCGTCTTTGCCCACAGGTAGATACCGAAAAGCGCGTATCCAACTAGATACCTATTTATCATTTTCAAAGACATTCAGAGTCCAATATTTAGTCTCCAACAATATGGTACACATATATGTATAAATATATTAAATGTATAAACGAGAGCGTATATTGCTATCCACGTATATTTCAAATTTATTAAAAAAATGTGGCTGTAACATGAGTACGGCCACAGATTTCATGAAAATTTGAATAGTCTTAGAGGCTAAACACTCACCCTGCACGATTCTTTTTTTTTTTTATAAAGATATGGCGGCACATGAAATTTGAATAGTCTTAGAGGTTAAACACTCGGCCTGAACGATTTTTTTTATAATAATGTGGCAGCACAATGCCACCACATTTTGCTACCATATATAATCTAGATTATATATATATAATTAATAAGTTAATTAAAATGTTTGATTAAACCACTTATAAACATAATTAAAGTAAATCTTATATGCAAAAAACAAATTATTACACAATTTGATGGTGCTTCATATGAAGATTAAGGTATAAAACATGAAATTGGTGAAAAGTATGAAGGCATGTAAAATAATATGGTATAAAACAAATTTACATCTCATACAGTAAATAATAAGGTATAAAAACAAAAGATGTAGAAGAGAATGTTGACATGTATACAAAGAAGAAAATGACGTAAACAAAAAATAAAAATAAAAAAGGTAAACGAACATGAAAAACTATATATGTTAAGACATAAAAAAAGGTAAAACAAGACTCATATATAAATGTAGAAGATAATCAAATTAAACAAAATAATACATTAGAAAAAGTAAGACAAATAAATATGAAAGAATAAGTTAAAGAGTATACTTTTGATGTGTTGATGAAGATGTATGAAAGAAGTGGAGAATAACTGAATAAGTGGGTGTATATATAGAGGTGGTAGAGTGAAAAATGAAATATTTGAAAATTTTCGCTAAAACATTCATATTATCCACCACCTACTACACGTCAGGTCCTGGAGACCGTTATTTTGGTCTCTAGCTTACTTTTCCTTTTAGATAACGATATCTGGTGTCTACCATAAAAATAATTTATTGTTCGAGATTCTCTTATCTTCTCCTCATTCTACACTTCTCTCTCCATTATCATACACTCCACTCCCCAAAATTCCTCCAACCTCTTTTAAACATTTTTTAAATATTTTGTGCAATTTATTAGCTTTACACTATTTTTGACACATCACGTTGAACATGTACTTATTTTTACTTTTTTTTGTTTGTTTTGCTAATAAATTTATTAGTAATTGCTAAATTAATAGATTTTGTGAATTGCATCATATGTTGAAAATGATAATTCGTTAAATTAGTTGCAATTTGTTTGTTGATATTTCTTTTTGGTATTTTTTAGATTTAAAATGTACACCAACGACGATCGAAGTTGGATGTATGATAGAATGAGTAGTGCCGATTATCTTAACAACTATTTTATAGAAGGTGTAGATCGATTTGTAGAATATGTATTTGCGCAACCTCATTTGATCAATCGAGGCAAAGTTCGGTATCCTTGCGGAAAGGATAATAACAGTAAGTTTCATAAACTAGATGAGATTAAAAGCACCATTGTAATAGGGGGTTCGTTCCACAGTACTATGTGTGGGCGGCACACGGTGAATTTAGTAACAACTATGCGGCGTCTGATACGTATGTGGAGGAGTCATCTGGTCATGCTACCGCTGATCGTCTTCGAGATATGGTTGACGATGCATTTGGTGGGCATTTCGAGAATGTTTATTACAATCAGACGACATACGAGGAGCCAAACGAAGAAGCAAAATCCTTTTTTGAAACGCTGTGTAAGTTGGAGGAACCAATAAATGCGGGGGTTAAAATCACAGTGTTGGAATGGGTCTCTAAGTTTATGGCAAATAAAATATTGCATAATTTTTTCTGATGCTGGTTGTAACAAGCAGATTGAACTGGATAAGGATTTGTTGAGCCCTGCTGATCGCCATAAAATTCCTGCGAATGTGAACAACATGAATGGCGTACTAAAGAATTTGGGAGTGGGTTATAAAACTTATGATGTGTGTTACGACCATTGTTTTCTCTATTACGGTGATTACGAAATCTCTAATTGTACTACATGCCCTTAGTGTGGGAAAGAAAGATATGAGGAACATGGAGATACCAATAACGAAAAGCTCATCGCTAAAAAGAAACTATTGTACTTCCCGTTAATCCCTTATCTACAAAGACTGTACTCGTCATGTGCCACCGTTGAACACATGACGTGGCATTGAAATGCAACGAGAACAATGATTCACCCTGCTGGGGGTGCGACTTGGAGATTGTTTGATGACACTTATCTTGATTATGCAGTTGAGGCAAGAGATGTTAGACTCAGCTTGTGCACTAATGGTTTCACGCGATTGGGGAACTTTTCTGCTCAGTATTCTTGTTGGCCAGTTTTTGTGACCTCTTACAACATTTATCCTGACATGTGCATGAGACTATAGTACATATTTCTTACATTGTTGTCTATAGGCCCAACAAGTCCTGGTAAAAATATTGACGTAATGTTGAGACCGCTAATTGATAAACTTTACTTGTTGTGGAATTTGGGTGTTCATACATACGATCCTTTAGAAAGCAATTTTTTTTTTATGCGGGCTCACGTTATGTGGACTATTAGCGATTTTTTGGCATATGGTATGCTATCACAGTGGAGTACTCATGGTAAGCTATGTTGTTCATATTGGATGGAGCACACTAAGTCTTTTTTATTAGATCACGAACATAAGCCCTCTTTCTTTGATTGTCATCGTCGATTTTTGCCCTTAGAGGACCCATGTTGACAGAATACCAGAGATTTCAAGAAAGGGGAAATTGAGACAGATGAACCACTTTATCAAAGATTATGTCCATAAATGAAAGAGCATGTGAGCATCCTACCAATTAATATTAGTTTTGGCAAGAATCTAGAACTTATTGAGGGGTTTGGTGTGTTTCATAATTGGTGTCGTTGTAGTATTTTTTGGGAACTTCCGTAACGGGAATCAAATTTGATATGCCACGACCTCGAAGTAATGCATTGCGAGAAGAATTTCTTTGGTAACATTAAAACATTGTCATGGGTGACCCTCAAAAAATAAAGCACAACATAAATTCAAGAAAGGATTTAAAGTTATGGACAACTCGATCTTTTTTATTTCCAATGGATGGACCAGGTACTCAGCCATTAAAAAGAAAAGCAGTGTATTGCTTAAGTAAGGAGCAAAAAGCAAAAGTTTGTGAATGGCTTTGTGATATAAAGTTTCCCGATGGATATGCTTAGAGCATAGGGCGTTGTGTCCACATGCAACAACGTTGACTTATTGGGAGAAAAAGTCATGATTGTCATGTGTTTATGCAAAAGGTTGATTCTAATTGTTTTTCGTGGCTTCATACCAGAGCCTGTATGGGCAACACTTATAGAGGTTAGTCTTTTTTTTCAGGACTCTGTGTGTTATAAAATTTTGAAAAACTACAATGGAAGAGTTAGAGAGGTCTATTGTGGTTAAGATGTGCAAACTCGGAAAAATATTTCCACCATCGTTCTTTGATTCAATGGAACATTTGGTCATACATCTTCCATTCGAAGCAAAGGTCGACGGTCTTGTGCAATATAGATGGATTTATTGAAGATCTTTCAATATTTCATACGAAAGGAGCTCATGTTGGAAAAAAGGTCAAACCTAGACAACTCACAATTGAAGAGCAGAAAGTTGCTGAGTTATACGTCCTTCAAAACTGTCCAGAGGTTGATCCGTTGCTGAGGTATGATTAAATAAAATCAGTTGTGGTTCATTATTTATGCAAGTGTAGTTGTTAAATAAGTCATAACTAATTTCCACATATTATTTGGCACACATATGCGTTATGGTCTTCCTACACATCAAATTCAACAACGTCGCAACATGTACTTTGTTTAGTGGTTTAAAGAGAATGTCACATTTGGATGATTTGAGGTGGACCCACAAATTCGTGGATTAGTACACGACCCAAGCATGTCTGTCGACACGCGTAAATGATATGTGATTAATGGGTTTAGGTTCCACACAACTAGTTATGTGCAAAAAAAAAAAAGATAAATAGTAGTGGTGTTTATGTCAAGGCAAGTGTAGATGACTCTGTAGATATTAGTTTTTACTTTTTATGGATTGCTACAAGAGGTTATTGAGGTGCACTATTGGGCCAGTGGGCACGAACTTATTGTGGTTCTCTTCAACTCGATTGGTATGATTTAAAAGAGGGAATGAGAGTACGTCCAAAATATGATTTGATTGATATTGATCCCAACACGTGTCTCGCATCGGGATTGACTGGACCATTTATCCTTGAAACTCAAGCCCAACAAGCTTGTTATTTATCATATCCATGTCACGGAAATCAGAGTACAAGGGATTCGTAGGCAGTATGCCCTACGAGAGCGAGGTACATTATAGTACCACTTGTGTGAGCAATGCAAATGGCTTCACAGTTGAAGGACCTAATGTATGTCACCTCTGCATCGAGTTTTCAGTTTCATGCCGACTTAAGTTCATACAATGTAATCCACTTGGCTGATAGTGAATTGGTATGTGTGACTAAAGATGAAGAAGTCGTGGACGATGAAGCAGAAGATACATAAGAAGTCGTACCAGAAGATGACAACGATAGTGACCCTGATTATTGTTAATTTAGTATCTCATTTTGTAATATATCAACACTTGTGCAATTTCAGGCATTATAGACTTGAGACCAATGATTTTACTAAATTATGAGATCAAACTATAATTTTTATCATTTTCACCAAATTATTTTGAGATTAAGTTTTCATTTTGAAATTGCAATTGAGATCTTTTATATTCTTACGGCGTAGAAAGATCCACCGATTTAACATCATTTAATTTAAAAGAATAAAAATAGCCTATAACCAATGGAATCATCAACTTGGTCTTACCAATCTCATCTCACCAAAACCCTTGTCGCCTAAATTTCCCTCCAAATTGGAACCCTCAATTACTCTTCACAATTGCACCAAAAGAAGCCTAATTCCATTGATTGAATTATAAACAAGTATATAACTTTGGCTCTTCTTATGTTTGCACTCTTTTCTTTTCAAGCTTGTGCCATTTTCGAGCTGAAATTGGTTGAGAATTGGGGTCATAACATGCATTTTTGTACTTTACCAAAAACATATTGTTTGGAGTTGTTAATATGCAACTTTCTTTGATGGTAGGGCATGTGTTGTGAATACTTGCTATATGCGTGCTCTTTTTAATGGTTGTTTGTTCTTCTTTTATGATTTTAATTGTGGTGAGATCTGTTTTGTTTATGTTGCTCAAAGTACCATCTGCAAAGTTTCACACATTTTATAGAATGATCATATATATAGCTGAATTTTATTTTTATTGTTGGTTGGATAAAAAATGGAATGAGAGTTGACTTACATATCTTAATCTAGAGAAGAAGATGAAGGAAAGGGCCCATGTAACTTAAAATCGATTAAGTACTAATTGTGTTGGTTCCAAACTAGAGATCTAAAAATTGGCTAAGTACTAATTATGTTGGTTTTGGGTAGTATAAGCTCTGTGCCAAAATACAGAGAATAGCTACCTAAATAGCGAGATACTTTTTCCAAAAGCCCTGGATATTGCACAAATGCAAGTTTTGTCACACCATTTTTGTTCTTGCCATAATTTTTGTTTGTTATGTTTTGTCCTAGAAATTGATGTTGGTTCTTTAATATGATCTATTTCAACTTCATTATATTCAATCGTGATCTCTTTGGTGGTCTTATTGTTGGTTGGTTTACTTCCTATGGTTTTGTGTCAAAACTGCAGTCATTGTATTGTTGGGTATAATGGCATGCATTTGTGTCGAAACTAGAGTAGATCATGTGATGCGACCATCATAGGGCATAAGGCTTGTATGGGAGTTTTGTTGTTGCATTATTAAAATACTGAAATTGCATTCTAGGTGAATACCAAGCTTATGCTTGGTCTGATCTAATCTATATTCCAACTTTTACCATTTTATGTCGTGTTTGAAGTGTACAACTAGTTCAAAATAGAGGAAGTTCTTGAAAGGCACCAATTCTTTGATACCATACACACAACAATCGAGGAAATTAATACCAAATACACCTAACTTAAATATATATAAAATCATTATTTAGTCGGTCATTAGTTAACTTTTTTCTTTAGGTTGCCTTCCAGTGGTTAGTAGTAATCTTTAGATGATTTCTGTTGAATTGTTTTCGGTTGCATTTGTTTTTCAGTTGATTTGATTATTTTGGTGTATTTATAGAAATTCTATATTGCAAATGACACGTGCATCCCTGCCGCACCAGGGTCTACCCCAGACACGTCGTGGATCGCAAGGTTCTTTGTCACAAACAGTCGGTGGATCACGTGGATCCTTGTTACAGTCAGTTGGGGTATCACAAGTTAGATCATCACCAGTACCACCTGACTTACATAGTGGATCATTTTCCATGTCGACAGGTGGATCACAAAGTGTTGCATCCCTCCCCACTTTCGAAGTTTCACATCCAAGTGGTGGGCCTTAAGTATCTTCGGTTTTTGTAGCTTCTGTTTGGACGACAAAGAATAGTTTTATAAGTGCTCTGTTACAGATGACGCCACCTTGCTCACATAACGGATCATTTCCCATGTCGATCGATGGATCACAATGTGATACACCCTTCCCCTCTTTCGGAGGATCACATGTTGGTGGCAGGCCTCAAGTAACTTTGATTCCGGGTACCTTCAATTTCGACAACAAACAACAGTTTTATGAGTGCTCTACTACAGATGACTCCACCAATACAAATGACCAACACTCCATTCTCAAGCTTTTATTGGAGTGTGCTGATGACTCCCGCTTGTGATATCCGGATGACCACGAGTTTGGGACATAATCCTACACATGCTCCACATGCTGAACCATCCTCATCTCGAGGTAATGGTTTCTCGATAAATCCTAGTGCTGAGCCGACTATAGGTGGTCACTCGGACCCCACTGAACCCACTGATCCTATGATAATGTCATTGTTGAACCCGACATTTGGGCCTATTGCTGTAGTGATTGATTATTACGGGGATGCCACATCTACTCTCATTCCTGCCATGTCGTTGTATGGATCTCATACTCATGGCATTAACGATGAAGATGTGATAAGTGACGGTGTTGAGATAGATTTTTCGGCTAATCCATGGTTAACAATGAGGAGTTGCATCTAGGTGTCGAGCTTGCACTGTTAGGTGCTTTGCCCAACAAGTGAGCAAGAGTTTGAGGAAGCGGGGTGGCCTAACTGTCACCATAATCGAGGAAGACATACCAGAGGTTGGTTTGACTCTAAATGATAACTCCATGCACCCTAAGGCCGTAAGCGCTATATCTGATAACTTAAAGAAAATAATGTGAAACTCGCACACCACCTTTAAGGATTTCAGTACCTAAAGGAAGAGGCCCGGTTCATGTTTACATTAGAATTAACTTTTTATTTTTGAACTTAAAGTAATAATTTTTTTATATGCAAACTTTTGTTTAATACCCCATTAAACGCATAATATTTTTCAATTAGAGAAAGCGTTGGAGAAACGTGTACGGATCACATATGAATGAATATGCCAAGATCAATTCAGTGATGCAATGCATAAGGCAAAGACATTCTGGCTGACATATAAAAAGGACCCGGGGCATGCTTGGACAAACTCAACATGGGCGTCTAATACGTTTTTGAAAGACTAAATAGTTTATTGTAGTACCGATAAGGCTTGTGAGGTCTTGTTGGTTTATTTCAAATATCTTATGGATGCTTGTTGATTCTACTTATAATTACTTGTTGATTATCACAAGTGCTTGTTAATATTTGTTTCCAGTTGCTGGTTTTAAGGTGATTTAAGTTGGTTACAAATATAAGTTAAGGTTTCTTGCTGATTTTAATTAAAGTTAGTTTCTCATGAAGTTGGTCTATCACTATTTGTTAAAGTTGATTGGTGATTCAAAAGTTTCTTGTTGATTAAAGTCGATTTTATTAATATTTATTAGAGTTTTTTTGCTATTTTAACTATTCGGCAAAGAACATGCTTGAACGCTCATTGAGATATCATAATCAACATAAACTAACAACTAATAAAAAGAACATTATGAGCGACTTTAGAAGCAAAACTTTGAATGAAACCCTACGACTGGACGAACCACCTAAGCCACCAGATTTAACTCCGATGCCATCAGAATCTCGGCCTGAACTAACTAATGCAATTGCGTCACGTATACAAAAGAGAATGAGATAATCGAAGAGTCATCCGGTGATGATGGACTGCCAATCCAAGAGTTTAGAGAACAACGGAATCCCTAACCCTAACTTGAATTCGTACGCGGACATGGTAGCGCAACATAATATACGGAAGGTTGTGCATGTGAATGTGGAAAAAACCGTCGAAGACCGTAAATGCATTGAGATTAGAGAAGCTTATGAACTGATTCCGTTGAAGAAAATCCGCACATCGCAAGAATTGCGCAATCGTATGCGGCTGAAGTGGAAAGATACTATTATAATGCGGATTTTAGGGAGACCATGGTACTACACGTCTCTTCAAACGAGATTGGATTTAATGTGGAAACTTCAGGGCGAATTTGATTTGGTCGACCTAGGCAACAGATGTTATTGCATAAAATGTCTCACCTCCGAAAATGTGAGATGATTCTTATGGAGGGGCCATGGCAACTTGCGGGATAATTCATCTCAGACCTCACATTGTCACCAAACTTTTGGGCAGATACCAAAAATAGTTGACAGTACAATAACATGGGTGCGAGTCATCCACTTGCCTTTGGAATATATGGAAGAGGCGATGATCCAAGCATTGGCGAAAAGTATCGGCGAACCAAAAAATATTGATGGAAATACTTACAACGCGACAAGGGGAAACTTCGTGCGATTTTGCATACAAATTAAAACGGATAATCCGCTTGAACGGGGTATTTGGGTTGATGGCAAGGTGCACAAAATCATCTATGAGAATGTCCAATTGTTATGTCATGTGTGCGTTCGGATAGGTCATAAGGGTACGGACTGTGAAGAAAACAAGTAAAGTCTCGCAACAAAAGTAATCCGACGCACAGCTCTGTGGGCGCAGGCGTTAACAGGTCTGAAAAGAGGGACGAGGAATGGCTCACGGAAAAAGCGAGGAGTAGGGAGTACGGGGATTGGATGCTAATGCGGAAAAAAGCAATTCAAGGATAAGGCACTAACAACAGCTACAGACGAAAGTGCAAAAACAAAGCGCTCGCCAAAGATGGCTAGCACAAGCACGAATGTGGAAACCGAGATTCAGTTATTTTGGGCTCTGGACTCTAGCGCGAAAGGAAAGAGGATCCTAACTGCAACTCTGAATCCTAAGTTGTGCATGAGTGGCAAAGGAACGAGAGGCGCAAGTAGTTTTGGAAACAGTTCGAAAGGGAACATGAAAGAAATTACCTCTTTATGGGACGCTAACCCCTTCACTATCATGGGAAAGAACACAACGGAAGGAAACTCAACAATTATCATTCACGACAACGCATTGCAACACGTAAGTCCATATGGAACTCAATTGGGTACACGACGCGATGATAGCGAATTGTTCGGCGAATTAGGGGTTCGACACAGTTTCCAATATCTTCATGGGGTCGATCAGAATCTATCAAATCGAGATGTGGGAAAGGTTAGTTCAGATTTTCGGTATAACTCCGATGATTTGAGAGGTGGAGATTTCATTCTACAAGATCGAATGGGAGAACATCATACACACATGGTGGCAAAGAACCGATCTGAGTCAATGGGAGTTGAACAAACAACATAGTTTGTTGAGGGAAACCCTGAGTCAGCTGTATGTGACATAGAACGGGATGCGGCCTGAGGAGGTCGTTCACCCGACTCACCTGTGCAATCGCAGTGTGAAGATCATTAGTTGGAACTGCCAGAGAGTGGACAATGAGGAGTTTCGTAGAAACTTCCGAGAGTTAGTTCGCACACATCAACCAAATATTGTTTATATTCTTGAAACCAGGGTGGGTGAGGAACTTACCCGCAATATTGCACCCTATTTAGGGTACTCGAATTACGTGATTGCCCCGACAGTTGGCATGGTTGGATGACTATGGATGTTGTGAAATGAGCACGAGGTCCAGGTTGAGATCACGGGAGTGGATACACATGCCATACATGTCATCATTCGGCCAAGTTTGTAAGACCATTGGCGCATCACTTGAGTATCCACGCAACCCCGCAAATCGGCCAAAATAAAAGTCTTTGCTGATTTGGCACAAATGGCGAATGATCCGATCACGCCATGGCTTGTCACGGGCGACTTTAATGAGATAACCTTTAATCATGAGAAGAGTGGGGGTCGAACGAGGATGTTAAATAGGCTGATGTTCTTTCATAATTTCATTGATCGGTGCAATCTCATGGATTTGGGGTCCGTTGGACCGAAATACACATGGGATGATAAACGTAAGCACGGGGACATATCAAGGCACATCTTGACAGAGTTCTGGCGAGTCACGACTGGATGAGCATTTTCTCGGATCATGAGGTTGTGCATCTTTCCCGCACGCACTCCGACCATCACCCCATTGTGACTTATTGTCTTGGTCGTGAGAAACAACGATCAAGCGACCGTTTAGGTTCAAAGAGATGTGGTCTAGGCACAAGGAATGTGAAATGTTGTTGAGGAAAATTTGGCACGAGAAAGGGAACATACTCGAGGCAATTGAGGAGATTCCGAGAATATTGGAGCCATGTAATTGCGACAAGTTCGGGAATATTTTTGCGAAGAAAAGGGAATTAATAGCGCGGTTAGGAGGTATCCAAAAGTCCCTCTGTGCAAGGCCGAACGACTTCTTAAAAACTTTGGAGGAAGAATTAGTGAAGGAATATAATGAAATCCTTAAGAAGTAGGAGATTTTTTGGTACCAAAAGTCGCGAGTTAAGTGGATAAGCAATGGGGAAAGGAAAACTAAATTTTTCCACAAATCGACCTTATTCCGGAGAAGTCGTAACAGAATTTGGGCGTTAAGGTCAAAGGGTTTTGGTGAAAGACGATAAACTGCTTCAGGACAATGCGCGCAATTATTTTATGCACTTAGTTTCGAGCAATAGTGATGAGGACGCGGTGGTGCGAGTGAGGGCGCTTCCTACCTCGCAGTTTCAGGTGTGTCTTAATATTGAGGAACGGGCGGAGTTGACCAAATTAATTGATGAGGTCGAACTAAAGCAAACAATACAAGATATGCACCCGTTGAAAGCACCCGGCCTAGACGGACTTCAAGCAAGTTTTTACCAAAGAAGTTGGGAGTGGGTGGGACCATCGATTATGAGGTTTGTGTTAGATGTATTCTGCAGTCAACAGTTTGATCCGAGAATATGTGAGGCGTTTCATTGTCTTTTGCCTAAAACGAAGGTCCCGGAAAGCATCAATCAGTATCGACCGATTTCCCTTTGCAATGTTCTTTATAAGATCGTTACAAAGAATATCATGTCACGGCCTAGGGGCTTAATGTCGAGGATTATCGCTCCAACACAGTCAAGTTTCATAAAGGGGAGGAGTACGCAGGATAACATCTTTCTTCTTCAGGAGATCCTCCACTCGTTGAGAGCTAAAAAAAAAAAAAAGTTGGCACGATGGTGATGAAGTTGGATCTAGAAAAGGCCTACAACAAGGTTAATTGGAATTTTTTGGAGGAGACTTTGAGGGCGTTCATTTCTTAGGAAGAGTTGGTGGGCGTGATTATGTTTTGCGTGCGCAACGCAACTACCCGCATTCTTTGGAACAGTACGCCTATCAAACCCTTTAAGCATACTTGTGGTATACAACAAGGGGATCCATTATCTCCTTATTTATTCGTGTTATGTGTTGAGCGCTTGTCGTACCTTATTAATGAGGGGGGCCGAGAGTGGGAAGTGGCAGGCCGTGATTCCATGTAGGGGTCCGAAGATTTTACATTTGTTCTTCGCGGATGACCTTGTGTTAATGGGGAAAGCGACACTAAAAACGGCGAAAGTGATTAAGAAGGTTTTAGACCATTTTTGCGACTCATCAGGGCTTCGGTTGAGCTCACAAAAGTCTAAAATTTTATTTTCAAATACTGAGGGCGCAGGGTTAAAACGTACGATTAACGAGGTGTTGGGATTCGGGTAAACACTGAACTTGGGGAAGTGTCTCGGGGTGAAGTTGTTGCATGGGAGAATGGACCGCAAATTCTACGCGGAGACTTTTGATCAGATATTATTGAGGTTCGCATCCTGGAAGAACAAGTTGCTATCTATCGCGGGATCCGCTACTCTTATTAATTTCGTTTCATCGGCGATGCCCGTCCATATAATGCAATCGGCGTGGCTTCCTGAGCACGTTTGTGACGAACTTGATAGACTAAATCGTGATTTTCTATGGTCCACGGACATTGCCAAGATAAAGATGCATCTCGTGGCTTGGAATGAGGTCGCGAAATCTAAGAAGGAGGGCGGTTTGGGAATCCGAAGGGCGAGAACGAGTAATGAGTCGTTATTAGCGAAATTAGCTTGGAAAATTCTCGTGGGTGAAGATAACGTATGGAGCAAGTTGATTATGGCAAAATATCTTAGAGATAAGGAGCTCTTATACACGAATCCAAAAACCTCGGATAGTAGCACGTGGAAGGGAATAGTGCGATGTGTGCGGCTTATGGAACCTTTCTTACGATGGAAGATTGGGAGGGGGGATAAAGTATCATATTGATACGATAATTCGCGTGGTTAGGGCTGCCTATACAAGGAGAATATTATGATCTCGTCGTCGGTGAGAAAGCTGACTGTTAGGGACATGTTGAATGACGAGGGCGACTGGCTTTTGGAGGGACTCAACTCCCAGATTCTCGGGGAAATTGAGGACGATATTCGAAGCCGAAGAGTGTTGTTGACAGAGGAGGACGATTGTTTGATTTGGAATGGAACATCAAGTGGCATGTTTACGTGCCAACCCGCTTATAGGGTCTTTGACAAGCATTATGGTAATGAGCATAGGTCGCGACAAAGTTTTGATTGGATTTGGTGTTCAGACGTGAGCAATAAATTGCAACACTTTTTGTGGTTGGTTGAACGGAAATGGCTCGCAACAAATCACCTCAGGAAGGTTCGGAAGATGATGAATACTGTGGTCTGTAGCCTTTGCAATCACATTGATGAAACCGAAGTGCATTTGTTTCGTCACTGCCCCACAGCAAAAAAAGTTTGGGCAAGGGTAGTTCACAAGGACGACTTGCATAAGTTCGAGCTGATCGACGATGATGCGTGGTTGCACGCCAATTTGGGAGGGCTGGAGTTGCACAACAATGTACATGCCGACCTTGCCTTGGATTTGTATCTTTACGGCTTGCTTGTAGATTATATGGAAACACCAAAACTCGAGGGTGTTTCACGATAAAGAAAATAATGTGGTTGGGCGTATCCTCCAAATTAATCTTAGCTGTGATTTGTTTGAAGGAAGGTGGCAAAAGCCGTATGGAAAAATAAAGAAGTGGTCGAAGCCGAGGGTGGGGTGGAAAAAATTGAATGTTGACGTGGGAACGAATATGCACCAAAATACGGGTATGCCCGTGGGCGTGTTGAGGGACGAGAATGGATAATGGGTTTGGGGTTTTGCAAAGCACATTATGACACCGAAGGTTAATGGCGCGGAACTTGAAGCATTGAGGCATGGCCTTGAATTAGTACGGGAAAGGAAGGTACCACGGATTGAGGTTGAAACGGATTCACTTACCGCATATAAGCTATTGATGAATGAACTCAAGCCATGGACGTGCGAATTGAAATGGATCCCAAGGGAAGCGAATGCAGTGGCATACAGTCTTGCAAAAATGGGCGCGCATGAACAAGGAAGAGTTATATTTTGGGATAGACCTCGGCCTAAAGGCTTTTGTTTTTTCATCTTGTTTACCAAAAAAAAGCCTATTCGTCAAAGGAAGGGGTATAGACCCTGCACTTATTTCGCAACACGAAGTGTGGTTGAAGACACTGTAAAAAACAAACATATGGGACTTGGTTATGGGCCAACAAATGGCGCCACAACGTATTTGTAAGTATATTATTACTTTCATGAGTGATTTTTTTTATCTTTAAGTAATATGATTCCTGTTAAATTATTTCTTCCATGTTTTTCGATAGATGTCGTACATAAAAGATTTTCGACGCACCATCGGAGAGGATATAGAGATGTGGGAGCCAATAAACTTGGCACAATGGTTGAGAGCAGTCAAGGGTGCAAAGAAGAATTATGTGCCTGGGTTTGCAGCATATGACGATCCAGAGTTTGTATGGTTCAATTGTCGCAAGAAGACAAGGTATGTAGACATAGGCGCAACAAGCATGGAGGTTATAGAGCAACCAAAGCAACAAGAGGTGGAACTAGCTGCTGCAAAGGCGCACGCCACGGCTTAAGGGGCTGCCATAGCACGACAAACGACTATCTGTGATTTTGTGGCCCAAAGGATGGGGTTCACTTTGCCTTCTGACCTTCTGAACCCACAGGCGGCACAAAATCCAACCACTCAGCCGTGTGTTACTCCAACTACGTCCTCTGATGATACGACCTAGACCATCCAGCCGCCTGATGATGTCTATGTTGTCCCTGCATTCGTGCAAGACCAGCACCACCAAGTGAACTCAAGGGATTTTGATTACCAGCCGCAACAGTAACTAAAAGGTAATTTGGTTTTATTTATTGATTTTTAGTAGCTTGCTTGAAAAAGAAGAAAAATTAAAAATGATCTTGAATGTTCATATATGATGCTATGGTGATCAACAAGAAAGTCTTTTTCTTTTTTCTTTTTTTTTTATAAAGCTTTTTTTTAATGTAAGTAATTAATTGATAGATACAGAGGTCTATTCTTATGTAGTGACTTAAGATATATTCAATATAATCTCTCAACGATTCAATTCTTCCAATCATTTCCCAACTTGATTTGGTCCATATATTTTCTATAGATGAAGCACTAGACATTATGGCTGCCCGGTTGCTCCATATCAATTTTCATTTAAAGTGTGCTCGTCGATATCGCCATTGTTGTTCGTATTTTGTTTAAAAGAAAAGGTTTAGCCAAAAAAATTTGAGGCACTTTTGTTTGAATGAGGAGGAGGGGAGAGAGATCAGGTGGAGTTTGGATCTTATAGTAGTGGTAGGATGTGAATTACTTGAAGCAATAAGGCTACTGATTCTTCAACAAGTTGTGATCAGATTAGATATATCTTTTGAGTATGTTTGCTCCTGTCTATAAGATAATTTGATTCAATTATTTGATGTGATCTATTGAAAAATTTATGTTGAGGGACTTTCTGCTTTGAATTTAGATAAAACTCAAAATATTAAACCGTGTGTAGTCACAAATTCTTGAATTCTGAAAATAAAACAAGAAAAAGATTACAAAGTAATTATTTGATTAAATTTAAAGTATAACTTGGGATACAATCTCTATCTAATCCTCTGATTCTATTCTACAAGAACAATATTAAAATTTGTAGTGAAAATATTTGATCTTCGCTGAAGTGATTTGAACTTGGAGAAACGTCAATTCGAGGGTCCTTGGACTTGATCTCGGATTAAACGGTAATTTGATTTGAGGATTTGATGGACACCAATGTGACTTGGGGATTTGATGAACACCAATTTGACTTGGGAATTTGATGAACACCGATTTGACTTAGGATTTGATGAACACCAATTTGACTTAGGGATTTTATGGACATCGATTTGACTTAGGATTTGATAAACGCCAATTTGACTTGGGGATTTGATGGACATGGATTTGACTTAGGATTGATGAACGTCGATTCGAGGGCTTTACGGCATGATCTCGGATCGAAAGATGTTCTTGATTTGGAATTTGATTTGAAGGTTGATGAAGATTGGTATGATCCTCGTCTTCAGTTCTTTGGATTTTTGGGTTTTGATCTTCCTAGCATGGATTTTGATCTTCAAAAACAGTTTTCTGAGGGTCTTGTGACTTGATCCCGGATCAAAATGGATTTTGGTTTGAATGCTGTTGAAGAACGGTATGAACTTGATTTGGATTTCTTGAATTTATTGAAGATTTGATCTTCTTGGCAGAGACACCATCTTCAAAAAACGGTTTTTAGATGAACATGAGGCTTGATGGGGGATTGAAAGAAGTTCTTAACGAAGAACATCTTGAAGATGGATGAAGGATACCTTGAATGCCGCGAAGAACACTTGAAGATGGATGAACTTGGTGGAGCGAAAAACTTAGAGCTTTTCCCTCTTCAACTTGTGAATATTTGTGTGTGTTTTTCTTCTTCAAGACCACCTCTATTTATAGTTGTGGAGTGAATCTCAATCAGAATCTCCTGATGAGATGAACGGTTGTGATCGCATCTACAATTTCTTGATATGGAAGACTTGATCTACATGAATCTTCTAGATATCTCTTGAATATTCAATCTTGGAGAAGAAGACTTTCCTTGTCTTGATATTTGATAAATATATTTATTTAACCCTTTAAAATATTAGGATTAAATAATATATATTTATTTTCATTTTCTTGCTCTACAAGACTTGCCATTATTTAATTTAATTGGATAATTTAACTCCAATTAATAAATAAGACATTATTTAATTTATCCATCATATATATTAAAATCAATAAATTTAACTACTTTACCTTGGAAATAAATTCATTATAAATCCAAAATAAAATAGAAAAATAAATCAAAAATTAATATATTATTCTCCACGTGTCGAGATTTAATTAGACACAAATTTTAAGTGTCTACACCGTGAAGTAAATCTTAATTTAGATCTTAATATGTGGCAATAATTTGGTTCCTTCGGTATGAATTCTCCGGATCATGTGTTCTAACTTTTATAATGATATATATTTCATGAATGGAGTTTGATGTTAAGTTCTATTGGATGTCGAGGAGTATAACATGAAAAGTGTTGGATAGATTATTGAGTTATCTCAGTTCATGCTATCACTCAAGTTGGTTTTGGAGCCTTCATGATTACACTTAAACAGTTTATGTGTCGTGTTTTGGATGATAATAGTTGTTAACCATAAAGATAAATAAAAGGTTAAAAAGAATGTTAATCCTAATTATGAGAATTAATAAATGGACAAAACAATTGTCACGGGTACTTCCGATGAGATGTACCCACTCCTAATAAGGAGGCCCCCTCGGATGTTACCCCGCCCCTCGGTCACTGACCTAAGAAGGCACGGAGGAGCACCCGAGGAGACACATAAGCGTCCCTTGGAAAGTCAAATGGTGAGTAAAAAACAGATATCAACGCGGCATCGGAAAAAGAGCAAACCCCGGTGGATCCGCGCGACTTCGATATCCATCAATGCGCCAAGAGGGACCACAACGGACCCCGAGTCCCACAAACTTGCAAGACTACTTCCTTGCTGAACACTCCTCAACATGAACCGCCCTCGGACCATCACCCGAGGACCATTGACCAATTCTCAGAGAAATACCAGAAATGAATACCAGAGCACCTGGATGATATTCCCCGAGGACTTAGACGATGAAATACCATTTCAAGAAGGCCAAATCAAGCCCTCATAAATCACATCAAGCCCTCGGAGGTCATATTAAGCCCTCGGAGATCACGTCAGGCCATCGGAGAACGGATCCGAACCGTGAAAATAAAATGAAAACCCCTCGGAGAACATATACAGCAGTCCCTACTTCCGAATACACCTATGCCAAAGTAGTAATACCACCGGAAGAATGTCCTAATTATTTATCAACAAAAGTAGGGCCCATCAGAAAAATAGCATCCTGAAAAACAGTCCCTCAGAGACCCTTGGAGCCGTCAAGAAGACACAAGGATCGGCCTAGTCAGCATCTAGTAGACTAAAGATATACTTTATCTTAACTTTTACACCTGTATCAACATAACGACACTTGTCCTTACCAAAACACATGCACAACGACACATGTCCCTAACAAAGTCTATATAAAGGGAGGTGGTCAATTGAAGAAAGATAACTCGAAACACCCACACAGAGATAAAAGGAGGAAAAGTTCAGTGAGTAAAGGAAGGAATATTCTTGCATCCCTTGTTATTTCCATCCATTATTGTTTTTGAATCACGGGCAGGGCGTACCAACCCAATATAAATATCTTCTATTAAATAGGGAATAATTCCAAACCCGTTAACAAAGTGGCGCCGTCTGTGGGAACGCCATAATATCTGCCCTCGAGAGAATTCAACAAACGTCGTCCAGGATGGATGACCTATTCGAAAGTGAGAATCTTCCGCTTCATTACGACGACTCGGAAGAAGCTCTGTCAAATCACGAGTCAGGTACGAGAGATTTTATTAATATTCCCCGATCTGTCTATGAAAGACTTATAGATGCTACGGCCATGCGGACACCCCGGATATGGGGAAATTGCAGAAATAGGCCCTCTATATCCCCTGGGCATAGAAATCTCCCATCGGAAGGAGACACACCCTAGGCGGCATGGAACCCAAACTCAATCCCTTGGCACCAGGAACCCCGACAAACATCCCGAAGGTATGTTCGTCATGAAAGAACCCCGGAGAGGGGTCGGGGAGAAATTTCCCGTCCCTCGGAGTGTCGGGGAGATGTTGAGCAAGCCTTATAGGGAATGATGGATGACTTGCGAAAAGAATTGGGCGACCTTAAGAAAACCATGGCCCCCGATGAGGACCCCACATTTAAGACCTCTCCCTTCATTCCTGAAATTGCCTTAGCCTCTGTTCCCTCGGGGATGCGACCCATTAATATCCCTCTATATACCGGAGAAGCTGATGGGAGAGACCCGCAGGATCATATCCATCAATATCTGGTCGGAATGGATCTATCTTCCGCCCCCGACCATGTTTTATGCCGCGTGTTTCTTGTCACCATCGGAGGGCGGGCTCAGGCGTGGTTCACTCATCTTCCACCTTGTTCCATTATGAGCTTTGGCCGATTAGCTCACTTGTTTGTACGACAATTTGCTTGCAACCGGAGGTACCCCAAGTCCGCCACACATCTTTTCACTATTAAACAGAGAAATGATGAACCCCTACGAGGATATATAAAGCGCTTCACGGACGAAGCACTAGATGTTCCCAACATCAGTCCAACCATCATGGCGGACATATTGACTCAAGGACTTCGAACGGGGGATTTCTTCAGATATCTTATGGGAAATCGTGTCACGGACATGAATGAACTTATGCAAAAGGCGGAAGTCCACATCCTGATGGAAGAGGCGGAAGGGATGAAGAAGCGCATGGAGCAGGATGATAATGAACACCTAGAGCGCGCCGAGAAAGAGGCAAAGACTAAAGAAAATGGTAAGGAGGGAAAACCCCCTCCGCGTAAAGATGAGGGCGGAGTGGTTAAGAAATTCCTCCGACCCGTGCCCTTACCCCCGATGACTATCACTCCCCCGGAAGTACTTAATATAATGAGAGGCAACAACGAGTTGCACTGGCCCGTACCAGTTAAATTTCCTAACCGAGACAAGAACACCGGGAAATATTGTAAATACCACAAAACCTACGGGCACACCACTGAAGAATGTACTACCCTTCGTAGAGAAGTACTTCGTCTCCTAGAAATAGGATACTTGAAGAATTACCTTAAGGAAAATAATCTCGGGGAGCCCAAGACAAACGTATGGAAGAGGTCACGAAGAGAAGAAGAGGAAGAAGAAGAGGAAGAAAGGACGCCAGTCGGAGGTCACGAGAGAGGGCAGTTGGACACCTACGACCCCAAGAGAGAACCAAAGACCGTCGACAAAATTCACGAGAGAGGACAACAGGGTATCGGAGTTTGCCTCCTCCACCTGACTCTTATAAAAACAATCCCCCGTCAGGACGAACCATCAATATGATTGAGGGAGGTGAAATTTCAATGACGCCCCAAGGTAAAAAGAAGAAATATTTGAAAGAAGCCAGACGAGCAGAGCAAGGATTCTCTGTCTGCTCTATCCAAGGGTCAAAGCTGCATAGCATTACCTTCGGACCCGAAGATCTCACAGGCATAATATATCCTCACGAAGACCCACTAGTTACTTCAGCCGTCATTTACGGGTATGAAATCCAACGGATCCTCATAGACACGGGCAGCTCCGTGGACGTACTCTTCTTGCCTACCTATCTTGCTATGGGGCTGAAATAAGAAAAGTTGGAAACCGCTGAAGTCCCCTTGGTAGGGTTCTCTGGGGAAGCCTGTCGTACCCTTGGAACTGTGACTCTTCAAATGTCATGGGGAAAAGGGAGCCCTTCGAAGAACGGAACCCACCAAGTTTTGGATAGTGGAAGCTTCTTCACGGACGTATAACGCCATCTGCGGAAGACCATCCATTCGAGCCTTTGAAGCCATCCCTTCTACCTTGCATCTTAAAGTGAAATTCCCCACCTCTTCAGGAATCAAAGAAGTCCGAGGAAGTCAATCTAAAGCCAGAGAATGCTGCATGAATGCCATCCCCTCGGAAGAAGACGAACCTTCCCTCGGAAACAATAAAAAGCGTAAAACCGAGGAAGCACGAGTCCAACCTGTGGAAGAATTAAAGATGGTAGAGTTAGTAGAAGGAAGCCCCGAGAAGGTGATCAAAATGGGTACCCACATGAAACCAGCAATAGAGGTTCAACTGATTTCCCTCCTCAAACAATTCCATCACCTCTTTGCATGGGAAGGAGGACCACCCGGGCGAATCAGCAACAAGGTATGCCAACACTTTCTTAATGTGAAGTCCGGGGTTAAGCATGTCCAGCAGAAAAAAAGAAAAATGGGACCCGAGCGTAACAAGATCATTCGCTCAGAAATACAACGCCTTCTCAACTTGAGGCAAATTTGGGAAGTTATCTATCCCGAGTGGCTAGCTAATGTCGTACTAGTTCCCAAGCACGGAGGAAGATGGCGGATGTGCGTTGACTTTACTAACCTCAATGAAGCATGCCCAAAAGATTGTTATCCCTTACCGAGCATAGATCAATTAGTTGATTTCACCGCTGGATGTGCACTACTGTCAACCCTAGATGGAGACTAGGGATACAACCAAATCCCGATGGCAGCGGTGGACCAGGATAAGACTAGCTTCATTACGGACGCGGGCACATTCTGTTACCTAGTCATGTCCTTCGGGCTAAAAAATGTTGGGGCTACCTACCAAAGGTTAGTAAGTCATATGTTCGCAGGACTTATCGAAAAGTCAGTAGAAGTTTACGTGGACGACACGGTAGTTAAAAATAACACTGCCAAGGAACATCCCGAGGACCTACGGAAGGTGTTGGTCATTATGAACAACTTTAGCATGAAAGTTAACCCTAGGAAATGCTCTTTTGGTATCCGAGGAGGAAAATTCTTGGGGTTTATGGTTACGGAGAAGGGAATATAAGTAAATCCCGAGAAAGCAGTGGCCATTATGGGACTACCCACCCCGAAGACGGTGAAAGACGTCCAAAAGTTGACTGGTAGAATGGCCTCGTTGAGTCGGTTCGTCTCCAAGTCAGCAGAAAAAGGACTTCCCTTCTTTAAGATGCTTCGAAATGTCAAGGAATTTCAATGGACCCCCCAGTGCGAGGAAGCCCTAGGAGAACTAAAAAGGTATATGTTAAAACCACCTTTGCTGGTAAAACCTTTACCTCAAGAAGAGTTATTTCTCTATCTGTCGGTTGGAGAAGAGGCCATTAGCGCTGTCTTAGTCAAAGAACAAGACAGGGAACATCGTCCGGTATATTACGTCAGCAAAACCCTCCTCGGAGCCGAAGCCAGGTATACCCTGACTGAAAAACTCGTCTTAGCATTGGTTACTACAGCCCGTAAGCTACGCCGCTACTTTCTTTCCCACCCGATTACAGTGCTAACAAAGCATCCCTTAAGGACAATTCTTAATAAGCCTGAGTCATCGGGGAGATTAATAAAATGTGTTGTAGAACTCACTGAGTATGACATTTCCTACGCTCCGAGACCCTCCATCAAGGCACAAGTCCTGGCGGACTTTGTAATGGAACTTACGGGCATCGGATCCGAGGAGAAAGAACCATTGTGGTACGCCTATGTAGATGGATCCTCGGTGAGCACGCATGGGGGGGGGGGGGGGGCAGGAATAGTTTTTGTAAATCAAGAAGGGGAGGAAGAAAGACTCCATTTTGCAATCAGAATCGATTATCCCCTCTCTAATAATGAAGCTAAGTATGAAGCTTTCCTTATTGGTATGAGACTAGCAAAGGAAGGAGGAATGAAGAGAATACTCCTCCATAGTGATTCTCAATTGATTGTTCAGCAAGTCAAAGGATCATATGAAGCAAAAGAAGAAAGAATGCTAGAGTACCTCCGGGTTGTCCGTCGAAGGCAAGAATGGTTCGAGGAATATGATATAGTTCAAATCCCCCGAAAAGAAAACCAAGAGGCGGACGCCTTATCTAAAATGGCTACTCAAACGGCCGCTATACACACTCGGAGGATCACTCTACTTCATGTCAACGAATCTGAAAAGAGCGAAGGCAAAGAAGTAAATACCATCTCAGATCCTTCGTCTAGTTGGGTAACTCCTATCAAAGCCTATTTACAGGATTCCGAGGGATACTCCTCGGATAAGAGTGTACAGCGAATGATGTCCAGAAAAACCATTCGATACTTCCTCAAAGATGGGATACCTTTCCGAAGAACGTACTCGTGCCCCCATGCTCGATGCCTTAATGAAGAAGAAGCTCAACTGGCTTTGGCGGAAATTCACGAGGGGACATGTGGGAGCCATAATAGCGGCGAAAGCATGGTCGGACGCCTGATTCGACAAGACTACTACTGGCCCACGATGGCTAAAGACAGTAAAAGCCATGTCTGAAGGTGTAAACCATGCCAAGCTTACGCCCCTCGTGTCCATCAACTCGCGACCCCGTGGGAACCCCATCTGACCCCTTGCCCGTTCTCCAAATGGGGCATTGATATAGTTGGACCCCTCATCCCTGATGCTGGTCAAAAGAAATTTCTACTGGTAGCCGTTGACTACTTTACTAAATGGGTAGAAGCGGAACCCTTAGCTCGGATCACATCGGGAGCCGTCATCAACTTCCTATGGAGAAACATCATGTGTCGCTTTGGCGTCCCTCGGAGTTTGGTAAGTGATAATGGTCTACAGTTCACAAATCAAGAGCTACAAAAGTGGTGTGACCATTGGGAGATTAAACACCGTTTCGCATCGGTGGGGTACCCCCAAGCAAATGGACAAGTAGAAAGGACCAACAGAACCCTTTTGAAAAACATGAAGGCCCGACTCAATTGGCACAAAGCCAAGTGGGTTGAAGAAATACCCGGTATACTATGGGCCTATCGGACCACGCAAAGCGCCGCTACGGGCGAAACTCCTTTCAGCTTATCCTACGGGTGCGAAGCCGTCTTGCCCTCGGAGGTCTCCATAGAAAGTTGGCGAGTCAGAGAATACGAGGAAGTAACCAATGGCTCAAATCTAGCCCTTGCCCTTGATCTACTCGAAGAAAAGAGAACCCGAGTAGCCCTCCGTGTGGAAGAATACAAGACTCGAATGTCACGATACTACAATACCAAGGTAAAGCCCCGAACTTTTCAAGTTGGAGATCTAGTAATGAAACGAGTAGGGGCTTCCAAGAATGTAGGCAAGCTTGATCCACGATGGGAAGGACCCTATAAGATAGCGGAAATTGTGGGGCCTGCGACCTATCGTCTTGCCGATTCCGAGGGAATAGTGCTTCGCAATACCTGGAACTCAATCAACCTTAGAAAGTACTTTGCTTAATGTAACAATCATGCGTAAATAAAAAAGGTTATTCATATACGAAGGGTTCCATTACAAAAGAAAGTAGAGTTGCCTGACAAAATGATAACTCTACACATGAGTCATCTTGACAACCCAACAATATCAAAATCCCCTAGTATTACGAACTGAACTGTATCCTTTTACAAACTAAGCCCCTCATATAGGACGTTTTCCTTCTCGAATAAGTCATCGGCGCTGCTCATCGGAAAAAGAAACCGGATCATCAATAAACACAATCGGAACTGCAGAATCCCTAATGGGTAAGGGAGGGAGTTCCTCGAAAATCTGACGAATACTAAGTTCCGGGATGATCAAGCCCGAGGGAAACCCTGGCAAAGCTTGAACAGCGTCTTGACACAACCGGTAGCCTATATGAACCAAATCACGCATCTCGCCCTGGAGAGACTCACGAAGGCTAGGTGGACCCACCACTTCCAACACTGCTTGGACCCGAGCCATCACCAGCGCCACCGTCTGGGTGTGAGTTATCCCTAGCAGTTGCTGACTCAAGGCATCTCTTTCCTTCGTAGACTGCGTCAGTTGCTCTTCCGAGAACCGCATCTGGTCTCGTAACTCCTCTATTCTCCTCTCCAAATTCAATACACGAGCTCTCTCGAGTATCAGTTGGCGTTCTAATTCCCACGCTTTATCCTTCTCGGATTGTAACGCATTGTTGTGGATCTCCCGAGTGGACTCGTGAACCTCCCTCAATTGAGTTATCTCCGCTTGAGCTTCAAAAAGACCTTGCTCTAACTCGTCCCGGCGGCGATACACTAAACCAGGATCAGAAGAAGAACTCCTGTAGGATCCGAGGGCATCTAGCACCATATAAATCTGCCCAAGGACAACAAATTATATCAAACGGGGGCGACATGTTAGTATTAAATAAAATAGATAAAATAATGAAATACCTCACACAGGTCTTTACAAGCTAAGTCCTGAAGAACGGATACCGGAAGGGTTTTCATCAACCCACAATCCGTCATGTTTAATAAACCACTGAGAAAGTTTTGACAAAATCTCACCGCTGATCCGAGGGGAGAAATATCATGATTATCCCCGGGGGGGAGAGATCTCCCGAGGGAAGGGTTCCCCTCGAGCGGCGGTGCGGGGACACGATCAGGGCCACCTTCAATGGGCTGAGAGTCCCCCGTATCAGGAGAAAAAAGATACTCTTCTAACACGTTCACCGCAACAGAGCCACGAGGAAAAGGCTGGGACACTACTGGAATCGTATGAAAGTTCGTCTGAGAAGGAGCCGCTATTGGGTCCGACACCCCGAGAGGAATTATAAAGCTCACTGGGGGGGCTGCCACAGGCGATGCCTCCAGTCCCTCCTCCTCCGAAGAAATGTCAATCATTGCCTCATTTACAAGCGGATCAGAACCGCCACCCTCCGGTATCCTGGGACTACCATGCAACGCCCGCCCCAGAAAAACATCATTAGAAGACCCGAGGGAAAATGCTCCCATCTCTGCGCCTGCAAAAAACATCAGTGTGCAAACATTCCGAGGACACCCAGATAATTTACAAGCTGAACAGATGAGAAAGGTGATAAGAAAAACTTACGGAAATAAAAGTTACAGTGAAGAGGACGAGATGGGAGGGTACATCCCTCCACCCCCTCTTGCAAACCCGCCAAAATCAGGGCCTCGGGGATGTCCAGTAGCCCGGATATGTCATAGGAACCAGAAAAAAGTCCCGAGCGAAGCAACACCTCCCATTCGTAACCTTGTGTTTCGGTGTTGGGAGCAATATATCCCAGACCCCATCGGATGGGCACCCCCCACGACCTGGCCGATTGACCTCTCGGACGGACAAAGAAAAACCTCTGCCTCCAGTCCCCTCTACAAGAGCGGGTATGGGATACACGAGTGAAGGTATCTTCCTTGTCCCGATAGGTCATGCTAAAAAGGGATTCCCCTCTGAACAGGGTCGAAGGGGAAATATTGTTCCCACCCGATAAGGGGACATATGAAGGTTTAAAAGCTCGCAATGCAGGACATACCCCACCAAATGACTATATGAACTTGGCGTTAACTGACTCGTACATATCTGTCAATACTGAAAGAGTATTTGAAAGAAAGGGTGGAAAAACATTCGTAACCCACAATGCATCTGTTCGCTGTAGACAGTCAAATAACTCGAGGGAGGTGCGTAGGCTCTCTGACCCGTGGAAGGCACTATCATGTCATACTCTTCGAGATCCAAGTTATACCCAGTGAAAAGAGTCCTTACAGAGCTCTCACACTCCGTACTCGTAGTGGATCCCACACGTCCTCTGCCTATCAATCTTGCTGGATTAAGAGGAATTAAATCAAATTCTGAAGACTCATCAGCCAAAGAATATGGCTCCCTACCCATAAATACCTCCCTGATGTGGTTCACTCGACGAGAATTCGTAGATGAAAGCCTATGGACTACTCCCGAAGAGGAACTCACGCCAAGTGTCGCTTGACTTCCCGATAAAATATCCCTCAACCCAGGAGAAGAATCCCCCGAGAGGATAGGAGGAGCCCTTGATTGTCCAGGAGGACTCCGAGTAGTGTTTCGAGAAGAACCACAAGACGAAACGGATCCTCCTCGCATATAATAAGGGGGCATCATCTCCTCAAGTAAGTATTATCTTCGTGCTTACAATTATTGAAAATCTAAAAGATAAGGAAGTCAGAAGCTAAGAGCTAGCTCTAATCACAAGAGAATTAGTAAGCATAACTGCTGAATGACCAGAGTACATATATCCTTTACCCTTTGATTAGATAAGTAAGATTAAATCCCCATTACATAAAGCAAAGGACACGTGTCGAGAAATCTTCTTAATTAAGAATGACACGTATCCCACGTCGCCATGCGAAACAACACCTCCTACTTAGGAGATAAACCTAGTCAGCAACCTTAAGTGGTTCATCATTATCTTCCTTAATTAAATTTTAACGGTAAAGACAAAAAAAAGGTAGAGAAGGGAAAGATGGAAAAAACGACTATTTATTCAAAAATCGAGGAGCCCTCGAAAAAAATGGTATGTACAAAAGACATTTATTAAAAGCGGAAAATAAAAGCTACAATGAATAGACTATGCCCCCGTGGTAGAAGGGTGTGAAGGAGTCGTAGCCTCAGCAGAAATACCTAGCGAAGCAAGGCGAGAAATTGGCGAAAACACTCCCCCATAACCGCTAGCCCTCGGACCCGGACTACTGGTGGAACGCATCGGAGAAGGCAAAAGAGAATTCTTAGGGGACAATAAACCCCCAAACCTCCCTACAAAGTAATGACAGTCATTGGGAGTTGGCCTCTTCAACTTGCGAAGGTCAAAAGACTTGGAAAAATCCACATCCGACCGTAGTAAGGACTTTGCCAACCTAGCACATTCCAAATAGCCCCACTGAAGATGGCCTGTTAAAAGCTCTTGAGAAGACGTATTGGAAACTCCCGAGTGCTGCCTAGAGATCTCTTGTTGAGCAAATTGAACTGCCGCGTCAACCTTGGCCTGCACCTCCTCGAGAGGAAGAAAATTCGTCAACTTACCCTCGGCCGACTCAGCTCTGTCAGTGATATGACCCAACGTCTCATGAAGACCCCTCTCCCTCTCCAAACCATCTGCCACCTCCTTCTCAAGAGCAGCGATCCGAGCATTAAGAGCTCCCTCGGACTCCTTTCTTTCCTTCTCCTAAAGGGCTATCTTAGCCATTGCAGCCTTCTCGGAGGCCTCTATTTTCTTATAGGCAGACTCTGCAGTGTTCAACCTATGGTGCAAGCCCTCCTTCGCCTTCTCAGCTTCCCGAAGAACGAATTCATAGTCAGAGATTTTTGTGAGGAGAACCTCTTCCCTGGTCTGACTCTCCTTGTCCCGGAACAAAAGAGGTGCCAATTGTGCTCGGAGAGCTTCCATCTCCTCCACGTCCTTCCGACCACGTTCTTCTACAGCAGTAACTGCCTCCCGAGTCTTTCCAATCTACAAAAAGATAAGAAAAAAATTATTACAGATAAATCATACAACCCCAAGAAGACTAGTACGAAGAAACTTACCATGAGTCCCAACCAGTTAAGACTGGTATACAGAAATTGATACCCCTCGGCGGGTGTCGAACTAGAAGAAGCAAAGAACTGGAGGATGTCCTGATAGGCCTCCCCCACGGTCCGAGACGAGAAATGTCCCTCCGGCCCACTAGGAGGTATGGGCGTCTAAAAAGTGTGACCACTAGAAGACAGAGTCACGGGAACGGACAGAGTCACTAGAATGTGATCCCTCGGAGAAGTAATTCCCGGTCTTGGCGTCACCACCTCCGAATTAGTAAATACGGCCCGAGAACCACCAGCTACGACGGACGGGCCAGCCTCCCCCAGCAACGAATTCAAGACCCTCCTTCACGTCTCTGTCCTCGAACGAGGGATCAAACTCCCCTTGAGTATCCTCGGAATCCCCCGTGAAGCCACCTGCCCGGGAACACTGAATTGTGCCAAGAAATCTTCTTTTACAAAAGGCAACATATGTGTGTGAAAAGGAGAATGAAACTAGAAAAAATTATCACTAGAAGAAAAAGACAAGTGAAGAACGCTTACCATATAAAGAAGGCTCTTCCATCATTGGAGCCTAACCTTTATCCACAGTCTCTGCATCAAGAAGGAGAGCATCAGCACATGAATAAACTCTTCAAGAAAGGTATGGAAAATTTCATTAAAGACCCATAAGAACTCACCATGAGGGACAGATTCGGGAACTGTCGGGGGCGTAGGCTCAACTCCATAAGTAGAAGCGGGAGATGGATCCCTAGAAGACAAGTCTACCACCTCAGTAGTCTTCTGAATAGATTCTTCCTCGCTAGCCCTCGGAAATATCCCTTCTTCGGAAATCCTCGGAGAATTTCCTATATTGGATCTAGAGGCGGGTAGATCTCCCATATCGGACCTAGAAACCGGCACCAAAGCCCAAGAGGAAGAAGGAGCTACCTGGCGTAATGGAACATCACTTCTGATAACCCCCGTTATATCTATATACAGAGGAGAATGGTCCTCATGAGCCCCTCCTATCTTCGGACCCGTATGCCCGCCCTCGGGGGCATTGACCTCTTCTTCTTCATGATCGCCCTCTTCTGGCACATCGGAAGTGCCGCTCGGAGTAGGTTCTCTCGGACCCAACTGTAAATAGTAATTCGCCATAACCTCATCTGCACCACCCCAAAGCCAACATATATAAGTATAATTCACTACTATACTCAGAGAAGGAACAAAAGAAGAAAATAAGGAACTTACTAAAAAGATTCCTCGCATCGGACGATAGGGACAAGGGCTTTTCCATGGCATCATCGGTAAAAACCACATGATGAAGTCCGGATGTCTCGAACAACATCATAAAGTCCTCCGACTCCATCAACTTTTGCTGAGAAATTACAGGAGACAAAACTATCTCCGGGTCTAGAGTGTGCACGGGAGATGTGCCCTCTCTCCAATCGAAGGGCATGTCCCATTCGCCTTCAGCGGGTTGCACGAAAAAATATTTATTCTTCCAAACGCTGTGCGAGGAGATCGACGCGTCTAGTATCCTCTTCGTAGAATGATTGTCCCGATGGCGAACATGGTAAAACGGATACCCTCCGGGCGAGACTACCACATCAAAAATCGAGAAAAAATGGTCCACCCCACACTCCAACCCACTCACCTGGCACCAAAAAACGTAAATGCAAAGAGCGGCGAACCCATTCGAAACCATTTGACTCGGGCTGATATTGCAAGGCTTAAAAACTTCGCAGAAGAAAGGCGGCATGAATGAATGCCACCCGTATCTCACTTGAGCAAAATAAACAGTCAACATACCCGGAGGAGGATAACAAGCTCTCTCGTCCTTTGTCGGAATTCGGAAAACCATATTCTTTTGAAAAGCCCCAGTTGAAGTAAATAACTCCAATACCTGTTCACGAGTGGCGATGCTAGGAACCCTCTCAACTTTGGCAAAATCCCGAGGAGCCGCCTTCTTCGATTTGGGAACCCTAGCTTTTTTAGAAGAAGCGGCGCCGCCCTCGGCAGCAGCAGCAGCTTCTCCCTTGCGCTTACGAGTAACTCCGGAGGTGGTGGAGACGGCAATAGGATCAACGTTAGCAGAAGAAGCCATTTGTGCAATAACGCAGGGGGAGTGTTTATTCGAAAAGGAAAAAAAATGGATTGCGCGTGAAATTGCGGAAGGATTAAAGCGTGAGAAGAAAAGAAGAAGAGAATAATCAAATTTTACTCTGAAGAGAATTCACCGTGAAAGAAAATCGTGAAAGTGAGAAGTGAAGAGGAACAATTCTCCTATTTATAGGAATGAAAGTAACAACGGTCACAAACCCTCAACACGTGGAACATATTTGGAACCCCACGTAACCCCCATATCCGTGCGCCACGCCATCAACAATCTGACCGTTACAAACGGTCAAATCTTTTGAAGTTTTAAATGGCCAACGGTTACCTACAACAAATGCTCCGCATCCTCCGCCTGCGCTGGGGCAGAACCCTCAAGGGCAATCTGGTAAAAACCCATTCGGTCCATTTTTAAATAATTATGATTATATATGTATTCCCTCAGAAAAATGCCAAAAAATAGGTACCTCGGAAAGAAAAGCTCGCACTAACCCCTCACCTCACTGAGGACGTGAAATAAAATTTCCCTCGCCTCTACGAAGGCGATAGAAATTTGGGGGGGCTAGTGTTAACCATAAAGATAAATAAAAGGTTAAAAAGAATGTTAATCCTAATTATGGGAATTAATAAATGGACAAAACAATTGTCACGAGTACTTCCGATGAGATGTACCCACTCCTAATAAGGAGGCCCCCTCGGATGTTACCCCGCCCCTCGGTCACTGACCTAAGAAGGCACGGAGGAACACCCGAGGAGATACATAAGCGTCCCTTGGAAAGTCAAATGGTGAGTAAAAAACAGATATCAACGCGGCATCGGAAAAAAAGCAAACCCCGGTGGATCCGCGCGACTTCGATATCCATCAATGCGCCAAGAGGGACCACAACGGACCCCGAGTCCCACAAACTTGCAAGAATACTTCCTTGCTGAACACTCTTCAACATGAACCGCCCTCGGACCATCACCCGAGGACCATTGACCAATTCTCAGAGAAATACCAGAAATGAATACCAGAGCACCTGGATGATATTCCCCGAGGACTTAGACGATGAAATACCATTTCAAGAAGGCCAAATCAAGCCCTCGGAAATCACATCAAGCCCTCTGAGGTCATATTAAGCCATCGGAGATCACGTCAGGCCATCGGAGAACGGATCCGAACCGTGAAAATAAAATAAAAACCCCTCGGAGAATATATACAACAGTCCCTACTTCCGAATACACCTATGCCAAAGCAGTAATACCACCGGAAGAATGTCCTAATTATTTATCAACAAAAGTAGAGCCCATCAGAAAAATAGCATCCTGAAAAACAGTCCCTCAGAGACCCTCGAAGCCGTCAAGAAGACACAAGGATCGGCCTAGTCAGCATCTAGTAGACTAAAGATATACTTTATCTTAACTTTTACACATGTATCAACATAACAACACATTTCCTTACCAAAACCCATGCACAATGACACATGTCCCTAACAAAGTCTATATAATGGGAGGTGGTCAATTGAAGAAAGATAACTCTAAACACCCACACAGAGATAAAATGAGGAAAAGTTCAGTGAGTAAAGGATGGAATATTCTTGCATCCCTTGTTATTTCCATCCATTATTGTTTTTGAATCACGGGCAGGGCGTTCCAACCCAATATAAATATCTTCTGTTAAATAGGAAATAATTCCAAACCCGTTAACAATAGTGGAGGTATTTAATTATTATTCTTCATGATTTATTTGTGGAGAAGATTTTTGTAATTTTTGATATGGTTGATGCGAATTGATTTATAGATTTTCTTCACCTGAACATGCGTGTTGTGGCTAACTTTCCATTGGCATTCTTTTGTAGGGATTTTTTGGAAGGAAGTGAAGTAATAGAGATATGCAAATTGTTCTTTGTGGGGAGGGGTAGGTGTCACTACATGGATATATTGGTGGTGGTACCTGTTGTCAATA
Organism: Linaria vulgaris; assembly: GCA_948329865.1. Taxonomy (NCBI): domain Eukaryota; kingdom Viridiplantae; phylum Streptophyta; class Magnoliopsida; order Lamiales; family Plantaginaceae; genus Linaria; species Linaria vulgaris. The sequence continues at coordinate 114,623,039 of OX415250.1, read as the reverse complement.
AGGAGGGTCTGTATAGGACGTAGTATCATGATCCTTCTCGTTGAATGAGCATCATGTTTTGCTTCGGTTGGGAATTAACAAGGGTTAGTTTGTCTGTTGTTCTCAACGACAAATTAAGTAGCAACTTTGTTGCTTTTTTAGCTGAAGTTTGTTGGTACATTGACAACACATGTTGGGCAGAACTCTATTTGTATTTGCTTTATAATACAATTTAATTAGGTTTGTTGTGACAACGTATGAATGTACGTTAATCATGCGTTGTGTTTGCGTGTTTCGTATGCATTGTGGGTTTAAAGTTTAGTTTGAACCTTTCATTATATGCGGAAGCTTCAACAAATTGATGATGAAGTTTTTAAATTAGATTCTAAAAGATCCGTGTCAAAGGTTCTTCTTAAGCAAATGAACCGTTTATTATATATCATAGTTTTGTCCTTAGTTGATGAGTTGCATTGTAAAATAAAATTCATTTACTTCGTCCTTAAAAATTTGTTTATGAAGTCATCTACAAAAATACCAACTTGTAAGCTTAAAAGACCAGGTATTATAACATAAAAATGTAGTGAATGCTTTGACAACAAAATGGCTTGTCCATACTTTACTTATGGGGTGTTTGCAAGAGCTTATAGAAGCTCCTTCTTTCAAGCTTTTACTTAAAGTTACTTAAAGCTGCGTTTGACTTAAAGTCACGAGTGTTTGCAAACCTCTCTTTAAAAGTAACTTAAAGCAGTTATGATTTATTTTGTGGTGTTTGCAATAGCTAATGAGAAGCAACTTTTGACCATTAATTTAAACACAATAAGACTTAATTGCCCTCAATTTTATTTTATTTTCTCAAATGAATTGCCTTCTTTTAAAGTATAAAAAAACATTAGCCTTTCAGTCACATTTATATAAACAAGCGATAGATAGTTACAATTTTTTTAAAAAAAAATCAATTTAATTAATAGTACACACTAAAAATGAACATTTGATTTGTATAAATATGCTAGTTATGTATTTATCTTCTAAATTTTTTAATTGCGTCGAAAGTTGTCACTATAATAATGTCTTGCATGTTGTGTTTAAGTAAACCATTTTTTATAAGACGTTCTCTATTTTTCTTCAATAATAGTAACATATTACTTTAAAATATACCAATTGACATATTACTGTTAAAAAAAAATATACCACAATATGTTCTCTATTCTTCATACACTTTGTGTTTAAGTAAACCATTTTTTATGCTTTTTAAAAGACCTGAAAAGGAATTAATGGCATATAAAAAAAGCAAAAAATAATAAAATTAGAAAACATTAACCAGTTGTTAATCATAAGCAAAAGCATGTGCAAATAATTTTAAATTATTAGTGTCACATCAAATTTAAAAAAAACGTGATAAGTAGCAATAATGAAACATCACATAACAAGAATTCCAATCCTCGCAAACGATATAGACGCACATATGTCATCACGAACTTTATTCATTGATCCATCATCAGTGATGCTAGAGTTTGCTCTATTTGCACTGTTTACTTGTGCGTTTTCATTTTCTGGATTGTAATATGGATCATTATCGTATTGTAGAAAATCCTCGTCTAGTGCATCTACTTTACGTATAAAATTATGTATCGCCATAGTAGCTGGTACAAGTGCCACTTGATCTTCCCATGGAACGTTGACTGGAAAATCATTGATCATATAAAATCGACTCTTCCAACAACCAAACGATCTTTCAATAGTAGTTCGCAATGAAGAGTGCATATGATTGAACATTTCATAATGACTGTTATATGTGGCTGTGCGTCAAAAATCAGGAAGATGATACATTTGTCCTTTGTAAGGCGCCAAAAAACCTGATAAATTTGGATATCCAGAATCCACCAAGTAATATTTACCTAATACATAAAAAGTGTGTTAAGATAAAGTTGTTCGTAGTAAATACATAACCCAAAAAAGAATATTCTTGAACCTGGAGTAGGCATCGGGAATTGCTTATTTGGATCTCGAATAGTGTTGTAAAATATTCTTGTATCATGTGCACTTCCTTCCCAGCCAGGTAAGACAAATGTAAAACACATATTGAAATCACAAACGGCCATTATATTTTGTGTTGGGACCCATTTTCTACCAATATAAGGTACTTGTAACTCTGTAGGCAATCTAGCTTTTATATGAGTACCATCAATTGCTCCAATACAATTATGAAAATCACAAAATTGTTAATAACTTAATTGAGAAACATAAGTGATATATTCAAGAATAAAAGACTAGTTTGCCTTAAAATGAGGAAAATATCTGCAGTTCAATCGTATATAGTCAGGAGTCATAGATTGATCAGTGAATGGAACAACCCAATCAATAGACATCTTCGTGCATGCTTTTAGAACACTATGAAATGATCTGCTTATTGTAAATCCGGATCGTTGCATTGTTTCTTGCACTTGCCTGTTTCCTTGTCGAGGTCCAACCATCATCAAAAAGGTTGCTACTTGTTCCTCTACTGTTACAGATCTCGTTGCCCTAAGTCCGTACTCATCAACTAATATTTGACAAAGATGGAAAAATGTTTCTTTTCTCATCCTTAAATTATTTCGATACCGTTTAGGATTACCATTTAAAATTGACATCAACGCATCCCAACCACTATATTCTCTATTATAACATGGAGTCTTTTGGACGTAAGTATGAAGACAGATGAAAGCAGCTATAGAACAAGCTAAAAGAACCTGTATGTTTCTTTTTTTTCTCCTTGAGGTGGCAATTTGACTGTCATCATCACTATTCGGATCATCTAAAGAGTTGCTTGTGGAAAACGAAATGGAACTCAAATCTGAATGGTCTTGGTCATCTTCCATATTCTGCACAGTTCAATAGTTATAATACATTTCTTTAAAGAAAATCAACTACAAAAAATACATATATATATATATATATATCATGTAAACTAAAAAAATATGCACATAACAAAGCCACTGTCACAATTTCAGCAATTTATTCATTAACTAAAAGCAATAAGCATGTCATCATCAACCAAAACAGTCGAAGTCAACACCAAAGACTCAAAAATAATCCTCAAAGTAAAAATATTCATACCAATTGACTAATGCTTAATAACGAAGTCTAGATTTAAAAAATAGAGTTATTTTAATACTTCAAAATAGTTCATCCTCCTTGCCATGTGTGTCTCAATGTGATGTCAATTCAAAGAAATATTAGGTCCGACGTTGTGCATTCAAGTCCATCTGATCTTGTAGCCACTTCAATTGGAGTTCACCTTTCTCCAAACAAACAAAAAATTCTCTAGAAATTGGTTTCTCAAATAATCGAACAACAAACAAAAACATTCTACCCCCTTGTTCAATCTCAGGTATTGTCTTCAAAATATTTATGCACTCATGTACGCTATATTTTTCGGCTCCATTAGTTGTATGAGATGTTTTTGCTTCATGTTCCACTGTATCAACTACCCGCTCAAAGCACTTTGCAATTTTATCAAATGCAGAACTTTTTTTGGATTTCTGCTGACCAAGACGTGCAAGATACTCAACACTTTTTCTTTTTAAGGTAGGTTTAGTAGATGTTTCAACTTGCGGAGATGTAGGTGGGTGAGCCTGAGGGGGCGTCATATCGTCACCAAGATTCTCAACTGGAAAAGTATCATCTTGACTTTCTTGCATGTGTTGTGGCAGCACTCCTGAACTTGGTGTCCATGAACTTGTTCCATTGGCCACCACATCATCAAAAAGTATTTCTTGATCATCTTGCAATATGGGACCTCTTTCTCGAATTTTAGCTACCTCGGGGTTTGCCTATAATTAGAATAAAGAAATATAGTAAAAATCAAGTTATGTGGTATAACATCAATATTATACTACTTTATTATAGTTAAATTATACTTGTATCTGTTTATGCCACTAGTCATGACTTGCATCCACCGTGCCTTTTTCTTGACTCCAACCAATACCAGTTTCACCACGAAGCAGTAATTTCCATAGAGCCCAATCTTTTTTCATGGTATCCCATTTATTCTTCAATTGCTTCTTATCGTAATCACGGTTTGTTGCAAGGAAAAATTTATGCACAAGATTATTCCAGCCGTTTTTGTTAAAGTGGGTACCAGGTCGATTATCCAAGTTCACCTCTTGGACACATAATGTTATGAATATCTCAATGGTTTTTGAATCCCAACTTGCCTTCTGAGCCGATTCACCTCTCATAGCTCATTTTCTTTTACTGTTACCATCAACACTTCGAATTTGTTCAGTTGGTGTAACCGGGATTTGGGTTGTAGGTTGTGATTGAACAAAATAATTCACATGGGAATCCATAACTATAACACACGGTGTCATGTTAATAATTTATATCAAATGATTAGCTTTGTAGAATGATTCACACCAATAAACACAAAAATCATTCATAACACTTTGGCACATTAAACTCAAGCTGCAACTAAACTTGCACGATACTTATGAATGTACAAGATATAAAACGAATAAACATATTTATATTAAAAATATAGTTTAGTACTTGAAATGTCACTCACTCGGATAGCTAACTACAAAATTATAAGTATGTGATGTTGAATTGTTGATAGTGCTAATAAATCACCAAGTTCCATAACTATAATCACCTGGTTACTCTTTTGTATTATGGTAGATCAGTAAATAATCTCATTATTATATTAAAAAGAATGTAACAAAATTACTTTTCTATACAGAGGAACGTTGGCCATTTGTCGAATTATCAATTATACAGAGGAACGTTGGCCATTCAAAGTAATCCTTTTGCATCTATTATCAATTATCATGAACATATAACTAAATATGCATTTCATAGATTTGTTTTTTCTTTTTCTAATACACCATTAAACCTTGCTCATTTTTCAACAAATCTATAAATATGATGCATTCAAGAAACAGTCCAGACTTATTATGTATAATTAGTAATTACATAGAAAATCATGCAAAACATATAAATATATATTAATGAATCATATTTCATAAATTACTTTTCATTGAGACATTTTCACAAACATGTTGTGTATATGAAGCAACAACCTAGAATACAACCAGAAAATTAACTATTTTACAGTCAAATCACGTAATTAATCTCAGATTTCTGACAATACGTGCAGTAAACAAGTTTAACATTAACAAAGTTTAAAAGAAAAATACTTACTTGGCGTGTGGTTTCTTCAACGGTGACGAAATTGACCTGACTTTCAGCCTATAAGAAGATCATGTTGAAGAGGAGAAGAAAGATTTATGTGAATATTGGGAAGTATATCACGTTTTGAAGAAAAAGAGAAATCATGGGAAGAAGATCAGTTGTATATATCCTTTTTACTTAATTGGGGCAATTTGAGGGTAAATTGGGTGGATTAGAGAAAATATAAGGGATATATTAGTCCAAATAATATCTCCACCGGGATTTGTAAAAAAAGGAGCTTATGGAAGCACCCCCTTACCTACTTTTGGGCTTCTCCTTATTTTTGACTTTTTTTAAGAGAAGGAGAAGCAAAAGCATGAATTGCAAACACTAAATAAATATCTTTCAATGACTTAAAGCCCATAAGTAGCTTTTAAATCAACAAATTTCGTTTGATTCGTCAAAATAAATTACACTCATTTGTTTGTTTGCGCTTTCATAATTCTACGTTCTTCTATTTTGTTAATATTAAAATGATAAAATAATCTCTAGATAAAAACATAAATAAAAAAAAAGTGGTCTATGAAATTAGAGTTAAACCTTTCTATCTTTAAACGCAAGGATACCGAAAAATCGCTTTTCTGGAATTTAGATACCGACTTTTCGGTCTCTGCTTAGAGACCACCAACCTTCGCTCTCTACTCCTTCCTATATGTATGAGTGTATTCTTGTAGTGAGCATTGAACCAACAAGGTTTGTGCGAGTGATGAGCATACACATGCCATGATTATGCAAAATCGAAACTTAGTTTATTCGTACACATGGTGACCGAGAGTGACAAATGTCTGGTGCACAATACACCATGTCACTCTCTTATCTATTTTAAACAGCTAAAAGCTTCAATTAATTTTATTATAATGGTGGCATAATTAAATTATTAGTTGTAAATATTTTAACTTGTTATATAGTTAATAATTTATATAAAAGAATTTACCACGAGTAGTCAGTTTAATAGTTAACGATGATATTCTATTTGAGCGTTTGTGAGACAACCACAAACTAGCTCGTTGCTTGTATTACACCTCATAAACACTATTATTTAACTTGATGTGCTTGTATTACACTTTCCAAGCGAAAGAAACAAAAGTTGTTTGCAACCGAGTCACATTCTTTCACATTTCTCACAATTCTTATTTTAAGTTATAATTTATTAGTGATAACGAGCATATTGATACATAGGCTTGATCTTCAAAGATCATTGTGGCGTAAAATCGTGACCTCGTGGTATCACTCTTGTTTGTACTTCCACACCCAGGTTGTCACGGGTCAATTCGATCCCCATTCTCACTATCACGCTAAATCTTCTTATATCATGCCTAAAACCCCGTCATACGGCACACTCTTGTCGTCTCACCGATACCCGGTATTGCAATTATGCGTTACGACGAATACTAGAAATGGGTCAAAAGCCCATCAGTGTCATCATTACATTTACCTACAAGGAGACGGGCCAAAAGCATATGAATTTCCGCAAGAAGCCCAACCCATAGTACCTTAGGGCACGAAGCATTACATTTCTACACACATATATAAATAAAAATCACACTGCAGAAATCAACTGAACTGAATCTAGGGTTTTTGGCTGCTGCTCTCTCTCTCATCACCTAATCAACAATGGTAAATTCTCTCTCTCCGTCACGGTAACAGTGTAATTCTCCTCCATTATTCATGTTTTTTTACCGTATATAAAATCTTCCATTTGTGCAGGCCAAGCGTACGAAGAAGGTCGGCATCGTCGGGAAATACGGTATGTATTGTTGTTTTTTTCACATTTACGATCCTTTTCCCAATCTGTTTGTGTAATTGCACGTGGAATCGAAATCTGCAGGTCAATTTTTTTTTTTTTGTGTGTGATCGAATTTTGATTTTGTGAATTGTTGTTGTGTGTAGGCACGAGGTATGGTGCTAGTTTGAGGAAGCAGATTAAGAAGATGGAGGTGAGTCAGCACAGCAAGTACTTCTGTGAGTTCTGCGGAAAGTACGCCGTCAAGAGGAAGGCTGTCGGAATCTGGGGGTGCAAGGATTGCGGCAAGGTGAAGGCCGGTGGAGCTTACACCTTGAACACCGCCAGTGCCGTCACGGTTAGGAGCACCATCAGAAGGCTCAGGGAGCAAACCGAGAGTTAAATTTTTTATTTGATTTCTTGTTGGATTTTGTAGACGTTCAATTTTGACATTTTCGTATTTTGTATGGAATTTAATGTTCCAACTATCGACTCGTATAATTTGCTTCTATGTTTTGCGGTATACTCGTTTCTTTCTTGCATTTTGATCTGATGAACAATTTAAAATGTGTTTCATCATGGCTCGAGAATTTTGGTTTGCCACTCCATTAGAAATTGCATGATGTCGGACATATGTTATAAGGTCGATGCTGGTTGACATGATCATGCGTCTCAACCTGCCTGTGGCGTAGCGCCATTTTAGTGAGCATGTCTCGTAGATTTGGCATAAGAGAATGCGATTCCTTTAGTTGTGGGCATGGTTATCTTGAAAGGCAATAATCATCAGTGCAGGATGCATTCGAGTTTATTTTTATTGAATTTCTTATTTTACCAGACGTTTGGTCTTTTATGCTCCAAAGATGACTCGGATCGAGGGCTCTGGTGGATTCATCAGCTTATAGCCTTGGATAGTTAAGATCCAATGGCTCCGCGGAGGTCATCGGATTAATTTGTTATTCAGTGCGTGTGCATATGAAATTTATGAATGAGTCTACAATGTTATGATGTTCTTTTCGACTATGCTGAAGCTTCTTGATTCGATAGTTTTTACCCTCCAATTCATCTTTTCGTTAGATTCGCCATCCCACGGATGCTAAGCATTGTGGAAGATGGATGTACACAATGGCCAATGCTCACGGTGTAGACTTGTCCATCTTTCTTGTCTTAACTTGAGGCTACAATTGGGAAGTTTCCATACAATAATCTAATAGTGCACTTCAGATGTAGCAATGACTTAATATTGCGATCTCAGAAGGCAGTTTGATGTTTTAAGAGTATATATTGTGCTTTGAAAAAAAATATCAGCAGATGAGTAGGTGAACCAAACCAGATTATTTAGGATGCCATCATCTAAGGATCAGGATTTTGATCATACATATATGCTGGTGTTTTGATATACAACTGCAAAAATAGGTAGTTTAAACATGTATCATAGTATCATACTATGTTTTCAGAGTGTTTCGAATTGATAGGTATTACTAGTTTTTTTACAATGTTTTGAGATTTTGCCACATTTTTAATTTCGCAAAACTTAATAGCTATGAAAACGTACTTGTGTATGTTTCATTTTGCTAGAGCTAAAATTATGAACATTTTTGTACTTTTTGTATAGAAAAACTTCATGAGTTTAATAACACTCTTATCTAATGCTACCTTTCTCATCTAATACTCTCTAATTCTTCATACGGTAACAGAATGGGAGTTCAGATTTCCCTGCAAGGAAACACATAAATACCAAACTACAAAAAACTTTTGGCAATATTACATCGCTTGATGAGCAACATCATAGTAGCTGTTGCTACAAACACAAAGCTGGATCAGAATAGGGGTTTCCCTGGGGTACCAGCACTGGTGGATCTCATACACCTATCTAAACTTTACAGCATGAAAGGCAAGAAAATAAAATAAAATAAAGAAGAGCTGCTGTGCTAAGGTGATAAACGATCAGTGTGGAAGAAGTCTCTCTCGGCTCCTCCTCTTCATCTGCTATGCTGTGCACGTGCAGGCAAAACAACCAGGCTGGTTGAAGGCAGCTTTGTTTAGAAACCAGACTATGTTATGAGTTCTAAGCTCGGGAGATATCGCTGCAGTTATCCTGCAAGTTGCGATCATCTTTTGTGCTGTATTTTTGGCAATCTTCTTCTATGCTATAACACACAGTACTTCTATAACCAACATTTGGTGGTGGTTGGGGGGGGGGGGTGGTGTTATCGGTTCGTAAAGGGAATTGGATTAGGAAAGGGGATGGGAACTGGAATCTCATCGCTGCCGCTTCTGCGATGCATTTGCTTCTGCACGACCTTCACTGCTGCCACTCTGGCTGCGTTGGCTGCCCTGTTAGCTGCTGCTACTGCCCGGTTCACTCTCTCGTCCACCTTCGACACCTCGTAGGCTTTCTCAGCGGCTCGTCGAGCTTCCTGATTAGTTCAGGAGAAACTGATTAGGAATCATACATATCATATGGGGTCCTTGTTAAGAGGATATTCTTACTTAAAAAGCAAACTAAACAATATTCCGTAACGTCCCAAACACAAATCCTCAACGCCTGCAATGCAGATGCATTGCAATACGTACTCTTTACATGTCTACGCTTTCACATACTTTTGAGAAGAAAAAACATGATTACTCAACCCCTCATTGTGTAGACACAAACTAATGCAATCACCTCAAAATCAGCAGTGGACAAGCTGCAGCTCAACACACTGATAACTTGGCATAATATATGATTTACTTTCCTTCTCTACTTCTCTCTAGCCTCAACACGTTTCCAACTAAATGCAGACCAACATTCCACAGCAGATGAAAAACTAATGGACAATCCAAAGCTCACCTGAACAACGTTAAGCACTTTGGAGTGGTTGACAGCAAGAGGAGAAACTGGATAGATGTTACTCTGGGTGCTTGGAACATCAAGAATCCCATTTTGCCAATGCCCTGCTTGAGTTTCGCCATTTCTGAAAGTGTACATCCCAAGCCCCTGCCTTCTACCCTCATGCCAAGCACCCTCATAACGATGGCCATTGGCAAAACAATAGACTCCAAATCCATGCATCTTATCAGCAAAATATTCGCCAGCATATCTGTCCCCGTTTCTGCAGGTAACAAAACTGACGTCAATAACTTGATTCAGGTATTCACGGACAACTCAACAATATTAAAGAGGTTACCGGATTGTCAACAGAACAATATGATCACTTGGTCAATAACTCAAGACAAGATAAAATGTCTAAGACGTCAAATACAATTTCAGTAGCACTCATAATATGATATGAAACAATAATAAAGATGTGGAGAACCACATTAATCTTTGGTTAAATCATTCAGGGGGAATTTAGGCTGTAGCAAGTAACGGATGAAGCTAAGCTGGAGATAGCTAACAAACAAGCAAATGCAGGTGAGCTTCTATCTGAATCAATAGATAAAAGAAAGAAAGCTTATATATTGAAATTTATGATCATTGTATCCAAAATCTGTTTCAGTATGCTGGGAAAATCAAACTCCAGGAATGTTCGAGTTCGGACCACCCAGATTTGGTGAGGACTCCCAACTCATGATGGATGTCCACAAGATACAAATGACTACCTGTTTAATCTCCTCGAAGAAGCCAGCTAAAGACGTACACATAACTTAAGCTCATTGAATCATCCTTTTTAGGCCACATATAACCATTTAGAGACGCCTAAGGCATTGTTGTTCCAGCTAATATATTAGCAACTAAATAAGCTAAGACCATCAATGCCAACCCTAGAATACTGACTTACTATGCAAAACAATTTAAGAAAACAGTTTCATAAGTGAAAACAAACTTGATAAATGACGAGTAATTTTCAGAACTTGCCTGGTGGAACGATGAACAAAGTAAAATTACAAACACAACGGTTACAAGAAGCAGCATCTAATAGGTACATAAGATCAAAAGCAGGCAGAATACAGAGAAAACATCGCAACTGTTACCTGAAATGGTAGTGTCCCAGACCATGCTTAACACCCCATTTAAACTCCCCCACATAGCGGCTACCATCTTCGCATGTATGAATCCCACAGCCATGGCTCTGGCCATTAGACCATTCACCGGCATACACATCCCCTGTGTAAAACCTATACACTCCAAACCCATGCCTAAGACCCTGTCGATACTGCCCTCTATACCTGCTGCCCCTCGCCCACGTCTCAACCCCATAACCATCGTACTTCCCATCAATCCAATCCCCTTCATACTTCCCACTCATGTAATAGTAATACACCCCACTCCCACTACATTTCCCCTTATGAAACTCACCCTCATACACATCACCATTGCTATAAGCCTGCATGTAACACCCAGAAATGGCCTTCTTATCCACCTTATTCCTCGACCCAATAGACCAAAACACCGGTAAACGCGGCCTGCGATCCTTGCCACCAATCTTAATAGGCAGAGACCTGGAAAGGAACAATCTGATCGTGGGAAGCCGCGGAATCGCCAAGTTCAACGAGAACAGAAGAGCTGCGGAGAAGGCGAACGCAGATAGGAAATCGAGAATAAACGAGCTGGAAGGATGCGAGACCAAGAAATAAAAGAAAGGCAGGCAGAGCAGGAGAATAAGTCGTAAATGAAGACGAACACGACGCCTCAAGTGGCGTAACTGGTGGTGAAAATTGGTCAAGAATTTCTGAGACCGGCTATAAAAAAGCCCGAGCTTCGACAATGGAGGCGGGTTCTGCTGATACCGATGATGGGAATTCGATAAAGGTGGAGTCTTTGGAACCAAATCGGCGAATTGTTGCTGCAAATGGGGTCTCTTGAATGGGGTGGGCTTGAGGGCAAAAGGGTCATTCTGGTCCTGGTGCTGGTGCTGCTGCTCTTCACCATCATTGATGAAGATTTGAATGCTTGGGTTTTGCACAGATGAGGAGGAGGAAGGTGGGTAAATGGGGCTGGAATGTAAATTAAGGGAAATATGGGGGTGTTTTTGTGTGAGAGAGGAAGAGGGTAGAGGTGGGGTAGGGTTGAAATCGGAAGAGATGCAACTGCTTTCTGTTCCGATCTGTGCTTCAGATTTCTTCTGATGCATTACATACTACAAAAATCAAACCCTAATTTCACCACAAATTGAGCAATTTAAGAAAATAAAAGGGGGGGTTAGAATATTCAACCTTTGTTATGACACTATGTGTTTTTTTGTCCGAATTTGAGGAAATTATCTTCAACTGTGAAATGGGTTGTGATGGAATTGATTTTTAAGGCGATATGTATAAGTGTGTGTTTTTGTGTGTGGATTTAGGTGTGGGTAGTGTGTGTGAGAGAGAATGAGAGTGGAAGAAGGAAGAAGAAGGAAAGGGTAGCGGAGAGTACGAGGAGTTAATGGTGTTTGTTTGAGGAAAAAAGGATTGTTTTTTTGAAACCACAGGCGACCAGCCGCAAAAAGCATTTGCCCCTTTTACAATGGCTCGATTTTTATTGTTTATTACTCGATAGCCCCCTATTTATTTTTAAATTTTGAGATAAGTCGTGAGAATGTGTTTGTTTTCTGATATTATTATTTGTAAATAAAGTTGGTCCCTTGTCTTATCACTTACGTATTATATATATTCTTTTTTATTTATGAGAAATATGTATTATGTATGCAGAGTCATGAGAATTGAATATTTTATATTCAAAGTCACGAGAATTGACAATTGTACTGTATAATTTTCATGGTAACATTTGGAGTTATTTGATTTGAGAAGAAATGATATTTGAGTTGGGAAATATCTTCTCCAAAAGTCACACATGAGCTACTTATTAACTTAGCTCATGACACAAATCATTTCTCCAAGAGAGAAATTGAGGAATCTATATCAATAAAATTTAGATTGTGTTTCGCAAAACGAGTTTTATGTGTAGGTAAATAAGCATGCTGAGAATGTGATGGAGTGTTAGCAAATTTTGAGTTTGGACTCTCTTGTTCATGCAAAGTATGATTATATAAACGAGGACTTTGCATGAAAATATAAAACAAGGATCTTTTAGTAATTAGTAAGCCGCATCAGCTGCTTTTCAAGTGTTACCATATATAGCTGATGTGTAGTGTTGAGTAATTAGTAATTAGCTGATCTTTTAGTAATTAGAATTGAGTATGCATTAATATCGCTAGGAGATCGTCTTAATTTTGAATATAAAGCTGTCATGTTTCTTCTCTTGACAAACCCTGTTGGTGTAACGAATTTTTTAATGAGGAAACCAAGTCCTCTGAAGCCTAACGAAATCGATTTTTTTCTGATATATTTCCATGAAATCTCAATAAGAAACAATTATTAATTCCACATATATCTAATTAAAGCATATCAAATAATAATCCTAAGATTTCTACGCGTACCAGTTGTCAGTTGTCACTTGTCACACATACTTAAGGAACAAGAAAAAGAATCGCATTAATTCAGCCAACCAAGGAACGGACAGAGACTGCATTTAAAATTTAATTATGGCATGTAAAATAGGACACCAAAATCTTGTGTAGAGGAGTTCTCTGAATTAATAAGGTAAGTTTTAGTTTTATTAAGGAAAATGAAGATCATTAAAGGAGGTTAGCAAGTACAATAATTTGGACTGTAAATTATCATGTAGTGCTGGTGCTATTTTCTTTGTTTTTGTTTGGGGTCAAAAAGGTTAGGTGAATAATGAATATATAATATGCCCTATTTTAATTCTTGAGCTGCAAGTATATTTACTTGAAATTGTCCAAGTTTCCAAAAATTATTCTTGGCCAGCAGAACATATTTGTTTAGCAGTGTCTTAGTCAACCTAATTATTTATAGAGGACATCATTTTCAATCTTAATATTTTATTTAGAAAGGTATACCTCCAAATAGTTTTTAGGAGAAATAGTATCAAATTATTAATATGATGCGATCATATTCGAGGATAAAGTTTATCTATCGTCAATTACTCGGTATAAAAACAATGGTCCTTCATTTTTCTTAATGATTGCTCGGATTTTTCCAAGCGTGTCCCGAAATTTAAATATAAAGACATTTTCCTCTCTATAGATTGTAGTTTCTCCGTCTTTAAGGCATCTCAACTTGGACCGTTAAAATTAGTATAGTTTTGTTTAATTTGTTTTGTGCACTACTTATATACGTTTTTTCTTTGATAAGAAACTTATATATGCGGTTGCCAGTTATAATGGCAAACAATTCTAATATATAATGATTACTAAATAATGTGTGTAGATTTACATTGAGTTTGCACCATTTACCGGCTCAAACGTGGACGCATATTATGATATTAGCTAGTCCTGTAATTAATTCTTAATACCAATTACCAAGTTAAATCCCACTCAAAAAATTAGTAAAACGACAAAAAGAGAAAGATTTTTTTTTTTGAAAAATCTAAGAAAAGCGTTTGTGAAAGGGATGGAATAAATAGATAAGAAGCCATCAATATTCAATATAATATGTCCAAAAGAAAAGTGGACGAAATTATGTGTCTTTTTCAATTTCCCTGTCAATGGAGCAGTTAGCCGCAAACAAGGCGCCGGTCTTTTCTTCGAAGATTACAAATAATAAAGTACTAAGTTAGTGTTGAGAATTCAATAAAATTAATTTAAAATCTTGTAGTTGATGTGACCTAGGTCACATGGTTCCTCAAAATTTTTGGCGCAGCAGTCTCGCACGGACACAATTATCGTCCGTACTTTGCACTGAGACGCGTTATAAATTTTTAGTTTTCGCACTAAAATTTGTTAGTTCTTTCATTCAAACTTAATAAATAATCGTAGAAAATTTGTAAAGATAATAAAGAAGAGTCGAAGTAGATGGAGACCAAAACTAGGTTGAAAATAAAATAACTATAGAATATTGGAAGTAATTTAAGACTTATAAATTTGTCTTTCCACCATAATAATTTAAAAAATATTATATAAAATTAATTATCATGAGTAGTTATTAAAAATAATATTTCTCGATGGAATTCTCAGTAATCAAACAAGTATATATATATAGATATATATATATATATATATATATATATATACACACACACACACAATACAAGAGCCATATCACTATGGAAATAATATAATTATATCTTTACAAGAGATACTAAAATATCTTTCTATCTAATCTAACACACTCATGCAGTCGAATCGGAAGGTTCTCGAACGTTGACACTCGACCTAAAATCTTCGAAAAGTACGCGAGAAAGTCCCTTAGTGAAAATATCTGCTATTTGATAGCGGGATGGAACATGAAGAACGCGAACTTGACCGCAGACACCTTTCTCACGAACAAAATGAATATCGATCTCAATGTGTTTAGTACGCTGGTGTTGGACCGGATTCCCCGAGAGGTAGATGGCACTAACGTTGTCACAAAAGGCAAGTGTGGCGGAGGAGATCAAATGATGAAGCTCCAATAGAAGATAGCGTATCCAACATGATTCAGATAATGCGGTAGAAGGATTAGTAGGAATAGGTGATTGAGAAGGATAGGCATGGAGATTGAAGAGTTATTTGGGACGAAATATCCCATATTTGCTTCGTGTAGTCATTTGTGGAGAAAACCGTTGGTAAAGGATGAGATATGAGTGCGTGAGGCGGAGAAGATGGAGGATCCACGGGTTGAGGGGATGCGTCGCGATCCGTGGATCGGGGTGACGCGGTAGGAGCCGCGGTTTGAGGAGAGAGAGTGCGTAATGCGGAATGAGGTGCGGCGAAGTGGAAGACGGATGCACATGAGGTAAGGTTTTGGCGTGGACTGATTGAAGGAGTTTTGTTTGGAGTATAGGTGAGAGAGGAAAGTCGAGAAAATCATAGGACCGTGAGGGCGGTGGTCTAGGGTTAGCAAAATGGAACGTTGCTTCATCAAACACAACATGGCCTCTAGTGATGATTTGTTTGGTGGCTAGGTTGTAACACTTGTAACCACGGTGGTTTGAAGGGTAGCCCAATATGACACAAGGAGTGGAGCGGGCTTGTAGTTTATTGATTGAAGTAGAGGAGTGGAAAATATATGCACCCAAAGACTTTAAGATGTGAGTAGGAGGGATCCTTTTGGAAGAGGAGTTGTAGTGGGGACTTGGAGCCGAGACGAGAATTGTGGAGAATGTTTAAGAGGTAAAATGGCGGGTTTTAAGGCGTGAGGCCAGAATTCGGGCGGGACAGAGACGTGGGCGCATCATGTTGTTAATTGTTCTTATTTTATGTTCAACTTTGCCGTTTGGAGAAGAGGTGCGAGAACAAGATAATCAAAATTGCATGCCTCGTGAGGAGAAAAGAGAGTGGAACACGCTGTTATTATATTTAGTGCCATTGTCTCATTGGAGTGTTTTTATGTCATATTCAAATTGAGTTTTAATATAACTGTTTAGTGACAAAAAATATTATAGACTTGAGTTTTTGAGTAAGGGAAAAAGTCCATAAAAAATCGGTGTAATCATCCAAGAACAATACATAATAGTGTGAACCCGACGTACTATAAATAGGCGGCATCCATATATCACTATGTAAAATATCAAAAGGCATAGAAGTAATAGTCGTGGAAGAAACAAATGGGGGTTTAATGTTTTTCCCAGGCGAACAAGATGAACAAAAACTAATTTTAGAAGAACAATTAACTAGATTTTTTGCACTCAAAGGATAGGTCCACGGGTGGCCGAGACGTGCGTGCCACAAGGAGGAGGATAGAGCGGTAAAGGATGATGGTGTCGACGGAGGAAGGAGAGGGTAGAGATTGCCAAGACTATTGCATCCCATGATGGGATTGCCCGTCTTGAAGTCCTTCACAGAAAAACCAAAGGGGTCAAATTCAACAGAAACAAGATTATATGTAGTAAATTTAGGAATAAAGATAAGGTTCTTAATGAGTTTAGGAGCATGGAGGATTTTTTTGAGGGGGGGGGGGGGAGCGGGGAAAGAAGGGAAGAGGAAGAACCGCAGAACCCGATCCATGTATGGGAATCATATCACCATTACGAACTATAATGTTAGAATGAATGTTTGAATTAAAGTAAGGCGAGAGAGTACTTAGATTGGACGTCATGTGAGACATCGCTCCCGTGTCCATGTACCAATTATCGTCTTGAAGAGTGTGTGTAAGAGAGTATGCATGGCTGCCTCAAGATTGGTCAGGGTGTAGTTGGTTGGTGAAGGCGTGCGTGATAGGCCTGCGAAGTATGCGGTCCGAGTACACCCGGCTGTCGAGACGGTGACGCAGGACGTTGAGACCAAAAGGCGGTCAGATAGGGCGCGGGGAGTACAGCCCATGTTGGAAAATTTCAGGTCTCCTGGGCCTACGAGGGCGGCTACTGAGAATATGGGCCGCGATTGCCCATTTCCATGACCGCATTGTCCGTTTCCGTTCCTCCCGCGACCGCGGGCACGTCCATGAGGGCGTGATTCGGTATAGGTTGTTGAGCCATCGTAAGAAGGGTTGCATCGGCGGTGTGAGCGACACATTTGGAGAGGCTGGTTTCCTTAAGCGTCAGCACATAACGCGACTTGGAGAAGAGCGAAAGAGGGTCGCTCTGTTGAATGAGTGTCGCTCAATCCATCAACGAATTGAAGAACTAGACGGTGATTCATGACCGTTTCTTTGTATTGGCGAGTTGATCGGCCAACATCTTCAGTTTTTGACAATAAGCTGTGACGTTCGAGAAGTCTTCAAGAATCGTTTGAGAGAATTGGTTCTCGAGATGAACGACACAAAAGTTCTTATTGTCTTGAAACAAATCAGAAACACGGGTCCAAGCACCCAAGGCAGTGGAGTTCTTTTCCATGACCGTGTGAAGTAGGTCGATGGATATTGTCCCATAGATCCATTGAAGAACAATGGCGTCGAGGCAATCCCATAGGTCGTCCCGTATGAGAGTATCGTCAGCGGAAGAAGGAGGCGTGTGTGATTGAGAACTTGATACGCGTGAGCATGGATTTTGAAAAGTTCTAACAAAGATGTATATTGGCTAGTTTTCGAATCTAACATGATGGGGATGAAGTTTTTAATGTTAGAGACGGCCAAAGACTAATGGAATTTTGAGGGTTCCATCGTGGCGGTCGAGGTGGCGCCAGAGAGAGAGGATGAGATGGTGCCGTTGGATTTAAGGTTATCGTCGTTAGGGTTGGTCATTGTTAGAATAAATATAGAATAAATGTGGTAGTTGTAGTAGGTGTAGTAGTGAATGTAGTCCTATTTATGTATGCTTCATCCATATCAATCATAACAAGTTATTTTCCTTCTCTTCTATTATTACATTGTATCAGAGGCAAGTTGTTATAAGGAAAAGATCCGGTGACCTTAGCGCCGCCGCCACCTTCAACTCGCCGCGGTGGCTACTCAAAGTTCAGATTTTTTTTTTCTCTCCACTTCAGTTTTCTCTCTCCCCTGGTAAAAGAAAAAAAAAAGAATTTTTTAGTTATTTTTTTTCTCCCAAGCTCCAAATATGCCGCTACCATGTTGGATGGACAGCTACTCACCGCCGCTTGGCTTCCGACACCGCTCCTCACTTCATCGGTGTTCGCCACCTCTGCCTCCGCTTGCCACTGCTATCTTTCCGACGTACTCCTCTACCCAGCTGAAGTCTTTCTGTTGGAAATCGCCACTGCACCCACTGTTTGTTTTCCCGTCGTTGCTGTTCGTCGCTTCTTGGCGCCAACTTCCGCTGCTATGGTGTTTTTAGTTCAGTTGTTGTCCAGTTCTCGTTTCTGCGTGCCACCAATTATGCCGCTTGCCATCATTTATGCGGCCGCTCGTCACGACTTTCGCCGCCTCTCACCACCACTCTCTTTCTATCTCTTTAGCGGCTAGGAGCCGCTCATGGTTTGCTTACCGTCTGGTATCAGGTTATGTTCGGGGGGTTTCCCGATCTGAAAACAAGTTATGTCCAAGTGCTTTTTTGAATTTTAGTTATGCTTCCTTAGCTTATTATTCACTCGTCACCAGTTCTTTGGCTTATTAGCTTTTTGGCCCTTCAAAAAAAAATATGTCAGTTTGCACCTTCAGCCCTTAAGTTCTGTTGGTTTGGGTTTATGTCCCTCACTTCTTGAACTTTTTAGTTTCAGCCTGAAAGTTCTGTGATTTTCAGATGCACAGTTCTCTGAATATGCAATTTCAGCACTTCATTGCTAGAATTTGCATTCGGGATTTTATCCCGATTTCCCGAGTTAGTCGTGTGAGCTAACTTGTATTTGTTTTCCGAGGTAGTCGTGTGAGCTACTTCATGTTTGGTTTCCCAAGTTCATCGTGTGAGCTAACTTGATGTTTGGTTTCCCGAGTAACTTTGTGAGTTATCTCGATAAATTATGGTTCTAGTAGATTTATTGTTGGTGTTCTGTGAACTTTGAGTCTCTGTTTGGGTTTGGGAATTCTGTATTTTGGGTCTATTGTTGTTTGAAGTCTTTAATTTTTCAATTTTTGAGCAACACTCGCAGTGTTTTGATCATGGGGAGTAAGGAGTCTGTTAATGTATTTTTCGTTGTTTGTTGTTGTCTTCTGTTGACTACATATTTGGGTTCAGTGTTTTGAAACTCGGCCCGGACCGACCGGTTCGACCGGGAACCGGAGCCTTGTCCGGGCCGGTTCTCTTACTTAAGCGGGTCGCAAGCTGCAGTGGACGAACCGGCCAAAATCGCCGGTTCGCCCGGCGACCCGCTGAACCGGTTCCGCTTGAGAACCGGTTCCGCCCACTTTTTTTAATTTAAAAAAAAAACTAAAATTACGTTCTAAAACTCAGATTTTAATAAAAGAGAAAAAAAATAAGCTATTGTCTCTACTCTCTCAACTCACGAATTGGGGGAAATAAGAAAAAAAAAAGCTTTTCTCCATAAATCGGCCGAATTCACAAATCAATACTAAGCTTTTCTCCATAAATCAATAATAAGCTTTTCTTCTATCTGCAATCAGTGACATGTGGCGGATAAGAATTTGAATAAAAAATGAGAAAAATGAAACTTGAAAGAAAGTGGCGGATGATAGGAATGAGGTTTGACTAGGGTTTTTTTCTCTACTTTAATATATTAATAAGACTTCAACAAGTTTTGGGCCTAGTTATTTTATATTAATAAGAATTTAACAAGTTTTGGGCCTAGTTATATTAATAAAACTTCAACAATTTTTGAGCCTAATCATCTCACTTTAATTGGGCTTGAACTCATTAACCCCTTTACTAAATTTTTCAAGGCATTTTGTACATGTTGACTATATTTTTTATATATTTAATTAATTATTGACTAAAGTCAACAAACGGGTCTAACCAGTGGTTCGACCGGTCCGACCTGTTGACCCACTTTCCAGTAGCCTCACCGGGTCAGTCACCGGGCCGGGTTTCAGAACACTGTTTACAATCGTATGGACTCATGAGTTTCTGGTGCGAAAGCACACGTTTGGGCATTAAGGATATTAATCTGTCGTCTGTGTCATTTGTTGACACACCTGTAATTCACCTGTGTTTGATTGTTGCGTGAGGCGTTTGTCGTCAATGGAGCTAGTGATCCACATTTGTTGATTGGTGTACCCAATCGTTGCCATAAGGTGTTTCGACGACGTTTCTGGTGGACTTGGTGTTCCACGTTTGATTGGTATAGCCAATCGTTGTCGTAAGGTGTTTTAATGACGTCTCAGTTGGTGGAGCTAGTGATCCATATTAGTTGATTGGTGTAGCCAATCTTTGCCGTAAGGTGTTCTGACGAAGATTATATCCAGAAATGTCAAGATGGGTTAGAAATCTTGGTCGCACTCGCTTTCTATCAAGTATTGTAACTTATTATGTAGTTAAGTTACTTTCAATTATGTGTGTTATTTGTAACAAGCTTAGAGCCTAGTACGCTCTAGCTTGAAGGGAGTGTTAGAATATAGATATAGAATAAATGTTGTAGGTGTAGTAGGTGTAGTAGTGAATGTAGTCCTATTTATGTATGCTTCATCCATATTAATCATACCAAGTTATTTTCCTTCTATTCTATTATTACAATCATTATTTAAAGAGGAGAGAAAAACAAGAAAATATGGCTCTATACTATGAAAGATAATATTTCTCGATGAGATTCTCATTAATCAAACAAGTATTTATATACAATAAAAGAGTCATATCACTATGTAAATAATTTGGCGCACTCACACCCACACATGCACTTGTTTACGCACCCACATTTTGTGACCTAGCACCTTACATAGCATGTCTAAGACTATTGTATTGCGTTGAGATCCATTGCTCTTATGTGAGGAAATAGTGAAATCAAATCAAACGATTGTGATCAGTTTATTTACCCTAATTACGTATTGAATCGATCCGAATTGGGAGGAGAATGATGAACGCGATGAATTGCATGAAAAGTAAAGCGTGTGTGACTCAACCTCTTATATAGTGTGAGGTTTGTGATTTACAACGGTAAAATATGGATTAGTAGTTCACTAATTAAAAATTAAGTTAAGCTAAACAACTTAACTAATAATTACTCTAGATGGAAAGCCGTTACAATAATGGCTAATTAACGGTCGTTTGAATAGTTTTTAAATATGAAAATTGTGAGATTAAATTGTTAATCTCAAGATTATGCAATTTCTAGAAATATTTATTAAAGAAGGTTGGCATAAAATTGTGTTTACAACAACTCTTACCATTCCAAAATAGATGGCTAGATTGAGGCTAAAAAAATAAATCAATGGAGCGTTATTTGAGATGTTTTGCTTCTGACAATCCAAAAAGATAGACAAGGTTTTTGTCTACTTAACGATAATAAGACTCATCTTACCAATGACTCCACACAATACCACTTAATCAAAGTAGATCTAGTTTCTAATGCTACTAGGATTCCATTTTAACACAAAGAAATGAGCTTCTAGCAGTTGTCCAAATAAATATTCACAAGGCACAACACAGTATATTTTTGAGTTGATGTATTGAGGTTGTAGCAAATTAGTGGATGTTATTAAGATGTTTTGCCTTTGACAACCCAAAAAAATCGACAAGGTTTTTGCTTGCTGCTCAACTATGGTAAAATATTTACCACAAATTCATCCATTTTTCATATTTCATTGCTTAGAGTCATATTTTGGAGAGTCTCTTTCAACTTTTGCTTCTCTTTCATAACCAAATGATGATGATTAATTGATCTTTATGCCGTATTTTTTCAGTGAAAAATATGTTATCGGAAGAAAGCGTATATAGTTTAAGAAATACTCATTCATTGAAGCAACGGTTCCGTTGAAGAGAATAAATGGATTGATTCAACTTCATTGAAGAATTTATATGCCTAGTCAAATTGCAATTCTGTTTCACTTGGTATCCAACGATCGCACATTTCAGATTCATCATTTAGGTTTGACGATCAAACAGTTTCTTAGGCTGGGAGTTTTGATATGGCTCCCAACTCTCATTTACAAAAGTTACAAAAATTCATTATCTAAATATAAAAGTTACAAAACGAATTCATCATCATTTACCAAAGTTACAAAAATTATAACAAAAAAATTTTAATTCATCATCTAAATATATATATACATAATTTTTATGTTTTATTTTTAACAATTTATTAAATATATAAAAATTACAAAAAAAAAGAATTTTAAAAAATTAGTTCATCAGCTTCACACACACACACACATATATATATATATATATACACGCATAATTTTTTTTTATCTTTAACAATTTATTAAATTTTATCATTATCAGTTTTTTTTATTAAACTTTATAAATTGTAAAAGAAAATCAAATTGTGTATATATATATATATATATATATATATATATATATACATGAAGGTGATGAACTAAATTTTTTAATTTTTTTTTTGTAATTTTTATAATTTTATTAGATTATTTAAGATAATAAAACAATTATATATATATATATTTAGATGAGGAATTAATTTTTTTTTTATAATTTTTATAACTTTTCTAAATGGTTAAAGATATAAATATATATATATATATGTGATGAATGATGAATTCGTTTTTTAAAATAAATTTTTTTTTTTATATTTTTTATAACTTTTATAAATTGTTAAAGATATTAAAAAAATTGTGTATATATATGTTTTGGGTGCAAAGTGCAATTTATTTTGGGGTGCAAATGTAAAAAAGGAAAAAAAGATGGTGAGAATTGGTCAAAATTGCCTTAAATTGGTCAAAATTGGACCAAAAAACGCGATAAAAGACCAAAATTAGGCTATGCCTCAATAAAAGACTATTTTTGTAATGAGGCCACAATAACGGACCAATTTTGAAAAAAAACCCAAGTTTAACTATGTTCAAAGGCTCCTAAATAAGTTAAAGATTATATTATGCTAATAAAAGTATTACTTAATCAACATAGCAAGTTTTTTAGTTATACTTATGTGATTTAAATATAAGTGAAACAATTAAGCCTACTTTTCCACTTGGAGTTGTGCTTATTTTCTATTATATCACATGGCGCTATGTGCCTATTTCTTATACTAGATGGAGGCAACGTGCCTATTTCTTATAACACAATGGTCAAATATTTTTAGAACTTTTTTTATATGAGGATAGTGTGTATATTTTCTATAATAGATGAGAGTAAGACACCAGTAACTCTAAAAAATAACGCTGCAGTAAGGTCACGTTATCTCATATTCGCATTTAGTCCAAGATCTTAACCTTCAAATAAAAAACATACAAGGTAATGAAAAGTACTAAAATCGGTCTTTTATCATAACCAAACAATGACTTAGTTGTTATTTGTTTTTTGAGCCCCCATAAAAGCGCCACCACTCATATGCAACATAGCGTCTATCACATCTCCATCTTCGATACCAATCTGTGCAGCAAAATCAACTTCAAATTATGTAAAATTGGATTGTATATATATATATATGTACATATATATATATATATATATATAAAATAGTTCTGTAAGTTATAGTGCCAATAATGTATTAGCTAAAATGTAAGAAAAGGTGACTCAGGTTCTTTGTTTTTTTTTGTTTTGTTTTTGGAGGCATTAGATATCTAGTGTCAGTAACATAGTACCACCATAAGTCATTTTTGTTGTGGTGTGTTTAGAGTACTATATCTGTGAGCCCTATGAAAAAATAGCAAAAATTACACAAACAATCATTTCACATCAGGTACCCGAAATTAATCTTAAAGTAAAAATATCATTATTATTTATACAAGAGAAGTATATTAGTAAGAAAATGGCGGATGATTAATTGGTTTACCTGAGTCGTTGTCCTTGTAGATACAATCCGTTGCCCATCATACAGAAATGTCACAGATTGGTACTCCATATTTTTTACCTTACAATAAGCCATAAGCAGTTTCTGTATTTTCTTATCACGTGGATATCGAAAATGCAGTTCATCTCCATCCTACCATCATTAAAAGCAACAAATTAAATATCCAATTAGTATGTTATGCAGTGTTTGTAGAATTATGGAAAATAATAATAATAATAATAATAATAATAATAATAATAATTAAATTTAGCCTCATGTGGCCGAATATTTGATTTGGAGATTTAGCTATGTAGTACAGATGTTTCTACATACAAAAGCGATTAATGAAAGTTATGTTACATACGACCATTGACTAGTAATTAAATGTACATACTGCGTATCTTTTCTACTCTTTTCAGTAATCTAATTGAGAACTTGTTAATTGCGTATTCTTACCGAAATGATCTTTACAAATTGATCATAATACACCTTTGCAACACGAAGACGCAATAGGGTTTTTACCCAAATAATAAAAATAAAAAGGGAATAAGCATAACAATTAAATAATGGCATTTTATTCCTTTATTACGATGTATACAAAAACAAAAGAAGATCACATGTAAATATCAGATTAGATATGCACATAAATATGTAAGCAAATTACTCCGATGTGATCATACAAATCATATGCCCCGTTCTTACACGAGAGCAAATAATGTGAGGTATGTTATAGTGCAAAAACAAAAGATGAGACACTCACAAAAAGAGGGGATAAAAGAATCAAACTCCATGTACTATGACCACTTTTGGACCTTACCCCCAAACTAATTAAATAAGTACTTTTCCTTCTAACCTTCGCCAACCTGTTCGATTTGCCCCTCGACAATTTTTCGACCAAAAAATCGCCAGTTTTTTTTGCTTCAGAATCTCCTCCTCGTCGAGACAGTTCCAGTTATGCCGATGTTATCGCAAAATTCAAAGATATTACATGGGAACATTTGTTTTAATTTGAGAAAAATCTGGAAAATGTGAAGAATACCTTCTAGTGTTCTACATAATTTACGAAAATTTAATGAATTAAAATTTATATTCCCGTGTAATGATTTTGACTTTTGCGATACCGTCAACACTACCGGAACCGTCTCGATGAGTGAAATATTCGATTTGAATTAAAAAAGTTCTGCAAAACTTTTCGACAATCGACAGCGGTGCAAGTTGTCGAATTGTTTTTGCCGAGATTCTTAGATTTGGACTCAAAATTCTCCTCGTCGAGATGGTTCCGGTGGTGGCGATGATATCGCAAAAGTCAAAGCCATTACACAAAAAAGTTTAGTTTTAATTCATCATATTTCCAAAAATTATGAAGAACACTTGAAGGTGTTCTTCACATTTTCCAGAAGTTTTCCAAATTAAAACTATATTTCACATGTAATGGCTTTGAATTTCGCGATACCGTCACCACTACCGAAACCGTCTCAACGAGGAGAAGATTATATAAAAAAATTTGGCAATTTTTTGGTCGGAAAATTGCCTGGCGACAAATCGAACAAGTTGGCAGAGGTTATGGGGGCAAAATGCTGATTTAATTAATTTAGGGGGTAAGATCCAAAAGTGGTCAAAGTACAGTGAGTTTGATGTTTTTATCTTAAAAATAAAGAAGACTTTTGATGAAGAAAAAAAAAATTTTACCTGAGACTTTATGGCCAATGTAACATTTGGATTGACTACCGGAGGCTCCACCAAACTCTTCTCACAAGAACGACCAATATTCGCCATTTTCTTCACAACCCTATTAGATATGTTAATTTGTATGAGTGAAAAGGAGAAAATAAGCCCTATTTATATTACTCTAATAAATAATCTTGTTTGTTTCTGGCAACTATTTTCAAAATTACTCGATGTCCTCATTTGGTAATTCTATAATGTAAATATGTCACATTATAATGAAGAGTTTGAATACCGGGTGATATGATTGGTTGTCAATTTTAGAAAATATACAAGTTCAAAATTTCGTTGCACTAAAATGGAAAATAATGACGATTTATTTTTCTTAGACGCAAAAGAACTATTTACTATATGAGAAAAAAATTATTACTTTCAAATTAATCTTTTTAAAATGTCTAATTTGCTCTTACCAGTCAAAGATTATATAAGTTAGAGTTAATTTGGCAATGAACGAATTATTTTTTCTGCCCTGTAACTTTGTCTAAAATTCTTAAATGGCTAATTTGGTTTGGGCCGACAAAATATGCCCCGTAACTTTTATTTGTTCTAATAAAAATGCCCAAATTCTCTTATTCGGGGTAAAATGCTGACTACGTGGTTGCCCAGTTAATAAAACGCTAGGCCTAGTCAACTTCCATCCTTATCTTTGAGATGTTAACTTCTTTCCTTACTTTGTTGTGTTTCCTGTTATCTAACTTCCCATGTCTCCACAAATCTAAGTTGCTGATTTTAATGATTCCATCTAAACCCTAAACCCTAAACCCTAAACCCTAAACCCTAAACCTTCAATACTGACAGGATGTTGTGCCAACATTGTTCACTCCGAATGTTGCCTCAACATTGCAATCTACATTGTGACTTATAATTATTTAATTGACTGCCCTGTCACGTGTCAAGGCAACACGATTGCACGTGTTGACTTAACAAGGTGGGAACTTTACACGTTCACCTCAATTACCCGCCCACAACTCCTGATTCATCTCCACTTTCCTCTTTTCACCTCCTTATAATGTTGCTCAGGTTCTGAAAATTTAATTAAACCCTAAATTTAATATCTTTCTTATTTACCTTCGCATACTACATAATGGTGAAGAAATCCACAATTGTTGACCTGGCCAACATTGCTGGTGCTATGGAGTCCGGTGCAGGGGGAGTTCAACCCAGAAGAAGCACGCGCTAACGATCAATGTGGTTGCTCATGAACCACCAAAAAGAAAGGAACCTATTTACTCTAGGAGGAATGTCAAGTCAAAAAAGGAAGCAACTACCAGTGTTGTTCCAACACCATCATCGAAAGATGTTGTGCTAGCACAGGAACCCGAGAATGTCTGAGCAACACAGGAACCTGACACTGCTACAGAGGAAGTCCCTTGAATTGAGGAACCTGCGAGTGCTGTGGTTGAAGAACCTGAGTTGACTCAACCATCTGCCCCACCTACTGATGTTGAGGAGAGCAAGAAACTGAAGAGGCCATTGTTGGTGAAGACGAGAAATCCCCTGAGAAGGAGGACTCTGATGATGAAGATGATGAGGAGGGCTCTGGTGAAGAAGAAGGAGATAACGGGGAGGAGGAGACTGAAGCTGGCAAAGAAGCTTATGATCCAAACTAGCTGGATGTTGTGCCAACATCACCAAACAAGGATGCTAAACCAACATTGGACTCTTAAGGAGAATCAGAGGATGAGGTACCTGATACATTTGAAGCTGATTTTCCAATTGAGCCGTTTAATAGGCATTTTTTGACTAAATCTGCAAGTAAATACTATGATCTTGTACGTGAAATGAAAATATGGACTGAAAAAACTTTGGTTGTTGATGTCTTGATGACTTTAAAAAGCATAAAGTGTTTGAGTTCCTAGAGTCTAGAAGTCTGTTGATTTTATTTGTTGACATTGTTCCCTATGTCCCTGAGGTTTTTAGAGAGTTCTATAGCAATCTATCCAAATTTGTTAATCCACAAGGATCCCCAAAGTATGTGAGAGTGTTAGTGAGGGATAAACTCTACAAAATTAGTTCTTCAATATTTAACAATGCTTGGAAGACGTCAAGAAGACATGAGACAAATGTGGAAATTGATGACAATGAGATGATGAGAGAACTGACTGGTGGACTGGTGAAAACATGGAAAACGAAACTGAATGTGACTGGGCTCACTTCCCTTACTGCCATCATGTACAAGATTTCCTCATACAACTGGATGCCCTCATCAAAATCCAGAACTTTAACTGATGATGTGGTTGTGTTGATTTTCAAACTGAAGAGAGGACGTCCGGTGAACATGAGGGAAAGAATTTCAAGTCTATTGCTGATGCTGCTCACAGGAAGAAGGCTATTCTTCCATTTCCATTCCTGATATACAAGATACTCAGTGACCAAGGATTCAAGAAGGGAGAGAATAAAGTCTTTGACAAGACAAGAGAGCTTGCCATCACAAAGAACTACTTTGGAGGAACTAGGATCAATGATCTACCCTGGAAAGAACTACTCTGGAGGAACCATGATCAATGATCTACCCTGGAAAGATCCCAATGCACATGGTGGAAGTGGAGTACATCAGAGGAAGAAGAAGGCAAAGTCTTTCAGTGTTGCCTCAACATCTGAGGATGACTCTGCCCCCACAATGCCCATCAGATTCACATTCATTCAAGATAAGGTCGACTGGTGTGACATAATGATCTTGGAAATGAAAAAGGGAAATATCAGACAAAGAAGAGGAGGACTCTCTATCAAGAAGCACCTATTGGTGGCACTTTCCTCACAAAAAGGGTGAGAGTAGTCCAATTTTTGTTTTATTGATCCTTTTTATTGTTTGAACAATTATTGTTTTGAATTAGAGAGCATGTTCTTTGTTGGTTTTTGAACTTTAGGGATGTATCATGATATTAACTCTGCACTTTTTAATTATTCTAGTTTCCTTGTTTATTACTGTTTATCTAACTGCATGTGTGAAATGTCAGGGCCAAATGTTAGGCCAACACAGTTCTTCATTGTGTCAGCCCAACATTATTGTTTAACATTCATATCTTAAATGGAAGCAAATTAGAATAAATAGATATGATTGATATACTGAAATACAGGTACTTGGAACAAAATTGGATACATGTGGAGCTCTGTGAAGAAAGGCAAAAAGGGAGAGATTGAAAGTGCAAGTGTTGCAATGAAATGTTAGTCCAACATTCTGGTAACTTTTGTTGGCTCAATATTGAACTTAACACACTGAGGTGTCCAATTAATATTATTTGCTTTATTTAGTTTTTACCTTTATTCATGATCTTATCTTGTTCCATGAGTTGTGGTTATCTTTGATGTATTTTAGGATATCATGAAATCTAGGTTTCGAGAGGATTAAGCATCAAGAAAGAAGATAAAGCCGGAGTTGACTATGATAAAGATATAAGATATTTTTGAAGATAATCACTAAGGGAGATTTCGAGATTATCCAAGAATATAAGGAACAATCAAATTGTGTCGATCATATCTACGAGAATGGACGGATAAACTTTATAAGAAAAGTGGTCGACATCAAGCTGAAGTACGAGACTAGAGTATATGTTTATGAGAGATTAGAAACATTCGTGTCAAGTAGTTCAGTCTATTTTTGCTGAGTGTTTATCTAACAAGTAAAAGCTATAAACCCTATAGCTTGTAGTGAGTTATGTGTTAGGATAAGGTTCTTTACTCAGCTGCATTTTGTAAAGCCAGTAAAGTTAATTTAATGGTTCTTTGGCCGCAAGTAGGGGTAGGTCATTGGAACCGAAATTCGGGTAAAAAACTCGAACTGAACCCGGAAACCAGGTACCACAACCCGTATTCCAAGAAATCGGGTAGGGTTCGGGTTGTGTTTTTTTTTTTTTTTTTTTTTTTTTTCCGGGTAGGGTACCACAAACCTGAATTATATATCTGATATGATTTTTTTTATTTCACATTTTTCTTAAGTAAAAACGTTTTTTGCCTTAGTTTGTTTTTTTATTTCACTCTCAAAAGTCACCCTCCACGCTCACTGTCTCACCACAACTCTCAAAATCAGAACACTCACGCACGCTCAACTCTCAAAACTCACTCTGTCACTCACGCTCCGTCTCACTCCGCCGCGACCGACGAGACACCGACGCGACACCGACCATACGCTGACGCGATGCCGAGCACAACTCCCTGTCTCCATCTTCTGTCGCGCAACTCCCTGCCTCCATCTTTTGTGGTTAGGGCTTGTGATTCTTTTTTCAAATTAATTGGGGGTTTTAGTTATACATTGTAATTTGAAGTTAATAAACTATATTTGAAGTTATACTCAATTCCGTGAGGACGAATTTGAATTTTGATTCTTTTGTGTAGTTAGGGTTTATGCTCAATTTGTAAATTACCTCGTTGTGTTGATGGCCGTTTGAAATTGGTACTTTGGTAGTGTTATATTGCTGTGTTAATAGGTCATTAGCTGGTGTTGTGTTGCTTTGTGAATTGGTCTTGAATTGGTAACATAAATTTGTGAATTTGTCATGAATTGGTGTTGTTTTAAATTCATGAATTGGTAATGATGGATTAGGTGTTCAATCTTAGTATGTTTTAATTCATGAATTGTTGTTGGGTACTTGGATTGAATGTTAAACGCTAATGAACTCAATGAATTGAATTAATCACTTTGACTTGTTATGCAAAATGCTAATGAGGTTGTACTATCTATTAATAGGTCATGGTTTCAAAGGGAAAGGGAGTAATGAGTACAAAATTAAAAAGCGAAACAAGTGTCGAAAGGAAAGGAAGGTAAGAGGTTGAATGCCAAAGCCAAAGGCAAGCGGCCAATGAAGGAGGTTTTAAAATAGAATACAAAGAGAAGGAATCCGAATGCATCAATATCTATCAATGACGAAGAGGTGAGATATTATCAACCAACCGCACCTCAATATGTTAGCCTTTCAGATAGCGAGCCTGATGAAAGAGACGAAAGTGTTAGTGTTAGTGATTCTAACATTAATACATGGAATCCTGATGAAAATGAGAGGCTTAAGAGGAGGAAAAAGATTGGGAAGAGGTCTTGGATTTGGGACCATTTTGTACCATTTCATCACGAGGGGGAAAAGGTCGATAAGGGTAAATGTATGCATTGTGACAGAGAGATATGTGCAGATTCTATCGTACACGATATCTCAAGTTTAATAGCTCATTACAAGCACTGCAAATTGAAGCCATATGAAGTTGAAACTAATCAACAACGTCTATCCTTTCATCCACCTCGCCCGAATCATCGTGGTGGACTATTGAATTGGCATTTTGAGCAGGACACGGTTATGACAGACTTTTGCAAGATGATAATAATTGATGAGATGTTGTTTAAGACTGTAAAAAAGTGTGGGTTTAGGGGTTTCGTGGAGTCTTCATGTCCTATGTTTGTTATTCCTACACGGAAGACGTTAACGAAAAACATTATACTATTATATTTGGCGGAGAGAAAGAAGTTGATGTCTTTCCTAAAGGCACATGCTCAGAGGGTTTGCATTACTACCGATACATAGACGTCGATTCAGAGGGTCAACTATATGGAAATCACTGTGCATTTTATTGACAATGATTGGTGCTTGAACAAAAGAATCATTAACTTTTGTACCATTACTAGTCATAAAGGTACATATATAGGCGTCGACGTGGAGAAGTGCTTGATTGATTGGGGCATAAACAAGTTGAATACGATTACCGTGGATAATGCTTCGTCCAATGATGAGTCTGTGAAGTATTTGAAAGATAGATATACCGCTAGGAGAAACGGAACCATGCTAGAGGGGGAGTGCGTGCACGTGAGGTGTGTGGCACATATCATCAACCTTATAGTGCAAGCTGGTTTGAAAGGTAATGAAGAGGTTTCATGTATATCTCATATAAGAGGTGCCATAAAGCATATTAGAGGTTCACCGGCGAGGCTTAAGAAGTTTAAAACTTGTGTGGAGCGACAAGGACTTGAAAGTACGCGGTTGGTATGCTTAGACGTTCCCGCAAGGTGGAACTCCACTTACTTGATGTTGGAGACGGCTATATCTCTTGGGGGGACTTTTGAGGCGTACGAGTACGTGGACACCGAATATATGGTGATTGAAGAAGGAGTTCCATGTTCGGTTGATTGGGAAAGGGCAAAGTGCTTCATGACTTTTCTAAAGCCTTTCTTTCAATTGACTAACCGTGTTTCAGGATCCTTGTACGTTACAACAAAAACCATTTTCAAGAAGATATGTGCAATCCATACACTTATAAACAAGTACTCCAAGGGGGATCCGGTGGATCAATTGACTATCATGGGTAGGTCAATGAAAGAAAAGTTCGCTAAGTATTGGGGGATTCAATGAAAATGAATAAGATGTTGTATTATGCCGTGCTTCTTGATCCCCATTACAAATGGATCTACTAGGAGTACTCATTGGAGAGGATGTATGTTGAAGATCTTACAAAGCCACCTCCAAAAAAGGTCACTGATTTGCTAAGTGGAATTCGTAATGGATTCCAAGATTTATTTGATGAGTACAAACGAGTTTACAATGGTTCTACTCCTGGGGTTGGCATTTCTAACTCACGTTTTGATGGCTCATCTTCTACGGTGAGTCAGAATAATTCATGTGGTGAGGTGCATGATGGTTTTAGGCAAATGATGGCCCAAAGAAGCTCACACGTGAAGTATGAGCTTGAAAGATATTTGACGGAGGAGGCTTTGAATGACACAGACGATTTTGATGTTTTGAATTGGTGGAGAGTAGAATGCCATCAATTTCCAATCCTTTCTAAGATGGCTCGTGACATTCTAGCGATTCTGGTGTCTACGGTAGCTTTTGAGGCAACGTTTAGTACATGAGGGCGTGTTCTAGATGCATTCAGGAGTTCTTTGTCTGCTAAGATGGTACAAGCACTCATTTGTGCTCAAGACTGGCTTCGTGAAGATTATGTGCCTATATCTGTGGAGGAGAACTTGTACGAGGTGGAGCAATGGGGTGAAGGTAAAGATGTTTTAGTCTTTTATTCGAATTACTGAATTTGTAGAAAAATAATATTGATTTGGCTTATTGCTTAATGCTAGTAAAAACTTGTTGGTTTGTCACTTTGTCTTTTAGAGTTGAGCGCCATGGGCCAAGATGCTTCCGTGCTTGATGAATGAACGATGAAGATAAATGAATGAGGGTCGATGCTTATTTAGTTGAACTAATTTGGTATTGTGGATTTGGTATTTTATTTTGGCGAATGGTTGCTTAATTGCTTCTAAACTTCGCATTTAATGTGTGGTTTATTACTTTGTTGTATTGACGTAATTGTTAATTTTAGTTGATGTGTTTCAGACATAATTGTTAGTTTTTGTGTAATTGATGATTTTACGACACTCTCTTGTGTTGTGTTTATGTATAATTTATTTGGAATTGGTGCCTAACTTTGGCTATGAATGGGAGTTATTTTTTTAATTGTTGATTGTTGTTTGGAACCATGCTGAAGTAAGAACATTTTTTTTGAAACTTGAAAGCAGGGGATTTTGTGAAAACAGGAAAAACACTGAAACATGGGATTTTGTGGAAAAAACCCACTGGATTGCAATCGGGTACCCCAAACCCGAAAATAGGGGTACCCGACCGGTTAGTACCCGAATTAAACTGGGTACCCTATTATGTTTCTGGATTTTGGGTAGCATTATCCGATAACCGAACATTCGAGTACCCTACCCGGATTACCCAAAACCCGGAAAAATGCGACTCGAACCCACCCCTAGCCGTAAGGCTCAATATGTTATATTCATATAACTTGCTTAAAAATTCATTTTATGTGTTTATTCTGTTCCGCTGCACTTTACTCTTTAGTGGATATTGAGACAACATCAAATACAATCGGTGTTGACACAACAATCCAAATTAACACAGTGTGTGAATCAAAAAGAGTACCAATCCCGATCCACATATTTACACTTATGGATCTGTGTTTGACTAATGGCAAAAATACTTCATTATAGTCTATCCCTTCTCTCTGTGTAAACCCTTTGATAACTAATCTCTCTTTATGCCTACCTTTATCAACCCCATGTATACCTTGGTTCTTTCTGAATATCCATTTATATCCTACCACCTTTGAACCTTTAGGTCTTTCAACTATGTCCCAAATAAAATTTACCTTCAGCTATTTCATCTATTGATTCATGGCTTTCATCCACTTGTGTTTGTTCTTACTTAGAACAACTAACTGTAATCTTTTGGATTTTCATCTAAAACATACTTGTGCTACAAGAGAGAAAGCCAACATGTCTGCATATCCATACCTTTCAAGAGCTCTAATTTGCCTTCTAGTTCTGTCTCTAATAAGCATGCAAGTTGGTTCTTCTACTTGCTCTGGCTCAGGTTCAGTGGTATCACTCATAATCTTTGGTTGATCTTCTTCAAATAATCATTTTCCAGCTTTTCGCCGAATTTGCTCAGAAGTAGACTCCACCTCAAACTGATGAATCCCACTTCCTTCATTTCCAAAATTTATTTCATGAGATACTTTCTTTCTCATGGGATATGTCATGACCTTTTCATTAAACACCATTGAACATGCACTTGAGTGCTCTAGGTTCTAACTTGTCCTGCTTTATGTGTGCATAAGCAGTACATCCAATCACTTTAAGTGCTGCATATCAGGTTGGTTTCCTGACCAAATCTCCTTAGATGTCTTCATATCTAGGGCTCTAGATGGACATTTGTTTATTAAATAACAAGCAAGCGTAACTGCTCCAGCCTAGAAAATCTTTGGAAGGTTTGCACTATGAAGCATACACCTTACACTTTCCAAAATAGTGCTATTGTACCTTTCTGCTAGTTCATTTTGCTGAGGAGTACTTGCAACTGTCTTGTGTCTTGCTACCCAATTTTTCTTACAGTACTCATTGAACTTCTCGGAACAAAATTCTAGACCATTATCAGTTCTCAACCTTTTTATCTTCCTACCAGTCTAGTTTTCAGTGAGAGTTTTCCTGTTCTTGAAGACCTCAAAAATTTGATCCTTTGTTTTCAACGAAAATATCCACAACTTCCGTGAATAATCATCTATAAGGGACATGAAATACCTTGCCCCATAATATGAAAGAGTCCTGGAAAGTCCTTAGAGATAAAAGTGTATGTAATCCAAAATGGCTTTGGTTCTGTGTTGAGACGTACATAACTTCACCTTGTGATCCTTCCCAACAACACATGTTCCCAAAGCTCCAGCTTATGTAGCTTATTTGGTCCCAAAAGTCCCTATATACTCAGCTCTGTTAAGCCTCTTTCACTGACATGAGCTAGTCTCTTTTACCACAATTCTGCAGTAGTAAGAGTTTTCTGAGCAGCAGTAGCTGCTTATCCTTTTACATCTCTCCCAACCAAGGTATACAACCCTTTCTTTCTCATTCACTTCACGATAACCATAGACCTCTTCAAGACTTTCAATACTGTATTCTCCCCTTCAGAAATTTCAAAACTGCATTTTTTCAGTCTAAATCATCTATTCGAAGATCAAATCGAAGATTTTCACCACATATCTTAAAACATTCAAAACTGTTCTTGTAGAATTCAATCAAATGATTACTAGAGATTGTAACTCAAAGTTTATATCAAGTTTATTTGTACTGAATCTTTCTTGTCTTTTATTTTATGGATTTGAAATTTTGTCGCTGCAATATGTTTAAGATCTAATTAATATATATATATATATATATATATATATATATATATATATGAGAGAGAGAGAGAGAGAGATTATAAAAAGGCATAATATGAAAAAATTAATTAGATAAAGTAAAAATAAAATTATTGTGGTGTAACTTCAATAATAAGGTTAAGTTTATAATTTAATTTTTTAATGTTAAAAAACTAGTGTCAATACTGCTTTCTTTACATATTTACGGTATTATACAAGTAAGAAATTAAATTAGTGACAGTACTGATGCCGAAACGAGAAAAGTGCAAACATGTACCAACTTTGAATCTTTGATACATATATCAATCTGAAGGAGAAAGAAAAGGGAGAACTGATTCTTACATATATAATTCTAGAATTGATCACGCGGGGAGTGGAATTTCACAAGAGTGTTTCACGTTTTTGGTTGTTGAATCAAACGACTTGTTGGAAGAAAGATTATTAAGTTTCCGAAATCTAGCAGTAAACTAATAATTATTTAGTAGGAAGATCTGTTAAGAGAATTTATTATTACTAGACTCAGACACTTAACTTATTTAATTTTTGACTGGGAAGAAAAATTAAACAGTGCAAAAGCATCGCGACATATCATTGAAATTCTCCATTATGTTTGTTTTACTTTATTGTGCTATATGATGTTCTTGTACTCTTACTCATGTTCTTTCCAATTTATATAATTAAATCTCCATATTTTAAATTTTTAATTATTTGATCGGACTAACAACGTATTATCTTAATTAAATATGTGGTGAGAACTTGTGATGTGTTATTTACTCAAGTATAATGCGGGTAAAAGTTTCTTTGCCTTTCGGTCGAACTTGAACATTTCTTATTTGGATTTTGGACCATCAAGATTCGATTTATAATTAAATATCTATTGCGTTCAAAAATAGTTGGGACTTACTTATCGTAACGTGATGAAAAATAAAATTACAACAGTAACAGTTTGTTGTCACTTCTTAGCCATATTCCGCCTTGTATATCATTATAAATGAGTCACAAACCTTTAATTTCTCTCCATTCGCTAAATCAGTTCTGGCATAGGCTAAATAAGCTGGCCAAAATCGAAGAATTGGGTCGGCCAACTCAACTAAATACTCAACGAAGAGTGTCTTAAAAGATTATATCTAGACATTGTTAGAGTGGTATCGAAAGAATATTTTGATACTGAAAACTTTTAATTTTATCTCGTAAAATTTGGAAAAGGGGCTCCAATCCGAGGCCTATAAATACCTCGGATCCCGAGAAGCACGCATGTTATTATTAATATTGTAGTATCTGCCCCGTTCTTGTTTCGAATGCTCAATTCGAGTCGCTTCGAGACAGATCATTCGATACACATGAACGTTCGAGATACTTTTGTCCTACTTGTTCAGTATCAAGACTTAGGTATTTCGACACTCAGACATTTCGACACCCCCATATTTCGACAGGGCAACCTTTCCACGCATGCGTAATTCGACACTCGATACATGCCAATTTCGAGACTATTGGTGATTTGAGTCCTTTAAGTTACTTTTCTGTGTTTAAATGGTGTTATGGACAAAGCTATTATGTGTTTAAATGGTGTTATGGACAAAGCTAGTCATTTCTTATAATAGATTAGCATTGTTTGGTGTGATTTAAGTTCAAATTGCACTTTTGTTCTATTCTGTGTAAGCCAAATGAAATTAGACCAAATTAAGTTCTGTCAAATATTATCCTACATTTACATTTTTTTATAACTTGTAAGATTTTATCCACCGAAGATATATTCATGCATAAACTCGAAGACAACATACAAATTAAAATAGAAATTTTGTGGTGAAGCTGGTCGTGCAAATAACGCCTATTAAAATCGACCATGTCAAGTACATCTTTCTCAAACTAGAGCAACCAATTTTCTTCTTATAGTTCAATAAGCCGAAGTGAAAATACCCCACGAGTTTAAAAATATCACTTTAAAGAATTATATTTCCTAGTTTCCAGTTTTATCTCTTCTATACTCTAAAACTTCCACGCCCTCAATCTTATAACTGACTATAAAGTCTGTGTAACGAAGAAATGAGATATCGAATTGTGGCATTTTCCGTCTTCTGAACTTAAAACATTGAGTTAGCTAGGTACACTAATTAAGCACATGAAGAAATGCCACGAAAAATATGGTAGTAACCTTCAAAGTAATTTTAACATTACACCTCGTATCGTCAAAGTTAGTTCTTAAAACGCAGAATAAATGAGTTTCTACCGCTTGAAAATGTCACAAAAAATTGTAATATAAATCAGATTGTTCGACATCCTACATCTACCTAGAGTTTGGGCCTTCGAAGAGACAAGGTGGTAACTAGCTATGCTATGTGAGAATCTTAGTAATTAGCCCATTTAAACAAGGACAAAAATGTAAAAACATGGCCTAATCCCACTTCACATAAATGGTAAACCAAACAAAATGCTTAAGCTATTTTTCTTTTGGATGAATAACAAAATGCTTAAGAGAAGATGGTTAGTCAATCACGGGCCAACAACCGAACATGCAACATGAGATACGAAAAAAAGAAAAGAAAAAAAGACTGAATTAAACAGGCTAAACTAAACCATCCAATTTTTAAAATGAGCCCCTAGTCGCTATTAACTATTTTTCGATAAAACCACCTCCACCCATTTGCAGCATAGCGTCAATAACATCTCCATCCTTTAAGCCAATCTGTCCAGCCAAACCAACTTATTAGAGTTAAATAAAATGGTATTATAGAATTAAAACGAAAAAACTGTAAAAATGATAGTATGTGCAACTATATTACAATTTACAACATGGAGGCAGAAGTGTTCATAAAGTAAGATAAATACAGATTTATATTGAGAAAGAAACATATGAGATAAAGAAATTAATTGGTCTACCTGCGCCGGTGTCTTAGTAGGATTAATTCGTTTACCATCATGCAGAAATGTTACAGTGACGTACTCCATGTTTCTTTCCGTACAATAAGCCTTGAGCATTTTTTGTATTTTCTTGTTAAGTGAATAGCGAAAATACAATTCATTTCCATCCTACAATAAAAGAAAGATATTAAATGTAAAAGTTATTAGTTAGTATGTACTAGTGTTGCATAGTCAATATAAAGGTCGCCATCCGAGATTTATATTATATGATGAAATAATTAAAATTGTTAAAGCATAGAATTTATGTATGCTTCATCCATATCAATCATACCAAGTTATTTTCCTTCTCTTATATTATTACAATCATTATTTAGAGAGGAGAAAAAAACAAGAAACTATGGCTCTGTACTATTAAAGATAATATTACTCGATGAAATTATCATTAATCAAACAAGTGTTTATATACAATAAAAGAGTTCTATCACTATGTAAATAATTTGGCGCGCACTCACACCCACACATGCACTTGTTTACGCACCCACATTATGTGAACTAGCACCTTACATAGCCTGTCTAAGACTATTGTATTGCGTTGAGATTCATTGCTCTTATGTGACGAAATAGTGAATTCAAACCAAACGATTGTAATCAGTTTATTTACCCTAATTACGTATTGAATCGATCCGAATTGGGAGGAGAATGATGAACGCGATGAATTGCATGAAAAGTAAAGCGTGTGTGACTTAACCTCTTATATAGTGTGAGGTTTGTGATTTACAACAGTAAAACATGGATTGGTAGTTCACTAATTACAAATTAAGCTAAGCTAAACAACTTAACTAATAATTACTATAGATGGAAAGTCGTTACAATAATGGCTAACGGTCGTTTGAATAGTTTTTAAATATGAAAATTGTGAGATTAAATTGTTAATCTAAAGATTATGCAATTTCTAGAAAGATTTATTCAAGAAGGTTGGCATAAAATTGTGTTTACAACAACTCTTACCATTCCAAAATAGATGGCTAGATTGAGGCTAAAAAAATAAATCAATGGAGCGTTATTTGAGATGTTTTGCTTCTGACAATCAAAAAAGATAGACAAGGTTTTTGTCTACTTAACCATAATAAGACTCATCTTACCAATGGCTCCACACAATACCACTTAATCAAAGTAGATCTAGTTTCTAATGCTGCGAGGATTCCATTTTAACACAAAGAAATGAGCTTCTAGCAGTTGTCCAAATAAATATGCACAAGGCACAACACAATATATTTTTGAGTTAGATGTATTGAGGTTGTAGAAAATTAGTGGATGTTATTAAGATGTTTTGCCTTTGACAACCCAAAAAAACCGACAAGGTTTTTGCTTGCTGCTCAACTATGGTAAAACATTTACCACAAATTCATCCATTTTTCATATTTCATTGCTTAGAGTCATATTTTGGAGAGTCGCTTTCAACTTTTGCTTCTCTTTAATAACCAAATGATGATGATTAATTGATCTTTATGCCGTATTTTTTCAGTGAAAAATATGTTATCGGAAGAAAGCGTATATAGTTTAAGAAATACTCATTCATTGGAGCAACGGTTATGTTGAAGAGAATAAATGGATTGATTCAACTTCATTGAAGAATTTATATGCCTAGTCAAATTGCAATTCTGTTTCACTTGTTATCCAACGATCGCACATTTCAGATTCATCATTTAGGTTTGACGATCAAACTGTTTCTTAGGCTGGGAGTTTTGATGTGGTTCCCAACTCTCCACCTTCAACTCAAGCGTATAAGTTTAACTATGTTGAAAGGCTCCTAAATAAGTTAAAGATTATATTATGCTAATAAAATTATTACTTAATCAACATAGCAAGTTTTTTAGTTATACTTATGTGATTTAAATATAAGTGAAACAATTAAGCCTACTTTTCCACATGGAGTTGTGCTTATTTTCTATTATATCACATGGCGCAATGTGCCTATTTCTTATACTAGATGGAGGCAACGTGCCTGTTTCTTATAACACAATGGTCAAATATTTTTAGAACTTTTTTTATATGTGGATAGTGTGTATATTTTCTATAATAGATGAGAGTAAGACACCAATAACTCTAAAAAATAACGCTGCAGTAAGGTCACGTTGTCTCATATTTGCATTTAGTCCAAGATCTCAACCTTCAAATAAATAACATACAAGGTAATGAAAAGTACTAAAATCGGTCTTTTATCATAACTAAACAATGACTTAGTTGTTATTTGTTTTTTGAGCCCCCATAAAAGCACCACCACTCATATGCATCATAGCGTCTATCACATCTCCATCTTCGATACCAATCTGTGCAGCAAAATCAACTTCAAATTATGTAAAATTGGATTGCAAAGTAATATAATATATATATATATATATATATATATAAATAGTTCTGTAAGTTAGTGCCAGTAATGTATTAGCTAAAATGTAAGAAAATGTGACTCAGGTTCTTTGTTTTTTTTTTTGTTTTGTTTTTGGAGGCATTAGATATCTAGTGTCAGTAACATAGTACCACCATAAGTCATTTTTGTTGTGGTGTGTTTAGACTATATCTATGAGCCCTATGAAAAAATAGTAAAAATTACACAAACAACCATTTCACATCAGGTACCAGAAATTAATCTTAAAGTAAAAATATCATTATTATTTATCACAAGAGAAGTATATTAGTAAGAAAATGGCGGATGATTAATTGGTTTACCTGAGTCGTTGTCCTTGTAGATACAATCCGTTGACCATCATACAGAAATGTCACAGATTGGTACTCCATATTTTTTACCTTACAATAAGCCATAAGCAGTTTCTGTATTTTCTTATCACGTGGATATCGAAAATGCAGTTCATCTCCATCCTACAATCATTAAAAGGAACAAATTAAATATCCAATTAGTATGTTATGCAGTGTCTGTAGAATTATGGCAAATAATAATAATAATAATAATAATAATAATAATAATAATAATAATAATAATAATAATAATAATAATTAAATTTAGCCTCATGTGGCCGAAATATTTGATTTGGAGATTTAGCTATGTAGTACAGATGTTTCTACATACAAAAGCGATTAATGAAAGTTATGTTACATACGACCATTGACTAGTAATTAAATGTACATACTGCGTATCTTTTCTACTCTTTTCAGTAATCTAGTTCAGAACTTGTTAATTGCGTATTCTTACCGAAAGGATCTTTACAAATTGATCGTAATACACCTTTGCAACACGAAGACGCAATAAGGTTTTTACCCAAATAATAAAAATAAAAAGGGAATAAGCATAACAACCAAATAATGGCATTTTATTCCTTTATTACGGTGTATACAAAAAAAAAAAAGACCACATGTAAATATCAGATTAGATATGCACATGAATATGTAAACAAATTACTCCGATGTGATTATACAAATCATATGCCCCGTTCTTACACGAGAGCAAATACCGTGAGGTATGTTATTGTACAAAAACAAAAGATAGACACTCATAAAAAGAAGGGATAAAAGCGTCAAACCCCTTGTACTATGACCACTTTTAGACCTTACCCCCAAACTAATTAAATAAGTACTTCTAACCTTCACCAACCTATTCAATTTGCCCCTCGTCAATTTTTCGACCAAAAAATCACCGATTTTTTTTTGCTTCAGAATCTCCTCCTCGTCGAGACAGTTTCGGTTGTGCCGATGTTATCGCAAAATTCAAAGATATTACATGGGAACATTTGTTTTAATTTGAGAAAAATCTGGAAAATGTGAAGAATACCTTCCAGTGTTCTACTTAATTTACGAAGATTTGATGAATTAAAATTTGTATTCCCGTGTAATGACTTTGAATTTTGCGATAACATTACCACTACCGGAACCGTCTTGATGAGTGAAAGAATCGATTTGAATTAAAAAAGTTTGGCAAAACTTTTCGGCAATCGGCGGCGGTTCGAGTTGCCGGATTTTTTTTGTCGAGATTCTTACATTTGGACTCAATCTTCTCCTCGTCGAGATGGTTCCGGTGGTGGCGACGATATCGCAAAAGTCAAAGCCATTACACAAAAAATTTAGTTTTAATTCATCATATTTCCAAAAATTATGAAGAACACTTGAAGGTGTTCTCCACATTTTCCAGAAGTTTTCCAAATTAAAACTATATTTCACATGTAATGGTTTTGAATTTCGCGATACCGTCACCACTATTAAAACCGTCTCAACGAGGAGAAGATTATATAAAAAAAAATCCGGCAATTTTTTGGTCGGAAAATTGCCCAGCGACAAATCGAACATGTTGTCAAAGGTTATGGGGGCAAAGTGCTGATTTAATTAGTTTAGGGGGTAAGGTCTAAAAGTGGTCAAAATACAGTGGGTTTGATGTTTTTATCTTAAAAAGAAAGACTACTTTTGATGAAGGAAAAAAAATTACCTGAGACTTTATGGCAAATGTAACCTTTGGAATGACTACCGGAGGCTCCACCAAACTCTTCTCACAAGAACGGCCAATATTCACCATTTTCTTCACAACCCTATTCGATATGTTAATTTGTATGCAAGTGAAAAGGAGAAAATAAGCCCTATTTATATTACTCTAATAAATAATCTTGTTTGTTTCTGGCAACTGATTTTTCAAAATTACTCGATGTCCTCATTTGGTAATTCTATAATGTAAATATGTCACATTATAATGAAGAGTTTGAATACCGGTTGATATGATTGGTTGTCAATTTTAGAAAATATACAAGTTCAAAATTTCGTTGTACTAAAATGGAAAATAACGACGATTTATTTTTCTTAGACGCAAAAGAACTATTTACTATATGAGAAGAGCGTCGATATTGTCAAAGAAAAAATTGTCGCTTTCAAATTAATCTCTTTAAAATGTCTAATTTGCTCTTACCAGTCAAAGATTATATAAGTTAGGGTTAATTTGGCAATGAACTAATTATTTTTTCTGCCCTGTAACTTTGCCTAAAATTCTTAAATGGCTAATTTGGTTTGGGCCGACAAAATACGCCTTGTAACTTCTATTTGTTCTACTAAAAATGCCCAAATTCTCTTATTCCAGGTAAAATGCTGACGTGGTTACTCAATTAATAAAACGCTAGGCCTAGTCAACTTCCATCCTTATCTTTGAGATGTTAACTTCCTTCCTTACTTTGTTGTGTTTCCTGTTATCTAACTTCCCATGTCTCCACAGATCTAAGTTACTGATTTTAATGATTCCATCTAAATCTTGAGTTCCAAATATTTTGCTCAGATTCTGCTTACGCATTTTTTTAAGAAGCTCTAGGTAAGACTCATATCATACAAACACATGCTTCAATACTGACATGATATTGTGCCAACATTGTTCACTCTGGATGTTGCCTCAACATTACAATCTACATTGTGACTTATAATTATTTAATTGACTGCCCTTGTCAAGGCAACACGATTGCACGTGTTGACTCAACAAGGTGGGAACTTTACACGTTCACCTCAATTACCCGCCCACGACTCCTAATTCATCTCCACTTTCCTCTTTTCGCCTCCTTATAATGTTGCTCAGATTCTGAAAATTGAATTAAACCCTAAATTTACTATCTTCCTTATTTATCTTCGCATACTACATAATGGTGAAGAAATCCACAATTGTTGACCTGGCCAACATTGCCGCTGTTATGGAGTCCGGTGCAGGGGGAGTTCAACCCAGAAGAAGCACGCGCTAATGACCATTGTGGTTGCTCATGAACCACCAAAAAGAAAGGGACCTATTTACTCTAGGAGGAATGTCAAGTCAAAGAAGGAAGCAACTACCAGTGTTGTTCTAACACCATCATCGAAAGATGTTGCTCCCGCACAGGAACCCGAGAATGTCTGTGCAACACGAGAACCTGACACTGTAACAGAAAAAGTCCCTCGAATTGAGGAACCTGCGAGTGTTGTGGTTGAAGAACCTGAGTTGACTCAACCATCTGCCCCACTTGCTGATGTTGAGGGGGAGCAAGAAACTGAAGAGGCTGTTGTTGGTGAAGACGAGGAATCCTCTGAGAAGGAGGACTCTGATGATGAAGATGATGAGGAGGACTCTGGTGAAGAAGAAGGAGATAACGAGGAGGAGGAGACTGAAGCTGGCAAAGAAGCTGATGATCTAAACCAGCTGGATATTGTGCCAACATCGCCAAACAAGGATGTTAAACCAACAT
This sequence comes from Linaria vulgaris, assembly GCA_948329865.1. Classification (NCBI taxonomy): domain Eukaryota; kingdom Viridiplantae; phylum Streptophyta; class Magnoliopsida; order Lamiales; family Plantaginaceae; genus Linaria; species Linaria vulgaris. The sequence goes on along the minus strand of OX415250.1, from coordinate 114,578,556 downwards.
TGGACTCTTAAGGAGAATCAGAGGATGAGGTACCTGATACATTTGAAGCTGATTTTCCAACTGAGACGTTTAATAGGCATTTCTTGACTAAATCTGCAAGTAAATACTATGATCTTGTACGGGAAAGGAAAATCTGGGCTGAAAAAACTTTGGTTGTTAATGACTTTAAAAAGCATAAAGTGTTTGAGTTCCTAGAGTCTAGAAGTCCGTTGGTTTTATTTGTTGACATTGTTCCCTATGTCCCTGAGGTTTTTAGAGAGTTCTATAGCAATCTATCCAAATTTGTTAATCCACAAGGATCCCCAAAGTATGTGAGAGTGTTAGTGAGGGATAAACTCTACAAAATTAGTTCTTCAATAATTAACAATGCTTGAAAGATGTCAAGAAGACAGGAGACAAATGTGGAAATTGATGACAATGAGATGATGAGAGAACTGACTGGTGGACTGGTGAAAGCATGGAAAATGAAACTGAATGTAACTGGGCTCACTTCCCTTACTGCAATCATGTGCAAGATTTCCTCATACAACTGGATGCCCTCATCAAAATCCACAACTTTAACTCATGATGTGGTTGTGTTGATTTTCAAACTGAAGTGAGGACTTGCGGTGAACATGGGGGAAAGAATTTCAAGTCTATTGCTGTTGCTGCTCACAGGAAGAAGGTTATTCTTCCATTTCCATCCCTGATATACAAGATACTCGGTGACCAAGGATTCAAGAAGGGAGAGGATAAGGTATTTGACAAGACAAGAGAGCTTGCCATCACAAAGAACTACTTTGGAGGAACCAGGACCAATGATCTACCCTGGAAAGAACTACTTTGGAGGAACCATGATCAATGATCTACCCTGAAAAGAACTACTTTGGAGGAACCATGATCAATGATCTACCTTGGAAAGATCCCAATGCACGTGGTGAAAGTGGAGTACATCAGAGGAAGAAGAAGGCAAAGTCTTTCAGTGTTGCCTCAACATTTGAGGATGACTCTGCCCCCACAATGCCCATAAGCTTCACATTCATTCAAGATAAGGTCGACTGGTGTGACAAAATGATCTTGGAAAGGAAAAAGGGAGATAACAGACAAAGAAGAGGAGGACTCTATCAAGAAGCACCTATTGGTGGCGCTTTCCTCACATAAAAGGCGAGAGTAGTCCAATTTTTGTTTTATTGATGCTTTTTATTGTTTGAACAATTATTGTTTTGAATTAGAGAGCATGTTTTCTGTTGGGTTTTGAACTTTAGGGATGTATCATGATATTAACTCTGTACTTTTTAATTATTCTAGTTTTCTTGTTTATTACTGTTTATCTAACTGCATGTGAGAAATGTCAGGGCCAAATGTTAGGCCAACGCAGTTCTTCATTGTGTCAACCCAACATTATTGTTTAACATTCATATCTTAAGTGGAAGCAAATTAGAATAAATAGAGCTAGTTGATATATTGAAATACAGGTACTTGGAACAAAATTGGATACATGTGGGGTTTTATGAAGAAAGGCCAAAATGGAGAGATTGAAAGTGCAAGTGTTGCAGTGAAATGTTAGTCCAACATTCTGGTAACTTGTGTTGGCTCAGAATTGAACTTAACACACTGCACTGTCCAATTAATATTATTTACTATATTCAGTTTTACCTTTATTCATGATCTTATCTTGTTCCGTGAGTTGTGGTTATCTTTGATGTGTTTTAGGATATCAAAAAATCTAGGTTTCGAGAGGATTAAGCATCAAGAAAGAACATAAAGCCGGAGTTGACTATGATAAAGATAGAAGATATTTTGAAGATAATCACTAAGGGAGATTTCGAGATTATCCAAGAATACAAGGAACAATCAAATCGCGTCGATCATATCTACGAGAACGGACGAATAAACTTTATAAGAAGAGTGGTCGACATCAAGCTGAAGTACGAGACTAGAGTATAGGTTTATGAGAGATTAGAAACATTCGTGTCAAGTAGTTCAGTCTTGTTTTGCTGAGTGTTTATCTAACAAGTAAAATTCAAAATTGTTGTAGAATTCAATCAAAGGATTACTAGAGATTGTAACTCAAAGGTTATATCAAGTTTATTGTACTGAATCTTTCTTGTCTTTTATTTTATGGATTTGAAATTTTGTCGCTACAATATGTTTAAGATCTAATTAATATATATATATATATATATATATATGAGAGAGATATATTATAAAAAGGCATAATATGAAAAAATTAATTAGATAAAGTAAAAAATAAAATTATTGTGGTGTAACTTAAATAATAAGGTTAAGTTTATAATTTAATTTTCTAATGTTAAAAAACTAGTGTCAATACTGCTTTCTTTACATATTTACGGTATTATACAAGTAAGAAAATAAATTAGTGACAGTACTGATGCCGAAACGAGAAAAGTGCAAACATGTACCGACTTTGAATATTTGATACATATATGAATCTGAAGGAGAAAGAAAAGGGAGAACTGATTCTTACATATATAATTCTAGAATTGATCACGCGGGGAGTGGAATTTCACAAGAGTGTTTCACGTTTTTGGTTGTTGAATCAAACGACTTGTTGGAAGAAAGATTATTAAGTTTCCGAAATCTAGCAGTAAACTAATAATTATTTAGTAGGAAGATCTGTTAAGAGAATTTATTATTACTAGACTCAGACACTTAACTTATTTAATTTTTGACTGGGAAGAAAAATTAAACAGTGCAAAAGCATCGCGACATATCATTGAAATTCTCCATTATGTTTGTTTTACTTTGTTGTGCTATATGATGTTCTTGTACTCTTACTCAGGTTCTTTCCAATTTATATAATTAAATCTCCATATTTTAATTATTTGATCGGACTAACAACGTATTATCTTAATTAAATTATGTGGTGAGAACTTGTGATGTATTATTTACTCAAGTATATTGCGGGTAAAAGTTTCTTTGCCTATCGGTCGAACTTGAACATTTCTTATTTGGATTTTGGACCATCAAGATTCGATTTATAATTAAATATCTATTGCGTTCAAAAATAGTTGGGACTTACTTATCGTAACGTGATGAAAAATAAAATTACAACAATAACAGTTTGTTGTCACTTCTTAGCCATATTCCGCCTTGTATATCATTATAATGAGTCAAACAACAACAACAACAATCAAGCCTGTAATCCCAATTAAATTGGGTTAGACTATATGAACCATGAATGAGTCACGTCGAGTCGTGAACGTGAATCTTCTGCCTCCATAGGTTTCGGTTGACGAGCATGTCTTCACTTAGATCTTTTAGCTTCATGTCGTTCCGTATGACCTCCATCCACGTCTTTTTCGGTCTCCCACGAGCTCTAGCCGTCTGTCCTAAGTCGAGATCTTCAACTCGTCATACTGGTGCATCTATGGGTCTGCGTTTAACATGCCCAAACCATCTTAAACGATTTTCTCGCATTTTCTCGTCAATGGCCGCCACACCCAATTTATGCCGAATATCTTTATTGCGCACTTTATCTCTCCTAGTGTTACCGCACATCCACCGAAGCATGCGCATCTCTGTAACGTTCATTTTCTGTGCATGACTTTGCTTAATAACCGAGCACTCAGAGCCATAAAGCAAAGCAGGTCTAATAGCCGTACGATAGAACTTTCCTTTAAGCTTTAAAGGAAAGTTACGATCGCACAGGATCCCTGTCGCACTCTTCCACTTTGTCCATCCAGCTTGGATGCGGTGGTTGACGTCTCCGTCTAACTCTCCATCCATCTGCAGTATGGAGCCTAAATACCGAAAATGCGCACTTCTCGGTATCTCTTGGCCATCCAACTGAATCGTGCCATCGTTGTTTCTTCGTTGTTTGCTAAACTTGCATTCGAGGTACTCTGTTTTTGTTCGACTTAGTCGAAATCCTCGTGCTTCTAATGTTTGTCTCCATCGTTCTAATTTAGCGTTAACTCCCATTCTTGTCTCATCGATGAGGACAATATCGTCTGCAAACAACATACACCATGGGACTCGGTCTTGGATGGTTCTGGTGATTTCATCAATTACAATGGCAAACAAAAATGGGCTCAAAGCTGACCCCTGATGTAAGCCAATTGTAATTGGAAAGACGTCTGTTAAACCGCCACAAGTTCGGACACTTGTCACCACATTCTCATACATATCTTTTATGATGTTGATATATTTAAGGGTAAAAAGCACTTTGCACCCCTAAATTGCCACTCTTTGACACTTTGCACCCCTAAATTGAAATGACACCACTTTGCACCCTTAAAATGAGATATTTGACACTTTGCATCCCTTAGTGTGTGTATGTATTATTACAAGGGCAAAAAAGGAATTTATACATTTTGGTAAAAAAAAATTAAACTTCTGAAATTGAAAAATGTTTTCAGCCATTTAGAATTGTGACAAAACCAAAAAAAGAAAAAAAAGGCAAGGTATGTCAAAGCACCACCCCACTACTTTGCGCCACCACCGCCGTAAAAACTACGCCGTGCGCCACCACCTCCATTCGCCGCGCACAACCACCGTAATTTTGCCGCGAACCACTACTACCACATCGCCATCACTGCTGTATCACCACCAGGGGCGTATGTAAGTAGGGGCTAGGGGCCGGGGGCTGTAGCCCCCCCCCCCCCTTTTGAAATTATTTTTTTTACCCGCATATATTTAATAGTCAGAGGGTATTTTGAACTGTTTTTTTTCATAATACAGGGTCATTATATAATATGAATTACCTATGAATCTGAAATGCAATTGACAACAAAAAAGGGTACGATACATCTGACTGCTAGCTCCACGTTTCAGTTTTCTGTTTTGCAAAAAAGGCCCCTTCTCTAAAGCCTTGTTTACAAAACAACCTCTCCAGGCCATTCTTCACAGTATGCTTTATATTTATGCATCAATTTTATGTTGATTTTGAATTTGTATTGTGATTATTTTTGTCAATGATGGATTTAGTTAATAAAAAATCTCATGGAGTATAAATAATACAAGTTACCTATATCATAAAAAAGTGTACAAATTTGTAGCTCCCTCATTTTGATTAAATGGCAAAAACTCTCCATGTGTTATGTCTAATTAATAAACAATCTCATGTGTTATTTCGATTAGTAAAAAAATCACGTAGTGTTAAAAAATTTGGAAAAAAACCTCTATTATATTGAATTAATTCGTATATATATATATATATATATATATATATATATATATGTACTGAAAAGTTTTTTTTTTGTATTTATTTGGTACTATAAACTGAATATTGTTCAAACATAGTTATATGCAAAATTTTCGTCTATATGTTGTAGAAAATATTAGTTTCGACATTGTTATATGTATCTACAACATCGATTCAATTCTTTTTTCTTTTCTTTTTAATTTTTTTTTGGCTATCGTTCTTTTAAATAAAAAATTTAGCCCCCCCGAAGTTCAAATCCTGGATACGCCACTGGTCACCACCGCGAACCACCACTACCGCGTTACCACCGCGAACCACCACTGCCGCGTCACCACCCACCACCCACCACCTCCTTCTCCATCACCTCGATATGCTTCAAAAAAACCCCAAACTCCCAAACTTCGAAAAAAAAAACGTAGCCTTAATTCGCATCGATTTTGGATTTAATTCTTTGTTATCGGTCTTAAAGATTGGTGGGTGTCGATTGTTTTTTGTTCCAGAAATTTTACTTTGTTATCATAATTCGTATTATTGTGGTCTCCAATTTTTTTTGGAGTTCATTTGTTGTTGTACTTTGCACAAATTAGCAGAATTTGATGACAAGCATATTAGAATACAACATCTGAAGTATAATGTTAATTTGTAATTGAATTTTATTTACATATTTTTATTTTTTAATTGTAAGGGGAAGGATAATGTTAATATGTCAATTTGATTAATTATTTGAGTTCAATGATAATTGATTATATTTTAAACTTCACATCTTGATAAATAATGTGCAAACCGTTTATAAGATTAAGTTTGTTCTTTTTTTTTTTCTTCTTTAAACTATAAAGATCATTTATTTATGTAGGCTATTTTTTAATTCAGATTTTTTTTTCTTTTACTTTCAGAGCTTCTATTTTTTTTTTCAGAATTATTTTTTTTTCTTCAGAATTTTTAATCTTTATGCTCTAAAACATAAAGATTAAAGCATTTTTCAATTTCAGAAAATTTTAATTTTTTTTACCAAAATATGTAAATTCCCTTTTTGCCCTTGTAAAAACACATACACACTAAGGGGATGCAAAGTGTCAAAAATATCATTTTAAGAGTGCAAAGTGGTGTCATTTTAATTTAGGGGTGCAAAGTGTCAAAGAGTGGCAATTTAGGGGTGCAAAGTGCTTTTTACTTATATTTAATGGGTACCCCCTTCTTCACCAAGGTCCACCATAATACATCTCGAGGTACTTTGTCATATGCCTTTTCTAAGTCGATAAAGACCATATGCAAATCTCTACTCTTTTCTCGAAAGCGCTCAATGAGCTGACGAATCAAATGGATGGCCTCTATGGTCGACCTTCCGGGCATAAATTCAAATTGGTTCTCAGATATGGGAACAATTTGTCTCAATCGGTGTTCGATCACCCTCTCCCATAGCTTCATGGTATGAGACATAAGCTTTATCCAACGGTAGTTAGAACAGTTTTGGACATCGCCCTTGTTCTTATATAGAGGTATTAGCGTACTCTTCCTCCACTCTTCTGGTATTTTATTTGTTCGTCATATTTTATTAAAGAGGTCCGTCAACCAGGTCACCCCTATCTCTACCATGCTTCTCCAAGCCTCGATAGGGATACCATCTGGGCCAACGACTTTTCGAGTCTTCATCCTCTTCAAAGCATCTTTGACTTCCGACCTTCTAATACGGGGCATAAAATTGCGGTTCAGATCCTGAGGGGACTGCGAGATGTCACCCACTGCTTGGGTGGGGCCTCCATTATAATGAGTCACAACCTTTAATTTCTCTCCATTTGCTAAATCAGTTCTGGCATAGGCTAAATAAGCTGGGCAAAATCGAAGAATTGGGTCGGCAAACTCAACTAAATACACAACGAAGAGTGTCTTAAAAGATTATATCTAGACATTGTTAGAGTGGTATCGAAAGAATATTTCGATACTGAAAACTTTTGATTTTATCTCGTAAAATTCGAAAAAGGGGCTCGCAATCCGAGGCCTATAAATACCTCAGATCCCGAGAAGCACGCATGTTATTATTAATATTGTAGTACTTGCCCCGTTATTGTTTCGAATGCTCAATTCGAGAGTCGCTTCGAGACAGATCATTCGATACACCTGAACGTTCGAGATACTTTTGTCCTACTTGTTCAGTATCAAGACTTAGGCATTTCGACACTCAGACATTTCGACACCCCCATATTTCGACAGGGCAACCTTTCCACGCATGCGTAATTCGACACTCGATACATGCCAATTTCGAGACTATTGGTGATTTGAGTCCTTTAAGTTACTTTTCTGTGTTTAAATGGTGTTATGGACAAAGCTATTATGTGTTTAAATGGTGTTATGGACAAAGCTAGTCATTTCTTATAATAGATTAGCATTGTTTGGTGTGATTTAAGTTCAAATTGCACTTTTGTTCTATTCTGTGTAAGCCAAATGAAATTAGACCAAATTAAGTTCTGTCAAATATTATCCTACATTTACATTTTTTTATAACTTGTAAGATTTTATCCACCGAAGATATATTCATGCATAAACTCGAAGACAACATACAAATTAAAATAGAAATTTTGTGGTGAAGCTGGTCGTGCAAATAACGCCTATTAAAATCGACCATGTCAAGTACATCTTTCTCAAACTAGAGCAACCAATTTTCTTCTTATAGTTCAATAAGCCGAAGTGAAAATACCCCACGAGTTTAAAAATATCACTTTAAAGAATTATATTTCCTAGTTTCCAGTTTTATCTCTTCTATACTCTAAAACTTCCACGCCCTCAATCTTATAACTGACTATAAAGTCTGTGTAACGAAGAAATGAGATATCGAATTGTGGCATTTTCCGTCTTCTGAACTTAAAACATTGAGTTAGCTAGGTACACTAATTAAGCACATGAAGAAATGCCACGAAAAATATGGTAGTAACCTTCAAAGTAATTTTAACATTACACCTCGTATCGTCAAAGTTAGTTCTTAAAACGCAGAATAAATGAGTTTCTACCGCTTGAAAATGTCACAAAAAATTGTAATATAAATCAGATTGTTCGACATCCTACATCTACCTAGAGTTTGGGCCTTCGAAGAGACAAGGTGGTAACTAGCTATGCTATGTGAGAATCTTAGTAATTAGCCCATTTAAACAAGGACAAAAATGTAAAAACATGGCCTAATCCCACTTCACATAAATGGTAAACCAAACAAAATGCTTAAGCTATTTTTCTTTTGGATGAATAACAAAATGCTTAAGAGAAGATGGTTAGTCAATCACGGGCCAACAACCGAACATGCAACATGAGATACGAAAAAAAGAAAAGAAAAAAAGACTGAATTAAACAGGCTAAACTAAACCATCCAATTTTTCAAATGAGCCCCTAGTCGCTATTAACTATTTTTCGATAAAACCACCTCCACCCATCTGCAGCATAGCGTCAATAACATCTCCATCCTTTAAGCCAATCTGTCCAGCCAAACCAACTTATTAGAGTTAAATAAAATGGTATTATAGAATTAAAACGAAAAAACTGTAAAAATGATAGTATGTGCAACTATATTACAATTTACAACATGGGGGCAGAAGTGTTCATTAAGTAAGATAAATACAGATTTATATTGAGAAAGAAACATATTAGATAAAGAAATTAATTGGTTTACCTGCGCCGGTGTCTTAGTAGGATTAATTCGTTTACCATCATGCAGAAATGTTACAGTGACGTACTCCATATTTTTTTCCGTACAAAAAGCCTTGAGCAATTTTTGTATTTTCTTGTTAAGTGAATAGCGAAAATACAATTCACCTCCATCCTACATTGCTCATACAACAATAAAAGAAAGATATTAAATATAAAAGTTAGTAGTTATTAGTATGTACTAGTGTTGCATAGTCAATATAAAGGTCGCCATCCGAGATTTATATTATATGATGAAATAATTAAAATTGTTAAAGCATAGAAGAACAAATTTTGAGTTGCTCGCGAGACTCCAATAATCAAGCAATATTGAAAAACTATATAATCTTTAACGCTAACAAAGTAACAATCAAACACAGCAACAAAACATTCTCCTCCAAAACAAAACAAAAAGTTTGTTGCTGGTGTGCATCTTTTTCAAAATAAAATAAAGTTACATATTTTTATATCTAAATTATTAATTATTAGATTAGTCAGCACTCGGAATGCCCCTCCTCATTTATGATCCATAACAAAACTTGACCATGTCGTTCGAAATTCTTTTCAACTCCGGATCAACTGCTATTCCTAAACTCAAATATTATAAAACATTGGGAAAAAATAATCATATATAAGAACCCAAAAAAAAACCCGAGCAGAATATGAAATTTAAACCTGTGACTTTACACCCAAGGCAATCGTTGGGATCATGCCCGGTTCTTCCACCGGTCTAGATCTTTTCCTACTAGCCATTTTTTACTTCTTGTAGAGAATTGGAGAAGATGGGTTTTATGTTGAACTGTAAAATGAATGAATGGTTATAGTGTATATATATAAGCTAAGAAACTACACCCCTACTACTTTAACAATGAGTCAATGACAGCTTTTAACATAAGATGGCAACATTTTCAAGTACTTATGGATTATGAGACAAATAGCAGAAAGAATTACCCAAATTGGTTGTACTTTTCAGGCAATAGTAGTATTCAACTTGAAGAGTTTTGGTGCATGAAAATGGGTACTGTTGGCCAGCTGCAATTGCAAATATCGAGGGTGAAGAAAGATTAAACGGGCCTGATGTTTTTAATAATTCATGTAGGTTAGTCAGTTTAGGCAATTATTTGAATTGTAAAATCAATTTTTTCGATGTCCGCAATTTTTTTTTATCTATAATGGAAACATATCACATCTCCGAATAAAGACGATATTGTTGATAAGACTTTCTTATTATGAGTTAAGAGACAGATAACAAAAGAAATTAATTAGTTAATAATTATATATCAATTTCAGGTAACACTATCCACCTTTAATATTTCATCACACTAAAATGGGCAACTGTTGGGCCGACTGCAATTTTAAATAATGATGTGATATGAAACTGAGCATAGATTCATGCAGAAGATCTAAAATATATAGGCTGCTAGCTTGTGACTCTATACAGAAGTTTTGTACTTTTTGTTTATGTAATTAATCTCCATAATTAACTTATTGCTAAAAAGTCTGTTGCCGAGAAATATGTAGGGGTGTTTATAAATCCGCTCATCCGCCCGACTCGCATAAACCGAACCACTCAACCCGTCACCCGCATATTTTTATTTTTGTAACTTGTATTGCGGTTGAAAAAAAATGGCAGCCTGCCCTTGAACGGGTGAGTTGTGGGTCGAGTCGTACACCCGCCCGCCCACTCGCATACGAAAGAAAATTATAAAATTTTTAGTTTATTTCACTAAACACTATAACAAAAATGAAAAAGGAAAAAAATATTTGTGCATTATTAGTCAAATAATAAAGGAGGCTACACAACATTGTAGTTCATATATAACTTGACAAGTTAATAATTAAACGCGAATGGAGAGAAAAACTTTATATATGTATAGATGAAACTTAATATTCGTTAATATATGAATTTACTTGAATATATTATGAGCATATGAAAAAAAAACCAAAGACAAAATGAGAACATATTTCTTTAATTCGAGAATATGAGACTATTCTACTATCTAACTTGTGTGTCTTAAAACATGAAAAAACCAAAAACTGCTATTTTGTGATTTGATGTGTAACATAACCCGCTAACCCGCCCGCCAATCTACCCGCACCTGCCTAAACTGCAACCTGCATGGTCTTAAAAATAAACTCACCCGCACGAGTGAGAAAAATTAGTAACCCGCAAGAATTGGGTATGGTGTCTTTCTCGACGACAACCCGCTAAAACCCGCCCGCGAATACCCCTAAATGTGTTCTCATCAAAACAACTTTGTGGTCACGTGCATGTTATAAGAATTATAAGTGAATAATTTTCTTTATCATAACTTGTGATATTTATAAAATGTATATAATTTTTAAGAAAGAAAATATCATAAAGTAAATACAAGGAAATATTCTAAACAAAATACAAGAAAACATCCTATATATATATACACACACACACACCAAATAATATACTTAATATGCTTCACAAAATTAACGTCCTATCCGCGATAGAAATTTTGGAACGCAAAAGCTGAAACCGCGAACGAGGAAGTAGTTTGGTGTGAATCCGCAAGTTGGTCAACCGTGCTAACATACGAGACAGTAAGAAAACATTTGTTGACAAGATTACATACGAAGTAAAGATCAATAGAGATATGATTCATGTGGGAATGGAACACATGATCAAGAGAAAGACGTGTAGCTCCCAGATTGTCACATAGGACCCTTGGTGTAAGGAGAGAAACATGCAACTCAAGAAACAAGTGTTACAAGCAACGTACCTCGTCAGTAACGTTGGCAAGGGCGCGATAGTTAGACTCTGTAGAGGAACGTGAGACTGCATGTTGGCAACGAGAAGATCACGAGATCAAATTCGTGCCAAGAAACACCACATCGGTAGAAGTCGACGCCGTAGAGGTGTAATCACCATCCCAATCCACACCCGAGTAGGCAGTAAGGCGGATTTAGGTGTCACGACATAATAGAAGACCATGTGATAAGGTACCCTTCAAGTACCGAAGTACTCTCTTAAGGGCACTCCAATCAAGATTCATAGGAGCAACCATTCATTGCGCAATCCTATTGACGACAAACGCTATATCGAAGCGTGTAAGAGGAAGGTACTCAGGTGCCAGAATAACACTTCGGTACACCTTGCCATCGACAAGGGAGGAAGACGTAAGAGTTGAGGAGGTGGACACAATGGTTGTAGTAGGAGTCTTGATACCATCCATTTTATGGCGAGCAAGAATATCACAAATATACTTGTGTTGAGACAAGAACAAGCCATCACGACAATGGAAAATCTCAACCCCAAGAAAATAGGATAACTCATTGAGGCCTTTAACCGCAAACTTGGAGCCCAATTGCATAATAAGGGCACAAGTAAAGTTGATTGATTTCCCATGACGATAATATCATCAACATAGACCAAGACATAGATAATATCCAAACCCCGAAAGTAAACGAAAGGAGAAGTATCGGATTTGGATTGCGAGAAGCCAAGAGAGGCGAGAGCAGAGCTCAATGCAAGATACCAAGCACGAGGGGCTTGCTTAAGTCCATATAACAATTTCTGGAGATGACAGACATGCATCGGAAAAGTTGAGTCTGAGAACCCCTAGGGTTAAAACATATAAACTTTCTAAAAAAAGATAACCATGTAAAAAAACATTACTCAAGTCAAGTTGACGAAGGGGCCACGAGTGCATAACGACAAGAGAAAGAATCGAACGAATTGTGGCAGGCTTAACAACTGAACTGAACGTCTCCTCAAAATAGAGGCCCTCGTGTTGATAAAAGCCATGTACTTGTTCATAGTGCCATCAGGGTGACTCTTAATCCAAAAGACCCATTTGGAGCCAATTACATTCTTGCCAGTCGGACAAGGAACAAGATGCCACGTACGGGATTCATAAGAGTTGTATATTCCTTGGCCATGGCTGCACACCAATTCAAATCCGTGAGGGCAGTTCTAACACCTGTGGGCTCAAGAGGACCCTCAATCAGATGTTTCGTTGCAAGATTAAATTGTTTAGGCTTTACGATGTTATTCATGGAACGTGTGGTCATGCGATGGGTGCGAGGCAGGTGAAGCATATAAATTGGATGAAGACTCGGTCAAGCATGGCGCGGGCGAAAGGAGGACCATAGGTTGTGGTGCAACCGCAGTGGATGGCGCGGTTGGTGGCGCGACTGTATAATCACACCACATTCAAATTTTGTTGTGCGGTTGGTGGTGCGATGGGCCTAGGTCGCACCACATTTAGACTGTGGCGCGTGTCTACCGCGACATGGGGCATAACTAGTCCAAGTAATGCATTACCTTGATTTTTCGGCGTGATTGATGACGTGATGGAACATGTCGCGCTACATTCTAACTGTGTGGCTTATCATGCATAATAATTAGAGATGTCTGAGCAGTCCCGAGAGAGATTGACACACAAAGGAAGCAAGGGAAGTACCCAGAAATTAAGTCTCAGCAAAACTAACATGGCAAGAAACAAAAACTCTGTCGGACTCAATATCATAGAAAGGATAAGCACTCTGAGTGGTGGAGTACCCGACAAAGATGCAAGCACGAAAAGGACAGGTTTGTTTACCCGGAACATAAGGTCGCAACCACGAGAAGCAAAGGTAGTCAAAAATTTGCAACTTCACGTAATTTAGTAGATTACCAAAACAAATACAGAATAGAGAGTCCTTGCAAAGAACAGACGTAGGAAGGCAATTAGAGAGATACACCGCAGTAGCAAACACAAAATCCCAAAAGGAGGGAGGCAAATGTGCATGCTTAAGTAGAGTGCGGACCAGAGAAACCGCTTGGCGATGACGACGACCAACTGGTTTTCAGCCTCAAAGAGATAAGGTCGCAAGGTCACAAATTCTCCTCCATTGTCAGAATATAAATTCTTGACACTAAAACCAAATTGTGTCTCAACGACAAAATTTGTGAAACACCGTGACTACCTGAGACGTGTGAGATAAAGGATAAAACCAACAGTACTTAGAGTAGTGATCAACAAGTAATAAGTAATAATGGTTGCCATCAACAGAGAAAACCGCACAAGGACCCCACATGTCCCCATAAACATAACTCTACAGATGAACATATTGCAAACAACTCGTAGTAAACCACAATTTAGTACTTTTATTCGATCAACAAAAATGATAAATAATAGCATCCTTAAAAGTTAAATTACAGGATAAATCGAACTTCTTAGTAACTAAAGAACTAATAACATCAGAAGGATGTCCAAAACGGCAGTGCCAAACATCTCGATCGTCCAAACTCCCAAAGATGCCATAAGGGACAAGCAAACTAAGGGAGGAACCATGAGGTGATAAACTCCATTAGTGCAAGCTCCGTGTAGCAGCTTTGCCCCCGTAACCCGATCCTTAACAAAATAAATGAGATGAATACAATTCAAGAGACACGTTATTAACCGTAGTAACTTGATGAGTTGATAATATACTTCTCTTTGAGGACGGAATGCACAAAATAAAAGATATATCAAAAGACGACCAGACATGTGAAAAAAGTGGAACCAGTATGAGAAATTAGCAAACTTGAACCATCGGCAATGACAACCTCATCAGCACCATCATATTAGAATAAATAGAAAGATTCTGAAGATATGAGGTAAGGTTGTAAGTAGCACCGGAATCAACCAACCAAGTGTTTTGATCTTGAGGTGGTGGATGCGGGGTCGTGGCTAGGTTGGCAAGAGGTTGCTGAAGCTGACGACAAGTATGAGTACCATGACTATATATGCCATAGATTTGGCACGTGATGTTAGGACGGTTATCCAAAGAACCCCGACGACCATTGTTGCGAGAATTCAGGGAATTAATGGAGTCGTGGGGCTGGCTACCATGACAATTCGAACTTGCACCCGAGTGATCGTTGTTGTTTCTGCGACCACCAAAGTTGCCATGAGTCTGATTGGAGTGAACACCAGTGGCGTTGGCGGTAGCAACCAATGATTGGTTGTGCGCATCGAGATATTGGACATATATCTCATGCGCAGCCAATTTATCATGCAACTACCTAAAACTGAGAGATGAATCCCGAGCATTGATCTGGATAACAATATCCCGATAGGCAGCACAAAGACCACTGTGAACACAAAGAGTACCATTATCTTCGGAAAGAGGATGATCAATGATCGCAATGCACCCACCTTCATCTTAATAAGTTGAAGAAACTCAGCAACAATGCGAGAGTCGATCGTCATGGTGGAGAGAGACTCTTTTAATTGCATGATACATGAGCGCGACTTGTTGGCATAGATGCATTGTTTGCCAAGACTTGGACGAGGGCTTGGCATCAGAGATCAGCCCCATGATATCGGGGAAGACATAAGCGAAGAGAGCAGACAGGATGAGGAAATCTTGTCGTTTCCAATAGTTGAACGCTGCATTGGACTCTGAAGAATCACCAAAAGGAGCGCACGGACATGAAACATCGACAAAGCCAAAAAGTACATAGCCATAAAACAAAAGGTGACATTAAGCATTGTAGGACATGTAGTTGCTGGAAGTAAACTGCAGGGGCAGATGAGTGTGTGCAACAAAAGGCACAAGATGGTCGAGAGGAGGACCAGTCGGCGGCACCAACGAAGGAGAGGTGATCGTCAGCGTAATGGGGAGAGCAGCGGACTACTTATAAGTTGTGAGGTGGTGGCCACGACGGTATTAGGGGTAGGATTTGAAGAATCTCCGGAAGACATCGTAGGAACAACGAGAGATTTTCTTGCTAATATCATATAAGAATTATAAGTGAATGATTTTATTCATCACAACTTGTAGTATTTATACAATGTACATAATTCGTAAGAAATGAAATATCCTAAACTAAATACAAGAAGATATCCTAAATCAAATCCAAGGAAATATCCTCAAAGATTTATTCTGAAAATTATACTTAATACATGTGTGCTTCCACCTAAGTGCTTTTAGTACAGTTCAAACATAATAGAAGTTTTTCCTATTAAAAAATAAGGTTCAATTTGCCCAAATCAAAGTGCCTGGCGATTCGCATGATAGTTGCGCACGTCTAGATATGCATGTATCAACGTATTCAAGAATTGTATTTATATCAAAAAATGTAACTCACTTTCTCTCTCTAGAAAACGCTTTCTCCTCTCTCTACACTTAATTCCGACACCTTCACGGCATCGGAACTTCACTCCACAAGCTTCTTTCCAACGTGCCTTAAGTTTGTCAAAGATTTCTTTTTCATGATCTCCATTTTGAGGTTTGTATTCTTCATCGTTTTCTCTTGAATCTCCTTGTTCCTTCATTAGGAGTGGATTATTTCCTCACCATTTCATTGTGGAAGTTTAGAACTTTGATTTGAACCAACTTTCATGCATTTTGGTGAAGTGTCACCAAAAGCCAAGTTGGTGTTTTTTCGCTCGAATTTATTCCAGGTTGTATAGTTTCGCTTGTTATTTTTAAATTCTGAGCACACCAGTCGATTCATAAGGAAAAAGTGTAGGGGGTGTAAACTTTTTAGCCAATTCGGAGGCAAAATTTTTTGCGACAACTCGGCCAACGCCATTTTTGGAGGTTTTTTGGCAGTCAAACATCGGTCAAAGGACCGTGGTTGTCTTTCTTCAGTGAGTTGGCTAACTTGTGGACCCCCTTTGGTTGACACAACTCTTAATTTGGTGGGTGAGTTGGGGGTATGCTTGAAATTGATGACGCATGCTGGCGCCCACGTGGGCGCCTTTAAGGCACGCGGCGCCCTGCCGGGCCAGGCCTGGCCCCGGCGCCTTGATGACGCCCGACTGACCAACCGACAATGGTCCCAGCACTTTCGCCCCACCAACCGACCAATGGCCAGTGCGACACCAATTCGACCGATCAGATGTCGAAATCCACCGACGGGGCCGCCGCTGTCGCCGTCCAACTTTGGACGACGGTCAAACCTCTGGCGCCAACGGTCAATAATCCCGTCGAGGTGATTTTAGCACCGTTTTCTGCCCCAAATCCAAATCCGAGGTTATATCCGCCATCGGAATTAATCAAAAATGTTTCAAATCTTGTTAAAAAGCCAATGGCAGCCTCTACGGCACATGTCAAATGTTTTTTTCTACTATTTTATCCAACTGTGTAGCTCGACATAATCTTGTTCCTTTAGCACTGTTGGCTAAAGAAAATGCGATCGTTGCTGAGGTTAACACTTCCCACGTAGCACATATAAATCCACGCCCATATCAATTACGTCAACCTTTGAAAGGTAGTCTTTTGCTTAGGTTGCTAATCCTAGTCAGAATTATGATCTTAAGGATCTCTTGTTGATGACAAGTCGCTTGTGCTGAAAAGGTTTCATACTCTCAAAGGTAAATCGATGATATTACTCAAAGAAAACGAGATAAAAGAGCATGGTGATTGTTTGAACTTGTTGCTTATTATCTGTTTTTGGATTGTAAAACCGAATTATATGTTTATGTATGCATGATTAAGAGATTTTCTCTGAAAGGCACGTATACTACACCTTAGACTTTTTAGGTATCTCAACAAACGTTTTAAAATGGACTCTTGCTTTTACGCCAGATTAAGAACCACCAATTGCACCTGTTTGGATTTTATTTCTGAATCTAAACTTGAGATATTGTGAACGCAACACTCTTATGTCTTTTGGACATTATTTTGGCAGACCACTAAGGTTATACGAGGGTGTTATCCCTGTTTCTCCTCCTAATTACTCTTGTATCTGTGTTGAAGTGAATCTTTTTGAACCATTACATGAGGAAATTGAATTGGGTGTTCAAGTTGGCGATATAGTAAATTACATTAAACATAAAGTGATTTATGAAAACTTTTCAAATTACTGTCGGAAATGTCAACGGTTGGGCCATGTTATTGAAGAATATGGTGTTGAGAAATCTTAGGCAAAATCTGTACAAGTTGCTAAAGTGCCTATGGAAAAAGAAAATCCTAAAGGATCAAGCAAAGTTTGGGTACCGGTTCATAGCAAGCAAGATACGGCCTCATCACGCAGTGGTCTTACTAAGCATGTTGATTGTGTTGAGGTTAGTAACATTGATAAAGTGCCTATTAAAAAAGAGGACCCCAAAGGAGCAAAGTATTCCTCTCCGGCTAAAGCCTTATCACGAGGTAATGATATCTCTTTCAATGCTTTTATTAATGAAGAATTGGATGCATGGGTTGATTGTGCAGAGGTTATTAATGTGGATGCGGCTTCGCCTAAGGGTGTGAGCTTAATTGATAAAAGTAAGGCGATTTTGAGTTCTAATGATTTTGATGAGTTGAATGTCGTTGGAGATAACTTGGTTACTTCATCTAAAGAATTAGTTGAGTGTGATGATATTAATCCAGTTGGGGATGATATGCCTATCGTTGAGTCGGGTACCTCGGGAAAATATTCGACTTATAGTGCTTCAATGGATGATGTTTTTAAGGATGTGATTGATTCTCGCGGTGAACGTTCCAATTCAGAATGCAAAATGTAAATTGACTTTGATTCCATGGATGATCTTATTCTAAACGAAAAATTCGATGACGAAAAAATGCTTTCAGGTTCTGAATGTTCAAAGAAAACTCGAGTAGTCTCGAGTGAGCAAGCGCGTGACATCGTGTATTCCAATGCTTTCGGCGATAATGAAAGTGAATATCCTCCGCTTGTGATATACAAGAACCCGTCCACACCTTCAAAGTCAGCAACTAAATATAAAGTGGTAGCTTCTACCGATGCGCCTAAGAAGAAATCACAAAAAATAGTTGAAAAAACTACTCGTAACTTACGAAGTTGTGATGGATCCTCTCTAAGTTGGGGGTTCCTTTGATCTAAGGAAGACGTTTGAGAGCTTTATAAGATTTATTATGTTATTCATTTGTTGTGCCATGTAACTGTTTAGAGTCACTACAAAAAAAATCACTTAATATGATGAATGATTTTTGTTATAATAAGCTGGAAAATCGTCACAAATCAGCTATCATGACGAAAAATTGCCCAAAGTTCGTCACTTCAGAACCGTCACAATAGGGTTTTAGTGACAAAAATTGACAATTGTCATAATAGCTTGTGATGAAATCGACTTTCGTCATGATAGATGACTCCGTTGTGATGATATTTTCGGCACTTTACTATTGATTTTTCGTCACAATACCCTGAATTTGTCACAACAATTGGAGTCTATGCTGACAATTTTATTCGTCATAATAGCAGTAACCCTACCGCGACGATATTTGCAATGCTTATACTGACGAAACATTTGTCACAATAGCTATTCTTTATTTGCCAAATTTTGGCTTCCACTTTTTTCTAATTTATTTTGTTTTTATAATTTTTTATAGGGAATTCTAAAAGTCTTAGAATCAATCATAATACATAAGTATTTACTAAAATCACTCAATCGCATGAAAAATAAATTCATACAACTGACAATAGAGTTGACAATCATCCACATTACTTACATGTAATATAATGTCGAAACCACATTTAATCAACACTTGATTTTCCAGTACTAAAAAAATAACATATGTCAAAAGCATTTCACATCCACAAGTACTACACCATCAACATAAAAGATATTTCTCCAAGCCCTTCTTCATTTGCCTTTTTTCCCATCTCCTCACACCTGATGCACCATCGAAAACAATAATAAAGTAAGCCAATCTAGTATGGAATACTTGCAAATAACATTTACTTATAAAAAATGATGGATTAGTATTGCAATATATTCAATAACTTAAAAATACAACTACGTTTAATGAAAAATATTGAAGTTTTTAGGTAAAACACTTGAGAGAAGCAACATAGATCTACAAATATCAAAGAAGCTCTCTATCCTTCAAAGAAAATCTAAAATCTAGTTTAAAAGATACACAAAAATCTCATGCAACATCAAATGAAAGTGAAACTTTTTCTACTTTAAAAAACTTGTGGATCGTATCTTAAAGACAGAACCTTGCAATTAAAACTTACATGACTCAAACTTCTGGAATTTGGTACTAGCAGTCCCATCTTCTCAAAGAAGTCAAACGAAAATGAGAGTTAGAACAGATGAAGCTTCTCTATCTACTTTTGGCAGTGCGCGAGAAATCCAGCATTTACTTCCGTCTTTTGAATTGTTACTGACTTTTGCCTGAGCATTCTTTTCCCTATTAACTCAAGTGAGGGTTAACAACCTTAAATTAATATCTTAAGTTATCAGTTTAGTTAGATCATTTACCACGTTTGGTTCTCACTTCTCACTTTAAGAAATAATATTTTAGATAACCAATTAACCAAGAAAGTAATCATCAGTCCTTTTTCCAAGAGAATGTATTCAATTTTTCACTTGATGCATCACTTTTTTTCAAATTTTCTTAACAGTTATTAATCCCCTCACATAAAAATTTCTAAATAAGTGCAAAGTTGCCAAAACCAGTATACAGTTTAAGTTTAACAAATCAAGACACAAATCACAAAACTTCAGTTACAGTCTCGACCAATAATAAATTAATAACTAGTATAACAATACCTTTGCTCACAACTATGTTCGAGACACATAATTGAAAAGCTTTAAAAATGCATATAGATTAAAGATGTTATTAACTTATTATTAACCTCTGTCACCCTTTATTCTAAACTAACAGCTATTGAGAAGTGAAAAGAATAATACCATCTACTTCAGTTACAAATAAAAGTTCTAAAATGCACCAACAAAAAGGCGTTCATACCATGCTAATACATTCAAACATAATCTTTTTCATTTCCCCAATTTCCTCTATCAGATGATGAATAACTGTTGAAATGAAATTAAATAATGCTACATAATGAAAATGAGTACTTGCAAAATGGTAGTCATTAGATTAGATAAACATACGAACTTGCAAGTGTTAGTCATCAACTCTAACTTTGATAGAATAAAAATAAGTCCAAAACTACTTATTACTCCTATTGATATAAGTCTGGATTGTGTCGTAAATAACAGTAAGAATTATAAGTAAGCAGTAACAAGAATGCTCAAACAATAACTAGAGCAAGAACTAAACGTAAGCAACTTAGCATTGTGCATAGAAATGACTACCTAAACTAAAGAAAACAGGGAATGGACAGAGATAAACAGACGCAATTTCAAAAATCGGCAACCATAAACATTCAAAAGTATCAAATGCAGCTACTTACAACTTGATACGAAGAAAGACATTATGTTCAAAGGTTAAAGAACTGAAAAATCGAAGAGTTACCAACAGTAACGAATCCAGAGAGTATACTATCATACAAAAAGATTAAGCAACGCTCCAAAAGAGAAACAAAACCTTGCATTGTAGTAAATTCAGTAATTCAGTGTTAACATCCATTCGAGCAATCTTCATCAAACACAATTACTGCTATCAATTAAAGGTCATTGTAAATCACAATATAACACAAGAAAATGCACCACAATTCAGATTAAAACGAATTACCCACAAACACATATAGCTTCCACCTTACGACTCACAATTTCCGTATAAAAACGATAATCCAATTTTACGAATACCAACCTCAAAAGGAGTGACGATAATAAGAGCTTCGAGCACGCCCGACAACAGCCTCCCATGGTTGCTAACATTCCTGTTCTCGGGATCCTTAAACGCCGACTGCAACACCGCATTCAACCCCGTCCTTAACGTGTATTTGAGCGTCAAATGCATGGCGAAAGGCTCTGACCACTTAATTGCGCCCCTTCTGTGTCCCTCGGAGTCTTCTGCCACGACAGTAAACTTAGGTCGTGCACCTCGCGGGATCTACATGGCCCTCGTCATGCGGGGCTTAATGTCCAAATCGGAGCCCGAATCAGAATCCGACGACGACGTATTAGCTGCAGCAGTGGACCTGGATTGGGAGAATTGGGGATTCGACTGGTGGTTAAAGGCAGCGGCATGCCGACATCTTTCTCTGAATCTGGTGGCGAGAGGTTAGGGCAAGATAATTGGAGATTTTGGGCTGTTTTTGTGAAGTGGGCTCATAACCTGGAGGGAGAAAGTCTTAAAGTAAAAATGAATAAGAGGAAAAACAATTTTATGCATTAAATTTTGTAAATTTTATAGATTTATTTATTTATTTAAGTTAAGTGATTCAAGAATTAAATAATTTGTAAGGATGAAAATTTAATTAGTTGTCCAAATCCTTGAGGAGTATTACAATGGTACAAAGACTAAAAGTAAAAGTAACTTGGTGTCATATGTTAAGTGCCTAAAAGTTAGAAAGTACTAGAATTAAACTAAATATGTATTTCTATACTATTTACCATACATGTATTTCGATCAAAATTTCATTTGTTCATGTGTATCCTCATGATTAATATTAGGTGGTTATGCCATTTTTTCATTTGTGGAAATTAATTCGAATTTTATTTTTCACACATTTAAATCAAAGATTTTTCAATAAATTTGTGTGCACATGGAATGGTACTATGTTGTCGTGTATTAGACTAATTTATGTAATTTGAATATTAAAATAAAAGCTATAAAATTCTATTTTTTCAAAATAAAAATTACTAATTCAACTTTATACTTATTTACTTGTCATGTATTTGACCTCCTTTGTTAAGAGTTGGTACAAAGTATTTTTAGTAAACGTCGCTTATTAAGGGATTAGAATAGTATGTAAACATAAATTACTATTAGTTATTAGGACGCATGCAAGAAATTAACACTATGAGGGACTGACTATATTAGTGTTTTGGACATCATAGTGAGGATTTGGCTATACAAATTACGCATGAAGTTAATTGTAAAATTTAAATAACTACTGTGTGTAACATTAATTCTAGAGATTTATATAATATGCTTATAGTGATAAAAACAAGTTTCTTCATAAGTAATTATATATTATGACGATTTATTTTGCCACTACAGAGAGTACGTTTGTCACAAGGCAAATGGCGCCAATACTAATAGATTTTTGCGCTTTTTGTTGTGACAAAAGTGCTTATTTCGTCACGATACGATAAGCTCTTATGATGAAATTTATTTCGTCATATCAATTAACCCTTATGTGGCAAAATAAAATTTCGTCACTACTGATGAATCTATTGTGACAATATTTTTTTTCGTCACCACAAATTGTCATAACATATGATTTTTTTTGTAGTGAGTTAAGCCATACTTCTTTGACTCGCTTTCTTTACATGGGGCTTATAAACCCTTGCTTTGTTATGTAATTCTCGGTCATCTTTGGTTGGGTACTCCATCCTGAACGCGCATGTATAGTACCCTATATTATTTATAATTATCTTTAATTTCTCTCTAGAATTGTATATATAAGGGGCTAATTCTTTTTGAAAAGACAATAGGGAACAAATTAATTAAGAACTAAGAGGAGAAATAACTAAAATAAAAACTGAAGAAATAAATTATTGTTTTGCAACTTTTTTTAGGTTCTTCAAGAAGATACGCACGAGGGTTTTCTTTTTTGTTTGAGCATTTTATTCTTAAGCAAAAAATCTGCTGATAATATATTTTACAATGAATGTAGGTATTGATCCATTGATGTGAGCCAATACTAGTTATTTGCATAGAGCGACGTAGAAAATTGCGGAAGTAATATTATTTAACACTAGAAATGGAGCACGCGGTTCCCGCGAGCATAATTCATTTTTCAATGTCATTCTATGTGAGTTAAAGAAGAAGATCCATCTAGATGACACGGGTTGAAAGCATGTGCCATAAATTTGGAGTAGAAAAATGGAAGAAAAACAGATTATGGGGAAAGTAAATCATTAATTATAATTAATAGTGTAATTAATTAGTCTAATTTAATGTGTAAGGCTATTTTGGAAATTTAATTATACATTTTTACAATGTAGCTAAAACTCAAAGTTAAAGTTGGAAATCAAAAGATTGGTGTCACAATGGGTTTCTTTATATAATAGTATATAGATGTTGAGATTATTTAGTTAATATTATGTAACATGTTGAGATTATTTAGCTACTATGTTCACATGAGTAATTATTGTAAATGGACCAGAACAACATGATATCCAAGTATCTAAAAGGATTAGGCATTGCATTTGTAAACACATTTGTGATAATATGTATATATATATATATATATATATATATATATATATATATAGCTTAAACAACATTATATTTTTATGTACCCAACAAATTTCTTTTGTGATCATATACATCACCTGGGGATTAATTAAATGTAAATTCTTTGCAATTTATTAACATCACAAGGGACTTTTTTTTCCTAATTAAAATAGCATATAGGAATATTAGCTTATTAGACATAACAAAAGGAAAGATTTTGCATTAAATCATGTAGGTAATATGGGATCGATTGGCGCTTTGCTGTTGTTATATATAGGCCCACGTCTCTAAAATCTCGACTTCGAGTTACCAACCTCAGTAATGACTTCAATGGACTTAGGTCGATGTTTTAAGTCGGCGTCTGATGAAGATGAACTAGCGTCGGGTTCATCGGCTCACAATTGCTGGTAGTGCAAGTCTACGAATATAAATATCTAATTCATGAGAAAATTCTGTTGTAGGATCAGAATTTTCAAATCGTGCATTGATAATGCTGGATTGAGTTGCCTTATGTTCGCTAGAGTTTCCTCTTTAAGCATTTTGGCTATGCGTAGTTGCAAAAATCAACTGCGAGCTAGTGCAATTGGTTTGGCGAGGAATATTGTTGCTAGAACTTGATCCTCTCCTCTGTCGCCTGCCTTGCTATTGCTTGAAGCACGACAATTAAAGCCTCACTACAAGAAATTTGTGTGTCAAATAAACTTAGAAACAATTGATCGAACGCAAGATTTAATGTAGTTCCCCCTCTCTGAATCCTTTGTGGTTTTTTAAATCTACAATAAACTTTTTTTTGTTATGTCTTCTTTTTCAGATAGTCCTCATCACACTAGTGACTAATGCATTTTCACTTAAGAAAAATATTTTTATTACTTACGAGCGTTAACCATACCTGACACCCTAAAATATGGAAACAATTAAAGTAAAAAAGCAAACTCTAACTTATATCAAGCATTCAAACACTACCTTGGAGATTATGCAAGTCTCATAACTTGAATGGTTTTAATTTCTAACAAAAATAACTTGATTAGACGAACGCTCGAACGACGAACCCCAACGATACTTCACGTACATACTAATTAGAAAACAATTCACTTACCTATCCAAATTGTGGTCTCTATGACACTTACCTATCCAAACTTACACTCGTGACACTTTACAGTCCAAACTTTCACTTTCTTGACACTCGACGGTCCGAACTTTGTTTTTGACCTATCTCGGCCAAAATACGTCACTATTCGACTAAATGATGCATGGGTGACATCACCCTAGAGGGGTAAAATTGGTACATCACTCATTTTCAACGGCTAACTCATCCGGACTCATTCAAACTCAATTTAAACCTAAAATCAGCCCAAATAAAATCATTCCACGAACCTTAAAAAACCAAATTCCGAAAATTAACATGCTCATCAAATTAACACCACAATCATAATCGACTGACGTCAGAGACTAATGTAATGAATGAATTTTCTTGCAAGTGTGGATTTTCAGCGGTTACCCACCTCTCCTTAATCGATAAATATTTGGGTCGTCGATTCACTCCATGTTACAAGGGAAACTAAGAATGTGGGTTGTGGTTCTGGGTCGATGAACCCCTTTGTGAGCGTGCAAGAGACGTTATACCTACGTTAAGGTGGAGAATTGAAAAGGCCGAAGCCAAATTGAAGGAATTTCAAAAGGAAAAAATTGAACCTAAGTTGTAGCAGAATAACATTGAGTTGGAGTTGGAGAATAGTAAGCTAAAGAAGAGGATCAAGAAGCTTGAAAAGCATGCTACTAATTTAGAGGTCAAAAATGGGAAATTGTGGATTGCACTCTGTTTTTTCCTTTTTTATGTGTTGTGCTGTAATTTGATTAAGTAAGCTTTTATTTACTGAAATAGATGGTTGTGAAGGTAGTATGGTTTAGGGGTAATAAGGTGTGATATGGTTGGAGAATAAAGTGTGTTGGTTTAGAAGGCTGGGTGTTGAATGAAAGCTTTGTTTTAGGTGTTTGATTTCTGTTTTATAAGTAGATGCATGGACTTCAACCTTAACCATTGATATTAGCACATGATATACTTTAACAAATCTATCATAAATCCCAACTTCTGAAAGCAAATCACAGCATGACATCATATCAAAGACATAGATACAACCACAAATAAAGAGATAAAAATGCATGCATTGTCAACATAGAGAACATAATAATAAGCAGCAATAGATTAATGACATAAAAAAAAAAAGAAACAACATAACATCCATCCACACAATAAAAAAATCCATCAAAATATTTAAAAAAAAACATAAAATCCTCTGACATTGGGGGGGGGGGGGGGGCTTAACAAGGAAGACAAATCCCACCAATTTAGGCGTTGTCATATTCAACCTCGAATTGTGACAACACCCTAATTGGTGGGATGAAAGGGCCTCTGATCTGAAGACAATAGGCAATCATGCAGTAGTTTTTGAAGCCTTTATCTGCAAATCTCTTCGCCATATAGGAAGGCTGCATTGAGTATAATACAGTTTTAAAACATACCCCATGCAAATTAACATACCTATACTTTTATCAAGGTTCCTGACACCAGTCCTCTTCATCAAGGTTCTTCTAATAGATTCCAACATGTCAATGATTGGCATACCACTGGCTTTCACAATTGAGGCAATAAAGCTCTCAGACATGTTATTCAACAAAAGATCATTTTTGCAATGGGTTCTAAAGAATGCTCTAGACCACTGAGTAGGAGGTTTGCTTGCTAACCAGTTATATGCTTTGACATCCATCTTTTGCAGCCTATCCATGATCTTGTTGAAATCACAAACTCTACCAGCTCTCGCACCATCCCAAAGTATATTCTTCATTGCAAGTCTTGGGTGCTCCTTCTTCAAATTTTCCCACAAGTGCAAAACACAGAACATATGCTCACAATCAGGCAACAATTCATGAACATCATCCACCAAGCCCTTCTGCTTATCACTCATAACAGTCCAATGATAACTGTTAGTGATATTCAGATCATCCACCAAAACCCTTTGAAACCAATGCCATGATTTATTCTCTCCTTCTCTACCACTACAATGCAATGGGACATGTGTAGTTATTTGCATCTACACCAATAGCTGTCAAAAGTATACCTCCATTTTTTGTTTTAAGATATGTCTCATCCAAGCATATGATGGGCCTGCAACCAGTCAGAAATCATTTCTTCAAAGAATCCCAGAATATATACAATCTTTTGAACTTACACACCTCTCCCACTACTTTACACTTCAACTTCACAGTAGTCCCTCGATCAGTCTTCATGATCTCTTCAGCATAGCTCCATAACAAGGCATATTGATTTGCATCAGTTTCATGAACATCAGCAAATACCTTCTTCTTAGTTATGTACATTTGTTGTATATGGAAGTCTATACCATAATCCACGTTACTAATAGTCAGCATAGAGCTGGCAGGCCAGTTTGGATCACTACTTATCTTTGCATAATATTTCTTTACCAAGAATCTGGTAGTTCCTTGAATAACTTTGTCCTGCCTAGGACAGTTATGTGGTTCCTTCAAAGTCTTTATCCTCATTGTGTCTTCTTTGTTTGGTCTTGATGCATATAGCTCCCAGATACAGTTATCATGTGCACACTTTGCTTCGAGTTTGCTTCGAGTTATCATGTGCACACTTTGCCTCGAGCTTCCAACCCCAACATCAGCAGTTGCTTCCACGATAGGTGGAAGAGATTCATTTGGTGTCCACTATATCAACTATAGACTCCAACATTGGACTAATATTGTCTCTTAAGCATTGGGGTACATATCTCTGGCTTTTTTGCTTATTACACCAGTCTATGTAGCTCACTTTTCCCTCAAGATAAACTCATTTGCCCAAATTCATTAATTTGCTCGAATGATGCAAGATTATGGTGAAAGAGTCATCTCTATCCAACTGAATATAGAAAAGAAAAATTAGTATGATATCACCATACAGAAACACACTTATCACGTGTACAAAGTTAAACTAATCACACAAATACACTTAGTGACAGTCAAAGTGAGATCAACAAAGGAAAAAAAAATTATTAATTTTTCACATGTGTTCAACTATTTCCTCAAATACATCCAAAATGAGGGACCACACAACAAAAATTAGTTCCAAACAAAGAAATAAATTAAATTTTGGATTTGGAAATTCTTACCATAATCGGGTGTAATTTGTCATTCGAGAATAATGTAAGTGGGGGGTTCTAACTCTCCATCACATTGTTAGATTCAGTCGATCGAGTGAAAAAAAAAACAAGAAATTGAGGTTCGATTTCGTGGATTTGCTTTCGCTTTTAGGAATTAGGGTTTCTGATTGACAAAAATGGCGCGCTCAAGCCTTATATGTTTGATTTGTTAATTTTTTTAATTTTTAGTAAATAATAAGCGATGTACCTATTTTACCTCTCTGGGATGATGTCACCATGCGTCATTTAGTCTAATAGTGATGTATTTTAGCCGAGATATGTCGGAAACAAAGTGCAGACCGTCGAGTGTCAAGAAAGTAAAAGTTTGGATAGTAAAGTGTCACGAGTGTAAGTTTAGATAGGTAAGTGTTAAAAGAGACCAAAATTTGAATAGATAACTCGAATTTTTCCTACTAATTAATAGATTTTTTGGTCAACCCTTAACTAAATGAAATCCTAATTTTGATTTTCATCACATGTCATGTACACCAAATGCCAATTTATCCAAAAAGTGTCATAACTCGCGCAAGAACTTTGGACTAATATTTTTCCCTCTACCACCACTCAAATTAAAGCTATTTTCACAACTTTTCCTGCTCAAAATAAATAAATAAATGAAACTCTCACTATGCCTTTTCTCTTTTGCCCCCTCTCATGTCCCCCACAAACTCTCACTCATTTCATTCCTTACAGTTTCTTAGCTTAAAAGATATTCGCAAGCTGATACAGAGTTTTTTTTTTCTTTTCTTTCCATTTCTTGATATTGATTAACATATGGTGAAGAGATGAATTCAAATAATACTCCTGCTGCAAATGCAAATGCAACGGCAACCAAGTTCATTAAATGTGTCACAGTTGGTGATGGTGCAGTTGGAAAAACATGTCTTTTGATCTGCTACACTAGCAATACTTTTCCAACTGTATGTGTATTTATACTAAAAATCCTCTGTTTCTCTTTTTCTACTTATGTTGTGTGTTTTCGGTTCTTGATCCTTTTCTTTTTTAATAATAATTTGTGCAGGATTATGTTCCTACTGTTTTTGACAACTTTAGCGCTAATGTGTCTGTTGATGGACAAACTGTGAATCTGGGACTCTGGGATACTGCTGGTATGATCATCGTACATACATGTTTTTTCTCAAAATTCTATCTTTTTTTGTTTGATTTTTAGAGGCATATTTGATTTCTTGCTGCAAGTACTATGATTCTGTGCTTTGATCAGCAAAAAAAAGTTTTGAACTTCGACAAAATTGACCACTTATTACTATGTTTCATCTAATTAAGAACTCGTGTTAATGCACGGGTAATGCGACAAAGTATGTTCATGTTGATCTTTGGTTGGACCTTGTTGATAGCGTTAAACGGCTGTATGAAATATTTTCTCCTGCTAAAGGTCTTTAGTTTGACATGAGCATGGTAAAAATCAAGTCTTTATCTCAAGAATTTGATCAACAAAACCATGGATTTAGAGATATCTCAGTTGATATGCAGTTGCACTGAAAAGATCAACCTACAAGTCACCTCTCTACCAGAAAGGATTAAGGGATGATTATATTAACAGTTAACACTCCTTGATTTTTTGTCTAATTACAAATATTAAACTGTCAATAATCAGGTGTTTTTGTAATGTTTGCGTAAATGGTGAGGTGCTGTTGCCCATGTTTTGAACTTCGTAGTAGGTTTCTCGAATTAGACTAAACTTTGTGTTTGTATATGTTATTATCCCAATCAGTTAGTTAGTGCAGAGTTGGACTCTTTAATTTCAAATCATACTTTCAACAACTCTTTTTATGATTAAGGCATCACTTTATACAAGAAAAAGGTTGTGACTTTCATAAGTAGGCATGTGCAAGAATAGTCCCTTTTGCATGACTTGGTTAATTTTCTCAATTACTCAATTAAATCAAATTGTGGCAGGTCAAGAAGATTATAACAGATTGAGGCCTCTAAGTTACAGAGGAGCTGATGTGTTCATTCTTGCATTCTCTCTCATAAGTAGGCCAAGCTTTGAGAATATTTCAAAGAAAGTTAGTAAACTTCTCTTTTTTTCTCCTTCAATTTTTAAAACATAGTCAAGTTGGTCTTTAGTAACTTACACTTGTTTGAAAGTATTTTCATGGTTACTTTTTTTTTTTTTGCTTGTTGAAGTGGGTCCCTGAGCTGAGACATTATGCTCCTTCAGTCCCAATTGTTCTTGTGGGGACTAAACAAGGTCAGGATTCTTCATTTCAAGTCATTACTTCATTTGTTTTTTTGGGGTATATTAACATACTACTTTACTTTACCTTAAAGATTTGCCCTTTGTCTTTTTTGTATTTTTTTTGAATGTTCAACAAAAAGCAATTGCTACCGTCTTTTAAGGACGAGTAAAGTGAAAGCATTATTAATCTAGTGATGCAGCTTGTTGACATTGCAGAGAGAGTATTTAGACATTATCTCCCATTTGAAAGTTTAAGCTTGTTCAGTATTTTGTTTGACTTGTATATATGGCAATAATTTTTAAACACGTAGATCGTATATTAACCGACTGGTTGTATGAAGTTTACATGATCTTTATCGAGTTGGATTGTAGGTATGCTCTTCCTTGTGTAATATCTAATTGATTGAACAATATATACATGTGGTGAGGCTTAAAACGAGTAGAACATAAAAGCTCGTTGTAAACGCATATTTGAACAAAACAGAAGAATAGTTGCTAATACTATAACGTATTTCTGTTATATTGGACATCTCTTCATCCAAATCATGAACACTTCATGTTACAGATTTAAGAGAAGACAAGCAGTTCCAAAAAGATTACCCAGGGGCATGCATTATTTCAACAGAACAGGTACATACATATATATATATATATATATATATATATATATATATATTATATTTATATTCTTGATCAGTATCTTTTACCTTCAGCTCTCGACTGCATTTACGTGTATCTCAGTCTTTAGGCGTATCATAAAACGTTCAATTTCTTCCGACAGGGTGAGGAACTGAAGAAGCAAATAGGAGCCGTTTCGTACATTGAGTGTAGTGCCAAGACACAACAGGTTCGTTCGTCTTGCAGCATACATTTTTAGGCTGATTTCAAAGAATACTAATGAAAGAACATGATATAACGAGGTTGATCAAAAAACAAGCTGTTTATATTTTATGCAGAATGTGAAGGCTGTGTTTGATGCCGCGATAAAGGTGGTTCTTCGACCCCCGAAGATCAAGAAACAGAAGGGAAGATATAAATCATGCATCTTTCTTTGATCTGATGTTTAGATTGAATTATACAACGGCCTGATAGCCTTTGTCTCAATCAGCAAATTAGTTCAAAGAATGCTTTGTGTATACTCGGTTGTTTTCTTGTTGCTTAGTGGTTTTATTACATTACTGTGATATTTGGTGTGGTTATGAAGTATAGCCTTCCTTATTCTTTCTCTATTTTTCGTGACACTTACTATGTTTTGCGAACATGTTTTAGTGAGTGTTTATGACTTGGCCTTTTATGCATCATAATTAAAAATTACGTATTATAGAATATGGAATCAATTTATTTACGATAGTGCATAATAAAATTAACAATACTAAATAAACATTTATATTTATGCCCCATGCACCATATTCATCATTTTTTAGAAAATAAAATTGTATTATATGCTTTTATTGTTGAATTCGTAATCGTGAAATATAGCGCTCGTTGCTATGTCAATGTTTCGAAGACTCTTACATTTGTATGTGTATACATTATTTTTTTAAGGGATAAGAGCATCACAACCCCCAAACTACCACTTGTTTTGAACTATATTCCTAATAATAATTTTTATTATTTTTATACCTTCTAACTTTTGCCATGTTTTTATGCTACTATTACATTTTTTGTCGAAACAGACGGAACATCCCCACCCACGTGTCTAACACAATTGTACTAGATTGGTATAGGAAGTTAGAGGCACAAAAA
The DNA here is from genome assembly GCA_948329865.1 of Linaria vulgaris. Lineage (NCBI taxonomy): Eukaryota > Viridiplantae > Streptophyta > Magnoliopsida > Lamiales > Plantaginaceae > Linaria > Linaria vulgaris. The sequence continues at coordinate 114,546,587 of OX415250.1, read as the reverse complement.
GGCTAAAAAATACTCCAAGCCAAGAATATTTCATCTGTCCGGAAATGCACTAGTGGGATAAATTGCAGAGATTGACGAAGATTAGAGATATACTGATAATAAAAATTGTGATAGGACTTAAGTCAAAAAAAGGTCATTGTTTGAGCAATTTGATGCCTTTTGTTTTACTCATTTTTTTAACTATTGAAGACTCTTACATTTGTTTGCATGTATACTGACATAATCTCCGTTTCTGAACATTTGCAGCTCGTTTGGATGTATTTTCGTTAATTTGGTTTGACTTATTTTGATTTGGGTGTTTGGAAATTATTTTGAAAAACATGTGAAAATGTTGAAATTTAATTTGGATGCAATTTGAGTGTTTAAGTGTTGAAAGAAAAATAGGTATATAAACATCACATCAATGTAGTAGTATTTATAAACGTAATATTTTAGTTAGTAATGTTTAGTAATAATATTTTGATATTAACACACAAACAAGCTCAAAAACATAATATATTATAAACAACAAAACTATGTAAGGTGAAAATTATTATTATTAGTATATAAAGGGGATCGAATTAATGTTATTTCTCGTACATAAATAGATTGAACCAGAATTAAATTATATATATATATGTGTGTGTGTGTGTGTGTGTGTGTGTGTGTGTGTGTGCATGCATATGTATATAAATATGTGGCTCAAGTTGCATTATAAACAGTTGAAGGCACTTAAATCGTATAATTTCTGAATGTGTGTTTTATATTTATTTATATAATATGTTTAATTAAAGATAGATTTCAAAAAAAAAATTGAAGTAATTTATTCGTATCAATTATCTACTATTTTTATAATTATATATATACATATATACTGCGCATTATGTAATGAGTTTAACTAATTATCAATTCAGCAAAAAATGTTCAGCAGCTTGTTCTGATACGAGTTGTTTATTGTTCTTTTTTTTTGGTACAAGAAAGAAAGCGCCATTAGGCTAGATCCGCATACAAAATATGAACTAAACTAGGGGGCGGGGTTAGTGACACACTAAACTCGTCCACAGACTCGCGGGCCAATTTTGCCATCGCATCGGCGACTCTTCTCGTGTCCCGTCCTATCCAACAGAACTCACATTCTCACGGCTTGTGTAATAACGCACGGCATTCCTCGAGTTTACCATGAAGTGCATGTCTACGGATGTTATCGTCCGTGATAAGCGAATAAGCTTCTTTGGAGTCCATCTCCACTTCAACCTTGTGCACTCTCCTTTCCCAAGCAATGGCGAGGCCCTCCCGAATGGCTTCCAGTTCCGCCTCCAAAACTGTCGGCGCAACAAGTTCCCTTCCAAATCCCCAAACCCAATCTCCCTTCTCGTCGCGTAGGACACCTCCCAAAGACCCAGCATTATTCCTTACGGATACACTACCATCAAATATTAAGCAATCCCACAATATGACGGTGGCGTAATTAGGAAAGAAATATATTGCAATCAGACTTCCATAGATTTCGCTCATAATTGGCAGTACAATAGGAAGGAAAACAAATCAGATAATTAATTAAAAATGTGTAGAATATCCAGTTTTAAGTATTAATTAAGTATTTGAAGATTCAAATATTAATACGTATTAATCAAGTATTTGAATAGTTAGTTGCTATAATTAAGAGATATATTAACTAATATATATATATATATAAAAGCGTGATTAAAAGGAAATTTAGTTACCAGATTTTTTTTGTGCTTCATTTGGACAATCACACTGCGTAAAACCGAAATCAAAATATATATATACACACATATATATATATAATTATACAAAAGAAACATCAATGAGAAGAAAAAATTATTGAAAGCATAAAATAATATTAGAGTCAAACAAAGATTGAAAAAAATGGCTAGCTTTGAAATTTGAAATGGGCCAAAAAGATTTCAATGTTGAAAAGTTAAAATTTTGAAAAACCTGAGCCTAATGACATCCAAACAAGCCCTTGAGTTTTGGACCATGTGGAACGTTATGGGTCGGCTTCAGACTTTAAGTTAGTAATCTAAAGTTTTTATCTATTTCTATTTCTATAAAAAAAATGTCATTATTTGTTGGAAAACCACAGATAACAGTTTTTAACGCATTATAATTTATGCCGATTAAATGTCTTAAAAAAATAATAAAATCTAGAACTCGAGATCTCCTATACAGAAAAAAGAAAAGAAAAAGACACAAATTTGATCAATCAGCTAGCTTAGCTATAATGAATTTGATGCACTCAATTTTAAAAGCTTGCTAATTAACTTATTATAACAAATGCAACAAAGTGTGTGTACGCATTATATTCTACATTATTCTGTACCAAAATAAAATACTTTGTTTCCGCATTACATTCAACATAATGTATTCAAAAGATTCCTATTTCTAAATTTTATGTGCGTGTATTCTCATTTCAATATATGATCGTATGAAAGCAATGAAAAATCTTTTTCCTTTTATCTTTTTTTGCTGGTAAATTAAATCACTGAAGAGTCTCATACGGGTTCATCGGGCTATATATTTCAACATGTATATATGTTATCGATTTGCAGCATGCGAGATATATAGTATGTACTCTTCGCAATTTTCTTTTGAATTTTAATTGACTTATTTTATTGAAGCATCTTAACGACAATTTTATCTATGCTACAACGACCCATTATTTTTTATTCACCGTTTATGTATCGATCAGTAGGTTTAGATTCTCCTATCAATAATGACCTATATTTCCGGACAAAAAATACTTTACTAGTATTATTGGCAACTGATCTATATAAAACATAGTTTATTAGCATAACGTTACGAGCACTTTCAAGAAAATATCCAACTCCACTTTCAAGAAAATATCGAACTCCAATGCTATAGGCACACTTGCCTTTCCTTGACATATATAAAACAAGATTCAACCTAGAAAAACATATGTATTACTGTAATAGTCGTTATGAGAGTCCCACACAATTGTCAAATTGTCAAATTTATCTCATAATTTTCCGATTCATGTCGGAAACAATTTTTTTATTTTAACCGACATTGCAATCGACACTTGATCAAAATAATTTTTTTCTCACCTAATATTTACATTTATCAATGCAGATGCTATTAATTTTTTATTAGTGTGTGAATTGCGCTACATACATGATACATTAAGTCAAGAGCATCTAACTGACAGCATCCACATTCTTTATTGCGTAGGGTTAGATCTTAACGACATGTAAATTTTTATAATCACAAAATTATTTAAAATTATATGAGGTCAAAGATCAACTGCACCGACGATTTTTTGTAGATAAATTTTTTTTTTTTTTTTTTGCAAGAAGTTAAAATATTATTAAAGCCCAAATCGAGTAATTTACATGAGTTTGATGGGAGATTCCCAAATGAAGCATTACAAATAATGCCAATGCTAACCTAACCAACTAACCAGGGAGAATCTGAGCTCTAGACTAGGTCTATGACTCCATAGAACTCTCACTAAGCTACTAGCACTCTCATCATCCTCTAGTGCCCTTTCATGCAACCCGAGCTTTAATAGCCTCTTCTCCCATGGTTCCAGTCCAGGACTGTGACCATTCCACTAGCTATCATAGAGTAGCTTAGTTCAGCCCCTTGTAAAACACGTTGGTATGCTTCCATAGATCAGCCGACTCCTTTTGTGGGGTTGGAGAAAAAGAGAAATGTATACTTATACTAGAATTATGTGTGTTGGAATGATCCTCCAGTTGCTATACCTGCAGGATAGATATACTCACACCATCTGACCAAGTCAAGTCTCTTAGTAGCCATGCACATCTAGAGTTATTGCAATTTACAAGTCACTATTCTAGTTATTCTATTTTGCGATTTAGCTCACTTCATTTAAATTCTGCCAGCTAAAGTAATACCAACATTCTTACTTACCTGCTCGGGAGTGTGCCCCTTACCTTCAAATACAATTTGGTTCCTAGCTTTCCATATGGCTATCACCACCTCCCCTACCATTGTTGCTCTTATATGAAACAACACTTTGTTTGTACGTCTTGACTGGTGGAACAGCTTAATCCAGCCTTCCAGTTCCCCCTGCCACCCTCCATTGCTCACTTCCATTCCTGTACATTTCATCACTCTAGACAGAACATCAGTAGACCAAGGGGATTTAAAGAATAGATGTTCACGAGTCTCCAAATGTTTCTCACAAAGAACACAATTATATTCAGTTTTCACCCCAAACTTTCTTAACCTATCCTTTGTAGCGAGTCTACCTTGGACTACCAGCCAATTAATAAACATAGTTTTAGGGGGAATGTTGTTCCATACCTGCCTCCACCATTTTACCTCTTGATTTGTATAGGTCAGGATTGATTATACAGCCTGGGCTCCCTTCTTGTCATCAATTCTGAGTTCACCATCCTGTTTTGCCATGGGCATACTTCTGACTAGTGTATCTCTAATCTCTAGAATTTGCTTCCACCAGGGAGAATCACTGACTCTCTTTTCCACTTCCCAGATATTTCTACCTTTCAGTTTGTAGGCCGTAATCCATTGTTGCCACATAGTTGTCTTCCCCCTGTCATATGCAATTTCATCAGTTGCTTAGCCAAACTTACCTTATTCCAGTTCATCACCTCTTTTATCTGTAATCCTCCATTCTTATATTCATGACAGGTGGTCTTCCAAGCCACCAGATTTCTCTTTCCATCCTCCTTCCCTGTCCACATAAAATTCCTGCAAATACTTTATATTTTCCTAATAACACCAACATGTATCATAAAGATGTGACACCAAAATTTTTGTATACTACACAACACTACTTTTAATAACTGGAGTCTTCCTACATAGCTCATAATTCTAGCCTGGCAGCTTTGGACTTTCCCTATCATTTTCCTGATCAAGGAATCATACTCTACTATTTTTAGGTTCCGGGGGCTTAGTGGTATTCCCAAGTACCTAATAGGAAAGTTACCTTCCTAGAATCCCATATCCTCATTATTATTTCATTTTCTTCTATTCCTACCCCTGCTAAAAAGATGTTGCTTTTAGCAACACTGCTTGAAAATTCATGTATTGCTTCTTTCAAAATTTGCATAGACTTCATGTCCCCCTTGCCAAAGAGCAGTAAATCATCAACAAATGTCAAATGGCATATCTTAATTTTACTGCATTTAGGATGAAAGTGAAAATTATTGTTTGATTATGTCTTGTATTTAAGCAATCTTGCAAGGTAATCTATACAAAAAATAAATAAATATAGGGAGAAGGGGTCTCCCTGCCTTAATCCATGTTTACCCTCCATGTTACCTTCAAATCTCCCATTAACACTAAAAGAGTACCTAGGACAGGTAATGCATAACATAATAAGGTCCACAAATTTCTCATCAAAGTCATAACTACTAAGCACATTTCCAAGAAATCTCCAATTCACAGTATCATAGGCTTTTTGAATGTCTATTTTGAGCATATATGTAGGGGATATATTTTTCCTACCATAGCCTCTAACTAATTCTTGTGCAAGAAAAATGTTTTGTTAGAGATCCCTACCCTGCACAAAAGTTGATTGGCTATTAAGGATCAAATCAGGCATCATATTTTTTATCATGTTAGCAAGAATCTTGGTAATAGCTTTATATATGACATTGCAACAAGAGATAGGTCCGTATTTAGAAATTCTAGTATGGTGCATGATTTTAGAGATAAGACAAACATAAGTGGTGTTAATTTGCTTTAACAACTTTCCTGAACTGAAAACTTCTTTGATGGCTACACATATCAGGCTTCTTGTCACACTCCAGCTGGCTTTATAGAATCTGGCCCATGACTTTTGTAATCACTCATATTGAATATGACTTTCTTGATCTTCTCATTTGTGCATTCTATGTTAAGCTCCTCTTTCATCTGACTGTCACTCTAGGGCCTTGCATAGTAATGGTCTTATCAAACTCAGTAACCTGCTGCTCTGTCCCCAAAAGCTCTATGTAGAAATCAATAATATGTTGAACTATATCCTCCCTTCTAGTGAGCAGATCCCTCGCTGTGTTCTGAAGAACAAGAATACTGTTACTTTTCCTTCTCATTTTTATGTTGCTGAAAAATAGCCTGGAACAGCTATCTCCATCCTTCAAGCACTCCATCTCTGCTGCCTGAGTAATTTGACTCATCAGCTTCCTCTGGATATCCTCATACTCAGCCCTCAACCTCTTTAAGTTCTCATGGTTGTCTTTGATAGTAGGGTCATGCAGATCCTTCACTTGATTCTCCATTAATGCTCTCATACACTTGTCTGCATTCTTCTCCAAGTCTTGATATTTTCTGTTGTTTAGCCTCTTCAGTTGCTCTCTCACTTTCCGGGTCTTCTTAACTAACTGGTAGATATAACATCCATGTACTTCTTCTCCCCATGCATGTGTAACCAGAGTAAGAAAGTCTCTACAAGAGCCCAAGCATTCTTAAATCTGAAGGGTACACTTTGTTTAGTATTAGTGTTTGCCATCCTTACATAAGCTAGTGCATGGTCTGATACTCATGGTGGCAGGAAAGCAACACTAGAATCCCATTGGGCCATCATCCACTTTTGATTTACTGCAAACCTGTTCAATTTACAATATGTGCGACCATTAGTCCATGTGAACCTTGGGCCACAGTACTGGTGATCTGTCAACTTTAAATTCTCCATAACTTCTTTCAGTTCATCACTCACTAGCTCATCCCCCTTATTCTCATTCCATTTCTCTTCTTTCCTCAGAACCACATTCCAGTATCCAATGAGAATCCATGGTGAGCTGATGTTCCTCTCAAGTCTCTCTAATTCTTTCCACAACTCTTTCCTTTCCTCCATTTTGTTGTGTGCATAAATAAAAATGCACAGAAAATCCCATTTCTTGTCCCTAGATGTCACTCTACTATGAATAAACTAGTATGTCTTCCTCATGATCTGCATATCCACATTGTTCTCCTCCCACACCAACATGATTCTACAATTTTTGCTAGCTCAATATTACTCTCTATACTCCACTGAGTGCCAAAACTCTTTTTCACTCTTTCCAGTCCTTCTTTTTTCAATCTAGTTTCCAATATTGCTCCCAAGCTACATTTATTATCCCCCATAGATTGTTTCCAAGCTCCCTACTTGAGAGGATCATTCAGTCCTCTCAAGTTCCAACCATAAAGATTCAGGCTATCCGTTGGGGCCTAAAGCCTTTTTGGATGATATTCCACTATTTCGTTGGGTTCCTTTACCCCTCATCTCTGCCTTGTGTTCTGACTTGTAATTTTCAATTCTTTTTGATTTCATTGTTGTTACTTTCCTCTAGTCCTCCTCATGTTGTGTGTCTATAGTAGCCCCCTGTTTTCCTCTCCAACTTCCTTCTGTTTCTGATCTCCTCTCTATACTGTGGTCTATCCATTGATCTGTTGGTCTTGTTTGTATGTTCCTCTATGGTGATTGTTGTTTTCCTTCCACTCTTATGTTTATTATAACTTGCCCATTCTCCAATTGACTAACTATCTCTTTTGTCCTTACCTCCTTAAGAGTCTCCATTTGTTGTTCTATTTGCCTTTCTATTTGCAACTTTTCGTGTGATATTTCCCCTCTTATTTCTGTCTCCACTTTATCTTTTCTGACCCATTCCTTCCTTGGTATGCAGTCTTTTGCTGCATGGCCAAATTTATGGCACTTGAAACATTGGAATGGCTTCCTCTCATACACTTCTTTCTGTTCATAAACCTCTCATTTAGCCCCTTTTAGTTGTATCATCTCCACCAGTTTTTCCCCTGTTTGTAGCTCCACCATGACTCTAGCATAAGCTAGTCTGTCTTTGTTTTTAGTTAACTTATCAATGTAGCAGGGTTTTCCTATAAGGCTTGCTATTTTACCTAACATATGCGGTGACCAAAACTGCAAATCTAGTCCAGGTAGTTGAATCCAGGTGGGGTAATTCTGCAATGTACTAGGATCGAGCGGTTGTCCCGGTTCCCATCTCTTCAACATTAACAAATAATTCCCCTTAACCATCCATGCCCCCCCCCCCCCAAATACCTCCATCATATCCCCTTCATTTTCGAATTGAAACACAAAAATTCCCTTATCAGCTACATGAATAGACGGCTTGTGAGGCCAACGAGCTTCGGCGTACCTTTTCATTGCGTTAAATGGTATGTTCATGCTAATAATTTTTCCATAGAGAGCAAATCCCCAATAATTCTTCGTTTCCTGCACGTCCTCTATGGTGAATTCAAGCATGGTACGGTCCACTGGTTTAGTATACTCGATCTTGCACTCGTTCTCCGGCCTTCGGTTTTCAGCGAACAACTCATTCCATCTCTTCGTCATTCTATGCGGGTGAGCTCCATCGTCGTTTTTCCCTCTCGAATCCAAGTGAATGTCCTGGAAATCAGTGTCAATTTGGTGTTCTTCTAGCCCCAATTCCTCCTGTTCCAGTTCAACTTCATCTTCCTATCCCTAATTCCTCTTCCTCAATCCCTAATTCCTCCCCTACTCCTGCCATACTCTACTTTCTTGTGTCTCGTCCCTCTCTGAAATCTCGCTGTTCACGTTCAATTTCTTATTTTGTTCGCTTCTTCGCCGTTCCTGGCGGAGGAATTTTGCCCGTCAAAATATCACTTTTTCCGCACCTTAGTGTGTTTTTAGAGAGATACGTTTTTTCTCTCTTCATAAAGTACAGTATATTGATGAATTTACATATTAAAACTTGAGAATAGAGAAATAGAAATATATTATCTAAAATTGCTACTCTATAACACATGAGACAGAGTATAATTTGCCTCTCGGGTGGTTAATCTGTATTTATCATACAAAGGCCGGGGGTGTTGAGCGAGAAAACCTTTTCTACTTTAAAATTTAAATAAAATATGAACCAAGAGATGTTCGACAAAATTAAAACTTATAGCTCTACGTTTGTAACAAAAGTTTAAGAAGCATATTCCATTTAAAATACAACAACTACGTTGACCAATAGTTTTCAATGTGTGTGCTTTGCATGACCTAACCACCCACCCCAATCCCCGGCCACCTAAAAATCAAAAAATCAAATAGTTCTTCTGTTTAAAACCTTAAAACACACCACATAACATTCAGACATTAACACAAACATGGACTACTCCAAAAAGTACTCCATCAAAAATCTTGCAATCCTCTCTTTACTTCTCGCAACAATAATTATTCTAATCTATTCTTGTAACCCCTTAATCTTCAAATCCCTCAACTCTTCACAAAAACATGCCTCAAGCTCAATCCAAGTAAATTCAAGAAACCTTTTATATATATATATATAGATAATAAACTTTCATTAATTTCATGTGACACATTTAATCTAATGTACGTTTTTTATTTGTTTACTATAGCCATCCATACAAAAAGATGAACTCGAAACATCTTTGGAAAAGGCTTCGATGGGGAACAAGACGGTGATCATCGCTATTATCAATAAAGCCTACGTGGAGCCCCACGAGGACGAGTATCCTACGATGTTTGATCTTTTTCTCGAGGGGTTTTGGGTAGGAGAAGAAACGAGAACGCTTGTGAAGAACTTGTTGGTGGTGGCAATGGACGACACCGCGTATCAACGGTGTTTGTTCCGCCGGTTGAATTGTTATCTACTAGCGGAAGACGGCGGTGACGAGTTTTCCGGCGAGAAGGTTTATATGTCGGGAGGGTTTATTGAGATGATGTGGCGGAGGACACTTTTCTTGATAAATGTCCTCAAAAGAGGATACAACTTCATCTTCACGGTACGTTTTCTAGCTATATCCTTAATTAATTTAAAACTTATTTATTGCATTTAATTTCTTGGTAATCTGCAGCTAAGTATTATTGGTAGATCTTTTTTCTTTTCTTTATTATATAATAATATCTATTATCTAATGTCTCGCATAATTTATCGTATTTACCATTTATATTTTTTAGTATATTAAACTTATTTTTGCAATAACTAGTACTATAGAGTTAGTTAGAGTGGACCATTTACTCTGGGGTTTTTTTGTGTGCATATATTTTTTGGATGTTATATCGAATTTTTGTGGCGATGATATTGGAGGAAAAGTTTGTTCGAGAAGACTTTTACTAGATGAAGAATAGATTAATGGTCCGTGTGAAAATCAAACTACTCACGAATTTTGTCCTTTTGGGGTCTTTTCCAAAGCTTGACTTTCGTGACCGTAATCAATGGCTCTTGATAACCAATTCAGGTTGTAGAATACTAATTAACTTTATCCAAAAAAGAAAAAAATGTAGCCATCAAATGCATCATAAATTGGTCATAAATCAGAATTAAATCATCTTATATACCATTCTAAGTTTATGACTGACATTTTTTTTGACCTCATGTGTACATTTTAACTAATCATAGATAGCTGCGAAGCAGTAGTACATTTCAGCTTTCAATTTTTGTTTCCCTTTTTCGGTAATGAGCTTTCATTTGATATACCGTAATTAACGTTTCATGTAGATTCAAAGTGGTGAGATTTGTCTGATTTCGGATGGGTTTGAATCTTTTGTAGTCATCTGAAATCATTAATTGATAAGTGGAAAACAATCCGACGTTGAAATATATTTTTCTATACTCGTTTAAATTTAATATCCAGTAGTTTTATCTCATATATTTCTATATAATCCATATAAAAATTAGAACGCTCTTACGAGACTTGTCAGGAGACGAGAATTCAAAGTAATTAGCCTTTTAACTCCCCCTTTCATGTTGCTAATATATCATAATACACGTAGCTAGTAATCATTCCTTCACGTTGCTAATGATATATCATAATAAACCTAGTAATTTAATATTGCAAATATCCTGTAGTACGTTATTTGTTCTAGTTTACTCTTTTTTTATAGGATTATATATAGTTTACTCGTTGATTGCCTATACACTACAAGTCATTCTCAAAACTGCATCATAGAGAGAGATATTTAATTGAACATTTGTTTTGAGCACCATGACTATATATAAGCACAGTTAATTCTAATAGAATGTGTATATGAAAAGAAGAATTAAGGAATTGTAACAAATTATGAGATACAACATTTAACAACAAACTAGAATACAAATAATGTTTTGAAAACCCACTAATGTAGATTGTCCTATGTTAGCATATCCATAGAACGTTTACAGGATCATGGTAAATTTAAAATAAGAATTGCGTATTAAGATGACATTTACGGGTCATTGAAATTAGGACTCGTCACTATAGGAAAAATAATAGGCTATTGGTGTTCGACGGTAGGCAGATCTGAAGAACTGAGTAACTCTTTTTGAGTCTTTTACTGCTTTTATATTTATGATTTTCATCCATCATGTTATTGCATAACAATATTCTCATGTTAGTCCTTATGTTGGTATGGCAGGACACGGACGTGTTATGGCTGAGGAGTCCTCTCACAAAATTAAGTAAAAACGAATCAATCGATCTACAAATAAGCACAGATGTCTTTATAAACAATCCAGTCGCACAAAATAATTTCATAAACACTGGATTCTATGTTATTCGATCAAACAACAAGACCATATCATTGTTTGAAACATGGTACGGCAAGAGAAAAAACTCGACGGGACTAAAAGAACAAGACGTGTTGGTAAATATGACACGAAACGGAGTTTTTCAACAACTAGACTTGAACGTCGAGTATTTGGACACACTTTATTTTAGTGGATTTTGCAGTGACAGCAAAGATGTTAGATTAGTGACCACTGTGCACGCTAATTGTTGCCGGACAATCAACGCTAAGATTGTCGACTTGAAGACTGTTTTGAGGGATTGGAAACGATTTAAGGGCATAGACAAAAACGAGAATAATTCTATCAGTGAGAGAAATGATTTTTCGTGGTCTAGGCACGTGGCTTGCAATAATTCTTGGTGGCATATGTAACAACTTATATTGTTCCACTAGTGGATTCTAGATTAGTTTTGTGGTATACTTAGAGACTCATGGAAAGCCTAAATATTGTCGTTTTAAAATTGAATTGGGTGTAATCAAATGTATTCTCTAAATAAGAATTTGTTTATTGTACAGAAAATGTCGTTTGTCATTGTATTAGACGTTAACATTGCAAATTTATTATATATAAATAATTTTTGAATAAGATAAATATAGTAATATACTAACTAAATACGAGCAAAGTCTTGAACTGAATTTTCAGTTTTCAACATTTTTAGCCCAAACAAACCTTTGTGTAGATTAGCATTTATAATGCCACCATACTTCCCATTTGATCATAATTTGAGAAGCAACATTTATTTCTCAATAGTTTTAAGTAACTCCAAAATTCCAATGGAATAAAATGTGTAGGATGGGGGGCTTGGTTTTCGAGACTTGAAGGCGTTCAATTTGGCGTTGCTCGCTAAAAAACCTTGGAGAATAATGATGGATCCTACGAGCTTGGTTAGTCGGATTTATAAGGCAAAGTATTTTCTCCATTCGGATATTAGGGTGGCGCGATTGGGAGCTACACCGTCATACTCATGGCGTTGCATATGGGAGGCACTCACGGTTTTGAAGCAAGGGACCCGTTGATATGTGGGTAATGGCGAGTCAATATCCGTTTGGCATGACGAGTGGATGCCAAGACCAGGCTCCTTCAAACCGATTACCCCGGTGAGTTCTGAGGACCCGTTCCTCATGGTAAGCGACTTAATTGATCCAAACACATGATGGTGATAGGATGCGACAATTCTTGTGGGAGGTGGATGTTGAGGTGATCTTGAAAATTCCCTTAGGAAATACGAGCAATGAGGACCGGAGGATATGGCATTATGAGAAGAAAGGGGAGTTTACAGTTCGAAGAGCATATCACTTAATAGTCGCGCAGGGATTAGGGCGGACCGCGAGGGAAGAGACGTCTATTTCTACGGCGCATGTCGCTTGGGCAAAAATTTGAAGAGTAGAATGTGCGAATAAGATTAAGATATTTGTGTGGCGTTGTTGCATGGACATTCTTCCAACGCGGTAGAAACTTGCGAGACGGGGTGTTTGTGTTGAGACATCATGCGTTATTTGTCATGGGGAGGAGGAGACGCTTCGACATTCATTATTCGATTGTCCTATCGCGCGACAAGTTTGGGCGCTATCTACTATTCCAGGGCAATTTTGGATTAGGAAGTCAGAGTCTTTGTGTGATTGGGTGGGACGCGTGGTGACAACGGCTACGTCACAGCTATGTAGTCCCATTGGCACGGTGAGTTGGACAATTTGGGGCAACCGAAATACCGTGCTTGCGGGGGGAAAATGGGCAGAAGTCGGATGAGATGGCGTGATTTGCTCAAGTGTACGCGGCGACATGGAGTACGTATAATGGGAGAAGGGTTCGCAAGGTGTGTGGTGGCGGCGAGGAGGGGTGGCAAAAGCCGAAGGGGGACGTCATTAAAATTAATTTTGATGGCGTATAATTTTTGGAGAAAGGGCCGTGGGTTTTGAGTTAGTTGCGCATGATCAACACGGCGAATTGATCGCTTGGCGCCAACGTCTTCCTTCACTTATGGATGCATTGAATGAAGAGGCTTTGGCGGCATCAGGAGCAATTCAATGGGCGATTGAGAAAGGATGGTCTAACGTTTTAATTGAAGGAGATTGCCTAAGTGTTATTCATGATATTATTCATGGTACAACGGGGGATATTCGAATTGCGAATATTTTGCAAGATGTGCGGTTAATGTTATGGGATAACAAGGGATTTTAATTTTGATGGATTCGACATGAGTCAAACGCGGTAGCACACGAGCTTGCTAGGAACGCCATTGAGAACGCGGATGGATTTGACGTAACATAAATTTGTTTGTTAAGGTTTTTTTAGCGCTTTTGTTGTATATTCATGTAACGTTTCTCTATCATCCTTGGGGTGATGTTGCTTTGATTAATACAAGTCTGGAGTTAAAAAAAGAACAACAAATTTTAATTTGAGTTCTTAGAATTGAAAGGTAGTAAGATTTGATGAAAATCTTTCTAAATAAGTAAATCAGAATTTTTTATGCGAGCTCGAGTCATGTTGGGCATACTGCATAGTACGTACCCAGTCCGAACTAGTCGGCTAAATATGGATGAAGTTGAACTCAATTTGCCAAATTTTGGCCCATTATACTTCCAATATTTTAATAAATATTTCTTTACAATTAGTTTCCAACTATAAGACGCTATATTGAGTCAACAATTAATGCAATTCAATCCTTATACTTTGCTACGTCTTTGAGAAACTTAGAATACAACTTTTGAAAAGAAAAAATGTATGATCACAAGAATATTATTTAAAAAATAAATGCGATTAAGCATGAACCGATGAATTTTTTATTTTTTTTTCAACATGACAACAGTCATAAATTAATGCAAAATGAATGTTATGTTACATGGAATAAAAGAACAAGAAACACTAATTACAACATTTGGTAAATCAAATAAAAATAAAGTCTCCATCCAAGTGGGCAGGTATCCCAAATATTTTGACTTGTATGCACGGCAGAAGTAAGCGCCATATTCATTGATTATGTCGGTGTTGTGCCTCACTTCGCCAGAAAGTCCGTTGTCTGATTAATTTCTCGAGAGCAAAATGTACTCGTGACATTAACAAACGCAGATAATCTAGTCCGAATTTTCATCATAAGGCTCATAAGATGTGTTGGTGTTTCCTGGTACCTGGAAACGCAGTTGAGTAAAAAACAAAGAATATGTAGCAACAATGAGGTAGGAGTTTGTTTGGACTGAGCTAAGATTAAACCATCACGGATGGCCCAAAACTCAACTTGATTATTAGTGGTATTCCCACTGGTGCAGAGAACGTTGCGATAAAGTTATCAGAGGAGTCCCTAATGATCGCGCCTATTCCTGCTGGTCCTGGATTCCCGTAGGCTGATCCATCAATGTTAAGTGGGGCATAGCTTGGGGGAGGAGGGGTCCATTTCAAGTATAGAATGTAAGAGGGAGACGGATGAGTATTGTTTTCAGTAGTATCTAGCCTTAGAAAGTTGTGAATCTAGTACTTATAAAAAGAGTAGACTTTGTGTACGGTGAGAAGAGCACCGTTAAACAAAAACATTTCTCGTCTTCAGATGGACCAAGCGAGAATCGCCTATTGGTACCTCATGTTTGGAGGCATGGAATAAAGGTGCAAAAGAGGGTGCTGGTCAGAAAGCGGAGGTAGAGTAGGTACGATGGCTTGAATAACAGGTCTAAAGTTTCCACAAGAGTAGAACAAGTGATCTATGTGATGATAGGGGATTTTATTCAAATTTGTAGTAAAAGAAAATAACACGGGGGTGGTCGGCCTTTCCCTGATTCAAGGAATATGGAGAAATGTAAGGACATAAAGAACAAAGGCTTAATATTCTCATTTATCTAATTTTTCTTTTGGGGCTAGAAAAACTTCCATGATGGAAAGAAGGGGGATGGGCCTTATATAAATCATTGTGGGCAGCTCGTAACTAGATCTCCTGGCGTGTGATCGAATGAGAGTCTGGTCGGTGTCCTGAGCTGATGTGGATTTTGATGATAGGATAAGAATCTCGATGGGCTCTTGGTTAGCTTCGTCTCTGTTTTGTGTTGATCTTTTGTGATAGGATAATAATTTAAAGGGGCTCTTGGTTAGCTTCGTCTTTGTCTTGTGTTGATCTTTCGTGATAGGATAAGGATTTTGAGGGGCTCTTGGTCAGCTTCGTCTTTGTTTTCTTTTGTGATAGGATAAGAATTTCGAGGGGCTCTTGGTCAGCTTCGTCTTTGTTTTGTGTTGATCTTTTGCGATAGGAAAAGAATTTCGAGGGGCTGCTGGTCAGCTTCGTCTTCACTTGGTTAAGTGCTACTTTGTATGAGAGGAGTTTTCTAGCGTTAATTTGAGGAACTTAATTCCGACTATTACTAGGAGTCCCCCCCCCCCCCCCAATTCGCCTCATATTCTTCAAATACGAGGGGAATTTAAAGTGCTATTTTGGAAAACTCAAAGGGAGACTTTTAATGAGATGCGACTTTCTGTTTCACTATGGCTGGATTGGACGTATTCATTAGGGCATAATTATGACAAATTTGGGTCTCTTGCCATGGTATGACTTTTAGAGTCCGATCAGACACATGCCTTTCCATGAAGCGGTTCGTCTTTGGGCGGGAATGAATGACATTGTTTCACCGCCTAAAAAAAGGTGTCCCTTAATGATTTCCACATATCGCAAAAGGATAATCTTATATCTTCTTTTCTGAGCTTTGTCCTTCTTTGCTTATAGATTCTTCTTTTCAACTCTGCTTTTTTTTTGTGAGACTTCATGGCTTCTGATACTCCAGTTCCGGTGATTTCTTCTGAGAGGGAGGAGAGAGTTTTTAGGGGATACGATGTCTGTTGGAGTGATGCCTCTAGAGATTGGGGCGAGGGTTTATGAGCAAAGTGGTCAGCGTGAATCTTCTTCCCAGCGGCAAAGAGGGACGGAGGCCAATTCTAAGCATATACCAGTGGGTGACATCCATTTGGCTGTTTTGGACAAATTCATAGAGAGTTTAGAGAGTATGCGTGGAGGCTTCGACGGTGAAATTTAGGGTTCCTTTCGATCGGGCCAATAGGCCTCCCACGAAACACGTGACCGTATACGAGGTGCAACTTAAGGCAGGCTTACGAGTGTTGATCCCTCATTTGTTTTGCAACGTATTTCGAGCGTGCGAATGTCTCTAGGTCAGGTAGCACCCAACGGTTATACTTGCTTGGCTTGCTTCGTATTTGTGCATTTGATAAAGGGTGCGGTGTGCTCGATAGAGCATTTCTTTGCGGTGTACGGGGTGAGCCTTTCGCCTTCGAATGCTCCCTTTTACTACTTTACTCCCTAAAAGGCTCAGTTGTGGCTCTTATGCAACACCACTTCATCATTTGGGAATTGAAAACCCCGTTATTTCTTCGTTCATCGCTTGTGAGCGGCGTGGGTGATTTCCTACGTATGGCAGCAGCAAATGCCCTTTGCTCAAGAATCCAAACATTTGGATGCGGTGGCGCAGAAAATGCACGCTAGGGTTTTTTCAGTATTATGAATGACGCCTCAAAGTTCTTGGGTCTGAATGTGCTCGACTTTTTTTATAATAGCAGCGGGAGCGCTAGTCCTTGGAGGCTTCTGCAAATGGACTTCGACATAATTTGTAAGTTTTTACAAGAGTTTTCTTCTTTTACTTTTCTCTTCCTCATTTATTTTTTGTTAGGGTGCTCAGACTTAGGTTTTGTGGTTGGCCCGTGTGTTTCGGGTCCACGTACTTGTATTGAAGTGGAGTTGTTGGATCAAGGAAGTGGTGAGGGATCGGCGTATAAGGGCACTGACGAGGATGAGGGTGGAGCAACTTTGAGGGGAGTGTCTGAGAAGTAGGGGAATAAGGGGTCACTGCAGAGGCTAGGGGTGCGGGTCCGAGTGAGAATAAGAAGAATAAGAAGAACAATAAAGATAAGAATGAGGGTAAGAAAAGGAAGAGGGTGTCTTTCGGAAGTAATTCCCCAGTTAAGGGAGGACCGGGAGGTGAGGGGTTCATGAGGTGGGCAGAGGAGAGTGTTTCTCCAAGTTTGGGGACTAATTTGACGAGGGAGGTGGTTGCGTCCTTCTTGAATACCGAGGTAGAGAAGCTATTCTCGCTCCATCAGGCGACACTAGGACGTTCTCTGGAGGAGGCATTCATGGAGGCCCCACATTCTAGTTTTTCGGGGGGATCTCTTTTGGATGGGGTTTTAGGCGTTGTCTTTGCCAGTATCGCCAAGGCTCCTCTGGTTGTTTCTTCTCCACCTTTTCCATCGGCGAAGGGAACGATGGAGCCAGTCGACGGAGCCAAGACGGTGCCATATCGGGTGTCTACCAGTAACGTTGAGTAGCGATGAGTCGGCAGAGGGACTGAACCTCTGGCACAGGGGGAGGCTACTGAGGCGCCATCAAAGTCATCGTTCGCGTCAGGCCTTTGATCATGTAAGCTTGTTTAGGACGTTGGTTATTTTGTTTTTGTTTTTTATGACTTAGAAGAGGTAGGAGATCCTTGTTTCATTATTTCCCGTACTTTCTTTTGTTAGTGTTTGCTTCGATGGGGGAAGTGTGGAGCACTGGAGCTTGTACGATCGAGCTCTAGACCGGATAAGAGAGATGGAAGAAAAGGTGCGTATGTTAAAGGCAAGGGAGGCTCGTTATCAGTGCATCAACTTGGAGCATTCAGATCGGTATATGCAAGAGTGTTTTGTGGTCAAAGAGCACCCAAAAATGGCAGCTCATGTAGCAAAGCTCGTAGACATGAGTTGAAGTTAGCTTTAGATGTTGCAGAGTTGGGGCGGGAGGAGGCTTTGGTGCATAGTCGACAACTACGTTGGGCTAAAAATTAATTGGTCAAGGTCGCAAAGGAGCAGCCGGGGGAGGTGATTTGTCTACATGAGGCTTTGACGAAGGCCCATTTCTATGTGGAGGCGGATGCGGAGCGAGCGGTGCAAGAAATGGCCCAGCTACATCAGGACTTTGTTGATCGGGAAGCCAAGCTGACCCAGATGCACCACACACATACGTACGAGGTGGTGAACTAGAATAACCTTGGGATGTTGGACAAGTATAAAGGGTCTTTGAAGAATTACTAGGCCTTTTGTCGTCACTTTATCGGGCATGTTCTGTTTGGCTACTGGGTTGCCGTGCAAAGGGGATAGAACTTGGCTTATATAAGGAGGATGCTGACTTGTCCTTACTTCGACGACGGGAGCTGCAGATGCCAGCCTCTCCTGATGATGTTTTTCCTTTGCCGGGTCGACAGGGTAGTTCAACCAGTCTAGCTCCGGCGGCGGGGTTGAGTTCATCTGCTCCTTTCTTTTCTGAAGCAGCGGAAGAGGAGATCGAATGAGAGGAAGAGACGGAAAGGTTGGTGACACGGGCAAACCGGGTGCGTCAGGCAAGGAAAGAGAAGAGACATGCCTCGTAGTTTTTTAGGACTTTTATTATTTTTATGTATTTTTATTTTGTTTTGCGTTTTATTTGGAGGACAAGTAGGGTACTTGGTATGTTCGTGAAAGTAAATAAAGTTTCATGCTTTTCGGACATATTTGCAAAAAGTTGTGTGGGGTGTATACTTTTGAAAAAGGGGGGGGGGGGGGGTTGACACAACTTTTCGAGTCGGGTTTGTATACACAGACCTATTATTTCGAAGAAAGGCTCATGGGTTGCGATAGAAAATTTTCTTTCTTAAAACAATGGTCACGAGGATATATGGTAATCTATGTTAGAAGAGGGGGAATTAGGGGATTGAATGATCATCTCTTGAAAGAGGGAAGTGTCTTTTGTGAACACGTATGACCGGAGATTAAGGTGAAGGTTTCCTTTTCCCTTTTGGATGATAGGTTTTGTAGAGTGTCTCTATTGGGCTCGTATATTTTAGTTATAAATACGTGTATATTAGATCTGTGTTTTTGCTGAAAACGCTACCTTTGTTGCGATTGGGGACCTTTAGGGAAGTCACAAGTCTCCTTTAGAGGTAGTTCCTGGGATACATAGTGTCCCATTTTTGTGCGGGGGCTGAGGCGATAACCTCTCCTCTTTTCTTTTTTTTGCACGTGGGGTTTTTTTTTGGCGTAAGGAGGTGCCCCCAAACCGTCTCTAGGGCAGCAATACCCCTTCGTAAAGTGGGTTCTCCTTGAACTAGTTCCAAGACCAAGTGGTCCCTTGTAGTGGATGGGCTCTATCGAAGTTATGAGTCCCCTTTAGAACTATTCATATATTTGTATGATGATGATGTAATGAATCACGATGCGTGCAAAAGAGAGAAGTTCTTACAGTAGTGGCGAGGATGATAAATGGCGGGGGGCTTTAACCTTTTCCTTATCCTCTGAATTTCATTGAATGATGAAGATCCCTAAGGGGGTTGCCACGTTGTTTTGCGAGTTTGATTGAGTTTGTGGGGGTGTCTTGTGCGAGTATAAAGTTCTTTGAGGCAGGGGTCCTTGACTTTGCTTCTGAGTTCTGTTTTCTCCGGAAGGCATGGTCCTCTTCGAGAGGGTATTTCCTTTCAAAGGTATATATATATATATATATATATATATATATATATATATATATATGTATATATATATGTATATATATATATACACATATTGAGGAAGGTCTTTCTTTTCGAGGATTCGGTCAGATATTTTTTTAGAGACGCGCGGTCGGGGGATATTTGCCACGTTGGCGGTGCCATCTTTGAGTTATTCGGCTTTATCGGCTGCCACGCATATATAAGATAGACATGTCATAATTTTGCTCATTTAAGTGCATTTATGTTCTTCTACGGAGATTTGTCTACCATGCCATGCGGATTGTCGTTACGTCTCCATGATCTGGACATGTCTTATCGAAAGGTCATTGCAGTTTCTTTGAGGAGGTGTTAATGTTGAGTAGTGAGGTACCTTTGGGGGAATGGCCTATAAATAGTCCTGCTGATTCATTATATTTTGTCAATATCTCCTATTTTCTCTGCCTTCAGAGCATACTTACATACTTATTCTTCTTTTAAACACATTTTGCATAGGAAAGTAGAACTGATTCATTTCTCTCTCTCTCTCTTTTGTGTGAAGTCGCTATGGAGTTTGCAATTTCATATGTGTCTAGTCCACATGGGGAAGAGTCTGACTCAACTGTCACTTTTAGTTTGCTTACGGTGCCTTTTACTTCTTTGGTAAAGGTCGACAATGTTCGAGCATGCATTCGGTATCGGGTCGGGGGGAGGCTGCAATACTAGATTATGGTGTGGCTTAGAGGACCCATTGTCGTAGGATAGCTTGGCTAGCTTCTATGGCTAGACTACAATGCCATTGTTCTAATTTTGCGGGCTCTGGGCTATCTAAGAATGGAGGTGCGGGTTCAAGTGAAGGTATTTCTTCATCATCGGCACCTCTTCATGTTGTGGATGAAGTGAGGGCCGTTTTTCTACGAGGTAAGCCTCATAACTCTCCTGCTTTAGGGGTTGAACTAATGTCGAGTTATTTCAAGCTGGGATCTATAGTGGGTGCGGAGAGGATCGAGAGTGCGTCCATTACCGTGTCGGAGGAATATGTGTGCATGTTATTAGATGGGGTATCTTTGGACATATCCAAATTTGAAACCGTTATTCTGACGACAGACCAGTGAGCCTATGATCCTTCTACAGGGTTTTTGACAGTGTACAATGTTCATGTTCGGAACGGCCTTAGTTGGTTCTTTCATCCTTTCGTATGGAATTTATTGTAGTTTATGCAAGTTTATCCGAATCTTTTACTTCCTTCATCGTCCCCATACGTGGTGGGATTTGTACTATGTTGTGGGTTGTTAGATATCAAGCGCTTTCCTTTTCAATTCTTGGCAGCTTTTCCCCTACGAGCCGCGTTTTCTGATCCTCCCTTCGTTTGTTAATCGATGGGTCCTTCTTTCTTCTTTAAGGTTGGGGGTTTTGCAGACAAGGGCGGCGCTTGGCGAAAGGAGTTATTCTACTTAGCTCCCCATAATTTTCCATTACGGAGTGGGGAATTCGTTCGCGGTGGGGCTTGGGTGTGGCATGATTACTTCCTTATTTAGAAGGACAAGTGAGGCAATATTTAGAATAGAGAGGTTTATACGCTGGTCATTTCGAAATATTTCCTATATTGGACTATCCGGGGGCTATGATCATGGCTTGGCTTCAGCAGGCTGCCGAGGTACTAGAGTTCCCCGAGGGTCCTCTTCATACGAGCCCCTTGTTCAATAAGTGTCATTCATTCTCTATTGATTTTCTTTTTCAATACCTTTTATTCTCCTCTTCAGGGCATAATTTTTTACTAGGGATTAAGATGAATGTTCATGCTCAATAGATTTTTCGCCATGTTCTGTCAATGATGGGGCACTTGAGTCGTTGTCGAGGGGGTTTAATTTAATGACCTTTATCTTTTCTTTCCGTTCGTCTGGCGTTCGGATGGGGGAGTTGGGAAAATCTTCTCTGCTAGGAATAGCGTACGACTTCTCATTCCCTTCACTATTTCAGCGTTGCAAGATGTTTTTAGCAATAAGGCTTGCGAGGTGCGTGCCTTTTTTCCTTTTGTACCATATTTCTTTGTGCATGGCTTTTCAGGGTTTGCCTCTCTCATTCAACTCTCTTGTTGATTTTTGGCTTTGGAGAGTGAACATCTATCACTTTCAGTAGAGGCTATGGGTAAGTGTCTTAATGCGTGCGTATGTTGCTTTCGTATTCTTAATTATCTCAATGCACACAAAATCACAAGTATACGAGTTAAGTAATAATAAAATGGTAAGTAAATATAACTTGCTCAAGTATTGAATCCCCTCAGAGTAGGTATTTTCCGAATAGTAAATCGTATTGCTAAAATCTTTTAATAGTGTCAAAGGTCTTAAGATTGATTTGATTGATCTATTATGACAGTGTTGCATTAATAGACTACTAAATATAACTCAACATAATACTAGGTAGTTTAACATCACTATTGTGCCTCAGAGAAACGTGTGTATTAAATAAACCAAGTAGCATAAGCAACAAATAATATCCAGCAAATAGAGTCATCAATAAATATAATCAAAACATAGGTTCAAGGTGTATCCATATGAGATTAACTATATCCTCCTTCAGATACTGAGAGGATTAGCTACTCATAGTCATATCCAAACACAACAATTCATAAGTAGATTAATTCAATAAGGAAAGAAAAGATTAGACTCTTGATCCCCTTGTTGCGCTTCTCTACTCTGATTGTTGCCTCCTTGTGTTCACCTTCTCCCGTCAACTAGCAGTGTGTTGCTACGAGTGGTGGACTTCTTCTCTTTTTTTACCCTAATATGCTTTCTATAAACTTTGTTAGTCTTTGTGAGCTTTTATAGGGGTCTCGCATGTCGTCTTTCTATGTTGAAAGAACCATCTTATTTATAGCTTTTCTTCACGCTCTGGGCTTCTTCTAGGGTTTATGACGTTCAGGCCCAAATTCTATTATTTGCGCGATTAAGGATGTGCAACCCCACTTTCCCAATGCTCTTCTCATCGCATTGGTTTCTGCCTCCTTTCCACGATCTGCTTCATTCGCTCTGCATTCTGGATTCGGTAGCGTTATAGCCTCTTTGCTCATTGTTACTAAAAACTGCTGAAATTCTCCAATTAAGCATCATTTTGCTTTGACTCGACTTAAATTGAAAACACAATAAAACACTACTAAAACAAGTAAAATTGGCGTTCACAAAAGTATAAGAAATAAAGTATATAAATCACTAATATTATCCTATTATCAAATACCCCAAAACCTAAACCTTTGCTCGTCACGAGCACGACTCTAAAACAAGAGAATTCCAATTCTCATAATAACAACATGCTAAAGTTAGGATTTCATCTCAGAATGCCACCTATGTCCGAAGATCAATTTAATGAGAATTACAAATGTCAAGTCATTGCACACCAAGTTTAATCAAGTTGTCTTCATAAATATTTCATTGTGCAACATGGTGTGCTCATGTATCACAAGTATAAAACACAAGATTTTCATATAAAATTCATAAGATGAAGAAATCTCACATATAGTTACTTCTCTCTTGCTTTTTACTTTTCTCACTGTCTTTCATGCGTACAAATTTTTCATGTTGAGGATCCTTAGCCCCTATTTGGTGTTCCCCAAAGATATTTTTCAGAAAACAAATCATCTTGAGAGATATTGGACTTCTCAGAAAAAAATAATTTCGGCCCATTAACAACATATTTGGGTGGCAATTGAAATTAGTTGTATAAAAGAAAATGTGAAATTGGGGAGAAATGTAGCATTCACTTCAATCAAGGTGCGACGGTGACATAAAACAATTGTTGATTTATTTAGCTAATGATTACAAATCATGACTTATTTATTCCCAATTAATATTCCCAATCATGATTACAACTCTTCATGTGATTTCTTTATCTCATTGCACTTACTCTCTTAAGCTTACAAATTTTCTCATTATTTAGCTATATATGTCATAAGGAAGCCCAAATAAACAAGTATTATATTTCCACTTAATAATTGTATGCATTTCGATATTAATATATACACATTCTTATATATTCAAAATGATTTTTTATTATTTTATATTTCCATATGACTTTTTTAATTTTTTAATAAAATTTTGTGTATTTAGAAAAGCTGAAAAACCATGTTTTCAAAATTAAAAGACATTACTTATTTTTGTCTTGAAGTTTATAAGAGAAAGAATCATAATATAAAAGTTATTACCTAAGTTTATAAAAACAAATTGTCAATAACTTGTAATGTTTAGTTGGGCAACCAAATAACTTAATAAACTTTGAATTCATAAAGTTCGCTCTTTATGGAAACATGCAGTTCAAAAAAAAGTAAAAATATGTTATTGGGCCCCTATTCTTGAAGTCATGGGAGAATATTTACTAATAAAATTAGTTTAAAGGTTTATTTGCCAATTATAAATGACATTAGTGTAGGGAACCAACGACTACCTACGATAAGATATGATTGACAGATAAAAAAAAAGTGAAATGTCATTTATAAACGACAGATAAAAGAAAGTGCAATGTCACGACTACCTACGATAAGATAAAATTGGGAAAATTCTGTTATTATAAGAAAACCTTGGGTCAAAAATTAAAATATGGAAGAAGTTGAAGATTTTATTTTTATCCTTTTTTTATAGGATCCGATATGAATGGATCTATAGAAATAAATATCAATCGTCATTTCGTGATCTTCTAGTTATACTGAACATATTCAAACATATATCCAAAATTTAAAAACTAGAAGTATTAAATTTTATGATTTTGCTGGAATACATGACATTTAACGGTAAAAAGAAGATAATTAGGAGATCAAATCTCTATGGAATATGTGACAAAGAGAAAAACCCTATGACCCCACCATGTATCTCTCATATTTTTATATTTTTTTATCTCTCCTCAATCCTATATTTCACGTAAATTCTCTTCTCTCTCTTATTTTATCTCTCCTCTCAAAAGTAACCTTATTTTTATTATTTTATCTCTTCTCTCTCCTCCCTAATGCAATTTAAACGAAAATTTCTATTTTCTATGGTAAATTTTTGTGAAATCTTAATATTTTCTCCTTATTTTAAGATTACGCCAATTTATTAGGAAACTTACGAAACAGATAAAGTAAATTATATGTTCATTATTCATCATCTTTCTTTTTTAATGAGTAAATTAAATACTTATACATTTTAACTTACCTTATTTTTACATGTTCATACCTCTTTCATTTGCATGTCTATCGACATAGCAAAACACAACCACACACTTTATGTACTAGTTCACTATTTGAGATTATCTTTTAAAGTTAAATTTTATTTCTTCCAACAAAATTATCAAATTTTGAATCCACTTTATGATATTTGAACTTAGATTTGAACATGTTCAGTAAATGAAAAAAAATGACAATGTGCAGCTCAACATTTCTATGTAAATGAATATGATAATTTTAGTATATTGCATGTATTTATTGTAAAAGTATATTCAATAATTGTAAATATTTATATTAACCCAATAATACTTTTGTATTTTGAATTTAGTTTCTAAAGACTCAAGAAATGGTAAAAACTTATTATCTCCAAGTTTATTGTCATATTATATAGCAACGTCTAACTTTTTTTCCATGTAATAATATCTCCAAGTTTGTTACTATTTTTGTTTTATTATATTTAGAGAGATGGTAAGTTCTTTTTCACATTTAATGCCTAATCTTAGAAAAAGTTTTCATCATTGTAGAAATAAAAAGGTATCAACTGTCTACATAATTTTGTTTACACATTCTCTAATATGAATAACTTAAGCTATAGCATAACATCATATCAAAAAGCAATTTTAGCATCTAATTTTATTTTTTCGTGATCCTTTAAATAAGGATAAAAGATTATGTATGATTTAAGAAGCTTTTGCAGATGAGAAGATTTTATGTGATTTATACGAAAAGATAACTGATAATGGAAAGTAAATAATTTTGTTAAGTTTGGTTTAATATATATATATATATATATATATATGTGTGTGTGTGTGTGTGTAGAGAGAGAATGGGAGAGAGAGAGAGATGAAATAATAAAAATGGGGAGAGATGTGATATATTGTGGGGTCACACGTCAGTGAAAGCACTGTAGCATAGATATTACTCTTAATAATTATATAACTCAAGTAATTAAATTTAAAAAACGGTTGGCGTGCCATGGAATTTAAGAAGCGGTAGGTTATTCAAATTAGATAAGGATATACTCAATGCAATTAAATTAATTTTGAATACCATGTTAAATGCCATATTACCTACTTAACAGTTTTGGATTTTCGGTGTTTGAATGCAGGCTTAAAAATGTAAATAATTACATAGTTAGACTATATGATATTATTATATGATATTTCGAGATCTTAATGATCCGCAATTTATTTCCTGGAAATCCGTTGGCTTGTTTATCTGATTATAGTTGAGTATGAAATATAGTATAATTCTTTCCAATAAGGTATCAATTTTATCCGAAAACATCAGTAAAGTATTTGGTACAAGAGAACATTTAAAGAGATACATATATATCATAACATTTAAAGCACAATAAAAAGCGTATGTCACCTTGTTAGGGGAACTTTCTAAACGACTATCATCACATAAGCATTATACGAATTGTCAGATAATCCAGAAACACCCCATTATTTACAATAGCTGTATTTTCTTCCATATACCCATAATACATAATTCTATCGATATTACTGACAATGCAAAGTGCACTGAAAACAATGTTAAATCGATGTTGGGCCAACATCATGACAACATTGATACCAGAATATTTTCAAACAATCTATTTTAACTACTTTCTTTAAGGTTTGCCTTTATTCCCTTATTGTCGATTTCCACGGTTTTAAACCTATTTGATTACGATCAGGGGTCATAATGAAAAGCATTACATGCAGATTCAAACGCTCAACGTAGTCACGCATTTGAAGACCGAAAGATATATATATTAGAGTAACATACACAAAAAGCAACAACTTTATATCACCATCACACATCGCGAAAAGCTACAATTGTCATTCATATTTTTAAGGGAAATAGTCCTTAACATAATTTAAGATGTTAATTTCATCTAAATCTTACCATTTATTTTCTTGCATGAAAACTTGAGTTTATTGTGTTGCACGGGTTCTGATACGGCGATACGGGTTCGGTATGGTACGGATATGCCGATACGGCATTTTTAAAAAACAGGCGATTCCGATACGACAAGGATACGTCAATATATAATTTTTTTATATTTATTATATGTATTTTTTATTTTTAACAAACAATAGAATTTAAAACTTAAACAAGAAAATTGAAAATACACAAAAAAAAAGGTTTCACGTTAAAAAATGTCATGCATCAAGACTAAAAGAAAACATACAAACGTGAATTATGACTAACAAGTTAAACAACAAGTCAACAAGCTTGTTGTAATATTACAAAATCAAGATGTTCGATACTCGACGATTAATTACTACATAAAGTTTGTAAGAAAGACCCATAATAGTTCTGATACGCCTAAAAAAACGTAACGAAACATATTGAGATTTTTTTATTTTTCAAAATTAAATGATATGTCACGGCAAGCGCATGTGCCTACAATCCAAAAATTAAGGTCATAAATCATACTAAATTTCCCAAAAGGGTCCATGAATACAGAGATCCGGTAACGTATGTTGTTTACTCGTTGAACTCTTCTTTCCTTCTCGAACGAACTTGATCTCGTTATTGAATAATAGCTTCCTTCTCTAATTCACACTATGATATGAATAAATCCTAGTTGCACTCGAAGCCCAAATATTTCGGTCTTCAAATGCGTGACTGCATTGAGTGTTTGAATCTTAGTTGCATCTGGACCGTTTGAATAAATCCTAGTTGCACCTGGACCGTTGTACTAATAATTACTCAAACCTAATTGGGACGAGTTTAATGATGTATTACTGCATAACCAAAAACATAATGTATTAAAAGGTATATTCTGAAATTTACAGCAAACCCCCACGATATTGAGTGTTAATCAATTTTATACTAAGCTGGTCTCAATTGTTTAATATGCGCGAGCACACAAGTTATTTATTATGGAAAACCCCAAAAAATATAGTAGCAAAACTCTTGGGGCAAAATTAAAATAATTATAAAATAAAAGGACCAATTAATAATTTTAGTAGGGCCTATAAATAAATAACAAAAACTTTTTTGTCAAATTTAGAAGAAGTAAAAAATTAAAAGGATCATTCCACAATTTACAGCAGGCCAAAAAATGCAAGACGTAAAACTTTTGACGCGAGATCGAAAGACTTAAAAAAAGAACTATTCTACAATTTATGGAGGACAACAAGTTAAGAAATTTTATTATTGTGGGTCACAACCGATTAATACGTGTCATCCAGATATTTATTACTGTAAAACAAAACATAATACCGTAATTAGTTGAACTTACGGGGACAAAATTGGAACACAAAAAATCTCCGTCTGCAGCTTACTTGAAAACATTCATTCTTATTTTATAGTAAAGACTAGAAACGCTGGCACGCGGTCCCCGCGTGATTAAGAATTTATTTTAATTTATATGGTAAAAAAATAATTTGAATAATTAAAGATTAAATATATAGAAAGTTTCAAATTTTGGGAAACTAAATATTCAATCACAATAATTACTATAGTTATTGATTCTACTTAAATTATAAGGCTAAATTAGGAACTCAATAATTAAACTATTGTGCTAACAATAAAATTATAAGGCTAAAATCGGAAATCAAAAGTTTAGTGTCACAGTTTGCCTTTCTTTATATAATAGTATAGATAAAGATATATATTTATACTATAATAATAAGCGAGAATCTCTATCAACCAATTTTTGCTTCCATTATTACCCATTTGTTTATTTTAATTACCTCATTTTACTATTTCACTTGCATAGATTTCTTTTTTTACACTAAAAAAATAAGACAATTAACATTCTCCTCTCTCTATTTTCTGGGCCCATTATACTCTCTCTCCTTTTCATTGTAAATCCTCTTTCCTCTCTCCTCCCTCATCTCTTTTCTCTAAACGTGTCTCCTCAATCCTCTCTCTCTCTCTCTTTTCTCTCTTAAAGTGGCTTTTTCTTTCTATTTTCTTTTATTTATTTTATTACCATTCCTTTATTATCAGTGTTCTGAAACCCGGCCCGGTGAGTGACCCGGTGAGGCTACCGGAAAGTGGGTCAACAGGTCGGACCGGTCGAATCACTGGTTGGACCGGTTTGTTGACTAAAGTCAACATTTAATAAAATATATAGAAAATATTCAAGTGTATAATATAACAAAAATTATAACAAAAATACTCCTTATACTACAAAATCTCTAAATTAATATACCATATTAATATATTATCATAACTAATCACTAAATAAGCAAACAAAATATTAAACAACTTCAAATTCATTGTACCAAAACAATAAAGTAACAAACAAAAATACAAAAATAGTCCACAATTAAAAACCTTCAACACATAATTTCAAATTCAAAGTTGTAATAAGTCAACAATAAACTCAAATAAGAAAGTAGTTAGAGTGTTGGAGGGTTTTTTTTTATTATTAAAAAACTGAGTTTTTTTTTTTTTTTTTTTTTTTTTTTTTATAGCTGAACCGGTTCGTAACCGGAACCGGGTCAGCGGGTCACCGGTCGAACCGGCGGGTTTCGCCGGGTCAACCACTGCAGCTATCAACCCGCTTTTGCATGCGAACCGGCCCGGATAAGGCACCGGTTCCCGGTCGAACCGGTCGAACCGGCCGGTCCGGGCCGGGTTTCAAAACAGTGTTTATTATCATCTTGGTTGTTTATGAATTTTAGAAAGATCCCACAAAATTACATAAATCATTTTAATGTACCAAAATACTTTTAAAATTACATGAAGTCCACAAACTTTGAAAAGCTCCAATCAGTAATTAATTTAGTCTGGATTGAAAGAGAAAATAAATGTGCAAGTGGTAAAAGTAAGAGTTAACACACGCGAGAATGTATAACAAGAAAAGTAAAAGCGGCACAAATGTGCACCATTATATACAAATTAGCAAAGATAAAATATAGTCAAAGAGTAAATAGATATATATCATCGATTTCGATGCTGCGAGGCAAAGTGTGTTGTTGTACGTCGAAAATAAGCTGGTGGATAATTTAACAGACTTTGTGGTGAGTGGTGCTATTAAAGATGATGAAAGCAGTTGCAAAACGAGAAGAAATATGAATAAAAAATTAAATTATTTAACTTTTCTTTAAGTAATAGATTATGCCATTTAATATGCAGTTCCTCACAATTTTCAAAATCAAGATCACCAAGGATGAAAACTCTTCACAAAGTATGAAGTTCAACTTTTCAAAAAAAAAAAAAAAGACATTGACAACCTTCGTGATGTTCCAAATTAACATGTTGTAAACAAAATCTATAAATTACAATTAGTTAGTAGTAAAATTTCAAAAATACTTTTAAACACACAATTATATTAATCATTTAGGATTAAGCTTGCCCGTGCGGGGCCAAGTATCCTACTATATCTTCTACTTATTAATAAGAAAGGAAAATGATGTTATCAACCATTTTTCTCCCTTCCACTTATACCCCCTTCAACTTTGTTATTTACGTTTTTATCCTATATTTTTGATTAATTTCATTACGGTCCTCTATAAAAGAAATTTAAAAAAAAAATCCACAATATATTACGAATTCATGAAAACAACTAAAAACTTTAAAATTACGCACAAGAGTATGTGTAACGCACATAGATCACAGAAGAAGAATGCAAAATGAATCAATACACGTAAATTAATACTATATATAGTTCAATGAGCACATTTGAAATGTTAAGTAAAAGTGTATATAAATTATTTTATCACTTTCTAGTGGGATTACAATTAGATGCTAATAACACATCGCATCTTAAAACTTTGAGAAAATTCTTAGTACAAGGCATATAATCTCATTATTCATTATCTATTTTGTAAATATATCACGTGCTTAGTTATACTTAGATAAAAAATATCACCGTCCACAAAATAAATAAATAAACCCGAAGATACGAAAGTCATATGAATATTGTTAATGTTAATAATGGTTTCAGCCTTTCATGATAGATAATGATATAACTTAGGTTATCAATATGTATAAGTTAAATTAACATGTGATAGAAGAACGGGGAAACAACATTAGTGGATCCACTAAACTTACATTTTGTGTGATACCCATAATATATGGTCCATTGTTTGATTAGCTATAGATTAAACAATAATATTTGCTAATTACTTTCTGAAAAGTGGTCAAAGATAGTCAATATCAATAAAGGTTTAGCCAATTAGCCCCAGTGATATAGACTTAAGTTTGCTTATAAAAATATAATCAGTGCATAAGAATGTCTTATAAAATGTTAATTAATTAAGTATGAATTGTTTATTGCTTGACAATTGAGACACATGTCACGATTCTCAAAAGAATCTAGGAATAAAGTCCCACAATAAATGTGAACACAAGTTTAATTTGATACTATAAGCTAGATTTTTAAAGTTGATGTCATCATTATTATAAGTAATAAATCTTCATCGTGAAAATGTGACAACATAAAAATGTTGACAATTAATCGATGATCACTTTAATCATATATTTATTGGAATAGATCAGGTACATATGTGAAGAATAATTTGATGATGTTACTAATTAATAAATAGGTGGTGTTTGCAAACTCTAGTGGAAAAGTAGAAGTTCACAATTTTAAGTTACGCCAAAAGCACGCCCACACCAGCTTTAAAATTGTGGGGGTTTTCAGCTTAAAAAAAGTTTTGTAACCGAAAAAGCTAGATTTGCAAACACTCCAAAATCATTTGTTCACATAAAAGGCTGATTATAGCTTTTTAAAGAGTTTGCAAACACCACCATAGTATTAGTAGTGATTCATCAAATATTTGCGTATGCTGCTGCTCATGCGTGAGCGATGCTAGCTTGGAAATATGCTTGGTAGTCCGTCCTAAGTCTTGAACCTTATTTTATCAAAAAAGAAGTATTTAACCTTATTAAAAGCACGTGTTAGAATAATGAGACCAACAAGTAAATATATATAATTTGTAGGAAAACGTAAATAAGTATATAACACAAATAATTTGTAGGAAAACGTAAATAACACAAATATCATGAGTTGTACATTAATTATAGAAACGTTCTATCTTATATCTATCTCAATTAATGTATTGCTATAATATATATATATATATATATATATATATATATATATATATATATATGCTTGTCAATTACTAGCTTGTTAGTAATAACTATATATAAATACTGAATGTGCTTAGCCAAAATTAGAATTGGTCTTTTCCTATATTTCCACAATATGAGTCAATAATTGCAAATCTTTATATTAACCCAATAATACTTTTGTATTTTGAATTTAGTTTCTAAAGACTCAAGAAATGGTAAAAACTTATTATCTCCAAGTTTGTTGTCATATTATATAGGGCCGATTTATTATTTTTGCCCTTTAATTTATATAAACTTCAAGTTTTGTCCTTTTTCTTACCAGGCTTTTTTTTGCGCGTTAACTTTATTTTTTTTATTTATGTTTTCCCAGTGGGCTTCATTGAGGACTGAGTCGAAGCCCAGGTGACATGGCAACTCACGTGGCTGTTGACGTGGCCGCCACGTCATATTTTTTTATTTAAAAAAATTATAACAACTTTTTTTAGTCTAAAAAGAAAAAAAAAGAATAAGAAATTCTTCTTCATCTCCGATCACCACCACCCTCGCACCACGAGTCCACGACCACCTCTCAATAGCCACCACGACCTCCCTAGCACCATGACCACATCTTCCCCAACCTCCCCTGCACCACGACCACCTCCCAACAGCCACCATCATCCCCCTCAAACCCAAATCGACTAATCATATCCACCAATTAACAATTAACAACAAAATCCGAATCGACGGCGCCTTAATTCGAATTCGAATCTGAATCACAGAAATCAAAATCGAATTAAAAAATTCACAGAAATCAAAATTCACTTTTCGCCTTAATCCATGTGATTCAACGGAGCTTGTTGCCGCTGCGACCACGACGGAAATCGACGGCGGCTTCGCAGTGGGGGTTGGGGGTGGTATATATAAAAGGAAGTATATATAATTATATATTATTAACAGAACATCACTAGATAATTTTGAGTAGTAATTTTACCCCGCGATAAAGAGAAGTCAGGAAGTCAAGATAATGTTCCTGCAACTAACCCACAATATCCATTTTGCATCGAATAAACAAAAAAGACTCCATTTTTTGCTTTTGTTTTTGTCAATGGAATATCAAATTCAAATCCCACCAAAATCTCAACTGCCACTCAGATTCTGTATAACGTTCGAATCAGACTTTATCTTTTTGTCCCATAAATACGAGGAGTTGTTATGAATTGACTTCAAATTGAGTAATCAAAAGTGGGGTGGTGCGGCCGCCGGGGGGTTGGGGGTGGTGTTGGTGGTGTTTGATTTGTTGGATGGCGGTGGCAGTTAGGTGGTGCGGCCGCTGGGGGGTTGGGGGTGGTGTTGGTACTTTTAAATACTTTTTTTTTATAATTTTAAATAAACTTGAATTGATACTTTTTTTTTATAATTTAGATCAATATATAATAAAATTAAATATAATATTGAATATTAGTTTATTTTTAATTTTTACAAGTTGAGTAAATAAAAAACAAAAATTTTGACGTGGCGCCACGTGGCCATCGTCTGTACGCCACGTGGGTTGCCACGTCACCTGGACTTCGACTCAGCCCTCAACGAAGTCCACCGAGCAAAATTAAATAAAAAAAATAAAGTTAACAGGCAAAGAAAAAGCCCGATAAGAAAAAGGGCAAAACTTGAAGTTTATATAAATTAAAGGGCAGAAATAATAAATCGCCCATTATATAGCAATGTGTAACTTTTTTTTCTATGTAATAATATCTCCGAGTTTGTTATTACTTTTGTTTTATTATATTTACAGAGATGGTAAGTTCTTTTTCACATTTAATGACTAATCTTAGAAAAAGTTTACATTGTTGTGGAAATAAAAAAGGTACCAATTGGCTACATAATTTTTTTTACATTCTCTAATATGAATAACTTAAGCTATAGCATAACTTCAAATTAAAAAGTAATTTTAGCATTAAAATTTCATTTTTTCACGATCCTTTAAATTAGGATAAAATATTATGTATGATTTAAGAAATTTTTGCAGATGAAAAGATTTTATGTGATTTATACGAAAAGAATAACTGATAATGAAAAGTAAATAATTTTGTTAAGTTTGGTTTAATAAGAAGAGAGAGAGAGAGAGAGAGAGAGAGAGAGAGAGAGAGAGAGAGAGAGAGAGAGAGAGAGAGAGAGAGAGAGAGAGAGAGAGAGAGAGAGAGAGAGAGAGAGAGAGAGAGAGAGAGAGAGAGAGAGAGAGAGAGAGAGAGAGAGAGATTACGTGAGATAAGAAAGAGACGAGATAAAAAAAAAAAAAAAAAGGGGAGAGATGTGATATATGGTGGGGTCACAGGTTAGTGAAAGCAGTATAGCATAGATATTAGCCTTAATATTCCATAAAATCTTGATATCACATCAAAATAGTCTGATACTGTTTGTAAACCAAAACATACGATATTCCAGTTGATGGATGAATATCGCATAGCATGAAGTGGACGCGATCTAAAGCACTGTCGAGTTCAGTCGGGGTTGAAATGTCAATCTCTTTGGTGACGTTGTGTAAGGCCCTTCCTTATGTAGCTCTCGTCTAATTAACGGTGCCAAAAACCTTTGTATATAAATATATGGTCTTTCCATTTAAGTTGAGCGCGCGTCTGCATTTGTTGTATTCATGATCACAGTAAAAAGTGTATGTCATCTTGTTAGAGGGACTTTCTTAATGACTATCATCACATAAGCATTATACGAATTGTCAGATAATCTAGAAACACCCCATTATTTATAGCAGCTGTATTTTCTTCCATATACCCATAATACATAATTCTATCGATATTACTGACAATGAAAAGTGTACTGGAAACAATGTTAAATCGATGTTGGGCCAACATCAGGACAACATTGATACCAGAATATTTTCAGACAATCTATTTTAACTACTTTCTTTAAGTTTTGTCTTTATTACCTTATTGCCGATTTCCACGGTTTTAGCCTTATTTGATTACAATCAGGGGTCATAATGAAGAGCATTATATGCAGATTCAAACGCTCAACGCACTCACGCATTTGAAGACCGCAATATTTGGGCTTCGAGTGCAACTAGGATTTATTCATATCATAGTATGAATTGGAGAATGAATCTATTATTCAAGAACGAGATCAAGTTCATTCAAGAAGGAAAGAAGAGTTCAACTAGTAAACAACATACGTTACCGGATCTGTGTATTCGTCTACCTTTTTGGGAAATTCAATATGATTTATGACCTTGATTTTTGGACTGTAGGCACGTGCGCTTGCTGTGGCATATCATAATGAGGGTGAACTGGCGTGGAATGAACTCTTGTCCGTCTTTGAGAAACTTGAACCGCGCGGGACGAGACTCACTCTCCCATTGGTCGACCTCATTGTTGATCCATTTAGGTTCGACGAGGTCGACATTGAAGACAAGTACGGTTCACTGTCCACGGCCGATAACTTTCTTGAGTTTCCAAGCCCAGACACAGTACTCTCAGTGACTTACTAGAGAAAGGCGATCACACTCGATAATCTTCTCGAGTCGACGCTCCCCTTAAAAGACCTTGTTGCAGAGGACCTTAACCCCATGAGGAAGAGAGTCGCCATTGCAAAGTGCCTCTTTCCCATGAGGAGATAGATCGCATTTCCCATTTTATCCGAAATAGTGTCGTATGGGATTCTCATTTTTCTTTTGATATAGCTAATAGTGTGAAATACAGTTTAAAAAAAATTAAACGAATTTACGGTACGAGCTAATAATTTTCTGAATTGTGTATAGTATTTTGTTTACTAAGATATATAGTACATTTCATTTTCGGTCCAATCAATTTTAGGATAAATTCGATGTTGGTAGCACCACCACTGGTGCTACCAGCTTATCCTCTGACACGTGTCCTTTGTGATAAGGAATAAAGTAATTTGGAATCTCCAAAATTAATTTGTTTAACCCCATCAAATAAACTTGATCGGGTCTCAAAACTTTTTCTTAAACAGTATTCGATACTTAAATAAATTTTAAATACCAGTTTATAATGTGTTGCTTAGCAGTAAAATTATTCTCTATTTTTTTTGTTAGTTATGTGATTTAATTTTTTATTTTAGCTTAACTATACGCTGTTTCAAGTTGAATGAAAGAAAGCAATTTGTTTTTTTTTTGTAGCAACTTAATTTTGCCTTTGTTTTGTTATTACCCTATTCATTTTTTCCCCTTCATTTAAAAGAGTTCGTTTTGCATCGTGGTCGAAACTTGATACTATTATATTTAATTTCCCTCTTTGTTTACGTATTCTCTTTCCAATCAAATGAAATTGAAGAGAAAAACAATCTTATAATTTTCAATGTAATGTCGTAGTTAACTAGACCACTTATAACTGTTAAAAGTATTTTATTTGTACAAGGTGCTCAACTAAAATATATGTATTAAACTTATGGTGAACTTTGAATTAAGTGTACAAAGCTTTTGGAGAGCTCAATCTATATATACCTTTAAAGGATTTTTCTGGAGATATATATTTTTATAATATTTTTTGTAATTTTTTTTTTGCAGGTAATTAAAATCCTTTTTTTGCGAAGAAATAGATACATTTTTATGAATGATTAGAGGCCTTATTGTCGCTACCCAAACTCAAAAACTTAATTAAGACGTTTATCACGTCCAAGATCATAAACAAACGATGAAGAAAAAAAAAGGATAGGGAGAGATTGATTCGATATAAATAAAAAATAATAATTTTTCATCATATCAAACTAGGATAGATTGAATCCCTGGTTTAGTGAACAATGATATATATGTCATCTAAACTGATACGCAAAAGTCCACAATTTTAGGAAATATTGTTAACATATATCGTTCCCTTAACAAGAGTGTTAGGAAGTAGCTTTTGATTTTGAAATTATATAAATCAATTATTTAACTGTTAAAGTAACGTTAGAAAAAGAAAAAAATAAATGGATACAACATATTTTAAGCGTTATGTACAAATTCCTATCTAGTCAATTTATTTTTAATGATATATATTATGATTAAAGGTTACATAATTATGGTTACAACTATGATTAAACTTAAAAATTAAAACAATTATGTTTAAGAAAAAGGCTAAAATTAAATCATGACAGCTAAAAAGTAAAATAAAAGAATAAAAGACTTGTTGTCAAGTGTCATAATCAGCTGACATAAGTGCATAAAGATGCATAAAGGAAAAGCTAAAACATAAATGAGAAGTTATTTTCTAGCCTATTTGTTATTTAATTTAATTTACATTTTAGAGACACCAATTGGGCTAATTTAAATGTGTTTTTGGCCGTTTTCAGAAGTCCTAAACCAAACATTTTTTTTTTGTTTCTGAAAATTCTTAGATCTTTCTGAAATGAACACCAAACAGGGGCTTAGGCCTTTGGTGACTTATACTGATAGGCTTGTGTATGGAATATAATTGGAAAAACTATTTATGAGTTATAGAGATGTTCATAGTGAATCTACTCATTAATGTTTCATTTTTCTCCCTTATTTGTGCCTTTGGTCGTACATTTTGGGCTCATTTTGGCATCTTTTTTATTTGCGTTTTCATTTTTGCAATACCAATATGTACTTCATAGATTTTCGAAAAGCACCCCAAACTTATGTTTTTGCAAAGGGTTATTTGTGCTCTCTAATTAATTCATCCTCATTTTCATTAATAAATCGTTTTAGCTCTTGCTTTGCGTTGAGCTCCTACCTTATTCCTCCTTCAATCCACTATGTCCATCTTTAGAAATGGGTGGGATATAGTTTTTCTTTCAATTAATGGTGGATAAGTAGGTTTCATAAACAAAGGCTTTATAGAAAAGGATGTATTGTTGCTCAATGGCTTAAATATAAAAAAGATGGCCTAAGTCATGTTCTTAACAATTCAAATTCACATTTACTTTCAACATTAATAGAGTAAATCATGTAATATACATAATTTCTATGTAACACCCTATTTTCTCATAAACATCATACAATTATCTTAATATTTTCTACTTATGCCCATCGTGAATGGTGGTGTCTATGAAATAATCATGCTTCTAACAAGATTAGCCAAGGTGTACTCCTATTATTCATGTATAGTTCATTTCTTTCAAAGTTCTCCTATATTAGGCATATATCATCATATATCCTTTCTTATGCATGCTTTTATTATTTCAATGTTTTATTCTAACAGACAGACTCTAAAATAACTAAAACAGGCTCTAGAAAAGAAAAAATTGGAACAAAACTACTTAACTAGAGAAGCTACAACTTCCCCCCAATACTCAAAAATTTCAATGTCCTCATTGAAATACGCCCTTAATAATAATAAAAAAAGGAATTAAAACATAG
Organism: Linaria vulgaris; assembly: GCA_948329865.1. Taxonomy (NCBI): domain Eukaryota; kingdom Viridiplantae; phylum Streptophyta; class Magnoliopsida; order Lamiales; family Plantaginaceae; genus Linaria; species Linaria vulgaris. Next base: position 114,508,124 of record OX415250.1, on the reverse strand, counting down.
GACTCCCCTGGAAAATCTTCCTTCTTGCGTAGCATCCTGTGCAGTGTTGTAAACTTCTCCGTTCAGTTTATCCAGCTTTTCCATCACGGTGTCTCACTGAAGTGCAATGTCATCCTGAACTTTCTTGATCTCCGTTCGGATGAATTCTTTTAAGTGCTCAGTTTGCTCTTTTAGTGCTTTCTTTACCACATCTTCCCGCATCGTTGGCTTCTTTTAATTATATCGTCAAGCTTATTCATGTTGTCATTCTCTTAGGGCTTCCTACAAACACAGTCAAAATTGATACAAATTAAATAATACAAAAAAAAAAACAAAAAAGGACTCACAAATAATAAATTTTTGGGTTGCCTCCCAAACTGCGCTTAGTTTTTATGTTGTCTATCCCGACGCTACTTAGTCTAAAGTGTATCAATTGCTCCATCATGGTTAAATGGATGCGCAATCTCTTCCTCCTTAACTATCTTCTTGATTGGTGGTTCTTTTGGGTAAATCCCTTTTCAACCTTAAATCTAACATGTTCATTGTTAACTTTTAAAGTGATCTTCCTTGTCATACATCAATCAAGGCATTAGCAGTTGCTAAGAATGATCTTCCAAGAATTAATGAAAACTTATACGTTTCACTCAAGTCAATAACCACAAAATCAGTTGGAAAAGTAAATTTACCAATCTTAACCATAACATTTTCTATTATCCCTCTAGGATAATTAACACTCTTATCAGCAAGTTGAATTGTTAAATCAGTTGCTCTTAGCATAGGCAATTTTAGACATTCATAGATAGTATATGGTATGAGCTTAATACTAGCACCTAAATGACATAGAGAATGTTCAAGCAAAGTATCAGTAATAGTTCAAGGTATAGTAAAACTCACAGGTCCTTCAGTTTTTCTGGTAGTTTTTCTAGTGCTGGAAGTGTAAAAACTCTTGGGACTCTGATCTCATCCATTATTCTCCTTAATATATTCGTGTTTCCTAGATATTTAACATACTCCGGTACTTGCATCACTGCTTCATTCAGTGTCATTGTTTCCGATATATTTTTGAAAACCATAGTAAATTGCTACACGTAATGAATTCTCAAAGGACATGGTATAAGTGGATAACCCTCCTTCATCATTGGCTATGAGACTTTACGTATACTGCCTTCTTCAGTCAAGACCATGTTCACTTGCTCCACGTATTAGCTTTAGTGTTACTCGGCAATGCTCCATTTGGTCGAGTGCTTAACTAAGTTGCAGTCAGGCTAAGTTGTTTCTTAATGTTTTTTAGTGAGTTGTCGGTGTTTTGATATCTCGCCTCTATTTTCTCCATTCTTTTGTCATATAGTTATACAACATTTCTTCAAGATTCGACTTTTTCTCGATTGGCTGAAATTCGGTTGGCTTCTGAACGCCCCCTTGTTGTTGTTGAGTTAGTTGACCTTCTAAAGAAAAATTAGAATGATTTCTCCATCCTGGGTTGTAAGTGCTCGAGTCAGGATTGTTTTGCCTCGAGTAGTTTTCAACATAGTTAACTTCTTCATGCATCACGATATTTACTCCTTTGCATTCATTGATCGGGTGACTTCCTCCACATTTGTTGCACACAATTAGTGGTGTATTTCCATTCATATGCTTCAATTTTGTGTTGATGGCGTCCAATTGAGCTGTAAATTGAGTTATAGTGTGAATCTCGTGAACCCCAATCGTTCTCTTACTAGGACCTCTATCAAGACTCTATTTTGATATATTTGACGCAATCGTTTCCAGTAAAGCAAACGCATCTTTATCCGTCTTTCGCATAAATCCCCCTCATGAACTAACGTCAAATGTATTCTTGCATCCAATGTTCATACCATAGTAGAATTGTGAAGTAGTACCTCATTAGTGAAGCTATGTTGTGGACATTGCTTCGTCATGCCTTTAAATCTTTCTCATGCTTCTGATAACGATTTAGTATCCAGTTGGCGAAAATTTACTATCTCACTCCTCATATTTGCATTCTTTGTCGGTGAGCAAAAGTGTTGTAAGAATAGTTGTGCCATCTACTCCCATGTTCTAATACTCTTATTTAGTAGCTCATTCAACCATCACTTAGCTATTCCATTCAGAGAAAATGGAAAAAGTTTCAGACCATCTCTTAGCTATTCCAACTGTTGTCAGACCATCGAAGCTAATGTATTGGACTTGAAAACCATTTGAGAGATTGAAAAAGATTCGAGAGCATGGAAAAAATGAGAGCAATTCCATGGGCAAAATATTTAGTAACAACTTTACCAATTATTTTTCATGGCAAGGCATGCAACATGTAATACATCATTATCGCATACACAAGAATTTGGATCGAGTTTTTAATGGATTTTATCAAATTTGTACTTTTGTTTACCTAGAGAGTGCTGAAACCTCATGATATCAACGTTTATTAGTTTTAGGGAGAATTACACAAACTATCCCTCAACTATGTAGTAATTACACAAACTACCCCTCCTGTTTGGAAAATTACACAAACTACCCTTATGGCCAATTTTTTGCATAATCTTTTTTACATTTTATTGAATGTAAATTCATGCTCTTCATTAATTTTACAAAGAAAATAAACATTTAATCAAAATTGTTGTATTAAACCTCATTTATCTCGTTTAAAAAGACAAAAAAAATTAAAAACAAATAATATCTTCAAAGAAAAAATAAAATATATGCGGATTTTAGTCTGTGCTATGAAATTGAAAGGTTGTCTTAATTATTTTAATTTTTTCGGCTATAAGGGTAGGTTGTGTAATTTCCCAAACAGGAGGGGTAGTTTGTGTAATTACCCCATAGTTGAGGAATAGTTTGTGTAATTCTCCCTTAGTTTTATAATGAATCATTACAAATATTATGCTTTAGTATCATTAGTTACTTCGGGAAATACAATAATACAATGAAACAATGATCAAAATTTAACTATGGTGGCCTTGAAATTGCATTTATAAACTATGATGCACCGACATTCTAGAATATTAACAACGTCCATGCTTGATACGTACTCGACAAGAAATTATTCATGCAACTGTTGTATTACTGATGTGGTGCAACCATTTTCAATACACAGTTGGAATAAAGCGATGAAAGTTGTTATTTCCTATATTTTAGGAAAATATAAATTTGGATTGTCGGTTGCACCACGTCAACAAAGCAACGGGTTGTATAAAATAATCTTTCAAATTGTATAACTCTGGATTGTTATTTAGTTTAGTTTGTATTTTATGTTTGACGTTATCGTCGATCCTTTAATTTAAGCGATCCTCTTATTTGACTTTGTCTTGAATTCTTGATTAACAAGTGGTGAGTTGCGAGAGTCATAATTTTGTTTAAATTTAAGTATGCCATGAATTTTTGATTGGATTTAGAGATATTAATTTATAAATTATATTGATACTTGATATATTTAATATAAATAAACATTTATTTTCTTAATATACTTGTTATTAAGTGTATTATGTATGAAAGCTGTAAACATCTCAGTATAGCACATGTCAAAAACATGTGTGTACTACTTAATAAATTAAACTAGTTATATATGCCGAAAAACTCGTGTATTAAACTAGTTATATATGCGGAAAAACTCGTGTATTATTGAATATATATATATATATATAAAATATAATATATAAATTTATTTTCTTAATATACTTGTTATTAAGTGTATTATGTATGAAAGCTGTAAACATCTCAGTATAGCACATGTCAAAAACATGTGTGTACTACTTAATAAATTAAACTAGTTATATATGCCGAAAAACTCGTGTATTAAACTAGTTATATATGCGGAAAAACTCGTGTATTATTGAATATATATATATATATATAAAATATAATATATAAATTTATTGCATGCAATCATATGTTACTAAATGCACAATTTCCTTAATAAATTAATCGAGAAAAACTCGTGTATTATTGAATATATATAAAATATAATATATAAATTTATTGCATGCAATCATATGTTACTAAAGTAAATGCACCATTTCCTTAATAAATTAATCGAAAAACAGCTTTTAAAATAATATATATAAAAAAGTTATTAGTTATTACCCAATAGAGGATATATGTCACCTGGCAAGTGACATGTCAATGCCAGGGCGTTTCTTTAGGAATCCTACGTAAGTTCCACAATACAATATTGTCCTAGACCTTAACGAAATCCCCTACGACGCGGTACATTTCCCTCACCTCTCACTAACCAATCACATACTTCATCTCGTCATTCAATCCAATAAAATAAAGCATCAAATCAAGATTCACTGCACCGTTGAGCACCCGATTCTTCACCCCGTTTATAAAGCATCTTCTTCTTCTTCCCGCACACGCACTCACATAGATTTCATCACTAGGGTTTCTCTTTCTAAATTCTCTTTCTATTACTTCGTGCACAATAAAGCTTAAATTCGAGCTCATAAATTCGATTTAATTTTGTAATTTAATTAATCGCTTTTATCAGTTCTTCTTTTTTATTTAATAAATAAAAAAGTTGTCTTTTTTAATTTTGGTTTGTGAAATTGGAATAAATCATGCCACCGAGAGTGATGAAGAGAGCGCCGGGGCCGGGAAACAAGAGGGCCGCGCGTGGAAAGGAGGCGGCGGCGGCGGCGGCGGAGGCTGAGAAATTGGAGGAGGTTGAGGTGAAGGAGGAAGTGAGGGTTGTGGAAGAAAAGCCCCCGGTTAACGAGGCGGGGGAGAAGGAAAGCGAGGCGGAAGAAGAAGAGGATGATGCCTCTGTGGAGAGTAAGGGACTTTTTTTCTTCATTTTTTTTGTGGCATTGATTCGATTGGTTTATGTTCGTGCGTAAAGATGTGTTTTTTGTGACTCAAGATTGGAAATTTGTGATTCTGCATGTGATTTTGAGGCATATATATATATATATATTCTGGTGGTGTTGAGGTTGTTCACTTTGATTGTGTTTATGAGAATTTGAATGCGGGTATATGTGCTTGTGTTTAGAATTTTGTGTCGGTTTAATTAATTTTGTCGCCTTGCTGTTAGAATGTAGTGGATTGGACTTGGTTTCTTTCTAAATGAGAAAGTGATCAAAGATTCTGGTTGTCTGCGGTTCTATTTCCGTTGTTTACGGATATGCTGTGATTGGTAAATTAAACGGTAAACGACACGTGGGGATTGACTTCTTAGTTGAGACTGTTGTTTGTTGCGATGCTAAAATGAGCATCTACCTTTTCTGTTTATTTAAGTTATTTGTGTTGGCGCGTGCCTTTTGTAACGGTATTTCCTTGGATGACATAGAAGATTTGGTAATTGAACATCATTTTGTCCTTTTTCGGTGTTTTTGTCGTTGTTGGATGTTCTTTCCAACGTCACTCATTTATGCATAAAAAGCTGTTTCCGTAACAGTGGCACTCTTTATGGTGATCTTTTTTGATTTTTTCTAAAACGAAGATTCCAGATAGAGCCTTTTCTGGCTGGACATACTTTTTTGTAGTGATTGTGTTCCTTTCCTTAAACGGCGAAAGAATTTGTAGTTAATTGCTTGTCCTCCGGACATTCCTCTTATGGCTAGGTAATGTTTTATTATGTTTGTTTTGGTTTGGTGCATAATTGGTAAGAGCACACGATGGACCACGATGCAAAAGTGTGTCGGGCTGAAGTTAACATTTTTTCAAATTTATAAGTGTTTACCTCCAATCACAGAGTTGGTAACTTTGAGCGGGTCAGACGGTAGTTGCGCAAGCATTTTTGAACAGCTTTTGGTTTCAGCCTTTTAACTTTGCTTTGTTTTTTCTCTCTCCGTGGCAGATGATGATGATGATACAAAAGAACCAATTGATGAGTATGAAAAAGATGAAAGGTTAGACTTGGATGGTAACGACACAGAATATGAACCTGAAGAGGACATTGGTGTAGATTATGATGACAGGGAAGCTGAGCAAGATCCTCTAGACGAAAGAGATGAGGAAGAACCTGAGGAGGCTGATGTTGGTGAAGACGAAGAGGACCCAGAAGAAATGGAAGGTGTTGTGGAAGAACTTGAACCCGAGGAAGATGATGAACGTACAGGGGAGGAGCATACTGAGGGTGTTGATGCTGCCGAAGAAGACGAACATCATGAAATGGTCAAAGAAAGACTCAAGAGGAAAGAGTTTGAAGTTTTTGTTGGAGGGTTGGACAAAGATGCTACCGAGAAGGATCTTAGAGAAGTGTTCAAGGAAGTTGGCGAAATTACCGAAGTTAGACTTCTGATGAATGCTCAGACTAAGAAGAACAAAGGTTTTGCATTCTTGCGCTTTGCGACTGTGGAGCAAGCAAAGCGAGCTTGTGTGCAGCTAAAGAACCCTGTGGTATTAGTTAGTTGTAGTTGACGTGTCCACTGTTTTTTATTTATATGCCGTATTGTTCGATTTTGACAATTTGAATTCCAGGTTTGTGGTAAGCAGTGTGGTGTTAGCCCAAGTCGGGATAGTGATACTCTATTTGTGGGTAACATATGCAGGACGTGGACTAAAGAAGCTGTAAGTAAATCAATTATGAATAATTATCATTATGCTTTGGTTTGAAGGTCGATAAATAGTTTCTTATTGCTATTAAAATGTGCTTCCAGTTGAAAGAGAAGTTGAAGCACTATGGTGTTGACAATATTGAGGATTTAACTTTGGTTGAGGACAGTAACAATGTGGGAATGAATCGTGGCTTTGCCTTCTTAGAGTTCTCCTCACGATCTGACGCCATGGACACTTTTAAACGCCTACAGAAGAATGATGTAACCTTTGGAGTGGACAGGCCGGCCAAGGTTTCCTTTGCAGATTCCTTTATCGACCCCGGTGATGAGATCATGGCGCAAGTACGTTTTTTGATAACTCTTTATATAAACTTAATTGCAATGTTCGTTTCTGTACTAGATATAAATACGTAGCTCCTATCCCTAAGACTAGGGGTCTTTTTCCAATGGTTAGACATACTTATCAATGGTGATTTTTGAGTTGGTTTATGATTGGTTTGGTTGTCAATATGTACTGTTGAGCTGCATCATGAAAAAGTGGGAGAGGTTCTCCTACTACTACTACTTTATAATCATGCTAGTTTTTGTATGCATGCCTTTCCTTTTGTAGCTTCAATTATTCCCACCTCGTGGGCATGAAAAATGGTTTGTCTTCTTTGAATTACTACGACTGTGTGTGTGTGTACATATAAATATATATATATATAAATATATATATATATATATATGTATATATCTATATATAAAATTATGCTTCACTGAATCAAACTTTATCTCAGGTAAAGACAGTCTTTTTGGATGGTATTTCTGCTTCCTGGAACGAGGATCATGTTAAGGAACTTCTCAAAACATATGGAGATATTGAGAAGGTTGAGCTTGCTCGTAATATGCCATCTGCCAAGAGAAAGGATTTTGGATTTGTTACATTTTATACTCATGATGCTGCAGTAACTTGTGCTAAGAGTATCAATAACCAGGAATTAGGCGAAAGAGATAACAAGGTATTTTCCAGCCTATTATATCTCTCTGTAATTATTTTGTGTTGGGCAGAGGTAAATATTTAATATTTTTTCAGGCTAAAGTTAGGGCCAGGTTATCTAGACCACTTCAGAGAGACAAAGGAAAGCATATCGCTCGTCGAGACAGTCGGCCTGGGCGTGGATCAAGTAGAGGCGGGAGGAGTGCATGGAGCCGTCCTATATCCCGCGGTGCTCCTCGCGGTCCTAAAGGAATTGGACCACGTCATCCACCTTCAATGGATCGTAGCTTGAGAAGGCCAGTCAGTATCCGAGAAAGAAGGCCATTTACGGCTGCTCCGCCGAGGAACAGACCCGTTGCTCCCTTGCCAAGGGCCTATGATAGGAGACCACCTGGTATGATTCAGTTTCTTTTATATTAAATCTGCGTCTGGTGTTTGGAGTGTATTCTGATTTTTTCTCCTGCAGTCCCTGCATATCCAAGAAATACTTCAAAGATGGATTACGATCATCGGGAGGAGCTTTACCCTAGGAGCAGAGATGCTGCAGGCATTAGTTCTAGAGTGATGTCAATCAGGCATCCATCATACAGAGATGATTATGCTCCTCGTGAGTCTGGTTATACTAATTTTCCCAGAGGGGGGGCATCACGATCTTCGGCAAGAAGGGGTTATGCTGATGATGGTTATGGCCAAAGGTACGAGAGGCCACCCCCAACATACCAGGAGAGCCGCGGACGTGAATATGATTCTCTGTCTGGGTCCAAGCGCCCTTATGCTGCCATGGTAAAATGTCTTGTTGTATTCTAGTAATTCTGATGCTATCATATGAAATCTGCTATATGTTGAAATATGACATCTACTGTATATTTAAGGACGACATTCCTCCACGCTATCCCGAAGCGGTACACCACTCTCGAGCTCGTTTAGATTATGATCTTCGAGGGAATACTTCTCGCTATGCTGACTCGTATGATGATAGGTTTGTTGTCGTTAAATGTTTGCATTTTTGTTAATAGTTAGATTTCCTTGCTGAATGCTTAAGCTTGAGTCTCTCTTTTACTATGAATGCTAGACTTGGGAGATCAAACCTAGGATATGGAGGGAGCGGGGGCCGAAGCTCTATGCCGAGTCAAGACTCTCCTGCACTTTACGGTGGTCGCCGAGATATGGGATATAGTGGAGGTATTTGTAGGGCCATATTCTATGAATTCTCAGAACTGTGGCAAATTAGCTAGTGCTTGACGCTTCTTGGATTTTCTTTTTGTAGGAGGCTCTTATGCTAATGATGTTCGTGGGTATCCGCCAAGCTTCGGCAGTGACTACATGTCACGTGCTGGTGATGTATGCTTGGATCTGTAACTTATATGAGACGCTGCTCACTTACATTTGATGCACTTAACTTTTTCTTGCCAATGAAATTTTGTAGGTTGGTGGTAGCACTTACTCACAGCTCTATCCTAGACGAGGTCTAGGTGGTAATAGTTATACGGGCGGCAGTAGTTCCGGGTCATACTACTGAGGTACGTCCCCCCCCCCCCCCCCCCCCACAACAACCAACCCATCAATTGAATGCACACCCACCCACCATATATTTTTTTTTTTTTTGCTTGCTGTCTTTGTACTTGTGCTTGTTCATATAGTGGGTGACCAAACTGTATATTCTCCTTCTACGGATGATCATCACCCAAAGTAATGGCTCTGTATCCTCCTGCCAAGTGGTCTGATAAAAGGACTTGGAGCATCATGATTATTCTTAACTTTGTCTATGGCAGAGTGGAATTGGGAAAAAGGCTGCTGCAGGATGTGGATTATCTGAAGTTCGCAGTTTAGAGCTGACGTGGCCTCCTGAATATGCAGTTTAGCGCTCACATGTCCTGCCGAAGCCTAGTTGGGACGCCTAAAGTTTTCATGGATTGAGAGAAACCCGAGTTAGTACAATTATAGGAGATGTATTTGCCAGAATATTTAAAGATCTTTGGTTGGATGTTTTTATCGTCCCGTTTATACTCTGCTTTAAGACCCTGGATGTTTTGGAGTACATGGAGATTTCTCCAGTATGAGATATTTTATAATTATTACATTTTTGTGCCATCTCCTTTAAATTGCAAGAGAAAGAAGTGGAATATGTAAGCTTATTGTTCACAAGGGGAACAACATGGAAAGAGTTGATAGCTTACATTAAAGAAACATCCACTGTCTCTTGGACGTGCAAGATCTGTGCGTGTGTGTAAGCAGTTCAAGACGATTTTCTTCTTTTTCGTTTCTTATTATGGAATGCAAGTGGTTATAAATCGGAAACATTCGAACACACCCGTTAAAGTTCTTAGTACCTTCAAAGTTTTCTGGTGTCCTTTCTCATGATTATGGAATAATGGAACTGTATACGTTAACAATATTCAGAAATGAGACGAGCAATAATGGATCACATCCTTCAACATACTCGATAATGAGACTTGAGCAGGCCTTGTGTTTGTTATTAAATGAGATAGCACTTGGATATTGTAAACTTAATTCACTGGGATGCACCTTACCTGTGGCATCATACTTAGAGGACAAGTTGCACTTTTAAGTGAACTTTAAGGCCAACAAGCATGACGGTTGTGAGACATGTTGGTCCAATTTTGGAAGAATAATGGCAAAATGCCTGTTTGTCATGAATGGCAATGTAGGCGAGCTTGTGCAAGTTATGAGTCTCGGTCACGTTGACATGCTTAGATAGATTACATATAGGTTAGGAAATCTCGTAGTCCTTTTGTAGTCAAAGTGGATTTGATCAGTTGGGATTTCGGTTTCCAATGATCTGATTAATGATTTTTTGGTGCTTTTGCCTGGTATCTCAACTAATGGTTACAAGTAATGGTCAACTACTTTTACCTCAATTTAAGCAAAACTATGGGCACCTTTCTCTGAGTGTAATCGTCTCGTAGCGATGGTCATGCATAAACTTGGATTCTTGTCACTTGTGGATTCCATTTAAACTTAGTTCTTGTAAATATGGAGCTTTATGGCAAAATGCCTGTTTGTCCATTTTGGAAGAATGATAGCAAAAATGCCTGTTTGTCATGAATGGCAATGTAGGTGAGCTTGTGCAAGTTATGAGTCTTGGTCACGTTGACATGCTTAGATAGATTACATAATAGGTTAGGAAATCTCGTAGTCCTTGTGTAGTCAAAGTGGATTTGATCAGTTGGGATTTCGGTTTCCAATGATCTGATTAATGGGTTTTTGGTGCTTTTGCCTGGTATCTCAACTAATGGTCACAAGTAATGGTCAACTACTTTTACCTCAATTTAAGTAAAACTATGGGCACCTTTCTCTGAGTGTAATCGTCTCGTAGCGATGGTCATGCATAAACTTGGATTCTTGTCACGTGTGGATTCCATTTAAACTTGGTTCTTGTAAACATGGAGCTTTATGGTAGTAAGCAGTTGCTCAAGCTCTCGTGGCCCTGTTTCTACTTGTTTCTGATGATATTTGACTTGGGCCAACAGATACTTGGACACAATTGGCGGTTCATGTCTGGTTATGTTATTAGTTGCCTAATATCTATTCAATCCTGACACCTAACCCTGCAAGAAATTTGATCTGGGGATATGGTTTCAGTCGTTGGTCCTGCAAGAAATTGAATGCATGTTTATTGTTTGCATGATTTCTCAATGTGTTGTCTGCTGGTCAGGGTAGTAGAACATAAGTTTTATCCTGGTATAGTTCAGTTTGCTGATATAATTTTTCTTATTTGTCAAATGGCTCCCTTCAGTTTGACTTTTGGTTGATTGATTGAAACAAGTCACAGAACCTGTAACGCCTAAATGTAAGCGTTTTTTAAATTAGAGAAGATTGTGGAATGCATTGTTTCAGAAGTTTTGATTTTGTTTAAGCAAAGATCTTAGTTAGAACATAAGGACTTTTATTATTAACAAGTTTTCCAGCCACCTTTGTGGAGAGAAGTCTGACGGCTGCAGCAGGAGTCAGCCCTGGTTAAGAGCAAAAGCTTCATCTACCGATATATAGGTAATGTTTTCCTTAGTGCTTACCAGGCTTATGACATATTGTAGTAGGGGAACATTGGAAACCATGAAGTAGATTACTGGGTAGTATATTATTTCTTTGGCGTGGAATGGATCTTCCGGGGCATTTAGTTAGCTGTGTTGTATAACGTCGCGATGTTATCGAGGATTACAAATATATTCTTTGCTTTGTTTTACTTTTTACATATTTGTATTCCAGTAGACAGGTGTGGGTTATGCGGAGGTTCTCAATTGGCAATTTTCGACAATGTCAGGGATGTGCATTCCTGTTGACGATACCGTTACTACTGTGCGGTGCAGGACTAAACATAAGCTGCTGTAGCAGTCGTTGTGTATAAACTTCTGTAATGGCGTAGTGTATGAATCAACAGGTGTTATTCCATTATAGTTGACGTTTGATTGGGATTGAGGAGTTAATTACAATTTACAGCTTGACTGCTGTTAAGTTTTGTTTGTCACGATTAAAGGAACCTTGTAGAGTATTCATGTTATAATGGAAGCATTGCAATTTATTGGTTGTTGTATCGTGACTTGTAATTGTATTACAGTGCAAATAATTGTAGAAACGCATGTCTTATGCAAATTATTTTCTCAAGGTGTTATATATTTTTTGAGTGGTTGGGTTGGGTTGGGTTAACACTTAATAGGTCTATTATTCTTATTATTTACCGAACAATTTTTCCTTAATCCCTACTTTTTTGTATCACAAATTCTGTTTCTTAAATTTGTTTGTACAGCTGATCTTACGTTCATGAAAGAACGCAGACTAACAAGATTTGCACACAACTTTATTCGCGGGTTTCTACGTTCTAAAATTGAATTGGCCTCTATTAAAGACAAGGTTGTAAACTCTCTTAAAAATGCAGGATTATAATTTGTTCTGAATAAATTGTTTTAGTTCGTAAGTTGTGGGAATTTGAGGATAGGGACAGCATTATATATTCATCTCATATTACTTATCTACTCTGGAAAAATGAAAGATGACTGCAAGTCGGCTTGAAATCACAACAGCTGTATAATTCGTAAGAACCAAAAGCCACAGTGGTCTGAAATAAGCTGTCCTACCGCCATCTTTCGGCGAGAATCACACTGATCAAACTCCAAAGTTGGTGAACTTTGTAGTCTATTTTGTCTTTCGCGGCAAGCCCCCAGCTAGAGATATAAAATCGTTCTTTCAGCATCAACCGGAGTTATACATTATCTCATGACACTATGCAGTTTGATACATATATATTTTTTGGTTTAGTGTTCAATAATAGTCTGAAAATACTCACATTTTTAAGCATCAGAAGAAATGTGAAACGTGGAATTCAGAGCTGGGTAACTGTGGCATAGCCCATCATGACTTCTATAGGCTTCTGACTTCCTAAATACATCAACATACAAATATTACATTGATATAGCTGAACGCTCAAAATCACTATAGTTAGGTGAGATTCCAGTGAATATGAGACATCATTAACAGGATATTCACATGGAGGTTCCGAAACATCCATCACAGAACCTCTCCGAAGAGTGACGAGGATGCGCATGTATGCAGAGACTCTCCCCAGAATGAAGTACAGTTTTCAAATGAATGGAAGACAAAATCCAAGTCAGATTATCAGTTACCAAGCAAAGAGAGTACGAAAGCGCCTGAGCACAACTGAAATTGTAAAGCATAAAACCAAGCACAACAAAAGCCAAAAACACAAGCAATTAATTGAGACTTAGAATAGGGATATAGAATATAGTCATCCCTGTTGTTTCCTGGGCCAGTTCTATCCTTTGAAACAGATGTAGAAGGTCTCTACAGGAATCAACTTTAAAAAATACGATTGACAGGTTGACGAACACGGATCTGAATATATTCATGTATGAGCACATAAACAACCTTCCCTGTTCAATGCCTCCATACATGTTATAAGTTACAGCTTTCGCTAGATCTGGAACTACACGAAGTAATTGTCATTTATCCAAAACACATTTAACTGAGAAACTTTAAGTTCATAAACAGAAGTTCCATAAATTCAACAATCAAAAGCTCAGGTTTACATATAGTAACAATTAACACAGCTTTCCGACATACTTCAATAACAACGCAAGGTCAGGCTACATTGACTTACGTTTAAACTAACACTATTCAACTTCCAAGAGCCTAAGCTCACCTCCAACCAAGCAGAGGCATAAAAAAAAAATCTAACTTCCACACTACATACAAAAGATCCTACGAATAGATTCCTCGACCAACAAAAAATAAAAGCTGATCTTTACCCGTAATCAACAACACTCTAATATACCATTACGAAGGCACTACTAAGGCGAAGTAGACATTCTCTTCATTTTCTTACTACTTCTTTCGGAAATTGCACTGGCAAGAGCTTCCACAATCCTTTGCTGCGACTCCAATATCATTTCCGTCCTCTTCAATTCCATTTCCATCCGCATCTCCTCCGCCTGCCTCGCCATATCCATCTTCACCTTCTCAATTCTCATAAACCCTTCGCCTACCGTCCGTATAGCGGCCACCACCTCCCCCAAACCATCCCCGTCCCCACTCCTTTTCTTCGACTCCTCGATCGCTTTCTTACCTGTCTCAAACTTCCCCATCAATCCACCTTTCAAACCCACCCTACTAGGACCAGCACCATAACCACTACCAAAAGAACCAGCACCAAACCTAGGGTTGTTCGCGTTGTTGTTAGTGTTACTACCATACTGAGCAACACCAATCTCGTCGAATTTACTATAAACTCGAGCCGGGGGCGCCCGTCCAGGGATCTTAATCCGAAAAGCCGTGGCAGCCCCGTTCTCCATAGCTCCCTGATTTCCAAAATTGCCACCAAAATTACGATTATACAACTCGCTAACGCGTTTAACCCCGTTGCTCCGATCCTCCTCAACCTCCTCATCCTCTGAGGACGAGGGAGGCGTGGGATTACCATTCGGTCCCTTCTCCATCGAATGCATGATCTGGAAATGCGCCCACGTGGACGAGAACCTCCGCACTCCGCCGTGAGCGGCGGCGCGCTGGATCTCGGCGCGGTACCGCTTCCTCAGCTTCTCCATCTTGTGGCGGCACTGCACGGCGGTCTTCGCCGGATTGACAGGGCATCGGGATGCCACGTCATCCGCCACCTCCTGCCAGTGGTTCGCGCGGAGATTGCCGCGGCGGAGAGAGTACCACTTGTCGCGGTACGCGTGGATCAAGGCGACCGTTTCGTCCGGCGACCAGCAGGGAGGAGGAAGGCGGCGGGAGGTGGAAGGTGCGGCGAGGGCGGCGATAGAGGGGAGAGCGAGCGTGGCGGTGGGGATCTCGTCGTGAGGGGAGGGAGAAGAAGGTGGTGATGATGACGTCACGATTGTGGCCATGGCGGTGAAATTAGGGTTAGAAAATAGATCTGACGGCGATGATTAATGGTGGTGGTGGTGGTGTGCATAATGGAATTTGAGTGGTGGGGGTAGTTAAAAGGGGGGGGGGGGGGGCGGCAGAGGGGATGAGAGGCCACCGCTTAGGGGGATGGGGTGGGGGAGGCTAACGTGCGCTTTGGGAGGTGGGAGGTGTTAACGTGCGCAAAACAAGGGGCGCATTTTAATTTTAATTTTAATTTTAAATGTTTTTTTTTGGTGAATTTTTTTGAATGCGCCGCCATGCCGCGTGCGGTGGCGGGCTAATGTGACGTGAGTGGGGGCGCGGCCTTAATATTGTGCGGTGGGAAACGGTGTTGCGTAATTGTATACTACTTTTCCTCCATTTGTTTTTCTTGATTATTTTAGCGTAATGACACAATTCTTACATTTTGTATAAAGTATGCATATTTGATATTACCCACCAGAGAATATAAACGAACGAACAAACTTTGTGATGGACTGATGGTAGTACATTATCACTTGAAGAGATCACTATTATTGAAGAGATCACTATTATTTTGTGTTAATAAACCTATAGCCTATTTATGTTGAAAATTAAAATCCAAAAAAATTATTAGGTGCACATGATGGGCATTGGATATTTATAACAACAATAAATGGAGGGGGCGTGGTTATGAAGTGGCTATTTCTAGTAATTTACAAATTTGTTTAATTTCAATTCTTCGTTGACTGTTATATAATAATTTTTCACTTTGGACGCAAGGGTTTTAATCTATGTTCTTTTAACTCGTGGTGTAATTTGCTTTTTTAATATTAACATGAAAGCTATGTAGATTCAGCTTCGAGATAGGTGTTTGAGTACGTTTCCCGATACGATCGAATGTTACCAATGTGGGACATCCAATCAGATAATTTTGCGTGTTCAAGTGTACTCTTGTTCCAATTATGGATTTTCGGGTTGGGGCATGAGCAGGAGCGGAGGAAGACGGGGGGTGTAAGGGGTGCCCCTGCGCCCCCTCACTTTTTTTTTTTAATATTAAATATATTTTTATATTATATATTATGCGTCTATGTATATATATATATATATTTATATACATATGAATAGTTAGATTTAACTTTATACTGTTAATTATATTTCTATATTTATTTTGTAATTAATTTCTTGTGTTTTATTTAATTTAATACTTAATTCAATCGTAATTAATTAGACTTTACTAATTTACTTTACATATTTTAGTTTTATTTGCTCTCTTGTTTTACATGTAATAAACAAATTAAATATAATCATTATAATGAAATTTGAAATGTATATATATATATATATATATATATGTATTTAACATTTTATACATGAGAACTTTTGTCAATTATTTGCAGTTGGCTTTTTTTTTTTTTTAAGATTTCTCTTTTGTTTTGTAATTATTGTGTATATTTGTATTGACTTGAAAGTAATTATGTATGTATTCACGATCAAAATTATATATAGTTGAACAAAACTTGTTTGAATAAATTATAGCATTTATACGTGTAATTATGAAGAAAAAATGTCCATTAAAATCTCGCCCTCTTTAAACTAAATTTCTAGCTCCGTCGCTGAACATGAGTATAGAAAATGATATCATTAGAATAAAAAAAAATAAGGATCGCGGTCAATAGGTCAACTCTACTCCACGCTTCTATGTTTCACACAAGAAATATATCACTTTGAATAGTTGTTTCACAAAAACTGCTAACCAACAAAGTAAAACACATAAGCAAACACACACATAATTGTAATTCGCTTTCACCCATTGCTTTCAAACCCTAGCCACGCCCTTCCAGTTGCAGCCTGCCAAAACATATTGATGGGGGTATTTTAGGACTGGGCCAGCATTAGAGTTGGGCCGACCCATTAACGTATCGAATCAGGCCCATTCGATATCTTCAGCGCATCGAATAGGTATGATTCGATGCGCGCATCGAATTGATATAATTCAATGCGTATTTTACGCTGTCCTCGGGCCCTACAGTGCGAGCTGCTATATATAGGGTGATTTTGAGCATTCAGAGTCGAATCGAACCTGAGTCCTAACCTGACCACATCGAATCCAGCCATTCGATACGTTCCTCTATTCGATACGTCCATCGATTCGACACGAAACAAGATTCGATACGTTCCAGCGTACTGTGAAGATTATATAGCATTGACTCGGCATCGAACCGCCACTATTCGAGGTGCGTATCGAACAACCGCTATTCGATGCGCTGCATATTTAGTGTTATTCTTGTATTTAAATCAGTGTAAGATCTGTAATAGATAGTAGGTGTTTCGGACAAAGTTAGTCCGGTTATTTCAAGTGGATTAACATTATTTTGGTTATTTATATTCCCATTGTATTGTATTACTGTGTTCTATTACCATGACGAAATAAGACCAAAATATTGACGCCGTCTGTGGGAACACCGTAAACACTGTTTTTTAGATAGAGTAGCTAGGATGACACATAAAAGACACTTGAATGTGGTTAAGAAACAGCAAACAGAGAAAAAGTTCAGAACAAAGTCAGATCCGAGGCAAGATAGGATTGAGCCTAAAAAACAGGGGCAAGATAAAATAGAAAGTCAGTTGCTGAAGCAATGGCAAGAATGCAAGATGGAACCTTTGGGAGGATTCAAAATCGTACAGCTTTTCAAAGAAAGTTCTGAAAAAGTAATCAAGATTGGAGCAGAAATGGACTGGATGATAGAAGCAGCTTTGGTAGATTGTCTTCGACGTAATTCATATATATTTGCGTGGTCTGATTCAGACCTTCAAGGGATAGACTCGAGAATCATTGTACATCATCTGAATGTAGATAAGAGTGCGAAGCCGATACGGCAGAAGAAGCGGAATTTCAGCAAAGAAAAGAATGAAGCAACCGAAAGAGAGGTGCAGGAACTCTTAGCAGCTCGACATATTTACGCTATAAGATTCTCAGAATGGTTGAGCAATATTGTGTTGGTCTTAAAGAAGGAAGCTACATGGAGAATGTGTGTGGATTATACTAACTTAAATAAGCATTGCCCGAGAGATCCATTTCCTTTGCCGCGGATAGATCTACTAGTAGATTCTACAGCAGGATGTGCATTACTGAGTATGATGGATGCAAAGAGTGGTTTTCATCAAATCTTCATGGCAGTGCAAGATCAGAGTAAAACGGCATTTGTAACTGATACCGGAGTGTACTGCTATAGGGTGATGCCTTTCGGATTAAAGAATGCGGGAGCAACATTTCAGAGGTTGGTGGCTAAAATGTTTTACCATCAAATTGGGAAGTCAATGGAAGTATATATTGACGATATGCTTGTAAAGAGTCTTAAAGCTGATGAACATGTGCGACATCTGGATGAGGCATTCACCATAATGAGGACATATGGAATGAAACTAAACCCTAAAAAATGCACTTTTGGAGTGACAGCTGGAAAGTTTCTAGGATATGTGGTAAATGAGAGAGGAATCGAGGCTAATCCGGATAAAATAAAAGCAGTACTGGATTTGCCTTCGCCTAGGACGGTGAGAGACGTACAATGCTTGGTGGGCCGCCTGACGGCCTTGGGAAGATTTATATCAACATCTGCCGAAAAGAACCTCCCTTTTTTCAAAGTGATGAAACGGAACAAAAATTTTATCTGGACTCCGGAATGTGAAGAGGCTTTTAGGCAAATGAAGAAATATCTGGTAAGCCCGCCGTTGTTAGCAAAACCAGAGGAGAATGAAATGTTGTATCTCTATCTGGCAGTATCTGCAAATGCAATCAGTACAGTACTACTTAAACAGAGAGGAGCTCAGCAACTACCAATACATTATGTGAGCAGAGTACTGCAGGGGGCGGAGAAAAATTATTTGGAGATAGAACTGTTTGCATTGGCGATTGTTGTTACAGCCCGAAAGTTGAAACCGTATTTTCAAACTCATCTGATTACTGTGGTGACTGACAAACCATTGAAGCAAGTATTGGCGAAACCAGAAACCTTTGGTAGACTGGTGAAATGGGCGATTGAACTCAGTGAGTTTGGGTTGGAATTTAAGCCGCGAGTCGCGGTCAAAGCGCAAGCCCTAGCAGATTTCATGGCCGAAACCCTGGGGAACAGTGTAGTGGAGACTGCATGTTGTATATTTTCTATATCAAACCAAGAAGGAACCAGTAGAGCAACGACGACATGGATATTGCATACTGATGGATCTGCCACAACTCACGGGGGGGGGGGGGGGGGGGGAATTGGAATACATTTTCTGTCCCCAGAACGGAGGGAATTTGAATTTGCCATCAGCTTGAATTACATGGTGACAAATAACGAAGCTGAATATGAAGCAATAATTGCAGGGATTAAAATGGCATTAGGACTCAACATCGAACATCTAGATGTGTTCACCGATTCGCTTTTGGTGGCAAATCATTTCTCCGGAAAATATGAAACACGTGAGGAAACTATGAAGCTATATGCCGCAAAAGTTAAAGAGTTGGCAAGGAGGTTCAAATTCTTTGATATAACTCAAATCCCCAGGGACGACAATACCAAAGCAGATGCACTTTCTAAATTTGCAAGTTCTTCAGAAATTTTGGCAGAAAAAAGAGTCACACTTATGGTTGCTGACAAACCTTCAATTGGGAAATCAAAATATATCACAACAGAAGTCAGAGTGGAGTTTATATTGACAATACAAGAGGACCCGTCTTGGAAGGATGAAATTATGATTTATCTTCAACATGGCATTTTACCAGCGGATCCGAATGCTCAACGCAGGATGCGTTACAAGGCTTACAGGTTCACTATCAGTAATGGAGAACTGTATAAAAGGTCTTTCGAAGGACCGTTGTTAAGGTGTTTGACCCCTACGCAAGCTGAATATGTCATGGAAGAGATCCACGCAGGTAGCTGCGGAAATCATTCCGGGGGGCCGAGCATTAGCTCAACGAATATTATGTCAAGGATATTACTGGCCAACTCTACGTAAAGATGCAACAACTTATTCGAGAAAATGTGACAGTTGCCAATACCATGCTCGCCTTATTCACAGACCGGCACGTCAACTGCAACCAATCGACGTGGCATGTCCTTTTGATCAATGGGGAATTGATATAGTTGGTCCGTTTCCACCGGGCAAAGATCAAAAACGATATCTAATAGCGGCAGTGGAGTATTATACAAAATGGGTCGAGGCGGAACCTATAACGTCAATCACGGAGAATAATATGATCGAGTTCATCTGGAAATACATTATATGCAGATTCGGTATACCGAGGTCCATTGTGTGTGATAATGGAACGCAATTTACTGGGAAGCACATTAAATCGTGGTTTGGGGAATTAAAGATATCACACAATCTCACGTCGGTATATCACCCACAATCCAATGGCCAAATAGAATCCACTAACAAAACATTGAAGGATTATCTTGAAAGGAGAGTCAGAGCCACAGGAAAAACATGGCCAGCAGAGCTTCAAGGAATATTATGGGCATATAGGACGACCCCGAGAACATCGACAGGGGAAACCCCTTTCGTTCTTGTCTATGGCACTGAAGCAGTCTTGCCTGCGGAAATAGGTATGCCAACGCGCAGAATTACTGATTATGATCCGGAACAATCAGCCAGGTTGCGACAGATGGATCTGGATATGATAGGATCCACAAGAGACGATGCTTATCAGCGTACTGTTGCATATAAAGCTGCAATGGCCAAAAGCTATGATAAGAGAGTCCAATTCAGAAGTTTTGAAGTAGGAGACTTGGTTCTTAGAAGCCTTGCAGCCAAACAGCATATCGGGAAGCTTGAACCAAAATGGGAAGGGCCTTTTAGAGTCACACGAGCAAGTTCACGAGGATATTATTATTTGGATACTCTAAGAGGAGTTCAACAGAAACGCCCGTGGAATGTGCAACATCTCAGGCGTTATTATGCATAAATAGAAGAATTTTCATTAAATATATGTTTCTTACACACACATTTTTGTTGATTCTGTTTAGAAATTATTATTAACTGAAAATCTTTATTTGTTAAATGATGCAGAGAAGAACATGACGGAGGGGTAAGAAGGCCCAAAGTGGTCCACCCCCGCATGCCAGAAAGAATATGACGGAAGGGTAAGAAGGCCCAAAGTGGTCCACCCACGCATGTCAGAAAGAAGAACATGACGGAGGGGTAAGAAGGCCCAAAGTGGTCCACCCCCGCATGCCAGAAAGAAGAACATGACGGAGGGGTAAGAAGGCCCAAAGTGGTCCACCCACGCATGTCAAAAAGAAAAACATGACGGAGGGATAAGAAGGCCCAAAGTGGTTCACCCCCGCATGCCAGAAAGAAGAACATGACGGAGGGGTAAGAAGGCCCAAAGTGGTCCACCCACGCATGTCAAAAAAGAAAATATCATGGAGGAGTAAGAAGGCATAAAATGAGTCACCTCGCATGCCGAAAGGAAGAACATGACGAAGGGATAATAAGGCCCGATGCAATTCAGAACCTATGCAGGAATAACCCAGTTGACATGTCAATTAGGTAAAACAATATTACCCTAACAAAAACAGTCACAACTCAAAATGCTCATAATCTTACTGCAAACGAAAGTAGGATATTAATTTGGCAAAATCACAACAACAAGCATATTGATGAAATATCGAGTATGGAATACGTTATAAATACCATTTAACGAATGAATGCGTACCAAAAAGCAGATAATGTCAAACGGTTGAGTCATTTTCATTGAAAAAGAAACCATTTACGAATTACAAGGTTTTGTACAAAATATGAATTTAATAACCACAAAATAGTGTAGCCAAACTATCGCTACTCTTCCGATGAATGGGGGGACTCCTCACGAAGAACCAATCCCATTGAACGTGCAAAATTGGCACAATTGCCCTGAATCTGATCTTCTATCAGGATTCATTCCTCAGTTTGTGCCCAATTGTCAGGCAAGACGATTTTGGCTCTATCAGCAGGATCTTCGAGTTGATACCTACTGGGAGAAATTGTATACTGTGCATTAATTGGTAACCCTGGATCACCCCTTTTATTATCCAGCACAGGGGCCAAGTCACTCTGAGCAGAACATTTTCGACCTGGTAAGACTGTTGAAGGACCTGAGGCCTTAGACACACTGGTCCCCTTCTTTCTTTTAGCCGGAATTGTAGGGTCCTGAGGCCTTAAACCAGTTGCTTTCAGAGGACTTCTAAGAAGAATTGTAGATCTGGAAATTCTCGGTGGCAATTCTGGCTCTGTATCGCTCAAACCAAAAACATCATGAAGAACCCTATTAACATTTTCCAAATCGCCCGAAATAGTGCTGGGAGAAATCTTTTCTTTACCCTTAGAAGCGCGAGGTGATTTGGATTTTAAGGGGCTTGAATGGGATTTCTTTGGTTTTTTATGGTCACGCCACACGGTATAGAATGGATCACCGGAACGAGGTGTGTGTAACTCATCATCGTCATCATCATTATTAGCCTCGGGTGTTTCCATTTTTGCGTTACGCCTTACATCAAGCATGTCATTGCGGAAACCTTCCCCAAGATATCCAAGATGTCTAATCTGGCCAACGCATACGTCCATTCCATACTGCATGTCAGTAGCACCGCGTAATAATTCCAGAAATTTATATGCATTACTCTGCATAAATTCTTTAGCAGTAGCACATCTATATTCTTTAGATTCCAAATACTGAATTCGACGACGCAAGTTGGAAATGACATTTTCAGCATCAGTATTTGAAGCCGCGAGAGAGCGATTCACGCGTTTTAGGGATTCATTATCCTTTTTCAACGCATCAATTTCAGCACGCAAAGCTTTTGCGTCCTCTTCGATTTTCTTGGCCTTCACTTCGGCGTCATGCTTATCGCGGGTGGCCTTAGATGCTTTCGATTCTGATTCCCTAGCGCGTTTCAGGGCATTTTGGCGACTGTGTTTTCCACTATTAATAGCAGTACGTAAATTGTCGACAACATCGTTGTGTTGATTTTGCACTGCAGCTAGCCCGCTATAGTCTCTGCATAGCCGATAAACGGCTAAGGTGACAGCAGCAAAGAAAAGGCGCCCGAAGCGAGCCAAACCTTGGTACCCCAACCGGTTAATTGTGGTTTGACGATCTAACTGCGGCCACAAACCTCGCATAATCTCTCCAGATTGCTCCTCTCTTAGTCGATATCCGCCCAATGTGGCACTCAATGATTCTGAGTTTTCATCATTGAGAAAATCGTAATTACTAAGGCTTCCAAGCGGAGCAGGTCTTGGATTCCCTGAAGGTCGAGGCCTCTTGGGTGGAGGTATGCTTTGAGCTTCGCGAGCGGATATATTCTCCTCTGATTTTTGTTTAGCGGCTTCATACCATGTCTCATCGGTTGAGCGGGAAGAACTCGCTGTTTCTACATTACGTCTTTCCCTGAAATTGGGATGAGCTGCATTAAACTTCGCCAAATTGCCAGCGATTTTTTCGTCTTCTGCATCAATATCCTCCATTATCTGAATTTGGCGGTTGGTGCCAACTTTAATGCGTCCACCGATATCGGTCGGAGTCATCACCAATCTCCTTGTAGCGAAATTTTCGTGACATTCAAAATCACTCACTAATGGCACCCGAGTGCCTGCACTAATACCTCCAAGCCTTATGGTAGAAGGATTTGGTGAAGGTCGATTCGATGGACCCGCACCTGAGGGCTCATTTTGCTCGTTTGGTTCGACCATTCCCTGAGCAGCGTGAATATTCTCAGGAGATAGAACAATTTTACCGCGGCTTCGAGATTTTATACGAGCCATATCAGCCTAATAATATAATTCTAATAATTTTTCTATGAATATAGATAATTGGTAACATGTCGAATATAGGTGATTCGATACGCTCCGTGTCGAACAGACTGCGTTCGATGCGGTCCAGAAGCAAACAAAAATTCTTCCCCGGATAAAAACAAGAAATGTCAGACATGTGGTCCCTTATATATAGGCCCGTGGGCCGCAACTGTTTTGGACGTATCGAATTTTCATAATTCGATGCGCGCATCGAACGAATCACGATTCGATACCCATAATTTCACGCATCGAATTGTTACAATTCGATGCCCAAAAATTCTTAATACAAAAATGTTGTGAGTTTGGAAGTCGTCATTATTCTATTAACGTCTCCCAAACTGGGGGGACTATGTGATGGGGGTATTTTAGGACTGGGCCAGCATTAGAGTTGGGCCGGCCCATTAACGTATCAAATCAGGCCCATTCGATATCTTCAGCGCATCGAATAGGTATGATTCGATGCGCGCATCGAATTGATATAATTCGATGCGTATTTTACAGCTGTCCTCGGGCCCCACAGTGCGAGTTGCTATATATAGGGTGATTTTGAGCATTCAGAGTCGAATCGAACCTGAGTCCTGACCTGACCACATCGAATCCAGCCATTCGATACGTTCATCGATTCGACACGAAACAAGATTCGATACGTTCCAGCGTACTGTGAAGATTATATAGCATTGACTCGGCATCGAACCGCCACTATTCGAGGCGCGTATCGAACAACCGCTATTCGATGCGCTGCATATTTAGTGTTATTCTTGTATTTAAATCAGTGTAAGATCTGTAATAGATAGTAGGTGTTTCGGACAAAGTTAGTCCGGTTATTTCAAGTGGATTAACATTATTTTGGTTATTTATATTCCCATTGTATTGTATTACTGTGTTCTATTACCATGACAAAATAAGACCAAAATACATATCAATACATATCTCCTCCCTGGCAACCTACGTTCACCACACCAATACAGTCGCAACAAGGCCACCAAAAGATTGTAAAATGTTGCCTCCAATTTCGCCCAAATTTGGATGATGAAGAAGACTTGCCTTCTAATATGCGCAGAACTAGAGTCATTCATTAACATGATCTGCCCATAAAAGGAGGGCATGCCCATAATTTTCTTATGTATATGTTATTGGGGATACTACACACATACCAATAATAATATGAGTATAATGCTATCAAGAAACATATAGTAATTATTAAAAAAAGCAGATAATAAATTAGATTCGAAGTTATTGGAAATTTGGACGAAAAGACTAGCGTGGAAATGAGATTCATATTGGGTTTGCTAAATATTATAAATTCCTGCAATCATGTACTTGTCTTTTCCGGTTTCATGTTCAGCACGAGTTTTTTTTTTCTTTTAGTAAATTTCAAAAAGAAATTACTATTTTTTTTGATTAATATTCGAATGAGAGTACAACTATAAATATGCATTCGGTGTTTTAGTTCATTTACCTGCAACACTATCCACTTGACTTTGAGGACTTGTTTTGTTTTGTTAAAACTTAGAGTACTTGTTGAAATTAAATTCAAACTTGAAAGTAATTTGTTAAAACTTTGAATACTTGTTGAAATTAAATTCAAATTTGAAAGTAATTTGCAGGAGTACTGATCGTTGTCATAACATCACAGAAACTTCACACGACATTCTGTGAAGCTTCATTGTTTTTACCAATTTGTACTTGTACCCTTTTTTTTCTTAGTGACAATTACAGTTTCATGCCTTGAAGTTGATATAATTTTAGACACCACATCCTTTAAATTTGGAAAACTAAGGGGACGCCCCCGAGGGCCGAGACTACCCGCGTTTTGGAAACATATCAAGGAACCAGCATAAAGTCGATAACATATCAAGGATGAAGAACTCAAATTATGAACCTCTTTCCGATGCCACAATTTACAGAAGATTGGTTGGTCATTTGCCATATATTACAGAATTCAATGCCTCACTCAATGCATGTCAAAGCCTACTACATTCCACCTTGTTGTTGCACACAAAGTGTTGAGATACCTCAAAACAACACCAGGTAAAAGCCTTTTTATTTTGCTCATTCAGAAACTATCGTAAAATATTTATGTGACAGTGATTTGGCTAGTGATCCTGACACAAGGAGAAGCATCACTGGATATGTTGTATACCTGGTGACTCTCTGATTTCTTGGAAGGCAAAAAAACAACAACTATTAGCAGGTCATCAACTAAAGCAAGGTACAAGGCCATTGCCACCACCACTTGTGAAGTCATATGGCTACAACAACTTCACAATGATCTTCATGCTACTCAAACCAAGATTCCTATTCTTTTCACTGACAACAAAGGTGCTTGCTGCATAGCCAACAATCTTGTCCACCATGAGCGCACCAAATACATCCAAATAAACTGCCACTTTGTGAGAGAAAATGTGCATCAAGGCTAGATTAAAATCCTAAACATCTCCCATGATCACCAAGTAGCAGATATTTCGACTAAGCCCCTATCCCTTGGTCCTTTCAGTACAATGATGTCCCGGTGGGCATCATTAACATCTACACACATCTGGGGGGGGGGGGGGGGGGGGGGGGTCTTAGCACACAAAATATAACTATTTCTATTTTGGGTCATTATTTAAAAGTTAGTTAATTTATGGTTAACAACTTTCCGGTTTTAGAAAATGTTCTTAATTAATATGTAACTATTTTAGTTATGTGGTCAATTAGCTGCTAACTGAGTCGTACAGTACATATGCTCTAACGACATGATTTTGCAGTATAAATGCTCAACACATTTTTGGAGGATGAGTAACAAATTTCTCTTCAATTTGGTTCTTGTAAAGTTTACATTTCAATCAATAAAGTTCGTCAATCTTTTGGTTAAATTCGATTTGATCATGATGAATCACTATTGTTATTGAATGAAATTCGATAATTTTGGATTCAATGATAGATTGGAGTTGAACGCCTTGAACAAAAGGGTCTCATCCCACTCTATGTATTAGTCTTAGTAGGGGGACCGCAATTGAGGAAATGCTTATGCTATTCTGGGCCGTTATAGCTGGAGAAACTACGGCCTCATCTCTTCAATAAGCATCACAAATCTGAGTGTTTTCCTCTCACGAATCAAAAATGAACCAATCCAAGTAGAACAAAGGCTGCATGGTCCAAATACCCACTTCGCCTTCGAAGTTTCAAAAAGTATCACAAACTTGTAGGCACTCAGGTGGAGGTTCAAGCCACATTGATCGTGATAGGCGTACTTATTGCCACCTCGACATTTCATCTCGTGCTTAATCCATCAAGTGGTGTTTGGCAGGGCAACTTCCAGCCTGGTCCTTTAGACAAACAAGGACAACCACAGCGGCCTCGCATTGCTGGGAAGTCGATCATGGAAACATATCAACCCAAAAATTTACCTTATGTTCCCTTTTTCAGTTCCCTTGGATTCTTCATGTTCCTGAACGTGATATTTTTTTCTCACCCTTGAATTGCCTCTGCTGTTCGAACTTGACGTCGAAATCGTTGAACTATTACTTATGTGTGCTGTAACTTGTAATGGCGCAACGAACCGCTGCATGACCCCTCTCGTCTTTTTTCGTCCTTGAACATAATTTATCAGCAAAATATGGTGACATATTAAATTTGGCGATTTATAATTTCTGCCCTTTAACTTTACTCAACATCAAGTTTTGCCCTATTTTCAAACGGGCTTGAAAATTGCCCGTTAAATTTTTTTTTTTAATTAAAATCTGCCCGACGGGCTCAGGACTGGGCTGGCTTAAGCCTAGTTGACGTAGCTTCCTACGTGGCGTACGGATGACGACCACGTGGCGCCACGTCAAAAATTATTTTTTATTTTATTTTTTATTTACTCAACTTGTAAAAATCAAAAATAAACTAATATTCAAAATTGTATTTAATTTTATTATATATTGATCTAAATTATAAAAAAATAGTATCAATTCAAGTTTATTAAAAAAGTTTATTTAAAATATTTAGTAAATTTATATTTACTAATAAAAACTAAAAATATATTTATATTTACTAGTGAAAATTAAAAATAATTCTTTTACTAGTAAAAATTTAAAATAAATTAATATGCAAAATTATATTTAATTTTATTATATATTATTATAAATCATAAAAAAATAGTATCAATTCAAGTTTATTAAAAAAGTTTATCTAAAAAATATAATAAATTAATCATCACCATCACCGCTCCCCCTCCCCACCCACTCCGCCGCCACCGTCGCCGCCACCACCACCATCTTCATTAGATCCATCACCTAACACCACCACAACCTTCTTCTCCACCACCACCACCATCAGATCCATCGGATACGTCGTCGCCGCCAAAAATTTGCCCAACCCACCACCACAAATATAAACTTTCGATCAGATTTTATCTCTCTAACTCTCAATCAGCTCCAAATCCGATTCCCGTAACTTTAATCGGTAAAATTCACCATAATTTCAAACACACACACACACACAGAAAGCGAGCGGAGATCCGTTAGCAGCGGCTTTGGCCTTTGCTTCGGGAATTTCATCTTTTGATTCAGCTAAAAGACCAATGGGAGCATCAACACGAGCTGTTTGTCCCTCTTCGACAACAATGGCGACGAGAATTCCGTCGTAGAAAGTCTTGACGTCCACATCGACGGACTATCAGATTCGACGACAAAGGCGGACTCACCTTTCGAGAGGAAACCGCCTTTGGATTTGAGAAGAAGGATGGGAGCGGCGGCAGAGAGGCGGAGGAGAGGGGCGGTGGTGGGGGTGTGGGTGTTGGGGGGGGGGGGGAGGTGGGTTAGGGTAGGGCTTTTATTTTTCTTTCTTTCTATTCTAAAAAAAGCTGTTATAATCAGTGTTTTCAGAACCGGATCGGACGTCGACTCGGCAATTTCACTGGTTAGTGATTTCACTGGTTCGAATAGGTCGAACCACTAGTCCGACCGGTGTGACAATATATTATAAAAGTGATAAATAGATATAAAATATATCTTGCTACATAATTTTTTTAGTATCAATTTAGGAAACGAGAAATTATGAATTAGTTTGTTCATTCTTAATTGGTATGTTTCTAATCATAAAATTCATAACTTTATTTTATTTAGTTCGTTTATTATTTAAAATAAAGAAAATTAAATCAGACTATGTGATTAACATATAACAATTGAAAGATTAAACTAAGCATATAGTGATTTAAGTTTTAAACATATATGCATAATATTTCATGAATTGTGATTATTGAAGTGTTCGAAAAAAAATCACTAGTTTAAGAACATTTACTATATAGAAGAAAATAACATAACAAAGATGCTTTATAATACTAACTATAAAAGTAATAGTATAATACATCTGTTGTATTTGAAAAAAGTATATTTTAGCTATTATTATATATATTAATAAGTGTGAAAACTAATAATTCTATTGTAGCTTAATTGGTAAAGCATCTTAGTGTTACTTAGAGGTTTAGAGTTCAATTCCACTACCTATAAAAAATTTAAATTTTTAAAATTAAATATACAAACCGGTTCAACCACTACCAAACCGGGTCACCGATTCCCAGTTCTTGACCGATTTTTACTGGGTTTGACTGGTTCTTAAAGTTTTTGGTTCTAGAATGCAACCAAACCGGCGAAGTTACCGGTCACCGGTTAAACCAATTCGACCGGCCGTCCGGTTCGGTTTTAACAACACTGGTTATAATTTCTTCTTCTTTTTTTTTCTTTTAAGTCTATAAAAAGCTGTTATAAATTTTTTTAAAAAAAATTTATGACGTGGCGCCACATCAACAGCCACGTATAACGGGCTTCGAGCTAGCCCAAGACGGAGCCCGTCGGGCAGATTTTATATAAAAAAAAATTATCGGGTATTTTTAAAGCCCTTTTGAAACAAGGGCAAAACTTGAAAATTGGTAAAGTTAACAGGCAAAAATTATAAATTTCCCTATTAAATTACTTTATAGACACTGACTTGTCAAAACGACCATGTAGGCCTAGATTAATGACATTCGGTGTGAAACTAATGTGATACCAGGACTATCAATGACGAGCAACGCGTGATAAGCACCCTACATCAGGGCTCACGAGGCCCCTCACCTTCAAAACATATTACACGACTCTAAAAAAAATATGTGTATTTCTGTCAATTATGATTTTTGGCTAAAAAATAGTTGTGAATTGAAAACTTGAAAATGATGATGAGTCTAGAAGACGAAGAGTCTTAATTAGTGAGAGTTGACTTTGTTTCATCATATATAAGTAAGAAGTTGGCCCTCCCTTTACACATGATTTGTTTGTGCTCTTTGGAGCACAACTCTCCCCTCTCACATAGAGGGGGGCTCCATGTATGGTGGGCCCCTCCTCTATGTGAGAGGGGAGAGTTGTGCTCCGAAGAGCACACCAAACCCTCCCCTTTACACACTCCGCATCTATGTGTTTTCTCATAACCCAAGGATCAACATTCTTATCTCAAAAGCTATGGAGAAATGTGTTTGCTATGGTTGATTCCTGACAACAAATTTGTCTAAACTCAAATCAACATTTTTAAATAATTAGTACATTTAACTGTTGATCCTTATCACATAGTACATGCTTATATTATAATTGCTTGCCTTCATGTTCTATCCCTATCACTCACACTAGACAAACATGTCGTGAGAGACTTGTACGTACGAGTTTATGAAGTAGAACTTGAACGTTTGAATTGAAAAACGGCCCCTCGTTCTCAACCTCCAAAACAACTATAGGCCACTTTGTCCCAAGTCCCAACCCTCCTTAGTACATTACATGAAGATGAGAAGACTTTTGTTCTCCATATATGTAGTCCCAATCCGTGTTTTAAGTGGGCACATGCACAAGTTAAAAAAAAGTTCCATGACCGCACATGTATTATGTTCCCTTCTCAGAATCAAATACAACTGTCATTTGTCCTCACTGCTAAAAATAACCACATTCAATCATCTCATCATGTTGCTGTGCACACACTTTTGAAAGCCACCCTTTCATGTCCCTTTCCTCATTGGGTCTCACCATCAACTTCGCTTCAACTTTTAAATTTTGATATTTTCATGATATAATTAAGCTCTGGTGTCTCAAGTATTGAACTGTCGCCCCCTCGATTGCGTTCGTATTTCCTCTAATTACGTTTGATATGTGACATTTTGATAATAGACGTACTTAGATTCAAATTTGAGACTCTAATTTCACTCTAAGTTAACCCTTATGAAAAATTTCAACAACTAATTAAAAACTATACATATCAGAAACAGTTTAGAGTATACATTTTTATTGTCTCTGGACAAGAGAAATTATGTCCCAAAACAAAAAAAAGACAGCAAAAATTATGTAACAGAACAGAGTCAAGAGTGTAAACAAGAAACAAGCAACTGTACATGCCAATGGATTAATTCCAATATTCCCCAGAACATACACTAGAAAACATAACTGAAAATACAGTAATTGACTCAATTGACACAAAAAAAAAAAAAACTAATACTATCCTAGCTACATTAAAAGGATAAAAGCAACATTAGCTAATTAAACAACAGGCTTAATTAAACAGCAAGTTGCTGTTGCTGCTGTTGTTGAATGGTTGATTCATCATCATTATAACACAAATGGAGCTTTGATGTTGTGTACAAAGTAGATTCTTCTGCAATATCCAGTTGAGGTTGAAGCATCATTTCTCTTTGTAGATAAGTGGAATATGTGTGGAAAGTATTTGGTGTCACATTTAAATGGAATCCTAATCCAAAAAGGAAATCCACTTCAAGAAAATTCATCTCTGTGGTGCTGATTCCTCCTACTTTAGCATAGTAGGCATTGTTGTAGTACCTGCCATATCATTTTTGATTAAAATTAGTTAAATTAAGTTAACGAATTACATAGGATTATTTAATTTAGATATATAATTTAAATTTTGTTGGTGTGTTGCTTTCAGTTATAATGTTGATTATGACCACCTTGACACCCTTTACCAAACTGTATTGAGTGGTTGTATTTGTAAACCGACATGATTATAAAAACACATGATTCAAAAGATAAGTATTGGTTGTTAAGATATTACATCAATGAAATAATTATTAAGTTAAATTCAAAAGCTTAATGAAAACTCCAAAATTCAGTATTCAAAATCCACTTATGAAATCAATAGCAAGAGGATTGAATCTCCAAGAAGGATTGATGTTTTATTTGTATAACTTTGGAGCCAAATTTAGAAAAAAAGTTGAAAAAGATTGGATTTTTATTATCTTGTGACACTACTAAAGTAAGAATAGTTGAAATTCATGGTGCGAATAAATACTCACATGTCATCCATGAATTTTGCAGAGACCATGACACTTGTGATGAGCAGCCTATGGACATTGAATGAATTTATCGGCAACGTAGGCTGGCGCTGCGTAAACCGATCGAGATAGACATATGCAACAATGTAGCAAGAGGGGCTGCAATTTGCATACTTGAAAATTCTCTCAAGGTAACTCTGAATTGATATGGTTGGTCTGCTTAAGCCCTGAAAAACTGAGATCTTTTGCGACTGCAACGTATGGTTGAGATCGTTCGATTCGGCTACTCGGTCTAGAAGAGAGGAGAGGAAGGTGATGAGTCTAGGCATCACATTTGGACTCTCGAGCTCTGCCATTGTTTGTCTGAGTTTGTTTGTTCGAGTACTGATTCTGATGTTGTAGTATATATAAGGGGTCAATTATATATGAAATAAAATATATGTGTATGTAAGGGGGTGGGGTGGGGTGGGGTGAGGTGTTTTATTTCTTACAATCTTGTGTATCTAACAACATGGAGGCAGGTTGTTAGTTTGATAGGTAACTTTAGATTAGTAATGTCCTTTGAAATTTTGAAATATGGCTGGAATGTCGTTGTCACGTTAAGTTTAAATGATTAAAAATATGTTATGCCTATCTCTCTTGCACGTTATTTTTATTGCATTTGGAGATATATGAAATATTGTTTTTGAAAATTTGTAATAATGGTGTCTTAGAGCTTTTTGATATATAGGTGGCTTTATTGTTTGGCACTTGGGTGTAAATACTAATTAAATTATTGTATGGTTCTTTAATTTGAATATAAGGTTGTGAAAAAGGGAAGATTAACTTCGTAGGTGTTATAACACTTTAGCACAAAAAGTAAAGGGAAAAAGGCGATACTAGACCCAATCTATTAGCGTTTTTACGATGTTGTACCCAACCTTTCATTTTTTACAACGCTGTACCCAACCTTTCAATTTTAAAACATGTTGTACCCAAACTAAATTTCCGGCCAAAAAACGTCATATTCTGATCTTGTGACATCAGCAATCCGATTTGCACGAGGGCAAAATAGTCATTTCATTTATTTATAATAAAAATTAAAAAATAATAATAAAAAATAAGAAAAAACAACCCCCCCCTCCTTCCCCGTCGCACCCCCCCCCTCCTTCCCCGTCGCGCCCTTCCCCACCCCACCCCCCGCCGATTTGCAGCCACCCCGCTGCAAATCGCGGTGAATCACCGCGATTCGCAGCGGTGTTGCTACAAATCGCGGTGAATCACCGCGATTCGCAGCGGTGTTGCTGCAAATCGCGGTGATTCACCGCGATTTGCAGCGGGGTGGCTGCAAATCGCATCACCACCGCGTGATTCACCGCGATTTGCAGCGGGGTGGCTGCAAATCGCACCACCACCGCTGCAAATCGCGGTGGTGATGCGATTTGCAGCCACCCCGTTGCAAATCGCGGTGAATCACCGTGATGGGGTGGGGTGGGGCGCGACGGGGAAGGGGGGGGGGGGGGGTGCGACGGGGAAGGAGGGGGGGTGCGACGGGGAAGGAGGGGGGGGGGGGGTGGGGTGGGGGGGAAGGAGGGGGGGTTGTTTTTTCTTATTTTTTATTATTTTTTTTTAATTTTTGAGTGTAGTACCGGTTTTACCCCTGCAAATTTCGAATTTTGGCCGGAATTTTAGTTTGGGTACAACATGTTTTAAAATTGAAAGGTTGGGTACAGCGTTGTAAAAAATGAAAGGTTGGGTACAACATCGCAAAAACGCTAATAGATTGGGTCTAGTATCCTCTTTTTCCCAAAAGTAAAACACATGCATATAGTACTGGATCTTGATCATATAATACATCTATACAACATATTATATAGTTATACTTGCATATAAATATGTAAAATCATGTGATTACATGTTGGATTAGTGTCGAATGTGAGTTGTAGGTCCCACTTTTTCATGTGTAGTGATTCTAATGCAAACACAATATGATTTGTTGGCATTAAAAAGATATGTTTTCCACCATCACAGCATAATAAGTCCATGATGTGTTGCTTTTCTTCCTCGCGTCATATAATTTAATTTAATGCCTAACTAGATCAAGGATTAGATCCATTGCCAAATCATTTCAATACTTAAAAAATTGGAAAACTTAATATTATACTTTAGTTCAGTGTTTGGATCTTTATTAAGTCTTCTTTATTGTACTACGCCCCAAAAGTATCGATTTGATCTGATAATAATCTGTCATTAATAGCATTCTGCATTGCCATTACAAGCAAGCTTATTTGGTTTAAATTGCACACTTAACTGCATATTTGAGTAACTCAAGACATTATTAGAGGCTAAAATGTTAAGCGATGTGTAGCAATAGGTGTATGTCAGACTATGGATAAAAATTATACACTTAGAAAAAAAAAATCTTGCCAAAACAAGTTGAAATAGATAATTGCTATAATTTCTTATTCATTGATTCTCATAGGGATCCTCCCAGAAGGAAAAAAAAAAAAAGGTAATGTGCCCACAGAGATCTTAGGAGCCTTAAAATAATTGAGTTAAGATTGCCAATGTCAAAAAGAAAATAACGTAACTGCAAACCATTGATCTATATGCCACGAATAGCGAGGTGGTTACAATAGCACGCCCTTGTGTAAAGGATAATCATCCTCGTATGCATGAATTAAAGTTTTGGTTTCAGAGTAGGTTTCGGTCGGCTCAAATTTGAAAACGTTTTGTAATATTTTGAGAACTTTTCGGCATGGTTCGAAAAATTCGTAAAATTGTGACTATAGCTTACATGAAAACTATACGTATTTTTCGTTTCTAGTAAAAAACATAAATATTTCGATACTTTCCGAAGAAACGCAAGTAAATTTTGATCCATGCTCGTATGCACGACCCTTGCTCACACTTGCCTTAACCACTTTAATTGTCAGCTAGATATCCCAATTTTCTGCTTACTTGACCCAACCGCTATGCGGTTTAACAATTTCACTCTCAAAATTAGGGCGCTTCCGCACTCTTCAAGAGTATCGCCTACTCTTAAGCTAGCACGCCTTACTCAAATTATCGAAAAAGACAAACCTCTCATTCTCTCACAAAAAGAATTCAAAGCTATCCTCTTTGTTGATCTTATTTGGTTATCTCTACGAAGGTCCATAAGACCTTACAAAGTTTGTCCTCAAATGCAGCGTACTATTACAAGACCACTCTGGCCTTTAATGACATAGTTTTTCTTACTCTTTTCCGGAGTGGTCTATGTCACATCTCTCATGTAATATTTGATCGAACACTTTGGGGAGTATTTCGTGTGCTCCCCTTGTTTTTCTTTCTTCTTAATAAATTTCTTTTTTCTCGATCAAAAAAAAAAGTCACTTATTGATAGTCCAATCGAATTTTGAAGATCGAATCAATTATTGTGACAATTTTTATATTCTTGAAAGGTATAAAAGCCTATGTTAAACAAGAATTGCTAAAAAGGTTTAGAAGTATAGAACAAGAAACTGACTAATTTCCAGCCAGATTTTGTTTACTTGCTCTGAGTAATTACATTCTGGCAAGGCAACAGTGTTCCTTTTGATTTGGTCCTTTTTTTTTTCTATGGTCCCTTTCACACATTTTTTAAAAATATTTTTGTATAGGTAGTGACACGTCTAAACTAAATGAACCATAGTTAAAAATTGTGTCCATGTATAATCAAATGGATGCAATAGTACCCGTAAACAATAACATAAAGACACCCATTTAAGTTCACACATATCACAGATAACTATAAAAGTTAGACCAACATATTATGCTAGTACAAATTTAATATCGCATCGTCCTAGTTATTTATGTTGGGGTTGGAAAATTATTCATTCAACGCTAGAACGAATTACAATAGGAGGAACAACTCTCGCATTCGACTATTACAAAAAACCAACCCTCAAAACTCACTCGTATTTGCGCACCGGCCTTTTTTTTTTTTTTTTTTTTTTTTTTTTTCTCTCTGTTTCTTTTCTCTGCTTTTCTCTCTCTCGTTCGTTCTCTTCTCTCTCTTTGCAGCTTTGTTTATAGAAGATGGAAGAAGGTTGAAACGTCCAAATCGCCAAGCTGGATTGATAGTAACCTCTTGGGCGTGATATATGTGTTCAAAGTTGGCGTGCTGGAAAATTTTACACCTAACAATCTCCCCCTCCAGCCGCAATCGTATTTTTCGCTCTCTTATTTATTCTCTTTTCAATAGAGGAATACAATTTAGTGCTCGCCTAGGATCATTCCTCGAACGACTTTGCATGTATAGGTGAACGCTCCCCCTTGCTCAAAACTTCTCTTTCTCCGTAATCCCCTGAAGAAAGGCAAACAAACGTGGAGATATACAACACCTCCGTATACCCGATCTTTCTTCGAATAACCCTGAAGAAAGGCAGACGATCATGGAAATATCTCTTATCTCCGTACACCAAGTACATCTTTGAATGACCCTGAAGAAAGTAAACACAACACTTATCTCTTTCTTCGAAAACCCATAGAGAAAGGAAATCAAATCGTGGAGATATATTTATTCTCCGTACACCATCATCCTATTTTCTCGACTCAAATCACCATAGAGAATTTAATCTATGTACTCCTTCTTTCTCTTTCTCCAACATCACTATGGAGAAAGGTATACCCTCTCGTACGAACTATGCCACATCATCAGATATGGTGACCAACGCATCACCATTTTCTGACTTGTTATTTTCACTGCTTTGTGCTAGTTGTTCTCTCAAGAACTTACGACAATTCCTTTTCATGTGACCCTCAATGCCACAATAATAGCATATCAGTGTGTCTTCATATTGATTAACGTCGTCCGTGACATTGTTCGATCCTTGTGGTACACTTCCACTGTATTGGCCTCTTCCTCTGCCTCTGCCTCTACCTCGTCCCCGTCCTCGTCCTCTGCCTCGTTAGTTGTTCTCATAAACAAGGGCATATGACTCTTCAGTATGATTCTCCTTCCTTTGGGCATCCTCGTTCAGGAGAGCGTCTGTGACCATCTCCATGGATATTTTACCGCCAGGAGCCGAGTTACTCAGAGTGACGACGAGTGTCTCCCAATTATCAGGTAGAGAACTGAGAAGCAAGATGGCTTGTTCCTCGTCTTTTAGGACCCAATCAGCGGCAGGAAACTGGTTCACGAGGTCCTGGAATTGACTCGTATGCTCTGCTATAGACGTACCACTTCGTAGCTTGTGGTTTACCAAACGCCTCATCAACAGAGTTTTGTTCCGAGCTATCTTTGCTTGATACATATTCTCAAGCTTTTTCCACAGATCATACGCCTTAGTTTCTTGCGCAACGTGGTGGAACACACTGTGGTCAATCCATTGACGGATCTGAGCCACCGTCTTCTTGTTCAATTTTGTCCATATTTCATCTGCCATCTTCTCCGATTTCACACCCTTACTCTCAATTGGGTCGGCTAAATTCTTCAAATTCAGTAAATCTTCCATGCGAGACTTCCACATGCTGTAATTTGTTGGCGTCAACCGCATCATCGTGTTCGACGTTGAATTTTCCATGTTAAAATTCAACAAGATTGCTTGTACCGAAATTTAGAGGTCGAATTTGGGGAAATGGAGCACACGGTTGGATCCAGAACGGTCGAAAACCTTGAAAACCGTTCTGACCTTGGCAAAAACCGACAAGAAATGAGTTGAACCGGGCCAAAAGAAGTTGGAGGGTATTGAACCGGAGTAAATCCAGTTGGACCAGCATTGACCGGTCAGACCAGCAGCTGACCGGACCAGAATTTAAGCGGGTCGGGTCCGGGTCGGACTTCGTCTTCTTCACCCGCTTTTCTCAAATAGACCGAGTTAACTCGGTCAGCATGAGACGATGCTTTTCGATGACCGAAAAATTTTGAAAAATATATATTCGGAATCCTCGCAACACGAGCTTCGCAATGGTAGTAACAAAACACGATTTTGGGACGGAAAAATTTTGACGTTGAATCGGGTCGGCCTCGAACGCCACTCTCCGGCGATCGAAATTCTTCGAAAACTTGATTTTTGGAATCGTCGGAACGAGAGCTTCGCAACTATGATAAGAAATCATAGTTTCGTAACGAAAAGTTTTCTCTGTTTCTCTCTCTCTCTCTCTCTCTCTCTCGTTCGTTCTCTTCTCTCTCTTTGCAGCTTTGTTTATAGAAGATAGAAGAAGGTTGAAACGTCCAAATCGCCAAGCTGAATTGATAGTAACCTCTTGGACGTGATATATGTGTTCAAGGTTGGCGTGCTGGAAAATTTCACACCTAACAATTTAGACAACATTCGAGGTAATTGTAATCACTTAAAAGGGTACAAATTGATAAACCCCAAATCCAATACACCGTATTGTAACGTGTCACCCTATCGTTTAAAAAGCTTTAACTAACAACCCTATATATCGTTTAAAAAGCTTCAATTAACAAATTAAAAATGAAAATGAAAATGGATCTGTTATTAGCTTACACACATCACAAAATGGGATACGTAAAGGGGTTTTGACACTTCATACTCTGATAAAATTCAGAGGGTAACATACATACGTAACTAACACCAATTCATTTGATGATAATATCCTTTCAAAAACTTTCTAAATGAAAAGTGAAAGGTTGTGTGGCAAACAACTCACAATTGTAAAAGGTGGAAGCATATTTTTTTGCTTGGAGTGAAACAAGAGCAAAGCATGTCAACCTGTTCTATTCTTCTCTGCACACTATCAATGGTACAAAAAACACATACGGAAAGAAATTGAAAAAAGAAAGAAAAACATTATAAAGTTTGATATTGACTGCATTTACTCCAATTCCATGTGGTTCTCCATGTGACCAACCTTCAAATGAACCTACCATTTTCTCTAACCCCCCACCACAAAAGTTAAAAAACAAAATGAAACAACATAATTAAATGTACATACACATATGTACAAGTGACACCCATGTGGATATTATGGTTACTCTCTTTTTGGTGAACACAATCTGGAGTATTTTTTTAAGAATTACTTGTTTGCATCTATCTAATTTTGCAAACATATCTACGGGCATTGATTCCTTGTCATGTTGATCATTGCGTGCATTTATATTTTGAAAGATAATATTTATATAAATATTATGCATTATAATCACTTTGGGAGGGTTTAAAAGTAATTTAACGAGATTACATAAAGCATATATATCTGCATGAGATTCAATAAAGACAGAGAGAAAGCCCACGTGGTTACAACATGTAGGGGATCATATCAGGGCAAATTTGATTCAAGATTTTTTGCCTAATTTCATACAACTTGTAGCCAAAAAACAGTGCATCAAATTTGTGAAGATAATGTCACATTTGACTGGGGACATAACAAGTGGCGTATCCAGGAATTAAATTTTTTTTTTTTATAAAACAGTAGGAAAGAAATAAAAGGACAAAGAACGGAAAAAATGGATGAAGAAATTTTTGTTGTTTTGACTTGATTTTTTGGGGAGTTTAAAAAAATATGCATAGAAGAGTTCTTATTTTTTTTTCTTGTTCAACATTTAGTTCTTAGACGAAAAATCTACTAATAAATATTTTACTATGAGTATCAATAGCCAATGAAATGTATTATCACACACACACACACACACATATATATATATATATATATATATATATATAGTTTATCGATAGGGCTCTCGCGAACGAAATATGGGTAAACAAATTCCCAAATAATGAGGTTTATCACCTCACTCGAACGCACGGAGATCACCATCCGGTGATGAATATTTGTTCGCGTTCGACTCGACCTTCCCATTCGCGCCCCTTTAGATTCGAGGAGATGTGGCTTCGACATCCCGATTGTGAAAGTATCCTCAAAGATATTTGGAGTATGAGAGAAAATATCATTGACACGATTGAAGAAATACCCGAGGTTATGAATCCATTCAACCAAAAGGGCTTTGGGAATCTGTATAAGATGAAGAGAACACTATTAAGACGGATTGAGGGAGCGCAAAAGAGTTTGGCAATTAAACCAAGTAGTTATCTCGCAAATTTGGAGAAAGACCTCATCAATGAATATAATGAAACTCTTCGACGTGAGGAAATTTTCTGGAGGCAGAAATCACGAATTCAGTGGATTGGGGAGGGTGATAAGAACACAAAATTCTTTCACCGGCTACTATGATTCGAAGGAAGAAGAACCGAATTCTCTTGTTGAAAATTGATGACGAGTGGTGTCGGGATCAGCACATATTGAAGTCACACGCGCGAAATTACTTCAGGGGATTATTCGGAGGGGATAGAAGTTCGAATACACAGCTCCCTTACTCTCGGTTTCAGGTGAGGATGAACGACGAGGAAAATCTGTTCGTGGGAAAAGAAATTAACTTAGAGGAATTAAAAGAGGTAGTTTGGCGCACTCATCCTAAAAATGCCCCGGGGCCGGACGGTATTCAAGCCATATTTTACCAAAAATATTGGGGATGTATAGGTAACTCGCTTCTAAACTTTGTGCAGGATGCGTTCGAGAATGGCCACTTCGATCCTAAAATTTGCGGCGCTCATCTCTGCCTTATTTCGAAGGTAAAGGATCCCACTCTTATCTCGTAATCTAGGCTGTTTTCCCTTTGTAATGTTATTTACAAATTCATTACAAAGTGCATTGCACTGAGTTTGAAGGATTATATGTTGTCTTTTATTGCTAACACCCAATCAAGCTTTATCAAGGGGCGTAGTACCCAAGATAATATTTTTGCTATCCAGGAACTTCTTCATTCTTTGCGAGCAAAAAAAAAACAAATAAGACGGAATGCATTATCCTCAAACTTGACCTCGAGAAGGCCTACGACAAGATAAGATGGGATTTCCTTGAAGATACACTAAAAGCGTTTAATTTCCCACCGCACATTATCACTCTCATTCTTTTTTGTGTGAGCAACGCATCAACAAAGGTCTTGTGGAACGGGAAACCATTAGATGAATTCGGGCATGGGTGCTGGTTAAGGCAAGGCGACCCTCTATCGCCTTACCTTTTTGTACTATGCGTGGAGCGACTCTCATATCTTATTCGGGAATCGGTCGAGGACAACAAGTGGGAGCCAATAATCCCATGTAGAGGAGGACCGAAGATGTCTCATTTATTCTTCGCGGACGATCTTATACTTATGGGTAAAGGAACAATCCGCACGACAAGGGAGACGCGAAGAACTTTGGGTTATTTTTGCAATGCTTCGGGGCTTAAATTGAACGAAGCTAAATCCAAGGTGTTTTTCTCGAATGAAGGGCACTGTAATTTAAAGAGGAGGATTTGCGCCATCCTTGGGTTCGGCCGTACATCGAAGTTGGGGAAATATCTTGGGGTGTAGCTCAATCACGGAGGAATTAGGAGAGAACAAGTTAACCATTTGTTTGACAAATTGTTGAATCGGTTGACGGGATGGAAAGGCAGAAATTTATCTCTCTAGCGGGAAGAGCGACGCTTATTCAATCCGTTTCTTCGGCAACGCCTATTCATATTATGCAGTCTACGTGGATCCTGAAAAATATATGTGACAAGCTCGCCAAAATTAATCGGGATTTCTTGTGGGCTGATGATCTGAATGAACGTAAAATACACCTAGTGGGATGGAGCAAGGTGTTGAGAAGTAAGAAAGAGGGGTGATTGGGGATACGGTCGACCCGATATAACAACGAAGCCATGCTCTTGAAGATGTATTGGAAAATTCTCTAAAAGGAGGACTGCCTTTGGTCGAAATTGATTGAAGCTATGTATCTTAAGACAATGCACATTACCGACTACATTGTTAGGTCGAGTGATAGTGGGACTTGGAAAGGAATCTTTAGGTGTATCAATTTAATCCAACCGTTCCTTCGATGGAGAGTTGGGGGATGGAAAAACGATTTCCTTTTGGTTCGATAATTAGATGGGCACGCCGAAGATTTGCGAAGTTGTGGAACATATTGATCACGAAGACTATGGGATCAAACTAGCGAACGTTATTGATGAGGATGACAAATGGAACCTTGAGCGTATTAGTTCGAATATCCCGAATGTTTGGCGTGTCAAAATTATGGTGTTTCAAGTGGTGAGAAAGGAAGAAGAAGACAAAGTTCTTTGGAGCCCAGCCGCATATGGTAAATTTACGTGTCAAAGTGCATATAAATATTTGTTCAAGGAATATGCAATCCCGGTTTTGAGGCGTAATTTGGTGGAGTGGGTTTGGAACGTTCCGTGCAACAATCGGATTCGCCATTTTCTTTGGCTAGCTAGCCAAAGCAAGATCGCAACTAATGAGCTAAGGGGGGGGGGGGGGGGGGGAAATGACCCTTGATGGTGCATGTGCCTGGTGTTCGACCTTAGATGAATCTCCTATCCACATTTTTCGAAATTGCCCCACGGCGACGAAACTTGGAAATTCTTGCTCCCGAAAAATTTATGGGATGAGTTCTTTAAGATGTACGATGAGATATGGCTGGAAAAAAACCTCCAGTACACGAAGGATGTGAGTGTTGCGATTCTGAATACCCCCTAGAACGTTATTGCTGCAGCCGCGGTTTGGTCTTTGTGGAAATCGCGTAATACTCATATATTCAAGGGGAAATCCACGGGAACTTTCACTATATTCTGCCAAGTTACGGAATTGAGCTGGGATTATACGTGCTCTACGAAAGCGAAGAAGAACATTATCGATTACAAGTGGAGGAAACCGGGCAAGGGATGGTACCGTTTAAATGTAGACGACAGTGTGGTCGAGCATAGAAATTATG
Source organism: Linaria vulgaris (assembly GCA_948329865.1). NCBI lineage: Eukaryota > Viridiplantae > Streptophyta > Magnoliopsida > Lamiales > Plantaginaceae > Linaria > Linaria vulgaris. Next base: position 114,465,512 of record OX415250.1, on the reverse strand, counting down.
GGGTAGCAGGCCGAGTATTGAGAGACGAGAAGGGGAATTGGATTTGGGAATTTGTTACGAAGTTACGATGCTCGACGGTCCTTGAAGCAGAGATCGAAGCAATTCAACTTGGTTTATCAATTGCATGGAATAATAGAATACAAAAGATCGAAGTCGAGACGGATTCCGAAGATGCTATCAAATTAATTAAGGAGGATCCAAGTCATGAACTTAACTATAAGCTTGAAGAATGTCGCGCCTTACTTCGTAAACCATGGGATCAAAAATTCCAATGGACTAGTCGGAAGGCGAATACACTTGCCGATGCAGTTCTGGCCGTCTGCTCTGCTAGTTGTTGCTCGAGTTATTGCAGTTTTTTTTCCTTTCACCTTGAAAAATAAAGCATAAATTATGCCCATCTTTCCTCACATCCTCGAATCGAGGAAGGAGTCAAAAATTATAGCAACCTCTCCCCCTAGTTTGCTACATATTGTGCACGTTGAGGCAGCCTAAAGACGTGTAATTTTTCACCCGTTTACCAAAAAAAAAAAAAAAACAAAAAACTCCACATTGTATTTATTTTGTTGTACAGGTAGAAATTAAGATTTTCTTTACAAAGATGATAAAATGTATTTAATTCGAGCAATATTTAATTTTCATGTATCAACAAATTTAATAAAGATCAAGTTTTTTGTGTGGATTAATTAAGTGTAGAATGAAGTATTTGTAATTTTTTAACATCAAAATGAATTTTTTTGCTTATTAATATAAAAAGTAGTGTTAATTCATACTAGATATATATAACAAATCAAGAGGTGAATTTTGGTAATTTATTATCCGTTACAGCATTCAAGGTCAAATTATTATAGACTCAATGATAAAGTTCAAATATAGTTTAAATAATTATAGATAATATAAATTGTGATTTGTTGTTATCTTTTTAGATTTGTTTACTAGCCCGCTAGCGTTTTTCTTTTCTGTTCTTTGTTGAACATGCCTTTTTCTTTTCTTTCAGCACACATATATATGCAAAAATAATTTTAAAAAAAATGTGGGGGGTGGGGGGCACTAGCCCCTATGTAGATACTCCCCTGGACATAACTTTTATAACAGCACTATGAACAGAAAACACGAAGGATTCATGGAAATTACGACTCAAAAATCGTATCACTAGGACTCAGATATTACTAAAGACTTAAACTCGGCTAACTAGTTTTACGACAGACATAGGTTCTTTTGCTGTAGCGAAATCAACTAGACCGCGTAAACCTTGTAGTAACAATGGGAGATTTGACATCGAATACACCCCCTCGTCTACGATCATTTTGTTAGCACATAATGTAGATAGTAAGATTTAGACTCAACTTACTAGTTTAACGACAATATATCACACGCATATTAACCAGAATGGGAGCTTTGACATTGGCTACACTCCTGGGGTCTATGATCATTCCGTTATCAGAGATTTGGACTCAATGTACTTCTTTAACAGCAATCACGAATTATTTTTGCTATTGAGGAATCAACCAGACTGCAGAGTTCTTCCCTATAATGGGAGCTTTGACATAGACTAAACCCTCGGCATCTACAATCACTTCGTTAGCACAAAAGACTACTATATTCGGAACACGTGTTCAATATAGATGCAGTCGCTTTTTTACTTTGTGATTGCTCAACTGCTATTCCTATTGCTCTACCTCGTACTAAAACTGTTATTGTGAATAAATGATTAACTCATGCAAAGAAACACAGAAGGTAAAAACTTGAGATAGCTCCACAAAAATGAAATCAGAACAGGATGCAATCTCTTATAAGTTGCCTCATTTCAAAGCATTTAAAAATTCATAGACATGGCATAAGCTTCACCATCACACGATAAACTTGATGGATGGTAATATAAACAGAAGGGCACAGCTAGTTCCTAAGAATCAACAAGGATTCAACTATTTAAGCAAGTAAAATATTTGTTCACAACTTTGCCTGGAGGTGGAAAAGGTACAGAGCTATGTAAAAATCCAAAATCTGATGCAATATTTTACCTTGCTTCACAAACTAGTCTGCTATGTCGAGAAAAGGAACGAGTAATATATCACAAGCTATCTCCTTGAAGTTGTCCGAGAATCGCATAAGTTCCTTCAATCTCCTCATCACTATCCACTCTATCCTTAACCCCTCGGACACCCTCGGTAAATGTCCCACCAACAGAAACAGGAATATACGACATATATCCCACATCGTCAAGACAACCTAATTGCTTCAAAATCTCAAATAAAGCATCTTTACACGAAGCATCACCTTCTTCCTCGGAAATTTTAAGAATGGAGGAAACGTTAACGGGTTTTGGTCTCCAACTCTTTGAGCCGTTGGCAGAAGCAGCATTTTGTAAGCAAGATAAAGCCTGAGAAATCCTCTTGTTCCTGATGTGATCTTCTCCAAGAATTTCCCAAGTCATGGAATTTGGTTTTCCTCCCATCTCAACTATTTGGTCGAAAAACGTCTCGGCCTTTTCAGAAAGCCCTTTCTTTACGTACGAAGACAGTAAAAGATTACCAACCCTAGGATCGTAGACTGATTTTACTGAAAGCCATTCGTCATAGATCTTTTCAGCGCCTTCAATATCGTCCATTCTGACTAGAGCAGATATTACAGCATGGTAACCCAAATTCGGAATAGTCACAAAAGAAGCCTTGTAAGTGTCCCATATTCGGTAGACATCGTCTTTATTACCGGCACTGCCGTAGAGACTAATAAGATAATGATACGGCATACGATCCCGGCCAGTGATCCTACCTTCAATCTTCCTCAGACATTCTTCAGCTTTCTCAAATTGCTCGAACTTAATAAACATTGTTGCCATTGTGCTGAAGGTAGTCCAATTGGGATTGATATTGTTGTCGAGCTCCATTTGGTTGAACACTTGTTCCATTTTTCCCAGAGATCCTCGAGCTCCACAGGATGAGAGCCAAATATTGTAGGAATAAATATCTAATGGTATGTTCTTCTCCTTCAGCTCCGCAATCAGTGACTCAATTTTTTCGTGATCTTTTAGGTTCGTGTACAGTGTCATCATCACATTGTATGGAAGTGCATGACTTAAGTAGCCTCTGTCCCTCAATTTGTCCAATAGAGATTCAGCTTTTTCTCTCATTCGAGCACGCACATAGGCGTTTAAAAGAGAGCCGTATATTCTTTTATCTTTCAAGGCATCTGGCAACTTGAGGAAATATTGTTCAGCACTTGAAATTCCATGCACTTTAGCAATTAGATCCAATTGGATTGCAGTGTCACTAGTGGTGACTCTATATCTCTCTGGCCTATTGTTCATCCACTCATATACCTGCAGAGGGTACAAAAAGTTTATAAATACTTGAATTCATAATAAAATACAAAAATGATGCAGTAATGCGGGTAGCATGTCGACCATACATCTTTCTTAGATAGAGTAAAGACCCTGAAGTCAAAGCGAGGGTGGGATATCTCACCAGAATGGTCAGTGAAAACGATTGCCGCATACACCCATCTCTAAAAGCCCAAAAAAATAGAGAATAAAAGAAATTGAAAAAGGACCCTAATCTCATCTAAATATTTGTCTGATGAATGATATTCAGGAAACTCAGTCCCCATATAATTTTGTCCTTGCCAACCCAACGCCCCTTCATTTGTCCATGACTCAAGTACCGGATCAGAACAGAGTGCAGATCCATTTACCAGAGATAAAAAGAAAAGTAGGCATCAGGGTCGATGAACAAAGAAATACAAGGCCACAAAAATATGGTTAAATAGCCGGATAAAAGTATCAGGATCCTCTAAACATTTATAATATCCAATCTTAGATAAGTCGTATCGACATAATAACAAGTAACATGGCGCTTGCTTTCAGCAATATACGTGTGTGGTCGTGTGGGTGACAGTGACGAATATCTTATTTGAATTACTTATCAAGTCTCATAACCACAATGACCACAATACATGCACATCCAAGACTACCACAACATGACATATTAGGAAACCGCACAATGTTGGAGAGCATATTTGGTAATCACACATTACTCGTTGTTGCATTGTGCATTGTGCATTTTAGCCTTTACACAATCAACCAAAGCACAAAATCCTCGTTAGTACATATCAACATCACGCACTTCAGATAACCGCTCTTAAGGCTCCTCACCGACCGACATGAGCACTAGACATAACTTTAATAAATTCATTCTGAATCAGGGTATTCGGTTCAATCCCAATAAAAATATCAACCAACACCGATACAACACGTCACAAATTTCAATAAAAACTCAACTTGATTAGAACCCACATACGAAAACATAAAACGATGATATACGACAAAAGGACATCTTACGGGCAATATTTCCGTATCCTTATTTACCTCAAGAGCATATTTATAGCGCCTGAACTTCCTGAGCTCCTTAACAATCCTCGAAAGCTCCCATTTCGATATCTTCTTCCCCTCATTCTCCACTTCATTCAACACCGATGCAGCTCCCAAATTCGGGTCCTCCAACAAAGAAATCTTCTTGTGAATTGAATTCCATTTTAACATAGGCCTCTTCTCGTAGTCAACTGTACCGTAGCTGTGAACCTGAGATATCGACGAACAAGTAATAAAGGCTGGATTTTTATGGGGTATGAATCTTGTTGATATAATAATGGGGTGTTTGGTAAAAAAGATTGAATTTTGAGAAACCCCAGATGAAAAAGAGAGTGAATTTGGGATTGTGTGTGAGGGGTTGACATGGGTTTGGGGATTTGGTGGGTGGGTGGTGGTGGTTGGGTGAAGAAGCATGGTGGTGGGATTTTAGTGTAGTGAGTATAGGGTTTAGGATTGTATTGTGATTTTTTGAAGAAGATAAGAGTAAGTATTTCTATTTAACTTCACTATGGCCCCAAAGTGTTGCTTTATTTATGATAGAGACCCATTAAGTTTTGGTTACTTCTTTACTTTTGAAAAATGACCGTCGTCGTAAATTAATGCAAAATAAACGGAAGAACGAGAAGTACGAGTTACAAAATTAGATAAATCAAATAACATTAAGGGCTGCATTTGAGTTGGGCAGGTATCGCTAGTATCGAATGCATTATATTCGGTGTCCCTTAAGAAGTTGCTCCCCAATTTGGTAGTGAGTCAGATTTTTTGTTGAGTGCTAGTAGTAGTAAGTACATGTGAAAGTAATGAATGTAATCATGTATAAATCTCGTTTCTTGATAAGTAAAAGGTTATATTGTGACAAATATGTTATTCATGATTAGAGACATAAAATGTGGGTTACATTCTTTTTTCTCAACAATGATCAATGTCATAAATTAATGCAAAGTAAAAGAAGAACGAGAAGTAAGAGTTACAAGATCAGATAAATCAACACTAAGAGTTGCATTTGAGTTGGACAGGTAGTATAAGATGCATAATATCTCGCGTTTCAAAAGCAGTTGTTCTTCGTCTCGCTAATAAATCTGCTATTTGGATAAGTGTTCGCTAGCAAAAGTATATGTGACAGTAGTGAACATATATATCTCATTGAAAATGATCTTGTTAAAAAATTGTAAGGATTCGGTCTATTTTCTCACGTCTAGATTTAAGTTAGTAATAGACAACCGGGTATATATGTCAACTTTAAACTTCTTCACCAATTCAAGAAAATAAACACTTCAACTTCTTTAATTTTAATTTCTGACCCGAGGCTTTCTCATTATAACATTCTTTCACTTCTTTTTCCTTTTCTCATTTTTCATTTTTCGTGATGGATTGGTGACATTTCATTTTCAATTTTTTCTTAACCTGTTTATTCCTTTCAAAATATAATTGAGGTAAATTTTTAAAACTACACTAATGCCATTTTTAATTGGCTGATAAACCTTAAAACTGGTTGTAGTAGTATAATATTCATACTCCCCATTATGACTTCAAGTCTCAAGATTATGAATTAAATAGCATATCGGTTTTTCTCTTTTTATATTTTCATTTGACTATTACCATAAGTAACGAGTTTTATGAGATTTTATTTAAATTATTTGGTTACCCAACTAGACATTTCAAGCCGGTAATAAATTTATGATTATGATTATATTATGTAAACTTCAAGATAAAAACGAGTAATGTAAATTTAGTTTACAAACATACTCTATACACCTTTTTGTATACAATTTTTTTGTTTGACTCGAATATATATATATATATATATATATATATATATATATAATATAGTAAAAAGTCTATATTGTATGTTTAATTTTCAAAACTGGAGGATGATACTTATTCTCCTGCATGCTAGTGTATTACGAAAAGGGAGTGATTGTTTTGAGGAAAATAATCACACTCATTTTACATGGTCCTCGACGAGAAGGATTTGGCAGGATCCAAATAGGCCATGTATATATTCATACCAATGGGTGATTTACATGGGGTCGGAATGTGAATCATGTTATCTATTTGAAGAGGTCCTCTTATTTTGTGGCAATGGCGCTCCTTTTATAGGGGTTTGGGATGCCTCGTATTCTAGTCATGGTTAGTGGGTATTGACCACGTCACGCGATGGGTCCTGTAGGAGTTAATTGGTGCATATATGTTTCCCCGTGGCTTAAGGGTTGTCGGACGCGTGGCGAGTGTCGGGTGCTGGAGGCCGCCTTATGGGAAGGTAACACGTGTCTTGGTCCTTATCTCCAAGTTTGGATAAGTTCTACGTAGACGTCTGGTCAGCATCGTCATCTCAAGTTCGTTCGATTCCTTGTTTCGAGCAAGGCTTTAAGTGGCGTCATTTAATGATAAGTGAGAGAGTTGGCGAGTATATTATTAGTAGATATTTCAAAATTATCTCAAGTAGTTGTTCAGAAAAAGTAAAATTATTTCAAGTATTGCTCTGTCTGTTACATTAGGATTATAAAATATTCAAAAATCATTTTAAACATATCCATAAATGTACTATAGACAGACATGTATATGTTATTTTTGAAGTGGAAATATACTCGTTTATTTGGATGTCTTTATAATATATTTGTAGCTTAATATTGCAAATAATTCGTAAGCTTGATAAATACTTTTAAGAAAGTAATTGAAAATACATAAAAGATTAACTGGGTTTTGCCTATAAAATGAGGAGATACTACACAAGCTAAGTCAGGAGATTGCCATGTAATTCTAACTTTTAATATTTTATAACTAGCAAATGGAGCACGTGTTCCTGCAAGCATAATTCTTTTTTTAATGTCATTTTATGTGGGTTAAAGAAGAAGATTCATTTAGATGACACATGGTTGAAAGCATGTGCCATAAATTTGGAGTAGGAAAATGAAAGAAAAACATATTATTGGGAAAGTAAATCATTAATTATAATTAATAGTATAATTAATTAGTCTAACTTAATTTATAAGGCTATTTTGGGGATTTAATAATATATTTTTACAATGTAGCTAAAACTCAAAAGTTAAAGTTGGAAATCAAAAGATTGGTGTCACAATGAGTTTCTTTATATAATAGTATATAGATATTGAGAAATTAAAATCAATCGTATTATTAGTTGAGTACTGTAGGTAGTTAACAAAATGTTTTTAGTACAATTTGATTAGGGACTTCTTTTCACGATATAAAGGTTAAACTATATATATTTATACATAACATTGTACCTCTTAAATAGTATAGAAAACCTTGTTCAAAAAAAATAGTATAGAAAACCATGTGACCAAATTGCAATTAATGTAACACATTTGACGGATCCGCCGAAAATCAAGTTAAGATTATAAACATTAAAACCGGCTGTAAGACTATATAATTGTAAGCTTGTTAACTAACACCCCAAAATACGAAATCGACCAAAATCAAATCGTAACTTATATCAAGAGTATGAAAATGAAAATACTATCTTAGAAATTATGCTAGTCTCTCTACTTGAAACTTGAAAGGTTTTAGTTTCTAACAAAAGTTACTCGATCAGCCGAAACCCAACAATAGTACTCATTTAAACAAAAAAAAAACGAATTTGTTTTTTTACTCACGAAAAACATCTTATGATGATGCATCTAGTTTGCACCACGGTGAAAGTCGAATTGATTTATAGAAGAAGAAAAAAAAAAGAGTGAGAAACTCGAATCAATTAGTTATTTTTTAAAGAGTTTCTTGCAATCACGTAAATACTACTAAAGAAAAGTTATTTAAATGACCTTTTAATTTTCACTAAATATATTTGATGCAGGGTAATTTCGTCTTCTAACTAATCACTCCACATCAGACTAACCCAAACTCCTTATTGGTCATGGGCTAGCTTTCAGTTCGGGAAACCTGATGTAAGGTAAATCTTTATAGTATTTATCTTTTCATAATTGTGGTCTAAGGAATCCTAGTTTTCTAGGAATATATGTTAATTCTATATTCTAGTTACCTAATTATATTATGATTAATAATAGAGTTATTTCCAATTAAGACTCTTCCGTGATGGACGGTCGAGATTAAGTCATAATTAAACCCTAACTGGAACTTGGTCCTCTCTTCACCTATATATACTATGACTTTACCCATCATAAATCATACTTAAGAAACACATAAATAAGGTGTATAGGGAGAAGAGATAAACCAAAACTTCCTATCAATTGTTCGTTGACGGTTCGTGCTCACGCCTAGCTGCTTTCTACCACGACACGATGAACATAGGTATTTCTTCTTTTCTATTTACGTGTGAATCTATTTGTGACGTCATGTAGTTCAAAACGATTAAAGTCATTAAAATTATATTTAACATGTGGTATCAGAGCTTAGGTTGGTGAACGCATGATTGTCCTTTACATATATAGATTTTCGTTATTAAGAATGCATGTTTGTGTGGTTGATAATCTGTGACGACGATTTTAGCATTCAGCCGAATTGTGAAGTATTTATTGATGCTGCTAATAAATTAGGTACCGATTATGATGTATAGATCTTCAATTAAATTGGAGTTCATGGATTTAGCCAAATATCAACCGCTTGTATATATTCTTAAATTACTTTCGTCAAGGTGGAAGACCAAATTGTGTTACGTATGTTGTACATATATTACGTGACCATGAATCATGATATGCCTTAGTTAATTATTACATGATGATCATTAAAGCTTTTGATCCTCTTTCAAGATTTGATATAACCAGCATGTCTGCATGTGCAATTTGTTTTTGTTTCTTTAATTTTGATTAGCAAGCATGATGTCATGAATGTGTTTCCTTAATTTTGATGCTTATACGCGGTGCGGTACATATCATGATGTTTAAAATTAGATAAGTTAATTTATTATGTTCTGATATGCACTCATGTTTTAATTCATAAACCTTATGCGATCTGCTCTTGCTTACAATCTAGGTATTTTGCCTTAGATTTAGGAATATACATAATTTCGCAAATCACTGCATAATGGATTTTCTCTATAACCCACTAAAATTATAAGAACAATTCCTTAATGCTAAGGAATTTAACGTAATAAATTACGTTTAATTAAGGTTAGATATCACCACAATGACTTTAACACTAAAATATAAAAGATTATCAAATCACAAATTATACTACCATTATTATTAAGATAGTTGATGAACCTTATGAATTAATTGGTTGACCCACATGCAATCAAAAAAATCATATTAACTTTCAACAATAAAATAAGTAATATATACGTAAACTAAAGAAATCCACATATTTCCAATGTTTTATTAAAGTTAGTATATTACTTAAATCAAAAATATTGAATATTACGACTCTTAATAGTATTATGTGTAGAATTTATAGTGACTGCTCACAGGAGCGCTATATTTTCTTGTCGTAAATATTTTAAAAATCATGTGTTGTTTATGTCTTACACCTCAATTAATAAATTTATATCTCGATAAATTGCAGCAATTTTTTTCGCACAATTGTCATCATGCGTCTCAGCTGTCACACTTCTCACGGGAACCAACTTCTCAGAATGGAAAGAGAAAGTTGAATTCACCTTGGGGGTACTTGATTTGGATTTGGCTCTCACAACTGTGAAGCCATATCCCATTACGGATACAAGTACTACTGAACAGAAGGCTCTCCTTAAATCTTGGGAGAAGTCTGATAGACTAAGCATTATGTTCTTACGAATGACAATTGCTGCCAACATCAAAACTTCCCTACCCACACCAGTAAATGCTAAGGGTTAATTAACCTCAATAGAAGAACGCTTTAAGACTGCAGACAAGTCTCTTTCTGGGACACTTATGGCAGAACTTACAACGATGAAGTTTGATGACACACGCTCTATGCATGGCCACTGCATTGAGATGACGAACCTTGCAGCTAAGTTAAATAATTTAGAAATGATGGTGGATAATTCTTTTCTCGTCCAATTTATTCTAAATTCTTTACCTCCTCAGTACGGACCTTTCCAAATTCATTACAACGTTATTAAGAAAAAGTGTACTGTTAATGAATTGGTTAACAAATTGGTTCAAGAGGAGGGCAGGCTGAACAAACAAGGTATTAGGGTTGCACACTTTGTCCAAGGAGATGGATCTAAAGCTGGGAAAAGGCAAAACTCAAGCCATAAAAGAGCACCACCCAGAATAAATGACTCTAATCAACCAACAGAGAAAAAGGCAAAGAAAGATGACCGGTGCAAATTTTGCAAAAAGACTGGACACTTTTAGAAAGATTGCCATAAACGAAGGGAATGGTTCGAAAAGAAAGGTAAACCTATGGGTTTCGTAAGTTTTTCTGAATCAAATAATTCCTATGTTTCTCCTCATGGTGGATTGATTCTGGTGCTAATGTTCATGTTTCAAATTCCATGCAGGGATTTCTTACGACCCAAACCACAAACCCAAGTGAAAACTTCTTATTCATGGGAAACCGAGACAAAGTCCCAGTTGAAGCTATTGGAACTTATCGTCTCATTTTAGATAGTGGATTTCAGTTAGATTTATTTCAAACTCTTTATGTTCCTTATATTTCTCGTAATTTAGTTTCAGTAAGCAAACTTGATAGTTGTGGTTTAAAGTTAATCATGGAGATGGTTGTTTTAATTTAATTTGGAATTCTGATTTGTGACGTCATGTAGTTCAAAATGATTAAAGTCATGTAAAATTATATTTAACACTGCACTGAAAGCACGGCACATGAACTAGGTCGGGGCTGACACATCGTAAGCGCTCTGATGCTGAGTCAGTTGATGCTCATTGATCAGGTCTAGTCACGCTAGAAGTCATTGATGTGGATTAGGGAGTTTGTAGATTTCAGACTGAACTTAGATTAAGCCAAGCTGCCTACGTATCTCGTGTAGGGAACCAAGCCAAACATAGTTCATTGTTTCTTTACAGTTGTCGATCGTAGTAGGAGGTGAAGCGCGGACTTCTAAGGTCGAGCCTTTGCACATCAAACATAAGTTGTAGGCTCATATTGCGCGACTTTCCGGGTGAGGGACAAGCCTATAAGCATGTTATAAGTCATGTAGAGTAATCTAAATATGTTACTCTTGATATGTCATAAGCTATAAGTCATATGGGATAACTCATAAGTGATATGTTATACGCTATATGTCATATGTTATATATCATACGCTATAGGAGACACGCTATAGATGGTATTCATATGGGATAACTCGTAGGTGATATGTCATATGCTATATGTCATACGCTATAGGAGACAAGCTATAGTTCGTATTCAATATATCATATGTTATATGTCATATGGAATATATCTCATAGGTATAAGTCATATGCTATATGACATACGTTATATGAGACACGCTGTAAGTCGTATTTAATATATCATATGTTATATATCTCGTATGTATAATATGTTATATGTCATATGTTATAGGAGACACGCTATAAGTCGTATTCAATATGCCATATGTTATATGTTATATGAGAGTGACAGTGAAAGCGTCTCTTCTAAATGAGAAGTAGTCTGGTATTTATAGATGATTAGCCTCATTGACTGTAAGAGCGGGTATGGGCCTCTTCTGATGGGCCAAGGCCCGTATATGTGATATGTCATATGTTATAAGTTATATGTCATATTTACATATGTTATATGTTATATGTTAGAGGTTATATGTCATATCCATATGTCATAGGCTATATGTTATATGTTATATATTATAGGAGAGAGGTAGATTCGTTGAAAACTCGAGTCGATTAAATGAAAACTGTATTACTGTGGAATTTATGGTCATATGAAGAGGGATTGTCGAAAGTTTTTGAGGGATCAACCTCAAACCGGCCAAAGCTCCAACCCGGATGAATGTGACACCATTGTCACGGTATCATCGAAAATTGCTCTTGTTTCTTGCTGAGATGAGACATTCCTACATGTAGGCAATCAAGAAATTGAGTGTGTGATTCACAGTGCAGCTTCATTTCACGCCACTCCACATCGTGATTTGTTTGCTACTTACAAATTAGGGCACTTTGGTACTGTAAAGATGGGTAACACCAATTACTCAAGTGTAGTTGGTGTTGGTGATGTGCACGTATCTTCAAGGATGTTCACCATGTTCCGAATCTCAGATTGAATTTGATCTCAGGACTAACCCTCGACTGACAGGGTTATGAAAGTAATTTTAAAAATGGCACCTGAAAGCTGTCGAAAGGTGTGATAGTTGTTGTGAGGGGTCATATCTGTGGCACACTGTTCAAAAAGCATACAAAATTGTGTGAGTTAAGCCTCAAAGCCGTTGAAGAAGTGGCGTCATCAAATCTTTGGCACAAAAGACTTGGGCATATGAGCGAGAAGGTCTTGGCTACACTAGCCAAGAATGATGTTATTAATCTCGCGAAGGATATTGCACTAGATCTTTATGAGCACAATTTGTTCGGGAAACAACATAGAGTTTCTTTTAGTTCCACCAGGAAGCAACGCTCCGAGTTACCGAGTCTCGTTTACTCTGATGTGTGTGGATCGATAGAAGAAGAATCTCTCGGTGGAACCAAATATTTTGTGACCTTTATTGATGATGCTTCACAAAAATTATAGGTCTACTGTTTAAGATCAAAAGATCAAGTTTTTGATCGCTTCAAAGCATGTCATGCATTGGTGGAAAGACAGGTGAGAAAGAAGTTAAAGTGCCTTCGCTCAGACAATGGAGGCGAATACACGTGAGAATTTGCAGCATGTTGCACTGAACATGGAATCAGGCATGAGAAGACGGTGCCGAGGACCCCACAACATAATGGTGTTGCTAAGCGGATGAATCGCACCATTGTTGAGAAAGTTCGTTGCATGCTCAGTATGGCTAAGCTGCCTAAAACATACTGGGTTCAAACAGTCCTCACAGTTTGTTATCTGATAAATAGGACATCGTCAGTTCCTTTGAATTTTGAAGTTCCAGAGAGAAGATATGGACAAAAAAGGATATTTTATATTCTCACCTAAAGGTATTCGGGTGCAAGGCTTTTGCACATGTGTCGAGGGAACTCGGGTAGAAACTTGATCTCAAGTCAACTCCATGCATCTTTATCGGGTATGGTGATCAAGATTTTGATTACAGATTGTGGGACCCACAATCAAGAAAGTCATCCGTAGTAGAGATGTAATTTTCTACGAAAATTAATTCTATGACTTTACTCCAGCAGTTTCTGTTCGACAACGTACTAGTGCTCCGGAAGAAGTAACTTCACCACTAGAACCTCATATTAAAAATGGGAATGCCCAAGATAATGTAAATGATGCCGACGAGGATGAAGGTGCTGAGCAGGGGAAGCTCTCACCTTCTTTACAAGAAGATGGTGAAACTCGACGATTTGGACGCGTGCTGATACCATCAACAAGGCATCATGCATTAGAATATATCCTTCTTACAAGTGAGGGGGAGCTTGAAAGTTTCAAAGAAATTCAATCTCACACTGACAAAGAAAGTTGGAGACAAGCAATGGAAGAAGAAATGAATTCTTTGCAGAAGAATCAGACTTATGAGCTTGTGAAACTTCCAAAAGGGAAGAGAGCATTGAAGAATAAATGGGTGGTCAAACTCAGGAAAGATGGTCGTGAAAATATTGGGAAATATAATGCCAGCCTTGTCGTCAAAGAATCCCAACAGAAGAAAGGCATTGACTTTGACTAGATATTCTCACCAGTGGTGAAGATGACATCCATCTGTTTTGTACTTGGGTTAGTTGTTAGTTTGGATTTGGGGGTTAGTTGTTAGTTTGGATCTGGAGCTTGAACAGATAGACGTGAAAACTGCATTCCTTCATCGTGACTTAGAAGAAGAGATATACATGGAGCAGCCAGAAGGTTTTTAAGTCTGCGACAATGAGCATATTGTCTGTAAATTGATGAAAAGCTTGTATGGCCTAAAGCAAGCTCCAAGGCAGTGGTACAAGAAGTTTGACTCTTTCATGGCAAGTCACCATTATAACAGGATTGTGACAGACTAGTGTGTTTATTTGAAGAAGTTCGTTGATGGTAAATTTATCATCATTTTGCTCTATGTCGATGATATGTTGATAGTTGGTCAGGATGCAGCGCTAATCAATAACTTGAAGAAAGATTTGTCCAAGTTCTTCGATATGAAAGACTTGGGTTCAACACAACAGACTCTCAGCATGAAGATCACACGAGATGGGAAATTGAGAGTTATACTTATCTCAAGAAGATTATGTTGAACGGGTTCTGAAAAGGTTCAACATGCATAAAGAAAAGCCTGTTTCGAATCTGCTTGCAAAATCACTTCAAGTTGAGTAAGAGACAGTGTTCTTCTACGATGAAGGAGAAAGAAGAAATGGAGGCGATACCACATTCTTCGGTAGTGGGAAGTCTGATGTACGCGATGGTGCGTACTAGACCTAATGTTACTCATGTAGTTGGGATTGTTAGCAAATATCTGTCAAATCCAAAGAAAGTGCATTGGGAGGCGGTCAAGTGGATTCTTCGGTACTTGAGAGGTACATCTAACCTATATTTTTGTTACGGGGGAGCAAAGTCAATTCTAAATGGTTACACATATGCTGACATGGCAGAAGATCTTGATAGTAGAAAATCTACACCAAGTTACATATTCACTTACGCAGGGGGAGCTGTTTCATGGCAGTCCAAGCTACAAAAGTACATTGCTTTATCCACCACTGAAGCTGAGTACATTGATGTAGTGGAAGTAGAGAAAGAGTTATTATGGATAAAGTGTTTTCTTCAAGAACTAGACTTTACACAAAATGAGTACATTATTCATTGTGATAGTCAAAGTGCTCTAGACCTGAGCAAGAACGCAATGTATCATTCACGTACAAAACATATCGACATTCGTTATCGCTAGATACGCAAAGTGATGGAGCAACAATTGTTGAAGCTGGTTAAGATTCACACAAGCAAGAATCCTGCAGATATGCTAACGAAAGCGCTAACACAAGAGAAACTTCACATGCGTACGAACATAGTTGGACTGGAGGAAGTGCAAATCAGGCTAGAGGGGGAGATTTGTAGACTAAGTCAGTCAACTCCAGCCTCATGCCGACACACCTCCTCCCGTGTTTCACACCCGTTAGCCATCCACCAAAAGTCATTGCTCCAATTATCAAATTGAGATGGTTAAGACTTGGACAACTTATCTACTACTCAATTGCCTATGAACATAGCTGCATATGATCAGGAAAATATACACACAACAAATAGAGAAAAACACTGAGAGAAAGAAAAGAAAACCTCGTAGAGTTCAAACTTGAGACGTGAGGGTTGGTTTTTTGTAATAGTTGAGTGTGAGAGTTGCTCCTCCTATTGTAGTTCGTTCGTGATGTTGAATGAAGAACTTTCCAACCCCAACATTAACTTTAATTACTTTTCTTGGGGGCAAATATCAAAAAGTCCTTTAACTATTATTGTGTTAACTTAATTAACTTCTCTTTTATTATTTATCTTGAGAGTTGATGCAAGTGTCCCAAGAGAATATATGAGATATGTCTCAAGTTAAGTCAATTTCACCAAAGAAAAGTGACTCATTGAGATTTAATGTCCCTACATCTCATGTTTGTTGTAGTGTGTACTAGATCTGTTCTTTATGCTCATTATAGGTCCACCTAGTATTTCTTTCTTGGAGTCATCGCAAATATTTGCATCCGCGCTAAGCCATATTAAAACAGTTATATTCCTTGTGTCATTGCATATTCTGCTTTATTTTGTCAGTAATTTCCTTCTCTACGTCGTATGTTCTTGAATCCAAGTATTTTTCCATTTCTACTATAAAGCTACCTTATTCAATCAAGTCACACTTAACCTCCATGCTGGATCTCTTTATATGGCAAACTTATTTAGCTTTCTGGCATCTCTAGATTCAAAGATTCTGTGACTGATTATACAAAGTTTCTCATTTTCGGAGCTCCTGACACCCCCCCCGGTTGGTCAATGTGGCAAGGCTGTTCGGACTCCTTGTAATCTGCATGTATTATTGAATTTGAGTTTCGTGCTCTATTTGGGGACAAGAATACATTTTAGAAGCTGATGGTGGAGTTTGGCCTTTGGTTGGGTCTAAGGTATTGAATTGTCATCTCATCTAAAAGCTTAAGTTGTTAGAGAAGGTAGACATTTAATATTTATATATTATCTCTAACACGCCCCCTCATGTGCAGGCTGTAAATCTTTTGTTACGCCTGTCACGTGACACTTTTTGATAATCGGGTGGCGGTGGGATTCGAACCCAGGACCATAAGGTGCAGTTTTTTTTCTTTCACATTTGCTAATGGTACATAATAGTGGTCTATTCTGTTTCTTGTTCAGGTAACATGGTGCAAGAGTTCTAATGAGCCACACCCTTAAAACTGTGAGAATCATACCTTTACTGTCAAAGATTGATTTTGAGTTCTGTTAAAACACGCTGGAGTTCTTTGTTCTGTAAGTAGAAATTCCCTTTCTCGGTATCCCACTGATCGACAAGTTTCCCCATTCTTCATATATAATTTCGGTACACTTGTGTTTTTACGTATTGATTCTTTATACGTTGATGTGAGCTTCACATTAACTTTGGACAGCTATAACAGGGTGGAACAATGAGTGTTTATCTTAAGTATGTGAAGAAAGACGAGTACAGTCTAATACAACAAGGGCCATATAATTATAGTTCAAGCAATTCATAGCTATTATTTCTAGAAATGTGAATACAAAGTACAGAAGCATCATGATCATCTATGTTTAGAGATTAAGTGCTGATTGATTCTATGATGGACTTGGTTGCAGAAACCTGCAAATCATGTTAATCAGCCCTTACGCATAAGATATTCTCTGTTGGAGAATTTTAGATATTTGGGCTTAAGTGAGTAAGCCCAAGTAAGTAAGTGTGTGAATGTTCATTGACTTAAGCAAGTGTAAGGGACTTTGTCCCACATTGGAAAAAGACCTACAAATTCTATTGGTTATATTGAGATACCCAATTAGAGAGTGTAGTGAACTAGAAGATATGGGACTCCTCGCGCAGTCGTCGTCGTCCGTCCGCCTCGCCTCGCGTCGCGCCGCGCCCTGCCGGGAAGGCAGTAAATATCTTTTTGGGAGAAATTTATTTAATTATATTATGGGCAAATTATTTTTTCTGCCCGGTAACTTTCCCTAAATTTGCCTTTTGCCCTTTTTTTTTTCGGGCTTTAAAAATGCCCTGTAACTTTAATTTTTTAATTTTTTTTCTGCCCGACGGGCTTTAATCTGGGCTGAGTCGCAGCCCAGTCGACGTGGCTGACCACGTGGCGTACGGACGACCGCCACGTGGCACCACGTCATAAATTTTTATTTTTTTTAAAAAAAACATAAAAGTTGACTAAAAAGAAAAAAAAATAGAAAAATAAGAAATAATTATAAAAAAAAATTATGTAAGGAATTATAATTTTATAAATTGTAAAAAATATAAAATTGAACTGAAAAAAAATAAAGAATATAATTTAATTCCTTTCTATATTTTTCATAATTTACAAAATTATAAAAACAAAAAAATAAAATATATTTTTTAAAAAAATACAATTCATCAAATCCCCCCCCCCCCCCCTCATGACCCCCCCCTCCCCGCCACCCACCACCACCAGCCCCAATTCCCGCCGCCACCCACCATCACCACAACCCCAATTTCCCTCCCCCACCCCCACTCCACCCCCTTCCCCAAACCACACCACCCAGCATCGTCGGGAAATTGGGTGGGGGCGGGGAAGGGGGTGGAGTGGGGATGGGGGAGGGAAATTGGGGTTGTGGTGATGGTGGGTGGCGGCGGGGAAGGGGGTGGTGGGGAGGGGAATTGGGGTTGTGGTGATGGTGGGTGGCGGCGGGAATTGGGGCTGGTGGTGGTGGGTGGCGGGGGAGGGGGGTGGTCACGGGAAAGGAGTGGTGGTGGGGGGGGGGGGGATGGATGGTGGTTGTGGTGGTGGGTTTTGATGGTGGTGGGTTTTGGTGGTGGTGGTTTTGGTGGTGGTGGTGGTTTTGGTGGTGGTTGTTGTGGTGGTCTTTGGTGGTGGCGGGGTGGGGGGTGTGATGGTGGTGGGGTGGTAGGGAGGGGCTGGGGGCGGGGGTGATGGGTGGCAGGGAGGGGCTGGGGAGCGGGGGGGGGTTGGGTTTGATGAATTGTTTTTTTTTATATAAATATTTTTTAGTTTTTTGTTTTTATAATTTTGTAAATTATGAAAAATATAGAAAGGAATTAAATTATATTATTTATTTTTTTTCAATTCAATTTTATATTTTTTACAATTTATAAAATTATAATTCTTTGCATAATTCATTTTTATAATTATTTCTTCTTTTCTATTTTTTTTCTTTTTAGTCTAATTTTTTGTTTATTTTAAAAAAAAAAAATTCCAACGTGGATCCACGTGGCCATAGTCCTAAGGCCACGTGGGATGCCACGTAGACAGGGCTAAGACCCAGCCCAGTTTACAGCGCGCCGGGCAGAAAAAATTAAAAAAATAAAGTTACAGGGCATTTTTGAAGCCCGAATAAAAAAAGGGCAAAAGCTGAATTTGGGCAAAGTTACCGGGCAGAAAAAATAATTTGCCCTTATATTATTAAATAAAATGCTTAAGCAAAAAACCTGAATTCTGAATTTGAAATTTAAATTCAAGATTACACACTTAAATGAAAATTAAATCTGCAGATTTAATTCGTGAATTAAATAAGACGTTTTGAATTGAGTCAAAACAGTTTTAAATGCTGAATAAATTCCCTTGATTGTTTTTTGGCTGTTACATATCTTTTCATGCTATAAAACCAGACCTCTGCGCAGAGGATTTTTCATCGAAGAAAATACATAGCATTCTGCATTTCATTTTCATATTCAATTTCAGAATTTTGCAAATACCGTTCGTGTTCGAAATAGAAAAACTATAGAGTCCTTCACTTGCTGTTTATTTGAGTGGACGTTGTACCTTGGGAGATCTCTTCCTTACGAGGGCTTGAAGGATAGCCGAGGAATTCGATCTTAAGGGGAGAAGGCTTGCTTTCAACTCGTCCTAAAACCGTTCGTCAATCCATTCTTTCACATTCTCGGTAAATTTTATTGTTTGTCATATGTATTTATTTTGGATAATCAACATCATGAATAAACGTTATTTTCTTGTCGTGTATTATTGTTATACGAATGTGCAACGCGATACCAACATTCTCATCTTTGTTTATTCTATATCTTTACTTTGTTCAATTTATGAAAACAAACTATGTGACACTTCTCTTGTTAAATATATTTCATATATTTTTTTTTTGAAATTTTTAATTGGCATCATTTGATCTACTTGTTTTACTTTTAATTTGAATTGTTAATATGCTTTCTGCATATATAGCAGCTCATGCAGCATGTTCTGAGAGCCAAACAGAAGCTGCTAGCTTTACTGCTTGAAAAATTTGCTGCAACTGATTCGGACTGTAAGGTTCACGAAGATAACTTTTCCGTTAGACCAACAACTAAATCGTTATTACTACCTGTGGATGTGTACTAATTTTAAAGATAGCTGACAAATTTTTGGATGGGTGCTTCTGCAGGTGCACATTGTCCATAAAGGTGCTGTATGGCCACTCATACAGAAGCTTCATTCCCTAGATGTTCAATGGAGAGAAATGTCGCCCTTGGCAGGATGCCGCAGGTGATATTCTCGTTCTTTCTTTAATTTATCAGTTACGTTGTACTCTCTAAAGATTTATGTTTTATTTTGAATCACATTTAACATTATTTTCTGTTGCAGGATCATCATAATCAAGCTGGTATTGCCCACCACCATTACTGAAGCTTCTAGAATCCAAAAATGGATCGCTGCAACATAACGCGGCCGTTGCTCTTTACGGACTTGCAGATAACGAGGTATTGAATATTGTTAAGAAAAATATTAGTTTTGGCTGTTGTATTAGTAAAGCTTTGGCGCTTATTCTAGCTTGAGCTAACTGGTACCATTATATTTCTTCTTGCCCTTTTGCTTGTGTAGGATAATGTTGCAGAACTTATTAAGGTTCAAGATGGTGAATTTATTGTCCAAGTACAATCTTAAACTTGTTGTTGAGCTTTTTATATTAGACAAATACTTGGGTTAATTATGCATGGTTACAGCTTCACACATATAGTTTTAGAGTTTTCTAATATTTCTTCTCATGATTTGCAGCCTACTAGAGATTGTGTGGCCAAGACACTTAAAATAGAAGATTCCTGGATGGATGAGTTCAATTTTAGTTGTCTAAAGTCGAGAAGGTGATGTTGTACAATCTTAATTGTTTCAATATTTAATCATAAATCAAGACGCAACATATAATGCTTCAATTCTGCGTTTTGTGGATGTCAAGAATAAATTTCCGGCAAAGAGGTATTAGTCTCCAGGATTCCAATTGTGTTTCTTGTGGATGTCATGACGAATCCACCCATTTACTTGTTTTTTGAATGCTCAGTGTCTTATCTGATTTGGATGTCATGCTATGATTGGTTTGGGATCAGTTATTGACTATAACCCTTATGATAACTTCAGCCAACATGACCAGCTTTTTCTTCATTCTTTTGGTCAATTTGAGTACGAGAAATGACGTGACCTTAATTTAATGGTGTTGTGGTAAGTCCGGAGAAGGTTTTGGAGCTGATGAAAGTCAGAACCTGGGGATGGTTTAGAGTGAATCTGTTGGATTTTCCTCATTTGTTAAATGATTCGTCTTTATTTCGCTCTTCTTGTCCGTAATTTTGGCTGCTTGGCCTTTTTCTTCATTGTTTGACGCTTTTGTAAGGAGTTGGAGTACCCCTTGTACTCCTTTTGTTTTACTTAAAAAAAGTAAATAAATAAAATAACTGAAGTAGAATCTTTCTATTTCCCTTTTCAATTAAGTAGAACCAATTTTGAGAACTAATTTTAAATGTTGTTTTTAATAACAATCCAACTGGTTTAATGTTGATTATATACTTTTATCAACCGGATAGCTTGAAGGTTATGACCCTAGATAAAAGCTTTATCAACCTTGAAGAAAGCCAACAAAAATCAAGATTGTTGAATAGCATACACGTCAGGCGCTAGTGGTTTGAAGCTGTTTCTATCATGAGCAAAGGAAAAGAAGGACCGAACTGAGCCCTTTCGGTCATGGAACCCACAGTGGTCTTAAATGACAAATAACATAGCATCAGAGTTATCTTTGATCCAAAACCGAGTTTAGGAACAACCCATGGAAGTGACTGTATTGCTGATCTTTCTAGTTTGAGTTCCTTTTTCGTCTGCCCTGAGCACCTGCCTATTATGTGAAACCAGATTGCGTTCAGAATAGCAAAGCTGAAAAGCAAATGATTTGAAATAGTGGGCATCTATTACGAGGGATAAACCTTAACAATAGCGGCATTCTAGCAATGGAGAGAATCAATTCTGAGGCCCCATTTATATGCAAAGCGGACAAGCTCTCACAAGGTAACAATTCAGATAAAGGTGGGATAAAGTTTCTGAAATGTTGCAGACTTGCAGCCAACTCCACTGTCAGGTTATTGAATTTAAATAAGAGCACCAGGTCTTGATGCCAACATCTTGAATGTTTTCCACATCAAGAGTTTGTCTTTTATGAACCTTCGCATTCCAGATATATCCCCACAAGTGGTCACATACCTGAGTAAGGCGGCAGCAAGTAGTATGACTAGAAGTGGTCTTTTTTTTTTAACACACCTGACGAAGAGAATGTGCGTGCTTGTGATATTACTAAATTTGGATTACCTTCAAACAGGAATGTTTTTGTGAATAGTTTGCAGCTATAGAGAATCTTATGCTGAATCAAATTTGTTGGATTATGTTGCAGGTGTATTTGGGTGAGCAGTACGTAAATTATCCTACATTATCCGATGTGACATTCTAGTTGAAGGTGCGAATTGTCTTTAGATTCTTGAATCCGGTCTGTACGCATGTTTAGCTAATGAGTTTCTTCGTAACATCTCATAATATTTTGTTGTTTTCATCAGGAAAACGGTTTATGCGCACATAATTTGTTTGCTGGCTTCGTCTGATGCATTTCGTGCTATGCTTGATGGCGGTTATCGGGTGAGCACTGCATTGAGTACAAATATATATGTCACGGAATAGTATAATTGAAGAAATACTTTTAGCTTTACTAGATTACATGTCACTGTGTCAGTATCAACTCACTTCCAGCTAGAAGTAACTTAGCAAATCTATTTAAATTTGGACGAATTATTATTTATGCTCTGTAAGTTACCCATTTTTTTGAAAATGCCCGTTATGTTACCAATTATACAAAAATGCCCCGTAACTATGCATTTTTTTTGTAGAAAATGCCCTTTGGGTGCCACATGGGATTTTCGGCCTACGTGGCATCCACCGTGGCTGCCACATGTGTTTTTTTGTCTATGTGGCTGCCACATGTAATATGTTTAAAATAAAAATATATTTATATCCATAATATATATAAATATATAAAAAAGTATATCTTTATGTATTAAAATATATCAAATATATATTTAAGTATATAAAAAAGGTAAAAAATCATAAATATCATTTATATCTATAATATATATAAATATATAAAAAAATATATCTTTATGTATTAAAATATATCAAATATATATTTAAGTATATAAAAAAGGTAAAAAATCATAAATATAATTTTCTATTATTGAAATTTTAAAAAGTTTTTTTTACTGAAATAAAAAAATCTTGTTTTTTTGTGAAATTTAAAAAAATCTTTTTTTTTTACTGAAATTAAAAAAACAAACACACCCACCGGTCCCCCCCCCCCCCCACCCGCTGCAACTCGCCGGTTGCAGCGGGTGGCGGCGTAAAAAAAAAGATTTTTTTTAATTTCACAAAAAAACAAGATTTTTTTTTTATTTCAGTAAATTTTTTTTTTTAAAATTTCAATAATAGAAAATTATATTTATGATTTTTTACCTTTTTTATATACTTAAATATATATTTGATATATTTTAATACATAAAGATATACTTTTTTTATATATTTATATATATTATAGATATAAATGATATTTATGATTTTTTTTACCTTTTTTTATATAGTTATATATATTTGATATATTTTAATACATAAAAATATAGTTTTTATATATATTTATATATATTATGGATATAAATATATTTTTATTTTAAACATATTACATGTGGCAGCCACATAGACAAAAAAAAACACATGTGGCAGCCACGGTGGATGCCACGTAGGCCGAAATACACATGTGGCACCCAAAGGGCATTTTCTACAAAAAAAAGGCATAGTTACGGGGTATTTTTGTATAATTGGTAACATAACGGGCATTTTCAAAAAAACGGGTAACTTACAGGGCATAAATAATAATTTGTCCTTTAAATTTACTTTTCTGATTTTTCCTTTTTTATTTAATCCTAATAATGAACCATTCCTTCTTGTGTGGTTTTCTTACCGGACCCTTCAATCAATTAAACTATTAACTGTAATTACCTTGCCTGGTCATCATTGTATTATTCAAGTTGGCACTCCAACATCTGTAGTGAAGGGTGGTGAGACCGAAGTAGATGTGTCTTTTATCGGTTCACCGAAAACAATCAAAAACTAGTTGGTGTTGTTAAGTAATTAATATGTGTTTTTTTGGATACTTTTTCATAATAAGAGCTGCTTGAATAAATAGTCTATAAGCCAAGAGTAAAGGAGCTGTGGGATCACCATAGATTGGGATTCCTGTTTTTGACCAATGCTGCTTAACAAAATTTACTTTTCTTACTATCCCGACTGAGCTAACTTAAAATTTGAATGTGTTGAAGAATAAGAGTTGACAGGCCATGAATTCTACAATGTTGGTCGATTGTTTTGAGTAAGAAAGAAGTCTTGTACTTTATGTTTGTGTTGGTCTTGCTTTAGTTTTCTGAATCCGTTGCAGGAGAGAGATGCCAAAGACAGAGAGATTCCTAACATTAGATGGGAAGTTTTTGAATTGATGATGAGGTTAACAAATTTTGTTTATTCCAAAGTGGTGCTCTAATTTCCATATACTTGTTTGATGCTAAACATTGTTAAATTTTGGTGGCAGATACATTTACATGGGATTTGTCGATATGAACTTGGACATTTCACAGGATCTTCTGAGGGCTGCTGACCAGTATCTAATGGAGGGGCTGAAGCACGTGTGCGAATGTGCAATTGCCCAGGTTTGTCAGATTACAGCTGGTAGTATATTTACATATTGAAATGTACGTACCTTAACTAATCTCATATTTTTCTCAAGGATATATCGTGGACAACGTGTCTGTCATGTTCGAGTTATCAGAGGCTTTTTATGCTTTGTCCTTGAGAAATGCTTTTATTCTATTCGTCCTGGATAAGTTTGACAAGTTATGTATCAAGCTATATGGTATGTTTTGTGTCCTTCATTTTTGGCTTCTCTTTCTCACTTTTTTTTCTTTTTCTGTACAAGTTTTAGTGAGATGACCTCTGTGTCTGCTTAATTGTATCAGGTATCTTCAGTTGATCCAATGGATTTTACTCAGAATTACTTTGTAAGAACACTGACCAGACACGCCCATGCTGAATTGAGGCAATAAGTCTTTTGGCAGAAGTTTTGAATACTGATCTTCAACTAATTAGTGACCCAGGAGAATTTACAGAAAATCGGTTTTTAGTCTCTTGAGTATTTGAACAAACAGGATATAACCAATTTGTTGTCTTTCAATCTACATATATTTAAATGGTTTAGTTTTTTATTAATTTGGACTTGTTAATATGATATAGTCTGAGATTATCTTGGAGAACTCATGCATTTGCCACTAATGCTAGTTATGATCCCGTTGGACCTTTCTGCTGCTCAGTTTATGGAGTGGTACTTTTAGTTTTTTGAACTATCAATATGGCTTAACTCAGTTAGCTACTTTATATGCACCTGTTGTTGGATTTTGATAAACAAATAAGTTGTCAATGAATCCGTGTTTTGGCTGATACCTCAAACGATTTCATTGAATAGAATTAAATATGTAAATCAAATCCTTCGTCCTGGTTGAAAGATGGTGACAGAAACACTCGTTTTTTTTCACAAATCTACGCAAAAAACGTAGACGGGGAAATAGGATTTCAAGTCTAAAGATTGACAGGCACTAGATGGATGAAGAGGACTCTCTAAAATCCCATGCGCAGGTATACTTTGCAAATTTATTCTCGGGCAGCAGTTAGGGCTGGGAACAGGATGGAATCCCGTTCCACGGGATCCCGCAGCGCGGGATCCCGCCTTGACGGGAAGGGGATTCTTGATCCCGTTCCCGTCCACGAGTCGACGGGATCCCGCGGCGACGGGATCCCGTCATGGCGGGATTCCCGCGCGGGAATCCCGTCATTTTCCAGGGGGTCCAAATGCAATAGCCCTAAATCATAAATCTTAAACCCTAATTCTATAATCCACCATTTAAATCAAGAATTATAAGTTTCTAACAAAAGGGGTTCGAATGACGATTGTTGGCTGCTTGTCTGCTGCTCCGTGATCGTCTGCTCGGCAAATTGGAAGCGCGGCGGAGGCGCAGCGGCGAAATGAGAGAGGAGACGATGACGACTGCTCGTCTGCTGCTCCGTGCTCGTCTGCTCGGCAAATTGGAAGCGCGGCGGCGGCGCAGCGGTGAAGTGAGAGTGTCGGCCGACGGGTTTGAGAATTGAGAGAGTGAGAGATGGAATTTGTTTTGTGGTTATAAGAGAATAATCTATTTTTAATTTTGGCCATAAACTTTCTTTAATTAGCATATAACCCCCATATATAAAATATATATATATATATACATAAACATTATCGGCGGGATTTCCCGTTCCCGCGGGAATCGGAAACGGATTCCCGTTCCCGACCTGTGGTGAACGGGAATTCCCGTTCCCGTCTACTTGACGGGATGGAAATTTGCGGGAAATTTTCCCGCAGGAAAAATTCCCGCGGGAGGGGACGGGTAAGGGAATTTCCCTTACCCTTTCCCACCCCTAGCAGCAGTGATAACGGGAATAACAACACTCCCAATCAGCTTTCAGGCTCGACATATCAGAGGAGACTTTCGCGGGCCGATTGCGATCATGTATCGCGTCAAATTGGGATCGAGGAACTCAAAGAGGTGGTGTTTAGTATGAATGCTTTCAAAGCTCCGGGGCCGGACGGGTTACACACAGGATTTTATCAAAAATCATGGAGTTTAGTCCAAGAGTCCTTATTGGAATTCGCAACGAATGTTTCTAAATTTGTGAAGCTTTTCTCTGTCTCATCCCGAAGAACCAAAACCCGGAGAATATCACACAGTTTTGGCCCATCTCCCTTTGCAACGTGCTGTATAAAATCATCACCAAGTGCATTACCTCGAGACTGAAGGAAATTTTGCCAACAATAATAGCCCCGACGCAGTCGAGCTTCATAAAGGGGAGAAGCACACATGATAACATCTTTTTGCTTCAAGAAGTCTTGCATTCGGTTCGGAGAAAGAAAAAGAATAAAACGGTTTGCATGATAATGAAATTGGACTTAGAGAAAGCATACGATAAAGTTAACTGGGATTTTATGGAGGATACTCTCCACGCCTTCAATTTCCCGAGTGAACTTGTCGAACTCATCATGTTCAGCGTTTGGAGTGCGGCAACACGAATAATATGGAATGGTTCCCCTCTACAACTATTCAAACATGCATGTGGACTCCGACGGGGCGACACTCTTCGCCCTACCTCTTTGTTCTGTGTGTGGAGCGGTTAGCTCATCTTATCCAAGAAGAAGTTGCCGGGAAAAAATGGGAACCACTCATTCCTTGCAGAGGAGGGCCGAGCCTCTCGCATTTATTTTTCGCCGATGATTTAGTGCTTATGGGGCGGGCAACTAAGGGGACAGCGAAGGCCATAAAAGGTGTACTCGAAAAATTTTGTGGGACGTCGGGCTTGAAGCTAAGTAACCACAAATCCAAAGTGTTTTTTTCAAAGAGCGAGGGCTCGCGGCTTAAGTGTTGCATATGTGACATCCTCGGTTTTGGGCAAACACTGAATTTGGGGAAATATCTTGGGATCTCACTCACTCATGGGAGATTAACAAAGGCTGATTTTTCGGGGGTCCTCGATCGTGTTATGAAGAGATTCGCGAGTTGGAAAAGCAAATTACTTAGTCTCGGGGGGAGAGACACCCTCATCCATTCGGTGTCCTCGGCGCTTCTCGTATATAATATGCAAGCAACGTGGCTCCCCGAGAATATATGTGCACAACTCGACCGATTGAATAGAGATTTTTTGTGGTCGTCGGATATCACGAAAAAAGATTGCATCTTGTGGGGTGGTCGAAAATTACACGACCGAAGAAAAAAGGAGGGCGGGGAATACGAATTATTAGAGTATGCAATGAGGCGTTATCCAAGCTTGCATGGAGAATTATGAGAGAGGAGAATACGGTGTGGCGCGAACTTATCCTTGCAAAATATTTGAACAAAAAGTGAATTTTTGATTGCACGGCGAAACCCAGCGATAGTGCAACTTGGAAGGGTATTGTGAGGTGTGTCGGCCTTATGACACTGTTTCTTCGATGGAAAATTGGGGATGACTGGAAAATATCCTTTTGGTACGATTTATGGTTTGGCGACTCACGACTTTGCGACATGGGGTGTCGAATTGAGAACTCGGAACTGAACCTCAAGCTTTTCGAGCTACTGGATGAGGAGGGGGAGTGGAGACTGGACCGAATAAGCTCCTATATACCGAGCGCGGTTAAATCAACCCTTGCGCAAAGAGGGATCATCTTGCGAGAGGTGGAGGACCGCGTTATATGGTTTGAAAACTCAAACAGTAATTTCTCGTGTCAATCCTCTTATAATACGTATCTCAATAATTACTCAGAAGATCATGAGGACAACGCGGATCATGCGTGGGTTTGGGACATTGATGTTAGCCACAAATTACAACACTTTCTTTGGCTTATAACTCAGAATTGACTAGCAACAAACTCAATCCGACGTGCGCGAGGGATCCCTACGTTGGATTTGTGCCCGATTTGCGAAAGACACGAGGAAACTGCACTTCACATGGTCCGGGACTGCAAGACGGCAAACGCTGTGTGGAAAACGGTGGTGTCGACCGAGAGTTGGGTGGACTTCATACACACACCAGATGATGATTGGTTTAGGAAGATCCTAAAAAATAAAAACATCCACGGTCAAGTAAATGAAGGGATGGATTGGTGCAGTTTATTCATAGAGAGCCTATGGATAATATGGAAGAACCGCAATGATCGAGTGTACAACAAGAGGAAAGGAACCGTAAACTCATGAGTGGCGCAAATTAAGATACTTAGTGAGTATTTTGGGAGTAGCAAAGGAAGAAAAAGATTGATCCAAAAGAGGTGAAGTGGTGCAAACCGGATTCCAGGTGGGTGAAGCTCAACATGGATGGAAGCGTCAAGCACGAAAGCCTTAACAGCATAGCATCAGGGGTGATGAGAGACTCGAATGGCGCATAGCCATGGGGCTTTAGGACTGAAGTTTTAACGCCAACGCTTGACGAGGTGGAGTTGATGGCTATCAAGAAAGGACTCACACTAGCTTGGGAACGTCGTTACCCCAAGATCTTGGTGGAGACGGACTCATTAGGCGCCTACCACGACCTCATGGAGGAACACACAGCACAAGACCACGGGACGGACCTCATCCGAGAATGTCGAGAGTTCAAGAGGCTACCGTGGGAATTGAATTTCACATGGACGCCGAGAGGGGCGAACAAACTTGCAGATTTGCTAGAAAAATATAATTTAGATGATAGGAGTATGGATTTATTTTGGGAAACTCCACCAACCCCGAACCTTAGCTTGTATAAGGCCGTCTTGGTCTAAGGACCTTTTGTGATTTCATTATCTACCCAAAAAAAAGACTTTCCTCAAGGTATTAGATGACTAGATGATACGTCAATTGCTCTGCTTGATGATCCCTCCTCCAAAAGAAAAATGCTAAGAAATGAGTTGGTGTTGCTGCACCAGCCAAGCTTCGCGGCAGTGGTGTATGTCCATAAGCTTTACTCCCTAAAAGGAATTGTCTTAACTCTCCTATCAATTTAATAATTTGTGTCTCTACGTCACCGGATAGTATCTCATGCGAGCCCTAGCGCCACTGGAAACGCACAAAACCAGCCCCGCTTCGACGGAGTTTGTCCCACCGGATTTAAATCCACCAGACACTAGAAATAAAAAGAGTCTCTGTCAAGGAGATGAGATGGAGGTTGAAGGAATTACTCAACCGCCGGAGATGATACGGGTAGGGGAAAACCTAAACATGAGATCTTCATACGCGGAAATCGCGAGGAGAGAATATGAATACTTTAGAATCAACGAGGAGGATATGGATGACGAGGCTGATCTCATCATTGAATCCCCACCTTCTGACGGAATACCGTTCAAAAAGTTCACAAGTCGACCGGAGATGCAGGAACTAATGAAGAATCAGTGGGAAGAAGCCATTATTATTCGTATACTCGGTAACTCAAGGTTCTACCCGGCCCTTGTGAATAAACTAGACTCAATGTGGAAGTTGCACAACAATTTTGAACTTGTGGATCTGGGATATAATTGTTATTGTTTGAAAGGCTTGAGCACAGAGAAAAGAGAGTTGATTCTTATCGAGGAACCGTAAAAAATCGCGGGGAGTTTTCTATCTATCAGGAAATGGTGTCCGAAATTTTGTGCCAAGAACGATAAGGTGGAAAGTGCGATAACGTGGGCGAGAATTATCGATCTTCCGGTGGAATACTTCCGTAAGGCATAGATTCGATCCCTAGCCAAAAGCATAAGAGATTCGATCAAGATAGACGGGAATACATACCAAGCATCGTGAGGGAGGTTTGCACGGTTTTGCGTAAGATAGACGGGAATACATACCAAGCATCGCGAGGGAAGTTCGCACGGTTTTACGTTGAAGTTCGGACAGATGAACCGTTAGATCTTGGTGTTTGCATCGACGACAAAGTTTATCGAGTGGTGCGAGAATCTACAAATTATTTGCTACTAGCTCATGTGGTCGCGCAGATCACAAAAAAGACAAATGTCCGAACATTGTGACACCGGCTCCAGAGACATCATAATTGAACGGAAACCCCAGTATCCCAAAGGGGTCCGAATCTGAAGATACGGCTGCTTGGTTGATTTTTTTTTTTTTTTTTTTTGAGTTGCTGTGTTTTGCTTCTTTTTGTCATATTTTATTTTCGTGCGTTTTCTTTACTATGAGTTACTTTCCCCAACTGCCAATGGGACCCGCGGGACGGTGGTTATATATAACCCATACCCTGGCAGTCTAAAAGGGCATTCAAGACTCACTCTGACCTACTCAATATCAAATTTAGAGCATTCGACACTCATCTAGATCGAACTCAGAGTATTCCATACAGGATCATATCAAATGCACTGAATTCGACACTCAACACTGCATCGAATCAGGCAGATTCAATATACTCTAATTTGACACAGAACCTCTACTGCATATTCAGTATCGAACGAACACAGTTCGACACGTCAGCATCGAACACACTCGATACGATACATCACTCTGACTTTGTAATTTACTTGTTTTACCTAGTAAGCTTGTATTAGGTGTTTCAGACCAAGCTAGTCCGATTATCTTTTGATTAGCATTATTTTGGCTATTTACATTCTGATTGTAACAGTTTACGGTGTTTATTACCCGGACGAAATAAGACCAAAATATTGGCGCCGTCTGTGGGAATACCATATTTATCCAGTTTATTAGGCATGACTTTTAGAATTACCCGATCTCGCAGTAGGGCTGTAGAGGGCAAGAATGAAGAGGCCTAGCGGGAAACCCCTGACCAGACCATCCCGAGCAACGCGAGACCATCGACAGTACCCGTTGGGGTGCAAACGCCCGCAAGGCAAGAAATGATGGGGCTCCAAGGCGAAGAGGCACCGAGAGCTGAAGCAGGTGCAACTAGAGCAACAACGACTACTGTTTCGATCCCAAATAATTTGAGAAACAAAATCATGGCTATGGTTAAGGCCGCACTGGCAGAAGTGCTGACCGCTGCGCCACCCATGCAGACACCGCTGCCTGTTGGACATGCAGAGGCCGTAAGGGAAAAAGGTTCTGCGGCCAGGGTTCCTAGAGGAGCGGAGAAGGAGAAGTCGCGGCAAGACGACAGAAGGTGTAAACCTACATCAGGAGAACAACAGAGTAAAGAAAAGTCGGCCCACAATGACCAGAGAGGAAAGCTGAAGTCAATCGAGGTGCAATCTAGAAGGAACCACGAGACGAGATGGAAAGAAAATGGAGGAAATCTAAAGGATAAATCGAGAAGGAGAAAGGATAAGGACGACATGAGACGTCTGGAGAGTCAGGACTCCAGAAGGGAACATGACGAAATGACCAGGAAACTGGAGAGGCTTGAGAGAGAGAAAGCAGAAATCGAAGGCCGGATGGGACAGGCAAGCGATACTCCGAGCAGCAGCCCATTCTCCGAAGAGATAGAAGAAGAAATCTTAGGACAAGGGGAGAAGATCCTTGATCTGAAAACTTACGATGGAAAGTCTGATCTCCACGATCACCTCTTCCATCTGGCCAGGAAACTTCTTTGGATGGGTTCAAAGAGAACATGCAAGCCAGAATATTTGCAACAACCCCATCAGGGGTAGCAATGGACTAGTTTACTCGGATTACTCCAGGATAAATCAAAAGCTACAAACAATTGAGGAAAATGTTTGAAGATCAATTTTCAAGTCAAGCTAGATTGGTATTGGATCACTCTCATATGTATACCATGAAGCAGGAAACCAATGAAAGTCTGAAAGACTTCATGAGACGTTTCAATGCGGAGCTACTGAGGATAGACAGCCCATCTGGAGAGATGATAATGAGTATACTCTTCCGAGCGACCAACACCACAGTCTTTGGTAGGGATTTACTCAGACTCAAACCCACCACTATCGAAGAAATTAACAAGATAGCGCAGAAGGTGGTTCACTTTGAGGAGATGATGGCAACCAAAGTGCCCATCGTCGCACCCCCAAAAGAGAAGGAACGAGGAAGGGAAGACCAAAACCACCACAACAACAACAACAGGAACATGAACAACAGGTACTGAGACGCATCACCCAGGAGGTACACGCCTCTGAATGCTAGCATCATGACAGTATTCGGGGCGGCAAAAAGGAAAGGGTGGCTGAAAGAGCCCATACAAATGAAGAATTCTAGGGCAACAAGGTTTTCAACCCGCTTCTGCAAGTACCATAATCAAAAGGGTCATGAAAATAAAGATTGCAAGGATCTCAAGGATGAGATCGAACGATTATTGAAGGATGGCAAACTAGTGGAGTTTGTCAAAAAGATGCAGGAGCAAAAGGACAACACCGGCAGAAATAGAACACCATCACCCAGGAAAGATAAACAAAGAATGATTGATGAACCACATTTGTTCGACTATCCTCAGATTGAGAATGGCAATGTCAGAAAAGCCATGATAAATGTGATATCAGGAGGCCCAGGGGGGTAGATTCCACTAACGGCCGAAAGAAGATATCGAGACTCGTCGAATCTGATGATTTTGTCAACATGGCCAGCATACTAAGGATCGAGGAAATGCCGCAAGAAGAGATAACCTTCTTGACTGCGGACCTGCGAAAATTAAGGGCCCAAGCCATTCAAATGTCAAAACTGGATTGCCCGTTGGTGATAACTGTGGACATAGCTAATTATGGAGTCACGAAAAATGCTGGTGGATCACGGTAGCTCAGTCAACGTGCTATTCAGGTCTACTTTGGCCAAAATAGGATTGAACGGCCAGACATTAAAACCGGTGAGAACGTCACTTCACGGATTCAGAGGTCCGAAGATAGTCCCTCTCGGAATGCTTATGCTTCCTACCTCGTTAGGAACAGCGCCGCAAAGGAAAACACTACTGGAAAACTATGTAATTGTCGACATGCATTTCGCATACAACGGCATCATAGGAAGGCCCGCTCTGAATGCATTTCGAGCATTGCCATCAACCTACCACCAAATGGTAAAATTTCCTACTTCTGCCGGCATAGGTGAAGTGATAACGGACCTTATTGAAGGATGGAAATGCTATGTGACCTCGCTCCGGACGCGACCACAACAGGAAGATGAAGCAATGGAGGCATTGGCTCTCATGCAGATGGAGCACATTGACCGAAGTGCTCTAGTTTAATTTTTTGCAAGTTCTCAGTACCCTGGATATTTTGAACAACATTTATTCGTCCCCTCTGCCATAACGAGTTTGAGGGGGTAAACATGTATTAACTTAAAACAGGGACAATGAGGACTCGAGCCCTGAGGGCTACATTGGGAAGCAAAGTAGAACGAGCTATAAAATCAAGCTCCGCCCTACTCCCATTATTTGAACTCGTTTCCAAGAGAAATCCTTCTGGTTAATCCATCTATATTAGACCTATTCAAATTACGTAATCAACATTTATGCAAGATATAACATTGTTAGATACGACGCATAAGGACGAACATTTAGTCCCAGATGGCAATATAGGACTCAAGATAATTCGCTCCAACAAGAAGGACGGAAACTTTGTCCATCGTAGCACGAGATACCACAAATCCCAAAAAGACGATGAAGAGGTACGGAAACTCTGTCCATCGTGGCACGAGATACTGCAAATCCCAAAAAGACGATGAATGGGGATGGAGACTCTGTCCATCGTGGCACGAGATACCGCAAATCCCAAAACGACGATGCAGAGGGACGAAAATTTTGTCCATCGTGGCACGAGATACCGCAAATCCCAAAAAGATGATGAAGCGGGACGAAAACTCTGTCCATCGTGGCACGAGATACCGCAAATCCCAAAAAGACTATGAAGGGGGACGAAGACTCTGTCTATCGTGGCACGAGATACAGCAAATCCCAAAAAGAAGATGAAGAGGGACGAAAACTCTGTCCAAAGTGGCAAGTATTACCGAAAATCCCTAGAAATGAAGAAAGGGACAAACACTACATACAAAGTTACAAGTAGTGTTACGGCGAATCCCGCAATACAGAAAAAGACACAGACATTTCGTCCAAAAAGGCGAATGATACCGACCATCCGAAAATACGAAAAAGAAAGATACTTTGTCTAAAAACGACAAACAATACCTATCCCCACGAGGAATAACACTGAGCAGGACGATTATAACCCTGTTAAATAAAACAATAACCCTATGATTTGAAGCGAAACGAACTATTTTCCACGAACATAGAAGAATCCTCAAGTTGTCAAAATAAAGTAAAAGAGCAACGTTAACAATTGAAAGAAAAGACAGCAAGTACGAGCATTAAATCAAACAGACCAACGCAAAGATTCATGAAACACAACCATGCAATTAATCAAATTGTTCAACCCATTAAGAGGCGACGCAACGCCATAAAAAACAAAATAGAAATAGTTCATTACAAAACAGAATAAAAACCAACGCCTTTAGGCGTCAGCATCATCTTCATCCTCGGAAGAAGGATAAACATGAGGCATATGAGGCAGAGGTACGAGTCCACTAAGGACAAGGCTGTTGTCCTCCAGAAGCACGGCAAATTCATCCGGAGAAACGGACCGATCATCCACTAGGGGCGGCTAAACCTCTCGATTAGGCCCCAAGCTGAGATCCATCCATTCAGGGTTGAAGCCCCTTTGAACGTACATGCTGTTGTAGAATTGATTCAGAGTAAGGACCTGAGCCTTACGGGCTTCACGGGCACACTATCGAGCACTAATTTCTCGAAAGGTGCTACTCCGAAGGAATGCCTCGACAATTTCCACCATCTGCTAAGCGGAAACCTATACGAGCACAAAGGAAATTAACAAGAAAGAATAAAAAAAGAATACAAAGATACAAAAGAATTAAAATCTTTACCTCATTAAGGCCGCGGGAGTAACCAACACCCTTGGCGTGTTTAGCCCTCTCTTTCTCGGCCGTCACCTCTTTCTCGAGCTCAACGACTCACTTGGTCAGCTCCCCTTTGCTAGCCGAAAGATTGGATATCTACGATTGGAGTTGATCAACAACCTCCTTCACATGTCTCACTGCCTCTCTGTCAGCATGGGCTCTCGCGGCATACTCCTTGGCTTTTTGAAAGGCTTCTCTTTCGCGTCAAGAGCAGATCTTAAGGCTTCGGCATCTCCACCATGGAGCTCGCCTCTGCCCTGTGGCTGTCCATTAGTGGTCATTTCGTGAGCTTGGACCAGGGCCGCAAACATGGCGTCCACTATTCGGCCACCCTAAAAGATAATAAGCAAACAAATTAACATTCATGCGACAAGCCCAACAACAATTCACTCAGGAAGAAGCATTTATTACCGTCGTCAATAAATGAAAAGCATTGCGCTTCACCATTTTCCTCTCCTCAGCAGAGACCGGATGAGGCACAACAAGATTGGGAAGAAGAGAGCATCAATAGACGAAGCCTCGGAAATTTCATACCCACCAATGTGAGCACGTGGACCCTGGCTAGATCCAACCCCAACATTTGGCCCTACCCCAGGAAAAGTTCCACTCCCAGCACTCGGACCACCCGTCTGGGCAGCAGGGGGGATAGCCCCTCCAGTTTGAGAGTGGCTCTGGTGGACTATTTGCCTATTGGCTTGGGCAATAGCTTCGATATTATCACCTAGTCCAGCCGCCATACTCTCAGAAACTTCAGCATGGCTAAACTCAACAGTAGCAGGCACAATATTACGATTCCCTCCCAGAACGTCCTCGAAAGGATCGACTTGGGAGTCGGCAGCGGCAAAGGCCGAACGCTCAGCAGTGGCCCTCTTTCCCTTGTTTTTCCTCTTCTTCGGAGGGGGAATATCGCGAACAGTGGTTGTTTGCGAACTTTCTTACTCAGCAGCAAGGGCTCGATTCATGCGGGCATGGCGATCCATAAAAAAATGGCCTGCAAAAATATCACACTATTAGGATATTCATATTATTAACACAAAGTAAAACATCGATTAAAGATGCAAAATTATACCAAGAGTAAGTCTCCCATTATACGGAACCGGGGACAGACCAGCTAAAGACAAAACACGACTTTCAACCAAATTTTTAACGTCAAATTGGTGGTCGCGCATGAACAAAATCACAATCCCAAGAGGTCGGAACAATACCGGGGGGTATCGCAACCCTAGAACCATTATACCAGTCGCGACGATAAGTCAAAACTCATCCTCATAACTTTCCTTAATGTAAAAATAACGCCTTTTCTGGTCCTTTCCATATCCAGTGGCTTCGCCATTCAAAAACTTGCGTCTCCGCATCGCTTTAACATGGTAAAACCCTTCCTCCGGCCTAACGACTTCAAAAAGAGCCCATAACTCGTTGGGACTCTGAGGCTTGCCTAGCGCCTTCATCACGATAATAAAACCTATCAGATGGCCATACGAATTTGGCATGAGTTGTCCTGGCACAAGGTCGATAGACCTCAGAAGCATCTTTAACTCAACCGATATCGGGAACCGTAGCCCATTCAAAAGTTGGCCTACAAACATTGTCAAGTGCCCAGGCGGCGGAGTATCCATTCGATCATTTGAACCGGGGAGTACTATCTTGTACCTATTTGGTATCTCGAATTTCTCGCGAAGCTGCTTGCAGCTATGTTGCAAACGCGAGACATACGTATTATACGCCATTCCTGGCACATCCGCGAAATCATTAAATTCCCTATTTATGAAATCAGCATCTTCCGCGGCCTCACTAGAAGCATGATTATCCTCAGATGAAGACGATTGCGAATCTTCATCTTCACCCCGGGACAGTGGTTGTCCAACAACAACACCGGGATTATTTTCAACAGGTGAACCGGCATAATCTATGTCAATGGGCTCGTGAACGCCTACTAACGCTATATCTGAACACGCGGGAGCACTGGAAGGGCCCACCATAGAGTTCCTAGAACCAGAGCTCGAGCCGCTACTCAATTCACTCCTAGAAGAGGACTCAGAACTCACCATCTTGGTCGAGAAAAATTGAAAAAAAGGCTGACTGCGAGCGAATACGTCACTCTCGGCTCTCGCAACACTAACGTGACAAATCTAAAACGACTACGTGCTAAGCGATTATAAATCAACCTTACAAGTAAGCACGTAAGAAGTTACCTTAATTAACGATGGAAGAGCAACAACGATTATTCGGACAATTTGCCTGAAAACAGAAAGAG
Organism: Linaria vulgaris; assembly: GCA_948329865.1. NCBI lineage: Eukaryota > Viridiplantae > Streptophyta > Magnoliopsida > Lamiales > Plantaginaceae > Linaria > Linaria vulgaris. The sequence continues at coordinate 114,428,021 of OX415250.1, read as the reverse complement.
CAATATCAAAAATGAGGTGCAAAACCTATAAAATTCGCTAAAAATAGCAGTATTTTTTCTAAGCCATTAGGTTGAATGCTCCCCATTTGATGCATCAAGCATCGAACAAGAGACGTTCGATGAATCCCCCATCGAATAGAGCCCGTTCAATGTTGCTTACCTTTGTGCGTAAGTTGGCCAGAAGAGAAATGAGCTTCGCACCACCCTTTTCCCTTTATATAGGCAGCAAAAAGCCCACCAAGCCCATTAGAGAAACGCATTGAATTGCCATGATTCGACACATAATTCAACATCGAATGCCCTTGGTTCGATCTGTCATGGATCCAGGCAGAATCTGCATCAAACCATCACCGTTCGATGCGGTTGAGCATCGAACCCAGTGCGTTCGACTATAAGCTTAACTTCAATTGGGAGCTTGCAAACTAATATAATAGGATCCACTCAGAAGAAACTTATGATTAAGTATATCTCAAACCAGTACAAAAAACCTACCAAGGTCGTATGCAACCGGCCGCCTCCCGATCGGGGGACGTCATTTTCAAAAAATAAGCATAACGGCCAGCGAATCAAGGACTTATTTTCATAAGTTTGGAAGCCGCTCTCTAATCGACACCGTCTCCCAAACTGGGGAGACTATGTGATGGGGATATTTTAGGATTGGCCCAATATCATGTATTGGACCGGCACAACCGCATCGTCCTGCTTAATAGTACACCGAACATGCCCTATTCGATGTTAAATGAGCATCGAACGGCACTTGTTCGATGCAGAATGAGCATCGAACCGCTTCGGTTCGAGGTACTTTCTCCAACTGCCAATGGGACCCGCGAGATGGTGGTTATATATACCCCGTCTCCTGGTAGTCTAAAGGGGCATTCAATACTCACTCAGACCTAATCAACATCGAACTTAGAGCATTCGACACTCATCTGGATCGAACTCAAGGTATTCGATACGGGATCATATCGAAGACACTGAATTCGACACTCAACACTGCATCGAATCAGACAGATTCGATACACTCTAATTCAACACAGAACCTCTACTGCATATTCAGTATCGAACGAACACAGTTTGACACGTCATCATCGAACACACTCGATTCGATACATCACTCTGACTTTGTAATTTACTTGTTTTACCCAGTAAGCCTGTATTAGGTGTTCCGGACCAAGCTAGCCCGATTATCTTTCGATTAGCATTATTTTGGCTATTTGCATTCTGATTGTAACATTTTACGGTGTATATTACCTAGATGAAATAAGACCAAAATAGCATGGATTCCAGGACAAATGTCGTTTACGTGCAACTACTGCGCATTGTAAGTTTGAAAAGCAGCGTTTTTCTTCCCCCATATAAAGCAACAAAAGTAAAGAGTAGTGAACTTCGGACAAAAGTGCTAGCCAAATTATTGATTTACATAGAGAGTGTGATTCCCCAAGTCGTCATCACCAGATGCACAGTGCAAGTGCAATGTGAGGGAGTTTTGAGGAAGATGACTTACAATGTTAACATGAGTTTCAGCGCTAAAAAAAAACATCCCTTACCTCCATGGAGAAGATTTGAGAGAAGAACGAACGCTATTAAGAGATATTTGGTCATGATTCTGTAAGAACTCAATCGGTTCATATGTTGCTTTATGTTTTGTAAATCAGTTGACATATATTTATATACATAAAAGTACGTAGGGCAATCTTTTAGAGATGGTAATAAGAGTAGAGAAATATAGTACAACAGAGTGAAATGGAAGGTGACAAATATAATGGAAATGACACTACAAGAATACAAGGCCATCTGCAACCGTCCGGGCAGTCGCGGATACCCATCGTCGTGGGTGCCTTGCGACCGCCGATCGGTCGCCCATACCACTAGGCGACCGCTTGACGGTTGCTACAGAGGGAGCAATCGCTAGACGATTGCCATATAGAGGGCGACCGCTAGCCGGTTGCCACACCACAAGGCGACCGCTTGATGGTTGCCAACTATAGGGCGACCGCTAGCCGGTTGCCAACTATAGGGAGACCGCTAAACGGTTGCTTCGATATGGGCGACCGCCCTGTGTTGCCATGAGACTCGCCACCGGTTGACGGTCGCGAGTCCGGGGCACCCGCTAGACGGTTGCCACGGCATAAGAGGACCGCAACCGCCAAACGGTTGCTATCTCCATAAGGTAGTGGCAACCGCGTGGCTGTTGCAATCTTCGTGCGAGCCTGGCCACCGTCTATCGGTTGCTATTTTCTCTAAGGACATGGAAACCGCTAAGCGGTTGCAAGCTTAGTGGAGGTTCACAAATTCAAAATTTCGCAACCACTAGGCGGTTGCAAATAATATTCTTAAAAAAAACAATAATATTCCGTGAATTTTCTAAAATATTATTGTTTTTTTTGTCGAAATAAAATGGTAAAACTGAAAAACACACAAACAAAAAGAAGTGAAACAAAAAGATAAGAATTGAAAAAAGTGTTTGGTGTTTTGTTTTGCGGATAAAAGAGAGGTATTTGGGTTTTGGTGGATTGGAAAAAAATGGTGTTTGGTATTTTGTTATGAAGATAAAAGAAAGTGTTTGGATTTTTGTTTGAGATATAAAAGAAAAGAAAGTGGTTGGGTGTTTTGTTGAAGATATAAATTAAAGAAGTTTTTGAGTTTTTGTGGATTGAAAAAGAAGAGTGTTTGGTATTTAGTTGGAGATATAAAAGAAAAGAATGTGGTTGGGTGTTTTATTGAAGATATAAAGGAAAAGAAGTGTTTGATTATTTATTTTGTAGATAAAAAGAAGTTTTTGGGTTTTTTTTTTGTGGATTGGATTAGAAGAGAGTGTTTGTGTTTTGATTTGGAGATAAAATGAAGTCTTGGGTTTTCTTTGAGAGTGTATGAGTTGTGAATGAAAAATTAGGGGAAGAATGGTGGGTATATATAAGATTTGGGTGAAATTTTTGAATTTTGGTGAAAATTTGAAATTCCCCCCAATTTCAGCAGAATTTGCAACCGCTCGGCGGTTGCAATGTATTGAAAATTTTGAATTTTCGTGAAAATTTGAATTTCTTCCCCAATCCCGCCCAATTTAAGCAAAATTTGCAACCGCCGAGCGGTTGCAAATATACATGGCGACCGCCTAGCGGTTGCGATAATAAGATATAGCGGTTATTATCGCAACCACTAAGCGGTTGCAACCCAGTGATTATTGCAACCGCCCATCGGTTGCAATTAATATTCATATTTAAAATTTGTGATTTTTGTCAAGTATCTTGATGAGTTTGTGTTTATAGATAAGAAATATCATTATTAATCCCAAAATCAGTAATAAATGACTTCAAAACTATTGCTTGAGTTAGTAAAATAGTAGACTAGGATTGATTTGGCGAGTTATCAACGATACACCTATATATTATGTTAAACTAATCATTATAATTAGTCCATAATGTTGTCCCCAATATTAATTTTGCAATGAAATCTTATAATTTGGCTTGTTTTTAACTATTTTAATGTAATTATCAAATGATCAAACAACGCGTCACAACGAATCAGCCAAAATAGTAAAAATTCAATTATGAATATTATTTGCAACTGCCTGGCGGTTGCAAATGACCAGCATCAGCAACCGCTCAGACGGTCGCCATGCTCCTAAGCGACTGCCTAGCGGTTGCAATAGGTAGTCGCGACCGCCAAGCGGTCGCTGATACTGGTTATCTGCAACCGCCCAGCGGTTGCAGATAATGTTCATATTTGAAATTATTAATTTTTGGTAAGTATCTTGATGTGTTGATGTTTAGTAAACTCCAATATTATTATTACATGTGAATACTAGTAGTAAAATATTACAAGACTAGTAATTGAGTTAGTAAAATAGTAGATTAGACGTGATAAGACGAGTTATCAACGATACACGGTATATATATTATGTTCAACAACTAATCATCATATGTAGTCCTTAATGTTGTCCCAAGCTTGATTTTGCTGATAAACCTTATAATTGCAGTTATTTTAACTATCATTAGGTTAATTAGCAATTGGTCAAACATAACGGTTGTCGAAATAGTAAAAATTCTAGTATGAATATTATCAGCAATCGCCTAGCGGTTGCTGATACCCAGTATCCGCGACCGCAAGGCGGTCGCGCCATCTCCTGCGACCGCTATTTGGTCGCGCATATCTGTTGCAACCGCCTAGCGGTCAAATACGCATCGTGCGGTTGGGATCCACCTTAGCCTACAAATTTGAAAAAAAACTAAGTATACTCAATTACACATATTTTTAAGTGAAATTAAGATTAAATTTTTAATTATAATATAACTTACCAAACGACGCTTAATCTCCTCCAAGTCTATGGATCTACAGTAAAAAGTAGCAGGTGCCTTCTTCATAATCGCGGGGTCCACACCTCCCCTCCGATTTTTCCGAGCCTGCAATGCTTGTTTCTTGGTTTCCTCCTTCGTCCAATGCTTTATTGCCATCTTCTCCACCTTTGAGTTCATCCACGTCTTCTGTTTATCAGCCAACTCCGGTTTATCCTTATTTTCAAAATATTGATTCTTCGTGCGATGCATCAAATACTTGTAACAATTCGGGGCCTTTTTTTCGTACAACTCATGTACCTTGAGCCAATCATCTTTGTGGATCACAATTTTTTCCTGCAAATTAATTTAGTTAGTGTTTAAGATAGTTTATATTGTCACTTGATTTATGAATATAATAAGTTCAACAATATATTCATTTAATAATTTCTCACCGTGAACGCAATCCACATTGCATCTCGTTTCTCCTTCGGCACCTTATAATATGACTTGTAAAACTTGGACATGAACTGCCGGATCAACTCAATGATCGTCGTCACCACCTCGGTAGACGGAGGATGCTAAAATAGGCCCCTCCGATCCAATCGAATAACTGGTCTCTTACTCGGACTAGTGGGGTTTTGAACACCAAGCGATGGTCCCCTACCGGGACGTGTCTGCTTGCCTGTGCATACCCTCGATGCTGGAATCTCGGTCACCCTCTGGCTCGGACCAGCTACGTCGGTCCTCCTGCTCGGGCTAGCGCCATCGGACCCTGCAGGTGGTGGTATATGGGCTCGGCTAGACTCAGCAGATGGTGGTCTATGTGCTCCAGTGGACTCTGCCGATGGTGGTCTAGCCCTTGAACTAGACGAAGTACGTAGAGGCGCTGCTGCAGCTAGGGCATTAGAGTCGTCAAAAAGGCGTCGTTGTGGCAAGGGAGTCACCCCGGTAGATCCCTCGCGCGATGTCTGAGTCTCTGCCTGGGTGGGATGGTCGACCAGAACAACATCGTCACTAGCTAGCCGAGGCCTGAGACTACCCCGAATCTCACTACTAGAACCAACAACACGAGAACGAGCACTGCCTGATGAACGTGACCTCTAACGTGAAGTATCGCCTAACATGATCCCTAAACGTGTTGACAAATAAACTCATAATCATTCCTCAACAACATACAATTTTAAAATAATAATTCGACGAGAAAGTCGTACATATCATCATATGCAAGTTCATATATATAAACGATTAATCCAACGAGAAAAACTAACTTACAAAAATATCCAACTTATCATCATATCATCATATCCAAATTCATATCATCATATCAAAGTTCATATCCAAATTCATATAAACGATCCAACTTACAACAATATAAACAAGAATATAATCAAAGTTCATGTCATCATATCAAAGTTCATATCCAAATTCATATCATCATATCAACGTTCATATCCAAATTCATATAAACGATCCAACTTACAACAATACAAACTAGAATATAATCAAAGTTCATATCATCATATCAAAGTTCATATCAAAGTTCATATCGAAATTCATATCATCATATCAACGTTCATATCCAAATTCATATAAACGATCCAACTTACAACAATTCGTACAACACAAATCCGACGAAACATTCATATCCCAATTCATATCATCATATCAAAGTTAATATCCAAATTCATATAAACGATCCAACTTACAACAATTCGTACCACACAAATCCGACGAAATATACATACAATCACACAATTTCGCATAATCGAGGAAATCCGATAAACTAAAATATAAATCTTGCCTATAAATTCGACAAATACATATAATCATATATATAAAAAAAATACAAATTTGGGGCAACTTACAAAAATCCAAAGATAGCTATTTGGCGGCGGTGGTGGTGGTGATTAATGGCGTCATGTGAGGTCGGTGATGGCGTGGTGACGGAGGTGGGAGCGCGTTGGTGTGGTGGTGACGGAGGTACAGTCGCAGTGGTGGCGTGGTGACCGCGCGGCGGTCGTGATGGTGGCGTGGTGACCGCGCGGCGGTCGTGATGGTGGCGTGGTGACGAAGGGGAGGTTGCGATGGTGTGGTGGTGACGAGGGTAGGGACGCGGTGGTGGCATGGTGACGGAGGTTTTGTCGCAGTGGTGGCGCGGTGTTCGCGACGCGACAGAGGCGACGTCGCGGTTTTAGCGGCGCGACGAAGGTGACGTCGCGTGGTGGGGTGGTGACGGAGGTGAGGTTGCGTGGTTCGTGAGGTGGTGGTGGAGGACTATGTCGGGTAGGAGGTGTGTGGATCTTGAGGAGAGAAGAGAAGAAGAAGAATGGAAGAAAAGGAGGAAAAAATGGTGCGGGTCGGGTCGGGCGGGGCGACGGCCAAGCGGTCGCCCCACTAGGGTTTTAACCCTAGTGGGCCGTTGTGACGAGCTGGGCCGTCGCTCCGGCCCACATGGCAACAGCTGGGCCATCGCCATGCTATAGCAGCCGTCGCCACCATTTCAAATGAAGGTAGCGACCGCGAAGCGGTCGTCGCCTCAGTGGGGCGACCGCTTGACGGTCGCTGGGCGGTCGCCGTGCCCCCCCTCCCCCCCCCCCAATCTTGTAGTGTGAGAAGAAAAAAAGGACGTGATTGAGAGGAAAATTAAGAAAGTGACAATTGATGGAATTAGAATCTTCATAAATAATGCTAATGGGAACATGTATGTGATATGAATAAGGGAAATTGTAATAGACATAATTAGATTATATTAGTCTTGTATATCTTTGAGTATCTTTTGTTTATATCCTTTCCTAGTTATAGTGATTTACTTACCTAAGTTAGATATTGTAATTGTGTATTAATACACTGATGATGAATAAAGTTATTTATCACTTCTAAATTATACTCTTACTATTTTTTTTTATCAGCGAAAAAATTGTATTATTATTATTTCATTGAGTATAAGAAATACTCAAAAGAAGGTACAGAGAGTTCATAAAGTTCAAAGGCGTGACTCGCGTGGAGGAGGAGATTGTCGACGTTATAAAGGGTAAAGCTTGGAGTTGGGTTAGATCCAAATATATAGATGGCTTTTACTCTTACTCCTCTACTTAATTTTTACTGTAGTGGGAGTTAAAAATTAATTTGTACATCACACGCTATACATATGTCTATGTCTAGCATTGTCCAAAAACTTTTCAATAATTGAGTCTGCATTTGGTATTGTATATATAGGCTAGTATTTTCTGTAACTATTACAGTACTATTTCATCATTTAAATTCGGACAAGAACATGTGGCTGAAATTTAACAAGTACGTAAGGGCTCATACTATACATAGATAGGAGTTGTGCCAATCAAGCAATAATGAAATTAAATATTTTACCAGGAAAAGGGAAAGCAGCATTCAGATATCAATGATGAAGTGAGTGCAAGATAAATATATATATTTATATACAATTATTTCAAAAAGAGTGCAAACTGTGAGCTCTTGTGTTGTTTGTGAAGCAAGAATCAGGGTATTGTACGTGCAATAAAAAGGAGAGCTACAGCCGAGAGCAATATAGTCTGTCAAAAACATATGTGTAAGTCCTTATTGCAAAATACGCCGCAAGTGTTGTAAATTTCTTAACTTATCCCCCAGATACGTTTCTTATATTCTTTTTAATCCCTTATAACACCTAATGTGCATTCTAAAGAAATTGAGTTGTTGGCACAACAAATGCATGAGCTAAAATCTCAATTTCATTTCACTACTGATTAATTACAGTCCCTGTTTAATTTTATTTGCAAGTAAGCCTACTAAATGTTTTATAGACCACACTCGGACGTTATCTTTTCAGTCGATTGGATCATAAGTAACGACATTTCTATGTTGAATTTTCATTATTCTATTATATGGGTTTTATAACTTTTTGAATCTTTTGATAGGGTGATGAAAAGAATCAAGTCCAAGTTTTTTGTATAATAAAAAAAATCATTTTAGTTGAAATGCATACATATTTCAATTTCAGAAAATGTAAACCGCTTATCGATCATAAAAAATAAGTAAAAATAAAAATAAAATTCAGTTTGATATCAATTTCCTACAAGTAGATTGACTAAGATGCTAAGCTGACGGGATATAATACAATGCATCTACAATTCAATCAAGTCGTTTGCTTAAAAAAAATCACTATAGAGCATTTTTACACCGATCCAGCAAATTCCCCGATGTGACCCTTAATTCCTTCGCAAGTTTGGGAAACTGATGAATGCGCACGGAAGAGAATTAATAACAAAATGAGAGAAATAAATGTATCTAATAATATAACTTAGGTATACAATGAAGCTTAGAAATGTAACGTGTTAATAATCTTCTCCACATGACCATAATACATATAATGTCTGCAACTAATTAATTGTCAATCTATTGGAATTTATTCAACAAAAAAAGAAAAAGAAAAAGCCTATTGGAATTTCATTGTGCAATGTAATTCTACTGTACCTCGTGCGGTGCAAGATGCTAAATGTACCTATCTTGATGTGACCTTTTATGAGCTACCTAACAATATTTTATGTCTTGTTTTGTAGGAGCAAAAGTTGATGTTTTCGCTTGATACGCCTCAGCCCTCAGCCAACAAAGGTTAAATATCTACTTGCATGAATTTCATTTATGAACTTTATTATAATTGTGATAATAGTTTTCCTAAACTTTTCTGATGGAAAATTCGACTAGTTAGTACGTAGTTGGTTACATTCTACTCTCTTTGTTGTTTTACTTACAGCACTGAATTTTTTCACAATGCAAGTAGTGGGGATTCAAAGGAAATTGAGATGTTGGTACAAAACATGAGTTAAAATTTCAATTTCCTTTCAGTACTCCCACAGCTGTTAACAATTTTTTTTTTAAAAATTTTACTTGGCTGGTATCCCTTATTTGCTAATAATCCCAGTAAATTATTTCTTTTTTCACAGCTTTACTATTTATTTTTCAATTATTTTAGTATATCTAACGTCTATTCTGTGTTTTATTTCTTCTTTCGGAATTTGGCTTAAGCTAATAGTTGTTTTAAAAAAATACATGTATAAATCTTGAGGTTTATTGAGATCTTTTGAAAGCACTATGAAAATATTTTCAAGTCCGTAATTTTATGTCAAAGAAGAATTATTTAAATGAAAAGTGAAAACGCATACACATTTCAATTTCTTAGCCCCTTAATTATCATAAACTAAGTAAAAATAAAAATGAACTTGAGTTTTGATATCAAGTTCTTGCATGCAGATCAACTATGATTATTAATTCGAGGCGACTACACTTCAAAGAAGAGTTCTACTAATAAATATTGCATAGAGATGTGGTGTTTGCATTGTACTCAGCAGATTAGTGATGATATGAATTAAGCATGTATAAGATTTGACACTTTGTACATCATTATACTGATATATTTCACATTTCAATAACAGAAGACGACACACATCAAGTAGCAAGGATTTCTTCCATCAAGAATGGCAGAGAGTGCGGTAACATGTCTCCTCAACAACTTCTCAACCTGGGTACAACGGGAGCAAAGTCTGCTGGGAGGACTTGGAATAGAAGTCAAAAACATCATTGATGAATTAGAGCACATGAGAGCATTCCTTAGAGTTGTTGATTCCAAAGAACACAATGATCCCCAGCTCGAAGTATGGACGAGACAAGTGCGTGACATAGCTTATGACATCGAAGATGTTCTTGACCAATATAAGCTCCAGTTTGCAAATCATGGTACCAATGGATTCAGTGCGCGCATCAAAAAAATATATGGCTTGATAAAAGGATTAAAATCTCGCCGCCAAACTGCTTCACAAATCAAAGCAATCAAGTCGAGAGTAGTAAATGCTTCCCAGAGTTATCTAACGTACAAGAACAAGTATCCCATCATGGACCAGGACGAGACATGCCACGATGGTCGAGGGGATGCACTTTTATTGGAAGATGCAGATGTCGTGGGCATTGAAGATCCAAAGAAACAACTTATTCAGTGGATCCAATCTACTGAAGGTGGCCTCAAAGTCATCTCGGTAGTAGGCATGGGAGGGATCGGTAAGACCACCCTCGTTAAAAAGGTCAACGATGATGAATCATTGGTCGATAATATTGATCACCGTGTATGGATTACTGTTTCAGAGTCATATAAGATCGAGGATCTTCTGGAAAGGATGATAAAGTTACTCGTTGATGACGTAAACCTAGTAATGCCGCCTCAATGTTTGGAGTTTAAAAATGCTGATGAAATGAGAGATTTTGTATATAAATTTCTCCAAGATAAAACGTATTTAGTTGTGCTAGATGATATTTGGAGAACAGATGCATGGGAAGCTATCAAATATGCATTTCCAAGAAGCATGACCAGCGGTCGAGGCTGCATAATCATCACAACACGCTTTAACAGCATTGCGAATGCTGCCAGTTGCGATACTCAAAGCCATGTTTTCAATTTGAAACCTCTAAGTGTTGAAGATTCAAAGTTGTTGTTCTACAAAAAGGTATTTCGTGGGAACTCATGTCCTCTTTATCTGGAAAAAATATCTGAGAGCATCTTAAAGAAATGTGAAGGATTGCCGCTTGCCATTGTTGTAATTGGTGGGCTTTTAGCTACTAAAAACAACAATATTGAAGAATGGGAAATGTTCAACCACAACATCGGTGATGAATTAGAAAGAGATAACTTAAAGAGATTGAGGAAAATAATCTCTCTTAGTTTCTATGACCTGCCATACTATCTGAAGTCATGTTTTCTATATCTGAGTATTTTTCCAGAAGATGAACAGATTTATAAATGCAGATTGGTTCAGTTATGGACTGCAGAAGGATTTGTGCAGGAGAAACAAGGAAAGACCGTGGAGGAGGTGGCAGAGGGCTATCTCAACGAGCTTGTGAACAGAAGTCTAATTCAAGTAATGAATACGTGTATCGATGGTTCGCTGGCATTTTTCCATATCCATGACATTGTACGAAAGTACATTATTTTAAAATCAAGGCATGGATTTTTTATTGCAAACGAAGGAGGAGATGTTAGAAGGACAGACAAGATTCGCCGGATTGCACTTGATGCTTCATCCAACACCATACCAGAATCTTACAGCATTGATCATATTCGTTCTATAATGTGGTTCGGTTCCAAAGATCCATCTTGTGTTGAAAAACTACACAAAGTAATATTGGACAGAAGGTGCAGGCTGCTAAAAGTGTTGGACTTAGAACGAGCTCCGCTAGAATCAATTCCACGTGAAGTTTTCAAAGTATATCACCTCAAGTTTTTGAGCTTGAGGGGAACAAAGGTTAAACTCATTCCAAGATGTATCAAATACCTTGTCAATCTCGAGACACTAGATCTCAATGATACCGAAGTGACACAATTGCCTACTGAAGTTGTGAAGCTCAAAAAACTTCGGCATCTATTAGGCGGCTTGTATCCAATAAGGGGCTTACGGTGTCCAAATGATATAGGGAGCATGTCATCCCTGCAAACTCTTAAAGTTTTGACTGTCAATGAAGACGTCGGTGGTGTTAATACAACAGTTATAGAAATAGGGATGCTTACTCAACTACGTATATTGGGCTTGACAAATATCCAAAGAAAGGATGGAAAGGACCTTTGCTCTTCCTTGTCCAAGCTGAATAGTCTACGAGATCTATCTCTTAGTTCAGTTCAGGATGAGGTGATTGATCTAGAACACCCCATGTCTACTACCTCCAGTTTTCCTTTTCTTAATAGACTCTCTCTGATCGGGTGCATAGAGACGATCCCACAATGGACACGTTCTCTTGTCGGGCTGATCAAACTGAACCTGATAGGGTGTAGATTAAGGGGAGATCAAGACCCTCTCGAGCGCATTCAATGTTTGCCCAATCTCGAATTCTTGGTGATGGAGTCAGCTTATAAAGGCAATGCCTTGATATTTAGGGCCGGACGATTTCAAAGACTCAAGAGGCTGGTGTTATCCGTGTTACAAAATTTGAGATGGATGAAGGTGGAAGAGGGTTGTATGCCTCATCTCCAAGAGTTGTTCATAGTGAACTGCAAATTGATGGCGATGCCGGAAGGCCTCCAACATCTTGTCCATCTTCAGTCTGTGGAATTCAGGGAAATGTCTGAAGAATTTGCGACCAGAGTTATGGATCAGAAACGAAAAGGAAAGGAGTGGGAGCTCGGCCATGTTCACAAAGTGGTCATTCGCAGTTTGGTAATAGATGAACAGACGGGCGGCCGGTCGATTAAAACCTATTAATTAGAAGTCTGAGATCTCTATTTATGTTGCATGTTATGGTAAGAATACGACCATTTATGTTATGGTAAGCAGCTTCTCAAATTGTTGTTTCTTTTCATTTTTATTTTGGATCGATGGTAAGATAAGATTATGTACCCTGTTACACGATTTGCATGTACAATATTTTATTTGACACATTCATAAATCAGTCACAAATTGTGTCATATGTAGTCACAATCTTGGGAAGACTTAACTAGTTACTTATTTGATTAGCAAAAACTTGACTAACTAGTTATTATTTTCAATAATTATGCATGTGAACTGATGTTGGGTAAATTCCGCTATATTAGTTACTTGCATGTGAACTGATGTTGGGTAAATTTTATTCCCTTCTCCACTATATTAATTGCTTGCATGTGAACTGTGAAGGAAGATTGAAGAATGTTCACTGAAGAGTTCTGGCAATTTGGAAGTGATGCACATGCATTAATAAAACAAGAGAAGTCGACAAAGAAACATGGAAAGAGCTAGGTTGTTATCATGTTAGAAAGTGATCTCAAGCTTTCCAAATATGCAATAGAATGTAGGACAAAGTTTTTGGAAGGGATTAGCATGGTTGGATCGGTCGAACTACTGGAACGGGGGTTTAAGAAGAGGAAAAACTTTTATGGTCTAGTAAATATTCGAGATAAAGACGTTGAGAAGAGAATGAAAGAACTATGTGAACTGATATTCGTTTCTTTCAACATATATTTCATAAGGACCATTCGTGTTGTTTGTAAAGATAATTTCTGATTTTTAGATTCTTGTCAAATATTTCAGTCTTTTCATTATTTTTGTCTTCTTATTTTGAGTGGTAAATGTTTGTTTTTTTTCGCTTCATGCGCTAGCTCACAAGGTTAGATCTACTTACATGAATTCTTTTTATGATCATTTTATTATAATTGTGATATAGCTTTTTTAACATGTAAACTTGCTGATATGAGGGAAAATTCGACTAGTTAGAAGAGGACAATGTAGCACTCGCAGTGTACTCCTAATAAGCTTCTCCACATGACTGCAATGAAAAGTTTGCAACTGATTCACAAGATAAAGACAGACAAGCACATGTAGCAAACTTGAAGTGTTAACCTACGCTAGCCTCTTCTTGCCTCTTTACTAGAGTACTAAAAGTGAAATGCTCAAATTCTCATCAACATTGTGTTTCAAATTTATATGGTAATAGTTTTAGCAAGAGATTCAATGTAAATACTGAACCTTCATGCCTCTTGTTTCAGTTATTCAAAGTCAGTCACATAGGAAATAAGTATTTAATAGATGGCGGAATAGGCAGGAGAGTTCTGTAACAGCTATGTTTTTAGACAAACAGAATTTCAACTTGTGAGTTACGACAAAGAAACATATATCAAGTTGTTTTTCGTATAATGTATATGTAGAAAATTTCTACTGTAGAGAACTTCTTTTTAACCAGCTTTCATTCATATGTATACACTTGTAAAGAACATTACTGCATTAGAAGATAATGACAATATAGATATAAGTTATTTAAACGAAAAAGGAACGAAGTGAACAGGGATGCATTGCCATCATAGGAGGTGGAATTCTTCTTTTTTGGCCTCAAGTTTAATCTCTACAACCAACAAATGTCTTCTTAGTTTGATGAAATGAGAGAAATAAAGGTATTTAATGTAAATTAATTCAACAAAAAGGTAAAGTGAAGCAAACATATGTAATGTTAATATCATTGCCAGAATCAATTGTGAAGAATTATATATGCACCGATTTTCAATAAATTTTCCAGGTAATAATTCAATACACGGGACAACAAAGAGATTTATAGCATTCACAACAACTTCAAGTGCAAAAATAAACACCAAAAAGAACCAACATATTCAAGAACACAGCAGCAGAGTTCCTTTGATCTGCATTACAAGCCACACTACTGCCACTGTAACACCCTGTCTTCTGTTCAATCCCTTTACCAAGATCTTCAAGAACAAACGTCGTATTTGCCAAACCTTCGCTAAACAGAACGCACCAAATATAAGGCCCTTTATGCTTATGGCTCTTGATTATGCCTACTCCGGCTTCCTTAATCGTTCCGTTTCTTAACATATTGAGACTTTTCTGATCTTTAACGAGTGCATTTGAGAATGCTTCCTGTGGTTCCAGGTACTTGTATTGGCACCCCAAAATAAAACCATTTATCGCTCCGAAAGTTGGGAGTTCGACACCGCAGTTGGGGGCAAAGATCTCGGTGAAGTCGTCCTCTGGTGGCTGGCATTGTATGGTATTGTTGCTAGTGCAGTTGTTCTTGCATTGTTCTGCGTACTGCAGAGCAATGCACCCGAGACCGGGGCTGTTGTTTAGCTTGGGTAGTTTATGGGCCGTTCGGTTGTCGTTGATGATGTCAAGAAGATTATTTGCTGCATTTCCTGTAAAACAGATGACACATTAAGAAACTTTACCTATGATATGATCAGAGTTGATATGTTTTTCCTAATTTTATTGGATGTCCCCGAAGGGACAAGATCAGAGTTAATCAGTTGGTATTGACACGCAAGTGAGGGGACGTGCTCAAAATGGTCCTACGTAGCTTGAGAAAGAATTGGAACTTTTGTAAACACACACACACACACTTTACTCTGTACTTAATAAGGCCTTTGAATAACAGTCCTAAAGGGGCTGTAAAGCTACAGATGGATTTTCAGGAAATGCAACATAATGTTGAATCTTTGACATTGCTGCTTTTGATACTCATTTCAACATTTATTTTCTATTTTGAAGTGCTATCTGCATCGAGCAATGCCTTGTTTGTCATCGGTTTGAGGTTGCAAATATCAAACTCCGTTTTCAAGAATCTTAAAACTTAAACAAACAGGTTTCAGAAAGCAACTTCACAGATCCTCTTCTGCTGCAATGAGTTTACAACCTTAAAGGACGGTAACTAACATAGTAAAAAATTGCATCTACATCATTGTCAACAATCACATTCATCCTTGTGTCATGTTTCTCCTGTCTATTAAAGTCATATTCATGAATTCCATTTGATTTGAACCACAAAAATATCTTTCTTAAAACAAAATGCAGGCATTAAATCCTCATAAGTCCATATCACATACATTGTCACATACTCCTATCAATGAAAACCACTTAAAAAAAAAAAACCAACAATATAATGTTAAAAAGAAGAATAATTACCATGACTCTTGGGGCTAACAAAAGCTGATAGTAACAGAGCACTAGAGAGAAAAATCCACTGGAAGTAGCAATAGCTATGGGCCACCATCATTCTTCCCAACTGAGGGCAGCTCACAAAATGGACAGCAAAGACACAAAGTTGGGTTTCTTCTTAATAATGATGATGAAAAGATAATCAGGATTTTTTTAGTTTATTTTGTTTATTTTTTACAGTGGCCAGCAGGCAGCAGCAGTAAGTATGTTAGCTGGTAAATATTCTTGAAAAGAACAAAAAGAAATGGGAATGCTTGAAAGTTGAAAGTAGAGAGAAAATGGCAGAATTTGAGGACACTAGCTGTAAGTGGTGGTCCCAACTAGCTGTTGATTGGTTTTTCTATCTTTCTTTATATTTTTTATATTATTCATATATCAAAAGTTACCTTTGTGAAAAATAAGCAAGTGATTCATAATTAAATCCAGTTTGAAGTAATAATTTTGTAACATTTTGAAAAAAAAAATTGTATCATTCAGAGATTGAGAATTTCAATATATGTGAACAATTATGGCTGTGTTATCATCGTAAAAATAAGCTGAGTGAGGTTTTTTACATGCAAAACATGTGGCATACTACTAAATTTTGTTTCACAAGCATTAACCCCAACAGTTTTACATATAGTGAATTATTTCTAGCAAAAGAAGCATTATAGGCATTAAGTTCAAAATTGTGCAATTTCTCATTTTTTTTTTCAAATTCGTTAGGGGAACTCATTCTGATCAATGTGACCAACGAACACATCCATAATAATTGATAAAGCTGCTACTTGTTTCATATATCAATTCAAAAAGAAAAAGCCTTCTTTTCTAATAACTGAGTACTCAACTAAGAAGCTCAATTGAAACTTAAATTTCAAAGAGGCGAAGCTCGACCATCCCTTCCTTCCTTTTGGGAGAATACCATGCTACCACCTTCCCGGACCGCAGGAGTCTCAACGAGTAGTTCAAACTGTATATCAGATCTTCCAGCTCCGGTCCGTTTTTCCCAATTGAGTCGAGCGAAAACTTGGAGTCTACTCGAAAAACCATTGGGCCGTAAACCTGCATCATCATCATCATCATAAAGATTATCCAACCATGCCAAGGTAAATTTTTCGAGGTAATGTAAAAAACCAACGCATTAATTCAAGAAAAGAAGTTCACAAAAATTCACTACTCAGGCCTCTGCATTTTCGACACACAAAAGGACTTTCACAAACATCAGTATTCAAAAACCTTATGTAGCACGGGATTTAGCAAGACGGGATAATAACATCTACAGGCAGATGTTGGGTTTAATTACAAAATGATTTTTTTTACTGTGAAGAATTTCAAAGACAACCGCCTGAAACTTCGAAAAACATGTAAAAGTAGGCGGAGTATTTGTATTGTTTGTAAAACTATTAGGGTCATCTCTGTAATTATCAAATCTTGTGGAAGCGTATCTTAAACGTTCTTTTTTTTTCTTTTTTATTTCAAGGAGTGCTTATGCAAAAAGGTATTCAGCCATGGCCTGTAAACATAATTATCGCTAAAGAAGATAATATATTACGATGATGAAAAGAGTATGTTGAACATATAGCTAACCTGCTGCTGAAATATTAAATTAAGTTTTGGTGATTGACTATTTTGTGCACCCTTGAACACCTTTTTTGCTAAAGCTGAAGCAGAACCAATATCCAAGCGAGCATCTATCCTGGTGAGATCAGCAAAGAAATTTCTGAATTGCCCATGTTGGAAAGTGTAGCATGCCGAGCCAAATAAATCAGCACCAAGTCGACCTCTATCCTTAGCTCCTGATGAATTTTGTATGTCTTGTACTGATCCTTTTCCACCACCAAACCATGCCTCCATATTACCCCCTAGGAAAAGGAAAGTAGAGCATAATAAAATGTTAAAAGTTATACGAAGAGGAATTGTATGATTTGGAAATGTTAATAATTTTAACAGTCGAGAAAAGTATGCATCTGCAGTTTACAATGTTTATCTTCAGAACAAACAGTATTTTTGCCACTTGCAACTCATAATAGAGCTATAACCCAAAGAGGGAGACGAAAAAATGTTCTTCATGACAAATAGACTACTTTAGAATAGATTGAAGTTTATTATACAATTATGGAAGTGATATTACTATCCCAATCTACAGAGACTTGAGCAATCTTGCATGTAATAAGCAATTATATTCTCCCTCTTGTAGTTTACTGGGTGTCCCAATATTTGAACAGACCATCCAGAACTTGTCCACCAAAACAATGAAACAAAAGCTGATGCAAAAAGAAATACCAACTCCAAAATTAGAACACATGATGGCAGAAGAATATTTGAATGCATTACAAAAAACGGAAAAAGATAATTAAGAAGAAAGAGCAGCGCAAAATTTAGAGAAAGATATTATAGTAGACCAGAATTACCTATAATAGCAGATACTGCTGCATGAGGCTCCCGGAGACGGATATCATATGATGGACGAAATGACTGGCCGCTTTCTGTCTCTACAATGATATCCTCCTTTGTTTCGTGTTGCCTCCATATGTCCTTTGACTTCTCATAAGAAAAGGCAGCTTTTGCACATATACCAGGTAACAAGGCAAGTGGTGTTTCACCATTAACAGAATCAACAGCTTGTGGATGACCACTGCTCTTATGTATGCCAAAACGATATCGCAACCCTGACTCGGAGACAAGGGAAGAACAGTCCAATGATACAGATTCAGGTACTTCCCAGTATTTTCCTTTGTGGTCTATGAACAGCTCAGGCCATGCAGCTTCTAACGTTACATCATGATCTGGAAGCTGCAAGTGTAGAGAAAGGTATTGACAATATCCGAGACTAACTTTAAGCAGATAAACAAAGAGATTATGTATCTAGCAATGATTTTTAAATTACATAATGTGCCAGAAATCATGCAGGCCTTACTTTTCAACTTTTACCTTTTTTCCTCTTTCTCTTTTTAATTTGTCACAACTTGGGAAGGGTTTTAAAAACATAAAGATGGTATAAGATTCTTCAAATATTGTTAAAATGCCGCACAAAAGATAAGCATCATCTTCAGAATGGGAAAAATTAAAGGAAATGAAAAAACAAAGAATCCACCAAGACAATTCCAGATAACTGAGCTGTAATGAATTTGTTGCATGGGTTCAGAGACAGCATTATAGCAGTCTTAGCCTTATTTCTGCGGGCATATGCTTCAATATCTGACAGCTAGTTCAGCCATTGCCCAAAGCAGCAATAGAACTCAAAATGAAAAAGCAAAAACTTACAAAATCTCCGGATATGCAGTAATATTATGCTCTTTACACGCAGAGGCTGCATGTTTTGTTAGTTATGTAGGAGAAAGTAGAACATATTCAAATGCAGCAGTGGGATTCAAATGATGAAAATAGCAAAGATTAAGATAAACCACGATAACGACAAAGAGAACTAGGAACACAGAGAGGTCTAATAAGCAACCAAAACGGGAAAAGACCACTAAAAACTATGAAGGGGACTAATACATGAGGTTCAGAATTTTGCCTTGTGAAAGAGCATAGCCTTGGTAATTCGCTTCGTTCTCTCGCCATGCTTCTCGGTGCTCAATAGTAGAGATGTTGAGGAGGTTAACGCTAACTGCGTGCACATCGCACTTGCATAGAGTGCTTTGTCCAGGATATGCTTTGCAGCATCTTTAAGCAAAGGAATATCCCAGTCTTCAGCAGCCTTAACTTCAGCTTTAATAGATGATATCAGTTTCTTCGGTCGAAACTGGGCAGTAAACCCTGCCCACCTACACAAGATGGTTTCGACTCAGAGTAAATTAACAAATGATATTGGGTGCTTATATTGTGTGAATAGATAACAACCTAGCTCTTCAACAATTTCCCAGAGAAAACTAATCAGATAGGTATGGTGAAGTTTGCCGATAAAAGACATAAAAATTCAAACATATACTAAGGCCCCTTGAGACACATGGACTTGAAAGTAACTAAATATTATAAGTTGGACCTTTCGCTTGGTACGATCTTCGGCAATATCGGAACAAACATAAACACTTTCAGTTGGTTCAAGTAAGCATAATGTTCACTCATCAAACAGGGTATACACAACGTTTCCATAATCTCCTTAAAGAACATGATAGAGCTAATAGTATAGCTACCTACACTAATCAAAAACCATGCAAGCCCAACACAGTTCATACACAAATATATTATCCGAGTCATCTACATTGTATCTCAACGTCACCGCTAGCGTGAAACATAAATATAACTGTGCAGACAATTCCAACATATAATATATGAACTAATCTTCTTGTACAATATTAACTCTTACTCCCATACTCCCTATGTGGCTATAGCCTATCACGGCAACTTAAATGGCCGTTTAACAAAATTTTTATAGAAAATAACCCAATTTGATCACATGCCTTCGGACTACACAGACCAAATACTTAATGTCAATGTAGGTGTAGTCACACAATATTGAGCCACGAGAGTAATTTTTTACACTAAATTCCATGGTTTTTTAATATTTCAGAAACAACCCTGATTATTCAACTACATGCATTCACACCCAATAAGAACAAACACTGAATCACAAAAGAGCTATACCAGTTTCCAAACCCAAACTGGGTAACAGACTGCAAAGCAAAAGAGCCCAACTCCTTGTGATTAGGCGACGGCGAATACGACGGAATAATACCCAAAGGAAACCCATTTTTCAACAAAGAAAGCTGCTGAATTCGAAGTGCTTTGCTACCCTTTGCACCATCAAGGGGTATGGGATCCCCTGGAACTGCCCTACATACACCATCAAGCACCAAAGGAGTTGATATATTCAAATCCCAGAATCCTGCATCCATTGCTGTCCTTAAATTTGCCATCTTTTTTTTTTTTTTTTTTGAAATGGGGAATGAGGGTTTGGTGTGATTCCCTTATCTGGGAGTGTGACTGAGTTTTTGGAAGTGAGTGGGAAAAATGGAAAAAGGGGTTTTGTTGGGGTTTAAAGTTTTGGTTATTTGCAATTTGACCCCTCCCCTGCTATTCAAAAATAAGAATAATAAACTGAATATTGAAAAAGATTCGATTTTTATTTTCTTTGACAAAAACCCAGATGGGTAATTAACCATTTACTAATTCTATTCATGGATCGAGAGTCGTTGGAGAAGAGACCTGCGATCATTGTTGTCGGAACACCCAACGTTGGTAAAAGAACCCTAATTTCACGTAAGCCTCTGTTTTACTAATTTGGATCTGTATCTCTTTTTTTTTTTTTTTATTAACTGGAAATTTGGACATAATGAGATTAATTTCCAAGTGGGGTTGAATGATTATGTTGATTTGGACTGGATTTCAGTGATTTAATGATGATTTTAACTGTCTGAATTGAGAATTTTGTTAGTACACCAATACGGAGTTGCTTGTATTGGTTAGATTTACGACATGCTAAGAGTATTCCTTTAGCGTAGGTTAATCGTGTTCGGAAGATTGTTTTGAGCTGCAAGTGTAAGTTTATTAAGTAATGAAGCTAGACCGTGTCGAGGAATGCTTGGCATGGCCTAGAATTGGCAAATGCCGTTCAATTAGCTGTCTCTTCGAGAAGCAATGAGTTTGTGGTTGAGTGTAATATGATTGAGTTGGTTTCTTAATTTAACGTAATAATGGACTATCATCATAATGCTTGATGTAGGACTACTTGGCGTGGATTTTGAAGATGCCTCTGATCAACTGTCTGAGTTGACTGTCCGTGGGTAAGTTCCAAAAGGCAATGGCCTATTTTTCTATTATACTGTTTATCTTATAGCTAGATCAACCACTTGAGGCGCAATCTGAATTTGGTTTCTTTGAAGGTGGACAATCAACACAAAGTATTATACAGCAGATGTTTCAGTGTGGATAGCTCATCTTTGTGATGAGTTTTCTGTTGCGAGGTCATCAAACATTGACCAAGGAGTTGCTTTGGTGATGGTTTTTGATGTTAATGATGTAAGCTCTTATCGTTGATTCTCATCTTCTGTGGTCTGAATGGTGAAAATTTAGTCTTTATCTAAACTTAGTGTTTTTACTCATAAATTTTGTTCTTATGACTAATGTATCTGCATTGTTCAATGATGATTCTTTTTGCAGACGTCATCTCTTATTACTCTTAAAGAGTGGGTGTCTCGTACTGACCTTCAGAAGTTTGATATTTTGCTATGCATCGGTAACAAAGTCGATCTCCTTCCTGGCCATCCAGCTCATATCGAGTACAGGAGACGCTTGCTTAAACATACAGAATCTTCTGTCAATCCTGAATGGGACTTTTCAGAGTATGGATTATCTGAAACTGAAGGAAGTAGCTTGCTGGGAAATGATGAGCCGTTAACAGATGTTAAGACATCATGCTTGGAGTGGTGTCTTGAAAATAATATCGAGTATGTTGAAGCTTGTGCATCGAATGCTGGTTTTGACAAATGTAAGGCCCACTAATGTTTTTGTTTCATATTATGTAGACCTGTTCTGCTGTCACTAATCCTCTATAAAATTGTGATTCCTAGCTAACTTCTTCTTCCATGGTTAGCCCCTCCTTATATTTCTGGCTTTCAACCCTCTTTCTAGTCATAACACTATTATATATCAAAATTTGAGGTTTAGAATAGATTTTTAGTCTGTGCAATTGAGTTACATGTGCAACATTTGTAGTTTCACATATACTTCTTGGAATTGCCAAATTCTTTGTTTTCCAGTACTTAATATCAATATAATGTCGGTAATTTTACATCTCATCTGTCTGGCAATTTTCCATCAGAATTCCAACTTGAATAAACTGCTGAAATATTGATGTCTAAAATCGACCACTGAAACAATTCATCAACGAGACTCTTAATAGCTTCTTTCAATGTCTTATGAAAACCTTGGCATGTTTGTGCTGTGTTCATGTTCCAAAAAGGCATCCAACTTTTAGTGGAGAAATTGAATGTACGGTTTCTGAAAATTACATTCTAATACAATTCAACAGTCAGTCATCTTATGAGATGTATGTGTATTCTAACTGTGCATTACAGGTCTGTCTGTTGATGGCGATTCACAGGGCGTTGAGAGACTTTATGGGGCTCTCTCTGCTCATATGTGGCCTGGAATGTTGTTAAAGTCCGGGGATAAGATAAACGAACCCTCATTACCTGAAGAAGGTTTGTCTACTCACCTTTGTAGGTTAATTAAATTGTTTTCCGGATCAATGAATAACCTGAAACTATCATGTCACTGAAGATTCTCATTGGATATTTTTTCAGAGTTGTCTGAAGAAGAATCTGATTATGAACCCGAATATGAAATCTTATCCTCTGGATCAGCGGAACCATTCGAGGACGAAGTATGGATATCTGCAGATGGCCCTGTTCTGGCTACCGGATTTTTGACTCCATCTGGACGAGATATACACTCTTTTGATAGAGAGAGTATAGACAAACCAGTCGCACCAGATCAACCTTCAACCTCGGCTTCTCAGACAGTGGAAGAGGTTGACCGTGAAGAAGCACCTGTGACCAATGAAGACGACAAAGTGTCAGAGCCTGACGAGGGTAAAGCTTATGAATTTGAGGATTTGGAACAGTTGATGTCTGAAATTGGAAACATGCGCAACGGGTTGAGATTGATGCCGGATTTCCAGAGAAGAGAAATGGCTGCAAAGCTCGCTATGAGAATGGCTGCCATGTTTGGTGACAGTAGTGGAGGTGACGAAGAACTTGAATAATGAGAATCAGACTGGTTTGTCATCTTCAACAGGTTATATATAAGTTATGTTTTGTAGTATGATCCCTTAGATTATTCCGTTTAATACAAACAAAACATAATTCAGCGTGGGTATGTATGCGGTCGTCAATTGCGCAATTATTTTATGAAATTTTGTATGCACTCTGGACTTTCCATATGCACTACATTAAATCAGATTGAATTTGTTAATATTAACACTTAACAGTATGGTTGCTCCTATTTGTCTGTGCTAATTATTTAGGCCTGCGGTATGATGCAGACAGTGGATGTAAATCCAGCTTAAATGTATTTGCTCAATCTTCACAACCACCATGAAAATGGTGTGGTATCTGTCTCAGACAATGTTTCTCTTGAGTAGTTATTTCGCTCAACCGTTACATGATGACTTTGTGTTGAATTTGGTTATTTTTGATAATACACGTTTGTGATGGGATTATGTGAAAGCTTATGTCCTGCTTATAGGAAATCCCACATTCGATTATGTGAAAGCTTATGTCCTGCTTATAGGAAATCCCACATTCTTACTTGTCTATTGCATCGCGTCGTAGTGAATGGTTTAGTTGGAACTTGGAAGAATATTGTGTACTGCCGCTGTAAGATGACATGGTGCGTCTAATTTAAGTATCGTTGTAAATGCACGGTTGAGATTGGGGCAGTGGTTCAATATTATTTAGAAGATGATGAAATATTAGATGTGTTTAGAGACCCATACTTCTGAAGTATGAAAATATGTGGTGCTGAAGCACATTTATTGGTCTGCTTAACATGGCTGTTGATGATGCGTATAAGCAAGAAATTAGGGGGACCCAAATCTGTTAATAAACTGATGTAAGGCATCACATGATGGGCTTGGAGACTTTGTGGTTACTTTGATGGAAACTACTAAACAACTCAAGTTATGGCATTAAATCAAACCCCATTCAATGTGAATTCTTAAAGATTGTGATTGTTTTGGGAAACTTACAAGGTTGCAATCAACTATAATTCATTTATAGACCTATGAGTGGTTAATGATGATCCTACTTTGCTTGCCTTATAAAGCTTCTGTGACCAAAGTCATATGCTACTCCCATATTTTTTAATGAAAAAAAGTGTTACAATTTTGAAACGTAGGGGATTGATTTATTTTTAGTTAGGAAATTGCAAAATATGGAATAGTGTGGAAGGAGGATTGATTTTTTTTTTTACCCGCTATATAAAAGTATTAAGTTTTTATTATTATCGAGCTGAAAAAAATTGGTCACCAGTCACCACCCACAATCTCATTCAACAATAATAATTCTGTAATCAAGAATATAATCTTAAGTCATAACGTCTTAGAAGAATATTTTATATCTGCCAAACGATTATGTTGAGCTGTCAGAAAAAGTATTGTGATTATCACACATGTCTAACAACATTTAGATCTTCTCGCGAGTGCATAATTTAAATTAATTCTTTATGATTTGTACAATAAATCAAGTTTAAATTCATTAAAAATTGGAGCAATATTCTATCATATTACTGATAATTTAACCCGGTTCAATTTCATACCGACCCTATTACTAGTTTATGTTCGTTACTCTTCTATCTTTCACAGACAACAAGCGCATATTAAACCGAACCGAACCCGACACATTTGTCATTTGGGCATTAAAAAGGAAACTTGTCATGATAATGCATACGCCTCCGAGGTTGTAACTGCACGAGCCCCTCGCCCCCTCCTCCTTAAGTGAGATTCTTATATATGCCAAACAATATTTAAGATGATTTATTGTTACAGCAAGTCAACGCATTAAACTGTTCTCTGAGTTTGTTTCTATGTTTGTCCCCAAGTTTAGCAATCCCTCACAAATACCTAGATAAACTAATGTAAAATCAACCTTTCGATTGCTCGTCTAAAACAACATTTTGCGCGTAACGAACATCCTATCACGCACTCGAAACCTACAATCTATAAAAATGCATTATACATAGGCAAGATCACATAAATTACCAACACAGAGGACTCATCTTTATAGGTTCGCTTCTACTACATACAAGTTTCGTTGTGGGGTAGAACTCGAGATCAGAGTGTCGAAAAGAATTGTGATTTTTCAGTCGTGTCCAATATGTGATATGTTATAAAGTCGTCTGATATTGATTAAAGATGATGTGTCAGCATCAGCAGCAATATATACAGCCAATACTTAGTTTAACGACAAAGCATGCATTAGATTACACCATGTTGATGTATCTTTAACTGCACAACATTGTCCTATTTTCACACGAATCCAGTGTTTCTCATTTTAACTCAAAAATGTTTAAATTGTTCAAATGTCATAGAAACAACACAATTAAACTCTTGCATCGGCTAATTTAATACTTTTCAAACTGTCGAAAGCGTCATATCTTCATTGAAGCGTTTTCTTGTATTGAAAAATAACTAGGTGAAAGATACAAAAATAAAAGGAAAATCAAAGAGCAAATCAGATTTTGATTTATTTGTCTGATTCAGCAAATCTACAGTATCATTCAAACACTTAAAAACCTGTACTTGCACATAATATCTTCCCCAAGTAAAAACGCTTTTCCAAAAAGCAACACATCTTATATAATCACAGCTACATAGACCAAAAAACGTTTCCACCCAACTCCTATATATAAACCCATAATCATAATCATAAAAACATACCACACACCACAAAAAGAAAACAGAACAACATAGCCATCAACAAACAAAAACTCCAACCAAAAAAAGAAAAATGAAACCTTTTTCTCTATATTCTCTTCCAATCCTCTCCCTTTTCTTCTTGATCATCACAATCCACACCACAAAATCACAAAACTTGATCAAATCCTCATGCAAAACTTTCTCGCGCGACGATCCAAACATCAACTACAACTTCTGCACGACTTCCCTACAAGCTGCCCCTGCCAGTGGGTGCGCCACCCTTCGAGGCCTAGGCATGATCTCAATCCGGCTAGTACGATACAACGTAACGGACACTCGCTGCCACATTAAACAGCTGATCAAAAACAGGACATGGGATCCTTATACAAGACAGTGTCTGAGTGATTGCTTCGAACTTTACTCGGATGCGATTCCATCGATCAAACAAGCTATGAAAAGCTATAACATGAAGAGATTCGACGATGCTAACATACAGATAAGTTCAGTCATTGACGCGGCTACAACTTGTGAGGACGGATTTAAGGAGAGGAGAGGTGTGGTATCGCCCTTAACGAAGAGGAATAACGACACGTTTCAGCTTTCAGCCTTGGCGCTATCGGTTATGCATATGATTAAAACAGGATCAGGTAGGATTTGATTTTCCTTGTGTATGATAATGGTATGTGATCTTGTGTAAAAACATCAGTTGGTGCTAATGTTTTCTATGACACCTAAATATGAATTACTCTGTAGCATTCATGTGAATTTTTTTTAAAGTTTGGTAATTTATTTTGTACATCATTGTTACTCATGTGACATAAAGTTTGTTATCTATGCAAACATCATTGCTATTTATTTTGTGGTGCAAGCTAATTGGATTTGATTAGTCTTTGTTGGTTAAAAATTGTTAGGTTTGAGCTATGCAGTAGTAAAGTAGTAGTAGGGGATGGGCAAGATTTCATGAATTTTATTGGCAAGAGTGACTTGTACATAATGTGTTGTCTCAGGTTTTGTGGTTAAGCTACTCTCAGCAAGTTTCTAGAGTTTAATATTATTTTTTATAGATGTGGTAACTAGTAGCTGCAACTATGGATGCTTACTAAGTAAATTCACATGTTAATTCAATAACATGCAAACCTCAACCGACAAACTGCACTAGGCTAATCATGTGTGATAAACACTTGCATATTCCTGATTTTCTCAATCCAAACGTTTTTCGTTTTGCTTTATTCAGAGTTTAATAGCTATGAAATTGATTACACTTTTTTTCTCAAAAAGGGTCGAAACAATTTCTCTTGGTTTGGACTTTGTCAAAATAAAAAATTGAAGTATTTTTAAGTCCATCACAACAAATGTTTATTGCATTTCCAGGCATGTTGAGAAACGCTTGAAAATTTATGCAAAAAACATATGCTAAAACGGAAGCTTTGATCCATGGGGCATGGGTAGTAGGAATTGGCCTATTGTTCATCATGCATTGAAAAAGGAATTAGAAAAACGTGAAACATGTTCACTATAAAATGAACATCAATCTACAGTAATCTATTACTGTAATAATTTTTGGATTTGAATTTATATATTACGTCATATTCAGCCGCACGTTAACAAATTATTTTTTGTGTTTAGAAGAACATGGAGTTTGACCATTTTTTATGGAAAACCCAACAATATTATCTTTATCTTTACCAGTTAATATGAAGAAAAGACCGTCATACTTATTGTATCACATTATATTCAACACTAAGTGCTACGAATTCTCTATAAGAATCAAATCCAGCCCGTTATGATAATAACATCAATTATATAGTTTAACATAAGTATCTATGAACGGTGAAGGCCAAAATTACTGAACATGGATATATTCTGCAACGTGTCTTCTTATGTATGAAAAGTTACCTAAAGACAAACGAACAACATGAAACCAAAATAAATCAAGCAGAGGCAATATTGACAAGGAAGACAACACTTTTATTAAAAACAGAGTCGAATATGGCCAAATTATTTCCCGTCGGGGGATCAATTTTCTACAACATCCCAGAGTCGAATAAAGACTGGAAAATGGAAATGCGTTGCAAAGCATTATGAGATGAAAATCGAGAACACAAAAATGACAACTTAACCTAAATATAGACAATGGATGGCTATAGCTTTACTCGATTGTATAGATGTACAATGCATGATTATAGATATACTCAATTGCGATAGATAGACAATGAATGGATATATATAGATACTCGATTGTGAAAGGACAATGATGCGGGATATCTTTGTTTATTTATAAAACCCTCCATGTTATACGAGCACAAGAGTTCGAGAAGCATACACTAAACACAAAACATGACACTACAAGATTAAGGCCTCATCTGAGACCGCCAGGAGCGGAGCTAGGATTTTAGTTTAGGGGGCGAAATAGTTGATCGCCTTCTTTCTTATTTTTTCGAATAGAATGGATTTACTTTCCATCATAAAACATATAGATTATAGAAGAGTGAAGACATTGATATGTATGTTTTCCTAACGCTGTTACATTTTTTTCCTCAATCGATCACACATTGGAGCTCAGAGCTCACGTTTCCTATTTAGACGTTTTAAATTGTGTAGAATTCTACTGATATAAAATTAATATCTTACAAAAATTTATTTATTAATCACTAGTACTATATCTAAATTACCACCTTTCCTATTCAAAATTAGTCAATCGATTAAATATTTACAAAAGAAAAATCAACTATACACTAAATTATTACGTTGATAAACATATAAGGAAGTATCAAATTAAATCTTCATATAATATATAGATTGTATAAAACTTGTGACTATGAAAATGAATCATATTATTACTCCAAATAAGGGAAAATATTAATTACTCCAAATAAGGGAAAATATTTGTGATTGTGCAACCAACTCCGAGAATTATTTAATTGCCCTAATCAACCCCTATAATTAAGCTAACAAAATATAATTATAATTATATATAGACACAAGATCTTTTTTTTAATAGCATGAGAAACCGTTACTTAAAAAAGGAATCTCGTAATCTGAAAGAAAATCTCCTAATCCGTTCCCTAATTATAGGGACCAATATTAATATACAGCAACTATATATTTTACATATATCTACTAACTAATCTTCAAAGTAGTGGTCTAGTAAATAGTAGAGGTAGTTCAAATTTATATTATAAAAAAAGAAGCGGTGGGCAATGATGAAAAAGGGTGCAAATCAAGCTAATATTGGGCAATTTTCCTTAATCCATACATGATCTTCGGGAATTAGGGAGAGGCAAACGTCTCCACATGCACCCCCGTGGCTCCGCCACTGGAGACCGCATGTGCGGTCTCAAATGAGGGCTTTGTGGTCACATAAGGCTTTCTGCGACCGCAAAGCGGTCGCAGTTGACCTTAACTTTGATCGGAAAAACTGGGACGCTATGCGGTCCCAGATACTTGAAGGGTATCTGAGACTGCATCGCTGTCTCAGAACCGTGAAGAACAATTGCAACCGCGAGGCGGTCTCATATAGTGAAAAGGGTAATTGAGGCCGCGTCGCGGTCTCTAATACTCTGCGAACGAAATAAAAAAAAAAAACCAATAATATTCCGGTAAATTACCGAAATACTATTGCTTTTTTGTAGAAATTGCATATAAATAATAGCAACAAAAGCAATATACAAGAACAAATAAAATTAAATGATGAAGAACAATTAATAAAATTAAATGAAAAGATTAATAAAAGAATAAATATTCTAAAAATGAAGAAAGGTAAAAAACATGAACAAAAAAGTAAATGAAATGGAAAAAGAAGAAGAAAAATAAAGTTTGTGGAAAAGAAAGGAAGAGAAGAGTTTTTTGTTTTGGATTTGGAATAAAAAAAAAAAAGAGAAGAGTTGGTTTTTTTTTGTGTTTTTGATTTGGATTTGGAAAAGAAAAGAATAGAAGAGTTGGTGATTTTTTTTGTTTTAGATTTGAAAAAATGAGAGGGTAGTGACGGGTATATATAGAAGATTGTTGAAAATTTGAATTTTCGTCAAAATTCAAATTTCCCCCATAACCCACCGAAAATTTTGGATTTCTTGGGGCACAGGCTACCGCAACGCGGTTGCTAAAGTTTTGAAAAATGCAAATAGAAGTTATTGAGACCGCGTTGCGGTCTCTAATACTTGCATTCGAGACCGCGTCGCAGTCCCTAATAATATTCATACACCACAGTATGAATATTATTAGGGACCGCAAGGCAGTCTCGAATGCAACTATTAGGGACCACGATGCGGTCTCAATACCTACTACTTGTGACCGCCATGCGGTCTCAAATAATATTCATACTTCAAAATCGCTATTTTATGGAACTATCTCAATGTGTTTGTGATTTTTAGCAACAAACATCAATACTACATGTGAAATGAACTAATAAATGGTTACAAAACAAGTAATTGAGGTATGAAATAGTAGATTGAATGTGATCGAGCGAGTTATTAGTGTTGAACTTATTTTATGTTCTGTCTACAACTCCTCATCATACACACCTTGTTGATTTGTTATTACGATTTCCTTCACAAATTAAAGTATAAATATCATTAATCGGTTTAATTAGTAGATCATCTTACACATTATGTTTATATCTATATGTGTCTAGGCATGATATATATATATATATGATCGTTGTCATTCAAAATCGTAAGAATAGTCATAACGGCTTGTCCCACATATATAATGCTCGAATTTGTAATGAGACATTGAAATTATGGTTGTTTTTACTATTATTAGGATAATAATCAACTACACTAACAACCTGGTACCTCAAATCATCGTAAACACGTCACTTTGAAGTATGAATATTATTCGTGACTGCGCGGCGATCACAAATAGCTACAATTGCAACCGCAAAGCAATCTCAATTACTACTATTTGTGACCGCCAGGCGGTCTCAAATAATATTCATACTTCAAAATTGCTATTTTATGGAACGGTCTCAATGTGTTTGTAATTTTTAGCAACAAACATCAATACTACATGTGAAATGAATTAAATAATGGTTACAAAACAAGTAATTGAGGTATGAAATAGTAGATTGAAAGTGATCGTGCGAATTATTAGTGCTGAATTTATTTTATGTTCTATCTACAATACATAATTATACACACCTTGTTGATTTTGGTATTATGATTTCCTTCACAAATTAAAGTATAAATATCATTAATCGATTTAATTAGTAGATCATCTTACACATTACATTTATATCTATATGTATCTAGGCATGATATATATATATATATGATCGTTGTCGTTCGAAATCATGAGAATCTTCATAACGGCTTGTCCCATATATATAATGCTCGGATTTGTAATGAGACATTGAAATTGTGGTTATTTTTACTATTATTAGAACACTACACTAATAACGTGGTACCTCAAATCATCGAAAACACGTTACTTTGAAGTATGAATATTATTCGTGATCGCATGTCGGTCATAAATAACTGCAATTGTAACCACCACACGGTCTCAAAAGTCAACGGATAGTCTCAATTGCAACTGCCTCGCGGTTGCTAAAACTGAGACATAAATTATGACCGCAATACAGTCCCAATTGAGTTGGGGTCGCAACTGAGACCGCGATGTGGTCCCAATTGAGTTGGGATCGCAATTGAGACAGCGTTGTGGTCCCAAATATCCAGCAACCGCGTTGCGATTGCTAAGGGGCGATCTCAAAAATTGCTTTAATCTTGTAGTGTGAGTAACGTCACGGGATGACACAATGTGTGCACTCTAGTTCCTAAGTCTCGAGAAGCCCTCAAAGATTGAGGTTTAAATAATATATGTTGAATGTGATAGATCGAAATGTAAGATACTTTAAAATGCAAACATAGATCGAACTGGACAAAGATATTGAAACACCCGATAAATCAACCATGCCCAGGCCCGAGCCTAATTATAGAATAGAATATCATCCAGTCTCACGAGAGTGGTATGTCCAGGGATATTGATCGAGTTTATTTTGTTTGGAATGCTGATATGGGGCCTAAAAATAGCGAACAATGCCTTTATTGATGGTTACGGAGGGGGAGAGAGAGAGATTACATGAGGGAGAACTCAATCGGGGAGGGAAGAGGTATTATGGGGATAGCTTTAGGTTTACCAGTATAGTTAGCGTTCAAGTGATATGCTAAAGTCTACGTGTGAGAGTGCGAGAATGCTGAGACAAAAGTTTTGAGTGAAAATGTTATCCGCCACTTAGTCCATTGGGAGTGCTAACAAGCCCCTATTTATAGAACTTCCATGGGGTCTTTGAACAATGGCTATGAGTCCTCTACTAAAAGTTATTATCGTGACTAGGTCTGCCAATTGGGGGAGGTTCTTTTTGTCGGGTAGTTAACTAGGTAAGTTCTGCCAATTATAGAAGGCTCTTTTGTGCCAATAGCCTCCTCTGACGAGGGCAACCTATGGTGTGATTTCCTCTACACCAATGGGGATCGCCGGTCTGGGAGGCCAATAGAGTGTGATCTTTTGCTACGAGTAGGGATGGTCGGCCTTGTGAACCAATAAGTGTCGTGGTCCTCGGACCTAATCGTTGGGGTTCTACGAGGGGGGGAGCAATCAGGCCCGAACTTCTCCTTATTTATGGTAGGTGGTTGAGAGTTCGGGGGTAAATGTGGATCGAGATTCTCTTTGTAACCTCTCATCATTCTTGCATTAGTTGCCACCGTTGCTCTCGTCGTTCCTGCCAAGAGGGGAGGATAAAATGTCAGTGAGATATATTCTAAGTGTTGTCTTGCTCGTAATGAGACTTTGTTGGGAGCTTTGCCCAAATAGATAAAAAGACATTATTTAGCCCGACGAGGGCACAACCAGAGAGGGCTCGTTAGGTAAGGAGACTTTATGAGCGTCATTGATTTAAGTGAGACTCGGAGTACGAGTACTTTTAGAGGGGTAGCGCTAGGGTAACATGGGTATGCACGACTTTTTGGGATCATGTTCCTACAGAGGGGAGGGTGTAACGAGAGAAATCTGTGGAGAGTGAACAAGACTCGGTTCGTCAAGTCCGAGTGGTGTGCTCGAATATGCCGCTCGGGTGGAGTCGTAGATCGTTACCATGAGAGAGGTTCTGACGGCCACATTTGTCAGGAGAAGGTTCTTGCATTAGTTGGCACCGTTGCTCTCGTCGTTCCTACCAAGAGGAGAGGATAAAACGGCAGTGAAATATATTCTAAGTGTTGGCTTGCTCGTAATGAGACTTTGTCGAGAGCTTTTCCCAAATAGATAAAAAGACATTATTTAGCCCGACAAAGGCATGACCAGAGAGGGCTCGTTAGGTAAGGAGACTTCATGAGCGACATTGATTTAAGTGAGACTCGGAGTACGAGTACTTTTAGAGGGGTAGCGCTAGGGTAACATGGGTATGCACGACTTTTTGGGATCATGTTCATACAGAGGGGAGGGTGTAACGAGAGAAATCTGTAGAGAGTGAACAAGACTCAGTTCGTCAAGTCCGAGTGGTGTGCTTGGAAATGCCTTTCGCTCGGGTGGAGTCGTAGATCGTTACCATGAGAGAGGTTCTGACGGCCACATTTTTCAGGAGAAGGTTCTTGCATTAGTTGGCACCGTTGCTCTCGTCGTTCCTGCCAAGAGGGGAGGATAAAACGGCAGTGAAATATATTCTAAGTGTTGGCTTGCTCGTAATGAGACTTTATCGGGAGCTTTGCCCAAATAGATAAAAAGCCATTATTTAGCCCGACGAGGGCATGATCAGAGAGGGCTCGTTAGGTGAGGAGACTTCATGAGCGACAATGATTTAAGTGAGACTTGGAGTACGAGTACTTTTAGAGGGGTAGCGTTAGGGTAACATGGGTATGCACGGCTTTTTGGGATCATGTTCCTACAGAGGGGAGGGTGTAACGAGAGAAATCTGTGGAGAGTGAACAAGACTCAGTTCGTCAAGTCCGAGTGGTGTGCTCGGATATGCCCTCCGCTTGGGTGGAGTCGTAAATCGTTACCGTGAAGGAGGTTTTGACGGCCACATTTGTTAGGAGAAGGTTAGAGGAGCATAGGGGACGTGACCTAATGCTTTCCATCGGCTGTGATTGTCAGTTGAGTTCCGAGCACCTTATCCCCTTCCTCGGGATATCAATCAAGAGTCCTCACGTAGGAGCAATTATAGCATGTTAAGATATGCATCGTCAAGAGTCCCCTCAGTTCGGAATGTGCTTTGTAGAAAATGCTCAGAACTAGAGTGTGTGCTGTCACGCGTTTTATGGTCTAGGGTTTCATGTTCAGCACTTGGCTCTTCACTATCCACGCATCTGAAAGCTATGATTGCTCTTCCCTCGGTTATAAATAGAAGATCGGATCTTTTGTCTTCATTCACTTTCATCAGAGCTTTCTTTCCCTCTCTTCCATTCTTGAACAACTTTCAAAACCTTGCAACAATGACATCTGAAGATTTGGGTGTTCCAGCGGTGAAACAGGAAAATTCTTCGGTCATGGGGGAGATCGGGCTGCTTTGGGGCTTTCTGTGGTGGTGGAGACAGTCGTTTCTTCTCGCCGCTGCCATGCCTATGGTTGTGCTACTGAAACAAGGGCAAAAAGATCAAGAAAAATAGCGGTAGCCCCGTAGTTTAGTGTTTAGGTGGATGAGGTTCCTAGTACTATGCACTCCATGGGGGAGGTCAATGCCGAGTTCACCCGTTAAGGTATTGATGTTTTCCACGTGGATATCCAAATTATTAGGGAAGATGATATGGCTACTTCTCCTCGTAAGGGGTACCTGACTATGTATTACATGTAACTTAACACAGGGTTATGATCGGTGATGCCTTTGTTCTTCTGCAAGGTCCTCAAGGCGTGGTGTCTTGTGCCCGAGTCAGCTAGTTCTTAATGGATACACCACATTGGCTCCATTCATATTAATATGTCTGGTGTACATTCACCAGGGCATGATGGCTTGGTTTTTTTAGGCATTCAATTTGTACAAGGCGTCGGGTAGCTCAATCTTCTATACCTTTACGATGCGGAAGGGGACAAATCGTATTCTACACAAGCTTGTTGGGTTGCACAGCAGTTGGAAGGATACGTTCTTTTTTGCATGCCCTTGCAATTTGAAGGCTAAGTGGGACTTGCCTTTTGAGTGGAATGATGAGCCGTTCATTCCCAACACGTACAACATGGAGGCAAAGATGAATGAGCTGATCAATGAGGGCTTCTTCAATCAAGAGTTTGACTGCTCACTGATGACGAAAACATATACTTTTTTATCCTTATTTAAAGTGTGTAAGTTGGACGACTTGACACTGCAAATCTTCATTTTCTGACCCCCGAATTAAGTTCTTCTTTCCTTGTCTTGTTTAATCTTTTGTTTCCCTTGAAATGTTTTCTAGCCTCTTTTCTAGGGACTAAAGTATACACCTCCCTTATACGAGCGAAGCTAGTAAGAAGAAGGGTATGAAGGTTCAGGTGACTCGTAGTTCTGCAGCGTCAGCAACGTCTGGAACTGCGCCGAGTGCCTCCGAGGGTGGATCCAAGAACTTGGTTCGAGGAGAATCTTCCTGGAGTGTTGGGCTGATAACAGGGAGAGATTCTGGCTCCATGACTCATCCCAAGGTGGGGGGCCTGCCAGAAGTATTTCCAAAGAAGTGGCCATTATGGTGACTGATGACTCGGGGGAGGAGATGAAATCTCCCATGATGTGTGTGAGGAGTCGGGGGACTCCTAGGTCATCTCCTAGGGGTCACAATAATGTGTCTTCTATGTCACTTGTGTCCGAGGGGCTGCTAGTAGCTCAGGGAACAGGTGGAGGCAAAGCTTTGCTGGGAGATCTCATATCTTCCGATGAGGAGGGGGATCTTGGAGGGGGCCCGACCAGCTTACTTTCTCCCAGGAAATCATAGGTAATTAGGGTGTCTTCTCCCGCTCCGATGATGAGGACAGGTGCATGGGGAGAGATTGTTCCTTCTTCCCATGAGGTGGCTCATCCTACTATGCTTTCGACTCTTTCTTCCGAGTAGGACAGGGTCATCGATTCCAGCTTCTACTCCGATCACATGGGGCTCGATAGTGCCTTCTTCGTTGCGTTTCCTTCTGGATGACGTTTTGGAGATTAGCTCGAGGGACTCCGTGTTGTTTGAGCATGTGGTGACCCCGGCCGCCTTTTCGGTTGTGTCCTTCTACAACATAGGGGCTTTCTTGGATATGGCTTGCCTTTCGTCCCCCTTGGTACATAAAATTCTCCTTACTTCTTTATTTTCATATTTTACTGCCTTCGTCGTGTTGACTTATGTTACTTTGGCCATTCAGGTGCCCCTTGCGGGTGATGGGGCTCAGAGCTTCCTACGAGGAGGCAAGTCGCCAGCGGGACACCCTTCGAGCACAGTAGGATGAAGTCGAGAAGGTCAATCAGGTCCAGATCGCTCGTTGCGCTAATCTGGAAAACATGTTAGAGAACTGGTTGATTTCCAGCCCGAGGGCTTGGCCTGGTCATTCATCTGGTCTTAGGACTCCACTTCCTACCAATAGGTCTGTGTAGTTAGGGGTGGAATTTTTGTGGCCATAGTGCCGATATTTTGTAATACAAGGGGTTGCATCAAGAGTCCCCCCCCCCCCCCCCTCCGCTCTGATTTAATTACTAAATGAGAACTCAGTTGATTTTTTGATAATTTGTTATTCTTGCTTTCATCTTTCTTTGTTTTTCTGATTTTCATGGGATTTCCAAGTCCGAGTATGGTTTGCCTAGGGTTCCTTCATGACAACATAGGCTTGAATACTAAGCAAATTTCTCTTGTAACTTCCTTTTGATTTGATCGCTTAGCCTTCTTTGTAGTGCACTGATTGCTCTCATTGCTCTATCCAGCAGTGGGGCTGTTGCTTTAACTTTGCTCGATCGAATCTAACTGGCGTTTCTAAATCGACCCCCTTACACTCGTCCAAGGTACGTGTTAGTTTATTTCCAAGGTACCTTGGAGCCTTCCAGCATGGTGGGGAAGGGTCGTATAGGTTCCACTATTAGCTAGGAGACACTCGAAGGTGATTGGGCTGTTATGAAGTCTGTCAACATTTTCGAGGTTGGCGTGCGGGTGTTGATTCCTACTAGTGATCAACGTGCCTACGATCCTCCAGAGGAGTACATGCCTATCTACTCGGAGTAAGTGCACGGTAATCTTTGATGCTTTTTCAATTTTACATTAAGTGACTTGTTTTCCTATTGGCAGATATGTCCGAGCCAGTTGACTCAAGCCTCGTGTAGATACTTGGTAGGCTTCATATTGTGTTGCCATCTCATGAACGTTCCATGTACCCCTCAAGTGGTAGCAGGGGCTTTTTTTCTTTGAGCTGCTTTTGTAGGGTCTCATTTCTTTAATATGTCCCATCGGGACAACAAGCGTCCTTTTTCTGGTGGCAACGCAAGGTTTGGACTCTCACAACAACGACTGGCGTTACATGTACTTTTACATAACTCCTTGAGGGCACTGATATCTCAATGGGGTGTTCCCATGAGGTGGGACTCGACTACGTAGTTCCCTTGGGGAGGCACATATGCAGACAATGGCGAAGGTAGGTAAGGTCGTCTTCTTTAATGGAATGTACGATGTGTCGTCGATGCTGAAAAACTCGTTAGCCCTCATGATGGTGGGTTTGCAAAAGAGGGTCGAATCTTGGGATCTTTCTTCGGCTCCGCATTATCTGAATCTAAATTTCAGTAATTTTTTTTATGGATTTCTCTTCGTATTTTTTCATTCGTCGAGTGTTCATAAGAGGGTCTTTTATTCCCTTGTCATTTGTGCATAAGCTGAAATGGAGCAACATGCCCGGACGCCTTTTCACTAGATCTATTTAGTTGATCTTCCTGATGAGGATGCTCGTATCATAGGCCCTCACCCTTGATTCGATGATGTCCCTCGTCCTGCTAAGAGATTATATCCGACCGTGCATGATGAAGTGGTAGCCTGGGTGATGCAGGCTCAATTAGACACTGGCCCAAATCCCATTGATTCGTTCCCAAAGTCGAAGGGCGTCGAGGAGGGTGCGTCCAAGGCTACCCATGAAGAGGTTGGCAAGGTGAATCTGCTCGTAGAGACACAGAAAATTGTCATTGATGAGGGGCCGTCGAGCTCACATGTGGATCCAGTCGGCATGTCCCCTAGTCACTCTTTTTTGTGAAGGATGTCTACCATGTCTATTACCAGAATTTCATTAGTGGGCTGGTGAATGACGTTGATCATGATATACTAAGATGTATATCGGATGAGGGTTTGTGGGATAAGTTCTACAAACACCTATGCATGGTAATCTTGTGGCCCTCTCTTTGAGCTTGTGCTTCCATTTTGTCGTTTCTCCCGTACTAACCCTTTGACTATAGTGTTGCAGTTGGTGGTCCTCGGGGATTCTTTGGGGATGTATAGGGCGAGTCCCTCGATTATTAGTGCTTTGGAGCGCGTCTGCTTGTCTTGAGGAGGAGCTGAATTATGCTCAGATCATGCGTCAATTGATGGAGGAGAGCCATCGCAAGGAGATGGAAGAAGTGAAATAGATCATAAGGTGAGAGATTGCAAAGGCAGCATGTATGAAGGAGAAGTCGAAACGATCAACTCGGAGGGCTTTTGATGCCGAAGACGAAATCCATAGGTTGTCCCGATATCTGGAGGTGTTGCATCGTCGTATGACAGACATGGAGGTGGAACACGAGGCTAAGCTTACTGCGCCTAGGCTCGAGGGACTTCGAGGCGTGCAGGACTCTTCAGGGAAGGCTAAGGCTCTCCCCAAGGACTTTCAGGACATAGTGAAGGTATGTTTTAATCAAGCTATGACAGCCGTGAAGGCTTTGCCCGGGTTTCCTTCCGACTTGTTCCTTCCCGAGCTAGAGTTCTTGTTTGTCCCCAATTGGTCTTCTTAGGACCCACTTCATTTTCAAGAGACCCCTCTTGGTGCTCATCGTGACAATGCTTGACCCGACTGAAATGTCAAAGGAAGAGCGTTAGATAAGTATCCGTGAGGGAAAGCGCCCCGTAGACTCCTCTGATGATGATTTTTAGAGTTTTTCCTTTTCAGTTAGGCTTATGTCTTAGCCTTTTTGTGATCTTCTATCCATACCCAGACGCATGTTTCGTCTTTATCTTTCCTTTTCTATCGGATCTTTTGTGAAGGTTTGGTCAACCCTTGTGTTTTTTGAGCAGCTTTGTCTACCGACCATCTAATGAAAATTTTCTAAGTTACGCTTGCCTCGTTTTACATAGCTTTTTACTACACCAAAAATTTTGCTTGCTTTTCTGACAATTATATCATGCATTTAGACAAAATACAAACACTTGCGATGAAACTCAAAATACAGACTTCTGACGCGTGGTCGGGAAATGTTGGGAAGTTTGTGTAAGTTCTGATCGGTCTTTACGAGTAAATATTTCTTAGGTTGAGAGTGTTCCAAGAGCAGGGACACTATCGTCCTTCCATATCTTTAAGTGGATAGGTGGCGGCTCCGAGGATCTTCCAAACTTGGTAGGGTCCTTCCCACTTGGGCTTCGATTTTCTAATTTCCTTTGTGGCTTCAATCCTTCTTAAAACCAAATCTCCAACTTGGAAGGTTCAGGGTCGGACTCGGGCGTTATAATGGGCCATACGTGTTTTGTATAATTCCACCTAAGCCGCAGCTCTGTTCCATTTTTCCTTGAGAAGGTCGAGGGCAAGGGCCAGGTTGGCTTTATTCCTTACCTCATCATATTCATGCACTCTCCGGCTTTGTTTTACCATCTTGGATGAAACGAACGCTTCGAATCCCTACACCAAACTAAAATGGGTTTCCCCGTTGTGGATCTCAGCGTCGCACGATAGGCCCATATGATACCGGGTATTTATTTGACCCACTTGGATTGGTATCGCTCAAGACAAGCTTTGAGAGTTTTTAGGAGGAATCGGTTGGTGACCTCTACTTGTCTGCTCTCTTGGGGGTATCCAACCGATGCAAACCGATGTTTAACTCCCCAGCGGTTACACCATTTCCGAGGTGTTAGTTTTGGAATTGTAACCTGTTGTTGCTAACTAATCTTTGGGGAACTCTGAATTGACAAAAGATGTTTGGTCCGGGGTTTGGCTTCAACCCATTTGGTAAAATAATCGACTGTGACGCATATACTTTTTTAACCCTTATCGGAGACTAGGGCACCGATGATATCAATTCCCCACTTGTCAAAAGGGTAAGGGGGTGCCTCTGACTCCCGCGGGGCTACTAGTTGGCGTGTCATTATGGTATGGACCGAACATCTTTTACATTTCTGAATGTACTCCTCACAGTCGGATGCCATGGTCGGCCAGTAGTACCCCTGTTGGAGGATTTTGGCTGTAGTGCTCCTTGCTCCGGCGTGGTTGCCACAACACCTCTCGTGAATTTCTTGTAGGATATGCTGGGCTTCCTGCTTGTTTACACATCGTAGGTTGGGCTGAGAAAAGGATCACCGATAGAGCCTGCCATTCCATATAAAGTATCGGGTCGTCTGTTTGCTCATGGATCGATATCTTTTCCTGTCACTTGCAAACTATTTGGGGGCCTGGAGATCTCTATAATTTTAGTTATCCATCCCCTTTTGGCAGGCGTGATTACAAAGGCGCTTTTTTCTCCGGCTTCTCGTTCAGACTTCTAGAGGGTGAAGAAGGTAATCTTCTAAGTGTTCACAGGTTGCACCTAGCTGGCTAGTTTGGATAGTCCGTCGGTGTTGTGGTTCTTAGCACGAGGGATTTGCTGAATATCAAGATCGAAGAATGTGGTTTTATGGGTAAAATAGCATCTAGGTATTCATTAATTCTTTCCTCTCGACACTCGTAGGCCTCGGTGGTTTGTTGAACCACAAGTTGAGAGTCACTATGGACTGGAATTTTGTGCATGCCTATTTCTCGACCAACCGTATTTCGATGCGGAGCACTTCGTATTCAGCTTCACTATTAGATACGGGGTAATCCAGGCGTACGGCAAAGTGTAGAGCTTCTTCATGTTCTAGAGTGTACGCTTTTTAGAATACTATTTTGGCTTCTTTGTGGGGGCCTGTGGAGGATCTGTCAACAAAGATATGCCAGAGGGGTTCTTCGTCTTCCTCGTCTGGCCCTTCGTACATTTCTACAATTACATGTGCTAGAACTTGAGCTTCGATGGTAGGCCTCAGGGCGCAGGTGATATCGACTTCCCTTAGCTCCACTACCCACTTTACCATCCAACCAAAGGCCACATGGTGATTGAGTATGACCCGTAGAGGGTGTCAGGTGAGCATGGTCACGTGGTGCGCTAGGAGATAGGCTCGCAGCTTGCACGTAGCGGTGATCAATGTCAGACCAATTTTTCCATCCTAGTATAGCGAGTTTCTACGTCTTGCAATGTCTTACTAATATAGTAAATGGGTAGATGCTCCCTTCTTTCTGCCCGGAGCAGCACAGCGTTGACGAACTCTTGTCATATAGCCAAATATAATAATAACGCTTCTCCACATACTGGCTTTACGAGAAGCGGGGGTCTCGTGTGATATACTTTACATTGCTTGAAGTCCTCCTCACACTAGTCATTCTATTGAAAGTCTTTCGCATTTCAGAGTATTTTGAAGAAATGAAGACCTTTGTCCGAGGGTCAAGAAATGAATCGGCTCAGGGAAGCAATTTCTCTATGGGACGCGAAAGGGGAGCTCTTAAAGGCGACTTTTTCACCCAGGTTAAGGTTGCATCGGAGCACGCACAACTTCTTTTGCATTTCTTCCATCATCTGTTGCACGACTCCCTCGAGACAATCCGCACTACAAGGTCGGAACTAAGGTTGTCTCTCTTCCGCCGAGTTTCGGCGCCTTCTCTCGATTGTTGTTCTTTGCGGATGACGACTAGGCGTCGGTGCCCTTGGGCGACTATTTCCGATGGCTTTCGAGTGCTTTGGTGATACTCAAGCAGTTTGACAGGGAGGATTATTCTCGGGGTTCGACTGAGGTTAGAGCCCATCGACCTAGTATTCTGAGAGGGTGGGCGAGAGCTGGCCCAAGCATATTATCCTTCTTCTTTGCGAGGGGCACTTTTGCCTCGGCTGAGGAGGTTGTTGATCAGGATGTCATAAACATCCCTCGGGATATAGGCGTATTATATTCCGGGTTTCTCCATAGCATGGGGCGGATGGACCGCATTATGATGAGACGGGACTGGCTAGGCATTAGGGTATTCAGAGGTTCTCCATTGTTCACTGATGTACCGTTCTTGGTGGCTTGCTTTCCTTTTGTGAATCGCTTGTGACTATGCTTAACTTGTTTTTCTCAGGCTATCTTAGAGATTCGACAGCGTTCCCACAGACGAGACCATTTGTTGATGCAATATCATTTGGCCTCACAAGAGGGGTATGCCCAAGAATATTGAATGAGTTTATTTTGTTTGGAACACTAATCTCGAGCCTAAAAATAGCGAGCGATGCCTTTATTAATGGTTATGTTTAGGAGAGAGATATTACACGAGGGGAAACTAAATCGGGGAAGGAAGAGCTATTACGGGGATAACTTCTGGTTTACCAGTGTGATTAGTCTTCAAGTGATATGCTAAAGTCTAAGTTTGAGAGTGTGAGAATGTAGAGACAAAAGTTTTGAGTGGGAGTGAGTGAAAGTGTTATCTGCTACTTAATTCGTTGGGACTGCCAAGAAGCCCGCGTTTATAAGATTTCCATGGGGGTCTTCGACCAATGGTTGTGAGTCTTCTACTAATTTTTCTTATCGTGACTAGGTCCGATAATTGGGGGAGGTTCTTCCAGTTGGGGGTAGTTGTCTTGGTAAGTTCCACCAAATGGGGGAGGCTTTTCTGCGCCAATAGGCTTCTTTGAAGAGGACAGTATATGGTTTGATTTCCTCTACACCAATGCGGATCGCCGGTTTAAGGGGCACATAGAGTGTGATCTTCTACTACCATTACGGATGATCGGCCTTCTGAACCAATCTGTGTCGTGGTCCTCTAACCCAATCGTTGGGGTTCTGGAGGTGGGGGGACTAATCAGGCGTGGACTTCTCCTTATTTATGGTAGATAGTTGCGAGTTGGGGGTTAAATGTGGATCGAGTCCCTCTTTGTAACCTCTCATCGTTCTCTTTAGTTCTCGCATTAGTTGACTGCTGCTCCCGTTGTTCCTGTCAAGAGGGGAGGATAAAATGTTAGTGAAATATATTCTAAGTATTGGCTTGCTCGTAATGAGACTTTGTCGGGAGCTTTGCCCAAATAGATAAAAAGACATTATTTAGCACGACGAGGGCATGGCCAGAGGGGCTCGTTAGGTAAGGAGACTTCATGGGGTTGAAGCAATATTAATTTAAGCGAGACTCGGAGTACGAGTGCTTTTAGAGGGTACCGTTAGAGTAACGTGGGTTTGCACGGCTTAGGGCATGGCCAGAGGGGCTCGTTAGGTAAGGAGACTTAATGGGGTTGAAGCGATATTGATTTAAGCGAGCCTTGGAGTACGAGTGCTTTTAGGGGGTACCGCTAGAGTAACGTGGTTGTGAACGTCTTTTTGGGATTGTGTTCCTACGGAGGGGTGGGTGTAACAAGAGATATATGCGGAGAGTGAACATGACTCGATTCGTCAAGTCCCAGTGGTGTTGTGACGACCGTGCCCCACGAGCTATGCTCCTATCCGAGTTGGTTCAGTGGTGGCAAGCCACTTTACCCAATCCAGACTAAAGCGCAACTCATAGGAAGGGGTCTCACTTGTTCAGGATCAAAACCATACACATTTTATAAAATATATTTTAATATATACAGTGGAAGTCTTGGTATTACAAACAGTGTAACTATTTTAATGGTTATGCACTAGTGACAAAACACGAATATTCCAAAATGCACGCTTAAATAATTATTTACTTAATCCATGCTGCCACGTTGATTTTATCCTAAGGAATTGACA
This sequence comes from Linaria vulgaris, assembly GCA_948329865.1. Lineage (NCBI taxonomy): Eukaryota > Viridiplantae > Streptophyta > Magnoliopsida > Lamiales > Plantaginaceae > Linaria > Linaria vulgaris. Next base: position 114,384,088 of record OX415250.1, on the reverse strand, counting down.
TAAGAAACGAAGAGTAAGTCTTTAATGACTTAGTGAGATTCATATAAAAGATCTGGTAATGCAAGAATTAATTGTGACCTACTGGATACATTTCGAGTAATGATCTTACAGGTAAATATTTCAACTAGACAATTTGATGTAGCAATGGTATTGGAATTTTCATATAAGGGTTAATAAACTTGTTCTTAACAATAAACGAATCCAACCTTATAACTTCTAATATTCTACCTTATATCTCCCGACGAGAAGCGACCTCGCAAACAATCAAGAGACATGCTCGAGTACATGTCGATCCAAAACGCGGGTTACAGCCAACTCTTGACTGCAAGCGGCGCCTAGATAGATTGGTATCAAGCGAAATTACTTAAACCGACAGTCCTTACTGCCCAGTAGTAACTCAACTCAATCCTTGGGCCCAACTTCCCAAAGGCGTCTCAATGGGTATAGCAGATAAACAAATAAGCTAGTAAACCGGATAATATACGTTGCTCCTTGAGCTACATGTTTCGAACATAGTTCGTTGCTTTTTGCACAGTTCAAGAACCAGAAGATGGGGTTAAAATATTGGGGAATTACCATGATTATGAATCAATATGATAAATAATAAATGATTGGATACGATTTAACGATGAGTAAGAAAATCATGTTATGAGATGAGATGCAAAACAGGATTATGATAAAATATAGGTTGTTCGAGGTTTGGTAATGGAGTAGTGGCTTTCTTGTCCAAGTTCCTCAGGGTCGGATGCCAAACAAGGCTAGAACAAAACAGAAATTGAACCTCACCTTAACTCGTACGGGGAGCCTTGATAGGGTTGATTAGTTCGTCAAACCTTTAACAAATTTAAATAGTATTAATCAACTGAATTTATAATTCACTACAATAAACATATATACTATTCAACTTTTGTGTTGATGAAATTTGAGGAAGTTCTTGTTAAAAAAGGTAGCTAATACTAATTGAAATAGATAGCACATATCATTGATGAAAATCTTACGCCATAAACTTTGATGTCGTAAGGTTAAGTTAAATATCAAATATACTTTGTATGCGTAATTTATATCTCAAGATTTATCTTAAGCAACCAAATATTTATAATTATAGTTATAGTTATAATATTTCTAATGTTAGAAATTTTTTTAAATGGTAAGTATACAATAACATCAAGTATAGTATGATAAACTATTTAATTTGATGCATAATAAATCTTTAAAATATATTACTGAACTGATTTATTGAAAATCGTTCTTTAAGTCTCTAGTACATCCAAAAATTCCAGGAATCATGACATCAAACAATTACCATATGAAGCAATCCATTAAATTGTATAACTTAGTTAATATTATTTTGTTCCAAGATTATCTTAAATTACATAACATTGTATTCATAACTTATAAAAATATTAATACGTAAACCTAATCAAGGTAAATGATCAAAGAATGTTTAAATTACGATACATAATCATATAAGAGGATTAGACCTCAAAAGTATATGGTAATCTTATTAAACTTATGTAAGGATATGTTAAACATGATAATTATACTATTTATATACTATTGAAAAATCTCAAAAATATTAATTCGTGAATACAAATCATATTAAAGTGATTATAATGATTGTTATATCTTATAAGAGTCATGTGTGAGTGATCAATCATGTAATTATGATGATTATTTTCAATCAAAAACAAAGAACTTAAAGTACATAAAATAACCTAAAAATCGTCGTAGTTTTGAATTTAACTTTGATCAGATATCCAAATGAACTTTGTTTCCAAATATTTTTATGGCAACTGATCTCTAACATCACTAGAAACACGTGTACCCGAATGGGAAGAAAAATCCAAAGGTTTGCTATGCTAAATAATTCTTGAAAACATAGAACCTATTTTTGGGTTTTTAGACAGCAGTCTACGGTTTAGGAATTTCACCCTGCTAAATCACATTATTTGAAAAACATTTCTTCATATGAAAGTTAGAGGACATCATGAAGAGTATTAAGCCATTGGCCTTGATCAAAAATGATTTTTTTGCAATTAGTTATGATTCTTCTAAGGTGCATGGCCGAATGGATAATTTCTGCGCAATAAAAGTTTTGGGGTATTTTTGGGTAAAAAATGATGAAATAAGAACTTGAGATGAATTTTTTCTGAAGTAAACTCACTAACTTAGAGATTCATAGAAAGAAAGCAGGAAAAATCGAAATGATTTTGGGTGTGAAAATTGTTGGAAGAAAGCCTATTATTTATAGGCATAAAATCATATTAAAATACTTCTAATTAATGTTCCACTTTGATTATTTTATAATAAATCACAAAAACTCTGAATTTAATCATGCTCTTAAGGATGTCATGGCTTACCTCCTCAAAAAGATGGCATGGCTTACTTCATCCATTGGTTAATTGCGTATCTAGTCCCTCAATTATTTATAATTAAAATTCAAATAGGTATAATTAGATTCTTTGTTACATACATATTTACTTATGTAATTTTTCTAGTTAATTCAATCAACTTGGTTAATATTTGAAATTGAAATATATGTTTTAGGATCAGAGACCTGTAAATATAATAAAAGACTAACTTTTAAGTTTAGTGGCTCAAATGCAAATTTTTCTAAACATTTAGTCAAAAATAAAAATATTCAAAAGTTCAAGGACTAAAATATAAATTTATTTTCTTTATTTTACATGTGTGCTCGGATATGCCCTTGTTCGGATGGAATTGTAGAGCACTACCACGAGGGAGGTAAATGTTTTATTGCCAATTTGCCATAATTATCAAGCCACGTTTGACGTACTTTTGAAGGTCCTTAGCTCAATAGGTAAGACGATACACCAGAATCATCACAATACATCGGAATTACCTCTTCATTCTTATATATGTTTCGATGTATTGTTGATGTTTTGACTATTTTATTTTTATTGCATAATTCTTCGCGTAGTGGCACATTAGTAGTTGTATATTGACGAAGACCTGAGTCATTGCTAAGTTAAGACACACCAAAGAAGAGTCACTTGCATATATGTAAGAAATAAATTTGTTAAATGTGCTACTAATTTCCAGTACAAGGTGGAATTAAAAATAAAAACATTGAGATCCCATGTATCATAAACTCAAGTAAAACTTCAACACTTTGCAGACTTTGAAACACGTATACAAGGCATGGAAAGCTAGAATAGAAACCATGTATATTCTAAGTGATTGTCCGGAGCGGGCCTAGGTAGTGGCTTACCTTAACTTTAGCCCAAGTGTGTTTTACAAGTTTATCTTTTTTTGGCCAATGGTGGTTTTTTACAAGCTTAATACATTTATATCAATACTTTATAGCTTATACCACCTAAAGAATATGTTATATCTTTTGAGCGCACTATTGCTCATAAGAAACCAAGACTTCTACTATTTTCAGCTAAAAAATACAATTTTTGTATGATTTATATTTTATTTATGAAATAAAGAAATAAAGGATTCTAATATAAATCACCAGAATAAAATAAAGACGAGTCCAATGACTCTTTATCTATCTTCCTCTTGTAGTCCAAAATCTAATAATTTTCTGGTTCCATCCTTGCATATGTGGGTCTCATGGCAATAGAACCAAACATATGTGAGAGCACATTGCACTAAACAGTCACCGCAAAAGACTTATGTTATGGAGGCAACAGAAAGGTAATATGATATCATTATGGAGAAAGAAAACGGCCAGTCATGATTCATTGTAGTCACTAAAAATAAGATTTCCTACTTGTTGGATAAGATTTGCTACTTGTTGTTTGTGACTCTTCTGCTTTGGTTTCTTTCAGTACTCTTTCACCGATTAGATATGTTGGAGATAATATATAAATATTAAATGTTTACCCTCTCTAACATCTTAAGCTTTTAGATGAGATGGCAATTCAATATGGTATCAGAGCTCAGGCCAAGGAGGAGGTCCTGGGTTCGAATCCCACCGCCACCCGATTATCAAAAAGTGTCACGTGACAGGCGTAACAAAAAGATTTACAGCCTGCACGTGAGGGGGCGTGTTGGAGATAATATATAAATATTAAATGTCTACCCTCTCTAACAGCTTAAGTTTTTAGATGAGATGGCAATTCAATAAGAATATATATTATCCCACATCGCTTGGAAATGATCTTGGATCAATGTTAATAAAGAGAAGTTTCCCCTCCACTTAACAAGGCATTTTAAGTGGAGCAATATGGGCTTCAATTTCTATCATGGTATCAGAGTCAACCCAAGACGTATGTTGGGCTCCGCGACCTACCCACGTGATGGCACCGAAGATAATTATCGGGCCACACATGAGGGGGCGTATTGAGAATATATATTATCCCACATCGCTTGGAGATGATCTTGGATTTATGTTAATAAAGGGAGGTTTTCCCTCCACTTAGCAATGCCTTTTAAGTGGAGCAATATGGGCTTCAATTTCTATCAAGATAAGATTTTCTACTTGTTGTTTGTGACTCTTCTGCTTGGTTTCTTTTCTGTTGCCTGAGTTTTTTGCTGTGTTTGTAATCTTCGGCTGTAATTGTCTTTTGATTTTCTTGTTGTTGGGTGTATTTCTTATACCCCTTCAAGCAATTTTTAATAAAATTCTCTTTTCTGATTGAAGGAAACATACTAACATTTGATCCATGTTAAATGGATCCCAAAGTTGCTCCCATGAACGTTGAATAATCCGGCTTGATTCCATGGCTGTTTCTCCCTTTTGCGTGCTCCAATTCAGTCGAATTCCAATCACAGATGGAAAGGAATTGTTGCCACAATCCAAGAGCCAAGTTTCAAGTGTTAAAATGTGAAAAAGATGATAAGAAATGGCTTTTCCATTTTCTCCTTATTTTTCCTACGAAAATCGGAGTTCTTCTTTCTTTTTTCTTTCAAAAGAAAATCTGAAAATGATGTGTTGAGAGGAGGGAAACTTGGGTGGTTTATCTAATTCAAAATTAGGGAAGAAATCACTCTCCCTCTCTTTATTTGAATTTAAATTCACGGGTCGGGTTTAGCCCGCATGGGCGACCCGTTTATTATTTCCAACATCTCCCACTCGCACATGAGGGCTAGATCCCAGTCTAGTAAGATCAACTTCACATACTCACAACTTCATACAGGCAAATGGATCGTGTGACCTGCGAGCATACAAGAGCTCAATGCCATACACTGGTTAAAGATATATGGCGGCTCAACACTTAAGCATAAAGCTATACACCAGTTAAGGACAATATAACAGCTTAACTTCTTCAACATGAGGACGATATATCTCGCTATACCCCAGACTTCACTTACTTGCATCAATCAGAGCCTCTCTAATTCCTTGTCATGAAAAGAGCACACTCTCTTTCAACACTATTCATTGTATTCACAGTTACATCTCAAATATCAAAGTTTTACATAACTGCGATCGTGGTGAATACAAGATAGGAGCAAGTCATAGAAAGTCTTCATTTTTAATCTTAAACCTCTTAACATTAATATGATTGCTTTCCTAGACATGTTCCGCATGACCGAATCAAACATGGCTATTGGAGACATGCTAAAGTAGTAACACCAAAATAAAGTCTCGAGAAAAAGTTAAAAGTCATAAGGGTATCATTTACGGTTTTATAAACCTATGGGTCTCACACAATGAGGAAACAAGGATCTATTCACTCATTATCCCAACGGTCACAAAAGCACATGTGGTATGAAACACATGCTACGATGCATGTCTTCCTCTTCGAAAGCGTATGTCATATTTAAAGGTAAAATGCATCGTACAAATCTTAGTTCAAGTGTCCTTAACACTTAACTTGAGTTTTCTCTTGTAAGTCCTCTACAAACACCAATCACAAGAAAACTCACATCTGGCCCTACGACAAGTATAATGGATGGTGGGAATCCATAACGATTACTCAATGATACAACAATAATCTCATCTTGATCATCAATCAAGGCGACATCATAAGATAAATATGACTTTATATCCAAACAACATCATAATTGTCTCATCTCTGCACACTTCTTAATGCCAGAGGCAATTGCTCGTGTGAGAGAGTCAATCTCTACTTGTCATACATACTTTTAAGACTTTAATGCTCTCACCATAAAAGCATCTGCTTATATAGCATTCAAGTCTTGAACTCATGGACATAAATAACTGGATATCATCTAATCCAATTAGGTTAGATTCTACGCAAGCCTTGAGATTCTAACAATTCAAGAGTGTATCTCCAGGTCAAGGTTAAGTTATCAAACTAACCACCACTAATGCATAGATCTACACAGCAAAGACTATTTTCTTTGCACAAATATCTCTTCACAAAATAATCCTTTTGTGATTAAGTGTTTGTTTTTATCCCTTTGAGACTCTCTTGTAAGCAATTGATGCATGTCATCATAAAGCACACAACGGCTCCCATTTTACTTATTATCACAAATGATAAACTAGTCTCTTTGACCAAACACATTATACTGCAACAACACGTGCTATAAATTTTCATTCATACGCACATCCACACGCTCGTTTGCTTTCAGCTATTCTAATAAACATCATCATCATTTAATGAAGAAGCAAACCCATATGTCGATTTACTCCAAGTCAAATCACCTCTTGTAAAACTATAAGTGTATTTTGATCAATAATGACCAAAGTCATTATTGAGTTGACTAGTATGCAGTATGTATAGGAGTTCACAATCCTATATCAATATTGTCCAAATTCTACTCTTAAGAATTGGGCTATACTTAATGACCAGACCCATGGCATGACATATATCAGGATAGATGATTAGCACAGTAAATCTCAATCGTCAAAGAGATTTCACCAACATAAGTTTAAACATCTTACTAAATATAGTCTTTGTAGATTCTAAAGCTCAAGATATACACCATTGTAAGGAGCACCAGTTTCCTCAAAGTTCAATTTAAATCACTCCACGCAGCTCAAGATGCAAAGCATCAAGAAATTGAATGATTTCTATGAATTTGAACATTAAGAGGTACATTTACCTCAAATTCACTCTTTATTCAAAGAATAGAAGAATGGCCATCTTTAAATGGTTGAAACATACTTCTCACAATCCTAATCGTCAAGACATCATTAATATTGATAGGGTTATTATTTTAAACAAACCACACAATCTTTTAGGCATCTGCCAAGTCTTTCATGATTAAAGAAAATATAATCACTCTTTAGTGTTTCATAAGCACCGAAATCTGATAAAGAAAATGGTATTGCACTTTCACAAAAAAAAAGACTAATGAAATCATTCCCAAAATGATTCTCATCAACCATAGTCTAATCAAAACACGGTCTATAACTTTTCATCATGAAGACATAGATTGGTTCCATTGAGCTTTACATTCAATCATCTCTCTGATATTAATGTGAGAACACCATCTAGAAAATCTCATTTGAGATTACCTTTCGATAGATCTCATAAATCATAGTCGAAAATAATGCCTAAGGCCATAGACCAACATAAAGTATTTAAACTTGGTTATCTATGCCTTTAGTACAAAATCAAGTAACTTATACATGGATTTATGTACTCAAATCTCAGTCGAGAAATGCAACCTCAAGGTTCATGAAAAATAATCCTAAAACTCATATCTATCAATGAACAGTCAATTAGTAGAGTTTCACCCACAAAAGTGAAGTTGTTGTCCATAAACAACATGTTCCCTTTCAGGAGAAAAAACTTATACTTCTTAAAGATTTGCACAATCTTAGTATAATTTTGAAAATACACTAGTCCTCAAATATCTTGTGCCTTAATCATAAGTCTACCAGTACATGTACCAATGTACACAGTCAGACATATAGAAATACAGAGTCCAAAAACTTTTTCCATCTCACTTATTTGAGAAACCTTTTGTAAGATAGGACATGGAGCTGCTTGTCGCTTGAATTTCATCTTTTTTTCCTCGAGATAGAAAAATAAATTAATGTTGTTCTAATGTCGTAAGACATATACTTGAACGTATCTTATTCAGTACTTGTACATAATTTAATTTTAGTCATGTATCAATTGATTTACCCCATAAGGCTCCCACTTGAGTCGTGAAGCTCTGAATCTTAGATCTCAAGTAACCAATCGACCAAACCATAACTTAAATTAATAAATCACAAACAATCCATTATCTCATAGTTGTCCTTCCAAATAAGGTCATATGTCAATAATAAGATTCTATGATTTAATCTCAGCTACTCTTACTCCACATGTTTATGATGGGCAAATACACCACAACCAATGGTTGTATCCCATACTACATACCTTAAGAATTGGAACAATGCTTCTCAACTACAATGAAAATAGTATGCATAAAATATTTGTTCCAATGTACTAGGCTGATTAGATCGAGTCTTCCACTTAATCTTATGTAACATAAAGAGTAAATTAAATACTAAGGCAATTGTAAATATTAGCCAGACTTTAGTTGAGAAAGAATCTCCTACCAAGGAAATCAAATCTTACAACTTAAGTCTCTGTAGACTTATCATCGTGTACAATTTCCCATTTCTTCTAATGGCAACACCCAACATATAGGCGTGCGAAGAAATCATAAGTTAATAGTGAGATGTCCCTTCCATTACATGTTTTGTGCATTAACCCAATACTAAGGACCATTACAATCTTACCAATTGGATCTTAACTCTACAACATCTAAGACACTTATGTATCTCAGATTTGTCAACAGTTAAATATCAACGAGAAATGCACAATATAACCGTTAACTGTAATGAAAAACGATGGCTTCATGCCTTGCCTTTGTATTACTTAAATCATAGAAAACTAAGGGAGTTATCTCAAGGAAACTCAGTCTAAATCATCTTTCAAGATGATTCTTGTGTCAAAATTTTTAATTTAGGAAAATTCAAACAAGCGGGTCAAACAAGAAAGTGGACCACTTAGGTGCTACACTACAACCAATGTTTGTTTTTTCCGATGTGACTCAAAGATGTGTATCGAGTACACTATATCAATGTTTTCACTATCCTATATAAAGTTGCATTAATTGTTCCCAACAATTAATGCGGTAAGTAAAACATTTCTTTAGTCACATATTGACACTCTTAGAAAAATAATGATGTCTAAGCCACCAAATGCTACACATAACAACATGTTCCAACTAAGTCACAAACTTGCTCAAGTCAATGATTCTTCAAAGAATAATAATTATTTGACTCAAGTCTTACCTCTTCATCTCACATATGGTAGAAAATAGGAAAAGATTCAGTCGTGACACAAATAAATTTGTATGCACTGATTCTTGTTAGGAATGACCTCGCAATTCCTCCCACCTCTTGCTAATTCATATGTGTGCATGAACTAGTTGGATTTCCTTAAGAATAATTCAGTCTCAAGTTATCATAAATCTAAAATCCACGTAGGACAAAGATTTGTAGCATAACCATAGAGGTGACACAACTTCATAGGAAATCTATTTAAGTGTTATTTACCAATGCAATGCAATCAAAAGATTAGCATTTAGAAGGTAACATCAACACGACAACCTCATCAGTGTTTATCCTTGATCAAACACATTAAATTATTCTCTGACCATATCAATAGTCCTTTCATCATTGTCTTATGTTCCAGTCCAACATACAACTTAAAACTTAAAAGTTTTATCTCGAAGTTCTTGTGAACCTGAAAATAACTTTAAACAAATCAACATACATAATAACATAAATGTTATCCATCTTAAGTTTAAAGTTGACCTGATCATTTGAACAATCAATTGAAAAGATAAACGGATGTTCAAATGAATGATGATGAGAATGATATTGGGTTTAACTCTTGAGCGTATTACTCCATGCGTGTTAACTGACTAAAAAATATTGATCACACTTGAGCAAAATCATAGTCGTGATCAATTAGAATTTAACAAATGTGTCATTTTCATTATTCAGTGTCTTAAACATGAGTTGGTCATACATTTATATTTCACATATAAAAGTACACCATCTATATAGATCATTAATCACATGGATATACAGAATGGCACAGGCAGCGGAATTAAATCATTTGTATGCCCTTAGATCTATATTCAAAGACTAGAGTGGCCTTACTAAAAGGTTTGGAGTGGCTTAATCGATGTTGTTAGGGGTATCAAATTGTCTTATCCTGATATCTAAACTATATAAGTTTACAGTCAGTTCAATTCACAATAGGTGCTAGCACCTATTTGAATCTATGAACTTTACGAACTTGGTTGCCATGGTGTATCATTTTCTAGAGATATCTTCTTAAATGTCCATTGCTTAAACAAGTTTGATTTTATATCTAGCAAATCAACATTCATGATAATCGACCATAAAGTACGGAATCGAAGAGGTCACAAAGCGACCTATCATCATCCATATCCCAACGTTCATTATCACGAAATTAATTTCTAAAGCAGAAAATCTTCTAAGTTCAAGGTGAGAATTTCTGAAATTCTGCCAACCATAGAACTCCCACTTAGCTAAAAACTTAGCGTGCATATATCATGTAAAATATGAAATTACATGCTCAAATCAAATGCACATAAGGAAACAAACATGTATTCTACATGAACCAAAAAATAATTAAACATAATCATGCATGTTTTAATACATGCTTTCGTCAAGAAACTACGAAATACATCATATCACATGAAATAATTAAACTAATTATCTTCACATTCACATGTCATTATTCCAAAACCAAATCCAAAATATCAAATCTTAATCACTCATTCGATAACATTTAGATTCTCGATCCAAATTATAGCCTACCAAGGGCGCAAATAGATCTCTTTTAGGATTTCTAAAGTTTTTCAACATCCATCTAGAACTATGAGCCTCCAAGCTCGGGGTTTTCTTATCGAACATCTCACGGTGTTTAAAATTGCAAAATTTTAACACAATGGAGTGTATACACACATTTACTTTAGTTGTCAAAACAACATATATCCATAAGATAATTCCGAGTATGTTGTTTGATACTCGAGACCATAATACGGCATTAAATGCACAATTTTGTCTCAACTATCAAAGAAAAACTAAATTTTCAAGTTAAACAAAATTAATTTATGGCTCAAATAAATGTACATACACTCTCACTTGGCTCACATGCCTTTTTTGATAATTTTCAGAGTCTAAAATAAAATTTTCAGAATTTTCCAAAAAAGAATTATTTTTCTGAAATTATCCTTGCATTAAAAGGTAAAAAAATCCAATAAAAAAAAATATTTCTGAACTCTGAAAAAATTATTTTAAATTACAGAAAAATAGGAAATCTAATTGTGAGAATAACGCAATTTTCCGATACAAAAACGGATCACCGTAGGCTTCTCACGCGCTCTCACGCGCGGTCGGTGCAAGTTACAAACTTGGTGCCACGTGTCGCGTTTCTGTGCATCTTCTCCAAAAATCGCAGAAAATTCTAATTTTTTGGCTAAAAATTGAAAGTGCCATAACTCTCTCAATTCTTGGCTAAAGTTAACGTTCTTTATATGGATGGAAAGCTCTTGACATGTAGTTTCTAACGCCGCAAGATTCATGCCAAAATTCGTTGAAATACAATCGCAGCATGCAGTCAAAGTTTCGGGTAAAACGCAAAGACTTCGTAATATCTCACATACCACAAAGCCATTCGTTACGAAATTTTGCAGGAATGATAAACATCATATAGGAATGCTACAGTAAAAATTTGAAGACATAAATCGAAGAAATCAAAAAATCACCATTGATGATCTCAGCTTTTGATTTAGGGATAACATAAATAACACTTGCATAAGGGCATGTATATATATATATATATTCATCCATGTTCTAAAAAGTCAGAAATCGAGCCATAAGGCTCTGATACCAATGAAGGAAACATACTAACATTTGATCCATGTTAAATGGATCCCAAAGTTGCTCCCATAAACGTTGAATAACCCGGCTTGATTCCATGACTGATTCTCCCTTTTGCGTGCTCCAATTCAGTCGAATTCCAATCACAGATGGAAAGGAATTGTTGCCACAATCCAAGAGCCAAGTTTCAAGTGTTAAAATGTGAAAAAGATGATAAAAAATGGCTTTTCCATTTTCCCCTTATTTTTCCTACGAAAATCGGAGTTCTTCTTTCTTTTTTCTTTCAAAAGAAAATCTGAAAATGATGTGGTGAGAGGAGGGAAACTTGGGTGGTTTATAAAATTCAAAATTAGGGAAGAAACCACTCTCCCTCTCTTTATTTGAATTTAAATTCACGGGTCGGGTTTAGCCCGCATGGGCGACCCATTTATTATTTCCAACACTGATAAAAAAAAGGTCACTAAAAATAAAATTTTCCCTCAAGGCACACATCTTCACGACTCAATCTTACCTTATTTTATGTAGAATGTTTCAAAGGTTAGTAGTTAGTACAGAGTGCAAAAATAAAAGGTGGGAGGAATAGAAAATGACATTTTACTTCATTTGTCTGATTGAACAAAATAGTAAATCTGCAATCAGATTCAAGTATTAAACAGTTTAATTAAAAACTGGTATTTTCTCAAGTTTGATTGACGTAATAGTAGAAAGTGCTCATGTGTTAATTTTAATTTTTAACTATTATGTTATTTTAATTGACGAACGACTGTATGTGTGTTTTCGTGCAAATATAAAAAATAGTAATGATTCGTGAATACATGGATTATAGTTCTGTTTCTAGTATTTGTTTTCATCCACTAAAAATTAGAATCTTTTGCTGTCTAATAAAAAAAAACGACATTTTCTGAGATTAGACTTTTCCCCTGGCGTTTTAGTTCATCCGTTATGTGACCGAATTCATTAATCACCGGCCATGAACTTGTATAATAGATTTTTGTGTACTTATGCTAAAATTAAGTTGCTTGATATATGTCATCATTACTTCTCGGATTATATTTTCTCCCTTGTGTTTAGTTCATCCGAATTTTGATTGAATTAATCAATTACTAACCATAAATGTGGACCTTTAATACATGTGTACTTATGCTAAAATTATTAAGCTAATGTATATATTGAATAAAGAAATGACAAAATATCAAAATATCCATTTCAAGATTTGCGAGAAATTATTTCATGCAGCGGGTTACACAACATTTGTTGTCGTTAATGTGTTGGTACTATCATTAACCAATGAGAATATAATTGTTGAGTAGTTAATTTTGATAGTATGCATAAAATGAATCCAAATCATGGGCGGTACCATTTCAATAATTGCATAAAATAATTTTCAACAATTGTAACATTAAGTGTAGTGTAAAAACCATTAGCTTTTGATCAACTTTAAAGTTAGTACATAACAAAATGAGGTACCAATATCAAGTCCGACCACCATTGCCACCCTTGACAAATAACAACCTAGCAGAAACCAAGTATGAAAAAACATGTTCGCATCAGTCATTTTGGATGATTTTACCCTTTCTTATTCCTCGTTAATGTTCCAAATCTTTTCTTTTTAAAATTAGCGATATTTCTCTTCAATTATTATAAAATGTGCACTAACCTCATGCCTTTATAATAGGGTAAATCCCATTCCCCTCCCCCACCCACCCAAAACGTTTGGGCATTTTTACATGTCTCTCCCAACGTTTGCGATTTAGTGCGAATACCCCCTAAACCATTAATCATTCATTCACTTTTGAACACGTATCTGCGTTTTTTGTCTTTAAATTTAGTCTTAGGGCATTGTTCGCACAAAATCGCAAACATTGGGAAGACACATTTTACTTTTTAAAAACTGGGGGCACTTTGTGAAAACCCACAAGCGTTAAGGGAAAGCGGGATTTACCCTTTATAAAATTGGCAAACCCTTCGTGTTTCTCATATATATATATATATATATATATATATATATATATATATATATATATATATATATATCAGTGTTGTTAAAGGCGTTGGGCGTAAGTGAGGCGTTTTTCATAGTTAGAGGCGAGGCGTAAGCCTCGAGGCGTGGGGAGTAAGCCCAATAAATATTAATATTTTAATTTATTTAATGCATAATATTATAAAATGAATATATAATAATACAAAGAAATTTGCAATAAAACCAAAAATAAACTTACAACCTTGAAAATATTCAAAATATATATGAGTTAAAACTTAAAATCAAGTTGCTCATATGCGAAAATCCAAAAATTAGTGAACTCCTCGCACGTCACAAAGAGTATTTATAGATAAATGCTTTCACAAAAGAATCATACGAGAAGAAATGATGTAGTTCGCACGCTCCTTGGGAATTAAGCAAAAAATGTGATTATATTCATATCATATTTTGATATGATCACCTTATGAAAGAAACTTTAAAATAATAGAAGGAAAAAAATTGAAGAAGAAAAGTAGAAAACTCAGGTCACATAGGACTTATCATATTCTTTCACAAATCACATTGTAATCCCTTGTTTTTTTGTTTTTTTTACTTATCTTTTTTGGTCTAAAGTTTTTAGAGTGAGCCGATTTTATGTTTTTTATTCACTTATGAGCTTGGTAATTAAGAAAAGAAAGAAAAATACAACCAAGTCTGTGGGGGCGTTTGCAATCATCTTGGGCGCTCGCCCAGGTGTTTTTTGGGCTTCGGGCGTACGCCCCAACGTTTGAGGCGTATGCCCCACAAAGGTGGTGCCCCAATACAGCGCCCAAGGGCGTTTTAAGGCCAAATTCGCCCTGGGCGAGCCCCGGGCGCGCCTTTCACAACAGATATATATATATATATATATATATATATATATATATATATATATATATATCAGAAACCATATAGTCTCTACTTACGTCATGAAGTCCAAAACCAAATGAGGGCCTTACGCGCGCTAACTCTAATTATATAATAAAGAACGGGGTTTGTATTTTGCCGATAAACATAACCCTTTTTTAATTTGATTTTTATAACCATAATTGCACGTAGCAAACCGTTTCTAGGCCAACTCCTATAAATAGATAAATCCATCCCTCATTTGAAGATCCCATAAGCCAAAAGAACACAACCATCAACAAAACTCCAAAAACAAGAAAAGCCATACACAAAATGAAACATTTTTCTCTAGTCTCATTTCCAGTTGTTCTCTCCCTTTTCTTCTAGATCACATTATTCCATGGCACAAATTCTCTGAGCTTGACGGAATCTTCATGCGAAGCTTTTTCGCGCAACAATCCAAACATCGACTATAACTTCTGCACAACTTCTCTACAAGCCACCCCGGACAGCATTAACGCCACCCTTCAAGATTTAGGCACGATCTCTATCCGGCTTATACAATATAACGTAACGGATACTAGTTCCCACATTCAAGAGTTGATCAAAAACGGGACATGGGATCCTTTCACGAGGCAGTGTTTGAACGATTGCTTCGAGCTTTTCTCGAATGCAATTCCTTCGGTTGAACTAGCTAGGGAAAGCTATAACGCAACGAGATTTGAGGATGCTAATATTCAGATCAGTTCCGTTATGGACGCTGCAACAACGTGCGAGGACGGGTTTCGAGAGAGGACAGGCCTCATTTCTCCCCTAGACGAAGAGGAATAACGACACGTTTCAGCTTTCGGCTTTGACACTGGCTATTATGCATATGATTCAGGCAAGATCAGGATGAGGCTGGTTGTCTTATGTTGGACTATAGCACGTACTTTGTCACACGATTCATATTATTATGCAATCTCTTAGTCTTGAGTTAGAACACGAGTTGATGCAAATTTAGCATTCGTGCGATTTAAATCATTCACAGACAAAAGAACATTATGAAATACCCTCAAGAAAAAGGCAATACTGAACATGAACACAACTCAAACGAGATTGCCATTATCAAAGATGGCCAATTTATTTCCCATCCCGGGATCCAATTTCTACCACATCACAGAGTCGAATAAAGACGGGATAAGTGTACCAAAGTATTATGAGATGAAAATGCAAAACACAAAATCCAAGTTAACTTAGCTAGACATTGGATGGTTATAAATATACTCAATTGCGAGAGGACAAGATATAGTTTATAATATATTTACATTAATTATATATGTCATTAAATTAGTATAAGTTATTGGAGAATTACGCTAGCGTAGTTTGTTTATTTAAATGAGATTATTGTTATAATTAGTGGAGTTAGTGGATAGATTAATGCCACTATTTTAGGGATTAGTTATCATCTTTTTCTATTTATTAGAGTCGTTGTAATTTGGAAGACAAGTAAAATATATTAATCAAATAGTTTTTTTTAGTTCTCTCTTCTTAATCTTAATTTCTAGGAGCTTGATCTTGCTCGAAATAGATCCAACCCTCAACATTTGGTGCTTTCACCGATTTGAACTCGATTACATTCGTAATGAATTTCGAAACAAAGCAAATTATATTGTCTATGATGCTTGAATTCTTCGACAAATGGCAGCCACACTTGGATGCTATCTTCAAAGAATGCAAAATTCGGAATGAAGATTATAATCGAAGTCTCACACTCAACTATTCTTCCACTATTGTCCATACATCACCGGTACCACCACCACCAATCTCATCCACGGCTATACACATCTTGAAACCAGTCTGCCACATTCGTCACAAAATTCGACGAAGGAAGTTTTCAAAAACTTCAAAAATTCCTAATTCCACAAAAGATACAACTCGTTCAAACAAGCACAAAAATCAAAAATACACTATCTTTCTAAAAATTACAACGCGTTCCGTTGCTCAAACCAAGACTATCATCCACAAACTTCCGACAAAGTTCCAACAAAGGGTGCTATCACAAAATCTTCACAAAGTTAAGGGAGTGTGTAGCAAACGTTGCTTATTGAACGTGAATTCTATTGCATTTCCAAAAGGCAGAGGGAAAAAGGAAAAAAGAAAAGAAAAAAGAAAGAAAGGATGGCAGATCTTGAGGGAGAAGTCGATTTGGCCTTGAGGACAAGGCCAACTTAAAGAGGATGGAATGTTATGGGTTCAACGTATTCAAGATATAGTTTAATATATATTCACATTCATTATATATGTCATTAAATTAGTATAAGTTATTGAGAATTAATTTGTTTATTTAAATGAGATTATGTACAATTACTGGAGTTAGTCGATAGATTAATTTAATGCCACTCTTTTAGGGATTAGTTATCATCTTCTTTTCTATTCTATTTATTAGAGTCGTTGTAATTTGGAAGACAAGTAAAAATAATTAATCAAATAGTTTTCTTTAGTGTTCTCTCTTCTTAATCTTAATTTACGGGAGCTTGATCTTGCTCCAAAAAGATCCAACCCTCCACATATAATTTATAAATAGCAACCTAATTATTTATATTCGTCAACTAGCTACCAATAATTGTTTCTACTTTATCCTCACTGAACCTAAGTTTTCCAGTATTTACCAAATCAATTTCTTCAAAACACGTTTTAAACCCAAAAAGGTATAACTAAATGAGCTGCTTAATACATTGGATTTGGGGCATAAATAAAACAGCTGGGTGGAAGGCAACTATAAATATGACGTATAATGATACGCTTGTCTTCGTATAATTGTTCGAGAAGTTGGATTTACAGATCAACATAGTAGTATGATTATAAATTAAAGGAACATATAAATGAAGACAATCAGACGTGAAAAAAAAAACTTCTACTAATTAATGCTCTTACAAACTGATGGGTGTGATTTAGGATTGACCCAATATAACTTTATTGGGCCGGCCCATAAGCGCATCGAATACAGAGAATTCGATGCGCGCATCGAATTAACAGTATAATCTTTCTTTATTGGGCCAGCCCATTAGCGCATCGAATACACTTGATTCGATGCGCGCATCGAACAACGATGATTCGAGGCGCCTTTCTATATTGGAATGTGGGCTCCACGGGACGGGTTCTATAAATAGTCGTCCCCTTTGTATTCTGAGGGGACTTTTCGAGATCTGAACCAGCTCAGTACAGTCAGCATCGAACATACCTCATTCGACACGAGCCGTATCGAATCAATTCCAATTCGACACGCACTAAATACCGTATCTCTATTCGATACATAGGTACGCATTGAATTCGACATCTACAGCACGTATCGAATTCGATACCTTCCAGATTGATTTTCACTCAGTGATAACTATTACGCATCGAACAGACCCTCGTTCGACACGTCAGCATCAAATACTTGAAATTCGATACGTTTTATTAACATTGTAATTTAGTTATTCTATCTAGAAAGCTTGTATTAAGTGTTCCGGACCAAGCTAGTCCGTTAATAATATTGGATAGCATTGTTTGATCTCATTTTGTATTATTTATTGTGTTCTATTACCGTGACGAAATAAGACCAAAACATTGGCGCCGTCTGTGGGAACACAAATTATATTAGCTTGATAGGCAGTATGACTAGAATGACCAGATCCCAGAGTAAAGCTCTAGAAGGAAATACGGGAGAAGAACGGCCGGATACACCTGAACGGATCATGCAAGATATCGTTGGACCGTCTACAGTACCCCCAGCAGTACCAACTCCGGCCAGGAAAGAGAACTAAGGACCTCAAGCTGAGGAGATACCCAATAACGAAGCCGATGTAACTGGAGCTTCAACGACGAGTGCCGCAATTCCAGATAAATTGAAGAATGAACTAATGGCAATGATAAAAGCCGTAGTGACTGAAGTACTCACTCCATCACCTCCCACTATGATACCATCTCCTGTTGAATATCCTGAGAGCTTGAGAGAACAAGGTTCAGTTATCCGAAAGTAAAAGGGAAAAGAAAAGGAAAAATTTCAGCAAGACGACCGAAGAAGTAGACATATTTCGGGGGAAACAAAGAGTAAAGGAAGATTCGTTCACGAAGAACGAGAAAAGAAGCTAGTATCTGTTGAGATACAATCAAAAAGACATCATGAGAAGAGACAGAAGAAAAAAGAGGCTGAATGCGTTGCTGAGCGAACAAGAAGAGAAGACAGAAGACATTCAGAGAGCCGTGATTCCAGAAAGGAACGGGATGAGGAAGAGAATCGAAGAGAGGAATCGCGAAGAAGAAAATATAGAGATGATAGAAGACAGTCAGGAGGCTATGATTTGCATGGCAAGCATAACATAATGAGCAGAAATGTTGCAAGATTGGAAAAGGGGAAAGCAACAGCTGAGACTCAAACAGTAAGGGAGGACAATTCTGTAAATCGCAGTCCTTTTTGCCGAGAGATAGAGTCGGAGATTCTGGGGCAAGGGGATAAAATTCCGGAACTAAAAACATACGATGGGAAATCTGACCCCCGAGATCACCTGTTCCAATTAGATAGAAAATTGTCCCTTTACGGTTTCAAGGATGCAAGCCAGGATATTTAAAACGACTCTATCAGGAGTGGCTGTTGATTGGTTTAATCGAATTCCTCCTGGACAGATCAAAAGTTACGCCCAGTTGAGAAAAATGTTCGAGGATCAATTTTTCTAGTCAGTCTAGACTGGTTTTGGATCACTCCCATCTATACACGATGAAATAGGAAGTTAATGAAAGTCTAAAGGACTTCATGAAACGTCTCAATACATAGCTATTAAGGATTGATAGCCCGACGGGAGAGATGGTTGCAAGTATACTCTTTCGAGCAACTACCAACACCATGTTTGGTGGAGACTTACTGAAACGAAAACCCACCACAGTTGAAGAAATCAACAAAATAGCGCAAGATGTGGTTCATTTCGAGGAAATGATGGCGACCAAAGTTCCTAATAGTGTGGCTGTGAAAGATAGAGAGAGAGGCAGAGAAGATCATAATCGCAATAACAGCAACAACATGAACAAAAATTACAGAAGGGATAGTTCACCTAGAAGGTACACGCCGTTGAATGCTAACATCATGGCAGTCTTTGGGGCAGCTAAGAGGAAAGGATGGTTGAAGGATCCCAAGCCAATGAGGGAATCCAAAGCAACGATGTTTTCAAATCAATTCTGCAAATATCATAATCAGAAAGGACATGAAACAGAGGATTGTATAAATTTGAAAGATGAAATAGAACGGCTAATAAAGGATGGCAAACTCGTGGAGTTTGTTAAAAAGGTACAAGAACAGGAGAACCATTTCAACTGGAAGAGAACTCCATCTCCCAGGAAGGATAAGCAGAGGGTGATTGATGAACCGCAACTTTTCCAATACCCTCAAATCAAAGATGGGAACGCCAGGAAAGGGATGATAAATATGATATCAGGAGGTCCAGGGGGTGCGGATTCTACCAATGGCCGAAGGAAGATCACAAGAATGGTTGAATCATATAATTTTGTGGACATGGCCAATATACTGAGAATCGAGCAGATGCCGCACGAAGAAATCACTTTTTCTACAACAGATTTGAGAAAGCTGAGTCCACAAGCTATATAGATGTCAAATTTGAATTGCCCTTTGGTGATCACAGTGGATATAGCTAACTATGGAGTCACTAAGATGTTAGTTGATCATGGGAGTTCAGTAAATGTGCTGTTTGATTCTACGCTGATCAAGATGGGCCTGAATAATCAGACGCTAGAACCAGTGAGGACATATCTTCATGGTTTTGGAGGTCCATAAATAATACCGCTTGGAATGCTTAAGCTACCAACTTCATTGGGAATAGCACCACAGAGAAAGACGCTTATGGAAGATTACGTGATTGTTGACATGCATTTTGCATACAACGGTATCATAGGAAGACCTGCACTCAATGATTTCCGAGCGTTACCATCAACTTATCATCAGATGGTGAAATTTCCAACTTCTAGCGGCACATGAGAGGTCATAGTAGACCACATTGAAGGATGGAAATGCTACGTAACTTCACTCAGGACTGGGCCACAACAAAAGGAAACAGCGGCAAGGGTATTGTCTCCGAGGCATATGGAGCATATCGATTAAAGAATCTATTTCAGTTTATCAGTATTTTTAGCATTTTGAATATTTTGAACAAGTTTTATTCGTTCCATCTGCTATAACATGCATGAGGGACAAATATGTATGAACTTAAAACAGGCACCTCAAAACATGAATATGGAGGACAGCGCTGGAAGTCAGGCGAATGAGCAATGTCCCAAGCTCTGGACTATTCACATAATCTGATTGGGGTTTATTCAAGAAATCTATGTTTAATTAATGAAATTACATGAATTCTATATAATCTTCATAATACGAATGAATGTAGGACAACAAATCTTTTTAAAGTAAAATAGAAGAACGGAAACTCTGCCCCAAAGTGGCACGAGATACCGAAAGAAGCCAAAGGCGACAAAGGGACGGAAACTCTGTCCCAAAGAGACAAGAGATACTGAAAATCCCTAAAGAAATCAGAAGAACGGAAACTCTGTCCCAAAGAGACAAGAGATACTGAAAAGCCCTAAAGAAATCAGAAGAACGGAAACTCTGTCCCAAAGAGACAAGAGATACCGAAAATCCCTAAAGAAATCAGAAGAACGGAAACTTTGTCCCAAAGTGACACGAGATATCGAAAATCCCTAAAGGAATCAGAAGAGCGGAAACTCTGTCCCAAAGTGACACGAGATACCGAAAATCCCTAAAGGAATAAGAAGAACGGAGACTCTGCCCCAAAGTGGCACGAGATACCGATAAAAGCTCAAGACAAGAAGGATGGGAACTCTGCCCCAAAGTGGCGTGAGGTACCGTAAAACCCTAAAGCAAAAAGAAGGGAGGGACACTCTATGCTGCAAGACACTCAGAAGGTCACGAACAACGAATTGAAACAAACAATTTGGTCCAGAATGGCTAAAATCACCGAGGTAGGAGATAGATACTACGAATAACATTGATAAACAATTTTCATTGAACAACAATGAACCAGCAGGTTGCCAAAATAAAGTAAAGAATATAAGTGAGAAATTGAAATAAAAGGCAACGTATATAATAAATAATTAAACAACTTAAGACAAACAGTCGAAAATATGATTGTACTAGGCACAAAGGGTTTGAACTGATAAAGCGACGCAGCGCCATGCACAAATTGAATTAAGAATAAAAATTGTTCATAAACAGGAAAATAGTAAATAGCCCTAGCAGCATTCAGTCTTCTTCCTCATCCTCAGATGAGGGATATGGTTCAGGCATTTCTCGCGGCGGTGATAATCCTCCGAGAATGAGATCCTCCTTCTCCAGCAGTGAGGCAAACTCATCAGGTTCTGTAGCTTCAGAAGATTGACGAGGTGGCCGTTTCTCCAGATTTGGCCCCAGGGATAGGTCTAACCATTCTGGTTTGAAATTGCCACGAACATACTTTGTAGCATAGAACTGATGCACCGTCAGAGCTTGAGCATTTCGAGCCACGTGATCATCTCGACGAGTGCGCATTTCTTGAAACGTGTTACCTTGGAGAAACTTTTCAGCAATTTCCAATGTTTGCTGAGGAGAAACCTTCAAAAAGGGAAAAGATATTAATAAAAGTAATAATAAGAGAATGGGTGCAAGGTTATAAAAATAATATTTTTTACCTCTTTAAGGCCTCGAATGTAACCATTCAAGTCAGTATTGTGGGCTTCCTCTTTGGCTGCACCAACCTCTAACCTCAGATCACTAATTTGCTGATTCAAATCTTCTCTGAGTTTTTCAGCCTCCTCTCGCGCCTCCTTGGCTGCTTGCAAAGCTTTTTCCTTGGCATCTAGAGCAGCTTGAAGAGCAGAGTTATCAGCACCACTAGCAGTTTTCTTAAAATCCATTAAGGATGAGACCATAACATCCACGAAACCTCCCGCCTGACAATAAACGAGCGGTGAGAACAAAATTTGTAAAATCAATTCAGAGGAAATATAAGTCAAGTAAGGAGATCGTTACCGCTGACAGCAGATGCAGCGTATTTCGTTCCATCCTTTTCCTTTCTTCAGCAGAGATTGGAAGAGGGACGGACAGACCAGGCAACAATGCCTTAAATGCTCGATGGCTTCGGCCTCCGTGAGCTGATACCCAGCGGCTCGAGCCCGAGGGCCTTGGCTAGGTCCGACCATGTTAAATGGCCCAGTTGCACCGGCATGAGGATTGGAGGCACTTGGCCTGCTTGTCTGGCCAATCGAAGGAGCAACCCCTTCGGTTTGCGACTGATTTTGAGGCATCCTTCGTCTCTTACGTTGGACGAGATTGCCGACATCCTCGCCGGCTCCAGTAGCCCTATCTTCAGACATTTCAGCATCGCCTGGAACTCCCTCAGATTTATCCCCCAGTAATTCCTCGAAAAGATCAACTGGTGGATCAGCGGTCGTGGCAGTGGACGGACCAGCAACTTTCTTTTTGCCCTTGTTCTTTCTCTTTCTAGGGGGAGGAATTATGGGCACGGTCTCAGTTTGGGAGCTGGCTAAATCAGCAGCAACTACCCGATTCATTCTAGCGTGGCGACTCATGAAATATTTGGCTGCAAGAAGAATAAATAATTAGAATCCATAATAAGCATAACTCAAAACAATTAAAGAGTTGCGCAGTTATACCAAGGGTCATTTTCCCTTCATATTTCACCGGAGACAATCCAGCTAGTGAAAGAACTCGACTCTCAACAAGTTTTTTGACATCAAATTGATGTTCTCTAACTAAATTGGGGACAAATTCGCAATCCCATAGGGTTATGTTAACTCCACTGGGAATCATCACCCTTTCCCCGGTGTACCATTCCTGGCGAAATTGCTCGAACTCGCCGTCGTAGCTCTCCTTGATGTAGAAGTATCTTCTTTTCCAATCCTTTCCATACCCGGTCGGCCCGTCGTTCAAGAATTTCTGATTCGTTTGAGCTTTGATATGGTAAAATCCTTCTTCGCGCCTCGCAATCTCGAATAACGCGTAAAACTCGTTGGGACTTTGTGGTTGGCGCAAAGCCTTCATAACTATGATAAAACCAATAATATTCCCGTAAGAGTTTGGCGTAAGTTGTGCAGGTACGGCGCTTATTTTCCGTAAAATCCATCTTAGCTCGTAAGGCATCGGGAAACGCAAACCGTTTAAGAGTTGTCCAACAAACACAGTCATATGACCAGGTGGCGGGGTATGCATCCGATCATTTGGGCCCGGGAGGACGATTTTGTACTTATCAGGTATATCAAACTTCTTACGAAGTCCCTTACGACTATGTTGAACACGAGAGATATATTGATCATATGTCATTCCTGAGACCTCGACATGATCGTCAAATTCCCTATTGATATAATCTACGTCTTCTTCAGCCTCGCTTGGAGCGCGGTTATCTTTATAAGATGACGTATACGAGTCATCACTGTCTTCTTCGGCCATTGTAGGTTCAGTGTTTGCCGCGGGGGCATCACCCGTGGGTAACTCAACTGTTGTTATATCGATTAAATCGAATAAATCTCCGTCGCCCGTATTCGAGGCCGTGGGTGCAACCGGAGG
This sequence comes from Linaria vulgaris, assembly GCA_948329865.1. Classification (NCBI taxonomy): domain Eukaryota; kingdom Viridiplantae; phylum Streptophyta; class Magnoliopsida; order Lamiales; family Plantaginaceae; genus Linaria; species Linaria vulgaris. The sequence goes on along the minus strand of OX415250.1, from coordinate 114,359,833 downwards.
GTTCACTTTGTTAATGGAACTGGAGCTAGAACCAGTGCTCGACTCACTCCCATGAGTGGATCCACCGCTCACCATCTTTGATGATAATAAACTGAAATAAATTAAAAATGGAGACTAACTAAGGACGCATACGTCACTCCACACTCTCGTATGTCACTCAAATATACGTAACAGTGAACATGTTAAAAAGTAGATAACACAGCAAAATAAAAATAAAAATAAAAATAATTTTTTTTACCTTAATTAAATTTTCGATAAGAAAAGTTCTTGCTTGGTTGTTTATATCCTACAAAAAATAACAGCAAATTAGAAATACGCAACGGAACGGATGAAACGAGGAGAAACAAAAATTTTAACGCATCGAACAGCAAATCAGTACAAATATATTTTAAAGTTTGGAATACAATCTCTAAATCGATATCGTCTCCCAAACTGGGGGGATTATATGATGGGTGTGATTTAGGATTGACCCAATATAACTTTATTGGGTCGGCTCATAAGTGCATCGAATTCTCATCGAATTAACAGTATAATCTTTCTTTATTGGGCCAGCCCATTAGCGCATCGAATACACTTGATTCGATGCGCGCATCGAACAACGATGATTCGAGGCGCCTTTCTATATTGGAATGTGGGCTCCACGAGACGGGTTCTATAAATAGCCGTCCCCCTTGTATTCTGAGGGGACTTTTCGAGATCTGAACCAGCTCAGTACTGTCAGCATCGAACATACCTCATTCGACACGAGTCGTATCGAATCAATTCCAATTCGACACGCACTAAATACCGTATCTCTATTCGATACATAGGTACGCATCGAATTCGACATCTACAGCACATATCGAATTCGATACCTTCCAGATTGATTTTCACTCAGTGATAACTATTACGCATCGAACAGACCCTCGTTCGACACGTCAGCATCGAATACTTGAAATTCGATACGTTTTATTAACATTGTAATTTAGTTATTCTATCTAGAAAGCTTGTATTAAGTGTTCCGGACCAAGCTAGTCCGTTAATAATATTGGATAGCATTGTTTGATCTCATTTTGTATTATTTATTGTGTTCTATTACCGTGACGAAATAAGACCAAAACACAAACTTCTACTATAATTTCAGGTGAACTGCCTAAAATGCTCTTACAAACTTCTACTAACAATTTTATTACCGATATAATTTAAATTATTCAAGTCTCACTTCTAAAGTAGTGAATATTTACATTCCGACTCCTAAACTATGGAATATTTATATGGACGCCAATAAGTAATTGTTAACTCATTTAAATAATAATTTTTTACCCCTAATGGTAAATAATTACATTTACACCTAAATAACCTCTACTTGTATTGTTATCCTAAACTATGACATATTTATATGTGAAACCTAAATTGTATATAACTTGCATGTCTACTCCGAAATTAACGTCAAATCACGGATATACACGACAATGTCTACGTACAATACACAACAATATGATAATGAAATTACTAAACAGAAGAACAATTACAAGTTTAGCAGGATTTATCCCCGCTCAATTGTTTAATTTTATTTTGTCTTTTTTGTTTCTTATAATATAGGAAGGAATTCTTTCCCTGTGATATTTTAAAAATGAAAATCTTCATGAATCTTCTTACTGGTTCCTAATATTTCTTATATGGTTTTATTCTCTTGTTTTTTAGTGGGAATTGTTCCGTCTGGTATTAGACTATTTCCTTTGCATTTGGTACATCCGATTTGGTACATCCGATCGATATTTGACCAAATTAATAAATGATCAGCCATGAACGAGCACGCATATTAGTTTTTTGTGTACGTACGTATGATAAAAAGTTAAGTTGCTGGATATAAATCATTGCTTCTCAGATTAGATTATTTCCCTTGTGTTTTGTTCATCCGAGATTTGATCGAGTTAATCAATAACTAACCTTAAATGTGGCTATCAAATATATGGGTACTTTTGGTAAAATTAATAAGATACTCGGCATATTCAATGAAAAAACCAACAAAATAGAAAATAAAAAATAAAGAATTTATCAATTAATAAGTTGTTGTCACCAATTAATAATTTGTTGTCACCAATACACGATGAGAATTATGTGAATATTTTTTTATAATTAATCTAGAAAAACTTTGAATTTAGATCTTTATTTGCACCAGCTCAAAATTACAATGGTCGCATTAAGTCTTAACAAAGTAAGGATGTGATATGGTATAATGTGTCATGTCGAAGAAAAGCCACGATGGCACGAAATTGACCGGTGTGTGTCGAGAAGGCTTAGAGGTAAAGCTACCTTAGCCGTATTTCGGTCACTATTTTATCTATATAGCGAATTAGACATTGAGTAATATGTCATTGGAAAGCCACATGAGTCTAGGTCGCAACGTAACAAGCGGAATACGATTCGGAGGTCCAGAGAGAAAGTTATGCTCAAAATAGTAAAGCTGCACAGAGCACATCGAATTTGCACAATTCGATGCGGATTGAGCACATCGAATTCGTACAATTCGATGCGGTGCTAAAATGACCTTTAAGCCCCTTTAATCATGCCTATATATACCCCCTCACTCCTCACAAGTAGGGAGGACCCACGGAGATGCCACGCATCGAATCTAAGTCGATTCGACACGCGCATCGAACCAAGTAGGTTCGATGTGCAATCTATCATGCCTCGAATTCACCTTGTTCGACATGGAAGCATCGAATCAAGCCAATTCGATGCGTCCCAAGATCGAAGCCTTACATGCCCAGAAAGCCACGTGAGTCCGGGTTCTGAATCAAGGAGTGGAATGAGGTTTCGATCAACCGTTAGGGAGATATGATCGAAACCGTGAAGTCGCGCACAGCGCATCGAATTCACCCAGTTCGACACGGAGGCATCGAATTCGATGCGCACGCATCGAACCAAGCCAATTCGATGCACATGTCCAGAAAGCCACGTGAGTCAGGGTTCTGAATCCAGAAGCAGATCCAGGTTTCGATCATCCTACAAGGAGATATGATCGAAACCGTGAAGTCACGCCAATGCTGAAACAAGTGAACCAGGCAGCCCAACCAGGGGTTGACCTAATAGAAGCAGCACAATAGAGACAAATGAACTACGTTTGGCTTGATTCTCTTAATGGGATACGTAGGCAGCTTGGCAAGTTCCCAAGTTCAGTCCGATATCATAAGAACCTAATGCCCGCAAGTCAACAATCAAAGAGTACCAAATCTCTCACGTTCGACTGTTCCCTCAACTTAGCCATTTAGGATTATTTCCTGTAACCTTATATTTCTATATGTGTAATAGGTGTTCCGGACCAAGCTAGTCCATTCATTGTAATAGGATAGCATTATTTTGGTTAAGTCAGGCCCCACTGTATTGATTTCTCAGTGTATTGTAACCTAGACGAAATAAGACCAAAATATTGGCGCCGTCTGTGGGAAACACCATTTCGCTTACGCTAAAGTGTCTGTTTAGGTGGAATGGCCAAGAAAGGGAAATGGACCAATGGGAAAAGAACCGTGAAGAATCCCAGTAACTATATCGAGATCGGGAATCAACTATTGAGTTGACAAAATGGAATTCGGCCCCAAGCAAACAAGAAGTGGTGCTAAGAGCAATAAACAAATCCACAATTCAACCAAGAAAACTAACATTGTCGGAGAGAGATTAGGGATTCTTCAATCTCAATCCTACACGGACAAACGACTACACCGGAATAGTGTCATGATTTGTCTTACCTTAATGTGATATCGAAGAATCTCACTCTTATGTGGTATCGAAGGTCGGATTGCATTGATTATCAGACCAAGCAGGAACCAGCAGGGCCACCACCACATGGATACTACATACAGATGGATTTGCCACCAGTTATGGAGAATGGGTTGGGATTCACCACTTATCTCCAGGTAGCAGAAATTTTGAATTCGCCATTAATGTGAATTACATGGTGACCAACAATGAGGCCGAGTATGAAGCGGTTATATCATAAATTACATTGGCGTTGGGGCTAAATGTTGAACATTTGGACAATGGCACGCAATTCATTGTCGAATGGACAAATGGAATCCACTAACAAGACATTGAAAAATTATTTCGAGAGGAGGATGAGAGACAGAGGAAAAACCTGGCCAGAGGAACTTCAAGGAATATTATGGGCACATAGGACAACTACAAGAACATTGACAGTTCATTTACGGCAGATGGATCTTGACATAACAGGCATAACAAGAGAAGATGCGTACCAACGCACTGTAGCATTTAAAAGCAGCAATGGCTAAAAGTAACGACAACAGAATTCAATTCTCAAATTTTGAGGTAGGAGATTTGGTCCTGAGAGGCATTGCGCCAAAACAGCATATCGGGAAGCTCGAACCGAATTGGAAGGGGCCTTCCAAAATCTTACAAGCAAGTTCGCAGGGATGCAATTACTTGGAGACTATGCAGGGTGTTCAACAAAAGCGTTCGTGGAATGTGCAACATCTTAAACGCTATTGTGCATAAGAGTAAAAAAAAAAAAAACTCGGCGGCTAAATAATTGTATGAGCTGCGAAGGTTTGAGTCCCATGCAAAGACTGGGAAGCGTAGACCCCTCGGTAAGAAACTGAGCCCAACTTTTTTCAAAATTATTAAATGTATCTATCTACGTGAACGACGCAGGTGGAGTCTTATAGAAATGATGCTAAAAATCCCAAATGAGGAACCAAAGTTCAGCAACAAGACAAACACAAGAACATGACAGAGGGGTAAGAAGGCCCAAAGTGGTCCACCCCCGCATGCCAGAAGGAAGAACATGACGGAGGGGTAAGAAGGCCCAAAGTGGTCCACCCCCGCATGCCAGAAGGAAGAACATGACGGAGAGGTAAGAAGGCCCAAAATGGTCCACCCCCGCATGCAAGAAGGAAGAACATGTCGGAGGGATAAGAAGGCCCAAAGTGGTCCACCCCCGCATGCAAGAACGGCGAGATAAAGGCCCAAATGATCCGATCTCTCAGGTAAAACATGAATGCCCTAACGATAATAATAACAGCCCAAAGTGCTCATATTTTTCATGGCAAGCACAATCATAATATTAGATATGCACCATGACATCAAAAACTATTATTGAACATCAAATAAATACTAAATCAACGACAAGCAAATGAATGAGATAACATACTTGGGAATGCATTAGGAAAAAACATTATGCGAGTAAAACGTAAATCAAAGATTATGATATCAAACAGTAACATCAGTCTTATACAAAAACCACTGCGAAAAAGTTACAAATATTCTATACAAAACAAAAGGCCTAATATCGTCAAAATAATGTAACCTAAATACTGCTAATCACTCGAAGACTGGGGGGGACTTCTGACGAATGATCACACCCACCGAACGAGCGAAATTGGCACAATTTCCTTGAATCTGATCCTATGCGATATGTCAAGCGTATCCAGAGTGGCACCAAGAATGTCCACACAAAGTTGCACAGTGCAAACCTATCTGAAATGGTACGAAGCAAACTTGTCCAAAGTAATACCAAAAGCATCAGCCCGACAAGATAAACGTAAACCTAAAATTTCAAAAATGAAATAATGGCCCGAAGTGGTCAGATGAATAAATGGAATATATCGAAAATGGACATCAATCCATCCTGGTCTGAAACATATTAGACATCGCAAATGATAGATATTCGCTAGTATAAGCATGATGCAAATAACATATCCATATGCCTGAAAGGCTGGATATGGCAATAGACTTCACGTGGTAAATCAGGTACATCTATCCAGCATGATACGATGCAAATCCACCCAAAACAACACGATAAACATCTAATTATAACAATACAATGAGAACGTGTCCAAAGCAGCACCACGTCAGCTACCCAGCTTAATACGATGAAAATCTACCCAAATGAGTGCATATGTAGACTACTATAAAAGAATTATCACCTTAAGAGGTGCAGATATCCATTCGTTGAATTAGCCATCAACGTCGAAGAGCAATAACATGTGACAGCACAAAGTTCCATAAATAGAACACGAGAAATCATTGAGCAAGAATGCAACAAATATCCGAACAAGTGCCACACAATGTCCAGATAGACAAAGGTTTCTACCAAGCGTAAACTGCAAGATCAATGCAAGAAGCTTGAGAAATTTAACACTAGATCGCTTTAGATCCATCATTTATATATCATTTCTATCATAGTCGAAGGTCTCCGTCGAGACGATCTCTCGCTTGATCGAGGTTCTTAGCAACATAACCTACGTGTTATCTAACATGTCTACCTCTCAAAGTTAGTAACGATTAACTCAAAAGATAACTGCAAAGCTTTATTGGATGAATAAACACCGCGCCGTCATGCGACCCAACAACACTAATGCAGCAGCTGTGACGCACCAATCAAAAATATCAAAAAACCTATACACGAGTGGGGCCATAATCCTCAAAACGCTAATCATACATGGTTAAGCAACGATGGCAGCATGTTTTCACAAATGCAGTAAAAGCAGAACCACGCATTGCGAAATTATTTGCATAAAAATAACACCATCCATGATCTAAAGGAGACTCGCGATGAGAAAGAAACGGGATCTACACTCTGTCTCAAATGACAAGTGCTAACCATTAAATCCCTAAAAATAAAGCAACGAGATGAGGAAGTTTGTCTCAACTGACAACTGTCTATGAAAAATCTAATGAAATTGATTACGCCGACATAACAAATGTCCGATGCGGCAGAAAGAAATGAAACACGCGCGATACCCCACGATGCAATATGGTATATGAATTGCCAAAATTAAAGTAAATTTCGAAAGCATTAACAACAAGTTCCGCAAAAATAAAGACAAAGGGGATATACACTCTGCCCACAAGTGGCAAGTGCACCCAAAGAAATCCTGCAGGATGGAAAACCTCAAAACAATTATATGAACATTGAACTAACTTAGCAAAAGATGCCATAGCAACTCTGCAACATGACGTGGCATTGAGTTGACAAGTAACATAGAAATAGAAAAAAATGTTGCTGAAAGAAAATAACCGCAAAAAAGAAAGTAGTATAGACCCATTGAAAATCAATGTTCAAAGCATCATGGTGACGCAACGCCAAAATAGACATAACAAATTGTTCATTAGAGCAGACCTGTCAGAGTGCCAATCGAATCCAAACGCATTCAATCGATAGTAATCCTCCAAATTTCAATTTTTTAACAACCTTCAAAATCAAATTAGGTTGAGACTGCGCAGTGACGATCGAATTCCATCCATTCGAAGCATGCCATAAGTAATACTAATCAAATTCCGAGATATGGTAAAGTAACACTACCGATTTGTTTTCGCTTCAAACATGAAATGATTATCAAATAGTCTCTGTATGAATGATCTGGAGATTCATCAGATTCGATCTAGCATTGATATAACAACTCAGATTCAGCCTATCATGTAAAGCCTTCGCCCTCAATGGAAACAATGCACTCCATAAAGTCTCATGACTATGGGTAAAGATCTAAACCAAACATAACTGCAAAATCAGTGCACAACACCGAGGCAAAAGACTCCAAAGTCAGAGTTCATTATGCTTCTCACCTTTTTATCAACAACATTGTCGAAACAACGATAACATCAAAATTGGAGGTAAAAACCCGTATGATCATACAACTAGATAGCACACCCAAGGTCGAGCTTTATTGCAACCAGTAACGAGGCAGAATACAAAGTTATTCTCGTCGGAACCTCAATGGCAAGCTCATCACGAGTTGAATGCATGGCGGTCTTTATAGACTAGCGACTGGTGAAATCATTTCACAGTCTTAACTATTACCGAATCCCCAAAGGCGGGAATATAACTAGGTGCGCTATCATAATTTGCAACGAAACCACGATCTTCATAGAAATGAGAGTCGTCCTATTGGCGGCAAAAGAATATGTCATAAGAATGACAAGATGCATTAGAACAATGAAAAGAATCGAGCAGATTATGCCTATATGCATAAGCAAAGAGGAACCACGAGTTATTTGCATGAAACTAAAGTCATGCAGGATCTAAAAAGAGACGGATACTCTGTCTAAAACGACACGAGATACCGCAACTCCCTAAATAACTAAAAAGGGACGGATACTTTGTCTAAAAGGACACATGATACCGCAACTTCCTAAACACCTAACAACAACAATAACTTTCCGTGATTATGGAAGAATGCTCGAGTTGTCAAAATAAAGTAAAAAGCAACGATAGCAATTGAAAGAAAAGGCAACGATAATGAACCTTCGATCAAACAAACAAATGAATAGTCATAAATGACAACCATGCGACTAATAAAAAGGCGATGCAGCGCCACAAAAATAGAAAATTAGAAATTGTTCATTACAATCAGAACTTGAGCCTTACGGGCGCTAGTCGCACACATCAGACTGCCTCCTAATCAGGGGCATGATTTTCAGCATAAAGCGGTAAGTCAAGAATACATCTTATAAGTTTGGCACCCGCTCTCTGATCGACACCGTCTCCCAAACTGGGGGGATTATATGATGTGGGCTTATTCGGTCACTGATGCATAATGACATTAATCACCCCAAAACTGAGGCGAAACGGCTCTAACACTTCATTTTAGTTTTAAGTATGCTTATATACCAAAATCACACTCCAAACTGGGGGACTAGTGATATGGTATAATGTGTCATGTCGAAGAAAAGCCACGATGGCACGAAATTGACCGGTGTGTGTCGAGAAGGCTTAGAGGTAAAGCTACCTTAGCCGTATTTCGGTCACCATTTTATCTATATATCGAATTAGACATTGAGTAATATGTCATTGGAAAGCCACATGAGTCTAGGTCGCAACGCAACAAGCGGAATGAGATTCGGAGGTCCATAGAGAAAGTTATGCTCAAAATAGTAAAGCTGCATAGAGCACATCGAATTTGCACAATTCGATGCGGATTGAGCACATCGAATTCGTACAATTCGATGCGGTCCTAAAATGACCTTTAAGCCCATTTAATCATGCCTATATATACCCCCTCACTCCTCACAAGTAGGGATGACCCACGGAGATGCCACGCATCGAATCTAAGTCGATTCGACATGCGCATCGAACCAAGTAGGTTCGATGCGCAATCTATCATGCCTCGAATTCACCTTGTTCGACATGGAAGCATCGAATCAAGCCAATTCGATGCGTCCCAAGATCGAAGCCTTACATGCCCAGAAAGCCACGTGAGTCAGGGTTCTGAATCAAGAAGCGGAATGAGGTTTCGATCAACCGTTAGGGAGATATGATCGAAACCGTGAAGTCGCGCACAGCGCATCGAATTCACCCAGTTCGACACGGAGGCATCGAATTCGATGTGCACGCATCGAACCAAGCCAATTCGATGCACATGTCCAGAAAGCCACGTGAGTCAGGGTTCTGAATCCAGAAGCAGATCCAGGTTTCGATCATCCTACAAGGAGATATGATCGAAACCGTGAAGTCACGCCAATGATGAAACAAGTGAACCAGGCAGTCCAACCAGGGGTTGACCTAATAGAAGCAGCACAAAAGAGACAAATGAACTACGTTTGGCTTGATTCCCTTAATGGGATACGTAGGCAGCTTGGCAAGTTCCCAAGTTCAGTCTGATATCATAAGAACCTAATGCCCGCAAGTCAACAATCAAAGAGTACAAAATCTCTCACGTTCGACTGTTCCCTCAACTTGGCCATTTAGGATTATTTTTTGTAACCTTATATTTCTCTATGTGTAATAGGTGTTCCGGACCAAGCTAGTCCATTCACTGTAATAGGATAGCATTATTTTGGTTAAGTCAGGCCCCACTGTATCGATTTCTCGGTGTATTGTAACCTAGACGAAATAAGACCAAGATAGGATGTTAAGCGATGCTTGGAAATGGTAGCCATACACGTCGCATTAGCTTTCGAGCAACTTTTAAATTTTGCGCACAAATTTAAGGTGTATAAGAACGAGGCACCAACATCAAGTCGGACCACCATTGCAGCCTTTGGCAAATAAAAACTAAGCAGAAACCAATTTTTGAAAAAACATGTCCTGAACTCCGGATCAGTCATTTGGGATGATTTTGCGCTACATTATTCCTCGTTAATGCTCCATATTGGAGAAGAAGAATAAACTAGCGATAATCCTCTTGTAATTTTATAAAATGGGCAATAATTTCATGTGCTTATAAAATTGGCAAACCCTTCCCGTTTTTTTTTATAAAAACGAGCATAATAGTCTCACTTACGTCATGTTAATGTCCAAAATCAAAATGAAGGCATTATGTTAATTATATAATAAAGAACGGCCGGGGTTTTGCCGGTTAACGTAACACCTACTTTGTCTAATTAGAAATAACACAAGTAGTTTCTGCTAATAGCCCTAGCTTAATTTCTATAACCACGTACAACTGCCCGTAGCAAACTGTTTCCAGGCCAACTCTTATATATTAGATAAAGTGATAAACCCATATCTCATATGAACTTCCCACAAAACAAAAAATATAAAACAGAACACAACCATCAATAAAACTCCCAAAAAAAAAAAAAAAAAAAAACTATACACAAAATGAAACCTTTTTCTCTAGTCTCCCTTTCAATTCTCTCCCTTATCTTCTTGATCACATTCCATGCCACAGATTCTCAAAACTTGACGGAATCTTCATGCAAAGCTTTTTCTCGCGACGATCCAAACATCGACTTCAACTTCTGCACGACTTCTCTAAAAGCTATCCCAGCCAGCAGTAACGCCACCCTTCAAGGCTTAGGCATGATCTCAATCCAACTAATACGATACAACATAACGGGTACGCTTTACTACATTCAACAGTTGGTCGTAAACGAGACATGGGATCCTTACACGAGACAGTGTTTGAACGATTGCTTCGAGCTTTTCTCGAATGCAATTCCTTCAGTTCAACTAGCTATCCGAAGCTATTACGCAACGAGGTACAACGATGCTAATATTCAGATCAGTTCCGTTATGGATGCTGCGACGACGTGCGAGGACGGGTTTAAGGAGAGGAGAGGCGTTATTTCGCCTCTGACAAAGAGGAACAACGACACGTTTCAGCTTTCGGCTTTGGCGCTCTCTGTTATGCATATGATTCAGACAGGATCAGACTGAGGCTGGTTTCTTTATGACTATAGTTCGTGCTTTGTCTTACGATTTATATTATGGTTTAGAAGACGACACGGTTAATGCAATCTCCTTGTCTTGTGTTAGAAGACGAGTTGATGCGAATGTTTCGTAATTCGTAAGACTTACTGTTTAGCATTCATGCGATTTAAAATTCGGTTACGACTTTGTACGTCAATGAAGCTGATCGTGTGAAATAAAGTTTGATAAATTATGCGTGCAAAGTTGCTATTAATTATGTGATGCAAACAATATTGGTTGAAAATTGCGTCGTCACCTAACTAGGTTTGAACTATAGAATAAGTTGTAAAGTAGTAGGGAACTGCAGGGTTTCATGAAGTTATAGGCAAGAATCCTTAAATTTCAACAGAAGAGTGACTTATACATATGTGCTGCCTCAGGTGTTATGGTTAAGCTACTCTCAACTCTCCAAGTCCATGGCAAAAAAGTGTATTTATGGAATTTTCTGGCCTGTTGAGAAACTCTCAGGATTTTGCAGAAAACATACACCAAAACTTAAAACTTTGATCCACTGCTAGATATATACATAGAGAGACCTATTGTTCAACCGATCAGAACAAAGTATACATGTAAAGAAAGTAGAAGATGTAAAATATATCAAACTATGAAGTAGACATCTATTCAATCTACACAATCTTAACTGCATCGTATTTATATATTACGCCATATTCACCCGCACTGCACAAAACTTTTTTGTATTTCAAAGGACATTGCATGTTTGCTGGCAGATTTTATCCATAATACCTACGAAGAAGAAAGTCATATGTACTGTATCACGTTATATTCAGCTGTCGCGTGTTGCAGCTCATCTACATAAAACAAATGCGACCTGTAAACATTAAAGAGTTTAACATTGAGAACCTTATGAAGGTTCAATACTAGAGATCCAAATCACCAGATACATGGTTATACTGGCATTGCGTCTTTAATTATCCCGCAGACTGTCATATCCATATGAAAAGATTACCCAAAAATAAGCAAAAGACGATACTGAAAATGAACACAACATAAAGAGATTGTGTTTCTCAAGATGGCCAAATTATTTCCCAGCCCAGGATCAAATTTCTACAACATCCCAAAGTAAAATAAAGACAGGATACGCATCTGAAGCATTATGAGATGGCAGTCCAAAACACAAAATCCAAATTAACTTAGCTAGACATTGGATGGTTATAGATATACTCAATTGCGAGCGGGCAAGAGTCTATTTTATCGGCTTCCTTGTCAGGAATTTCCAGCTTAAACTCTTCCTCAAGAGCCATCACAATCTCCACGGTGTCTAAGCTATCCAATCCCAGATCTTTTTGGAAATGCACATCAGGAGTCACCTGCAAATATTAGGATTGAAAGGGTTAACTATGCTAGGGATCAAATTACAGAACATTCAAATGCCCAGTATAGTATATCAAGTACAAGTGGATAATGTTGGCAGACTTTGGGACACATATACGAAACATGGAAAAGGGACATGAGACTTACATAAATGAACATACCAAGTACCATGCTGTGAATGTTTAACTCGGTTGAAATTCGTATGACGGTCTTACAGAATTGAATATTCATAGTCTATAATATCAAATAACCAAGGAGGCCAAGATAAAACAAGATGAAACCGTTATTGTGTTCAAATCATAGATACAGCTGCCCCAGTTTCAAGTTCTACCAATCCGGCATAAACATGTGGAAATATGGTGTGATTATTTCAATATTTTAAGTAAAACAGTAAAAATAATGATTTAAATGGGCCCACTTAATCAAAACAAAACGAGAGAAAAAAAAAGGTCCAAAATCAAACCATAAAATAGTCTCAATTTGGGTAACCTTAGTATAGACAATTTACAGAAAGCACCCTATTTCTTTTTATTTGCCACCTAGCTATTGCTAGTTGTTTCGAAGGTTGTCCTCACTTAAAAGTTAAAACTAAAACTTTCCCATATACTTAAACCAAAAAGGAGTAAGAACTAAATGAGTTCCAAATGCATTGGGACTCGGGCATAAACAAAACCTAGGGTGGAAGGGAACTAAAATATGACGTGTAAATGATAGGCTTGACTACAATAGTTACAGGAGATAATTAACAGATGAAAATATATTATGCAGCATTATGTTGATAAAGGAACATACAAATGAAAGGCGGTAAGACATGATAAAGACAACATACAACTGAAAATGTGAATAAAGATCCACATTTTATCTTTACCCAGATTACCAGAAAAAGTACTTCTAGTGGTGCAAAGCCAGGATTTTTCACTATTTTCAATAACTCAAATCTAATTACACATGGGGCACTAATTTTATTAGTGATTCAATACCAATTACAATTTCAGGTGAACTGCCGAAAAAACTCTTAAGAACAGAGGTGGGTGTATTATAGTTTCAGACTCCACAGCCCAACAACATGTTCATCAAATTTATAACAAAGTTAACTCAGGCAGGCTTAACTAGATTACCCAATTTAAGCAAGACAGCGAACACAATACACTGAGCAACTCTTTTGGTCCATCTCAATCACGTTTTTCGTCTTGGAACTTGGTATCAATGATGAAAATGCATTTGCAAAGTGGATAGCATGAAACTCCACACCATCTCATTCAACTCTAACATGTATGTTTGTCTGTCTCATGCACACACACACACACACACACACACACATAGATTTAACATGTTGCGACGATTAAACAGATTGTCATCTAGATCTTAAGCAACTTCAACAGGTCTTTCATGATATTTTGACACAAGCAACAACAGCTCGAGCACATAAAGAGTACACAAACTGGCATTTATTAAACAGGTCAAGAGCATGTCTATATATATATTCAGCAGGGCATCCATATTCACTATACGGGGCCTTTTTTGTTTCGATAAGTTGGGTGTATGCATCTATCGAAGATCATATATATGTTTTCAATTTTCAGATAAATAAAGTCACTACATTTTCAGTTGTGTGCAATTATACACTAACTCCGTGTAAATTGTAATCGACAGCACAGTCATAAATCCGACAACCAAACGATAAAATGAATCTCCACATTGATACAACGTAAACTAGGAAATCTTTGAATACGAACCAATTCAATGAGAACCGATCTAAAAATAAGTACTAGTAGTACCTTAGAGGGGTCGACTTTGGGGAAACTCTTGACGACGTCGATGACGCGGTCAACGACAGTTTGCTTGTCGAGGTGATCGTCGTGCGATGACATTGATCGGACGGCCGTCACTCGAGATCCGTCAACGGCTAAGGTACGGGTTATCGGGACCCGAATGTGGCGGAGTATGCTGGATCTCAACGCCGACGCCATTTTTCTCTCTTTCCGGTGATTATTATTATCTCAAAAATGGTAAATGCGAATCTAATTTTAGTCGATCAGACTGTGTGAGGATAAAAATTGGGGCTTTTAAGTTCACAAGGGTTTCTCAACAACAGATAAAAAAATCTCACCGGTTTCTTTCTATTGGACCGGGTCTAACTAAACCAAGGTTACCTCATGTTTTGTTTGCTAATAATTAATACTTCCACTTTTCTTTTTATTATTTAACAATAATAATAATTCTGAAAAATAGCATAAAGCGTCGATAAACGAATAATCGTTAGAATACATCCAAAACTTAAAACATAAGACCTCGAAACAAACCAGAATTACATAATGTGAAGAAGCTTAAAAAACGACACCACCAAAGTGGCCACTCTGTATTGGAAATTTGGAATCAGCGAACTTACGTACATTTTCATTAGCCTCACGATAAACCCAAAGGAATGAGACGAGGACAAGAATACACCAAATATCTACAATAATATTCGCGTGCAGGATATTGTGGATCATTGTTAAGCAATCTCCCTAGAAAAATAACATTCTTCTTTCCCATGCCAATAACCACATGAAATCACCCATAGAGATGCATAAGCTTCAATACAACTTCTCGAAGCTAATCCGAGTACGGTTTGTGATACGATTCAGTTGTATCTTATACCTATATAATATATTATGTTATGTTATTAGTCTATTAGCTTAGATTATATTAAGTTCATTTGTGCAGTTGTAGTAGGGTATTTTTATTTTGATTATGTAAGTACTAAGTGTGTTTAATGTTTATCAGATGTCGTGGAGTAGTGGGCAGTTATATGCAACTAACTCCTTACGTTTATATTAGTTTTAGCCTTGTAATGGAGTTTATTATGCATAATAAATTTGAGTGTATTTTCTATCTTCTTCCTCTTGTATTTTTGGGAGTTGTGTTCCGTCTCGAATATGAACAATTCATCTAGCGGTACGCATCACTATCTTAGTCAAAGCCTAAGTTTGTCGAGCCACGTTGTAGTAGGATAAAATAGGGGTGATCTCCTCGACTCCCTCCTTGAGAAGTACGAAATTCCGATTGTTCAAATTATAAGATCAGCTATATTGAAGACAAGTCGTATTAATGACCGAGAAAACTCTGGAGAAGAAGAAAGCTTCAACGCTCCCCAGGACAACATAGTCATTCTTGTGTGGAGGGTAAAGCGCATCCAACACAAAACGCCTTTTCATTCCTTTATTTCGCCGTCATGACCAAAGTGTCTTCCCTCGAGCTCCATAATATGTTCCTTCTTGATTAAGGCATTCCTAGAGATCCACTTGACGTTTCCTTAAGTGTGATGCGTGTTGGAAGAATATCGAATCCTTCTTTTCACAAAAAACCCTAATCTTGTTTGGGGATTTAATACGCCATAAATCGTTTTGGTCCTTGGCTGGAAGAAGACTTCTCGATGCACAATTATTCGTAGTAATTAACCCAAGATTCATGATAAGACGATATATATGAAACTTTTTATGTTTTGGAGAAGTGCATCCACACGAGTGTACTAGTGGATCAACAAGGATCCACTCAAGTTATTTGAGTTTGGATCCACTAAGTTCCGCTATTGCGTTCATGCGGCCTAGCTAATCAATAATATTTAGTTACTCATGAGCAAACTTAACTTCAATGAAGTCGATCTTTGATGAATCAGTGACGAATTCATGAAATTTGATTTCATGCAGGTCTATCACTAGCCCGGGTTGATCACAATGTGGGAAACGTTCAACTGATA
The DNA here is from genome assembly GCA_948329865.1 of Linaria vulgaris. Lineage (NCBI taxonomy): Eukaryota > Viridiplantae > Streptophyta > Magnoliopsida > Lamiales > Plantaginaceae > Linaria > Linaria vulgaris. The sequence goes on along the minus strand of OX415250.1, from coordinate 114,343,634 downwards.
TAGGGTCCAAGTCGAGACCCGAATCTAATATTTTGTCTTTTATTTTGCTTCACAATTGTTCCACGAGTCAAAGAAATGAACGGGCTGTGTGTAGAATCTAGACCCAAAAAGACAACAGTGAGAAAATGGTATGTGTACTATCCAGTCTAAACTTGGGCTTGAACCTTAATTTGAGAGTCTTGACTTTAGCCGGTTCCATGACAGATCCTGATTCATGACGGATCCTAAGCAAAATAAAGTATGGATCCACACATCCAAGAATAGATAGTAGATCCATTTTTGATCATCTATATGCTAACCGAATCCCACCAAATTCTATTCAAATTTGATCCGCTCCGGATCCGACTGACCCATTTTGCCGCCCCTTCCCAGAATCTGCCAAACACCTCCCCTCCCACATAAAAGCGCACCAACACGTATTGTATTGTACTGTGCTGTCACACAAAAGCGTCGCATATTTTCGCCTCTTCGATTTCTAACTGAAATTTACGTCACTTTTCCGGCGAGATCCTTACCTTTCCGTCGGAAAAAAAAAACTGCACTCCGATCCCATCCGATCCGATCCGATCCGTTACGATTCACAGCTTTGAAATTATCCGATGGCTCCTGTTTCGGCTCTCGCGAAGTACAAACTAGTGTTCTTAGGAGATCAGTCCGTCGGTAAAACCAGTATCATCACTCGATTCATGTACGACAAATTCGACAACACCTATCAGGTTCGGAAATCAATAAAAGTTCCTTAATCAAATGCTCACGGAGTACGGATCTGGTGTTAATGTCACGAATTACCTTGCTGATTTTACGTTTGTCGGTGTGTTTTGTTATTTCATTAGTGTATTTTTGAGTTGTGATATCATATGACGTTGATCGCTTACAATTTTTGGTAATTACTGATCTTAAACTAACACTGCAGTAGTTAGTAATCGGTCTTTTTTTTTTTTTTTTTTTGCTTGTTGTTATCTGGTTAATGTCTTCTGGTTATTTCTCGGTAATGTGTTATTATGATCGATCGAGACTCACCGACTTTGTTCTGAGAGATCTACGGGCTTAACTGATACTGGTTTGATTACTAATGAAGCCGAGAAGAGTTGTAAGGGGTAACCGTACTGTTGTTAAACCTCTTATTCTGATAAGCGTGGAATCTCACATCCAGTTAATTCATCTGGATGGCAGTTTTCAGCTTAAGCTTAGAATAACTAGTTGAATTTGTGGAAGGATAGAGAGATGCGTGATTGCGGTTGTTTTGATATTTGTGTGGATTGAATGTTATTGGCATTGCAAGTATGGTGGATTAGCTTTTCGTATCATTCGTGGAAGCTCTTATTTAAGCATAGACGAATGATTGATATATGTTGTATAATATGATTATGATCATTCTGATCATTGCTAGTTGCAGATTAATTCCATTTGATAGCGTGCAACTATGAATGTTACACTTGCAGTAGGGCGTGTTTAATCCAGTCTACTTATGTTCATTTATTTTATACTGTATTTGAAGTATAACAGAGGTTTTTTTGTCCCTTAAACTGCTCCACAGGAGTGCAAATCTTGTATCATGGGTCATTTTTGAGCTACTGTTCACGTCTTAGACTGCTGAACACCCAAAAGTTTTCAAATACCAAGACTAAAACAATTGAAGGCCAACAATGAAATTAAAATTCTCATCTCTATCTTGTTTGGTGTTTATTTTTGGTTCAGGCTACTATTGGCATTGATTTTCTCTCCAAGACGATGTACCTCGAAGATCGGACTGTGCGCTTACAGTTGTGGTAAGATATGACCTCAACAGATGCGATGCCATTAAGTTTTCCAAGAATTTTAATTTGTGCAACGGTTGTTGTCTGAATACATTTGCTTTGTCTTCTCTGCGAATCTTCTTTCTCGAGTTTCTTGCAAAATGCCTAAGAATTTGTAATGATTTCTGGGACACGAATTTGGTTACTTGATGGGGTCATAAATTAGACTTCTGTCGAGCGCTTGATACTCTACTGGATTTGATTCAGCGTGGTCGTTATTTTAAATTCTGGATCCCAATCGCGTTGGGTTATCTCATTGTATTTTCAATGCATTTTAGGGATACTGCTGGACAAGAAAGGTTTAGGAGTCTTATCCCGAGCTATATAAGGGACTCCTCGGTTGCTGTCATCGTATATGATGTCGCAAGTATGGTTCATTTTATGTATAACTCAACTAATGTTTAATTGCTTCGGAAGTTGGTGGTATTCTTTCTGTTGGATCATGGATGTGCTATTTACATCACATGAATCAGTACATCTCTTGTTCTTTAGGATATCCTGAAGGCAGTTTATATATTATGTTTGACCTGTGGTATTTGCTGTTTTTTAGGCAGACAATCCTTTCTTAACACTTCAAAATGGATTGAGGAAGTTCGCACTGAGAGAGGAAGTGATGTAATTGTTGTCCTAGTTGGCAACAAAACTGATCTGGTGGAAAAGAGGTAAAGATCTATTTGCTTGTTATCTTATTTTAATTGTATTTTTTTACGTGTTACTTACCAGTATCCAAGGGCAATCTTGTTGAACTATTGCACATGATTTTCTGTATTACATTCATTTGGGGGTTCGATGACGAACTGAACTGAAGAAGCTGTGGATGTACTTCAATAACAAAAAGGTTGAAAATAAAGTCCTGTAATCCCAAAAATCTGATTGACGCACGACAATTTAGGAAGGGGTCATAACAATGATTTCCATCGGTCGTTGGTCATTGATATTTCCATTATGTTCTCAAACTATTTACTTCTATACTTCCTTGTCCTTGATTAATGGAACTCTTTATTACCTCCTCCTCACTAGAAATAAAGAAAAGAAAAGAAAGATTTTCCAGAAGCCTATAAGAATGGAATAAAGATTGATTAACTCTAATTGAAAACATGCCCCTCCAGTTATGGATGAATCATGGATTATAAGGAGCATATATCAGTGAGACCCGGTGAATACTACTACATCAGTTCCCTTTTAGTTTCTAGATTCTGAGCGACATTTTTGGATATCTTGGTTTAGGTACATAACGATTTTATTGAAGGGCATTGTAATTGTTGACGTTTATATTTGTACAATTGAATTTCTGAATAGGCATTGTCAACGAGACACGGAAATAAATTAGGTCTTTAGTGGACGATCTTTACTGTGCTACAATAGCCCTTCGTATGTCCTGGTTCTTGATCTTGTGAGAGTGTGTATTTAACCTCTTAGTAGTCAGTGTCCCAATGCCTGGGGAGCCAATACAATTTAATTAGAGATAGTACACACAGGGGACGCCAGATGGCTTACACACCTTTTAAGAAACATTGTGCTCTTAACTCATTTGATTTATGGTGACTGGTTACAGGCAAGTTTCAATAGAGGAAGCAGAGGCCAAAGCACATGAGCTTAATGTCATGTTTATTGAAACCAGTGCTAAGGCTGGCTTCAATATAAAGGTACAATACTGCATCTGTCTCTCTTATGATATTCAATTAGGTAAAATTGTCAGTTCGCATGGTTCGTATTAAGGTATAATAACAGTCTACCCTGAAGTTTGGTCTAAATTATAGTTATCCTACTGTATGGGTGAGTATTGTTTAAATTGAAACGCGTAAAAACAATACAGATAGACTACATAAGTTTGAATCATTGCAGAGACACTCCGCAATGTTAATATTCAAACCTTAGTAGAGGTTTATGTTAATACTCCAAAAAAGTGTTCCATAGTCCGTCTGCTGCGGAAATTCATACGTCATTATTTTCAGGCACTATTTAGGAAGATCGCTGCAGCTTTGCCTGGAATGGAAACTCTGTCATCGACAAAGCAAGAGGATATGGTTGATGTTAACCTCAAGTCTAGCAACACAAATGCAGCTCAGTCGCAACAGCAGTCGGGCGGATGTGCTTGCTGATAACATGAAAGTAAAACTTTTTTTGTGCTTCGTATTGTTTGGTCGGAAGATAATGGCATCTGTAAAGTTCTCGTTATCGATAGCATCAAATGTTGGTTTTTAAAGTAGTCTTCACGCTGCTACTCCCATACTAGTTCACTGTATTCTGTTTTGCTTTGTATCTGTGCCATTTCGTGGACCTAATTTTGACAGATTTCTTTTGTTAGTTTTTTTATTCTGTTCACTGCTGCTGTAATATGCGTTAAGGGGTTAATGATAACTGTTTAAAAAATAATGAGGCATTTTCAGCTGTTGATAATATTGCCTCAAAGTCCAGGTGTAGAGAGACATATTGTATGTTGATATAATTGGAATATATATCACATTTCATCGAATGAAATTTTGGTCCAAGTACCCTAAGTCACTCTGCCATGAACAGTGAAATAAACATTAGCTCATACGATTGCGTTAACGTACATGTATGTTCAGTCATTAAGAAAATGAATAGCTTCCTAAAGAAAGTTTAGGTACTGTGCATACAATATTAGGGAAAATATTATTTTATCCATATTACCATAAATTTAGTGTTTTTCTTTGTTGCTTGGTACTTTATTTATGGTTTGATGGAAGCGCTGTTGCTTGAAATCGTGGGTTTGGCTGACTGTGTTCATGTTGTAATAGGCATGCAATTGTAATTTGACTCGTCTTAACAATTGAAAATTCTGGTTTTGTGGTGCCCATAGATGTACCCTGTTGGCCTGTCATCTAATTGTCGCGAAAAAATAGCATATATATATATATATATATATTTTATGGGGATTCTGTTTCACCTATTTGGTTGAAGAACTAATATATATAGATCATTACAGTCCACATTTCGCGTGGGGCGATGAACAAACTTTTAGCTGCAGACTTGATAATTTTGTGGACAAATCTTGTATTCTTGTATTTGTTACTGGTCAGGTTTAAAGCAAAGATTGGAAAACTCAAGTTGTGAGACAGCTAAACGTGGACTGAACGTGATTCTTTTTCAAGTGGGAAAACGTTTATCTGCAGCAGGTAGAAAAAAAATGTGAGATGGATGTTTTTTTGGGTGGTCATTACTCATTAGGTGGTTGTCCAGTAAACATAATGCTTAGGTCACACAACTCCACCAAGCAATTTTGGCAATTCTTCGTTTCTTTGTTCTTTTACGATGAAAAATGAAATACAGTACATTTGTTCTTCTTGCACAAGTAATACTACTTTTCCATCCGAATTTCAGCTTATATTCCATATTTGGAATAGTCCGGCAATCAACAGGAAGTATCCATCAATCATGTACGATCAAATGACCTTAATTAAAATAGAAATTTGCTTACTTACGTATGAAGGATCTATGCCGGGTTAATCAGCTCGCGGTTTCGTTTCATGTGCTGTACTATACTCCTATTATATATTGGTATTATCAATAACTTTTTAGAAGAAAAAAATAGAAAAGACTAATCCCAATGCAATAATAAAAAAGATATATAAATATTTAGAAAGAAAATTTGTCCAGTTTGTTTTTTGATTAATAAATCCCGTGAGCTGGAGCATTTACTTTAAATTCCTATGAGCTGTAGATTGGAGCATATATATAACGTATTTTTGTTACCGGACTATAGTGTTTGTAACTTTCTGAATTATTTTTAAAAAACTGGATTTAAAAAATATAAGACTTTTTACAATATAGGCTTAATCTGATCACCGCCATTTATCGATGTTTTTGTTAATTAAAGAATCGTAATAAACACAAACAAATATCATATCTTCTTTATATAATATTCAAATAGTATCCTCATTCCAAAGACACAATTAATTAGCATATGAACGTTTTTGGCCCAACACGGTTTAGTCAAGGTTTTGTGACATTCTTTCACTGAATTAGCGGCAAAAACTTCTCTATCTACCACATTACACGAAGTCTCTTGATGTATACTACATACTTAGATAAGCTAGACTATGTTGCACGTTTATATATATATATATATATATATATATATATCACAAGCTTATTACCTAATAAGCTAATAGTATTAGTGTGACTAAATAAATGCATGTTTATTCCCAAAAAAAAATAAAAATGAGTGTGACTTGTATGGTTCTTCATAAAACAACAATGATGCGGTACAACGTGAGATTAATTTCATGCATAAATATAATAACATAATCTATAACAAATAAAAGTTTAATCTATCTAGCATCAGAAAATAATCTACACGGAATTAGCACCACAACACACAGTTGATCTACATATACTAAATATCTGTGTAACATTGAAAAACAGAGAAGTATTAAAATATTAGGGAATTGGAGCGTATTATGGTCAGAAATGTATTGGACACGTTAAAAATACTGAAGTATGTAATGTTTTACGGCTATTTCATCTAGCTTCTTTATTTTTACTTTTTATTCTCTTGTTATGTCCTCAACAAGGTCTCTCGCCTTGTGATCATTCGCAAACTACATGTATATAATAGGACCTGTCATATTGTTATCTACATACTTGAACTAGTTAATTGTGAACATAAAAATCTATAAAAAGAAGTTAATAGAGTGTTGATGTTAACATAGTAAATGATAAGACACTTCACGTGTAATATAATTATGAAGTAATTTGAGTCATAAATAATGGAGTGAGTGAGCATGTGTGAGAAAGAAAAGGGTTATCACAGATTCAACTCTGTAATATGTATGGAGCCTATGACTAATAAGATTAGTGAAACGTAAACTGATGGCGGATTTGGATACAGTAGGAGTACAAACCAATACTATTTAATAACTAAATTAATAGATAAATTTGTATTTAGTAACAAGTTTGGATGAAAATTTCTAACCAACATTAACTCCACTAGCCGCCGTTTTTTTTAAAAGCGAGTGCAAAATGGGTCTTGCTTTTTTGGTTGTTGGTATATTAAATTATCTGAGAGATAGAGGTAAGATAGTTAATACGGGAAAATGCACTACTCTGCCCCACCTTGGACGGGCTCCCACTGCTCGGCATTGGGCATCCAAATATGAGATTAAATGTTACTAATTAATTAATAAGCCTTATAAATGGCAACCAAGTGCGCCGTGAAAGACGTGCAAATCTTAGTGAACCAAACATCCACAGATTACAGAGTGAAGTACGTACTATGGACCTATCAATCGATTTTTGATTTCATTCTTCTTCTTCTACTACTTTTTTATGTGTTCACAACTTAAGAAAAAATTATAAGTTATAACATTATAAGAATTTGGCAAAGCTAATAATAAATGACAAGTTTTATTTCTTGCAATTTTTACTTTTATTTCATAGTATTTGACAAAATCTTTTGATAGTCGTTAATCGCTCAGCATCAAAAGTCATTTAACATGATGCGATTCTTAGCTTACTCAAAAATGACTAAGTTATTTATAGTATGTAATATGATTAGATTGGCTACAGTATGATATCATTCGTAAAACCACATTTTATCGTGATGTCATTTTTACTAGTGTACGACGGAATCAACCGACAATTTTATCGGAATGACATTCTCAGGGTCATTAGAATGTCATTTATCGTGATGTCATTTTTAGCAGTATATGACAGAGTCAATGGATGTCAACTGACAATTTAACTCGATGCCATCATTAAATAATATTTGATAGGGTCGTTAGAATGTTGTCTTATTACTCTCTTAGCTGTTAGTTAGTTAATTACTTTCTTAGCTGGAGTTAGTTAGCAATATAAATATCTCACTTGTAACAGAATTGTATCAAACTCGTTCATTTTCATTTGCTTCACCATTAATGAAATCTGTTACTCTCAACATGGTATCATGAGCTCAAGCTCCGATTCCTGATTTTATTTTACCAGTTTACACTGGTTTGTGATCCCCGATCACTTCCGATCGCCTCTCCGGCGGTGTTGCTCACTTTCCGGTGGTGATTTTCGCTATTTTACGACCGATTTTCGCTATTCTGCGATTGATTTTGCGTTCGATTCACGCAATTGGTGCAATTTCACACCTATTTCGTCAATTTCACGATGTCAGATGCTGAAACGACGCCGCACTCTGCTTCGGGGATCTTCGCCGCCCCCGCCGCCAGATCCACCTCTGGTCCGCTTCATATGCATGGCGCCGATCAACCTGGTTTCAAGCTCACTTTGATTCCACTCACTGGTAATCGCAACTACCTTCCATGGAGCCGAGCTGTGAACCTTGCATTAGGTGCTAAAGGAAAGCTAGGGTTCATCACTGGAACCTATCCAAAACCTGCTTTGAATCACTCTGACTTTGAAGAATGGCTCCATGTTGACTGTATGGTAACCTCCGGGATCCTATACTCAGTATCAGATGATTCACATGATGCTTCTATGTATGCTGAGTCTGCTCAAGGCCTGCGGCGCCAATTAGAAACTCAATTTGGATCTGGTAATGGTCCCCTGATTTACCAGTTGCAACGTGATGTTGCCTCCATTTCACATGGTAACTTTACTGTTTCTGAGTACTATACTCGACTTAAACGTTTATGGATGAGTTAGCATGCTTAGTACCACCTATTTCTTGCCATTTTACTGTTGCTAGCTTATGTTCATGTAACCTGAATCAACATGCTTTGGACACTGCTTCTCTCACAAAACTCATGCAATTTTTGATGGGATTAACTGATGCTTTTGATGCTGTAAGAAGCCAAATCATTGGGCTTGATCCTCTTCCCCTGGTTGAGAAGGCATATGCCATGGTTCTTTGGGTTGAGAAGCAAAAGGAAGTTTACTACTCCATAGCTGATTCACATGATAACTCTGTCTTAGTAGTCAGGTCTCATGCTTTATCTGAAGGTAGGCCTCACTCTAGTTCTTTTCAGAACTTCACTAATAGAGCTTCCAAGAAGAGAAATACTGATAAGTTCTGTGACTACTGCCAAGGAAAGGGATATACCAGGGAATCTTGCTCCAAGCTTACTGGTGTACCTGAATGGTACAAAGAACTCAAAGAAAAGAAATCCAATTCTTGTGTTAGAACCTATGCTCACTCTGCATCCATTCCCAGCACTATGCATTCAAGTGTTCCTTCTGGCAATACACAGACAGTTGCTCCTGGTACTGCACTACCTCCTGATCAATTTTAGATGGACTTCATGAAGATGATGAAGCATATCATGTAGCAGGCTCCCTCCACCTCCTCAGATGCCCCAGAGTTAACTTTGCTCACTTCGGGGAGTTTGCTCACTTTGGAGAGTTTGTTGGTACAAATTTCTATCTCTCTACTATTGCCAGACTTGATTCTTCTGTGTGGGTTATAGACATAGGGGCATCAAACCATATGACTATGAATTTGAATTTTTTTACAACTGCTCAACCAGTGAACTCATATATACCTATATGTTTACCTAATGTATCTATTAAAAAGGTTACCCACACATGCCATATACAACTAACACCTGAGCTCAATCTTCAGACAGTGCCCCATATTCCTGAATTCAAATTCAATCTCCTTTCTGTCCCTAAACTCACTAAATATACAAACACCAAATTCATATTTTTACCTGATGTTTGTATCTTGCAGGACCTACAGACTGAGGAGATTCTAGATGTGGGTCACATCTTCTGCAATATATACATTCTTGATCCAAATAACTGCTCTGTTGCTTCTTTTAAATCTGACTTTACTAGTTTACCTGCTATTTCTTCTAGTAAATGTCTTTCTTCCATTGTATCTCACAATGATGACTCAATAAAACTATGGCACATCAGATTTGGACATGCTTCTTATGATGCACTTAATAGAATTATTTCCCAAATAGAAACAACCCCCATATGTAGATTTTCTATCAGCTAAATCTCCAGCCCAGTCAGAATCAAAACCGACAAGGTTTGTATTTGCATCATGTGTATACCAAGTGCCTAAGTCTACAATACCAGATATATATTTCAGTGTTCGCTTCACAACAATTAAGTGAAAAACTTTAGGTTCAGCATAATACCTGGCACAAATATAGACACAAATCGAGTTCATTAGATATGGGCGAGTGATGGATAGATATAACAAGCTTGTGTCTTCTTTTCCAATCACCAAAGTAGAAGACATTTGAGTCTTGCTCGATTTTGACTCCTCCAAACCAATCATGCTCATCCCATCCTCATTTTGCTTAACTTTCAAACCCAAGAAGATATCCAGTTCACCAATCACGCTCGTCACTAATGTACTTGTCAAAGCCTCAACAAACTTGTCTAGAGTAGACTTGTTAGTATAAACAAAGACTATGTCATCAGTAAATATTTGAGCTAAACAATTATTAGAATATGTGGTAGACATACAAACACTCAACATTATCATATCTCTACAATTTACCCTTTTCTTGTTGTATGTTTTGATGTTATTAATGATTTGAACCATAACCTGAGATGTAGGATGATTACTCTGAGTCCTATCAGTTGTATCCCACCAAACATCTTGAACTTGGACCTTTTCATGTAAGTTTGACTGCTCGAATGTTGTGTCAATATCAGGACTCGTCGATGTTGGCATAACATCAGCTTCTGGTTCATGTTCTTGTTCAAGTTCTGGATCTGCAGGTGATGTTGGAATAACATTGTCTGGAGTCAATGTTGGAGTAACATCAGAATCCAGTAGACTTGGCATATCAGCCTCTAGCTCACCTATAATACTTGGTAAATCATCAAAAACCACATATACATATTCTTGAACAAGATTTAATCTTGGATCAAACATCCTAATAATAGTTTTGTTCAAAGAATAGCCATCAAAGATACATTCTTCAATTTTTGGATCATATTTACTCAAAAGATCTTTGTCATTTAAAGTATAGCAAACATATCCAAATTCATGAAAATGAGCAAGATCTTGTTTCTTCTTTCATCATCTCATAAGGAGTCATGGGAATAGAGAATTTATGAATATTTTCATTAAACACACATAAGTCAAAGAATGACCTATTTTCACATTCTCTATCATGATTTGACCAAATATTACCAAAAGAAGCATCATGTAAGTTATCAATACTAGCATTTAATGTTCTAAAGGTATTAAGAGCTTCTAATTTTTCTTTGAAAGATTTAATCAAAGTATATCCAGAAAAATCATTCATAATCACACAATCATATTGCTTACCCCTAACTCTATTTACTTCAATAAGACCTAAGAGATCCATATGAAGTAGATGAAAACAATTAGAGGCACTTGTAACATGTTCATCCACTTAGATTGGATTATGAGAAGATTTGGTCACCTTACCTTTTGAGCAATCATAACATACCATCTGACCAGAACTCATGAGATTGGAAATGCCTCTCACTAATTCAAGTTTCAGCACTTTGCCCAGATTCTTGTTGTGCATGTGTCCAAGTCTCTTGTTCTTGGCAACTGAATAGTCCACCTTTGTTTGAAAGCAAGCCACTTGATCCCTCACCAAGTAGTTGTCTTCAAACCTCTTACTTGTCAAAGCACACACATTTGCACAATCAGATACATCACAAGAATCTTTGTCATACCTTACCAATAAGTCATGATCACATAATTGACTGATGCTTATATGGTTTTCACAGAATCCATCCAACAACATCTCATCCTTCAAGGGTCGGAATACATCAACGTTCAACACTTCTTTGCCAATGATTATTCCTTTACTTCCATCTCCATAGGTGAAAGTTCCAGTGGTTAGTGGTGCACACTTCTTCAAATTGGATTTACTTTCTTTCCAATCATGTGTCTTAAGCAGTGTTAAGGAAATACAATATGTTCTCAATGTTAAGGCAACATTGGTTATCCACTGTTGACTTAACATCGTGTATAATCGTATCAAATCAGATTTGTATCCAGTCATATGCCTCAAACATCCACTATCAGAATACCACTTACCTGCAAGGTTAGTATGCACAATATGAAAGATAATATTGCAAACAATATAAGCTTTAGGGAACCAAAGTCTAGTGATTCTCATCCCACTATTCTGTTCAGCAATGTTGGAACCGAATGTTAAGGTAACACTAGAATAACTAGTATCAACATTGGAATGTTCAGATTCCAGTGTTAGCTTAACACCAGCATCAGCATTGCATGAATCCCTATTACGTTTAACTATTTTATTTTTAAGAGATTTTTTGTATTTATAACAATATGGTTTAAAGTGTCCAAATCGAAAACAATATTGACAAATATAAGCCATTTTCTTAGATTCTCTAGAAAGTACCTTTGCCTTTTCAAAACAAGGAATAGTGGATTCAACAGAATTAGTGGATTGAGTAACTTGACTTTGATATCCTAAACCAGAACTACCATCATTGCCAAAACATAAGACTTCATCAAGTTTGTAAGTACATGTATTCCTCTTGGCAATGGTATGTTCAACAATTCCTAGCTTAGAAGTTACCTTTTCTATTTCATCATATTTTCTATCCAAACTAACCTCAAGTTGAGTGATTGTAGCCTTCAAGCTTTCATTATCTTCCATAGCCTTCTCAATTCTACTCAACTTGTCCTTCTCCTTGAGCAGGTCTTGGTAGATGATCTTCAATTCATCAAGAAACTCTTCTTGAATCAATTTACCTTCAAGGACATTATCATCTTCCAAACCTATAGAATTATGCAAATACTCAAAGTCAAAATCATCATCAAACTCATCATTATCAAAAATCAAACATTCAGAGTTGTCAAAACAAATGGTTTCATTCCAATTGTCAACAAAAATCTCGTGGACTGGTGTGGTCTTCTGGATGTTAACATAACATCGAGCTGTCTGGATATTGGCAGAACACCAAGCCTTGACACCAACGGGTTTGTCCACCTTTGCACACACTGTTTTTTGATTTTCTTCAATCGTTGGCACCTGTCCATCACCATATTCTTCAAAACATGTCTCATCATTATCATCTACACAAACCAAGTTAGAATTCCCTTTTGTTCTAAGGTTTTTACCACATTCATAAGCAAAGTAGCCCCAACCTTTACATTCATAACATTGAATCTTTTTTAGATGTGTATCATTATGAGGAGTAGGTTTACAAGAATATTTGGTCATATCTTCATAGAAATCTTTCTTTAAATCAACAAGAATATTTTTATCACATAGACTAAGTTTATTAAACTTTTCAATCACAGTTTCATTATAAGCTTGAATTTCTTCTCCATCATCTATTTTTTTAAGATTCATCTCAAATTCTTCAGAGTGCAAAGTAGAGTATGAAAGTCTAAAGTGTCCATATTCTTAGCTTCTTGCATAACGATCTCCTCAAATTTCTTAGAAAGAGTTCTCACAGCTTCACAGTTGCTTATTAGATAGGGACTCACCTAAGTCTTGAATTTTATTAGCAAGATCCATGAGTTTCACAAAATAAGCAGTAATACTTTCGTCTTCCCCCATTGTTAAATTATCAAATTTGCTCAAAAACATGCATAGCTTAGTCATTTTAATGCATATATCACCTTCACAATGATTTTTTAAGATATCCCAAACATGCTTTGCAGTTGAATAATTTTTAATTAACTTAAACATGTGACAATCAATCAAACTAAATATGGTACTTAGGGCTTTTTTATTGAATAAAATGTTACTTAGCTCAGTTTGAGTCCACTCTGATTTTGGCTTAGGAACAACGTCATGATCTTCATCTGGATCTACATTGCCACGAAAGTAGTCAAAGTTAGATTCATCAATAATAGACAAGGAATCAGAATTAATACAAGAATTACATTTATTCCAAATTCTAAAGAAAAACTCATGTTCTGGTGTTGGATCCTGAATGTTAGAGTAACATTGAGCTCTGTGGCAGTTCTGAGAGTCTTCTTTTGTCCTGTAAGTATGAGCGAGTGGCGCAACTGTATGAATCTCATCTGATTTTCCTTCAGCCACAGTACGTGATCCATAATTGAAATCCTCACCATCGTTATTCTGAGAATTTGAGGCTAATAACGAAAGATCTTCATCTGAAGCACACATAGGGACTGCATACCCTTCGATCACCGTCTTCCAAGCTCGCCAACCGAATGATTTAATGAGTGCACGAATTCTAACCTTCCAATAAGAATAGTTGGATCCATCCAAGACAAGCAATTTGTTGTTGTTCGGATTCCGGTTGTCCATCCTTTAATATCAAATCTAAACACCAGTGAAGTGGGTGTTTGGCTCTGATACCAATTGAAATTGTTGGATCGGGACTTGATACTTGTCGCACAGTGTTAACCCTTTGATGTTAGTCTAACACTGATCAGCTCTTCCAATGTTAAGCTGATGTTGGACTCTCGATGTTATCTTAACATCCGTTTAATAGCAGTTAATCGTTAGCACAAGTCTACTTGACAGAGAATATAACGAAGCGGATAAATAAAGAACACAAGTAGATGTCATTTTAAGAAGATAATATATTAATATGATCTTCCGAGCTGTAGGCGAAAAACCACAAGTGTTTATTAAAAAGTTTTTCTCACAACTCTCAAGTTCCTCACTCTCGAATTGATCGAACTCAACCAAGCAACTAAGGATGTAACTCCTTACAAGTAAAGCTCCTTAACTCTAAAACTTAGACTTAATTTGCTAAACAAAAACTTGGCAAAACAAGACAAAGACACTCGACTATAAAGATTTCCTCACAGGATATTTTCGCTTTTGTCTTCGTGTCTTTTTCTTGATGCCCAACATGTCTATTTATTGTGTAGTCTTCCTTGATGGCCAAGACATGTTGTGCACGTTTTTTATTGCTATTAAATCTCCTTGTATGACTCTAATTTCGTTCATGGCAAGTCTCCTTCAATAGGGAAAGGTTTCCTTGTCCAACTTGAAGTCTTCAATGGAAAGGTTTCCTTCTTTGACTAGAAGTCTTAAATGGAAATGTTTCCTTCTTTAACTTGAAGTCTTCTAAGGAAAGTATCCTTCTCCATATTGCAGTCTTCTATGGAAAGAATCCTACTGCAAGTAATCTTCTTTCCTTCTTGCAATTCACACACCTTGATCTTTCCATTGCACCGCACACATCTTTCCATATTTAATTATGGAAAGTTCTTCTTTGGAAACTTCTCTTTGAATGGAAACTTCTCTTTAAGGAAATAGATCCTTCCTTGAAGTCTCTTGACGTGGAGCACATACAAATACCAACTACAACTTGTGGAACTAAGTTAGTAAGTGAATAAAGGCAAAACACAATTATATCAATAATCTTGAATGTGTAGTTTTTATGTGTTCAATGTTACCCTAACATTGCAGTTACACTGTTGATCTAACATTGACTAAATACCTGCACTTTCAGAACCCTTTCCTCATCCTGATCAATACATGCACCTCATTGGTCGCCTCCTCTACCGCAACATGACAAGGCCTGATGTGTGTTACATCATCAACCAATTGAGCCAATTCATGCTGGCCCCTACTAAGTCACATTGGGATGCTGCTCATTCAGTCCTTCTATATCTTAAAGGCACTCCTTCTCTTGGCTTATACTATGATGCTACTGTTCCTTTACAGATTACAAGCTACTCGGATGCTGATTGGGCTTGCTGTTCAGATACAAGGCGCTCAATCACTGGTTTTGCTATCTTCTTTGGTCACTCACTTGTGAGTTGGAAAACAAAGAAGCAAGTAACTATTTCCATATCTTCAGCTGAAGCTGAATACCGCAGCATGGCAAGCACTGTCTGTGAACTGAAATGGATAAGTTACATCCTTCAAGAGCTTATTATTCCAGCTGCTTTTCCCATTCATTTGTATTGTGATAACAAGGTCGCAGCCCACATTACTCAAAATCCTGTCTTTCATGAGCGTACAAAGCACCTCGACATCAATTTCCACGTCGTGCGAGACTCTTTCAATGCGAGACTCTTTCAAAGATGGATTTGTTCTTCCTCATCACTTTCCTGTCTCACTCGAGATAGCTGACTAAACCCCTTGCAGCTCCATCCTTTAAGCACTGTATATCCAAGTTGTATTTGGTCGATCCTTACTAATATACAACTTGAGGGGAGGATATTAGAATAGGGACATTTCTGTAATTCTACCTTTTTCCAGCTGTATTTATTTGTTTGTTAATATAGTTGTTAGTTAGTTAATTACTCTCTTAGCTGGAGTTAGTTAGCAATATAAATATCTCACTTGTAACAAAATTGTATCAACTCGTCATTTTTATTTGCTTCACCATTAATGAAATCTGTTACTCTCAATAGTAAGGGTGGATTTCGACTCTGCTTCTCAGGGACAAATTAGTATTTCCAATTGCCGCAATTTTTTACTATTGAAATCTGTTTCGAAAAACGGCCATTTTTGAGCCTGCTATTATTTCCATGCTTCAATACCGGGGCAGACTGATTATTCACTGTTAACTCGGTTTTTAATATTTGTAACCCAAAAACCCTTTATAAGCCATACAACGACCAATACCAAACGACCCTAAGTATTTGAATTTCAATTCGTAAGAACATTTAAACTTAGTAAAAAGTGTACGCGACTAAGATTTGTGTATACCATAATTTTTTTAAATTATAGATGATCTGGTTCACCAAAAAATGTCACCAAACTTCACGCATACCACCATTTGACTTGAGGTCACTCCTAACGCAACATTTGACGTGGCCATTTGATTATATTGTTGTGTAACCTCAAACGATTGTTATAACAAGGTCATCGCAACACAATTGTGCCTTAAGTAGTTTTGCTCATCACATTTTATTTTACAGGACAAAATTATAAATATCCATCCAATTGAAATATATTATATATAAACTCTAGTTAATATTTAACTTAATTTCCAAAAAATCAACCATTTTCTAAAAAAAATAGTGTATGGTTAAAGATTGTATATATATATATATATATCATAAATGTGGTTTGAGGAATAAAGAGTTCACACAAAAGTATAACAAAGTGGAGTATGACGAAGGGGATAACAAAAATCCACTCGAAAAGGCATATATTTTGTATGATTGCGTGTTTAAAGTTTCAACACGTTTGTAGTGGACAATATGTAAAACAACCCAACACATCTTAAAATTAAACTTTACTTCGAAGTAATACCTACAAAAACTTGTGAGCTAAATGGAGGCATGAACGTGGAGAATCATTGTTAGTTGACGAACATTAACTAAATTAAATGCAACGGTCCACAAATATATGTGGATGGAATATGTATTGCACTCTCATATTTATTATACTGCGCGACTATGATATGATTCAGATACTTTTTGTGCCTACATTGTCCTTTATATTTAATAATAAGGCGTAATAAGGTGCCACATTTCGAAATTCATATACTATGAAAGTATGTAAACATAAGGAAATTGTGAAAAAGAGCCAATATTTTTCAACACTCATTACCGTTTTGAGACAACATAAACACAAACACACAACATAATTTGTTCAAAGCAAAAGATTAATTAATGTAATGTAATTCGGCAGTTCAGGAACATAAAATCATTAAAATAAAATGTCAACAAACTTCTAAATATTGGTGGTATAAATAGAAGTTTTTACTTATAAGTTAACGGATTTAGGCAATTGAGTTCATTTACACACTAATATTGATCAGATGACACGCTATTCGTAGTTTCGTACCGTTTTGCACGCAATAATTGAGTTAATAGCAGAAGCTATCCCCGAGTTATTTGTAATTGGCAAAAACCTTTGTGTTATTTTAATTGACAAAATCCCGTGAGTTACCTAATAATTAGCATACTGCACTCATCCTATACAATATGTGTTGACTGTAAAAACGAAGATATATTGTTTTCCCCTTTTGATGAAAAAAAAGATTGTTTTACCCTTTTGATTTGTTCTTCAAAAAACAACTTGATATATACAGAAACAAGTATCTAAATTATTTTTAATCGACAAACTCTCTTATTAATTGCAGCACGTATGCTGCAATTATTTTCGAGTGAAGTTTTTGCCAGGGCCATGGAAGGAACACCAACAATTGTACGTGGTTCATGTAAGCCTGCAACTTTTTACAAGGGATTTTGGTTTCTTTTTAATTGTTCTAATAAATGATACGTATAAGAAAGTCAAGGCAAGATTGTATATTGCATCACAAAAATATCATGCCCGTTCAGTACTCTAGGCCTGGAGGAGGTATTTGCGCATTTGACCAAATAACACAAGGAGTTTTGTTAATTAAAATAGCACAAGGGGACTTTTACTAATTAGCGATAACATTGGGGTAGTTGATGCTATTTATCCCACCATAATTATAACGACTTTTGATCAATTTAAATATGAGATTTGGGCAGTAATATTAATGGCAGATTCTTTGTTTTTTAGATAATTTTTAATTTCTACATTTATTTGGACGGTATATTTTTGTTCTAAACAAGTCTAATAACATAATAAAGATTTTGGATTCTAGTATTATATGTTGTTAACAGAAGTTACATTTCAGGGGTTTTCGTAGATCCTACTCGGGCGGCAAATAAATTTCATATTTTGGTATTGGGCAATGGACATCTCACATTTGAATATAATAAGAAATGGAGCTTAATGATGCATAACCAAAGACAACGAAGCTAGCTAGTAACTTCGAGGTCGGTGTAAAACAATCAATTATATAAAGGACGAATTATTATTTATGCCCTGTAAGTTACCCCTTTTATTGAAAATGCCCGTTATGTTACCAATTATACAAACATGCCCCGTAACTATGCGTTTTTTTGTAGAAAATGCCCTTTGGGTGCCACATGTGTATTTCGGCCTACGTGGCATCCACCGTGGCTGCCACATGTGTTTTTTTGTCTATGTGGCTGCCACATGTAATATGTTTAAAATAAAAATATATTTATATCCATAATATATATAAATATATATAAAAACTATATCTTTATGTATTAAAATATATCAAATATATATATATAACTATATAAAAAAAGGTAAAAAATAATCATAAATATCATTTATATCTATAATATATATAAATATATAAAAAAAAGTATATCTTTATGTATTAAAATATATCAAATATATATTTAAGTATATAAAAAAGGTAAAAAACCATAAATATAATTTTCTATTATTGAAATATTAAAAAGTTTTTTTTACTGAAATAAAAAAAAAACTTGTTTTTTTGTGAAATTAAAAAAAATCTTTTTTTTTACTGAAATTAAAAAAAAAAACACATATATAAAAACTTAAATCTTAATAAATTTAAAACATAAATATATTTATATATTTAAAAAATTAATTAAAAAAAAAATAGAACCCCCTCCCCCCCCCACCCCACCCCGCAACGCCCCCCCCCCCTGCAACTCGCGGTTGCAGTGGCGGCGGCGTCGATCGACGCCGCCACCGCTGCAACTCGCGGTTGCAGTGGTGACGGCGTCAATCGACGCCGCCGCCACTGCAACCGCGAGTTGCAGTGGGGGGGGGGGGGGGGCGTTGCGGGGTGGGGGGGGGGGAAAGGGGCAGGGGGCGATCCGGTTGCGGGGGGGTTCCGACGCGGGGGGGGGGGGGGGGGTGGTCGGTGAAGAAGATGATGAATTTTTATTTTTTTTTATTTTTTTTATTGTTAAAATGTTTATTATTATATATATATATATTTATTATTTATAAAAAATAGTTATATATGTTTATATGTTTATTATTATTAAAGATATAAACATATATAACATGTGGCACGCATGTGGATGCCACGTCGTCCGAAATGGATGCCAACTCGTTCGAAATGGATGCCACGTCGCCCGAAATACACATGTGGCACTCAAAGGGCAATTTCTACAAAAAAAGGCATAGTTACAGGGCATATTCATATAATTAGTAACATAACGGGCATTTTCAATAAAAGGGAAAACTTACAGGGCATAACTAATAATTCGTCCTTATATAAAGTACAAGTAGTTTGGAAAATAATTCATTAGTAACTTTTGCTCCTCTATTATGTTAACATTTCTTAAGAAAAAAGTATTAGGAAATGATGATGGGTTTTAAAATGAGATATATAGAAATTAACATATATCAAATTCAACATAACCTCACACGATATTCTGATTAGAACGCATGTCTCATCCAAATCATATAAATCATATATGAACTGCTACATATCAACTTAAATTCGAAATTTAAGCAACCTCAGTCGTAGTCATCACTTGACTTACCCATCAGTTGACATTAATATACTATAACTTGTCTTAAACATTACAAGGTTTTTTTTTGATCAGCAAAGAAGTTTTATTAATAATGAGTACAAGGGGTACTCACCCTAACAAAAGGTCCGAGACACCAAAATCAACCACATACATCGACCAAAATACTGAAAGAGAATTCGCCCAAAATAGCCAAAAAAAATCCAACAAAACCAACAGAAAAATCAAGGAAAAACCAACTGAACTATCATCTGATTTGCTTCTTAACCATCATATTCAGATAAACCGTCCAAGTTTTTGCGTCAAAAAATGGCTCGAAGAGGCATCCTCAAATAATCACCCACAATATCCCAAGCCAACAAACTCCTTTGTTCAAGGTTATGACCCAAAGTTCATCCACTGACATACTTGTATCTCAAAAACCCAGCACCTCCACATCGTCATCCCCTACAACAAAACATACATATCTTCATACCCTTTATGCTCGGTTACAATTGTCAAGGATATAAGAATCCTTATCCCTTTTCTCCATGTTCTCAAGCCTGGATATAATCTCCACCTCATTATCATTATGACAAATGCCCAATTTCTTGCCAAATTCCCATATATCGACGGCTTCTTCGTGTCGATTCTTTCTCAAAATTCTATTACAATTCTCTATATTGGAATCATTAATAGATGAGTTGTTAGTGCAAGGGATGGGATTACCTTTATCGTATGTCTTCTGGTGCCGAAGGAGGTCTTGGCTTATAACCTTCTTTGATAAGGCTGCTTCGTCTAAGCGAAATCCCTCGCATAAACTTGAGAAACGTATTTTTTCTTGCTTTTTTTTTCATTTTCTTTGTCAGTTTCTTGTTGCCTTCACCCATTTTCGGCTGAAAATTAACTTGTCGAGTGGGTTTAAATAATTCCGTGAACTCAATTCTGCCTTCAGGTGTTATGTGAACTCCTCTCGAGTGCGATACCAACCCCTTTACTTCTGAGACGTCCATGTTATTACCTGGATTATGCGAATCAGCAATGGGTGGTGACTGAATGGCCTCATCAGCTGAAGAGAGTGGAGTGTTATTTATCGCATCCATGATTGGCTTATTTTGGTTTGTTGAAGCTTCAACTATCGGGCTAGTTGAGGAGTATGCCTTGCCCGTTGGAGTCACCTGATTTTGAATTGAGATAACCTCCTTAAATTGAAGATCATATTCCGATGCAACTAATCCACGACCTTCTTTCGAAATGTCGGCTTTGTTCACCTGCCATGCCAAATCTTTTTTTAACAAATCATCATTCAATTCTCCGCCTCGAACTTCATCCAGGTTGAACCCCAATTGGTTACAACTATCTTCCCCGCCTGAAAACTCATCGACAAATGAGTTATCGATCCCATTACGGCTGAAACCGTCCAAATCCGAATCCATAGAACCCGAATCCGAAGCTCCAACAAATTTTCCAAACATACTACTAGCTGATGTATTGCTAAGTACGCCGTTCCTCCATCCAGAGACGTCCTCCACAATTCTGATGGCGCAGATTCTGTCATTGATTTTTATATTAACAACCTTGTTGATCCATTCAAGAGATGTGGTGGAAACGAGAATTCTGGCCACATCCAAGACCATAAACACCTACATTATTTGGTAGGTGTCTCCTCCAACGTTATGCTATGATGTTAGAACTATTATAGTAATTAATAACAAAAGGGCCGTCTTTGAAGAATAACAGAACTATAAAATATTTCCATTAAGTAACGATGAAATAAATCACGTCTGACTGAGTTTGCTAATCAAATTAGTTAGTACCTCTTAAAATACAAAATAGGTATTAACAATTTGTATTGCGCATACTTATTCAATCTTCATACTTGCATTATCATCGGAGAAGAAATAAAAGGTTTTCATTCAACAAGGGCTAAGCCTTAATTACTTAAGTTACATGTTAATATTGGTACTCCACGATAAACTATATTAAAATTTCATAATTTACTAAGACTACAATCTTCCATGACACCCACCGCTTGCTTAATCATCATCTTTATCCTCTTTTCCACCACGGACATCCTCGTCTTCATCCTTATCGTGAACTTGTGACTTACATTTGTCATACTCCTCATCTGCTTCTCGAGCCAGTTTTCTGTTGTAGGCTTCCATTTTACGCTCATATTCTACCTTGTGCTTCTCTGCTGTTGCCTGAAAGGGTGCCTTCTCCTCATCACCCAATGATTTCCACTTGTCACCACCAGCTTTACCAACAACAGCAACAGATTTGTTGTTGGGGTGTGACTCCTTGTATTGCTTCCTAAAGTCGTCCATAAACACAAAGAAGGCACTTGGAGCCCTTTTTGGCTTGTTAGGATCCTTAGCTGCTTTCTTCTCCTTAGTCTGCTTTCTCACAACAAGTTTGCCGTCGAATTTCTTCGACTCAACTAACACTTTTTCTTTAACCGTTGACTTTTGAGTTTTTTGATGCTGTCGAATTTCTATGTATTCGTGGTTTGGAGAGACCCTATGGGTTTTCTTTGACCACTCAGAGTCCGACTGCATACCCCTGTCATCGGTGGAATCGTTGATAATAATATAATCAATTGAGTCGAAGTCAATATGCCTTTGGCATTCTGAATCCGAATGTTCAGCACGTGTATCAACAATATCCTGAAAAACATCATCAGTTGAAGGCATAAAAGCTCTTCGAGTTTCAACAAAAACATCCTTTCCTCTATCTTCTAAATCAGTCATTTGTAGCTCTAGATCACAAGCCTCATGAGTGTCGTTAACAGTAATTTCACCTTCTTCTAATTTCTCTTCTTCAACAACCTTCTGTTCATTATTATTCACATGAACACCAGTCCCAAAATCATCATTATGAGAATTCTCTTCTCCCCCATCTATATTTAAATTAACTCCTCCATGATCAACATTTAAATTCTCACCAACATGTCCAAAATCAACAACAATATCATTACTTTTCAAAATAACAACCTCATTATCATTTTGATCTAACTTAGAAACAATAATACTCTCCACCACATCAAAAGCTTTTAAAATCCCAACTTCAACATCAACATTTAAATCATTAGACTCGTTAGCATCATCATTTGAGTTATCATTGCCAACACAAATTGTATCCTCCATTAACTCAACCAAACCATTAAATCGATTACTACCAGCCAAATATTCAACAGCTAACCTTGGGGGCGTATTGCTGCCCCGATTTTCAGCAGGTACAAGCGTATTTAGTGGCGCATTCCCCGACGTCACGACATTCGATTCCTCAACTCTAAATACTAGAGTTGTCCTCAAATGTTTTTCTGTTCTTTTCTCAGACATTTCGTCAAACACTTGTTGCTCATTCTCCTTGGCAGATTTAGTGTTTTCTTCTATATCTTTCTCATTTCCTTTTGCACTATTGTCATATGCAATACCATCTTCAGGGGTCTTTTTTGCATTCAAATCACATGTTTTAGAACCATGTCCAAGATGCTTACAAGTTGTGCAATATATGGGTATTTTTTCATATATTATAGATAAGTGAACATCTTCATCACTCATCCTAACTACCACTGACTCTTGAAGTTATTCCATAACATTGATTTCAACACATATGCGAGCAATGCCCGGTTTAGTACAGTATGCTGTTGCTTCATCAACTCGAAGTGGTTTGCCAATCATTTTGGCGATCTCAACAAGCAATTCCTTAGAGAAGAAATATGCCGGGGGCATTGGAATCGAAATCCACACATGCACCACGGGAGATTCTTCTTCGATTTTAAAGGACTTAGACCATTTCAACACCCTCATCGGGAATCCTCCAATCCTCCATTCCCGGCGCAGCCATAGTAGCGAGTAGTCTTCCTCAACAGTGCAAGTGATAAGCACATGCTTTGGATCCAAATGCCCAATTGTGTATTTACCCCTCAATCCGATCGATCGAAATCCTAAAGCAAGCCCATTCAGTTTTGGACATCCGTGTGAAAACTTACACACCAACGCAAGCTTGAAAGGCTTCAAGAGCATACGCACTTCATCATCGGGTAGAAAAATTGAACGTTTTCCTTTATAGATCTCAACTTTCTTGGGCTGAATCATTCGATTCGGTGCGAGGAGTAACGGGTCATCAACGCACGATTTCCGAATCGATAACTCCGATGGCGCACGAGCTACGGCGGCGAACGACCTTTGCGGGGAGTTCGAAATTTCTGGTGGTTTTGGCGGCGGAGTAGAATCCGCCGCCATGGGAAGTAGCGCCCCCATACAAAGCACGGATCTGTCGAGATTGCATTATCATCGGAGAAAGTAATTAATAGGCGACTCTGACTTGGATCTAGATATTAGTGGTTTTTTAACTGTTACCCTATAATTATCCCTAATCATGGTCTGAAGTCTGAATTCTTTGATACCGAAGTATAGCCATTAATGCCTTCCTTACTCTTATTGGCAAGCACATTCGACTATTCTCTCCACTTTCTCTCTCCAAAGAGAATAGTGTTCTCCTCCCTCTTTGTAGGGTTTTCTCAGCCGCCGCCTAAAAACGGTGGTCTTGTTTCTTCCGATTCGTTCGGATTTGTTACCTGATCTGGCTTTTCTTCTCTTCTTTCTCCCTTTTGATCGAGTCCCTTTTCTCTCAGCTTCTCAAAGTTTGAGATGGGTATCTTTCACTCTCCTCCTACCCAGAAACCAACTCCGCCCACAACTCCACCAATACCAGAAAAAGCTGAATCAGCCGCGGAGTGGCCGTTCCTCGTCGGTCGCAATGGTCACTTACTCTCAAAAACTCACCCACCATCAAAGTTACCATGGATTGGTACCTATGGTTACCCACCTCCACGCACCGGTTCTATCGGAGGGTCGCTTACTTCTGCCCTTCGTGTTGTTGACGGATAGTTCCAGTGCAAGTGGTCAAAAGTTTGGTCAACTTTTGACTCTTATTTTGGGCTCACAGTGTCAAGCTTTCTTCAAAGCTTGGTGTTCATTGTGTTGTTTTTATGCTTGTTCTCTTGTTATTGTTGTTTTAAGTTTATTGTATGTTGTTTTGCTTCTTGAGTTTTATCATGTTTCGTTGTTGGTTGTGCCTGTCTTTTTCTCTTCAGAGGTCTTAATCGAAATTGAGACTATCTATTCATGTCTACGGAGCCACTTCTTCGTTTTAAGCCGGCGTTGTCAGCGAAAGCTACTAGAGTCGGTGCATCTCCAGAGGCTAATGGACTTTATTCCCTATGCGTCAGGGAGTAGCCCAAAAATTTGCTTGCTTCTTCGGCATTGCAGATTGTCCTGTGTCTCGTGTTCTCGGATTTCCAATTGTTCCTTGTCCTTTGTTGAAGTGGGCCGAAGATGTTGTATCTTTAGTTTAGATTTTTTGTTTTATCCTTTGTTTGGGTATTTTGCTGTAATCGATCCACTGTTATTTTGAATGCATAATTTCTAATTCATAAAAAAAAAAAAAAGTATAGCCATTAATGCTCACACGGGAAAAATGTTGCAAATCCAAGAGACAAGTTATAGTTCACTAGTGGAACCCACTTGCAAAAGTGCAATAAAATTGAATAAAAAATTGAACCCTCAAGGAAGGTAGTTTTGTACTTGGGTGATTTGTACAAATGCTAAGGCCACTGTTGAGTGCATTCATATAAACAGTTTTCAAGTGTATGTGACATTAGCTTCTACATGATTGTCGAAATAAAACAAACCAAAAGAAAAGGTTGGGATTACGTTTCTCTGAGTAAAATACAAGAAAATAGCTAGCACCCTAATTATATCAAATACTTAATTAGTGTTTTAAGTAGTTTATAAAAAGAAAATGCAAATTCACATGATATTTAGTAGAAAATAATATTAATTAAATTTCTTAACTGTTATATCGAATGATTTAAAGGACAAGAGAGAAACTTTAAGTGACTGTAATTTATACTCTGAATTTTGACACCTGTGAAACATGCGTAGAATACATGTAGCACATTCTAGAATCTCTATAAGTTCGATTTCTGAAATACGGATTAGAATCTTGATTAAAACACGTGTTTTAATTTAAACTTGCTATGCATTTAAACTCTTTTCAGACTTTTTAGTTTCTTGCGAATTTTATGATGTAATAAAATTAGTTTTACAGTTATGGAGTCGGGAATATCGTAAAATCAAGCTCATTTCTCGTAAAATTGTAATACGATTTGTCGTGATATAAATAGTTTTTATATTGTAACTGTAAATATCGACTCTGGAAGATCCCAAAGTCGTAATTGTAGAATTAAATAGACAATTTTTTTATACTTTATTGCTTTTTGTATTTTATGACTTTTGTGCAACACGTACTACAATAATGAGAAATAACATACTTAGATTCGTTTATAAATTATAATCATTAAGATTTCTCGTTCAGCTCAAAGCAATCGGTGGAGTTCGTGGACCAATAGAGAAAAAGTGAAGAGCTAAGTTCAAGTATCATGAGTCTATGACATAGTGCAACACCCCTAAATAAACTAAAATTATGATGACGAAATATGAAAATGAATTTATGTGCAAATTAAGTAATAAAACTGTGATATATAATAAGGGTGAAAGACGATTGAGGCAGGGCGGACGCCAGCGCGAGAGTGTGGTTGCGTCAGATTCAACAATTCAATACGCTCTGAGCAAAGCCATTAATTGCATATTTGCTATAATACAATATTTGTAATGTCACAATAAAAACTTCTCAACAGTCCCACTCCTGAAATTAAATGACCTTAAACCCACAAAGGATATACACATCTCTAGGTGGGGGCATATACATCTTCTTTTTCTAATATGAATGGGGACATGCACATGACACATCCTTGCATGTGCAATTTTTATTGAACCTATTAATGTATTTAGAAAAATGTAGCTTTTTCTCGCCCAATTTATTAAAATTCTGTGACTTGCAGCTGATCAATATTTTTCCGTCCACCTGAAATAGCATTACTAAAAAATAAGGCTAAAATGTCAAAAATGCCCATTATCTTTTGTCAACTTTAGTTTTTTCTCTTTATCTTTTTAAGCCGTCGTTTATGCCCTGTAACTTTGCCAAAAATGTCTGATACACTATTTGACGTCTAGTGGCAGCCATGTCATCAAAATTTGGCATATGTGGCCAAAATGTGGCTGCCATGTCATAAAATGTATAATTATTAATTATCTTTATTATATAAATTATAAACTCATTCTATAATTCTATTTTAAAATATAAAATTTTTAATTACTAACATTTTTTTAAAAAAACAGAAAAATAAAAAAGTTAAATCTTTATAATAACTTTATTATTTAAAATTTTAAAACTTAATCTATAATATATTCTTTTAATGTAATAAACTTTATTCATTTAAATTATAAAAACTTTATATATAAATTTAATTTCAATTACTTATTTTTTTAAGAATTAAAAAACTTTTAAAAAAATGAAAAATGAAAAAAATGGGTCGTCACTTCCACAACTCCCCCCCCCCCCCTCCCCTCCTCCGCCCCCTAAACCCGTACCGTTGTCAAACTGCACCGCGACAGAGGAGCTGTTGGAGTACGAGAGCAGAGTACTGAAGTTGGTTACACTTGTAGTGAGATTTAGGGTTTCGAATTGGGATTTTACGTACGTCGTGGTGGAGAGTGCCGCCTCCGTGCATGCGAGGTGGGAGTGGAGCGTGAGTTGCCGGAGGTGGGTGACGATGGTGGCGTTGCTGGCGGACGCGAGGAATGCGGTGCGGCAGTAGAGGTCGTCGTTCCGCCGTTGATTTTGGGGGAGGACGACGGAGATTGGACGGCGACGGAGGGGGGTTTTAATTTTTTTTTAATTAATTTTTTGTTTTTTTTAAAATTTTATTAGTTATTAAAAGTTAATATGTTTAAATCAAAATTATAATATTTTGTTTTTCAATATATGTTTTTTTTTATTTTTATAATATAGTTAATTATATAAAAATATAAATATGAAAAAAAAGATGACATGGTAGCCACGTATGACGCGAATGGATGATTTGGTGGACAAATGGCAATGAACAGTAAATCAGGCATTTTTGGCAAAGTTATAGGGCATAAACGACGGCTTAAAAAGATAATGGGCAAAAACTAAAGTTGACAAAAGATAACCGTCATTTTTGACATTTCTGCCTATAAAATATTATGTCAAATTTAATATATTTCATCAGTTTTTTGACAAAATATCATATTGAATATGTCTTTAGTGTTGTCTAAAAGAGTGCAACCACAACAAATCTCTAGCTTGTGTTGTCTTTGGTGTTCACTAAAGGTTCTTATTCTAGAGTACGAGGATGATATATACAGGTGTGAACTCCAGGGTCGTGAATATTCATATGCGTGCGGGGTAGATATGATCAAGCAGGTGATATGACTTAGCATTATTATGATGAATATGTACAATTTTGTTTGATATGCGAACATAGATTGCAACTTAATTAATGGTGTTAAAAGGTCGTTGATATCATTTACAATTGCTTTGATTTCTAAACTTAGAATTATAGAGGTGGTTGTGACACCTCGTAGGAGAGATTATAAAATGGAAAATGTATAGTTACCAACAATGATTGAAGTGCTACATTTCGTAAGGTCATGCCCACAAAGCTTATCTATCGAGTGCATACTTTAAATTAGCCGTCTCCCTCGAATCCATATTATTATTCTCGAGTACGAGGATGATATATATATATAGGTGTGAACTCCAAAGTCGTGAATACTCATATGAGTGCAGGGTAGATATGATCAAGCAGGTGATATGACTTAACAGTATTATGACGAATATGTACAAATTTGTTTGATATGCGAACATAGATTGCAACTTAATTAATGGCGTTAAAAGGTCGTTGATATCCTTTACAATTGCTTTGATTTCTAAACTTAGAATTATAAAGGTGGTTGTGACACCCCTCCGGAGAGGTTATAAAATGGAAAATCTTCAGTTATCAACAATGATTGAAGTGCTACGTTTCGTAAGGTCGTGCCCACAAAGCATATTTACCGAGTGCATGCTTTAAATTAGTCATCTCCCTCGAATTCATATTATTATTCATATAAAAATCATATTATTATTCAACATGCTTCTAAGTGTGCTCGATAATATTTTTGTTAGCACCCAACACATAGCATCTTCTCAATCAATAATTGGTCATCAATCATTCCATTCGATATCAATATTTGAGCTCTGGAACCATATTAAAATAGACTTCCATCTAATATTTAAATGCACAAGAGAAATGCATATACAATTTCGGAATAATTACTTACATGTAAACTCTTAAACATTGTTTATTTATTTACTTTTTATAAAAAGTAATCCCTCTTACCTTTTAAACAATTGCAAAATCATTTGCTGATATATTTTCGGTGTTTAGAAATTATCATCCATGCTTTGTGAGAGATTAGTCAAAGAAAATATCATGCACCTAAAATTAATCGCTACAACTTAACCGAACATCATGGTGTGATATATTAATCGATCGACTCAATTGTCTAAAGGCATGGAATATTGTGAAATATATAATTCAAGTGACGATTATCGAGGCAGACACCTGGTTACCAACATAGGGTGCTGGTATTCTTTTTCTTTCTTTTTTTAAATGGAGATCTAAATTACAAGAAACAAGCAATTGCTAACATTCGCATAAAGGTATAGTAGCATTTTGAACAATGGGAATCTTAAATAATCAAATAGCGTTTATCATAAACGTTAAGTTGAAAAATCCAAATTGTACTAATACAGAAACTAACAAAAAGTTAAGAGGCAAAAGGGAACTTTGCCGTCCTCATCCTTTTTTCTTAAAAGGGGTACTAGGCACTATTGACACCACTCAAATTTAGAGACATTTTTAGTGCCGCATGTTATATTTCACTTTTTGATCACACCAAGTAGTCAACTCTTTAGGCATCATATAATCTTTGAATAGTTAACCCACCTCAACTCACTGAGCAATCATTATCAACCAAAAGTCCACTAACAAAAATGTAAACTTAATAGATAACACATAAGCACCATCCTACCTATGCCAAATACCCAAAATCTCTGACTTTATGGTATTGTTCCGATCAGCTAAATCAATCCGTGTTACGATATCGCAATACCTTAAATATTTTTGAGGAAAATAGTAGAAACTATTGTAGCGATGTTTCGGTATCTCTCAAGATCCTCGTATACACCATTCTACGATTGTAGTAGACGGATGATGTGAAAACACTATAATGTTTCGTTTCGGTATCTCTCAAAATATCCTCGTCGGCACCATTCTACTATTGTAGTAGATGGATGATGTAAAAACACTATTACATTTCGTTTCGATATCTCTCAAAATATACTCGTCAACACGATTCTACTACTATTGTAGCAATGGATAATGTGAGAAAACGCACTTACTTTTCGTTTTACGATGAACTTACAAGATTCCTACAAACTAAGGGGGTATGAATGCAATTCAACCACAGCCGTAATATAATACAACAAACAAAAAAGTCCTAAAATGGAACAAAACAATAGAACGGTTCTATTTCTGACTTTTTCTTCTTTTTTTACTGAGAAATGTATTATACATACAACAAGGAGGGGTGAAAAGTGAAAACCGAAAAATAATAATAACGAGTGGGTTGGGGGGGAGGGGGCAAAACCGTAATAACAGAGTTTGAGTCAGAGTCAACGGTCACGGAATTCAATTCAGTAGTTGGGATTGTAATTATACCTCCCCGTATCCGCGAGCTTCCTTGACCGATTCTTACAAAACGACGTCGTTGTGGACAATCGAGGCTTCGCCGGAACCCTAGATTCCGCTTCCGGCGGCATATTCCAGTTCCGATTAGGACTCGGCCGCACCAACGGACTCAAACAGAACGCCAGATTCGCCATGTTTATGTTGTGCCCCGCCGTACCTCCCCGCCGCATCGCCGGAGTCCTCCACGGCGTTTGCTTCTCCGACGCGTGTCCGGTGTTACAATGCCCGTCCTCCACCTCCACCTCCTCGTCATCGGAAAATCTCGCCGGCGACATTCCGCGGTCGCGATTCTCCAAATTCCTCCGATTCGCCGCCGCCTCGTCGAGCGAAAACGTGCGAATCTCCTTCTTTCTCCGACGGCCGGGGAACACACTCGACATCCAATTCCGGTGAGCATCCGCCGATTTACCCGACCGCGGGCTCGGATCCGAATCCAGATCCGATTTCGATCTGAACAGATTCCGAAACAACGACGAGATTTTGCTCTTACTGTTCTTCCTCTTTTGTTCTTCAACCGGTATCCTGCCGGTAGGTAAGACTAGCGGCGTGCTGTGGAACAGCTGGTGGTTGCCGTTGCCGCCGTGGATCTGCCACGTGGCGGCGGCGTTTGTGTCCGATTTTCTCCGCGAGATGTAAGGAGAGACGGAGCGGGGAAACGAGAGAGGCGGCGGTTGTTGTTGATGGGAATCGGATTTGGCGCGATTTTGCTGCTCCTGTGCGGCGATGACGGCGAAGAGGCGGAGGCGGAGACAGGAGGCGCAAACGCCGACGGTGCCGCTGACGTCGGCAGGGTGTTTTTTGCACCTCATTTACAAACGACTTTGACTACCAAAATCAAAAATAACAAACGGCGCAATATACTTATTCTGTTATATATAACGGAATCTGTAACAAAATGAGAATGTGGTGGTTTTTTTTTGTCGTCTTGTGGATTCTTCTTCTTCTTCTTCTTCTACTGATACAACAGAGTTCTTTTTTTGGTTTTAGAGAGAGAAATAATAAGAAACAGACAGGGAAGAGAATGAGAGAGGAAATGGTTGAGGGCCTTTTTAAGAAAGAGAAAGACTGGTTCGTACCCCTGTACCGGTGAAGTGTATTTTTCCTTCTTTAAGGTATAGTTTATTTATTTATCATATATATTTTTATTAAATAGCACAAGGCTACATAACTCTGATCTCATCCTGGGAATTATATAATAAAAAGGAAGATATGGTTTTTACTTTCTTTCTAACAAAGACTTTCGGCATTTATATTTTGGAATAAATTAGCTTAGGGCGGGGCGACACATGAAAGTTACAACGGGAAAATCAGCTAAAGAGAATCTGTTTTTTTTTTTTTTTTTTTTTAAAAGTTACTCAATGCATTAAAATGAATGAAAATAAAAGTCATTACAATTCATACAATCAAAACAAAAATCAGTCCTAACATTGGGTGGGAAAGCGAGTAAATCAGGGGAAGGGTAGAGAGGGAGAAGAAACCATTCCATCAATTCTCTTTCGCCCATTTTGCTAAGTTATGAGCGTCTTTATTTTCAAGTCGGGGAATTTTTTGGATTCTCCATTGAGGGAATTTGCTCCAGATATTTCTAATTTCTTTCACATATTCTGCACATGTCCAAAGAGACAGAGAGTTCGCTTTAGAAATTTGGAGAGCCGCATTCATGGAATCTGTCTTAAAAAGACACATGTTGATGGCTTTGTCTTTCAAAAATGAAGATGTTGCGAGAATGGCAGAAATTTCAGCCGCATTAGAATCAAAACATGGGGATGTTTCAGCAAATGAAGCCACAATTCCTCCACAATGGTTTTTAATGATGAAAGAAATGGTGGCAAATCCTTCCTTGAACGCTGCGTTTGTGGATACTTTTAGCCGTTTGCAAGGAGGTGGTTTCCATGTATAGGATATCGGGGTTGCAGTGTTAAGAACACGGCGGTGGATCCGTGAACGCATCCATTCCCTGTATTTTGATCAGTTTTTCTAGCAATGGAATGCTCATTGGCCTGCTTACACTGATGAAACATTTTGTTCCTGGCAGTCCAAACAAGAGAGCCAGTGTAAAGATAGAAATTCATAAATTCAAAGTGAGTATGTGAATATGTAACACCAGCCCTCAGGTCAAATAATTTTTCCAACCAAACAAAGAGAAACTCAAATTTGAAAAAGCATTCAGTCTAAATTTCCATTTAGATGCGAAAACGACTTTTTGAGCAAACACGCAATCAAAAAAAACATGGTGTAATGTTTCATCATTAGAGTCGCATAGAAGACATGAGGAATCCTGAATAGAGAAGAAATCTTTGAGCTTCATCCGGGTAGGGAGACAATTGTCGGCCAGTTTCCAAGCAAAGAACTTTAGTCTATCATGCGTTTGGGAATTCCAAATCATTTTGTGGAGGAACTTTGTAGAAGGGGGTAAGGTGTTAAAGCGATACAATTGATCTACCATATAGGCACTCTTAGAGGTGAATCTCCCATGGTGATCGAGAATCCAAATCACGTGTCGAGGGTCTTCCAAGGAAGAGATTTTAATTTTAAGGATCCCAAAGGAAGGTCGAATAAGCTATTGAGTAGATCACTCCAAGCTTCAGTGGGGGTAAACATGTTCTTAACATACGAAACCGAGAGTTGTTTGGGATTGTCCGAGTGTGGCTTAAATCCAGGTACAGTTGGGATCCAAGGATCTCTCCAGATTCGGAGGGAGGAGATAATGTTAACCTTGTAACAAGCTCCTTTTGCAATAAGCTCTCGACATAAAATAACATTTCTCCAGGTCCATGAATTCGTTGGCTTCGATTGGACTTCAAAGAAATCTAATTCCCTCAAGTATTTAAGCCTTAAAATCATGCACCAGACTTTGTTAGCGTTGGTCAAAATATTCCAGGTGTTCTTTGCAAAAATAGCTTTGTTAAAATCATGTAATCTCTTGAAACCAAGCCCTCCATTAAGCTTAGGTTGGCAAATGCCATCCCAACTTTTCAGCGCAATGAATCTAGAATTAGCTCCGAAAGTCCACCAAACCCGACGGATAATCTTATCCTTGATGGAACAAACTTTGATAGGAAGATAAAGTTGGATATGAGGTACATCAGAACATATTTATCACCACCGTTTTACGAGCCTAAGATAAATTACTAGCTTTCCATCCAGAGAGTGCATTGTCGAATTTTGTAAGGGTATTGCTGAAATTTGCAACTTTCTTATCACCTTTGCAGAATAAGATTCCTAAATGCCATTGATTATGATTACAACTTCTCATTCCAAAGCAAGCACGTATCAAATTCTTCAATAATGGCATGGTGTTTTTACTGAAGTAAACCACATATTTTTCCCTAGTAATGCGCTGCCCCGACCAGTCACATAACTGTTCCAAACAATGTGAAATATTGGTGGCATTCTCCAAATCTGCGTGGCAGAAAATAATTACGTCGTCTGCATAAGGTAAGTGAGAATCTGGGACATAATTTATGCTGATCTTATCACCCTGAATCTGGTTATTACTTTCGACTTTGTGATTTAGACGTGAAAGAAGCTTTGCCACAACGATAAAGAGTGCCGGGGATAGCGGATCCTCTTGTATTACCCCACGTGAAGGGTTGAAGAAGCCAAAAGGAGACCCGTTGATAATAGTGAAGAAAGATGATGATGTTATACAATTAAGGATAAGCCGGATAAATCTAACATCAAAACCAAAACACTTCAGAATTTTTTCAATCACATACCACTTTATTCTATTAAATGCTTTAACAAGATCGACTTTAATAGCCGTAAGACCAATTTTTCCTTTCTTGTGGTTGATATAGTGCATCACTTCTTGAGTGAGTAAGGTATTATCAGTGATGTTTCTTCCCAACACACAAGCAGTTTGTGAAGGGGATATAAGTTTAGGTAGAATAGTCTTCATTCTATTCGCTAGAATTTTAGTAATGATTTTATAGAACGTAGAACAAAGACTAATTAGCCTAAATTGGTCAACCGAGCATGCATTGGATACTTTTGGGATTAAAGCAATCAAAGAATGATTAAAAGCTTTGAAGAATTTCCATGTTCTGAAAAAGTGTTGGACAACAGCCACAATGTCACTATCAATGATATCCCAGTAGGTTTTAAAAAAAATAGAGAAAAATCCGTCCAGACCGAGGCTCTTAAAAGACTCAAAACCAAAAATCACTTTTTAAATGTCATCATCAGTAGGAATAGCAAGAAGATCATTGTTGTCTTCAACAGAAATAACAGCAGGGAATAAACCATTAAAGTCATCAGGAAAAACAGGATTACAAGTAGTAAAAAGAATCCTAAAGCGAGCATCAAAAGCTTCCCCAATAAGTTTCCATTCCGTAACATCTCTACCAAGTTGACAATCAAATATAGAGTATATACGATTAACACGTCTTCGAAAAATAGAACAAAGATGAAAATACCTCGTGTTTGCGTCACTAAATTTCAACCATTCCTGCTTCTCCCTTTGCCTCCATTTCGTTTCCTCCTTCGAAAGAAGTGAATCAAGCTGGAGTTGTAAGTCCCGCTCCATGGCTAAGGAAGAGACAATGGGATAGAAGATTGAATATTCGAATGTTGGAATAGTGAGGGCATTGGGTTTCGCATGATTAGAATTCCAAGATTTTAGAGCATTCCTAACGACTTTGGTTTTGGAGTGGAGAGTGAAAGGATAGTTATCAAAGTATCATGAAGTATTTAAGTCGTAATTTAATGAATTTTGATTAAACTGATTTGCTGAAATATAAAATAATATTTTACAATTTTTCTAAACATGTGGAAAAAATGTACATGCTACTCAAGAAAAAGGAATAGACATGGTGTCATCATTTTAATGGAACAGAGGTAACATGAGAGAGAAAATAAGGTAAAAATGAAATAATTTGTAATAAACCAAACATGACGCTAATTGATGAAAAGATGCATAGATGCGACGAAATGAAATTGGCAACGTAAAGCAAATAAATATAGAGCATGTGGACGCCTTAATAAAATGCAGATAGAGCCATACCATAAGGCATGAATATCATAAGCCTAACTATTAAAAATAAAAACATTTTATACTGCCTATAAAATGAAATAAAGTTAATCTATAATCCAAGAAACTAAAATCACAAATTATTTTATTACACCATTAATTGCTAGCTCTTAAGTCTTAAATCGATAAAATAAGATCTTAATTAATGTTACTGTCAATCAAATCTAGAGTATAATCTTCCAGGCTTAACGCTGAAATAACTTCTTGTTCAAAAAGGAAACGCTGAAGTAATTCTGAGTTTGAGTTTATTGAAAAAGATTAATTCATTCAAGGATATATTGATTCCATATTGATGATAATGGACTTATTTATTAACTTCGTTATCTTATTGATGTTTCCAATGATATTAGCCAATGGTCACATCATGCTGAATTTGCTTAAACCAACCGTAATTAAATGAAGTTTTTACTCAACCTATATTAGTTATTGATAAACTTATTCTGATTAAGGAACATCGGGGTTATGTAGCCTTCTTCCTTGCCTGATAAAAAAAAAAAAAAAAAGAAGAAAAGAAAAAAAAAATCGCAAGTGTTAATGTGTAGTTTGGATTCAGAAAAAAAAAAAAGAATTCGTCCTGTTAAAAGAGGTCAATTATTTGGTGTTTGCAAACTCTTAAAAAAAAACTCAAATCAACTTTTACTCTTAATAAATCACTTTTATGGTGTTTGGTTTACAAACTAAAATGAAAAATGTATTTTTTTTAAGCTAATAACCTCCACAATCTGGAAGTTGGTGGTTATTTCCAGTGTAATTTTTTACAATTTTTTTAACTTATAGATTTTTTTGCAAACACCACCAACTTATGACTTGTAGGAAATTATATAGCTTTAGCTTAAATTATGTGATTGTGATTTTAGAGAAAAGTTTGCAAACACCACCTTAAAGTTCAACCGATCAGCTATGATAAATTACTTCAACAATCTGAGAATTACTTATAGACAACCGCTTAGGACACGTTTTAGAATCTCTTACAACACGGAATTAGTACGAATTACTAAAATTATATAGTCTTTTAGTCTTTTTTTTGTGGGAGTATTTTAGTCTTATTTGATGAATTCAACAAAATAAGCTAAAATAATGGATAAAGCCATCTTCCAAACATGGTGAACCAAAATGTATAACGGTAGATTGAATTTGACATATTGAGCATGACATTATAATTCTTCCTAGGGAAATTCCAGTTATCTATCCAAATTTTGGCCCGTTTAACACTTACCTATTCAAACTTACACTCTTGACATTGTACGGTCCAAACTTTTACTTTCTTGACACTTGACGGTCTGAACTTTGTCTCGACCAAAATACGTCACTATTTGATTAAATGACGTCACTCCAGATGGGTAAAATCGGTACATCACTTATTTTCAACGGCTAACTCATTCAAACTCACTCAGGCCCAATTTAAACCTAAAATTAGCCCCAAAACTGCATTATTCCATAAATCCTAAAAAACCCAATTCCAAAAATTAACAAAAAATCAACAAATTAACGCCACAACCCTAATCGACCGATGTCAGAGACTACTGTAATGGAGGAATTTTCTTGCAAGTGTGGGTGTCCAGCGGTTACAAAGCTCTCATTAATCGATAAAAATATTGGTCGTCAATTCACTCAATGTTACAAGAGAAACAAAGGATATGGGTTGTGGTTCTGGGTCGATGAACCATTTTGTGAGGGGGCAAGAGAGGTGCTACCAATTCTGAGGAGGAAAATGGAAAAGGCAGAAGCCAAATTGAAAAAAATTCAAAGGGGAAACTTGAACCTAAGTTGCAGCAGAATAACATTGAGTTGGAGTTGCAGAATAGTAAACTAAAGATGATGATGAAGAAGCTTGAAATG
The DNA here is from genome assembly GCA_948329865.1 of Linaria vulgaris. Lineage (NCBI taxonomy): Eukaryota > Viridiplantae > Streptophyta > Magnoliopsida > Lamiales > Plantaginaceae > Linaria > Linaria vulgaris. The sequence goes on along the minus strand of OX415250.1, from coordinate 114,306,120 downwards.
CATGCTTCCAATTTAGAAGCCAAAAATAAGAAATTGTGGATTTCACTCTGTTTTTTCCGGGAAAAAATCACTTTTGGTCCCTTATTGTGGCATAGTTACTATTTTAGTCCCATAATGTGGCATTGTCCACATTTAGTCCTTTATTGTGACTTTTTGTATAATTTTGATCCAACGGTCAGTTTTTTGCCCCCTAAGTTATTTTTATTAGCAAAAAACACCCCAATGTGTTATTTCTAATTAATAAAAAGCCCTCATGTGTTTTATATTCTCCTAAAATTATATTTTCACGTAAAAAAATCTAAAATAAAAAATTCCTAAGTTACAATTGAAAATTAAACTTTTTAATAAATTTTAATTATTATAAATATTTATATTTAAAATTTCAAAAAAGAAAAAAAACTCAATTATAATAAAATAATAAAACAAAATGAAAACAAAAACCTTCTCCCTCCCCACCCACCACCCGCCACCACCGCCGCCACCACAAACACAATTTTTCTTCTTTTTTTTTTCTTCTTATTTTTACGTCAAACTTATGATTTTCACTAAGATTAAAATTATTATTTTATGTCAAAAATTCAAATTTATGCACCCTTATATTAAGTAGCTCAATTTTCCAATTATTAATTTATTTGGGTGGATCGGAAGGCAGGAGGGAGAAGGTTTTGTTAAATTCTGAATATATTTTATTATAGTTAGGTCTTCTTCGTTTTGAAATTTTAAAATAAAAAAATAATTTTCTTTTTGAAGTGAAGAAATCTTAAATTGGACCCAAAAAAGAACCAAACAAGAAGAAAAATATGCATGGTGGGGCTGGGTGGGGAGGGAGAAATTTTTTTTTTTTAAAAAAGAAATATTTTGAATTATTTTATTATAAATATATCTTTTTTTAACTTTAGACATGAAATAAAAAAATTTATATTTTGAGTGAAAAATCATAATTTTGACCAAAAAATAAAAAAATGAAGAAAAAATATTGGGTGGTTGCGGTTGTGGTGGGGACTAGGTGGGGAGGGACAAGGGTTTTATTTTCCTATTTTTTATGTATAATTATTTTATTATGATTGGGTATTTTTTCTTTTAGAAAATTTAAATTTATAATAATTAAAATTTATTAAAAAACTATAAGTATTGATTTTTTTATTTTAGGGTTTTATCGGGTGAAAATATAATTTTAGGAGAATATATAACACATATGTGTTTTTTACTAATTAAAAAAAATATATGGGGGTGTTTTTTGCTAATAAAAATAACTTTGTGGGCAAAAAACTTACTGTAGGACCAAAATAGTACAAAAAGCCACAATAAGGGACTAAATGTGAACAATGCCACATTATGGGACCAAAATCGTAACTCGGCCACAATAAGGGACCAAAAATGATTTTTTCCCCGTTTTTTCCTTATTTATGTGTTGTACTGTAATTTTATTAGCTAGGCTTTTGCTTATTGAAATATATGGTTGTGAAGGTAGTATGTTTAGCGCTAATGAGGTTTGACATGGTTGGAGAACAAAGTGTGTTAGTTTGGAAGGTTGGGTGTTGAATGAAAGAGACGGTTTAGGTGTTTGATTTCTGTTTTGTAAGTTGATGCATGTAGTTTCTACCTTAAACATTGATATTATCACATGATATACTTTAACAATTCAATAATAAATCCAACTTCTAAAAATAGAGCATAGCATGTCATCATATCAAACACATAAATACAACCACAAATAAAGAGATAATAATGCATGCATAGTCAACGGATGCACATAATAACAAGTTGAAGCAGACATGGATTAATAACAAGAAAAAAAGAAACAAAATACATCCATTCATTAATTAAAAAAAAATTAAAATATTGTTCAAAATATTAAAAAACAACAAAAAATCCTCTGATACTGGGGGGAGGAGGGGGGGGGGGGGGGGTCAACAAGGCAAATAAATCCCACCAATTTAGGCGTTGCAGTATTCTACATCGAATATTGACAACACCGTCATGGGTGGGATAGGAAGGTATCTGATGCGAAGACAATAGTCCAACATGCGATAGTTTTTGAATTTCCTCGCCATATGGGAAGGCTGCAATTTGTATAATACAGTTTTAAAAAACATGACATACTTACACTATCATGAGAATAAACAAAGTGGGTATTAGACTTACATTCTTCACAAGGCGCGCATAGTTGTCATTTGTCCTCACCTTCCCTTGCCTTCTGTTGAAGGTAACCTCCAGAAGTTGCGTAAAATCGGTAAAAGAGTTGCAGCCTCATCTGCATAATCCTTAGCCAGTCGAGGATATCCACCGCGGTAACTTCTTCCCCCTTGCGCACAGAGTATTTTTCCACCAATTGAGTGTAAATCGACTGCATCGAACCCTCTGTGTACCAGGTGTCAGTTTGGACAAGATTATGAAGCTCTTCTAAGAGAAAGGCCTCGTCTTCGTGATTAAACCTTCTAAAATTATAGAAGATGGAAGTCAAGTACTCGTTGAATTCATCGTATACATTGTTGATAGTGGATTGAATGCAGGCTGGCATCTGAGAGTATTTGCTTGTGAATGTTTTTTTTTGCTAGAGAAGTTAAGTTAAGGGTTTGGTTGAGACAATTATGGTTGACATTTGGTATATATATAGTGGAATATGAAGAGTTGTAGGAATAAATGTCTTGCACCGGTCCTTTGATTAATCCAACGGTGATCTTGGCCTTGGTGTTTAATCGAGTTTAAGTGACATCGATATTGAGTCAAATTGGTAGTTGAGGATCCACATTAATATGGAATAGGAAAAAAAGATTTTTTTTATGTAATTTGACATATTAATAAAGCCCTCTTAAACAAAACAGGAAAAAACATAGTTACTTTAAGTTATCTGCCACATTGATAAAGTCGTCTTATCAAATAAAAGGAAAACAAATAGCTATTGTAAAAGTTCAGAATCACGGATGTCAAAATTCCGTAAAGTGTCCAAATGTTCAAAGTTTGGACCGTAAAGTGTTAAAATGTTCAAAGTTTAGGTCGTCGCGTGTAATAATATAGATAGTATAGATAGTCGTGTGTCAAAAATGTAAAACGTTTTTTGTGAGTTGTTTCATAAAACTTGGCATTATCGAGCACATCATTATTACCACAAACATGACATACCAATATCCAGTCATATGGACAACAAACACTTACAAAACAGTGGCAACCACTAATGTTTATCATACAAAACTAGATAAACCAGTAGTTCTTCTCAATTAGTTAGTACCATATTCTGCAGTACTAACAGTCATAATCCCAACCACCCTTTTCGAGACTTTAAATATTTTTTGTTTCTTTGGAGCAGGAGGTTTGAACCTATTTCTACATGAAATAGTAAGAGTTAAATTGTGGCTTGATGTAGGCATATCTGAAAATACTAGCTGCTTCTTTGTCTTGCCTGTAGATTTCTCAGTACATAAACTACAAAAACTTTCAGGTGTTTGGCTGCTAGTAAGTGACCTAGTATATACACCTCCAACAGATAATGGATAGGAGCTACTAGTGTAGGATTACTCATTGTTGATTGTCTTGCCATAGGAGCCACTGGCAATTGAGAAGCTACACTAGCAGAAGCTAACTTCTTAGAAGCTACATTCTCTGCATGACTACCCACTGGCTTTGGAGGCAAATTAGTAGCTATGTTCTTCTTTTTTGAGGAGCCTCTTTAGTTTGTTCCTACCATTTTAGAGGCGCATAAGCTATAAAGGGTTCACACAATGATTCTTAACATAATCAATGCATGTCTTCTTCTCCAAATGCACAACATAAGTATCACTGAAAGGTGTCTCAACCTCAAACTCAAAGTTCTCATTCCAGTGTGCCCTATAACATGCAGATCTTCCTCTTATCTTATCCAAAATATTCCATACCTTAGGAATAATTTCCTTGTTGCTCTTGTTCATGGCAATCTTCCTGACACCCATCCTTTTCATCAAGGTTCTTCTAATAGATTCCATCATGTCGATGACTGGTATACCCCTAGCTTTCATAATTGAGGCATTAAAGCTCTTAGACATGTTATTCAACAAAATATCACTTTTGCAATGGGTTCTAAAAAATGCCCTTGACCATGATTATGGGGTTTGCTTGCTAACCAGTTATATGCTTTGACATCCCTCTATTTCAGCCTATCCATGATCTTGTTGAAGTCACAAACTCTACCAGCTCTAGTACCATCCCATAATATATTCCTCATTGCAAGTCCTGGATGCTCCTTCTTCAAATTTGCCCACAAGTGCAAAACACAAAACCTATGCTCACAATCAGGCATCAGTTCATGTACAACATCCACCAAACCCTTCTGCTTATCACTCATAACAGTCCAATGATAACTATTAACGATATTCAGATCATCCACCAAAATCCTTAGAAACCAATGCCATGATTTATTCCTCTCCTTCTCTACTACTGCATATGCAATGGGATATGTGAAGTTATTGGCCTCCACACCCACAATTGTCAAAAAGTATACCTCCATTTTTGTTCTTAAGATGTGTCCCATCCAAGCATATGATGGGCCTGCACTAGTCAGAGAGCCTTTCTTCAAAGCATCCCAGCATATATACATTCTTTTGAACTTACACACTTCTCCCACCACTTTACACTTCAACTTCACAGTAGTCCCCAAATTAGTCTTCATGATCTCCTCTGCATAGCTCCATAGCAAGGCATATTGGTTTGCATCAGTTCCATGAACATCAGCAAATACCTTCTTCTTAGTTCTGTACATTTGTTGCATATGGAAGTCTATACCACAATCCATGTTACTGGTAGTCAGCATAGAGCTGGCATGCCAGTTAGGATCACTACCTATCTTTGCATGATATTTCTTGGTCACGAATCTGGTAGTTGCTTAAATCACTTTGTCCTTTCTGTGACATTCATGTGCTTCCTTCAGAGTCTTTATTGCATTGTATCCTCTTTGTTTACCCTTGATACATATAGCTCCCAGATACAGCCTTTCTGTGCACACTTTGCTTGGAGCTTGGTCTGGCAGTTGATTGGATACTTAACAGACCTCATTTGTGATATTGCAAAAGTGTTTACATCATCCCTCAATAGTTCATTGGTCTCAAACTACATCCCAAGCTCAAATGTAACATTATGAATGTCAAGTGCTGGATTGAAAATAGCATGACCTTGGTGTGTATGTCTTTTGGGTATTTCCTTTGGTGTTTTCCTTCCTCTTCAACTCTCACCTTTTTCTTTTACTTTTCCTTTGCTTGCTTTGTTTTCTGTTTCATCTTGTATATGAGCATTTCTGCTCGAGCTTCTAACCCCATCATGACCAGTTGGTTCCACAATAGGTGGAACAGATTCATTAGGTGCAGTAACTTCACCCTCCTCTAACCCCACTGCCTCATATACTCTCTTAAGATAGTCATCTTCAGCTGCATCATTGTCACTATCATTGAGAGTGTCTGAAAATTTCGAATCATCACCAACTGAGACTTCACCTGTAACGCCCCAAAAATTCGAAAGAAAATAAATTTATACTTTAGTCCCTAAGCTTTTGAAAATTCCATTTTTTGGCTCAAACGTTTAGAAAAAAATTTCTTTTCGTCCTTAGACTTAAAAGTTAGTCCTCTATTATTTTTATAGGTCTCTAATCCTCAAACATAAATTCAAATTTTAAATATTAACCACTATGATCGAATTCCCTAGGAAAATTACATAAGTAAATATGTATATAAAAAGATCTAATTATACCTAATTGAATTTTAATTAGAAATAATTGAGGGAGTTGATATGCAAATTAACTAATTGATGAGGTAAGCCATGACATCCTTAAGAGCATGATTGAATTCAATTTTTTGTGATTTATTATAAAAATTATGGTGGGTCAGGAAAATTAATGATTAAAGTAAAATTTTCGCCTACAAATAATCACCCATTCTTCAACAATTTCTACAGCCCAAACTAAATCGATTCAGCTAAAAATTTGTGAAATGCAACTTCTTTATTTTTTTTGTTTTGGTTCCGAAAATAATTGTTTTATAACTTTCTGTTTTCATCTTCAACCTAAAAAAGACCCCAAAACTCGTGCTGCCAGAATTTTCCAATTTTGCCCCTAAAATCGAAAAATAGAAAAAAATATCAAATCCTAATATTGTTGAAAACTGTTTTATACACATCTTCATACATGCGTTTAGAACAAAAGCTCTCAAAAATATTTGGAATAACAATTGATTAAAAGGGTTGATTTAAGGTAATCTCAAGCTTGCTACCATTTTTAGCCCTAAATAGCATATCTCTTTTCATTCTTCAAATTTACTTATGCATAATGATACCAATCTTAAATTGATAATGTGTAGCACTTAAGTAAGTCATGAAAACAGTTTAAAACTCATTTGTTATAATTCTTATTCAAGTATGGGTATTAATTATGATTTCATTTTTTAATTACATATTGTAGGAAACATATTCATGCTTAATTTCTCTAAATCCTCTCTAGGTGTTGAAATTGTGTTATGACCTAGGTTATAATCTTGTTGTATAACCTTGTTTCCAAGTTGATAATTAAGTTTCATCCTATATTAATCAGATGGATTTATATATTTGTGATTCCTTGTAAATGTAACAATGTGGTATTGTTAATATGTAGTAACCCTAGGAAAGTTCAATAAATTATTAGGTACAAGTTTCATGTTAAAATATAAAAGTTTATTTATGTTATAGCTAATAGGCAACCTTAAAATAAAATAGTTACTCCTAAATGGTTCATCCGATGTTATTAAGAAACTAATAACTTTACGGTGAAATCGCGAGCACCGAGTTAATATGTAATTATTTCTCATATTTCTATTTCTAGATTGGGTTGTAATCAAATATTAAAGATAAAAAGGACATGCGTGAAATTACAACAAGCTATAAAAATTAATTATTTGGTTTAGACTTATTAACATATTTAAATTTATTTGGGAGACGACGCAGAATTTTCCGAACACGAAGTTACTATCACATGTGAGGTTCCATTTATGATTTGTTCTAGCCCCGTTTGGCATCCGGCCCTGAGAAACTTGGAAAAAAAGCCCACTATTTCGTTACCAAACCTCGAACAACCTATATTACATCATAATCCTCTTTTGCATCTCATCTCATAACATGAATTCCTTACTCATCGTTAAATCATATTAAATTATTTTTTATTTATCATATCAATTCATCATCATGGTAATTATCCGATATTGTAATCTCATCTATTGGTTTTTGAATTGTGCAAAGAGCAACGAACTATGTTCGAGACATGTAGCTCAAGGAGCAACGGATATTATCTGGTTTATTACCTTATTTGTTTATCTGTTATACCCATTGGAACACATTTGGAAAGTTGGGCCCATGGATTGAGTCGAGTTACTGTGGGGCAGTAAGGATTGTCGATCTAAGTAATTTCGCTTGATATCCATCTATCTAGGTGCCGCTTGCAGTCAAGAGTTAGCTGTAACCCGCGTGCTGGATCGACATGTACTCGAGCATGTCTCTTGATTTGTTTGCGAGGTCGCTCATCGTTGGGAGGTATAAGATAGAATATTAGAAGTCATAAGGCTGGATTTTTTTATTGTTAAGAACAAGTTCATTAACTATTCTATGAAATTTCCAATACCATTGCTAATCAAATTATCTAGTTAAACTGATTCTACCGGTAAGATCACTCCTCGAAATGTATCTAGTAAATCACAATTAATTTTTGCATTAACAGTTCTTTTATATGAATCTCACTAAGTCATTAAAGACGTATTCCTCGTTTCTTCATCCATTCCTCAGGATAAAATCAATATGGCAGCATGGATCAAGTGAATAATTATTCAAGCGTGCATTTTAGAATATTTGTGTTTTGTCACTAGTGCATAACTATTAAAATAATCACATTGTTTGTAATACCAAGACGTCCGCTGTGTATATCAAAATGTATTTTATAAAATATGTATGGTTTTGATCCTGATAGTGAGACCTCTTCCTATAAGTTGCACTTTAGTCTGAGTTGGGTAAAGTGGGCGATCACCACCGAACCAACTCGGATTGGATCAAAGCTCATGGGGTGCGGTCGTCACATCACATTCACTATCATCATTGCCCTCTATATCAACTATAGACTCCAACAGTAGATTAGTATTGTCACTTAAGCATTGGGGTACATGTCTCTAGCTTCTTGGTTCAGTTGTTGGGGTACTATGGCTCTCACCATTAGCCCTTGAAGAGCTAAGTATATCACTTGCTCTTGCCTTTCTGGTGGCCATGTCTTGTAACAAAATCACAACATCCTCATCAGGCAATTCATTATCACTCTCTACAACAACTTCTTCAAACCTCTTATCTTCTCCAACACTGGCACTAACTCCATTGTGCTCACCAATGTAATCCAAACCTTCACCCATTGGAGGAAGATTTAGTTGTTCACTCTGTGATTGGCTATCATTTAATGGTACCTAAACATCTACTGTTTTCCTTATAGAACCCTCCAATGCCATCTCTAGTGCCTCCTCTTTATCATTATTTACTTCAATGTACTCACCTAGAGAATCAGTAATGTAACATATCCTTACTACTTAACCCTCTATGTTAACACCAACTTCTTGTACCATTTGCAATATTTCTAGCCTGGACATTTCATCCTCAGTACACTAGTCAATGTAACTCACATGTCCCTCAAGATAAACCCATTTTCCAAAAAAAAAACATTAACTTGCCCGAATGATGCAAGATTATGGTGAAATGGTCATCTCTAGTTCCAACTGAATAAAGACAATGAAATAATTAGTATGATATTACCATGTTGGGCTAACCTATTCATACAGACACAAACTTATCACAGCACAAAGTTAAACTAATCCCACAAATACACTTAGTGGCAGTCAATGTGAGAATAACAAAGGAAAAAAATATTAATAATTTTGCAAATGTGTTCAACTATTCCCTCAAATACAGCGAAAATGAGGGACCACACGAAGAAAATTAGCTCCAAACAAAGAAATAATTAAATTTTGGATTTGGGGCTTCATACCATAATCAGGTGTAATTTGTCCTTCGGGAATAACGTTAGTGGGGGTTCTAACTCTCCACACCATTGTCAGATTCTATCAATTGAGTAGAAAAAACAAGAATTTGAGGTTCAATTTTGTGGATTTGAATTCGATTTTAGGAATTAGGGTTTCTTATTTTGGTTGATTGTGTGACAAAAATGGCGGGCTCAGCCCTTATATGTTTGATTTGTTACTTTTTTATGTTTTAGTAAATAATAAATGATGTATCAATTTTACTTCTTTGGGGTGACGTCATTTATGCGTCATTTAGTCTAATAGTGATATATTTTGGCTGAGATATGTCGAAAACAAAGTTCAGATCGTCGAGTGTCAAGAAAGTGAAAGTTTGGACCGTAAAGTGTTAAGAGTGTAAGTTTGAATAGGTAAGTGTCAAACGTGCCAAAGTTTGGATAGATAACTGAATTTTTTCCTTTTTTCTAATGCAATTCAACGCAAGGTTTGAAACATGCCAATGATTTGTTGTCTAATTATGAAAATACCACTTTCAAATCTTAAAAAGTTATGAATACATTCTTAAATCATGCATGAATATCGATCATGGACATTTTAAATCATGAGTCAAAGTGAGAAATACGTTGTTTGGGCTTGACACTATACTTGACCAAAATTTTGGAGATTTTAGAGTATTTCCTACTAATAGACGACTCACTTTCCTCGTTCATTTTCTTTATTTTGCTAAAGGGAACTTTCATACTTGATATTATAACTACTTCTTCTTTAAGCCAGATTCTTTTTATATAAAATCAGCTCTTCCGAAGAAGAGATGTTTTCTCTCTAAGAGTCTCCACGTGTTCTACTTTTATCTCGAGCAAGGATCTCCATCACCGCCTTGATACTTGACATGGTCGAATTTGATTCTAATACATGTATCAAGAGCCAAAAATGTGTGATATATTACGAATTATAACAATATGTAAGCGAATCCTTCGTTATCCGTCTAATAATTCCCTAAGTTTTCATATTTATTAGAATGTGTAGAATGTTTCAAGCTTCACAGTTCAACAATGGAATTTGTTCATGCATTCACTTGATCAGATGTGTAAGATAGTAATATTCATCGTGCGATTCTCATTCATCAATAGTTGTATAAATACAATTACAATAGTGCAAGATAAGGTAAGAGATAACTATACAAGATCTATACGATACGATAACTATGGAAAGAGATAAACTAAGATAATACAATATCTAATACACCCCCACAGTCAAAATGGGAGGAGAACTAACGTTGAAACTGGAACGAAAATCTTTAGAAAGCACACGGGGAAGGCCTTTCGTGAATATGTCGGCAACTTGGTACCGTGATGGAACGTGAAGAACCCGAATGAGGCCACGAGCGACCTTCTCATGAACAAAGTGGATGTCCATCTCAATGTGTTTGGTTTGTTGATGTTGAACCGGATTTCCCGACTAGTAGCCGGCACTGACGTTACAATAGACAAAAGTTGCTTTAGTGATGGGACAATGAAGCTCGAGAAGAAAATTTCGAAGCCAAGACGCTTCAGATACTACAGTAGCAACCCAACGATATTCAACCTTAGCACTGGAACGAGAGAGAGAGTGGGCTGACGTTTGGCGGACCATGATATAAGATTGTCACCAAAATATATACAATATCCCGATGTGGAACGACGAGTATCTGAATGTCCGTCCCAATCAGTGTCGAAGTAGACAATAAGGCCGGAAAGTGTGGAATGGGAGAGATATATACCATAATCCAGCGTGCCTTGAAGATATCGAATGATGCGTTTCAATGCTTGCATGTGAGAATCCCAAGGCTCATGCATCGACAAGAAAATTTGTTGAACCGCATAAAAGATGTCCGGCCGGGTAAAGGTAAGGTACTGAAGGTCACCCGTGAGGCTCCGAAGTAGTGTGGGGTCGACGAAGGGAGGGATGGCCATCGCGCCCCCTAATTTGGAGGAGGTCTCAACGAAAGTTGCACACAATTTGCATGATCACATGCCCACACGCTCAATAATACTCTCGGCGTACTTTCTTTGAGACAAAAAGAGACCATTAGATACCCGAGAGACAGCGATGCCCAAAAAATAGCTAAGTAGCCCCTAGTCTTTCATTGTAAATTCGGATCCAAGAAGAGACATAATAGACCGATGTAGTGAGGAAGAGGAGGCGGTCAAAATAATATCATCCACATATACTAGTAAATACGATGTGTCACCTCCACGACGATAAATAAATAAAGACTGATCCGACTTGCTATGAATAAAGGCAATAGTAGCCACATAATCGGCGAACCGCTGATACAAAGCCCGGGGGACTTGCTTAAGAGCAAAAAGAGACTTCTTGAGTAAGCACACGTGATTGGGAAAACGGGAGTCATAAAAACCCATAGGTTGATGCATATAAATGATTTCATGAAGCTTACCGTGTAAGAAAACATTCTTAACATCCAGCTGTATATCCGAAGAATTAGATAGAGTAATACTCAAGACAGTCATAATGGTGGTGGGCTTGACCACTAGGCTGAAAGTCTCATCATAATCCATGCTAACCTGTTGAGACCTGCCATCACCAACAAGACAGACTTTATGCTGCTCAAAAGAACCGTCAGAAAGAAATTGATGTCTACAAATCTACATGGAACGAATGACATTAACATTAGACGGACGAGGAACGAGCTCCCACATATTATTATTAATAAGAGCGTTGTATTCATCAAGCATGGAAAGTTTCCAATTGGGGTCGGACAGTGCGACCGAAAGAGAACAAATGAGATGAGAAGGGGGCGAGGTGGTGTTTAAGTTGAAGAGTTGTTTGGGTTTGAAGATTCCATGACGGCTGCGAGTCACCATTTGAGGAGAGGGGCCGTGAGTTGGGGGCGGTGGTGGAGGAGATAGAGTGTCGTCTGGTGGTAGCGTTGGAGGGACAATGTGGATGACATTTGAGGGTGTGTAAGGCGCATGGTGTATTTGGTGGAGGACGAGAGGAAAGATGTCCGAGTCGAGGAAAGTATAGGAGGAGGGTTGTGGTGTTGTTATGTTACTAAAGGGAAAAGTATTTTCATCAAAAACGACGTGATGACACACAATTATATTGTTTGATTTTATGTCAAGACACTTGTAGCCACGTTGATTTGATGGATAGCCCAAGAAGATGCAAGGTATTGAGCGGGCTTGTAATTTGTGTATGATAGGTGAGGGAAATAGGGGAAAGAAAGACACCCAAATATACGTAGGTGAGTGTAAGAGGAGTTTTATTGTAAAGAGTTTGGAGAGGCGTGGAGAATAAGTGTTTTAATGGGGAGGATATTTAGTAAATAAGTAGCCATTTGGAGGGTGCGAGGCAAAAAAACGGGAGGGAAAGAGGCGTAAGATAGTAGAGTGCGAACTATATTATTTATGGTGCGAATTTTTCTTTCGAATTTTCCACTTTGAGAAGATGTATAAGGGCAAGAAAAATGAAAAATCATCCAATCTTTATCACAAAATTGGCAGAAAAGAGCATTTTTATGTTCTTTTCCATTATCACATTGAAAGCTTTTAATTTCGCCTTCAAATTGAGTTTTTATAAGTGCGCGAAAAGCTAAAAATGTAGAAAACAAACTTGTGATTTGTTTGCAAATGGAAAAGTCCATAAGTAATTAGAAAAATCGTCCAAAAAGAAGACATAATAGCGATGTCCCAAAGAGCCCAAAACAGGTGAAGTCCAAAGATCGCTATGAACAATATCAAAAGGTAGTAAAGTACGAGAAGTAGATGACAAAAAGGTAACCTAATATGCTTTCCTAATGAACATGATGGACAAAAAGTAGAGGGCACCGAGGAGCAGGAGATGTGGTTGTCGTGACGGAGGGAGGCAACGACGGTGGGGCCAGAATGGCCAAAACAGGCATGCCAATGGTCGGATGATATGGCGGCTAAGGAGGAGGGACGGGAAGAGTTGGGCGACGGTGAGAGATGATAGAGGTCGCCAGAATTATTTCATCTCACAAGGTGTTTGCGCGTCCGTAGATCCTTCACAGAAAAACCCCAAATGGTCAAATTCAATGGACACAGAATTATCAATAGTGAATTTACTAACATAAATAAGGTTTTTGACAAGTTTAGGAGCATGTAGAACATTAGACAAAGATAGAGGTGGATAAGGAGAGGGAAGAGACACGTTACCCGTACCAACAATTGGAATAGTAATGCCATTACCTACAGTAATACCATTAGAGTTGCTCAAAACAAAATAAGACGTAAGAGTACCGTTATTCACCGTTATATGTGAAGATGCCCCTGAGTCCATGTACCACTGCTCGTCGGGTGGATTAAGAGATATAGTGCTGAAGGCGGTGTCAACATCGGTTGGAGCATACCCCGCGGTGGAGGAGGCGGCATGATATTCATGATTAGGGTGGGGGCCGAGGAGGCGTTGCTGACGGGCCGCGGGCGAAGGCGGCCTAGGAGACCATTGGGCCGTGGGGTAGGGCGACGATGGTGAGGCCCACGACTATGGTCCGTAAGCGGCCCATGGATACGGCCAAGCCCAAGGGGCTGGACTACGCCCTAGACCGTGGTCAGCACGTTTGCAATGGGCCGAACTGCATCCACGACCCGAGTAACCATGGCAGCGGCTGTTTGAGCACTGGTTGGATGACCGCGGTGGTTGGTTGACTAGAGGCTCACTGGCCGGAGTATGCGACGGGACCTGTGAAGCGAGAGCAGAGTCGGCCTGCCTAGAGGCCCGTTTGTTGATGTTTGTTTCCTCCAACCCTAGCATCGAGCGAGCCTTAGAGAAAAGAGGTAGTGGGTCGCTGTGACGAATGAGAGTTGCGACCCCACGAAAATTTTGGTTAAGACCCACTACAAGTTGAAGAACCAAACGTTGATTTGAGATAGGAGCACCAACGTTAGCAAGTTGATCCGCGGTCATTTTTAGTTTCTGACAATAGGCCCCAACGTTAGGAAACTCGTCTAGGGTGGTGAGTGAAAACTGGGGTTCAAGATGAACCGCTCACGAGTTCTTGTTGTCTTGAAAGATGTCCGCCAAACGATTCCATGCGCCCATGGCAGTGGAATCGGGTTCAATGATCGTGAAAAAGATCATTGGATATGGCGTTGTAGATCCATTGAAGAACGATGACATCTAGGTGGTCACATAAATCGCCATCGGAGTCGGCTTGAGAGGAGGAGACGCCACATTTAGGAGGAAGAATATGATCGAGCACTTGGTAGGCTCGAGCATGAATTATGAACAACTCCGACCATGAGTTGTATTGGCCGTTTTCAATGTCTAAAGTGATTGGGATAGAGTTTTTAATATTTGTGACAGTGAAGGTCGAAAAGACTTTGGTGGAGGTCATTGGTGGCGTTTGGGTGGCAGAAGAGAGGGAGGCGGCGACATCTAGGGTGGGATTGGACATTTTAGTAAGAGATGGGAGAAAAAAGAAGGCTTGATACCATGTAAGTTAGTAATATTCACTTTGTGATTTTCATGCATCAATAGGTGTATAAATACAAGGGAAAAAAACACCTTACCCCCTAAACTTTCTGCTATTTAAACTTTACCCCCCAGCTTTGTTTCTTCGCATCCGACAGCCCCAACTTTGAAACCGCTAGCACATTACCCTCCATTAGACTTCCCGTCAATTATGAGGGAATATTCCGTTGAATCTTATCACACCCCACTCACGTGACCATTAGTTGAGGGTATTTCGGCCATTTAAACTTTATCAACGCTCAGGAGTTAGAAATACGAGGGAAAATCATCGTCTCCCTCCCATTCCCACAAACCCTAAACCAAAAGGCTGCCAAAATCGCCCAATTGTCAGTTGAAAACCCTAAATCATCTTAAATTGATCAATACATTGTTGTTTACTATCAAATATAGTCAAAATGTGATGGAAATTGCGTTGAAAATTTGACAATATCCTTCCCTTTAAGATGCACCCCGATTACGGTAAGTAAAGCTAACATTTTTTAACTTTGGTGGTTTTTTGTATGCGTATATGGTCCCTCGTTCTCGTTTAAGGTTTTTTAATGTTTGTGTGGTCCAAAGACTCTATCTTTGTTGTCCATTTCATGATTAATATAATATTTTGGTGTTAAAGTGGTTGCATGGTGCCAAAAAAGTGTACTATAGCTTCAAATTGTTGTTAAATTGTTGAATGTCATGAAATGTTATCACAAATTAGTATTTTTTTTTGTGCAACCTATGTAAGTGAATAAAGATTCCATTTTTAAAAGGTTTGTTTTATGTTACAGGAAATAACAAACAATTCTTCACCATCATGTTGCACCATGGTGGAAAATTTATGAACTTTGGTAGAGTGGTCTATTTGGCAGGCAAGGTTGACTATATTGATTTTTGCACAGAGCATTGCCATAGAAGTTGCGCATATGGTGAAGGAAGTAGGGGTGAGAGGGAATGTGGTGATGTATTTTAATGCCAGTGGGTGGGACAACTGTGGGGACTTGGTAACTATTCATGGTGATAAAGATTTATTAGAAATGGCAAAAGCTGCTTATAAAGATAGAAGTAGAGTTGTATCAGTCTTTGTGGCACCAAGGACACAAGGACAAACTTCTTTGCTCAATGACACCAGTTGAGAAGAAGTTGATGGAGATGATGATCAAAACCCCACTACAGTAGATGATGATCAAACCACCAATGCACTAGATGATGACTTGCAAGGAGGAGAGGATCCATTGGAATATGTAGGAGATGATGAAAGGATGACTGGACAAAGTGAAGAAGCTAATGATGATGCAGATTTGGAAGATGATGTTAGAGAAGGATAAGCTGTTCAAGTGAATCTTAATGAAAGTACAGTTGATGACACTAGTGAAGGCCTTCCATTCACTTCCACACACACCATCCCTACCACCAACCAGAACACCATTCCAACCACCTCCACTAGCACCAACCCCACCACCAGCACAAACAACAACACAAACAACAACACCAGCACCAACACCAACACCAACACCAACACCAACACCAACACCAACACAAACACCAACACAAATCTTGGTTGTAATGGAGAACTGCCTAGCTTCATTAGAGATCATGTCTCAGAAGAGGTTGCTACTATGTTGGATGTTAAAGATAGTGATGAGAGTGATGGGGAGGTTTCAGTGGGTGATGACTCAGAGTACTCTTACCATTTAGTAGATGAGACAATGGTCCTACTGAGGACAATACCATGTTTGATGACAATGTTGACCATGAGGCAAAATGGGGTGGGTTACCATGTAGAAGACCCTCCACAAGATCAACACATGCTGCAGTACCAGTGCAACAACAACCTCCAAAGGATCCATATCTTTACAATGGTTATCCAGTGTTTAATCCAGCAGTTGATATGGATACAGTGGTGTTTGAAGCTGGTACCTATTTTAGGGATGTTGATATGTTTAGGGCTGCTGTTAGGAAACATGCTATAGATAATGGATGGAGTATCTACTGGAAAAAACATGTCAGGTCCAAGCTTACTGCTGTTTGCAAACAAGATCACTGTACATGGAAGGTATAGATCTCTAAAATCCAAGGTGAAGATACACTTATGATAAAGAATGTGAGAGGTCCACATAAGTGTGCAAGGGAAGAGATTGTTACTCAAGTAAAGTCTAAATGGATTGCTGAGAAATACTGTGAAAAAATAAAAAGTGATCCTAATTGGCCAGTACACAACATGGTCACAACATGGTCACAGTGATAGGCAAAGAAGCAGCATTGAATTTCACCACGCATCAAATGTATAGGGCTAAAAAGAAGGTGCTTTCTGGTGTCCATGGTACTGAGATAAAGCAGTATGGTTTGTTATGGAGGTATGCAGAAGAAATGCTATAGACAAACATGAGCACTACAATTAGAATTAAATGCAAGTTAGTGGGTGAGGAGACATAGTTCAAGAGGATGTATATTTGTTGGGCAGCTCTTAAACAAGGCTTCTTGAATGGTTGTAGTCCTGTAATATGCCTTGATGGAACCCACTTGAAGACATGGAATGGGGGTGTACTGCTCACAGCAGTAGGGATTGATGCTAACAACTGCATATACCCAGTTGTATATGCAGTTGTTGAAAAAGAAAAGAAAACGTCATGGTTGTGGTTTATGTCTATACTGTGGAGGACTTGAATATCCAAGACAGTGCTAACTGGACCATAATGAGTGACAAACAGAAAGGTATCATTGATGCAGTGCAACATGTGTTGCCCTTTGCTGAACACAGGTTTTGTGTTATGCACCTCTATGCTAACTTGAAGAAAGATCACATGGGATTAGCACTTAAAGATTCCTTGTGGGATGCGACCAAAAGTTCTATGGTGGAATATTTTAACAAGGTGATGAGGAATATTAGAGAGAGGGATGAAGCAACATATCTTTAGCTCAGTGAAAGGCCACCTGATCAATGGTGCAAAGCTTTTTTCAGAATTCAAAGTAAAAGTGATTTACTTTTGAATATCATTTCAGAGAGTTTTAATGCTCTTATATTGAAGGCTAGATATCTGCCTATCATTGACATATTATAGAGTGTTAGACTCACTTTAATGAAGAGAATTGGAATGAGGAGGAAGGCAATGGAGGTTGTGAGGCATGAGTCTGAAGAATGCCCTAAAATATACACCATTTTGGAGAAGCTGAAAGTCAATGCAATGGGATATTCACCTCACTGGAATGGAAACATGGAATTTGAAGTCCATGCTCCCAATGATGATAAGTTATATGTCTCATTAGCAGAATTAAAGTGCAGTTGTAAGAGATGTGAGTTGAATGGTATCCCATGCCCCCATGCCATTAGTAGCATGTACTTCATGAAGAGGAATCCTTAAGAATTCATGCCTGTCTATTACAAGAAAACTACTTATATGAACATATATGATGGATACATGTTACCAATGCATGCAAGGAATGCATGGCCTGCTGCACCTCAAGCAACTGATGCAACACTTGTGCCTCATGTCCCTCAAGAAATGACAGGGAGACCTAAGAAGAATGATAGAAAGAAAACTCATGAAGAGTTGAAAGAGCTGAGGAGACAGTCACTCGAGAAAACTGGTATAGTGGGAAAGTTTGGTATGAAAATAATATGTAGTTATTGCCATTCTGTCGATCATAACCGAAGGGGTTGTCTTTAAAGGAAGAAGAACCCCTTAGCTGTTCATCAAAAGAGGAAGACAAAGATAAATACAAAGACTTTTGGACTTGATCCACCTGCTGTTGTTGCTGGTGAAGATGCAATTAACACTCAAGCCTCACAAGTTGGTAATCAAAGAGGCCAGAAGAATAAGAAGAAAAAACAACATGTAATCTACTTGTTCAGACATAACTGTTTATTCACTTATTTGATCATTTGTGGAGTTGTGTTACTAATTGCCACTCTGTTGTAGGTGAAGAGAAAAAACACTAATGGTGCAAGTGGTTCAAATACTATTGATAATAAACCTTTTCAGGGGCCTACTATTGTTGATAGTACCAGAAATGCACCCTCTACCAAGCCTATCAGGAAAGACAAAGGGAAGGGCAAAATGAATGAGGAGAATGTTAATGTGGGGAAGGAAATGACACCAGGAAATCCATAGGAAGTGGGATAGTGATAGAGAAGAATGTTTCTGTGAGAGAGAATGGAATGACATCAATACATGACAAAGGGAAGGGGAGAGGAAGTAAGGTTGTTGTTGCTACTGTTAAAGACAATGGGAAGAGAAAAGCAGATGTGTGTGACCGCCATGACAAACAACAGAGTTGTCCTAAAAGGCCTGTAACCAAGAGTGTGGCAAGTATTTTATCCACCACCACAACCACCACCATCACTGATATTGCAAATAAGCCCTTTAAGCCACATGCACCAAAGAAATCTTTGAAGACTGTGGGAGTAACAAAGAGGTATGTCCAGAGGATGTTACAGGAACATGAGAGGATGCTCTGTTTTAATTAGAAGCATGGATTGTTTATTTTGTTTATGAACATGTTTTACTAGATTGCTATTCATCTTTTGAAACTTTTCCCTATTATGTAGTTGGAATTACCAGTCTTTTTTAATCAGGGCTTTGATGATAGACAATCTGTTTATAACACTGTTCTCTTTTGATTTGTTTTGAATTATAACTTGGTGTTATTGATAAGTTTTGAATCTACCACTTGGTCTTATTGATGTTATGATGACTTATTGTATTTGATCTTGACATGGATGGTTTGATGGATCACACTTCTTCTTCTTCTTTGAGTTCTGATGACAACAATTATGCTACACAAATGTGAATTTGACCACTATCATCAAAACATAGGATAACAAGCAAGAATCATTACCAACACCACACAAACACCATTATTCTTCATACAAACTTAACAACAAGCCTAAGAACCGAGGTTCATCATACAAACACCACACAAACATCATTATTCTTCATACAAATTGAACAACAAGCCTAAGAAGCGAGGTTCATCATACAAACAGCATACAAACACCATTATCAACTAAATAAGAGCTCTAAATACAACAACCACCATGAGAACAATCACAACCATACATAGCTGCCTATTAGCCTTCTTGCACCTTCCCATATCATCTTCTGACTTATTTATCTTCCACAAAAGCCCTGGAATTATCATCTTAGACTGCACACACATAGAGGGGTCAATACACTCCCAAAACATACAAGCTCCACACCCCTGTTAACCAAACCAAACAAAGCACTTTAATTTCATATTATTTGTGTTTCCTACACCATATACAACCATAATTACACAACACATTATTCAAACAAAGGGAGATCAAGACAGAATTTTAAGAAGTTCATACCGGGTAGAATGGGCATCTCACGAACCTACGACCTGGATTAACATCCGTCCAAGCAGTGTGCTCGTTCGATCTTTTACCGCAATGACATAACATGCTCAAATCCATCGAAATTCTCTTGGAAATTAATCAATTTGGAGAACCCTAATTTTTAATTTGGGTTTTTTTGGTGCGATTTCAACTATAAATAAACCCAAACCGAAAGAGACGTTGATAAAGTTGAAATGGCCCGGGGGGGGGGGGGGGTAATGTGCTAACGGTTTCAAAGTTGGGGGTGTCGGGTGCGACGAAACAAAGTTGGGGGGGGGGGGGGGGGTTAAAGTACAAAATGACAGAAAGTTTAGGGGGTATGGTGCTTTTTTCCCTAAATACAATTACAATAGTGCAAGATAATGTAAGAAATAACTATGCAAGATCTCTACCATACGATAACTATGAAAATAGATAAACTAAGATAATACAATACATACATTTTTGTCCCCCGCAAATATCAAAATATGGTCGGTTCAAGGACAATTAGCAACTCTTCTTCAAAAGTTGAAATCAGGCATGCTGTACAAAATAGAAAACGGTAAGATACTCTATCACATCAACTGAATCTATTTAAAGACTCTTACTAATTGATCCACTGTATCTAGTTAATATCTATGTTGCACAAACGCTCATAACCTCACATATTTTAATGTATGTATACGCAGACTTTTCAACAATAACTAATAACAACTATTAGCAGCCTCTTAGAAATTACACGTAAATAGCAAAACTTTCTTGCATCAATCATACTTGCTTGGTACACAGATTAAAGAAAAAATCATAGTACCCTATCATAGAGGAAAAATCGTTGTCGGTTTAATATTGCTTGTTAGATTGGCTCAATTTCCTTTTGAGTCTTGTCTCATTAATATTTGACTTAGACTCGAATTCAAAAGCTTTAGCGTAAAACTAATAATTCAAAGTAAGTCCCCGCTGTTTAAGTCAGTATAAGACTATAAATTAAATTGCATGACCAAATGATTAATTGGTCTTTAGTAAGGCATGTCTAGTTTCTAAATTGATCTGTGTATTCTTGTTTGCAGAATGTACAAAGTTGAAAATACCTAAAACTTAATAGTTTTGAAATTCTCAATGCATGATCTAAGTCTCCATTTTAGCTATGCGAAATGTGCCACATTATCAGTCGAAGTTTCGGGCATGATCGATCTATCTACCAAATGAATTTGCCAGTTTCAAGATGAATTGGTCAAGGGACCGCAATTATGAATTGAGCGTATCTATTGTCTAATCATTGACTTAATAATAGGTATTTTTTTGTGCTCGTGATCCACTAATATCTTACCACGTATCATGATCAAATATAGTTCATCATGCTGTTATTAATTAATTACTTCATTTCATTATTACAATTTTTAAGATTAGGCAAAGAGAACAGTGGTGTTATTTGTAGTTGCCCCCATTTCAAATTAATGTAGGCATCCATCAGCATCCGTACTGTCATCAAACTATTAAAAGATAACATTTTTGTTTGGGGTCGTTATAGTATAATAGAAATTTGTCAATTTATTGATCTACATTAAGAATACGTGACATGAGGAGTACCGAACTTAAACTCTTACCGAATTAAATTCCTGGACTAACTAATGTTAACTTAAAGCTAAATTCTTGACATTTTTATCATAATTTTGGGCCTCGAAGCAAAATAATGGATGAGCCTGATACATACAGTAGTGTTGAAAGTGGACGTTCATCGACTCTAATCCTTCAATCATAACATTTCACCCTATTTAGACAATAAGTTAGTCATCTAAGTTTTAGAAATATTCACCCTATTTAGTTTTACAAACAACCGGTACTAAAAAAACTCATATTATCTCATAAAAAAACTAAAAAAACCCTTAGAAATATATATTCATGTATTTTAACCCAGTTCAGGTGATCAAATGTCACCATTCACATCTCACCTAACATTATATATCCCACAAAACAATTTTGTGACATGTAATAAAACATAAAGGAAAATAGGAAGTGATCAAAAGATCGCAGAAAGGAATAAAGGATATATGCCCTACAAACGACATAAACTTCTATATAAACTATATATATAAAAAGGTTCAAATGAACCTAAATGAGATCAAAAAGAATAATTGTGTTCGATCAAACTTAATCTTTAATTTTTTTTATAACTTAGCATCGTTTTTATTTAGAACTAATCCGAAACCTAGTTTATGTTTTGCGTAGATTTCCTAAAATGTTACCGAGAAACGAAAGATTTCTTTTCATTCCAAAGTCTCTTTAATTCTCCATATCCTTTCATGTTGGAACTTGTACCAGGTACAAATTCCACGCCAAAAGCATTTAATTAAAAGTAAAAATAGCATCAACCGTACACCTAACAGAAAAAAAATGATGGATACGATATAAAATATATTTAGAGAAAGTCAAGGAATATATTTGCAAGCGAAGTGATTTAACTTAGTCAAAATGAGAATAAATCAATCCATGGATATGTCATATATGTTATAAGTATTGATCATGCTCGCGGTGTGCTGTTTTTATTATACATCGAACTTCTGACTACTTTTAGATAACTATTCTTAGTGGCTTTAAATACGGGTAATGAGCACTTGTCAATGAGTTTATAATTCGTTGATGAAAAATGAAATTATTACTCTATAGCTCATTTGCCTATTCATAACTTGTAATGTTAAGCTTCAGCATAATATTTGTTTAGATTTATGTCCATTCTCTTCTCATCGTTGAATTTCGATAATAATGACGCTTTATATAAACTTAAGTCCAGGGTGGCCATTTTGACCAAAAATCTCTTTTATATATGTTCTCTGTTTTCTTTTTGTCTTTTTTCTAATATCCCCAGGCCAATATTTTTTTCCCTTTAATAAATGCCCAAAATATTAAGAGTTTTGTGGATAAGACCTAAGCACAACAACGATTTACAAAACATTGGCCAAAAACATATGGTTAAGTTTAATATTGCCAATTGCCAGAGTATACTGCATCTTCAGGGTTGACTTTGTGATCGAATAACTTAAATGTACTAGAAAAAACTTTCTTGTTTTGGATGAATGTTTAAAAAGAACACCTAAATGTGGATAACTAGCTTGGCAAAAAACAACCACGTGTAGAAAATTAGTGAGTTTCTTCCCACTTTTTATTTGATTGTAGGGAGGTAGTTTACCTATGTACGTATCAATCACAAAAGGGTCAACTTATACAAAATACATGTTTTATTTTTCTTTTCGCTCTTCATCGATGGTCTTTGTTCGGCTCCTAACTGTAATGTAACTGAAAGTCTGAAACATTGCCATGTAACGGGCCCGTTTGAATAATAGTTCTTAATTTCGAATGTCATCAGAAGCATGAAACAATAAAAATGCAGGCATCAACTGAACTGATCTACTGGATAATAAATATTAAAACTCGTGCACTTTGTTGATCATAGTTGGCATAAAAAAAAAGGCCATGCATAAGCAGAAATGATTCTTTTGGACCTCCTTCACTAAGGCCCGCTAATAGTTTTGCATACTTGTTTATATTAATGTTTAGCCCATTGCCCAATAATGTTTCAGGATATCGTGCACAAAATTATAATCTTAAAGTGTAAGTAATACTCATACGTTTAAAAAAAAATCAAGTTTAAGTAAGTTAACATCATATATGATGAGGTATATTAGTAATGTTTGGCTACGTAGATCGTAGGATGGCTGGAAATACACTGAAGCGGCAAATCACATTTCCAGCTATTTTTGATCGGAATACCTCGCTCGAGGTGTTTTTCCCCTAATATTTTGTCATCAAATAGCATAATACATCAAGTACAACATATATGAGTCGGGTAGGGGGAATATTTCAGCCAAAAAATGGCCAAAAATCCACTGAAGGGGCAAATTAAACAGACGTGCATAGTTTAGGGGGCAAAACACATATTAAATTTATTTAGGGTGCAAGTCGCAAAAACGTGCATAGTTCAGGGGGCTTGGTGCTTTTATCCCTTATATTAATGTCTAGCTCATTACCCTAGCATGTTTCAGAATGTCCAGCACAAAATTATAATCCATGTATAAGTAATACATTGTGCTTCATTTCTTTCAAACAAGAAAAAATCATAAGCACAAATTTATTTTAATTTGGTCCTATTTCAACTACAATACACTCAATTTACGATACAATTGAGCCTGAAATAAACCAAACTATGTTAGCCAATTACAAGAAAATGGACCAGTTTTGTCCGAAAAACCTATTACACGGTAAGAAGCTTAAAATGACTAAAGTAGCCCTGAACAATCGAATATTCAGAGGACGATTCGATGCTGTAATAACGGTCGAACTTCGAGACCGTCGAACAGACCTGGATTCGACCCATAAAACTCTCGAACGTAATTGACTTATTGATAACGATCGAACTGGATAACTCTCAAATAGTCGAACTGCCTTGTCGATTGTTGTAGGGTTGGTGAACAGTAATTTATGATCTGGCATGAATCTCGGGATCCGCGGTATTTATAGACCTCGAGATGTGGGACCCGCTTTGCAAAAAAACAATAACAATCAAACATCTTCGTTTGATTGTCCAAGAACTGTTGAACCATCTCGGTTTGACTCTTTTTCATTTGGGTCGTTAATGGACCATATCGACCCAATTCATTTATGAACAAACCTAAAACATCCCCACCGTATAGTGCCCCAAATTTGTGAGTTGGTCTTGATTCAAGAGCGGGTGCCAATATTAAGATTTTTTATTGCTATATTGGAAATGAAAGGCGTTGTGTTTCAAAATATGCCCCCTCCCCCCATTTGGGAGCCGTAATCTGAAGGATCGGGTACCAAATAATAATACATGTCTTCAAAATACGCCCCCTATTTGGGAGATGTAATTCGAAAGATCAAGTGACAAACAATAATATCTGGCTTCAAAATATGCTCATGCATTTAGGAGTCGTAATTCGAAGGATCGGGTGCCAAATAATAATATGAGGCTCCAAAATATGCTCTCGCATTTGGGAGTCATAATTCGAAGGATCGGGTGCCAAATGATAATAAATTAAAAAGACTTAAATCGTCATCCATTCGATAGGTTTGGATAGTATCGAAACCTGGGTGGTTTGATTGTTATGAATAGTGTCGAATCTTGACTGATTCGATAGTTTCTGGTAGTGTCAAATCCCGGGTGATTTGATTGTTGTTGAGAGAATTGAATCATAGACGATTTGATCGTTATGAGATGTATCAAATCGTTGGCGGTTCGATAGTCCTGTATATGGGTCTGGTAACTTAGGCTTTTTATCACAGGTCATTCTCTATAAATAGGGGATTTGGCTGAGTGAAAAAAAAATCATTTGCCACTTGCGTTCAAGTTGAGAGCAATATTAAGCATGATCAAAGTGGTAAGCGTTCGATAGTTCTTTGAGGATTGAATTTCCTTTCGATACTTAATTCGTTCGACACTTTATCTTGTTCGGTTGTTTTACTTAGAAAACTTTTGTGCTCTTTCAAAACATGTCTTTGTATTCCTTGCAGCTATATTTCCTCTTTTTCAAGCGTGTACGCTCAACTTCGAAGACCCAAAGGTAGTTTGGTTATGCTTTGTAGGTTTTAATTGCAAATGTTTATTGTTTATGTATGCGTTGTATCAAACTAGAATAGTCAGTTCCATTTTTTATTTTATTTCTAGTTTGTAAGCAAAATATCGAACCAGAATGCGAGTTTGTCGGTTAACATTGGAAGTGATTGGAGTGACGACTCTAGGGCCGAGTCTAGTGGCTCAGTAAGAAAAAATAGCATTGGAGACTCACGACCGAATCAGGGTGGAGAGACTTCACCGTCCCGTGTGGAAGGTGGCGAGGGCCATATGTCTGAAGACACTTAGGGTTATGTCGCCCAACAAAGGCTGGGCGATGGGTCCATTTATGAAGTTGTCAATAATCGCGCTGATAGCAAGTCGGACAAAATCGAGGAGAGGGAAATGAAAGAGTCTGTCGAGGAGGCAGCTGGTGAATATTCATAGTCAGGCGTATATACACGAGACCTTTCGTATTGGTAGAAATTACCAAATCAGGATTTTGACGGCTGAACAGGGGGTAACACCCCCACTCGCGGGGTTTCTCACGGTATTTGTTGGGCAGTTGATCAACAATCTGCGATTTTCTATCCCTTCTGATGTTTCAACTATCTTTCAGACCATATGTTTGGTGCCGAGCCAACTCACCCCCAACTTGATTGGGTATATCACATGCTTTTTACTTACCATGAAGGGGTTGAGCGTGCCTTGTGGACCTCAACGAGTTCTGGTCTCTGTTCAAGGTGGAGCACAAGAGAATGGGTTTCCATCATGTAAAGGCCTTGAAAAAGGCTAAATATATAATTGGGAGCAGACAGGTTGTGGGAAGAACTGGAAGAAAAATGTACTTTTATATTAAGGAGAGTTGGGTGAAGGCGTTTTCGTATCTAAAGAAAGATTGGGTAGATGTACATAGGATTAAAATCCCTCGTAGAGTGGGAGCTCCGAGGTGGGATAACACCTTTAGAGAAGGGCTGGCCTTGACCAGTTGAGGACCATATACTAGTATAGTAACCCCGAGGCGTTGAAGGCGGCTTGACGAAAAGAATAAGGCCCTTGGCCTTGCAAAGGGTGTCATAGCCAAAGCTGGCGTTGATCGCAAAGTCGCTTAGGTTGCCCAGAACAAAGTCGAAAAACTTCAGGATGAAGTTGCTAAGGTGATGGGAGAGAAAACTACACTTGAAACGCGCTTCAAAGAGCTCGAAGAGCAATTGGAGATGGAGAGAGAAAGAGACAACTATGCAGGTAGAAAGGCCGAGTTATTCCCGCAGCCTTAGTGAGGTATGTAAATGATCCTTATTGTCCGTTGCATTTAGTGGTTATGCTTGTGTAGCTGACTATAAGTTGATAAATGTAGCCTTCTACCGGGAAGCAGTGACTTACCATTTTCGAGGAATTCATGAAGAGCAATACCTTCCAGGAGGTCAGCCTGCGCAGAGGGATCAAAGAGTCCACGAATGCACAAGTGTTGACAGTGCATCAAATTCAAAACGCGCATTACCTGCGTGGCGGGGTTGATGCCAAGTGGCTGAACATGGGCCTTGGTCCTTATATGAAACTATTGTTAGAGGTTGTTAGCAGTGAACCCCTTGCTCTAGACGAGTTTGCGAGTCACCACCGCCTCCACTGCCTTCTCCATTTCCCAACTTTGAAGAGAAATAAGATGATGTGGGCGACGACCCTGAGGTTCCCCATGTAATCACTTTGATTGTGTGAATAATTTATTTTTGATTTGTTTTGAATTTGGACGTTGCGTTGCCTTGTCTTGAAAATTTAAATATTTTAGTTTTCTTATGTTATGTTTTCTTGAATTTGGTGGTCCCTGTGTGTTTGAGGTTTTACTCACGGGGGCGAGTTAGTAACTTTATTGCAGCTTATCATTTATTGTTTCATTGTCAAACTTTGTTGATAATAGCGCCCTAGATGGCGCGGGTTAACTTGTATGCCCTTGCCTGGTGACAATTTGTGCTTCTCTCCATTTGACTAGGGACGAGTGTGAGTATGATTTTAATAATTATGATATAGTAGGATTGCACCTTATGTTATTCAGTTGGTTGTCCTTTTCAGTTTTCTCGTCCATGGGTATGTCGTGTGTGTTTTCTTTTTTGGAGTATTCCCAGATGTTTTAATGGATCCCGACGGGTTATATATTTGTTTTTTTTTCTTCCGATGAGATACGTCAAGTTTACGTTTGGCCTTGTTGGGTCAAAAATCTATCTATTTGTTTCTCGAGACAAGGGGTTTCAATTTGACAGCGCCGATAATCTGGTCTTATTTCGTCTCGGTTATAATAGACTAAAATCCCAATATAATTATACTTGAAACAAACCAAACTATGCTAGCCAATTACAAGGAAATGGACCAGCTTTGTCCAGAACACCTATTACACGGTAAGAAGCTTAAAATGACTAAAGTAGCCTGAACAGTCAAACTGGGAACGGTCGAAAAGAGAACGATTTGATGATGTAATAACGGTCGAATTCCAGGACAGTCGAATAGGCCTGGATTCGACCCTAAAAACTCTCGAACGGAACCGACTGATTGATAACGATCGAACTAAAAATCTCTCGAACAATCTAATTGTTTAGTATATGTGAACAATAATTAATGATCTAGTGTGAATCTCGAGATCCACTGTATTTATAGACCTCGAGATGTGGGACCCGCTCTGCAAAAGGCAATAACAATCAAACGTCTCCGTTTGACCTTCCAAGAACTGTCGAACTATCTCGGTTCGACTCTTTTCTGTTTGGACCTTTAATGGACCAAGCCGACCCAGTTCATTTTTGGGTCATCTAAAACATCCCATCATATTTGTTTCTAATTAACATTTAAAACTTTGAAGATTACCATGCTAAATTTTTGGTGCTACCCCAATGTCAAATTTGGTGATCCTCTTGTGAATTGCTTGTAAGATTGACAAAGTTTTATAAGGTAACAAGTAGTATCAGGAGAAAGCTTTACCGCCCGCATAACTATCTCCAATGTGGCATTGCCACACAAAATTTTGAAGAGAAAGAAGCGAGTAAAAATGAATTTCTTTATGTTAATATTAGGAAAAACGACACTTACCCCCCTGAACTTTTTGCTCGCGAGCACTTACCTCTCCCCCCCCCCCCCCCCCCTGAACTTTGGTTTGGAGCACTAACACCCCCAAGCTTAATTTTTGAAAGAATTGTACCTCTCGCGACACCCCACACGTGAGAAAGGGAATATTCTACGGAACCTTTGGCTCCACGTGCACGTGTCGTCAAACACCCTTGAACTATTGGCTCGCGAGCACTTATCCCCTGAATTACCGACTTTGCCCTTATTCTTTGACGACACTTGCATGAGGAGACCAAGATTATGTGGAATATACATTTTCTCACGTGTGGGGGGTGTCGTGGGGGGTACCATTCTTTCGAAAATTAAGGGTGGGGGTGTTAGTGCTCGAAATAAAAGGCTGGGGGTGTAAGTGCTCGCGAGCCAATAGTTCATGGGTGTAAGTGTCGTTTTCCCTTAATATTATTACATGATATGTGCAAGAACTTCTAAATAGTTGCTTCGATGTTGACTAATCTTGAAGTGAATTTGAATCACTAACCTATAATGACGGGTGGTTTTTTTGTTTTGTTTGTTTTTTTGGGAATCAAAAAAAAATTCATTAAGGAAAAACATGCGCAAGTAGCGCCACAAAGAGTCATTACATAAACTCACACTAAGAGATCAATAGACCAACTAAGTACTATGGAACAAAAACAAAATTGTGCGGAACAAGGACGGTGCCAAGCATTGAATGAGCAAGATTGTGCGCGGCTTTACTGGTGGCTTGCCCCACCCATCGAATCTGGAAGCCAGTACGCAGTTCAAATAGCCGAAGGAAGTCAACTACTATGTTCGCGCATTGTGCCTCCGCTTGAGTACAATGAATAATGTCGTGGATAATGTTAAAGCAATCGCCCTCAAACACAACCTCTTCCCAGCACATACCCATGGGCATTTTATGACCCAAAGCGCTGTCAATGGCTCAAAGTACACCTGTTCCAATGTGGCAGCGAAACGACGTTGCACAGTTATCAAAATATTGCCATGGTGATCAAGCGCAATTACTCCGATTCCAACCTCCCCTCGTCTTCAAACCTCGCATCATCAAAATTAATCTTGATACATCCCTCCATTGGCGTTATCCATTCGGTACTACTCGACCCTATCGCACTAACACTATTCAAGTTAGCTTACCTCCAATTTGCCTCATAGGAAGCAGCAAAAGTCGCAATATCGGACGGGCTATTGGGATCTTCCCCCCCAAGAATCGTATTTTGGTTACTCCACAAGGACCACCACAAAGTAATAGCCACCACAGTCTATTCTAAATCCATCTCTCTAGATTCTCGCACAAACCAATCCAATAAGCTCTCGTGCTCACTAATCATGAAGGTTAACAAATAGTTAGTCAGGGCCCAAACTTGACGCGCATTGGTACAACTGAAAAATAGAAGTCGGGGGTTCTCGATCCCTCACTACAAGTAACACATCCCGTAATATCACATACGTGTCGATGTGAAAGATTCGTCCTTGTAGGGAGCACGTCCATGCAAGCTCTGCCACTAAAAAGTTCAATTTTGTTTGCACACCTAAGGTTCCAAATCTTCTTCCATTCTTTATGGCCATTCGTACTAGCATCTCCTTCTTCACTATGATCAATTAGTCCTTGAGACATTATAAGGTGGTACACGCTACGAACGGTAAAAACATCTTTGCGGTCATAGTGCCAAATGCGAAGCAGAATTGAGAGGATCACGCGCACATCCACATCCCAGAAAACGTCCTGGATTAATTCGATGTTCCACCTGCCCGTCATTCCATCAATAAGATCCTGAACCTTATCGAGCACCACATTAGTCGGGCATGATGTGATGGACCAGAAAGTGATCGGTTGAGAAAGCTATTCATCTTCCCAAATTGATATCGAACCCCCCGTTACCCACTCTCTAACGCACCCATCTCTTAATCACTGGTATAGTCTCCCAGTTGCCATAAGAAAGATGGTGTATGTCCAACCCTTGTATCCAAGAAAGAACTCGACAAAAAATATTTAGCCTTAAATACACGAATCACCAGGCTTTCTGAATTGTTGAAAATGTGCCAAGATTGCTTAGCGAGAAGTGCCATTAAAATGCGCCAAGAAAACATTACACACACTCATCATAATGAAAGACACAAACGAATGATCAAATCCTAACTTAAGCATTACATGTTCCATGAAGGACCACTCGACCCGATCATATGCCTTACTCATGTCAAGCTTCAAAGTCATAAAGCAATGATTTCTCGTCTTCTTGTTCTTGAGAAAGTGATTGAGTTCAAAAGCTACCAAGATATTGTCAATGATAAGTCTTTTCGAGAGAAAAGCAGATTGAGTAGGTGAGATCACCTCATTCAGAAGGAGCTTCAATCGATTAGCAGTAACTTCTCAAGCAATTTTAAAACTAACATTACTGAGGCTAATAGGTTAAAACTGAGTCATCAAATTAGGGTTAGTACACTTAGGAATCAACACAATATGAGTATAACAGGTCAAGAATACGATCATTTTAAAAAGTCAAAACAAAGCGGATAATATCCTCCCCCACAATAGACCAATTTTTTTGAAAAAATAACACAGAAAACCCATCTGGACCCGGGGACTTATAAGGGTACATATCCTTTAACGTTTTATGTACCACATCTGTTAAAAATTGTTGAAGTCGGTGTTCATTCACGTCAAGGCTGACGCGCACACCGACATCGCATAATACCTTCTCAATGACATCCCCTTGAAGGTCGTTTGGATCCAAAGATAGACGTAAAATAATCTATTGCGGTAAGATCTATCTCTCCCAGTGTGGATTTAAGTACTCCTGGCGCGTTTCAAATGCCACGATTTTCGTTCTTGATTTGGCGCTCACTAGCTCTATTATGTAAATAAGACGTATTTCTATCGCCCTCATGAAGCCACTGAACTTTAGCCCCTTGCTTCTAGCCAATTTCCTCGGTGTCGAGCAGCCCCTCAAACTCCAATTTCAACTGTTTCTCTTCCTCATTTGACTCACTCATGATGGGGACCGACCTTAAACTCAAAATCCTCGACTAAAGCTTTGCAACCTTTCTTTTAAATCTGCTCCCTCTTTCTTGTTCCATCTGTGGTAGGCCTAGCCTACAATTTTCTAATTTATTCATCATATTCGGCACCCTGCCTTGGTCCAAAGTTGTTGAATTAATGCGTCACACTCTAACTTTCGAGCCCAAGCAGCTTCAAATCAGAACCGCGTAGGGGCAGCTCGTGAAGCATAGTCCCTCGCGGACTGTAGTTCGAAGAAAAGAGCTGAATGGTTCGAATGTTTGACCGGAATGTGGTTGACCCGTGTTGACTGAAATTGAGCCCTCCAAGTTGTGTTCACGCATTCCCTATCCAAGCGTTCCCATACTATATGCGGATGGGGGTTTCGATTGCACCAGGTAAACAGTGACCCAAAAAATCCCAAGTCTCTTAAACCCATGGCCGTGATTGCCATCCTAAAATTCTGGATTTGCCAATTCGGACACGGAGGTCCTCCTTGCTTTTCCCCTTACCTTAAAATCTCGTTAAAATCCCCCGCAAAAATCCATGGTCGAGCTACCTCTGCCTTAAGACGTCTAAGCAAGTTCCAAGTCGACATTCTAATAGTTATCTTCGGCTCCCCATACAACACCGTAAACCTCAAGTCCTCCTCTCCTATCAAACCCAAGACCACCACGTCGATATGGTTAACCGACATACTCACAAGTCGAACATCCACAGATTTTTCCCAAAGTAGAGCTAAATCGCCCGAGCAACCCTTAACATCCATACAAACATCAAAGTAATCCTATTGCTCGTTAATAACCTCTGTTTTTCGTGAGCGACACTTAGTTTCATAAAGGAAAATGAATGGGGGGTGATAATGTGAAACCATCTATCTCGTTTCCCGAATTGTCCAAGGGTTCCCTAAGCCCCGACTGTTCCAGCACAGGGTACTCATTGGTCTTGGCGGGGTTGCATCACAATCTCCGCCAATAATGTGTCAGCAATCGATTTGTCACCCGTTCGTTGTTTTTTTTCGTCCCTCAGCTATCTCGCTCATAACCCCCCACCCGTTTGCTTCCCGAATTTGCACCTGAGCAAATCAAGAGTTTATTAGTTGAATGTGGTTTCCTCTTAACCAACAGTTTTTGAATCTTCCTTGGAGTGCCTGAACCACCCAGCTGTCGAACCTGTTCAGTGACATTGTTCGTTCGTATCCACTCTCCCCGGTATCCTCTTTGCTTGGACACATTTTATCCCGATCCACAATCGCCACAATCTGTTGATCCCCCCACATGTGCACCTGCATTGTCCTTGAAATTATGTATCACATGTAGTGGAGCATTCTTATGTGTCATTATTTCAATTTGCACCGCATTAGTCACCTCGCGTTGTCGATCCCGGCCCAAACATGTTACCGTTCACGCTTTTTGAACCCTCTCGCGAAATAATAGGCTGATGTCGAGTCCATGACTGATCTAGATAACGAGTACGATAAATGTTAAAACTCCCCCCTGACTCCCTCTATCAACAAACCTTTGACAATAAATATTTTCGTGGTTTGAAGGTTCCCGAAGCCACGCACTATATGGAAAATGATTGTCGGTGATACCCTTCAATTTATACTATTCATCACAGTCCGACTTGATGTGTCCTAACACCTCACAGATATAACAGGATTTTGGAAGCCTTTCATATCTAAACGTGACCGTTAATTCTTGGTCCACTTGACCCACCGCACTCCTAACCTTCATGGACCTAGCTAGGGGTTTTGGGTCGTCTTTCCTAACTCAGATGCGCATACTATTTCCCCATGATTCACCCAGTTCAACATCTTAAAAGACCTTTACTTCATTCGTTTTTTAAAAGGGTGACTTTATATTACTATCTCATTTGTTACGTACTAAAAGTCTACTAACTTGTCTCTATGCGTGAAGAACCGTATGCTTTCGTGGCCACCATAATCGGTCGATGGATCATGTAATTATAACTTATCACGTATTAGAATTTGGTTTACTATGGGAATTATTACCACAGGCTCCTTGTTTGATGCTGGCGGATTGTTGCAATTGAGCATATGTATATACACATATTTATGTATATATTACCGCGTTATTTATAAGCAATATATATTACCGCGTTATTTATAAGCAATATCTATGCAATTTTATTAGAAAAATCTATAATAGAACTATATACATTATTTAGCAGAATTAGGACTATTTAAAATTTATATAGCCAGTCATAGTCAAGCTCTTGGGTGCATCTGTGGTGGGTCACATCTGATTAGAAAGTCACCCAAACATTCCATAGAAATTCTTAGCGGATTCCCCAAAATGTCGTCAAAATTATGGGCGGCTTGAATTAATTAACCATAAATCTTAATTTAATAATTACATTAGTGAAGTTAAACTCTATAATATTCTGACAAACATATGTCCATGTCTCCGCTATAGCTTCCAGAAGAATTAAAATAAGTTGACTATTCCACCTGTGAGAATTCTTAAACATTATAAGTGAAAGGGATTGGAATTTAAGTTTTTTCAATTCATTTCATAAGCCTGCTTTCCTCACAGTAATAGTACAATACAACATTATATATTATAACAGGGGAAAATTCAAATAATGTGCCAGAAAAGATTGTAACCTTTGAATTCATAAGCTCGAATTCACATTGGGAAGTCGAACTCTTGCAAACTAAGAAACTCAACGAGTGTGAAATTACAAATTCCACTTACTTATTTTTGCCCATTGCATAACTGTTACAAGTTTTATTATCAGTTCAATGTACTATCATTGCTCTATGAAACATGATCAAAATCGCAATATTATAAAATTGTTCGACGTTAACTATTCTATTATAGTTTCAGTTATATTTGCATTAGTAATAGAATTACCAACAAATAATCATACGACTATAGTAGATAGAACGATGAAATAATATGAACATCACCCACATCTTCATAATCATATAAACTGTACAATTAAGTTGTACAACCTATTTAATTATTAGGTGCAAACAGTTCTATAACGAGGCGATATGATTAATCCAATTTACAGTCAAAACGATACTTGATGAGTCGATATGTCTACACGTCTTGCTTGTTCTGCTATTACTGGCCGAGTTACTCCACTTATTGCTTGAAAACAAATAGTGGATTTGTTTCCGTCTTTTGTTGAAAAAAAATTCATGGCTCCATAAATAATTTGATAAGCCAATGCTTTTTTTCTTTATGTGTCTAAGACTACGGTTAACCAGCATTTTAACTAGTTGATTATAATAGATTGAATCGAATTTTGCTATTCTGCAACCTCGACGTGACATGAATAAATCAATGCTCTGTTATTTAGAAATTGATCCTTCATTACACCAAATTATCATGCATCGAGTTTGTGAAATATTTTTTTCATTACCGAGAACCTATCCATCTCCCTTTAGTTAGGTGTATTTGATCAGGCATGCACTCATTATTTGGAGTTAAAGGAAATAATTACTTAAGTAATTAACATATTTAAGTACGTATTATAATGAGGAGAATTCGAATAAAGCCATTGATTCAAATGCATGCCGAGCGACTTTCGGGTCGAATCTGATTGATTTAGACATTTCTTAACTACAAAATTCTCTTAAAGAAAAGTAACCAAAATATATAATTAAACCGCAAAAAGGAAAGGTACAACACATTCAAACAGTCAAATTGCTAGCACCCCGCGCGAAACAGGAGAAAACTACCCAAATAAGACAATTCTGGCATTCTGCGCACCTGGTGTTTGAAGTTTCACGAGAAAAACAGTTCGATTTTTCAACAAAAAAAGGCAGTCCAATTTTCTTCTCTTCTTTCTCTCTCATACTCCACGTTCGTTTAAGTACAAATATTTGTGCTTCTACTTCTCCTTCAACTGTTATTACTTCAATACCAAGTTTCATCAACACACACTCACACACACAGTCAAATGGCAACAATGGAGAGTTTGATCGGACTCGTCAACAAAATACAGCGAGCTTGCACTGCTCTCGGCGACTACGGAGGCGCCGATCAAGCTTTCTCCTCACTTTGGGATGCCCTGCCGTCCGTTGCAGTCGTTGGCGGCCAGGTCAGTTACAATTAAACACCCCGAGCTTATGAAGTTTTTGTTCGATATTGTTATTTACTTTCAAGGTTAGAATATTGTTACTTGTATTTGATGCAGCATGGTGAGGAGTAGCAGGGCATGCTTTGATGTTTACATAATCTTTGTTGTTTTAATCTGATTGTAGAGTTCGGGGAAGTCGTCGGTGTTGGAGAGTATAGTAGGCCGAGATTTTCTTCCTCGTGGTTCTGGTTAGTATTAGAGCTGTTTTATTCAGCTTGTTTTCAGATATGAGTTGGTTTCGAGATATGATTGATGAGTGTTTTGATTGTTTGTCTGAGTTTAGGTATCGTTACTAGGCGTCCGTTGGTGTTGCAGTTGCAGAAGACGGAGGATGGAGTGCAGGAGTATGCTGAATTTGGACATATGCCGCAAAGGAAATTCACTGATTTCGGTAGTGTGACTTTTACTTCTGAATATCTTGAGTTGAAGCTTAGTTTATCTTATCAGATGGCTTTACTTATGAGAGAATTGATTTTTGAAGTTTGTGGCAGTTGGTAGTTTGTAAAATAGAACAATAGTTTTTTATGAAGTTCTAGTAAGATAAGTTTGCGATATACACTTGAAAATGTGAGGAACAAGATTGGCACTCTTTTCGAATTCACAAATGGTGTTAATTTGACTGTTGCGCCAACACTGAAGTACTCAGTGTTGTCTCAACATCTACTGAACGAGTAACTTTGCACAACGGATATTTAAAGACACAATACATGAATTTCAAGCAGATTAAATTACTATAATCTACTTACCGCATGGAGAAATAATCACTAAATAATGATTGTACAAAACAACTGAAATCGTTCAAAGGTTTTCACTGCTTTCAATCTAACTACTTAGGCCTATAAATGATATAGTTCTAACTAGCTAAACACAGACTCGGTACAACAAGTTAATAACACTCAACTCTTTTAATTAATTTACTCGAATTATATGTATCGTCTCGTGTTCTTGCTTGATGTCTCGCATGCCTCTTTATAGATCTTCTACTTTGTAAATGAAGACATGATAAACACGAACATATTGTTCTTGGATATCTTGGATAATCTTGAACTCTTCTCCGAACTTATCTTTTTTGTGGAACTTTCCTATATGAACTCCCCTTCTTCACTTGAATAAATCTTCTTTTGAGTGAAGTAATTGCATGTCTTATCTCCAGATCCTTATCTTGCACTCACTTCACCTCTATCTTCCAGATATTCTTCTCTTGATGAGTAAAACACTCGGACTCTTGATTCATCAATATCCTGAAATACAAATAGGATAAACTAGAACTGCAAAACTAGATTAGTATGTGAATAAAAGTAAAATAAATATAATAATATAAACAGATTGTGCAGTGTTTGGTGTCAAGCTCAATGTTAAGCCAACATTTTATACCTTTGTGTTGGACTAACATATCGATGTAACACATCCACTTTCAATCTCTCCCTTTTTTCATTTCTTCACAAAAGCAAAGAAGTATCCAATTTCATATATCATGTATTTTAGAATACCAACCAACAATACTATTCTATTTTACTCCCCCTCAATACATAATGTTAAGCTAATATGTTGAGCTAACACTGCAGTATTCAGTGTTGGCACAACATACAGAATATGACATGCATATGAGTTAGACCGTAGTAAACACAAAGTAAACTAGAAAAGTAAGAGTACTTGCAGAACTTAAAGTCTTATACATCCCAAAACAAATACAGGGAACACCCTTCCTGAATTAAAACAAATTAACCTAAGAAAAACTAATATTGTTCAGCTTGTAGAAACATGAAAAAAAACTTAAAGAAACATGAAAATTGGTACTACTCTCCCCCTTTTTGTGAGGAAAGCACCATCAACATGTGATTCTTTAAGGGTCCAGTTCCTTTAGCTCTTCTTCACGATCAGCTATCTCTTGTCAAAGATCATCTTGTCACACCATTCAACCTCTTGTTGTAGGAAAGCAGAGCTGATGGGAACAGTTTCTTTAGTGTCATCTTCAGATGTTGACACAACACTAAACTTCTTGGCAGTCTTCTTTTTTTGTACTACAATCCCTCCAGGTGCATTTGGATTTTTCGATGGCAGATCATTGATTCCGGACCCTCCAATATAGAACTTGGTCAAAGCCAGCATTCCATCTTTCTCCACAAGAACCTCCTTCTTCTTCTTCACAAAACCTTGGTCACTCAGAATCTTGTAAACTAGAGATGGGAATGGAAGAATCGCATCCTTCCTCTAAGTTGCTTCAGATATGGATGCAAAACTCCTCTCCCACATATTCATTGAAACGCCCCCTCTTAAACTTAAACAGATAAGTGCATCGAGTTTTTTTAGGCAATCTTGCACAGATTTGCACTCAGGGAAATCAGCCCTGTCACAGGGAATCTTGGTTGCCAAGTTTTCACGAGCCCACCAGTCAGCTCCTTAATTATTTCATTCTCATCGATTGGCACCTCTGTCTCCTTTTCTGTCAGGCATCTTCCAAGCTTTATTGATGATTTAGGGATTAATTATGTAGTACTTATCCCTCACAAAAGCTCATCCATACTTGGGTGATTCATTAGCATCAACAAACTTAGGTAGATTACAATAAAATTCTCTCACAACCTCAAGAACACAAGGTATGATCTCCTCCAGAGAACCCATCAAACCTCTAGAACACAGAAACTCATAGACCCTATGTTTCTTAAAGTCCTCCACTACTAGAGTTTTCTCAGCCCAAATTTTCCTCAACAAGAACACATCCCACTTATTACAGAAGGTGTTAGTTAAGAAGAACATATTATAAGATTGTTCAGGAAAATCTAGCTCGAACGTATCAGGTACCTCTTTTTCAGTTCCCTCTGTATCAACTTGTGTTTTATCATCGCCGCTCTCGTACTATGTTGACGCAACACCTTCCTCATCCTCCTCTGATTCTTCACCTTGTTGGTCAGTGATCTCCTTCTCTTTGTCAGCAACTTCTGTCTCCCCATCCTCATTAGTTTCCTCTTCATCATACCCTGTCTCCCCTTATTCTACAACGTCCTTTTTTGTTTCAGCAACAACAACACCTACATTCTCTTTCTTAGCACCTTCATCATCTTCCCCTGAACCTCTTCAGTAGCAATCTCCCCCTGAGTATCACCATTATAGGACATCAGGTAAAGGTGCTTTTTTAGTAGACGCAATTACATTGTTTAAGGAATTTCCTCTTTATTGACAATGTCAGACTATTATGTTAGGGCAATGATGTCAAGTTCCTGTGTTGGGCTAACACTAGTGGATGTTGCCTTTCGGTTGGGCACATCTGGGACTACTGGAGCAGAGCGTGCTCGTGTGTTGTACTTGCATCGTTATGCTCCTCCTTCTACAACTTCCATGTTGATGGCAGCGTTTATAAGTTCAACAATTGAGGCTTTCTTAACCATGATGAAATCTGAGAATAAATTGACTATTTAAGGAAATTAGCACAATTAAGGTTATCAAAGTCGACAGGAATAAGGCTCTATTTATGGAAATTAGAAGAGAAAGTGGAGAGTGACTAGGAGTAATGGGCGAGTAATTGATGAAAACGACTTACCTTTTTGAGTCAACACGTGTAGATGTGTTGCCATCACATGTGACCAGAGCAGTTACAAAAATAACTTACAAGTCACTGTGTGACATCCGCGCCCCATGAGTCGCGTTCCGATCCGAGTTGGTTCAGCGTTGGCCAGACACTTTACCCAGCTTAGACTAAAACACGTCTCGTAGGAAGGGGTGTCACTGTCCAGGATCAACCATACACATAATGATAAAAATTAACTTTAATATACACAGCGGAAGTCTGGAAAATACAAATAATTTGACACTTTAATAATTACGTACTGATGATCAATCATTTTCAATTACATGAATATTCCAAAAGGCAATATTGGCAAAATTATTCATGTGATCCATGCTGCCACGTCAATCTTATCCTAAGGAATTGACAGACAGGAAAAAGCGAAGAATAAGTCTTTGATGACTTAGTGAGATTCATACAAAACAAGTGGCAATGCAAGAATTAACAGTGATTTAATTGATATATTTCTAGGAGTGGTCTTACCGATAGAAACAATTTAGCAAGATAATTTGATGTAACAATGATACGGAAATATTTTGAAAATAGTTTATGAACATGTGCGTTAACAGTAAACCAATCCAACCTTATACTTCTAAATACTACCTTATACCTCCCAACGAGGAGCGACCTCGCAAACAAAATAGGCGACATACTCGAGTACATACCGATCCAGCGCGCGGGTTACAGCCAACTCCTGACTGCAAGCGATGCCTAGATAAATGGGTATCAAGTGAAATTACTTAAATCGACAGTCCTTACTGCCCGACAGTAAATCGACTCAATCCCTGGGCCCAACTTCCCAAAGGCGTCCCAATGGGTGATAACCAAATAAGCTAGTAAACCGGATAATATCCGTTGCTCCTTGAGTTACATGTTCCGAACATAGTTCGTTGCTCTTTGCACAGATCAAGAACCAACAGACGAGATAATGACGAATTACCATGATTATGAATTAATATGTGATAAATAATTAATAGTTGAGTATGATTTAATGATGAGTAAGGAAATCATGTTATGAGACGAGATAAGATGCAAAAATAGGAATACGGCGAATAATAGGTTGTTCGTGATTTGGTAACGGGATAATGTCTTTTTTGTCCAAATTCTTTAGGCCGGATGCCAAACTAGGCCAGAACAAAATCAGAAATCGAACCTCATCTTTATTTGTACGGTGAATCTTGCACGTCGTTGATTAATTTGTCAAACCTTTAATATCATTAAGATAATATCTGTTAACTGAATAATCATAACTTACCACTATAAACATATGTATTATTCAACTTTCGTGTTGATGAAATTTGAGGATACTAATTTAAGTAAATAACACATATCATAGATGAAAATCTTACGCGATAAACTTTGATGTCGTAAGGTTAAGTTAAATATCAAATATACTTTGTACACGTAATTCATATCTCAAGATTTATCTTAAGCAACCATATATTTATAATTATAATTGTAATTATAATTTTTCTAATGTTAGAAAATCATTTCAAATGGTAAGTATACAATAATATCAAGTACAGTTTGATAAACTATTTAATTTGATGCATAATAAATCTTCAAAATATATTACTTAAATGATTTTTGGAACATCGTTCTTTAAGTCTCTAGTACATCCAAAATTGCAGGAATCATAACATCAAACAATTACCTTATGAAGAAATCCAGTAATTTGTATAACTTAGTTAATTTTATTTTGTTTCAAGATTATCTTAAATTACATACATTGTATTCATAACTTATAAAAATATTAATACGTAAACCTAATCAAGGAAATGATCAAAGAATGTTTAAGTTATGATAGATAATCATATAAGAGGATTAGACATCAAAAGTATATATGATAATCTTATTAAACTTATGTAAGGATATGTTAAACATGATAATTATACTATTTATATACTATTGAAAAATCTCAAAAATATTAATTCGTGAATACAAATCATATTAAAGTGATTCTAATGATTGTTATATCTTATAAGAGTCATGTGTGAGTGATCAGTCATAGAATTATGATGATTATTTTCAATCATAAACAAAGAACTTAAAGTATGTAAAATAAGCTGAAAATCGTCGTAGTTTTGAGTTTACCTTTGATCAGATATCCAAATGAACTTTGTTTCCAAATATTTTTGTGGCAACTGATCCCTAACATCACTAGGAACATGTGTACCCAAATGGGAAGGAATATCCAAAGGTTTGCTATGATAAATAATTCTTGAAAATATAGAACCTATTAGACTGCTAATCTCAATTCGACCCATTAGATCTATATGCAACAGTTCAAAACACTTAGCAGTTCCTAAATTTTGTTCTATGACTTTCACATGAGAATGAGAGGCTTTTATTTGCTTACCTTACAGACAATCACCACAAACAAGCTTACCTGGATTGGAGAGCTTGGGAATACCTCTAACATCATCAAGTTTGAGCAATCTTTTCCATGTTCCTCTAATCCACATGTCCTAGCTTCCTGTGTAATACAACTGATTCATCTACCTTAGTATCAAAATGTTGAGCTTCTTCATTCACCAGATCGCAGTTGTCCTTTGATCTTTTACTTGGCATGACACAAAAAATTGCATTATCAAACACATCACATGAGTCTTTATCAAATTTAACAAGCAGGTTATCATCACAAAGTTGACTGTTGCTTATGAGACTAGCACGCAGTCCTTCAACCATTAGAACATCCTTTAGACCCATAAACATTTAGAATCCATTTGCCAATGATCTTCCATTTGTTGCCTCCACCATAATTAATTGTTCCAGTAGTCAGAGGCACAAAATCCTTTAAATTTTTATTTTAGTTCATGTCATGTGTCTAGAACATCCACTATCAAAATACCAATCAGCGAAATGTTAGGGTGTACTACAGAGAAAACAACATTGCATATGATCTTAATCTTAGAAGCCCAAAGTCTATTTTTCAAATTGTAGTTCTGTTCAGCCCTGTTGTGACTGGATGTTGAGCTAACACCAAATCCAGTGTCGACTTAACATAAAAAACAACACCTATATGTGAATCTTTATTATGTTATGCTATTTTCTTTTCACAAAGTTTTCTATGCTTAAAATAGTATGGCTTAAGGTGTCCATGTGAAAAACAGAATTGACAGATGTGAGTCATTTTCTTAGCTTTATTGGGATTTTCTTTAGCTTTAACAAATTCTGGAATAACAGATTCAACAGAGACAAATTGATCAACATACTTATGGTATCCTAACCGAGTTGTACATTCATTACCAACATGCAATATCTTATCTAGTTTATTTGTGCCTGGGTTCCAGTTGGCAATAGTTTGCTCTGCTGCCTCAAGTTTAACAAGTACCTTTTTCAAGTTGAGCTTCCTTTATCGTGAGATTTCTTTCAAGCTCACCGACAGTTTCAATTAGAAACTCATTCTCTTTTGTAAGGGCTTTTTCCTTTTGACCGATTTGGTCTTTTCTACCATAAGTCATAATAAATGCCTTTTCTCTCTTCAATGATCTCCTCTAACAAAAAAGTATTCGTCATCTAAATCTATAGAACCACCAAAATAGTTAAAGTTAGTGTGATTAATCCATTAATTTGAATGAATAAGCAATTAGACTTAGAAAAAAGTGAAGTCATCTTCCCAATCATCAAAAAACATTTCATGTTCCTGAACTATTGTTTGAGTGTTATTGTTTGAGTGTTATCCATACACTGATCAGTGATGTTGTTATGACATTCAGAGGACCTATCTTCAGACCATTTTATCTTGGCAAATAGTGTTGCATAACAATCTTTTTACTAGGTTCCTGATTCATTTCAAACTCTTTTAGAACATTCAGAAGAGTGTGGAAACCTAGGGTGGACATAAGTATAGCTTCTTGCATAACAATATTTTTAACTTCAAACTTTTTGGACAGTGTTCCCATTGCTTTGTTAACAAGTTGCTTGTTGGACAGAAGATCTCCTAGATTTTGACATTCATTTGCTAAACCCAGTAGTTTCTCATAATTTGATGATACTCTCCCATCCTCACCCATTCTAATATTTCCAAACTAGTGTAAAGCTATCTGAAGTCTAGGTTTCTTTTATACTTAGGCCACCTTCATAGTGATTCTGCCAAAAAAGAAAAGAAAACCAAGCTTGTTTAACGGTAGAACAATTTTAAATTAACCT
Source organism: Linaria vulgaris (assembly GCA_948329865.1). Taxonomy (NCBI): domain Eukaryota; kingdom Viridiplantae; phylum Streptophyta; class Magnoliopsida; order Lamiales; family Plantaginaceae; genus Linaria; species Linaria vulgaris. Next base: position 114,262,842 of record OX415250.1, on the reverse strand, counting down.
GAACATATGAGGATCCACCCAACTGAAGATGGTGTTAAGAGTTTTCTCATTGAATGTTGCACTGTTGATATCAACTATAGTCCAACCGGCTTTAGGCTTCAAATTGACATTATTGTCATTATCAGAAGCTGTCATGGGAGCATAGTATCCATCGATTATTGTCTTTCATGCACGCATGTCAATAGACTTGAGGTGAGATATGATCATAAGCATAGTTGGTTCCATCAAGCACTAGTAGCCTATTGCTGTTGGGGTTTGCGTTTTCCATTCGTCAGTACCAAATTCAAACACCAGTGTAGTCTCATACGCCAATTGAAAATGTGTGGACCGCGACTGATACTCTTTTCGAATTCAAAAATGGTGTTAACTTGAATGTTGCGCCAACGCTGAAGAATTCAATGTTGGCTTAACATCTACTGAAAGAGTAACTTTGCACAACGGATATTTAAAGACACAATAGAAGAATTTTAAGCAAATTATATTAATATAATCTGTCGAGCTGCAGGGCGAAATTATCACTAAATAAATAATGATTGTACAAAACAACTGAAATCGTTCAAATGGTTTCACTCCTTTTTAGTGTTTGGTGTCAAGCTCAATGTTAAGTCAACATTGTATACATTTGTGTTGGACTAACATATCGCTCTAACACCTATGTATTTGATAAATGTCAAATTGCTTCTTTGGTAGCAAGTAGGCTTACGTAAGTTTTGCACTACTTTGTTATTTCATGCAGCGATGGTTCGCAAGGAAATTCAGGATGAAACTGATAGAATTACCGGAAAGGCAAAACAGATTTCTCCTGTTCCTATTCACCTCAGTATCTATTCGCCCAATGGTATGTTATTTTGTTGAAAGATATTTACTCCATGTTTGAAAGGAGGATGTTTCTACTGCTGACACTTGTAACTTGTTGTATGTAGTTGTCAACTTGACTCTGATTGATCTTCCTGGTTTGACTAAAGTCGTCGTTGGTAAGTTTTTATTTGTGTATCTCTGAACTATAGGTTGAGTCTTCCATTAGTATCTCTTACTTAAATGTGAAAGCGTGTGGTTTTTTTGCAGAGGGGCAACAGGAAAGTATAGTTCAAGATACTGAAAATATGGTTCGCTCGTATATCGAGAAGGTAAAGAAACCACTTTCTTCACGTTTCCCTTGTATCATCGTACATTAAGAGAATATTGAGACTTCACATGCCAGACAATAACTGTCTAAATGCAGTTATTGCATTCACTACAAGAAAATCCTCATTTAGTGGCATTGAGAAGTGTTATTATATGCCTCTAACAGTGACATTTTAGCTTATAATGGCATTTAAGTGAAGTGCCACTTGTAGCGGTGTAGCTAAAAGTAGAAGTGACACTAATTATTTAATTAGTGATACAAGTAAAAACGTTACAATATATAAATACAGTGAGACTACAAAATATCACAAAAACAATATTATATGACATCCTAACATGCCACTGAAATTTAAATTACCAACACTTTTTGATGACACAATAACTGAATATACTGTCAATGACAAATGCCATGATTGATGCATAATTTGACACGTTAAAACGCCATTTTAAAACTAATGAGTAACACTTTGAAATGACACCAAATGAGACAATAGTTTCATATTAAAATGCCACTCCACCAATTAACGACACTGTAGAATGTCAGGGTTTCAATCATCATTGGCATTTCATAATGCCACTAGGCATACAAAGAAATAATAAAAAAAAAACGGGGCAACCAAAACCAATACAGTTTTGGTTGCCCCAAACTAAAAAATTATTTATTGCACTAATATTGCTCTTTAAATTTAGAATTGTAAATTTTACAAACAAATTAATGAACCAAACAAATAAATTATAATAATACGAAGTCTGATACAAGAATTACAATCATTTTACATGTCAAATAACAACCATATGGCCACTATTTTATATTCCTATCTAGATAGAAAAACTTCAGTTGATCTTTCAATTCTTGCACTATCCTGCATAGCAAGCATACAATATATTGAGAATAGAATTCTTATTTATATTTTAACGAAACTGATCATCAACCATATTTTCAAATAATAAACTGAATATGAAATTACCTATAGCAAACACCAATTCCATGTAGATTCTACACCCTGAGAAAATTGACAACGAAAAGAGAAAAAGAAAAACGGTTTGTACAAAATTACAACCCTATTACAACTATAAGAAATTGAGAGAAATACAAGTGTTACCTCATGGCAAGTAAACAACTTCATGTAAAAGCCGCTGCAACAATCTGCAATATTATTAGAAGGATGCTCAAAATGCCCACAAGATATAGTAGTTATCGACTGGCATAATAAAGTACAATCAAATATAAACAAGTTGGATAGAAAGTACTAACTGTCACTCACTTAGAGAAAAATAAATGAAGAACAGTTTAAACTATAAGTACAAGCATATTGCCATCTTGAATTTTGAACTTCTCTGCAAATAATCGACCTGTAACACGTCAAAAAAAGATGGAACTCATAAAAGAGTTGTTGTAAAGCAAAAGAAGAAAAAACCAAGATGCCATGTGTAATGAGCAAATATAGAGTAACTGCAGTTTACAATGATGATAAGTATTAACAGGTACAAAATCTTATATGTGGAAGCAGGAAGCATATCAAAATACTCCATGGGTGGTTTAACCAAGTCTCATGACCATATATGCGAGAAATATTTACCAACCAATCCAGCAAATAATGCTTTTCAAGTGCCAATAAACATTTCATTTATCCAAGCTATCTGAAATTAAATGAACTCCTCAAATTTTGGAGCATAGCTTGTTTACAGTAGTCCTGAAACAGAAATTAAATATAAGTAACTATTAAATAACCCATATGTGGATCTAAAATATAGTTTACGAACAATTGAAGTAAATTATAGCATGAGTCTCAAACTACCCTAAGAATCTGAGAATAACTTATAGGACCCAACTCAAAGCAAAAACAATATGCGACAGTAAATTGACATAAATCCTTGTCCTGACCCCATGAGAAGCATACTATAACAAAATCAACAAAACTAATCACTAACGTGAAGACAAACTAAAAATTGTGGGTTTAATTAACATGCTTTAGATGCAAGTATATATACAAAACCTTAAGGGATAAATCTAGAGCAACGGTTGAATGAAAATCAATACATATGAATTTTCTATCGATACAAAATAGTACACAAATTTACTGTCGCAAATTTTTAAAGAATTCTTTATGAATTTTTATTTTTAAAGAATGCATGTAATTCGTTTGCATCAGAGTAAGTACTCTTTCATTTGATGGTTATACTTAAATACTTGGAAGAATAACTATAAAAAAAAATACTTGGAAGTAATTTATGAAATTACTTAGACGCGTAGTGGACTATAACAAACATCATTTACTTTGAAGAAAGCATTCTTAAACCACACACAAATTTGTAATAAACAATCAGTAAGAGAGAATGAAAAAAAAAACATCAATGAATAACTCCAACAATATAATGAAGTTTACTTGAGCAACTACCTCCAAATTATACTTTCATTGGACATATGTTTTTGAACTTGAGGAGATATGAGAAATTGGGTGATGGAGATGAAACACAAATTTCCTGCATAATGATACTTTCTGAAATATATGTCAAGCCGAATAGCAAACTTAAACCTAAATGATACTATCTAAAATTTGAAGAACAACCCAGCAAAAAAATGCAAAGTGCAGTCATACAACATATAAATATTTATAAGTAAGAGAGTAGTACAGGTTTAGAAAGTTCAGAGTGAAATAAAACTAAAAGAAATACTTCATTAACTAAAATTCAGAGTCATAACTTATTATTAGGAAGTAATAAATACTGGTTTACCGGCTCATTCACATCTTTGGCACTTGTAAAAAACTAGGATCTCAATTCTCAACAGGTCTTTAGCATAAGATCGCCGAACGGATCCATCTGACCTGAAGACTTTAATAAAGCGACTTGAATCTCAGTGGCCTAGGCCTCTACCAGTGAGAGACCAATAAAGAAACATAAGTAATTGCCATTTATGAGGAGAAGAAAATTCAGAGAGACACAACTATAAGTCTATAAACATGTTTACACAAATTGTGATGCCGTGAAAGAACTCTAGTACATAAAGTGCTTTATCTTCCTCATAGTGTTAAATATTCAAACATGATGTCTAAAATCATCAAATCAACTGCTTCAATTATACATATTTGATTAAACCTACAGTAAGTAAAATCAATCTTTCAGAAAGCAATTATTCTTTCATTTACACAACCTATAGTAAAAGGAACTCTTCTTCCTTTCCCAACCAAAAGTTTAAATAATCTAATTCTAAACATGCCATAAGGTTATAGCGTCAAAGATACCCCAGCCAGGTATGATTTGAAAGCCTATGGGATTCCAACACAGGTATGATTTTCCAACATTGGCCTCCTCGTTTGTGTCTCCTTCACTTTGCCTAAAACATCAAAACATGGAGATGGTGTAATACTGACTCACGCAGAGGTCCAATGAGAGCACCTCTCACCCATATCTAGACACAGAACAGATTATAAGATGTAAATTGATAACTTAAAGAGGAAAACAAAATGGACTACGGGTACCTTAAAATCGCGCCGGAGAATCACAAATATATATATATATATATATGAAGGCATAGGTTTACCAAACTATTGAGTCATCGAGGGAGTTGCTATGCATATACGATCGGGATGCGGGAGAAATCAAGGGAAATAGGGTTGACGAAACAAATGAATTGGGGAAAAGCAAAGGTTAAAGAATATTGGATTAAAAAATATTAATATATTAATTCTTATCGACTAGCTAATTTAATCATTTTAATGAAATACTATTCTGATTAATGTGAATATTGGACTTAAAAAATACTTATATTGTTTAAGATTTGAGGTTTATAAAATGCGAGTTCGATATCAATTAATTTTACTATGCTTTTATTCAAACAACTATGAGAAATACTTGATGATAAGTCTAAATATTTATTTTTGAAATTCTTTTTTAGATAGATAAAATTTAAACAATAATGAACGACATACAACATTCACATATATAGTACTGTATAGAAAGATTTAGTCTTTATCTTAATCTTTTCTCTGCGAGTAAGTTTCAAAGTTAGAGTCCCGTGAACTTTGGTCTTTCCGAATATGCGCTTAAAACAAGTTGGAAATTCCTCCTAAACTTTATAACATTCCACGCAAGTGCGGCCTCTATCTCTTAAAAGAGTGTAAAGATAACACCAACTCTTGTCAAATTCAGAGTTGACTATTTCTCGTTGTAACTTTTTCCCGCCTTGCTTTGCTACTGCCGTGACGTGTTCTAATCTCAAATTCTCAAAAAAAATTCAGAGATAGGTATATATATTATTAACAGTATCACATGCTCAAGTCATGGTACAACACAACGTTGATAAAACCACTTATTAATTGACTGCAATTTATTTAAATTAATTCATATTATGGCATTAAATAAATTTCATCATTTGAATTTACATTGAAACTTCAGGACTTAATATCACTAATTATTATAAGAGAAAAGGTCACTAAGTGTCAATTGTAGGTGGCATTTTTCAAAAAAGACACTATAGGAATTGACAGTGACATTCTTGTGTTAATGTCATTATATAGTGTACGCTAATGCCACTAATGCATTGAATTATTAGTGGCATTTTTTGTGAATGACATTATATAATAATACAATGACATTTTTGTACTAATGTCATTAACTAGTGTAACTAACGTCACTAATGTATTGGCTATTGTGACAATTTTAAAAATGACACACAAACAATTTAATATGGCATTTGAAAACAAATGCCACTAGCACAGTGCCACTATATGTCATTTTTGTTGTAGTGACTCTCAGTTCTTCCTCTCATCCTTATCCTCTCCTTTGCACACTTCCCCGTTTTAACATTTTAGTTTTACCATATCAGAGCATTCCAGCTGATATATATGTCTCTCGACTACTCTTATTAGCACTTATCAATAAAGGACTACTCTTATCAGGTTCTTGAAGGGAGATCTTATCGTTTGCAACATCCCTGGGTGGGTGTCGTTAATCCATCGCAAGCAGATATCAATGGAAATGTTGATATGATGGACGCTAGACGTAAGGAGCGCGAGTATTTTGAAACAAGTCCTGACTACGGGCACCTGGCTAGTAAGATGGGATCTGAGTATCTTGCGAAACTTCTTTCTGGGGTACAATCTTTGTTTATTTACGATTACTGAATCTGACTTAGTTACAGGAGTAGAGCTCATAATTTAGAATTTCTCTATTTCAGCACTTGGAATCTGTTATTAGGGCAAGAATACCAAGTATTACTTCATTGATTAACAAAAGCATTGAGGAACTTGATACTGAGCTTGACCACCTTGGAAGGCCTAGTGTGAGCCTTTTGCCTTTTTGATTGTGTGATGATTAATATTTACATGTTTTAGTGTTGCACAAACAGTTTTTGTGTTACGCTATACGATTTTTAATAAATTACTTTTGACGTACTATAAATGAAATGTAATGATCTTTATATTAAATTATTGTATTACTTCATAATATGAGTATTGATGTTAAAATAAATAGTTGTATCCTTTGCCTTACTCGTATTCATAATTTTTAGAAAAACTCGTGCGACGGATCTATTCCTTAAGTACTGTATATCTAAATATTCCATTCAATACATCAATCAACCATTTGATGACAAGTTATCGCTAAACCATCTGAATTCTGAATAAATGACTTTTACAAAAAAAAAATCCATATTTTCCAAATCGTTACACGAGTGCGTACACCTTGAAGGAAGAAAACAAATGATACAATTGGACCTAAAATATACTAAACTATGCTCTATTACAAGAATTGATTGGCTTTGTCCGAAAAGCCTAAAATGACTAGAATAACCCTTGAGTCTCGAATCTGGGAATTGTCGAATGCAGATCGGTTCGATGCTGAAATAACTATCGAATCTCAGGACTATCAAACTGTCCTGGATTCGATACTGAAAAGCCGTCGAATGGGGATGTTGATTGATGAACGGTCGAATCGGTTAGGGATCAGTCAAACAGAATAACTTTCGACCAACAATAACAGTCGAACGCTTAACTTGATGCTCGCTGGTTGTTGAACATTAATTAATAACGTACCGATTTTTGAGTTTACAAAATGACCGTTCAATTACGCTACGGGCTCTAAAATGCTCCATGTTAAAGAATTCCTCATGGCCCTGCGGTGCTGCTCTACCGTCCGCCCAGTCCTTAAGGTGGTAACGCCTGCCACGGTAAGGAACCAAGAATCCCTCACAGATTGCGTAGCCAGAATCAACCAGGTAGTAGTTGCCTTGCACATAAAATGAATGGTTAGATATTTTAATCCAAAGTGTAAGTAGAAAGAAGAAACACAAGTAAGCAATGTATACAAATTTGAAGAGTTTACCTTATGGAACCTTCATACCATGTGGTGCAAGGCGGAAAATGGCATCTCTCAAGACCCTCTCGTTGGCCGCTGAACCCTCCCATCCACACAGCAGTTATACAAATTTCATGTTAACATCACATACGCCAAGCACGTTAACGTGGATTCGACCCTTCCACGATCTATACTTTAGTTGATCAGCTCTACACTTGCAATGAAATCAAGATCAACTAGTTAAAGCTGGACAACTAGTAAGATTTGAGTATCTGCTAATGAACCAAAAACAACACAACAAACCTTGAAATATGTACATGGCTCTTGACAGTTTCCGTTCTCAATGTTCACTGGTTTTGGTGTCACCAACATGAGTTCATTTGCCTTCAACAGTGCATTAAGAGCTTTCCCAAAATGTCGATTGATGGTCTGCCCCAACCGATGCCAATGGAACCCTGTAACCTGGTTTGTATCGTAGTGTGCTAAGATCTTTATGAGCATGGTGACTTGCGATGCATGCGTAAACTACTCTTATGCATTATCAATTGGATTAATCCACACAAATTGCAAGTATACGAATTAAGTAATAATAAAGTGGTAATTATGTATAACTGACTAAGTATCGAATTCCTTGAGAGTACGTATTTGAACTTTAGCAATTATATTGATGAACACTGAATGATTTTTGCTTTAATTGATCAAAAAGAAAATAGTAATATTGATTAACTACTTATTACTCTAATGATCTAAACTAGAGTGGAGAATTAAGATTAACTACTAATTAACTAAGGGTTGCAGATCTAAAATTAAACTAACTAAGAAATAATTTAAGTGATTGATTGGTTGTTGTCAAAGGTTGTAAAATAGATTCAGTAAAATATATTTAAGAGAAGGATTTCATTAATTTTGGATGCGTGTATTTCATCGACAAAATACCAATGATCCATATGCAAGTCTCTTTTTATTGATGATTGTTTTGTTTATGCGTTTACGTGATAAATTAACCACCTTTCGTATGTACTAAACAACCCCCTAATCCCTAATGATGTCAGGTTATTAAGCATTTTCTCCTCACGAGAAGTTCACCATATCATAGAATCCATATAGTGTTTTAAAAGTGAATGAGAGTTATCATCTACGATCTAGATTCCACGATACACGTTAATGTCAAAGGTCTAGAGATTTATCTGTCTGATCTACTATGTTAGGGTTGTGTTAACAATCTTCTATGCATAATTCAACGTAATACAGGGTTGTTCAACATCACTACTCTGATTCACAGAAACGCGTGTGCTAAACATACCAAGTAGCATAAGTAACAAATAATATCCAACAAAACAAATTCATCAATAGACTTAATCAAAACATAGGTTCAAAGTGCATCCATATGAGATTAACTACATCCTCTCTCAGACACTGACAGGATTAGCTACTCATAGCCACGTAAATATCACAAAACTTCATCATAGATTTATGCAAGAAAGAAAAAAAAGATTAAACTCTTGATCTCGGTGAGATTTTAACGTGTCTCCCCCTTTAACTCTTCGATGCATTCCTCTACTTTAATTGCTTGCTCCTCTTGTTCACCTCTATCCCTCAACAATCATTGTAGTGTCTCAAATGGTAGAATTTCTTCTCTTCAACTGTAGAATGCTTTTGTAAATTTTTGTAAGGGTTTTTAGGCTCTTGCAAGCCGTGTCTTACTCTTTAGTAATCCTCCTCTATTTATAGGAGAGTCCTGATGCCCTATTTTCTTGAACAGTCATAACCTAATTTTTGTAAAATGACTTTTCTACCATCGTCGCGCTTGACAGGCGTGATCTGCCTGAATCGCATGACCGTCGCACCTCATAGACATGATGGAACGGAGATCGCGCTTGTAGTCACGCCAACTCTTGTCTCTCCAGCGTTATCCTGAACTGTTGCCCCTGCTCGCGCTGCATTCTGTTTCCCTCGTGATAGAGGCGCGATTGGTAACGTCGTTGCTCTATTGCCTTGTATCACTAAATAGTGCTGAAATCCTTCTACCAAGCATTGTTTTGCTCCGACTCGAGTAAAACTACAAAAAACAATGAAATAATACTATAACAAGTAAAACTGCCACAAATGTTATGCAAAAGTATAAGAATTCACATACTCAAATTGCTATAATATATCACTCATCAAACACCCCCAAACTTAAACTATTGCTCGTCCTCGAGCAAGACTCTAGACAAAACAAAATCAAATTTTAATAATAACAACATGCTCAAATCAGGATTTTGTCTCAGAATGCCACCTATGTTTGGAAATTGAAATGATAAGAATTATGGATGTCATGTCATTGCACACCAAGGTTAATCAGGTTGTCATCATAAAGTATTTCATTGTGCATCGTGGTGGGCTCATGTATCACAAGTATAGAATACAAGACTTTCATATAAAATTCACAAGATCAAGAAGTTTCACATATAGTTACTTCCCTATTGCTTTCTACTTACCTCACTATTTTTCGTGCATGCAAAATTTTCATGTTGAGGATCCTTGGGACTTTATTTGCTTATAATGAGGCTTGGGTATAGGCTATAAATGGAAAAGATATTTATAAGTTCTAGAGATGTACGTAGTGAATCTACTCATTAAAATTACATTTTCCTCCCCTGTTTGTGCCTTCTTTATTAGCCATACATTTTAGACTCTTTTTGGCATCTTTTCATTTGCGTATTCATTTGAGCAAGAATCAAACCACCCTATACTTAATAGATTTTCAAGATGCACCCCAAATTTAAAGTTTTTGCAACGAGTTATTTGTGTTTTCTATTATGTTCATCCTCCTTCTTTTTTCATATTTTTATTTTTAGCTCATGTCTTTGTTTTGAGCTTCTGTCGTATCACTCATTCGATCCACTAGATCCATCTCTAGAAATGGGTAGGGTAAAAAAAAACTCTTCTAGCTCAGGGTAGGTAAGTAGTCTTCATAAACAAAGGCTCATAGAAAAGACTTTAGTGGGGTTCAGTGGATATTCATTATTCAATAATGGCTCTTGGCTTCGAAGGCTAAAACTCAAATATAGAAAAGATGACCTATTTCATTTCCTCAACAATTCAAATTCACATTTATTCAAATAGTAATTGAGTAAATTACTTGAGATTCATAATTTCTATGTAACATCGACTCCTCCCATAAATTCCATACAATTACCTCAATATTTTCTACTGATGCTCATCGTGAATGGTTTATATGAAATACATATGCTTTAAACAAAATTAAACAAAGTGTGCTCCTGTCATCCAAGCATAATCCCTTTCTTCACAATTCCTCCCATATTAGGCATATATCATCATATATTCTAACTTTTGCATGCTTTTATTACTTCAAATTTGACTCTAACAGTCAGACTATAAAATAAACTAAAAGCAAACTCTAAAAACAAAAAACAAAAAACATTGAGTAAAACTAACTTAAATAGCCCCCAAAACTCAAATTGTTCAGTGTCCCCATTGAACGACGCGAAAAAAGAAAAATAATTAATAATAGAGGACTCTCGTGGAAATTCTATTCTCCTTGCGTGTCGGTTGGTGATGTGTCAAATACTTCCCCGTCCTTCTTGTTTAGCTCAACCATAACTGAAGCCATTGAGAATAAAGATCGTTACGAAGTAGTGTGATCTCGGATCTAATGAAGTCCTTGATTTGCTTCGTCTGGTCTTCCATTGCATTCTTTACCAACTCCTCTAGAATCATCGGCCTATTTGGTGTAGTAACTTTTGATTTTGAATATTCGTCAATTTTCTTATTTGTGATGACATCTTCAATAAATTTCCTATTGTCGGATTGCTTTACAGGGACTCCCGCTGCTTTATAAATTTTTATGACCAGTCCTCCATGTGGGATGGCTCTTGATGTTTTTTCTGTCGCAAAAGTGTTAATAGATTTCATAATTTCTTGCCCCACATCTATATGGACTCCAACGCGGATCCATGTCAAATATTTCACTCTATCCTAGTGGGCATCTGTCATATGGTTAGTGGGAAAAATCGAAGAAATAATGAAACTATACCAAGCCTTCTATTCTGGAACAATTTTACTATAAAGAATAAAAGGATTAGCTGAATTTGGCTCGTGGACAATGGTTTCTGGAAGAACCACGTTCCTCAATGCTCTTTGTGATGTGACAGTTTCTTGCTTCTGAAGCTCCCCTTCTGAAATCTTCTTCAGGTTTAGCTTGTAGATTTTGTTGATAATTCTGCGGAAATCTGAACTTTTTCCCTCGTAGTAAAATTGGTTCTTTCACTAGCGCGGTTGCGTTCGTGAAAAATTCTATCACCATCGTTCTGTTGACCTCTCCCGTATGGAACGTCATCCAACCCAAGTCATTGATATTATCGTAAAGAACGTCAAGACCTCGTTTAAGCATGAAAGACTTCTTCATGAGTTTTTTCTTTCTTATTGGTGAATCGTCCTTTGTCTTTTTCCTGCATGGTTGGGCGCGTAGAGATGATGGTGGTGACTCCTCCTCATCGAAACTTGAAATGTCCCTAAGGCGTATGTTGGAATTCTTTTGCATATTCATGTTATCTTTGGATAAATAGAACAAGAGTAGGAGAGAAATAGAAGAAAATAATAATGAAGAAGAACAACTAGAGATTTAACAAGGGAGTGAAATAATAACCTAAATTCTATATTCAACCATATAAATAGTATAGTAATACATGTAGGTATAGATAGACTAGGATTCCACCATATAGGTAAATTTAGAACTAAGAAAATATTCTTTCACAAAGTTGATACAATTAGGAAACATGCTAATGTATAAAATCCTGAGAAGAAAATGAGAGTAAATAAGTAAGGAAGCTTCAGCAGTGGAGGAAAACGCATGTTTAGTCACGCGCGACCAAACAAGTCGCGCTGCCAGCGCGCACAATTTTTTTTTTCAAAATTTTTTTCAGTGTGCACCGCGATGATAGTGCGAACATTCTGCATTGCCAAAATCTTCCAGAGAGAGACGCAACCACCATGCGCGATTGCACCATGTCGTGCCTCCCCTTGGATTGAAAAACTGCTGCTATCCAAATTTGGTCAAAAAATTGAACTCTTTTCCAACCATCCTGAACTTCTTCATGTGCTCTTCATTGTTTCTCCCTACAAAATTTATGGTCTTCATGTGCTCTTCAAGTGCTCTTCATTCAAATTCATGTGCTCTTCATTCGAGTGTTGGTAAGACTTCTTGTCTTGTGGATCGAAGAAAATATCCTCCTCCAAGATTTTGACCGTTTGTTCCCCCGGTTGTTGGAGGTCTCTGTTGTGTTCCTCTTGGTGGAGTTGCTCAGTTTTCGTTGTTTGACATGTTGAGTTTCTCTTTTAACCTACGTCTATGTCTTCTTTCTATCTTAGTGTCAAATAGTAATGGTGTCACGATGTCTCTTCGTGTCATGCACTACTGGTACCTGAAATACGAACAAAGCAGTAAGTGTTTCTCAGAGATCAACAATAGTAAAAATTGCTAACAAATATACCATTACTCCCCGACAATGGCTCAAAAATTTGATGTGAGCGTAAACTACTCTTATGTGTTATCAATTGAATTGATGCACACAAATCGCAGGCATACGAGTCAAGTAATTATATTGTTGAACGCTGAATGATTTTTACTTTGATTGATCAAAAAGTAAATATAAAGACTGATTAACTACTTATTACTCTAATGATCTAAACTAGAATGAAGAATTAAGATTAACTAAGGGTTGTAGATGAAGAGATTAATTAACTAAAACTAAACTAACTAAGACATAATTTAATTGGCTGATTGGTTGCTATCTAAGGTTGTAAAATAGATTAAGTAAAATGTATCTAAGAGATGGATTTCATTAATATCGGATGCGTGTATTTCATAGACAAAATACCAATGACCCATATGCAAGCCTCTTTCTTTTGATGATGTTTTTGTTTACTCATTGACATGATAAATTACCCACCTTTAGTATGTACTAAAGGACGCCCTAATCCCTAATTATGCCAGGCCGTTAAGCACTTTCCCCTCACTAGAAGTTCACTATGTCATAGGATCCATACAGTATTTTAAAAGTGAATTAGAGTTATCAACTACGATCTAGATTCTACGATACACCGTAATGCTGAAGGTCTAGAGATGTATCTGCCCGATCTACTATGCAAGTGTCGTGTTAACAATCTCCTTGCATAATTCAACGTAATACAAGGTTATTCAACATCATTACTCTGGTTCATAGAATGCGTGTGCTAAACATACCAAATAGCATAAGCAACAAATAATATCCAACAAAACAAATTCATCAAGAGACTTAATCAAAACGTAGGTTTAATGTACATTCATATAAGATTAACTGCATCCTCTCTCAGACACTGCGAGGATTAGCTACTCATAGTCACGTAAATATCACAACAATTCATCATAGGTTTATGCAAGAAAGAAAAGAAAAGATTGAACTCTTGATCTTGGTGAGATTTTGATGCGTCTTCCCCATGGACTCTTCGATGCTTTCCTCTACTTTGATTGTTTACTCCTCTTGTTCACCTCTCTCCCTCAACAATGATTGTAGTGCCTCGAACGGTACAATTATGCTCTTCAACTCTATAATGCTTTTGTAAACTTTTGTAAGTGTTTGTAGGCTCTTGTAAGCTGAGTTTCACCCTTTCGTGTCCTCCTATATTTATAGGAGAGTCTTGATGCCCTAATTTCTTGAACATAATTAACCTAATTTGTGTAAAAGGACTAGTCTGCCCCTGTCGTGCTTGACATGTGCGATCTGCTTGAATTGCCTGACCGTCGTTCCTCATTGGCGCGATCTTCGTCCCATCGCACCAATTTTTGTCTCTCCAACTTTATTCGGAAGTTCTGCTCCTGCTCGCGCTGCATTCTGTTTTCCTTGTGATAGAGGCCAATTGGTAGCGTCATAACTCTACTGCCTCATATAACTAAATAGTGCTCAAATCCTCCAAATAAGCATAATTTTTCTCAAACTTGACTAAAACTACAAAAACAATGAAACAATACTAGAACAAGTAAAATTGCCACAAAGATTATGCAAAAGTATAAGAATTCATGTACTCAAATTGCTATAATAATTCACTCATTAACCTGCTCCCTCAAGCTCACAAACTTCTCCTCGCGCAAACTCATAACCTCCCAAAGAACCCAACACATTTTATCAAAGCATTCACGGTCCATTCTTAAGTTCTAAATTGAATCTACATCATTTTTCAGATTAGCTTGTCCATATGTTCTCTGATATTAGGATTCTTACAGGCTATATCGTACTACTTGCCTTCTCCAAATATTTCGTATCTTAATTCGTCGTTGGTGCATCATGACCATAAACATGAATGCAAGAACCCTCAACTATACATTCTGCAATAGCACTAACACTAGCATACGCCTCCGATGATCCATCTGATCGCCATTCAACACATTTCAACCAATAAATAAAGGGAATTCAGTCAAATGTTAAGTTTGGTAACTTCAGTCAGCGGCTGTGTCGAAACTAACTAGATTTTTACAAACCTAAGCGCCTAATCATCTTGAAGATTCAAGATAACACAAAATAATTACCCTAATATTGATGTTTATCTATAATAACCCTAGGGTTTATGCTAAAGAACTAAACTTTACAGAAAATTATACTCAACTCTAACACAATAGTCATAGATAACATGAATATGAACATAGTTGCACATATATCGATTATTAACGAACACATGCAGACACGCATAACAATACTATGTAAATATGCTTATTGTTTTACAAACCACACAATTTGAACTCCAAAGTACTAATACGAGTTGTAGAAGTGATATTATAGCTGCAAACTTTTGGATTTGGAATAGGGTTCAGCAACAGAGATTGATTACGCAAATATTCTAGCATTTCAAACGCATTTGGGGTAAGTAATGTTTAAAATTTTACTACGCTAGCAGGATAGAGTGAAGAAGAAGTGAAAAATCACACATGTGTGAGGTGCTTGAGAATCGCCATTTGCGCCTAAAATTCCCGCCATTTTCGTAAAGCGGTGTGAAAATGAAGAACTCTAACTTTGGGAGGGATAATGGAGTTGTTTTCTGGGGGGAAATGAAGGTGTTTGTGCGAAAGAGTGTTTAAATAATTCAGCCAACCATGTTGCAACACGTGAGAATTTAAGGGTAGTATGGACATTTCACGATTTGAGAATTTATCAGCCAAAGGCCAGGATAACTTGTCGCATGGGGGGAGGAGAGATGGAAAAGTGGTGGATAAGTGCGTTTTTGTCCGGGCTTGGACGGGCTGAGATAAAAGCCGCCCAAAATGCACAAACCAAATTGGTTACGGTTTTCTTATATCCAAAACCAAATACGCTCTTAGAACATTATCTTTTAAAGTCCGAGATTAATGTGTTAGGCGACATAATTAATTTTATTTTTCTAAATACCTACGATGTAATGTGTGAAGAATATGCTTATTTCATTCAAGAAAAAAAAAAGGAAAAGAAAGAACTTTATGCTTATTTCACGGCCACCTTCGTTCAATGGATCTTGCAACTATAATTTATCATGTATTAGGTTTTGTATATTTAGAGGGCGTTCGGTTCTGTGTATTAAGTGAGATAAGGGGCATAATTTGACTTATTATATAGTTTAGTTTGAGCGAATAATTTGTTGGGCTTTGACCAAAAAGTTTGGCGGTCTGCCACTGTTTACGCTAATTACTTAGATAGTAATTGCTACCTCCCCCCTCCCCCCCAAACGATTATATTATACGAGTTCAGATACTAAATCCGGCCAAGAGAAATGACCCAAATGCCCTCATTTTTAGCAAACGTCATAACAACTTATGAAAGACTTAAGTTTTCTAAATTCGACAACAATCTCATTTCCCCCGAAATTAAAATACATCAGAAATTTGGGCGCGATTCCTAAAGTGGTACGACTCTATGAACCCTAATTTTGATAGGCGATTTTGCCAAATTCGATGAAATCCTTGCATACTTTTTTTTAGAATTCCTTAAATCCGTGCAACGTATGAACATATATGCCCTATTTTGGTTCTAATCGTTGATTTGGCGCAGGTAATCAAAGGTGATACGCGAGGAGATTATAGTTTTGGAACACAATTGTGACATTTCGCTCTGAACGAAGGTACAGTTCGTCTATCTATGCTATGGTTTGGTGATGCAATGCATAACTCTAATGAAGCCCTAATTCGAGATTTTAGGGTTTATGGTTTTAATTTGGAGGTTTTTGAAATTTTGCGTATAATCGGTTAAGAATTGCATTCCTTACTTCGCCTACATGTGTTTGTGTTAATATATATAAGTTTTATATATATTTGCTACTATATTTATCCGGTTCTATAGAATTTTGTAATACAACATGCTGTTTTGTGGCAGGTTATCCCACAAGTTGGGGTTTGTGATTCGTCTAAACAATTTAGGTCCGTTAATGCTATGCATGCATTGAATTGAAATCCAAGCTAAACAATGAATGGTTTAGGCTACTGATTTGGGGTTCTTTTAGTTAATTTGTTAATTTGTGTTTGATTCATACAGGTTATTGTGTCTATGAGTGTTTGTTGTGTTTAGGTTAGTTGTATGTAGTTCTATGTGTGTTCCACTATTTGGGTAATTCAATTGAATGTGTACATTGTTCTTTATACTTTTTGGGTGATTGATTATGGTATATGACGTGTAGTATAGTTGAATGGATTTGTGATATTGGTAATTGATGGTTGTCAGATGGAGATTTGGAGATATTTGTTTGAATAAATATTCTCTCTTAAGATTAATGAATGTTGGGGTTTTGTTAATGAGTTCGGTGACATGATAAACTAGGATGTATCCCACGAATTGTACACATTTGTACATTAGTTGGATATTTTTCATTTCTTTTTCATAGTGTTTCTGTTCTATGCATGACGTTGAGCTGCCATCTAACACAACGAATTTGGGAATTTGGTGGGTTGATTACACAAAGGTATTCTTCGACACTCTAGTACTAGTCCGCATATTGTCAAGTTAGATGATTCGCCTTACATGTATCCTAAAAGCCAATACTTTTAAGTGTTGATCGTTTAGGAACACCCATATTGCGAGGGTTTTTTTAGCAAGCAATTTCCTTTCTATGAGGATTAGGAGGCGGTTTTTGGGGGAACTTAGAGCTATGGGTTTATGGAATCAGGAAGACATGTGGTGGTTGTGGATGCAATGGAGCCAGATGTTAACGATATTAATGTGATGATTTAGTGCGGTCCGCCTAGACCGTTTATTTTGATGATGTTTGTATTGCAATCAATTGAACATGTATTTGATTTAGTTATATGTGTATTCTATCAGTTGGATATGCTATTGTTTGAAGTGTTTTAAGCGGAACAAGCTGCTTCCGTGTTGTTCGAATTTTCCTTTTGTCAATGTTTATGTGTTTCTTGTCTTGTTTGAGTGTAATTTGTAGTTCTAATTATTGGGAATCCAGTTTTTTTTTGATATGGTACTGCAAATCTATAAAAGAAAAAAATGGTGAAATGGCAATGTAGTTGTGTTATCGTGATGCAAAACTAGACTAAAACATCGGATGACATCTAAGGAATGCAATATGGCCAAAACGGTTAGATCTAGATAAAATACAAACATTAAGGAAATTTAAAAAGATACCAAATCCAAAATATTTTATTATTATGGGAAATATGCATGGTTACACTAATTATAAGTGCAACATTACTACCCCTGCACTAAACACCTATGCTTATGGGTTGCCATACAAAACTTTGAGCCTTGACAAGACCCCAACCTCCTCAATGGGGAGATATTTTATGCAAACAATAGTATATGTCGTCATAATTGGTACAACTGTTAATAATATCTATATAGATTGAGTCAACTCTGCCACAATTAATTTGAGAGACTTATCGTTTTGTCAATGTATATCGTAGACAGTTGGGTCCACGATAACATCCCCAACTTATGGTACGAAGCTCATCCCCGAAACACTGTAAAATTGGTTGAACAACTTGAAATGCGTCTTCATTATCCTAAGTCGCTCCTTGATCATAAGAGGGGTTACCTCCCTCGACATCACCTCGCTCAGGGGCGAGTCTCTCGAAGATTTCTTGCATCATGCCATCGCTGAACCAGTTGGATCAGGTTGTTCTCTCTCGCAAACCCTTTATCAAAATAGTCTCTTCACTTGTTCTCTCTTGCAAACCGCTTTGAGCGTGCTGCTGTCGGCCTCCCCATTGGTTGAGTAGGATATATTTTACACTTTATCAATTAGTAAGTGGAGAAGAAGAGAAGTGGAGAAGTATTTTGCAATGTATCAGAATTTAGAGAATTAACAAGTATATATAGCGATAAGAGGAGAGTGAGTAGTCACTAATATTCTAATATGAATAGTCGCTTAGTAAATGTATTTCACCTTCCTCATAGGAGTCCAACGTTTCTCCTACAGTGGGTGCCTTTTCATGTCCAACTTCCTACCATGTCATTAGTTGCATTCGAGGTGTAATGCTAGGGAACACCTATTCATTGGACATTTCATTCAAGTGGCATCGATATGCATTCATTGTAAAATGGGGAAGTCAATATGCATTAAAAACTGACAGGATATGTCTCACCATCATTTCCAAGACAAAGTTAAAACTTTCAACAAGTCAATCAATTAATTCAATAATCAAAAATGGTAAACATCTCATAAAATATAGAATCATGGAATAAGTCAGATATTCCACAACATTATTCAAGCCAAACACAAAACATCATATGATACAACTTTGTCTAGCATATAACAACCACATCAAACTACACCCGTGACATGATCACAATTCACACATTCCATTCAATTTGTGTTAGACCCAAAAACCTGCCCAATTGTCGGGTATTAAGGTAGAAGTGGTGGTACGTACCTCGTCTATGTAGTATCACGATTGTGTTGATCGAATGACTACTCAACTTGCTGAATTTATTCTCCTGCAATCAAGAGTTGATGATACACTCACAAATGTCAAGTGAATAAAATGAAATTCATTGGTGATTCATGAAAACCGAATCCAATTCTGATGTTGTGGTATCAACAACTGAAGCTATATCTTCGGAATTTTTAGGAATTCACCGAATTAAAGGTTCTCGAGTTTTGGTTTAGGTGAAAGAGAAACACACAAAGGATAAATGGAATGAAACAACAAGTCAATTCGAATGAATGTGGTGGAGGAGATAAAATTGAAAATTTACTCGATATAAAAACAAAATGGGACCTATATAACATAGAAAAACAAAGATAAAGATCAGTTACAAACTAATAACAGTCTTCGTTTTGACAACCAAGGCCCTTATTAAAAAGTAGTTATTAAATTATCCGTTGAAAAAACTGGCTTTTAATAATAACTGGAATAAAATGGTATTAATCAGTATCGTAACCAAATGCCCTCTTATGGTAATTATTACCACAAGCTCCGTGTTTCATGTTGGAGCTTGTTGTAATTGAAGACATTTTGGCCCATGTAAATATCTTATAGTTTTCTAATCAATATTTATGCTATTTTATTACAAAAAATCATAATAGAACTTTATAAATTATTTGGCAAAATTAGTACTATTTTAAATTTTAATAGGCAGCCAAGCATTTGGGTGCATTTGTGGTAGCTCACAGCTTATTACAAAGTCATTAGAACATTCCTAGAAAATCTTGGCGGATTCCCCAAAATGTCGTCAAAACTTATGGGTGTCGGCTTGAATTCATTAACAATAAATCTTTATTAGATAATTGCATTAGTGAAGTTAACTGTTTAATATTATGCCTACCATATCTAAGCTATAGCTATATCTCGACCAATCTAAACATCTTTACTGAAACTGAAATTAATATTTTTCTAATTCCTTCATTAGGCTGCTTCCAACGACAATAATATAATAATATTTTATAAAAAGGCCAAAATTTAAATAATGTGCCAGAAAAGACTTTAACGTTTGATTTCATAAGCTCGAATTCACATTGAGTAGTCGAAGTCTTGCAGATTAAGAAACTCTACTAGTTTGAAATAAATATTTCCACTTACTTATTTTTGTCCATTGCATAAATGCTTGTAAGGTTATAATTTTATGATTTTGTCTACCAAATAACCATATGACTATTAGAATGAACGATGATTAAGTTGTACATTCTATTTAATTATTGAGTATAAACGTCTCTATAACAGAGCAATACGATTAATTCAGTGCATAGTCAAGTCGGCTATCTAAAGAAATAAGTTCTCTATTATCCTCCATTGTAACTGTTAATTTCATCAAGTATGGGGTAGATGTCGATCATCCAATGAGGTCGATTGTGGAAGATTGCAAGCATATGCTTCAGGACATTAATGCGGACATTTTAGCACAAAAAAAAAATAGTTGGCCAAGATCAAAAACTTCTTAAATTGTTTGAACCTCCCTAAGATATGGAATATTTGCTTATAGCGAATTTGAGAGAAGTGCCAATTGAAAGGCCACCTTAATAGCAAAAAATATTCAATTTTGTGAAATTATTTTTGAGCTATTAGTAAAAACTACCCCTGTGTTATCTTTAATTGGCAAATAACTCCCTGTGTTATTTTTATTCAAAATTAACAAAATCCTCCTTAATGACATATTTTATAATGACAGTACCAATAACTAAGGATTTATAAGTATTATGATTTTATAATAAACATACACTTATTACAATAAATATTATAAATCGTGTTATAAATTTATTAGATTTTTTTTAAATTGTTAAAAAAGTATAATAAAATTAACCGGTACCGTACTTATATTTTTACAGATCTAAAAACTAATGTTTTTTTCAAACTAAATAAACAAAAAGACGCATACAATTAAATTTGAACATCATTAGTTTCATATGTATCAAATAAATATAATAAAAATTATATTTTGAGATTAATCTTAGTAAATGCGAATTAACTTAGTGTAGTAGGGGAGTTTTGCTAATTTTGAAATAACAACAGGGGGAGTTGCCAATTAAAATAACACAAGGGATTATTTGTCAATTAGGTATATATAACAAAGCGGTAGTTTTTTCTATTTATCCAATTATTTTTTCACTACCGAGTACCTATAGGCTATATCCATCTCTCTATTTGTGAAATTTGTTAACCACAAAATTCTCCTTTTAGAAAAGTAACCAAAAGATATATAAATCATATAATCAAAGAGCAAAAAAAAAAAGGGAAAGGTACAACACATTCAAACGGTCTCAAATTGCTCGACCACCCGCGAAACAGGAGAAACCCAAATTAGACAAACCTGCGCACCTGGCGCATTATATCCCCTAACCCAATCCCCAAATCCCAATTTTTAAAACAGTTCGAATATTCAACAAAAAAAGGCAGTCCAACTTTCTCTCTCTTCTCTCTCTCTCTCTCTCGTACTCCGCGTTCGTTTCAAGTCCAAACCGTTGTTCTACTGTTACTTCAATTCCAAGTTTCATCAAATGGCAACAATGGAGAGTTTGATCGGACTAGTCAACAGAATTCAGCGAGCTTGTACTGCTCTCGGCGATTACGGCGGCGGCGACCAAGCTTTCTCCTCTCTTTGGGATGCCCTGCCGTCCGTTGCCGTCGTTGGCGGCCAGGTCAGTTATAGTCAAACACGAAGTTTCTGTTTGTGCTGTATTCTAGGTTAGGTATTGTTACTTGTAATTTTGCTGTATGGTGAGGAGTAGCAGGGGATGCTTTGATGTTAGATGTGACCTAATCGTTTTCGTTGTTGTTTTGAGCTGATGATTACAGAGTTCGGGGAAGTCGTCGGTGCTGGAGAGTATTGTAGGACGAGATTTTCTTCCTCGGGGCTCCGGTGAGTATCACAGCTCGTTTGTTGAGATTGTGTTCTTGTTTGTAAATATGAGTTGGTTTTAAGATTTGATTTGATTGTTTGTGTGAGATTAGGTATTGTTACTAGGCGGCCGTTGGTGTTGCAGTTGCAGAAGACGGAGGACGGGGAGCAGGAGTATGCGGAGTTTGGACATATGCCGCGAAGGAAATTCACGGATTTCGGTACTGTGAATTTTACTTGTGAATCAGAATTTGGTCTTGAGTTGAAGCTTTAGATTAATTTATCAGAAGGTTTACTTATGAGAGAATTGAGTTTTGAAGTTTGTAGCAGTTAGTAGTTTGTTAAATAGTTACAGTAGTTTTTGATGAAGTTCTAGTAAGTTAAATTTGCGTTATATACTGTTATACAGTCATTGATAAACGTCGAATTGCTTTGCTGATAGCAAGTAGAATGACGTAAGTTTTGCACCACCTTGTTATTTCATGCAGCCTTGGTTCGCAAGGAAATTCAGGATGAAACTGATAGAATCACTGGAAAGTCGAAGCAAATTTCTCCTGTTCCTATTCACCTCAGTATCTATTCACCCAAGGGTATGTTATTCTGTTGAAAGAGATTTTCTCCCAGTTCAAATGGAGGATGTTTCTATTGCTGACGCTTGTAACTTGTTTTCTGTAGTTGTCAACTTAACTCTGATTGATCTTCCTGGTTTGACTAAAGTCGCTGTTGGTGAGTTTTAATTCGTGTCCGCAAACTGTAGTTTTGAGTTTTTCATTAATATGTTCTTGCTTAAATGTGAAAGCGTGTGGTTTTTGCAGAGGGGCAACAAGAAAGTATTGTTCAAGATATTGAAAATATGGTTCGCTCGTATATCGAAAAGGTAAAGAAACCACTTTCTTCATGTTCCCCTTGTTCATCTTGGCATACTTTCATTAGTTTGTGGATTCCTAAGATGTGTAAGCATATGCATCATTGTACTTTAAGAGAAATATTCAGACTTCACATGCCAGACAATACCCGTCTAAATGAAGTTATTGCATTTATGTGTCCAAGTTTGTGGCTGGTAGTTTTGTTCTGGTTCTTCCTTAACGTTGTTCTTGCCTTTGGGTTAGTATTTTGCCTTTTTACTCAACTTTTGCTTGTGCCGCCACGTGCAGCCCAACTGCATCATACTGGCAATATCTCCAGCAAACCAAGATATTGCTACATCTGATGCTATTAAAATTTCCAGGGAAGTTGATCCTTCAGGTACACTCTTGTAACCATTTGATTGAAAGTGTGGATGCTGTATTGTCCATGAGAAGATTCATAGGTGCTTGGCAGATTTTATATCTTTTATGCAATTCATGCAGGTGAACGTACATTTGGGGTGCTGACAAAACTGGATCTGATGGACAAAGGGACCAATGCGCAGGATGTAAGTTATCCCCCTTACACTCGCACACTTACACTGACACTAAACCTAATGTTTTGATGATGATGACGATGATGATATAAAATTCTCATTTTAAGATTATTCTTATGTAACACTAACGACAAAAATGTAATCATCCTTTGGAAATTACAAATACACGTTCTTCTCCATTGGATTATTTCTAGTGTTCAATTGAAATTAAATTTCTCCTGTCGTTGCGTTCTCTGTTGCACTCTTTCTGTTCTTCCTCTCATCCTTGTTAATATTTTATTTTTACCATATCAGAGCATTTCAGCTGATATATATGTCTCTCGACTACTCTTATTAGGTTCTTGAAGGGAGATCTTATCGTTTGCAACATCCCTGGGTGGGTGTCGTTAATCGGTCTCAAGCAGATATCAATAGAAGTGTTGATATGCTTGATGCTAGACGTAAGGAGCGCGAGTATTTTGAAACAAGTCCTGACTACGGGCACCTGGCTAGTAAGATGGGATCTGAGTATCTTGCGAAACTTCTTTCAGGGGTACAATCTTTGTTTATTTGAGATTACTAATCTGACTGAATAACAGAAGTAGAGCTCATTACTTAGAATTTTTTATTTCAGCACTTGGAATCTGTTATTAGGGCAAGAATACCAAGTATTACTTCATTGATTAACAAAAGCATTGAGGAACTTGACACTGAGCTTGACCACCTTGGAAGGCCTATTGCTGTTGATGCTGGGGTGAGCCTTTTGCCTTTTTGATTGTGTGATGATTTTCTTAGAGTTTTGAATCTTGTAGGTGACTGAATTATGTTTTCAGGCTCAATTATACACCATCTTGGAACTTTGCCGTGCTTTTGACCGGATATTTAAGGAGCACTTAGATGGAGGGTATGGTTATCCTGTTCCTTTGTCCTTCCATCCATGAAATCTTGCATAACTTTTATGAGAACAGTTCTACAATTAAAGTATCGTTTATCCTGTTTTGGAACTTAAACACATTTTATGTTCCTTTAAGATTGTTTGTATATCTGGCATGATGTTTTCTTGCTCTATTCTGATACATATACTTAGATATTGTTAATTCAACATTTCTGTGAGTTTACAAAGATGGATCCTGATGAGTCATCTGGTAATAATAGTCTGGATGTTACATGAGATACAGATATTTCTTCTTGTCCCGTTGATTCAAGTTCTTATTCTCCTGCCGTCCTAATTGGAATTTGGAAGGATCACAGAGTATTAGGGAGTTTAAAAGTTTTTTTTTTTTTTTGGTGAAATAACTTGTTCCCTCAGAAGCAGGAGTTGGTTGAGAGCAATGATTGTCAATTTACTCACATAATCAGTTTTTTTGTAATAATTTCAGAAAAGTTGCTTGTTGACTGCCTGAAAGAAATTAGAGCTGTCTATTGTAAATATGATTATTCAGCTGTCTTTTTGTAAATTATGAACCATCAAAGAAGCTTGTTGGGATTTTTTTGATCAGAAGTTAGAATCTAGAGTATTTCTCACAAGATGCTAGACCTCCCGCATGTTCTTCTTCTATTTACGCTATCTTTTTGTTTTAATTGTTGATCAACTCATTGTTCGGGCGACATTATGTCGTTTTGTGCGTTTGAATTATGGTTTTTTCCTAATGTTGTTTATTCTCTGACAACCCTCGAAGAGCAATCTCCCACTCTCCGTTTGTAGTTGATACCTACATGTTTTATTTTGTCATGGATTTTGAGCCTTTAGAAGCAACCATGGGATGTGTTTGCTGAATTCCACTTGCATCCTCTTTATTTTTAATCTGTCATCTCTATTTTGTAGATTCTAACAAGTTGTATGTGTTACATATTTCAGCCGACCAGGAGGAGATCGAATTTATGGAGTTTTTGACCATCAGCTCCCAGCTGCTTTGAGAAAACTCCCATTAGATCGACATCTGTCCACGCAGAATGTGAAAAGAATTGTTTCAGAAGCTGATGGTTATCAACCCCACTTGATTGCTCCTGAACAAGGTTATCGCCGGCTTATTGAGGGTTCCTTGAATTATTTTAGGGGCCCTGCTGAAGCTTCTGTGGACGCTGTAAGTAGTTACGACATTGGATTTTTTAGTATGTTAATTTCCAGCACCCTTTAGTAACCGACAAATCTCTTGTTTAGGTTCATTTTGTCCTTAAAGAACTTGTAAGGAAGTCCATGGGGGAGTGTCAGGTGAGTCTGTTATGTTGGTAATGACTTCCATTTCCGATGAAACATTTATCAATTTATTTTCTGAAATTCTGTGGTGGGAGCAGGAATTGAGACGATTCCCGACTCTGCAGTCAGCTATAGCTGCAGCAGCGAATGAATCATTGGAAAGGTTTCGTGCGGAAAGCAAGAAAACTGTCGTAAGGTTGGTTGACATGGAATCTTCATATCTGACTGTTGATTTTTTCCGGAAGCTGCCTCAGGAAGTCGAGAAACTGGGCAATCCTGGTGGAGTTAACCCTCGCGAGAATACACGGGAAAATGCAGCAGCTGGTGCAAACATTGATCGTTATGCTGATGCACATTTCAGGAGGATAGGGTCAAATGTGTCATCTTATATAAGTATGGTTTCAGATACTCTCAAGAATACAATTCCGAAGGCAGTGGTTTACTGTCAAGTTAAGGAGGCAAAACAGAATTTACTGAATTACTTCTACACGCTCATTGGGCAAAAAGAGGTAGAGGCACCGGTCTTTCTTTTCTTTCCCTTATCTGTAGATTTTGCATATATATTGATGTAGATTCTTATCTTCTAATGATGTCCATTGTCTTACTGGCATTTGATTATTTTACAGGGTAAACAACTTGCTGAGCTATTGGACGAAGATCCGGCATTGATGGAGAGAAGACAGGAAGCCATGAAAAGGCTTGAGCTGTACAAGAAAGCGAGGGATGAGGTTGACTCTGTATCATGGGCACGATGAATAGAAGTGAGGTGGATATGTTTTGTACGTAATGCAGTTTACAGTATTAGGATTTCCTGAACTTTCATTCTTAACTTGACAGCATGTATTCGTTTGTTGTTCTGACCATGGTACAGTTGATCCATAGCTTGTAATATTTGGCATTTCGTGAGGTTTTACTTCCTAGTATTTCATTGAACATTTGTTGGATTTGCTGTAAATATGAGATTTTAAGGCTTGAATATGAGATTTTAAGGCTTGAACTTTACCCGAAAAGAACAAAAGCTACTAGATGCTTAAATCTAAAACCTCATACTATGCTATAGTCATAACACTATAAATTCATCGATAGAAATCAAAGTGGCCTACACTTTGGAGGTACGAATAGTCTAATACAACTCTGTTGGTGAACATATAGTCACACGTGCTCATTCAGAAAAATAAGGGGCTGCCCTATTGCAGTCTGTAATAGTTGACTCACATATTTAGAACCAACATATTTAAGATCAAATGGAAGCTTTCAGTCCCTCAGTTTTCTTCACGATAACTTCTAAATCCTTCCACAGCTTCGGGTCAGCAAAGTCCTTGATGACATAAGTCGCCCCAGCTTCTGTTAACAGCTCTTCAGGGTTTCTTGTTTTGATAGCCACAACTGGCACCTTAGCTGCAACCCCAGCTTTTATACCAGAAGTCGAATCCTTTAAATTTTCAGCAGATATCAGTACACAGTGCTACTAGGCGTTAACATCATTATTATATGTTACGATCAAGATTGTGTAGACAATTCGAACCTCAAAGATGAATGCACGCTCAGCTGGAACTCCAAGCTGCTCCAGGGCTTTCAAGTAGGGATCTGGGAAAGGTTTTGCTCTTTCACATTCACTTCCGATGATGAGTAATTCAAAGAAGTCTCCGAGACCACATTGAGTGATCATCATCTCAGCATTTGGTCTTGGAGCGTTGGTGACAGCCGCTCGTCTCACACCGTTATCCTTTATCCACTTGCACAACTGGTCAAGACCATTAACAGGTTTTAATTGTGACGTTGCCAATCTGTGTGTTTCCAGTAACAAAGTTAGCTAGTGTAAACGCGTATCATGCAATTGCAGAATTAAAATATTCAGACTTCAAATATGAGACAAGGGCTGGAGCCAGAATAATAGGTGACAAATGGTAGGATCATTTAACTGAAACTCTACCTTCGGAACATAGCTTCCTTGTCGTCCATAAATTTCCGCGCTTTCTCCAGTTCCCAATCTGGAAACAGAACATAACAGAGTTCCTCATTGTGCATGCCGCTAATATTCTTACTATAGTATTCTTCAGTAATTGGTTCTCCCCCATTGAATCCTACCTGTAACATCGAGACCGCCAAACCAATAAGAGCAAAAGATAGAAAGAAATCAAGTAAAATAGGAAGGAAACGAAGAGGACAATGAACCTCTTGAAGCATTTCTCTGAATGCATAGTAGTGGATAGGATCGGAATCACATAACGTCCCATCAATATCAAACAATATAGCTTCCAACGGAGCAACAGAAGCCAGCGACATGTTTCTGATAACATGAAATACGTGTTAACCAAATGAAGTACAAGATCATGCAACAAAACCAATATACTTACAAACTATACGGTCATTACAGAAGTTCATAGCGAGTGGGGATTATTAAAATAGGTAAAGTCTGTAATTGTGTTGTACTAACATAACAAGCCAGCTTAAGCTAATTTGGCCATTTATCTAAATCCCATACAAAATAAAAGTCACATTTCATCCACTCTGTGTGAAAGTATACGATGTCAAGATGTTGGCGATCATACGATATTGAATCGCTAATCGCCACCACGTGATTCTTCTTCACATTGTAAAATCTCAAGCAAAATCAGATATTTGGAATTTGTGGGTCAACGGGATAGAAGAAGAAAGGGATCCAAAATACTTATCATTATAAATTCATTACATCCACACACAAACAAATGTACACACAGATTGAGATTCATCAAATGAAATGAGAGAGAGAGAATTGAATACGTACTTTGCTGCGGTGGTAGACATTCTTCTAGGAGAAAAGGTACGAGGAGGAGGAGGAGTAATATGACAACTTCTTTTGTTGTTGCTAGAAGAAAAAAAAGATGGTAATGAAATCTTTGTGACAAAATGAGATGAAATTTGAAGGGTCGTCGGCATCACCCAAATTGTCCGAATAGTTAGTTGGGTAGAGCAATGTGAGTGGGGGTATCAGGGGATTCTTGTTGGGTTGCGCTCACATGTGCACGTGTTAGACAGGCTCTTTTCTTTGTGTGGTTAATGTTGTTTTCAATATACGAAGAGATTGCCAACCACGGGTAACGTGTGGGGTTTATTTTACTAGGCTAGTATCGTGCTCAAATTTGCTTCCACTTTCTAGTCGAATATTCATTCATTCAATGGAATATAGAGTTATTTTGTGATAAATTTGAGGTGTGCATTTTATTTTATATATATTATATGGTACTTGTTGAATTTTATGCACAATGACACAATTCATTACAACAAGCGATTGAAAAAAAAAAAAAAAGTATCGCTTTAGCCCAAAACTCCCTACTTCTCTTTTTTATTTCTCTCTCTCTATTTTAATATTAAGGGAGTGTTTGCAATAGCTTTTAAAATGAGCTTATGAGCTTTAAGTCACTGAAAAGCATTTATTTAGTGTTTACAATTCATGATTTTGTTTCTCCTTCTCTTAAAAAAAAGTCAAAAATAAGCAGAAGCCCAGAAGCATGTCATGAGGTGCTTCCATAAACTGCTTCTACTTATATATTCCTTAAATTTCTCTTAATATCTTATTTAAGTCTTAATTAATGAGAAAAAAATTCTCATAATTTCTCTATTTCCTCATTTACGTTATATTCTCTATAATTTTAAATTGTGATGTTTTAATTAATAATAAAAAATAATTAAAGAAGAAGTAATAGCGAAAAAGAATACAAAGAAATTCATAAAAGAAAAAAAACACTTAACAACAACATATTTATATTAACAACTTTCAAATAAAGTTATACTTTCTAAAAATAAATGCTTACATCAAATAAATTGTGAAATTTAGTGTAATAAGCGTATTAATTCAATTATATTATTTTATTTTTAAATATAACCATAATTGTGCATGTGTGGGTGAAACATTAATAATATGGATACTTTAAATATAGGTAAATAATTTTTATTGCATCTTGATCAATATTCAAAAACTGCATTTCACTAACTATTGCAAACACCACAAAACTATTTTAACTGCTTTAAGTAACTTTTAAAAATACATTTGCAAACACTCACTGCTTTAAGTCAAACGCCGCTTTAAGTAACTTTAAGTAAAAGTTATGAAGAAGTAGCTTTCATAAGCTCTTGCAAAGTACTAATTTATGATAAATTTTCTTTTATGACTTGAAAACCTACAATCACTAGTCTTTTCGTATACAATTGGGAACTTCGTACACATTTGGGAACCCACATATTGAACACAATAGCATGATCTTGTTGGTCAGACAAATTATTCTATCACTCTTTGTAAAAATTGAACTTAAAACTAAGGAGAGAAATCCATCCTCTTAGAAGAATTTGTGCAAATATTTGACATTTGTCCTCAACCATTTTTTCCCCCTTGTTTCTCCATTGCTTTAAAATGAAAAATACTAAGCAACAAATGCGAACGAATCTCAGCATTCACACGATTGAACTTGAACTTAAGACGACTAATCATATGGTAGAATGAATGTAGATCCATCTTTTTTCTTTAGTTTGTTAATAATCACATTGACGTGAGAATCACTAATATTGATTCTGAGAAAATAGGAATAATTGAAATTACTAACCTTTCTTAATTATTACTAATTATCAAAAAAGAACAAAGAAAAAAACTTTCTTTCTTTCTTAATTAAATTTTTATTTTTATTTTATTTGCTGAAAACGAAGGATTTTAGCCTAAACCCTCACTCACAGTCGGAGTTGTGTGTGTGTGTGTGAGAGAGAAAGAATGAACGGCGGTGGGAGCTTGGTCCAGCTATGGCAGCAGAGCCACTCTTCTACTTCCCTCCTCTTCAAGCGCTGCAATTTCCCCAAACGTACGTGCACACTTCCACCATTTTCTCTTATCTTATCTTATCTCTCATCTCATCATCTCAATTTATTTCTAGGTCTGAATTTGCTGCCCCCAAAGTTGTGCTTCTGCCAGCAAATGCAGACAACTGCATACGAAATCGTCAATGGCAGTTACGTTCCAATTCCCGATGCCAAACAGACCCCCAAACCCAAGGTAATTTCACTTCCCCTCTAATTTACTCATACTAGCGATTCTCGTAAGTAACGGTTCGGATTCCTCGACTAATCTCTGGTCAATGCTGGTGAAAGACCGATTGAAATTGCTTCACATTTGCTGTGGTTGTTGTGTGTCTATTAAGTTTCAGCTTGTTGAAGTAATTCACTAGGATTAGGAGTCGATGTTTAGGTAACGAGATACGTGGCTTTTGTGTTTTTCTTGAGAGACCGATTGAAGTTTGTTGTGGATTAGATTTCGATTTGTTATTGTGTAAGTGTTTTAGGTGGATAAGGTGGTGGTGAAGGAGGCATTGCCTCTGGAAGCTATGGGTGCGTTTCAGAAGCTTCCCATGGTGATGCCGTCAACAGATATTTTCTACTCCGCATTGAAGAAGGCAAAGAGGGTTTCAGCTACGAAAGGTGATTAATTTCGCCCCTCTTTTGCTGCTGGTACTGTTATATTGCTAGTTTAAAGTTGGTTTTGGTTTTATTTTTTTTATAGGTATTGCCAATATTGCGAAACGTGAAAGAAACAGAGGTGCTAAACAATTAGATGCGTTTATGAAGGTATATTCTCGGGCATGCAGGTGCTGTATTTGTTATGTGAACTAGAACTTACGTTTAAAGTGTTTGTTGAATTATTTACTTCAGGAACTTGCAGTTCCGTTAAGGACATACAAGGATAGCTTTCCTAACAAAAGAAGCTTGCACGCGTATGAAAGAGCTCTCATTGAGTTAACTCTTGGAGATGGAAACTATGAGGAGGTATGTATTCAGGGGTTGCCGTTCTAGTTCTTCAAGGAATCTGCTTCTAGGATTTTCGGTTATTATGTCCTAATATTTGATGAAAGTGTAGAAGCAGTGTATTTGGATAGGTTGTAGCTTAGTCGATAGTTCATCTGGCAGGCATAATACTATACCTCCCTTTTGTGTTCCTCTCTGTGGATTATGTTGTTCACAACAATAACACTACTAGTGCAGGACACTAAATAATACTCATGAATATCTTGCCTTTATTTATGTTTTTGGTTCTTGTAATCCATATTCTCACAATTGACAGGTTTTGCGGAAGGTTGACGCACTACGGAAGAAAGTGGTTTCTGTTGGAAAAGAACATGCCGCCATCTGTGCTAAGGTAGTAATTTTGTTTAAATTACATGCGTTTCTCAGACACCATGGAACCAGTCAGCTTACTCTGTCTGTTATAGAACATGCTGGTGGGCGGTGTGTGGTTGCCCTGGAACCTTAGATGCCTATTCAAGGTCAAAAATTCTTGAGATGCTTGGTTGGGAAGAAGAAAATTCTTATTTGGTCTTTGGGCAATAATCCCTATATGTAACTACATAAATAATTTTTGGACATTTCTGTTCAGCAATCAGAATGATTATTTTACTTGGGAACTTTCTTGAGCTAATATGCTGTCAAAAACCCATCAAAGGTGGCTGTCATTATTTATATCTCTAGCATTCATGATTGTAAATGGCCATTGGCGATCATTTATTGTTCAAAAAAGAGAAACTAGAGTAAGATTGTAAAAAACGAACCAAAATTCTGGTCAACGGACAGTTGGACACTAGGCTCTAGGTAGATAGGACAGTGCTCCCAGTTCATTTCTTTGTTAGCAGCTCATCCTATTCAGATTATCACCACTGTACTATGTTCATGCGGGAGATGCTTCCATGTTGCTATTTCGGAATACGGGAGATCAAGTTGATTATTGTAGTAGTTGAAACCAGCAATTGCGTCATTAAAAAACACTACTTCTTGGATCAACATTGGAGCTCTGTTGGGGTTATGCCTTTCTGCTTTTCTACCACAACTTGAATTAAGATTTAGTCTGTGATATAATAATTTAACACAGAAACATGGCCTCTAAAAGTTCTATTGCTTCTTGACAGTCACTTACAAAGCGTGAAGCTGGGGAGCATTTGACTGAGGTTAGCATTTTTTTTTTCCCGATCAGGCAGCATTTTTATGAGTAACTGCTAAAGTCCTTTTAATTTTGTTTAATTTATCTATCCACTGCCCTCCTCAGGGAATGAAGAAAATTGAAGAAATTTTCAATCAACAAGGAAAAGCTGTAGATGAATTAATGAACATTGCTAAGGTAATTTGTCTTCCTGTCTTCTTCATAACAGGAAGAGTCATTAAAAAGTGCATGACACGACATTATAAAGATTGGAGATGCATGTGAAATTTCCACTGAAATATTTAACATACTGCCCTGCAGACTTTGCGGGCGATGCCAGTGGTTGATCTGGAAACACCAACTCTTTGTCTTGTTGGTGCCCCGAATGTAGGAAAGTCATCTTTGGTACGCCTACTATCAACAGGAAAGCCGGAGGTATGTCGCACGAGCATCAGATCTGACATAGAATCTAACTCTTAGCTTGATATGAACAATTTGTTTGAGATGGATTGTTGAGATTTGCACTACTCTTGAAAAAGGAACTCATGATCGCTCTGTTGGCTCTAAACATGCAACTGTGACAGACTCTTGGTTTCTGCACACATCGGGTTCTTATTCACACGATAATCATAGTAGATACAGTACTTGCAAATTAGTGAAAATTATACTGGGTGAAAGGTTATGTGGAAGTTTAAACATTTCCAGTGATCATACTTTGCATACCATCACGAGATGCGTTTTTGTCTTGTGATATGCTCTTATTACAAGTTGTAAGGCTCATTAAATGCAGTTTATTTTTCTTAGATCCCCCTTCTACAATATTTTATCTAGTTAAAAAAAGGTCCATTTTAAAATACTATTATCATACTTTCAAGAAAGATGCTGTTAAGAGATTACTGATCATTCAAACCTGACCGTTGGCTAAGGCTTAAATACATCAGCTAGGCATTGGTTCACTTATGCCTGCCCAGCTGTTCTTTGGTAATAGGTTGGCGGGGAGACAAAGTACTGATGTGTGCTTTGTGGTATTGTTTTTATTAGGGTTTTTAACTCAATTTGATGTCACATTCAATTAGGAGCTTTATTTTCAGTTCTCTTGGAAAGAAAAAAAGAAGCAAAAAAGGCCATAGGATGGGCTTTATTACTTCATCTTATATGCTGTTTCTCAACTTCTAAACAACGTTTTTTTGACACACTACATTGTTTTCTATTTTGTTGGTGTACTGCTATACATTGATGTGGAGATTGCTCCAATATTCTTTAGATCTGCAATTATCCATTCACAACCAGAGGAATTCTGATGGGTCATATCACTCTGAGTTACAAGCACTTTCAGGTTTCACATCTTTCAAGAGATTTACCTCATATCATGGTCTCTTGTAACTCCTACTTTGCTAAGCCTAAGTAACTACTTTTTCTTCAGGTCACAGATACACCTGGCCTATTGAGAAGAAGTGATGGTAATATACTCTCCATAATGTTTGTTGATATCTTAAGTGTACCAAGTAACTTGGTAATGCAAAATGCCTTGATTTCTCTGTTTCTCTAGAGCGCATATGCATGACGCAAATAGGGTTTCTTAAATCAATGCTATCTTGGATTCAGTGCTTCAATACCCTTACCTTAGTTAATCTGATTAAACATAAAACGCTAGGTTGGTTGATTTGGAATGAGGTTGAGTTTTCCTATTTGTTTGTTAGTTTGTGAGGATGTTTAATTGCTTCTGTTGTGTTCATATACTGTAGGCTGAATATTATAATTTCCTTTGTTGTAACCTGCAGAGGATAGGAATAATTTAGAAAAGTTGACCCTTGCTGTCCTCTCACATCTGCCAACTGCTGTACTCTACGTTCACGATCTCACTGGAGAGTGTGGAACCTCACCTTCGGATCAGGTACTTTAGTCGCGTTACTTTCTGGATTAAAAGACACCATACAGTTAGCTATGTTATTTTGGCTTGTGTAACATGCATATGAAATCTGATTCCAAGTTCTTTTGAAAGTAATTTAAGTGTGCAAAAGCTTGTTCTCTAGCATAATTCCATCTTATTTTGTGTTACTTTCATCAGAATGAATTATTACGAACATAGAATATTATTTTCCTAGTGAACCTTAGTAAAGAAAAATATGCAAACAGTTGTGAAGCATCATCTGTCATTTTTTTTCTTATTTATCAGTCAGGTATTTAAAATTATTATTCAGATGTTAAATAAACAGCTGATAGTGGCGTACTTTCTTAGGTCTGCTTTATAAAATAAGTAAGTAGAAGCTTGAAAAACATTATAAAGCCCGATGTCTCGATATCAGTTCAATATGTATTTAATATGAAGCTCGTTGTTCATCTATTTTGTAGAGTGTGAATGTCCAAATCCACCTGCCTCAATATTTTATTTATTGTAATTGTTGTTGATCTCTGCTCTCATTTTCCTTATGTTAACGTGCATTTCTTGTATAAACAGTTCATTATTTACAAGGAGATAAGAGAGCGGTTCAATGACCATCTCTGGCTTGATGTTGTCTCTAAATGCGATCTGATGAAAGACACACCGATGGTGTACATTACTGAAGATAGTGATGCTGATACTTCTGAGCTAGCAAAATATCGTCGAGAGGGACCTGATGGTGCTTTACATGTGTCAGTCATGACAGACTTGGGTATTGATGAGGTATGTATCCTGTGCTTGATCTTAAAATAAATTAGTAGGTTAAAATGTGGCTGATCTGGAAACAACACTTCCCTTGGTGTCCTGGATTACAAGTGGCTGAATACACCTCCAAGCATATTGAAGATTATACTGAGGAAATTCCAACATAAATCCTTAAATCCCGCAGGCATGATTTTGTACCCAAGCCCCTAGTCAAATTTTGTACTGAATAGCTCTACAACTGAAATGGATGGATCTGAGAATTAATGAAAATATTTTTTCTTGATTATCTCTCCTAGGGTCCAGTTCTATTCGGCCTAATTTATGAAAATGCTTGCATTTGTTCTTCTATTAAGTTCAGTTATCGTCATATATCTTTGTCAGTTGGTGACCAAACAGTGCCCAATCTGAAAATTCGTATTGTTGTTTTAGTCACAGTTGCACCTTGTTTTGTTTCTGACACCCACTGTATTCGTCTTGCAGTTGAAAAGCAAAGTGCATGAACTACTACTCACTCAGTCTGGAAGAATCAAAGAAGTGGAAGCCAATGAAGTAGCGTGCTGAAGTTCTGAGATTACTAGTTGCCATACAAAACCGAAATGTGTGGATTGATGATTCAGATTTATTGGTGTCCTCCGTCCGGGGTCTGCCACTGATTTTTTTTACCACCCAACTAATCCAAAAGTTGTCAATAACAGCAACTATTGGGGAAATATACATCGAAGATCTGAGAATATGCCTACTCGAGATAAAGGTGGCTGTTCAATCAAAACATGGTAGGACAATTGTTTGGATCAACACTAACAGCACATGCTACCGTTGTTTTCTTCATAAGGAGGCATAGCAGCACTTCCTGAAAGGCTAACTGGCTGAAGTATATAACACTTTTTGTGGATCCAACTCACCCAATGTTGCAGCATCTTGTATTCATAAAAAAATGCAGCGTTAAAGAGTGTTTTCTGTCTAAGATAAAACTCTTCTGCATGGATGTTCCTTTGGCGTGGTGGATAAGTCCAATACTTTGTAAGATAAAACTCTTCTGCATGGATATTCCTTTAACTGTTGCTATTTGGAGTTCACTGATTTTCGTTTCTTTGCCTTTTGTTGTTAAAGTCACAGGCAATGCCTTAATGTACATGTGGTAATACCTCAAGAGGCCGTTATGAGATATGATTCTGAATAGCTATCTTGCAGACGCATGTGCATGTTACTATATAATTTTGTTAAGAAAAACTAATCTTGTGTGTATTGAAATAGGCCTTAAGCCAATGCTTTGCAAGAGCAGAGAATGCCATGTAGTACGGGGTGTACTGAATTTTATGCTACTAAGCCCGTTGGTTGGGCCATCAAATGTGTGGATGACATGTTATTATGCCGAAAAATAAAGATGTATTAAATACTTTTCACCATGCACGATATACCACACAACATAAAAATGCACGGCTGTGTTTTGTATTCTGTAGTGAGCTCCTTTGATTAATGGAACAATTGTACTTTAAAGTGTCAATTACAGTTCAGTAATTTCATCTACATTTTGTTTATCGTAACCTCTACATCACTAAACTGAATCGTGCAAGGTAAGCCAGTTCGAGTTTAAGAACTTTCATCGATTAAATATCATCAAAATGATCCTCCTTATGGTTAATTAATTCACCAGTGTGAATCTTAAATAGCAATCCAGAATCAAATTGATATAGTCTCTACCTCTCGACGCACCAACCAGTTCCTTAGGGTCTGTTGTGCTTTAGTTTCCTTGAAACATACATACATACACACGCAGTCTGGCTGTAAGGATAAGTTACATTACTTTAAGCAGCATTGGCACTTTTAATGTAGTAACCGAACTTTAACAGTTCTCTTTTTTTCTTTTTGAGTTAGTTTTTACATGGATCACTGGCAGAGCTGCACAGAGTTGAAGAATGGTTTACAATTTCCTGGAACACATGGGCTGCTAATCGTCTATTCACGAAAGAACCAATAAGCAAGATAACTGCTGCAAAATTCAGGCGTAGGATCTTTTCAAAGGTGCTGTAAAGCAAAACAAAATTAGAAGTTCAATGAACAATTGAAAACATACTAGCTATATTTAAGAGTGAAAATGGTTTTCAGCTGGTTTTCCAGCTATAAGCTGCCATGCGTTCAGTGTTCCGGAACTTGGATGCCAACTGAATGCCGCCCTGATGACCAACCAGCAATTCCCTACATAAGACAAGGCAGAATGCATCAAACAAGTAGATAAAACAAGACGTGAAAGCAACCTAAGAAAATATCGTACTAGGATTACGGCTATCACAACCCCAAATTTTAGTACTAACCACCAAATGAAAGAAGTTTTCTCATAGAAATTATTTGGCGTTGTTTATAACTTGCCTTGTTAGTTGTTATACTCTATCAGTTACACAAATGAATTTGCCGGTCCATATTCAATTAATATCACCGGACCTGTGGCAGTGCGATCATTCCCAATTCTTAAACATGCAATCATTAATATGGTTGATGCCAATGTCAGACATAGGCTCAATTGGCTGTTCATCGTCGTCTGTAGATTGGACGTCACTCAAAGGTTCTCTACTGAATTCATCTGCACAAGAATAGCAGAAGCACAAAGAATTAATGCTAGATGTTGTGCTGAATTCCTTCGTAATACAAAAGATGCTTGGCAAATTATCATCTTGGCCCTTCTATCAGTCTATCCCACACTAAAGACGTAAAATAATTCCTTAAAAAGTCAAAACGCACCAAACATGGTGTTCAAGGAGGTAGGAGGAGGAGTAGCCATAAAGTTTAGACCGATATAAAATCCAATCGCCAGTACAATCGTAACCATTGCATAAGTTGGAACAGCCAATGCCCAATATCTGAAATATAGAGACATACATTAATAGATGGGCATAAAATCATTTCCACAAACTTTAAAGCTATAAATCGCCGGCACTATGAATTAGTCTATTCATGACCATTTGTATCCGTTCACTTGCAAGGAAATTCTATAAATACAAGCTCAAAACCACTTACGAAGTATTTTCCTCTCTTCCTATTTCCAGTTAAATATAATTTTCAGGTTACTGAGTTTTTCAAATAACTAGTCAGGTTAACCAAAATATAGTCATCTTTTTAGATGACTATACGCCTTAGTCGCTGTCATATCATCTGCTGATTGTGTTCAAAGAAATTTGCAAGTTACTGGTTCGTAATATATACTCAAAAGGACATGCACACGTTATGACAATCAATAAGAACCTCTAAAACACGAGTTGCAAGCATACATTCCTCTGTACCTACCTGCTAGGGTAGTAGTCGATCCCAATGGAATGCAGCCAACGGTCAGGAACATACGCCCATATAATGAAAACAACTGTGACAGATAAACAAGACTTCGTTACTAATATAACAATAGAATCCATAGACGCACCTTCAACCCATCAAGCTAAGATTGATAACCATTAGGAATCATAAAAGCACAAATTCACCCTAACGGTAACTTTCTCCAGTTAGACACGAAAAAAACAACGCAAAAATTCATCATCATTAACTCACGCAATCACAGTGTCACGCTGATCGTATAGTTCCGCGAGGTCCCATAACAGAATGCAATCAGAAAACGACGCAAATTAAACTATTCTTCCATAACATTTCAACAACATTTTCCCCATTGAAACCAATAACAATTAACAATCATCATCCACGTTCCTCGAAGCATTCGATCAACGTAACATAGCATTTGAATTATCAATTGTAGCTCTAATCCCAAATACTTTTAACTATATTGATTAAGACCTGTGGCAACAACGGTGGTGATAGATCCGACGAATCCGTACACTTCTGAGAGTTTGGGGCCCTGCTCGCCGGAAACACCGAAACCCGCCGTCGGTGACCGATCGTCGGAATCGGAGAAGAACACGTTCGCCCTCCGATTCCTGGAGAAACTCAGCATCCTTCTAGGGCTATTCACCGAACATCGCTCCTCCATTTTAATTCTTCTACTTCGTTTTTTGATTGATTACTGCAATTGATTCAATACGATTTTGTGAGCTGTAAGTGTAATTTAGCAGAAAGAGGTGGCGATGATCGCCATTGTTGTGAAATGAGCTCGTGTGATATGAACAGAAAGGGTAAAATGGGAAAGAAGAAAAATATTGCTCTGGCGCGAGAAATATTTCTCTGGCTAGGTAAGGTCTTATTATATTATCATCACATAATTTGTTATTTTATTGATTAAGACATCTATTTTGCAAAGTGCAACAATATCTTAATATTTTCAGTGAAGATTAATATAAACGAATAATTACAAAAATTTGTAATAATTAGTTAAGTGGAGAATGTGATTTTTTTTTGATGAATGAATGTGATTTTGCTACTTCTTATTTTCTTAATTTAATTGATTTGCGGATGGTTATCATTTGATAAAACAAGAACCAATTGATATTCCTTTTGTGCCCTTACTCAAAGTTATAATTTTCTTTTGTGTTTAAGACTTTTGTCGAACTCTAGCTTTATATATTGGCTGGCGCAAAAGAAATATTTTTTGCTTCTCCGGACATTTGAAGGGAGTTGTATGCACATTTTACTCTCTCTCATATCTTTTGAGGTGTTGTAACGGCTTAAGCGTTAGATCGCTTGAATGTCTCTTTTTATTGAGTAGTTGAGACGACTGATTTGGTAGACAAAGAGACATACAATCTCTCATGTCGACCTATCGCACCTTGCGACTTTCATCTCTAAGAATTAAACTCCTCTAATGTCTTAGAGCAACATATCTCTAGCTGATTGATAGTGAAGTTCGATATTCAATTTTGTTGAGCTCATTTTATTGAACAATTCTTGCCTACATCATTTCAACTATATAATGAGTGAATAATCCATGTCAAAGGCCCATATGCATTTTATGCTTGATTTGATGCCATCTCAGAAAAATCCTTACATATTGATAACTACCACATAAAAAGTATTTACTGCAATTCTTTCTCTAAAATGAAGTCCTAATTCTTCGATTTAGTACAATCGCATGACCAAATAGGCGTTCTTTCACCCAAAAAATTATACATATTATCTAATACTTATAAATTATTATCCTAAAAGACTTTACTTAATTATCACAAACTATCAGTCTATTACAACATTATTTAAATTGTTATTGATCCTCGCAACCTAAGTAAAGTTTTGTCAATCCCAAGTCACATGAAATCATCATAAATCTTACAAATGAAGCAAAGATTCCTCAAGTACGAATTATTATGGCACATCACCCATTGAATCCAATTCCAACGGCAGAGCACAAAAGAAAAAATTACTATAATAGAAGAATCAAATTCATATTCCCATTCAAAAAATTACTTTTGCTCAATATAATAAATTAAATTAGGGAGAATTACACAAAATATCCCTCAACTATGGGTAAATTACACAAAGTACCCATCTTCTTTGAGAAATTACACAAACTACCCTTATGATCAAAAAGTTTAAAATAATTAAGACAACCTTTCAAATTCAAATCATAGCAGAGACTAAAATTCGCAGATAATTTATTTTTTCTTAAAAGAAATTATTTGTTATCAATATTTTTTGTCTTTTTAAACGAGATAAATGAGGTTTAATGCAATAACTTTGACTTATTTTTTATTTTTTGTGTAAAATATTTGAAGAGCATGAATTTACATTCAAAAATTTGAAATAAAAAAATTACGAAAACTCGGCCATAAGGGTAGTTTGTGTAATTTCCCGAAGAGGAGGGGTACTTTGTGTAATTTACCCATAGTTGATGGGTACTTTGTGTAATTCTCCTATTAAATTATAAGCCTTCAAATTAAATGTCACGCAAAGTAGTAAGTACAATTAACTCTCCGCAATTCATTCTCCTTACACAGAAATAAACGTGTGGACTGTGAAAAGAAAACATTTTTAAACAAAATTACATAAAAACCAAATATTTTGTGCTGCAATAATTTCAGTTTGTTGCCATTTTTACAAAATACCCATCTGACCTCTCTCTCTATAAATACACACACACACACACATATATACAAATTATTCCTTCATATATACATCACTATACCATTCTTAGATCTCCACTCTTTTTTTGCATTTAGCAAGATTTAGGTGAGGCCAAGATCTTGTTTTTGTTATTTTGTTGGATTAAATTGCTTAATTTTGATGATTTAGGTTTTCTTGATTTGTTTTTGTCCTTTTTATTTGCCCACATTGATCTTTCTTGAATTTTGGCGTAACCCTTTTTGTGTTGAGGCATTTGTTTGTGTATAATGGTTTGTTTGCTCTGATCTGATTTTGGATCACAGCCCAATGAGAGTTTCTTCTATTGGTTATGTTGTTATATGTTGAGAGTTATATTTTCAAAGATTGGATCTTTTTGAGAATGGTGTGATTGGTGAGCTGTGGCTGCTGAGCTTGTGCTCTTATGTTGTAAAGATCTGTTTTTGTGATTCAAATGTTTGCAATCTAATGGTTAGAGTTCGGTCGTTTTGTATTACGTATCTCGTGATCTGTCGGTTTGGATCAGTATTTCACCTCATTTTCAAGTATGATCTGATTTACTTCAAATGATTGCTAATTCGTTGGACTAGAAATGTCGGGGACTGGATTTGTTTTTAATTTGTTAGTTTCTCTTTGTCGTTTTTTTAATCCTGTTTTCTGTTGCATGGTGATAAATGCGGATTCATACGGAACACATTTTATCAAGTTTGGATTTTTCATGGCTAAAATTTTACAGTTTCGCTGATTGAGTGGAGGGCTGATAGATCTCTGTTCCATGTTATGATTCTATTTTGCCTTTTCGACCCTTTTCACATGACTCTGTTGGTAGTTATGATCATCATCATGCTTTAGTGGTTCCGTGAGTTACATTCTTACGCTTTGATTTGAAGAAATCTTATTGATCTTTGATTTTGTATTACCGGTTTCAGTTCTAGATGATGTGTTTTTATATCGATATTGTTTATATAAATAGAACATCTATCTAATTGCTACTGCTTTATACCAGGGTAATACAGTAAGCTATTATGGGGACTGTTGTAGACGCTGCAGCTAAGGTATCTCTTTCGATCTTGTTAGCTGAGCATTTTGTGCCTAGTTATACCAGTAGTATGATTTTACAATTCATTGCTCTATCAACAGTTATATATTTATATATCATGTTAATGTCTGAGAGATTTCACAACCTGATTATGTTTGCCGATCTAAATGGAATGCCCATACTTCAGAAGATAAATTAACTGAGCTAGCAACTCTGCATATTCATTTGACAGAATGCTTTACTATTTATTGATTTTTCCACAGGAAGTAACTGAAAACCTACCAACCACCAAGAAGGTCTCTGTGATTTTTGTTTTGGGTGAGTTCTTTTGTCTCTAGTTAAAGTCTTCATTGCTGCATGCATATTTGTCCGGAACTTTTGTCATTTCTTGTTCGAACTACTTGCAAATTCAAGCCAAAATTATTTCGATGCTCGTTAAAATGACTCCCTGATATCAACATCTCGTCTAATTTTTTTTTTGGCTAATGAAGGTATCCTGATCCAGTTCTTGTTTTTCGACTTAAACTTGAGTAGGTGGCCCAGGCAGTGGTAAGGGTACTCAGTGTGCAAACATCGTTGAACACTTTGGTTATACTCATCTTAGTGCGGGTGATCTTCTTCGAGCAGAGATAAAATCTGGTTCAGAAAATGGGTATGGTCTCACTGGACAAATCTACAACCTTTTATATGTGCCAAGTGTTCTACAGAAACAAGTATTGATAACACTATCCTTTCATGAGTAGTAATCCCTGCGTGGGCAATCATATTTTAGTGATCTGGCTGTTATTTGGTGTACACGTGTTTCTTTTTTATTGCGGTCCCCTACAATGGATTGTTGATCATGTTCTGTGATTCGCAGGACAATGATCCAGAACATGATTAAGGAGGGAAAGATTGTACCTTCCGAGGTAACAAT
Source organism: Linaria vulgaris (assembly GCA_948329865.1). Classification (NCBI taxonomy): domain Eukaryota; kingdom Viridiplantae; phylum Streptophyta; class Magnoliopsida; order Lamiales; family Plantaginaceae; genus Linaria; species Linaria vulgaris. The sequence goes on along the minus strand of OX415250.1, from coordinate 114,219,541 downwards.
CAAGCTTCTTCAACGAGCAATAAATGAAAATGGAAACGACAAGTTTCTTATTGATGGGTTCCCTCGTAATGAGGAGAATCGTGCAGCATTTGAGCAAGTTGTAAGTCCTTTCTCTTCTTGCTTCAAAGCACACCTTCATCCATTTATATATTAGTCCACTGTAGAAAATGCAGTACAATGATCTCTTGTTATATGTTCTTTTTATCTGTTTTACATTTATGAATCGTTCAGTATCCATTTGCTTTCTTTCGTGATATATCAGTTGCATTATCTCCACCTTGTCTTCAAGCTTTACTTACTGGCTTTGTCTTTTGCAGACTGGTATTGTGCCAGAATTTGTACTTTTCTTTGATTGCTCGGAAGAGGAAATGGAGAGACGTCTATTGGGCAGGAACCAGGTAATACTATTTTGAATGCTTTCCTAATGAAATATACCAGTCAAGTTTGTATCTCCCTATTTGTGTCAACCTCATCTAACTTTAATTTTCTCCGTTTCGACTTTTTGTTTCTTTTTGGTTATCTGCTTGTAGGGCCGAGAAGACGATAATATAGAAACCATAAGGAAGAGATTCAAGGTTTACCTGGAATCTAGTCTTCCCGTCATTGAATATTACAGTTCTAAGGGGAAAGTGCGGAAGGTAATTTTGATAGATGTATCTATGCTTCTTTTCGCCGTGGTTGAAAGAAATTATAAACCACAACTAATACTTCTTATTATGTAGATTGATGCAGCAAAACCAGTTGAAGAAGTCTTTGCGGCAGTTAAAGCAGTTTTCACCCCACCAAGTGACAAGGTAAAACAAAGTTTTGATGAATCCTCCATTATATATGATTGCCCCCAGTTTTGGTATTTGATAGATTTCATTTCGTTTGGTCACAGGTTGTTGCTTAAGATGCTGCTTACCCGTAATATTGCTTCGGGTTCAACATAGGTAATAATTTTACACACGGCGTCTCAATAAAAGAACTTCCATTTCTCAGGGCTATATCTTAAACTAGCCATGATGAAGATTTTACAGATTTCAACTTGTAGAGGAATGCTGACTTACGCTACTGGTTGAAGTTTCAAAATGTCTTTATATGTTTATTTACCGAATATTTTAAAAATCGTAAGAACTGTTCATTGAAACGGTGGAAAAGATAATTTGATTAGATTAAAACAAAAACATAAATCCTATGTATATTGTGAACTCCTGTAATTTGCTGTCCACTCCTTGAACTTCTAGAAGCACACACGTTCCTCCCCAATGGATAAATTGGTCTTTAAGTCTGCAAGTGTCGACTTGCAACCAAAATTCGCCCGAAAAATCTGATGTAATTAGTTGAGGTTGCAGAATGCCACTTTTGTGCAACTGGCCCTGAAGTCGGTGCCCAAACTGCAATCTTGTTTACTGTTACATGCCGCATTTTCATTATCGAGTTTTAGTTTGAAATTAAGCCACATTGGTTCTTGTTAAGTACTTACGGTGATCAACAACCACTAGATGTGACTGCATTTGCATATCATAATCATGTTCTCAGATCTCTCTTTTTTTTTTTTTTTTTTTTTTTTATTGCTGCAGGTGGCTTTAGAATTTGCTGGTTATTGTATTTGATGAAGAGTTGATGTGCACTATCAAGTTTGTTCCTTCACATATTTTGTTACTGGTTGTGAACCAAGGTGTAATAGTTATATGAAGGCTTTGGCCTTCTGCTTTATATTTCATACTACAGTATTGATGAGGCTTTTGTCTCCATATAGTTTTATATTTCCCCCCATGACTCAACTTTCTGAAATAAGATTTATATAATATTCATTTTCATCTGAGTATGCATTTTGTACCTAAAAGTACAATTTTGTCGGAAATCTCGTTTGAGTCATAAATCTATTAAGTTGTGAGGTGGCATAATTGGTCATAGGCGCATAATGAGTCACGTGTATTAGTTGAACGTTGAGTTTTCGGGCCTGTAGTTGTATCGAGGAGTGTCTTACCCGGGAAGGGTCTTACCCGCCCGTAGTGTTGTACACCTTCCACTTTCATGTGTGTGGCCGTGTGGGGCCTATATACATGAAATCCACAAACACGTGAGAGGAAGACGTACGACACTTCAGAGCGAATAAAACATTTTTGTGTATTAATATTGGAATCGTTCAAAAAAACTTAAAGGATCAATCGACTTGTTGTTAGGTCTTGGTGTCATGACCTTTGCTAAACTAAGTTTTAGCTGTGGTCAGACTTGAACGATCTTGCTCGTCCTATGTATTACGTATCTCATTAGGAGCAACCGAGCAAGTAGATTGGATAGATCTACTTTTTCTAAAAAGCTAATCATATTATAAATATCCAATATATGACGCAAAAAAAGTATGTTGTTTGAGCGATTCTAGCTTGAAATAAACCTATCAAGCTCCAACATTTAAGAGGCCTATCCATCTCTAGCGACCTTTTGGATTGACCTATTATATTGACCATCAACACACGACAAGCTTATTATTGACTTAAGCACTCCGATTTAGCTTATTTGTGGTGTTCGAGAGCGAGTAGTCTCCTCAGCATACACTGAGATAAGACTCTTTAAGAGTCAACTTGGTTTGTTCTATCGTATCAAGTTTGTAGACGAAGTCTAAACCTAGACATTTGTTTTATTATTCTTTTTTATTTTATTTTACCAAGTTCATGCAAAGACTTATGTATTGTGGTAAATGTCACTGGGTCGAAGCGAAGTATGCACGTCTTAAGTGTTTGTATTACTTATTTATATTTTGCCGGGCAAACATGTATAAAATTCACGTGTGTTATTAAAAGCCTTCACCCAAAAAATTCACGATTTTGTTTTTGGAACAAAATCTACACGAATAGTACTCCGATGATACTCAACAAGTAAAGAGGTTCTAATCATTTACTTTTTATGGCATGATATAGCAAAATGCACTGGGAGAATTTAACGAGATCCTAATTATTTATTGCCCTTTAATCCAAGATTTTCTAACATTTATGCTGCTTTTTACATCAAATTGGCGTACGTGGATGAAGAAAGCATTTTTTTCGTTATTGCATAAAGTTAAACTATTTACTTACACACGGTAGGTCAGTCAAGGTATTCACCTATAAAAAGAAAAGAAAACATTGATTCTCATATCAATTTGATTTACATAATTTCATATTTCTTTTAGTTATCTTCTCTATGGTTGTTTTGTCACTGTATTTTTGTTGAAAGATCAAGTGTGCTAAAAATCCATGCTTGTGTGAATAGCAATGATTATGATTTCAGAATTGAGGGTAGTATTAGGCTTCAAAGTTTTCCATCAATGGGGATCCAACATGAGTCGCCACTAGTCAGAGTGTCTAGGTATTCTTTCGATATTAAGTTAGGAAAAACGCTAGACCTTTTCTCTTTATTTCTTTGTGACAGTAGTTTTAATTGTAGACACCATAAATAACATGCAATTTAATAAACTTCCAATTGGCTTTCACATAAGAGCTTATATTGATAGTCTATGTTAATATTAACTTCATGGACCTCGATGTGGTTTCAAACCTTACACAAAAGTCCATTACGGAAACACAGCACGAAATCCATATTTCTTTAATTTATTTATTATATTTTTTTTTTCATTTTATATAATTACAATTTTGATATATTTTAAAAAAGTTATTTTACAAATATAAATATATTTATAAAACATATCATACATAATTACAAAAAATAAAGTAAGGATAATTTATTCATTTGATAGAAAAATTAACGGAGTTACTTGAAGCTTAATACTAGAATTTTGTGCAGGATTATCAGAACCACAAGAAAGTTTTGTGCAGTTTCTAAATCACATGAGAATTTTTGAAATCACATGAGAATTTTATGCATTTTTCCCCGGTATATATAAGGTCAGTTTTACAATTTAATCACAACGAAAAAAAATTCATCAAAGGACTAAAAGAATAACAAAAAATAAGAGTTTCTCTTCTTTTTTTTTCTTTTATATTTTGTGGTGGTGTTGTCGGTAATACACAAATGTATTCAAAGGTTGGTCGCAATCAGGCTGGAATTATGATCAAATTCTTTTTTTGATGAATTAATTATGATCAATTTCATTATATATAGACACATGATAACAAACAATTGCTTTGGTTCGCGCTATAGCCACAACAACTTTTTAAGTAATTCATAGGCATGTGAATCAAATACCAGAATCAATTGTTTATTCTTTGTTTTTATCATTTTTTTTTGTCTAGTGTTCTTATCAATTTTTAAAGTGAGCTATTTTCAAATATTTCCCATAAATTCTTAAAGTGAGGTATTAGAGTTAAATAATTCATACAAAGCTTATAATAATATTTCTCCATAAAACAGCGACTCTTTTTATTTTTTTACTTCTATTCTCTTTAATAACAATAAAACAGAGAAGTTGCTGATGTGTGAGCTCGGAGTCTCGGACAAAGATGAAATTGACAATTACAATATTAATTGTCATATGATATTGAGGTTTCCCCATCGAATTTCCTTATTTCATCCATAATCTAACACTTTGCATGCCGAAGCCTATATGAACATTTTATTTTAAAATTGTTGGATCGGGACTTAATACTTCTTACTCAATGTTAAACTTGATGTTAGTCTAACACTGATATGCTCTTCTGATGTTATGCTAACACTGGACTCTCCGATGTTATCTTAACATCCGTTTAACAGCAGTTAACGTTGACACAAATCTACTTGACAAAGAATATAACGCAGCGGATAAGTAAAGAACACAAGTAAATGTAATTTTAAGAAGATGATATATTAATATGATCTTCCAAGCCATAGGCGAAATACCACAAGGGTTTAACAAAGACGTTTCTCTCAATTCTCAAGCTCCTCACTCTCGAATTGATCGAACTCAACAAAGCACACAAGAATTGAATTCTTAATTCTAAACCTAGAACTAATCTAACAACTCACAAACTTTGCAAAAGCAAGACAAAGACACCGACTATAATAATTTCCTCACGAGATATTTTCGCTCTTGTTTTCGTGTCTTTTTCTTGATGCCCAACATGCCTATTTATAATGTAGTCTTCCTTGATGTCCAAGACATGTTGTGCACATTTTTGATTGCTATTAGATCTCCTTGTATGACTCTAATTTCGTTCATGACAAGTCACCTTCAATAGGGAAAGGTTTCCTTGTCCAACTTGAAATCTTCAATAGAAAGGTTTCCTTCTTTGACTAGAAGTCTTCAATGGAAAGGTTTCCTTTTTTGACTTGAAGTCTTCTAAGGAAAGTATCCTTCTCCATCTTGTAGTTTTTTATGGAAAGAATCCTACTGCAAGTAATCTTCTTTCCTTCTTGCAATTCATACGCCTTGATCTTTCCATTGCACTGCACATATCTTTCCTTATTTAATTATAGAAAGTTCTTCTTTGGAAACTTCTATTTGAATGACAACTTCTCTTTAAGGAAATAGATCATTCCTTGAAGTCTCTTGACCTGAAGCACATACAAATACCAACTACAACTCGTGGAACTAAATTAGTAAGTGAATAAAGGCAAAACACAATTATAGCAATAATCTCGAATGTGCAGTTTTTTCGTGTTGAATGTTATCCTAACATTGAAGTTACAATGTTGATCTAACATTGACAAAATACTTGCACTTTCAATCTCCCCCTTTTTGCATTTCTTCACAAAACCAAACCTATTCACAATTCATATTATGCACAGTACTCCAACAACACAACATCATTAATATCTTAAGCTACTCCCCCTTAGTATGACACTATTAACCAAGTAGCTTTAAGATACTAATAAGAATACACAACGAGTTAAACATCACAATTAAGCATAACTATGGAAACATTAATGTTAACCCTAAAAATAAAATAAAGAAGATTACTCCTACTCGGAAAAAACAATATATGGACAATACTATTGTCACGAGTACTTCCGATGAGATGTACCTATAAAGAAAACCCCTCGGAGGATTGCCCTACCTTTCGGTCACTGACCCGAAAAGGTTTATAAGAGCACACGAGGAGAAACATAAGCGTTCCTTGGAAAGTCAAACGGTGAATAAAAAAACAGATATCAATACGGCATCGGAAAAAGAGCAAACCCCGATGGACCCGTACGACTCCGATATCCACCAATGCGCCAAGAGGGACCACAAGAAATCCCGAGTCCCATGAAATTACAAGAAAACTTCCTTGCTGAACACTCCTCAAACTGAACTGCCCTCGGACCATCACCCGAGGACCCATTTGCGGAGAAAAATCAGAAGTGAATAACAGAGTACCCAGATAACATATTCCGAGAACTTAGATGCAAAAATACCATTTCAAAAGAAGCAAATCCAGCCCTCGGAGATTATATTAAACCCTCGGAGATCATACCACGCCCTCGGAGATCAAATTATGCCCTCGGAGATTGCTCCTGATCGTTGAAGAAAAGACCCGAATCAAGACAGAGAAATAAAGTCCCTCAGAAGAATAGATCTATCAAAATCATCTACACCAGAAGCCCTCGGAGATATCAGGAAACGCAAAGACTCATCCAGTCAGCATCCAATAGATAAGAGATAAACATTATCCTAATTTCACACCTGTATCAATATAACGACGACACCTATCTTTACCAAAGCACATGCACAATGACACCTGTCCCTATCCAAGTCTATATAAAGGGATATGATCAGTAGAAGAGAAAAAAAAAACCTAAGATCACTCAGCTTACTTACTGCCACTTGACATTCAGATACAGAAAAAGAAAGAGAGGAGGAAAAGTTCAGTGAATAAAGGAAGGGAATATTCTTGCAGTTATTCTTATTGTTCCCATCTATCATTGCCTCTGAATCACGGACAGGGCGTTCCGACCCAAATAAATATCTTCCGTTAAATAGGGAATAATTTCAAACCCGTTAACAAAGTGGCACCGTCTGTGGGAACGCCATAATATCTGTCCTCGAGAGAATTCAAGCAGATGTCAGCTAGGATGGACGATCTTTTCGAAAGTGATAACCTTCCTTTCTCGAACAGCGACTCAGAAGAAACTTTGTCCAATTACGAACCAGGTACTAGAGATTTTATTAATATTCCCCGATCTGTTTACGAAAGACTTATAAATGCTGCACGAACACCCCGGAGGGATGAACCTCTCGGACACCCGTCCCCCGTGCTCTCCGGGAACGGTGGTTTCCCCTCGGAAGGAGATGCACCTCCGATGGCGTGGAACCCAAATTGGAATCCTTGGCAACCAGCACCCCGACAAAGGCCTCGAAGGTATGTATGTCATGAAAGAACTCCCGTGAGGGGTCGGGAAGAAATTTCTCGCCCCTCGGAGTGTCGAGGAGAGGTTGAACATTCCTTGTGGGGAATGATGGATGATTTACGAAAAGAATTAGGTGATCTCAAGAAGACCATGGCTCCCGAGGAAGATCCTACATTCAAAACCTCTCATTTCATTCCCGAAATTGCTTCAGCTTCTGTCCCCTCGGGGATGCGACCTGTCAATATCCCGCTATATACCGGAGAAGCTGATGGAAGGGACCCGCAGGATCACATCCATCAATACTTGGCTGGAATGGACCTCTCTTCCGCTCCCGACCACGTGTTATGCCGCGTATTTCCTGTTACCCTCGGAGGGCGGGCCCAAGCCTGGTTTACTCACCTTCCACCTCGTTCCATCACGAGTTTTGACCGATTAGCTCACTTGTTTGTACGACAATTCCCCTGCAATCGAAGGTACCCCAAATCTGCCACACATCTTTTTACTATTAAGCAGAAAAAGGATGAATCCTTACGAGAATATATAAAGCGCTTCACGGATGAAGCCCTAGATGTTCCCAACGTTAGCCCGACCATCATGGCGGACATATTAACTCAAGGACTCCGAACGGGAGACTTCTTTAGATACCTTATGGGAAATCGCATTACGGACATGAATGAGCTAATGCAAAAGGCAGAAGTACACATTTTGATGGAAGAGGCCGAGGGAACAAAGAAGCAAATGGAGCAGGAGGATAGTGAACACCTAGAACGCGTCGAGAAAGAGGCAAAGGCTAAGGAAAAGAATAAGGAAGGAAAACCTCCTCAACGCAAAGATGAAGGGGGAGTGGTTAAGAAATTCCTCCGACCCGTGCACTTACCCCCGATGACTGTTACTCCACCAGAAGTGCTCAACATAATGAGGGGTAGCAACGAGTTGCACTGGCCCAGACCGACTAAATTTCCTAACCGAGACAAGGACACAGGGAAATATTGTAAGTACCATAAAACTTACGGGCACACTACGGAAGAATGTACTACCCTTCGTTTAGAGGTGCTACGCCTATTAGAAATAGGGTATTTGAAGAATTACCTCAAGGAAAATAACCCCGAGGAGTCCAAAGCTCATGTTTGGAAGAGATTACGAAGAGAGGAGGAAGAGCAAGAAAGGGAAGAAAGGATACTTAGTCAGAAATCACGAGAAGGGACAACTGGACGTCTCCGATCCCAAGAGAGAATTAAAGATCGTCGGCAAAATTCACGAGAGAAAATGACAGGGTATCAGAGTTTGCCTCCTCCACCTAACTCTTACAAAGACAACCCCCCAACAGGGAGAACGATCAATATGATTGAAGGGGGTGAAATTTCCATGACACCTCAGGGTAAAAAGAAGAAATATTTGAAAGAAGCCCGACGAGCAGAACAAGGATTGTCTGCCTGCTCCATTCAAGGATCAAATCTGCCTAGCATCACTTTCGGGCCCGAGGATCTTATGTACGTAATATACCCTCACGAAGATCCATTGGTTATTTCTGCTGTCATCTACGGGTATGAAATCCAACGGATCCTTATAGATACGGGCAGCTCCGTGGATGTACTCTTCTTACCTACTTATCTTGCTATGAGGTTGAAACAAGAAACGTTGGAAACCGCTGAGGTCCCGTTAGTAGGATTCTCAGGGGAAGCTTGTCAAACTCTCGGAACTGTTACCCTTCTGATGTCATGGGGGAAAGGAGCCCTTCGGAGAACTGAATCTATTAAGTTTTGGGTAGTGGAGGCCTCCTCACGAACGTATAATGTCATCTGTGGAAGACCCTCTATTCGGGCCTTTGAAGCTATCCCTTCTACTCTGCATCTTAAAGTGAAATTCTCCACTTCTTCGGGAATCGGAGAAGTCCGAGGAAGTCAGTAAAAAGCTAGAGAATGCTGCATGAATGCCATTCCCTCAGAAGAGAACGGACCCTCACTCGGAAATAACAAAAAGTGTAGAACCGAGGAAACACGAGTCCAACCTGTGGAAGAATTAAAAATGGTGGAATTAGTAGAAGGAAGCCCCGAGAAAGTAATCAAAATGGGCACCCATATGGCTCCAATCATAGAAGGTCAATTGATTTCTCTTCTCAAACAATTCCATCACCTCTTTGCGTGGGAAGGGGGGCCGCCCGGACGAATCAGCAACAAGGTATGTCAACATTTCCTTAATGTAAAGCCTGGAGCTAAACCTGTCCAACAGAAGAAGAGGAAAATGGGCCCCGAGCGCAACAAGATCATCCGCTCGGAAATACAACGCCTTCTCAAATTGAAGCAAATACGAGAAGTTATCTACCCCGAGTGGTTAGCTAATGTCGTGCTAGTTCCCAAGCACGGAGGAAGATGGCAAATGTGTGTTGACTTTACTAACCTCAATGAAGCATGCCCCAAGGATTGTTATCCCTTACCAAGCATAGATCATCTAGTTGATTCTACCGCAGGATGTGCGCTACTATCAACTTTAGATGGAGACCAAGGGTACAACCAAATCCCGATGGCGACTATTGATCAAGATAAGACCAGCTTCATCACGGATGCAGGCACCTTTTGTTATCTAGTCATGCCCTTCGGACTAAAGAATGCTGGAGCTACCTACCAAAGGTTAGTAAGCCTTATGTTTGCAGGACTTATTGGGAAGTCAGTAGAGGTTTACGTGGATGATACTATAGTTAAAAGTAATACTTCTGAAGAACATCCCGAGGACTTACGGAAAGCGTTGGTCATCATGAACAAATTTGGCATGAAAGTTAATCCTCGGAAGTGCTCGTTTGGTATCCGAGGAGGAAATTTTTTGGGATTTATGGTTACAGAGAAGGGAATTGAGGTAAACCCCGAAAAAGCAGAAGCCATAATGGGGTTACCTACCCCAAGGACGGTAAAAGATGTCCAAAAGTTAACTGGAAGAATGGCTTCGTTGAGTCGGTTTGTCTCCAAGTCCGCAGAAAAAGGGCTTCCCTTCTTCAAGATACTTCGAAATGTCAAGGAATTTCAGTGGACCCCTCAATGCGAGGAAGCTCTCGAAGAATTGAAAAGATATATGTTGAAACCACCTTTGCTGGTAAAACCTATACCCCAAGAAGAGTTGTTTCTATATTTATCAGTCGGAGAAGAGGCTATTAGCGCTGTCTTAGTCAAAGAACAAGATGAAGAACATCACCCGGTATATTACGTTAGCAAAACCCTCCTCGGAGCCGAAACCCGATATACCCTAACTGAGAAACTAGTTCTAGCATTGGTTACTACGGCTCGTAAGCTACGTCCCTACTTTCTATCTCATCCAATTACCGTGCTAACTAAGTACCCCCTGAGGGCAATTCTTAACAAGCCTGAATCATCAGGAAGACTGATAAAATGGGCCGTAGAGCTTACTGAGTACGATATTTCCTATGCTCCGAGACCATCAATCAAAGCGCAAGTTCTGGCGGACTTTGCAATAGAACTCACGGGCGTGGGATCCGAGGAAAAGGAGCCACGATGGCATGTATATGTAGACGGATCCTCGGTAAGTACCCATGGGGGGGCCGGAATAGTTTTGGTAAATCAAGAAGGGGAGGAGGAAAGACTCCATTTTGCAGTTAGAATAGATTACCCCCTCTCTAACAATGAAGCCGAGTATGAAGCTCTCCTTATTGGTATGAGATTAGTAAGGGAAGGAGGAATAAAGAGAGTACTCCTCCATAGTGACTCCCAGTTGATTGTCCAGCAAGTTAAAGGGTCATATGAGGCCAAAGAAGAAAGAATGCAAGAGTACCTCCAAGTTGTCCGTCAAAGGTCCGAATGGTTTGAAGAGTATGATATAGTTCAAATTCCCCGAAAAGAAAACCAAGAGGCGGACGCTTTGTCCAAAATGGCTACACAAACAGCTGCAATACATACTCGGAAGATTACTCTACTGCATGTCAATGAATCTGAAAAGAGCGAAGGCCGAGAGGTGAATACCACTTCAGATCCTTCATCTAGCTGGGTGACCCCTATCAAAGCCTATTTGCAGAATCCCGAGGGATACTCCTCGGACAAGAATATTCAGCGAATGATGTTCAGAAAAACCCTCCGATACGTCCTCAAAGACGGGATACTCTTCCGAAGGACATACTCATGCCCCCATGCTCGATGCCTTAATGAAGAGGAGGCACATATAGCTTTAGCCGAAACTCACGAGGGAGTATGTGGAAGCCATACCAGCGGCGAAAGTATGGTCGGACGCTTGATTCGACAAGGCTACTATTGGCCCACGATGGCCAAAGACAGTAAAAGCCATGCCGAAAGGTGTAAAGCATGTCAAGCTTACGCCCCTCGGACCTATCAACCCGCAGCTCCTTGGGAACCCCATTTGAACCCTTGCCCCTTCTCTAAGTGGGGTATTGACATACTTGGACCCCTCATCCCTGATGCCGGTCAAAAGAAATTTCTGCTAGTAGCCGTTGACTACTTCACCAAATGGGTGGAAGCGGAACCCCTAGCTAGGGTAACCGCGGGGGCTGTTATCAATTTTTTCTGGAGGAGTATTATTTGTCGCTTTGGTGTCCCTCGGAGCCTAGTAAGTGACAACGGTTTACAGTTTACGGATCAAGGGTTACAAAAATGGTGCGATCACTGGGAGATAAAACATCGCTTTGCCTCCGTGGGATACCCTCAAGCAAACGACCAAGTAGAAAGAACCAACAGAACCCTCTTAAAGAACATGAAGGCCCGGCTTGATTGGCATAAAGCTAAGTGGGTTGAGGAGATACCTGGGATATTGTGGGCCTATCGGACCACGCAAAGTGTCGCTACGGGTGAGACCCCTTTTAGTTTATCCTATGGGTGTGAAGCTGTTTTGCCCTCGGAGGTCTCCCTAGAAAGTTGGCGAATCAAGGAATACGAGGAAGTGGCCAATGGCTCAAATCTAGCCCTTGCCCTTGACCTCCTCGAGGAAAAAAGGACCCGAGTAGCCCTCCGAATGGAAGAGTACAAGGCTCGGATGTCACGATATTACAATGCCAAGGTAAAACCCCGAACCTTTCAAGTTGGAGATTTAGTGATGAAACGAGTAGGGGCCTCTAAGAATGTGGGTAAACTAGATCCACGATGGGAAGGACCCTACAAGATAGTGGAAATTGTAGGACCTGCGACTTATCGACTTGCCAACTCCGAGGAAGCAATACTTCGCAACACGTGGAACGCAAGCAACCTTAGAAAGTATTATGCTTAATGTAATAGTTATACATGAATAAAAAGAGTATTCATATACGAGGGGATATAGTACAAAAGAAATTAGAGTTGTCCGACAAAATGATGGCTCTATATATGAGACATCAGGACAACCCGATAACATTAAAAACCCTCCGTATTATGAACTAAACTCATTTACAAGCTAAGTCCCTCCCATGGGACGTTTCCCCTCTCGGATAAGTCTTCGGCGTTGCTCCTCGGAAAGGGAGACTGGGTCATCAAAGAACACAGGTCCGGCCGCAAAATCTCTAGTAGGTGAAGGAGGAAACTCCTCGGAGACTTGACGAATGTTAAGCTCAGGAAGGAGCAAGCCCGAGGGGAACTCTGGTAAAGCTTGTACGGCATCTTGGCACAACTTATAGCCTATGTGCACCAAGTCACGCATCTCACCTCGAAGAGATTCACGAAGATTGGATGGGCCCACCACCTCCAACACAGCTTGGACTCGGGCCATAACCACCTCTACCGCATGAGAACGAGTTATCCCTAGCAGCTGCTGACTCAAGGCATATCTTTCCAGAATAGCCTGCGTTAGTTGCTCCTCCGAGAACCGCATTTGACCACGTAACTCCTCAATTCTCCTCCCTAAATTCGATACGCGGGCTCTTTCAAGCACTAATTGGCGTTCTAATTCCCACGTCTTATCCTTCTCGGATTGTAACACATGGATATGAGTGTCCTGAGCGGACTCATGAACTTCCTTCAAATGAGCTATCTCCACTTGAGCCTCCAAGAGACCTCGCTCTAACTCATCCCGACGACGATATACTAAGCCTGGATCTGAAGAGGAACTTCCGTAAGATCCGAGAGCATCCAACACCATATAAATCTGGTCAAAAAACAAAGCAAGGGGCATCAGACCGGAAGACAGGTTAGTACTAAATAAAATGAATAAATACCTCACACAGGTCTTTACAGGCTAAATCCTGGAGAACGGGTACCGAAAGGGTTTTTATCAGCTCACAATCTGTTACGTTCAATAAACCACTAAGAAAGTTTCGACAAAATCCCACTGCTGATCCGAGAGGAGAAACATCCTGATCAACCCCGGGGGGAAGAGTTCTCTCGAGGGAAGGGCGCTCCTCGGGCGGTGGTACAGGAATACGATCAGGGATATCTTCTCGGGGCGGCAAATCCTCTATACCAGAGGAGAGAAGATACTCCTCTAATACATTTACCACGGTAGAAGTATGAGGAATAGGCTGTGATGCTATGGGACTCGGGTAGAAGTCCGTTTGGGAAAGAGCTGCTATCGGATCCGATGGCCCGGAAGGAATTATATAACTGACTGGGGGGCTGCTAGAGGTTCCTCCTCCTCCGAGGAAATCTCAACCATTGCCTCACTCACAAGGGGAGAGGAATCACCCACCTCCGGCCTCCCCGGACTCCTATGCAACGCCCTCCCCAAGAAAATGTCTGTAGAAGACCCAAGAGAAAATGCTCCCATCTCCGCTCCTGCCAAAATTGTCAGTAGGAAAACGGTCTGAGAACACCTATAAAGTTTACAGGTTAAAGAATGGTTAGTAAAACTTACGAAAATGAAAGTTGCTGTGAAGAGGACGAGAAGCAGGAGTACATCCTTCCACCCCCTCTTGTAAACCTGCCAAAATCAAGGCCTCTGGGAAATCCAGTAGCCCGGATATATCATAAGAACCAGAGAAAAGTCCCGAGTGAAGCAATACCTCCCTCACTTGCCCTTGTGTTTCAAGGTTGGGAGCAATATATCCCAGACCCCATCGGATGGGTACCCCCCATGATCTGGCTGACTGACCTCTCGGACGGACGAAGAAAAATCTCCGCCTCCAATCCCCTCTACTAGAATGGGAACTGGATACACGAGTGAAGATATTTTCCTTATCCCGATAGGTCAAGCTGAAAAAGGGAGTCCCCTCTGAGCAAGGTCGAAGGGTGAATATTGTTCCCACCCGATAGGGGGACATGGGAAGGTTTAAAAGCTCACTACGAAGGATGTACCCCACCAGATGGCTATAAGAACTTGGTGTTAACTGACTCGGACACACCTGCCAATACCGAAAAAGTATTTGGAAAAAGGGGTGAAAAAACATCCGCAACCCGCAACGCATTTGTTCGGCGTAAACGGTCATGTAACCCGAGGGGGGTGCGTAGGCCCTTTGGCCCGAGGAAGGCACTATTATATCATAATCTTCGAACTCTAAGTTATAACCAGTGAAAAGAGATCTTACCGAGTTCTCACATTCTGTACTCATAGTGGATCCTACACGTCCTCTACCTATCAATCTTGATGGATTAAGAGGAATCAAATCGAACTCCGAAGACTCATCCGCCAAAGGATATGGCTCCCTACTCATGAATATCTCCCTAATATGATTGACTCTACGTGAATTTGTAGATGGAGTCCTACGAGCCACTCCAAGAGCGGAACTAGCACCAAGTGTCGCTTGATTCTCGGATGGATTGTCCCTCGGAGGAACCCTTGATGATCCCGAAGGACTCCGAGCGGTATCCCGAGAAGAACTATAAGACGAAGCTGAACCGCATCTTCTATAATAAGGAGGCATCATCGTATCAAGTAAGTATTATTTTCGTACTTGCAATTATGGAAGAAAATCAATGATTAATTATGATTACAGAAGTAAAGATAAGTGCATAATTGGTAAAGAGCCTAAATGCATATATACTCTTTACTTCAAGGTTAAAAGAAGAAGTTTAGACTTTTATTATGTTAACTGAGGGACACGTGTTGAAAAACTTTTTGATTAATAATGACACGTACCCTATTTAACCATGCAAAGCAACACCTCCTACTTAGGAAGTCTACTTAGTCAGCAACTTTATGAGAATTATTATTATCCATGCTAATTGAAATTTAACTATACAAACAAAAAGTAGAAAAAGGGAAATTGAACAAAAATATTTATTTAAGCCGAAGAGCCCTCGGAAGGGATAATAAGTACAAAGAGCGTTTATTTTAAAAGTAAAAAATTACAAAGAATAAAATTAAGCCCCCGTGGAAGGAGGGAGGGAAGAAGTTGTCTCCTCGATGGAAGTACCCAATGGAGCAAGACGAGAAATGGGAGAAAATACTCCCCCGGAACCACTAGCTCTCGGACTCGGACTTGTGGCAGAGCGCATCGGAGACGGTGTTGGAGAATCCCTGGAAGATAGCAAACCCCCAAACCTCCCCACAAAGTACTTGCAATCATCGGGAGTTGGCCTCTTCAGCTTACGAAGGTCAAAAGACTTTGAGAAATCAACCTCCGACCTTATCAGAGACTTAGCCAACCTAGCACACTCCAGATAACCCCATAAAAGGTGGCCTGTCAACAGCTCGTGAGAAGACATCTCGGGTACTCCTGCTTGCTGTCGTGAAATCTCCCGCTGAGCGAATTGAACGGCTGCATCCACCTTAGCTTGCACGTCCTCGGGAGATAGAAAGTTTACCAACTTTTCTTCAGCTGACTCAGCCCTATCAGTAACTTGGCCCAATGTCTCCTGAAGAACCCTCTCTCTCTCATTTCCGTCCGCCACTACCTTCTCGAGAGCCGCAATACGAGCAGTAAATACCTCCTCGGACTCCTTCATTTCCTTCTCCAGAAGAGCTATCTTAGCCGCTGCAACCTTCTCGGACGCCTCCATCTTTTTATAAGCGGACTCGGCAGCATTTAAGTTACCTTGCAAATCCGCCCTCGTCTTCTCTGCTTCATTAAGAGCAAATTCGTAGTCGGAAATCCTGGTTTGAAGAATGTCCTCCCTAGTTTGACTCTCTTTATCTCGGACTAAGAGAGGTGCCAATTGCGCTCGGAGTACTTCTAACTCTTCTTTGTCTTTCCGACCGTGCTCTTCAACGGCAGTGACCGCCTCTCGAGTCTTTCCAATCTGCGGAAAATCAACAATAAAGAATTTAGCAAGAGATATATCACGGAATTTCAGAGGATTAATTTAGAGAAGCTTACCATGAGCCCCAACCAGTTAAGACTGGTGTACAAAAATTGGTACCCCTCGGCGGGTGTTGAACTGGAGGAGGCGAAGAATCGGAGGATGTCTTGATAGGCTTCCCCTACTGACCGAGACGAAAATTGCCCCCCGGATCCACTGGGAGGAACGGTCTCCTGGAATGTATGACCTCTCGGAGACAAAGTCACCGGAACATGCCTCCTCAGAGGAGTCGCATCCTTTACCGGGGTCATCACTTCTGAATTTGTAAATATGGCCCGTGAACCACCAACTGTTGTGAAGGGGCTAGTCTTTCCCAACAGTGAATGCAGAATCCCTTCCTTCACATCTCGGTCCTCAGAAGAAGGATCAAACTCCCCTTGGGTGTCCTCGGAATCCCCTCGTAAACCTTTTTGCTCGGGAATGTTGAATTGGGCCAGAAACTCCTCCTCTACAAAAGATACAAACTGACAGTGAGAGAGAGAATGAAACTAGAAAAAATTATGGAAATAGGGCGAATAACGAATACTCACCGTATAATGAAGGCTCTTCTACCATCAGAGCTTTTCCTTTATCCATAGCCACTACATCAAAAGGAAAAAGTGTCAACACATCAGCAAGTGCTACGAGTAAAGATATGAAAGTCTTATTAAAAACTCATAAAAACTTACCACGAGGACCGGATTCGGAAAATGTCGGAGGCTGAGGAGAAGGACCCTCGGAAGACAAGTCTATTACTTCAGTATCCTTCTGAGCAGATTCTTCCTCTGTAACACTCGGAAAGATCCCCTCCTCGGAAACTCTTGGAGAAGTTCCTATATTAGATTCAGAAGCAGGTAAATTCCCTGACTCGGATTTGGAAACGGGTACCAAAGCCAAATCCCAAGAAACAGGAGCTACTTGGCACAAGGGAACAGCGCTCCTGACGACCCCCATCATATCCATGCATAGAAGAGAATGGTCCTCGTGAAATCCACCCTTCTCTGAACCCATATGCCTACTCTCTGGGGCATTAACCTCCTCCTCCTCGTGATCACCCTCCTCTGGTATCTCAGAAACACCACTAGGAGTAGGCTCCCTCGGACTCGACTGCAGATAGTAGTTCGCCATGACATCCCCTGCATCATCCCATCAATAACGTGTATAAGCACAATTTGCCACTGTACTCGGAGAGAGAATAAAAGAATAAAAGAACGAATAAAGAGACTTACGAAAGAGACTCCTCGCATCGGGAGACAGAGACAAAGGACGTTCCACGGCGTCGTCGGTAAAAACTACGTAGTGAAGACCGGAAGTCTCGTACAACATTGTGAAGTCCTCTGATTCCATCAATTTGTGCTGAGAAATTATAGGAGATAACACCACCTCCTGATCCAGAGCGTGCACGGGAGTAGTACCCTCTCGCCAATCGAAGGGCACATCCCACTCACCATTAACAGGTCCCACGAAGAAGTACCTATTCTTCCAAACGCTATGTGAGGTAATAACAGCACCCAAGATCCTCTTCGTGGAGTCACCCGAGTTGTCCCGGTGACGAACATTGTAAAAAGGATATCCCCCGGGCGACACCGCCACATCAAAGATCGAAAGAAAATGATTCATCGAGCACTCTAACCCATTCACTTGGCACCAAAAGACATAAATGCAAATAGCGGCAAACCCGTTCGGCACCATTTGACTCGGGCAGATATTACAAGTCTTGAAAAGCTCACAGAAGAAAGGTGACATGAAGGAACGCCACCCGTACTTCACCTGGGCAAAAAACACTGTCAACATACCCGGAGGAGGATAGCATGCCCTCTCATCCTTCGTCGGGATTCGGAATACCATATTCTTTTGAAGGACCCCGTTTGAAGTAAACAGATCCGCTACCTGCTTACGAGTAGCAATGTTCCGCATCTTTTCCACCTTAGCGAAAGTACGAAGAGGCGACTCCTTTGACTTGGGAACCCTAGCCTTTTTCGAGGAGGTGGCGCCGCCCTCAGCAGCAGCAGCGATTTCTCCCTTGCGTTTACGAGTAACAACTCCCACCGGAATACTCCTTACATTTACAGAAGTATTAATCGGAGCAGTGATTTCCGAGGAAGTAGCAGCAGCAACGGAATCAGGGTGGGCAGAAGAAGCCATAGCACCAGAGGGAAGCTTTTGAAAAAAGGAAAAAAGGAACGAATGAATTTGCTGGGAATTTGAATCGAAGAAGTTGGAGAGTAAAGGATAATAGAAGAGATCTTACTTTGAGAGAATTATCAGATTTGTGAGAATGGAAAAGAAGAGGCAACAGTGTCCTATTTATAACCAAAGGCTACAACGGTCAGATGCCCATAAAGACGTGGCATTTATTCAAGACTCCACGTAACCGTCGCCCGCTCACGCCACGCCGTCAAGATTATGACCGTTGCCAACGGTCAGATGCTCCAAATTTCGAAGCTGGTCAAAGCAACAGCCCACAACCTGCGCCCCGAGATCCTCGCCTGTTTAATAACCATACCCTAAGGATATCCAGGTAAAATCACTTGCAAAATTCTGAATATATGTATATTTCCCTCTCGGAAAAAAAAAAGAAATAAATAAATATAGGGACACTAAGCAAAAAATAACCCCTCGCCTCACTGAGGACGATGGTTTAAAATTCCGCTTGTCTCTACGAGAACAATCGAAATTTGGGGGGGCTAGTGTTAACCCTAAAAATAAAATAAAGCAGATTACTCCTACTCGGAAAAAACAATATATGGACAATACTATTGTCACGAGTACTTCCGATGAGATGTACCTATAAAGAAAACCCCTCGGAGGATTGCCCTACCTTTCGGTCACTGACCCGAAAAGGTTTATAAGAGCACACGAGGAGAAACATAAGCGTTCCTTGGAAAGTCAAACGGTGAATAAAAAAACAGATATCAATACGGCATCGGAAAAAGAGCAAACCCCGATGGACCCGTACGACTCCGATATCCACCAATGCGCCAAGAGGGACCACAAGAAATCCCGAGTCCCATGAAATTACAAGAAAACTTCCTTGTTGAACACTCCTCAAACTGAATTGCCCTCGGACCATCACCCGAGGACCCATTTGCGGAGAAAAATCAGAAGTGAATAACAGAGTACCCAGATAACATATTCCGAGAACTTAGATGCAAAAATACCATTTCAAAAGAAGCAAATCCAGCCCTCGGAGATTATATTAAACCCTCGGAGATCATACCACGCCCTCGGAAATCAAATTATGCCCTCGGAGATTGCTCCTGATCGTTGAAGAAAAGACCCGAATCAAGACAGAGAAATAAAGTCCCTCGGAAGAATAGATCTATCAAAATCATCTACACCAGAAGCCCTCGGAGATATCAGGAAACGCAAAGACTCATCCAGTCAGCATCCAATAGATAAGAGATAAACATTATCCTAATTTCACACCTGTATCAATATAACGACGACACCTATCTTTACCAAAGCACATGCACAATGACACCTGTCCCTATCCAAGTCTATATAAAGGGATATTATCAGTAGAAGAGAAAAAAAAACCTAAGATCACTCAGCTTACTTACTGCCACTTGACATTCAGATACATAAAAAGAAAGAGAGGAGGAAAAGTTCAGTGAATAAAGGAAGGGAATATTCTTGCAGTTATTCTTATTGTTCCCATCTATCATTGCCTCTGAATCACGGACAGGGCGTTCCGACCCAAATAAATATCTTCCGTTAAATAGGGAATAATTTCAAACCCGTTAACAATTAACTATATAAGAATTGTAGAAACAGTGGAGTAAACATGAAGATCAAATGGCTTACTTCTCCCCATTTTTGTGAGGAAAGCAAAATCTTGACGAATCACTTCATAGGATAAAGTTCTATGGCTCTTTATTTAACATCTATTTCCATTTCTCTCTCTAAGATCTTTATCAATTATTGTTTCTTAAAATCCTCCATAGCCACAATCTTATCTCCCCACAAGGAAATTAAAGTTAGCCCCAATTGTAGATATTACCTCAGTGTTATGCCTTAATTGTACAATTGAGGTACAATCTTATCTAACTCAGTGTTACCTCAGTCTATCTACAATTGAGGTATTACCTCAGATTGGGGCGATTTCTTTATAAGTCATAATGTTAAGCCTGTATGTTGTGACAATATGCTTACAGACTGATGTTGACACAACATTGACACCTGTTATGAATCAACATTAGTTCTTGTGAAAGTGGAGGTATTGAGCTTACCCTCAAGATATTTTCAATTAAAAGCATGAGCTAGATCTGAAAACACATATCAGAAACTTAAGACATATTCACAAGTTAGTACCACAGATATATCAGACTTGTACATGGGAAGAGAGTTAGTTAACAGAAAATCCAACATTTTGGGTTTGAAGTAAATTAAAGGAGTTAATCTACTTCCAATCCATAACAAGAGACAACGTAGTGTGTCACCGTAGCTGTATGACCCAAAATATATGCCTTAATGAGCATATAACTATATCTCCCCCGTAAGCCCAAACCGACACAGACACATAAAGAAACAAAATGAATGAATGCAGGCCTAAATGAAATGCATAATGCAGAATGCTAAGTTAACACTGGAAGATGATAACCATGGAGTATCAGCTACATAAACTAGGAACATATCATATCAACTCAAATCTTTATCAATTATCATAAACTCTTTTTGAACCAAAACTGAAGAATGTTAAAAAAAATTATATTATCACTGAATGAGGACAACACAGGACTCCACACACCCCGGTGACTCCATCATCAGCTACAGATTAGGCAAGTACAAAGGAATTGAATGAAGACAATACACTTATCATATACTTCATCACCCCCAACTCCTTATGCATACTTGTTGACCAACCTATTTACAAGAGAAACACCAAGTGATCAGTGCTAATGAATGTGAGGCAGTCGAAACTCCAAACATCCCAGTAGAAAGGATCACCATCATGCATTTCCTTAGCCAAATATAACAGAAACATGAACATAAGCACAACTGAATAACACTGAAGCTCTTAACATCATGTACCCCCAGCTTCTCTTCATGTTCTGTTTAACCTAACATGGATAAGTCACAACTGAGTAACACCAAATGAGTGAACTCTGTGCATCCTAGTTTCTCCTGATGTTGGGTTAACATTCTCAGACCAACAACATAGTTTTTCTTTACAAAACTTTTGACATGAACCCGTCCACCAATAAACTTAGCTAACAATCCTGTACAACCACACAAACCAAAAATAAAAAACATTCATTAAGACAAACAAGAACAAACAAAAATCAAATAGAAAAATCTAATGCAATCCTACACACCACAAACATATTACGGTGTTAGCTAGTGGTGTTATGGCAACACCGGAATGCAACACTGAATCACAGAATATTCAAGCCGAGAGACTTCCTCAAATTGTTGAACCTCTCGCTTTAAATGACATTTTAAACAAATCAGCTAATAACTGATTGTTGGTCTCTAAGTGATCAATATTTATAACCTTTTTATCTACCAGATTTCTCAAGAAATGATGCATAAAAGATATATGATTTGTTCTAGAATGATTCATTAGATTTCTTGATATGTTAATGGCACTAAGGTTATCACTAAACAACAACAATGTGTCACTTTTTATCCCATAATCATGCAACATGTGTTTAAGCCATATAAAACGGGTAGATTTTCTAAAGAAAAACAACCCCCATATGTAGATTTTCTATCATCTAAATCTCCAGCCCATTCAAAATCATCAAAACCAACAAGGTTTGTATTTGTATCATGTGTATACCAAATGCTCAAGTCTACAGTACCAGATATATGTTTCGGTATTAGCTTCTCATCAATTAAGAGAAAAGCTTTAGGTTCAGCGTAATACCTGGTACAAATACAAACATAAACCGAGTTCATACTATATGAGCGAGTGATGGATAGATATAGCAAGCTTGTGTCTCCTTTTCCAATCACCAAAGCAGAAGACATTTGAGTCTTGCTCTATTTTGACTCCTCCAAACCAATCATACTCATCCCATCCTTCTTTTTCTTCACTTTCTAATCCAAGAAGAACTCCTGTTCACCAATCACGCTCATCACTAATAGAACTGTCAAAGCCCCAACAAACTTGTGTAGAGTAGACTTGTTAGCATAAACGAGGACAATGTCATCAACAAATCTTTGAGCTAAACAATCATCAGAACATGCGGCAGACATGCAAACCCTAAACATTATCACATCTCTATAATTTACCCTTTTCTTGTTGTGTGTTTTGATGTCATTAGTGATTTGAACCATAACCTGAGATGTAGAATGATTGCACTGAATCCTATCAGTTGCATCCCTCCAAACATTGAACTTGAACCTTTTCATTGCATAAGTTTGACTGTTCGAATGTTGTGTCAACATCAGGACTGGTCGATGTTGGCGTAACATCAGCTTCTGATTCACGGGTGCTAACGCTGTTGTGGTTGCCTTTTCCCCTTCGGGCAAGGCTTTTTCTTATGGAAATCCTGACCCCAACACTGTAGTCAATAATTATGTCAACCTTGTTCCTCCTAATAATAATGTTGCTCCGAACAATCAAATCGGTCCCAATGTTAGGTATAATAACATTGCGACCGAGATCGAGCCCAAAAGCAACGTGGAAAGGAGTTGGATAGCAAAGACTCAGAGATGAAACTATTCTTCGACCCAATTGAGGAGGTTAATGAACACAACCTTTTTAATGGGAGTTGGGCGGCTCATAAACTTGAAAGTATTGTTGATTCATTAATCGGTCCCATGAATCCTTCCTATGGTGGTAGTGGTGATAGTGGGGAAAATAAGCCTCCTCATTAACAAGACTTGTATCCCATTTGATCCAATATTACTACACCACGTGCTCGAAGTGAAATAATTGAATGTCGCTCGATGTATGCCACAAAGTTTGAAAACAACAATTGTAATAGAAAATCACTTAAGTTTTTAGAAGTTTAATCGAAATGTATCAAAAAAAGTTTTTCGGATTGAAATTACTTTTGTATGTCTAACTATACGTCAAGCTAAGATTCAAGTTTTGAAGATAGTCTTGATTCACATGGGGAGAATGCAACTGGTGTCTTGATTCGTGGTGGTCGTTCTATTTGTTACCAAAACTAATGATACTTCCGATATACCACTTGTTTTGAACAAATAAGCGCTTTTAATTAATATATGCAAAATTATAAAAAATGCCATGTAACTTAGGCTCTTTTTACTTTTTGCTCTGTAACTCTTCGGGCCGTCTTGCCCTGTAACTTTCAAAAATTTAACTAAAAATATCTTGACCAAGATTTTAGCACATGCAGCACATTGTCGCCACGTGGGACGTTAAGAATACCCTATAACTTTTAAAATATATTTTATGCCACGTGCATGTTAAAAATGGTCTATAACTTTTATGATATATTTTTTTAATTTGATTTATTTTATATTAAGTCTTTAACAATTTAAAAACTATAACTAGAATTATTTAAAAATGCTTAATAAACTTAAAACTAAGAATAATAAAACTTCAAACAACGAAAATACTAGAAATAAAAAGTAATATTACCTTAAAAAACAAAAATACTAAAAGTTTAGTATATTTTTTCTTAATTCAAAAATATATATAAGTTTATTATATACTATTAAAATCATAAAACAATTATTGCATGAAACTGAAATTATACGATAAGTTTTCTATGATTTAGATAATATATAATAAGCTCAAATACATTTTTGATATAGGAGAAAATATACAAACCTTTTAGTATTTTTGATGTTTAAGGTAATATTAGCTTATAGTATTTCTATTGTTTCAAATTTAATATTACTCCAATATTAAGTTTATTAGATATCTTTAGTTATAACTTTAAATTGTTAAAGACTTAATATAATATAAATAGAATTATAAAATGTAGCTTAAAAGTTATTGAGGATTTTTAACTTCTACGAGGCATAAAATATATTTAAAAGTTATAGGGCATTTTTAACATCATGCGTGGTGACAATGTGGATGCCACATGTGCAAAAAACTTAGTCAGTATATTTTTAGTTGATTTTTTGAAAGTTATAAGGGCAAACAAACGGTAAGAAAAGTTACACGGTAAAAAGTAAAAAATAGCATAATAATTTTGCCTTTATCATATCACATGTTGAAGCATAATATGCTGTAGTCTTACACAAGTAGAATTTATTTCAGATAGAATTTATTCTCAGCAATAGGTTATATGAGTCAGAGATATATTACAACTCTGTTATTGTCCAACATATATGTCTGATTAACTCGCCTTTGTGTCAATTAGGGGACGAAATCCGTGATCAAGACAAGCTTGCCAAATTTTCTCGATAGAGCATCAGGTCTCCACTCTAAGAGTTTGAAAATATAAGTGGTGATATTCTTATTAATCACAAAGGTACTAATACATAATTACAAATCTAAGTCTAGCAACTAAATCAGTATAATAAAGGAAAGATAATTACAAGAGATAACAAAATCTTTTGACGATAATCTAGCTAGGTCTACTATGCCCTTGCAAAATTGACGTTTAATCACCAACAAAGAGTTTGGTACGCATGAGTTGAAAGCATAATTTAACTAGAGGCATTGTAAGGACATCCGCTAGTTGGTCGAGAGTGTTAACATTGGAAACCTTGAGGAAGCCTTTGATAACAATAATAATATTAGATATATTCATGGTATTTTAATTTTATCTAATCTATTTGGTTTCGATGCAAATAGGAGTAAGAACGAGTTGGCTTCTAGGTGTGTGTTACCGATGCGCAATTTTCGAGGGGTTTCTACAAGAGGTACGTATTTTATTATAGTTATAATTTTACGTTCCAATTGTACTTATATATGTATATATATATATATATATATATAATGTAAATTGTGTAAAACTAGATACATCGCCGGACTAATGGTCAAAATTATTAATTCTATAGATAATAATGAATTCGAACGAAGATAGAAGTTGGATGTACGAACATTTGGGCGAGAGGGGTCGAGTGAATGAAAGATTTGTCGATGATGTGGTGCAGTTTTTGCGGTTTGCCTTAACGGAAAGACGTTATCTGGACTCTAGTCTGGATCTTTGATGCCCATGTATAAAATGCAATGATAGCAAATATTTGAGTCCAATCGATGTGGCTGTTCACGTGTATCAATGGAATTTGGTAGGCGGGTACAATGTATGGGTATTTCACGGGGAAAATTATAATGGGCAAAGTGGAAATGTAGTGGCGTCATCGTCAAGATACGAAATTAGCAACAACCCCGTAGTTATACTTGACAAAATACACTCAACTTCTGATTTTTGGATAATACTCGATGCATCCTTTTAATGGTTTAGTATTATACTATTTAGGTCGGCCAAGACGCAATTTTATTTGGACCAGTTAAGCCCATATCAAGGTCACTCATTAATCTTAGCCTGCATCCACACAGTGAATGCCATTGAATATTGCTCTTCACTAGTCCCTCCATTTCAAGACAAATTAAACCATACGTTTCTTGATTATTCTTTACTTTTGAAAAAAGTCATCATTTATAAACTCATGTAATTATGGAGTATAATGGAATACCAATATGAGTTTGTGTCTAAATATTTGTTTTATTGTTCCTTTTTACATTAGTTCTTGAAAAGCCTTATGCATGTATTGTCGCAAATGTCACTACTGGTTTTTTATTTATTTGTACTTTACCAGCGAAAAATGAAAAAATTCCTTGTCTTATTAAAAGCTGCACTAGACTTCCTCACATTTTTTGGGAGCAACAATTTAAAGGACTATTTATTTACGCATGTATGTAGTAGGTCGTCAGTGGCGGTCAGATTTAAAGGAAAAAAGAAAACAGTGATTCTCATTTCAATTTGATTTACATTATTTAAGATTTCCTATATAGCTTATCTCTTTCCATGGTTATTTTCTCATGTTTGTTACTTTTGCAACTGTGCTAAAAATCCATTCTTTTTGGAATAACAATTTCACGATTAGGATGACGAGATTAATGAAAGTATTAGGCATTCTTGTTTTCGATCAGTGGGGATCCACAATGAGACACCACAATTCAGATGAACTAGGTATTCATAATGATTTGACAATAGATCGTATTATGTATATATGTGTGTCGGTTACAAGTGAATAATCTAATAGTACAACGAGTTTATCTCAAATCAGGCCTACACTAGGTATCTGGTGTAGACTTGGTTCGGAACCTGTTGCTCGAGGTCGGGGCATCACCAGACTGCCCGCTGACGCTACGTCCGTGATGAATATCGAATGTATATCAAAGATGAGTCCCGATAAGATATCGGGGGTGAGTCTCGATGTGATATCGGTGGTGAGTCCCGATGTGATGTCGGTGGTGAGCCTCAATGTGATATCGGTGGTGAGCCTCGATGTGATATCGGTGGTCAGGTCGTCGTAGAAGTCTAAGTGAGGACGTGGATTAAACCATATCAGGTACTTATATCGAGTAAAATGTCGAATATCGCTATTCGATGTGATGCGGGTAAATCGAGGTGAGGAATTAATTGCCTTTCTCAGTGTGCGGGGTGGGATACTTATAGGCGCGGCTGACCTATATCGAATCCTATATTCGATTTCATATCGGGGTTGATCCCCGATATCCTCGTTTATGGGTCATGGCCCATAATGGGCCCAAACACTAGAAACCTCCATATCATGTAGTCCCCCAATTTGGGATTATTATCTTAGGGATAAGAATTCGCAAATTTAGTTTTGAATTTCCGGGTTACCTGTACCCCACGTACCCCCAGTTCGAAGGACGGATTTTGAAAATGTGGAAAGTACACTTGGAACTAGTTTTGTGCGGTTCCCCAGTGCAGTTACCGCATTGTATGAGGTCCTCGTTTGAACTCTAAGTTGTTTAAAACACGCGATCTTGCAAATACAGATACAAGAATTTAAAGCGTATGATAGTCCTCAATTTTTTGTAGTGCTAAGTTTGGGTCGAGCCCTCTGTCACGCGTAGTGCCATTTCTTGCTTGTACGGTGAACTCATGTCGAAAGTCATATCGAATATGAGTTTCGATGTAAACCCCGATATGGCGCATTTAATGCTGCGGGCTCCAGCTTTTGTTTGTTTTTAAAAGTCGGTCCCTCTGTGTCATCCTTCACTATTTTATTGCCCCGTTTTGTCACTGTCGGAACTACGTCAAATTTGATGTTGGTAACTTTCCCCGATATCTTTTTCGATCGCGATTTCGATCTAGATTTCGACATTGCTTCGATATTTTGCGCGTTTTTGCAATAAATCGGCTTAATTGTTTTGCCTAAGGATGGTTCGTGGTAAAAAATCTCCAAAGAAAAAACTTGTTGTATCGCCGCAGTATTATGAAGCTAGCCCTGCTAGGCGAAATGCTTTCGTCGTGTCAGACGGCGAATCTTCTGACTCTGAAACTTCTGCGAGGGATGCGTCATTAGATGATGGTTTGGTGCAAGTTTCCTGGAATTTTCGCCAATCTAAGGTTATCTCGAGTCCGTCTTCATGAACAGAACTCTCGGTTCCCTGATAAATATCTCGTGATGCAGTCAAATATTTATGGTGGCAGTGTTATTGTTGGAGATCGCACTGCCATAGCGGAAGGTATTCGGTTAGAAGAGGATATGATTAACGCTATGACCGTGGATCATGCTTCCCATCAACGTATGGCTGCTAACCCTCCACGGGTCAAAGTGACTCTGCCGCCAGAAGGCGCACCAGCAAATTATTGGCACCCTCGAGCTCGGGCTCACTTTGAAGCGTCGCAAAGGGGGCTTGGGGAAAGTTCTCATTCTGACCCGCATCATTTCGCGGTGTCGCTCGGTGCCGGGAGTGAGGAGCTCGCTCATGACGGGTTAGCACCCTTTTCCGGTGTTGCCGAAGAAAATATTGATGAGGTCTCCCATGTGTCGGCCGCTCCGAGCTCGTCTACTTCGGCCCCAAGGCATACTGCAGCACCCCCCGGTAATACTGATACTGAGAAGCCATCTGAAAGTAGGGCGCCATTGAGGGAAAATTACTCTTTTCTGCGTGATCCCCTTTCGGAATGGTTAATTATGCGGATTGGGAATAATAATATCCGTGAAGAGGATGCTATCCGAGGCTTGGAAACTATTTATGGAAATTTTGATCCTTCTGAGTTGTGCCGAGATCTGGGGGTGGAATTAGCACCGCGCATATGTAGGATGCTGCTATATACAGTAAGAAGCTTGCCCTGTTGTTTGTTGGTTGTTACTAATGTTCATCCCTCATATTCTTTACTAATGATTATTCGTTTCCTTGGCAGTTTGGCATACGTTCCACGAACTGTGCAGAGATTACATGCTGCTTAGGGAGGTGCAGACTCGTCATGATGCTTTGGTAAAGGAACTGCGCGTGATGATTACGCGTAGCGAGATTAGTCGTGATCGTGCTAACAGTCGGGCTCGTGCTGCTGAGACTCAGAAATGCATTGCACGTGGCGAGGCATGGAAGGCATTAGTCGCTGAAGAAGAGATGAAGAAGGAACTGGCTAGAAGCCAGGCTGAGACCCAACGCTTGCGTGCCAATAATCTTAGGTTAGAGCGTGAACGCAACGCTTATCGAGAGTCCCTCGAAAACTTGGAAATTCAGAATGCGAAATTAACCAAAACTTTAGCTCGCAGCGGGGTAATCGTATCTTCCCCTCATACCAGGACAGGTGCTGGTGGCTCTATAAGGGATAGTGATTTTAATGCCGAAGTACCTGCTCCAGCGCATAGCTCTCCCCCATCATATGGTGGTACCCCCATCGGTGCTGATATGCATGGGACTATCGAGCCTTATGGCGGAAGGGTGCCCGTCTGGGCTGTTGCAGGACCGTACGTTAGGGAACGTTATAGGGTCCCCCGTGCGATGCGGTATTCCCGGTTGTCACCTGATCCAGAAAGTAGTAGTCCAAAATGGAATAAATATCCATAGGTTTTGTCTCCCCGGGGAATGGATGAACTCGCTGACGATATTTGTGCCGAGCCCTGGAAGTTCCCAGAATTTGAAATGAATGTATCCGGGCTTGGGCCCTTTCATCGGGAAGATATTCGGGCCGAGTTATTCACTGATCTTGAGAGTAACGAGTTTCTTTATGATATGTAGTTGCGTTGTCGACTAGTGACATTTTTTGATATTGTAGCAGTTATTTCCTCGGGAAAATTTTTCTATGCAAAGTGTGCCCCATGCCATTGACTGAGAGCCGCTTTCATGATGTTTAATGAAGGGTGTTTATTTGCAGAAATCTTACCTTGTGCAATTCTTTCTGTGATCATGAATATTCTATCCTTGTCGTATAATAGTTGTGATAGCCTGATGATTGTCTGGCGTTATTGGCATGGGACTGCCTTATCTTTCGTAGGTGACTTGTTACCACTCATGGGTCAGAGCCCTTCCGTTATGACAAAGTATATTTTTTTTGTGGGTAGGGGTCCACCCCGTTATCACAGGGAACCTACTACCGTTCAAATGTTTAGGATCGACCCCGTTATCACATGGGATCTTTTTCTTGTGGATATGGGTCCATCCCGTTATCACATGGAACCTGCTACCGTTCAAATGCTTAGGATCTACCCCGTTATCATAGGGGATCTTTTTCTCTCGTAGGTGACCCGTTACCGCTCATGGGTAAGAGCCCTCCCGTTATCACAGGGAGACCCGTTACCGCTCATAGGTAGGAGCCTGCCTTTTCTTCGTAGGTGACCCGTTACCGCTCATGGGTAGGAGCCCTTCCGTTATCACAAAGGGACCTGTTACCGCTCATGGGTAGGAGTTTTTTTTTTCTTTCTTTTACATGCTAGTTTTAACGATATATTGGTGCTGAACAGTATTCGGTTGCCTACGTATCCCGTGTAGGGAATCAAGCCTCGCGTAGTTCTTTACATTGCTAATAGTGATTGAAATACTGAATTTTTTAAGAATAAAAACGTCTAAGGTGTTGCACATTCCATGGCCTAGGAAGGGGCTCGCCATGCATGTCCTCGAGATAATAATAACCTTTTGTGTTGGCGTGGGTAACCCTATAGGGTCCATCCCAATTGGCTTGTAGTTTCCCAACATGTTTACTTGCTTTCACACTCTTCAACACCAAGACACCCACTTGAAAGCTTCGAAAGTGCACTCGTTTATCGAAACTCTTGGCCATTGCCGCTTTGAAGGCCCCTATCCGTTGGTAAGCTTGCTCTCTTGTGGAACCAATCATCTCTAAGTCCATTTTTCGTAGTCGTGCAGCGTGTTGCGGGTCATATTCTGCTATTCTGTATGTTGGCATGCCAATCTCAACTGGGACTACTGCCTCGGACCCGTATACTAGAATGAATGGTGCCTCTCCTGTAGATATTCTGGGTGTAGTCCTATATGCCCATAGAATCCCTGGCAGTTCGTCAATCCAACTCCTTCCGGTGGCGTGCAGTCGCCGCTCCAAATATTGTTTAAGAGTCTTGTTGGTGGACTCTACTTGTCCATTTGCCTGTGGGTGAGATACCGCAGCAAAATGCTGGGATATTTTCAATTCTTTGCACCATGCAACCATTGTCTTTCCTCTGAACTGGGTACCATTGTCTGATACCAACACTTGGGGTAATCCAAAGCGACATACAATGTTCTTCCAGACAAAGTCTATCATATTTTTCTCCGTGACGTGCATCAAAGCCTCAGCCTCTACCCATTTGGTAAAGTATTCTACTGCTACTAAAATAAATTTCTTCTGACCTCTGGCCATTGGTAGAGGACCAACTATATCGATTCCCCACTGATCAAATGGGCAAGTGATCTCTAGGGGTTGCATCAGTACAGCTGGCCTGTGTACCAGTTTGGCGTGGTACTGACAATTCTCACAATTGCGGCAGTACAGGGTTGCGTCTTGTCATATCGTTGGCCAAAAATATCCCTGTCTTAATATTTTCTAGGCTAACGCTCTCCCTCCTGAATGATTTCCGCAACTACCTGCGTGTATCTCCCTCAGTATGTATTGGGCGTCCATTGGTGATACGCATCTCAGCAACGAGCCTTCAAAAGATCTCTTATAGAGTTCGCCCTGGTAAATGGTAAACCTGTACGCCTTGTGCTTCAGTCGTCTTTGGGCGTTGAGATCGGCCGAGAGGGTTCTGTCTGCAAGGTAATTATATATCTCATCCTTCCAACACGGTGTACTTGCGATAGGAAAGATGAACTCCACGTCGGCCCATTTTTTGCTGGCTTTTGTTACTCCGACTGCAGGCCTAGAGGTGGTCAACAAGGTCACACGCTTTTCCACAAAAACGTATGAGGAACTAGCGAATTTTGATAAAGCATCGGCCTTTGCATTTTTCGATCGAGGTATTTGCGTCAGATTGAATGTAATGAACTCGGCCGCCATTTCTTTCAACTTTGCTAAATATAAAACCATGGTTTCTTGCTTTGCTTCGAAGAATCCCGAGAAATGATTAGCCACTAACTGCGAATCCGTGAAGACTTTCAGATGATCCGAACAGAGGGTCTTAGCCGTTCTGACTCCTGCCAGGACTGCCACATACTCAGCCTCGTTATTCGTTATAGGAAAGTTCAGACTGATAGCAAAATCAAATTCCCTACGATCTGGGGACACCAGGTGAATTCCTGCTCCGCCGCCGTTTGCTGTGGAGGAGCCATCCACATGAAGTAGCCATGCCGCGGGTCTCGAACTGGGACCGAGGTCATGACTTATAGGAAATATATGGTGGCACGAATGGTCTAAACTGTTGCCTAGTGCCTCCGCCATAAAGTCGGCTAGAACCTGTGCTTTAATGGTTGTGCGGGGACGGTACTCGATCCCAAATTCGCCCAATTCTATGGCCCATTTTACCAATCTCCCTAAGGTATCCGGATTGGCCTTGATTTGGTGGAGTGGTCTGTCTGTCACGACCACTATTGGATGAGCCTGGAAATAAGGCTTCAACTTACGAGCCGCTATGACAACGGCCAAGGCAAATAGTTCGATTTGCAGATAATTCTTTTCTGCTCCATGAAGAACGCGGCTGACGTAATGGATTGGAGATTGCTTTCCTTTTGCTTCTTTTATTAACACTGAAAGTCCTTGGCCTTCTTCAAGATTTTGAAGAAGAGAAGACTCCGTTCTGCCGAGGTCGCAATAAAACGTCCCAAGGCTGTTATACGTCCTAAAAGGCATTGCACATCCCGTACCGAGCGTGGGGAAGCGAGATTCAACACGACCTCTATCTTGTCTGGGTTGGCTTAATTCCGCGCTCGTTAACCATATATCCCAAAAATTTTTGCGTTGCCACTCCGAAGGTACACCTCTTGGGGTTGAGCTTCATCCCATAGTTTCTCATAATGGCAAACGATTTCTCCAAATGCTCCAAGTGATCTTGCGCGCTCAAACTTTTGATCAAAATATCGTTCACGTATACCTCCATCGACTTTCCTATTAGGCTATAAAACATCTTCGCCACCAATCTCTGGAACGTTGCTCCGGCGTTCCTCAAACCAAAAGGCATTACACGATAACAGTACACGCCCGTGTCCGTAACAAAGGCTGTTTTCGATTGATCCTCCGTCGCCATAAAAATCTGGTGGAAACCGCTCTTGACATCCACGAAACTGATGAATAGGGCGCACCCGGCTGTTGAATCTAGTAGAAGGTCAATCCTTGGCAATGGGAAAGGGTCCCGCGGGCAATGCTTGTTCAAGTCTTTATAATCCACGCACATTCTCCACTCTGTTGCTTTCTTCAGAACTAGGACGATATTGCTGAGCCACTCCGAATAACGTAATTCATAAATATGTGCTGCTTTCAGCTTTTCCACAACCTCTTTATCTGCTGCCTCGCTCTTCTCCTTGCTAAAATTTCTTTTCTTCTGTCGTATCGGTTTCGCCGGCGGATCAACGTTCAGCTTATGCTCTATAATCTTTGGGTCGATCCCAATCAAGTCAGAATCGCTCCAGGCAAATATGTCGACATTCCTTTTCAAGCATTCTATCAACGCCTTCCGGATATCAGGCGACATTGTAACTCATATCCTTAACGTGTGCTCCGGTTGTCTCTGGTCGATCTCTATCGTGATAAAATCTCCCACTGGCTCCATTCTCGGTTCATTCTGACAGCGAATTACCGCCCTTTCTATCTCGGCGCATTTCCCCTTTTGGTCGATCCTCTCCCTCTTGCTACTCTTCGTCATATTGGTATCTGCCTTGTTCAGTTCCTGCCCCTCGATACTTCGCTGCCTCTTCCCTGACATCTTTTCTGATGAGCTCCCAATCTAGAGAACCTTGGTTCCCACAGACGGCGCCACTGATTTGAAAATAGATCGTATTATGTATATATGTGTGTCGGTTACAAGTGAATAATCTAATAGTACAACGAGTCTATCTCAAATCAGGCCTACACTAGGTATCTGGTGTAGACTTGGTCCGGAACCTGTTGCTCGAGGTCGGGGCATCACCAGACTGCCCACTGACACTACGTCCGTGCTGAATATCGAACGTATATCAGAGATGAGTCCCGATAAGATATCGGGGGTGAGTCTCGATGTGATATTGGTGGTGAGTCCCGATGTGATATCGTTGGTGAGTCCCGATGTGATGTCGGTGGTCAGGTCGTTGTAGAAGTCTGAGTGAGGACATGGATTAAACCATATCGGGTACTTATATCGGGTATAATGTCGAATATCGCTATTCGATGTGATGCGGGTAAACGGAGGTGAGAAATTAATTGTCTTTCTCAGTGTGCGGGGCGGGATACTTATAGGCACTGCTGGCCTATATCGAATCCTATATTCGATGTCATATCGGGGTTGATCCCCGATATCCTCGTTTATGGGGCGTGGCCCATAATGGGCCCAAACGCTAGAAACCTCCATATCACATAACATTTGAGATTTAGTGAAATAAATTGTTATTTGTTCAATATTATTTTGGAACAATGTTGGTTTATTGGAGTTAATACAATTCTAGACTTCATTAAGAACTCGCAATATTAATCTTACAATTGTCTTTCATATGAACCCTAATGTTGATTGCCTATGTTAATACTAAACTTTTCTGTTGATTGGTTAGCTACATGTAAATTTAGGACAAATCTTTTTTATATTTAGCCACAAATGATTGTTTCATCAAAGAAGGTAAAAAGAAAAAAACACTAATGTTTCCCTTGTTCTGGTCGTAATCACGTCAGATTTGTGATCAATTTGATATATAGTCACAGCCAACTCTTTTATTAGTTTATATTTATATGAATCGCTTTAGCAGGAAGTTAAAATAACTTGCTTGTTATCTTTATCTATTTCAAAAGTGATTTTACGTTTAAAAAAAAAAAATCACACTTATTACAGTTAAATAATTGCCTACAAATTTTATTATATTATTTCTCCATAAAACAGAGAAGTTGATGATATATGTGTTAGCTTGGACAAATTTAAGATGCAATTAACGACTGAAATATTTATTGTCATATGATACGTAGGTTTCCCATGGAAAGTTAATTAGTTGCACAAAATCACATCCGATAACAAATTAAATATTGAGCAGTAATAACAACTGGAATTTCATTTCATCCATAATCTAACACCTTTCATGACATAGTATATATCAAGATTTAATTAGGTAAATAAGGACTCAACATATAGAAAATACAATCTGAACATGTCCATCAAAATTTCCTTGTAGCTAATCCAAGTTTAATTCGATTTCAGTTTGAGAAATAAGCAAATATATCCATGTGATCCTAAAATCCCAGAAAGTATATTTTATTTAATTCTAATTTCTATTGTAGGGTATTGTGGTCCACTATACTCCTATAAATAGCTCATGTAATTTCATTCATTATTCGCATTAGTTTTTGCTTGCAATCTCTCATCTTTGAAGTTCGAAACTTGCGTATATTTCTACAACATCCTTTCAATATATAACATGAGTTCTTCTAACCCATCACGAAAAGGAACCGGCGGAAAAAAAACAAGCGAGAAAAAAATAGAAAATGAAACTAGCTGCAATGTTTCATTTTCAAAAAGACAGTCCGGTCTAACAAAAAAGACCAATGAGCTTTGCACTCTCACGGGTGCTGACGCTGTTGTGGTTGCCTTTTCCCCTTCGAGTAAGGCTTTTTCTTATGGAAATCCGAACCCCAACACTGTAGTCAATAATTATGTCAACCGTGTTCCTCCTAATAATAATGTTGCTCCAAACAATCAACTCGGTCCTAATGTTAGGTATAATAACATTGCGGCCGAGATCGAAGCCCAAAAGCAACGTGGGAAAGAGTTGGATAGAAAAGACCATGAGATGAAACTATTCTTCGACCCAACTGAGGAGGTTAACGAACACAACCTTTTTTATGGGAGTTGGGCGGCTCATAAACTTGAAAGTAATGTTGATTCACTAACCGGTCTCATGAATCCTTCCTATGGTGGTAGTGCTGATAGTGGGGAAAATAAGCCTCCTCATTAATAAGACTTGTATCCCATTTGATCCAATATTACTACACCATGTGCTCGAAGTGAAATTGAAAGTTGCTTGATGTACGTCACGAAGTTTGACAACAACAATTGTAATAGAAAATCACATAAGTTTTTAGAAGTTTAATTGAAATGTATCAAAAAAAGTTTTTTTGATTGAAATTACTTTTGTATGTGTAACTGTACGTACAACTAAGATTCAAGTTTTGAAGATAGTCTTGATTCACATGGGGAGAATACACCTGGTGCCTTGATTTGTGGTGGTCGATCTATTTGTTACGAAAACTAATGATACTTCCGATATACCACTTGTTTTGAACAAACAAGCGCTTTTAATTAATATATGCAAAATGTTTAAAAATGCCATGTAACTTAGGCTCTTTCTACATTTTGCTCTGTAACTCTTCGGGTCGTTCTTTTGCCCTGTAACTTTCAAAAATCTAACTAAAAATATCTTTACTAAGATTTAGCACATGCGGCACATTGTCGCCACATGGGACGTTAAGAATACCCTATAACTTTTAAAATATATTTTATGCCACGTGCAGGTTAAAAATGGTCTTTAACTTTTATGATATATTTTTGATTTAATTTATATTAAGTCTTTAACAATTTAAAAACTATAACTAAAACTATTTAAAAATGCTTAATAAACTTAAAACTAAGAATAATAAAACTTCAAACAACGAAAATACTAGAAATTAAAAGTAATATGACCTTAAACAACAAAAATACTAAAAGTTTTGTATATTTGTTCTTAATTCAAAAATATAAGTAAATTTCTTATATATTATTTAAATCATAAAACAATTATTATATTAAATTGAAATTATACGATAAGTTTTCTATGATTTAGATAATATACAATAAGTTTAAATACATTTTTGATATAGGAGAGAATATACAAACTTTTAGCATTTTTGATGTTTAAGGTAATATTACTCTTAGTCTTGAGTATTTCTATTGTATCAAATTTAATATTACTCCAAATATTAAGTTTATTAGATATCTTTAGTTATAACTTTAAATTGTTAAAGACTTCATATAATATAAATAGAATTATAAAACGTATCTTAAAAGTTATTGAGGATTTTAACATCTACGAGCCATAAAATATATTTAAAAGTTATAGGGCATTTTTAACATCATGCGTGGCGACAATGTGGATGCCACATGTGCAAAAAGCTTAGTCAATACATTTTTAGTTGATTTTTTGAAAGTTATAAGGGCAAACAAACGGTAAGAAAAGTTACACGGTAAAAAGTAAAAAGAGCATAATAATTTTGCCTTTAATATATCACATCTTGAAGCATAATATACTACATATGCATGTAGTCTTACACAAGTAGAATTATTTTTAGATAAAATTTATTCTCAGCAATAGGTTATAAGAGTCGAGATATATTACAACTCTGTTATTGTCCAACATATATGTCTGATTAACTCGCCTTTGTGTCAATTTGGGGACGAAATCCGTGATCAAGACAAGCTTGCCAAATTTTCTCGATATCGAGCATCATGTCTCCACTCTAAGAGTTTGAAAATATAAGTGGTGATATTCTCATTAATCACAAAGGTAATAATACATAATTACAAATCTAAGTCTAGCAACTAAATCAGTATAACAAAGGAAAGATAATTACAAGAGATAACATAATCTTTTGACGATAATCTAGCTAGGCCTATCATGCCCCTGCAAAATTGACGTTTAATCACCAACAAAGAGTTTGGTACGCATGAGTTGAAAGCATGATTTAACTAAAGGCATTCTAAGAACATCCGCTAGTTGGTCGAGAGTGTTAACATAGAAAACCTTTAGGAAGCTTTTGATAATAATAATAATATTCGATACATTCATGGTATTTTAATTTTATCTAACCTATTTGGTTTCTATGCAAATATGAATAAGAACGAGTTGGCTTCTAGGTGGGTGTTATTGAAGCGCAATTTTTGTAGGGGTTTCTACAAGAGGTACGCATTTTATTATAGTTATAATTTTACGTTCCAATTGTGGGAAAAAATCACGTTTGGTACTTTAATTTGGCCTCGTTTTCTATTTGGTACCTTAATTTGTCCAACCAACTTTTTGGTACCCTATGTTTGCAAAGTTCATCACGGTTGGTACCTCCCTAGCGGCGTCCACAATTTAACCACCGCGAAGTCTACGTGGCTCACCGTTGACCCGCCCAGACTCCATTTTGACCCAATTTTACACACGTGGACAAGCTGACTGGATTAAAAAAAAACTGAAAAGCAAATAAAACTATTAAATCTTATATC
The DNA here is from genome assembly GCA_948329865.1 of Linaria vulgaris. NCBI lineage: Eukaryota > Viridiplantae > Streptophyta > Magnoliopsida > Lamiales > Plantaginaceae > Linaria > Linaria vulgaris. The sequence continues at coordinate 114,181,469 of OX415250.1, read as the reverse complement.
ACAATTTCTAGTTTTCATATTTCTCTATAATTAATTTCATTGTATAAATTGTAAAAACTTATTATATAATTCTGTTTTAAAAAAAAAAATTATAACTAATGAATTTTAAAGAAAAAGGCAAAAATGAAAACAAAAAAAAAGTAAAAAAAAAACCATAACTTTAAAATCTATAACTATGTACTATTAAATCTTTATAATTTTTATAAAATTTTGTAATTAACTTTAAAGTTATGCATATTAAAGTTATAACTATTATAAATATAAGTTTTTTTTTTCAAATCTAAAAAAATGATTAAAAAAGAAAAACAATCATCTTCAACAAGTCCTCTCCCCCCCCCCCCACATCACAACCACCCACCACCGATACCCACCACCGCCACCACCACCACCACCATCACTCCGACCACCGCCACCCACCCCCATCACCCCCACCATCAATTTCTCATCTTCCGAAACCGAGAGAATCAAGTGACCTTCCTTGTGAGCGGAAATACAACACGACGTCGACGTCGACTCCATGGCCAAATTGACGACGTCGACGTCGACTCCATGGCTGTGAGCAAAAATACAACACGAAAATCAAGTGACCTTCCTTGTGATCTCCGAAGAAAATACAACACGGGGGCGGCGGCAGGTGGGAGGGGGAGGGGGAGGGGGTTGATGAGGATGAATTGAAGGTGGTGGTGGAGGTGGGAGTGATGGGGGTGGGTGGGGGTGATGAATTGGTGGTGGGGGTTGGCGGTGATGGCTGGTGGGGGGGTGATGGGTGGCGGTGGGTGGGTGGGGGGGGGGGGGGGATGTTGAAGAAGATCATTAATTATTATATTTTTTAACTTTTTTGTTTTAATTTATTTTGTTTTACTTTTTTTTTGTTTTTCTTTAAAATTCATTAGTTATAAAAATTGTTTTTTATTAAAACAAAATTATATAATAAGTTTTTAAAATTTATATAATAAAATTAATTATAAAGAAATATAAAAACTAGAAATGATTTATTAGGAGGGAGAAATGATTTTTTTTTATCCAGTCAGCATGTCCATATGGACTTAATTTGGTCAAAATTGAGGGTTTACGGGTCAACGGTGAGCCACGTAGACTTCGCGGTGGTTAAATTGGGACGCCTCTAGAGAGATACCAACCGTGATGAACTTTGCAAACATAGTGTACCAAAAAGTTAGTTGGACAAATTAAGGTACCAAATAAAAAACGAGGCCAAATTAAGGTAACAAACGTGATTTTTTCCCTTCCAATTGTACATATATATATATATATATATATATATATAATGCAAATTGTGTAAAACTAGATACATCGCCGTACTAATGGTCAAAATTATTAATTGTATAGATAATAATGAATCTAAACAAAGATAGAAGTTGGATGTACGAACATTTGGGCGAGAGGGGTCGAGTGAATGAAAGATTTGTTGATGGTGTGGTGCAGTTTTTGTGCTTTGCCTTAAAGCAAAGACGTTATCTAGACTCTAGTCTGGATCTTAGATGCCCATATATAAAATGCAACAATAGCAAATATTTGAGTCCAATTGATGTGGCCGCTCACCTGTATGGATGGGATTTTGTACTCGGGTACAATGTATGGGTATTTCACAGGGAAAATAATAATGTGCAAAGTAGAAATGTGGGGACGTCGTCGTGAAGACATGAAATTAGCAACAACCCCGTAGTTATACACGACAAAATACACTCAACTTCTGATTTATGGATAATACTCGATGCATCCTTTTAATGGTTAAGTATTATACTATTTATGTCGGCCAAGACGCAATTTTATTTGGATCAGTTATATAAGCCCATATCATGGTCACTCATTAATCTTAGCCTGCATCCACACAATGAATGCCACTGAATATTGCTCTTCACTAGCCCTCCATTTCAAAAATAATTATACTATACGTTTCTTGATTATTCTTCACTTAAGAAAAAGTCATCATTTATAAACTCACGTAATTAAGGAGTATAATGGAATACCAATATGAGTTTGTGTGTAAATATTTGTTTTAATTTTCCCTTTTACATTAGTTCTTGAAAAGCCTTATGCATGTATTGTCGCAAATGTCACTACTGGTTTTTTATTTATTTGTACTTTACCAGTGAAAAATGAATAAATTCCTTGTCTTATTAAAAGCTGCACTAGACTCTTCACATTTATTGGGAGCAACAGTTATAGTACTCCTCGATACTTAACAAGTAAAATGGGTTCTAATGATCCACTCGTTATAGCACGATATAAACGCACCGAGGAAATAAACGAGATCCTAATTATTTATTGTTCCATAATCTAAGATTAATTTTCTAACATTTACGCGGTTTGTTACATTAAATTGGCATATGCGGATGAAGGCAACAATTTTTCCATTGTTGCAAAGAGTCAAACTATTTATTTATGCATGTATGTAGTAGGTCGTCAATGACGGTCAGATATAAAGGAAAAAAGAAAACATTGATTCTCATTTCAGTTTGATTTACATTATTTCAGATTTCCTATAGCTTATCTCTTTCCATGGTTATTTTCTCATGTTTATTATTTTTGCAACTGTGCTAAAAATCCATTCTTTTTGGAATAACGATTTCATGATTAGGATGACGAGATTAATGGAAGTATTAGGGCGTCCATGTAATCCACGAATAAGATAACGACACATGTGCATCGCACACGGGCTCCTCTGTATCCAATTATGAAATTTCATTACACAAAGTTTTGATTTTCAGAAAATAATCCGAAACAAAAAGATTACCTTGAACCATTGCAGCAAGTTCATTCTCCAAAAATTGCAACCGCATTGTATTCCTTTTAGTGAATAGCCGTTCAAGTGTGTCCCACACTGTCTTTGTCGATGTCACATCACGAACATGCTCAGTGTAATCTTTACTAATCGAAGTGCGCAAAACAAACAAAGATTTCCTGCACATGATCTTCCATTTCCGTTGCAGGTCAACATTTTGTGGTGTATCTTCTTGAATTACATCATCACCTGAGATTAAATCCCACAAATCCTGCCCCTGTAGATAAGCTTCCATATATAACTTCCAGTAACTATAATTGTTACCAATTAATTTATCCACAACAACATGAGAAGCACAAACTTCCACAATTCCACTACAAGAAAAAGGGGTCAATATGGACCTAAATTAGGTCCCTATTGACCCCCCCTCCCCAGAGGTTCCTGAAGGTCAACAACGACCGCACGTAGGTCGCTATTGTGAGGTCCCTATTGACCTAGGTCGCTTGCCATCAGAGACCGAAATTAGGTCCCTGATGAGGGCAATAGTGACCGGAGTATCAGGGACCGCTTTTCGGTCCCTGATATTTTCAATAGCGACCTAAATTAGGTCCATATTGTAATCGAATCAATAGGGACCGCAGTTGGGTCCCTATTTTTTTGCATACAATAAGGACCGCCGTTATGTCCATTTTTACTCAAAAACAATAGGGACCTAACTGCGGTCCCTATTAATTACTTTTATTAGGGACCGCGATTAGGTCCCTACTAGTATCCATAAATACTCTATGAATATTAGTAGAGACCTAATTGCGGTCCCTATTAATAATATTAGGGACCGCATTTAGGTCCCTATGAATATTAGTAGGGACCTAACTGCGGTCCCTATTACTAATATTAGGGACCGGAATTAGGTCCCTACTAATTTTTGCATGGTGCTCCAAATGTTACGAAGTATGATCCTGAGTACGCGGATGACCACGAGGATGACCCCGAAGATGACACTCTCGATGGTGATGCAGTCGATCTTGGCGGTGATGGTGATGATGGTGCTGGACCCTCTACATATGATACATTTGGCTTTCATGATGAGGACTATGAGTAGTAGTTTTATTTTTTGTTTTAATTAAGTATTGAAAACTGTGTTAGTTGTTTGTATTTATGTAATTCGTTTGATGCTTGGACCAATTATGTAATGTTAAACTAATTTCGTATTTATTCTGTAATTATGTGGAGTAATAGTATATTATTTGTTCGTTTGATTCGGAGTAGTAGTATTATTTGTTCGTTTTATCTAAGTATTGAAAATTGTGTTAGTTGTTTGTTTATTGGTAATTATGTAATGTTGTTATTACTACAAGCAAGAATACAAACTATAATATGAAATTAAACAACGTGAATCAATTTTTTTTATAAAATAGAAATCGACCACTAAACCATAATTGCACGCTAGTCATACATACTATCCTCAAAATCTGAGTCACTCATTATCTCTTCCTCTTCCTCTTCCTCATTGCCCTCCTCGTTCTCGTTGCCCTACTCGTCCTTGTTGTCCTCCTCTTTCTCGTTGCCCTCCGTTGTTGCCTCCTCGTTGCCCTCAAATCCCTCGTTTGCCAATTGGATATTCATATCGAATGAGGAAAGGTCCACGCATAAGTTAAACCCTTCAGATGCATTCTCTTATAGCACTTAGTTCGGCATCGTCGCGTCGATATCATTTGATCCCGCAACTGATGACATATCGATTATGTTCATGGCAGGAATAGTGGATACGGCCAACCATCCTCTCTCCCGGTCACCCCGTCGTCTTCTTTGGATAGGGCACATAGTATGCCTGTTTTGCTTGGTTTACAAATACAAACGGCTCATTAGTGCTGAGGGTACGCCTCGGGTCGATGTCAACCAACTTGTACGTTGAATGCTCCTGCGTACCTGCGTTTATATCATACCAAACACATTTGAACAAGACTATGTATAGGGGTCTAATTCTGCCCCAATATTCCACCTGTATAGTGTCTTTCAACGTTCCATAGAAGTTGGTAGCATTGGATCCTCCCATGTCTCCCTTCACATAAACACCGCTACAATCACTCCTCTTCGGGCCCAAAATCATATAATGAACTCTTTGGACCGGGTATAATATGGTTCAGAAAAATGAACTCCGGTCGCATGCATAAATCTGCGGGAGGTTATAAGGGGTAACAAACACGGGCCAACAAGAGTAGTTCTTCCCAGATTGCCCAAACGGTGTGAACCCATCAATACATAGGCCGAGTCAGACATTTCTAGGCTCTGCTGCGAAGTCTGGATACGTACGATCAAAATGTCTCCACGCCTCGTCTGTAGTTGGGTGAATCATTCTATCAGTTGACTCTCGACACTTCAAATGCCAAGTCATATGTCTCGAAGTGCCTACAGTATAAAACAACCTCTGTAATCGAGGGCCTATGGGGAAGCACCACAATTTCTTCCTTGCGACCCTGGACTTTCTACCAGCCTCGTACCTATCGATCTTGCATATCGGACACGATGTGAGATCCTGGTTGGCATTATCGCTGTAGTTCAAGAAGCAAAAATTCCAACATACGTCGATCTTTTCGTACCCTAAACCCAAACCGGCGAGCATCTTATTCGTGCATGGAATCGTGTTCGGTTGCATTTCCTCAATCCCTGGGGCCATAATATCTTTAGACAACCTTAAGTACTTTTTGCAAGCGACATTAGTTACTTTGTGCATCGTCTTGGTAGTCAAGAACTCGGCAAACCACTGGAGCACAGTCTTCGTCTTCTTAGTGTTCATTTTTATGTCTCCCATCTGCATCAATTTGTAGAACTCCTTTGCCTCGGGACTTGGATCTTCGTTGCGCACCTCTCTCTCAACAAATTGACCCCCATATGCATCCACAACCAATTCTCTAAATGAAATATCAGCATGAACCGGACTATCGACGTGAATACTAGCGGACGGTGATTCAGGTACATACGATGTGGACGCCTCGCTCCCCTTCTCTCCATGCAACACCCATATCCAATATTGATGCACAAACCCCGACTTATGAAGATGATCCCATACTACGTTTCGATCAAAAAACTTTAAATTGATGCATCTCTGGCACGAGCACGTAATACGATTTCTTAGATCTAAGTAATCTCTCTGTTGTGATGCATATTGTATGAATTCACGAACCCCAACCACATAATGTTGATTCAAATAACCCGTGTTACAATATATGCTATCGTACATCCAAGATCTATCGGGACGATAATCCATTTATAATCTAAGAAAATTAAAAAGAAATTATTATAATTAATTTCACAAATCAATATATTTATCATTTATATAAAAAATTTAAAACACGAGTACATTGACGCCAAGGCAATTAATACTTACTTGTTGTAGCGTAGAAAATACTTAGATCAAGTATTGTTTGCACACACACGCCGCTCGTTGCATTTACCACAATATTTAAAACAAAGAAACATGAAAGAAAGTTAATAAAGATGATCTTAATTGAGAAAAACTAACAAAAAATAGTTATAACAAGAGGAAATCGTGGATACCTTAGCAAGTGATGAATGTTGGAATGATTTCTCAAGTGGAATAGGAGGGGTATTTATAGGGGGGCTGACACTATTCTCGACCGAATTTTGGTCGGGAATAGTAACGATAACTGTTATTGCTGACCAAAATTCGGTCGGGAATAACAGTCACAGTTATTATTCCCGACCGAAATTCGGTCAGGAATAGTAATGACCGTTTTTATTGTCGATCGAAATTCGGTCAGGAATAGTAATGACTGTTTTTATTGCCGACCGAAATTCTGTCGGCAATATTAGGATTTAGGGATTAGGGTTTAGAGTTGAGGGTTTAGGGGTATTGGCGACCGATTTCCGGTAGGAAATAATATTCATATTATTAATTTCACAATTTCGCTCTCCATTTTAGATAAACCATTGATTTAATGATCAAGTACATCAATATTAGTTATATATTACTGAGAACCTAAAAAAAAATTAAATTTAGTTGCACGTTGATGAATCGTTTGAAGCGTCGATTCATATTATCACTTATAAAGAGATTGATATATGTAGCTGCTAATAACGTAACTACTTACGATTATGTTAACCATACATTAATATATATATCACAATTAACTTCTCTATAGTAACGTTTGTAACAAATGTTAATCGCCAATTGTGAATACTCTATACTACGTATGATTAATATATGTAAAACTCCAAACTAACTTAATTACATAATTTATACTAATTTACATAATTAAAAGTACATTAAACTACGTATCTATACTAATTTACATAATTAAAAGTACATTAAACTAACTATTAGTGCAATTCATGTATTTAATGAGATTCTATAGTTATTTCTATAGTTATACTTAACAAACACATCAAGTTTTTCCAAAAGATCAAAAAAATTAAATTTACTATTTTTCAAACTTTTTCCCGACCGATTTTCGATCGGCATTAACCCTTATTCCCGACTGAAATTCGGTCGGGAAAAATGTTTAAAGTCATTCCTGACCTATTTTTGGTCTGGAATAATATTTAAGCAAATTCTCGACCGATAATGGGTCGGGAATAATATTCAAGGTCAATGCCTACCGAAATGCGGTCAGCATTGACCGCGTATTTGGGCAGAAAAGATGTGCCGACCGAAATTCGATCGTCAATTTTTTAAAATTTGGCGGGTTGGCCAAATTTTGAACTTTTCCGACCGAAATTCGGTCGGAAATACTCGAAAAATTTGGCGGGACACGGTGGGAAAGTCAAATTTGCCGAAAATTCAGAAAAAATCAAAATTTTGTATAAATACACTTAATTATTCTCCTCATTTTTTCTTCAACGTTCTCTTCACTTCAAAACTTTTTTTTCTACAAACACCATTTATTCTTTCATCTTCAAACACTTTTTTCTTTCATCTTCAAATATAATTTTTTCACTTCTTTCATCAACTTTTAACAAGAATTTTTTCTTTTAAATAAACACTTATTTAACTTTTTTGTGTTTTAGATTGGGCAATGAATCCAAAATCTAATTGCCATCTAAAACACAAAAAGCTAAAGAATGTTTTAGATTGTGTAATAAATCGATAATATTTCAAAATAATAATGTTCCGGTAATTATTAGCGGAATACTATTTTTTTATTCTGACGAATTTTATTCTCGACAGAAAATCGGTCGAGAATGATATAAATATTATTCCTGACCGAATGGCGAACGTGAATAATATGAATATTATTCTCGATTGAGAACCGGTCGGGAATCCCTCAAAAATAATTCCCGACAGTGCTTCGGTCGGGAATCTTTGGGCCGACCGGATTGCGGTCGAGAAATTCCCGACTGATATTTGGTCAGGATTGCCGGTCGAAAAAACTCGGGCCGATCGAACTTCAGTCGAGAATTTTTTTTCGAACGAAGCAATGCTGACCGGTCCACCCTGACCAAAAATCGGTCGGGAAATGGTCATTCTCCACCGAAAACAGTCATTCCCGACCGACTTTGCGGTCGAGAATGACCCGAAAATCCTGTAGTGAGCGAACAAACTTGCTCATATTGGTAATTCTCATCTATACGCGGTTCAAGACGGCGATCATCCTCCTTTCTTTCTTTTTTAAGGAAATCTGCCCTTATTCATTCCACGAATGTAAGATTGAGACCCATCCCCACTTACCTTATATACGACACTGTGAGAAGAACAAGCATTCGTCATATGAATGACTAGATGAGAATTTTTAATTTTTTATGTTAATTTCTAGGGTTCCCCCTCCTATGTATCCCCCAAAAAAATATATTAGGTATGTGCTCAAAATTGCAATGGCCAAGCAATGGAACCATTCTTCATCAACAACGTTGTGATCAATGAGAGTGAAAACAACACCGAGTAGGATACATGCTCCGCAATTCAAAGCTGTCAAATAACCAATAAATATGAGAAATAAATTGACATATCTTATGTTAAATTATGCTTGTCCCAAATATTGTAACTTGTAGTGATCTAATTCGTTTATTAATCTCGAGCAATATCAACTCATAATTAAATTATAAATAATATTATAATATACATTTCTTCCCTTGAAGTATTAAATGTAAGAGGAATGTTGTTATGTAACCAAAAAACATACAGAGCAACATTTGAGAGTAGTTTTTAAACAATAAATAAACTGTATTTTTCAAACTGCTAACATATATAAGTACTAATTTTTACATGTAATGGGCTCGGTAACGATGGATGAGCGGTGATGCATGAGAATGGTCACGGGAGTAAAGAAAATAGCGGTGCAACGCCTGGTGCAGATAGGAACTACACGGGAGAGGATTAGCCCCCTCAATATATTGTAATCCCAAGTAGAATAATATTTCATTAAATATAATTTGGTCATCCATGCAAACCAATCATTCTCATATAAATTTGATGAAATAAACAATTATATACACAATCATCGAAAAAGAAAAAAATTCTTCAAATGATACTTCACTACACAAATGCTTTTATAATGATTACGAAAATTGTCGAAATGTTCTTAAATTTAAAGATTGAAACATATCATAAAGAGTAAGAAAGTTTTACATGCCAAGTTTTTCTCTGTCGACTTGCTCGAACTCAATGGCCTTGTCAACGATCCGGTTACTCCCTTTGGCCGTTCGATATCGAGAATAGGATATCCATAATTGGTTGTGCGAAGCCCTCCATAGTATGAGAGGTAGTACGAGCAACTCAGACAGTTCCTTTTCACTTTCATCATTCACAATGTAAGCGTAGGTTGAATTTACTACCCAATGAGCTAGAATAAGGTATTGCAACGAAAAAAGATGACAACAAAAGAAACATATGATCATTACATATTTACATTATATGGACTTAACTAACATTGCTGTTGTACCATACTTTGGTATTGATATTTAGCAACCTCTCACTCGACCACGTGTCACACCTTGAAGTATATAAATGACAAGTTCCGTAAAAGTACTAAGTCATTGGTGTTCCTTTAGTATCTTAAAGAGATAAGGATTGAAAGTCGTTGGCTTCTCAGAATGTCGTCTTGTCACCTTCTATGGTTGTCGCCTTCTCAGGTCATCGCCTCATCGGATCATCATCTTCTCAGGTCATCGCCTTCTCAGGTTGTCTCCCTCTCGGGTTGTCACCTTCTCAGGTCATCGCCTCATCGGGTCATCGCCTTCTCAGGTCATCGCCTTCTCGGGTTGTCGCCTCCTCGAATCATCGCCTTCTCAGGTTCAACACAAGTCCATCAATGATGGGCCAAGCCCATCAACAAGCCCATCAAGTACCTATAAATACCCCCTCAATTGGATGCAAAAGACACACAATTCACATATGACTTTCTCTCTCTAAGTCAGAGCTTTCTCTCTCTAGACTTTGAGAGCACGAATTCCGTTCGACCCGCTCGGTCCGACGACGTCTTATGCGATATGGTCCATCGGTCCAACAAGATTCAAGCCCAGCACAAGGCATACCCGTTCAACACGGTCCAATAGCCCAACGCGCAATCCAGTACGGATTGGCGGCCCATCCAGCTCGCTTTGGCCCAATAATCTTCAGGCCCAGCACAACGCATCCCGTTCAGCAAGGTCCATCAAGCCTCGAGCCCAACATAAGGCATACCCGTTCAGCACGGTCCAATAGCCCAACGCGCAATCATGACTGTCACAGAGTAACAATGAACTACGTTCGGCTTGATTCCCTATACGGGATACGTAGGCAGCTTGGCCAGTCCAAGTTCAGTCTGAAATCAACAAACTCCAAGTTCACTCAGGTATATACTTTTCGTGTTTTTTTAGTGCAGGTTTCCCGAACTCAAAGCTAACCCAACACCAGTACGGAGCTTGGGTTAGTCTGACGTGGAGTGCTTAGTCAGCAGACGAAATCACCCCGCATCAATTGCGGCATTTTAGATCGCCTATATTTTATGTTCTGAAAAAGGTTAATTAAATGTAAACTTATTTCTTCAAATGCCATGCTAAATACGTAAATTAGTTTTCTAAGAAGGTTATAGACAACTTTCTATTTTTCTAAGGACAATGAGGGAAGATGGGAATCTTTCCAAGTCAGGTAGATCCATGAGGAGAGAGCAATGGATTTGACTAGTTTTAGGGAAAACTGGGTGTACGAACAGCTGGAAGCAAGAGGAATTCTTAAGTTCCAGATGTGATAAATGAGTTCTATATGAATCTATTTGGGTGTGTTTCCAGAGGTTTCCCAAATATGGGAAAACTTGGGTTAGAGGGGATGTGTTTGACATATCACCTTCAACAATCAATGGTGTTCTATATGGTGGCGACCCAAAGGAGATTTCTGATAAGCAGGAGAAACTCAAAGAGTTGGATGCCATGATCAAACACTTGGAAGATCTACCTTGTTCACAGAAAGGGGGGTAGCAGACAAAATGGGCTCTGTTTTTTTCATTTTTTCTTTCTAATTCTATGCTTTCTTGAACAGTTTTTTGCTTGCCTATGTTTTTTAACTGCTTGTATTTTTCCTTGTTTTGTATTTATCTGATCAGGAAGTGTGTTCCTGTTATTTTTCCTTGGGTTTGTAAATACCTAAGTACCTCTAATTCATTATGCTTATGAAGACTATGTATTTGTTATTTTTGTACAGGTGTTATGTCTTCAATGTTATGACAACATTGATGAAAGTCCATGTTATGCCAACATTGAGTATAGTTGTTTGCATTAAGGGGGAGCAATTTGAGTAGTCTAAATAGTTAAAGTTTTTTTCTGGAATTTATTTTGTTTGTGAACTAGTTTGTTGATTTTGTGAATAAATGCAAAAAAAGGGAGATTGAAAGTCTAAAGGGTTTGGCCAATGTTATCACAACATAGAAGTTGCAATGTTATCACGACATTTAAATATTATTTATATATTGCTTTTATTCACTTATTAATCTAGTTCCACGATTTAGTTATTTTTGAATGTTCGAGGTTTAACTAACATAATTTGAATCATAAGTTTCCATATTTGGATCTTTCCGTAAATAGCCAAACGTGTTTCTAAGAAAGAAAAAAGTTTGAAATCTGATGCTACAAGGAAACTTTCCAAATGTGAACTCCACATTGAAGAATGTGACTTCCTTAATCAGGAGACCACTCATATAACGAAACATTATTCAAGGAGACCGAGACCAGAAGAAGTAGAGTTATACAAGGAAAGTTGAAAATGTACAAATCGTGTACAACATATCTTGAACATCAAGTTCAAGACATCTATATAAAAGTGTCACGTATATCAAGACAAATAACAAGACAAGAGAGCTAAAATGTCTGAGAGATTAGATCTAATGTTGATTAGGAGTTTGTCTTGCTTTCAATGATTTAGTTAGCAACTTAATTCTCTTAGAGTTAAGGAACTTTACTCTGTTGCTTGGTTGTGGTGAAGAGTTTAAGAGTTGAGAGAACAATCTTTTGTAAGATCATTATTTTCAATAGTGATTATTTCGCCTAAAGCTTGGAAGAATATATTTACGTTTCTTCTTAAAATCCATACGTGCGTTCGTTTATTTTTCGCTACAATATATTTTGTTCTCAGTGTTAAGGTAACATCGGTTATCTAGTGTTACCATAACATCGTATCAAGTCCTGATCGAACTATTTTCAACGCCTTTTTTTAACAAAATATAAAACAGTCGCATTTATTCAATATCATATGCAGAAGCATAATGTTCAACATATAGCATGAACTATTACATAATAAGAAGCAACTCATGCAAGTAGGAACTTATTCTCAGAGATAGGAGTCGGGATGTATCTGAATTCTGTTAATGTACAAACATGTACTGTCTAATTAATTTGTCTTTGATTCATTAAGGGGAAAGAATTCATGATCAAGACTAGCTTGCCAGATTTTTTCAATGTCGAACATCGTGTCGCCACATTCGTGCACATTCCAACCTTCGATCGCATGCACGATCCCAGCTACGCGCCATGCGCTCATCACTCTTCTTGGCAGCCAATTCTGTCATTCATCGAAAAACGACAAAAGGACTTGTAATTAATGTATGTGAATATCGAGTCTAATTGTTCATATAGTGTGTAATATATATAGACAGTGCCATCTAACCTCACAAGAGTCGACGTTTTCAAGATGCTTTGGAGCCAACATTGCCGGTGTGTGATTGTATGAGCAGTCTTTGCGCGTTTCCTTTGGAGGGAACGGTGAGAATGGAATGAATATTGTTCCTTTTAATGCCTTAAGTTGTTCTTCTTCGGTTAGTCCATCTCCGACCAACCATATCTGTTCAAGAAACAACTTTTGGTTTACTACAATCATAAGAAGAGTAAAGGGAGCTCTCCAAACAGAGTTCTTTTTGTACGTAAACAGGACTGAACCTTTGGAGCAGCATATTTAGAAAGGATCAAATTATTCTCTACCCCGTTGCTCAGCTTCACTTTAAGGTTCTTATAATCACCTTTGCTCATTGTAAATACCTACAGCATTGAATGACAAAGAGGAAAAAAAGAAAACAGATGAAATACCATCCAACTAATAAATTACAAGGAATCTCTTTACTAGATGAAAATGAAGTTGAAGTTGGCTAAAGAGTCTCTATCCTATCCATGATCTTTGCAATTGGAGTCGAGACGAGTAACTCTGTTCGGATTATCTAAAATATTCGTTGAAAGTCGAAATATTACCTGAATTCCGCTGTTGCACAAAATAAGGGCAATAGAGTAAGCGGCTTTCGATAGATTTCCTCGAAGAACGACCTGAGTTGTTCCTTTGGGTATGCTATTGAGCACAACAGCAACCGCCAAACTATTCCCATCAACCAGCTTCACTTTTAACTGAGGATGCCTTTTTATAAAAAGCTCTCCGTTTTTATTAAGCCCCTCATCCTGTATTCAAACACGGAGTAATAACAAATTAACGCATGTTCCTCTAATTATGAAAAGGAGAAATGATTATTGCAGCAGTGATAGAAGCAAGCTGAGCTGCCATTTGTGCTAATGATAAAATTAAGTAATTTATCACTTGCCTGATTCAACAAACCAAGGCTCAAAACCTTAACTCCTTTCTCCTCAGCTTCGAGTATAGCATCCTCAATTGCACTGTTGATTGGTTCTCTCTGCCATGGCATGGAGAACTACAAACACGAACACGAAACCAACGTCATAAAAAGAGATATCTCTATTTATTAAACACCAAAGCAGAGTATTGTAGTTCATGATAAATTTACTTGAATGGTATATTTTGGAATGGCCCATGTTTGCAATTTCAGGTGCTTGAAGACGTTCCTCTCAACAATGAGTGTGCAGTCGAGTATCCAAGTTATTATCATCGACCAAAGCGTGATTGGCAGCATTAACCATAAGTACCAATTGGATGTTTGAGGTTGGGCAGCAAAGTGCGCGAATCCAACACGAAGGTGGTAAATGGACTCGGGCGTGGTTAGATGAGTCAAATGCACCACATCAGGTGATTCTTCCTTTCTAACGAGTGAGGTTTCATGTAAGGAATCTGAGGATTTGTCCATTGTGCCATAGATGTAATCGTAGAACGGCATGAAAAGACAATAGTTTGTCCGAAATTGAGTATGATGCAGTGAATGGTATCTGTATAAAATATAAAAAACCAAAAATATATTGATAAAATATAAAACACCAAAAATCACAACGTTCTGTGCTACTAATTAAGTCGAGATGGTAAATACTTACGAGGGTGTGTACATAATGTACTTGAGGGGTGGAAACATGTTGAAAAGCCATTTAGGAATGTGCTCAAAGTTGCAATGACCCAAGTAGTTCATGAAATCACTGTAAGTTACATATGCGAACACAGAAGCAATGGAACCATTTTGCATCAAAAACGTTGCGATCAAAGGCAGTGAAAAGAGCACATAGTATGCTGACAGTTCCGCGAATGGATGAATTACAGCTGTCAAAAGAAAAAGAATCTTCCATTGATAAGTTCATTGAAACCTATCACACGCATTGCTTGAGAACTATTATGGCTCAAATTATAACAATAATCTCCCCCTCTCTTTTTAAAATGATTTTTAAGAGAAGCATCAAAGTGTCCTAATTTCTACATGATATCAGAGTCCTTGTCCAAATTGATGATGAGTTTGCTTACTATCTCATGTTAGGATAGAATGATATCGACATACATGTGAGGACTTGTTAAAACGTATATCCCACGTCACTTCAGAACTATTTTGGAACATAATGTATCTATAATCTGTGGCCTCTCTCCTTAACAAGGCACTGTAAGGAGCATAGAGGGAGTTCTAATTTTTTTTCCACACATAATAGTAGTTCTTGGGACATTCTTTTGCCTTTGTTCTTCTACTAATGCATGGGCGAGATTATAATTTCTTACATGTGATGGGCTCGGTGACGATGGATGAGTGCTGGTGAGAATGGTAGCGCGAGTAAAGAAAGTGGTGGTGCAACGCCCTGTGCAGCCAGTAGTACAGGAACTCCACCGGGCCAGCATGTACCAAAAAGGTCCAAATAAACCCATCTGTCCTCCACAACGGCATACGATGAGCCCCCTCAAAAAGTTTGAACCCAAAGTAGAACAAAAATCCTGTGAGTATTATATGGTCATCCCTACACAAAGATACCATTTTCCTACTTGAGACTCCATCCATATATATTATATCTAATATTTGCCAAATTGGAAAGAAGTGCTCAAATTTTATACCAGTTTTTTTCTCTGTCGACTTGCTCAAACTCAATGCTTTTGTCAACTATTCTGTTACCTTTGGCCGTTCGATGTCGAGATAACGAAATCCATATTTGGCTGTGCAGAATTCTTGATAGTAAGAAAGGGAATATGAGAAAATCGAAAAGATTCCTATCATTTTTATCCTTCACCATGAATGCATACGTTGAATGTATAACAGAGGGAGCTAAAACCATATACTGCAATCAAAAATATACAACCATGAAAATTAGTATATGATCATTGAAATAGACACACTTATTCTCAGTAAAACATAAATAAGCAAAATAATGAAATAGAGCAAAATAATGAAATAGGCATATTTCATATTTCTCTATTACAGTCGGTAATGTGTCTATTTCACATGACACTTTGGAATGATTTATCAATTTATTTTTAACAAGGATGTAATCTTCCTATTTAACGTAACACATTGGACTAACTCTAACTCGATAAGGTTGTGATTAAAGGAGGAAGAGAAGAAATAAAACCTTGAAGTTTCCGAGCCATGTCCATGGCCAGTCAGTTAGAATCCCAGGTTTAGTTGCCATTTTTGCCTTAGATAGCTATCAATGTATTATGAATTTGTTGGGCTTGAATACATTATATTTTACCGAAGAGCAACTAGCACTGGATGCATTTATATGGAATTAAATACATACATATGCATGCTAATTTGTTCTCAACTTCGTCATTAAATCGTCCTTTTTGCTGTTGTCTAATACCTGCCTGTCACGCAAATGTTCTTTAATTACTAGCACAAGAATTCTCTGCCTAATTTCTTAAGAAGCAATTATCTTCCATGGTAGATATATATGAATTTTGTGTTATGATGGAAGATTCAGGAATTTAATTTAGTCTGCCAAATTAATTGGCATCAAATTAAGCATTATCCGATAAAGTTTAAGTGTATGTCTTTGTCCGTTATAAACATACGAGTATTTTTGTAATGTTTTGAGATATCTTCAACATAGTTTAGAAGATCCGTAAAAATTATTTGTTTTTTTTGTGAGAAATTGTAGTTGCAACGCAATGAATGTAAAAGAAATTCCATGTTTAGCTAGTTATTTTGGTCTTATTTCGTCACGGTAATAGAACACAGTAAAAGATTACAAAATGAGATCAAAACAATGCTATCCAACTATATTAACGGACTAGCTTGGTCCGGAACACTTGTTACAAGCTTATTAGATAGAATAACTAAATTACAATATTAATGTAGCGTATCGAATTGTAGGTATTCGATGCTGACGTATCGAATGTCTTCGTTCGATGCGGAACAAGTAACGCTGGTTCAAAGTTGTTCTGGAAGGTATCGAATTCGATGCGTACTTTGGCGTGTCGAATAGAAGTACACTATTTAACTACGTGTCGAATTATGGCTGTTCGATCCGATGCGTGTCGAATGAGAGATGGTTCGATGCTGACTGTGCTGAGGTGGTTATCTTCCCGAAAACATGCACATAACTCAAGGGGACGGGCTATTTATAGCAGCCGTCCCATGGAGCCCACAAACAAATATAGAAAGAGGCATCGAATCGTTCCTGTTCGATGCGTGCATCGAATAAGGGTTGTTCGATGCGCTAATGAGCTGGCCCAATAACAACATATCTTCTTGTGGATTCGATGCGCGCATCGAATTTTGAGAATTCGATGCGCTTATGGACCAGCCCAATCAGAATGTATTGGGCCAATCTTAAATCACCCCCATCATATAGTCCCCCCAGTTTGAGAGACGATATCAACGTGGAGATCGTCTTCCAAACTTTAAAGACTATATTTGGGAATGCTTTGAACGGTCTTCGCCGTACGCATGCAACATTTTAGAAATATTATCAATTATTTTACTGATTTGGGATATTCCTATTCATAGTATAGTTCGGAGCGGTTCACAGTGATCCTGTGAACAATAATTTAACGCCTCGAATAGCGGCAATTCGATGCGTGAAATAGCCTGCATCGAATTATGCTTGTTCGATGCGGTTATTCGATGCGGTCCCGAAAATAGGCCTGATGGGCCTCGCGCCACCTATATAAGGGGAACACTGCCGTGAGGAGTTCATTTCTCTGCCAACGCATTTCACTCTCCAGGTGAGACGCATCGAATTTGTGTCATTCAATGCGATCCGCATCGAATGGTCACCGATTCGATGCGATCAACATCGAATTGAAATGGTTCGATGTGTTACTTTATTATTAAAATTGTTTCTTTTCCTCTCTTTAAACGTTCGCATGTGCATTTCTAACCTTTTATCTCTTTTGTTTAGGATATTTTCAACCAAGCAAAAGCTTTTTCTACCGAAAATTCGGCCAAGGTAAAATTTTTGCTTTTTATTTTGCTCAGTTATTTCTTTTAACAAGTTCATGTTTTGTATGTTTGAGTGATGTGCTAGAGTGTGGAGTGACGTGTTCGTCTTTAGTCAGCCTCCGTTTTAATTTATTTAAGTTCATTCTCGTCAAAGATGGTGAGCAGTGAATCCACTTCTGGGAGTGAGTCGAGTACTGGCTCTAGCTCTAGTTCTATTAATAAGGGGAACCCTTTGAATGCTCCCGCGGGCCCGAGCAGAGACGAAGTAGATGTATATGATTTAAGCGATATAGTAACGGTTGATTGACCCGCAGGTAACAGCCCCGTTGCAAATATTGAACCAACAGCACCCGAAGTGGACAGTGATGATTCGTCCTCGTCATCCTATCAGGATAACCGTCGAGGTCTTAGATTATACTAATAGGGAGTTCGATGATCACGTCGAGGTCCCCGGAATGGCCTACGATCAGTACATTTCCTGTCTCCAACATAGCCGTAAGGGGCTTCGTAAAAAAATTGATATTCCTGATAAGTATAGGATCGTCCTCCCGGGCCCAAATGATCGGATGCATACCCCCACCACCCGGTCATATGACTGTATTCGTTGGTCAACTCCTCAATGGACTGCGCTTTCCAATCCCGTATGAGCTAAGATGGCTTTTAAGAAAGATAAACCTCGTGCCCGCGCAACTCACGCCAAATTCTTACAGAAATTTGATTGGCTGTATTATAGTTATGAAGGCGTTGCGCCAACCACAAAGTCCCAGTGAGTTTTATGCTTTATTTGAGATTGCGAGGCGTGAAGAGGGATTTTACCATATCAAAGCTCAAACGAATTGCAAATTTTTGAAAGGTGGGGCGACTAGATATGGAAAAGATTGGAAGAGAAGGTATTTTTATATCGAAGAGAGTTATGAAGGAGAGTTTGGGCGATATCGCCGTGAATGGTATACCGGGGCAAGGGTAGTGATTCCTGGCGGCGTTTCCATAACTTCATGGGATTGCGATTTTATCCCTAGCTTAGTTCGAGAGAACAGCAATTTGATGTTAAAAAGCTCGTTGAAAATCGAGTCCTCTCTTTAGCTGGATTGTCTCCAGTGATATATAACGTGAGGATGACCCTTGGTATAATTGTGTAACTCTTTTGGTATTTTTGATTTATGCTTGTTATGATTCTAACGATTTATTTTTCTTGCAGCCAAGTACTTCATGGGTCGTCACGCGAGAATGAATCGAGTTGTTGCTGCTGATCTGGTGAGCTCCCAGACCAACATTGTGCCCGAAATTCCTCCTCCCCGAAAGAGAAAGAGTAAGGGCAAGAAAAACATTGCTGGTCCCTCTTCTACCGCTGCTGCGGATTCAACAGTTGATCCTTTTGGGGGCATGTTGGGGAATGACCCAGAGAATGTGCAAGGCGGTGCTGAGGCATCGGAAAGTATGGTAGTTGGAATAGGCGACAATGCTCAGGTCGGCAACCAACGCAAGAAAAGGAAAATGCCTCAGAACCGGTCACATGTCGGAGGGGTTTGCTCCACCAGCCGGCCGATCAAGCAGGCCTAGTGCTTCTAATGCTCCGGCCAATGTAGCTAAGCCAAGCGCAGGAGTTGGGCCTAGCCAAGGTCCTCAAGCTCGGGCCGCTGGGTATGAGATCTCGGAGTCCGAAGCCATTTTGCATTTGAGGGCACTGATGCCTGGTCTTGCAGTTCCTCTCCCAGTCTCCGCCGAAGAAAGGAAGAGGGTGGAGCGGAACACGCTGCATCTGCTAACAGCGGTAATGATCTCCTTGCTTGAGTTTTATTTCCTTTGAACTGACTTTGTAAATTTTGATCTAACTGCTCATTAATTGTTAGGCGGGAGGTTTTGTGGAAAAGGCCTTGCTATTGGCCAAAGACTATGCTGCTAAGGTGCATGCTGATCGGGAGGCAGCCAAGGAGGCACGAGCGGAGGCTGAAAAGCTCAAAGACGAGCTAAACAATCAAATTAGTGAACTTAAAATGGAGGTGGGTGTAGCCAGAGAAGAAGCCCATAACGCCGACTTCAATGGTTATTTGCGCGGCCTTAAAGAGGTAGCTGTTTTGCATAGCGTTTTGCATCCCAATTTCCTGTTATCGATTTAATATTTTTTCGTTCTTGTAGGTTTCTCCCCAACAGAAAGTGGAGATAGCTTAAGAGTTTCTACGAAGCAACACTTTTTGAGAAATCTACATTCGTCGAGGCGAGCTCGAAGCTTGGAATGCTCAGGTTCTGACTGTGCATCAGTTTTATGTAACGGAGTATGTTCGTGGCGGTTTCAAACCAAAATGGTTAGACCTGTCTCTAGGACCAAACCGAGAAAGATTGCCACCTCGGACAACTTTTGAGCCTCCAGAACCTGATGAGTTCACCTCGCTGCTAGAGAATGAGAATCTTATTCTCGGGGGACTATCACCACCGCTTGTTATGCCTGAGCTGTATCCCTCATCTGAGGATGAAGAAGATGTCTGAATTTGCAGCCCTAAGGCTGTCCTATCCTTCCATGTTTATGAACAATTTTTATTTTTAATTTAATTTGTGCATGGCGCTGCGTCGCTTTTATGAGTTTGAACATTTTATGCTTAGCGCAATCATACTTTCGAATGTTCGTTTTTTAGTTATTTAATTATTTATTATGCTCATATTTGTTGCCTTTTATTTCAATATCCTTTCTGGGTTCTTTACTTTATTTTGACAACCTGTCGGTTTTTATTTTTCTTCCGCTATGAAGAATTGAGTAAAAGTTTTGCTTGCACGATTATAATAGTGCTATTTATTATTATTTTTTATTTATGAAAAGGTTTTGCTTGTCTCTTTAGACATAGTTTAATCGTTGGTTTCCGTCTCACCAAGAGTTTCGTTCATATTTTCTCAAGTCGTGAATGTTAATGAGGACTTACAGTGCTATACGTAGTGTCTGTTCCTTGTTTGTTTTGCTAAGCAATCTCGGTAATATTTGTCACTTCGAAAAGAATCCTTCGTCCCTCCTCATCCTCTGTGAGATTCTGAGTGTACTGCGGTATCTTGTTTCCTATTGGGAACAACCTTCGTCTTTTTCATTGCCTCTGACTTTAATCGATATCTCGTGCCACTTTGGACAGAGTTTTCGTTCTTCTAATTTCTTCAGGGATTTTCGGTATCTCGTGCCACTTTGGACAGAGTTTCCGTCCCTATGTTGCCTTTAGCTTTTATCGGTATCTCGTGCCACTTTGGACAGAGTTTTCGTTCTTCTACTTTCTTAAGGGATTTTTGGTATCTCGTGCCACTATGGACAGAGTTTTCGTCCTTTTGTTGCCTTTGGCTTTTATCGGTATCTCGTGTCACTTTGGACAGAGTTTTCGTTCTTCTACTTTTTTCAGGGATTTTCGGTATCTCGTGCCACTTTGGACAGAGTTTCCGTCCCTTTGTTGCCTTTGGCTTTTATCGGTATCTCATGTCACTTTGGACAGAGTTTCCGTTCTTCTACTTTCTTCAGGGATTTCGGTCCTGCATAGATTTCTATTATGCATAGTAGATAAAATTCATGCAAACCAAATAATCAGACGTAATCTTCTTTGAATAATCCAAATTAGATTATATAAATAGATCTGAGCTTGGGTCAATGCTCATTTGCTTGACTTCCAG
Source organism: Linaria vulgaris (assembly GCA_948329865.1). Taxonomy (NCBI): domain Eukaryota; kingdom Viridiplantae; phylum Streptophyta; class Magnoliopsida; order Lamiales; family Plantaginaceae; genus Linaria; species Linaria vulgaris. Next base: position 114,160,082 of record OX415250.1, on the reverse strand, counting down.
TGCTGTCCTCCAGATCAATGGTTTGGGGTACCTGTTTTAAATTCATACATTTTTGTCCCTCATGCATGTCATAGCAGAGAGAACGAATAAAAACTTGTTCAAAATATTCAAAATGCTAAATACACTTGTAAATAGAAACGAAATCTTTAATCAATATGCTCCATTTGCCTTGGAGCCAATGCCCTTGCCGCTACTTCTTCTTGTTGTGGCCAAACCCGGAGCGAAGTCACGTAGCATTTCCATCCTTCAATATGGTCTGCTATGACCTCACTTGTGCCGCTAGGAGTTGGAGACTTCACCATTTGATGATAAGTTGATGGTAAAGCTCGGAAAGCATTTAGTGTTGGCCTCCCTATGATTCCGTTGTAAGCAAAATGCATGTCGACGATCACATAATTCTCCAGAAGCATCTTTCTCTGCGGTGCAATACCTAATGACGTTGGGAGTTTGAGCATTCCGAGTGGGACTATCTCTGGACCTCCAAATCCGTGAAGAGATGTTCTCACTGGTTCTAGTGTATGCTTATTCAATCCCATTTTAACCAACGTAGAATTAAACAACACGTTTACTGAACTTCCGGGGTCCACTAGCATCTTGGTGACTCCATAGTTAGCTATATCCACTGTTATCACCAAAGGGCAATTTAGATTGGACATTTGTATAGCCTGTGGACTCAGCTTTCTTAGATCTGCTGTAGAGAAAGTAACCTCTTCATGCGGCATTTGCTCAATTCTCAGTATACTGGCCATATCGACGAAATTATCCGATTCAACCAGTCTTGTGATCTTTCTCCGACCATTGGTAGAATCTGCTCCCCCCAGTCCTCCCGATATCATATTGATCATGCCTCTCCTGGCGTTCCCATCTTCACTCTGGGGGTATTGGAAAAGTTGCGGTTCATCGACTGCCCTTTGCTTATCTTTCCTGGGAGATGGAGTTCTTTTCCGGTTGAAATTGTTTTCCTGCTCCTGCAACTTCTTGACAAACTCCACAAGTTTGCCATCCTTCACTAGCTGTTCAATCTCATCCTTCAAATTTATACACTCCTCGGTATCATGCCCCTTCTGATTGTGATACGTGCAGAATTAATTTGAGTACATCGTTGCCTTGGACTCCCTCATTGGTTTGGGATCCCTCAACCATCCTTTCCTCTTTGCTGCCCCAAAGACTACCATGATGTTAGCATTTAATGGGGTGTACCTTCTAGGCGAGCTATCCCTTTTGTAATTCTTGTTCCTATTATTGTAATTGTTACGACTGTGATCTTCTCTGCCCTTTTCCTTTTCTTTCACAATTGTAACAATAGGTACTTTAGTCGCCATTATTTCCTCAAAATGAACCACCTCTTGTGCTATTTTGTTAATCTCTTCAATGGTGGTGGGCTTTCGTCTGAGTAGATCCCCACCGAACATTGTATTGGTGGTTGCTCGGAAAAGTATGCTCAAAAGTCATTTCTCCTGACGTGCTATCAATCCTTAATAGCTCCGTATTGAAGCGTTTCATAAAGTCCTCTAGACTTTCATTAGTTTCTTGCTTCATTGTGTAGAGATGGGAATGATCCAGAACCAATCTGGATTGACTGGAGAATTGGTCTTCAAACATTTTTCTTAGTTGGCTGTAGCTTTTGATCACTCCAGGTGGAATGCGATTAAACCAATCCACAGCTACTCATGACAGAGTTTTTGCAATATCTTGGCTTGGATATTGTCTTTAAAACCGTAAAGGGACAACTTCCTATCTAGCTGAAAAAGATGATCTCGAGGATCAGACTTCCCATCATACGTTTTCAGTTCCGGGAGCTTATCCCCCTGTCCCAAGATTTCTGACTCTATCTATTGACAGAATGGACTGCGGCTATAAGTATTGTCCTCTTGTATTGCTTGAACCTCAACTGTAGCTTTCCATTTCTCCTGCCTTTCTTTATCCCTGACCATTCTATCAGGCTCAGATCGTGAATCATGACCATCTGGATGTCTTCTGTCATCTCTATTTCTTCTTCTTCGTAGTTCTTCTCTTTGGTCCTCTTCCTCATTTCGTTCTCTTCTGGAATCATGACTTTCTGAACGTCTCATTTCTTCTATTCTTCTTCGTTCAGTAACATGTTCTGCCTCCTTTTCCCTTTCTCTCTTCTCAATATGTCTTCTTGATTGTACCTCAACCGACACTAGCTTCTTTTCTTGTTCTTCTCGGGTGGATTTTCCTTTACTCTTTGTTCCCTCCGAAATATGTCTACTTCTCCTGTCGTCTTGCTGGGATGTTTCCTTCTCCTTTCCCTTTAACATTTTGGCAACATAACCTTGTTCCCTTAAGGTCTCTGGATGTTCAACAGAAAATGGTATCATAACGGGCGGTGCTGGAGTGAGTACTTCGGCCAATGCAACTTTTACCATTGCCATCAATTCATTCTTCATATTATCTGGAATAGAGGCACTCGTTGCTGTGGCTCCAGTTGCACCTGCTTCAGTGGCGGGTACTTCCTCAGCATGAGGTCCTTGATTCTCTCTCCTTGCTGGAGTTGGTACTGCTGCGGGTACTGTTGACGGTCCTGCATTATCTTGCATGATTCGTTCAGGTGTATTCTGTCCTGCTTCTGCCATATTTCCTTCTAGAGCTTTACTTTGGGATCTGGTAATTCTAGACATACTGCCTAATAAACTAATAAACTTTGTGTTTCCACAGACGGCGCCAATATTTTGGTCTTATTTCGTCACGGTAATAGAACACAGTAAAAGATTACAAAATGAGATTAAAACAATGCTATCCAACTTTATTAATAGACTAGCTTGGTTTGGAACACTTGTTACAAGCTTATTAGATAGAATAACTAAATTACAATATTAATGTAGCGTATCGAATTGTAGGTATTCGATGCTGACGTGTCGAATGTCTTCGTTCGATGCGGAACAAGTAACGCTGGTTCAAAGTCGTTTTGGAAGGTATCGAATTCGATGCGTACTTTGGCGTGTTGAATAGAAGTACACTATTTAAATGCGTGTCGAATTATGGCTGTTCGATCCGATGCGTGTCGAATGAGAGATGGTTCGATGCTGACTGTGCTGAGGTGGTTATCTTCCCGAAAACATGCACAGAACTCAAGGGGACGGGCTATTTATAGCAGCCGTCCCATGGAGCCCACAAACCAATATAGAAAGGGGCATCGGATCGTTCCTGTTCGATGCGTGCATCGAATAAGGGCTGTTCGATGCGCTAATGAGCTGGCCCAATAACAACATATCTGCTTGTGGATTCGATGCGCACATCGAATTCTCTAAATTCGATGCGCTTATGGACCGACCCAATCAGAATGTATTGGGCCCATCTTAAATCACCCCATCACTAGTGAACATCGATCTCGGTACATTTCGAGAAACTTGTGTAAATTTAAAACTACGAATAAGGCAAAAGAGGTAAATATTGTCTAGCCAATTGTAAAATATTTAAACATATGAAAACATACATGCCATGTTAATTAAAAATTCTGAAAACCAACTACAATTGCATAAAACAGCGTAAATTGGTTATCATCAGAAATTTTGTGAACAAAGATTTTTGGTTTTTATAAATGGAAATATGGATTTTGGCCGTGATTAAGAAATAAATGAGTTGGGTAGAGTTAGAAGTTGACTTAGGTGATAGAAGTTTCGTAAATTGGACATCGGAAATTTTAATTGGCTTCTTTTGTATCTTTACATAAGTTAATCAATAATTAGCTAGCAACACGTATGGCCAAAACCTATTCGAGGGTTTGTATACATGAAAACAAACTATACTGAACTTAATTTTCTGGACAAGAGCGAAGGGGAAGGTGTAGATGAGCCTCTGGTTTTTCATCATATCGTCAATTTGGGGCATGAGAAATATGAAAATCTTCAAGAATGAGCTAGTATGTGATGGGATCAATAATGTTGTTGATATTGTGAAAGTGAAATCATGGTTGTGAATCAAAATAAGTTGTAGTAACGTTTCATTATTTCTGTGCGTTTCAAAAAAAAAAAAAAAAGATAACATGAAAGTCACATATTGTAGTTAGTCTACCAGACCACTTCATAATTTCATGAGTTCAAGTTCAGGATAATCTTACTAGGAATGAACGAAAAAAGAGAGAAGAGCGCTCTTAATTTTCCAAAATAAAAGTATTGTTTTTATCCAACTGGAGTAACAAATTACATATCCAGCCAATAGTTACAGTTCTAGATTTTTCTCTGTCGTTATCAAGAGCCCAAAATATTTATATCCTATGTAACCCAATTTTATGAGAGACGAATATTCAGAAGTAGGGGTGCAGGTAATAAATGCATGAATCACATTAATAACAGAAGATAACTTTCTTCTCAAACCGGTAATAAGTCTTAATTAATTATTCTTGATCCAATGTCTCAAGCCAATCGCCTCGGCGTAATGCCAAATTAAAATATTTACCGGAGAATACAATTAAGTACGACGTGGAGCGGAAATTTACAAATAATCTCAACTACTAAATTTCCTAATTCATATTATTTCATTCTAAATCCGGAAAGAACGCGAAGCGTACCATAGAGTCCTTAATGCTATCCATTTGTTACTTCGTCAGAGACAAACACCATGACTCTGAAAAGTCTAACTGCATATGGAGTTTAAAGGAGTGAATTTTTGTTTTTAATTTTTTTTATCAGAAGGGACGCTTTGGTTTCAAGAATCCGGCACAAAATCCCCGCCTTTAGGTTTTTATTAAATGACTAATTCGTCCATACTTTATTTATTATAGATATATTAATATTTGTAAGAATCATATTTTTTGGCAAACCAAATATAAAAAAATAAGATTTTTTTATTATATCAAACTGCATAATAATTTATATATAATTTTATATAAAATAAAATAAAATAGGAATTTCGTGCAAGGTTTTTCAAACCATATATTTCAGGCATGTTTGTTTTATGCGAAACATTCTAAAGGGTCTAACAAACTTTTTATAAGTACAAATACTCAAAAGTTTGGCCCTAACTCGTATAGAGCGAGTGTACATCACTCTCTAATGGAGTTGGAAGGAAAAGATATTCCGTGTAAGGTTTCGAAACTACAAGGAGAGTTTGTGCAGTTTTTAAACCACGAGAAGATTATGTGCAAGTTTTTCGAAATCAAATGAGGGTTTTATGCATTTTCCCCTCACCAACAAAAGAATTTTATTCAATGGGAGCTATACGAAATACCTCCAAGCAAAACATCAAGGTTCTGATCTTACAATGAAGTGGAGAATTGAACCATTCGAAAACAGAATAAAAACATAATGGTTACATGATCTAACCTAGGTCCAAGTTCTAATTTTGGTTGACTCGTGTGACGACCGCGCCCCGCGAGTTATGTTCCGATCCGAGTTGGTTCATTGGTGACCAGTCACTTTACCCAATCCAGACTAAAACAACTCATAGGAAGGGGTCTCACTTGTTCAGGATCAAAACCATACACGTTTTATAAATTATATTTTGATATATACGGCGGAAGTCTTGGTATTACAAATAATATGACTATTTTAATGGTTATGCACTAATGACAAAACACGAATATTCTAAAATGCACTCTTGAACAATTATTCACTTGGTCCATGCTGCCATGTTGATTTTATCATGAGGAATGGACAGAAGATACGAGAAATAAGTATTTAATGACTTAGTGAGATTCATTTAAAAGAACTGGTAATGCAAGTATTAACTGTAACCTACTGGATACATTTCAGGAGTGATCTTACCGGTAAAAACTGTTCAACTAGACGATTTGATGTAGCAGTGGTACTGGAGTTTTCATAGAATAGTTAATGAACTTGTGCTTAACAATAAACAAATCCAGCCTTATGACTTATATTATTCTATCTTATACCTCCCGACGAGGAGCGACCTTGCAAACAATCAAGAGACATGCTCGAGTACATGTCGATCCAGGACGCGGGTTACAACCAACTCCTGAGTGCAAGCGGCGCCTAGATAGATGGGTATCAAGCGAAATTACTTAAACCGACAGTCCTTACTGCCCGGCAGTAACTCGACTCAATCTCTGGGCCCAACTTTCCAAAGGCGTCTCAATGGGAACAATAAATAAACAAACAAGCTAGTAAACCGGATAATATCCAATGCTCCTTGAGCTACATGTCCCGAACATAGTCCGTTGCTCTTTGCAATTCAAAAACCAGCAAATGAGATTATAATATTGGATAATTATCATGATTATGAATAGATATGATAAATAATAAATGATTGGATATGATTTAACGATGAGTAAGAAAATCATGTTATGAGATGAGATGCCAAACAGGATTATGATGAAATATAGGTTGTCTGAGGTTTGGTAATGGAGTAGTGACTTTTCTGTCCAAGTTTCTCAGGGCCGGATGCCAAACGGGGCTAGAACAAATAAAAAATGGAACCTCACCTTAACTCGTATGGGGAACCTTAATGGCGTTGATTAATTCGTCAAACATTTAACAAATTTAAATAATATTAATCAACTAAATTTATAATTCACCACAACAAATATTAGTACTTTTTCTTCAATCTCATGTTGGTGAAATTGAGAACGTTCTTGTTAAGAATGCTATTTACAATGTAAATCTTACTAAATAACACTTAAGCTTAATTTATGTCATTACAAAAAACATGAAAATCTTAGATGATGAATTTAAAGAAAAACATATTACTTAACTAACTCTAGGAAAACCCGTCTTTTTAGCCTTTAATCAATTCCAAACTTTTAATAACCACACATCAAATAAGTATCATATGAAATTTCACCTTAAAATGTATAACTTAGTCATTTATTACTTTATTTTACATAGTAAGTTTAAAAATGCATATACTTATTTTATAACTTAAATATAAAGATATAAATATGAGAAGTTTATCGAAACATGTGATAAGGAATGATAAATAATCTTATTTGATGGTTAGGTCATGAAGGGCAAGAATAATCTTGTAAGGCTTATGAAAATAGTATGTTAAACATGATAAATCTACCATTTAAATGCTATAAATAAGATCACAAAAATGTCAATTCATGATTATAAATCATAATAATCTAATTATAACTAATTAATACTATATCATTAAAAGCTTTTCACTTACTTTCGTGCGCGCGTGGGCGACAAGAGCGACGAGAGGGTGGCGAAGGGAGGTAAACACATGCGGCGCGTGGGCCGGCCGCCAAAGAAGGTGGCCACGCAGCAGCATTCGTCGGCATCCACAATCACCACGCGCTCTCAGATTCAGGTACAAACGACGACGGTAGTAAAAAATGAAAGGGGATCAATGAGTGAAGAGAGGCATGAAGGAAGGGAACAATCTCCGACGGGGAGTAGATCGCCGCCGTCGGAGAGCATTGTGAGAATCGACCTGGTGTCGCAATTCCCGCCGCTCAGTGCGGGGAAACCAGATGAGCCTAGAATCGACAAAGCAGTAGATCCGCAGAGAGGATCCAAACCATGGGTGGATGCAATTACAGGTAATCGAAACCCTGCTCATGGAAAAGCGATACAGTTTTATGAGCCAAAAATTGTGGAGGGAGAAATAGAAGTAGACATAGAGGAAGAAGACATTGAGTCAGAGATTAGATATTGGGACAACGCCTTAATCATGTATGTGATTAATGATGATCTCACTATGAATGCTGTGATATTGTTTATTGAGAAAGTTTGGAGTTCAGTAGCTATGCCAGAAATCTACTATCATGATACAAGGTATTTCATGCTTCGGTTCAAGAATAGAAATGACAGAGAAGAAGTGCTCACTAGAGGCCCCTACACAGTATATGGGAAGCCCATGTTCTTGAGAAAATGGGAACCTGGTTTTGTGATATCAGAAGAGCTGAAAGTAGTTCCACTATGGGTTACACTGCCTCACCTGCCAGTACACATATGGAGTGAAGTGAGTATTGGAAAAATAGCAAGTGCACTTGGGTCACCTATAGTCACAGATGAGTGTACATCCAAGAAACTCAGAGTGTCATATGCTAGAATGATGGTAGAAGTGGTCATATCAAAACCACTAAGGGAGGAGATTACACTAAATGATCCTAGAAGAGGTAAATTCAAACAGAGAGTGGTATATGAACAAAAACCCCACTACTGCAACATTTGTTTAAAGATTAGGCATAACTGTGAGTTGAAGAAAAATAAACTGGGGAAACAAAAGGAGCAGAGAAGAGTATGAGCACCAAAACCCCCTCCTGAGAAATGGGAGCAAATGGAAACACAGTTAAAGACAGAAGAGGAGGAACATGGGAGTAGGGAGGAAAAGAAGGAAACAGAAGAGGAGGGAATAGTTAAACAGGCCCAACAAACAGAGGATAAAGAGAAGGAGTGGCAGCAGGTGAACACTGGAAGGACACAAACTAGAGAAGGCAACAGAAAGATAAAAGAAGAGGAGAAAGGAATACCACAAAAAAATGGATTTTCCCCTTTAAGGTTTGGAGATGGCTTTATTGGGGACCATGACCCTGGGCCATGATACTCTCATGGAATGTAAGGGGCTTGAATAAAATGACAAGGCACATAGAGGTTAGCTCCTGCCTCTCAAGCCAGCAGTGTGCCATTGTCATATTAGTGGAAACAAGAGTAAAGGAAAAGAAAGCAGAAAAAATCAGAAAAAGATTTGAAGCTAAGTGGTGCTTTGAGGATAACTGTAGTAAACATCCCAATGGGCGCATTTGGTGCCTTTGGGACCAAAGCCAAGTACATATAGAGGTGATCACCAAGACAGACCAACTCATGAACATGAAGGTCTGGGATCTAGGGGGAATCAATTATATTGGCTTACTGCTGTGTATGCGCTCAACACACTAGACCAAAGGCAGCACTTATGGAGGGATATGATTCCGCTAAGCTCTAACCAACATGGGGCATGGCTTTGTATGGGAGATTTCAATAATGTACTACATGATAAGGACATAATTGGAGGGAACAGGGTTAGACCACAGGAGTATACTGAGTTTGCACAAATGATGCAAACAGTGGAGTTGTTTAAAGCCCAAACCTCTGGACCACACTATACATGGACAAACAGCCATGAAGGAGAAGGAGTAATATACTCCAGAATTGATTGGGCCATGGCAAACACTGAATGGTTCACAAAGTATGATGACATAAACTTTGAAGTATGTGCAAATGGCATTTCTGACCATGCCATGATCAAAGGGACAAGAGTGGGGAGAAAAACAAAGGGTCACTCTAGCTTTAGATTCCTGAACATAGTGGCAAAGGACAGTGAGTTCTATAAAGAGGTAGAGGAAAGCTGGAAGAAAGAGGTTAAAGGACACTCAGCTATGCACTGCCTCTGGCAGAAGCTGAAGAGATTGCAGATACCTATGAGGAAACTTGCAAAGAAGTACACATGGGTGGCTCAACACATACTAGATGCAAGAGAAAAGCTGGAGCAGACACAAAAAAAGCTTATGGGGGACATGTTCAACTCAGTGTTAATAGATGAGACAAAACAGCTGAAAGAAGAACTACTGAACCATCATCAGGTGGAAGAGGATATGCTGAGACAGAAATCTAAGGTTGACTGGCTACAATTAGGGGATGGGAACAATGCTTACTTCCATGCAACAGTCAAGGAAAAGAATAAGAGGAAGGGGATGTATAAACTGACAGCTCTAACAGGAGAAGTGCTTACTGAACAGGCACACATTGAGGAATAAATACTTCAATATTATAAAGGCTTAGTTGGGGAGGCTGTAGGGGACACACATAAAGTAGAGATACCAGTTATCAGGAGGGGTAAAACATTACCTAGAGAGGAATCAAAACAACTGATTAAACCCATAGAAGATTTGAAAGCACCAGGTATAGATGGGTACATTGCATTGTTTTTCAAGAAGGCTTGGAATATTGTTGGGCAGGATGTCATTGAAGCAGTCAATGAATTCTTTGAGGAAGGTAAAATGTATAAAGCAGTCAACTGTACCCTAGTGACACTTATACCAAAGACACCAGAGGCAAAAACAGTTAAGGACATGAGGCCCATCTCATGCTGCACAACAATATTAAAAATCATCGCAAAAATCCTCACAGAAAGAATGGGAAGGGTTATAAATCTGGTTGTGGATGATAGCCAGTCAGCATTCTTGCCTGGGAAGAACACCCATGACAACATTTTTCTAGCACAACAAATGGTGAAAGGGTATGAGAGAAAGGGCATCTCACCTAGGTGTCTAATCCAAATGGATATCCAGAAGGCCTATGACACTGTGGAGTGGAGGGCAATGGAGGAGATCATGGAGGAACTGGGATTCCCTGGAAAATTTGTAAAGTGGATCATGGTATGTGTCAAAACAGTGTCCTATAAATATGCAGTGAATGGGGAACACTCAACAGTGCTACCAGCTAGGAGGGGACTAAGGCATGGTGATCCCATATCACCACTGTTATTTGTCATAGTCATGGAGTACCTACACAGACTGTTACAAGAGCTAAGCATGGATCCAGACTTCAATTTTCATCCAAGATGTGAGAGCTTGGGAATTACAAATCTATGCTTTGCAGATGACTTAATGCTGCTATGTAGAGGAGATGCTATATCTGTGCATCTCATGATGGAGAAGTTCAAGATGTTTTCTCAAGCCACATGATTGCAAGCTAGCCCTGTAAAGTGTAGGGTATACTTTGGTGGTATCAACTTGGAGGAAAGGCAGGAGATACTGGGCATGACAGGATTCAAACAGGGTGAGCTTCCTGTAAAGTACCTAGGGGTGCCACTAGCAAGCAAGAAACTGAAGATGACTGACTACACCCCCCTCATTGACAGAATCATGAGCAGAATAACCCATTGGAGCAGCAAACTACTCAGCTACTCTGGCAGGATCCAACTTATAAGAAGTATCATCTTCTCCATGGCCAATTACTGGATACAAGTATTCCCTATGCCAAAGGGAGTCCTGAAACTCATAGAAGCAAGATGCAGAGTGTTCCTCTGGACATGTAAGGATATGGATAGTAAAAAAGCTCCAGTGGCATGGGAGCATGTTTGTGATGCAAAGAATGAGGGAGGATTAAATGTGATTGAGCTTGAATCTTGGAGCAGAGCTAATATAGCAAAAATGCTTTGGAATGTAGCTAGGAAGGCAGATAAGCTATGGGTTAGATGGGTCCATAGTATATACATAAAGGAGGGGGACTGGTCCAACTACAATCCTGGAGCTGGCTGCTCATGGATAATGAAAAGAATCTTCAAATGCAGAGAAGAGATGATCCAAAATGAGGGGTGGAAGATGGCCATGAATACTGGAAGATATGGGACCAGGAAAGTATACTTGAACATAAGAGGAGAGAAACGAAAGGTCACTTGGTGCAAATTGTTTTATGGGAATATAGCCAGGCCTAGAGCAGTTTTCACCCTTTGGATAAGTTGCCAGAATAGACTGCACACAAAAGATAGACTGGCAAGCTATGGCATACAAACAGATAGGAAATGTGTATTCTGCAATGAAGAGGAGTCTATAGATCATTTGTTCTTCAAATACAACACAACTGGGAAAATATGGAAGGAAGTACTGGATTGGATGAGGATCAAGCATAAACCAGGAGAATGGGGAACAGAGATGAAGTGGATTATTGAGAAGAGTAAAGGGAAAAGCATGCGCAGCATACTCATAAAACTGACAGCTACAGAGACAGTGTATGCTGTATGGATTCAGAGGAACCAGTTGGTGTTTACCACCCCTCCTCCGGCAATGGACCCTAGAATGAGCTCAAGAATCATTGAAGTGGTAAAAACTAGAGCTAAACTACATACATGACTAAGAATTTTCTGTGATAGATTACAGTAGAGGTTATAATAGAGTACTGATTATTGCTATGGTTTGTTGAGTCTTGAACTCGGTTGGCCGTGAGCAACCATTTGTAATCTGGACTGTGTTTGGAAATAAAATTATGTTACTTGCTCCAAAAAAAAAATTAATACTATATCATGTTAGATTTATGTGTGTGATAAATATATTGAATTATGATGGCGATTATACTTATAAATTAAGAAAACAAAGGTTGTGCCAAATAACTAATACAATAATTTTTTTACTATTTGATATGATTTTTCTAAGGTGCAGAATCGGAATTTCCTGCGCAGTAAAAGTTTTGGCATCTTTTTGGGTAGAAAATGAAAAGATAACTGTTGCAGAATCATATTATTTTGGGATGTAAAAAAAAGGTTAAGAAGAGTGAATATTTATAGGCGAAAATAGTAGTTTAATCATACTTATTTAAGTCCCACCTTGATTATTTTATAATAAATCACAAAACAATCTGAATGTGATCATGCTCTTAAGGATGTCATGGCTTACCTCATAAAAAATATGTCATGGCTTACTTCATCAATTGGTTAATTGCATATCAAGTCCCTCAATTATTTATAATTAAAATTCAAATAGGTATAATTAGATTTCTTTGTTACATACATATTTATTCATGTAATTTTCTAGATATTTTGATCATCTTGGTTAAGATTCGAAATTAAAATATATGTTTTAGGATTAGAGACCTTTAAAAATAATAAAAGACTAACTTTTAGGCTTAGAGACTCAAATGCAAATTTTTCTAAATATTTAAGGTCAAAAATAGAAATTTTGAAAAGTTCAAGGACTAAATTATAAATTTATTTTCTTCTAAATTCTTGAGGCGTTACAGCTCGAGCAACTTCGCATTGTGATAATCGCTTTCATTAAGGGAGTAAATTTTTATTCCCTCGTACTCGCTCTTTTGCCATACGTATAAGAATTTGCTCAAAGAAGTATCTGAGAGTTGAACAACTGTTGCGGTGTTCCACACACATATATATATACTAGTAATATACCGAGCACGAGCATGTTCGGCCACTGACAATTAAATAAGCCATAAACACATGAAAGGGGCACACTTCATTTTTGTATTCCACATATTACATTAGCTCATTTCGATCATCTAATCACCACAATCATGGCTACGTATTTCGGTGTAGATGTCGGTATTATTTTCACTATAAAGTGGCACTAATTGATTAATATGTGCAATGCCGCAATGGTTAAAAATTCTATTTTAATTTTAACGATAACCAATTCAAAATAAATGTTAAACATTATTACGTGGGCCTCCTTGATTAATCTTATTCTATGGTAAGCGGATCATAGCAATTTTTTTTATTGCAATAGATAATTTAATTGTCATTTTTAAAAGAGTTGTTCTCATTTTAATTGCCACCCTAAATGATTGTTCGATAATTTACACCCAACCATTAATTACTATTTCGTTTTATGTTAGGTGGGTTCTTACGGTTAATGCGTGCCTAGCCCCCAACTATTAGCGTGCGGGGTCCCTAAATCATTTAGAGCTAATCCAAATTATATTAGATGGACCCCAATCGTTTAATACCCATGGGGACACAAGGTGTCCCCAACTATTAGTGCCTAGCCCCTAACTATTATGGTGCGGGTCCTTAAACCATTAATCTCTTACTCGTATTATATTAAGTGAACCCCAATCGATTAATACGTGTCAGCCTACAAAGTATTTATTACTGCAAATAAGATAGACGATGGAATGAGTCAAATAAGAAAGCTTTTGAGGGAAAAAAAGATAATTTGAAATTTGAGGGAAAAAAAGATAGTTTGGGAAACATATTGGCTGCAAGAAAGATTAAGTTGGTGTATGGGGAAGGAAGTTTAGGGTTAATGGGGTGTGTTGCGACTAATGCATTTTCAATTAAATGTAGTGTGTTAGGGATCATACCAAAAGCCTTAGTTGACTTGAATTCCGATGGTCCAATCTTATGGGAGGAGGTTATAGTACCTAGCATGCATGAAAGAATAGCTAATATGTTGTATAATTCTGATACTTTTATTGCATTACCTGGGGGGTTAGGAGCACTGGAATAAAGTTTCTGCATAGCTTTATGGGCACATTTAAACATGGACCAAAAACCTATAGGGCTCTACAATGTCAATGGTTTCTATGATGGATTGTTGTCTTTTCTAGATCACAGGGTGGAGCAGAAGTTTATGAAGCCAACGGCTCGTGAAATTGTCATCTCTACACGTACTGCAAATGAATTACTTGACAAATTTAAAGCATATGTACGAAAAGCAGATCCTATTTTGTCACAAATTCAATGGCAGACAGGTATTGATAATAGTCGTGGTAAGAAGCATGCTTTAGACATTGATACGACACTCGATTGTAACTCTTTTATGTTGATCAGTGTTTGATGTAAGAATACATGTTTTAATCTATATGAATATTTTAGTGAAACATCTTTGAGTGATTAATGCTTGTCCAAATATTTTAACCAATGGCTCTGACACCATACTGTGACGACCGCGCCCCACGAGCCATGCTCTGATACGAGTTGCTTCAGTGGTGGCCTGCCACTTTACCTAATCCAGACTATAGTGCAACTCATAGGAAGGGGTCTCATTTGTTCAGGATCAAAACCATGAACGTTTTATAAATTATATTTTGATATATACAACGGAAGTCTTGGTATTACAAATATTGTGACTATTTTAGTTATGTACTAATGACAAAACACGAATATTTCAAAATGCACGCTTGAACAATTATTCACTTGGTCCATGCTGTCATATTGATTTTATCCTAAGGATTGGACAAAAAGAAACGAGTAATAAGTCTTTAATGACTTAGTGAGATTCATATAAATAAACTGGTAATTCAAGAACTAGCAGTGACCTACTGGATACATTTTGGGAGTGATCTTACCGGTAAAAATAGTTCAACTAGAAAATTTGATGTAGCAATGGTACTGGAGTTTTCATAGAATAGTTAAGAAACTTGTGCTTAACAATAAACAAATCCAGCCTTATAACTTCTATTATTCTACCTTACACCTCCCGACGAGGAGCGACCTTGCAAACAATCAAGAGACATGCTCGAGTACATGTCGATCCATCACGCTGGTTACAGCCAACTCCTGACTGCAAGCGGCGCCTAGATAGATGGGTAACAAGAAAAATTACTTAAACCGACAATCCTTACTGCCCAACAGTAACTCGACTCAATCTTTGGACCCAATTTCCCAAAGGCGTCCCAATGGGTATAACAAATAAACAAACAAGCTAGTAAACCGGATAATATTCGTTGCTCCTTGAGCTACATGTCCCGAACATAGTTTGTTGCTCTTTGCGCAATTTAACAACCAGCAGATAAGATTATAATATTGGAGAATTATCATGATTATAAATAGATATGATTTAACGATGAGTAAGAAAATAATGTTATGAGATGAGATGCCAAACATGAATATGGTAAAATATAGGTCGTTTGAAGTTTGATAATGGAGTAGTGACTTTTCTGTCCAAGTTCCTCAGGGTCGGATGCCAAACGGGACTAGAACAAATTAGAAATGGAACCTCACATTAACTCGTACGGGGAACCTTGATGGCGTTGTTTAGTTCGTTAAACCTTTAACAAATTTAAATAATATTAATCAACTGAATTTATAATTCACCACAACAAATATTAGTACTTTTTCTTCAATTCTCATGTTGGTAAAATTGAAAACGTTCTTGTTAAGAATGCTAGTTACAATGTAAATGTTAGTAAATAACACATAAGCTTAATTTATGTCATTACACAAAACATAAAAATCTTAGATGATGAATTTAAAGAAAAACTTATTACTTAACTAACTCTAGGCAAACTCATATTTTTAGTCTTTAATCAATTCCAAACTTTTAATAACCACACACCAAATAAGTATCATACGAAATAACACCTTAAAATGTATAACTTAGTCATTTATTACTTTATTTTACATAGTAATTTTAAAAATGCATATACTTGTTTTATAACTTAAATATAAAGATATAAATATGAGAGGTTTATCAAAATAATACGTGATAAGGGATGATAAATAATCTTATTTGATGGTTAGGTCATGAAGTGGCAAGAATAATCTTGTAAGACTTATGAAAATAGTATGTTAACCATGATAAATCTACCATTTAAATGCTATAAATAAGATCACAAAAATGTCAATTCATGATTATAAATCATAATAACCTAATATAACTAATCCTATATCATGTCAAAATTATGTGTGTGATAAATACATTGAATTTTGATGACGATTAACTTATTAATTAAGAAAACATAGGATGTGCCAAGTAAACTGAAAAATCACCGCAGCTTTGGTTTTACCTTTCATCGGACATCCAAATGAACTTGGTTTTTAAATCTTTTTATGCTTTATGGTTTCTAGCATCAGGAGAGATGTGGGAATCCAATATTTTGTGAAAACACAAAGGTTTGGTATGCTAAATAATTGTTGCAACATAAGAGTTGCTATCGGATTTCCTGGCAGCAGTTTACGGTTTATGGATTAGGCCCTCCTAGATCATATTATTGAGAAAGATGCCTTCATACAAAAGATAGAAGACACCAAGGAGAGTATGCAACCGAAAAATGGTAGTAAAATAATTTTTTTACTATTTGATATGATTTTTCTAAGGTGCAAAATCGACATTTCCTGCGCAGTAAAGGTTTTGGCATTTTTTTGGTAGCAAATGGCAAGATCAAACTTTTGATAATTTTATAATAAATCACATAAAAATATGAGTTAATCATGCTCTTAAGGATGTCATGGCTTACCTCATAAAAAATATTTCATGGCTTACTTCATCAATTAGTTAATTGCATATCAAGTCCCTCAATTATTTATAATTAAAATTCAAATAGGTATAATTAGATTTCTTTGTTACATACATATTTATTTATGTATTTTTTCTAGATAATTCGATCATCTTGGTAAAGATTTGAAATTGAAATATATGTTTTAGGACTAGAGACCTATAAAAATAATAAAAGACTAACTTTTAAGCTTAGGGACTCAAATGCAAAATTTTCTAAACATTTAGGATCAAAAATAAAAATTTTTAAAAGTGCAAGGACTAAAGTATAAATACTTTTTCTTCTAAATTCTTGTGGCGTTACAACTCGAGTAACTTCGCATTGTGATCATCACTTTCATTGAGGGAGTGAATTTTTATTCCCTCATCCTCGCTCTTTTGCCATACGCATAAGAATTTGCTCAAAGAACTATATGAGAGTTGAACAACGAATGCGGTTTTCCACACACATATATATACTAGTAATATACCGAGCACGGGCATGTTCGGCTGCTGACAATTAAATAAGCCATAAACACATGAAATGGGCATACTTCATTTTTGTTAAAAGCGTTGTTTAAATTTTACCGATAATCAATTCAAAATAAATAATAAACATTATAACGCGGGCTTCAGTGATCAATCTTATTTTTCTGTACGCAGATCATATCTATTAATGTTATCGCAATCGATAATTTAATTGTCGTTTTTAAAAGCGTTGTTCTAATTTTAACAATTAACAATTTAAAATAAATGATATGCACTATTATTGGGGTCTTTTAAAAATGAATTATTAATTCGTTATATATTTTTTTGATCTAAATGGTTGTATGCGCGTGGATTCCCCAGTTATTAGCGTATGAGTTGCCAAACTACTAATTACTAATGTGTTTTATATTTGGTGACCCCAATCGATCATCTGCAAAATAAAACTGATTGTAATGAAACCACTAAGCTAAATAGTATAATTTTTTGGGCCAAAATTGAAAGAATTAAAAATAGAACGATTCCAACGGGACAATGGAATGAGTCCAATAAGAAAGCTTTTCGGGGCAGAATAAGAAGATGTGAAATATGAAGAACTATTTTACAATTTACCGTGTGACCCATAAGTAAATAATAGAAAACTTTAGAGGCGGAATGGAGAGAGTAGAAAAATGCAAGGACTATTTGGCAACCTAGAGTGGACCAAAAGTAAGAGAAATTAATTATAAAAGGACTGATTTGTAATTTACTGTGCGGACTATAAGTAAATAATAGAGAACTATAAGGGTAAAATAAAAGGAGTTAAAAACTACAAAGGTATTTCTACAATTTACAAGGGCAAAAAAAGGAAGAAAAAAAATTGGTTGATGAGGAGGTGCTATCCTCTCTTATTATTATAGTATATATATATATATATATATATATATATATATATATATATATATTTCATCAACAAAAAGAAGAAAAAATCCTCGTTGATATTGCTCATTTTTCTTGTGGAAATAATGGATAGATTGTAACTTGTTTTTCCTTTCTTCCTTTTTTGGACGAATTGTACAAACTTTAGTCTGTCATAGCTATAAAATGTTGTAGATCGGGATTGGTACTCTTTTTAACTCACACGATGTGTTAAATTTGAATGTTGCGCCAACATTGATGTAATCAATGTTGCCCAACATTCGTGACATAGTAATAGCAGCGGAACGGTAAACACACAATGTATAAATCTTTAAGGAGGTTATATGAATATATAACCTGCCGAGCCTTACGGCAAAACAACCACTAAATTATTTAAATGATTTTACAAAATTCAACTGAGCAAAAAAACTAATCCTTCCTACCTATCTCACTACAAGCTATAGAGATTATAGCTTTCACTCGTTAGATAAAAACTCAGCAAAACAAGACAAAACACAAGACTCTTTTAATGTATTCTCTCGGAATTATTAGCGCTTGTCTTGTATTTTTTCTTGATGTCCATTACGTCATCTTATAGATATTGCAACGTCAATTCCGAAGATGTGATAGACACGACATGATTCTCCTGCGATTCTCTTGGATAGTCCTGACATCTTCTTCGAAATTATCATCAGTTTGGAAGCTCTCTTATCAGATATTGAACTTCAGAGATCTTTCATCCTTGTCATAATCTTCTTTAACTCTATTTTCTTGATCTTCTTTTCTTGATGTGCAATCCTCTTGAAACCTAGATCTTTGATATCCTAAAGTACACTGAAGATAAAAACAACTCGTGGCACTAGATAAGATTGTGAATAAAGGCAAACCTACTCATATAATATAAACCCGAGTGTGCAATGTGCAGTATAAAGGTCAGTGTTAGGTTATCAATTGTTACTACAATGTTTCACTAACAATCCCATATATATTTATATATCCTCACTATTCTTCACTAGAAATATGGACATACAAGAGAGAAGACCAATTTTATTCTCAAATTTCAAGAGATGGAGGACCATATGAAAACACTGTTTAAGTCTAATGCAATATAGTCTACTACAATACCTATAGCACACTAAATTTCTTATTAGAACTCAGTATGGAGCCGAGGATTCTACATATAATGGCATATACTGATACTTCAACTTAAAAGCAAATAATACATCTCAGACATAAGAATACATATGACCTTAATTAAACCGGTTCTCAAACTTTAGTGACAAACTGGTCTCCCTTATAACATATAAATTTATTTATATATATATATATATACATATATATATATATATATATCTGAACTCTGATTGTCCAAACATAGTCTAATTATTTTTCCTTCAGTTCGGTTAGAGGACGGAATCCATGATCAAGACTTGCTTGCCAGATTTTCTCAATGTCGAACATCATGTTTCCACACTCGTGCACGTTCCATCCTTCCATTGCATGAACTATTCCAGCTACACGCCATGCACTCATCACTCGTCTAGGCAGCCAATTCTGTCGTTCATCCAGAAAACCAGAAAAAGATTATTCATATATAATTTGATGAACATTGATAGTTAATATGTTACTGAAAAAAGTTTCGTCTCTGACCTCACAAGAGTCGACGTTTTCAAGATTCTTTGGAGCCAACATTGCTGGTGTGTGATTGTACGAGCAGTCTTTGCGTGTTTTCTTTGGAGGGAACTGTGAGAATGGAATGAATATTGTTCCTTTTGACGCCTTTAGCTGTTCATCTTCAGTTAGTCCATCTCCAACCAACCATATCTGCACAAAAACCGCTTTTTACTTTTACTACAACTTAATAAGCAGAGTAAATCAGAGTTCTGCAAAAAGAATCTTGTTGGTAGAACCAAGAAACCTGGATAACCTGGAGACGAAAAGCACAAACCTTTGGAGCATCATATTTAGAGATGATCAAATTATTCCCAGCCTCGCTGCTCAGCTTCGCTTTGAGGTTCTTATACTCATCCTCACGCATTGTAAACACCTACTTGCAATGACGAAAGAGACATAAAAGCAACAAATGAAACGGTTAACACTTATCAGGGGCGGACCTAGGAAATTATTTTAACCTGGGCTACGATGAAAAGGTGGTAAAGAATTGTTAGAGTCGTCTTCATTATTTTTTGATCCTCCGAATTTATTTTAAAATCTTACATATTTTTTTAGTTCGTCGATAAGATAGAAATGTAACAAGAATATTACTAAGGACTTTATCTATTTTAGGCTGAAGTTTATAATAATTTTAATTTATAATGAAGAAATAATGGTCTAAAAAAGCATAAAATATTCTTTTGGTGGTGTAAATTATAAAACATAGTATTATGTGTACTAAATAGCAAAAAGACCACCTGGGCTTGAGCCTAGGTTAGCCCAAGCCTAGGTCCGCCATTGACACTTATGTAACACTGCACAAAAAGGACGAAATATTAAAAAGGCCCGCTAACTTTACAAAAAAAGTTAAAATGCTCGTTTTTTTCGGGCCTTGCAAAAATGCCTGGTATGTTTTGAAAAAACTTTAAAAAATGCCCGATGGCCTTATTCGGGCTAAATCTGACTACGTGGCGGTACAGTGGTTGCCACGTGAATAAATGCCCCGCCACATCATTTTCTTAGTTTAAAAATGTTTTTCAAACAAACCCTTCTAAATTTAAATATTGTATACCCATAATAAATTGCACTTTGCACCCCAATATATATAAATAATAAACATATATATATATATATAAACATATATATATATATAATATTTTGTAAAAATAATAAATATATATATGAATAATAATAATAAACATATATATATATAAATAATAATAAGAATAATAAACATATATATAAATATAATTAAAAATGGGTCATATATATATAAACATATATGTAACTATTTTGTAAAAATAATATATATATATATATATTAATAATAATAAAGATATAAACATACATATAACTATTTTGTATAAATAATAAATATATATATATAATAATATACATTTATATATAAATAATAAATAATTAAAAACATTATATATATACTTAAATATATAAATAATACTTAAAAAACATTATATATATACTTAAATATATAAATAATTTAAAAAACTTTTTTATCACTGAAATTTAAAAAAACAAAAAAAACATAGAACCCAACACCCCCCACCCCAACCCCCCCCCCCCCCACCAAACAGCTGCAACTCGCCGGTTGCAGCAGTGGATCGACGCCACCACTGCTGCAACCTCGAGTTGCTCGACGCCGCCACCGCTGTAACTGCGAGTTGCAGCGGTGTGGTGGGGTTGAGGGGGGGGGGGGGGTGTTGACCGGGGTGGGGTGGTTGGGGTGGGGGTCTATTCTTTTGTTTTTTTTTATTTTTTAATTTCAGTAAAAAAATGTTTTTTTTTAATTTCAGTAATAAAAAATGATATTTATGATTTGCTTTCCTTTTTTTATATATTTATATATATTTGATATATTTTAATACATAAACATATATTTTTTTTATATGTGTTTGTTATTGTTTTTATATGTATGTGTTTTATTTTTATAAATGGTTATATATATAACATATATATATATATATATATATATATATATATATATATTAAGGTTGCAAAGTGCAAGTTATTTTAGGTACAAATACAATATTTAAAATTAGAAGGGTTTGCAAATGCAATTTATTTTGGCCAACGTGTGCACACGCTTATCCTACGTGGTGGCACGTTTTGCTGACTGTGCCGCCACGTAGGCACATTTAGCCCGAATAAGGACATTAGGCATTTTTGCAAGATTTTATAAAATAAACTGAGCATTTTGGACAGGTCCGAAAAAATCGGGCATTTTAATTTTTTTTTGTAAAGTTAACGGGCATTTTTAATATTTCGTCCACACAAAAATGGTTCAAAGATTCGTTTCGATAAAACTGGCAAAAGATTTTCTATCATATCTCTGATCTATATAATGGGGGTCCAATATTCTTAACATTGTCTCAAATAGTGTCTATAACATAGGAATTGGCAAGAAAATAACCTGGATTTCTCCTTGGCACAGGGCTAGAGCAACGGAGTAAGCGACTTTCGATAGATTTCCACGAAGAAGGACCTGAGTTGTTCCTTTGGGTATGCTCTTCAGCACAACAGCAACCGCCAAACTATTTCCATCGACCAGCTTTACTTTCAGCTGAGGATGCCTTTTTATGTAAAGCTCTCCATTTTTGTTGAGCACCTCAGCCTGTATTCAAACATAGAGAAGTGTGTAAAAGTAATTACAGCAGTATTAGAGATTATAAAACTATAAGTGTGTACATATTGTTTTCAGTTAGGAAGTTTAAGTTTTCAGACGAGAGGTGAAATACAATAAGATGTTAAGAACTTGCCTGATTCAACAGACCAAGGCTCAAAACCTTAACTCCTTTCACCTCGGCTTCAAGTATAGCTTCCTCAATTATACAGTTGATTGATTCTCTCTGCCATTGCATGTAGAACTGCATACAGGAACACGAACCAATGTAAGAAATAGTAACCAACTTATGTACTTAATTACAATTTACAAAGCAACAAAGCCTTTATTTTACTTGGATGGTATATTTGGGGATGGCCCATGTTTGCAATTTGAGGTGTTTGAAGACGTTCCTCTCGACAGTGAACGTGCGGCCGTGTATCCAAGTTATCAGCATTGACCATAGTGTGATGGGCCACATTAACCATAAGTGCCAATTGGACTTTTGAGGTTGGGCAGCAAAGTGTGCGAACCCAACACGAAGGTGGTAAATGGATTCGGGAGTGGTTAGATGAGTCAAATTCACAACGTCTGGTAATTCTTCCTTACGAACAAGTGATGTTTCGTGTAAGGAGTCGGAGGATTTGTCCATGGTTCCATAGATGTAATCATAAAACGGCATGAAAAGACAGTAATTGGTCCGAAATTGAGTGTGATGCAGCGAATGGTACCTGCATCATTGTCATAAAAATATTGTGATCATGAATTAAAATTTCTGAATGTTTTTAGTTCATCAACTACACACAAGTATTACTATAATGTTTTCAAACATGTCGAAAACATCACAAAAAATTACAGAAATACGCAAACTTTGATACATGCATGGTTATCAGGTAAATTCATGTACGGGAAGTTCTAGCATAAACTAAGACCAATAGTTAGCAATGAGTATACCATATATCGTTGGGCAGTCCCCGTTGCTCCGGCCGGTCGTCGAAAGTCCCACGACCGCCGGGCGGCCGGTCACAGGGGGCAGTGGCGTATCCAGAAATCTTATACGGGGTGGGGGCTAATTTTTTTTTTTTTTTGGAGAACAGTAGGAAAGAAATAAGATGAAAAAAATTTGAAATACTAAGTAAACAAAACAATATTGTTTTGAACCGATTTTTTGGAATTTTTAGAGAAGATGAATGCGTACAAGAAAATTTTTGGATCAACTTTTAGTTTTTAACCGAAAAATTCACTAATAAATATTTACAATAACAACAACGATAACAAAACAAACATTTTTTATCCAATATATATTTATCAAGGTAATATTATTGACTATGTTATAAACTTTTTAAATATATTTGAACGAGATAAAAGCAAAGGAAAATCTGTTACACTTTGTATATATGTTTTTACATATTTTGTAGCTAATGTTTCACAAATATGATAAAGGTATTCATATATTTAATTTGAACAACATTGATTCTTTGCATATCGAAGAAATATGTTAAACAAGTACGAATTAATTAAATGTAGAATAAATTGTTTGCTATTTTTTAACACCACGAGAATTTTTCTGCAAATTAAAATAACAAATAAGTTATTTTCTTACTAAATATAACAAAAGGGGAGTTTTTGCAATTTACTATTTGATTGGGCTTTAAATGTAAATATCATAAATCTTCTTATTTTCTCTTTCCCTAATACTATATATATATATATATATATATATATATATTCGATTTTTTTTTTCAAAAAAAAATGGGTCGGGGGGCTACAGCCCCCCTCCCCCCCAGCCCCTACATACATACGCCCCTGACAGGGGGGTCGCGAAAAGCCCCAAATCTTGTAGTGATACTAGGAACGGAAAAAGGTATAATTACCAATAGTCCAACTAAATATTTGAAACATTATTTCTAATAGCAATTAGTGTATTTTATTATCTCAAAAAATTAGTTTCAGTCTCAGAATTGAAATAATATCAAGAGTCATAAATATTATGCAAGAAACTAGAAAGCTCAAGATATACGTATAGTCTTTAATTCGTTGAGCTGGTTAATTGGGACTTGAATTTACTGTGCCAGCCAAACGTACACCAATTTAATGTGATATATAAGGAATGCCTAAAGTGGCTGGTAAATATCACACACAAAAGCAACACAAAAGTGTACTTTAACTAGATCCGACTTTCAGTACGATTCCAAAATTAGAAAGTTTAGTCCTTATCATTGTATGACTCCTTTTTTAATGTTGTATGGGCGATCACCCTTGTGCTCTTTTGAAATAAATTTGGCTTATAAAAAAAATGATTTTTCTCCCCAACAAAACCATGTGTCCCTCATTAAGTGGCCATGGTGTTAGGTTTGGTCAACATATATATACTAGCTAGGTGCGAACATAATCATAGGTAATAAAAAGTGGGGCAAAGGCTTTTAGCATCAAAAAATCAAAAGTGTCACCATCCTTTAACTTTTAATTAGTACTCATGATAAATTAAAACTACAAAATTTGGACCAACTATTATCCTAGTTCAACAATGAGGACTTTTTTTATCACGTCAATATTAAAATTAAGTTTCGATACCAAGTAGAAAGTTGACATCAGAAGTTGGATGTAAGTAAAAAAAAAAAACAAAAGTCAGGAGAAAATATAGAAAATAACTAAAAGATGGAGATGGAATGAGAAAAGATACTCACGAGGGCGTGTACATGATGTACTTGAGGGGTGGAAAAATGGTGAAGAGCCATTTAGGAATGTGCTCAAAATTGCAATGGCCCATGTTGTTCATAAAATCAATATAAGTTACATATATAGTCAATGAAGCAATGGAACCATTTTTCATCAACAACGTTGCGATCACTGAGAGTGAAAACAGCACCGAGTATGATACATGCTCCGCAAATGGATGAATCACAGCTGCCAAATAACCAATAAATATCAGAATTTTATTGACATATCTAATGTTAGTTTGGGTCTGTCCCAATAATTATAATTCTATTGATCGAATTCGCTTATAAATCTCAAGCAATATTAACTCACAGTAAAACTCAAATATTAGTTAAAAAATAAATTTCTTCACTTGAAGTATTAAATGTAAAACGAATGTTGCTACGTAACCAAAAATCTTACAGAGCGACATTAGAAAGTAGTTTTTATACAATAATAAATTAACTATATTTTTCAAACAACTTAAAATTTAACATATATATATAAGTACCAATCCTTACATGTAATAGGCTCGGTAACGATGGACGAGTGGTGGTGCGAATGGTAGCGTGAGTAAAGAAAATGGTGGTGCAACGCCCGGTGCAACCAATAGTATAGGAATTCCACGGGACCAACATGTAACAAAAATGTCCAAATTAACCCATCGGTCCTCCAAAAAGGCAGACTATTAGCCCCCTCAATATATTGTGATCCCAAGTAAAACAATATTCCATTAAATATAATTTGGTCATCCCTGCAAATCAATCATTCTCACACATATATAAATTTGATGAAATAAACAATGATGTACACAATCATCGAAAGAAAAGCTTTATTTCACTATACAAGAAATGTTTTTATAATGAATAAGAAAACTATCGAAATGCTCTTAAAAAAAAATTAAAGATTGAAACATATGATAAAGAGTAAGAAAGCTTTCACATACCAATTTTTTTCTCTGTCGACTTGCTCAAACTCAATGGGCTTGTCAACAATTCGGTTACTTCCTTTGGCCGTTCGATATCGAGAATAAGATATCCATAATTGGTTGTGCAAAGCCCTCCATAGTATGAGAGGTAGTACGAGCAACTTAAACAGATCCTTTTCACTTTCATCGTTCACAATGTAAGCGTAGGTTGAATGTACTACCCAAGGAGCTAGAATAAGGTACTGTAACAAAAAAACAATGATCATTACGTCATTTGACTTAACTAACATTGCGGCATTTTAGATCACAATTAGTTTTCTAAAAAGGTTAAAGGCAAGTTTATTTCTTCAAATGCCAAGTTAAATGCGCACATTAGATTTGTGAAAAAGGTTACAAACAACTTATTTCTTCGAATTAAGTTAAATAAGCACGTTACCAACTTATATAAGTACATTATTCATGTAACTTTTAAGAAGTTAGACATTATAAATGACATTTATGTATCGAAAGACGGTAATTAGCCTAATATAACAACATACAAGCACCAAATTGTCTATTTGACATGCATAAATGGTAGTACGTACGTAGGCAAAATACACAGACCTCTATATGCATACGTACATATGTATATATATGTAGAGGGAGAGATTACCTTGAAGTTAAATAAGCACGTTACCAACTTATATAAGTACATTATTTATGTAATTTTTAAGAAGTTAGACATTATCTATGACATTTATGTATCCAAAGATGGTAATTAGCCTAATATAACAAAATGCAAGCACCAAATTGTCTATTTAACATAAATGGTAGTACTTAGCCAAAATACACAGACATATATATATATATATATATATATATGCATACATACATATGTGTATATATATAGAGAGACAGAGAGAGGGAGATTACCTTGAAGTTCCCAAGGCATGTCCATGGCCAATCGGTGAGAATCCCAGGGTTAGAAGCCATTTCTCCTCCCTTACTATGAATTTGTAAAGTTTTGCAACGTGTGATACAATACTACAACATAAAAGTATAAACAGAAATACATGGTCTCTCAACGTTGTAAAGAATTCATATATATAATATATTTCGCCCCATGAGCTGCTGCCGAGTAGCTACCTTACACGTGGAGGCTATTTAATAGTGCAACAAACCGAATTTTGGACACACGGGAAGCTAAGTAAATATCGCCTGTTCTTGGTTAATTTGTAAAGAGGGATTGTGCAGTTTCATGTTTATTTCAATCTGTAATTAATATATGTCGTGAAAAAACAAGATAAATATGTATTCACAAGCTAGAATAATTAAAGGTTTTTTTTTAAGATTATAAATTTATTTAAAATGGGAATTAGTTAAATGATTTTTAAAATTAATGAACCGCAACCATATACATTAAATAAATAAATAAAGATATTTTACTAGTATTTTAAATTTATCGATAGGTTTTAAATAAAACTTGCTCAAGTTAATTAAATAGTCTTTTATTTAACATTAAATCTAAATTTCTTAACACATAATTTGACCAAGGACAAAGTTAGTATTTTATTTGTACTTTTTGGTTGGAGGGGAAGTGATTGTAATTACCTAAACCTCGGGGAAGTGTTTGTAATTACACCAAACCTTAGGAGAGTTATCCGTAATTATCCCTGTTACCCCTATTTTCCTTTACGGTGCCCTCAGAGCATCACGGAGTCCTATCCTAGTATCGGTAGCCTTAGATGATGCATCCGTAACCGGTAAAACGGTACCCCGCTGTTTCCTCGAATCACGATAGGCAGTTCATAGGGTACAGCTCCTGCGAGTGGCATCAGAGATTTTAAGTAACTTCACGAATACCGCATAGGGACACGATATCCTAGCACTTGCCTCATACATATACAATACATATACCCAATAACACAAGGCATCAACTCTCTTTTTGATTCCCGATAGGACCTCATATCCCCCAAAAACAAAGGAAGGCAAAAATATCACCTTCCCCCCGAAAAGGTATCGGAACGAAATGGCGGCAATGCCCAAATGCGTGTCAGCACCTATCAAACAGTTGTCAAGAGCAGAACAAGGCCACTCAACTCCTACAAACATGCATGTAACACTTGTCAGAAAATATACATGCACAACAACCACTTGTACCCAAACTTGCTCTAATATATAGAAGGGGATATAATGAATAAAGGGAGAGGTACTTTTTGAATCATCCAAGAAACATACATCATTCTTCGAATACGGGCTGGGCATTCCAAGTGTGTGGAAGCGGAACCCTTGGCCAAGATTACGACTAGAGCGGTTATTAACTTCATATGGAGACATATAATATGCCGTTTTGGCATCCTGCGATACCTTGCCAGTGACAATGGGCTCCAATCACGAGTAAATAGTTAAAAGACTAATGCGAATGGTGGGGAATAAAGCATTTCATCACCTCTATGGGGTATCCCCAATCTAATGGCCAAGTGGAACGAACCAACCAAACTTTGCTAAAAAAACTTAAAGCGAGGCTGGATTGGCATAAAGCTAAATGGGTGGAAGAAGTCCATGGCATCTTGTGGGCCTATATGACCACTCACATGACAGCCACGGGGAGACCCCTTACAGTTTAACCTATGATAGTGAAGCCGGGATACACCCGTAGTCGTAGCAGAAACATGGCGAGTAAGAGAATACCAGGAAGTAAGCAATAGCTCCAATCTGGCCTTAACCTTAGACCTACTGGAGGAATGGAGAGCACGAGCAGCTATCCGAATGGAACAATATAAAGCACGCATGGAGCGATACTACAATGCCAAAGTACGAGCCAGAACCTTCCACGTGGGAGATGGGAAGGACCCTTTAAGGTCTCGAAGGTCATTGAAGGCTCTACCTATCAGCTAGAAAACCTTGAAGGGGAAATGTTCCATAACGCTTGGAACGCATTTAACCTTATGAAAGATTATGCTTAAGGAGAAATACCCTTACGTAAGAAACACCATGTATTGAACATAAACAAGGAGACTGTTTACAATAGATGATCATTTCATTATTAAAAGGATAAAACGGCTGCTAAACAAAAATTGTGGCCTCATAAGTAGCAACCCTATCCTACGATATCATCTAATTACAAACAAAAGTCAGTTGCAGGAAACTAGAAACTTGGTATATAAACATACATATATGCATTAAACTACCCAAAAAAAGATTTAGGGATCCCCAACAGGACGTTTTCCCTCTCTAATCAAAAGACAACGCTGGTCCAGGGTCAGATCCATCGTATCACTCGCATCGATAGAAGGAACAACAAAATCGGGAATGACAACCGAAGAAGGGAAGTCTGGGAGAGATCGCACAAGCTTTTGACAAAGCTTATACCCCATACGGACCATATCCCGAATCTCATCCCAAAGAGACTCTCGACAGGGAGCAGGAAATAGACATATACATTACGGCCTGGGCACGGGCAAGGATTAGAGATACCCCGTGCGCCCTATTCATCTCCGCTACCCAACGATGGGCGGCATCCTTGTCCTTCAAAAACTTAGAAAGAAATCCCTCCAAGATTCGAATTTGGCCTCGGAGATCCTTAAACCTGTCCTATAGGCAAACAACCCGCGCCATTCCCAACATAAGAAGCCGTTCAAAATCCCAAGATTTCTCTAGCTGTTCACAGCCTTGTCATTGATGCTCTACATCATCTTCTGGTTAGTCTCTAATTCCTCAATTTTCTTCTGGCAACGATAAGGTCTCTTTCCAGATTGTCCCGGTGACGGAATATTATCTCCATATCAGACGTAACTTGATCCTTTTGGGAGCCAATGACATTCTAAACCATGAACAACTGTCAAAGGAAAGAGAACAATTAACTCGAAAGCGTGCAACACACCATAGAAGACTTGAAATAATTTATACCTCACAAAGGTCTTTACAAGCCAAGTCCTAAAGAACGAACAATGAAAAAGTGTTTAATAGCGCACAATCCAACATATTCAGCAAGCCGCTAAAAAACGTACGACAAAAATTAACATCTGGGGCTATCTGCGGCAAAGCGTTCACCCCCTTGTCCCTTGCTGCCTTCTCCAACAACCCAGACCCTCGGAGGGGAAGGGGACGCTGAACACTCCTAAATGACATTAACCACATTCGGACCCAATGTGGAAACTGGAACAACCAACGGGACAATACCCTCCCCTATAGTGGATAAACTTAAACCCAAAGGAGAATCCAAAGAAGGAACAATAATGGATTCCAGAACGAGGGAGGTCGCCCGGTGAGAGGAGCTTTGTATATCAATAAGGAGTGTTTCAACACCATTATGACCAAATCTATCACCCGGTAGCAAAACACAGCTATCCAGGATGGCGTGTCTGGGAACTAACTCGAAGCCCGATAGGGAAGACCCCTCCTCACCATCGCTGCCAAATATTTCACCGGACATACAACTTAAGAACGTCTTGTCAAACGCCCGTACAGCGAAGAAGTCTATCTCTGACCCTACAAGGAACAAGAAACCATAGCAAGTCCGGTAATAACCAAAAGCGTATTGATACTCTAAGAACATGAAGGGAAAGGAGCTCATGAAAGAAGAATTTAGTATGTAAAGGCTGAGAAGGGAAATTTGAAGCTTCTGCGCTTCCCTGCAAGCCCGCCCTAGCCAATGCTTCAGAAAACTCCATTAGTTTGCATATATCGTAGCTCCTTGAGAATAGACTAGTATCGCACAAAACCACCCTTTCTTGTAAAACCGCCTCTTGCCTTGGCACTACATATCATAATCCCCATTCAATGGGCACCCCCCAAGAAAAGGCAGACTCACCCTAGGCTTCAAGAAGAAAAAACAATTTTTCTGGTCGTCCGAGGGTGTAACACGCCTATTAATGGTTATAAAAGAACGTCGATTATCCAGATACGCTAAACTAAAGAAGGGGAGACCATTAGGACAAGGACACAAAATGACAATAGCTCCCACCCGATAGGGGGTAAGAAGTAAGTCCAAAAGCTTACTACACAGGATATACCCTATCAAATAACGATAGGAGATGGGCGGAAGCTGGCTCGGACACACCTACCAATATTTAAAAAGGGAGTGCAGGATGGGATGGAAAAATAAATGAAGCCCGCATCAAATTTGATCCGAATACGAGGTCATATACCTAGTAGGGGGATCATAATCCCTTTGATGAAAACGAGGCATGATGATATCATACTGGTTAGGATCTGAATGATGCTTAGCAAACAAAGAAACGACGGAACCTAAAAGCTCCATGCTCCTTGCAGATCCCACCCGAACCCCTCCAATTAACCCATGAGGATTTACCGTGATTGTATTAAACACAAAAATAACGATCAATAGGAAGATAAGCTTCCCTTCCCATGAATATTATCCTTATATTACTTACCAAGGAAGCATTAGTACGAAATGGGGTAAAGATGGGCACCATTAAAGCATTCGCAAACGCGTGCGATAGAATCCTTTCGACCCTTCCCCTTGAATGTTGGGGAAAACCTTCAACAAAGTTATGATGCACGCCATGTAATGGCGGGGAATTCAGACCAGAGCACATGTTATTTTGAGAACGCGAAGAACGAGGGGATTTCATAATCTATATCTTATCTCTATGATAAGATATCACAATAATTAACTTCGTACAAAAAGTGAAGAGAAGAGAAAAAGTACAAAAAGACAAGAGTCTACTTTCAGCACAAGATAGAATATTTTACTAACGAAAATGTGCTTTGTGGATCACGTGAAAGTGAATGTTCAAGACTTAGAAGAATATATAGTGGAACAACCACTCAAGTGGGCCCCATAGCAGCTCGAAGATCGCTCGAGTCATGCGTCAACCTTAACCAATCTCTGCCTTACACCCCTCTACTCGAAGGAACATGTGTCGTCAATTCCCACGAGGAAAGAAGAATGATCCTCATCATCACCCATGCAGTGGTAAGACAGAAACATGCAGCTACTGCCCCAGGTGAATGAAGATATGTCCCAAATTCAGAAGTAAACGCAAACTTAAAGAAATGAGTTCAAGTCGCCAATATGTCAGAAAAATACCAAGTCACAAAGTGGCGCATACCCGTACAAAAATGAGGCAAGCATGAAGTAAGCATCGGGAAACCAATATCTCAAGTACAAAGAGGAAACCATCCAAACAAAAACAAAAGCAAAAACAACGAAACAAAATAACAATAATTAAAGGGGAGGGAACGCCTATCTAAAAAAACCCTAGGCATCGGTGGAGAGGGGGGTTGAGGTATAGGGCGGGGGAGGCATCTTAGACAGGATACTGGTTGGCACCGCTATCGAAGGAAGGGACAAATGGAGTACCTCCGGGGATTACAGGCCTTGGAAGCACTGCTGTGACGGGGATTCTCGTACTCAAATCAAATGGCAAATGAGGACCGCGGGAACTATACTTATAACCAAGCACATAAGATTCTTCCACAGAAGGCGTCACCATCTCGCGGATATCGAGCTATCGTATATCTATCCTCGGCTGCAAATCCCCTTCTTTCGCTCCTGCCCAACACACTAAAGCATGGCACTGCCTGAAGGTCTCCTCTTGGGCATACTTAACTACAGTGTGTAACTTTGTCTGCAGAACATCGGGAGGGTTGGGGGGGTGGGGGGCGGGATACCCACAAACATCGGAGCCTTCGATAACTCCTCTGTTACCGCGTCCACCCGAAAAAGGGCATGCTACAAGTTTTTCTATAGCTCCACCTCCCTTAACTCTCTAGCGGCCTTTAATTTTTCCAAGAGCTTGACCCTCTCATTTAAAACCAAACCCGAAGCCTCCAACTCCGATACAAATAACCGAAGGTGAGTAGTCTCAACATCGAACTTGTGCATCCGATGAGTGGCCTTCTCCCAAGCCGACTGACTCTTAGCAAGTTTTTCTTGAAGAACCCCATGCTCTTCCTCCAGCTACTTACACCTCTTCTTGGCCCCGGTTGCATTCTCTGGAATTTCCTAACCGCAAGTAAGACAACAGGAAGAACTTAAGGCACCTAAAACCAAATTAAAATATACAAAGAAAGGATATAAAGTTATCTCAAAAGGATAAAGAGAAAAAAAACGGCCTACCATTAAAGCCATCCAGCTAACACAAGCTTGCATAAATTATCACACATCCTCCAGTAGCGCGTTAGTTGAAGGAAAGAAATGGAAGAGAGTGCCGAGAGCCTCTTCCATCCTTTCTGTGGGTTTATGTTTCCCAAACCCAGAAGACCAGAAGAGGAAGGCATCCAGAGCGAAGATCCTCCTGAACAAGGAACTTGAGTCACGATGGGAGGATCCGATATGATGGCAGGAATGGACCCCATAGGGGGGGGGGGGAAGCGATGCATTAGCTAACACTAGGGTCCTTGACATCAGCTCCTCCAATAACCTAGCATTCATCGCTAACGAGGAATCCGAAGGTACGTTCTTGACTGTTGGCAAAAGGGAATCCCCGCCTAACATGAAAGCCAAATTAGAGCTTGGAACCCCATATGTTACCCCGAAGCTCACAACAACTCCCCTCCTACAAGCAACCAAAAAAAAAAGGAAGTAAGAAAGTTATCTTAAATTTGTTTCGAAAGACGGTCGATACTTAGATACTCACCCAAATCAAAGGCATCATCCATCGGAGCCTTCCCCATATCCAAAGCCATCAGAGACTTTCCTTTATCTACAAAAAACACGTACATAATAAGTATAGGGACCCGCGTGAACATCACATTAATATCTAAGACTAAATCAAATACTTACCAAGAACTGACATGAGGGAAGTAGTGAACTCTCTCACTTCTTCGTATTCTCGAACTCGCCAGCATTCCACCACGACCTCGGGAGGTATCCCCGCATTGTTGGCGTGGGTCGGGCTATATGGGTTTTCTTTCGTGGCGGTCCTCTGAGTGGACCTATACGCACATAGGATTCCCGAGACTTCTTCTACCCATTTAGCCTTATATTAGTCTACCCTTACTTTCAAATTTGTTAGCAAGGTTTGATTAGCTCTTTCCACTTGACCGTTGGCTTGAGGATATCCTACGAAAGAGAAGCAGTGCTCTATCTCCCAATGATCGCGCTATTTCTCTAAGTCGTGGCTTGTGAACTGGACCTCGTTATCACTAACTAAGCATCGAGGGATACCAAAACGACATATTATGTACTTCCATAGGAACTTGATAACAGCCCTGGAGGTAATCCTAGATAGGGGTTTTGTATCCACCCACTTGGTGAAGTAGTCCACTGCTACCAACATGAACTTTTCTGACCCACGTTGGGAATCAGGGGCCCTACGATATCAATCTCCCATTTTGCAAATGGGCAAGGGTTTGGCCCGAATATCCAGGGCACCGCGAGTTTATGGATTTGGCGGGCATAGACTTGGCATGATTTGCATCACCTAGCATGCTCTTGGTAGTCTCAGACCATCGTAGGGCAGTAATAGCCCTAGCGAATGATGCTTCCTATCATGCTTTCTCCTCCTGTGTAATGACTTGTTCTGCCCCGGCCTAGCTGAGGCACCTCGTGTGAGGTGGGAGTAAGACTGACGAAATAAGATACCATCGCGGAGGAAGTATTGGGCCGTTCTTCGGGCCATTAATTATTGCTCAGTTTTACCAGAGGAATATTCCTCCGGATGATTTAGGTAGGCCGAGATTGGGATCATCCATTCATCTCCCATTGAGTTTACCGTGTTATTTACCTCATCAGCTTCAGATTGCTCCGATTTTGGCGCCTGGAGGAGGGTGATGCGACGGGTGTGTATCGTGACAGTTTGGGAGACTATTTTAGACAAAGTGTCCGCTTCTTGATTATCAGAGCGGGGGATTTGGATTATCTCGCAGCTTTCAAACCAAGTGCGACACCGATGGACAATCTGTAGATAACTGTGCATTCTTGCCCCTTTCCTCCGATGGATAATCTGTTAACTTGTTGCACAATCAACTGGGAGTCACTGTGTATTACTATTTTTCTGATTCCCCCTTCCTAGGCCAATCTCATCCCTATCAATATGGCTCCGTATTCCGCTTCATTTTTAGATAGAGGATAGTCAAGCTTAACAACGAAGTATAGTATTTCCTCCTCCACTTTGGTGTTGGTTAGGACGACTCTTGCTCTCCCGTGAGTCACCATAGCGGACCCATCTACGAACACATGCCATAGGGGCAGATTTTGGATGGCCTTTATATCCGCCATCTCCATGACAAAGTCAGCTAATACTTGGGCTTTAATCGAGTGTCTCGGGGCATAGGAAATGTCATACTCGGTGATTTCAATGGCCCATTTTATCAACCAGCCCGATGTCTCGGGCTAATTGAGGATGGTTCGCAGATGGTACTTAGTCAGTACTGTGATAAGATGGGAGAGGAAATAGGGTCGCAATTTGTGAGCCGTGGTAATTATAGCCAGCACCATATTCTCGATTTGGGTATACCTACCTTCTGCTCCTTGCAGCATTTAGCTAACGTAGTATACGCAACGATCCAACCGCCAAATATACGAATAACTCCTCTTGAGGCACCGATTTTACCAGCAATGGGGGGCAAGTTAAGTAGCTCTTCAACTCGGTGAGGGCCTCCTCGCATCGCTCAGTCTACTAGAAATCCTTAATATTCCTCAGGACCTTGAAGAAGGGGATCCCTTTGTAGGCCGACATGGAGATGAACCTACTCAAGGATCCCAGAGAATTTCCCTCCATTGATCCCAAGAATTTCCCTCCTCTGATACCAAAAGAGCACTTCCGAGGGTTAATCTTCATCCGAAATCAATCCATAATCAATAGCGGTTTACGGAGGTCTTCTGGATGGTCTCCGCCCGGGGCTCTTAATGATCATATCATTGACGTACACCTCCATCGATTTCCCCATTAATCCAGTAAACATGAGGTTTAATGGGTGTTGGTAAGTGGCCCCTGCATTCTTCAGACCAAACGGCATCACCAGATAGCAGAACGTACTTACATCGGTGATGAAACATGTCTTATCTTGGTTCTATCCCTGGTCTCCATCCATCGTAGACAATAAGGCACATCCTACTGTAGAGTCAACCAATTGATCTATGTTAGGAAGGGGATAGCAATCTTGTGGGCAGGCTCACTGAATTCAGCTGAACAAAACTCCAGACCATTAATTGTTCTCAGTCTTTTCAGTTGCAATTCAGTCTTCTCAATCATGGTCCCCCAGCTCTTGAATGATCCCACAGTCTGGTCCTCGGTCTTCAACATAAATAGCCACATCTTCCTGGAATAACCATCCACAAGTGACAAGAAGTGCCTTGCAACAAAGTTTGAAGCAGTTCTTGAGGGTCCCAACAGATCACTATGAACATAATCACAATGTTCACAACAACCAATCTACTCCAGCTTTTAAGCTCCTAACACACAATGCTTCCCCAACTCTAATAAACCTCTTTCACTCACATGTGCTAATATCTTGTGCTCCAACTCATACTTAGAAACAACCCTCCGGACAATTGTTGTTGCAACTATACCCGTGATTGATTTTCCAGGGACATATCTCACCAATCTCAACAGTTTCTGAGATCCAATTTTAAAGGTGAACCTGACAGATCCTATACAACCAGAACCTAACACCCACACATTATCTGAATCTCTCACATAAGCTACTTGAGCATCAACACACTCATACCTCTCTTGCATAGTTGCAACATGAAAAGACTCCTCAGTCCTGTCACCACCACCACTCTGCCTTTTAGGACAGAACCTCCTGATGTGGCCTTCCTGTTGACAATTGCCAGAATTGAACAGTTTCTTCCCATTCATACTCTACGACCTAGTCCTCTTCTCATTCCTACTTCTCTGATTCTGTCTACTTACTGTTAGAACATCACCTAATTGTTATTTCAATGCATTCCTAGCATGAGATCTAGGTAATGAACTTAACAATAGTAACACCCGATCTTCATCATCAATTTCAACATCAATGTCCCCAAGATCCATAATCAACTTGCTAAACATAACAATTAGTTCCTCCATCGATTTATCATCATGCATACGAAAAGAAAACAAAGCATGTTTATACAAACGATTTACCAACGATTTGGTTGTATACAAGCTGTCAAGCTTCAACCAAACACCTCCAAAATCGTTTAGCCCTGTAACCATCTCCACATCAGATCTTGTCGTCGCCATGACCAAATCCACATTCACCGCACCCATTTGTAATGAATCGGGTCAAACCATAATGCAAAATTACCAGATTCAATAGCCAATCGAATCGCACAAATCGCAAAGAGTTAAGGAACAAATTTAAATAACAAAGCAACATGAAAAGTAAACAATTACGAAGAACAATACGCGATTTACTTGGTTCGGCGTTCTCTCATCAATTGTTGAAGAGCCCTAATCCAAGGAAGAAATCGAGATTCAATTTTATTCAGGAGATCAGAGTACAAGGGGTAACAAAAAACTGTTGTCAAACCGATTGCGTAACAGAGTATATATAGGCAGTCTGTTAAAACCGCTCATAAGGACACGATCCATTAACTTAACTCCCTGAACAAATTTGACTCTCGCCGCCCAGTTTCAACAATAGTTTAGTTGCAACAGCTATACAAGCTTTCACTGCGATACAGGCTCCTACAATTGTGACTACATCTAAACTGGTAGAATTATGAAAATACCATTGGGCCTAAGTCACTAACTCCCAGAGTGTACTAATATCTATTTTCTGATAATAAAGTATTAAATACCAAAGATGAGCAATGCATTTTTTTTCAAATAGACATTCATCAAAGTAATTATTATAGGATATTTTATAATATTTAGAGCTATTTAAACTAAATATATGTTTTTAGTCTACATTGTATTATTTATGTTTTTCATATGTAGAAACTAATGTCTTTCTTTACAAATATGATAAGAGGTATGTATATATTTACTTTAAACACTATTAATATTTTTATGTTTCAAACAAATGCAACATAAATCAAGTTATTTTTGCGATCAAATTCAAAAACGCTTACATAAAAAGACTATGGAATAAGGTTGTTTGCTATTTTTTTAACATCAACACGGATTTTTTTTCTTTTAACAATTAAATAAGGTTATTTTTTACGAGATGTTCATACAAAAGGAATGTGGTTTTAATTGATAGCGTTTCGTGTGTCTACCGTTAATTTGTTTTTCTTCTTTTCTCTTTTTTTCACGATATGCATATGTATAAAAAAAAGAATGAAAAAAGAATGGGGGGCTACTGCCCCCAGCCCCTATGTAGATAGGCCCCCGCGTTTGTTCCATTTATCGATCGGGAGGCTGCTACCGCTACAGCCTACACAACATGCATGACTACAAGGTATAGCATACATTTTTTAGTTGGCGTGACACGTACTAAAATTGTTATTGTTCGTAACTAACTTTGCATTAGACTTGTTGAAAAAAATAAAGCAACCTAGTGTTATCATAAAATGTAGTATTATTATAATTGACACATCAAAGGGGCCCAAATCAGTAATTTGTGTATAAGGATGCTAAAATGCTTTTTGAAGAGAACAATAGACAACAAATGTAAAGGAGCTAAGAACAGAAAAAAAAAATACCTAAATAAAAAATTGTTTTAAAATTGTTTTTGGCGTTACTGCTGAAAAAGTTAATTGTGAACATGTGGATTTTCGTCCTTATCAGCCTTTCGTTTTTAGCCCCTTTCGTATTTTACAATTATTAACCAATAATGTTTTATGTGTTAATTATTTTTATCAAATGTACTTTAGTTTAAATATATTCAAATACTATAGATATGCTATAATTTTTGTATGAAAGCATTATAAGACTGATCGACTCTACTATACATATATATGTATTTTTCGCTGATCTAGAAACTAATATTTCTGGGAAAAAATGATAAAAAAAGAGTACGCGTATAGTTATATTTGAACAATATTAATATCGTACATATATCGTATAAATATCTGTTAGGGCCATCTCCTTAACTCGGATTGGGCTAAGATCCGATCGGTCCAACTTAGTTTAATTGATATTGTTTTGTTTTATAATATTAGATTAAGTTAAATCATAGATGGTAATTCTCTTGATAATGTTTCCATATATCATATAAGATATTATTCTATCTTAAAGAATTAACTTACTTGTATCTCCTTATCATGAATCTAGACATTTCTAGTAGGCATGTTCGTTGCATATCTTATGAAATCATGCAGAATCTTTTGGGATAAGGAAATAAGATATATCCGGATTGCAACAGCGCTATTGACGCGCTTATCACATAAGGAAGGAAGATATTCTACCGATTGCAACTCAAGATATGGTGAAGATTATGTCGTGCCTATATAAGGAGAAGACTCAACACAATTGACGACTACTTTGAAAAAGATAATTTATGATTCAGTCATGTATCGAGTCAAAATCTTTTAGAGAAGAGCATTAAGTCACATGAACTCTAGAGTACCTTAGTGTGATCTTCGACTCAATCGAGTATACTGAAAATGGTTGAGGGATACTGCAAATACTAGAGGGAGTCTAAGATTTGGTTTGATGTAAAACCTACATTGTAATTCTTAAATAGGGTATTGTTTGAGTCAAACCTTTGGGTGCAAACCCCATGGACTAAGACCACTTGGACCGAACTACGTTAAAACCTTTGTGTTATTTACTGTTTTATGTTTAACTGTCTTTTCACAATTGCAACAGTAAAACAGCTTTTGAATGTTAAAGAACAGTTATCTGTCTTACTTACGAGTGGAGTTGCAACTACTGTCAAGTGTAACTGCCTCCGAGTACAAGGAACATAGATCTAAGATCTTTCAATTGGCATCAAGAGCAGGTCACTATATTGCATAATGTATATTTTGGTGTAAAGATCTTTGTTTTTTTTTCCGCATGAAGTTGAAAATTTAATAGCATCAAAAGAGTCTGCAATAATACGAGGGGTATACCCCAAGTGAAAATCGTAAATCAAACTATAATTAACTACCAATCTTTGTACAAATCAATGCTTTATGTTCAGCCTAAGGAATCTATATAGCTCTAGTACAAGTCTATGACTATATAGAAAGCCTTCCACAGTAAAGGCAACTCTTAGATCATCCAAGGATTCTTTTATGTGCACTGCTCCTCTTGGAAAAAATTCTCAGAATAGAAGTACCCTCTCCATTCTAGCTCCAGGCCTTTGGCCTGTGACTGTACTCTTCTAAGCATTCAGCCGGCTTTTCTGTAGTGGTTTTCCCCAGTTGTAATACTGGATCCAAACATAAGTGCTTCCATTGATTTCCTGACTCTTCTTGGGGTTGGAAGAAGTAAGTGTCGAAATATTACCTACTTTTACCATTTTCTTTCGCCCCACGCTGATATGCCAAAGGAGTGCCCTATGCACTTGAGTCTTCCTGTACATAATCAACAAACTTCCTAGCCTTTCAACTAAGGTCAGTGAGTATCCATTTTATCTACTATCCAAGCTATGCAATATTAACAAGAGAAAAGTAGTATTAAGAGCTACCTTCTATTTTTACCTGTTATCTCCGTCCAAGAAGCTCCTGTCAAAGCTTTGATTTTTCCTGTAAATTCTGTCAGCACTCTTTTCTAACTTATTATGCCTT
This sequence comes from Linaria vulgaris, assembly GCA_948329865.1. Classification (NCBI taxonomy): domain Eukaryota; kingdom Viridiplantae; phylum Streptophyta; class Magnoliopsida; order Lamiales; family Plantaginaceae; genus Linaria; species Linaria vulgaris. The sequence goes on along the minus strand of OX415250.1, from coordinate 114,119,647 downwards.
GAACTCTCTCCAATTTGGTCAAGTTCCCTTTTACGAATCAATTCATTTGCTTTTGACATTTAGAACTAATTCGAGCATGCATTTCACAAACAATTTCTTTACAAAGTTGTGCAACAGTGACACTTGTGTTTTGAAAAAGTCTCATATTTATGGCTTTCCACAACCCATTGCTGCTCTAATTCTATATGTGATTGAATCCCTCCTAGATGCCTGCATGAATAGTTGCTCCCATTCGATTAGTAAAAAATGTGTGTCTTGTAACCAACCAGCCTCATCATTCTAGAAACTACTTGTGTAGAAAAGGGGCATTCAAAGAATAAGTAACATACAGATTCTGACACATTCATACAAAGATCACATGCATCAGAGTTGATAATCCCAAATCTCTTAAGTCTATCTTTAGTAGCTATCTTCATATGCATGATGAGCCAGTTAATGAAAGAAGCTTGGGGAGTAGATATTTTATTTCATACCTGCTTGTTCCAACGTACCTCAGGAGCGGACTGATGCAAAGCTAGATAGCACGTATCCAAAGCTTCTTTATATCCCTTATGCACTAAGGTCATACTTGTACATTAAGGGAACAAAGCTCGAAGCTCATCTATTATTCCTAGTAATTTTGTTTCACCAAGGACAATCACTTGGTCTCATTTGCACAGTCCAGATATTGTCCTGCTCTCCCAGCTTATATTTTGCTACCCATGATGACCAAACAATTGGAATAATGCTCTCATCTCATAGCTTGATCACGTGCATTGCCAATAGAGACTTGTTCTAGCTTAGGATTTCTTTGATTTGCAGCCCACCTCTAGTATAATCCTGACAAATCTGACTCCATGCCACTAAAATCCTTCTACTCTTCTCCTTCCCACTCCAAACGAAGCTTCTGCATAATCATTCAATTTTCTTGACCACCCCACAGGTATAGGGAATATTTTGCACCAGAAGCCTTGCACACTTCTAAGCACTGACTTAATTAGGACTAATCTTTCTGCATAGCTCAAAAATTTGGCACTTCGGCTTTGCACTCTCCATGTTATCTTCTTAATCAATGGGTCATACTCTTCCCTCTTCAACTTCTTGGGGCTTAAAGGAACCCCTAGGTATCTCACATGAAAGTTTCCTTCTTGAAATTGCCAGATATTCATTATTTTCTTTCTTTCTTGTCCCTGCACACCAGCTAAGAAAATGGCACTTTTTGCCTGATTAATGATTATTCCAGAAACATTAGAAAAATAACTCATAATATGATGCATTACCTGTAAGGAGTCCCCATCTCCCCACAGAATAGAAGTAGATCATCTGCAAAAATGATGTGAGTTAAAGCAATCCTTTGACATTTTGGATGGTACTTAAATCTAAGACCTATTTCCATTGAGTGTTTCAGCAACCTAGATACGTAATCCATGCATACCACAAATAAGTAAGGTGACAAAGGATCTCCCCGTCTTAACCCTTGCTTTACCTCAAAATTGCCTTCTAATGCTCCATTAATGCAGAGTGATCACTTTGTTGTTGTAACACATGTCATTATTAAGCTCACAATCTTATCCTCAAAATCTGAGCCAAGCAAAACTGAATGCAGAAACTCCCAGTGTATGGTATCATATGCTTTTTGTAAGTCTAGATTCAACAAACACCTAGGAGATATATTTTTCCTGTTGTACCCTATCACAAGCTCTTGTGCTAGAGATATATTTTGGAACAAATCTCTGCCTTTCACAAAAGCATTTTGACAAGACTCTATTATGTTAGGCAACACATTCCTAAGTCTATTAGTTATGACTTTGGTAATAACTTTGTAAATAATGTTACAACCTGCAATTGGTCTATATTCTGGAATAGTAGAAGCATGAGCAGTTTTAGGAATCAGACTTACAAAGGTATTGTTAATCTACCTCAGTATGCTCCCATTTATGAAATACTCCTTCACAGCAGCACAAACTTGTGGTCCAGTGATAGTCCAACTCTTCTTGTAGAAGCTGGAGTTGAAACCATGAAGCATGGAGATTTGTTGTCATTCATCTCAAACACTGCATCCTTTATCTCGGCTTCTTCTACTGGTTTGTACAAGTCCATGTTCATTTCTTGAGTCATAGTATTTCCCCTCGCAATTACATATTGCTGGGCAGGCTGAACATTTCTAGTTATCCCAAGTTTTTATAGAACTAGATTATATGTTCAGTTACTTCTTTCTTTATGGTCAGAAGTTCCCCTGAAAGATATTAGTTTTGTTTCAGTGTTTTCCTTATGGAGGAAATGAGGGAAGATCTGTCGACCATAAAGCCATCAATGCTGACTGCAACCAGCTACTCCTACTGGAAGAATCGGATGTGAGACTTCATCAAACAGCAGGACCAAAAGGCGTGGAAAAGCATCCTAAAAGGGTGGACCACACCAACTGATGAACAAGGAATAGTCAAATCGAACTGGAATGGACCGATGCAGAAGAACTCCTTGCAAATTATAACTCTTCAGCTTTAAATATTATTTTAGTTGTAGTTGATTATGACCAATATAAGAGTATTTCTAACTGTGAAGTCGCAAGAGATGCTTGGGAGGCTATTGGAAACGTGCACCAAGGAAACGCAAAAGTTTGTGGAACCAAGTTGCAACTACTGAACGACCAGTTCGATTTCGTGCGGATGGAAGAAATTGACATCATCTTATAGTTTCATTCCAAACTCATGCATCTAGCAAGTGAAGCCACTATCCTTGAAGCCGACTTTCCAGAATCCCGAATTGTGCTAAAGTTTCTGGGATTCATGCCAAAGAGATTTGCGATGAAGGTCTCAGCAATTGAAGAGGCAAAAGACATCAACAATCTACCTCTTGCTGATCTCAGGGGTACCCTCAATGCATGGGAAATGAAACTTAAAAGAGAAGGAGACAATATCTCCCAAGGAGTGGCACTACAAGCAAATCTCCCTCAGATCAGTCCCAACACCGAACTGGTCCAATAACTGGCTCTCCTCACAAAAAGGTTCAACAAAATGAACGAACACTGGAGTAAAGGTAACTCTTCTGTCCCTGTTGCAAGTCCCTCAGATAACTTTAAAAAGCCTTCCTCTATAAATAGACTTGACAACAAAAGATTTGGAAGGGGTATTCAATGTAGGGAATGCCAAGGATTTGGACACATAAGGGCTGACCGTGCGAACCTTCTCGAGAAAAAAAAGAATCAAGCTCTACTAGCATGGAGCGATGACGAATTCGAAGAAAGCGAGGAAGACATAGGAGAATATGCTTATGTTGCATTTTCATCCTTCATTCCGTTTGCTAGAGCCAACATGGCTATTGTAATCGAGAACTTGACAGAATCCAATTGCGACTCACTATATAGTGATGATCTGGACCCTATAGATGATGTGGATGCCATCAGCAAAAGAAATTCTGAACATTATGCTCAACTCGAAATTTTCTCATCCTTTGGTAGCCAGTCAGAATGAATAACAAGATCATGGAACTTGAAAGAAAAGTTCTCGCACTCACAAGGGAAAGAGGCATTCTATCCGCTGATCTTGACACATCCCTCAAGGCACACAAGGCATTGGAAGATGTATGCGATCTCACTCAAAAGGAGCTGGACTCCTTAGTCAATAATGTGAAACTACTCACTCCAGGCACTGATAATCTAGAAAAGGTCTGGACACTTAGAAAGTCGCAACTAGAAAACTGGTGTCGGCTATATTGATCATGCCATCGCAATGTTTCTTGGAGATACCAAAATTACTATATCAAAAAAGAAATAGACACCCAAAGGAGTTGAAATACCGTTTGACTATTCTCAGATCCAACCGTCTCAAGATCAGGTACACCCGAGTTGTAACTTGCATTTACCTATCTCTGATTCTGGCTCATTCAAAAGATTTCCCAGAGGATGGTTTGTTCCCACATATCACCATTGTGGTGTCAAAGGACACATCAGACCCTACTGCTATCAAATATGGGAACCACTCCTCACATTCCAGTCAGCTAAGCTTGAAGTGCATACTAAAAGGAATAAGAGGAATCGAAGGAAGAAAACCATGCAGACTGCAACACCAGTGGCAATAGAGAAATCAGTGAAACAAGTCTGGGCTGAAAAAACATCCTATACTCTTACATATCTTACTGTTTGCAATTCTACTTTAGGCTCTTTGATTTCGCAACTTCAAATCATATGACCTACTCAACCTCAAGCCTTTCTAATGTCAAGTTGCAAATGGGGGGTTCTTTACCCATTATGGCCATTGGTGATGTTTCATCTTCTTTAAAAAAATGTTTTCCTATCTCATGGATTGAGTAGTAATCTCATATCTATAGGTCAATTGGTTGAAAATAATTGTGATGTAAGATTTTCTGCCACTAGTTATGTTGTGCAAGATCAGGTTTTCGGGAAGGTGATTGCGAAGGGGCCTAAATGGGGATGACTCTTTTCATTACACATTCCGCTAGTTGTCTCTAGTTCCACGCCATTCTCTTTTCTTTGTATTTCTGCCCAAAGCAACAGTTGCATGTGGCATAGTAGTTTTGGACATCCAAACTCCAAGATCTTGCTTCATGTACTGAATTATGGTTTGCATGATAATAAGACTATTTATTTTTTGTAATGATGTTAAGTTTGATTGTTCTAACTTTAAATTAGGAAAGATTAAAGTGTTACATTTTCCTACTCATAGTACGTCCTTTACAAATTGCTTCGATATAGTTCATATGTGTGGGGGTATTATGCCTATTGTTTCTCATGCCCCTTACAAGTAATTCGGTTCACATGGATTTATTTTCTCCGATTCAAATCTGAAGTCATTGACGTATTTAAAAAGTTTGTGGCATTCATAGAAAAGGTATCAAAATAAATATTAAGATCAGATTCGGGTGGGGCATATACTTCCAATGAGTTTCATGCATTTCTAGAAGAGAAAGGTATTATGTCTCAAAAGTCTTGTCCATCAACTCCACAACAAAACGGTATTGCCAAAAGAAAGAACTGTCACCTAATTGATGTTGTTTGGACCTTGCTGCTTGAATCATCCGCACCTTCCAAGTTTTGGGTAGAGGCTCTTAGCATAATGGTTTATTTAAGTAATCGTCTTCCTACACCTAAATTACAGTACAAGTTGCCATATTATCTCCTGTACAAATCTCACCAGAATTAATCTGCCTTACACCCTTTTGGTTCTGTTTGCTTTATCCATCTACCACCCCGCAAAAGACATAAACTCTCGTCTCAATTGGTTAAGTGTGCATTATGGGATATAGTCTTCAACATAAGGGTTTTCTATGCTATGATCCTTTTGAGAAAAGGATATTTGTTTCAAAAAGTATCGTATTTTTTGAAAATCAATATTTTTCACATCGACAGTTGAATCTTCGTCGCTTTCTTCATTGCCAGCTTTACCAGAGTTCCCCAATAATTCCTCTCCACCCTTACGATCTTCTATGCTGCGATTTAAAGAAGGTTTTGTGTATGAAGTATGTGCTCGTCATGATGGCTCTTAGCAAGATCCTATTCCAGTACCTAAACATGTAACTAGATCTACTATACAACCACTTCGACGATCAAGTTGTCAAATTCAGCCACCTAATTGGTATTTGTATTCTGCGACATGCTTAACTTCTACATTGTCAACTACTCATGTATCTTATTGTTGTATATGTGTTGGAAACAAGAAATGGAAGAAGAATTGGATGCCCTTGAAATGAATAAGACATGAGAAGTTGTACCTTGTCCAGATGGTGTTACACCAATTGGTTGTAAGTATGTTTATTCACTTAAACTTAAATTTGATTGTTCCTTGGATCGTTACAAAACTAGATTAGTAGCTTTGGGAAACTACCAATAATATGGTGTTGACTATTGTGAGACATTTACTCTGGTGGATAAGATGAGTACAACACACACTGTTATTGCTATTGATGCATCAAAGGTTGGGCTCTTTATCAAATGGATGTTAAGACTGCGTTTCTCCATGGTGATCTAAAAGAATCTATCTATACGCGCCTTCCTCATGGAACAAAACGATCTTCAAAAACTGATATTTGTCGCCTAAAAAGATCTTTGTATGGGTTAAAACAGTCACCGCGAGCTTGGTTTAAAAAATTCAAGGAAACTATCTTGAAAATGTCTTTTGTGAAAAGTCGATATGATACCTCCATCTTTTTGTAGAGAACTTCCACGGGTATCGTCATTCTTCTCATTTATGTTGATTATTTTACATCATTGGCTCTGATTCATCCTTGATGGCTCAACTCCAACAATAATTCCAATCTACTTTTCATATGAAGGCTCTTGGTCCCTCACTTATTTTATTGGGCTAGAGGTGCATAGATCTGCTCAAGGTATTTTTCTTAACCATCAGAAACATACAAAAGATCTTATTGCTTTGGTTGGTTTAGAAAAGAGTTCTTGAGCTAATAGACCTTTGGAGGTGAATATCAGGTATCGAAGAGATGAAAGTGATCCTTTACTTGATCCCACCTTGTATCAGAAGCTAGTTGGCTGCCTCGTTTACTTAAATGTTACTAGGTCGAATATCTCTTATGTCGTGCATCAAGTTAGCCAATTTATGTCCACTACTCGACATCTTCACATGGTTGTTGTCCACCACATAATCATATATGTACATGGCACTCTTAACAGGGATTATTTTTTCCTAACTGGAATCGATCTTACACTTTATGCTTATAGCAACGCAGATTGGGCTGGATGCCCAGACACACGACGATCTACAACAGCGAGGTGTACGTACCTTGGTAATTCCTTGATATCATAAAAATGCAAGAAGCATGAGCAGGTTTCTAAATTATCTACTGAAGCAGAATATCGGGCCCTCTCTATTGCATGTTCTGAACTTTGTGGCTGCGTGGCCTTCTTTCTAAGCTTGGGTTTCCTCGGTCAAAACCAACACCTCTCCATGCAGACAACAACCACTTCGAGAATAGCCTCCTCAATTATACTATTGATTGATTCTCTATGCCATTGCATGTAGAACTACAAACGAAATCACAAAACCAATGTAAGAAAAAAAAAACTTTTACATTTATGTACTCCATTATAATTTATAAAGAAACAAGGCCTTTGTAAATTTACTTAGATCCTACATTTAGGGATGGCCATGTTTGCAATTTGAGGTGTTCGAAGGTGTTCCTCTCAACAGTGAACCTGCAACCTTGTATCCAAGTTACCAGCATCGACCGACGTGTGACGAGCCACATTAGTCATAAGTACCAATTTGACTTTTGAGGTTGGGTATCGTAATGTGCGAATCCAACACGAAAGTGGTAAATGGATTCGGGCATGGTTAGGTGAGTGAAGTGCACCACGTTCGACAATTCCTCCATTCGAACAAGTGTAGTTTCGTTTAAGAGTCGGGCGATTTGTCCATGGTGCCATAGATGAATCAAAGTTAACGTTCTCAATTCCACAACTATAACAACTATATTTATAATATTTTCAAAACATGTCGAAAAAATCACAAAAATTTGCAGAAGACGCAAATTTCGATACATGGTTCTCAGGTAAATTCATGTACGGAAAGTTCTAACATAAACAAAGAAAAAAGGTTAGCAATGAGCATACTATTCTAGGGCAACAAAAAGGGTATAATTCCCAATAGTCAAAACTAAATATTTGAAGCATTATTTGTAACAACAATAAGTTTAAATATTGCGGAAAAAGTATCAAACCCCCCAACATTTGGGGCCATTTGCAACTTACCAACCCCCCTCGTTTGTCGATATATCAAAAGTACCCCAAATCAAGATTTTTCTCGGAATATTTCTTTTCACCAGTGACCCCAATGTCAATGTCACATGTGTCCCAACAAAATTAGATCCAACTTTCAATACGTACGATTCCAAAATTAGAAAGTTTAGTCCTTAGTCTATTCAAAATATACTAATTTTTCTCACTCAACAAAAACGTGTCCTTAATTAAGTGGTCCGGTGTTAGGTTTGGCAACATACCAAATGCGGACATATGGTGAAATTAGGACCATCTACGTCACGTTAAAGATACTAAAATTAAATTTCAATACCAGGTAAAAATTTAAAATGAAGGGTACAGTTGGACGTAATTTATAAAAGTATATAAAATTAGGAAAAAATGGAGAAATTATTATAAAATGATAGACATGTGATAAAATAAGATACTCGTGAGGGTGTGTACAGGATGTACTTGAGGCGTTGAAAATGGTGAATGAAAGTGCAAGGTATTATGAAATCAATGTTATGCGATGTTGGGACAACATTGAGAATAACATTGAAACAAGAGAGCCTGTGCGAAGACTGTTATTTAACTGCTAAATTTGAGTTTTGCCTTTATTCACTTATTAATCAAGTTGCACGGTTTTAGTTGTTTATGTTTATGTCCAGGAAGGTATCTTGATCATAATGAAGAGCTTTGGAAGATTCCTTACTTGAAGTTTCCATAATTCAAGTTAAGTTGAATAGTCAACTCAACACGGTTTGCAAAGAAGGAAACCAAATGGAGTTCCACTGCGACTTAGATTCTTTCCAGGATTACTGCAAATTGAAGAAGGTGTGTTACCTTATTATAACTCTAATAAAGGAAACACTTATTCAAGAAAGAGATCGAGTTTACAAGGAAGTCCAATTCAACAAGGAAACAACAAGAGTTACCAAAAACTGTGAACAACACGCCTTGGAGTGCAAGTTTCAAGAAACCTATATATAGGTGTGAAGTTCATCAAGAGATCAGAAGACAATAGTGTTAGATAATCCAGGAGATTAATTCGTTGTATTGTCTTCGTCTTGCTTTTGCATAGTTTTTGTATCAACTACTTTAAGTCTGGTTCTTAGAAGTTAAGTAGTTCGTGCTTGTCTGCTTCGCTGAGTCCGATCAACAAAAAGCGTGAGTGAATTATTGCGAGGAACGTTTTGTTAAAACCTTCATTCGTTATTTTGCCTAAGGCTAGGAAGTTTTTAATAAGATTAAAAACTTCTGAAAAGTACATCTTTTTGCGTTTTTATTTTCGCTGCTTATTACTCTAATCAAGAAGATCATAATATTGGGACGAAAATTATGGGTTAGAAGTATGTGACTTATTTGTGTAAAATATGATTGTGTTTTCGAAATCTTAAAATAAATTTTTTAATTAACGAGCATAATATAGAGAAATTAGAAAAAGCTTTAATTTTCTTAAAATTTTGAGTACCAAAAAATTTAATCCAATTTAATTTATTTTTTGTCGATAAATCATGCTAATTAAAAAAAACAACTATCACAAAAAACACGAGTAATTTTTATCGTAACATAACATAGAAGTTGTTGTGATTTATTACTACTATTGATATTATAATTATTTTGGAAATTTTGTATTCAAAGGAATAAATTTCGATACTTAGACAAAACACAGGAGGAAAATAAGGTGACATAATTTTTCCTTATAAGTGCATGCACGTATTTTAAGAATTATGCATATATTTAGTTTTTTAGTACAAATAAAATTAGACGGTTTTATCTATACACACACACACACACACACATATATATATATATATATATATATTATTTTTAATATGCACAAATAATAGATGATGGGTTACAATGACATGAGTGCGTTTTCTTAGATTGGTAAATGTCATATCATCAAGGATGGATTGTAGGGGAAGTTATTTATAAAATATTGATTATTGGAGACGCTCTTTAATTAATTATTATTTTTGAAGGTGTTATATTATTATTGTTTCAAAAGCTTCCTCGGTACGCCTACGATATTTTCTTATAAGTAGCGGTTTTATGATATCAAAGATCACACATTATCAGAGAAAAAAAAATTGAGATGGAAAAATCTTCAACTCGACAAATAAAATTCATTTGTGTATTTTCTGGGTCTAGTATAGGAAAAGATCGAGAGTTTATGGAGGTAGCAAGTAGTTTGGGAAACATATTGGCTGCGAGAATGATTAAGTCGGTGTATTGGGAAGGAAGTTTAGGGTTAATGGGGTGTGTTGCGACTAGTGCATTTTCAATTAAATGTAGTGTGTTAGGGATCATACCAAAAGCCTTAGTTGACATGAATTCCGATGGTCCAATCTTATGGGAGGAGGTTATAGTACCTAGCATGCATGAAAGAATAGCTAATATGTTGTATAATTCTGATACTTTTATTGCATTACCTGGGGGGTTAGAAGCACTGGAATAAAGTTTCTGCATAGCTTTATGGGCACAGTTAAACATGGACCAAAAACCTATAGGACTCTACAATGTCAATGGTTTCTATGATGGATTGTTGTCTTTTCTAGATCATAGCGTGGAGCAGAAGTTTATGAAGCCAAAGGCTCGTGAAATTTTCATCTCTGCACGTACTGCAAATGAATTAATTGACAAACTTAAAGCGTATGTACCAAAAGTAGATCCTATTTTGTCACAAATTCAATGGCAGACAGGTGTTGATAATGGTCGTGGTAAGAAGCATGCTTTAGATGTTGATACGACACTCGATTGTAACTCTTTTAATCTATATGAATATTTTAGTGAAACATCTTTGAGTGATTAATGCTTGTCCAAATATTTTAATCAATGGCTCTGATACCATACTGTGATGACCGCGCCCCACGAGCCATGCTCCGATCCGAGTTGGTTCAGCGGTGGCCTGCCACTTTATCCAATCCAGACTATAGCGCAACTCATAGGAATGGGTCTCATTTGTTCAGGATCAAAACCATACACATTTTATAAATTATATTTTGATATATACAACGGAAGTCTTGGTATTACAAATATTGTGACTATTTTAGTTATGCACTAATCACAAAACACGAATGTTCCAAAATGCACGCTTGAACAATTATTCACTTGGTCCATGCTGTCATGTTGATTTTATCCTAAGGATTGGACAGAAGAATCGAGGAATAAGTCTTTAATGACTTATTGAGATTCAAATAAATAAACTGGTAATTCAAGAATTAACAGTGACATACTGGATACATTTTGGGAGTGATCTTACCGGTAAAAATAGTTAAACTAGAAAATTTGATGTAGCAATGGTACTGGAGTTTTCATAGAATAGTTAAGGAACTTGTGCTTAACAATAAACAAATCCAGCCTTATAACTTCTATTATTCTACACTACACCTCCCGACGAGAAGCAACCTTGCAAACAATCAAGAGACATGCTTGAGTACATGTCGATCCAGCACGCTGGTTACAGCCAACTCCTGACTACAAACGACGCCTAGATAGATGGGTAACAAGCAAAATTACTTAAATCGACAATCCTTACTGCCTAGCAGTAACTCGACTCAATCTCTGGGCCCAATTTCCCAAAGGCGTCCCAAAGGGTATAACAAATAAACAAACAAGCTAGTAAACCGGATAATATTCGTTGCTCCTTGAGCTACATGTCCCGAACATAGTTTATTGCTCTTTGCGCAATTCAATATCCAGCAGATGAGATTATAATATTGGAGAATTATCATGATTATGAATAGATATGATTTAACGATGAGTAAGAAAATAATGTTATGAGATGAGATGCCAAACATGAATATGATAAAATATAGGTCGTTTGAAGTTTGATAATGGAGTAGTGACTTTTCTGTCCAAGTTCCTCAGGGCCGGATGCCAAACGGGACTAGAACAAATTAGAAATGGAACCTCACCTTAACTCGTACGGGGAACCTTGATGGCGTTGATTAGTTCGTCAAACCTTTTTCTTCACCACAACAAATATTAGTACTTTTTCGTCAATTCTCATGTTGGAAAAATTGAAAACGTTCTTGTTAAGAATGCTAGTTACAATGTAAATCTTAGTAAATAACACAAAAGCTTAATTTATGTCATTACACAAAACATGAAAATCTTAGATGATGAATTTAAAGAAAAACATATTACTTAACTTACTCTAGGAAAACTCATATTTTTAGTCTTTAGTCAATTCAAAACTATTAAAAACCACACACCAAATAAGTATCATACGAAATAACACCTTAAAATGTATAACTTAGTCATTTATTACTTTATTTTACATAGTAATTTTAAAAATGCATATACTTGTTTTATAACTTAAATATAAAGATATAAATATGAGAGGTTTATCAAAATAAGTAATAAGGGATGATAAATAATCTTATTTGAGGGTTAGGTCATGAAGTGGCAAGAATAATCTTGTAAGACTTATAAAAATAGTATGTTGAACATGATAAATCTACCACTTAAATGCTATAAATAAGATCACAAAAATGTCAATTCATGATTATAAATCATAATAGTCTAATATAACTAATACTATATCATGTCAAAATTACGTGTGTGATAAATACATTGAATTTTGATGACGATTAACTTATTAATTAAGAAAACAAAGGTTGTGCCAAGTAAACTGAAAAATCACAGCAGTTTTGGTTTTACCTTTGATTGGACACCCACATGAACTTGGTTTTCAAAGCTTTTTATGCTTTATGGTTTCAAGCATCAGGAGAGATGTGGGAATCCAAGATTTTGTGAAAACACAAAGGTTTGCTATGCTAAATAATTGTTGCAACATAAGAGTTGCTATCGGATTTCCTGGCAGCAGTTTACGGTTGGTGGATTATGCCATCCTAAATCATATTATTGAGAAAGATGTCTTCATACAAAAGATAGAAGAAACCAAGGAGAGTATGCAGCCGAACATTGGTAGTAAAATAATGTTTTTACTATTTGATATGAGTTTTCTAAGGTGCAGAATCGGCATTTCTTGCGCAGTAAAAGTTTTGGCCTTTTTTTGGGTAGCAAATGGCAAGATAAGACTTTTGATAATTTTATAATAAATCACAAAAAAATATGAGTTAATCTTGCTCTTAAGGATGTCATGGCTTATCTCATAAAAAATATTTCATGGCTTACTTCATCAATTAGTTAATTGCATATCAAGTCCCTCAATTATTTATAATTAAAATTCAAATAGGTATAATTAGATTTCTTTGTTACATACATATTTATTTATGTAATTTTTCTAGATAATTCGATCATCTTGGTAAAGATTTGAAATTGAAATATATGTTTTAGGATTAGAGACCTATAAAAATAATAAAAGACTAACTTTTAAGTTTATGGACTCAAATGCAAATTGTTCTAAACATTTAGGGTAAAAAATAGAAATTTTTAAAAGTGCAAGGACTAAAGTATAAATATGTTTTCTTCTAAATTCTTTGGGCGTTACAACTCGAGCAACTTCGCATTGTGATCATCGCTTTCATTAAGGGAGTGAATTTTTATTCCCTCATCCTCGCTATTTTGCCATACGTATAAGAATTTGCTCAAAGAACTATATGAGAGTTGAACAATGAATGCGGTTTTCCACACACATATATATATACTAGTAATCTACCGAGCACGGGCATGTTCGGCTACTGACAATTAAATAAGCCATAAACACATGAAAGGGGCACACTTCATTTTTGTTAAAAACGTTGTTTAAATTTTACCGATAACCAATTCAAAATAAATAATAAACAGTATAACGTGGGCTTCAGTGATTAATCTAATTTTTCTGTATGCAAATCATATCTATTAATCTTATTGCAATCGATAATTTAATTGTCGTTTTTAAAAGCGTTGTTCTAATTTTAACAATATCCAATTTAAAATAAATGATATGCACTATTGTTGGGGTCTTTTAAAAATGAATTATTAATTCGTTATAAATTTTTTGGTTCTAAATGGCTGTATGCGCGTGGATTTCCCAGTTATTACCGTATGAGTTGCCAAACTACTAATTACTAATGTGTTTTGTATTATGTGACCCCAATCGATCATCTGCAAAATAAAACTGATTGTAATGAACCCACTAAGTTAAATAGTATAATTTTTTGGGCCAAAATTGAAAGAATTAAAAATAGAACGATTCCAACGGGACAATGGAATGAGTCCAATAAGAAAGCTTTTCGGGGCAGAATAAGAAGATGCGAAATATGAAGAACTATTTTACAATTTACCGTGTGACCCATAAGTAAATAATAGAAAACTTTGGAGGCGGAATGGAGAGGGTAGAAAATGCAAGGACTATGTGGCAACCTATAGTGGACCAAAAATAAGAGAAATTAAATATAAAAGGACTGTTTTGTAATTTACCGTGTGGACTATAAGTGAATAATAGAGAACTATAAGGGTAAAATAAAAGGAGTTAAAAACTACAAAGGTATTTCTACAATTTACAAGGGCAAAAAAGGAAGAAAAAAAACTGGTTGATGAGGAGGTGCTATCCTCTCTTATTATTATAGTATATATATATATATATATATTTCATCAACAAAAAGAAGAAACAATCATCGTTAATATTGCTCATTTTTCTTGTGGAAATAATGCATAGATTGTAACTTGTTTTTCCTTTCTTCCTTTTTTGGATGAATTGTACAAACTCTAGTCTGTCATAGCTATAAAATGTAAATTTGTGGATCGGGATTGGTACTCTTTTTAATTCACACGATGTGTTAAATTTGAATGTTGCGCCAACATTGAAGTAATCAATGTTTTCCAGCATTCGTGACAGAGTAATAGCAGCGGAACGGTAAACACACAATGTATGAATCTTTAAGGAGGTTATATGAATATATAACCTGCCGAGCCTTACGGCAAAATAACCACTAAATTACTTAAATGATTTTACAAAATTCAACTGAGCAAAAAAACTAATCCTTCCTACCTATCTCACTACAAGCTAGAGAGATTATAGCTTTCACTCGTTAGATAAAAACTCAGCAAAACAAGACAAAACACAAGACTCTTTTAATAATGTATTCTCTCGGAATTATTAGCGATTGTCTTGTATTTTTTCTTGATGTCTATCACGTCTTCTTATAGATATGGCAACGTCAATTCCGAAGATGTGATAGACACGAATTGATTGTCCTGAGATTCTCTTGGATAGTCCTGACATCTTCTTCGAAGTTATCATCAGTTTCGAAGCTCTCTTATCAGATATTGAACTTCAGAGATCTTCCATCCTTGTCATAATCTTCTTTAACTCTATTTTCTTGATCTTCTTTTCTTGATGTGCAATCCTCTTGAAACCTAGATCTTTGATATCCTAAAGTACACTAAAGATAAACACAACTCGTGGCACTAGATAAGTTTGTGAATAAATACAAAACTACTCATATAATATAAACCCGAGTGTGCAATGTGCAGTATAAAGGTCAGTGTTAGTGTAAGAATGTAATATTCTGTGTGTTCTTCTCATTAATCAATAAAGTATATATACAAATTACAATGCGTAAGATAAGGTAATATCTACCTATACAATATCTCTAAGGATATGATAACTATGGAATCTAAATACGATAACTAAGGAAACTAGATACACTAGAATACAATAATATCTAATACACCCCCGCAGTCGAAACGGGAGGAGGACAGACGTTGAGACTGGAACGAAAATCTTCAAAAAGAACACGTGGAAGGCACTTTGTGAATATATCGGCAATTTGATACCGAGATGGGACGTGAAGAACTCGAATAATGCCACGAGCAACCTTCTCACGAACAAAGTGAATATCCATCTCAATGTGCTTGGTTCGTTGGTGTTGAACCGGATTCCCTGATAAATAGACAGCGCTGATGTTGTCACAATAGACCAAGGTTGCCTTCGTAATAGGATGGTGAAGCTCAAGAAGCAAGTTTCTAAGCCAACAAGCTTCGGAAACAACGTTGGCAACTCCACGGTATTCGGCCTCAGCACTGCAACGGGAGAGAGTGGGTTGTCTTTTGGCCGACCAAGAGATAAGGTTGTCCCCAAAATACACACAATAACCCGAGGTAGAACGCCTAGTACCGGGCAACCACCCCAATCAGCATCGGAGTATGCAACAAGGCTAGAAACGGGGGATCGAGATAGGGATAAGCCATGATCCATAGTGCCTTGAAGATAACGGATAATGCGTTTCAGTGCTTGCATGTGAGATTCCCGAGGATCATGCATAAATAGGCAAATTTGCTGAACAACATAAGATATATCCGGGCGAGTGAAAGTGAGGTACTGAAGTGCACCCGCAAGACTCCGAAATAGAGTAGAGTCGGAGACAGGAGGGCTGGCCGTCGCACTCCCTGTCTTCGAGGACGTGTCGACTGGAGTCGCACACGGTTTGCAAGAACTCATACCAGCACGTTCAATAATACTCTCAGCATATTTCTTCTGTGATAAGAAGAGTCCACCTGAAACTCTAGAAACAGCAATGCCCAAAAAATAGCTAAGGAGTCCCAAATCATTCATAGCAAACTCAGTACCAAGGAGAGACATAATAGAACGTCGCAGTGTAGGAGAAGATGCAGTAAGAATAATGTCATCCACATATAACAAAAGATAAGCAGTATCACCCCCATGACGATAAATAAATAGTGAATGATCCGAGGTGCTATGAGTGAAACCAATAGTAGCCACATAGTCAGCAAAGCGTTGATACCAAGCCCGAGGGGCTTGCTTAAGACCATAAAAAGATTTCTTGAGTAAGCAAACATGATTGGGAAAGCGAGAGTCACGAAAGCCCATAGGTTGATGCATATAAACGGTTTCATTGAGTTTACCGTGTAAGATGGCATTCTTGACATCGAGCTGGTGGATGTCCCAAGAGTGAGATAGAGCAATACTCAAGACAGTCCGAATGGTGGCTGGTTTGACCACTGGGCTGAAAGTTTCATCACAGTCCACTCCAACCTGTTGAGACCTGCCATCACCAACAAGACCGGCTTTATGCCGCTCAAAAGAACCGTCAGAGTTAAATTTATGTCTAAAAATCCACATAGAACGAATGACATTAACACTAGACGGACGAGGAACGAGCTCCCACGTATCATTATTAATGAGAGCATTGTATTCATCAAGCATGGCAACTTTCCAATTGTGGTCGGATAGAGCGACCAAGGGAGATTGGGGAAGAGGGGAGGGGGCGGTGGTGGCATGCAAGTTAAATATTTGCTTAGGTTTAAATATGCCAAGACGGCTGCGTGTTACCATTTGATGAGATGGGCCAGTAGTGGGTGGTGGTGATGGTGGAGGAGGGGAGGCCGTGGGTAATGGAGATGGTGGAGGTGTTCTTGCCGCGGCGCCGTCGGGTGGAGGAGGAGGCGGTGATGGTGGTGAAGCACGAGGACCATTATGCGCGTGAGGCGCGGACTGCATACGTTGGAGAACTAAAGGAGAGATATCCGAGTCAAGAAAATTATAAGAGGGAGGGGGAGTTATGTGGCGGTAAGGAAAAGTATTTTCATCAAAAACGACATGACGACATACAATAATATTTTTTGTTTTTATGTCTAGACATTTGTAGCCACGTTGGTTTGATGGATACCCCAAAAATATGCAAGGCGTAGAACGTGCTTGTAATTTATGAATAGTTGAGGAAGGAAAAAGAGGAAAACATAAACACCCAAAAATGCGTAAGTGAGTGTAAGAGGGAGTTTTATTGTAAAGTGTTTGTAAGGGGGAAGAGAAATTAAGCACTTTAGTTGGGAGAATATTTAATAAATATGTAGCCATTTGTAAGGCGTGAGGCCAAAAAGTAGAGGGAAGGGAGGCGTGAGAAAGAAGAGTACGTATTATATTATTTATGGTGCGTATTTTTCTTTCTGATTTTCCATTTTGAGAGGAAGTATATGGACAAGAAAATCTAAAAGTCATCCCATTTTTAGCACAAAAGTCATGAAAAAAAACATTATTATATTCTTTTCCATTATCACATTGAAAACTTTTTATTTCGCGTTCAAATTGAGTTTTTATAAGGGCGCGAAACGCTAAAAATGTCGAAAAAACTTGTGACTTGTTAGCAATAGGAAAAGTCCATAAACAATTAGAAAAATCGTCCAAAAATAAAACATAATAACGATGGCCCGAAGGTCCCAAAACGGGAGAAGTCCAGAGGTCACTGTGAACAATGTCAAAAGGAAATAAAGTACGTGAAGTAGAAGACAAAAAAGGTAACCTAACATGCTTTCTTAAAGGACATGACTGACAAAAGGATGACGGCGCCGACGAGCAAGATATGTGGTTGGTTTGGCGGAGAGAGGCAAGGACGGCTGGACCGGGATGACCGAGACGAGCGTGCCAATGGTCAGTAGAGAGGGCAGCAAAGGATGAGGGGCGTGAGTTGGTGGGCGGCTTGGGTAAAGTGTATAGGTCCCCGCTACTGTTGCATCTCATAAGGTGTTTGCGCGTCTGTAGATCCTTCACAGAAAAACCCCAAGGATCAAATTCAATAGACACAGAATTATCAATGGTGAATTTACGCACAGAAATAAGGTTTTTCACAATATTAGGTGCATGCAATATATGAGAGAGAATAAAAGGAGGTAAAGGTGGGGGAAGGGACGCGTTACCCGTACCAACAACAGGAATAGAGTTGCCATTGCCTACAGTAATACCATTAGAGTTGCTCAAATTAAAATAAGACGTAAGAGTACCGTTATTCGCCGTCATGTGTGAAGTGGCACCCGAATCCATGATCCATTGGTCATCGGGTGGATTGAGAGACATAGTGCTGAAGGCGGAGTCAAACTCCATGGGAGCATAACCGGTGGTGGGGGCGGCGGTGGAGGCGGAAGAGAGGGAGGTGGCGGCCGACTCTAGGGTAGGATCGTTAGGGTTGGTCATTTGGGAAAGAGAGGAGAGAAAAAGGGAAGGCTTGATACCATGTAAGAATGTAATATTCTGTGTGTTCTTCTCATTAATCAAGAGAGTATATATACAAATTACAATGCGTAAGATAAGGTAATATCTACCTATACAATATCTCTAAGGATATGATAACTATGGAATCTAAATACGATAACTAAGGAAACTAGATACACTAGAATACAATAATATCTAATAGTTAGGTTATCAATTGTTACTACAATGTTTCACTAACAATCCCATATATATTTATATATCCTCACTATTCTTCACTAGAAATATGGACATACAAGAGAGAAGACCAATTTTTATCTCAAATTTCAAGAGATGGAGGACCATATAAAACCACTGTTTAAGTCTAATGCAATATAGTCTGCTGCAATATTCATAATGGCATAGAGTCTGCTGCAATACTTATAGCACACTAAAGAATTCATTAGAACTCATTAAGGAGCCAAGGATTCTACATATAATGGCATATACCGATACTTCGAATAGCAAATAATACATCTTCGAGATAAGAACACACTATGACCTTAATTAAACCGGTTCTCAAATTTTAGCGACAAATTGGTCTCCTTTATAATAAATATATAAGTAGATTCCAGAAATTTATATATATCTGAACTCTGATTGTCCAAACATAGTCTAATTATTTTGCCTTCAATTCGGTTAGAGGACGGAACCCATGATCAAGACTTGCTTGCCAGATTTTTTCAATGTCGAACATCATGTTTCCACACTCGTGCACGTTCCATCCTTCCATCGCATGCACTATTCCAGCTACGCGCCATGCGCTCATCACTCGTCTAGGCAGCCAATTCTGTCGTTCATCCAGAAAACCAGAAAAAGATTATTCATATATAATTTGAGGAACATTGATACTTAATATGTTACTGATAAAAGTTTTATCTCTGACCTCACAAGAGTCGACGTTTTCAAGATGCTTTGGAGCCAACATTGCTGGTGTGTGATTGTACGAGCAGTCTTTGCGTGTTTTCTTTGGAGGGAACTGTGAGAATGGAATGAATATTGTTCCTTTTGACGCCTTTAGCAGTTCGTCTTCAGTTAGTCCATCTCCAACCAACCATATCTGCACAAGAAACAGCTTTTTTACTTTTACTACAACGTAATAAGCATATTAATAAAGAGTTCTTGAAACAAAATTTTGTCGATAGAACCAAGAAACAAGCATAAGTTGGTGACCAAAAGCTCAAACCTTTGGAGCATCATATTTAGAGATGATCAAATTATTCCCAGCCTCGCTGCTCAGCTTCGCTTTGAGGTTCTTATACTCATCCTCGCGCATTGTAAATACCTACTTGCAATGACATGACAAAAGAGACACAAAGCAACAAATGAAACGGTTAACACTTATGTAACACCGCATATAAATGCTTCAAAGATTCGTTTCAAAGACTTTCTATCATCTCTCTGATCTATATAATGGAGGTCCAATATTCTTAACATTGTCTCAAATAGTGTCTATAACATAGGAATTGGCAAGAAAATAACCTGGATTCCTCCTTGGCACAGGGCTAGGGCAATGGAGTAAGCGACTTTCGATAGATTTCCGCGAAGAAGGACCTGAGTTGTTCCTTTGGGTATGCTCTTCAGCACAACAGCAACCGCCAAACTATTTCCATCGACCAGCTTTACTTTCAGCTGAGGATGCTTTTTTATGTAAAGCTCTCCATTTTTATTGAGCACCTCATCCTGTATTCAAACACAGAGAAAAACTTAAAAAGTTAAAAATAATTACAGCGGTATTAGAGATTATAAAACCATAAGTATATACATATTGTTTTCAGTTACGAAGTTTAAGTTTTCAGACGAGAGGTGAAATACAATAAGATGTTAAGAACTTGCCTGATTCAACAGACCAAGGCTCAAAACCTTAACTCCTTTCTCCTCAGCTTCAAGTATGGCTTCCTCAATTATACAGTTGATGGATTCTCTCTGCCATTGCATGTAGAACTGCATACAAGAACACGAACCAATGTAAGAAAAAGTAACCAACTTATGTACTTAATTACAATTTACAAAGCAACAAAGCCTTTGTAAAATTTACTTGGATGGTATATTTGGGGATGGCCCATGTTTGCAATTTGAGGTGTTTGAAGACGTTCCTCTCGATAGTGAACGTGCGGCCGTGTATCCAAGTTATCAGCATTGACCATAATGTGATGGGCCACATTAACCATAAGTGCCAATTGGACTTTTGAGGTTGGGCAGCAAAGTGTGCGAACCCAACACGAAGGTGGTAAATGGATGCGGGAGTGGTTAGATGAGTCAAATACACAACGTCCGGTAATTCTTCCTTACGAACAAGTGAAGTTTCGTGTAAGGAGTCGGAAGATTTGTCCATGGTGCCATAGATGTAATCATAGAACGGCATGAAAAGAGAGTAATTGGTCCGGAATTGAGTGTGATGCAGCGAATGGTACCTGCATCATTGTCATCAAAATAATGTGATCATGAATTAAAATTTCTGAACGTTTTTAATTCAACGACTACACAACTATTATTATAATGTTTTCGAAACATGTCGAAAAAATCACAAAAAATTAAAGAAAGGCGCAAACTTTGATACATGGTTAATCAGATAAATTCATGTCCGGGAGTTCTAGCATAAAACTAAGACAAAAATGAGCATATCATACAGAAAAAAGTATAATTGCCAATAGTCAAACTAAATATTTGAGGCATTATTTCTAATAGCAATTAGTGTGTTTTATCATCTCAAAAATTAGTTTCAGTCTCAGATTGTAACTTGTTTTTCCTTTCTTCCTTTTTTGGACGAATTGTACAAACTTTAGTCTGTCATAGCTATAAAATGTTGTAGATCGGGATTGGTACACTTTTTAACTCACACGATGTGTTAAATTTGAATGTTGCGCCAACATTGATGTAATCAATGTTGCCCAACATTCGTGACATAGTAATAGCAGCGGAACGGTAAACACACAATGTATGAATCTTTAAGGAGGTTATATGAATATATAACCTGCCGAGCCTTACGGCAAAACAACCACTAAATTATTTAAATGATTTTACAAAATTCAACTGAGCAAAAAAACTAATCCTTCCTACCTATCTCACTACAAGCTATAGAGATTATAGCTTTCACTCGTTAGATAAAAACTCAGCAAAACAAGACAAAACACAAGACTCTTTTAATGTATTCTCTCGGAATTATTAGCGCTTGTCTTGTATTTTTTCTTGATGTCCATTACGTCATCTTATAGATATTGCAACGTCAATTCCGAAGATGTGATAGACACGACATGATTCTCCTGCGATTCTCTTGGATAGTCCTGACATCTTCTTCGAAATTATCATCAGTTTGGAAGCTCTCTTATCAGATATTGAACTTCAGAGATCTTTCATCCTTGTCATAATCTTCTTTAGCTCTATTTTCTTGATCTTCTTTTCTTGATGTGCAATCCTCTTGAAACCTAGATCTTTGATATCCTAAAGTACACTGAAGATAAAAACAACTCGTGGCACTAGATAAGATTGTGAATAAAGGCAAACCTACTCATATAATATAAACCCGAGTGTGCAATGTGCAGTATAAAGGTCAGTGTTAGGTTATCAATTGTTACTACAATGTTTCACTAACAATCCCATATATATTTATATATCCTCACTATTCTTCACTAGAAATATGGACATACAAGAGAGAAGACCAATTTTATTCTCAAATTTCAAGAGATGGAGGACCATATGAAAACACTGTTTAAGTCTAATGCAATATAGTCTACTACAATACCTATAGCACACTAAATTTCTTATTAGAACTCAGTATGGAGCCGAGGATTCTACATATAATGGCATATACTGATACTTCAACTTAAAAGCAAATAATACATCTCAGACATAAGAATACATATGACCTTAATTAAACCGGTTCTCAAACTTTAGTGACAAACTGGTCTCCCTTATAACATATAAATTTATTTATATATATATATATATATATATACATATATATATATATCTGAACTCTGATTGTCCAAACATAGTCTAATTATTTTTCCTTCAGTTCGGTTAGAGGACGGAATCCATGATCAAGACTTGCTTGCCAGATTTTCTCAATGTCGAACATCATGTTTCCACACTCGTGCACGTTCCATCCTTCCATTGCATGAACTATTCCAGCTACACGCCATGCACTCATCACTCGTCTAGGCAGCCAATTCTGTCGTTCATCCAGAAAACCAGAAAAAGATTATTCATATATAATTTGATGAACATTGATAGTTAATATGTTACTGAAAAAAGTTTCGTCTCTGACCTCACAAGAGTCGACGTTTTCAAGATTCTTTGGAGCCAACATTGCTGGTGTGTGATTGTACGAGCAGTCTTTGCGTGTTTTCTTTGGAGGGAACTGTGAGAATGGAATGAATATTGTTCCTTTTGACGCCTTTAGATGTTCATCTTCAGTTAGTCCATCTCCAACCAACCATATCTGCACAAAAACCGCTTTTTACTTTTACTACAACTTAATAAGCAGAGTAAATCAGAGTTCTGCAAAAAGAATCTTGTTGGTAGAACCAAGAAACCTGGATAACCTGGAGACGAAAAGCACAAACCTTTGGAGCATCATATTTAGAGATGATCAAATTATTCCCAGCCTCGCTGCTCAGCTTCGCTTTGAGGTTCTTATACTCATCCTCACGCATTGTAAACACCTACTTGCAATGACGAAAGAGACATAAAAGCAACAAATGAAACGGTTAACACTTATCAGGGGCGGACCCAGGAAATTATTTTAACCTGGGCTACGATGAAAAGGTGGTAAAGAATTGTTAGAGTCGTCTTCATTATTTTTTGATCCTCCGAATTTATTTTAAAATCTTACATATTTTTTTAGTTCGTCGATAAGATAGAAATGTAACAAGAATATTACTAAGGACTTTATCTATTTTAGGCTGAAGTTTATAATAATTTTAATTTATAATGAAGAAATAATGGTCTAAAAAAGCATAAAATATTCTTTTGGTGGTGTAAATTATAAAACATAGTATTATGTGTACTAAATAGCAAAAAGACCACCTGGGCTTGAGCCTAGGTTAGCCCAAGCCTAGGTCCACCATTGACACTTATGTAACACTGCACAAAAAGGACGAAATATTAAAAAGGCCCGCTAACTTTACAAAAAAAGTTAAAATGCTCGTTTTTTTCGGGCCTTGCAAAAATGCCTGGTATGTTTTGAAAAAACTTTAAAAAATGCCCGATGGCCTTATTCGGGCTAAATCTGACTACGTGGCGGTACAGTGGTTGCCACGTGAATAAATGCCCCGCCACATCATTTTCTTAGTTTAAAAATGTTTTTCAAACAAACCCTTCTAAATTTAAATATTGTATACCCATAATAAATTGCACTTTGCACCCCAATATATATAAATAATAAACATATATATATATAAACATATATATATATATAATATTTTGTAAAAATAATAAATATATATATGAATAATAATAATAAACATATATATATATATAAATAATAATAAGAATAATAAACATATATATAAATATAATTAAAAATGGGTCATATATATATAAACATATATGTAACTATTTTGTAAAAATAATATATATATATATATATTAATAATAATAAAGATATAAACATACATATAACTATTTTGTATAAATAATAAATATATATATATAATAATATACATTTATATATAAATAATAAATAATTAAAAACATTATATATATACTTAAATATATAAATAATACTTAAAAAACATTATATATATACTTAAATATATAAATAATTTAAAAAACTTTTTTATCACTGAAATTTATAAAAACAAAAAAAACATAGAACCCAACACCCCCCACCCCAACCCCCCCCCCCCCCCCCCACCAAACAGCTGCAACTCGCCGGTTGCAGCAGTGGATCGACGCCACCACTGCTGCAACCTCGAGTTGCTCGACGCCGCCACCGCTGTAACTGCGAGTTGCAGCGGTGTGGTGGGGTTGGGGGGGGGTGTTGACCGGGGTGGGGTGGTTGGGGTGGGGGTCTATTCTTTTGTTTTTTTTTCTATTTTTTAATTTCAGTAAAAAAATGTTTTTTTTTAATTTCAGTAATAAAAAATGATATTTATGATTTGCTTTCCTTTTTTTATATATTTATATATATTTGATATATTTTAATACATAAACATATATTTTTTTTATATGTGTTTGTTATTGTTTTTATATGTATGTGTTTTATTTTTATAAATGGTTATATATATAACATATATATATATATATATATATATATATATATAAATATATATAAGGTTGCAAAGTGCAAGTTATTTTAGGTACAAATACAATATTTAAAATTAGAAGGGTTTGCAAATGCAATTTATTTTGGCCAACGTGTGCACACGCTTATCCTACGTGGTGGCACGTTTTGCTGACTGTGCCGCCACGTAGGCACATTTAGCCCGAATAAGGACATTAAGCATTTTTGCAAGATTTTATAAAATAAACTGAGCATTTTGGACAGGTCCGAAAAAATCGGACATTTTAATTTTTTTTGTAAAGTTAACGGGCATTTTTAATATTTCGTCCACACAAAAATGCTTCAAAGATTCGTTTCGATAAAACTGGCAAAAGATTTTCTATCATATCTCTGATCTATATAATGGGGGTCCAATATTCTTAACATTGTCTCAAATAGTGTCTATAACATAGGAATTGGCAAGAAAATAACCTGGATTCCTCCTTGGCACAGGGCTAGAGCAACGGAGTAAGCGACTTTCGATAGATTTCCACGAAGAAGGACCTGAGTTGTTCCTTTGGGTATGCTCTTCAGCACAACAGCAACCGCCAAACTATTTCTATCGACCAGCTTTACTTTCAGCTGAGGATGCCTTTTTATGTAAAGCTCTCCATTTTTGTTGAGCACCTCAGCCTGTATTCAAACATAGAGAAGTGTGTAAAAGTAATTACAGCAGTATTAGAGATTATAAAACTATAAGTGTGTACATATTGTTTTCAGTTAGGAAGTTTAAGTTTTCAGACGAGAGGTGAAATACAATAAGATGTTAAGAACTTGCCTGATTCAACAGACCAAGGCTCAAAACCTTAACTCCTTTCACCTCGGCTTCAAGTATAGCTTCCTCAATTATACAGTTGATTGATTCTCTCTGCCATTGCATGTAGAACTGCATACAGGAACACGAACCAATGTAAGAAATAGTAACCAACTTATGTACTTAATTACAATTTACAAAGCAACAAAGCCTTTATTTTACTTGGATGGTATATTTGGGGATGGCCCATGTTTGCAATTTGAGGTGTTTGAAGACGTTCCTCTCGACAGTGAACGTGCGGCCGTGTATCCAAGTTATCAGCATTGACCATAGTGTGATGGGCCACATTAACCATAAGTGCCAATTGGACTTTTGAGGTTGGGCAGCAAAGTGTGCGAACCCAACACGAAGGTGGTAAATGGATTCGGGAGTGGTTAGATGAGTCAAATTCACAACGTCTGGTAATTCTTCCTTACGAACAAGTGATGTTTCGTGTAAGGAGTCGGAGGATTTGTCCATGGTGCCATAGATATAATCATAAAACGGCATGAAAAGACAGTAATTGGTCCGAAATTGAGTGTGATGCAGCGAATGGTACCTGCATCATTGACATAAAAATATTGTGATCATGAATTAAAACTTCTGAATGTTTTTAGTTCATCAACTACACACAAGTATTACTATAATGTTTTCAAACATGTCGAAAACATCACAAAAAATTACATAAATACGCAAACTTTGATACATGCATGGTTATCAGGTAAATTCATGTACGGGAAGTTCTAGCATAAACTAAGACAAATAGTTAGCAATGAGTAAACCATATATCGCTGGGCAGTCCCCGTTGCTCCGACCGGTCGCCGAAAGTCCCACGACCGCCGGGCGGGCGGTCACAGGGGGGTCGCGAAAACCCCCAAATCTTGTAGTGATACTAGGAACGGAAAAAGGTATAATTGCCAATAGTCAAACTAAATATTTGAAGCATTATTTCTAATAGCAATTTGATGGAGATCAGAAATATGGGTATCTCTTGATCGAAAATAATCAACCGGAGGTTCAAGCGAGTCGAGTTTTGACCAGAAAGTCAACAGGGCCTGTTTTTGACAAAAGATATCACTTTTCCCAGTGGAAACGGCCTTCTGAGCTAAACGTAAAGACTAAAATCTTTACGCCCACGTGATTTTAGGCAAATTCGAAGGTTTAGAGGTTCAAAACTGAAGCTTATTATTTCCAGCGGGATTTTTACGTTTTATTTAGTTATTTTAAGAGTCTTTTGTAATTTTGTCATTTTTCTTAATTAAGGTTTTCACTTTATAAGTTAGTCGTCTTTGAGTCATTGTAGTCAGTTGTTGATTGAATAAAAAAAACCTAACTTGAGAGTTTTCTCAGTTTTTTTCAATTTCTCGATATTCTGCGGAATCAACGAGCCTTTGATTTCTTGTGTTATATCATCTTCCCTTATGGCTTCCGCTCGCTACATCAGTTGGCATCAGAGACAGGTTTGTTCCGTCACCATGGCGGCAAGGAGAAAACATGAAGTCCATGATGTTCCAGTAGAAGAAGATAGATGTGATGAATACACAAAGTTACGTTAACAAATTCACTTGTTGACGCAACAAATGGCGGTGATGGTTGCTCTACAGCCTGAACCCACACCAACACCTGGAGCTCCATTGTTTGCGGATATCATGGAGAATCCTTTTGTACCGCTAGAACAACCATTGATTCTGCCTATTCACCGGAGACAAGATGATCTAGAGGAAAAACATTCGAAATTAGAGTTTCAAGGTGATATTCTAAATTTACATGGTGATTATGAAGAGGATTATGAATCTTCACATGATGTTGTTTATGATAGCGATGGTGGCGGTATTGTTGATGAGTTTGAGATGTCTCAGTTAAAAGCTTTCATGGAGGGTTTGGATGAGGAGATCCCGGTGGCGCACCCAGTGAAAGAGATGGAGATGTCGGGAAGGTACGAGGTTGATAAAAAAGCTGATATGCTTGAAGATGTTGAAGAGGAAAAGAAGAATTTAGGTGTGATAGTGGTCGACGAAGAGAATAAACATATTGTTGTTGCCACAAATAAAGATGTTCACTCTCGGAGTTTTGAGTTTTTTCAAGTTCCAAATTTTATTTTGTATTGTTGTGATAAAGTTACTAAACACGATTCAGATTCGAGGTCGAATCTTTTTCAACGAGGGGAGAATCATAGAGATCAGAAATATGGGTATCTCTTGATCGAAAATAATCAACTAGAGGTTCAAGCGAGTCGAGTTTTGACCAGAAAGTCAAGATGGCCTGTTTTTGACAAAAGATATCACTTTTCCAAGTGGAAACGACCTCCTGAGCAAAACGTAAAGACTATTTACGCCCACGTGATTTTAGACAAATTCGAAGGTTTAAAGGGTCAAAACTGAAGCTTATTATTTCCAGCGGGATTTTTAGTTTTATTTAGTTATTTTAAGAGTCTTTTGTAATTTTGGCATTTTTCTTAATTAGGGTTTTCACTTTATAAGTTAGTCTTCTTTAAGTCATTGTAGTCAGTTGTTGATTGAATAAAAAAAACCTAACTTGAGAGTTTTCTCAGTTTTTTTCAATTTCTCGGTATTCTGCGGAATCAACGAGCATTTGATTTCTTGTGTTATATCATCTTCCTTTATGACTTACGCTCGCTACATCACAATTAGTGTATTTTATTATCTCAAAAACTTTGTTTCAGTCTCAGAATTGAAATAATATCAAGAGTCATATATATTATGCAAGAAACTAGAAAGCTCAAGATATACGTATAGTCTTTAATTCGTTGAGCTGGTTAATTGAGACTTGAATTTACTGTGCCAGCCGAACGTACACCAATTTAATGTGATATATAAAGAATGCCTAAAGTGGCTGATAAATATCACACACAAAAGCAACAGAAAAGTGTACTTTCAGTACGATTCCAAAATTAGAAAGTTTAGTCCTTATGGTATGACTCCTTTTTGAATGTTGTATGGGCGATCACCCTTGTGCTCTTTTGAAATAAATTTGCCTTATAAAAAAAATGATTTTTCTCCCCAACAAAAACATGTGTCCCTCATTAAGTGCCCATGGTTCTAGGTTTGGTCAACATATATATACTAGCTAGGTGCGACCATAATCATAGGTAATAAAAAGTGGGACAAAGGCTTTTAGCATCAAAAAATCAAAAGTGTCACCATCCTTTAACTTTTAATTAGTACTCATGATAAATTAAAAGCTACAAAATTTGGACCAACTATTGTCCTAGTTCAACAATGAGGACTTTTTTATCACGTTAATATTAAAATTAAGTTTCGATACCAAGTAGAAAGTTGACATCAGAAGTTGGATGTAAGTAAAAAAAAAAAAAAAACAAAAGTCAGGAGAAAATATAGAAAATAACTTAAAGATGGAGATGGAATGAGAAAAGATACTCACGAGGGCGTGTACATGATGTACTTGAGGGGTGGAAAAATGGTGAAGAGCCATTTAGGAATGTGCTCAAAATTGCAATGGCCCATGTTGTTCATAAAATCAATATAAGTTATATATATAGTCAATGAAGCAACGGAACCATTTTTCATCAACAACGTTGCGATCACTGAGAGTGAAAACAGCACCGAGTATGATACATGCTCCGCAAATGGATGAATCACAGCTGCCAAATAACCAATAAATATCAGAATTTTTTTGACATATCTAATGTTAGTTTGGGTCTGTCCCAAAAATTATAATTCTAGTGATCGAATTCGCTTATAAATCTCAAACAATATTAACTGATCACAATAAAACTCAAATATTAGTTAAAAAATAAATTTCTTCACTTGAAGTATTAAATGTAAAACGAATGTTGCTACGTAACCAAAATCTTACAGAGCGACATTAGAGAGTAGTTTTTATACAATAATAAATTAACTATATTTTTCAAACAACTTAAAAATTAACATATATAAGTACCAATCCTTACATGTAATAGGCTCGGTAACGATGGACGAGTGGTGGTGCGAATGGTAGCGCGAGTAAAGAAAATGGTGGTGCAACGCCCGGTGCAACCAATAGTATAGGAATTCCACTGGACCAGCATGTAACAAAAATGTCCAAATTAACCCATCGGTCCTCCAAAAAGGCACACGATTAGCCCCCTCAATATATTGTGATCCCAAGTAAATCAATATTCCATAAAATATAATTTGGTCATCCCTGCAAATCAATCATTCTAATTTGATGAAATAAACAATGATGTACACAATCATCGAAGTTAATAAAAAGCTTTAGGGGGTGTTTGGTTGGTGAGATGAGGATAGATGACAGCCCTCATCTCATTTAAAACCAGTTTGGTTTGAGTGATTATGCAAATGGGCTTTTTGATTTAATAGCTGAGGCCCGCTCTTTATCTCACTTTCTAAACTTAATTAATATCTACCCCCCTTGTTATTATTTTATCTCACTTTTTAGTCATCCAGCTCACCCGACGAAATGACTTATTTACCCCTGTTTCTTCAATTTTAATCTTTTTATGCAATAATTTAATTAAAAAATGTAATTAAAAATGTAATTAAAAAAAGTAATTAAAAAAATATAATTAAAAAATGTAATTAAAAAACGTAATTAAAAAAATGTAATTAAAAAATGTAATTAAAAAATGTAATTAAAAAAATGTAATTAAAAAAATGTAATTAAAAAATATAATAAAAAAAATGTAATTAAAAAACGTAATTAAAAAAATGTAATTAAAAAATGTAATTAAAAAATGTAATTAAAAAAATATAATTAAAAAATGTAATTAAAAAATGTAATTAAAAAATGTAATTAAAAAAATATAATTAAAAAATGTAATTAAAAAATGTAATTAAAAAATATAATTAAAAAACGTAATTAAAAAAATGTAATTAAAAAATGTAATTAAAAATGTAATTAAAAAAATGTAATTAAAAATGTAATTAAAAAATGTAATTAAAAAATGTAATTAAAAAATGTAATTAAAAAATATAATTAAAAAAATGTAATTAAAAAACTTAATTAAAAAAATGTAATTAAAAAATGTAATTAAAAAATGTAATTAAAAAATGTAATTAAAAAATGTAATTAAAAAATGTAATTAAAAAAATGTAATTAAAAAATGTAATTAAAAAATGTAATTAAAAAATGTAATTAAAAAATGTAATTAAAAAAATGTAATTAAAAAATGTAATTAAAATATTTTTGGTGTATATTTTCTTAATAAAATGGGGGCAATAAGGTAATTACCTGCAATACCTGCAATAAAATGGGGACATAACATGAACCAAACACGTTTTGTTAAATTAAGATAAAATAGTAACTTTATTAACTCTCCAACCAAACACGCTACTGTTACGCATATGAAATACAAGACTATTTTAACTGAGTAATAGTTAATCTACATATATAACTGTCTCTGCAACCAAACAGCCCCTTACTTCACTATACAAGAAATGTTTTTATAATGAATAAGAAAACTATCGAAATGTTCTTAAAAAAGTTAAAGATTGAAACATATGATAAAGAGTAAGAAAGTTTTCACATACCAATTTTTTTCTCTGTCGACTTGCTCAAACTCAATGGCCTTGTCAATGATTCGGTTACTTCCTTTGGCCGTTCGATATCGAGAATAAGATATCCATAATTGGTTGTGCAAAGCCCTCCATAGTATGAGAGGTAGTACGAGCAACTTAAACAGTTCCTTTTCACTTTCATCGTTCACAATGTAAGCGTAGGTTGAATGTACTACCCAAGGAGCTAGAATAAGGTACTGTAACAAAAACAATGATCATTACGTCTTTTGACTTAACTAACATTGCGGCATTTTAGATCACAATTAGTTTTCTAAAAAGGTTAAAGGCAAGTTTATTTCTTCAAATGCCAAGTTAAATGCGCACATTAGATTTGTGAAAAGGTTACAGACAACTTATTTCTTCGAATTAAGTTAAATAAGCAAGTTACCAACTTATATAAGTACATTATTCATGTAACTTTTAAGAAGTTAGACATTATAAATGACATTTATGTATCGAAAGACGGTAATTAGCCTAATATAAAAATATACAAGCACCAAATTGTCTATTTGACATGCATAAATGGTAGTACGTACGTAGGCAAAATACACAGACCTCTATATGCATACGTACATATGTATATATATGTAGAGGGAGAGATTACCTTGAAGTTAAATAAGCACGTCACCAACTTATATAAGTACATTATTTATGTAATTTTTAAGAAGTTAGACATTATCTATGACATTTATGTATCCAAAGATGGTAATTAGCCTAATATAACAATATGCAAGCACCAAATTGTCTATTTAACATAAATGGTAGTACTTAGCCAAAATACACAGCCATATATATATATATGCATACATACATATGTGTATATATATAGAGAGACAGAGAGAGGGAGATTACCTTGAAGTTCCCAAGGCATGTCCATGGCCAATCGGTGAGAATCCCAGGGTTAGAAGCCATTTCTCCTCCCTTACTATGAATTTGTAAAGTTTTGCAACGTGTGATACAATACTACAACATAAAAGTATAAACAGAAATACATGGTCTCTCAACGTTGTAAAGAATTCATATATATAATATATTTCGCCCCATGAGCTGCTGTCGAGTAGCTACCTTACACGTGGAGGCTATTTAATAGTGCAACAAATATTCGGCCGAATTTTGGACACACGGGAAGCTAAGTAAATATCGCCTGTTCTTGGTTAATTTGTAATTATGTATGAACCTCACATGCAAGTGAAATGGAAAAAGAGGGATTGTGCAGTTTCATGTCTATTTCAATTTGTAATTAATGGGGGGCTACTGCCCCCATTCCCTATGTAGATAGGCCCCCGCGTTTGTTCCATTTATCGATCGGGAGGCTGCTATCGCTACAGCCTACACAACATGCATGACTACAAGGTATAGCATACTTTTTTTTAGTTGGCGTGACACGTACTAAAATTGTTATTGTTCGTAACTAACTTTGCATCAGACTTGTTAAAAAAATAAAGCAACCTAGTGTTATCATAAAATGTAGTATTATTATAATTGACACATCAAAGGGCCCCAAATCAGTAATTTGTGTATAAGGATGCTAAAATGTTTTTTTAAGAGAACAATAGACAACAAATGTAAAGGAGCTAAGAACAGAAAAAAAAAATTACCTAAATAAAAAATTGTTTTTTTAATTGTTTTTGGCGTTACTGCTGAAAAAGTTAATTGTGAACATGTGGATTTTCGTCCTTATCAGCATTTGGTTTTTAGCCCCTTTCGTATTTTACAATTATTGCATCGATAACCAATAATGTTTTATGTGTTAATTATTTTTATCAAATATACTTTAGTTTAAATATATTCAAATACTATAGATATGTTATAATTTTTGTATGAAAGCATTATAAGACTGACCGACTCTACTATACATATATATGTATGTTTTCGCTGATCTAGAAACTAATATTTCTGAAAAAAAAAAGATGATAAAAGAAGAGTATGCGTATAGTTATATTTGAACAATATTAATATCGTACATATATCGTATAAATATCTGTTAGAGCCATCTCCTTAATTCGGATTGGGCTAAGATCTGATCGGCCCAACTTAGTTTAATTGATTTTGTTTTGTTTTAAATTATTAGATTAAGTTAAATTATAGATGGTAATTCTCTTGATAATATTTCTATATATCATATAAGATATTATTCTATCTTAAATAATTAACTTACTTGTATCTCCTTATCATGAATCTAGACATTTCTAGTAGGCATGTTCGTTGCATATCTTATGAGATCATGCAGAATCTTTTGGGATAAGAAAATAAGATATATCGGGGTCGCAACAACGCTATCGACACGCTTATCACATAAGGAAGGAAGATATTCTACCGATCGCAACTCAAGATATTGTGAAGATTCTGTCGTGCCTATATAAGGAGAAGACTCAACACGATTGACGACTACTTTGAAAAAGATAATTTATGATTCAGTCCTGTATCGAGTCAATATCTTTTAGAGAAGAGCATTAAGTCAGATGAACTCTAGAGTACCTTAGTGTGATCTTCGACTCAATCGAGTATACCGGAAATGGTTGAGGGATACTGCAAATACTAGAAAGAGTCTAAAATTTGGTTTGATGTAAAACTTATATTGTAATTCTTAATAGGGTATTGTTTGAGTCAAACCTTTGGGTGCAAACCCCGTGGATTAGGACCATTTGGACCGAACTACGTTAAAATCTTTGTGTTATTTACTGTTTTATGTTTAACTCTCTTTTCACAATTGCAACAGTAAAATAGCTTTTGAATGTTAAAGATCTGTTATCTGTTTTACTAACGAGTGCAGTTGCAACTACTGTCAAGTGCAACTGCCTCCGAGTACAAGCAAGATAGATCTAAGATCTTTCAATTGGCATCAAGAGCAGGTCACTATATTGCATATTATAGATTTTGGTTTAAAGATCTTTGTTTTTTTTTTCCGCAGGAAGTTGAAAATTTTATAGCATCAAAAGAGTCTACAATAATACGAGGGGTATACCCCAGGGGAAAATCGTAAATCAAACTATAATCGAGTACCAGTCTTTGTACAAATCAATGCTTTATGTTCAGCCTAAGGAATCTATATAGCTCTAGCACAAGTCTATGACTATATAGAAAGCCTTCCACAGTAAAAGCAACTCTCAGATCATCCAAGGATTCTTTTATGTGTACTGCTCCTCTTGGAAAAAATTTCTCAGAATAGAAGTACCCTCTCCATTCTAGCTCCAGGCCTTTGGCCTGTGACTGTACTCTTCTAAGCATTCAACCGGCTTTTCTGTAGTGGTTTTCCCCAGTTGTAATACTATATCCAAACATAAGTGCTTCCATTGATTTCCTGACACTTCTGGGAGTTGGAAGAAGTAAGTGTCGAAATATTACCTACTTTTACCTTTTTCTTT
The DNA here is from genome assembly GCA_948329865.1 of Linaria vulgaris. Lineage (NCBI taxonomy): Eukaryota > Viridiplantae > Streptophyta > Magnoliopsida > Lamiales > Plantaginaceae > Linaria > Linaria vulgaris. Next base: position 114,085,064 of record OX415250.1, on the reverse strand, counting down.
CTCCCCACGCTGATATGCTAAAGGAGTTCCCTATACACTTGAGTCTGCTTGTACATAATCAACCAACTTCCTAGCCTTTCAACTAAGGTCAGTGAGTATCCATTTTATCTACTATCCAAGCTATGTAATATTAACAAGAGAAAAGTAGTATTAAGAGCTACCTTCTATTTCTACCTGTTATCTCCGTCCAACCTCCTGTCAAAGCTTTGATTTTTCCTGCAAATTATGTCAGCACTATTTTCTAACTTATTATGCCTTGAACTCTCTCCAATTTGGTCAAGTCCCCTTTTACGAATCAATTCATTTGCTTTTGACATTTAAAACTAATTCGAGCATGCATTTCACAAGCAATTTCTTTACAAAGTTGTGCAATAGTGACACTTGTGTTTTGAAAAAGTCTCATATTACTGGCTTTCCACAACCCATTCACAACTGCACAAAACATTGCTGCTCTAATTCTATAAGTGATCGAATCCCTCCTAGATGCTGCATGAAATAGTTTCGCCCATTCGATTAGTGAAAAATGGGTGTCTTGTAACCTACCAGCCTCATCATTCTAGAAACTACTTGTGTAGAAAATGGGCATTCAAAGAATAAGTGACATACAGATTCTGACATATTCATACAAAGATCACATACATCAGAGTTGATAATCCCAAATCTCTTAAGTCTATCTTTAGTAGCTATATTCATATGCATGATGAGCCAGCTAATGAAAGAAGCTTAGGGAGTATAAATTTTATTCCATACCTGCTTGTTCCAACGTACCTTATGAGTGGACTGATGCAAAGCTAGATAGCATGTATCCAAAGCTTCTTTATATCCCTTCTGCACTAAGGTCAGACTTGTATATTAAGGGAACAAAACTCGAAGCTCATCTATTATTCCTAGTAATTGTTTTCACCAAGGAGAATCACTTGGTCTCGTTTGCACAGTCCAGATATTGTCCTGCTCTCCCAGCTTATATTTTGCTACCCATGATGACCAAACAGTTGGAATAATGATCTCATCTCATAACTTGATCACGTGCATTGCCAATAGAGACTTATTCCAGCTTAGGACTTCTTTGATTTGCAGCCCACCTCTTGTATAATCCTGACAAAATTTGACTCCATGCCACTAAACTCCTTCTACTCTTATCCTTCCCACTCCAAACGAAGCTTTTGCCATTCATTCAATTTTCTTGACCACCCCACAGGTATAGGGAATATTTTTCACCAGAAGCCTTGCACACTCTAAGCACTGACTTAATTAGGACTAATCTTTCTGCATAGCTCAAAAATTTGGCACTCCCGCTTTGCGCTCTCCCTGTTATCTTCTTAATCAATGGGTCATACTCTTCAATCTTCAACTTATAGGGGCTTAAAGGAACCCCTAGGTATCTCACATGAAATTTTCTTCTTGAAATTGCCAGATATTCTTTAATTTCTCTCTTTCTTGTCCCTGTACACCATCTAAGAAAATGGCACTTTTTGCCTGATTAATGATTATTCCAGAAACATTAGAAAAATAACTCATAATATGATGCATTTCCTGTAAGGAGTCCCCATCTCCCCTCCAGAATAGAAGTAGATCATCAGCAAACTTCATGTGAGTTAAAGCAATCCTTTGGCATTTTGGATGGTACTTAAATCTAAGCCCTATTTCCATTGAGTGCTTTAGCAACCTAGATAAGTAATCCATGCATAGCACAAATAAGTAAGGTGACAAAGGATCTCCCCGTCTTAACCCTTGCTTTCCCTCAAAGTTGCCTTCTAATGCTCCATTAATGCAGAGTGAAAACTTTGTTGTTATAACACATGTCATTATTAAGCTCACAATATTATCCTCAAAATCTGAGCCAAGCAAAACTGAATGCAGAAACTCCCAGTGTATGGTATAATATGCTTTTTGTAAGTCTAGATTCAACAAACACCTAGGAGATATACTTTTCCTGTCGTACCCTATCAGAAGCTCTTGTGCTAGAGATATATTTTGGAACAAATCTCTGCCTTTCACTTAAGCGTTTTGACCAGACTATATTATGTTAGGCAATACATTCCTAAGTCTATTAGCTATGTGATATGGGCATTTCCCGCATGTTGGGCCAGGCCCAAACCAGGCCCATTTTGGAGCCCATCGGGGATTACTTTCGATGTCATATCGGTAATCATCACCGATATGGTACTGTGGTCCCCGGATCCCGAGGCCTATAAATACGCGCTGCCTGGATTCCAAAACAAGTAATTTATTATCCCTCAGCTACCACTCGTCAGATCGAAACATATAGTGACTACAGCGTTCACCTCTGACACGTCACACCTCATCATCACCGATCTCACATCGGGGCTCATCCTCGACGTCACATCGAAGGCGATCACCGATGTCCCTTCGATCTATCTACCGATATCCCACTCCCATCCAAGCATCAAGGCGTTGGTTCGAGGTGTTCCGGACCAAGTCTCTACGAGACACATAGTGTAGGCCTGATTTGAGATAGACTCGTTGTATTGCTATACCATACACTTGTAATCGAAACTCGTATATATATAAAATGATCTATTGCCAAATCAATGGCGCCGTCTATGGGAACACCAGTTCCCGAACAAGGACGCCGAGATGCAAGGAAGGAGGACCCGATCCGAAGTTAGCGGAATTGTGACTAGGAGCGCCAGGATGGAGGGCACACAAACCCCACAACACCCGACTGACCGAGAACAGACAGTGGCTAGAGCCGAGAAGGAGATCCCTCCACCACAAGAGCAATGAAGGCGCGGGCCCGGGAGGCCACCACAGACCGCAAATGCAGGTCCGACCCGGGTCGCACCAAGTGCGGTAGAACCCGAGATGGAGGGCCCGCCCATCGAGGACCACGCAGCTGAATTTCCAATGACCGAAACGCCAAATACGGATTTTCCCGGCCAAGAGGAGACAATGCCCGCGGGACAGAGTGCCGTTCCCCCCGCCGCCATAACCTCGGAGATGCTAGCGCAGATCAACGCCTCTGTAAAGGCGGCACTTGACGCTACACTGGGGTCTTTACTTCTACGACTCGCGGAACATAGGACGAAGGGCGTTCAGGCGAGGCCCCATGGATCCAAAGTGGGCAAGAGAAGGGCAAGGCAAGAATATGATGAACAGCAGGATACAGAGGACTTATTTAGAGAGATATCGCTTGCGGCTTATGACAGGTTGGAGAGACGGGACTCAGGGACCCTAGATCGAGAAATAGCGAGAAGGATGGAACGGCTGGACCGCGAGAGGACAGAGGTACTCCGGAAAATAGAACGCTGTCGTGACCGCGACGAGGTTGCGCATTCGAAGAATGAGGACGCGGAGATACTACGGGTGATCTCAAGAAGGATGGAACAGCTAGACCGCGAGAGGGCGGAATTTTCGGGAAAACTGACTCAGAGTAAGGGGAAGGGCCGCAGTAAGACCCCTTTTTCGGATGAGATAGAGGCCGAAGTATTGCACAGAGGGGACAAGATCCCAGTGATAAAACCGTACGATGGAAGAGGTGATCCGATGGATCATCTCCATCAGGTCGATAGCATTCTGAACTTGCACAACTACTCGAGGAACATAAAGGCGAAGATCTTGTACACCACCTTGACGGGCGCTGCACTGGATTGGTTCGCTCGGCTGGAGGCCAGATCCATAACGGATTACGAGCAGTTGAGGGAGAAATTTGAGAATCAATTCTCTAGCCAAAAGAGGATGAAGACCAATCTGCTACACCTCGGCGCTGTGCAGCAAAAGGAAACGGAGAACCTCCGAGACTATATGAGGAGGTTCAACAATGAATTGCTGAAGGTGGATGAGCCGCATGGCGGTCAGGTCATGATGATGTTATTTAAGAGTACGACCCATCGCAGGTTCGCCGAGGAGCTAATCAAGTTGACGGAGCCCACCATAGCACAAATCAACATGCTGGCCAACCAAATGATCTACGAGGACTAAATGATGGCAACTCGTCAGGGTCCGTTTTCGGGCAGGAACGCAGACAGAGAGCGCGATAGGGAAAGGCCCCAACGGACATACACCCCGTTAAATAGAGGTATTATGGAGGTAATGACCACGGCGAAAAGAAATAGATGGTTGACGGAACCCAGGCCGTTGAATGAGACTCCCAGGATGAAGTCATCCGGCAAATACTGCGCGTACCACCGTCAACCTGGATATAGAACGGAAGATTGCACGCAACTGAGAAACGAAATCGAAAGATTGATCAAAGAGGGAAAACTAGTCGAGTTCGTCAGGGGCGCCAAAGAGGATGCTAGAGGAGCAGAGTATTCCTCACCCCCGAGAAGAGACTACTCACCCAGGAGAGAAAAGCAGAAAATGATTGAGGCGCCTGAGGAAAGAGGTAGGGCCATTGTGAACGCCCCGAACAGAGGCGTTATAAATGTGATCAACGGAGGAGGCATGGGGGCCAACACGGCTTGCGGGCGAGAAGCCATAACAAGAGGACTCCATGGTGGAGCCTATGTTGGGTACACCAACGCGATCATGTCAGAAGCATACTTGGAGCAGGAGATCTCTTTCACTAGGAAAGACTTGGAGTAACTTAGCCCATTGGCCTTAATTGCAGGGAAATTAGATTGCCCACTGGTTATCACAATCAATGTGGACAGATATCAAGTACACAAGGTGTTGGTGGATAGCGGTAGTTCTGCAAACCTGGTATTCTCAAGAGCCTACGAGTAGATGAGGATAGCCCCAGACCGACTGAAGCCGATATCCACCCCGTTGACCGGGTTTGGTGGAGCAGAGGTAGTACCGCTTGGACAAATCACATTGCCCACCACGTTTGGCAGGAGTCCACGCACTCGGGTCGCACCGATAAAATACACAATCGTCAACACCCCGTTTCCCTACCACGCCATCATTAGCCGCCCGACGCTCAACCAGATCAGGGCTGTGGTCTCTACTTATTATCAGAAGGTTAAATTCCCGACGCCTCAAGGAGTTGGTGAGATAATAGTCGACCAGATACAGGGATGGATGTGCTATGTGGACTCGCTGAAGCATCCGAGAATCAGAAGAAGGCAGGAAATACAGGTCCCACACCAAGAATATCTCTCGCGCACGGAGTGATCGCCATGAGGAGCAAACAGAACAATATTTTAAATTTTCGCACTTTTTAAATTATGTTCGAACATTTAAAACATTGCCCCATTGTGGGTTGGTCTGTAAACTTAAAACAGGGGAAAGTACGCCGGTCTGATTCCACACTCAACGGGATACGTAGGCGGGCCATTGTGTGGAACTGTTTCAGTTTTATCTTTTTGAAGTTAAACTTGTGAAGAAGATTTTATTAAGTCATCAAGGTATGCTAATGTTTGTCTATGATATAATGTTCTTTTGATCTTCTTTATGAATCATAATTTGTTTTACTTTACAACCCCACACTGACATCTCAAAACATCACATGCTATATCCAGTAATGTGCTTATGGGTTGCTTTTTTACATTGGTGTAATGTGTATTTTAGAAAACTATAGGTGCATTTAACTAGATACTTAATGTTTTTAAAGTTGTTTTTGCTTATGATTTTAAATGAACAATAAGTTAATAATGAAATGAAAGTTACACGAGTTGTACGAGTATTAGAAGAGAACCGCTTTGGGAAAGAGAAAAAGAAATTATAAGCCAGACACTTAGTACACAAAGTTTTTATGCAAAAGGCCTTGAAATTTAAGTTGTGCAACTTAAAGAGAGTAAAAAGTCGAGGTTTGAGTCATAACAAAAAAACCGGTGTACAGCAGAAAGTGAATTACAAGATGTGATCTCTCTTATCTATTTACAACAAACTATTAGAAATTATGACGAGCGAGGTCAAAAACAAAAGGGTGAAATAGCAAGTCTTTGAGATGGTGAGAAGAATCAATCCTTTTTTTTTTTGATCAGCAAGTTGATTTTATTGATGATGCAAATAGAAGTACAAGGAATACCCCTCAAGGAGGAGAAAAGAAGCACCTAAGCAGATTGCTGAAAACATAGTCCAATCATAAAATGAAGAGTGAAATCCCCCTTTTTGACTTGAATCAACACCATGATTGATGAGCTCAGGTGAACAAAAACTCTTTGAATCATTGATCTCCTAAACTTTTTTCACATCTACTTTTTAATTTATATTTCTCATTGCATTATCTTTTCTTATAGCTGCATATAGTGACCAAAATAGGGTGCTATTGAAGGGGCGATCCTTTTATGGTAATAGTAATTACTGTAAAGTGCTAATATTTGTGTTGTATTCCTAAGCAAATAATTGCTACTTTTTGGAGGTTTATCTTATGAGTTGTTTTACTGAGTGTGGATATTTGTCGTATATTGCCCAACATATAGTTGTCTTTTTGTAGGTTTATAATGTTTTTTGGTTTTACGGATATCTTCTTATGGTAATTCACCAGTATACTAGCTTTAACATCTCTTAGTGGACCATGGTCTCTGCATATTCATAGTTATATGTATTTTATTTTGTATCCTGTCATTTTTACTTGAAGTACTGGTTGATACATGCACATCGTTTTCTTTTGAGAATTAGAATTCGCATTCATCAATTAATGCCACTTTTTGTAAAGTAGTTTCTACTATTCCTATGACTGGCAAGCAAAGAGGGAAGACTAGTAAAGAGACAACCGCCGCATAATGATATTTATGTCTTTTTAGTTTTTTCTGATGTTATATATATGAAGTTTGCCTGGTTTATTTGACAGAGTTAATATCAAGTATCCATTGTAGTGTTTATTCAAAAAAAAAAGTATCCATTGTAGTGTTTTCTCTTTCTTTTAAAATGTGACACATACATGTACCTTTTTTTGTTTTGGTGTAATTGCAGGCTTATGAAACAGTCATATCGTTTGGAGAATGTCGCAAGAGTGATTCAAAGACCTGGCAGTATTTTGATGTTTACTGTATTAGGATTAGAACATTGTTTTTTATGAATTGAAAGTATTTTGAAGTTAGGCATCATCCACTCTATGTTAGTTTTGGGATAGTATGTTTTTAAACAGAATATTATTAGCCCGAGCTATATGTGTATATTATTTAATTATTGGGTTGGTTTACTTTGATGTAACAGATCTAACTCTTTTCTTGTATAATATTGTGGCTTCAAATTATTGATTTTATTCTTTATGAATACATTAGCATTGTGAATTTACCTTTGCTTTAACTTTAGCTGTAATAACAAATTCGTTGATGTGACCAAATTGTTGAATAGAAGTATTGCATTTTATTATAAACAAATAATATTAAAACAAATTTAATACTGTTTCTTTTGCACCAAGTTATTAGTAACAAATCCCGTTTTGTACCCAAAGAGATGACTTTCCTAACAATTATTTTGTTACTAATACTATAAATGGTAACAAAAAGTTGTATTTGTTACCAATATAATGGTAACGAATGCATATATTTCGTTACCAATACCTTTCGTAACGGGGTTTAAAGCACAAAATTATGGTAACAAAATATCTGTTACCATTAATTTTGGTAACGAGATATGGAACTTTTCGTAACAATTTTTGTCGTTACTTGGAATTGTGGATCGGGTTGATACGTTGTTGATGTTAACTTAACACTGAAGTTCTAACAGCAGTTTGTGTTCGCTGTTAGTTCGACGATGTTACTTTAACAGCAGACCAGAGTAACAGTTTGCAGCGGAATAAACAAACACGAATTTAAGAAGTGAATATAGGATTATATTAACTTCTGAGCCGTAGGCAAAATACCACAAGGGTTTAACAAAGGCGTTCTCACAACTCTCAAGCTCCTCACTCTCGAATTGTTCAAACTAAGCAAAGCACACAAGAGTTGCTTCGACTATCTCTAAAAGCTCCTCACTCTTAGATCTATTCTAACAACTTAAAAACTTTGCTAAAGCAAGACAACACTCAACAACTGTAAATTAATCTCTCGGATTGATTAGCTCTTGTCTCGTTGTTTGTCTTGATGTACTTCACACCTATATATAGGTTCTTGATCTTCGACTTCAAGGTGTGTTGTACACGGTTGGTAATTCTCTTCGTTTCCTTCTCGAACTCCTCTTCCTTGTTCTCGCAGTCCTTCTTGAATAAAAGTTCCTTCGCCAGTGATCTAGCTAAGGAAAGACTCCTTCTTCAATTCAGGACTTTCCCTTGGAAGCTTTCCTAGTCGCACTAGACTTCTTCTTTCCTTTTATAAGCCGTTTGCTTTAATTAAGGAAACTTCTCATCTTGGAAACTTTGAGCGTCCAACCTAATGCAAGTTTGTTTCCTGAATAATAATCAAAGACAACTACAATTGTGGAACTCAGTTAGTTAAGTGAATAAGGCAAAACAATAATAATAATAATAACTAGATTGTAAACCAGTTTCTGGACGTGCAATGTTACTCTAACATTGAAAATCTCAATATTATCCTAACATCCAGAAAACTTGCACTTTCAATCTCCCCCTTTTTGCCTTAATCACAAAACCTAAGAAACAGTTCTTATCAGATCAAATTATTCAGAAAAACTTCATTATATCATAACAATGAAAAACTAAGTACTCTCCCCCTGAATATCAGAAGGGACTAATCCAATGTTATTCTAACACTGATACTCTCGATGTTATAACATCCAGCTTTATCAATGTTGGTTTAACATCAGAAAGTTAACACCTGCAAAACAGAGTTAGTACCAGTAATCACAGTTCAATAATAGCATAAGCAAAAACACTAAGTACCCAAAATTAAAGAGTACTTAATTACAGTCCATACTAGCAGCAAGGAACAGACTCCTTGATCAGAATAAAAAGAAAACAATTGTTCAAAAGGCATTAGAAACAGAAACTAAAAAACTTGCAGGAAATTTTGAAATTTGATCTACTCTCCCCCTTTTTGTGAGGAAGGCAGATCCTTCAAGTGTTTCCTCAAGCTGTCCAGTTCCTGCAGTCTGACTTGCTTGTCAGCTATTTCCCTCTGGGTGTCCTTGTACTCCCTATCCAGCCAGACCAAGGTTTCCTCAACAAAAGCATCTGCAATCACTGAGCAGCTGTCACCACTGCTCACTGGGACTGAAGAAGCAGCAAACTTGTGTGTCTTCTTCTTCTTCTTCCTGCTGGTACCAGCTTCTCCTTGAGGGTTCCAAGGCAAATCCTGGATCCTCACATTAGTGAAGTAGCTCCTAGTGATTGACATTACAGCCTTGTTGCTGATCCATCCTTCAGTCTTCTTGGTTTTGAAGCCTTGCTTCACCAATAGGCATGAGATCAGAGAGGGATAGGGAAGGATTCCTTTGGGCTTTGTAGTGACTTCCTTCATGTGTCTCAGCACTTTTTCACCAATGTTTACACTCAGTCCATTCTTCAGCTTGTACACCAACTTTGCTGACTCTTTTGTCATCACAGTAGTGTTGGAAGAAGGAAGCCAATTGTAAGTGTTGATCTTGTGAAGGATGGCACTAAGAGAAGTCAGCCTGGTTGTGGGAAAGCTCTCTCTCCATTGCCTAGTGAGACCACCTGTAAGATCAGTGATGATCTCCTCCATAGTAGGATCCTCAGACTCTTCAGGATCAGGAAGCCCCCAAGCCTCATTGATCATGGCAGGAGTGATGTCATAGATCTTCTTCCTAACCCAAGCCTTCCCATACTTAGGAGAATCCAGGTTGATAACCCACTCAGAGAGATTCATGTAGAACTCTCTCACTACATCAGGAACATATGCAGACAGATTCTGCACAGAGCCCAAGACTCCTCTAGCCTCAAGCAACTCAAACACCCTGTTTTCTTTGAAAATACCCTCCTCAATAGCCCTTTCCTTGTGGATTACCCTGGCTTGGTATGCCTCCCATTGCTCCTAAGCATCAAGAGACACATAGAAGTCAGAGTAAGCTTCATGTGGATACTCTTTCATCATCAGATCAGTAAACTGATCATCATCTGATGTGAGAGTAACATCAGCTTCCTCTGGCTCATCAGCCACAAGCTCTTCTTCCTCAACTTCCTCTTCCTCTTCCTCCTCAACCTCTTCTTCTTCTCTTTCTTCTTCTGACTCATCCTCAGAAGACTCAGCCATCACCTCCTTACCCTTCTTCTTCCTGGCAGCATTTGCAAGAGCAGCCAAGGAAAGGTTTTCATCCTCATCCTCTTCTTCTCCTTCAACCTCAGCTGGTTGATCACTCACAACAGCTTGGTTACCTTCAGTAGTAACCCCATTATTTACACCAAGATTGCCATCAGCAGCAATCTCCTCAGACAAATCCTCATCATGCTCACCAGTAGCATGTCCACTCTCCTCATCAGCAGCAAGCTCATCATCATTAGCCTCATTAGGCTCAACAGAACTAGCCACAGTTGGGTCCACCACTTCCTCAACCACATTAGCCTCAGCTGGCTCAATCACAGCACTACCCAGCCCAATCACAGGGGCCTCATTCTCCCCCTCAATACCAACATCAACATCAGCAGGTATACTCGGAGTAGGGTTAGCCATTGTTACCTCGATTTCAGGATTGGTGGGAGCAGGGGCTTGCTCGACAGCATCTGATGTTGAACCAACATCTTTCTTTGAAATCTTTTTGCCCTTGCGCCGTTGAGTGGTAGCTTTCCTCTTTGGAGAGGCGGCGACTGTGGTTTCAGTGGTGGTGCGTCTGGTACTGCGTCGTGGCGCTCGCTCGATTTGCGCAGCTGCTTCTGCAAGAGCATCAATATTGGACTTGCGTGCCATTGTTAGAGTAACTTTGAGATAAAAGATTGAAGATTTTGAAAATTTAGAGAGTAATTTGCTTTGCACAATTGTTAGCGTTAGAATGAAGAAGAAATTAGGGCAAATTATATATATGATTCAGATGAAGAGCATGGAATAGTGGTGTTGTAACATGTTACCATAATAATCTGACCACTATCACACGTCCCCTACATGTTGTTCTTACCACGTGTCAGTGTTAGGTTAACACGTAACCAGAGCAGTCTTCGTTCCTGAAAACTTATAAGTTACAATGTTACAATGTTGGACTAACATTGGCAAGTTAACATCAGGGAGGGAAGTTGGAGGTGCAGGGCTTCATCCAAAGTAGCATCATCTTGTGAGAGCGTGAGATATTCCTGTACTAATCTGAAGCTTCAACCACGTACACAGGTACACTGACAAAGCTTAAGATCATCAGTATAAGCAAGTGACAAATCAAACAGGGAAAAACACAGAGGATATACTTATCCAGGGAAAGGATTTTCCCACAGCAAGAAGATCACAAAACATAGTGCTTTTACCTGTAGCTGGTCACCCAAGAAGTATGCCTCAACACAAGATAGTTAACTACTCCCCCTAAGCCCAAACCGACAAAAGGAAATATGCAGAACTAGAATGAATACAACCATGTTAGATTAACATTTGAGAGATGGTAACCACATACAAACCGCCTTGGTAACTGGGATCAGGACATATCAATTTATCTTTAACTTTCACTATTTTTAGAAACTCTTTTGAATAAAAAACTGATGAATGTTAAAGGACAGTCTCATCACTGAATGTGGGCAGCACAGGACTCCACACACCCCAGCAACTTAACCATCAGCTACAGATCAGGCAAGTACAAAGAAATTGAATGAAGACAACACTTTTATCAAATATTTCTCCACCCCAACTCCTCATGCATACTTGTTTACTAACCTGTTTATCAAGGAAATACTAAGTAATCAATGCTACTGAATGCACACAGTCTAAACTTTATACACCCCAGTAGGAAAGATCACTATCATGTAAAAACCTTGGCCATAGACAAAAATATGAAAATAAGCACAACTGAATGACAATGAGGCCTTCAACATCATGTACCCCAGCTTCTCTTCATACCTTGTCAAACCTAACATGGATAAGTCACAACTGAATAGCATCAGAGTAGTGAGCTCTGTGTATCCCAGCTTCTCCCATGATGTTAGGTTAACATTCACAGACTAACATCAGAGTTATTTCTTTCCAAACCTCTTGATATGTACCTGTTCACCAATCACCTTAGCTATTCATACAGGTCAACCACACAACCAACAGTTTCTCTAACAAAGATGTAATATGCAAGAAAGAAGAATGCAAAAAAGGAACATAAAAGAATTACAACTACACCACAACCAATAACCAATGTTAGACAGTGGTGTTATGTCAACACTGGTGAACTAACATCTCTAAACAATGCACATGCCAAGAGAGTTCCTTAGACTGAAGAACCTCTCAGTATCTAATGGTTTAGTGAACATATCAGCAAGCTGATTGTTAGTTTCTATATGTTCAATGTCAATAAGCTTGTCTTCTACCATGTTTCTCAGAAAGTGATGCCTAATGTCTATATGTTTTGTCCTAGAATGCTGAACAGGATTCTTAGAGATGCTTATAGCACTAAGGTTATCACAAAACATAAGTAAGGTATCACTGTCCAACCCATAGTCCAGTAGCATATGTTTGAGCCATACCAACTGGGTGACACAACTACCTGCTGCAATGTATTCAGCCTCAGCAGTGGATAGTGACACACAATTTTGCTTTCTACTGTACCATGAGACCAAGTTGTTCCCCAGATAAAAACATCCTCCACTTGTAGACTTCCTGTCATCAGTATCACCTGCCCAATCTGAGTCACTGAAACCTACAAGATTTGTGTTAGTATCATAAGAGTACCATATGCCAAGGGCCAAAGTGCCAGATATGTATCTAAGTATTCTCTTCACAGCAATCAGATGTGACTGCTTTGGACATGCCTGGTACCTTGCACATACACACACAGAGAACATAATATCAGGTCTTGAAGCAGACAAGTATAACAAGCTTCCTATCATTGAACGGTACAATGTTGGATCAACATTGACACCAGTATCATCCCTGGACATCTTCACTGCAGATGCCATGGGAGTCTTACAAGGCTTTGAATCTGCTAATTCAAACATTTTTACCAAATTCTTTGCATACTTTTCCTGACAAAGGAATATGCCAGTACCTGTTTGTTTCACTTGAAGACCAAGGAAGAAATTCAATTCTCCCATCATACTCATTTCAAACTGCCCTGTCATTGATTCAACAAACTTTTCTAACATAGAATTGTTAGTTGAGCCAAACACAATATCATCAACATAGATTTGAGCAATACAGATATGAGAATCTTTCTTTAAAACAAACAGAGTTCTATCTCCTCCACCTCTAACAAAACCAAGACTTAATAGAAATTCTGTAAGCCTTTCATACCATGCTCTAGGTGCTTGTTTAAGACCATAAAGGGCTTTTTCAAGCTTGTACACATGGTTTGGATACTTAGGATCTGTGAATCCCTTAGGCTGTTCAACATATACTTCCTTATCAATCAGCCCATTAAGAAAAGCACCCTTAACATCCATTTGGTATAGTTTTATCTTAAGACAGCATGCAATGGCTAAGAGTAATCTAATAGATTCTATCCTAGCAACTGGAGCAAAAGTCTCATCAAAATCTACACCTTCAACCTGAGTGTATCCCTGAGCAACCAGTCTAGCTTTGTTCCTAACTATGACTCCTTCCTCATTACTTTTGTTTTTAAAGATCCATTTAGTTCCTATTACATTTACACTAGGTGGTCTAGGTACCAACTTCCAAACACAGTTCTTAGTAAACTGTAATAGTTCATCCTGCATGGCATTAATCCAAAAGTTATCAAGAAGGGCTTCAGTCACATTCTTAGGTTCAATAGACGAAACAAAACATGAGGCATTGTCAACAGTACAAGTGAAATTCATGCAGACACACATCTTGACCATATCACTATAGTCAATTCTTTCTTTGTTGCGTGTCCTTACCCGTTCAGTGATCTCACCTATTACATGTGATGCTGGATGGTCTTTCTGAATCCTAATTGGAGGGTCCCTTCTAGATCCAGTGACAGCTTCAACTTCAGAGTCAGAATCTTCTGCTGTTAGTCTAACATCAGATCTAGCTGGTGTTAGTCTAACATTGGGTTCTGTCTCCTGTTCTGCATTTCCAGCTTCATGGTCCAATGTTGGAGTACCATTGGAAGGAGTAACATCATCAATCTCCACTGTTGGTTCAACATTGGAGACATTAATATTACCAGTACCTGTATCAAGTATGAAATCATCAAACACAACATTCACTGATTCCTGAATTGTCTTCAATCTAGGATTGTAGACTCTAAAGGAAGTACTATTGGCAGAATATCCTACAAAGATGCATTTTTCACTTTTTGGATCAAATTTATTAAGATAATCCCTGTCATTTAGCAGATAACAGTCACATCCAAATTCATGAAAATGTGCAATATTTGGTTTCACACCCTTCAAGAGTTCATATGGAGTCATGTTAGTTCCAGGTCTGAGGTACACCCGGTTACTAATATGACAAGCAGTGTTTAAAGCTTCAGCCCAGAGTCTCTTGGATATATTTTTGGCATTCAGCATGACTCTGGCCATCTCTTGAAGTGTCCTGTTCTTCCTTTCAGCAATCCCATTCTGCTGAGGTGTCTTAGGTGCTGAGTATTCATGGAAAATTCCTTTAACATTGCAATAGTTATCAAAACTAGCATTCTCAAATTCTTTACCATGGTCAGACCTAATTTTAGTCACAGAAGAGCCATATAAGTTTTTAATACTAGCACAAAGAATTTTGAACTGATCAAAAGCTTCTGACTTTTCTTTAAGAAACTTTACCCAAGTATATCTAGAGAAGTCATCTACAATAACAAAGGCATATTTCTTACCATTCAGACTACTCACCTCAATGGGACCCATCAAGTCCATATGTAACAGTTCAAATCACCTACTAGATCTTGGATTAGCATTCTGTACCTGTAGGGGGGCATGAATTGCTCTAGTTTGTTTACCCTTGAGACAATCACCACAGACAAGCTTACCTGGGCAAGATAGCTTAGGTAAGCCTCTTACAGCATCAACTTTTTGCAATTTCTCAAGGTTCCTGTAGTGAACATGTCCAAGTTTCCTATGCCATATAGATGCTTCATCTATTTTAGCATGGAAACACTCTGCTTCCTCTTGAGCTAGGTAGCAGTTGTCCTTGGACCGAGTACCTGTCATAACAAGTACATTATCACTATCATAAACATCACAAGATGAACTGTCAAATGTAACCAGCAAGTCATCATCACATAGTTGACTGATGCTGATTAAATTTGCCTGTAGCCCATCAACCAACAACACATCCTTCAGGGGTGGAAATCCATCAACATTCAGTGTCCCCTTTCCAATGATTTTCCCTTTTGTACCACCACCATAGGTCACAGTGCCAGTACTCAAGGAAACCATATTCACAAGATTGTCAATGTTGCCTGTCATGTGTCTTGAGCATCCACTGTCGAAGTACCACTTACCTGAAAGGTTAGAATACACAGCAGAGAAAACAACATTGCAAACAACTTTAATCTTAGGGGTCTTAACTTTTTCTACCCAAGTTCTACCTTTCTGTCCTGAACCTAATGTTGGTCTAACATCAGAAACTGCTGTTGTTCTAACATTGGGTTCAGTAACTGTTTTCTTACCACATTCTTTTATAAATTTTCTACAGAATGGTTTTATGTGGCCTGGTTGATAACAGTATTGACAGATAAAAGTAGGTTTACTTCTCACAGTGTTGATGGTACCTAAACTCTTAGAATCAGATTCTTTAACAAAGCTAGAAGATAGATAGGCAGAATTTACAATAGAAGAGGAAGGTTTCTCAACAAATCCCAGACCACATGAACCTGAATTTCCCATGCTTAATACCTCATCAAGTTTGGAAGTACCTGCATTCCATTTAGCTATGATCTGTGTGTCTTTCTTGAGTTTATCCTTTACCTCTTTCAACTCAGCTTCAGCTTTGTCAAGATCTCTTTCATAGAGTTTCAACATGTTTTTCAGACACTCGATGTCATGAGTCAGTGCTTTGTTCTTCTTTATGAGTTTCACATTCTCTCTCTCAAGCCTGAGGAATGTTGTGTGCAGATCATCAAGAATCTCCTCCTGGGATAATTCTTCTTCTTGGGAGTACTCTTCTTCTAGATCAACTGTACCATGAAAACAGTCAAAGTTAATATCATCACAATCAGAGAGTTCATCAGAGATAACCTGGGAATCATTGCTGTTCTAGTCTCCAAAAAAGATTTCCTGCTTTGCTGTTGGTTCACCAATGTTAGAGTAACATTGTGATCCTAGGCAATTTCTGGAGTCTTCATTGGTCCAGGTGATCCTTGTGCATAGCGCAGCAGTTTTGATTTCCTCTGAGTGTTCTTCGGTACTTGTTCCAGATTCAAAATCATCTTCATTGAAGTCATCTACACAAACCCAATGAGAATTCCCTCTTGTTCTGAGGGTGTTAGCACATTCATGTTTATAGTGACCATACCCCTTACATTCATAGCACTGAACATCCTTTAATTTTTCTACATCTTGAGGTGTGCTCTTAGATGCCATGTACTTAACAAATTTAGGGGGCAATTTCTTGTAACCAGGGCCATCATTACCAGTTAGTTTTTCTTTCTGTTTACCTTTAAAATCTAATTTACTAAACTTTTTGGTAATATTGCCATAGTTAGAAGAGATCAACTCATATTCATCCTCATCACTACCTGCAGAATCTGAACTAGTTCCAAGAAGGGCTAACGCTAATTGCTTGCTAGACTTTCCTAGGAATTCTAATTCAAATTCTTTCATAGTGTTCATCAAGGTCTGGAAACTCATGTTGGCAAGATCTTTAGACTCATTCATAGCAATTCTTTTGACTGTAAACTTAGAAGATAGTGTTCTAAAGGCTTTATACACCATGGTCTGATTAGGAATCACAAAACCTAAGTTCTGACATTGATTAGATATATCAAGAAGTTTCTCAAAATAACTATCAATAGTTTCCTCTTCTCCCATCTCAATCTTCTCAAAGTCTCTCAAAAGTTTCCTATACTTAGAATCCCTCACAGCCACATCACCCTCACAATGTAACTCAAGTGTTTCCCATGCAGCTTTAGCAGTATCACAAGTTTGAACAAGTTTAAACATATGATTACCTATCCAGCTAAAAATAGCATTGAGAGCCTTCTCATTGTAGTTTTAGAGAGCAATTTCAGCGGCTGTCCATTGTCCCCTTGGCTTTGGCACCAGGTCAGCATCTCCATCTCTTGGCAGATAAGGGATGGTATAGCCTTCTAGTACAGCTTCCCAAGCTTTGTTGATGTTAACTTAACACTGAAGTTCTAACAGCAGTTTGTGTTCGCTGTTAGTTCGACGATGTTACTTTAACAGCAGACCAGAGTAACAGTTTGCAGCGGAATAAACAAACACGAATTTAAGAAGTGAATATAGGATTATATTAACTTCCAAGCCGTAGGCAAAATACCACAAGGGTTTAACAAAGGCGTTCTCACAACTCTCAAGCTCCTCACTCTCGAATTGTTCAAACTAAGCAAAGCACACAAGAGTTGCTTCGACTATCTCTAAAAGCTCCTCACTCTTAGATCTATTCTAACAACTTAAAAACTTTGCTAAAGCAAGACAACACTCAACAACTGTAAATTAATCTCTCGGATTGATTAGCTCTTGTCTCGTTGTTTGTCTTGATGTACTTCACACCTATATATAGGTTTTTGATCTTCGACTTCAAGGTGTGTTGTACACGGTTGGTAATTCTCTTTGTTTCCTTCTCGAACTCCTCTTCCTTGTTCTCGCAGTCCTTCTTGAATAAAAGTTCCTTCGCCAGTGATCTAGCTAAGGAAAGACTCCTTCTTCAATTCAGGACTTTCCCTTGGAAGCTTTCCTAGTCGCACTAGACTTCTTCTTTCCTTTTATAAGCCGTTTGCTTTAATTAAGGAAACTTCTCATCTTGGAAACTTTGAGCGTCCAACCTAATGCAAGTTTGTTTCCTGAATAATAATCAAAGACAACTACAACTGTGGAACTCAGTTAGTTAAGTGAATAAGGCAAAACAATAATAATAATAATAACTAGATTGTAAACCAGTTTCTGGACGTGCAATGTTACTCTAACATTGAAAATCTCAATGTTATCCTAACATCCAGAAAACTTGCACTTTCATTACTAAAAATACATTTTCTTGTAGTGAGTTAACCCTAAAAAGCAGGGATTAACCTAAGCACAGTACTACCGTCACATCACTCCCGATGCCACGCAGTATCAGGAGGGCCCATCAAGTGCCGCACACCCAAAGTGGTAAATAAGCGACACCCGGGAAGAGGCACCTAAGCGTCCCTTGAAAATTCACGATAAATAAAAAATATCCACGCGGCATCGAAAAAAAGAATAAAATCACGATGGACCCGCGAGACTCCGATATCCATCAAAAGCACCAAGAGTGACCAAAACGAGGACCCCGAGTTTCCCAAAATACGATAACATCCCCTCACTGAACAAACCGAAGGCAACGTGCCCTCGGAACATGTACTACGAAGAACAAAACACAAAGACAGCATCCTATCAGAGTAGACAATCGATCAAAGTGTACCTCACGAAGGATAAAACGCAAAAACAGGGCCCTATCAGAGTAGACCATCTATCGGAGTATACATCACGAAGACTAAAACACAAGAATAAAACCCTATAGGGTCTATAATGGAATCGGACAAATACTCAACCTCATGTATAAAGCTTAGCCTATCAGAGAAAAGGACCCGAGAATCAGCTTATCGGAGCCTCCTAAAAGTCATCGAAAGGGATAAAAATTCGTCCCAGTGAGCGCCTAGTAGATAAATAGCTTAAGGATAAGATATATGTTATCTTCCTATGTATTTTAGACACATGTATTTTATTAAACACATGCGCATCGACACCTATCCCTAAATACCTCTATATAAGGGGTATCATCCTTGTCAATTAAGGACAGGCCCAAACAAACACATAGAAACACATACAAGCAAGTTATACTCAAAACAAGATTCAATGAATACAAATAGGGATGTTTTTTTCATAAGCAAGCTTCTGAACTATCAGATAGGGCGTTCCAACCCTTATAATCTCGTTAATTTGGTTAAAATAACAAACATGTTAACAAAATGGCGCCGTATGTGGGAACGCCATAAAATCTGTCCTTGAGCGTGTTCAACAAGTGTTGTATATTATGGACAATTTATTTGACAGTGAGAGTCGCTGGACCCACCAAGAAGATTCAGAAATTACCACCTAGGTCCATCGATCTGAAGAAAGAGATTTTATTAACGTCCATTGATCCGTCTTCAAGAGGCTCGTGGATGCCACAACTCGGAGGACTCCACGGAGATCTGAGAATCCCCGTAACATACCCTCTGAATCTCCTTATCGTAGAAATTGCCCTTTGGAAGGAGACGAACCCCGTGTATAATGGAGCACTACTCCCGCCTCTTGGCACTGTGAACTACTGCGGGAACCACATATGTACTATAATTATATAGAAGCCTCGAGGGCGGGCCAAAGGGAAGAGAGTCTATACCCCTCGGATTACCCTGCAGGTGGAGACAATACTTTATGAGTACTCAACGGTCTACGCAAGGAGATGGGTGACCCCAAAAAAACCATGGCCCCCAAGGAGGATTCACCATTTAAGACCTCTCCCTTTGTTCCCGAGATCGCCCTAGTGTTGATTCCTTCGGGGATGCGACCCATCAACGTCCCCTTGTACACTGGGAATACCGATGGAAGAGATCCACAATATCATATCCACCAATACTTGGCCGAGATTGACCTATCCTCTTCTCCCAACCACGCCCTATGCCGTGTGTTCTCTGTTACTCTTGGAGGACGGGCTCAAGCCTAGTCTACCCACCTCCCACCTAACTCCATAGTTAGCTTTGACCGATTTGCCCACATATTCGTGTGTTAGTTTTCCTGTAATCGGCGATACCCTAAATCTGCTATGCACCTCTTCACGGTTAAGTAACAAAGGGACAAACCTTTGCAAGGATACATAAAATGGTTCTCCGATGAAGCATTAGATGTCCCGAATGTTAGCCCAACTATCTTAGCCGACATACTGACTCAAGGACTCCGAACATGAGACTTCTTCCAATACCTTATGGGAAACCATGTCACAGACATGAATGAGTTTGTGCAGAAGGCGCGAATTTACATCCTTATGAAAGAGGCAGAAGGCACGAAGAGGGGTATAGAGAACAATGATAACGAACACCGCGAACACGCCGAACGGGAGGCAAAAACCGAAGAGAAAGGTAAAGAGGAAAAACCCTCCCAAGAAGAAGTGCTCAATGTGATGAGAGGTAATAACAAATTACATTGGCCCTTACCAGCCAAGTCTCCCTACAAGGATAAAAACTCGGGGAAATACTGCAAGTACCACAGAACCATAATTATTCCCTCATAACCTGTCTAGGAGAAGCCTGTAATACCCTCTGAACCATAATTGTTTCCATGTCATGGGGAGAGGGGGCCTCTGAAGAACGGAACCCACCAAATTCTGGTTGGTGGAGGCCTCATCAAGGACGTACAACGCCATATACAGACGGCCCTCCATTAGGACCTTTGAAACGATTCCCTCCACCCTTCACCTTAAGGTAAAATTCCCCACATGCTCAGGTATTGGAGAAGTCCGAGGGTGCCAAGCCAAAGCCAGGGAGTGCCGCATGAACGCCATCCCTCCGAAAGAGGACGAACCAGCCCTCGGTAATAGCAAAAGGCGTAAGACCGAAGAAGCACAGGTTCAACCAGTGGAAGACCTAAAGTTGGTAGAACTCGTAGAAGGAGAACCCGAGAAGGTGATTAAGATGGGCACGAACATGAAGCCTGAATTGGAAGGCCGAATAACTGCCGTCCTAAAGTAATTTCACCATCTCTGCGCATGGGAAGGAGGACCGCCTCGGCGAATCAGCAACAAGGTATGCCAACAGTTTCTTAACGTGAAGCCTGGGGCTAAACCAATCTAACAAAAGAAGAGAAAGATGGGACATGAGCGCAATGAGATTATTCATTTGGAGATACAACACCTTCTTAGCCTAAAGTAAATTCGGGAAGTCATATACCCCGAATGGCTGGCTAATGTAGTCCTAGTCCCCAAACATGGAGAAAGATGGCGGATGTGTGTGGACTTCACAAATCTCAACGAAGCTTGTCCGAAGGATTGCTATCCCCTGCCCAGCATAGACCAGCTAGTCGACAATACCGCCAGCTGAGTGCTCTTGTCAACCGTAGACGGAGATCAATGATACAACCAAATCCCGATGGCAGTGGTTGTCCAGGACAAAAATCAAGATTGGTAAGCCTCATGTTTGCCGGACTCATAGGAAATTTGGTAGAAGTCTATGTGGACGACATTGTCATCAAAAGCCACGTAGCGGAAGACCACCCAGTAGATCTGCGAAAAGCGCTAGTCATCATGAACAACTTCGGGATGAAGGTTAACCCAAGGAAGTGCTCTTTTAGCATCCGAGGAGAACAGTTCCTGGGTTTCATGGTCACAGAGAAGGGAATAGAAGTTAACTCCGAAAAGGTAGAAGCCATCGTAGGGTTACCAACTCCGAAGACAGTAAAAGATGTCCAGAAGTTGACTGGCCGAATGACCTCCTTGAGCCGGTTTGTTTCTAAATTGGCGGTAAAGGGACTCCCCCTTTTCAAGATACTCTGAAATATCAAGGAATTCCAGTGGACCGCACAGTGCGAAGAAGCTCTCTGAGAGCTAAAAAGTTACATGGTGAAACCACCCTTGCTGGTAAAACCGTCACCCCAAGAGGAGCTCTTCGTCTACTTGTCCGTCGGAGAGGAGGTCGTCAGCGCTGTATTGGTCAAAAAACAAGAGAGGGAGCATCACCCAGTATACTACATTAGCAAAACTCTCATAGGAGTAGAGACCAGGTATACCCTAACCGAGAAGCTTGTTTTAATTTTGATCACTGCCGCTCGAAAACTGCAACCATATTTCCTTTCGCCTCTAATTACTGTATTGACCAAACACCCTTTGCGTGTGATCCTCAATAAACTCGATACATTGGTTGAGATTGATAAAATGGGAAATTGAGCTTACGGAATACGATATTTCCTATGCCCTGAGGCCCTCCATCAAAGCGCAAGTCCTGGCGGACTTCGTAGTGGAACTAACGGGTATCGGAGGCGAAGAGAAAGTGCCTCTATGGCACGCCTACGTAGATGGCTCCTTTGTAAGTACACACGGGGGAGCGAGAGTAGTCTTAGTAAACAAGGAAGTTGAAGAGGAAATGCTCCACTTCGCGGTTAGGGTTGATTATCCCCTATCCAATAATGAGGCCGAATATGAAGCCCTTCTTATCGGAATGAGACTCACGCAAGAAGGTGGGATAAAGAGGATACTCATCAACAGCGATTCCCAGCTAGTCATTCAGTAAGTTAACGGTTCTTACGAGGCCAAAGAAGAAAGAATGCGGGATTACCTTTGGGTAGTCCACAAGGGATAAGGATGGTTTGATGAGTATAGAGTCGTCCAGATTCCCCTAGGAGAAACCCAAGAGTCGGAAGCCTTGTCCAAGATGGCTACGCAAATGAATACCATTCACACCCGTAGAATAACCCTCCTCCATGTAAATGGGTTGGAGAAAGTAGGGAGCAAAGGAGAAAACGCCATGACAGACTCCCCGACGAGTTGGATAACTTCCGTCAAAGCTTTTCTACAAGATACCAAAGGCTATTTTGAGGATAAATCCGTACAACAGACTATGTCTATAAAAACCATACGATCCTTTCTCAAAGACGGGATACTATTTCTGAGAACCTACTCATGTCCTCATGCCCGATGCCTTAATGAGGAAGAGGCCCAGAAAGTACGCTCGAAAATTCATGAAGGAACTTGTGGAGTCATATCGGAGGTGAAAGCTTGGCCGGGCGCTTGATTCGGAAAGGCCGCTACTGGCCCACGATGACTGGATATTGCAAGGAACACACCGAAAATTACAGTGCAAACCTTGCTAAGTTTACGCCCCGCGCACTTACCAATCTGCGGCTCCATAAGAGCCCAACCTAACACCGTGCCCCTTTTCCAAATGGGGCATCGATATAGTGGGACCCCATATCCCCGATGTCGGGCAAAAGAAATTTATGCTGGTGTCGGTGGACTACTTCACAAAATGGGTATAGGCAGAACCCCTAGCCCGAGTCACCGTAGGCGCGGTCATCAACTTCCTATGAAGGAATATCATGTGCCGATTTGGCATTCCTCGGAGCCTTGTGAGTGACAACGGGCTTCAGTTTACAAGCAAAGAGTTAGAAGATTGGTGTAACCATTGTCGTTTTGCTTCGGTGGGATATCCCCAAGCGAACGGCCAAGTAGAAAGGACTAACCAAACCCTCCTTAAAAACATAATGCCTAGACTAGATTGGCATAAGGCCAAATGAGTCGAGGAGATACTTGGCATCCTGTGGGCCTATCGGACCACACAAAGAATGGCCTCAGGCAAAACCTTTTATAGCCTGGCATATGGCAGCGAAGCTGTCGTGCCCCGAGAAGTGGTAGTTGAAAGCTGGCGAGTCAGGGAGTATGAAGAAGTCTCTAATAGCTCCAACTTAGCTCTTGCCCTTGATCTCCTCAAAGAATGGAGAGCACGAGCCGCCGTCCGAATAGAGGAATACAAGGCCCGGATGTCACGATACTACAACACCAGGGTAAAGTCTAAGACCTTCAAACTTGGAGACCTAGTGCTAAAAAGAGTTGGGGATTCCAAGAATATAGGAATGCTTGAAACCCGATAGGAAGGAGCCTACAAAATATCGAGAATCGTCGGACCCGCAATATACCAGCTTGCCAACTCCGAAGGCGCAACACTCCACAATACCTGGAACGCCCTTAACCTCATAAAGTATTATGCTTAATGTGAAATAGAAGTTTGCACATAAATAAAAGTTGTTTATATATGGATGGTTCTTGTACAAAACAAAATGGGGAAAATATGGTTGCATGACAAAATGATGACTCTATATGTAGTCATCTCAGCAATCCAATCCTAAGGGACCATCTATTACAAACAACAAACTCTCGCCCCATAGGTATATCGGACCATGTCCTATACAAAGGTCCTTATACCACTAAACGACACTTACATACCCTAAGCCTTTTCAGTCAGACGTTTTTCCTCCCTAATTAGGCGATGATACTGCTCCTCGGACAAGGCTACATGATCATCAATCACCACAGTTGGAACCGCAAGGTCTTCGAAAACCGATGGATGAACTTCTATAAAAACGTGAGGAATGCTGAGCTCGGGGATAGCCAATTCCGATGGAAATCCTGGCAAAGTTCGAATGGCATCCCGACACAGCCAATACCCAATGCGGACTAAGTCACGCATCACTCCTTAAAAAGACTCACGAAATATGGATGGACCCGCAATGTCCAATACTGCCAGGACTTGAGCCATAACTATAGCAACTCATGGGCACGAGTCATCTCCAGTACTCTTTTATTTGATGCGTCCCTCTCCCTCGTGACGCGCACTAACTGCTCATCGGAAGATCAAATTTGGTCCCTCAGGTCTCACATCCTCTCCTACAATCCCAACACCCGTGCCTTCTCTAACACCAACATGCGTACCAATTCCCACGATTTGTTCATCTCCCCTTGTAAATCCCATCATAAACCTCCTAAAAGGTCTCACGATCCGCCTTCAGTCGAGATTTCTCCTCTTGGGCCTCCAACATACCCCTCTCCAGCTCGTCCTGGCGACGGTACACTAAGCCAAAATTGGAAGAGGAGCCCCATTGGGAGCCGATGGCATTCAGCACCATATAAATCTGCACAAATCAAACCTATTACCACAACAAAGGTATAAAGGTTAGTGTTAGGTAGAATGAACGGACAAATATTATACCTTGCATAAGTCTTTTAAAGCTAGGTCCTGAAGGCTTGATAGAGGGAGAGTCTTCATCAACTCGCAATCTATCATATTCAATAGACTGTTCAAATAGTTCTGGCAAAAACCCGCAGCCAAAATAGCTAGAGGAACGGAATGGGATTTTCCTCGAGGGGCGGAGATCCCCCGCGATTGAGACCCTCCCCTAGGGGTTGAGATCCCCAGGAGTAGGAGAACGAAGACCCTCATATACCACGCTTATCGCATCAAAAACATCTCCGTTAGGAGAAGACCGCGACATCAATGCCAATGTAGAAGGATCCATTTGAATAACAACGTCTATTGGACCATCCGCCACAACAGGAGCAAAAACATTTACTGGGGGGGGCTACGATAGGCGATGCCCTCTGATCCCTCTCCTCCGAAGAACTAGTAACCGACTCAAAGTTTGACTGATAGGAGCTTTCGTCCTCTGGAAAGGCGAATCCACCGTTTGGTACTTGCCTCAAAAGGCATTATCAAAAGGCTTGATGGCAAACATCTCCATCTTCGCACCTATCAGAAATATAAGCATACTATAAGCCCAAAGTATCGAGTAGTACCATAAATAGAAAAGAAGAAGAACTTACAAAAAAAGAAGTTACTGTGCAGGGGCTGATGAGAGAGATTGAATATCTCCACCCCCTCTTGAAGACCCGTAAGGATCAAGGACTCGGGAAGCTCCAACAAGCTGTTGATATCATAAGTTCCAGAGAACAACCCAGAACCAGACAAGACATCCCACTCACGCAGAAATGTCTCAGGATTGGGGACGATATATCCTAAACCTAATCAGAGAGTAATTTCCCACAAATAGCCAAGGAGCCCTTCGGACAGACAAAAAAGAACCTCCGCCTCCAATCCCCTCGATAAGAATGATGGTTGGAAACATGCGCGAAGGCATTGCTAATGTCCCGATACGCCAGACTAAAAGAAGAAGGGCTACCCGAACAAAAGCACAAGATGAATATCGCCCTCACCCGGCAGGGAGACATCGAGAGGTTCAAAAGCTCTCAACATAGAATGTACCCCACCAAGCGAAGATAGGAATTAGGCGTCAGTTGGCTTGGGCATATCTGCCAGTATCAATAAAGAACTTAAAGAAAAGGATGGAAAAACACCCGCATCCCACAACGCATCTTCTCACAGTAAAAGGTTAAGTAACCCGAAGGGGGATCATACGCCATCTGATCGCGGTGCAGTGTAACGACGTCGTACTTGTCAAAATGCAAAGTGTACTCAGAAAAGAGGGTCATAATAGATTCCTCATATTTAGTACTCACAGCGGATCCGACACGCCCTCGGCCCATCAGCCTTTAAGGACTCAAGGGAAGCATATTGAACACCGAAGAACGATCTACCGTGGAATAAGGCTCTCTACCCATGAACACCTCCCTAATATGGTTCATCCACTAGGAATCCGCATGCGAAGGCCCTGACGTAGCCCTCGCCGAATGACTCCCCACGAGGGCCGCCAAACCATCATCGGCCCTATCCCTCGCCCCATTGGAAAAACTCTCGGAAGAGGCATGACGGACGCCTAGCCGCAACGAAGGATTTCGAGCCGTGTTACAAGGAGAATTCCTCGAAGAAATAGAGCCATGCCTATAGTGTGGGGGCATTATCATTCCAATTCAGTCCCATACTATATTTTCACACTTAGTTTAACAACTAAACCAAGAGAAAGACTAACTATGCTAGAAAAGAGTAAACAACCCAGTACAAAATCTGAAGAGGATTTTTGGAAGTGAGTGTGGAAATATTCACTAAACTCTAAACATATATATATACATATATATATATATATATACATACTCGGACATTCCCTTTGAAAACCGAGTTAAGCTTGAGCTGTCGAAGTAAAAATATAGCCAATAACACGTGCCAGTGGATATCTCTATTTAGAGAAAAAGTAAATCCAAAGTTTGCCATGCAAACAGGCACGTCCTCCTAAATTATTTTCTTGGGCGGCAAAAATAGTTATCTGATGCAATAGTATCGGGTGAAAGAACCTTTCCGGAGCCACTAGGCCTCGGACTCACACCACCAACCCGAACTTCACTGCCCAACCTAGAAGGAGAAGTTAGGGGAGACGCCCGAGGAGTCAAGACACTATGCGTCTAGGAAAGAGCATAAGCTTCCTCGGGACTAGTTGGATTCTTCGGCTTGCGGATATCAAAAGCCTTCGCAAAGTCAGCACTCGGCGCCGGAGTCGCTTCGGCAATTTGGCACATTCAAGGTATCCCCACAACATATGCCCTGTCAAAATACTACGGTGCCGCCTCTCGAAGAGATTCGAGCAGTATCGTACAGTCTTCTTGTGGGATTACTTTACCGCTGCTTCCACTTTAGCCTGCAATTCTTACGGAGAGAAAGTCACCACTAACTTTCTCGAGGCCGACTCTACCCGAACAAGGGCTTGGCTCAGTTGCTCCTAGAGATTCCTCATTTCTCTTTCTTAAGATTCCTCCTTCTCCTTCTCGAGGAGTGCGATCTTATCCTTTAAAGCCTTCTCCGAATCTTCTAACTTCGTAACTGTAGCCTGCATATGCTTCATCAACTTGCCCCGCCTCATTATATGTTTCTGATCCTCCTCCAATCTAATCGTAAGAAGAAATCGTAAGAAGATATCTTTGTGCGGAGGACATTCATTTCCATCTGATCTTCCCCCCTCTTGAAACTAAGGGACACTACCTGCTCACGGAGGACTCTCACCTCCTCCCCACCATTGTTATAATCTTGCTCTCCCACAGTAGCAGCCTCTCTAGCCTTCCCGACCTGAGAACAAAGAGATATTAGGCGTGAGCTCTTCTATCAAAGAGGAATTCCTAAAAGGATAAGTTACAAAGAAGGATAAACATAAAAAAACAAAAAGATGAAGACTTAACATGAGCCCCATCCAGTTGAGGTAGGTTTGCATAAAGTGGAAGCCACCGGAGGGAGTGGCGTTGGAAGAAACAAAGAAACGGAGGACTACTCCGAAGGCATTCTCCAAGGTCTGCATTGATGGCAGATCCTCCAAGCGGGGAGGAACCCCTGGAAAAGGCATCCAAAAAGGAGATGCCCCCTAGGGAAACCATCACCAAAATCGAGGCAATAGTAGCGGAGTCGGTGAATAAGGCCCGATGAACTACCGCGGGGGTAGAAGGACCCGCCTCCCCCAAAAGGGAATTCAGGAGCTAAACCTTTATGTCGAGCTGCGATGAGTCTCCAGGCTGCGCCTCGGGAACCTCCAAAACATCCTCGGAGTCACCTCGGGGACGATATATCCTAAACCTAATCAGAGAGTAATTTCCCACAAATAGCCAAGGAGCCCTTCGGACAGACAAAAAAGAACCTCCGCCTCCAATCCCCTCGATAAGAATGATGGTTGGAAACATGCGTGAAGGCATTGCTAATGTCCCGATACGCCAGACTAAAAGAGGAAGGGCTACCCGAACAAAAGCACAAGATGAATATCGCCCTCACCCGGCAGGGAGACATCGAGAGGTTCAAAAGCTCTCAACATAGAATGTACCTCACCAAGCGAAGATAGGAATTAGGCGTCAGTTGGCTTGGGCATATCTGCCAGTATCAATAAAGAACTTAAAGAAAATGATGGAAAAACACCCGCATCCCACAACGCATCTTCTCACAGTAAAAGGTTAAGTAACCCGAAGGGGGATCATACGCCATCTGATCGCGGTGCAGTGTAACGACGTCGTACTTATCAAAATGCAAAGTGTACTCAGAAAAGAGGGTCATAATAGATTCCTCATATTTAGTACTCACAGCGGATCCGACACGCCCTCGGCCCATCAGCCTTTAAGGACTCAAGGGAAGCATATTGAACACCGAAGAACGATCTACCGTGGAATAAGGCTCTCTACCCATGAACACCTCCCTAATATGGTTCATCCACTAGGAATCCGCATGCGAAGGCCCTGACGTAGCCCTCGCCGAATGACTCCCCACGAGGGCCGCCAAACCATCATCGGCCCTATCCCTCGCCCCATTGGAAAAACTCTCGGAAGAGGCATGACGGACGCCTAGCCGCAACGAAGGATTTCGAGCCGTGTTACAAGGAGAATTCCTCGAAGAAATAGAGCCATGCCTATAGTGTGGGGGCATTATCATTCCAATTCAGTCCCATACTATATTTTCACACTTAGTTTAACAACTAAACCAAGAGAAAGACTAACTTTGCTAGAAAAGAGTAAACAACCCAGTACAAAATCTGAAGAGGATTTTTGGAAGTGAGTGTGGGAATATTCACTAAACTCTAAACATATATATATACATATATATATATATACATACTCGGACATTCCCCTTGAAAACCGAGTTAAGCTTGAGCTGTCGAAGTAAAAATATAGCCAATAACACGTGCCAGTGGATATCTCTATTTAGAGAAAAAGTAAATCCAAAGTTTGCCATGCAAACAGGCACGTCCTCCTAAATTATTTTCTTGGGCGGCAAAAATAGTTATCTGATGCAATAGTATCGGGTGAAAGAACCTTTCCGGAGCCACTAGGCCTCGGACTCACACCACCAACCCGAACTTCACTGCCCAGCCTAGAAGGAGAAGTTAGGGGAGACGCCCGAGGAGTCAAGACACTATGCCTCTAGGAAAGAGCATAAGCTTCCTCGGGACTAGTTGGATTCTTCGGCTTGCGGATATCAAAAGCCTTCGCAAAGTCAGCACTCGGGCGCCGGAGTCGCATCGGCAATTTGGCACATTCAAGGTATCCCCACAACATATGCCCTGTCAAAATACTACGGTGCCGCCTCTCGAAGAGATTCGAGCAGTATCGTACAGTCTTCTTGTGGGATTACTTTACCGCTGCTTCCACTTTAGCCTGCAATTCTTACGGAGAGAAAGTCACCACTAACTTTCTCGAGGCCGACTCTACCCGAACAAGGGCTTGGCTCAGTTGCTCCTAGAGATTCCTCATTTCTCTTTCTTAAGATTCCTCCTTCTCCTTCTCGAGGAGTGCGATCTTATCCTTTAAAGCCTTCTCCGAATCTTCTAACTTCGTAACTGTAGCCTGCATATGCTTCATCAACTTGCCCCGCCTCATTATATGTTTCTGATCCTCCTCCAATCTAATCGTAAGAAGAAATCGTAAGAAGATATCTTTGTGCGGAGGACATTCATTTCCATCTGATCTTCCCCCCTCTTGAAACTAAGGGACACTACCTTCTCACGGAGGACTCTCACCTCCTCCCCACCATTGTTATAATCTTGCTCTCCCACAGTAGCAGCCTCTCTAGCCTTCCCGACCTGAGAACAAAGAGATATTAGGCGTGAGCTCTTCTATCAAAGAGGAATTCCTAAAAGGATAAGTTACAAAGAAGGATAAACATAAAAAAACAAAAAGATGAAGACTTAACATGAGCCCCATCCAGTTGAGGTAGGTTTGCATAAAGTGGAAGCCACCGGAGGGAGTGGCGTTGGAAGAAACAAAGAAACGGAGGACTACTCCGAAGGCATTCTCCAAGGTCTGCATTGATGGCAGATCCTCCAAGCGGGGAGGAACCCCTGGAAAAGGCATCCAAAAAGGAGATGCCCCCTAGGGAAACCATCACCAAAATCGAGGCAATAGTAGCGGAGTCGGTGAATAAGGCCCGATGAACTACCGCGGGGGTAGAAGGACCCGCCTCCCCCAAAAGGGAATTCAGGAGCTAAACCTTTATGTCGAGCTGCGATGAGTCTCCAGGCTGCGCCTCGGGAACCTCCAAAACATCCTCGGAGTCACCTCGGGGACGATATATCCTAAACCTAATCAGAGAGTAATTTCCCACAAATAGCCAAGGAGCCCTTCGGACAGACAAAAAAGAACCTCCGCCTCCAATCCCCTCGATAAGAATGATGGTTGGAAACATGCGTGAAGGCATTGCTAATGTCCCGATACGCCAGACTAAAAGAGGAAGGGCTACCCGAACAAAAGCACAAGATGAATATCGCCCTCACCCGGCAGGGAGACATCGAGAGGTTCAAAAGCTCTCAACATAGAATGTACCTCACCAAGCGAAGATAGGAATTAGGCGTCAGTTGGCTTGGGCATATCTGCCAGTATCAATAAAGAACTTAAAGAAAATGATGGAAAAACACCCGCATCCCACAACGCATCTTCTCACAGTAAAAGGTTAAGTAACCCGAAGGGGGATCATACGCCATCTGATCGCGGTGCAGTGTAACGACGTCGTACTTATCAAAATGCAAAGTGTACTCAGAAAAGAGGGTCATAATAGATTCCTCATATTTAGTACTCACAGCGGATCCGACACGCCCTCGGCCCATCAGCCTTTAAGGACTCAAGGGAAGCATATTGAACACCGAAGAACGATCTACCGTGGAATAAGGCTCTCTACCCATGAACACCTCCCTAATATGGTTCATCCACTAGGAATCCGCATGCGAAGGCCCTGACGTAGCCCTCGCCGAATGACTCCCCACGAGGGCCGCCAAACCATCATCGGCCCTATCCCTCGCCCCATTGGAAAAACTCTCGGAAGAGGCATGACGGACGCCTAGCCGCAACGAAGGATTTCGAGCCGTGTTACAAGGAGAATTCCTCGAAGAAATAGAGCCATGCCTATAGTGTGGGGGCATTATCATTCCAATTCAGTCCCATACTATATTTTCACACTTAGTTTAACAACTAAACCAAGAGAAAGACTAACTTTGCTAGAAAAGAGTAAACAACCCAGTACAAAATCTGAAGAGGATTTTTGGAAGTGAGTGTGGGAATATTCACTAAACTCTAAACATATATATATACATATATATATATATACATACTCGGACATTCCCCTTGAAAACCGAGTTAAGCTTGAGCTGTCGAAGTAAAAATATAGCCAATAACACGTGCCAGTGGATATCTCTATTTAGAGAAAAAGTAAATCCAAAGTTTGCCATGCAAACAGGCACGTCCTCCTAAATTATTTTCTTGGGCGGCAAAAATAGTTATCTGATGCAATAGTATCGGGTGAAAGAACCTTTCCGGAGCCACTAGGCCTCGGACTCACACCACCAACCCGAACTTCACTGCCCAGCCTAGAAGGAGAAGTTAGGGGAGACGCCCGAGGAGTCAAGACACTATGCCTCTAGGAAAGAGCATAAGCTTCCTCGGGACTAGTTGGATTCTTCGGCTTGCGGATATCAAAAGCCTTCGCAAAGTCAGCACTCGGGCGCCGGAGTCGCATCGGCAATTTGGCACATTCAAGGTATCCCCACAACATATGCCCTGTCAAAATACTACGGTGCCGCCTCTCGAAGAGATTCGAGCAGTATCGTACAGTCTTCTTGTGGGATTACTTTACCGCTGCTTCCACTTTAGCCTGCAATTCTTACGGAGAGAAAGTCACCACTAACTTTCTCGAGGCCGACTCTACCCGAACAAGGGCTTGGCTCAGTTGCTCCTAGAGATTCCTCATTTCTCTTTCTTGAGATTCCTCCTTCTCCTTCTCGAGGAGTGCGATCTTATCCTTTAAAGCCTTCTCCGAATCTTCTAACTTCGTAACTATAGCCTGCATATGCTTCATCAACTTGCCCCGCCTCATTATATGTTTCTGATCCTCCTCCAATCTAATCGTAAGAAGAAATCGTAAGAAGATATCTTTGTGCGGAGGACATTCATTTCCATCTGATCTTCCCCCCTCTTGAAACTAAGAGACACTACCTGCTCACGGAGGACTCTCACCTCCTCCCCACCATTGTTATAATCTTGCTCTCCCACAGTAGCAGCCTCTCTAGCCTTCCCGACCTGAGAACAAAGAGATATTAGGCGTGAGCTCTTCTATCAAAGAGGAATTCCTAAAAGGATAAGTTACAAAGAAGGATAAACATAAAAAAACAAAAAGATGAAGACTTAACATGAGCCCCATCCAGTTGAGGTAGGTTTGCATAAAGTGGAAGCCACCGGAGGGAGTGGCGTTGGAAGAAACAAAGAAACGGAGGACTACTCCGAAGGCATTCTCCAAGGTCTGCATTGCTGGCAGATCCTCCAAGCGCAGAGGAACCCCTGGAAAAGGCATCCAAAAAGGAGATGCCCCCTAGGGAAACCATCACCAAAATCGAGGCAATAGTAGCAGAGTCGGTGAATAAGGCCCGATGAACTCCCGCGGGGGCAGAAGGACCCGCCTCCCCCAAAAGGGAATTCAGGAGCTAAACCTTTATGTCGAGCTGCGATGAGTCTCCAGGCTGCGCCTCGGGAACCTCCAAAACATCCTCGGAGTCACCTAACGATGCTTCTGAGTTAGACTTGAGGAGCTGCGCTAACTAATCTTCCCCTACAAGAAAAACCTTAAGTCATAAAACTATGGATTGACGACGAGTAATGGTAAGTAAGATAAGGGAATCGAGCAACTACCCGAGAGAAGAGACTACCCTTCCATGATCATTGGGGCCTTTCCTTTATCTACATTACCTATAAAAATCGACTTGCCTTAGTCTAAGAAAAACGAAGAGACTAGAATTACTTGAGAAAAGACAAGGATGGCAAAGAACTTACTAGGGGCAAATAGCTCGGAAATTGGCTCCGTGGAAGGCACCAATGAAGGTTCTTCCATTTCATTCTGGGAGAAGACGAAGGGTCATCAGAAGAGATAGTCACATACTCCGGAGGGACTGCTGACGAAGTTCCCTCTGCTATCGGACTTCTTTCCGAAGGGAAACCTCCCTCCGAAGCCAAATCCTCCCCAAAGTCCTCAGAGACCCCCCCGTGGCAGAAACGGTACCGGATACCAGAACCATGGCCGATCAAGGGTCCACGATGGACAAGGGGACGACTCTATAAATCACGCCATCTTCCCCGATGATGAAGGGCGAATGTTCCTCCTCCTCTTTCACCCCCACCGGATGCATATCCGTGTCTTCAGAAGTATTAACCTCCTCATCTTCCTCCTCGGGAGCGTCGAAAGTTCTGCTAGACGAGCGAGCCAAAGAAGCTTCTTGAGACCTAGAATTCTTTCGACCACTTAAGGCTGAAATATCTTGCTCCGATGGCTTCGCAGTTATGGATAGGTCTGAAGAACCCTTACGCAAAAAATACTTCGCCAGAATCTCCCCTGCATTGCATGAAAATCCTTAAAGACCCAGGGAATGGAAATTTAATAGAAGCAATAAAAGAGATTAAGTTAGAATTGCTTAACAAAGGTGGCCAACTCCTCGGGACACATGGACAAAGGCTCCCGAACGTCAGCGTCAGTGAACACCACTTAATGAAGCCCGGACTTCACGAACAAACCGCCGAAGTCCCCCGACTCCATAAAAAGGTTTGGCCGAAATTATAGGGGAGAATCTCATCTCAGGGTCCAGAGGGTGCACGAGAGCTTTAGCCTCCCTCCAATCAAAAGGCATATCCCATTCACCATCCACAGGCTTCACAAAGAAGTACTTGTCCTTCCAAGTACTGCGGGAGCTGAGCGTCCCCTCCAAAATATTTTTCGTTGAGTTCTTGGAAGAATTCTGATGGCGAAACTGGTGGAAAGGGAGCCCTTCAGGTGAAATCACAATATCGAAGATTGAGAAGATTCGAGCCACGGTGCAACTCAACCCCTTCAACTGGCACCAGAACACGAAGATGCACAAACAACATAACCATTCGGAGTCACTTGACTCGGGCAAATGTTACATGCCTTAAACACATCGCAGAAGAAGGAAAGGCATGAATGACCACCAACCATACCTCATCTGTGCATAGTACACCGTGAGGTAGCCCGTCGGAGGCTTGTTAGCCCTCTCCTTCTTCGTCGGAATCTTGAAGGTCATGTTTTTCTGGTATGCCCCCAAATCGGTGAATAGGGATGACACCTATGCCCGAGTAGCAGTGCTCACAATCTTCTCGGCCTTCTGGAGATTGCGAGTTTCTGGCTTTTTCTCTTTGGAAGCCCTAGCCCCTTTAGACGAGGCAGCACCACCCTCCTCCGCCGCAACGAAAGTACTCCCCTTCCTTTTTCAAGTGGAGGCATCAGGTCCACTCATCGTAACGCCACCAGTAACTACCGGTGAATCAGCGGTGGAAGTAAAGACTACGACCCCCGAGCCTGATGCAACAATGGTAAGATCAGTAGCAGAAGAAGCCATGTTAATCACGAAGAGAAATTTTAAAAGTGTTTGCGAAAAGAGTGTATTAGCTGAAAATTAAACTTTTGAGAATGAGAATGAAAAACAAGGGGGATGTTGGCTATATTTATAGCCAAACGTTGTCGCCCTCTGAATCCACAACGTGCCCCGGGCACGTTACGCCACCAAATAGTCGTTGGAGAATGGACCGTTACCAATGGTCAGATGAAATCCATTACGCAGCTATAGTAAAAAAAAAATTCCCCTCGCCTCAAACAGGGACTAAAATTTCTCTCGCTTCTACGATGGCGATCGAAATTTGGGCGGGCTAGTGTTAACCCTAAAAAATAAATATAGGGATTAACCGAAGAGTTAACCCTACAAACAGGATTAAACTAAGGACAGTACTACCGTCACATCACTCTCGATGCCATGCAGTATCAGGAGGGCCCACCTAGTACCGCACACCCCAAGTGGTAAAAAATTGACACCCTCGAAGACGCACCTAAGCGTCTATTGGAAAGTCACGATGAATAAAAATAAGATATCCACGCAGCATGGAAAAAAAATAATAAAATCACGATGGACCCGGGAGACTCCGATATCCATCAAAAGCGCCAAGATGGACCAAAACGAGGACTCCGAGTCCCCCAAAATACGAGAACATCCCCTCACTGAACAAACCGAAGGCAACGTGCCCTTGGAACATTTACTACGAAGAACGAAACACAAAGACAACACCCTATCGGAGCAGACCATCTATCGGCGCATACCTCATGAAGGGTAAAATGCCAAAACAGCACCCTATCGGAGTAGACCATCTATCGGAGTATACTTCACATCTATCAGGACTATAATGGCATCAGACGAATACTCAACCTCATGTATAAAGCTCTCCCAAAGAATCATGCCTATCGGAGAAAAGGACCCGAGAATCTGCTTATGGGAGCCTCCTGAAAGTCATCGAAATATATAGATAAGATATATGTTATCTTTCCATGTACATTTAGACACGTGTACTTTATTAAACACATGCACACCGACACATGTCCCTAAATACCTAAATAACAAACTTGTTAACACTAATAAAAAAAAAATGTTATGTTGGGCATTAGTACACGGTAAGCTTATTAACTTAAGCACTCTGTTTGAGATTTTTTGTGGTGTTCGAGAGCGAGTAGTCTTTAACATACACTGAGATAAGACTCTTTGAATGTAAGCTCATTCCTACCCTCAGCTTATGCAGAGAACTAGCAAGTGAGATCTAGGTAAGGACCAGGTATAAAATGGGCAAGAAACATAATAGATTTACTAAATGTGTCTTATTAAACTTAGCGAGAATTTGAACTGGCTCAATTGGCTGGATTACTCTATGGAAAGTACTTCACTTTATATGGGCAGGTTAACATTTGTATTATGAACAAGACACAAGGACGCCACAACAGTATCAAAGGCAGAAAAGGCAGCCCTCTCTACTCCTTCCCCCTCTCTCTTCTGAGAGAGTGATGGATCAGTTTGTAAGCTACTACCCCCTAAGAGCAGCCATTGTCTGAAAAGATGAGGCCTGAAGAGTGAGATCACGGGCGAGACCCAAAGTCAGTATGCAGAGGGCAACATCTTAGGAAGGACTTGAAAGTGTAGAGATGGTGTGAGGCTTTACTCGAGTCGTAGTCCTAGGCTAGAGCTTTGTGCATTCCTCTGCTAGGTAGTATACTGATATGGATATGATTGTTTAGAGTGTCTAGACATTTTGCTTCCACTTGGGGCATGCCCCTCATATCTTTGTATGACACTCTTTCGGGTTTTATATGTATTTACCTTTCGTGCGACAAAAAGAAAGTATGTGGTTTGAGCTATTCTAGCTTGGATAACCAACATATCAAGCTCCAACATTTAATAGGCCTATTGATTTAACATCAATACTTGACAAGCTTATTGACTTAAGCACTTTGATTTAGCTCATTTCTGGTGCTCGAGTACAAGTAGTCCTTCGCATACGCTGAGATTAGACACTTTAATACTCAAATGGGTCTACTGTCGTATCAAGTTTGTAGACGAAACTACCTGACATCAATATTCTAGATATCCCTAACTTCAGTTTTTCAAAAATTTATTTGTGACATTTAAAGAATTATTTTGTTTAAAAGAGCCCCTTATATTAGCCTCCGTTCACACAAATCAGTGGCACTTATATATTGCTATTCGCTAATTTATATATACAAATCAAACCACACGTTTCTTTGTCATTCTTTACTCACAAAAAAAGAATAGAAAAAATTGCATTGTCAACTAGATAGTTATAGAGTATAATGGAATACTACTTTCAATTCGTGGCCAAATATTTGTTTTATTGTTCTCTTTGGGGAAAAATACAGAATATAATCCAAATTTTGACAATTTTTGCACTTACCTATCTCAACTTTAAATTTTTGCTCTCGACAATCTAAATTTTGCTCCGGCCAAAACTTTTCTATTTAAACTTTGAAAACGCAATATCCCGGCTAAAAAACGTCAATTTTCAGCATTTTGGCATCACGCTGAAGTCATTAAGAAGGGCAATCTTGTAATTTTAGAGATCGCAGAGTATAGTGCAAAATATATAATAAATTAATACACCCTAGATTTCATTTTATTTTCACATTGCACCCCAAATATTTTAATCTTTTTTAACAAAAATACCATCTTCTCCAAATTAACACACCCGAAATAAAATTTTAATTTCTTACACAATGTACCGCAAGTGTCTTAACTTTTTTAACAAAAATACCATCAATTTTCAGCATTTTGGCATCGCGCTGAAGTCATTGAGAAGGGCAATGTTGTAATTTTAGAGATCGCGGAGTATAGTGCAAAATGTATAATAAATTAATACACCCTAGATTTCATTTTATTTTCACATTGGAGCCCAAATATTTGATTTTTTTTAACAAAAATACCATCTTCTCCAAATTAACACACCTGAATTAAAATTTTAATTTCTTACACAATGTACCCCAAATGTCTTAACTTTTTTTAAAAAAATACCATATTCTCCAAAGATTTGTTGAAAAATCGTATTCATATTCCTAGTAAAAACAATTAATTCTTATAATAATTACTATACATAATTTCCTCAATTAAAAAACACAACTAATTTTACTACTTATAGTTGTATTTTTTATTTGAGGAAATTATATATAGTAATTATTAGAAGAATTAATTGATTTTACTGTACCCCAAATGTCTTAACTTTTTTTAAAAAAATACCATATTCTCCAAAGATTTGTTGAAAAATCGTATTCATATTCCTAGTAAAAACAATTAATTCTTATAATAATTACTATACATAATTTCCTCAATTAAAAAATACAACTAATTTTACTACTTATAGTTTTATTTTTTATTTGAGGAAATTATATATAGTAATTATTAGAATAATTGATTGATTTTACTAGGAATACGAATATGATTTTTTAACAAATCTTTGGAGAAAAAGGTATTTTTGTTAAAGAATTAAAACATTTTGGGTGCAATGTCTAAAAAAATAGTAATTAAGAGTGTATTGATTTATTATACATTTTGGGTGCAACGTGATGTCAAAATGCCAAAAAGTGACGTTTTTTGGTCGGTAAGTGTGTTTTCAAAATTTAGATAGCAAAGTATTGGCCAAAATTTAATGTTGAGATAGGTAAGTTCAAAAAACGTCAGAGTTTGGATATTGTTCTGTAATTTTTCCTTCTTTTTTTGTGATCAAGTTCATGCAAAGACATATATTGTTTCAAAAGTCACTAGGTAGAAGCGAAGTATGCACGTCTTAAGTGTTTGATTACTTATTTGTACTTCATTAGGCAAAAATGTATGAAATTTCCATGTGTTACTAAAAGTCTTCAATAATTTTTTCACGGTTTCGTTTTGGCACAAAATCTACAATAATAGTACTCAACAAGTAAAATATGTTCTAATCATCTACTTTTTATGGCGTGATATAGCAAAACGCAAATTAAACGAGATCCTAATTATTGATTGTCCCATAACCAAGATATTCTAACATTTATTAAATTGGCGTATGCGGATGAAGAAAGCAAATTTCCCGTTGTTGCAAAGAGTCGAACAGTTTATTGACATACAGAGTAGGTCAGGTAAAGGTATTCGCCTAGAAAAAGAAAAGAAAACATTTATTCTCATATCAATTTGATTTATATAATTTCATATGTCTTTTATTTTATCTTTTCTATTGTTCTTTTGTCATTGTACTTTTGTTGAAGGATCAAGTGTGCTAAAAATCCATGCTTATGTGAATAACAATGACTATGATTCCAGAATTGAAGGTAGTATTATGCTTCAAAGTTTTCCATCGATGGGGATCCAACATGAGTCGCCACAAGTCAGAGGGCCTAGGTATCACTACAAGATGTTTCGCCCTTTTCCGACCGGAAAATCCCGACCGGAATTCGGTCGGGAGCATTCCCGACTGCATTGCGGTCGAAAAAACTTTTCCCGACCGCAATCCGGTCGGCACTTTTCAAAAAACCATTCTCGACCGCATTGCGGTCGGTATTATAATATTCCCGACCGCAATGCGGTCGGGAATACTCTGGGCGGGAAATTTCCCGCCCAGAGTGTTGCCCTAATCTCAGCCCAGCTGGGCCGCGCAGCTGGGCCGAGAGTTCCCGACCGCATTGCGGTCAGGAATAGGGTATTCCCGACCGCAATGCGGTCGGGAAAGAGGGAGGTATTTCTATAAATACCTCCCTCCTCCTCTTTCATTTTCACCCAAAATTTTTCTCTCTCCCCCTATTATTGCCGACCACCGATCAGCCTTTCGCGACCGCAGTTCCGTCGGCACTTCAAAATCGGTAAATTTTTTCGCTTTTTCTTGTTTTGTAGGTTATATTTAATGTTTTAATATTTATTTTTTATGTTTAATTGTTAGATATTGTAGAAATTGTTAGGATTTAATTAAGAAATGCCTTTAGCTATTGTTAGGCTTTGGAAAAATATTAGATTTTAATGCCTTTAAGAATCGTTAGGCTTTAGGAAATAGTATAGTTTTAATTAGGAAATGCCTTTAGGAATTGTTAGGCTTTGAGAAATGTTAGACTTTTATATCTTTAGGAATTGTTAGATTTTAGGAAATGTTATAGTTGTATGATTTTAGTAATTATTTATGCCTTTAGGGAATGTTATAGTTTTATGATTTTAGTAATTATTTATACCTTTAGGAATTGTTAGGCTTTACGAAATGTTACAATTTAGTAATTATTTATGACTTTAGGAAAACTATATATGATTTTTATATGTGTTAATTTATTTATTTGGATGTTAATTATGGAGTTATTTATGTTATATTTAATGTTTTAATATTAATTATTAATGTTATATTTAATATTTTAATATGAATTATTAGATATTGTAGAAATTGTTATGATTTAATTTGTAAATTGTTGGGCTTTGGGAAATATTTATACCTGTAGGAATAACTTAGTATTGATTAAACTTAGGTCATCTCTACAATTAGAAAAATTCTAACTTAGATGCTTTTACTTAGTTCGTAGCACTCCTCCTCGACGACATGTCGTCCCATGATAGCGATCGTGGCCAGCCCTCGAAGAGAGGGCGTAGTGGTCCATCGAGCACTCCATCGAGTACTCCACCTACGACTGGTCCACCGAGGCTAGGTCCTCGTCTACGGATCATTCATTCTGGCGGTGCACCACCCGCTCCTGTCGATGCACCTGATACCGATCTTGGCGACTCCCCTACTTCTTCACATCCACATAGGGGTATCGGATCGAGCGGCGGTACTCCACCAGATCTAGTAGTACCATTTCGCCTAGATGATGATCACGTAGCATCGACACCATCGTCATCATCTAGGCGAAATGGTTATTACAAAAAATAAAGTAATAGAAATTTAGTCATTTGATAGAAAAGTTAACAGGGTTACATGAAACTTAACATAAAAGTTTTTTTGCAGGATTATCGAACCATTAGGGAGTTTTGTGCAGTTATTAAAGTACAAGGGGTTTTCGTGCGGGTTTTTGAAACCACATGAGAAGTTTTATGATTTTGCTGGCTATATGTAAGCCCTTTTTCCGTACCCAATGGTCATTGGGTACGCGTATCCATAGCCAATGCCCGTAGTGGAAGCCTTCGTAGGCAATAGTCATTGGCAACGGATGGCCGTAGCCAATGACTATTGGCTACGGATCTTCCATAGCCAATAACGCAAGACCAAAATGTCTTTATACTTTTGGCTATGGAAAGTTCCGTAGCCAATAACTATTGGCTACAAAAAAGTTTCGTAGCCAATGCCTATTGGCTACGGAATATTTTCGTAGCCAATAATTATTGGCTACCGAACATTCCGTGGCCATTGATTTTTTAATTTTTTTCCAAATTATTGTTGGCGACGGAAGATTTCGTCGCCAATACTTTTTTTTTTTTTTTAAATATTATTATCCGTCGACAATAACATTCGTAAATATAAAAAAAAACAAATTATAAAAAGAAGTTTTAGTATTTTTAAATTATATATAATGAAATATATTTTAACTAATTAACTCATGATTAGTAGATTAATTATGTATTGTATTTATTTCATAAATATTTCTATATATTGAAATAATTATAGAATTATTAAGTGGTTAATGTAGTAAATATAATTTTTTTAAAGATGGATAAATATCTTGGAAAGTATATGAATTAGAGATTTATTTTAAATATTGAATGGTAGGAATTATAGGAAGAGCTTATGATGGAAGATAGGAATTATAGGAATAGAGGTAGGAATATGTTTATGTATGAAAGGGTTGGGATATTTATAGAATAGACCAAGACTATTGGCTACGGAATAATCCTTAGGCAATAGTCGTTGGCTACGATACAATATATAGCCAATAGTCTTTGGCTACGAAATATTCAGTAGCCAATAGAATAACCATTGGCTAGGAACAATCCGTAGCCAATAATCTTTGCCTACAAAATATTTTGTAGCCAATAGTCTTTGCGTACGGATAATCCGTAGGCGGTAGGTAATGCGTATTTTATTATTTTTTTTCTTTTTTAGTATTTTGTGTGAATTTTTATTTAACTTTTGATTAATTATATTTTTTTCCCAAAAGTTTGTTTATTGTCTTTTGAAATTTTATTTTTTATGAAATTCGAGAAAAGATAGTAATAAATACTGTAGTAGTATTTGGTGAAAGACGAAATGGAATTGAGTTTGTTTTACGACTTTTGATTAATTACATTTTTTTCGCGAAAGTTTGTTTATCTTTTTTTGTAATTTTATTTTTATTGAAATTTGAGAAAATATATTAATAAATAGCTTAGATCGTCTTTGGTGAAAGAGGACATGGAATTGAGTTTGGTTTACGACTTTTGATTAATTACATTTTTTTCCCGAAAGTTCGTTTATCCTCTTTTATAATTTTATTTTTAATAAAATTCGAGAAAACATATTGATAAATAGTTTAGATCATCTTTGGTGAAAGAAGAAATGGAATAGAATTTGGTTTACGCCTTTTGATTAATTACATTTTTTCCCAAAAGTTCGTTTATTGTCTTTTGTAATTTTATTTTTAAAATAATTCGAGAAAACATACTAATAAATAGTTTAGATCGTCTTTGGTGAAAGAAGAAATGGGATCGAGTTTGGTTTACGACTTTTGATTAATTATATTTTTCTCCCGAAAGTTTGTTTATTGACCTTTTCTATTTTATTTTTAATGAAATTCGAGAAAACATACTAATAAATAGTTTAGATCGTCTTTGGTGGAAGAAGAAATGGGATCGAGTTTGGTTTACGACTTTTGATTAATTATATTTTTTTCCCGAAAGTTTGTTTATCATCGTTTGTAATTTTATTTTTAATGAAATTCGAGGAAACATACTAATAAATAGTTTAGATCGTCTTTGGTGAAAAAAGAAATGGAATTGAGTTTGGTTTACGACTTTTGATTAATTATATTTTTCCCAAAAGTTAGTATATAGTCTTTTGATATTTTTTTTTTAAATTCGAGGAAACATACTAATAAATAGTTTAGAAGTGATATGGGCATTTCCCTCATAAGGGGTCTGGCCCAAACCAGACCCATATTTGACCATATCGGGGACCACCTTCGATCTGATATCGGTAATAATCACCGATATGTTACTGTGGTCCCCGGATCCCAAGCTCTATAAATACGCGGTACCCGGTACCCGGATCTCAAAGTAAGCAATTATTATCTCTCAGCTACCACGCGTCACATCGAAATATATCCCCGATCTCACTCTCGATATCGGGATAACCTCGTACTCCACTGACACGTCGTACCACCACACTACCGATATCACATCGAGGGGCATCTCCGATATCATGTCGAAGACAATCACCGATATGCTTCTGATCTAGTCACCGATATACCATTGCCATCCAAGTCTACGTGAGATACATAGTGTAGGCCTGATTTGAGATAGACTCGTTGTATTGTTAGATCATTCACTTGTAACTGACACACATATATATATAATACGATCTATTGCCAAATCAGTGGCGCTGTCTGTGGGAACACCATTTCACGGACAAGGACGCCAAGATACAAGGAAGGAGGACCCGATCCGAATTTAACGAAGTTGTGACTAGGAACGCCAGGATGGAGGACACGCATCTCCCTCAACACCCGACTGACCAAGAACAGACAGTGACCCAAGCCGAGATGGAGCTTCCTCCAGCACAGAACGAGCTGCGACGAAGGCGCGGGCCTGGGATGCCGCCGCGAGCCACGAATGCAGGTCCAACCCTTGTCGCACCAAATACGGCGGAACCCGCGACTGAGGGCCCCGACCACTGAGAACCCCGAGGCAGACGTTCCAATGACCGAGGCGCCAAATGCGGATTTTCCTGGCCCGGAGGAGACGATGCCCGCGGGACAAAGCGCCTTTCACCCTGCCGCCATAACC
The DNA here is from genome assembly GCA_948329865.1 of Linaria vulgaris. NCBI lineage: Eukaryota > Viridiplantae > Streptophyta > Magnoliopsida > Lamiales > Plantaginaceae > Linaria > Linaria vulgaris. The sequence goes on along the minus strand of OX415250.1, from coordinate 114,041,338 downwards.
CCGGAGATGCAAGCGCAGATCAACGCCTCTGTAAAGCGGCACTGGACACTACATTGGAGACATTGCTTCCGCGACAGGCGGAACAAAGAACAAGGGACATTCGGGCAAGGCCCCATGAATCCGGAGTGGGTGAGAGAAGGGCAAGGCAAGGATATGATGAACAGGAGGATACGGGGGACTCATTCAGAGAGATATCGCTCGGTGCTTACAACAGGTCGGAGAGACGGGACCCTAGGACCCTGGATCGAGAGATAGCAAGAAGGATGGAACGACTTGACCGCGAGAGAGCGGAAGAAATCAGGCGAATGGAACGCGGTCGCGACCGCGCTGAGATTGCATATTCAAAGAATAAGGATGCAGAAGTACTGCAGGTAATATCAAGGAGGATGGAACAACTAGACCGCGAGAGGGCGGAGTTGACGAGGAAGGTGACTGAGAGTCATTGGAAGGGTCGCAGCAGGACCCCGTTTTTGGATGAGATAGAGGAGAGGCTGAGGTATTGCAAAGAGGGGACAAGATCCCAGTGATGAAGCCGTACGACGGAAGAAGCGATCCTACAGATCATCTCCATCAGGTCGATAGCATTTTGAACCTGCACAACTACTCAAGAAACATAAAGGCAAAGATCATATCCACCACTTTAACGAGCGCTGCACTGGATTGGTTCGCTAGGCTGGAGGCCAGATCCATAACGGACTACGAGCAACTAAGGGAAAAGTTTGAGAACCAGTTCTCTAGCCAAAAGAGAATGAAGACCAACATGCTACACCTCGGCACGGTGCAGCAGAGGGAAAGGGAGAACCTCCGGGAATATATGAAGAGGTTCAATAATGAACTGTTGAAGGTGGATGAGCCGCATGGCGGGCAGGTTATGATGATGCTGTTCAAGGGTACGACCCATCGCAGGTTCGCCGGCGAGCTAATCAAATTGACTGAGCCCCCCATAACACAGATCAACTTGCTCGCAAACCAAATGGTTTACGAGGACGAGATGATGGCAACGCGTCAAGGTTCATTTTCCAGCAGGAACTCGGACAGAGATCACAACAGGGAAAGGCCCCCAAGGACGTACACCGCGTTAAATAGAGGCATTCTCGAGGTGATGGCCGTGGCAAAAAGAAACAGATGGTTGACGGAACCCAGGCCGTTGAATGAGACTCCCGGGATGAAGTCGTCGGGCAAATACTGCGCGTACCACCGTCAACCTGAGGAATGAAATTGAAAGACTGGTTAAGGAAGGAAAATTGGTCGAGTTTGTCAGAAGCGCCAAGGAAGATGCTAGAGGGGCACAACATTCTTTATTCCCTAGAAGAGATTACTCGCCAAGAATAGGAAAGCAGAAGATGATTGAGGCACCCGAGGAGCGTGGTAGGACCATAGTGAATGGCCCGAGCAGAGGCATTATAAACGTGATCAACGGAGGAGGCTTGGGAGCTGACATGGCTCATGGCCGAGAAACCATAACACGAAGACTCCAGGGTGGAGCCTACATTGGGTACACCAATGCAATCATGCCGGAAGCGTACTTGGAGCAGGAGATCTCTTTCACCAGGAGAGACTTGGAGCAACTTAGTCAGTTGGCCTTGACCGCAAGTAAACTACATTGCCCATTGGTTATTACGATTAATGTGGGTGAATATCAGGTGCATAAAGTGCTGGTGGATAGAGGAAGCTTCGCAAACCTGATATTCTCAAAAGCCTACGAGCAGATGAGGATAGCCCCGGACCGGCTAAAGCCGATATCCACCTCATTGACCGGATTCGGCGGAGCAGAGGTAGTTCCACTCGGACAAGCTATATTGCCCACAATGTTTGGCAGAAGCCCACGCACCCGGGTGACGCTGATAAAATATACAATTGTCGACACCCCGTTTCCCTACCACGCCATCATTGGCCGGCCGTCACTCAAGCAGATCAAGGCAGTGGTCTCTACTTATTACCAGAAGATTAAATTCCCGACACCTCACGGTGTCGGCAAAATTCTAGGTGACCAGATACAGGGATGGATGTGCTATGTGGACTCGCTGAAGCACCCTAGAATCAGAAGAAGACAAGATATACAAGTCCCACACCAAGAATACATTCCGCGCACGGAGTGATCACCATGAGGAGCAAACAGAACAATATTTTAAATTTCAGTAGTTTTTAAATTATGCTCGAACAATTGAAACATTGTTCCTTCATGGGTCGGCATGTAACTTAAAACAGGGGGAACTACGCCGGTCTGATTCCCCATTCAACGGGATACGTAGGCGGGTTAGGTTTACCTAGACTTCGACCGCTATCTCTTATTTTTCCCCTTCGTGGGTCGGCATGTAACTTAAAACAGGGGGAACTACGTCGGGTTGATTCCCCATTCAACGAGATACGTAGGCGGGTTAGGTTTACTTAGCCTTCGACCGTTATTCATCATTACCTTTTAATTTGTTGCTTTGTGGAATCTCATATTTCATGCAGGGATATGTCCTAATCGGACATTACGGAAGTGCAGAGAATTGAAGAATCCGGGAGTATTCCCATAGATATGTGTTTAGCACATCGCCCTCTTACAGGTACATAGCCCGAAGGACCACACATTACTATATTCGAAAAGGACATAGGGAATATTAAACCCTCGCTTCTTAAAAGGAGGGATTCAGGGGGCATTGCCCCAGAATATCCAATATTATCCATCTAAACAGGTACAACAAGTACAAACAGGTACAACAGGCCCGTTAGAACACAATGGAAACACCTTTTCTTGCATAAAACTGAAATTCCCAAATTGAGGGAACATTCCGCAGATAACACATGCGCATCATTTTGTGCTTTCATATTAGCTTTTACATCGAAAATCTTTCTTGTTTGTGATGTTTTACAGGGCTGGCCGACCCATAGACTCCACGACGACAGATTCACCAAGGGACATAGACAAAAAGACAAAGAAAAGGCTCATACCCATGAGCGGTAACGGGTTCCCCTGTGATAACGGGCGGGCTCCTACCCATGAGTGGTAACGGGTCACCTACAACAAGAGGAATACCCCCTGTGATAACGGCTACTCCCATAGGGACCTTTCACTCTTCTTCTCAACGACCTCGGAAAACACATCAGGGTCGGCCGTACCCTCATCTACCTCGTCTAACCCACAAATCGGCAGGTCGTTATGATCGTGCCTTGGGTTCAACCCACTCAACTCGTGGGAGTCCTTGAAACCGTCATTTCTCAATACCTGCCCCACGCAAGCATGAAATGCCGCCTCCCGAACCTTCAAAACTAAGTCTCGGAAGCTCGAGCTTTCCATAAACTTCTCCACTCCAGCCCGGAGGAGATCAGGACGACGCTCCTACAAATTGAACTCTATTAAAAACAGCAGGAAAAAACAGAAGCAGGTATTATAAACAGGATATATACCAAGTCTAAGGGAGCTAATTTGGCAGTGGAGAGCTCCAACGAGAGACGTTCGTTAGCAACCTTCACTGCCACCACCTCAGCCTTCAGTTCACGCGCCTTTCCTTGGTCGATCTCGGTCACTAATGTTTTGAAGTTGCCCTTCAACAAATCATACTCCTCCCGGAGCTTACGACATGTCTTCGGCGCATCCTTCTTTTTGGACTCCAACTTCTCGAACACCATGGGGTTGAACTCCCACATCCTCAAGATATCAGCCTCGAGATCGGCAGCAACAGCGCCAGGGTCACCCTTGGACTCACAAATTGTCTTCAAACACGAGACCGCCAGCTTTGCAGTCTGCACAAGACAATGCGTAACATTATGCTAAACAGTCAAATAAAATCAATCGAAGTCGTGTTTAGATACGTACACTCTGAAACAGGTGAGTGCTGCGGTGTATATTCTGGGCCCGCTCAAATTCTGTGAGCACCCGCACGTTTGCTGGAGGAGGAAAAGCCCGCATCATGCCCCGTACAACATCTGCTTCAGGGAATTCTACTCGCTTTGAGGGTTTGACTGCACCCGCCTTTCGGGGGCCCGAACTTGAAGATGAGTGGACATTGTGGACAGTCCCCTCACGAGACCTTTTATTACCTGATATCCTTGTCAGGTCAACGGCAGGCTTTGTAACCGGAATAACAGGAAAAATAGGGGCAAAGGCCCCCAATGTCGAGGGATCCTACAGTGGCCCTTTACCCTTGCCGGTCATACCTGAAACGGTCACTTTTCCCTTGCCACTAATAGGGTTCGGGCTGGAAGAACTCGACCCCACAGTAAAAGACACATCCACAACATCACCCAAGTTGACATGGGTATTCGATTCCAAACCTCAAACGTTCTCGGTCAAAGGAATGTTGGGCAACGACTCAGAACATGGAGCATCGTATTCACCAGAAGGAGACATCGCAACTGGTCTCTCTGTCGACACAGCCCTGTCAGGCGAAGGAACCACACCCTCATGTTTCGAGGTCAACACCTCAAAGAGGGTGGCCACGCCATCCATGCCGCCCGCCACATCAAGGATGTCCTGGCTAAGGGACCCCAACGTTGCAGGAACATTGTTAAAACATTCTTCATTAATACATTTAGGCACTACAATGCTAGGGGGAGGTTGCTTGACTCCCGACGCCTCTGCCAGAAACTTAGCGGCTGCATTATTCAGGTCAAAGCTAGACGCAGGCCCTATTTCAGGCGCCACCACGACTGCCGTCATTTCAGTAGCCTTCTGAGCATCACGATCCGCTTGAAGTTTACGCATCAATTGTCTAAACCCCATTCTAACGGAGTATCTCGGAAAAAGATAATGCACCTACAGAATAATCAGAGTATCAGCATGAGAAAATAATAATAAATAATTCAAGTACAACGCCGAGGTCGAAATACACGTCGGGGAATATATCGAATTTGATTACCGATATACATACCGATGTGGTTACACTAAATGACAGATAAAATGCAGAAAACTATGACCTTCAAAGTCTCTTACAAGCCCTACTTATAGACGGAGGCCTTAACTACATCGAAATATACTTTCGACATCATATCGAATATGCGTTTCGACGTGATATCGACGATGAACCCCGATATCCTATCCTATTATGCAAAAAAGCCTCGAAGTGCAACTCCCATATTTATAAGAAATTCAACTCCAAAGAACACATAATTCAAACGAGGACCTCAAACTATGCGCCCACTGCATTAGGGGGCCCATTGAAGTTCATCACAAAGAGCATTCTCCACATATTTGATCTCCGTCATTTGAACTGGCGGGACGAAGGGTATAGGTAACCCATAAATTTAAAATTAAATTTGCGAATTCTTATCTCTAAGAAAAGAATCCCCAAACTAGGGGACTACATGATATGGGCATTTCCCGCATAAGGGGTCTGGCCCAAACCAGGCCCATATTTGACTATATCGGGGACCACCTTCGATCTCATATCGGTAATAATCACCGATATGTTACTGTGGTCCCCGGATCCCGAGGTCTATAAATACGCGGTACCCATATCCCAAAGTAAGCAATTATTATCCCTCAGCTACCACGCGTCACATCGAAATATATCCCCGATCTCACTCTCGATATCGTACTGGAGGTCCGATCCATAACGAACTATGAGCAACTAAGGGAAAAGTTTGAGAACCAGTTCTCTAGCCAGAAGAGAATGAAGTCGTCGGGCAAATACTGCGCGTACCACCGTCAACCTGAGGAATGAAATTGAAAGACTAGTTAAGGAAGGAAAATTGGTCGAGTTTGTCAGAAGCGCCAAGGAAGATGCTAGAGGGGCACAGCATTCTTTATTCCCTTGAAGAGATTACTCGCCAATAGGAAAGCAGAAGATGATTGAGGAACCCGAGGAGCGTGGTAGGACCATAGTGAATGCCCCGAGTAAATGCGTCATAAACCTGATCAACGGAGGAGGCTTGGGAGCTGACACGGCTCATGGCCGAGAAACCATAACACGAAGACTTCAGGGTGGAGCCTACATTGGGTACACCAATGCAATCATGCCGGAAGCGTACTTGGAGCAGGAGATCTCTTTCACCAGGAGAGACTTGGAGCAACTTAGTCAGTTGGCCTTGACCGCAAGTAAACTACATTGCCCATTGGTTATTACGATTAATGTGGGTGAATATCAGGTGCATAAAGTGCTGGTGGATAGCGGAAGCTCCGCAAACCTGATATTCTCAAAAGCCTACGAGCAGATGAGGATAGCCCCGGACCGGCTAAAGCCGATGTCCACCTCATTGACCGGATTCGGCGGAGCAGAGGTAGTTCCACTCGGACAAGCTATATTGGCAACAATGTTTGGCAGAAGCCCACGCACCCTCACGAGACCTTTTATTACCTGATATCCTTGTCAGGTCAACGGCAGGCTTCGTAACCGGAATAACAGGAAAAATAGGGGCAAAGGCCCCCAATGTCGAGGGCTTCTATAGTGGCCCTTTACCCTTGTCGGTCATACCTGAAACGGTCACTTTTCCCTTGCCACTAATAGGGTTCGGGCTGGAAGAACTCGACCCCACAGTAAAAGACACATCCACAGCGTTACCCAAGTTGACATGGGTATTCGATTCCAAACCTCAAACGTTCTCGGTCAAAGGAATGTTGGCCAACGACTTAGAACGTGGAGCATCGTATTCACCAGAAGGAGACATCGCAACTGGTCTCTCTGTCGACACAGCCCTGTCAGGCGAAGGAACCACACCCTCCTGTTTCGAGGTCAACACCTCAAAGAGGGTGGCCACGCCGTCCATGCCGCCCACCACATCAAGGATGTCCTAGCTGAGGGACCCAAACGTTGCAGGAACATTGTTAAAACATTCTTCATTAATACGTTCAGGCACTACAATGCTAGGGGGAGGTTGCTCGACTCCCGATGCCTCTGCCAGAAACTCAGCGGCTGGATTATTCAGGTCAAAGCTAGACGCAGGCCCTATTTCAGGCGCCACCGCGACTACCGTCATTCCAGCAGCGTTCTGAGCATCACGATCGGCTTGAAGTTTACGCATCAATTGTCTACATCCCATTCTAACGGAGTATCTCGGAAAAAGATAATGCACCTACAGAATAATCAGAGTATCAGCATGAGAAAATAATAATAAATAATTCAAGTACAACGCCGAGGTCGAAATACACGTCGGGGAATATATCGAATATGATTACCGATATACATACCGATGTGGTTACACTAAACGACAGAGAAAACGCAGAAAACTATGACCTTCAAAGTCTCTTACAAGCCCTACTTATAGACAGAGGCCTTAACTACATCGAAATATACTTTCGACATCATATCGAATATGCGTTTCGACGTGATATCGACGATGAACCCCGATATCCTATCCTATTATGCAAAAAAGCCTCGAAGTGCAACTCCCATATTTATAAGAAATTCAACTCCAAAGAACACATGATTCAAACGAGGACCTCAAACTATGCGCCCACTGCATTAGGGGGCCCATCGAAATTCATCACAAAGCGCATTCTCCGCATATTTGATCTCCGTCATTTGAACTGGCGCGACGAAGGGTACAGGTAACCCAAAAATTTAAAATTAAATTTGTGAATTCTTATCTCTAAGAATAGAATCCCCAAACTGGGGGACTACATGATATGGGCATTTCCCGCATAAGGGGTCTGGCCCAAACCAGGCCCATATTTGACTATATCGGGGACCACCTTCGATCTCATATCGGTAATAATCACCGATATATTACTGTGGTCCCCGGATCCCGAGGTCTATAAATACGTGGTACCCATATCCCAAAGTAAGCAATTATTATCCCTCAGCTACCACGCGTCACATCGAAATATATCCCCGATCTCACTCTCGATATCGTACTGGAGGTCCGATCCATAACGAACTATGAGCAACTAAGGGAAAAGTTTGAGAACCAGTTCTCTAGCCAGAAGAGAATGAAGACCAACCTGTTGCACCTCAGCACGGTGCAGCAGAGGGAAAGGGAGAACCTCCAGGTTATGATGATGTTGTTCAAGGGTACGACCCACCACAGGTTCACTGGCGAGCTAATAAAATTGATTGAGCCCACCATAGCACAGGTCAACATGCTCGCAACCCAAATGGTTTACGAGGACGAGATGATGGCAACGCGTCAAGGTTCATTTCACAACAGGAATGCAGACAGAGATCACAACAGAGAAAGGCCTCCAAGGACGTACACACCGTTGAATATAGGCATTATGGAAGTGATGGCCGTGGCAAAAAGAAACAGATGGTTGACAGAACCCAGGCCATTGAATGAGACTCCCGGGATGAAGTCGTCGGGCAAATACTGTGCGTACCACAGACAGCCTGGACACAGGACGGAGGACTGTACGCACATGAGGAATGAAATTGAAAGATTGATTAAAGAAGGGAAATTGATCGAGTTTGTCAGAAATGTCAAGGAAGATGCTAGGGGGACATACAATTCTTTATCCCCTATAAGAGATTACTCACCCATGAGAGAAATGCAGAAGATGATCGAGGAACCCGAGGAGCGTGGTAGGACCATAGTGAATGCCCCGAGTAAATGCGTCATAAACATGATCAACGGAGGAGCCTTGTGAGCCGACACGGCTCGCGGCCAAGAAACCATAACATGAAGACTCCATGGTGGAGCCTATATTGGGTACACAAATGCAATCATGCCGGAAGCGTACTTGGAGCAGGAGATCTCTTTCACGAGGAGAGACTTGGAGCAACTTAGTCCGTTGGCCTTGACCGCAGGTAAACTAGATTGCCCATTGGTTATTACTATTATTGTGGATGACTATCAGGTGCATAAAGTTCTAGTGGATAGCGGAAGCTCCGCAAACCTGATATTCTCAAAAGCCTACGAGCAGATGAGGATAGCCCCAGACCGGCTAAAGCCGATATCCACCCCATTGAACGGATTTGACGGAGCAGAGGTAGTTCCACTCGGACAAGTTATATTGCCCATAATGTTTAGGAGAAGCCCACGCACCCGGGTGGCACCGATAAAATACACAATAGTCGACATCCTGTTTCCCTACCACGCCATCATTGGCCGACCGGCACTCAACCAAGGGACATAGACAAAAAGACAAAAGAAAAGGCTCCTACCCATGAGCGGTAACGGGTTCCCCTGTGATAACGGGCTGGCTCCTACCCATGAGCGGTAACGGGTCATCTGCAAAGAAAAGGCTCCTACCCATGAGCGGTAATGGGTTCCCCTGTGATAACGGGCGGGCTCTTACCCATAAGCGGTAATGGGTCATCGACAAAGAAAAGGCTCCTACCCATGAGCGGTAACGGGTTCCCCTGTGATAACGGGCGGGCTCCTGCCCATGAGCGGTAACGGGTCATCCACAAAGAAAAGACTCCTACCCATGAGCGGTAACGGGTTTCCCTGTGATAACGGGCGGGCTCCTACCCATGAGTGGTAACGGGTCACCTACAAAGAGAAGAAGATCCCCTGTGATAACGGGGTCTATCCTAAACATTTAAAATGGTACCGTGTTCCCTGTGATAACTGGATGGGCCCCTACCCACAAGAAAAAGATACCCTGTGATAACTAGATCGATCCTAAACACATAAACGGTGGCAGATTACCCATGTTTCTGCCAACACCGAGGAAATTCTAATCATTTTTTTGTTGACCACAAGCAGATTAAAGAAATCTCATCAAATACGAGAACAAAATGAATGCAGGGTCAGTTATCGAAATACTGCATACTCAATCATCATGACAATAAAAAATCAACAAGTTATGAGACAACAAGGCCACGAAGAGTCACATATTATGAAGATAACAGAGAAATAAATATTTAGTTACAGAACCACGAATTGGAGATAGTCCGGAAAGGGATAAATTCAAGTTACAATAAAGACAGCAAATAGCTACTCCCACAGGGACCCTTCAGTCTTCTTCTCAACGACCTCAGAAAACACGTCAGGGTCGACCGCACCCTCCTCCACCTCGTCTAGTCCACCAATCGGCAGGTCGTTATGATCGTGCATTGGGTTCAACCCACTCAATTCAAGAGAGTCCTTGAAACCGTCATTCTTCAATACCTGCCCTACGCAAGCATGAAATGCTGCCTCTCGAACCTTCAAAACTAAGTCTCGGAAGCTCGAGCTTTCCATAAACTTCTCCGCTCCAACCCGGAGGAGATCAGGACGACGTTCCTACAAATTGAACTCTATTAAATACATGAGGAAAAAACAGAAGCAGATATCATAAACAAGATATATACCAACGAGAGACGTTCGTTAGCAGCCTTCACCGCCACCACCTCAGCATTCAGTTTCTCCAGCTCCTTGTTGGCCGCAAGTTCACGCAACTTTCCTTGGTCAATCTCAGTCACTAATGTGTTGAAGTTGCCCTTCAACAAATCATACTCCTCCCGGAGCTTACGACATGTCTTCAGGGCATACTTTTTCTCGGCCTCCAACTTCTCTAGCACCATGGGGTTGAATTCCCCCCTCCTCAAGATATCAGCCTCGAACTCGGCAGCAACAACGTCAGGGTCACCCTTAGACTCGCGTATTATCTTTAGACACAAAACCGCCAGCTTTACCATCTGCGCAATACAATCAGTAACGTTATGTTAAATAGTCAAATGAAATCAATCGAAGTCATGCCAAGATACGTACACTCTGAAACATATGAGTGTTGCGGCATATATTATGGGCCCACTCGAATTCTGTAAGCACCCGCACATTTGCTGGAGGAGGAAAAGCCCGCGTCATTCCCCGCACAGCATTTGCTTCAGGGAATTCTACTCGCTTGAAGGATTTGACTGCACCCACCTTCTTGGGGCCCGAACTCGAAGACGAGTGGACATTGTGGGCAGTCCCATCACGAGACCTTTTATTACCCGATACCCTATCCGGGTCAATGGCAGGCTTCCTAATCGGAATTCCAGGAAAGATACGGGCAAAGCCCCCCAATATCGAGGGCTCATGCGGTGGCCCTTTACCCTTGTCGGTCGTACCTGAAATAGGCGCTCTTCCCTTGCCGCTAATAAGGTTCGGGCTTGAAGAGCCCGACCCCACGATAAAGGGCGCATCCACTAATTCACCTAAGTTGACATGGGTATTCGATCCCGAATCACAAACATTCTCGGTCAAAGGAATGTTGGACTCCGACTCAGAACGTGGGGCTACGTACTCACCAGAAGGAGACCTAGCATCTGGTCTCTCATTCAACACAATCCCTTCAGGCGGATGAACCACACCCTCCTGTTTCGAGGTCAACACTTCCAAGAGATTGGCTGCACCATCCAGGCCTCCCACCACATCAAGGATGTCCTGGCTTAAGGACCCAATCGTTGCAGGAACACTTTCAAAGCATTCTTCATTAAAACGTTCACGTACTACAATACTAGGGGGAGTTGTTCAACTCCCGATACCTCTGCCAGAACCTCAGTGGCTGCATTATTCAGATCAAAGTTAGACGCAGACCCTGTTTCAGGCGCCACCGCAACTGCTGTCGTCTCAGCCAATGCTGCTTTCTGAGCATCACGATCGGCTTGAAGTTTACGCATCAATTGTCTGAAACCCATTCTCACAGAATATCTCAAAAAATAAAATATACCTGCAGAATAATTGGAATATCAGCCTGAGAAAATAATAATAAATCAAGTACAATAGCGAGATTGAAATACACGTCGGGGAATATATCGAACTTGATTACCGATATAAACACCGATGTGGTTACGCTAACGACAATAAAGACACAGAAAACTATGACCTTCAAAGTCTCTTACAATCCCTACTTATAAACGAAAGCTTTAACTACATCGAGAGATACTTTCGACATCATATCGAGTATGCGTTTTGACGTGATATCGACGATGAAACCCGATATCCTATCCTATTACGCAAAAAAGCCTCGAAAATATAACAATTGCACCGGCGGGCCCATCGTAATTTTCTAAGTGCAACTCCCATATTTATAAGAAATTCAAATCCAAAGAAACACAGAATTCAAACGAGGACCTCAAACTATGTGTCCACTGCATTAGAGGGCCCATCGAAGTTCATCACGAAGTGCATTCCCCGCATATTTGATCTCCGTCATTTGAACTGGCGGGACGAAGGGTACAGGTAACCCAGAAATTCAAAATTAAATTTGCGAATTCTTATCTCTAAGATAAGAATCCCCAAATTGGGGGACTACATGATATGGACATTTCCCGCATATGGGGCCTGGCCCAAGTCAGGCCCATATTTAACCATATCGGGGATCACTTTCAACTTCATATCGGTAATAATCACGGATATGGTACTGTGGTCCCCGGATCCCGAGGTCTATAAATACGCGACGCCCGGATCCCAAAACAAGCAATTATTATCCCTCAGCTACCACGCTTCATATCGAAAGAAATCACCGATCTGACTCTCGATATCGTACTCGATATCGAGATAACCTTCGTGCTCCACTGATACGTCATCCCACCACACTATCGATACCATATCGAGGGTGGTCATCGACATCACATCGAAGCTGATCACCGATATACGCCCGATCTAATTACTGACATACCCTTGTCATCCAAGCATCGAGGTGTTAGTCCGAGGTGTTTCGGACCAAGCCTAATCGAGACACCTAGATTAGGCCTAGTTTGTTAAGATAGACTCGTTGTATTTCCTTTGCACTCCACTGTAACCGACCCATATTTATATAAACGATCTATTGTCAAACTACCTAGAGATATGCTAAATACCCATTTGGACTAAATCACATTAACAAAATACTCACATAAATGAAGGGAAGTAGCAGTCCAGTGTGGTATCAGGAGACACATCGCAACTTTTGAAATGTTAGGGCAAGAGAAACACAATATACATTAGAGAGTGAATTACTCTTATATATAAATAAAGGGATTATTCCATCCAACCCGCTGAACTATGACCACTTTCTGGGTTCAGGGTCAAATCTTTATTTTTAGACATAGTGAGGTCTAAACTTTGGTAGTTTGTGCGAATTGCCCAATTTTCCAGTTTTTGGCTATTTTCCAACCAAAAATCGTCAAAAAAAAAATTTAAAGTTTGACTAAAACCTTTTTCTTGTTGAGACGGTTCCGATGGTAGTGACGGTGCCGCAAAATTCAAAGTCAATACATGGAAAATTTAATTTAAGTGTATTGAACTTAAATTACAATTCTCGTGTTACAACTTTGAATTTTGCAACACCGTCATCACCATCAGAACCGTCTCATCGAGGGGAAGATTCTAGTCAAAACTTTAAATAAAGTTTTCGGTGATTTTTGATCGAACAATCATCAAAAAGTGAAAAATTGGGCAATTCGCACAGACTACCAAAGTTTAGACCTCACTCGGTCTAAAAACAAAGATTTGGCCTTGTTTGCATAAAGTACCAATAGTTTGGGGGGTTTAGTGGAATAATCCCATAAATAAATCCTCTTTAACAACTTTAATTTTAAATGATATGTTCAATATATATAAAAAGAAGATCAACTCTAATAAGGTAACTGTTATCCATCACTAAGGATATATATGAATCTACAATAATTATCAAATATGCATATTCTATATCTAATAAAAATCAATGTGGCATCAGGGCGTACATGCGAAAAAGTTCCTTGGTTCAAATCTAGTCACCGCTCAACTATCGAAAAATGATATGTGTCACACATAAAAAGAAATTAAGGCTTACATATACTGCTTCACCCATAATATTGCTTTAGGTTTCAAGTTCCAACAAAGGTAATTATTTAAACGCGTCTTCTTAATAGATAACTTTGATTTCTCATGGCTGAATCTGAAACATCAAACTAGTCATGATGAAACAGTTAGAGATTTTTTTGTGAAAACACTGATTGCAGGAAAACACTAATTGAAACAATTAGAGATTTCGTCGTGAAAACACAGATCTCTAAATGTCATTTCATGTTTATTTTTCTGAATGTTTAAAAAAATTGTCGGAACGGTTGACTGAAACGGGAGAGATGCTAATTCATTGTACTTGTTGAAGCACACACTTCTCCCTGATGGATAAATTTGCCTCTAAGATCCACAAGTGCCGACTAGCGACCAAATCCCACAGAAAAAATCTATAACAAATAGTTAAGTTGCCACAATGCCATAATCGTTGTTTTTGTTTTTGTTTTTGGCAACAGGCCCTCAAGTCTGGTGCAATGTTGTTTACTCCTTACATGCAATGTCCAACTCCAACATTTTCTAAGACGAGTGTAATGACAAATTCTTGAATTTCAAAAATAAAAGATAAGAAAAGATTACAAAATAATAGTAAATTTAAAAGTACAATTGTGGTTCAGTCTCTATCTAATCCTCTGATTTAATTCTACAAGAACAATATTGAAATTTGTGGTGGAAATTTTCAATTTGATCTTCACTAAAATGATTTGAACTTGGAGAAACGTTAATTTGAGGGTCCTTGGACTTTATCTCGGATTAAACGATGATTGGATTTGAGAATTTGACTTGAGGATTTGATGAACACTGATTTGATGAAGGATGACGAGATCTTCGTCCTTAGTTCTTTCAATAAGTCGGTTTTGATCTTTCTAGTACTTCTTCAAAAATGGTTTTTCGAGGGTCTTGTGAATTGATTTCGGATTAAACGGATTGTTGGCTTGAATGTTGTTAAAAAACGATATGAATTTGATCTGGACTTTTTGAATTTGATGAAGATTTGATCTTCTAGGCAGAGACACGATCTTCAAAAAAACGGTTTTTGAATGAACTTGAGGATTGATGGCGGATTGAAAGGAGTTCTTAACGAAGAACATATTGAAGATTGTTGAAGGATACCTTTGAAGAATGTTGAGCTTGTTGGAGAGGATTTGTTAAACTTCCTTACTCTAAATTCTTGAAGCTTCAATTGTGATTTTTGTTCTTCAAGAGCAGCACTTTTATAGTTGTAGAGAGGATCTCAATCAAAATCTCCTTATGAGATGGACGATTGAGATCGCGTCTACGATTTCTTGATTTGGAAGATTTGACCTTGAATCTTCTTGACATCTCTTGAATATTGAGTCTTAGAGATGAAGACTTCTCATGTCTTGAAATTTGATAAATATATTTATTTAACCCTTTAAAATATTATGATTAAATAATATATTATATTTATTTTGGTTTTCTTGCTTTATAAGAATTGTCATTATTTAATTTAATTGGGTAATTTAACTCCAATTAATAAATAAGACATTATTTAATTTATCCACCATATATATTAAAATTAATAAATTTAGCACTTTACATTGGAACTGAATTTATTATAAATCCAGCATAAAATAGAAAAATGAATTAATAATTAATATATTATTTTCTACTTGTCGACGTTTGATTAGACACAAATTTTACGTGTCTACAAATTGGCCCCTTGTGACTTATTCGCGGAGTTTTAGTGAAACATGTCGTGGACGAGTCACAATTTTTAGTGAATGCGTCAATAATTTTATTGTTGAATAACATAGGCCCAATCTCCACCATTCGTTTTTGGCATGCATCTTGATGGTCTAAGGGAACCACCAGCATGAGATAGTTTCTTCTTTCTTAATTAGCGGCCCATTTTTCCCTTTTTTTTATTTTTTTGAATGAGGCTCACGTGAGCCAAGTATATCGGAGAACTGCTTTCCTCCTTTCTTTTGACCGAGCGAAATTTTTCTGTTCCTGAACCCTGTTCCTCTCTCTATTCCGCCAACCAAATAATGACACATGACTACTGGGTCCCATGTGACTTAAGTTGTATTTGGCTCGTAAACTTTACTGACAAAATTGTTATTTTATACAAAAACGATACTTTTATTAGATGATAGAAAAAAGAAAAAAAAACTGAAATGAAAACACACCTTTAAAATCTCTCCCCCTGCATAATTAAAAAAAAAAAAAAAAAAACAATCCCTTGTTGGGAACAGCTGTAGCACATCAGGAAAATAAAAACAAATGTTGCTCTCCATTTCTGTTCATCTTTTAGAACAAAGAAGCCACATCAAGCTTTAAACTTTAGAGTTTCTATTTCTCATCCTCAATTTTTCTCGGTCTTCAACCTTTTTATTATGTGTGTGTGTTTGTATCTGCTTTCCCTTGATTGTAATGAGATTTTGAATTGTAGTATATCTTCTATCTTATAATTGTGAAATGGAATTATACTTGCAGGAGCCAATATTGGTACTCTGTTGAAAGAAATGCAAGTATGATTATGAAATTATGTTCTATCTTCATATAATTACGAAATTCAATTGTACTATGTTGAATGAAATGTCTGGTTTTGAGCTTTTGATGTATGCATTTGCGCCAATGTACTTTTAGGAAAGAGAGAGTAACAATCCTGTTTTCATAAAAAATAATAAGGAAGAGAAAAGAAAAACTCTGTAATTTTACGAGCCAAATACAACTTAAGTCAGCTTAAGTCACATGGGACCCAGTAGCCATGTGTCATTATTTGGTTGGCGGAACAGAGAGGGGAACACGGTTCAGGAACAGAAAAAATTCGCTCCTTTTGACCGGTGCACCTTCCTTTCTTTTTCTTTTTTTTTTCATTATTCCTTAGGCCCACAACTTAATTCATGTAAACCGGGCACACAGGATAAGTTCACCTCCTTCCTTATTTAAACTTAACGGGATATATCAGCGAATTTTTGCATGGAATTACTTCCTTCTTCTCGGGCCCGTGTCTTTGGAAAGCATTGACATATATGTTTTTGTTTTCTTTCTATACTTCTAGAAAGGCAACAGAATTTTGGAGATTCAAGAACTTCCTTTTTCTTTTTTAGACATGCTCCTCATGAAACAGAGTATTATGAGATTTCTCATAAATATGTTCAATTAATATCTGGTATTTTGTTTTCTTTTGTGCCTTCGATACAAGGGACTTTCTCGATATGGTCTTTGATCCTCGCCCATAAAAGAAAGCGTCGGGCATACTATTTCTTCATTCACATGAGAGTCTCCTTTCTTCTCTTTTTATTTGACCATGAGCGTGCAGTTTGATTTAAAGCTAAAACTCATTTCCCTCTCCTCTAGCACGCATGACTTGTTCGCCTGATTTCAGATTAATTTCATAACCTTAGCGGAGCTTGTCATTTTCTTTTTCGTTCGTACTGCTCTTCTTTTTCTTCTTAGAACTAACTCTATTATATGTGTTTTCTTTTGTTATTTTAGAGTTAGTATATCATATTCAAAAGGGCATAACTTCATCCGACACGGCAAACTTTATCACCATTGCCAATGTGCATCGATTAACTAAGCGCGAGACAATCTTGAAAGTGATCACCCCCGTCGAAGGAGATGCGGCGGGAAGAGGACATTCTCATTTAGTGCAAGATCAAACGACTTCCACGAAGACACACGACAATTCATGTGTGTCTTTTCACACAAATTGCAACTTGGTATTCATGAAACTTGTGCGCGTAGCAATACTTGACGAAGTTTGGATCTTTTGCAAGGAGAGCAAGAGCACACTCAGACCGTAATTGACACACCTCATTGGCGAGCTTGAAGGAGGAGACATTCTTTTCACAACTCGGCATCAAAGAAACCATGAAGGAGACATTGACTTGACCTCAAAGGCATCCGAAAGGAGGAGACATTGAATTCATGACTTGGTGCCAACGATGTTCAAGGAGGAAACATTCTTTCAACGACTTGACCTCAAAGACACCTTGGTGGAGCAAACACTGTTTTTATGACCCTACATCAAAGACACTTTGAAGGAAGAGACATTATTTCCACGACTTGGCCTCAAAGACACCTTGAAAGAGGGGACAACCACTGTTTTCATGACCCTACATCAAAGACACATTGACAAGTGCGGACATTGTTGACCCTTCATCAAAGACACCATGGCAAGAGCGGACATTATTGACCCTTCATTAAAGACACCTTGAGCGAACATTGTTGACCCTTCACCAAAGACACCTTGCCAAGAGCGGACATTGTTGACCCTATATCAAAGACATCTTCGCAAGAGCGGACATTGTTGACCTTCATCAAAGACACCTTTGAAAGAGCGGACATTGTTGACCCTACATCAAAGACACCTTGAAGAAGGAGAGAATGCATTCATGACTTAGTTGCACACTCAGCTTTGCTGGCACATCGTATCTCAAGGAGCTTCATGTATCATCTTCAATAAAACACAACTTGGCAAAAGAATATGACTGAACTTGGAATCGCTTCCATGCTGCCTACGTATCCAATAAATCGATCAAGTCAAGACGTAGTTCAAAATACATGAATTTGGAGTTAGGGGTGCCATTCACAGTTTATACTCACGTGCGCTTGGAGTAACATGCAGGTTAAGCTCGTGCGTCTTGGAGAAAATGACTTGAAGACTTGAACACTTGAAAATTTGAAGAATTTTCAAACCTTTTAACTCATGCCTAGGAGACATGGAAATTTATTAGAATTTGTAGTCATTTTTGCTCGTATCTACGAGGACTTGAAGACTTGATGGATTTGCAGACTTTTGACGTGTCAAGAAGACTTGCACATTTGTTTTGAGGACTTCAAGGATTTGTAGATCTTTTGGCTCGTGTCTAGTAGACTTGTGCATCTGTTTTGAAGACTTGAAGGATCTATAGGTGTTTTAGCTCATGTCTAGGAGGCATGCACATTTGTTTTGAAGTCTTGAAGGATCATTGGACCTTATGGTTCGTGTCTAAGGAGACTTGAACATTTTGTTTGAAGACTTGAGGAATTTGCTATGAGTTTGGATATGCAAACAGTTTATACTCGTCTTAAGGAGAATGTTGATCGTTTATACTCTTACCAAGGAGTGTATATTTTGGCACTTAATTTGAGGATTTGAGATAGTTTAGGCTCATACCAAGGAGCATATATTTTGGCACATAATTTGAGGATTTTAGATAGTTTAGCTCGTATCACGGTGCACTCTATTCGCTGTCATCATCGTCATTTGTATCATCACTTTCAATATCAAGGCCATGAGTTGAGTTTTCTTCTTCAACGGAGTTTACACTTGTCTCTATGTCATGTGCTCGCGTCGCTAACTCTTCAAGGTTATTTGGTTTGATTCCTTGAAATATGTAAATCTCCATAGCTGAAGTTTCAGACAATTTCTATTTGCAACTTAAGGATAGACTTCTCCACCTATTAATGTACTCAATTACTGGTTCGTCTTCTTGTTGATGAGAATTTACAAGTTCAATCATGCTCAGAGTACACCGGGTGCTATAAAAGCGATTAAGGAATGCACTTTGTAGATATTTCCAATTATCGATGGAGTTTGGCTCGAGATTAATGTACCGATCAAATGCAAAGTATTCTAAGGTTTGAAAAAACTACTTGACTATAAGATCTCCATCAGTGCCAGCACTATTGCATGTCTCAATGAAGTGAGCAACATGTTGTCTTGGGTCTCCAGTCCCATCAAATGTTTGAAACTTTGGAGGTTAATAGCTTTTCAGCATTTGCAATTGCTCAATTCTTTGATTGTAAGGCTTCGTGTAAGATTTGGAAGTCTTGTGTTGAGCTTTATGATCATTTTCAACTTATTCAATGAGCTTCTTCAATTGATCGGCATGGACAAGGCCTTGTAGGCGAAACATGGATTTGTTTGCTTGATGACTTAGAATTTTCTCCTACTTCAATATCTTGAATGTTTTTTCTCGAAAAAACTGTGTGAATCATGCAGCCTTGCTCTTCCTTCCTTAAGAAATTTGACTTGTGGAAAAGAGTAGTGGTTTGGATTCTTTCAGGACTTCATCAAACTCTTGAGCTTTGACTCCTTGAGTAGCATTTTTATGGACCACGCTTTGATCACCGCTTTCCACTAGCTCTTTCTTTTTGAGATGAGGAGAGACTTCAAACTCGTTGATTATAGTATTGATGAATCCCTGAACTCCAATGTCGTTAGTGACTTTTTTAGGATTTTGAACTTCTTCTTTGCTCTCTAGCTTTTGGAGAAGGCGATGCAAGTCGTTTTCACGTTAGTGAGCTGGATTTGTGATATTCGCAATGGCTCTTGAAAGTGCCACAACTTTCTTTTCCGATGAGGATGCTTGATCATTTTCTTTTGCTTCATGTATTACCCCTGGCGCAATTTGTTCTTTCATCATCGGTTGTGAAGAGCCTCTGCTTATTGCCCTTTTCACTTTTCTTTTTTCGAGCAAGACTGGCTTCTTGTGACTTCAAATTTGATACTTGTTGGAAAATAGATTAGAGGTAGAGATGGTCCCACTGGGCGTGCCAAATTTGAAATGACAAATTCTTGAATTCTGAAAATAAAAGACAAGAAAAGATTACAAAATAATTTTTGAGTAAATTTAAAAGTACAATTGTGGATCAGTCTCTATCTAATCATCTGATTCAATTCTACTAGAACAATATCTAAATTTGTGGTGGAAATCTTCAATTTTATCTTCACTAAAATGATTTAAACTTGGAGAAACGTTAATTCGAGGGTCCTTGGACCTTATCTCGGATTAAACGATGATTTGATTTGGGGATTTGACTTGAGAATTTGATGAACACTGGTTTGACTTGAGGATTTGATGAATGATGATGTGATCTTCGTCCTCAAATCTTTGAACATGTGGGTTTTAATCTTTCTAGTACAGATTATTATATTCAAAAACGGTTTTCGAGGGTCTTGTGAGTTGATCTCGGATCAAACGGATTTTTGGCGATATGAATGTTACTGAAGAACGATATGAATTTGATTTGGACTTCTTGAATTTGTTGAAGGTTTGATCTTCTTGGCAGAGACACGATCTTCAAAAATCGATTTTTAAATGAACTTGAGGATTGATGGCGGATTGAAAGGAGTTCTTAACAAAGAACATCTTGAAGATGTTGAAGTTGGATTAGACACAAATTTTACGTGTCTACAAATTGCCCCCTTGTGACTTGTTCACGGAGTTTTAGTGAAACATGTCATGGACGTTGGATTAGACACAAATTTTTCATGTCTACAACCAGCTTTAATTTGAAGAAAAAATCGCTCGTGTTACATAATTGTGTTAATCAACAATTACTACATTACCAAATTCAGTAATGCACATTATTGCTTGTAACTGCATTAGCATGTCATACTATTGTATGATCATATTCTCAGATCTTCTTTAGTTTTCAGTTGCAGGTAACTTACAATTTGCTGCGACTTTGATAAAAGAGTTTATGTGCACTATCAGTTTGTTCCTTCACACATGTTACGTTGTTTCTGACTATGAACCAGAGTGTATTAGTTCGATTAAGGCTTTGGCCTGTTGTCTTATATTTCACATACTTTATAGTCTTGATGCGGCTCCTGTCTCTATATACTTTTATATATTCCAAGGGACTGAATTTCTTGATTTTGAATAAGATTTATATAGTATTCGTTTATATCTACTTACGCTGTAAATACAAGAGTATAAACAAGGACAAATTAATATTTGTGCCCTATAAGTTTATCTTTTTGATAAATCTGCCCAATAACTATCAAGTTTTTTAAAATACCCTGCGTTTTGGCATTTTCTTAATTTTTATGCCCTGTTGCAACCACATAGGAAACAATGCGCTTACGTGGCTGATGAGCTTGGGAAATACTCATCATTATCATGCTTTTACACTTGTTTAATTGATTATTCTTGATAATTTTGTGGTATTTTTATGTTTGTTTTCATGTTTAGTAGGTTGTAATATGATTTGTCAATTAAGAACCAAAACTTCAAAAATTCGCTGACACATGTGTAGATTGAGTTGTGTTTGGATCTTTGTATCACTGGAAAGCCATATGTCTAGTTTTCAACGCAACAAGCGGTTCGTGATTTCGACATCTGGAGAGAAAGTTATGACCTAAACGGTGAAGTTGCGCAAAGTTGAAATGTACATGAGGATCAAAATGGCTAATCAATGGTCTATATTCAGTCTTGCAAGCTTCCAAATGGAAGACTCTAGAGTGTCATGACTTTTGTGATCAATAATTCATTAATTATATGACAACTTTGGACCATTGGATCAAAACGAGATGAACAGTTGAGATGTCGTCTTATGTTTTTGGTTCAACTATAAATAGACCTCACATTTTCCATATTTCAACACACCAAACTTCTTCATTCCTACGTTAATAAGTAGTCTATCTATGGTAGTAGTATTCGCTAGTAGTTTGTAATTTTGGAGGAGTAATTCGGAGTTTGTACGGGGGACTACAAGAATAATCCGCATAGGAGACGAAAATATGGGCACCAAAATCCGTTCCTACCTAATTGGAACGACATTTCCGTTCCCATTGCCTGTTATCCATATTATATATTAAAGCACTATATGCACATATTAAAGGGGACTAGTATTTGGTTCCCATTGAGTGTTGTGCCCGTTAGTGACACCTCATCGCAATGGGAACCCAAATGTGGTTCCCATTGATTAAAAAAAAACCAAAAAATAATAACTTTTGGAACAAGTTTGTGGTGGTGGTTTATTTTATACTGTTTGGATAAGTAATGATTGTTAATTGGTAGTATTATGATTTAATCTCTTTTAGTTGGACTCATATTTAATAAATACCTTATGTTTTTTTATCTTGTAAAGGGTAATTACTACAATTGAAACTCTTGTATATTTTATTTCACAAATCAATCACTTATTTAAAATACGTAATGTTTAACGAAATACGATAAATAAATAAACGGTAAGAATATATAATTATAGAAAACTTAAAGAAATATCCGAATTAAGTTTTTTCTTTTACCAATCCTTTGAAAACACAAATTAAGCGTGTCATTCCAAATCTCGTGCAAAATGAAGTAACGAAATACGATAAACAAAGAAAATGGGGGTTAATGTAATTATAGAAAAGTTAAAGAAATATCCGAATTAAGTTTTTTCTTTTACCGATCCTTTGGAAATACTAATTAAGCGTGTCATTCCAAATCTCGTGCGAAACGAAGTAACAAAATACGATAAACAAAGAAAATGGGGGTTTATGTAATTATAGAAAAGTTAAAGAAATATCCGAATTAAGTTCTTTCTTTTACCAATCCTTCGAAAACACAAATTAAGCGTGTCATTCCAATTCTCTTCCAAAACGAAGTAATGAAATACGATAAACAAATAAACGGGGGGTTTATGTAATTATATAATAGTCTATTACGTATTGATAAACACCTCATTCGTAATCAGGGTCGCTATCATCATAGACAATCTCTTCTCCTTCCTCCTCATCTTCAGCGTCATCGCTGTTGCTGGACTCAGGTTCTACCTCGTCTTCATTTGCTTCCTCAAACTCATCATCAGCTAACTGGCTCATATTGAAGCCACTGAAGTCAACAACCACCTCCACAGTTGGCACATTGGTTTCTTGAAAAACCGGAGGAATAGGAATCGATATTGACGGATTTTTCATTGAACTTGTGTCGACAATGTGTCTAGCACGAGTGTGGACAACTGCCCACCAACCTCTTCGCAATCTCGTAGACTGGCATGGGTACAGAGTGTAGTATACCTGTTGGGCTTGAAATGCTAGAATGTAGGGGTCTGCTTCGCCTGATGGAAGGCGACGTCGAGGATCTATCTCTATCAATCGATGTACCGGGTGAACATATAAACCTTGAGGCGAAATATCATACCACACACACTTAAATAGAATTGCTTGGCACTTTGTTTCTCCCGGATAGTCTACTTCTAAGACCTCCTGCAGTATTCCATAATAGAAAATTTCTTCTACTTCCCCCCCACTAGCTTTGACACACACACCGCAATTCATCTTTTTCTTACCAACGGCATGCTCCTCCGTATGAAAACGAAGACCGTTAATTCTATAACCATTGTACGAATGTGCAATGTAATTCGGACCATGCCCCAACGAACGTGGACGCGAATCTCCACTGAATCGACTTGACATCACTATTTTTTTGAACCACCTAACATATTTAGTATTGCGTTTCTGGTGAATCTGATAATCACTCAATCCAACGCACATCTGCTCGTCAAATAACCTGTTACAAAAATAATGAGGTCCTTAATATGTCAACAATTAAGTTTTCGCTAGTTGAAAAGTAATTAATACACAACAATAACTAATATCGTACCGTAGGTAAGGGTCCACTTCAATACAATTGAGAAGAATATACAACTCTGCCGATCGATACTCATCTCTTGATAAATGTCTGTCATTAGCTTTACCAATAGCGTCTCCGGATGCCTGAAACACTGATATTTGAAAAGCCAAACTTTGATCAGCCCTAGTCTCATTCCTGTTCAACCGATTTGCCCTAGTTTCACCATCATGCTTGAAGTAATGAGAAGTAAAGTTTGTCAGCTCTGAAGTAAGATATGCTTGAGCAATAGAGCCCTCAACACGCGCCTTGTTGCCGACAGAATTCTTAAATTCGAACATTCTCCTAAATGATGTCATAAAATAGAAACAATGAGACAATATTTTCCAACAATAGTGTAACGACAATGTATATATAAAATTACTTTTTTTACCTTTCGAAGGGATACATCCATCGGTATTGCACTGGACCACCCACCTTTGCCTCCCACGGGAGATGTATAGCCAAATGCTCCATAGAGTCAAAAAAAGCGGGCGGAAAAATTTGCTCTAGCTTGCAGATCGTCTCCACAATGGTTATTTCGAGGTACTCCATATCAGATTTGCGAAGAACAGTAGCACACAAAGATCTAAAGAAGTCACTAACTTCTACAAGTGGATCCCACACTGTATCTTCTAAGAACCCACGAAAAGCAATTGGAATTAGGCGTTGCATGAACACGTGACAATCGTGACTCTTCATCCCTGTCACCCGGAGGTGTTGCATCTGAACACAACGAGATATGTTAGAAGAGTAACCGTCCAGAAATCTCAAATCACACAACCATTCACAAATTACCCTCTTCTGATCTTTAGTAAGACAATATTTTGCCTTCCGCTTGTAATCTCGACCATCCCGGCCAGTTACCAGGAAAAGGTCACTTCGGGTTGTGTACAACCGCAAATCCTTTCTAGCATTCAAGTTATCTTTCGTCTTCTCATGATCATCCATTACAGTATTCTTAATATTGTCAAAAAAGTTTTTCTCACAATGCATTACGTCTAAATTGTGTCGGATCAAGTTACTAGACCAATACGGTAGCTCCCAAAATATGCTCTGCCGACACCAATTATGTTCCACCCCAAATCCCTCGATTATTCCACGACTTTCTCCGAATCCCACTGGTGGAAGATCCCAAACGTGGGCATTCATTTGTAGCCCTGTTCTTCTCTTAAATGGTGGATCATGTTCCATTTTTCCTTGTAAAAATCAGTGACATTGAATCTCAAAGGGTGGTTATGACGTAGAAATCGTCGGTGACAATCGAAGAAAGTTGTTTTTCGACCATGTTTCAACTGAAACGATTTCGTCTTCTCCATGCAATAAGGACAGGCCAACTTACCATGTGTACTCCACTGCGATAACATGCGATATGCGGGAAAATCACTGATAGTCCAAAGCAAAGAGGCACGCAGTTGAAAGGTTTCCTTTCTGAAGCTATCGTATGTTGGGACACCTACAACCCACAATGATTTCACCTCGTCAATCAGTGGACGAAGGAACAAATCTAGATTTTTTCCTGGACTTTTTGGCCCCGAAATAAGCAAACTAAGGAATATATATTCTTGTCTCATGCAAATATCGGGTGGTAGATTGTACGGCGTTACGAGAACAGGCCAACACGAATATTATGATGCGTTACCAAAGGGCGAAAATCCATCTGTGCAAAGTCCTAGCCTCACGTTTCTTGCCTCAACGACAAAACTAGGATAGGTCCTGTCAAAGTGCTTCCAAGCTTCGCCATGTGCCGGATGAATCATTTGATCAGTATCACCTCGGCAATTTGTATGCCACATCATATGCTCCGACGTGGTGCGAGACATGTACAATCGTTGTAGGCGTGGTGTCAACGGAAAGTACCACAACTTCTTGCGAGCAACGAGCTTCGCTTTTTTACTCGTATTCTGTTTTACCTCATACCGGGGATCTCCGCATTCGGGGCATGTAGTAATAGTGCTACTTTCGGATTGCCCATAAAATAGGAAGCAATTATTAAAACATACGTCAAAAGTTTTGACCCCAAGACCCAACCTCTTCATGAATCTCTTCATCTCGTACAAACTGTCAGGCAAAGTTTCTCGGGCAGCCTGAGGTAAGAACCTATGTTCTTGCTTAATTAGCTTGTCACAAGCAACGGTGCTAATCATGTGCAATGTTTTAATTGCCATAAATTCGGAAACCCACTCTAATTTAGACATTTCTAAACCTTCTCCTATGGGTGTCTCAGCTGCACGCAACATTTCAAAGAATTCATCTGCTTCGGCACATGTTGGCTCATTATTTTCAACATCATTCGAATCCATGTGTTCAAATTGGCCACCAAACATATCATTTACCATATCCCTGAGATGAACGTCGTTACTTTGTGACGACTCGCCTACATTTTCATTTTCATTTTGTGACGACTCGCCTACATTTTCATTTTCATGCCTTGAAGATATGCCCGACTCTCCATGTGCAATCCATACCATATATTGGGAAACAAATCCCCACGAGTAAAGATGTCTAAGAATAACGTCCCTTGTAAAAATTCTAGCATTTGTACATTTAGAACATGGACATTTAACTTTTATTCCCGAATAACGTTGCGAGAATGCATAATTAAGGAAATACTCAACACCAACCTCAAAATGCTCGGTCAAATTACCATCATCATCGAGTCTATCATACATCCAACTTCGATCGCCATTGTTAAACATATTTCAATCTAATAACAAAGTTAAATAAACTATATTAAGATATATTTCATAAAATCCTACAAAAAAATAACAACAATTAGTGAAATAATAGCAAAATAAGTTAGAAACTAAACATACCTTGTAAAGACGTTTCTATTCACGAATTGAGCATTCAAGAGTGAAATGAAAAAAAAAAACAAAGGAAGAGCTTTCAAGTACTTTACAAATGAAATGAGGAAGAATGTTAACACTACCTATATGAAGAACTTACTGCCAATTTTCAGATCCATTAGCAATGGGAACCATATTTTTGGTTCCCATTGCTTCAAATTGGACCAGATTCATGGAAGGAAGCAATACCGTACGTGGCTCACACTCTTCTCAAAATTTTCAGATCCATTAGCAATGGGAACCATATTTTTGGTTCCCATTGCTTCAAATTGGACCAGATTCATGGAAGGAAGCAATACCGTACGTGGCTCACACTCTTCTCAAAATTGTCAGATCCATTAGCAATGGGAACCATATTTTTGGTTCCCATTGCTTCAAATTGGACCAGATTCGTGGAAGGAAGCAATACCATACGAAATATGTGGCTCACACTCTTCTCAAAATTGTGTGGGTCACCTTTAGGATAAGATTAATTATTTTTATTCTCTTTAATAATAATGTTGGTCAATTGTAGAATTTTGATTTTGTTTCTCTTATTTGGATATATTCAAAGGGGGGAAATGTAATTACACTTATATTCCAAATCAACTCCAAATATTTTTATTTTTTTTAAATACCATTACTTTCAAAACACTAACTAGGAAAGTCTCGTCCATATCAATGTGGCAAAATACGGTAAATAAACGTTTGGGGAAGAAAATATAAATATGAAAAAGTTAAAGAACATCTCTGAATTCCATTTTTTTTTCACCGGTGCATTCAAAACGCTAAGTAGGTGTGTCGTTTCAAATCTCGTCCAAATCGGAGTAACGAAATACGGTAAATAAAATTTGGGGAAGAAAATATAAGTATAGAAAAGTTAAAAAAACATCTCCGAATTCCATTTTTTTTTCACCAGTGCATTCAAAACGCTAAGTAGGTGTGTCGTTTCAAATCTCGTCCAAATTGGAGTAACGAAATACGGTAAATATAATTTGGGGAAGAAAATATAAATAGGGAAAAGTAAAAAAACATCTCCGAATTCCATTTTTTTTTCACCGGTGCATTTAAAACGCTAAGTAGGTGTGTCGTTTCAAATCTCGTCCAAATCGGAGTAACGAAACACGGTAAATAAAATTTGGGGAAGAAAATAAAAATATGGAAAAGTTAAAAAACATCTCCGAATTCCAGTTTTTTAAAACCGGTGCATTCAAAACGCTAAGTATGTGTGTCGTTTCAAATCTCGGCCAAATTGGAGTAACGAAATACGATAAATAAACATTCGGGAAGAAACTTTAAATATAGAAAAGTTATTAAACATCTTCGAATTCATTTTTTTTCACCGGTGCATTCTAAACGCTAAGTATGTGTGTAATTTCAAATATCGGCCAAATCGGAGTAACGAAATACGTTAAACAAACATAATAATACAAATACTATATCTCTCTTCAATCCGAAACCCTAAACCCTAAACCCTAAACCCTTAACCCTAAACCCTAAACCCTACACAACACACTTTACATGTCTAAATTGTATTTTCTTACATAGAGGTTGTTACACACCTTCGATCCTAATTTTTTTTTCATCATACAATATCTTATGGAAAATTAGTGTGTCCTCCTAAATTTTGTTAAAAACGGAGTTACGAAAGTCCTTTGAAAAAGTTTTGGGGAAGAAAGTGTAATTATGCAAAAGATGCAAAACAACTTCAAATTCTAATTTTTTTTAACCACTATTTTCACAACACTAATGAGACATGCACATTTAAATTTTATCAAAAATGGACTAAGGAAACACGTTTAAAATTTATTTGTGGTCGAAAATGTAATTATAAAAATTAATAAGTTGGTGGACCAATTAGCAAAGAAAACCAATATTTCTGGCAATGAGAACTAAAACTTCGTTCCTATTGCTGGTGGGCGGGCGAGTCGCGGGTTACCCGTTCTACCCGCCCGACCCGCCCGCCTCTTATTAATAAAAAAAATTATATATATATATATATATATATATATATATATATATATATATATATTATCCTTCATTTAGGTTTTTTTTCCAGCTTTCCAGCCGCCCCCTCTCTCTTCTCTCTTCTATCTTCTTCTCCATTCCAGCCGCCCCTTCTCTTTTCTTCTCCACGAAGCCACGCTGCTGTGTCAACTTCACCTCCGCCATTGCCACCATGGCAAACACCGCTGCTCCACCCCATCAAACACCGCTGCTCCACGGATCCACCGCGGCACGGCTGCTCTGCTGCTCCACGACGCCACGACGCGGCCTCCATCTGCTCCACCACGACGCCACGACGCGGTCTCCATCTGCTCCACCCCATCAAACACCGCTGCTCCACCACGGATCCACCACGGCACGGCTGCGACTGCTCCGCTGCTCCACCACGACGCCATCAAACTCCATCTGCTCTACCACGACGCGGTCTCCATCTGCTCCACCACGACGCCACGACTGCTCCGCTGTCCACCACGACTGGTAACTGCCTTTGTATATTAGAATGTAACTGCTGATTCATGATGTATATTAGAATGTATATATTCTTCTTAATATATTAGACTATAACAGCTGATTCATGATGTATATTAGAATGTATATATTCTGCTGATTCACGATGTATATTAGAATGTATATATTCTTCTTAACTGATTGTTAATATTGATTCTAATATATCATGAAAGGTCTATTCTAATAATACTGCTGATACATATTATACGTTGTTGTGCTATTTTTTGGGTAATCTATTTAATGCAACCCGCCCGCCACCCGCTCAACCCGCTCAACCCGTCACCCTCATGGTTTGTAAATTGTTACCACCCGCACGGGTGAAAAAATTGATAAACCGCCAAGATTGGGTATGGTGTCTTTTTTCGTTGCCACCCGCTATAACCCACCCTCGTACACCCCTATCTAACATTCTTCAATTTACACCAAATAATCAAGTTTCAGAAAATACAATCAAATTAAAAATATAAATAAATTAGAATTTAAAATTAAAATTAGCACCATCTTACAGAATCAAAATTTTTGAATCAACCAAAAATAAATTGGCGGCACTTTCTAACACCAAACTGAAAATTTTGAATCAAATTAATTGAAAAAGGCGCCATGATTTCCCACATTTTGAAAAATTTGAAATTTTTGAATTTTTCATTGAAAAATGGCGGATTTCCGCCAATTTTTTTTTATAAATTTCGAAACAGCAATAGGAACGAATATTTCGTTCCCATGCTTTGGCTCAGTTAGTTCCCGTTACTATGAACAGTGTGTTTCCTATGACCATATTGGTGGTCCCAGTCCTAAGCAATGGGAACCAGATATTCGTTCCTATAAAGCAATAGAAACGAAATATTGGTTTTCTACATGGGAACAGAAGCTTTGGTACCCAGGCGTAACGGAAACCAAACACGTTCGTTCCTATTAGCAATGGGAACCACTTAATTCGTTCCCAAGGCAATCGTCACGGGGGTAACGGAGACAGAGCCTTTGGTGCCCATAAGTGGTTCCCATATGGTCTACGGGAACCAAAAAAGGGGCAATTGGAACCTAATTAATGGTTCCAATTGTGCAGTTTTCTTGTAGTGGAGTCGACCGGAGGCTTTACGGAAGTAAAAATCTGTAACGATCTCTAAACTCTCTTTACTTTTCTATCTTCACTTTATGCTGTTATATTTATCTTATAGTCTTGGTCTATGTTCCATTATGTGCTAAATTTACTTTGTTGGGATAGTGACGTAGCTTAATTACGATGATCTAACCTTTAATTAAAACATATTATTACGATGTCAAAATAGTTGGTTTATTTATTTGTGAATATAATGCTTCTAAAATTATGGCCAACTTTTGGATGAACTAAGGATGGAATTGAAACCGAGAGGAGATTTTTGTGAAATAGCTTTGACGTAAATACCGTGAATTCTCAATAGAATGGAAATATATCTATCGTTTTCACGTGGTTGATAAAATCACCACCAAACATACATGTGCACATCTTCGTAACTAGACTCATTTTCTAGTTGTAAAGCTGTAGAATTTATGTATAACTCGAGAAATAGTACATAAAGCATAAATTGTGATAACCAACAATAATTTTGAACGTGAAACTCGTAATAATATGCTTAAGTAAAAGTTAGATCAGACTAATGACGGTGAAATCATGATTTCCAGCTCTTCTCTTATTTATTGAAATACCATTGTTATTCTATTGTCTCAATGCCCCACTTTGTTAAAAGTTTTTACTGTAGTTAGTAAATTGTTAATCTTTTCGCTTGAACAATCTGAAATCCGATTTCTCAAATAAAGCTAGAGTTAATCAATTTTGGTAATTAATTATTTATTCCTCGTGGGATCGACAACCCTATCTATCACTTTATTATTTGTTACGAATTCGTGCACTTGCGAATTTAACCACAACAAGTTATTGGCGCCGTTGCCGGAGAATAAAGTTAATTAATATCAAGACCAGTTAACCCTATTGTTAATTTGAGATTATGTCTTGTATGTGTTAATATTTTACTGTAGTAAAAAAATCACCTGGTAAAAAAAATAAAAAAATACATTTAGTTGTTCGCAAGCTTTTTATTTGTTGTGACGGTAAATAATTATTTTTTCAACTGTGGTAATTTTTTCTTTCCAAATTTACACATCTTTTTCTTTTTTCTATTTACTTTCCAAATTGAGAAACAAAAATCAAAAAGAGTTACAAGGAGTAAGAACTCAACACTTTTACCTTTTGATTCTGAAATTGAAAAAACTTTACAAATACTGCGTAGGATAGAAAAAGGTAAAAGCAAAATGAGTGGACTTATAGAAAAAGAATCAAAAGCCTTGCAGGACTACACTGTCCCAACAATCTTAGGTGCCAACACAAGCATCCAAAAGACGTCAATTGCTGCAAATAATTTTGAAATTAAACCATCAATTATTCAGATGATCCAAACATCGGTTCGGTTTTGAGTGAAGATCCTAATGCACATATAGCTAATGTTTTAGAAATATGTGATACTTTTAAACACAATTGAGTTTCGGAAGATGCTATCAAGTTGAGACTATTCCCATTCTCATTATGAGACAAGGCAAAGAACTGGCTCAATTCACTTCCTCAAGGTAGTATCACTTCCTGGGAAGAATTAGCACAAAACTTTCTAGCTAAGTTCTTTCCCCAAGCTAAAACAACAAAAATGAGGAATGAAATCACTCAGTTTGTGCAACACGACATGGAGAATCTGTACGAACCGTGGGAAAGGTACAAGGAAATGCTTAGGAAGTTACCTCAGCATGGACTTTCCAAATGGTTGCAAGTTCGAACATTCTACAATGGGTTGAGTGGAAACACTAGAACCTTAGTAGATGCGGCTGCATGAGGAACTTTAATGACGAAAACCACATAAGATGCCTATCAACTATTGGAGGAAATGGCGTCGAACAATTACCAGTGGCCTTCTGAACGACGGAAAAGAACGGTTGGTGTGCACGAGATAGATGCTATCACAACATTAACAGCACAATTCGCTACTCTCACCAAGTAACTGGGAACAATGAGGGTATATGCCATTCAGTCCACATCAGCAACATGTGATTTTTATGGAAACTCACATTCAACTGCCAATTGCCATTTGAATAATCCATATTCCAATACCTATAACCCTGGATGGAGGAACCACCCTAACCTCTCTTGTAGCAACAACCAGAACCATATCAGACCTCCTCCTAAATTTCCACTGCACCAAGAAAAGAAACCTACCCTGGAGGACATTGTCACTCAGTTAGCCACTACCACAAACCAATTAGCCTCAAGAACTGACCAATTCATCAATGAAACCAAGCAACAGGTCCAAAACCAAGGTGCATCCATCATAAAATTAGAAGTACAAATGGGTCAACTTGCCACCACTATAGCTAAAAGATCACAAAGGAGAATTGTCGAGCAATACAGAAACCAACCCTCGAGAACATGTGCAGGAAATTACACTCAAAAGTGGAAAAGTGTTACCAGAACTTGTTGTCTCACAAGCAGAGAAGTTTCATACAAATGAACATGGATGTGAATCTGAGCTAAAGCACATTTTCGCCGACGCACGACCACCAAATGTGCAAGAAATTCCGTTTCCACAAAGATTGAAGGAAACTAAACTGGATAAGCAATTTTCTAAATTTCCTGATATCTTTAAAAACTTGCACATTAACATTCCTTTTTGCAGATGCTCTTGAACATATGCCCAGCTATGTCAATTTCATGAAAGAAATTTTATCAAATAAGAGAAAGCTGGAAGAACATGAAACTGTATGCCTAACCGAGGAGTGCGGTGCCATTCTACATAAAACATTGCCACCAAAGCTCAAAGATCCAAGAAGTTTTACAATTCTTGCGTAATTGGGAATTCACATTTTGAGAAAGCATTGTGTGACTTAGGTGCAAGCATTAACCTGATGCCTTTGTCTGTGTACGAGAAGTTGGAACTTGGAGAAGCCAAACCAACCACCGTGTCCATTCAACTAGCAGAAAGATCAATCAAGTATCCTAGAGGTATGGTTAAAGATATATTGGTTAAAGTTGATAAGTTTATCTTCCCTGCATATTTCATCATCCTGGACATGGAAGAAGATCATGGTATTCCAATCACTCTTGGTCGCCCATTCCTTGCAACTGGGAGAACTCTAATTGATGTGAAAAAGGAGACCTTACCATGAGAGTGCAAGATGAACAAATCACCTTCAATGTCTTCAAAGCTATCAAATACCCATCAGAAGCTGATAGTTGTTTCAAAATCGATATTCTTGATAAGCTAGTTGAATAAGTATTCGACAAGAGCCACTTGGAGGATTCACTTCAAGTATGTCTAATAAAAAAAGAGATCAATTTTATGTCTAATAAAAAAACAGATCAATTTTGATAATGATATTGAAAGATGCATTGTAGCCCATTGATGCAATACCAATAGATTACAAAGGAGAGGTCGAAGAGCTAGAGAAAGGTACGAATATCACAATCCCATCTATTACCAAGCTACCAACTCTAGATCTTAAACCAATTCCTTCTCATTTAAAGTATTCATTTTTGGGAAATAATTCAACTCTACCTGTTATGATCTCATCATCATTGACTAATGTTGAAACAGATAAGTTATTGCGAGTTCTAAGAGATCATAAAATTGTCTTAGGGTGGTCCATTGCCGATATCAAAGGCATCAGTCCTTCGACTTGTATGCACAAAATTCAAATGGAGGAGAACTACAAGCCAACTTCCGAACATCAACGCCGTCTGAATCATTTAAATGTTGTAAAGGCTGAAGTATTAAAGCTTCTAGATGTTGGAATCATTTACCCAATTTCGGATAGCTCATGTGTGAGTCCAATACATGTTGTGCCCAAGAAAGGAGGAATGACTGTAGTGAAGAATGAACACAATGAAGATATTCCCATCAGAACAAACACTGGATGGAGGGTGCATTGACTATCGAAAACTAAATAAGGTAACCCGCAAAGATCATTTTCCTTTACCGTTCATTGATCAAATGTTGGACCGACTTGCGGGTCACCCCTATAACTGTTTTCTTGATGGTTATTTTGGATAGAATCAAATACCCATTGTACCTGAGGATCAAGAGAAAATAACTTTCACTTGCCCATATGGGACATTTGGATTTAGAAGAATGCCTTTTGGTCTTTGTAATGCCCCTGCTACTTTTCAAAGGTGCATGATGTCTATTTTTTCGGACATGGTGGAAACAATCATTGAGGTTTTCATGGACGATTTTCTGTCTTTGGTATGTCATTTGATGACTGTTTGACTAACTTGTCTTTAGTCGTGAAGAGATGTGAAGAAACAAACTTGATCTTGAACTGGGAAAAGTGTCACTTCATGGTACAAGAAGGAATTGTCCTAGGACACCATATATCTGCTATAGACATTCAAGTTGATCGAGCCAAGATTGAGGTAATCGAAAAACTTCCACCTCCTACATCAGTAAAAGGTATTCGTAGTTTTCCTGGATATGCAGGATTTTACAGGCGTTTCATCAAAGATTTTTCTCAAGTCACAAAACCTTTATGCAACTTGTTGGCAAAGGAATCCACTTTCACATTTGATGAAGAATGTCACAAAGCCTTCAACTTGCTGAAAAATAAGCTAACAGAAGCACCAGTAATTTCCACCCCTGGTTATAATCTTCCATTCGAACTGAAGTGTAATGCAAGTGATTATGCTATTGGAGTAGTGATGGGCCAAAGAAAGAACAAAGTCTTACATGTGATCTACTGTGCTAGTCGAACTCTAAGTGACACTCAAACGAATTATGCAACAACAGAAAAGGAGTTATTAGCAATTGTTTTTACATTTGATAAATTTTGTTCATATTTCATTGGTTCTGAAGTTATTGTGTACACAGATCATTCAGCAATAGGTACTTGCTTTCAAAGAAAGATGCAAACCAAGGTTGATTCGATAGATCCTGCTTCTTCATGAATTTGACGTGGAAATTCATGACAAAAGGGCTCAGAAAATGTTGTTGCAGATCATCTATCACGATTGAGAGTTAAAGAAGCACATGAACTTCAACCAATCAATGAAAAATTCCGTGATGAGAGGCTATACGCTATGAAAACAACCAATGCTCCATGGTACGCTGATATTGTTAATTACCTTTCATGCAATATTATTTCATCTGAATTAACTTACTAGCAGAAGAAGAAATTCTTTTTCGAAGTCAAACATGTTTTGTGGGATGATCCATACCTCTACAAGCACTGTCGTGATCAACTTTTAAGAAGATATGCTCCAGAAGAAGAAATTGCTGAGGTATTACAATACTGTCATTCTTCAGAATATGGAGAACATTTTGGTGGAACAAGAACTGCAGCGAAGGTACTTTAGTGTGGACTTTATTGGCCAACTTTGTTTAAAGATGCTCATGTTTTTGTTAGTTCCTATGATCAATGTCAAAGGACTGGAAATATCTTAAGACATAATGAAATGCACCTGAATAACATTCTTGAAGTTGAATTATTTGATGTTTGCGGCATTGACTTCATGGGATCATTTCCTTCGTCATACAACAACAAATATATTTTGGTAGCAGTTGACTATATCTCAAAGTGGGTGGAAGCCATTGCTTTACCAACTAACGATGCTAAAAATACATATTCACCCGATATGGCACACCCAGGGCAATCATCAGTGATGAAGGTAAACATTTCCTTAACCACTACTTTGAATCTTTATAGGCTAAATATGGAGTACGCCACAAAGTGGCAACTACTTATCATCCGCAAACCAGTAGCCAAGTGGAAATCTCATACAGGGAAATAAAACGAATATTGGAGAAAACAGTGAATTCTTCAAGAAAATATTGGTCCAAAAAGCTTGATGATGCACTTTGGGCTTATCGCACTGCTTACAAAACTCCAATTGGTATGTAACCATATTGTTTGGTTTTTGGAAAAGCATGTCACTTGCCAGTCGAATTTGAACACAAAGCTTATTGGGCTGTGAAAAGGCTGAACATGGATATGAAACTGGCTGGAGAAAAAAGAATGCTACAACTCAATGCTTTGGAAGAATTCAGAAATGAAGCTTATGAAAATGCCAAAATCGACAAAGAGAGAACAAAGCGATGGCATGACAAACGCATTCTACAATGTGATTTTGAGCCTGGTCAACAAGTACTTTTGTATAACTCACGTCTTCGACTTTTTCCTGGAAAGTTGAAATCAAGATGGTCTGGCCCATTTACAATCACGAAAGTCTTTCCATATGGAGCTGCTGAAATTCAAAACAATGACAAGGAAGCATTCAAAGTTAACGGGCAAAGACAGAAGCACTACATTGGAGGCAAGTTTGAGAGACAAAAAATATCCATGACTCTACAAAATCCCACTTGAGTCATTACCAGAAGTCAAGCCGATGACTATAAATCAAGTGTTGTTTGGGAGGCAACCCATATTAGTTCTTTCTTTTTATTGTTATTTTTCAGTTGTATTGTGTATATGCTATTTGTTTCTATTATGTTATTTACAGTTAACATGGAAGCAACTAGTGGCGTCTTGGGAATCTGACGTTAAAAGACCCTGTTTGCCAATTTTTAAGAAAATTGGATGGGAAGCCATTCCTTGACTCATAGAAGGCGTTTATGCTGTTTCTGGACGTAAAACCAGAGGAAGATGTGAGACACAATCACAACTGCTATTTTCCTATCAGGTGCCATCGTTTTTATTATTGTTTATATTTGTTTCTTTAGTTTTAGACATCAGGGGCAATGTCTCATCTAAGTTTGGGGGACGTTTTTGATTGTGATGGCTTCTATTTTCTTTGTTTTTATAATTTATATAAAAAAGTGCATTTTTACTTCACATAATTGTTTAGATTATGGATCATTGATGAGAAAATTCGATACTTATGGTGTTTTATGTGATGATGATGAGCATGATATACTATGTGAACAACGTGTCGTTTAATCTATGTTTGAGTATGTCTATCTTCATATACACTTTTCACACATTGATTTGCATTGGCGGTTGAGCATACTTGGAGAACGGTTATTGAGGTAAGTAAACTAAGGGAGATACACCTGAGCTTTATAAATAATTGATCACACCTCTTGAAGCAAAATCGTTGATGATGATTCACTATAGAAATAATTTAGGCAATCTTTTCTTTAACACGTTTGTGCCTTTCAAGCCATACTCTTCACAAGTAGAATAATCGCCAGAACCCCTCTTAGCCTTTTATTAAAGCATTTTTATGAGCCCATTTACCTACCCATGTAGCCACAAACAGTTATCATACCTTTTTAGAGACTAAATTGCATTCAGGAACTTAAATCGGAAGGAAATATATGAAAAAAAAGAAAACAAATGAGAAATGTGAAGATCACCCCTCTGGTACATATCAAAATGAATAAATTTGGGGGAAATAATAATAATAATAATAATAAAAAACATGAGGGATTTAAAATGTTGTGAAGAAAGAAAAAGAAGAAAAAACTAAAGTGCAAGAGATTTCTGAATGTAATATCTTACGTTTCTAGATCTGCTTTTACTTGTTCTTCAGTGAGCCCATACCCGAGCCTAATGTTACAAACTGAAAAAGTCCTATTGATTTGTGGTGAATCTTATTCAGATTAGCGGAGAGATGGTGTGAAAGTTGTACATATGGAGTTAGGATGATTAACTTTGGTGAACTAGTTTTGATGAACTTATCCAAGTAAACTCATTAATCATTGCATTTATTGTTCACACATGTTGCACACGGAGATTTGTTTGTAAAAACTTGATTAACCGCCAGGTTATGAACAAATGTGTCATTGTTTTGATTCTTTACATTCTCATCCAACAGTAAAGAAACTCTCAGAATTGATCCATGAATTAAATGATAATGTGAAATAATTTTTTATTCTGTCTGTATTTTAGTTTTTTTTTAGTCTAGAACGTTGCATTGTTTGTTTTATGCATTTTGCTCGAGGACAAGCAAATGAACAAGTTTGGGAGTGTGAAGAGCTTGGGAAACACTCATCATTATCCTGGTTTCACACTTGTTTAATTGATTATTCTTGATAGTTTTATGGTATTTTTATGTTTGTTTTCATGTTTAGTAGGTTGAAATATGATTTGTCAATCAAGAACTGAAACTACAAAAATTCACCGACACCTGAGTAGATTGAGTTATGTTTGGTTCTTCATATCACTGGAAAGCCACATATGTCTAGTTTCCAACGCAACAAGCGGTTTGTGATTCCAACATCTGGAGAGAAAGTTATGACCTAAACGGTGAAGTTGCGTAAAGCTGAAATGTACATACGCAATTCGCGCGCTCGATGATCGTCGGATCAAAATTGCTAATCAATGGTCTATATTCAGTCCTCCAAGCTTCCAAATGGAAGACTCTAGAGTGTCATGACTTTTGTGATCAATAATTCATCAATTATATGACGACTTTAGACCATTGGATCAAAACGAGATGAAAGGTCGAGATGTCGTCTTATGTTTTTGGTTCAACTATAAATAGACCTCACATTTTCCATATTTCAACACACCAATCTTCTTCATTCTTACGTTAATATGTAGTCTTACTATAGTATTAGTATTCGCTAGTAGTTTGTAATTTTGGAGGAGTAATTCGGAGTTTGTACGGGGGAGTCCACCGGAGGCTTTACGGAAGTAAAAATCTGTAACGATCTCTAAACTCTCTTTACCTTTCTCTCTTTACTTTATGATGTTATATTTATCTTATAGTCTTGTTCTATATTCCATTATATGCTAAATTTACTTTACTGGGATAGTGACGTAGCCTAATTACAATGATCTAACATATAATTAAAACATATTATTACGATGTCAAAAAAGGTGGTTTAGTTATTTGTGAATATAATGCTTCTGAAATTATGACCAACTTTTGGATGAACTAAGAATCGAATTGAAACTGATAGGAGATTTTCGTGAAATAGCTTTGACGTAAATACCATGAATTCTCAATAGAATAGGAATATATCTATCGTTTTCACGTGGTTAATAAAATCACCATCGAACATACATGTGCACATCTTCGTAACTAGACTCAGTTTCTAGTTGTAAAGCTGTAGAATTTTTGCATAACTTGAGAAAGAGTACATAAAGCATAAATGGTGATAACCAACAACAATTTTGAAAGTGAAACTCGTAATAATATACTTAATTAAAAGTTAGATTAGACTAATGACGGTGAAATCATGATTCTCAGCTCTTCTCTCAGTGTCTACTGTTATTTATTGAAATACCCTTGTTATTCTATTGTCTCAACGCCTCACTTTGTTAATTTTTTTACTGTAGTTAGTAAATTGTTAATCATTTTGCTTGAACAATCTGAAATCCGATTTCTCAAATAAAACTAGAGTTAATCAATTTTGGTAATTAATTATTTATTCCTCGTGGGATGGACAACCCTATCTATCACTTTATTACTTATTACGATTTCGTGCGCTTGCGAATTTAACCACAACAATGGCTGCCACATAGAAAAAAGCCACACGCCACATCAATATATTTTTTGTGCTATGTGGCTGCCACATGAACTTTTAAAAAAAAAATTTATATCCAAAATATATATAAATATATAAAAAAATATATCTTTATTTATTAAAATACTACCAACTGGGTGCACGCGGAGACCGCGTGCAACGTTCTCTAAGTGCTAAGAATACTTCGATTTTCATGTATCTTTAAATATAAAGAGTATTTGGGTTGAAACATGTTTTATGTTCCAAAGATTGTGTGGGATTTTATTATAGACTAAATAGTGGTGCAGTAGTGGTAAATATTATGTTAAACAAAAGTTAATTAAAATCTGTAATTTGTAGAGTATGGGTGGATAAAACATAAGAATCATAGTTATCAAATATATATTATTCAGTGATTCGACAAAAAATAAAATATCTTAAGTTACATACAAAATCGTAACTAGTTTGACAATAGATCGTTTATATAAGTATGAGTCGGTTACAATGGAGTACAAGGGAAATACAACGAATCTATCTTAACAACTAGGCCTAATCTAGGTATCTCAATTAGGCTTGGTCCGGAACACCTCGAACTAACGCCTTGATGCTTGGACGGCAGGGGTATATCGGTAATTAGGTTGGACTTATATCAGTAATCATCTTTGAAATGATATCGGGGACTACTCTCGATATGATATCGATAGTGCGAGGGTATGACATGTCAGTGGAGTACGTGGGTTATCTCGATATCGAATACGATATCGAGAGTGAGATCGGTGATTTCCTTCGATGTGATGCTTGGTAGCTGCGGGATGATAATTGCTTACTTTGGGATCCGGGTATCGCGTATTTATAGACCTCGGGATTCGGGGACCACAGTACCATATCAGTGATTATCACCGATATGATGTCGAAAGTGGCCCCCGATATTGTTAAATATGGGCCTGGTTTGGGCCAGGCCCAATATGCGGGAAATGCCCATATCATGTAGTCCCCAATTTGGGGATTCTTATCTTAGAGATCAAAATTCACAAATTTAATTTTAAATTTCTAGGTTACCTGTACCCTTCGTCCCGCCAGTTCAAATGACGAAGATCAAATTTGCGGAGAATGCACTTTGTGATAAATTTCGCTGGGCTCCCCATTGCAGTGGATGTATAATTTGAGGTCCTCATTTGAATTCTTCGTTCACCGTACGAGATTTTGAAGTCCTCGCACATATCGGGATAGGACTCTTTGATAAACGTTGGTGAACCCCCCAGTGCGTCTGTCCTTGCCTGTTTTTTCACATAACTTGACTATAATGTCCTTTTATCTATATCGAATATCAGTAACGATGTGAGAACGAAATTTTGTTTCGATCTAGCATCTCCGATGTCTATAAATAGGGCTTCCAGGGAAGTGAAACTCACTTTGCCTTTTAGCGAAAATTCGTTGTCCCTCCGAAAAGTACGTCGAGTTTTACTTTCGATATCGCTTTCGATATCTCTTTCGATATGTTTTCCGATTTATTTTTCGATTTGGTCCTGAAGTTGTTTCCATATTTATGTATATATATGTGCCTAGATATTTTAAGTTAAATAACTAACATTGCCATATTTATTCATTTCAGGCTTTAACGTTCAGTTTGATTTTTCTCACTTAGCGCCTCAGTATGTCGTTTGCCGGTAACAATGTAGGCTCAGGTTTGCCTGAGATGGATTTCAAAGAGATCGGAGTGGGATTTACTGAAAATGAAATGTTTGGGTCTGACCAATTGATTGGCGACCAATCTGGTGTTGAATTCTCCGCTCCGCCGGAAGCTGACGGC
Source organism: Linaria vulgaris (assembly GCA_948329865.1). Lineage (NCBI taxonomy): Eukaryota > Viridiplantae > Streptophyta > Magnoliopsida > Lamiales > Plantaginaceae > Linaria > Linaria vulgaris. The sequence goes on along the minus strand of OX415250.1, from coordinate 113,999,796 downwards.
CCAAATGTAGATGTGTGGGGCTTGGGGATTAGCCCCACAAAATATAAGACCCCGGTGAAGTATGAGGACATGACGTCTCACGTCCCTCATCATGCTGGTCATTACTCCGAAGAGTATGAAATCCCCGAGGGGTACAGGGTCATATTCCCTAGTCCGGATCAACGAATGCATACTCCACTGAAAGGCTGTATTACTGTTAATGCCAAGCACTTTAAGAACGAATTGCGCTTCCCTATTGATCCTGCGGTTAGTGCTATCATAGCGAGCATAGGGGTCTGCTTTGGGGCAGCTATCCCCCAATTTTCTGGGGTACATCGTGGCTCTCATTTGTGTTATGAGAGCCCTGGGTGCCCCTTGCGGGGTTAATGAGTTCTGGCAACTCTTTAGTGTCATGGTCAACAAGAAAGGCGGTGATAAATGGTTCTTTTGTGTGCGGGCCCATGGGGGTCTTAGGTTCGTGCAATATACTCAATCCGGTTATAGATTTGGTAATTAGTGTGAGTATATGTACGTCCAGGAGAGGACGACTGGTGAATTTGATGTGCTTCCAAGTGTGTGGTGCGAAGACACCAATATGAGAGACGAGCTGCTGTTGGGACAACTGCACATAGCCTCGAATTTCTGAGGAAGCTGATTAAGCATCCGTACGATGGTACCCTACTTTGCAGTGACATAGGTTTGCGATCAAGTGGGATATCTCCTGTACCTTATGATGGTCCCTCTACTCTCGGTAAGTGCTATATTTTCACAAACCGATAGCTTTCTCCTGCTTTATCTCTCAACCTTATGTTTCATGTATCTTGCAGGCGATTTGGTAGAGTACTGTAGTCTGGACGCGATAGCGAAACGTAAACAGCTAGGGGCCGACGCCGTTGCGGAGGATACACCTCTGCTCGTCAAGAAGAGGGGCCGTGAGGGCGTACGCAAGAACGCGAAGAAAACTGCTCCCTCATCAGGTGGAAATACTGCAGGCGTGGGTGGCGCCTCGCAATCTCAAAATGATGTAGATGCCGGAACATCCACGGGGCCAAAAAAAGAATGAGGGAGGAGGGTAGTTAAAGTGGGGATCACAACGGTCCATTCCGATTTGTAAGTAATCTTTGTGTCTATTGGATATGTATTTCTTTTGGGTTTTTATTCAATTGAGTAGCTAATTTGTTATTGTGAATGTGCAGGTGGCGAGCTTTTTGAAAGGTTTCTTGGAGATGGCTGTTAAGGGCCAATCGGATTACGCGGAATATCTCCGGGTTACCAACGGTTTGCTCGAAAAGCTGGGTGAATACGATCCCGTTGCTGCCGTGCAACTCCAGCACGAGAGAGACGAGGCCCTGGATATTTTGAAAACCAGCGAGAGTAATGTGAGAGGCATGTATGACGATAATAAAAGGTTAATCGCCGAGCTCGATGAGGCTCGACTTATTGCTGGTAGTAAGGCATCCCAACGGGAGGCAGTTGAGGCCGAGGCCGTAGTTCTGAGGGACAAATTAGCCCAAGCTGAAATGCACATGCGGTGCATGACGCTGAGCAAGAGCCAATTGACCAGTGCAGCCAAACAATTCCTTCTGAGTCGATCTTATAAGATAATATGTGCTGAGCGCGGCTTGCTCGAGCGGGAGGAGGCCAAAGCCTCCGTTATAGGTCAAATTCAGCTGGAATGTGGTTTTAAGGACGGTTATGATCCGTCAGCCATAAATCCGTTGAAGGGGCCGAATGGAAAATTTCCTGAAGATTCTGATGGTGATGACGAAGACCTGGAGCCAGAAGCGGAGTATCGGGAGATTATCGACCAGAAGAGTGTGGCGTTAATCCATATTAAAGGAGCTCCTCGTTATCCCGGTTGAGAATTTAGGGATTTGTAATTTTCCCGTTTTGTCTATAACTTGATGGTCTACCCGTTAATTCAATCAATCCTTCTTGCGTGTCCTCACTTATATTAGTTCATATGTATTCAATGGTGTGTTTGCTTGTCTTATTATTGCGCCTCCTTGCTGTGTTGCCTATCAGGTTATACCAGATTATATTGGCTAATCCCCCTCATCACAAGGAGGTGCTTCTGTTTCTGTTCTTTAGAGTCCGACCCCGTTATCACGGGGACACCGTTATTGCTCAAATGTTTAGGATCGATCCCGTTATCACAGGGGAACTTCTCTTGTGGGTAGAGACCCGTCCCGTTATCACAGGGAAACCTGTTACCGCTCATGTGTTTAGGGTCGACCCCGTTATCACAGGGGATCTTTTTTTTTGTGGGTCGGGGCCCATCCCGTTATCACAGGGAACCTGCTACCGTTCAAATGTTTAGGATCGACCCCATTATCACAGGGAATCTTTTTCTTGTGGGTAGGGGCCCATCCCGTTATCACAGGGAACCTGCTACCGTTCAAATGTTTAGGATCGACCACGTTATCACAGGGGATCTTTTTCTTGTGGGTAGGGGCCCATCCCGTTATCACAGGGAACCTGCTACCGTTCAAATGTTTAGGATCGACCCCTTTATCACAGGGGATCTTTTTCTCTTTGTAGGTGACTCGTTACCACTCATGGGTAGCAGCCTGCCTTGTCTTCGTAGGTGACCCATTACCACTCATGGGTAGGAGCCCCGCCCGTTATCACAGGGGGACCCGTTACCGCTCATGGGTAGGAGCCTGCCTTTTCTTCGTAGGTGCCCCGTTACCACTCATGGGTAGGAGCGCCGCCCGTTATCACAGGGGGACCCGTTACCGCTCATGGGTAGGAGCTTGCCTTTTCTTCGTAAGTGACCCGTTACGACTCATGGGTAGGAGCCCCGCCCGTTATCACAAGGGAGACCCATTACCGTTCATGGGTAGGAGCCTGCCTTTTCTTCGTAGGTGACCCGTTACCACTCATGGGTAGGAGCCCCGCCCGTTATTACAGGGAGACCCGTTACCGCTCATGGGTAGGAGCCTGCCTTTTCTTCGTAGGTGACCCGTTACCACTCATGGGTAGGAGCCCTGCCCGTTATCACAGGGGGGACCCGTTACCGCTCATGGGTAAGAGCCTGCCTTTTTCTTCGTAGGTGACCCGTTACCACTCGTGGGTAGGAGTCCACCCCGTTATCACATGGGGAACCCTTTACCGCTCATGGGTAGGAACCTGCCTTTTGTCTGTGCCCCTCGGTAACTTTGTAGTTGTCATGATGATAGGTCGTTAGGCACCTGTAAAATAACATAGACAAAAAACGTTCTGCACTGTACCATCTTATGTCAGAGCATGAAATGATGCAGCTTTGTTATCTGACGAATTTTCCCTTAACATGTGAATTTCGATCTTTCGATCAAAAGTGATGCTCGCAGCATGTTTTGACGTACATGTTGTATGCCTGTACCTGCAAAAAGATGATATAACAAATACATATTTGCGGGGTAACTTCCCCGATGCTATGTGCCATAATTTGCACTTTCATTATATCCGTTTAGGATGTGCCCCTGCATGAAATGGGAGGTTTAATGATATAGTAATATCGCTGAGAAAATAAAAAGTAATGACAGATTACGGTCGAAGGCCACATATTCCTAGCCTGCCTACGTATCCCGTTGAGTGGGGAATCAGGCCGGCGTAGTTCCCCCTGTTTTAGTTACATGCCGACCCACGAAGGGGTAAAATAAAAGATAACGGTCAAAGGCTAGGCAATCCTAACCGGCCTACGTATCCCGTTGAGTGGGGAATCAGACGGACGTAGTTCCCCCTGTTTTAAGTTACAAACCGACCCATGATGGGGCAATGTTCTAATTGTTCAAGCATGATTTTTAAAACTAAGGAAACTTAAACGATTGTACTGGTTGTTTCTCATGGTAATTACTCCATAGCTTGTTGATCCCTATTTGGCCCGATTGCTTCTTCCTCCGCTTCTCTAATTATTGGCAACATAAGAGAAGTGATGTAGCAGAACCAAGCCTCTTCCTGGTTAGCGATCACTTCTCCGACCCCTCCTCCTGCTGGGAATTTCACATTCTGATGGAATATGGACACCACCGCTCTTATCGCGTTCAGGGTCGGCCTGCCGATTATGACATTGTATGCGAATGGTCGGTCCACGATCGTATATTGAACATTGATAGTTCGCATGTGCGGTTTTGTCCAAATGACGTGGGAAGGTTCAATTACCCTAGGGGGATTGTTTCTGCTCCACCGAATCCCACCAGTGGCGTATGGACCTGTTCAATTACATGGTGGCCGAATGCCATCTTCTCCAAAGCATGTGCAAATATAACATTGGTGGAACTACCATTGTCTATAAGTACTTTGTCTACATCGTAGTTAGCGATATCAAGCTTAACAACCAAGGGGCAGTCGAGCCTGCTTGCCTGGATGGCTTCGGGGTTGAGATCCAAGACGTCCCTGTTGGAAAACGTAATAACCTCGTCTAGAAGCTCCTCAATTAGCGTCGTGAATCCAACGAAACGGTTCTCCTTCATTCGACGGGTTATCTTTTTCCTCTGGTTGGTGGAATCTGCTCCCGCAGTCCCACCGCTTATCACATTAATCACCCCCTCGAAAGTGCATTATTTATTGTATTGCGTCCTTGTCCACACTCAATTGCCTCAAGGCCCTCCCTTCTTGGGGATTGGGACCACTCTCTCGATTCAGCATACTGCCCGCTCGCCTTAACGAACTCTATTAACCTCCCGTCCTTAATCAACCTCTGGATCTCATCCTTCAGGTCATAGTAATCTTTCGTGTCATGGTGGTACTCACAATAGCGCCTAGATTTCTTGGTGAAATCCGTCTCCCTGATTTTCCGAGGCGCATTTAACCAAATCTTGCTTTGTGCGACGACCAAGATAGTGCGGATGTCCTGGTTGAGGGGAGTATATCTCTTCGGCGACATGTCTCTTCCTCCCCTGCTCCTGTTCCATGCCTCTCTACCCCTTTCCATGCCAGATTCCTGGGGTCTTAGCTTAGGTGCCATCATTGCGTCTTCATATCACGGTATGTGCCAACTCGTTTATCCGATTTATGGTAGGTTCTGTGAGCTTGATCAGTTCTCTGGCAAATCTGATGTGTGTCATTGCCCTGAATAAGGTCTGTAACACTTGTCCTCTGTAGGGGTTGTCCACCTTCAGTAGCTCCTCATTGAATCTGTTCATGAATTCCCCAAGAGTTTCCCTCTCTCTTTGTTTTAACGCTTCCAGATGGTACATGCTTGTCTTCATTCGCTTCTGACTGGAAAAATGGTTCTCCAACCTCTCCTTCATCTGCTCTAGGCTAGAGATAGATCCCATTTCGATTCTGTTAAACTAGTCTAACGCCACTCCTATTAGTGTTGTTGCCATTATTTTTGCCTTAATTCCTCCGGAAAAGTCTTGTAAGTTAAAGAGACTCTCCACGGCGTAGATGTAATCCCTTGGGTCACTCTTCCCATCATATGGTTTTATAGTCGGAATCTTATCTCCTCTGCACAACACTTCTTTCTCGATTTCACAACAGAAGGGAGTCAACGGCCGTCGGTATCCAACTTCTGTCGTTCCACGATTTACGTTCCCTCTCCCGACTTCCATGTCCTTAGTCATTTTAGCTGTCTCCCTTATCATGTTACGTTTGTCCTCCTCAAACGTCCTAGCCCTCTCGTCGTTCTCTGTATCATCACTTACTTCTATCCCCTCTTCACTTATGGCCCTCGTCAAACGCCCTTTTCCAGTGTTGTCCCTTCGACCCCCTTCCGGGATCTCCTCTTCGTCCTGTTCTTTCCTTGTCCTCCACTCATCCACCCTGGATTCATGGGGCCTTGCTTGAACATCCTTTGTTCCTTGTTCTGCCAGTCGTGGAAGCAAAGTCTCCAGTGTAGCGCCAAGCGCTACTTTTCCAGAAGCGTTGATCTGTGCTAGCATCTCCGGGGTTATAGCGGCAGGGGGAACGGCGCTCTGTCCTGTAGCCATCGTCTCCTCTGAGCCGAGAAGATCCGCGTTTGGCACATCGGTTGTTGGGACATCCGTCGCCGGGTATTCAGTGGTCGGGCCCTCAGTAGCAGGTTCTGCCGTATTTGGTGCGGCAGTGGTTGGACCTGTATTCGTGGCCCGCGATGGCCTCCCGGGCACGCGCCTACGTCGCGGTTCATTCTGTGCTGGAGGAAGCTCCATCTCAGCTTCGGTCATTGTCTGCTCTTGGTCAGTCGGCTGTTGAGGGAGTGGTGTGTCCTCAATCCTTGTGTTTCTAGTCACGACTCTGTTAAATTTGGATTGGGTCCTCCTTCCTTGCATCTTGACGTCCTCGTCCGGGAACTGGTGGTCCCACAGACGGCGCCACTAGTTTGACAATAGATCGTTTATATAAGTATGGGTCGATTACAACGGAGTACAAGAGAAATACAACGAATCTATCTTAACAAACTAGGCCTAATCTAGGTATCTCGATTAGGCTTGGTCCGGGACACCTCGAACTAACGTCTTGATGCTTGGACGGCAGGGGTATATCGGTAATTAGGTCGGACTTATATCGGTAATCATCTTCGACGTGATATCAGGGACTACTCTCGATATGATATCGGTAGTGCGAGGGTACGACGTGTCAGTGGAGTACGTGGGTTATCTCGATATCGAATACGATATCGAGAGTGAGATCGGTGATGATAATTGCTTACTTTCAGGTATCGCGTATTTATAGACCGCGGGATCCGAGGACCACAGTACCATATCGGTGATTATCACCGATATGATGTCGAAAGTGGCCCCCGATATGGTTAAATATGGGCCTGGTTTGGGCCAGGCCCAATATGCGGGATATGCTCATATCAGTAACTAATTGAAATGATGTCTGATAATAAATCCTACAAAGTCTCTATGGCAAACATGAGATTCCTAAGTAGCCCTTTTGTATGTACTCCTTCCACGCATATTCTGCATAATACTATAATGGATAAGTATTATAAAACATAAAGAAATAAGACTATAAATGATTATTTTTCTGTGAATTAACTAAAAATCTTATTGAGGATTGATATATCACGCACTGATTTTGTTACTATTAAAACTCGTCACAATCCTTTCATTACATATTCTCTTTCCTTGATCGCCTGGTGAAACAAAATAGTGATTACCACAATTAAGTGAAATTTAAAAGTCTCGCATTAACTTCGTTTGCTCTAGAATTTGATAAATATCATAGAACGATACGCAAATAACTAAAATAATTTAAGAAGAAGAAAAACGATTTGAGAAAAAGATTATCCATCAATCATAGAATAGAAAGTATTGCCCAAGTAAGAAAAGGTGGAAGAAGAAAGAAAAAAACAAAGAACCCTTTCATTAAATTGAAACAGAGGATTGAACAAAAACTACTGTTTCGCAGTATCTCATACCAATCTTAACAACTTAAGATATTCGTTGAAAGATTTAAGAGTTGTTATATTGTTGTTTTAAATCTACTCATTAATTTCTTAAATGATTTGGTTTTACTATAAAAATCGCTTCATAAGCAATAAATACATTTTTTATATGGAATATTTAAGGAAATATGCGTGCAACTTAAATATGTCAAAAGATACGACTGAACCTTAAAAAATAAGGTTATGAATTAACTAATTTTAAAGCCAAAATCGAAAACAATATTATATGGTGTCGCGCTCACCATTTCGAAATCGAATCAGAAATTCAAAGATTCATTTAGCTTGGAATTTGTTGCATCTCCAGAAATCTTCTGCAAATAATTAAAGAAAGAAAAAGATTACGGGGAAAAGTTGTAATGACAGATTCATCCTAAAATACTAATAGAATAAATCAAACACACTGCATGTACAATTAAATATATGGCATTCATCAAACAATAGGATTGCACCAATATAATTAACCAAGCAACGAAAGAAAAAAGAAATTCAATAAAACATAGAGAGAAAAGTTACACGAAAAGAAACTTACCGACAATGGTGACTGTTTTGTAATTGCTTAAACTTCCTGAAATGTTGAGAAAGTGGCTAGTAAAAAGCCTGTGTGGAAAAAATTGAAAAATAAAAGAGATAAGGCTGGAAGTAGTTGGTGTGTAATATATAGAAGCCAATCCGATAAATAGATTAGTGGAAAGATGTACGGGTAGTTAATATATTTCAAATTCAAATATTGTTTTTGCCTGCGGGAAGTTTGAAAATTTTGGGATAGTGTGAGCTTTTGGTCTAATGGTGTGCTAACTTCTATTTTGTAAGACAAATACCTCTTCCTTTATAATAACTAGCAACCGGGTGCACGCGGAGACCGCGTGCGAATTTCTCCTTGATATAAAAATTGTTTATCCTAAAGCGTCTTCTTCCATATAGTTTATATTGTGTTTAATATAGTTGTGCGCTCGTGTAACTCAATTTTGTTGTATCTCTCAAAATAGAATTTGTCTATGATAGATTTTTGGATTAACACCGGGTGAATCGTATAAACTCTCGATTACTCTTTAATAAGAAATTGTATGTTGAAACTTATTCGAAGTCAAAACATAAAAATCAAAACAAAATTAATGACATATCTTCACAACTTTTGAACTATTGACAATCTGCAATATTTATACAAAAGCTAGATTGAGTGCTCCATGTTGCACAATCCACAATACATCTGCAAAAACACCAAGAATGAGAAACCCAATGCATTAATTAACAGAGAAAAAGATATAAATTAAACCTTTATCGTATTAAGAAAATAACTACAACTTTTTCATCTGAATATCTATCTTATTTGTTTAATTACTTATTCCGAATATTTTCTTAATCTTATCTTTTCACTTCATGGTTATATGTCATAACACATATCATTGCAATAATAACAATAGTAACAAAAAAACACTTAATGATAATAGTAATAATAATAATTATCTATATAACGTTTTTTTATTGCAGAATCTTTTCCTTAACCTAACGTGGGTTCTTTTAAAAACCGTAATGCTTGACTCACTTATATTCATGCAAAATGTTTATTTTTCTCTTTTTGGTTATTTTTGTACATGAGAGTTTTTTTCTTTAATCTTAATATATTAAGTTTGTTGTTGTTGCACGAAAGTTTTCATTAATTAATTTTTCCCATCTCATAAATTAGAGAAATCCAACAATATTGTATGTTAAAAACCTTAGATTTTTTCTTTTGATTTTTGGAAAAAATAAAAAAGTGGCAGGTTTTCACAATAGCATTTTCAATTTCATATAAAAGATGAATGAATTGAGTGAATAAAAAATGAGAATGATTAGTAAATAAAAGAATTTAAAATCAACTTAAAATATCAAACTCTAAATCCACTGGGATTCTTATCTTGCATCAAACATTTGGTCTAAACATTGGTCTGTTGTTTCCTTTCTTCCAAACTTGTTAAAAGAATTTAGAAAATAGAAGATTATACAGAAAATGAACTTACTTGTTGTAGAATTAAACTCTCTTTGTAACGGTAAGAAACTGATAATTTGCAAATCCAAAAAAAAACCATGAATTTGAAAGTAAATAGAAGAAGTATGTAAAATGCAATATTAAAAATAAATAACAACCACGTAACACTATATCAACGAAGGAATTGAAATCAATTTCAAACTATAAACTACAAATTAGATGACTTTTATTTTTTTTTTATCAACTCATTTTCAATACTTGGTCGAGAATTTATAATTAAAAAAGGATTTGGATAATTAACTTACAATGACAAATTGAAGATCTCTAGTAAATGGCAAATAAAATCATGTGACCTGCACATTTCAAAATAACAAAAAAAAAGTTAAATGCAATCTCGAAGAGATAAACTCATTGAAAAATAACAATAAAATTTAACGGAACAATTCTCAAATATGAAATAATGAAAAACCAGTAAACTAACAACCATTTAATTACCTGAAATTGTCCTAATAAACACCAGAAGTTGTAGATAAATTGGGAGAATGTTCTTTTAAGGAGTCAAGTGAGGGGCCGTGCTGTGATTTTTCTTTTTTGAAAGGAAACATGTTGTGATCTTTTATTTTGAAAAAAGATAGAAAATATGAGTTTGTATGCTCGGGCGGTTATCCAAATTTTAAATTTCAAATTTTGTTTTAATTTTACGTGAAGGTTGATGAGAAAGTGGGGAAGTGGAGAATCAACTACCAATTTTATTTTTTCTTTTTTTACTCTTTTCAAATTTTGTTACTCCTCTAATTACGAATTTTGTTTTTCAAATTTTATAGGGGGTAATAATTAACCAAAATCACTTAAATAACTACCGTGTGCTAAAATATAGGAACTAAATTGAGGATTTTTTTTTTCTTTTTTGTGAAGAGAGAGAAACTTCGTGACACATGTATATTTGTTTTTCAAAATCGCGTGAAATTAGAGATAAAGAAATATATGGGGGTGATTATCCTTTATTCAAATTGAAGCTTATCTCTTTTGCACCAAAAAAAAATTAAGCTTAACTTTTTTTTCTTTTTCTCTCTTTTTTTTCTTTCCCTACGGGAAGTTAAAGAAGTAAGAAGTTTTGGTCCAATGGTCTGCTAACTTTCATTTGGTGAGACAAATACCACTTCCTTTATAATCGTAATAGATAATAGATCAATAGATATTTATTTTTACAAATTGTGGGAAAGTTGGTTGGATAAAGGCGTATGGTGGGAGGTTTTGTATTATAGCATTAAGAATTCCTAAAATCATGGGGCATTATGGAAGTTAATAATAAAAGGGGTATTATTTATTATTGAGATATTAACTTATTTTCTTTTCTTTTCTTTAAAAAATAATTTGTGAGTGGGGGAATATTGGTCTTGGTGTCACAGACTTCCATGTGATGCCTTTATTAATAGATATCTATATCCAAAAAAAAAAAAACAATCATCACCGTCCTCTTAGCCGCCGATTCCTCCACAAGAAGAAGAACGACTGATACTCCATTCTCCAGATCCCAAACCGCACAAACAACGACATTTTAATCAGAAAGCAGTACCGCCGCCTCGCCCTCCTCCTCCACCCCGACAAGAACAAACTCCCATTCGCCAACTCTGCCTTCGCCTTCGTCGCCGACGCATGGGCGGTTCTCTCCGACCAAAAATTCGGCTCACGATTCGATAAAGATGCGGCGGGGGTGGTGATGAAGATGACCGACGGCGGGGTGGGGGGGGAGGGATTATGATGGTTTTCTTTTTCAAAAAAAAAATAATATATTTTAAATTAAATATTTTTTATGTTTATATTTTTGGGCTGATGTGGCGTGGCATTTATTAGAGGGCGTGTGTCTTTCCTTCCAAGTCGACAGACACATCAGTGTTTTTTCACATGTGGCAGACACAGGGCATAAAAATTAAGAAATTGCAGAAACGCGGGGCCTTTTCAATAATTCGAAACTTAATAAGCATATTCTTCAAATGGGTAAACTTACAGGGCACAAATATTAATTTGTCCTATAAACAATGTACTACAAAACAAAAGTGAACCAAAATATACTAAATAAGGTATTTAAAAGAGTCAAGCATGGGAAAACTAAAGTGACATAATGGATAAGTGGGGTTAGCTTTTAACATTTTTTTTCACCAACTATCCAGAATCCTTACTGAAGGTAGCAGATCTTTGGAGCACGTTCCAGAGGTATGGCAGTGTGGGGGAGGTATATGTGCCTTTTAAGAGAAATAAAAAATGGGAAAAGATTGTGCGAATTACACACAGTAGGGGAAAATCAATCATCAGAGCTAGGGTTATCAATTCCTCCGCCAAATTTCGCCGGAGAAGAGAGAATCAGATGGAGAAACAAAGGAAAAGTATGAATCAGGAGAGGAACGAAAGAGAAGGAGAAGAGGAACCCGAAGAAGAAGGGGAGGAGACAGAAAAGGAGGACAACACATATGAGAAATCGGAAGGGGTAGAGGTGCAGTCACGAACAGCGCCGATTGCAGCTCCAATTGTAGCACCGAGAGCGACGGACTATAAGGATATAGGAGTCAACCCACCACGAAACACCAAGAGGTACAATGAATTATTCGCAGGCAATAGGAGATTTGAGAATAGAGTAGCAGTGCATTATTTTCCACAGGATAATCGTGATGTGCTTGAGTTTACTTGTGAGGATGTGATTGAATCAGTTGATTATTGGAAATATTCTTTGATAGGAACTGTGGTTGGTTTCAAAATGCCATTTGAAGCAATGAAAGGATATGTGAACAGTAGATGGTCTATACAACCACATATACATGTTGCACAGCAGGGGGTATTTGTGTTCAGGTTTGAGACAGAAGAGGCAATGATGGAAATATATGGGGGAGGCCCTTGGATGGTGAAAGAGGCTTATCCCTTAATCTTGCAGAGATGGTTCTCTGGGATGAAGCTGGACCCAGGAAAGCTGGTGAACTACCCTGCATGGATACACCTGCCAGCTCTAGATTTACAGTTCTGGACTCCTCACATGATAGGAAAGATTGCTAGTTTTGTAGGTAAGCCAATTTATATTGACAAGCTGACAGCATCAAGGGAAAGACTAGCATTTGCAAGAGTTTTTGTGGAGTTACAAGCAGGCCAAAAGCTGATAGATAAGATCAGTCTAAAGGGACCAGATGGGAGGGAATATGAACAAAGAACTATATACGAAAACAGACCTCACCAGTGCTTTAAATGCCATAGATTTGGGTGTAATGCAAGGAATTTCCATATAATGAGGGCAACATGGGTTGAGCAGAAGAGGGACAAAGAGGAGGACAATACATTAATGGAAGAAAAAATTGTAGAGGTAGAAGAAAATAGGCAGGAGAAAAGTGGAAGTGATAAAGGAAAACATATTCAGAATGAAGAGAATGAGGGAGATAGAGAGAAGATGCAACACATAGCAGGAATAGAGGTGGTTGTGCAAATACCCCCTATTACACCACAAGCAATTAACAATGTAGAGGAACAGATTACAGCAGGGAAAGGAACAACAGGAGGACTAGCTAGAGAAGACCCCAGACAACAGCCAAACAAAGAGGTACAGAGAGAAGAAGAATGGAACTTAGTGGACAAGAGACAAAAGTCCCAAAAACAACAAGAAAAAAGCAAAGGGGGCACAGGAAAGGGAAGAGGGGGTAGGATGCCTCATGGATAAAGACATAAAGCTTGGGGTGTGGAACTTAAGGGTGATGAATGACCCCCTTAAGCAGGAAACTTTTAATAACTTTGTAGGTAGCAATAAGTGCAATATAGGCGCAGTAGTGGAACCAAGACTCAGGAATAAAAATTATGAGAAGGTCAGAAAGAAGCTTGAGAAGAAGTGGGAGGTGGACAACAATCTACACCACAGTAAGAATTGTAGGATTTTATTAGTATGGAAAGGAGGGGAAGTGGACCTCACAGTGGAAGAAAAAGGGGACCAATTCATGCATGCTAGTATCCAAACCAAAGATAGAAAATGGAGAGGTAGTCTGACAATAGTCTATGCTCATAATAGGGTTGACCAGATAAAGGATTTATGGAGGAAATTGGAAAGAATAGCACAACATATGAAAGGTCCTTGGCTTGTAGCAGGGGACTTTAATGTACTCATGAAACAATAGGAGAAATGTAGTGAGATGATTAGTCAACACAATGTGGGCACATAACTCCATGATAGTGAATACTTGGGTCCAGTTTATAGATGATTAATCGAATGGTCGGTCCACGATCGTATATTGAACATTGATAGTTCGCCTGTGCGGTTTTGTCCAAATGACGTGGGAAGGTTCAATTACCCTAGGGGGATTGTTTCTGCTCCACCGAATCCCACCAGTGGCGTATGGACCTGTTCAATTACATGGTGGCCGAATGCCATCTTCTCCAAAGCATGTGCAAATATAACATTGGTGGAACTACCATTGTCTATAAGTACTTTGTGTACATCGTAGTTAGCGATATCAAGCTTAACAACCAAGGGGCAGTCGAGCTTGCTTGCCTGGATGGCTTCGGGGCTGAGATCTAAGAGGTCCCTACCCGAAAACGTGATAACCTCGTCTGGAAGCTCCTCAATCAGCGTTGTGAATCCGACGAATCGGTCCTCGTTCAATCCACGAGTTATCTTCTTCCTCTGGTTGGTGGAATTCGCTCATGCGGTCCCACCACTTATCATATTAATCACCCCCCTCGAAGGCGAATTATTTATCGTATCGCGTCCTTGTCCACTCTCAATTGCCTTAAGGCCCTCCCTTCTTGGGGATTGGGACCGCTCTCTTGATTCAGCATACCGCCCGCTCGCCTTAACGAACTCTATTAATCTCCCGTCCTTAATCAGTCTCTCGATCTCATCCTTCAGGTCATAGCAGTCCTTCGTGTCATGGCCTTTTTGGCGGTGATACTCGCAGTAGCGTCTAGATTTCTTGGTGAAATCCGTCTCCTTGATTTTCCGAGGCGCGCTTAGCCAATTCCTGCTTTGCGCGACAGCCAATATAGTGCGACTGTCCTAATTGAGGGGGGTATATTTCTTTGGGGACCTGTCTCTTCCTCCCCTGCTCTTATTCCATATCTCTCTACCCCTTCCCCGGCCGGATTCCTGGGGTTTAAACTTAGCTGCCATCATCGCGTCTTCGTAAATCACAGTATGTGCCAACTCGTTTAGCCCATTGATGGTAGGTTTCGCGAGCTTGATCAACTCTTTGGCAAAATTGTTGTGTGTTGTTGCCCTGAATAGGGTCTGCAACACTTGTCCCCCGTAGGGGTTGTCCACCTTCAGTAGCTCCTCATTGAATCTGTTTATGAACTCGCCGAGAGTTTCTCTCTCTTTCTGTTTCACCACTTCCAGATGGTACATGCTTGTCTTCATTCGCTTCTGACTGGAAAAATGGTTCTCCAACCTCTCCTTCATCTGCTCGAAGCTCAAAATAGATCCTGCTTAAATTCTGTTAAACTAGTCTAATGCTGCTCCTATCAGTGTTGTCGCCATTATTTGTGCCTTAATACCCTCCGGAAAAGTCTTGTAAGTTAAAGAGACTCTCCACGGCGTGGATGTGATCCCTCGGGTCACTCTTCCCATCATATGGTTTTATGGTTGGAATCTTGTCTCCTCTGCACAATACCTCTTTCTCGATTTCAAAACAGAAGGGAGTCAACGTCCGTTGGTATCCTACTGCTGTAGCTCCACGGCTTTCGTTCCTTCTCCCGGCTTCCATGCCCTTCGTCACTTTAACTGTTTCCCTTAGCGTGTTACGTCTGTCCTCCTCGAATGCCCCTGTCCTCCGGTCATTCTCAGTATCGTCACTTACTTCTACCCTCTCTTCACTTCCGGCCCCTATCCAACAGCCTATTCTCGCGTTGTCCCTTCGACCCCCTTCTGGGATCTCCTCTTCGTCCCGCTCTTGCCGTGTCCTTCGTCCCACCATGTGTGGCAACAAAGTCTCCATTGTAGCGTCCAGCGCCGCTATCACAGAAGCGCTGATCTGTGCTAACATCTCTGGGCTTATGGTGGCGGGGGGAATGGCGCTCCGTCCTGTGGCCCTCACCCCCTCTGAGCCGGGAGGATTCGTGTTTGGCACCTCGGTTAATGGAACATCTGCCGCGGGGTTCTCAATGGTCGGGCCCTCAGCCGCGGGTTCCGTCGTATTTGACGCGACAAAGGTTGGACCTGCATTCGTGGCTCACGACGGCCTCCCGGGCCTGCGCCTTCGTCGAGGCTCGTTCTGTGCTGGAGGAAGCTCCATCTCAGCTTGGGCCACTGTCTGTTCTTGGTCAGTTGGGTGTTGGGGGAGTAGCTTGTCCTCCATCCTGGCGCTCCTAGTCACAATTCCGTTAAATTCGGATCGGGTCCTCCTTCCTTGCATCTTGGCGTCCTTGCTCGGGAACTGGTGTTCCCACAGGTGGCGCCACTGATTTGACAATAGATCGTATTATATATATATATATATATATATATATATATGAGTGTCGGTTACAAGTGAACGGTCTAGCAATACAACGAGTCTATCTCAAATCAGGCCTACACTATGTATCTCGCGTAGACTTGGTCCGGAACACCTCGAACCAACGCCTCGATGCTTGGATAGCAATGGGATATCGGTGACTAGATCGGACGTACGTCGGTGATTGTCTTCGATATGATATCGGTGATGCCCACCGACGTGATATCGGTGATGTGGTGGTATGACGTGTCAAAGGTGCAGGAGATAATCCCGATATCGAATGCGATATCGAGAGCCAAATCGGTGATGTATTTCGATGTGATGCGTGGTAGCTAAGGGATAATAAATTGCTTGTTTTGGGATCCGGGCGCCGCGTAATTATAGACCTCGGGATCCGGGGACCACAGTAACATATCGGTGATTATTACCGATATGATATCGAAAGTGGTGCCCGATATGGCCTATAATGGACCTGGTTTGGGTCAGGCCCAATATGCGGGAAATGACCATATCAAACATTAAGTTTAGTACGAGGTGAAAGTGAAACTTGTATGCACCTGGAACAAGAGACTAAAGAAATCCCTGAGAAGAGCGAGAGAGACAATAATGGGGAGTTGGTTGTAGATATAGAGGAAAATTCCCAAAAATAGAAGGTTTGTTGCAGTGGTCTTAGAAAGGATCCCATGGAAGAACGTGAAGATCGATATTAAAGGGGTTCAAAAGGTGGAAGTAAGAAAAATAGTTTCACTACTAAAGGAGCCATACGATAGAGTGGGGAGAGCGAAAACAACGACAAACAAGAAAGAAATAGCTACTATGAATGAAGGGCTTGAAATCAATGGTGAATTTGATGGGTATGATAAGCGTGACAAAGGGTCGAGGAAGGACAATGTGGTGCATGTTGTCAAAGAAGTAAGCACATTAGATTCTATTAGTCACAATTGAATAGAAAATCATAATAAACTGGTGGAAAATGACTTTGATCGGGAAGCAGCTCAACTTTGGGAATTCGGCAAGAAAATGGCACTGGTGGGAAGAGGAAATGATTTGGAGATCATCAAAATGATGTTAGAAATTGAAAAGAGGGAAAAACTAATTAAGAAACAAAAAGGGAAGAGAAGGTGAAAAGAGTGGCGCTTGGAGTGGGATGGACGAATAGTCTTTTTGTTGTGTTGGGGATGTTAGTTACGGTTGGTTTTTCCGGGGTTGATTTTACCTTGTTATTGGGTCAATGCTAATGGGATTTTGTTGGAATGGGTGGTTGGTAATGTTTTCGTTTCTTTGATGTAACTGATCCATCTCGGATCTTTTGCTTGTTTTTTAATAAAATTACTTTTGCCTGATAAAACAAAATAAGATATTTTTATTACTTGTTAAGAAAGTGAACAACGGTGAATCATGAAAAGCTTAAACTTCTACAAACAATTGAAAAAATTCCTGAAAAATCTCAACAAACAAAAGTAACGCTCTTCTACAAAGTTTTTTTTTTTTAATCGGCCAACAAAGAACATGTTATTAAATGAGGGCACCAGAGGTACGCCAAACAAAGTACAGGGAGAAACAAACAAATAAGAACGCCATCTAAATGCAAAGCCTAGGATTGGTGTACCAATCATTAAAAGAGAAAACAAAATTCTGAGTTCTAGCTTTAAGCCAAATCCACGTCTGAACCTTAATCATATCAATTTCTTTGAGGATACAAGGTGGCGAGGACCTGAAGATGTAATTATTTCTGTTGATCCAAATACTCCAAATAGTGTATAACCAAATGGATGAGAGAATATGTTGCCAATTTTGCTTGTGAGAAAGGGACCTAAACTGAATGAAATGATCTTTAGGTTCCTTTGGGAATGCTGTGCTGAAACCCAACCAGTCAAGTATACACATCCAAATCTGCGAAGAAGTATTACATTCAAAGAAGAGATGAATACTGGTTTCCTCGCGAAGGCCACAAAAAACGCACTTGCACTCATTGCTATCCGTGATGACTCCTCTACTCCAAAGATTTAGCTTTGTTGGTAATCTGTCATGAAAGATTTTCCATCCCAGCGCAATCAATTTAGCCGGTGCTTTGGACTGCCACAGTTGATTAAAAAATGAAGAAAAATCATGATTGGAACAAAGAGATTTGTAAGCAGATCTGACAGAAAAATTTCCAGATTTATCATATTTCCAAGACCACTTATCCACTTTACTCGGCTCAGGTACAGCAGTCCCAATAGCTTGGATTAGAGTGGTTAAGCTTTGTAATTCCCACTCGAAGAGAGTTCTTCTCCAGCGCCATTGCCAACACCAAATTCCGTCAATCCACAATCCCATATCAGCAATGCTAGCGTTCTTGTCTAAAGAGAGCAAAAATAGCCGTTGAAAACGATCTTTAAATGGTTCGTTTCCAATCCACTGATCATGCCAAAATGAAATGTTCCTCCCACAACCCAAAACCCGAAACACACCTTTATTAAACCAAGATAGATTACCTTTGCACAACTTGTTGTCTTTGATGTTCTTCCACCATGCAGATTGGTAATTGATATTAGAATTACCTTTGTATTTAGAATTAATTAAGCGTCGCCATAGGGAATCATCTTCGTTCAAGAGTCTCCATCTCCACTTGGCAAGGAGTGTCGTGTTGAACTTCTCCAAATTCTTAATGCCAAGACCACCTGCTGAATATTCGGTGCAAACGGTGCTCCATTTAACCCAAGCAATAGGTCTGGTGTTTGGTTGTCCACCCCAAAGAAAATTTCGCTGAATGCTGCACAGTTTGTTTAGGACTCTTTTTGGGGCACGGTTGAGTGACAAATGATAAATAGGCAGCCCATTGAAGACAGATTTAAGCAGCACGACTCGCCCACCAAAAGAAATGTGACTATCTTTCCATGGGAGGAGTCTCTTGATGAACAGATCGATGACAGGATTCCAGGAGGAAGAATGGTTGGGGGAGCAACCAATGAGAATGCCAAGATACTTTAATGGTGTTGAACCAACTGAACAATTGAGTAAATTAGCAAAACCTGTCACCAAAGAAGCCTCACAGTTAAAACCGAGAAGATTACTTTTGTTAAAATTAATCTTCAAGCCGGAAATCATCTCGAAGAGCCTGAGATTGCACTTTAACATCCATACGTTTTGAATAGAGGGGGTGCAAAAAAATATTGTGTCATCTGCATACTGAATATGCGACACTTCAATTTTATCCTTCCCAATGTCAATGCCTTGAAAGAGCCCTTTTGAAGTAGAATTTGAGATCAGGCCATGTAATCCCTCGGCTGCAACTACAAAGTTGAGATTTATTCAACAAGTTAGACTAAGTCTGAAAATTTGAAAATAGAAAAATTATTATTTATTCAAAGACATCTACAAAGTTTGTATATGTCAGTTATTTATAAGTTTCAGTAAATTGTAACATATTCATTTTGCGCCTAGGGTAATAAAATTTTGTCATAAATCTCTTAAGTCGTGCTGCAGTTGATTTATAACAAAAGTGATTTACAAAAATTGAAGAGACAATGACGATTGTAACATAAATCTCTTAAGCTGTCGCTAATAATCTTCATAGGCTTTGTGACCGCCCAGCCGTCCCTACTAATATTTAACGTTGAAGAAATGAAAAGCTTTGAATAAAATATTGAAAATTTGAAAAAACGTTGAAGAAAAATGTTTGTAGATTTGACAAAAACTTTGAAGCAAGGTTTGAAGTGAAGATGAGTAAGTGTTGGGTATTTTGTGATATTGAAAATGAGGGGTGCGAGATGTGAGTATTTATAGATTGTAGGGTGATGTTTTTTAAATCTTAAAAGTTTTTTAGTTTCCTACCATTTTAGGGGTCGTTAGTGATGGCTCGGCAGTAGCTAATAATTTTAATTTTTTAAAAATTAATTTTTCTACCAAATTTATCCAAAATTTGCAACGGTCTGACTGTCGCTACCATTGTATGATGATTAGTAACGCCGACTCGGCCATTGATAATAGAATTTGAAGATTATTAATGATGACAAACGCGCCTCACATGTGCGATTTGTGTCCTATCGCGCCTGACCGTCACGCCTGCTCGTGACTTTCTAGGGTCGTCCTGAGGTGTGCTCTTGCTTTCTCTGCATTCTGTTCTCTTGTGTAATAGTGGCGCGATCGGTAGTGCCATAACTCTACTGCCTCCTATCACTAAATAGTATTGAAAATTTTCAAATAAGCATCGTTTTGCTCCAACTCGACTAAAACTACAAAAATAATGAAAAAATGCTAAAACAAGTAAAATTGGCACAAAGATTATGCAACAATATAAGAAACCTAGTACTCAAATCACTATAATAATTCACTCATCAACTGTGACTAATGAATAGAGACCGTCCAACCGTCACAATTGGCCGGTCACTAATGCCTAGAATTCTTGTAGTGTCAAATATACACTAGTTCCCCTTATAAAAATGGCCGTGATGCTAGTGATGTGTCATAATTGGTCATAGCACGTGGCGCCCACAATGAACAACGTGCAGATAACCATGACTCCTAAATATAAGTCGATTTAAGAGTAAGACGCCAACTGGTCTGCCGTATAATATCAACTTTGAAGACAAACCTATCTGGTATCACACTAATTTTTTTTTTTTAAAGTTGTATTTGTGCCACTTAACGAATTATTTTGTGTGAAACAGTCTAGTAAAAGTTAAGATGACCACTCATTGATTTGGCCTAGAGACCAACTTTGATTAATTGCCTTGAAATTACCTTGACTCCTCTTTCTAATCCTCCGATTTAAACCATATACTGTACACAACCCACTCCGACATGCAATTAGTTAATCATCTAACTATTAGAGTTTGGTATAAATTTGTATGGGTTACACGTAAACATATTACACAATACTGAATAGACTAAGGGGGTGTTTGGTTGCTGAGATGAGGATAGATGACAGCCCTCATCTCACTTAAAACCAGTTTGGTTTGAGTGATTATTAAAATAGGCTTTTTGATTTAATAGCTGAGGCCCGCTCCTTAACTCACTTACTCAACTTAAATAATATCTACCCCCCTGTTATTATTTTATCTCACTTATTAGTCATCCAGCTCACTTGACGAAATGACTTATTTACCCCTGTTTCTTCAATTTTAATCTTTTTATACAGCAACAAGGCATAATTAAAAAATATAATTAAAAAAATGTAATTAAAAAATGTAATTAAAAACGTAATTAAAACAATTTAATTAAAAATGTAATTCAAAAAATGTAATTCAAAAAATGTAATTAAAAAACGTAATTAAAAAAATGTAACTAAAAAATGTAATTAAAAAATGTAATTAAAAAATGTAATTAAAAAATGTAATTAAAAAAATGTAATTAAAAAATATAATTAAAAATGTAATTAAAAAAATGTAATTAAAAAATATAATTAAAAAAATGTAATTAAAAAACGTAATTAAAAAAATGTAATTAAAAAATGTAATTAAAAAATGTAATTAAAAAATGTAATTAAAAATATAATTAAAAAAATGTAATTAAAAAACGTAATTAAAAAAATGTAATTAAAAAAGGTAATTAAAAAATGTAATTAAAAAATGTAATTTAAAAATATAATTAAAAAAATGTAATTAAAAAACGTAATTAAAAAAATGTAATTAAAAAATGTAATTAAAAAATATAATTAAAAATAATAATTAAAAAATATTATTAAAAAATGTAATTAAAAAATGTAATTAAAAAAATGTAATTAAAAAGTGTAATTAAAAAATGTAATTAAAAAAATGTAATTAAAAAAATGTAATTAAGAAATGTAATTAAAAAAATGTAATTAAAAAATGTAATTAAAATATTTTTGGTGTATATTTTCTTAATAAAATGGGGGCAATAAGGTAATTACTTGCAATACCTGCAATAAAATGGGGACATAACATGAACCAAACACGTTTTATAAATCAAGATAAAATAGTAACTATATTCAACTATCCAACCAAACACGGTTACTGTTACGCATATGAAATAAAAGACTATTTTAACTGAGTAATAGTTAATCTACATATATAACTGTCTCTGCAACCAAATAGCCCCTAACTACAATAACTATGTTAATCGATCTAGAGCTTACAAGGGGTCTCTGAGATCAGCCTTTTTTGGAATACACCAATAAAAAAGCTAGACAAGGCAATACGTAAAGTTTCTAAAATACGTGGAGTATTCAGATATGTCGAATATGTCGAATATTTTGATACGTTGATATATGGGTACGTCAAATATTTGGATATGTCAAGTATCTTGGATATCCAGAGAGTGTGTTGAATGGTATTTATATGTCTAAGTGTGAATATTCCATGTTGGCACAATGAACATTGGAACGAAGTTAATAACTTACATTGATTATCAACTTTGGACGATTTTTGACTTTTTGGTCCTCTATAGTAACCACCTTTCAAAATTAGTAATTTATAGAAAAATGGCAATTTTTGGTCTTTGAAATTTGCTTGAAACGTAATCAGGTAGTGTATTGATTGTTGTGAGGGTTTTGCACCCCTTGTGCATCATTTTATGAATTTATTTGTTCGAAAAGAAAAAAAATAGTGTCCTACTTGGTCATTTTGCTGTAAAATGACTAATTCACACTTAATTTTGGCATTTGATTTGCACATGGCCTCCAATTCCGTTTTTTCTTTTTAATTTGACCTCCAATCTTTTGAGTTATTATATTTGCGCCCCCAAATTTAATAATAACTATATTTAATATTCTAAAAGAAACTATTATTTTTTTATTCCTTTAAATTAGAGATAGGCACCAAATTATAAAACAAATCCTATTGTTATTACTTTTTAAATTTTAAATTTTTGGGCTTGTTCTATAGTTTTATTTAAAAATATCTAATAGACTTGAATTGCTAAATTTCACCTACAAATGAGAAATAACATCTTTAAATATGTAATAAATCAAATTTCTTCATTTTAAACGTATAATAATTTAACGATACGCCTGATTCACAAAATATATGATATGTCATTTTAGTTTTAAGGTAAAACTTAATATATAACATTACCTTCAAAACCTAAAAAGATTTTTCATATATGTTTTCTTCAATGTAAAAATGAAACTAATATTGTTATATATTATGCTATTTAAAAAAAAATTGATAATGGAATAGGTTTACTTTTAAAAGTATATAATACAAAAAAAAACAGAAAAGGGGAAAAAATAGAATTTTATTAAAACTAGATTTTTGTATAGGACGAAATATTAAAAATGTCCGCTAACTTTGTTTAAAAAGTTAAAATGTCCGTTTTTTTCGAGCCTTTCCAAAATGCCCCGTATGTTTAAAAAAAGCTTACAAAAATTATAAAAACAAACCCATCTTCTTCACACTACCTCCCAGCCCACCCCCCACCCCCCCACCCCATCCTTCACCCCACGCGCCACCCCACCCCTGACCCCCACTTCTCACGCCACCAACTAATCCAAATTCGTAATCCTCCACGACGCACCACCCCACCCCTGCACCTCCCACCTCTCACCTTCACCAGTAAATCCAAAATTCTCCATAGTACGTCGTGCCTCGCCGGATTTATCACCGCTGAATGCTCAAATACAAATGTCGAATACTCGATCCACAATACACTGCCGATGTAGGAGACTCTGCACACCCATTTACACTAGAAATTGCTTAAATGTTTGTTTCTCTTAACATGGATTACATAGAGTTTTTAAACAGAGAAAATGGTGTTGCGTAGTGAGGCACGATGGTGATTTGAGTGGCGCGAATATTGGTTCGGTAATCTTTTCCCTAATTTTATTAAATGTGGGGGTACAAATATAATAACTCAAAAGATGGAAGGTCAAACTGAACGTACAAAAACTGAATTGGAGGTCATGTGCACATACATCCTAAAATTAAGGGTAAATTCGCCATGTCACCACAAACAACCAAGCATGACACTATAAATGATCAAAAAATGTCTTTTTTTTCTCTCTATAAATTCCCAACTTTAGGGGTATTTATAGACGTAGTATTTCGAGTTTTTACCGTATATCGAGTAATATAGTAAATGACGTAGCGGAAGCTTATAGAAAATATTGGAACAACACAAGATAATCAAAAGCTTGATGATTCAGGAGAGAAATTGATGCGAAAAGAGAGAAACTTTCAAAAACTTTATTCAATAATCAACTAACTGTCTTCTTAGGGTTTACATAGAATATATACCCAAAAAGGATAATTAAAAATAGTAAAAAATTTATTTTTTTCCAAAAATGGAAAAAATCGAAATAAAAGCATAAACTAAAATTGCTACTCATAAGGAACACGCTCCAACAAGCGGAATGCAATTCCGAGTTTTAGAAGTAAAGATATAACTGAAATGAAAATTACTAAAAACGGTAAAAACGGGATTTTCGAGGCCTAAACGATTGAATTTGGCTAAAATCCGCTCCCTATGACTACTACTGTTCGTTGGCTCGTTTCGGATACAAATGGACTAATCGCACGTCAAAAATAGACCGAGCCAAAATCAGCCTCTCATCTTGAGATGATCCCGCTTCACCATAAACTTCAACGCCTTCTCGACTGCATCAATAAAGTTCTGAATTTTGGATAATACTCGTTGTAGCCTTTGAATGTTTAGTATTATACTATTTAGGTCGGCACATGCGCAATGTTATTTGGGCCAATTATATAAGCCCATATCTTGGTCACTCATTAAACTTAGCTTGCATCCACACAGTGAATGCCACTGAATATTGCTTTTCACTAGTCCCTCCATCTAAAATAAAATTTAAACTATACGTTTCTTGATTATTCTTCACTTATAGAAGCAGTAAATGCTATGTGAGCTGGAGCAAGTTGTGAGCAACTTAAATGGTTCTCAATAGAACATGTTGTAGTATTGTATTGTTTGAGAAGTAATCATAATCATACACCTATAAGTAAGATGGAGGAGTAATTTGTTTTGTTGATCTTCTGGTGTTGATAACAGGTTGTAAAGGTACAACCAATTTGTTAGAAGTAGTGTCTTGTGGTACAGATGGCTGATTCGTATTGCCAGCCTGGGAGTTATCTTGAGTACTTTTAGTAGTGGATTCAGTTATTGATTTGGCAATAGATCGCTTTATATATATATATATATATGAGTGTCGGTTACAAGTGAATAGTCTGGCAATACAACGAGTCTATCTCAAATCAGGCCTACACTAGGTATCTCGCGTAGACTTGGTTCGGAACCTGTTACTCGAGGTCGGGAATGAGTCTCGATATGACGTCGGGGATGAGTCTCGATATGACGTCGATGATGAGTCTCGATATGACGTCGGTGATGAGTCTCGATATGACGTCGGGGGATGAGGTCGTTATAGGAGACTGAGTGATGACGTGGGCAAGACTATATCGAATGTCTATGTCGGGTAGAATGTCGAATATCCCTATTCGATGTGATGCGGGAGGACCGAGGTGAAGAATTAATTGCCTTTCTCAGTGTGCGGGGCGGAATATTTATAGGCGCGGCTGGCCTAAGTCGAATCCTACATTCGATGTCATATCGGGATTGATCCCCGATATGCTCATTCGTGGGTCGTGGCCCAGAATAGGCACAAATGCTAGAAACCTCCATATCATGTAGTCCTCCAATTTGAGGATTATTATCCTAGGGATAAGAATTCGCAAATTCAGTTTTGAATTTTCGGGTTACCTGTACCCCACGTCCACCCAGTTCGAAGGACGGAAATCAAAAATGTGGGAATTGCACTTGGAACTAGTTTTGTGCGGTTCCCCAGTGCAGTTACCGCGTTGCATGAGGTCCTCGTTTGAACTTTAAGTTGTTTGAAAGACGCGATCTTGCAAATACGGATACAAGAATTTAAAGCGTATGATAGTCCTCAAATTTTTTTTCCAGTGCTTTGGTTCGAGCCCTCTGTCACGCGTAGTGCCATTTCTTGCTGGTACGGTGAACTCATGACGAAAGTCATATCGAATATGAGTTTCGATGTAATCCCCGATAAGGCGCATTTAATGTTGCAGGCTCCAGCTTTTGTTTGTTTATAAAAGTCGGTCCCTGCTGTGTCATCCTTCCCGTATTTTATTTCCCCGTATTGTCACTGTCTGGACCACGTCGAATTTGATATCGGTAACTTTCCCCGATATCTGCTTCGATATAGATTTCGATATATATTTCGACATTGTTTCGATATTCTGCGCGTTTTTGCAATAAACCGCCTTAATTGTTTTGCCTAATGATGGTTTGTGGTAAGAAATCTCCGAAGAAAAAGCTCGTTGTATCGCCGCAGTATTATGAAGCTGGCCCGGCTAGGCGAAATGCTTTCGTCGTGTCAGACGACGAATCCTCTGATTCTGAAACTTCAGACGGTTCGATGCAAGTCTCCGGAATTTCGCCAATTTGAGGTTATCCCGAGTCCGTCTTCATGAACGGAACTCTCGGTTCCCTGATAAATATCTCGTGATGCAGTCAAATATTTATGGTGGTAGTGTTATTGTTGGAGATCGCGCTGCCATAGCGGAAGATATTCGGTTAGAAGAGGATAGGATTAACGCTATGACCGTGGATCATGCTTCCCATCAACGTTTGGCTGCTAGCCCTCCACGGGTCAAAGTGACTCTGCCGCCAGAAGGTGCACCAGCTAATTATTGGTACCCTCGGGCTCGAGCTCGCTTTGAGGCATCGCAAAGGGGGCTTAGGGAAAGTTCTCATTCTGACCCGCATCATTTCGCGGTGTCGCCCGGTGCCGGGAGTGAGGAGCTCGATCGTGATGAAGAAAGTATTGATGAGGTTCCTCCTGCGTCGGCCGCTCCGAGCTCGTCTACTTCGGCCCCAAGGTGTACTGCTGCATCCCCTGGTAATACTGATACTGAGAAGCCATCTGAAAGTAGAGCGCCATTGAAGGAAGATTACTCTTTTCTACGTGATCCCCTTTCGGAACGGTTAATTATGCGGATTGGGAATAATAATATTCGTGAAGAGGATGCTATCCGAGGCTTGGAAACTATTTTTGGAAATTTTGATCCTTCTGAGTTGTGCCGAGATCTGGGGGTGGAATTAGCACCGCGCATATGTATGATGCTGTTATATACAGTAAGGAGCTTGCCCCGTTGTCTGTTGGTTGTTACTAATGTTCATCCCTCATATTCTTTACTAATGATTATTCGTTTCCTTGGCAATTTGGGCACACATTCCACGAACTACGCAGAGATTACATGCTGCTTGGGGAGGTGCAGACTCGTCATGATGCGCGATGATTGCGCGTAGCGAGATTAGTCTTGATCGTGCTAACAGTCGGGCTCGTGCTGCTGAGACTCAGAAATGCATTGCACGTGGCGAAGCATGGAAGGCCTTAGTCGCTGAAGAGGAGAGGAAGAAGGAACTGGCAAGAAGCCAGGCTGAGACCCGACGTTTGCGTGCCAGTAATCTTAGGTTAGAGCGTGAACGCAACGCGTATCGAGAGTCCTTCGAAATCTTGGAAATTCAGAATGCGAAATTGGCCGAAACTTTAGCTCACAACGGGGTAATTGTATCTTCCCCTCATACCAAGACAGGTGCTGGTGGTTTTATAAGGGATAGTGATTTTGATGTCGAAGTCACTGCTTCAGCGCAAAGCTCTCCTCCATCGTATGGTGGTACCTCCATCGGTGCTGATATGAGTAGGACTACCGAGCCTTATGGCGGAAGGGTGCCCGTTTGGGCTGTCGCAGGACCGTACGTTAGGGAACGTTATAGGGTTCCCCGTGCGATGCGGTATTCCAGGTTGTCACCTGATCCAGAAAGTAATAGCCCGAAATGGAATAAGTATCCAGAGGTTTTGTCTCCCAGGGGAATGGATGAACTTGCTGACGATATTTGTGCCGAGCCCTAGAAGTTTCCAGAATTTGAAATGAATGTATCCGGGCTTGGGCCCTTTCATCGGGAAGATATTCGGGCCAAGTTATTCACCGATCTTGAGAGTAACGAGTTTCTTTATGATATGTAGGTTACGTCGTCGGCTAGTGACACCTTTTGATATCGTAGCATTATTTCCTTGGAAAAAAATTTCTATGCCAAGTGTACCCCATGCCATTGGCTGAAAGTCGCTTTTACTATGTTTTATAATGAAGGGTGTTTATTTGCAGAAATCTTACCTTGTCCAATTCTTCCTTTGATCATGAATATTTTATCTTTGTCGTATAGTAGTTGTGATAGCTTGGTGATTATCTCGCGTTATTGGCATGGGATTGCCCTATCCGTGGTAGGTGCACTATTATCGCTCATGGGTGAGAGCCCTTCTGTTATGACAGGGGATATTTTTCTTGTGGGTAGGGGTGCATCCCGTTATCACAGGGAACCCGCTACCGCTGAAATGTTTATGATCGACCCCGTTATCACAGGGTATATTTTTCTTGTGGATAGGGGTGCATCACGTTATCACAGGGTACCCGCTACCGTTGAAATGTTTATGATCGACCCCATTATGACAGGGGATATTTTTCTTGTGGGTAGGGGTGCATCCCGTTATCACAGGGAACCCGCTACCGCTGAGATGTTTATGATCGACCCCGTTATCGACCCCATTATCACAGGGGATTTTTTCTTGGATTGGCCCCGTTATCATAGGGAATTTTTTCTCGGATCGACCCCGTTATCATAGGGGATTTTTTTCTTGGATTGGCCCCGTTATCACAGAGAATTTTTTCTTGGATCGAGCCCGTTATCACAGGGGATTTTTTCTTGGATTCGCCGCGTTATCACAGGGAATTTTTTCTCGGATCGACCCCGTTATCACAGGGGATTTTTTCTTGGATTGGCCCCGTTATCACAGGGAATTTTTTCTTGGATCGACCCCGTTATCACAGAGGTTTCTTGCTTGGATCGACCCCGTTATCACAGGGGATGTTTTTTTGGATTGGCCCCGTTATCACAAGGATTTTTTTCTCGGATCGACCCCGTTATCACAGGAGATTTTTTCTTGGATTGGCCCCGTTATCACAGGGAATTTTTTTTTTCGGATCGACCCCGTTGTCACAGGGGATATTTTCTTGGATTGGCCCCGTTATCACAGGGAATTTTTTCTTGGATCGACCCCGTTATCACAGGGGATTGTTTCTTGGATTGACCGAGTTATCACAGGGAATTTTTTCTTGGATCGACCCCGTTATCACAGGGGATTTTTTCTTGGATTGGCCTTGTTATCACAGGGAATTTTTTCTAGGATCGACCCCGTTATCACAGGGAATTTGTTTCTTCTCGTTGTAGGTGACCCGTTACCGCTCCTGGGTAGGAGCCTTCCCCCTTAACATGCTAGTTTTAATGATATACTGATGTTGAACCGTATTCGGTTGCCTACGTATCCCGTGCAGGGAATCAAGCCTCGCGTAGTTCTTTACATTGCTAATAGTGATTGAATTGCTGAATTTTTTATGAATAAAAACGCCTAAGGTATTGTACGTTCCATGGCCTAGGAAGAGGCTCGCCATGCATGTCCTCGAGATAATAATAACCTTTTGCGTTGGCGTGGGTAACCCTGTAGGGTCCATCCCAATTGGCTTGCAGTTTCCCAACATGTTTACTTGCTTTCACGCTATTCAACACCAAGTTACCCACTTGAAAGCTTCGAAGATGCACTCGTTTATCGAAACTTTTGGCCATTGCCGCTTTGAAGGCCACTGCCCGTTGGTAAGCTTGCTCTCTTGTGGAACCAATCATTTCTAAGTCCATTTTTCGTAGTCGTGCAGCGTGCTACGGGTCATATTCCGCTATTCTGTATGTTGGCATGCCAATATCAACCGGGACTACTGCATCGGACCCGTATACTAGAGTGAACGATGCCTCTCCTGTGGATGTTCTGGGTGTAGTCCTATATTCCCATAGAATACCTGGCAGTTCGTCGATCCACCTCCTTCCGGTGCCGTGCAGTCGCCGCTCCAAATATTGTTTAAGAGTCTTGTTGGTGGACTCCACTTGTCCATTTGCCTGTAGGTGGGATACCGCAGCAAAATGCTGGGATATTTTTAATTCCTTACACCATGCAACCATTGTCTTTCCTATGAATTGGGTACCATTGTCTGATACCAAAACTCGGGGTAATCCAAACAGACATACGATGTTCTTCTAGACAAAGTCTATCATATTTTTCTCCGTGATGTGCATCAAAGCTTCAGCCTCCACCCATTTCATAAAGTATTCTACGTCTACTAAGAGAAATTTCTTCTGACCTCTGGCCATTGGTAGGGGACCAACTATATCGATTCCCCACTGATCAAATGGGCAAGTGATCTCCAGGAGCTGCATCAGTACAGCTGGCCTGTGCATCAGTTTGGCGTGGGTACTGGCAATTCTCACAATTGCGGCAGTACAAGGTGGCATCTTTTCGTATCGTTGGCCAAAAATATCCCTGTCTTAATATTTTATGGGCTAACGCTCTCCCTCCTCAATGATTTCCGCAACTACCTGCGTGTATCTCCTTCAGTATGTACTGGGCGTCCATCGGTGATACGCATCTCAGCAACGGGCCTTCAAAAGATCTGGTAAATGGTTAACCTGTATGCCTTGTGCTTCAGCCATCTTTGGGCGTTAACGTTGGACGGGAGGGTTCCGTTTGCGAGGTAATCATATATCTCATCCTTCCAACACGGTGTACTTGCGATAGGAAAAATAAACTCCACGTCGGCCCATTTTTTGTTGGCCTTAGTCACTCCGATCGCAGGCCTAGAGGTGGTCAGCAAAGTCACACGCTTTTCCACAAAGATGTCTGAGGAACTAGCGAACTTCGATAAAGCATCGGCCTTTGCATTTTCTGATCAAGGTATTTGTGTCAGATTGAACGTAGTGAACTCGACCGCCAATTCCTTCAACTTTGCCAAGTATAAAACCATGGTTTCTTGCTTTGCTTCGAAAAATCCCGAGAAATGGTTAGCCACTAACTGCGAATCAGTGAAGACTTCCAGATGATCCGAACAGAGGGTCTTAGCCATTATGATTTCTGCCAGAACTGCCTCATATTCCACCTCGTTGTTCGTGATAGGAAAGTTCAGACTGATAGCAAAATCAAATTCCCTACGATCTGGGGACACCTGGTGAATTCCTGCTCCCCCGCCGTTTGTTGTGGAGGAGCCATCCACATGAAGTAGCCATGCTGCGGGTTTCGAACTGGGACCAGGGTCCTGGCTTATAGGAAATATATGGTGGCACGAATGGTCTAAGCTGTTACCTAGTGCCTCTGCCATAAAATCGGCTAGCACTTGTGCCTTAATGGCCGTATGGGGACGGTACTCGATCCCAAATTCGCCCAATTCTATGGCCCATTTTACCAATCTTCCTGAGGTATCAGGATTGGTCATGATCTGGCAGAGTGGTCTGTCTGTCATGACCACTACTGGGTGAGCCTGGAAATAAGGTTTCAACTTACGAGCCGTCATAACGACGGCCAAGGCAAATAGTTCAATATGCAGATAATTCTCTTCTGCTCCGTGAAGAACACGGGTGACGTAATGAACTGAAGATTGCTTTGCGTTTGCTTCTTTCACTAATACTGTGCTAATGGCGTTGGCGGAGACCGCCAGATATAGATAAAGCGTCTCCCCTTGATCTGGTTTCGCCAAGAGTGGTGGTGCCACCAGATACTTCTTGAACTGTTGGAACGCTCTTTCACATTCCTCGGTCCACTGGAAGTCCTTGGCCTTCTTCAAGATTTTGAAGAAATGAAGACTCCGCTCTGCTGAGGTAGCAATAAAACGTCCCAAGGCTGTTATACGTTCCAAAAGGCACTGCACATCCCGTACTAAGTGTGGTGAGGCGAGATTCAATACGGCCTCTATCTTGTCTGGGTTGGCTTCAATTCCACGCTCGTTAACCATATATCCCAGAAATTTTCCCGCCGCCACTCCGAAGGTGCACTTCTTGGGATTGAGCTTCATCCCATAGTTTCTCATAATGGCAAATGATTCCTCCAAATGCTTTATGTGATCCTGTGCCCTCAAACTTTTGATCAAAATATCGTCCACGTATACCTCCATCGACTTTCCTATTAGGCTGTAAAACATCTTTGCCACCCATCTCTAGAACGTTGCTCCGGCGTTCCTCAGACCGAAAGGCATTACACGATAACAGTACACACCCGTGTCGGTAACAAAGGCTGTTTTCGGTTGATCCTCCGTTGCCATAAAAATCTGGTGGAAACCACTCTTGGCATCCATGGAACTAAATAGGGCGCACCCGGCTGTTGAATCTACTAGAAGGTCGATCTTTGGCAACGGGAAAGGGTCCCGTGGGCAATGCTTGTTCAGGTCTTTATAATCCACGCACATTCTCCACTCTGCAGCTTTCTTCAGAACTAGGACTATATTGCTGAGCCACTCCGAATAACGCAATTCATAAATATGTCCTGCTTTAAGCTTTTCCACAACCTCTTTCTCTGCCGCCTCGCTCTTCTCCTTGCTAAAATTCCTTTTCTTCTGTCGTATCGGTTTGGCCCACGGATCGACGTTCAGTTAATGCTCTATAATCTTTGGGTCAATCCCAATCAAGTCAGAATCGCTCCAGGCGAATATATCGACATTCCTTTTCAAGCATTCTATCAACGCATTTCGGATATCAGGCGACATAGTAGCTCATATCCTTAACATGCACTCCGCTTGTCTCGGGTCGATCTCTATTGCGATGAAATATCCCACCGGCTCCATTCTCGGTTCACTCTGACAAGGAATCACTGCGCTTTCTATCTCAGCACTTCCCCCCTTTTGGTCGATCCTCGTCCTCTTGCTACTCATCGTCATATTGGTATCTGCCTTGTTCAGTTCTTGCCCCTCGATACTTCGCTGCTTCTTCCCTGACATCACTTCTGATTAGCTCCCGATCTAGAGAACCTTGGTTCCCATAGACGGCGCCACTGATTTGGCAATAGATCGTTTTATATATATATATATATATATATATATATATATATATATGAGTGTCGATTACAAGTGAATAGTCTGGCAATACAACGAGTCTATCTCAAATCAGGTCTACACTAGGTATCTCGCGTAGACTTGGTCCGGAACCTGTTACTCGAGGTCGGGGATGAGTCTCGATATGACGTCGGGGATGAGTCTCGATATGACGTCGGGGATGAGTCTCAATATGAAGTCGGGGATGAGTCTCGATATGACATCGGGGATGAGATCGTCATAGGAGACTGAGTGATGACGTGGGCCAGACTATATCGAATGTCTATGACGGGTAGAATGTCGAATATCCCTATTCGATGTGATGCGGGAGGACCGTGGTGAAGAATAAATTGCCTTTCTCAGTGTGCGGGGCGGAATATTTATAGGCGCGACTGGCCTATGTCGAATCCTACATTCGATGTCATAACGAGATTGATCCCCGATATGCTCGTTCGTGGGCCGTGGCCCAGAATAGGCCCAAATGCTAGAAACCTCCATATCAGTTATGGTAGTAATCCTCCATTGATTTATCTTTGGTGTCTGAGGTTGAGGGTTGCCAGATTTCTCATTAGAGAAATTGCCTGAAATAGTAGGTTGATTGGAGGAGGTTTCTACAGCTTATGGTCACTGGTGTGCACGATAGAGTCGAAGCAAACTATTGTAGATTGACATTTTTCTGAGAAATGTTGAGGAACTAAAGCTAAGTTCTTGAGTGGATATATTTTCTCATTAAAAACCACACTTTTGGAGATAAAAGTATCCTCATTCAGTAGATCCAGAAGTTTGTACCCTTTTGTGCAACTAGGGTATCCAATATATATGCATTGCCTGGCCTTTGGGCCAAACTTATAACTATAGTTCTGCAACAGAGGTTTCCAAAAGACTCTAGGAGAGAATAATCAAATGGTTCATTGAAAAGGACCTCATAGGGTGATCTATTATGCAGAACCTTAGATGGAGGTATGTTGATAATGAAGGTTTCAGTGTTGAGGCAACTACTCTAGAAATCCAAGGAGACACGTGATTGAAACTAAGTACTCTTGTAACCTGCAACCACTACAAAAAAATTGGGTCTTTCCCGACCGCAAAATCGGTCGGGAATAACCCATTTGCGGTCGGGAAAGACCCTTTCCCGACCGCATTGCGGTCGGAAAATCGCGGTCGGTGTTGCTTCGGTCGGGAAAAGTTTCCCGACCGCAGCTCGGTCGGGAAGAACTTTTCCCGACCGCCTTTCCCGACCGGCATGCGGTCGGAAATTTGCCGACCGATTATTCCGACCGCACACCGGTCGGAATATTTCCCGACCGCATATCGGTCGGGAAATACTTGAATTTTATTCCCGACCGCACTGCGGTCGGGATTATATGAATTTTTGTCCCGACCGGATAGCGGTCGGGACTATTCCCGACCGCAAAGTGGTCGGGATTAAAATTCATGTTATTCCCGACCGAGGCCCGGTCGGGAATAATATTCAAGTATTTCCCGACCGATTCGCGGTCGGGAATAATAATCATCAGAACAAAAAAAATAATATCCCGGTAATAAAATTACCGAAATATTATTTTTTTAATATTTTGCAATATTTGAAAAATATTATTTAGTTTTTGTGTTTGCAATAATTAAATTTTTGATTCATTGCTTAGTCTAAAACACAAAAAAAATAAATAAGTTTTTGATTATTGAAAATTTGAATAAAGAAGTGAAAAATTTTAATTTTGAAGTTGAAAGAAAGAAGGTTTTGAAAAAGTGTATGAATATGAAAAAAGTGTTTGAAATTTTTTTTGAAGAGGAACAAAGTGTGTGGAGATGGAAAAATGAGGAGAATAATGAAGTGTATTTATAGAAAAAGTTGAAATTTTTTGAATTTTCGTCAAATTTGAATTTCCCACCAAGTCCCGCCATTTTTTTCGATTATTCCCGACCGATATTCGGTCGGGAATGTTTAATTTTTTCAAAAATTTCAAAAAACCGCCAATTTTTCAAAAAATACCGACCGAAATTCGGTCGGCAATACTTTGCAGCCCAGAAACTCGCGACATACCGACCGCACTGCGGTCGGGAATAAGT
Source organism: Linaria vulgaris (assembly GCA_948329865.1). Classification (NCBI taxonomy): domain Eukaryota; kingdom Viridiplantae; phylum Streptophyta; class Magnoliopsida; order Lamiales; family Plantaginaceae; genus Linaria; species Linaria vulgaris. The sequence continues at coordinate 113,965,095 of OX415250.1, read as the reverse complement.
TTAAATTTTATTCCCGACCGCAAGGCGGTCGGAAATGCCTTTAAATATTAGTCCCGACCGGCATGCGGTCGGGAATACCTTTAAATTTTATTTACGACCGCCGTGCGGTCGGCAATAATGGCAATTCCCGACCGATACGCGGTCGGGAAAAATAGTAAATTTTACCTTTTTTCGATATTTTGGAAAATCTTGATGTGTTTGTTAAGTATAACTATATAATCTCATTAAATTCATGAATTGCACTATTAGTTAGTTTGTTTAATGTACTTTTAATTATTAAATTAGTATAGTTTATCGGAGCATAAGTTAAGTTAGTTTGGAGTTATACCTATAATAATCATACGTAGTATATAGGAGTTCACAATTGTCAATTAACATTTGTTACGAACGTTAATATAGAGAGGCTAATTGTGATATATATATATATATATATGTTAACATTTGTTTAACATAATCGTAAGTAGTTACATTATTAGCAACTATATATACTAATCTATTTATAAGTGACAATATGAATCGACGCTTCAAACGATTCATCAATGTGCAACTAAATTTAATTTTTTTTGAGATTTTTAGTAATATATAACTAATACTGATTTACTCGATCATTAAATAACGAATTTACCTAAAATTGAGAGCGAAATTGTGAAATTAAGAATATGAATATTATTCCCGACCGCGTACCGGTCGCCAATAAGCCTAAACCCTAAACCCTAAACCCTAAACCCTAAACCCTAAACCCTAAACCCTAATATTCCCGACCGCCACGCGGTCGGGAACTTTCCCGACCGCATTGCGGTCGGGAATAAGGGTATTCCCGACCGCAATGCGGTCGGGAAGTCTCGGCCCAGCTGCGCGGCCCAGCTGGGCCGAGATTAGGGCGACACTCTGGGCGGGAAATTTCCCGCCCAGAGTATTCCCGACCGCAATGCGGTCGGGACAACTTGTACCGACCGCAATGCGGTCGGGAATGGTTTTAATAAATGTCCCGACCGCATATCGGTCGGTAAACTTTATAATGACCGCATTGCGGTCGGGATTGCTCCCGACCGCAATGCGGTCGGGAATTTCCGGTCGGGAAAAGTGCTGAAATCTTGTAGTGAACAGATGTTGGTGTTTTGTTTCAACCAAACCATTTTGTTGTGGTGTTTCCTGAAAACTTTGATGGATAATGGCATAACATTTGTAAAAACCTTTCACATATGATTCGCAACCATTAAAAGTTCTAATAACCTTTATACTAGTATTGAATTGAGTAAGAATAAGTTTATAAAAGTGTGACAAATGATATTTCACTTTTGACTTGGCTTTCATTCAGGAAGTCCAAGTACATATGATATGGTCATCTATGATAGTAGGAAAGTAATTGTAACATTTATGAGAAGCAGTGGCTAATTGACCCCACATATTACAACGTACCAAATCAAAAGACATACGAACTAACAGGAAATGTTGTCTTTTCAGCTTAGCTAGATGACAAGTTTCAGAGCTACTAGCCTTATTGAATGTGTAGTTATTTATGCAGGAAATCTGAGATAGTTTTTCCATAAAAGCATGACCTAATCTCATGTTCAATAATGTTGATTTAGTACGTAGCAGCATAGTCTCAAGCAACATGTTTATTAGAGTTAAAAATGTAGAGGTTGTTAAGGAGGTTAAAGAACCAATCATCCTCTTAGTGACTGTGTCCTGCAATATGCATGAGTATGACATAAACACCAATGTAACATGATATTTCATAGTAGGCATGGAAATAGATAGCAAACTGTGAGAGAGACTAGGAACATACAGAACCCTATGCATTGTGATGATCAGGGGCGGAGCCAGGATTTTTTTGGACCCCGGGCTGCTATTAATTTAAAGATCTATATATATTGTGTAAGATGGAATGGAAAATAAAATTTACCAACAATATTATGGTAAGTAAAGACGTTATTAAAAACTCTATATTTTTGTGAAGAATAAATTGACCAACAACGCTTGTACACGAGCTCTTAGGATTATACATGATTCTCCTATAATTAGTATATCTGTCTATCTATACTTGAATAGAAGAAAATTTTAATAGACGTATACAAAAAACTTTAACAGTCTTATTTTAAAGGCCCAACAAATAATAAATTTAGTTTGAATGCACAAGAATATACTTGAAAATAAATTTAAACATCAAATTTAGTATACTATTCGTATATAATAATACTAGAAGCACTAGCACGCAATCCTCACATGATCAAGAATTTATTCTGTAAAGTGAAGAAAATAACGTAAATGATAAAGATTAAATATGTAATTTATATAGAAATTTTAAAATTTTGAAACTAAATCACAAATCATCATATTATTGTAGTTAATGATTCACTTAAATGGTAAGATTAGACTAGGAACTTAATTATAAAATATTGTCCCAGTACTAAAATTATAAGGTTAAAACTGAAAATTAAAAGTTTGCTATCACAATTTGTCTTTTTTATATGATAGTATAGATAATTTAATACAACTTACAAAAAATCGCAAGATTCGGTATCCATTTGAGAGTAAGAAGAGTGATTTTTTTTAAGTGTAATGAGATTTAAAGCTCGACTTACTTTCTTATATTTAGTGATTTTTTTTAGCTTCTTAAGGAAAAAAGCAATTAATGATGAATTGAGATATCAATTAGGAGATAATAATTTTGATTTTTCGAGAAAAGAAAGTAGCATAAACAACAATGATTTCATTTTGGTGATATTGATTTTAAGAAAAAATCACGCAAAAATAGAAGAAAATCACTCTTCTTACTCGAATAGAAGAAAAGTTTAATAGACGTATACAAAAAACTTTAACAGTCTTATTTTAAAGGCCCAAAAAATAATAAATTTAGTTTGAATGCACAAGAATATACTTGAAAATAAATTTAAACATCAAATTTAGTATACTATTCGTATATAATAATACTAGAAGCACTAGCACGCAATCCTCACATGATCAAGAATTTATTCTGTAGAGTGAAGAAAATAACGTAAATGATAAAGATTAAATATGTAATTTATATAGAAATTTTAAATTTTGGAAACTAAATCACAAATCATCATATTATTGTAGTTAATGATTCACTTAAATGGTAAGATTAGATTAGGAACTTAATTATAAAATATTGTGCCAGTACTAAAATTATAAGGTTAAAACTGAAAAATAAAAGTTTGATATCACAATTTGTCTTTTTTTATATGATAGTATGGATAATTTAGTACAACATACAAAAAATCGCAAGATTCGGTATCCATTTGAGAATAAGAAGAGTGATTTTTTTAAGTGTAATGAGATTTAAAGCTCGACTTACTTTCTTATATTTATTGATTTTGTTAGGTTTTTTAGGGGCGATTTATTATTTTTGCCCTTTATTTTGTATGAAGTTCAAGTTTTGCCCTTTTTTTTAACGGGCTTTTTTTTTGCCCGCTAACTTTATTTTTTTGATTTAATTTTGCCCGGTGGGCTTAGTTGAGGGCTGATTTGAAGCCCAGATTGCGTGGCGTCCCACGTGGCATACATGTGGCGCCACGTCAATTTTTTTTGTTTTTTTTTTATTTTTTATTTACTCAACTAATAAAAACTAAAAAAGTATTTATATTTACTAGTAAATATTTGTGTTTACTAATAAAAATTTATATTTACTAAAAAAAGTTTATCAAAATATGTTTAATAAACTTATATTTACTAGTAAATATTTGTATTTACTAATAAAAATTTATATTTACTAATAAAAGTTTATCAAAAAATGTTTAATAAATTTATATTTACTAATACAATTTTGTATTTAATAATAATAATTTATATTTACTAATAAAAGTTTATCAAAAAAATGTTTAATAAATTTATATTTACTAGTAAATATTTGTATTTACTAATAAAAATTTATATTTACTAATAAAAGTTTATCAAAAAATGTTTAATAAATTTATATTTACTAATAAAAATTTATATTTACTAAAAAAAGTTTATCAAAATATGCTTAATAAATTTATATCTACTAGTAAATATTTGTATTTACTAATAACAATTTATATTTACTAATAAATGTTTATCAAAATATGTTTAATAAATTTATATTTACTAATAAAAAATTGTATTTACTAATAAAAGTTTATCAAAAAATGTTTAATAAATTTATATTTACTAATAAAAATTTATATTTACTAAAAAAAGTTTATCAAAATATGTTTAATAAATTTATATCTACTAGTAAATATTTGTATTTACTAATAAAAATTTATATTTACTAATAAAAGTTTATCAAAAAATGTTTAATAAATTTATATTTACTAATAAAAATTTGTATTTACTAATAAAAGTTTATTAAAATATGTTTATCGAAAATCGACCCCGGGCTGGAGCCTACCCAAGCCTTCTGGGTGGCTCCGCCCCCAGTGAATGATGTCAAACAAAGATACACTACCAATGTGTGTAGCTAATGTTTTGCTTTAGTTTCGTAAATATATAGCAAACTTAGTGGGTACATGGGGAGTGATGAACAAATCCAAAGTGCACACCATGTGATGAGTAGCTCCAGTATCTAGTATCCAATATTGCATATAGCGAGCAACATAAAAATATGCAAAGTGAGCTTCACGGATACCAATTACAGTGGTTGCATCTGTTTCTCATGGGCTGGTTGCATCTGTTTCTCATGGGCATGTCTGAAGGCTAAGAATTGCTCAATCAGACCTTTAGAGAAGCTAGTGTTGTGTTTATGTGGCGCATTGGATGTAGCAGTAGTTTTAGAAGTAGTGGCGTTGTTTACGGAATGTTGGTTGAGGTTATTTTTGCAAGTGGGGCCATTCCAACAAGGAGGATAACCTATAACATGGTAACATGTCAGCTGAATATCCCCAAAAAGTGCACGTAAGATTTTTCTCGTACTGATTTGAGTGCTGAGGTTTGTATTTTTTGTTTTGGAGATGCTGAGTAGACTGATCGGCAAGAGCAGACTTGGTCTGAGAATTTTGAAAATTATTCTATTGTTGCCTTATAAACATAGCCAATGACTCCACAAGGATTTTGTTAGATAAGTACAGTTCCCTTTGGTTTTCTTCTTTGAGTAGAATGAAATAGGCATTTGACGGAGAAAATGGAATAGGCATTTGACGGAGAAAATGGATTAGGCATTTGATGGAGAAGGGAGAGGGGAATACAGTAGGATCTGGCTTCTAAGAGCTAAGAATGAATCATTTAGACCAACCAAGTAATTGATAACGTTGTCATATTGTTGGAGATCAACCATCTTGGTGTTCACGTTGCGAGAGCATTGGCCACAAGTACATGGTGATATCATTGGCCTTTCACTCAATAATTCATCCCATAGACACCCAAAAGTAGTATAGTACTTTGTGATAGAGGAGGTACCTTGTGTAAACAGAGATAAGGACTTCGACACATGGTAAACTCTTGAGTCATCTGATCTATCATACCTCGTCTTAAGCTATAACCATGAATCCAAAGCATTCTCAAAGAACAAGAAACTCTGTTGAATTTATTTTGTTACAGAATTTGTAATCCAGGAGAGCACTCGAGTATATCATATTGAACAATAATACATGAAAATCTTATTGACTTAAGCACTCTGATTTAGCTTATTTGTGGGGTTTGAGAGCAAATAGTCCTTAGCATACACTCATATAAGGATCTTTTAGAGTAAGATTGGTCTGTTGTATCGTATCAAGTTTGCGACAAAGTTACCCGTATCTCACTTGTTTCATTTTCTAATTTTTTTTGCATTTAATGAATTATTTTGTGTAAAACAGCCCCTTTAATTAGCCCGCGTCCACACAGATCAACCATTTAACTTAGTATGCGTCCACACAAATCAATGGCACTTCTATATTGCTATCGCTAATTTAAAAAAATTAAACCCCACGTTTCTTCATCATTTTCACTTTTAAAAAAAGGAAGAAAGAATTGCAATTTCAATTTCAATTTATGTCCAAATACTTGTCTTATTGCGATGTTCTTTTTTTTTTTTTTTCAAGTTCATGCGAAGACTTATGTATTGTTGTAATGTCACCAGGTCGAAGTGAAGTATGCAAGACTTAAGTGTTTGTATTACTTATTTGTACTTTACTAGGCAAAAATGTATAAAGTTCCCTTGTGCTATTGAAAGCCTTCACCGAATTTTTTCTTTTGTTTTTGGAACAAAATATACAGTAATAGTACTCCATGATATTGAACAAGTAAAAGGGGTTCTAATCATCCACTTTTTACGGCTTGAAATAGCAAAACGCACTGAAGAAATTAAACGAAGAGTTCGACTATATTTACTTACATGCATAGTAGGTGATTGAAGGTATTCAACTTTAAATAGGAAAGAAAACATTGATTCTCATATCAATTTGATTTATATAATTTCATATCTCTTTTAGTTTATCTTTTCTATGGTTCTTTTCTCATGTGTATTTTTGTTGAAATATCAAATGTGCTAAAGTTCATGCTTTTGTGAATAACAATTATGATGTTAGAATTGAAGAGAGTATTAAGCTTCACAGTTTTCCGTCGATGGGGATCCAAGATTAGTCGCCACAAGTCACAGGGCCTAGGTATTATGAAAAATTGTTGACTTTTTTCTTTCTTTCTTTGTGACAGTAGTTTTAATTATAGACATCATAAATTACATGCAACTTAAACTTTTAATTGACTTTCATATAAAAACTTATGTGGCTAGTCTAACTTTATTGACTTCCATTTGGTTTCGAAACCTACACAAAAGTCTCTTACGGTTTGAAAAATACAGCACGAAATCTCAGTTTTTAATTTATTTAGTAAAAAGTTATATATATTTTTAACATTTTGTATAATTAACAATTTTAATAAATTTCTATAAATAAGTAATATTATTTTACGAATGTGAATATATTTATAAAACATATCATATATAATTACAAAAATAAAGTAATGAGAATTTAGTCATTTCGGTAGAGAAAGCTAAAAGAGTTACTTGAAACTTAACAGAGTAATTTTATGCAGGATTATCGAAACCACGGGAGAGTTTTGTGAAATTTTTAAATCACAATAGAATTTCATGCAGATTCATGAAACACCATGGAACTTTTACGCATTTTCCCCGGCTATATGTCCGGTCAGTTTTAAAATTTAACTTCAAAACAATAATTTCATCGAAAGGCAAAAAGAATGACAAACAAATAAGTAATCAAGCTGGATTGTGATCATCAATTGCATTATGTATAGCCACATGATAACAAGCAATTGCTTTGGTTCGTGCTATAGCCACAATAACTTTTTTATTAATTCATATGTATGCATCATATACCAACCCGTAGTTGAAATTGCTTGTTTAGTCATTGTTTTATCAATTTTTAAAGTGACTTATTTTAGAATTCAAAGTGACTTATTTTAAAATCTTTCCATTTTTATTAGAGTTAAATATTGCCTTCAAATTAAATTTATAATAATATTTCTCCATAACACAGAGAAGTGTTAAATTACTTTTTTGGATAACAACAAAACAGAAAAGTTGCTGATGAATGAGCTCGGAGTCCAGGCCAAAGATGAAATCGACGATTGAAATATTAATTGTTATATGATACTGAGGTTTCCCTATGGACAGTAATAATCATTGGAATTTCCTTTCATCCATAATGTAACACCTTGCATGCCAAAGCATATATCAACATTTTGTTTGGTAAATAAAGACTGAAGAATTGGAAAATACAATAGGAACAAGTCCATAAAAATTTCCTTGCAACTAATCCAAATTTAATTCGAATTTCAGTTTGAGAAATAAGCAAATACCACCATTGATACTAAAATCCAAGAAAGTATATTTTATTTAATTCTAATTTCTATAGCAGGGTAATGTGGTCTTGTATACTATTATAAATAGCTCATGTAATTTCATTCATTATTCGCATTAGTTTTTGCTTGCAAAATAATCTCTCATCTTTGAAGCTGGAAACTTGCATACATTTCTACAATATCCTTTCAATATATAGCATGAGTTCTTCTAACCCATCAGGAAAAAGAACAGGGCGAAAAAAACAAGCGACAAAAAAATTGAAGACGAAACTAGCTGCAATGTTTCATTTTCAAAGAGACAGTCTGGTCTAACAAACAAAACTAACGAGCTTTGCACTCTCACGGGTGCCCAAGCTGCTTTCGTTGCCTTTTCCCTTCGGGTAAGGGTTTTTCTTATGGAAACCCAGATCCCGAGACTGTTGTCAACAACTATGTCAACCGTGTCCCTCCAAACAACAATGCTGCTCCGAACAATCAACATGGTCCCAATGTTAGATATACTTACATTTTGGCCGAGATCGCAGCAGAAAAGCAACGATCAAAAGAATTAGGCAGCATCAGAGAAACCTCCGAGAAGACGCCATCCTTGATCAACGCAACTGAGGAGGTAAACGAACACAATATTATTGTTGATATGAGTTGGTTGGCTCATAACCTGGAAGCCTGTACGAATTCATTTACTGGTCCCATGAATCCCACCTATGGTGGTAGTGCTGGAGCTTCGGGTTTTAACTCTACTAGCCAACATGGACAATGAAGGCGTGGGGGGAATCAGCATCCTCATTAATAAGAATTGTGCCATTTGATTCCTGCAATATTATGCAGATAGTTGATTCCAAGGCAAATAGTTCAATATGCAGATAATTCTTTTCTGCTCCGTGAAGAACACGGGTGACGTAATGAACTGAAGATTGCTTTGCGTTTGCTTCTTTCACTAATACTGTGCTAATGGCGTTGGCGGAGACCGCCAGATATAGATAAAGCGTCTCCCCTTGATCTGGTTTCGCCAAGAGTGGTGGTGCCACCAGATACTTCTTGAACTGTTGGAACGCTCTTTCACATTCCTCGGTCCACTGGAAGTCCTTGGCCTTCTTCAAGATTTTGAAGAAATGAAGACTCCGCTCTGCTGAGGTAGCAATAAAACGTCCCAAGGCTGTTATACGTCCCAAAAGGCATTGCACATCCCGTACTGAGTGTGGGGAGGCGAGATTCAATACGGCCTCTATCTTGTCTGGGTTGGCTTCAATTCCACGCTCGTTAACCATATATCCCAGAAAATTTCCCGCCGCCACTCCGAAGGTGCACTTCTTGGGATTGAGCTTCATCCCATAGTTTCTCATAATGGCAAATGATTCCTCCAAATGCTTTATGTGATCCTGTGCCCTCAAACTTTTGATCAAAATATCGTCCACGTATACCTCCATCGACTTTCCTATTAGGCTGTAAAACATCTTTGCCACCAATCTCTAGAACGTTGCTCCGGCGTTCCTCAGACCGAAAGGCATTACACGATAACAGTACACACCCGTGTCGGTAACAAAGGCTGTTTTCGGTTGATCCTCCGTTGCCATAAAAATCTGGTGGAAACCACTCTTGGCATCCATGGAACTAAATAGGGCGCACCCGGCTGTTGAATCTACTAGAAGGTCGATCTTTGGCAACGGGAAAGGGTCCCGTGGGCAATGCTTGTTCAGGTCTTTATAATCCACGCACATTCTCCACTCTGCAGCTTTCTTCAGAACTAGGACTATATTGCTGAGCCACTCCGAATAACGCAATTCATAAATATGTCCTGCTTTAAGCTTTTCCACAACCTCTTTCTCTGCCGCCTCGCTCTTCTCCTTGCTAAAATTCCTTTTCTTCTGTCGTATCGGTTTGGCCCACGGATCGACGTTCAGTTAATGCTCTATAATCTTTGGGTCAATCCCAATCAAGTCAGAATCGCTCCAGGCGAATATATCGACATTCCTTTTCAAGCATTCTATCAACGCATTTCGGATATCAGGCGACATAGTAGCTCCTATCCTTAACCTGCACTCCGCTTGTCTCGGGTCGATCTCTATTGCGATGAAATCTCCCACCGGCTCCATTCTCGGTTCACTCTGACAAGGAATCACCGCGCTTTCTATCTCAGCGCTTCCCCCCTTTTGGTCGATCCTCGTCCTCTTGCTACTCCTCGTCATATTGGTATCTGCCTTGTTCAGTTCTTGCCCCTCGATACTTCGCTGCTTCTTCCCTGACATCACTTCTGATTAGCTCCCGATCTAGAGAACCTTGGTTCCCACAGACGGCGCCACTGATTTGGCAATAGATCGTTTTATATATATATATATATATATATATATATATATGAGTGTCGGTTACAAGTGAATAGTCTGGCAATACAACGAGTCTATCTCAAATCAGGCCTACACTAGGTATCTCGCGTAGACTTGGTCCGGAACCTGTTACTCGAGGCCGGGGATGAGTCTCGATATGACGTCGGGGATGAGTCTCGATATGACGTCGGGGATGAGTCTCAATATGAAGTCGGGGATGAGTCTCGATATGACATCGGGGATGAGATCGTCATAGGAGACTGAGTGATGACGTGGGCAAGACTATATCGAATGTCTATGACGGGTAGAATGTCGAATATCCCTATTCGATGTGATGCGGGAGGACCGTGGTGAAGAATAAATTGCCTTTCTTAGTGTGCGGGGCAGAATATTTATAGGCGCGACTGGCCTATGTCGAATCCTACATTCGATGTCATAACGGGATTGATCCCCGATATGTTCGTTCGTGGGCCGTGGCCCAGAATAGGCCCAAATGCTAGAAACCTCCATATCAGTTATGGTAGTAATCCTCCATTGATTTATCTTTGGTGTCTGAGGTTGAGGATTGCCAGATTTCTCATTAGAGAAATTGCCTGAAATAGTAGGTTGATTGGAGGAGGTTTCTACAGCTTATGGTCACTAGTGTGCACGATAGAGTCGAAGCAAACTATTGTAGATTGACATTTTTCTGAGAAATGTTGAGGAACTAAAGCTAAGTTCTTGAGTGGATATATTTTCTCATTAAAAACCACACTTTTGGAGATAAAAGTATCCTCATTCAGTAGATCCAGAAGTTTGTACCCTTTTGTGCAACTAGGGTATCCAATATATATGCATTGCCTGGCCTTTGGGCCAAACTTATAACTATAGTTCTGCAACAGAGGTATCCAAAAGACTCTAGGAGAGAATAATCAAATGGTTCATTGAAAAGGACCTCATAGGGTGATCTATTATGCAGAACCTTAGATGGAGGTATGTTGATAATGAAGGTTTCAGTGTTGAGGCAACTACTCTAGAAATCCAAGGAGACACGTGATTGAAACTAAGTACTCTTGTAACCTGCAACAGATGTTGGTGTTTTGTTTCAACCAAACCATTTTGTTGTGGTGTTTCCTGAAAACTTTGATGGATAATGGCATAACATTTGTAAAAACCTTTCACATATGATTCGCAACCATTAAAAGTTCTAATAACCTTTATACTAGTATTGAATTGAGTAAGAATAAGTTTATAAAAGTGTGACAAATGATATTCCACTTTTGACTTGGCTTTCATTCAGGAAGTCCAAGTACATATGATATGGTCATCTATGATAGTAGGAAAGTAATTGTAACATTTATGAGAAGCAGTGGCTAATTGACCCCACATATTACAACGTACCAAATCAAAAGGAAGTAAAGAAACATACGAACTAACAGGAAATGTTGTCTTTTCAGCTTAGCTAGATGACAAGTTTCAGAGCTACTAGCCTTATTGAATGTGTAGTTATTTATGCAGGAAATCTGAGATAGTTTTTCCATAGAAGCATGACCTAATCTCATGTTCAATAATGTTGATTTAGTACGTAGCAGCATAGTCTCAAGCAACATGTTTACTAGAGTTAAAAATGTAGAGGTTGTTAAGGAGGTTAAAGAACCAATCATCCTCTTAGTGACTGTGTCCTGCAATATGCATGAGTATGACATAAACACCAATGTAACATGATATTTCATAGTAGGCATGGAAATAGATAGCAAACTGTGAGAGAGACTAGGAACATACAGAACCCTATGCATTGTGATGATCAGGGGCGGAGCCAGGATTTTTTTGGACCCCGGGCTGCTATTAATTTAAAGATCTATATATATTGTGTAAGATGGAATGGAAAATAAAATTTACCAACAATATTATGGTAAGTAAAGACGTTATTAAAAACTCTATATTTTTGTGAAGAATAAATTGACCAACAACTCTTGTACACGAGCTCTTAGGATTATACATGATTCTCCTATAATTAGTATATCTGTCTATCTATACTTGAATAGAAGAAAATTTTAATAGACGTATACAAAAAACTTTAACAGTCTTATTTTAAAGGCCCAACAAATAATAAATTTAGTTTGAATGCACAAGAATATACTTGAAAATAAATTTAAACATCAAATTTAGTATACTATTCGTATATAATAATACTAGAAGCACTAGCACGCAATCCTCACATGATCAAGAATTTATTCTGTAGAGTGAAGAAAATAACGTAAATGATAAAGATTAAATATGTAATTTATATAGAAATTTTAAAATTTTGAAACTAAATCACAAATCATCATATTATTGTAGTTAATGATTCACTTAAATGGTAAGATTAGACTAGGAACTTAATTATAAAATATTGTCCCAGTACTAAAATTATAAGGTTAAAACTGAAAATTAAAAGTTTGCTATCACAATTTGTCTTTTTTATATGATAGTATAGATAATTTAATACAACTTACAAAAAATCGCAAGATTCGGTATCCATTTGAGAGTAAGAAGAGTGATTTTTTTTAAGTGTAATGAGATTTAAAGCTCGACTTACTTTCTTATATTTAGTGATTTTTTTTAGCTTCTTAAGGAAAAAAGCAATTAATGATGAATTGAGATTTCAATTAGGAGATAATAATTTTGATTTTTCGAGAAAAGAAAGTAGCATAAACAACAATGATTTCATTTTGGTGATATTGATTTTAAGAAAAAATCACGCAAAAATAGAAGAAAATCACTCTTCTTACTCGAATAGAAGAAAACTTTAATAGACGTATACAAAAAACTTTAACAGTCTTATTTTAAAGGCCCAAAAAATAATAAATTTAGTTTGAATGCACAAGAATATACTTGAAAATAAATTTAAACATCAAATTTAGTATACTATTCGTATATAATAATACTAGAAGCACTAGCACGCAATCCTCACATGATCAAGAATTTATTCTGTAGAGTGAAGAAAATAACGTAAATGATAAAGATTAAATATGTAATTTATATAGAAATTTTAAATTTTGGAAACTAAATCACAAATCATCATATTATTGTAGTTAATGATTCACTTAAATGGTAAGATTAGATTAGGAACTTAATTATAAAATATTGTGCCAGTACTAAAATTATAAGGTTAAAACTGAAAAATAAAAGTTTGATATCACAATTTGTCTTTTTTTATATGATAGTATGGATAATTTAGTACAACATACAAAAAATCGCAAGATTCGGTATCCATTTGAGAATAAGAAGAGTGATTTTTTTAAGTGTAATGAGATTTAAAGCTCGACTTACTTTCTTATATTTATTGATTTTGTTAGGTTTTTTAGGGGCGATTTATTATTTTTGCCCTTTATTTTGTATGAAGTTCAAGTTTTGCCCTTTTTTTTAACGGGCTTTTTTTTTGCCCGCTAACTTTATTTTTTTGATTTAATTTTGCCCGGTGGGCTTAGTTGAGGGCTGATTTGAAGTCCAGATTACGTGGCGTCCCACGTGGCATACACGTGGCGCCACGTCAATTTTTTTTGTTTTTTTTTATTTTTTATTTACTCAACTAATAAAAACTAAAAAAGTATTTATATTTACTAGTAAATATTTGTGTTTACTAATAAAAATTTATATTTACTAAAAAAAGTTTATCAAAATATGTTTAATAAACTTATATTTCCTAGTAAATATTTGTATTTACTAATAAAAATTTATATTTACTAATAAAAGTTTATCAAAAAATGTTTAATAAATTTATATTTACTAATACAATTTTGTATTTAATAATAATAATTTATATTTACTAATAAAAGTTTATCAAAAAAATGTTTAATAAATTTATATTTACTAGTAAATATTTGTATTTACTAATAAAAATTTATATTTACTAATAAAAGTTTATCAAAAAATGTTTAATAAATTTATATTTACTAAAAAAAGTTTATCAAAATATGCTTAATAAATTTATATCTACTAGTAAATATTTGTATTTACTAATAAAAATTTATATTTACTAATAAAAGTTTATCAAAATATGTTTAATAAATTTATATTTACTAATAAAAAATTATATTTACTAATAAAAGTTTATCAAAAAATGTTTAATAAATTTATATTTACTAATAAAAATTTATATTTACTAAAAAAAGTTTATCAAAATATGTTTAATAAATTTATATCTACTAGTAAATATTTGTATTTACTAATAAAAATTTATATTTACTAATAAAAGTTTATCAAAAAATGTTTAATAAATTTATATTTACTAATAAAAATTTGTATTTACTAATTAAAGTTTATTAAAATATGTTTATCGAAAATCGACCCCGGGCTGGAGCCTACCCAAGCCTTCTGGGTGGCTCCGCCCCCAGTGAATGATGTCAAACAAAGATACACTACCAATGTGTGTAGCTAATGTTTTGCTTTAGTTTCGTAAATATATAGCAAACTTAGTGGGTACATGGGGAGTGATGAACAAATCCAAAGTGCACACCATGTGATGAGTAGCTCCAGTATCTAGTATCCAATATTGCATATAGCGAGCAACATAAAAATATGCAAAGTGAGCTTCACGGATACCAATTACAGTGGTTGCATCTGTTTCTCATGGGCTGGTTGCATCTGTTTCTCATGGGCATGTCTGAAGGCTAAGAATTGCTCAATCAGACCTTTAGAGAAGCTAGTGTTGTGTTTATGTGGCGCATTGGATGTAGCAGTAGTTTTAGAAGTAGTGGCGTTGTTTACGGAATGTTGGTTGAGGTTATTTTTGCAAGTGGGGCCATTCCAACAAGGAGGATAACCTATAACATGGTAACATGTCAGCTGAATATCCCCAAAAAGTGCACGTAAGATTTTTCTCGTACTGATTTGAGTGCTGAGGTTTGTATTTTTTGTTTTGGAGATGCTGAGTAGACTGATCGGCAAGAGCAGACTTGGTCTGAGAATTTTGAAAATTATTCTATTGTTGCCTTATAAACATAGCCAATGACTCCACAAGGATTTTGTTAGATAAGTACAGTTCCCTTTGGTTTTCTTCTTTGAGTAGAATGAAATAGGCATTTGACGGAGAAAATGGAATAGGCATTTGACGGAGAAAATGGATTAGGCATTTGATGGAGAAGGGAGAGGGGAATACAGTAGGATCTGGCTTCTAAGAGCTAAGAATGAATCATTTAGACCAACCAAGTAATTGATAACGTTGTCATATTGTTGGAGATCAACCATCTTGGTGTTCACGTTGCGAGAGCATTGGCCACAAGTACATGGTGATATCATTGGCCTTTCACTCAATAATTCATCCCATAGACACCCAAAAGTAGTATAGTACTTTGTGATAGAGGAGGTACCTTGTGTAAACAGAGATAAGGACTTCGACACATGGTAAACTCTTGAGTCATCTGATCTATCATACCTCGTCTTAAGCTATAACCATGAATCCAAAGCATTCTCAAAGAACAAGAAACTCTGTTGAATTTATTTTGTTACAGAATTTGTAATCCAGGAGAGCACTCGAGTATATCATATTGAACAATAATACATGAAAATCTTATTGACTTAAGCACTCTGATTTAGCTTATTTGTGGGGTTTGAGAGCAAATAGTCCTTAGCATACACTCATATAAGGATCTTTTAGAGTAAGATTGGTCTGTTGTATCGTATCAAGTTTGCGACAAAGTTACCCGTATCTCACTTGTTTCATTTTCTAATTTTTTTTGCATTTAATGAATTATTTTGTGTAAAACAGCCCCTTTAATTAGCCCGCGTCCACACAGATCAACCATTTAACTTAGTATGCGTCCACACAAATCAATGGCACTTCTATATTGCTATCGCTAATTTAAAAAAATTAAACCCCACGTTTCTTCATCATTTTCACTTTTAAAAAAAGGAAGAAAGAATTGCAATTTCAATTTCAATTTATGTCCAAATACTTGTCTTATTGCGATGTTCTTTTTTTTTTTTTTTCAAGTTCATGCGAAGACTTATGTATTGTTGTAATGTCACCAGGTCGAAGTGAAGTATGCAAGACTTAAGTGTTTGTATTACTTATTTGTACTTTACTAGGCAAAAATGTATAAAGTTCCCTTGTGCTATTGAAAGCCTTCACCGAATTTTTTCTTTTGTTTTTGGAACAAAATATACAGTAATAGTACTCCATGATATTGAACAAGTAAAAGGGGTTCTAATCATCCACTTTTTACGGCTTGAAATAGCAAAACGCACTGAAGAAATTAAACGAAGAGTTCGACTATATTTACTTACATGCATAGTAGGTGATTGAAGGTATTCAACTTTAAATAGGAAAGAAAACATTGATTCTCATATCAATTTGATTTATATAATTTCATATCTCTTTTAGTTTATCTTTTCTATGGTTCTTTTCTCATGTGTATTTTTGTTGAAATATCAAATGTGCTAAAGTTCATGCTTTTGTGAATAACAATTATGATGTTAGAATTGAAGAGAGTATTAAGCTTCACAGTTTTCCGTCGATGGGGATCCAAGATTAGTCGCCACAAGTCACAGGGCCTAGGTATTATGAAAAATTGTTGACTTTTTTCTTTCTTTCTTTGTGACAGTAGTTTTAATTATAGACATCATAAATTACATGCAACTTAAACTTTTAATTGACTTTCATATAAAAACTTATGTGGCTAGTCTAACTTTATTGACTTCCATTTGGTTTCGAAACCTACACAAAAGTCTCTTACGGTTTGAAAAATACAGCACGAAATCTCAGTTTTTAATTTATTTAGTAAAAAATTATATATATTTTTAACATTTTGTATAATTAACAATTTTAATAAATTTCTATAAATAAGTAATATTATTTTACGAATGTGAATATATTTATAAAACATATCATATATAATTACAAAAATAAAGTAATGAGAATTTAGTCATTTCGGTAGAGAAAGCTAAAAGAGTTACTTGAAACTTAACAGAGTAATTTTATGCAGGATTATCGAAACCACGGGAGAGTTTTGTGAAATTTTTAAATCACAATAGAATTTCATGCAGATTCATGAAACACCATGGAACTTTTACGCATTTTCCCCGGCTATATGTCCGGTCAGTTTTAAAATTTAACTTCAAAACAATAATTTCATCGAAAGGCAAAAAGAATGACAAACAAATAAGTAATCAAGCTGGATTGTGATCATCAATTGCATTATGTATAGCCACATGATAACAAGCAATTGCTTTGGTTCGTGCTATAGCCACAATAACTTTTTTATTAATTCATATGTATGCATCATATACCAACCCGTAGTTGAAATTGCTTGTTTAGTCATTGTTTTATCAATTTTTAAAGTGACTTATTTTAGAATTCAAAGTGACTTATTTTAAAATCTTTCCATTTTTATTAGAGTTAAATATTGCCTTCAAATTAAATTTATAATAATATTTCTCCATAACACAGAGAAGTGTTAAATTACTTTTTTGGATAACAACAAAACAGAAAAGTTGCTGATGAATGAGCTCGGAGTCCAGGCCAAAGATGAAATCGACGATTGAAATATTAATTGTTATATGATACTGAGGTTTCCCTATGGACAGTAATAATCATTGGAATTTCCTTTCATCCATAATGTAACACCTTGCATGCCAAAGCATATATCAACATTTTGTTTGGTAAATAAAGACTGAAGAATTGGAAAATACAATAGGAACAAGTCCATAAAAATTTCCTTGCAACTAATCCAAATTTAATTCGAATTTCAGTTTGAGAAATAAGCAAATACCACCATTGATACTAAAATCCAAGAAAGTATATTTTATTTAATTCTAATTTCTATAGTAGGGTAATGTGGTCTTGTATACTATTACAAATAGCTCATGTAATTTCATTCATTATTCGCATTAGTTTTTGCTTGCAAAATAATCTCTCATCTTTGAAGCTGGAAACTTGCATACATTTCTACAATATCCTTTCAATATATAGCATGAGTTCTTCTAACCCATCAGGAAAAAGAACAGGGCGAAAAAAACAAGCGACAAAAAAATTGAAGACGAAACTAGCTGCAATGTTTCATTTTCAAAGAGACAGTCTGGTCTAACAAACAAAACTAACGAGCTTTGCACTCTCACGGGTGCCCAAGCTGCTTTCGTTGCCTTTTCCCTTCGGGTAAGGGTTTTTCTTATGGAAACCCAGATCCCGAGACTGTTGTCAACAACTATGTCAACCGTGTCCCTCCAAACAACAATGCTGCTCCGAACAATCAACATGGTCCCAATGTTAGATATACTTACATTTTGGCCGAGATCGCAGCAGAAAAGCAACGATCAAAAGAATTAGGCAGCATCAGAGAAACCTCCGAGAAGACGCCATCCTTGATCAACGCAACTGAGGAGGTAAACGAACACAATATTATTGTTGATATGAGTTGGTTGGCTCATAACCTGGAAGCCTGTACGAATTCATTTACTGGTCCCATGAATCCCACCTATGGTGGTAGTGCTGGAGCTTCGGGTTTTAACTCTACTAGCCAACATGGACAGTGAAGGCGTGGGGGGAATCAGCATCCTCATTAATAAGAATTGTGCGATTTGATTCCTGCAATATTATAACACCTTGTGCTCGACGTGGACATTGTTGCTTGATTTACGTACGTCGGGAAGTTTGAAAGCAAAAGCTGTATTAGAAATTTACTAAAACTTTTAGAAGTTTTAATGAAAACTATCGAATGCTTTTTTATTTAAATTTTTGCGGAAACAAGCCTAAAAGTATTTTTGTAGCCGGTATGCTCGTGGCATCTGAAGTTATAGTAGTCACTTTATTCAGACATGCGCTTTTATTCAATATATCATCTGTAGAAGCATAATGTTCTACATATGCATCTTAATTATATTACACAAGTGCAAGCAATTTATTTTAGTAGGAACTTATTCTCAGAGATAGGACTCGAGATATATTTCAACTGTGCTATTACTCTAAGAATTATAGTTTGATGAATTTGCCTAGGTGTTGATTAGGGGACGAAATCCATTATCAATGTTGGCTTTCCAAAATTTCACAATCTAACATCATGTCTCCACACTCGTGCACATTCCATCCTTGCATTACATGCAATATCTCAGCTACGCGCGATGCAATGGAAGGATTTTGAAAATTATTATATTGTTGCCTTATAAACATAGCCAATGATTCCACAAGGATTTTGTAAGATGAGTACAGTTCCCTTTGGTTTTCTTCTTGGAGCAACGTGAAATAGGCATTTGACGGAGAAAATGGAATAGGCATTTAACGGAGAAGGAAGAGGGGAATACAGTAGGATCTGGCTTCTACGAGCTAAGAATGAATCACTTAGACCAATCAAGTAATTGATAACGTTGTCATATTGTTGGAGATCAACCATCTTGGTGTTCACGTTGCGAGAGCATTGACCACAAGTACATGGTGATATCATTGGCCTTTCACTCAATAATTCATCCCATAGACACCCAAAAGTAGTATAATACTTTGTGATGGAGGAGGTACCTTGCGTAAACAGAGATAAGGACTTCGGCACGTGGTAAACTCTTGAGTCATCTGATCTATCGTACCTGGTCTTAAGCTCTAACCATGACTACAAAGCATTCTCAAAGAACGAGAAACTCTGTTGAATTTATTTTGTTATAGAATTCGTAATCCAGGAGAGCACTCGAGTATATCATATTGAAAATCAATACATGACAATCTTACTGACTTAATCACTCTGATTTAACTTATTTGTGGGGTTTGAGAGAAAATACACTCATATAAGGATCTTTAAGAGTCAGATTGGTCTGTTGTATCGTATCAAGTTTGCGACAAAGTTACCCGTATCTCACTAGTTTTATTTTCTAAATTTTTTTTTTCATTTAATGAATTATTTTGTGTAAAACAATCCCTTTAATTAGACCGCGTCCACACAGAGCAACCATTTAACTTAGTATGCGTCGACAAATTTATGAAGTGAAAATTGTAATCTATCAGTTGAACAGATTATGCAAAGAAAAGAGAAGGTAGCTGAACTTTGGCAGAGTATGAGATCAAAAGAAAGCTTACTCGCGCAGAAATCCAGGTGTAATTGGCTAAAAGCAGGGGATCAGAACACTGGCTTCTTCTACAGATGCATCAACGGTAACAGAAAAAGGAATGAGATAAGGGGTCTGCGAGTTGAGAATCAGTGGGTTGACAGTGTTGTCGAGGTTAGAGCAGCGATTAAAAACCATTTTCACAAATTTTTCTCTGAAGTGCAGTGGCAAAGACCTGGTATTGACGGTATTGAGTTTGTTCAAATTTTGAATGAAGAAAATGAGATGTTGGTTCAGCATTTCTCAGAGGAGGAAATTCATCGTGCTATTTTGAGTTGCGATGGTAGCAAAGCTCCAGGTCCGGATGGGTTTAACCTGAATTTCTTTCGGGAATGTTGGGATACGATCAAGTTGGATTTTATGAGCTTTATTGAAGATTTTTTCACTAATGGCAGATTGGTGAAGGGTTTAAACTCATCGTTTGTTGTTCTTATCCCAAAGTGTGAAAGCCCCCAGTGCTTGAGTGACTTTAGACCGATCTCATTAATCGGTAGTCTGTATAAGGTGGTGGCAAAATTATTAGCTAACAGATTGTGGGTGGTCATGAATCGTATAATAGCTAAAGAACAGTCTGCCTTTGTGAGTGGAAGACATATTATGGACAGTGTTCTGGTTATTAACGAAGTCATGGATGATGCAAAAAGTAAAAAGAGGTCGTGCTTGATTTTCAATGCAGATTTTGAGAAGGCATATGACAGTGTATATTGGAATTTTGTCGAGCAGCTACTGTGTAAGTTTGGGTTTGATATTAAATGGAGAAAGTGGGTTAGAGAATGTATTACTTCAGCATCCATGTCAATCTTGGTTAATGGTTGTCCTACAGAAGTGTTGAACCTTCAAAGAGGCTTGCGTCAAGGAGATCCACTATCTCCTTTCTTGTTTCTCTTAGTGGCGGAGGCTCTTGGTGCTATGATCAAGAAAGCAATGGAGTGTGGTCTGTTTGTGGGTTATAAAGTTGGAGATAGGACTTTCGAGGTATCACATACACAATATGCTGATGATACAATTATTTGTTGTGAACCAAGTGATGAAAACGTGTTTGCCATCAAGAGTATTCTAATGAACTTCGAGCTTATTTCGGGATTAAAAGTTAATTTTCGAAAAAGTCAGCTGCACGGAATCAACATTGAAGAAGACAGAGTTGAGGAATGGGCAACATACTTGAATTGTAACAAAGGTAACTTGCCGTTTATGTATCTTGGGGTTCATGTTGGGATTAACCCGAGAAGAAAGGAGTCCTGGAATTCTTGGATGGAATGTTTTACAAAAAGGACTGGATTCTTACAAAGCAGGCATCTTTCATTTGGCGGTAGAGTTACTTACCTAAAAGGTGCACTTTCAGGTATACCTACGTATCTTCTATCTTTCTATAAAGTCCCGATCAAGGTGTTAAAAGAACTTACAGCTGTACAACGTCAATTTTTATGGGGTGGACAGCAAGGAGTGAAAAAAATCAATTGGGTAAGTTGGGAGGTGATTTGTAGAAATAAAGACGATGGTGGTTTAGGAGTAAAGGATTTGTATCGATTTAATATGGCACTACTTGGTAAATGGTGGTGGAGGATACTTACAAAAGAAGATTCAGTTTGGAGAAATGTTTTAAAAGCAAAATATGGTGTTCTTGAGCCTGGGGATGCGACATACAGAGCAACGAATAGAAGGGGTAGATGTTCTTTTTGGTGGAGAGACATATGCTCTATTGTATGCGCTGATTTAAATGAGGATTGGTTTTCAAGTGGTGTGAAAAAAAATATAGGAGATGGAGGAGACACAAGTTTCTGGAATGAGGCTTGGATTGGCACAGAAAGCTTGAAAGAAAAGTATGCGAGACTGTTTAGTATCTCACTTGATAAAAACAAGATGATTAGCGAAATGGGATCATGGCGGAATGGAGCGTGGGAGTGGAAATTTACATGGAGAAGAAGTTTATTTTGCTGAGAGCAACAACTTTTTGAAGACTTGAGGCAATTCGTACAACACATTCAGCTTGACAACAGGAAACATGACTCCTGGAAGTGGAATTCAGATCCAACCGGTTGTTATACGGTAAAATCTGCCTACCCTATTTTAAGTCAGAATAGTAATAACTCTTTTGATGGTTTTTTCAACTCTTTTTGGGATATGTCGGCAGCTCATAAGATGATGTATTTTGCTTGGAAGCTCATACTTGATAGAGTTCCAACAAAATCAAATTTGGAAAAAAGAGGATATAGTGAATTGATAACTACAGGGGGTTGTTGTTTTTGTGGTGCTGAATTGGAGTGCTCGGGGCATTTGTTTTTCGAGTGTGATTTTGCTTATAGGGTTTGGATGTATGTCTATGAGTGGTGGGGTTATTGTACTGTGTTACCGAAGGTTTCATCTACTCACTTTGAACTCCACACTTCATTGTGGCGTGGGACTAAGGCGAGAAAATATTGGAAAGGTTTGTGGTGTGTTACGGTATGGATGATTTGGATAACGAGGAACAAGGTGACGTTTCAAAATGAAGAATCACACATTGCAGGAACAGTGGAGCTGATCAAACTTAAAATGTGGGCGTGGATTAAAGAAAAATCTGAAGATTTCAGTTTTTCTTTTTATGATTGGTGTATGCAACCTACCCTTTGTATGGGGAGTAACCGTTGACAAAGCAATCTGTGTAAGGGGTTGAAGCACCTCTTGTGCTTCGTATTTCTTTCTTTTAATGATCAAAAAAAAAAAAAAAACAATTCAATGGCATTTATATATTGCTATCGCTAATTTAAACAAATTAAACCCCACGTTTCTTCATCATTTTCACTTTTTAAAAAAAGGAAGAAAAAATTGCAATGACCAACTTAGATTATAATGGAATATAATATCAATTTCAATTTATGTCCAAATACTTGTCTTATTGCGATGTTCTTTTCTTTTTTTATCAAGTTCACGTGAAGACTTATGTATTGTTATAATGTCACCAGGTCGAAGCGAAGTATGCAAGTCTTAAACGTTTGTGTTACTTATTTGTACTTTACTAGGAAAAAATGTATAAAGTTCCCTTGTGCTATTGAAAGTCTTCACCAAATTGTTTCTTTTGTTTTTGGAACAAAATCTACAGTAATAGTACTCCATGATACATGAACAAGTAAAAGGGGTTCTAATCATTAACTTTTTACCACTTGATATAGCAAAATGCACCAAAGAAATTAAACGAGGTCCTAATTATTTATTGTCCCATAATCCAAGATTTCTAACATCTTATGAGGCTTTTTATGCATATTTATCATATTACAGGGGGTATTATGCCAAAAACTCTTTACATTAAATTGGCGTACACGGATGAAGAAAACAATTTTTCCGGTTTTGCAAAGAGTCCGACTATATTTATTTACATGTGTAGTAGATTAGCGAAGGTATTCACCTTTAAATAGGAAAGAAAACATTGATTCTCATATCAATTTTATTTATATAATTTCATATCTCTTTTAGTTTATCTTTTCTCTGGTTCTTTTCTCATGTGTATTTTTGTTGAAACATCAAGTGTACTAACGTTCATGCTTTTGTGAATAACAATTACGATGTCAGAATTAAAGAGAGTATTAAGCTTCAAAGTTTTCAGTCGATGGGGATCCGAGATTAGTCGCCACAAGTCACGGTCTATTCCATGCTGCGCACAAGTCTTATGCGCAGCCCATCTGGGATGTTGACATGTGGACAAAATGACAAACATTTTGTCCACATGTCAACATCTGGGGAGGGCTGCGCATAATGCCCTGTGCGCAGCATGGAATATTCCACAAGTCACAGGGCCTAGGTATTCTTTCGATATGAAAAAATGTTGACTTTTTTCTTTCTTTCTTTGTGACATTAGTTTTAATCATAGACATCATAAATTACATGCAACTTAAACTTTTAATTGACTTTCATATAAAAACTTATGTCAATACTCTAACTTTATTGATTTCCATTTAGTTTCAAAACCTACACAAAAGTCTCTTACGGTTTGAAACATACTGCACGAAATCTCAATTTTTAACTTATTTAGTATAAAATTATATATCTTTTTAACATTTTGTAGAATTAACAATTTTGATATATTTCTATAAAAAAGTAATATTATTTACGAATATGAATATATTTATAAAACATATCATATATAATTACAAAAATAACGTAAGGAGAATTTAGTCATTTCAGCAGAGAAAACTAAAAGAGTTACATGAAACTTATCAAAGGAATTTTATCCAGAATTATCGGAACCATGGGGGAGTTTTGTGCAATTTTTAAATCACAATAGAATTTCGTGCAAATTCATGAAGCACCATGGAAGTTTTAGGCATTTTCCCCAGCTATATGTCCGGTAGTTTTAAAATTTAACTTCAAAACAATAATTTCATCAAAAGGCAAAAAGAATGGCAAACAAATAAGTGTTCCTTTTTTGTTCTTTTGAAAAACACAAATGTTTTCCCTTGCCCCGGTCGCAATCAAGCTGGATTGTGACCATCAATTTCATTATGTATAGCCACATGATAACAAGCAATTGCTTTGGTTCGCGCTATTGCCACAATAACTTTGTTTGTTTGTCATATGTATTTATTTTGGAAATTCAACATCATGAATATAAAAGTTATTTCTTGTCGTTATTTGTTCTTTATTATTGTTATACGTTTGCGACGCATACCAACACAATTATGATGTCAGAATTAAAGAGAGTATTAAGCTTCAAAGTTTTCCGTCGCTGGGGATCCGAGATTAGTCGCCACAAGTCTTAGGACCTAGGTATTCTTTCGATATGAAAAAATGTTGACTTTTTTCTTTCTTTCTTTGTGACATTAGTTTAAATCATAGACATCATAAATTACATGCAACTTAAACTTTTAATTGAATTTCATATAAAAACTTATGTCAATACTCTAACTTTATTGACTTCCATTTAGTTTCAAAACCTACACAAAAGTCTCTTACGGTTTGAAACATACTGCACGAAATCTCAGTTTTTAACTTATTTAGTATAAAATTATATATCTTTTTAACATTTTGTATAATTAACAATTTAGATATATTTCTATAAAAAAAGTAATATTATTTACGAATATGAATATATTTATAAAACATATCATATATAATTACAAAAATAACGTAAGGAGAATTTAGTCATTTCAGCAGAGAAAACTAAAAGAGTTACATGAAACTTATCAAAGGAATTTTATCCAGGATTATCGAAACCATGGGGGAGTTTCGTGCAATTTTTAAATCACAATAGAATTTCGTGCAGATTCATGAAGCACCATGGAAGTTTTACGCATTTTCCCCAGCTATATGTCCGGTAGTTTTAAAATTTAACTTCAAAACAATAATTTCATCAAAAGGCAAAAAGAATGGCAAACAAATAAGTGTTCCTTTTTTGTTCTTTTGAAAAACACAAATGTTTTCCCTTGCCCCGGTCGCAATCAAGCTAGATTGTGACCATCAATTTCATTATGTATAGCCACATGATAACAAGCAATTGCTTTGGTTCGCGCTATTGCCACAATAACTTTATTTGTTTGTCATATGTATTTATTTTGGAAATTCAACATCATGAATATAAAAGTTATTTCTTGTCGTTATTTGTTCTTTATTATTGTTATATGTTTGCGACGCATACCAACACAATTATGATGTCAGAATTAAAGAGAGTATTAAGCTTCAAAGTTTTCCGTCGCTGGGGATCCGAGATTAGTCGCCACAAGTCTTAGGACCTAGGTATTCTTTCGATATGAAAAAATGTTGACTTTTTTCTTTCTTTCTTTGTGACATTAGTTTTAATCATAGACATCATAAATTACATGCAACTTAAACTTTTAATTGACTTTCATATAAAAACTTATGTCAATACTCTAACTTTATTGACTTCCATTTAGTTTCAAAACCTACACAAAAGTCTCTTACGGTTTGAAAAATACTGCACGAAATCTGAGTTTTTAATTTATTTAGTATAAAATTATATATCTTTTTAACATTTTGTATAATTAACAATTTTGATATATTTTTATAAAAAAAGTAATATTATTTTACGAATATGAATATATTTATAAAACATATCATATATAATTACAAAAATAACGTAAGGAGAATTTAGTCATTTCAGCAGAGAAAACTAAAAGAGTTACTTGAAACTTATCAAAGGAATTTTATCCAGGATTATCAGAAACATGGGGGAGTTTCGTGCAATTTTTAAATCACAATAGAATTTCGTGCAGATTCATGAAGCACCATGGAAGTTTTACGCATTTTCCCCAGCTATATGTCCGGTAGTTTTAAATTTTAACTTCAAAACAATAATTTCATCAAAAGGCAAAAAGAATGACAAACAAATAAGTGTTCCTTTTTTGTTCTTTTGAAAAACACAAATGTTTTCCCCTGCCCCGGTCACAATCAAGTTGGATTGTGACCATCAATTTCATTATTGTGGGAATTATTAACTTTGGCTCGGTGGTATTTCCATAATTCTACCATCTTAAACGTAGTTGCAACTGAGGTAACTTGAGTCGCAGTGAAAGCTTGTATAGCTGTTGCAACTGAGTGAGCGACTGTTGCAACTGGGCGGCGAGAGACAGATTAGGGCAGGCAGTTAATTCAAGTGGGTCGTGGGCTTCACGCGAGTTAGTTATAACGGTTTCATAACGGTTTTTTGAAACAACTTTGTACTCTTCAAAAATCAATAAAAATTGGACCTCGATTTCTCCCTTGGATTAGGGTTCTTCATCACATTGATGCTAGAACGCCGAACCAAGTAAATTGCGTGTGTTGTTCGTGATTGTTTACTTCCTTTGCTGCGATTGTTATTCATATTTGTTTGTTCGATTTATGCGATTCAATTGTGATTTGAATTCGGTAAATTTTGCGTTACATTGAGCGATTTCACTACAAATTGGTGCGGTGAACGTGGAGTCGATCATGGCGATGGCAAAATTTGATGTAGAAAAGTTTACAGGGCAAAGCGATTTTGGTTTGTGGCGGTTGAAGATGCGAGCACTATTAGTTCAACAAGGATTGGTTGATGCACTGGATGAGACGAACATCGATTAAGATCTTGATGAAAAATCGAAGAAGGTTATGATGGAGAAGGCTCATAGTGCTGTGATCCTGAGTTTGGGTGATAAGGTGTTGCGACGGGTCTCGAAGGAGAAAACTGCTGCTGGTGTTTGGTTGAAGCTTGAAAGCTTGTACATGACCAAATCGTTGGTAAAACGTTTGTATCTTAAACAGGCTATGTATTCTTTCAAGATGCATGATGACAAATCGATAGAGGAACAGGTTGATATGTTTAATAAGTTGATTCTGGATCTTGAGAACATTGATGTTGCAATTGATGATGAAGATCGGGCTTTACTATTGTTAAGTGCTCTGCCAAAATATCATGCTAACTTTAAGGAAACTCTTATATATGGAAGGGATTCTTTAACACTTGATGAGGTGCAATCTGCTCTAAATTCCAAGGAATTGAATGAGAGAGGGAATGCAAAGAAATCACAGAATGGTGAGGGACTAATAGTGAAGGGACAGAATCAGAAAAAGGAGAGTAGGAAGAAGGAGAAGAAGTCCAAGTCACAGGGAAAGAATGGGAAGAAACCATTCATTTGTTACCACTGTGAGAAAGAGGGTCATACCAGGAAATTTTGTCCTGAAAGACAGAATAATGGTGGTGACAAGACTAAGGAGTCTGGCACTGTTGCAAGTGTACAAGAGGGGTATGAATCTGCTGATGCTCTAATGGCTTCTGTTAGAGATCCAGATAATGTGTGGGTGTTAGATTCTGGTTGTTCCTTTTATATGACTCCACATCGATCTATATTTGAAGAATATGAAGAGGTTGATGGTAGAACAGTGTACTTGGGAGATAACAAACCTTGTAAGGTGAAAGGTATAAGATCTGTTAGGTTCAGCCTCCACAATGGATCTGAGAAACTGTTGAGATTGGTGAGATATGTCCCTGATCTCAAGAGAAACTTGATATCTCTTGGTGTATTAGAGAAAACAAGGTACATGTTTTTGGGAGAGAATGGTATGGTAAAGGTTCTAAAAGGATCACAGGTGGTGATGAGAGGAGCAAGGTAAAATACCCTTTACATACTAGAAGGAAAGTCTATCATTGGTATAGTTGCAACTGCAGCTGTTCAGGGGGTTGTTTCTAAGTCTGAATTGTGGCACAAGAGATTAGCACATGTGAGTGAAAGAGGTTTAGGGAAGCAAGGTCTGTTGGGAGCTGAAAAGATGGAGAAGATTAGTTTTTGTGAACATTGTGTTCTGGAAAAGGCTCACAAGCTTAAGTTCAATGTTGGTCAACGGAGAACTAAAAGAGCCTTGGATTATGTTCATGCTGATCTGTGGGGACCTTCAAGGACTGCTTCACATTCTGGAGCAAGATACTTTTTGTCACTTGTGGATGATTATTCCAGAAAGTTGTGGCTATTTGTGTTGAAGACTAAGGACCAGACATTTGAAACATTCAAAAACTGGAGGACCATGATAGAGAAGCAAACTGGATTGCAACTGAAAAGACTGAGAACAGACAATGGTCTGGAGTTTTGTTCAGCTGAATTCAATGAGTATTTCAAGGTAAATAGAATTGTAAGGCACAAGACTGTTGCTGGAACTCCACAACAAAATGGATTAGCTGAGAGATTTAATAGAACCATACTTGAAAGGGTGAGATGTATGCTGCTAAGTGCTAACCTTCCAAAGGTTTTCTGGGCAGAAGCAGTTGCAACAGCTGGATATCTTATTAATAGATGTCCTTCTACATCATTAAATATGAAGACACCAGAGGAAGTATAGTCTGGTCACAGACCAGATTTGAGTCATCTGAGAGTGTTTGGATGTTCTGCTTATGCACACATCAAACAGGATAAGCTAGAACCAAGAGCATTGAGGTGTATATTTCTTGGATATCCAGAAGGAGCGAAGGGCTACAGATTGTGGTATGTTGAACAAGGTCACAAGAGGTGCTTTATAAGCAGGGATGTAGTGTTCAATGAAGACACTATGGCTCTTTAAGAAACTAGGAATTTACCTGTGTAGGCTGTTGAGATTGACAAATGTGTTAACTCAAGAAATGAGGAAGATAGTGGTTATCAGCTTGAGGTGGAGCTTATGGCTGACAGTGAACCAGATCATCCTGTAAATTGGTTACTTGAAGAAGAGCCAGTTGCAACTGGCAATGAACCTGTTGATCAAGAGGGTGATCAGGCTGTGGAATCCAACTATATGCTGACCAGAGATAGAGCTAGAAGAGAAACTAAGGCACCAGAGAGGTATGGTTATGCAGACTTGCTTGCTTATTCCCTGATGGCAGCAAGTAGTTTATTGGAAGAGGAACCAATTGACTACAAGGCTGCAGTGAAAAGCAAAGATAGACACAAATGGCTTGAGGCTATGTCTGAAGAAATGAAGTCTCTGAAGGATAACAATACTTGGGATCTTGTTGAAAGACCAAAGGGCTGTAGGTTAGTTGGATGTAGATGGATCTTTAAGCAAAAGGAAGGAATCCCTGGTGTTGAAAAGGGAAGGTTCAAAGCGAGGTTAGTTGCAAGAAGGTTTACTCAAAGGGAGGGCATTGATTGTAATGAAGTTTTCTCTCCTGTGGTAAAACACAGGTCTATCAGAATATTGCTCTCTCTTGTCGCAAAGTATAACCTGGAGTTGGAACAAATGGATGTTAAAATTGCATTTCTATATGGGAACTTAGAAGAAATCATTCTGATGAAGCAACCAGAAGGATTTGAGGTCAAAGGCAAGGAGGATCATGTGTGTAAACTCAATAAATCTTTGTATGGTTTGAAGCAATCTCCAAGACAGTGGAATATGAGATTTGATGAGTTCATGATGAAGATTGGCTTTGTGAGGAGTAAGTATGACAACTGTGTCTACTTTAAGTTCAAGGATGAAAAGCAGTTTACATTATTGTTGTTGTATGTTGATGATATTCTGATCATCAGTAATACCAAGATCGAAGTTGCAACTGTGAAATCCAAACTCAAAGGAGAGTTTGAAATGAAGGATTTAGGAGCAGCTAAGAAGATTCTGGGTATAGAGATAAGAAGTGACAGAGCTAAAGGTCTGTTGTACTTGTCTCAGGTGGAGTATCTTAAGAAGATACTAGAGAAATTTGGGATGTCTGAAGCTAAGGGAGTTACAACTCCATTGTCTCAACCGTTCAAATTGAGTGTTGATCAGTGTCCCAACACTGATGAAGATAGGGATTTTATGGCAGAAATTCCTTATGCAAATGCTGTTGGATCCCTGATGTATGCCATGGTCTGTACTGGACCTGATTTAGCTTACTCAGTTAGTATGATAAGTAGGTTCATGGCTAATCCTGGAAGGGTGCATTGGAAGGCATTGAAATGGATTCTGAGGTATGTGAAACACACCATCAACAAAGTTCTGGTGTTTGGTGAGTTGCAACATCTGATGGAGAATCAGCCTGGCGTTCAAGGATTTGTGGATTCTGATTATGCTGGATGTTTGGACTCTAGAAAATCACTTACTGGATATGTCTTTACAGCATTTGGAACTGCCGTTAGTTGGAAGGCTAGATTGCAAAGAGTAGTTGCATTATCAACTACTGAGGCAGAGTATATTGCTCTGGCAAAAGCAATCAAGGAAGCTCTATGGTTAGATGGGTTTGCCAAGGAGCTGAAGATTCAAGATGATGTGATCACAGTTCATTGTGACAATCAGAGTGCAGTACATTTGTCGAAGAACCAAGTTTATCGTGAAAGGACTAAACATGTGGATATCAAACTTCACTTTGTGAGAGAGGTGATAGCATGTGGCTCTGTGATGGTAAAGAATGTTGCAACTGAGGAAAATCCAGCAGATATGATCAACAAAGTCTTACCTAGCAGCAAGTTTAATCATTGCCTAGATTTGATTCAACTGAAGAGGTGGTAGTCCTGGTGTTCAGGACTAGTTGGAGGAGTTGATTTGCTGATTTTGTGATTGAGGTAGAGTTACAGAAATAAGGTGGAGAATTGTGGGAATTATTGACTTTGGCTTAGAGGTATTTCCATAATTCTACCATCTTGAACGTAGTTGCAACTGGGGTAACTTGAGTCGCAGTGAAAGCTTGTATAGCTGTTGCAACTGAGTGAGCGACTGTTGCAACTGGGCGGCGAGAGACAGATTAGGGCAGGTAATTAATTCAAGTGTGTTGTGGGCTTCACGCGAGTTAGTTATAATAGCCTCATTATATATACTCTGTTACGCAGCCAATTTCATAACGGTTTTTTGAAACAACTTTGTACTCTTCAAAAATCAATAAAAATTGGACCTCGATTTCTCCCTTGGATTAGGGTTCTTCATCACATTGATGCTAGAACGCTGAACCAAGTAAATTGCGTGTGTTGTTCGTGATTGTTTACTTCCTTTGCTGCGATTGTTATTCATATTTGTTTGTTCGATTTGTGCGATTCAATTGTGATTTGAATTCGGTAAATTTTGCGTTACATTGAGCGATTTCACGACAATTGTGTATAGCCACATGATAACAAGCAATTGCTTTGGTTCGCGCTATAGCCACAATAACTTTTTTATTAATTCATATGTATGAATCATATACCAACCCATAGTTGAAATTGCTCGTTTATTCATTGTTTTATCAATTTTCAGAGCGACTTATTTAAAATCTTTCCATTTTTATTAGAGTTAAATATTGCCTTCAACTTAAGTTTATAATAAT
Source organism: Linaria vulgaris (assembly GCA_948329865.1). Taxonomy (NCBI): domain Eukaryota; kingdom Viridiplantae; phylum Streptophyta; class Magnoliopsida; order Lamiales; family Plantaginaceae; genus Linaria; species Linaria vulgaris. The sequence goes on along the minus strand of OX415250.1, from coordinate 113,933,265 downwards.
ATTTCCCCATAAAACAGAGAAGTGTTGTTTTTTTGGATAACAATAAAATAGAAAAGTTACTGATGTGTGAGCTCTAAGTCTCGGACATAGATGAAATCGACGATTGAAATACTAATTGCCATATGATACTAAGGTTTCCCTATGGAAAGTTGCATAAATCACACCCTAACAAATATTGGACTGTAATAATCATTGGAATTTCTTTCATCCATAATTTAACACCTTGCATGCCAAAGCATATATCAACATTTTGTTTGGTAATAAATAAAGACTGAAGAATTGGAAAATACTGAAAGGTTTTAAATCTATCCTACTTATTATTGAATGCAGTTGAACTTGACAGTAGTCGCAACTACACTCATAGGTAGAACAGATTACTGTATTTTTATGTTTAAAATCCAGTTTCCGGTTGCAACTAATAGAAGACAGTTAAACATAAAACAGTAAAGAACACACAAAGATTTTAATGTGGTTCGGTCCAAATGGTCCTAGTCCACGGGGCTTGCACCCAAATGTTTGACTCAAACAGTATTCTACCTAAGAATTACAATGTAGGTTTTATATCAACCCAAAACTTAGACTCCCTCTAATATTTGTGGTTGCAATACCTATCCCTTAACTTATTTTCGGAATACATGATTGAATCGAAGAACACACTAAGCTACTCCAGAGTTCCTCTGACTTAATGCTCTTCAAAATCCTTTGACTCGATACAGTACTCTCTTACTAATATCTTTTTTTCAAAGTATCTTCCAACTGTGTCAGGTCTTCTCCTTATATAGGCATGAGCAGAATCTATGCTGATCCTTAGTTGCAACCATCACATATCTTCTTCCCTTGGTGAATAAGATCTTTGTATCTTTAACGAATCTTCTTTCCTTATAGATAAGTGCGTCTGATTGTCCGGTTGTAACCCGAATATATTTCCTTGCCTTATCCGAGAGATTCCTGCAATATCATACAAGATATCCAATTGTATATGCTACCTAAACATATCTAGATGCATAATAAGGAGATATGTGTTAGTTAAATGGTAAGTTGGAATAATATCTTAGCAAGATAACTTCCATCTAGAGTTCAATCTTTACCCTAGCGATTTAAACAAAACAACATCAATAATAACTAAATGGGCCGATAGGATCTAAGCTTGATCCAAGTGAGGAACAGCCCTAACAATCTCCCCATTTGATTTGTTTTGTCAAAATCATTTATCCATCTACACAAGTGGTTAGAATATCACAAGAAATAGTGTCCACAATGGAAGTAATAGAAATAGTACCAAAGGATGTTGCAACCATCCGACAAAACGACAGGAATAAAAATAGTTTCCACGAATCAAGGGGTGCTCGTGCCAAACTGGGCTAACAGGCGATCGAGCTTGGAGGCTTCTAAGACCAGAGAGGTGCCTATCTCCTCATGTGACTTTGCCAACTTTTCAAGCAACCCGTTGAGTCGCGGCATCTCTATGTGAATGCCCTCAAGACTGGTTGAAGCATCCGGCAGTGATCCTGAGCCCTTCTTGGAAGGGGCGCTAGTTGCAGCTGGAGATGGTGGTGGTTTGTTGACAACCTTGGGACTGGCATGCATTGCTTGTACACTTGTGAGTTCCTCCTGCTTGGCTTTGAGGGATAGCACATGGGCAATGATGATGCGGTAGATGAGGGACGGGAAATCAAGGGAGAGGTGTGCATCTTGAAAGGCCTCATGATAGATGCGCTCAAACACAAGCTTGCCACATCAATCGAAATTCCCATCCCAATACGGTAAAGAACACTCGCGACGTCCGCGTGCATAGAGGAGACATGGGTACGAGGCATCCAATGACAAACTAGTATGCAGAAAAGTAAATTGTACATGTTGGTGAGGTCACTTGCGGTGAGGGGGGCTGAGGGCCAAGAGCAGATAAGCCCGCCAGTGAGCTCGGTTGCAACTTTGTTCATATCGAGCTCCAGTCGCAACTCAGATTGATCACCAGTGTCCACCTCAGGGACACCCATGGCAGCAGAGATAATGGCGGGGGTAAAGGGGCAGCCAATCTTGCGCACATAGATCATATGTCGTTGGAGAGAAGCCTCAGCGTTCAAATGTGGAGTCAAGTTGGCATAGAACTCTTGCACCAGCACTTTTGAGTACCTGCTGGCATTCTGAGTTGCGGCTAGCCAGCCCCTTGCAGTCAGCGTATCCAGAATGTCCGTGTTGGAGTAGGACTTTTCATCAAGTGGGCGTTCCTCCACCAAAGTGCGCTTTAGATAGGCCGTGAAGCGAGTCTATGCTTCACGAGTATAGAAACGGGCAAGGAATGCCCGCGCAGATTTTAAGGCGAGAGAAGCAGGTGCAACCTCTGGGTAAGTAAATTGTTCCTCAATTGGGGGTGTGATCGGCTTTTTGGAGGCAGATGCCTGGCGGCGCTTCTTTGGGGCCGGCTCATCTTCAGCAGCAGGTGGTTCTGTGGGGGCATAGTCATTGGATTCAACTTCCGAGGCAGACTGCTCGGAGATCTTGTGCAGTTTCCTTGGGTGAAAGGACTTGCGAGCGAGAACCTTGGTTCTCTTCCTGGTTGCAACACCAGCAGCAGTTAGAGAGACATAGGGTTCGTCCTCAGCATCACCAGATACATACTTGGCAGTGGGGGATTCTCTGATTTTGGCCTTTTCCTTGTTCTGGGTAGAGGCCCTGGTAGGGGATTGTCCTGGAAAAGGCAGCGGAGTGGTGGTCGGAGAGGAGTGTCTAGGAGGAGGAACTTGCTCATCAGTTTCATCCGGATGTTCTGCAGGTGGTGGTGGTGAAGGAGGGAGAGACTGCAGTGGATCCATGGTGATGGGTTCATCAGAGTCGGAGTGCACAGTCGTCGAGTGTTTCATCGATCCACCCATTCTGAAAGAAGAACAGAGAGAGACAGTGAGCACTGGGAAGAAACGGTGAGAGAGAAGGAAAGATTAGACTGATTAATGATGATGGAAACACATAGTGGGTGCAATTAATATATATATCGAGATCCTAGAGAAAAATGGGGGAAACTTTCCCTCCAAAACACACACTTAACAAGGAAAATAGAATCAGAGAAAGATATCTCCAGTAAGAAATAGGATAGAGTCAAATTATGTAGAGCTAATCATTGGAAATTATCCGTATCAAAACAGACATAATGCAAAAGCTGCCTAATATTACACGAGCATAATTACTGTCTCAAAGTAATTAGGACTCTACAGTTAATTAGAATTAAACAACAGCGACATTGTGCCTTAAAGAATGAAAAATTCTTAGTTTAAATTACAAACCCCAGAAGGAGAACTAGGTCCAAAAGAAATCAGGTCGTGTTGGCTCCTCAGTTACAACTGAAGTCAATTTTGTGTAAGCAACTAGTAGCTTTCACGCTAACTCGTTTGTGAACAAGGTAGCTCTTTTCAATGAGTGGACGCGTGGGATATGAATTGATAGCTTTCGCTCTTGTTGCTTTCAGGTCAGGTAGCTTTTTCCAGTTGCAACCGCATACCCGTGGAACTGGCTTGTTGAGTGCTTTTGCGCACACACCCTTTTTTTGTTTTTTTTTTTGTGTACATCAGTTGGGACTGAGGAGACATGTGACAAAAATAACTAAGAGGACTGTTCATCAATGGAATGAGTAATTAAAACACAGAACCGTCACCCTTTAGTTGCAACAGGGTCCCTGTTGCAATTCACATCAGGCAGAGGCCTAAAGACTTTCGAAGGTGCTCAAACCGTGTAACATCTAGAGCCTTCGTAAAGATGTCTGCAAGTTGAAGGTCAGTACACACATGATATAGCTCAACAGTCTGAGCCTCTACCAGTTCCCTAATATAGTGATATCTCATATCAATATGCTTAGTGCGTGAGTGCTGAACATGATTTTTCGAAATGTTAATAGCACTAGTGTTATCACAGTAAAGGAGTATCTCATTCTGAGTGATACCGTAATCTTCCAACATGTGCTTCATCCAGACTAGTTGGGTGCAACAGCTCCCTGCAGCAATGTATTCTGCCTCAGTCGTAGACAGGTTGATGGAGTGTTGTTTCTTGCTGAACCATGACACAAGGTTCGTTCCAAGGTAAAAACATCCTCATGTGGTACTCTTCTTGTCATCAGGACATCTAGCCCAATCGGCATCACAATAACCTGCAAGTGAAGGGTTATTGTTAAAGTTGTGACTAAGACCGTACTCAGCTGTACCTGCAATGTATCGAATGATCCTTTTGACCGCCTTTAGATGCGACTCCTTAGGATTTGTTTGATATCGCGCACATACTCCAAGACTGAAAAATATGTCTGGTCGGCTCGCCGTGAGATACATCAGACTACTAATCATGCTCCTGTATAGACTGGCATCCACCGAGTTGCAACCTTCTTCCTTGCTGAGTCGGTCAGTTGAACCCATGGGAGTGTTCACCGGTTTGGCATGTTCAAGCCCAAATCGTTTTATGAGATTCTTGGCATACTTTGACTAGGATATGAATATGCCATCATTTTACTGTTTTACCTGTAAACCAAGAAAATATGTGAGTTCACCAACCATACTCATTTCAAATTCATTTTTCATGACAAAGATGAATTGTTGCAACTCGCCAGTGGAGGTGGAACCAAATATAATGTCATCAACATATATTTGTGCAATCAAAACGTGTGTGCCAAAATGTTTATAAAACAGGGTTCGATCTGCACTGCCTCTGGTGTATCATTTTTCAAGAAGATGCACAGTGAGTCTTTCGTACCACGCTCGTGGTGCCTGTTTGAGACCATAAAGTTCTCTTTTGAGTTTCAGTACATAATTGGGAAAGTGTGGGTCAATAAACCCTTTGGGTTGTTCAACATACACTTCCTCATTAAGGTACCCATTTAAGAAGGAACATTTAACATGCATTTGAAATAGTTTGAAGTGCAAGACGCATGCAACTGCAAGCAAGAGACGAATAGACTCCAGTCTTGCAACTGGTGCAAAGGTATCATCATAGTCCACTCCTTCGACTTGTGTGTAGCCTTGTGCAACAAGTCGCGCTTTATTTCGAATAATGTTCCCCAACTCATCAGTCTTGTTCTTGAATATCCACTTTGTACCAATGATGTTTACTTTATCAGGTCTCGGTACTAGTTCCCACACTTCATTTCTTTCGAACTGATTCAGTTCCTCTTGCATGGCTTCAATCCAGGCTTCTTCCGAGAGTGCCTCCTTGACATTTTCGGGTTTAATTTTGGAGGTGTAACTGACAAACCGCACCATTTGGTCATACCGTTTACGCAGAAGATCTCGTGTACGATGCCCTCGCTCATCATACCAATGACAGCCTCAGATGGGTGGTTTCTTTTAATGTGAGGTGGTGCATCTAGAGGTTCAGTTCTTTCACTTGTCACTGGTGGGGAGTCACCTTCTCCCGTTGCATCAGAGGTAGTTGCCACTTGGGGTTCAATGGGATCAGTTACAACCTGATTGGAGTTCTTCGACAAATTTGGAAGCCGTTCATCCTCCTCTTCTACCAGCTCCGTGATTTTGACTTTTGAGGAGGTTGAAGCAAAGTCTATGTAGTCATCAAATTCAACATTAGATGACTCCACAATAGTTTGGGTACGAACATTAAATATGCGATATGAATGACTGTTGCGAGAGTAACCTACAAATATTCTCAAATCAGACTTGAGTTGGAACTTACCTCTAGGTTCTCTATCATTGAGTACATAGCAAGCACAACCGAATACGTGAAAGGTTGAACATTAGGACACTTACCTTTCCATAGCTCATATGCAGTTTTAGTTGTACATGGTCGTAGATACACACGGTTTGTAACATAGCATGCAGTATTTACTGCTTCCGCCCAGAACTTAAGGGCCAGTTTCTTCAAGTTCAGCATAACTCGGGCCATTTCAACCAAGGTTTTGTTCTTTCGTTCCACTACACCATTTTGTTGTGGTGTTATTGGGGATTAGTACTCATGAAATATACCTTTGTCAGAACAAAAATTATTGAAACTGGAATTCTAAAATTCTTTCCCATGATCGCTACTGATCCTTTTAACAGGTAGATCTTTCTCAGTTGCAACAGTTTTGCACAGGTTCTTGAAAACAATAAAAGATTCATTTTCTTCTTTTAAAAATTCAACCCATGTGAATCGTGAGAAATCATCTACACAAAAATATATATCGTTTACCTGAGATGCTTTCTTTCTGGATGGCCCCAACTAGATCCATGTCAAGGAGTTCAAGGATTCTTACAGAAGGGGTGTGTTGCAACACTGCATGGCTCACTTTCTTCTGTTTTCCCTCAAGACAGGGACCACATTTTTCAAGGGGTTTTGGTCCGAGCTTAGGCAGACCTCTCACACTTTGGCTGCTGGAAAGGTGAGAAAGAGACTTGTAGTTGATGTGACCAAGTGTCTGATGCCAGAGATCTGCAAGATTATCTGCGCTGAAGTTGCAAGTTAGAGACCTAATGGCAGAGTTACAATTTATCATAGTATAGTAATTTTCTGCACTTCTTAATCCTTGTAGTACCATGTTTTCGTTTTGATCAATAACCTCACATTCATCTTTGGTAAAACGAACATACAGGTCATTATCACACAGTTGACTAATATTGATAAGATTAGCATGCAGCCCATCAACATAGAAAGCATCTTTAAGTTTAGGAAAACCGTTCACATTCAGTGTTCCTTTTCCAAGGATTTTTCTTCGGTTACCATCTCCAAACACCACATCGCCTTTTCGTTCGTAAACGAGGTTGGTCAGGATGCTTTTATCTCCTGTCATGTGCCTGGAACAACCACTATCAAAAAACCAGGAGTTAGACGAAGATGTATGTTGAGATGTGGAGTTACAGGCTGTAAGGCATGTAAGATTGTTGTGTAATTTTTTAACCCAAACTTGTTTCACAGGTGTGTATGTTGCAACAGACATTGTTGTTCCAGTCCTCTTGACTTTCTTCTTCATGCGGCTCCTCATTTTCGTCTTGGTAGCCTTGTTGGGATAAGACACGTGATGTGATTCCCATAGTTGGTAGCAGTAAGGACTTATGTGCCCTTGTACTTCGCAGTGGTGGCAAGTTGGAACAAAGCATCCTCTCAGAAATCTGTTGACAGAGTCATGATTAGTTAATGGAATAAATGAGTTGCGACATGGAAGTACCTGAGCCTAAGGAGGTTGGATCTGGTTGTAATTAAGCGGAATTTTCTACTCCTTTGGGTACTCGCTTCCTCTTGGACATGGTGATCTTAGTATCTCCTAGGAACTTGGGATCCACTGGGTCAAAATAACCTAACCCAGTCTTTCAAGTTGCGACTTTCTAAGTGTTCAGAACTTCCTCCAGTTTTTCAGATCCTTGTGTTAGAAACTTTACATTTTTAACTAATGACTTCAGTTCCTTCCGAGTAAGATCACACACCTCTTCCAGAGCTTTGTGTGCATTGAGTCCAGTGTCCAGATCAGCGGATATGAGGTCTCTTTCCCTTGTGAGTGAAAGTGTTTTTCTCTCTTGTTCCATGATCTTGTTATTCATCTTGACTGGACTGCCAAACGACGATACAATTTTGAGTTGCGCCTCTAGTTTTGAGTTTCTTTTGAGGATGGTATCCAGGTCGTTTGCAGGTTCCTCTTCATCACTATCCAGTGAGTCAGAATCGGATTCAACGGGGGCTTGAATTGCAACTGCCATGTTAGCTCTTGTGAATGGGATAAAAGATGAGAGTGCAACATCTGCCACTTCTTCTGACTCTTCGTCACTATCCTCAGATTCGTCATCACTCCAAGCAACCAATGCTCGATTCTTGTTCTTTTGAAGGAAGTTTGCACAGTCAGCCCTAATATGTCCAAAGCCTAGGCATTCCCTGCATTGAATACCCTTTCCGGACATTTTGTTGTCAAGTCTATTAGTAGCGGAAGGTTTTTTAAAGTTATCAGAGGGACTTGCAACATTACTTGAAGTGTTACCTTTACTCCAGTGTTTGTTCATTTTATTGAACCTCTTAGTAAGGAGAGCTAGGGATTGAACCACTTCTGAGTTGGAGCTGTTCTGGGGGAGGTTTGCTTGTAGCGCTACTCCTTTGTAGATAGTGTCTCCTTCTCTTTTGAGTTTCATTTCCCACGCAGTGAGGGAACCCATGAGATCTGCCAGGGGTAGGGTATTGATGTCCTTTGCTTCTTCAATGGCTGAGACCTTTATTGTGAATCTTCCTGGAAGTGATCCTAGTAGCTTCAGTACAATTTTGGACTCTGGGAAGTCGGTGTCTGAGTTTGGAATTTTGGACTCTGGGAAGATGGTGGCTTCACTTGGTAGGTGTCTGAGTTTGGAATGGAACTGCGCAATGGTGTCTGTTTGTTCCATTCGTATGAAGTTGAACTGATCATTGAGCAGTTGCAACTTTGACGCACGTACTTTAGCGTTTCCCTGGTCGACAGACCTTCCCTCATTTCCTCCATGAAAATATTTAAACAAAACAAAACTAAAAAGATCTTTGATCTAGAATCTACACTATGCAATATAATGACCCGCTCTTGATGTCAATTGAAAGATCTTAGATCTATCCTAATGCAGTTGAACTTGACAGTAGTCGCAACTGCACTCATAGGTAGAACAGATTACTGTATTTTTATTTTTTAAAATCAGTTTTGTGTTGCAACTAATAGAAGACAGCTAAACATAAAACAGTAAAGAACACACAAAGATTTTAACGTGGTTCGGTCCAAATGGTCCTACTCCACGGGGCTTGCACCCAAATGTTTGACTCAAACAGTATCCTACTTAAGAATTACAATGTTTACATCAACCCAAAACTTAGATGCCCTCTAATATTTGCGGTTGCAATACCTATCCCTTAACTTATTTTTGGAATACTCGATTGAATCGAAGAACACACTAAGCTACTTCAGAGTTCCTCTAACTTAATGCTCCTCAAAAACCTTTGACTCGATACAGTACTCCCTTACTAATATCTTTTTCCAAAGTATCTTTCAACTGTGTCGAGTCTTCTCCTTATATAGGCATGAGCAGAATCTCTGCAGATCCTTAGTTGCACCCATCGCAGATCTTCTTCCCTTGGTGAATATGATCTCTGTATCTCTAACGGATCTTCTTTCCTTATAGATAATCGCGTCTGATTGTCCGGTTGTAACCCGAATATATTTCCTTGCCTTATTCGATAGATTCCTGCAATATCATATAAGATGTCCAATTGTATATGCTACCTAAACCTGTCTAGATGCATAATAAGGAGATATGTGTCAGTTAAATGGTAAGTTGGAATAATATTTTAGCAAGATATCTTTACCCTAATGATTTAAACAAAACAACATCAATAATAACTGAATGGGCCGATCGGATCTAAGCCTGATCCAAGTGAGGAACGACCCTAACAAATACAATACGAACAAGTCCATCAAAATTTCCTTGCAACTAATCCAAGTTTAATTCAAATTTCAGTTTGAGAAATAAGCACATACCACCATGGATCCTAAAATCCAAGAAAGTATATTTAATTTAATTTTAATTTTTATAGTAGGGTAATGTGGTCTTGTATACATTTAGAAATAACTCATGTAATTTCATTCATTATTCGAATTAGTTTTTGCTTGCAATATAATCTCTCATCTTTGAAGCTTTAAAATTTCATATATTTCTACAATATCCTTTCAATATGTAACATGATTTCTTCTAACCCATCACTAAAAGGAACAGCCCGAAAAAAAACAAGCGACAAAAAAATTGAATTCCTTTACCGGTCCCATGAATCCTTCCTATGGTGGTGGTGCTGGAGCTTCTGGTTTTAACGCTACGAGCCAACATGGACAGTGAACGCGTAAAGATCTATACCGTCGGCTTAGAGCCGACGGTATAGATCTGATCCGTGTGATTTGATCACACGGATCAGATCTCGCCACGTCAGCGATCCGTGTGATAATTCACACGGATCGCTGACGTGGCACAACCCCCCTTCCCGAAGGCCTATATATAATTCGAACGAGTTAGTCTCACAATTCATTCGGTTTCAAAATAAGGTTCGTAAACGTACTCATTTTAATTTTTACGTAATAATTATTTTTTTTATAAGCGTACGTTAATTATGTTTATCTAATTTATCTTTCTTTTTATTTGCGACTTAAGGAAAATGTACGAGTCATCTTGGAGACCGGTGCCATAGATCGAAGGAGCAGTTTCAGAAATTTTTTACGTGCTACAAGAGGTACGTGTATAGTTTCGAGCTCTTATTTTTTGTTCTAGTCGTACGATTATAAATATTGTTCGTAACCCCTAAATGTAGAGACGTCGTTGTGCTAATCGTTATAATTTAAAAAATTTATAGACAATATATAATGAATCCAAACGGAGATAGAGATTGGATGTATGATCGTTTGAGTGAGACAGGCCGAGTGAATGAAACGTTCGAGGAAGGTGTATACCAGTTTTTGGCATTTGCGTTAGATCAAGAGCGTTATCTAGACGGTGATCGAAATCCTAGATGTCCATGTAGAAAATGCAGCAATAGGAAATACTTGGACCCTGGCAAAGTGGCAGCTCACCTTTATCGATGGGGTTTTGTAGAAGGGTACCGTGTATGGATATTCCATGGGGAAAATTTTGTCGTGCATAATAGCCAAGGGGCGTCATCGTCGAGGCACGAAGTTAGAAACGACCCCGAAGTTGTTCAGGACGAGATTTTGTTTGAAAATCTAGTTGACGACACTTTTCGGGCACAATTCGACGTTAACGGTGAGGAGCCTAACGCCGATGCAAAAGATTTTTTAAATTTGCTACAAATGTCGGAACTCAAGCTTAAGGGACCAAGCAAGAAATCTGTTTTGCAGTGGGTGTCCGAGTTTTTTACAGCCAAGATTGAGAATAACTACAATCAATCCGGGTGCAATCAGATGTACAACTTGCACCGCGAACTTTTGTACCCAGAGGATCAACTCTTACTGCCAGAGGATATGCACGCTGCCGAGAATATGATGAGGTGTTTGGGGTTGGGATACGAAACAATCGATGTGTGTTTTAATAATTGTTTCTTGTTCTACGGAGAATTCGCATCTTCCGATTACTCGGTTTATCCTGAATGCGGGGAGTATAGGTATGAAACTATAGGTAGAAAGAATCCAGTGCCAAGGAAAAAGTTATGGTACTTCCCTTTGGCCCCACGTCTTAAACGACTCTTCATGACTAAATCAACTGCTGAACATATGACGTGGCACTTAAATTGTAAGTCGTCGGACGATGTAATGATCCACCCTGCAGCAGGCGAAGCGTGGCAAGATTTCGACAAGAAACATCCGTAATTCGCAGCAGAGCCACGGAACATCCGCCTTGGTCTATGCACAGACGGTTTCACTCCGTTTGGAAACTTCGGGAAACAATATTCTTGTTGGCCTGTGTTCATGACTCCATATAACCTTCCTCCAGATCTTTGCATGCGAGAGGAGTTTATTTTCTTGAGTCTTATCATATCAGGGCCGAGTAGTCCAGGACAAAACATTAACGTTTTGCTACGCCCTCTGATTGACGAGTTGAAGGTTTTGTGGCATGATGGCGTTCGCACTTACGATAGATTCAGGGAGCAGAATTTTCAGTTGAGGGCTGCATTGATGTGGACTATTAGTGATTTCCCCGCCTACGGGATGTTGTCTCAGTGGAGCACACATGGAAAGTTATCGTGCCCGTATTGCATGGAGAACACGAAGGCGTTCCCTTTGCAGTATGGTAGGAAAGCAACGTGGTGGGGATGTCATCGTTGTTTCTTACCAGTGGGACATGAATTTCGGCACGACATGATGGGATTCAATGGACATACAGAATTTGATGGGCCTCCACCGCGTAGGACAGGCGCAGAAATGGCAGCAATTGTTGCACAACTACCAGGAAGGTCTACAGCGCCAGATGCACCGATAATGCCAGGAAAAGGAACAGAGCACAATTGGACCCACAAAAGTATCTTTTAGGAATTACCCTATTGGAGTACGAACCTGATACGTCACAATCTTGATGTGATGCATTGCGAGAAGAACTTTTTCGACAACATAAAGAACACGGTGATGGACGACCCAGTTAAGAGTAAAGACAACTTAAAAGCTAGGAGAGACTTAGAATTGTTGACCACTCGTGTCGAGCTTTTTGTTGTCGATACCGATGATAATAAAACCTACAAGCCGAAAGCCAAGTATTGCCTTGATCGACCGCAAAAGAAACTACTATGTCAGTGGTTGTCATGTTTGCGATTTCCGGATGGCTATGCTTCAAATATTCAGCGTTGTGTGCAACAACAACAATTAAAGTTGATTGGGATGAAGAGTCACGATTGTCACGTGTTTATGCAAAGGTTAATACCTATTGCCTTCCGTGATTTTATCCCTGATCCGATATGGGGTACCCTAGTAGAGATAAGTATCTTCTTCAGAGCATTGTGCGCCACAGAGATTAGGAGATCGGACATGGCGTTGTTAGAGGAATCTATCGTGGTCACAATATGCAAATTAGAGAAGATATTTCCACCAGGCTTTTTCGATTCTATGGAGCACCTGACGATACATCTTCCATATGAGGCCAAAGTTGGTGGACCGGTTCAGTATCGTTGGATGTACCCTTTTGAGAGGTATTGGCATTATTTATTTCATTCCTTATATATTTCAATACGTATTGGCATTATTTGTATCGATTCTGAAGTTATATACTTGGATTTCCTTGTAGGCAAATGAACGGGTTGAAGAAATCAGTTTTGAACAAAGCTCGTGTTGAAGGTTCAATTGCTAATGCTTATCTAATGGCAGAAGTCACATATTTTACCTCGCGCTATTTCGGCAATAGTGTTGAAACAAGGTACAACAGGCTTAGCAGAAATGAAGCTGAATTACGTGGTGATTTCTCTGGTGCTCTGCCGATTTTCCATAGAAGAGGCAGAGGACTCAATCCAGATAAGAACCAGCGGTATATTTCTCCAGAGGAGTTGAACCAAATTGAGCTTTACACGTTGATGAATTGTTCGGAAGTCGACGGATGGGTCACGTAACTTTCAAACTAAATTATTGTTAAATATGGCTTAATTATATTTAATATTTTGACTCATGGATTGAAACATGGTTCCAAATGATTACAGGTTGTTCGAGGACCTACATTGTGGAGATCTTACTCCACGACAGACACAAAGAAAGAAAACTACAATGTTCGTGTCGTGGTTTAAAGAAACTGTTAAATCAGGAGAGTACTTGGTCGATGAACGTATCTACCCCTTTGCCTCTGGAGCAAGTGCACTTACAACATCATACGGGGGCTACATAGTGAACGGATTTAGATTTCGTACTGATTCGTTTAACCAAGGAAAGGTCGGAAAATGTAGTGGCGTGTACGTGAAGGGCAGTGGTGATGGGATTGAAGGAACAAATTTTTACGGGACGATCAAGGAAATCGTTGAGGTTTTATGGTGCGGTGGCGGAGATAGGGCCCAATCAATTGTATTTTTTAAATGTGATTGGTATGATATTAGCAGCCGCGGTACAACTGTACACCCGAAGTATGGAATGGTTGATATCGAACCTACGCGGCTTCTCGCGACAAATGAACCGTTCATTTTTGCTAACCAGGCTCTACAAGTGTTCTACACGCCATATCGAGCGCAACATGTGTCGCGAAGGAAAGAATGGTGGGCAGTTTGCCCTATTCGTGCAAGAAACGTCATCGACGTATCCGGGCTATATGAGCCTGAAATCGACGTCGAGTTTAATCAGCCCGAAGACTTATTTCAAGATGATGTATCGCCGGGACTTAATTTGGGCGCCGATTTGATCGATTTTGACATTGAAGGACAATTGGCAGATGATGAGTACGAGCTTGTTGAGGAAGTTGACGATTAGTTTTATTTATGTTTAAACCAATGTTATTTTAAATTAATGTTAGTTTTCGAGTTTAAATCAATGTTATTTTAAATTTAATATGTAATTTTCGAGTAGTGTTTAAATTTCGAGTAGTACTTTAATGTGTAATTTTCGAGTAGTGTTTAAATTTCGAGTATGTGTGTTTAATTTTTGAGTATGAGTGTTTAAAAATATCCGTCAACATCATTTATAAATTTTATTATTTTATTTATTTATTTATTTTAAAAGGAATAGGCTGCCCAAATTTTTTTTTTTTTTTTTTTTAATAAAATGGCCCATTACCGTCGGTCCAAATCCGACAGTAATGGGCTTTACCGTCGGATTTGGGCCGACGGTAAAGCAAGCCTATATTTTTTTTTTTTTATTAAATGGGCCATTCCCGTCGGCCCAAACCCGACGGGAATGGGCTTTACCGTCGGATTAGGGCCGACGGTAAAGCCTGACCATTTGTACCGTCGGCCCAAAGCCGACGGGAATGCCTATTACCGTCGGGATTGGGCCCGACGGTAATAATTGGGCCTTTTCCGTCGGGCCAAAACGCCGGGCCCGACGGAAAAGGCCAAATCTGTTGTAGTGTCTAAACATGAGTCCAAAGCATTCTCAAAGAACAAGAAACTCTGCTGAATTTATTTTGTTATAGAATTTGTAATCCAGGAGAGCACTCTAGTATATCATATTGAACATCAATACATTACAATCTTATTGACTTAAGCACTCCGATTTAGCTTATTTGTGGGGTTTCAGAGCAAATAGTCCTTAGCATACACTCATATAAGGATCTTTAAGAGTCAGATTGGTCTGATCTATCGTATCAAGTTTGCGACAAAGTTACCCGTTTCTCATAAGTTTTATTTTCTAAAATTTTTGGCATTTAATGAATTATTTTGTGTAAAACAGTCCCTTTAATTAGACCGCGTGCACACAGATCAACCATTTAACTTAGCATGCGTCCACACAAATCAATGGCACTTGTTAGGGCCGAATTCCCTTCGGATGGGCTCTAAACCATGCGGCCCATTTCTTATCTTTATTGATATTGTTTTGTTTAAATTATTAGGATTTAGGTAACCTGATTTGGTAATTATCTTAAAGTATATTGGTTTATCTTAAAAGATATGTTATTATCTAAATCATGATTTATATTCCTTATCTCCTTATTGCACTTGGACTAATAAGCATGCAGGTTCGTTAAAGGATCCGTGGAGATCTTCTGGAATCCCCTTAATAAGGAAGGACAGTCTCACGGATCTACAAGAACAGCTGTCGTGCTCATTGTATCTGGAAAGAAGATCGCCAGTGGATTGCAACTGAAGATTCGATAGAAGATTCTGGTGCGCCTATATAAAAAGAAGACTCGAGATCATTACCAAACACTTTGAAAAAGATATTAAGCAGTCAGTCTTGTATCGAGTCATTTGAGAAGAACATTAAGTCAGAGTGTCTCTGGAGTAGCTTAGTGTGTCTTCGATTCAATCGTGTTTCTGAAAACAAGTTAAGGGTTAGGTGTTGCAACTGCATATGTTAGAGGGAGTCTAGTATATGAGTTGATTTAAATCCTTCATTGTAATACTTAAGTAGGAAACAGTTTGAGTCAAACTTTGGGTGAAAGCCCCGTGGACTAGGACCATTTGGACCGAACCACGTTAAAATCTCTTGTGTTCTTTACGGTTTATGTTTTACTGTTTTTCGCAATTGCAACTGCAAAAACTGATTCAAATGTTAAAGAACTATCGTCTGTTATACTTTGGTGTACAGTTGCAACTATTGCTAAGTGCAACTGGACACAATTACAAGTATTGCAGATACTAAGATCTTACAATTGGCATCAAGAGCAGGTCACTATATTTACATAGTGTAGATTCTGGTCTAAAAGATCTTTGTTTTGGTTAAATTGATTTACCTATGGAAGAAATGAGGGAAGGTCTGTCGACCATTAAGCCACCGATGCTAACGGCCACGAATTACTCCTACTGGAAGAATCGCATGCGAAACTTCATAAAACAACAGGATCAGAAGGCCTGGAAGAGCATTCTAAAAGGGTGGACCCCACCGACAGATGATCAAGGACGAGTGAAATCCGAGCTGGAGTGGACCGATGCTGAAGAACTCTTAGCAAACTACAACTCTACAGCTTTAAACATTATTTTAGTTACTGTTGATTATGACCAATATAAGAGTATATCTAACTGTGAAATAGCAAAAGATGCTTGACAGGCTATTGAGAATGCACATCAAGGAAATGACAAAGTGCGTGCATCCAAGTTGCAACTACTCAATGACCAGTTCAACTATGTACGCATGGAAGAAACGGATACCATCGCTCAGTTCCATTCCAAACTCAGGCATCTCGCTAGTGAAGCCACCATCCTTGGAGCGGACTTCCCTGAATCCAGGACCGTGCTTAAACTTCTAAGATCTCTCCCTGGAAGGTTTGCGATGAAAGTCTCAGCCATTGAAGAAGCAAAAGATATTAACACACTACCTCTGGCTGACCTCATGGGATCACTAACCGCATGGGAAATGAAACTCAAGAGAGAAGGAGACACCATTTCCAAAAGAGTTGCAGTTCAGGCCAGTCTTCCACAGAACAGTCCCAACTCAGAATTAGAGCAATCCTTAGCACTCCTCACAAAGAAGTTCAACAGAATGAACACACGTTGGAGTAGAGGTAACTCTTCAAACCCAGTTGTAAGTCCCTCTGATTTATCTAATAATAAGCCTTCCGCTACTAATCGACTTGACAACAAAAGGTTTGGAAAGGGTATTCAATGCAGTGAATGTCAAGGCTTTGGACACATAAGGGCAGACTGTGCAAATCTTCTCGAGAAAAACAAAAGTCGTGCATTACTCGCATGGAGTGAGGACGAATCTGAGAACAGTGAAGATGACACAGAAGAAGTCGATGACATTGCATTTTCATCGTTCATTCCTTTTAGAGCCAACATGGGAGTCACAACTCGCAGTAAATCTGACTCCGATTGCGACTCACTTGACAATAACGAGTTGGAACTTACAGAGGATATGGAGGCAATCTGCAGAAGAAAGTCCGAATTGGAGGCCCAACTCAAGATTGTTTCTTCCTTTGGCAGTCATGTGAGAATGAACAACAGAATCCTTGAACTCGAAAGAAAGGTTCTCGCGCTCACCTTGGAGAGAGATCTCGTGTCCGCTGATCTGGAATCGGCACTTAAAGCCCACAAAGCACTTGTGGAAGTATGCGATCTCACCAAGAAAGAATTGGACACACTGGCCAAGAATGTGAAGTTGCTCACACCAGGCACAGAAAATCTGGAAAAAGTTCTGGACACCCAGAAAGTTGCAACTGGGAAAACAGGAGTAGGATATGTTGATTCCACTTCACCAAAGTTTCTTGGTAATACCAAGATATCCGTTTCCAAAAAGAAAAGGATACCCAAGGGAGTTGAAATTCCCTTCGACTATCCCAACACCAACAATCAGGTACGTGTTAGTTGTATTTTTCCAGCTACAGTATCTGACCGGAATTCCGTAAACAAGTTTGCAAGAGGAAGATTCATTCCTATCTGCCACCACTGCGGAGTCCAAGGACACATTCGTCCCTACTGCTATCAACTATGGACACCTCAGGACACACCCTCCATCAGTGTCCCCGAAGTACAGAAGAAGAAGAAAAGAAACCAAAGAAAGAAGAAGATCATACTGGATGCACCCACAGTTGCAACCGTCGTACCACCACGACAAGTTTGGGCTAAAAAATCTTCTAACCCTCTGATTTGTCTTACTTCTTGCAACTCCACCTCGCAAGGAGGATCGTATTCTAACTCTTGGTACTTTGATAGCGGATGTTCTAGGCATATGACTGGAAATAAGGACATTCTTAATAATTATGTGCATGAACGAAAAGGGGATGTTGTTTTCGGTGATGGAAACAGAGGAAAAATAATGGGGAGAGGAACCCTAAGTGTTAAGGGCTTTCCCAAACTAAGAGATGTTGACCATGTTGATGGACTATGTGCAAATCTTATTTGTATTAGTCAGTTGTGTGACGATGATCTCTTTGTTCATTTTACCAAAGATGAATGTGAAGTTGTAGATCAATTCCAAAATGTAGTCTTGAAAGGACTACGAAGCACTGAAAACTGTTATACCATGACTAACTGTAAACCTATCCTCAGGTCACTTACTTGCAACTCGAACAAAGAATCGGTTGCAGAACTATGGCACCAACGGCTTGGACACATCAATTACAAATCCCTAGCACAGCTCTTCAACAATCAAAGTGTGAGAGGATTACCAAAGCTTGGAGCAAAACCAATTGGAAAGTGTGGTTCATGCCTTGAGGGAAAATAGACAAAAGCAAGCCATAGGGAGTTGCAACACATACCATCGGTAAGGATTCTGGAATTACTACACATGGATCTTGTGGGACCCATTCAAAAGGAAAGCATCTCTGGTAAGCGTTACATTTTTGTATGCGTTGATGATTTCTCAAGATTCACCTGGGTTGAATTCCTAAAAAACAAAAATGAATCTTTTGTTTCCTTCAAAAACTTGTGCAACACTGTTGCAACTGAGAAGGATCTAACTATTAAAAGAATTCGAAGTGATCATGGTAGGGAGTTTGAAAATTCAAGCTTCATTGAATTCTACTCTAACAAGGGTATATTTCATGAATACTCATCCCCCATCACACCACAACAAAATGGGGTTGTTGAAAGGAAGAACAAGACACTAGTTGAAATGGCAAGAGTCATGCTAAACTCAAAAAAACTAGCCATCAAGTTCTGGGCGGAAGCCGTGAACACTGCATGCTATGTCTCTAAACGAGTTTACCTTCGACCAGGTACAACTAAAACTGCATATGAACTCTGGAAAGGTAAAAGACCAAATGTTCAACACTTTCATGTTTTTGGTTGTGCTTGCTACGTTCTAAATGATAGGGAACCTAGAGGAAAATTTCAATCCAAATCTGACCTAGGAATTTTTGTTGGGTACTCACGGTATAGTCATGCTTATCGCGTATTCAATATGCGCACTCAGACAGTAGTTGAATCATCTAATGTTGAGTTTGACGATTACAGGGACTTTGCAGCCACATCATCTGAAGCTCGGATCACTGAACTGCCAGAGGGTGATGATGAGGAGGAATCACACCGCCCACACAAGATTTCACCACCAGTTGCAACTAACTCAGTTACCCAGCAACCTCAGGATACTCCGACGGATACCGTTCCAGCAGAATCGGACCCCATTATAGGAGTGCCAACAGAGAACCCACAAGCACCACCACACATCAGGAAGAACCACCCACCTGATGCTATCATTGGGGACATAAGTGACGGGATAAGAACGCGAGACATCCCTCGACGGAGATATGACCAAATGGTGCGGTTTGTGAGTTACACCTCTAAGATTCAACCCAAGAACGTAAAGGAAGCGCTGATGGAAGAAGCTTGGATAGAGGCCATGCAAGAGGAACTGAATCAATTTGAACGAAATGATGTTTGGACACTTGTACCGCGACCAGACAAAGTGAACATCATCGGCACCAAATGGATATTCAAGAACAAAACCGACGAAATGGGAAATATAGTGCGCAACAAAGCAAGACTAGTTGCATAGGGATACACGCAAGTAGAAGGAGTTGACTATGACGACACATTTGCCCCAGTTGCAAGACTTGAGTCCATTCGTCTTCTTCTCGCAGTTGCATGTGGTTTGCACTTCAAACTCTTCCAGATGGATGTCAAGAGCGCATTCCTGAATGGGTACTTGAACGAAGAGGTGTTCGTCGAACAACCTAAAGGATTCACAGACCCACACTTTCCTGACCATGTGCTGAAATTGAAAAGAGCACTATATGGCTTAAAGCAAGCCCCACGGGCGTGGTATGAAAGACTCACCGTGCACCTCCTTGAAAAGGGATATACAAGAGGGAGTGTAGACAGAACCCTGTTCTATAAACACTTTGGAACAAACATTCTCATTGCCCAGATTTATGTAGATGACATCGTGTTTGGTTCTACATCTCAGGATGAGTTGCAACACTTAATTTCTGTTATGAAAAACGAATTTGAAATGAGCATGGTTGGTGAACTAACCTATTTTCTTGGTTTGCAGGTCAAGCAGCAAAATGATGGAATATTTATATCCCAGGCGAAGTATGCTAAGAATCTTATCAAGCGTTTTGGCCTGGAACATGCCAAACCCATGAAAACCCCTATGGGATCTACAGATCGCCTCAGCAAAGATGATAGTTGCAACTCAGTGGATCCCAGTCTTTACCGAAGTATGATAGGAAGCCTACTTTACCTCACTGCTAGCAGACCTGATATTTGCTTCAGTGTTGGAGTATGTGCTCGATATCAGGCCAACCCGAAAGAATCTCATCTCAAGGCCTTCAAGCAAATTATACGTTACATCTCTGGAACAGCATATTTTGGTCTCAGTTACAACTTTAATGATAACCTGTCTCTTGCAGGATACAGTGATGCAGATTGGGCAGGATGTGCTGATGATCGGAAGAGTACCACAGGAGGATGTTTTTACGTAGGAACAAATCTTGTGTCATGGTTTAGCAAGAAGCAACACTCAATCACATTGTCCACAGCTGAAGCCGAATACATTGTTGTTGGGAGCAGTTGCACCCAACTGGTCTGGATGAAACAAATGCTAGAAGATTACGGTATCTTGCAAAATGAAATACTTCTCTATTGTGATAATACTAGTGCTATCAACATCTCAAAAAATCCAGTTCAACACTCCCGTACTAAACACATTGATATTCGATATCATTATATTAGGGAACTGGTTGAGGCTAAAACTATTGAGTTACGTCATGTGTGCACTGATCTACAACTTGCAGATATCTTTACCAAGGCTCTGGATGTGTCACGCTTTGAGCACCTTCGCAAGGTGTTAGGGCTCTGCCTTATGTGAATTCCAACAGGAACTGGGTTGCAACTGAGGATGACCAGTGGCGATCATCTAACCTGTTACTGATCTCAGGCAGTCTCCTCATGTTTGTTGTTCTCTTACTCAAAAAAAAATTATATATATATATATATAAAAAGGGTTGAAAGGATTTTTTTTGAGGTGCAACTGGAAAAAGCTACCTGACCTAGAAGCAACAAGTGTGAAAGCTAGCAATTCTTATCTCACGCGACCACTCATTGCAAAGAGCTACCTTAATTGTGCACAAATGTGTCAGTGTGAAAGCTACCAGTTGCTCTCAGTCCATGATTTTAGTTGCAACTGAGTACCATTCAGTAAACTGCCTGGAGAAATCTGCGTGTGGGCGGTAACAGGATGGACTTTCTCCCACTGATTACCTTGGTTCTCGTGTTGTTGTATTCAATTCTACTTAACTTGTTGGAGCCCTAATTACGCATGATTGGGCCTCACTGGGTGACACATTGTGAGTTCAGGTTTTTTTTTGGCAAGTTGTTAAGATTTGTATCTTGCGTATCTTAACTAGTTTTAACTCTATCTTTTCCGCTTTTAATATCCTTTATCTTGTGAAAAGAGTATCTAGGGCCTGCTAAGTGTTGGTTTTTTTTTAAAAATTCTAGGGTTTTGGAGTGTCTTATATTATCCCCTGTCGTTTTTTTCTTCCCACAGATCTCACGATTTCCTCTCTCTCTCTCTCTCTCTATCGTCTTTTAGCTTTTCTTTCACAGGATGGGAGGATCTGCGCGTAAACCAGTCGCCAACTTCTCAGAGGAGCCCCTTGACCTTCCTCCTCTCCGCACGATCCACCCTCCATCTCCTACGACGACTCATGCCACTGCCGGTGACCGAAATACGACCCAATCGACTGAGCAGCCCTCACCTCCTTCACCATCATCTTCCCCGTCTCCGCTGCGCCGATCACCATCTCCTCTGCCGCACTCCACTGCTCCAACCAAAGGGAAATCCAAAGGGGACTCCGCCTCCGCTGCACCACCACCACCACCACCTGAGGACAATCCCGCCTCTCCTGTTGCTCCTCCTTCCTCCTCTAGTGTGAATACCAGGAAGCGGTCCAAGATTCCAGTCCGTCAACCACCCCGCCGTAGACGACTTCACAAGCTCGCCGACGTGCGACCCGACTCTGACACAGATTCAGAGGACAATGCACCTCCACCTGAGCCCCCCAAGAAGAAAACCAAATATTCTACTCCTCCAAGAAAATCCTCACCGGTTGTGCCCGAGTCTACCTTCGCTCTCCCCGATGTTGCTCATGCCTCTACCTCCTTGAAAGCTGCTAGGGCTCTCTCTCAGCGTTTCTACACTGCTGACGCAGAAGCCAAAATGCTGGAAATTCGCAAACGTCCTATGGTTATGGAACGACCGTTGGACCTCAAGTCCTATGAAGAGACTGGGGTGTTGGACCTCCTTGAACAGTGCGGGTGGTTAGTTGCAACTCAAAACGCCACCAACTACAACAAGGTCCTGGCGCAAGAGTTTTATGCTAACCTCACGACCCAGCTCGATGCGGAAGGGTCACTACAGCGCCATGTCATCTATCTTCGGGGAAATGTCTGCTCCTTTACTGCTGAGCTTCTGTCCCAGGCCATGGAGGCACCAATCGTGGACACAGCCGGGCTCTCTGAGTTGCGACTAGAGCGCAAAATGGACAAAGTTGCATACGAGCTGCCTGGCGGATCAATCCGTGTGTGGCCCCTTGAACCTTTTCCCACCAGCTCACTCATAAGCTGGTACAACATGTTGTTCCGAATCCTTGTCAGCCACTGGCTACCTTGCACGCAAACCTCCAACATCCGCCCTGAGGTGGCCAGTGTACTGTTTCGTGTTGGAACGGGAGTTGCAATTGATTTGGGGACGCTTGTGTTCGAACGCATTTATCGGGGTACTTTTCCAAATTTCCATCTCTCACTTGGGTTCCCTGCACTCATTTACAGGTACTTTGCCTCCAGACATCCCTCCATCATGTTGGACAAAGAAAACCTTCTCGAGTGTCCGGTCATGCGTGCCAGCACTAAAATTATGAACAAACCGCCGCCCTCCCCAGCTGCAACTGGATCCTCCACAAAGAAGCAATCCGGCTCCATTCTCGACGCCTCCGCCAGCCTTGATGGGGTGCACCTGGAACTCTCCAGGCTGAGTGGTCTGGTAGCTGAGCTGGCTCAGTCCAATGAGGAGTTGCGCACCTCGATGGCCCTTCAAGCATCCAAGCTTGACTGTCTGTTGCAACACACTGGACTCTGCTCTGGGCCTGGTGAATCCTCTGGGCATGGTACCCCTTGATTTGTTGTTTCAAAAAGGGGGAGATTTTGTTTAGGGAGAGTTGCACCTTTTTTTCTCTCACTAAATCTGAACAATTTCTATCTTATGTTAAACGTTTTGGCGGAAGGTTGCACTGCTGTTGCAACCAGTACATTTCGTACTCTTTGCTCTACTTTTCTGCGCGTACTACTTGCTTATGAATGTTTACTAACGATTGTGTAGAGTGGTCAATAATTTTGACAAAACAAATCAAAGGGGGAGATTGTTATGGCCGAATTCCCTTCGGATGGGCTCTAAACCATGCGGCCCATTTCTTATCTTTATTGATATTGTTTTGTTTAAATTATTAGGATTTAGGTAACCTGATTTGGTAATTATCTTAAAGGATATTGGTTTATCTTAAAAGATATGTTATTATCTAAATCATGATTTATATTCCTTATCTCTTTATTGCACTTAGACTAATAAGCATGCAGGTTCGTTAAAGGATCCGTGGAGATCGCCTGGAATCCCCTTAATAAGGAAGGACAGTCTCACGGATCTACAAGAACAGCTGTCGTGCTCATCGTATCTGGAAAGAAGATCGCCAGTGGATTGCAACTGAAGATTCGATAGAAGATTCTGGTGTGCCTATATAAAAAGAAGACTCGAGATCATTACCAGACACTTTGAAAAAGATATTAAGCAGTCAGTCTTGTATCGAGTTATTTGAGAAGAACATTAAGTCAGAGTGTCTCTGGAGTAGCTTGGTGTGTCTTCGATTCAATCGTGTTTCTGAAAACAAGTTAAGGGTTAGGTGTTGCAACTGCATATGTTAGAGGGAGTCTAGTATATGAGTTGATTTAAATCCTTCATTGTAATTCTTAAGTAGAAAACAGTTTGAGTCAAACTTTGGGTGAAAGCCCCGTGGACTAGGACCATTTGGACCGAACCACGTTAAAATCTCTTGTGTTCTTTACGGTTTATGTTTTACTGTTTTCGCAATTGCAACTGCAAAAGTTGATTCAAACGTTAAAGAACTATCGTCGGTTATACTTTGGTGTACAGTTGCAACTATTGTTAAGTGCAACTGGACACAATTACAAGTATTGCAGATACTAAGATCTTACAATACTTATATATTGCTATCGCTAATTTAAACATACTAAACCCCACGTTTCTTTATCATTTTCACTTTTAAAAAGGGAAGAAAACTTTGTAATTATCAACTTAGATTGTAATGGAATATAATATCAATTTCAGTTTATGTCCAAATACTTGTCTTATTGCGATGTTCTATTCTTTTTTTATCAAGTTCATGCGAAGACTCGTGTATGGTTGTAATGTCACCAGGTCGAAGCGAAGTATGCAAGTCTTAAGTGTTTGTATTACTAATTTGTACTTTACTAGGAAAAAATGTATAAAGTTCTCTTTTGTTATTGAAAGCCTTCACCAAGTTTTTTCACGATTTATTTTTGGAACAAAATCTACAGTAGTAGTACTCCATGATATTGAACAAGTAAAAGGGGTTCTAATCATCCACTTTTTATGGCTTGATACATCCGGCATCTGGACATGCTTGGAAATACTTTGATAATCATCATCCCGATTTTGCCGCTGAGGATAGAAATGTAAGGCTAGGATTGTGCACTGATGGATTCGCCCCATTCGGCAGCTCTTATGGTCCTTATTCTTGTTGGCCTGTCTTTGTAACACCGTACAATATCCCAGCAGATATGTGCATGAGACAAGAGTACATATTTTTAAGCCTTATCATTTCTCGCCCTAATAGCCCTGGCAAGAACCTAGATGTTTTCCTACACCCCTTGATTAATGAGCTAGTCCCTTTGTGGCAAGTCGACATACAGACGTGGGACTATTTGTGATTTCCCAGCGTATGGGATGTTGTCTGGATGGAGTACGCCCGGAAAGCTGTCGTGTCCTTATTGTATGGAGTACACGAAAGCATTTCAGCTTAAAAAGGGTAGGAAGACAAGATTATTTGATTGTCATCGCAGATTCCTTCCGTTGGATCACGAATTGAGGCACAATTATACTGATTTCTACAAGGAGCGCGTAGAGACTTACCCACCATTGCGTAGGAGGACAGGGGCGGAAATGAAACGTCATGTTGATCGCCTCCCTAATGTCGGTTTTGGAGAAGGAAGGGGGACCATCCAATGGGCTGGAACGAAGCACAACTGGTGTTGTAGGAGTATATTTTGGGAGCTTCCTTACTGATCAACAAACTTGATACGTCATAACTTAGACGTGATGCATTGCGAGAATAACTTCTTCGACAACATAAAGAATACGATCATGGATGACGCAGAAAAGACAAAAGACAACATGAATACGCGTCTGGATTTGCAAGAGTATACCAACCGAAGTGAATTGTTTTTAATGAGGCGATCGGATCAACGTACACATAAACCTCATGCAATATATTGTCTTACAAAGGATCAAAAGAGGCAAGTGGGCGAATGGTTGTGCAGTTTGAAGTTTCTCGACGGTTATGCTTCTGATATTGGCCGATGCGTGCAGATGCATAATCAGTAAAAGGAATGAAAAGTCACGACTGTCATGTGTTTATGGAAAGACTAATTCCTATTTCTTTCAGAGACTTCTTACCAGATGATGTCTGGGGTGCGCTAGTAGATGTTAGCAACTTTTTTAGGGCATTATGCGCAACTAACATTCAAAAATCTGATATGGCTCGCCTAGAGGTTGCAATTGTTGAAATAATGTGTAAACTGGAGATGATATTTCCACCAGCATTTTTTGACTCCATGGAGCATCAAGCTATTCATCTTCCATGGGAGGCAAAAATGGGAGGACCGGTGCACTATCAATGGATGTAACCCTTCGAGAGGTATTCAACAACTGAATTTACAGTTATTTACATAGATGCTCATATCATTCATATCTAATTTTTTGTTTATATTTTCAGGCGTATGTGCGATTTGAAAGGTAGTGTCGGTAACAAGGTGAAGATAGAGGGATCTATTGCTGAAGCGTACCTGACGTCCGAGATGACCAATTTATGCGATCATTATTTTGAGCATAATTTCCATACACGTCTAGTCCGCCTGAGTAGAAACGAGACAAGAGTTGATCCTAATGATTCTCAACGACTATCCGTCTTTCGAAAGGTCGGTTCGCCAGTAGGAAAAGCGTCTCACATACGTCGATTAAGCGTCGTGGAGCTCAAGGGCGTCGAGTGGTATATCTTTTTA
This sequence comes from Linaria vulgaris, assembly GCA_948329865.1. NCBI lineage: Eukaryota > Viridiplantae > Streptophyta > Magnoliopsida > Lamiales > Plantaginaceae > Linaria > Linaria vulgaris. Next base: position 113,906,988 of record OX415250.1, on the reverse strand, counting down.
AATTGCCCGGAGGTTGAACCCTGGATACGGTTATTCATAAATACTATATACATGTTTATTTAGTTTACTAAAATAAATACATTACATATTTTCCATATTGTGTTATATCAGTGTTTTCGATGAGGAGATGTGTGTTGGGTTAGCCGATGATGCAATCAACCAAAGACGAAACGATCAATTTGTACAATGGTTCAAGGATATGGTATTCACCAAACGCCATCATTATGATCCGCGGCTGCTAAACCTAGCAACTGGACCAAAGAATTAGGTGATTAGTATGACTATGTGGTAAACGGTCTTCGTTTTTACACAAATGGATACGTCGTTGGGAAAAACACGACGAACAGTGGGGTATGCGTGAAGGGGTGCAGTGACGAGCAGGAAGACACATATTTTTACGGGACTTTGACCCAAGTCCTAAAGATATAATACTAGAAAAGGGCATCTATCTTTCTTTTCAAATGCATATGGTATGATACCAGCTCTCGTGGTTTGCAAGTCCACCCGTCATACCGTTTGATCGAGCTTGATCCAACGCGTCATCTCCCGTCTGGGGAAACCGAACCATTCACTCTCGCTAGCCAAGCGCAAAAAGTGTACTATACGCCATATACATGTCAAAAGAACAGACAAAGAAGGGGATGGTGGGTAGTGATTCACACTCCAGTGAGACACGTGGTTAACATGAGTTCTATGACTAATAAAGCGACATAAGCTCCAGGAGTTCCAGGTGTCCCTGAAACAGTATTCCAAGAAGCAAATGTTCGTGTGTCTGGATTGTACATCATTTAACTTGACAGAGTTGAAAGTGGATGGCCAATATATCCCAGTGATAATTGAGGAGGAACCCGTGGCAGTGAGCAGTGACGAAAATGATGACGACGAGATCGACGAGGATGACGAGGATGGGGATGATGAGGAGGGAGGAGAGAAGGAGGTCGAAGATGATGACAGTAGCGACCCAGATTATGTTTAGTTCTAATATGTACTTGTAATTCAATATTGAACGTCTCATGTATGGTTTCATTGTATTGTTCGACTATGTCTTAATTTTATGATTTGTTATTTTTTTTTTTTGGTTTAATAACAACTTAAATTGCGGACGAGATAAATAAATTAATGCACAACATTAATAAAAATAGGGACACCACAAAAAATAAAAATAGTCCCAAAATTTTAAATTACAACATACTTGGAATAAAAATTACAATAACAAACATAACACATAAGATCCACAATATCACAAATTATAATTCATCTTATATAAAAATGCATTATAATGAAAATGCATCTAACACGTCTCTTAATATACCTAATCGGCGTGAGGAGGGATACTTAGTCGGGGGCTAGAAGGTTGAATCTCGGCTCTAAGCTGCTCGTACAACGTCTGAAGTTCTGGTGCCAAAATTCCAAACTCCCCATCAAGTTGTTACTGCGTCGGTTGTTGTAAAAATGCATCGGCGTCCTGATGTGCTCGAACCGGAGGACTCGACGTACCAACATCCTGATACTGCACATCCCCTCACACCTGAGACCTCGGCCTACCCACCTCCTGATGCTGCACATCTCCTCGACCCTGAGACCGCTGCCTACCCACCTTCTGATATTGCACCTCCCCTCGGTCATTAGTCCTCGGCCTACTCATCCCATGGTACAGCGCATCCCCTCGACCCTGGTGTGGTCGCTGATATGTCATACGTTGGGGCGGGTGCTGGTAAAACGACTCCTAGTGTGGCCGATGATATGTCGTATGCTCAGGCTTCCGCTCTCGACGAAGGATATGTGACGTGTCTGGGTAGTACACACCGCCCTCAGGGTATGTGTCGTAGTCATCATGGTGCGGCGAGAAGGATCTCGATCGTTGTGTATATTGTGTACTAGCTTGAGGAGGTGGATGCATATGTCGTGGGGTCTGAGAAGTGTGAGGCTGCGAACGCTGGGTGGGACTCCCTCGCCAAACCGGCTGCGGCGGATGGTGGCCCTGTGTAAAGTTCCAACAAATAATAAATTTGGTTTGAATGCACAATACTATACTTAAAAATAAATTTAAACATGATATTTATTATACTCTTTGTATATAATAATATAACTTAGTACACCTTTACTAAAAACCTCAAGATTCGGTATCGGTTTGAGACTATGAAGGGTGATTTTTTTTAAGTGTAAAGAGATTTAAAACTGAACTTTCTTTCGTATATTTTTTAATTGAGTTATTTTTTTGGCTTTTTTAGAGGAAAACTTTTTAAAAGAAAAAGCAATTAGTGCTATATTAAGATTTCGGATAGGGAATATTGATACTAATAGTCATTTGAATTTTCAAGAAAAAAATATAATGTAAAACAACAACTAAATTATTGAGATTTCATTTTGGTGATATTCATTTTAAGGAAAATATAGCAAAAAATGAACTGCTTCTGTTGGGAATCGAACATACGACCTGCAGCCTGCAAGAGTAAGGCACCACCGCTGTGACAAACCCACTTTAAAGTTAATCTATCGTTACAACATTGTTAGATACATGAGCTACCTTTTTTATTTTTTAAAGATACCTATTATAGGGGACGGCAAGAATCGACCCCAGACTGGAGCCTACCCAAGTCCTCTTGGTGGCTCCGCCCCTGGATCTAACCTAGGTCAAAAGTTCTAAATTTGGTTGACTCAGAGCAACTTCGCATTGCGATTATCGCTTTCATTAAGGGAGTGAATTTTTATTCCCTGATACTTTCTCTTTTGCCATATGTTTAAGAAGTTGCTCTAAGAACTATCTGAGAATTGAACAATGGCTGCGGTTTATATATTTCATTAACAAAAAGAAGAAAAAATCACCGTCGATGTTGCTCATTTTTCTTGTAGAAATAATTCATAGAATGTAACTTGTTTTTTCTTTCTTCCTTCTTAATTAGGATGAATTGTACAAACTCTAGTCTGTCATATATAGTTATATAACATACTTATTCAATACCTGTGATCATGATCATAGTGTAAATAATTTTTGGTGTCAACGTGTTTGCATGTATTTTCTTTTCTCTTTTGATCTTTGGTTTGCACATACGTAATTTTTGGTGTCAGCGTGTTTGCATGTATTTTCTTTTCTCTTTTGATCTTTGGTTTGAACATACGTAAATTGCGATATTGGCACTTTGGTGTGTTACCTACCGTAAACTGAAATTATTGAATTATATGTTGTTGATGACGCACAAACGTGGCAACACGGGTTATTGAAACAAATTTTTAAGTCTTGGGTTTTTTGTTTTTTTATCAGCAAAGAAGTTTTATTAAAAATGAGTACAAGGGGTACTCACCCTTACAAAAGATCTGAGACACCATAATCAACCACATACATCGACCAATAAAATGGAAGAGAATTCGCCCAAAATAGCTAAAAAAAATCAACAAAAACAACAAAACAAATCAAGGAAAAACCAACTAAACTGTCCTCTGATTTGCTTCCTAACCATCATATTCAGATAAACCGTCCAAGTCTTTGCGTCGAAAGACGGCTCGAAGAGACATCCTCAAATTAAGCCTGCAAAAACTGTCAAAACACCCCAAAACGAGAACTAAGACCAAATTAAAATAATCACCTAGAATATCTCTCGAGCCAACAATCTCGCCTTTGTTTAAAATTCTGATCCAAAGTTCATCCACTGACTTGTATCTCAAAAACCAACACCTCCACATCGTCATCCCGTACAACAAAACATACACATCTTCATACCCTTTATACTCGGTTACAATTGTTAAGGATATAACAATTTTTAAGTCTTGGATTGTCCGGTACAAACAGTGAGACAAGGGTAATTTTCGAAATATCTGTGCATCATAATATATTGTTTTACATGCATCAGTTGTTTTACAATACTGCCATGTTTTTAAATCGGGCCGCAATAAAAGGGGAATTGAACAGAAAATCACTAATCGAACTACTTTGTAGATTTATTTTGAGTGTCCAATAGTCAATCAACTCTCCATTAGCCTCGCACCAATATTCAAACAAGCGCATATATATATCCACGCCATTCGTCACTAGAAATATGGACATACAATAGAGAAGACCAATTTTAAATAATAACCAACTTGCCCTTTCTTCTGTGACACTAAATAGGCATGTTTCAAGAATTATTTCAAGAGATGGAGGACCATATAAAAGCACTGTTTAAGTCTAATGCAATATAGTCTGCTGCAATATTCATAATGGCATATAGTCTGCTGCAATACTTATAGCACACTAAAGAATAATTCATTAGAACTCATTAAGGAGCCAAGGATTCTACATATAATGGCATATACCGATACTTCGAATAGCAAATAATACATCTCCGAGATAAGAACACATATGACCTTAATTAAACCGGTTCTCAAATTTTAGCGACAAATTGGTCTCCTTTATAATATATAAGTAGATTCCAGAAATTTATATATATATGAACTCTGATTGTCCAAACATAGTCTAATTATTTTGCCTTCAATTCGGTTAGAGGACGGAACCCATGATCAAGACTTGCTTGCCAGATTTTTTCAATGTCGAACATCATGTTTCCACACTCGTGCACGTTCCATCCTTCCATCGCATGCACTATTCCAGCTACGCGCCATGCGCTCATCACTCGTCTAGGCAGCCAATTCTGTCGTTCATCCAGAAAACCAGAAAAAGATTACTCATATATAATTTGAGGAACATTGATAGTTAATATATTACTGATAAAAGTTTTATCTCTGACCTCACAAGAGTCGACGTTTTCAAGATGCTTTGGAGCCAACATTGCTGGTGTGTGATTGTACGAGCAGTCTTTGCGTGTTTTCTTTGGAGGGAACTGTGAGAATGGAATGAATATTGTTCCTTTTGACGCCTTTAGCAGTTCGTCTTCAGTTAGTCCATCTCCGACCAACCATGTCTGCACAAGAAACAGCTTTTTTACTTTTACTACAACGTAATAAGCAGAGTAAAAAAGAGTTCTTGAAACAAAATTTTGTCGATAGAACCAAGAAACAAGCATAAGTTGGAGACCAAAAGCTCAAACCTTTGGAGCATCATATTTAGAGATGATCAAATTATTCCCAGCCTCGCTGCTCAGCTTCGCTTTGAGGTTCTTATACTCATCGTCGCGCATTGTAAATACCTACTTGCAATGACATGACAAAAGAGACACAAAGCAACAAATGAAACGGTTAACACTTATGTAACACCGCATATAAATGCTTCAAAGATTCGTTTCAAAGACTTTCTATCATCTCTCTGATCTATATAATGGAGGTCCAATATTCTTAACATTGTCTCAAATAGTGTCTATAACATGGGAATTGGCAAGAAAATAACCTGGATTCCTCCTTGGCACAGGGCTAGGGCAATGGAGTAAGCGACTTTCGATAGATTTCCGCGAAGAAGGACCTGAGTTGTTCCTTTGGGTATGCTCTTCAGCACAACAGCAACCGCCAAACTATTTCCATCGACCAGCTTTACTTTCAGCTGAGGATGCCTTTTTATGTAAAGCTCTCCATTTTTATTGAGCACCTCATCCTGTATTCAAACACAGAGAAAAACTTAAAAAGTTAAAAATAATTACAGCGGTATTAGAGATTATAAAACCATAAGTATGTACATATTGTTTTCAGTTACAAAGTTTAAGTTTTCAGACGAGAGGTGAAACAATAAGATGTTAAGAACTTGCCTGATTCAACAGACCAAGGCTCAAAACCTTAACTCCTTTCTCCTCAGCTTCAAGTATAGCTTCCTCAATTATACAGTTGATTGATTCTCTCTGCCATTGCATGTAGAACTGCATACAAGAACACGAACCAATGTAAGAAAAAGTAACCAACTTATGTACTTAATTACAATTTATAAAGCAACAAAGCCTTTGTAAAATTTACTTGGATGGTATATTTGGGGATGGCCCATGTTTGCAATTTGAGGTGTTTGAAGACGTTCCTCTCGACAGTGAACGTGCGGCCGTGTATCCAAGTTATCAGCATTGACCATAGTGTGATGGGCCACATTAACCATAAGTACCAATTGGACTTTTGAGGTTGGGCAGCAAAGTGTGCGAATCCAACACGAAGGTGGTAAATGGATTCGGGAGTGGTTAGATGAGTCAAATACACAACGTCCGGTAATTCTTCCTTACGAACAAGTGAAGTTTCGTGTAAGGAGTCGGAAGATTTGTCCATGGTGCCATAGATGTAATCATAGAACGGCATGAAAAGAGAGTAATTGGTCCGGAATTGAGTGTGATGCAGCGAATGGTACCTGCATCATTGTCATCAAAATAATGTGATCATGAATTAAAATTTCTGAACGTTTTTAATTCAACGACTACACAACTATTATTATAATGTTTTCGAAACATGTCGAAAAAATCACAAAAAATTAAAGAAAGGCGCAAACTTTGATACATGGTTAATCAGATAAATTCATGTCCGGGAGTTCTAGCATAAACTAAGACAAAAATGAGCATATCATACAGAAAAAAGTATAATTGCCAATAGTCAAACTAAATATTTGAGGCATTATTTCTAATAGCAATTAGTGTGTTTTATCATCTCAAAAATTAGTTTCAGTCTCAGAATAGAAATAATATCAAGAGTCATGAATATTTTCCAAAAAATTAGAAATCTCAAGATATACGTAATCTTTAATTCGTTGAGCTGGTTAATTGGGACTTGAATTTACTATACCAGCCATACGTACACCAATTTAATGTGATATGTAAAGAATGTCTAAAGTGGTTGGTAAATGTCAATGTCACATTATCACAAAAGTGTACTTTCATTAGATCCGACTTTCAGTACGATTCCAAAATTAGAAAGTTTAAGTCCTTAATTGGTGGACATGGTGTTAGGTTTGGTCAACACATATACTAGCTAGATGCGAACGTATTTATAAATTATAGGTAAGAGTGGGGCCAAGGCTTTAGCTTCAAAAATCAATAACGTCATCTTCTCTAACTTTAAACTAGTTCTAATAATATTCCCTCCAAAAAAAAAATATAGTTCTAATGATAAATAAAAGTCACAAAATCAGGACCAACTATTGTCCGAGCTCCACAAGGCAAAAAAAAAAATTCGCAATATGTCACGTTGATATTGAAATTAAATTTCAATACCTTGTAAAAATTTAATCGACTAGAAGTTGGATGTAATAAGAAAAATATCATATCAGCAAAAAAAAAATAGAAAATAAATAAGATAGGCATGGAATAAGATAATATACTCACGAGGGCGTGTACATGATGTACTTGATGGGTGGAAAAATGTTGAAGAGCCATTTAGGAATGTGCTCAAAATTGCAATGACCCATGTTGTTCATAAAATCAATATAAGTAATATATATAGTCACTGAAGCAATGGAACCATTCTTCATCAACAACGTTGTGATCAATGAGAGTGAAAACAGCACCGAGTATGATACATGCTCCGCAAATGGATGAATCACAGCTGCAATAAAATTAGATACAAATGACATATCTTAAATTTAATTTGGCCTGTCCCAAAAATTATAATTCTAGTGATCTGAATCGTTTATTAATCTCAAGCAATATAATATCAAATCATAATAAAATTAAAATATTATTTATAAAATAAATTTCTTCCCTTGAAGTATTAAATGTAAGAGGAATGTTGCTATAACCGAAATACTTACAGAGCTACATTGGAGAGTAGTTTTTAAACATAAATATACTATATTTTTCGAACAACATAAAAAGTATAATATATAGGTACTAACTAATTCTTACATGTAATGGGCTCGGTAACGATTGATGAGTGGTGGTGAGAATGGTAGCGAGAGTAAAGAAAATGGTGGTGCAACGCCCGGTGCAACCAATAGTATAGGAATTCCACGGGACCAGCGTGTAACAAAAATGTCCAAATTAACCCATCGGTCCTCCAGAATGGCAGGCGATCAGCCCCCTCAATATATTGTGATCCCAAGTAGAACAATATTCCATTAAATATAATTTGGTCATCCCTGCAAATCAATCATTTTCACACAATTTAATGTACTAGGAATTTATACGCAATCATTACAAAAAAAAAAAAAACAACAACAACAACCAGCTTCACATGACATTTCTGTTTTAACTATGAATGCTAGGAACAAAAAAGTAGAAGTACTTTCTAATTGTTCACTACAACAAGTGTTTTTATAACACTACGAAAAATATCGATATGTTCTTAAGAAGTTACGCCAAAGTTAGAATACTTAATAGATTGAGACATATCACAAAGAGTAATTAAGAAAGCTTTTACATACCAATTTTTCTCTCTATCCACTTGCTCAAACTCAATGGTCTTGTCAACGATCCGGTTACTCCCTTTGGCCGTTCGATATCGAGAATAGGAAATCCATAATTGGTTGTGCAAAGCCCTCCATAGTATGAGAGGTAGTATGAGGAACTTAGTCAGCTCCTTTTCACTTTCATCGCTCACAATGTAAGCGTAGGTTGAATGCACTACCCAAGGAGCTAGAATAAGGTACTGCAACCAAAATAAAAATAAAGGTTACAACAAAAGAAACACAATGATCATTACATTGTAATTTTAACTCAACTAACATCGCGGCATTTTAGCATCGCTATGTTATGTTAAATAGGTAGAATGGTTTTCTAAAAAGGTTATAGACAACTTATTTAATTCTTCGAATTATGTAGAATAAGCATGTTATCAAATTATAAGTAAATTATTCATGTAATTTTAGAAAGTTCGGTAGTACCTATGATACTTAACCATAAAAAGACAGCATTTGGCCAACTATAACAATATACAAGCACTAATTTGTCGATTTAACATAAATAGTACTACTTAGCCAAAAACACACATACACACACATATATATATATATATATATAGAGAGAGAGAGAGAGAGAGAGATTACCTTGAAATTCCCAAGGCATGTCCATGGCCAATCGGTGAGAATCCCAGGTTTAGAAGCCATTTTTCCTCTCTTTAATTACTATGAATTTGTAAAATTTTGCAACGTGTGATACTATACTACAACATAAAAGTCGTATTTATGCAGAATTATATCGACACAAATACATGGTCTCTCAACATTGTAATGAAGTCATATATATAATATAATACATTTCGTCCCGTGAGTGTGTCGAGTAGCTACCTTACACGTGGAGGCTATTTAATAGTGCAACTAATATTCGGCCGAATTTTGGACACACTGGAAGCTAAGTACATATTGCCTGTTCTTGATTAATTTGTAATTATGAATGAACTTCACATGCAAGTGCAATGGAAAAAGAGGAATTGTGCAGTTTCCTGTCTATTTCAAGTACGAGGGCGTCATTGAATCTGCTGATCTGAGACTTTTTTCTTGGTGTACATTTATGATTCTTACCTACCAACAATACACTAATTAAGAACTGTTCAATTTTTGCATACAAAATTAATTGTTGATATTTTGTAATGTCTTTAATTCTAGAAAAAATTATTAGAATCATTTCACGTAAGTTTAATGTTTTGAAATATAAAACTTTCAGAAGAAACGAAAAAAAGATTTGCGCTAGTGCGATCACTAATAAAATATAGTGTATAATTAATCAAATAACTATTATAAGGAAACGGATCATTTATACTCTGTGGTCCTTCAATTCTGGCATACCATAGCAATCAAATACGGAAGTGCGAAAAAAACCTGTGTTGCTTCACTTCCCATAACTCGATGGATATACATGATAATATGAAGTGGTTGGGATATTTTACCGTTCTTGTTTTATTGATATTCTTGTGTAGAAATTAAACATAACGTGTTCAAAAAATATTAGGTTTAAACATTAATCTATTTCTGAATATAAGAACTCGCCTAGATCTCGAGCTCCCACCCACCCACAAGCGTGATCTTGAATGTTCATTATTGAAATCTCATCTCACATTTTCTATACCAACACGATATTTGTTTGCGTGACCCGAATTATTATGATAGATAAATATACAGTGGTTAAATACTTCAATTTTAATTACTGTTTGTTCCATTTATGGATCGGGACGCTGCTACCGCTACACGACATGCATGACTACAACTCTGCAAGGTATAGCATACTTTCTTTAGTTGGTGTGACACGTACTAAAATTGTTATTAATCGTAACTAACTTTACATTGGACTTGTCAAAAAATAAAGTAACCTAGTGTCATAATAAATTGTAGTATTTTAATTATTGACACATGAAAGGGCCCCAAATAGTAATTGTGTATAAGGATGCTAAAATGTTAAGATAACAATAGACAAAAAAAGAAAAAAGCGCTAAGAACAGAAAAAAAAATCTCCAAAAAAAAACACCTGAAGAAAAAACTTATACTTTTTGAATTGTCTTTCGAAAAATTTAATTAAGTGAACATGTGGATTTTTGTTCTTTCCACCATTTAGCGCTTATGCACCCCTATCGTATTTTACAATCATTGCATCGATAACCAATAATGTTTTTATGAATTAAAGTTTTTTACCAAATATACGTTAATTTAAATATATTCAAATACTATGGGTATGTTATGATTTTTGTATGAAAGCATTATAAGACTGATCGACTCTACTATACATATATATTTATATGTTTTCGCTGATCTATAAACTAATTTTCTGTAAAAAAAATGATAAAAAAAGAGTAGGCATATAGTTATAATTGAACAATATTAATATCTAACATATATCGTATAAATATCAAGTTTTGTGTTGTAAGTTAATTAACTGTAATAGGGGTTGCTAATTTTTAACAACATGAAGAGTTTTTTTTACTAATTAGATTAATTAATATATGGATTTATTTGATTGATGATTGGGCACAACATGCAAGTAGTTTTACAATTTGTTCAATATACGATACATATATTGATAAAAGAGTTCAAAAGAAAAGGCGGGCCCCCAAGAATACGCCCCTGGTCCCAATCAGCATTAACTTTGCATCTACGTAGTTGCACTTGCATCAAAACTACAAGATATGCTATTCTGCATTCATCATGGCTAGTGATTATATATATTAGGTTGGTGCATGGTAGCAACTAGCAACCAGTAACTTAATGTCATCTGACTTGTATATTTAGTTTGTGTGTGATTAAATCAAAACACATGCATCTTCTAGACGCGCGAGCATCTTACCTAACTATAAAGTTAGCATTCATAAGTTCCAAATGACTACATGTGGCAAATGGATCATACTCTTTTCAGCATTTGTAGAAGTGGAAAAAGTAATGTACCAAACTACCCTTCTTCCTTCTTTTTACTTTCAAGAGCCCTTCTTATATAGATTTTAAAATTAACCCCATTATTTTGAAATATACCAATTTTTAGTTTAATGTAAATGAAAATAGTCCATAACGACCATATCAGGCCCAGCATGCTTCCGTATCGATAATCTTAAAATATAAATTCTAAAAGTACCTCGTTTTGACCGTGATATCATCGGGTATCCCACCTGTTTTTACAAAGGCCACCAGCCTTCAACCACTCGATCGCAACCTATGGTTCTGCAATTCAACAATAAACAGCGCAACCCTGGTTCGTTTCCTACTCCGGGTGTAAGAGGTACAATTTAGAATGAATATAAAAGTACACGATGCTTCAATACACTTAGGCAAAGCCCAGATTTTCTTTAAGTAGAAACTTATTTATTACATAACAACCGTAACTCCTTTAGAGAGGAGTTACATGTTTAGCTACACATAGTAGCTTTGTTTCCTACACACATACACTCAAAATTTTACAACAGAACTTAAAAAATATAAGCACTCGACTTATTACAGACTATCTAGACTTCTTTTTATTTCTTGTAAGAAAACAATGGGGAATGCTCGATGCCCTTTGCTTTCTTCAGCTTGTCAACATATAGGTGAAGCCCCGGACTTCAAATGCGGACTTCAACTACATTGGATAGTGGAATCGTCACTACTTACGTTTCCCTCCACTAAAGCTCATGGTCCCTCCATTATCAATCTAAATTTTAGTGGAGGTGGTCATGGCCCTTGTCACATGCTCCTTTTGCTTTGCTAGCATAATTTATCCACTTTCCAGCACGCGGAAGCTTTCCCTGTCTTGAGGGGCCTTCTCTGTCGTTTTCCCATTTGTCTCTTTTTACTGGGAATCCATTTCAAAAAAAGTGGCTCTTTCTGATCGAGACATTTTGGAAAGATACATTCCTTCCATCGGTCAGCGTGCATCATATTGTAAAATTTATGACTGGTTTCTGCCGTTGTCGGGATCTCGTTTTTCCACAACGTTTGCCTTTTGTTCTCAAAGATTGTTTCTGCAAATCGCGTAGTATTGTTCGTCATGCTATTCAGCATAAACGATTTGTTCTCTGATTTTTGAAAGATTTTAAACGAATACTTAACTTTGTCCATCTCGGTAAGACAGACCCAAAGTCCCCACGCTCTTCTGGTAGAAATATCATCCTCGGAAATTGGGGAGACTAAGAATTGTCCTTCTGGTAGTGGCTTCATGTAATCCATATCCTTCATGTTGGGTCTCTGCAGCTTGATGAAATGGAAGATTGGATGGAAACACTTTTCTGTAATTTTTGGAGCTGCTGAAATAAACTTTAACTCCAAAACATCTCCTAATTCTAGCATAGGATTGTTCTCCCAAGTCTCGTAAACTTTCTCGTGAATCCATTCTGACAATTTAAAAATTTCCAGAAATCCTGGTGATGTGGTAAAGACTTAAGCTATGCTGCCAAAGTCGAACCATTCTCGTACACTCTCAGGCTTTGAACCTGGTAGTATCCAAATTCTCGAATATTTCCCTGACCAATCAGCCACCGATTTTCCTGGGACAAGTCCCATTCTCGTGTATAGCATGTCCCATGTCCTCTGATATTCAATCAAAGGCGTTTTTCGCTCATTTTAATCAATCTTAGAAGTCTGTGTTCTGGGCCTAAGATTAATCTCGTCCTCTTTAATTTCTGAGGTATCTTTTGATTCTTTAGGTGTTTCCACCTTTGAATCGACTTGATCATTGGTGTTTTCCTCGAAAGGATCACCAACCAGACCTGTGTTGGTGGAACTTGAATTTCCATCATCAAGCGTTATCGTTTGTAGCTCGGATTTTACCTTCGATGTGGAGGCATCTAGTAATATTGGGTCCATAATACTTTCCTACAGACTCGTGCTACCTAACGAAGTAGCCTTCATCGCGTTTTATACCTTATTAAGATCTCTTTCATGTACATGACCAGAAGCCTTAGCATTAATTGCCAGACTATCGATCGCCTTGCTGAGTTCCTCCAGGTTTTCCTGTGGTGCCTCCATCTTATTAGAATGGTGTCGGCTTCATTTGCCTCCATCTCTTGTAAGAAAATCTACAAGAAACATTTCGTGAGATTTCATTACAAGAACATCAAAATCATAATATTGACATTCAGTCTGCCGTCTTAACAATCTAGCTTTCTCAGGTTTACTTTCGATTTTATTTTTCAAGAAAGCTTTAACACTTGTGTTATCGATTTTCAACGTAAACTTTTTAGCAAGTAGGAATGACGACCATTTTTCAAAAGCCTTTCGAACTGCAAAAAATTCCTTCTTGTTAATATGCCCTCTTGCTGCTTCATTATCGGCAAAGAGTCTGCTGCAATATCTGCAATGGACTTCTCATTTTGGTTCAACCTTTGTTAGAACCGTTGCCCACCAATGATCGCTTACATCCGTATGGAGTACTAGATCATCCTCGTCGTTAGGTATGGCTAGTTTGGGAAGGTTCTGACTAATGGCTTTAAGCCGATGCACCATTCTCTTATGCTCTTCCGTCCATCGGAACTCTGCATCTTTCTTAAGCAATGGACGAAAAGCTTTCCTATAACTTGGCAGGTTGTTAATAAACATTCTAGCAAAATTAACCAACCCCATAAAACTTTGTAGTTGTTTAACGGTTTTGAGATCATCAGGAAAATTGCATACCTTTTCAACCAAATGGTTTTGAAGGATGATACCTGATTTGTCAATCTCTATTCCAAGGAATTCAATCTTTCTTGTAAGGATCACCACTTTCTTTTCAGATAGAACCAATCCTTCCTTGTGACAAACATCTGAGAATATTTCCAGATGTCTAATGAGTTCTTTGATGTTTCTTGAGGCGATGAGGATGTCATCGACATACACGAACATGAATCTGAAATAATCCTTGAAGAGATTATCCATTTTCCTCTGATATATCTAGGGTGCATTAGCCAATCACATTGGCATAACATTCCAAATAAAATGTCCTTGTGGTGTGGAGTGTATATTTCTTGCTTTCTTCTTCCATCTTGATTTGATAAAACCCTAATTTGCAATCGAACTTTGACCTTTGCATTTTGGACGCAGTTGATCGGGTGTTCTTTACTCATGATATAGTAACCGTCGAATTTCAAGATTTTGTTGATTCCTTGGTAGTTGATTACTAATCTCGGCTTTCCTCTTTTAATTTCTCCATGGTTCCTGACTAAGAATCCGAGACTGTTGTATGAAGAGACTCCTGGTGAGTTTATCTTAAGGTCAAGATGCTTTTTAAGAATCTTTTGCATATCCTCACGATCGTTCTAAGTCATTAGCATGGGCTTGTGTATAACAAACTCATTTTCTTTTTCTTTTTTGATTTTTAAGGATGCTATGAGTTCGTTCTTGTTCCATCATGCCAAAGGATCTTCGTTGAAGTTTCTTCGAATCTTGGTTTTGACATCTTCTAGCGACGTATGTTCTTCGTTAGTGATGTCCAAGTGAGGACTTAGTTCTAAGCTGGCCTTTAGGATCATGGTTGTTTTATTTTTGATCATTTAATCTTTCTGGCCACCTAGGCTATCAATCCTAAGTTGTAAGATTGTGTTGCCATATTTCCTCTGGTCGCTCATCTTTGGGTGACAAAGTTTTCCTTCATCACCACGCTTGCTGCGAAATTGAATTGGCAATTTTCTGTAAAATGCCTACGTCAATCGTTGCACCAGGATCTTATGGTCACAGAGTGTTGTGAGGATAAGGCGTCTTGTTTCATTATCCTAGATAAAACGTTTGAACGTTTGCAGGAAATTGTTTCCAAGTAAAATATCGACTTCGGTGTCATGAAAATAGATTGGTGGCGTCTTTACCTTGTACCATGGGGTATCTCACGCTCCACCAATCAAAATTTTGGCTTGTTTTATTCCGCTTTTGAAGATAATAATCTTCTTCAAGAAATCTCTTCCGGGAACTGCTTGTAAATTTTCTCCGATATCTTCGGGAAAAACTCGTGGTTTGGCTGTGCAAATACCAGCTCCTGAGTCGATAAACGCCGCTAAGTATTCGGCTCAGAATTTCTCGTACAACATTCCTACTGGGATGTATATTGAGAATGGACTAGTGGTCATTTGAATCTGTATCTCTTCCCGTCCACTATGAATTCCACTCCTTCCGGTAATCTTTTCCAAGGTTTGTGATCCTCAAGAAATTCTATTCCCAGGATTAGTTGTTCCCGGGTTTTCCCTGCTCGCCCACTGATGGTGAAATCCATTCAACCTAATTTTAGGTTTCCTTGATCTCTTCCCACTAAGGGCTGCTTCAGATAATATAAGGCGTCACAAGGAAGGGTATTATCCTTCTAAGTGATGTCAATGATTACCTCGACCTCGCACCATCCTCCTGCACATTGAAGTTGTCCTTTAGTTGTAAATCTTCTTGGTTCGATTACAACTTCAACAATTGGTTTCTTTCCACATGTCAGGTTGTGCATTCTATTTTCATGGAAAGAAACTCTCATGGGTTTGAACCTCTGACTAGTATTCTTGTTGAATACTGGTTGATCTTGTATTATCATATCCATCTCATGGATATGTGGAAGATCGAGAATCTCTGGTTTGATTGCATGGGCAACTTTATCAAAGATTTCAGGTATCTCCACAAACTCTTTTCTTCAAAAAATGTCAGAATGATGAGTACTAGAGAGGGCATAGGAGATACTGTAGGTGATGGAGTATGGCCTATTTTCTTCCTTCATCAACTCATTGTTCTTGAAGTCCTGATGCAGAGTAAGGACCCTGTTGAAAACTCGATAGGCCAGATTATAGGCAATTTTCAGATAAACGAACGTTGCCACCTTTCCAGCAAATAGATTCCCTGATATTCCTCCAAGACAGGCGTCCCGTAGGTTTTGAATTCTTCTATCAAATATGGGAATATCAATTGGCGAATTGATTCCTTCTTTGAATGTCGCTTTGATCAAGATTCTTATGGCTCCGATATGGATCCATGACATCTTCTGAGCAACCTCTGTATTGAGTCGACTTAGTTCCTCTTTTATCTCATTCATAAGAACTAGTTGCATTCCATAACGTTACTTGTTAGTTCCATTGGGATTGTTATTTCTCCCGCCGTAACCTTGTAGATAATGTGATGTTTTCGTTGTTTGAGGCTTAGCTGGGCTAAGGCTCTCTCCATTTTTCTGATAGTAAACCCATCGTAAACTCGAAGCTTTGGGTCTTCTCGCATAATCTTCATCAATTCTTTTTGAGATATGCTTGTTTGTGAGAAGAATCCTGATAGATCTTCATGTACTTCCTGGCGGAAGATCTCCTCGTCTTCAGTTTGATTCTGATTCGGATTTCGAAGACTCATCTTGGCCCTCATCTTCTTCGTATATACTTTTGTCTGAAGGAATATCCTCAAACTGGTACACTTGAACGAGGTCTTGAAAATAGACAGCTTCTTCGAATTCTAGCGCAGCCTCGAATTGTCTAACTCCTCTTCTTTGGTTATCTGGACAGTCTGTTGAGATGTATCATTTGGCACTGCATGTCCAACAGTTACAGTCCTGGAAACTCATTGGCCCTTGTATGTGCTCTTCTGAAAGTCCTCCTCATTGGTGGTCTGCTTGTACTTCCTTGACTGGAAGTCGTCCTTCCACGGCTAGGTCCTGGTCACTGCCCTGATTTGTAACTCCGAGCCTTTTGTTTTGACCAGAGTCTCCTCGGTCTCCATGGAGGCCTCTTGTAAACCTATTTCTTATTTGTTCATAGGGGTGATCCCTATGCTTCTTTCTCCTGCGTCTTTCGAGTTCTCGTATGACCGTTGGGACGTCATTGTCATCGCAACAAAGACTGGCTGATTTGTTGATTCCTCTCAGTCTCTTGTAATTCTTCTGGAATTCTGCCTTCTGGCACCACTCGCTCAACTTTGCCTTGAGAAAGGACATCCTTCGGGCTATTGTATCCATCCCGACAGGTGTATATTCTCGCAGTAACATCTCTCGCCATGGACTTGGTATTTTGGCGAAGAACAATGGGATAGGCTTTTCTTTGTTAATTTGGCTCTTCCAATTGTACCCAGTAAAGAGCTTGATGTATAAATTGACGTTACATATGTCAGGTAACTCCAAGCTATACAAGGCTTGCTCATATCTTCTGGCCCTTTATTGGTCACCTCATCCGGTTTGGGGATCAATAAAATATCCTTCTCCGATGAAGTAGATTTTGAAAAGTCTGGCCATCCTATCAACAATGTCTTTGAGGGCCTCGCCGGATAGAACACTGTCTCTAACCTCTTGAGTTGCATATTCCCATCCGAGTTTGACTGATACCTCGAGGCTCATTTGTAACATCATTATGAACCCTTCCTTGTTGAGTTCCAGCGTTGTTGTTGCAGTTCTCATGGTCGATGCCCATTCATCAATCAGTGTTTCCCGTTTTTTGAAATCAAGTATATCCAGATTGAACATGAGGCCATAAGGATGAATCTGGTCAAGTTGGGATCTTCTGTATGGTGTTCCAAGGATGTTTGGTCTCCGTGGTCTTGATCTAGTTGGCACCGCCGTAAACATCGATCCTGCCACAAAGTCGTTCTGATATGGCATGGGTTCGTCTTGAATTGGATTCTGATTTGGATTATACGATCCAAAACTTTCGGTTACTATCACAGCTCTTGGGGAGGATTTTTTCTTGGCACAATTACGTCCTCCAGGGTCTGAATATTAATGAGTTTTAAACCCAAAAATGATTCTGCTAGATCAGAAAGATCTTGCAAGTCTCTATAGTTTATCTCGTTGATATGGGCATTTCCCTCATATTGTGCCAGGCCCAAACTAGGCCCATTTTGGACCATATCGGGGATCACTTTCGATGTCATATCGGTAATCATCACCGATATGTTACTGTGGTCCCCGGATCCCGAGGTCTATAAATACGCGGTGCCCGGATCCCGAAAAAAGCAATTATTATCCATCAGCTACCACTAGTCAGATCGAAACATATCACCGATATCCCTTTCGATATCTTATTCGATATCGGGACATCCACGTGTACATGTGACACTTCATACCACCTCATCACCGACATCACATCGGGGGTCATCCTTGACATCACATCGGGGGTCATCCTCGACATCACATCGAAGGCAATCACCGACGTCCGTTCGATCTATTTACTGATATTCCACTCCCGTCCAAGCATCGAAGCGTTGGGTCCGAGATGTTCCAGACCAAGCCTACACGAGATACGTAGCGTAGGTCTGATTTGAGATAGACTCGTTGTATTGCTAGATCACATACTTGTAACCGACACTCGCATATATATATATATATATATAAAACGATCTATGGTCAAATCAGTGGCGCCGTCTGTGGGAACACTAGTTCCCGGACAAGGACGCTAAGATGCAAGGAAGAAGGACCCGATCTGAGGTTAGCAGAGTTGTGACTAGGAGCGCTAGGATGGAAGACACGCAACCCCCTCAACACACAACTGACCAAGAACAGACAGTGGCTCAAGCCGAGATGGATCTTCCTCCACCACCAGAGCAACGAAGGCGCGGGCCCGGGAGGCCACCGCGAGCCACAAATGCAGGTTCGACCCTTGTTGCGCCAAGTGCGGTAGAACCCGAGACTGAGGGCCCGCCTGCTGAGAACCACCCACCAGACATTCCAATGATCGAGGCGCCAAATGCGGATTTTCCCGGCCGGGAGAAGACAATGGCCGCGGGACAAAGTGCCTTTCACCCCGCCGCCATAACCCCAGAAATGCAAGCGCAGATCAACGCCTCCGTAAAAGCGGCACTGGATTCCACTTTGGAAACCCTGCTCCCACGACTGGCGGAGCAAAGGACTAAGGATACTCGGGCAAGGCCCCGTGAATCCAGAGCAGATGAGAGAAGGGCAAGGCAAGGATACGACGAACAGGTGGATATAGGGGACTCTTTCAGAGAGATATCGACCGCAGCTTACGACAGGACGGAGAGACAGGGCCCCGAAGTCCTGGATCGAGATGTAGCAAGGAAAATGGAACGGCTTGACCGCGAAAAGGCGGAAGTAATCCGGAGAATGGAACGCGGTCGTGACCGGGCCGAGATCAATGGTTCAAAAAACGAGGATGCAGAGATACTGCAAGTAATTTCAAGGAGGATGGAACCGCTAGACCGCGAGAGGGTGGAGTTAGCAAGGAAGGTGACACAGAGTCATGGGAAGGGTCGCATTAGGACCCCGTTTTCGAATGAGATAGAGGTTGGGGTATTGCAAAGAAGGGACAAGATCCCAGTGATCAAGCCATTAGATGGAAGAAGTGATCCTACAAATCATCTCCATCAGGTCGATAGCATTTTGAATCTGCACAACTACTCAAGAAAAATAAAGGCGAATATCCTATCCACCACTTTAATGGGTGCTGCACTGGATTGGTTTGCTAGGCTGGAGGCCAGATCCATAACGGACTACGAGCAACTAAGGGAAAAGTTTGAGAGCCAGTTCTCTAGCCAAAAGAGAATGAAGGCCAACCTGTTACACCTCGGCGCGGTGCGCCAGAGGGAAAGGGAGAAGCTCCGAGACTATATGAAGAGGTTCAACAATGAATTATTGAAGGTGGATGAGCCGCATGGCAGTCAGGTCATGATGATGTTGTTTAAGGGTACGACCCGTCACAGATTCGCCGGGGAGCTAATCAAATTGATTGAGCCCACCATAGCACAGATCAACATGCTTGCAAAAGGACGAAATGATGGCAACGCGTCAGGGTTCGTTTCCCAGCAGAAATGCAGACTGAGAGCGCAACAGGGAAAGGGCCCCAAGGACGTACACCCCACTAAACAGAGGCATTCTAGAGGTGATGGCCGTGGCGAAGAGAAACGGATGGTTGACGGAACCCAGGCCGTTGAATGAGACTCCCGGGATGGAGTCATCCGGCGAATACTGCGCATACCACCGTGAACCTGGACACAGGACAGAGGTACTACACAGAGGAGACAAGATTCCAACCATAGAACCGTATGATGGGAAGAGTGACCCGAGGGATCACATCCACGCCGTGGAGAGTCTCTTGAACCTACAAGATTTTTCCGAGGGTATTAAGGCAAAAATAATGGCGACAACACTGATTGGAGCAGCGTTAGACTGGTTTAACAGAATCGAAGTAGGATCTATTTGGAGCGTCGAGCAGATGAAGGAGAGATTGGAGAACAATTTTTCCATTCAGAAACGAATGAAGACAAGCATGTACCATCTGGAAGCGTTGAAACAGAAAGAGAGAGAAACTCTTGGCGAATTCATGAGCAGATTCAATGAGAAGCTACTGAAGGTGGACAACCCCTACGGGGGACAAGTGTTGCAGACCCTGTTCAGGGCAATGACGCACAACAGATTCGCCAAAGAGTTGATCAAGCTCGCAGAACCTACCATCAATCGGATAAACGAGTTGGCACACACTGTGATCTACGAAGATGCGATGATGGCAGCTAAGTTTAGACCCTAAGAATCCGGCCGGGAAAGAGGTAGAGAGCTATGGAACAAGAACAGGGGAGGAAGAGACAGGTCCCCAAAGAAATATACCCCCTCAATCGGGACATTTGCACTGTCTTTGTCGTTGCGCAAAGCAGGAATTGGCTAAGTGCGCCTCGAAAAATCAAGGGGACAAATTTCACCAAGAAATCTAGGCGCTACTGCGAGTATCACCGCCAAAAAGGCCATGACACGAACGACTGCTTTGACCAGAGGAATGAAATTGAAAGATTGATTAAAGAAGGGAAATTGGTCGAGTTCGTTAGAAACGCCAAGGAAGATGCTAAGGGGACAGGACATTCTTTATCCCCTAGAAGAGATTACTCACCGGGAGAGACTTGGAGCAACTTAGTCCGTTGGCCCTGACCGCAGCGGAAGCTCCGCAAACCTGATATTCTCAAAAGCCTACGAGCACATGATGATAGCCCTGGGACGGCTAGAGCCGATATCCACCCCATTGACCGGATCCGGCGGAGCATAAGTAGTTCCACTCGGACAAATTATATTGCCCACAGTGTTAGGGAGAAACCCACGCACCCGGGTGACGCCTATAAAATACACAAGAGTCGACATCCCATTCCCCTACCACGCCATCATTGGCCGACCGGCACTCAACCAGATCAGGGCAGTGGTCTATACTTATTACCAGAAGATCAAATTCCCGACACCTCAAGGAGTCAGCGAAATTCTAGGTGACCAGGTACAAGGAAGGATGTGCTATGTGGACTCGTTGAAGCACCCTAAAATCAGAAGAAGACATGCCGAGAGTAGAGGGACCGTTATAACGTACGGGAGATATCCCAATTGCTCGCAAAACTATGTCACTGCAACGCAGGGTACCGTCGTACGGATGGTTAATCAGATTCCTCATAAATTCGAGGCTATGTGCAGTTGTCCCGACGGTGGCTTGTCTCTCATATTTGGTGACTTCACCCTTCCTGTTGACCATGACACTAAAGAGTTGCCATAACTCATTAACTCCGCAAGGGGCACCCAACGCTCTCATAACACAAATGAAAGCCACGATGTACCCAAGAGAATGGGGGGATAGCGGCCCTAAGCAGACCCCGATGCTCGCAACGATAACACCAACCGCCGGATCAATTGGGAAGCGCAGTCCGTTCTTAAAATGCTTGGCATTAACAGTAATGCAGCCTTTCGGTGGAGTATGCATTTGTTGATCCACACTAGGGAATATGACCTTATACCCCTTAGGGATGTCATACTCGTCGGAGTAATAACCAGCATAATGAGGAACATGAGACGTCATATCCTCTTACTTCTCCAAGGTCTTATATGTCGGGGGGCTGATCCCCAAGCCCCATTCACCTAATTCAGCACCAGACTGGTCGCCAATCAACTAGTCAGACCCGAACATCTCGTTTTCAGAAAATCCCACTCCGATCTCGTCGAAATCCATCTCGAGCAAACCTGGGCCAACACTGTTCTCGGCGAACGATCCCCTGTGACAACGCAAGATCGGGACTGATTTGGCCAACACAAGAAAAAATCTCATGTGATAACGGCGTCGGTTCAAGAAAAAATTCTCTATGATAACGGGGCCAACATAAGAAAAAATCCCCTGTGATAACGGGGTCGATTCAAGAAAAAATCCCCTGTGATAACGGGGTCAATTCAAGAAAAAATCCCCTGTGATAACGGGGTCGATTCAAGAAAAACTTCCTTGTGATAACGGGGCCAACACAAGAAAAAATCCCCTGTGATAACGGGGTCGATTCAAGAAAAAATTCCATGTGATAACAGGGCCAACACAAGAAAAAATCCCATGTGATAATGGGGTCGATTCAAGAAAAATTCCCTGTGATAACGGGGCCAATCCAAGAAAAAATCCCCTGTGATAACGGGGTTGATTCAAGAAAAAATTCCCTGTGATAACGGGGTCGATTCAAGAAAACATTCCTTGTGATAACGGGGCCAACACAAGAAAAATTTCCTGTGATAACGGGGTCAATTCAAAAAAAAATCCCTGTGATAACGGGGCCAATCCAAGAAAAAATCCCCTGTGATAACGGGTCGATTAAAGAAAAAATAGGGGGAACTACGCCGGTCTGATTCCCCATTCAACGGGATACGTAGGCGGGTTAGGTTTACCTAACCTTCAACCATTATCCGTTATTACCTTTTTATTTGTTGCTTGGCGCAATCTCATATTCCATGCAGGGATATGTCCTAAGCGGACATTACAGAAGTGCAGAGAATGGCACAAAGAATTGGGGAGTGTTCCCCTAGATATATGTTTAACACATCGCCCTCTTACAGGTACATGGCTCGAAGGATCACACATTACTATATCCGAAAAGGGCATAGAGAATATTAAAAGGGGGATTCAGGGGCATTGCCCCAAATTATTCAATATTATCTATTCAAACAGGTACAACAGGCACGATAGAGCACAGTGGAAACACTGTTTCTCGTTTCAAACTGATATTCCCAGATTGAGGGAACATCCCGCAGATAACACATGCACATCATTTCATGCTTTCGTATTAGCTTCTACGTCGAAAATTTTTCTTTTCTGTGCTGATTTACAGGGCTTAATGACCTACAAAGTCAACGACGACAGAGTCACCAAGAGACATAGTCAAAAAGTCAAAGAAAAAGCTCACCTACAACAAGAAAAATATCCCCTGTGATAACGGGGTCAATCAAAAACACTTCAACGGTAGTAGGTTCCCTGTGATAACGGGATGCGCCCCTACCCACAAAAAATATCCCCTGTGATAACGGGGTCGATCAAAAACACTTCAACGGTAGTGGGTTCCCTGTGATAACGGGATGCGCCCCTACCCACGCAAAATGTCAAGCTAGGTGAAGAGCCTATTGGGTGAAAATCCCATAAATCAAGCTAGGTGAAGAGCCTATTGGGTGAATATCCCATAAATCAAGCTAGGTGAAGAGCCTATTGGGTGGAAATCCCATAAAATTACGCTAGGTGAAGAGCCTATTGGGTGAAAATCCCATAAATCAAGCTAGGTGAAGAGCCTATTGGGTGGAAATCCCATAAAATTACGCTAGGTGAAGAGCCTATTGGGCGAAAATTCCATAAATCAAGCTAGGTGACGAGCCTATTGGGTGGAAATCCCATAAATTACGCTAGGTGAAGAGCCTATTGGGTGAAAGTCCCATAAATCAAACTAGATGAAGAGCCTATTGGGTGAAAATCCCATTAATCAAGCTAAAGGAAGAGCCTATTGGGCGAAAATTCCATAAAACAAACTAGGCGAAGAGGCAGGCTCTATGGGCCCCTAACCACCAGAAGAATATCCCCTGTAATAATGGGGTCGATCCTAAACACAGAAGCAGTGGCAGGTTACCCACGTCTCTACCAACCCCGAGAAAATTCTGATCATTCCTTGATTGACAACAGACAGATTAAACGAATCTCGTCAAATATGAGAACGGAGTGAATACGGCTCAGATAGCGGAATACTGCATACGCTATCGTCATGACAATAAAAATTCAACAAGTTATCAGACAACAGGGCCACGAAGAGCCACATATTATGAAGACCACAGAGAAATAAATATTCAGTTATAGAACCACGAATCGAAAATAATCCGGAAGGGGATAAATTCAAGTTACAATAAGGGCAGCAGATAGCTACTCCCACAGAGACCCTTCAATCTTTTTCTCAACGACCACGGAAAAACACCTAGGGATCACCCCGTCATGTCTATATCGAAATGTACATCGAATATCATCCCCGATATGCCATATTCGACATAGATCCCCGACATACCTTAAACATACTGCAATACCTGATATTATATCGAACATAACTTCCGATATACTCATCCATTCGACATGTATAATATATGTATGGAAATCTACATGTGTCATCTACCCATAGAAAGAAGCAGAACGAGGTTTCGATATACTGATCTCGAGATATGGCCAATATGGTGGAACCTCGACATATCTCCGATGTGTCAGAATACCCGATCTTATATCGGATGTCACTACCGATATACTTATCTCCCCAACATGTACCTTATATGCTCGGAAAGATAAAGGAGTCTACTTTCCATATCAAGAAGCGGTTTGAGATTTGGACCTTCCTGCAAGGAGATATGGTCCAAACCGTAAAGCCGCACAGTGCAGAATAGACAAATGAACTACGTCCGACTTGATTCCCCCAAAGGGATACGTAGGCAGCTTGGGATAACCCGAGTTCAGTCCGGGATCATCAACGATCCATCCATCCCCTCACCACGTCGCTTGGAGTATATGTGGGTAAAGGACAAAGCTGGGTCCAGCACAGCCTTTCATCAGCATACGACAACACACCAAATCATCGAAATATACTTTCGACATCATATCGAATATGCGTTTCGACGTAATATCGACGATGAAACCCGATATGCTATCCTATTATGCAAAAAAAAACCTCGAAAATGCAACAACTGCACCGGCGGCCCCATCGCAATTTTCAAAGGAATCCCCATATTTACAACAAACTCAAATGCCAAGAAACGTAGAATTCATACGAGGACCTCAAACTATGCGTCCACTGCATTAGGGGACCCGTCGAAGTTCATCACAAAGTGCATTCCCCGCATATTTGATCTCCGTCATTTGAACTGGCGGGACGAGGGGTACAGGTAATCCAAAAATTTAAAATTAAATTTGCGAATTCTTATCTCTAAGACAAGAATCCCCAAATTGGGGGACTACATGATATGGGCATTTCCTGCATATTGGGCCAGGCCCAAACCAGGCCCATTTTGGACCATATCGGGGATCACTTTCGATGTCATATCGGTAATCATCACCGATATGTTACTGTGGTCCCCGGATCCAGAGGTCTATAAATACGCGGTGCCCGGATCCCGAAAAAAGCAACTATTATCCCTCAGCTACCACTCGTCAGATCGAAATATATCACCGATATCCCTTTCAATATCTTATTCGATATCGGGACATCCACGTGTACCTGTGACACTTCATACCACCTCATCACCGACATCACATCGGGGGTCATCTCCGACTTCACATCGGGGGTCATCTCCGACTTCACATCGGGGGTCATCCTCGACATCACATCGGGGGTCATCCTCGACATCACATCGAAGGCAATCACCGACGTCCGTTCGATCTATTTACCGATATTCCACTCCCATCCAAGCATCGAAGCGTTGGGTCCAAGGTGTTCCGGACCAAGCCTACACGAGACACGTAGTGTAGATCTGATTTGAGATAGACTCGTTGTATTGCTAGATCACATACTTGTAACCGATACCCGCATATATATATATATATATATATATATATATATATATAACGATCTATGGCCAAATCACTCGTCTACCTTGATTCTAGACATGATCTTAATTAGTATTGGGTTTCCCTCGTATCAAGGCCTCCAGCTTCTCGTCTCTAGTCAATTCTCTTTTGACCTCACTCGCTTTACCCTTTTGGTGTAGCAAGGGTTCATTTCCGAAAGAATGTGGTAACCATCCTCATTTCCTTCTTTCTGATGATCTTGGAAGAGATTCCAAGTTCTTCATTCGTCGTTGGATATCTTGAAGATTCTCAAAGATCTCTTTCTGACGTTTGGACATAGTCTCCAGATTAATTTGGATTTTTTTAAGATACTCAGGCACATGGTATTGATGATTACCATATGATTGGACCGTCTTCTGAATCTCTCTAAGGTCCTGAGACAACTTATAGCCATCGCTCTCAAGTTCTTGAAAATTGGCCAAGGCCAGATTACTCATCTTGTGTGACAGTTTTAACTCTCACTTAAATTTGTTTCCTGTTTTCCAATTGCTCGAAAAACTCCCTGTTGAGAATGTATCTCGAACTTTCGTTCGGACTCATGATTTATAAAATTACTCCTCTCAAGAGGTGGTTAGGTGTTAATCATAATAAATAAATTTCCACATTTAATAAATAAGCCTAGGCTATGATACCATTTCACTCGTAACATGGCCTATTCAGTTCTGTGGAGTATATTTTAAATATCTTCATAATTAAAGGCCTTGAAGGTAAAATAAAGATAGAGGGTATTTTGGTCCACTATTTATTCAAGAATCAACAAATGTTAAAAGAAATCCGAATTTGGAACCACTCAACTTTAACCTTAAGGTTAGCTCAGATATTTCCCTTCTATACAACATAACAATATCTAAGGATCTATCAAATTAATCACTAGCTAGGAAGATTTAAGTACTTGATAGTGTTTTGGATTTACTGAAATTAAAACTTGGGTATGGATAAAGTCTCATACCAACGACTTTCTCTTTTTTTTTTGTGCTTGCTGTAATTTGCTTAGGGGGGACGTTTCTCGTTTTCTTTGCATTGTGAGGGACAAGTACCCCTCGTACTCCCTTTTAATTTAATTTTATTTTATAAAAAGTATATATATATGTGTATATATATATATTAATTACGCATTTGAAACCCAAAAAAATTGGGAATTTAGATTTTAAGCACACATCACGTACACCTAATAAATTGCATGCACGCGTGATTTTAATATAATTCATGATATTTATGTTGGTACAGTCACATAAAGCGAATATGGGTGCGAGTGCAGATGTGGGTGCTCCAATTCGCCAAATCTAAAAAATGTGTATTTCAATGCGCCTTAATGCGTTTATTAAAAATAATAAATTATTGAATATTGATATATGATTTCGTATATATTTGCGTATTGTTTAATATATACTCATGGTTATTAGTTTTGTATAATATTTTCTATATTATTATGGTGGAAATACAAAGGTATAAGCCTTAAGCTACTTTCAAGTTTCTATAATTGTTTATTTTCAACCTAGTTTTGTTCTCCACCTGTTTCGACTATTCTTTAATTCACTTATCTGCTTCATTCTTTACAAATCTACTATGATTATTCATTAGATTTGAATATAAGAACTAAGAATTCTTAGTGCGAGAAACAAGAATTTGTAATGCGTCTTGAGGCGAAGCATGATTGAAGTCGCTAGTGCGAGAACGGTGCGCCAAAAATTTTGACGATGTGAAGGTTTATGTGACTTAGGGTACGTTGTATAGAAAATGTATTTTTGACCTCATAAAGATTAAAACATTCCAATTTGTTTATGTCTGCAAAGTATTTCTAAGAGATATAAACTTAACTCATTGGTTTTTATTTAGGTACGAATTACGCTTAGATACTTATAATAAGACAAGAAAACACATAGAATCTTAAATTACCTTGTATTATTCCAATTTCTTTGTAAATTTATAATGATTTGAAAAATGTATACTATCGTCAAATTATGAAAGATATTTTAATCCGAGATAGTAAATTGATTCTTTTTTTCGGAACGCAACCAACTTTTAATAATATTTTTTATTTTGGATCTATTCAAAAGTTGTTCATATATATTAGGGCAAGTGGGCAACAAGAAAACTTGAGCGACAAAAGGAAAGAGGTGTTGATCCCTTCCCCACTTAATTTTAGGTAATCTAGAGATTTGTTGGCAAGGGTAAACTTGAAATGTTTTCGATTCTATAGAGCATGGATCAAAATTTTATTTTTATGTATATTTTGTCAGCTAAAAAAATAATGTTTTAAAATGTTTTCAACGTGATTCGAGGAATTGGTTGAAATAATTGGCATAGTAAACATAGTATATATATATATATATATAGATATATAGATATAATACCATATAAAAATGGATCACAAAGGTATATATATATATATATATATATATATATATATATATACCTTTGTGATCCATTTTTATATGGTCAAAAATAGAAAGATTTTGGTCATGTGAAAAAACACTGATACATGATCACGAGTGATCTATTCCAATTTCCGAGTTTACTTGGTCTTTACTTTCATTTTTTTCCAACCTTTCATCTCATGGAAATGAATTAATTTTTCGATATTAATTAATTGGGAAAGTAAATATTATTTCACTTTTTTAATGAAATTATATCACTAGAGACCAAATTATGGCATTTGTAAATCAATATAACGAGTAGTAGGGAAAGTACACGTGTACAACTCGAAACTCGACGTGTTGACGATAATTGAGATATATGATATATCCTAACACTTCCCTCCTTTCCTACGAGTTACAATATTTTTTCCTTAAATGAAGTTTGAGGTTGCAGTACGAAACTGTTACAAAAGATTAAATAGATATGACCATGGATCAAAATTTCCGTGCGTTTCCTCGAAAAGTACCGAAAAGTTTCCGTTTTTGACTCCACCGATACGAAATATACATGTAGTTTCCATGTTAGTTATAACTACAATTTTACGAATTCTTCGAAACATGCCGAAAAGTTCTCGAAATATTACGAAACGTTTCTAATTTTTAGCTAACCGAAACGTACTCCCGTACCGAAATTTTCATCCATGGATATGACTTGTATATTTTTCTTGACGAGTACGTTCGACTTGGTCTTCCACTAAGGCCTAGTTTGTTTCCCCGGAAAATGGGGGGAAAAGGAAAAGAAATAAGGAAAATGAGGGAAAACAAGGTTTTCCAGGAAATTCCTTAGGGAAAATAAAAATTTTCCTTTCTTTTCCTGTGTTTGGCACATAATGACTTTTCAGGGAAAATTCTTAAGCTTTTTTGTATTTCTTATAATCTAACCGTTTAAAATCCATAATTATACTTTATACTTTGAAATATGCATTAAAAACAAAAAAAAGAAGTTATATTAATTTTGTTAATATTTTTATTTTTGAAGTTCTCCTTGAAACTACTTTATGTAAAATATCAAAAACTTGCATAACTTTATTTCATACGTATTATGATAATTATATTTAAATATATATGTTATATATAATATAATTAAAAAAGAAAAACTTTTACAACCGAAATAAAAATAAAACTGAGATATGTATAATTAACAAGATACAATTTAGTTTATATAGAGACAAACAAATGAAATTTTTTAAATTTTTAGAAGAGATTGGGAAAATTTTGATGAAATTTTCCCACCTTTTTTGTAGGAAGTGAGATAAAATTTTAAAATGGGAGATAAAATTTCACATGTCGATTTTCCTCTCCTTTCCAAGATTTTTCCTTATTTTCCTCTCTTTTCCAAGATTTCATTTCTTTTCCAAGAAAATCTTAAATTACCAAACAGTAGGAAAAAAAGATTTTCCTTCAAGATTTTCCTTTTCCCCTATTTTCCGGGGAAACAAACTAGGCCTAAAGCTCAAAATTCGCGGGACCCAAATGTCCTTTTGTTCATGTTTTAATATTGGTAAAAAAAAATTACTTTTTCGGCATTCACGTGTCTTCTCTTTTTATTCTATGTTACCTTCTTTCGCTTGATTATTTGCTCCTTCTAATCGCATTTCTCCCTCAATTATGATCGCCATATTTCGAATGTGAAATTTCGTTATGAATATGATGTGAACTATGAACAACTTCCTTCAAAAAAAAAAATACTATGAAGAACTCTGAGATGGCGATATCCTAGTTGTTGGACGTGCTCATTTGTTTATAGTTTTTCGTATGTAGACTGCAGCTCCAAGGGTTTCTCAGTAAGTCAGCCCATCTTCATGTCGTGCGGCTATGTCAAGTGTCTGTGTGGCTTACACAGGTTTCTCTTATTGTCGCGCACTCCCTGGAAGGTTGTTGCGACGGTCAGTGATGTTGTGCTAGGGGCGCGACCTTCCGTCTCTTCAGTGTTGTCGCGGGCCTAGCTATGTCGTTGGGTTTCTTCCTCGTGTCTTTATTCTTGTGCTAAACTTCCTCCAATAAGCCTTGTTTTGCTCTGACTCCACTGAAACTACAAAAACAACAAAACAATACTAGTGCAAGTAAAATTGCTACAAAGATTATGCAAAAGTATACGAAATATGATACTTAAATTGCTATAATTTATCGTTCCTCAATAACGAATGTCTCGTTTAAGAGCAGTCCAACCGCGTCAACATGAGTTGCCATTTGTTGAGCCAAGCGGTTCATGGAAAATGTAATATCTATGCACGTAAGGGAAAGGTATTGGAGTCCACCTATTATTTGGCAAAACTCATTCGCCTCAACGGAGGTAGAGGTTGGTGAAGCAGGCGAATTGGTGGCCATAGGAGTGGCGAGAGGCTTGGCACCATCCATCTTGTGGTGAGATAACAAGTCATGAATGTACTTGTGTTGAGATAGAAACATCCTCTCGAGGCAATGCACAACTTCAATGCCCAAAAACTATGACAAAGTGCCCATGTCTTTAACCGCAAACTTCGTTGCAAGGTGCGAGATAAGAGAAGAAATCATAGAGACACAAGAGCTCGTGACAATGATGTCATCAACATACACAAGGACAAAGAGGCGGGTGGAGTCCCGAGAGAACACAAACAATGATGTATCGGACTTGGTTTGAACAAAATTCAAGGAGAGAAGCATGGCACTAAGGGCAAGTTACCACGTCCAAGGCGCTTGCTTAAAACCATAAAACGACTTGTCAAGGAGGCATACATGACCCGGAGAATTATCAACAAATCCCGAGGGTTGACGCATATAACAATTGCTGAGAAATTGCCATGCAGAAACGCATTACTGACATACAACTGAGGAAGAGTCCAATTTCGCATAATCGATAAAGAAAAAATAATGCAAATTGTTATCGATTTAACAACAGGATTGAAGGTTTTTTTGCATTCGAGACCAGGATGCTGATAAAAGACTTTCGCCACAAGATGAGCCATGTATTTGTCAACATAACCATCAGGATGCCACTTGATCCGAAATACCCAATTACAGCCAATAATACTTTAATGAGGAGGAGGTGGTACCAACGTCCAAGTACCATGTTTGGTGAGGGGCATAAACTCCTGGGCCATGGCATCACCCCACTACGGATCAACCAGCGAGCTTGAGTAGCACACGTCGATTCACTAGGACCAACAACCAAATGTTTGGCGGAAAAATTAATAATCTTCGACTTAAAGATATTGTTCTGAGACCTTGTGATGTAGCGAGCGGAAGCCATAAGGGAAGATAAGATGAAAAAACACAACAAATCGAAAGCTTGTTGATTCACGAAGAATACCAAGAAATTGATGCAAAAGAGAGAAACTCTCAAGAAAATTATTCAATAATCAACTGACTACAATGACTCAAAGACGACTAACTTATAAACTGAAAACCCTAATTAAGAAAAATGCCAAAATTACAAAAGACTCTTAAAATAACTAAATAAAACGTAAAAATCCCGTTGGAAATAATAAGCTGCAATTTTGACCCTCTAAACCTTCGAATTTGCCTAAAATCACGTGGGCGTAAAGACTTTAGTCTTTACGTTTTGCTCAGGAGGCCGTTTCCACTTGGAAAAGTGATATCTTTTGTCAAAAACAGGCTATGTTGACTTTCTGGTCAAAACTCGACTCGCTGGAACCTCCGGTTGATTATTTTCGATCAAGAGATACCCATATTTTTGATCTCCATCATTCTCCCCTCGTTGAAAAAGATTCGACCTCGAATCTAAATCGTGTTTAGTAACTTTATCACCACAATACAAAATAAAATTTGGAACTTGAAAAAACTCAAAACCCCGAGAGTGATCATTAATTGTGGCAACAACAATATGTTTATTCTCTTCGTCGACCACTATCACACCTAAATTCTTCTTTTCCTCTTCAACATCTTCAAGCATGTCAGCTTTTTTATCAACCTCGTACCTTCCCGACATCTCCATCTCTTTCACTGGGTGCGCCACCGGGATCTCCTCATCCAAACCCTCCATGAAAGCCTTTAATCGAGACATCTCAAACTCATCAACAATACCGCCACCATTGCTATCATGAACAACATCATGTGAAGATTCACAATCCTCTTCATAATCACCATGTAAATTTAGAATATCACCTTGAAACTCTGATTTCCAATGTTTTTCCTCTAGATCATCTTGTCTCCGGTGAATAGGCGGAATCAATGGTTGTTCTAGCGGTACAAACGGATTCTCCATGAAATTCGCAAACAATGGAGCTTCAGGTGTTGGTGTGGGTTCAGGCTGTCGAGCAACCATCACCGTCATTTGTTGCGTCAACAAGTGAATTTGTTGACGTAACTTTGTGTATTCATCACATCTATCTTCTTCTACCGAAACATCATGGACTCCAGGGTTTCTCCTTGCCGCCATGGTGAAGGGACGAACCTGTCTCTGATGCCAACTGATATAGCGAGCGGAAGACATAAGGGAAGATGAAATAACACAAGAAATCAAAGTTTCGTTGATTCTGCAGAATACCGAAAAATTGAAGAAAACTGAGAAAACTCTCAAGTTTAGTTTTATTTATTCATTCAACAACTGACTACAATGACTCAAAGACGACTAACTTATAAAGTGAAAACCCTAATTAAGAAAAATGCCAAAATTACAAAATACTCTTAAAATAACTAAATAAAACGTAAAATCCCGCTGGAAATAATAAGTTGCAATTTTGACCCTCTAAACCTTCGAATTTGCCTGAAATCACGTGGGCGTAAAGACTTTAGTCTTTACGTTTTGCTCAAGAGGCCGTTTCCACTTAGAAAAGTGATATCTTTTGTCAAAAACAGGCTCTATTGACTTTCTGGTCAAAACTCGACTCGCTTGAACCTCCGGTTGATTATTTTCGATCAAGAGATACCCATATTGTTGATCTCCATCACCTTGTAACCATGGGATGCGTGCGATCCAAATGTGGAACATGTGATGGAACAGATGACAAGGGAGAGTCCAAGGTTGGCGAGTCCGCATGAGGAGAAACGAGAGGAGAAAACTCTGAACCAACTAGAGGCGTCAAAGGAAGATCAGGGGAGGACGATGGTGGAACCATTGAGGGTGGCACCACGAGAAGAATGATAGGTAGTAGATAGGGCAAAGAAAGTGTGGGAGGTGCAAGACAACCCGAGTCTTCAACCACAGCCCAGGAAGATAGTTTCTACAAATGTACATGACGAGAAATAAAGAGACAACGCGTAGCAAAATCAAGGCACTTGTAAGTGGCTTGACAGGTTGAGTAACCAACAAACACGCATTCCCAAGAGGGAGGAGTCAATTTTCTCGGAATATAAGAACGTAAGCAAAGGGTAGCATAAGCAACCAAAGACCCATAGTCGTAAATAATTCGAAGCACGACCTAGAAGAGCCTCAAACGGAGATCGATGGTGTAACGAGGGGGTTGAAAGCCAATTATATAAATATGCAGTAGTGAGAAACGCATAATCCCAATAATCACGAGGGAGACGAGCATGAGTAAGAAGCGTGCGACCTAAGTTGCACGGACACGGATACAAGGACATGTATCAGACAAGATACGGATACAAGGATATGATTTTTCCAAAATCACAGATTAAGATACATCAAATATTTATATTAAGAAATTATATATTTATATATATTATTAAGTAAATATGTCAAATAATGTATATTTGCAATTGCATAAATGGTAAAAAAACAATATGATATACTATTAATCTAATATCTAGGAAAATATGAAACACTTGTACCTTGTTGAAGATTGAAGA
This sequence comes from Linaria vulgaris, assembly GCA_948329865.1. Lineage (NCBI taxonomy): Eukaryota > Viridiplantae > Streptophyta > Magnoliopsida > Lamiales > Plantaginaceae > Linaria > Linaria vulgaris. The sequence goes on along the minus strand of OX415250.1, from coordinate 113,872,822 downwards.
TTTAATCAAGAAATGGATTTGAATTGTGTAGCACGTGTACGCTGTGAGTAAACCATCTCTTTTTCTAGTTTGAATTTATTTTGCGTAGGTGAATCGATGAAATCAGACGATAATGGTTTAAGAAATTGCAATTTAATATTTATAGTATAAAATAACTACTTTTGGCCCCTTAAGTTTTAAGAAATTATAAAAATGCATGTTTTGTCAATGACACGTATCGGGCACACCTTAAAATTATGTCTGATACGTATCCTATTTTTTCATTAATGTTTTAATAGGATAGGCCACATAGTGTATCTTGTTCGTATCCGTGTGTTAATGTATCCGACACGGATACAATGTTATTTCTGCAGTATCCATGCAACATTGTGTGCGGCACATCGTGACCACATAACGATGACGCAGTTTGCTCATGTCATTCTGTTGGGGGGTATGAGGAGTCGTAGTCAACCAACTAGTACCATTCGTAGACAAATAACTCTTAAGAGCAAAAAAAAATCCCACCATTACCCGAATAAAAACTCTTACTAGGCGTTTCAAATTGTTTCTCGGCAAGCATGCAAATTGTACCAAAACCATGTACACCTCAGATTTTGTAGATAACATGTAAATCCGAAAATACTTAATAAAATGATCGAAAAGAATACAATAATAGCGTGCACCAGTAACAAAAACAACCGAGGAAGGGCTCCAAACATCTCCATAAATATATTGCAAAGCATGGTCCGAAACAATGACGAATTATAAAAAACTAGATGTTGGCGCTTGTTCAAAAAACATGTAATACAATGCTCAGAATTAGAGGTACTAGATGAAAGACATTGTAAATTGTATATGCTTAAAATTAACGCATTAATCTTCAAAAAAGGATGACCAGAACGATCAAGACAACAACCCTTGAGAACTCGCTGTTAGTATTATGGAGGCTAAACTATGAAGACGGTGTATTGAAGTTGAAGACTATGGTATATTAACGACATAGTAGAATGTGGAAACGGGGGAGAAGATAAGGGAGCCAGCGCATGGGTGACCTAAAGAGAGAAGACATGTCCGCAAGGGTGACCCAAAGAGAAACGTCTTTCTCTCTTTGATCTCCTTACTTGAATCCCACGACTGACTTGATTCTTTGCTTTCTGGATCTGCATGTGTTCAACGCGTGTAATAGTATTATTTGAAATTAATAATAACTACAAGGAAATAATAGTAATGTTATTTTGCATTTATACATATTTCATATTTTTAATTAATTATAAAATTCAAAAACCTTTCATAAGTTTTACATTGGAATATGTTCATGTCGATATTTATCGTATTCATTTAGATAATTTGCATTGGTATGTAGTTCATATGTCTTAAGTGAAATCATAAGATTACATTTGAAAATCAAAAGCTTACTTTTCTTTATGATATATATATATATATATATATATATATTATAATATATAAATATATATATATATAGTGCGCATTGAATTTTATTTCTAAAGCATTCATGTGCTACGTGGACTTAATTAATCATTATTTTTATTAGGAATTCAAGTAGGTGTCATATAATTGGAGGTAAACCATATGTAAATTTGGAAAACAAAGTATCTAACATAATTTTAAGGTCAAGTTTAAAGACTAACTATTTTATTTTATGGCTTTATTTAAACCATAAGGTTATAAATGAAATGTGACAACCCAAAATTCTTCGAGGATGGTAATTCCTTAATTATCGTTAATATTTGTGATTTGAAACGCAATTCATATGATTCTAGAGAAAATATCTTATGAGGTTGTATTTTTGCGAGGGGTTTTAGATTGTGAATGCCCTATGAAATATTTAAAGAGATGAAATGAAAGAGAATACTAAAAAATATATTGTTGTATAGAAATGAGAGTATATGTGTGTTATGTGAATCTGGGTTGGTTACAATAGAAGAATTTCCCTCATATTTATAGGATCTTAAGCGCAGTTAAGGGTGTGTCAACTTGGGCTTCATTTATACTGAGCATAATTTAGCCTCCTTGAGCATGATGGGCCTTCTAACAGTTATCAATGCAGGTCGCCCGAGGTTTAACTGTGGCTAGGCCAATTATGGCTGACAGGCTTTAGTTACACGCGTGATTTCTCCAAGTTGACTATTTAAGTCGTCTGTAACAGACCTAGCTAGTATATCTTGTATAAATCTTTTGTATTTATCTTTTTCTTGTAATTGTGATTTAGTTACCTAACTTAGACTTGTAACTATGTATTTAGGGACAAAAGAATCAAACCTCTCAACCTATTGCCTCTTTGCGATTTGCCCCCTGACCTATGTTTATACGTTCTTTGCCCCTTCACCTTTGATGCGTCTATTCCATTTTCCCGCATCCCTTTTTTAGGCTAAAAAACGCCAGAATAGTCATTTTAGATTCCCCCAAGTCACTAGCACATGTTATCTACAATTTTTGCTCTGATCGACGTTTTGTTCAGGACAATGTCTTGTGTGTTCCGGCCTCACGGCGCAATCTTTTATCTATACACCAATTCACTAAATCCAATAATGTGACTATTGAATTTTTCTCCGCTCATTTTGTTGTTAAGGATCGCAATACGGGGGATGGTTTGTTGACTGGACCATGCTTAGGTGGCGTCTATCAATTGCGACTTCCTTCGGTACTTTAGTCACGTGTGCATGCGCTCGTTGGTGAACAGCCATCAAAGGATTGTTGGAATGATCATTTGTGCGACTTTTCATCTAGGATTAGCTCCTTTATTTTGCAGAAGTTTAAGTTACCATGTCTTGATTATTCTGTTTTGAACACTAACAATTGTGAACCGTGTTTTTTGAGTAAAAGCAAACAGTTGTCGTTTACTCAGTCTTCCCTTATTTCTGAGCATGTTTTGCACTATGTTTATGGGGATGTTTTGGGCCTAGCGCCAACTACTTCTATTGGTGGTTTTGGGTTTTACTTGATATTGGTGGGCCATTACTCAAAATATTGTTGGATCTTCCCTATGGGCTATGGCTACTAAATCTGAAGTTGCTAGTATTTTTCGTCAATTTCGTGTTCTTGTTGAGAAACAATTTGGGCATGTTATCAAGAACTTTTACAGTGACAATGATGGAGAATTTGTTGCTTTGTGTGCCTATCTCCTTGCTCAGGGTATCATTGGGCTCACAATGGCGCACCCATACGGTGTAGAAAAATGGCACCATTGAATGTCGCCACTTGCAAGTAGTCTCTCTTGGCCGCATGTTACTCTCTCGGGCTTGCCTCCCCTCGCAATTCTGGGATTCTCCTTTGCAACAATAGTTTATTTAATGAGTCGACTGCCTACGCCAGTCCTTATGGGAGAGTCATCATTCTCTGTCTTGTAGGGGCGTTCTCCTAATTATTTGCGCCTTTGAGTTTTTGCCTGCCTCTGTTTTCCTCATCTTCAGCCATATATTCGAGGAAAGCTTGATCCTCCGTCTCGTCGATGTCTCTTTATTGGCTATTCCACTACTCAATCGACTTACAAATGCCTTGACCTCGAGTAGCATCGAGTTTACGTGTCGGACCCTGTTCAATTTGGATGTTTTTTGGGATTTTCCTCTTCGGTGGAAACCTTGACCATGTCTTCTAGGCGTCTTACGGGTCTTCTTGCTCCTCTATTTCCCATCTCGAGACCGCCACTCTTGAGTCCCACCGCTTAGGAACCAATCCCGACTGCACCACAGGCTGCTGCTCCCCTACCTGTCTCGGGACCACTCCTCCCGAGTCTTACGGAGTCCCACAGACTCTCGAACCAACCCAAAACGACCGACAGAGTCCCGACCCAAACCTATTCAGACAATGCCGAGGCCCTCTCACACGTCTCTGTCATCATCTGATCCAACTCCTGCTGACATGGCTCATCACATGGTCACATGATCTCGCAACAACATCTTCAAGCCTAAGAAAATCAAACTTGTCGCTAAGCATGGTTCTGTTGAGCTCTCATATGTGAGCTTAAGCGTTAAGAGATCCGAGTTGGCGCAAGGAAATGGATGAAAAACTAGCGGCACATGTCAAACATGGTACTTGGTCTCTCGTTAATGCGCCACCTCACCGCAATATCATTGGCTCCAAATGGGTATTCTGCGTCAAACGCCATCCTAATGGTACCATGGACAAGTACAAAGCCCGACTTAAGAAGACGTTTAGCCCCATTGTCAAACCCATCACTATTCCCAAAATTCTTACTCTTGCAGTTACTCATAATTGGCATATTCGTCAACTCGGCGTAAGTAATGCGTTTCTTAATAGTGATCTCACTGAAGCGGTCCTTATGAGTCAACCACCGGGATTTATTGATCCCCTACATCCCACTCGAGTTTTCCATCTACATATATCTCTCTATGAAATCAAGCAAGCCCCTTGTGCTTGGTATTGGCACTTAGCTCGGCTCTCATCTCTTTTGCCTTTGTTCAAACAAAGTTTGGCGCGTTTCTTTTTTCTTGCTTGATGACAAGGTGTTATATTTCATGCTTGATGACATTATTGTCACGGGCAACGACTCTTCTTTATTCGCTTCACTTGTTTCCCAACTCGGCGCTCGGTCTACTGTTAAGGGTATGGGCTCGTTGACATATTTTCTTGCCATTGAGGTCCTCTGATGTCGTGAAGGCCTCTTTCTCTCGCAGCATAAATATATTTCTAACATCTTGACCGTCACAAAATGGATAATGCGACGCTATTAGCAACATCGATGGAGTCAAATCCTTACAACTCCTTGTCCAAGTCTATCGTTGATCTGAAGTCATATTGCAAATTATTGGAGCTTTGCATTACTTTTCTTTCACTCGTCCAAATATCACTTTCGGTTTGTAGACTTGCGCAGCGTATGGACTCTCCCACGAAAGCGTATTGGATAGTTCTCAAACGCATGTTGCATCACTTGAAACTTGAAAGGTACTCTTTCTCATGGTCTTCTTCTGCGTTGCTCGACCTCGTTTGTTCTCTCGGCTTATTCCAATGTAAATTGGGCGGGTGATAGTTTTCACGGTACGTCCACATCTGTGTATGTTATTTTTCTTTGCCCAAATCCAATTTCGTGGACGTCTCATAAGCAGCGCGCAGTCTCTCGCTCTTCGACAGAGGCTGGATATCACGCCCATTCTAATGTCGCGGCTGAAATTCGGTGGATTCATCACTTGTTTGGTGAAATCGACCTCCCTCTACCGCCCCACCTCTTATTCGTTGTGACAATATAGAGGCCATTCGCCTTTCTCTTCATCCGGTGCAACACTCGAGGATGAAGCACATTTATGTGGACTTACACTTTGTTCATGACCTTGATAATAAAGGAATTACTCAAAGGCTCTTATATTAACACCCTCGATCAAATTGATGATGCTCTTACCAAGCCCCTAGCTAGATGTCATTTTCAACTAATGCGTTACAATCTCTTCGTTGTTGATGGAACGTCAATTTTGCAGGGCCGTAACAGACCTAGCTAGTATATCTTGTGTAATATTTTGTGTTTATCTTTTCCTTGTAATTGTGATTTAGTTGCCTAACTTAGATTTGTAACTATGTATTTATACCTTTGTGGTTAATGAGAAACTTGTCGCTTCCAAAATAATTCTATACACTTATGGTGTTGTTGTCTTTGTGGTGCCCATCGCTCTGAGTTGATGGTTCCACGAGGCGATATCAAGCTTATGGTAAATACGTGATTGAGAGCTCTTTATAGGAGGGACTTTTTTCGAAGTGTCTTGCGTTTTTGAATGGAGTATTTTGGTATTTTCTTTGTCCCGTGTATTTATACATTATCAAAATATTTGTCATACTAACATGTCCAATATTGCTTTCTTTTCTATAATAAATAATAAATAGTACAGATAATTATAAGAAAAGTACGTATCACGAGTATTAGTGTTTCCATACAAAAAATTATCAAATAAAATCAAATAATTAATTTTTAAAATCGTAAACACTATCACTCCAATAGCGTAGATTACAATAATGAAAACAACTCGTGAATGTTGCGCAACAATACGAAAAACAGAAAATCATAAACAACAAAAAGCAAAAGACGGGAATTTGTTTACTCAGTTCGGCTATGACTATTTCTAGGGGCGTTATCAAGCCAGAAATTTTTACTATATGTTTTTTCCGTGGGTTAAAATTCCATGAGTTGGTTATCTATATTAGGCAGGCTTCTAATTCAAATTTTACATGGACTTTCTAATATACCCACAGTATTTTTTTTTGGGGCTCACCAACTCTTCCGCCAGTTGGATCACATATCATTCACCTGGATTAACATTACAGGGTCGATCAACAGTATTTTCAGATTCCACAACCCAACAATAAATAATATTATGTATCATGTAATGAAATTTAAAAAATAAAAAGGAATGATCATTTAGAGAATTAACTCAAGCAACACTCTTTTCATCTTTTGTAAACAATGGCATTATTGACAAACTTAGAGGACGTTGAACTACTTCATCCTGATGATCTTGAATGTTCAAATTAACTAATTAACTAATTCAAGTCGTACAGAATAATATCACGACATTAGCATTCATCAAAACGGCTGGATTTTTTAATTTGTAGGGACTCTAAAAATTGATTTTCAGTCTTTGCTGAACATTTTTGTCTCCTGTTTTCAAAAGTTATCGATCCCTCTAAAAAACTATTTATGACCTATATACTTGAGAGTTTACTTCGTGACTATTATGTTGCACATAGTTTCCAAAAAACTGTATTTGTGTATGTCGAACATACCAAATAAAAGAACTATGTTTGATGAATTAATGTTGTTTGGACCGATTTCTCGAATCTACACATTTTTAGTTGATCTTGTTTTTGACATCAAAAATTCAAAAATCAATGTTTTAAGAATGGAAGTTATCTTGTATAATTTCTTTTTATGTTGTAGATTAACTTGCACATCTGTTCCTTCTTATAGTCAATTATATTTATCAGGGAATATATTGCATATCTCTGTTTTTGGTAACAATATACTCAGGATTTCTTGAAGATTGGATATCCGGCTATTTTAGGTATTCTGTCAATCAAGTTGCAACACAGACACAAGATTTCTCCAATGCCTTTATAAGGAGAAGACTCGAGAACTTGAAGAAAAATCTTTGATAGATAATTTGTTGACATTTCTCCTTTATGGAGTCAAAGTATTTTAAGTTAAAGAAAACTTCTAAGTCAAAGGAACTTTGAACCATCTTATATTTTTCTAGACTTAAAAGGAATATACTAAAAAGAGTGAATGCTTAGGTGTCACAACAGTAAATAGAGGAAGTCTAGTTTACTTTGCATTTAAAACCTAAGATTGTAAATCTTAAGTATAAGATTTTGCGTTGAACTTGGGTGAAAACCCCGTTGATTAGACCAATTGGTACAAACCACGTTAAAATCATTGTGTTCTTTACTGCTTCCTTTTACTGTTACAATTGTTCCAATTTTCAACATTAAAAGAACCGTTTAGTATTATAGAACTAGGATCTTTCAATTGGCATCAAGGGAAGGTCACAATATTCAATAGTGAGATTATGGATTAAAAATATCTCTTTTTTGAAAATATGGAGGAAATAAAGGAAGGTCTTTCGACCACAAAACCACCAATGTTGACCGTCACATACAAATCCTACTGAAAAATCGAATGTATAACTTCATCAAACAGTAAGATCAAAAGGCGTGGAAAAGAATTTTGAAAATGTAGACCCCTCCAACATATGACAAGGGCATAGTAAAGATGCAGAGGAGATCCTCTCAAATTATAACTCTCGTGCTTTAAATATCATTCTTAACGTTGTTGATTATGATCAATAAAATGTTATTTCTAACTATGAAGTTCCAAAAGATTCTTGGGAAACTATCAAAGACTCTCATGAAGGAACATCGAAAGTTCGTGCATCAAAGTTGCAACTTTTGAACAATCAGTTTGAGCACATGATGATGGAGAAAACATAAATTATTGCTCAATTTCACTCAAAACGCAGGCATATTGCAACTGAGGTTACCATTATTGTAGCTGATTTTCCAGACTCTCGAATTGTCCTAAAATTGTTGAGATCTCTATTTAGAAGGTTCACAACGAAGGTTGCAGCCATTGAAGAAGCCAAAAAAATATTGAGACTCTTCCTCTTGAGGAACTGATAGGATCACTTGCATCATGGGAAATGAAGTTAAAGCAACAAGAAGACACATTCACTAAAGGAGTTGCACTCCATGCCAATCTTCAACAAAGTACTCCGAACATGGAACTACTTCAATCCATGTCGCTCTTTGCAAAAAGGTTCAACTATATGAATTAATACTGGAACAAAGGTAAAACTTCTCATATTGTTGCAAGTCCCTCTGATTCATTTAAAAAGCTTTCTGCTACTAATAGACATTTAAACAAAAGAAATATGAAAGGTGTTCAATACAGAGAATGTCAAGGCTTTGGGCACATCAGGGCTGACTGTGGAAATTAATAGAGAAAAACAAGAGTAGAGCACTTATTGCCTTCTGAAGTGATGATGAGTCTAATGACAGTGAAGATGAGGAAACCGAGGAGAGAGCAGATGTTGCATTCTCGCCTATGGTATGTTTTTCTACCAAATCAAGCACTGTTGTTGCAATAGACGTCCTCATTGAATCTGACAGTGATTCAGATGATGAAGAATGCTCATTAGAAGCAACTATGGAAAAATGTGAGGCTTTCAGGCAATGTAACAATGAACTTGAAGCTCAATTCAAAATTATGGGAGCTTATGGAAGTCCCATCAAGATGAACAACAAAATCCTAAAACTTGAGTGAAGGAATCTCGATATGTCAATAGAAAAGGATCACATGTCAGAAGAACTTCATTCTACCTTGTTAGCTAACAAGAAATTACATGAAAAATTGTTGAGTGCACAGAAAGAACTTGACATTGTCAAGAAAAATGTCAAACTTCTAACACCAAGCACAAAGAAAAGAAGTCAAGTTCTTGAGAACCAGCGAGTTGCAACTACAATGTGAAAGTGCAGGGTTTTCTGGAATTAATGTTATGCGATGTTGGGACAACATTGAGGATAAAATTGAAACCAGAGAGCCTGTACGAAAAACTGTTCTTTAATTGCCAAATTTAATTTTTGCCTTTATTCACTTATTAATCAAGTTCCACGGTTTTAGTTGTTTATGTTTATGTCCAGGAAAATATATTAATCATAATGAAGAGCTATGGATGATTCCTTACTTGAAGTTTCTATAATTCAAGTTAAGTTGAATAGTCAACTCAACACGGTTTGCAAAAGAAGGATACAATATTAGTGGTTCTCTGCAACTTGATTCTTTCCAGGATTCTCCGATTTGAAGAAGATGTATTACCTTGCTAGATCGGTAATAAAGGAAACACATATTCAAGAAAGATACTGAGTTCACAAAGAATCCAAAATTCAACAAGGAAACAACAAGAGTTACCAAAACTGTGAACAACACATCTTGGCGTGCAAGATTCAAGAAATCTATAAAAGATGTGAAGTTCGTCAACATGAAGGCAAGACAATCGTGCAAAACAATCTGAGAGATTAATCATACGTTGTATTGTCTTCATCTTGCTTTTGAAAAGTTTTTGTATCAACTATTTACGTCTAGTTCATAGAAGTTAAGTAGTTCGTACTTGTCTGCTTCGTTGAGTCCGATCAACAAAGAGCGTGAGTGAATTGTTGTGAGGAACATTTTTGTTAAAACCTTTATGGTTATTTGGCCTAAGGCTCAGAAGTTTTTAGTAATATTGAAAACTTCTTAAAATTACATCTTCTTGTGTTTTTAATTCCGTTGCATGTTACAATATTCAAGAAGATCACAATTGAGTTAAGGCAATGCCAGCTTAACTCTCAAAATTGTTGTGTTAATCCACGATCCGAAAATTTCTCAAAGAATGGAGTTGGTTTCAGTGGATGCTCTGAAACTGAACCAAGGTTTCTTGGGAATACAAAAGTAACCATCTCAAAGAAAAAAAGAACTCCCAAAGGAGTAGAAATTCCCCAGGATTACTCTACTATTAATCATATTTCTGCTCAAGAAAAATCAAAGTTATAATTCTAACAATTTTTCTGGTTCTAATGACAAATCACAAAGAAGCAAATTTATTCCAACATGTCATCATTGTGGAGTCAAGGGACACATTTGTCCCTATTGCTATTAACTATGTGATTCACATATTGTTGAGTCAAGAAACGCTAGCCCACCAATCCAGAAAAAGAGGAAGAGAAGAAGGGCTAAACTGAATGTTGTTGCAACAGTAAAATATGTAAAGAAAATTTGGGTGAAACATGCTACCCGATCACAAACTTGTGTTGTTGCTTGTCACTCTGTTTCTCATTCCTCTTGTAACCCTTGGTTTTATGATAGTGGTTGTTCCAGGCACATGACTGGAAACAAGAATATTTTGACCAAATCTATTGATGAATAACTCGTCAAAAAGGGGAATTGGTTTTTTAGAAATGGGAATAGAGGAAAAATCCTAGGAAGAGGAACTTTAAATGCGAAAGGATTTCCAGGCTCAATAATGTTTTCTATGTTGAAGGACTCCATGCTAACCTTATTAGCATAAGTCAGTTGTGTGAATATGATTTATTTGTGAGATTTACTACAGATAAGAAGTACTAAAAATTGCTACACTTTATCTAATTGTAACTTGGTTTCTAATATTGTCACGTGCAACTTCAGTGTTGACAACTCTATAGAACTTTGGCACTAACGAATGGGCCACATCAACTTCAAGACTCTTGCCAAACTGTCTAATACAAAGGCTAATAAGATGTCTATCCAAGGTAGGACCCAAGCTAGTAGGCAAGTGTGGATCCTGTCTTGAGAGAAGACAAAGGAAGTCCAGCAATGCAGTGTTGCAACACACCGCATCAGAGATAATATTAGAGATTCTTCACATGGACCTCGTTGGTCCTATTCAAAAAGAAAGTGAATCCTTTACCGTTTTCAAAAACAAGGTGTACAATGTTACAACACAGAGAGACATGAAGGTCAAAAGGATAAGAAGTGATCATGGAAAAGAATTTGAAAATTCCTTGTTTACTATTTTTTGTATGAAAATGAAATCTTCCATGAGTTCTAAGCTCCCGCTACTCTCAACAAAATGGAGTCGCTAAAAGGAAGAACGGGACACTCACTGAAATGGTCCGTGTTATGTTAAATTCAAAACGAATGGCCTTGAAATTTTAGGTTGAAGCAGTTAACATAACATGTTACATTATCAATAGAGCTTACCTTTGTTCAAGTACAAACAAAACTGCTTATGAAGTTTGGAAAGGTAAACGTCCTAATGTTCACCATTTTCAAAATTTCAGATGTACATGTTACGTACTTAATGACCGAGAGCAACAATGTAAATTCCAATCTTAATGTGATTTGGCAATTTTTGTTGGATACTTTCGCAACAATCACTATTTTCGAGTCTACAATATGAAGACTCAAACCATTGTTGAATCCACTAATGTTGAATTTTATGGTTTCTAGAAATTTGCATGTATCTACTAAGGCTTAAAACACTAAACTTGTTGAATCCCACCATCGTGAGAAAGGATCATGTTGAATCCCACCATCAGTTACACTCCCAGATTGAACCTAAAAATATCACTGAAGCACTGCTGGAAGAGGCATTGGTTGAAGTCATGCAAAATTAGCTGAATCAGTTCGAAATGAATAATGTGTGGAAACTTGTTCCATGTCCCTCCAATGTGAGTATCATTGGCACAAAGTGGATCTTCAATAACAATATTGATGAGCTTTGTAATGTTGTGAGAAACGTTGCACAAGGTTACACTCAAGTTGAAGTAGTAGATTTTGATGAAACATTTTCCCCAATTGCAAGACTATAATCTATTAGACTATAATCTATTCGTCTTCTGCTGGTTGTTGCATGCGTCTTAAGGTTCACACTATTTTAAATGGACGTGAAAAGTGCATTTTTAAATGGTTTTTAAAATGAAGAAGTTTTTGTTAAGCAACACAAAGGGTTTTCTGATCCATATCACCCTTTGCATGTTTTTAAACTGAAAATGGCTCTTTATGGGCCAAAATAAGCATCAAGGGCTTGATATGAAAGACTTACACTCCATCTCCTTGAAAAGGGATATTGTAGAGAAATTGTTGATTGCACTCTCTTTTTAAAACACTTTGGAAACATTTTGCGAATGGTAATAAAAACCCATTTTGTTACTTATTGCACAAATCTATGTCGATGATATAGTGTTTGGTTTTACGTTTGGGAGAGAGTTGCAACAGTTTGTTGCAGTCATGAAGAATGAATTTCAAATAAGTATGGTTGGGAAACTCACCTATTTTCTTGGCTTGTAGGTCAAATAAGAAACAATGGTATCTTCATCTCTCAAGCTAAATATGCAAAGAATCTAGTGAAAAGATTCGATCTCGATCGTTCAAAGTCAATGAAGATGCCTATGGGAACAACTGACCGGCTTAGCAAATATGAAAGTTGCAACTCCACTGATCCTAGTTTATACCCAAGCATGATTGGAAGTCTGCTCTATCTTACTGTCAACACACCCAATATTTATTTTAGTGTTGGGGTGTGTGCACGCTATCAATCATGCCCAAAAGAATCACACCTCAAATTTGTTATTATGATTATTAGATATATTTTTGGAACAGCTGACTTTGGCCACAGTTACAACTCCAATGACATGATCATCTTTCATGCTACAGTTATGCAGATTGGGCAGGTTGTGCTGATAATAGAAAAAGTACCACATGAAGGTGCTCTTACTTGGGAACCAACTTGGTTTCATGGTTTATAAAAAGCAACATTCCATTACACTATCCACTCTTGAGGCCGAGTACATTGTTGTTGGAAGTTGTTGCACTCAATCGGTTTAAGTGAAACAAATGCTTAATGATTATGATATTGAACAAAATGAGATTACCATATTATGTGATAATACTAGTGCAATTAATATTTTCAAAAATCCAATTCAACACTCTCGCACCAAGCACATTGATATACGCTATCACAATATTCGAGAACTGGTTGAGGATAAATTGTTGAATTAAAGCATGTTGGTACTGATCTTCAACTTGCAGACACTTCTACAAAGGCACTCAATGCTATAAGATTTGAGCTCTTGAGAAAGTCTTTAGGATCTACCTCATGTAAGTCGCAACACCAACGTTATTGCAACAAGTATGATTATAGTTCTTAAATATTATTCAAGTCATCCACTTTTGTTGGCTTTCATCAGGTTTTGTTACATGATCATTTGAGAGCACAAACTCATTTCAGAACTATTTTTTCAAAGTTGCAATTCATCATGCTAAAGGTTAAAACTTTTCATATTTAAATAGTGTTGAATTACTGTTGCAACTAGAAAAAGTTGTATGGCTAAAAGTGATAAGCGTGGAAGCATTCAATTTTTATCTCATGTCAAAAATGAGACAGCGGCAGCGCGAAAACCACCAGTCATTTTTTTTTTGGTGAATATCTTTCTTGATTCAAAGTGTAGATTTTGAACCGTGCTCCATGTGTCATGCTATCGGACTTGATTGCACCCAATCTCTTGCTGGATTAAGATTGTATTTGTTTGGTTGTAAGACTTTCTTTTTTTAGACGTGTAATTTTGTTGGGATTGCATGTCGTGTGGTTTGCTGGTTTACTTTCCTAGTTCTAAGATTTTACGTGTTGTTGCGAGTGTATTTTTGGAAAGTTGTTGAGGTTTGTTGCCATTTTTTTCAACAAGTTTTTGATATTTTTCCAACTCTAATTCATAGATAGCCTATATCTAAGTGAATCGTGTGCATATATGTTTGAATTTGATTTTTGGGATAAGTTTTGGCAAAGAGGGAAACTTTCCCTCTCTTTTCGATTTTTAGAATCTTACTTTCCTTGTTTTTACAGAAAATGGAGCCTATTTTGTAGAGGATAGTTGTGGTGTAGTCTCACCACAACATTTCAAGTCAACCCTAGTTTTTCACCTCTCTCTTCCCTTTGAGTTTCTCAGCATGGGAGGTTCCGCCGTCGTTGACAACTCTGAGTCCTCAAGTGAGGAAAATCAAGGGCTCAATGTTGCACCTCTCCTCACCATTCATGCTCGTAATGTGCTCCGTGGGCCTATCTCTTCTGATGAAGAAACGAAATATAAGAACTCCAATGGTGAAGATGATGCAGAGGAATCACCACCATGTTGATGTCTCTGCACCTCCTTCTACTCCAACCACCATTGCACCACCAACACTCACGCCGAAGAAGCGTCCCTCTTCCTCTGACAAAGGGAAATCCAAAATTGGCGCCCCATTTGGTGATCAATCACCCGTTGCAACTTCTGCTAATCCACCTGCCTCCACTGCACCTGTATCCCATGGAGTCTCAACGAGGTCACGCACTCCTCAATTGAAGGCAATTGCACAGAAACCAACTAGGGAATGACGGTTTCACAAAATTTTTTAGAATTTTGAGCTTGAGTATGATGACGAAGAGCCGATTACTATTGGGTCTTCCCCATCTTCTCCACCCTCCAAGAAGAATGAATCCTCTGTTCCAGTTGCAACACCACCACCTCTTCCTAAGGACAAGTGTAATTCTCTTGCTTTTGATGAATTTGTCAAAATTCTTGATGTTGACCCTCCTTCTGAACCTTTGGATTAGGATAATGCATTTTCACCTCGGTTTTATGTTTTTGCTAACAAATGTTGTGAGGATTATGTGAAGCTTCCTCTAGTCTGAGAGAAGAGTTTGGTTCTGGAATCTTTTGCAAACACAGGTATAATATTCCATTTATCAATGAGAAATGCTGGCTTGGGGCCACATAGCGTGTCTCTGGCTATGTTCCTGCTATTGTCCATGAGTTTTATGCAAATCTCTATGTCGAATTGAATGCTAACTACCCAATTGCTACAAGGTGTTTGTTCGCATCCATTTGTTCACTATCACCCCTGCCATTCTTAGTTCTTCCATAGGGTACCTGAAATTAACAATGGTTCCAAGTATAAGTTGGGATTACATAAAATCCTGACCAAAGTTGCAACTGAACTCACTGGTGGAGCTGTCACTCATTGGCCCAAAGGTACATCACTGAATTCTAGTGCTATGACCACCAGGCACAATTTAGTGTTTCAAATCTTGATCACACATTGGCTGCCTTGCACTCAACATGGTGAATGCACACATGCATTTGTTGTATAGAATTGGTACCAATGTACCAATTGATCTAGGTAAACTGGTCTTTGAACGTCTCTATCTTGAAGCATTCCACCCACCGCACACGGTTGTCCCTTGGCTTTCCATCCCTCATCTACAGGGTTCTGTTGGAACATTTCCCTGATTCGCAAGAAATCTATGTAGTTGCACTAGATGGCAAGATTATGCGTGCCAGCACGAAAATTATAAACAAGCCTATTGCGAAAGAGCCCTCTGGGTCGCAATAGTCCTCTGGTGGTGGTCTTCTTTTGGTGGTGGTCCTTCCAAAAAGAAGAGAGGTCAGGGCTCCACTCCTCCAACTACGGTTAGCGGTTAGTATTGAAGGGCCCCATATAGAACTAAATCGTCTCTCCACTAACTATCAGAACATGCGCATCATGGCAGAAACGTTATGCTTCACTGTTGTAACAATGGACTCCAAGTTGAGTGAGGTTCTGAAACATGTCCCCAAACCTCAGTCTTGATTTGTTATGCCAAAAAGTGGGAGATAATGTTGCAGTAAGGGGTAGATTTTGGTTTAGGGGGAGTCCCCTTACGAATTGTTTTTTAACTTTTGTTGAACTTTTTAATTCCTTTCTGAAATTTGAAGATTTTGTTTGGTTTATGGATGGTTGCAGTGGTGTTGCAACTTTAACTGTTTATGCACTATGTTTTGGTTGGATTTTCACTTCTATTTATATCTTGTGTCTAACTATTATCGTATAGTTTGAATTTATGATTTTGACAAAACAAATCAAAGGGGGAGATTGTTAGGACCGATTTCTCATATCCTACATTTTTAGTTGATCTTGTTTTTTAAATCAAAAAAATCAAAAATCAATGTTTTAAGAATGGAAGTTATCTTGTCGATTATAGTTATCTTAGAATATATTGCATATCTCTATTTTTAGTAACAATATAGTCAAGATTAGGGGTGTTTGGGCCGGGTAGGGATCTTGGAATCCGACCCGACCCGGCGGGTTTTCCCCGAACCGGGAAAAACCCGGCTAATTACCTCCCGGTCAAATCGGGAATTTGCTCCCGGTTTGACTCCCGCCGGGAGGTAACGGGATCCGAACTGGATCCCGTTACCTCCCGCGGGATCCCGGGAGGCAGCATGCATATTTTCTTCTTTTTTTTTTCTGCTAAACAAGCTCACATACATGGCGGTTGGAGCAATTTACATGAACCAGACAATTTGTGTATGTATGCAAATAATAATTATTTAATAAAATAGGTGAAGGGGAACAAGGGTAGGGTTTTTACCTTTTACTTTTTATATGAATAAAGGTGGTAAGGGGATGGAAGTGGTCGGATTGTGGGCTTAAGATTCCCACAACAACAATATTTAATAATTATAATAATAGTTTATAGTACAGAATATATTATAGTACAGGGAAATTTCTTATCTATAGTACAGCACACATCACAGCACAAACATATTATAGTAATAATTTTTTTTTCTAACTCTCTTCTTTTTCTTTTCCCTTACTCTCTCCTTCACGCACATAGCACGCACTACACACACGCACACACTACACAGTACACACACTCCATAACACACATTCACTCACCACCTCTCCGAAGCACCACCACGCTGCCGCACCACCACCGCACGTCCAACAACAACACCACCAACAATTATCATAAAAACGTCGATCGGGAATCGGGATCCCTCCGCAGCCACCACCTGCTTCATTTTCTTACCTCACGCACACAAACACACACACACCACCGTCCACCGCCGCACCACCGTCACGCAGCACCACCACAATATCAATAACCAAAATCAAATCAAAAGGTAAAAAAAAACTGCAAAAAATGGGCTGAAAGCCGGGATCACGGGATCCCTCCCGTCCCGGTGGGAATCCCGTTCCGCCGGGAACAGTGTTCTCGACGGGAGGAACGGGAGCTGTACAACAGCTCCCACCCCGGCAGAACCCGATGGGCCGGGGTCCCGACCCGGCGGGTCCCCGGCCCATAACACCCCTAGTCAAGATTGCTTGAAGATTGATATCCAGCTATTTTAAGTATTCAGTCAATCAAGTTGCAACGATCAAGGGATCTGCCAGAGTTGCCACAGGGACAAAAGATTTCTTCAATGCCTTTTTAAGGAGAAGGCTCGAGGACATGAAGAAAAAGCTTTAATAAATAATTTGTTGACATTCGTCCCGTATCGAGTCAAAGTGTTTTAAATTAAAGAAAATTTCTAAGTCACGTGAACTTTGAGATATCTTAAAGTTTTATAGACTCAAAAGAAGTATACTAAATAGAGTGAATGCTTAGGTGTTACAATAGTAAATAGAGGGAATCATATTTACTTTGCATTTAAAACCTAAAATTGTAAATCTTAAGTAAGTATAAGAGTTTAGAGTTGAACTTGGGTGAAGCCCTCGTGGATTAGGAAAAATTATTTTATACATCCGTTTTATTACTTATGTGGTGCAACCAACGGTCTAGATTAGCCACAGATTTAATTCTTTCTAGAATGTAGGAAATAACTAACCCTCATAACCTCAGCCTCACCGCATATTAGTATAGTGATTGCACCACATCAGCAATACATCGGTTGCATGAAATAATTTCTCGTGAATTAGGTCAATTGGTACAAACCTTGTTAATATTATTGTGTTCATTACTGTTTTTTTAATGTTCATATTTGCAATATTAAAAGAACCGCTTAGTATTATAGAACTAAGATCTTTCAAATGTCGTTGTGTACGTATTCGTGTTGGCAGTTTCCATGTCCATATCCACGCAACAACATGTGTTTTCGATGCGTTACAATTTTGCGTATTTTACTTAAGTTAATGTACAAACAACCAATTTTTACTACGCCGAATTCCTACTAAACAATCAAATCATATTCTTATATCATTATTAATTATAGACCGAAAGTCAAGAATCACAGTACGTTCGATCTTAAAGTTAGTCAAACAAGTGCACTAGACTTGAGGTGCCGACGCGACCTAATTAAATGAAATCCATCTTGAATCATTACTAATTAGTAAAATGACATAAAAAGGATAAATTACCCCATAAATAATTTCAAAATACATGATGAACTCACTAAGGATCCCTAATTTCAAAAGAATTTCAAATCGAGGGCCGGTTCCTAAAGATTACTAAATTTAATAAAAATTAATTACTCTAAATTCCCTAACATTTAATTAAGTTACTATAATTGCTAAAAATAAACTTACTAAAACAAGCTAAAAATCTCAAAATAATGTTTATTACTAAAGTTACCTAAGTTCCCTGCATTTAATTAATTACAATTATGGAAATATCACATGTCATCACTTACCCTTAAACTATACACGCGAACATGCTATCGCGGTACGTATAGCCTATAGAAATTATAGAGCTCAACACATGCAATTACAAAAACCACGAAAACATTAAATGATAAACTCAAGATATAATCAATCCGTTTTGAGTGCGAAATAAATTAGCACAAATCGTATCATAGTTGATGACAACACAGACTGTCTGTCTGGCCATATGTTAATTTCATGAAAAATTCCCGTCGAGTAGGTTGCAAAGTGCAAACTCAATGAATGCGTCGACGTACATGGAGCAGCTTAATTTGTTGACAATATAGGAATATATCTTTTTCCCTATCACCTCGGTTGAAATGCCTTCTTGTTATTGTCACCTTTTTTTTTTCTATCGTCGTTATTGTCACATTTACTGTAAAATAAGAAACAGATAGGAAATTGGAAGGTGGATTTGAATTTCGTATCTCAAGTCTCAACTACCAACTTTCATTAGTCGTACAATTTTTTCTTAAATTTGGCTAGGCAGGGAGTGGTCCAAAGCACATAAGCCTTAAAGGTTTTATAGAACAACAAATGTTTGATTTAATCTTCTTTTCAAAAAGTATCTTGCCTATGACCAGAGGCGAAGCGAGGAAAAAAAGCTTGGGGGGCAAAAACGCATTGCGATTTTTCTTTAAATCAAAATGTGTAATATAAATAATCAATAACTTTTTATTCGCGGGAAAAAATCAATATAAAAAAGAAGTAATATAAATTTTTGTTCATTGAAAAAGAAACAAGTATAAAAGTTCACCTTTTCCCATTTTTTCTTCATCAAAGCATTTTTCCATGTTGCATGTATAAACATATATAATAGGACGAATTATTAAAAATGTCCGCTAACTTTCGCAAAAAAGTTAAAATGCCCGTTTTTTTCGGGCCTTTCAAAAATGCCCGGTATGTTTTATAAAATCTTGCAAAAATGCCCGATGGCCTTATTCGGGCTAAATGTGCCTACGTGGCGCTACAGTGCCTGTCAAAAATGCCCGGTATCTTTCATATACCAATTGCACTTTGCACCCCAATATATATATAAATAATAAACATATATATAACTATTTTATAAAAATAATAAATATATATATATAAATAATAATACTGAACATATATATAAATATAACAATAAGAATAATAAACATATATATAAATATAATTAAAAAAGAGTCATATATATATATAAACATATATGTAACTATTTTGTAAAAATAGTAATAATATATATATATATTAATAATAATAATAGTAATAATAAAATGTATATACATGTTAATAATAATAAAGATATAAACATATATATAACTATTTTGTATAAATAATAAATATATATAATAATAATTAAAAATAAAGAAAATTAAAAAATAAACCCCCCCCCCCTCCTTCCCCGTCGCCCCCCCCCCCCCCCCCCCCACCCCCACCCCACCCCACCCCGCCGATTTGCAGCCATTACCGCTGCAAATCGCGGTGAATCACCGCGATTCGCAGCGGTGTTGCTGCAAATCGCGGTGATGACCGCGATTTGCAGCCGTGGTGGCTGCAAATCGCGCCACCACCGCTGCAAATCGCGGTGGTGATGCGATTTGCAGCCACCACGGCTGCAAATCGCGGTCATCACCGCGATTTGCAGCAACACCGCTGCGAATCGCGGTGATTCACCGCGATTTGCAGCGGTAATGGCTGCAAATCGGCGGGGTGGGGTGGGGGGTGGGGGGTGGGGGGGGGGCGACGGGGAAGGGGGGTCTTTTTTTTGTTTTTTTTTTTGTTTTTTCTTATTTTTTATTATTTTTTATTAATTTTTATTAATTTTCCCTTTTTTATATATTTATATATATAAAATGTTTTTTAATACATAAAGGTATTTTTTATATATATTATGGATATAAATATATTTATGTTTTACATTTATTAAGATTTAAATTTTTATATATTTTTTTATTTTTAAAAATAGTTATATATATATATATTTGTTTGTTATTGTTTTTATATATATGTGTTTTATTTTTATAAATGGTTATATATATATATATGTTATATATATATTAGGGTGCAAAGTGCAATTTATTTTGGGGTGCAAATACAATATTTAGAATTAGAAGGGTTTGTTTGAATACATTTAGCCCGAATAAGGCCATCGGGCATTTTTGCAAGATTATATGAAAGATACCGGGCATTTTTGACAGGCCCGAAAAAAACGGGCATTTTAACTTTTTTGTGAAAGTTAGCGGGCATTTTTAATAATTCGTCCTATATAATAATATCTAATGTATTGGATAAGCTTTTTCGTAGCTTGTATCTAGTTAGATATTTTTAATCAGCTTTCTCTATGATGATATTCAATAAATAATAAACTTTTGATGAGTTAATTTTAATATTTTTAATGCAACAAATGTCATATGTTTTGACTTTTTTATAGAATCTCGTTCACAAATATCATTTATCTACTATGCAAAATATTTTATGAGTAATCTTCTTCTTCTTTTTTTAACAGAAAGTGGTTTTATTCCAGATCTCATGGAAAATTACATGAGTGAGCACAACACACATAGTGCGAAGCCTCATCAGAAGTCCTAAAAGAAAAAATAACCTGAAGCTATAAAATGAGGTAATGTGATGCTAAGTCTTAGTTATATTGTAGGTAATCTGATGTATGGAATGCCTAAATTATCACCATGAGCTAAAGTTTTGACAATCTGAGATGCTGTTGTATCATACTGGAGGTCTTAATGATTTTGTCCCAAAATTCGTTAGCCAACTGGTCTGCAACTTGATTCCCCTCCCGATATATATGAGCCAATGTGACTTCCAAGTCACGCATCCGGTCGTGTATTCTTTCGACCAGAGCAACCAGTCTTCATCCGCTTTTATTTTCTCCAGACAATATACTAATAGCCACCCTCGAGTCTATTTCCGCCCAAACTCTTGGCCAACCGTGTGAGTGACAAGATTTAATCCCCTCATAGATACCCCGAAGTTCTCCTAAAAGTTGTTTGCATATCAGCTTGATGCAGCCTCTATGGTCTCTAATGACTCCCCCATGGCTGCCAACTTTTCTTCTCCCTTAGCACAACCATCGGCATTAACTTTCATCCACCCCTCATTTGGTTTCACCCATAGGACACTCAAGGGCAGCTTGGACTGTTCGTAATATATTTTCATACCCCAAGTTTGAGCAACAGCTAAATCCCCTTTCCAAAGCTTAGTATCATTTATAACTCTCTTTTGCAGCCTATCTATATATTGCATGACCTTACCCATAATATGAATGTGGTCCATCTTGGTGTCATTGTGCTTTGATTCGTTACGTGCCAACCATGTGAACCATGCAACGAGAATCGGAACAAGTGTTCTGATGTGGCCTTCAAGAACATATTTAGAGGATGATACCCAACTCTGAAGAAAAGTAGTAACAAGCTGCGTGTTGGGGATTCTAATTCTGAATATATGGGCAAAATTCTCCCAAACCTTTCGAACTACTTGACATTCCCAGAAAAGGTGTTGAATGGTTTCATAATTTTCGCAAGCTTGACATTTGGAGACAATGTTGAAGCCCTTTTTAATCATCTGGGAGTCTACCGCAGTATCCATCCTCTTAGGAGGCGAAGCCAAAATAAACCATGATATTGTTGGCAATATTGACATATGCCATATACATTTAAGGGGCTGCAATTGCGTGTGTGGTTCTCGGATACTTTGCCAAGCTGATTTAACTGAAAATTGGCCATCTTGTGTAATTTTCCACATTGGTTGACACTCTTCCTTCCGAATTTGGACTTGCATAATGAGTTGTAATATGTATTTTGGAACAATCTCCTGAAGTTTGTAGTTTGTGTATGTTCCACTAATAATCTTGATACCACACATCTTCGACCTTGAGGTTAGGTTCAACAATAGTCGTATCAGGAGGCAACATCTTTATGAGTAATCTTTTGAAAACAAAGCATATCAAAATGAATTAACATAAGATTTTATAAACTAATATAAATTTTGCATCAAAATATTATACAGTATTAACGAGAATATAAATTCATTAGCGTCCAATATGTAACATAGTTACGCCATAGGAAAACCATGTAGCTATCATATTATCCACTTTGTTGTAGAAGACTTGTAAGCCAATAATAAATTAATAACTGAGTGCTGGCCAAAATTCAGGGATACAAACCCTGCTCAAAAGACTATTTCAGCAAAAATAGAGTCCTAAAAACATCTACCACTCAAAAAAATTGGAAAGCTGGGGTGCAAGTGCACCCACATGCACCCCTCCCCTCCACCCTCCCCCCCCCCCCCCCCCCCCCCCCCCCCGGTCTCCACACGGAAATTTCAAAAATCAGCGGTATTCCACGTGCCTTCGACCCTCATCTGAAACTCCTCTAACATGTATCAAACACGCTACGTGGCATGTCTTTGTTAAAACAACTAAAAATTAATTTTGAGATCCATGAGGGACACTTGAGCGTGTTGTGTTCAACAATTGAGAAGTGTGTTGTCAACATGCTTTAGCCATGTTCGAGATAAAATTGTATATTTTATTAATTTGTGTTATAAAATTTATTTAAAATAAAAATATTATAGATCAGCAATTAAAAAGATTAAAGAGTCAAAGAACAAGTTCATAAAACTTTAACAACTAGTAAAAGGCCAAAACGTAATTATTTTCAATTATTGCATGATTTGGATTGAGTAATATTTATATTTTTTGAGTATTATATAACTCTTGTTTGTTATTTATTTTGCTTATATTTGTGTTTGATACGGTAACTTGAATTTAAGTGAGCATTTTCTTTTAACTTTGTTTTGAATAATAACTAGGGAGTGTTTACATGAATTTAAAAATATTAGTTTTATAATTTTTAGTGATATTTACTATATTGATATTTATTTATAAAAAGATATTTGTGTCCTAACCGTATGGGAGCATCTGCCATGCAGCCGCCTGCACTCACGGCGGCGTGGGCTCCACAAGCATGGGCCCGCACGGGACCCACGTCGATGTGAGTGCAGGCGGTACAACCGCCCGCTGGATATTAGACAGTTTCTAACCGTATCGTACTTTTAAAAAACAATAGTGTTGTTGTGTCTGAGTCAAGGCATTATAGTGTTGTGCATGCCAGACGAGATATAGCAATTTTCTACAGTAATATATATATATGGGCGTGTGTATATATGAATGATGATTCTCGTGTAATTTTTATATAGGTTTTTGTAATTAGATGACATTATCTCACCTAGTCTTTCCTTTGTTGGCCCAATTGAATACCATTTCTACAAGATAAATTAAGATTAAATAATGTCACTTTTGCCTAATTTTTTAATACCTATACAAATTTTTAAATCACCTTGTTTTCCCATTAAAATTTGCTTTCCAAAGTGTACTTAAGTAATTAAATGAAAAAGATTTCCTACATTACGGTACTCATAACCTAAGTCACATAATCATTCACAGCGTCAAAATTTTTGACGCACCGAGTTCTCGCACTAGCGACTTCATTCTTAGTTCTTGCACTAAAATTTTTTTAGTTTTTTTATTCAAAGCTAATGAATAATCGTAGATGGCAATATTAAGGTGGACGTCAATACGTATACGGCGTCAAGAGGAAAATAGGCAGGATTTTGTGTACAAATAGCAACTGATCAGCCCCTGGACCGTGCAATATATATTGCCGAAAAGCTTTTTCAAATTCAGTATGACAACCGTGATACTTTGTGTCATTCATGTGGGACGGTTGGACACCTAATGAATGCGTGTATCAAGAAAAAGTCGGAGGCTACGGGAAAAGACAAAGAGACGCCTATGGAAGTTTATGAAGAGGTTAGTATCATCCAAGAACCACCTAGCACATGCTTAATTGAAAAGGCTAAAACCAACGAATTTGGTGAGTGGATGCAGGTTGCGAAGAGAAACAACTATTGGGGTAGTAAGAATTCGAAAAGGGAGACAAATAAATCCAAATGAGCAGGGAATAATAAGATAATTCTCAAAAGAAATCCTAATGGGAATGGAAATCCAGATAAGGAGCTGGCGACAGTTAATGGAAAAAAAAGTTAGAGTGGGAAAGGAATCTGAATTAGTGCAGAATGCCAATTCTAACGTTGATGGAAAGTTGCCTAATAAACTGAATAGCCATATTAGGTTGATCACCAAAGGCAAAAAGAAAGTTATGCCAAAGGAAGTGAAGTCGAGTCACAACAACAATAACTCATTCACAATTTTGGCACTAAATAACACCGAGGGCAAAACGGTGTTAGTTGAAAATCTTGTGGAACGCGAAACAAAGAGCAGTGAGGGGGAACATGGAGCAAGAGGACAATCTTCAAATCAATTGGGTGAATAGAGGGCTGGTGGCAGCCTTCGAACAGGGACTTTGGGACATTCATACTCGAACAGAGCACTTCAGCGGCCCCTCTAAGACATCACTAATAGAACCTCAGAACATTGTCGTGATGGAGATATTTTCGACAGTATAGGAGTTCGAGATCAATACTTTTTGGGACGAGCGGGTGGAATACCTCATAAACTACTAGAAGAATTTCAACCTGAGCAACTGCGAGAGACACCGTCAGGAGTACGTTGCCCAAACTCTACTGAGTCAATTGATTGCACCATGGTTGGGGATGGAGATTGTTGACCCCATCCAAGCGTACCACCTCATTCGTTTTAAGATGAGAGTTGTTTCATGGAATTGCCAGGGCGCTGTGGACGAAAATTTCAAAAATAATTTCAGAGAACTCGTTTGAACTCACAAACCTGATGTCGTTTATTTGTTAGAAACTCACGTGAATGAAGAGCACGCTTATGAGATCGCACCTACGTTAAGTTATATAGATTTCTGTATTGCTCCAAGAGAAGGGATGTCGGGAGGTATTTGGATGCTCTGGAATTTAGAGACCATTGATGTGATTGTCCAAGAGATCGACGAACAGGCTATCCAAGCTCTTGTAGGTCTGAAAAAATAGGATAAGTGGAAAGTCACGGGGTCTACGTCAAGCCGCACGCGGCTGCCAAAGTGCGCATCTTCGACAGATTGGAGGAGATAGCCCATGGTAATCAGTTACCGTGGCTCATACAATGTGATTTTAACGAGATAGGAGCGCTTTAGAAAAAGTTAAGGGAAACACGAATGTCTCGAATAGATACCTCGCTTTCCAAGAGAGGATGAACACTTGGGGTATGCACGATCTCGGGTTTAACGGTCCAGAATTCACATGGACTAATAAAAGATCTGGAGATGAGGTCATTAGAGAACACATCGATCGGACCTTGGCAAAGCAAGTTGGGTGAATAAATTTCAAAATTATGCGGTCACGCATCTCCCGCGTACTCGCGGTGATCACCAACCCGTTATGACTTGCTGCGATGCCACGCTACAAAGAAAAAACTCCAGACCGTTCAGATTTGAGGACATATGGTACATGCACCCCGAGTGCAAAGAAAAGTTAAAAGAGGTGTGGGAGAATCATCCACAACTTCTGGACGCTAAACGGATAGTAACCAAAATTATGGGGCTATGGAATAAAACAACATTCGGCAATATTTTTTGGAACAAGCGAAGAATTTTGAAGCAGATAGAAGGGGCGCAAAAAGCGATTGCGAGGAAGCCAAATAATTTTTTTAGAAATTTTGGAAAGGGAGTTTCTTGAGGAGTATAGCAATATGAAACGTTTTGGATGCAAAAATCGTTGGGCAAATGGCTCGAAGCGAGGGATCGCAATACAAAAAGATTTCACCAAGACATAATCACACGAAGAAAGAGAAATCAGATTAAAACCTTGAAGATTGATGATGATGTGTGGATCGATGATCAGGATATGCGTAAACGCCATGCAATTGCATTTTTTCTAAGGACTTTTCTCGGGCACAGCCGCGTACACCCCTTTGCTCGAGAAATCAGAATTTTAAAGATTTATTGATGACGATACGGCTGCATGGATAGGGAGAGAAGTTACAAAAAATGAGTTGAAAACAACGGCTTGGGCGACGCATCCATCAAAAGCTCCTGGCCCCGATGGTTTGCAAGCCAAAATATACCAGAAGTTCTGGAGTTGGATTAATAACTCCATGTTCGAATTTGTGGAAAAAGCTTTTCAAGAAGGACAATTCGATCAGAATGCATGCGCGACCTTTCTTTGCCTCATCCCAAAGGTTCAGAATCCAACTTTGATTTCACAATTCTGGCCAATATCGTTGTGTAATGTCACTTATAAACTCATTACTAAGTGCATTACATTAATACTGAAAGATTATATTTCGGAGTTGATCGCGCCTACGCAATTGAGTTTCATCAAAGGATGTGGCACCCAAGATAATATTTTGGTTATTCAAGAATTATTACACTCTTTACGTGATAAAAAGAAGAACAAGATTGGATGTATGGTCCTAAAACTCGATCTTGAGAAGGCTTACGATTGAATAAGTTGGAGTTTCTTGGAGGAAACTTTGAGAGCCTTGAATTTTACGGAGAATATTGCAAGGCTCATTATGTATTGTGTGATGAGTGAGTCGACAAAAAATCTTTGGAACGGTGAACCGCTTGAAGCATTTAAACATGGATGTGGATTAAGGCAAGGAGACCCCCTCTTCCCATATCTCTTCGTTCTTTGCATTGAGAGACTAGCCTATCTCATACTCGAGTCGGTGAACGAGAAAAATTGGGAACCAATACTTCCTTGTAGAGGCAGACCACAACTCTCCCACCTCTTTTTCGCGGACGACCTCATTCTCATGGGTAAGGCGACATTTAAGACGTCACGAACAATCCGAGATACTTTGGGCAGATTTTGTATGCCCTCGAGTTTAACATTGAGTGCGGCTAAATCTAAGGTATATTTTTCTAAGCTAGGGGAGTGGAGTCTTAAAAGAAGAATATGCTCTTTGTTGGGATTTGCGCAAACTACGCATCTCGGGAAATATTTAGGGGCACAACTTTTTCATAATCGGATCACGAGGGAAGATTTCACCGAAATTTTTGATAAATTAAGCGCAAGATTCTCGTGGTGGAAGATCCAAACTCTTTCCCTCGCGGGAAGCACAGCACTTGTGCAATCGGTGTCGACGGTGGTCCCTATTCACTTGATGCAATCATGTTGGCTCCCGGATAACGTGTGTAAAAGACTTGACAAAATGAATCGAGACTTTATTTGGTCAAGCGATCCCAGCATCTGAAAGCTTCATCCTGTGGGATGGCAAAAGGTGACGCACGCCCAAAAAGAAGGAGCATTGGGGATCCAGATAGCTAGGCTAAACAACCAATCGCTTCTTGAAAAATATGGATGGAAGTTATTGACACAAGAGTCCGAACTTTGGGGAGAAATTGTCATGGCCAAATATCTCAAAGAAGAATGCCTTTTTGAGTACAAGGAAAAAAGCCAGCGATAGTGAGACGTGGAAAGATTTAATGAGGTGCATTAATCTCCTCAAAAATCACCTCCGCTGGAAAATTGGAAAAGGCAATAAAGTGTCTTTGTGGTACGATAATTGGATGGGCGTCGGAAGATTGTGCGAATATCTCCCCATCATTAATGAAGCCAATAGAAATCTAGCGCTCCAAGATGTGATCAACAACGAGGGTGGGTGGTGTTTAGAGGCGCTACACGCCGAGTTAAATAGATGTTGGACGAGTGTAATTGAGGGGAAAGAGTCGAAGTTAAGGGACGAGGAAGATAGAATTATTTGGAGAGAAACGGTTAACGGGATATTCTCATGTCATAGCGCGTATAAAGTTTTATTTCGAATGAATGCTAAAAGATACAATGGGACAGTGCATCTGCAATGGGTCTGGACTACTCCGTGTAGCAATAGAATACAATACTTTCTTTGGCTTGCTAGCCAAAACCGTCTTGCATCCAATCACATGAGGAGGACGAGGAAAATTACGGACTCTGCTCTTTGTGACATATGTAAGCATGAAGATGAAACGTCTATTCACATCCTAAGGCATTGTATTGGGACAAAAAAAAGTGTGGCGCACGTTACTTGCAGACTCAAATTGGCAGAAATTCAGCAGCCTTAAGGACGAGTCGTGGCTGAAAAGTAACATCCGATACAATAATAAGGTATGTTCCTTAATGCCTAACATCCCGTGGAGTGTAATATTTGCGGTAAGTGTGTGGACAATCTGGAATGCGAGAAACAGCATATTGTTTACGGGGAAAACTGAGAGAAACTTAGCTTTAATATGTCAAATAAAGGCGATGAGTTGTGATATGTTGAAGGTTAGATATGGAAAGAATGTGGAACGCTAGGTAAGGTGCCAAAACCCTGTACGGGATGGTTTAAACTCAATGTCGACAGTTGTGTCGACGCAATGCAAAATCAGGGAGTTGTTGGCGGTGTTCTACATGACGAGAACGAAGATTGGGTAGGGGGATTTCATGCAAGCCTATCATGTCCAACTGTCCTCGAAACCGAGATGGAAGCGATTAAACAAGGTTTATACCTCGCTTGGGAAAGGAGGATAGAACGCATCAATATTGAGACTGATACCTTGGGCTCCATTAAACTCATAAATGAGGAGGAAGAACTGGATCAACATATTTATGGGAAGGTCATAGAATGTCGGAAACTCCTACACTTGTCATGGACGTACGAGTTCAAGTGGATTGCAAGAGATAGAAATAAACTAGCAGATTATGGCGAAGTTTGGCCGAAACAAGGAAGGAGGATGTTGTTTTTTACAGTCTCCCCCACCCGAAGTTGCATCTATTATGACCGATGATGTAGCCTAAGGGCCTTTTCTTACATTGTTATTACCAAAAAAAATGTAGAAAGTTTGTAAATAACGAAACAACTAAGTGATATGAAAGGGAGCCGAAGAACGTGGAGAACAAAACTAAGTAGGAATAAATTAATTACAGAAAATTGTAAGTAATTTAAGGCATATACCGTTGTCTTTCCACCATAATAACTTAAAAAATATTATAAAAAAATTTATAACCATGAGTATATATTAAGAAATAATCAAATATATAAGAAACGCATTAAGGTCATGAAGTTGTTTTGTTGGTTTGTCCACTCGATTAAGTGATCATAGAAATCCTTATCTCATTATTATTCGGATAAAGTTTATGATAATTTTATAAATATTGTAGCAACAAAGTTAGGGCAATAGTTTAAAAAGATTTGTAAAAAACACTTTAGAGAATTATAACCATATGAGCCAAAATTTCCACGCGTCGTATCAAGTTTTTATCTCTATTAAAACAAAATATACAAGAATTTTTCATGTTCCTTTCGACGGCTACTTTTTCACGTTTTTGCCATATCGAAGAAATCTCGGAATATTACCATATCTCTCCACGACATAACTATAATAACTCATATATCAAAGTTTTTCATTGCAAAAATATATTTCGATCTACTAAACATTATTAATAAAAATCGCAATGTTTCACGATCTTTTCAACATGTTACAGTTGCAATGAACATGAAAAATACTTACATGTTTCGTTTCGGGTGAGCCGAATTTTCTTTTCAATATAAAAAACGTGTTATAATAATAGCACGTTTTTATCCCCCTAGTTTCTTGCCAAATAAATTTTAGGGCTAAAATCAGATTTGTCCCCTTCCTGTCATCTCACTTCTCAACCCTAACCTCGAACAAGCACGCAAGCAATCGATTCGCCAATCCACATAGCACATATTTCTTGAGCGCATGTAATTCACCTTTTTCTACTTACTATGAGCATTTTTTTGCTGATTTTGATTAGTTTTATGAGTTTGAGATTTGTTCATTAGTTCTTCAAATTTGGAAATTGTGGCTTTCCTACTTGGTTTGTCATTTGTTGGTTTGATTTTCAAGCTGAAATTCTCGTTCAGAAGTGGAAGATACTCGACATGATTTTGAGAAAATCGTGTTATATACTTATATGGTAGTTAAGTGAATTTGCATAGTTAGTGTTTTCTCTTCTGTTCATTTTGGTAGGTGGAGTTAATTGATGATTGCATTGCAATATGTTGAACGGAAATGGGAACGGTCACTCGTTTATTTCTAAAACAATCGAATTTCGTTTCACGAATGTGCAATTTATTAATGGAAGTTTTATTTATCATTTTGCATTGCTTTTGTGGTTTCATGTAGAGCTACATTGATTAAAACAATGCTAGAACTACATATAATCTGGTGGATGTGTGGTAACACCAGGAGAAATATAAGGTGCACAATGAAGATATTCTACTTAAATTGGGTGTGGCGCCCATCGACGAGAAGGTGCGAAAAACCGTTTAAGATGGTTTGAGCATGTTAAACACAAATTCATAGATGCATCGGTTCGACGCATTGAAAATATCGACCTAGAGTGTACGGCTAGAGTTTGCTGGAGATGGGAAAAGACGTGAATGGAGGTCATATGGAACGACATGAGGTTCCGAGACTTTAATGAAGATATACTTCTCAACCAAAACGAATGGAGACAGCGGGATTCATGTTCCACGACTCGACATGATTTATTCATAGTTCATATATCCTAGCACAATTTATTGGGATTACAGGCTTGGATGTTGTTGTTGTTGTTGTTGTATAATCGATTAATATTGAGATGCACTAGCACAAAGGGTATAATCGTTGATGAACAACGTTGACCTTATGTTAATTTGAGACAAAGGTAGAGGGGAAAAAGCAGAGGTTCTTGGTACGAATTATTCGTACCAAGAAATTTGACAATTGGATTACTTGCGATGAACAATATTGTCACTGTTGGATTTAATTAAATGGGTTCGGAGCACCCATTTGAGTTGACCCACAACGCATGTGTTTGAAATTCAAATAAAAGAAGTGGAGGGAGTGGAGGTTATTTCCCACTCCCATAACTTCCACTAACTCCCAATTCAGATGACACATTCGTACTACACAAAAAGTGAGAAAATAGTACAAAGGAAATACTCTCCTACATTCTATATACCTTAGTGTTGGTACTATTTTGATTTTATCATCTATTTTGTGCAAAAATCACATACTAATGGGATTTGTGTTGTGAACAATGTATTGGATTCGTTGTTTACGTGATTTAGTAAGGATCAAAGCGAGTATGCAGCGAAAAGGTTATTGTAATTGATCAATGTGTGTTTTTGTGTTCTTTGTTATGCGTTTTAATAGTCAAAATAAATTATCGTTTAGATTATTTTGTTTGATAACCTTCAGTCATAATTTTTCTTTTTCTCATCGTTATTATCACATTTACTATAAAATAAGAAACAAATAGGAAATTGGAAGGTAGGTTTGAATTTCCTATCTCAACTACCAACTTTCATAACTTGTACGTTTTTTTTTCTTAAATTGGCTAGGCAATGAGTGGTCCAAAGCACAGTCCTAAAGGTTTTAGAAGAGAAAAAAAATTTTGATTTGATATTCTTTTCAAAATGTATCCCGCATATGACACAGGAACATTTCATAAATCAGCGGTATGCGATCTGCATCCGACATTGACACTCGTCTGATACTCTCCTGACACATATCGGACATTCCGTGGCATGTCTCTGTTAAGACAAATAAAAATTAATTCTGACACGAGTGTCGGACTCTAGAGCGTGTCGCGTTCGAGAACTCAAAAGGGTGTTGCCAACATGCTTTAGACATGTTCAAGCTAAAACTTTAATATTTTAACAGTTTGTGTTATAATATTTATTTAAAGGAAAAAATTATAGATCGACATAAAAAAGTAAGAACACAAGTTCATAAAACTTAAACAACTAAGTAAAAGGCCAAAGCGTAAAATATTTTCTATTATTGCATTATTTGGATTGAGTAGCATTTATGTTTTTGAGTATTGTATAACTCTGGATTATTATTCATTTTGGTTTCTATTTGTATTTGTATATGTATTTGACATTGGAACTTGAATTTAAGTGAGCGGTTTTGTTTTTTTACTTCGTTTTGATTAATATCTAGTGAGTAGTTTTTACACGGGTTTTAAAATATTAATTATATGAGTTTTAGTACAATTTAAAATATTTTAATATCAAAACGTCGTCGTATCCTCACCGTGTTGAACTTTAAAAAAAACTTGTATCACTTAATTTGTGTCCATGCATCACAGTGTTGTGCATACTGCAAGTGTGGTGCACCAGATATTGCGTTTTTCCCCGTTAATATAAAATATATATACATATATGTGTGTGTATGTATGTATGTAAATGAAGATTCCTGATATGGGTATTTTAAGAAGGCCCAATAATATATTTGGGTCAGCCCAATGGAGAATCGAACATAAGAAAATCGACCCAGGCCTACAAACTGAAGGATCGAACAGAAGGAATTCGACCTACACAAGGAAGATCGAATGGATATGATTCGACCGTCCCTCGGCAACTACCGCTGGGGCTCGCGGAAAGGGGTCTATAAATACCCCGTCCTTTAACATCAACGGGGACAATTTGTTACTATCGAACAATAACTCAACATCAAACTTGGCCATTCGATTCTTTGCAATCCGATTGATCCAATTTGATTTGCACATATTTGATCGCACACCATTCGACCTTCACTAGATCAAGCACGTCAGATTCGACATTCATCTTATTCGAGTTATTACCGATTCGAGGCTTATTACTCTCGAACAGGTGTGATTCTATCTACCAGCCAATTCGAGACTCATCTCCATCGAATCTGTGTGATTCGATCATCATCAGATTAGCTATATTTCTACTTGTATTGCCTAGTCAGCTTGTATTAGGTGTTCCGGACCAAGCTAGTTTGATTTCTATATTTTATTAGCATTGTTTCGGCATAAGTCAGACCATATGTAACATTTCTAAGGTGTATTGTAACCCAGACGAAATAAGACCAAATATTGGCGTCATCTGTGGGAACACCCGTTATCCCAATATATTAGGCATGGAAACTAGAAGGACTAGATCGCAAAGCAGAGCGGTTGAGAGTAATAATCTAGACTTGGAACGAACAACCGCAACTCCGACTATCCCAGAAACAAAAGGACCAACAGCGCTACCCGCTGGGGTACCCACTCTAGCGAGGCAAGATCAACCCGGTCCAACGGGAGGAGATCGACATGCGCCAGGCGTGGGTGTAACGGGGGCTACAACCACAACAACTTCACTGTACAGTGCTTTTAGAGACGAAATTTTGGCAATGATCCGATCGGCAGTGGCTGAGGCACTGCGCGCACCGCAAGTGCAAATGCCACCACCCGAGGTTCATACGAAAGGCGTACGGGTGCAGCGATATGTGTCCAAGGGCCCGGACCCTAGAGGTAGAGATAGATCCCACGTGGATGACCGCATAGTGAGATCTAACTCGGTCAAGGTGCAGTCAAAAAGGCACCAAGACGCAAGGGCATGTGAAGAGAGCCGGCACAATGATGTGAAAAGGCGAGAGGAGAACAGAGAGAACAATATAAGGAGACACGAGGAGAGTCGAGGCAATGACTCCAGAAGGGAGCAAGCTGAAGTAACAAGGAAGTTAGATAGGCTCGAAAAAGAAAGAATAGAGGTAGAGAACATGATGGAGCGGTTGGGAAGAGCACGCATGAGCACTCCACTTTGTGAATAAATAGAGGTAGAAATTCTAGGGCACAATGAAAAGATATCGGTGCTGAAATCATATGATGGAAAGACTAATCCGCGTGATCATCTTTTTCAATTGGACACTTCGCTTAATCTATACGGTTTCAAGGAAAACATGCAGGATAGAATCTTTGCCACCACCTTGATCGAAGTGGCATTGGATTGGTTCACCAGAATCACTCTGGGATCCATCAGAAGTTACCACCAGGTAAGGAAGATGTTTGAAAACCAATTCTCGAGTCAATCCAGATTGGTATTGGACCATTCCCATCTTTATTCTATCAATCAAGGTGTGAGAGAAACCTTGAAGGATTTCATGAGTCGCTTCAACGCAGAACTGCTGAAGATAGACAGTCCCAAGAGAGAAATGGTCACGAACAACATCTTCTGTGCAACCATAAACGTGGTTTTCAGCGAGGATCTGCTTAGGTTGCAGCCGAAAACGATTGAAGAAATAAACAAGCTCGCGCAGCAAGTGGTGCATCGCGAGGAGATGATGGCCACTAAAGCTGTAGTTGTTGCTGCCCTGAGGATCAAAGAGAGCGGAAGAGAGGAACAAGGTCACAACAAGAATAGGAATAATAGATACAGGAACTCGTCGTCGAGGAGATATACGCCCTTAAACACTGATATCATGACAGTGTATGGGACAACAGAGAGGAAAGGTTGGCTGAAAAAGCCAAGGAAACTGAGAGACTCCAAAGCAATGAGATTGTCAACCAATACTGCAAGTACCACAAGCAGAATGGACACGACGTCGAGGACTACAAGGGCCTCAAGGATGAGATCGAGCGATTGATAAAGAATGGCAAGCTCGTGGAGTATGTTAGGAATTTGAAAGATCATGAGGATAAAACGAACAGAGATTGGTCTCGCTCTCCAAGAAAAGACAAGCAGAAGATGGTCGACAGGCCGCAAGTGTTGGATTATCCCCAGCTAACGGATAGCAACGTCAGGAAAGAAATCATACACATAATTTTAGGAGGTCCAGTCGGTGCGGACTCAATAAACGGCCGAAAGAAGATGACAAGAGATATCAATGAGAACCGTTTTGTCGGTTTTATTGATCTACTGAGAATAGAAGAAATGGCGCTAGAGGAGATCACCTTCTCAACAGCAGACATGCGGAAGTTGATCCCTCAAGCTATTCAAGCAGGAAAATTGAACTGCCCTTTAGTTATAACGGTTGATATAGCCAACTTTGGCGTGATGAAAGTGTTGGTGGACAACGACTGTTCTGTCAACGTATTGACAAGGTCAACATGGGAAAAAATGGGCTTGGGAGATGAAAGATTGGATCCAGTCAGAACCTCATTGCATGGTTTTGGCAAAACGGAAGTAGTGCCCCACGTCATGGTGTCTCTCCCAACTTTGTTAGGAACCGCGTCCCAAAAAAAAGACATTGCTGGCAGATTATACAATGAATAGTGATTGACCTACCCTTCTCGTACAATGCGATTCTAGGAAGACCAGCGCTCAACGCTTTCCGATCTTTGCCATCGACCTATCATCAGATGGTTAAATCCCCGACCCCTGCAGCAACGGATGAAGTTATAACAGATCACATGGAAGGTTGGCTATACTATGTGGCATTGCTTAGGTTGCCACCTCAGGAGGAGCAGGAAGCACTCAATGCACTGGGTCTCATAGAGATGGAGCATATTGATTGAGTCTCTCTACTCTCAATTTTGCAAGTCTTTTAGATTTCTGTGCATTTTGAACAACTTTTATTCGTCCCCTCTGCCGTCATGAGCATGAGGGGCTGGTATGTATCAACCTAAAACGTGAACACCGAAGGCTTGAGTCCTAAGGACCTCCCGAGAAATATAGGCAACTTGCCCTTACGCTAAGCTCTAACCTATCTATTATTTAAATTCTATCTCCACTGGAGATATTTTTGAACTGATGATTGCAACACTGTTCTAACTAATCCAGCAAAAGCGGAACCCTGTATTGCAAATTTATATACGTGAAACTAATATTATGTATGAACAAAAAGGACAGACATTTTGCCTAAAACGGTAAGTGCTAACCGTAAATCCCACAAGATGAAGAAATGGGATGGACACTCTACCTAAAATGGCAAGTGCTACCCGTAAATCCCACCAGATGAAGAGAAGGAATGGACACTCTGCCTAAAACAGCAAGTGTTACCGTTAATCCAACAAGATGAAGAAAGAGGATGGACACTCTGCCTAAAACGACAAGTGTTAACTGTAAATCCCACAAGATGAAGGAAAGGGACAGACACTCTGCCTAAAATGGCAAGTGCTAATCGTAAATCCCGTAAGATGAAGAAAAGGGACGGACACTCTGCCTAAAACGGCAAGTGCTGACCGTAAATCCCACAAGATGCAGAAAAGGGACGGACACTCTGCCTAAAACGGCAAGTGCTAACCAAAAATCCCAACAAACACGAAGAAAGAGGGGCGGACACTTCGCCTAAAATGGCAAGTGCTACCCGAAAATCATGCAAAGATGAAAAGAAGGGATAGACATTACGCCTAAAACGGCAAATGCCAACCAAAAATCCCGTAGAGACAAGTGTTGCCAAGAGTAGGGCGAATGCGATAAAGAGTCCAAAAAGAATGAGGGAAAAATGATGTTAACTTAGCAACTGATGCGAAAACAGGTATGCAAAACAATGCAAATAGTATTGACAAAATAACAAATAACGTTATACACACGAGCTTGCAGTTGAAGGAAATGGGCAAGCATGATGTACACTAAGATAAGCAATTCGAATGAACGCGTAAATAAAGCAAAAAATATCCGACGAAAAACAGAATTCGAAGCAAATTAAATTGTTCAAAGCAATAAGGCGACGCAGCGCCAAAATAGACATAAGAAATGTTCTTAAAAACTAAAATTTAAACCATGGCCCTTAGGTCTCGGCCTCGTCTTCATCCTCTGAAGAAGGGTATACGGTCGGCATGGGGGGAGGTGGAGACGTTCCTCGATAAATCAGGGTCTCATTTTCAAGCAAGCTGGCGAACTCATCCACAACGGCATGCGTGTCCTCAACAGCTAACGACAGCAGCTCGTGGTCAGGACCAGTGATAAATCCAACCACTATAGGTTAAACCCACCACTTAGGTAGCGAGTGTTGTGAATTTGTTGCACTATGAGCACCTGAGCTTTCTTTGCATCTCAAACCCCTCGCCGAACACGAATCTCTTGAAAAGTGTTGCTCCGTAGAAATTCCTCCTTAATCTCCACTCGCTGTTGCACGGTAGGAAGCTATTCAAATAACAAAATAGATTTAACAAGGAGAAAAGCAAGACCATGTCTCGAAAAGAAAAAGGCAACAAGGCAAAGTACCTGGCTCAAGCCGCCGGTGTATCTGACCTCCTTGGCCTCCGCAGCTTTCTCTTTCACAGCAATGAGCTCCTTCTCGGGCTCTGCTACTATCAATTCCAATGCAGTCTTACTACTCCGCATGTTGTTGGCCTATACCTCGAGCCGTTCAACGGTCTCCTGCGCGAGTTTCACGGCGTTTCTATCCTTGCTCGCCCAAATAGCACAATCCCTAGCGTGCTGCAAGGCTTTCTCCTTCTCAGCCACAACGGCCTTCAACACGTCGAGATCACTATCACGGAATTCTGCCTGCAGGCGTTCAAGCCCGTTCATCCTCTCCTTGTGGGCATGCTTCAAGCCTTCGATCATGGCATCCACGACCCCACCAGTCTAGAAATGAGACAACTAAAACTTGAGTAAACTAAGTATGAATCACAACAATGATATCAAATTGAAATGTCACATTACCGAGCTGATTAGATGGAGCGCAAGCCGCTCCGCTTTCTTTCTTTCTGTAATGACAAAGTTCTTGAATTCTGAAAATAAAAGACAAGAAAAAGATTACAAAGTAAATTTGATAAATTTAAAGTATAATTTGGGATACAATCTCTATCTAATCCTCTGATTCAATTCTACAAGAACAATATCAAAATTTGTAGTGAAAATCTTCAATTTGATCTTCGCTGAAATAATTTGAACTTGGAGAAACGTTAATTCGAGGGTCTTGGAATTGATCTCGGATTAAACGGTGATTTGATTTGAGGATGTGACTTGAGCATTTGATGAACACTGGTTTGACTTGAGGATTTGATGGACACCGATTTAACTTGGGGATTTGATGAACGCCAATTTGACTTTGGGATTTGATGGACACCGATTTGACTTGGGGGTTTGATGAACACCAATTTGACCTGGGGATTCGATGGACACCGATTTGACTTGGGGATTTGATGGACACCAATTTGACTTGGGGATTTGATCTTCTTGGAAGAGACACAATCTTCAAAAAATGGTTTTTGGATGAACTTGAGGCTTGATTGCGGATTGAAAGGAGTTCTTAACGAAGAACACCTTGAAGATGGTTTAAGGATCCCTTGAATGCCGCGAAGAACGCTTGAAGATGGTTGAAGGATACCTTGAATGCCGCGAAGAACGCTTGAAGACGGATGGATTTGGTGGAGCAAAAAACTTAGAGCTTTTCCCTCTTCAACTTGTGAATATTTTGTGTGTTTTTTTCTTTTTCAAGACCACCTCTATTTATAGTTGTGGAGTGAATCTCAATTAGAACCTCCTGATGAGATGAACGGTTGTGATCGTGTCTACAATTCCTTGATATGGAAGACTTTATCTAGGAGAATCTTCTTTCCATCTCTTGAAGATTGAGACTTGGTGGGGAATTCTTTCCTTGTGGAGATTTGGTGGAGAATTCTTTCCATCTCTTGAAGATTGAGACTTGGAAGAGAAGACTTTCCATGTCTTGAGATTTGATGAGCAATTATTTCCTTGTCTTAAGATTTAATTAATATATTTATTTAATCCCTCAAAATATTAAGATTAAATAAAATATATTTTATATTTCTTGCATCTTAAGAGTTACCATCATTTAATTTAATTAGACACAAAATTAACGTGTCTACACTTTCCTCGACCGATGTCGGGAAAGCCACTGCAAGGTTAGGAAGGACCACCTTCAATGCATTTATGGTCTTCTCTTTGGAATGCTCATATTCCACGGCGCGGGCACGTGGGCCTTGGCTAAGTTCAGCCCTAGTATTCACCTATGCCCGTTCGATGCTTCTCACATTTGAGAGTAAGTTCTCTAAAGACGCAAATGAACTACTCAACACTTCCTCACCCTTATGTTGAGGAGGGGTGGCCCATAAGGCCCATCAGAGACTCGATCGAATCGAGCAGATTCGATAGAAAGATACGATTAAATAGAGTTCCGTTCAATTGATAGTAGAAAGAAAGTGAAATATCGGTGGAATCATTTGCTATTCGATTGAGTACCTAAAATCGAATC
Organism: Linaria vulgaris; assembly: GCA_948329865.1. Classification (NCBI taxonomy): domain Eukaryota; kingdom Viridiplantae; phylum Streptophyta; class Magnoliopsida; order Lamiales; family Plantaginaceae; genus Linaria; species Linaria vulgaris. Next base: position 113,833,540 of record OX415250.1, on the reverse strand, counting down.
TGAATCCATTCGATCGAAGACGATAATCCAAACTTTAATTTTTTTACCAATTTTCAAAATCGAATTCAAATCCGATTGAGCGATAATGATCGAATTCCATCAATTCGTTGCATGCCAAAGTCATACCAATCAAATTCTGAGAAATTCGCATCCATGCTTTCGAATCATGGATCCCAATTGTGGGGCATATTTTCAACAATCGGGTATGAGGAAAAAGCCTAAGCCTGACGAAGACAACGTTAACTTTAGAGTTTGGCAACCGCTCTATCATCAAGACCGACTCCCAAACTGGGGGGGACTATATAATGGGGGTATTTGAGGAAGGCCCAGTAATATATTTGGGTTGGCCCAATGGAGAATCGAACAGAAGAAATTTGACCGAGGCCCAGAAACTGAAGGATCAAACAAAAGGAATTCGAACCACACAAGGAAGATCGATTGGATATGATTCGACCTTCCCTCAGCAACTACAGCTGGGGTCTGTGGGACGGTGTCTATAAATACCCCGTCCTCTGACATCAACGGGGATGATTCGTTACTATCGAACAACAACTCAACATCGAACTTGGCCATTCGATTCTCTGCAATTCGATTGATCCAATTCAATATGCACATATTCGACCGCACACCATTCGACCTTCACTAGATCAAGCCTGATTCGACATTCATCTTATTCAAGTTATTACCGATTTGAGGCTTATCACTGTCGAACATGTGCAATTCGATCTACCAGCCAATTCGAGACTCATCTCCATCGAATCTGTGTGATTCGATCATCATCAGATTAGCTATATTTCTACTTGTATTGCCTAATGAGCTTGTATTAGGTTCCGGACCAAGTTAGTCCAATTTCTATATTCGATTAGCATTATTTTGGCATAAGTCATACCATATGTAATATTTCTAAGGTGTGTTGTAACCCGGACGAAATAAGACCAAAATAATTCTCATGTAACTTTTGGTGTAGGTTTTAGTAATTAGGTGAAATTATCTAACCTAGTTTTTCATTTCGCCAAATGTGATTACCATGTCTTCAAGATAAACTAAGATTAGACACTTTCGCTCTAGCCCCATTTTTTGTACCCCGACAAATTTGCAATTCACCTTGTTGTCCCAGTAAAATTGTTTTCCAAAAAAGTGTACTTAAATGGCGATATGTTTCTTTCAGAGCCATGGTTTCGAGTCTGATTCGATGCAGAGATGTTTGAAGAAGAAACTGAGACGGGCGCCAGTGTGTTTGTACAAGATACATTGGGTATTTTTGTGACCAATTTTTAGAAACGTTGTGTTGGTAATTTTGGTCATCGGAATGCAGAGGCTTTTGTAGCTTTGAGTGTCGTTAAACTTGCAGCGCAAGAGAACTGAAATAACATGATCTTTGAAAGAGATAGTTTAAATGTTATCCATAGTTATTGTTTTCCAAACGAGACCAATGAAGATCATGGTAATATTATTAGAGATATTGGGAGTGTAGCGCGAAGAGAAACCATTGGTTGTTCCGTTGGATAAGTAGAGACGATAATGTTAACGCTCATAATCTTGCACGCTCGGCACCTCAATTACCTTTACATTTGTAGCAAGTTCTAAGCAGTTTGATATTCAATTTGTTTTGATGTTTCAAGTTTCTTACTTGCTTTGTAGAAACTCGTTGCCAATTTTGCTTTGGTTAATGTTATGAAAGTTGTCTTCAACAAAAAAAAAACCTGGAACTACGTATTCATAGCAATAATGTTTCGAAATAATGATGTTTTGTCACTCTGTCCACTCGAATAAGTGATCACATAAATCCTCTTCCCATTATTATCAAGATAAAGTTTATTGTAATTTTTAAAATATTGTAGCAACAAATAGTTTTAAAAATAAAAAATTGCTAAGAAGAAAACAAAAAAGTTCAAAATGGTTTGCACATAAATACTTTAGAGAGTTATGACCACATGAGCCAAAAGTTTCGCGCGTAGTATACATTTTTTTTACTCAATCAAAACAATATACACAAGAATTTTCCATGTTCATTTCAAGTGCATGCAGGGGAGGAACCAGGAATTTTTTTAGAATAGGGTGATGGACAAGAGTGTTAGAGCTGTCTCAATTGGATTTTTTTCCTATTAATTTTTTGAATTTTAATTTTTTCTTCAAGCTCATAAGTAAAATAAATCATGCGTAAGTATATTAATTTATTCAGGTAAACATAATATAAACAACGTCTTTAAGATATAAAAATATCTACTCTTAACTCTCTTACAATTACAAGTTTAATGTAAGAAAATAAATTAATTCTAGTTATATGATGTGAGAGTGTCGTTACAAACTCCGTATATAGACCGAAATTAGATAATTTAATTGTTAAATGTCAGATTTGTGTGTTGTAATGTCAATTAAGGGAGTATTTTTATTTATTTTGGGCTAAATTAATACATATTTTGAATTTATTTGTATATAGACTAGAGGGTTAGAAAGAAATAATTATTTTTCAAGCATTATAAATTATAAATATAAAAACTCATACATACTATATTGCAAAAAAAAACTGAGTTGGGCTTGGGCCCAGGTAAGCTCTTACATGGGTTCGCCCATAGGTGCATGCATTCTTTTACGATTTTGCCAAGTTATACCGATAAAATCTCAAAACATTATAATAATAACTAAACCATATACCAAAGTTGTTCATTTCAAAACTATATTCCTATCTACTAAATATTATTACATGTTTCGTTACGGACGAGTCAAATTTTTATTCAAATTTTATTTTCCTAGTTTACTAAGATATATACACTACCATATTTTTTTATTCCATTGTAATGCCCAAATCCAATCCTCTAACCTTATTTTTCTTCCAAACAAAGCCTTACAACCAAACGGGGAAAATCGTTGTTTGTCGTTTTTCTTCCACTCGTACTAAAAGCGTGGTAGTCATAATAGCACTTTACTAATCCCGATTTTCCCGCCAAATAATTTTTAGGGCTAAAATCAGATTTGTTCCCTTCCCGCCATCTCAACCCTAATCTGAAACAAGCAACCAATCGATCCGCCAATTCACAGAGCGAGCACCTCTTTCCTAATTCGCCGGTAATTCATTTACTTTTTGTTTTTGTTACTTTTATGAATTTGAGATTTGATTTATCAGTTCTTCAAATTTGGAATCGTTACTTTGTATGCCCTTTTGTTGTTGGTTTTGATTCTTGAGGAATTAGTGTTCTCTTTTTCTTATTAGTTATAGATTAATTTGCACAGTAAGTTATTTGATGATTTGCTTAGTGCCAAATGCCAATGTATTAATTTAAAGCGGTAGAAATAGAATGCGTTCGACTGCGATTACGCTCAATGTTTGGATCTGCATATAGTAATTGGATAACCGACTGCATTTCATTTGGAGCAGATTTCTGGTGTTATCATCCATTGACCTGCTTCATTATTTCACCCCGAGCTTGTGTCGGTTGGGTGCTGATTTAACGGGAAGGGATTCCGTTTCCTTCTTTTTGTCGCGAAAGAGAACTGGTTATGGATATGTCACTTCCACAAACATGCTACTCTGGGGGTGCAGAAGCAGTGCTTAATCTTCAGCCCGGCTCGTCTATGTCGATTGCTTATCACGACTTATTTGGCCCCCACAACGACATTATGCTCCTTGAAGTGGATGAGAAGCTTTTGCCTGAAGTTCTGAACCAAAGGTTCAGTGTTTACAAGAGATTTGTTTTTCAGTTATTCCATTCGTTGTGATATGTCGGGTGCTTTTACCTTTGGTTGTGCTTCCTCTTCATCTTATTCTTTTCAATTTTTATTTATTGGTAGAGTAACATTAAGAGGGCAGCCTGATGAGGATGCGGTTCTCTGTACCGAGACAAAGACATATGCAGTTAAATATGTGGGTACATCGAACTCTGTATTTCTCGTACCCCCCTCGGATGACGTCGAAAAAGTATGTACCGGTAAAGATGAGAATAGCAAGGTGGTCTCATCTGTTTTGAAAGTCGTTCCAGGTTGCATGGAACTTGTTGAGGTAGCACCCAAACTAGATAAGCTTAAATTCCTTTTGTCCCAAAATCCCTTCAGCGTTGGTGAAGCTTTGGAGATGGACATCTTAGACGAGAGGGATAGAACACATTTAGGCTTGTATAGATGGGAAGATCTACTTGACAGGTTACAAGCAAGTGATGGAGAGCTAAGAATTGGGCTTAATTCCATTTCAGCATTAGAGATTGATGGGTACTGGCGCATTTTGGATGATGAATATACAAATAATGTTCTGAACATTTTACTGCATGATGTGATACTGAATGACTGGTCCATCAACGCGCTCAATGAAGACGAAGTTATAGGTGTTCTAGAAACTGATGGGTTTCCTAAAAAAATAGCAAAGCATTGCTTGCAAGTCTTTGCTAGTAAGGAGGAAGAGGGCATTGACGGAAAATATACTTGGAAGTTGGATGAGAGGCGTGTTTGTGTGCAGTTGGCGAGAGAAATCTTAAAAGACGGGAAGATGAAAATTGAAATCTTTATGAACAAATGGATGCGGAAGGTTCCTGATGGCATGAATGCAAGTATAGACATGTTAGAAGGTGAGGTTTTAACCAATAAGATTGGGGTCGAGACTTGGATTTACTCATTCAGCAAGTCGTCTCTACCATCTACTCCTGCAGAACGGTTCTCGTTGCTTTTTAAGGAGAGACCGAAATGGGAATGGAAGGATCTCCAGCCATATGTCAGGTCAATAATATTTGTCCTGTCCAAAGTCTCTTGTTTACTCTTCTGTCTCATTTGGGACTAACCTTTGTTTACTTGTGTAATGTGGATTTATAGGGATCTAAAAGTGCCAGGACTTTCTTCTGAAGGTTTACTCCTGAAATACACTCGAAGGAGTCAGCCAACTACAGAGGCAGAACCGGTGTTCAGTGCAAGATAGCACATTGTGTACGCGTTTATCTATTAGTTTGTCAAATGGAGACTGTATAGGCAAGGAATACCTGATATTTATGTTCTCTGGAATTTGAAGTTCTGGGTCAAATTGTCAGGGTTCAGTTTCTGTATTATCTGAAGCATGGCTCCGTAGTTTCACGATAGTCATGGGTCGATCACTTGGCCAAGACATCCACCTCTACTTCAATGTGAACTTTGCCTGTGGCAACCTACTAGTTCTGGGACACGTACTCATCCTGGATGTAGCTACAGTTTTCGATGTTTCATCAGTTGTAACTCGCATTTCCCATTCTCCTATTCTATGTACTAAAATGTCATTCTGCATTAATAAGAAACTGTCAATCTTGGTTACGTAGATGAAGGCGACGAGAAATGCGTTTTGGCATTCATTGATGTCAACAGTTGTATCCGGAAGACCTGAAAAAACTCTAGACTGCAATCTTCATTTCTAACTTGCTGAAGTGGTTAAATCCCAGTCAGGAGTTGGTTATCAGAAATATGTCATTTTGTGATGATGAATCGTTTTCTTTTGTTTGCATTTGATGTTAGCAACTCCTGGTTCATGAAAAATATTTTCTTACCTGTAAAGTTTGACACATAAATTTATTATTTTCCTTTTTGAAATAATAAGGCACTCAATCTCCACTGTTTAGATGTTAAAAATTACTCGTTCCTTGACTGGGTGGGCCGAGTAAGTTTAAGCAATCAGGTGTACACAAGCCCAGTTTGAATCTAAAAGCATAAACAAAAATAATCGGAGATTTTTTTTTTGATGTTGTGAATTCCTGAAGACGAAGATATTTGTCCAATCGACTTATTTTTATTTCGACACCTTATTCTTGACCCAAATTTTACTCCACATAACTATCTAATAGGAGGTGAGATGAGTTTTTTTTTTCTTTTAAATGGAATGGAGTATCATAGATGTTTTAAATGTGTGATATACGACTGGGTGTAATTTAAGAATATGTCTACGTATTCTTGAGAAAAATCAAGTCATTATGTGTTTTGAGAGCGTAGAGTGTGTGTACCATAATGTATCATTTTCTTAGACTCTTACGGCACATTTGGTTGCCCTTAATAGCCCATATTAATTAAATAGTGTGGGTTTATACCACATTTGGTTGGCAAATAAAAGGTAGAAGGGGCCCAACATAAATTGTCTTTTTGGAGCATTTTCCAAGATAACTAATCTCACCCCTCCCACTATGATAATTTAATGCTACAACCACCATCTTCAACCATTAAAGTTAAATACCATTCTACCCCCACTTTTTAAAAAAAAATTACACTTCTTACCCCCAAAAAGGTGCTTACATCACAATTGAATGACATAAAGTAGAATCACGAATTACGAAGCAATTTAAGGGTAGTTTTGGTCATTCACAAAATAATGTTGATGTGTATGTGCAACCAAACATGATTTTTAGTAAAATTAAAGGCTATAAGTTGGGATTTTTTTTGGCAACCAAATGTAAGATTAATTATTTTATTTAATATAATCTTGACACTAAATTATATGGATTTTAAGCTCACGGGGCAACCAAATGTGCCGTTAGAAGAGAGAGCCCCCTTCCATAAGAGAGGTATTAAGAATTTGCTAATTTTCAAATTTCACATAGCTATTATGGTATTATATTACTAATAAAAAATGATCCAGGGGTAAATTTGCCAATTAGAAATAAGAGCGGGACTATTTTGCAATTTACTCCTCATTTCTCCCACCCAAAGGAACAAACGCAACAGTGTTTTGGCGGGAAACCAAAAACCCCTCATTTCCCCATATCTATTCTCTCCTTCAACTAAAAAAAATCGAAAACCCTAAAAAAAAAAATTAGAACCAATCAATGGCTCCGAGGAAGAGGACGAGCTCGGGCGGCAAGAAATCGAACAACCAGAGCAAAGAGCAGCCGCAACCGCAACCGCCGCCATCTCAGCCCTCCAAATTCGGGATCCATCACTTCTTCGATCGCCACTCTCAGTCTCAGAAAACTACCTCCAACGGAACAAACAATAATGACAGCGCGACTGAGAAAAAGTCGCCACAGATCGCACCTGACTCTGTCGTAAACGAGAAGCCGGAAAATGATAATGCGAGTGCGAAAAGTGAGGGCGGAAGTGGTGATGAGAACTGTGCTCGGTTGGGAAATGTCTTGAGAGAAGGCGGGGATTCGGGGGATGGTGATGATGAGGTCGCGGCTGGTCGGTCGCCGGAAGATTTACAGCAGGTGCTGATCGATGCGGTGGAGAATCAATTGGAGGTGTCGCCAGAGGCTTCGAAGTCTCGGTCTGTTAAGCGCTTCAAGTTTTCACCCGGAATGGTAATTTTGATTGTGATTGTAATTTGTGTTACTTGCTACGTGTGTTTGTATGATTATTCTGTTTTGTAGTTCTGTTTTTATATTGATTCTTCAATGATTAATTGCTACTCTAAGCTGATTGGTTGGGGTCGAAACACTAGACGTAGCTGAGTGGAACTATAGTTAGGACTCGGGTGCTGGGTGGGTGAGTGTAAAATCACATTTGAAAAACTACGCTTAGCTGATTGGAAATATGGTTAGGACTCCAGTGGTTGGTTTGTATGATCACATTTGAAACAATACTCTTAGTTGATTGGAAATACGGTTGAGACTCCAGTGGTGGGGTTGTGTGTGTGTGTCATGGAGGCTGATTAGGTAGAATTCATTTTTGGATGGGTTTATATAAAGAATCAGAGGCTTTGATAACAATCAATCAAGTGTTATACACAATTCAGGGTTATTATAGCGAGATATCTAATGTCTAATTCCTGGCAATAAGCTGTGAAGTAACTGTTGCATATTTTATATTGAAATGTCTGTCATAAAGGGAAGATTTCGATGTACCCATTACATATGTTTTTATGAAGAAAAATTCTATGGCCTTAACTTCCGGTTACAAGCTCGTAAAGTTTTTTTTTCGTTTTCTTTCTTTTTGGCATCAAATGAGCCAAATGAAAACTGGATCATGCTTCACTCATTTGTATTTCATGTAGTCAAAAGGAAACGTCAGTCTGTGTTCAGCTGATCTTAGGGTGGTTGAGGTTTTTCTGGGTTATAATTTTCGTTCCATCACTTGAGTAAAAGCTTCTTGTGCCTCTCTATAGTTAATCAAGCAGAGCCAAGATGATGTAGGGGATGAGGTGACATGGCGAATCTCTCCAGTAAATGAAAGACTCCATTCGCTGTCTAAGCAATTCCCAGGGATGATTCGAGTATTGGCAGATTCATCAAGATTTAACGCAATGAGTTTTCAGCAATGTTCCCAGAAAAAGGTACTTTACCTGTGATCTCCTAGAATTTGTCTTTTGAAATAAACTAATTTAATTACTCCTGGTAGGGGCAAACATCTCCCGACATGCCGGGAAAGCTTGAAAAATGGCTCTCTTCACCTCCACCAAGAGGAGGTGAAAAATCTGTGATATGCTCAGACAGGGTTGCTTGCAGAAAAGTTAACCCAGATCATGATGTAAATTGTCAGCGAACCAACATAATTACAAATAGCAACAACAAGTGTGAAGTCAACACTCAGAGCCCGTTTAGTACTCCACCGTCTCTGTCTTGTTGCCACGACAAGGTGATCACATCTTTAAACTCCACGTGTTTCTATTTCATTGATTTTGACATCAGAAAGATGCAGGCTCTTGATGATGCCGAGTCTAATGGAGTTGCTGATCATGTGGGTACAAGGCAGCACAAAAAGGTAGAAACTCTGCCCTATGAAATTTTAATCTTCATCTCATCAGATGAAGTTTCAGATTTTATTGTCTTAGCAATGGTTTCATATGGTTGTTGGAGTACTGTAGCAAACCTTCCTTTTTATGTTCATAATATTCAGTTAGAAGTATAATATTACCCCGCGATTTTTTATTTTTTTCTCGTAGGCTTTGATTGAACTCTTAGATCAAGTGGAAGATGTCATTTCAGTTGAAGATTTGCTGAACAAAGACAATGAAACATTATTAAATGCTGATGGACCCGGCAAAGCTGATCAGCCTGTGAGCTGCTTAACAAGAAATTTGAAAGATGATAACAGAAGTAAAAACTTGAATCGCAATTTCCTTGTACTAGAGGTATGCACTGGTGTTTCTTTATTTCTACATATGAATTTCCAGTACACTGGCTTTGATTTGTATTTCTATGTGCCATAGGTTTCGGCTGAATCATCCGATTCACGATCTCATTTCAAGGTATATGGAATTTTCTAATGAGTAGTATAGTTTATGTTATACATCCTTACTACATTTTGTTATTGCACTTCGCTTCGCAGGTGCTGCGACTATTGAATGAACAAAGTGGGGCAGAGCGAATCTTGCGGTTGTGGGATGAATGGTAAGTAAAACAGATACAATTTTCTTGAAAGAGGTTGTTCTAGGGTGCTTGATTGAGGTGAATGAAGGTGATATTTTTCTAATACATTTGTTGATGAGGTGATCCGTGAAATTACTACCGTTATCTTCTGAAGTATTATTCTGTTTGTTACTTTAGGTCCCACGGGTGTCTTTGTTATCTAATGAGTAGTTAATTCTTGAAAAAAAGGCCACTGGAATTCTTTACCTTTTTATTTTTCTATACTTACGCACTGTCTAGGATTTCAGAATAAGATTTTATTTACGCATGAGATTTATTCTCCCCTGCATTCGTTTGCAATTTTTTATGGAGGACAAATCCAGTATCCTTTTTTACCTCAGGTCCTGCTAATATGGAATGTCATCACTGATATGCTTCTCTGTTGTTTTTCATACTGCTTGTTTCAATACATGTCCTATATCCACGAAAAAGAATTGGCATTAGATGTTTGTTTGTCAACAAGTTGTTTCACTGTTTCACAATTCGTATAGTTTAAAATGACGTGGTATAAAACAATTTTCTCATTATATTACTTTCATGTTATTCTTTCCTTCTAGGTACTACAGCGTTGTCGCACCCGGTGACACTGTGCATGTAATTGGTGAATTTGATGCCCAGGGAAATTGTGATGTGAATCGTGAGACGAATTTTCTCATTGTCCAACCAGATATATTGGTGTCTGGCACACGGGTACCACTAATCTTTTGTCCCTGTTGTCTAAATTCTTTTGAAGTTTGTGCAAAATAAAAGTATAGGTGCACTGCAATTATTTACTTGAGGATACCTGCTGTCTGACTTGTCCCCTCATAATTTTGCTTTTTCTCATGAAATTGCACATTACCAGGTTTCTTCTAGTTTTAGCTGCCCAAGGCGCACCATTCTGGATGAGAGGTTAAAAATTAGCGAGCATTCCGCTGCAGCATTAATTGGAACATTATTACATCAGATATTTCAGGTTATCTCAGATACGCCAGCTATAAAGTTTCTGTATAGCCTATCAGCACCTTGTTTTTATAACCTGGAGTACTCGCGAGGTATCGTTGACTTTCTCATGCACAAGTACAATATTATTTCTGCAGGCTGGCCTCATCAGTGAATTCCCCACAAAAGGTTTCTTGGAGAATTATGCTAGAACAGTTCTTCAGAAAAGTCTAGAGAGCATATATGCATGTGGAGGTTTGTGACTTCAACTTCATGTTGCTTCTCTCTGAGACCCACCTTAGCACCAGATCTATTATGACATTTAACTCGTAAAATCACTCTGGTTTGCAGCTTCCTGAAAGCTTTTTATATGGATTAAACAATATATGTTGAAAATCCTGTGCATAGACACTAAATTCAATTGTCGGTCGTTTTTGCAGTGAACGATAATGATATTTTGAAGACATTGGTTGAGGCAATACCAAAAATATTGAATTGGATATCCTGCTTCCGAGATTCACAGGTAGAACATATATGTTTACAAAGTTTAGAGGATGGAGGGAACAGAAGAAGGATATTAATAAGTCTCATACCATGATTACCTCTTGATACATGTACTTGAGCTAATACCGCGAGTACACTGGTTTAGATTGATCCTAGTTAGTCCCAAAATATTATTAACTGCTCGAGTACGATTTTCATATATTTGTGTGATGGGCATTAATTATGCGCAACAGATTATTGAGGTTTCCCTGTGCATTTACCTGAACAAATATGGGCTGTCGGACATGAAATATTATGTCTGAACTTTTTTTTGAATCTTAACGTTTCTTTAGTTACTATTTTGATTGCTTTTGTCTTGTTAAAAGCATGTTAATCGCTGAACACCTATCCATTTAGAAGTGCTTTGCTGCTTTTATCTTTTTGCTCAGATATCGTAAGCCCCATTCATTTCACATGTGAAAGTTTGATTAGCAAAGTGCTTTTATCAATCATATTTCCACTATTTTTGGATCACTTCTTTTGACATGAGATTATCAATAATCAGGGTTCCAGAAGTCCAAGCATTGATTTTAAATGTGATGAAGGTTTGAAGACCATAAAGGTGTCTGAGGTAAGCGATCCCCTTCATTTAGCATCACTTATTAAAGTTGCCAAGGGCTTTTGGTTTTCCTTTCTTATCGCCTGACTACTACTTTCTCGTTTCCATCATGTTTCTTTTTAACTATATTCCATTAGCATTAAAGTGTCTCTGAAGAAACAGTCTTGTTGGCCCCATAAAGAAGAAATTGCGTGTGTTACGTTCTTGGAAGAAATTAAGCTAAAAAGTTTCTAGCTCACTGAACTGAAACTCAATTCAAGCATAATTATAACAAATATATTTGTGTAATATAGATTTCACCTGAATGACATACTGCATTATTTTGGTCTAAATGAATCCAAGTCTCCTAGATCATCTGTATGACTTGGAATATGTCCCAAACTCAATCTATTAATATTGATCAGGTTTGTTTGTGTATAATTACGACATCGAAATAAATGTTTTAGTGACCTCTTGAACAAGACCCATTAGGAATTTCTGGTTTTTTTACCATTTAGCTTCCTAACATACAAAGTGAGACCACATGAGCGCTATCTACTAATATTACGCTAGGTATACTATTACCGTATTAGAGGCCCAGTACGATCATAGAAGCACGCGTCCCAGCTATGGCCACCATAGTTTCTCTATCTATTATAACATTTTCCTGTTTAAAACACATAAATCGTTTAACATGCTTCTGTTGTCTTTGAATTTTCACCCATATAAGAGTATAAATACATACTTAGCGTTCTTGCTTTTTTAAAAGCTAAAGACAAATCCCAATGTGTTGCTGCAGATCACTTGTTATGAATTTAGAAGAAATATTGGATTGGGATGCAAAGTGCTTTTATCGATGCTTTCATGATATTCTCATGTTTGGTTTAAATGTGAACTTGTTTGCGCAACACTGTATGCCTACCCTATATTCTCTGATGTCCGATGCTTGATGATATATTTCATTTTTTAAAGCATAGGTAATTGACATCGAAGAAATGGCTTGGGCCCCAAGGTATGGGTTGAAAGGGATGATTGATGCTTCAGTGCGAGTTAGAACTAACATAAACCGTGCAGAGGTTAGTGAGATAATTATGCCCCTGGAGTTCAAGACCGGAAAGGGAACTAGTGGACAGGCAAGTTGATTGTCATATCCCCTAGCCTACACTTATAAAATATCAATACAGGATATATGTATTAATGATCGATTTTCATTGAATGTTCTCTGACTATTTGCTGTCCAACTCGTGACTGTGCCTTATCATTAATCTATTATTTTTCTCTTCTGCAGACTGCTATGGAGCACAGTGCTCAAGTAATGTTATATACCCTCCTGATGTCAGAGAAGTATGCAGTTCCACGCTAACTGACATGCTATAGTTTATATATGATAGTTTGTGCAAGTTGTTCTTGCACCTTCACATTTTCATATGTTAAGCCTTGCATGCGTTCTCTTCTCGTATCATGCTTAATCTTTTAACTTCATATCATGATCATATGTTTTTATGTTTACTCAGGTACACGATGAATATTGAACATGGTCTTTTGTATTATCTTCACACAGATCATACTCAGGTAAAAGTTACATCATTGTCTTTCTAACTTCCCTATGTTTCTCATTTTGTTGAATCTTGGCATCAACATTTTGTGAAGGGAATATCTGTCAAAAGATCTGACTTAGTTGGTCTTATAATGCGTCGTAATGAGCTTGCAAATGATCTGCTCAAGGCGTCAAGGACTCAGCAATTGCCACCAATGTTAGGGGTACGTCTATCTCCTAGTATTGTCTTAATTTCTTCATGAACTTTTACAGTGAAATTCAATTTCTCCGTGGATCCGCTCTATGCAGAGTCCAAACATGTGCAGAAGCTGTCGCCACCTCAGTGTCTGTACCATATATCACAAGGTCTGCCTTTGTACTCACTAGTAGCGTCTTTTTAATTGTTCTAAAACTAAATCGATTTTTGGGATTAACTTGTATGGAAAAACAGAAATTAAATATTCAGCTGATTGTGTCGCTACCAGGTAGGCCTCTAATGAAATGGAAAGCAAATCAAATTACCATTTTCAGGTTAATTTATGCTTAAATTGAGATAATTTCATGGTGAGCCCATTTAGATATATGAATGAATGGTTATCGCTTCCCATTCCTTTATCTCTCCATTTCATTAGTCAAATTTAAGTTCCTCCGTAACTTGGTTGGGCAATTGAAAGTTCAGAAGCAATATCAAGAATGGTGCCTAGAAAAGTTTCCTGGAGAGCATTTTGACTGATAATTGAACTAACTAGTCTAAAGATAGGTAGAACTGAGTTCTCAACCCAAAGGATGGAGATCAAGTTTTGAACTACTGAAGATTTGCCTATCAATTAAATTTCCTGATTCTGGAAGTAAAATTTCATCTGGTTAATTGTGTTTCTTTTTAAAGGCTCATGGTGGAACTGCTGAAGCAAGTGGAATGGGGGATGTTTATGATTCACTTACCTCCCATTTAACTACAACACATGCTTCTTTTCTCCAAAAATGGGAGAGATTAGTTGATCTCGAGTCTAAACATGAGGTAACTCAATATTGAGTTGATTATTAGTACCTTTTCAAAGTTTATGTGAAATAACATTAGTTTTACTTTTAGGTTATGAAGAAAGAAAGCTGGGGTTCTGAGACTTCAAGGGATGACAGCCGCCATATTTCCCAAACATCTCTCATTCTTGATTCTTCAAATAAATCATCTGGAAAACTTTCTCACAGGGGCAACCGATTTGTTTATCGATTTCTGCGTCGAGAATTTCCTTTGACTGACTCTGAACAAATACATGGAGATTCCTTGAGTTCTTCCTCTTCGTTAGATAATATGTTCAGGAGCGGTGACTATGTGGTATACTTTTCTCACTTCACTTTTTGGCTTTATCACTGATTAATATTATTAATGCATTTCCACTGTAATGGCTGTTGTCTGCTCAAATGAGATGTTAGCCATGCAATTGATTGTGCATTATTGTGTTGAATTAGCAGTGTTCATTTTTTTTGCGATAAAGTGTGGGTATGTGGTAGCATAATAGCAACCAAAATCTTATTTATTAGACCTGCTTGCGTTTTTTCATGAGTTTTAGGAATACTTTTTAGTCTTTATAGAATTGTATGAACTTACTTCAAATTGTGTACATTGGTACATTTTGAGATGATAATTGCCTTGAATATTGCTTCTTTCATTATTTTGAGTGGCCACATCAGCAATGTTTCGTTAGTTAAGTGAACTGCAAATATGGTTCTTGCAATGCAGAAAAAAAATAAAAATTCATCATTCACTGATTGAGTGTATGCATTTAAACAGTGCTTGTTTGCTCAGAGTATGCTGTGATTGTTTAGGCATCACCTCTGGGCTGGAGATGTTTTCTCATGACTCCTACTTCTATTTATTTTGTCTATATCAAGAAACATTTTCATTTTGCTGTCACAGATATTAAGTACTGAACCTGATCTTCTACGAGTTGCTAATGGGATCATAGCGGATATTGGTAACTCCCATGTCTCTGTAAGTTCCTCAATGTTGTTTTAATAAAACTGGTTAAGAGCCACACGTTTAGAATTGCATTTGCCGCTCCTAAGGAGACTGCTGAGAAATAGAATGTTGGAAGTAACTATAACATTCAAAAACCGTGTTACTCATACTATGGAAAGTGTAGTAGTCATTGTCAAAAGTCAGAATACTCTTATTTATGAAGTCATGATATGATCACACATAAGCACAATTTCTTCCCTAACAATGTAGCCTTTTAGATATCTTTTGCAAAGCGATTAAGGCTTCCAGGGAGCAGTCCTGGTTCGGTGGCAGAAGATCTTTTTCGGCAATCGTGGCGAATTGACAAAGATGAATTTATGACATCATTTGCAGTAATGAGGTTAGAGAAAAATCTTGTATATGGTCCATTTAAATATACATAATTTTCGGTGGATGTTAATGTACATTAATATCTCCTTCTGTTGTTAGGTACAACCTTATTCAGTTATTCTTGCAAAATGAACGTAGTTCTCATCTTCGAAAGATGATTGTTGACCTTGAGGTAAGTCTTTCTGCTACCAGATTTACCAGTTCTCTGTATAGATTTTATTGAGACGTTCATGCATCTGCACTGATTCAGATGCCTAGATTTGATAGTGGCTGCATATTCAGTCAAGATCCTGCTATTTCTTATGTCTGGTCAGAAAAAAGTCTTAATGATGATCAACGAAGAGCTATAGTCAAGGTAAGTAATTACCTCTATACCATTAGTCTATGACTGCCAACCAAAAGCCATTCTCATAATCATTATAAATCATAAAGGAACATTGAATTAAATCTTTTGGGTCTCTTGTTGCTTAGAGTTGTAACGGGTTGACTATATTTTCAGATACTCACAGCAAGGGATTATACCCTTATTCTTGGAATGCCTGGCACGGGCAAAACATCCACCATGGTGCATGCTGTGAAGGCATTATTGATGAGGGGTGCATCTATTTTGCTTACATCCTACACTAACTCAGCTGTTGATAATCTACTAATCAAATTAAAAGCTCAGGTGATAACATATCTTTGCTTTTCCTCTTTTTCAACCATGTGATGTAATCCTTTTATCTTAGAGCTTTCAGTAATCAGTAGTGCCCCAGAATTAACAAGTTACACATCTTCAAAGACAACTTTCCTTAAGACCTGATAACGTACCTATCACCTTAATTTGGAGGGTTTAGTGAAAAGGAAAGGAGAAAATATTACATTTTCAAGAACCCTAGTGTTTTTAGCTGTGTCGGGAGATAAAGATAGTAAGGTTACTGTCTGTAACATTTTTGGAGCTAAAGATCGATGTTTTGTCAAATCTGGCCTCAGTTTTCTATATACAGTACAGTAGTTCTCTCATTTTAACAAATGTAAGTTAAAGTGATTATTATCTTAGACTTTTGTGTCTTGTTGCATCTCCTTGTTAAAAGATTTTATCCATGACTAGTTAAAATTCTCTACAGGGCATAGATTTTATAAGAATTGGTAGGCATGAAGTTGTGCATGAAGAAGTTCAAGAAAACTGCTTATCAGGTTCCGGAGTTTGTCGATTCGACTACTATCTCATTATAAAGCTGAATCTTTTGTATTTCTCACCCTAACTTTGCTGTGACAGTGATGGATATGGAAAGTACTCAAGAGATTAAGCAAAAGATAGATAAAGCCAATGTTGTTGCTGTTACTTGTTTGGGAATATCTAGTCCTTTGCTTACTAGTAAGAGATTTGATGTGTGCATCATGGATGAAGCGGGTCAGATAACCTTACCGGTATTGTCTTACTCGTGTTCATAAATATACGCGCTGTGCATGGATATTTGTTGTGGTCTTCAATCTTCCATGATAAGCTAGCATCTATCTTTGCTTACCCACTCTGATTTGATATATTGAAATCCACTTTCTTTTTAGTTTTTCTAATTAGGTTGATGCAAGTTATAAGCCATTAACATTAACATTGTTGATTCGCGCGATTGGTGGTATTTCCACATACCAGCTGAAGAATGGTAGCCTTAGAGATGCAAGTTATATACATAGTTGAGCCGGGGAATATGGTTTTTACTATTAGAACTTTCATCCTTTCATATACACATATTATGTTAATAACTAATGCTACTTCTGTTGGTGCTTGGATTTGTGGGTTCTTTCTCTAAGCGGAAACTGTATATTGCTAAGAAGATGCAGCATATATTTTCACGCATAAATTTGGATTTACACTTTAGACACAACTACTTTCTCGCCATCTTCTAACCCAGTTCTCAGGAATGAGTTTAATGATGAATATGCTGAAACAGCGGAATCCCTTTTTATTTTTAGGTATCGTTGGGGCCATTGATGTTTGCATCAAAGTTTGTTCTTGTCGGGGATCACTATCAATTACCACCACTTGTCCAGGTGTGTGTATTTTTTATGATGAATCTCCTGCTTTCAGCCAGGAGGTATGGCTGATGAAAATAATATAATTGCACACTTGGTGTAGAGTCCGGAGGCCAAGGAGAATGGAATGAGCGTAAGCCTCTTCTGCAGGCTCTCTGAAGCACATCCCCAGGCAATTGCGGCCTTACGTTCCCAGGTTGACCTGGATTTTCAGTTGAATATCGAAGCATGCTTCTATATCTTCTTATTGGAACTTAATGTAACTTTTACAATATGTACAGTACCGAATGTGTTCAGCCATAATGGAGTTGTCAAATGCATTGATATATGGAAATAGACTGCGTTGTGGTTCTTCTGAAATAGAGAATGCAAAAGCCAGTTATCAACATTCACCATCTGGATCTGCATGGCTGATGGAGGTACTTGGTTATGGTTGACTAATCATCAACATATGTTATGGTTTACTTGTTTTATCTATAAAAGAAAGTTGGCTATTAACATCATTGACCTCGACTATACATCAAAAAAGTTTTTCAATTACCCTTTATGTGATATTAACATCTATTTTCTTATACGTTTGTGTTAGTGGAACCATTGAACAAACTAATCTGGTGCTTTTTAACAGGTTCTGAACCCAAACCAGCCGGTGATATTTATTAACACAGGTTCATTTTGCAAATTTCGCTTAAAAATACAATGACCTTGACATGTGCTACAATATTATATCACTGTTTTTTTAAATCAAATAATGTATCTAACTTTCCAATCTCAGACTCATTGCTTGCTTACGAGAGAAATGATCGCAAAGCTGTAAATAACCCTATTGAAGCTCATATCATTGCAGAAGTAAGATCCAGCATACTGTTCTTGTGGGGGATGCTTGATTTCAAAACCAACAAAATTTCACTAATCTGATTTTTGGATATTGTTTTTTGTTGCTAGGTTACTAAAGCACTCTTACTTAGAGGCATCGAGGGGAAAGATATTGGCATCATTACCCCCTATAACTCTCAGGCAAATCTTATTCGAGAAGCTGTATGTGAACCTGTGGAAATACATACCATAGACAAGTATCAGGTTATTCTTGACCTTGCATAAACCTTTATTCTTCCATGGTGACGCAGTTCACTGATTTCAATATTTGTTATTGCGTTTCTTTCATTCTTTAAAAAAATATCATCTAATAATTGCCCTTCATCTAGTGTGAGAAAAATCTCAGCTCTGCTACTTTATCACAATTATTTTCTATACCGCAAAATTGGAATCACGTTGATTTTATCCATCTCACAAAAACTCCTTTTTTCTTTCAACTATTATATTGCAAGTTTTAGAGATATGAGCAGTAACATAAACATGATGCTGTATAGTTTGCAATTTACATTTGTCAATAGTCATATACGCTACAGAAAATGGATTCTAAATAATTAGTTTTTTGTTGTAAGAGTTGGAAATATATGTTCTTGCTATGAGATAAGAACGTATACAACTAAATTGACTCTTTACGTACTTCTCATTTGCCATAACCTTAACATAATATAATGAATACACAAGACTGTACATTGTCAAGTATACATTTTGCATTATTAATAAATATATAATGGCCACAGGGAAGAGACAAAGATTGCATCTTGGTGTCTTTCGTGAAGTCCAGCCAAAATCCAAGGAATAGTACATCTTCACTGCTCGGTGACTGGCACAGAATTAACGTTGCCCTCACACGTGCCAAGGTTCAGATTATTTACATTTTATCTATTGCAGTGATCTTTTCATTTAGAATGGAGGGCAGTTCTTTGTAGTACATCACTCATGTGAGTCTTTTTCTCCTGTGTTCAAGCAGAAGAAGTTGATCATGGTGGGATCTTGCAATACTATTTCTAAAGTGCCTTTGCTAAAGCTTCTGATTGAAAAGGTCGAAGAGCTCTCAGGGATGCTTGTAGTATCCAAGAAAGATATAAATTACGAAGTTGAGCTAAAGAGGTGCACAACGATCAGATGACCCACAATTGTTCCCGTAGTATGCAATAGTAGTGTTCGCAGTCTTGTAAATTATTTGTATGTAAAAAATCCTACTTTTATTGTTCTATATACTCTTGGCGCGTTACAGGGACTCTTAGGACTCATGTTTGTATCAAACCCAAGATTTGGGCTAGAATTTTGAACACCGAGTATACAACACTGAATAATGTTTCGGTTAGAGATGTAGCATATACGGTAATCAAAAGTAGCAAAATTTTACAAGTTGTAACACAGATGAACGTAACATGAGCATTTTTGAGAAATCACCCCTGTCAAGCAAACTTCATGAAATTCGAAACTTAATTGATCCAGGAACGTTCCAAGAATTAGCTTGATTTCGAGCTCAAAATAAAACATTAATTCCAACACGCTGCCATAAAAACTTGTGAGGTAAAGTACCAAACAGACTGACGGTTGGTTTAATTACTCATAAGTCAAGTACAATCCGATTGACATCTGGAAATGAGGAATTGAATATAACTGCAGGCTATTGAAAATTTATGCAAGCAAATATCTTATGATTGATTGGAAGGTGCGTCCAAATTTTGATTTGCTCAAGTTTCAATACAGATGGTACTTGGTAGTACAGTTTTTTGGCCTGTACTCGTAACTCCCAGTATATGCCTTTTAGCTCTTAAGTTCTATAGATTAGATCAATAACTTCTTACTTATTCCCCTTCCAACCGTTGCATAGCTGCTATTCAAGACATGAGAATGCGTCTTCTCTTTGGTTGTTTCAATTTAGTTTTAGCATAAAAATCAAAAAACAAATAATTGGGTACAATAAACTTGATAAACACTTCAGTACTTCATTTCCACCTAGGCAAAAATCAAATAAAATCAGTACTTCACAAGAAAAATGAACACACTATGATCAGGCCATAAAGTTCAAAATAAAGTATATTGTTTTACCACCAATGAGTTTCATTCGGAGCAAATTACCTAAACAAACAACCAATATCAGATATCTAATGGCGAAAAAAATTTAACGCAATTGTTAAACATTTCCAAAACAGTGAGAACAAATATGCTGAAAATACAGCATCCTTACACTATTATGGTAAGAAAATACTTTAATCGTCACCAAAATTGCAGCGAAACTAGTCAAAAGCAATAACCTCTTCTGAAACCTCCAACAACTCCTCAACCTCTACTTCTTTGGCTTCATACTCTTCTTCTTCGTCACTAGCTTCTCCATCACGCAACTTCTGTCTCTCTAATTTCTCTTCTTCATGCAATCTCTTCCACTCATTCATCCACCAATCCCATTCATCCTTCAACATCTTTCTCTTCTCACGATCCTGCTCGCTCAGTAGCAAAGAAACGTCTTGATCCTCTGCTTCATACTTCTTGCTATACTTCTTAAGGTTCTTAGCAATCTCTTCTTCCTTCTCGGGGGTCAAGAAAGATGGAGGCCTTGGGCGCCATAAGAACTGCATTTAACCCAACAGAATAAACAGATTTAAGACTGAAGATACCTGTTAAGAATCAAGTATAGATAACTTAAAAGGAGAAAAATTAACTTACCTGGAAGAAATGATCTTTGGAAATTCTGTATAACAGTTTGCCGTTGAAGGACCATACGTTAAACCCATTTTCCATCTCATGAACAGAGGTGACTGATGTCACAACATACCTATAGAGAACATCCGAGGTAAAAATGTGAGTAAGTAAATAAATCAAGTACCATACACCAACCAATATTTTGAACAGAACTGTAACACTTAATCAAGAACAAACCAACATAAATACCAGGGAAACACGTTCTACAATGATAAAGTGAGTAAGAGAAAAAGTGTTTTTATGCACTGATTAGCCAGCACCGACCTATCATTGGGCAAAATAATTTTTCTACTATTACCTTCCTGTCGGATCCCATTCAACATCAGTGGCCATGAAATGCTCAACCCCTGCCATTGTCTCAAGGTCATCAACATTGTAGAACTCCAACTGCCCATTAAAACCTTTCAACCCAGCCAATACGATGAAGCGACCAGCTGGTGACCAGTAAAGAGCATTTGCCTGCTTGCCTTTAAGAGTTGCAAGCTTTGTGACTCGGCCAGCATGAGTACCACTGCGCATCGTGTAGAAGCTCACATCGGGCCTTGGGTTATCACCATGTATAACTGCAAACCTGTGACCCTTAGGCTCCCAAGCAAAAGCAATTATCTTATCATTCTTATTTTCAAGCTCCAGAACCTCAATAGGTATGTCTCGTTCTTTGATCCTGAAAAGCTCAAAGCCAGTGTATGTACTCTTCTTGGTTTTTGTGTATCTATCAACTTTAACAGCAAGATAGTCCCCATTGCTTTGCCAGTACATTTTGCAATCACTGACACTGAATAGATTCTTCTGTCGTAACTCTTCTTTGCTTGGAATTTGCACAAGACTGACCTATAATTAACAGGGAATGATAAGAAACTGGAATAAGCAAGAAGAGCCGACCATCAAAACATTTACAAGTGGAATTTTGTATTTACCCTTGCTGGTTGATTTCCTCCACCCAATTCAGGAACATAAAGTGCAAGAATAGGATCAGTGGGTGACCAACAGAAATCCACCACATTCTCAACCTTTATAGATTTCTTGTCAATAAGAGTGAAGGTTTCAGTTTCATAAACAGAGATTACGTTCTTCCCAATTCTGGCAAAGTACTTGTCATCTTTACCACCTCCCCATCTAAAATAAGAATACAACAGATTCCATGCATTAGAAAACATCATTACCTATCACTAGAAAGGGATGATTTCACCCAGTATTAGGGGCTGAAGGCAGAAGCAAAAGAAGATCAAAATCCTAAAACCAAATTACCTGAAAACAGGCCAAGATACACCACTAACACCTCCAGTTCCTCCAATAGCAAATTCATCTGCACTCCCTTTAAAATCTCTCATCACTTTTCCAGTTCTCACATCAAAAATGTTTATCACAACCCGCTGTCGAGAAAATACATGTCAATCGCACTATCAAAAGTATCAATGGAAATCATAGATTGACATGAAAAGAGCTTTTACATGAGTATCGCGGGGATTGCTTGGTTCATGGCTGCTGTAGGTCACCAAGAATTTCTCACCAGGGGAAAAATCAATCAGTTTTACCTGTAACTCGCACCATTGAGCCAAAAAGAACAATAGTTATGCATCTAAGTAGCACCAGGTACAAAAAATAACCTGAGGATGAGCATATCGCATTAGGCGGTTGAAAGTTGTTGCACCACCCCATACTGCAGCACCCTGCCTATGCACTGTGGCCAAGTAAGTACCCAATGGAGACCACTGCACGAAACTCTCTGTCCAATACTGCACAACATCACAAGTAAATTGTGAAAGAGCAATCATGTGTTCTGTGATTTGAGGCATTAAAATCAATGCATATGATTGATTATCAATACAACCCACAACCAAGAAACATAAAACGAAGTGCTCATATCTATATGAGTAACAAGTTTGGAG
Source organism: Linaria vulgaris (assembly GCA_948329865.1). Classification (NCBI taxonomy): domain Eukaryota; kingdom Viridiplantae; phylum Streptophyta; class Magnoliopsida; order Lamiales; family Plantaginaceae; genus Linaria; species Linaria vulgaris. Next base: position 113,810,892 of record OX415250.1, on the reverse strand, counting down.
CGAAAGAAGTGAATTCCACTAACTTGTCTTTTGTAAACAAGCTCGGGCTTTGACTGTCTAGCATCATTCCATAAAACCTCAGTATCTGTGCCAGCTCGAATAACAAACTGATCTCTGGCCTTCTCATCAGTAAGCCATTTTTGCAGATTCTCCTGTTCAAAATTGATGACACATTAGCACAATAATTGAGTATAAAAGGAGCAGGCGAGCATTCAGAGAAAGTAGATAACTGACCCCTGGAGTATAAGGCTTAGTTTCTGGCGGTGCCCACTCCTCTGGAACTTTTGTGAACTTCTCAATGTCGTCAAACATACTAACGGCAAATATGTGAGCTCTGTCTAACTTGTATCCATTCGTCTTCTCCTTAGCTAATTCAGCTTCCTACATACCAAAGTCCAAACTCTTGATGGTTGAACTAAAAGATCAACTGAATACAAATTTAAGCTTTCCTTTCCAAACAGCAAATCAATCAACCAATCACTGATTCCACTATTTCCATCTATTACTAAACTATGTTATTCTGAAATAGTAAAATGCATTCGCACCATACCCACTTACTACCCCCCCATCGCCAAAACAAAATTCAAACTAGAAAGAACCCGTAGCACCGATTAAACATGCATTATACTCTCTGATTTCATCCTATGCCAAGTAACCACATAGCTTTACAAACCAAACCCTTAGTAACCAACTAACACAGCTAACAAAACCAAATATCAGAAACACATAGTTATACAGCATTGGCAATCTACACGGCAACGATAAAACACAAGAAAACTAAATACATAAATGGGACGAGATAACGGATACAATAAATGAGACGAGATAAACTAGGAATCACCTGAGCAGTGTTATACTCAATGAGGCAATAGCCGAGGGTTTTGTGAGTGTCGGGATCGACGGGCATCCAAAGTCCATCCTCCTTAATAACACCAATCTGGCCGTAAATCTTCCTAACCACACCTTCTAATTTCTCAAACTTCTCCTTGGGCACAACAGGCAAATTATCCACAACTATAATGTTCCCAAAACCCTCCTCAAACTCCATTGATCCCTCCTCTTTCAAATCCTCGTCATCACTACCACAAAATCGACATTAATTAATAAACACATAAAAGAAATACAAATACCACTAAATTGATATTTCTTGTCGTATCGTACCTGACGATTCCACAGTCTTCTCCGGGGGGGAGACGAATCGAGTCGAGATCGAGGGAGGAGAGGTCGATGTTTAGCCTGACGGCGGTGGCGTTGATATCGTCCATGGACACCGCGTCCACCATAGTTTCGTTGCGGCGGTGTGCGGCGGAGTGCTATATCAGTGATGGCTAGGGTTTTGCTCGGATATGTTTCTATCTTGTTGTGAATCCTACCTAATATTATTAACTTGTTTTTTTTTTTTTTTATATTTATACCAGAGAAGAATATAATGTTTAACTAAAAAGTAAAAACTCTTTTCTATAATTTAATCATATCATTAATATATTTATCAACATTAATGCACGCACATTCATTTTTATACTTTACACAATGGTTTCTCTCTTTTTTTTTTTTTTTGGTAAATAGAGGAAATTACATAAAACAAACTAGAAAAATAAGAACATCGACGCCCTCAGGCCCTTTCATCACGCAGCAGGTTCAAAAGCTTCACAGGGGGAGTTGAAAGTAAGCATACTCCTCCATTTTCCTCGCAAGGTTCCTTCGCCATCGCGTCGGCAAGTCGGTTTCCTTCCCTCGCTATCCACCGTATTTCACAATCCCACGGTCTATGTATCAGCTCGCGGCACTCGCCAATCGTTGCCATGAAGTCGTGCGCTTGTACCCCCTCTTCCGAAATCAATTTATATGCCTCTTCCGAATCCGTCTCGATTTCAATTCTTTGGATCCGTTTCTCCCACGCTATTTTAAGACCTTCCCTCATCGCCTGTAATTCGCCTTCAAGACTTGTCGTGATATCTCCTTGCTTCACAAATCCCCACAACCAGTCCCCGAGTTCGTCTCTTAGTACTCCTCCAATCGAACTCTTATTTGCGATATGCGAAACACTAGCATCCGTATTTAATTTAAGCCACCCCGCTTTCGGCTTAATCCACTTTTCTATCCTCTTCTTCGCCTTCTGTGTGTTCGCTAACAGCAGGTCAACCCCCATATGTTTTATACGGTTCAACACTTCATCCGCTTTGATTGACTCCCCTCGGAATACTTTGGCATTTCTCGCTTTCCATATCTCCCAAATGCTCGCCACAAATATTACGTTCCATGTGCTGCTCGGTAGTAATCTGTTTTCCCTTGTGCTGTTTTTTGAATTCTCCTTAAGCCACTTCCATATATCTCCTGTAAAGAAATTTTGCGCCTCTGAACTTGGTAAGAGTCTGTCCCAGATTCGCTTGGCGGCCCAGCAATCTCTCAGCACATGTAGAGAGTCTTCCTCATTTCGTTTGCAAATAGTACAGGCCGCATCGTTGGTTAGGCGACGGGTCTTCCTAAGTTGATTAGTTGCAAGCCTGTTTTGGCTCGCAAGCCAAATAAAAAAATGGAGCTTGTTGCTTCCCGGACTCTTCCATATCCATTCGGCGTTAGGACGCATCGTCGGTACGTGCGTATACAACTTGGTGAGCAGCCTATAAGCGCTTTGGCAAGAGAAGGATCCGTCGGAATTTTGGTTCCAAACCGCTTTATCGTCGACATCTCTTAGCACCACCTTTTTCGCAAAAATTTCACTCTTAACATCATCCGAAATTGTTGACGCCAAGGAGTTTAACAACCAGTTTCCATTCGAGTCCATAACATCCGCTACTTTCAGTCCTTTTTCCTCTTCTTCTACTCGCACTCCTTTCTCTATAAGGCTCCCATCTCCTAACCAATTGTCCGACCACATGGAAATCTTCTTACCATCCCCTATTTTCCATCGAATCCCCGGTGCAATTAGCGCCATACACCTCACAATTCCCTTCCACGTCGAGCTATCCGTGGGTTTCACCACATATTCCAAAAGGCTTTTTTCCTTTAAATACTTCGCCTCCACCAATCTTGACCAAATATTTTCCTCCTTCTGTATGATTCTCCAACTTAATTTTGCGAGAAGTGCTTCGTTATTTATTCTTGCCTTGCGAAGTCCAAGCCCTCCTTCCTTCTTTTGTTTGGTGACTTTTTCCCACCCGACCAAATGTAATTTTTTGGCTTCCGGATTATTAGACCATAGGAAACTCCTATTAATTTTGTCCAATCTTTCACAAATCTTTTCCGGTAGCCAGCTCGACTGCATGGTATGGATGGGAACCGCGGTGGAAACGGCTTGAACTAGTGTTGCACGCCCAGCCAAGGAAAGATTTAAACTCTTCCACTCCGAGAGTCTAGCGCTGAGATTGTCGAAGATATCATTAAAATATTCCATCTTTGTTCGGCCGTGAGACATTGCAACCCCTAAGTATTTGCCCAACTTCATCGTCCTCGCAAACCCAAGGGACGCGCAAATACGTCTTTTAATTCTCATCCCACCTCGATTTGAGAAGAATATTTTTGATTTCTCCTTATTAATTTTCAAGCCTGACGCCCCACAAAAAGTATCAAGAACACGCTTAATAGTTTGTGTGGTCTTCAAAGTCGCTTTCCCCATGAGAATTAAATCGTCTGCGAAAAATATATGGGAAAGACGTGGTCCCCCTTTGCACGGGATCAGTGGTTCCCATGCGCCATTCTCCACCTCTTCATTTATTAGGTAAGCAAGTCACTCCACGCAAAGGACAAACAGGTACGGGGATAACGGATCACCCTGCCGAAGGCCACACCCATGCTTGAACCCCTCCAATGGTTCTCCATTCCATAATATCTTAGTCGACGCACTTTTCACGCAGAACATGATCAATCTAATAATATTCACGGGGAAGTTGAACGCCAAAAGAGATTCCTCCAAAAAACTCCAACTAATTTTATCATAGGCTTTCTCCAGGTCCAGTTTGAGCACCATACATCCGGTCTTATTTTTCTGCTTGGATTTCAAGGAGTGTAAAACCTCCTGGATAACAAAAATATTATCATGTGTGCTCCGTCCTTTTATGAAGCTCGACTGTGTTGGTGCTATAAGATGTGGCATATAATCTCGTAGCCGCAGGGTAATGCACTTTGTAATAAACTTGTATAAAACATTACAAAGAGAAATCGGGCGATACTGAGATATCATGTTGGGATCTGTTACCTTCGGAATAAGGCATAGGTGGGCTGCGCAAAGTTTGGGGTCGAATGATCCTTCGCTGAATGCACGTCGCACGAACTCAAGAATTGAAGGACCCATCCATGCCCAATATTTCTAATAAAAATTCGCTTGAATCCCGTCTGGACCCGGTGCCTTAGTCGGATGCGTTCTCCATACTGTGGTCTTGAGCTCCGTCGCGGTTACCTCACCCCCTAGCCAAACCGCCTCCTCATTCTCGAGCTTTCGTTGGAACCTTGACTCCGAGAGTCCAACCGTTACATGAGTATTCCCCGAGAATAATTTTCGGAAATAATCAATCGCGTGTCCTTGAAGCATATCTTGATCCCGAACCCACACATCCTCGATTTTCAGCATTAGAATTTGATTCTTTTTTCTCCGAGTCAATGTGGATTTATGAAAGAATGATGTATTCTTATCCCCTTCGGCAAGCCAATTAATACGCGGTTTTTGCCTCCAAAAAATCTCCTCATCTCTTAGTAACTTGCTATACTCCATGATCAGCGTATTTTCCAACCGTTCTAAGCTCGAATTCGGCCCTGTCGCAATGGCTTTTTGTACCCCCTCAATTCGCCTAAGGGTACGCTTCTTTTGTTGAAAAATGTTGCCGAAGCAATTTTTATTCCACGACATGATTATTTCTGGGATTTTTTCAATAGCCACCAGCACTTCACTATTTTCTTCCCACATATCTCTCAATAAATCCTTACAATCCCGACGGTTCAGCCACATTGCTTCAAATCGGAACGGTCTCTTCCTCCCCGTTTGCACCGTGTATGCCGTATGCGTCATGATGGGATGGTGATCGCCATGCGTTCTCGGGAGATGAATAACCGCGTTATCCGGGAAGTAATTTATCCATTTTTCATTTGCCAAAGCCCGATCAATTCTCTCCATAATTAGCGCCTCCCCTTCGCGCTTATTCACCCATGTAAATTTCGGTCCATGAAACCCAAGATCTTGAAGCCCCCAATTTTTGATTCTCTTTTGGAATGCGCGGCATTGCCCCATGATATTCCTACTCCCCCCTCTTTTTTCGTGGGTAAAACTAAATTCGTTAAAATCTCCTTGGACCAGCCATGGAATATTCATGTTAGTAGCCATTTGTTCCAATTTATCAAAGATTCTAACCTTGTCCACTCGAGTTGGCTTCGCATAAATCCCCGACATCATCCAACACGGCTGTTGTAGCGGGCGTATCATAGCATGGATGCTTTGGTCGTCCACGTTTAGCACATCCACCGTAATGTTACCCGCGTTCCATAGCAACCATACCCCCCGGCCATTCCTTCCGTTGGCGCAATGCAATAATTGTCATAGCCAAGCGTCGGGGCTATCTCATGCGCCCGCTCTTGAGAGACTCGCGTCTCTACCAGGAGAACCACATCCGGCCTTTGTATCCTAACCAAATCCATAAAGTGAGTGCGAAAGGTCTCGTCGCCCGCACCCCGGCAGTTCCAAGAAACAACCCTCATCGACGTATTAATCAATTGGTGTGGTCGGATCAAGTTCTCAACACTCCGCCCCTCCCATGACGACATCACTTGCCTCGTTAGCCCCGCTACTATATGCGTCTGTCTTCTCGCTTCCCTGTGGCTTATTAGCATATGTTGCCAAGCCATCGGCCAATGTTCCACTCTCTCTTTTATCTCCGTGAGCACTTCGAATTCCCAAACGATGGGCGCTATCTCGACTACCTTGATGTTCCTCGGGTCTATTCGAAATATCCTCGAGTGGCCTACGAACGTGTGATACGACGTTCGATGTTCCCAAAAATTCGGTGGTATGGCTTCTACGAGAGCTCCATTCGCCTGCTGTAAATTCAAATCATTTTGATCCATCCTCTCTTCCCAAATCGTTGCTGGTCAGCCCTGCAAATTGCGGATCGCTCAACGTTTCCCCATCAAAATTTTCTGGCCGCGCGAGGAGTTGGAAAGGATTGGAGTATCTAGAATTTTTCACACCTTCTCCTTTTTTTGTTACCTTCCTGTTATTATTCCCTTTTTTTCCTTTCTCCGTTGGGCCTCGTAAGGAAATAGGTAGAATCCTACCCCCTTTAGAACTCTCACCAACAGCACTCTCCTTTCCGGGATTATAATTACTTGGTTTTCCTTTTGAATTCTTCCCTACTTTATCTCCTTCCAAGTTACCTGTTCGTGTGAGAATACTCTTAGGAAAGTCCATAACTTTCTCCTTCCCTTTTTCCTGCGGCTGCGTCCTCGGCTTCGGGATGGGGCTTTTCTTTTTATTTGTTACCACCATCCAGTCGCCAAATTCCTTATTCTTACTTTTCTCAATCAGCCAATCCACCGGATCCTTTTTCTTTTCGCATCTTTCGCACACAATGGTTTCTCACACCAATACTAATAATTAAGAAGAGATCATGTAATTATATATACTTTTTGCCAATGCCCAATTGCTTTTAAAAATGTGAAGTAAAGCAATATTAATGATATAATTGAATTAAATAATTTTTTTAACACAAAATTGTATATTCTTTATAACATTAGAGTTATGTCTTGAAACTTAGATGAAGGGCAAAATTGAAAATTTCATTTATAACTTTTGGCTAGAGGAGAGGTGATTATAATTCATCCAACTAAAGGGAAGTTTTAGTAATTACACAAAACCTCAGAGGATGTAATTGTAATTGTAATTGTAATTATCATTTTTATTTATTTCAAACTACTCCCTTCCTACCCACCCCCACCAATACTATGCACATTGCACGGATACAATGTTGTACGTTTCGATCAATCAATTGTAGTATCTGATTTGGATCCTAGAAATCAAGAATCCAAATCATTCTTTATCCAAATTGTCAAATTAAATCAGAACAACCCGATTCGATCTAAGATCATTCAATTTAATTGCGATTTTATTCGATTTAATTTCAAATTTCTTTTTTTTCTATTAGTTTTAAAGGAATAAATGTTTTAAAACTTAGCAAATAAAGTTGAAATACATTAGTAGATTTTAAAGAAGTATCAAAAGTTGATGGTGTTTGCAAAAACATTTAAAATCCACAAAAATCTCTATAAAGTGTTTGTAAAACAAAAAGTAATTTTGTGATTTTCTTTTAAATTGACTAAACGAACTAACCTCAGCTAATACATTTAATCATATTAAATTATAGTCCTCAATAACATTATAAATCATATAAGTTACGACAGAAGAAATATCCTACAAACAAATTTCTCAATCTTATCGCTTCATTTGCTTAATGACATAAAATAACAGTACATAATTATAGTATTATTTAAGTTATATAGTTTGATTTGGAGTACATAAAATTCTAACAAAAGCCAAATACACCTCATTTGTTTATATAATCATGCATGAATACTCACTGCCAACTCTAACAAAAGTTGATAAATTTTACATCAATAAAATAAAAGTATAATAAATCATGTTGAAAGGGTCTTTATGTCAAAATAAATCAATACAACTTAATTGCATAAATAATTAAGAGAGAAAATGAGTAGATGCAAAAAGAAGCTTAAAACAAAGAACATAAAAACTAGATAGTAGGCACACCGATTCTTCCAAAAGCAAGTGTAGTACATATATCATCTCTAACTCGGTTCATCTCATTATCGTTCGGATCAAGTTGAAGACCATAAGATTCTTCTATATCATCCTCGTGGTTTGGAATGTACTCCGGCTCATCAACATGGTCATCCATAATGTTGTTTTGTGGCACATCCTTCATATGTGGTGGAATCAAACATGAGCTTGGAGTATAGGCACTATTAGGGCTCGTTTGGTTGGCCCTTTAAGGGCTTATTAGGGCCTCCCAATCCGGATTGAACAGTGATAAGCCCATCTTTGGTTACAAAGATTTTAAACCCGGGTTATCCATATTCAATATGAATAACCCGGGACTCAATCATGTTTTGAAACGGAGGTGACGGGGTGTTTTTTAAAAACTGACTTCTACAGTAATTTTTTGTTTGTGTGTGCAATCTCCTAATTACCCCTTATCACCAACGTCTCTATTACTTGGAGGGCAAAATCCAAAAAGCAGCAAACCTCACAATTCCTCTTTCCACATTCTCCGCTTAGCTGAATAGTAAACCCTCGATTGCGCGATCCTTTTCCATACAATTCGTCGTCACCTCGTTAAGAACAGGTAATTTCGATGTCACTTACTTTGTCAGTTACGATTGTGACCCATTAATTCCTTTGATTCCGAAATCGAAATTACATGCCCTAATTTTGTATCGATTTTTTACATTCGTCAGGTGGTGGTGAATAGGATTCTGATAATTTGTTGGTCTCTCGCAAGTTTCATTTACGGTACGGTCCGACGGTCAATTCATGGTACAATACATTTGTTGCTGTACATTGTGGCTGATTCTAATACTTTCCTTTTTTCCTATTTGTAATGCAGCTCCGAAATTGATCGTGTTTAGCTTCCTCTTCGTTACAGGTATAATTTTCTCCCCAATTTCAGATGCTGGTTATCTTTGAGAATTCTTTTTTGATTGGGTGAAACTATATATGAATACCCATTTTTTTAATTTCTTTAACCTGACTTTAATCACTGCATGTATGTACTTGGTGGGTAATGATTCTCTCGTGGATAAATAAGCTATATATTTGAAACTTGTTGGATCAAACTTTTGCAGGTATGACCCCAGTAACATCTAAGTTTTCATGCTTATAATAGTAATTATATATAGTTATTAATTCCATTGAAAGTGTGTTTGCACTATTATGAAGAAGAAACTTAAGGCCAATGTCACTTTTGCAAACAAACAACAATGGTCTTTTGGATATTGAAATAATATGCGGTGCAGATTGCTACCTACATCATGTTGCTACCTGTGTTATATATTTTTGTACTGATATATAACTTGTACATCATGTTGGGTGTATGTGTGTATAGATTGGTTGCCAATGGTTTTTGTCTATTTAAAATGACTTCATTGTTATATGATGAGATCGTAGTATTAACGCTTTCTTCGTATCAGTGATTAATACCGAATGTAAAGCTTGTTTCGTTTGAGGATTTGATTGTTATTTTATAATGCGACTGATTTTATAGGTCTTGTGATAATTGAATGTGAAATCGATTTGTTGTGGTGGTTGTATGATTCTGCTTAATTATTATTTAACAGACACATACCTTAACGATTAATAATATTTAATATATCGTAGGATGGATTTGACAGCACGTGACACGATCATTGCTTCGGCTCAATTAATTTTGTTACGGCTTAGATTAAATTTGTTGTTAATTACTTGCTTGATTGCGAAGAGACGTATCAATGACAGAAACAAACGTAAAAGAGGGTATTCTTATAGCATGCTTGGTAGGCTACCAAAACAAGTAGAACATATGAGAGATTTGGTACACATTAATGATAAGGACTGCGTCGACATCCTACGCATGGATAGGAACAGCTTTCACAAGTTGTGTTATCTCCTAGAACATGGTGGTGGCTTAACTAGTTGTAAATACGTTAATGTCCAAGAGATGCCTGCTGTTTTTTTGCAAACCTTAGCTCATCACGATAAAAACCGTGTTGTCCGTTTTAACTTTAAAAGATATGGGCAAACAGTAAGTCATTATTTTCATAAGACACTGGATGCTTTGTTCAAGATCTCGGACCATCTCTTGGTAACGCCCACACCAGTAAACTCAGATTGTACTGACGAAAGGTGGAAACCTTTTCCAGTAAGAATTTAATTTCGCGAAACAATCCACTCTGACTTTCCTTATCAATTAGGATACTAATATACTTACGTTGATTGAATACGTAATAGGGGTGTCTAGGTGCACTATACGGTACGCATATTGTAGTTCGAGCCCCTCTAATCGATAAAGAACGTTACCGTACACGCAAGGGTTTTGTTTCAACGAACGTTCTAGGCGTTTGTGACATTAATAAAAATTTTGTTTATATCCTTGCGGGATGGGAAGGCCCTGTAGCTGACAGTATGGTTCTCAGGGAGGCTTTAGTGAGGCCACGAGGACTCAAAGTCCCTGCTGGTAAGTAGAATTCAATACTATAGTTGAAATTACATTAAAAAGTTGGTACAACAAATGTGAATAATTAGTATAAATTGATTTGGGCAGGTAATTACTACCTTTGTGACCTAGGTTATATGAATGGCGATGGTTTTTTAGCTTCATTCAAGGGTAGGAGGTATCACTTAAATGAGTGGAGTACTGGTAGGAACCAACCAGTTGACCGCGAGGAATTTTTCAACATGAAGCATAGCAAAGCACGTAACGTAATATAGTGTGCTTTTGGGCTGTTGAAGATTAGATGGCCACTACTGGATCATCCTACCCATTTTTCTATCAAGTCAAAGTGTAATATTGTATTGGCGTGCGCATTGTTACATAACTTCATTCGATTACACATGGAAGTCGATCCCCTAGAAGCTAGTGGTGTAGAACTTGTGCTTGGGCCACATGATGAAACAGAGTACATTGACACGGTTGTCCACAGAAATGCTTGGCATTCTAAACGTAATGATATGGCCGGGAAAATGTTTAACAATTGGCGCTTGCGACGCCAGACAAACTAGCTTGTTGTACTACTTAATGCGTGGAGAGTAGTTTTATAACTAAGTACTTATTTGTAATTTGGATCAGAGTGCTTGACTTTATCTAGTTTCCCCCATAACTTTGTTATTGTAATTTTTAAATTGTTCTCTTATTGAAATTTCTATTGATGTCTCACCGTAAAGGTCCTTCTTGAAATGCTATTGCGCTGTTACCACCTTATTACATTACAAGACCTTAGTAGCAATGTATTATCCTAAGTTGTTAAATGCTCCTTCATAAACATTCCATTCCAGTTTGTATCACCATAAATAAACACCTATGTACTATACTTAATTCATGTTACTATTCATGAACACTGTGTTGTATTTGATCTTTAAATGTTTCATAAAACATTATTGTATACCATATTATCTCCCTGTTGGTTAAATAAATGATGACCATAACAGTTAATCAAGAGTACTTTGGTTATTTAGTTTTATTGTCTGAATGGTCAGCCTTGAATACAAAAACACTTTCAGTTAAGGTAGCGTACATAAATATATATTAGTTTGTTCAGGTATATGTATTTGAACCACACTTTTCTTTATTTCAGTGGTTTACATTATAATACAGACCAGATGTTATAAATTCAAATTTTATGTAGAGTGGTACCCATAAATATATAATTTTTGATTGTAATCCTATGTTACTAACATGGTTATTTCCCCAGGATGGAGCACACTGCCACTAGCAAGAAACCCAAAAACAAAAAATCAACAGGCAATTCTAGTCGCAAATATTGGAGTAAAATTGAGGAGGAGGCTTTAATAGAAGCCGTTAAAGAGCTTATTATAGAGGGATGGCAGTCTGGGAATGGATGGAAACCTGGATTTAACAATCAGGTTGCATATCGAATTAAGAATAGGGTCCCCAACAGTGATGTACAAGGGGACCCCATGTTATTTCCAAAATGACGGCATGGCGCAAGGACTACGGTGCTTTATCTCGGCTTTTTGGTCGTACTGGAAGTAACTATATTGCCTTGGACCCTCTATCACATACAATTACCATTGTTGGCTCAAAAATATGGGAAGCTGGGGTTAAGGTACAAACTTTAAATAAATAGCACTTGTCATCAAATAGTTCATGATTATATATATATATATTAACTTTGTCTAACTTTTGTCGTTAATAAGGTTAATCCTGAACTGGATAAAATGAAGACAAAGCCTTTTCCTTACTATGATGACTGAGATGTGATGTTTGGTTTCTCAAAAGGCACGGGTGATCATGCCGTTGACTTCAACGCTGCTAAAGAACGAGTGAACAATTCCCGGTCATCAAACAACAATCCCACTATTAATGAACCTACAATTGGAGTTGAGGACCTTACCTTAGAAGCGGCGGATGAGTCATCTCAAACCCCTCTTTCAGAAGGTGGTGGTCCGTGGAAGACTTCTGGTATCAAAAAAAGGAAGGCACGCTCTACCATTGCTGAGGATGAATTGTTGTTGAAAGTGACAACCTCATTAGAGAAGACAGACGTTGCTATCTGAACTATCGGGTGCAATTCGTTCACTGAAAGAGGTCGACCCGCATGTTACTCAAATATTTGCGGCCCTACAGGATCTGCCTGATTTCACCATGACCACCAGGATCCGCGCTGCAAAGAAGATAGTTTCGTCACAAACTCATGTTGCCCTTTTCTTTAGTTTGGACTTAGAAGGGCGGTGCGAATTTGTGAGGAGTATTCTAGCCGAGTAGAACTCAACTACTACTACAACAAGCGTGTGACCAAACATTAACTATAGTTACCACCCTACTAATCGCTAATATCCAATATACTTTGGTTGGGCGATGTTGCACTGCTGATTTTGATATAAGGTGGATTTTCTCTTGCCAATAGACCATTTAGTTGGTTTCTTATTAGAGTTACTACTGGAGCAAGTACTTGTGGTCATGTTTTGTAATCTTGTCTATGTCAGGAGGTGCTGAAACAATTGGTTATTCATTAGTTTTGTAATATTTACAAAGATGGTGATGTTCTGCTCTTTGGAAATACTTACCTAGTGTGATTTTGTAATATTTAAGATGGTAATGTCTGTAACGGCTAATATGTATTTGTGACAATGGATGGATGTGTGTCCATCCCTATGTGTATTTGGTGTTGTATTCGTGCGCTTTGTGCTTATTATAACTTGTTATTTGCGTGCATGTATGAGGACGAGTATTGATATTATGCACTGTTTAGAGTTTTGATTTCTTTCTTGGAATTTGTATATCACTAGCGTGATGATCAAAAAAAAAATAAGAAAGCGATAACCATTAATTGGTAATAATACGGTGGAAGTGCAAATCAGAGTACAACTTTACTTCTTTAATATTACCAAACAGAAAAAAACTAATCAATCAACGATATAACACAATCTTTACCTAATATAATACACCGCAACTTACTAAAAACACATTGTGTCATATATTGACATGCGCACTTCATTAAATAGATCCGAATCAAAACTAGAAGATTGGCTACAAGCCTTATGGTCTTTCTGATGAAGGATGCTCAAGAATTTTGGGCATGTTTTTGTTGAAAACTACACGCCGCGCCTATTCTCGAAACACAAAACTATTTAATCCGCAATTAGATCAGCGGACACAATCCAAGGAGCACACAAACTGAAAGTGTAAGATGGTCTGGAATCAATGTTGGATGGATGTTGTGCCAACATCCAGAGAACATTGAAACCCGAAACATTCTTAACCTGAAACATTGTTCCAAAATTCGAGAACATATTCTGGATTAAATGTTGGATGGATGTTGAGCCAACACCAGGACAACATTTAAACCAGAGAATAGTCTGTCAATCTGTCTTTAACTGCTTTATTTTAGCTTTGCATTTATTCACCTATTAATCAAGTTCCACGATTTTAGTTGTCTTTGTTTATGTCCAGGAACATCTCTTAATCATAAGGAAGAGCATTACATATAAAAAAAATATTACTTAGGTGGTGTTTGATAGTAACCCCTCAAACGCCATAAAGCATTGCATATCTTCTTGTATTCCTTATCGCAAATGCGGGTGACAAATCAAATGTTGCTAATTGGAAATGAGTTCGGAATAACAAATAATCTATCGTCTCTAGTAGGGAAAATGAAGATTCACATGTTATTAATTATACTGGCCATTACTTGGTTGTTGATGATGTGGTTGATTACCAGAAAATAATCCAATGATCATTAGCAAATCTATGTAATAATTAAGGAAGTTCAAATGGTATAGTTATATACCGAGCATGCACAAATAATAGCCAAAAACAAATTTACAAACAAGAAAATTTAGACGAAGAATAAATTATTGTAAGTTCATATACAGACCATGTTCTGCAATAAAATGTTTAGCAAAGCATACAACATATAATCAGTGCCACGAGACAACGTGTTAGGAGTGCATGACTAGAAAAAGTCTTGGAAACAATATATATTACGCATATTGCAGTACATATGAAGCAAGATGTATGGCAACGGTTAATCGTCTGCTTTTTGGAATAATACGGATAATATAACTCACAAATAATATATTTTACATATAGAGTTTATAAATCATGATGAGACTATATATTTTGCCATTACGGATGTAATGATCCCCTAATTGGTATTTGGATTAAGTAGATGAGGTTATAGTTTCCCGGTTTAGTTGATGAAACCTACGAAAATATAACTTGCCAGTCATTGTATAGTGGGAATTCGATGTTGCGCAGTGGAGAAATTTGTGGAACACCCTGCAAATGTATAAATACAGTTACCACCAACTAAAATTTGCAACCTAAGTTAATAACCCTTCAATTCATTAGTGAAGTTGTTGATTACGTACAATGATATAGGCTTGCCATGCAGATTCATCAACTATGATTAAAGTGTGTGTTAACGGATCCATACCAATAAAACCGTGGAAGTTGTTGTATCCCTGTAATAAATTAAATTTCCGCTGCCACCCAATGAGTTTTAAAAGGATTTCAATCAATCCATAATACCCCCCGTCCTTGGTAAAATCAAACGCTGTAACAGAAAGTATTTTATTGTAGAACCCCACCTTCCATGCGTTACCAATTCGCCAACCGCTAAATCGAAGATCAATAACCACACCAACTAAGAGTTCTTCTTCATCTGATGTCCATACTCGTCCCCTCCGCGGTAATTGGTTTCGTCCTACACGCGAAATATTTTCACGTACACGTTTTAAAACAAACATGGCACATGTGTTAATACTTTCCTACAATAATTATCTGATACAGAGTAGCAGTACAATCAACAATCGTA
Organism: Linaria vulgaris; assembly: GCA_948329865.1. Taxonomy (NCBI): domain Eukaryota; kingdom Viridiplantae; phylum Streptophyta; class Magnoliopsida; order Lamiales; family Plantaginaceae; genus Linaria; species Linaria vulgaris. Next base: position 113,795,862 of record OX415250.1, on the reverse strand, counting down.
CAAGGTCAATTGTAGAAATTAGTAATTTATTTAATATACGAGATTTACCTCGCCTTTGCATGCTTCCTCGACCAATCCAAATATATTCTGGAAATCAAGATATATGCTCAATGCCATTATAGCAACAAGGAAAAAATAAGGAATATAAGTCGGTATAACCTTTCCTAAACACAATATTGATTTTATTCATAAATTGTATCGAGTTCAATTAACACAAGGAATTAGTAACCTAATAATTCTGCAATTAATGTAACGAATGCTCCCAACGACGCCATAGGTTAATGTGAGTCGAAATTGGGATGTGTAACTCAGATCATACAAAGTTGAAACGCCAGAATTCAATGACTAATTGACAGGAAAAACTATATATTTAGATCCGATTTACGTACCTAGTGAACACCGTCCAAAGATCAGAGCTTCTGGAAATATTAAACGTTGTTGGTCGCGAAATTGCCCTAAAAAAATTTGGGGAAAAAATTTGAAAGAAACTTGCAAAAATCAGAAACAAGTCGTAATGGGAATGCTGTTGGAAAGGGGAGTTTTGATGATTTATTTTAAGGGTACAATTGACATTTTAACCAAACAAGTATGACACATACAACAAAACAGGACAACCAAAGCTGTGGATGAAGTTAGCCACTGACGTTAATATGTCTCGATTTTTTTGCAACCAAAGCTAATGCTAACACAAATAATATGGATCTTATTAGATTTCTTGTTGAGTATGACCCAATCCCAACCTAGTAACCAAGCGAGCCCTTACCATTTGCAACCATATCAGCAAACAACATTTCCTGTTCATTAAGCATTACATGACCCCCTCTCTCTGAACTTTGCTTCAGTAATCACCTACATTTAACTTACTTATTAGCCTATTAATGAAGGCATAGGTAAAAATTAATAAGGAAAAGAGCAACACCTTTAACTTTCTCTGCCACCAATCTGGACTCGCATCAACAGTACCCCGCTCACTATTCCAACCAATCCCAGTCTCGTTGTGCATTAGTATTTGTTGGAAAATTGGTAAATAAAACGGGTTTGTACAATCGACTTTGGGTCGAGTTTGATACATGGGTGAATGAGAAATTGATGCTCAACGTTGACTAATTAAAGTCGAAAATATTGTATGTCAATATTTAATATTTCTATTTTTCGTAAATAGAATTATGTAATTTTCTGTTATATTTATATACAGAAAATAATAAGCATCAAAGAGATAATTAATTATCTTAGGAAATCTTTCCATAAGATTTACCTATCAGTTTCTATAACTGAAACGTGTCTACGTTCATTCGAGATCTTTGCGAGATCTGTAATTATCTTAATTATGTGATTCGTAATTATCTTAACCACGTTTCTTGGTGGCTAAGTCTTCCAACTTTCTCCCTAACCTAGTCTATAAAAGGGGTCGCTCCCTATAGGGTTTTAATCATCAAGAAAAAATACATTGCATACACGAAAAGGCTTTTCTGCGCAGCCAAAATATTTTATCATTGTGTGGTGGTGGTAGTCTATTACTGTTCGAGTTCGCCGGGATTGCTCTGCGAGTGCTAACAGCCAATTCGAAAGGTCGTTTTATCCTGGGAAGAGTTAGTCCAACGATCTCAGCACGTGGAGAGGACTAAACTACTTTAAGGAAACCGAGAAGGACTCGACCACTTACTACGGTTATTTTCAGTTTATGCGTTACTAGTTATTTTGTTTATTTGCATGTCAATTTAAACACTGTTCGTTATCTCCATTGTTTCTAACAATCTTAAAGTAGTTTAGTCTTGAGACGAACATGTTTTCTTGACGATGTTTATTTTTCCGGATATTGGAAAATTCGATGAAAAGAAACGGAATAAAAAACCTTTGTTGTGATCTGGTAATTGACGGAAAGAAGTAAATAAATTAAGGCATGCCAACCTTTTTTCTCTCTGTTGGCATGCGTACTGTTGTGTACTTGTGTTCTGGATTTCTTTTATCATTGGTAAGTTCCGAAAATATGAAAGTAATTTGGTTTGAATTTCTTAATTCGGATAACTATTACCAAGGTTGGTTGGATACAATTTTATGTTGTGTAGTGGTGCGTGTGATCTGCCACTCAACTAATGAATTTTGATTTGATTTATGTTAATTGACTCTTATGGTTGTTGATATGTGAGCCAATCGTAGCATGCTAAACATACGACTAAGTATATATTGCTAATAAAGATTAAGACTTAACTATGCTCATGCTTTGCAGTTGTGGTCATCCGTGACTTGTATGTTTAATATAAGCATGCAATTTGACTTAGAACAATTCCCATCCAACATGTTTGTATTCCATGATTTGTACGGATTTTTAAAATCCAACTTGGTAATCAAATCATTATTTGTGTGTCTACAACTAAAGCTTATGGTTATCTCATCCAGTTTAGACATGGAAAAAGAATAAAGATATAATTCACTTTCTGTTTTTGTGAGGAAAACAAATCTTCTAAAGTTCGGTTTTCTTTTTCGACTGAACTGATCTTGGAAAATCTTTATTATTCTTCACGTGTTTTGTTTACTGACATGTGTAAGTTTGTGCTGAATTTTTGAGCAAGAAGCCACGGTGAACTCTAACCTAGCATGGATAATTTGGCCAACATTGGATGAAATGTCATGTTGATTATTTGAATTGGTGAATTACGATTCATGCTTATATTTATTGTCGGTGTATGCTGCAAGAATTATAAGAGAAAGGTGCTATATACTAAATATACTACAGATGCTATATAAGGAAGATCAATAATCAAGGAACTAAATCAGAAATTATATTGACTTGCTTGATTCTCTGCACAATTAGCTTGGTCTGCACAATTGGAGGGATCTGATTCTGATACCTTAACAGCCCCCCTCAAACGAATGGGTAGTTCACAAACCATTAGTTTGTCTTTCAAAAGTTGGAACCTGGAAGATGTAAGGCCCTTCGTAAAAATGTCAGCGACCTGATCGATTGTAGAAATATAGCGAGTACAAACATCCTTGTTCAATACCTTTTCCCGAATGAAATGGTAATCTACTTCGATGTGTTTAGTACGAGCATGATAAACAGGATTCGCTGCAAGAGCTAGTGCACTTTGATTGTCACACCAGACCGTTGGTGGTGAAAGAAGAGGTACATGTAGGTCTTTAAGGAGCATACGTAACCAATATAACTCAGCAACAACCATTGCTAAAGCTCGGTATTCAGCTTCAGTACTAGATCGAGACACCACGCCTTGCTTCTTTGCGCACCAGGATATTAGACACGGGCCTAAGTATATACCATATCCAGTTGTTGATCTTCTATCATGATGATCTCCTGCCCAGTCAGAGTCGCAATAAGCATGAAGACTTATAGAACCTTTGCTGAAATATAGTCCATGGTCTATTGTGCCCTTGAGGTAACGCAAGACTCGTTTTGCTGATTTCCAGTGATACTCTGTGGGAGAATGGAGATGTTGACATAACTGATTTACAGAATATGCAATCTCCGGGTGAGTCAATGTACAATATTGAAGTGCACCAACGAGTTGTCGATAACTACTAATATCCTTAACAGGTTCGGTATCATTTGTAGACATTTTTCCTCCAGAAATGCATGGGGCAGGAAATGGCTTTGCACCAACCATCCTAAACCGATGAAGAATATCAAGTATATACTTACTTTGACGCAAATGAAGTCCATGAGCATCCCTAGAGGCTTCAATTCCCAAAAAGTAGCCAAGTTCACCAAGAGCTTTCAAAGCAAACTCCTTCTTAAGTTGAACGACAAGTTGATGTATAGAGGAAGAACATGAACCTGTGATCAGAAGATCATCAACATAAATAAGCACAAAGATATGTACTTTACCATTGTAAAAAGTGAACAGTGAAGTATCAACAGCGGAGCCCGTAAAACCAAAATCAAGAAGTCTTGTTGATAGGCAAAGAAACCATGCTCGTGGTGCTTGTTTAAGGCCATAGAGGGCCTTTTTAAGGCGACACACATGCTGCGAAAATTGTGAATTAACAAAACCACGGGGTTGCTCAATGAACACTTCCTCTTCAAGTTTTCCATGTAAAAAGGCATTTGAAACATCAAATTGCAAGATGGGCCAATTATAAAGGACATATAATGCTAGAACAACTCTCACTGTGGCAGCTTTCACAACTGGACTAAAAGTCTCGGTAAAATCAATGCCATCAACCTGTTGGAATCCCTTAGCCACCAATTGAGCCTTATAACGATCCACACTTCCATCAAGTTTTTGTTTAACTTTATATACCCATTTGCTGTGTATAACACTGTGATCATGTGGACGAGGAACAAGATTCCAAGTATCATTTGCAATAAGTGCATCATACTCTTCTTGCATTGCTCACTGCCACTCCTGTGATAAAATAGCTTGAGAAAATGTGTTAGGTTCAACATATTTAAGCATACTGGTATACGCACGGAGATGGTGTTTGGTGCTATAGAAAGTTTGAAAATCTGGAAATTCTTTAGGATGTAGAGATCCTATTCTAGACCTTGTTACCATATGGTGTTGAGGAGGATCTGGGGTGGAAGATGGCAAGTTAGAGTTTGAAGAAGTGGTGTGTGTTTCAGGTGAAGATGGTAGGTCTGAATGTGGTAACAATGGCTGGTTTTCATTGGGTGTGATGTCTGTATTATAATCAGAAGGTGGTAGATTGTTAGAGGGTAAAGTGTGTGACTGCTCAGGTTGTGATTGAGAGTGAAATGGTGTAAAGTCAAAGGACATACCTGTCTGGGAAACACTCGGAGCCACATGAGGAGGAGAAGAAGACCATACCCTTGCTGGAAATGTGTTCTCATCGAAAGCAACACTACGAGATATATAAATCTTTTGAGTTACTGGATCAAGACAACGGTATCCATGATGGTTTAATGCATATCCAAGAAAAACACATTGTTTGCTACGAAATGCAAGTTTGTTAGCTGTATAAGGCCTTAATAGAGGATAACATGCACAACCAAATGTTCTTAAAAAGGAATAATCAGGTACTTGAGCAAACAATTTGAAATAATGAGAGGTATTGTTTAGTACAGATGTAGGTGTGCGATTTATTAAGTATATTGCTGTCAAAAAAGCATCAACCCAGTACTTTGTAGGCAAATGTGATTGAGCTAGTAAAGAGAGACCTACTTCCATGATATGCATGTGCTTCCTCTCGGCTAAACCATTTTGTTGAGAGGTATACGGACAGGAAAGTCGTTGATGAATACCACATTTATGAACAAAATCCTGAAATTGATTAGACAAGTATTCGCCGCCATTGTCACATTGGAGTTGTCTTATCTTAGTCGAAAAACGATTTTCAACCATTACTTTGAAATGTATAAATGACGAGAACACATCAGATTTATTACGTAGGGGGTAAACCCATGTGAAACGAGAGAACTCATCTATAAATAAGACATAATATCGATGACCTTCATTAGACATAATAGGCGAAACCCGGACATCTGAGTGAACAAGCTCTAATGGACATGAAGTGACACGACAAGACTCTCCAAATGGCAATTTTTTGGATTTTCCTAATAAACAAGACTGACAAATATGATTAAGATCAAATGACCCAGAAACTGGAAGCTTAAAAGATTTGACTATGTCTTTCGTTATTTGTGAAGATGGATGACCAAGACGTGCATGCCACACATCAAGGGTCGTACGGACACCCACAAAAGCAACATTTTTATTCACAGATCTCTGATTGACTGGAATAGGATAAAGGCCTCCTTCACTCTGTCCTGTTAGCAACGTGTGTCCCGTGAGATTGTCCTTAACAAAGAAATGAGAATCAGTTAGGACAAAAAAACAATTGTTGTCAATACAAAATTTATTTATTAACAGCAAATTGACTGCTGCTTGTGGACAGTGAAGAATTTGATTCAAGTGAAATTTTGATTTAGGTGTATGCAAGGTGAGTTTACCAGTATGTTCAATTCGTAAACCATTACCATTTCCTACTGCTACTCTATCATCTCCATGATATGGCTCACTTGTGTTCAGATTTGCAATGTCACTAGTAACATGTTGATTAGCACCACTGTCCATGTACCAAGTGCTATCACCATGATAGGAATTAGAGTGAGCCACATCAGCCAATTGTTGTGGAGGATGGCGCCCTTGATAGTTGTAATCATAGCGATGAAAGCAATCCAGCGCCATGTGATTCCTTTTTTCGCAAATCTGACAGGCATATGCATCAAAGTTCGGATCATTAGCCCATGGAGGTGTGCGAGCAGAGTTGTTTGGGACATTATTGTTTCCAATCTGACCTCCTTTATGTAGAGGAGTAGGAGAAGAGTGAAGGCGTTGTGGTTGCTGCCAATTGCGATTATTTTTTTTTCCGTTCTTTCCTCCTTCATATTTATTTGCAATCATCGCAAAATTATTGTGATCAGTTTGCACACTTCGATGTTGAGTTTCAAGAAGAGCCTCAAATGCAAGAAGTTCAGATTGAAAATCAAAAAGAGAGAATGATTTCTCACGTTGCGCAAAGTAACAATTAGATATGAAAGGTGTATAGGCAGTGTTAAGTCCTCCAAGAATGTGAGAAATCAAATCTTCTTCTGTTACTGGCTTACCAACTGCTGCCAATTGATGAGCAAGACTTTTTGCACTTTCAATAAATTCAGAGCAATTTTTACCTCCTTGTTGTAAGCTTTGTAGTTGACGTTTCAGTTGGTTGATGTTGGATGTAGAAGGAGATGCAAACCGGTTTGCAAGAGCAAGCCACGCCAATCGAGCAACTTTTATGCCATAGACCATGGAAAGAACCTTCTCTGATATAGTAGACTTCATCCAAACCAAGACGAACAAATTCTTTTTATGCCATAGGGTGAAGTTGGGACTGGTTTCACGAGTGTTTCTACCTTCAGCAGGGGGTAAAAACTCTTCTGGGCACGGTTCACTACCATCCACGAAGCCCAAAAGATCATGAATACTAAGAGTCCCTTCAATTTGAGAGGACCAATTTAAGTAAGAGGCTGGTCCTTCAAGTTTCACAGAAACAAACTGAAGTAAGTTATTTGGTGGGACGAAAGATGCAACGGAAGAAGACATAGTTGTGTGGTGTAGGATCGGGCTTAAGCCAATTAGGCTCGTGATACCATGCAAGAATTATAAGAGAAATGTTCTATTCAATATGTCAAACCTGTTGTACACTCTCCCATTTATATACATATACACGATATATAATTCCTGACTAAAAGCTATATACTAAATATACTACAGATGCTATATAAGGAAGATCAATAATCAAGGAACTAAATCAGGAATTATATTGACTTGCTTGATTCTCTGCACAATTAGCTTGGTCTGTACAATTGGAGGGATCTGATTCTGATATCTTAACATATGCATGTGGGAATATGTTATTTCTGGGACCTATCTTGCATGATAGATCACTTGAGCTAGAGTTTAACCTTTTGATTGATAAGGAGTAAAGAGAAATACCTTATCTACGTATTCTGTAAATCACAAAAGAGAAACCAGCTTATTCATGATATATACAAGTGGAATTGACATATTACGCTATTGCTCATTCGTACAATGCATGAATTGATTCGTACAATGCATGAATTGTTTTTTCTTGAAATTAGCTTTGGTTTAATTTCAGAACTGAGAAGTTTATGTAAATTATCCGAATATGTTTCTAGATCCACATTTTATGTAAATCACACTCTGTATAGGTTATGAGTTATTACATGAGTATTAGTTTGTGGCATGAAACCTTGCTTAAGACTTGTATCTTCGGTCTGAAATATTGGAATAATATTGCTAACTTATTTCTCTTCGTGAGATTTTTGGGTTTAAGTTGCGATGGATATTCGTGTACAATGGTTGGTCATATATGAGGAGACGTGATACACGCTTCAAGGTGATGCGCAAGAGACCAACACTAAGACAACACTTGGTATCATACCTTTGAGGTAATTATTTACTTATAAGTAAGTAAAAGATAAAAAATAAGTATAACTTATTTCCTGAAGGTATCATGATATTTGATATACATGAGATAATAAATTAAGTGTATTTATCTTACTTTATTGGTGAAATATTCTTAAAATCTCGAGAGATATGGAATACATATTTGATACGTTTGGAGATATCGAATGATAAGGATATGATTATTACTGATACCAATCCGTCGATGACTCTATCGTCGACTACATAGACATTGGTTCAATCTTGAGAAAACCTAGCCTTTGAGCATGACAGTTTGATTGATCCTGTTGGTCTAGTAGGATCTATGATTCTCATGAACTATAGTGAAAAACGAAGAAGTTCACTCATGTGAATCTCAAAACATGTAGTAGATAATGCTACGTATCTCACCATGTTTGAATCTTGCGAGATTCTTGAAATGAGATTCTCCTACTTTTAGAGAGAATGACATTGATGCAATAAATTATGTATTATTTCAAGATGAGTGGGGTGAAACCATTTTGTTGGCTTACTTTCTTTTTAACCCAAAGAGTGAACACTCCCTATGAGTTATAGAAAAGTACAATTTTCTTATAAATACTCTGAAATGTGGGGGCGTGTCGTGCTAAGGTGGCATAAACTCGTGCCAAAGAAAATGGTAATAGATCCAAAGCGTTGGACTATATTTTCATGGCTATGCACACAATAACATTGGTTATCGATTTGTTGTGTATGAATCTAAAGGTTCATAAAAACACGATAATGTAATGAAGAAATGCGTTCTTCTTTGAACAATGTTTTTCTTGTAAATTCATTGCGGCTGGACAAAGTTCTTCAAACGAGTCTTCGATGATATTGACATAGTCAAGATCAAAAAGAAATTGAAGAAACTGGTGAGATCCACGAAAAGCCAAGACGAAGCATAAGGGTAAGGATAGAAAAATTATTTTCTAACTTACATGATAGAGGTCGAGCCTCAAACGTATTAGAATCTATAAGCTCTATTAAAAATCATTTATGGAAAGAAGCCATAAAAGATGAGATTGATTCCATCTAACACGAAACACTTGAGAATTGGTTGACCTTCCTTGGGGATGTAAACCATTTAGTTCTAAGTGGATTTTCAAACGGGAAATCAAAATAGATGGAACAATGAAAAGTATAAGGCTAGACTTGTGATCAAAGGATACAAGCAACAAAAAAGCCATTATTACTTTGATACTTATTCTCATGTGACGAGAATAGATTTAATAAGAATGATTTTGGCGATTGTCATTCTCCAAAACTGTAAGTACATCAAATGGATGTAAAGACTATTTTTCTTAAATGGAGGTTCTTGATTAAGAATTATACATGGAATAACTCGAGAGTTATGTAGCTCCTAGAAAAGAAAATAAAGTCTATAAATTGGTGAAGTCCTTGTGTGGACTTAAATAAACACCGAGAACGCTGTATGAAAAAAAATTGACAACGTCATGATGTCAAAAGGTCCCAAAATCAATGAGTGCAACAAATGTGTCTACGTCAAAACTGCAGAAGAAGGATATTTGGTTCTATGTTTGTACGTTAATGACATACTCATTGTGGGAAGCAACGACCGAATGGTGAAGTTCATTAAATGTTTGCTGAATTCAAGATTCAATATGAAAGACACGAGACTGGTCGATGTAATCTTAGGAATTAAGATTAGAAGGTGACCAGATGGTCTTATATTTACTCAGTCGCACTACGTGGACAAGATTCTTGGAAAATTCAGCAATGGTGATTCTGGTGTAGCCAGAACTCCAATTGACACAAGTCAACACTTATCTTAGAATAAGGTAGAAAGTGTTGATCAAGTGGAACATGCTAGAGTGATAGGAAGTCTAATGTACATAATGAGTTGTACACGACCAGGCATTACCTATACAATTAGCACGTTTAGTAGATTCACGAGTAATCAATGGCATGAGCATTGCAAAGTGAAAGTACTGGGGTACTTACGTTATACTCGTAGCTGTGAGTTGCATTATACTAGAGATCCAAATGTTGCTTGAAGGTTTTACCAAAGCAAGTTGGATATATGTTATACAAGACTCCAACGTAACAAGTGAACGTGTATTCACTTTAGGAGGTGCAACTGTGTCATGGAAATCTTCAAGATAAACGGTTGTAACTAGATTCACGATGGAATCTAAGTTGTGGCATTAGAAAATGCATTGAAGAAGCCGAAAGGCTCCGTAACTTCTTGGAAGATGTTCCTGGGTGGCCCAAACATGTGCCAACAATATACATATATTGTGATAATCAACCTATGATTAAATGAGCACATAATGTTTTGTAATGGTAAGTCTAGACATATACGTCGAAGACATAATACCGTTAGACAACTGATCTCAACTGGGGTTATCATCCTTGACTACGTGAAGTCAAAAGATAACATTGTGGATCCGCTAACCAAAGGGTTAAATAGAGATCAAGTTGAAAAGACATCGAAGGGAATGGGACTTAAGCCTATTGGAAATTAAAGTCTTATGAAGGAAAACCCAACCATGTTTGACTGGAGATCCCAATATCTTGGTTCAATGGGACAACCTAATTGTAAGAACTTTGCACGGTCACTGTGGGGGGTCAACCCTTGTCCATTTCTAGATGAAACAGTGACACCCTTGCATTATGCTTTTAATGATTCTTACGCGTCGGAAATCCGAGCGAAGTAATACGGGTTACTCTTAGATAAGAAATCACCTATGTAAGAGAGAGGAGGGGCCGCCTCTGAGGAAAATTATGGGGGCTTAGTTTTCTGGAAAACTCTTGCAGAACCAGGTGTATGTCCAGGGCCAAAATGGACATAAACCATGAGAACCGCAACGGTAAAAGGAATTATACCTGTGTGAGATTTATGGAACATTTGCACAAACGACGGATAGTTCAATGATGTCAAGTCACACTATCGGCTAGCAAAGAAAGTATTTCTCATGAGGGAAGGTTCAAGGGCGTGTCCTACCTATCCTATGCAGGCATAGTCCGTAGAACTCTACCACCACATGATGTATGCATGATCCTTCAATTTCATTCATGTGGGGGATTGTTGGAAAATTGGTAAATGAAACGGGTTTGTACAATCGACTTTGGGTCGAGTTTGGTACATGGGTGAATGAGAAATTGATGCTCATCATTGACTAATTAAAGTCAAAAATATTGTATGTCAATATTTAATATTTCTATTTTTCGTAAATAGAATTATGTAATTTTCTGTTATATTTATATACTGAAAATAATAAGCATCAAAGAGATAATTAATTATCTTAGGAAATCTTTCCATAAGATTTACCTATCAGTTTCTATAACTGAAACGTGTCTACGTTCATCCGAGATCTTTGCGAGATCTGTAATTATCTTAAGTACGTGATTCATAATTATCTTAACCACGTTTCTTGGTGGCTAAGTCTTCCAACTTTCTCCCTAATCTAGTCTATAAAAGGGGTCGCTCCCCATAGGGTTTTGATTTGACAATAGATCGTTTTATATATATATATATATATATATATATATATATATATATATATATATATATATATATATATATATATATATACGAGTGTTGGTTACAAGTGTATGGTCTAGCAATACAACGAGTCTATCTCAAATCAGGCCTACACTACGTGTCTCGTGTAGACTTGATCCGGAACACCTCGAACCAACGCCTTGATGCTTGGATGGGAGTGGAATATCGGTAGATAGATCGAAAGGACGTCGGTGATTGCCTTCGATGTGACGTCGAGGATGAGCCCCGATGTGAGATCGGTGATGGTGTGTTATGACGTGTCGCAGGTGTATGTTGTAGTCACTATATCGAATTAGATGTCGAAAGTGACATCGGTGATGTATTTCGATGTGGCGAGCGGTAGCTGAGGGATAATAAATTACTTATTTTGGGATCCGGGCACCGCGTATTTATAGACCTCGGGATCCGGGGACCACAGTAACATATCAATGATGATTACCGATATGACATCGAAAGTGATCCCCGATGTGCTCCAAAATGGGCCTGGTTTGGGCCTGGCCCTATATGCGGGAAATGCCCATATCATGTAGTCCCCCAATTTGGGGATTCTTATCTTAGAGATAAGGATTCGCAAATTTTAATTCAAAATTTCTGGGTTACCTGTACCCTTCGTCCCGCCAGTTCAAATGACGGAGATCAAACTTGTGGGGAGTGCACTTGTGATGAACGCCGAGTTTGATGTCCTCGTTTGAATTCTAGTTCCCTTGGTATTTGGGTTCCTTGAAAATTATGATGGGGTTGTCGGGGCAGTTGTTATATTCTCGCGGCTCTTCGCGTAGTAGGGTATGATGTCGGGTTTTAGCTTCGACATGATGTCGAAATGCATATTCGATATGACATCGAAAGTATATTTCGATGTAGTTAAGGCCTTCGTCTATAAGTATGGCTTGTAAGAGACTCTGAAGTTCATAGTTGTCTTCATAGTATGTGACTCTTCGTGTCCTTTTTGTCTGATAACTTGTCGATTTCTTTTATTGTCACGATGATAGAATATGCGGTATTCCGATGTCTGAAGCGCAGTCATTTCGTTCTCGTATTTGATGAGATCTGTTGTCAATCAAGGTCTGGTTAGAATTTCCTTGGTGTTGGTAGAAGTATGAGTAAGCTGTTACTGCTCATGTGTTTAGGATTGCCCGCATTATGACCGGGGACATTCTTCTTGTTGTTAGGGGTCCATAGAACCAGCCTCTTCAACTAGTTTGCTTTGTGGAATCGTCACCCAACGAGCTCTCCACCTTACGTAATTTATGGAATTTCCACCCAATAGGTTTTTCACTTAGCTTGATTTATGGGATTTTCACCCAATAGGCTCTTCACCTAATGTAATTTATGGGATTTCCACCCAATAGGCTCTTCACCTAGCTTGATTTATGGGATTTCCACCCAATAGGCTCTTCACCTAACGTAATTTATGAGATTTCCACCACCCAATAGGCTCTTCACCTAGCTTGATTTATGGGATTTTCACCCAATAGGCTCTTCACCTAACGTAATTTATGGGATTTCCACCCAATAGGCTCTTCATCTAGCTTGATTTATGGGATTTTCACCCAATAGGCTCTTCACCTAACGTAATTTATGGGATTTCCACCCAATAGGCTCTTCACCTAGCTTGATTTATGGGATTTTCACCCAATAGGCTCTTCACCTAACGTAATTTATGGGATTTCCACCCAATAGGCTCTTCACCTAGCTTGGTTTATGGGATTTTCACCCAATAGGCTCTTCACCTAACATAATCTCGACCCCGTTATCACAGGGATTTTTTCTTGGATTAGCCCCGTTATCACAGGGAATTTTTTCTTTAATCGACCCCGTTATCACAGGGGATATTTTTTGTGGGTAGGGATGCGTCCCGTTATCACAGGGGTCCCTCTACCGTTGAGTTGTTTTTGATCGACCCCGTTATCACAGGGGATATTTTTTGTGGGTAGGGATGCGTCCCGTTATCACAGGGGTCCCTCTACCGTTGAGTTGTTTTTGATCGACCCCGTTATCACAGGGGATATTTTTTGTGGGTAGGGATGCGTCCCATTATCAAAGGGGTCCCTCTACCGTTGAGTTGTTTTTGATCGACCAAGTTATCACAGGGGATATTTTTATGGCGTTGGCGGACCTTATCGTTGTCTTTTTGACTATGTCTCTTGGCGACTCTGTCGTCATTGAACATGTAGGTCATTGAGCCCTGTAAAACAACATAGACAAGAAAAAATTTCGATGTAAACGCTAATATGGAAGCACAAATTGATGTGCCTATGTTATCTGCGGAATATTCCCACCAGGTGGAAATATCAGTTCATACGAAAGACAGTGTTTTCGTTGTGCTCTATCGCGCCTGTCGCACCTGTTTGTACCTGTTGTACCTGTTTGAATAGAAAATATTGCATAGTCTGGGGTAGTGCCCCTTGAATCACTCTTTAAATATACTCTATGTTCTTTTCGGATATAGTAATGGGCGACCCTTTTGGCCATGTACCAGTAAGAGGGCTATGTGTTAAATATATATCCAGGGGGATATTCCCCCATTGTTTGTGCAATTCTCTACACTCCTGCAATGTCCGCTTAGGACATATCCCTGCATCGAATATTAGATTGTGCCAAGCAACAAATAGAAAGGTAATAACGGATAACGGTCGAAGGTCAGGTAAACCCAGCCCGCCTATGTATCCTGTTGAGTGGGGAATCAGACCGGCGTAGTTCCCCCTGTTTTAAGTTACATGCCGACCCACGAAGGGGTTAAATAAGAGATAACAGTCGAGGGCTAGGTAAACCTAACCCGCCTACGTATCCCGTTAAGTGGGGAATCAGACCGGCGTAGTTCCTCATGTTTCAAGTTTACAGACCAACCCACGATGGGGCAATGTTTCAAATGTTCGAACATAATTTAAAAAGTGCGGAAATTTAAAATATTGTTCTGTTTGCTCCTCATGGCGATCACTCCGTGCGGGGCAGGTATTCTTGGTGTGGGACTTGTATTTCCTGTCTTCTTCTGATTCTTGGGTGCTTCAAGGAGTGTATCTGGTCCGCTCGAATCTCGCCAACTCCTTGAGGCGTCGAGAATTTAATCTTCTGGTAGTAAGTAGAGGCCATTGCTCTGATCTGGTTGAGCGCCGGTCGGCCCATGATGGCGTGGTAGGGGAACGGAATATTGACGATTGTGTATTTAATCGGCGTGACCTGGGTGCGTAGGTTCCTACCAAACGTGGTGGGCAATACCATTTGTCCAAGCGGCACTACCTCTGCTCCCCCGAACCCGGTTAAAGGGGGTAGACATCGGTTTCAACCGGTCCTGGGGTATCCCCAGCTGTTCGTAGGCTTTTGAGAATATCAGGTTTGCGGAGCTTCCGCCATCCACCAACACTTTATGCATCTGATATTCACCCACCTTAATCGTGATAACCAACGGGCAATCTAGCTTTCCTGCGATCAAGGACAACGAACTAAGATGTTCCAAATCTTTCCAGGTGAAAGAGATCTCCTGGTCCAAGTATGCTTCCGGCACGATTGCGTTGGTGTACCCAATATAGGCTCCACCGTAGAGTCTTCTTGTTATGGTTCGTCCGTGAGCCGTGTCGGCTCCCATGCCTCCTCCGTTGATTACATTTATAACGCCTCTTCTCGGGGCATTCACAATGGCCCTACCTTGTTCCTCGGGCGCCTCAATCATTTTCTGTTTTCCTCTCTCGGGTGAGTAGTCTCTTCTAGGGGGTGAGGAATGCTCTACTCCTCTAACACCCTCCCTGACGCCCCTGACGAACTCGACCAGTTTCCCCTCTTTGATCAATTTTTCGATTTCGTTTCTCAGGTGTGTGCAATCTTCCGTCCTATGTCCAGGTTGACGGTGGTACGCGCAATATTTGCCAGATGACTTCATCCCGGGAGTCTCATTCAACGGCCTGGGTTCCGTCAACCATCTGTTTCTTTTTGCCACGGTCATTACCTCCAAAATACATCTATTTAACGGGGTGTACGTCCGTGGGGGCCTTTCCCTATCGCGCTCTCTGTCTGCGTTCCTGCTAGAAAACGGACCCTGACGAGTTGCCATCATTTCGTCCTCGTAGATCATTTGGTTGGCAAGCATGTTGATTTGTGCTATGGTGGGCTCCGTCAACTTGATTAGCTCCCCGACGAACCTGCGATGGGTCGTACCCTTAAACAACATCATCACGACCTGACCGCCATGCGGCTCATCCACCTTCAACAATTCATCGTTGAACCTCCTCATATAGTCTCGGAGGTTCTCCCTTTCCTTTTGCTGCACAGCGCCGAGGTGTAGCAGGTTGGTCTTCATCCTCTTTTGGCTAGAGAATTGATTCTCAAATTTCTCCCTCAACTGCTCGTAATCCGTTATGGATCTGGTCTCCAGCCGAGCGAACCAGTCTAGTGCAGCGCCCGTCAAGGTGGTGGACAGGATCTTCGCCTTTATGTTCCTCGAGTAGTTGTGCAAGTTCAGAATGCTATCGACCTGATGGAGATGATCCATCGGATCACCTCTTCCGTCGTACGGCTTTATCACTGGGATCTTGTCCCCTCTGTGCAATACTTCGGCCTCTATCTCATCCGAAAAAGGGGTCTTACTGCGGCCATTCCCCTTACTCTGAGTCAGTTTTCTCGACAATTCTGCCCTCTCGCGGTCTAGCCGTTCCATCCTTCTTGAGATCACCCGCAATATCTCTGCGTCCTCATTCTTCGAATACGCAACCTCGTCGCGGTCGCGACAACGTTCCATTCTCCGGACTACCTCTGCCCTCTCACGGTCCAGCCGTTCCATCTTCCTTGCTATTTCTCGATCTAGGGTCCCTGAGTCCCGTCTCTCCACCCTGTCATAAGCAGCAGGCGATATCTCTCTAAATGAGTCCTCCATATCCCCATGTTCATCATATTCTTGCCTTGCCCTTCTCTCGCCCGCTCTGGATCCATGGGGCCTCGCCTGAACGTCCTTCGTCCTCTGTTCCGCGAGTCGTGGAAGCAAAGCCTCTAGTGTAGTGTCAAGTGTCGCCTTTACAGAGGCGTTGATCTGCGCTAGCATCTCTGGGGTTATGGCGGCGGGGGGAACGACACTCTGTCCCGCGGGCATCGTCTCCTCCTAGCCGGGAAAATCCGCATTTGGCGTTTCGGTCATTGGAACGTCAGCTGTGTGGTCCTCGATAGGCGGGCCCTCAATCTCGGGTTTTGCCGCACTTGGTGCGACTGGGGTCAGACCTGCATTCGCGGCCCGCGACGGCCTCCCGAGCCCGCGCCTTTGTTGCTCTTGTGGTGGAGGGGGCTCCCTCTCGGCTCGAGCCACTGTCTGTTCTCGGTCAGTCGTGTGTTGTGGGGTTTGTGTGCCCTCCATCCTGGCGTTCCTAGTCACAATTCCGCTAACTTCGGATCGGGTCCTCCTTCCTTGCATCTCGGCGTCCTTGTCCGGGAACTGGTGTTCCCACAGATGACGCCACTGATTTGGCAATAGATCATTTTATATATATATACGAGTGTCGGTTACAAGTGTATGGTCTAGCAATACAACGAGTCTATCTCAAATCAGGCCTACACTACGTGTCTCGTGTAGACTTGGTCCGGAATACCTCGAACCAACGCCTTGATGCTTGGATGGGAGTAGAATATCGGTAGATAGATCGAAAGGACGTCGGTGATTGCCTTCGATGTGACGTCGAGGATGAGTCCCGATGTGAGATCGGTGATTGTGTGTTATGACGTGTCGCAGGCGTATGCTGTAGTCACTATATCGAATTAGATGTCGAAAGTGACATCGGTGATGTATTTCGATGTGGCGAGCGGTAGCTGAGGGATAATAAATTACTTGTTTTAGGATCCGGGCACCGCGTATTTATAGACCTCGGGATCTGGGGACCACAGTAACATATCGGTGATGATTACCGATATGACATCGAAAGTGATCCCCAATGTGCTCCAAAATGGGCCTGGTTTGGGCCTGACCCTATATGCGGGAAATGCCTATATCAAGTTTTAATCATCAAGAAAAAATACATTGCATACACGAAAAGGCTTTTCTGCGCAACCAAAATATTTTATCATTGTGTGGTGGTGGTAGTCTATTACTGTTCGAGTTCGCCGGGATTGCTCTGAAAGTGCTAGCAGTCAATTCGAAAGGTTGTTTTATCATGGGAAGAGTTAGTCCAACGATCTCAGCACATGGATAGGACTAAACTACTTTAAGGAAACCGAAAAGGACTCGACCACTTACTACGGTTATTTTCAGTTTCTGCGTTACTAGTTATTTTGTTTATTTGCATCTCAATTTAAACACTGTTCGTTATCTCCATTGTTTCTAACAGTATTTTCCATATACCAAATTCTTTTTTCAATGCATCCCAACAATTTTTCAATTGAATGCGATCATAGTTGCGCTGTGATGCTTTAAAAAACATTTGCACAAGCCTATCCCAACCAGTCTTGTTAAAGTGGGTGCCGGGACGATTTTCAGCCACCATCTCATCAACACATAGTAGTCTTAACATCCATGTTATCAAATTTGTCACATATGCTTGTGGAAATAAATTTAGCCATCAAAAGCAGAATATGTTTACCAACAAAACTTACACAAACAGAAACATACTTCCCTATGACAGATCCTCTTGATGCAAGTAAATCAACAATCACTCCAGCCACTTACCCTTTGCAATACTGACATTAGTTATAACTTATTTGACTTGATTAATAAGATGACCCTAAAGAAAGCGAATGAAGATAATCGAAAGAGAAATCAAACTACCATACAGTGGTTATCTGAATACAACATAGAACAAGAGGACAATAAAACCAGGTATGGTTTTAAACCGTTTCATTTGGTTTGTTCTAGTTTCAAATTAATCGTGTATATCCTAATAGTGGTATGATTTGTAGCAGTATTGATCTCCTTTTCATGGATTATGATCTGCAGTTAAAAGCAAATGGAAACCTCCAGGCCTTTATTGATTTTAAATAAATAGAACCAACCTCATATTAGTAATTGTTTCAACCTATTTCATCACCTCTCACATCAACTTTAATTAAGTTCCCTTGAGCAGATGTTACAGATCTTGCATCTATACATCCATTACAGAACTAGATTTTACAAAAAGTGATACATTAATTCCTCAACCTTGTTTTTATATGTTTCAGCAAATAAATGTTGGCACCAACATGTTAATGCATGCAATTCACTTGACACATCTAAAACTGTTTTTTTTTTTTTTGTGTGTGTGACAGCAGTACCTCATCTTTTTCTATTGGTTTGAAACTCTTATTAGGAGAAACATTCTCAATATAGATAGATTGAACTCTGCTAATCTAATTAGCACAATGAACAATTATTTTGATACAACCCTCAAGTAAGAAAAAATAAAAAGATAAAATTTCTTCAGTAGCTGTAAGAAAGAAGAAAAATTTAAAATCCATACATCCTCACAACCACAATCTTCTCGAATCAGATATTATAGAGAAATCCCAGAACCTTTGTAATGAAGAACAACGAAGAACAACATGCAACAATAGCAATATTAGCAGAACAATAAAATATGTGAGATTTAGTGATGAAGAAGTAATATGATAAGGATGACAGAAATGAAGGAAGAAAATTGAAGAGGAAACTCACGTTAATGGTTTCTCTAAGGAGAGATAATGGAGAAGAATGGTTTCTTTTATCAGTTTATGCCCGTCGAAGGAAAGAAACCCGCCATTTTTTCCCACTACTCAAGTACAGCCGCAGGAACAAAGATTTTCTGGAACTCATGGTAAGTTTTGAGGACAATTACGTAAAATGACATTTTGTATTATATTATTATAAAATTAGAAGCACAAAAGTGGAGAAAATCGAGTTCTAGATTGTGGGGCTTTTCAGTTTTAAAAAAATACTTTTAAGATTTTAACTTGTCAATCAAACACCCGAAAAGTGCTTATTTTAAATTAAAAGCTAATTTTAACTTGTTTTCAAAGTTTGCAAACACCACCTTAAATTATAGATAATCTATTAACGTGGTTAGTTAGTACTACATTAGTGTTAATTAATCTTATTATTATTTTTAACTACTCATTTATTTATTAAATATAAGACGATAGTTCGATCCGATTATTAACCCCTAAAACTGAACATCGAATTGACAGGGGATCAAAATCTATAATTGGATCAGATATTCAATTCAATTTTTAATCGAATTATTCGATTGATCCGATCTATTATGCACATGTCTAGGCGCAAACACGATACAATACGATGATACGAAATTTTAAGAAACTAAAAGATACAACACGACTGGGACGAGCACAAATTTTTATATGGAAAACATATTCAATCGACTCGACTCTAAGGTGGAATGGTCTACCTCGACAACCCAAACTTATTCTAAGGTGTAATGGCCCTATGCGTCACCTTATTTATGGTCCAAACACCGTATCCCAACTTAAGGGAGGGTCTGTGGTTCCCACATTGCAATCGCTTGAGTCGTGGTAGGGAGCAGTGTCTTTGGCTGCTTAGCGCGAGTCTTGCACTCTGGGTTGCGATCATTGGCGGTACTATATTGTTGTTTCTTTGAATCCCTTGTGTGATGATCATCGATCTTGTGTTTTGGAGGGTTTTTATGATTTTTGTGTGATAAATATCATATGGCAATATTCTTAAATTTGTCCATTATCTTGGTGTTTTGGCCTTTTTTCACAATATCTTTTTGGGGCCGAGAAATATCCTGCATCTTCTAAAAAATTAGCCAAAAATGCTCTTTTTTCGGCTAGATCGTGCTTTTGTCGTACTTGGCTACCAACATCATCCTACGTGGTTAAAGGTTGCTCGACACGTGGGACTTAGCCTATTTTTGAGATTCTTTTACAATTTCACTATAATTTCAAAATAAAAAATTCATTTGAATCTATAAATCTAATTGTAAATTAAAAATAATAAGCACAATTTCTTTGAAAGCATTATTGATTATTGATAAATATCTTTTATCTTATAAACTAAAATATTAAACTAATTGTAGCGTTAAAAAAAAATCTAAGTCTTTAAAATAAAAGACAAGAAAGATTAAGTACAAATGAACTTTGTATTTCTTCAAACAATATGGGGTTACAATCTCTAGTAATCCTCTGATTCTTTTATAATCTTGAAAATTGGTTGACTTGAAGGCGGAATCGACTTTGATCGCTTCCACGTGATTTGAGTTGAACGTTAATCCAAGGGCTTTGAGCTTGATCTTGAATTGATAATCGACTTCACTTGATATTTGCGACGAACAATTTAATCTTCGTCTTGACTTGTTGAACGTCAATCTTCTTTAGAGGAATCTTGATCTTCAAAAATACTTGGATGCTTGACAAACGTTGATGCGAGGGCTTGACAGCTTGATCTCGGATCGAACGAAAACTTGATTTGGAATTTGATTCGAAGATTGATGAAGGATGATATGATCTTCGTCTTCAGTTCTTCAGTATGTTGGACTTTGATCTTCTTGAAGGGACTTGAATATTCAAAAATGGTTTTTCGAGGGTCTTGTGACTTGATCTCGAATCAAACGGACTTTTGACTTGAAGATTATTGAAGAACGATATGAACTTGATTTGGATTTGTTGAATTTGTTGAAGCTCGATCTTTAAAATGGTTATTTGATGGTCTTGAAGCTTGATGATGGATCAAACGAAGGTTTTCGCAAAGAACGCCTTGAATCCCGCGAAGAACGTTTGAAGATGGATGAACTTGGTGGAGTGAAAAACTTAGAGATTTTCCCTCTTCAACTTGTAAATATTTTGTGTGTATTTTTTTTTCTTCAATACCACCTCTATTTATAGTTGGGGAGTGAATCTCAATTAGAATCTCCTGATGAGATGAACGATTGTGATCGCGTCTACAATTCCTTGATATGGAAAACTTTATCTAGGAGAATCTTTTTTCCATCTCTTGAAGATTGAGACTTGGTGGAGAATTCTTTTCTTGTGTTGAGATTTGGTGGAGAATTCTTTCCATCTCTTGAAGATTGAGACTTGGAGGAGACGACTTTCCATGTCTTGAGATTTGATGAGCAATTATTTCCTTGTCTTAAGATTTAATTAATAAATTTATTTTAATCCCTCAAAATATTAAGATTAAATAAAATATATTTTGTATTTCTTGCATCTTAAGAGTTACCATCATTTAATTTAATTAGACACAAAATAAATGTCTACAAATTGCCCCTCGAGACTTGTTCACAATTTGTGTTGAAAAGCACCAATGAGTGGATAAGTCTCGACATCTTTCTTCTTCTTGTTCTTGTGCTTCAATCCAACCACCATAAATCCACTTCATGAGTTTAGAACATTTGTGAGCTTCATCATTGGATCTATTAATTTGAATGTTGCATGAGCATTTTGTTTTTGGATATGACTGGGCTAAGAATGAATTTCTAGCTGCCTATGTATCCAATGAAGGAATCAAGTCATGACGTAGTTCAAAAGAAATCAAGATTTATTTAAAGGGGGTGTCGTACACAGCTTCTAATCATGTAGGCCAGGAGTAACGTGCAGTTTAAGCTCGTGCGTCATGGAGCAATTGACTTGGACATTTCTAGACAGTTTTATCTCATATCAATGAGGCTTTGACTCGAAGGATTTGTAGACCTTTTGGCTCGTGTCTAGGAGACTTAGAAATTTGCTTTGAAGCCTTGAAGGATTTGTAGAGCTTTTGGCTCATGTCTAGGAGACTTGAACATTTGCTTTGAGGACTTGGAGGATTTATAGACTTTTTGGCTCGTGTCTAGGAGACTTGAACATTTGCTTTGAGGACTTGAAAGATTTATAGACCTTTTGGCTCGTGTCTAGGAGACTTGAGGACTTCGACTTTTTGCTTTGAAAACTTGGTTTTCAAGAATTTGCTTTGACTTCAAAATGCAAACAGTTTATACTCGTGTTAAGGAGAATGTTGATAGTTTATACTCTTATTGAGGAGTGTATATTTTGGCACTTAATTTAAAGATTTGAGATAGTTTGGGCTTGTATCAAGGAGCATATTGGTTGGATCAAAACTTGACGGGGCGCCTTCTTCATTGACATCGTCGTCGTATGTATCATCACTTTCTATATCAAGGCCATAAGCCGAGTTTTCTTCTTTAATAGAGTTTACACTCGTCTCTATGTCATACGCTCACGTCGCCAATTCTTCAAAGTTTCTTAGTTTGATTCCTTGAAGTATGTAAGAGAGACTCCAATTCATCCATTGAATGCAAATCTCCATGGCTGGAGTTTCGGACAGTTTCTCTTTGCAACTTAAGGATAGACTTCTCCACCTATTTATGTACTGAATCACTGGTTCATCTTCTTGTTGATGAGAATTTGCAAGTTCAATCATGCTTACAATGCGCCGAGTGCTATAAAAGCGATTGAAGAATTCGGTTTGTAGATCGTCCCAACTGTCAATGGAGTTTGGTTTAAGATAATGTACAAATCAAAGACAAAGTCTTCTAAGGATCTAAGCCTGTATCAAACCAAAAACCAGTTAGTACATTGCGAAGAAAGTCCCAGTTTATTGTATCATAAGCTTTTCTCAGATCTATATTAAGCATACACCTAGGAGATATGTGCTTTATATTGTACCCTTTTATCAATTCTTGAGCAAGAAAAATATTATGGAACAAGTCTCTACCAGCCACAAAAGCATTTTGACAAGTTTTAACCAGACCCGGTAGAATATTCTTGATCCTATTAGCTAGGACCTTAGTGATGATCTTGTAAATTAAGTTACAACATGCAATGGGTCTGAAATCTGAGATAGCAGATACATTTTTAGCTTTAGGTATCAGGCACACAGAGGTAGCATTAATTTGTTTCAAAATTTTACCAATTTCTTGGAATTCCTTGACAGCCTCATATATAAGGTTACCTGTAAACTGCCAACTTGTCTTATAAAAGCATGCATTCCAACCATCTGGGCCTGGACTTTTAATGTCACTCATGCTAAAGAGTGCAACTCTTACTTCCTCTTTTGTAATAGGTAGCCTCAGCTTGTTATTCCCCTCTTCATTGAGTTTTGGTCCTTCGTCAAATACTCCTTGGTTTACTGGGCTAACCTATTTTTTTACAAGAAAAAGGTGATGATAAAAGAACGACGATTATTGTTAGAGAGTGTAGGCATTTAATATTTATATATATTATGTCTAACAATTATCAGGTTGAAGATTCAAAGTTCAAACAACACATCAGTTCCTATCGGCTATCGATCGAGGCAAATGTATTGGGTTTGTCGCACACCTTCTAGTAACCAAAACAATAATATAAGACATGATAATATATCTAAATAATTAATTAGTAAAAATGCTTAATTAATTAAGACATAGTTGAAAGTTAAACACGTCGACCAAACACCGCCCGTTCTTCCCCGTAAAGGATAAATAAAATGTGCACACAGCACACCTTCTTTGAATCAGGCCTTACAATATACCATATTGTACTTCCCGATCGATCGCTAGTTGTACTACTTCATACAGTTTATTAAACAACATATAAAAACTACAGATAACAGGCAGGTTAAGGGTTTACATATTTTCTATATGAAGCTATGAACGATGCACACATTAATCATTTAATAATTAGGAGTTTTAATTATCCTATGTGAAGGACTGAATCAGGCCATATAATAAAATATATATGCCGTATTCCACTGACGGCTGACCGATCACTTATATATTTAAGTACAGTCTACAGATTCGTACTTTTTACATATACAATATCAAAACCAAAAGATACGAGGTAAAGTAGTTGTTTACAAAATAAAAACAAAAATGACTAGTACTTTATTTTTCCTAGCTCTCTCAACGATCATCATTTTCCTAATGGCTATACGCAAAGCTAGGAGTCGTAGCAACCGTGTTCCGCCCGGGCCAAGAGGCCTTCCGTTGCTCGGAAACTTTCTCCAATTTCATCCGTCCGATCTTCATTTGCGCCTAGCAAAACTATCCCACAAGTATGGACCTCTCATGTCAATGAACATTTCTCGAGTACCTGTGCTCGTCATATCTTCCGCGGAGGTAGCCAAACAGGCCTTAAAGGATAACGATCTTGCCTTCTCAGGTAGACCCCAGTCCTTTACTACGAAAAGATTGTCATATAACAACCTTGAAATTATAAGTTCCACTTATACTCCTTATTGGAGGGAGATGAGAAAACTTGTTGTTCTCCACCTCTTCACTTCAAAGCAAGTGCGTTCATTCCGTCCCATACGTGAGGAAGAAGTTTCTATGATGATCAAACAAATATCAAAAAAGGCTGAATCGGGGCAAGTTATCAACTTAAGCGAGACTCATATGCATTTCACTAGCGGACTCATTTGCAGAGTAGCCTTTGGGAAGAAGTACAATGACAACAGGAGGTTCGACAAACTTCTTATGGAACTTCAGTGTATGATAGTCACTATCTTTGTGGTTGATGTTTTTCCATCTCTCGGATGGATTGACAAACTTAATGGCAACGTTTCTAGACTTGAGAAGGTGTTTAGGAGCATGGATTCGTTTTGCCAAGAACTCATCGATGAGCATCTAGACCCAAATAGGCCCGACTCCATGAACGGTGACATTCTTGATATACTGATTCAACTCAAAAATGAAAACACGTCTTCAACTTTAATTGATTGGGACAACATTAAGGGACTCCTCATGGTATGTATATTTCTTCTTCTTGTTTTAGACCATTAATTATTTATTTCAAGATAAACGGCTATCACTTAGTACATATAGCAGTTCTATATATAGCACACGTCCGATCACTAATTTACACCGGTTTGGTGTTGATCGTGCCACAATGCGTCACTCAATAGGTTGGCTAAGAATTAACTTTAAAGGGAGTGCCCAATTCCTGGCGCACGAAAAATACATTGCTTTAATCTAAGAAATTTAGTTTAATTTATTAGAACCGTTTAAACAAGGAACTGTAGGAGTTTCGCCCAAACCGAACTTTTACCACATTGATCAAGTTGTTGCATATTTCCAACAACTTACCTGGGTGAATACTATATATCTTTTCGAGCACTCCAACTTTGCTTGAATGAAATATTATCTTCTCTCTCAACACCACCACCACTGCAAATCGCGGTGATGGTGCGTGTGGGGCGGGGTAGGGGTGGGTCGGGGAGGTGGGGGCGGGTGAGGGCGGGTGGGGCGGGGTAGGGGTGGGTCGGGGAGGTGGGGGCGTGTGGGGCGGGGTAGGGGTGGGTCGGGGAGGGTGGGGGGGTGGGGAAGATGACTTTTTATTTTTATTTTTTTTGTTATAAAAAATTATATATATTGTTTTTAATAAAGATTTATATAAAATTATAAAATATAAAGATTTATATAAAATATTTATATAAAATTATAAAATATAAATATTTATATAAAATTATAAAATATAACCTAAATTAGTTGAATTGATAAAGTCTGAGGGCATAACTGCAATATTTCGAATTATTTTTGTAGTATTAAAGGAATTTTGTCTAGAAATGACTATATTATTTTAAAATTTAGAAAACTCTATTTATTTTAAATTTAAGAAAATATTTATCTTATTTAAAAAAGAAAATTGGGTGTGAATGTAATATAAATTTAGTAAACATTTTAAGACAATATTTTTAATAAACTTGATTTTATACAATTTCTTTATGATTTAGATCAAAATATAATTAAAATTTAATATAATTATTAATTAAAAAAAAAAATTGACTGGGCTGACCAAGCCCAGTTTTGAGCCCGTCGGGCAGAAATTAATTAAAAAAAATAAATTACAGGACATTTTTCGAGCCCGTTTAAAAAAAGGGCAAAACTTGAATTTGGGGAAAGTTATCGGGCAGAAATTATAAAATGCCCTTCCAACAACTTACCTGGGTGAATACTATATATCTTTTCGATCACTCCAACTTTGCTTGAATGAAATATTATCTTCTCTCTCATATGTAATATAAATTAGGGATAAAAGCATCAAGTCCCCTGAACTATACACGTTTTTGCGACTTGCTCCTTAAACAAAATTAATAAGCGTTTTCCCCCCTTAAATTATGCACGTCTGTTCGATTTGCCCCTGGCCGGGTTTTCGACTATTTTTGGACGGAATATTCCCCGTTCGAAGTATTTTTCTCCTATTTTTTGTCATAAACTACCAAGATACATCTAGTACAATGCATATGAGTCGTGTAGGGGGAATATTCCGGTCAAAAATGGCCGGAAATATATTGAAGGGGCAAATCTTATTTTACCGGGAATATGCCCCGTTCGAGGTATTTTTCGCCTACTTTATGTCATCAACTACTAAAATACATCTAGTACAACACATATAAGTCGGGTAAGGAAAAATATTCCGGCCAAAAATAGCCGAAAACTCGTCCAGGGGCAAATCGAACAGACGTGCATAATTTAAGAGGGAAAACGCTTATTAATTTTGTTTAAGGGGCAAGTCGCAAAAATGTGTATAGTTCAGGGGGCTTGATGCTTTTATCCCTATAAATTAAGATAAATTTGAGTTTTAAACCTGCCTATATATAATCTCTCTTGTATATAGTGTAAATCAAGATTAATTTGAATTTCACTCTGCCTCTCTCTATATATATATATATTTGTGTGTAATGACCATTGAAGTTTCTTTTTTGTCTTTGTTTTTAGAACGTATTTGCTGCTGGAACGGAAACATCTGCCACTATACTAACCTGGATTATGACGGCTCTGATCAAGAATCCTAATGTACTGAAAAAGGCTCAAGAAGAAATCAGAAATTCGATTGGAACTAAAGGGAAGGTAGATGAATATGATATTCAAAATTTTACATATCTAAAGGCAATTATCAAGGAAACACTAAGATTATATCCACCAGTGCCATTGTCAGTACAAAGAGAAACAATTGAAAAGTGTACCATAAATGGGTACGAAATACAACCAAAATCCATGGTGTATTTTAATGTGTGGGCTATAGGCAAAGATCCAGAGTACTGGGAGAATCCGAATGAATTCTTGCCAGAGCGATTCGTGAACAGTACAATTGACTATAAAGGTCATGATTTTGGTTTGCTTCCATTTGGTGCGGGAAGGCGAATATGTCCTGGGATGGGTCTAGGAATGGCAACCGTTGAACTAGCACTTGCTAATCTTCTCTACTCATTCGACTGGAAGTTGCCTGTTGGAATGAAAGAAGAAGACATAGACATGCATGCATTACCAGGTTCCACCTCGCATAAAAAAACTCCTCTATGTCTTATGGCCATAACCAAAAGTAAGTAATGTATGATTTTGCTATATTGATTTTACAAATACGAGAGGAAACTAATAAATGTATCAAGATACGTAATCTTGCAAATAATGTAACACTTAGTATGGTTTTGGGGATGAAATACATGTTCTTCTCTTACTGAAGTTTGTAATGATCTGACTATTTTTTTATGGTGTTTGAAGCTTTGTATTTCATTGAAGAAATATGATTATCCATTTTTTCATGAATGCAATAAGTAACAGTGAATAACAATCATAAAATGGAGAAGAAGGGAGAAAGGAGAATTACAGAGAAGATAAAAGAGAAGAGAGATAAAGGAAAATTCTTAATTCATTTCTTAATTTCTAAATGCAGTACACTCATCCTTTATATAGAAGTTACATTAGGTAAAATGACAAATAAGCTAATAACAGAATTGAGTAATAACAATAAACACGTAAATATGTCGTCGAGCCATGTTGACAAATTGCCACGCCTTCGAAGCACATGAACGATACTATTTCACAGGAGTTTGTTGTATATATTCTCTTATTGCCCATGCCAAATTGATGCATTTCCAACATACCCGTATATATGTCAAGATCATGACAAGTTAAAAATAAACTTCACCTACGAAAAACATACAATTTGTACACACGTCAGCACATTGTTGTACATACACTAGCTACCAACGAAACTTTTTCAATATGCGTTTTGAAATTGTTAGATGGCGATACGTATCAAGAACCAAACTACAACACTGGTGTTATGACCAGTGTTGGTACAACACTCAAATACACTAGTTTTGTCTAACACCTACTAACGGAGTATAAACTCAGCGGAATGTAAAGAACAAAGTAGGTTAAACTTTTAAGCATATTCTAAAAAATATTATAATCTGTCGAGCCTCGGGGCAAAATATCCACTATAACAATAATGAATTTACAAAATCTTCTCTCAACTATTCTAAGAAAAAATGAGATGTAAACCCAATTGGTAAAAGAATTACTTCTTTCAATTTAACTCACCAACTCTAAATCGCTTAGATTTAATTTGTTAAACAAAACTTGATGAAGCAAGACCCAAATACTTGTGATTGATCTTGATCCACAACCATTTATATATAGTATTTTATAGCTTCACATATAATTAAGGTTTCTTGCACAATAAGGAATGCTTCAATCTTCCTTTTGCATTTATTGTTAACTTCCTCCCACTCACACGCCTAGATTCTTGAATGGTACATTCCCTTGAAAGCTTTTGCACAGCCATTTATTGAAAACTTTACTTGAATGGTACATTTTCTTGAAGGAAACATATCCATCCTTGAAGGCTTGTAAAGTTGGAGGACACTCAAACACCAACTAAAGTCGTGGAACTCTGTTAGTATGTGAATGAAGACAAAACTTAAATATGACAATAAATTCCAAACTAGAGAAATACAGTGTTATGCCAGTGTTATTCTAACACCAAGTAACACAATGTTGTTTCAACACTTAGTCACAACACCCGCACTTACAATCTCCCTATTTTTTTCTTTCTTCACGAAACCCAACCTATACACACATATCATTTCAACACAGTCTCCATCAACACAATATCAATTTCTTAAGCTACTCCCACTCAATTAGACAAGATCAACTACATAGTCTTAAGAAACTAAATAAAAAACACAAGGAGTTAAACATGTATAAACAAACACACAAGCAAATATGAAATGTTTTAAACTTGCAGAAACAACATAATTAACATGGAGATAAAATGCCCTACTCTCCTCCTTATGTGAGAAAAGTAAAATCTTGACTAACTTTTTAATAGAATCACGCTCCATTAGCTCTTCTTCTTTAGACACAATATCTCATTTTCTCTTTGGGAACTCATCATATGTTTCTTAAAGTCCTCAACACATATTGTGAAGTTGTGCCCACTGTCATTAGAAGGGTAATTCTATATTTTCACTTGTTCTGCCATGCAAGCAGGCGCAGGATAATGAGGAGCAGTTAAGTGCAGTTTAGCAGCTCACATTAGCAAACTTCAGTCTGTTAACTGAAGGAGAGTGAACGCAGCTTATAAGCTGCGTATGAGCTCATTTCTAATCAGTTTTTTCTTCTAATTGTTGGTAATTCTCTCTCTGTAATTGTAATTGTACATTCTGTTAACATCAATAAAGATCCTCCCTCCCCTTGGAATAGGGCTCGATTTCACATTGAAATCCGAGTGCCGAACCAAGCAAATCAAGTGTGCAGATGTGTGTGATTTGTTCTGTTTTCGTGCATTGTGTTTGATTTAATTGGTGTTGTTGTGAGTGTACCATTGTAAGTAAATGAGTCAATTTTGTGATAAGATTGACGGCCAATTCTTAACAAGTGGTGCGGTGAACGTGGAGGCGATGTCGTCGACAAAATTCGACGTGGAAAAGTTCACCAGAGTAAATGATTTCGGTTTATGGCGGTTGAAAATGTGAGCTCTGCTCGTACAACAAGGATTGGTGGATGCACTTGATGAACCGAATATGGGTAAGGATCTGGATCCGAAAGTGAAGAAATCTATTCTGGAAAAAGCACACAGTGCGATTATTCTCTGCCTCGGTGATAAAGTGCTTCGTCAAGTGTCGAAGGAGAAATCAGCGGCAACAGTTTGGGCAAAGCTTGAGAGCTTGTTCATGACAAAATCTATGGTAAATCTCCTATACTTGAAACAATCATTATACTCATTTAAAATGCAAGATGACAAGTCTGTTGAGGAACAAATGGATACATTCAACAAATTGATTTTGGATCTTGAAAACATTGATGTTGTATTAGAAGATGAAGATCAAGCTCTAATGTTGTTGAGTTCACTACCTAAGTCCTTTAATCATTTTAAAGAGACTCTAATTTATGGAAGAGATGTGTTGACTCTCAATGAGGTTCAATCTGCTCTGAGTTCCAGAGAATTAAACCAGAGGAGTCAGC
Source organism: Linaria vulgaris (assembly GCA_948329865.1). NCBI lineage: Eukaryota > Viridiplantae > Streptophyta > Magnoliopsida > Lamiales > Plantaginaceae > Linaria > Linaria vulgaris. The sequence continues at coordinate 113,765,269 of OX415250.1, read as the reverse complement.
AAAAGACTAGTTTTAAAGCTGAAGGTCTTGTAGTTAAGAGTAAAGGAAACAAAAGGAGTGGCAAAACTGAAAAGAAGAAAAAGTTTGTCAATATTGATAAACATAAGGACTCTGTTGGTAGTAGCTCTGGTAATTTTACCATTAAATACTGTCATAACGAGGTACACACTAGAAGGTTTTGTCCTCAAAGGCAAAAGAGCAGTACCAATGATAAGAAAGAAGCATCTAATGCCACTATAGCAAATGATGGCTATGAGTCAGCTGGTGTTCTTGTTGTGTCTAATGCAAATTCAAAGAATGAGTGGGTAATGGACTCTGGGTGTTCATTCCACATGACACCTCACAGACAGTGGATTGATGATTATGAAGAAGGGGATGGTGGTTCAGTACTTCTAGGTGATAACAAACCCTGTAAAGTTCATGGAAAAGGATCTATGAAGCTTAAACTTCATGATGGTTGTACCAGAATCTTAACTGATGTTAGATATGTGCTAGATTTAAAGAGAAACTTGATTTCTCTTGGATTACTTGATAAGAAAATGTTCTCTTACAGTGGTAAGGGTGGTGTACTGAAGGTGCTCAGTGGTCCACTTGTTGTGTTAAGAGGAGTTCGAAGGGACTGTCTATACATACTAGAAGGTTACACAGTGCAGGGATCAGTAGCTGCAGTTTCATCAGTTGGAACAAATAAATCAGAGCTATGGCACAAAAGATTAGCTCATGTGAGTGAAAAAGGTTTGAATGAGCTGAAGAAACAAGGCTTACTAGGAAATGACAAGATTGAGAAGCTTGATTTCTGTGAAAACTGTGTGTACGGGAAAAGTAGTAGAGTAAGGTTCACCCCTGGAGTTCATAGTTCTAAGGAGAAGCTGGATTATATTCATGCAGACCTGTAGGGGCCTTCAAAAACTGAGTCACACTCAGGAGAAAGATAGTACTTGTGCATTGTTGATGACTATTCAAGGAAGATATGGATACATATTTTGAAGACTAAGGATGAAACATGTGATACATTTAAGAACTGGAAGAACCTTATTGAAACTCAGACTGAGAGAAAGGTCAAGAAGTTGAGAACTGATAATGGCTTAGAGTTTTGTTCTGAACAGTTCAATGAGTTACGTAGAACAAATGGTATTGCAAGACATAGAACAGTGGCTGGAACTCCTCAAAAAAATAGGCTGGCTGAGAGGTTCAATAGAACCCTATTAGAAAGGGTGAGATGTATGCTTTTGAGTGCAGGGTTACCCAAAGTTTTCTGGGCTGAAGCTGTCACTACGACTGCATATCTGATAAACAGATGTCCATCAACAACATTAGGGATGAAGACCCCTAAAGAGAAGTGGTCTGGTCACCCACCTAACTTGCAGAATCTGAAAGTTTTTGGATGTGTTGCCTATGCTCACTTAAAACAAGACAAGCTAGAGCCTAGAGCTCTAAAGTGTATGTTTATTGGTTATCCTGAGGGTGTGAAGGGATACAAAATGTGGTTTTTGGAACCTGGTCACAAAAGGTGTATAATAAGCAGAGATGTTGTGTTTAATGAAGATGAGATGGCTTATGGAAATAAGAACTCAGAAACTACAACAGAAATTCAAAGAAATATGTTGAAGAAAACTCAGCAAGTACAGATTGAGGTGGAGTGTGACAATGACACTGGGACTCAAGTACAAGCTGGAAACTGGTTACTTGAGGATGAAGTAGAACAACCTGACAATGAGATCTTACCAGAAGATCATCAACAAGAACATGATGATAATGATGGGTATATGTTGACAATAGACAAAGTGAGAAGAGAGAGTAGGGCTCCTCAAAGATTTGGATATGCATATCTGATGGCTTACTCTTTAGTAACTGCTAGTGGAGTTCTTGAAGAAGAACCCAAGGATTATAGAACAGCCATTGCTAGTAAAGACAAGTACAAATGGATCCCATCCATGGTAGAAGAACTTAATTCTCTAAACAAGAATAACACTTGGGAAATTGTGAAGAAACCTAAGCAAGCTAAGGTTTTCAGTAGCAAGTGGATATTCAAGAAGAAACAAGGTATTCCTAGAGTTGAAGAGGTTAGGTTCAAGGTCAGGTTAGTGGCAAGATGGTTCACTCAACAAGAGGGCATTGACTACACTGATGTCTTCTCCCAGTTATCAAACATAGATCTATCAGGATACTGTTGGCTCTAGTGGCAAGGTATAACCTTGAACTTGAGCAGATGGATGTGAAAACAACATTTTTGTATGGAGAGCTGGAGGAAACCATTTTCATGAAGCAACCTGAGGGATATGAAGAGAAAGGAAAGGAGGACTATGTTTGCAAGTTAAACAAGTCCATCTATGGTTTGAAACAGTCTCCAAGACAGTGGAATAAAAGGTTTGATGAGTTCATGATGAGACTTATGTACACAAGAAGCAAATTTGATAATTGTGTATATTTTAAGTTCTCTGGCAGAGCGGATTTTGTCATTCTATTACTGTATGTTGATGGCATTCTTCTGGTCAGCAACAGTAAGCAGAAGATAGCTCAGTTGAAAAATGAATTGAAGGGAGAGTTTGAGATGAAGGATCTTGGACAAGCTGCAAGAATCCTGGGAATGGAAATCAATAGAGACAGAAGTAGAAGGCTGCTAACTCTGTCTCAAGAAGAGTATTTGAGAAAGGTTCTTGAAAGATTTGGAATGCAAGATGCAAAATCAGTAACTACTCCCTTGTCCCAACAGTTCAAGCTGAGTAGTGATCAGTCTCCTAAGACTGAAAAAGAAGTGAAATATATGGAGGACATTTCATATGCAAGTGCAGTTGGTTCCTTGATGTATGTTATGGTTTGTACCAGGCCTGATTTTGGATACCCTCTAAGCATTGTCAGTAGGTTTATGTCAAATCCAGGAAAGGTTCATTGGCAAGCTTTGAAATGGATATTGAGATATGTCAAAGGAACCATAAACAAAGTTTTGATTTATGGTGGAAGCCAAGAGCCTCTCAGGAAGCTAAACATGATAGAAGGTTGTGTTGACTCTGATTTTGCAGGGTGTTTGGACACCAGGAAATCCCTGACAGGATATGTATTCGGTTAAAGAGTTAGTTAGTCATTATGAACTAGTATTTTTAGTTCCTGTTACAGCTATTTGAAGAAGAGGTGTTTTGGTTGAAGTTGTCAGTGGCCAAGGTGGAGAATTGTGAAGTTGTGCCCACTGTCATTAGAAGGGTAATTCTGTATTTTCACTTGCTCTGCCACGCAAGCAGGCGCAGGATAGTGAGGAGCAGTTAAGTGCAGTTTATCAGCTCACATTAGCAAACTTCGGTCTGTTAACTGAAGGAGAGTGAACGCAGCTTATAAGCTGCGTGTGAGCTCATTTCTAATCAGTTTTTCATTCTGATTGTTGGTAATTCTCTCTCTGTAACTGTACATTCTGTTAACATCAATAAAGATCCTCCCTCCCCTTGGAATAGGGCTCGATTTCACATTGAAATCCGAGTGCCGAACCAAGTAAATCAAGTGTGCAGGTGTGTGTGATTTGTTCTGTTTTCGTGCATTGTGTTTGATTGAATTGGTGTTGGTGTGAGTGCAACATTGTGAGTGAACGAGTTGATTTTGTGATCATATTGACGGCCGATTCTTAACACATATAGTTTCCTCCTCCCAATCTTTATTTGCTCAAATGTATCCCCATTATTTCTTCATTAATAAAATATGCGTTGAGAGAGTGGGAACCCAAATCATTCTCAACTGCAAAGTTTACCTCATGTGTTTGATATTGAGTCAACACAATATTAAGAAGATGTTGTCTTAATATTTTCCTCTGACTCAACATCATTAGACTTCTCATGACCTTCTTCCTCAACCTCCTGACCTCTCGGGGCTTCTTAACCAACAGCATTCTCAGTTTCCTCGTCTCCTTTAGACGACTCAAGACCATCTTTTCCCTCATCACTTTCTTATTCATTCACCTCTTCTTCCAAGTTCTTTTTATCTACAACCTCCTCATTTTGCAAAGCATAAGTACCATTATTGTTATCACGTTCTTTATCATTATTAGGCTCAAAACACTCTTTATCACCCACATTAGTCTCTTTAGCAATCAAAGTGTTCTCCCCATCAACCACGTTGTTCTCCTTAAAAATAGGTTCCTCAACCACAATCTCCTCAATTGTGTTTGGAGCACCAACATCACCAATACCCTATTCCTTAGATTGTAGTTGTTCTTCTGAACATCAGTGTCCAGAGCGAGTGTTGCACCGGTTTCAGATCCCTTGTTTGGCTTGACATTGTGTCAGGATGTTGGGATTGCATTTCATTTTGGAGTAGCAGCAACCACCAGGCAGTGCAATCACGCGTTTTGTACCCGCATGAGGGAACTACAAGAGCGACGGTGGGGTTACCTCCTTGATTCTCCATATCAAGGGCTACATTAGTAAGATCAGAGATAAATGTCATGGATTTTAAAATAAATATTGCAAGTAAGAACACTAGGGCTTGACAGAATTTTGGGGCAGACAGTGAGGCGTGGCGAGCATGTGTAAGTTTTACAATGTATGCAATGGATATGCTTCGTCTACGTGTTCGCAAGTGCACTGTCAAGTAAAATGAAATATAAAATACGTCCCAAGTATCAAATTACACAAGGACTATGATTAAAACTATGTATCTAATTTTATCCTACTAATGTGGTAATTAAGATGTGTTTGTTGTATGACATATGTAGGCTTTTGCATTTTACTCTGAAAGAAATATAAATAAATTTGGGAAATTTTGTGAATCTTAGAAAGTTGGTATGACATATGTAGGCTTTTGCATTTCCCAAATTTATGATATGGTAAATTGATACCCCTTTTGTACCAAATTTATGATATGGTAAATAACCCCTTGGCCAATTTGGGAAATGCAAAAGCCTACATATGTCTTATAGTCAACTGATATGTAATTATTATTTGCACTCATCAGAAATAGTAGAACGTCCTGGCTCGACGACGCCCTCAGAGGTAGTCTATTGACGAACTATATAAACAAATCTTCGTGTCTTTTATTACTTTTCGCTTTTATAATTTCCTCCGTCTTACTGCTGCACAACAAATCATGGGTCTTACATAAACAAAAGAATATAAAAAAATAGAGTATCAAAAAATATTGGCAATTTATACGCCAAACTCGGAAATAAACAAAAAGTTAGAGTTGAGATGCAACATTCCTTGGTACTTGAGTTAAGAGCATATATTTGAATTCGCCCGCAGGTGTAAAACTATGCCAAACCATTATAGTCTATAGAGTTTTTGGCACAACAACTCCTTCAGGAATTGTACCCTCTAATAAAATCTAGATATACAAATTAGGACGAATTATCAAAAATGCCCGCTAACTTATTTTTTTCAATCTTAAATGCCCGTTTTTTCCCAACCTGCTGAAAATGCCCGTTAAGTTTAAATTTTCTAACAAAAATACCCGATGTTAAAAATTCGGACATTTTATCCGACGTGGCATCCGAGTCAAAGAGACGCGCTGCTGAATCAAAAAGTTGCGTTTAAAAATTATGGCATTTTTGGTAGAATTTTAAAAAATACGAGGCACTTTTAGCATTATTTTTCAGACAAAATAGGTTTTTTTGTGCTTATTTTTTATTTCGGGCATTTTTAGTAGAAATTTTAAAAGATACAGGGCATTTTTAACATGTTTTGAAAAATCGGACATTTAAGATTGAAAAAAAAAAGTTAGCAGGCATTTTTGATAATTCGTCCTACAAATTATCACGTGATGTTATGTTAAATAACGCCCCTTACCCTCCTTTGAAAAGAAATAGGTCAAATAACCTTTTATGTTACGTTGAATAAGCACATAAATTCATTGAGGATTCTTATTCGTAGTAAAATACACCTTTACACGGTTGGATGTAATTTACTTTTCTTTTTATCAAATGTTCGAGCTTAATATGCCATATGCACATATTTAACATGGTATGCTGCAAGGGGATAATTTATCTCTTTTATTTCTTTCTTTCTTTTCGTAAAAAGAGAACTAAACAAGTTTAGACTACATTAAACTTAACATAATTAATAATATGTAGAGTATGCGTATCCCAAAATACTTCTCGTTCCCTCATAATAATATCCAACTTTGTTAAACTATTCGATGCTCTATTCACTGCCTGTGAAATCCACCTAAACTACAGCTACCATGGAAGCCGTAGGAGAGTCTTGCAATCATTAACTAAATCCTGACTTAGCTCTCATGGCTCAATTTCCCCTTTGTACCCCATTTTCGAGTTTGTTTCTATTTTAATTTGTGGCGTCCGCTTATCCCACGCTATTTCCAGCCCTTTCTTAAGTGCTTCCAATTCAGCTTCATCGACAGTTGGCGAGGCCAACTTTTTCTTGAATCCCCAAAGCCAAAGTCCAGTATCTGAACAAAGTATTCTCGTTGTCGCGCCTTGAGTTGTGTTGGTATTAACCCACCCCGCACGAGTTTTCTCCATTTTGCCAAAACGTCTTTAGACTTCCCTTTCATTTGAGCTTCTTGCAACTCGACACTCAATTACTTTATTTGGTGGATACAACTATTCAGAGTATCAAACTTTCCTTGGAGTACCACTTTCTTTCAAGATGTCCATACAATCCATAGGGCTGAGACAAAAACCCACTTCCACTTCGTATTCGATAGGATTTTGCAACTGAACTCTTCCTCTTGATATTCGTCTATAGCCACTCTTCGTCCAAGATACCCTCGAACTCAACTAAGTCTTGACCGTGGAGTAGCCTGTTCCAAATTTTTCGCGTGGCATCATAATATCTCAGTAGATGGTTGGACGTTCCATCATGATACTCACATTCCAGGCATTCAACAGTCAGGACAATAGTTTGGGATTTCCTAAGATGGTTCGTGGCTATATGGTTTTTAGTAACTAGCCAAAGAAAATATTGTAGTTTATTACTATATCTCATTTTCTACACCCACTTGCAACCGGTCGTCGTCGTATTGTCCTCAGAATATTTCTAGTAATAGGCAATGTATGCCGACTAACAAGTAAAGACACTACTACTCGTTTCACTCCAAATAACCATGTTTGTAACGCCCCTGACCAAGCATCCTGCTCGGCTCGAAGCGTCATGGCTACAAAATTCTTTAGAGAATACCTCATTTCTCTTTTGAAAGCTGCAACTGATCCAAAACAGTGTAGAATGGTAGCTAGTACCCAAAGAGTCCCATTTCAATATCTTCAGTTGTCAACTACCATCTATTGACATTCAACTAGGCTTGTCCCATACAATAATTAGCTTTAACTACGTTGCACATGCACGAATACGAAGACACGTATCGGACAAGATACGAATACGAAAATACAATTTTTTTTAAAATCACATATTGAGATACGCCAAGGATACGTTGAATATTTAATATTAAAAAATTATATATATTATTTAAGTAAATATGTAAAATAATGAATATTAAACACTTATAAACACTTATAAAATTCAAAAAACAATTAACATATAGCCATATACAAAGATCCACCATTCCACAAACTCAAATATTAATTGATAAACATATTCAACATGAATGTTACAAAGTTTCATAATATAATAAACAAGATTAATATTGCAATAGCTTATTTATTGTTAAACGACATCATCAACAAACAAAACCAACTCAAAGTCGGGTTCATCAAGAGAAAGATTTCTAATTTAATGAGTGAAAACTATTATATGTGTTAAATCAGATTAATAAATTAGAAAATTGCTTTTTAGTGTTTATAGTATAAACAAATTACTTTTCGCCCCTAAAGTTTGTAAAAACAATAAAATGGCCTATTTTATTGAGGACACGTATCGGATACACCTTAGAATAGTATTTGATATGTATCCCATTTATTAAAAAAATTAATTTTTAAATAGGATACGCCACGTGGCGTATCCAACACGTATGTGAGGCGTATCCTGGGCGTATTCTTATTCGTTTAGTATCCGATACGGGATACATAGCCATTTTTTGAGTATCCATAGGCTCTAAGCTTTTACCTTGTAAATTTGAAATGAAAACATAAAAATATCTTTATGAGTCATAAGGAGTCAGTGAGATTTAATGTACGATATGTTTTTATAAAATAGAGCTTTGCAACACATGATTGCACCACAATGCTTTTCAAAATAAGTTTATACATTCATGCCAAATCATAACACATATTAGATCAATCATGTCACAACACTCCAACCTTATGACTCCCGACCTTATACCTTCCCTCCAGGAGCGATCCGGAAAAAGACGAGAACGTGCCCATGTACACGCCCCAACTTTGATTCATGTGTACCCATATTCTTTTTTGCAATTAAACCCCCCATCTTTACTTAAATCCACTTCATCCCCATATTCATTTTTGTTCTTTTTGAGAGAAATGGGCATAGAGACACGATGGAGATTCTAGTTGATTCTAAAGCTCATACAAATCTCTAATATACTCTCTTGATCAAAAGAAAGAGTGAAATATTTATTGGCGTACACAAACTTGAAGTTTCTAAATTACTTGAGCTTTAAACATTTTAAGTGTATAAGCATGTCAAAATTATTTCAGGTAACTACCACAACGATTTTTAGGCCAAACTTCACCAAATGTGCTCCACTACCTATGTGTTTCAATTATTGATTTTTTTTTGTACACATTCTATAAATAAATACGATTCAAAAGTAAAATTAAAATTAAAAGAATTATGGGGCGTGACAATGTCGTCTTAACTTCGCAAATTTATGCATCTCTTCTTAATCTCTTCCTGAAGTCGAACTGGTGCATAACTCCTCGCGACGCCATTGCTCCGATTCGTCCAACGCATCTTGCATTTTTAAATCGACTTCATTTGGGTGAATGATGATATATCCGCCTTGCACAAACGGGTCTATACCATCCAAATATCGTACCAAAATGAGATGGATTTTCCAACTCCAACTTTCCATTGACGGTTTCATCAAACTGACGCAGCGAATAATCCTCTTCCACGTCGCAGTGTCTGATTTTTCACCGTAGGCAGCATCTTTTAGATATTTCTGTCTAATAAGATGACTCCGAACCAATTCCTCATTTTTCAGAATTTTCCTAGCGAGTTTGGATAGGAGAGTCTCGTTACTTGTACGGCTGATCCGTATCCCCAATCCTTCCTCCCATTTCGACTTCGTGACACACTTCCAGCCTACCAAGTGCAACTTCTTTTTGGAAATATTAGTCGATCATATAAAATCTTTGTTCAATTTTTCAAGTTGGCAGCAGACATTTGAAGCTGGAAAAAGTCTAAGATTTTTTCTCTAAAAGCGAAGGCGCGGGCTTCAAGAAACATAGATTGGAACAGCCGTCGAGACCGATTGTATTAACGTTGTTCGACCTGCAAATGAGAGGAATTTACCTTTTCAGCTGCTCAGACGCTTCATCACTTTGTCAAAGGTATCAGAAAAGGTTTCTCTATTAATTCTCATGTGGGTCAGTTTCATACCTAGATACTTTCTCAAGTTTCGTGTTTGTTCAAACCGGAGGATCCCACAAATCACACTCTTGAAGCCCGCGCCTTCGCTTTTAGAGAAAAAAATCTTAGACTGTTTTGGGTTAAGTTTAAGTACCTAAGCTTCAAAAAATTTATCTAGCACCATTTTAATACTACGGGCAGTTGAGGTCATAGCTTTCCCCATCAAAATCAGATCGTCGTGAAAAAAATATGCAACAGTGGAGGGCCCCTGCGACAAGGACCGATCGGTCTCTACCTCTTATTGTCAACCATCTCTTGTATTCGATAGGAAAGTTTCTCCATACACAAAACAAAAGGTATGGCAATAATGGATCTCCTTGTCGCGGCCCACAAGAATGCTTAAAACCTCAAGTGGTGACTCGTTACAAAGAATTTTCTTCTCTGCGTAGGAAACACAAAACATCATAATATCAATCATACATGCTGGGAAATTAAAAGTCCTCAACGCATCCTCATGAAATTGCCAATCGACCTTGTCGTACGCTTTCTCAAGATATAAATTTATTATCATACATTCAATCTCATTTATCTTTTTCGTACTCACAGAATGAAGAATTTCATGGAGCACAAAAATATTATCTTGCGTACTTCTCCGCTTGTGAAACTAGATTGAGTCGGAGTGAGCCGCACCTCTCCAAAGTAAATATCGACCCATGGAATCCTAGGTCAACCAAGGAAGATCCGCCTTTTTCATAATATCCACCATAATGTTAAAAATACGAATCTTGTCCACCTTCCTCGGTTTAGCATAAATCCTTGACTGTCTCCAACTTTCTTGAAAATTGGTCTAATTAAGGCGTGTATACCTTGATCCTCAATATTCGTAATTTCAACTTCACTCGTCCTCGTTCCAAAGCATCCACACACCTCCATCCATGCATGTATTAGGCGCAAGAACATAATTTGAGAAACCAGGAGTTGGTGTGATTTCTCGCGCATGCTCTTCACTAACTTTAGTTTCCATAACAAAAACAATTGTCGCTCCATAAATGCGAACCCGTTCTTAAAATTCCTTTGGAAACTATCATCAGTTGTGCCCTGACAATTCTAAGATATGATCTTCATCTTGACGTTATACATGTGTGTTGGCAGCCCATGATTTTCAAACGAAACCCCCGTCTATGTCGTAGATAATTGTCTTAGTATTTCCAATGTTATTATTTGCTTGCGTCTTGATTCCCATTCGCTCAGCATAATTCCCTGCCACCACGAACTCAATTCTTCCTCTCTTTGAACTAGATGTATTGTTGCGTCTACTTCCCAGATGTTCCCCAGAATTTCTAGGACATGTATCAACTGTTCTTCCTGATTGGTTCACAATATTCTAGAGGGCCCTTGGAATTGGTGATATAGGGTCTCCGGTTCCCGAGTTTCATCCCAAATTTCTATTAACATCCCATTTCAAAAGATTACTCGGACATTGTTCTCATAGAAATCTGTTACATGCAAATTGAATACCTACGTCTTCTTGGGATTCAAGGTTTATGTGTTAAGAGGTTTCAGATTCAGAGAGGGCGGCGAATTTGTTGTTGATATAAGGAATCAAGGCGGCTTCTTTCCCTATTTCCTTATTATGTTTTAGAAGAGTTCCAGACGATCTGGGTTTAGTCACTGATGCCTTTCCTAGACCAAAACTTGATGGGAGAATTATTTTCTCTTGCTCATCCACGACTTGCGCTTTCTGTGTCGTGGCTTGGAAAATCATCCCGTTCATTAACCCTGTTTGACTATTGATATTATCATGGATGCATTTTTTCTCCATGACTATTGTTTTTTCCTTAAGGTTCGGTCAACTATGTTCCTTTCCCGAATTTCCCCTTCATTCCCGTGACGCAACCTCCATCCACTCGCCAAATTAACTATTTTTAGCCTTTTCGATAAGCCATTCATACTTCTCTTGTGGGTTACTGTTGTCCTTATCCGACGAATTTGGTATGCCCACGGTCCCGATTTTTTCGTGCATTGCATCTTGCATTTTTTTTCGTATGGCCAAATTTCCCACACGAGCGACATAACGATGGAAGATTTTCATATACAACTTGGTACATTTTTTTGTTGATGCGAAGCCCAAGTTTTAGTGGTCTATCCGTACGGGCTTGCACACAAAAACGAGAAAATTTCTCCATTGTCGCTTTGTACATGTTTCCATCAATTTTAATGGGATCCCCAGTGCATGATGCCAAGGTTTATATGATCGATTCTCGAAACAACTTCACCGGAAGATGAAGAATTCTGACCTAAGTATCTGCACTATCACCTTTATCTATATCCGCTCAAAAATTGAGTATCCACTTCCTAATGGGAAGGAAGCTTCCTGCAGGTGCCACGATCCTTTCATAAGGATCATCTCTCTTTAAAAGTTCAAAACCTTGAGGCAGTAACATCTGAAACCCAAATCCACGAGTTCGAATTCATTATGAAGCGACCACATGAGATCAAGTTTAGTTTGCAGTGCTGGATAGTGCCGCGGTCTCCCAAGTACCCTCACGATAATTTCATATGTGAATTCGATTTGTTTGAACGGCATAGCATCGTTCAGATTGTAGCACTTGGGGTTTCTCCCATAGTCATGTCCTCGCCTAACTTTTATTTCCTCTTGGAATCATTCTCCAGTTGTCGGAGACGTTTCTGGGTTCTCGGTTCAAGACTCAATGGATCTAGAGATACAAATTCCTTGGCCGCAAGAGTTAGAATCTCCGTAGACCGCGGCGGTGCTTGGTTTAGAGGCATGTTCTTTGTTAATTACTTAAAACCCTTTCTATCAAGAAGACAGGAAAAAAAATCAACTTTGGTACCCTAACTTAGCAAGAATGGTACCTTAACTTGGCAACGGTCGCATTTGGTACCTTAAGTTTGAATTTTTCATCAAAAGTGGTACCCTAGCGGCGGAGCTGCACAATCGCCGCCTCAGATTCACACATGGCAGCCTGTTGGCTGAAATATTGGGGGTTTTGACTTGCTTGTTGTCAAATGGACATGCTGACATGGAAAATAAAATAAAAATAAATAAATAGAAAGTGTGAGGCCCCTTTAAAATAATTTATATTTGCAAAATAAATTATAAAGATTTATGATTATATCTTTTAAAATAAATTATATTATTTTTATAAACTTATATTTTATCTTACAAAATGAATTAATAATTCTTAGCAATTTATATTGATATCCTTAAAATATAATATGATTAGTTAAATATTTATATATTTATAAGGTACCTACAAAATACCTTCTTCTATATTTGCATTAATATCCCATTAAATCATTTCACGTAACATTTAATATTTACAGTTGCATTTTACAAAAATAAAACTCTTACCAAAATAATAAAGAATGTTAATTCAATTTGTGAAAAAAAAAATTGCTTCTCTTCCAACCCCAACAATCTGTCACCCTCTCACCCCCACCCCACCCCACCTCAGAAAACGGACGACATCATACCACCTCCACCTCCTCCAACTTCACCACACCGCCGAATTCTAGATCTAACTCATCTCTAAAGTAGAATTGTTCACAATAGATTAACGGGTCACCAAACTCCACCGCCACTGCTTATGTAAACCCATCTTTTCCGGCGGCGGAGTTTAGACGACGGTGTAGTAGGTTGTTGGGTGGAGCGTAGCGAAGGTGGAATGAGGTTGTCCGGCGAGTGTCGGTAGTGTGGTGAAATTGAATTCTGGGTGACGATGGTGTGGTGAAGTTGGTCAATTTTTATTATCATTTTGTTAAAATTTTATGTTTTAAAGATACAAATACAAAGGTTAATTAATTTATGTTTTAAAAATATAATATAAACACAAAATATTTTATTATTATTTTTTCCATGCCGTGTCTAGTTGGCCAAATAAAGGTCAAAATTCATAAATCTTTGGTCAATGAGGTGCCACGTATGAATCCAAGGCGGCAATTTTGAAGCTCCACAACGGGGGTACCACTTTTGATGAAAAAAACAAACTTAAGGTACCAAATGCGATCATTGCCAAGTTGGGATACCATTTCTGCTAAGTTGCCAAGTTAAGGTATCAAAGTTGATTTTTTCCTCCAACAAGATATATGACCTATTAAATATGACACAAGAGGCAATTTGCTGATTTTTAATTGACAGTTCCTTTTTCCAAAGAGAAAGGGTCATTTACCTCTATTAATATATACATTATTACGTACTATTATTGCTGGAAGTACAAAAATAATTGCCATAAGCTCTGCATGTGCCAATTCAACAGTCAACAACAGCCAGCTTAAAATAAATTAGGCCTTGATCCTAACATTTCATGCAAAATAACGCATGACTAAATCGTGGGGATCTTTCAAATATAATAATTAGATTAGATGAGCAAAGACAAATCTGCAAACTTCACTTGAAGCTAGTTTTACTGTATAAATAGCTCATCATGTTCCATTCTTGTGATTATTACAATTTCAGCTTATAGATTCTAGGACGAATTATTATTTATGCCATGTATGTTTCATTTTTTTATGAAAATACTCGTTATCTTTCGAATTATTGAAAATGCCCTGTAACTATGTTTTTTTTGTAGAAACTGCCATTCGCGTGCCACATGGGAATTTCGGACGACGTGGCATCCACCGTGGCTGCCACATATAATATATTTAAAATATAAATATATTTATATCCATAATATATATAAATATATAAAAAAATATATCTTTATGTATTAAAATATATCAAATATATATAAATATATAAAAAAGGAAAAAAATCATAAATATCATTTATATCCATAATATATATAAATATATAAAAATATATATCTTTATGTATTAAGATATATCAAATATATATAAGTATATAAAAAGGTAAAAAAATCATAAATATATTTTATATCCATAATATATATAAGTATATAAAAAAATATATCTTTATGTATTAAAATATATCAAATATACATAAGTATATAAAAAAAGGTAAAAAATCATAAATATAACTTTTTATTACTGAAATAAAAAAAAAACTTTTTTTTACCGAAATTAAAAAAAATCATTTTTGTTTATTGAAATTAAAAAAAAAATACCCCAACACCGTCAACCCCCCCCCCCCCCCCCACCACACCGCTGCAACTGCAAGTTGCAGCGATGGCAGCGTCAATTGACGCCGCCACCACTGTTGGTGGCGAGTTGCAGCGGTGGCGGCGTCGATCGACGCCAGATCGACGCCGCCACTGCAACTCGCGGTTGTAGTGGTGGTGGCGTTGGTTTTTTTATTTTTTTTAACTTCAGTAAAAAAAATTGATTTTGGTTTTAATTTCAGTAAAAAAAAATTCTTAAATTTCAGTAATTAAAAATTATATTTATGATTTTTTAACCTTTTTTTATATATTTATATATATTTGATATATTTTAATACATAAAGATATATTTTTTTATATATTTATATATATTATGGATATAAATATATTTATATTTTAAATATATTACATGTGGCAGTCATGGTGGATGCCACGTTGTCCGAAATTCACATGTGGCACGCAAATGGCAGTTTCTACAAAAAAATGCGTAGTTACATGGCATTTTCAATAATTCAAAAGATAACGGGCATTTTCATAAAAAAGTGAAACATACATGGCACAAATAATAATTCGTCCTAGATTCTACCACATTATTATTATTATTATTATTATTATTATTATTATTATTATTATTATTATTATTATTATTATTACATCTTGTGTGATTTGCAAACCAAACAACAAGATGGAACCAAGTAGTATTGTGGGTGTGATATCCAAATAGATACTTAAACCCATGGATGAAAATTTCGGTCCGGGAATACGTTTCGGTTAGCTAAAAATTAGAAACGTTTCGTAATAGTTCGAGAATTTTTCGGCATGTTTCGAAAAATTCGTAAAATTGTAGTTATAACTATCATGGAAACTACATGTATATTTTGTATCGGTGAAGTCAAAAACGGAAACCTTTCGGTACTTTTCGAGAAAACGCACGGAAATTTTGATCCATGCTTAAACCTTCCTCTGAAGTCTAAAACTCCCCTTCATCTCAGAAACCTTAAACTATCTGTGTTAGATCGACCACAACCACCTCTTTATATTCCCCTCATCTACTTTTACCAAGCCAACGAGTTAACTGGCTCGACTAGTAGCGACACCGGTCATGCCAAAGTATCCGGAAAACTAAAATAATCACTAGCCGACACGTTAACCACGTTCTATCCATTGGCAGGGGAGCTAGATCGAGATACATTTACGATCGATTGCAACTATTCTGGTGTTACGTACATGGAAGCTCGAGTGGATGCTCGCTTGTCGGTAGCTATAGAAGATCCAACTATAAAACACTTGAAGTTGTATCTTCTGGTTTCCCCTTCGAATGTTGTTGACAATATTTTGCTTGCCGTGCAAATCAATATCTTCGATTGTTGAGGGATTGCGGTCGGATTGTGCTTGTCGCGTTTAATAGGCGACGGATTCTCTGCTATGACGTTCATGAACTCGTTTCGGCTTTCATTTGGAGACATTTCGCAAACGATGCCATATCCAAGAAACCAAACACATTGATTACTGTCGCTTCTCAAGCGGTGAATTTAAGAAAGAGAATGACTGCGCCTCCCAGTCTAGAGAATGTCTTTGGCAACTGATTCATGATTGTTGTGGCAATATTTGGCCATGACAAGGGGATATCCTGAAATTCATGATATGGTGCCTGAGTTCTGGAACGTTGTAAGATCATTCAACTATGAGAGCATAAGAAAGTTACAATGAGAAGACGAAGATGGATACGTGAGTATATACATTAAAGGTCTTGATCAACTCTCGCAAGTCGAAGCAGAGTTCTGTCCTTTCAGTAGTTATGTGTAGATTTCCTGCGTATGAGGAGGACTATGGCTGGGGAAAGCCAATTTGGGTCTGCACGACCGGTGTTTTGGTGCTGAATTCGACTGTTTTGATGGATACAAGAAGTGGAGATGGTATTGAAGCTTACATCACTACTCCGCCAGACCAGATAAAAGCAATTGACAGGAATGTTGAACTCCTTCGGATTATGGTGCAGCTTTCCGGACATAGTATGAGTGTTTTTTGAACTGCGATGAACTCGTGATGTGTTTAAGTTGTAACAGCTCTCTTGTAGTACTCGTGTGCATTATTTTTTATCATTGGAACAAACTGTGTGTGTTTGCAAGTTCTGTTACCTAGACCGATTCTATTCAACAAAATTATCGCACATTTTAACCAATAGCGGCATTTACACGCTTAAAAGACGTATGTATTGGTGTTACTCTACATGCCATTGCTGTTTTTAGAAGACTCATCGTTGAATCATTACAGTCTAGGGCATCCTACTTATAGGAATATATAATATGCCCAAATATCCGAAAAGCTAAAACGATCACTACCAGGACACTTTAACCACATTCTATCCATTAGCACCGGAGCTCGATCTAGGAACTTTCACAGTTGATTGCAATGATGCTGGTTTTATGTACGTGGAAGCATGAGCCCGTGCTCGGATATCCCACACGATTCTCATCTTCTTGTTTCTACTTCTCTCTACATAATTTCTTGATATGGAGGTTCGTGACCTTTTATAGTCTTCCTGCAACCTCTGAGCTTCAAATTTAGTATGGCTATAACCTTCATATGTTAGAGTGAATCAATGAAATACTGATTACATGGGTCAAAGGCACACTCATCATATACTGTTAAAGCAATTAGCTATCAATTTTCTCTATTTCACCCATCCATTATCTGCACAATGAAATGTTAGTCTCGTGAAGGTGCTATGCTGCAGATTTTACCTTCGATTGCTTATTTGTATACCAGGAAAGAGGATCAGACATATACTAAATATGGGAGATATGTTGCCTGGCATATCTCCAGCTACTCATTCCAGCCCCTCTTTTAGTCCACAGTCTCGTCATTCTTTACGTGAGCATAAGAGATCCAGCAGTACCACGTCCTACATCCCATCTTGAACGCGTGGAGCCGTTATTGGTGAAATAGTTGTGGACTCTCTCAGTATCGGCTCTAGGCACTTGATGGGTGTGATTTAAGATTGGCCAAATGCATCGTTATTGGGCCGGCCCATAAGCGCATCGAATTGAGAGAATTCGATGCGCGCATCGAATCTACAGCCTAATGCTGCTTTATTGGGCCAGCCCATTAGCGCATCGAATCAGGGTTATTCGATGCGCGCATCGAACATGGATGATTCGATGCGCCTTTCTATATTGGTTTGTGGGCTCCACATGACGGTTGCTATAAATAGCCCGTCCCCTTGTATTTCGTACACGTTTTGGGAAGACAACCACTTCAGCACAGTCAGCATCGAACCACTATTCATTCGATACGCATCGGATCGAACATCTCACATTCGATACGTGATTAAACAGTGTTCCTCCATTCGACACCCCAAAGTATGCATCGAATTCGACACCTAATGTATGCATCGAATTCGACACCATCCAGAGAAACTTCGAATCAGTGTTAATTATTCCGCATCGAACAAAGGCATTCGACACGTCGGCATCGAACACCGACGATTCGATACGTTACATAAATCTTGTAATTAGTTTATTCTACCTAATAAGCTTGTAATAAGTGTTCCGGACCAAGCTAGTCCGTTAATAAAGTTGGATATCATTATTTTGGTTATTTATATCTCATTTTGTACTTTTTTACTGTGTTCTATTACCGTGACGAAATAAGACCGAAATATTGGCGTCGTCTGTGGGAACCCTAAGCTTATTAGTTTGTTAGGCGATATGTCTAGAATTACCAGATCCCAAAGTAAAGCTCTGGAGGGAAATATGGGAGAAGCAGAATAAAATACACCTGAACGGATGACACAAGATATTGCGGGACCATCAATAGTACCCGCAGCAGTACCAACTCCAGCGAGGGGGGAGAATCAAAGACCTCAAGGTGTCGAGGTACCCGCCACTGAAGCAGGTGCAATTGGAGCGACGACAACGAGTGCTTCGATTCCAGACAACATTAAGAATGAATTATTGGAAATGGTAAAAGCCGCTTTGGCCGAAGTACTGACTCCAGCACCGCCCACTTTGATACCATCTCTTGTTGAGCATCTAGAAGCCTTAAGGGAACAAGGTTCTGTTGCCCGAGTATTGAAGGGAAAGGAGAAGGAAAAACCCCAGCAAGATGATAGAAGAAGTAGACATGCTTCGGAAGGAACAAAAAGTAAGGGAAAATCGACCAGAGATGACCAAGGAAAGAAGTTAGTGTCGATCGAGGTACAATCAAGAAGACATCTTGAGAGAAGAGAAAGGGAAAATGAGGCAAAACGTGTTACTGAACAGAGAAGAAGAGAAGACAGGAGACAATTAGAGAGTCATGATTCCAGAAGGGATCGTAATGAGGAAGAGGACCAAAGAGAAGAACTACGAAGAAGAAGAAATAGAGATGACAGAAGACAACCAGACGGTCATGATTTACGAGGTGAGCATGATAGAATGGTCAGGGATAAAGAAAGGCTGGAGAAAGGGAAAGCTACAGTTGAGGTTCAAGCGGTACATGAGGACAATACTTATAGTCGCGGTCCATTTTGTCAAGAGATAGAGTCAGAAATCTTGGGACAGGGGATAAGCTCCCAGAACTTAAAACGTACGATGGGAAGTCTGATCCCCGAGATCATCTTTTTCAACTAGATAGGAAGTTGTCCCTTTACGGTTTTAAAGACAATATTCAAGCCAGGATATTTGCAACAACTCTGTCGGGAGTAGCTGTGGATTGGTTTAATCGGATTCCTCCAGGAGTGATCAAAAGCTACAGTCAACTCAGAAAAATGTTTGAAGACCAATTCTCTAGTCAATCCAGATTGGTTCTGAATCATTCCCATCTCTACACAATGAAGCAAGAAACTAATGAAAATCTAAAGGACTTTATGAAACGTTTCAATACGGAGCTATTAAGGATTGATAGCCCGTCAGAAGAAATGATTGTGAGCATACTTTTCCGAGCAACTACCAATACAATGTTCGGTGGGGATCTACTCAGACGAAAGCCCACCACTATTGAAGAGATTAACAAAATAGCGCAAGAGGTGGTTCATTTCGAGGAAATGATGGCGACTAAAGTACCTGTTGTGAAAGAAAAGGAAAAAGGCATAGAAGATCACAATCGTAACAATTACAATAATAGGAACAAGAATTACAAAAGGGATAGTTCGCCTAGAAGGTACACCCCGTTAAATGCTCACATCATGGCAGCCTTTGGGGCAGCAAAGAGGAAAGGATGGTTGAAGGATCCCAAACCGATGAGGGAGTCCAAGGCGACGATGTACTCAAATCAATTCTGCAAGTATCACAATCAAAAGGGTCATGATACTGAGGATTTTATAAATTTGAAGGATGAAATTGAACGGCTAGTAAAGGATGGCAAACTCATGGAGTTTGTCAAGAAGGTGCAAGAGCAGGAAAACAATTTCAACCGGAAGAGAACTCCATCTCCCAGAAAAGATAAGCAAAGGGTAGTCGATGAACCGCAACTTTTCCAATACCCCCAGATTGAAGATGGGAAAGCCAGGAGAGGCATGATCAATATGATATCAGGAGGACCGGGGGAAGCAGATTCTACCAATGGTCGGAGAAAGATCACGACTGGTTGAATCGGATAATTTCATCGATATGGCTAGTATACTGAGAATTGAGCAGATGACGCATGAAGAGGTTACTTTCTCTACAGAAGACCTAAGAAAGCTGAGTCCACAGGCTATACAATTGTCCAATTTAAATTGCCCTTTGGTGATAACAGTGGATATAGCTAACTATGGAGTCACCAAGATGCTAGTGGACCACGGAAGTTTAGTAAACGTGATGTTCAATTCTACGTTGGTTAAAATGGGATTGAATAATCAGACACTAGAACCACTGAGAACATCTCTTCACGGATTTGGAGGTCCAAAGATAGTCCCACTTGGAATGCTTAAGCTCCCAATGTCATTAGGTACAACACCGCAGTGAAAGACGCTT
Source organism: Linaria vulgaris (assembly GCA_948329865.1). Classification (NCBI taxonomy): domain Eukaryota; kingdom Viridiplantae; phylum Streptophyta; class Magnoliopsida; order Lamiales; family Plantaginaceae; genus Linaria; species Linaria vulgaris. The sequence continues at coordinate 113,744,824 of OX415250.1, read as the reverse complement.
CTGGAGAATTACGTGATCGTTGACATGCATTTTGCTTACAACAGAATCATATGAAGGCCAGCACTGAATGCTTTCCGAGCTTTACCATGAACTTATCATCAAGTGGTGAAGTTTCCAACTCCTAGCGGTATAGGTGAGGTCATAGCAGACCATATCGAAGGATGGAAATGCTACGTAACTTCGCTCCTGATTCGGCCACAACAAGAAGAAGCAGCGGCAAGGGCATTGGCTCCAAGGCAAATGGAGCATATTGATTAAAGATTCTGTTTCAATTTACAAGTGTTTTTAGCATTTTGAATATTTTGAACAAGTTTTTATTTGTTCTCTCTGCTATGACATGCATAAGGGACAAAAATGTATGAACTTAAAACAGGCACCCCAAACCATGAATCTGGAGGACAACACTAGAAGTCAGGTAAATGAGCAATGACCCAAGCTCAGATCTATTCACATAATCTGATTTGGATTATTCAAAAAAGATTACGTCTAATTATTTGATTTGCATGAATTTTATCTACTCTGCATAATAGAAATCTATGCAGGACCGAAAATCCCTGAAGCAAGGAGAAGAACAGAAACTCTGTCCAAAGTGGCACGAGATACCAAAAATCCCTGAAGAAAGTAGAAGAACAGAAACTCTGTCCAAAGTGGCACGAGATACCGATAAAAGCCAAAGGCAACAAAGGGACGGAAACTCTGTCCAAAGTGGCACGAGATACCGATAAAAGCCAGAGGCAACAAAAGGGACGGAAACTCTGTCCAAAATGGCACGAGATACCGAAAATCCTTAAAGAGAAGAATAGAAAGGAAACTCTGTCCAAAGTGGCACGAGATACGATTAAAGTCAGAGGCAATGAAAAAGACGAAGGTTGTTCCCAATAGGAAACGAGATACCACAATACACTCAGAATCTCACAAAGGATGAGGAGGGACGAAGGATTCTCTTCGGAATGACAAATATTACCAAGATTGCTTAGCAATACAAACAAGGAACAGACACTACGTATATCATTGTAAATTCTCATTAAAACTCACGATTTGAGAGATCATGAACGAAACTCAAAAAAGATGAGTAACAATGACTAAGCTAAACTATGTCAAAAGAGACAAGAAAAGCCTTTTTCTAAATGAAATAATAGTAAGTAGCACAATTATAATAATGCAAGCAAAAAACACTATTCAACTCTTCATCGCAGATGAAAAATAAAGAACCGACAGGTTGTCAAAATAAAGTAAAGAACCCAAATAGGATATTGAAATAAAAGGCAACAAATATGAGCATAATAAATAATTAAGCAACTAGAGACAAGCATTCAAAAGTGTAATTCTCATAAACATAAAGTGTTCAAACGCATGAGATCGACGCAGCGCCATGCATAAACTAAATTAAAAATAAAAATTGTTCATAAACATGGAGAGATAGAACAGCATTAGGGCTGCAAATTCAGCTATCCTCCTCATCCTCAGATGAGGGATACGGCTCAGGCATCGGAGGCGGTGGAGAGAGTCCTTGGAGAATAAGATCTTCATTCTCAAGCAGCGAGGCGAACTCATCAGGTTCTACAGGCTCAAAAGTTGGACGGGGCAGAAGAATTTCTCGATTGGGCCCTAGAGACAGGCTCAACTACTCTGGTTTAAAACCGCCACGCACACACTGTGTCGCATAAAACTGGCGCACAGTCAGAACTTGAGCGTTGTGAGCTTCGAGGTCACGTCGACGAGTGCAAATGTCTCGAAAAGTGTTGCTCCTCAGAAATTCTTCTGCACTCTCCACTTTCTGCTGAGGAGAAACCTACAAGGATGTAAAACATATAGATATGACAATGGGAAATTAGAATGCTAAACACCACGAAAATGGATATAATTTCTACCTCGGCAAGGCCGCACAAATAACCGTTGAGGTCGGCATTATGAGCTTCTTCTTTAGCTGAACCAAATTCCATCTTAAGTTCAGTAATTTGCTTGTTTAGCTCTTCTTTGAGCTTATCAGCCTCCTCCCGTGCCTCCTTAGCTGCCTCCCAGTCAGCATGCGCCTTCGCAGCATGGTCTTTGGCCAATTGCAAGGCCTTTTCCTTTTCGTCGAGGGCAGCTTTAAGTGCAGCGTTGTTACCACCACTGGCTGACTCCCGAAGATCCATGAGCAAAGAGAACATGGTATCCACAAAACCGCTCGCCTAACAATTAATGAGAAATCAGATCAACATTTATAAATTCAGTTCAAAAGAAATTAACTCAATCAAAAGAGATAATTACCGCTGTCAGCAGATGAAGCGTGTTTCGCTCCACTTTTTTCCTCTCTTCGGTAGAGACAGGGAGAGGAACTGCAAGGCCAGGAAGCAGTGCCCTCAAATGGTCGATGGCTTCGGCCTCCGAGATTTCATACCCAGTGGCTTGAGCACGAGGGCCTTGGCTAGGCCCAGCTCCTGCACTGGCCGGAGCATTGGAGGCACTTGGCCTGCTTGTTTGGCCTACTGATGGAGCAGCCCCTCCGGCTTGCGACCGAGTCTGAGGCATTTTTGATTTTTTGCGTTGGACGCCGACTTCAATATCGTCGCCTGTTCCAACTGACATGCTTTCTGACGCCTCAGTACCACCTTGCACATTCTCAGGGTTACCCCCCAATATATCCCCGAAAGGATCAACTGTTGAATCAGCAGCAGCGGCAGTAGAGGGACCGACAATGTTCTTTTTGCCTTTATTTTTTCTCTTTTGGGGGGGGAGGAATTTCGGGCACATTGTTGGTCTGGGAAAGGGCCAAATTAGCAGCAACGGCTCGATTCATTCTCGCGTGACGACTCATGAAATACTTAGCTGCAAGAAAAATAAATCGTTAGAATCATAATAAGCATAAATAAAAAATATCGAAAGAGTTGCGCTATTATACCAAGGGTCGTCCTCCCGTTATATTTCACTAGAGAAAATATCGCTAACTAAAAGACTCGATTTTCAACAAGTTTTTTAACATCGAATTGATGTTCTCAAACTAAGTTCAGGATAAACTCGCAATCCCATGAAGTTATGGCAACTTCGCCGGGAATCATTACCCTTGCCCCGGTGTACCATTCACGGCGGTATCGTCCAAACTCGCCTTCGTAGCTCTCTTCGATGTAAAAGTATCTTCTTTTCCAATCCTTTCCATATTCGGTCGCCCCACCATTCAAGAACTTCCGGTTCATTTGTGCTTTAATATGATAAAATCCTTCTTCACGCCTCGCAATCCCAAACAAAGCGTAAAACTCATTGGGACTTTGTGTTTGGTGCAACGCCTTCATAACTATAATAAAGCTAATCAAATTCCCATAAGAGTTTGGTGTGAGTTGCGCGGGCACGAGAATTATCATCCTCAAAAGTCATCTTAGCTCAAAAGGAATTGGAAATCGCAAACCATTCAGGAGCTCACCAACGAATACAGTCATATGACCGGGCGGTGGGGTATGCATCTGATCATTCGGGCCCGGAAGGACGATTTTATATTTATCAGGTAGATCAATTTTTTTGCGGAGCCCCTTACGACTATGTTGGAGGCGAGATATATATTGATCGTAGGCCATTCCTGGGACCTCGTCATGATCATCGAACTCCCTATTAATATAATCTACATCCTCTTCACCCTCGCTTGGAGCGCAATTATCCCGATAGGATGACGCGGACAAGTCATCGCTGTCCACTTCGGGTGTTGGTTCAATATCGCCAACGGGGTTGTTATCCGCGGGTGAATCCAACATTTCTATATCTATTAATTCATACTCATTTACTTCAATTGTGCTCGGGCTCGCGGGAGCATTCGAAGGGTTCCCCATATTAATGGAACTGGAGCTAGAGCCAGTACTCGACTCACTGCCAGAAGTGGATTTACTGCTCACCATCTTTGACGGGAATGAACTGAAATAAATTAAAAATGGAGGCTGACTAAGGACGAACACGTCACTCTACACTCTCGCATATCACTCAAACATACGTAAAGAGAAATTTATTAAAGAAATAATCCGGCAACATACAAGCAAAATTTTTTACCTTGATCGAATTTCCGGTAGAAATAGTTTTTGCTTGGTTAATATATCCTAAGCAAAAGAAAAGAAAATTAGAAAAAGGAAGGAAAAGCAACAGATTTAATTAATATAAGTATCGCATCGAACAATCACAATTCGATGATGACCGCATCGAATTAGTGATCGTTCGATGCGGAACGCATCGAATGACGCCAATTCGATGAGTCTCACCTAATAAGCGGAGTGTGTGGACAGCGAAATGAGCTCCTCATGGCAGAACTCCCCTTATATAGGGAGCGCGAGGCCCATCAGGCCCAATTCAGCGGCCACATCGAATAACCGCATCGAACGAACATAATTCGATGCGGTTCATTTCACGCATCGAATCGATGTTGTTCGATGCGTTTATTTACGTTCATAGAACTAATGTGAACCGCTCTGAACTAACATATGACTAGGAATATCCCAAATCAGTACAAATATTTGATAAAGTATCTAATTTTTTTTTATTTTTTTTAAAGGTGTACAGCGAAGACCGTTCAGAGCAATTCCAAATATATTCTTTAAAGTTGGAAGACGATCTTCAAGTTGACATCGTCTCCCAAACTGGGGGGACTATATGATGGGTGTGATTTAAGATTGGCCCAATACATCGTTATTGGCCGGCCCATAAGCGCATCGAATTGAGAGAATTCGATGCGCGCATCGAATCTACAGCCTAATGCTGCTTTATTGGGCCAGCCTATTAGCGCATCGAATCAGGGTTATTCGATGCGCCTTTCTATATTGGTTTGTGGGCTCTACGAGACGGTTGCTATAAATAGCCCGTCCCCTTGTATTCCGTACACGTTTTGGGAAGACAACCACTTCAGCACAGTCAGCATCGAACCACTATTCATTCGATACGCATCGGATCGAACAGCCCACATTCGATACGTGATTAAATAGTGTTCCTCCATTCGACACGCCAAAGTACGCATCGAATTAGACACCTAATGTACACATTGAATTCGACACCATCCAGAGCAACTTCGAATCAGTGTTAATTGTTCCGCATCGAACAAAGGCATTCGACACGTCAGCATCGAACACTGACGATTCGACACGTTACATAAATCTTGTAATTCGTTTATTCTACCTAATAAGCTTGTAATAAGTGTTTCGAACCAAGCTAGTCCGTTAATAAAGTTGGATAACATTATTTTGGTTATTTATATCTCATTTTGTACTCTTTTACTGTGTTCTATTACCGTGACGAAATAAGACCAAAATAGCACTCATCCTGCCAAAACTGATCTCTTTGAGGGCATCAAGGATAACGAACCAGCAGGTGAGGAAAGGGACTCGAATGCTGATATTATCTCAGAAAGTGAAGCACTTAATCAGCCTAAAGAGTAAAGAGCCTTTACGCGTGATGGATGCAAAAATTTCAGAGATTGTTGGGGTGCTGAGAAGGCATTTTCCATTCGTTCCTGACTTCCTAAGACCGATTGTTCTTTGATCCAAGAGACTTCGTTGGCTATTGTTCCAGTGGAGAACGGACATGATGAAGTAGAGAACTTTGAACCTCCCGTTTGTATAGAATTGGAGCCATTGGAGCCAATGCCTGGTCTTGTTGACATCTCTATTGAAGGTAATGCAGACAATGGCCAGATTATCCAGGGGCAGCATCATAGTATCTCCATCGGAATCGAGGATATGTTTCTTCAAGATGACGTTACACGTGAGGCTGCACCCGGTTATTATGTGGACCTATTCAATGCATTATGGGAAGCATGCGGGGTTACATCTAGCACTGGTAGACTTGAGAGGAGGAAAAGTGGTTTGTGCAATAAACAGATCTCGGTCTGTAAAACTTCTTGAAGTCCCTGCGACCTCTTTAGTTCAATCTGTTGAACGTCAACTCAAGCCTTTGATTGTTTCTGTTATTGGTGAATCACTCATTGATGTGTTCATTCTTCTGGTAAACAACAAAAAATGTCGTGTATTATCTAGTTACATTTCCAAATTGTACCCACAAATTGTATTTGATTCTAATCGTAATAATGGTTTTGAAAATAAAATTATTTGCGTCTTGCGGACATATAATACCTATTACTTTTTTTTAGTGATATTTGTCACAAGCTAAGATGAATAAAGGAAGACTTGAAGATAATTCAAGGTTGAACTTTGACGGACATAACTAGGTCATAATAATGGTTTTAAATTGATTCCCTTTTGTTTTGTATGTAGCTTCACATGTTCATAAAGTGGAATCCACAAAATACAAATGAAGGGAAGCAAAAATTCTCTACTTGTCAAGGATATTGTAACGCGCACAAGCTTTCTTGACTAACAGGATTTTTGTCATAAATGAGACAAATTTATCTTCTAATCGTAACATAGTCACATAGTGTACATTCCAGAAAAATGTACTCAAGTTATAATTATGGTTTCGATGTTGAATCGTAGTTTGAACGTAGATTCTACATCCAACTTAATGCCTCCATAATCAAGCGATCAAAGTTGTAGCAGCATGCTGATTGATAATACTACGTAATGTGCTGTTCCTTAACTTGGAATATTTACTTCCCTCAAAACTTTTGCAGCATCCTCTGGGAAGACAGGATTTATGTAACAACCCGTTCCTAACTCAAATCCCGCCACGACAGTTAACTGGGGTACTATCTGAATAAACCAGTGAGTATATGGTAAATACGTGGCATCGATCTGAAGTGGTGCACTGTGAATCATAAAATTATAAGGCGGATTGTTTAGTTGCAAAGACATCTTTGCAAGCATAAGCTTCAAGAAACCACCAAGATCAAGCACCTGGAATATTCAGAATAATTAAAAGATTTAATGGCAAAGCACCTTGACAAACTCAACTTAATACAATTTACAAAACTCAAAAAAAAATCCTTCATTGGGAAGTAAGATGCTTTTCGACAACATTTGCCATAAGCTAAGTATCCTAGAAACAACCTTTATATATAGGGTGTAATCAGAACACAACCATAGTAATAAAGTAACGTCGTAAAGAAAGAACTTAGCATCTTGTAATCGTCAAGTTCATGAATATGCAGTCTTCGGTCTATAAAGAGAACACGAGCACGAATAAGGGAATGTCTCAAAGAAAGAATATAGTACCTTGTCATCTTCAAGTTCGTGAAAATGAGAAGAGTGCTCACGCGGAACTATCCACATCTCAAAAGGAAACGTTGCGGCATATGGCACCACCGATATGAAGTGGCTCGATTCATCAATCATTAAGTCATCCTGTCTAACATGACAGAGAGCACAGTTTCCCGTTTCTGCAAAAAACTCCTTCATGCTCTGAATCCTTGCAGTAGCGGTCGGAGGAACAATAGGAAGGGCCATAATCTGACTATGTGAATGACTCATGGATGCTCCAGCTGAGGCACCATGATTTTTGAAAACCTACAATAATATGAATTTTAAACAACATAAATAAATGGATTAATTGAAATGTCGAAGATGCAATAAAATTTTACGACTGCATTCTTATCTAGGATCTTGATGCAACAACCAAGCTTCCAATTCCAAATTATTGGGCAAACCATATATGAACGAAATGCAAAACCACATTGATTCAAATTAACTAATCCTCCTTCTCCAAAACATTATATTTGCTCTTTAAATTGATCACTTCAACGCCTAGATCCAAAAACAATACAAACAACGCAAATATTTCTCATCAAGTACCAAAAAAATTAATTTCATGCAATACTAGATCTCAATACAACAGCCAATCTTCCAAATTCCAAACAATCGAGCAAACCGTATATGAACCAAACGCAAAACGAACGTTGATTATAGTTAACGAATCCTATCCTCCACCATTCTATTTGCTCTCTAAAAACAATCAATTAGACACCTCGATTCAAATAAAAAAGGAAAACGAAAGAACAACTCAAAATTCTCTCATCAAGTTCCACAATTATCTCAATACAACAACCAAGCTTCCAAATAAAACCGTATATGAACCAACCGAAAACCGAGTTAACGAAACCTCCCTCTCCGATAATCTATTTGCTCAATAGAATGATCAATTTCGACGTCTCCATTTCGAAATAAAACAAACAACTTAAGAAAAAAAATCTCACCAGTTTCCAAAACAATCAATTTAATGCAAATCTAAATAGTATTATAGTTTAACCTGCATATTGAAAATAATAAATTTCGAATAAAAAATGAAAAAAGAAAAAAAAAGAAAAAAAAAATTACCTGAGCAAATTTGATGGAATCAACGGCACGAATCTGATCGATCCTCTTCTGATAAGCTCGAAGCACATCCGCCACCTCACCCGCCGTCAGATCGGTCAGGTGAACCGGATGCGCCGGTGACTCGATCACCACGTCGTGGAATCCGAATCCGGTCACCGACGCCTGACCGGCGGTCACCTCGCCGCTGCCCGAGAATTCCAGCTTCCGATCGACGGCGGGGTAGAGGTTTTGAATCACCCGGATTTTCCAGTCCGACGTGGAATCTGGCGGGAATCTTAGTATTTCAGGCGCGCATTCGTGCTCGTGGCCCGCGCAAAACGGGCATTCGGTCTGTGGATCGGAGTTCCGGTGATCGGATTTGGATTTGAAGTCCGACGGGCGGCGAGATCTAGCCGGAGAGAAAATGACCCAACGGTTGTGGATTGGGTCCTTTCGGATCTCGGTGCTCCGGTTCGTCGCCATTGGTTGGGTTGTTTTGATTCCTGGTTGATATTTTTGGGCTATTTTAGTAATTAATGGTAGTTTGTGGTAGTAGTGGAAATGCTTTTTCTGTTTTGCGATTTGGCCCACTTTATTTGTTTTGGGCTCAAATTTAGCCCATAAACTCAAGTATGTTGGATTGGATTCAAAGAAGAGTTCATAACCATTTTTTGTAATATGTATCATGTATGGTATACAATTTTTAAAGAGAGAAGTGTGAGAGCTTGATATAGGTTTTTTTTTTTTTTTTCAGTTTTATTATATATATAGAAGAACTTGTGGGAGCACTAATAATCTTTTATCATTTAGCATGATATAACACCTTAAAAGAAACTGTGATTAATCCAACTATAATTTCTTGATGAATCAGTGGCGAAATACCTTTTGAGAGTATATGTAAATTAACAATGTCTCACCTTTGACAAGCTTAATTTTTTCGCATGCGCTCAAATAGTTCAACATACTATAAAAACGTAGGCAAAAAAAGAGGTTATATGCTAATGAGAAAAGTAGCTAGCGGGTCCATCATTACAAGAGAATTTACAATTTGTATGTGAAAGGACATTTTTGAAGAGTAATATAAATTGATAAATTATAGTCAATAGATGGTTGAACATTTACAAACCAAGTTTTTAAATGAATAAATGATGTCCACATTTCCTCATCGAAATTATCCTCAGTATAAGGAATCTTTTGAAGACTATGCCTGCACAACGCCACTCATTTACGGATGGAAGATTTTCATAATGTCCAATAATATGTACTTCAAGAAGGACAACATTAGCTAATCCTTATGAAGTGACTAAGTCTCTATTATGGGGTCGGTGGTCCAAGTTCATTAAAGATTTGCATTCTTATATTTATTTATTTAATGTTGATGAGGTGAATATTTTTATTGACAACGTACAACATTTGTGATTTGTCCCACAACACTATAACTATGGTTACAAATCGAAGTCCCTATCTTTCTTCCAAAAAATCTTTTTGAAGTGGATATCGAATATTATTGATATAAAATGATTCGAAATAGTTTTCGTGGAATGTCAACACATTTACTTGTGTTCAAATCGATGAATGCCCGATTATTACATGTTGTACAAACTTACCGTCAACTTCGTGACTAGGAATTATGATATTGTATTAAGATTTAGAACCATCTCAATTCCCTTGTAAACAATTCAGCATCAATGTGCACACCATGACACCGCACCGTATAGCGTTAACAAAAGATAATTTGATACATGCTTAATAGCAAGTTATTTTTAACGCATCTTACTATTAATCTTGAATGAAATAACAATTACAAGCACACTTTTTCCAAATCTTTCACAAACTCAATTTGACTCACGCTGCTTTACCATTAGTATAGTAAGTGACAACTGACAATTTTGGAGATCAGTCAATAAATGAATTGAGTCATCGATCGCAATTTAGTTTAAATATCTTAATGATAGATAATATTACGTCAATGTTCAGATCGGGAGGTATATTTCAGATTCAGGCCTGACACTTGATTGATGAAATATATTATAGATTTTTTTTTTAAGAGCAAAATTCACCTTTCATATTATTATCTTTATGTGAACGGCTAAAAGTAGATCTGACTCACGGGACAAGATCATATACCACATGTCACCACATCTTTGTCAAAGAAAGTACGACTGAGAACGTAAAATAATTGTACCAAGTACCAACCCAAGACTTTTGCTTAGTTAAACTATATATAATCCCTGCATTATAATATTTTGTCTTACTATCTTTTCAAACAAAAGAAATGAGAGAATAACTTTGTAAATTCGTCCTGTTGTGATTTCTAATTAGTACACTTTTAATGAATTATTTTGTAAATTAGATAGAATATGAATTCCGTGCAAAATATTTTGAATTAATAGAGTTTTTGTGCAAGTTTTTTTTTTTTTTTTTTTAAATATTCGGGACCACAACATGACTAACACAAACTGTTAAAAACCTCGGATCTTAACCCTTCAATCTTGCATTAAGTAGGTAAGAAATTATTTATAATATCTGCGAATGTTTGTTCGATTCGAAAGTGGAAATGACTTGTGCCATGTCCATGAGAGATTGTTGATTACTAATATTAAAAGTTTTGGAATTAAAAATGAATTCAGGACAAAGATCTGATTCAATTAGTTCTGATTGCCTCGCCTATGATATATTATTATTAGTGTTCGTGACGTTTAGATTTGGATTTATGTGAGTGGATACGACAAAGCAATTAAAGTATTGAGATTAAATTCTAACATCACGGGAGAAAGTTAATGTACATAGCTCATCCTATTCAAATTCACGTACACAGTTATTAACTTTTACTTTCCCGAATCATAGGGCTGCACTAAATACTTATTTTGCTGCTTCAAAAAATCATTTATCATTATATGCATATTTAAATTATACATATTTGAATTGTCAAGCGAATCAATTTGCAGTATTCACGAACGAAATTGAAGAACAAAATTGAAAGATTTTATTGAAAATATTGAGAGAAATTTACAAAAGAGATGAACTGATTTTATTTGGAGAGAGAATTCAGCCATTGAAATTGTTGTAACTGAATTTTGTTAGTTAAGTGATTGTGTGTGGTGTGTGAGCAATTTATACTTAGCTTAATCAATCTTAATTACAATCGAATTAGAGTTCTAATTTTAATGAAAGTCTAACAATTAACAAACTAATAACTTTTCTGAATTAGTAATGAAACTAACTGTTAATAGAAATTTGAAATGTTTCCTAAAATGGAAACTTGGTAATGAACAAGAATTTGCATAGTTTAACCACCCTCCCCCCAACCAAAAAAAAAGTTGTGTATGTATATTTAGGAGGGGAGTGTCTGATATGCTCCTAGGGGCACAACTCTGTGCAGAAGTGTGGGCCCCACACATGTGAGGCCCGTATGGGGCCCACACTTCTGTGAGTGCACAGAGTTGTGCCCCTAGGAGCATATCAGACAAATCCATTTAGGAGGCCCAACTAAGATGTTTGAAAGCCTGAGGGGGTAGTGGCTTTGTGAAGATATCTGTTAGCTGAAGCTCATTTGAAATGTGGAGAACTTTTAATGTCTTCTGTCGAACCTTTTCTCTCACAAAGAAGCAGTCGTTTTGGATGTGTTTTGTGCGCTCGTGATGCACATGATTGCTGGCTATTACAAATGAACTTTTGTTGTCAGTAAGGAGAAGAGGAATTTTAGTTGCAACCACTTAAAGTTCCTTAAGCAGTTGAGACAACCATACTACTTCACAAGTGGTGATTGCAAGGGCTCTATATTCTGCTTATGTTGAACTCCTGCTAACTGTTGGCTGCTTCTTTGACTTCCAAGATACTAAAGAGTTCCCCAAAAATATGGTATATCCTGAGATGATGTGCCTTGAGTCCACACATCCTGCCCAATCTGAAAAGGCTTTAAATTGAAGATCATAATTTGCTGATAGAAAAATTCATGTTCCTGGTGATCCTTTTAGATATCTGAGGATCCTGTGAGCTGCTGCTAAGTGAGCTGTTGTGGGTGTAGCCATACGTTGAGTAACATTGGATACTGTAGTTGAGATCAGGTCGAGTAATAGTTAGATATAACAATCTACCTATTAATCTTCTATGCACAGAAGGATCAGTTAATAAAGGAGAATTAGTAGAAGATAATTTTGTAGAATGATCCATTGGAGTGGTAGCTGGTTTGCAACCCAGGTACCCTGTCTCAGATAATATGTCAAGGGCATATTTCCTCTGACATAAGCTTATTCCACTCTTGAATCTTGCCACTTCAATTCCTAAATGGATTTGAGTGAACCAAGATCTTTGATTGTGAATTTTCTGTCTAAATGGACCTTTATTTTGTTGATTTCTTCCATGTTATCTCATGTCAATATAATATCATCAACATATATGCACAATGTTGTGAATGAGTTGGATGAAGATTTTGTGAATAGAGAGCAATCATAGACAGTTTGATGAAATCCATAATCAAGAAGACAAGTGGTGAGCTTGTGATACCACTGTCTTGATGCCTGTTTTAGTCCATATAAGCTATTCTTTAGCAAACATACTCTCTTGTCATTTGTCTTCATCACCATGAGAGGGTTTCATATAGATTTTCTCTTTTAAATCCCCATGTAAGAAAGCATTATTGACATAAAGACGTGTTAAAAACTCGTTCTTAGTTGTTGCTACAGATATTAAGACTCTAACAGTAGTGAGTTTAGCTACTGGAGAAAATGTGTCAAAGTAGTCTAAACATTCCTCCTTTGTGTAACCCTTTGCAACCAAGCGTGCCTTATACCTTTCCACACTACCATCAGCTTCATGTTTTATTTTAAATACCCATCGACAACCAATGCAATTAGCATTAGAAGGCAGATCTGTGAGTATCCATGTTTGAGTGTTTTCTAAGGCATTAAGCTCAATTTTCATAGCTTTTTGCCACTCAGGAATCTTGCTAGCTTTTGTGTATGACTTAGGTTCTTGTTTCAAAGTAATAGAAGTAATGAAAGCTTTGTGTGTATATCCTAAACATCCACTAGAAATATGAGCTTCAATAGGGTATCTAACAATGCAAGAATGATTTGCTTTGTGTAAAGGCTGAGGTAACTCATAACTGTATGAATTTAGATATGCTGGAGGATGAATAACTCTAGAAGACTTTCTAGGAACCAGAGGTTCTTCAGAAATACCCGGTGCAACAGCTGGGAGTTGCACGCTATCCACTGTATTTGCATCAGATTCTTGTGATATTGTGTTTGTCTGAGTACTTTCAGCTTCCATATGGTAGTCAATATCAGGAGTGTAAGGTATATCATTGTGAGAGTACTGATCTTGGTGGTCTTCATGAACAATAAGAACTACTGGTTCCTCATGAGGGTGAATCACACGGACCACATAGCTAAGACTAATGAAAGAATCAGCGCATATAGTGTCAGTGTTAGTTATTGGCTGTGTATGAGTATTGTTATCCTTATAATAGTACTTATAAGGGAAAATATGTTCATGAAATATAACATTCCTAGATATAAACACTTTGTTAGTTAACATATAAAGATACACTGAATAGCCCTTGGATCAAACTTTGTTATGTGTGCTGTCAAAGATGAAACATAACATAAGCAACCAAAACTTTTGAGTAAAGAGTAATTTGAGGGTTTATTAAACAGTAACTCATAGGGAGACTTGTTATGAGTAGTTTCAGATGGTAATCTGTTAATAATGTGAGTTGCAGTAGCCACACAATAACTCCAAAAAGCCAAAGATACACCAGATTGAAATCTAAAAGCTCTTGTTACTTGAAGCAAATGCTAGTGTTTCCTTTCAACTATTCCATTCTGTTGTGGAGTTTCCATACAACTGGTTTGGTGAGAGATACCATAGGTATCATAGAATCCAGAGAGTATAAACTCAGTACCATTACCACTGCGAAGTGTGAATACACTTAATAGAAATATTGAACTGATTTAGAACAAGTTTATAAAAGTTTGTTAAATGAGTACTGACTTCTGACTTGTGTTTCATCAAATATACCCATGTGCACCTACTTAAGCATCAACAATTGTAAGAAAAAAAATCTAAATCCTTCTTTAGATGGGACAAAGAATTGTCTCATACATCACAATGGATTATGTCAAAAACTTTAACTGACATATCTCAAAATGAGTATCTTGTACATTATGAGAAACTTGAATACCAGATATAGAACTGAGTTTTGATAGAGGAGCATGTCCTAATCTAGAATGCCAAACATTGCTAAAGTACTAGCAGAATTAACAGCATAATAGACATAATTCACAGAATTACAAGTAGAAGCATGATTAGAAGACTGTAACTCCAGAATGTAAAGGTTCTCTTGAAGCTTAGCAAAACCAATCATCTTCCTGGTGAGCAAGTCCTATATAACACAAGAATTAGCCGTCAAAGTGACAACACTATTGCTCCTAGAGGTTAATTTAGAGATAGACAAGAGATTATAAGAGAAAGCTGGAACATATAATACATTTTCTAAGAGCAAGTTAGGGAGTAACTGAACTTTTCCAACATGAGATGCATATGTTACAGTATTGTTGGGCAAAACAATAGAAATATGAACATATTTAAGAGGTCCTAGAAACCAATGGAGTTGACTAATCATATGATCAATTGCTCCAGTATCTATAATCCACTTGTTACACTTGTGAGAATCAATTTTAGCTTTAGAAGAAAAGGCAAAAGTTGTAGAATACCAGATGCTGCAGCTGCAGCTTAGTGCTGAGATGTCTCTAGTCCAACCGATGATGTCTGAGCTTGATCATGAGCTAGCTTAAAAGCCATGAATTGCAATCGGAGAAGAAAACGCAGAAGCAATTTGGGATCAGAGAGTCACAGGAAAACTGATACCATGTCGAGCGAATCAATTTGCAGTAATCACGAACGAAATTGAAGAACAAAATTGACAGATTTTATTGAAAATATTGATAGAACTTTACAAAAGAGATGAGCTGATTTTGGAGAGAAAATTCAGCCATTGAAATTGTTGTAACTGAATTCTGTTAGTTAAGTAATTGTGTGTAGTGTGTGATCTATTTATACTTAGCTTAATCAATCCTAATTACAATCGAATTAGAGTTCTAATTTAAATAAAATACTAACAATTAACAAACTAATAACTTTTCTCAATTAGTAATAAAACTAACTAACTGTTAACAGAAATTTGAAATGTTTCCTAAAATGGAAACTTGGTGATGAACTAGAATTTGCATAGTTTAACATGAATTTAACAAATAAAAAGTTAATTAGTTATAATTTATAAACAAACAAAATCATCTAATTATTCTTTAGAAATTATTTGTGCAGCGTGCAAATAGAAAAGTATCGGAGAACTGGACACATACCGAAATCAACAAGACATATTTGTACTGTATTAATTAAAATAAATAATCGTATCCGTATTATTTTCTTAAAAAAATATTAAAACAATTATTCACATTCGTAAAACATATGTACCATCAAACAAACTTTTCTTTCATATGAGCAAAAGTTCATGAGTTTTTGCAATGTACAACATCACTAATATAAGAAAACTTAAAAATTAAAATTCATTCTTTAATAGATTGTGGCGCTGTGAATGAAATAAAATTCAATAGTTTTCTTTGTCTTTTGGTAACGAAAGAAAAATAAAGCCCCCATGCTACATCAGTTTCAAAATAGAAAATTAAATCAAACGGGAGGGGATAGTAAAATACTAGTTTTTCCTGCTATAGAGTTTTTGACCTTCGCCACAACATTAACAAGTAAATTTTCACTTTTAGCAAACCATCTAAGTTCATGTGTCCATGACATGTGCAGGAGTCTGCTGCATTCATCAATTGTTACTGTCAATCATGCTCAATCGAGGCCTCGTCCGTGGTTCAATAGTTGAAGATACTATTCAATGGATATAGTTTTCTTCCTTTCTTTTTCAGAAAAGAAAAACAAAACTTGGAGAATATAAATTTGCCAAACTAGAAAAACTCAAATCATTTCACGTTCAGCTGAATTTAGCATTTCGGTTACATATAATATTGAGCCCAAGAAATAACTATGTCCCTTAAACATTATGGCATATACGTAAAACAAAGACTCCTCCACATAAATTAGCCTAAGCAAAAAAAAAATAGGCACAAAAAATATGAACTGAGTCATCGAGTGGCCCTGATTGATGCTGATAGGCTCCTAATAGTCCAACGAAGGGACATGTCTCTTGCCGTGCTGAATCTTGATACATCTATCTTATTATGGATATTGACCGATCATAATCATGCATAATAATGATTGAAAGTAATTCCTTTTTCTGTTGAGGAAATATTTAATTATATATTTAGTGCTACACTTTCGAATTTCAACTAAATCGAGAATTAATTATAGAGAAGTTCTAGGTTTAAAATATCACAAGGTTGATATGTGGACCACTGATCATTTATAGTCTCGAGTTTCACATGGACCTATAATCCTTTTTTTATTTTATTTATATAATTACCTAAAATGTTGCAAAATAAAATAATTTTTAGATTCTATAACATAAAATAGGATTTTCAGTTTCTTAACATTTTTTCTTTTTGATAAGAATTCAGTTTCTTAACATGAAAACAGATAAAGAAAGGGGGGCGCCGGATTATATAGTATGATGTAAAGTGAAACGATTTTCAGTTTCTAACATGAAATATTTTAGGTTATGTTTATGACAAGGAAGTAGCTGGATTTGGATATAATTACATCTTAGGTAACTATTTTTTTTTTTTTAAAAAGAGGCATTACTCATTTTACACAAATTGGAACAACTAATATCTTTGTGAAAAATAATATCAAATTATACATCTTCGTGAAGTTTCCTCGAATCACGGATTCGTATGTTGATAAATCAATTGTAAATGTTATCAAAATTTTATTCCAACGTTTCGGCGAACCTGTGAGCTAGTACTTATTGAAGCAACAGCAAAAAGTATTAAAAGTTCATAGCCAATTAACCATAAAGTAACGCACACTGCAAACTCCCAGTAATCATCATTTAAAATTAACAATAGTCAGTGACAAGACAAATTTTTTTTTTTGGTAAATAGTGACAAGACAAAATTATAAATTAGAACAAATTGTCATAGCATGAAACTTCCTATTATTTTCCAGCAGACATCCAATAGTGGGATATATCTTTAACTTTTTAATAGTAGTAGCTTAGTGGGTTCATGACTGGGAATTGAGGATATACTGAACGCTTTATGCCATGCACCATTTCTTTAAGGGATAATTACAGATACCTCCTCTGAGGTTTGGTGTAATTACAATCACCTCCCCTGAAGTTTGGATAATTACAATCACCTCCCCTCTAACCAAAAAATATAAATGAACTACCAATTAACTTTGCCCTTGGTCAACTAGATTTAATGTTAAATAAAAGACTATTTAATTAACTTGTACAAGTTTTATTTAAAAACTATCTATAAATGTAAAATGGTAGTAAAATAATTTTATTTATTGATTTAGTGTATATTATTGCTATCCATTAATTTTAAAAACCATTTAACTAATCACTATTTTAAATAAATATATGATCCTAGGAAAACAAATAACTTTAAATATTCTAGCTTGTGGATGCATATTTACATTGTTTTTTGTACCACATATATTATTAATTAAATAACTAATACCTAAAATATAAACAATAATTATTTTTTCTACTATTATGGCATGCATATTTTTATTCTTGCACCAATAGTAACTTTAAATCAATAAAGTTTTAAGAGATAATATAACATAATATAAAGTTTTTGCTAATGACTTTGGTTTAATTAAAGAATAACTACTAATAATAATTATATAGTTCGCTAAAATTATTTTAGTGTTAATTTTAATACTTCTAACAATTTATTAATTACTTTCAAAATGAAAATATGCTAAATATGTCGTACAAGAAACAATGTAAATATACATTCACCAGCTAGAATATTTAAAGTTATTTTTTGGATCATACATTTATTTAAAGTGGGATTTTGTTGAATGATTTTTAAAAGTAATGAATAGTAATAGCATACATTACATGAATAAATAAAATTATTTAACTATTATTTTAAATTTATCAATAATTTTCAAATAAAACTTGTGCAAGTTAATTAAATGGTATTTTCTTAACATTAAATCTAAATCTCTTAACACATAAGTTGACCAAGGGCAAAGTTGATAGTTCATTTTTACATTTTGGTTGGAGGGAGGTGATTGTAATTACTCAAACCTCAGGGGAGGTGTTTGTAATTACACCAAACCTCATGGGAGGTAATCGTAATTACCCCTTTCTTTAATTTGTCGCTTGCTTATTACACCGTGAAGTTGAAACTAAATGTAATTTAATTTGTAGGTGCTTATCATGAAACTTTCTCGTCTTCCAACATTATACTAGTATAACAAATTGAGTCCATAAATCGATATAATTGATTTAAGGCATTTCAAGCTATGAAGCCTTTTAACCCTATAATTTAAGTTATTTGATTTGGTGAAAGTGTAAAACAATAAAAAAAGAGATTGAGAAATTAGATCTTAAAAATGACTTTAAAAAGTTGAAGTTTTGTGTTCTTCAAATCCATTTATCCTGAAAAATCACGTAAACGAGGGTTTACCCAGTGCACACTCGAAGGGTAGCGGGCGAGGGTTCCCACGTCATAAAAAACTGACTATGAAAAGAAAAAGAATATCTTGCACTAGAGCTTCTATATTAAAGTACGCTACGAGTTAAGGGATATTATTATAATTGGAATTTGATGACGATGGGCATTTCATGTCAAATTAATTTAGGTATTTTAAAGAATGCCACTATGTTATTCGAATACTTATACGGTACATGAGATAAATTTGGATTGTTTTGATGACGAAAATCATCTAATGTCCAAATTCGTAAGATTGAATTGTACTATCAAATGATTGATGTTCGATTTAACTGGTTCAGATGCAAAAAATCAAGCATTATATTGAACATCATAGGTCAAACTTGTGTACCATAATCTGCAGAGTACTTTAATTCCAAGATTTAGAGCGAATGATTGATACTCTTGATTACTTGCGTGACACACTCCCATGACCGTGGAGGCACAATCAAAATATGTTAAGAGGACCAGTCCGTCAATCAAATTAGGGTAGGATGGTGGATAAAAGGAATGCATCAATTTAGGACATGACAACTAGAATAGTCAAATTGATCATGGCGCGGTAGGATCGACCGGTTGGCACACTAACATTTGGCCGCGTGTCACTCCCAAAATATTCCCTTTTCACCGCCTACCTCTTAGTAGCCGTGGGCTTGACCCCGAAGGCCGAATTCTTGATCCCAAAATCTAAATATTCCATTACTGAGAGTAAAAAAATTAACTTAGCTCAAACACTAGTAAAGGCATTCATGAATAGAGTTAACTTAGCTCAAACACTAGTAAAAAACCCTAGAAATGGAATTGGGGGAAAGGAATTTCGATTGATATTTGGAGGGAGTGAGGGATTTAACAGTAAAATGACGCGTTTACCCCTAAGACAATGTTGGTCAATGTTTGAAATCAGAAAAGAGGTGCAAAGTGAAATAGACCGTAATTTGAGAGTATTGACTTGATTAAAAAGGTTTTATGGGTGCAATGTCGAAAAATTTTAACTTTGAGAGGTGCAAAGTAAATTTTACCCAAATAGGTGTGTCCAAAAAGCTTTATCGTCACGTGGTCTCACATTCTTTTTCGTGATGTGCTATATATATGTGTGTGTTCTATTGGGGGCTCTCATATTTCACACCATTTTCCCCTCTCGCATTATTGTCTTTTCCGATTGAGAAAAAGTGAGGGGAAAAAACACTACTACTGACGTATAGGATAAATTTTGCTTTTCCATATATCAATCACACACTCTCAGTGCGTGTGAGATAACCAAAAGAAAATAAAAAAGGTTATTATTTCTCTATCACATACAGGTTTATATATATGACGATTGAATTTTGATTAATTCCACAGAGTACGGAATTAGGAGAAAAATGGTGTTGGAGAAATTGTTCAGCAGTGATTCAAGTAAGTAATAATTTTAAATCTTTTCTAATGCATAATGAACATGCATGCACACACAGTACAAACAACACATAATTACATTAATTAATACCACATGGCGATATATACTTTGTACATACAAAATCTATGCGTGTATGTGTGTGTAAATTCATAAATCATGGGATCTTTGATTTATTTTTGGCGTTTAATTTTCTGGTACAAGTCAGGCTGATATCATCCAGTTGATCATTCGTTTCACCCAGAATTTGTTTACATACACATTGTATTTTAACGTTATATGAAGTTGCTATATATTGCATTCCACTTGTTATAAATTATTCACTTTTCTTCTTCTCAAAAGCTTTATACGATAAGGATTTCAGATTAAGAATACAATGTGGTTACTATTATGTATTGATTACCAAGATTCAAAATTTAAGTTTATAGCAAAACTTTAATTTCCTACAACAAAAAATGTTTTTGTTTGTTGTTCTCAGTGATATTTCGATGAGGACACTCGAGTCGCGGCCAAATTCTTAGGCTTCAGTTTATACACAAGAGATGATGTATATGGCTTCAGTTTTGCCTTAGAAAAAGCCTTTGAGCAGCAGTGACAATTTTTTTACTAAGCTGATCACTCAACATGGAATATATCTTCCACCTTTCCAAAACTGAATTATTCACATGTCTATTCGCCTATACTAATAATAACATAAACAAAAAGCTGAATGATTCGTTATGTATATTCTAACAAATCAAACAGAAAACGAGGAAAGAAGGCCCTTGTCGAGTAATTTAAGGAATAAAGTAAACAAGAAACATGTGCATATGCTGAGTGAGAAAATATTTATGATTTAAATATTAAGCTCAACATAACTGCTGCCTTTACTCGTTCATTAATGTGTTTCAACATTAATAAGGAAAACTCGACCTATTAAATTGTGTGACTTAAGAGTAGGTCTTTTAATCGCCGAAAAAATCTATTGTGGCTAGTAAAGGTTGTGAAAAGTTGGCAAAGCAAAAGTAGGTCATGAGTTTAGTTCAAAACTTAGGTCCAATAAATTAGCCATCCGGACCGAGATTCAGCACGTGTTCCTAGCAAGGGGCCGTCTGGTAGCACTTAATGCACCCTTATTATGGAATATGTCACCCCGAGTGACAAGCTAACAGTGCATATGGTAACTCGGTTGTAGTATCGAGTAGGCCGAGCTCACCGCATAGGTGGATTATAATTTAGCGAAAACGATCATAGTACGAGTAAACCATGTCACGTGTAAATGACAATAAAATCTCCGAAGTAGAATTGAAAAACATGCTTTTATGCATGACTTACACGAACATTTTCAGTACTGGTGATTGTTCATATCGACATGAATAAGATTTAAGTCATCATATATGTATATGAGTTTGAGAACCCGAGCATGAAACGAATGGCCTTCTTGTTAAAGATAACTGGACGAAAGATGGTTATTGATGACTTCATTGTTTGATAATGCTTGACAGATGTTTGGCTTCTTCAATTTCCTGTTGCATGGCCAGAACAATTCTCCCCCTGTCTCCTGGAAGACGGCAGTATACTTCTGCAACTCGGGTTCCTAGGAATTTTGCTGCTACACATAATAACAAAGTGTGTCGAAAGATGGCGAGGCAGAAAAGGGAGGAACGTAGAAAAATACCCTGCAGGAATCAGACGTGGCCTCTCTTACAAACTCAGCGTCATTTCCTCTGTTTTGATACTTGGAACTCATGTTCTAACACTGCTGATGCTGCAAAGAAAGAGTGAAACTCAGTGTCAATCCAAAGTACCGTTCCTTGCATCGAGGATTATGCAAGTAGTATCTTGGTCCATCACATTGATTGAACTGTATAGAACTCATAACAGAAACTATATCAAGTTCCCATTGATCTTGAGGTTCTGGTGGGCTTCCAGTTTCTTGTTATCTCTTGCTCATGCTACAATTGTTGCTCATTCCGTGATAACAAATCGCAGCCATCTTAGTGTCCAAGAATACGCTAATATAGTCAGTATTCTTGCTTCTATGTGCCTGTTAGGAGTATCAATCCGAGGGATGACAGGGTTAGATTACAAAATCTTAGATGATGTAACTGAACCACTTCTCAGTGGGAAGAATGAAAAGCATTCAGAAGCGAAGAGAGAGTGTCCTTACGAACAATCCTCGTTTATCCAACTTGTCACCTTCTCTTGGCTTAACCCACTGTTCGAGACTGGGTTCAAAAGGCCACTTGATCAGGATGAAGTCCCGGACGTTGCTACCAAGGATTCTGCTAGTTTCCTCTCCCGGGACTTTGGTGAATGCCTTGAGCACGTTAAGGAAACAGATCAAACTTCATCTCCATCTATATACAAGACGATTTACATATTTGCAAGGAAGAAAGCGGCCATTAACGCGCTTTTTGCAATTACAAGTGCAGCAGCATCTTATGTAGGGCCCTATCTTATTAACAGCTTTGTAACTTTCTTGAGCGAAAAGAGATTCAGGAGCTTACAAAGTGGTTACCTTATTGCACTAGGCTTCCTTGCAGCAAAATTGGTGGAGACAATAGCACAAAGGCAATGGATTTTCGGAGCTCGCCAGCTGGGACTTAGGCTAAGAGCTGCTTTGATTTCTCACATTTATAAAAAAGGCTTAATTTTGTCGAGCAGATCACGTCAGACCTGCAGCAGTGGAGAGATCATAAACTATATGAGTGTCGATGTACAAAGAATCACAGATTTCATATGGTACCTGAATACAATTTGGATGTTGCCAGTACAAATCTCTTTAGCTGTCTTTATTCTACACATGAATCTTGGAAAGGGAGCGTTCGTAGCATTAGCTGCAACTTTATTAGTGATGGCTGGTAACATTCCATTGACAAGAGTTCAGAAGGCCTACCAAACAAAGATCATGGAAGCTAAGGACAACCGTATGAAGGCCACATCAGAAGTTCTACGGAGCATTAAGACACTTAAACTACAAGCATGGGATAATCATTACCTTCAAAAGCTAGTCAGCCTTAGGAAAATAGAGCACAACTGGCTGTGGAAGGCACTGAGGTTGTCAGCAATAGCAGCTTTCGTTTTCTGGGGTTCGCCGACTTTTATTTCAGTGGTCACTTTTGGTGGATGTGTTTTGATGGGCATCCCACTTACAGCTGGGAGAGTGTTATCTGCATTGGCTACGTTTCGGATGCTTCAAGATCCAATATTCAATTTACCAGATTTGCTTAATGTGATCGCCCAAGGAAAAGTGTCCGTTGACAGGATTTCTTCTTATCTTAAGGAAGACGAAGTTCAGTCAGATGCAGTTACACATGTTTCAGACGATCAGACAGAATTCCAAGTAGAGATTGATGATGGGAAATTCAGCTGGGACATGGAATCGAGAAATCCAACACTTGACCATATAAAGTTGCAAGTGAAGAAGGGGATGAAGGTGGCAATAAGTGGCAGTGTTGGATCAGGAAAATCCAGTTTACTCTCATGCATACTTGGTGAGATGCAGAAACTATCGGGGACCGTGAAAATCAGTGGCTCAAAGGCATATGTTCCTCAGTCCGCATGGATATTGACGGGAAACATCAGAGATAATATTCTCTTTGGAAAGCCTTATGAACATGAAAAGTACAATCGAACAATTGAAGCTTGCGCCCTGGTAAAGGACTTTGAGCTATTTGGTGCAGGTGACTTAACAGAGATAGGAGAAAGAGGAATAAATATGAGTGGAGGGCAGAAACAACGAATACAAATTGCACGTGCGGTATACCAGGATGCTGACATTTATCTTCTTGATGACCCTTTCAGTGCTGTAGATGCTCATACAGGAACACAGCTCTTTCAGGTTTGTTGTTCAAGGGCGCTAAATCGATGTAATTTCACAAGCATATTCAATAACTAATACCTTGTTACTTGTACTCCACAGGACTGCTTAATGGGAATTTTAAAAGACAAGACAATACTTTATGTCACCCACCAAGTTGAATTCCTTCCTGCAGCAGATCTCATTCTGGTAAGCATCAAAATCATCTTTTGTTTGTTTGTTTAGTTACACAAAAGCATGCAACTCCCACACGTTCAAAAATATATTACTATTACTATTACCATTTAACTTCAGAAAACTAACAGCATTGTCTACATATGTGAAATACTTGGGCTTATTTGAACAAGTAAAAAGTAGCGCACCTACGCAAAACATACTTTCTTTTCAATTTGCTACTAGTTTCATCTCATAAATAATATTTTGGTAGGTGATGCAAAATGGAAAAATCGCACAAGCTGGAAGGTTTGAGGAAATTCTAAAACAAAACATTGGATTTGAACTCCTAGTTGGAGCTCATAGCCAAGCTCTTGAATCAGTTCTAAACGTTGAAAGCTCAAGTAGAACCACAGAGTATGCAGAAATCGATAATGAAACAGAAACAGATGTCAATCCAAATCAAGAATTCCCGCATACTAAGCAAGACTCGGAGCATAATCTTAGCGTTGAGATAACGGAGAAAGATGGACGATTAGTGCAGGATGAAGAAAGAGAAAAAGGAAGCATTGGAAAGGAAGTTTACATGTCTTACTTGACAATTGTGAAAGGGGGTGCCTTAGTTCCGATTATTCTCCTCGCTCAGTCATCATTCCAGGTGTTACAGATAGCCAGCAATTACTGGATGGCATGGGCTTGTCCGACAGGAGAGGATAATCAAATGAAAGGAATGCATTTTGTATTACTTGTCTATACTCTTCTAGCTGTTGTAAGTTCCTTTTGTGTACTAGTTCGAGCCTCTTTAGTAGCCATAGCAGGACTGCAGACGGCAGAAAAGCTCTTCAGCAATATGCTGCAAAGTATTCTTCGAGCCCCAATGGCATTTTTTGACTCTACCCCAACTGGAAGAATCTTGAATCGGGTAAGTACACAGAAGTTCACTTGCATATTGAAGTTCACTGGGAGAAAATAAAAGAACAGAGAATCAATATCCAGTTTTAGGCTTAGAACTCCATTATTTACCTAAATTTGGAAATCTTTTTGCACTTATTCTAATATTTTCTCAAAACTGTTTTGACACTATGTACAGGCTTCCACAGACCAAAGCGTCCTAGACTTGGAGATGGCAACCAAATTAGGTTGGTGTGCTTTCTCTATAATTCAGCTTCTTGGAACTATAGCTGTCATGTCACAAGTTGCATGGGAAGTCTTTGTCATCTTCATTCCAGTGACTGCAGTTTGCATATGGTATCAGGTAAAAGATTGTTATGGTTCTACTATTGTATCAACCAAGTGCCAAATGTATCTGTTATAAAACTGTTTATAGTCACAAGGTATACATCAAGTTCCTAAGACTATCTCTTAGAATTATGTGGGTTGATTTCCCCCCGTTTCGTGGCTCCTTATGGTGACGTTCTCAAGATAAGAAAGGTAAAAACATAGAACTTCAAACAAAAAAATTAATAGATAGCAGTAAACAGTTAACGTGGAAGATCAAAAATGAATATCCATTGATATGTTCTCTTAAAATGTTTTCAGAGATACGCATGGATTATCTAACTACTGCAGACAACCCAATAGAAATCCTAGAGTAGGCTAAGTTATCTTAAGAAACTCTTTATACTATTGGCCTAACTCATTTTGTCTTCTTCAGCAATATTACATACCAACTGCGAGAGAATTGGCGCGTCTAGCAGGTATTCAAAGGGCTCCGATCCTTCACCATTTTGCAGAATCACTTTCAGGAGCAGCAACAATTCGTGCTTTTGAACAGAAGGAACGCTTCACTGATGCTAACCTCTGCCTCATTGACAACCACTCAAGACCATGGTTTCATAATGTAGCAGCAATGGAGTGGCTATCGTACAGACTCAACCAGCTGTCGAATTTTGTATTTGCATTTTCATTAGTTTTGCTAGTGACTCTCCCTGAAGGAATCATAAACCCAAGTAAGCAAAAAAAGTCATTGGTATTTGAATCATAATATGTATTTATTTTGCGTTTGGAAGTTGTTTTAGAAGTTAAGGTTTCCAATTAACCATTGTGACAAACAAGAAAAGTATAGCTCACATTTTTGCTTAGATGTCCTATCATTAATTCTTAGTTAATATTTTGCAGGCATAGCTGGATTAGCAGTCACTTATGGAATAAATTTGAACGTTTTGCAAGCCTCCGTCATATGGAATATATGCAACGCGGAGAATAAAATGATATCAGTCGAAAGAATACTTCAGTACTCAAACCTTGCAAGTGAAGCACCCCTCATGATTGAAGACTCTAGGCCACCAGCAAATTGGCCAGATATTGGAAGTATTTGTTTCTCAAATTTGCAGGTAAGCCTCTAATTCAACACTGTCAAACTGCTCTCAAACTAAGTTTACAATATATGCAACATTGAATTTTCACGGAACACGCATTTTTATTGAAGCAGCATTAAGACTTACTGAACAATTCAGAAGTAAACTGCACTGCATTTAAAAACCTCGCCTAACTCATGTTCTAAGGATGCATGAAGTGTTAATGAAATGAAGGTTCCCCGCTATCGACTAAAAATGACTACTGCCTCTACATTTTTCTGGTTACAACTTTT
This sequence comes from Linaria vulgaris, assembly GCA_948329865.1. Classification (NCBI taxonomy): domain Eukaryota; kingdom Viridiplantae; phylum Streptophyta; class Magnoliopsida; order Lamiales; family Plantaginaceae; genus Linaria; species Linaria vulgaris. The sequence goes on along the minus strand of OX415250.1, from coordinate 113,718,051 downwards.
GAACTAAGGCATGAATATCTGAGCAGATACGCTATGCTGAGCATCTCCCATCTGTATTGAAAAATATTACCTGCACATTCCCTGGTCGGAAGAAAGTTGGGGTTGTGGGAAGGACAGGAAGTGGTAAATCAACGCTCATACAAGCCATCTTCCGCGTTGTTGAACCCAGAGAAGGCAGCATCATCATTGACGATGTTGATATATCGACGATAGGTCTTCATGACCTCAGATCAAGGCTTAGCATCATTCCACAGGACCCGACATTGTTTGAGGGATCGGTTAGAGGAAACCTTGACCCACTCGAGCAATATTCTGACACTGAAATCTGGGAGGTAAAGAGTTTTAATCTTAACAATCATTACTATTATTATTTCAACAATTAACATAAACGACAAATAAAATCAGTACAAACAAAATGGAAAAGAGAGAGAAACGTGATTAGCCATGAAAGTAGTTTTGTCGAATAGAATGGGACGCACTAAATTAGCTTCTTGCAGGTATTGGATAAATGCCAACTAGGAGGCGTCGTGCGTCAAAAGCCAGAGAAGCTGGAATCTACAGGTCTCTTTCTTATTTATTGGAACGAGACACATTGTAATTTAACGTCTACTAACAACATTATTTTCCACAGTGGTTGAAAATGGAGAAAACTGGAGCGCAGGCCAAAGACAGCTATTCTGTCTTGGAAGAGCTCTACTAAAGAAAAGCAGTATTCTTGTTCTAGATGAAGCAACGGCGTCAGTAGATTCAGCAACCGATGCAGTGATACAGAAGATCATTAGCCAAGAGTTTAGAGATAGGACCGTAGTCACAATAGCTCACAGAATCCACACGGTTATAGACAGCGATCTTGTCTTGGTGCTGAGTGACGGTAAGAATACAAGTTTACTTCATGAGTCGTGTCTGTCATTATATGCAATGAGTACCAATGTTGTCCTCACTTTTTGAACTACTTTCTGTTGTACAGGACGAGTAGCAGAGTACGACTCACCTGCTAAGCTATTGGAAAAAGATAATTCTTTCTTCTCCAAATTGATTAAGGAGTACTCGATGAGATCATCGAGTTTCAGCAACATGCAAAAGTTACAACAACTTCCGTGATTCAGAAGATTCCTGGAAATCTAGCAGAGTTGTCAGGATAAGCTTCTTCAAAGGAAACGGATTGTTTTCGTTCCTTTCAAAAGAGTGTCGCATCCTTGTTAGGCGCAGTATGCAACCATGACAAACATAGACGGATGATAGTTATAATTATTTGTAACTACGTGCTCGAAAGCTGTTTAGGAAGAATAAACCGTATTGCATTTGCCAAGACAAGATCTAGCATTATCGATTCGTCGTGTAACCAATGGAAAATCGAGTCACATCTTGCAATTAAAGTTGCAGGGAGATTCAAAACATTCGAAGCGTATGTAACTCTGTACTATTCAAATAATTAACGTGAACCTTCATCAAAAACCTAAACTATTCAACTACGTTTAGCTCACTACATTAGGGAACTGGTAACCTCAAAAAGCAAAGCACAGAAATATCAGAATAAAATGGGGCAAAAATTGAAAATCTTGTTAAATCAAATATATCTCACACACAAGAGAGAACTCACTCAATAGCATAAATTATTAACACAAAAGAAGAACACCTGGCCATGAATCTCCGTCCAACAAATAATCAACAACTAAATAAAAGCAGAGAATATGGCATACAACAGCTTTTCTCATTGTCTTCACTTCCTTCTTTTCAGGCTTTCAAACATTATTGGTTGGATGAATACCGTTATTCTGTTATTATGTATTATTTTTATAGGAAAAAATAAAATAAAAATCCATAATAGTATCAGCAAAGAGTTACACAAACTACCCTTAAGGTATAGGGTAATTATAGAAACATTCCCATGTTTGAGAAAAAACAAAAACACTCCTTATATAAAAGAATTTAAAATAATTAAGACAACCTTTCACTTTTAAATAATAATAGACATGCACACATAATTTCAAAATAACCTTTATCTTTTGTTTTCTTAAACGAACCGAGTTAGGTTTATAATTTTGAATTTTCTATGTAAATTTGGTTTATTTTTTATCTTGTTTAAAATTAACGAGGAGCATGGAGTTATATTCAACGAAATCTAATAAAACCTAAACAAAAGTCCGTCATGAAGAGTATTTGTGTAATTTTTCAAATAAGAGGTGTCTTTGTAATTACCTCATATCACAGGGATAGTTTGTATAATCATGAGACACCATGTGCAGCGCATGCTTGTAGAAAAGTTAGGGACCACATAGGCCATAGATATAAAAATCAAACACTTACCACTCAATTATTATTCTTTTTATTCTTATAACAACAACAATATTATTATTATTCTTTTGGAATACTAGCTAGAAAAATGGAAGAAAATGGGAGAGTATGTGTAACAGGGGCAGGAGGATTTATAGCTTCATGGCTTATCAAGTTCCTCCTTTCCAAAGGCTACAATGTTCATGGCACCTTCAGAACTGCAGGTCACTTATTTTTATTTTGTTTATAATCTTCTTTTGGAAAATTATAGAATTCTTTTCAATGTTATCTAAGTATTATTAGTGATGAATATATAAGAATGACATTCCATTTGTATATATATTCGCTACTAAAAGTCTAAAACTACAGACTAACTCAAATTTGATAAAAACTGATGAGAGAAACTAACCAAACAAGTCCTGTGATGAGTTTAAGACAATCCTTATGTATAAGCTTTCGTGCAAAAAATGATGTTGGAACTTTGGAATGTATTATTAGTTAGGGTGATTCTTTCTGTTTCTTATGCGTATTAGTACGCGTCGTGTACTATAACGATAGATAGCCCAAAGGTCGTTTGACACAGGCACGGAAGCTAATTGAGACAATTCTGTGTCCCGGTTAAGGCATCATTCGCCGTACTTCAGTTGGTTCATTTGATTAAGAAACGATCCCGAGACATTTTGCATAATTTACATGTTTTAACCTAGCTTATATAGTTAAGTTGATATGACGTTGGTTGATGACGCTTGGCTGAGATAAGATGTTAACAAATTTTTTTCGTATGTTGAGGCAGACGAAGACAAGAATGCTCATCTGGATAACCTCGAGAATGCGTCTGAGAAGCTCAAACTCTTTAACGTAGAGTTGCTCGATTATAGCTCCATTATAAATGCAGTTAAAGGATGCGGTGGAGTTTTCCATGTCGCCAGCCCTGTCACTCTTAGCCCCGTACCAAATCCAGAGGTACGACTATATATTATTACTAAGCTCTAACTTGAACTGTATGAGAGCGAACGTTCCAGATCTAACATTTTAGTGGCCTAATTTGTTATGTCAATATATGATGTCCGTGTGCTTGCAGGTAGAAATCGTGACACCTGCTTTAGATGGTACGCTGAACGTTCTCAAAGCATGCTCCGAAGCACAGGTCAAACGTGTAGTTGTCGTGTCATCCGTTGGTGCGATTTATATTAATCCTAATTGGCCAAAGGATAAAGTAATGGATGAGAGTTGTTGGTCGGACAGGGAGCACTGCAAGAAAACAAATGTATGCCATCATTTGTTTGTTGTCCTTAATTTACTAATAAGTTCAAGCTATTCGACTAAAATGTTTTGTGGTGACAGAACTGGTACTGTTACTCAAAAACATTGGCGGAAAGTGCGGCTTGGGAGTATGCAAAAACAACGGGACTAGACGTTGTCACTCTCTGTCCGACTCTTGTACTTGGGCCTATGCTGCAACAAACTGTAAATACTAGCAGTTCGATTATGATCAATCTGTTGAAAGGTAATTCTTCACTACTACAAATTCTCATCTTTTTGTCGATGATGATTACTTGATCGGTGCAACCAAAGAAATACTTTTTTTGTATCTTGATTACACAGAAGGACAAGAGAAGCTTGAAAACAACACTTGGATGATGGTTGATGTACGTGATGTAGCCGAAGCTCTAGTACTATTGTACGAGAAACCTGAATCAAAAGGCCGATATGTATGCGTGGCCGACACAGTTGAGGTTAAGGATGTGGTGGAGATTCTGAAGAAACTTTATCCACATTATAATTATCCCAAGAGGTAATAATCTTTACTTGAAGTTTGTACTCTTTTGCGATTTCTTACCTTCTGGTTTCCATATGAAAGAGTTGATTGTCCTCGTTTTATGGATCCACAATCGCGTATATTAATGTGGCTAGTCGAAGTTTTTTCTGTAGTTCGTACATGGTCGATTATGAATGGTGATGGTATTTCTTTTGCAGCTACGTAGATGGAACAGATAAGTCGAAATCGAGTTCTCAAAAACTGCAAAATCTAGGTTGGAAGTGCAGAACAGTGGTAGAAACTCTTGTGGATTCGGTTGAGAACTACCAAAAAGCTGGCCTATTGTAATTTTTACATCAAGATACAGATTTAGAAACTTTGTTAACAACCATTTATTAATAATGTGAATTGTAATATGTCAAAGACAAAAAGAGAGATTGAAAGTTTGCATAAGATGCTTTAGGGTGCACCATGTAGAAGAATATGGCATACACTTTTAGTTTGCAGTCAAAGAAGCATTGAAATTGCAGAGGAACGGACCGTATGGTAACCTCCTCCACAGCAGCATATCAAAGTAAATTACGACGGGGTTGGGTGCTCTCGCTCGTGAGAGGCTTTTTCAAACCAGACGCAGCTGAAGCTTACGCGGCATTAATGGCAGCATAGATGATTGGGGTAATGTGGCTGTGGTTGAAGGCGACTGCGAGAACTTGGTTCGTACTCTCAAGCTTGAAACACCTGCAATAATGTTGGAGCATGGAAATATCATTTGTCGAACAGTTGGTGACAAACAAATTATATTCACTTTTGTTTGGACTAACCATGCTTGCAATTTGGATGCCCATCGGTTAGCTCGATCAGCTCATAGCAATCATAAGTGGTTTGTTACTATGTACATATTCCTGTGCTTATATTGTTTTTCATTGGCTGAATCAATACCGTTATTTTGTTTGTATAAAATAAACGAGGAGCATGAAGTTACATTCAACAAAATTTAAACAAGTCGTGTAATTTTCCAAACATAAAGAGTTATTCCCGTAATTATCTTATACCTATTGGGTAAATTTGTACAGTTCTCCTTATTATGATTAATTGGAAAGAGAAATTAATAAAACAAAATAATAATTGAGAGGAACGGTAGAAAATTTTGTGGATGGAAAGTTTATTTGAAGGATATAAATCATGTGCAGCGGATGGATGTAAAAGGTTCGGGACCACATAGCTATAAAAATCAAACTATATTATATTTTGGGATCCGCTTATCTTAAAGCCGGCTGTGTTTTATAATATGTTTAAATGTAATTATACTGATATATACCTAATATTCCTTTAGATATTCTTTTTATTTAGTTCTTAAGTGCATTAAGTTGTATTTCTTTCATTATTACGGAATTATTTGCGATGAAAAGATCAATGCAATATTTTGTATAAGCCTTCTTGACAAACTCTTTCCTACATAAAATATAAGAATAATACTATGCATTATAGTATTCAGTATTGTGTGTCCACGCATTTATTACAACTAATCTTATTTTCATAAATGTACATGTCCATCATAATATATATATATATATATATATATATATATACACATAGTATGTTGCGTGTTATGTGTTATATAAGGGAGTAATGTAGAGTGCTTTCTTGAATAGCACGAGACTCATGCATGTATATATATATATATATATATATATATATATATATATATAAAACATATATATCAAATACATTTTTGGACAAATTGTACTTATATATGAAGTATAATGAAATTATTGATTACAATAATAGACTTTCCTTAGTTTTAATTCAATAAATTATTATATGAGAAATAAGAATTTGTTCTTATTTAATGACATGAATCCTATAGAAATGTCAATGAATATCATATGTATAAATATTATAAATATTCATATTTACAATTCAAATTTAAATTAAGACAAATAATAAATAATAGATGCATAACTAAATTGTTTAGAAAACCTTAGACAAGTATTTGATTGAACTGCAATAAATTAAAGTAAGAACTCAAGGGTGTCAATATGCAATTATGTGTAAATACTAAATAGTACGTGCAACTTAATGCGCACATGTTCGTGGATTGATGGTTGAGATTAGGCTGTAATCTTACGTAAGAAAGGCGTTTTCCTATCACTCAATTCTTCTTCTTTTTATTCTTATAAGTTAGAACAACAACAATTATTATTATTATTCTTTTGGAATACTAGCTAGAAAAATGGAAGAAAATGGGAGGGTATGTGTTACAGGGGCAGGAGGATTTATAGCTTCATGGCTTATCAAGTTCCTCCTTTCCAAAGGCTACACTGTTCATGGCACCTTCAGAACTGCAGGTCACTTATTATTTTAATTTGTGTATAATAATCTCCTTTTGTAAGTTATAGATAATATTATATACAAGTGATGAATATATATACAAGAATGACATTCCATTTGTTTGTATATATATTCGGTGCATCACTAAAAGTAGCTACTATAACTATAGATTAACTCAAATTTGTCAACAACTGATTAGAGAAACTAACCAAACAAGTCCCGTGATGAGTTTAAGTCAGTCCTTATGTATATAAGCTTTTGTGCTAATAATAAAAATGATGGTGGAATTTCGGAATGTATAATTAGTTATGGTGAAGATAAGAATTGCATGTTGGTACACGTCGTCTACTATAATGATCGATAGCACAAAGATCGTATGGCACGGGCAGGGAAGCTAATTTAGAGAGTTTTGTGTCCCAGTTAAGGCATCATTTGTTGGATCGCTTGATTAAACGATCCCGGGAGACATTTCGTGTACTTTATATGTTTTAACCTTAGCAAAGTTACATATATATATATATATATATATATAGTTAAGTTAATACGGCGTTGGTTGATGACACTTGACTCGGATATGAAAATAAAGAGTTTTTATCGTATGTTGCGCAGATGAAGACAATAATGCTCATTTGGATGACCTCAAAAACGCGGCTGAGAAGCTGAAACTATTTAACGTGGAGTTGCTCGATTATAACTCCATTCTCGATGCAGTTAAAGGATGCGATGGAGTTTTCCATGTCGCCAGCCCAGTCATTTTTAGCCCCGTCCCAAATCCGGAGGTACGACTATATTGTATTACTAAACTCTGTATTGAACTGCATTCCAGTGAGCGTCTCAGAGCATTTTGTATGTTGACCTAATTCGTTATATCAATATATGGTATCCGTGTGCTATGCAGGTAGAAATCGTTACACCAATCATAGATGGTACGTTGAACGTTCTCAAAGCATGCTCCGAAGCAAAGGTCAAACGTGTAGTTGTCGTGTCCACCGTTGGTGCAATTTATATGAATCCCAATTGGCCAAAGGACAAAGTAATGGATGAGAGTTGTTGGTCGGACAGAGAACACTGCAAGAAAACAAATGTATTCAATCATTTGTTTGTTGTCCTTAATTTACCAATTAGTTCGAGCTAACTGACTAGAATGTTTTGCGATCGCAGAACTGGTACTGTTACTCAAAAACGTCGGCAGAAAGCGCAGCTTGGGAATATGCAAAAACAACGGGACTAGACGTTGTCACTCTGTGTCCGGGTCATGTACTCGGGCCTATGCTGCAACAAACTGTAAATACTAGCAGTTGGGGTCTGATTAATCTGCTGAAAGGTATTTGTTTACAGCTAAACATTCTAATCTTTTTGTGGATGATGATTACTTGATCGCGCAACCAAAGAAATGCTTTTTCGTATCTTGATCACGCAGAAGGACAAGAGAAACTTGAAAACAACACTTGGATGATCGTTGATGTACGTGATGTGGCTGAAGCGCTAATACTATTGTACGAGAAACCTGAACCTAAAGGCAGGTATGTATGTGTGGCCGACACAGTTGAGGTTAAGGATCTGGTGGAAATCTTGAGGAAAATCTATCCACATTATAACTATCCCAAGAGGTAATAACCTTTACTTGAAGTTGGTACTCTTTCGTGATTTCTTGCCTTCTGGTTTCTATATGAAAGAGTTGTTTGTCCTCGTTTTATGGTTTCTACAGTTGCATATATTAATGTGGCTAGTCGAAGTTTTTCTGTAGTTCGTACATGGTTGATTGTGAATGGTGATGATACTTCTTTTGCAGCTACGTAGATGGAACAGATAAGTCGAAATCGAGTTCTCAGAAACTGCAAAATCTTGGTTGGAAGTGCAGAACAGTTGAAGAAACTCTTGTGGATTCAGTTGAGAACTACCAAAAAGCTGGCCTATTGTAATTTTTACATCAAGATACAGATTTAGAAACTTTGTCAACAACCACTTATTAATAATGTGAATTGTAATATGTTAAAGTCAATAAGAGAGATTGAAAGTTTGCATAAGATACTTTAGAGTGCACCAATGTCATCATTGTTTTTTGACAAGATAATAGCCACAAGTCTACAACTTGTTTAGGGTAAAAAACAAAAGGCCTTCTAAGTTTTAGTTTATAGGGCCATTTTTACATTTACCGTGTAACGTATTTTTCATACAACACCCCCCCCCCCTCTTCAAAAATACGTAGGTTGCTCCTTGCTCAACATTTTGAGTAATGTTTTCGCAGAAAAGTTGCTCCTTGTGGGTTCATTTCGATTTAACTCCAATACTGGTTATATATTTACATTTTTAATTCAGTTTTTGCTAAATTTTTCTTACTTATAAATTCGATTTTTTTCAAACTTTCATTTTTGAAACTTGGGATTAAATTGAAGGAAAAAATGCAGCTTTATTGCAATTGAGATTCAATCTAGATGAAATCCACCTTTATAATTTTAATTCTTCTGAAAACAAACTTTTTGTCGAAAAGATTTCACCAAAAAGTTGACCATGAGACAACATGCATGTTTTTTGAATAAGCTTCGGGACAAATTGTAAAAAGAAAATATGTTAGGTATTAACTTATAATTGGGCCATTAGATTGGGGGATTTTCTACATAAGATGACCCGATAGTGAAAGGAGACGGTACGTCAAGGACGGGTGGGGTCGATTCAGCCGGTAAGATAGAAATCAACTTTGCATAGGGAAATTGATCCTCACAAAAATGAATATGCCGAGATATGAACATACGACAAGCAATGAGATCCCAACACTTGTATGCACTTTGAGATAAAGAGTATCCAAGAAAGCTACATTGTTGTGAAGGATATGAGAGTTTGCCCGAGACATATGGACGTAATCATGGGTAGCAGAGACAACCAAATGAGCGGAGTTTGAGATAGTTGGGAGCCTTCTCGAAGAGTCGTGCAAAAGGACTAACATTTGGCGGGAGATGGTAAGCAATTAATAAGGTACACCGCCGTTTGGAGAGCAAATGACCAAAATGATGGCGGTAATTGGGCTTGATGTAGTAGTGCACGGCCCGTTTCAAGAATGTGCCTAGACGCTCAACTATGCCATTTTGTTCCGGAGTATGTGGAGCGGTGGTAAGCCAATTAATGCCCTCTTTTTCAATGTAACCTCATAATGCCAAAAACTCTCTACCATTGTCACTAAAAAAAAGTAGTAATTATGCGCCCTAATTGTTTCTCAACCAATGGCCAAACCTTGATAAAAAATTTGTGTACTTGTGATTTAACAACCATAGGAAAGATCCAACAATATCAACTATAAAGATCAACAATCAACAAGTAATAACGAAATTCATCAACGAAACAGTAGTAGGTCCCCAAACATTCGCAAATAAATAATGCAAAGGAAAGTCTGCCACAAAAGATAAGTTCTCAAATGGTAAACGGTGAGACCTTCTCACATTGCAAGAATCACAAAATTAAGCCTACGCAGATGCAATAGTTCAAACTGGTAAAGGAAAAGCCTACGCACAAGCAATAGTTCAAACTGGTAAATGAAAATTACAAATTAAGAAGGAACTCGTCTGAGGCGATGGATGACTAAATCGAGAGTGCCATGTAGCGGTACTCATGAGAACTTCAAGGATGCAAACTTTGCATCTAACTGCATGTAGTAGGACGGGGGATGGATGTGATCCACTCCCTTACTGCACTCGCCCGTAGCTAGTGAGTCCCCCGTAGGCAGATCCTTAATGACAAGATAATCACGGAAAAATTCCAAGGACACATTATTATCCTTCGCAACTTTACTAACAGATAAAAGATTGTTCATTGCAGATGGGACGCACTGTACATTAGAGAGATATAAGTCACGACGGGGGAGTTTAATAGAAGAAGAACCAATGTGAGTAATAGCCATACCATTGTCGTCGGCTATTTGAACCTCGTTTGTGTCATCATATTTGTGATAGGTAAGTTGGTCAAATCAGCAGTCATGTTGTGTGAGACGCCCAAATCCACAAGCCAATTGTAGTTTGGGGCGCGTGAGCCCGAGGGCAGTGGAGTACGGGCCACGTTGGCAGCCAGAACTTGGTGATTCAAGAAACGATAGCATTGTGGGGCTGCATGGCCAACATAGTTCCATAGTTGACACAACCAATTCACAAACATATCCCGAGGGGTTGCATCCCCGATCACGATGACCGTGATTCCCGTGGTAGTTGCCTCGACCACAGTTTTGACGACCGTGTTTGTTGTTGCGGTTGGAGTTTGGAGCATGCATCGTTCATTGAACCGTGACAGTGATGGAATTGGCGTCGGACTCTAGGCGACAAAGGTAGACTTCATGATTTAGGAGAGCACCATGAAGTTCCGGGAATGGGGCGGTCACAGAGGCGGATGGTGGCGGCTATGTCCTGGTAGGCTACGCCTAAGCCATTGAGAACCTATAAAGTCACATCGTCGGCATGAAGGGGTCGATCGATATCGGCGGCGGCACCAAGATCGGATGACTGAACCTCAGACATGGTTGGCGGCGAAATTTAGGGTTGGAATATCGTTTGATATCCTGACTATGAATATACCATGTCGAAATAATTCACTCAATATATTTCCACTCTTGAGAATATACAACGATGTTACAACCATTTATATACAAAGAGGTTGGGTAAGTGATAAGGAAAGATCCTAAGAAGATCTTACATTATTTGTACTCTACCAAAGCAAAATTAGAGATCTGAGATCAACGTATTGTTTGGGCAACAAAATAAAGATAGAGTGAAAGTGGATAGGAATAATGATGGTATCTCCATCGCATGAGATTTTTTTATTTAAAAAAACTCACATATAAAATTACGAAGATTTGGGCCGAAATGAACGACAATTTACCATTATAGAGATATAATTCTTAATAACTTGTATTAGCGTCAGCAGTCAGCACTCTCACTCCGTGCGAGAAAAAAAAATGAATTATTGTGCTTCTAGTATAACCGTTAAAGGAGATCCTAACCTCCTACCTATTTTGCGACGAGTCTCGTCGTTTAAAAATTAAAACTTTGTAATCTACGTTATTTTTGTTGTTGTTACATAGTACTTGTAGTTAACTTTTATTAAAAAAGAACCTAAAAATAAAAGCTTTTTGGCAAATAAAGTTGGGATTAATAGTATATATGAAAATTCATTTCAATTTAACTTTAACTCTAATAACAATTAAAGACTGCTCCTTTTCCTTAATTTTGTCATGGTCCTCAAATTTATGTTATCATTTTTCAATATTGAGAACTGGAATGAAATTATGATACTCAAATCAATAAATGTCTTTATAACTACTAGAATTTCAGAAAAGTGTATTTCAAAACGAAATATTCGAAATGTAAATTTTGTCGAGACATTGATTGGAAAAAAACAAACAAGCTCTTGTAATAGATTCAGAGACATAACCGAGTTGTACTGGCACACAAGACCTGCAGATGGGCCAACAGAAAAATGGTAGATGGAGCTATCAACTACTGACCATATGTATCCTTACAAATCTACTTATTACTTGTACTAACAACATGCATGCATCAACACCTAATAAATTAATGGCTTAATTATTAACTTATTAATGTCATTAGATGATCAACTGTCCTATTTTTATGGAATCACTATCATGCTTTGAAATTGTGGATACGTTGTTGTTGTTGTTAACTTAACACTGGAGTTTTAAGAGCAGTTTGGTATGTTGATAACCCAACGATGTTACTTTAACAACAGACCAGAGTAATAGTGCAGCGGAATAAACAAACACCAAGTTTAAGAAGTGAATATAAGATTATATTAATTTCCGAGCCGTAGGAAAAATAACCCATTAAGGTTTTCACAAAATTCGTTCTCTCAATTTTCAAGCCCATCACTCTCAAATTAATCGAACTAAGCAAAGCACACAAGAATTGCTTCGACTATCTCTAAAAGCTCCTCACTCTTAGATCTATTCTAACAACTCACAAACTTTGCTAAATCAAGACAACACTCAACTTGTAAATTAATCTCTCAGATTGATTGAATCTTGTCTCGTGTTTGTCTTGATGTACTTCACACCTATATATAGGTTATTGTCTTGGACTTCAAGGCGTGTTGTACACGGTTGGTAATTCTCCTTGTTTCCTTCTCGAACTCCTCTTCCTTGTTCTCGCAGTCCTTCTTGAATAATAGTTCCTTTGTTAGTGATCTAACTAAGGAAAGACTCCTTCTTCAAATCAGGACTCAACTTGGAAAGCTTTCCTAGTTGCAGTCGAACTCTTCTTTCCTTGTAGAGCGGTTTGCTTAATTAAGGAAAATTTCCTTCTTGGAAACTTGAGCGTCCAACCTATGACAAGTTTGTTTCCTGAATAATAATCAGAGACAAGCACAACTGTGGAACTCAATTAGTTAAATGAATAAGGCAAAACAATAATAATAAATATCAACAAGATTGTAAATCGGATTCTGCTCAGCAATGTTACTCTAACATTGACTTCTCAATGTTAATCTAACATTGCCAGAATACCTGCACTTTCAATCTCCTCATTTTTGCCTTAATCACAATACCTAAGAATCTGTTCTAATCAGGTCAAATTATTCAGACAAACTTCACTATATTACACCAATGAAAACTAAGTACACTCCTCCTGAAAATCAGAAGGGACCAACTCAATGTTGTCATAACATCCATCTTTGTCAATGTTGGATTAACATTGAGTCCAGATAGATGTTCTAACATTGAACATCTCAATGTTAACTTAACATCAGAGAACAATTAACACCTGCAAAACAGAGTTAGTACTTTGTAATCACAGTTCAAATAGCATAAGCAGAAACACTAAGTACCAATATAGAAAAGTACTTAATTCCAGACCATACTAAGTAGCAAGGGAAATGTTCAAGGAAAATAGGCTGTATGAGTTGCTTGAAGCTAGGGGTGTGTTGGGCTCTGTGATGAATCAGTCATCATATGTCCCTGATGTGATCAGAGAGTTCTACATGAATCTCTCTCAGTGGGTGTGCCACCAGGGCTCTCCCAAGTTTGGTAAAGCTTGGGTAAGGATGAATGTCTATGACATTAGTCCTTCTGTGATCAATAAAGCTTGGGAACTTCCTAATCCTGAGGAGACTGGGGATCCTACCATGGATGAGGTGATTCACATTGAGTCCAGACAGATGTTCTAACATTGAACATATCAATGTTAACTTAACATCAGAGAACAGTTAACACCTGCAAAACAGAGGTAGTACTTTGTAATCACAGTTCAAATAGCATAAGCAGAAACACTAAGTACCAATATAGAAAAGTACTTAATTACAGACCATACTAAGTAGCAAGTAGGCTGTATGAGTTGCTTGAAGCTAGAGGTGTGTTGGGCTTTGTGATGAATCAGTCATCATATGTCCCTGATGTGATCAGAGAGTTCTACATGAATCTCTCTCAGTGGGTGTGCCACCAGGGCTCTCCCAAGTTTGGTAAAGCTTGGGTAAGGATGAATGTCTATGACATTAGTCCTTCTGTGATCAATGAAGCTTGGGAACTTTCTAATCCTGAGGAGACTAAGGATCCTAGCATGGATGAGGTGATTCACATTGAGTCCAGACATATGTTCTAACATTGAACATCTCAATGTTAACTTAACATCAGAGAATAGTTAACACCTGCAAAACAGAGTTAGTACTTTGTAATCACAGTTCAAATAGCATAAGCAGAAACACTAAGTACCAATATAGAAAAGTACTTAATTACAGACCATACTAAGTAGCAAGGAACACACTCCTTGATGAAACAGAAACAGAAAAATTCAAAGAAAATAGAATTGTTCATACTTCAATAGAAAACAGAAAATTAAAAGAACTCAGAAATTTTGAAAATTTGATCTACTCTCCCCCTTTTTGTGAGGAAGGCAGATCCTTCAAATGCTTCATGAGATTGTCAATCTCCTGCAACCTCACTTGCTTGTCTGCTATCTCTCTTTGGGTATCCTTGTATTCTCTGTCAAGCCAAACCATAGTCTCCTCCACAAATGCATCAGCAATCACAGAGCAGCTATCACCACTTGAAACTGAAACTGAAGAAATAACAAACTTGAGAGCCTTCTTCTTCTTTTTCCTGCTTGGACCAGCTTCTGCATTGGGATTCCAGGGCAACTCTTGAATCCTGACTTGAGTGAAGTAGCTCCTGGTGATGATCATCTTGGTCTTGTTCTTGATCCAGCCATCTGTCTTCTTGGTCTTGAAGTCTTGCTTCACCAGAATGCTGGATATCAGAGAGGGATATGGAATGATTCTCTTTGCCTTTGTTGTGACCTCCCTCATGTGCCTCAAAACTTTCTCCCCTGTGTTCACACTCAACCCATTCTTCAGTTTATACACCAACTTTGCAGATTCTTTTGTCATAACAGTGGTGTTGGAAGAAGGCAGCCAGTTGTAGGTGGAGAGCTTGTGTAGTACAACACTTAAGGAGGCCAGCTTTGTAGTTGGGAAACTATCATTCCACTTCCTTGTGAGTCCACCAGTGAGGTCAGTAATCACCTCATCCATGCTAGAATCCTCAGTCTCCTCAGGATTAGGAAGGTCCCAAGCTTCATTGATCACAGAAGGACTAATGTCATAGACATTCATCCTTACCCAAGCTTTACCAAACTTGGAAGAGCCCTGGTGGCACACCCACTAAGAGAGATTCATGTAGAACTCTCTGATCACATCAGGGACATATGATGACTGATTCATCACAGAGCCCAACACACCCTAGCTTCAAGCAACTCATACAGCCTATTTTCCTTGAAAATTTCCTCATCAATGTTCCTTTCCATGTGAATAACCCTGGCTTGATAAGCCTCCCACTGTTCTTCTGCCTCTGCTGACACATAGAAGCCAGAATAAGTCTTCTTGGGATACTCCTCATCAAGCACATCAAAATACTCATCACTGCCTGATGTTGGAGTAACATCAGCAGGGTCATCAGCTACCAGTTCATCTTCTTCCTCAACTTCCTCTTCCTCTTCCTCCTCATCATCTTCTTCTTACTTTTCTTCTTCTGACTCAGACTCAGAAGATTCAACAACCACCTGCTTACCCTTTCTTTTCCTAGCAGCAGTAGCTAAGGCAGAGAGGGTCAGGCTCTCTTCTTCTTCTTCTCTCTCAACCTTTTCAGGTTGATTGTTACCATCAACAACATCTTGGTTACCCTCAGTAGTAACCTCCTCAGCCACAGTCTCCTCAACCATAGTCTCCTCAACCTGATTACTCTCCTCAGGAAAAGTATCCACCTCATCATCAGCAGTATGCTCGACAGCATTAGCCTCAGATGGCTCAGCATTCACCTCAAGGTTTTCACCTTCATCAGTAACAACCACATACTCATCCCCAACATTACCATTAGGGACCTCATGCACAACCTCAGACTCACCCACAACAACATGGGCCTCTTTCTCCCCCTCAATACCAACTTCAACAGTTATATCTTGAGTAGGGTTAGCCATCATTACCTCGTTTTCAGCGTTGGTGGGAGTGGAGGTCTGCTCAGCAGTTGTTGATGTTGAACCAACATCACCCTTTGCGGATTTCTTGCCCTTGCGCCGTTGATAAGTGGATTTCCTCTTAGGTACAGCAGTGGCGACAGCTTCAGTGGTTGCTCATCTGGTACTGCGGCGTACTGGCTGTTCAATCTGCTCAACAACATCTACAAGAGCATCAATGGAAGACTTGCGTGCCATTGTTAGAGTAATTTAGAGAAGAAAAAAGAATCTTGATTTGCAGAGAATGTTGATTGCACAAAAATTTTGAACGAGTAAATAGTAAGAAGAGATTAGGGCAAATTATATAGATAATCAGATGAAGAGTAGTGATAGTGGTGTTGTAACATGTTACCAAAATAATCGGACCACTGTCACACGATCACACCCATGTTTAACTTACCATGTGTCAGTGTTAGGTTAACACGTAGCCAGAGCAGTTTCCAAACCTGAAAACTTATAAGTTACAATGTTTCAATGTTGAACTAACATTGGCAAGTTAACATCGGAGAGGGACGTTGTAGGTGCAAGGCTTCATCCAAAGCAACATCATGTGAGAGCGTGAGATATTCCTGTATACTGATCTGAAACCTCAACGAAGTACATAGGTACAAAGACATAGTTTTAGATCACCAGTATGGATAAGTGACAAATCAGACAGAAAAACACAGAGTGGATGTACATATCCAGGGAAAAGATTTTCCCACATCATAGACGATCACAAAACATATTTTTACCTGCAGTTGGTCACCCACGAAGTATGCCTCAACACATGATTCCTAGGATTACTACTCCCCCTATGCACAAACCGACATAAAGAAATAAGCAGAACTAGAATGAATGCAATAATGTTAGATCAACATTGGGTGATGGTAACAAGTACACAAAGCTTTACTAACTGGGATCAAGACATATCAATTTATCTTTTACTATTATCATGAACTATTTTGAACAAAAAAAACTAGTGAATGTTAAAGGATAGTTTCATCACTGAATGCGGGCAGCACAAGACTCCACACACCCCAACAACTTAACCATCAGCTACAGATTAGGCAAGTACAAAGGAACTGGATGAAGACAATACATTTATCATATACTTCTTCACCCCAAATCCTCATGCATACTTGTTTACCAACCTGTTTACAAGTGAAATACCAAATGAACAATGCTATTGAATGCAAACAGTCGAAACTTCAAAGCACCCCAGTTGTAAGGATCACTATCATGCATAACCTTGGCCATAGACAAAAACACAAAAATAAGCACAACTGAATGACAATGAAGCTCTCAACATCATGTACCCCAACTTCTCTTCATACTTTGTCCAACCTAACATGGATAAGTCACAACTGAATAACATCAGAGTAGTGAGCTCTGTGTACCCCAGCTATGTGTACCCCAGCTTCTCACAGACTCACAATAGAGTTCTTACTTTACAAAACTCTTGATATGTACCTGTCCACCAGTCAACTCAGCTATTTATACAGATTAACCACACAACCCAACATAATCTCTAACAAAGATGTAATATACAAGAAAGAAGAATGCAGAAAAAAAAAAAAAAAGAGTTACAGATACACCACAACCAATAACCAGTGCTAGACAGTGGTGTTATGTTAACACTGGTGTACTAACATCCCTAGACAATGCACATGCCAAGAGAATTCCTCAAACTGAAGAACCTCTCAAAATCTAAGGGTTTAGTGAACATGTCAGCAAGCTGATTGTTAGTTTCTATGTGTTCAATGTCAATGAGCTTGTCCTCTACCATGTTTATCAGAAAGTGATGCCTAATATCAATATGTTTAGTTCTAGAGTGTTGCACATGGTTCTTAGAGATGCTTATAGCACTAAGATTACCACAGAACATAAGTAAGGTATCACTGTCTAACCCATAATCCAGTAGCATGCATTTAAGCCATACCAACTGGGTGACACAGCTGCCTGCTGCTATGTATTCAGATTCAACAGTGGAAAGTGACATACAATTTTAATTTCTACTGTACCATGAGACCAAGTTGTTCCCCAGATAAAAACATCCTCCACTTGTAGACTTTCTATCATCAGTGTCACATGCCCAGTCTGAGTCACTGAAACCTACAAGATTTGTGTTAGTGTCATAAGAGAACCAGATGCCAAGGGCCAAAGTGCCATATATATATATAAGGATTCTCTTCACAGCAATCAGATGTGACTGCTTTGGATATGCCTGGTACCTAGCACACACACAAACAGAGAACATTATATCAGGTCTTGAAGCAGATAAGTAGAGTAAGCTTCCTATCATTGAACGGTACAATGTTGGATCAACATTGGTACCAGTAACATCCCTAGATATCTTCACTGATGAAGGCATGGGAGCCTTGCAAGGCTTTGAATCGGCCAATTCAAACATTTTCACCAAATTCTTTGCATACTTTTCCTGACTTAGGAATATCCCATTACCTGTTTGTTATACTTGGAGACCAATGAAGAAATTTAATTCTCCTATCATACTCATCTCAAATTGCCCTGTCATTGATTCAACAAATTTTTCTAAAATAGAATTGTTAGTTGAGCCAAAAACAATGTCATCCACATATATTTGAGCTATACAGACATGAGAATATTTCTTCAAAACAAACAGTGTTCTATCTCCTTCACCTCTAACAAAGCCAAGACTTAATAGGAATTCTGTAAGTCTTTCATACCATGCTTTGGGTGCTTGTTTAAGTCCATACATGGACTTTTTAAGCTTGTACACATGATTGGGGTACTTAGGATCTGTGAATCCCTTAGGTTGTTCAACATATACTTCCTTATCAATTAGCTCATTTAGAAACGCACCATTTACATCCATTTGGTATAGTTTTATCTTAAGACAGCATGCAATGGCTAGAAGTAACCTAATAGATTCAATCCTAGCAACTGGAGCAAAGGTCTCATCAAAGTCTACACCTTCAACCTGTGTGGACCCCTGAGCAACTAGTCTAGCTTTGTTTCTAACTATGACCCCTTCCTCATTACTCTTGTTTTGAAATATCCACTTTGTCCCTATTACATTAACATTAGGTGGTCTAGGTACCAGTATCCAGACATTGTTCTTGGTAAACTGTAATAGTTCATCCTGCATGGCATTAATCCAAAAGTTATCAAGGAGGGCTTCATTCACATTCTTAGGTTCAATGGAGGAGACAAAACAACAGGCATTATCAACAGTACAAGTGAAGTTCATACAGACACACAATTTAACCATATCTCTATAATCAAGTCTTTTTTTGTTGCGTGTCCTTACCCGTTCAGTGAGTTCACCTATTACCTGGGATGCTGGATGATCTTTCTAAATCCTAACTGGGGACCGCTTCTAGGTTCGGAGGCAACTTCATGTTATGAGTCAGAGTCTTCTGCTGTTAGTCTAATTTCAGATCTTGTTGGTGTTAGTCTAACACCGTTCCCTGTCTCCTGTTTAGTGTTTCCAGCTTCCAGTTCCAATGTTGGTGTAACACTGTCAGGGGTAACATTCTCGGTTTCTGTTGTTGATCCAACATTGGGAACTGAGATGTCACCAATACATGTATCAAGTGTGAACTCATCAAACACAACATTCACTGATTCCTGAATTGTCTTCAATCTAGGATTCTAGACTCTAAAGGAAGTACTATTGGCAGAGTATCCTACAAAGATGCATTTTTCACTTTTTGGATCAAATTTACTCAGATAATCCCTGTCATTAAGCAAATAACAGTCACATCCAAATTCATGGAAATATGCAATATTTGGTTTCACACCCTTCAAGAGTTCATAAGGAGTCATGTTAGTTCCAGGTCTAAGATACACCATGTTACTAATGTGACAAGCAGTATTTAAAGCTTCAGCCCAGAGTCTTTTGGATACATCTTTAGCATTGAGCATAACTCTGGCCATCTCTTGAAGAGTCATGTTCTTTCTCTCAGCAATTCCATTCTGCTGAGGAGTCTTAGGAGCTGAATATCCATGGAAAATACCTTTAGCATTGCAATAGTTATCAAAACTAGCATTTTCAAATTCTTTACCATGATTAGACCTAATCTTAGTCACAGAAGAGCCATATAAGTTTTTAATATTAGCACAAAGAATCTTGAACTGATCAAAAGCTTCAGACTTTTCTTTAAGAAATTTTACCCAAGTGTATCTAGAGAAGTCATCTACAATCACAAAGGCATATTTCTTACCACTGAGACTACTTACCTCAATTGGACCCATTAAGTACATGTGTAGCAATTCAAAACACCTACTAGTTCTAGGATTAGCATTATGTACCTGTAGGGGTGTATGAACAGCTCTGGTTTGCTTACCCTTGAGGCAATCACCACACACAAGCTTACCTGGACAAGACAGCTTAGGTAAGCCTCTTACAGCATCAACTTTCAGCAATTTCTCAAGGTTTCTGTAGTGAACATGTCCAAGTTTCCTATGCCATATAGAAGCCTCATCTATCTTGGCATTGAAACACTCTGCTTCCTCTTGAGCTAGGTAGCAGTTATCTTTGGATCTAGTACCTGTCATAACAAGAACATTATCACTATCATAAACATCACAAGAAACTTTGTCAAATGTAACCAGTAAGTCATCATCACACAGCTGACTGATACTGATTAGATTTGCCTTTAACCCATCTACCAACAACACATCCTTCAGGGGTGGGAAACCATCAACATTTAGTATCCCCTTGCCAATGATCTTTCCTTTGGTGCCACCTCCATAGATCACTGTTCCAGCACTCAAAGGTATCATTTGTTTAAGATTCTCTTTGCTGCCTGTCATGTGTCTTGAGCATCCACTGTCGAAGTACCACTTATCTGAAAGGTTAGAGTACACAGTAGAGAAAACAATATTGCATATAAGTTTAATATTAGGGGTTTTAGCTTTTTCTACCCAAGTTCTACTTTTCTGTCCTGCACCTAATGTTAGTCTAACATCAGAACATGTTGTAGTTTTAACATTGGACACAGAGGCTGTTTTATTACCACATTCTTTTATGAATTTTCTACAGAATGGCTTAATGTGGCCTGGTTGAAAACAGTACTGACAGATAAAAGTAGGTTTACTCTTTACAGTGTTGGTGGTACCAGAACTCATATTACTAGATTCTTTAACAAAGCTTGTAGTTAAATAGGCAGAATTAACATTAGAAGATGAAGGTTTCTCAACAAATCCCAGACCATATGTACATGTATTACTCATGTTTAGTACCTCGTCAAGTTTAGAAGTACCTCCATTCCATTTGGCTATGATCTGTGAATCCTTTTTGAGTTTCTCCTTTACCTCTTTCAGCTCAGCTTCAGCTTTGTCAAGGTCTCTCTCATAGAGTTTCAACATGTTCTTCAAACACTCAATGTCAAATTTCAGGGCTATATTCCTTTTGATGAGCATAATGTTTTCTTCCTCAAGTTTGATGAATGTGGAATGAAGTTCTTCAATGATTTCATCATGAGACTGTTCTTCATCCAAACAGTGTTCTTCCTCCAGATCAACTGAACCATGAAAATAATCAAAGTTAGTATCATCATAATCAGAGTAAGAGTCCGAATTAACCTGTGAGTCATTGTTGTCCCAATTTCCAAAGAAGATCTCGTGTGCTGTTGTTAGTTCATCAATGTTAAAGTAACATTGTGAATCATAGCAGTTCCTGGACTCTTCTCCTGACCAGTTAATCTGAGTGTAGAGCGCAACAGTATTGATTTCTTCTGAGTGTTCATCAGCACTTGATCCAGAATTGAACTCAACTTCATCAAAATCATCTACACAAATCCAGTGAGAGTTTCCTCTTGCTCGGAGGACGTTAGCACATTCATGTTTATAATGACCAAACCCTTTACATTCATAGCACTGGACATCTTTTAGTTTTTCAACATCTTGGGGAGTACTCCTTGATGCCATGTACTTTATGAATTTTGGGGGTAGGATTAACATTACCAGATTGTTTCTCTTTACTTTTATCTTTGTAGCCTAGTTTGCTAAACTTCTTGGTAATGTTTCCATAGTTAGAAGAGATCAACTCATACTCATCATCATCACTTCCTAAATTATCTGAGCCTGTTCCAAGTAGTGCTAAAGCAGGTTGCTTACTGGACTTACTTAGAAATTCTAGCTCAAACTCTTTCAAAGTGTTCATTAAGGTTTCAAAATCCATATTTGCAAGATCTCTAGACTCATTCATAGCAATTCTTTTGACGATGAATTTAGTAGACAAGGATCTGAAAGCTTTGTAAACCATGGCTTTATTAGAAATAACAAAGCCTAGGTTTTGACACTGGTTAGCAATATCAAGCAGTTTCTCAAAATAGGTATCAATGCTCTCATCTTCACCCATCGTTATTTTTTCAAAATCCTGAAGCAACTTCCTATGTTTAGAGTCCTTCACAGCCACATCTCCCTCACAATGAAGTTCAAGAATATCCCATGTAGATTTAGCTGTAGTGCAGTTTTGAATAAGTTTAAACATATGATTACCTACCCAGCTGAAAATCGTATTGAGGGCCTTTTCATTGAAGTTGTAGAGAGCAATCTCATTGGCTGTCCATTGTCCTTTGGGTTTGGGTATCAGATCAGCATCTCCATCTCTTGGTAAGTAAGGGATAGTATAGCCTTCCAGAACTGATTCCCATGCTCTCAGGTCAATGGATTTGATGTGGACCCTGAGTCTGATCTTCCAATATGCGTAGTTGTTTGGTCCTTCCAACACAAGTAGTCTGCTGGTATTGGGGTTGGAGTTGTCCATGTTGTCGTATCAACGCTAAACACCGGTGAGGTTGGTGCTTAGATCTTGGTACCAATTGAAATTGTGGATCGGATTGATACGTTGTTGTTGTTAACTTAACACTGGAGTTTTAACAGCAGTTTGGTATGTTGATAACCCAACGATGTTACTTTAACAATAGACCAGAGTAATAGTGCAGTGGAATAAACAAACACCAAGTTTAAGAAGTGAATATAAGATTATATTAACTTCCGAGCCGTAGGAAAAATAACCCGTTAAGGTTTTAACAAAAGTCGTTCTCTCAATTTTCAAGCTCCTCACTCTCAAATTAATCGAACTAAGCAAAGCACACAAGAATTGCTTCGACTATCTCTAAAAGCTCCTCACTCTTAGATCTATTTTAACAACTCACAAACTTTGCTAAAGCAAGACAACACTCAACAACTTGTAAATTAATCTCTCAGATTGATTGGCTCTTGTCTCGTGTTTGTCTTGATGTACTTCACACCTATATATAGGTTCTTGTCTTGGACTTCAAGGTGTGTTGTACACGGTTGGTAATTCTCCTTGTTTCCTTCTCGAACTCCTCTTCCTTGTTCTCGCAGTCCTTCTTGAATAATAGTTCCTTCATTAGTGATCTAACTAAGGAAATACTCCTTCTTCAAATCAGGACTCAACTTGGAAAGCTTTCCTAGTTGCACTCGAACTCTTCTTTTCTTGTAGAGCGGATTGCTTAATTAAGGAAACTTTCCTTCTTGGAAACTTGAGCGTCCAACCTATGACAAGTTTGTTTCTTGAATAATAATCAAAGATAATCACAACTGTGGAACTCAATTAGTTAAATGAATAAGGCAAAACAATAATAATAAATATCAACAAGATTGTAAATTGGATTCTGCTCAGCAATGTTACTCTAACATTGACTTCTAAATGTTAATCTAACATTGCCAGAATACTTGCACTAGTGCACTTTCATGCTTATTGCTTAAGAAAGCATCTTTTAATCTAGTACATATATAAGTTTTACGTTATAAATCTTAAACCACAATCAGTTCTAATTTATTTTTTGAATTATAGTATAAGACATCGCTTTGAATTGTCTTATGTTAGCTAGGTATGTTCAGCTTCAAATCTTGATGAGTCATGATTGCATGCACCAACAAACAAATTAAGTTACCGTTTGTTGAGTTGTTGTTACCAGAAAATATATGTTGCCATATTGGTAAAAAATTAGTTATGTAACATTAGTTGTAGTGTACGTGAGTTAGACAGGTCATGCTAATACAATCTAATTGAAGTTGATGTCCAGTGTAATAGCTTGAAAACTAATAATATGATTTTGGAATAGAGTAACAAGTGGCATACATAAGCCTTTCCCCACACCTACCTAACACTGTTTTGAAACCCGGCCCGGATCGGCTAGTCTAACCGGTCTGACCGGGAACCAATGACCTGAACGGCACGGTTCAAGCCACCAGGCGGTTTGCTGAGGCAGCCGAGCGAACCAGCGATTATGCCATCCTGCAACTTGTTTTTTAACAAAAAAAAAAATCTCCTGCCCAAAGAAGAACCCGCTGCACTCCAAAAAATGGGGAAAAAAAACCTAGTCTCCTCCTCCACTCCACTCGCCGTTCGCGTCGTTGCGTCTCGTCGACCGCCCAACTCGCCGCCGCGCGCTTCTCCTCCCTCAACTCAAGTAAGCCCGCCGCAGCGTTGTCCCTCTCCTTCTTCTTTTTTTTTGGGGGGAGGGGGGATTCAATTTGTTAATCAGTTACTAACAAACTTGTGATTGTTTTATGATTTTGCAGCCATTTCTATGATGGTTATTTGATTCCCGCATCAATTTCTTCCGATTACTCAACATAGTACTATTATATTTAGGTAAGGAATAATAAGAGTTTTTTTAAAGTATTGTAAATCACTAAATTGGTAATGAGTAATGGCAAATGAGTTTGTTACTTTTTTACTACAAGTAGTTTAGTACTTATTAGATTTGTATTTTAGTGATGGATTACGTGATAGTTTAGTTGATGGATTACGTGATAGTTTAGTAGTTTAGTTGATGAATTAGTTAACTTAAATACTTAATGAATTTTGGTTTAGTTTGATCTTGATATTCGAACATTATATTACTTGATGTTTCTTGATTGATTTTTGATTATGAAGTGTTTCTTGATGGATTTTCTTTTATCATGGATTGTTTCTTGAATCTTGATGGATTACTTGATGAATTCGAGTTTTGAATTTGGATTTAAAGTTGTTTAATATTATGTTTGCTTATTTAGTGATTAGTTATGATAATATAATAGCATGATGTATTAATCTAGAGATTTTGTAGTTGAGAAATTGAGACTTTTGTTATACAAATGAGTATTTCCTATATATTTTATTGAATGTTGACTTTAGTCAATAAATCAGTCAAACCAGTGGTCCGGCCAGTTCGACCTGTTGACCCACTACCCGGTAGCCTCACCGGGTCTATCACCGGGTGGGGTTTCAATACACTGCTACCTAGTCACCAAATCAAGTACTTGAACATGTATAATAGTCACCATAACTATATTTTCCAACATTATATATATGCTTGTGACAAGAAAAGGGAAGATGATGGAGATCAGAAATATGGGTAGTTCTCGATCGAAAATAACCAACCCAAAGTTCAAGTCAGCCGATGTTTGACCCTAAAGTCAAAGGAACCATTTTTTGACAAACGATACCACTTTTCCAAGTTGAAACTCCCACCAGAGCAAAACGTATGGACTTTAGTCTTTACGCCCACATGATTTTAGGCAAATTCGATGGTTTAGAGAGTCAAATATGCAGTTTATTATTCCCATCGGGATTTTTAATTTTATTTAGTTATTTTAAGAGTCTCGTAATTTTCGTATTCTTTATGTTTAGGATTTCATCTTTATAAGTTAGTCGTCTTTCAGTCACTCTAGTAAGTCGATTATTCAATAAAATTTTGAGAGTTTCTCTCTTTTTGCATCAATCTCTTGGTTTTCCGCGGAATCAACAAGTTTTTGATCTCTTGTGTTATTTTATCTTTCCTTATGTCTTCCGCTCGCTACATCAGAAGACCACTCCGATCCTTGTAGGACTTCCAAGCAATTAGTCGCACAACCAATGATGGCTTTTCTTTGATTGTATGTTGGACTGAAAACATGTTATTTTCCACAGTGGTTGAAAAAGGAGAGAACTGGAGCGCAGGCCAAATACAACTATTCTGCCTTGGAAGAGCTCTAGTAAAGAAAAGCAGTATTCTTGTTCTAGATGAAGCAACGGCGTCAGTAGATTCAGCAACCGATGCAGTGATACAGAAGATCATTAGCCAAGAGTTTAGAGATAGGACCATAGTCACAATAGCTCACAGAATCCACACGGTTATAGACAGCAATTTCGTCTTGGTGCTGAGTGACGGTAAGAATACAAGTTTAGTTCACGAGTCGTGTTTGTCACTATATGCAAATGAATACCAATGTTGTCCTCACTTTTTGAACTACTTTCTGTTGTACAGGACGAGTGGCAGAGTACGACTCACCTGCTAAGCTATTGGAAAGGGAGAATTCTTTCTTCTCCAAATTGATTAAGGAGTACTCAATAAGATCATCGAGTTTCAGCAACATGCAAAAATTACAACAATTTCTGTGATTCAGGAAATTCCTGGAAATCTAGCAGAGTTGTCAGGATAAGCTTCTTCAAAGAAATGGACTGTTTTCGTTCCTTTCAAAAAGAGCGTAGCATTGTTGTTAGCCGGCGCAGTATGCAACCACGACAAACATAAATGGTTGATAGTTATAATTAGTTGTAACTCCGGGCTCGAAAGCTGTTTAGGAAGAATAAACCGAATTGCATTTGCCAAGACACGATCTAGCATTATCAATTCGTCATGTAACCAAGCGAAATCGAGTCACATCTTGCAATTAAAAACATTGGTTGAATGAATACCGTTATTCAGTTTGTATAAAATAAATGAGGAGCATGCATCATGAAGTTACATTTAACAAAATTTAATGAATTTTAAACAAGTCGAGTGTTTGTGTGATTTTCCAAACATAAAGAGTTATTTCCGTAATTATCTCATACCTCTTGGATAATTTGTACAGTTCTCCTTACTACGATTGGAAAGAGAAATTAATCAGGCAAAATAATAATTGAGAACTTTTCAAAAAAGAAAAACAGAGAGGAACGGTAAAAAAAATTGTGGATGGAAGTTTATGTGAAGGATATAAATCATGTGCAGCGGATGGATGTAAAAGGTTCGGGACCACATAGCTATAAAAATCAGACAATTATATTATCACTCAATTATTCTTCTTTTTATTCTTATAACAACAATAATTATTATTCTTTTGGAATACTATAGCTAAAGAAATGGAAGAAAATGGGAGAGTATGTGTAACAGGGGCAGGAGGATTTATAGCTTCATGGCTTATCAAGTTCCTCCTTTCCAAAGGCTACACTGTTCATGGCACCTTCAGAACTTTAGGTGCACCTTTTAATTCTTTTACAATAATCTCCTTTTGTGAATTATAGAAAATATTATATATTCCTTTTTAATGTCATCTGAGCATTATTATATAAGAATTACATTCCATTTGTATATATATTCGGTACATCACTAAGTAGCTACTATAACTATAGATTAACTCAAATTTGATAACAACTGATCGATGAGAGAAACTAACAAACAAGTCCCATAATATGTATGAGCTTTTGTGCTAAAAATGGTGTTGGAACTTTGGACTGCATTATTAGTTATGGTGGAGATAAGAATTCTTTCTGTTTCTTATGCGTATTAGTACGCGTCGTCTACTATAACGGTAGATGGCACAAAAGTCGTTTGACACGGGCAGGGAAGCTAGCTAATTGAGACAATTCTGTGTCCCGGTTAAGGCAGCATTTTGCCGTACTTCTGTTGGATCATTTGATCGATTAAGAAACAATCCCGAGACATTTCATGTACTTTATATGTTTTAACCTAGCAGATTTTATATAGTTAAGTTGATACGACATTGGTCACTTGAGTGAGATAAGATGTTAACAAGTTTTCTGCGTATATATGTTGTGCAGGCAATGACAAGAATGCTCATCTGGATAACCTCGAAAACGCGTCTGAGAAGCTGAAACTCTTTAATGTAGAGTTGCTCGATTATAACTCCATTCTCAATGCAGTTAAAGGATGCGATGGAGTTTTCCATGTCGCCAGCCCAGCCATTCTTAGTCCCGTCCCAAATCCGGAGGTACAACTATATAGTATTACTAAACACTGGATTGAACTGCATTCCAGTGAGCGTCTCAGAGCATTTGTATGTTGGCCTAATTCGTTATATCAATATATGGTATCCGCGTGCTATGCAGGTAGAAATCGTTACACCTGCTTTAGATGGTACGTTGAACGTTCTCAAAGCATGCTCTGAAGCAAAGGTCAAACGTGTAGTTGTCGTGTCCTCCATTTGTGCGATTTATATTAATCCCAACTGGCCAAAGGATAAAGTACTGGACGAGAGTTGTTGGTCGGACAGAGAACACTGCAAGAAAACAAATGTATTCAATCATTTGTTTTTTGTCCTTAATTCACCAATTAGTTCAAGACTTCAAGCTAACTGACCAGAATGTTTTGCGCTGGCAGAACTGGTACTGTTACTCAAAAACGTTGGCAGAAAGCGCGGCTTGGGAATATGCAAAAACAAAGGGACTAGACGTTGTCACTCTGTGTCCGACTCTTGTACTCGGGCCTATGCTGCAACAAACTGTAAATACTAGCAGTTCGATTCTGATTAATCTGCTGAAAGGTATTTGTTTACAGCTAAACATTCTAATATTTTTGTGGATGATGATTACTTGATTGCGCAACCAAAGAAATGCTTTTTCGTATCTTGATCACGCAGAAGGACAAGAGAAACTTGAAAACAACACTTGGATGATCGTTGATGTACGTGATGTGGCTGAAGCGCTAATACTATTGTACGAGAAACCTGAACCTAAAGGCAGGTATGTATGTGTGGCCGACACAGTTGAGGTTAAGGATGTGGTGGAAATCTTGAGGAAAATCTATCCACATTATAACTATCCCAAGAGGTAATAACCTTTACTTGAAGTTGGTACTCTTTCGTGATTTCTTGCCTTCTGGTTTCTATATGAACGAGTTGTTTGTCCTCGTTTTATGGTTTCTACAGTTGCGTATATTAATGTGGCTAGTCGAAGTTTTTCTGTAGTTCGTACATGGTTGATTGTGAATGGTGATGATACTTCTTTTGCAGCTACGTAGATGGAACAGATAAGTCGAAATCGAGTTCTCAAAAACTGCAAAATCTTGGTTGGAAGTGCAGAACAGTGGAAGAAACTCTTGTGGATTCTGTTGAGAACTACGAAAAAGCTGGCCTATTGTAATTTTGACATCAAGATACAGATTTAGAAACTTTGTTAACAACCATTTATTAATAATGTGAACTGTAATATGTTAAAGTCAATAAGAGAGATTGAAAGTTTGCATAAGATGCATTAGAGTGCACCGAAGTCATCATTGTTTTTTGACATTCACCAAAGTACACCTCTAAGTTTAGAAAAACCTTTCACATTCAATATTCCTCTTCCAAAGATTTTTCGTCGATTACCATCAACAAAGATGACATCTCCCATGTCATCCATGAAGTTACTTAGAATGCTTTTGTCTCCCGCCATGTGCCTGGAGCAACTACTATCAAGGAACCATGAGTTAAAATAATTTTTAGAAGCAGAGTTGCACGTAACAAAGCAATTAATTGTTTTGGTAGTTTTTTAAACCTAAATTTTCTTTGCAGATTTTACATGTGCAACAATGGGTGCACTTTTCTTTGCTTTCTTTCTTCTATTCTTCTTCCTTTTCTTTTGAACCATTGGGTTAGATTCGCAAGGTGTAGGGAATTATGATTCCCAAAGCTGGTAGCAGTATGGTCTAATATGCCCTTTCACTCCACAATGATGGCATGTTGAAACAAATCTGCTTCTCTGTGACCTGTCAACAGAAAATGGTAAATTGTTAGCATTGTTCAAGTTGCAACTTTGATTTACCTGAGAATTCTGTTGGTGAATGTTTGAGTAATTTAGTGGAGTTTCCACTGCTCTAGGTATTCGTTTCTTCTTTGACATTATAACATTAGCA
The DNA here is from genome assembly GCA_948329865.1 of Linaria vulgaris. Lineage (NCBI taxonomy): Eukaryota > Viridiplantae > Streptophyta > Magnoliopsida > Lamiales > Plantaginaceae > Linaria > Linaria vulgaris. Next base: position 113,688,334 of record OX415250.1, on the reverse strand, counting down.
TTTTAAAGAAACTTTGGTTCACCGATATCAACAATTCCAACTCCAATTTTTCCAGTTGCAACTTGCTTGGTGTCAAGAACTTTCCCCAACTTCTCAGTTCTAGGAGTCAGTGGCTTCACACTCTTCATGGCTGATTCTAATTCTTTTTGAGTGAGAATTAAGACTTCATTTAGTGACTTTTGGGCTGCAAGTATTGTATCAAGATCTTCAGAGATGTGATCTTTTTCCATTGAAAGGGTGAGTACTTTCCTTTCAAGTTCCAGAAATTGTTTGTTCATTTGAACTGGACTACCATGGTTGCAGAGTCTTGAACTGAGCTTCAAGTTCAACATTCCGTTGGCACATGTCTTCATACTTTGTCACGGCAACCTCAATCACCTTTTGATTGGACTTTGACTCATCATTGTCGGGTTTAGTTGTTGCAACAGCCATGTTTTCTCTTGGTAAGACGATTGATGCAAATGCACTATCACCAATTTCTTCAGTTTCTTCATCGCTGCTGTCAGTTTAATCGTCGCCTAATGATATTAGCGATGCTCGTTTTTCTCTAGCATGTTTCCACAATCAGCACTGATGTGAACAAATCCTTGACATTCCCTACAATGAACACATTTCCCATATCTCTTATTTTCAAGTCTATTAGTAGGGGAAGGTTTTTTAAATGAATCAGAGGGACTTGTAACAGTATGTGAATTTTTACCTTTATTCATGTTGTTGAACTGGTTTGCAAGGAGAGACATGAATTGTATGAGTTCCATGTTTGGAGTGTTTTGCACAATACATGCTTGAAACGTAACTCCTTTGGCAAATCTGTCACCTTCTTGTTCCAGATTCACTTTCCATATCGTGAGTGATCCCATCAGTTCCCCAAGAGAAAGAGTATCAATATCATTGGCTTCTTTAATGGTTGCAACCTTCATTGCGAACCTCCCGGGTAGAGATCTCAACATCTTCAGAACAATACATGAATCTGGAAAGTCTGCTCCAAGCATGGTAGCCTCAGTTGCAATATGCCTGATTTTTGAGTGAAATTGAGCAATCATTGTCAATTCTCCCATCAACATGAATTTGAATTGATCATTCAAAAGTTACAACTTGGAAGCACGAACTTTGGAGTTTCCTGCATGCGCATTCGTGATGGCCTCCCACGCATCCTTAGCAATTTCAAAGTTAGCAATACTTTTATATTGACCATAATCGATAGAAACAAGAATGGTATTTAAAGTAGTAGAATTATGTTTTGCGAAGAGATCCTCTACATCGTTCCACTCAAGTTCAGATTTTACTCTGCCCTTGTTATCTACTGGAAGGCGTCACCCTTTGAGATTGCTTTTCCACGCCTTTTGATCCTGTTATTTAATGAAATTTCTCATATGATTTTTCCAGTAGGAGTAATTGGTTGCGGTTAGCATTGGTGGTCTTTTGATCGAAAGAACTACCCTTATTTCTTCCATCACTGAAAGAGAAAAAAATATAAAAAAGATCCTTTTAACCAGAATCTACACTATTAGGAAATAATGACCTGCTCTTGATGCCAATTGAAAAATCTTAGGCATGTATTACTTGTAAACATATACAGTTGAACTTGACAATAGTTGCAAATGTCCCTGAAAGTAAGATAGATGTGGGGTTCTGTAACCTTTAAAAACAGTTTTACTATTGCAATTGTGATAAAAAAAAATTATGTTTTGCGAGGAGTTCCTCTGCATCGTTCCACTTAAGTTTAGATTTTACTCTGCCCTTATCATCTACTAGAGGGCGCCACTCATTGAGAATGCTTTTCCACGCCTTTTGTTCGTGCTGTTTAATGAAATTTCGCATACGATTTTTTCAGTAGGAGTATTTGGTTGCGGTTAGCATTGGTGGTCTTTTGATCGAAAGAACTACCCTTATTTCTCCATCACTGAAAGAGAAAAAAAATAAAAAAGATCATTTTAACCAGAATCTACACTATTAGGAAATAATGACCTGCTCTTAATGCCAATTGAAAGATCTTAGGCATTTATTACTTGTAAATATATACAGTTGAACTTGACAATAGTTGTAAATGTCCCTAAAAGTAAGACAGGTGTGGGGTTCTTTAACCCTTAAAAACAGTTTTACTGTTTCAATTGTGATACAAAAAAATAGTTACCATAAAGCGATAAAGAACACGAGGATTTTAACGTAGTTCGGTCCAATTGGTCCTAGTCCATGGGGTTTACACCCGAATTATTAACTCAAACAATATACCTACTCAAGAATTACAATGATAGAAATTACTCCAACGTAAATCTAGACTCCCTCTAATTTACCGTTGCAACACCTAACCCTTAACTATGTTCGGTATACTCTTTGAGTCGGAGAACTTCAAGATTAACTCAAGGCTCATTTGACAAGAAGTTCTCACTAGAAGGCTTTAACTCGATACAGGACTGAAATCACAAACTATCTTTTTCAAAACTTATCCTCTAATTCTGTCGTGTCCTCCTTATATAAGCATGGGCAGAATCTTCATCAGATCTTTAGCTGCAATCCTCGGAATATCTACTTTCCTTATCTGATAAGCACGTCGATAATCCAGTTTCAATCCGCTCTGATCTCGTGCCTTGTTTAATAGATTTTGTATAATCACATAATATATCCATCGTACATTCCTAATAATATGTCTAGATACATAGATAGGATATATGGTTAATATCTAGTAAGATAATCTTGAAAAAAGAATAGTATTTTATAAAGATAAGGTAATAATATTAAGATAATTACCATCTAAAAAATTAATTTATCCTAATGATTTTACAAAACAATATCAAATTAAACCCTAGTTGGGGCGATCCGAATTGAGCCCAAGTCAGATAGAGAAACGGCCCTAACAATCTCCCCATTTGCTTTGTTTTATCAAAATCATTGACACATATGCACAAGTGGTTAGAAAACAGCAATATTCAGAATGTTCATAAAATAAACAAAGTGCAGAAGCAGTAGCAGTTGCAACACAAGTGCAGCGTCCCCTCAAACCTTTTCTCCCCCTTTTTGACAAAAGAGATCAAGGTACAAATGGAAAGGTAAGCGTCCTATGGTTCAACACCTTCACCATTTGAGACCAGAGTTATAACTCCTCATGTCTTCATAACCAGAGACAACTTGAGTCACTTCCCCTCAGTTGTAACTCACCCTCTCTATTCTTTCTTCCCCTTTTTGTGAGAACACATCAAGGGTAATTTTGTTAAGTAATTTCCCTTTAACCAAAAAATCCTCCCAAAATCATAGTCATCAAGATTTCCACAAGATACACAAGGATATATGATATCAACGAATCAAAAATTAGAAGTAGTCCAAAAACTGTTGAAACAACATATGTGGCAAGATTCCTTAACAACTTTCCATAAATACGTTTGCAACAACACAACGATTTTTCGAGCAGGGAAAGTAGCTCAGGAAATCACACGACATGCAATCACAACAGCATTACATGTCTGAAGAAGGAAGTATTACAACAAAAATACATTCTTAATCCAGCAAGAGATTGAGTGCAACCAAGTCCGATAACACGACACAATGAGCACGCTTTGAAATCAGAGTACTTTGAATTAAGAAAATATTCACAAAATTTTGTCTGGTAGCTTTCGCGCTGACTTATTTTTGAGAGCAGGTAACTCTTTTCAATGAGAAGACGTGTGGGATAAGAATTGAATGCTTTCACACTCATCACTTTTAGGTCAGACAATTTTTTCCAGTTGCAAAAGTAACTCAACACTGATTAAATTTAAAACTTTTTAATCTTTAAAAGTGGTGAATTGCAACTTGAACACAAATGTTTCTGAAAACAGAGAATGCTCACAAGTGATCCTGTACAGAACCTTATGGAAAACAACAAAAGCGGATGATATGAATAATATTCAAGTGTTGTAATCATCCTAGTTGCAACAGCTCTGCTAGCACTACTTATATGAGGCAGATCCCGAAAGACTTTCTCAAGTTCTTAAATCGTGTAGCGGCAAGTGCCTTTGTAAAAATGTCTGCAAGTTGAAGATCAATACCAACATAATTTAACTCAACAATTTTATCCTCAACCGATTCTCGAATACCGTGATAACATATATCAATGTGTGTAGTGAGAGAATGTTGAAAGAGATTTTTGGAAATATTAATGGCACTGATAATAACACGGAACACTATAAGTTCATGTTGTATAATACCGTAATCCTTGGTCATTTGTTTCATCCAAACCAGTTGAGCACATCAACTTCCAGCGCCAATGTATTCAGCCTCATATGTGGAAAGTGTAATGGAATGTTTCTTCTTGCTAAACCAGGAAACCAAGTTGGTTCCTAAATAAAAACACCCTCTAGTGGTGTTTTTCCTCTCATCAGCACAACTTGCCAATCAACATCACTATAACCTACAAAATGAGCATTATCGTTATAGTTGTAACTGAGACCAAAATTAGTTGTTCAATAAATGTATCTAATAGTTCTTTTAACATCTTTGAGATGAGCTTCATTGGGCATGCATGATATCGTGCACACACTCATACACTGAAACAATTATCGGGCCGACTTGTAGTGAGATAAAGCAAGCTTTCGATCATGCTTCTGTAAGGACTTGGATCAATGGAGTTGCAACTATCATCTTTGATAAGTCGACCAGTCGATCTCATGGGAGTCTTCATTGTTATAGCATGGTCAAGAACTAATCTTTTCACAAGATTCCCTACATGCTTTGCCCGTGAGATGAAGATTTCACTGTGATCTTGTGTGACCTTTTGAATTGGCCCGACTAAATCCATGTGAAGCAGTTCTAGTATCCCTTCAGAAGGAGTGTGTTGCAACACTGTATAACTAGTCTTCTTTTGCTTTCCTCCCAGACAGTCTCCACATTTTTCTGTAGGTATATCAACACTATAGTTGCAAGTGAAAGATCTAACAACTGAGTTACAATTAGACTGAATATAGCAATTTTATGTGCTTCTTAGTCCTTGCAATACACAATTTTCATATTGATCAAAAACCTCACATTTATCGTTAGAAAATTTAACAAACAAATCACTGTCACATAATTGACTAATACTAATTAAATTAGCATGCAGTCTATCAACATAAAGTACATCTCTAAGTTTAGGAAAACCTTTCACATTCAATATTCCTCTTCCAAGGATTTTTTGTCGATTACCATCACCAAAGATGACATCTCCCTTGTCATCCATGAAGTTACTTAGCATGCTTTTGTCTCCAGTCATGTGCTTGGAGCAACTACTAATCAAGGAACCATGAGTTAAAATAATTTTTAGAAGCAGAGTTGAAGGTAACCAAGCAATTAATTATTTTGGTAGTTTTTTCAACCCAAATTTTCTTTACAGATTTTACAGGTGCAACAGTGGGTGCACTTTTCTTTCCTTTCTTTATTCTATTCTTCTTCCTTTTCTTTTGAACCATTGGGTTAGATTCGCAAGGTGTAGAGGATTGTTATTCCCAAAGCTGGTAGCAGTATGGTCTAATATGCCCTCACTCTACAATGATGGCATGTTGGAACAAATTTGCTTCTCTGTGACCTGTCAACAGAAAACGGTAAATGGTTAGCATTGTACAAGTTGCAACTAGGATTTACCTGAGAATTATGTTGGTGAATGTAATTCAGTGGAGTTTGCACTCCTCTAAATATTCGTTACTTCTTTGACATTATAACATTAGTGTTTTGAACAAACTTTGGTTCACCGACATCAACAAATCCAACTCCAGTTTTTCCAATTGCAACTTGCTTGGTATCAAGAACTTTCCCCAACTTCTCAGTTCCAGGAGTCAGTGTCTTCACACTCTTCATGACTTATTCTAATTCTTTTTGAGTGAGAATTAAAACTTTATTAGTGACTTTTGGGCTGCAAGTGGTGTATCAAGTTTTTCAGAGATGTGATCTTTTTCCATTGAAATGGTGAGTACTTTCCTTTCAAGATCCAGAAATTGTTTGTTTATTTGAACTGGAATACCATATGGTTACAGAGTCATGAATTGAGCTTCAAGTTCAACATTCCGTTGGCACATGGCTTTATACTTTGTCACGGCAACCTCAATCACCTTTTGATTTGACTCTGACTCATCACTGTCGGATTTAGTCATTGCAACAGCTCTGTTTCTCTTGGTAAGACAATTGATGCAAATGAAACATCACCCATTTCCTCGGTTTCTTCATCGATGCTGTCAGTTTAATTGTCGCCTAATGATGTTAGTGGTGCTCGGTTTTTCTCTAGCAGGTTGCCACAATCAGCACTGATGTGAACAAATCCTTGACATTCCCTACAATGAACGCCTTTCCCATATCTTTTATTTTCAAGTCTATTAGTAGGGGAAGGTTTTTTAAATGAATCATAAGGACTTGCAACATTATGGGAATTTTTACCTTTATTCATTTTGCTAAACTGGTTTGCAAAGAGAGACATGGATTATGTGAGTTCCATGTTTGGAGAGTTTTGCACAAGACTTGCTTGAAACGCAACTCCTTTAGCAAATCTGTCACCTTCTTGTTCCAGCTTCATTTCCCATGTTGTGAGTGATCCCATCAGTTCCCCAAGAGAAAGAGTATCAATATCCTTGGCTTCTTCAATGGTTGCAACCTTCATTGCGAACCTCCCGGGTAGAGATCTCAACATCTTCAAACAATACGTGAATCTAGAAAGGTTGCTCCAACCATGGTAGCCTAAGTTGCAATATGCTTGATTTTTAAGTGAAATTGAGCAATCATTTTCCAATTCTCCCATCAAAATGAATTCGAATTGATCATTCAAAAGTTGCAACTTGGAAGCACGAACTTTGGAGTTTCCTTCATGCACATTTGTGATGGCCTCCCACACATCCTTAGCAATTTCAAAGTTAGCAATACTTTTATATTGATCATAATCAACAGAAACAAGAATGATATTTAAAGCAGTATTATTATGTTTTGCGAGGAGTTTCTCTGCATCGTTCCACTCAAGTTCGTATTTTACTCTGCCCTTGTCATCTACTGGAGGGCGACACCCTTTGAAATTGCTTTTCCACGTCTTTTGATCCTGCTATTTAATGAAATTTCGCATATGATTTTTTTAGTAGGAGTAATTGGTTGCGGTTAGCATTGGTGGTCTTTTGATCGAAAGAACTACCCTTATTTCTTCTATCACTGAAAGAGAAAAAAAAATCCTTTTAACCAGAATCTACACTATTAGGAAATAATGACCTGCTCTTGATGCCAATTGAAAGATCTTAGGCATGTATTACTTGTAAACATATACAGTTGAACTTGACAATAGTTGCAAATGTCCCTGAAAGTAAGATAGACGTGGGGTTTTGTAACCTTTAAAAATAGTTTTACTATTGCAATTGTGATAAAAAAAATAGTTAACAATAAAGCGATAAAGAACACGAGGATTTTAACGTGGTTCGGTCTAATTGATCCTAGTCCACGGGGTTTACATCCGAATTGTTGACTCAAACAATATACCTACTCATGAATTACAATGATAGGAATTACATCAACGTAAATCTAGACTCCCTCTAATTTACCATTGCAACACCTAACCCTTAACTATTTTCGGTATACTCCTTTGAGTCGGAGAACTTCAAGATTAACTCAAAGCTCATTTGATAAGAAGATATCACTAGAAGACTTTGACTCGATACAAGAATGACAAACTATCTTTTTCAAAGCTTGTCCTCTAATTGTGTCGAGTCCTCCTTATATAGGCATAGGCAGAATCTTCATCAGATCTTCAGTTGCAATCCTCGAAATATCTTCTTTCCTTATCTGATAAGCACGCCGATAATCCAGTTGCAATCAGCTCCGATCTCCTTGCCTTGTTTAATAAATTCTATACAGGAAACAACCCTCAGAGATCTTTTTTCCTTTTGGAAGATACAGGAGCGAAACAATCAACCTATTGATATTGGAAGACCCAACCGATTCTTCAAATGTATCATTTCTGGGTCCAATGGAATTCATAGGTATAGGAAGAAGCCCCCTCAAATAGAGATTTTTTCTTTCGACCATATTATCACATACGATATCCAACGTACATGCCTAATAATAATATCTATTAAGATAATCTTGAAGATAGAATAATATCTTATAAAGATAATGTAATAATATTAAGATAATTATCATCTGAAATATTAACTTATCTTAATGATTTAACAGAACAATATCAATTTAAACCCTAGTTGGGCCGATCCGAATTGAGTCCAAGCCAGATAGAAAAACGGCCCTAACAAGAGTGCACCAATGTTATCATTGTTTTTTGATAAGATAATAGCTACATGTCTACAACTTGTTTTAGGGTAAAAAACATAAGGCCTTCTAATTTATATGGCCATTTATAAGTTACCTATGACGTATTTTTCATACAACCCCTCCCTCCCCCTATTCAAAAATATGCAGGTTGCTCCTTGCTCAACTTTTTGAGTAATCTTTTCGCAGAAAAGTTCGCGTTCTTACTAGAATTTGAACCATGAAGATGTGGGTTCATCTAGATTTAACTCTAATTTTGTTATGTATTTATATTTTTCCTTAAGTTTTTTGCTAAATTCTTCTTAATTATAAATCTGATTTTTTTTCAAACTTCCATTTTTGGAACGAGATTAAATTGAAGAAAATAATGAAGATTTATTGAAATTGAGGTTAAATCGAGATGAAATCCACGTTTATAATTTTAACTTTTGTAACAAACTTTTTGGATAAAAGATTTCACCAGAAAGTCGTCTATGAGACAACCTGCACGTCTTTGAATAAGCTTGGGGACAAATTGTAAAAAATAAAATATGTTAGGGAGTAACTTGTAATTGAGCCATTAGATTGGGAGATTTTCTGAGTTTAATCCCATGTTATTTTTTGATAAATTAGGATTTCATTAAAATGAAATAGAGGTTACATGGGTTTTTGGCAGTTTTGGTCATTTATGTATACCACTCTGTTCTTTTAGTCCTTTATACATACCTCTTTATATGTGCATTGCTCAATTTTAGTCATTTATGTATACATTCCGCTCAATTTTGGTCCTCCAGCCAAATTAATTTTAAATTTTGTCAAAAGACTAAAATTTTGCTCATAAAGGACTAAAATTTAAAATTAATTTGGCTGGAGGACCAAAATTGAGCGTAATATATACATAAAGAACTAAAATTGAGCAGGGTATATATAAAGGACTAAAACTACATAGATGTTCAAACCTGCCAAAAACCCGAGGTTACATCAAAATAGGGGATCCACTAAGGGATAACTCCCATCACAAAAACAATTAATTGGCACTCTATCAAAAGGTACAGTTCCGTAATGTTTATTGGAATTTGCCCATCTAGCTAAATTGTGAGCAGCCATACCAGGAAAATTTGCCCATGCTTCACATAAAATTAACACTTGTAAATGTTAGAAGTTGGTTAAAACATTTTTCAGAATTAAGGATCACTAATAATCGTATAACACTATAGAGGAAAATTGTCATTGTTGACTGATACTGACACTTAAATTAGGTATATTGTACACTGCTAATCATAGGGAAGCAAGCATTTCCCTCACATCATGTATATAAGAGAAATAAGAGAAATAATATTTGAGTGAATGAATAATTCTATTAATCACAAGAGTACTTATACTAGATTACAAGGGCAATAAAGTACAACACTAAATAAATACAATAACTATACTAAAGGATAATACAACAATATAATATCATCTAATACGCCCCCTCAAAATTGACGCTCCCTCAGTAACGGAGATTTTGCCACGATGAAGCTCAAACTGAGAATGAGGAAGGGGCTTAGTGAGAACGTCAGCCAATTGGTCAAGAGTGTTCACGTAAGTGACACTAAGAAGACATTTGGCCATGAGATCACAAATGAAGTGAAGATCAAGGGAGATATGTTTCATGCGAGAGTGCTGAACCGAATGAAGAGAAGAACGTAAAGCACCCAAGTTGTCACAACGCATTGTAGGAACTGAGCGAAGAGACAACCCAATCTCCCCAAAAAGATGTTGAAGCCAACAGACCTCGGACGCAGTGGAAGCAATAGCGCGATATTCCACTTCAGTAGAGGAACTAGAAACCGCCTTTTGTTTTCGAGAAGACCACGAGATAGTATCCGAACCCAACATGATAACATATACAGAAGTAGACGTGCCATGAAGAGTATCACCACCCCTATCCGAGTCCGAGTAAGCTGTAAGAGAAAGGTTATTATCACGACGCAGTGTGATATCGTGCGTGAGCGTACCTTTAAGATAGCGTAGCACACACTTTAACGCCAACCAGTGAGCCGCATCCGGACCCGACATACGTTGGGCAAGCCTATTGACCGAGAAGGCAATATTCGGGCGCGTATGATTGAGATACTGCAAGCCACCAATGATTTGACGATACATGGTGACATCAACAAGGTCGGCCGAACCCGGAGCCATGGGGTTGCGAGACATAGGTGTGGATAACGGCTTAGCACCATCCATCTTGTGACGGGCCAAGAGATCACGAATGTACTTGTGCTGCGAGAGAAAAAGACCATCACCCGTGCGGTGACCTCAACACCCAAGAAGTAATTGAGAGCACCTAAGTCCTTAATCGCAAAGTCCGTTCCAAGATGCTTAACAAGCGAGGAGATAGTCTTGGAACACGACCCAGTGACCACTATGTTGTCAACATAGACAAGGACATAGACACAAATCGTGCCACGCATAAGGATGAACAAGGACGCGTACGAGTTTGACTGTAGGAAGCCGAACGCAATAAGGGCAGCACTGAGGGAAAGATACCAAGCTCGAGGGGCTTGTTTGAGGCCATAGATAGACTTATGGAGAAGACCACATGATCTGGAAGAGTCTTGTCAACAAACCCCAGTGGTTGGTTCATATAAACAGTCTTGGAGAGCGTGCCATGAAGGAACGCATTGCTAACATCCAATTGTTGTAGAGGACAATAGTGCATCACGGCCAATGCAAGGATGGTGTGAATGGTGACTGGCTTCACCACCGGACTGAATGTTTCTTGAAAGTCAACCCTCGGTCATTGGTGAAACCCCTTAGCGACCAATCGAGCTTTGTAACGGTCAATGGACCCATCCGTGTGGCGTTTGATACGAAAGACCCACTTGTACCCCACCACAGAACGGGTGGTAGGAGGTGGAACCAAAGACCAAGTGCCATGACTCGATAGAGCCGTGAGTTCCTCGGACATAGCTACGCGCCATAACGGATCAGAGATTCCAACTTTTTCTGACCTTCCGGTTCTGAATCTCCGTGGCTAGTCTGCGTTCTTGGGACTTTTCAAAATTAGCAAACTGATACCTTATCCATTGAGTCCAGTTAATCCAAGAAATAGTCAAATAGAATAGTCAAATAGAAAGGACGTTCGAGCACTTCTTCATCAGAGTACAGGCAACCGATCGGAATCCGTCGATCTTCCAGCCAATACAAATGGGCAACCTTACTCCTCTAGCCATGTGAATGCCCCTCAGAGGTAGGCAATCACAGAGCTTTAGGAAGGAAGTCTAGTAATCCAGTCAATGGTACTCATTTCGGTTTATTGGTAGTAAAGTAAGGCGAAAAGAGAGCCACTTTAATCGAAGTAGGTTCCAAGGGATGAAGAACGGGATGCTTGGTGGCAGTATACATCTTAGGCTTGAAGATGTTGTTGAGAGATCGTGTGATCATGTGATGTGGATGAGCAGAGGAGAGCGGAACCACGGTGGTGGGCTTGCTAGGGTTTTAGGGTGAGGCCGACGGCTGAGCCCTAGGCGAGCCAAGGGCCGAAGGCAGCGTGGACTGGGCCACATGCAAAAGAGGCCACATGGGCGTCCGATGTTGGACCGGAGGTGACCGCCCATGGGCCTGGGTTGACCGGACCATCTGATGGGCTAGTGAGCTAGGCCTAGTTCTCTGGTCCACACGGGCTGGTGGTGGCCCGTTAGGGCTTACGGCCTATGGCGACCCAATGGGCCGAGGTGCGGCGTGTGTTGGGCCTAGGTAGGGGTGTTATGGGTCGGGGACCCTCCGGGTCGGGACCCCGGCCCATCGGGTTCTGCCAGTGACGGTGGTGCGGCGGTGGACGGTGGTGTGTGTGTGTTTGTGTGTGTGAGGTAAGAAAATGAAGCAGGTGGTGGCTGTGTAGTGAGTGTGTGTGCGTGAGTGTAAAGAGAGTAAGAAAAAAAAGTGTAAGAAAAAAGAAAAAATATGTAAGGAAAAAAAAATATAGTGGGTGTGTAAGTGAGTGTGTCATTTAGTGTGTGTGTGTATGCGTGAGTGTAAGAAAAACAAAATGAAGAGTGTCAGAAAAAAATTAAAAAGAGATGTAAGAAAAAAAATAATATATATATATATAAGTGGGTGTGTAGTGTGTGAGTGTGTCAGTTAGTGTGTGTGTGAATCTGTGTGTGTGCGCGTGAGAGTAAGAAAAAAAAAATGAAGAGTTTCAGAGGAAAAATAAAGAGATGTAAGAATATATATATATATATATATATATATATATATATATATATAGTGGATGTGTAATGCGTGAGTGTGTCAGTTAGTGTGTGCGTGAGTGTGAGAAAAACAAATGAAGAGTGTCAGAAAAAGAAAAAAGAAGAAGAGAGAGATGTAAGAAGAAAAATAAAATTGCAAGCTACTTCCTCCCGCGATCGCGCGGGAGGTAACGGGATTCGGTTCGGGTCTCGTTCCTTTCCGGCGGAATCCAGCCAGGAACAATTTCCCGGTCTAGCCGGGACGGGAAGCAACCGGGTTTTCCCCGGCTCGGGGAAAACTCGTCGGGTCGGGTCGGATTCCAAGCTCCCGACCCGGCCCAAACACCCCTAGGCATAGGGCAACACTAGCTCGCTCTAGGATTGGCGGCGGATCATGAAGTGGCTGTGAAGTGGGGGAGAAGTCATGAAACCTATCTTCAACAAACCGCACATGCCGAGAGATGTAAACACGGCCCGTGAGAATATCAAGACACTTGTAGGTCGACTGATATGTAGAGTACCCAACAAACACACAAGCCCGAGACGGGGGCGTGAGCTTTTCGGGAAGTAGGGACGCAAATGAGGGTAACAAAGACACTCAAAAACATGTAGCCCCAAATAATTCGATTGTCGACCAAATAGAGCCTCGAAGGGAGACCGGGAGACAAGAACAGTAGTAGGGAGCCTGTTATAAAGATAAGTGGTCGTGTTAAAAGCAAAGTCCCAAAATGTCGAGGGGAGAGAAGCACGAGTGAGTAGAGATATGTCGTTTTGCTCACTAGTGCCATTTTGCTAGGGCGTGTGTGGGGCGGTCGTGAGTTAAGAGATGTCGTTTGAGGAGAGATATGTCTGCATGGCCAAGAACTCACCACCATTGTCGGAATAAAAATTCTTAATTGACCTACCAAATTGTTTTTCCACTAGACCTCTAAACTGAATAAAGATACGGAGTACATCAGACTTAGCCGTCATAGGGAAGAACCAACAAAACTTGGTAAAGTGATCAACTAAAAGTAAATAAAAACAACATCCCGTAGTAGAAGTAATAGGGGCAAGACCCCAAACATCACCATAACCATAATGAAGTACATCGTTCGACACAAGTGAAGTATCACGAAAAACAAGATTCTGACTTTTATTCGATAAACACGAAGAGCAAAAGCTTGAGTCCGACGCAGCGAACGACACAATAGGTAAACTAAATTTGTTAAAGATAAACGACCCAACTTTTTTTTGTGGATAACCGAGCCTATCGTGCCAACAACTAACACTAGTCCGTTCACCAACAAGCGCCATAATCGTAGAGCGTCCAAGAGAAGGAAGTCGAACACGATACACACCATCCACACACGTCCCGCGAAAAAATCTACTCCTTGTGCGACAATCCTTCACAATAAAATAAGACGAGAAAAACTTAATAGAGACATCATTAGCAGTAGTAAAACGATGCACATATAAGAGATTTCTTCTCGATGAGGGGTCACATAAAATATTGTCAAGTGTAAAGGAACGGTCATGAAGAGTAATTTTAGAGAAACCCGTGTGTGAGATAGGCAAACCTTTACCACCTACTGTCGTAACCTCCTCCAAACCATCATACTCACAGTGAAGAGCAAGATTCCCAAGATCAAACATGAGATGATGAGAGGCACCCTAGTTAGCCAACCACTCGTCACGTTGAGTAGTGGGTGGTGGCAGAGACACATAGTTCATGCTAGGGTTAGGGTAGCAGCGGCAAGTCCTAGCCCCATAGCCCGTTATGCCATACAACTGACATATGATAGGCCCACGAGTGTGAAGGGGCTGATACAGGCATGTGTCGTGCGTAGGGTTCAGATTCGCGGACCTAGAGGAACCCCTATTGCGACTGCCATGTTGTGACTGGCCCGACGAGGGTCGGGTGCAAACGAGGTTGCGATAATTGGACTGTGGCTGGGAAAGGGCCTGATTCGCAGAAGCAATAGTGGTCGACTGTTCAAGCTTAAGACGACGAAGATACTCCCTCATGACTAACAAGAAGGTCGTGCAACTTAGCAAACTGGATTGGGTGCTCTCGAGCACGGATTGAGCCAGCGATGTCACGATAGAGAGATCCAAGGCCATTGAGTATGTACAATGTGATGTCATCATCCTTCACATGACCATCAATGGCGTCCAGTTCATCGGCCTTGGATTTGACAGATTGAAGGAACTCTGAAACTGAACGATCACCTAACTTCATGTTGTTCAGTTCATCCTTCAACTGCATGATACGAGAGTGTGAGCGACTAGCATAGTGTCATTGCAAGTCGTCCCACATGACCGCGGAGGTTTCAGCGGAAGCAACAAGTGAAGAGATCTCCACAGAGACGAAACCAACCAAAGTCGTGACCAGAAGGGAGTCCTGACGCTTCCATATGGAGTAGGCCGCCATTGACTATGGTGTAGTACCCATCGGTGGACAGGGATGGGAGCAGTCAACGAAGTCAAACAAACCATATCCATAAAGAAGGTGACGGATCTGACTGCGCCACGCAGGATAGTTAGTGCCGGTGAAACGGATGGGAATTTGATTGGAGTTGATCGGAATCAACGCAACACCGCCAGAGGACAGCCCGTGAAAGGGCGGTGATAGCGGTGAGGGAAGGCCAGCCGATAAGGCGGCGGTTTCAAAGGTGGCGTCAGTGGCGCCCTCAACGTAGGAGCGGGTAGGTGAGCGCGAACGTGACATATTAGGTTAATGATCGAAGAGAGTCTCGTTAGAGAAAAATATCAACAATATAATATCATCTATACTACACATTACTTATCCATGTCAATTTATAAGATCTTCAAGTTACTTATCCATGTCAATTTATAAGATCTTCAAATGGGCTCTGCTGATTATTTGAAAACCATTGAAAACCATGTCCCTTTCAGGGGTATAAAAATAAATAAACAGACTAAAATAAACTCTACTCACAGAACAAAAGCATTAGTATGTGCTATATCTATATATATATATGTATATATATATATATATTAATATTCTTAAGCTAACTGATTTTTGTAAAGATTCGTCAATTATATCATGTTTCTAGTAATATTCCTAGCCCGTTTACATGCCACTACCGTTTACATGCCACTAGCAGTTTAATACCAATATCATCGATATACAGATTAATCCTATTCATTGCCCAAGTGATTAGATTTTGGATTAAGATTAGTATCAATGGCCGTCACTTTCTTGCCTACAAAAAAGCTAAGGATTAATAACGTTATTTGTCTTAACCATAGATTTACGGATGGCTTAGTAAAAACAAAATTCCATTAATTTAATAATTAAAAAAAAGAGTGGAAAGGAGCAGTTCCAGGAACATAGAAACACACATCACCATGACGACTGCATTGCATCACCAGATATGGCATGCATCGATTTAATGTTATTTCTTATGTTAACATGTTGTTTGAGGACATTTGAACAACAATAAAAATGTTGTAATAATATCAATGCTTCAGCTATTATAAGACGAGACAGTAATTTATAAATTACAATGATTCCAGATTTCAAACAAAAAAATTTATTTCTTTTATTACTATTTTACCGTAACCACCGATTAAAATCACATGTATGTCACGACTCACATGTGACGAAATCTCAATTCGTTCTACAAAGTCGTGCTTTAAAATTAAAACGACAATTTAATAAGTTCGTTTCAGAAACATAAACTAATGAGTCTTGTGAGCATGTAAGAGCTAAGTTAAGTATGATTGGTTGATTTCGGAATAAGTAACAAAATACCACACACACAAAATATAGAGAAA
This sequence comes from Linaria vulgaris, assembly GCA_948329865.1. Lineage (NCBI taxonomy): Eukaryota > Viridiplantae > Streptophyta > Magnoliopsida > Lamiales > Plantaginaceae > Linaria > Linaria vulgaris. The sequence continues at coordinate 113,672,120 of OX415250.1, read as the reverse complement.
AAAATGTTGCAAATTCTTATAATTTTTTTTGTTTGATAATAAGTACAAGTTTTAATGATTAATTAGGTTAGAAGTATAGTTAATTAGGTTAGAAGTATAGTTAATATAATCAAGCTAGGAACTAGAGCAATATAATTGAGGTTGTTAAGACTTGATCATGTAAAGTATGATTCTGAATTGATGTGTCAAAACTCAAATGCTACATTACTCATGTCACATTACCGGACATTATGATGTGCCATTCACTAAAGTTTCAAATTATTATTAATAAATTAAAAGATGCACTATCTAGCTAGGTACTAAATCCAGGAAAGGCATGGGCTATATTTTTAGTTACGTCCCATCAATTACCATTACCGGTCAGTTCGATCCTGGTAGTACCACTAGTGGTACTACCAGCTTAGATCTTGACACTTGTCAAAAATAGAAAAGCAAAGTATTTTTTTTTTCTTTTCTCTTTTCTCTTTCTGTTTTTATAGCTGTTAATTGTTATGATAATTTTTTTTTTCTTTTCATTTTTACCTGACTATAGTTATACAACTCATCCCACTGTTTATGTTTTTCCTTTTAGTAGCTTGAGTGCATTTTCCTTTGTCTAGTTTTTCTATATATATATATATATATATATATATATTAAACAAAACTCAACAGAGATGTTATAAATTTAATTTTGAGTTACGAAAAATTGTATTAAACTTAATGCTGAAAATTAAAAACTGCATTCATACGTGTAAGATCATAAACAATAAGCAAAAGAAATAGATATGAAGAGATTGACTTATACAAAGAAAAAATAAATACTATAATTACTATATCATTTAAGATTAAAAGAATTTGACTCCATAATTTTAGAAATTGCCGAAAGGATAGAATTTTCTTGATTTGTGTTTTATTAAATCCGTTTTCTTCTCTTATTTGAATTCAAATATGATTAGACAAATTAAACTAGTAAACTCAGAAAAAAAATCTAGGCAAAGAGAAAAATAGATGATATAATTACGAATAAGTTGTTTGATGATAAAAATTACGAAAGTTTTTTTTTATTTTATTTTTTTATTTGATAAGTATATATATAACATAATTAAGGCAAGGTTTGGTAAAATAAAAAGTTATAATCATTATTACAACTAGAAAAACAAAACAGAAAAAAAAAGAAAAAGAAAAAGAAAAATTAATATTTTAAGGTGGTACCACCACTGGTGGTACCACTAGGATCGAATTGACCTCAATTACCACCATCCCACACTAACATCGGCCTTCACTTTTCTCTATATTTTATTGTTATTTTGCAGATTTTACGAGCGGTTTTTCATAAGTACATGCTACTTTTCTACTCAATCGACGCTATCAACAATAGTTTAACCACTCACTACACTTGTTTAAAAACTATAAATTCCCTTAATTAGGTCTCGTCTGATGTCAAGTAAGACATGGAATTGACATCTCTAAAATTATTTGCATTATTATGTTGGAATTATGTCACTCATTTTTCTATCATGGGAAAGCGAGGTCTCTAATCAAGCCATTGGTTTTAAATTTTCAAAACATTAATGCTCAGAATCAAGAGCCTAATTACCTCAAGATGTCAATGTGATGATATTGTTTGTATCTTAAGCATACACCAATTATTATTTTTTTATTTTTTTTTAATAGATAAAAGATTCATTCCAACAGAGAATTAAAAAAGAAAGATAAATCGTACTTTTGACGGTGAATAAAGTTTTAACTAGCACCGTAGTAATCTTTGCACTTTGCATGTATTAATTTTCATAAAGAAGTAAGGGGCACAAAAAGGTGTTTGCATCTCTAATAATCCACCAACAAATATTAATTATGATTCTTTTCTCATAGGCTGATCAAGATTTTCCCAAATCCTCTAATGGAGAAAATGGAATATCTAATCATGAGTCATGACATTCTTTTCTCCATCACATTTGCAAGGATATACTTAGATATATAAATAAATAATGCCATAATAAAAATAAGGGATAAAAGCATCAAACCCCCAGAATTATACACGTTTTTGTGTCTTGCCCCTTAAACAAATTTTATTATCACTTTCTCCCCTAAACTATGCACTTTTGTGCGATTTGCCCCTTCAATGCATTTTTAGTCGGAATACTCCCCGTTTGAGGTGATTTTTTCCCTACTTCTTGTCATCAAAAATTAAAATACATCTAGTACAACACATATGAGTTGGGTAGTGGGAAATATTTCGGCCAAAAATGGCCGAAATACACTGAAGGGGAAAATCACGTTCCCGACCATTTTTGGTCGGAATACTCTCCGTTCGAGGTGATTTTTTCCCTACTTCTTGTCATCAACAACTAACATACATCTAGTACAACACATATGAGTTGGGTAGGAAAAAATATTCCGGCCAAAAATGGTCGGAAATGCATTGAGGGGGAAAATCGCACAAAAATGCATAGTTTAGGGGGGAAAGTGATGATAAAATTTATTTAAGGGGCAAGTCGCAAAAACGTGTATAGTTCAGGGGGTTTGATGCTTTTATCCCTAAAAATAATGACACTCACCCGATTGCATGGATATATACTAAATCCAGAAGTACATATTTTCCAATATACATGTGATTTAAGCTTTACATTTGAATGATGCAATATCTTTTATATTAACTTAAGATTATATATTACATATAGTTTTTCTAATAAGATTACAACAATAATCGTTTTTTTCTTCTTATGAACTAGTTATTATAAGAGATATGAGAAAAGTGATGAGTTATTAATTATAAAGAGAGTATTTATACAATTACATGTACAAGAATAATTACGGAAATATCTATTCTAAATACAACAATAATCCTAAATTATAGATAAGAAGATATCATGGATATTCTAGCTATAGAAAGATATCCTCTAACTAATATGGAAAGATATACTCTAGCTAATACGCCCCCGCAAAATTGACGTCCCATCGGCGACGGAGATTTTGGACGTAGAAGGAGAAACCGCGAGTGAGCGAGGGGCTTGGTGATGAGATCCGCCAATTGATCAAGGGTGTTGGCACAAGATACCTTGATCAAATCTTTAGAGACAAGATCACGAACAAAATGGAGATCAACAGAAATATGCTTCATACGGGAGTGCTGAACCGGATGCAAAGAGAGCCAAAGAGCGCTCATGTTATCACAACGAATGAGCAGAGCAGTTGCAACTGGAAACCCGAGCTCACTGAAAAGGTGTTGCAACCAGCGAACTTCAGCAGGGGTAGAAGTTAAGGCGCGATACTCAGCCTCCGTGGAAGAACGGGCAACTGCCTTTTGTTTTCAAGAGGACCAAGAGATGGGATTGGAACCAAGAAATACAATATACGCAGTAGTGGACATGCCATGAACCGCACCACCAACCCAATTGGTGTCACTAAACGCGGTGAGGGATAAAGAACTCGTACGACGAAGAAGTATGCCATGTGAAACCGTGCCTTTTAGATACCGAAGGACACGTTTCAAGGCAGACCAATTGGCCGAATCCAGGGCAGACATCCTTTGGGCAAGTTGGTTAACCGAGAAGGCAATATTCGACCGAGTTAAAGTGAGGTATTGAAAGCCTCCAATAATTTGGCAATATGCGGTAGGGTCCACATCAGACGAAGAGGAGGAAGATGGAGGATTGGAGGTCATTGGTGTTGCAAGAGGTTTAGCACCATCCATTTTGTGACGAGCCAAAAGGTCAAGTATGTATCTGTGTTGAGAAAGAAATAAACACTCACGACAATGACATACCTCAATCCCCAAGACGTACGTAAGTGCCCCCATATCCTTAACAGCAAAACGAGCACTAAGTCGTGAAATAATAGAGAAAATCAGAGAAGGACACGAACCAGTGATGATAATATCATCCACGTAGACAAGGACATAAACCCGAATATGCTCCCGAATAAAAATAAAGAGAGAAGTGTCGGATTTGGATTGAGAAAATTCAAAGGAAGTGAGTACAGTACTAAGAGCAAGATACCAAGTACGAGTAGCTTGCTTGAGACCATAAATGGATTTGCGCAAGAGGCAAACATGGTTTGGAGCCGACTGATCAATAAAACCAACAGGTTAGCGCATGTACATCGTTACACCGTTTTAGACAAATCCCCATGTAAGAAGGCGTTGATATCATATAGTTGGCACAAGGTCCAGCCATGCATAGTTGCAAGTGAGAGAAGAGTTCGAATTGTAACTGGCTTAATAACGGGACTGAAGGCTTCTTTGGAGTCAAGATCTTGACGTTGGTTGAAACCTTTGGCAACAGCACGAGCTTTGTACTTGTCGATTAACCCATTCGGGTGCCTCTTGATACGAAATACCCATTTAGAGCCAATAATGTTGCAACCAGGCAGAGAAGGAACAAGTGTCCAAGTGTCGTGCTTGGTCAATGTTGTGATTTCTTCAGCCATGGCAGCACGCCAAGCCGGATCAAATAACACCTTGGACGCACAAGTAGGATCTACAAGACAGGCAATAGGATGCTTTGTTGCAACATGAATCTACTTCGGCTTAAAGATATTATTGCGCGAACGGGTAATCATAGAGTGAGCTCTGTCAGACGGAGGAGGAGCAGGTACAGTTGCAACATGAGTCTGCCCAATGAAACAGACGCGGTGGGCGAAGGGGTGGTAACATCAACAAAAGTTGCAACATCAGCAGGAACTAATTGTGCAGCGGGCAAGGGAGTTGCAACAGCAACCGGAGGTGCAGCAATAGGGGAACCAATGGTGCAGCGGGCAAGGGAGTTGCAACATCAACATGAGTTTCAACATCAGCAAGAACTGACGGTGTGGCAGGCAAGTCCTGTTACAAGACAGGTGGCGGCGGAAGAACCGAGACTCCAAAAAAGGTATCCAATGGAGTAGTTGCAACAGTAGGCGAAGGAGAAATCCGCGAGAAAACTGATTCCACAAATCAAACATGTCGAGAGATGTATAAACACCCCGTGGTGAGATCAAGACACTTATATGCCGCTTGAGAAGTTGAAAACCCTACAAAAAGGTATGCCCGGGAAGAAGAAAGCGGTTTGTTTGAAACATAGGCCCGGAGATAAGGATAACAAAGGCAACCAAAAGTCCTAAGGCGAAGATAGTTCGGAGTACGACCAAAAAGAACCTCAAACAGCGACTTGTTCTTGAGAACGTGTGTAGGAAGCCGATTCGAGAAATAGACAGTGGCGCTAAAGGCATAGGCCCAATAAGGTGAAGGCAAGTTGGCACGAGTGAGAAGTGCTTGTCCCATAGTTGCAACTGTGCGATGACGACGTTCACTTGTACCATTTTGTTGCAGGGTGTGAGGTGCAGTAGTTAGCCAACTGATGTCATGAGTAACAAAATAGCGCTGCAAGGCCAAAAATTCCCCACCATTATCAGAGTAAATATTAAGGATGGAGCAGCCAAATTGTTTTTCCACAATGAATCTAAACTCCACAAAAACACAGAAGACATCGAACTTCGCAACTAGAGGAAACAACCAGCAGTATTTAGTGTAATGATCAACAAGAATCAAGTAATACTTACAACCATCCAAAGAAGTAGTAGGTGCAAGACCCCACACATCACCATACACAAATTGCAACACCGGTCAGAAACAAGTGAAGTAATGTGAAAAATAAGCTGCTGGATTTTATTAAGCAAACAAGAGTTGCAACTGTCAATACCCGAAGTATTCGGCGTACATGGTAAACCAAAATTACGAATAACTAGAGAACAAATTCGAGAGTAGGGATGACCCAATCGATCATACCAGCAATCTCGAGTGACTCGTTCACCAACAAAGGCATTGACAGGAGGACGCAGCGTGTGAGGAAGTTGAACCCGATAAACACCATCAATGCAAGGTCCCGAAATTAAGCTAGTTCCTATTTTGCGATCCTTAACCACAAAGTGAGAGGGATGAAACACAATATAAACACCATTTTTGTAAATGATGCACAGATGGAAGATTGCGTCAAGACTTCGGAATGCATAAGATATTATCAAGAAGAAGCTCGCGGGCACCACATAAAACACGAGAAGAGCCAGTATGGGTAATAGGCGAACCTGTACCACCAGCAGTTGCAACTTGATCAGGACCATCATACTCCGAGACGGATTTGGAGCCCAACTTGAGCGTGTTGAGATCATCTTTGAGTCACATAACTCTAGATCAAGAGCGACTGGCGTAAATACGCTGAATTTCATGCCATGCATGGGCGGAGGAATCACAATTGGAGATAAGAGTAGAAATCTCTGGGGTGGCAGAGCTAAAGAGGGCTGAGAGAATGAGGAAATCCTGACGAAGCCATAACACGTGTGCATCCATAGACTCGGGATCTGGCCCGAAGGCTGACACGGAGTTGTCCCATCAAAAAAATCCAAATAGAGCGTACCCAAAAAGAAGATGGCAAACTTGAGATCGCCATGATAGAAAATTGGGACCCGTGAGACGAAGCGGCAGGTGATAATGGGCGTTGATCGGAATAGGGGAGTCACCGCCAAACATACCATTGTCAGTGGACGGGGTCCTGGAGAATCGATGCGTCGAAGAAACGTCCGAAGACGGAGCACCACTAGTGGCCGCGGCGGAAATATAGTCGCCGAAATTCTTTGGTGGGCTTGACATTGGATCGAAATTTCTCGTTAGAGGTAAGGCTAAGCTGATACCATAAAAGAGATATGAGAAAAGTGATAAGTATTATTAATTGTAAAGAGAGTATTTATACAATTACATGTACAAGGACAATTACGGAAAGATCTATTCTAAATACAACAATAATCCTAAATTGTAGATAAGAAGATATCAAAGATATTCTAGCTATCTAAAAATACCATCTAACTAATATGGAAAGATATATTCTAGCTAATATAGTTATTATAAAGCAAATTGAAGGTGCTTGTTGTTGATTGGCATGAGTGCCATGACATCCATAATTAAAGACATGGACGTTTGAGAAACCCTTCCGCGTAGGACATTACTGTGACAATGTGTAACGCATACATCACTAACGGTCCCTAGCTAGCTATTTCCTTTTTTTCTTTAACTTAGTCCACTATCCTACAACTAATTCATCACCTCAATTACACTATTTGTACTCTATCAAAGCAAAATTAGAGATCTTATGTAAACCTATTGTTGGGGGTATCTACAATAAAATTAGCAGGATTTGGACCCAAAATGATCATTGACGTACTAATATAGAGATATAATTCTTAATAACTTGTATCAGAGTCAGCACTCTTAGTCTGTGCGAGAAAAAATAAAGTATGTTTCTGATTTAACCGTTTAAAAGAGATGCCCACATGTGATGATCACCTAGGTTACTACCTCCGTCCTCCTACCTATTTTGCAACGTGTCTTTTTAGTTTTTTGGATCAACGAACAAATTTTATTAAAAATTGAGAGAATTGTCAAAGGATGAGTATAGGATTACATAAAGCCAATCAACTAGACAAACACTTGAAAAATGAATTACTCCAGACAATATAAGAGTGTGATCTTGGCCTTGAACCACAACGAAGCTCTAACTTTAATTAGGTCTAGAGTTTGCGCAATATCGACTTCAGCGTTGTTAAAGATCAATTTGTTCCTAAGTTTTCAAATTGACCAAACAACAAAATACAACATGGCTTTCCATTCGATGATTTTGCAACGTGTCTTATCGTTTAAAACTTTGTAATCTGTACTTTTTTTTGTTGTTACATAGTACTTGTAGTTAACTTCTTTTTTTATTTTTTTAAAATCCCCAAAAAAAACTTTTTTGCTAGAAAAAATTACCACTCTTTTTCCTTAATTTCGCCATGGTCCTCAAAACTATGTTTCCAAAATTTAGAATTGGAATGAATTATAAGATATTTCATATAAGAAATGTCTTTGTAAGTATTCGAGTTTCAGAAAAGTGTAAATGAAACGAAATATTCGAAAATGTAAATTTTGTCGAGACATTGATTGGAAAAAAACAAACAAGATCTTGTAATAGATTCAGAGACATAACCGAGTTGTACTGGCACACAAGACCTGCAGATGGTCCAACACAAAAATGATAGATGGAGCTATCAACTACTGACCATATGTATCCTTACAAATCTACTTAGTTGTTTTGTACTAACAACATGCATGCCATCAACACCTAATAAATTATTGGCTTAATTATTGACTTATTGTCATCTGATGATCAACTGTCCTATTCTTTTGGAATTACTATATATCTTGCTTATTGCTTAAGAAAGCATCTTTTAATCTAGTACATAAGTTTTAAGTTATAAATCTTAAATCACAATCAGTTCTAATTTAGACATCGCTTTGAATTGTCTTATGTTAGGTACGTTGAGCTTCAAATCTTGATGAGATATGACTGCATGCACCTGCAAACAAATTAAGTTACCGTTTGTTGAGTTGTCACCAGAAAATATATGTTGGCACAATTGGTGAAAATTTAGTTATGTAACATTAGTTGTAGTGTAAGTCAGTTAGACAGGTCATGCTAATACAATCTAATTGAAGTTGATGTGTAGTGTAATAATAACTTGAAGATTAATAATAAGATTTTGGAATAGAGTAACAAGCGGCATACAATATAAATCAACCTTTCCACACACCTAGTCACATACCCAAGTACTTTTATATAATAGTCACCATTAGTATATTTTCCAACATTATATATATATATGCTTGACAAGATAAGGGAAGGCCATTCCTTGTAACTAAGATTTTCAAGCAATTCTCCAATAAGACCCCCTCCCCCCAACAAATGTATGAGTAGTTGATAACAAGGTGAGTTGAGCAAGATGGAGAAGCAGGGCACGTGCATTACTAACTCATGCAGACGGACGACATAGCTCACGATCTTCAGACATCATTAGTTACTACCTCGACCTTGAGTTAGTCATACATGTGCCCCTCTTCCCCATCATGGCAACTCAATCTTATAATTGGATGTAATATAATGCACGTGAGCGTCGACATTTCCAGGTATACGGGATCTTAACTGTCAATAAGTTTGATCAGTTTCCTATAGGGCCTCCGAAAACTGCTCTCTATGTTTCCCTCATTTTAGTTGTACCTCCTTGTTTTCGTGCCACGTGTATTTTCCGATTCAATGTAGTAGGGTGACTTGAAGTTTCTATCATGATCCTTATCTAGAATATTTGTGCATAGTCATCATCAATCGGTTGAGCTCAACAATAATCACCTTTGAACCGGTCTATCACGGCCTAAACAAAGGCCGACCAACCCATGGTTTGGTTGCACATTATTTTGCAGCTAGCGTCCTTGCTATGCGTTCCGAAATGCTACCCTGCAGCAGTGCAACTTCCCATTTTTCAGCTCCTTCTGCCCAGTTTCCAGTAGCTCGATCTACTCGCGTTGTTGCTAATAAACATGTGAATGTATTAGAAATATTAGAAGCTAGCGTAACAGAGGAAAAGTTCTTTTTTTATAGTATCCAATCTCATTTTGACTAGAACTCTGGTCTTGCTTACTTCCATGATTCATGAGTCAAATAATATAACTCTATTAGCGCTTGGATATTACTTCTTTAATTATATTATATAGATAAATTTCAGATTTATTATTTTTACTACGTTTTATACTTATTTCAAAATATTGATAACTTATCAAACATGATTACTGGTTTCTAGAGATATAACAAGTATTATTTTGATAAGTTAAATAAATTGTGATTGGGATTTTGAGGTTTATGTGGTAGTTAGGTTATGGGAAAATAATTGAAGTTGAGATTGTAAAGTTCAATTATCCTTATCCCAAATCGTGTGCATATCTATCCATTAAATATCTATATCTATGAGGCTATATGACCGATATTTTATCCTAAAATTATTGACAATTTGGTGGCCACTCAAAAGTATTCGAGAAGAAAAATAAATTTTCTTTGAGCGGCTAATGGCAGATCCTAAGATTTTTGAACTCAACAATGGCAGCATGCAAGTCAAGGTCTCCAACTTTGGTTGTACAATCACTTCTCTGGTTGTACCAGACAAAGATGGTAAAAAATCATTGTTTAATTCATATTAAAATTAAGTTGTTTTTTTCTTTAATAATTGGTGGTGTTAATTTTTTGTTTTGTTTATGTACTTTTTGAAGGGAAATTGGCTGATGTAGTTCTTGGATTTGACACACTCGAGCCTTATCTGGTTAGTGAGTTTTCATCTTGATTTTGTGTTTATTAATTAATTGGAAAAATATAACCTTTCTACGTTTTGTTCAATTATGAATCAAAGTTTTGGATTCTGAGTAGATTGCAATGTACGTGGAAAGTACTTGTATGATCGTTTTCTACGAGCGTTTAGAAACTTTGATTCACTTGTTCGATCAAGGGAACTCGCTTTTTCTTGTCTTTGTATGTGTCACGATTTCTTTTATTGTTTATTGATGTGCAGAAAGGTGTTTCGCCTTACTTTGGTTGCATAGTGGGTAGAGTGGCAAACAGGATCAAAGATGGCAAGTTCACACTTAATGGGGTTGATCACACATTGGCCATCAACAACCCACCTAACAGCCTTCATGGTAATAGTATACTAGTTATTAGGCTTTTTGGTTGAATTGTGTTGTTTCATTAACATTAGTTTACATCTAATCACTTTTAATTCTCTTTTTTGGACCAATCTTCTTTATAGGTGGCAACAAGGGATTCGACAAGGTCGTCTGGGATGTCGTTGAATATAAGCAGGGTGATAATCCATCCATTACCTTCAAGTATCATAGCCATGATGGAGAAGAAGGTAATCTGTTTCTCTCATGCGCGTGCGCACACAAGTGCGATCCTATTATTGACTATTCTTGATGTTGACTTCTTTTATCGCTAATGCAGGCTATCCAGGGGATGTTTCTTTCACAGCAACATACACCCTTATTTCCAAGACCACGTTGAAACTTGAAATGGAAGGCGTGCCGGAGAATAAGCCAACGCCAATCAATTTAGCACAACACACCTATTGGAATCTAGCTGGTCACGATTCGGGAAAAGTTCTCGACCACACGATCCAGATATGGGCAAATCACATCACTACACTTGATGAAAACTCCATCCCCACCGGTGAAATCATGGCCGTTAGAGGTACTCCCTTTGACTTCACGTCTGAAAATAAGATTGGCGCCCGTATTAATGAAGTTGGCATTGGTTACGACCATAACTACGTGCTCGACTGTGGAAATGAGAAACTGGCCATGAAACATGCGGCAAAGTTGAAGGATTTGAGTAGCTCGAGGACTTTGAATTTGTGGACAAGTGCGCCTGGTATGCAGTTTTACACTGCAAACTACGTGAAGGGGGTTGTTGGTAAAGGTGGTGCTGTGTATGAAAAGCATTCGGCTGCGTGTTTGGAGACACAAGGATTCCCAAATGCTGTCAACCAATCAACTTTTCCATCTGTTGTCGTGCAACCAGGAGAGACATACAGGCATACGATGTTGTTTGAGTTTTCAGCTGAGTAGGGTACTCTTCTCTTGGCTATTAGTTGTGTTGAAATTTTTGTTAATTGATCGAATAAAATTTGGGAGCTTTGAGGTAAGAAACGAGAAGTGGATGAATATTCAACAGTGAAACTATTGTCTAGTAGCGTTCTTTGATTTGATGAGGTTGATGCCATTGGTATTAGTAATATCAAGTGTGTTTGGGTGCTTATTGCCTAAACGAGCCTATGGTCTTTGTACGAACATTTTTTTCATATCAGAAGGTCCAAGTGATTATTTTTTAGACAAAAAAAAAAAAGAAAAAAAAAGCCATTTGGTTGCTTTGTTTGTTTTGTAACTATAGAACTTTACAACTGACGATGACCATCACCATCATCACTATACTCGTGCACTACTGAATTCATTTTTGCAAATATTCAGATTTCAGATAGTACAGAGAAAATATTCAGATAGTACAGAGAATCTTTGTAATTAAACTAGACGTAAAAAATGTAAACTCATGATATAGTGTAAAACTTACTATCACCAGAACATCACTAAAACCCAAATGTGGGTAATTCTTGAAGGCATCAATCAAATCCAAAGTCAACCATATTAACAGAAGCAAATACACAATTCACTTATACATGCATTAGATGAAGATTAGTGAACTGGTCATTTACACAACAACAGATACAATTCTGCCTGATATCAAGCTTCTCAACAGGTCTGTACAATTCGTATACACTTCTGGAGCTTATTGGGAATTTTGATTCACAAGTTTCCTACTACGCAACACAAAATCACAGTATGAAGATTTGTATGTTATGTCATTATCTGAGTAGTCAAAATATCATCAATCGATTGGGTATCTGAGTAGTCAAAATATCATCAATCGATTCCCAAGCCTGAGTACGGCTCAAAGCCACCCTGAAACACGGAAGTAAGAACAAATGAAGAGGGTACAGTAGAACTAAACATGTTTGCACAACGGAATGTTGTAAACTACAGTCTAATATTCTAAATTTCTATAATGAGCAAACAGAAATAAAGAGGAAACTGCCTTCAATAATCACGATGAATTTATTTTGCTCAACAAGGATAATAAGCAAATCTTAAGAGGAAAATATCAAAATTTTAGATACTACGACTTTTCAATTAGCAATGTTCTTTATGAATGTCATTTGTCCTTTAGTGAAACATTTGAGATCAGAATAAAAGGGCTGAAACTTTCTCTTTCATAATCAAATTCAAGCACACCAGTTCAATATTCATAGGAAAATACTTACAGCACAATCATCATGCACACGCCAGATAGTTTCGGCTAGGAGGTTTGCCACAGATAAAACAGTGAGCTGTGGAAAATAGTTCTGCTCGGCCACTGGAATGGTGTTTGTTATAATAACCTCATGAAATAGTCCACTCGACAACCTCTCTATTGCAGGGGGACTGCAACAAACAACAGCAATCAATTGTAAATTACAGAAATTGTTTCTCGCATTTATCTGTTCATGAATACCAAAACCTATCATAGCAATTCAAGTAGCTAGCCATTGCTGATTTGAGCAATGACTAAAACATCAGCAGCTCATTATGAACTGGCTGTTATTGGCAGGGCCAGCAAAAATGCTCTTGCTCCTAAATGGCTCCAAATATGACAATCACACGCCATCAATGCAAGGAAAAACAGTTTCTGAAATTTTATTGAAACCAAAACGTAATAAACTTGAATAGAATACAATTATGGACTAGTGCAACACTCTAAATCCAATCCAGGTTTTTGGACCAATATTCTTACATTAGCTTTGGCCCTGACACACACAAGGGACTGAAATCACTTCAGAAATGGACTTAGTACCTGAAAACAGCATGAGTGCTGCAAGCATAAACCTCCCTTGCTCCTTCATGATGCAATAAAGCTGCTCCTTTTGCAATAGTCCCTGCAAAGAGTTTACATTAATCATCATTTCTAACTACAAAAAACTAAGAAACGACGGACTAGTAAAATAACGTATGTGAAAAAACTCTCCAAATAATGAAATGCTGAAGACGCAGGCCAAGGAACAAATATCAATAATATAGGACAGGCCAGGACATAAGAACAGAAAGATGATGCTAGTGCTCTGCGCCAAGAAGCCGTAGCAATAAGCAATTGCAACTTGATTAATGGTAAAACTGATACAATTGAGCAGTCTGTTGGTAAGGGAAGCTATATATAGAAGTAATTGTCACAGCACAAAGTACCAAGAGAATTATCCAAAAAAGAACCAAGAGAATTATCAAAAAAAGAACCAAGTACAAACAAAACTACTTAATATAAACCTAGACTGGTTGCGCTAGTTAGCTCAGGAAATATGCATCAAAAAAGTATACACCAAACAAGAGTACAAGGAATCTTTATTAAAAGAAGTATATGACTCGTATGCAAAGCACACACCACAAGCATGATTAGTTTAGTCACTGGTACTTCCAAATCTATTAAACAATAAAAATTCTAAGCAACTGTCCATGAAATGCATTGAAAGAAGCAAGTAGCCTAGGTTTGAGCACATCTCATGAATATTCCACTAAGCTAGGGGAAACGGTTTACCTCATTTCGCTGATGTTTTACCAAAGTGACATCATATATATAGTAACAATTTGTGTGAGCACATGTATCAAAATTCGTTTTCAGTGAAAACAGATCTACAACTTGCTCTAGATTCATCAAGAACTATTCGGAGTCAATCAGTGAGAAGACCACTAACCAGCAGTATCAATCATGTCATCCACCATGACAGCCACTTTCCCCCGAACATCGCCTATCAAATTCATCACCTACAGTACCCAAACAAGTATGTCAATTCTGTAATTTACACGACCCGTAACATCACCTTCCAGAACTGTAGGAAAAGGGCAAAGAGTAACCGCAAGCATACTAGGTGCCCTATATATAATAAACATCATAACAATTAAAAACAGCAAAATACATGATGTTTTTATTTTCCTAACTGCGTCACTGCACAACACGATATATCTATACTCCACAGCTATCGGCAAGTAACGCCTGTAAAGATACAACATATACTTTCAGAGAACTTCACCTCAGCTACATTGTGTCCGTGCCGCCTTTTATCCACAATGGCCAGTGGGGCATCGGACAACTTTTTCGCAAAAGCTCGTGCTCTAGCAACCCCACCAACATCCGGTGAGACAACCACCAAATCATCAGAATATATTGACTTGCTTGCAAGGTAATCAAGTATGACAGGCTACAGCAAAAAAGTTGTTTTAGTGAATTCAAATTATTGGAGATTAATAATGCAACAAAATGCATTAGTGCAGATATTAAGCATCAGAACTGACTGCCCTATTACTGGATTCATATTACTAATTATGCTTCTAAGTTATCACATTTAATATAACTCAACTACACTTCCAAAATTTGCGTGACCAGGCCGATGCTCAACTAGTTGGTAAGCAAAATATACCAGAAGGTCCAAAACAACATTAAATGCATTACCTGGCCATGCACATGATCTACTGGAATGTCGAAATATCCCATGGACTGCCCAGAATGAAGGTCACATGCTAGAACCCTGTCAGCACCTGCTTCAGTAATCAAATTCGCCACGAGTTTGGCAGCAATTGATTCACGCCCTTGCGTCTGGAACAGGGATACACATGCATTATGAAATCGAATAAACTAAAAATGGTAAAAAAAAAATAATAATAACATCGGAAAACCATCACTGTTCCATGTTCCATGCTTATAGGTGCTGAAGATCAAATATAAAGGCACAAAGTAAGTAAAATTAAGTGATGCAAGCTAGAAATCTAAATGACTCATTAAGATGCCACATTTTCCACGATTATACAAGGAAAAATCAAGCCAAAGAAAATGATTGCTCACCGTATAACGTGGCCACTACATAATTTCTATGTAATTAGGCATACAGTTTCACCACAAGGTTCAATACAAGTAGGTAAACATCAAGAAAACTGAGTGCTATTTTAATACATGGCACATTCCATTTAAGAAGCCACAAGCTTCAGACACACTTCCTGAAATAAAATTCCCAAACAAGATCCACTTACAGGTACAAAAGTAACAAGCATGCATCATAAATTACCTTTCTATCAGCACGTGCATATCCGAAATAAGGAATCACAGCAGTAATGTATTTGGCCGATGCCCGGCGGCAAGCATCAATCATCACCAAAAGCTCCATGAGATTTTCATTAGCAGGAGGACAGGTAGGTTGCACTAGATAAACATCACAGCCCCTAACACTCTCTTGTAACTGAACATAAATCTCTCCATCAGCAAACCGCTTGATCTCTATCTTTCCAAGCTCAAGTCCCATATAACCAGCAATTTCCTAAATATCCAGTATTATCGTAAGTCATGATTAATACTTGGGCACCAATTTAGATTTAGCGTTATACTTATGGTCTTATAACATGGTAAAGTGATACTAATTACACACTTGTATAACTATGAAGGAATCCAACTAAATTGGATCACAGAATAGCAATTAACACCGTGATAAAACAAACTTAATTGCAACCAATTTAGATTAAAAAACTGTTTAAGTCACAGAGAACTCGATCCGCACGGTATCACTCATTCATGACCACACATTTTCCCATACATAAGTGCACACATGTTACAGATGAAAAGTCAAACAGGACGATGTGCTAGCAAAAATTAAAACTATTGCCCAAGAGAAACACAATTTGAAAGCTGCAAAAGAGTAAATAAGAAAACTAACAACATTTCCTGGCAATCCCCACTCACGAGGTTAGGCTATCCAAACCGTTGGATACATATTGAACATAAAATTTTCATGATTACTACTTAGACATCATTTCAATTAGCGTTCTCACAGACATATCACATTGTAAAGTGATACTGATTACACACTTACATAACTATGAAGAATACAACTAAATTGCATCACAGAGTAGGCAGTAAACTTAGATTCTCATTTCAATCTAGCGGAAGAACCAGACTAGCAATTAAAAACAAACTTCATTGCGATCAACATAGACGTAACAAACCGTTAATCCACAGAGAGCTCGATTTGTACGGCATCACTCATTCATGACTCCACTTTTCGTCATACATAAGTTCACTGCAACTGTACTCAAATCTAGAACTAGCAACAAAATACTAGAAAATAAGCCAAGACCTGAGACAGCGAAGGATTAGCGGTGCCGGAGAAAATGCGAAGCCGAGTATCGTTCTCCCGAAGATGAATTCCGTTCAGAAATTGACTGGAGGTGGTTACGAAGCTCGGAAACGACGCCGCCGCTATGCCGTTACCGTAATCGCTGCTGATTCCGATCAGCTTGCCGTTCTCCTTGTACTTCAGCGATTCCGGCGCCGCATTATCGCACCTCTACCAAAAAAAGAACACCACGATCGCCGATCAAACACGAAATCAAACAAAATATACAGCACACACATGTGTTGAATAGGAGGAAAAACAAGAATCTTACGATGAATGAGAGCGATTTAGGAGTGGATTTCAGTAGGCCGCTACCCGACAACGCTGCAAATGCCGCCATTTTTGCGGAGGGAATTTAGCTTAGGGTTTGTTTGTTTGAACTTTTTCTTTTTTGAGAGTGAGTTTTAAACTTTTAATCAGCTCAGCTTCTAATTCTATTTTCTGTTTTATTTTTATATCTTTCTTTTTTAGTCAAAGGGGTCAACGGAAAGTCTTAAACCGTGATAACCGTATGCTGTTAAAATAGTTGACGAGATAAAATAGAAGGTAATACCACCTCTAGCTAGAAAAATAATACATACCCCTCCTCAAATTCATACTAACTTCATCTCCAAATTTAACTGCTTAGAATTCATTAAAGAAATTAATATTTAATGAAACGTGAAAAGATCAAAAAAAGATATCTGCAATATTTCACATTTTGGATGTCAGCAATTTATCAGAAGACTCATCTATGTGATTATTTAAACAGTTGAAGAGATGTGTGTCACTGACAAATAAATATAATTATCTAATTATTATATTATTATGTACATTTCTCTCATGTACACATATTATATTTATTATAAATGTGCACTTTTCTCATATACAACACCAAGCCACTAGAAACGATGTGTGATCTCTTCTCCGACACGATGTACTAGACTTAAAGAACGATTTTCTATAAATCATTTAAGTAATATATTTTGAAGATTTATTACGCATCAAATTAAATAGTTTATCATACTATACTTGATATTGGATACTTACCATTTGAAACGATTTTCTAACATTAGGAAAATTATAAGTACAATTATAATTATAAATATATGGTTGCTTAAGATAAATCTTGAGATATAAATTACGTATACAAATTATATTTGATATTTAACTTAACATTACGACATCAAAGTTTATCACGTAAGATTTTCATCAATGATATGTGTTATTTGCTTAAATTAGTATTAGCTACTTTTTTTTTTAATAACAACTTCCTCAAATTTCATCAACACGAAAGTTGAATAGTACATATGTTTATAGTGGTGAGTTATGATTATTCAGTTAACTGATGTTATCTTAATGATATTAAAAGTTTGACAAATTAATCAACGACGCGCAAGATTCTCCATACAAATAAAGGTAAGGTTCGATTTCTGATTTTGTTCTAGCCCAGTTTGGCATCCGGCCTGAGGAACTTGGACAAAAAAGACATTACCCCGTTATCAAATCACGAACACCTATAATTCACCATATTCCTATTTCTGCATCATATCTCGTCTCATAACATAATTTCCTTACTCATCGTTAAATTATACTCAACCATTAATTATTTATCACATATTAATTCATAATCATGGTAATTCGTCAGTATGTCGTCTGCTGGTTCTTGAACTGTGCAAAGAGCAACGAACTATGTTCAGGACATGTAGCTCAATGAGCAACGGATATTATACGGTTTACTAGCTTATTTGGTTATCACCCATTGGGACGCCTTTGAGAAGTTGGGCCCAGGGATTGAGTTGATTTACTGTGGAGCAGTAAGGACTGTCGGTTTAAGTAATTTCGTTTGATACCCATTTATCTAGGCGTCACTTGCAGTCAGGAGTTGGCTGTAACCCACGTGCTAGATCGACATGTACTCGAGCATGTCGCGTGTTCTGTTTGCGAGGTCGCTTCTCATTGGGAGGTATAAGGTAGTATTTGGAAGTATAAGGTTTGATTGGTTTACTGTTAACGCACATGTCCATAAACTATTTTCAGAATATTCCGGTACCATTGTAACATCAAATTATCTTGTTAAATTATTTCTATCGGTAAGATCACTCCTAGAAATATATCAATTGAGTTACTGTTAATTCTTGCATTGTCACTTGTTTTGTATGAATCTCACTAAGTAATCAAAGATTTATTCCTTGCTTTTTCCTGTCTGTCCATTTCTCGGGATAAGATTAACATGGCAACATGGATCACATGAATGATTTTGCCAATCTTGCCTTTTGGAAAATTCATGTAATTTAAAATGATTAATCACTAGTACGTAATTATTAAAGTGTCAAATTATTTGTATTTTCCAGACTTGCGTTGTGTATATTAAAGTCAATTTTTATCATTATGTATATGGTTGATCCTGGACAATGACACCCCTTCCCTGATACGTGTTTTAGTCTGAGCTGGATAAAGTGTCTGGCCAACGCTGAATCAACTCGGATCAGAACGCGACTCATGGGGCGCGACCGTCACAACTTGCCATTCTCTTAATCTTGCTCCAAATGTGCAAGGTCATGACAGTTTGATTAGGCTAAACTTGTCTTAAATTCAGTTTCAGACATTAGATTATAAGTTTTGCTAGCAATTCATGACAGTTTAAGACATTAGATTATATATATATATATATATATATATATATATATATATTACATAATATTTGTCAACCAATTATTAAACTGCATGCATGTGTATGTCAACGAAATATTTTTTTATCTTCACGTGCTTCTCTATTAGATGATAGAAGGTTATTCGTCGACCTTACCCTTCCTTTACAAATCACAACACTAGATAGGATAGTAGACTAAGCTATTTGATCAATTTGTGAAGATAGTTTATACATATGACAAAATCAATCTAAATAATGAATGTACATAGTCGTGTGGATTTTGTGAGCTAATAGATGTTAGAAAATCTGAAAACAGAAAAGAATATGATACGAAATGTTTGTGAATTTCCTTGAGGGCGTGAACTGAAAAACACTTTCCTAAAAGCAATATTTTCACTGTATATTAAGAAAATCTGCTCCCCAGGATACAACAAGAAACTTAGGAATATTTATGAGATGTAGAAAATGTTAAGTGAATAAAAAATGAATCTGTCACATTCATATTTATAAAACACGAAAAGTCTTATATGAATAGACATATTTATTCACAAATGTTGTGTCCCGTAGGATAAATTTGCACCCATTCACCAATTATTTCAGATTTCAAATATAACAGAATCTGAAAAATAAAATTCTACGGGTTGCAACTCTTCACTAATTTATTTCGAATTAAAACAAAATAAAATTCGAAAAATAAATTACCATAAGTATAAGTCTTGAACCTTATTATTGCCCCAAGTGCCTAAGTGCCCATCATAGACTTATATTATATATATATCAAGCCCAAATAGACCTAGCCCAACACAAGTTACCAATACTAGAATTAACACTTTAAGAGTCCAATTCTAAATAAGGTGTTCAAAACTCTTATCTCCTACCAATGTGGGATACTACGTTGTTCACACACAATAATAGACTTTTAAGAATAGTTATATAGTACTAGTCTAATAATACCTATAATTATAAAACTGGATATTTCGTACAGACTATATATAGTTGTGTTTGTGTACATATAGCTGAATAAATCTGTAATGTCTTTCACAAACAAATTCTAAAAAAGTTTTGTTTTAAAACAATCTCTTAGCTTACGGTTCTAACTAGCCCATGTTTTGTTCCTTATACAAAACTTCGGATATATTGGTAAATGTTCTATGCTAATTTTAATTTTACAATGATCCAGTAAATGTTCTATGTGTAAGTTAGTATAGGACATTCTACATTAGTGGTTTTCAAGTAGTACAAGTTTCATTATTTCGATGCTACATCTCATAATTTGTAACAACTTCTTATTGCTTCTTTTAATATAAACATTCTGTTTTTTTTTAATCATAAATAGAATGACATGTGCTTATAGTCACTGGTGCTCAAAGCAAATGTTCAAATAAACATTTCTCTCGCTATTATGAGAATGGCTTGTACTGTATAGGCAATCAAACGAGGAAAACTAGAACAAAAGCTCCAAAAAGACGTACGCGTACTGTTAGGATATAATATTAAACTACTAATTCTATTATGACAAATCTCTCCACCTTAAATATTTAGGAAAAGTTCAGATTAGCAAATGAAATCTGAAATATCCTACTACTTCGCATTTATCTATGATTATGATTAATTAAAATGTACACATAAGGTAAAAGAAAATGTCAAACTCATAAACTTAAAATGGTATATGAGATGATGTCTGATTCAATAAGACCAGGGCCGCTTGTGGTTAACCAATTTATGATTGATTCATTTGATGGCTATCAATTTTCTTTTTTTTTTGGATAAAGACAATAAACTAGTTAATTAGTATTTTCATATTCTCCAACCTGAATTATTTAATGTAGAGCCAAAAATTACGGTCACGAAAAGGCGTTGGCATAGGGCGGGGCGTTTTATTTTCCTAAGAGCGAAGGCGTAAGCCCTGGGGCGCGGGGTGTAAGCCCTCTGAATTTTGAAACTTATCGTTTAAAATCATATAAATAATGATAATAGCTCATAAAATAATTTTATGTCACTTGAATTTTACAAAAAGCTCAAAAAGTAATATATAACAACACTTCCACAATCACATCAAATTATCCAATAATCCATATTATATGAAATTTATTTAAGTTAGATAATGAGCAGTCAATAATCAGAAATGCGTGCATATTTTCGTTTGTTAAAAAGGTATTGTTAACTCCTGGGTGTGATTTTTATACTTTTCAATTTGAGGAACGACTTGCCCAAATAGCCAGCAGAAGAATCTTATCAAAAAAATAAGAAAAGATAGTACTGTATTAAGCTCTCGGATTTACAGAATGATTTTCCACTTATCCTTTTTCTTTCTCCTTTTCGATCTGCCTTTCTTCTTCCCTCTATGTAAGTATTTATAGTCATCTTTGGACTGCATGCCCCTTAATGGGTGGCAGATACACCAACATCTATATGCTAATTCAACTGTTATCGAAGTGAATACTCATCTCTTCTGGTGCTGAAGCATCACATGCAAGAGTGACACCTGGTTAATTTGGGATTGACTCATGATATGGAGGACGATACCCAGTCTTTGCCTGGCAGGTGTATCTTGCAGAATGACACTTGACTTCCGTTCTAAAAGCATTTCTCTTGTTTGCCATCGAAGAACCTTTGAGCCATCGGATTGCTTGGCATAGTCTCTTGTTTGCTTTGAGCCATCGGATTGCTTGGCCTAGTTTCTTGTTTGCCTTCGAAGAACCTTTGTGCCATCGGATTGCTTGGCATAGTTTCTTGTTTGCCCTCGGAGAACCTTTTTGCCATCGAACTACCCTCCATGAGGATATCATCGAATAATTTGGTCATTGTTACCCTAGGTATGTTCTTTTCTCGAGTACGTAAGACATATTTTTACATGTATCACCATAAAGGGTATCTCTCGGAGAGAACATATTTAGAGATTCCACTTTATAAGATTGTTCACTGGCTAAAACATCGGCGATTATTAGGCATCGTAGAGTCATCCAAGACTGGTAGTGCCTTTAGTATCGGATGCTCTGTGAGTGTAGTAATCCGTGAGTCTTCGCAGACAAAGCTTGCTGAGAAGCAATTTCATCCTTCAATAGCAAACGCTCTACCTTTCCTCCGATGGCAAACCCTTTACTCGTCTTTCAATAATGAGCGTTCTCCTGATCCCTCGATGGCTCGTGGTTCCGATGGTCATTATTTTTTCTCCATAGGTTTACATGTATTGTTTGCACAAATACGTAGCTAGATTCTAACTAGCTTGTCGAAACTTGCATGGAAAAATTAACTTCAATATCAATTCTTAATCACTTTCAAAAATCTCCTCGTTTAGATCACCAATCTCATTATAGTTGGCGGCATGTGATCCATATATTTCACTGTCTGCATTATCTCCAATCAAAACATCATCAAATGGTGATTGTCCTCATCATTGAAGTATGTTTTGGTATTCATAAAATGTTCATTTTTTCTTGCAAGTTAACAAAGGTGTACTTTTTTTCTTCGGGGCGTAAAAAACGTGCTTTTAGGCGCCCTGGGCGTAATCTCTGATCTTTGGGGCGTAGGCCCCGCAAAGTTTAAGCCCCGAATATATGTCGTGGGGCATTTTTAGTGTATTCTGCCCCAAGGCGTACCGTGGGCCACATTTTTTAAAACACTGGTCACGAGTCAAGCTTTAGAAAAGACCCCAAAAGGAAAAGGAAAAGGAAAACTGTATTCACCTAAGAACTCCTTTTTTTTTATAGTTTTATTCACCTAAGAAGTCAAAGTATACTTTTAAATAAGATAAAATAGAAGGTATACCTCTAGCTAGAAAATAATACATACCCCTCCTGGAATTCATACTAACAACTTGAAACTCCAAATTTAACTGCTTAAAATTCATCTAAATGAATAATTAATGAAACATGAAAAGATCAAAAAAATAAAAAATAAATTTATCTGAAATATTGCACAATTTGGAAGTCGCAACTTCTCAAGAGACCTATCTCTCTGATTATTTAAACAGAGTTGACGAGATTTGTGTCACTGACGGTGACAAACAAATAAAATTAACCAATTACTCCTTTTTGTAATTCATTGTACTATTATTTCATTTGCGAAGGAGGACAGATAGATCTGATGCTTGTTTCATTAATTAAAATACAGAATATCTCTACACCTATTGATGCATTTTCGGGAGCAATCCAAATGCTCAGGTTAACTTCAACTGTTAACAACAACAAAAAATGAAAAACTCTTCAACAGATTTTCTATGTGACATAACATCAAGCATTCTTTAATGTTATGGGATGCTTTAGGCGGTAACGCCATAGGGAAGTAGAGCTGCGGCTGTTATCCTGCCTTCTTCGTTCAATATGTTATACGTTGATGAGGCATTTCTCTGCAACATAAGAAAAAGAATACAACATATCAAGCAACTTTAAGGCACAATTATGGCGTCCAGCGGCCTTAAAGAGAGACAACTACTCTAAGGTAAACAGCCTCAGGAGATACAGTGAGTAAGTACTTACAGAGTCGAGTACTTCCAACTTCATGCCAGTGGAACGGATGAAACTACGAAGTTCGGGACTTATGGGCTGAATGTACTTTCCAGATCCTAGAATCAAAATCTCTGAAACAAAGAGATGAAGGCTTTAACCATAGAACCAAAAGAGATGAAGTGTCAGAAATAGTACACACAGATACAGCCACCATGTGCATATTACGATCCGAGAAAAGAATAGCACACAAGTATAGAGAATTTATAATATCATCAAGTTTATCAGTAATGGATAAGATACACTTTTACTGGAAAATAAGAAGTACCCAAGTTAATCAGTCAAGCCAACTTAGCTGAATAGAGTCCAGTTTCCTTATAACCATCCAACTCATAGGATTTCAAAAGTACGTCCGCTAGAGATTCTTTTTGCATATCAAAGCAAAAAGATTTACAGTTAATCGGACAAGCCAAAAGTTCTGTAGAGAACAAAGTCAAGCTTCTTAATAATTTTCAACTCATTATAGTACAAAACGTAGGTCCAGAGCCCAGAGGCGATTTTTTTATGCATATCAAGCAGTGATAAAGAACATCAAAGACTTAGATCAACAACGCGTCTAAAAAGAGATAAGGCTTGTGAGTTATGACATGAAAGCAAATGTGCAGTGTTAAACTAAAAAATTGCATGACCAACTTCTAGAATTCTATATAAAGCATTGAGGTTTCCTGCCAAAGAAAAACCAAGTAGGAGATGGGCATAAGTTCACTGAAGAAAAGCGGTTTTAGCGATTAGATTATTTGCTCAAGCCTTTTGTTTTGGCCATATATACAATCCTAACAAAATATGCAGCAAATTCGTTGGTCATTATAAAAGAATATCCATAAGAAGTGCATAAATCCAACTCTGGAAAATGATATAGATTGACTTTTTCGCCAGA
The DNA here is from genome assembly GCA_948329865.1 of Linaria vulgaris. Classification (NCBI taxonomy): domain Eukaryota; kingdom Viridiplantae; phylum Streptophyta; class Magnoliopsida; order Lamiales; family Plantaginaceae; genus Linaria; species Linaria vulgaris. The sequence continues at coordinate 113,647,507 of OX415250.1, read as the reverse complement.
GTCCTTACCTGGAGTAGGCCGCACAGTCCGGAAAATAGATAAGCTGCACCAAACCAAGTAAATGAATTTGCATCAGAATTTGCCATAGGAGCAACTCGTAATGGATAAATGTTAATCCGGCAGTTCACAAGAAGCTTCCAGCCTTCCACAAATAAACTAGTCTCTAAATCAATTAGCCAAATAAAACTAGTCTACGGTTCTGGGATAAAGTCATAAAACCTAGAACTAAAGATAAAATTGTCCGTGAACTAGTGAAGTTCAATCACTTATACACTCAACCTCACTTGCTGAAAGCATTAAAAGATAACTATGAAGAATCAAAACTTTCCACGTGCTCTAATACATTAAAATTCACACAGGCAAATTTCTCGTGTTTATGCTCTCTTGATTAAGCTCTTGCAGCAAAACTCACTATACAGAAAAATTACGCCAAAGATCGCATGATAAAGAGGGACCAGGCAAATAAATGCATCTTTCGTCCTTAAATGAAAAATCGGCATATACAATTTTGAAGCAACAAGTACCTTTCAACGGTGACTTCGGCGAGGCTCTTTGGAGTCCAAGACATGAGCAAGTTCCCTATACACAACAAGCTACCTTCGTATTTAATTCCGTTTACCTTAAACCCTGTTTCATCAAACCTACAAAATTTACAGCATAAATAAAATCCAAAATCAAGAACAAATGCACATAACCTCCACAATTATCGAATTATAATTTCCCCCAAAATATTGAAACGCAACAAAAAAAAGGTCAGTCAAAATTTCTCTATGATTCCTTCTTATCAGTGTCAATACCCAAACTAATCAATCACACGAATAAGAAATAAATGGAATTGAAGGGAAAGTAAAATACTCTTGAAAGCGGAGCTGGTCGTCGGGAACATTATCGATGAGGTTGATTTGATCGTAGAGAGAGAAAGCCCTTCGAAGCGACGGCAAAGTTTTTGACGGCGATTCCTTCCGCAGCGCTCTCATTAGTGACGGCAGCGCCGCCACGGCCCTTTGTCGCACCGCCATTTTATCTACTGCCACTCTCCGATGGTGGTGGTGGTGGGGATTTAGCGATTTATTAGAAAATGCTCGTGAACTTATTTAGCTATTTCAATCTACAATTTTTGTTTTAATTTAAATTAACTGATTTGTTTATATAATATTTTATTTTTAAAAAAATATATATTATTAATGGTCAAATTACTAGCTGAATGAATTAAAGAGTTTCTTCTATTCATTTTGCATTAAGTTATGGTTGGTGTCATTGTTAAAAAAAACAGTGTATCTCTCCGCGCAAGCTAGGTGTCCACTCCCTTATTGAAAGCAAACTCTACACAAGTTGTAAGAGTCCTTTCGTAGTCAATGTGATACAAGTTTATACAATACAATTAGCTTGGCTTCCGAAAAACGTGTACGAACAATTGGGCAAGTTTAAGAGGGATTTCTTATGGTCGCCAGATATCTCAAAGAGGAAGCTACGCTTGGTGAGATGAAAAAAGGGGAATATATGTAAATAAGTTAAACCTAGGGAGTAGCCGAAACTAATTCTCTCCAATACCTTTATGCGTCTGATTTTGTAGGTATAAAAAAGAATACAATTGTAAAATTGTATCTAATTTTATTAAGGCAAGCTCAAGTGAGATTTATGGTTTTAGGATAATTCTCCGGCAAAACCTGCAGGGCACTACATGTAAGCATCAACAACTTTTTTTTCTCCCTATATAGATCTTCCATTTTTGACGATTTTATGATGATGTAAATTTAAATAATGTTAGGATGAATACATTTGATATAATTAGGAAGAATCATGTTTATGCTCCACAATTATTATCACGATTTTTGACAAAGTTTCTTTTTTTTCTTCTTCTTTATATTGCTTTACTTTACCATCTAGTAGCAAATGTCCAAATGCAAATGAATGGTTTCTGTTAATAGTATTATTTTGAGCATCTTAGTTTCTTAATGTATTTTCCCCAAATTATCGATTTTGATTGGTCCCTTGTCCTGCATTTTGCTTTAGCATGGAAACAATGTTTGAATACCACAACTGTGAGTTCGTTTGAGATTTCTATTAACTTTGTTATTACGTTTAAACGAAAATGTTGTCGAGTTTGACTGTTGAGGAATAATAATGCGTTTTCCGTCTTTGAAAGATCCACGGTCTCTGGCACAGACCAAATGGAGTTCTGCCCAACTTGCAGGAATATGCTTCGTTACAAGTTACCTCATCTGGTGCGGCCCGTCAGATTCTTCTGTACAACGTGTCCTTATGTTTGTCAAATAGAGAGCAAGGCGAGATCTCGTAATCTTATGTATTGTTTGAGGTTATTTTCCTTTGATGTTGCTAATATGTAATATGGAATATCTTTTGACAGGTTAAGATCGAGAGATACCTCCGTTTGGTTAAGAAATCAACCGACTTGCAAATCCTATCTAAAACATCTTTCTTTGGCTTGCCGCTCAAAAGAGTTTTGCGACAAACCATCTCAGGAAAGCTTCGAATATTATGCCAACTACGAGCCACAAGACGAGATCGTGATCCACATGTTGCGACATTGCATAGCTTCTCACAAAATATGGAAAAGCCTATTACTAAGTAACCAAACTGACTGAACTTGATTACCTAACATGTGTGGATGGCTAAGGAAGAATATGGAAAGTTGACGAGCATTGCGATATCGAAAGACCGTTAAATCAAGATTTATGTTTCAACAATATGAATTACGTGGAGATTCCAATGTCTTTCAAGGTAAAACAGAGAACATAAATAGTAGCATTTTCCAAATTAAACAACTAACGGGATTTACAAGATGAACAAAGGAAGAAACCTTTGAGTGATAAAGAGCACAAGTGGGAAAATTTGAAAACATTGGGTGAAATTGAACGTGAATGGAAGCATAACGTCAAACACTAATAGTGGACCCTTCGGGAGTGTTGCGTTTGGACGCCAGGGAATGGATCTAGGGTTTTAAGATGGTACTGACACCGCAAATGGTGGATGATGCAGAACTTATAAGGCTCCAAAAGGAATTGAAACTAGCTTGGGAACAATGAAAGAGATATTAAAATTGAAACCGACCAGATAACGAATTATAAGTTGGTGAGGGGAGAAGTGGAACTACTTCACCAAAGAGTGGATCTAGTTCAAAATTGCAAAAACGATAAATTTCAGATGGATTTTACGCTCAAACCAACAAAGTTGAGGGTGGTTTGACAAAGATTAATTCAAGTGATGGGAGAGAGAAATATTTTGGAATAAGCCTCCTCTTGAGATTTTTAGTTGTATGGACACTAACATGGTATGCCGACCTTTTGTTCCCATTATTTACCAAAAAAGAATTGCCATTCGTACACTCCCACATATTGGATAATTAAATCGAAACATGTGTCGGAATAATATCAGAATAATTTTATTTGATTCCTGCATATGCTTACAATATTCCTTACTTTTTCACATATTTTTTACAATGCCAAAATAAATGTTTATTATAATGTAACGTCATTCTCATCAACTTTCTTAATAATGTTTGGTTTTTCGAAAATTATTGTTTGCAGCCAAAGGTGGTACATCCAATCGATTGTTGTTACCATAGCATGTAAACGAGGTTATGTGTGATTATGTCATATAACTTAGAAAATTATTTTTATCTCGGCTCAACACAACGACTGTGGATAACAATTTTCAATTTTTGACGTATTATTATATACTTTTCTAACTTTAAGGGGAATATATGTAAGTAAGTTAAACCTAGGGAGTAGCCGAAACTAATTATCTCTAATACCTTTATGCGTCTGATTTTGTAGGTATAAAATAGAATCCAATTGTAAAATTGTATTTGATTCTATTAAGCCAAGCTCAAGTGAGATTTGGGGTTTTAGGATAATTCTCCGGCAAAACCTGCAGGGCACTGCATATAAGCATCAACAACTCTTTTTTTTCCCTCTATTGATCTTCCATTTTTGGCGATTTTATGATTGTGTAAATTTAAATAATGTTAGGATGAATACATTTGATTTAATTAGGAAGAATCATGTTTTTGCTCCACAATTATTATCACAATTTTTGACAAGGTTTCGTTTTATTTTCTTCTTTCTATTGCTTTACTTTACCATCTAGTAGCAAAGGTCCAAATGCAAATGAATGGTTTCTGTTATTAGTATGATTTTGAGCTTCTTAGTTTCTTAAAGTAGTTTTCCCAAATTATCGATTTTGGTTGGTCCCTTGTCTTGTATTTTGCTTTAGCAGGGAAACAGTGTTTGAATACCACAATTGTGAGTTCGTTTGAAATTTCAATTAACTTTGTTATTATGTTTAAACAAAAGGGAAAAAGGCGATATTAGACCCAATCTATTAGCGTTTTTGCGATGTTGTACCCAACCTTTCATTTTTTACAACGCTGTACCCAACCTTTCAATTTTAAAACATGTTGTACCTAAACTAAGTTTCCGGCCAAAAAACGTCATATTCTGATCTTGTGACATCAGCAATCCGATTTGCACGAGGGCAAAATAGTCATTTCATTTATTTATAATAAAAATTAAAAAATAATAATAAAAAATAAGAAAAAACAACCCCCCCCCTCCACCCCCACCCCACCCCACCCCCCCCCCCCCCTCCTTCCCCGTCGCGCCCCACCCCACCCCACCCCTCGCCGATTTGCAGCCACCCCGCTGCAAATCGCGGTGAATCACCGCGATTCGCAGCGGTGTTGCTGCAAATCGCGGTGATTCACCGCGATTTGCAGCGGGGTGGCTGCAAATCGCACCACCACCCGCGATTTGCAGTGGTGGTGGTGCGATTTGCAGCCACCACGGCTGCAAATCGCGGTGAATCACCGCGATTTGCAGCAACACCGCTGCGAATCGCGGTGATTCACCGCGATTTGCAGCGGGGTGGCTGCAAATCGGCGAGGGGTGGGGTGGGGTGGGGCGCGACGGGGAAGGAGGGGGGGGGGGGGGTGGGGTGGGGTGGGGGTGGAGGGGGGGGGTTGTTTTTTCTTATTTTTTATTATTATTTTTTATTTTTTGAGTGTAGTACCGGTTTTACCCCTGCAAATTTCGAATTTTGGCCGGAAACTTAGTTTAGGTACAACATGTTTTAAAATTGAAAGGTTGGGTACAGCGTTGTAAAAAATGAAAGGTTGGGTACAACATCGCAAAAACGCTAATAGATTGGGTCTAATATCCCCTTTTTCCCTAAACAAAAATGATGTCGAGTTTGACTCTTAAGGAATAATAATGCGTATTCCGTCTTTGAAAGATCCACGGTCTCTAGCACAGACCAAATAAAGTTATGCCCAACTTGCGGAATATGCTTCATTGCGAGTTACCTCATTTGGAGCTGCCCGCCAGATTCTTCTGTGCAACGTGTCCTTATGTTTGTCAAATAGAGAGCAAGGCAAGATCTCGTAATCTTATGTATTGTTTTGATGTTGCTAATATGTAATATGGAATATCTTTTTGACAGGTTAAGATCAAGAGACACCTCCTTTTGGTTAAGAAATCAATCGGCTTGCAAATCCTATCTAAAACATCTTTCTTTGGCTTGCCGCTCAAAAGAGTTTTGCGACAAACCATCTCAGGAAAGCTTTGAATATTACACCAACTACGAGCCACAAGACGACACCGTGATCCACATGTTGCGACATTGCATAGCTTCTCACAAAATATGGAAAAGCCTATTACTAAGTAACCAAACTGACTGAACTTGATTACCTAACATGTGTGGATGGCTAAGGAAGAATATGGAAAGTTGACGAGCATTGCGATATCGAAAGACCGTTAAATCAAGATTTATGTTTCAACAATATGAATTACGTGGAGATTCCAATGTCTTTCAAGGTAAAACAGAGAACATAAATAGTAGCATTTTCCAAATTAAACAACTAACGGGATTTACAAGAAAGGAAGAAACCTTTGAGTGATAAAGAGCACAAGTGGGAAAATTTGAAAATATTGGGTGAAATTGAACGTGAATGGAAGCATAACGTCAAACACTAATAGTGGTCCCTTCGGGGGGTGTTGCGTTTGGACGCCAGTGAATGGATCTAGGGTTTTAAGATGGTACTGACACCGCGAATGGTGGATGATGCCGAACTTATAAGGCTCCAAAAGGAATTGGAACTAGCTTGAGAACAATGAAAGGGATATTAAAATTGAAACCGACGTGATAACGAATTATAAGTTGGTGAGGGGATAAGTGTAACTACTTCACGAAAGAGTGGATCTAGTTCAAAATTGCAAAAACGATAAATTTCAGATGGATTTTACGCTCAAACCAACAAAGTTGACGATGGTTTGACAAAGATTAATTCATGTGATAGGAGAGCGAAATATTTTGGAATAAGCCTCCTCTTGAGATTGTTAGTTGTATGGACACTAACATGGTCTGCCGACCTTTTGTTCCCATTATTTACCAAAAAAGAAATTCCATTCGTACACTCCCACATATTGGATAATTAAATCGAAACATGTGTCGGAATAATATCAGAATAATTTTATTTGATTCCTGCATATGCTTACAATATTCCTTACTTTTTCACATATTTTTTACAATGTCGAAATAAATATTTTATTATAATGTAACGTCAATTCTCATCAACTTTCTTAATAATGTTTGGTTTTCCAAAAATTATTGTTTGTAGCCAAAGGTGGTACATACATTCGGCTGTTGTTACCGTTGCATGTAAACGAGGTTATGTGTGATTATGTCCTATAACTTAGCAAATTATTTTTATCTCGGCTCAGCACAACGACTGTGCATAGTAATTTTCAATTTTTGACGTATTATTATATACTTTTCTAACTTTAAGGGGAATATATGTAAATAAGTTAAACCTAGGGAGTAGCCGAAACTAATTATCTCTAATACCTTTATGCGTCTGATTTTGTAGGTATAAAAAGGAATCCAATTGTAATATTGTATTTGATTTTATTAGGGCAAGCTCAAGTGAGATTTGGGGTTTTAGGATAATTCTCCGGCAAAACTGGCACTGCATATAAGCATCAACAACTTTTTTTCCCTATATTGATCTTCCACCTTTGGCGATTTTATGATTGTGTAAATTTAAATAATGTTAGGATGAATACATTTGATTTAATTAGGAAGAATCATGTTTCTGCTCCACAATTATTATCACAATTTTTGACAATGTTTCATTCTATTTTCTTCTTTCTATTGCTTTACTTTACCATCTAGTAGCAAAGGTCCAAATGCAAATAAATGGTTCCAGTTATTAGTATGATTTTGAGCTTCTTAGTTTCTTAAAGTAGTTTTCCCAAATTATCGATTTTGGTTGGTCCCTTGTCTTGTATTTTGCTTTAGCAGGGAAACAGTGTTTGAATACCACAATTGTGAGTTCGTTTGAAATCTCTATTAACTTTGTTATTATGTTTAAACAAAACTGCTGCCGAGTTTGACTGTTGAGGAATAATAATGCGTTTTCCGTCTTTGAAAGATCCACGGTCTCTGGCACAAACCAAATAGAGTTATGCCCAACTTGCGGGAATATAGTTCGTTACGAGTTACCTCATCTGGAGCGGCCCGCCAAATTCTTGTGTGCAACTTGTTCTCTGTTTTTTTCTTTTCTTTTATTTTTCCTATAAGGCTACGTTTGTTTCCCGGTAAAATAGGGAAAAACAATTTTTTTTTTGAGAAAATGAGGAAAACCAAGTTTTCCAGATTTTGTTTTTACAAAAAATAAAAGATTTTCTATTATTTTCCAGCGTTTGGCTCATAATGATTTTTCACGGAAAATTCTTATTATGTGTAAATGCTTTTTGTATTTATTGTTAATCTAAATGTTTAAAAAGCATGACTATATTTAATGCTTTGAAATATGTATTAGAAGTAATATACCAAAAAGTTCTATAAAATTAGTTAATGTTTTTATTTTTGAAGTTCTCCTTAAAACTACTTTATGTAAATTATCAATGTACATAAACCAATAGCTTGCATAACTTTATTTTATAAATATTATGATATTTACCTTTACTTTTATATATTTTAATTTCTTAATATTTTCAATTAACTCAAAAATCAAAGAACATAAATGATACTCATCAAAATAAAAAAAACCATAAATGATATAGATTCAAAAGTTTCTTGTATTTGTTTATATAGAGCTAAAAAGAAATCCGAATTTTCATGATGGTTGTAAAAACATAAAGTTTTGTAATAATTGAAAGATCTAAGAATATATTAACAAAGTGTTTTCCACCTTTTTTGTAGGAAGAAAGATTAAAAATAAATCTTTTGGGATTAAATTTATAATTCATACTGTTTACTTATAGGAGGAAAATTTGAAAATATTTTCCTATCTTTTCCAAATATTTCCTTTCTTTTCAGTGAAATTTCAAATTGCCAAACAGTAGGAAAAAAAAAAAGATTTTCCTTCTTTTTTTTCCTTTTTCCTTATTTTCTGGGAAAACAAACGGAGCCTAATTGTTTTTTGTTAATTTTCTTAATGGTCAAATATTGCTAGTTCGAGCCTTCAATGGTTGATCTTATCCAGTGTTTTCAGACCAGACCCGGTCACAGAACCGATGAAGCGATTGGATAGCGGGTCAGCAGGTCGGACCTCTGATTGGACTGGTTTGTTGACATTAGTCAACGACCAATTGGTCAACTTCAAAATTACATGTTACATGCAAATAAAACAAATATTTCATATTTATATCCATGATACTATTGAACATAATATGCATATTTATCGAATTTTTTAATATGAAAGGCTATTTTTTTACTTTTTACGAAAAAAAAGTTATATATACATTATATATGAAATTTAATTATTATATAGCACATTTTTCTTGAATAAATAATGACCCATTTGATTGATAATGGGTTTGATAATTATTTGGGTCAGCTTCAAGCCCCATCTTTCCTTTGGTAAATACTAGGTTTTTAGCCTATTTTCCCTTTAGAAAAAAAGTCTTCCTCAATAGCCGTTCCTTTCTCATTCTATTCATTTCTTCTTCTTCTTCTTCTTCTTTTTCTCTTTCTTCTCTTTCTTTCTTCTCATTTGTAGCAAACCATTCATGTTTTGTTTTTCTTTCTTTCTTTTTTCTTTTAGAACTGGCAAATCCTTTCTCATTTCATTCATTTCTTCTTCTTCTTCTTTTTTCTCTTTCTTCTCTTTCTTTCTTCTCAATCGCAGACCATTCATATTTTGTTTTTTTTTTCTTCTTTTTTTGAGAACTGGCAGAATCGCACAACAACATACTTTTTTTTTGTTAAACAATAAGTAGCAGCAGGGGTGTAATTGTAAATTACAAAAAAGAAAAAAAAAGACCACACCGGTTTGCTAGCCGAACCGATAGGCCGGGTCTCCGGGCGAATCGGCCAAATCCGCCGGTTCGCTCGCTGGGCTCAGCAACTCATTTTTTGGGTTGAACCGTGCCGGTAAGGGCACCGAATCCCGACCGGGTTTCAAAACAGTTATCTTATCACTCATATAATCCCACATATTAGATAATTAATTCAAAATTCGAATCAAAATAATTTTATTCGAGTCATACATATGATTACGAGAATCAGAGAGCTCACATATAACATCTTCTAGGCAACGATCATAGTCTCCTTCCCGGGTCAGGATCAACAGATTAGCCTGGTTCGTCGATATATGCATTGTTTCATTGCAATTTTTCTATAATGCATTTGATACGCACCTTGCTAATGCACACTACACTATGAATTAATGCTTCATAAATGGTCTTCCTTTTCTTGCTTATAAGAATCCATTTCTAATGAAGGGAGAAAAGGGTTCACGTTCGCCCTTTTGTTTGATTTGCAACTCTGCCATCTATGCCCAGGTTTTCTGCCTCAACCAGATCGTAATTTTAATTGTGATTTCATGTCACACTGAGAACTGCTCTCTAATTGTGGATACAGTTGTTAGTTGTTATATGTTCGTCGACTCACAATCATTTACTATCCCTAGACCCTCTAGACTCTTCGCTGGTGACACAACTATTACAGAGGAAGAAGAAGAGGGAGAGGGGGGGGAGGGGATAGAAATAGGGTATAATATAAGTTTCCTTTCCATATTAGTAGTTGTTTCTTCCATTTCTAAAACAACAAGGTAAAATGGATCTAATTTCAAAGCCAGTGGAGTAAGGAAGCGCCAATTGGAGATGGTACTTCCTCTTATCGATCTCATGGGCTCATCTTAGTAATTGAAGGAAGAAATTCGATATGCTTTCAAGGCAACTTCTATTAATCGACCAATTGAATGAACCCAAAGGTCTGGAATGTTTCTTTGAATATGAAAGGAATGGCAGCTTAACATGTACATTTTAGAAAAAGAAAAAAAGGATAGTTGGTGAAGCCCTGAGGCGAACTAGATTACAACTTTTTTCCAAGCTTAGTTAGGTAGAGTATCATATTGAAAATAGTTTTTAATGGAGCACCATCAAAGGCACTTATGTTTCGGTTACTGCATCACTTTCCAAAGTCCCTTACGAGTCCAAGAAAGTCATAGGTCCCACATTGACTAGCTTTTTCCAACTGTGATTCACTTGCGAAGAAATAAAATTTGATAGTAGTAGCTCCGTATTCTCTTATGAAACCTTCCACGAATGTATCTTACTTTTGTACATCTTTTTGCTTTATTTAATTTAAATTATCTTTTAAGAGTTTATAGAGATTTTACCTTTTTCTATCACTCGAAACATATGATTTTGAAGTTTAAGAAATGGATAATGAAATAGATAAATGTGAGGATCACAATAAAGCCATTTGATATAAATTCTTTTACTAATACTGGGAGAGTTTATTATAGTGTTATGCAATTTTATATTGCAATACGTTTATATATACTCCTCTCTTAGTAGACATATGTCACGAACAAGGATTTGTGGTTTAGGGTTTTTGCCGTTCAATTGAAAAAAGGGAGTTGGGGATCGATTTGGAGCTGATTGAGGAATTGAGAAGTCAACAGTCAGAGTTGTCATTTCTAATTTTGCAATTGTCTTTTATTTTAATTTGCTAATTAATTATATTCTGCACTTAATGTTTTACTTGTTAGCATTAGTACATTTATTGAGTCAGAAGTTGCACTTCTAGTATCTAGTGAGGTTAGCATGGGGTCATGTTTTCTATATCATGCCTTGAGCATGTCATTTTACAATTATTTAGAAAATTGGTTAATCAAAAGCTCTATAATTCTTTTCTCTCTCTCCTATCATTTCTCTCTCTCTCTCTCTCTCTCTCTCTCTCTCTCTCTCTCTCTCTCTCTCTCTCTCTCTCTCTCTCTCTTGCAGACTCCTCTTCTATATTCACGTTCGTAACATTTGGCCTCAGAGTCTGGTTGTGCACACACTCTGATTAACTATGACTGGGCCGAACACTAATTGGATCCAACCTTTGAAGAAAGGGCAAAGAGATCTCGAGCAAGGCCAACGTATCTTGTAAAGCGGGCAAGAGGAGTTTAGATCTAAAACGCATGAGATTAAAAATATGTTAGTTCAATTAATCAAAAAACAAATTGATAATGAAACAAATGCGGGAACTCAATCTAATATTCATAATACAGCTTCTGTCGCACAAGGCACACCACAAACACCTGGATCTAGGATTTTTCCCAGAAATGATAACAACTTGATGAGGGGAGTGATGATAGATTCCCTCGCTTTTTAGGGGAACAACACGTAGCTAGGTGTGAAAGTGTACTAGATACTTCTCTTTGAATCCGATGTCGGATTATGAGAAAGTGGTGTTAGCTGGTATGTATATGGATGGTATTGCTGAGTATTGGTATGTTGATAACGTAGAAGGGAGGGAGATTATGGGCTGGGCAAAAATGGTTGAATTAATAATTAACCGTTTTACCCCTTCTAGGGAGGAGAATGTGATTGGGGAGTTTAATAAGCTCAAACAGAACTCTAGTGTAGATGATTACACTTCTCATTTTGAGGAGCTCAAATCATTCATGTTACAAAGGGACATACACTTGGATGAGGAGTATTTCCTAAGGGGCTATAACAGCGGGCTTAAATAAGAAATTAAGATCATGGTGGAAATGCTAAGGCATAATTCCTTGTCCCAGGCTATACACATGGCAAGGAAGCAAGAAGCTATGCTAGAAGACATTAATAAGCAACACAAGAGTGAACAGAAGACACAATATGCACCCTTCAAGAGTAAGAGAATTGGGTGGCATAACCCAAAACCTCCTAAGTTGGGTGGGGGACAGGAGAAGTACCCATCCCTTAAGAGGCTTACACCACAAGAAATGGATGAGAGGAGGAAGAAGGGGCTTTGTTTCAACTGTGATAACCCTTTTGTGTTCAACTACGATGACCCTTTTGTGGTGGGACACAAACGCAGAAGATTATTTTTGATCATGGGATAGAGGAAAGAGAGGAAGGGCAAGTCAGTATAGAGGAGGTGGAGGAAGGGTTTGCTTACAAGATCTGTGCCCATGCTCTAGCAGGACAAACAACACATGATAATATCAAGATGCTAGGTAAGATGAAGGGGGACACCCTGACTATACTCATAGACTTAGGGAGCACCCACACTTTTATTAACCAACAAGCAGCAAAGAGACTGAGGTGCAAGATAGAGAAGACTAACCCGTTGGGGGTGATCATTGCTGATGGGAGGAAAATAGAAAGTGCTGTAAAATGCTCTAATGTATGTTGGGAGATAGATGAATTATACTTTAGAGCCAACCCTAGAATCTTAAAGCTAGGGGTTGTGACATGGTGATATGAGTGGATTGGTTAAGAAGATTGGGTCCTGTTACTCTGGACTTTGATAGGAAGCAACTGACATTTCACATTGAAGGCAAGGCTTATACATTGCAAGGAGTGAATGGGGGAATGCAGTTAAAGGTGATGACAGGTGAGCAGGCAAAGGGATTGATTCTTGAGGGTAATGAGGATTCTATAGCAGGTTGTCTGTGTATGGTGGTAGGAGAAAAACCAGATATTCAACAGGTGGTGGATCCTTCCATACAATATCTGCTGGGGAATTATCCTGATTTGTTTCAAGAACCCAAACAACTACCCCGGACTAGAGAATGTGACCATGAAATTGCATTGTTGTCTGGCACTACACCTTTCAAGTCCCACCCTTACATGTATCCTTATTTGAAAAAAAGAAGAAATTGAGAAGTTGGTGGCTGAAATGCTAGCTTCTGGGCTTATACAAGATAGCCACAGTCCCTTCTCTTCACCAGTATTACTAGTGAAGAAGAAGGATGACTCCTGGAGGTTTTGTGTAGATTACAAGAGGTTAAACTCACTCGCTGTAAAGAATAACTTTGCTATTACCTTAGTGAAAGATTTGTTGAATGAGTTAACCTATGCTAGGGTGTTCATTAAGTTTGATCTCAGAGCTGGTTATCACCAGATCAGAATGAGTCTAGAAGCTATACCAAAAACTGCTTTTGTGACCCATACAGGGCACCATGAGTTCAAGGTGATGCCATTTGGCCTCACAAATGCCCTTGATACCTTCCGGGCCCTAATGAATCACATCTTTAAGGATTGTTTGAGGAAGACAATAGTGGTCTTTTGTGATGACATCTTTATTTACAACAATACTATGGAGGATCATTTGTTACACTTGAAGGTGGTTTTTGACAAACTTAGAGAAGCTACTCTGTTTGCCAAGGAATCCAAGTGTACTTTTGGTCAACTCTCTGTGGAATACTTAGGGCATATTATTGGGGTGGAGAAGTCAAAGCTGACCCCCAAAAGATACAGAGTATGTTGGAGTGGCCTGCACCTAAGAATGTGAAAACTTTAAGGGTTTCTTGGGGTTCACTGGCAACTACATGATGTTTGTGAGACATTTTGGGATTATAGCAAAACGCTTAACTGATTTGACAAAGAAAGTGAAGTTTGAGCGGTCTGAGGTAGCTGATAAAGCCTTTGAGGCCTTAAAACAAGCAATGGTGACAGCCCTAGTGCTGAAACTACCAGATTTCACCAAGAAGTTTTGTGTTGAAGCTAATGCCTGCTATACTGGTCTTGGAACAGTCTTAAGCCAGGGAGGACACCCCTTAGCTTACATTAGCAAGGCTCTTGGACCCAAGAACATGGGTTTATCAGTTTATGAGAAGGAGTTTTTCGCCATGCTCATGGCCATAGAGAAGTGGAGACCCTATTTGCTCCATGGGGAATTTGTGATCAAAACTGCTCAACAAAGCCAGGAATTCTTGTTGGAACAAAAGATATCTACTCATATCCAACATAAATCATGACTAAACTAATGGGGGTATACCTATAGGATTGAATCCAGGAGGGGAATGGAGAACAAGGTGGCTGATGCCCTATTTATGAGGGATGGACCTTCAGCTGAACTCACTGCTGTGAGTGTGTTGCAGCCAGAATGGATGAGTGAACTTTACTTGAGCTATGAAGGAGATGAGGTGGCTCAGGAATCTATAGGACAAAAGTTTCTGAATCTTTATAATGTGTCATACTTCAATTATGAGTACCAACTGTTGAGGTACAAGGGAGGGCTCTACGTGGGGACTCAAGGGAAAATGAGGGAACAAGTGATTGAAATTATGCATGGGAGCAGTGTAGGGGGTCATTCTGGTGTGGTGGGGACTTATCATAGGATTCAAGCTGCGTTTCTATGGCCAGGGTTAAGGAAACATGTGGAGTAGGAAACATGTGGAGTGTTGGGTGAAGGAGTGTGCTGTTTGCCAGCAATGCAAGCATGAAAATATCAAGTACCTTGGGTTATTACAACCTCTTAGTGTACCTGAGCAGGCTTGGCAGCATATTACTATGGATTTCATAGAACATCTACCTAAATCAAGAGGTAAGGATTCTATTTGGGTTATTGTAGACAGATTCTCTAAATATGCACATTTCCTACCCCTTTCACATCCTTACAATGCTCATGGGCTAGCTGATATTTTCCTTGATACTATCTACAAGCTACATGGGTTACCTAAGAGCATTGTATCACAGAGGGATAAGATCTTTGTGAGTACATTTTGGAGGGAATTACTGAAATCAGTAGGAGTTGAGCAGTATCTTAGTACTGCATACCACCCTCAGTCTGATGGTCAGACTGAGAGGGTGAACCAATGTATTGCAACATATTTAAGATGTATGACATGTAACAATCCTAAAGGGTGGGCTAAGTGGTTGCCACTAGCTGAGTGGTAACTACCACTCAGCTTTGGGAAGGACTCATTTTGAAGTGATGTATGGGTATAAAGCATCACAAGTGGGGCTGGAGTCTTACCAACCAACCAAGGTCATTGAGGTTGAGAAGTTACTAGAGGACATGCAGAAGAATTTAAGCATAATCAAGCAACAATTATAACATGCTCAGAACAGAATGCAAGTACAAGCTAACAAACACATGAGTGAAAGACAGTTCACAGTAGGGGAATGGGTATTTGTGAAATTAAAAGCATACATGCAACTATCTATTAGAAATGACCCATGTTGGAAGCTCAGTCCGGAATTTGCAGAGCCTTACCAAATAATTGAGAGAGTGGGAGCCGTGGCTTACCGTCTGAGATAGCCAGAGGCGACGCGTGTACACCCGGTATTCCACATGTCTGTGCTTAAGAGGCGTGTGGGCCCTGAGATTGCCACCACCGTCGACTTTGCTGACACCGGATGAGCAGAAGAGAACGCTGCAACCCACAACAGTATTAGCAAAAAAAAATGATAAAGAGAGGTAATGTTGCTAAGGGATAATGGTTGCTGAAATGGGGTGACTTACCAGATTCGGAGGCGACGTGGGAAGACTTTGAGCGAATTGAGCAACAATTTCCATACTTGCTCGCTTGAGGACAAGCGTGCTAAGGAAGGGGCAATGTCACGAGCAAATATTTGTGGTAAAGATTGAGTCTTTAGGGTTTTTGTGGTTCAATTGAAGATGAGAGAATTGGGGGTCGATTTGGAGCTGACTGAGGAATTGAGAAGTCAACAGTCAGAGTTGTCATTTCTAATTTTGCAATTGTCTTTTATTTAATTTGCTAGGTAATTACTATTCTTGCCTTAAGGCTTGACTTGTTAGCGTTAGTACGTTTATTGAGTCAGAAGTTGCACTTCTAGTATTTAGTGAGGTCAGCATGAGGTCATGTTTTCTATATCATGCCTTGAGCATGTCATTTTACAATTATTCAGAAAATTGGTTAATCAAAAGCTCTATAATTCTCTTCTCTCTCTTGTAATTTCTCTCTCTCTTTTGCAGATTCCTCTTCTATATTCACGTTCGTAACAACATACCAAAGATATAATGGATCAACATATCGTTTATCATGTATGTATTGGTTTGTTTAATATAAGAAAACTATTTTCCACACATTCTACAAATTTTGTACTTATCATTGCAATAGACCGTCGGGAATACAATTTTTTTTTTTGTAGAATCTAATATAAAACCTTTTTTGGGTCCTTTTAGGAAAATGTTAACTATTGTGTTATATGAAATACCTTGTGCTACATGACATTACATATCCAATTAAGAAATTTATCAACTAAATATTATTTATTATAATGTCACGTCTATTCTTCCTCAACAATTTTAACTTTAGGGTAAAAATATGTAATTACACTAACCATATGGAGTAGTAGGGGTGGGTTCGGGTAGCTTTGGGTAGGGTACCCGTATATTCGGGTAGGGTACCCTAATATACGGGTAGGGTAAAAACCCTACCCGATACCCTACCAATATTTGGGGTACTCGATTTGAGTCGGGTACTCTAACATCCGTGTACCCCAAACTCCGGGTTTGGGGTACCTGAAGTTCATCCAGTGGCCAAGAAATGGCCACTGGGCGATCGGGCAACCGATACCTGCTCGGGTCGGGTACCCCAAACTAGGGGTGTACATATAACTGCGGCCCGCCCGACTCGCCCGCCACCCAACCCGCACAACCCACAAACCCGCGATTTAGTGAATTTTTGCAAAGAAAACAGTTTAAAAATATGGTAACCTGCTGCTTGGCAGGCGGGTCGTGGGTTACCCAGTCCACCCACCCGATCCGCCTGCCACTTAATATAAAAAATATATATATACCCCCTTCAGTTAGGGCTTTTCTTTTTTCAACCACCACCCACTAGCCCCGGTTCTCCTACAACAAAAAGCTGCTTTTGAGACTCAGAAAAGTGTCCCAAAATCCTTCATATTGCAACACTTAGGGTTGTAGGGACATTTAAAAATTGTGTCCCGAATTGCAATAAGTCTTGAGACACTTTCGAGACACTTTTTTTCACAGGACATTTATGTCCCTAGAGTGCACTTTTGAAACACTTATGTGTCCCTAAAGTAAGCTTTTAAGATACAAACAAGGGTTGCATAAAGATCAAACTCTATATGTATCTGTTACATCACTTATTTGTGTCCCAAAAGCCAACTTAATTATAATATGTCTTTTATTGTATTTCAGATTGAAACTTTTGCAATCAATAAATAAATAATTAATAAACTTGAACCAAAATTGATAAACAATATCACAACTAGGGTTGTTCAATGGGTTTTTTGGTTTGGTTAAACCGTGAAACCAAACCGAATTGTAACAGTTTGGTTCAAACCAAACTAGCTTTTTTACTAAATGGTTTGGTTTGGTTCAAACCAAAATTATTTCGGCTTTGTAGCATAGAAACCGAAGTAAACCAAATTAAACCAAAAAATCAAATCAAACCAAACTTTTATTAAAAATAACAAAAACAAAATGTTAATAAATTAAAAAGAAAGCCAATATACCACAAATACTAAGTAAAGTCATGATCCCTAATTTTCATAAAGTGTTTTCATAATTGAAATTATTGTTGTTTACTTGTTTTTAATCTTTTCTCGTTTCATAATTATAAAGTCAGCAGTTTCATAATTGAAATACAAGCTAAGTCATATAATTGAGGGACTTAATACTTAATACTCAATACTCATTTAAACTAGTGACTTAATACTCAATATAATAAATCGTATTTTTTATTGTAACAATAAAATAAATCATATAACACAAACTCTTTCTCTGTGCTTCAACTTACGTACCCTTATTTAGAAGAAATCAAAATCATATTTATTGATGGTTCCTCTTTCTGATTGTAACAAGCCTTGATGGTTCCTCTTTTTCTCATATTTATAGTTATTTTGTTTTGGTGTGCTTTTTTCAATCTAGTGTTACGAAGCATTATATGATTAAGATGTTAGATTTACTTTTGTGGGCTGGATCAAGTAATACTGCGCCAATAATAAATGTCGCTTTTGATTTTTATTTTTGAGAAAAACTCAGCTATCCTCATTTAACTAATTAAAACCTGCTCCCAAGATAAAATTGTATATAGAATTAATATCAGGACACTTTATCCCCATATTTACTATTAAGTCTAACTTGTTACTTTTGACCCATATGCATTGATAAATTCTTCATTTGTATTGTGTTAATTAGATTAGCTGTCTCAGGCGAAAAGGAAAAGCACACAACTTACCGTATGACTTAAAAAGTTTTCTACGATATATAAAATATGGTTGTTTATATACTTTTCATTATAGTATATTGTTACTTAATCATGACACAAAAATTAATTGATGTATTTAGTAGAGTAATTTTCTTAATCTTAGCAGTTAGAACACAGGCAGCTGCTAAAGTTGTTGAACTTAAAAAAATGATTTTTTTTTTTCGAAAATGGCACTATTTCTTGCATTTGCTTTTAATTGGTTTTTTTTTGATTTATTCGAACCGAACCACTAAACTATTTAAACCAAACTGCAATGTATGGTTTGGTTATGGTTTTCTTATTTGGTTCGATTCGGTTTATCTGAAAAGCAAAATGGTTTGATTTGGTTCTGGACCATTCAACAACCTTAATCACAACATCATAAACCACCAAAATCTTAGCTATTGGATAAAATGCCAATGTGAAGAAACAAATATTTATAATTAATTTCAAAATTCATACAGTCAGATCATAGTAAAAAAATCAAGAAAGGACCAAATTAGATTAGCCACTACAGTAAGTCTCCATTTATCTAAAGTGCTATTGAGGTATTCAACTAAAAATCTTCTCGTTGCCCAATTGCTCTGAACACATCAGTTTTCTTCCTACTCCAAAGAACCTGCATTATACTCCAAAGAACCTGCACATAATGCAAATAAATCTGATCAGTCATACATCTCATTAGACTCTTAACACTCTTAACAAGAACACAGTCTCATGGCCTCAAATGCTGAAAGAGGATCTAGGCGATTACCGGCAAAACTGAAAGATTGGAACTTTTATAGTCAGCAAAACATAAAAAACAATCACTATGCCTTGCAAAATAATTACGCAACTTGTGTAGTCAGCAAAAACAGAAAGAAGAAAAAATTACAATGTCGGCCATAAAAAGGTAAATCAAATAAAAATGATTGTAAGTTTAGCAACAAACCTGATAGGGGTGAAAAGCTGAAAAGGATCCATTGACATGAATTTGTTCAGTAAGCTGGTTATTTGGAAGATCCCTACAATTGACATGGAAATAAATAATGGTTCGCCGGATGACAAAAACCAAACTAGGAAAACAAGAGAACTATCTGTTACTTATATGACTTGAAGTGTATTGACGGTAGTTAGGGACACATGAATCTTAGTAAGAAACAACAAAATTCACTTTCCATCACCAAAGTAAATAAATGATCTAAATTGAACATTCATGATGGTCAAATTAGTATATCATGAAAAAGAATCCAAAACACAGGAGGGCATGACGAAATAACTTAACAGAGAATATACAAACGCACACGATCCAAATTAAATTACAATTCTAATTTACAAGTATTGCAAATTCAGGCCAAGCTGTGGAACCAGTTGACCAGACAAATTAGCATTGCCTAGATCCCTAAGCAAGACATAAAAACTAAAAATCTCATAATCCGATAATCACAACTCACGCAACTCAAGTTTGCAAAAGGTACGCTTACACTCTCGTGACAAAGTTCTCGCCATTGCACGTGACGTGAAACCAAGTGCAGGGATTAACGAGAGCTGGATTACAACTCTGAAGCACGTTGTTAGGATCAGCCAAATTGCTCTATAAAGGTATTCACCCCTTCAGAAACTGTAAATCTAGCCGTGCCCACAATAAGGCAAGAATATGGTAAATCTCAAGAACTAAATGTTATACCTGATAAATAGGTATATCTTTTTAGACGAATACCATAATCACCTGTGCTTACTAGCAAATTCAAACTCTTGCAAACAAAAAAACGAACATAAATGAATATAAGAATGCTAAACATGAATAAAGTGTGTACTGCACTATATAAACATAAGTTAATAATCTTTAGGGTACCTAAGCGATTTAATAAGCATAGTCATTGGTGAAGTAGGCTCTTCCAAACATTGGGATCAAAACATGAGCATTTCACGTAGCTTTTCCAACTTTTGCATTTTCATTTTATGGACTTTAAGACAAAAGTATTGCCTTTTGGATAACATGAATCTCTTATCAATAATTTAGGGCAATTCAAAACACTTGAAGCTAAATAATAGCAACAATTCTTATTTCTAGATGAACTTTAATCTGCAGCTTTGTCTATAGTTTACAATTTTCTCACAAGCAATATAGATGTGACAAAACACATTGAACATGAGCTATATAAGTCAGAATATATAGTCCTCGCATTGAACTTTTGAGCACTTGAGGTCTTACACATTGTTTCAGCACGTGCCTTGCTTCCACAACAAATGCAGAAAGTCCAGCCTGTAGTGCCTACAGCAGAAATTGAATTAAAACTCTTAGAAAACAAAAACAATACTAACAATTTCTGAACATCATCTCTCTGCGCAAAAACTACGAGGGCAGGGAACACTTCATCTACATGATAATGTCAATATAGAACCAATTCAACCAAGTAACAGAAACTCAAGACCTTATTGAGTCTGTTCCTATATAAAATGAAGCTTTTGTTCAATTTTTACATTATTGTTCATACATTAACTGCTAGATATATCTCGGAAACGAAATTCTAGAATAATTTTAGTTCAGTTACAGCATAAAAAATAAAACGATGTAGTGATGGACCTCAATATGCTTATAAGTTATTACCAAATAGCATGTGTATGAAAAGAAAAGAATGATACAAGATGAGTAGTACCTCAAGACAAAATAACGACTCCAAGGTATATTGATTGAATGGTTGAGAATGGTTCCAGAAAGAAATATGAAGGATATCATCTTGCTCCACAGAGAAATATGAAGGATGTCATTCCCCTGCAAGAAAATTTCATTCACAAGGAAATATTTCGATAATATATATTTCTTTTGAGGTATCTTTCATGAAGTACATACCAAATTACTCCCCCATTCAACTCCACTGCAAGGGCAGGGTCATAATTCTGGGACATGTTGATCACGTAAATAATAAATGATTAGCTATATATGCACATACAGGAAAGATTGTATCCAAACGCCTAGAGAAGCTTACACTGGGGGTTTACAAAAAGCCAGATGGTCAAACAAAACAACTGTTGAAGGGAATTCAGTGCACAGTTGTTCAATATCTGATAGATGCAGATCAAGACCCTGAACAAAGCAGTTCATTTTCAAGGTAAATACAGCTAACCGAACTATCACACACACTGCCCAAAGTTTCAAGGGAGAAAGTAGATAAAGTATTTACTTTAATCAGCCGTATCGTATCGAATGATCATCAATATGTAACAACAATAACAAGAAATACAGCAAAGAAATATAAATAAACATTTCACCTTCGTGCACATGAATCCAACCGGCAACCCAAGCTCTCCAGGATGCTTAATCATGAAATGACTAGAAATCGACTAGTGTCTCCAGCATTCTTGTTGTAGTAATAGATTCAGTAACCTTGTAACATAAGAATGGTCAAACTTATGATTAATAGGTTGTACTATGAGAGCAGCATCAACACCAGCTTCTTCCATGCACTGCAAGAAAGGAATTACCTGAAGCAATACTTGGGCATGACCCGGTAAGGAAGGCTCCTCACCCGGAAAGTATGGGTACTTATCTGCAGCCTAATATTTGTCTCCAATTAAGAAAAGAAAGAATGAAAATTATCTTACATATTATTATTATTATTATTGTTTGTACCTGTTGAGGTGATGCCCAAACGTGCAAATGGGAATCAATCACTTTGGGATTCGGGGTAGTGGAAGTTGCCATTCGGGCCGTGCAGATTACTGTATTGAGTTTGAGAGAGTGAAGGTCTACAGGAGGAAAATGAGAAAATTGAGTGGCCAAAGGTTGTAGTTGCAGTGTCCACCTCATTCTTACTGCCGCCATTGTTTCTGTTTTATCATCTAAAAGCGATTCCTCTTACTCTTTTGTAGATACATGTATATATTATTACGAGCTAAAGCATATTACACAAGCAATCAAGAAAACATACTCATATTATACTTATTCCACAAGCTAAAGCATCAGTCCCTGCCACACATCAAACAATAACGTCGCCCACACATTTTACAAAATCCTTACAACTAACCATGCGCTTGAATCCGTTGTAGTTGACACTGCCAATAAGTATCAATCGACGGAGCTTATTCTCATTTCTAACAAAAAGCACCTAAACATACACGCGTTTTCCGATATCAAATAATATTGGAAATGCAGCTGCTGTGTGATGAATCAAAATTCAACAGCAAGCATTGTAGCACATTAATTGTGGCTGCTTTCCATCTTCTTCGTGTTGAGGTTGGAAAATTCTCCATTCAATAATACGAACGAATTACAATAGGAGGGGCAACTCTCACTCGACTATTACAAAAAACCAACCCTCAAATCTCACGTTTGAACTCTACGGAGTTTTTTCTCTATTTTTCTTTCGGTGTGTGTTTTGTAGTTTGTGGATGATTGTTGAACTCCTCTTGAAGCTCTATTTATAGGCACTGGATTTGGAGAAGTCGTGAAAGGAACAGTTGGAGCCGTGAAAGGAATAGTTGGAGCCGTGAAAGGAATAGTTGAAGCCGTGAAATGAATAGTTGGAGCCGTGAAAGGAATAGTTGGAGCCGTGAAATGAATAGTTAGAACATGTGGGAGGCCGGTACAACAAATCTCCCCCTCCAGCCCAACTATATTCGTACACAGACCAAGTTTCTCTCGTGTCACCGCCTTCGTTAGCATATCTGCAGGATTCTTGCTTGTGTGAATCTTAACCAGCTTCAATAGTTGTTGCTCCATCACTTCGCGTATCCAGTGATACCGAATGTCGATATGTTTTGTACGGGAATGATACATTGCATTCTTGCTCAGGTCTAGAGCACTTTGACTATCGCAGTGAATAATGTACTCATTTTGTGTAAAGCCTAGTTCTTGAAGAAAACGCTTTATCCATAATAACTCTTTCCCTCCTTCCGCTACAGCAATGTACTCGGCTTCAGTGGTGGATAAAGCAATGCACTTTTGCAGTTTGGACTGCCACAAAACAGCTCCCCCTGCGTAAGTGAATATGTAACTTGATGTAGATTTTCTACTATCAAGATCTCCTGCCATGTCGGCATCTGTGAAACCATTCAGAACTGGCTTTGCTCCCCCGTAACACAAACATAAGTTAGACGTACCTCTCAGGTACCGAAAAATCCATTTAACCGCCTCCCAGTGCTCTTTCCCTGGATTTGACAAATATCTGCTAACAATACCAACTGCATGAGCAATATCTGGCCTAGTACACACCATCGCATACATCAGACTTCCCACTGCCGAAGAATATGGTATCGCCTCCATTTCTTCTTTCTCCTTCATCGTAGAAGGACAATGTCTCTTGCTTAACTTGAAGTGATTTGCGAGCGGAGTCGAAACAGGCTTTGCTTTACCCATGTTGAACCTTTTCAGAACTCGTTCAACGTAATCTTCTTGAGATAAGTACAACTTTCTCGTTTTTCTGTCCCGCGTGATCTTCATACCGAGAATCTGTTGTGCTGCACCCAAGTCTTTCATATCAAAGAACTTGGAAAAATCTTTCTTCAAGTTGTTGATTAGCGATGCATCCTGGCCAACTATCAACATATCATCGACATAGAGCAAAAGGATGATAAATTTACCATCAGTGAACTTTTTCAAATAAACACACTAGTCTGCCGCAGTCCTGTTATACTGGTGACTCGCCATCAAAGAGTCAAACTTCTTGTACCACTGCCTCGGAGCTTGCTTTAGACCATACAAATTTTTCTTCAATTTACAAACAAGATGCTCCTTGTCGCGGACTTGAAAACCTTCGGGCTGCTCCATGTATATCTCTTCTTCTAGATCACCATGAAGGAATGCAGTTTTCACGTCCATCTGTTCAAGCTCCAGATCCAAACTGGCAACTAACCCAAGTATAACACGGATTGATGTCATCTTCACCACTGGTGAGAATATCTCGTCAAAGTCAATGCCTTTCTTCTGTTGGAATCCTTTGACGACAAGCCTGGCCTTATATTTCACAATATTTCCACGACCATCTTTCTTGAGTTTGAACACCCATTTATTCTTCAGTGCTCTCTTTCCCTTCGGAAGTTTTACAAGCTCATAAGTCTGATTCTTCTGCAAAGAATTCATTTCTTCTTCCATGGCTTGCCTCCAGTTTGCTTTGTCACTGTGAGATTGAATTTCTTTGAAACTTTCAGGCTCCCCCTCACTCGTAAGAAGGATAAATTCTGATGCAGGATACCTTGTTGATGGTATCGGCACACGTCCAGATCGTCTAGGTTCACCATTTTCTTGTAAAGGAGGTGAGAGCTCCCTCTACTCAGCACCTTCATCCTCGTCAGCATCGTCTACATTATCTTGAGAATCCTCATTTTGAATATGAGGTTCTGGTGGTAAAGTAACTTCTTCCGGAGCACTAGTACGTTATCGAACTGGAGTAGCTGGAGTAAAGTCATAGAATTGATTTTCATAGAAAATCACATCCCTACTGCGGATAACTTTCTTGGACTGTGGATCCCACAATCTGTAACCAAATTCTTGATCACCATAGCCAATAAAGATACATGGAGTTGACTTGAGATCAAGTTTCTGCCTGAGCTCCCTCGACACATGTGCAAAAGCCTTGCACCCGAACACCTTTAGGTGAGAATATGAAATATCCTTCCCTGTCCATATCTTTTCTGGAACTTCAAAGTTCAAAGGAACTGACGGTGTCCTACTTATCAGATAACAAGCTGTGAGGACTGCTTCGGCCCAGTATGCTTTAGGCAGCTTAGCCATACTGAGCATGCAACGAACTTTCTCAACAATGGTGCGATTCATTCGCTCAGCAACACCATTAGGTTGTGGGGTTCTCGGCACCGTCTTCTCGTGCCTAATGCCATGTTCAGTGCAATACGCTGCAAATCTCGAGAAGTGTATTCGCCTCCATTGTCTGAGCGAAGGCACTTCAACTTCTTCCCTGTCTGTCTTTCCACCAACGCATGAAATGCTTTGAAGCGATCAAAAACTTGATCTTTTGATCTTAAACAGTAGGCCCATAATTTTCGTGAAGCGTCAATAAAGGTCACAAAATATTTGCTTCCACCGAGAGATTCTTCTTCTATCGGTCCACACACATCAGAGTGAACGAGACTCAGTAACTCGGAGCGTTGCTTCCTGGTGGAACTGAAAGAAACTCTATGTTGTTTCCCGAACAAACAGTGCTCGCAAGGATCTAGTGCAACATCCTTCGCGAGATTGATAGCATCATTTTTGGCTAGTGTAGCCAAGCCCTTCTCGCTCATATGCCCAAGTCTTTTGTGCCAAAGATTTGGTGATGCCTCTTCTTCAACAGCGTTGAGGCTTAACTTGCAAAATTTTGTATGAGTTTTGAACAGCGTGCCACATATATGACCCCTCGCAACAACTATCACACCTTTCGACAACTTCCACTTGCCATTTTTAAAATTACTAACCCTGTCGGTCAAGGGCTAGTCCTGAGATCAGATTCAGCCTGAGATCCGGAACATGGCGCACATCCTTGAGGATAAGAGAACATCCTATGTTGGTTTTCACGTGCACGTCACCAACACCAACTATACTGGAGTAACTGGTGTTACCCATCTTTACGGTACCAAAGTCCCCTGATTTGTATGTAGCAAACAAATCACGATATGGAGTGGCGTGAAATGAAGCTGCAGAGTCAATCACGCACTCAATATCTTGGTTGCCTACATGTAGGCATGTCTCGTCTCCATAAGAAACAAGAGCAATTTCCGATGATACTGTGACAATGGTTTCACCTTCATCCTTGTTGGAGCTTTGGCCGGTTTGGGGTTGATCCCTCAAAAGCTTTCGACAGTCCCTCTTCATATGATCGTAAATTCCACAGTAATTACAGTTTCCGTTGAATCGACTAGAGTTGTCAACAGATTTACCTCTCTCCTGGGATCTACCTCGATATTGAGATCGTCCACGATTTTGACCTCGACCTCTGCCTCTGCCTCTGCCACGACCTCTTCCTCTACCTCCACCTATGCCTTTACTTTCCGACACAAGAGCATAAGATTGGTCGGCACTGAAATCTTTTCTTCTGGCTTCTTCATTAAGTAAAGCATCTGTCACCATTTGCATAGATACTTTACCATTGGGGGCAGAATTACTGAGGGTGACAACAAGAGTCTCCCAATTGTCCGGCAGGGAACTTAGAAGTAGTATCGCTTGTTCCTCATCTTTGAGGTTCCAATCGGCGGCAGCAAGCTGGTTCACGAGGTCCTGGAACTGACTCGTGTGTTCTGGTATAGACGTACCACTACGAAGCTTGTGGTTTACTAAACGTCTCATCAGCAAGGTTTTGTTATGTGCCGTCTTTGCCTGATACATGTTAGCAAGCTTATCCCACAACGTGTGGGCACTCGTTTCCTGTGCGACATGATGGAACACGCTATTGTCAATCCATTGACGAATCTGAGCAACAGTCTTCTTGTTCAACTTTTTCCAATCGTCATCACTTGTCTTCTCGGGTTTGACACCATTATTTTTGATTGGCCCGGCTAAATCCTTCAAATTTAGCAAATCCTCCATGCGCGGCTTCCACATGTTGTAATTAGTAGGCGTCAATCTCATCATCGTGTCCGACGTTGAATTTTCCATGTTAAAATTCAACAAGCTTGCTTGTACCCAAATTTAGAGGCTGAATTTAGGGAAACTGAGCGCACGGTTGGATCCGAAACAGTCGAAAACCTTGGAAACCGTTCCGACCTTGTTGAAAACGGATCAAAAATGAGTTGAACCGGGCCGAATCAAGTTGGAAGGAATTGAACCGGATTAAATCCGGTTTTGACCAAGTGTTGACCGTCTGACCGAGTTGACTGGACCACCAAGTTTGACCGGGTCGAAAATGGATCCGGGTATCTTCTTCTTCACCCGGATTTCTCAAATGGGCCGAGTTAACTCGCCGTTAACTCGGTCGGCATGAAACGGAGGTTTCCGACGATCGAAAAATTCCGAAAAATATATATTCGGAATCCTTGCAACACGAGCTTCACAACGGTAGTAACAAAACGCAATTCCGGAACAGAAAAATTTTAACGTCGAATTGGGTCGTCTTCGATCGTCACTTTCCGACGATCGAAATAGCTCGAAAACTATATATTCAGAATCGTCAGACCGAGAGCTTTACAACCGTGATAAGAAACCAAAGTTTTGAGACGAAAAATTTCGGACGAAATTTTACCGTGGCTCTTGATACCATTTTGTTGAGGTTGGAAAATTCTCCATTCAATAATACGAACGAATTACAATAGGAGGAGCAACTCTCACTCGACTATTACAAAAAACCAACCCTCAAATCTCACGTTTGAACTCTACGGAGTTTTTTCTCTATTTTTCTCTCGGTGTGTGTTTTGTGTAGTTTGTGGATGATTGTTGAACTCCTCTTGAAGCTCTATTTATAGACACTGGATTTGGAGAAGTCGTGAAAGGAACAGTTGGAACCGTGAAAGGAATAGTTAGAGCCGTGAAATGAATAGTTAGAACATGTGGGGGGCTGGTACAACACTTCGATCTAAACACAAAAAAATTATATAATTGCACTGATAATACTGAAATATCGACGTAACAACATAAAAGAAACACTGCACACACCACAGTCTACAACTCTTTTCATATCCAAAACTCAATCGAACGACCGATAGTTACAACTGAACAATTTCAAACTAAAGCATCAGCTCGTGCAACCTCAAACAGTGCAAAATTCTTACAGTTAACGACTCACCAGCAGATTGCAATTGCAATTTAACAATTGAGCTCATTAGAACAAGTTTCATGAGAGGAGAGAGAGAGAGAAAGAATTTGGGCATGAAAACGAATGACACGTTTCTTTCCTTTTAATTAAATGAAACTTTTAAGCGTCTTTTCTTTTTTAACAATTCTAAATTTGGAACAAATGATATAATATTAAAGGTCCCCTAAAGCCATAACCCCTATTATTATTATTATATATAAAAGCGTTGCAATATGCCCTTTTTGTTGTAGGCCTCTTCTCTTCTCTCTCAAAAAAGAAAAAGCCTCTCACCTCTCTCACTCTCTGCCGCCAGCCCGTCACCAGCCCCTCTCTCTTCTCCGACCTCCGCCACCGCCACCGCAAACGACTCCACCACGACACCACTGCTGCTCCACCACCTCCCCGTCTGAATCAGTAAGTTCTTCAACTCTCCCCATTTTTTTTTTCTTTTTCAATTTATGTCCGATTGAGTCCTATTGAGTTTCGATTGAGTTCGATTGAGTTCGATTGAGTCCGTTTGAGTCTGAATCAGTAAGTTTTTCAGCTTTTGGTTTCGACTGAGATGAATATTATGATGATGATGATGATGATGATGATGATGATGGCTACGATTGAGATGAATATTATGATATGATGCTGTCTTCTGTTTTGTCATCAGGTTATTGTTTACTTACTAAGAGAGATGGTTAATTTGCAGTGATGTGCCTATTAGTTACTGACTTACTGCATGTAGTGATGTGCAGTCAGTGAATTGCAGTCAATTTGCAGTGATTTAGTGATGATGAATATTATTAGTGTTTACAATTTTACTTGGTGCCTCGGTACACTTATAAGAGTATTCATTTCATAGGAGTTTATGGATATCTATGTAACATCAGTTACTGCATATGCTATTTGATATTAGAAGTTCACATTCTATTTGATATGGTATATATTTGGAAATGGAAGTGTTTTCTATTTATGGCTACTGATGTAGTGAATTGTTGTTATGGTTGTTCAAGAATGTTCCACTATGTACACTTATTATCTATTTCTTGTGCTATTTTTTTTTCTTGACATGCGCCTTTTCCTTTTTTTTTTGTAATCTATTTAATGTAAGCCGCCCGCCACCCGCCTAACCCGCAACCCGCATGGTTTGTAAATTGTTACCACCCGCATGGGTGAAAGAATTGGTAAACCGCCAAGATTGGGTATGGTGTCTTTTTTCGTTGCCACCCGCGTACACCCCTACTTTAGGGTAAAAATATGTAATTACACTAACCATATGGAGTAGCTGAATCTAATTTATCTCTCTAATATATTCTTTCTACGAAAAAAAACGATTTTATATTTTATTTATTAATATTAACCTTCATAAGAACAGAAGGTTTTATTACTTATTGAGGCAGGTCGAGTGAGATTTAGGGTTTAAGGATTATACCTGCAATCCGCATGTAAGCACATTTTTTTTTCCCGTTGTATTGCTGAACTGTATTTTAGCTCAATTCTCTGTATTGATGTTTCATTTTTGGCGATTTTCATGATTGTGTAAAATTTGAATGATTTTACTTGTTAGTATGAATATATTTGATTTTATAAGGAACAATCAAGTTTCCGCTCCAGTATAAATATGATGATTTTTAATAAATGATAAATTAAAAAAAATATTCTTTTTACTCTGATTTGTAGTATGATGGTAAAAGTTCCAAATTATTGTAATGATTTGAGTCTCTTAGTTTCTTAATGTGTATTCCGAAATTATCGATTTTGGTTGTTCAGTTATCTTGCATTTTGCTTTAATATGGACACAGAGCTTGAAATACCAGTCATTCGATTATCGAGAGTTCGTTTGAGATTTCTGGTTTTTTTTTATTATGTTAAACGGAAAGGTGCCGAGTTAGATTGTTGTGGAATAATAGTGCGTTTTCTGTCTTTGACAGATCCGCGGTCTCTGGGCACAGAACAAATGGAGTTCTGTCCAACTTGCGGGAATATGCTTCGGTACGAGTTACCTCATCTGGAGCGGTCTGCCAGATTCTTCTGTGCAACATGTCCTTATGTTTGTCAAATAGAGAGCAAGGCAAGATCTCGTAATCTTCTAATTTGTTTGAGGTTATTTTCCTTTGATGTTGCTAATATGTAGTATGGAATACCTTTATGACAGGTTAAGATCAAGAGACACCTCCGTTTGGTTAAGAAATCAATTGACCCCATCTTTACTGAAGAGGATTTCAAGGACTCCAACATAACTACATGTATGTTTCTTTTTTCTGTCCTTTCTCTATTAAAATCATGAATCGTTCCTTGAAGTTTATATCTTGTGTACCTAAGTCCTGGTGCTGTTAATATGCTTTTATATTCAACTCAAATCCCTCTTAAGGGTTTCTTCTATTAGGTTGTATGATGAGAGTTTCTCTATTTACTTGCTTACTTATTGGATTTTTACAATTGTCATACTTTTAGCTGTATCAGTAATTTTATATTTGTTCAACTTTCTTGATTGGTAGCTTTTATTGTAACCATCCTTCCCACCAGAACAAGTGCAATTTAGGTATATTTCTGAGCCTCGGCAGTAGCAGGATATCCTTCCCAGAGTACTTACCATTTCTCGTGCCTTCAGATCTCATTTTATTTTATTAATTGTCATGAAAAGCAAACTGTTACTTATGCAAATCCAGTTGGGTGAGAAGTGCCAAATGATGATCAGTTGTGGCCTGAATATCTCCCAATTCACCCAATTACATGCTTAGTGGTTTATTATGCTATTCTAACTATTTCTTCAGATACTTTGAGGTTCTTCAAGTGCTCTAAATACAATGTAACCATAATTGAAATTAATTATCTTAAGATTTCATACAATGATGTTGCATATAACTAAACATTGGGTTTTTTCAGATGAGATTAATTAAGAATTAAACCAACTACCCGGCCTTGGCAGTTTACCAAAAATATCGTGATTGGTCCTGGTGCTACTTTCTTTCTTGTTGTTAGATTTGCTTACTAATAGATTTTTCTTGTGCAGCGGTGAAGTGTCCTGAGTGCAATCACGGAGAAATTAGTTACAGGCAGATACAAACAAGGTCAGCTGACGAACCGATGACAGAATTTTTCAGATGCACAAAATGCAAATACACATGGAGGGAAAACTAGAAACCCACCCACATGCATATAATCTAAGGAATGTGCTTTGGACCCAATAACTCCATCAGATATGCTGTTGGTTGGTCTGATTCGATCGCTTTTTGATTGTTCTTATTGATGCAAGCTGAAGCCAATGAATGGAGTCGACAAATTTGTATTGTTCTTTGTCTTTGCTTTAAACTTTGTTGTGTTAGCTGCATGATTTTTTTGTAAAACCACACAAGAAATTTACTAATGTATTCCTAGTGACCTATTATCTACTCCAGTATATTCCTCTCGTTGGTGTTATGCAATCGTTTTTCTTTTTCCAAGTATATTTTAAATAAGTCGGGTTCAAATTAATGCACTGCTATTGCGAGCATGAAAATATTACATGCCGCTCTTGAGTAATAGTAGTAAAATTATATTGATGGAAAGACTGCAAAAGGTTACATGAAGTGCAAGGTTATCCACACTGCTTCCTGTTGAGGTATCAGCTAAATGACAATCATGTAATCTATGCAATAAGTTTAGAAAAAAAAAGTTTAATTGAAAAAAAGCATCTACCATTTATTCTTCTAGAGTAGAGTTGCACTAGCTAATACAGTCAACCTTTTGTTTCAGTTGCATACTGCAGTCGCAAGATGGTGTGCTTGTTTAAACTTATTACAGGAAGTTGATACTTTCTGACTATTACGTTCTTTCCTGCTATAGGCTAGAAAGCAAATTTATTCATGGTTACTAAAAGTCACAGTTATAACTTCTGTATGTTGCTGAAACTTGATGACCTCATTGAGTACTCCTTAATCAATTTGGAGAAGAAAGAATCATCTCTTTCCAATAGCTTAGTTGGGGCGTCATACTCAGCTACTCTTCCTGCTCAAGACAAAGCGACTTTCATGCATTAAGTCATCATAACTGCAAATAAATATTCATTGCACACAATGACTAATGCCACTTTTGAAGTTAAAACTCATAGTCTTACCATCACTCAGCACCAAGATATGATCACTGTCTATAACTGTGTGGATTCGGTGAGCTACTGTGACTACAGTCCTATCGTTGAACTCTTGGCTAATAATCTTCTGTATAACTGCATCTGTCGCTGAATCAACTGATGCCGTTGCTTCATCCATAACAAGAATACTGCTTTTCTTAAGCAGAGCTCGTCCAAGACAAAATAGTTGCCTTTGGCCTGCACTCCAGTTTTCTCCATTTTCGACCACTGTCAAAAGTACATACGTGTTTGAGTAGAATTTAAGTTTAAACTGATAGGTTGTAAAAGTAAGGGACCTGCAGATTCCAGCTTCTCTGGCTTTTCACGCACTATGCCCCCCAGTTGGCATTTATCCAGAGCCTGCAAAGAAGATCCTATTCCATGAGTCTACTATTCAGTGAAACTAGTTCACTTGTAACAGAATCAGAAGAATGCCAATTTTTTCTAATGTGTTGGGTTATTGGAGAATATATAATTAAGATTTAAGAACAATAGTTTATTAAAAAATATAATTAAGAATAATGAGAATTTTCTTGTGGGTAATTGGCTCATTGGAATTCTTTTTGTTCTGCCTCATTTCTTTAGTGCTGTTGTTGTTTTTGTACTAATGATCTTCTTTTGTGTTATTTGTTGGAATTAGAATTGGTTTTCTTGTGAGAGTAGATTTTCTTACCACCCAAATATCGGCATCAGAATATTGTTCTAACGGGTCAAGGTTTCCTCTAACTGTTCCCTCAAACATCGTTGGTTCCTGTGGAATGATGCTGAGCCTTGATCTGAGGTCATGAAGACCTATCGTCGATATATCAACGTCATCAATGATGATGCTGCCTTCTCTTGGTTCTACAGTGCGGAAGATAGCTTGTATGAGGGTTGATTTACCACTTCCTGTCCTTCCCACGATACCGACTTTCTTCCTCCCCGGGAATGTGCAGGTAATATTGTTTAATACAGAGGGGAGATGCTCAGCATAGCGTATCTGCTCAGTGATTTTCACCAGAGAGAAAATGGTAGACATTCTTGATCAATAGTTAGGAATATTTAGGTTGGGAAACATGAAATGCATCCTACAAGGCGGCTTTAAAAGGCTATATTTTAAATGCAGTGCAGTTTATCTCTGAAATTCTTAATAAATCTTAGTGTCGACAGTGAACTTAGTCTAGAGGTTTACCTGCAATTTTGTGAAACGAATACTTCCAATCTCTGGCCAATTTATGGGTGGTTTAGAGTCTTCTATCATGAGGGGTGCTTCACTAACGAGGTTTGAGTACTGAAGAATTCGTTCAACTGATATCATTTTATTCTCTGCGTCGCATATTGCCCAAATGACCGAAGCTTGCAAAGCGTTTAAATTTATTCCATAAGTGACTGCCAGACCTGCAATACCTGTAAAATATCAACTAAGATTAATGATAGGGTGGTGAAGCAATTCTTTCAGCTAATATTCTTTCTTGCTTATTACAATAGGTAAATCTGAAGCAGTACTTTTAGAACAACATGTTTTGATCTGGTAAACGGAAGACTCAGTAACTAGCCATTGTGATTCAATTGCCAATGATGTATTTTGCTTACTTGGGTTTATGATCCCTTCAGGGAGTGTCACGAGCAAAACTAGTGCGAACGCAAACACAAAATTGGACAACTGGTTGAGTCTGAAAGAAAGCCATTCCATTGCTGCTACATTGTGAAACCATGGTCTTGAGTGGTTGTCAATAAGGCAGAGGTTAGCATCAGAGAAGCGTTCCTTCTGTTCAAAAGCACGAATTGTTGCTGCTCCTGAAAGTGATTCTGCGAAATGGTGAAGGATTGGAGCCCTCT
This sequence comes from Linaria vulgaris, assembly GCA_948329865.1. Classification (NCBI taxonomy): domain Eukaryota; kingdom Viridiplantae; phylum Streptophyta; class Magnoliopsida; order Lamiales; family Plantaginaceae; genus Linaria; species Linaria vulgaris. The sequence continues at coordinate 113,613,477 of OX415250.1, read as the reverse complement.
GAATCCCTGCTAGACGCGCCAGTTCTCTTGCAGTTGGTATGTAATATTGCTGGAAGATGATAAAAATAGATGAGACATTTGGTATTACAGTTTCTTAAAATAACTTAAGCTATTCAAGCATTTCGGAAGCCATCCATGAATAAAGTTTTTACTTATGTTGTCTGTTTTTCAGATTTTCATAGTATTTTATGAAATTATACGTTATGAGGAACCTATGAAAGGATCTTCATATCTTTTCTTCAGCATTACCTGCTAGCTGCTATATTCTAATATTATGTTTGCCAATCAGAGCCAGGAAAAGTAGACGATTGGATTTTGAGAAGGAAAACATACAGAGGTTGGGGCCTTAGAGAAAAATAACCCAGTAGTAAAACGATTATCTTATTTCCCAATAGTTGCAAAATAGGGAGGATGATTAAGTCCTTGAATAAAAACAATGATCAAGAGCATCCATATAAGATTAACAAGTAAAGAAAACACTTGATGTCTGCTACACAAACGTCTTCTTTAACTGATATATGAGGAAATCTCTTACCTGGTACCATATGCAAATTGCGGCCACTGGAATGAAGATCACAAAAATTTCCCATGCAACTTGTGACATGACTGCTATAGTTCCAAGAAGTTGTATCGTGGTGAAAGCACACTGACCTAATCTGTTTGCGATGTCCAAATCTAGACGGCCTTGGTCTGTGGAAACCTGTATATAGGGTGGAGTTCTTAGAATCTTCTTAAAGTATGAAAACAAATAGTCTAGCCAAAGAATTAAGTTCCGAGCTAAGTCAAACAATAATTCTGGGTTTTTCCCTTAGTAATTCTTGTTATAATCATTAGATGAAATTCTATGTGAAATTTCTTCTCAGTCATCGTACAAAAGGTAGAAGCATGAAACTGAAACTTGTTACATCATCAGGTAGTACACTTCGTGGCACCATGAACAGTAACTTCTTATGGATTAGTATATATTTGTGGTCGTCGAGATGGGATTGACTTATATGCAGTTGGTAACCACATGTTATCTTGATGTTGTCCAGATGGTTTGTATATTTATACGCTTGAACATATTTAATATCATATCCACAATTCTGAGGATATATGAAGAAAAAATGTGGGACGATTACCGGTTATTGAAGTAAGTAGAGCCTTTGCAGTACAAAATTTGTTTGATGGCTACTCGTATGTTCGTTAACTTTGAGACATTTATGTGTTTGTGAACTTTCAATATACTATTTATTTATCCAATAAAAAAAAGAAACGAAAAATACTTACCCTATTCAAGATTCGTCCTGTGGGGGTGGAGTCAAAGAATGCCATTGGGGCTCGTAAAATACTGTTCAGCATATTGCTGAAGAGCTTCTCTGCCGTCAGCAGACCTGCTATGGCCGCTAAATATGCTCGAACTAGTATACATAGTGAACTTACAAAAGCAAGAAGAGTATAGACAAGTAATACAAAATGTATCCTTGTCATTGGCTTATCCTCTCCTGTCGGACAAGCCCATGCCATCCAGTAATTGCTGGCTATCTGTAACACCTGGAACAATGATTGAGCAATAAGAATAATTGGTACTAAGGCACCCTTTTTTGCAGTTGTCAAGTAAGAGATGTAAACATCTTTTCCGATGCTGCCTTTTTCTCTTTCTTCATCCTGCACCAGTCGTCCTTCTTTCTCTGTTGTGTCAGTGTGTAGATTGTGCTCTGGATCTCGCTTAGTTTGAGGGACTTCTTTATTCAGGTTGTTGTCTATTTCTCTTTCATTGTCAATTTCCGCATATTGTGTTGTTCTACTTGAGCTTTCGACTGTTAGAACTGATTTGAGAGCTTGGCTGTGTGCTCCAACTAGGCCTTCAAATCCAATGTTCTGTTCCAAAAGTTCCTTAAAGTTACCAGCATGTGCAATTTTTCTGTTTTGCATGACCTGTCAAACTTTTGTCATGAGATGAAACTACTATATAAAAAGCAGTGTTCTTTTATTAGTAACAAAATTGAAAGAGGGATATATTTCTTGTTGCTTTACATCACTAGGTGTGCATTTTGATTTAGTTAAATAAGACCAGAAATTCAGAATTATCGACAGTGCTATCAATATCCTGAAATTAAATGCTATCAACTTAGATCAATGAACTTATGGTTAGTTGGAAAAATATGCAGTTCATGCTTTATCTGAGTGAACGAACAAACATAAAATGGTCTCAGCAGCTAACCAGGATGAGATCTGCTGCTGGAAGGAACTCAACTTGGTGGGTGACATAAATTATTGTCTTGTCTTTTAAAATTCCCATTAGGCAGTCCTGTGGAGTACAAGTAACAAGATATTAGTTATTGAATATGCTTGTAAAATTACACTCAATTTACTTAAGCTTGAACAGCAAACCTGAAAGAGTTGTGAGCCTGTATGAGCATCAACAGCACTGAAAGGGTCATCAAGAAGATAAATATCAGCATCCTGGTATACCGCACGTGCAATTTGTATTCTTTGTTTCTGCCCTCCACTCATATTTATTCCTCTTTCTCCTATCTCTGTTAGGTCACCTGCACCAAATAGCTCAAAGTCCTTTACAAGGGCGCAAGCTTCAATTGTCCGATCATACTTTTCACGTTCATAAGGCTTCCCAAAGAGGATATTCTCTCTGATATTTCCAGTCAATATCCAAGCGGACTGAGGGACGTAGGTCTTTGAACCGCTGACCTTCACTGCTCCCGACAGTTTGTGCATCTCACCAAGTATGCACAAGAGCAAACTGGATTTTCCTGATCCAACAGTACCACATAGTGCCACTTTCATTCCTCTTCTCACTTCCAACTGTATATGATCTAGTGTTGGATTTCTTGATTCCAACTCCCAGATGAATTTTCCATCGTTGATTTCTACACAGAACTCTGTCTGATTATCTGAAACTTGTTCAACTGCATCTGACTGAACTTCATCTTCCTTGAGATAGGAAGAAATTCTGTCAATTGACACTTTCCCTTGTGCAATCATATTAAGCAAATCAGGTAGACTGAATATTGATTCTTGAAGCACCCTAAATGTAGCCAATGCAGATAAAACCCTTCCAGCCGTAAGTGGAATTCCCATCAAATAACATCCACCAAAAGTAACCACCGAAATAAAAGTTGGCGAACTCCAGAAGATAAATTTGGTTACTGCCGTCAGCCTCAGTGACTTCCACAACCAGTTGTGCTCTATTTTCCTAAGGTTTACTATCTTTTGAAGGTAATGATTGTCCCATGCTTGCAGTTTAAGTATCCTAATGCTCCGAAGAACTTCTGATGTGGCCTTCATTCGGTCATCCTTAGCTTTCATGATCTTTTTTTGGTAGTTGTTCAGAAGCTTTATCAATGGAATGTTACCTGCCATCACAATCAATGTTGCAGCTAATGCTACAAGAGCTCCCATTCCGAGATTCCTATGTAGAATAAAGACCGCTAACGAGATTTGTACTGGTAACATCCAAACTGTATTCAAATTCCACATAAAATCTGTGATTCTTTGCACATCCACACTCATGTAGTTTATGATCTCTCCGCTAGTGCAGCTGTGGCGTGATTGGCTCGATAAGATTAAGCCCTTTTTGTAAATGTGAGAAATCAAAGCAGCTCTTAACCGAAGTCCCAGCTGACGAGCTCCAAAAACCCACTGCCTCTGTGTTATCGTCTCCACCAATTTTGCCACAAGGAAGCCTAGTGCTAGAAGGTAGCCACTTGCTAAGCTCCTGGAATTCTTTTCGTTCAGGAAAGTTACAAAGTCATTAATAAGGTATGGTCCTACATAAGACGTTGCTGCATTTGTAATCGCAAAAAGCGCATTTATGGCTGCTTTCTTCCTCCCAAATATGTAAATCGTCTTGTACAGAGATGGGCTCTCCATTTTATCTCTTTCCTTTATGTACTTAAGGCATTCGTCAAAGTCCCGAGAGAGGAAACCTGCGGAGTCATTGATATCAACATCTGGGACTTCATCCTGATCAAGTGGCCTTTTGAACCCAGTCTCAAACAGTGAACTGAGCCAAGAAAAAGTTATAAGTTGGATAAACGAGGATTTTCCGTATAAACACTCTCTCTTCACTTCTGAACGCTTTTCATCTGCCTCATTCAGAAGTGGTTCATTCAGGTCTTCTAAAAAGTTGTAATCTACGCCAGTTGTCCCTCGGATCGATACTCCTAGTAGGCAGATAGAAGCAAGAAAACTGACTATGTCAGCATATTCCCGCATTCTAAGTTGGTTGTGGTTCGTTATTACACAACTAGCATCGATTACCACACGAGCAAGAGATAACAAGAAGTTGGATATCCACCAGAATCTCAAGAGCCAGGGAAACTTGAGATACTCTCTGCTCCGAATTCTGTACAGCACAATCAGTGTGATTGACCAAGAGACCACTTGCATAATTCTGGATGCAAGGAATTGTACCTTGGACATACACTGATTTGTACTTGTTTCTTGCAGCATCAGAAGTGTTAGAAAATGAATACTGAGCATCAAAATGGAAGCAATGGCGCTGAGTTTGTAAGACAAGCCTCGTATAATTCTTGCAGGATATTTTTCGACATCCCTCTCTTTTTCGCCATTGCATATTTCTTCACTTCTTTTTATTATGCGGAGCAGCAGAATTACTAGGAAACCAAGTTGCAGAATTATACTCGCATCTTCCCACAGGCAGGGGCCAATTGTTTCCGGCCATGCGACCAGAACTTGAAGAAGCCAGAAACCTGTCAATAATTATGAAACGAGATCAGGTTATCTACAACTATCTCCATTCCAGTTACCTTTAACAAGTAGGCCATTATTATTATTATTTTGGTTAATTTTGGAATAGTATTTTTGTAGGTGCTATTTTTGTTTTTTCTTTCATGTCAAATTTTGAACTACAAAATGTCATGTTAAATTACGTTGTTGGTTATATGCTGTTTATTCAGATGCTATAGTAGGAACTAGGAAGCAAGATATACAGCAAGTTGATGAAATTTTGAACTATTTTATTTTTAGAAACTTATATCCTGCATTCCTGCTTGAGTTTTGCAACTCTTCTGTTATTCTTTTAGTGTACTTTATGTATGGTTTATTGTGACTTGAGAATGATAAGTACAGACAGTGAAAACACATGGTAATATAACAGTTGATGAAATTAGGATTCGTCGAATTAACTTTTACAGAGGTATGGCATGAAATTGTGAATGAAGTCACTCAACATTACAGGAATGTTATGCATGTTAATCATGCAGTGGGAAAAAAAACCTCCAGATAAGTGTTGAAACTTACTTGCATCAGTGATGAACAATCTTTCCAACACCATTTTCTGCTCTGCACTCTATTGAATAATCGGAATTCGATTATATATAGGTACAAACACGTACTGAGTGTGAGATTAGTAGAAAGAAAGGCAGATCGACTGCTTCTTCCCCCTTGGTTTTCTCAACCAGAAGAGGCAATGAGTTGTAGGAGTCCTTACAGCACACATATATGCTCAGTGTAAATATACACAATGACCAAAGTCAGAATAAAGAAGGAAAGACGATTTGTGACAGCTTACGTTGTATCTTGTGACATGAGTATGTTTGTGTGTAATTGGACATGAGACTATACCTTTATTTATGCAATTGCTATTGACGTCGAGAAAGCTTTTAACAGTAAATAATGTAATTAATATGACTTAGTTGTTGTTTTAGTCAATGAGAAGTAAGCGACAAAAATATTAACATAAAGTTTATTTCTTTAGTGCTAATAATCCCGCTATCAAACAATATCGGAAATGACTAGGAAATCACGAGTGGAGGAAAATCAACACTCAACAGCAACATCAGTACACTTAGGTTTAATATTATTTATTTGTCTTGTACCTTAACGCACATCTTTAACTTGTAATGACTCATATAATATGACTACTGTCTAGTGGGAGACTTGGAGTAATATTGTCGGAGAATAGCAATAAGATAGTAAGTCATTTTGTCTCATATATGTTGTTGCTTAAATACTAATAGATGTAGCTGAAACTTGAGCACCAAGTTCAGGAATAATGCATTTTCTAATACTTCTAAGGAATCAATCAGCCATGGAAGTCTATATTGTGCAACTGTTATATCTACTGATTGGAGGTATTAGGTATAGGCATGAACTAAAAATTATGTCGAACAGAGTACTACTTGTTCTTAAATAATTTATATTATTGTTATTCCTAACACTGTGAATTCGCCTGAATAAATAATGAATTACCGGGATCTTTTTGTTGTTACGAATATTAAAAAGTTAGCCTCCAATAGAAAATAAAAATTACGTCTAATCAAGTATATGACTCGTTCCCCATTAATGCTTGACTCACTATGTCGTCTCTCTTCACTCAAACAGTTGCCAATTTGAGAAGCTTTATTGAGTTGGTGTTTGCAGACTTTCTAAAATGATTTATTTTTAAAAAATTAACTAAACTATTTTTATTTTTTCTTTTCTTACACAAAAAATCCAAAGCAGAAAGTAAACCCACTTTGACATATGGAGATGGAAACAACAACAATACAATAAAGCCTCGTAAACCTAACTAATATATTTAAGTATTAAATATAAACTCAAGGATAATCATGTCAAGTCAAACATAAATTTTCATGTTCATTTGTACAAAACACATTATAGAAATTAAAACATGCATAAGTAATATTCTCTTACCACAAAAGCTGGACCGGCAAACATCATAAGAATATTAAATTTCAATGAAAAAGCAAATTTTAATAACGGATTTGCAATTTTGCGTACATCACCTTATTATTACGTTGGTTTTAAAGAATTTGCATACATCAGACTTACTACGTTGGTTTTGAAGGGATTGTAAATGTATTAAGCAAAAAAGTTGCATTGCACCAGACTGTGTTTCAACTTAACAACATTAATAATATGATTAGGAGATTATTTGGGTATGATTGTACTTCCTAAAACAACCAAAAAAACCCCCCAACCAATTACTCAAGTTATGAGTCTAGAAGATTTTGTGCAAATGATATTGATTATATATTTTTACAAAAAAGTCCTCAAATCTTATTAGGAGTAAATTGTTAAAATTCAATACACAAGATCGTTATTAATTTAAACATTTTTGCACTTGCCATGTACTCATAATTTTTGAAAAGACTTATAAATCATTCTCATGTGAAGTTCTTGCTCCAAATGAAAATTCAGAATTTACAAATAAAATAATACACCATTGTAACAAAAAGGCATCATGCATGTAAACCAACTGATCACACAATATGATCCATGAATGCAACAACTATTGCGATGATGAAAAAATTAATTATAATAAAAAAAATAATGAAGTCAACATAAATAATGTTGAGTTGCAGAAAATCCACGGGAAAGAAGACAAGTACAAGATATTATTTCCTCAAGATCACTTGCAAATTGCAATCAATGGCTTGAAAAAAATGATATGTATTTTATTTTTTCATGGATAACTTTGAAAGGAATTGTGCATAACTTTATAAGTTTACGAAAACTGGTTTCCTAAGATGTGGTTCTGAATATTATTTATATATAGTGTTAAGTTTTGTTGAGTCTGAATTATCAGAGAATTGCAGAGACCCTGTTTAAATAAGACTTGTATAGTTTTCCTATTTTATCATATTCTTGATTCAAGGGAGAGAAGTGCTAAATGATGATCAATTGTGACCTGATGAATATCTCCCGAATGCCATGCTTAATGGTTTATTATGCTATTCTAACTATTTCTTCAGATACTTTGAGGTGCTCTAAATACAATTTAAATTAAGAATCATACAATAATGATGTTGCATATAGCTAATAACTGTCTTTTTTATGCAACCAGATGCATGCATATAATCTACAAATGCGCTTTTGACTCGATAACAACTTATCCATCAGATATGCTATTCGTTGGTCTGGTTCAAATGATTTCTGATTGTTCCAAAGAAGATCTTGGTACTGGACAGATTGATGCAAGCTGAAGCCAATGAATGGAGTCGACGCCTTTGTACTGTTCTCTGTTGCCTTAGCAGCGTGATCTTTTTGTAAAACTACACAAGAAATTTTACTCATGAATTCCTGGTTATGATTCCTATTATCTACTCCGGTATATTCCTCTTGTCGGTGTTACACAATCGATTTTGTTTTTTCCAAGTATATTTTAAATAAGTCATGTTCAAATGAATGTACTGCTGTTGCAACCTTGCAAATATATATTGCATGCTTTCCTTGAGATAATATATTGATGGAAAGACTTTAAATGGTCACCATGTATTGACATTCTAAATGTGCAAGGTTATCCACATTGATTCCCGTAGGTATCAGCTAAATGACAATCATGTAATCTATGCAATCCGAGAAGAAATATAATGTTTAATTGAGAAAGCATCTTCCAGTTATTCTTCTAGAGTAGAGTAGCACTAACTAATACAGTCAAAACTTTTTGTTACTGCAGTCACAAGGATGGAGTGCTTGTTTAAAATTATTACAAGAAGTTGATACTTTCTGACTATTACGTTCTTTCCTGCTATAGGCTAGAAAGCAAATTTATTCATGGTTACTCAAAATCACAGTTATAACTTCTGCATGTTGCTGAAACTTGATGACCTCATTGAGTACTCCTTAATCAATTTGGAGAAGAAAGAATCCTCCCTTTCCAATAGCCTAGCTGGAGCGTCATACTCTGCTACTCTTCCTGCTCAAGATAAAGCGACTTTCATGCATTAAGCCATCATAACGGTAAATAAATAATATTCATTGCACACAATGACTAATGCCACTTTTGAAGGTAAAGCTTGTATTCTTACCATCACTTAGCACCAAGACAAGATCGCTGTCTATTATTGTGTGGATTCTGTGAGCTATTGTGACTACAGTCCTATCTTTGAACTCTTGGCTAATAATCTTATGTATCACTGCATCCGTTGCTGAATCAACTGATGCCGTTGCTTCGTCTAGAACAAGAATACTGCTTTTCTTTAGCAGGGCTCTTCCAAGACAAAGTAGTTGCCTTTGGCCTGCACTCCAGTTTTCTCCATTTTCAACCACTGTCAAAATCATATACGTTTTATTTTAGTAGATTTCAAGTACAAAACTATCAGTGGTAAAATTGAGAAAGGGACCTGTAGAGTCTAGCTTCTCTGGTTTTTGACGTACTACGCTTCCTAGTTGGCATTTATCCAAAGCCTGCAAAGAAGATCTTATTCAATGAAACTAATTGACATCTAGCTTACTACTTTTGTCTATTAATTGACGTCTGATCAAATTTGGCCAGTTTTCAGAAGAATGCCAGTTTTGCTAATGTGTTGGGGGCATTGGAAAGCATATAATTAAGTCAAAGGAGATTTTTCTTGTGGGTACATTCTTTGTTTTCTCATTAATTTAGTGATGGTACGTTTTAGTAATGATACTATCTGTCTTTTGTGTTGTTTTCTTTTAGAATAGTTTTTGTTTTGTAAGAGTAAAATTCTTACCTCCCAAATCTCAGCGTCAGAATATTGTTCTAGCGGGTCAAAATTCCCTCTAACTGTTCCCTCAAACATCGTTGGGTCCTGCGGAATGATGCTGAGCCTTGATCTGAGGTCATGAAGAGCTATCTTCGATATATCAACATCATCGATGACGATGCTGCCTTCTCTTGGTTCTACCGTGCGGAAGATAGCTTGTATGAGGGTTGATTTACCACTTCCTGTCCTTCCCACAATACCAATTTTCTTCCTCCCCGGGAAAGTGCAGGTAATATTTTTTAATACAGATGGGAGATGCTCAACGTAGCGTATCTGCTCGGAGATTTTCACCGGAGAAAAAATGGTAGGCATTCTTGATCAATAGTTAGGAATATTTAGGTAGGGTAACATTACATGTTTCCTACAAGGCGACTTTAAAGGCCATTTTTAAATGCAGTGCAGTTTATCTAAGAAATTCTTCATAAATCTCAATGCTGATTCAGTAAAAGTTCATGTTCCGTGGAATACTAAATGTTGACAGTGAACTTAGTAGAGGCTTACCTGCAAATTTGTGAAACGAATGCTTCCAGTATCTGGCCAATTTACAGGTGGCCTAGAGACTTCGATCATGAGAGGTTCTTCACTAACAAGGTTTGAGTACTGAAGAATTCGTTCAACTGATATCATTTTATTCTCTGCGTCGCATATATTCCATATGACTTGAGCTTGCAAAGCGTTTAAATTTATTCCATAAGTAACTGCCAGCCCCGCAATACCTGTAAAATATTAACTAAGATATCAATATAGGATGAGTAAACAATTCTTCCAGCTACCGTAGTTTCTTGTTTACCAGGAAAGCTAAATCTGAAAGCTGTAAGCTTAAGAACAGCTTGTTTTAATCTGGTAGATCAAAGAATCAGTAATTAAATTTTATGATTCAAATACCAATGGGTTATTTTGCTTACTTGGGTTTATGATCCCTTCCGGGAGTATCACTAGCAAAACTAGTGAGAAGCCAAACACAACATTGGACAACTGGTTGAGTCTGAAAGAAAGCCATTCCATTGCTGCTACATTATGAAACCATGGTCTTGAATGGTTGTCAATGAGGCAGAGGTTAGCATCAGTGAAGCGTTCCTTCTGTTCAAAAGCACGAATTGTTGCTGCTCCTGAAAGTGATTCTGCAAAATGGTGAAGGATTGGAGCCTCTTGAATCCCAGATAGACGCGCTAGTTCTCTTGCAGTTGGTGTGTAGTATTTCTGAAGATGATATAAAGAGAGGAGACCTTAGGTAATACCGTTTCTCAAAATAACTGAAGCTATTCTAGCAGTTCAGAAGGGATTCCGGAATTATCTTTGTACTTATGTTTTCTGTTTTTTAGATTCTTCATACGCTATGATGAAACCTATGAAAGGATCTTGATGTTTACTTTGTGAATATTCATACAGGCAGAGGTTGTGGGCTTTCAAGAAAAAATAACCATGCAGTAAAATGTTTTACATCTTTATTTCTCTACAGTTGCAAGCCAAATAGCAAAGAATCATGAAGTCCTTGAAGAAAGATGATGACCGAACCGTACTGTATAAGGGCAATTTCTTACCTGATACCAAATGCAAATTGCTGTCACGGGAATGAAGATCACAAAAACCTCCCATGCAACTTGTGACATGACCGCTATAGTTCCAAGAAGCTGAATTATGTTGAAAGCACACCGACCTACTCTGGCTGCCATCTCCAAGTCTACGAGACTTTGGTCTTTGGAAACCTGTACATAGGCTTGAAGGTTTCTGAGCTGAATTCAAATCTAGGTATAGAATTGAGTTCTAAGCTATAAGTTAGACAATGGTTCTTATTTTTTCCCCATAATCCTGATTATGTTCATTAAAGGAAATTCTATTTTAAATTTCTTATATGTCATCGCACAAACGGTACAATCAAGAAACTGAGACTTGTTTCATCATCAAGCAGTACACATGGTGGCACCAGAAGCGGCACAAAATTACTGTAACGTCTTCCGGATTAGTATATATTGGTAATCATTGAGACATGATTAATTTCTATGCACTTGGCAACTACATGTTATCTTGATTTTGTCCTGATAGTTGATAAATTAATACGCTTACAAATATTTGATATCATATGCACAATTTGATGATATATGACGTGAAAATATGACATGATACTGAATAATGAAATAAGTCAAAGCTTTGTAGTGTAAATTTATTTTATGACTACTCATATGTTCACTAACTCTGAGACTCTAATGTGTTAGTGAACATTCGATGTACTTACTCGATTCAAGATTCTTCCTGTGGGAGTAGAGTCAAAGAATGCCATCGGGGCTCGAATAATACTGTTCAGCATATTGCTGAAGAGCTTTTCTGCTGTCAGCAAACCTGCTACGGCCAATAAAGAGGTTCGGACTAGTACACAAAGTGAACTTACAATAGCAAGAAGTGTGTAGACAAGTAATACAAAGCTTATCCCCGTCATTGGCTTATCCACTCCTGTCGGACAAGCCCATGCCATCCAATAATTGCTGGCTATCTGTAACACCTGGAAAGATGAATGAGCAACAAGAATAATAGGAACTAAGGCACCCTTTTTCGCAACTGTCAAGTAAGAGATGTAAACATCTTTTCCGATGCTGCCTTTTTCTCTTTCTTCATCCTGCACCAGTCGTCCTTCTTTCTCTGTTATCTCAGTGCATAGATTGTGCTTTACTTCCTTATTCAGATTGTTGTCTGTCTCTGTTTCATTGTCAATCACTGCATACTGTGTGTTTCTACTCGAGCTTTCGACTGTTAAAACTGATTCGAGAGCTTGGCTGTGTGCTCCTACTAGGATTTCAAATCCAGTGTTTTGTTCCAAAAGTTCCTTAAACTTACCAGCTTGTGCAATTTGTCCATTTTGCAGGACCTGTCAAAACTTTAGTGATGAAATGATACTACTCTAACAATGAGAAGAGGAGTTCTATCCATAACAAAACAGAAAGAAGGACACGTTTTTCATGTATTTTAACCGTTGAATCTATCCCACATTGCTTGGGAATTTATCCAGGCTTCTGCATATTGATGATTCCCCCCTTTTCAGGGGGACCATGAGGGGCCCTCTATATTTCTACATTTAACTTTTAACTCATGTATGCATTTTTGTTTATTATCATATAAGCACACGAACTTTAGATATATAGACAATGTTTTCAATATTCTGAAGTTAAATGGTTGTACGTGAGAGTCATAAATTTATGCTTAGTTAGTATGGTAGTTTCATGCTTTATCTGAGTGAAAAAACAAAAATATTCTTTGCTGCTTACCAGAATGAGATCTGCTGCAGGAAGGAAATCAACTTGGTGGGTTACATAAAGTATTGTCTTGTCTTTAAGAATCCCCATCAAGCATTCCTGTGTACAAATAACAAGGTATTAGTTATTGAATATACTTATATAATTGCACTCAATTTAGAGTGATCGCAAAACAAACCCGAAAGAGTTGTGAGCCTGTATGAGCATCTACAGCGCTGAAAGGGTCGTCAAGGAGATAAATATCAGCATCCTGGTATACCGCGCGTGCAATTTGTATTCTTTGTTTTTGTCCTCCACTCATATTTATTCCTCTTTCTCCTATTTCTGTTAAGTCACCTGCCCCAAATAGCTCAAAGTCCTTTACCAGGGCGCAAGCTTCAACTGTTCGATTGTACTTTTCACGTTCATAAGGCTTTCCAAAGAGAATATTCTCTCTGATGTTTCCAGTCAATATCCATGGAGACTGAGGGACGTAGGCATTTGAACCGCTGACTTTCACTGTTCCTGACAGTTTCTGCATCTCGCCAAGTATGCATGAGAGCAAACTGGATTTTCCTGATCCAACAGTACCACATAGTGCCACTTTCATTCCTCTTCTTACTTTTAACTCTATATGATTGAGGGTCGGATTTCTCGATTCCGTGTCCCAGCTGAATTTTCCATCATTGATGTCTACACAAAACTCTGTTGGATCATCTGAAACATGCGCAACTGCGTCCAATTGAACCTCATCTTCGTTGAGATAGGAATAAATCCTGTCAACAGACGCTTTCCCTTGTGCTATCGCATTAAGCAAGTCAGGTAGACTGAATATGGAATCTTGAAGCATCCTGAATGTAGCCAATGCAGATAACACTCTCCCAGCAGTAAGTGGAATTCCCATGAAATAGCATCCGCCAAAAGTAACCACTGAAATAAAAGTTGGTGAACCCCAGAAGATAAAAGTTCCTATTGCTGACAACCTCAGTGACTTCCACAACCAGCTGTGCTCTATTGCCCTAAGGTTTACTATCTTTTGAAGGTAATGATTGTCCCAAGCTTGCAGTTTTAGTATCTTAATGCTCCGTAGAACTTCTGATGTGGCCTTCATGCGGTCATCCTTAGCTTTCATGATCTTTGCTTGGTACTCCTTCTGAGCTCTTGCCAGTGGAATGTTACCAGTCATCACAATCAATGTTGCAGTTAATGCTACAAGAGATCCCATCCCGAGATTCCTATGTAGAATAAAGACGGCTAATGAAATTTGTACTGGCAACATCCAAACTGTATTCAAGTACCACATAAAGTCTGTGATTCTTTGTACATCCACACTCATGTAGTTTATTATCTCTCCACTGGTGCAAGTCTGACGTGATTGGCTTGACAACATTAAGCCCTTTTTGTAAATGTGAGAAATCAAAGCAGCTCTTAGCCGAAGTCCAAGCTGACGAGCTCCAAAAATCCATTGCCTCTGGGCTATCGTCTCCACCAATTTTGCTGCAAGGAAGCCTATTGCAAGAAGGTAGCCACTTTGTAAGCTCCTAGATTTCTTTTCGTCCAGGAAAGTTACAAAGTCGTTAATAAGGTAAGGACCTACATAAGATGCAGCTGCATTTGTAATCGCAAAAAGTGCGTTAATGGCTGCTTTCTTCCTTCCGAATACGTATATCACCTTGTATAGAGATGGATGTACGGTTTTATCTATTTCCTTTACGTACTGTAGGCATTCGTCAAAGTCCTGTGAAAGGAAACTCGCGGAGTCTTTGATATCAATGTCGGGGACTTCGTCCTGATCAAGTGGCCTTTTGAACCCAGTCTCAAACAGTGAACTGAGCCAAGAAAAAGTTATAAGTTGGATAAACAAGGATTTTCCGTATAAACACTCTCTCTTCGCTTCTGAACGCTTTTCATCTGCCTCATTCAGAAGTGGTTCATTCAGGTCTTCTAAAGAGTTGCAATCTATGCCAGTTGTCCCTCGGATCGATACTCCTAGTAGGCAGATAGAAGCAAGAAAACTGACTATGTCAGCATATTCCTGCATTCGAAGTTGGTTGTGGTTCGTTATTACACAACTAGCATCTATTGCCACGCGAGCGAGAAATAACAGGAAGTTGGATATCCACCAGAATCTCAAGAGCCACGGAAACTTGAGAAACTCTCTGTTCCGAATTTTGTACAGCACAATCAGTGTGATTGACCAAGATACCACTTGCATAATTCTGGATGCAAGGAATTGTACCTTGGACCTACACTGAGTTTTACTTGTTTCTTGCAGTATCAGCAGTGTTAGAAAATGAGAACTGAGCATTAAAATGGAAGCAATGACGCCGAGTTTGAAAGACAAGCCTCGTTTAATTCCTGCAGGATATTTTTTGACATCCCTCTCTTTTTCGCCTTTGAAAATTTCTTCACTTCTTTTTACTATGTGGAGCAGCAGAATTACTAGGAACCCAAGTTGAAGAATTATACTCGCATCTTCCCAGAGGCAGGGGCCAAGAACTTGAAGAAGCCAGAAATCTGTCAAGATTTATGAAACGTTATCTACAAACCATCTCCATTTCAGTTACCTTTAACAATTAACTTGGCCATTATTCTTATTATTTTGGTTAATTTTGAGCTATTTCTTTTTTAAATTTTTTTCTTTCATGTCATGTCTTGAACTATATGTTGGGTATTTGAACCGCCTCAAATACCGCCCCCAGGATTTGCCCATGAGGTAATTGCGAAGCAACACGAATATAATATTGACGATAGTAACAACACAAGGATTTAACGTGGAAACTCCTTCACCGGAGAAAAACCACGGGGAACCGAGCAAAATTCACTATGTACAAAACTCGTACAATTACATAATTCTCACTCGACCCGACGATCCCGACAGATCTTTTTCACTCTCACCACTCCCTAATCTACACTCTCCCGGTGTATAAAATACTACATTGTATAATTAGAGAGAAAAGAAAAGAACTCTGAAGGGATACATTTCACTACTGATGACCTTTGCTATTTATAGGCAAAGAATTTGGAGAAGCCGTCAAATGAATAGTTGGAGCCGTGAAATGAATAGTTGGAGCCGTGAAAGGAATAGTTGGAGAAGTCATCAAAGGAATAGTTGGAGAAGCCGTCAAACGAATAGTTGGAGCCGTGAAAAGAATAGTTGTCAAAGTTGGCGGCTGGAAATGTCACACACAACAATCTCCCCCTCCAGCCCCAACTTTACTTAATTATTTCTTCTTTTGCTAAAAGAGGAACACGATTTATCGCTCGCCAGGATCATTCCTTGAAACGACTTTACATGTAGGGGCGAACGCTCCCCCTTGCTCAAAACTTCTATTTCTCCGTAATCCCTGAAGAAAGGCAAACAAACGTGGAGATATACAACACCTCCGTATACCCAATCTTTCTTCGAATAACCCTGAAGAAAGGCAAACGATCATGGAAATATCTCTTATTTCCGTATACCCGATCTTTCTTCGAATAACCCTGAAGAAAGGCAAACAAAACATAGAGATATAGCGTATCTCTGTATACTCGATGTTTTTCCGTATGACCCTGAAGAAAGGAACACAAACACTTATCTCTTTCTCCGAAAACCCATCGAGAAATGAAGCACATTCGTGGAGATATAATTATTCTCCGTACACCATCATCCCGTTTTCTCTCAACAAAAAGGAATGGAAACGTCACTGTTTTGTTCTCTTTCTCCGACATCGCTATGGAGAAAGGTATACCCTCCGTAGGTTGAATCCTTGTGTAACCCAACCAAATCGACTTCTCTCCGACTTGAACACGCCACAAGTCATAGTTGATTTTCCCGTCAAAATTTTCCATATCCGTACCCTTGCTTCCTGACATTACTCCGGTGAGTTGGTGAATTTTCTGAGAATAGTACAAAGTAAACCCCCGGAAAGAGATAGCTCGTCTTTCCTGACAGAGTTTCAAGGTTCCCAGGTAATTGGTGGGGTCACAACGGTCCCGCTTAATAACCAATTACCTTTGACAGAACCGCCTTTACAATACGTATTCATATTACACCACACCACAACTCCACCCCAGCAGTAACTCCACCTCCGGCAGAACACGGGCTCTGATACCACTTGTTGGGTATTTGAACCGCCTCAAATACCGCCCCCAGGATTTGCCCATGAGGTAATTGCGAAGCAACACGAATATAATATTGACGATAGTAACAACACAAGGATTTAACGTGGAAACTCCTTCACCGGAGAAAAACCACGGGGAACCGAGCAAAATTCACTATGTACAAAACTCGTACAATTACATAATTCTCACTCGACCCGACGATCCCGACATATCTTTTTCACTCTCACCACTCCCTAATCTACACTCTCCCGGTGTATAAAATACTACATTGTATAATTAGAGAGAAAAGAAAAGAACTCTGAAGGGATACATTTCACTACTGATGACCTTTGCTATTTATAGGCAAAGAATTTGGAGAAGCCGTCAAATGAATAGTTGGAGCCGTGAAATGAATAGTTGGAGCCGTGAAAGGAATAGTTGGAGAAGTCATCAAAGGAATAGTTGGAGAAGCCGTCAAACGAATAGTTGGAGCCGTGAAAAGAATAGTTGTCAAAGTTGGCGGCTGGAAATGTCACACACAACACTATATATGAAATGTCATGTTAAACGACGTTGCTGGTTATATGCTGTTGAACTTTGTTATTTATAGAAATTCAGCAAGTTGATGAAATCTTGAACTTTGTTATTTATAGAAACTGATAATTCTGCTTGAGTTTCTGATATACTTTTAGTGTACTTTATGTATGGTTTATTGTGACTGAGAGAATGATAAATACAGCTAGTGAAACCACATGATAATATAACAGTTGATGAAATTAGGATTCATATAATTAACTTTTAATAAAGTATGTTGTGAATGCAGTCACTCAACATTGCAGGCATGTTATGCATGTTAATCATGCAGTGGGAAAAAGATTTCTTCAGAAGAAGTGTTGGAACTTACTTGCATCACTGATGAACAAATTTTTCAACACCATTTTCTTCTGTGCACTATATTCAAAAATCGAAATTCGATCATATATAGGTCAGCTTGCAATAGAAAATAAAAACATAGAGAAAGCTTGTGGGTGGCTCAGTTGGTTAAGGAGGAGGTATCTCCTCTCCAAGGTCTCAAGTTCGAATCCCAGTGGGAGCGAATTGATTCCTTGCCTTCTGGGTCTGAGCCTGTCACACATGGTTCGCCTAGTGTGGCTTAACTGGTTGGCGAGGTTTGCAGGCTATTTCGTCGACCCGTGGGTTTACCCGGTGCGCACCCGAAGGGTAGTGGCTGAGGGTTCCCGCGTCATCAAAAAAAAAAAGAAGTAAGCCACATAGAGATTAGCATAAAGTTTAATCATTTGATGCTAATCATCCCACTATCACACATATATTGGAAATGATTAGGAAATCACGTGTTGTGACAATTGTGACCACCAGTGGTGGAAAATCACAGCAACGTCAGAAGGTACACTTTGGTTTAATATTATTTATTTGTCTTGTAACTTAATTGTGTTTTAACTTGTAATGACTCATATAATATGACTACTGTCTAGTGGGAGACTTGGAGTAATACTTTTGTCGGAGAATGGCAATAAGATAATAGTCATTTTGTCTCATATATGTTGTTGCTTAACTACTAATAGATGTAGCTGAAACTTGAGCACCAAGTTCAGGAATAATACATTTTCTAATACTTCTATGGAATCAATCAGCCACGGAAGTCTATATTGTGCAACTGTTATATCTACTGATTGGAGGTATTAGGTATAGGAATGAACTAAAAATTATGTCGAACAGAGTACTACTTAGCTTGTACTTAAATAATTTATATTATTGTTATTCCTAACACTGTGAATTCGCCTGAATAAATAATGAATTAACGGGATCATTTTGTTGTTGCGAATACCAAAAAGTCAGCTTGCAATAGAAAATAAAAATCACATATAATCGAGTATATGACTCTTGTTTTCCATTAATGGTTAACGGACCATGTCTTCTCATATCACTGGAATTATTCCATCATTCCATTTATTGCCAACTTGAGAATTTTCACAATTGAGTTGGTGTTTGCACACTTCTTAAAACGGTTCATTTTAAGAAAAAAGAAGAAGATCAAAATCGTTTTAATTTTTCTTTTCTGACAAAAAGTCCAAAACAAAAAATAAACCCACTTTGACAGATATGTTAAAACAATAACATTAAAACTCCTAAAGCCAATTTATTGAAGTATTTTATATGAATTGAAGGTGAATTATGCTGAGTTGAACATAATTTTTCGTGTTTACTTGTTCAAAATACATTATAGAAACTATTTAAAAAAAAACAAATTATTACCGGGAAAGAACGACTAGCAAGCATCGTACGAATATATTATCCAATGAAGAAGCACAAATTTTGTAGGATTTGCATACATCATCTTATTACGTTGGTTTTAAAAATTTTGCACACATACGTCGACTAATTGCGTTGGTTTTAAAGGGTTTTTAATTAAATGTAAAGCAAAAAGTATTACATATTTCACCCAGACTGTGTTTCAACTTAGCAACATAAATATATGATTAGTTGTTGACTATACTTTTGGCCGCAATATAATATTATTGTTCATTTTGTATAATATGTTGCTTTGGTTAGTACTCGTGGATTTTGCTGAAACTTGAACGCGAAGTTACGTTAAGGACCTTAGGGTTACATTTTCAATACGAATTAATAGTCTGGAAATGATGCTAGATATAGTTAACATCTATCATCGCAAAAATATGCAATTTTGATACCGGAGAATTGTTCTGCAGTATGATTCTAAAGCTCTTTAATTAAGTTGTGCATGAATAAACTTTATTGAAAACAATATATGTTCTCATAATTAATTCAAACACGTTACGACCAAATTATATCATCAGGAGTGTTTAGAATGTTATTTGCCTATGATTTGCACTACCTAAAACAACGAAAAACTCAAGCTGACCGCCTTCACACTTGTTGTAAACCGGTGGAATTTGGTGGTTTTAGAGAGAGAGGAGAGTAGCGGAGAGTAGCTGACCGCCTTCGTCTCAAATATTGTGGATTCATTAAAAATAAAAAAACAATATAAAGGCTATTTATATTTTACAATGCTGGAGGGTCCAACCCGCTCTGAATATAAAATCGGGTTGTGGCCCAATAGCAGAATAAAAAGAATACAATAAAGGGAACTTAAAGTCCAATAGCTAAAACATAATTAAAACCCATATGTTAAGACCCCCCTCAAGTGGGGCATGTATATCAATGATGTCCAACTTGGACGTCATCGTGAGGAAAGGCGAGAGCGAGAGCGGTTTGGTTAGAATATCCGCAACTTGATGGTTATTGCTAATGTGTACAATCTTCAAAAATCTGTTGCTGATCTTTTCCCTATCTTTCTGCCTTTTCTTCCCCGGAGCTTGTTGATCCCTAATATGAAGTGGCAATCGATTTGAAGATGCTTGGTGCGTTCGTGGTGGACGGGATTAGTTGCTATACACATTGCACTGCGACTGTCAGTGAAGAGTAACGACATTTTGGTAATTGGTATTGAGAGGTCTAATAGTAGCTGTTTAACCCATAGTAATTCGCAAGTGGTGGATGCAACTGCTCGATATTCTGCTTCGATTGAAGAGCGGCTCACTATAGCATGTTTCTTCGATTTCCAGGAGATGAGAGATCGGCCAAGGTAGACTGCAAACCCCGTCACACTGTGACGTGTATCCGGACAGCTGGCCCAGTCACTGTCACAGAAACAAGTCAAGTTAGGAACCGAATCAGAGGAGTAAAACAGTCCATTACCTGTACTGGATTTAATAAACCGAAGAACGCGATGAGCTGCGGCGAGGTGAATGGTTGTAGGATGGGCCATATGTTGCGAGAGGCATTGGATACTGAACGAGAAGTCGGGCTGGGTGATGGTCAGGTAGAGGAGTCGACCCACAAGGCGACGATAAACAGAAGGGTCCGGAAGTAGAGCCGAATCCTCAGATTTCAGCAGTTTAGTGGATGGATCCATGGGAGTAGTAGCTGGTTTACAACCAATGTACCCTGAATCCGTAAGGATATCCAGGGCGTATTTTCTTTGGCATAAAGATATGACTTTATGCGAACGTGCAACCTCAATGCCTAAAATGTATTTTAGTGGACCTAAATCCTTGATAGTAAATGCAGCATCTAAGTGACTCTTGAGGGACTCTATCTCATGCAAACTATTCCCAGTTATTATGATGTCATCCACGTAAACACATAATGTAGTAAAGCAACCAACATACTTTTTAACAAATAAAGACGTGTCAGAAACAGTCTGAGTATATCCGAAAGAAAGCAAACTGTGAGTCAATTTATGAAACCATTGTCGAAAAGCCTGTTTAAGACCATATATACCTTTTTTCAAAAGGCAAACACGTTTATCAAAAGCAGGCAAGTAACCTTGGGGAGGTTTCATGTAAATAATTTCATCTAAGTCACCATGTAAAAAAGCGTTATTGACATCGAGTCGATGTAAAACCAATTATTAGAGGCAGCTAAGGCAATTAGAACGCGAACAATCGTGATTTTAGCAACATGGGAGAATGTGTCGAAATAATTCAAACCCTCTTGTTGGGTATAACCCTTTGCAACCAAACGAGCCTTAAAACGTTCTATAGACCCATCAGACTTATGCTTAATTTTAAAAACCCATTTTGAGCCAATGCAATGATGTCCATCAGGTAAATCAGTCAAAATCCATGTATTTGTATCAACTAATGTAATGGGTTCTTTATGCATGGCTGCCTGCCACTCTTTAGATTGAATGGCCTGTGAATATGAAGTTGTTTCACAAGCCAAAGAGAGGGCAGCATTAAAGATCTTATGTGAATGACCTAAATGTGCAGTACCAACAAAGGATTCAATTGGATATCTAACATGATTACAAGATGCATCAGAATCATGAGACAGAGAAGCAGGTATGTCGCAGTCATAAATATTCACATAAGCAGGTTTGTGAACTATCCTAGATGATTTTCTAAGTACTGGAGGAGATTGTTCAGGTAAGGCATGCAAATCAGAAGAAGGACTAGAAGTGACTTCATGTTCAACAACAAGAGAGTGATCTAATGCAAAGCTAACTGAATCAGAAATGTCACTGACAAAATGAGTAGGGGGATACTCAAAAAGGGAAGGATGTGATGGACTGTTAACATCAGAGGCAGCTGGAACCAGAAGGACTACATCAGGAAGTGGAATTGGAGGAACTTCAGGGCATTGAGAAGGTACCTGCAAAATAAAAGGGTCTATACATAAACTTGTCTTCTCTTTTGGAGAAGCAGGGTGAGTTTTGTTAGGGAATCATCTATTTTAAAAGGAAACACGGATTCATAAAATATCACATGCCTTGAAACAAATAACTTGTGAGAATCCAAGTTCAAAAGGAGATATCCTCTAGTGCCCTTAGGGTACCCAAGAAAAACACACTTCTGGGCCCTAGGGTCAAATTTGGATCTGTGAACAGTTAAGGTTGAAGCAAAACAAAGACACCCAAAAACCTTTAATAAAGAATAGTGAGGGATTTTCCCAAAAAGTAAGGCATAAGGTGACTGGTTTTGTAAAACAGGAGATGGCAGTCTATTATCAAGAAGGCAACAGTAATAATGTAGTTAGGCTAAAACTTGAGAGGGACATTTGACTGAAATCTTAAAGCCCTAGCAATTTGCAACAAATGTTGATGCTTCCTCTCAACAATCCCATTCTGTTGAGGGGTGTTAACACAACTTCTTTGGTGGATAATGCCAAATTTATCATAAAAATTCTTAAGAATGAATTATGAGCCATTGTCTGTCCTAATGGCCTTAATTTTCTTTGAAAACTGAGTTAGAACAAAATTATGAAATTGAAAAATGTAATAGTGGACGTCAGACTTAAATTTCAAAAAGAAAATCCAAGTAAACCTAGTGAAATCATCCACAACAGTTAAAAAGAACTTAGAATCATTATAAGAGAGGGTGGAGAAGGGGCCCCACACATCACAATGCACCAAATCAAAAGGTTCCACAGAATGAGAAACACTTAAAGGAAAAGACAATTTCTTTTGTTTTGCATAGTGAGAGACATCACAAACATGCAACTTATTATGAGTAGAAGTAGAGATAACATGAATCAGAGATAGTTTTTCAGCAGAGGGATGGCCAAGCCTCAAATGCCACAAGTTCACATCAGATACAATTTTAGAAAAACAAACAGCAGAATCTCAAATTTTATTTGAAAAAGTTTGTTGGTCCAGCAAATAAAGCCCTTTTTCTACATTAGCCGAACCAATCATCCTCTCCATGAGAAAATCCCGCATAATACAAGTGTTTGAAAAGAAAAACAGGGAGATGTTGGAATGGCTCAAGAGTTTGGAAACATACATTAAGTTGTAATGAAAAGCTGTGACATAAAAATCATCTTTTAGTTTTAAAAAAGGATTCAATCTTATGTCATCTTAGGCAGTGGCTTGAGTAACATGATTGTTAGGAAAATGAACAGACACATAAATATGTACTGAGTTCATAAAAAATTGGGGTTCACAGACCATATGATCTGTTGCCCCAAAATCAAGAATCCAAGGTTTATCAGACTTAAACACAGAGTGCACAAGAGAAAAGGATGGAAAGATACCACCATGAGAGGGAGCACTGTGAGAAGTAGCAGAGCCTGCAAAATGTAGAGTGGACTCTGGTTGAGCAGGGGCAGAAGCCTGGTGCTGAGCAAATGCAATGAACCTCTCAAACAGGTCCTTTTGAGAATAGTCCAGAGGGGCAGAGATAGTGCGGGTTTGAGATTGCATTGCCTTAGGAACAATAGCAGAATTAGTATAGGAGCCAGTGAAAGTAGAGGCCTTCCTTTTGCCGCGAGGACCATCCCAACGCGGGGGATAACCGATCAATTAGAAACATGAATCAACCATGTGACCCTCAAACCCACAGTGAGTACATCGAAATTTCTTCTTTGGTTTGTTACCCTGACCCTTGGTGAATCGGTTCTGGTAAGAATTCGGTAGGGCTGGTGGCCGAATGGATTGAGGATAGGGCTGAGAGGTTCTGGTAAACATAGCGAGGGGGTCGGCGAGGGCATGGGAGGAAGGCTGAATGGATCTTTGCTTTTCCTCTTGAAGGAGCATAGAATAGACTCGGGAAATGGAAGGGAAGGGGTGATAATAAGGATCTGACTACACAAGGAAGAGTAAGAATCATTTAGACCGACCAAAAAGGAGATGACACAATCAGACTGTTGATGATTTTGAACAATTTTGACAATACCACAGATGCACAAGCCACAAGTACAAGAAACAAATGGGCGCTGACTCACGTACTCAATTCATAGTGTGCGAAACGAATTGTAGAAACCAGTGATTGATTGATTACCTTGAGAGATAGTCGCCAAAGAGCAGCGTAATTGGAAAACCCTAGATCCATCAATGCGAGCAAATCTGGTCCTTAAATCACTCTACACAATAGCAGATCCAACACGTGCGATTTGTTGAATCGGACTCAGGGGGATCGAAAGAGATCCTTCAATGAAGCGCACCTTATTCTTGATGTTCAACGCCATTTCGATCCCTTTGCTTCATGAGAGATAGTTCGTGCCGTCGAGTTTGTCGGCAACGATAGAGGATCCGGTGAGTCGTGAGATCCGAGAAAATATATGGATCCGGAGTCTTCACACGGATTTGTGGCGGTGGAGAGAGAAGATGCGGAGGAGGTTGACGGCGATGTCATCGGAATGTAGAATTGAATGGGAGAAAAGGAACCTGAGTAGTAGAAGCAAACGAGAGAAAGAAATGAACACCGATCTGAAAACTTAAGTGACTGATATCATTTAACTGGTGAAATCCGGTGGTTTTAGAGAGAGAGGAGAGTAGCGGCGGCGTAAATCGCTTGAGAATTGTGAGAGAGAAAACTAGGGTTTCGTCTCAAATATTGTGGATTAATTAAAAATAGAAAAACAATACAAAGACTATTTATATTTTACAATGCTAGAGGGTCCAACCCGTTCCGGATATAAAATTGGGTCGTGGCCCAACAGCAGAATAAAAAGAATACAATAAAGGGAACTTAAGACCAATAGCTAAAACATAATTAAAACCCATATGTTAAGACTTGTGAAGACCGATCTTCGGCGTCGTCCGACGAAAATTAAAATCAATTTGGTTGGAGAACTAAATTGAATAGTGGGTATATTGTAAAGTACCAAAATCTGAGCATGAATATATAAAGGACTAAGCTCGACAAATAATATATACAAAGGACTAAGTTGCGAAAACCCTCTTCTCCATCTTTAGTGAAGTTTCTTTTGTCACTTGCTACACAACTTCAAGTCATTGCTTAACTAGTATATACATTTCACGATCTCACCTATGACTTAAGTATAGTAGGGTCTAAGTTGTCATTTAGTCTATTGAGCCAAGTCAATATGTAAATATATATATATATATATATATATATATATATATATATATATGAAGGGGAGCCTTGGCGCACTGGTAAATGTGTTGTTGTGTGACTGAGTGGTCACGAGTTCAAGTTCTGGGAGCGGCCTCTTGTCAAATTTGACAGGGGAAGGCTTGCCCCTTATACACCCTTGTGGTGGGACCCTTATTGTTATGTCCAATATTATTTCTACATAAATAAATTGGTTATTGTATAGACATCGTGTTGGAAATTATTTTAATCAATGCCAATTGATTTAATGAAAAAAATTAAATGTGATATGGTTCCCATTAATGAATGAATTCTTTGATTGTTTTTTTCGGAAGTTCAATTTATGAGAATCTTACCTTTTTGGCAGATAAATTGTTTCCTTTTATTGTAATGTGAGGATCTTGAAATAAGAAAACTATCTTTATGATACTTGCTTTTTGGATTTTGATATAATTGACTTTCCATCTTGTGTTACATATCTTTTCTAAACCATATTGATTGATTATCTTTTGGAAAGTATTCAGTATTTTCATGCTGGAAAGTCAAGTTATTTTTAGACAATGAATTTGTTAGTGACAACACAGCTCTGTTGAAACAATGGAAATTAGCGTATTTGGTCAAATAGAGTATTATGTTGATTTTATATTCTGAAAGTCATATTTCAAAGGGATTCTTTTTAGAAAGATAATTATGATATCTCATCTCTTATAGGGGTGGGTACACAAATCGAAATCGGCTGAACCGCTCGGTTATTGGACCGTTATTTGGTAAGAAAAAAAGTCGAACAGAAATAATAGATGTGGTTTTGATTTATTATCCATGTTAACCGCACCAATCCGGAATTGGATTATATATATATATATATATATATATATATATATATATATATTTCTTTTTATCGAGGTATTCTATTTTTTTAAACCACAAAAGTCTTTAATTTGTGGCTTGTGATGCGTATGTTCTCAAATTGTCCATTATATTGAATGTATTTGTAGTTTATTTTTGTGCATTGTTGGTGATCAATCATAATGGTAAGGACTTTATAATTTTGAATTATTTATGATTGATGATGGTTCGTGATTAATAAACGACTTTTATACATTAAGAAATTAGTTATTCATTGGATTATATTTTCTATTCTATGTTTTGTATATCAGTATTTTTATGGTGTACTTTTATACTATTATATTTGTTTTATCACATTGTATGGTAAAAAGAAGAATAAAAAAGTAAAAACCAAAACCTACTCGGTTAAACCAAATCGGCGATGGTTTAAATCGAACCAAATCATCTCAAATGATTTGGTGCATGGTTTGCCGTTGGGAAAAACCAAAACCGCACCCTCCTACAAAAAACTGCACCAACGATTCGGTTTAACTGCACTGCCCACCCCTATCTCTAAGGAAAGAATCCGATTCAAATATCTTATTTTGTAATTGTGCTTCAATTTGGTCAATGAATGTATTCTTGTTAGAATCTTTCTTAAGTTTATCATATTCGAATAATATCCTTTTGTTATAGTGAGTCAACTTTTTTGGGGCGGGAGGGTAGAAAAACGAAAAAGCAAGTGCCCTTAGGCTACATCATTCGACAAAATTGAACTAACTTCAGAGGGGGAGAGTGCATAAAACAAAACCCTCCATCTTTGTCGCTCTTGTGTTTGGCAATAGCATCAACTAGTTTATGTCTTGCTCGAGCGATCCATCAAAATTCTTGAGTCCACGGTTTGTGGAGTAACATGCCGATTTTTCCTTGAAGATAAGGGACAATACGAGTCATATCAGTGATCAGCTTGAACGGTTCCTGGAATTCAGTCTATGGGATTATTTTGTGGATTCTTTTCTCCCATGCGAGTATAAGGCCTCTTCTAATTGATTTGGCCTCCGTTTCCACTACCGTCGGGCAATTAATATTCTCTTTGAATCCCCAATTCACTCGCGCTTCTCGTTTGGCAAAATCCCGCCAATAGCTCCCGAATTCTACCTTTTACCCACACTCCCGTCGAAGTTTAATCCAATTCGTCCTCATTTTCTCCCATTTGCCAAATTCCCCCACCTTCCTGTTATATTAGCCCTCATGAGATCGACACTGAGATGTTTGCCCTCGCATGTGATTTGGGCTGCTTGTCACGTTGGAATTGATCGCTATATTAGTACCAAATTATGGCACACCAACAACCATTGAAAATATCTAAATGTCTAGCATTTTAGGTTTATTCCTCAAGGGTCCAAAATTTTTTATTGTAATAGTTGGTTAGGAAACTCCAAGCCAAAGAAACTTCGAGCTATCTTGAATGTTTCTAACTGATAGAGTGGTACGACATATGTTTTAAAGTAATTATATATATATATAATATATATATAGAGGTAATAAAAAACTTATGCATGTAAGTCTTGTATCAGAAGAAAAGAGATTTGACCAATTGTTAGGCAAAAATCTCGAGGACTAGGTTTGGTTGGACCGAACCACGATAATCCTGCATGTTTAATTTTACCGTCTTTACTGTTGCAACTGTCCCATAGTTACAACACCGTTATACTGCGAAGAGAATTAATCATAAGAAAAACGATAGGCTATTTACTTTGCAAGTTTTACAAGACAACAAAATATTATTTCCTGTACACAAGCATAATTTTGTGAAAGATTTGTAGCATTTTGTTAGAGAATACTCTAAAATTATATGAGTAGTGTCACTCGTATCTTTGTAAGTTTAAACCGTAAACGTAGAAGAAGAAAAGGTTAAAATTAAGAAGCTACAGAATGATTGTTGGATTATTTGTTAATTTATTTGTAGTAGCCAATATAACATGTTTTATAAGAATAATAACAAATAAATATGTGAACTAGAGTCTTTATGTTGTTGCACGAAGTAATATATAACATGGAACGAAACTAGTAAATATTTAGATAATTAATAATTGTTTTAGAATTGTACGAAGAACAACTCAGTTTTGGAAATAAATTTCATAAGAGCAAATATTTTGCTATACACATAAACACAACATAAGACTCCTCCCATGGTGTTACGGGGCGGCTTTAATTAATCGATTAAAGGGGCACCGTACGGCCGGTAGCTCTTACTCAAGCTACTTCCGCCTTCTCATCGTCGCAATCCCGTCCCTTACGAACGTTTTAGAGGAACAACTAAAACTCAATTTAGTTCAAACGTGACAACCATTTATCTAACAACAATAAATAGGAATTGCCGGATAGGTTACAAGAGCTTTTATTGCTTGAATAACAATTATCTATTACAATGCTTGCTTTCAACTTTCAACTCTCTTCTCCCTACATATGAAATACTGAATTAAATAATCCCTTGAGCAACAGGGTAAGAAATACTGCTAACTGCTTGGGCGAGACCCAAGCGCCCATACTTCGACTAGAACTTTGCCTTAGTCTTATATAGGACTTGGATCCCGCCCAATTACATGCCCACTACTATGCCGGCTACTATGCCGACGAAGGGTCTTCCGAAGGGTCTTCGATTGGGTCTTCAAAATGGCGTCATGGCGCTGGGCGCCGACGCAAGCCGTCATGGGCACTGGCACAAGGTACCGTTCGCCCTTGTGACTGGGCGCCAGCGTTGGGCGTCGTCCGACAGGTAGGACGACGCCTACGCCCATGACATTCTCCCCCACCTAAGTTAGCGACGTCCCCGACGCTAACGAAGCTTTGAACGAATCCATGAGCTTCTACGGCGGCTTAAGGGTCTTCGCCCTCTCCCAGGTGTTCTCCTCACTGCTGCAACCTTCCCACTTCACCAAGTATTCTTCAACGTTGCCTTTATTTGTTGTCACAATTCGATGACTTAGTAGTGCTTCCGGCACTCGTCGTTTGTAATTATTTAATTTCATCTCGGGTCGGCTGGGTCGATTACGTGTGTCGTCCTCCATGTCTGCCGAATAAGGTTTTAGTAGTCCGACATGGAGAACATTGTGCGCGTTGCACCACGAGGGTAATGTGACCTGGTAGGCCACTTTACAAACGCGTTTCGTGATTGGTAAGGGTCCGATATATTTTTGCATCAATCGTGGGTCTTGGCCACGTGATTCTTTCGACAATCGCGGGCCCGGGACCTTTGCCATCACAAGATCTCCCACTTGGAATTCAACAAACCGAATATGTTGATCCGCGTGCTTTTTCATGCGCCGTTGGGCCCTTTCAAGGTAACCTCAGGCTATATCAATGATACGCTCCCACTCGTTCGTGAACTCGCGAGCGGGAGAAGACTTTGCATTTGGGTCAGAGTCTACGGTGTGTGGGAGGAGGGGTTGCTGCCCATTTACAATTTCAAAAGGGCTTCGGTTGGTTGCCGAGCTCTTTTGGGCGTTAAAACACATTTGGGCGGCATCAAGTAGTCTCACCCAACTCGTCTGCGAGCCATGAACGAAGTGCCGGAGGTATTCCTCCAACATACAATTGAAACGTTCCGTCTGCCCGTCGGACTGCGGGTGAAAACTTGAACTCATACTCAGTTCTAAGCCAAGCAATCGGAATAGCTCGGTCCAAAATACGCCAGTGAATCGGGAGTCCCTATCACTAACGATGTCTTTCGGTAATCCCCAATATTTTATGATGTGCTTAAAGAAGAGTTGAGCTGTCTCTTCTGCCGAAACGTATTTTGGGGCCGGAATAAACGTGGCATACTTCGAGAACCGATCAATTACCACGAAGATCGTTCCCAAGTCGCCTGCCTTAGGTAAACCCGAAATAAAATCCATCGAAACGCTCTCCCATGGCCGCGTTGGCACCATTAGAGGCTGCAACAGGCCGGCCTTTTTCTGACGATCGGGTTTATCTTGTTGGCAGACTAGACATGTGCGTACGTATGCTTCAATATCGTCCGCCATTTTGGTCCAATAATATGCCCGTTGGACCAACGCTAACGTGCGTTGCTCCCCAGGATGTCCCGCCCACATCGTGTCGTGACATTCTGTCATCAAAAGTTTCATAAGGTCTCCACCTTTAGGAACATAGAACCTATTGCCCTTGGTCTTAAGTAGACTGTCGTCCACCCAGAATTGTCGGGCCTTCCCTTGCTCAGCTAGCTCGGTTAGAACCTTAGCTTCAGGATCGTTCCCTAGCTGTTCTCAGAGTCGATCCTTGATTGATGTCGTCACATCACTTACCGTCATCACCGTTATTTTTCCCAAGTCGGCTCGACGGCTCAAGGCGTCGGCCACTTGGTTACTCGCTCCCGGTCTATACTCGAGATTAAAATTAAACTCTGACAGGAGCTCCTGCCATCTTGCCTGTTTCCCTGTCAAGTTCGGTTGAGTTAAGAAATGACTCACCGCTTTGTTATCCTTTTTCACGACAAATGGGCACCCTAGTAGATAATGCCGCCAAGTTCGTAAATAATGGATAACCGCTAGTAGTTCCTTCTCGTGAACCGAGTATCGTGTTTCCACGTCTTTAAGCTTCCTACTCTCGAAGGCTACCGGGTGCCCCTCTTGCACCAACACTCCCCCAAGTGCGAAGTCGGACGCATCGGTCTGAACTTCGAAGGCTTTTTGCATGTCAGGGAGGGCCAAGACGGGGTCCGAAGTAATTGCTGCCTTTAATTCTTCAAAGGCAGCTTGGCACAGGGTCGTCCACTCGAAAGCCGCCGACTTCTTCAGCAAGTCGGTGAGCGGTTTAGCCGTAGCCGAATAACCTTCCACAAACTTCCGATAATAATTGGCCAACCCGAGGAACGACCTTAGCTCGTGTGTATCTTTTGGCGGTTGCCAATCTTTTATCGCACATATCTTTTTGGGGTCCATTCGAATCCTTCCTCGCTCGATAATGTGGCCTAGAAAGTCAATCTTTGCTTGAGCGAAGGAGCACTTTGATAATTTCACATATAGTTCATTCTCCCTCAAGCGTAGGAATACTCTCCTTAAGTGGGCCACATGTTGCTCCAACGTTTCGCTGTAAATCACAATATCGTCTAGGTATAAGACAACAAACTCATCAATGAACCCTTGTAATACTTGGTTCATTAGGGTACTAAACGTTGCAGGGGCGTTCGTGAGGCCGAAGGGCATCACCAGGAACTCGAAAGCTCCGTATCTCGTAACGACGGTTGTCTTAGATTCGTCACCTTCTTTGATCCTCACTTGCCAATATCCCGACCGCAAGTCCATCTTAGTAAAGTATTTTGCCCGACTTAATCTGTCGAAGCAATCCGCCACAAGCGAGATAGGATACCGATTCTTCACGGTCAGTTTATTTAGGGCCCGATAATCGCAGCACATTCGAAGGGTCCCGTCGGCCTTCTTTTGGAATAAGACTGGCACACCGTAAGGCGACTTTGCTGGTTGGATCAGACCACTATCAAGCAAGTCCCTTAATTGTTTTCGCAGTTCTACAAGCTCCGGTTGGGACATCCGATAGGGCGCCCGAGCCGGGGGTTTGGTGCCTGGGACGAGTTCAATCTCATGGTCTACATTGCGCTTAGGCGGCAATCGTTTAGGCAACTCGTCCGGCAGGACATCCTCGAATTCATTCAAGATATCTTTCACTGGCGCCGGGATAGGCCCAGTTACTTCTTCGATTTCTTCCAGTTTAAGGGTGCAAAGGAATGACGGTTCATCTCTCTTGCATCCCTTTTCGAATTGGAAGGCCGAGAGGCACTTCCCAACATTATGTTCGAATACCACTGGGATAACGCAAGGCGCGCCTCCCAACATCATTAGGCAATCAGCGTGGGGCATAGGGAACGACTTGGTCTGTCTCATGAAATCCAACCCAATAATGAGCTTGAAATCGTCCATGATGACCACCTACAAATCGTGCTTCCCCGAATAAGGACCTATCTTAAGGCTCACGTCCACACACTTTCCAACCACTGGCTGGGCCGCCGAGTTAACGACTTTTACCCTCCCAATAGCTTTTTCCGTGACTAGCCCGAGTCGACCGACTTCCGTGATCGCTAGATAAATGTGGGTGGCTCCTGAGTCAATCATAGCCCTTGGGGGTATGCCGTTAATCTTAACGTCCACATACATCAAGGCCTTTCTTTTGGGTCGTTTGGGACTTCTTTCTGTTTTCACCACGACCTCCTTACCCTCGGCGTGCGAGATAGACCCGCACCACATTGTTAGGGCTCCAAGGTTGTCGCCTTCTTCTATGAGCTCTTCGCCCATTTCCGACTCATGATCGAGACTATCTGCCGTCTTAGCGGCGGACGACTCGCCTATCGTAGACAAGGCATTCAACAACCGTTTGCCGGGACAATCTCGGATTAGATGGGGACCATCACAAAGGAAGCATCCTCTTTTTGGTTGTGACGTTCCCGCGTTTTGAGCCTTCGCCCGATACGTACTTCCTTGGGAGTTCGCGGGTCGGTCTCCCCCACCTCTTCCGGTATTCGGTTGGAACGTTCTACCGCCTTGGTGCGTAGGAGCTTGGGTCGGTCCGCTGCGAACGTCTTTCTTTGGTTCCCATTCGTGATCGAACCAAGGGACATCGGTGAGACATTCGGCGGCACTTTGGGCCGACGCAAAATCGGTCACTCTTTGTCGTTGCAATTCGAGCCGAGCCCACGGTTTCAAACCTTCTAAGAATGTGAACAATTTGTCCTTTTCCGACATATCCCTTATATCCAACATGTGTCCCACGAAGTTTTTCACGTAGTCTCTTATTGAGCCCGTATGTTTTAGTTCTCGGAGGGCCTTTCGAGCATTATACTCCACGTTTTCGGGATAGAATTGCTGCATGATGGCTTCTTTCAGCCGTTCCCACGTATCCAACAGAATCCGTCCCGCCAACACATCACTATACTTCATTCTCCACCATAACTTGGCATCGTCGACCAAATACATGGTGGCCATGTTGACCTTCTCCTCTTCGTCCTCGACATGGGTGGCAACAAAATACCGTTCCATGTCGAAGAGCCAATTTTCTACCTCTCTGGCATCCCTCGCGCCTCCATAGTTCTGTGGTTCCGGAACTCGCGAGATTTGCCTAGGGACTGGTTCCGGCGCCCTCACTGGCGCATTACTAACCGCCTTCTGTAAAGTTCCCACTTGATGGGTCAGTCCCTCTACCGTTTGCCGCAACTCGTTCAACCCACCAGCACCGCTAAGTGCATCCGTGAGAAATTTGCACGCCTCCCTGCATTCTTGCATTTGGGAGTGGAGCTCGACGATGTCCGTCGAAAAATGCTCCATCTTATCTAAAGCCAAGTCGCGGAACTCTTCCAACACTTCGAGTCTAGCTCGATTCGTCGGTCCCGACTTGTTTGCCTTCTCAGGGGGTGGTCCGCTTGCAACCGACGTGTTAGACATCTGCCTCGAACTCAATGGATCACGAGCCGAGGCTCTGATACCACTTGTTACGGGGCGGCTTTAATTAATCAATTAAAGGGGCACCGTACGGCCGGTAGCTCTTACTCAAGCTACTTCCGCCTTCTCTTTCGTTGATCGTCGCAATCCCGTCCCTTAAGAGCGTTTTAGAGGAACAACTAAAACTCAATTTAGTTCAAACGTGACAACCATTTATCTAACAACAATAAATAGGAATTGCCGGATAGGTTACAAGAGCTTTTATTGCTTGAATAACAATTATCTATTACAATGCTTGCTTTCAACTTTCAACTCTCTTCTCCCTACATATGAAATACTGAATTAAATAATCCCTTGAGCAACAGGGTAAGAAATACTGCTAACTGCTTGGGCGGGACCCAAGCGCCCATACTTCGACTAGAACTTAGCCTTAGTCTTATATAGGACTCGGATCCCGCCCAATTACATGCCCACTACTATGCCGACGAAGGGTCTTCGATTGGGTCTTCAAAATGGTGTCATGGCGCTGGGCGCTGACGCAAGCCGTCATGGGCGTTGGCGCAAGGCACCGTTCACCCTTGCGACTGGGCGCCAGCGTTGGGCGTCGTCCGACAGGTAGGACGACGCCTACGCCCATGACACATGGGTAGGGGTAGTAGGTCTCTGACAGGACTTCTATGTATAAAAACATCGGACTTTACTTCACTTTGACAGCTGGGTTAAAACTTTTTCTCTCTCTTAAAGATGGAAAGGTTGGACCGTGGACGGTTGTACCACAAAACTCGGTAAAAAGGAGTACGAGGTTGATAGAATCTCGGGGTTGCCAGAACCAATTTTGCATCACATCCTATCTTTTCTTCTCACCAAAGACTCCACAAAGACCTCTTTCTTGTCCAAGACGTGGTACTCCGCATGGAACTCCTTCCCCGTGTTGGATTTCAATCAACACGATTACTTCCACGGTGATGACCCTTGTTGTCACATGTCGGGCAAAGGTTTCTATAACTACGTAAATAGTTCAATAGCTCGTCGTTGTCAGAACGTAAGTATTCAGAGATTCAACGTCGTTGTATTCAAGAATAATATTTATCCAATGGAGTTCTACACAACAAGCGGGAATAAGCTTTGTTACGTGTTACCACGTTTGGAGCAGTCCGCCAGATTCTTCTGCGCAAGCAACATGTCCTTACGTTAGTCAATTAGAGAGCAGGGCAAGATCTCGTAATCTTCTAACTTGTTTGTGTTTCTTATCTTTTGAAGTTTTTAGTTATGGTTTGGAATTTCTTTTGATAAGAAATCAATTGGACACATCTTTAACTGAAGAGGACTTCAAGGACTCCAACATAACTACGTATGTTTCTTTTCTGTCCTTTATAGAGATCATGAATCATTCTGTGAAGTTATACTTCCAGCTCCAATATTTTACATCATAAATTACTGCGTATAAATACTTAATTAAGCCACTGAAATGCAAAAAGTCTGTACAAAAATTAAGAAGGTTATTCAAGACAGTTATATGTTATTGCACAATACAGGACTTAATGAAATAAAAATGCAATCAACACACACAGCTCCAAAGACTTTCTGTGCAACAAATTTCAACCTCAGCTTATTGACAATTAATTAACACCAAAATTAGATCCCACATATTATGCATTCAATCGAATGTAAAACTCTCAATGGGTAGCATTGCTACCCCCAATTAAAATCAAATTATACAAAACACCACAAATAATTTAGCTGCTGACATATGAAGGAGCGGGCAAGAATGGAAATGGAGCAACTGAGGCATATGCCACGGGTGGTCGAGCATCATTATCAATGAGCGAAGGCCTTCTGTTTTTCCGAAAGGCAGAAGTTTCAGTGACCTCTACAACGCTTTCGGAGGATGATGAGAGATTAATTAAATTCTCGTCAGTTACCGACTGCTCGTTATCTTGTAGACGATGAACCAAAAGGCCACCCATAAACACAGGGAGGTAAAGGAGGCTAGCATGAAACATCCTCCGTGCACTTTGAGTTGTGCGATTCCGGTAGAATCCTGTAGCAGTTGCAGTAATTGCAAGAGCGAGTAGTGTCGACTCGGCACAGAACCACCCAGAAGTTAGACCCCCTGTAAAAGGTAGTGTTAGAATGTGCACAAAGCAATTTTAGAAAGAAACTAGTGACACGGTGAAACCTAACAATGATGGGAGAAAATATTAATGATTTCGTTTCATCTAAACATTTAGCAGACACACAAAAGAAAACATACAATTAGGTTTGTAACAAACCAACAGAACAAGGTGTGCAGTACCGAGAAATCTTGATTCAGATAACATTGACTACAACCATGACCAGAAATAGATCCGAATCATATACTATTCCAACATGATATCATATGTTTCTCCTACCTCGCATATTTAATTGACTTGGGATCAGTTATTCGGCATCAAAAGACAGCTGATACTCTCTTTTCTTTCTTTTTTTCTTTTTTTTTTGTTTCTAATTTGTGCCGATCATTCTGTGAGAGTTGGTGGGGATGGTGAAAGTGTCAGAGATATTCAATGAGTAAGTTTGGCTGAATCAATTTGGACAGAGATACTCAATGAGTAAGTTTGCAAGAATAAATTTGCTGACTAAAAAATGAGCTTGCTATTGTCGTCCACATGAAAACACACAGCTATATTCTAAAAGAAGGAAATCAGTCTACTGTGAGATGGAACCAAGTTAATGCTCCCTTTCTAAACAATAAGGGGAGTTGTAGAACTAAAGAGGAATACCTTATGAATTTGCAATTTGATGAAACTGCGCTTTCAAACGCAAGAGTACCAGATAAACATTAATTAAAGAGATTATATTAATGCACACCCTTGAGCCTTGAGGAAGTTTAGCGTGATATTCGTGACGTTTCGCTCAGTCAACAACATGAACAAACCGTTTGCTAAGAACAAACTTCATGTTTTCCACTTAAATTTTGAAAACATGACACCAAAATTTTTGACCATATAACTATAAATGGATTCATTGCAATATAGATGAATCTACAATGGGCTATTTTACTTTAGTTATTGTTTATTAACGCAAAAAGAAGCATCATGATTTGGACAGTTGACTAAATATTTGGGAAATTCTATTTCTAAGGGTGTACCTATATTATAAACTTTCTACTTTTAAAAAGCAGTTCAAATTCTAAGAAATGACCTTTTGTATTAAACTAATGATTTGTTAACAATGTTAACTACGAGGCTGTCTTGCTATGCTTTAATTACCTGATGGGTTTAACAACAAGGAGCCGTCACCAATATTACTGAAACTTCATGGGTGTCCATGATATAATACAAAAATCTCATGTGAGGGCGTGCTTCTGATACTATCCCTAAGGCTCAGTTGGGTTCCCAAAAATGAGAGAAAGGAAAAGAAAGGTAAAACTTTTAAGGAACTTTCTTTTTCTTCTCTGGTTTTCATGCATTTAGCAACAAACCAACTCTTCCAGATGTTTAAACATTCACCTCCCTCCCTATGGAATAGGTGGAGACACTTCATCAAATTTCAAACGGTTCATCTTCTCCACCAATATTGAAGGTACAAGACTTCAATTCAAACCAATATATTTCCAAGAATAATCATTTATTTATCTGAAAGACTACGTGTACTAGAATCATATCTGAGTTTAATATGCAAAGTTTATTTTGCTAATAGAGGGTTCTTGACAACAAATAGAATATGTTTATTTTCTTTCAAGTGCATTAGCAAGTAATTATTTTGGCGGGATACTCAATTCTTTTTGTTCTTATTTTGATTGAGACTGTGATCTTCATCTCCTTTCGTCTTGAATGTATTGATGATTAAAAATGATCAAAATTGTCAACAATTTATATAATATATTTGAAGGAGATCTAGGAGAGAAATGAACAATTTAATGGGATGTTTTCCTAGATATTGTTTTACCACATACTTCAAGGTTTAGAGTATAATTATGATTCTTAAAACGAAGGAATTTTTTTTGCTTCCTTAAAAAGTTCCCTAAAAATCTAACTTTACCATTTTAAGGAAACAAACTGCACTTAAATGAATAAGAAATACAAGGTCACCAAAGCAACTCACAGTCGTAACATAAGTAGCCCAATGGAAGCAAATACAAGCAGTTCCTGAAAGCAACCAAGGCTGTTCTCCTACCAGAGGAATCAGCAAGAGAAATCATTCTGAACCTGATGTGGAAAAGAAAGAGAAGAACTTAGCAAAATGAAATTGATCGAACGCCACTTAATTTGTATATTACAGTTATGGCCATGAGTACGGAGACAGAGAATGCATGTGTTCCACTCGATAAACTCATGTTCGGTTCTTCTTATGTAAACTAAAGAAAACCATTTATTGAAATAACAGAACCATTGAGTATGAGCTAGGCTTGACACAGGCTTCTACTGAAGACAGTTGCTTCTCAGTATGCCTGGAACCACAGATCTTGATTGCGGCTTTCTCAACAAACACCATTCATAAAATAAACGGGTCTACACTTGAAAGGTCAATAATTTACAACAACATACCCTCCATCTGCATAATCTTTGCGGCACAAGTAGGCGAGGGCCATAAAATGAGGTATTTGCCAAAAATATAGGGCAGCAGGGAGTATCATTGCATTTAGCGAAATCTGGCCAGAAGCTGCAGTCCACCTTGTAATTTTGAAACAAATCACTGTCAGATAACTCTTCAGAACTGACACGTGGCAAAATTAAATGGTTTGTCCATATGATAAAACACGGAAAGGCGAGGACGCAACACTGCAGAAGTTGGCAGTTATAAAAGCAAAAGGGCCCTTGTGAGTCGGACTGCACATTTATTGGTAGTATAAAGAAGAAATTACCCAAGAAGAGGTGGGATTGCACCGACAACAGCCCCAACCCATGTATTTACAGGGTGTATCTGCTTTAGTGGAGTGTATACAAATGCATAAAGAAAAAGAGTCGAAGCGGCAAGTCCAGCTGTCAGCATATTAGCCTGCAAACACCTTGTCATAAAAATTGCAACATCAATCCCCTTAACGAAAAAGTTTACAATGGATAGATGAAGGATACCATAGAGGTTATTAGACAGGTTAAGGGGCCATAATCACCTCGTGAGCCAGTAGAGCAGTGCCAGCTATACCTACTGAAGAAGCCCAGGTAACTGCATGACGTATGGTCATGCGTCCGGATGGTAGTGGTCTACGCATGGTTCTATTCATTTTAGCATCATTCTTAACCTCAAAGACCTGTGGCATATTAATATAACCAAGACATGTCACAACAAAGAGTAGTTAGGACAAAGAGACTGATCAACAAAAATCATGAACTGACAACAAGAGATCTATACTACTGAATTCAGTTTTTTGAGAAGTAACAGCATCATGTCCCTAAGATAGAGGAAATTAACAAATGCATATGTCACATTTGACAACCGAAGCAACAATACACAGATTATACATATCCTTTAAGTGTGCTGGCTGTAAAGTATTTAACAATTTTGGATGACATCAGCACACCACGGACAGATGATTAATCAGCAAGGATTGATCGACACTAGATACTATTAATTTTTTTTTATTTGTTGTTAAGAGGCAGTCAGCCTCCTAAGCTTATAGTTATTTGGACTTGGCAACTAAACTCTACAAACGTGTGTTTCACTTCTAAACTGAGGGAATAATTTGGTAAATAGATAAACTTTACTTCTAAACACTGGATCGGGTTGGGCCCCCTCCCAAATTGGCATTTTACCGTAGCTTCACTGGAAATAACCACCCAAATTTAGTAAGCGGCAAATTTTAAGAGTCAGTGTAAAAGTCACATGAAAGCCAGCAAAGCTATGCAATATTTTGTAGGCTCATCAAGGCGTCTGTGTTTATCCTACTTCGATATAATGGCACCATTTTAGAAATCACTCAGTCAAATAATGTCCATATGTATGAACCACAAAGAAAAGAAGAAAAAAAAATATCGCAACAGTTGACTTCCTTAAATCCCGAGTTACTCCAGGAATATGCTATGTCCTACTTCAACACCTTTTTTTATGAGATTACTCATTCACTTAAAGTAATAATGTGACACTAGTGACTTCTCGGCACTGCCTTTAAGGTCCAGATGCAAAAATTTCTAATTCCGAAAACTTCGACAGCCTCTCATATCCTCCATATGAAGCATCATAATGACCAGAGTAGCATAACTTACAAAGAAGAGATAGATCTTGTGGGATGAAGAGCAGCACCGTACCTGATTTAAGGAGTTAGCTGAAGCTGCAACCATCATTGTGCCAGCACATGTGCAGCAAAGGCCGAGATAATCAATGGAACTCCCACTCCCAAGGATAAAACCAGTGCCAGATGTAGCAACGACTAGCATGCTAACACAAACAATAGAATAATTACAATCCATTGTTTGCATCATTAATCATATGAAGAAAGATAAATATGGATTTTTTATTCTCAACCACGACTAAATACATCTTCTAAACCAATTCAATGCAATCTTAACCACAGCTCAAAACAAGCAAAAGAAGTCCTCAACACACCAAACATTTGTGAAAATTGACAACAAGAAAGTAGTGTAAAGCCGAGAAATCATTAGCAAAGAAAAATTAAAACCAAATGCAGGAAAAAAAAAAGAACATCTGATTCAATTCCACAAAACAGAACCAATAACATGATCGATTACAGAACAAGCGCAGGTGTAACTTAACATAAGCAGTACAATAAGAAACACGACGACGAAAATAAACCGGCAACGTATATTCGACATCTCATAACTATCAAATACTGTGGCGAACACAATCGCAAACACACAATAACGAATTCATCAAATTTAATACTCTCCTGATCACAAAATAACCATTCAAAAGGTAAAATCTAACCTAAGTCGAGCCTTGGAGAGCTCCCAATAGCATCGCCCGTAGTGCTTACCGAACTCCGCCAATTCCTTAGCCTTCAGCACAGACGGGTATACACTCGCCGACCCAAACGAGAGCAAACCGGATCCGGATTGGGTCCAATTGACCGATTCAGCTACGGAAGTGGACTCCGGGCCGGTGGAACTGGATCGAGCGAGCACACCGCCATGAGGTTTAACGGAACCTCGATTCAGAAGAGAATTGGCGTTGTTGATAGGCTTAACGAGCTTCGATGAGTTCCTCCACATTTTCCGGTGGATTGAGAGCCGCGAGTTGAACGGACAAGTGTGAACAGTCACGGCACCAGGTTTGGGGATTTTGATGGGAAAAGAGAGAATACTAAGTTGACATGCGGGTGATCAATGACAATGTTAGATGAAAAGCTTAAAAAGTTAAATGGATTTACAATTTTGATATGAAATGGGCATTTGCCCTTTGGGGTGGGGCTTATCAACGGCCTAATGATTGTAAGAGAATAATTGTTATCAACAGCCCAATGATGCGAAGTTTAATAACGAGTCCGAACCTTTAAAATTGCAGTGATTTCTAGCCATCCAAATATGGCAAATTATAGAGTACCACACGCGGTCCGATATTGATCCCGGCGGTATGTGCCTAACATGATTACTAACAAGTAAACGACTTGATAACCGACATGAGGTAATGGATTAATAACCGAGTTTACAACGTGTAGCTTGTTGGGGCGGTGGAAAATGCTCCACTCATAAGTGGAGCATTAACAATTTTAATGCTAGTGGAGCATTAACATCTTTCAACTTGTTTCTTGGTGGAAATTGATCTTCCACCAAGAATGATAAATGCACACGGTTTTGTGCATTTGAGAAGGCATTTGGCCTTCTATAAATAGCATGGCTTATGCTATTGGATAACACACCCCAAAAATGTAGTCTTGTAGTATATTTCCTATAGTTCTCTTGTAGTATTTATATATACTTGGGTGAGATGTGAGTTAGGGAATAATGCTTGTAAGAAGGCACAGTTTGGGGGTCGTTCGGGTTGAGTGAAAATTATGTAGTTGTACAAATTTTCTACATAGTGGATTTTACTCGGGTCCCCGTGGTTTTTCTCCGGTTTTGGAGTTTTCACGTTAAATCCTTGTGTTGTTACTATCGTCAATATTTTATTCGTGTTGCTTCGTAATTACCTCATGGGCAAATTCTGGGGGCGGTATTTGAGGCGGTTCAAATACCCAACAAGTGGTATCAGAACTCGGGTTCTGCTGGAGGTGGAGCTTTTGCTGGGGTGGAGTCGTGGTGTGATGTAGTGTGAATATGTACTGTAAAAGGCGGTTCTGTCAAAGGTAATTGGTTATTAAGCGGGACCGTTGTGACCCCACTAATTACCTGGGAACCTTGAAATCCTGGCAGGAAAGACGAGTTATCTCTTTCCGGGGGTTTACTTTGTACTATTCTGATCTACTGGAAATTCACCAACTCACCGGTGCAATGACGGAAGCAAGGGTACGGATATGGTGAAGTTTGGCGTGACGTATGTTGACGGGAAAATCAACTGTGACTTGTGGCAAGTCGGGGAAACGTTGATTTAGTCAGGTTACACGAAGGTTCAACTGGTGGAGTTATCGCTATACGTAGCGGTGTTACTAGCACGACTGATACAGTTGCTAGTGGAGTGGTGCGGACACTAGGACCACAGAAAAGAAAATCGTCCGGAACGACGAGTCGATGCGGCGAGCGGCTCTTAGTCAAACGCTGATGAAACTAACATTGTCTACTTGCGTGACATGTTATAAGTGGCAGTACGTTCTGATGGCATGAGACTGTCATGAGACAGAGCGTTGGTGTTAGTAGTTCCAGCTTACACACTGGCATGACTTGGCGTAAATGCAAGGTGTGGGATTGATGTCGATGGCTGATGATTCCCATGATAGCCAAGTTGGGAGTTGCACCATACTTATCAGCAAGGGTTTATTTTCGACATTGGGCTGATTGTGCTTTTATGGTGGAGCATGGTACTTTTGAAATGAGGTATGACTGCGTTGTAGTGATAGCGAAAGCTATGAAAATCTTCTTAGGCGGAGTGGGCGTGCGATCGTCCAAGGGCCGGAGTGAAGATGTTTTTTTGAAGATCTGATTAAGTCACGAATCAAATCTTCAAGGTGGAGATTGTTGGGGCGGTGGAAAATGCTCCACTCATAAGTGGAGCATTAACAATTTTAATGCTAGTGGAGCATTAACATCTTTCAACTTGTTTCTTGGTGGAAATTGATCTTCCACCAAGAATGATAAATGCACACGGTTTTGTGCATTTGAGAAGGCATTTGGCCTTCTATAAATAGCATGGCTTATGCTATTGGATAACACACCCCAAAAATGTAGTCTTGTAGTATATTTCCTATAGTTCTCTTGTAGTATTTATATATACTTGGGTGAGATGTGAGTTAGGGAATAATGCTTGTAAGAAGGCACAGTTTGGGGGTCGTTCGGGTTGAGTGAAAATTATGTAGTTGTACAAATTTTCTACATAGTGGATTTTACTCGGGTCCCCGTGGTTTTTCTCCGGTTTTGGAGTTTTCACGTTAAATCCTTGTGTTGTTACTATCGTCAATATTTTATTCGTGTTGCTTCGTAATTACCTCATGGGCAAATTC
Source organism: Linaria vulgaris (assembly GCA_948329865.1). Classification (NCBI taxonomy): domain Eukaryota; kingdom Viridiplantae; phylum Streptophyta; class Magnoliopsida; order Lamiales; family Plantaginaceae; genus Linaria; species Linaria vulgaris. The sequence continues at coordinate 113,570,517 of OX415250.1, read as the reverse complement.
TGGGGGCGGTATTTGAGGCGGTTCAAATACCCAACATATTACAAAATTGTCATGTTTTTACTTCTAACATGACATAACTTTGGGATACGATCTGGCGAACGAAATAAAATATGTGGATACTAATGAATTAAATGAACTAATTAATTTAATTGAATGAAGAGTGCTACTATAGATTCAACCTAAGTATATTCAACCACATTATATTGCTTTTAGTCCCAATTTTAAACAAGCCCATTTAATTATGATTCACATTTGCTTTAGTTCAAAACAACTTTGATTTGATTAAGGTAGTTGAATCATGCATTGTGGAAGGATATTGCAAGGCAAGAACTACATGAAGTGCCTTGAATACATTGAAGAATTGAATTGTTCCTATAAATTTCATTTCTCAGATCACAAACACTTCCCTTAGGATATAGCACTTGTTTTGTAAGGTGTTAATGAGAAAGTTAAACATATTGTTTAACTTTCTCAGTTCTCACTAACCTCGTATGCTTTCAAACAAGTCATATCATTCTATTCCTCTTTTCATTATTAATGAAACACCGACCTCAAATCTTCTATCACTACAAGAAAAAAGGGTCATTCGCGATCGCCCGGGCGGTCGCGAATGACCCTCTGGCGGTCGTGGAAGCCCTCTGTCGTGGGGGTCATCCGTGACTGCTTCCGTGACCGCTGGGCGGTCACGAATAATCGTCATTCGACGTTTTTTGATTTTAGTTTGTTTATTTAAGGCGCGTTGTTTGTTAAATTGATAAAATAGTTAATACTAAGTTAATTATAAGGTTTTATCATAAAATCGCATATAACATCTAAAACAACTTGGTATATATGATGATTAGTGGTATAACATAAAATAGGTTTATTCTTTCATAACTCGCCTAATCATATCTAATCTACTATTTTAATATGTTAATTACTAATGTTGTACTAATTTATTACTTCAATTCACATGTAGTAATGAGACTTATTGTTAAAAATTATAAACACGTCAAGATGGATCCATAAAATCAATTTTTTTTTATGAATATTATTCATGACCGCCGGGCGGTCACGAAAGACCCTTAGTCGTGACCGTTGGGCGGTCACGAATAACCTTCATTCAACGTTTTTTTATTTTAGTTTGTTTATTTAAGGTGCGTTGTTTATTAAATTGATAAAATAGTTAATACTAAGTTAATTATAAGGTTTTATCATAAAATCGCATATAACATCTAAAACAACTTGGTATATATGATGATTAGTGGTATAACATAAAATAGGTTTATTCGTTCATAACTCGCCTAAGCACATCTAATCTACTATTTTATTATGTTAATTACTAATGTTGTACTAATTTATTACTTTAATTCACATGTAGTAATGATATTTATTGTTAAAAATCATAAACACATCAAGATCGCTCCATAAAATTAATTGTTTTTATGAATATTATTAGTGACCGCCCGACGGTCACGAAAGACCCCTCTTTCGTGACCGTTGGGCGGTCACGAAGCATTTCGCGACCGCTCGGCGATCAAGGATGCGCCGCATTCGCGACCGCTGGCTTCCGTGACCGCTGGGCGGTCACCGATGGTGGCGACCGCCCGGTGGTCACGAGTTGGCGGTCACGGTTGACCCTTTTTTTTGTAGTGTATGTATCACTCCATACTACATCAATTACAATTTAGGTGGCATAAAAATTGACTTGTACAATCCTTATCTAATTTCTAGTCAACACATCTAATCTCTCATCTCTTTGTTATTCCCTTTATACTCATTTCCTCAAAATTCTTATATATGTACCAGTTTGCACACACAATGTAAACCATGAAATCAACACTTGTCAAACTTGCTGAAAGATAAAAGATATGTCCAAACGCTCCATGCTAGAACCCCTATCAATCCACCCCGACATATCATCAGAAATTGGTACTTTGGTCACAATAATCAAAACCAACACTCGTCAAATTCGCTAAAAGATAAAAGAACAAGTCCAAACGCTCCATGCTAAGACTCCGTTTAATCCATCCCGACATATCATTAGAGCTTGATACTTTTGTTACAATAATCAAAATCCAACTACTAATATAGTTTCCTAACGAAGTCTAATTCATTCTCAACGCGCTTCCAAACCCATCAGGTGCTTACACGTTAAGAAACTTCAACTGCCCTACATACATGAAAACCTCTGATGCCGGAATAGAAACATACAGTGGTACTTGCCAGAAAATACTCTATGTGCTCGAATTATTGCACATTGTGTCATCTTTTTGCGCGTATCTTAATCTAAAATGCTCCACCACTCTTGTTGACCTCATAGCAACTACAACAATAACTATGCCGACCTCTATCCGCTAAAGAAAATGAATGTTGTGACACTCAAAATGTCAAAACTCGACATACATGCTACAAGGATGTGCAAGTTTAACATGGTAGTTTTGATGACAACGTCTGTTCAACGAAAAGAGAGTGCATTTTGATGAAGACTAATGAGTATATGATTGTGCACGACTCAATGGTGCATCCAGAAATCGCAATTGGGGTGGCAAAGGAACAGAGCAACAACCGCGACATCTTTCAAACAAACAAAAAAAAACAAATGTTGCTATGAGTGACAAATTTGTGACTGATTACCAACGGAATAACTTTTTGAATTAATTAATGCAACTTATCTATAAATTTCCCAACGAAATAACTACTTGGTTGCAATTAGGTTGTGAAGTTGTTGGAAAAAGTTGAATTCTCGAGAAACATGGCAACAACGACTACACGTTTTTGACGAAAGAAAATCCTCTAGTATTAGCAAAGAATTTGTAACCAAATACCAACAAAACTCAAAATTAGATACAATTTGCCTACATGTTTTCCAACAAGATAAATTTTGTTGCAATTCTATTGTAAAATTAGTGAAAATAATTTGAGTAGTTCAAAAGCATAACAACAATAAGGGTCTTTTGTTCCTAAGTTAGTTTGTGTATTATCATTTGTTCAATTATTAAAGAAAATATGATAGTGTTACGTACCTTGATTTATATATGATTTATTATATTAGGTTTATTTCATAATTATATATTATAAATGCAATAGATAGATTTATTATCAGTTATCTTTTAATTATTTATTAGTGGAGAGATAAGTGTTAGTGCTTAGGATGTTACGTATTAGTGGGAAGTATTAGTGGGTCTTAGAAGTTATTTACATTTACTATTTATGTATGGTTTTTAATCATTATTGTTAAGAAGAATTAAATTAGTTTTGTAAATTTTGTCTTTCTCATCTCTATTCTTAGGATTTTCATTCTCACTCTTAGATCCTAACAGATAGCATACTACAATATAGTTAAAGTATTTTTGTTTTTGATATATGCTACGAAAAATTGTATAATTTCATAATTCTTCTCATATTTGGCATTATGATTTAACAAAAACACGAGTGTCTTTGTGTTATTTAGGTACATTTGTTTTCGAGTACAAGTACCAAGTTATATAATTGTATCAAAGATCACAATATTATACATAATTATTATAGAAAGTATGGTTGCATGTATAGAGTATAAAGATAAATATACTAAATTATTATTTTTCAAATACTAAAGAAGATGCGACCTAATGTGTATCCATATCAATCATCATGTTGTATCACTAGCAGTACTATGCTCACGTTTTTCATCTTCATGATATTTGCATGTTCATCTTCTGATACTAGATCGAGAAATACTTCTTGGTCTTCTACATCTTCGACATGCTCTTCGAGTTCAATATTTGGCTGAAGCTCTGTTGGATCCACTTATTCTACATTTTAGTTATCGCCAAACAAAATATATATTTGAATCATCAAGATCGACACCGTACCTATAAAGACACCCTCTGCCACAAACGAGATCAACTCTTGGAAATGACCTTCAACCCGAGGATCAAGCTCTTGATTGTCATTCAATAATGTTAAAGTAGTTACGCTCCTTTCCTTTGTTTTGCAAGTTGCCACCCGTTCACCTCTATCCTTATACACTTGTCGTTTTGGATAATCTAAGTGAATGACTTGTTGTGCTTGTGGAACTAGTATAAAGTCTGAAAGCTTAAAATGCAAATTTATTCGCATTCCAAGTGTTGCTTCCCCAGCCCTGCATCTTTTTAATAGATTTTATCTATGCTACACTGACAGTGTAGTGCACTGTCTCTCACAAAGTGGCAGGCCCACACATGTGGGGCCCACATCCCTGTGAGTGCACTGTGCACTACACGCGGTGTAGCATAGATATAATCCTTTTTAATGTTCTAACTTTGTTTAGAAAGCGGCTATTGATCAAGGATTCAAGAAGACTTTCATACTCCACAACCCAAGGGTCACTGCATAAAATGTCTGTTACTCAATGGGAATAAACATAAATCAAAGAAAAAAAACCGTACAGGCATGCAATTTTTTTTTTATCAGTTAAATAAATATTTAAAAAGAAAAGAAGCACAAAGGTGCTTCAACCTCTTACAGATCGTTAGAGGTCAATATTCTTACAACTGTACAACATGTAAATTACACTATCTTTTTGTCCTACAATCCTCAGAGTTGTTATTTAGCACACTTTTAAAAACAATATTTTGAAATAACTAACCAATACAAATATACAATGAGAGTACCTCTCTTAAAAGCTAAAAATAACATTATTACATAGAAATAATATCTACAGTATGCATCACTATCTTATTATTTGGCGCTTCCATTGTCTTTCATCATTACTTGTCTTCGTTTGTTCACCATTGATTCTCTTTTACTCTGTTACTTGGATTCTGATTCCTTACTATTTTCTTCCTCTTTCCCCTCCTCCTTCTTGTTTTTTTCTACTTCTTTGTCCTTACCAGATTTCTCAGCTTTTAGTTTCTCTTCTTCCACCATGGCCTTTTTCTTTTCTTCTTCTTCTTTTGCTTCTTCCAGTGCTTTAATTAACCTTAGCAAACGGGTTTCCTCATCCTCACCACTCGACTTAGGCATCAAATTCTCAGCAACATCGGCGGGAGTCGTATTCGTTTCTTCCAAGAGCTGACGAATTGTTGCGAACAGTTCGTGCGAGTTTATGTCCATATAGTTGTTGGCCAAAGCCTTGAAAGCTTCAAACCCGCAATACGACAACTCAATGCGCTTATCCATCCTCCCACGTCGAATGAGAGCAGGATCCAACTTCTCCACGTAGTTGGTTGTAAAAACGATGATTCTCTCCCCACCGCAAGCTGACCAAAGTCCGTCAATGAAGTTTAAGAGCCCCGATAGAGTAACCTGGCTAGGTTTATTCTCCTCCATTTTCTTCATCTTTTCGTGTACCTCATTCTTCTCCCCGTCCTTCTTCTCCTCGCCTTCCTTGGCCTCTTTCTTCTCCCTCTGACCGGTTAAATCAAGTGAGCAATCGATGTCCTCGATCACAATAATGGACTTGCTAGAGGTGTCGATCAACAACTTTCTCAGCTCGGTGTTGTCTTTTACGGCCGTCAGTTCAAGATCATACACATCATACTTCAATAGATTGGCCATGGCGGCGATCATAGTGGACTTCCCGGTTCCGGGGGGACCGTAGAGAAGATAGCCGCGCTTCCAAGCCTTGCCAACCTTGGCGTAGTAGTCCTTTGCTTTAGTAAAAGTGACGAGGTCGTCTATGATGTCCTGCTTCTTGACAGGGTCCATGGCCAAAGTATCAAACGAGGCGGGATGCTCGAACACGACCTGGCTCCACATGCTCCGCCAGCTGTAATAACCGCCCTCGTTCTTGTTGTTTGTATACAGTTTTCTTCGTCTTTCCTTTACGGTGATGGCCTTTCCCTCATCCAATACATGTCTCAAGTAGTTGTTCACGATGGTATCGCGATACTTCTTGTGGACAGTAACCCTGAAGTATCTTTTCGCGTCCTCCCCCCGAGGATAGAGAGAAATGGTCTTCTGGTCGGGAGTGGTTCGGCTTGAACTCCACCAGAGTTTGATCCCTTGGTACTCGTCCGTGACCTCCTCCTGATCGGCCATGGTGAGCACGAGGGCCTCGCTGTCGCGGACCACGTTGGCGGTGAGACGCTTTGCTTGTTTGGTTGAGTTGGCGTTGAGGTATCTCTCGACAGCCATAAAGGCAGCGCTGCGCTGAAAGCTGTCGCCCGTGTATTCGGGGATGGTGATGTGGAGGTAGGGAGAGAAGAAAGCGGTGAATTTTCGTGTGTATCTTTTGATGGGACCACGAAGCTCGTAAGGAAAATAGTTTTGGAACATGGCATAAGCAACCATTAGCCCCGTTATTGCAGTCCCTATTTGGGTCATTATCTCCCCCACAGAACTTGGCAACAACATCTTATATATCTTAATGCTCGAATTATTACTTTGATGAACTAATGAATTTTATCAGTGCACCCGCTGCTCTATTTATATATAGCTAGTACGCAGGCAGAAGAGAAGAGCAACTTCCTTTTGTTCAGCAAAAAATATAAAGAATGACCACTTTCTTTTTTATGTATATATAAAGACTTGAATGAGTATAGACTATTCAGAGGAAACTGCTCCGAATGTGATCGAATGCTGCTAGTACACAGGCAGATATAGAAGAGAAGGACAACGGCTTCCTTTTGTTCAGTAAAAAATATAAAAAGAACGAACACTGTTTAATTTAATTTATATAAACATATGCATACGCCGGATATCGTCCTTACATTACCGTCATGATTCATTGTATATGTTAAACACATCAACCAATCAAGAACGAGGACAAATTGCACCTGCAAACTTTGATAATATTAAACGATGACTTATAAATATGTGGACTCAAACTTACAGTATGTGGTATATACATGCATCAGGATCTTTTGGTATTTGAGCATAAATAGAATAATGTTACAATATTAAGGGAAAAATGACAAACTAGCCCCAACGTTTCTTCGTTTTACTGAAACTATACCAAATAACGTTTCAAAAGTGGCAAAACTATACATAATCTTTGCATTTCGAAAAAAACTAACTCCAACCTATATTTCCGGCCAATTTTAAAATTTTAGAGGGGCAAACCTGTCACTCCACTGTAGCTAACGGCTCCCTAACGGCTACTAACATCATTTAAATGCCCAAATTTTGCCCCAAAATCGAAAACCTAAATCCCTAATTCCCGAACCCTAATTCACTAAAATTCGATCGATTTCAAATGGAAAATTCTCAATTGTGTCGTTGTGGGTTGAAGACGTCGACTGAAACATCATGGGCTAACCTCAATCCAGGGCGTAGGTTCTCACAATGCCCCAAAGCTCGGGTATGTCGCGTTTTTTTTTTATTTATTTATTTAATTTTGGTTGTTTTTTAAATTTTTTGTTTTTGATTTTGTCGCGTTTATTTATTTGATTGACAGAGAATTGAACGTTGCAACTATTAAGTTTGGATTGATCCACCAATGTGTGAGCGATCGAGGCAAATTATCCCCGGTTTGCCTCGAGTCAGAAGAGAATTGGCGTAGATAGGCTTAACGAGCTTCGATGAGTTCCTCCACATTTTACGGTGGATTGAGAGCCGCGAGTTCAACGGAGAAGAGTGAACACGTTCGGCACCAGGTTTGGGGATTTTAATGGGAAAAGGAGAAGAAGGAAAAAATGCTACATTGACATGCGGGTGATGGATATGGTAATGTTAGATGAAAAGCTTAAAGTTAAATGGATTTACAATTTTGATATGAAATGGGCCTTTGGGGTGGGGCTTATCAACGACCCAATGATGCTAAGAGAAAAATTGTTATTAACGCAAACGTAGCAAAGCGAGTACAAGAAATACTTAACGAGAGTTCACACCGTACAACTACAAGGGTAATTACATTGTTCAACAAAAGAGTTGAGAAAATAATGGTGTGTTTTATTTTATTCAAGCTCAGATGGAAGTTTAATAACGAGTATGAACCTTTAAAATTGCAGTGATTTGTAGCCATCCAAATCTGCCAAATTATAGAGTACCACACTCGGTCCGATATTGGAATATCTGATTCCGGCGGTATGTGCCTAACAAGATTACTAACAAGTAAACTGACTTGATAACCGACATGAGGTAACGAATTAATAACTGAGTTTACAACGTGTACCCTTACAAAATTGTTTTGTTTTTACTTCTAACATGACATAACTTTGGGATACGATCTGGCGAACAGAATAAAATACGTAGATACTAATTAATTAAATGTAATTAATTTAATTGAATGAAGAGTGCTACTATAGATTCAACCTAAGCATATTCAACCACACTATATTGCTTTTAGTCCCAATTTTAAACAAGCCCATTTAATTATGATTCACATTTACTTTAGTTCAAAACAACTTTGCACTACAAGAAAAAGGAGCATTAGCAACGGTCATTGGCAACGGGTGTGGTTGCCAATGACTATTTTGCCATTGGCTATGGAAGAATCCGTAGCCAATGCCTTTTTTTTACTAAAAAAAAGAGAAGAAAAACCCCTTGGACAAGGGCAACGAACATTGTCCGTTGCCCATAGCCAAAGGCAACGGCCGTTGGCCATTGCCAATAGCCAAGGGCTACGGTTTGGCCGTAGCCCCTGGTTTAGACGCCAGATTCTGGCGCCATATCCAAGGGCTACGGCCAGGCCGTAGCCCTTGGCCCTTGCCAATGGCAAGCCGTAGCCCTTGGTTTATACTAAGGGCTACGGCCAAACCGTAGGCCTTGGCCATAGCCCTTGGCTATTGGCAACGACCAAGGGTCGTTGCCCTTTGCTATTCGCAACGGACAGTGTTCGTTGCCCTTGTCCAAGGGCAACGGCATCTTCCGTTGCCATTGCGATTAATTAAAAAAAAAAGAAAATAACTTTATAGATTTTATGTAATTTTATGTTTGTTTAAGAACTTATATTTGTTTGTTTTGCATATTATTAATTTTATGTATGTTTGGGTTCTATAAATGTTTCTCGGCGTGTAAGAACTTCTACGAATTTTCCTCGGCATGCATTAAATGAAGTTTAATTTTAATATTCGTGTTTCTATTTTTATTTATTAGTTTATTTTTAAAAATCAAGTTATATTATATATATATATATATATATATATATGTGTGTGTGTTTTTTACCAAACACTTATATATATATAGTCTAGTTTATCACAAACACTTCCCTTAAAGTATGTGGTACGTATGTACATCAAGATCTATTGGTCTTTGAGCATAATTAGAATAATGTGACAAAGATTAATTAATTTTGTATCTTTGTCGCTAGCTCACATAATTGATTTAGTGGATCGTAGTAGTTCATCAAACATACTATTTGTAATTAACTTTGTTTTTTTAATTCACGGTGACGAAGAGGGGGAAAGGCGCCGCCGTATACTCATAGGAAGATGATCCTTTATTCCATAATTTATCCCACTTTTTGTCCTATTTTGTATTAATGATTAATTTAATATTTACCATATTTTAATTAATGATGAGAGAATTATTCTCTCTCCTCTCTCCTCATTCTCTCTCACTCACGTCCACCTCTCTCCCCCCCTCCCCTCTCTCACATGAATTCTTTGATGTTTTTTCACTGTTGAATCAAAAATAAATAGATGTTGACATCTTTAAATCACTTTTAATAAAGGAGAGTCACATGCAGCGTCTCGAAAAGCACGAATATGAAGTTCCATACACCAATTCATGGCAAAAAAAAAGTAATCAAAGTAGTTTGCATTGCACTGTATATGTATATAATTTTATTGTTGAGTTTTCACTTCCGAAACTCTTGAACTGAAGGAAGGAAAGACTTACCGAATGCACGAAACACTTACCGAATCCCCGTGTTTTTGTCCTAGTTCGCTTTCTCATTTCATTTTCTTTCTCGTGTTCAGAACTAACCCTGTAGAAACTCTATCATCAATCCGGAGTCCCGTCCCCCACATTATCCGGTCTTTCCTAGAGTTTCAAACCACTTTGCCTTAGACTCTATTGGAACAAAGCAACAACTCCTGTATTTGCATTTGCTTAGAAGCAATTTCCCTAATTCCATATCGGTTAATGCAAGAACTATAAATAAAGGACCAGGATCCCCTATGAAATAGAAAAGATTGGCCCCTCTCTAGCCAAATCCAAAAATGGGAAAAAAAAACCCCTAAAATGGAGCGGCCCCGGTTAGATCTCTGGGATCCTCGGGTCAGCTAGCTACTTGCTCAAAAATATGAAAGGAAAAGAGCTCGATCGGGCATGGAATAGACTCAGGCAAATCTATCTAGCATCGAAAATCCTTAGTCAGGTAAAGAGTTGGGTTCAGCATAAGAAATAGGCGTTTCGACGTTGCCTTTTGAATCCTTCAGCTGTTCGTGGGAAGAAAAAAAAGCGAAAGAAAATCTAGGGCCAACTCTTCTAGTTGTGCCCCTTATTAGCCAATCGCTGAACAAGAAATGGAATTTTTTTCTTTGACATAGAAAACCTCTACAAAGTCTTGGTTCAGCTCTCCAAGAGGGACAACCCTTTCGACTTCTATTTTGGTTCCCGACAGCATGTGCAATTGTAACATTATCAAGAATTTTACTTTGGTAATTTTCACAAAGAAATTGAAGAGCTTTTCACTCAAATCCATCAACATAATCTATATACAAAACTATTTTATAAAATATCATCATTTTTAATAGAATAATTCAGACTTTCAAAAATTAAATCTTCAGTTTGATTTTGTATGTATCATAATGTAAGAGCTTTTCAAACTCCAAATCATATGTGTGGGCATGGATTAAAGTTTCGTTTCGAGAATATGTTTCTGTCAGTCAAATATTAGAAACTTTTCACAATGTTTCGAGATCTTTTCGACAACTTTCGAAAAATTCATAGAAAGTGCCATTGCAAATAACTTTAAAAATACTTGCGTGTTTTATTTTGCTAGAGACAGAATCGTTTATGTACCTTTAGATAAAAAAAAACTTCGATCTATGTGTGTGAGAACGAATAAGTAATTAAAAATGTGTTCATCCAGAAACAATATAATGTAAATGATAATTAAATACCTCTAAATTTATAAACTCAGTAATTATAACATTAACGTTGATAATTGTAATTATTGTCTTATTCAATTTTAATAGTTATATTCAAATTTTAGTTTTATCGATTATATCATGTGATTTTCAACAGAAATTTGGTTACAATGATTTTAATATAAAAGAAAAACATATATATATATATATATATATATAGAGAGAGAGAGAGAGAGAGAAAACCATGCATCCGGGTATTATTTTAAGAAAACGCATAAAATCAACAACTTGACAGAAGTATAAATAACTAGAACCTTAATTAGAAGGGGGTGCAACCGTGCAAGAGGAAATGAATTTTTTTGCCATGTAATTAGGAGAATTGCTTTGTCTATAATTTGTTTTCTTAGTTTAATTGCTTAAGATATTAAGTGATAATTAGACTTTACTAAGAGTTAAATAATAAAAAAAACCCAAAGAGAGAGAAAGAGAGGAGAGAGGTGGACGTGAGAGGAGTAAAATGAGAGAGGAGAGAGAATAATTTTTGCCATTAAAAGTGGAAAAGATTAATTAAAATGCAATAAATGTTAAACTAACTATTAATAGAAGGTGGGACACAAAAATGGGACAATTTGTGGGATAGACATAGAGGATACTCTCCCATTCTCACCTCACCACTTTGGACTTGGATAATCATGTGAAGGTAATTGGGTGTATCCATGCAACGCCACACTTAATTAACGAATATAATTGCCATAATATATCCTCAATTAGTTTTGTGTACCAATTAGAAAAAAAAAAGATCCTCCATTATTAGAGTATTGAAAAGCGTACATAAGTTATAAGATGAATTGCATTTATATCTAACTCGATTTAATTACAATCTTCCAGACACAAATAAGATAGGAAACTCATACGTACCTAACTAAACACATCTCTACACAATTTAATATTTGTTGAGATATGATTTATTAGACTACTTTTTTACTCTGATTTTTTGTACGTAACCTTTAGGTATAGAATAGGGATAAATACGTTAAACCTACATCGCATGGGCCATTTACTAAGCTGCTTTAAGTTTGTTTTGGACCGATTAATCACTTCACATTTGTCAACTTGTGGGATTTGGCCCGCCACTGTTTTACCAGAAAAATCTCATTTAGATTCTTTTATGTGACCAACACATGTTATCCACAAGGGTATTTTTGTCCATAAATATTCGTTAAAAATCTATGCGGTTTACCCCACAACATGTGGAATTATGTGCAACATGTTAGGTTTGGAGCTTGAACAGTGAAGAAAGGAAGACCTAAACAATGGAGTTGGTTTCAAGACAACAGTCAGAGATAGAGCGCATCGTCGGAGCGTTGGTCTCGTTGCTCAGATAAAAGAGGCGACGCGAGCCGTGCAACTATTGGCACTGTCGCGTTGCCCTGGCAAAAGGCAGCGCGGGCAACACGACTTTTGCGCATGTAGAGGGTTTAGTTCAAGAGTTAATTATTTTCAAAAGTCAAATCAATATATTTTTTTTTTGATTATTTACTAAGTGATGCAGGTTAAAAAGTCTTTTGTAAGGGTGTTAATGTTAAATTGGAACTAAGTAAGAGATAGTTGTAACCATGACACCATGCCAGCACAATACCAATACATCAGAAAACAGACTAAAACCAAAACCCTGTGTTACACCAGACAGTACTCTGACAACACTGTCAAACATAATAGAGTTAGAACAAATTGTTGATAAGACGTGATATGGTTCAACAGTTGTATACTTGTTATATCCTTCTATCACTCGCCATATGCTTGCCTTTATGTCTGTACTTTGTATCAAACTAATCCTCATGTTTCACATTTATTAGCTGTTAAGCATACTCTGAAATAACTAACTTGGAAATATGACGTAGCGGAAACTTATAGGAAATATAGGAACGACACACGAAGATCAAAAGCTTGTTGATTCACGAAGAATACCAAGAAATTGATGCAAAAGAGAGAAACTCTCAAGAAATTTATTCAATAATCAACCAAATGTCTTCTTAGGGTTTACATAGAATATATACCCTAAAGCATAACTAAAAATAGGAAATAACGTTTTTTTCTAAAAAAGGAAAAAATGGAAATAAAAGCATAAACTAAAAGTGCTACTCATAAGGAACACGCTCCAACAAACGGAATGCAATTCCGAGTTCTAGAAATAAAGATATAACTGAAACGAAAATTAATAAAAACGGCAAAAACGGCCTATTCGCACGTCAAAAACGGACCGAGCCAAAATTAGCCTCTCATCTTGGGATGATCTCGTTTCACCATAAACTCCAACGCTTTCTCGACTGCATCAAAATATTGTATTTTGATTGGGCGGGAGACCAAGCAAAGAGAAAATCACGTGGGTTATTTTTTTTTTTAAATTTTAGAAGTAATTTTATTTATGGTATAGCAAGAAAAGTCTTTATCTACGTCTGCCTTTTTTTAAAAATCCTTGAAAAGTGAGATTCTTCGGTTTGCAAATTGATATGTGTATCTTCTAAGTCAGTTCTCGAATTCAGTTGTAACACCTCTCGCTAACACCAAAGTGTGCATGTGCTGTTTTTAGAATTGCATTAGATTTTCTCTTTTCTTTCTTTTTGCATTTTGAGTCTTGGTCGAACCTTGTGTGTTGTTAAGCTTCATGATTCTGTGTCTTAATGTCTTTTTGAAAGCTCCTATTAAAAGATGAAAATAAAAATAAAAATGTCTTTACTTTTATTGTTGCGAACCCTTTACAAATTTATGTGGTTGTGGATACTTATTATGGAGAAGCTGAGCCACACGGAGCTAACTGCTAAGATGATTTTTAGTTGTATCTTATCCATAATTAAGTATTGTACCGTATATCAGAGAGCAAGTATAGTCAGTTTTAAACGTTGGGGCTTGGGGTCTTGTTAGTGCCTTCATTCAATGTTCTCTACTTACTTGATATTGCCCCTTTTGTGTTATATAGTAAACAAGTATGCGTTAGTTGTTGGGATATATGGGGTTCTATACTGCCTGCATTCAGTTCTACGTGCTTAGATGTGTAACAAAATGTGTTGACGCCGGAGTGTATGGGGTCATGTGCTGCCTGCATTCAGTTGTTAAGTTTTCAAAATTTATAACCATTAGATCCTTCACAAATAGTAAGCTTTTATCTGTGAAAATAGAAAAAGAAAAAATGGAGCTTATTCAAGGTATTAGCTGACAGTGTAATGGCGACACTTTACACAACACCAAGTATTTTTGACGTATATCTTCTTCTTTAATCATGCAAATATGTATTTTCTCTTGATATGATTATTCTTGCACCATCATTGTTTGTGTTTTTGTCGGATGTGCACTTAAGGAGGATATGTAGGCATGTGCAGGAATCCATTTTGGGGATTTTGTTATTCGAAGTCACACAAATCTGTTTCTTCCTATAACTTGGATTATTTATTTAATTCAAGATACTTACCTTTAATGAGTTTGTATTTTTTAACTCTCATTTCAAGTGCATAAATGCCTATATATGGTAATAACCTTGGTTGAATTTCAGATATCTTGGTACAAATTTTGCTGACAATTCTTATTTTAGAAGACTTGTGAGGTTAAGCCCAAACACCTCCACATTCACTTTGATCCAAATTTTCTCCTATCATCATATTTTCTCCTCTCATCATATAGAACAATTATTTTATGATATAGAGCCAACTGTAAGTCTCTCATGAGCAATATCCCATCTCCTCCAAAGCTTTTGTTTTCTCCATGGCCGGCGAAGACTCCTCCTCTATCTCAGGTTTGTCGACTCTTCTCTCAACTCCTCTAAAATCCCTTATAGATTCATTAATGCCGATTAATGTGCATCAACAATTGTCGCTTCAACTCACTACCTTTAACTTTATCTGTAACGCCCCCAAAACTAGAAAGAAAATAAATTTATACTTTAGTCCTTGAACTTTTGAAAATTTCTATATTTGACCATAAATGTTTAGAAAAGTTGCATTTTAGTCCCTAAACTTAAAAGACAGTCTTTTATTATTTTTATAGGTCTCTAATCCTAAAGCATATATTTTAATTAAAATCTTAACCAAGATGATCTAATTATCTAGAAAATTACATAAATAAATATGTATGTAACAAAGAAATCTAATTATACCTATTTGAATTTTAATTATAAATAATTGAGGGACTTGATATGCAATTAACCAATTGATGAAGTAAGCCATGAAATATTTTTGATGAGGTAAGCCATGACATCCTTAAGAGCATAATTGAAAGATTTTTTTTGTAATTTATTATAAAATAATCAAAGTGGGAACTTAATTAAATATATTTTAACATGATTTTTGCCTATAAATACTAAGCTTTCTTCCAACAATTTTCACACCCAAAATCATTTCGATTTTTCCTTATTTCTTCCTATAAATCTCTAAGTTAGTGAGTCTACTTTCAGGGAAAATTCATCCCAAGTTCTTATTTCATCATTTCTACCCGACAAAATACCCCAAAACTTTTATTGCGCAAAAATTAGCCATTCGGCCCTGCACCTTAGAAAAATCATAACTAATTGTAGAAAAATCATTTTTTATCAAGGCCAACGACCAAATACTGCTCATGATATCCTCTAACTTTCATAGGAAGAAATGTTTTTCAAATAATGCGATTTAGAAAGTCGAAATTCCTAAATCGTAGACTGGTGTCCGAAAATCTAAAAATATGTTCTATGTTTTCAAGAATTATTTAGCATAGCAAACCTTTGGATTTTCCTGCCCATTCGGGTACACATGTCACTAGTAATGTTAGGGATCAGTTGCCATAAAAATATTTGAAAACAAAGTTCATTTGGATATCCGATCAAAGGTAAACTCGGAACTATGACGATTTTTAGCTTATATTACGTACTTTAAGTTCTTTGTTTATGATTGAAAATAATCATCATAATTCCATGATTGATCACTCACACATGACTCTTACAAGATATAACAATCATTAGAATCACTTTAATATGATTTGTATTCATGAATTAATATTTTTGAGATTTTTCAATAAAATATAAATAATATATTTATCATCTTTAACATATCCTTATATGATTATGTATCGAAACTTAAACATTCTTTGGTCATTTACCTTGATTAGGTTTACGTATTAATATTTTTATAAGTTATGAATACAATGTTATGTAATTTAAGATATTCTTGGAACAAAATTAACTAAGTTATACAATTTACTGGATTGCTTCATAAGGTAATTGTTTGATGTCGTGATTCCTGGAATTTTTGGATGTACTAGAGACTTAAATAACTTCCTCAAATTTCATCAAGACGAAAGTTGAATAGTACATATGTTTATAGTGGTGAGTTATGATTATTTAATTAACTGATATTATCTTAATGTTATTAAAGGTTTGACAAATTAATCAACAACACGCAAGATTATCAATACAAATAAAGGTGAGGTTCCATTTCTGATTTATTCTAGCCCCGTTTGGCATTCGGCCCTGAGGAACTTGGACTGAAACGCCACTACTCCGTTACCAAACCTCGAACAACCTATATTTCATCATAATCCTGTTTGGCATCTCATCTCATAACATAATTTTCTTACTCATCGTTAAATCATATCCAATCATTTATTATTTATCATATCTATTCATAATCATGATAATTCTCCAATATTATAATCTCATCTCCTGGTTCTTGAATTGTGCAAAGAGCAACGAACTATGTTCGAGATATGTAGCTCAAGGAGCAACGAATATTATCCGGTTTACTAGCTTGATTGTTTATTTATTATACCCATTGGGACGCCTTTGGGAAGTTGGGCCTAGGGATTGAGTCGAGTTACTGTCAGGCAGTAAGGACTGTCGGTTTAAGTAATTTCACTTGATACCCATATATCTAGGTGCCGCTTGCAGTCAGGAGTTGGCTGTAACTCACGTGCTGAATCGACATGTACTCGAGCATGTCTCTTGATTGTTTGCGAGGTCTCTCCTCGTCGGGAGGTATAAGGTAGAATAGTAAAAGTTATAAGGCTGGATTCGTTTATTGTTAAGTACAAGTTCATTAACTATTCTATGAAAATTCCAGTACCATTGCTACATCAAATTATCTAGTTGAATTGTTTCTACCGATAAGATCACTCCTCGAAATGTATCCAGTAGGCCACAGTTAATTCTTGCATTTCCAGTTGTTTTATATGAATCTCACTAAGTCATTAAAGACTTATTCCTCGTTTCTTTTGTCCATTCCTCAGGATAAAAATCAACATGGCAGCATGGATCAAGTGAATAATTGTTCAAGCATGCATTTTGGAATATTCGTGTTTTGTCACTTGTGCATAATCATTAAAGAGTCACATTGTTTCTAATACAAGACTTCCGCTATATATATCAAAATATATTTTATAAAACGTGTATGGTTTTGATCCTGAATAAGTGAGATCCCTTCCTATGAGTTACATTTTAGTCTGAGTTGGGTAAAGTGACTGATCACCACCGAACCAACTCGGATCGGAGCATGGCTCGTAGGGCACGGTCGTCGCATTATCTCCTCGAGAGAACAAGTGCAACACTTATTGTTTGGCTATGGCCTTTTCGGCTACCTTGATGGTTCCATCCCATGCCCCGTATCATACGCCCTCACTGAACGTCTTCACTAGCTTTGTCA
The DNA here is from genome assembly GCA_948329865.1 of Linaria vulgaris. Taxonomy (NCBI): domain Eukaryota; kingdom Viridiplantae; phylum Streptophyta; class Magnoliopsida; order Lamiales; family Plantaginaceae; genus Linaria; species Linaria vulgaris. The sequence goes on along the minus strand of OX415250.1, from coordinate 113,552,939 downwards.
AGAGTCTCTTTTGATTTCAACTCTCTTTGGATCAGTTTTCAATGATCTTGTTCGCATCATATCTTCTTTCTCATCTTCTACCAATTCTTGGAACAAACTAACGCGTACGTTCGCGAACAAGTCGTGCGCTCGGGTAATGCAATTAAGGAATGATTGTTGAGTGAATTATTAGAGCAATTCGAGTACCTGATTTCTTATACTTTCGCATAATATTTGTGACAATTTTTTTTAGTATTGTTTCATTATTTTTGTAATTTGAGTCGAGTTGGAGCAAAACGATGCTTCTTTGGAGAGTTTCAACACTATTTAGTGATAACAAGGCAATAACGCTATGACCCTATCAATGGTGCCTCTGTCACGAGGAAATAGAATGCAGCGTGAGCAAGAGCAGTAATGCAAGAGAAAGCTAGAGAAACAGAAGCATGCGTGATCAGCAAGTGCGAAAAAACTCAGATTGTGCATGCTAGGCTCGACTCAGGCTTAATCAACATGAAAAGTCAAAAGATGTGCTTGAACGTTAGATACCCTAAAATGGAGCCTAGAGCTGGAAAAACTATAAATATGAGGAGAGGCTCATCAGTTAGGGTACAACCTCATTACAAACTTCACAAAAAAAACTCACAGTTTACAAAAGCATAAGAGCAGAAATTTTACCGTTCGTGGCACTACAATCATTGTTGAGGGAGAAAGGTGAACAAGTCAGTAATCAGAGACCACAAGTTTAATCTTTTCTTTTCCTTATTGAGTACTTTATGATGAATTATTGTGATTTGAATACGACTATGAGTAGCTAATCCTCTCAGTATTTGAGGGTGGATGTAGTTAATCTCATATGGATGCACCTTGAATATGTTTTGATTAAGTTTGTTGATGAATTTGTTTTGTTGGATATTATTTGTTGCTTATACTTATTGGTATGTTTAGCACACGCGTTTCTATGAATCACGGTAGTGATGTTGAACAACCTCGTATTATATTGAATTATGTATAAGAGATTGTTAATGCAACACTAGCAGCGTAGATCATGCATGTAAATATCTAGACCTTCGACATTAACGTGTTTTGTGGAATCTAGATCGGAGTTGATAACCCTAATTCACTTCTAAAATACTGTGTGGGTCCTATGACATGATGAACTTCTGGTGAGGGGAAAGTGCTTAATGACATGACATCATTAGGAATTAGGGGGTTCTTTAGTAGATACGAAATGTGGCTAATTTATTACGTCAACGACGTAAACAAAGCAATCATCAATGGAAACAGGCTTGCATAGGAGTCATTGGTATTTTGTCTATGAAATACACGCATCTGAGATTAATGAGATCCATCTCTTAGATACATTTTACTTAATCTATTTTACATCCTTAGATAACAACCAATCAATCAATTAAATTTTGTCTTAGTTTAGTTTTAGTTAATTAATCTTTTCATCTGCAATCTTTAGTTAATCTTAATTATGCATTCTAGTTTAGACCTTTAGTTAATTTATATTTATATGTCTTCATTCATAACAAAATCAAAGCAAAATCACCAAGTGTTCAACAATATAATTGCTAAGGTACAAATATCTACTCTTAGGGGATTCGATACTTGGTCAGTTATGCTTACTTTCCATTTTATTATTACTTGATTCATATACTCGCGATTTTTGTGCATTAATCCAATTGAGAACACAAAAGTAACTTACACTTGCATCAAGTTTTTGGCACTGTTGCCGGGGAGTAACAGTATATTTGTTAGCAATTTCTACTATTGTTGATATGTGAGAAACGCTTACTGCTCTATTCGTAATTCAAGTACCAGTAGTGTATGACACGCAGAGGCACTGTGACACCATTACTATTTAATCTTGAGATAGAAAAAACTTGCAGACGCGACCAAAAAGAGAAACTCAACATGTCAAACACCAAAGTTGGAGCAACTCTACCAAGAGGAACACAACAAGAACAACAAACTGGAGGAAATAATGGTCAACACTTGGGAGGAGGATATTTGGTTCAACCCTCAAAACAAGAAATCTTACCCACACTTGAAGGCACTGGATCATGTATTGTAACAACTGAAAATCAATAAAGTCAGCAATATTCTCTATGATTGGCCAAAATCAATTCGGAGGAGGAATTACTGAAGATCCAATGGCACATCTCAAGACTTTATTGAGAAGTGTAAGGTATTTCATCTCAGTTCTGATTTAGCAATCTTGAAGTTATTTTCATTTTCTTTAAATGGAGGAGCTAAAAGGTGGATCAATGAATTGTTGAATAACAACATCACAACATGTGCACAAATGGCACAACTATTCTTACAACAAAATTTTCCACCGGCAAACACAACAAAGATGAGAAGTGAGATAGTTAATTTCTGGCAGATGGATGGAGAATCATTGTCAGGAGCATGTGAACGATTCAAAGGCATGACTAAAAGTTGTCCACAACACATCGTCATAAATGAGGTACTACTCCAACAATTTTAATGTGGACTGAACACAGGGTGCAAGAATACACTCAATGTTAGTTTTGTGGGGGGGGGGGGGGGGGTCATGGAAAGAACCGACGATGATGCATTCGCAATATTAAAGACAATTACAATTACATCAACTCTATCCAATTGTAGTATTGATCGAGCTCCAGCAAAGAGAACGATGAGAGCTCACGAGATATACACTATTACTCAATTATCTGCTCAAGTGTATGCTATCAATACTAAATTGAAGCATATGAAATGGGAACTCACAAATAATTGTATGCAACAGTTGTGGAGGAAATTGTAACAACAAATTATTGATCTCTGAAATTAAAAACAAGAAAAGATTACAAAGTAAATTTGAATTAATTTAAAATAAAACTGCGGTGCAATCTCTATTATTCCTCTGATTCTTTTCTCAAGTTGAGTGGATATGATTTTGATCTCTTCCATGTGTATTTGAGTTGAGCGTTAATCCAAGGGCTTTAAGCTTGATCTTGAATTGACGATCTACTTGACTTGATATTTGCAACGAACAATTTGATCTTCGTCTTGAACTTGTTGAATGTCAATCTTCTTTGGAGGAATCTTGATCTTCAAAGTACTTGGATATTTGACAAACGTTGATTCGAGGGCTTTACGGCTTGATCTCGGATTGAACGGAAACTTGATTTGGAATTTGATTTGAAGGTTGATGAAGATTGGTTTGATCTTCATCTTCAGTTCTTGGGATTTTTTGGGTTTTGATATTCTTGAATGGGCTTCAATCTTCAAAAACGTTTTTTTGAGGGTCTTAGGACTTGATCTCGGATTAAACAGATTTTGACTTGAAGACAAATGAAGAACGGTATGAACTTGGTTTTGGATTTGTTGAACTTTTTGGAGTTTGATCTTCCTCGACAGAAGTGCTATCTTCAAAAACGGTTTTTGGATGAAACTGAGACTTGACCGGATTGAAAGAAGTTCTTTACGAAGAACACCTTGGAGATTGTTGAAGAATGCCTTGAATGCCGCGAAGAACGCTTAAAGATGGATGAATTTGGTGGAGCGAAAAACTTAAGAGTTTTTTCCTGTTCAACTTGTGAATATTTTGTATGTCTTTTTTCTTTATGAGAGGGCCTCTATTTATAGTTGTAAAAATCTAGAGCTCCTTGCTTGTGATTGGTCGGTCTTATTTTCATGATAAGCATGGATTTAATTTGGGTTGCTTATCAAGAAACACATCATATTTCCACATGGCTTAACATCATTGGTTGAAATACTCCATCTTTTTCACGTGGCTTTATTTGATTGGCCAACATTATATATTAGAAAATCTATCAATTAATCTTTTAATAATTGGAATTTAATTTAGTAAAATCTCAAATTAAAAATAGAAATAACTAATTTAATTTCTAATAATTATTTTGACACTTGTCAATATTCAATTGTAGGAGACAAAATTTATTTGTCTACAAATGCCCCCTTGCGACTTGTCACGAATAGCATTTTTTAAAAATGCATCTTGAAGCGAATATGTCGCAACATATTTTTTTTTCAAGCCATCAATGGAATTGGTAGAAGATCGTGCACTTCAACACGAGAATCAAAATCTTAGTGGGCCTATGTGTCAATTTCATTGAGGACCAAAATGAAATTTGTGTACCAAACCATTTCTTTTTTTTGTGCATACACGTGATGTTTTGCTTTTTCTTTCCTTTTCTTTGAACACTTGGTCCATGTAGACCAGCACATAGGATAGAAGCCATTTCCATCTTCAAGGAAGTCACTTGTACGAATGAGACTCTCTGCAAATTTGTTACCTTTTTTCTAAAATCAGGGGAAGAAGAATTTCAATCCAATTACAACTACAAGACTTATAGTTTCAATAGGATTGATACAAAAGAAACCCGAAACTTCGAGAATTCTAATCCAAAAAAAAGAACTTCTCAGACAGTGAATCGAATTCAATCATAATTGTATTTGAACTGTGAGATTTCATCAAAAGTTCTATAAAAAGAACCAAATCGTCATCCTCGTCTTCATAATTAGAACACGGATGCAGTCTTTAAGTTCATATTTCTTTCCGCTTCCTTTTTCTTTCTTCAAATTTTGTAAGACTGAATAACATCCCCTTCTCTTTTTTTTTTTGTGCCGACTTCTGTTTTATTTTCTTTTTGTTTGTGCAGCAACAAAAACATAGAAGACTGTAGCCAGATGCTTCAAAAATCAGTAGGTCCGTGGTGATGGTCCAAAGAGCAGCGAGAAGCAAAGATTTAGGAACAAAATTTCTTCTTTGTGTCCTGAGCTGAACTTAAGATTTATGTATCGGCAACTTTTTCCTTCTTCCCAATTTTGTTTTTCATTGACTAACTCATTTTTTCTTCTTCTTTTGTGTTGCAGATGTTGAATATTGTGACACCAATTTCAAGTCGTGTCTTTTGGCAATTGGAAATCATGTGAAGTTGCGGCCAACATTGATGAACTCCGGTCAATGGACTGACGAAGTTGTGACAAATATTGACGAACTCCGATCAATTGAAAGAATGACATAACAAGTATCAGCGGTCCTCCAGTCGTTCTTCATCGTTGTTCGTGCTGCATTCCTCTCATCATCGAGTATGAAACGACAATTCTTCCTTTGATCATTGGAGCGACACATTGCCAATAGAAGATGCTATGGAAAGAAGACATCCTCCGTTGGTGCAATATACAACGACCTCCACAAAGATACATGGCAACCCTTACGTTCATATTCACGCAAATTGCAACTTGGAGATTGTGAGAGCTTAAAGGGCGTAGAATTCCTTGATAACATTCGGATCTCTTGCAAGAAAAGGAAGAGCATAATCCAACCTTAATCAACACAACCTCATTGGTGAGCTTGATGGAGGAGACATTCTTGTCATAACTCGACATCAAAGAAACCTTGAGGGATGAGACATTCATTCGACGTCTCGGCATCAAAGAAGCCTTAAAAGAGACATTCTTTTCATGACTTGGCATCAAAGAAATTTTGAAGGAGACATCCGAAAAGGAAGAGAATTGCTTTCAATACTTGGCATCAAAGACATTCAGCGGGATTGAACTTGTCTTCAAGGCTTGGCATCAAAGACATTCAGAAAGAGTGGACTTGTCTTCAAGGCTTGGCATCAAAGACATTCAGCAGGAGTGGATTTGTTCTCAAGACTTGGCATCAAAGACATTCAGCAGAAATGGACTTTGTTGACCCTACATCAAAGACAACTTGAAGGAAGAGACACCATTTCCACGACTTGGCCTCAAAGACACCTTGACGGAGCGAACACTATTTTCACGAACCTATGTCAAAGACACCTTGGCAAGAGTTGATGCAATCATGACTTAGTTGCGCACTCATCTTTGTTGGCACATCGTATCGCAAGGAGTTTCATATATCGTCTTCAATGAAACATAACTTGGCAACATAATATGACTGAACATGGAATCGCTTCCATGCTGCCTACGTATCCAATAAAGCAATCAAGTCAAGACGTAGTTCAAAATACATGAATTTGGATTTAGGGGTGCCACTCACAGTTTATACTCATGCAGGCGAGGAGTAACGTGCAGTTTAGACTCGTGCGTCATGGGGCAATTGACTTGAAGAAATTTTGTGCTTGTGCCGAGGAGATATGAACACTTGAAGAATTTTCACACGAGGACTTGAAGACTTGAAGGATTTGCAGGCTTCGCACGTGTCTCGAAGACTTGTACATTTTCTTTGAAGACTTGAAGGGTTTGTAAACCTTTTGGCTTGCGTCTAGGAGACTTGGAGATTTGAAGGATTTGTAGACCTTTTGGCTCGTGTCTAGAAGACTTGGAGATTTGAAGGATTTGTAGACCTTTTGGCTCGTGTCTAGGATACTTGTACATTTGTTTTGAAGAATTGAAGGATATGCATACCTTTTGGCTCGTGTCAAGAAGGCTTGTGCATTTGCTTTGAAGACTTGAAGAATTTGCTTTGAGTTTGGATATGCAAACAGTTTATACTCATGTTAAGAAAAATGTTGATAGTTTATCCTCTTATCAAGGAGTGTATACTTTGACACTTAATTTGAAGATTTGAGATAGTTTAAGCTCGTATCAAGGAGCATATTCGCCATGATGGAATTTGATGTCGCATCGTCTTCACTGTCGGTGTCATTTGTATCATCACTTTCATTATCAAGGACATGAGTTGTGGTTTCTTCTTTAGTAGAGTTCATACTTGTTTCAATGTCATGCGCAAGCATTGCCAACTCTTCAAAGGTTCTTGGTTTGATTACTTGAAGTATGTATGAGAGACCCCAATTCATCCCTTGAATGCAAATCTCGATGGCTGAAGTTTCTGAAAAATTTTCTTTGCAACTTAAGGATAGACTTCTCCACCTATTGATGTACTCAATCACTGTTTCATCTTCTTGTTGATGACAATTTGCAAGTTCAATCATGCTTACAGTACGTCGAGTGCTATAAAAGCGATTGAAGAATTTGGTTTGTAGATCGTTCCAATCGTGGATGGAGTTTGGTTCAAGATTAATGTACCAATCAAAGGAAAAGTCTTCTAAGGATCGAACGAATTGCTTGACTAGATGATCTCCATAAGTTCCAGCACTATTACACGTCTCCATGAAGTGAGCAACATGTTGTCTTGGGTCTCCAGTCCCATCGAATCTTTGAAACATCGGAGGTTGATAGCTTTTCGACATTTGCAATTGCTCTATTCTTTGAGTATAAGGCTTCATGTACACGCTTTATTCATTGCAAGTTGAGCTTTTAAATCCTTTGCAACTTCTTGAACTAAGTTCTTCAATTGATCGATGGAGATGAGCCCTTTGGAAGAGACTTGAATTCCTTGGCTTGAGACTTTGCTATACCCTTCTACTTCAACCAAATTTTGAGTGGTTTCTCTCAAAGGCTTCGTCGCATGCACCATTCTTTGATTGTCCTTTCTTGAGAGAGTTGGATTTTGGAAGTGAAAAGTGGTTTGGCTTCCTTTGCCGAGGACTCCACCAAGTTTTTGAGTTTCGACCTCTTGAGCAAACTTTTCACGTGCCATGCTTTGATCGTTGTTTTTCACGAGTTCTTGCTTTCGGAGGGGAGGGGAGACTTCAACTTCGTTGATTGTAGTCCTGATGCATCCTTGAACTCCAATGTTGTTGGTGACTTCTTTGGAATTTTCAACTCCTTCTTTGCGCTCTAACTTTTGGAGAAGGCGATTCAAGTGGTCTTCACGTTATTGAGCTTGAGTTGTGAGATTCGCAATGGCTTTTGTCAGCGCTGCAACTTGCTCTTCTAGTGAGGATGCTTGATCATCTTCTTTAGCATCATGTCTTGCCCCCGGTGTGAGTGTATCTTTCATCATCGGTTGCAAAGAACCTCCGCTTGTTGCCCCCATTGGCTTGTCCATTGTTGAGCAACACTGACTTCTTGTGATTTCAAATTTGAGACTTGCTGGAAAAGAGATTAGAGGTAGAGATTGTCCCACCGGGCGTGCCAAATTTGTAACAACAAATTCTTGATCTCTGAAATTAAAAGACAAGAAAAAATTACAAAGTAAATTTGAATTAATTTAAAGTACAATTGCGGTGCAATCTCTATTATTTCTCTGATTCTTTTCTCAAGTTGAGTGGATTTGATTATGATCTCTTCCACGTGTATTTGAGTTGAGCGTTAATCCAAGGGCTTTAAGCTTGATCTTGAATTAACGATCTACTTGACTTGATATTTATAACGAACAATTTGATCTTCGTCTTGAACTTGTTGAATGTCAATCTTCTTTGGAGGAATCTTGATCTTCGAAGTACTTGGATATTTGACAAACGTTGATTTGAGGGCTTTACGGCTTGATCTCGGATCAAACGGAAACTTGATGTAGAATTTGATTTGATGGTTGATGAAGATTGGTATGATCTTCGTCTTCAGTTCTTTCGATTTTTTGGGTTTGATCTTATTGAATGGGCTTCAATCTTCAAAAATGGTTTTTCGAGGGTCTTAGGACTTGATCTCGGATTAAACGGATTTTGACTTGAAGACGAAGGAAGAACGGTATGAACTTGGTTTTGGATTTGTTGAACTTCTTGGAGTTTGATCTTCCTCGGCAGAAGTGCTATCTTCAAAAAATGGTTTTTGGATGGAATTGAGACTTGACGGCGGATTGAAAGAAGTTCTTTACGAAGAACACCTTGGAGATTGTTGAAGAATGCCTTCAATGCCGCGAAGAACGCTTGAAGATGGATGAATTTGGTGGAGCGAAAAACTTAGAGTTTTTTTGTAACAGCCCGATAAATTCGAGATAAACAGAACAATATCAGAGCAACTATTACATGTCTAACTGTTAAATATTTGAATCGAATACACTGAAAGTACTAAACTAATAAAAATAATAACTCAACTAACTCAATAGCCTACTAAACTTTGAACGCTCCCCAATGCCAAAGGCTCCCACGTTCTGACACGGTAGTAACCTAGATCGTCTTAATCTGGAAGGAAGGAAAGGAAAAACAAAATTTTACGTGAGATAAAAATCTCAGTGAGCGTTCATGCGTGTGTGCAAGTGTAGCGTGTTCTTTCCATAACTTTCTTTTGAAAACAGTTTAATAAAAGAACTTTAACGCATACAAATACCATGCAATAGAATCATGAATCAAAAGCTTTAGTGATTTAACAAAAACCCTTTAACTTTAACAAAAGAATGGGTTCACGTTTAATGATTTTAAAATGTAATAAATAACAACTTACATAAAATGCAACATGAGAACATATACAGGTAATGGCACATTATCATCCAAACATTATCATCCAAATTAATTGATAGGATCACAATAATCAAACTTTAACGCTCGTTGATATCTACCACCTTATAACTCCGTTTCGTTGCCTTATCTCCCCGTTCAAGAAGCGACCTTGAAATCGTTCATTTACTGCATGCCATGGTACATGCTCGTTTATCCCGTTCAAATACGACGACTCCCGCCATATTTGAGGGGAATGGGCAAGGGAGACACGTGGCCAACCAGCGAGCCCTCTGCCGCCCAGTTGTACCCCATGTCCACCAAGCCAATCCGGATCCAATAACAAATTTATTCGATCGTTCAGTGCAAATAACATTCAATTCAATCGTTCAAAAACAAGTACCACTCATTTCAATCGTGCAACACACGTACCTGTCAATTCTCATCGTTCCAGTAGAAATAACGACCATTCAATTTATAGAAACTTTCTTTCAAGAATGAACATTTCTGAAACAACTTTCTTTGAAAAGTGACAGTTCAATATGCAGAGTTCAATATGTAGAGATTCATGATAACATATATATATATATATATATATATATATAGGTATAGATATACATGCACGCATTCCTTCCAGTTTTAAAATAATACAGTTTAGGAACACTCACCTGAAATACGACAATAAGAAAGAGGGAGCGAATACGCGACGTCTAGTCCAAACTACCTATGAGCCACAATGATATTAGTAAGACAATATTCGCATTTCGGTCTTTGTATAGCCAACAGAAACTAAACTCCAATAACACTACCAAGCTTAATATTCTACTGAATAACCCAAAAAAGATGATAATCATGTTTGTAGTAATTTCTAACATTAAACTTTGGGATGAATAGTTCTTATTTTCCTTACTCCCAAGCTAGAACACAAGTTCAAGTGTCGTTGCACTACAATTAAGTATTACATGAATAAGTCTGGTGATTGTGCTTAAGGAATATACTACATGAATAAATAATTAAGTAACTATCACGTTGAGTGGTAAGTCTACTAATTCTCATTCGGTCGCTTATTTCTCCTTTAATCATTTTAATCATCTTTTGATTTCTACCTGTTCTATAATAATATTAGTAGTGGTCTCAAATAATAAAATCTGATCAGCTAAGTTGTAGAATTAAATCAAGAATCCAAGAAAAGGTTTTCTCAATGATAATTGTAGTCAAAGCTTAAACAATTTAAAGTGAATCAATTAAAGTCTAACACTGATTTAAATGAAATACACACGTATGGACTGTATCCCCCAGAATGTTTTCAATCAATTGAAGAATCACTTAAGGCATCCATTTATTCACCTATGTGATCAAATAATAAATACTTAAAAATGCCTCTGAATGTGTAGTAACTTGAATAGGCATAATGATTAAAATACTAAATTGGTAAAATAGACATTACCAAATTGGTTTGAATCTGTTTCCTTTTCATCCATTATTCAATAAACTATTATGCAAACTAAAATTTGAAACTCTATTAGTAATCATGTCATTAAGTACGGTTGAACTTGTTCATCATATGTCCAATGTTCTACATGCGTTTTCAATTGCTAAATTCATTTTAGTATGCGTTTTAACCGATGGTATTTTGAACTAGAAAAAGAAAACATGCCTCAGTCTTATTTCTACCAAAAACAATACACGGATGACATTATAAAATATGTTACCATGCCTTACAGGTGTCTTTTCCAATATACTCTAGGCATACAATTTAATTCGAAAGCAACCAACATTATAGGATGTTCCAAATTCTGCACTTTCAAGTTACTGTTCCCTTCTATTTTCCTTTGCCTAATTATCATGCAAACATGAGTAGAAATACATTATAATAATAGCAAGACTCTAGTTTTTCTTATCATGTAGGCCACTCCAGTCGTAACTCCACTCGATTCAAACTAATGATAATATTACTTACAGTAACTACTCAAACAGGAGCTAAAACTCAAAATAAAAGAAGATTTAAGAAAGTTATTTACCTTTTGATACCTTGTGCCGATAGAAGAGAAGGAAGAAAGAATTGTGAAAGTCATACGAAAGAAATGACCATCTCAATTATAACAGATAGGCTCGCAGCAACATAGCTAAAGAAATTGGAAAGCAAGAATTACCCTCAAAACAAGCGGCATATAAACGGAAGGAGAGAAAGGGAATATGTGTACTTTTAATTGCTGTGTCTACCCATTTTTCCCTTTTTTTTATATGTCTCTAAACGTATATATATATATATATATATATATATATATATATATATATATATATATATATGAGTCATGACAAAGATTGATGTTACAAAGTTCTGCGCAAAAATAAGGATCAACTGAATGTTAGCCTTATTTTCTTAATCACTATTTCCTCTATCTCACCAAGTATAAGAAGTGTGTGTATGTGCGTGAATTATATCTGTTGAAATCTGGTGGTGACGGGTGGAAAGAATATAGAGAGGTGGCAAGACAAGAATAATTCTTGGAAACAAGCTTATGAAAGGATTTTACTACTGGAATCAGAAAATATTAAAACCATTTTAACATATAAGGAGGCACAAGGGCCGTACCTTGTATAAATTTGGGCTATGCATGGGCCTTGTCTAATAAAATTATGTTATAGAACTTTAAGACCCAATCAACTTATGCTACAAATACACACACATATAAATAGATCTTTGAATGTATATGCTTCTCATTTGGTGAACTTTGTATAGTAACTTTATTAATTGAGTAAAGGATGAAAGTATAAAATATTCTTATACATTTTGACTGTTTATCATTCATTTGGTCAATTCTGTTTGAATTAATAAATAGTTGAGAAGAATTTAGTAAGGGAAAATATCGGGGTATTACATTTTTCCTGTTCAACTTGTGAATATTTTGTATGTCTTTTTTCTTTATGAGAGGGCCTCTATTTATAGTTGTAAAAACCTAGAGCTCCTTGCTTGTGGTTGGTCGGTCTTATTTTCATGATAAGCATGGATTTAATTTGGCTTGCTTATCAAGAAACACATCATATTTCCACATGGCTTAACATCATTGGTTGAAATACTTCATCTTTTCCACGTGGCTTTATTTGATTGGTCAACAATATATTATAGAAAATCTATCAATTAATCTATTAATAATTGGAATTTAATTTAGTAAAATCCCAAATTAAAAATAGAAATAACTAATTTAACTTCTAATAATTATTTTGACACTTGTCAATAATTAATTGGAGGAGACAAAATTTATTTGTCTATAGAAATCACCCAACCAATGAATGTCGGGGAGTAAATGCAATCATGCAAGAAGAAATCAACTATGCTGGTAATTATTTGAGGCAAAACAATCCATACTCGAATACTTCCAATCAAGGGACAAAAAATCACCCTAAGTTTGGGATGGCAACATATTCAGCAACAAGGATGGCAACATATTCAGCAACAAGGAGGAGTTCAGAAGCCAACATGATTTCAGTCATATGATAAGAAACCAAATCTCGAGGAAATGTTATATAACTATATGACAAAGAATGATGCAAGACTAGGGCAAATTGAAGCAAGATGTCAAAACACATATGCTTCATTGAGTTATATCGAGAAACAACTCGGCCTAATTGCAAATCACCTAAGTACTCGACCTATTGGAACATTGTCGAGCAATACAGAGACCAACTCGAAGGAGCAAATGAATGTGGTCTCAATTGAAGAAGATGTTTTAATCAAAGTTTCATAGCCACTGGTGAATGAGTACTATTCACCAATTCCATATCCTTCAAGAATTCGTCACGTGGAACAATTTTCTAGGGTTTACAAAGATCTATCGGGATCTATGACACTTGAAGAGGCAGTGCAACAAGTATCAGAGTATGCTAAATACTTGGGAGATACAAGGATAGTCAAGAGGAAGATGGATGAGATAGGGATTCACAAAGTCTTTACACTTCAAGAAATTGAAGGGTTGCCGACAAAGTTTAAGGATCCAATGAGTTTTACTATACCTTGCAAGAAGAAATTGAAGGTGCATGCATTAATCTCCTGTCATATACTATTTATGGACGTCTGATATTGCTTACTTTACGAGCAATTGATTTAACAATTGAACTTGCTGATAGGAGTATTATTATCCTAGTGGAGTAATTGAGGATGTTATGGTTAAGATGGATAAATTAAGTTTTTCGGGTGATTTTGTGGTAATTGATATGAGTGAAAAGTATAAGTTTTCATTGATTCTTAGAAGATAATTCTTAGCAACTGCTAATACCTTGATTGATGTAGGAGAAAGAATTGTTACGTTAAAAGTTAACAATGAGCATGTTAGTTTTAAAGTAGAGAAAATTGTTTACCCAAGGGAACCACCAATCAAGAAAATAACAAGAAAAGAAAATTTTGCGCATCCAATTAATCACGATGGAGCGATTGATACACCTTAGAATAAGTACCATCGGGTTATACGACATAAGAACTAAGCGTTGTTTGGGAGGCAACCCAACTTTATAGTTTTTGAGTCATTGTTCTTTTACGTATTTCTTTTTATTGTTATTTGATTTTTCAATTTTGATTGTTTTATAGGGAGAATTTTGGAAAGAAGCACATTAAGAAGTTTGATTTTTGTTGAAAGGAATCAATTTTTTGGAAAAAAAAACTTGGCTAACAACAATTTTTCAAAAACAAAGGCAGGCGCGATAGGCTGTAATCGCGCGTGATGGTCGCGCCTAATTATGGAAATTTTGGGCGATGTAGTTTTTTTTGCATTCGCATCGCGGCACTCACTGGGTAAAAGCAAGAAATATTCTTATGGAAACTTAGATCGCGCATGTCATGCGTGATTGGGGCACGACGTGCTAATCGCGCACGGTCAAAACCCGTTTTCTGCACACTGCTAACTCGAGAATAAGTTTTCTTACTTATTTACTCTCATTTTCTACATTATTTTGGGATTTTATACATTAACATGTTTCCTAATTGTACTCACTTTGTGGAGGAATGTTTTCCTTAAGTCTAAATTTACCTATATGGTGGAGTCTTAGTCCATCTATACCTACATGTATTACTCTGCTATTTATATGTGTGAATATAGAGTTTAGGTCATTCTTCCACAAGTTAAATTTCTAGTTGTTCTTCGTCATTATTGTTTTCTTCTATTTCTCTCCTACTCTTGTTCTATTTGTTCAAAGATACAATGACTTTGCAGAGAAACACCAACAAACGCCTTAGGGACGTTTTTGGTTTCGAAAAGGACTGATCACCACCATCATCTCCACGCGTCCCACCATGCAAGAAGAAGACCAAGGACGATTCACCAACAAGAAAGCAAAAACTAATGAAGAAGTCTCTTCATCCTTGAATGAGGTCTTGACGTTTTTCACGATAAACTCAATAACATGGGGTGGACGACGTTTGCCCAACAACTTGAAGAGGTCAACAAAACTATGGTGATAGAAATTTTCATGAACGCAACTGGGCAAGTGACGGAACCATTTTTACTACGAGGGAAAAGGTGCAGATTTTCGCAGAACTTATCAGCAAAATCTACAAGCTAGACCTGAAGAAGGTTTTAGAAGGGGAGCTTCAGACACGAGAAACTGTAATATTAAAAAGAGCATTACAGAACGTGATTCCTTCAGAAAACATTGTCTATGAGCCAAATTTAGCTAATCCTTTTATCCCTTATAGTAAAATTGTGCCAGAATATAATGCTTGGTATAATTTCATGATTTCTCGTGTTGCGCCCGCTAACCACATGACATATGCTCAATGGGAGAGTGAATATTTGACATGGATCTGCAATGGAATTCAGATAGATGTGGGGCAAGAAATTATGAAATCGGTTAACGCTTTTGCTACAGGAAATATAAAGAGCTATACCACATGAGGGCCTGATTACAAAAAATTGTAAAACAGTTGAGGTTCCAACTGACAATCCGTTAATATGGAGTTTATTGAAAATGTCATCACACAGAAGCAAATTGTCGGATATGAAAAATCAAAAGTTGTTACACCAAATAGGCCGATGATTTTCGAGAAGTTGGTAAAGAATGCAATAGAAGAGCAGACGAAGTAAATCAAGGACTTTGTTAGATCAGAGATCATGAAGCTTCGTGATGATATCTATAATTCATCAGAGATGTTGATGGACAAGTTGGAAAATATGAAAGGGAAAGTATTCGACACAACAAACAGACACGCAAAGAGAATAGAATTTCTAGGGGAGTCCTCTATTTTTGATTATTTTTATTTTTCTACGTCGTTCATTGGTACATTGGACTATTTAAGTGTGTGCATGAGGGGGGGGGGGGGGGGGGGGTTGAACATCTTTGCTATTTAAGTTAGTTTTACTCCATGTTTTTTGTTTTTAGAGTCAGTTTGTATTTTTTTTTAAAGTCTGTCTATTAGAGTCAAATTTGAAGTAATAAAAGGCATGCAAAAAGTTAGAATCTATGATGATATATGCCTAATATAAGAGGACATGGGAAGAAAGAGATTGTGTTTGGATGATAAGAGCACACTTGGTTTAATTTTGTTGAAAGCATGTTTATTTCATATACACCATTCACGATGAGCATGAGTTGAAAATATTGAGATAATTGTATAAGATTTATGAGAAAAGGGGGCGTTATGTAGAAATTATGAATCTCAAGTAATTTACTCTATTACTATTTGAAATAATTATGAATTTGAATTGTTGAGGAAATGAAATAGACCATCTTTTCTATATTTGAGTTTTAGCATTTCAAGCTCAAAACCCTTTTATGATAAATATCCACTAAACCCCGTTGAAGCCTTTTGTGTAAGACTTTGTTTATGAAGCCTACTTACCTACCCTGCGCCTAAATAAAGATTTATATCCTACCCGCTTCTATAGATGGATGTAGTGGATCGAATGAGGGATAAGGTAGAAGCTCAAAACAAAAGCACGAGCCAAAAAGAAAGTAAGGATGATTATAATAGATAGCACGAATAACCCGTGCAAAAACTTTAAATTTGTAGGTGCATCTAAAAAATCTATGAAGTATAGGGTGGTTTGATTTTTGCGCAAATGAAAACGCAAATGAAAAGATTCCAAAAAGAGCCTAAAATGTATGGTCAATGAAGAAAGCACAAATAAGGGAGGAAAATAAAACAATAATGAGTTGATTCACTATGTACATCTCTAGAGCTCATAAATATCTTTTCTATTTATAACCCATATCCAAGCCTATCATTATAAGCTAATAAAGTCATAATGATCCTCCACATGAAACTTTTTGCATGCGTGGAAAATAGTGAGAAAAGTAGAAAGCAAGAGGGAAGTAACTATACGTGAAACTTCATGATCTTGTAAATTTTATATGAAAGTCTTGTATTCCATACTTATGATACATAAGCACACAACGATGCACAATAAAATATTTAATGATGACAACCTGATTAACCATGGTGTGCAACGACTTGACATCCATGATTCTTATTATTACAATTTCCAAACATAGGTGGCATCCTTAGGAGAAATCCTGATTTGAGCATATTGTTATTATTAGAATTTGATTTCTTTTGTTCAGAGTCTTGCTCAAGGACGAGCATTGATTTAAGTTTTGGGGTAATTGATGAGTGAGTTATTATAGCAATTTGAGTACCTGATTTCTTATACTTTTGCATAATCTTAGTGGCAATTTTACTTGTTTTAGTATTGTTTCATTATTTTTTGTAGTTTGAGTCGAGTCGGAGAAGAACGATGCTTATTTGGAGGATTCTATCACTATTTAGTGATAACGAGGCAGTAGCGCAACGACTCTATCAATGGCGCCTCTATCACCAGGAAACACAATGCAGCGCGAGCAAGAGCAGCATCACAACAGAAAGCGAGAGAAGCATAAGTAGGCGCTCTCAGCAGGTGAGAGGAACGTAGATCGCGCGTGCCAGGCACGATTTAGGCTCAATCAGCGTGAAAAGTCAAAAAATGGGCTTGGATGTTGGAAACCCTAAACCGAAGCCCAGAGCTGGAAAAACTATAAATATAAGGAGACGCTCAACAGTTAGGGTACAACCTTCATTACGATCTTCACAAAAAATTGACAGTTTACAAAAGCATTCTAGAGTTAAAAGAGCAGAAGATCTACCGTGCGTGGCACTAAAATCATTGTTGAGGGAGAAAGATGAACAAGAGATGTCTGCAATCAGAGTAGAGGAAAGCAGCAAGAAGACCACGAGTTTAATATTTTCTTTTTCTTATTGAATACTTTATGATGAATTTCTGAGATTTGAATATGATTATGATTAGCTAATTCTCTTAGTATCTGAGGGAGGATGTAGTTAATTTCATATGGATGCATATTGAAGCTATGTTTTGATTAACTCTGTTGATAAATTTGTTTTGTTGGATATTCTTTATTGCTTATACTTCTCGGTATGTTTAGCACACACATTTCTATGAATTAGGGTAGTGATGTTGAACAACCTCGTATTACGTTGAAGTATGCATAGAAGATTATTAACGCAACACTAACATCGTAGGTGAGGTAGATAAATCTCTAGACTTTCAACATTAATGTGTTCCGTCGAATCTAGATCGTATTTGATAACCATATTCAACTTCTAAACTACTATATGGATACTATGACATGGTGAACTTCCGGTGAGGAGAAATGCTTAATGACTTGAAATCATTAGGACTTCGGGGGTTCTTTAGTACATACGAAATGTGGCTAATTTATTATGTCAATGTGTAGACAAAACAATAATAGAAAGAGAATTGTATAGGATTCATTGACATTTTGTCTATAAAATACACGCATTCGAGATTAATAAAACCGGTGTTCATAAAACGGACCGAACCGGCTGGTTCGCCCGGTTCAACCACTAATCGGAGGCCCTTCCCGCCAGCCCCGCTGGTTTTGGTTGGTGGCAATGAGGGAAAGCGGAAACCGAGAAAAACCGGACAAGAACTGGCCGGGTTGCAGCCCGAAAGGCCGCTCAAAAGCGGCGGTTCACCTGTTGAGTCGTGTTGCTCTGTTTTCTGTAAGGAAAAAAAAATTTGAAAACGAATCTGGAACTTTTTTTTCTTCTTTTTAATGATGTACGTTTCTTAGTTTCATTAAGCATGAAATCTAAGACCATATAATTAAATGAATAATATTAAAGAAATTACATAGAGTTTCGTGCATTAATGAATTGCACTTTCTTCTTTTCTAGCAAGCTCTGTTTCCTCTTATGGCGGCCGCAATGAGTTTCTTCATTTTTACCAATTTCACCTTTGAGAATTGAATTGGAGCGAAGCGGTGCATAGGTTTTTCTAATTTCTCTATTTTTTTTATGGGTTTCTAATTTCTCTAATTGAATATATCAAGTTCCATTGAAAACTAATGTACATTACCGCTTCTGGTTGAGTCTAACGATAAAATAACTTAGTTTAATGTTATTTTATTGTATTGCTTAGTATTTTTTAATGTAATATTTTTATGTTAATTAAATTTCAACATTAACTAATTCTGCGTATATCTTTTGTATTGTAATTTTTGTGTATCGCTTGAAAATACAATAAACAAATCAATGAACGAATGTTTCTTAATGCAATAATTTACTTAGATTATATTTTTGTATTAAATTGTCTAAACTGCTTCAACGAGTGGTTAAACTGATCGAACCGATCAAACCAGTAACCGGTTAGGTTACCGTTTGAATGTCCGAGTCGCTTTTAAGAACACTGAATAAAACCCATCTCTTAGATGCATTTTACGTAATCTATTTTACATCCTTAGATCGCAACCAATCAATCAATTAAATTTTGTCTTAGTTTAGTTTTAGTTAATTAATCTTCTCATCCGCAATGTTTAGGTAATCAATAGTTAATCTTAATTCTGCATTTTAGTTTAAATCTTTAGTTAATTTATATTTCTCTATCTTCATTCATTAACAAAACCAAAGCGAAAATCGGCAAGTGTTCAACAATATAATTGCTAAGGTACAAATATCTACTCTTAGGGGATTCAATACTTGGTCAGTTATACTTACTTACCATTTTATTATTACTTGATTTGTATACTTGCGATTTATGTGCATTAATCCAATCGAGAATACAAAAGTAACTTACGCAGGCATCAATGATTTTTGTCACATGGCTCTTGATTCCCTCTCTATTTTAGCCTTTCTTCAATACGTGAAAGCCAAAGCTGATGAGTTGGCTTTGATCGACAAGACATTATTGAATGATGATATCACTCTCTATGACCTAAATGGACTAGATGTGGTGATGGGGCGTTTATTAAGAATAATTGAATATGATACTTATCATCACAAAGTTGTTACAACTAAGTCCCACGATATTGCAAGTGCACGAATCAAATAATAATAAAATGAAAAATAAGATTACTGCCCAATTATCGAATCCCATAAGAATAGATATTTTTAATTTAGCTATTATACTGTTGAACACTCAATGAATCCGTTTTCTTTTACTTTTCTATTTGTAAAGATATCTAATAGATGGATTTCATTGATCTCTGATGCATGTACTTCAGAGGCAAAATACTAATGACTCATATGCAGGATACTATTTATTGATGGTTGTTTTGTTTGCGCGTTGATGTAGCAAATTAGCCACCTTTCGATGTACTAATGAACCCTCTGATCCCAAATGATGTCAGGTCGTTTAGCACTTTTCCCTCACTAGAAGTTCACCATGTCATAGGATCCATATAGAGTTTTAGAAGTGCGTTAGAGTTACCAACTACGATCTAGATTCCAGGAACACGTTAATGATTGAAGGTCTAAATATTTATCCGCCTGATCTACTATGCTAGTGTTGCGTTAACAATCCCTATGCATAATTCAACATAATACAAGGCTATTCAATGTCAATGCTTTGCTGTCAGAGAAACCCGTGCATCAAACAAACCAAGTAGCATAAGCAACAAATAATATCCAACAAAATAATATCATCAATAAACATAATCAAAACATAGCTTCAAGGTTTTTCCACATGAGATCAACTACATCCTCCCTGAGATACTTGGAGGATTAGTTTCTCATAGTCATATTTAAATCACAACAATTCATCATAGATTATTCAAGTAAGGAAAAGAAAAGATTAAACTCCCGACCTCCTTGATGCTTTCCTCTACTCTGGTTGCTGACTCCTTTCGTTCACCTTTCTCCTTCAACTATGACTGAGGTGTTACGAATGGTAGAATTTCTGCCCTCCTCTAACCCTGGAATGCTTTCTAACTCTAAGTGGTGTTTTTGTGCTTTGAGAGTCGGTACCCTAGCTGCTGAATGTAGCCTTCTGTTTATAGTTTTTATTCACCATGGGCTTTGTTTTAGGGTTTCTGGCATTGACCCAATTTTTTCCTGATCGCGAACCAGGCGCGCGACCCCCTGTTTCTTTATCTTCCTTGCGTGATCGCCCTCGTGCTCGCCTTGCATTCTATTTCATGGTTCCTTTAGTAGTGATGTTGGTAGCGTCATAACTTTATTCCCCTTTGTTACTAAAAAGGGCCAAAATCCTCCATAAAAGCATCATTTTGCTCCGACTCGACTCAAACTGCAAAAATAATGAAATGAAACTAACATAAGTAGCATTGCCACAAAGATTGTACAAAGTCTAAGAAACCCGGGTACTTAATTCACTAAAACTCTCCTCTTATTATGATTCCCCCAAACTTAAACCTTTGCTTGTCCCGATAAAGGCCCTAAATAAACGAATTCAAATTTTAATAATAACAACATGCTCAAATCAGGATTTCGTCTCAGAATGCCACCTACAATTGTAAATTGAAATAATAAGAATCATGGTTGTCAAGTCATCGCACACCAAGGTTAATCAAGTTGTTGTCACAAATATTTCATTGTGCAAAGTGGTGTGCTCATGTATCACAAGTATAAAATACAAGACTTTCATATAAAACTCATAAGATCAAGAAATTTCACATATAGTTAGTCCTCTCTCGCTTTCTACTTTTCTCACTATTTTTCATGCATGGAAATTCTTCATGTTGAGAATTTTTAGGACTTTGTTAGCTTATAATGATAGGATTGGGTATGGGCTATAAATAGAAAATATATTTATGAGCTCTAGAGATGTCCATTGTAGCTTTACACATTAATGTTTCATTTTCCTCCCTTGTTTGTGCCTTCTTCTTTTGACCATACATTTTTGGCTCATTTTGGCATTTTTTATTTGCGCAAGAATTCAATCCACCCTATATTTCATAGATTTTCGAGATGCACCTCCAAACTTAGCATTTTTGCAAAGGGTTATTAGTGCTCTCTATTATATATTCATCCTCTTTTTCTGTTAATATAAATTTTTAGCTCATGCTTTTGTTTTGAGCTCCTACCTTATTTCTCCTTCAATCCACTACTTTCATCTCTAGAAATGGGTAGGATATATTTGTTTTCTTTTGGCTCATGGTAGGTGAATAGGTTTCATAAATAGGGGCTCCATAGAAAAGGCTTCAGCGGGGTTCAATTGATATTTCTTCATAAAGGAATTTGAGCTTGAAAAGCTAAAACTCAAATATAGAAAAGATGCCCTATTTCATTTCCTCAACACTTCAAATGCACAGTTACTACAAATAGTAATAGAGTAAATCACTTAAGAATCCTATTTCTATGTAACATCCTATTTTCTCATAAATCTCATACAACCATCCAATATTTTCTACTCATGCTCATCGTGAATGATATGAAATAATCATGCTTTCAACCCAATTAACCAAACTATACTCCTATCATCTATACATAGTTCCTTTCTTCCAAGATCCCCCTATATTAGACTTATACTCATGCTCATCGTGAATGATATGAAATAATCATGCTTTCAACCCAATTAACCAAACTATACTCCTATCATCTATACATAGTTCCTTTCTTCCAAGATCCCCCTATATTAGACTTATATCATCATAGATCCTAACTTTTGCATGCTTTTATTAGTTCAAATTTTTATTCTAACATACAGACTCAAAAAATAACTGAAATAGACTCTAAAAACAAAAAAGGCTGGAGCAAAACTAACTTAAATAGCGAAGAAATTCACCCCCCCCCAGACTTAACTTGTTTAATGTCCCCATCGAAATACTCTTTTTAAAAAAGAAAAAGAAAAAGAATTAGAACAGATGACTCCCTTGGAAATTCTATTCCTCCTGAATGTTGTCTGGTGCTATGTCGAATTCTTCCCCGTTCATCTTGTTCAACCTGACCATCACTTCCTCCCATGAGTAATAGATATCCTCATGAACCTTTTTTAGCCCAGTTCTGATGAATTCCTTTAATTGCTTTATTTTCTCTTCCATTGATTTTTCACCAACTCTTCCAAACTCGGTGGCTTTGGCGGCATGACTTTTGCTTTTCCATATCCGTCAATTTGTTTCTTTGTAATAACATCTTTAATAAAGTCCTTCTTATCGGATTATTTAACCAGAACTCTCGCTGCTCTGCAAATTCTTGTGGTCTGCCCTCCATGTGGGATAGCTCTTGATGTTTTCTCTGTGGCAAAAGTGTTAATTGAATTCATAATTTCTTACCCCACATCTATGTGGATCCTATAGCGTATCCATGTCAAATATTTTACTCTGTCCCAGTGTGCATCTGTCATGTAGTTAGTAAGTGCAATTCGTGAAATAATGAAATGATGTCAAGCCTTCTATTCTGGCACCAGTTTACTATATAGGAAAAAAGGATTAGCTAAGTTTGGCTCTCGAACAATGGTGTCTGGGATAACCACGTCTCGTAATGTTGTTTTAAACATAGCCGACTTTCATTTCTGATGCTTCCCCTCCGCAATCTTCTCTAGACCGAGCTTGTAATACTCATTGATAATGTCTGCGGAGATAAGTACATTTTTCCCTCTCAGTGAAATCGGTTCTGTTATTGGTGCAGTTGGGTTTGTAAAGAATTCAATCACCATAGTTTTGTTGGCCTCTCCCGGTTGTTTAGCAAATGTCGTCCAGCCCATGTCTTGAACATTGTCGTGAAAAACGTCAAATCCCCTCTCCAGGATGAATGATTTCATCATGAGTTTTTCTTCTTTGTAGGCCTATCATCCACGGTCTTTTTCTTGCATGGTTGGGTGCGTGGAGATGATAGTGATGATTCCTCATCGTCGGAACTTAAGTAATTCCTAAGGCATTTGTTGGTGTTTTTCTGCAATATAATGTCATGGTATTTGAAAAAGTAGAATAATTGTAGAAGAGAAAAGAAAATAAGAATGAAGAAGATTAGCTTGGGATTTACCTGGTGTGAGAGAATAATGACATAAACCTTGAATTTACATATATAAATAATATACTAATACATATAGGTGTAGATGGACTAGGATTCCACCATATAGGCAATTTCAAAGTAAGAGAAACATTCACTCACAAAACAAATACATTTAGGTAACATGCCAATATATAAAATCCCGAAATAATAGATAAAATATAGTAAATAAGTAAGGAAAATTATTCCTGTATCAGCAGTGTACAGAGAATGTTTAGACTTTGGCGCGCGATCAGAACAATTGCGCCTCCCCATCGCGCGCTTGGCGCACGATCAAACCACGTCCACAATTCATTCGCTGACTTTTTCCAATAGGTTCTGCGACCACATCACGAAGTTTCTGCATCGCCCCAAAATTACTAATTCTAAAGTGTCTCAATCGCTCCATCATGGTTAAATGGATGCGCCAAATTTTCTCCCTTAGCTAGCTTTTTGAGTGGTGGTTATTTTGGATACACCATTTTTTCAACCTTAAAACTAACATGCTCCTTATTAAGTTTTAAAGTGATAACTCCCTGTTTCATATCAATTAAAGCATTAGCAGTTGCTAAGAAGGGTCTTCCCAAAATTGAAGGAAATTTATACTTTTTACTCAGATCAATAACCACAAAATTTGTCAAAAAAATAAATTTACCAATCTTAACCATAACATCTTCTATTACCCCCTTAAATAATTAATATTGCTATCAGTAAGTTGAATTGTTAGATCAGTTGCTCGCAAAGTAGGCAATTTCAGACGTTCATAAATAGTATATGGCATGAGATTGATACTAGTACATAAATCACATAAAGAATGTTTAAGTAAATTATCATTAATAGTACATGGTATAGTAAAACTCCATGGATCCTTAAGCTTTGTTGGCGGTTCTTCTATTGCTTGAAGTGCAAATATCTTATGAATCCCGCTCTCATCCATCTTACTTTTGGGTATCTTTGTATCTCCCAAATATTATATTCCGTTACTTGTCGCTCCCTCAAGTGTCATTGTTTCTGGTAGATTCTTAAAAGTCACAGCAAATTGTTCCACATGATGAATTCTCGAAGGATATGGAATTGGTGGATAGTTCTCCTGCACCACTGGCTCTGAGGCTTTGCTCAAAATATCTTCTTCAGTTGAAACCATGTTGACTTGTTCCCTCAGATTAGTCTCTGTGTTGTTAGGCAAAGTCCCATTAGGTCATGTGCTTAACTGATTTGCAATTAGGCCAAGTTGTTTCTCAACGTTCCTCCATGAGTTATCGGTGTTCTGACATCTCTTCTCTATTTGTCCCAACCTTGCATCAGTCTTTGTCATATAGTTATACAACGTTTCCTCAATATTTACCTTTTTCTCAACTAGTTGAAATCTCGTTGGTTTCTGAAAACCTCATTGCCATTGCTAAGTTTTCTGACCTCCCTACGAGAAATTAGTGTGGTTTCATGCCCATGTATTGTAATTATTCGAGTACGGATTGTTTTGTCTTGAGTAGTTACCAGCATAGTTAACTTCCTCATGCATGACTACATTTACTCCTTTTCATTAATTCGTTGGATGATTTCCTCCACAATTATTGCATATCATGATTGGTGAATTTGCATTCATATGCTTCAATTTGATGTTAATGGCGTCCACTTGTGTAGAAAGTTAAGTGATAGTGTCGGTCTCGTGAACCCCCATTGTTCTCTTGATTGGACCTCGATCTATATTCCACTTTGAGATGGTCGATTCAATTGTCTCTAGTAAAGCAAGCGCATCCTCGTCAGTCCTTTGCATGAATCTCCCTCCGGAGCTAACATCAAGTGTGTTTTTGCACATGGTGTTCAACCCGCAATCAAATTGTTGGAGTAGTACCTCGTTTGTGAAGCTGTGTTGTGGACACCGCTTTGTCATGCCTTTGAATCATTACCATGCGTCAGATAATGACTCCACATCCATTTTTTGGAAATTAACTATCTCACTTTTCATCTTTATTGTTTTTCTCGGTGGGCAAATTGTTGCAAGAATAATTGTGCCATCTATTCCATATTGGTAAAAATTATTTGTTTCCTATGTATTTTAGACTTTTAGTACTTTTGTGTAAAGACTGAAGTTTTATCCAAGGATATGTAGAATTAGTTAATTAATTAATTGTTATAATTGATATCTGTGAAGCAGGGTTTTTTTTCAAAAATGATCCTTTATTGTGGCCTCATTACAAAAATAGTCCGTTATCGCGCCACTGTCTAGATTTAGTCATTTATCGTGGTTTTTCGTCCAATTTTGGTCCTCCGGCCAAATTTTCCGGCGAATTTTGGGGATTTTGACCAATTTTGACGATTTTGACTAGAATTTTGGGGATTTTGACTAATTTGTGCGATTTTGACTAATTTGAGCAAAAAATAAAAAAAAATATAAATTTATAATTTAAAATATATAGTTTTTATAATTGAAATCCCAAAAAAAAATAAAAAAATTTGTAATTTAAAATATATAGTTTTATGGTTGAAATACAAAAAAAACAAAAAAAAATATAATTTAAAATATATAGTTTTTATTATTGAAATCACAAAAAAAAATAAAAAAACACAAAAAAATTGTAATTTAAAATATATAGTTTTTATAAATGAAATCCAAAAAAAAAAACGTAAAAAACAAAAACAAATTTGTAATTTAAAATATATAGTTTTTATTATTAAAATCCCAAAATAAAATAAAAAAACACAAAAAAGTTGTGATTTAAAATATATAGTTCTTACAATTGAAATCCCAAAAAACATTAAAAAAAATTGTTTTTAAATATATTGTTCTTACAATTGAAATCCCAAAAAAAAAATTTAAAAACAAATTTGTTTTAAAATATATAGTTCTTGTGATTTAAAATATATTTCTTTTATTATTGAAATCCCAAAAAGAAATAAACAAACACAAAAAATTTGTAATTTAAAATATATTGTTTTTATTATTGAAATCCCAAAAAAAATTAAAAACACAAAAAAATTGTAATTTGAAATAAATTACTTTTATTATTGAAATCCAAAAAAAATTAATCTTTGTTTTGGGATTTCAATAATAAAAACTATATATTTTAAATTACAAATTTGTTTTTATTTTTTACATTTTTCATGGATTTCAATTATAAATACTATATATTTTAAATTACAATTTTTTTTGTGTTTTTTTATTTTTTCTGGGATTTCAATAATAAAAACAGTATATTTTCAAACATCAATTTGTTTTTAATTTTTATGTTTTTTTTTGAATTTCAATTATAAAAACTATATATTTTAAATTACAATTTTTTTGTGTTTTTTAATTTTTTTTCTGGGATTTCAATAATAAAAACAATATATTTTAAATTACAATTTTTTGTGTTTGTTTATTTTTTTTTTGGGATTTCAATAATAGAAGAAATATATTTTAAATCACAAGAACTATATATTTTAAAACAAATTTGTTTTTAATTTTTTTTGGGATTTCAATTGTAAGAACTATATATTTTAAATCACAACTTTTTGTGTTTTTTAATTTTTTTTTTGTGATTTCAATAATAAAAACTCTATATTTTAAATTATTTTTTTTTGTTTTTTTTTATTTCAGCCATAAAAACTATATATTTTAAATTACAATTTGGGATTTCAATTATAAAAACTATATATTTTAAATTATAAATTTATATATATATATATATTTTTTTTTTTTGCTCAAATTAGTCAAAATCGCCCAAATTAGTCAAAATTCCCAAAATTCTGGTCAAAATCGCCCAAATTGGTCAAAATCCCCAAAATTCGCCGGAAAATTTGGCCGGAGGACCAAAATTGGACGAAAAACCACGATAAAGGACTAAATCTAGACAGTGGCGCGATAACGGACTATTTTTGTAATGAGGCCACGATAAAGAAGCATTTTTGAAAAAAACCCGCGAAGCAGTGAAGGGTGTAACTCTGTTTTTAAAAAATAAAATGGGTTTACGCACATT
The DNA here is from genome assembly GCA_948329865.1 of Linaria vulgaris. Taxonomy (NCBI): domain Eukaryota; kingdom Viridiplantae; phylum Streptophyta; class Magnoliopsida; order Lamiales; family Plantaginaceae; genus Linaria; species Linaria vulgaris. Next base: position 113,525,577 of record OX415250.1, on the reverse strand, counting down.
AATCGACTCTCCTGTTAGTTCGTCAATTTAGTTTCTCTTAACATTTTACTCATAAAAAAAGGTATTTAATTAACATTTATTGTTAAGTTTTGTTAATAAAATTAAATTATTCTGTTCGTGTCCGTTTATACACAAAAACAAATAATCAAAAGCCCAATATTGAAGACCATGAACAAATCCGTCACAATAACTATAAACGCTCCTTTGACATTCATTTTCGGTGTAGGATTTCTCTCATGAGTAGCTAAGCATATGCATCACACTCAACTACAGCAACGGAGTATATACAGGTGGAGCATCTTAGCATATACGGTCGGAAAAACTTAGCATGTACAATTGAAGCAGTTTAGCATATATATGCAGCCAAGTCAGCCAAAGCTCTAAGGCTATCTCACTAGTCACCCGTACTGAGCTTAATAAAGCTTCGAAAAGCATATTGGGTATCATCATCGACTTTCATCAAAATTGAACAAACTGTGTTTGGCTTGATCCTCTTATTCCCGAAATGAATGCGTAAGTTCTTTTTTTTTTTTTAAAATCAGAGAAAGTAACATATACCAAAGAAGGATGTAAGGGAATATAAGCCATACTCCTAAGGCACACAAAAAAAGAAATAGAACAGAACGTGCCTCCCTCAAAGAGTTGAAGAAAAAAAGCCAAAACAGAGCAGCTCACTAAGGAAAACTTTATAGACAACACTAAGAGAGCATAATCCAATCAGTAAATGAATGCGTAGGAAAATGTCCCACATTCAGTTTAAAACTAATAAATGTTCACCTCTCACCCGACTATATTGCTTGATATGAAGTGTATGTGCGTCTAAGAACAAAGCTTATTCTAGACTCACTAAAGTATCGAACCAGTCCGACGTGCAATATTTAGTCAGCGTGTCTAGCCAGCCGATACTCCACATTACATGGGAATTGAGCCGGTACTCCACATTACATGGGAATTGAGCAGATACTTATTGCACATGTGTTCCTTAACTTTAAAAGGGACCCAATTTTATTTATGTTTTGGTGTAATATTTCAGTTTAATGAAAAATCATGATTTTCTAAATATGTAGTAAATGAATTGGTCAAAGAATATATTGACTTTAATCCTTATAAATTACAATATTTTATGCACTTAAGGTTGTGATCATAAATAGTAATTCCCTAAAAGCCACCAGAGGAATCTCAAATTTGGTTCCCCTTGCCTCTATTTTTGTTCACAATGGCCAATGGGAACGAAATGTGTGAACCAAAAATTTCGTCCTCATTGCTCTGGTGGCGATTGCTTAGGGAACGAAAAATTTCGTTCTCATTGGATTCGTTCCCATTGCCTTCGTTCCTGTTAGACGACTTATAAGTCGTGTATTATGCTTGTTATTTTAAATTAGCTTATTTAGCAAGTTTTATTTTTCCTCCTTGTATTTTCCCTTATTTGCATATTCGGCCCTCCAGAGACCAGTTTGTAAATTTCCCTTATTTGCATATACGGCCCTCTTATATAAAGGACCAGAGACCAATTTGTAATTTTAATGAATGAATTCTAATCATTTCCAGAAACCCTAATGGCTTCCGCCTCTCTCGTCTCTCTCTTTGTTCTTCTTCAAAAATATTCTCCGATTAACAAAGTTAACATGGTATCAGAAGTATAACTTTTTCGAACATCCTCTCCGCTGCACTCTCCTCTCGTTTCTCTCCTTTTTGACCCCCAAATCGCCTGCGTGAAACCCTAATTTCACGATCTCTCTCCTCTCTCAACTCGCTGCACTCTTATTCGTCACCGTTTTTCCTTTCTTTTACCAGATCCAGACTTTCCTTCCCTTTGCGATTCGATTGATCCTGAAATCATCAATTTCCCCCAAACGTTTTTTCGGAACCCAAGATCTAGAATTTCGCCCCATCAATGACTTCACCGGCGTCCTCTTCCACTCCGAGCGACTCAATCAGCACCTCTACCAACCCCAAGGCGTGCAATCCGTCCGAGGATCCTTCCTCCGTCTATTTTATGGGCTCCAACGATGTTCACGGCTCCTCCATCGCCGGCGATCAACTGACCGTTGACAACTATGTTTCCTAGAGTAAGGCGATGCGGTTGGCCTTGAATATCAAAAACAAATGGCGTTTTGTTGACGGTTCGCTTCCCATTCCTGTTGATGATGATGACCTCCGTGTTTGTTGGGACCAGGCTGAGAGTCTTGTACTAACCTGGCTTCTGAACTCTATCACTCCGCCGATTCGCCGCACCCTGCAATTTCTGACTACGGTGTTGGATGTATGGGACGAACTTCGCACTCGCTACTCATGCACTGATGGATCTCAGGTATTTCAACTCCAGAAATCCCTCTATACTCTGTCTCAACATGCCTTCTCTGTTACTGAATATTACAGTACTTATCGTTCTATTTGGGATGAATATGCCTCTCAATGCCTTATTACTCTATGTTCATGTGGTCGTTGTACTTGCAATATTAATAGTAGTCTCTTGATCCTGCAACAACATGATTGTGTCCTGGGTTTTTTGATTGGTCTGAATGATACATTTAATGATGTAAGGAGTCAGATCCTGCTCATGAAACCCTTCATCACTTGTTCTTAAGTATATGCTTTACTTCTCCAAGAAGAAAACCAGCGGACTTTATATTCTGCTCCCTCTGTGGATCCTCTTGCTATGTTTACCAGAAACCAACCCCACAATATTTCTAATAACAAAACTAAGTTTGACCCTGCTAATGCTTCCACCACTAACAAAAAGTTTTCCAAGTTTCTTCCAAAGATAAAAAGAAACTACATTGTACCATTGTGGCTATCATGGGCACACTGTAGATAAATATTTTAAAATTTTTGGCTACCCACCTGGTTGGGATGGCCCTAAAGGCAAAAGATCTTTGCTTCCTGCTTCTGTTAGCTCATCTACTGCTGAAGAGCAGCCTTCTGATGGGAACTCTGTGGCTCCTGATATGAACCTTCAAAATCTGTTTGCCCAATTTTTGGCTTTTACAAAATCTCAGTCTCAGCCAAAGACTTCTCCAGCTAACCCTTATGCTCATCACTCATCAGCTACCACTATTGCTGGTAACAATCCCTCTCTTTTAACTAACTTTACTTTTACTAAACAATTTTGTACCAATACTTGTTGGGTTTTGGATACCGGTGCCACTGATCACATGGTTTACACCCCTAGTTATTTTTCTACAACTCCTAAACATGTGCATGTGTCTATTAAACTGCCTAACATAGTAACACCACTGCCACTTTAATGGGTGATATCTTTATTTCTCTTGTACTCACATTGAAAAATGTACTTTATGTCCCCTCTTTCTCATTTAATCGTGTTTTTGTTTCTAAACTAACATTTGGTTCTCACATTGCTTTGTTTTTATATTCTTCACTGCGCCTCATCCAGTACATAGTCATGAAGAAGATGATTGGCACAACTTAACTATTGAATGGCCTCTACCTGCTGCATTTTACTGATTCTGTCTTAAATAAATGTCTTGAGAACAATGTTTTCTCTTGCAACTCTTCTGTTGTATCTAGTAGTTTGTGGCATCATAGGCTGAGCCACCCTTCTTTACAGAAGTTGGCCCTTATACCATATGTATCTGTTTCTTCTCATGATTTTAAACATTGTGATACTTGTCATTTTTCAAAGCAAACGAAGCTTCATTTTTCTCAAAGTACTTCTACCTCTTTAAAAGCTTTTGACCTCTTGCATTGTGATGATTGGGGCCCCTATTCTATAGTTTCTCATGATGGTTTTATATTTTTTTAACTATTGTGGATGATTTCAGTAGACATACCTGGATCTGTTTTCTAAAGCACAAATCAAAGGTAGAGAGCAAGTTGATTTCCTTTTCCAAAATGGTTGAAATTCAATTTTCTTCCAAAATTAAGACCATTAGGATTGATGATGGGACTGAGTTCCTTATGCATGATTTTTATCTTAATACTGGGATTGCTCATGAAAGAAGTTGTGTAGAAACTCCTGAGTAGAATGGTATAGTTGAAAGAAAACATCAACATTTACTCCAAGTTGTTAGGTATTTAAGATTCCAATCTAATGCGCCCTTGATTTACTGGACTAACTACATCTCTACATCAGCTTTTCTTATAAATAGATTACCTACTAGGGTTCTAAAGAACAGATCTCCTTATGAAGTTCTTTATGCTTACCCTTCTGACTATTCTATGCTTAGATCATTTGTATGTTTATGCTTTGCTTCTACTATTGCTGCTCACATGCTTAAATTTGATTCTAGAGCAACTAAATGCATTTTCTTAGGTTACCCCAAGGGTACCAAGGGTTATCTGTTACTAGATCAGTCCACTGAAAAATTGTTCATTTCTAGGAATGTGGTGTTTTATGAATCTACATTTCTTTTTCACAATACTCTTGTCAATCGTAACTCTGAAGGGCAAGACACCACTGGTGCTCGCACTACACCTTTTATTTCTTTGCATAATCTTGGAGCTGACTCTAGTGGGATGGACTTAGCCTCTTGTACTTCTGATTTGTCTCCAGATGCTCATTCTCCTATGGATGCTACTCCTCATCAACCACAGCCTTCAGCACCTGCTGTTTCCTCCCAAGACTTCGGTTCTGCGAGTAACATCTCTACTCTCCCTCCTTTACCTGACTCATCTGCTCATTTGCCTGTCATTAAGAGATCTAGTAGACATATACACCCCCCTGCTTATTTGAATATATATAATTATGACCTACCTGCATCTTTGCAGAAGAGCAATACCCTTGTTACTTATACAAGTGCCAATTATCCCATTGCCTCTTACCTGTCTCATGCACAGTTGAGTCATACTCATAGAATTTTCACTGTTGTTGTGTCCCATATTAAGGAACCTAGAACTTATAAGCAGGCTAGCTCTATTCCTGAGTGGCAATTGGCTATGGAAATCTGAACTTGAAGCTTTAGAACATACTAAAACTTGGGTTTTAACTGAATTGCCTCCTGGACAACGCTGTATTGGCTGTAAATGGGTTTTTAAAATTAAATTGAAATATGATGGAAGTATTGAAAGATACAAAGCTAGATTAGTGGCCAAGGGTTACACTTAGGAAGAAAGGTTAGACTATTTTGATACCTTTTCTCCTGTTGCAAAACTTACTTCTGTTGGGGTTCTTTTAGCCATAGCAGATTCTCATAATTGGCATTTGCATCAGTTAGATGTTAATAATGCATTTTTGCATGAGGATCTTGATGAGGTCATCTACATGACTCCCCCACATGGGTATTGCTCTGATAATGAAACTAGAGTTTGTTTACTTAAGAAAAGTCTTTATGGCCTAAAACAAGCCTCTGGACAATGGTACAACAAACTCACATCCTATTTGCTTAGTTATGGTTTTACTCAAGCTATCTCTGATTGCTCTATGTTCCTTATGAAAACCTCTCACTCTTTTACTCTCCTTTGCATTTATGTTGATGATGTCATTGTAGCTAGCAATGACATTACTGAAATTGATAAACTTAAGCAACATTTACATGAGCAGTTTATTATCAAAGGCCTAGGATCTTTGAAATACATTTTGGGTATTGAGGTTGCTAGAACTAAGGCACACACTTCTCTATGCCAAAGAAAATATGCTCTTGATATTTTAGATGATACTGGTTATCTAGGTTGTAAACCATCTGCAATTCCTATGGATTCTATTCTTAAACTGCAACTTAATGATTCCTCTCCTTTTTTGTCTGATCCAACAGCATATAGAAGACTGGTTGGCAGTCTTTTATACTTGACAATTGCTAGACCAGATCTGTGTTTTAGCATCCAATGCTTGACACAATACATGGCCAAACCCACTGCCTCTCACTTGGCACCTGCCCATAGGGTTCTCAGATACATTAAAGGCAGTCCAGGTAAGGGGATTTTTTATCCTGCTAACAGTGAATCTCACTTAAAGTCCTTCTCTCACAGTGACTGGGCTAGCTGTGTGGACTCAAGATGCAGTACTACTGGCTTTGCAATCTACTTGGGTGATGCACTGGTTTCTTGGAAGGCCAAGAAATAGCCTACTGTCAGTCGCTCATCCACCGAAGCTCAGTATCGAGCCGTTGCAACAACTACTTGTGAGATTCTTTGGTTAGCTCAACTCCTCACGGATCTCCATGTTAAAAAAACGAGCACTCATGTCCTGTTCACCGATAACAAGAGCACCGCTTGTATTGCCATTAATCCGGTCCAACACGAACGAACCAAGCACATCCAGATCGATTGCTTTTTCTTTCGGGAAAAGGTCCATCAAGGTCTCATCAAAGTCCAACATATTTCAAATGAACACCAACTAGCAGACGTATTCACCAAACCTTTGGCGGTTCGACCCTTTATCAAGATAGTGTCCAAGATGGGCATGAAGAACATCCATGCCTCTCTTGAGGGGGGTGTTAGACGACTTATAAGTCGTGTATTATGCTGTTATTTTAAATTAGCTTATTTAGCAAGTTTTATTTTTCCTCCCTATATTTTCCCTTATTTTCATATTCAGCCCTCCAGAGACCAGTTTGTAATTTTCCATTATTTGCATATTCGGCCCCCCAGAGACCAGTTTGTAATTTTCCCTTATTTGCATATTTGACCCTCTTATATAAAGGACCAGAGATCGAATTGTAATTTTAATGAATGAATTCTAATCATTTCTAGAAACCCTAATGGCTTCCGCCTCTCTCGTCTCTCTCTTTGTTCCTTTTCGAAAACATTCTCCGATTAACAAAGTTAACATTTCCCATTAAGGAAATCAAAAATTTGTTCCCATTGCTCAAGAGGAACGAAAGTCTGATTCTCATCGCTCTACGGATGGTGACCAGCTAATCTGATAATGGGAACCAAAATTTTGGTTCCTTTGGCTGAAGTGGAGGGCCCATGTTCTGACAAGAGGAACCAAAATATTTGTTCCCATTACTCGCAGCGCAATGAGAATGAACTGATGGTTTACCGCCAATTTTTTTTAATTCAAATTCTATATTTCAATTTAATATTATATACTTAAGGGAAAAATGCAAAGACCTATCCAAACTTTAGCCATTATTGCACTTACCTATCCAACTGCCAAATTTTTGCAATTTTCGATCTAAAATTTCATTTTTTTGCACTCGACGGTCCCATCTTTCATTCTGACGAAACTCCGCCAAAAAAACATCACTATTCGACTAAATGACGCCACGATGACGTCATTAAGAGGGGGCAATTTTGTTATTTTATGTATAGGGAGTATAGTGCAATATGTATAATTAATTTATATACCCTAAATTTTGTTCTTTTACACATTGCACCCCAAATGTTTTAACTTTTTAACAAAAATACCATATTCTCCAAATATTTTTCCCTTAAACTTAAAATAATTATAAACTTTTCCTAAAAATGTTTAAAATATTTAATTAACTTAAAATTAAGAGTAATATTAGTTTAAACAAAAAAATACAAAAAATTTGTACATATTTACTTAATTCCACATATATATATATTAATTTTATTTTTAAATCATTATTCTGGTAATTATTAAATTTTAAATGAAAAGTTTAAATATAAAGAAAAAAACAACCATCTCGATCATCTTCTTCATCATTCCGCCGTCGCCACCACCGGCAACGAGCGATTTGCTGCTCATTTGCAAGCTTCGACACCACCAGTTTCGCCCTTCGATGCCATCGCACCAAAATCCCTCAAATATATAAATATATCGAAATTACCAACAAAAAAATAGAAATTGAACAATCAAGTCAATCAAACAATTACTGAGTGGCGATTGAATCGAATGAATCGATGAACTACAATCCACCAACCATCACACACAGTGAGTGTATATGTGCAAGTAACATGAGCTGGGGTTTATACGTGACGACATGTAACCCGTGATTTTTGGGCTATCAACCACCGCTAATTCGCCGTCACAATGTGTTGGTGTGTGTGTGTGAAAGAGAAACAGAGGCCATAAGCCCATGTTTGGTTTTCATTTCTTAGACATTTGAGAATTTTCATAAACCAAACAAAAGTGTTTGATTTTGGCGTTCTGAAATGGCCCAACACGTGTTGAAAATGGCCCATTCGTTCTCTCAAAACTCAATATTAAAATTAATTGGAAATTAGGCTATAAAGTAGGTTCAGCTTTCTGCAAAGTTGTCAGCTCTGATAGCTTCGAAAAAGTGATGGAGCCGAAAAGCTCTGAAATGTTCATCAAGAATGTGCCAAATCTTCCCTCCAAAATTCCCCAGCTCAGGAATAACACCACTCAGCAGCAAATCCAAAATTATTCAGTCCAACATCCAAGATTCGAAAGTTTTCGTTTTCCCCTAATAATCTCATATATATTACAACCCTCACTCTCATTATTTCCATTGCAGCTTCCATTGTTAGTTAAGGTCAATTATTCCAGTTCTTACACATTATAATCTCATATATATTACTTTTCTTGTTCATTACTGGTTATTGATTTGATGTTTTTTTGGGGGTGCAGGTACTAGCAAATCCGTTCTTTGCCTGGAAGTTCCAAAAAAGGTTAATTTTTTACCTCGCCTCCTATTGATTTATGTTCATATGACAAATATCTTTGCTTATGTTATTGTCCCTGCTTCATGTATATAGTGTGTGCATTCTCCACTTGTGTTCACATGAAGATATCTATGCTCAGTTAATTATAATGTTGGATGCACAGAACATGTTCCTTGAATCCTTTATGCATAACTTTGAAAGGTTTCTTAAAAATTGATCTCCAATGCATGTTGTTTCCTAGATGACCTATTCTTCTCTTGGATTATGCCACCTTCAATATGGTAACTTGTATTGATGTTCCTTGGTATTAAGAGATGTTCACGTACATAATCAAAGCCAACTAAAGACATATACTTTTACGATGTGTGACTAAATGCATAACTAAGTGCAAAGTAGCTTAAAACAGTTTGGCATAATGGTTTTTGATATCAATGTTGGATTGATGTGGGCTTAACATCTTTCTAACATTGCAACCAGAACATTTTGCAGTTTCATAGTTCACACATTTTCCATGTTGTCGTGTTAGTACTTACGTACGAATGTTGAGTGTTACTAATTGGTAAAGTTAATTGAGGTTTAGATGGTTAATCGTCGTGGTGGTAGTGCCATAAGGCGCTCAATCCGCCCAAAGTGCTCTAAGAATCAAGATGCCTACTCGGGTGACGATTTTTTCATTCAGCTTATCTACCAAGAGTTTGTGGCTGGTAAGTTGCTAGGGATCACCTTCACCATGCAACGTGGAACGATCTGGTGAACGCCATGAGAGCGAACTGCCCGGTAAGGTTTGATTACAAGAATATGTTTGTGGGAAATTAAATCGTCAAACCTTGACCAAAACTTTAAATTTGTATTTACTAGGAAATGACGCCCATATAGATGAAGAATCCGTATTACATAATTTTTGCTAAAGTTTGTTTAATTTTATCAAAATTCTACACTTCCTATATATCAGAAATTTCATATGAAAGAGATTACCAATTTCTGGGCGTATCATGAAACTAGTAAATAATCAAGTTATGTGCGGGTAAACCAAAAATATGGAGGCCCTATAATCCCTATATTTACTCCCGCTAATAGGTTGTGGTACGACACATTAACTTACGCGAGTCAACGTGGATTCATAGTAGCAGTAACTAGTCAATAGAAAAGGCCGTTGTTACGTAAAAAAGTCAAACAAGTGAGGCCCGAAAAGTAAAACGTAGCATTGGACTTCTTTTATAGGGTTATGAACGTAACCCTCTAATACGTAGTAGGATAAGTACACTAACCTCTGTGGGCATTAATTTAACAGGGTTTCGATGCTTAGCCACATTTATTAAATAAATCAATCTACTCGGATGCATGGATAATTATGACACTATCGTCGTAGGGGGTAACCTGATGGGACATGCAACTCCTTATAAAATGCATTCACACCACATGATCGTGGGCATTGCCACATATTACCAGTAAAATACCGAATCTAAAATTAGAGACTATGCAGCAATGGAGCCGAAGGACAATGGCAAGGACATGCTCAACAAATTCAAGTATGGAGAAGGAGGCTCGGGCCCTCTTCTACGGATTTTCCCTAACGTACTGGTAATGTGACCAATTTAAATGAAAGTTAGCACTAGCCATACCTCGATTGTATTGCATTTCATTATATTGTGTATCAATGCATGCTATGTCAAATAATGATTTTTTATACAATTGGGCTAGTGCTTATGGTGATCAAATGTCCATGTTAAACTATTGGCAGTCACTCGGTATGCGTACGATGCGAACCAATTTGGCTATATACAAGTGGGGTTGGAACCGTTCATTGGATGAGTGTTATATAAACACCTTGTACTGCGTTGCAAAAGAGGCTGACGTATCAACGCGACGTGGCGTCGGTGACGCACTAAGCCGCGTTCAGTTCATGTTATGCCATTCTGGTCCCTCCCTTATCATCATGATTATTGATGTAATCGATCAATACCGGACATTGTGTATGAGGTATTGCGACTTCCAGGAGTACGTTCGATCATCGAGCGTAACCTTCAACTCTACGATCAACCGTGTTAACGTATCAAAATCAAAGGTTCGAAAGAATGGCGTAGAGGTAACGAGCTCGACAGCAATTGCACTGAAGTTAATACTATAGATGCCATGGATTCATAGTTAACTTTATTGCTTTGATTGCGTAGGATAACATGAGGAAGTTCTTTCGCAATCACGGTTTGTCGCTTTACAACTTAACGGAGTTTATTTTTGGAGAAAGAGATGCGCGGCCTCCAAAGCATTTTTAAGATAGGACCGTGGTAGGCAAGCAATGTAGCAAGATTTTGAGGGTTCATCGCCATGTTAAATTACTATCATGCTCGAATGTTACCTGCCACAAATAACGTAGTTCCTAAAATATACTGATCGCACTTATGTTTTTGTGATCAGAGAATCTAGATCGGCAAGAGAAAATTTTATGCGCTAATGTATTATTTTGATTAATCCCACCACGATGGGATGATAGTTGTGATTGAAAGGAAATTGTTTCGTGTGAGTCGTAGCTCCTCTTACAAATGCAAACTTAGTTAAGACGCTGCAAAAGGAAACTAACAACTATGGAGCCACCCTTGCAACAAAAGGCAGGCCAGTACAAAAAAATTTCTCCGGGTTGGATATAACTAGAACTTCAATATTCAAAGGGATAATATAATCTCAACACACGAGTTATTTAAACTGGAGCATGAGTTAATAAAATGATGCAAGAAATTAGGGAGATATAAGTTGTCATGTTATCTAACGAAATTTATTCCCCAATGAGGTTTTTCTGTATGCTTATATCGTAATGCTTAGACCCAGTGCTTGACAAATTAAAAAAAAATGAAGGTTTGTATATTAGATGCGACGATAACAATCAAATTAGTTGACTTGTATATTTAATTAGGTGGAAATACTGTCAATTCAGCAGAGATAGTACTCTATTAACAAAGTTTATTTGATAAACTGGGGGTTCACAATTATGGAGTATCCATAGCAATCCCGTCAATAGAGTTAGGGTATTGCATTAAAGAAATCATAGGAAGAGTTGGCTTCTACGTAATTAATGTTTACCACATTTTATATGTGTCATATATGTAGTGGCAGTTGTGCGTAGTAATGGCAACACAAAATCTTATCATCAGAGTTGACTTTTGGTGGGAAGATTATATAACGCATTCAACAGAGGCATTATATGCACGGTGGTTCGTACTCTTCACTTTTCATCTATATTACTAGGAGCACTAAAATGGAAACCAAGTGTAGTAAAGAACAGCAGCAGGACAACTACGAGTATGGACAAGGCAGCTGCAACCCTTCGTTTGAACGAATTCCCAAAAAAGGTACACGAATAGACAGATCTGCGAACATGTGTTTTTTGAAAGTTGAACTCTTCTCTCATTCTTGAACGAACCTGATCGCGATCCTGAATAATTAAAATATTTTACCAAAACTCATATGATATGAATAAATACAAGTAGCACCTGATGGTCGGGCCATATTTAATGTTCTTCGCATGAGTTGATGCGTTCATCGCTTACATCTGCATGTGATGCTTTTCGTTATGACCTCTTGTCATATTCAAAGAGGCCTAAAACAGTCAACATATGCGGGAAAGAAAAAAAGGCAACACATTAAAAAAGCAGTTAAAAAGATAGTCTAAGAACATTATGCTTTTAATGTTGGCAGAATGGTGGCTCAACATCGATATAACCTTGTTTCCAGTACAATTTACTTTGATCAAAAATATTGAATGTAGTATTTAATTATGGGTATATATACCCAAAATACAACCGCTTTGAATAATTTTGTGCTTGAGGAAACGTTGCTAATTCGTGTAATGCGTTCCTTATGGTAGTCATTAACAAAGCCCCTAATAAGATGACATACGCTTTTTACCATGATCACGAATACAACAAACTCAGATGCACGCTCAACTTAAATGGGAAGACCATCTATCTATATATAAAGGTTTTTTGCACCGTTCGTTGGATGAGATCTACATAAGGACCTTACAAAGCAGAGCCAAAGAGTGACATTTCAACCCCGACCGATCTCGAAAGTGCTTTAGATCGCATCCACTTCATTCTATACGAGATTCATCCACTAGTTGGGATAAACTATGCGTTAGTTTACAGACAGTACCAGACTATTTGGATGCGATTACAAGATTTTATGGAGTTCATAAACTTGTCTGGGGTAGGTTTCAATCGGCTAACAAAGCGGGTCAGCACAACAAAAGAATACGAAATGTTGCACGGGTTGAAGGTGTGTAATAGCGAGTCGTATACTCTTTTTGATAAGTAAATTGTGTTATACATGCTAGCAATGTCTACTCAGGATTTTAAATAAACGTGCAGGGATATGCCGAGAGAAAATTCTTCCACAATTACGGTTTGCCGAACTACGAGTTGGTGGAATCCATATTCGACGATAAATGTGCGTACATTTCCCAAGAGAAAATGATAAGACAGAGGCACAGATGGTACCAGGATCTGGAATTTGAGGAGGTTAAGACTGAATGTGGCATGTATTATTCGAAATAGTTAATTTGGTATTCTGACTAACGTAAACTCAATATATGAGTAATGAGATAATATCAATTATATTTGTTTTGTTACATACGGTGATATATATGTATCTATTTAAATGTTCGCTTGTACCAAATATAATATTATGTTTTCGGATAAAATCAATACCATTTTAGAGACAATTATACTATGCCACGGAACCAACTAAAATCATATAAAGAAGCCAACGGATTTCAAGGAAATCAAATTTTAGTGCACAAGATCTCGAAAATCGTATAATTAAAATAAGTATATTCTAATTATGTAATTATTAAAATATTAAAGCATGAATACAAGCACATAAAATTAAAAAATGTAGCACATGGTAGGGCATTTAACACGGTATTCAGGAATTGAAGGCAAACAAACCTGCTTTTTTTTTTAAATGAAGCAACCATTTTTTTTAATTTAATCATTTCAGTTATGTAATCATTAGCTAAATAAAGCAACAACTTTATGAGTTACTTTATGTCACTGTCGCACCTCGGTTGAAGCAAAATGCTACATCCCTCCCCCCCCCTCATTTCACATTTTCTTTTATTCAACTAATTACAATTGCCGCCCATATATGTTGGTAATGGGCCAAAAATATTTTTTCTAAGAAACTCAATATCTCTCAAAATAATTTGTTCTCTGGAAAGGGGCTAGTTGATTGTAGACGGTAGTATAGCAAAATTGAAGTGTATTTTATTTTGGCTTTTTTTATAACAATTAATTCGGATTATATAATATATATCATTTTCAATATTTTTAGAAAGAGTTTTAATTATTTTATGTTTAAGAGAGAATATTTGGAGAAGATGGTATTTTTGTTAAAAAGTTGAAACATTTGGGGTGCATTGTGTAAAAAAAATAAAATTAGGGTGTATTATTTTGGAGAAGATGGTATTTTATCAAAAAGTTAAAACATTTGGGGTGCAATGTGTAAAAGAATAAAATTTAGGGTGTATGAATTAATTATACATGTTGCACTATACTCCCTATATGTAAAATGGCAAAATTGCCCCTCTTAATGACGCCAACATGAAGTCATTTAGTCGAGCAATGATGTTTTTGGGCTTAGTTCCGTCGAAATGAAAGTTGGGACCTTCGAGTGCAAAAAAATGAAACTTTGGATCAGAAACTGCAAAAATTTGATTGTTGGATAGGTAAGTGCAAAAAAAGTCAAAGTTTGGATTGGTATTTGCATTTTTCCGTGTATTTAATTATTTGGAATAAATGCATCAAACCCCCTGAACTATGCACGTTTTTGCGAAGTCGTCCTTAAACTAAATAAATAAACAGTTTGCCCCTTAAACTACACCATTCTGTTCGATCTGCCCCCTGGCCAGGTTTTCGGCTATTTTTTGCCATTCTTGGCCGGAATATTTTCTCTTACGCGACACATATGTGTTGTGCTAGATGTATTTTAGTAGTTGATGACAAATCGAGTTTTAAAAAACACCTCGAACGGAACATATTCCCGCTAAAATGTGATTTCCTTTTCAGTGTATTTTAGCCGGAATATGTCCCGTTCGAGGTGTTTTTTCGCCTACTTTTTGTCATCAATTACTAAAATACATCTAGTACAACACATGTGTGTCGGGTAAGGGAAAAAATCCAGGCCAAGAATGGCCAAAAATTGTCGAAGACCCGGCCATGGGGCAAATCGAAAGTCTAAAGGGCAAACTGCTTATTTATTTAGTTGAAGGACGATTTCGCAAAAACATGCATAGTTCAGGGAGTTTGATGCATTTATCCTAATTATTTTAACGTTATAAATTCGTTTTATGATATCAATTGTTCCAAAATTAGTAATTTAATAGTGTACTACATTTAATTTGTTATATGGGATCAATGATGTTTGATATAAAAGATGTGTTATTTTATAAGTTATTATAAATTATATAAACATATTAATTTGTGTACATACTACATATATAGGAAGATGGATGACGATTTGGAGATATTGATGAAGATTTAAAGATATTGATGAAGTTTATTTTTTGAAAAGAAGATATTGATGAAGATGGAGGAGAGAAATTTAGTGTTGTCAGTTTTTGCATCATGAGATCTAATGAAGTGGGTTGGATATTATGTTTTACTAAATTTATGTGTTCCGTCAAGTGTCATTGTTCGAGTCCTTAAATAAGAAACAAGAAGAAATCAATACAAATGAGTTTTTATATAAATTTAAATAAATATGAGTTTACAATCCCTATTATTTCTCTAATACTTTTCTAACCTCGGAACTTGGTTGACTTGAAGGGGGGATTGACTTTGATGTCTTCCACACAATTTTAGTTTAAACTTAATTCAGGGGCTTTAAGCTTGATTTAAATTAACAATCACTTGGCTTGATCTTCGCAACGAATAATTTGATTTTCGTCTTTGATTTTTGAACTTGTTGAATGTGAATTTTCTTTAGAGGAATCTTCATCTTCAAAAATCATTAACTTGAGGGCCTCGTGGCTCGATCTCAAATCAAAAGGGACTTGACTTGAATATTCTTGACGAATTATATGATCTTTGTCTTGAGTTCTTCAAATATTTTGAGTTTTGATCTTCTTTTAGGAACTTTCGATCTGCAATAACAATTCTTCGAGGGTCTTAGCATTTGATCTCGAATCAAACAGGTTTTGACTCGACGATTAACAAAGAACAATATGAATGTTGGCTTGAGTTTCTTGATATGTTGAAGTTCGATCTTTTATGACAAAAGTATGATCTTCAAAATAGTTATTTGATGAACTTGAAGCTTGATGGCGAATCAAACAGAGATTTTCTGAATCTTCGTGAAGAACAACTTGGATCCTCGTGAATAACTCCTTGAAAATGAAAAACTTAATTGAGAGAATTTACAGAGCTTTTTTGCTCCAAATGCTTGAATGCTTAATTATAATGTTTCTTCTTCAAGAGCAAATTTATTTGTAGTTGTAGAGAGAATCTCAATCTGAATATCTTGATGAGATGAACAGTTGTGATTGAGTCCTACAATTTCTTAATTTGGAGACATGATTTGAGAGAATCTTCTTTCCATCTCTTAAATATTGAGACTTGGTGGAAATTTTTTCCTTGTCTTAAGCCTTAATGTTGAAGTATTTTTCTTTCTCGAGGTCTGATGAAAATATATTTTCATCCCTTGAATACTGAAATTAAATAATATATGTTGTATTTCTTGCATCTTAAGACTTGCCATAATCTGATTTAATTTGACACAAAATTAATGTTTCTAGTCATAAAAAAACAGAGTCATGAAATGCGATAAATTAAACTTTAGGGGAGGAAAAAAAATTATATAAAAGTTTTAAAACATCTCCATTTCCACTTTTTTTCTCATGATATTATGTTATATTAAATATGTGTGTTCAGTCGTGTGTCATAAAAAACAGAGGCATGAAATGCGATAAATTAAACTTTAGGAGACAAAAATGAAATTATATACAAGTTTCAAAACATCTCCATTCTCACTTTTTCTTTCACCGAATATTATGTTATATTAAATAGGTGTGTTTCGTCGAGTGTCATAAAAAAATAGAGTTAGGAAACACGATAAATTAAACTTTAGGGGAGGGAAAAAAACCTTTAAACAAAACACATTAAAGCCAAACCCCAAACCTCAACACTACATAAGTCAAAAGATGTGAATTTACGTTAAAGCTTCAAAACAACTTTGATTTAACTTTTCCCTTTCACCGGATATTAGGTTATACTAAATAGGTATGTTCCGTCGAGGTTCATAAATAATGGAGTTATGAAATACGATAAGTTATACTTTAGGGGAAGAAAATTGAATTATATAATAGTTTTAAAGCATCGACTTTTTTACTTTTTCTTTCATCCGATATTATGTTATACTAAATAGGTGTGTTCTGTCAACTTTCATAAAATACAGAGATACGAAACGCGTTAAATTAAACTTTAGGAAAATTACGAAATGTGTTAATTAAAGTGTAGAACGCGAGTTTTTGCATTCTATATTGTGCATTCTACACCTTATATTTCTTGCATGTAGTGATTTGTTTTGCTACTTGTCGTTCTAAGTTATTCGGGACTTAAATGTGATTTTTTAAATAGTTTAGGGGAAGGATGCGAAACTTGAAGAGAAATTGGGTGGCCGGTTGAATTAGAAAAAAATTAAAATAAAAATGGGGCAATGGGGACCACTTTTGATTCCCATTGCGATGAGATGACACCATGGCAACGAGAATTTTTGTTTACATTGCCTCGTTACATTAAGGGGAGCAAAATGTTTCGTTCCCCTTGCCCTATTTTTAAAATTTTTACTTTTTAATCAAATTTAAGGCATTAGGAACAAAATCTCATTCGTTTTGCCTGGGAAACGAAATTTTCGTTCCATTATTTCGTTCATATTGGTTAGTTTTCTTGTAGTGTTTGTGGCTGCAATTAGAGAATATAACTGACTTATTCTTTCAACTAAAACAAGAAAATAATTTTGGCGGCTACGAAAACACAATAATGTGAGCATTATCATATGTGCATACGATTGATTATCTTATGCAAACTAATAATTATACGAATTTCTGACCCGACATTATGATTTATTTGATTTATTTGTGGTCTCTTGGTGGCTTGACTGGCTTCGGCAGATTAAGGCTGACTTGATGAACCTGGCCAGCAGAGGCGTTGTATATATGAACCTGCCCTTTTTAAGCTTTGCCCTTTTTAAGCTTTGCTTTAATTTACAAGGAGAAAAGAAAAAGACTATGAACTATGGAGTAGACAAAACATGCATACCCCACAAATCGACCACTGATCCCACTTCAGGCCTGCTATTTAATTAGTCATTTGATTATATCATCACAAAATGGACTAAACATGTGAGGTCAATATCATTTAAACTAAGTAACAAACCAAATTCTCTCTCACACACACGCACACACAAAGAACATTTGTTTTTTCAAGTATGACATGTTAAATAAAAAATAGACAGAATTATTGATAATGCCCTCTATTTAATGTGTAAATTTTTGGGAGGTGAAAATACCTGGTAACTTATATTTTTTCGTCTAAATCTGTCATGTTGGCTTTCAGGGGGCTGGGATGCTAAAAATTCCCAAAACTGACAATTTTATTGATAATCTTCATATTAAGTTTTTAACAACTTACTAATTATAACTAAAATGTTTGATAAACCCAAAAATTAAGAGTAATATAACTTTAAACAATAAAATACTAAAAATTAAGAGTAGTATATATTACCTTAAACAACAAAAATACTAATTTTTTTGTATATTTTTCTTAATTCAAAAATATATTTAATTTTATTATATATTATCGAAATCATAAAACAAATTGTATATTGTCAATTTAATGAAAGTATTTATCTTAAAATATTTAATACTAAGTATTAAACATGAATATATTAAAATGATATATATTTTTTTCACTTCATCCATAGAATTCACTTTATTTATCCAAATTATAAAAAACTTATTATATAATTTAAATTTAAATAACTTAATTCCTCAACAACTAATAAAATTAAAAAAGAAAACAGAAAAAAAACAAGAAACAAAGAAAAGAAAAGAAAAGAAGACTAAAAATTTAATCTCTCACTCATAATATATACAATATTAAAAAACAAAGAAAAAGACCAAAAAGATATAAACTTTACCACTTGAAACCCCACAATTAAGCATTATTTACTAAATCTGTAGGTAAAAAAAACTGATAATTTGCTTTAGATGTTTTTCTTCAATATAATGATAATAACTCTCTTTTTGCTTTACTCTCTGTGTTTTTAATATTTTCTTAAAGCTGGCTTTATTATAATCTCAATCCCAAACTATGGGTACGAACTGAATCTTGTTTTTTTCCTAAGGTTATTAATATTTGATAAATTAAGTTATGTAAATTAGAATTATATAATAAGTTCTTATACTTTAAATAAATAAGGTAAATTCTATTGATGAATTGAAAAAATATATATACCATTTTAACATATTAGTGTTTGATATTTAGTATTAAATATTTTAAGATAAACTTTTAATTAAATTGAGATAATACAATAATTTTATTATGAATTAGATAATATATAATAAAATTAACTATATATTGAATTAAGAACAAATAGAAAAAATGTTTAGTATTCTTGTTGTTTAAGGTAATATTACTCTTAAATTTTAGTATTTTTGTTGTTTGAAGTAATATTGTTAATAGGTTTGGTATTTTAACCGGATTAACGAGATAATAAGGGCTAGAAAACCCTGTCCCAAGGTTCAGAAGCATGTTTATTACGAAAACATCCCTCTTTTTATTCACTGATAACCTTATGTCTTGCTTGTGTTGAGTTGAATTGACTTTTTTTTAATTTTGACAAGGGATACCCTTTATATAGGGGTATTTGGGGACATGTGTCACTGTGCATGTCTTCAGTAAAGTACATGTGTTGCAATATGCGTGAGAGGATAAGATAAACTTTATATTGGTCTACTAGGCGCTGACTAGGATGAATTTTATCCCTTCCGATGACTTTAGGGGTCTGTGATGAATTGGCTTCTTGAGGTTCTTCTCTCTGATGGGATAGATCTTTCGGGAAGACTTTATATAGGTGGCCAGAGATTCATCCGATAGCATTATAGTCTCGATGGGGGTCTCTTCTTGTGTTGTCTTCTTCGTGATATGTACTCCGATGGGTGACTGAGTCTGGTAGGTTGCGAATGTATATTTTATTCCTGACGGTGTGGGCTTCGATGGCTTTTCAGCTTCGTTTGGGCAATGTTCTCTGGTTTTGTTCTTCGGAATATGTGCTCTGATGGCCTTCTGGCCTCAAATAGGGCTTTGTTTATTATTCGCAGTATATGTTCCGATGGATGTGCTACTCCGATAGATGGTTGGTTCCGATAAGGGATTGTCCGTGTGTTTTGCTCTTCATAGTAGGCTCTCCGATGGCTTTCTGTCCTTAATGGGACTCGGTTGTCATTCGTGGTATATTGTTCCGAGGGATTTTTTTTCCTTTGGTTTGTTCAGTGAGGGGATGTTCTCGCATTTTTTGGGGGACTCTCGGTCCCGTTGTGGTTCCTCTTGGCGCATTGATGGATATCAGAGTCTCGTGGGTCCATCGGGATTTACTCTTTTTTCGATGCCGCATGGATATCTTATTTTTATTCATCGTGACTTTCCAAGGGACGCTTAAGTGCATCTTCGGGTATCACTTCCGACCACTTTGGGTTGGTGACACTCGGTGGGCCTCCTCGATACAGTGTGGCATCTGGAGTTTATGTGACAATAGTATCGTCCTTGAGTTAATCCATATTTTTAGGGTTAACGTTTTGGTTAATCTATTTATTTAGTTTTTAGGGTTAACATATATTACTCTTAATTTTAAATTTGTTAAACATTTTTATTTATAATTTTTAAGTTGTTAAATATTTACTAGAAATATTATATATAAAATTGTCAAATTATTAAAAATGCCCAGATTTAACAAAAAGATGAAAGTTATTGGGCATTTTCATCGGTCTAAAAATTTAAAGGGCAAAAATCAAAAATTACAAAAATTAGGGCATTTTCAACAATTCTACCTAATAATATTCATTGATATTTCTAGTTTTGCAAACACCTGATGTTTGTTAATGTGGCGTTTGCAAATAAATAATTATGAAAATTTGCGAAAAACATAAATAATTACTTTACAAATTTTTTTGTATGGATCACTCATGATAGTCCACAATCCACATACTGTAAATAATATAGTTAATCGACAAGATCGACATATGCCCCATAGTCCATAAAGTTTGAATATATCACAATCAGTCAAATAACTAATTATGAAAACAAATATAACCAAGTTGAGATCAACTGTCAATAAAATACAAAAAAGAAAAGAAAAGAGAAACAATAAATCCAAAAATGATTAGGTTAGACTTCGAGATCAATTTTACTTTCTTTGTTAAAAAAAGAAGTTGAAAAGCGAAGTCTCGTGTTCAATTGGTGCACATCTTTATCACATTTCTCTAATAAGAAGGCAAATACAAAAAGATATAAGCAGATCCAACTATCTTTAAAAAAGGTAAAAATCCCAAGATGTGTTTGTGCTTATTGATGATCTGGCATCCACCATCCAATTTGATCCCCAAACTTACATGTTTTTTTTCCATTGTAAAATACTAAGCGACATTTCTCTATGGTTGGCGAACAATATCTATATCTATATATACATATATACTATTATTATACGTAATACAAAATTAAAAAATGTATACAGCTCGTTTGGTTGTAATATAGCCTAATAGCCATCTTCATATTAGGGACTCTTATGATCCATATTACTTCATATTACATCAGGTTTGGTTGGTCATATTGTGTTATTTTCAGCTTGTGGGTCCTACATCATTCTCTACTTTGGTAGCCATGTTATACATCCATTTTCATAACAAACCACCCACAATACCAATTTTACCCTCATGATTTAGTCCACCTCATCATTGGGAAAAAAATATCTAATTTGAAATCAAAATTCCCAAATCATCAAATCATTTGCCAGTAGCACTCAATTTGTAAGAGCTTAAATTCCAAATTTGAAAAATGCTTGAACATGTTTTATTATTTTCTATACTTAAGATAGAATTTCTTCTTAACCATTTCATCTTTTACTCCGAGATATTGGTAACATAATTCATTTAAATCTTGCAAGAACACAAACAGAAAGTAGAGATTTTCCTTAGCACAATAAACATGCTAATTACATCAGCATAAATTCCCTTATTATTTCAATAATAAGGTAACACTCCTTATACTATATTTTTTCTGGAAGATGACACTCCATAAACTCAAAATGACACGACCTGCTACATAATACATACAAAAATAACATATGACAAGCTCCAACATATCCAAAGCAAAACAACAAATTTTCAATAAGCCATCAAAAGAGACTACATATTATTTTTTCTGCCCAATACGATGAACTAAAGATCCCACAAAACTCAATTAGACACATTAATGAAACATGAAAGAAACTGAAGTTAACACAAATGCAATTCTTCTACATCATGCACATCAAGATCTAAAGTTACGGTTAACTAAAGTACAATTACTGAGACAAAAAAAAAAAAAAAAACAGATGCATCTTCCTTCACGTAAGCATTATTATGCAATCGTAGTCAGATATGTTCCGTCTTTAGCTCTTTTACATTGTTCTAGTCTATCACCAAGTGAAAATAACTATGAAAGTTTCAGTAATCGCTCCACGAGTGACCTGCAAATGTGGCGCATTAATTTGGTAAGTGAAAGATGCAATCACAACATCAATAGACTATTCAACCATATAGCAAATCAGCGAGACTTAAGACTGTTACAGAATACACAAAATCAATAGTTGCAAGTAGTTTTGAGTTATATTAAGTCAATTCCATAGTTCCAAAACATGCGGCCTTCAAGTTAAGTTCATAGAATGCTTGGTTCAGCCGTAGGAATAACTACTAAAAAAATCCCATATCAAACTACCTATGACAAGAGAACAAAGAACGAACTAAACTTCAATTATATCAAAAGAAACATACCACAAAGAAATATTTTATAGAAATTTAATAACACAGTCATTAGCCGCATTAAAGTGTAAATAACATACAAAGCTACATGAGTAACGAGCGTTGAGTTAACTAAAAAAGGCTGAACTCCAATTTAAATCTAATGGATCTATTCAATTGTAAATTTAGATAACTTGTAAACAAATTACAGCATCATAACTATATTTACTTACAGAAAACAGTTAGATAGTCAAGGGTAGATTAGATTTGATTAATTATGAAACAAATAGCCAACTCCAGAATAGCCTAAAGAATTGCAGTTCATCTAGTCCTAGCAGTGGAATCAAGAGCCTTGCCTCAAACAATCATCCAAAGAAGTTGTACACAATTGAAGGTAAGAAAGAGCATCGCGTTTGACTGCTAATTGAAACAACACCTACTGACAACAGATTCATATGGAACAATATAAAGAATGTGAACAAAACAAGCACACAAGGTACATGGAACAACAAGGGACTGCTACAAACATAACAAGCTATAAAAAGCCACTGATCAGAAGATAGAATTAGACCTGCGACCCATGTTGATCACAGATTACCAAGCGCGGCATCGGAAATCTTTCTTTAATTATGGCATCTGCATCATCCCGTGGAGCTTGTATCAAGTGAGCAAATGCCTAGGAGAAACAATATAAGAACATCAAGTTGAGCAAAAATGCAACTGACTAAATGTCTGGAACTCAGCTTCACCAAGTTCATTAATCTGGACAACAACTCCAATTAAATGAACAACCAAATTTAGCATGTGATGGATGGTAAGGATTAGTTCTAAACAGAACATTGTCCAACTCCAATTAAATGAACAACCAAATTTAGCATGTGATGGATTGTAAGGATTAGTTCTAAACAGAACAGTGTGTCTCACTTTTTCCAGTGCCCACAGAGAAAATGTCAACTGGAGGATTTCATGATGTTCATATAATCACAATGATTTGGTGCGCATTTATACACCAGTTGAGTATACAAAAACATTACTATTACTTAACACATAACATGAAAGCAAAAATTACTACGAATGTAATATCCACAAACATGTAGTATACCTTTTATTCATATTCCACTCACTGTTTATTCTTATTCTTGATAAGACATACATCATTATGAACAAAATCATACAACCACATATCACAAAATCATTTGGACCAACCAATCAAATGCCCCCATAAATGCATACAATCACGTATATGTTAGCATCATTTGGACCAACAAGAAGAATACCACAACTCATATCAATGCACATATTAAACAACACAACCCATATTTTATATCATATATCTACATACACATATTTTGTAAGAAACCATACATGTGTATTATTCAAATGTAGCGAGATAATTAAAAAATTGCGATAGCGGAAGGTTCGACGCCATCACCATCAAAATAAGCCGACAACGTTCGAGAAGAATCATCCCCAAAAATTAAATAAATTAGAACACAGTAATTAAAGTTTCAAATAAAAAGCGAATGAAAAGGGAGCAATGAGCATGAATTACCTGTTCGATAGTAAGACGGGGCTGCTCCAGTTGTTATTTTGCTTTATCGATTTAAAATGTGGTTGAATATTAGAACAAGTAAACCACAATAATTCATGGAGTTGAATGGACATAGCCTAGTAATCTATAACACATATATACGAACACATCAAAAATCACACGAATTCAAGTACCTGTTGACACAACAAATCCGGAGCCTGGAATTAGGTAGTAAATTTCCCCGAAAGCCGCGACCCAAAAAAAATGGAAGAAATAGAGATCGATGTTAGGGTATGTTAACGCATTATCAGTATTCAAACCCGTAAGTTTTAATTTGCAAAGATTATGGAAGAAATTTGTTTACTTCTTGAGCTCTACCAGTGGACCACGATTTAGGGTTTTCGGACTTCAATGAATTGGGGGGAAATGAAAAATGAGTTTTCCCGAAATAGCATAGTGGAGAGGGGTACCCTTGGTACTAACTATCAAAAAGCAGGGATATAATAGACATTTCGCGCCACCAAAAAAATGACTGTTGAGACCATATTATTAAAACGTGCCCCCTAAAGCGGATTCATAAGCTGGGCTATTCCCGGGTTGGACAGATTCGCGCGGGTCGACCCAAGATTGGCCATGGCATACCAAAGCTATTAAAAACACTATTAAGCCCACATTCAAGGCCATAGTATGTGCTATAACAAGCAATCAAACGAGCCGATAGTCTATAGACCTCGTAGGCTGTTGTTGGACTTACGTAGGTGACATATTAAAAATTGTACTGGTGATAAACATGTATGGTTATAGTCCGCATGTGAGTTCGCAGCTTACGTGGATTGCTAAGTGTAATCTTTAAGTAGAAAAGACCATTCACTAATTAGGGTTTTTTTCAAAAATGGTCATTTATTGTCGCCTCATTACAAAAATAGTCCGTTATCGCGCCACTGTCTAGATTTAGTCCTTTATCGTGGTTTTTCGTCCAATTTTGGTCATCCGGCCAAATTTTCCGGCGAATTTTGGGGATTCTGACCAATTTGGACGATTTTGACCAGAATTTTGGGGATTTTGACTAATTTGGGCGATTTTGACTAATTTGAGCAAAAAAATAAAAAAATATATAAATTTATAATTTAAAATATATAGTTTTTATAATTGAAATCCCAAAAAAATAAAAAAAAAATTGTAATTTAAAATATATAGTTTTATGGTTGAAATCCAAAAAACAAAAAACAAAAAAAATATAATTTAAAATATATAGTTTTTATTATTGAAATCACAAAAAAAAAATCACAAAAAATTGTAATTTAAAATATATAGTTTTTATAATTGAAATCCAAAAAGAAAAACGTAAAAAACAAAAACAAATTTGTAATTTAAAATATATAGTTTTTATTATTAAAATCTCAAAATAAAATAAAAAAACACAAAAAAGTTGTGATTTAAAATATATAGTTCTTACAATTGAAATCCCAAAAAACATTAAAAAAAATTGTTTTTAAATATATTGTTCTCACAATTGAAATCCCAAAAAAAAAAATTTAAAAACAAATTTGTTTTAAAATATATAGTTCTTGTAATTTAAAATATATTGCTTTTATTATTGAAATCCCAAAAATAAATAAACAAACACAAAAAATTTGTAATTTAAAATATATTGTTTTTATTATTTTGTTTTAAAATATATAGTTCTTGTGATTTAAAATATATTGCTTTTATTATTGAAATCCCAAAAATAAATAAACAAACACAAAAAATTTGTAATTTAAAATATATTGTTTTTATTATTGAAATCCCAAAAAAAAAATTAAAAACACAAAAAATTTGTAATTTGAAATAAATTACTTTTATTATTGAAATCCAAAAAAAATTAATTTTTGTTTTGAGATTTCAATAATAAAAACTATATATTTTAAATTACAAATTTTTTTTTTATTTTTTACATTTTTCATGGATTTCAATTATAAATACTATATATTTTAAATTACAATTTTTTTGTGTATTTTTATTTTTTCTGGGATTTCAATAATAAAAACAGTATATTTTCAAACATCAATTTGTTTTTAATTTTTACGTTTTTTTTTGAATTTCAATTATAAAAACTATATATTTTAAATTACAATTTTTATGTGTTTTTTAATTTTTTTTTTCTGGGATTTCAATAATAAAAACAATATATTTTAAATTACAATTTTTTGTGTTTGTTTATTTTTTTTTTGGGATTTCAATAATAAAAGCAATATATTTTAAATCACAAAAACTATATATTTTAAAACAAATTTGTTTTTAATTTTTTTTTGAGATTTCAATTGTAAGAACTATATATTTTAAATCACAACTTTTTTGTGTTTTTTAAATTTTATTTTGTGATTTCAATAATAAAAACTCTATATTTTAAATTGTTTTTTTTTTGTTATTTTTTTTATTTCAGCCATAAAAACTATATATTTTAAATTAATTTTTTTTTTTTTGGATTTCAATAATAAAAACTATATATTTTAAATTATAAATTTATATATATATTTTTTATTTTTTTGCTCAAATTAGTCAAAATCGCCCAAATTAGTCAAAATTCCCAAAATTCTGGTCAAAATCGCCCAAATTGGTCAAAATCCCCAAAATTCGCCGGAAAATTTGGCCGGAGGACCAAAATTGGACGAAAAACCACGATAAAGGACTATATCTAGACAGTGGCGCGATAACGGACTATTTTTGTAATGAGGCCACGATAAAGGACCATTTTTGAAAAAAACCCCACTAATTATAAAAAAAAAAAAAAAACTATTCGCTAAAAGAAGAACGAAAATAGTATTGGAGAAGCAAAATGACTTCTTTAAACTTCAAAATCTATCTTATTATAAGAAATTAAACATTCATAAAACTAAATCAAATAGTACTTTTCAGAACTAGAATAATGGAGATGCCATGATCTCCGAGGCTTAGAGATAAATTGGAGATCCGTTTATTTTTTTAAAGCAAAACTTTATAAAACTCAGTATAAGGATACTCAAACCAACATTACAAGTACCAAACGGAAAAAAAAGAGTCACTTTCCTATCAAAGAAAAAAACTTTTTTTCTAATGCTTTTCGTCCAACAAGAGCTTCGAGCTTGAATCTCTACCACCCGACCAACAATATCTAGATTTTTCACACGGAAAAGCAAGTTATTTTGAACTTTTCAAATTGTGTCGAACCAGATTGCTAGCCACTCGTCTCTTTCTCGTTTTCTT
Organism: Linaria vulgaris; assembly: GCA_948329865.1. Taxonomy (NCBI): domain Eukaryota; kingdom Viridiplantae; phylum Streptophyta; class Magnoliopsida; order Lamiales; family Plantaginaceae; genus Linaria; species Linaria vulgaris. Next base: position 113,498,284 of record OX415250.1, on the reverse strand, counting down.
GGAAAAATGTCCTAATTTTGTTGGAAATGGTTCACCGGGTTGTTACAAATAACAATACAAAAGTCGAACTATTTGTGAGTTTTCATCTAAATGGAATAAGAAACTTTACAATTAAATAAAATCTGTGTAACATCTTCATCATGTTCATCACAGAAAACACAACATGAGTTATCATCACTACAAGAAAAAGCAACATTAGCAACGTTCATTGGCAACGGGTGTGGTTGCCAATGACTATTTTGCCATTGGCTACGAAAGAATCTGTAGTCAATGGCTTTCTTTTTACTAAAAAAAAAAACCACCTTGGACAAGGGCAAAGGACACTGCCCGTTGCCCATAGCCAAAGGCAACGGCCAAGGGCCGTTGCCAATAGCCAAGGGCTACGGCTTGGCTGTTGCCTTTGGCTATTGGCAACGGACAGTGTCCGTTGCCCTTGTCTAAGGGCAACGGCATCTTCCGTTGCCATTGCGATTAAAAAGAAAAAGAAAATATCTCTATAAATACTACTATATTTCTTTAATTTTATATCAAACCATTCTCATCTAACTTTTAAATTTAGTATTATATTTCTTTCTCTTTTTTAAATAGTAGTGCTTTCATTATGGCCGATAAAAATCCGCTCCACGAAAAAATGCTAAAGAAAATTTTACGATTAATCTACAAAATCTAACACAAATTGGTACGTCCCTTCGTGGAAGGAGTGCCCCCACCGAAGAGCGCAACAATGTTGTCGAGCAAGAGCCCACTCATATTCCATATGAAACAACGACGACCGATCGAAGGCTCTTAATGACTTTGCCGCCAATTGTCCCCGCGTCGAGGGCCATTCCTCTCACTCCTCCAACTAGGCGCATAGCTCACGGGTTGATGGATGTGCAACCGGAAGTCAACGACGAAAACGAAGACGAAAATGATGATGAAAATGATGATGAAGATAAAGGGATGACGTCACCAGCTTTGCCGAGAGAGCGCCCGTCTCCAAGTTCCCAACGTTCTAGTGCGGGTAGTACGTCTCGTCGTGGTTTTCGTGGGTTGACGAAAGGTGACCTGCCGCAGTCGGACCCCTCGAAGTGAAAATGATCGCGGTTAATGAGTTTGGAGAATTGAAGAGTGGAAAAAACCGAATCAACAACACAATTAGCGCCATTATCAAGAGGTGTTATCGGACTATGGTGGAGAATTTTAGCCAAGTCACTGACAAAGATAAATTTGCTATGGAACAAAGGTTTAGGGTAAGCAAGTACTTAATACCTTATTTAAATTTATTGATTTTCAACTTTGGTATATAATGTTAGATTATTAATTTATTTTAATGAGTCATTAATATTTTAAAAGGAAACGTACGCATGGGATAAAGATGATGAGGACATGATATTTTCTAGATTTAGAATATCTGCGACTACCCTGTTTTCTTACAATGTGTCTCGGGCCAAGAAGTTATACTACGCAAGGTGTGATGATCCTGCTTACGAAGAGCGGCATTTTTCTTGGATGTTTGATGCCTTGATGCGGGAATACAAACTATATTGGGAGCTAAGTACCACAAAGGCAATCTATGAAAAGGCATCAAAGAACAGAAAGGCAAATAAGAGCAACACCGACAACAACTCTGCGAGTTCAACGTACACCGGTGGAAGCTTTACTGTCAAGGAGCATTCACAGAGACACGTACGTTACTTACAAATTATTAATTTTGAAGTGATCTAATTTAGTTATAGATTATAGAATATTATTAATTGGTCTTTCAAAATATCGTTGTAGAACAAGTATTTCGATAGGCAACTGAAATATCATGAGTCAAACATGTGGACTCGTGATGAAAAAGGGTCCACGGGGCGAACCGTTGGACCAATGGGTGAACAAGGAGGACAAGGCATTTAATTAAAGAAACAGAGAAAGAAACATTGCATAAGTAATGAGAATTTAATTAAAGAAAGATCAACAAATGTAAGAAACTATAAGTAATTTAAATTTCTCACTTGACCCCGCCGTCAACATCTGGGCAATTTAAGAGCGTATACAACTCCACAAGTTTAAATTCATCGGCAGTAAGATATCGCTCGCCTGTATCAATAAGTAGAGGTTCTCCTTTCTTGTGGAAAATGGATAGTTGTCCTGAGAAATCACCATAAACTCTAGCTTCATTCATATTCAGTCGATTGTATCGCGTTTCTACATTTCTTCCAAAATAGTGAGAACACATATTGGGGATTTTTGACATTATAAAGGCATTTGTTATTGAACCCTCAACACGAGCTTTGTTCTTTACTGGTTTCTTCAATACGAACATACTCCTACATGAATAAAATAAAATTAACGATGAATCACTAACCAAATTAATGTATATCTCAAACATCTAATTTATACATTGCATATAATAACTTTTTACCTCTCAAAATGGTACATCCAATGATATTGGACTGGGCCACCAACCTTGGCTTCATATGGGAGGTGTATGGCCAAGTGCTCCATAGAATCAAAAAAATCCAGGTGGAAAAATCTTCTCCAACTTGCACATTGTCACCACGATAGATTTCTCTAGCGATTCCATCTCTGTCCTCCGAATCTCGGTTCCACACATGGAGCGGAAGAAGATGCTTATCTCTACAAGTGGACCCCACATTGGATTAGGAATAAAATCCCAAAACGCAACAGGTATCAACCTTTGCATAATGACGTGACAATCATGACTCTTCATCCCCTTTAGCTTCAACTGCTGCATATGTACACAATTAGATATGTTGGACGTGTACCCATCCAAAAAACCCAACTGAGCTAACCACTCCAACACATTTGTCTTTTGTTCCTTACTAAGACAATACTTGGTCTTTGGTTTGTAGACCCTGGTTCCCACACTAGGGATCAAAAATAACTCACTCTTATACTTTTCCAACTCCAAGTCTCTCCTTGCATTCAAGTTGTCTTTAGTTTTGTCGGAATCGTCCATCACTGTGTTCTTGATATTCTCAAAGAATTTTTTCTCACAGTGCATCACGTCCAAGTTATGTCGGATTAGGTTCTTGGACCAATAAGGTAACTCCCAAAAGATACTCCTACGTCACCAATTATGTGTTCGGCCAAATCCTGGAATCTTATGCGTTTTTGCTCCAAAAGGCACCTCTGGCAAATCAGCAACAATAACTGCCATGTTTTCTCCTAGCTTGCTATATGCAGGCCCATCTGTTTCATCTCAATTCTTTCTGAAATCTCTTTTACTATAGCGGTATTCGTGATTTTCAGGTAGAAAATGACGGTGGCAATCAAAGAACGTTTATTTTTCCCCATGCGTCAACGTAAATTTCTTATGTTCTCCATGCAATAAGGACAAGACAACCTCTCATGTGTGCTCCACTGAGACAACATCCTGTAAGCTGGAAAATCGTTAATAGTCCACATTACAGCTGCATGCATTTGGAAATTTTGCTGACGAAAGCTGTCGTACGTTGGTATTCCCACCTCCCACAATGCTTTCAACTCATCTATTAGTGGTCTTAGAAATACATCAATGTTTTTTCCAGGGCCTTTAGGACCCGATATGATCAAACTCAAGAGGATATACTCTTGTCGCATGCACAAATCCGGAAGAAGGTTATAAGGAGTTACAAATACAGGCCAACACGAGTATTGAGACAAAGACATTCCAAAAGGAGTGAATCCGTCAGTGCAAAGACATAAACGAACGTTACGTGGCTCCGATGCAAATTGAGTGTGAGTCATATCAAAATGTCTCCATGCTTCTCCTGACGCTGGATGAATCATTATGTCATTGGACTCCCTACACTTCAAATGCCACGTCATGTGCTCTGAGATGGAGCGTATCATGAAGAGCCTTTGTAGGCGGGGATCCAAAGGAAAGTATCATAATTTCTTTTTCGAAACTAGTTGCTTTCTATCGGGCTCGTATCTATCCTTCCCGCAAACAATACACTTTGTGTATTCAGCACTCTCGTACTCTCCGTAGAACAAGAAACAATTATCTTCACACGCATCGATTGTTTTGTAACCAAGCCCTAAAGTACCCATCCTTTTCTCCAACTTGTACATTGTAGCAGGCAATAGGTGTTCATCTTCAGGAGCCATTGCATCGCGAGTTAACTGTAAGTACTTATTTGATGCGGCTGTAGACACGTTATGCTCAATCTTGTATGTTAGAAACTCAGCCATCCACTGCAACACTGACTTATCTTTGTCTTTATGCAACCTTGTCTCAGCGAGTTTCAACAGTTTATGAAAGTCTGTTCAGCTCTTCATTATAATTGGCCTCATGAAACTCCCCTCCATAGGCATTCCTCAACTAGAAACGATGGATTGTGTTGTGTTTCGAACAATACCAAAATTCATAGTATTTATAGAGAATCAGATTTTATTGGCTACGAAAGTTTTCGTAGCCAATAGTTATTGGCTACGGAAGATTTTATTGGCTACGACAGTATCCGTAGCCAATAGTTATTGGCTACGGGAGTTTTCCGTAGCCAATGACAATTATTTAAAAAATAAATAAATAGCTACAAATTAAACATTGGCTACAGAATATTCCGTAATGACTATTGGCAACAAAATAGTCCGTAGCCAATGACTATTGGCTACCGAATCTTCCGTATCCAATAAATATTGGCTACGGATTGTTCCGTAGCCAAAAATACTATCTTATTCTATAAATACCCCAACCATTCCAATCTTAAATTCATTTTCACCATCCACTTCTTTCTCTCACAACTAGTCCTTAGTAAATTCCTCAATTCTAATTTTAAATAATGATTATTTCAAGCATAGAATTATAATAATAATCTAATTAATTTGTTTAGTAATTACTTTTACAACTAAAAAAGATCATAATTAAGATTTTTTATCAATTGAATAAAATAAATTTATTAAATTGATAGAAATAAAATACATTAATTTGATTAATTGAAATAAAATACATTAATTTATTTAATTGAAATAAAAAAACATTTATTTAATTTGGATATGCTTGTGATTGTTATTTTAATTAAAGAATTCAAAATTTGCAATTTTTTTTAATATTTAAACTTTTAAATATTATTGGCAACGGATTAAATATGTTGCCAATATTATGAATATTATTGGTCACGTATTAAATCCATTGCCAATAATATGAATATTATTGTCAACGGATTTAATCCATTGCCAATAGGTGACAACCACATTTAAAAAAAACATTATTAGCTATTGGCTACGAAAATATTCTGTAGCCAATAGTTATTGGCTACGGAAAGGTTCGTAGCCAATAATTATTGGCAACGAAAATAATCCGTAGCCAATATTATTTCCGTTGCCAATGACTATTGGCAACAGAAACATCCGTAGCCAATGGCAAATGGTATTTTGGTCTTCCATTATTGGCTACAAAAGATTCCGTAGCCAATAGCCATTGGCAACGGCCATCCGTAGCCAAAGGTCATTAGCAACGAGGGTATCGGCAATGGCTATTGGCAACGGAAAAATGGGTTATTGGCTACGGAAGATTCCGTAGCCAATAACCCATTCTCTTGTAGTGCATTAACGTCACTAATTCCTCTCCGTTGCAAATTGAGTTTTGTAGGAACTTTGTTAATGGTCTCCTTCCAAGCTCTAGCCAAGCGTCATCATCTTAAGAGGTGCACGGAATTTCCAGAAAATGCTATAGAATTCAGAGTCGTAATTCTTAGTGATATCGTTGAGAAGAGAATCGTATGTCGATTTAACTGTGTACTTAGATGATTTATCAAAAGTCCAAACCCATTTGTCCTCAACACCTTCAATTGGGGTGAAATACTGAATAACATGTACCACTTACAAAGCAATTCCACTTTCCATTGGAAATGTGTTCTTCTCCACTGCCATTTTTAAAATCATTCTTCATCGACCCATTCTCCTTGATCGGAACCGTTGAATTCTTATTCGTTGCAATTGTGAAAAGTCTAGTAAAGCTATCTTGAGAGGGGTGTTTCTCGCCCAAGTGTCACACCAAACTCAAGTTTTTTTCACCATCTCCAATAGCCCGACCTATGCCTTTATATAACCAGTCGCCTTGAATTGGATCGTGAAGAACAACCTTTAAGTCGCGCCACCAAATTGATGGAGTGCTAAAGCCTGAAGAGATGTGATCAGATCCCAAGCACAATAGAGAATCCACATATCAAAGATACATAGGATACATTTAATAGTCTGAACATTCTGCCTATTACTTCCGACAAAGAAGATTGTGTCGAGAGTGAATTAGTTATGATTAACTTCAATATGATCTCGTCCTACTTTAATCCTACTCACAACCTCTCATCTTCTGCCTTTTTAATAAGCTCGCTTAGCACTTTTGAGATGATCAAAAAGAGGAGAGGCGATAGTGGTCGCCTTGTCGTAATCCTCATTGAAGTTTAAACTCCTTAATTAGACTACCAATAACAAGCACTGACGATGTAGCGGTCCGAAGACACTTCTTCATCCACCCTCCCCAAGTATTACAAAAGCTCATGAGCGTCATCATTCTATCCAAAACAAATACAGCAAATGTGATCATGTAACGCCCCTGAAATTTAAACAAAAATACAAATTTATACTTTAGTCCTTGAACTTTTAAAATTTTCTATTTTTGACCCTAAATGCGTAGAAAATTTTGCCTTTCAGTTCCTGAAGTTAAAAGTTAGTCTTTTATTATTTTTATAGACCTATAATCTTAAAACATATATTTTAATTTCAAATATTAACCAAGATGATTGAATTATCTATAAAAATTACATAAGTAAATATGTATGTAAAAAGACACAATTATACCTATTTGAATTTTAGTTATAAATAATTGAGTGACTTGATATACAATTAACTAATTGGTGAGGTAAGCCATGACATCTTTAAGAGCATGATTGAAGTCAATTTTTTTGTGATTTATTATAAAATAATCATGGTGGGACATGATCATTAATTATTAAACTATAATTTTCGCCTATAAATAGCCACCATTGTTCAACATTTTTTACAGCCCAAAGTAATTCGATTCAACAAAAAATTCCTGAAATACGACTTCTTTATTTTTGTGTTTTCATTTGGGAAAAAATTATATCATATCTTTTTTGTTCATTTTCTACCCAAAAATACCCCAAAACTTTTATTGTGCAGAAATTATCCATTCGTCCCTACACCTTCGAAAAATCATACCTAATGTAGAAAAATCCTTTTTTATCCAAGTCAACGGCCGAATACTCCTCATGATGTCCTCTAACTTTCATATGAAGAAATATTTTTCAAATAATATTATTTAGAGGGTCAAAATTCCTAAACCGTAGACTCCTGTGTGAAAATCCAAAAATAGGTTCTATGTTTTCAAGAATTATTTAATATGGCAAACCTTTAGATTTTCCTTCCAATTTGGGTACACATGTTCCTCATGATGTTAGGTACCAAAAAACACAAAAAATATTTGGGTACAAAGTCCATTTGGATATCCGATCGAAGTTTTGACAAATTAATCAACGACGCGCAAGATTCTCCGTACAAATAAAGGCGAGATTTAAATTCTGATTTCGTTCTAGCCCCCTTTAACTTGGATGGAAAAGTCACAACTTCATTACCAAACCACGAACAACCTATAATTAATCTTATTTCTATTTTTGCATCTCATCAAGAAACGTGATTTTCTCACTTATTGCTAAATCATACACAACCATTAATTATTCATCATATATAATATAATATACTGGTTCTTGAACTGTGCAAAAAGCAACGACCTGTGTGTTCGGGACATGTACCTCAATGAGTAAATGATATTATCTGGTTTATTAGCTTGTTTGTTTATCACCCATTGGGACGCCTTTGGGAAGTTAGGCCCAGGGATTGTGTCGATTTACTAGCGGGTAGTAAAGACTGCCAGTTTTAAGTAATTCACTTGATATCCATTTATCTAGGCGCCGCTTGCAGGAGTTGGTTGTAACCCGTGTGCAGGATCGGCATGTACTTGAGCATGTCGCATGTTTTGTTTGCGAAGTCGCTCCCCGTCGGGAGGTATAAGGTAGTATTTGGAAGTATAAGGTTGGACTGGTTTACTGCTAACCCACATGTTCATAAACTATTTCCAGAATATTTCGGTACCATTGCTACATCAAATTACCTTTTTAAACTATTTCTATCGGTAAGATCACTCCTAAAAATATATTAATTGAATCACTGTTAATTCTTGCATTGCCACTTGTTTTATATGAATTTCATTAAGTCATCAAAGACTTATTCCTTATTTTCCTGTCTGTCCATTCCTTAGGATAAGAATGGATCATGTGAATATTTTTCCAATCTTGCCTTTGGGAATGTTCGTATAATTAAAAATATTTATCAATAGGCGTAATTATCAAAGTTATAAACATATTTGTATTTTCAAGATTTTTGTTGTGTATATTAAAAGTTAGTTCTTTTTATCATAATGTGTATGGTTGATCTTGGATAATGACACCCCTTCCTACGAGACGTGTTGTAGTTTGAGCTGGGTAAAGTATTTGGTCAGCACCGAACCAACTCGGATCGGAACACTACTCATGGGCACGGCCGTCAAATATCATATGCCTTCTCAAAGTCAATTTTCAAGGCTAAGCACGGGATTTTCTTTCTTTTAACGTCGTCCAAAACTTCGTTAACAGTGAGCACACAATCCGTTATGTGTCTATTTTCAACAAAGGCCATTTGTTCAGAAGATATAATCTTTTCCATCGCTGATCTTAATATGTTGGCGAGGAGATTTGCCAAGATTTTGTAGAGGCAACCGATTACATAAATAGGCCGATAATCATTCAGTGGCACCGAGTTTTCTTTATTTGGAATGAGTACCAAAATAGATGGATTTTCCCTTAACAATCTTTTCGTGTCTATGAAACGCATTGATAAAATCTATCACTTTGCTTTTCAAGGTATTCCAGAACATTTCGATGAATCTGAAATTGAAGTCGTGTGGCTCTGAATTTTCACTTCAGCCACACCCCAAAATTGCTTTCTAAATTTCTTCTTCCGAAAAATCAACAGTGGGAAAGTAATTGTCATTCTTGTCAATACAAGTGAAAGTCAGATCGCCAATCAGTGGTCTATTCTATGCCTTCTCCCTGCATCGGTTTTCAAAAAACTTCATAACTTCTTCTTTGACCTCAATTGGTTCATCAACCCATCTTCCATTAGTGTTCAGTCTCAAGATTTTGTTTATTCTTCTTCCACTCAAAATGCATCTGCAAAAATAACTCGAATCACAGTGTCGCCATATTTCAACCACTTCTGCGTAGCTTTTTGTCTTGACAAGCTTTCTTTCGACTTTAATTTTTGCCACAAAGTTCCTCGAGCTCTCTTTCTCTCATTAATGTTCAGTAATGGTGGTTCGTTGTGGTAACTATTTGAGATGCGAAAATCCATCATGATCAATTATTTCTTTTGAAAGTTGTGAATATTATAAGTTATTGTCGCGGCTATTGGACACGCATAACTGACAAATTAAATGTCGCAAAATGGAATCATATGTGGACACAAATACTGATTAAATTGTCAGTTTTATAGTGGTATTATATATATTGCAATATAATGGAAACAACGTTAAAATAAATTGTAATAACTTTTCATTAATTCAGGTACATCTCAACAAGTGCCCATCTTTACATGCTCAACTTAAAGAAATGAAACCTGACATACTTGATCATCACTTCTCCAGCATCCTTGCAACATTCACTCACACATTCTTACTTTCTCTTATTATTGTTCAAACACCAACCTCAAAATACCCAAAAAAACTATGCAAATTCAATCATGTCGCTTAAGTCATTTTGTGCATCACTTCGTGTATCAAATAACCAACCGTATATCGTCCATGGTTAAGATCCAAAACATATGTCATCATGACCACTAAATAGCACATGAAGTGACACAAAAAGTGACTTATACGGTCCTTTCGCATTTCAAATGATCAACGCGTCTAAACTCTTAACTCCTCATTCTTTCCCTTACTACTTCTGTCTTCAAACCTGGTATACTTGTACCACTTTGCGCACACAACGTACACGACGAAATCAGCAGCCGTCAAACCCGCCAAAAGATAATAAAACATGTCCAAACGACCCATGTTAAGATTCCTAGGAATCCATCCGGGCATATCATCGGATGTCGATACTTTCATCACAATAGTCACAATCAAACTACTAACATAATTCCCTAGAGAAATCGAAGTCATACTCAACGCGCTCCCAAAGCTCTTCAATCCATCGGGCGCTTGCGCATTAAAAAACTCCAACTGCCCCACATACATAAAAACTTCGGATGCCCCGATCAAAACATACTGCGGTACTTGCCAGAAAATACTCAGAGTGCTTGAATTCTCACACCCCGTGCAGTCTTGTCTCGCATATCTTAATCTAAAATGCTCCACCACTCCTGCTGACAACATTGCAGCCACTGCGATAACTATGCCGATCCCCATCCGTTGCAGTTCCGACAGGCCTTTTCCAGACTTTCTAAAGCTGGATACAAGCGGGTTAAGGATCCGCTTGTTGAAGAAAATGAATGTGGCAACACTTAAAATGTCGAAACTTGACATACTGGCTGCAGGGATGTGGAATCCTGACATGCTAGTTTTCATGGCAGCGCCTTGTTCAACAAAAAGAGATTGCATTTGGGTGAAGACCACAGAGTACAGGATTGTGCATAACCAAACCGGTAGGAGCTTTAGTATGCATTTTACTTCTTCGACTTGTGTTACCGAGCATAAGCGCCATCGGTTAGCGTTAGAAGAATCGTTTGTTTCCTCTGTATTGTAGTCTTTTTGTGTAAAGACTGAAGCTTTATCCAAGAATCTGTAAAATGAATTTGTAGAATTTAAATCATTAGATCAGGTCATGTAATGGGGATTCAAGAAAACCATTGAAATGTTTGATTTTATTATCAATTACAAAAACTTACTTAAAATTGTCAGTGTGAAGAATTTTTCTGCCACCATTGTCAGCAAGATCACTTCCTCGTACTTCATACAATTCTTCATCATTTGAAGGGACACCAACTTTCCATTTTCTTGATGCAGCAACAATTACTTGGCAAAATCTTGAAAAGGGGTTGCCTTTGGGCGTAAAGTGTCGGTATCTTGGAGTGCCTATTAGGAACAAAATCAATGCAAGTGCGGCAGAGGCAGCAGATGCCCAAAATCCCAATGCCCACATGCCCTTATCCTCATAGTAGCCTAAAATCGTGTTCGAAAATAGGCATCCCAGGTTTAAAGACAAGTAGAAGTAGCTAAAAAACGCGACTTTTGAGTGACTTTCTTTGGGGTGATCTTCATCAAATTGGTCGGCTCCAAATGTTGCAATAGTAGGTTGGTACCCTCCGTTTCCTAGAGCAACCAAGTAAATTGATACGTAGAAAGACGCAAGATGGAGGCTCGAGTGAGACCCGCAGGGAGTTTCTTCGTCACCACAGCCATTAGGCTTGACTAAGAAGAAGTAAGATGATAGTGATAGTGATACCAATCCCTGTCATCAAATTAACACATGCATTTTAATACTTAATTTACTTGCAACTTGAGTAGCATGATTGGTCATCATATATTACAACAAAGGAAAAATTTATATGTTGATGACTTACAGTCACAAAGATAGCTTGAAAAACGGCACAAGTTTTGTATCGTCCCCAATAGGAGTCACTAAGGAAGGCGCCTAGTAGGGAGAAAAGATAGACGGTGCCAGTCCATTTGCTAACGTTGTTTGCAGCACTAGCGTTGTCCTGTCCCATCACTCTCGTGAGGAACAATACTAGATTCACACCAACACCGAAAAATGCGAGTGTGGCCAAGCCTTGATTAACTGATCAAAGAAATTCAAGTTAGAAAACAGGACAAAAATTGCCAATGTTTAATGTAACATATTGCATGTTGTCAAATTATACTAAATGTCAATTAGCTCACCTAGTATCAAACCACCAGCATTCCATGATCCAGTTCTTGCTCGAACTGCAGGGCTTCCTTTTCGATCTACGGATCCATCAAGCGTGCATTCTTCTTGGTGTTTGACGATCTTCTTCTCCATTTTGAATATCCTGGTTATTGTTAAGAAGGGGAAGCTTATTAGTACAAGAGGCAATTCTTGTTACAAAAATATGAGTCTCTATGTTTAATTATCAAGCTAAATAACCAAATTTGAGTTTATTGTTATGAGATAAGTGGTGTACAAATTGTGCAGTAAGTATATATTATTTTGTGATATTGTGAGAAAGTGTTCTAGAAATAATCACCGGTATTTAAAACGTGAATAAAGCAATGGTGTATACGTGTGAATGACCTTTGGCGTAATATTTGCCATATTTCATGGAAATTCATTTGGGGAAGCAAAAATCAACTTGTATTGGTACAAGTATACTATGACATGACTGGCCTAAGTGGTACATGTATCAAGCAACTAAAACAATCTTTCCGTTTTTTTGCATATAAGTGATATACTAATCATAAAACTTCTTTTTTCTTCATAAATTTATATTAAAAGTTCGATTCTTCGCCATGCATGATGCATGTATAATCAATGAAATTTTAATAAATATATAATAACTATTAATAAGCATGTCTTCTTCCCATGTGAAATGTGTTTCATTTCATGCTTGCATGCTGGAAAAACTGTAATAGATATACAATTATGTTAAAAAACAAAAACAAAAACAAAAAAAAAACAAAGATGATATAATTAAAGACAATATGCAACAAGTGTCCATAATTAATGAGAAATGCTAACTAGCTCAAATTAGTACCAAGTCACTGCTTAACAATATGATGGCAAAAGATGCAGTGTTCAAGCTTCTCGGCACATAATTAGATCAAATATGGATTTGTAGTTAATAACAAGTGTGTTTGCAAGTCGACTCACCGCAATCAATTAAACTAGCAATTAATGCTTTTCTTGAATGATGATCAAAATGAGATCTAAATTGAATGAGTTTTTGCTTGCGTAGGAGAATTACTGGAAGAGAAAGGAGCTTGGAAGTATTATTGTGAAGTGGATGTTAGAAGTTGGGAAGATTTAAGCTGAAACTTGTAATGTATAAATAGAGGGTGAGATTGCGTATGGAAGGTCGTAAGAAAGATCAAATTTTGGAGCTTGAACGTAAGTCCACTTTTTAGGGAAATTATATTGAAAAAAGGGGAGGGGTGGGGTCGGACAAACTATTTCGTGTAATTGCTGCATGATGAAGTTATACACTTAATTCAATTACTGGCGCGATACATTTGATCAAATAAAATTATGTGAAGATTGTTGGAGATAATAAATATATATATATATATATATATATATATTAAATGTCTATCATCACTAAAAGCTTAAAGCTTTTAGATGAGATGACAATTCAATATGGTAATCAGAGCCACCCAACACGTATATTGGGCTCCGCAACCTACTCACGTGATGGCACCGAAAATAATATCTGACATTGTCTTGGTATGATCTTGGAATATTGTTAATAAAAATGAGTTGTCTCTCCACTTAATAAGACATTTTAAGTGGAGTATTATAAGCTTCAATTTCTACCATGGTATGACTTCAATATATATATATATATATATATATATATATATATATATATCATGGTATCAGAGTTTAGAGCACAAGACGTCCTGGACCGTCACACAATTATAAAAAAAATTACGTGACAGGATGCGCGTGAGGGACGTGTTGGAGATAATATATATATAAATATTAAATGTCTACAATATTTAAAAGCGAGGTGACAATTGAATAAAGATTAGTGGTATATAATGTTAAAGATTTTTTTTTCTACTCGTTTTTTGTATTATGTTACATATGCAACTGTTGCATAAATATTTTTTTTTTCGTGGGTAAGAGTGGAGATAAGGAAACGTAATTTGGTTGAACACAATATGGAGGGACTGAATTTTATGACAAAAAGCTAGCATGTCTTTTTCTAACACCTGAACTAGTTGGGATTAAGCTGTGTTCATTACCACCAAGCAGTTGTCTTGATGCTGACACATCTCACATCTGCACTTTCCATGATCTTCCCTTATTTATATTAGGAATATTCGTGTGGGGTGCCTAGTTTCTTAATTCTTTGGAAAATGGATGAAAGTCTTAATGGAGTTCATAATTTTTGATATGTTTTGGGAAATCGTAAACTTAAATTATGAGATAAACTTGAATTTCCTTTTATATTGGAAAAGTTTTGTATTTTAAGAAAAGTTTACAATTTTTTATCAATGTTTTCAACAGTTTCAGTAACTAATGGATTTAACGTGTGTAATGGCAAGTTCAAAAGTATTTACTGTTCAGTTGTCTTAGTTATACTCAATTTTAGTATGAACAACGTAACTCTACTCGTCTACTAAAGCATAAAAAGCTCTTATTTGGTGGTGTTTGAATCATAGTTTCTTTTCCATTTTTGCTTGAATAAGTAGATTTAGTTGCTTTAAAAACAAAAGTAGATTGTATTTGCCAAATATTTTAAGGTTTCTGGCACGACACCTCATGTAATGTGCAAAAGAGGCGGATTATCCCCTGTAAAAAATAAATAGGTATATTACACTACCCCTTGTAATCTTAAAATTGTGCAATATACCTACTTATAGAAAGAGGTGCAACTCACTTGCCAAAAAGTGAGAGTGGAATTAATTTCTTCTTAACATTTCCTCTTAGAAATCTATTTTTTTTTAATTATTTTTACTTTGAATTACAAAAAGATGATATAATATTTTACTAACTTCCTAAATATACAAAAAATAGATATTTGAATATTAGAATTTGACAAAGTACAAGTACAAATATATAAAAAATTCGACAGGGATGCAGTGTGAACCAATTTTAAGATTACAGGGGGGTAATTCGCCTATTTTAATATTATAAGGGGGGTAATGCACCCATTTCATATATTACACGGGGGTCATTTGCCATTTGCTCAATATTTTATAAACTACTTAAAATGAATAAAAAATAACTATTTTTGAATAATTTGGAAGCCTCTTTTAGAAGTCTTGCCGTGCCATAACTGGTCTACTCCGAAAAAAACAACACAAACCTACTTTTGGGTTTCTATTTTTCTGTGCTTTTTTAGATCGAAATACTCTAAAATTAGTTATAAATACTATCTTATTTTATTAACCAGGACTTTTACGCATAATTAATCGATACATCACAAATACATGCAGAAAATGAGCAAACTCTTAATAATACTCGTTCCTTAATTGATTTTATAAAGGATCGATATTACTTTATGGTTTTGTTCAAAACCTTAGATTTTCGAATGACCGAGTTTTTTCTAATGTTGCAACATAAACATAAAATATGAAGTGTTTGGCTTGAGTTGTGAAGAATCATTGTCCTAAAGACTATATTTTTCTCACTATATTTTTTAAGAAAAAAATTCGACTACAGGATAAACAAGGGTTAAGAACTCGATTTTGAGACCATTAAGTGTAGAAAATTAGATGATTAAATTCCTCCATTAACAATTGTTATTTAAAGACCAAAAGACAACTTTTGAAATAGATGCAACTTGACGAAAATGGTGGGAAAATTCAAATGAAATGCAACACTACATAAAATTGTAACTTTTCGTTCAAATTTTAAATCCGTTTTCAGATTAAAATAGAATTGTTTTCTAAAATGGTCCCATAATGTGTAGTCATTCCAATATTGGTCCCATAATGATACGATTTACAATTTTAGTCTCGCAATGTACTAATTATCCATTTTTAATCCCATTTTCGCTAACATGTCCAACAAACGACACGTGACCCGCTTATCCATATAATTAGGCCATTAGTAATTTTATTTTTTATTTTTCTTTTTGGAAAAAAATCTGAAAGACAATGAATTGAACAAATTAAAATTAGAAGGACTTCTTTGCAGATATCCTTAAACCCTTTTACCCACATCTGTCAAACCGCCTCCATGCTCGCTGCAACTCCGGTGAGTTGTGACCCACCAACAGCTTCATTTCCACCACATTGTTGCTTCTACAGTAATTAAAAGTTTCATATTTACACTTAATCAAATGTCATATATATAGATCCCCCAATTCAATTGAAAACAAAAACTCTAAAATCTAAGAGTAGTTCGACAAAAAAAAAAAAAGGAATGAAAATTAGCAAAAGACTGAATCAAAGCTCCCAATGCCAACATGCATTTAAGGGGAAAATGACAAACCTGCTCTATCGTTTGGACATTTTCGCGAAACTATATCCAACGTTTGAATTTTTGCAAAACTATATCTGACATTTGCAGTTCAACAAAAACTATATCCTAACTTCTATTCCAGCCAAAAAACGTCAATTTTGACGTTATGACATCACCACTCTGTTTTGGTCGAGGGCAAAATAGACATTTCAAATATACATATATATACATTAAATTTAAAATATATTATTTTATTATTATTGAAATTTAAAATAAAAAGGTTGTCTTCCTCAGCAGCAGTGTTTTCAAACCCAGCCCGTCACATAACCGGTAAGGCTACTGGTTAGTGGGTCAGCAGGTCGGATCGGTCGAACCACTGGTTGGACCGATTTGTTGATTTTAATCAACGTTTAATAAAATATCTAATTAAAAGTTTCAAACTTCAATTGTATAACAAAGTCATAACAAAATACTCAATTCCTCACCTACAAAAATCTCTAAAAAATATATATCATGCAATATATTATAACAACTAATCACTAAATAAGCAAAAAATATATTAAAAAGAATAATTGAGGTTTTAAAAATCATTTATAATTCGTATGTAT
Organism: Linaria vulgaris; assembly: GCA_948329865.1. Classification (NCBI taxonomy): domain Eukaryota; kingdom Viridiplantae; phylum Streptophyta; class Magnoliopsida; order Lamiales; family Plantaginaceae; genus Linaria; species Linaria vulgaris. The sequence continues at coordinate 113,481,561 of OX415250.1, read as the reverse complement.
GATTTTTTATTTCAAGAAAGTTAGAATAAATTGATTAAACTTAAAGAAGATATATATCTTCTTGAAACATCTAAAATAAAATATTCCATTAACGGTAAAGTGTATTAGATTAGAAATCAAAATGATTGTAAAAGAAAAAAGTTTAAAATGTTGATTAGGAATGAAACAAGCAATTTTCTTTTAATAAACAAATTAGGTACGGTCAAATTAACTAATTTCTTTGAATAAATTGAAAAAAAATTAATCTCTTATTCTTTTAAATACTCTTTCCTACTTTTATGCCTTATTTTTAGTAGCCAACAAGTCTCCATATTTAAACATTTTAAAATTTATACGGATGCATTGAATAGAATTAGTAAATTTCCCTTAAATAATATTTCCCTAATTTTAGGGCTTATTTTTAGTAGCCAACAACTACCATATTTCAAAAAGAAAGTTGATACGGATTCACTAAATTAATGAATTTGCCTAAATAAATATACAAGTTAAATTACATATAAATCTCTTCTCATCCATATATGTCCCTTCCTAATCTTTTGCCATAATTTTTGGTAACTTTCAACATAACCCACCAATCAAATAACTCACATCTTCATTTCTCACTTCTAATAAATTTACATCTCCACTCTTTCTTCTCTAATCTCTACGCTCTTTTTTCTTTCACTTTTTTTTGTTTATTCTATTTCTTCTTCCTATAGCGTTTTTTGTTTTTTTTTTTGAAAATTAAAGATAATAAATACATCATTGTGAAGATGAAGGCATGGTGTATTATGTTTTCCAATCAACATTTTTTTTCCTGGTTTTTGCAAAGGGAAAGTGAGTGGCATTCAATTGACAAAAAAAGAAAAAAAAAAAAAAACAGGTGATGGCCGGTTCGCAAGACCGAATCAGGCAACCGGTTATGCGGCCGAACCGGTCCGATTCACTAGTTCAGTCGCAACAACTGAACAGCCCATTTTTAGGGCAGACCTTGACAGGTGAAGTCACCGGTTCCCGACCGGACCACCCCCCCACAAAACGGAACGGACGCGACCATAATCGCGGTGGTGGTGGTGGCGGTGGCGGCATCCAATCGCGGCGAAGCGATGCGACGCCACCACCACCACGATTCTGGTCCGTTCTGGTTGGGGTGGGTGGGTGGGGGGGGGGGTCTGATGAAGAAGACGACCCTTTTTTTTTCAATAACAAAAACTATATATCTTAATTTTTTTATTTCAATAATAAAAATTATATTTACGAAATAATTTTCTTATATACTCAGGAATTAAATATCTTATTGATTTTAATAAATAAAGACATACTTTTTATATATTTATATATATTAAGGAATTAATTATCTTATTATTTTTAATAAATAAAGATATACTTTTTATATATTTATATATATTAAGAAATTAAGTATCTTATTGTTTTTAATATATAAAGATATACTTTTATATATTTAAATATTATTAAGGAATTAAATATCTTATTATTTTTAATATATAAAGATATAATGTTTAAGAAATAATAGTTCAATTACATTTGATTTAATAATAGAACAAATTATTTTTTCTGCCCTTTAATTTTGGCTATGTTTGCCTTTTGCCCTTTAATTTTTCGGGCTCCACTTTTGCCCTTTAACTCCTATTTTTTTGACCAAAAATGCCCTATGGGCTTTTGCACGAGGGCAAAATAGTCATTTCATTTATTTATAATAAAAAATATTTTAAAAACAAAAAAACAAAATAGATACAGCCCCCCCACCCACCCCCACCTTCCCCCCCCCCCCCGTCCCCGTCGCCCCCCCTCCCCTCCTTCCCCGTCGCCCCCCTCCTCCCCCGTCCCCCCCCCCCCCTCCTCCTCCCCCGTCGTCCCCGTCGCTCCCCCCCCCCCCCCCCGTTGTTAGTGTAGTACCCGGTTTTACCCTGTAAAAATTCAAATTTTGCCGGAATGAAAGTTGGGGTATTATTTTTGTCGAAATGCAAAGGTAGGGTGTTGTTTTGCAAAAAATCAAACGATGGGTATAGTTTCACTAAAACTCCAAACGATGGGGCTAGTTTGTCTTTTTCCCTTCGTTTAATTTGTCACGTATATGTAAATTAGCATAATGCCGACATCTTAAACATATATATAATCCAAAACCAAAGCTCCCATTTTTTTCTTTTTTGCCTGGAATTAGTAATCTTGTGATTCTGTTGGTAAGTGTGGTGGGTCGCCGGAGTTGCAGCGGAGCCTGAAGGTCGGAGAAGAATTTGAGTGAAGCGTATTTGCAAGGAAGTCCTTCTAATTTAAGTTTATTCAATTCCTTGCCTTTCAGGGTCACATGTCGTTTATTAGACAAATTAGCGAAAATGGGACCAAAATTGGACAATTAGCACATTGTGAGACTGAAATTATAAAACGTATCATTATGTGGGACTAATATTAGAATGACTACACATTATGGGACAATTTTAGAAAAAAATCCGATTAAAATAAGTAATTAATTCAAAATTTTAAATTAATTTATTAACGAATATATTAATCTAAATTAATTAACAAACCCTCAAGTTGTCCAAGTGTCAATCTTAACTTTTAAATAAAAACTAAATACAAAGCTCAGTCCAAAAACATTACATAAATTAAACATCCAAGTAGCATCTATAATTAAAGCATTACATTTTAATATTGTTTCTTCTTCCAACATGAGATACTACATTTTTTTCTCTTACCCACAAAATATCCAACAGTTAGAATCTGTGTCTACCATTCTTAAGGTGTGCTTAACTGACGTAATAATTTGTAAACCATGCCGGCAAACTCACTGTGAATAATTCTCTGGTCATGAGGATTTACTAAATGGAGTGTCACAGTAATATGAATTGGTCAACGGCCAAAGCCGTAATTTCATTATTTGGCTGACTTTTAATCCCTTTAAAATACAATTTACTGGGCAGTTATAATTAGTAGCTGTGACTGGGAATATTTAACTAACTGAGTTCCTTTTCTACTAAAACAGGAAAATAATATAATGTTGTGTTGCCTGGCTAAGAAAACTCAATGTCGGTATCAAATTTTTTTTTTCTTATAAGTTCTATATATAGTTAGTAGCCGCATTATCAAGTATACAGTTATCTAATATCTCATATCAGCTAGCATATGTAACCTAAATTATCCTGACACGTAATTATGAGTTAATTGTATTCTAAATTTCTATGTGGCTTCTCTGATCTGCAAATTGCGGCTGACTGGATGAACCTGGCCAGTAGAGCCTTCGCGGAATAAAATAAAACGTGATATATTATTACTTTAAATATATAATATAATATGGAATTCGCAATATCAAAATTAAGTAGTTTACGGTCATGATCGACCACTTTTCCTGCCATATTTTACTTTCTAAAGGAGAAAGTAAAATGGGACTAGACGAAAAAAGATCCCCACAAATAGACCATCCCACGTCAGGGCTGCTATTTAGTCATTTGATCATATCACAAAATACATCAGACTAAAAATGATTGTCTGTATATATGCGATATAACTGTATATTTAATTGTATTCAATTATCGTACGTTGTACAGAATCTAATCATTTTGGTCTCAGCTCTCCAATAAAAGATGTATTCATAACTTCTACTCAAACAAAGCCAAGTCATCAATAATACATATATTTGATTAACCGTTCGTGTTGAATCATGCCATCCTTATTAAGTGGCGCATTAATTAGGATGCAATTAGTAAGAGAAGTACATGAACCTAATTAATATATATTAAAAATGAATACGTGCAAGCAAATTAAAATTTCAAAAATTCATCCGTGTACATATATACGACATGTCTTATTGAGATTGCTAGTTGTGTTTCGAAAAACTTTGGAATATTTAACACACGGAAAGTTATAAATTAAGACTTATAATGAGTTTTAACGCAAGCCAATAATAGGACCAGTTTCATCATATTTTTTTGTTAACTTTGTAAGTATGCTTGCCAGCGTCGCTCATCGACATTGACAGAGTATGACTTTCTGTTTGAACCCAATGTCATACCAAAAGAGATCGGACCACATATATAATATATGATCGACAATTGAAATCTATCTAGATTAAATGTCGATCACATATATATATAAGATTAAAAATACTCTCAAAATTATAATTACAACAATATTGTTGGAATAATTGTTAATCTAGTACATAAGGCGGATGCGGGTGCGAGTCCAAGTGCGGGTGCGGGTACGCCAGTTCGCCAAATTTAAAAATACATAGATTTCAATGTGCCTTAATGCGTTTATTAAAAATAATTAAATATTGAATATTGATATATAATTCCGTATATATTTGAGTATTGTTTAATACCTACTCATGATATTTAAATTTATATAATATTTTTGAAATTATTATGGTGGAAACACAAATGTATAAGTCTTAATTAAATTACTTCCAATATTCTATATTTATTTTATTTTCAACCTAGTTTTCTTCTCCATCTGCCTCGACTCTTCTTTATTATCATTAATTAGTTTCGTTCTTTATAAATTTTCTACGATTATTCATTAAATTTGAATAAAATAATTAAAAAATCTTAGTGCGAGAACAAAAAATTTATAATGCGTCTCAGTGTGAAGCATGGACACTCAATGCGCCAGTGCGAGACTGGTGCACCGATAACTTTGACGATATGAATGACTATGTGACCTATAGCTTCTTGTAAATTAAACGTTGCATTTTGAGAAATGCAGACTCCAAGATCTATAACGTGAATATTCATACGTTATGAAAGAATTGTTTCTACAATCGGTTGCACAACGAGTGGTTATTGATTTAAATAGTGTCTCCCTGGTCGGTTTTTTTAACAGGATCTCAATGGTACCCGTGTGAGCAATTATATGCAGTTTATCTTTTATTTTAATGTTCATCTTCTAAAGATTTTTCTAAAATTTAAAATATATGTAAGATCGTTTAAATAGATGATATTGTAATTTATATAACATATAATCAAACACTTATTTTAAAATGCTCACAAGTTTCATTACGATTATATAGTGTATTGATTAAGTTTTCGCAATTATAGAGCAAATGAAAATTACCCATATAATATATGAAATAGACATATTAACCTGGCCCTATGCAATCTTCAAATAGGCAAATTACCTTCATGTAATCTTGAAATTAGTGCACACCACATCCCTAATAAATTTTTCATGTATTTAAAACTTGTACATCGTCAAATTTTATTATTTAAATATTTAATTATTATTTATTTAGTAAGTTAGTTTAATAAATATCATTTTTTTTTGTAATTTGAAGTCAAAATAATTAATTTTAAATTTTTGATTTTTAATAAAAACTAATTTCACTCTCAATTATTGGCAAGTGATATTCATCTCTTTACATAAGTAATAATTACGTATAGTTTTAATTTTTAAGATTAAATTATTGCCATGGACACACACGTGTAAAATAATGTCGAAACTCGCAAAACTCCGCATATAAAGTCCGCATACTACGAATCATAATTAAGGCAAATGCCGATTGGTCCATAAAGTTTGGATATATCACAATCATCCCGTTGCTAATAATAAAAGATGTAACACATATAAACAGCTGGTTGCATTCGGCTGTCAATAAAATACGAAAAAAATGGAAACAAAACTCCAAATGATTAGGTTAGACTTAGAGTTCAATGTCACTTACTTTGATTAAAAAAGAAGTTGAAAACAGAAGTTTCGTGTTCAATTCGTGCACATCTTTAATTTATCACACTTCTCTTATAACAAACATGCATACAAAAAGATAAGCAGATCCAACTATCTTTAAAAAAAAGTAAAATATATGACAAGGAAGTGTTTGTGCTTATCAATCTGGCATCCACCATCCAATTTGATCACCCAACTTGCATGTTTAATTTTTTTCCCTCAGTAAAATACTAGCGACACCTTTCTATAGTTGGCAAGTGTGTCTTATTAATGTTTTTTATTGGTTGTGGTGGCTGCCGGCTGTTGATACGTACATACATATACTATATGTAGACTATCTTATATACCTATCTGGTTGAACTTACGTAGGTGACAAATTCAAAGTTGTTTTCCTGATAAACATGTATGGGTTATATATAATATCACGTGAGTTGATGATAATGGCTTGCGTGGATTGATTAAAATTTAGATTAAAAATATCATTTAACGGTTTAAAATTGAGAACCATGTAGGTTAAATTAATGACTTTAAGTTCGAGTTTTGTCGCCAAAGGTTTTCAAGTCAAGCAAGTCTTTTCTTTTTTATCAAAGTCCAACTCTAATTTGCTGAAGCTGGTGAATATCTTTCAGTGACGCAAGAGCAAATTGTTCATCTTAGAATTTTGAATCAACTTTAATTAGTTCGAGTATACGTCCGCTCAAACGTTGTATTCAAATTGGCTAGGGGTTGTATTCAAATAAATAATTAACCGAGTTTAGGCTGGATTTTAGCTCATTTTTGTCACAAACTTGTTTCTTCTTTTTTTTTTTTTTTTGAAAAGACCGGAGCTGATGTTGGGAAACAAACGACAGAAAGCTAAAGTGTGAAAAAACAAAGAATTATGGTATATTACGAGAGATTAGTTCGATGATTTGTGCTTAAAAACTTGGAGAAAGATCCTTCCAACGTACCTTTTATATTTTCTGTCTTTGAATGGTTGTTGAAAGACAGGTGAAATTGTTGTTAAAGTGGAATTTAATTGAAAGTTATTCTCCCAAATCTCAAGTTTATGTATTTAGCTCAAAGTTGATATATATATATTTGATGACGCGACCACTAGAGTGTCGTCAAGGTTATACCAAATATGACACATTATTAGTCCTTTAGTTTATAGTGAATTTATTGAAGGTGAAATACACCGTGAACTCTAAAAGAAGTTTAAAATTGACAACAGGGACGCTTACGTGGAGGCAAATTGAAAAAAGCTAACGATTGTAAGCAAACACATAACAACTAAAAGTGGATGCCCATTGTCAGCAACTAATGTTGTAGGCAACACTAGGCAAATTTGTGCTTTTACTAAAATATGTTATTTTGATTATGTGGCTCACCAGAGTGTTTGTAAGGGGAAGTTTGGTTGGGTATATTAGGTGAAATAATGGGTCTAATTTAACTTATAGTATACGGTTTGGTGGTTTGGTTCGAGAGAATAATTTATTGAGCTTTGGCCAAAAAATGTGGTGGCACAACACTGTAGCACCTAATAACCAAAAAAGTAAGATTATATAATCGCTAACACCTCCAGCCCCTCGCAATTATATAAACTCAATTTTGGTTACTAAATTGCTTGATGCAAAAGGACTCATGTGTCCTCGCTCTGATCAGATTCTCTAATTAGATTAAGGCATTACTTAATTAGATTATTCTTCAGGTGTAGTATCTCATAGTTCGTCCCGATAGGTGGTTCAGATTGGATTCGGGTTACGTTGTTTTATTCGAGGTGTACCGGATGTGAGTGTCTCTAAACTCTACTATTTTAGAAAAACTGAAAGGAATGCATGTATATCTATGCATGCATATATATATATGTGTGTGTGTGTAAACACGATTTTCTGCATATTGAACGGTCATTTCTTCAAAAAAAAAAATCTCTAGAACTGTTCATTTCTTCAAAGAAAGTTTTAGTAAATTGGGTAATCGAACAGTTAAATTGGGTATCGAAATGTTCAGTTTTGTAAAAGCAAGTTATCCGCACGTCGGTTAATTACTTTAAATGATTGAAATCGATATGATGAATGGTGTTCCGTTGGGTTGTATTCGGATTGATTAGTTACTGGATCCAGTATTTGGCGTGGGAGTGCAGATGGTACCGTCGGGCGGAGGCGAGCTTGCCGGTATGACCTTTTGTCCCCATGGGCCCATTCCCTCTGAGACATAACAGGAGGAGGTTGTGTCTTTGTTGGGTCGTAGAATATTCGTATGTACCATGGCATACGTTCTTGATTCCAAGGTCCCTACTTGGACGAAGAGATAGAGAAATGTTATGACGTGATAAGGTTGGTTACATCAGCAGCAGAATAACGTGGACATCAATCATCAGAATGTGGTTTTGTTTATATGTAAAAAGGTTTTTCGGTTAAATCTGATTTCACGATACTCATGCATTACATGTGTGTGCTTTTAAATTCTTTTGTTAAACCACTTTCAAATGAAGTTTTTCAAGGAAAAAATGTTATTTTTACACTTGCACACACGCATGAGCACTCACTATGATTTTTATCTTACGTAAAATTTTGTGTTTCTTTTCCTTCCTTCCAGATTAAGACGAACTAGATTACTACCGTGTCATGACCTGGGAGCCTTTGGCATTGGGGAGCGTTCAGAGTTCACTAGGGTTTGGAGTTAGTTAAGTTTATGTTTCATTTTTATTAGTTTAGTACTTTGAGTGTATTTGATTACGATATTTAACATTTGGACATGTAATAGTTTCTCTGATATTGTTCTGTTTATCTCGAAACTATCGGGTTGTTACAATAATTATATACGTTACAATTATATGCACGTAGCTTATAATATATGCATTGTAATTATATACATAACGAATTATAGGCATGTACGTTTTTATTGTATACATTACAAACTATAGACACATCTATTCTAATTATATACATTACAAATAATAGGCATGTACATTACAATACATACATTATACTTTATAATTATATACATTATACATTATAGTAATATACAATATAATTATATACATTATAAAACTTTGGAAGAAATGAGGAGATATGCCATGTCCATTTTAGGCATCAATATGAGGGACATTTTAGTCAAATTGCTAATTTTAGTATCAACAATAAGTGAATACATCGACCTAAAGCAGATATTACACTCAAATTTGAAATAATAACAGCTCTGATTTTCATAACCAAACGAGTTACCAAAAACCAGTTACTACGGTCTTCGTCGATTTTGTTGCTTTTTAGTAACTACTCGAAATAAGTGAAATTAAATAATAACAAAACCAAACGCTCCCTAAGTATCATACTAAAATATTACACTTCATTAAACTTTAATTTGTTGTGTATTTGATTAAGGTGAAATATGTAAAGTCTGTTGAAAATTGAGAGTCGGGCAAGTGAAAAATATTGGGGTGAGGCATTTGATTCTCTCCTCACCCACAACCAACACCATTTGGAGCCTAAATTTACCTACTAAAATAAAACATGTTTATTTCGCGAAGGATGAATGGCTCTAGAAAAAGATTCTCAATTATTTGGACTGTATGTGCATTTAACTTCCAGATCTCAAAATTCGCTCTAGGCATCAACTATGCTAAGAGCGATGATTTACATCAAGGCAGAGGTCATTGGTTCAAGTCGATGATGGCCTAATGGTTGACTGATGATTACTAGTGATTTTGGCTTTATGCTGGCGAGCTGCAGCCTGCAATTCAAGGTGAGGGTGTTCTTTGTTACACATGTTTAGGCTTGGTCTCAAAGTAAACAAAAAATGGTTTTCCATTGTTGAGGGTATTTTAGACGTTTGAGTATGGATATGAAAGCACCCTCAATGAATTGTTAGTCATGGCTAAATTATTTTAATAGATTTTCTATAAATTTCGAGGTGTGTGGCAATTTTATAATTTATACATGAATTTGCTCCTTTCATTGATTTTTTTTTGAATCAAGTAAAACTTGTATTAAAAAACCTGGCGTCAAGACCACCAAACAAAGTAGCATACATGAAGCAAAAATCACAAATGCACCAAAAACAGACATCATATCTATGCGGCGAAGACAATATCCAATGGATTCAACATCACTCATATAGCTGTACGGGCAAGCTCGTGCGTGACTGTATTAGTCGACCTCCCAACCCAGCGAATGCGGTAGTTCTCATGCGGCTCAAAGAGTTCAAGAAAATCCACAACAATGTCCGCGTATTGCGCGTCAGATTGTGTTCGATAAATAATGTCGCGGATGATATTAAGGCAATCGCCCTCGAACACCACATTATGCCAATGCATTCACAATGCCAACTTAATAGCCCAAAGTGCCGCAACGGCCTCAACACATGCAACGTCGAGTGATAGATAGGGTTGTCGATCCCATGAGGAATAAATAATTAATTACCAAAATTGATTAACTCTAGTTTTATTTGAGAAATCGGATTTTAGATTGTTCAAGCAAAAAGATTAACAATTTACTAACTACAGTAAATACTTTTAACAAAGTAGGTCGTTGAGACAATAGAATAACAAGGGTATTTCAATAATAAGAGTAGACAATGAGAGAAGAGTTGGGAATCATGATTAGTCTGATCTAACTTTAATTAAGCATATTGTTACGAGTTTCACGTTCAAAATTGTTGTTGGTTATCACCATTTATGCTTTATGTACTCTTTCTCAAGTTATACATACATTTCTACAGCTTTACGTTTCTACAGCTTTACAACTAAAAAATGAGTCTAGTTACTAAGATGTGCACATGTATGTTATGTGGTGATTTTATCAACCACGTGAAAACGATTGATATATTTCTATTCTATTGAGAATTCACGATATTTACTTCAGAGCTATTTAATGAAAATCTCCTCTCGGCTTCAATTCGGTCCTTAGTTCATCCAAAAGTTGGCCAGAATTTTTGAAGCATTATATTCACAAATAAATACACCAACTATTTTGACATCGCAACAATACGTTTAATTTAGATTAGATCATCATAATTAGGCTACGTCATTATCCCAGCAAAGTAAATTTAGCACATAATGGAATATAGAACAAGACTATAAGATAAATATAACATCATAAAGTCAAGAGAGAAAAGTAAAGAGAGTTTAGAGATCGTTACAGATTTTTTACTTCCGTAAAGCCTCCGGTGGACTCCCCCGTATAAACTCTGAATTACTCCTCCAAAATTACAAACTACTAGCGAATACTACTACTATAGAAAGACTACTAAGTGAAGAGAGAATGAAGAAGATTGGTGTGTTGAAATATAGAAAATGTGACGTCTATTTATAGTTGAACCAAAAACATAAGACGATATCTCGACCGTTTATCCCGTTTTGATCCAATGGTCCAAAGTTGTCATATAATTGATGATATATGAATCACATGATTCATGACACTCTAGAGTCTTCCATTTGAAAGCTTGCAAGACTGAATATAGGCCATTCATTAGCCATTTTTATCCGACGATCATCGAGCGCGCGAGTTGCATATGTACGTTTCAGCTTTGCGCAGCATCACCGTTTTGTTTATAACTTCTGCACCAGATGTCGGAATCAAAAACTGCTTGTTGCCTTAGAAACTAGACACATGTGACTTTCCAATGATATATAGAACCAAACATAACTCAATATACACAGGTGTCAGTGAATTTGTAAAGTTTTGGTTCTTGATTGACAAATCATATTTCAACCTACTAAACATGAAAACAAACATAAAAATACCACAAAACTATCAAGAATAATCAAGTAAACAAGTGTAAAAGCATGATAATGATGAGTATTTTCCAAGCTCATCATCGACAGTGGTCGTATAACATCTCTGCACCATTGGTAACACGTTCCCGTTATGATCTCGAGCTACCACCCCAATTCCAATCTCGCCCTCCACGTCGAAGCGTGCGCCATCAAAATTAATCTTAATGCTTCCCTCTTTAGGCGGTTCCCATTCAGCAGAACTCGTTATTGGCGTAAGAGAAATAGACATCCTAGTCTCCCGCCAATTTGTCGCATAAGACATTGCAAAAGAGACAATATCCAACGTACTTTGTGCCTTCTCTCCAGCCAAGATCGCGTTCCTATTACCCCAAATGGCCCAGCAAACTGTGATCGCCAATGTTACTCTCATCGAATACGTCTCCATTCCCAGACGTACAAACCAACGCAGGAGACTTTTATGATCACGGATCATCATTGCTAACGGAAAACGCGTCAATGCCCTGCTTTGTCTCGCAACGGAACAGCCAAAGAATGTATGTCGTGGATTCTCATTCCCCTCCCCACACGTGACACAACAGCTCAAGTCACAGACCTTACGCCTTGCAAGATTTGAGATCGTAGGAAGCACATCCATGCAAGCACGCCACCAAAAGATTTTGATTTTAATTGCACACTTAAGACCCCATATTTTCTTCCATGCTTTATGTCCACTTGTACTTACGTTCCCCTTGCTATTTCGTGCCCAAAGACCATGTGACATGATAAGGTAGTATGCACTACGCACCCTAAATAATCCACTTCGCTCATAGTGCCAAATTTGACGATCAGTATGTTCCATGCTACCCAGTGGTATAGATAAAATCACTCTCACATCAATATCCCAAACAAACTCCCTAATTAATGGTACATTCCACCATCCAGCTCCTTGCTCAATCAAATCACTCACTTTTTCGATCGCGATAGTAGCTGGTCTTACAGTTACATGCCGAAAGGTGGTGGGTTGCGGGAGCCAACATCCTCCCGTACCGAGATTAGTGCTCTGTTCCCTACTCTCCAGCGCACGCCCCGTTTGATAACTTGTATCGTCTCCCAAATACACCGTCACGAGAATGAGGGATTGCTACCAACCCGAGCCTCCAAGAATGAACATGCCACAAAATATTTAGCCTTAAATATGCGACTCATCAAGCTATAGGGCTGAGTTAGGGTCGGGTTTTTCGGGTTTCGGGTTTTTCGAGTTCGGTAGACATTTTTAATCACCCGATACCCGACTTATCCTTAGGATACCCAAAATATTCGGGCACCCGAATAAAAGTCGAGTTTCGGGTTTGTGATAAAGAAAAGTTGTAAATTATTTTAACACTATTCATTAGTCTTTTTATCACTATTTTTAGCTCCTAAAGAAAAGCCATTCTACTAAAGATAACACATTATTAACATGAAAATAACAAATTCACACAAAAACATATTTCTAAAAATTAAAAACAAAAAGAAAACAACATTGTGCTCATTATGATTCATCACAAAAATAAACTAGCTTTTGAAACTGAAATTTGAAAGTGGTGAGCTAGTTTTTTGCTAATAATTACTATTAAGTTAGAACTTAGAGTTCACTCTTTTTCTTTTTAGTCATAACGTTTTTTTTACTTACAGAGAAGCACCTCTTTTTTTTACTTAATTGCTTTTAAAATTTGAATATTATTTAAATGTAGATTTTGGGTTTCGGTTACCCCAAGGGTGGTACCCGTAACCCTACCCGGTTTAGTAATTTCGGGTTCGGGTACCCGAACCCGATTTACTGCAAACCAAAATCTTTGCTCAAATCGGGTAAAATTGATCGGTAACCCATTTACTCATCCCTACCAAGCTATTCGGATTGATGAAAATACGCCATGCTTGCTTGGAAAGAAGCGCGATATTAAAAGCCTTAAGATTTCGGAACCCGAGTATACCCTCTTCTTTACTGCGACACATCTTTGTCCAAGCAACCCAATGAATCTTGTTTTGATCTCTGCTTCCCCACCAGTAATTACTAATGATGGACTCAATTTCTTTGATCAAAGAATCAGGCAATCTAAAATAACTCATGATGAACATCGGTATTGATTGCATCACCGCCTTAATAAGGACCTCCTTCCTCGCTCCCGATAAAGTTTTCCCTTTATAGCCTTGTGCCTGTTTCCACACGCACTCCCTAATAAAATCAAACAACTCTTTTTTCGACTTCCATATGACGGATGGAAGGCCCAAGTATTTCTCATGTTTTTCTGCAATCTCGATCCCCAAAATCGCCCCTATCTCATGTGCCCACGCCTCACTAGTATTCTTGCTAAACACCACAACGGATTTTTCTAAGTTGATTTTCTGCCCCGATGATGCCTCATACTTATGCAAGATATCATGTATCCCCATCGCTGATTCCCTCGTTGTGTCGGAAAAAAGAAGAGTGTCATCAGCAAACAATAGGTGGGACACTCTCGGTGCGCCCCTATTGATGGCCACACCACGAATCACCCCTTGCTCATCTGCCTTAGAAATCAATGATGAAAAAGCTTCGAAAACCATCAAAAACAAATAAGGGGATAAAGGATCCTCCTGTCTAATTCCCATTTCAGTGAAAAACGTAGTAGATTCCCGATCATTAATGAGTGTAGAATAAGAAACAGTGTGCACTCCCAACATGATCAAAGAAACAAAAGAAGCATGAAAACCCAACTTAAGCATTACATGTTCCGAGAAGGACCACTCGACCCGATCATATTCCTTGCTTATGTCAAGCTTTAAAGTCATAAAACAACGATTGCCCGTTCTCTTTTTTAAGAAGTGATCGAGTTCAAAGGCTACCAGGATGTTGTCAGTGATGAGTCTTCCTAGTACAAAGGTTGATTGTGTTGGTGAGATTACCTCATTGGTTAGAAGCAATTTTAAAGCTCACATTACTCAAGCTAATAGGACGAAACTGAGACATGACATTCGGGTTAGTGCACTTAGGAATTAAAACAATATGAGTAAAATTAACCACATGATCAAGAATACGGTCATTCAAAAAAGCTAGTACGAAGCGAATAATATCATCACCCACAACAGACCAATTTTTTTGAAAAAAGAAGATAGAGAACCCATCTGGGCCCGGGAATTTATAGGGATACATATCCTTTAATGCTTTACGTACCTCGTCTGTTGTATATTGTTGAAGTAGGCTTTCATTCGCGGCAGGGCTGACACGCACGCCGACATCTCGTAATACCTCCTCCATAACATCACCCGAAGATCTCGTGGAACTAAAGTTTGACGTAAAATAGTTCGCTGCAATATTATCAATCTCTCCCGGTGTTGACTTGAAAATGCCAACCGAATAACGCGGAGCTACAATCTCATTTTTCTTTCTTCTATCACTAGCTCAGTTATGAAAATAAGCCGTATTTCTGCCTCCCTCTCTTAACCACTGCACCTTCGCCCGCTGTTTCCAGAAAACTTCCTCAGTATCAAGCAACGCCTCTAGCTCAATTTTCAACCTCTTCTCCTCTTCCTTCGACTCTGTCGTAATGCACCCGGATCGATAACTATTGTCGAATGGTCTGAGTGCTCTACCGGTCCAGCCCTACCTCCACGAGCACGCTGGGATTTAATGTCGATAACTATTGTCGAATGGTCTGAGTGCTGAACCGGGACATGATTGACGCGCGATGTTGGAAAAAGAGCCCTCCATGACGTATCAGTGCACGCTCTATCTAATCTTTCCCAAACCGTATGTGGGTGAGGATTACTGTTACACCAAGTGAACCGTGAGTCAATAAATCCCAAATCACCTAAGCCCGTAGCCATGATTGTTTCTCTACAGTTTTGGATTTGCCAATTAGCTCGTGGTGGTCCGCCTTGCTTCTCCCCCTGGTCGAGGATCTCATTAAAGTCACTCGCACAAAGCCACGGTCGCCCCATCTGTCCTTTGAGTTGACAAATCAAATTACACGTAGTCATCCGCTGTGTCCCATCTGGTTCACCATATATCCCTGTAAATCTCCAATCCTCATCCCCTATCAGCCCTGACACCACCACGTCAATATGATTAACAGACATACTAACAAGTTGAGCATCCACTGATTCATCCCAGAGCATAGCTAAGCCACCCAAGCGACCCCTGACATCCATACTAACACCAAAATAATCCAATTTCCCCTTAATAACCTCTATTTTCTTTGAGCTGCATTTTGTTTCGGAAAGGAAAATTAGAATTATATAAGTCTTTGTGTTCAATAAACTCATTTTAGTTGTCTAATTGAATAAAACATTCAATTGATTAACTCATTCACAACTACTGAAACGATTAAGTTTTTGCAGATTAAGTCATTTTAACAGTTGAGGTTTAGACCACATTTTAGATCTTGTATACATTTGGCGTTGAATTTCTATCGAATTCTATCTATTCACATCCACAATAATTCTTCAAAACTTTTGATAGGGTTTTCATAAGGTCCTTCATGTGTGTTTTTAGGTCTACTTGCCATCCATTCAACCTAAAATAACACATTTTTTTTCTTATAGGTAACACATTCACCTCCCCCCCCCCCCTTATTGCAATTAATTTCAGGCTTTTCTTTCGAGGGTGAGACCTTTAGGAACTCTTGTCTTTTTTTCCTTTTCTAGTTAGATTTTACAGTAAAAAGATAATTCAGAATAAATACCAACATAAATTTTGTAGTTCTCACATATAATCTAAGGTTGAACCAGTTTCTTGCATGCACCTTCTGTATTCACAGTTAGCTTCTTATATTATAGTATCCCACCTAGATTAACGTTGAGTCACAAATGTTACAAATAATTCATGCGAGCTCCCGCCTATACTTCATACAGGTCTTTGTTTATTTATATATTATTATTTTATAGGGATTATTCCATCAAACCTCCTGAACTATGGCCACTTTATGGGTTCAGGGTCAGATCTTTATTTTTAAACCCAGTGAGGTCTAAACTTGGGTAGTTTGTGCGAATTGCCCCATTTTCCAGTTTTTGGCAATTTCTCGACAAAACATCGTCGAAAAAAATATTTAAAGTTTGACTAAAACCTTCCTTTCGTTGAGACGGTTCCGGTGGTGGTGACGATGTTGCAAAATTCAAAGTCATTACACAGAAAATTTAATTTAAGTGTATTAAACTTAAATTAGAACTCCCGTCTTATACCTTTGAAGTTTGCAACACTGTTGATGCGGGGTAATTTCGTCTGCTGACTAGTCACTCCACGTCAGACTAGCTCGAGCTCCTGATTGGTCCAAGCTACCTTTGAGTTCAGGAAACCTGCACTGGAAACACGGCACGTGAACTAGGCAGGGGCTGATCCCGCGAAGGCACTTTGATGCTTAAGTCTGAAAACTTAGACTTTGAAAGTCTAGAGAGAGAAAGTGAAAGTGAAAAATGAGGTAACTTTCAACATTTGAGAGGGGGTATTTATAGATATTTTCATGGGCTATGGATGGGCTTGGGCCATATATGGGCTTGGTCCATAGAAAATGGGCATTTACATGATCATCTACCTTGGGGTCTTTGATCTCCACCTCTGAGTCTATTATTTCACCTCGAACCTCCCACCGTGGGGTCTCTGATCTCCCATCGTCCTATCTCGAGATCTTTGACCAGCGTATGTTGACGCGTGGTATGTCTGAAAATGCCAAGTGTCATGTACCAAAATATGGTACATCATTAATCCCCCCACTTCGTAGTGTGTTATCAGAAGGAGAATCACTGCGAAGTAAGTCAAGTGGTTAGACGGGTGTTTATTTCTCCTGCTAGAGTTCATTTCTTTGAAGAAGTCTAAATCTTCAATCTTTGAGCTTTGGAAAAGCTAAGTCTTCTGCTTGAGCTTTGGAAAAGCTAAGCTTTCTTGAGCTTTGGAAAAGCTAAGTCTTCTCCTTGAGCTTTGGAAAAGCTAAGATTTCTTGTGGTTTAGAAAAGCTAATTCTTCAATGCTTGTGCTTTAGAAAAGCTAAGCTTTCTTAAGCCTTTGAAAAGCTAAGTCTTCTGCTTTAGCTTTGGAAAAGCTAAGATTTCTTGTGCTTTAGAAAAATTAAGTCTTCAATTCTTAAGCTTTAGAAAAGCTAAGCTTTCTTGAGCTTTGGAAAAGCTAAGTCTTCTCATTGAGCTTTGGAAAAGCTAAGATTTCTTGTGCTTTAGAAAGTTAAGTCTTCAATGCTTGAGCTTTAGAAAAGCTAAGCTTTCTTGAGCTTTGGAAAATCTAAGTCTTCTGCTTGAGCTTTGGAAAAGCTTTCTTTAATATTTGAGCTTTATAAAAGCTGGATCTTGCATATTGCGGGTGCCATTTGATGAGTGGATCATCGTTGGTCATCTTTAAGAGTTGGACTTGCCATGAAAATATGGTATACAACCATTCGTCAAACTATGTCGTCTGAAAGAGAAATAAATGGAACCGTTAAAGTAGTTATGTGGGTGTTGACAAAATGTTAAATAAAATAATATGTATATTTTGGGCCTTATAGTTTGTTTGAAACAATGAGCTTGAGGACTTTAACATCCCGTTTCTTGATCTTGCATCTTGTGATTGTCATTGTGAAGTGAATCATCGTTGACCATCTTTAAAAGCGAAATTAGCCTTGTGAGTGAAGTATTTATCCAATCCTTGCTCGACAAACGCGAAAGCCCTGTGAGATAGTTGTCAAAGAATTGAAAACATTTTATAAAAAATAATGGGCAACGTATATACATTTCATTGTTTGAACAATGCGTCCAGGGACTTAGACATTCAAATCCCACTTTTGGTTGATCAATTAAAAAAATATTGAAGTTACTGATGGCTTCTTGTAATTTATGAAACTTTTTGGGGCCTTCATGCAACTCTTGAGATCTTGATGAGTCTTCATGGATTTTCAAAAAACCTCAGGGGTCTTCTTGAGATTTTACATCCTTGATTTGCCACAAATAACTAATCTATGGAGTCTGATATGGTATAATGTGTCATGTCGAAGAAAAACCACGATGGCACGAAATGGACCGGTGTGTGTCGAGAAAGCTTAGAGGTAAAGCTACCTTAGCCGTATTTCGATCACCATTATATCTATATAGCTAATTAGACATTGAGTAATATGTCATTGGAAAGCCACATGAGTCTAGGTCGCAACGCAACAAGCGGAATGCGATTCGGAGGTCCAGAGAGAAAGTTATGCTCAAAATAGTAAAGTTGCGCATAGCACATCGAATTTGCACAATTCGATGCGGATTGAGTACATCGAACTTGTACAATTCGATGCGGTACTAAAATGACCTTTAAGCCCCTCTAATCATGCCTATATATACCCCCTCACTCCTCACAAGTAGGGAGGACCCACGGAAATGCCTCGCATCGAATCCAAGTCGATTCGACACGCGCATCGAACCAAGTAGGTTCGATGCGCAATCTATCATGCTTCGAATTCACCTTGTTCGACATGGACGCATCGAATCAAGCCAATTCGATGCGTTCCAAGATCGAAGCCTTACATGCCCAGAAATCCACGAGAGCCAGGGTTCCGAATCAAGAAGCGGAATGAGGTTTCGATCATCAGTCAAGGAGATATGATCGAAACTGTGAAGTCACGCCAATGCTGAAACAAGTGAACCAGGCAGCCCAACCAGGGGTTGACCTAATAGAAGCGGCACAAAAGAGACAAATGAACTACGTTCGGCTTGATTCCCTTAATGAGATACGTAGGCAGCTTGGCAAGTTCTCAAGTTCAGTCTGATATGATAAGAACCTAATGCCCGCAAGTCAACAGTCAAAGAGTACCAAATCTCTCACGTTCGACCGTTCCCTCAACTTGGCCATTTAGGGATTATTTACTGTAACCTTATATTTCTCTATGTGTAATAGGTGTTCCGGACCAAGCTAGTTCATTCACTGTAATAGGATAGCATTATTTTGGTTAAGTCAGGCCCCACTGTATCGATTTCTCGGTGTATTGTAACCTAGACGAAATAAGACCAAAATATTGGCGCCGTCTGTGGGAACACCATTTCGCTTGCGCTTAAGAGTCTGTTTAGGTAAAATGGCAAAGAAATGGAATGAACCAATGAGAAAAGAACCGCGAAGAGTCCCAATAGCTGTATCGAGATCAAAAAATAACTACGAAGTTGATAATATGGAACTCAGTCCCAAGCAAACACTGAGTGGTGCTAATAGCAATCAACAAATCCACAATTCAACCAAGAAAACTAACATTGACGGAGAGAGATTAGGGATTCTTCAATCTCAATCCTACATGGACAAACGACTACACCGGAATAATGTCATGATTTGTCTTACCTTAATGTGATATCGAAGAATCTCACTCTTATGTGGTATCGAAGGTCGGATTGCATTGATTATCAGACCAAGCAGGAACCAGCAGGGCCACCACCACATGGATACTACATACAGATGGATTTGCCACCAGTTATGGAGAAGGGGTTGGGATTCACCACTTATCTCCAGGTAGCAGAAAATTCGAATTCGCCATTAATGTGAATTACATGGTGACCAACAATTGAACATATGGACAATGGCACGCAATTCATTGTCGAATGGACAAATGGAATCCACCAACAAGACATTGAAAAATTATTTCGAGAGGAGGATGAGAGACAGAGAAAAAACCTGGCCAGAGGAACTTCGAGGAATATTATGGGCACATAGGACAACTACAAGAACATTGATAGTTCATTTACGTCAGATGGATCTTGACATAACATGCATAACAAGAGAAGATGTGTACCAACGCACTATAGCATTTAAAAGCAGCAATGGCTAAAAGTAACGACAACAGAATTCAATTCTCAAATTTTGAGGTAGGAGATTTGGTCCTGAGAAGCATAGCGCCAAAACAGTATATCGGGAAGCTCGAACCGAATTGGAAGGGGCCTTCCAAAATCTTACAAGCAAGTTCGCGGGAATGCAATTACTTGGAGACTATGCAGGGTGTTCAACAAAAGCGTTCGTGGAATGTGCAACGTCTTAAACACTACTGTGCATAGGAGTAAAAAAAAAAAAAAAAAAACTCGGCGGCTAAACAATTGTATGAGCTGCGAAGGCTTGAGTCCCATGCAAACACTGGGAAGCGTAGACCTCTCGGTAAGAAACTGAGCCCAACTTTTTCCAAATTATTAAATGTATCTATCTACGTGAACGACGTAGGTGGAGTCTTATAGAAATGATGCTAAAAATCCCAAATGAGGAACCAAAGTTCAGCAACAAGACAAACACAAGAACATGACGTTGGGGTAAGAAGGCCCAAAGTGGTCCACCCACGCGTGTCAGAAGGAAGAACATGACGTTGGGGTAAGAAGGCCCAAAGTGGTCCACCCACGCGTGCCAGAAGGAAGAACATCGCGTTGGGGTAAGAAGGCCCAAAGTGGTCCACCCACGCGTGTCAGAAGGAAGAACATGACGTTGGGGTAAGAACGCCCAAAGTGGTCCACCCACGCGTGCCAAAAAGAAGAACATGGCGTTGGGGTAAGAAGGCCCAAAGTGGTCCACCCACGCGTGTCAGAAGGAAGAACGTCGCGTTGGGGTAAGAAGGCCCAAAGTGGTCCACCCACGCGTGTCAGAAGAAAGAACATGACGTTGGGGTAAGAAGGCCCAAAGTGGTCCACCCCCACATGCAAGAACGGCGAGATAAAGGCCCAAATGATCCGATCTCTCAGGTAAAACATGAATGCCCTAACGAAAATAATAACAGCCCAAAGTGCTCATATTTTTCATGGCAAGCACAATCATAATATTAGATATGCACCATGACATCAAAAACCATTATTGAACATCAAGTAAATACTAAATCAACGACAAGCAAATGAATGAGATAACATACTTGGGAATGCATTAGGAAGAAATATTATGCGAGTAAAACGTAAATCAAAGATTATGCTATCAAACAGTAACATCAGTCTTATACAAAAACCACTGCGAAAAAGTTACAAATATTCTATACAAAACAAAAAGGCCTAATATCGTCAAAATAATGTAACCTAAATACTGCTAATCACTCGAAGACTGGGGGGACTCCTGACGAATGATCACACCCACCGAACGAGCGAAATTGGCACAATTTCCTGAAATCTGATCCTATGCAGTACGTCAAACGTATCCAGATTGGCACCAAGAATGTCCACACAAAGCTGCACGGTGCAAACCTACCCGAAATGGTACGAAGCAAACTTGTCCAAAGCAATACCAAAAGCATCAGCCCGACAAGATAAACGTAAACCTAAAATTTCAAAAATGAAATAATGGCCCGAAGTGGTCAGATGAATAAATGGAATATATCGAAAATAGACATCAGTCCATCATGGTCTGAAACATATTAGACATCGCAAAGGATAGACATTCGCTAGTAGAAGCATGATGCAAACAACATATACATATGCCTGAAAGGCTGGATATGGCAATAGACTTCACGTGGTAAATCAGTTACATCTATCCAGCATGATACGATGCAAATCCACCCAAAACAACACGATAAACATCTAATTATAACAATACAATGAGAACGTGTCCAAAGCAGCACCATGTCAACTACCCAGCTTAATACGATGAAAATCTGCCCAAATGAGTGCATATTTAGACTACTATAAAAGGATTATCATCTTAAGAGGTGCAGATATCCATTCGTTGAATTAGCCGTCAACGTCGAAGAGCAATAACATGTGACAGCACAAAGTTCCGTAAACAGAACACGAGAGATCATTGAGCAAGAATGCAACAAAATACACGAATAAATGCGACACAATGTCCAGATAGACAAAGATCTCTACCAAGCGTAAACTCCAAGATCAATGCAGGAAGCTTGAGAAACTTAGCACTAGATCACTTTAGATCCATCACTTATATATCATTTCTATCATAATCGAAGGTCTCCATTGAGACGATCTCTCGCTCGAACGAGGTGCTTAGCAACATAATCTACGTGTTATCTAAGCTGTCTATCTCTCAAAGACAACAACTATTAATTCAAAAGATAACTGCAAAACCGTATTGGGCAAATAAACGTCGCACCTTCGCACGATCCAGCAACGCCAATGCAGCAATTGGGACGCACCAATCAAAAATATCAAAAAACCTATACCCGAGTGAGGCCATAATCCTCAAAGCGCAAATCATACAAGGTTAAGCAACGATGGCGGCACTGTCTCAAAAATGCAGCAGAAGCATAATCACGCATTGCGAAATTATTTGCATAAAAATAACACCATCCATGATCTAAAGGAGACCAGCGATGAGAAAGAAACGGGATCGACACTCTGTCTCAAATGACAAGTGCTAACCATTAAATCCCTAAAAACAAAGCAACGAGATGAGGAAGTTTATCTCAACAGACAACTGTCTATGAAAAATCTAATGAAATTGATTACGCTGACATAACAAATGTCCGATGCGGCAGAAAGAAATGAAACATGCGCGATACCCCACGATGCAATATGGTATATGAATTGCCAAAATTAAAGTAAATTTCGAAAGCGCTAACAACAAGTTCCGCAAAAATAAAGACAAAGGGGATATACACTCTGCCCACAAGTGGCAAGTGCACCCAAAGAAATCCTGCATGATGGAAAACCTCAAAACAATGATATGAACATTGAACTAACTTAGCAAAAGATGCCATAGCAACTCTGCAACATGACGTGGCATTGAGTTGACAAGTAACATCGAAATAGAAAAAAATGTTGCTGAAAGAAAATAACCGCAAAAAAGAAAGTAGTATAGACCCATTGAAAATCAATGTTCAAATCATCATGGTGATGCAACGCCAAAATAGACATAACAAATTGTTCATTAGAGCAGACCCGTCAGAGTGTCAATCGAATCCAAACGCATTCGATCGATAGTAATCATCCAAATTTCAATTTTTTAACAACCTTCAAAATCAAATTAGGTTGAGACTGCGTAGTGACGATCAAATTCCATCCATTCGAAGCATGCCATAAGTAATACTAATCAAATTCCGAGATATGGTAAAGTAACACTACCGATTTGTTTTCGCTTCAAACATGAAATGACTATCAAATAGTCTCAGTATGAATGATATGGAGATTCATCAGATTCGATCTAGCATTGATATAACAGCTCAGATTCGGCCTATCATGTAAAGCCTTCGCCCTCAATGGAAGCAATGCACTCCATAAAGTCTCACGACTATGGGTAAAGATCTAAACCAAACATAACTGCAAAATCAGTGCACAACACCGAGGCAAAAGACTCCAAAGTCAGAGTTCATTATGCTTGTCACCTTTTTATCAACAACATTGTCGAAACAGCGATAACATCAAAATTGGAGGTAAAAACCCCGTATGATCATACAACTAGATAGCACACCCAAGGTCAAGCTTTATTGCAACCAGTAACGAGGCAGAATACAAAGCTATTCTCGTCGGAACCTCAATGGCAAGCTCGTCACGAGTTGAATGCCTGGCGGTCTTTATAGACTAGCGACTGATGAAATCATTTCACAGTCTTAACTATTACCGAATCCCCAAAGGCGGGAATGTAACTAGGTGCGCTGTCATAATTTGCAACGAAACCACGATCTTCATAGAAATGAGAGTCGTCCTATTGGCGGCAAAGGAATATGTCATAAGAATGATAAGATGCATTAGAACATTGAAAAGAATCGATCAGATTATGCCTATATGCATAAGCAAAGCGGAACCACGAGTTATTTGCATGAAACTAAAGTCATGGAGGATCTAAAAAGGGACGGATACTCTGCCTAAAACGACAAGAGATACCGCAACTCCCTAAATAACTAAAAAGGGACGGAGACTCTGTCTAAAAGGACACATGATACCGCAACTTCCTAAACACCTAAAAGCAACAATAACTTTCCGTGATTATGGAAGAATGCTCGAGTTGTCAAAATAAAGTAAAAAGCAACGATAGCAATTGAAAGAAAAGGCAACGATTATGAGCCTTCGATCAAACAAACAAATGAATAGTCATAAATGACGATCATGCGACTAATAAAAAGGCGACGCAGCGCCACAAAAATAGAAAATTAGAAATTGTTCATTACAATCAGAACTTGAGCCTTACGGGCCTAGCACACACACCTCCGAGCGCCAATCTCCACTGAGCGCTAGTCGCACACATCAGACTGCCTCCCAATCAGGGGCATGATTTTCAACATTATCAAATAACTAGCATAAAACGGTAAGTCAAGAATACATCTTATAAGTTTGGCACCCGCTCTCTGATCGACACCGTCTCCCAAACTGGGGGGATTATATGATGTGAGCTTATTCGGTCACTGGTGCATAATGACATTAATCACCCCAAAACTGAGGCAAAACGGCTCTAACACTTCATTATAGTTTGAAGTATGCTTATGTACCAAAATCACACTCCAAACTGGGGGACTAGTGATATGGTATAATGTGTCATGTCGAAGAAAAGCCACGATGGCACGAAATGGACCGGTGTGTGTCGAGAAGGCTTAGAGGTAAAGCTACCTTAGCCGTATTTCGATCACCATTATATCTATATAGCTAATTAGACATTGAGTAATATGTCATTAGAAAGCCACATGAGTCTAGGTCGTAACGCAACAAGCGGAATGCGATTCGGAGGTCCAGAAAGAAAGTTATGCTCAAAATTGTAAAGTTGCGCAGAGCACATCGAATTTGCACAATTCGATGCGGATTGAGCACATCGAATTTGTACAATTCGATGCGGTCCAAAAATGACCTTTAAGCCCCTCTAATCATGCCTATATATACCCCATCACTCCTCACAAGTAGGGAGGACCCACGGAGATGCCACGCATCGAATCCAAGTCGATTCGACACGCGCATCGAACCAAGTAGATTCGATGCGCAATCTATCATGCTTCGAATTCACCTTGTTCGACATGGACGCATCGAATCAAGCCAATTAGATGCGTTCCAAGATCGAAGCCTTATATGCCCAGAAAGCCACGAGAGTCAGGGTTCCGAATCAAGAAGCGGAATGAGGTTTCGATCATCCGTCAAGGAGATATGATCGAAACCGTGAAGTCACGCCAATGCTGAAACAAGTGAACCAGGCAGCCCAACCAGGGGTTGACCTAATAGAAGCAACACAAAAGAGACAAATGAACTACGTTCGGCTTGATTCCCTTAATGGGATACGTAGGCAGCTTGGCAAGTTCCCAATTTCAGTCCGATATGATAAGAACCTAATGCCCGCAAGTCAATAGTCAAAGAGTACCAAATCTCTCACGTTCGACCGTTCCCTCAACTTGGCCATTTAGGGATTATTTATTGTAACCTTATATTTCTCTATGTGTAATAGGTGTTCCGGACCAAGCTAGTCCATTCACTGTAATAGGATAGCATTATTTTGGTTAAGTCAGGCCCCAATGTATCGATTTCTCGGTGTATTGTAACCTAGACGAAATAAGACCAAAATAGAGCCCAAAATCTTTAATGCGGCCCAACCAAATTTTCTCAAGCATTGAAGTAGCAATGTGAAAAAGCAGGAGATTAATGAGAAAACTTTGATGGATGGTCAAATGTGATTGCTGCTTTGCATATATAACTGCCGAAATTTGAGTTACTTTGCAATGAATTGAGCTAATAACCAGTCGTGTCCGTCGCTTTTGAAACTGCTATATAGTAAATTTTTCTTTTTTCTCTTCTTGGAAAACAATAGTCCAAGAATTCTTTTTGTATAAATAGTGTTCACTGTTTATGGTGGACGTTCACGATGTGCATGTCTTCGTGCAACAAGGAGCTATATCGAATGGTCGTATGGTAACCTCGGAGCTCATTTTTTTTAGCAGCAATCTTTATTCTTTTCGTTAATTCATTCATTCATTCTTCAACCAAGTTGAATTGAGGAACTTGATTTCAGATTTTGACGGTGTAATTCAATGACCGGCTTCCACTTCAAGTGGCACATCGGCACGGATGACTTTTGCGCAGCTGGGTAGTGAAGGATCGTGGAGGCACGTCCTTGCTCGGATTGGGGCGTGGTTGGTGGCGTTGAAAAGCTAACGCGATCATGTATCAACTGGTAGTGGCAGAGGCGTGATTGATCGCCTGTAACTATGTGGAAATCACGATTCAACTGTTTGTAACGTGAGAAATTCGATGGAGTGGCATTGCGCAGTGATTTTCAAAATGCCCGCGAAGGCGCATCTGGAACGCTTACACAATGCCTATCAATTGGAGATGGTGGCAATTTTATTAGATCCCAATCACTTAGTCAAAAATCTCATTACAACAACAAAGACTTGGTGAGGATACAACAAGGAGCAGTGATCTTCAAGATACCGGTGTCTGAGCATCTTGTGTAGGATCTGAGCATGGAAGGTGGAATTGGAAAGGTGACTCCAAGATCATCAATTGGTGGTGACAATAGCTTGTTTGGAGGTGGAAAACCAAGTGAAAGTTCCATTTTTGCCGCAACAGCGACTTTGATGATGGCACGTCGCGATGCCCATCAATCTTTGAGATAAGCGAAAGCGAGTGACAACTTCGAAATTGTGCTGGAAATCTTACAAATACTTATGTCGAATTCTGGTGATAGTTTTTGGATTGGAGGCAGACAACACAGCCATGTTAAAAGTTGAATTTCAACCGAGCAGAAACTTTGGTGATGGTATGTGCCAATACGCACCAATCTTCAAAATGGGCGCAAAGGCATGTTCGGAATCAGTCAGGAGCAAGGTCGGTGGCGTTAGAATCCTAACACAAATATAAATCATGCGCTGCTCACGGAGGTCCAAATCATAGGCCTAAACCTATGTGAGAATTGGACTTCCGATGCGGCAGGCCTGAACTCTAGGAGGTGATGAGCAACAATCTTTGAAAAGACTCGTACAACTGCGTTTGGAGTCGGAACTAATCATGGTTGGAGTTGTTGGAAAGCCAAAGCAATGATCTATCTGGTGATGATGATATTCTGCTAAAGCCCAATGAACCTGCAAAATTCTCATTACATCGACCAAGACTTGGTGAGGCTATGACAATGAGCAACGATCTTCAAGATGCCCATGGTGGAACATCCAGTGTTGGATCTTAGCATGGTGGGTGGCGTCGGGAAGCTGACATCAAGATCCTTCAATTGGGGGTGTCAAAGTTCGAATCAAAATCCAAAAATTGTAGGAAAAATGCATTTCAGATGCTGCAGCAATCAAAAGCTTGGTGATGGCGGGTGGCAATGCGCAACAATCTTTTAAAAAAGACGTACAATTGCGTCCACTATCGGATTGGAATATGGTTGGTAGCATTGGAAACATAACTTCAAAATGTTCAATTGATCGTGATAGTACCCTGATCCGAGCTTGATAACAATATGAAAGTTGCATTTTGCAGCCGCAACAACGACTTGATGATGGCACGCAGCAATCTACAGCAATCTCCAGATGACATGTGCTACCACATCGGGAGTTAGATTGGAGCATGGTCGGGGGCATTGGGACAATGACACCACGATCAATAAATTGGTGTTAATAGTGGTCCTCAAGTAGTGTGACAATTTTCTCAATAACTACCTTTTCGCTGCATCAGTAACTTCGGTGATGGCGCGGGGCAAAACACAACGATCTTTGAAATTATTAGGTTGGCAACTGGAAGATCCAATCAAGGCGTGGTCAATTGCGCTAGAAAGATGACAAATAATTATGTCAAATGGTGGTAACAGTGGCTCGATAGGTAGTGTAACACTTCGTGAAAACTTCATATCAACTACTATGGGTGACAAAGTAACATAGCAGCGCGCAACAATCTTTGAGATACATGTGGAGACATGTCTTGAGTTGGAACGGAGCATACTTGGTTACATTAGATAGATGACATCAGGGTCTTTTAAATGGTTGTAGTTTCATTCCTTTTGGATCACGAAAACAATGTTAACTCTGCATATTTGAAGTTGCAAGATACAAAACATGGTTGTGGTGCGTGGCATGTCACATCAACTTCTTGAAATGCTTGTGAAGGGGCGTTTGGGATCGGATATAAGCATTGTCAGTGCCCTCGACTCAAGGCTCTTTCAACTGGTGGTATAAGAGTTTACTTTGGTGGAATGACCTGGTGGTGGCCATAGCCCAATCAAGAGCTTATATATCAGCGCATGTTGTACACTTGCGTGAATGCATCATCAACCATTGGTGTTACTTAGGCATATCTTTTACTATTGTTACGAATGTTCAATATGCAATACGACGAAATACAGCAAGAAGGGCGGAGCTTGGTGAATCTACCAACGAGGCTTCGCCAACTGACTTGAGGCGCCAAAGGCGCGTGCTTTGCTGATATAAGAACAAGCTTTAACAGCTTGTTGATGTTAGTGTCTCCCGTGTTCAGATGTGGTTTTATAATATGATTGGTGACACGTGGAGCTTCTTACCAAGCTTTATTTTGGAGTTTCTTCCAAGACTTTGTAGTTTTCATCATCGTTTTGACTTGAATAAATAACTTTCTTTGGGCATTTCCTTATGTTATTGTGCTTTGTTACCATCTTCCATTTTTGTCTTCTATTTCTCTTTGTGTTGAATATCTTGCTGCAAAGCGTTAAAATCATTGCACTCTTCCGCATTTGGCGGGTCCTAGTGCTCGACAACTTCACCAACTATTTCATCACGAGAAGGAGAAGATTCATCCTTTGATGGGATTGCTTCTCTTTAAGTATTATTACTTCCTCTATCATCTTAACAATAACGCCTCTCTACAAAAAGAAGTGTCGTATCTTGGCCTTTAACAATGTTGATGTGTAATGTGTCTCTCTCTTCATTAACATTGTTCAACCAACTTAAAACCTTTTGAAGGGATGCATCTTCAATTCAGCATGAAAAGCTAAATGAACCGACAACTTAGAGTGTAAAAAGGAAATACTTCCTTCAATAAAATGGACATTCATTAAGTCTCCTTGCTTTTTTAACCCCCGAGTAATTATGTCTCTTTGTAAAGAGAGCTCGTGAATTCTCGGTCGTTCACATTGCTAGGGTGTTGCAACCAACATTCATCTCTTTGCCATGTCCATTAGCTTGACTTGAAACCTCATGATAGACTGCATCATTCTTTGGCGAACTAATAGAGAAGAGGACTCTTCCTTTCAATGGGTTGGGTCTTCGTTGAGACTTCTTCGTTTTTCAAGCTTTTGATGATCACTTTTTAGTGCAAAGTGGAATCCATACGCTTGGTCCGTGATATGTTGCGTATTGAGCATTGTGCCTCAATTGGATTTGGTGGTAATCCCGAATTTCAACCTTCTTTAGCATCGAGTACAAAACGAACAATAGTCTCGTTTGTCCTTCAAGCTAGTTGATGGCTAACAATGCTAAGTTGAGAAAGTTTTTTTCTTCTCATTGTCTTGTGATCGTTAGTTTTGTGCCTTCAGTGGTTCTTCTTGCTCACGTTATCTTCTTGTTTCAAGAGTAAGCTAGTGGTTTCCCATAGACGGCGCCACTGGTGCGGGGTAATTTCGTCTGCTGACTAGTCACTCCACGTCAGACTAGCTCGAGCTCCTGATTGGTCCAAGCTAGTTTTGAGTTCGGGAAACCTGCACTGGAAACACGGCACGTGAACTAGGCGGGGGCTGACCCCGCGAAGGCACTCTGATGCTTAAGTTAGAAAACTTAGACTTTCAAAGTCTAGAGAGAGAAAGCTCTAGCTTAGAGAGAGAAAGTGAAAGTGAAAAATGAGGTACCTTTCAACATTTAAGAGGGGTATTTATAGATATTTTCATGGGTCATGGATGGGCTTGGGCCATATATGGGCTTGGTCCATCGAAAACGGGCCTTTACATGATCATCTACCTTGGGGTCTTTGATCTCCCACCTCTGAGTCTATTATTTCACCTCAAACCTCCCACCGTGGGGTCTCTGATCTCCCATCGCCCTATCTCGAGGTCTTTGACCAGCGTATGTTGACACGTGGTATGTCTAAAAATGCCAAGTGTCATGTACCAAAATATGGTACATCATTAATCCCACTGATGCGGGGTAATTTCGTCTGCTGACTAGTCACTCCACGTCAGACTAGCTCGAGCTTCTGATTGGTCCAAGCTAGCTTTGAGTTCGGGAAACCTGCACTGGAAACACGGCACGTGAACTAGGCGGGGGCTGACCCTGCGAAGGCACTCTGATGCTTAAGTCAAAAAACTTAGACTTTGAAAGTCTAGAGAGAGAAAGCTCTAGCTTAGAGAGAGAAAGTGAAAGTGAAAAATGAGGTACCTTTCAACATTTGAGAGGGGGTATTTATAGATATTTTCATGGGTCATGGATGGGCTTGGGCCATATATGGGCTTGGTCTATAGAAAATGGGACTTTACATGATCATCTACCTTGGGGTCTTTGATCTCCCACCTCTGAGTCTATTATTTCACCTCGAACCTCTCACCGTGGAGTCTCTGATCTCCCATCGCTCTATCTCGAGATCTTTGACCAGCGTATGTTGACACGTGGTATGTCAAAAAATGTCAAGTGTCATGTACCGAAATATGGTACATCAACTGTCACCACCATCGGAACCGTCTCATCGAGGAGAAGATTCTAGTCAAACTTTAAATAATTTTTTAAGTGATTTTTGGTCGAAAAATCACAAAAAGGTGAAAAATGGGTAATTCTCACAGACTACCAAAGTTTAGACCTCACTAGGTCTAAAAACAAAGATCTGGCCTTGCTTGTATAAATAGTTTTGGGGGTTTAGTAGAATAATTCATATTTTATATTTAGTTTGTAACTATATATTATACTAGATTTTGTTTTAGTGTAACATATAGGATTGAACATCAGTTATAGATAGTTACCTATTAGATGAGATATGTGTTAGTGGCGTCAATTATGTTATTGTGTGTGTAGTGTGTTAGTTTATTTTACAAAGCCTCGATAAGGAGATTTATTTGAATTAGATTGTCTATCTTATTTCTTTGAAAACCATTAATGTAAATTCATTTAATCACATCTTTTATTCCTCCTAATTGTTGAACGTAACGGGTGTAAAACAGAAAACAAACCAGATTTAAAGTCGAGGCAAGAGTTTGACTCTTTCTCTTTAAAACGATATTTGTCCCGCTCGGTGCTTACGATTTGATCGGCAATCACTTTCCAAGATGCAACGACTTTCTTCTTAATATGGCAACATTTCGAATATTAAGAAACGGCGAACTAAAATATTGTTTTGAACTCTCGGAACAAAACAGACTGAAAGAAAGAATGTTTGTGATTGAATGAAAAAATGAAGAAGTATGGGGGGCTATTTATAGTTTAAGAAAGTTGGCCTTGGGGTTGACTGGACGGACATGTCTTTTTCACGTCACAACTTTCCCGCCAGATTTTACACCATTTCGACTGATTGTGCACCTATTCGGATGAAATGTGGCACTTATTCTGCTGACGGGGGTGTGTAGGTGATTGTTCGTTGACTGGATTTTCCTTCCAATTTTTGCAGCCACTGGACACACTTATTCGACCAGATTCTGACACCTAATCACGTTTAATTAATTATTAAATTTGTTGCATATTAGTTACTTAATTAAACTTTGTCCAAAAAGATAAGTATTTGATAGGGAAGCCCAAGCCCAAGCCCAAGCCCAAACTCAAACTCAAGCCAAAGCCCAACCCCAAGCCCACGGCCCGTGACCCGTGACTCACGACCCCGGCCCAGGCCCAGGTCTGTGTCCGAGTCCGGTCCAAACGCGTGTGGGGGCTTAAATTGAAGCATAGCTCATCTAAGTCTTCTCCCTTTCAAAGACTTGTGGTACCCTGGGGCCCAAACCCCTATCACAAACAAGCAACTTATTAGGTGTACTAGTTTAGCTCAAACTTTCTATGTGGGATGGTGACTTTTCACCTTCCCGTCTATTTCCTTTCATTTCTTCAAGATAACTTATTTCAACTAGCTTACTTGTTCATTTAATTTCTCATTCATCCCACAATGGTTCTGAATAATTAAATATACTAGATTCATCTACACGAAACATAGATTTCATTAAGCTAAAGAAATTCCCTTTTATAAAGAGGAACCTAATCAAATAAATTATCAAAATCATGGAAAGGTCATAATTTTCCAACAACCCCCCACATGAATGAAAACTCAATGTGTACATTCGAGAGAGTTCAGGCGGAAAGCTTACTGCATCAGGATAGGTAGCTTTTGGCTTTGAACCTTCCTTAGTGAAATACATTGGATTTACATAGCTGATCAGTGAACGTGATGTCTTGAGCCGTTTAGTTGTTGGTGTAAACCTAGACAACTGTATTCACACAATAACTCCCCTAACAAATTTTAGTTCTCATGGTTGTGTCCGTTTTGGCCATGGACAACTCTTGGGTTCACAAGTGTTTTTCTTATGAAACGGCCAAACTTCACACTTATATAGGTGATCTCCTTCAAAGAGTATCATGTCTTACTCTGCTTATTTAAGCTTAGGAATCATTGAAAGTCAAACTTACCCTTACCCTTTCTGATGCAGTCGAGAAAGCGTTGGAGTTTATGGTGAAACGGGATCATCCCAAGTTGAGAGGCTGATTTTGGCTCAGTCTGTTTTTGACGTGCGAATAGTCAGATTTTATCCGAAACGGGCCAACGAACCATAGTAATGATCAAAAGATCATTAAGGGAGCGGATTTTAGCCAAATTCCTTCGTTTAGGCCTCGAAAAGGCCGTTTTTGCCGTTTTTAGTAATTTTCGTTTTAGTTATATCTTTATTTCTAGAACTCAGAATTGCATTCCGCTTGTTGAGTGTGTTCCTTATGAGTAGCACTTTTAGTTTATGCTTTTATTTTGATTTTTCATTTTTTGGAAAAAAACATTATTTTCTACTTTTAGTTATGCTTTTAGGGTATATATTTTATGTAAACCCTAAGAAGACATTCAGTTGATTATTGAATAAAGTTTTTGAGATTTTCTCTCTTTTTACATCAATTTCATGGTATTCTTCGTGAATCAACAAGCTTTTGATTTTCGTGTGTCGTCCCTATCTTTCCTATAAGTTTCCGCTACGTCACTTTCTACAGGTAGCACATTTATCGTACACAGGAATGAGTTGGAGTTTTACTCCAAAGTGTTGTTTCTGAATCCTTACAATTTTGTTGTCCCATTGAACCAAGATCTTGGGATCTCCAATCTACAAGGTTGGGTTCCACCATAAAGATTCTTTAGTGTTGGGTTTTAAACTCATTCATCTCGATAGGTAGTATGTTTGATCTCTTGGTAGGCCTTTAGTCAACAGATCCGATATAAGTTTTCCTTTGATTTTACATAACCAATGGAAATGACACCATTACAGATCAACTGTCTTATGGTATTATGTCTGCGACGAATATGTCTAGACTGACCATTGTACATGCCACTTTGTGCCCTTCCAATAGCTGCTTGCCTGTCGCAGTGTATTAAAATAGCAGGCACTGGCTTATTCCAACAAGGAATGTCCTCAAAAAGTTACAAAGCCATTCTTCTTCTTCACCAGCCTTATCCAAGGCAATAAACTCGGATTCCATCGTGGAGCGAGCTATACAAGTTTATTTTGAGGACTTCCACGACACAGCTCCACCTCCAATGGTAAATACGTAACCGCTGGTGGATTTAGTGTCGTTAGAGTCTGATATCCAGTTCGCATCACTATATCCTTCTAATATAGCTGGATATCTACCGTAATGTAATCCATAATCTAAGGTGTGTTTTAAATACCTAAGTATTCTAATTAACGCCTTCCAATGATCTTTGTTTGGATTACACATAAATCTACTCAATTTATTAACTGAGTAAGCAATGTCGGACGAGTGCAGTTCATGATTTACATGAGACAGCCTATTATCCTGGCATATTCTACTTGAGAGACAGGTTCGCCATGATTTTTGCCTAAGTGTAGACTCAAGTCCACTGGCGTCTTAGCCGGAGGACCGTCATATGCATTGTACTTCTTAAGTATAGTCTCAATATAATGAGATTGTGACAACGCGATCCCATTTGACGTCTTAGTGATTTTAATCCCTAATATGACATCGGCGACCCCTAAGTCTTTCATGTCAAAATGTTTGGTCAACATTTTCTTGGTATTCATGACTAGGTCATGATTACTTCCCATGATTAACATATCGTCTACGTATAGGCAGACGATCACGTAATCATTAGGTGTGCCTTTTACGTATACGCATTTATCACATTCATTAATTCTGAAACCATTTGACAACATCGTTCTGTCAAATTTTTCATGCCATTGCTTTGGTGCTTGTTTAAGCCCATACAGTGACTTAATGAGTCTACACACTTTTTTCTCCTTTCCTAGAGCGACAAACCCTCCAGGTTGCTCCATATAGATTTCTTCATCTAATTCACCATTTAGAAATGTTGTCTTGACATCCATTTGATGTATTTCTAGACCTTTCAATGCAGCAATAGCAATGAGCACTCTGATAGATGTGATCCTGGTCACAGGTGAATATGTGTCGAAAAAATCAAGGCCTTCTATCTGTCTAAACCCTTTATCCACCAATCTAGCCTTGTACTTGTCAATAGATCCATCTGTTTTATATTTTCTCTTCAGTATCCATTTGCAGCCCACAGGTTTGCTACCTGTTGGGAGATCAACCAACTCCTAAGTGTGGTTGTGCAAAATAGACTCTTTCACTATTGATAGCTTTTTTCCAAAAGGGAGCTTCTGGAGAGGACAAGGCTTCACTTATTGTCCTTGGTTCATTTTCTAACATATAAGTCAGAAAATTAGGACCATAGCTCTTAGCTATTTTAGCCATTTTATTGCATCTAGGTTCTTCATCTTCCTGATGATTATCCTTTGCAGCTTCATAGGTTCTTTTAAGAGAACCAGATTCTTTCCTTTCTTTGCAAGGATATATATTTTCAAAGAATATTGCATTCCTTGATTCAATGATCATATTTTCATTAATATCAGGAATTGAAGACTTATGTACTAAGAAGCGATAGGCACTACTGTTGTGCGCATATCCAATGAATATACAGTCAATGGTCTTAGGTCCTATATTTACTTGTTTAGGTTTAGGTACTTTACCTTTTCTAAACATCCCCACACTTTTAGGTATTTGACTTTCGACCTTTCCATAACTCAAAAGGGGTTTCATTTCTACTTTTATGAGGTAGCTTGTTTAATATATGATTTGCTGAGAGGATTGCATCCCCCCACAAATTATGTGGTAAACTAGAACTGATCAACATGGCATTCATCATCTCCTTAAGAGTACGATTTTTGCATTCAGCAATTCCATTTGATTGTGGTGAATAAGGAGCTGTTGTTTGATGAATGATGCCTGAAGAAGCACAAAATTCGTCAAATGGAGCTCCATATTCTCCACCTCTATCACTTCGGATAGTTTTTATTTGTTTGCCAAGTTGATTTTCAACCTCAAGTTTGTAGATTCTAAAAGCTTGTGGAGCTTCATCTTTACTTCTTAGTAAGTAGACTATGCAGTATCTTTTGCAGTCATCAATAAAAGTAATGAAGTACTTTTTACCGCCTCTAGTTTGCACAAATTTTAAGTCACATATATCAGTGTGAATTAAGTCTAGAGGTTCAGTGTTTCTCTCTACAGAAGGAAATAGTAGTTTGGTTAATTTAGCCTTTACACAAATCTCACATTTATTTTGAGATTCGATATTGAATGAGGGCAATAACTCTAAGCTTATTAGTTTTCGTAGAGTATTAAAGTTAACATGTCACAATCTAAAATGCCATAAATCTGAACACTCAACCAAGTAAGCAGAAGTAATAGTTTTATTATTCTCTTCGAGGTCACGTTTGACAGTCATTACGTTCATCTTGTACATGTGGTTGACCGCGTAACCTTTACCAACAAATTGCCCATTCTTAATGAGCACCAATTTACCAGACTCAAACGCTAGTCTAAGCCCACTTGCATCTAGTGCATAACCCGATATCAATTCTTTCGAATATCTGGAACATGCAGTACATCAACCAAAGTTATCTCTCTGTCAGAAGTCATCTTTAGCACCACTCTCCCACTTCTGATGATCTCAGACGTTGCAGAGTTCCCTATGTACAACTTTCAGTTGTTGAACGAGTAGTATGTGGAGAACATGTCTCGGTCAGAACAGACGTGGTGGGTGGCATCGGTGTCGACAAACCACTCATTTGGATGGTCCACCATGTTGTCCTCGAAGACAACTACAGTAAGCATCAGGTCAGTCATGTCGACCGGAACGCTCTTATCTTGAACCAAAGCAACCTGGTTGGACTGGTTCGGGTTCTGGTTGTCTTTCTTCGGGAGTCAACAGTCTTTAGCCATGTGGTTCAGCTTTTCACAGTTGTGGCAGTTCCCTTTGAACTTCTTTTTCTTCTTTTGTTGCCCTCCACCATTGCCCTGATTCTTTATCTTCTTAGAGTTGGGCTTGTGTTCCACCACGTTGGCTCTAGCCTCCATCTGCATCTGCTTTGGCTTGGCCTTAGACATTCGATTATCTTCTTCAATTCGAAGTCTGACAATCAAGTCTAGAAGATTCATCTCCTTGTGCTTGAGATAGTTCTTGAACTCCTTCCAGGACGGCGGCAACTTCTCTATCATAGCAGCAACTTGGAAGGATTCACTGAGTTTCATGTCGTCTGCATCTAGGTCATGTAGGATCAGTTGCAACTCTTGAACTTGACTCATCACCGTCTTCGAGTTGGTCATTTTGAAGTCCATAAATTTGCCAACGATGAACTTTTTCAACCTAGCATCTTATGTTCTGTACTTCTTGTCAATGGACGTCCAGAGTTCCTTTGACATCTTGATGGTGGAATAGACGTTGTACAGTGAGTTGTCTAATCCATTCAGGATGTAGTTCCTGCACAGAAAGTCACTTTGACTCCAAGCGTCGAAGACATCCCTTGGACGAGGATCAGTCACGTCTTCTGCCACCACAGGAGCCTCTTCGGTCAGCATCCTTGACAGGTTCAAGGTCGTAAGGTAGAACAGCGTCTTTTGTTGCCACCTTTTGAAATCAGTGCCGGAAAACTTTTCCGGCTTTTCACCGCCACCATGAACAGGTGATATCGTAAACATTTTTTGGAAATACACAAGAAAAATATTGTTTTAAAATTGTTGAACGTAACGGGTGTAAAATAGAAAACAAACCATATTTAAAGTCGAGGCAAGAGTTTGACTCTTTCTCTTGAAAACGATATTTGCCCCGTTCGGTGCTTACGGTTTGATCGCCAATCGCTTCTCAAGATGCAACGACTATCTTCTTAATATGGCAGCACTTCGAATATTAAGAAACGGCTATTGTTTTGAACTCTCGGAACAAAACAGACTGAAAGAAAGAATGTTTGTGATTGAATGAAAAATGAAGAAGTAGGGGGGCTATTTATAGTTTACGAAAGTTGGCATTGGGGTTGACTGGACGGACATGTCTTTTTCACGTCACAACTTTCCCGCCAGATTTTACACCATTTCGGCTGATTGTGCACCTATTCGGATGAAAGGTGGCACTTATTCTGCTGACGGGGTATGTAGGTGATTGTTCGTTGACTGAATTTTCCCTCCAATTTTTGCAGCCACTGGACACACTTATTCGACCAGATTCTGATACCTAATCACTTTTAATTAATTATTAAATTCATTGCTTATTATTTCCTGAATATTTAATTAATTACTTAATTAAACTTTGTCCAAAAAGATAAGTATTTGATAGGGAAGCCCAAGCCCAAGCCCAAACTCAAACTCAAGCCAAAGCCCAACCCCAAGCCCACGGCCCGTGACCCGTGACTCACGACCCCGGCCCAGGCCCAGGTCTGTGTCCGAGTCCGGTCCAAACGCGTGTGGGGGCTTAAATTGAAGCATAGCTCATCTAAGTCTTCTCCCTTTCAAAGACTTGTGGTACCCTGGGGCCCAAACCCTATCACAAACAAGCAACTTATTAGGTGTACTAGTTTAGCTCAAACTTTCTATGTGGGATGGTGACTTTTCACCTTCCCGTCTATTTCCTTTCATTTCTTCAAGATAACTTATTTCAACTAGCTTACTTGTTCATTTAATTTCTCATTCATCCCACAATGGTTCTGAATAATTAAATATACTAGATTCATCTACACGAAACGTAGATTTCATTAAGCTAAAGGAATTCCCTTTTATAAAGAGGAACCTACTCAAATAAATTATCAAAATCATGGAAAAATTATAATTTTCCAACACTAATTACCTCTCGATGGTCTAATTTCTGGAATTCTTGTTCCACAAGTTGATTTGAACAGAACAAACGATAATTTTCATTCCAAAAAAGATAAACAAAGGATTCTCACAATTATTCAAATTCAACTCCATGATCCAGCAAGCAGACTTAACCCGAAACTGAGTATGCTTAGGTCGGACCATCTACTCCCACTTTTCACCTCGTGTGGCTTGGTTTGGGTAAGGAGAAAGAAAAAAAGGCTTTGGGTCCGATTTTGAACCAATCGCTATGGCTGGAAAATTGCCCGCGTGATGCAACTTGAAAGCGAGACCTTTCACTTTTCTACTCCTACTCTAAAAAGATCGCATGCATTGAAAAAAATGATTCGACAGGCGGACTCTTTGCTTTGTAGCTAAGAACAATTTTTCTGCTCGAGTCGTATAATGATATCTTCTTTATCATTCATATTGATGATACTCTTTTTATTTATGATTTTTTCTATAAAGACACCTTGCACTAAGTTGGGGCCCTTTCTCTCTATGAGTCTTTGTGGGCTTTGTCGAGGTAGCACCCTAGGCGAAAACCTTTATAACTCATGTGTCTATTTTAAGGAGACGCATTGCACACATAGCCAAGACTGACTCGCTGTCAGTTATACTCCAGGCCTGATTGCTATAATACATTACATTCTATTCCATAGAATTCCTCCGGACCCGACGGTTTTTCAATTTTTAGGGTTAAATTGTAGACGAACATAGAGCTATTTTATTTGTTTCCCATATCTTTGATAGGTATGTATTTTTTTCTCGAATAAAAACAAGTCCATCAAATTCTTGATCTTAGGTTACTCGTATCTATACAAGTTTAATGGCAATTTTCGATGCTAATAAATTATTAAGAATTTTCTCACATCTGCAGAAAACAAACATCAAGACAATTTTAGGTAAATCTCGTTAAATTTCCTGAACTCTCAGCTGTTTCTCAAAGTGACCTAGAATCTATTGAAAAGTTTAAACCCTCCCTATTCAATTTTAATTTTTGTAAGCTCTCGCATATTCCATTCATCAATCGTTCAATGTGGCATATATCTACTTTTTGTCCGCTAGATTTAACCTCATTAAAGAGTATCCATATCTACTGCTATCTATAAAGGTGAGAAGTATTCTCACTTGATTATTTGCAGATTCATCCTTGTGTTTTGATTTTTCTTATTTTTGCCCCTAAGTTTTTTCTATTTACTTTTGAGCCCCATGGTAAATTGTAACACAACACTTCAAATTTTAAATTTTCTTGTTTTTGCCCCCAAAGATTTTTGTTGTTTGACTTGTAAATTCTGGAAAAACCCTTGCGCCTTTGAACTCGTTCACTTTCGCCCATAAAGTTTCTTATTATTTGTTTTAGGGCTCCACGGTAAATTGTAAAACAGTCATTATGTTTTTTACCTCTTTTACTTTCACCCTTAAAGTTTTTTGTTATTTGCTATTGGGCCTCATAGTAAATTGTAACACAGTCGTTCAAGTTTTATCACTTGGTTAATTGCAGAATAGTCCCAATAGTTTTGAATTTTTTTATTTTCGCCTCTAAAGTTTTTTATTATTTACTTTTGGGCCCCATGGTAAAATTGTAACAGAGCCTTTCGAATTTTAAATTTTCTTATTTTTGCCCACAAAGATTTTTGTAATTTAACTCAGTTAGCACTTGGTTATTTGTAGAATGGTCCATGTATTTCAATTTTTTTTATTTTAGCCCCTGAAGTTTTTTATTATTTACTTCTAGGCCCTATGGTAAATTGTCACACAACCCTTCGGATTTTAGATTTTCTTATTTTTGCCAACAAAGGTTTTTGTTATTTGACTTGTAAATTTTCGAAAATCCTTGCGCCTTTGAACTCTTTCACTTTCTCCCCTAAAGTTTCTTATTATTTGCTTTTGGGCTCCACGGTAAATTGTAAAACAATCATTATGATTTTTTACCTCTTTTACCTTCATCCATAAAGTTTCCTGTTATTTGCTATTGCACCCCATAGTAATTGTAACACAATCGTTCAAGTTTTAATTTTTTTTATTTTTACACCAAAAGTTTTGTTATTTAGCTCATTTCGGCGTCCATCTGTCTTTGTTTCAATTTTGCCTTTGTAAGTTCAAGTAATTTCTATCTTTTGTTATATTATGTCTATCTATATGTATTATATCTATAAATTGTTACGACTTTAGTCCTGTAATTTGGTATGCCCCTATTTTGCCCATGTTATTTTATGTAATTACTTTCCAATATACTAAAGCTCAAACACTAAGAAAATGGGTGGCTGCAAATGTAGACTTTGTGGCGTAGAATGCGCTAGCAGGCCTCGTCAGAAGCGTCTAATGTGGTGGTGGTGGTGATATGCGCAATCGGAGGGGCCGAATGTAATAGTGGTTGTGCGCGTCGTCGGAAGCGTATAATGTGGTGGTGAGAGCTTGGTGGCGACG
The DNA here is from genome assembly GCA_948329865.1 of Linaria vulgaris. Classification (NCBI taxonomy): domain Eukaryota; kingdom Viridiplantae; phylum Streptophyta; class Magnoliopsida; order Lamiales; family Plantaginaceae; genus Linaria; species Linaria vulgaris. The sequence goes on along the minus strand of OX415250.1, from coordinate 113,440,644 downwards.
TGCTGGAAGAAAATTGATTTCACCACGGGAGCAGAGAAAGCTGGATGTTGGAGTAGGATTTCAGCTGAAAAATGGGTGGTGGGGTGGCCAGGTCGGGGTGCAGCGGTAGAATCAGAACCATGGGAAGGGGTGGTATCGTGCGTGGTGAGGTTTAATAATTTATGATTATTCACATAAATACGATAAACCATAGTAGATTAATTATAATTTATTATTACTTTATATAAAAATAATACATGAAAAATAGCTTTTGAATTTAATCTTATTAATTAGCCATTGAATAATTAGATTCAGCCGTTGGTGTCGTGCGAGAGAGAGCTTTTGTGAGGTTTAATAATTTCTGATAAATACGGTATTCAACCATAATAGACTAATTTATATTTATTATTGCTTTATATAAAAATAATACATGAAAAAAAGTTTTTTGATTTTTAATCTTATTAAGTAGACCTTGAATAATACTATTTAAAATATTAATAAAAATTTACGCACGGGCTTATTTTACTAGTTTTTCTATAAGGCAGCAATTTGTTTTCACTTTTTCAAAGATTGCTGAAGTCAAGTTTATTAAAAAAACAACAGTTAGCATAAAATAATTCATCGCCCAAACCACCAATCATGTGAGGTTGATAGAAACAAATGCATTCAAACATTGGCCTCAAATGTGCTTTACAAATTTCCCTGTAATAACCTACCCGACTACAAAAGAGAGCATCATCAAACAATCAAGCCATAACCAAACCTCACCCCTCACTCTTTTGCAACTAGGGTTGATAGTTTCCATCATCCTATATAACTTAGTTGCGCCAACCGTTGAGTTTCTTGGCCTCGAACGAGGCTCCATCTTTGAGCATGTCTTGAGCATCCGTTTCCATTCCGAGCTTAGACAATGCAAGTGCCTGCACGTAGAAGGCAAAAGGCCACTCGGGCAAACAAACTTGAGCCTGCATAGCATCTCTCAGTGCTAGTTCAGGTTCTCCTATCATCAAATAGGAGAGAGCCCTTCTCACAAATACCGTCCCAGATGGAACAGGCATCATCGACACCAGCTACAAATCGAGGATCAAGTTCAATAGGTGATGACGCTAAATAGGTGCAGCGGGGTGGGGTGTCATTACTATTTTGCAGAAATTGTAACTCTATTATATAAGAATACAACAACAACCAAACCTGCAGATCTGATCTACTGGGGTAGGATATGAACCAAAACTATTTGAAAATATGAAAACATAAGTCTATTTCCAAAACATTTTTAAATCTTAAGGGCTGCGTAAATCATCTAGACCTCATGGAAGCCTACCCGCAATATTAAAAAAAAATGAATTTCAGAACAGGTGGTATGGTAATTATTTCGAACAGTATAGAAACAAGCAAATGTATGACTTAACAGATAACAAATAGACTGGACAAGAGAAGATCGCATGTGATAATTACTAGCACAGACACATTCAGACTGCAAGAGAATGAAGGACCACCTAATTTCATCACCGGTGATCATCACTAGCCAAACCTAATATTTCTTAAAATAATACCAAAGCAAAACGAGAAGATACAGACAAATGCTATGTCAAAAAAGTGACAAACTTAAAGATTGTCATGCCAAGTTAATGAGATGGTATCGAAGTATGTACCTTGGAGTAGTACTCGATCGCACTGTTGAAATCTTTGTCTCTAAATGCAATATCTCCAAACTTCTTCGTATTCAACATATCTTGGACTTGTTGCGTCCATTCTTGGAACGAGAGCTTCACCAGTTATAGCATGAAGAAGTAAGCATGCACAGAAGTTGCCAAAGAAAATAATTAATAAATATCGAAGTAAAGCAAGACGACTTTGCACACCTCATTCTCTGCGCCCTCTTCATCTTTATACCCTGTTTTAAGCAAAATATCATGTACAGCAGTAAGATCCATTCTCGCGCAAGCCTTTCCCAGAGGAGTTAGCGTGGTGGGCACGACTTCTGGGTTTTTAGTCAGACCCATTAGAACGAGAGACGTAACCTTCAAGTGTAAAGAGATTATCATGTCGTTTGGTAGTAAAAGAATGATAAAATCCGGATTAGAATAGTTTTCAGTTACAATACAGTATTTGGAGGACTGCTTAGACCTTTAGTCACCAGTTATATTCTTCACTGTAATCTCGTTTCATAACAGACATGTGAATTTTGAATGCACATGATTATTCATTGGGTCATAGTATGTTGCTTCCCTAGTCGGGCTGATTAAAATCATCCATGATGAGGCAGATTATATTAAAAAGGTAGATATAGCCTCTTAATAAATAGACCGAGTACGTGAAGCAGCACCATCCATCCCCTCCCCAATCCACCCCCCCCCCCCATAAAATATACAAGAATTCCTGCAAATGTAATGACCAAAAGAAAGAAAATGAGTAGTCTTCACCTCTTTCTGCTTCTGAAGGGGCGCCACTGCAGTAAGAAGAAACTTGACATCAGGCCTATCTCTGGCCTCATACTGGAGGCACTTTGAGGCGAGTTCAACCATTCCCGTCGCATCTTCATTAGCATATTGTCCTTCTAAAGATGAGTCCATCAACAATAAAACATTCTTTCCTCTTATTAAATCCAGAGCCTGGAATAGAATACGAACGATCTTCAATAAGCCCATGTCAAGGAAAACACACAAATACGCTATCTACTTGAGGAAATGATTTCACGATACCAGTTTGTAAACTCTTTCCGAACATTTAATTATAATTTTACATTTCTTGACTGGAGTGATTACATAAATTATAAGTACTTTTCTTCAGTATGCTTCTCAGGTAGGTTGCCACCTTCATCAAATTATCAAATATCATGTAGAATTGCTAAGGAAACAACTCAGTGACTTTAGATGTTGAAAACCCTACACGTCAAAGAAAACACACGAGATAATTGAGGGAATAAACCATACATGGCTAGGCGGAATATGCTTGCCACTCAAAAGGTCCAGAAGAACAGTTCCATAACTGTATATGACACTCTCAGGAATAACCCTGCCTGAAAAAGACACAGAATGTAGCATTATGGACATATACACCGTAAGATTACTTATGCCATGAGCTTTTGATGATCTACTCTGTTAGAAATTTCATGACTGGTAAGATAGAACTGTAATAGTCAGATCAACAAAACAAGAGAACTGAGAGAGTAAAGTTGCAAATCCTTCTAAAACATAGATTATTTCTCAATTACAGCGATAAAGAACTTGAAAGATAATCCATGTAAAGCATGAATGAGTGAAAACAACTCCTGGGTCAACAACTCATATGCAGATTTACTATATATTCTGCAAAGTGAAAACAAACCAGAAACAATAATATGTTTCTCTCTCAAAAGATATAGCCATCGGGAACCCCAAGTAAAGTCTATGTTCGACACTTCAATTCACGGGTATGGTTATTATGCCTAGCATTGGAAGTTAAGAGCTAACATAATTGAAGATACCTGTGCGCAAGAACTCAGGGGGAGTATAAGCTAAGTTGGTGCTATAACTTTTCCCGTCCCTACTGTTTTTTATCAACCCGAAACTGGATAACCTAGGATCACCGTCCTGTAAAACAATATAAAAAAGAGAGGTTCAGGACATCGCTAACATCAAGAAACATGATGATCAACAGTAATCTTCAATAGACAGGGAATACCTCCTTATCAACTTTGTTCGGAGAAGAGGACAAAAGAAACAAGGCTATTTTTATATTTAATTGTAAAATAAATATTTACTCTTGATCACTTGAACCAAGGGGGACGGCAATGGCAATCTTTTCACATTTTACCTCATCAAAAAGAATCCTGTAAGCATTTAAGTCGTGATAGATTTTCCGATTCTCAGAGTTGCAGTGATCAAGAGCTTGTGCCATGTGGTGTGCAACTCTAACGCGCATTTCCCATGGCAGAGGCTGTTTCTCCCCTATAGCAAAAGAGAAATTAAAATACAAATGACTGAATCACCAAAAAGAGACAAATGTTAGCGCAATAAAAACAAAACGAAAGAGTCAGCCATGGTGTCCAATAGGGTAGTCCATATACAACAAAAGAGGGTGTTATATGTTTCCAAGGAAATGTAAGATGGGCCCGAGCAAAAACGTAGGAAACGTACAGTGAAATAGATGCTTTGAAAGTGTGTCATTTGGCATGTATTCAGCAACCAACATGCGCTCATCTCCTTCAGCACAACATCCAATTAAATTCACCAATCTCTTATGTCTAACCTTACCAACTCCAGCAGCCTCCGCCTACATATGTTTATCATTGTGTAGATTAGTTAAAACTACAACACTTTTCGGAACAAGTACAATTTTTTGAAGCAAGTCTTTTGAAGATAATCACCATCATTTAGCCACATTTACAATAAAGCCGTGGCTTGAGCTAGGAATAATGTTTTCAGCAAAGAAATAAAACTAAAAAGTTGAACAATGATAACCCTCATTATGGAATAATACAGTAGAAACAGAGGCCCCTCGGCATTCCCCTTAAAAGGCCGCATTAAGGGGGAAGAAAAGATTATATATATATATATATATATATATATATATATATATATATATATATATATATATCTCGAAAGCCTAGATGCATTCTCAGGCAATGCGGGATAATCTGGAAAAGCATCACAACTATACGTACATTGCTATACGTAAAAGACAACGGAAAACGCAGACAGTCATATAAAAAAGAACAGTTAGCTCCAATAAAACACTAACAAAACTAGATAACCATTATTATAAGCTATATGATACATAACTCAAGTATACAAAGAAAACTCACCAGAAACTGCTGAGGATCAGGCCATGACTGCTTGGAGAAGCGCTTAACGGCAACAAGCCGGTTACTTTTAAGCTTACCTCTATACACAACATTAGGAGCTTTCTCACCACTCTCCGAAACAATCAGTTCACTGCTAAAACCATTCGTAGCAGCACGCAGCTCCGCAAGCCCGTATTCTTTAAAAGTAGGCACTTGATCCAGATCCTCTTGGTCCCCATTTGCTACACCATCATTCAATCATTATCACAATAAAATTCACAAAAAAGTTACACAAAAAGGATATGTAAAAGGGATTACTAAAGTTCAAACATCAAAAAGCTAAAAGTGTAAATGTACATAATTGATTCAAAAAGCAATAGTAGCATCAAATGTGATTATTTTCCACAATAAAAAAGCACCATTCTTTCTCTACAAACAAAAACAGAAATTGAACCAAAGAAACCAACAAAAAGGGGACAAAAACTACTAAATGTACATATTGATTCAAAAAGCAATAGTAGCATCAAATGTGATTATTTTCCATTCTTTCTCTACAAACAAAAACAGAAATTGAACCAAAGAAACCAACAAAAAGAGGACAAAAACTACTAAATGTCCAACTGGTAATTAGAAGATGAAAAAATAAAAATAACACAACCCCTCCAAAAATCAAAAGCAGAATAACAAAGATTGATAAGAAAGTAGAAAAAAAATAATACCCAGATCTGGTTTTGAATCAGGGGGTAAAGGTTCATGGATATTAGCAGTTTTGGACTGGAAGCAGCCCATTATTTATTTAATATGCTCACATGCACACACTTCAACACTTAGAAACTCTGTGTATTTATGCTTCTTCCAACAATCACTTGGGCTAATAAATTTTGATGGGGTTCAAGAAAAAAGGCTAAAAATTTGATCTTTATAACTTCTTTTCTTTTTGTGTGTGTGTGTGTGTGTGTAGCACTAGTTAGAACAGTGAAGGCAGAGAGGTGGAAGAGGGGCACATGATAAATCGATGATTGTCACGTGGAGAGAGAGAGAGAGAGAGAGAGAGAGAGCAGTAGTAATAATAAATAAAAAGCTTGCCATTTTTCACCTTTGCAGGAGCTGTGTGTGTGAAAAGTGTGTGTCATTGGGAAAGAAAATGTTGGTCAATAGATTTTCAAAATCTAAAGCTCTTTTCTTCTTCTATTTACTTACTTACTTAACACATAGTTTAATAGCTCTGTCAAGTAATGATAATCAGGTGGTATTTTGCTTTATTAAGGAACTAAACCGTTTTTAGATTTTAACTATTTAATTACTCTAAGCAAGTTAATATTTCTTTATAAATTATTTGTCGGGAGTAGTTATTGTAGGAAATATATTCTTTTATATATTTGTGAATGAATTACAATGCTAGATTACATGGTTATTTATACAACAAGGAGACTTGATGAACAAGTAAAAGATAATTACACAAGATCATAAGTATCTTCTAAGATGGAAAGAAATCTATGTAATCTTGGTAGGTGAGACTAAATCCTGAGTATCCCTAATACGCCCCCTCAAAAGTGTTGAGCCATAGGCCAAGGCGCTTTTGGAATGAAGTAGTAAGAACCGAGCGCAAGGGAGCGCCTTAGTAAGAAAGTCAGCGAGTTGGTCTTTAGAGCTGATGTGCGAGACCGAGACGAGACCTTTTGCCACAATATCCTGAAGATAGTGAATGTCAACAGCAATGTGCTTCATACGGGAGTGAAGAATGGGATTTAGTGAGAGATGCGTGGCCCCTTTGTTGTCGCAATAAAGAGTCGGTGGGCGACGAAGAGAGACCCGAAGTTCGGCCAATAAGTGATGGATCCACTAAATCTCTGATATAGTCGAGGAGAGGGCTCGATACTCAACCTCAGTGGAGGAGCGAGCAACCGCGTGTTGCTTGCGAAAAGACCAAGAAATCGGAGTATCACCAAGAAAGATAAGGAAGGTCGACGTGGATGTCCGATCAATAGGATCACCGGCCCAGTCGGCGTCAATGTAGGCACTGAGTGTGTTAGATGACCGACGGCGAATGAGAAGTCCATCGGAAACTGTGCCCTTAAGGTAGCGAAGAACACGTTTGACGGCAGTCCAATTATGCTCACGAGGGGCCGAGACGGACTGAGCCAAGCGGTTCACAACAAAGGCAATATCAGGGTGAGTGAAGGCAAGATACTGAAGCTCCCCAATGGCTTGACGGTAGAGACTCTCATCGAAGGCATTGTCTTCGGATGGAGCGACGGAAGAGGTCGACATGGGTGTGGTTAGACTTAGCACCATCCATCTTGTGGCGTGAGAGAAGGTCACGAATGTACTTTTGTTGAGAGATGAAGAGACCCTCAGCACACGGGATGGCTTCAATGCCGAGAAAGAACGATATGGCGCCAAGCTCCTTTAGTCGAAAGGTCGACCCAAACTTGGTAATGATGGTGGCGATAAGAGCTGAATGATTTCCCGTAAAGATAATGTGCCCATCAAGAGAACCCACGCCTCGGACGAGGTTTTGGCACAATGAACAAGTGGGATGATTTCGGGTTCCATGGCACCAACGAGGGCAGAAAGGATCAGTTGATCCTGTTGATACCATAATGTGTGTCCGTCAACATCGGAGCTGGGGGAACGTTTGTAAGTCCCTTGAAAGTAACCCATGAGGTTTAATCCGCTTAAGGTGGAGACGACTTGAAGTCTCCATGAAATATAGTTCGTCGGAGTATGACGAAGGGTAATGTGACGGTGAGAGGAGATGGGGACGATTGTGAGAGGGGCGGATGACATTATTTTTTTAGAGTTGGCGGTTGTGTTGTGGTTAGACGAGGCTGTCTCTCCGTTGTCATTGGAGTGGTGGGAGGCGGATGATTCGACGGCCGACATTGGGCTAGGGTTAGGCGGCAGTTCGTTAGGTTTTTAATCGTGAGATTATGAGAGGCTATATTATACCATGTAGAAAATATATTTCTTTATATATTTGTGAATGAATTACAATGCTAGATTACATGTGTATTTATACAACAAGGAGACTTGATGAACAAGTAAAAGATAACTACACAAGATCATAAGTATATTCTAAGAATGAAAGGAATCTATGTAATCTTGGTAAATCTTGAGTATCCCTAATAGTTATTGTCCTGTAAAAGATTTAGAACTTTATGATAGTATTTATTAATGACTTTTGAAAGTTTAAACAAATGAAATGAGTCATATCTGGAAATACTAACTAAATATTTAAAAGCTAACTACTATCAGGTGTGTATTACTATTGTATTGAGCTGAAATGGATGTATTGTACTCAATATACATGTTTTTCTATCATTTTTCTTTTTCATTTTAATAGAGATTATTTAGCACCTAACAAATATTAGAATACAATACAGATTATTGTGTGTTACAATTTTAAGAAATGAAGTTCTTATCATTTCTGCCAAACAAAAAGTGCATTTGAAGAAGAACTCAGATGATCGTGGACGGTGGTATGTATGACAGTTGCTTGAAGAAGAAAAGATTGGGGTAAAAACTTGAAAATAAATGGAGGAAAGACGAATCATATTTTGTATTTTCTTTAAGTTATAATTACGTGCACACATGGCAACTTGTGGCCAAAAGATGGAGATAAAGTAAAAAAAAAAAAACAGTGAACACGTGTTGAGTTTTTAGTTTGTAGCACCAATGGTGGTGCTATTGGCATCGAATCCATCTAGTCTGCATACTTAACATTTTGAGAAATCAATGACTAACTAAGAAGAGTTTAAGGTTTACAAAACTAATGTTGCATTAATAATTTTAAAAAATATTGGTAAATACTTCTTGTATGATATTTGATGTTTTCATATATTGCGGAACTCTAATACTTTTACGCTTTAACTAATAATTCCTTTCGTAAATATTTATCTAAATTGTATATTTAAACTTTATGAATATATGGTATGTTACGATTGATTAAAATAAACACACCAAAACAAATAAACAAGTTTTCAGGCCGGGTTCACATTTCAATGACAAAAAGGAAACTGACCAAAACAAATAAACTAATGTTGTACTTTTTGTCGTGCAAATACTCCAACTAAATTATGCATAATGCATCAATGATCAATCTAAAGTGCGTGGGTGACTTTGATTGCGCAATATTTGAATACCGTGAAAAAGAACTTTTTGCTTTCTATCAAATTGTTTCGCACGTTCGAGCTTTAAAGCTACATTTTTGCTTGAGAAAGGCATGTTCTTCAGACAAAGTGTTAAATTTTATATTTAATGCCAAACCCAAGTTAGAAGCTTGTGTCTTGTAGAACTACCCATTCACATAGTTATCATATGTACAAAGACTACCCGTGTCTTATGTGTAATTGCAAAAAAATAGAAAAAAAAATATCAAAACTTGATATTGATAGAGAAAAATTACTTATCAGAACTTTCTTTATAAAAAATTACTTTATAGGATGGGATAATTCTGAACTATGGTGACTTTTGGACACTACCCCTTGAACTTTATAATTAAGCACTTTACCTCTAACATTTGTCAATCTGTTCGAGTTGCCCCATGGTAATTTTCCAACCAAAAAATCACAAGATTTTTTTTTTCTTTTTTCAGAATCTTCTCCTTGTCGAGACGGTTCTAGTAGTGGTGACAGTATCGGAAAACTCAAAGTCATTACAAGGAAAATTTAGTTTTAATTCGTTGAATTTTTGGAAAATATGAAGAACACTTGAAGGTGTTCATCATATTTTCCGAAAATTCGACGAATTAAAACTAAACTTTCCGTGTAATGACTTTGAATTTTTCGACACCGTCACCACTAACGGAACCTTTTCGACGAGGAGAGTATTGAGTCCAAATTTAGGAATTCGGGCAAAAAAATCGGCAACCCGCCACTACGCCGCCGCGATTTGTGGAAAGTTTTTTGTCGATTTTTTTTATTCTAATTGACTTTTCTACTCGTCAAGGCGGTTCCGGTAGTGGTGATGGTATCGTAAAATTTAAAATCATTACACGGGAAATTTAGTTTTATTTCGTCGAATATCCGAAAAAAATGAAGAACACTTGAAGGTGTTCATCACATTTTTAGGAAATTCGACAAATTAAAACTAAATCTCCCGTGTGATGGCTTTGAATTTTTTGATACCGTCACCACTACCGGAACCGTCTTGACGAGGAGAAGATTCTGAAAGAAAAAAAAATCCGGCGATTTTTTAGTCAGAAAATTGCCAGGAGGCAACTCGAACAGGTTGGCAAAGGTTAGGGAGCAAAGTGTTTATTTATAAAGTTCAAGGGTGGTGTCCAAAAGTCGTTGTAGTTCAGGGAGTTTGAAGGAATTATCCCTTATCGGATTACTTGTAGAAGAAAAAATACTTATCAGACTGACAGATATATGCACTTTTTGAATATTCAAATCACTTAGCTTGCTTTATCATGTATAAACACATATGATCTAGAAACTAATCTATAATTAGTGACGAGACAATTAAACGAGCATGAAGTACTCGTTCGTCTCCATTTTCGAATGTGTTAACCAGTTTTGTGGACAGAGCGATTGGATACCTAGTACCCCTCCTATGCAGAAAATGGGTAGGACCGAGTTGAAGTTTTGGTACTTGTCGATACCTAGCAAAAAAATAGACTTAATTATGTTAGTAGGGATGCGTTTTAAGATCTTAAGTGACGTGCGTCGTTCCATGTGGTTAGTTAGAGTGATTGAATGAATGTTGTCGTTGAAATATTGCACAAGATAGGGCTTGAATAAAGGCGAAACAAGGCTTAAGAAAAGGCTCAACGTGTGAAATTACAAAGAATATAGAATTTAAATTTTAACTTCCGCATTATGTCCCAAACACGGGTACTCATACATGTGTCCAGCGTAGACCTGTAGAAATGGGTACTCGCGAGTTATGGGTAGCATTTTACGTTGGCCATAGTCACAGTACCCGGAGTCGGATACATGAACCCCATTAGCAGGCCCCGTGCTTAGTCCTATTTAAGGGTGTGAAAAAAGTAACTTTTTTTCATCGTATATTACATGATACACATGGTGAATAAGGGGCACACTTTATGAATGTTGTTGAGAAATATTATCCCACATCGATTGGGAAGCGATTGGATTATTATTAATAATGAGGAGTTTCCTCGCCTTGTAAGTGGTGAAATGTGAGCTTCAATTTCTATCAAATACCGCTGACATAGTTGGGTGAGCGAGCGAAAACTAATTCTAACCTACCGTGATGTGTAGCACCACACTCACACATATGTGTTGGTTCCATGTGTGCATGTGGGTGAGATGTTAGACAATGAGAGGAGTTCTCTTAGAAAATGTTACTCAATAATTTTTAGTCCACAACAAGTTAACATCTCCTTGAGAACTCTGCTCCCCCTTTCCCTTATTATTGTAATTGTGGTAACTCTTGCCTGTTTTTTAATTGGAATTATTATATTGTTACCAAAAAAACTTATAAGAGAAAAAAATGATATAAACTATTACAAATTGGTAGGCCTTCTAACTCTGACCCTACACTCTCCCTTATACTTTATTAGGCCTTATTTTGGTCTTATTTTGTCCGAGTAACAAAACACCATAAAAGGTTACAATGGGCTAATTAATTGCCAAAACAATGCTAATCAAATAGAATTCGGACTAGCTTGGTCCGAAACACCTATTACAAGTTGACTAGGCTTAATAAATAAAATTACAAAGTACAGAAAGTGTATCGAACGACATGAATCCGATCTAGGTTGTATCAAATTGGGTACGTTCGATATAGTGTATGCTTGATGGTCCAATATCGAACTGAGACCCTTCGATCTATAAGAGTATCAAATTAGGGCCCTTCGATGCAATAATAAGCTGGTTTGCTGAGTATCGAATCGGTCTGCTTCGATCGAATGTAGTGTATCAAATACAGGAACTTCGATCAAACTCGAGGACTTCGATCGAATGCTGGTGGTTTGATGCTGAGTGAATTGATGCTAGTAGGAAAGCGTTCTCAGAATGTTAGGGGACGGGGTATTTATAAGCCCCGACCTGCGGGCTAGTGGCTATTGGGGAAAGTGCATCAAACTGGGATGGTTCTATCCAGTCGTTAGATCGAACCATGTCCGTTCGATGCTCGTTCAGTGTCGAATTTTGTCTATTCGATATACTATTATGTTGGTCTTATTTCGTCCGAGTCACAAAACACCGTAAAAGTTTACAATGTGCTAATCAATTGCCAAAATAATGCTAATCAAATAGAGTTTAGACTAGCTTGGTCGAAACACCTAATACAAGTTGACTAGGCTTAATAAATAAAATTACAAAGTATAGAAAGTGTATCGAATGACAGGAATCCGATCTAAGCTGTATCGAATCGGGTACGTTCTATACAGTGTATGCTTGATGGTCCAATATCGAACTGAGGCACTTCGATCTATAGGAGTATCGAATTAAAGTCCTTCGATGCAATAATAAGCTGGTTTGTTGAGTATCAAATTGGTCTGCTTTGATCGAACGTAGTGTATCGAATGTAGGGACTTCGATCGAATGCTGATGCTTTGATGCTGAGTGAATTGATGATAGTTGGAAAGTGTGATGAGAATGTCAGGGGACGGGGTATGTATAAGCCCCATCCCGCGGGTCCCAGTGGTTGTTGGGGAAAGTGCATCGAACTGGGATGGTTCGATCCAGTCGTTAAATCGAAGCATGTCCGTTCGATTCTTGTTCAGTGTCAAATTTCGCTTGTTCGATATACTATTATTTTGGTCTTATTTTGTCCGAGTAACAAAACATCGTAAAAGGTTACAATGGGATAATCAATTGCCAAAATAATGCTAATAAAATAGAATTTGGACTAGCTTGGTCCGGAATGCCTATTACAAGTTAACTAGGCTTAATAAATAAAATTACAAAGTACATAAAGTGTATCACACGGAAGGAATCCAATCTAAGTTGGATCGAATCGGGTACGTTTGATACAGTGTATGCTTGATGATCCAATATCGAACTGAGGCCCTTCGATCAATAAGAGTATCGAATTAGGGTCCTTCAATGCAATAATAAGTTAGTTTGCTAAGTATCGAGTCAGTCTGCTTCGGTCGAACGTAGTGTATCAAATGCAGGGACTTCGATCGAACTCGGGGACTTCGATCGAATGATGATGGTTCGATGCTGAGTGAATTGATGATAGTTGGAAAGCGTGCTGAGAATGTCAGGGACATGGTATTTATAAGCCCTGTATTGCGGGTCCTAGTAGCTGTTGGGAAAAGTGCACCGAACTGGGATGGTTCAATCCAGTCGTTAAATCGAACTACGTACGTTCGATGCTCGTTCAGTGTCGAATTTTGCATGTTCGATATACTATTATTTTGGTCTTATTTCGTCCGAGTAACAAAACACCATAGAAGGTTACAATGGGCTAATCATCTGTCAAAATAATGCTAATCAAATAGAATTTGGACTAGCTTGGTCTGGAACACCTATTACAAGTTGTATCGAATCATGTATGTTTGATGTAGTGTATGCTTGATAGTCCAATATCGAACTGAGGCCCTTCGATCTATAAGTATCGAATTAGGGTCCTTCGCTGCGATAATAAGCTGGTTTGCTGAGTATCGAATCGGTCGGCTTTGATCGAACGTAGTGTATCGAATGCAGGGACTTCGATCGAACTCGGGGACTTCGATCGAATGTTGATGGTTCGATGCTGAGTGAATTGATGATAGCTGGAAAGCGCGCTGAGAATGTCAAGGGACATGATATTTATAAGACCCGTCATGCGGGTCCTAGTGGCTGTTGGGGAAAGTGCATCGAACTAGGATGGTTCGATCCAGTCGTTAGATCGAACCATGTCCGTTATGTTCGATATACTATTACAGTAGGGCTTTCTTCTTGGGCAAGCCCAATATTAGTATTGAGCCGTTCCTAAAATACCCCCACCATATAGTCCCCCCAGTTTGGGAGACGGTATCGATCAGAGGGCGGGTTCCAAACTTATAAACTATATTTTTGATGTGTGTCTTTATGATTGTTATTTGGATAATGTTGAAATCATGCCCCCGATTGGGAGACGGTATTAAACAGAGACCGTGTTCCAATTACGGAGACCTGAACGCTTGTCGTCTAAAATTATGCCCCCGACTGGGAAGCGCAGTCTGAAAGACGCGCATCTCAATATATTGTTCATGAACCTTTTTATTAATGTTGGTTTCGACGATCGAATGGTATTTGTTCGATCTTGCTGTCTGCATCGAATGTTGTTGGTTCGATGTAAATATCGCGTATTTCTGTTGTTCGATCGAACCGATGGCGTTCGATGCTGAAATGTACATTGAATCAGGAAGATTCGATGCTTGGCTTAATGCGCATGACGGGCCTTTCCAACGGCTATATAAAGGGGGAAGGTGTTGGAGAAGCTCATTCTGCCCTCTGCTGAACTCACGCCAATTGTAAGTAGTATTGAACGAGCGTGGTTCGATACAAGCTGCAACGAATGCTTCGTGTTCGATGTTAGATGTATCGAACGATTATCGTTCGATCAAATGCCTTAGAAATTTTTTTCCTATTTTTTGTTGAATGAGTAGGTTTCGCCTCTATTTTCATTTAACATTTTTTTGTACTTTTTTCAGGCAATTTGCTTCTCAATAGTTCTCGAATTTTCAGCTGTAACCAAGGTAAACGATTATGCGCTTACTTTGAGGGTCACATTATTTTTGCTTTTTGAATGTTTATTTGAAACTGTCGAGTAGATGTCGTAAGTGTCGAGAGTGAAGTATTCGCGCGTAGTCAGCCATTTTTCTTTTTATTTTATTTCAGTTTGTGTCGATCAAGATGGTGAGATCTGAATCGACCCCAGAGAGTGAGTCTAGTAGCTGCTCAAGCTGCGGTTCAGTCAACACTGTGGTGGGCCCTGCAAGTGCTCCAGCGGGCTTGAGTATACCTCGAGGAGATGAAAATGAGCTTATCGACATTGATTATGTCGACTCACCTAGGGGTGATCATCTACGTGATAACAATGATCAATCGTCCTCGCAAGATGGGGACGATAATTTACAATCATCTTCATCCAAGGAAAAACGGGCCTCCAGTGAAGCATGTGAAGATATAGAAGCGATCCATAGGGAGATTGATGCTACGCGGAGGTCCCTGGGATGGCGTATAATACGTACGTTTCACGGTTGCGGCATAGTCGCTCTTCCTTGCGTAAAATGTTTAATATAGCTAATATGTATAAGTTAGTTATTCCCGGTCCGGACGCGCGCATGGATTCACCCTCGCCTGGTCACCTCACAGTTTTCGTGGGTCAGCCCACAGTGCACGCCCACCTTCATGGGACTGTAATTTTGTCCCTAATTTAGTTCGCGATCACCCGTTTAATGTTAAGAGACTGGTTGAGATTCGTGTGTTGTCTTTGGCTGGATTATCTCCAGTTCCCTATAATGGGAGATTTGCGCTTGGTATAGATTCTGCATTTTGATTCGGTCTCGTGTTTCATTTTCACTGTTATGATGATACTAATGTGTGTTTTCCAGTTCAGGCGAATCATTATGGATCGTTACGCCAGGATCAATTGAGCTCTTGCCACTGAGAACGAAGGTTCTCAAACAACCGTTGTTCCCCCTAATTCCACCTCCAATGAAGAGGAAGAACAAGGGTAAGAAAACAGCAGCCGAGGGATCGATGTCGGCCCCCGTTGAGGCTCCAAGAGATCCTTTTGAGGATATTTTGGGGCAAGGTCGAGTGACTACTCCCCCTTGATGATCTCAGCCATGCATGGGATTTTGATGAAGCTGTAGCCGAACAAGGCGTCAATGTCGAAGCTGCTGCTTAGGCTAAGATGAGGAGGGTCCATTAGACTCACTCCCGAACCGGGGGTGCTATCCCCCCAGCACCGTGTACCACAGGTCCGACGACTGCTGGTGGTTGCGCTGCTATGGAGGGGACAAGCTTTAGAGCTGGGCTAAGCCATGGCTCGCGGGCCTGCGTAGGGCAGTTCAAGATTTCAGAGGAAGAGGTAATTAATGCCTTGAAACTCCTTCTTCCAAATCTTGCAGTTCCTCATCCCGTTTCGGCCGATGAGAGAAAGATGGTTGAACGGAACGCTCTTCATCTTTTAAGCGCGGTAATATTTTATATTCCGGCTGCATTGTATTGCATATGTATTTCATTGCATAACATTCTTTATCTCTGTGATGTTTTCTTTTTAGGGTGGCAGGATAGTAGACGCCATGTTTGCTGGGTTAGTCTAGGCTCATGGACAGCAACAGGCCGGAGCTGGCTTTCGTGACAGTGACCCTGATGCTTTGAGGGATGCTCTTGAGGACAAGGAGAGGGCGTTGCAAAAGGTGAAGGAGTACGCAACTCGAGCTGCTGGTGACAGAGAAGGAGTGATGCTTGCACAAGAGGCCGTCGATTAGCTTCAAATGCAAGTCAGCAATCTTTCGTCCAGCAAAGGTACATGCCTGCCCCTCATGCTTGTTAGGATATAGAGGACGCATTAAAGTTGTTCAAAATGTCGGGAAATTGAAGACTTGCAAAAATTAAATTGGGGCACTTCAGTCAATGTGTTCCATCTCCATGTGGGCCAGTGCTCCCGCTATTTCTTGCTCCACCTGAGGTTGTGCTTGAAGCGATGCCACATAGCATTTCCAGCCTTCGATGTGGTCTGTAATCACTTCACCGGTTCCGACTGGAGTGGGGAATTTTATTATCTGGTGGTAAGTTGACGGCAAAGCTCGGAACGCGTTTAGCGCTGGCCTTCCTATGATACCGTTTTAAGAGAAAGCATATCAACAACCACACAACTTGTCAGCAGTGTTCTCCTTTGAGGCACGGTTCCCAATGTGGGGGGAGCGTAATCAATCCACGAGGCACTATCTACGGGCTTCCGAATCCATGAAGCGATGTTCTTATTTCGCCATCCAGCCCCATTTTTTCTAATATGTGGAGTTGAATAGCACATTAACTGAGCTGCCATGGTCTACCAGGATTTTAATTACACCAAAGTTGGCTATGTCCACCGTTATCACCAACGTGGAATCCAGATTTGTTGTTTGAATGGCATGGGGGCTCAGCTTGTGCATATCTGCTATTGAGAAAGTGATCTCTTCCTGCGGCATTTCCTCGATTCTTAAAATGTATGCGAAGCCGACGAACCTGTCTGATTCAACGAGCCTTGAAATCTTCTTTCTGCCGTTCGTGGAATCTGCCCCCACTAGACCGCCTGATATCATATTTATCATTCCATTTCTGACGTTGCTGTTTCCAGTTTGATGATAATTCAACAAATGCGGATGAACGACTACCTTCTGCTTGTCTTTTCTTGGCGATAGTGATTTATCCCTCTGAGCATCGGCCTCTTTCTCTTTCATCCTTTTTACGAACTCCACTAGTTTTCCGTCTTTGACTAGTCATTTGATTTCGTCTTTGAGATCCTTGCAATCCTCGGTTTTGTGGCCCTTCTGATTGTGGTATTTACAGAAGTGGTTCGAAAACCTTGTTGCCTTTGAATCTTTCATTTGCCTGGACTCTTTCAGCCACCCTTTCCTCTTCGTTGTTTCGAATACTGTCACGATGTTAGCATTGAGGGGCGTGTATCGCCTTGGCGACGTGTCTCGGTACTTGTTATTCCTATTTTTGTTGTTATTGTTGTTGCGATTCTGGTCCTCCTTTCCTCTTTCCTTATCTTTCGCTGGCACAATAACGGCTAACTTGGTTGCCATCATCTCTTCAGGGTGGACCACCCCCTGAGCTATCTTGTTTATCTCCTCGATAGTTCTGGGGTTCCACCTGAGCAAATCGTCGTTGAAGACTATATTGGTAGTTGCTCACAAGAGTATACTCATCACCATCTCTCCACTTGGGCTGTCTATTCCTAGTAGCTCTACGTTGAAACGCCTCATGAAGTCCTTTAGACTCTCATTGGTCTCCTGCTTTATTGAGTACATGTGGGAATGGTCTAAAACCAATCTCGCCTGACTTGAAAATTGGTCCTCAAACATGTCCCTTGACTGTTTGTAGGTTTTGATTGTCCCGAGAGCTATTCGAGTGAACCGGTCCATCGTTACCCCGACCAAGGTAGTGGCAAATATTCTGGCATGTACATTCTCCTTGAATCCGTACAATGTCAGCTTGCTGTCTAGATGGAAGAGATGATCGCGGGGATCAGGTTTTCCATCGTAAGGTTTCAAATCGCGGATCTTTTCCCCCTGCCCTAGGATTTCCGCCTCTATTTCTTCAAAAAATGGAGAGCTCCGCAAAGCACTTCATATTCACTCCATTCGGCCTTCGACCATTGATTTCTCCCTTTCAAGCCTTTCTAGCTTTCTTACCACCTTATCGTGCTCTTTCCTGGAGTCGCGGCTTTCCGCGCGTCTCATGTCATTATTCTCCTTTTGTCTTCTTGGTTCATCGTTCTGACTTTCCTCTCTTTCTCTTATTCTCTCGTCATGGTGCCTCCTAGACTGCACCTCCACCGACTTTGGTTTGTTTCTGCGGTCTTCCCTATGTAATTTTTCCTTGTTTTGGACCTCCACCGAGTCCGATTTATCTCTTCTACTATCTGGATGGGACTTTTCCTTGTTTGCTTTTCTCGGACGTACGGTCGCGGAAGCATGTTCCCTTATTGCCTGAGCGCGTCCCACCGACGGTGATGCTTACATCGGTGGTGCGGGGGTCAGGCACTCAGTCATTATGGATTTGACCATGGCCATTATTTCATCTCTCCTATTGTTCGAGAGCAAAGCTGTGGTTGATGTCGCTCCAGTTGTGCCTGCATTTGACGTAGGTACACCCTCTGCTTGCGTTCCTGGCATTTCTCGGCTCGCGGGCGTCGGCACCCCAGCGGGTAATGTTGATGGTCCCGCGGCTTCTAGGATAATCTGACTTGTTGTTGCTCAGTTGACCTCTGCATTTGTGCTTTCAACTGCTTTACTACGCGATCTGGTAATTCTAGACGTCATGCCTAATAAAGTTGGAAATGTGGTGTTCCCACAGACGACGCTAATATTTTGGTCTTATTTCGTTCGAGTAACAAAACACCGTAAAAGATTACAATGGGCTAATCAATTGCCAAAATAATGCTAATCAAATAGAATTCATACTAGCATAATCCAGAACACCTATTACAAGTTGACTAGGCTTAATAAATAAAATTACAAAGTACAAAAAGTGTATCGAACGACAGGAATCCGATCTAAGCTGTATCGAATCGGGTACGTTCGATACAATGTATGCTTGATGGTCCAGTATCGAACTGAGGCCCTTCGATGTATAAGAGTATCGAATTAGGGTCCTTCGATGCAATAATAAGCTAGTTTGTTGAGTATCAAAATAGGTCAGCTTTGATCGAACGTAGTGTATCGAATGCATGGACTTCGATCGAACTCGAGGACTTCGATCGAACTCGAGGACTTCGATCGAACTCGAAGACTTCGATCAAATGCTGATGGTTCGATGCTGAGTGAATTGATGATAGTTGAAAAGCGTACTAAGAATGTCAGGGGACGGGGTATTTATAAGCCCCGTCATGCAGGTCCTAGTGGCTATATGGGAAAGTGCATCGAACTGGGATGGTTCGATCCAGTCGTTAGATCGAACCATATCCATTCGATACTCGTTCAATGTCGAATTTCGCCTGTTCGATATACTATTACAGTTGGACTTTCTTTTTGAACTGGCCCAATATTAATATTTGACTGTTCCTAAAATAGCCCATGAGGGCTCTACCTTAGGTTGATATATATATTTATTTATGTTGAATTTTTTTATTACTACTAGTACCTTTAACTTCACAGTTCACACACAATAATCTCTATAATGCTTTTTCTATGGGCTCGAAACCCAAGCAAGCACAAGCCCAAAGAAAATTGGCCTAGTTTTATTTCTGTCACGTGTGCTTTATCGTACCGCGTTCTAGGGAAATTTCTTAGCTAACTTTAATGTTAGCTACCAACACACCCCATTTTGTGTGTATTGGGTGTGGGTCCCACACCCCCCAAGTGTTGTGGGACCCACACCCAATACACACAAAATGGGGGTGTTGTAGCTAACATTAAAGTTAGCTAAGAGGTTCCCGCGTTCTAGATAATTCTCTTATCTATAACATAAAAAATGGTGTAATAATAATGTTTGTATTATTACTATTATTATTCAACAAAAGCCTCATCCCGTTAAAACAGGTCAGAAGCCTTCCAACTCTATCTTCTTTCTTTCTTTTCGTTTCTGTCTTTTTAATTTGGGTAATTACGATGATTGAATCCGTGTATTTTATGATGATGTCGTTAATACTCTGATTGATTGATTGATTATATGATGTGAATCTACTTGAATCAATGTGTTAATATTTATAGTCGAGTGTATTTGTAAGTGTTTAAATTAAATATCTATTACTTAATGGAGAATTAGTGAACGCGAACGTGAAAAACTTTCCCTTTTGACTTTGTTGTTGGTGATTAGTGGTGCTTTCTCTTCTTATCTAGACGCTAACACAAGTTCTGATAGGGCGAGAGTGTATGTGTTCATCTTATCTCCATAGGACAAATAAGGAAGTGAGTCTCATGAACTAGGAGAGTGATGGTGGTTCAGTAGTGTTGGCCTCTGATGACATGTCAATCCACTTTTCGTTTTCAACCTACGCTGTCATCTGATCAAGTTTTTCTTGTCATTGAGCTATATAGTCTTTAAATTGAATCTATAGTGTGAACTCTGCTATATTTTGCAGTGCAATTTGTCTGACACTGCCTACCTCGTTTTATAGTGTTTCAATGGCATATACAATAATAATGGTTGTTGTTGTAGTAGTGAGATTTGATTCTTGTTCTGGTTGTATAGTGCTTTTTATGTGTTCATTCTTGCTATTTTGATATTTGCAGGACTGATATAAGTATTGTATGGATAAGAAAGAACTACTCAAGGAGTTGACAGAAGAAGTGACTCGCGAGTCACTGATTGCAATCTCGTATCCACTGCCCGACAAGAATCTTACTGCTGAAAAGTTGCTCAAACATATAGACTGTGAAAGAGTTGTTGAGCCTCTGATTTTTGATGACGATGATATATATAGGTCTAAGCTGATCTCTTTGTCCTACTATTCACCGTCACCAGATGTGAAAGCCGTTCCGTGCTTTCCTGGAGAATTTTAACGGTTAGCTTGGACGCAAAGCTTGATTCGATGAGTGCAAAGTCACTGAATGGGTAATATGTGATTTATAAAGCGCTTGTTTGCTGCTCTAAAGTGTATTTGAGTTTGTGTTTGGGATAAGCTAACGCCTGTTTTTGAGTTGTCCCTCAGAATAATCGCCTTGTAACCAACTGTAAAGTTGCCAATTATCTGGGAATTCCATTGTAAGTTTGTAACAGCTTGTGTGTCATTACCCAATTTTCCTCCTATACTCGCTGCTTTTAGCAGTTTTCCAGTTGTGGAAGTTCTTTTGTGCATTTTACGTAATGCGAGGGGAGCGCATATCTTTTGATCTTTGAATATTAGGTGCTCCATTCTTCCCTTTGCTAGTTATGAATGTGGTCCTTATAGTTGCATGCTAGTTGCCACTCTTTACAAGTTTTAGTACAGGACACTCCGCATAACCAAAGAGGCTTGGATTTGTATCTGATGTTGTTATGTGTCGGCCAAATAATTTATTATTTGATCTAAAGGTTTGGTTAATTATATTAGCTTCACTGTTTGGAAAGTTGTATCCAAATAGGATCTAAGTGACTAGAAATCTTGAAGAAAAAAAGGGGGAGGGTGAAACTCTTTTTATTCAATATGATTCAAGAAAAAGATAGTGTTGGAGACCCGTTTCCTGAAAAGCATTAAACTTAGAAATTCCACGGGTCCAACCGGTGAATTCGATGCTAGTGGTGGTATCACATGATGAAATGACACATGTCATATTTTTTGTTTTTTTTTTCTATTTTTTCTCTACTTCCCAGACGTGACTGTCTTTTTTTTTTTTTTTTTAGGTAACAAAACGGAAAAACATGACATTACATCATGTCCTTAACCACTAGACAGTTAATATAGTTAGAAGGAGGTTTATCCCATATGATAAACTCCTTATTACAATAATTATGCATCTTAGACAAAGCATCAGCCACTACATTGGCACTTCTCAGAATTCATTTGAAGTAAGAATTTCATGGTAACCGCAATAACCTCTGACATTCTTCAACCAAGTTCTTGTATTCCGGAAGAGGATCAACTTCGGCATTGATCAGTTTATAGACAAGTAGAGAGTCTACCTCCACTTCTATGTTCGGTATTCTTCGGTCCAAAGCCAAATTCAAACCTTCCTTAAGAGCCTAAAGCTCTGCTTCATCAACAATAGGAGAAATAAGTTTCCTGTAGGATCCACCAAGCCAATGTCCATCATCTGAACGGAGTACTCCAACATAGTTTCCAGCATTGGCAGATTGCATGACACAACCATCAGTATTGAGTTTAACTCTCCCTGGTTGTGGCTTGCACCAATGAACTTGTTCTTGATTATTACTACATTTCCTTCTGCCTAACAACAGCTCCCAGCTCAAGTTTTTAATCTTGAAGATCCTGCCTGGAAGAGTGGGCTCATTTCTGTGAATCCAGCAGTTCCAAATAGTGGTCATGAAAATCCACTTTCACTGTGCAGTTGGCCTAATAGTATTCCTGATTTGCAGGCTTTCCAAATTAGTTTGCAGCCACTGGTCATCTCCAGTCTCATCAAATTCTGCTATATCATCAGGGTGAGTGATCTCTAATCAAAGTGTTCTTGTTTCCTGGCAGTACCTGAGTAAATGAATCCATGTCTCTTCCTAGAAAGTACAGAAGGTGCAGATAGAGGTCAGAGTTGCTTTCCTTCTGAACCTCAGGGAGTTAGTAGCCAATCTTTCTTGAGTGAGGAGCCACAGAAAGGGCTGGAACTTACTGCTGACATCTAGCTTCCAGACCCAGTGAATATTCTTATTGGATCTCACAAGACCTTGAAATTACGGATCGGGTTGATACGTTGTTGTTGTTAACTTAACACTGGAGTGTTAACAACAATTTGGTATGTTGTTAACTCAACGATGTTACTTTAACAACAGACCAGAGTAATAGCGTAGCGGAATAACAAACACCAAGTTTAAGAAGTGAATATAAGATTATATTAACTTCCGAGCCGTAGGCAAAATAACCCGTTAAGGTTTTAACAAAAGTCGTTCTCTCAATTTTCAAGCTCCTCACTCTCAAATTAATCGAACTAAGCAAAGCACACAAGAATTGCTTCGACTATCTCTAAAAGCTCCTCACTCTTAGATCTATTCTCACAACTCACAAACTTTGTTAAAGCAAGACAACACTCAACAACTGTAAATTAATCTCTCGGATTGATTGGCTCTTGTCTTGTGTTTGTCTTGATGTACTTCACACCTATATATAGGATCTTGACTTGGACTTCAAGGTGTGTTGTACACGGTTGGTAATTCTCCTTGTTTCCTTCTCGAACTCCTCTTCCTTGTTCTCGCAGTCCTTCTTGAATAATAGTTCATTCGTTAGTGATCTAACTAAGGATAGACTCCTTCTTCAAATCAGGACTCAACTTGGAAAGCTTTCCTAGTTGCACTCGACCTCTTATTTCCTTGTAGAGCGGTTTGCTAAATTAAGGAAACTTTTCTTCTTGGAAACTTGAGCGTCCAACCTATGACAAGTTTGTTTCTTGAATAATAATCAAAGACAATCACAACTGTGGAACTCAATTAGTTAAATGAATAAGGCAAAACTATAATAATAAATGACAACAAGATTGTAAATCGGATTCTACTCAGCAATGTTACTCTAACATTGACTTCTCAATGTTAATCTAATATTACCAGAATACCTGCACTTTCAATCTCCCCCTTTTTGCCTTAATCACAAAACCTAAGAACCTGTTCTAATCAGATCAAACTATTCAGACAAACTTCACTATCTTATACAATGGAAAACTAAGTACACTCCCCCTGAATATCAGAAGGGACCAACTCAATGTTATTCTAACAATGATACTTTCAATATTGTCATAACATCTATCTTTGTCAATGTTGGTTTAACATTGATTCCAGACCGAAGTTCTAACATTGAACATCTCAATGTTAACTTAACATCAGAGAACATTTAACACCTGTAAAACAGAGTTAGTACTTTGTAACCACAATTCAAATAGCATAAACAGAAACACTAAGTACCAGTATAGAAAAGTATTTAATTACATACCATACTTAGTAGCAAGGAAAACACTCCTTGATGAAACAGAAAAATGCAAAGAAAACAGAATTGTTCATACTTCAATCGAAAATAGAAAATTAAAAGAACTCAGAAATTTTTCAATTTGATATACTCTCCCCCTTTTTGTGAGGAAGGCAGATCCTTCAAATGCTTCCTGAGGCTGTCAATCTCCTGCAACCTCACTTGCTTGTCTGCTATCTCTCTTTGGGTATCTTTATACTCTTTGTCAAGCCAAACCAGAGTCTCCTCCACAAATGCATCAGCAATGACAGAGCAACTATCACCACTTGCAACTGGAACAAAAGAGGCAGCAAACTTGATAGTATTCTTCTTGTTTTTCCTGTTTGGACCAGCTTCAACATTGGGATTCCAGGGCAAGTCTTGAATCCTGACTTGAGTGAAGTAGCTCCTGGTGATGATCATCTTGGCCTTGTTCTTGATCCAGCCCTCTGTCTTCTTGGTCTTGAAGCCTTGCTTCACCAGAATGCTGGATATCAGAGATGGATATGGAATGATTCCCTTTGCCTTTGTTGTGACCTCCCTCATGTGCCTCAGAACTTTCTCCCCTATGTTCACACTCAGCCCATTCTTCAGTTTGTACACCAACTTTGCAGATTCTTTTGTCATAACAGTGGTGTTGGAAGAAGGCAGCCAGTTGTAGGTAGAGAGCTTGTGAAGTACATCACTTAAGGATGTCAGCTTTGTAGTTGGAAAACTATTATTCCACTTCCTTGTGAGTCCACCAGTGAGGTCAGTAATCACCTCATCCATGCAAGGATCCCCAGTCTCCTCAGGATCAGGAAGTTCCCAAGCTTCATTGATCACAGAAGGATTAATGTCATAGACATTCATCCTTACCCAAGCTTTACCAAACTTGGGAGAGCCCTGGTGGCACACCCACTGAGAGAGGTTCATGTAGAACTCTCTGATCACATCAGGGACATATGATGACTGGTTCATCACCGAGCCCAACACACCCCTAGCTTCAAGCAACTCAAACAACCTATTTTCCTTGAACATTTCCTCATTAATGTTCCTCTCCATGTGAATGAACCTGGCTTGATAAGCCTCCCACTATTCTTCTGCCTCAGCTGACACATAAAAGTCATAATAAGGCTTCTTGGGGTACTCCTCATCAAGCACATCAAAATACTCACCACTGCCTGATGTTGGAGTAACATCAGCAGGGTCATCAGCTACCAATTGATCTTCCTCAACTTCCTCTTCCTCCTTATCATTTTCTTCTTCTTTTTCTTCTTCTGACTCAGACTCAGAAGATTCAACAACCACTTGCTTCCCTTTTCTTTTCTTAGCAGCAGTATCTAAGGCAGAGAGATTCAGGCTCTCTTCTTCTTCTCTCTCAACCTCTTCAGGTTGATTGTTCACCTTCAGTAGTAACCTCCTCAGCCACAGTCTCCTCAACCTGATCATCTTCCTCAGGAAGAGTATCCATCTCAGCAGCAGTAGCATGCTCGACAGCATTAGCCTCAGACGGCTCAGCATTCACCTCAAGATTTTCACCTTCATTAGTAACTGCCATAGACTCATCCCTACCATGACCCTCAGGGACCTCATGCAAAACCTCAGACTCACCCACATCAACAATATGGGCCTCTTTCTCCCCCTCAATACTAATTTCAGTAGTAATATATTGAGTAGGGTTAGCCATCATTACCTCGTTTTCATCGTTGGTGGGAGTGGAGGTTTGTTCAGCAGTTTTTGATGTTGAACCAACACCACCCTTTGCGGATTTCTTGCCCTTGTGCCGTTGATAAGTGGATTTCCTCTTAGGTGCGACGGCGGCGACGGCTTCAGTGGTTGCTCGTCTGGTACTACGGCGTATTGGTTGTTCCATCTGCTCAGCATCATCTACAAGAGCATCAATGGAAGACTTGCGTGCCATTGTTAGAGTAATTTAGAGAAGAAAAAAAGAAACTTGATTTGCAGAGAATGTTGATTGCACAAGAATTTTGAACGCGTAAACAGTAAGAAGAGATTAGGGCAAATTATATAGATAATCAGCTGAAGAATAGCGATAGTGGTATTGTAACATGTTACCAAAATAATCGGACCACTGTCACACGATCATACCCATGTTTAACTTACCACATGTCAGTGTTAGATTAACACGTAACCAGAGCAGTCTCCAAACCTGAGAACTTATAAGTTACAATGTTACAATGTTGAACTAACATTGGCAAGTTAACATCAGGGAGGGAAGTTGTAGGTGCAGGGCTTCATCCACAACAACATCATGTGAGAGCGTGAGATATTCCTGTATACTGATGATCTGAAACCTCAACCAAGTACATAGGTACAAAGACATAGTTTAAGATCATCGGTATGAATAAGTAACACATCAGACAGACAAACACAGAGTGGATGTACATATCCAGGGAAAAGATGTTCCCATAGCATAGAAGATCACAAAACATAGTGTTTTACCTGCAGTTGGTCACCCACGAAGTATGTCTTAACACATGATTCCTAGGATTACTACTCCCCCTAAGCCCAAACTGACATAAGAAAATGATGCAGAACTAGAATGAATGCAACCATGTTAGATCAATATTGGGTGATGCTAACCAAGTATACATAGCTTTACTGACTAGGATTAGGACATATCAATTTATCTTTTACAATATCATGAACTATTTTGCACAAAAGCTAGTGAATGTTAAAGGATAGTTTTATCACTGAATGTGGGCAGCACAAGACTCCACACACCTCAGCAACTTAACCATCATCTACAGATTAGGCAAGTACAAAGGAACTGAATGAAGATAATACATTTATCATATACTTCTTCACCCCAACTCCTCATGCATACTTGTTTACCAACCTGTTTACAAGAGAAATAACAAGTGAACAATGCTACTAAATGCAAGCAGTCGAAACTTCAAAGCACCCCAGTAGTAAGGATCACTATCATGCATAACCTTGGCCATAGATAAAAACACAAAAATAAGCACAACTGAATGACAATGACGCTCTCAACATCATGTACCCCAGCTTCTCTTCATGCTCTGTCTAACCTAACATGGATAAGTCACAACTGAATAACATCAGAGTAGTGAGCTCTGTGTACCCCAGCTTCTCCCAGATGTTAGGTTAACATTCACAGACTAACAACAGAGTCTTTACTTTATGAAACTCTTGCTATGTACCTGTCGACCAGTCAACTCAGCTATTTATACAGATTAACCACACAACCCAACATAATCTCTAACAAAGAAGTAATATGCAAGAAAGAAGAATGCAGAAAAGAAACATAAAAGAATTACATATACACCAAAACCAATAAACAGTGCTAGACAGTGGTGTTATGTCAACACTGGTGTACTAACATCCCTAGACAATGCACATGCCAAGAGAATTCCTCAAACTAAAGAACCTCTCAGAATCTAAGGGTTTAGTGAACATATCCGCAAGCTGATTGTTAGTTTCAATGTGTTCAATGTCAATGAGCTTATCTTCTACCATGTCTCCCAGAAAGTGATGCCTTATATCAATATGTTTAGTTCTAGAGTGTTGCACATGGTTCTTATAGATGCTTATAGCACTAAGATTATCACAAAACATAAGTAAGGTATCACTGTCTAACCCATAATCCAATAGCATGTGTTTAAGCCATACTAACTGGGTGATACAGCTACCTGCTGCTATGTATTCAGATTCAGCAGTGGAGAGTGACACACAATTTTGCTTTCTACTGTACCATGAGACCAAGTTGTTCCCCAGATAAAAACATCCTCCACTTGTATACTTTCTATCATCAGTGTCACCTGCCCAGTGTGAGTCACTGAAACCTACAAGATTTGTGTTAG
Source organism: Linaria vulgaris (assembly GCA_948329865.1). Taxonomy (NCBI): domain Eukaryota; kingdom Viridiplantae; phylum Streptophyta; class Magnoliopsida; order Lamiales; family Plantaginaceae; genus Linaria; species Linaria vulgaris. Next base: position 113,412,882 of record OX415250.1, on the reverse strand, counting down.
TGTCATAAGAGTACCATATCCCAAGGGCCAAAGTGCCAGATATATATCTAAGGATTCTCTTCACATCAATCAGATGTGACTGCTTTGGACATGCCTGGTACCTAGCACACACACAAACAAAGAACATTATATCAGGTCTTGAAGCAGACAAGTAGAGTAAGCTTCCTATCATTGAACGATACAATGTTGGATCAACATCCGCACCAGTAACATCCCTAGATATCTTCACTGATGAAGACATAGGAGTCTTGCAAGGCTTTGAATCTGCCAATTCAAACATTTTCACCAAATTCTTTGCATACTTTTCCTGACTTAGGAATATCCCATTACCTGTTCGTTTTACTTGGAGACCAAGGGAGAAATTTAATTCTCCTATCATACTCATCTCAAACTGCCCTGTCATTGATTCAACAATTTTTTCTAAAATAGAGTTGTTAGTTGAGCCAAAAACAATGTCATCCACATAAATTTGAGCTATACAGACATGATAATCTTTCTTCAAAACAAACAGTGTCCTATCTCCTTCACCTCTAACAAAGCCAAGACTTAAGAGGAATTTTGTAAGTCTTTCATACCATGCTCTAGGTGCTTGTTTAAGTCCATACAGGGCTTTTTCAAGCTTGTACACATGGTTTGGGTACTTAGGATCTGTGAATCCCTTAGGCTATTCAACATATACTTCCTTATCAATTAACCCATTCAGGAACGCACCCTTTACATCCATTTGGTATAGTTTTATCTTAAGACCGCATGCTACGACTAGAAGTAACCTAATAGATATAATCCTAGCAACTGGAGCAAAGGTCTCATCAAAATCTACACCTTCAACCTGTGTGTACCCCTAAGCAACTAGTCTAGCTTTGTTTCTAACTATGACTTCTTCCTCATTACTCTTGTTTTTGAATATCCACTTTGTCCCTATTACATTAACATTAGGTGGTCTAGGCACCAGTATCCAGACATTGTTCTTAGTAAACTGAATAGTTCATCCTGCATGGCATTAATCCAAAAGTTATCAAGGAGGCCTTCATTCACATTCTTAGGTTCTATGGACGAGACAAAACACGAGGCATTAACAACAGTACAAGTGAAGTTCATACAGATACAAAATTTTACCATATATCTATAATCAAGTCTTTATCTATTGCGTGTCCTTACCCGTTCAGTGAGTTCACCTATTACCTGGGATGCTGGATGATCTTTCTGAATCCTAGCTGGGGGATCTCTTCTAGGTTTATAGACAACTTCATGTTCTGAGTCAGAGTCCTCTGCTGTTAGTCTAACATCAGATCTCGCTGGTGTTAGTCTAACATCGTTCCCTGACTCCTATTCAGCGTTTCCAGCTTCTAGTTCCAATGTTGGTGTAACATTGCCAACAGTAACATTCTCGGTTTCCACTGTTGGTTCATCATTGGGAACTGAGATGTCATCAGTACATGTATCAAGAGTGAACTCATCAAACACAACATTCACTGATTCCTGAATTGTTTTCAATCTCAGATTGTAGACTCTAAAAAAGGTACTATTGGCAGAGTATCCTACAAAGATGCATTTTTGACTTTTAGGATCAAATTTACTCAGATAATCTTTGTCATTAAGCAGATAACAATCACATCCAAATTCATGAAAATATGCAATATTTGGTTTCACACCCTTCAAGAGTTCATAAGGAGTCATGTTAGTTCCAGGTCTAAGATACACCATGTTACTAATGTGACAAGCAATATTTAAAGCTTCAGCCCAAAGTCTTTTGGATAAATCTTTAGCATTGAGCATAACTCTGGCCATCTCTTGAAGAGTCCTGTTATTTCCTCAGCAATCCCATTTTGCTGAGGAGTCTTAGGAGCTGAATATTCATGGAAAATACCTTTAGCATTGCAATAGTTATCAAAACTAGCATTTTCAAATTTTTTACCATGATCAGACCTAATCTTAGTCGCAGTGGAGCCATATAAGTTTTTAATACTAGCACAAAGAATTTTGAACTGATCAAAAGCTTCTGACTTTTCTTTAATAAATTTTACCCAAGTGTATCTAGAGAAGTCATCTACAATCACAAAGGCATATTTCTTACCAGTGAGACTACTTACCTCAATTGGACCCATTAAGTCCATGTGCAGCAATTCAAAATACCTACTAGATCTAGGATTAGCATTCTGTACCTGTAGGGGTGTATGAACAACTCTGGTTTGCTTACCCTTGAGGCAATCACCACACACAAGCTTACCTGGACAAGACAACTTAGGTAAGCCTCTTACAACATCAACTTTCTGCAGTTTCTCAAGGTTTCTGTAGTGAACATGTCCAAGTTTCCTATGCTATATAGAAGCCTCATCTATTTTGGCATGGAAACACTATGCTTCCTCTTGGGCTAGGTATCAGTTATCTTTGGATCTAGTACCTATCATAACAAGAACATTATCACTATCATAAACATCACAAGAAACTTTGTCAAATGTAACCAGCAAGTCATCATCACACAGCTGACTGATACTGATTAGATTTGCCTTTAACCCATCTACCAACAACACATCCTTCAGGGGTGGGGATCCATCAACATTTAGTATCTCATTGCCAATGATCTTTCCTTTGGTGCCACCTCCATAGGTCACTGTTCCAGCACTTAAAGGTATCATTTGCTTAAGATTCTCTTTGCTGCCTGTCATGTGTCTTGAGCATCCATTGTCGAAGTACCACTTACCTGAAAGGTTAGAGTACACAACAGAGAAAACATTGCATACAATTTTAATCTTAGGGGTTTTAGCTTTTTCTACCCAAGTTCTACTTTTCTGTCCTGCACCTAATGTTGGTCTAACATCAGAACCTGTTGTAGTTTTAACATTGGGCACATAGGCTATTTTCTTACCACATTCTTTTATGAATTTTCTACAGAATGGTTTAATGTGGCCTGGTTGAAAACAGTACTGAGAGATAAAAGTGGGTTTGCTTTTTACAGTGTTGATGGTACCAGAACTCATATTACCAGATTGTTTAACAAAGCTTGTAGTTAAATAGGCAGAATTACCATTAGAGGATGAGGGTTTCTCAACAAATCCCAGACCATATGTACGTGTGTTACTCATGTTTAATACCTCATCAAGTTTAGAAGTACCTCCATTCCATTTGGCTATGATCAGTGAGTCCTTTTGAGTTTCTCCTTTACCTCTTTTAGCTCAGCTTCAGCTTTGTCAATGTCTCTCTCATAGAGTTTCAACATGTTCTTCAAACATTCAATGTCATGCTTCAGTGATTTGTTACTCTTTATGAGTTTGACATTCTCTCTCTTAAGTCTGAGAAAAGTTGTATGTAGATCGTCTAGGATTTCCTCCTGGGACAGTTCTTCTTCATCGAAGTACTCTTCATCTAGATCAACTGAGCCATGAAAACAATCGTAGTTAGTATCATCACAATCAGAGAGCGCATCATAGATAACCTGTGTATCATTGTTGTTCCAGTCTCCAAATAAGATTTTTGGCTTTGCTGTTGGTTCTCCAATGTTAGAGTAACATTGAGATTTTTGGCAGTTTCTGGAGTCTTCTCCTGACCAGGTGATTCGAGTGCAAAGCGCAGCAATGTTGATTTCCTCTGATTGTTCATCGGCACTTATTCCAGATTCGAAGTCAGCATCATTGAAGTCATCTACACACACCCAATGAGAATTCCCTCTTGTTCTGAGGGTGTTAGCACATTCATGTTTAAAGTGACCATACCCCTTACATTCATAGCACTGGACACCCTTCAATTTCTCAGCATCTTGAGGCGTGCTCTTAGATGCCATATACTTTACAAACTTTGGGGGCAATTTCTTATAACCAAGGGCAACATTACAAGAATGTTTTTCTTTATTTTTATCTTTGTAGCCTAATTTATTGAACTTCTTGGTAATGTTTCCATAGTTAGAAGAGATCAACTCATATTCATCCTCATCACTTCCTGTAGAATCTGAGCTAGTACCTAGTAAGGCTAAAGCAAGTTGTTTACTGTACTTTCCTAGGAATTCTAGTTCAAACTCTTTTAAAGTGTTCATTAATGTTTGGAAGTCCATGTTGGCAAGATCTCTAGACTCATTCATAGCAATTCTTTTGACAGTGAACTTAGAAGATAATGTTCTAAAAGCTTTATAGACCATGGTTTGATTTGGGATGGTAAAACCTAAGTTTTGACACTGATTAGCAATATCAAGAAGTTTCTCAAAATAACTATCAATGCTTTCATCCTCACTCATCTCTATCTTCTCAAAGTCCCTCAAAAGTTTTCTATATTTAGAGTCCCTCACAGCCACATCACCCTCACAATGTAGTTCAAGAACTTCCCAAGCAGCTTTAGCAGTTGTACAAGTTTGAATAAGTTTGAACATATGGTTACCTACCCAGCTAAAAATAGCATTGAGAGCCTTTTCATTGAAGTTTTAGAGAGCAATCTCATTGGATGTCCATTGTCCTCTTGGCTTAGGTACCAGATCAGCATCTCCATCTCTTGACAAGTAAGGGATGGTGTAGCCTTCTAGTACTGCGTCCCAAGCTCTTAGGTCGATGGATTTGATGTAGACTCTGAGTCTGATCTTCCAGTAGGCATAGTTGTTGGGACCCTCCAATACTGGCAACCTACTGGTATTGGGGTTGGAGTTGTCCATCTTGTCGTATTAACGCCAAACACCGGTGAGGTTTGTGCTTGGCTCTGATACCAATTGAAGTTGCGGATCGGGTTGATACGTTGTTATTGTTAACTTAACACTGGAGTGTTAACAGCAGTTTGGTATGTTGTTAACTCAGCGATGTTACTTTAACAACAGACCAGAGTAATAGTGCAGTGGAATAAACAAATACCAAGTTTAAGAAGTGAATATAAGATTATATTAACTTCCGAGCCGTAGGAAAAATAACCCGTTAAGGTTTTAACAAAAGTCGTTCTCTCAATTTTCAAGCTCATCACTCTTAAATTAATCGAACTAAGCAAATCACACAAGAATTGCTTCGACTATCTCTAAAAGATCCCCACTCTTAGATCTATTCTCATAACTCACAAACTTTGCTAAAGCAAGACAACGCTCAACAACTGTAAATTAATCTCTCGGATTGATTGGCTCTTGTCTTGTGTTTGTCTTGATGTACTTTACACCTATATATAGGACCTTGACTTGGACTTCAAGGTGTGTTGTACATGGTTGGTAATTCTCATTGTTTCCTTCTCGAACTCCTCTTTCTTGTTCTCGCAGTCCTTCTTGAATAATAGTTCATTCGTTAGTGAATTTAAGATGGAAAATAGGGAAGGGTACTACTATTTCCTTCTGGTATGACAACTGGAAGGGCTCTGGCTGTCTTAGCGAGGCAGGAGTGGTTATCAATGAATCAGAAAAGCATTTGAAATTGTCTGATATGCTTGATCATAATAATGAGTGGCTTATGGGAAACATTCAATCCTTTATTCCTCAAGAACTTCAAGAGGACATCCAAAGATCAGGTATTATCTTGACAGAGTCAGAAGATATCATCCTCTGGAGTGGTACTTCTGCTGGGACCTTCACCTGCCAGCCAGCATACAAATTATTTCAGGAGAGGCATTCAGGTCTGAAAGTGCAGGTATTCTGGCAATGTTAGATTAACATTGAGAAGTCAATGTTAGAGTAACATTGCTGAGCAGAATCCGATTTACAATCTTGTTGTCATTTATTATTATAGTTTTGCCTTATTCATTTAACTAATTGAGTTCCACAGTTGTGATTGTCTTTGATTATTATTCAGGAAACAAACTTGTCATAGGTTGGACCCTCAAGTTTCCAAGAATGAAAGTTTCCTTAATTTAGCAAACCGCTCCACAAGGAAAGAAGAGGTCGACTGCAACTAGGAAAGCTTTCCAAGTTGAGTCCTGATTTGAAGAAGGAGTCTATCCATCAATTTCAGACATCTGAGAATCCCTTTCCAGGTACAACTATCTGTAGGCTTAGCATTAGACTGTTGTATTCCTTTGTTCTTCAGATATTTGGCTTGCACCAATCTAGACCATATAGAGTCTTCCTTTTTCAGTAGCTTCCATGCAAGTTTTGCTAATATGGATTCATTATCAGTTCTTGAAACTCTTAAACCCATGCCCCCTTCCTTCTTAGGTTGAGTTACTCTCTGCCAGTTCACCAAGTGCAGTTTGTGAACTCCAATATCAGTGGACCATAGGAAGTCCCTGTTGAGCCTATCCAACATGTGACAAACATGATCAGGAAGAAGAGAGGATTGCATAGTATACACTGGTTGGGTAGAAGAAACAACACTTATGAGAACATCTCTGCCTGCCAGAGATAAGAACCTACTCTTCCAAGAGTCCAATCTTCCCAAGATTCCATCAAAAAGGTCTACTGAATCTGCTCTTGAAGCTCTGCCATGAGCTAACCTGATTCCCAGGTACTTCCCTAAATTAGGTGTCTGCTCAAACCCCAAGGTCTCACAAATGTATCTTTTGAGATTAGCACCTTGAGTCCTAGAGAAGAAAACTTTGGACTTCTGGCAACTTAGTTTCAGACCAGAAGCCTTACAGAACTTATCCATCACACCTTTGATAATGTGAGCATTCCTGGCAGTTGCCATCCCTATAAGAAGAAGGTCATCAACAAAGAATAAATGGGATAGTTTTGGCCTCCTCTACATGGGATCAATGGCTTCCATTTCCCTCCTTGCACTGCCTCATGGATTAGATAAGATAATCTCTCAATACATAATACAAAGAGGTAGGGGAGAGGGGATCTCCTTGCCTTAATCTACATCTGTGTTGGAATGGGGTCAGAGGGGATCCATTCCATAAAATTCTAGTAGCAGCACTCCTAACACTGAACATGATAAGTTCAACCAGATCTGTTGGAAACTGGAAGGCAAGAAGAGTTTCTTACAAGAAGTCCCAACTTATCTTTTCATAGGCCTTTTCAAGGTCTAATTTCATGATCATGCACCCCTTTCTGTTCTTCTTCTTGGATCTCATAGAGTGAAGGATCTCCTGAATCACATCAATATTATCCTGAGTGCTGCGCCCTCTGATGAAGCTTGCCTGAGTTGGTGCCACTATGACTGGCATAATATTCCTGAGCCTATTTGTGATGCACTTGGTGATGAGTTTGTAGAGCACATTACATAAGGAAATAGGCCCGAATTGGTTGATAGTTTCAGGAGCCTGAACCTTAGGGATCAAACACATGAAAGCCTCACACAACCTGGTATCAAAGGATCTGTGGCAGAAAGCATCCTTAACAAACTGGACAATAGAGTCCTCCATCCATTCCCAACCCTTTTGAAAAAAACTAGCATTGAGGCCATCTGGTCCAGGAGCTTTCAGGGGGTGTATGGAAAACATTGCCTCCTTAATCTCCCAGACTTCAATTCTAGTTCCCAATATCTCTTGATCCTCAGTTGCTAACTTCATTTGATACTTGGATGTATGCAGAATAGTAGCTTGTGAGAAGTCTGATGTTTCAGTGTCACCAGAAAAGAGCTTAGAGAAATAATCCAAGGCATGCTTGTGAAGGGTGCTCTCTGAAGATTCCCATTCTTCAGATATCTTCAATCTGGTAACCAAGTTCCGTCTCCTTCTAATCATAGTGGATATGTGAAAGAACTTAGTGTTTCTATCTCCTTCTTTTATCCAGTGCACTCTGGACTTCTGGAGCCAGAAGTTCCTCCTCTAGGTTGTTGAGATATTTGTTAGTTCTGCAACTCAAAGCCTTCTGAATCCCTCCAAGCCTAGCCAACATGATTCTTTTCCTTTGAAAAATATTGCCAAACCTCTCTCTATTCCAGGGGATCATGACACTAGGGACCTCATGGACAGCCTCCAGAAGGTTAGGCTTGGTGACCCATAGATGTTTCAATAAGTCAGCACATTCAGGGTTGGAGTGCCACATCTCCTCAAATCTGAAAGGCTTATCTTGCCTAGACTGCCTTCTGCCCAAACACCAGATGAGAATATGATGATGATCACTATAAGTTCTTGGTAAATTTTCCACTTCTACTGAACTGTAGAGACCTAACCATGTAGGATTTGCCATTGCTCTATCTAATCTTGCATGGATAAGAGCTCCACCAGTTCTCTTATTGGTCCAAGTGAACTTTGGTCCAACATAACCAAGATCAGATATTACAGTGAGCCATGAACTTCCTAAAGAATTGTAACCTACTCACTGACCTTGTTCTACCTCCTCTATTTTCATGGGCATACTCCACTTCATTGAAATCTCCAGTCACCAACCATGGCATAGGTTGTTCTTTAGACATTCTGATCAGGTCATCAAACACCTTGACTTTAGCTTTCTTTCTCGGCTGAGCATAGAATCTAGTGAGTCTCCAACTGCTCATGTTGTTAGGTCTAATGATGGCAAAGATAGCTTGGTAGTCAGTATCAGTAATCTCTACCTCCGCATCAAAATCATTCCATAGCCTCCATAGGCCACCAGCCATCCCTTCAGCGGGTGCTATTTGATAGTTGTTGTACCCAAGATAAGGAGCTATCTTCCAAGCTTGTTCTGCTGACACTCTAGTTTCTAGAATAAATATAACAGTAGGATTATGTATCCTTACCAAATTCATGAAGTTTCTATGTAAATCTTCATCACCAGCCCCTTGACAATTCCATGAAATCACTCTCATGCTTGAGTTGTACAAGTGGTAAGGGAACACTGGATTCTCAACTGGAATCCTGTTCCATTGCGCCTGCAGTTGGTTCATTATTTCCACTGAGACTGCAATGTGTCTGTTGCTCTCCCAGGGGGTAAGTGCTGCCCTCTCCCACCAGATGTGGTGTGCATCTATTCTTTCCTCCCTGTGGACTTGAAGGCTGATCTCCCAGTTGGTGGCTGGGATTGTGAGCACTGAAATGATTCTGTCCTAGTGGCTTATCTCCTGAGTCATAGATGGTGCCTGGAATTGAGCATGTTGAGTGAGGAAGTCCCAAGGGTTGATCAGGTCCCAAGGATCCAGAGCGTTCTCCATGTGAGATGATAAAATCAGGTGATGAAGAGACCGCACACTCAACCAATTCAGGAAAATCTTTTGTGATTGCAAGATTCAGAATACCAAAGGAATTGTGATTGTGATTCTGAACCGTTCCAGAGTTCTGTTTAGAGGAGGAGACTCTTGGTGTTCTTTTAATTTTTGTAACTGCCACGTTTTTGGCATTAACTGTTTCTTTCCTTAGGCTAGGATTCAGGGAGGCTGGGAGAATCCTTCTATTGTTGGAAGTTGAAGTCGACTTATCCTTAGACACCACATTAGTGTCCCTAGTCTGATCAACTCCATTAGGAGTTCTAGTCGTAGAAGGAGACTTAGAGATAGACATAGAATTTCCTGAACCTTTTTTGACAACATGTGGTGGCTTCTTCTTAGTCACTAGCATCCAACTCCCATACTCTTTAGACTTAGCTTTGTCCATGAGCCACTGTTCTTTCTTCTCAGCAGCAGATTGGCCAGTTAAAACCTTAATGTGATCAGAGGATTCCATGTCTTCCTGTTGACCCATATTAGTTGCACATTCAGCCTTCACGTGTCCAATCCTACCACACTTGTAGCATATAGTAGACACATTCTCATAAACAACCTGATAGATTTTATTATCAATCCATAATCCCAACTCCAACGGTTGATCAGTTCGAATCTGAACGCAAAATCATGCAAAATTCCCTCTAGTAGCATTAAAGGTGTTGCCATCTATCTTGATTGGATCACCAATACAGGAGGCCAGGGATTGCACACCTGCTTCCCTTAAGAATTCAATGGGTAGATTAAGGATTCGTACCCAAGTGATCGAATTCTTTATCTCATCTTTCCCTGCACAGAAGTTGGGAGACCATTTGTTGACAACTAAGAAACTTCATGCCAACTGCCAAGGCCCCTCTGTAAGAATGTACTCTCTTTTGGCTTCTGAAATACCTTTTAGGCAGTAGTAGCCAAAACCAAGATCCACAAGATCAAAGTCATTGTGAAGGTTCCACATGAAATCTAATCTTGCCCGGAGCGCCGTGTAGTACCATGGTTTGCCAGTGATTCTAATAATAATGGCATGTTCCCACTGTTTATTCATCCTCTCTTTCAACTCCTGCATAATATGGACTTGTTTAAAAGGAATGTTGGCATCAGCCTCCTTAATTTCAATGAACTTGCGTACCTCAGCAGTCTTGTTGTCATCAATCCGGACATCATTGCTCTTCGCTCGCTGCGCTACTGCATTTGCATACGAGGAGGGAAAGTTACTGGCATTGGAATGTCCTGGTGGAATGGGAGGAACCATTAAGTTACTGGCATTGGACTTTCCTTGTGGAAGGGGAGGGACCGTTCCAAATTCTGACATATCCATAGCATGTATGGCTCGTTTTCGAATTCTAGTACGAGCAGCATTAGAAGATATCGACTTAAAGACATAGGGAGTGTTGTCTGACAAGTTAGGTGGCGGCGGTGGCAGCGGAGAGTGACTGCTTTCCACTCCCTCCATGTCAGTTTCCATAGCAGTTAGAAGCGGTTATTTCTTTCCGAAAAACTTGGAGAAAAAATGGTTATTATACTAAACTTGCTTTATGCTTTCAACACCCACAATTTTTAGTTTTTTAAACTCGAACTCCTCTTAAATTGGGAAAAGTGTCCACACTCCACAGTCCACACTCAAGAATAATTTATGTTTTCCTTATTTTATTACTTGCAACATAGATTAGTGTATTCCAAAAAAGTTTAATCATATTAGAGTTAGTATAAACTCAAGTTTTCACGCAGTTTAATATCTTTAATTATGTTAATGACTATTTCCCTTAAAATATGAGTGATAACTTGTATATTAAAGTTAGTATAAATTCAAAATAAATCTATACTTTATTGAGCTTTTTTTTATTTTTTTTTATTTTTGTCTTTTAATTTAATGGATAATGATGTGAAGAATTTGAAACTAATTGTTTGAATAATTATTTTGATAACCTAACAAACTATGTTATAGAGTTATTAAAAAAACTATCTTATACTATATTATTGTAATATATCCTAATTACCATAGAACATAGCTACAGTTAAAAGATTGGTATATAAATAAATGTAGTTCACGCAAATATAATGAATTGATAAAGTTTTAGGAGAAAAGAGTTAAAGCTAAAAAAAAATGGAGACAACCACGTTTGACTGGAAGATAGAGTAAAAGTAAAAAAAAATTGCTAATTTACACATGTCAAAATTCTAGCTCGTAGGTGTCACTCATATTTTTTTAAGAAAAATTACATTAAAAAAATTGAAAATGTTAATTTTCATCTAAATTTTAGCATTTCTTTTCTTGCATGAAAACTTTAATTTATACTAACTTTAGTATGATTTAACTTTTTTTAATATGTTACTTTTGGAATACACTAATCTTTGTTATAACAAAAATTGAAAAAAATCAAGTATTTTGGAGTCTACACACTTTGCCCAATTTGAGTGGAGAAAAGAGTTAATGTTAAAAACCTACAAGAAAAATAAAGACAATCAGATCTGGGTGAAGAATAAAGTTAAAGAAAAAGAAAAAAAAATCAAAAAGCAGATGACACGTGTCACTTTATCAGGTGATACCACTAGCATCGAACTCACGGGTCCAAAACAGGGTTAAGAGTCCTTTTAGTTTTGGTTCCTAACTTTCGAAGCACTTTTTATATTTTTCTTTAATAAAAAGTTAAAATATAATTTAAAAGACCAAAAATACCGGTCAAGGTGAAGATGCATGCTCTTTTTTTTAGGAATCATTTTTACAGACCAAAAAGATGAGTTGAGAAGAAGATACGTGTTATTTTTTATGCCACTACAATTTATAACATTATGAAAAACATGATTTATGTTGTCTCATGTAATTTAAGATTGCACAATTGAAAGATCTTAGGTCTATGTTACTCGTTATTGGATGCAATTGTACTTGACAGTAGTTGCAACTGCACTCATGAGTAAGACAGACAACTGTGCTTTTATGTTTTAAAACCAGTTTTCTGTTGCAACTAATAGAAGACAGTTAAACATAAAACAGTAAAGAACACATAGAATTTTAATGTGGTTTGGCTCAAAAGGTCCTAGTCCACGGAGCTTGCACCCAAATGTTTGACTCAAACAATATCCTACTTAAGAATTACAATGTAGGTTTTACATCAACCCAAAACTTAGATTCCCTCTAATATTTGCGGTTGCAACACCTATCCCTTAACTATTTTCGGAATACTCGATTGAATCGAAGAACACACTAAGCTACTCCAGAGATCCTCTAATGCTCTTCAAAAACCTTTGACTCGACATAGGACTGACTCACTAATATCTTTTTCAAAGTGTCCTTTAATTGTGTCGAGCCTTCTCCTTATATAGGCATGAGCAGAATCTCTGCAGATCTTCTTTCCTTAACAGATAAGATCTACATATCTCCAGTTGCAATCCACGCGGATCTTCCTTCCTTATAGATAAGCGCGTCTGATTATCCGGTTGCAACCCGATTATATTTCCTTGCCTTATCTGAAATATTCCTGCAATATCATACAAGATATCCAATTGTATATGCTACCTAAATACGTCTAGATGCATAATAAAAAGATAAATGTATGTAAGAGCTTGGAAGCTTGTAATGCCAGAGATGTACCCATGCTCTCATGGGACTTGGTCAGCTTTTAAACCAGTCCATTTAAGCACGAGAGCTCCATGTGGATGCCCTCAAGGCTGGCGGAGGCATTAGGCAGTGATCCAGTGCCCTTCTTGGATGAGGTGCCAGTTGCAACTGGGGATGGTGGTGGTTTGTTCACCACTTTGGGACTAGCCTGCATGGCTTGAACGCTGGTGAGTTCCTCTTTCTTGGCCTTGAGGGATGGCACATGGGCAACGATGATGCAGTAGATGAGTGACGGGAAACCAAGGGAGATATGTGCATCTTGGAAGGCCTCTCTATAGATGCACTCAAACACGAGCTTACCCAGGTCAATCGCAGCACCCGTCCCAGTGCGGTAAAGAATGCTAGCGACATCCGCGTTCATGGAGGAGACGTGGGTGCAAGGCATCCAATGACAAACAAAAATGCGAAAAAGTAAATTGTACCTGTTGGTGAGGTCACTAGTGGTGAGGGGGCCTGAGGGCCAAGAGCGGATGAGCCCACCAGTAAGCTCGGTTGCAACTTTGTTCATCTTGTGCTCCAGTCGCAACTCGGATTGATCTCCAGTGTCCACCTCCGGGACACCCATGGCACCAAAAATAATGGCGGGGGTGAAATGGCACACATTCTTGCGCACATAGATCATGTGCCTTTGGAGGGAACCCTCAACATCCAACTGTGTAGTCAAGTTGGCATAAAACTCTTGCACCAACACTTTGGAGTAGCTGCTGGCCTTTTGAATTGCGACTAGCCAACCCCTCGCAGTCAGTGAGTCAAGAATGTCCGTGTTGGGATAGGACTTCTTTTCAACCGGTTGTTCTTCCACCAGAGTGCGTTTCAGATAGGCCATGAAGCGGACCTGGGCTTCGCGAGTGTAGAATCGGACTGAGTATGCCCGTACTGATTTCAAGGTAAGTGTTGCAGGTGCAACTTCAGAATAGGCAAATAGTTCCTCAACATAGGGTAGGACCGTCTTTTTAGGGGCGGCAGCTTGGCGGCGCTTCTAGGAATTGGTTCATCATCAACATGAGTGGGTTTAGTGGGGGAATCTTCATCGGAATCACCCTCAGATGCAGATTGCTCAGAGATATTGTGCAGTCGCCTAGGACGAACTAACTTGCGAGCAAGGACCTTGGTCCGCTTCTTGGTTGCAACAGCAGAAGCAGATGGAGGAGGGACATGTGTCTCTTCCACAACATATCCCAACTCTTCGTGGGCAGTAGACGATTCCTCGACTTTGGCCTTACCCTTGTCTTTGGCAGAAGCCCTAGCAGGTGATCTTGGCGGAGAAGAGGGTGGTGTGAAGTTCGAAGTGGAGTGATCAGGAGAGGGAACTTGATCTTTAGTTTCATCAGGATACACTGTGGTCGGTGGTGGTGAAGGAGGGAGAGTCTGCAGTGGTTCCATGGTGATGGGATTGTCAGTGTCGGAGTGTATGGTTGCTGATCATTTCATTGAGCCACCCATCTGTGATAAAGAGAGAGAGAGAAAAAAAACTTGCGAGAGGCGATGAGAGTTCGAGAGTCAAAATGAGTAATTGCAAGAGTAATGGGTTATGGGAACAAGTTATAATTAATAGAACTCTTTACCCTAGAAAAATGAAGGAAGCTTTCCCTCCAAAACACAATCTTGGCATAATAGAATAAAATCTAAATTTTGAGAAAGATATGCCAAAATCAGTGAGAGGATAGAGGTAAATCATGTAGAGCTAATCATAGGGTAATATCCTCATCTTAATAAACATAATTCAAAATTTCCTAATGTTACACGAAAATAATTACCATCGTGAAATAATCAGGGCTCCACAGTTAAGCAGAATTGAAAAACAGCGACATTGTGCCCCAAGGAGAGAAAAGCTGGTGAGTTAAACTTACAAACTCCATAAGAGAACTAAGCCCAAAAAGAAACCAGACTACGTTATCTCCTTAGTTACAACTGTAGTCAATTAGTGCAAGCAACTGGTAGCTTTCACGCTGACTCATTTGTGAACAAGGTAGCCCTTTTCAATGAGTGGACGCGTGGGATAAGAATTGATAGCTTTCACTCTTGTTTCTTTTAGGTCAGGTAGCTTTTTCCCATTGCGACTGCAGGCCTGTGGAACTGGCTTGCTGAATAGGGTTCATGCTTTGCACACATATACATATATTTCGTTCATCTCCCCCCCCCTTTTTTTTTGTTTGAACATCAGTTGGTACTGAGGAGAAAAGAGACAAAAAATAGCTAAGAGGACTGCTCATCAATGAAGTGAGTAAATAAAGCCAGAACCGTCACCCTCAGTTGCAACAGTGTGCCTGTCGCAATTCACATATGGCAGAGGCCTAAAGACTTACAAATGTGCTCAAACCACGTAACATCTAGAGCCTTTGTAAAGATGTCTGCAAGTTGAAGGTCAGTACACACATGATGTAGCTCAACAGTCTTAGCCTCTACCAATTCTCTGATGTAGTGATATCTTATATCAATATGCTTGGTGCGTGAGTGCTGAACAAGATTTTTCGATATGTTAATAGCACTAGTGTTATCACAATAAAGGAGTATCTCATTTTGAGTGATACCATAATCTTCCAATATTTGCTTCATCCAAACTAGCTGGGTGCAACAGCTCCCTGCATCAATGTATTCTGCCTCGACATTAGACAGTGTAATGGAATGTTGTTTCTTACTGAACCAAGACACAAGGTTTGTGCCAAGATAGAAGCATCCTCCTGTGGTACTCTTCCTGTCATCAACACATCCAGCCCAGTCGGCATCAGTGTAACTTGCAAGTGAGAGGTTATTGTTAAAGTTGTAACTGAGTCCGAAATCAGCTGTACCTGCGATATACCGAATGATTTTTTTGACAGCCTTCAGATGGGACTCCTTAGGATTGGCTTGATAGCGAGCACATACTCCAACGCTAAAATATATGTTCGGTCGGCTAGCCATGAGATACAACATGCTACCAATAATGCTCCTGTATAGACTAGCATCCACTGAGTTGCAACCCTCGTCCTTGCTGAGTCGGTCAGTTGATCCCATGAGAGTCTTCATTGGTTTGGCATGTTCAAGCCCGTATCGTTTGATTAGATTCTTGGCATACTTTTTCTGAGATATGAATATCCCATCATCCTACTGTTTCACCTGTAATCCAATGAAGTATGTGAGTTCACCAACCATACTCATTCAAATTCATTTTTCATGACAGAAATGAATTGTTGCAACTCGCTAGTGGAAGTGGAACCAAATACAATGTCATCAACATATATTTGTGCAGTCAGAATGTGTGTGCCAAATGTTTATAAAACAGGGTTCGATCTGCACTTCCTCTGGTGTATCCTTTCTCAAGAAGGTGAATGGTGAGTCTCTCGTACCAAGCACGAGGTGCCTGTTTGAGACCATAAAGTGCTCTTTTGAGTTTCAGTACATGATTGGGAAAGTGGGGATCAATGAATCCTTTGGGTTGTTCAACAAAAACTTCCTCATTTAGGTACCCATTTAAGAAAGCACTTTTAACATCCATTTGAAACAGTTTAAAGCGCAAGTCACATGCAACAACAAGTAAGAGACGAATAGATTACAGTCTTGCAACTGGTGCAAATGTATCATCATAATCTACTCATTCGACTTGTGTGTAGCCTTGTGCAGCGAGTCTTGCTTTGTTTCGAACAATGTTTCCCTACTCATCAGTCTTGTTCTTGAATATCCACTTGTACCAATGATGTTTACTTTTACTAGTCTAGGTACTAGTTCCCACACTTCATTTCTTTCGAACTGATTCAGTTCCTCTTGTATAGCTTCAATCCAGGCTTCTTCCAAAAGTGCCTCCTTGACGTTTTTGGGCTCAATTTTGGAGGTATAACTGACAAACTGCACCATCTGATCATACCTTTTGCGAGGAAGATCTCGTGTACGAATGCCATCACTTAACTCACCAATGACTGCTTTAAATGGGTGATTTCTTTTGATGTGAGGGGGTGCCTCTAGGTGTTCAGTTCTTTCATTTGTCTCTGGTGGGGAATCAACTTCCACTGTGACTTCTGGGGTAGTTACCACTCGTGGTTCAACAGGGTCAGTTGCAACTTGACTTGAGTTCTTGGAAATATTTTGCCGTTGTTCATCCTCCTCTTCTTCAGAATCGACCAACTATGTGATCTCAACCTCTGAGGATGTTGAAGCAAAATCCATGTAGTCATTAAATTCAACATTAGATGACTCTACAATAGTTTGGGTACGAGTGTTGAACACACGATATGAGTGACTGTTGCGAGAACCTACAAATATTCCTAAGTCAGACTTGGATTGGAACTTACCTCTAGATTCTCTATCATTGAGTACATAGCAAGCACAACCAAATACGTGAAAATGTTGAACATGAGGACGTTAGTTCATATGTAGCTTTAGCTGTACCTGGTCGCAGGTAAACACGGTTTGTAACATAGCATGCAATATTTACTGCTTCAGCCCAAAACTTAAGGGCAAGCTTCTTCGAGTTCAACGTAACTCGGGCCATTTCAACCAATGTTCTGTTCTTTCGTTCCACTACACCGTTCTGTTGTGGCATTATGGGAGATGAGTATTCATGAAATATACCTTTGTCAGAACAGAAATTACTGAAACTCGAATTCTTTCCCATGATCGCTGCGAATCCTTTTAATAGATAAATCTTTTTCGGTTACAACAGTGTTGCAAAGGTTTTTGAAAACCACGAAAGATTCATTTTTTTCTTTTAGAAATTCGACCCAAGTGAATCGTGAGAAATCATCTACACACACAAATATATAACGTTTACCTGAGATGCTTTCCTTCTGAATTGGTCCTACTAGATCCATGTGAAGGAGTTCAAGGATTCTTACAGATGGGGTGTGTTGCAACACTGCATGACTCACTTTCTTCTGTTTTCCCTCAAGACATGATCCACATTTCTCAAGGGGTTTAGGACCAAGCTTGGGTAGTCCTCTCACACTTTGGTTGTTGAATAGATGAGCAAGAGAGTTATAGTTGATGTGATCGAGTCTCTGGTGCCAGAGATCTGCAAGAGTATCTGCACTAAAGTTGCAAGTCAAGGGCCTAATAGCAGCTTTACAGTTTGTCATAGTTTAGCAGTTTTCAGTACTTGTTAATCCCTGTAGTACCCTGTTTTGATCTTGATCAATAACCTCACATTCATCTTTGGTAAAATGAACATACAGGTCATCATCACACAATTGACTAATACTAATGAGATTAGCATGCAACCCATCAACATAGAATACATCTCTGAGTTTAGGAAAACCTTTCACATTTAGTGTTCCCTTTCCAAGGATTTTTCTTCGGTTGCCATCTCCAAAAACCACATCGCCTCTTCGTTCGTAAACGAGGTTTGCCAAGATGCTTTTATCTCCTGTCATGTACCTAGAGCAACCGCTATAAAAAAAACTAGGAGTTAGAAAAGGATGCACGTTGAGATGTGGAATTACAAGCAGTAAGGCATGTAAGAGTGCTGGGTAATTTTTTAACCCAAACTTGTTTCATTGGTTTGCCTGTTGCAACAGTTGTTCTAGTCTGTTTGACTTTCTTCTTCCTAGGGTTCCTTATTTTCTTCTTGATCTCTACATCAGCCTTGTCTGTGGGATATGTGATGTGGTTCCCATAGTTGGTAGCAGTATGGCCTGGTGTGCCCTTGTACTCCGCAATGGTGGCACGTTGGAACAAAGCGTCCTCATGGAAATCTGTTGACAGAGTCAGGATTAGATAAAGGAATAGATGAGTTGCGACTTGGGTGTACCTGAACCTAAAGGGGTTGGATCTGATTGTAGTTAAGTGGAATTTCCACTCCTTTGGGTACTCACTTCTTCTTGGATATGGTAATTTAAGTGTCTCCAAGGAACTTGGGATCGACTGAATCAACGTATCCTATCACAGTCTTCCCAATTGCAACTTTCTGAGTGTTCAGAACTTCCTCTAATTTGTCGGTTCCAGGCGTGAGCAACTTTACATTCTTAACTAGTGAATCCAGTTCCTTTCGAGTAAGATCACACACATCTTCCAGAGCTTTGTGTGCATTAAGTGTTGTGTCAAGATCGATGGATAGGAGGCCTCTTTCTCTTGTGAGTGAGAGTATTTTTCTCTCAAGTTCCATAATCTTGTTTTTAATTCTAACAAGACTGCCAAACGAGGATACAATTTTGAGTTGCGCCTCTAGTTCTGAGTTCCTTTTGAGGATGGTATCCAGATCGTTTGCAGGCTCCTCTTCATCATTGTCTAGTAAGTCGGAATCGGATTCCACAAGATTTTGAATTGCAACTGCCATGTTTGCTCTAGTGAATGGAATAAAGGATGAGAGTGCAACATCAGCCACTTCTTCTGATTCCTCTTCACTTTCTTCGGATTCGTCGTCACTCCATGCAAGCGAAGTAGTGCTTGTCGCGTTCTTAGCAATTACCATATGCCTAAAATTACTGGATGTAGGCTTCGTGAGAATTGAGCATGAGGAGCTGTCTTTAGACATTTTGGTGCATGTCAATTTTTTTTTGAGAGAAGTTTTGCGAACGTCAAAATAATAATTATGTATTTATCCTCATTATAATATACAACGAATGTTGCATTGCATGTCACGAAAATGAGCCTTGGATTGATGAATTCAAAATTGGATGCTCAGTCAAGTCGAATAATTCATAACTTTACGTCAATCGAAAGATGGAAGGAAATCATCCAACATTACAGAATATGGGCCAACAATATATGTCCAGAAAACCTTAATTTAATTTAATTGAATGGCCATTGTGCAGGGTTTCGATATATTGTTGTGGATCAGCTAATGACACGCAAAAAATATGAAAAATCAGAAGAAAGGAAAAACAAAAATAATAAAAGAGGGGTTTAATTTAACAGAATTAAGTGGGGTCTGATATAACATTTCTAATCACAATTGATCAATGCATTACACAAACATGATCCATAATCTATCCCTGGATTTGACATTACGAACCATTTGATGTTACTACTTTACTGAGCATGTTCAATTATCTATGTAAGTAAATGATGAGAATATTTTAGGATTGACCCAATACCGTATATTGGGGCGGCCCAGCAAGACAAGCCCGCTAAATAGTGCATCGAACAGTTGTCGTTCGACATTTAATGAGCATCGAACATGTGGTGTTCGATGTGGAGTTAGCATCGAACCACCTCGGTTCGATGCGCTTTCCCTAACTGCCAATGGGGCCCGTGGGACGGGTGTTATAAATACCCCATTCCCTCACATTCTCGGCACGCATTCAAGACTCACTCGAACCTAATCAACATCGAATTCTGAGCATTCGACACATCCTTAGATCGAACTCGGAGCATTTGATACGGAAGTATATCGAAGACACATCATTAGACATTCAACACTATATCGAACCGGGCTCATTCGATACGCACATTACCTCGAATCAAACCTGTTCGACTTACATCAATTCGACACGGAATCACCACAACCGAACAACCTAGGTTCGATACGCCTACATCGAACGTCACCCGTTCGACACTCAACTTAGACTAGTAATCTATTTGTAATATCCAGTAAGCTTGTATTAGGTGTTCCAGACCAAGCTAGTCCGATTATTTATTGATTAGCATTATTTTGGCTATTTGTATCTTAATTGTATCAGTTTACGGTGTTTTGTTACCTAGACAAAATAAGACCAAAATATTGGCGCCGTCTGTGGAAACACCAAATTTTTTCCAGTTTACTAGGTATGCCGTCTAGGATTACTACCCGATCGAAAAGTAGACTTGTAGAAGATATGAACGAGGAAGTTGATGGGGCTACTGCAAGCCAGATAGTCCCGGGCATTGGGCAACCACTGACAATGCCCACATCAGTGCCAACGCTAGCAAGAAGAGAGACACCAATGGAAGAAGCACCAAGAGAAGATGCAGGTGCAACAGGGGCAATCGCAACTACTGCGTCAGTCCCGAACATGACAAGAGAGGAGATCATGGACGTGGTGAAAACCGACATGGCTTAATTTATGGCACGTGTGCCGCTACCGCAGGCACCAATGCCGACAGTGCATGCAGAAGCCGCTAATGAACAAGGATTCGCAGCCAGGGCTTCGATAGAAGCTGAAAAGGAGAAGTCACGCCAAGCCGACAGAAGGAGCAAACCTGCCTTCGGAGCAGAGCAGAGAAAAGTCGGTCTGTGAGGATCAAAGAGGAAAGCCAAAGTCAATAGAGGTGCAATCAAGAAGGCATCGTAAGATAAGGAGGAAAGAAAAGAGAGGAATTCACCAAGAACCAAGGAGGAGAGAAGATAAGGAAGATAGGAGACATGAGGAGAGACACAACTCTAAAAAAGAATATGATGAGATGACAAGAAAACTAGAAAGGCTTGAGATAGAAAAAGCAGCGTTTGAAGGCCGAATGGAGCCAGAGGGAAGCGCTCTGAGAAGTAACCAGTTTCCTGATGAGATCGAAGCTGAGATCTTGAGACATGGAGATAAGATCCCTGAATTAAAAACCTACGGCGGGAAAACTGATCCCCATGATCATATGTTTCACCTGGACAAGAAACTGTCCTTGTATGGTTTCAAAGAGAATATGCAGGCGAGGATATTCGCAACCACCCTGACTGGGCTGGCAATGGATTGGCTTACTCGAATCGCGCCGGGTTCGATCAAAGCCTACAAGCAGCTGAGAGCAATGTTCAAGGATCAATTCTCAAGCCAAGACAAATTGGTTTTGGATCACTCCCATCTTTACGCCATGAAGCAGGGGACCAACGAAAGCTTGAAGGACTTCATGAAATGTTTCAACGCGAAATTGTTAAGGGTAGATAGACCAAGTGGAGAGATGGTGATGAGTATTCTTTTCCAAGAGACTAACAACACCACGTTCGAAGGGGATCTGATCAGACATAAACCCACCACAATTGAAGCTATTAACAAGATGGCGTAGGGCATGGTTTATTTGGAAGAGATGATGGCGACTAAATCGCCCAATGTCGTGCCTTTAAAAGAGAAAGAGCGAGGAAGGGAAGACTAAAACCGCAACAACAACAACAACAACGAGAACAGGAACAGGAACAAGAATAATAGGTACCGGGACGCGTCTCCCAAGCGGTACACGCCTCTGAATGCAAATATCATGACAGTATTCGGGGAGGGTAGAAGAAAGGGGTGGCTGAAAGAGCCCATGCAGATGAAAGACCCAAAGGGAACGAGATACTCGGCCCACTACTGCAAATATCATAATCATAAGGGGCACGACACTGAGCATTGCAAGGATCTCAAGGATGAGATTGAACGATTATTGAGGGATGGCAAACTAGTGGAGTTTGTCAGAAGAATGAAAGAACATGACGATGGGACGGATAGAGAGAGGACACCCTCCCCTAGAAAGGACAAGCAAAAGATGGTCGAACAGCCGTAGTCGTTTGAGTATCCACAGATTGGGAATGGCAACGTCAGAAAGGCCATGATAAACGTGATATTAGGAGGTCCTGGGGGGGGGGGGGGGGGGCAGATTCCACCAATGCCCAAAATTGAATTTCAAGGCTTGTTTTATCAGATAAGTTTGTTAGCATGGCAAATATCCTGAGGATCGAGGAAATGCCACACGAAGAGGTCACCTTCTATATCGCAGATTTGCGAAAGCTTAAACCCGAGGCCCTTCAAACGGTAACTTTGGATTCCTCGTTGGTGATAACGGTGGATATTGCCAAT
The DNA here is from genome assembly GCA_948329865.1 of Linaria vulgaris. Lineage (NCBI taxonomy): Eukaryota > Viridiplantae > Streptophyta > Magnoliopsida > Lamiales > Plantaginaceae > Linaria > Linaria vulgaris. Next base: position 113,390,617 of record OX415250.1, on the reverse strand, counting down.
TTCGGTGTTACAAAGATGTTGGTAGATGTAGGCAGCTCAGTCAATGTTTTGTTCAGCTCTACTTTGGACAAGATGGGGCTGAACGGCGAAGCTCTGGAACCAGTAAGAACTTTGCTTAGCGGTTTTGGAGGCTCAAAAATTGTACCACGCGGAATGCTTGTGCTTCCAACCTCCTTGGGAACTACGCCACAAAGGAGAACACTGCCGGCAAACTATGTTATTGTCGACATGCGCTTCACGTATAACGGAATCCTAGGAAGGCCCACTCTCAATGCATTCCGGGCACTGCCCTCGACTTACCATCAAATGGTGAAATCTCCTACTCCTGCAGGTACAGGCAAAGTGATTGGAGATCACATTGAAGGATGTAAGTGCTACGTGAACTCACTTCGATCACAACCACAGTAGTAACAAGAGGCGGTAGAGGCATTGGCCCCCATGCAGATGGAGCACATCGACTAAGGAGCTCCGATTTAAAATTTTGCAAGTTGTTAGTACCTTGAATATTTTTGAACAACATTTATTCGTCCTCTCAGCCATGACGAGCTTGAGGGTCAGAATATGTAACAACTTAAGACAGGTACACTGACGACTTGATCCCGAAGGCTAATATTGGGAAGCATAGCAGGCCGAGCTATTAAATTAAGCTCCGCTCAACTCCCAGTATTTAAATTCGTGTCTAAGAGAGACACTTTTGAAAAACTATCTTAAATCGCATAAATTGCCCGATTGAATCTTCATGTGATATTACGTCATTAAATATAAAACTAAAAAGGGAAGGAGACTCTGTCTAAAATGGCACGAGATACCGCACTCCCTCAAAAATTAAAAGGGGATGGAGACTCTATCTAAAATGGCACGAGATACCGCACTCCCTCAAAAATTAAAAAAGGACGAAGACTCTGTCTAAAACGGCACGAGATACCGCACTCCCTCAAAAATTAAAAAGAGACGGAGACTCTGTCTAAAACGGCACGAGATACCGCACTCCCTCAAAAATTAAAAAGGGACGGATACTCTATCTAAAATGCACGAGATACCGCACTCCCTAAAGGGACGGAGACTCTGTCTAAAATGGCACGAGATACCGTACTCCCTCAAAAATTGAAAAGGAACGGATACTCTGTCTAAAAACGACACGAGATACCGCACCCCCTCAAAAATTAAAAAGGGATGGATATCCTGTCTAAAAATGACACGAGATATCGAACTCCCTAAAAAAGGGATGGAGACCTTATCTAAAACGACACGGGATACCGCACTTCCTCAACACCTAAAAAAGGGACGGAGATTCTGTCTAAAAACGACACGAGATACCGCGACTCCCTAAATAATAATGAGACATATAGAAATAACGCTCTTTTAAATGGTTATAATTCAATAAAATCGAACGATAGGCCCATACCATAAAGCGAAACAAAAACTATCATGAGTGTGAAAGGATGCTCAAGTTGTCGAAATAAAGTAAAAAGCGACGATAGCAATTGAAAGAAAAGGCAGCGATATGCGCCCTGGATAAAGCAAATAGTTGAAAAAGTCAAAGATGACAAACATACGATTGTTAAAAATAGTTCAAAGACATAAAAGGCGACGCAGCGTCACAAAGCAGCAAATAAAAAAGTGTTCATTACAAAGCGAAACAGATATGAAAGCCCTTAAGCATCAGCCTCAGCCTCAGTTTCATCCTTGTCATCGGAGGAAGGATACATTGCAGACATAGGGGGCGGTGGCGAGAGACTACGAAGGACAAGGCTTTCATCTTCGAGAAGCACGACGAACTCATCCGAAGAGTCAGGCTGAGCACTCATTGGGGGCGACAGATTTTGTAGGTTGGGCCCCAAGTAAGATCCAACCAATTCGGCTTGAAACCACCATGGACGTACTTCGTCTTGTAGAATTGGTGGACAGTCAGGACCTGAGCCTTGCGAGCCTCGCAAGCCCACCTCCGAGCGCTAACCTTCTCAAAGGTGTTGCTAAAGAGAAACGCCTCGGTTATCTCCACCTTCTGCTAGGCGGACACCTATACGAATGAAAAGAAAAAATTAAAAGGGAAAATAAAAAGAATGGAACATGCCAAGGAAGTCAAATTCTTTACCTCATTGAGACCGCGAGAATAATCATAGTGCTCAGCTGTTTTGGCTTTTTCCTTCTCAGTCGTGACCTCTCTCTCAAGCTCGGAGACCCGTTTTGACAGCTCTTCCTTGCTAGTAGAGAGGTTGGACACTTATAACTAGAGTCGGTCCGCAGCCTCCCTCGCCTCTCTCGCCGTTTCCCTATCAGCGTTGGCCCTCGAAGCATAACTCATGACTGTCTCCATGACCTTATTCTTCGCCTCGACAACAGCCCTCAATGCCTCGAATTCTCCACCCATGAACTCTGCTGTGCCACGTGGCTACCCCGCCGCTGCCGCCTCATGGGTCCGGATTAGGGTCGCAAACATGGCATCCACTATTCCGCCACTCTATAGAAACAATAGCGAACAATTAACATTTGCAAAACTAATACTGCAACACCATTATCAGGGGGAAAAAAACATCACACCGCACTCAGCATATGGAGCGTGTTACGCTCCACAATCCTCTGCGGACACGGGATGCGGCACATCAAGTTTCGAGAAGAGAACCTTCAAGGCATTAATAGCCATGTTCTTAGAAAGCTCGTACCCACATATGTGGGCACGATGACCTTGACTAGTACCCACTACAGCGTTTGGACCCAAGGCTGGCACAGCAGGGTGGACAATGCCCCCAATTTGAGAATGGGTCTGATGGACCCTTTTCCTTTTCGTCTGGATGGCAGCTTCGATATGATCACCCGGCCCCGCCGCAATGCTCTCAGAACCCCCTTTATGGCTGAAGTCAGTGGTATGAGAGGTGTCACGATTCCCATTAAGAACGTCCTCAAATAGGTCAGCCTGGGAATCGACTTGCACAGAAGCAGAAGGCTCAGCAACCACCCTTTTCCCTTTGCTTTTCTTCTTCCGCGGGGGAGGAATCTGTCAAGCAACAGTTGTGTGGGAGCTCCCTTGCTCAGCAGCAAGGGCTTGATTTATTCGGGCATGTTGATCCATGATAAAATTCGCTGCAACAAAATCACACTAATCAGAATAGCTATAAAATAAACACAAAGTACAAGGTCAGTTCAAGGCGCAAAATATACCAAGTGTCATTCTCCTGTTATATGGAACCGGGGACAAACCAGCTAAAGATAGCACTCGACTTTCTACCAATTTTTAACATCAGACTGTTGATGTCGCACTAAATTTGGGATAAAATTGCAATCCCTTGAGGTTGCGGCAATGCCATGGGGTATCGCCACCCTTGATCCGGTATACCACTCGCGACGATAATTTCTAAACTCACCCTCGTAGCTCTCTTTGACATAGAAATATCGCCTTTTCCAATTTTTTCCGTAACCAGTAGCTTCGCCGTCCAGAAATTTACAATGTTGTTGCGCTTTTATATGATAAAACCCTTCCTCTTGCCTAGCGATCTCAAACAGAGTATAAAACTCGTTGGGGGCTTTGAGGTTCGCGTAGCGCTTTCAGCACAATAATGAAACCTATCATATGGCCATACAAATTTGGCGTAAGTTGTCCTGGCACAAGGTCAATAGACCTTAGGAGCATTCTCAGCTCAATGGGTATTGGAAACTGAAGCACATTCAAAAGTTGGCCTACGAAAACAGTCATATGCCCGGGTGGAGGGGTATGCATGCGGTCATCTGGACCGTGAAGAACTATTTTGTACCTATTCGGTATATCAAATTTTTCGTGAAGCACTTTGCGGCTATGCTGCAGGCACGAGACATACATATGATACACCATCCCTTCCACCTCGACGTTATCATTAAATTCCATGTTGGTGAATTCTGCATCCTCGTCGACCTCGCAAGAGGCACGGTTATCCGCAGATGATGATGATTGTGAATCATCACTTTCATTCTGAGGCGCCACCCGCTCAGTATTAGCATCGGGATTATTACCCGTAAGTGAACCTGTAGCTTCTATGTCAATTGGCTCGTATTCATTTACTACGGCTATATTCGAACCCGCGGGAGCACTGGAAGGGCCCACCATAGAGTTCCTCGAACTAGAGCTCGAGCCACTACTCGACTCACTCCCAGAAGTTGATTCAGAACTTACCATCGTGGACGAGAAAGAACTAAAATAAATTAAAAAGAAAAAGCTGACTGTGAGCGAATACGTCACTCTCAGCTCTCATAACACTATCGCAACGTGTCTAAAGTGGCTACTTATTAAAAATTTATAAAAAAACATCTCACAAACGAGAACATATTAATTACCTTGATCGAGTATGCTAAGGCAACATCGTTTGTTCAATTGATTCGCCTGATAAATGAAAACAATGAGACAAAAGTTAAAATTGCAGGGAAAATATCAATATATCACACTACAACAGAAAAATATCCTAAGGCACTAGATCGAACGCGTTTCGTTCGATGCCAAGAGCATCGAACCAAAAGCGTTCAATGCAGCCCACATCGAACAAGCTCTGTTCGATGTTACTTACACGAGTGAGTAAGATGGCAAGAGGAGAAATGAGCTTCTCACAGCACTCCCCCTTTATATAGGCAGCGATAAGCCCATCAGGCCCATCGCAAAGCGCATCGAATCGCTACGATTAGACACTCATTTCAACATCGAACACATCTCGTTCGATCTATTTTTCACGAAGAACAAATCAAGCATCGAACACACCCTATTCGATGCGATCGTACATCGAACACACCCTGTTCGATGCACATCATCAACTTTCACTAAGAAATTTGCGCACTAATATAATGGGATCTGCTCAGAATAAACCTATGATTAAGAATATCTCAAACCAGTACAAAAAATCTACCAAGGTCACGCATATCTGACCGCACCCCAATCGGGGGAATGATTTTCAAATACAAAAGCAACGGCCGGCAAGTCGCGGGCATATTTCATAAGTTTGGAAACCGCTCTCTGATCGACACCATCTCCCAAACTTAGGGGACTATGTGATGGAGATATTTTAGGATTGGCCCAATACCGTATATTGGGCCGGCCCAGCAAGACCAGTCCGCTAAATAGTGCATCAAACAGTTGTCGTTCGACATTTAATGAGCATCGAACATGTGGTGTTCGATGTGGAGTCAGCATCGAGCCACCTCGGTTCGATGCTCTTTCCCTAACTGCCAATTGGGCCCGTGGGACGGGTGTTATAAATACCCCATCCCCTCACATTATCGGCACACATTCAAGACTTACTAGAACCTAATCAAAATCGAACTCTGAGCATTCGACACATCCTTAGATCGAACTCGGAGCGTTCGATACGGAAGTATATCAAAGACACATTATTCGACATTCAACACTATATCGAATCGGGCTCATTCGATACGCACATTATCTCAAATCAAGCATATTTGACTTACATCGGTTCGACACGGGATCACCACATCACCATTAGTATCGAACAACCTAGGTTCGATACACCTGCATCGAACGTCACCCGTTCGACACTCAACTTAGACTAGTAATCTATTTGTAATATCCATTAAGCTTGTATTAGGTGTTCCAGACCAAGCTAGTCCGATTATTTATTGATTAACATTATTTTGGCTATTTGTATCTTAATTGTATTAGTTTACAGTATTTTGTTACCTGAACGAAATAAAACCAAAATAGTCAGTAAAGCCCAATTATCTCAAAAAGAAAAAGGAACAAAAAAAAGGAAAATGAAGTCGGTAAAGCCCGTTGGTTACTATAGATCATTATGAACACTAGTTATATTGATAAGAAACTGATTTCGTTCTGGGGGTAATAAGGTTGTAAGAAGCGTGGAATCTCCTATTGTATACTCCTTCTACAACTTCTCACATATTCTCTAGGAATATAAACTTGTATCATAACCTGTTAAACAACGCGTAAGGGCATCTCTTGATATTGTCTGGCGAGATATTGCTTCCTAGCGTATATAAGTTTTGTCCTTTTGCATTAATAAACAGTTCAATTAGGACACGTGTCTACATGTGTGTTCGTTGAATTTAATCTCAGTTGGACAAAACTCAAATTGGAGGTATACTACAACTTTTGAAAAATATTTTACACATTTTCTCATCATACCGGTTATCATGAACAAATGGTTTTCTTGCTTATGAACCATATTTGAGCACAACAAGGTGACATCATGGCGTCTACTTTAAGTTATGTATAAGGGTTCGGCGCGACTAGCTTGTGCTAACATGATATACCCGCTACCAACCAACTACGAGGCATGTTGCGAAAAGGTTCAACCATGAAGATGTTTGAAAAAAAAAAATAACTCGCAGGTTCGGGTCATTGGTGTTTTTTTGGTTCACTCCTAACTATCATTCAATTATCAAAAGTATATCTTATATCAAGTGCAATAAATATTAACTGCATGTACATGTGAGAGAATGCGAGCGAGATTGATGTATAAAGTAGTAGATGTCTATCATTATATTCTTATGAGTTTGAGCTTTTGAATTAGACAACTCAATATAAGTATATGTAGACATGGATTAAAGTTTCGATTTCGGAGTAGGTTTTGGTAAGCTAAAAATTAGAAACGTGAGTTTGAGCTTTTGAATTAGACAACTCAATATAAGTATGTATAGACATGGATTAAAGTTTCGATTTCGGAGTAGGTTTTGGTATGCTAAAAATTAGAAACGTTTCGTAATATTTCAAGAACTTTTCAGCATGTTTCGAAAAATTTGTAAAATTTGTGGTTATAGCTAACATGAAATGTATTTTTCATTTTGATAGAATCAAAAACGAAAATATTTTGGCAGTTTTCGAGGAAATGCACATAAGTTTTGATACATGTATATAAAGTCTTAGAGAGAAATGTTTTTGAATAAGTTGGCAAAGTGTGGGATTCGAATAAATGACATCTTGGAAGTCATCAGAGTGAAGGTCTGAAGAGGCAAAGGTTTGGTGAGAACATTTGCCAGTTGGATAGTGTTGGGAATGTGCATGACTTTGAGTTGTTGTTGTTGTTGCATTTTTTCTCTAACAAAGTAACAGTCGATTTGGATATGCTTTGTCCTCTCATGCAGGACAGGATTCTGTGCAATAGCTTCAACACTTTTGTTATCAGTGCACAAGAGAGAGATTCTGGTAGAAGTGATCTTCATGTCAGCTAGAAGTTGAGTGAGCCAGATCATTTCACATGTAGGAGTGGCCATTGCGCTATTCTCAGCTTTTGTGGAAGGCCTGCTGACAGTTGGTTTCTTGGCCTTCCAAGAAATCAATGAATCACCAAGGTATATATCATATCTTGTTATGCTCCTTCTGGTATCATTGCAGCCTGCCCAGTCACTATCACAAAACCTTTGAGGTTAGTATCAGTTTGTACTAGATAAAGTAGCCCCTTACCTGGTGTTGATTTTAGGTATCTTAGTACCCTATGGGTTGCTGTAAGATGTGAAATAGGTGGAAGAGACACATATACTGAGCTAAAGGTTGAATAGAAAAGCATAAATCTGGTTTAGTAGTAGTTAAGTAAAGTAGTCTTCCAACAAGCTCCTTTACTCTGAAGAATGAGATAGAGGTTCAACATCATCTTTTAGAAGTTTTATTTTGCTATCCATTGGTGTTGAAGCAAGTTTTCTTGCCAAATATCCAGACTCAGTAAGTATGTTTAGGGCTTACTTTCTTTGGCAAAGAGATATACCCTTTGATGATCTTGCAATTTCAAGGCATGAGATGAACTTGAGGTCACCTAGATCTTTTATAGTGAACTACTCATCAAGATGAAGCTTGGTTTTGTTAATCTCTATCAGTTTCCATGTTAATATCACACCATATACATATATGCAAAGAATGGTTATAGAACCATTGTGAGTAAGAACAATCAGAGATGCTTTGTAAAAAACTATAAGCCAATAAACAATTAGTTAATTTTGTATACCATTGTCTAGATGCATGTTTAAGGCCATACAAACTTTTCTTTAATAAACATACTCTTGTGTCTTTAGGATCACAGTAGCCATATGGGGTTTCATATGTATTTCTTCATCCAAATCACCATGTAAGAAAGCATTATTGACATCTAACTTTTTTAAAAACCAATCCTGAGAAGCAGATAATGATATGATTACTCTCACAGTTGTGAGTTTTGCAACAGGGCTGAAAGTGTCAAAATAATCCAAGCCCTCTTCTTGAGTGTATCCCTTTGCTAACAGCCTTGCTTTGTACCTTTCTATTGTACCATCAACCTTTAGTTTGATCTTATAAACCCATTTACAACCTATGCAATGGTGGCCAGGGGTTAATTCTGCCATGACCCATGAGTCTTTTCTAGTGCATTGATTTCATCCTGCAATGCATTCTTCCATTCACTGGAAGTACTAGCTTGTTTGTATGTTTTTGGCTCAAATAGAGGAGAGATAGCAGAAGTAAAAACTTTATGAGAAAAACTAAGTCTATATGTACTGAGAAATAGCTTGTTTTATGATTTTGGAGAATATCAATGTCATTAGTGTGAGAGTAGTTGGCCTTATGAATAGAGTTAGACAATTGATAATCATACACCTCTAGATAGGAAGGAGGATGAATAGTCTTGTAGATCTCCTCTACTCAGGGAGTATAGTAATGAGAGGGTCAGAAATACCTGGTGCAACATGTTGTTGCACACTAGTGATTTCTTGATCTTCAAAGGAGTTAGCTGAAGGCTTATAAGAGATGTTTTGATCCATAGGATTGTGTTGAATATCAGAAGAAGCTGGGAAGTCTGATGGTATAAAGTGTGACTCATCTGGCATTATGGGATTATGCTGATGCTGGTGAGCAATCTGAGTATGTAAACTTTCTTGAGCAATAAAAGGGTCAGTACACAGTTTCAAATTTGTGCTTATAGGAGGTGCAATGTCATGTGAAGCATTCTCCTTATTCCTAAAAGGGAATATAGTTTCATGGAATACAACATTTCCTGAGATGGAGATTTTGTTATTTAATAAGTCTATTAGTTGGTATCCTTTTGTATCCATAGGATAATCAATGAAACAACATTGTACAACCCTTGCATCAAATTTTTGTCTTTTAGCTGTGAGAGTAGAAGCATAGGATATACAACCAAAATTTCTTAAAAGAGAGTAATCAAGAGGTTTATAAAAGAGCATCTCATAGGGGTTCTTGTTGTTTATATTTTTAGAAGGTAGTTTGTTTATCAAAAAACTAGCAGTGGAAACAAAATTACTCCAATATTCAAGTGGGATATGAGATTGGAATCTGAGCGATCTAGCAACCTATAAGAGGTGTTAATGCATTCTTTCCACCAGATCATTTTGTTGTAGAGTTTCAACACAACTGGTCTGGTGATGTATCCCATTTGACTTATAAAAATCATTAAGGAGAAACTCAGATCCATTGTTAGCCCTGATACCTTTGATAGAAACAACAAACTGAGTAAACACAGATTTGTGAAAGTGAATAATGTGTTGTCTAACTTCAGATATGTGTTTCATTAAATAAATCCAAGTGCATCTATAAATGTGCATCAACAATAGTCAAAAAGAATCTGAAACCATCATGTGAATGCACAGAAAGGGACCCCCACACATCACAATGAACAAGATCAAAAGCAGCATGAGAATGAGATTGACTACCAGGAAATGGAAGTTTTTTTTCTTTGATAAGGGGCATACATCACAATGAGAGTCTTTACAAGTATGAGCATCAATAGAGTGAATAAACAAAAGTTTCTCCCTAGAGGGATGTCCTAATCTCATATGCCAGAGATTTGCATGAGAATTCACATTATTACAAGATGAATGCTGAACAAAATGATCATAAAATTTCAAGATATAGAGGTTATTCAACAACTTAGCAGAACCAATCATCTGTCTGGTGATTAAGTCCTGGATCAAACAAGTAGAAGACATAAAAGTGAGCATAAGATTGGTCAGTTGGGTTACTTTAGATATATATAACAAATTATGAGGAAAAAAGGAACATATAACACATCAGTTAATATAACTCATGGAAAAAGTAATACATTGCCTATATTTGTTGCAACAATGTAGCTCTTATTAGGCAAGTGTATAATGGTATTTGTTGGAATAGGAGTGCTATAGTAATGATTTAAATTACATATAATGTGATCAGCAGCCCCTGTATCAATAATCTGGATTTTGGAATGATCAAAACTATCATGTGGGTGAGTGTTAAAAGCAAAGTGTGTAAGAGTACCAGACACTGTGGTAGCAGCATAGTGTGGTTGTTTTCCAGTGTTAGCAGTAGCAGCATAGTGGTGTGAACCTTCTACTGGAGCACCGGTAGTTCTGAGTTGTTGTTGAGCTTGCTGAAAAGCAATAAACTGTTCAAAAAAATCTTGAGTGGATGACTTTTGATGGAGCTCAGAAGCTGCAGGAATCAAGTTGGTCTGCTCATTTGAGTTGTGCAAGCTATTTGCTGAATTAGCTGATCTTTGTGGTGGTTGTCTCTTGCTAGTAAGACCAGTCCAGCCAGGCTGGTAACCATGAATCTGAAAGCACTTGTCTACAATGTGACCACTATAGCCACAATGAGTGTATTTCAGCTTCTTTTTCTCTTGCTTAGAGAGAGAAGCATTCTCCATGTGTGGCCTAGATTGTGAGTCTCCAAAGTTCATTTGTCTGGTGAAGAGAGACATAGCATCCATAGGAGGAGCAACAGAGTATAAATCCCTTTGATTCTCTTCTCGAAGGATCAAGGAATACACATTGGTGTGGTAAGAGAAGGCAGAGGAGCAATCAAGAAGATTTGACTTCACACAGCAGAATAAGAGTCATTCAAACCCACTAAGAACTTCATAACACGGTCATATTGTTGGTGCTCCATCATAGTATTGTTCAAGTTACAAGTACATAACCTACAAGAACAAGAGGTAATAGGTCTCTGGCTATTGTGTTCATCCCATAGAGCCCTGAAGTTGTTATAGTACTCAGTGATAGATCTAGCCCCTTGTGAAATAGTAGAAAAGGGACTTTTGAAGGTGATACACCCTGGAACCATCAGTTCTTTCATGTATTTTTTCACTTCATTCCATAGGTCACATGTAGATGTGTAGAACATTAAGCTATCTCGAAGTTCTTTAGTAGAATAACTAAGCCAAGAAAAGACCAGCCAGTGGCTCTAACCCAACAATTCAATAGAACATGATTAGCATGGAAGGGCTTTGGGAGTGAACCATCAATGAATGGGAGTTTGTTCTTGATAGTGAGAGCAGTAATGATACTTCTACTCCATGATATATAATTTGTTCCATTCAATTGATCGGCCACAATTGAAGTACTTGTGAAATCGTGGGACCCAAGGTAGTACATAGAAAATGAATCCTCACAAGGATTCTTCGGGGTTGCAACAAAGGCAACAACAGGAGTAGTGGAGGATGAAGTTGCAGGTTCAGCCATAGTTAAAGAACAATTACAAAATTAGGGTTACACGAATTGGGGGGTTTTCAAAGATTTGAACAAATCAACAGGAAAGAGATGAAGTAAATCACAAATCAACAGTGATTTGTGCAAAAGAACTCAGATCAACTCAATGATCGAGCAGTAATCACAATAAAAACAAAAAAACTTCAAAATCGAAGAACATCAGCGGAATCTAGCGTCGGATTAAACTCAGCGGATGATACCATATTGAATTTGTAAGCTGATAATGCACAAAAAATTGAAAACTCATGAATCAATATTTTATTCAATCAAAGATTGGAATCAAAAGATTGGTTTGTACAAATTTGGAAGAGAGAAAGAGGGTTTATCTCTTTCTTCTTAGCTTCTGATCGAGAACAAGTGTGAAGAAATAACACTAACAGGTGCTATTTATACTATCTATTTAGTTAAAAGGCTAGTTCAATCTCTCTGATCTTCCCTCGTTAGCTAATATGTCATAGAATAAACTACTAATAAACTAGTTACTTATTAATATAGTAAGTAGTTAGTTAATAACTAATTAACAGAATTATGAGAAGTTTTCAAATACAGAAATAATGTAAAATAGCTAATTTTAGGTCACTTAAGATCCTCTTTAATTTCTGAAGAAAAAAAAATCCAACTTATAATCCGCAAAATAAAATTTTGGTTACCATATTCAAAGAATTTAGAACTGATTTGAATGCAATGAACGTGCAAGTTCCACCTGATTTTGTCCGTTAGTTTTTGAGTGGGATTACATGTCTGAGAAAAACAACAAAAGCCATTCCAATCTCTAATGACTGTTCTTTTTCTTACATTACCTCTGCTTTGAACGACAAGACAAATTTGTAGATTTAGGCCAACAACAAAATTAAATGTCAGTCCTATCTCTTTGCCATTTTTTTCTTAAAAAAGTACAAAAGTATTATTCTTTTTCCCTTTTTCATTTTCTCTCCACCTATATAAATCATCATCATCATCTTAAAACTGGAAATAACATACATGGGAGTGAATTTTCTTTCCTCTATTTTTGTATGTGGCAAGAAATTTTCATGTTTTTGGAAACATTTTTAAATGAGTTTGGAAATTTTGGTCGGGTGGATTTTGGGTTTTTTGGTTATTAAATGGGTTTTGAGGAATGCAAATAAGTGGTTTTATGAGAGAAAATTGGGTGATATTAAGTATGCTTTGCCGCCTGGTGATTATGGTTGGCCTTTTATTGGTAACATGTGGTCCTTCCTCAGAGCTTTCAAGTCCAATGATCCTGATTCTTTTGTCTCAAGCTTTGTCCACAGGTAAATATATCACCCTCCTCACTTTATGCATATATATGCATGAAACAATAGTTATGTATATTTATAAACGAGAGTATCTCTAGGTACTTGAGTAGGAACTCGGGTTGACCCGATGATTTCATAGCGACTATCGTCCGTCTGGAGCAACGAACAATATCTATTGATGTATAATTATATTAATTGTTCCGATCTGGGAGACTTGGAAAAACTACTAGATGAGGTCCACTTGGCTAAACAAACCAAGTGATAGATATATTATGCACGTAAACAATGTGCGGTGCGGACGAGGGTAGACTTGACAAATTTAGTTGAAGTTATTGGGATTTGACAAGCCGACAACATAGGTGAGTCGACCTAGTTGACTTGTTGATAATTCGGCGTGGAACAACAATTGACAATGCCTTGTCGGCTAATACAAATATAAATTAGAATATGAAATATACAATGTAGTGATGTAGTCAATTCGGTCATTAATTAGTGTTAATGGATGATTGTGCATAATTCAAATCATCTCCAATTTTAGGTATGAAGTTGAAAGATATATCTTCATACTTAGTAGTAAATAGTAATGAATACAAATTTTTGTAAGGTGAATTGAAGATCCAAATATTATTTTCTTGTGTTGGTGTTTTATTATTAGGATTGGATTTTCACTTTCACATTTGTAAAATCTCAGGACTCGTATTTGATTAGCATCACCTACTTCCCATTTTTATTTTGTGACACCTTGTGAGACACATTTCTTCTCCTGATTTAAAGAAAATATTCATTTATAACTATAAGAATGTCTAAACACAGTAATACATACTGAAAACTGATGCCATATAGCATATAAACTCACGTCAAGATATTTGATATTTAAGAAAAAATATCATCTTTGAAGTAAGATTGGCCCATAATAATATTGATATTTATATACCACAAAATGCAATTAATTATGATAATAGGATCAAAGATTACAGTATTTGTTCAATTTACAGATTTGGACGTACTGGACTGTACAAAGCACACATGTTTGGAAATCCTAGTATCATTGTCACAACATCAGAAGCATGTCGTAAAGTTTTAACCGACGACGAATCGTTCAAACCTGGCTGGCCATTAGCCACACAGAATCTTATTGGGAGGAAGTCTTTTGTCGGGATATCGGATGGAGATCACAGATGGCTGCGCAAGTTAACGGCTGCACCAGTGAATGGACACGAAGCCTTGTCCGTATACATTAAATACATCGAAGAAAATGTTGTAACCGCCTTGGATAAATGGTCAAAAATGGGGCGGATTGAGTTTTTAACTGAGCTCCGAAGGCTAACGTTCAGGATAATCATGCATATCTTTTTAAGCTCGGAGAGCGAGCTGGTAATGGAAGCGTTGGAGAGAGAGTACACTGAGCTGAACTATGGAGTCAGGGCTATGGCAATCAATATTCCGGGATTCGCGTACCATAAAGCTCTTAAGGTGACATTTTGTAGCTGTCTAAAAGTCGTAACATCTTTGTTTAATTAGATATGAGAAAAGAACTTATGTTTTTCATGCTGAACTACTTGTACCAATTATAATTTATATTGCTTTGAAGTGTTATTTGAAGATCCTTATATGGATTACAAAACGAAATATCAAGAAATTTATGTACTCAAATGTAGCACTGTTTCAGGCACGTAAGAGGCTTGTGGCGGTTCTTCAAGCGATAGTAAGCAGACGAAGGGAGAGGAGACGAGAAAATTCAACAAAAGTGAAGAAAGATATGATGGATGCTCTTTTAGATGCTAAAGATGAGAACTCTAGAGCATTGACTGATGAAGAGATTATCGATGTCTTGGTTATGTATTTGAATGCTGGCCATGAATCGTCTGGTCATATTACGATGTGGGCTGCCGTTCTTATCCAGAAGCATCCTGACGTGTTCAAGAAAGCTAAGGTATCATAAAAAAGTGTTACATTTTTATCCATATGATCATTAGTGCACCGAATTCGGATGAACTACAGTTGATATTCAAAACTATGTTAAGAGTTGGTTACCGGATTTCATCTCCTCTAAGAACACCAAAAAAATTGGTAATCATCGATACACTTTGTTAATCAACTAAAAACATAAACTTCAGGCTGAGCAAGAGGAAATCGTGAAGCACATGTCGTCTGATCAGAAAGGGTTGACACTTAAAGAAACACGACAAATGGAATATCTTTCTAAGGTGTGTGGTCTTCTTGATTCTTTTCGGTTTTTTCTTTTGCATTAAGAATATCGTATGTTCTGAGAGTTACCTCAAAAATCTGCCAGGTGGTTGATGAAACGCTACGTTTGGTTACATTCTCATTGACGGTCTTCCGGGAGGCAAAGAAAGATGTCAATGTTTGTGGTAACAAGATGTCTAAAATTTGACAGTTTAGCAGCAAAAATGAACTCAAAAAGCAATCATGTTTTTTCGTACCTTTCAGGTTACATGATTCCCAAGGGATGGAAAGTTTTGGTATGGTTTAGGACCGTTCACTTCGACCCTGAAACATATCCTGAACCGATGAAGTTTGATCCTTCCCGATGGGATGTGAGTTCACCTTGTTTCCTTCCTTTGACTCTCTTGTATACGAGATCATGCAAGTTACATCGATGCAATAATATAGTTTATGTAAGAAGAATATGCTAATATTGGTTCAAAACTATCCCTTTTGTGCCTGAATCTCATATTTCTTGGTAGGGATTTACACCAAAAGCAGGAAATTTCCTTCCTTTTGGTGGTGGAAGCAGATTCTGCCCCGGAAATGATCTCGCCAAGCTTGAAATTTCCATCTTTCTTCACCATTTTCTGTTGAACTATGAGTGAGTTATTAAAACAGACCATTCATTATATCATATTCAGAGTAATTGTATGATTTTCAATCAAATTTGTGAGCTTTTCCTTAATGACATTGAAAGATTCCTCGAATTTTATAACATCGTTTCGTGCTTTGCAGGCTTGAGCAGCATAATCCTGATAGTCCATTAATGTACCTACCACACACGAGGCCTAAGGACAACTGTGTTGGGAGGATAAGACGAGTTGTTGCTCCTGAAAATGTTTGGAATGAAGAAACCTAGCGCGTTTTTGTTAGTCTTTTGGTCTGAGAAAATAAAACTATAGTCTTCTAGCAATCATGCATTATATTTTCTGGAACTAGATATTGTGCTACCTTTAAGAGGTTTTCTGTACCTTGGTACTACATATAGTTTGATGAAAAGGAAGCCTATTAAATTAGCTATGTCATATGTATATCTCCTGAGATATGATCTTGATGAAGATATTATATTGGTCTTATATACTTGTCACATCGTTGGTTGTGATTTTTGAGACATTCTTTAAAAATAATGGTACCGTTTTATTTTGAATTTTATACATAAATAAATTGTATTGTTAATTCAGAGATATACTGACCAATAAGGACGAGTCTGCCGATCTCCATATATCACGAAGATTTATATATCTAGAGAAAAATAACAAACTAGCCCCAATCTATATAGGCCTTTTTTCGAAAACTATACTCAACCTTTCAAAAGTTGCAAAACTATACCCAACATTTGCATTTCATTTTAAATAGCCCTAACGTTTAAATCCGGCTGCAAAAAGTCATATGTCGTCGTTATGACATCATACTCCGTTTTGGTGGAGGGCAAAATAGACATTTCACAAATATATTCATAACAAATATTAAATTTAAAATATATTATTTTTTATTATTGAAAAAGAAAAGAAAAAAAAACACATCTCCCCACCCTACCCCGACCCACCCCCCACCCGCCCCCACCTCCCCTACCCACCCACCCCCTACCCGCCGGAATCGCGGTTGCAGTGGTGGTGGCGTCGATTTGACGCCACCACCACGACGATTTGCAGCAGTGGTGGCGTCAAATCAACGCCGCCACCACCACTACTGCAACCGCGATTTCGTGGTGGGGTTTCGGGGGCTTGGGGGGGGGGGGGGGGGGAGGAAGATGAGTTTTTTTTTTCAGTAATAAAAATTGATATATCTTAATTTTTGTTTTTTGCATTTCAATAATAAAAATTATATATATATATATTATTTTGTTGATTTCAATAATAAAAATTATATTTATGAAATAATGATTTTTTTTCTTTTTGTTATATATTTATACACGTTAAGGAATTAAATATCTTATTATTTTTAATAAATAAAGATATATTTTTTTATAAATTTATATATGTTAAGGAATTAAATTTCTTATTATTTTTAATATATAAAGATATACTTTTTTTTTATATATTTATATATGTTAAGGAATGAAAGTTGTTATTGTTTTTAATATATAAAGATATACTTTTTTATATATTTATATATTAAGGAATTAAATATCTTGTTTTTAGTATATAAGATATATTTTTATATATATTTATATATATGAAGAAATTAAATATCTTATTGTTTTTAATATATAAAGATATACTTTTTCTATATATTTATATATGTTAAGGAATTAAATGTTTTATTTTTTTTAATATATAAAGATATACTTTTAAGAAATAATAGTTTAATTACATTTGATTTAATATAATAATAGGTGAAATAATGATTTTTTCTTTTTTTTTATAAATTAAAAGTGTAGTACCGGTTTTGCCCCTATAAAATTTAAAAGTGGCCGAATTTAAACGTTAGGGCTAGTTTTAAACGAAATGTAAAGGTTCAGTATAGTTTTGCAACTTTTCAAATGTTGGGTATAGTTTAAAAAAAAGGCCTATAGGTTATGGCTAGTAGGGGTGTACAAAAAACTAGCAACCCGCCCGCACCCGCCCGTACCCGTGCGGGTTTTAATTTTAAATATGGGTTGCGGGTTCTTTTTATGTAACCCGTAGGTCTATGGGTGAGTGGCGGGTTTATCCTTACACCCGCCCGCAATATAAATATACAATATAAAATCTATATAAAAAATAATAATATATAGAAATATAATTAAAAAATCTCACTTTTTATTTTTCTTTTTCTTCTACAAAGCCAATCTCACTTTTTCTCACTTCTACATAGCCTTCCAGAACCAAAACATTAAAAACCAATCTCACTTTTTCTTTTTCTTCTCTCTTCTACTTTTCACTTCTTTTTTTTTCTCACCGTCACTAGCTTCGCTCTTTTTATTTTCCTTCAATTCTTCACTTTTCACTTCTCTTTTTCGCCCACAATATATATATATATATATATATATATATATATATATATAATGTTTGTGTGTTGTTATGCTGTTAGAAAAAATAATGTAAACAGAATATTTTAAGATTTGTCAACCCGCAAATCGCCCGTCAACCCGCCCGCACCCGCGCAACCGTAACCGCACGGTTTACTAAAAAAATGCACCCGTATGGTTGAGAAAATTGGTCACCCGTTATATCATGGACGGGTGAAATATTTCTTTGACACCCGCCAAATATCACCCCGCGTACACCCCTAATGGCTAGTTTGTCATTTTTCTCATATATCTATGGCATGCCCAATATATGAATAGTAAAGTAGGTTAAGAGACTATTAGATAAAGAGTTTCTAATTATGATTGAACACAATGGGAGCTGATATATCAAGAGCAAAATTCTTAAATCCAGAGCAGTTTTTGTATGATTTACTATTTTATCCTTTTCAGTCTTCTACCTAATCCATTGTCTTTTATATAATGATATCCTACTAATAACAATATCTTTTCATAAAATATGGCAACATATTTATTTCCTTTCATATGATTGAAGATAGATATATATGTACGGGAAAAATTCATTTACTAATCTCCTAAATTCATAAAGTTATCTTATTTGTACAGTCTTTTTGAGTTCATATTTCTATAGAATACTTGTCGCATTTAATTTTAGTTTTTGAATTATATTCTTGTATATATGGCACATCAGTCGGTTTTTTTTTTCTTTTTTTTCCCAGTTTTCTCTTTTTTGCATTATTGCCACATACTAGTCTAATGAAAATTTGTGCCCAATTATCTCATAGTGATACAGATACTTTTGTTCTTTTAATTTTCTTTTTTCCAGTAAAATATGATTCCTATAAGTACCTTTTTTGCTTTTTATTTTTAATTTGCTTTTGAACCCTCATTCTTGTTAGAACCAAATCGAAGTCAACTAATTAAAATTATATAGAAAAACAGTAATGAAATAACATATGAAGTTTGTTTTATTTTTATAAGCCAAAGGATAGCAGTGAGATATATAATTCTTATGATTTGCTCAAATCTCCTTAAAAGAAAAAAGATGACCGTTCCATCTTTTTTTTTTTTTTTTGAACTTCAGACTTGTATTAATCAAAGCAACATCACCCTCCCAAGGATGATAAAAACGTTACATGAATATCCAATAAAAGCGCTAAAAAACCTTAACAAAACTATGTTACGCCAAATCCATCCGTATCCTCAATGGCGTTCCTAGCAAGCTCGTGTGCTACAGCATTTGACTCATGTCAAACCCATCGAAAGTAAAATCCCTTGTTATCTCGTAACATTAACCGCACATCTTGCAAAATGTTCGCAATTCGAATATCCCTCGTTGTACCATGAATAATATCATGAATAACACTTGGGCAATCTCCTTCAATTAAAACGTTAGACTATATTTTCTCAATTGCCCATTGAATTGCTCCCGACGGCGCCAAGCCTCAAAACTCAATGCATCCATAAGTGAAGAAAGACGACGTTGGCGCCAAGCGATCAATTCGCCATGTTGATCATGCGCAACTAACCCAAAACCCACGGCCCCTTTCTCCAAAAATTGTGCGCGGTCAAAATTAATTTTAATGATGTCCTCTTTCGGCTTGTGCCACCCCTCCTCGTTGCCACCACACACCTCGCGAACCCTTCTCCCATTATACGTACTCCATGTCACCGCATACACTTGAGCGAAGCACGCCATCTCATCCGACTTTCGTTCCTTTTCCCCCGCAAGCACGCTATTACGGTTGCCCCAAATCGTCCAACTCACCGTGCCAATGAGACTACATAGATGTGGAGTCGCCGTTGTCACCACACGTCCCAACCATTCACACAAGGACTCCAACTCCCTAATCTAAAATTGCACCGGAATAGTAGATAGCGCCCAAACTTGCCGCGCGAAAGGACAATTGAATAATGAATGTCGAAGCGTCTCCTCCTCCCCATGACAAATAACGCATGGTATCTGATGTAGTCGAGAAAGCGTTGGAGTTTATGGTGAAACGAGATCATCCCAAGATGAGAGGCTGGCTTTGGCTCGGTCCATTTTTGATGTGCGAATAGTCAAATTTTATTCGAAACGGGCCAACGAACCATAGTAATGATCAAAAGATCATTAAGGGAGCAGATTTTAGCCAAATTCCTTCGGTTAGGCCTCGAAAAGGCCGTTTTTGCCGTTTTTAGTAATTTTAGTTTCAGTTATATCTTTATTTCTAGAACTCGGAATTGCATTCCGTTTGTTGGAGCGTGTTCCTTATGAGTAGCACTTTTAGTTTATGCTTTTATTTTGATTTTTTTCTTTTTTGGAAAATAAACGTTATTTCTTATTTTTAGTTATGCTTTTAGGGTATATATTCTATGTAAACCCTAAGAAGACATTCAGTTGATTATTGAATAAAGTTTTGAGAGTTTCTCTCTTTTTACATCAATTTCTTGGTATTCTTCGTGAATCAACAAGCTTTTGATTTTCGTGTGTCGTTCCTATCTTTCCTATAAGCTTCCGCTACGTCAGTATGACAGTATCTCAACACAAACACCCCGTCTCGCAAGTTTCCACCGCGTTGGAAGAATGTCCATGCAATGCCGCCACAAAAATATCTTAATCTTATTCACACATTCTACTCTCCAAATTTTTGCCCAAGCGACATGCGTCGTAGAAATAGACGTCTCTTCCCTTGCATTCCACCTCAGTCCCTGCGCGACTATTAAGTGATATGCGCTTCGAACAGTAAACTCCCCTTTCTTCCCATAATGTCACATCCTCCGGTCCTCATTGCTCATATATATCTCCTAAGGAAATTTTCAAGATCACCTCAACATCCACCTCCCACATTTTATCAACATCCCACCATCCTGTGTTTGGATATAAATAGGAAACAATGGATTTTTTTCTAAATTTCCAGAGATTCCGAAATTATTTACATGTACTAATAAAGAAGAAGAAATGGGATAATTAATATACAAGGGTATACTAGAGAAAATTAAGATTTTGCTCTGAATTTAGGGATATTGCTCTGTCTATATCATTTGCCTTGAACAATATAACATTTATAAAATTAGTGAGGAAACCGGTCCTTTATGTCTATATTTTTGAAAATTCCATCAACGTTCTTGATCAGTCCAGTGTGTCCACCATTGCGACAATCTCGATGAGATAAGATATTTCTATACTACATGTTATAGAGAAATAATCAGGGGCGACCCCAGGATTTTTTTGACGTGGGCTAAGTTAAAGTAAGTAAGACAAAAAAGAAAAAAAAACTTGAGTGATAATATAATAAATAAAACGAATAATAGTCATTGTTTAATGCAAAATAATAAAAGTAAGAACTTCATGCGTTGAGCTTCGGTTTTTTTGTAGCAAGAATAAAACAAAAAACCTTTATTATTCAAATCCAAAACAATATTTTTTACTAATTAGAACGCTGAATTTGCTTAGAAAGTAATTAGTATTTATGCCATTTAAAAATAACAAACTACCAATCTACAATAACATTTAAGTTTTTAGTATTGAATAATAGTAATAATTCTTCTTGATCAATTATGCCACTTTCTAATTGAGTAAAATGATTTTTTGGCTTCCAAATTTGGGTGCACATGTGTTATATATTGTTGCAGGTAGGGGTGTTATGGGCTGGGGACCCGCCGGGTCGGGACCCCGGCCCATCGGGAATTGACGGGGCGGGAGCTGATGAACAGCTCCCGTTCCTCCCGCCGGGAACGCTGTTCCCGGCAGAACGGGATTACCGCCGGGACGGGAGGGATCCCGTGATCCCGGCGGGCAGTGTGTGTGTGCGTGAGTGAGTGTTGTGCTGAGTGTTAGAAAAAAAAGAAGGGAGAGAGAGAGATGAAAAAAGGAAAAAAAAAGATGTCAGTGTGTGTGTGCGTGAGTGAGTACTGTGCTGAGTGTTAGAAAAACAAAAAGGAAGAGAGAGATGAAAGTGCTGTGCTGATAAATTAAATAGTCTTAAAATAGTCATAAGATACCATTCCCAATATCAAACAAAATTCAGTTCTATCAATATAATCCAAACACAAAGCACTACCAAAACAGAAATTTAAAAGCGTAACATATAACAAAACCACTACCACCAGCAACACTTTAACGGTATGATCTCCTTCTTCTGCTGCTCGTCAACGTACTTCTGGTAGTACGCCACCAGCGCCTTCGCAATCGACTAATGGGTGGCTGAGAAGTGTGTCCTTCTCCCTTCACGAGGATCTCCGGTTGGACGAGCTCGATCGGAAAGCATTGAAATAGGGCGCCGCCATGGCTGTTGGTTGTTGATGATTTGCGCCGGTGAGGGGAAACCCTAATTTGAGATTTTAGGTTGGGTGTTGTGCTGTGTTGTGTGTATGTGCGTGAGAGTGTTGTGTGTGTGTGTGCGTGTAGTACTGTGTGTTAGGCCTTGTTGTGTGAGTGTGTGTCCAATGTAAGAAAAAAAAAACTAAACACCTACTGCTTCCCGGGATCCCGCGTGAGGTAACGGGATCCGATTCGGATCCCGTTACCTCCCGGCGGGAGTCAAACCGGGGGCAGATTTCCGGTTTGACCGGGAGGAACAGATCGGGTTTTCCCCGGCTCGAGAAAAACCCGTCGGGTCGGGTCGGATTCCAAGATCCCGACCCGGCCCAAACACCCCTAGTTGCAGGGGTCTTACTATAATTTTTTACCTTCTGGAAAAAACCAGAGTTTTATTTTTCACATAAATCAGATTGAAAAAAAATATATGGGCCGAGGTTGTAGTATTATGTGTTATGCATTTGTTTGTATTGTTCTTTTTATTTTGGATCCATGCATAAACAATAAAAAAAAAAATTTGTACTTCCAAAAAACTCACCTAGGCTGGAGTCCAGGTGAGCCCAGCTGGGTCTGCCCCTGGAAATAACTATAGCATGTATAAAACTTGATCCTACATGCATTTATAGATTTAAAAAACACACTCAAATGACTACAGAAATCAATCATACTAAAATAATCTTTAGTAATTTCTCAAACTCATTACATGCTTTTAAGCAAAATGTTCTAGCGGTACATTTTGAAGTTTTCTTAAACCTGTCTTTAAGTTTTTTTTTTTTTTTTGTGAATTTCAGCAATAGATATATTAAAACTACCCCGGGAAAAAAGAACCCGGCAAGTCACAGTCAGTTACATGAATAATTAAGAAGAAACCATGACTAAACACACTAAACAAATGAAGCACAATCAAAACACAACACGAAACCAATATAAATTAATCGTTCGCCCAACTCTCCTCAATCCACACCTGTTCCTGGATTGCATTACGTGCAATGGAATGTGCCGCCTCATTAGCATCCTGACACGCCTATTGAAACATAAAGTGGGTCTCGTGATCAATAATCTTATGAATATCTCGTATAATGTTAGCATAATCAGCCTTACAATTATTCGGATAATTAATCGCGTGAATGGTCAACAATGAATCGCCTTCAAAAATGACTCGTATTCAGCCCAACCTCAACGCCAAGTTAACTCCTAGCAGAGCCGAACATGCCCAAGTATCCACTCCCACCGCTTTCAGTTGTAGCTATTATTTTTCCCTCTGAGTTCCAAGCAATCACGCCTAGTCCAGTTTCCTCCCTTGCTTCAAATAATGCTCCATCGAAATTAATTTTGATCCAATCTTTATCCGAAGAAATCCTGACACGTTCAGCCCCTCTATCCAGCCCCGTGCGCCTCGTATTTTTCTGAGTTTTTTTGCACCTCAATGAATGCCTTAACAAAACAATCAATCTCTTCCGGTGACCACATTGATTCTCCCGCAACCTTCTTGTTTCGATTATACCAAAGTGCCCAACACGTGATTATGATTTTCAGCATATCATCTGGACTAGCACTCACACTAACCCGCTTAATCCAAGACTATATAGGTCCTTAATTGAAGGAAAATATAAAACCATAAGTCCTTATTAATAATTATAGTAGGAATTGAAGATCGTGAGCGAGGAGAGTGCAGACTGCTAAGGGTTTGACCGAAGTATCAATATAAATCTCATCCCGTTATGAAGCAAATCTTTTGCATCTGTCTATTATGTCTTCGATAAAGATATTAAGTGAAGTAGGCTAAGTAAGTAGGATTTGACCATATCAAAAGAAGTGGGGTTGACATTTCTTTTTCAAAAATTATGACAACAATAAATAGCGGTTAGATCAATACAATTTCCATTACATCAAACAAGATGTTTCTTTTTTTTGACTATATCATTGTTACCGTGCTCATTCCATTCTTGGCCCTCTTCCCTTACTTCTTGTTGGCCCAACATTTTATGTAAGTCCTTGATTGAAGGAAAGGATAAAACTATAGGTCCTTATTAATTATTATAGTAGGAATTGAAAATCGTGAGTGAGGAGAGTGTAGACTGCTGAGGGTTTGACCGAAGAATTAATATAAATCTCATCCCGTTCTTAAGCAAATCTTTTGCATCTGTCAATTATGTCTTTGATAAAGATATTGAGTGAAGTAGGCTAAGTAAGTAAGTAAGGAGACTAACACCCAATAAAATACGACTATAAAAGAACCAAATCAAAACCTACAAGTCTACAACTAGAGAAAAAGAGAAAGGGGATATAGCACAATGAAAACTGATTGAATTCCGCTCGCAAAGAGGTCGTTGAAGGCCTTACCGGAAGGCATAGCACGCTCTCACTGAAAGAGAATAGAAAAAACTCTTATACGCTGAGAGGGACAAGTTTTGTTGAAAGTTGAAACTATACAAATTAAAACCCGTCTTAAGTTTCTATTTTCTATTTTATAATTTTTTGCAAGTTCTTGAGATCGAAGGAGTGATAGCATCGCATCATAAGGTAGTTCAGTCCACCAAGGTAGATGTTAGAAGCTGCTACATTAATTAGATAACTTGTAAACGCTTTAAGAAAGGCACAAAGAATGGTTTAAGAAATAAAATGTAGATGTTCATTTACATTTTATTTCCGCAAAGTTAGGAACAAAATCATTTCGTTACTTTTCGAAAAAATACTAGAGATTTATAAGTACGAAAAAGTTTTATATTATGTTGCACGGGTATGACGACACATGCACGACACGAATACGGCTATACAAGTTTTTCAAACAGTTACCCTCGTGTTGGACATGTCAACACGACACGACACAAACACGTGTGGTTTTTTGGAGTGTCAAGTATCGATTTAATAAGTACGCATCTCATATGTTAATAGCCCATGACTCGATTCCTAGGCCCAATGTATATACTCTTTAGGACCAATACTGAGGAGGCCCATTTGTCAGATCCCTTTCTCTGTAACAATTTTACTTCCGATTGATAAACCCCAAAATCCCAGCTGAGAAGCCATGGCCTGAACTCTGAAATCTCCAACATCAGGTAACCTCCTTTTATTTTCATACATAAATAAATATATAAATAAAATATTTACTCGAAATTGCACGCTTTAGCTCTTATATTAATGAGCTCCAGTTTTAGGTTTAATATATATATCCTGAATCGCCTCCTGTATTTGTAATTAGGTGTTTTAATCTCATATTTTGAACCTATTGATTCACTGAAATGACAGCAATTTTAAGAAAAACCCATCAATTGAAATCAATTTTACCCCAAACCCATAAAGCCCCAATCTTTATACATTCCCTTAAACCCCTCCAAAACCCTCAAGCCCCATGTATTCAAGAACCAATCTCCAAACTCTATTCTACGAAACCCGCAAAATTACCCGAATACGAAATGCCTACGGTCACCTGGGGTGTTGTCCAGGGGCGAAAAGAGAAACTCGTATCGAGGGTCATTGTTTGCGACTACTTGAAGTCCTTGGGGATCGTCCCTGACGAACTCGAGGATCTTGAATTGCCGTCTACTGTGGAGGTAATGCGTGAGAGGGTCGAGTTCTTGCAGAAAATAGGCCTGACTATAGATGACATTAACGAGTATCCGTTGATGCTTGGATGTAGTTTACGTAAGAATATTATTCCGGTGTTGGGTTATTTGGAAAAGATTGGGATTCCGAGGGCGAGGATGGGGGAGTTTGTGAAGAATTATCCGCAATGCTTGCATGCTAGCGTGGTGGTTGAGCTCGCACCTGTTATTAGGTCTTTACGTGGGCTTGATATAGAGAAACAGGATATTGGGTATGTGTTGATGAAGTATCCCGAGTTGTTGGGATTCAAGCTTGAAGGGACGATGAGCACTTCGGTTGCGTATTTGGTTAGCATAGGGGTTAATCCTAGGGATATTGGGCCTATGGCGACCCAATATCCGTATTTTTTGGGAATGAGAGTTGGAACAATGATTAAGCCGCTTGTGGATTATTTAGTCTCTTTAGGTTTGCCTAAGAAGATTTTGGCGAGAATGTTTGAGAAGCGGTCTTATATTTTGGGCTATAGTCTCGAAGAAACCGTGAAACCAAATGTGGATTGTTTGTTGAGTTTCGGTATTAGGAAGGAGATGCTTGCCTCAGTTATCGCGCAGTATCCTCAAATCCTCGGATTGCCTTTGAAGGCTAAATTGTCTTCACAACAGTACTTCTTCAACTTGAAGCTCAAGATCGATCCCGATGGATTTGCTCGTATTATTGAGAGAATGCCGCAGATCGCGAGTCTCAACCAGAAAGTGATTATGAAACCCGTTGAATTTCTTATTGGACGGGGAATATCAGTTGATGATGTTGCAAAGATGGTTGTTAGGTGTCCTCAATTAGTTGCTCTGCAAGTTGGACTGATGAAGAATAGTTACTATTATTTCAAGAGCGAGATGGGGAGGCCGGTGAAAGAGGTTGTGGACTTCCCTGAATACTTTACTTACAGCTTGGAATCGAGGATTAAACCAAGATACCAAAAGTTACAAAGTAAGGGGATTAGATGTTCATTACCATGGTTCATAAACTGTAGTGATCAGAGGTTTGAAGAGAGATTGCAAGGTGAGTATATTGAGGCAGAAACTGCTGGTCCGTCGTTTTTCATGGGTGGCAAGTTAGAGCTTCCTGGCAGTGATATTGTTTCAGAAGAGGACGATGAGAGTGACGATGAAATACTTTATAGACGCACTGTTGCGCTGTAGTATTGTAATCTCCTCAAAGTACGATGTATTTACTTGTGATCTGTAATGTTATTATCAATGTGATTGGTTTTGGTCATCATGTATCACAGTGTCCTCTGATAAGTTTACTCTATGTAACAATCTCAGTCTTTCACATGCCAATTTTGGTTAGATGCGTGTTTTCTTTTTATCAGTCTCATTAGTTTGATTGAATTCTGATAAACGAGACCTTCATTCCTTCCGAATGTAATCTCTTTCTGCTGTTATTCTTAGTTTTAGAAAGAAAAAAATAGGACACAGATTATGTGGTTAGTTTACTTTTGATCAATATGCGCATTTCATTGTTGCATTTGTGCGATGAAAATAGATGGATTCTCTCTTCTATCATTTGGATTTGTTATTTCAAATGCGATAACAATACCCAATGCTTATGTAGCTTCAGTGTTTTGTTGCTAAACTCGACAAACAGTGTTTCTAGCCAACACCATTTTCCTTTTTGTGTGTTCTTTCGCAACCCTTGTTTTATGTTCAGTTTAGATGTTCTAATAAATTTGGAAAGAATGAATTGTCTGGAACACTTCGGAGTATATTGCTGCTTCTCTCTTATCCACCTATCATAGTACCAATATAACATATAGGAGCTTTGACTTGTACATGCTCTTGTGCACCCGTGTGGTTTGTTTCATATGTTATATCCAACACTAATGTGTTATTTCTAAACTGATAAGCATTGGTTTGATGCAAAGATTTAATGGATGTGAGTTTTTTGGAACCATATTTAACAGTGTCATACTCGCAGATGCGCATGCCTAAGGTGTTTAAACCTGTAATTCAGACCATAAACCACGTAAATTTTGCGACTGACAGTCGCAAACAAGATACGTATGTGATTATTCATAAAAACAAAAAACGGCATACATGTGATTTAATTTTGTGATAAATCAAGATTGCGACAAGTCATTTATAGAATTATGTTTGCATTACAATTGTAACAAAAATGCATATGAATTTGCAACTATCAGAAACGAAAGACAAACTTATTTTTGGTCGAGCTATTGATCAGCAACAAAACATGTAATTAGCTTAAGCAGTTGGACCTCTCTTTGACAGTAGAGCCATTACATTTGAGTCATTTGACAGCATATATAGATAGAAAATGCAGGAACTGAGATAAAAGGGTCTCACATTTTGTATAATATTGATGAAAGTATAGATAGGAAAATAGGAATCAAAAATAAAATAACTGTTCACTTGAAGTAAAAGCTAAATGAAGTAACTACATATATCATATATACGCCCAATAACATGTTAAGTAGCATAATCAAGATTTAACCATAAACAACGACACGCTGTCCAATCTTACCCTAACTAAAAGGGAACTGGTCCTCAGGAAATCTGCCGTTAAGTTAATTCACAAGGCGTCTGAATCTTATTCCGCGGCATGGCAAGTAAAGTTGCGCAAATGTTGGGCAAACAAACACAAACTTCATTACCTTACCAAAACTTGAACTTCATATCTGTCAAAACTCTGGGATTCTAAACGCCCTGTTGCAATTATCGGTCCACTAAACCCCTTTACCAAGCTTCTGAATTGAACAACACATCTTCCTCCGCAAACAAACTGCATTAACTCCCATATACGTGAGGATCTTCGAGGGTCAAAAGCAGCAGCACCTCACCCTCCACTTCATGAACTTCAAACAAGGATGCATACTTGCTTATACCCAATAGACCCTTAACCCCATGCCTGCTACAATCCTCTGCTTCTCCTCTCCCACTCCATTCAAATCACGGGCATTCATCAACTCCATCCTACCTCTCTTTCCCTTCCATTTCCCCTGATCACCACCACCTACATTGTTCACATCATCATCACCGGCCAATTTTTTTGGGGGTTAAATTTGCACGTACAAGTGGAAAAAACGTGTGTCGACAGAATTGTTAAATTTGCCATTATCTTTTGCTCTTTTGACATTTTGCCCAATATGTTTTCGGGCCAGAGAAATGCCCAATATGTTTTTGAAAATTAGCCAAAGATGCTCAACGAGTGCCAGATCGGGCTTTCGACTGCGTGGACGCCAACCATTTAAAACGCAAGTAAATGTGAAAAAACGTGCGTCCACCTCATTTTCTTATAATAACACAATTTTTATACACTTATACACAACTTAACTCCATTTCCTTTTTGGCTAAATTTTGAAAACATGCAGGGCATTTTTTTGTACCTGAAAATGTATTGGGCAAAAAGTTAAAAGAGCGAAATATAATAATCAAATTTCACAATTCTATCGCAAGTATATGTATGTGGGAATTAGAGCATTACCATACGTTGAAGTACTGAGTCTAATGAATCATAAAAAAAAAAATGATTTAAGAATTATGCATATTTGTGGAGGATCTTATTGTCACAATAGACTCCAAATACTAGAAGCAGATCTAACAAAAAAGAAACTAAATCATACCAGGTGATCTCCTATCATAGGACCTTGGCAAGGGAGCAACAGGTTTGCTCCTTGGAGGAGTAGCAGTAAATGGCCTTCGCTCTCGGATACTGACTGGCTTTCTAAAGCCACGATCCATTAAAAGGTGGATGGCGTGGTCCAATTCCTTCAAGGCCGCGAGGTGGGGCACCAAGCGATAAAGGTTGGCTCCATGGAGTCCTCCCACCTCTACTTGATCCACGCCTAGACCGAAAGTCTCCACGAGCAATATGCTTTACTTAGTATCTTTCGCCTAAAAAAGTAAATATTTACCTCCGCCCTACACAAAATGATTACAGAGATATAGTAGGCTGAAAAGTAACCTTGTTATCTCTTTCGCCTAATTCTTGATTATTGATACTCTTACCACAAGTTATTGCAGCATCATGAGTATAAAATGTATCAGATCCACAATCCTTTCTCTTGGCAGATGGCATTCTACGAGCAAGCTCAACCTACTCAGTATCCTCATATGTTTTGAGAAGTTTCTAAACATGATCCTCGTTCCAGGAAGCAGAAATACCATCCCAAAAGACTGTCTTTTATATATATATATATACACGTTTGCACACACACGAAGTAAGTCAAAGAAGCCAAACCATTTTTCATGCCCACGAGGTGGGAATAATCAAAGCTACAAGAGAAAAGGCATACATACAAAAACTAAAATGATGAAATTATAGTAGAATATTTGTACAAAATATAAAAATATATTCAATAGGACCAATCTCTCTATAAGTTCTTCATGATGCAGCTCAACAGTACATATCGACAACTAAACCAATCATAAACCAACTCAGAAACGATCACATATAAGTATGTCTTACCATAAGAAAAAGACCCCTAGTATTAGGCATAGGAGCTATGTATTTATATCTAGTAAAAAATCACACATATTGTAATGAAGTTTATATGAAGCAGAGAACGTATCCAAGATGGTGCCTATGCCATGATCTCATCACCGGGGTCGATAAAGGAATCTGCAAAGAAAATCTTGGCTAGCCTGTCCACACCAAAGGTTACATCCCTCTTCTGTACGCTTAAAAGCATCCATGGCGTCAGATAGTGAGGAGAACTCTAAGAAGGCAAAGCCACAATTCATTCCCACATTGTTACTGTCTTCAACCAAAGTTAAATCCTCAATATTGTCAACACCATAGTGCTACAACTTCTCTTTCGACTAGAAGCACATTTAATAGCAATAAGAAAAGCATAATGATGATTATGCATAATTGATCTACTTACAGCTTCTTTAACCCATGATGTCCTGCATATGTTACCCACAAATAGAGTATCACTCTCCCAACTTGGGTTAACACCACATTGCTTGCCACAAACATAGAATTCCAATTGTTCGATTAATCGAACAATATGACATAGAAATAAAAAACAGTGGACACATTAACTACAACAAAGTAATACCACAAGGTTCATTAACTGCACACAAGCAGACAAGCTCGCTTTGCTTGCTCCACAGTCGCAAAGCGCAAGAATGCAAAACCTTTGTTCTTCTTAGTCTGAGCATTCATCAAAAGCCTAATTTCGGTGATTTCGCCAACTTCCTTGAACACTTCTCTAAGATCCTTCTTGGTAGTTCACATCCATAAACCAAGCAAGGTCAAATAGTCTGTTGCCACTTGGGCATAACTTGCGATAACAACATCGTATTGCAAGATATGCATATAGTGTTCCAATTGAGGTTTCTTTCTATTATTTTAAAAACAAGATATATAAGGCATCCACACACATGAAACATGAAGCTCCTGGTACGAAGAAGTAGAATGCAAAAACTAAAGAAAATATATAAAAGAGCCAAGTAGTTTAACAGAAAATTAATCTACTAAACATTTTATTCATCAAACAAAATTTCTACAATCTTAGAAACAATCTAAGACGTTTATTTTTTTGTATTGCTACCAACACTAGCATGCAAACGATGCATTACAGTATACTTAACACAATCTATAGTCACATCATTTTAATTAATTTTAATGCAATCCATTGTCAAAATATTTTGGTATATGTTATTATCACCAACAAACAGCTGGGAATAGCAGGCAGCTATTATCCTATAAGAACAAACAGACCGTTCAGATTAAATAGTTGCATAGATATCCATTGCAAGGTTAGATGTTGTTGTCAGTAGTTTCCATACACAGAGGCACGCGCACATATACACATAGACGCATGCACATATGAAAAGGATAGCAATTCGAAATACATGGTTACCTAAAACTGATGAAGCTACTACATGAATAGTTGTCGACAACTACTCTTGACTGAAAGAGCCACTATCATACAGAAAAAGCCATTGCAAGAGCCCATACACAATCTCAAACGATATGTTCTTAACCCATCGGGTGATTTTGGGGTAAATAGCACCCCAATGTAATCCCCGCTGTCAGATATTTCAAGAAAACGCGAAAAAAGGTGAGGATGAAGTGGCGTGAAGTGAGTTCATGATTTGAATGAATGGGTTTGATAGGATTGAAGGGTGAGTTCTTCATGTAATGTTACAATATGAGGTCTTTCCATTCAGTAACAAACATATTTACATCGCATAACATCCCTAATCGAAAGTCTGCATGGAATTAAGCGACCAAGTAACCTATTTTCATATTGCAATAGCTTACAACAGGCACTACAGCGGTAAGGAAAAGATATCAAAAACTTGAAAATAAATCTAATCTAAGAACTAATAATAGTTCAGACATGCAAAGTTGCGCAAATGGGGGGCAAAAGAAACAAAAGTTTCAGGTAGCATATTTATCTCAGATTAACAGATTACCATGGGTATCAATTTTTCTCACCCCATATAGGATAATTTCATGGAAGAAAAGAAAATTTTGATTAATATACTTCTGCCTTTAGATCTGAACGCATGAACAAGTTTATTGAGACTCACTAATATCCTGAGCCAAAGACATTGGTTTCAGTTTTGGTTTCAGACTGACTAACTGAATAAGAAAGATTAGAAGCTAACACATACATGCAGAGGTGACAAAAGGTTATGATGATCAACTGCATAACAAATTTGTGCACACTTGAAAATACTAGAACTATTACATTAAAGCCATTGATAATAATCAGAACTAAAATAAGAAGATTCAACGAAACCAAGATCAATATGAGTACCATATTAGAAACTTCTTTTATGCACCATGACAATAAATTATATTTCTTCACAACATAAATATAATAAATAAAAATAAAAAATTGACGGAAGCTTTGACCACACACACACAAGATGAAATGGTGCATGTGCTTTATAAGAAGCTTACAGATTCTATATAGTCAAAGGTTCTCTGTTGAAACATGGATGCAGTGCGGGGGATGTAGAAAGCACATTTTTATCATCTCGGTACATCATGGTCCAGGTGATCCTCTGGTCAACATAGTGATATATTCAGTTGCTTTTCTCGAAAATAAGGTTAAGCCGGCAAGAGAAGGTTTCAAGACCTGGGATGAGTTGTATGCAACTATGCTAAAAGCTCTGATTGATTTTGGCACTCAATCACTCCCTAGTATACCGAAGGCTGATGCGATGTGGTGCCTTTATGTCAGGGAATGGGGTTCTCTTCCATCAAGTCCTTTTTGTCTGCAGTATGGTGACCAAAATAGAAGCGACAATTTAGTTCATGACAATTCCAGGGAGAGTGCGCTATCTGAAAATAAAGATTTATCGCTGAACAAGGTTAGGATTTTGCAGAGGGCCCGTCAAACAACTGGACTTATCTCTCTTCTAGAGAAGAGTGTCCCGATGATTGCAGACTCCATACGATTGGAAATAGGATCTCTCGTTGAATCAACAAAAGGTTCTGATTCTGTGGTCCATGATTTCCAGGCATCTTTAATCTGCTGCTCCCGTGAAGAATGCCTTAAAGAAATTGCTGCAATTTCGCTGATCCAGAAATTTGGTAAGGTACTCCTCATTGGAGCATCTTCTTGTAGTTGCGAGGAAATTATAGCCCAGTCTCTGAAACTTCTGTTAATTCAATCAGGGCCCCAATTTTCATTTGCACATGATCATCATCGGGACATTGTCCTGAAAGAGAAACAGTTTCAGGTGTCTTGGATCAGAACAAGGAGTCAAATATGATGGATTCTTGCTAGTTCCATAAAATATTTCTCGCCTTTATTATCCCTCAAAATTTTGCGACAATACTGTGACAAGGCATATGTGTAGTCATTGTTTACGACAACGCTGTAACTAAACGCTAACGCTAATATTGTGAAAATAGGAAATACATACGTCAACTATAACGCGATATAAGCTTATCTGAAACTTTATGCGCCTGTTGGAGGTATGGCTTCAACATATAAGCAAGCATAAGTATTAAGTACTATATAATAATCCCCAGGCGCTAACAGTCAACCATTCAGGTTATATTCTATTTAAAACCTATAATGATTAAATTATGCTGTTGAACTACATCATCATGTTTAAATTAGTAATAAGGAAACTTCTTTGCCTCATCATAAAGAACGTCCCAAAACGCCAAAAGAGCTCAAAATTTCAGCAGCAAGACGCATTCAATTAGCTAGGCAAT
The DNA here is from genome assembly GCA_948329865.1 of Linaria vulgaris. Taxonomy (NCBI): domain Eukaryota; kingdom Viridiplantae; phylum Streptophyta; class Magnoliopsida; order Lamiales; family Plantaginaceae; genus Linaria; species Linaria vulgaris. The sequence goes on along the minus strand of OX415250.1, from coordinate 113,356,671 downwards.
AGTATCTCTCCATCACAATAGATTATATTTCTTCACAACATATATAGATCATCACAAAAAAACTTTTATAGAAGCTTGACCACACACACAGAGATGAAACAGTATCTTTGCTCTATCAGAAGCTTACAGATTCTTATAACAGAGTCAAAGATTGGCTGTTGAAATCAGGTTGCAGTGCGGGGGATGTGGAAAGAGCACTTTATCATATGGGTACATTCATGATCCAGGTGATCCTCTGGTCAACATAGCGATATTAAGGCGACCAAATAAGGTTTTCAAGACCTTGAATGAGTTGTATGCAACCATGCTAAAAGCTCTGATTGACTTTGGCACTCAATCACCCCCTAATATACCAAAGACTGATGCCATGTGGTGCCTCTATGACAGGTACTGGGGTTCTTTTCCTTCACCCCCTTTTCGTCTGCAATGCGGTGACCAGAACAGAAGCGACAATTTAGTGCACGTGGTAATGTCCTGGGGCCATCTTAATCCAGGGAGAACGCGCAATCTGAAAATAAATATTTATTACTAAAAAGGGTTAGGATTTGGAAAGGATCAGCCAAGCACCTGAACCTATCGCAGTACAATGTACTTAACGCAATCGATGGTTGCAACATTTTGGCTATTATCCTGTAGGCACAAAGAGATTGCGCGTATTAAATGGTTGCCTGGATATCAGCTGTCGACAACTACTCCAACTGAGCATTCACAATGTTTGCATGCCCTCAGCAGGTGATGTAAAGTTTGGAGTAAAAGTCAAAGTCATACGGGAAGTAAGCACCCAAACGTCATAAACCATAATTTAAGAACACTTCATTTGTTCAATTTTACAGGTTATCAGATAGTTGGTAGAATCTGAAAACTTGTAGTTCCACAATTGCAATGGAAGCTTGACCACACACAGAAGATGAAGTACATTCATGGTCCAGGTGATCCTCTGGTCAACATAGTTTTAAACTCAGTTGATTTTCTCGAAAATAAGGTTACGCTCACAAGAGAAGGTTTCCAAGACCTTGGAAGATATGTATGCATCTATGCTAAAAGCTCTGATTGATTCAGGGACTGGGATCTGTTTCATGAATCCCTTTTCGTCTGCAGTGCGGTGACCAGAATAGAAGCGACAATTTAGTTCAAGAAGGTAATTTCTTGGAGTCATCTATTCCAGGGCAAGCAACTATCTGAAAATAAAGATTTATGGCTGGACAAGGTTAGCAGGAGAGGATCGATCAACCAAGCACCTGAACTTATTTCTCTTCTAGAGAAGAATGTCCCGATGATTGTAGACTCTATACAAGTTTCGATCTTGGTTTCTATTGCAGAATTGCAGTCACTGTAATGGTAATAGCTTGAGGTTCTTGAATTGCAACGGTCAGTTAAAAATAGCATATAATTCCTGAGATTTACTTAAAAAATCTCTATGTTATTATCACATAATTTTTTTATGATACAGTTCTGACTATGAGGCGCATGCATGGTTAAACCTTTGCAATAAAATAGTGATCATTGGATATTTACGATAAAATTGTGAGAATCTATATACATTCTGCTAAATCTGTACATAGGATATTACGTGATATGATCTATAACTTCATGCACCAGCTTGGCAGGACGCATTCAATATATACGCACCAGTGTTCAACAATTTCTTTCTTTTCCTGCATAGGATACTTTAAATGTCAAGCAGGAAAAGTATGAGTAATTCAGATTACACATTTCAAGCATCTCAATAGAAAGGACATTAGAAAAGGATAAGTCTGCATTAGACGGTTCTCGCAACGCATGTTATAGTTGCACCAGGCTGTGGGTACATACCTGTTGGTGAGGTTAAAGCAGAGTTGAAAGGCCTCGAGATCCAGATATTGCATCACTCTTTGTGTCCATATGAGGCAACAAAAACCTTATGCTGACCCATTCAGAAACTGAAACAGTTACCTCCAATCTGAAGAAACAACGAGATACAAGACTCTACAATGTACTGATTTCTTGTTGGCCCGATTTGGTCCATTGCAAAAAGAAATATTCATAACCACAATATCTATAATGACAATAACATTGAAACCGAAACCTTGCTGTTCAACTATTTATAGATCAGGAATAACTAATATCCTTATTATACTCAGCCCGAAAATCAGTATGTAAAAAGTCATTATAGAAGATACAACAACTACTTTGTTGCAAGTGGCACCCAATACCATAAGGAACGTAGTTAAGAATTTCCTAAAATGCCACTACTGATTCAGAAGGAAAAAAAAAAAAAATCCTACTCATTGTCTATCTACTGCAATTAGAAACAAGAAATTATAGAACTTTACATTTCCTCCAAGTGTATGTATGAGAATTAAAGCATTGACATATGTTGAAGTACTGATTCTAGTGAGTTACAAATAAATACCTGAGAAATATGCATACCTGTGAAGAATCTAATTGTTAAACCAACCACGACATGGTTGCTATCACGTGCACATAAAATCGCCAACTAACATATGCATATATACAGATGACAAAATATTAAGACTATTTTAAATGACTTTGTATTAAGTTATTATTTGGTAATCGAATAGGGGAAGGTGAAATATAGAGAGGGAGGTGAAATGGTTGCGGCTAGATGAGAAACAGTTCATTTTAACTTGACAACTCGCATCTTCAGGTAGGAAAGAGACATGCAGGTAACATGAATGACTGATCCACTAAAAGGCTATGATCAAGCTCTTGAACATTATTGCCGCGTAACAGTTCTTTGCAGCCAGCAAACTAAGTTGAGCAAAGAATGTCAACATGCCTGGCAGTATTAGATTCTGTAGACACAAAAAGAGCTACGGAAAGTAACATTGGATAATAGGAACTCACAGCATCGATAGCAGTCGCTTCAAGTAAATGTTGAGTACTGATATTTTCATGAGGCACCGCAGGCTGCGTTATGAGAAAATCTAGCTGAATAGGCCCCATGAACTCTGAGTGGCTTGCATCGCAGTTTCCAAACTATCCATAGGGAGATCCCACATACTCATACCAAGCATACCGTCAAACTCATTCCCCCCATCCCCCCCCCCCCCCCCAAACCAAGATTTAGTAGTTAAGATCCATATTCCAATGACTTGTTATGTTTACAACGCAGAAGTAAACAGTCAAGTATATGATTCACATATTGCAGAACTTAATACAAGCGAGAGAAGAGCAGGAAGAGATACCTAAAAGCTCAAAACAAATCTAATCGTGACCAACTACACAAGAAGTATCATAAGGAAAAGTTGCACAAACGAGGGGCAAAAGAAACACAAACTTCAAGTAGCATATCTGTCTTAGAACATATTAGTTCCATGATTGTTTAAACGGAGCTTAGTCCGTGGAAATCAAGTTCTGATGCTGACATGTGTATGTCTACACATTATTCCTATTTTGCAAGGGGCTTAAGATTCTAATTCTTCAGTGGTTTAAGTATCAGTACTTACAATTGGTGGTTCTAAACGGTAAGCAACCAAAAAGCAAATCAAAATTGAAGGCATCAGGATTTTATGCAATCAGCGGGAAGCTCAGAATTAGATTTTGAGCTTTTGGGCAAATCATCAATCAACTTAGACAGAACAAAGGATTTCACGGACAACAATTCTCGGTCCAATAAGAATTCCACCCCACGCTCAAGCTTGACCACACACCCGGAAGACAAAATGGTGTCTTTGCTCTATAAGAAACTTACGGGTTCTTAAGTCAAAGATTGGCTGGTGAAATCATGATGCAGTGTAGGGATGTAGAAAGAGCAGTTTTAACATATGGGTACTTCATGGTCCAGGTGATAAACTAAGTTGCTTTTCTCAAATATAAGGTTAAGCTAGCAAGAGAAGGTTTCATGACCTTGGATGACTTGTATGCAACTATGCTAAAAGCTCTGACTGCTTTTGGCACTCAATCACTCCCTAATATGCCAAAGGCCGATGGCGCCTTTTATGACTGGAACCACAACTTTTCTTCTGCAGCGGTGATCAGGATAGAGATCAATTTAATCCATGACGTTTGTGTCCTGGAATAATTTATTCCACGTAGAGAGCTTTATCTGAATATAAAGAATTGTTATTGAAGAAGGTTAGGATTTTAGAGAGGACCAACCAGACACCTCAAGATGTCTCTCTTTTTAGAAAGTAGCATCCCAGCAGCAATTGCAGACTCTGTACAATCGGAAAATGGGGGCTCTCTACAGAAGGTTTTACTTGAGACAATTTGCAACAATGTGAAAGGCTGACTTGTATTGATCTTGGTTTCCACTGCAGAGATTGCAAGGCTCAACCACTTGAAGTTTCTTAAATTGCAATGAGCAACTATATATAGAAATTCACTAGAGCCATAAGAAAAATCCTCAAGTTTATTATCACATAAATAAAATTGTGACAATAAGGTATTTGCATGGTCAAACTTTGGGATAGTATAACGACAACTATATATATGTGATTAAATTGCGACTTAAATATTTGCTATAGAATTCTGACAAGGTATACAGGTTTTTGTTAAATTAATACATAGACTAAAATATGATAGGCATATCAAAATCTTCATGCACCAGTTTGGAGGGGAATCTTCAATATATAGCAATCACAAGCAGTATCAAACGTCTCCAGATGCCAACATTCAACTAATCATATGAAATATTTAATACATTATATATACAGTCCTACCATGACTATTTTTTGCCGATAAGCTGGTCACATTTTAAATCAATGATAATGGAACTTTTTCGCCATAATAAGATATTCTAAAAAGCCAAAAGAGGGCTCAGGTCTTCAGCAACAAAAGATGAAATTTGCTATAAACACTATTACCTCTCTATAAAATGGAATTATGATCAGCCCACAACATTTTTATATGAAAATGCCCGACTATACACAACAGGAGTCTCCAGATTTAACAATATTGAATAGTACCGCATGCAGTCACTACAATCATCAGAATTTGTCATAACGGCAACTAATTCCAAGTTTCTGGTACACCTGATATCATCACGATTTGATGATTTTGTCTTGCTTACCTGTGGTTGCTCTGTGACTAGGAGCTTCCGCCAAAAACCATGATACACTGTCCAATCTTAACCTGACAATAAGGGCATCGGCCACCTGAAAATTTGCCGTTATCTTCATGGCATTTAGAACAAACCACTTGGTGTGCACATGGTAGGAAAACCACAGATACTTCGTTCTGTAAGCAAATCCTGCACTTCCTCTCCTTGATAGTTTCTTGAAAAGATTCACATGAGGCAGAAGCACTTGCAATAAAGGATATAGCTTCAGGGGTATCGTACAGGGAGGAATCATCACCCATTGATACATTTGCCATCTGATGAGACAATTGAAGACGAGAAAGCTCATCTTCGAGCCTGAGACATTCATCCCTGGCTCGCTGGCTGTCCATCTCAAGCTTTTGGCGCAGCTTGGACAGATGTTCCTGGCAATTGGCTATCTGTACTGCCACCATCCTAGTGTCCTCCGCGAGACGGGCAAGCATCTGCTCTTTTGCCTTTATTTCATGTCTCAGTTTTGGCTGCAAATGGAAACCAAAAAGGAATTAGATTCAGATTTTCCCTAAGGCATGCAGAAGTTCAAGCATTGTCAAATGTTGAACTACCCAATCAAATAAGTCATAAATGCAAATACTACTAACTATGAATACTTTAAAGAACCCATGCGAATCGTTTTGCTCAGAATATGCGAAGAATCTGATGCGTTCCAGATCACTTAGTTCCATAACGGTGGTGACAGATAAGTAAAGTTTTACCCAAGGAGCAATGTGTAGGAACTGTAGGCACACTGACAGGGAAGAAATGGAATAAAATTTAAGTTTTTGTCTTCTACTCAGCATATGCAGATGTGACCCTGGGGCCAAGGTCTGAAATTAATACTAGCTACCTTTTGTCTCTTAATTTTGGATGAAAATAGCCACAAAAAGACCATGCGACAAAAATAGTTGCATGTATATTCATTGCCTGCTTAGATAGGGCCATCAGTACTCCACAAAAGTCTTTTCTTTGAAATATATAATCCTATGACTTATTGTGTTTAAAATGCAACGATAATCATAAATGACATAATTCCAAGACAATTAGCCGCTAAGGTGACGCAGTTTGCCAGTCTAGTTTCCTTATATAAATGTCACATGGACTTATCAACTTTCCAATCAATTACTTTCTTCCTTATAGCAAACCAGCCAGTATAAAAACGGTCAAGCCATCATATAATATGCTTCCTCAATCATTATTTGACTACAGGCACCTCGTTCTGCTATATATCTAAAGATAATACAAAACAAAAAATCGAAAGAGTGTCCATTTAGAAGTAAATTCTAAGATCCAAGTCGCATTGCAGGGCACGTGTGTAAATGCTTTGCTTCAATTTATCTCACTATATCGGAAGCAAGTTATGGTATATAGATGTGGGTATGTGTTAGTCAAGGTGGGTGTCTGATTCCTCATGCTCATTCGATATTTTCTCCATGGTTGATTATTTTTCAAAAGGAAGATAATTGTTCATATATTCTAAATTGAACAATACAATACATAACACACACACACACACACACATATATATATATATATGATTCATAAAAATGAAAATAACAAGGAAAAAATTTCATCATAAGAACCTAAATTAACTGTAAGAAAGAAGGAAACACTTATTATGACAAAATTATCACTAAAAGCTATTACAAAATAATCTAAGAGAATATAATTTATTTAAAATCTGTCCTAGAAGAATCAAGGAAAAACAATATAAACATATATATATATATATATATATATATATAATAGAAACTATAATAATACGTGAAAAGATATTTCAAAAACGCCATAAAATATAGCAGTGGATATTACATGTATACTCCTTTACACATCTATACATATTGCCACTTCGACACGAAATTTGTTGTACATACAAAATTCAATTATTTTAGACTTAAATCAAAATTTGAGCATACCTTCTCACTATATATTAGCTACGTACAACATAAGCAATCATCTCCCACCCTACACCATAACTGTTAAATAAGTAAAACATCCTTAATGAGAAGTGACCTCTATAAACAATTTCTTGGAGATGTAGGTAAACATTTAGATCGTGGGGACATTTGCAAAGAGAACTAAGCTGGACGCCATACAATAAAATAGGGTCGCCGAACCTAGATGAAGAGACTTCCACAACCAAAATGATTAGAGAAACAAAATTCATGTGCTTCATCGACGTGATTCTTTTTTGGCATATATCCTACCCCAACTAATTGGAATTAAAGGGATTGGTTGTTTGTTTGTCATCATATTCTTATATCCTACCTAACTAATTGAGTCAAACACTGAAGAATAGAACAAGACGGTGTTGAGGAACTTTAAGACAATTTGTAGAGAACATATGGAGATACGCAGTGCATGAGGAACTTAAAGTGTCAGTACATCTGTGGAAAGAAATTAATACTTTCTCGAGCTCAGCCAAGATTACAGATTGGGGAAACGAAACCATAAGTCTTTTGAGTATTATATCTATTATTCTACAAAGATATTGAGTAGCTGGAAACAAAGTAACAAACAAAGAGCATTTATCAATTAACACATATTGTTGATCCATTATTTTACCATTACTAGATCCCTAAATCTACCACTAGTCCAAATATTTGAAAAGAAAGTGATGTTATAAGTTCCAGTTAAGGCGGGGTTTTTTTCATTTGAAAGATAAATGAGCAAAACAATCAATGTATTGATATAAGATGACCCAACTGAACTTTCCAACGTATCCATTCTTGGATCCAATGAAATTCTCAGGTATAGGGAGAAGATCTCTTTAATAGAGATCAAAGGGATGTCAGCAAAAAAAACGAGTAAGAACGAAAGACAAAGCGTTAGGAGTATCAAAGAGCATTGGGGATATAATGCCAGAGAAATGGTAGGAAACATGGTTAGCGTGGCTGACGGTGATACAGTATTAACAAATCGAGTTCATTCAATTATTGCCTTGTTTATTAATTAGAATAAAATATATAGTAATGCTTAGTGTTTAATCTTTGGAACAAAAAGAATTGGAAGTACTGTAACTTTCTTACTCTAGATGAATATATTATCAGAACTCTACAAAAATAGCAATTCGAGATGTGCAATTTTATTGATCTCTAGAGTAATTGTAATATTCCACATTTCACACTAGTTATCAAAAATAAAATACAAATTTAATATCTTATGGATATGTACCGACATCATGATTGGCCACGTATAACGAAAAAGAATTGCAAATATAACAATGAAAAAGAATTGTCATTTAGTTACTTTGAACGACTACCCCGTGGAAATAATGCAATCAAACTTTAAGTACTTTATGGAATAAAACTACAATAAGTAGTGAATCTTATCATAAAAAGATTTCTAACAATAGCCAATCATGTCATACAGACTATTCTGAAATAGACAAAAATATTTGATTAATATGTCTTTTGTAGATCCGAAGTCGCGAACATATTGATTTGAGTCTCACTTTAAAAATCCTGAAGTAATCACATTGGTTTTAATTTGATGCTCACTACTTCAATAAGAAAGATTAGAGATTAGCAAAGACTTGCAGTGGCCACAGAAAGGTACAATCACCAACTACATAAAGAAGTTTGACGCACGTCTGGACACACGTAAACTTAATATATTAAAGTCGGTGGTAAAAATCAAAACGAAATCTATGTTCCAGATTCATCAAAAAAATGTTCCAGAAAGAATTTTTGGACTTGGTTTACCCCAAAACTGGAGCTCAGAATCTAGGAAGTCATGGTGTTGATTTGTTAATTAGCAACAGATTCAAAGGCCATCGGCCTCAAAAACTTCAAACAAATTGCCATGTTGCTGCTTACCAAACCTTCAGGAAAATACGTACAAAAGGATCCAACAAAAAGTTGCAAAATTCCGCGGTTTCTGCATGGAAAGAGGACCTGAAAATTTAATTTCACTAAGTCATTGCATAATGTATTACTTCGCAGTATTTTCCTTCCACTCTCTCTCTTTTTGCCCATATTGGTCAAAATGTAACTCCCTTAGCCTTGGTATTTTGTCTAACGTAGAATTTTTAATGTTAATCACCAGTGGAAAAGCACTTCCTTCACACCGCTGCAGAAAGACTAGTAGCACATAGATCTAGCTCGAAAAAAGAATAAAAATATGCACCAAAACTAGAGAAGATGATGGATGTTCACTACAGATGCTGCTGCATCGGGGGGGCGCGGGGGGGGGGGGGGGGGGGGGGGGGGGGGGGGAGCAATATATTTGTGTACTCATAATAAATTTCAGCAAGCTATATTGGTAGTTCCTAACACCAATTCAAGAGTGTGACGCACCTCAGCTTCCTCAACTTCCTTCTCCGCTTGAAGCAACTCTTTTTGCAGCTGAAGCAACCTGTGGTTCTCAGCATCACACTGTGCTTGCAAGCGACTTCTCTGCTTCCCAAACTCAGTAAGCTTTTTCAGATATTTTCTCTCTCTCTTCAGGACGCTCTTCAATTCTTCTTCCGACTCAGATGCAGTCAGCTTAGAAGCTTCAATGTCTGCTTGAATTCGAGCGGTAGCGGTCTTTAGGTCTCGCACAACTGCAGCAGTAGACTTGGCATCAAGTATGACGTCTCGTAGAGCTTGTTCCACCTCCACGAGCTTCTGCACTCTTAAGTTTGCAAGAGCCCCTTGCTCATTCCATTTATCCATCTCCATTCTCAACAACTTTACCTCCAGAGTATCTTTACTCAGCCTTTTTGCTGCGTCACATACTTTTTGGCAAGCCCATTTCTTTCTCTCCTCAACCATATCATGTACGTCTCTGATGGTTTTGACCAAAGAAACACATACTGGATCAGCAGAACTGCACTCCAGCAATTCCGTAAGGCATTCTTCACGGGAGCAGCTGGTTGAAGATGCCGGGAAATCATGGCGCACAGAATCCAGGCCTTTTGTTGATTCTTCGAGGGATCCAATTTCCAGCCGTATGGAGTCTGCAATCATCGGGACATTCTTCTCTAGAAGAGAGATAAGTTCAGGTGTTTGACTTATCCTCTCCAAAATACTAACATTTTTCAGCGATAAATCTTTATTTTCAGATAGCGCGCTCTCTCTGGAATCGTCATGAACTAAATTGTCGCTTCTATTCTGGTCACCGCACTGCAGAAAAGAAGGGATTGACGGAACAGAACCCCAGTTGCTGACATACAGTTGCCACATGGCATCAGTGTTTGGTATATTGGGGAGTGATTGAGTGGCATAATCCATCAAAACTTCTAGCATAGTTCCATACAACTCATCCAAGGTCTTGAATCCTCCCCATGCCGGTTTAACTTCATTTTTGAGAAATGCAACTGAATTCATCGCTATGTTGACCACAGGATCACTTGAACCAAGAATGTACCCATTTGATAAAAATGCTCTTTCTACATCCGCTGCAGTGCATCCTGATTCCAACAGAGAATCTTTGACTTTATTATAAGAATCTGTAAGCTTCTTATAGAGCAAAGGCACAATTTCATCTTTCGTGAGTGTGGTTAAGCTTCCACCAAGGTTGTTATTTGATGATTGGGAAAATTCCAAATTAGAATTGAATCTTCCTGGCTTCTCATTGATCGCATCAGATCTCTCTGCCTTAGATTTTCCTTTGTTTTGCGATGGCTTACTTCTTTTAGAGCCAGCCATGGATACGAACTGAAATAAATAAATTAAAAAAAAATCAAATCCAAACCTCCCTGAAAAATAGGAATTAAATACATTCGTTAATATACACGTCACTGTCAAAACTTAACATGAAAAGAGGAGATGCACAGATAGAAACAATAAAAGAGCACAGTCGATTATTTTTTCACTTATACTAAGACTTGAAATTCAGGGGACCTGCTTGTTGTGAAAATATTAAAGTAGACATGAAAAATGATACACAACTAGAATTAAGTCTTCTGAGTCCTTAATCAATGAATTTCACGCCTCATAAAGTGTACACGTGTTTCCCTTTCCAAATGATTACATCAAACCCTGGGTCACAAGTCTGACCGATTATGGCGCCTGAAAAAGGATGGTAGCTCCGGCTGCATAAGGCTCCGTAGTAAACTATTCTAACCACCAAACATACTTGATAAAACCAATAGTTAAGCCACAGAAAGTTACAACAATACAACTAATGCATCGACAATCACCATCCACGCCATATTTTTCTGAACCAAACACCAAATCATCAGCCACATTTAGTCATCAAGTATGTAAAATAAAAATTACTTCTTCTCGTCTTTAGCCACAGAAGCTACTTTTAAGGCAGGATATTTAGGAAACACAATTCATTAACCGATGTTATTAAGGCACTAAATTTCATTATATCTAAATGCCCCCACAAAGCTGTATCACTTGGTTGGAAATATCATTCTCGCATAGATGCCCCACAAAGCATTTACGCGAGTGGCAACCAAAAAGATACAATTTCTTTGACATGGTACTTTACGACCACATACCTAAATTTAATGTCAGTGAAATCGAGAATTCTGTTACACTACAAGAAAAGTGGCTTTGCAGAATCTTGTAAGTATTCAGAGTGCTTTAAAGTTTCAGATCTGTGGTGATATTTGTTTAAAAAAAGAAAAAAGAGAACTGTATGACCACAGTAGAAGTCTTTCCAATTAAACACCAAAAAAAACTTAAAACCCACTTTTGAGATATGAAAATAAGCTATATTCTGCAAAATCGTGTCAATCTCGGACGAAGAATACATCTATCGACCTTTTTTTACTGTTCAAATTAAAACACTAATAATGAAGAAACCAAGCTCCAAATGAGTACAATATCAGAAATCTACAAAATTTAACAAAAAAGAATAGTATTTGGCTCACCTAATTCACAGAACTTCCAAGATGTCAGCCTCCACTCTATGCTTCCAGAGGATACAGGCAGGAGTGCAAGAAAATGCTTCAGGCTGCAGTCAGATAGGAGTAGAGGACGTGAGGTAGAGGAAACCCTAATGAACCCAGCTGAAAGGAAGGCCAAAAAGTAAAGGTGATAATTCTAGGGTAAAAGGCATTAGCCCCCTCAAACTATACCCCCTTTTACACGCGGCCCCGAAATGTATAAAAAATTATATTAAACCCCCCAAGACCAAATCTAAGGGAAAAAATTAAATTCAAGTGTCCGAATTGAACAGCTGAATCAACAACCCAAGGGGAAAACTCTCCAAAAATCAATAGGTTGGGGGTTTAATGGAAATTTTTAAATGTTTCAGGGCAGTTCGCATAGGAAATAGTTGAGCGGTTTACTGCTTTATACCCTAATTCTCACCAGACAACTGATAGAAGATAAATCTCCTTTGTATTACTGGAATATGATACTTTAAATGTCAAGACAAATTAGTATATATAATTTAGATTACAGATTTTTAGCATTTTAATTTAAAGGGCATAAAAAGGGATAAGACTGCATTGAATCCAGCGCACATTATGATTTGATGGAAGCTATTCTCCAAGAAGGTTCTAGCAACACAGATTATAGTTACACCGAAATGTGGGTACATACCTGGCAATGAAGCTGAAACAAAGTTTGAAAGGCATTGAGATTTAGTTACCAGGTGACTCTTTTTGACCCATACACGGTAACAAACCTTATGCAGACCCATGACGAAACTGAAACAGTTGTTTACCACCAATATCTGGAGAATGAAAAAAGATATAAGATTTCTAATTGCACTTGCCTCGTGTTGGTCCAATATGGCCCATGCCACAAAGGAATATTCATAACCACAGTATCAAAATTGAAAAACCAAAATCTTCCTGTTATCTGTATGATAGATCAGGAATATCTAATCTCTTTACTATACAGAGCCCAAACATTAGTTACGTAATAAGGTTTTTATAGAAGATACAATTCCTTGCAAGTAGCACAAATACAATAAGGGAAGTTGTAAAGGAATTTCCCAATATGCTACTGCTGATTTAGAAAAAAATCCTATTCAATGACAATATCTTGACTCCCTTTCTATGACAAATATTTAATCATGTGAGATACCATGCATTTGATCTCTAGTGCCAAAACCCATGAATCTCTCATCTAAAACACGTACACCAATTTGCTAACCAGTAATTAAAAGACCATGTAACCCAAACTTTGTACAAACTTAGTTAGACTTGCAATATCTTATAAATTACTTTCTATATAGAGTAACTGGCCCCAATGGGAAAAGAACTAAGCATGTGAGAAATGACTAACATCAATTTGCTAATCATACAAGAACTGGAGAGGTTTCGAAGGGCTTCATTTTTGCAATTGGAGCAAAAATTTCAAGAGCCATTTACCTCGAATATTAGACAAGGTTTGAAACAAAGAAAATTAAGAAACTAAAAGTGGGAAATTACTAGCATCACTAAATAGTGGGATAATTATGCTTTAAAGTTTTTAACTAAGCAAAACGGAGAAAGTAAAAATACCAAAACTAAAAGTGGAAAATCAATTTCACTAGCACGCATAAGCTTGTTCTTGCTATCTGCCTAAATAGCACCAAATTTCCAGATAACATATTCTAAACCACATGCTTCCATGGCCAACTAGCAGTCTGACATAATAAAGAAGATGCGCAGTGCTATAGGAATCATGAGAACTAACATCTGAAGCATGCAACAGAAGATTAACAACAAGGAACTCATACTTGCTCATATTTCTGATTTCCCATGGTTTTTCCACGGATGCCCACGGCAACAGAATTCCAGCATCGGATTTCTATCATCCCACAACAGACTTCAATTCCTCTCGACTTCTTCATAATAGGAAACCCATGCCAGAATCGAAAATATCCACGTACGTGCCGGATGCTACTATAGTCAACGCCAAACCTCCGAAATCCGTAGCCTTGCCCCTGAACCATAACAATATGCTATAAGCTACCAAGAGTGTCAACCAAAAAACGTGATAATACATCAACATGTACCTTAACTACGTACAACGCGAACTAGACGTTCAAGCAAATCGCAACTATTAAGAACAACAAATCATTAAATATGGGACAGACAGCTTTACATACATTACAGATCGTCCCATAACAGACTTCATTTCCTCTAGACTTCCAATGCATTACAGAACAACCATGCCAGAATCGAGAATATCCACCTACGTACTGGATCCTACTATAGTCAACGCCAAACCACCCAAATCCGTAGCAGTGCTCCCTAAACCATATTAATAGGCAATACGCTACCAGCATTATCCACCACAAACATTCAAGTAAAAACGCGATAGTACATCAACATGTACCCTAACTACGCGCAACGCGAATTAGACGTTTCAAGCAAATCTTGACTACTAAGAACAACAAATCATTAAATACATACAGGACCGTGTTAAATACGTTACAGATCGCCCTTAACGGCCTACAAATAGCTTGTGGTATATGCATAATAATATTAAAAACACAATATTATTCAGCAATAGCCATGTGAAATCATTGCTACTGGTCACATAGTATGCATTATTGACCATTATATTGATATTTCAAAACCTGAAATTTTGATAATATGCATAAAATAAAGAAAACACCTTACTTACCATTATACCGGAGCTCCGGCGAACTTTTGGCCAGTTGAAATTGGAATCTCGAACGGAATATACTGTCCGTTGTAGGTTGTATTTGGTTAAGCTTGTCATCATAGTGAAAGAGATTTCAGCTGGGTTTTCTTTTTTGGGAGAAAAATTAAATAGAGAAACCAAAAAAAAAAAGAATATGAAAAGAATGAAAAAGGCTTACTTGAATTCACACGTGGCCTTTTTTACTTTATTATCCTAACTATTTATATGTGCATTTATGTTGTAACATAAATTTTACGCATATACTACGTACTACGCTACGTAGTGTATTCGGGTGCTACATAACATTGCGGGCCTCCAAAAGTGGTACAAACACTAGAAATAGGTCTAAATAGTTGGAATAGGTCAAAATCCTTTGGATTTCTTGATTGGCTTAGTTCAACTTATTTGTCTGAATTCGATTTATTATGCATAAATTCTACTTGTTTGGCCTATTTAGACCTATCTTACGCATTTTGAGTTGTTTCCTTATATGAGGCGTATAATCTATACATTATAGTGCTAGTTCACCATGTGTTCAATACTAACTTAGACATTGGAGGGCATTTGCTGGGTCACAGCATATTTTCTAAACACGAAGTTGACCCAAGACCAATCAAAAACTTAGGTTAATCTAACTGAAGTGAATAGCCAACAAGCCAATTTACCCTCTAATTTTTTTATTTGTTAACATATAAAAAATCAATCAAAATATAATTATAATGCATAATCTACTCATGCCCGAGGATTTGGTTCATACCATTGTGTTACAATTGAGTTGTGCATGATATATTATTAATAAGATAGTAGTAGTAGTTATAGTTAATTCTTTTTTACAAAGTATTTGTTTAGTATATAATTCGTTAGAACGTTATTTTGCTTAAAAAAATATTTTCATTACACATAAGTGATCTGCGACAACTGACAAGATAGTACAGACGAATTCTTGACTAGGTAGATTATGCATTATAATTTCAATGGTGAGGCTCTTTAGTGTTTTTTTTTTTTTTTGAACTTAGCCTCTTTAGTGTTTCAATATGGTGTAATTCAGTATTTTAATTAATAGTTAAATTTTTTTTTTTTTACCATTTTTCAAAGTGAAAAAATCATGAAAAGATGTGTAAAATAATTTCATAGAAGTACTTCAAACTTATTGCACGAAGTGATCCATTTCAAAAGCCGAACAACCTAAACAAACACGTATGAACTAACTTAACATCGTCTATTTAAAAACTCGAAATGGTCCATTTCAAAAGCCCAACAACTTAAATCCGATACTTAAACAACTAAATTAATTTTGACCACTATTAGTTGAACCAAACCCAATAACATTTTTTTATTAATTGATGCACATTAAGACACTATATATATTAATAGGTTAATGACGATGTTTTTTTTGACTGGATTTTTTTTACATATTAAAAACCATGGATTTTTCTGAATTTATAAATGTTGTGGGGGACACACCTTTCACTCACGCCATTTTCTAAAAGAATTAGGCTATCTAGATGAGATTTGACTAACAATTTAAATAAACACGATGACGATTAACCATTCACATCTGTGGTAATTGACAGCTTTTTTTAATATATTTTATTCGATAAATTTTATTTTTAAACATGTACTTATCCCACGATCCTAGTTGACCCTTAGCTACTCTGCTGTAACATATAACAAATGGCCAATTATTTGCTTCTAGTTCAACCTATTAAGTTGAGAGTTTACAAAGGTTTACGTAAGTCAATTATATGTATAGAAAAAACTATAGTCAAATAAAAGCTACGGTATTAATTTAGTTTTATATCGTTTCATGGTCATTGATAGTGTCACAATATCCCTCTTATTCCGTTATCACATTTATGATCAAGTAGTTTAAAAACTAAAGAATGAATTAGAGGCCCTTAGAATTTTATGGTTTCAAGAGATACAAGTCGTAATATATTAGTTAGGTTGGCACAATTTGAGATCTTTTAAATGGCGTTATAAAAATTAACTAATGTGTTCTGAACTTAGTCATATTAATTAGTAGTTAAGATTTAATATTTTTCTTTAGTTTGGAAATAACTACCGCTTGTCGATGGCCAATTTAATTTAGCGTCAGTAGAGAGCTCGAGTTTCATGGTACAGATTTATTGGGTGAAGTGCAATAATATGAAACGAATATATATGATTGACTGCCATACATAATTTAATACTTTCAGAGCTTTAAACAGGAATCAATGAAATGGAAATATTGACAACTTGCTTCTTTTCTTTTGTTCTATTATGTTATGAAGATATTGTCAACTTACATTGGGATTTCCGTGCACATTCCGCGTAGCATCAAGTTATATATGAGTTTTAAACTAATTTAATTGATCACAAAAAAATATCTGAAAGTCTAATAATTTTAGTTTTATATATAATTGATTATAGACCACGGGCGGCATGCGATATGCTAGCTGCTTTCTCGTCACGTCTCCAAATAGCTACTGACTACACTAATGTGTGGTAAATAAAATAAAATCATAATGGGTGATTATGGGTTGGCCACTATATATGTTAATCGAGTAAAATAAAATTTCAACATTTAGACGGTTTTTTTTTGAGGTAAATACGTGCTATTATTTCCACTTCATCCAAAAACAAAATTCGTACAACCAAGCGAAAGAGCCGCTAAAACTATGTCTCCTCAATATGAGAAGTAGCAATGTTGTTCACCAAAGGAACTAGACTAAGTGCCATTTTTGCTAAATTGTGCGCCTCGCTATTGTTATCTCTACTAATCCAACTAAAGATCCAATGTCGCCACCCTTGCCATAGTGCAGCAATATCGGCTATGACGTTCGCATGGTCACCCGTCACGGCCGTTGGGAACCAAATGTCACAGACCACATTGAGACAGTCGCTCTCCACCAAAACGTTTGCCCAATTACGTTCCTCAATTAACCGGACCGCTGCGCGGATTGCCACGGCTTCGGCGACACGGGGTTGCATGCATCCAACAATCCTTTCTTGGAACCGAAACACAACCTCTCCTAAATTATTTCGAGCTATCACTCCAACGCCCGTCGCACCTCCTCGTGGGTCCACCGCCGCATCAACCCGACAGCGAACCATGGATTTCCAGCAAAGCCGAGCCTTAGCCCCTCAGTGTCCGGATCTTCACGCTTCCGTTCACGGCCCGTCCTCCAAAAGTCCATGTAGAACCGAACGAACTCCACCACCTGCATTGGTTGCATTCCCTCCTCATTTGCCACGACTTGGTTTCGGTTCCACCATAAAGCCCAACACACAACCACGATCCATTCTACTCTTTCCACACCACCTTGCATAAAGACTCGCCGTAACCAAGCTTCTCCATCTTCCCATGCTTGCATTAGTTCGCTATACCTAACAAAAAGGAAAGCCCACACTTGTCGCGCTATATGACACATGATAAAGCAATGGCGCGCATCCTCCTCCCCACTCGCACAAACCGGGCAGTCAACCTCAACATCAATGTGTCGTCGTGCTAATGAAACTCGAGTTGGCAGAATATTATGACACAGCCTCCAGCTAAAGAGATTTATTTTCGAAGGATATCGCGGCTTTCACAAGAAGTTCCAGTTGCGCACCCCGCCACTTCCCCCCGCCACACCCGTCTCTTTTTTATGCAAGCCCCGTTTGATGATAAGGTGATATGCACTCTTAACCGTGAAAACCCAGGAACGCTCATAGTGCCATATCCTCTTATCCCTATACACACCGCCCCCAAGCGCGATCAAGAGAATAGCCGTCACATCCTCCTCCCAAAAAATAGCACGAATCAACGGAATATTCCATGCTCCCGTGTCATAGTCTCGAATCCCCAACACCCGATAATTAAGATACCCCTCTACGGGCGGTGTTATTACCCGAAAAGAGACCTCTCGCGAGAGTCAGGCGTCCCCCCAAATCCGTATATCATTCCCATCACCAATGCGCCACCGTAACCCCGCCTTGACAACCTCAATACTTGCGTGAATGCTGCGCCATGAAAAAGATGGGGTTGAGCCAATTTTCGCATCCAAAATAGAGGAAGTCGAGTAGTATTTTGCCTTAAACACTCGCGCGACCAAGCTCTCCGGGAATTCAAACATCCGCCACACTTTCTTTGCTAATAATGCCAAATTAAATGTGCGCAAGTCGCGAAACCCCAAACCGCTGTCCCTTTTGCTCCTCGTCAACTTATGCCAAGCCATCCAGTGTATTTTATCTTGCGTCCCACTCCCCCACCAATAGTTGCTAATCATTGCCTCAATTTCTTTAATTAAAGTCTCAGGCAAGCGAAAACAGCTTATAGCAAAAGTCGGAATAGCTTGGAGTACCGCCTTAATCAACACTTCCTTCCCCGCACTTGACAATCGTTTTCCGTTATATCCCCTAATGCGCTCCCAAACTCTGTCCCGAATGTAGGCAAAAATCTTCCTCTTTGTTCTCCCCACAACTGCCGGTAAGCCCAAATATTTTTCATGCTTTTCCGCTATTTTAACTACCAAAATTCCCCCGATCTCCTGTTCAAGCGCCCCATTCGTGTTTTAGCTAAACACCAACACGGATTTATCATAATTAATTTGTTGCCCTGATGCCCGCTCGTACACTTTTAAAATTTCCTTCAAAGCTTCAGCCGCCTCCTTCGTCGCCTCACAAAAAACCAAAGTGTCATCGGCGAATAACAGATGCGAAACCACAGGGGCCTGACGAGCAATGCGAACTCCGCGAACACCTCCCTTCTCCTGAGCATCCCGAAGCATAGACGAGAGCGCCTCTGACACGAAAAGAAAGAGAAAATGGGAGAGGGGATCGCCTTGGCGGATCCCTCTTTTCGGAATAAGATGCCCAAACTCATGCCCGTTAACCAAAAAAGAATACGAAACGGAGCGAACACACATCATAACAAGAGTAACAAAATTATCAGAGAAACCTAATCTACGCATAACCTGTTCCAGTAAGGACCACTCGACTCGATCATACGCCTTGCTCATATCCAGTTTTAGGGTCATTTGTCCCTTCTTCCCTGCTTTCTTTGCCGTAAGATAATGGTTAATCTCAAAATCCACAAGGATGTTATCAGTGATTAAACGCCCAGGAATAAAAGCAGATTGCGAATCCGAAATAATGGATGGAAGATGCAATTTCAGCCTATTAGTAATCACTTTAGAAGCAATTTTGAAACACACATTACTCAAACTAATAGGTCTAAATTGATGTAAAAACTCCGGGTGATCACACTTTGGAATTAAGACAATATTAGTAAAATTCACACCCGCCGGGAGAATATTATGATTGAGAAAATCAAGACAAAAACGATTCACATCTGGGCCAACAATATGCCAATATATTTGATAGAACACTGCTGAAAAACCATCAGGACCAGGAGATTTAAAGGGAAACATTTGAAAAAGAGATCGTTTTACCTCATCCGCCTCGTAAGGCTGCGATAATTGCTGATTCATCTCGTCCGTGACCCGAGCTTGCACGACCTCAAGTACCCCTCGCATCTCCTCGTCATTCGGCTGCGTTGACTGGAAAATTCCCGCGAAATAATCATGAATGACCTGCTCTACCTCCTGCGGTTTGTCTCGCCAAACACCCGTCCCGTCCCGAACTCCCTTAATTTCATTTTTTTTCCTTCTTTCTGACGCACGTCGATGGAAAAAGGGCGTGTTCTTGTCCCCCTCGCGCAACCAATGGACCTTTCCTCTCTGTTTCCAGTAGACTTCTTCCTGATCAAGGAGATGCTCGAGTTCCTTTTTCAAAACCACTTCCTTTTCCTTTCTCTCCTCTGTGATCGGCCCAGTGCGTAGCGAAGCAATCTCTTGCTTGAGTTTTTCTAGTCGTTTAGTAGAAACCGCCTTGTCAACTGTATCCCAACTCAGCAACGCACTGCTGCACGCCGTTAGCTTCTCCCTCAGCGTCGGTCCACCCAATTGTTCCCACTGATCCTTAATTAATGCCTCGCAATCTCCTTTCTGAACCCACGCCCCTTCGAATCTAAAACGTTTCTTTCGTCGCCATCTAATCCCCGCGTGCGTTGATGAAGAGCAGTAAATAATCAATGCTAAGTGATCGGAGTACAACGTGTCAATATGTTTCACCTTAGCCTCATTAAAAATATTGCGCCAACCAACCCGGATTTGCGCAAGCTCGATCAATGTGTTCCCATACTGTGTGAGGTAGCGGTCTTCTGTTACACCATGTGAACTCAAAACCACTGAACCCTAAATCCTCTAGGTTCGATGCAAGAAGTGCTTCACGGAAATTTTGCATCTGCCCCACTGCCCTCGAATTGCCCCCTTGCTTCTCCCTCATCTCCAAAATTTCGTTAAAGTCGCCACAACAGAGCTATGGTTTAGTCGAAACATTGTTGAGACGTCGCAACAAGTCCCACGTGATGTGCCTATGCGTAACCTCAGGCTCCTCGTAAAACCCTGTGAATCGCCATTCATCCCGGAGACTAGGAGAGAAAACCATCGCGTCAATATGATTTGCTGAAAAACTAACCAACCTAACATCGACATCCTTTTTCCAAAGTAGCGCTAACCCACCCGACTGCCCCACAGCCGCTACTGCCACACCATTCAAATTCAACCTATCCCTAATTACCTCTAGTTTCCTCTGTGTGCAACGAGTATCCATCAGGAACACTAGAGAGGGGTTATGCAGGAGCACCGTGCTCCTCAATTCTTGAACTGTCGAAGGGTTCCCCAGGCCCTGACAGTTCCATGATAGGGCATTCATTGTTCTCGGCAGGACTGCACTGCAGTCTCCGCCGTTGTGTCATTGTGATCAGCTCCTTTGAAAGCCCATTTCGTATCCCCTTGCTTCTCAGTAAAATTTGTTGACGTACGCTTTCTATTCCCACCAGCCGTGTCCATTACTTCACCCGTCGCCATCGCTAGCTGTGCGTCTTTCCTATGAATGCGTACCTTGCGCAAACCCAAACCCTTGCCCTGACCCCGACCGTCCTCACTGTCCCCCAATTGTTGTTGTCGCACTACGTCCAGCTTTTTCCCCGCCTGTTCCTCTTCTTCCGAGTTCATGCCCAATGTCGTCTTCGATATCACAATCCCTATATCCCTCTCAGAATTAGCAACCGTCGGTATCACCCTTCCTATTTCCCGCTCAGGATTAGTATCATTCCTACCTTCCTCCCCAGTCTCCTTCTGTCGCTCTATCCCCGGATCCGACCCAGAATTTTGACTCGATAACGACGCTCCACGATCTCGTTTCCACTCAGGAGCTGGATCCTGCCTCCTCGGACTTCTCCCCCATACATCACTCGTTCTAGTACCACTGTTCGGCCCCAATCTATGGCTTGACGAGTAATTTAGGCCGTACTTCCGATTCCCTCTCGAACCCGGATTCGACTCCCGTAGCCACAGACCGTATGGAAGATCTGATAGGTTTTCGATATCCCCCTCTTGCTCATATCGCTTTGAACACTCTTTCATAACATGACCGATCGTTCCACAAAGATAACAGAAGTTGGGCAACCATTCATATGTAAATCTGACCAACATCTCTGCCCCATGGGTACTGCGTACTTTCATGCAACGAAGCAACGGTTTCCGTACGTCCAACCTAACCGTAATACGCATCGTATCACCCCACGGTTCCTCGCATCAAGCTCCTCAAAACCCCAACTTATCCCCAATGAGTCCTGCTATCTCAGGAGTTTGACGGCCAATCGGAATGTCATGCAGGTGGACGTGGAAACTACAGAAGTCAAGATTCACCTGTAATGGGTTTTCTTCCGCTGCGATCTCACTTAACACAAGAACATGATTATCAAACGACCAAGGGCACCCCTCGAGAGCCCGTTGTTTGTCGACCCGATGAAAGAATTTGAAGAGGAACCGATCCCCGTCCCCGATCCGTTGAATTTCGAGTCCCTTATCCGCGTGAATAACTGATTTTAGCGTTGCATGAAACGCGTTGAAGTTGAAACCCTTTATCGTAAGCAGACGCCCCACTAACAGTAATTCAGCCGCCGGATTCTGAGTATTCCAGACCGATTCCGAAATTGTAATACCCCCAAGTTCCTCTTCTGCCAAACTGAGTTTCTCCCGAAACTTTTCAATTGTCCCAGTCATGCATACGTCGGTCGAATGAGATGAGAGAGGTACATGATCGGACGCATTAGCCATCGCACGAAGTTGACGAAGCAGCACCGCACGCAAACCCTACCAAGCAAGACAATAAAAAATCCAAAGTAAAACGCAAACGAGAAAAAAACGGAACAAAAGAAAAGAGAGAAGAAAACTGTGAACAATCTCCTGGTAGAAAGCAAGGGAAGACGTATATCCTGATAAACCCTAGCCCTAAAAAGACCGCCCACCGTCCGCAGCCAAAGAGAGAGACAAGACGAAGACCAATAACCCCGATCGCTGGTGACGGCCTGCTACGATGAGTCGACGAGGGCCTTACCGGGCAGGCACGCAACTATCACGCACGCGGAGAGACTTATTCGTGTATAACATTTAGACGTTATGTATAAACTAAACATATATATATATATATATATATATATATATACATATCTGTAATCCAGCTTAAACACACACACACACATCCACAATACATACACGTACATTGCAATGATTACATAACTCATATTATTTTTGTGCGATGTCAATTAAGTAGACAAAATACTGAAACTATGGAAATTAAACCTATAAAATAAATTACATTCTCCTGCAAAATTACAATAATTCTGATAACATATTAGTCATGCACGGAACTTTAGCAAAGCTTCCTCATATTAAGCAATATCTATATACTATTATATAAAGAAACCCATTGTGACACCAATCTTTTGATTTCCAACTTTAACCTTTGAGTTTTAGCTATATTGTAAAAGTATACTATTAAATCCCCAAAATAGCCTTACAAATTAAGTTAGACTAATTAATTACACTATTCATTGTAATTAATGATTTACTTTCCCTATAATATATTTTTCTTCTATTGTTATACTCTAAATTTATGGCACATGTTATTATCTAGATAAATTTTCTTCTTTAACCTACATAGAATGACATTGAAAAAAAAATTATGCTCGCGGGAACCGCGTGCTCCATTTTCTAGTGACTATAAAGTATAAACCATATCATGTATATATTAATGTCGAAAAACGTGTAACTTTAAATGTTGTAAACAAATATAATTATCTTAAACGGTTCTCCATCCGTTAAGTATTATTTTCTACTAAAATGCATGCCTTAGAAATTATTGGCAGTGCAGTCAGTTAATTTCTACCGAGTTTACAATATTTTAATTAATATTGATATATCAAAATTATAACCCCATTTTCCTCCCAAAATAATTAGATTGAGTCAGTCAATGAGGCAGCTCAACAGCCTGGACAAGTTGATGAAAACTGAGAGCACGCGAGAATCGCAGGTGCCGACCGAGTGAACAAATTAAATAAAAAGACGAATATTAGATATATACATATATATATATATATATATATTGTTTATTTAAATCAATTGTGGTATAAATGCAAAATTAAATAGTACAAATATTTCTTTTGTACTATCGTGTGCATACGTTCGATCGAAGTACTCAAATTTCAATTAATGTACGCCACTATGGCACTATCTATATTTCTAAAGTCAACCCAACCAAGCTGTTCCGTTGAGTGTAGCGGGTAGATAATTGATGATTTAACCCATTAATTTCCTACTTATTTCCTTCAAGTGCACATTTTTGTAACTCGTGTTTTTCTACGTTTTCTGACCCTGCAAATTCTTGCTAATACAAATTTGTGTAAGTAACGGTCAATAAAAATAAATAAATTTCAAAATTTTAGTTAGAAAAGGATTTAGGAAGATTGATCAGATATTTTGTTTGAATTACTATACTGTGCAATAACACATAAGTCATAACATTACATTATCTTCCTAAATTCACAAAATAAAATCAAATCTTTTTGGAATTCTAATGGTAGCCTCCTACTTGTATATGATAGTTGATGGAATTATTTTATATGCTCACATGCTTTTGATTGTTAACATAAAGGACTTAATGCAAAAATCCAAAATAATATATCTGATCGAAATATTAGTGATGGTGTATAACTTTTTTCCCCTTAATAAAAATAAAATGGAGTAATTTCATTATTAAGTGTTTCATCCTTAACATCCAAATACTAAACATTAGGTATCGACAAATTTGAACGAACCTCGAAGAGACAACCCTACTATACTTAAACCCTAAACCATCATTAGGTGTATGAGCATCTAATGACCTTGTTGGCTCCTAATGACCTTCTTGTTGTGGTTTCACCTACAAACTTTATCATTTAAGTCAAGACCTTCATGTCGCCGAAAAGAGTATTAATATACCTTTAACTCTCCTTAAACGCAACTCCATTCATGTTCGTGCATCAAACAAACTCTCCCTTCTTCATCATAAAATCTTCACAGCCAAATAATAGTTGGATCGTATCCACCCGTTCTCCACAGATATTCACGACCCTGAGTGCCTTGCTATCCTTGCATGTGGCAAAAATGGCATTTAATGAGCACCAATGAAAAGTTCACTTGACTCATCCACCCTCATTTATTTGCTCTAATGCCATTAGTGATGTCATTATTGGCATCCAAGCTTGAGATCTATCACTACAAGATTTGGGGGGCATCTGCAACCGCCCCCCGCAACCGCCCAGGCGGTCGCCATTAACCGCGACCACGGCGCGACCACCAGGCGGTCGCCACTGAGAAGTGTCGACCGCACGGGCGGTCGCGAGGCATTTATAAGACCTCGCAATCGCTAGGCCGTCGCTTGGTACCATGGCGACCGCCCATGCGGTTGCAGATATTCAGTTCTCGCAACCGCCTGGCGGTTGCAAGGTCACATGGCAACCGTCTGGCGGTTGCAAGCTTTCAAAACTCATGAATTCGCAACCGCTAGGCGGTTGCCATGTCCTTAGGGACTTCGCAACCGCTTGGCGGTTGCCATGTTTATAAGGACATGGCAACCGCCAAGCGGTCTCCACGTCTCTACGGACATGGCGACCGCCTGGCGGTTGCAGATAACCCTCGCAACCGCCTAGCGGTTGCCAAGTAGTATATGCGACCGCTCGGCGCTCGCAAGGCACCCACGACGAGGGGTATCCGCGATCGCCTCGGCAACCGCCCGGGCGGTCGCAGATACCTTTCGGGCGACAGCCCATGGGCCATCTGCAACCGCCCGGGCGGTTGCAGATGACCCTGTATTCTTGTAGTGTATGATACTTTTTGGCGCCTCATTTTTCTTACAAGTAGTGTATCATTCCTTCAATAAAACTATTGGGAAATTTTCTCTCATTATCAACTAGAATTATGTGCCTTTATCCTAAAAATTTCACCAAGACTGAAGTTTTATTTGGTTGACTTACTGTCTGGATCTTTATAATTAATCTCGACTATTTACATTTATACTCTATCAAATTTTATGTGTATTCTTACTTTATGTAAATCATAAAGTCCACTGATATGTTAAAGCTTACACAATTGTGAAACTTCAAGAGCTTAGATGGACTCAAAAGTCAAATAAATCACACATCCACAAAGAGAGACATTATATGGAGATTCATGGGGCTAGATAGCAAATAGCCAAATAGCACAAGGTATTAAGCAGACCAATATTTATGACAAGGTATTGACACTGTCACACAATCCAATGCCTGCCTTGTCCCTTCTATCTTTACACACACACCCAGCAAGTAGCAAACCGGCAATGGCATCGCATAAATTTGACTTTTGATTTGCTCCCTCTTTTAGACTTTTTTTCTTAAATCCATTATATAAACATTTATTCTTGTTGTAAGTTTACTTATTCTTTCTTTAGACTTCCACACATCTCCTACATATCAAGAATCTTCCCTCTAATCCTATCACAACAAAAGCACCTTCAAAATTCTCATCTCCAACACAAAAAAAATAAAAATGGAAGAATGTAACAACCCCATCACCACCACCACCACCATGGATTTCCCACAAGATTTTCGATGCCCAATATCCATGGAGCTAATGAAAGAGCCCGTAACAATCTCCACCGGTGTCACATACGAGCGTAAAAACATCGAGAAATGGTTCACTACTTACCAAAAAACAACATGCCCCGCCACAATGCAGTGTCTTGAATCTTTCGACATGACTCCAAATCACACCTTAATGCGACTCATCACCGCATGGCGCGATCTAACGCCCCACAATAAGCACCCCATCCGCTCCACCCCCTTACCACCCACCCCTCCATCCACCAACGAGTTATCGACCCTCGTAAACACCATCGAATCGACCCCGTTCAAGGTACGTTCTCTAAAAAAACTATGTTCTTTGTTAGAAGCAAGCGATCACGAAGTTAAGGCGGAGTTCAAGCGACTAGGAGGAGTCGAAACGCTGGTAAAGATCATTAGACAGATTTTATTCGATACTTCGTATTTTGGGACGTTTCGTGCTTGCGAAGAGGCTTTGATGGTACTAAATCAAGTTCCGTTAACAGAGGAAGACGAAGAGATTCTTGCACTTTTGATGAGTCCTGATTCGATGAACTCGATGTCGATAGTCATTCAACGTGGCAGCGCCGAGGCCAGATTTGTAACGGTCTCTATTTGTCGAAGATTGGCTAAAGCGGATTACCAATGGAATTACGTAGCACAAGAGCAAGGGATTGACTTTTTCAAGTCCTTGTTCGAAATAGTGTCGGATCAGATTTGTAATAAGGCGAGTTCGTCAGCTTTAGAGCTTTTGTTGGAGATCACGGAGGCATCGAAGAAGTCGAGGCTGAAGTCGATCCAGTCGGGGGCGATCCGCACGCTGATCGAGCTCCTGCCGGACACGAAGAGTAAGGGGAAATGCGAGAAGGTACTTCAGCTGATCAAGTGTTTGTGCGAGTGTGCGGACGGGAGGTTGGCGTTTATCGAGCACGGAGTGGGGATTGCGGCGGTTACAAAGAAGATGTTGAGTGTTTCGGGGTGCGCGACGAAGGTTTGTGTGAAGGTGTTGTGGTTGGTTTCGACGTTTCATTCGACGGAGAGGGTGTTGGAGGAGATGTTGGTTTGTGGGGCGGTGAGGAAGCTCGTGGCGTTGATGCATATGGGAAGCGGGGGCGGCGGAGGGACGAGGGAGAGGGTGGTGAAGATGTTGAAGATGCATGGGCGGACGTGGAGGAGGTATCCTTGTTTTCCTAGTGATGTGAAGGAGTATTTGGGGTTGGGGAATGAGAGTTACTAGTTCAAGTGATTAATTGTTTGGAATGAGAAAAGAATTTTGTGGTATATGTATACTTTTGCTTTTTTGTTTTTCTTTTTTTACGAAAAACATGATTTTTTTTTTTTGTTTGTTTATAAAACAAACTTAAGTGAGTATATATTTTTTTTGGTTTCATATTTGTGGTCACCAATTGAGATATTACTATATTAGCATTAGTAATCGATATTCGAAAGAGTTGTAATTAATTGGAAATTTCAAGTGTACTGTAGATACAAATTTGAAGTGCCATTTAGGTCAGGACTGGCCAGTTCTTCACTAATACATCAAATATTTTAAAAGGTCAAAATAGTGCACAAAATCATCAAATATATTGTTTTGATGAGCCTAGATCAAAAATCCTGAAATCTTCAAAAATCCTGAAATCTTCAAGATCGTGATTCATGACCCTTGTTGATCATAGATTTACAAGCCGTCTATTCTTATTTTATAATGATTTGAAGTGAAGCCGCTTCAAAGATTGCAAAAGCTTTTGCCATTTGTGGATTAAGCAACCAATGCGAATAGGATTGAACCATTATGGTTTTGAAGTAACGGGGTTTATGTTGGAATTGGGTTAATTCAAATAATAATATAGAGCATTCTTGCAATTTTCCTAAATTTTAAATTCATAATCCCTCCTCGCATATTGATTTCTTATTTAATTTGTATCCTCGTGATTCTCTAAGTTTTTAAACTTAAAACTTGGTATCTAATTTTGTAAAAATTACAAAAACAGTTCAATTAATTATTAAATAAAATTGGGGATTTTCAAAGTTGACACGATTTTAATTTTGACCCACTATATTTTTAAGTCCTTCAAGTTGGCACCCGTGTCAATCTTGATCAAATTTTGACACGTTTGCCGAAATTATCACGCAAGCAACACGTAACCTACACACAACACCAACTTAGTGTTATAAATTGGAATTCAATATAGTATATTGAAATTAAAATGATGCTCACAATCAGATAGTGGGTCAACTTTGAAATTCATAAGAAAAAATAATTTCCAGTATTTTTAAAATATTTGTGTGGCCGGTGTGTAGATCACGCCCTACTTTCGTGGCAATTGCAATACATGTCAAAATTGGGTCAAGATTGTCATTGGTGCCAACTTAGTGCACTTAAATTGGAACTTGCAAATATAATTGGTTGAAATTGAAATGGTGACAACATAATGGGTCAACTTCAGAAATTTCTCAATAAAATTTCGTAGGAGTTTTTCTTGTTGCCTCATTAATTTCAAAGACATGTGTGAATAACTAGCTTTCAGTCCCCTTATGTGGCACATTTCCAATTTTAGTCCCTTAGTATTTTTTTTTCTTCCAATTTCAGTGTTTCTTAATGTGCATTATGTCTAATTTACGTCATCCGACATCAAAATTAGACAAAATTGGTCAAAATTTGACATGTGATTTGCACATGGATTCAAAGTTTGGGCATGTTTATCAAAAATGGTCTCCTAATGAGACATATGTATAGTTTTGGTCCCCTACTGAGAGGAGATTTTGATTTTAGTTTCATAATGGGCATTTTAACAATTAGAAAATAAGGCAGATTTTTCTTTTTAATCCACTCCACACGCGTGCATAGTCTGATTTATTTGTTGCATTTCTGATTTTAGTTAAATAACTACCATGTGCATCTCACGATAAATAATCCAAATCGGGTCGAGTTCAGATACTCCAACAACACGACTTTTCTCAGGTACAAGGGAAACGATGTAGGAGGTCCTCATACATGTAAAATAATCGTGTCGCTCATAATGTTTCCGATCAGTAGTGCTTATTAAACAAACCATAGTAGTTACATGTCTCGATTTTGTCCAATTAATTGAAAATACACCCCATTATGTTTGAGAAATTACACTAAAACTCGATATATATATATAGGTAAGACAGCTTTTGAGCTTTAAATCGTAGTAGAAAACAAATTTGCTAATTTTGTTATATATTCAAAATATCGTTTGATTTTTTTGTTGCTTTTTCACTACAAAAACATCGGGTTATTCCCGACCGCAAATCCGGTCGGGAATGACCCATCCGCGGTCGGGAAAATGTCTTTCCCGACCGCTATTCGGTCGGGAAGGCCCGGTCGGCGTTACTTCGGTCGGGAAAAGTTTTCCGACCGCGGTTCGGTCGGTAAGGAAAATTCCCGACCGCTAATTCCGACCAGGCAACGGTCGGAATATATTCCGACCATTTAGTGGTCGGGAAATGTTTGAATATTATTCCCGATCGATAACCGGTTGGGAATAATATGAATCTTAATCCCGACCGATATGCGGTCGGGAAACTTCCGACCGCTAAACGGTCGTGTTGTCCCCAATTCGATTCCCGACCGAATCCCGATCGGGCCGTTTTACGAGAATTCCCGACCAACCACCGGTCAGGACTTTTCCCGACCGCATATCGGTCGGGATTAAGATTCATGTTATTCCCGACCGGTTATCGGTCGGGAATAATATTCAAATTAATCCCGACCGTTATGCGGTCGGGGATAATATTCATCTTATTCCCGACCGATTTCCAGTCGGGAATAAGAATCATCAGAACAAAAAAAATAATATTCCGGTAATAATTACCGAAATATTATTTTTTGTTCTATTTTGCAATATTTTTAAAACATTATTTAGTTTTTTTGTGTTTTAGATGAGCAATTAAATTTTTGATTCATTGCTCAGCCTCAAACACAAAAAAATTAAAAAAGTTTTTGATTATTGAAAAGTTGAATAAAGAAGTGAAAAAATTTAATTTTGAAGTTGAAAGAATAAAGGTTTTGAAAAAGTGTTCGAATATGAAAAAAAGTGTTTGAAAAAGTTTTGGAGATGAAAAAAGTGTGTGGAGATGAAAAAATTAGGAGAATAATGAAGTGTATTTATAGAAAAAGTTAAAAAAATTTAAATTTTCGTCAAATTTGAATTTCCCACCAAATCCCGCCAATTTTTTCGATTATTCCCGACCGATTTTCGGTCGGGAATGTTGAATTTTTTCAAAAATTTCAAAAAACCGCCAAATTTTGAAAAATTGCCGACCGAAATTCGGTCGGCAAAACTATGCTGCCCAGAAACGCGGGAAATACCGACCGCATATCGGTCGGGAATAGTGTTGAATATTATTCCCGACCGCCATGCGGTCGGGAATAAGTTTAAATTTTATTCCCGACCGATATGGGATCGTCAATAATGATCAATGCCGACCGAATAGCGGTCGGGAATAGGTTGAATATTTCTCCCTACCGCATATCGGTCGGGAAAAATAGCCAATTTTACTTTTTTCGATCTTTTGAAAAATCTTGATGTGTTTGTTAAGTATAACTATAAAATCTCATTAAATTCATGAGTTGCACTATTAGTTAGTTAGTTTAATGTACTTTTAATTATTAAATTAGTATAGTTTATCGGAGTATAAGTTAAGTTAGTTTGGAGTTTTACATATAATAATCATACGTAGTATAGAGGAGTTCACAATTGCCGATTAACGTTTGTTACGAACGTTAGTATAGAGAGGCTAATTGTGATATATATATATATTAACATATGTTTAACATAATCGTAAGTAGTTACATTATTAGCAACTACATATACTAATCTATTTATAACTGACAATATGAATCGACGCTTCAAACGATTCATCAACGTGCAACTAAATTTAATTTTTTTTTGAGATTTTCAGTAATATATTACTAATATTGATTTACTTGATCATTAAATGAACAATTTATATAAAGTTGAGAGTGAAATTGTGAAATTAAGAATATGAATATTATTCCCTACCGATCTTCGATCGCCAATACCCCTAAACCCTAAACCCTAAACCCTAAATCCTAATATTCCCGACCGCATTGCGGTCGGGAATAACAACGGAAACAATTATTCCCGACCTCATGGCGGTCTGGAATAACAACGGTCAAGCTTATTCCCGACCGCCATGCTGTCGGGAATAATTGTTACCGTTGTTATTCCCGACCGCAATGCGG
Organism: Linaria vulgaris; assembly: GCA_948329865.1. Lineage (NCBI taxonomy): Eukaryota > Viridiplantae > Streptophyta > Magnoliopsida > Lamiales > Plantaginaceae > Linaria > Linaria vulgaris. The sequence continues at coordinate 113,324,887 of OX415250.1, read as the reverse complement.
TCGGGAATAATTGTCAGCCCCCTATAAATACCCCTCCCTATTCCACTTGAGAAATCATTCCAACATTCATCCCTTGCTAAGGTATATACGATTTCCTCTTGTTATAACTGTTTTTGTTAGTTTTTCTCAATTAAGATCGTTTTTATTAACTTTTTTGTTAATGTTTCTTTGTTTTAGATATTGCGGTAAATGCAACGAGGGGCGTGTGTTTGCAAAGAATACTTGATCTAAGTATTTTCTACGCTACAACAAGTAAGTATTAATTGCCTTGGCTTCGTCGTACTCGAGTAGGAGGAGGAGGGCTACGAGGAAGAGGAGGGCTACGAGGACGACGACGGCAATGAGGAAGAGGAAGAGGAAGAGATAATGAGTGACTCAGATTCTGAGGATAGTATGTATGACTAGCATCGATTATGGTTTAGTAGGCCAAAATTTATTTTATAAAAAATTTGATTCACGTTGTTTAATTTCATATTATAGGCATAATTTCCAATAAACAAACACTGACAACGTTTTCAATACTTAGATTAAACGAACAAATAATACTACTACTCCGCATCAAACGAACAAATAATATACAACATAATTATAGAATAAATACGAAACTAGTTTAAACATTACATAATTTGTCCAAGCATCAAACATATTACATAAATACAAACAACTAATACAGTTTTCAATACTAAAATATCCCTAAAATAAATAAAACTTTTCCTACTCATAGTCCTCGTCATGAAATCCAAATGTATCAGGAGCTGTGGAGGGTCCATCTCCATCATCACCATCACCGGCAAGATCGGCTGCATCACCACCGAGAGTGGCATCCTCGGGGTCCTCATCGGGGTCATCCTCGTACTCATCATCATACATCGTGCAGCCCGGAGCACCATGCGCAAAAGGATCAGGAGGGGCGTCTCGACGAGCATCACTCATGAATCCCCATGAAGGCCTGGGTCGAGTAGGAGGAGGAGTACCTCTAGTCTGGGTGATGTGCTGCGTCAAGTAATCTACCTGAGTAGCAAGCTCGTCAATCCTCGCATCAATAACAGTCCTAAGACGACGGTTCTCCCTCTCAAATGCCCTCGCATAATCATGTGTCGTGTCTGGGTGCTTCTTCGTCGAGAAACCAAACCGATCGTGACGTGCATCCGAAGGGAGACCCGTAGCCTTCCCCTTCTTCAATCCTCCTATCGCCTGACTCCACAGCTCCTAATCTAGTGGTGGCCACGTAGAACGATCCGCCTCGTACCTCTCGGTCATAAGGCGCATGTACTCCTCCTGTTCATTTTGTCATAATTGTTAGTACGTAATTAAGGAAGACATATATTAATACAGTAATCATAGAATGCTATACAAGTTAAATACTTACGTAGATAGCCCTATACTTGGGGTGAACCCAAACGCGACGACGTGGAGCTCCCTCTGGCAGACCACTGGGCACATGTGTGTGCTGATAACGATATGCCTCATCGTGCCGAGGTGGAGGGGCCCCTGGAGGTCTAGAAGCAGCCTGCATATTGATATACATTAGTTATTTTAGATATTTAAATTTAAGACAATAATATTATTCGTATAGAAACTCAATTTAATAAGACATACCATCCTACGTCGAATCTCCGTGTAGCTCCGGGACCCACTAGCATGAGTAGCTCGTGCAGGACGATCATGGTCTGGTGCCTCTCCCGATCGCCTGTTCTTCTGGCCTGCCACGGATTTCTTCCCATGGTCCTCCGACTCCCAATGCGTTATGAACATCCTCTCTAACTTGTCGCTCATCCAACTGTTCTTCGGACGCGACGCCCACTTCGGATCATCGAGCCTGTCGTAATAGTTCTTCTTGGCATTGTACACGATATCCTTGTAACAGTGCTTAGCCTTCGCCTCGTATGCGGAATGTGCACGAAGCATGTCATCCAGATCAATGTAGTATATGCTCTACAATTAAATAAGGCTTTTAATTAAGGTTTCGTTAAATAAAAATCTTACTATTTATATATATATATATATATATATATATAGTAAACTTTCTAAATCTCACCTTAAACTTAGCCCACATCTGTCCCTGGACATTTGGATCTACCTCGGTGTATGAAGGAACACACGTCTTCATAAACTCCCTAATGATCGAGGTAATCGCCGTCGATATCTTTCTCCCATCCATAAATACGTCGTGCTCATCCAGCTGGGCCCTACGACGGGCTCTACGGTCAGCCGGAACCTGCGGCCCTCTCGATATGCCTCGGCCCGGTCTCTGCTGCGTCGCTGAAGATGGTCCTGCACCGGCAACGTCTACAGGGGAAGAAGTACTACGACCCGCCGGTGTAGAATCTGTAGAGCGTGGCCTAGGTGTCGTAGGCCTGGATGATGACGGTGGCCTAGATGATGACGATGGCGTCGATGCTACGTGATCATCATCTAGTCGAAATGGTACTACTAGATCTGGTGGAGTACCGCCGCTCGATCCGATACGCCTATGTGGATGTGAAGAAGTAGGGGACTCGCCAAGATCGGTATCAGGTGCATCGACATGAGCGGGTGGTGCAGCGCCAGAACGAATAATCCGTACACGAGGACCTATCCTCGGTGGACCAGTAGGTGGAGTACTCGATGGAGGGCTCGATGGACCACTACGCCCTCTCTTCGAGGGCTGGCGACGATCGCTATCACGGGACGACATGTTGTCAAAGAGGAGTGCTACGAACTAAGTAAAATCATCTAAGTTAGAATTTTTCTAATTGTAGAGATGACCTAAGTTTAATCAATACTAAGTTATATAGTTTTTTCCTAAAGGTATAAATATTTCCCAAAGCCTAACAATTCCTAAAGGAATTTACAAATTAAATCATAACAATTTCTACAATATATAACAATTAATATTAAAACATTAAATATAACATTAATAATTAATATTAAAACATTAAATATAACATAAATAACTCCATAATTAACGTCTAAATAAATAAATTAACACATATAAAAATCATATATAGTTTTCCTAAAGTCATAAATAATTACTAAACTACAACATTTCCTAAAGCCTAACAATTCCTAAAGGCATAAAAATCTAACATTTTCCCAAAGCCTAACAATTCCTAAAGGCATAAAAATCTAACATTTTCCCAAAGCCTAACAATTCCTAAAGGCATAAATAATAATTATTATAAAATCATAAAACTATAACATATCCTAAAACTTAACAATTTCTAAAGGCATAAAAATCTAATATTTTCCCAAAGTCTAACAATTCCTAAAGGCATTTTTAATTAAATTCTAACAACTTCTACAATATCTAACAATTAATATTAAAACATTAAAGATAACATAAATAAATAATATTAAAACATTAAATAAAATATAAAATACAAGAAAAAGTGAAAAAACTTACCGGATCGGAAGTGGCGACTGATTTTCGGTCGCGAAAGGCAAAACGACGGTCGGGAGATTTTTTTGAGAGAGAAGAGAAGTGTGAAAATGAAGAGGAGGAGGGAGGTATTTATAGAAATACCTCCCTCTTTCCCGACCGCATATCGGTCGGGAATAACTCATTCCCGATCGAAATGCGGTCGGGAACACTCGGCCCAGTTGCGTAGGGCTACACTCTGGGCGGGAAATTTCCCGCCCAGAGTATTCCCGACCGCAGTTCGGTTGGGAATAATATTCCCGATCGAATTGCAGTCGGGAATAAGCTTTCCCGACTATTACGCGGTCGGGAATTGTTTTTTAACATGTCCCGACCGCATATTGGTCGGGAAAAGTTATCCCGACCGATATTCGGTCGGGAATACTCCCGACCGAATTCCGGTCGGGATTTGCCGGTCGGGATTGGGCGCGAAATCTTGTAGTGTTTAGCCTTTTAAATAGAATAAATGAGGTTTATTTAAGTTTGCCTTATTTCCTTTTTCTTGCATGTGCATAATAAATGAGGAGCATGAATTTACATTCAACAAAATTTGATGATTTTAAAAAGAACCCGACCACACGGGGTGTTTGTATAATTTGGGACTAAAATTTGAATTTCTTTTCATTAGGGACTGGTATGCATTATGAGACTAGTTTTGATAAAAATTCCCAAATTTTGAATTCACATGCAAGTCACATGTTATATTTCGACCAATTTTGCTTGATTCCGGTTCCCAATGACTTAAATTGGACGTAATGCTAGTTAAGAAACTGAAATTAGAAAGAAAAAAAAAACATTATTAGAAAATTGGAAACCACCCACGTTAGGAATGATCACATTTTATTTGATGCTATATAACAAATTGATATTCAGCTTTCGTAGTAACTCGGAATACTGAATTGAATGAAACAATTTTGTATAGATTTCAAGAATAATCTGATAATCCAAACTGACAATATACATAGTATCAGATCTATATGCATGATATTCTTACTTGCATGTTGATGTACAACATTAAAATATTACAGGACTTGCAATGTGAACGAAGGCCAATTCGATGCTAGTGGTACCACCACTGGTGGTACCACTAACATACATGTGTATGTATATACATACACATGTATGTTAGTGGTACCACCAGTGGTGGTACCACTAGCATCCATTTTTCGGTGAACGAATGCGAGAACACATCGATCGATTTTCGTGATTACCTCTTATTTAATTAGAAGAATGCGGCTGCTCATTCAACCGTTTAAATGCGTAAATGAGGGGTTGTCAGTTGCCAATTGATGAATATATCGGAAAATGGGCCATTTTTAGGTTCACTCTCTGAAAAAATTATGTTAACGTGAAAAATTTAAGGTCATGCAATTGTTAGAGTATGAAAGGGTTGAAATTTTTTATAGTACTAGCAATTTGACACACGCGGGAACCGCGTGTAATTTTTTTTCCTAATTTTAAGAAATCCCCACGTGTAATTTTTTTTCCTAATTTATAGAGATTTTTATATCACATTTTATGTATCTCTATTTAGGTGGTGTTTGCAAACTCTTCTCAAAAGGCAGAAGTTTATAATTTAAGTTTAAGCTCTAAAATTAACTTCAAGTCGTAAGCTGGAAGTGTTTGATAAACTAGCTAAAAGTTGCTCTTTTTATAGTAGAGTGTTTGCAAAATAAAAAGTGATTTTGCTGATTTTTCAATAAAATGACTACACTACCCATAGCATATACATTTCAATATTTAAATGTATTACCGTAACATCTAATAAAGTAAAAAAATAAATCAATCACAACATAGTCATATTTACTAATGAAGAAAAATCTTTATAGATATGGTTATAGGGATTACACGATAAAATTATTTATTTTAGTAGATTGATATTTTTAAATTTTCAGCAATATGACATAATATTTAACCACATAAGAGGTTTCGACGTTAAATAGTCAAAATTTTCAAGGAAAAAAAAGTTCACAAGAGAAATAATTCACGCATATGATAAAAAAAAATTGAATACGATAAAAAATAAGATCTTGTGTGTAAAAGCGAATGCTCGAATTGTATTTCTTAATTTATTGTTAGAAATATGAATATTATTGGTATATAAAAGATAAAGGGTATAATTGTACATAAATATTTAAATTAATTTAATAATTGCTACCATAAGCTGGAAGCAGGTCCATAGCAGCTTCAAGATTGTGGGAGTTTTTGGTTTAAAAAAAGTTTTCAAACCGGAGAAGCTATATTTGCAAATACCCTAAACTGTTTAATTTAAGTTAAAAGCTGATTTTGACTTTTTTTAAGAGTTTGCAAACACCACCTTAACCATATAATGGAACATGAAAATATCATTTTATTAGGCATCCTTAAATATATGTCAGATTTTTAATACATAAAAAGTGCTGAAAAGCTATGTTTAAGTTATAAGAATTTCTTTGAGTTTTTGTTAATTGGTGAAAAGTAGATTTAAGTCATAGAAAAAAGGAGAACACCTCTAGTTCCTTAATATGGCAATGCTGTGATTAATTTGTATTGAATTTACAACCAAATCCCTTAAAATATAAAGTTAGCATAATGCTACGATGGCGAATATGCGTATAAATTTACTTATATGTACCAAGACTCCAAGAGTGAAACAAATAATACAAAATTATAAGAGAAATATTTTTCACGATAATAGTCATATGGCTATATACAGATGAAAGCTAAACCTCCTTCTGCTTTATGATTCGCAAATTGGTAAGGATACATAGGAAGTGATATAACAAATTAATCACGTGGGCGTATTAAGCAAAGAAACACGCAACTTATGAATCATGATTTAATTGTTATTTTTCACTCCAAATTCCATATGGCATGGCCCTTTGATAATTTATTTCTTCTTCATGTGGAGTGATAATAATCACCTCATGATTTAGTTAATGCCACATGAATAACATGCAGTGACCATTTTTATGACAGACTCTATAAATTGAAGAATGTTATTAACAATAGAAATATTTCGAACAACCCATATAAAAATTATGAAAACTAACTTAAAATAAGTATTGTGAAGAACTAATTTTACAATACAATAGAATAGTGTAAAGGTCTAGAGTTAATACATTCGTAAAATATATCTAAATATTATTTTGCATCTAGAATAGTTCTAGATCTCGAGCATAATAATGAGTATCAACTTATACACGAAGATATATCTATTTTTAAATTACACCCTTGGATCAATATAATGTGCCGATCGATCGAGTCGAGACTTAAAGGAGAAAGTCTGGGAATAAAGTCATAAAATAAGAGTTGTCTATTCATCCATTTCTGCATGAAAGAGGAGACCACAAATACAAAATAAGTATTGTTAGTAGCCCTAGAAAGTCGTCAAAAAAGATAATAGAAGAACAAACTATATCACCAGAACTTGAAACAATCTATTTAAAGTTTTGCTATTGCATGACTTTATAAATTTAAAGAAGTAAACCTATAAACCATATTTCTACTTAACCGTTGGTATAAATTATTTTGTTAATAAAACTTGATATTCCTCGTGCCTAACGGCAACCATAAAATCATTTTTCCTCTTCAAGCGATCATAATCAAACTGGAAATGAAATTAAAAGCATATATACATTTCATTTCTGGAAAAATAATAGAAATCCGCATATAAAAGTAATGACAAAAGGAGAAGGGTTAATGGAAATAGTACGTACTATATATTTATTTGCTTTACCTTCAACCATTGTGCAATTGTCATGAGTCATGACTAATGAGTAAGGTTGTGTGAGTCTAACAACAAAAAATAAAATGAAAGTTGCAATTTGAATAAATAATGGAGTTAAAGTGGAAACAAAAACTTATAAAAATAGAAGATATTAAGAATCGAAAATTTAGATAAGAAAAAAGCAATTAAACCTTTTTCCTGAAACCATGCAACGTGGATAACCTCTCAATCAACTCATGATATTAAATCTACATGATGTATCATGTGTGCTTACGTAATGTTTCTCTTATAATGCGGTTACAACTTGCAAATGAGTAGTGATCTACAAAAGAAAAAGAAAAAAACATGAAGAAGTGAAGCACAATTGTAAATGCTGAGAAAAACATAAAATATGAAAACTTACTGTAGGAAACTATCCGAACCGTTCTCTCTCCCTTCATTCCTCTTTCTCTTTATTTTTTCCCCATTTGTTGAAGGTGTAATTGAAACTGTTAAGAAAGTGTAATTTAAAATGTTACACATAAAGCAAACACTTAAAATTAAACGAACCATGATAGTTGGTGAACTTCTGCAAGATCACCATGTATTTTCCTGGTAATTTGAAGAAATAAAAATATTGAAGTGAATAAAAACTGAATTGAACAATACTATGTGCACATAAAATTCCATGATTCGAAATATTACTTACTACTTAATCATGCTTTCTTCTCCATTAATTTGGTTCATAAAAACAGGAAGAAAATGAGAGAGAGTAAAAGATGTGGTTGGTTCAGGTGAGGAATTGAGAAGGAATTGAAACTAAGAAGGAATTGGAAACTGAACAGAGTTAATGTACAAAAAGATATCTATCTATCCCACTTTCAACAGTTATTAATTCAAAAAATGGGGGAATAATTGTGGAGGTTTTTTTGATAGAGATCGTGTGAATTTGGTGGTTATCCTATAATTCAAACTTCAAATTTGAATGTTTCCACGGTGTTGTGTGATTAATTACATTCATGTCCTTCTTTTTTAAGTTTGGAATCGAATTTAAAAAGGGTATTTTAGGAAACTCAAAAGTTGGTATCATAACTACCACTTTGTGAGTGTAGATGCTCTTCTCTTAGTTAATAGTATAGATAATACCGCATTACCATTAGTCTGAATGAAATTTGTATAGTAGTATTATGTGACATGCATAGAATTCGAAGCTTTAATTTAATTTGCTTGCGCTAAATATTTGAAATGCATCCAAAAGTTTTGAGCATTGTTTTAAAAAAAAAAAAATTGTAACACGGCCGAGATGCAAGATGAAAATACTTCAGTTGATTTGTTCTGATGAGTCGAAATAGAAATGTTCTATTGAACATGTGAAACTTCCATTCTACACAAATATGGATCAACTATCATATTCCCTTTCCCCTCTCCTGTATTACATTTTAAGTATTTTCACTTTATAACCGTATAACTACGACCTGGATTGCAACATAATATTAAAGTTGACAAGTAGCAAAACAATAGTTAATGAGTAATTACTGCCATAATTTCAGGCTACTATAAATTAATAATGATCCTTCTAAATACAACACAGTCAAAGTTGTAGGCTTGTAGCTTTGTTTTATTAATTAATTTACACATATATTAATTTTCTAATGCGCTCCAATTCAATATATAGTGTATTAAAATATGAATTAGCATTATTTTGATTGGCTGAATAGCAAAGAATCTTACTTCACCGCTCGAGAACTCGTGAAAGTCAAAGGCTTATGATGAGAGCATGTTGTGGACACCGAAATTGTTGAACTATTAAACTAGTGAAATCTTACTCTGACCAGTGACAAATTATGGATTATCGTATCCATTGTATAAGACAAATGTATGTTTGTTTGGTGTTATACTTAATACTTAAATCTTAATCTTGTCTTTTATTTTACTTAGACCAATCAAAAGCTGGCATTAGACCCTCATTCATTTTAAATGAAACAGATAAAGTTGAGCTCTTGCACAAACAGAGACTTTTGAGTTACAATTTTGTCCGTGTAAGCTCGTATTCAATTTTAGGGTAAAAATCATCAAACCCCCAAAGTTTGTGGCAAACTTGTAGTAAATCTCTTAACTTTATTATGGCGGTTAACCACTCATGGGATGGCCAAATAAGCAACTTATACTAAGTCAAAATTTTGCACTTTTGAGCATGCATATTTTCGTCCAAATTTTGACCCACATTTTGATATGTTAAATGTGCCTTCCATAACCTATTAAGTTTGGTGCAGATTGCGCCCATATGATGTTATAAAAATTTCGACATTATTTTTAAATCTTTAGACAAAATTAAAGATTTATTAAATTTTGACCCACCATTTTAGTTTATTATTTTTTTAAGACCAAGGAATTTAGGTTTCTTTTTCAACAATTTTTTCTGAAAAATCTTTAGACATTTTTTTTGTTTCCAGAATGGTTAATTATAAAACAGTCCTCCAAAATAATTTTATTCCAAGATAAATGATTAAAGTCTAAAACATGTCGAAAAAAAAGCCTAAATTCATTGGTCTTACAAAATAAGAAAACTAAAAATGTAGGTCAAATTTAATAAATCTTTAATTTTATCTAAAGATTTTAAAAAAAATTGTTAATTTTTTGTAACATTAGGTGGGGGCAGTATGCACCAAGCTCAATAGGTTATGGCCTTATGGGGCACATTTAATATATCAAAAAGGAGGTCAAAATTTGGACGAAAATACCTAATGGTCAAAAATGAAAAAAATTCACTTGATGTAAGTTGCTTGTTTCGCTATACAATGGGGGGTTTGACTGTTTCAGAATAAAGTTCAGAAGGCTGACTGCAAATGACCCCAAACGTCTGCAAATGACCCCAAACGTTAGGGGTTTGATGCTTTTCCCCTTTATTTTTTAATATGTTGAAATCCGAAAGCAATTATATATTTTCTAAAAGATGCTCTACCTCTGATATCTTAATTAACATTAGGCGCCTTGAGATGTAATCGAACCGACTCACAAAGTAAACCTGATGAAAGTGATATTGAACTAGCTAGACTATAAATCGCACGCCTTCATTCAGTTTCCCGTTTATTCGTCATTACATTGGCAATCATGCAGTTAAACTTTGCCACCAATTACCTATCTAGGTTGGAGCGCGACTACTGATCAATGTCGAAGCAGAATCTTGACATGAAATCGTTGACTGAGGTAGTAACTAGGAACATAAAGAGATGAAAAAAACACGCTAAGTTTCTCTTGATTGTCTAAAGAACATTTTCACGAGCAGCGATCTTGTGAATTGTTCCAATGCAGTTGTCCTTTGGTCGAGGATGAGGCAAGTATATCAATGGACTATCAGGATTACGCTGCTCAAGCCTGATCAAAACCCAAACAAAAAAACACACTAAGTTTCTGTCGATCGTCTGAGACCTTTTAAGAAGTTTGTGCTGTTGTTTTGGTAGGGGGATTATCAGTTATTATAACTTACTTATAGTTCAAGAGAAAATGGTGAAGAAAAATAGTAATTTCAAGCTTGGCAAGCTTGTTTCCAGGGCACGATCTGCTTCCCGCGCCAAATGGGAGGAAACTTCCTGCTTTAGGTGTAAATCCCTACACAAAAACAATAAAAACAGTAAATCTCGCATACAAGAGGTTAGGGAACGAAGAAAGGCGAAAAAACGAGAGGATTTAATTGGTACATAACTCACATCCCATCTGGAAGGATCAAACTTCATTGGTTCAGGATATGTTTCAGGGTCGAAGTGAACGGTCCTAAACCACACCAAAACTTTCCATCCCTTAGGAATCATATAACCTGTAACATGAGAAAAAAAAAATTGAAATTTTGTTCAAACATTGTTGCTAAATTGTCAAATAGATTTGATTCAGGCATCTTATTACCACAAACGTTGACATCTTTCTTTGCCTCTCTGGATACCGACAGCGCGATTGTAGCCAAACGTTGTGTTTCATCAATCACCTGTCGGTTTTTTGAGTTGAATTCTTAGAAAATTTGATTATGAAAGGATCCAAAAAACCAAGAGCACGCACACCTTAGAAAGATACTTCATTTGTCGTGTTTCTTTGAGTGTCAAACCTTTCTGATCAGACGGCCTGTTGTTCACAATTTCCTCTTGCTCAGCCTGAAGTTTATTTTCAACTTAATATAATGGGAAATGTATCAAGGGTTAACCATAGTTATCCAACACTTTCCATGAAAATGAATAACCCAATCAACTTCTAACGAACTTTATTCTGTGCATGCACCAATTGTCAGACAGTATGCTTTGTGTAATCTTTGTCTATACCTTAGCTTTCTTGAACACATTTGGATGTTTCTGGATAAGAGCGGCAGCCCACATAGTAGTGTGCCCAGAAGACTCATGGCCAGCATTCAGATACATGATTAAAATGTCGATAATCTCTTCATCAGTTAAAGTTCTACCCTTCTCATCTTTAGCATCCAGAAGAGCATCCATCATATCTTTTTTCACTTCTGTCGCATTTTCTTGTCTACTCTCCCTCCGCGCCGTTACTATGCCTTGGAGCACCGCCACCAGCCTCTTACGTGCCTGAAACCGTACCATATTTTAGCAGATGATAATTTTCATGTATGAGTTTTGTAATCCATAAAAAGCCTTTCAAGACTTCCAATAATATTTGAAAGTATTGTAACTTAATTTGTAGCATTCTGAAATAAGTAACAAGTTCCTGTATAAAACACACAAAGTAGGCTTATTACCTTAAGTGCCTTATAGTAAGCGAATCCCGGAATGTTGATCGCCATAGCCCTGAGTCCATAATTCAGCGCCGTGTACTCCCTCTCCAGTGCCTCCATGACCGGCTCACCCTCCGAACTCAAAAAGATATGCAGAACGATCCTGAATGTAAGCCTACGAAGCTCAGTTAAAAACTCCATCTGTCCCATTTTTGACCATTTCTCCAAAGCGGTAACAACATTTTCTTCAATGTATTTCATGTAGACAGACAAAGCTTCGTGTCCATTAATAGGGCCAGCCGTTAATTTGCGCAGCCACTTGTGCTCTTCGCCAGAAAACCCGAGAAAGGACTTTCTCCCAATAAGATTCTGTGTGGCTAATGGCCAACCAGGTTTGAAGGATTCGTCGTCTGTTAAAACTTTGCGACATGATTCCGCTGTTGTGACAATGATATGAGGATTGCCAAACATGTGCGCTTTGTACAGTCCAGTACGTCCAAATCTGCAAATCAAAAAATTGTTATGGATGCAGGCTAATTGATCATTTTTTCACCACTTTTTGCATTTTATGACAGTGATCATCTTACAACGATCAAAGATAAAAACTCAGAACTGAAGTATCAAAAATTCAGACTTTCAGTAACTGTTACTATGATTTGACAAGATAATATTCAAATATTCACCTCACAAAATATTTATGAATATTTTCATCTACTATCAAGTGCTAACAAAACATCTCCATATTTTTCGACAACGCGTTTATAAAGGTTTACCTGTAAATAAAGCTGGAGAGAAAAGATTCAGGATCACTGGACTTGAAAGCTCTGAGGAACGACCACATGTTGCCAATGAACGGCCAACCATAATCACCAGGCGGCAAATCAAACCTTTTATCACCCAACTTCCTCTCACAAAACCACTTATTAAAATTCCTCAACACCCATATAACAATCAAAAACCCCAAAATCCATCCCACCAAAAATTCCAAACCCATTTTCTTTATAGAAAAGAAAATCCAAAAAAAAAGGTTTTTTATTTATTTTTTATTTTTATTTTCTTAACAGAGACCAAAGATCACTCCCATGTGTCTTTTTTCCAGGCTTAAGATGATATATATGTATACATATATATTATAAGGGAGAGTAAAAGAATTGAGTATACTGTACTGAAGAATATTTTGTTCCTTGATTTAGACCAAAATGGCATTTGGACTGGCACTAATTTTGGTACCAACCTAAAATGCCATTTTGCCATGTAGTGGCATTTTAAACTGTCACTTAGTAGTTCGTACCTCCCTAGCTAAAACACATGGTGTCACTATTACAATACTTAGTAGCAGCAACCCAATAGTAAATACTAAATAGTCTAAGATATAATGATTATTATAAAAATAAGACAACAATGAAATAAAATGACAAATAATCACAAGTCCAAATCAGGACAGTGAGTGTTTCTTATAAAAATAAGACAACAATGAAATAAAATGAAAAATAATCACAAGTCCAAATCAGGACAGTGAGTGTTTCCAGGTCATGCTCAAAAAAATATTCTCAACACAAGTAAACTATTCTACTGAACCTCTTGTTTGTTTCATGTAATACAATTGCAACTTAAATATCAAAACATTAGCCAACATAATGTGCTTTGATTGTATTAGTGTAATAATTTAGCATCTTATTCTGAAACATAAGAAAATTCTACCACTGCACTTTCCCAAATTCAAGGTTTAACAGTACTAATGAACATGATTACAACAAGAAGTGAATGAACTCATAACAACAGTCTGCACAAATACAGAGTGAGCATCCGCTTCCGACTCTGACTATTAGCGCATTTCTTGACTAACTGTTAAGCTAAATTCAGCTATTCTCTAAACAAGTTTCAAAGTTTAGCAATAGCATATGCAGGTATGTCTGACTTCACTTGAAGATTTAAATCTTCCCAGCCGTCATCTTTAATCTTCGTGAAGTAACGATCAACCATTTCCTCGCTAACCAACTCAATCTTGGCGGGTTGCCACTGCAAAGAGAAAGAAGATGGTTCCACAATGTTTGACAAATTCAGGAAATGTCTTTATAATTACATTTCTAATGTTTTTCATAACTAATCCATTGTGATCATCAAACCTCGTGACAGGAAAGCTCTTTGTAATTAGATTAAAGCTGAAAGAGTGTGCAAGAAATTATCCCTACATTTTATTACATTATATTCTAGGACAAGACTACATTTGCAAGGATAAGCAGTATACACCTTAGGATTTTTGTCCTTGTCCAAAAGTATAGCCCTGCAGCCCTGAATTTGCAAAAAACGCCGAGATATTAATAGGTGTCTAACTTTGCATATCAGAGCGTACATCCTTTGAGTTGATTAATATATACCTCGAGGAAATCCTTACTACTTTCCCCTCGTACAACATGACAAACCATCCTGAACTCTCGGACAAGGCATTTGCCAACGCCCTGGAGCCTCCCTTCCCTAATCTGGAGATGAAAATGGAACAAATTAAAGGTCAAACTTTTGTATAGCAGGAGCTTGATTCTGATAGGCATCTGATATAACTAAGACTGTTTAGCGGTCCATACCGATCTTAGAGAAATTTTAAGGCTCGTGGGCGATGCTTTCTTCAACGACTGAATTGAGGAAGAAAACCAATCATCTTTCTGGTCAGCAGCCTCCCTCTCCTACAAATGTAAAAGCCAAAAGTATAGCTGTTACTATTCAATCATTAACATCAGACGAGTATTAAGACCTCATGTGCTTTAATCATCTTACGAGGTAAGCTATAATTTCCTCAACCGTGCTTCGAGAGAAGCATTTATTAATGATGTTCAACCTGCAAAAAGGAAACAACGGCAACAAAAGTTCAAAACATCAGTAAATGGGTGATATTTATTTAGTTATGTATCTATATCTGGTGGACTCTTTAATCTGTAATTCAACATGAGGTAAAATACAAATTCAGTAAGGACCAAGAGACTATTTTTTTCAGCTATACCTCCCAATGAGGTTAGCTTCACGCAAGAAACAAATCCATTATGCCATAGTAATAATCTTACCTGTGGAGGGCGCTCTTCTGTTTCAGATTTGGCACCTCAGAAAATTTACTAATAGTGGAAGATATAACATCTGGATTGCTGCTGTTTGCTTTAATCAGAGCTTCTTCTAACAATGACAATCTCTGTCCAACAATAGAGATCAGACCAAATTAATTACGTATACATAGTTAAAGTTAAATGCCAGAAAATAGAAAAAATACTTCAGCAGTTTCACATTGGGCAGTAAGACCATCGTCTTTTGTAAGAGAAAAATAAAAAGCTCGAGGAAAAGATCACGAGGCTGGGAATTACACCTCTGATGGGACAAAGTGAGTTGCTAGACCACATGCAAGCATTTCAGCACCATCCAGTCGTGCACCTGTTAGTCCAACATATTCTCCTGCCAAAGACCAAATGCTTCAATAAATTACAGGAATCGAGTACAGAAGCCGTTAGGTGTAAAGGAGATGATAGTATCCAGGAATACATTAGGTACAAGGGGAACCAAAAATGTAGAATTCCGTTCTATATATGTACAATCACGTTGACACTCCATTAATGCAGCTTCTACATCGCTGGTATTTTGACACCAACAAGTCAAAATCTACGGAAGTATCTGATATACATATACATATATATATGTGTGTGTGTGTGTGTGTGTGTGTGTGTGTGTGTGTGTGTATTAAAGGATAAGTAACTTGATGGACCAAATCTGTTAGAAAGATGCAACATGTCAGATTGAAAAGAAAAGGTATGGCAAGAGTATGAGGAATTACCAAAGAAACCAGGGAGTCTCGACAAATAGTAAGAGGACCCTACATCTGGGAAAAGTCCCAATGCTGTTTCAGGCATAGCAAAGAGCTGCACAGAGGTTAGAACATTAACCAAAAGGCTTCAGCAACACCAACATATAACCTTTCAGAAGGAATACAGAATGAATACCTGACCAACCAATTCACTATTATAAAACACATCACTTCAATGGCACTAATTACAAGATAGAAACATAAAATACTCCGCACTGAGATGTACACAGTATTTAGTTCATCTTCACGTTAACAATGCTACTGTCGGTAGACTTAATATAGACCAAGCCTTCAGGAAATGGCTACCTTACTACCACACAGGTAGAAAAACATTCTGCTCAATTAAGAATATAATGTAACTTCATCGATCTTTAAGGCCTAATTAAGGACTGAGGGGCAGAATAGCCTTAGGTAAAGTAGAAATGTCGAAACAATTTTTCTTTACTTCCAACAAGCATTCAAAATTTACAACTGTATCTAGATTTATTTGGAGCCACCTGTTCCAGCTGGTATCAACTCCATAACCAAATGAGATCTTTAAGTATCATGTTATAGAGACTGATTATTAAACCCCATGTGGCATATCAGAAAAGATTTTTTATTTTCAAACAGAATGGTTGATGACAGATAATAGCTTAGGAATGCTTACAGTCAGTTCAATCATACTCCGTCTCTCATAGTTCCAACTGAAAAGAATTTACCTATGCATCAGTTCGATCAAAGTGACAACTTCCTTAGAAACTGATGATCAGAAAGATGCTTTTTTTCTAGAATACATTACTAATTCCTCTGGCTTATCATTAGTTTAGAATCAAGTCAGTAAACTAGGCTACAAAAGATTGTGCAAGACATGCATTGGCCAGTTATCCTTTTACTTGGTGACTAGCTTTTAGAAGCTCTTCGGGTTAGGAAACTTTTTTCCGGGTGGGGAGGAGTAAAACTTTCTATGAGAATATTTAAGATTATTATCTCATTCTTTCATCTTTATACAAGCACTCATAGAGAAAAATATCAAAAGAGAAAACGGATAAATACCGAATTCTCTGTAGCCACTCGAAATCTACCATGCATAGAAGCACCTGCTCCACCTCCCATAACAATTCCATTTAGGATGGAAACCTAAACATATATTAGAAATGATAAGATAACTTCCAATAATTTACCATAAGAATCACCTAGAATAATTAACCATAGACAATGAACACAAGAAAATAAATGCATGAGTAAATTATTTTTCAGTGTTAGCACCTGAGGTTTATTGTATGTAGCCATCACATAGTTCAAAGTAAACTCCGTTCTGAAATAATCTGCGCCAGCCCGCCAGTTACCTGATGCTCACAGAATATATCATGCGTCATTGACTGAGATGCAACAGCCTTAATGACCAGTAAAAGATTGTTGACAGCTTTGTTGAGCATGTATAAAGTGTTATGCACAATTAGTTTCAAAAATAAGCAAGTAAACTTTCAGGGACCAACTTCCTGATGGATTCTAATTGAGAGAGTTCATCACATTTAGCTATTAGATTAGCAGTGGTCTACGTAAAAGATCGATATTCTAGAAGAACTCGGGAATTTTATATACTATTGCAGGTAAAATCGGAGATATAGTTACGTAAGCAATGGATACAAAATTCTTGGGATTGTTAGGAGGCTATGCAAAGTTTTCCTGAACTTCCCGAAAATGAAATCATAGGTATTCTCTGTTGGTGTCACTGGACATCGAAGCTCAAAATACTCTTTGACTAATTGCAGATTTTTAAATCAAATATCACCACTATCGGGGTTTCTTTTTACCAAGACAAGTCAATCTAAATATGCTTTAATGCTGCCAAAATCATTAAACTGTAAAGAGAACTCTTGAGATCTTAGCATCAATTAGCAACACAGTTTTTTCGCTTAACAACATGGACAAAAAGTACACATCACGAGAAAAGGTAAACCGAGGTCCTACGGACAGACCTAGATTCAAGAAGGCGTAACAATAAAACATAACCAAACCTTGCTTAATATCATGAACAACTGCTGCAACATCGCCTCCTGCACAGAATGCTCTTCCTTTACCCTACAAATATACATCATGCAGACATACGTGATACAAGAAATGAAAAAGAAATATTTTCACGTCTGCAGCAACAAATGTTGCAAACACGACGACCAATCTTTTAACTATCCTCTGATTAAAGCGTCTCAAAATATACCTTCAAAATTATTAACTTGGCAGAAGGATCATCAGCACAAGCAGTAAAAAGCTCCAGCAAACGAGATACCTTCAGTAAGAAAAGAAAAGAAAAAATCAAGGTCTGGTTCATTTGAACTGTTCTCGAACTCGTCAACATGTTCAATGCACCTCATATCATAATGCACACAATTCAATCGAACACCACGACACAGTATTCTCAACAATATTTTCAACAAAAATCAGTTCCTAAATAGATTTAAACTAATTAGCCAACCATACCATAGCAGATGAAAGTGCATTGAGTTGCTTAGGCCTGTTAAGTGTAAAGATTCTCGCAGAGGATTTCTCTTCCACCAACACCTGCCCAAATATTCATCATCAAGCTACAATTTTGAACCAAAATTAAGTTACTAAATCAAATTGCAAGCATAACCCACAAAATATTTGGGCAAAATAAGAACTTAAGTAACAAAGCAAACCCACAAATTAATTTGACCAAAGACAGCAACTTTCACCTAAAGACCAATACTTTATAATTCCTCACTCAAAAAACAAAACCCATATATAAATATTAGCATAAAATTAAGGGATGAAGTTTAAAATTAACATACTTGATTGGTTTCTCCATTGTTGGAAGAGATTGAAGTCATGTTAACAGTGCCGTGATCACTGAAAACGAACTACAAGAAGATAATGAATTATGTTTTGACGAATTACTTATAAATAGTACAATTTGCAAATCAGACTCTTCAGATAGAATAATTAAAAAATTCCCCACGGCATTCTTAGATTAATTTAAATGTAAATAAATTATGTTTGCTAAAATAAGAATGGGCAATCAATAGAGTTACCATTTGAATTGTGATAGATATACAATATAGTAAATTTTGTAGAAAGTTTATTTATGAGATTTTGTAGTGTGGTAAGTAAAATTTGAAAAATAAATCTTATGAATATATCTTTTTTTTTATAGCAAATGGAAAACAGGGGTCGCTTAGACCATGTCAAAGTTAAGCAAATTAACAATATGGGGAGGGGGGTTTCCCAAAAGAAATCTCGTTCCTCTTCTTTCGGTGCCTTCTTCAATAAGCCATCCGCGACTCTATTTGTTGTACGAGGGATCCAACATATTTTGCACGTCCAAGGAAGTCGTAGTAGTGTTTGGCACTCTTGCACAATGTTCGTAAAACTTTTCGGGCATTCGGCCTCGCCCATGATCATCTTATATGCAACAATGGAATCGGTTTCTATAACCAATCGAGGTGTTCGCCTTTCCCAGGCAAGTTGTGCGCCAATTTTAATGGCTTCTAGCTCCGTTTCATCCACGGTTCGTGACGAGATAGCCGAATAGAAACCCCATATCCACTCACCTGAGCTGGAGCGGAGTACCCCGACGGATGCACCTTTGTTTTCTCGAGCAATGAGGTTGCCATCAACATTAAGTTTCACCTAATTCATTGATGGCTTTTCCCACTTCGCGCCACGATTCGAGTTGCTTTTTTTCCTCTTCACGCTGTT
Organism: Linaria vulgaris; assembly: GCA_948329865.1. Classification (NCBI taxonomy): domain Eukaryota; kingdom Viridiplantae; phylum Streptophyta; class Magnoliopsida; order Lamiales; family Plantaginaceae; genus Linaria; species Linaria vulgaris. The sequence goes on along the minus strand of OX415250.1, from coordinate 113,305,542 downwards.
CAATTCAAGGTTTAACGACTTCACTTTAAACGCGCTTGCGTCCGTTGATTCCGTCGTATTCTTGAACACTTTCTCGTTCCTAGCTTTCCACAATGTCCAAATCGCGGCTATGAAGACACTGGACCAGCTGCAGTTCGGAATGAGTGCACTCTTCCTCGAGTTAAGAAGGATACTTTCCTTTAGCCAACTCTGATCTGCGGCTTTATCAAACTCTGCTCTCTCCTTTCCCGTAATTAACTTATCCCAAAGTTTCTTCGCATTCGGACAATATCTTAGAATATGACTCATGGTCTCTTCCTCGTGGTCGCAAAATGGGCAGCGAGCATTGTTCGTCATTCCCCTAATTTTCCGGAGTAGATTTGTTGCAAGTCGTTCTTGCGACGCCAACCAAAGAAAATATTGTAACTTGCTGCTCGCCTCGGCTTTCCACACCCATTGACAACTACTTTGTGCACTCCCTGGCTCATTATTGGATTTATAGAAGGCCTGGTATGCTGATTTGCAAGAGAACATATCGATTCAACTTGATTTCAGAAATTTCAGCAAAGGTAGATTAGCTACTACATTTCCGTAAAAACCTAAAAAAGATCGTACACCCTTTAACGATTTAATGAAATATGCTAAACAACAAAAGACGTTTATATTTGCCTTCCATATTTCTTTTTATCCGTTATAAAACTTGAAAATATTTTAAGCTTCAAAATATTTTTAAATTCAAAAAATAATATATTTATCTCTTTTTAGGTGAAAATGTAATAACTCAAAAAAATGAGAAATACAAATTTTTTTCTTCAGGTTATCTTTTAAGCATGATGAAACTATGTTTCACTATCGAGCCGCGACATCACCAATTCCATCCATATTTTACATAGGCGTTTCTTTCAAGAAAATAGTTGTAATTTTCTCAAACGTATGCATGATTATTATTAAAAAAAATGAAAGATATAGCTAATGAGATATATGTTGAATCGTAATGGGTATAATTCAGAAAAACAAACCAAAAGTTTATAGTCGGGGTAAGAGTTGAAATCTTTCTCTTTCAAACGATATTTGACCCGCTCGGTGCTTAAGGTTTGATCGGTAATCGTTTCCCAAGAAGAAACGACTATATTCTTATATGGAAGCACTTTAAATATTAAAAACGACGAATTAAAAAAAAGTTTTGAACTCTCGGAACAAAACAGAAATAAAGAAGAGAATGTATGAATTGAATGAAAAATGAATAGGTAAGGGGGTCTATTTATAAATTTCATAAGTTGGCCTAGGGGTGACTGGAGGGACACATGCTTTTCACGTCACAATTTTCCCATTAGATTTCACATCAATTCGGGCTAATTGTGCACCCATTCGTGTGAAAGGTGGTGATTTTCTGCTGCTAGTGTGTAAGTGACTTTGCTGACTAGATTTTCCTGCCAGATTTTTAACTTACTGGACACACTGATTCAACGAGATTCTGACACCTAATCACATTTAATTAATTATTTAAGTCGTTGCATATTAATTTTAAACAATTAATTAATTACTTAATCAATTTGGTCTAAAAAGAATACTATTTAATAGGAAAAGTCCAAGTCTAAGCTCTAGTCCAGGCCTCTGACCCTGACCCTAACCCATGCAGGATGACAGCAGCAGCAATCGTGTGTGGGTTATGAACCAAAGTCCATATCATCTAGGTCTTCCCCCATTTGAAGACTAGTGGTACTCCAGAAGACCCAAATCATTTATCAAACAAACAACTAATAAGGTGTACTATTCTAGCTCAAACTTTTCATGTGGGACGGTAGTTTTTCACCTTCACACCTATTTCCTTTAAGACAACTTATTCCAACTAGCTAATTTTAACATTTAATTTCTTATTCACCCCACATTAGTTTTGAGTAATTAAATATAATAGATTTATCTACACGTAATGTAGATTCGATTAAGTTGAAAATTATATTTCATCGAATAGAACATATCAAAATAAATTATCAAATAATAGAAAAAACCAATATTTTCCAACAATATCTCATTAAAAGTAACATCGACCACACGAGCTAACATATCAATATCATCGTACCGTATGTGGGGGTTATATATATATGTACGGATTATACACAGGCAAATCTTGGTTGAGAGATAAATTAATGGATGATAACAACGTTAAGGAAGAATTTGCATGACTGGTGGACCCACGAGAATTAGGGGGTCTTTGCAAAAGCTTTTAAAAGCTTCTTATTGGCTTTAAGTCAGTGAAAAATATTTAATGAGTGTTTGTAATTGGTGCTTTTGCTTCTTCTACTCTTAGACAAGCCCAAAAACATGTCCTGAGGTGGGCCGGGAGTCCGCGGGGTCGGGACCCCGACCCACGGAGTATGGCGGGATCGGGAGCAACGCGGAGGCTCCCGATCCGCCCCGCGTAAGCGGAACTCCCGCTGATGCGGGAGTCGGGATCCCGATCGGGATCCCAAAAATTCCAGGGACCAATTTTGTCTCCTGGAATTAGCCCTGTTACCAAAAAAAAAAACAAAAAATTGGACATTTTGTCCACTGGATCAGTCCTCAAAAGCCAAAAAAAAAAAAGGCAACAACACATTACTTAACACTATAATATATCTTGAATCCAAAATCACATTACATGAATCCAACATCACATTAAAATCAACTCTCTCCCACACTCAAACAATCCATCTAATACTCAAAGTCTCAAAGACAATCATAAAAAATCCATCACATTACTTAACGTTATAATTTCATAGCCATACATCAGTATAATAATTTCATAGAAAACATTGTCATTAACCATCCAACAACACGAAATCCAAAAAAAAAACAACCATCCAACAACACCAAATTAAGGTCCAATATTCAAAACATGTAAATGCGCACCATCAAACATAATTAAAAAAATAGTCTCAAAAGAACACAAGACAATAACGAGAACTCATCAACCACTAATGTATCATCTTTGTTATACCTTTGTTTCCACTCATTCATCTAGTAAAGTTGCATCTTCACCCATATTCGCAAATTCTACGCGAAAATAACAAAAACTAATCAATGTCTAATTCATTGATAGTAAAAAAAAAATTAGACAAGTATTTGTTAACTATTAAGTTAACTTAACATACCTCTATCACGTGCCTCCAAGTTCGCTAAACACTCATCGATCTGAATTAACGTATCATCGTCTCGTAGCCAATCTTGCAAGCAAACTAATCCTTGAACTATTCTTGGTGTCAACGAGCTCCTAAACCGATCAAGGACGCGTCCTCCCGTACTGAACGCGGATTCAGAAGCAACGGTGGAGACCAGAATCGCCAATAAGTCTCGAGCCATTTTGCCAATTATTGGATAGCGTTTTTTTTCACCAATTCAATATGTCAAAGTTTAGACTATATGGCTCGACTCTATCTTCAAAATATTCTCCCATTCGTGCTTCGCCGCAGTTTCATCAACCTCCAACGCCCTAACAAAAGTGATATTCAACCGGTAATAAATACGAAAGTAACAAAGCGTGTTATAAGTAAATCACCATTTAATTCGACAAAATTAAAAATTACCTAAAAAAATGCCGTGCTTCGATGACAATAGGTTCTCTGGGATCCAAGAAAAAGTAGATACGGGAGTAGACCTTTGAGTAGGCCTAATAGTTGAACTTTCATCGTACTTTTCCCTATACTCGTCAAATAAAGCCAAAAAACCATCCCTCACTGTCCGCCGCAACCCTATATCATAGTCTAACATAGCCTCAACGTACGCCCACTTCAAACGGGGATCCAAAATGGCGGCATAATAAAGTAAAGGGTTCATCTTCCCGTTTGTACCCCAATACTTATCATATTTATCTTTCATTAGCAATGCTATTGCTTTCAAATCGTCGGGTTCCTTGGTCACCTCGTCATCCGGACGACTCAACCACCTACCCAAAACTTCATCAATGTAAATTAGTTGTGTTAGAACCTTGTTTGATGTCACATATGTGGTGCCGGAGACAAGTTCGGTCAAAACCATGAAAGGTTTTAGGAAATCCACATAAATTTGAGCCTTCTTCCAATCCTCCTCCGTTGGCATATCGCCTTTCATATCCTTCCCATAGTTTGACTCAACATGCTCATAAATATCAAATACACCTCTCAACTCAAGGGCGGCTTTAAGCATGATATACGTAGAATTCCACCGTGTCGGAACATCCAAACTTAGTAACTTTTTACTTTCGATCCCACTTTTCGATACGGTTTCTTTGAATTTATATACCGGGAGGGAGTGGCTTTGATATAATGAATGCAAGCATGAATTCGTTCTATCGTGCAATCACCGCCCCTCGTCTTGAACCCATATTGCACCACGAGATTTAAGATGTGAGCAATGCATCTAATATGCATGTGTTTCTCATTTTCTTTTTGTAATGAACCCCCGGGCCGACCACTTGGTGACCAATTCATCAATAGCCACGTCATTTGCCGCCGCGTTGTCAACCGTAATTGTGAAGACATTGTTTATCTTATAGTCTCTAACCACCACCTTGTTGACATCACGTGCTATGTCTATCCCCTTATGCCCCGAAATTAAGCTAAAACTAATAATTTTTTTCTTCAAATTCCATTGATTGTGAATGAAGTGCATAGTGACACACATGTAGTTATCCTTGGCAATTGAAGTCCATGTGTCGGTTGTGAGGCACACACTCTGAGCATTTTCCTTTACAAACTCAATCAATCGAGTTCTCTCATTAAGATAACTCGTAGCATGCATTGGTGATGGTCTTTCGACATGGCAATCTCAAATGCGGGCATGCTTGTTTTATCATACGCCGAAAAGAAGGCTTCTCAACGGTGATGAACGACATCTCGTTGTCAATCAAAACATCACCACACCCTCCAAGACCCACTCTTGATTAAATTTCCAATTCGCCACCAAACCATTAACTTTCACTTTCAACCGGCCTTGTTTTTTTAACATTTTTGTCAACTCGTTTTGGACACTTCTTACTATGACTTTGAAGACCTCCCGTGCCGTGTTGATGTCCATCTGCAGCGATCTCCTTGCCGCCATTGATACACCGCCCTTTCACGTATTTCTTTATAGGGCATTGGAAAGGTTCAAATGTTGCCCAATACTGGGATGTAAGATGGTGGAGTTTTTGCCATTTTGTGATTTTACCATCCACTTTTTTAGTGTGGAAAGTAATAATGGTCTTGTGCACTTTCTCTTCTTGTTCTTCCTCTTCTCCATCCCCTTCTTCATCCTCCTCTCCATCCTCTTCCCCATCCTCTTCTACCCCCTTGTCTTCCTCATCTATTCTATCTTACGACTAATTCATATCATCGCTCATATCTACATCGTTTTCTTCATCTTCATTAATAGTATGTAGATGATCCTCCCACTCCCCATGCGAATAATCATAATTGTATCTATTGAGGGGGGGGGGGAATTCATGTCCATCCTCCGGTTCACGAGCCTTATCTTTTGCCTTCCTTTGAGATGCCAAAATCGTCGATTTATTTCCTTTACCCCGTGAAGTATCCGGTGCCTTCCCCTTATCACATGACGCTACCGGTGCCTTTCCGTTATCACGTGACATTACCGGTGCCTTTCCTTTACCCTGTGAAGTATCCGGTGCCTTCCCCTTTCCCTTAGCACGTTTAAGAGGACTTCGGCGGGGAGTAAGTGTAGAAGGTGTACTTGTTGAAGCTACTTTGGACGGTGAACAACCACCACCACGATTACGATTGCCACTCTTGTTTACCATTTCTACAATAAACCATGAACGCATATGATTTACTAATGCAACCACCAAATAAAAGAAAATTCACTTTCCAATACTTGATCCTATTATCAAAGGATACCATACACTTCAAATCCAATTATCAATTTCACAACATTACAAGAAATTACAAGCAATTTCACAACATTACAAGAAATTATCAAAGAATACCGTACACTTCAAGTCAAATTGGCAATCAATAATTATTTTCGCGTTTTGTTGTTAATTGTCAATCAATTATTACCAAAGATTACCACTACTTACAATAATATCCTCTAATTGGGCCAAATTTGAAAACCCCTAATTTGAAACCCTAATTCGAAAAAGAATACATCTTGTTTTTTCCGAATTTCAATGATTTCTATCAATAACAAGTGTTCTAAGACCAATGACTTAATCAATTTAACAAACTAACAAAAAATTTCGATTCTATTTTAAAATTTGGAGAAAATAGATACCTAGTTAGTGTTTCAAACGAAGATGATGAGTGGTACGGACTGTTTCAAACAGAGCGGCGGGGCGGGGCGACGGAGCGGTGGACTGTTTCAAACAGAGATGATGAGTGGTGCAGCGGTTGCGGTGTCGGATTCCGAGTGAGTTATTTTGTGGTGCCGCGGCCGCGTTTGAGAGGAGAGAGAGGGATTGTAAATTTTTTTTAAAGAGGAGAGAGGGCCGCGACTGTGAAGTGTTATAAAAAAAATTTTGAGGGTTGCTCCGTGGAAAAATCGGGAACTCGGGTCGGATCGAATTCCGACCCTAGGTCCCGACTCCGACCCGCGAGAGCAACAACGGGAGTAAAACACCGCAGCTGCGGGTCGGAGTACGGATCGGATTTTTCCCGCCCAGGAAAAATTCGATCAGGTCCGGTCGGATCGCGAGAATCCGACCCGGCCCTCCCACCCCTATCATGAGGTGCTTCCACAAGGAGTTTCTCCCCTTAATCTTTGTCAATATCTTATTTAGACTAATCAATCCCATAAATTTCTCTAAATATTCAATTTTACCCTCAAATAAATCTCATGATTTCTCTCTTTCCTTATCAACACAGTCTTCTTTTCCATAATTTTATATTTTTAGAGTAAAAAACAAATTAACAAAAAGCGTTAAGAAAAAAATAATAATCAAAAAGAACAGAAAAATAAATCTTTAGATATTATTATATCAACAACAACATGTACGATATTATTATATTAACATCTTTTAGATATAGTTATTGTTAATTTTTATATAAGAAACAGAAATAAAGGCCCTTAGGCTACATCATTCGACAAAATAGATAAAAGATCCGGATGTGGAGATAACTATAAGAGTTATAAAATATGTGGGAGTGAATAATTCTTCTATTGCTGATCACAAGTATTTATATTACATATACAAATATATTTAAGGAAGGGATAGAATCATATCTTCTAAGCTAAGGAAAGATATAACAAAAATAACTCTATTTAACAAAGGAAAGATACAACAGAATAATACTATCCAATACTCCCCAGCAAAATTGACGTGCCATCAGCCACGAATATTTGGAGCGAAGAAGGGAGAAGCGGGAGCGAGCAAGTGGTTTAGTAAGGAGATCAACCAGTTGGTCAAGAGTGTTGACATACGAGACTCAGATAAGCCCTTTAGAGACGACATCTCTAACAAAGTGAAGATCAACAACAATGTGCTTCATTCGTGAGTGTTGAACTGGATGAAGCGAAAGGCGTAGAGCTCCCATATTGTCGCAGCGGATAAGAGGAGTCAAAGGGAGTGGAACACCAAGTTCACCAAATAAGTGTTGAATCCAGCGAACTTCAGCCGAAACTGTGGCGAGGGCACGATATTCGACCTCCGTTGAGGAGCGAGCAACGGGTTTTTGCTTGCGAGATGACCAAGAGATAGGATTGGACCCAAGAAAAATAATAAAGGCCGAGGTCGAGGTCCCCGTCAAGGAGTCACCATCCCAATCCGAGTCCGAGAAGGCCATCAAGGACAAGGAGAATTGCCGACGAAGAAGAACACCATGAGTGAGCGTGCCTTTAAGATACCGAAGGACACGCTTAAGTGCAATCCAATCCACCTCACTCGGGGTAGCCATGCGTTGGGTCAGTCGATTGACTGCGAAGGCGATATCGGGACGCGTAAGAGCAAGATACTGAAGACCACCAATAATTTGATAGAATTCAGTGGTGTTGGCCGGCAAAGTGGCCGTGGAGGTGGATGATTGAGTAGCCATTGGGGTGGCAAGGGGCTTGGCTCCATCCATGGCATGTCGAGACAGTAGGTCATGTATATATTTCTGTTGAGACATAAAGAGTCCCTTACGGCAACGTACCACTTCAACACCAAGAAAATAAGAGAGGGATCCCATATCTTTAACATCAAACTTCGACGAAAGACGATCAACCAATGAGGATATCTCATAATCCCAAGTCCCCGTGACAATGATGTCATCAACATATACCAAAACAAAGAGTCGCAATGAGCCTCGAGTAAGGACAAATAGTGAGGAATCTGACTTAGTCTGGTAGAAGACGAACGAAAGTAGTGCAGCACTGAGAGCCAAGTACCAAGCCCGAGTGGCCTGTTTCAGACCATAGATCGACTTGTGGAGATGACATACATGGTGCAGATTAGCCTTATCAACAAACCCCTAAGGTTGAGTCATGTACACAGTTTCAGTGAGATCACTGTGAAGAAAAGCATTACTAACATCCAACTGTCGCAAACTCCAATCATTCATAATAGATAGCGAAAGGATAGTTCGAATGGTTACCGGTTTAACGACATGACTGAAAGTTTCTTTATAGTCAACGCCGAGGCGTTGATGGAATCCTTTTGCCACAAGACGAGACTTGTATTTGTCAATAGAGCCATCAGGATGCCGCTTGATACGGAAAACCCATTTAGAACCAATAATCTGACGATAAGATGGAAGAAAGACCAAGGTCCAAGTTCCATGTTTAGTGAGGGCCGTGATTTCCTCTGCCATAGTTGCGCGCCAATGCGGATCACTCATAGCCTTGGATGCATAAGTCGGTTTAATAGGGCCAAGAACAGGATGCTTGGTTGCAAGATTGATAATCTTGGGTTTGTATATGTTATTGCGTGATCTTGTGACCATATAGTGACTACGATCCAGAGCAGGGGCCGAAGAGGGAGCGGCGGATGGTGGAGGCGCAATAGGCGATGGAGGATCCGGGGTAGGAGCCGTAGGTGGTGGTGCAATGGGCTCGGGGTCCGACTAGATCGAGGGCTGCTACGAGACGGACCGTGAGGGGCCTGATGCAATAGGGGCCGGAGTGGGCAGCAGTGAAGGAAGTGGAGCGGTGCACACGGGTTGAGAAAGAGGGACAGACGCATCATAAACCCGAATACCCAGAAAGACAGATTCCATAAACCGGACATGGCATGGAATGAATAACCGACCCATAGCAATATCCACGCATTTATAAACAGCATGAGAGATAGAATACCCGAGAAAAATGCATTCACGAGAAGGAGGCGTCAACTTGCCCAAAAAATATGGCCTTAAGTAAGGAAAGCAGAGACAATCGAATACCAGGAGGCGAAGATAGTTTGGAGTACGACCAAAAATAGCCTTAAATGGTGTCTTGTGGGCAAGAACCGGGGTAGGTAAGTAATTGTACAAATAAGTTGTCGTTTGAAAAGCATAGTCCCAATATTCTGGTGGAAGACGTGCACGAGTAAGTAAAGTGCGACCCATAGTGACAATAATACGATGACGTCTTTCACTAGAACCATTTTGTTGAGGCGTGTGCGGGGCAGTAGTAAGCCAACTAATTCCATTAGAATTAAAAAAACCACGAAGTGCAGTAAATTCCCCTCCATTATCAGAATAAAAAATTTTAATTGTGCCACCAAATTGTTTTTCCACAAGCTTTTTGAATTGAACAAAAACTGAATAAACCTCGGATTTGGGAGTTAGCATTAAAACCCAACATTACTTTGTAAAGTGATCAACAAGCACAAGATAATATCGGTATCCATTCACAGAAATCACATGAGAAGGACCCCAAACTTCACCATAAATATACTGTAAAGCATGCTGTGGGTGAAGCAACGAAGCATGGAAAACCAATTGTTGACTTTTATTCAAAAAATAAAGCCGACAAGGCGCACAGTCCAAAGTACTCGAAGGTAAACAAGGCAAATTATTTTTACTCAAAACAAAAGTACTAATTTTTTAGGACATGTGGCCAAACCGATCATGCCAACACCCCTTAGCAACACGCTCCCCAACAAGCACAGTAGGAGTTGAACCTAAAGCCCGTGACGACCGAAGGTGATACACGCCATCCACGCAAGCACCCTGAATTAGTTTAGCCCCTGATCTGCGATCATTAACAATAAAGTGATACAGGTGAACCTCAATAAAAACATTATTCGCCTTAGTGAACTGATGAACAGATAGTAAGTTTCGTCGCGAATGAGGCACACATAGAATATTATCAAGAATAAACATGCGATCAGGATAAACAATACGGGAGCAACCGGTGTGAGTAATATCCAAACCTGAGCCATCAGCCGTGGAGACCTCATCCGGACCCTCATATTCAGAATGAATGGTAAGATTTTGGAGATCCAACGTCAAGGAATGAGACGCCCCAGAGTAGACGAGCCAGTCCGTGTTAGGGGTGGCCGAACCCGATGGTGAGGTAGCAAGATGTGCACTCGACATAAAATTTCTACACGTCCGTGCTCCATGGCCATATATCCCGCACATCTGACATGTGATATTGGGGCAATTCGAACCCGAAGAGCAAGGTTGTGGGGCCATGGGGCCGTGTCGGGCTTGCAGGGATTCGCAGTTCGGATGGTAATTTTGTTGTCCCTGACCCGAGCCATTGCGACCACGAGAGGACCCACGATAGTTCGATCGCGACTGGGGGCAGCCATATTAGCCGTGGCCACAAGGTTGGTCGTGAAGCTCGGGAAATTAGATGGGATTTTCACGAGCACGGATCGGGCCAGCAATGCTCTATACGCGGCTCTAAGTCCATTAAGAACGTATAAGGTTATGTCATCGTATTTGAGAGGGTCGTCGATAATGGCAAGTTCATCCGCTTTTGCCTTCACCAATTGGAGAAACTCAGCGACGGACTTGGAAGCGAGGCGAAGAGAGTTGAGGCCATCCTTAAGTTGCATCACCCTCGAGCGAGAGCGATTGGCGTAGGTTCGTTGAAGTGTTTCCCATGCCTCGGTCGACGTTCTAGCATTGGAGAAGAGCTTGGCGAGAGACACATGGACTAAACCAAACAAGGCCGAGATGATAAGAGAATCTTGACGCATCCAAAACGTATGTGCCGTAATGCTGTCCGGTGTGGACCCAAGAGGAGGGCAAGGCATTGAGCATCCAAGTAGCCAAAAAGACCGTACCCAAAAAAGAGATGACGAACTTGTGAACGCCACGATGCATAGTTGCTCCCATCAAGTTGTAAGGGAAGCTGTTGATGAGCATTGATTGGAATCAACGAGAGACCATCGATGGATGGTCCTGTCGAAAGTCGAGCGTGACGAAGCAACGAGCTGGACGAGGATCCATCCATGATACCGCCGCCGCCAAGAGATGAGTTGGACGAGGTGGGCTGCTCGGAAGAGGTAGGGTTCGTATTTGTAGGATCAAGAATCTCGTTAGAGAATTTTGGCCTCTTGATACCATATAAGAGTTATAAAATATGTGAGAGTGAATAATTCTTCTATTGCTGATCACAAGTATTTATATTACACATACAAATATATTTATGAAAGGGATAAGATCATATCTTCTAAGCTAAGGAAAGATATAGCAAAAATAACTCTATCGAACAAAGGAAAGATACAACAGAATAATACTATCCAATGATAGCATTATGCAATTCTCGCGATCCTCGGTGTAGCTAAGCTTGGAGATAGCATCCGCAAGAGCATTCATCTCTCGTGGTATCCACTTAACTTCGTATGTCCACGGCTTGCGTAGTAGGCTTCGGCATTCATCCACAGCTGTTTGGATATCCGGGTTCGAGAGCGTATCCTCTGTAACCAATTTGTATCCAGCCCCCCCATTATTTTTTGGCCATGTGACTCGTGGCCATCCCACGAGATGCATCTTTTTGATATTTAGATCCCTAGACCAAAAAAATCTCTATTTAAGCGATCAATCGTCTTGCACACATTATCCGGGAGCCAGCAACTTTACATTACGTGAATCGGAACAGCCGTAGATGCGGCTTGAACTAGCAGCGCTCTTCCCGCGAGCGACAACGTTTGCCCTTTCCACGCCATGAAATGAGCGTTAAGCCTATCGAATACACCCAAAAAATCCTCCCTCTTGACACGACCATGGATCAGTTGCACCCCGAGATACCGACCAAGATTATTCGTTTGAGCAAATCCCAATTGATCACATATCCTTCTTTTCAAGCTAGAACCCCGGTCTTCGAGAAATAGACTTTAGATTTTGGTGCACTTAGCTTCAATCCGGACGAGCGGCAAAAGAAATCTATGACCTTTTTAATTGTAGTCGTCGTCTTCATCGATGCTTTCCCATTAGGATTAGATCATCCGCAAAGAAAAGATGGGAGATTTGAGGACCACCACGACACGGAACAATTAGTTCCCAAGTTTTCCCCTCCACGCTTCAAGTATCAAGTAGGCGAGGCGCTCTATGCAAAGAACAAAGAGATAGGGGGATAGAGGGTCCCCTTGACTTAATCTACAATCGTGAATGAATGGTACAAGTGGTTCTCCATTCCATAGAATCCGTGTCGAGGCATTAAAGAAACAAAACATGATAATTCGAATGAGATTTGCCGGGAAACTGAACGCATGTAGAGTTTCCTCGAGAAAGCTCCAACTTATTTTGTCATAAGCCTTTTCAAGGTCAAGCTTTAGAATCATATGTACCATTTTATTCTTCTTTTTATTTCAAAGAGAATGAAGAATTTCTTGAATCACCAAAATATTATCGTGAGTTCTGCGCCCTTTAATGAAACTCGACAGGGCCGAGGCGATTAATTCTGGCATAAGATGTTTGAGCCTCAAAGTTATACAATTTGTGATTAGTTTATAAGAAACGTTACACAAAGAAATTGGTCGAAATTGATTTCGGTCGGATTTGGTACCTTCGGTGTTAACGGGTTTGGAATTATTCCCTATTTAACGGAAGATATTTATTTGGGTCGAAACGTCCTGTCCGTGATTCAAAGGCAACGCGAGATGGGCACACTGAGATTAATTGCAAGAATATTCCCCTCCTTTATTCACTGAACATTTCCTCCTCTTTTTATCTTATGTATTTGAGTGATAGATTGTAGTAAGTAAGCTTAATTGTTTCAGCTTTTCCCCCTTATTCTACTGATCACCTCCCTTTATATAGACTTTGGTAGGGGTAGGTGTCATTGTGCATGTGTTTTGATAAGGACAGGTGTTGTTGTTACCTTGATACAGGTGTAAAAATTAGGATAATGTTTATCGTTTATCTACTAAGTGCTGACTAGATTAGCTTTTGTGTCTTCTGATATCTCCGAGGGCTTCTGATGTAGACTGTTTTTGATAGAGCTATTCTTCCGAGGGCTTTTGTTTTTCCTTCTTGATTCGGGTATTTTCTTCAACAGTCAGGAGTGATCTCTGAGAGTGGAAACATGGTCTCCGAGGACTTGGTATGACTTCCGAGGACTGTGATCTTGTGTCCGAGGGCTGTTTTTGCTTTACTGAGAGTGAAATTTCTTCACCAGAGTGCTCGGACTGTATTCACTGGGTGTTCCTGTATTGACTTCTTCCAAAATTGTGTTCTCGGATAAGTCCGAGTGTTGCTTTTTCCGAGGAGTGTTCAGCAAGGAAGTTTTCTTGTAAGTTCATAGGACTCGGGGTCCCTCTTGGTCCCTCTTGGCGCATTTGGTGGATATCGGAGTCATACGGGTCCATCGGGGTTTGCTCTTTTTCCGATGCCGTGTTGATATCTGTTTTTCATTCACCGTTTGACTTTCCAAGGGACGCTTGCGTTTCTCCTCGGATGCTTTTATAAACCTTTTCGGGTCAGTGACCGAGAGGTAGGGCAATTCTCCGAGGGGTTTTCTTTATAGGTACATCTCATTGGATGTACTCGTGACAATAGTATTGTCCATATATCCTCCGAGGGGTTTTCTTTATAGGTACATCTCATTGGATGTACTCGTGACAATAGTATTGTCCATATATCCTCCGAGGGGTTTTCTTTATAGGTACATCTCATTGGATGTACTCGTGACAATAGTATTGTCCATATATCCTCCGAGGGGTTTTCTTTATAGGTACATCTCATTGGACGTACTCGTGACAATAGTATTGTCCATATATTATTTTTCCCGAGTAGGAGTGATCTCCTCTATTTTATTTTTTAGGGTTAACACTAGCCCCCCCAAATTTCGATTGTCCTCGTAGAGACAAGCGGAATTTTAAATCATCGTCCTAAGTGAGGTGAGGGGTTATTTTTGACTTAGTGTCCCTATATTTTTTTTTTTTTCTTTTTTGATATTTATCCAATACGTATATATATTTAGAATTTATAAGGATTTTACCTGAATACCCTTAGGGTATCGTTATTAAGCACGCGGAGATCTCGGGGCGCAGGTGGCGGACTGTTGTTGACCAGCTTGGAGATTTGAACTATCTGACCGTTGGCAACGGTCAGAATGGGGACGGCGTGGCACAATCAGGTGGCGGTTACGTGGAGCTTTAAATAAGTTCCACGTTTTCAAAATTCTTGACCGTTGTCACCTTCGGTTATAAATAGGACACTGTTGCTTCTTTTTTCTTCATTCACTCAATCCGTCTTTGTGGTCATCTCCTCTCAGAGCAAAAAAGAAATCTCTTTCCTTGATCTTTATTCTTCATCTTTTGCAATTCAAATTCCTAGCAGACTTACCCGTTCCTCTTCTCTCTTTCAAAAACATTCCTCTTTTATTGTATCCATGGCTTCTTCCGCCAACACTGACTCTATTGCCGCCGCTATCTCCTCGGAAGTCACTGCTCCGATTAATTCTTCTACGAGTGTGAGAGGTATTCCAATGGGAGTGATTACTCGCAAGCGTAAGGGAGAAATTGCTGCTGCTGCTGAGGGCGGCGCCACTTCCTCGAAAAAAGCTAGGGTTCCCAAATCAAAGGAACCGCCTCTTCGAACTTTCGCTAAGGTGGAGAAAACGAAGAATATTGCTACTCGTAAGCAGGTAGCAGATCTGTTGACCTCAACCGGAGTCCTTCAGAAGAACATGGTCTTCCGAATCCCGACGAAGGATGAGAGGGCGTGCTATCCTCCTCCGGGTATGTTGACAGTATTCTTTGCTCAGGTGAAGTATGGGTGGCGCTCGTTTATGTCCCCTTTTTTCTGTGCGCTCTTTAAAGCTTGTAATATTAGCCCAAGTCAGATGGTACCAAATGGATTTGCTGCTATCTGTATTTATGTATTTTGGTGCCACGTGAATGGGCTAGAGTGTTCGGTGGAGCACTTTCTTTCAATCTTTGACGTGGCGGTATCACCCGGGGGGTATCCTTTCTATAACGTTCGTCATCGGGACAACTCGGGGGATTCCACGAAGAGAATCTTGGGGGCTGCTATTACCTCACATAGCGTCTGGAAGAACAGGTACTTCTTCGTGGGCCCTGTCAACGGCGAGTGGGATGTGCCCTTTGATTGGCGAGAGGGTACTACTCCCGTGCATGCTCTGGATCAGGAGGCAGTGCTATCTCCTATAATTTCTCAGCACAAATTGATGGAGTCGGAGGATTTCACGATGTTATATGAGACCTCTGGGCTTCATCATGTAGTTTTCACTGATGCCGCCGTGGAGAGGCCCTTGTCCCTGTCTCCCGTTGCGAGGAGTCTCTTTCGTAAGTCTCTTTATTCGCTCTTTTATCCTTTTATTCTCTTTCCGAGCATAGTGGTAAATTGTACTTATACACGTTATTGATGGGATGATACAGGGGATGTCATGGCGAATTACTATCTGCAGTCGAGTCCAAGGGAGCCTACTCCTAGTGGTGTCTCGGAGATACCAGAGGAGGGAGATCACGAGGAGGAGGAGGTTAATGCTCCCGAGAGTATGCATATGGATTCAGAGAAGAGTGGATTCCACGAAGACCATTCTCTTCTATGCATGGATGCGATGGGGATCGTTAGGAGCGCGGTTCCCCTACGTCAAGTTGCACCTTGGGATTTGGCTTTAGTGCCCGTTTCCAAATCGGAGTCAGGGAATATTCCTGCTTCCGAATCTAATATGGGAATATCTCCGAGAGGTTCCGAGGAGGGTATCTTTCCGAGTGGTGCGGAGGATGAATCTGCTCGGAAGGATACTGAAGTAATAGACCTGTCTTCTGAGGATCCTTCTCCTAGGCTTCCGACAGTTCCTGAATCTGCTCCTCGGGGTAAGTTTTCACGAGTTTTTAATGAGATTTTCATATCTTTATCTGCAATATTTGATTATGTGTTGACACCTTTTCTTTTGATGTAGTGGCTATGGATAAAGGGAAAGCTCCGATGGTAGAAGAGTCTTCATTATATGGTGAGTATTCGTCATTTACCTTTCTTCCATAATTTTTTCTAGTTTCATTCTTTTAATCACTGACAGTTCGTATCTGTTGCAGAGGAGGATTTTCTGGCCCAATTTAGCATTCCCGAGCAAGAAGATTTACGAGGGGACTCCGAAGACACCCAAGGGGAGTTTGATCCTTCTTCAGAGGACCGAGATTTGAAGGAAGGAATTCTGCAATCACTATTAGGAAAGACCAGCCCCTCCACAACAGTAGGTGGTTCACGGGCCATTTTTACAAATTCCGAAGTGACGACTCCGGTAAAGGATACGACTCCTCCGAGGGGACATGTCCCGGTGACCTTGTCTCCGAGGGGTCATACATTTCAGGAACCTATTCCTCCCAGCGGATCCGGGGGGGAATTTTCATCTCGTTCAGTGGGGGAGGCTTATCAAGATATCCTCCGATTTTTCGCCTCCTCCAGTTCAGCACCCGCCGAGGGGTATCAATTTTTGTACACCAGTCTTAACTGGTTGGGGCTTATGGTAAGCTCCTCTGCCTTAGTCTTCTGAAATTACACAATGCATCTCTGTTAAATTTTTTATTGTTGACTTTTCTGTAGATTGGAAAGACTCGAGAGGCAGTTACTGCCGTTGAAGAGCGCGGTCGGAAAGATGTAGAGGACTTAGAAGCACTCCGGGCGCAATTGGCACCTCTCTTATTCCGGGATAAAGAGAGTCAAACTAGGGAGGACCTTCTTCAAACAAAAATTTCCGACTACGAGTTTGCTCTCAATGAATCAGAGAAGGCGAGGGCAAATTTACAAGGTAGTTTAAGTGCTGCTGAATCCGCTTGCAAGAAGATGGAGAAGGAAAGAAAAGACTCCGAGGAGGTCTTTACCGCTCGTATTGCAGCTCTCGAGAAGGCGGTGGCGGATGGGAATGAGAGAGAGAGAGTTCTCCAAGAGACTTTGGGCCAAGTTACTGATAGGGCAGAGTCAGCCGAGGGGAAGTTGACAAATTTTCTTTCTCCCGAGGACGTGCAGGCTAAGGTGGATGCAGCTGTTCAGTTTGCTCAGAGAGAGATCTCACGGCAGCAATCAGTAGCATCCGAGGAGCCTTCTCATGAGCTCTTGATGGGCCATCTTTTGTGGGGTTATTTGGAGTGTGCAAAGGTGGCAAAATCTTTGATAAGGTCGGATGTTAACTTCTCCAAGTCTTTCGATCTTCGGAAATTAAAGAAGCCAACTCCCGATGACTGCCATTATTTCGTGGGGAGGTTTGGGGGTTTGCTATCCTCTCGGGATTCTCCGACACCATCTCCAATGCGCTCCGCCACGAGTCCGAGTCCAAGGGCTAGCGGTTCTGGGGGGGTATTTTCTCCAATCTCTCGTCTTGCTCCATTGGGTACTTCCGCAGAAGAGACAACTTCTTCTCTCCCTCCTTCCACGGGAGCTTAGTCTAGCTTTTTGTAATTTTTACTTTGAAAATAAACGCTCTTTGTACTTATTGTTCCTTCCGAGGGCTATCCGTTTTAAATAAATATTTTTGTTCAATCTTCCTATTCTATATCTTATCTCCACTGTTTAATTAAGATGGATAATGATAATTCTCAAAAAGTTGCTGACTAAGTAAACTTCCTAAGTAGGAGGTGTTACTTTGCATGGTTAAATAGGATACGTGTCCTCCTTAATTAAAAAGTTTTCCAACACGTGTCCCTTAGTTAACGTACTAAGAGTTTAAACTTCTACTTTTAACTCTAATATAAAGAGTATATATGCACGTAGGTCCTTATCAATTATGCACTTATCTCCTAATCCTTATTAGTCTTTGATTTTCTTTTATAAGTGCAAGTACAAAGATAATACTTACTTGATACGATGATGCCTCCTTATTATAGAAGATTTGGCTCGACTTCATCTGGCGGTTCTTCTCAGGATACCGCTCGGGGTCCTTCTGGATCATCAAGGGTTCCTCCGAGGGGCAATCCATCCGAGAATCAAACGACACTTAGTGCTAGTTCCTCTCTTGGAGTGGTTCGTAGGACTCCATCTACAAATTCACGTAGAGTCAATCATATCAGGGAGATATTCATGAGTAGGGAGCCATATCCTTTGGCGGATGAGTCTTCAGAATTCGATTTACTTCCTCTTAATCCATCAAGATTGATAGGCAGAGGACGTGTAGGATCCACAATGAGTGCAGAATGTGAGAACTCGGTAAGATCTCTTTTTAATGGTTATAACTTGGAGTTCGAAGATTATGATATAATAGTGCCTTCCTCGGGCCAAAGGGCTTACGCACCCCCTTCAGGTTATATGACCGTTTATACCGAACAGATGCGTTGTGGTTTACGTACCTTTTTCCATCCCTTTTTCCAAATACTCTTTCGGTATTGGCAGGTGTGTCCGAGTCAGTTAACACCAAGTTCCTATAGTCATTTGGTGGGATATGTCCTTCGTAGTGAGCTTTTAAACCTTCCGATGTCCCCTTATCGGGTGGGGACAATATTTACCCTTCAACCTTGCCCAGAGGGGACTCCCTTTTTTAGCTTGACCTATCGGGACAAGGAAAATATCTTCACTCGTGTATCCAGTTCCCACTCTAGTAGAGGGGATTGGAGGCGGAGATTTTTCTTTATCCGTCCGAGAGGTCAGTCAGCCAGATCGTGGGGTGTACCCATCCGATGGGGTTTGGGATATATCGCACCCAACACCGAAACACGAGGACAAGTGAGGGAGATATTGCTTCACTCGGGACTTTTCTCTGGTTCTTATGATATATCTGGGCTGTTGGATTTCCCCGAGGCCCTGATTTTGGCAGGTTTACAAGAGAGAGTAGAAGGATGCACTCCTGCTTCTCGTCCTCTTCACAGTAATTTTCACTTTCGTAAGTTCTAATAACCATTCTTTAGTTTATAAACTTTATTGGTGTCCTCGGATCATTTTCTTACTGACATCTTTTGTAGGAGCGGAGATGGGAGCTTTTTCTCTCGGCTCTTCTAACGACGTTTTCCTGGGGAGGGCATTGCATGGTATTCCTGGGATGACGAAGGTTGGCGATTCTCCTCCTCTCATAAGTGAGGCAATGGTGGAAATCTCCTCGGAGGAGGAGGAGCCCGTTGCAGCCCCCCCAGTCAGTTATATAATTCCTTCTGGATCGTCGGATCTGATAGCAACTCTTTCTCAAACGGATTGTCACATGAGTCCCATAGTATCACAGCCCATTCCTCACAATTCTACCGTAGTAAATGTGTTAGAGGAGTATCTTCACTCTTCTAGTGCAGAGGATATGCAGCCCCAGCAAGATATCCCTGGTCGTATTCCCGCACCACCGCCCGAGGAGCACCCTTCCCTCGGGAGAACTCTTCCCCCCGAGGGTAATCAGGATGTTTCTCCTCTCGGATCAGCAGTGGGATTTTGCCGAAACTTTCTCAGTGGGTTATTAAACGTAACAGATTGTGAACTGATAAAAACCCTTTCGGTACCCGTTCTCCAAGATTTAGCCTGCAAAGACCTGTGTGAGGTATCTATTCATTTTATTTAATACTAACCTGTCTTCTGATCTGATGCCATTCGTTTTTTGAGCAGATTTATATGGTGTTGGACGCCCTCGGGTCTTACGGGAGTTCTTCCTCAGATCCGGGTTTAGTATACCGTCGTCGGGATGAGTTAGAGCGAGGTCTCTTAGAAGCTCAAGTGGAGATAGCCCATTTGAAGGAAGTTCATGAGTCTTCTCAGGATACTCATATTCATATGTTACAATCCGAGAAGGATAAGGCGTGGGAATTGGAACGCCAATTATCACTTGAAAAGACACGTGTCTTGAGCTTAGACAGGAGAATTGAGGAGTTACGTGGCCATATGCGGTCCTCGGAGGAGCAGTTAACACAGGCTACGCTGGAAAGAGACGTCTTGAGTCAGCAACTGCTAGGGATAACTCGTTCTCATGCGATAGAGGTGGTCATGGCCCAAGTCCAAGCTGTGTTGGAGGTGGTGGGTCCATCCAGTCTTCGTGAATCTCTTCGGGGAGAGATGCGTGACTTAGTGCATATAGGCTATAAATTGTGCCAAGATGCCGTACAAGCTTTGCCAGAGTTCCCCTCGGGATTGCTCCTTCCTGAACTCAACATTCGTCAAGTCTCCGAGGAACTTTCCCCTTCACCTATTAGAGATTTTGCAGTCGGAACTGTGTTCTTGGATGATCCAGTCTCTCTTTCTGAGGAGCAGCGCCGAAGACTTATCCGAGAGGGGAAACGTCCCATGGGAGGGACTTAGCTTGTAAATGAGTTTAGTTCATAATACAGAGGGTTCTTAGTGTTATCGGATTGTCCTGATGTCTCGTATATAGAGCCATCATTTTGTTGGACAATTCTATTGTCTTTTGTACTATATCCCCTCGTATATGAACACTCTTTTTATTCATATATAACTATTACATTAAGCATAATACTTTCTAAGATTGCTTGCGTTCCACGTGTTGCGAAGTATTGCCTCCTCGGAGTTAGCAAGCCGATAAGTCGCCGGTCCCACGATTTCCACTATCTTGTAAGGTCCTTCCCACCGTGGATCTAGTTTACCCACATTCTTGGAGGCCCCTACTCGTTTCATCACTAAATCTCCAACTTGAAAGGTTCGGAGTTTTACCTTGGTATTATAATATCGTGACATCCGAGCCTTGTACTCTTCCATTCGGAGGGCTGCTCGGGTCCTTTTTTCCTCGAGGAGGTCAAGGGCAAGGGCTAGATTTGAGCTATTGGCCACTTCTTCATATTCTTTGACTCGCCAGCTTTCTAGGGAGACCTCCGAGGGCAACACAGCCTCACATCCGTAGGATAGACTAAAAGGGGTTTCACCCGTAGCAACACTCTGCGTGGTCCGATAGGCCCACAATATCCCGGGTATCTCCTCAACCCACTTAGCTTTATGCCAATCAAGCCGGGCCTTCATGTTCTTCAGGAGGGTTCTGTTGGTTCTTTCTACTTGGCCATTTGCTTGAGGGTATCCCACGGAGGCAAAGCGATGTTTTATCTCCCAATGATCACACCACTTTTGCAATCCTTGATCAGTAAACTGCAAACCGTTATCACTTACCAGGCTCCGAGGGACACCAAAGCGACAAATAATATTTCTCCAGAGAAAATTGATAACAGCCCCCGCGGTTACCCTAGCTAGGGGTTCCGCTTCCACCCATTTGGTGAAGTAGTCAACGGCTACTAGCAGAAATTTCTTTTGGCCGGCATCAGGGACGAGGGGTCCAAGTATGTCAATACCCCACTTAGAGAATGGGCAGGGGTTCAGAGAGGGTTCCCAAGGGGCTGCTGGTAGATGGGTCCGAGGGGCGTAAGCCTGGCATGGTTTGCATCTTTCGGCATGGCTTTTGCTATCTTTGGCCATCGTGGGCCAATAGTAGCCCTGTCGGATCAAGCGTCCCACCATGCTTTCGCCACCAGTATGGCTCCCACATACCCCCTCGTGAGTTTCTGCTAAGGCTAGCTGGGCCTCTTCTTCATTAAGGCATCGAGCGTGGGGACATAAATATGTCCTTCGGAAGAGTATCCCGTCTTTGAGGAAGTATCGGAGGGTTTTTCTGAACATCATTCGCTGAATATTCTTGTCCGAGGAGTATCCCTCGGGATTCTGCAAATAGGCTTTGATAGGAGTCACCCAGCTAGATGAAGGATCTGAAACTGTGTTCACTTCTCGGCCTTCACCCTTTTCAGATTCATTGACATGTAGTAGAGTAATCTTCCGAGTATGTATTACAGCTGTTTGTGTAGCCATTTTGGACAAAGCGTCCGCCTCTTGATTTTCTTTACGAGGAATTTGAACTATATCATATTCTTCAAACCATTCGGACCTCTGACGAACAACTCGGAGGTACTCTTGCATTCTTTCTTCTTTGGCCTCATATGACCCCTTAACTTGCAGAACAATCAGCTGGGAATCACTATGAAGGAGTACTCTTTTCATTCCCCCTTCTCTAGCTAACCTCATACCAATAAGGAGAGCTTCATACTCGGCCTCATTGTTAGAGAGGGGATAATCTATTCTAACTGCAAAATGGAGCCTTTCCTCCTCTCCTTCTTGATTTACCAAGACTATTCCGGCCCCCCCATGGGTACTCACCGAGGATCCATCTACATATACGTGCCATCGTGGCTCCTTTTCCTCGGATCCAACGCCCGTGAGTTCTGTTACAAAGTCCGCCAAAACTTGCGCTTTGATTGACGGTCTCGGAGCGTAGGAAATATCGTACTCAGTAAGCTCTACAGCCCATTTTATCATTCTCCCTGATGACTCCGGCTTATTAAGAATTGCTCTCAGGGGATGCTTAGTAAGCACAGTAATTGGGTGGGATAAAAAGTAGGGGCGTAGCTTACGAGCCGTAGTAACCAATGCTAGAACGAGTTTCTCAGTTAGGGTATATCGAGTTTCGGCTCCGAGGAGAGTTTTGCTAACGTAATATACCGGGTGATGTTCTCCATCTTGTTCTTTGACTAGGACAGCGCTAATAGCCTCTTCTCCAATCGATAAATACAAAAACAACTCTTCTTGGGGTACCGGTTTTACCAGCAAAGGTGGTTTCAACATGTACCTTTTTAAGTCTCCGAGAGCTTCCTCACATTGGGAGGTCCACTGAAATTCCTTGATATTCCGAAGTACCTTGAAGAAGGGAAGCCCTTTTTCTGCGGACTTGGAGACAAACCGACTCAACGAGGCCATTCTTCCAGTCAGCTTTTGGACATCTTTTACCGTCCTCGGAGTAGGTAATCCCATGATAGCTTCTGCTTTTTCGGGATTTACTTCAATTCCCTTCTCCGTAACCATGAATCCCAAAAATTTTCCTCCTCGGATACCAAAAGAACACTTCCGAGGGTTGACCTTCATGCCAAAGTTGTTCATAATGACCAACGCTTTTCGTAGGTCCTCAGGATGTTCTTCAGCAGTGTTACTTTTAACTACAGTATCATCTACATAAACCTCTACTGATTTCCCAATAAGTCCTGAAAACATAAGGCTTACTAACCGTTGATAGGTAGCTCCAGCATTCTTTAATCCAAAGGGCATGACTAGATAACAAAAGGTGCCTGCATCCGTGATAAAGCTGGTCTTATCTTGATCAATAGCCGCCATCGGGATTTGGTTGTACCCTTGATCTCCATCTAAAGTTGATAGTAGCGCACATCCTGCGGTAGAATCAACTAGCTGATCTATGCTCGGTAAAGGGTAACAATCCTTGGGGCATGCTTCATTGAGGTTAGTAAAGTCAACACACATTCGCCATCTTCCTCCGTGCTTGGGAACTAGCACGACATTAGCCAACCACTCGGGGTAAATAACTTCTCGTATTTGCTTTAATTGAAGAAGGCGTTGTATTTCCGAGCGGATGATCTTATTGCGCTCGGGGCCCATTTTCCTCTTTTTCTGTTGGACAGGTTTAGCTCCAGGCTTCACATTAAGGAAATGTTGACATACCTTGTTGCTGATTCGTCCGGGCGGTCCCCTTTCCCATGCAAAGAGGTGATGAAATTGTTTGAGAAGAGAAATCAATTGGCCTTCTATGATTGGAGTCATATGGGTGCCCATTTTGATTACTTTCTCGGGGCTTCCTTCTACTAACTCCACCATTTTTAATTCTTCCACAGGCTGGACTCGTGTTTCCTCGGTTCTACACTTTTTGTTATTTCCAAGTGAAGGTCCGTCCTCTTCTGAGGGGATGGCATTCATGCAGCATTCTCTAGCTTTTGACTGACTTCCTCGAACTTCTCCGATTCCCGAGGAGGCGGGGAATTTCACTTTAAGATGCAAAGTAGAAGGAATTGCCTCAAAGGCCCGAATAGATGGTCTTCCACAGATCACATTATACGCTCGCGAAGAAGCCTCCACTACCCAAAACTTAATAGATTCCGTTCTTCGAAGGGCTCCTTTCCCCCATGACATTGGGAGAGTAATAGTTCCGAGGGTTTGGCATGCTTCCCCGGTGAATCCTACTAAGGGGACCTCCGCGGTTTCCAACGTTTCTTGTTTCAATCTCATAGCGAGATAGGTCGGTAGGAATAGTACATCCACAGAGCTGCCCGTATCTATGAGGATACGTTGGATTTCATACCCGTAGATGACGGCAGATATAACCAAGGGATCTTCATGAGGGTATATTACATCTGTAAGGTCCTCGGGTCCGAAAGTGATACTAGGCAGTTGTGACCCTTGAATGGAGCAGACAGCTAATCCTTGCTCTGCTCGTCGGGCTTCTTTCAAATATTTCTTCTTTTTGCCCTGAGGTGCCATGGAGATTTCACCCCCTTCTATCATATTGATGGTTCTCCCTGTTGGGGGATTGTCTTTGTAAGAGTTAGGTGGAGGAGGCAAACTCTGATACCCTGCCGTTTTCTCTCTCGAACTTCGCCGGCGGTCCTTACTTCTCTCTCGGAGTCGGAGGCGTCTAGTGGTCCCCTCTCGTGACTTCCGGCTAGGCGTCCTTTCTTCCCTTTCTTGCTCTTCCTCTTCCCTTCGTGATCTCTTCCAAACATTGGCCTTGGGCTCTTCAGGGTTATTTTCCTTAAGGTAGTTCTTCAAGTACCCTATCTCCAATAGGCGAAGCACCTCTAAACGAAGGGTAGTACATTCTTCCGTAATGTGCCCGTAAGTTTTATGGTACTTACAATACTTTCCAGTATCCTTGTCTCGGTTAGGAAATTTAGTCGGTCTGGGCCAGTGCAACTCGTTGCTACCCCTCATTACGTTGAGCACTTCTGGTGGAGTAACAGTCATCGGAGGTAAGTGTACGGGTCGGAGGAATTTCTTAACCACTCCCCCTTCATCTTTGCGTTGAGGAGGTTTTCCTTCCTTACTTTTTTCTTTGACCTTTGCTTCTTTCTCAGCACGCTCTAAGTGTTCACTATCCTCCTGCTCCATCTGCTTCTTTGTTCCCTCGGCTTCTTCCATCAAAATATGTACTTCCGCCTTTTGCATTAACTCATTCATATCCGTAATACGATTTCCCATAAGGTATCTAAAGAAATCCCCCGCTCGGAGTCCCTGAGTTAATATGTCTGCCATAATGGTCGGGCTAACATTTGGAACATCGAGTGCTTCATCCGTGAAGCGCTTTATATATTCTCGTAAGGATTCGTCCTTCTTCTGTTTGATAGTAAAAAGATGCGTAGCAGATTTAGGGTACCTTCGGTTGCAGGCGAATTGTCGTACAAACAAATGAGCTAATCGGTCAAAGCTCGTGATGGAACAAGGTGGAAGATGAGTAAACCAGGCTTGAGCCCGCCCTCCAAGGGTAACAGGGAATACGCGGCATAACACCTGATCAGGAGCGGAAGAGAGGTCCATTCCTGCCAGGTATTGATGGACGTGATCTTGTGGGTCCCTTCCATCAGCTTCCCCGGTATATAGCGAGATATTAACAGGTCGCATCCCCGAGGGGATAGAAGCTGAAGCAATCTCGGGAATGAAAGGAGAGGTCTTGAACGTAGGATCTTCCTCGGGAGCCATGGCTTTCTTGAGATCACCTAACTCTTTTCGTAAATCATCCATCATTCCCCATAAGGAACGTTCAACCTCTCCTCGATACTCTGAAGGGCGAGAAATTCCTACCGGACCCCTCACAGGAGTCCTTTCACGACATACATGTCTTCGAGGACTTTGTCGGGGTGTCTGTCGCCAAGGATTCCAATTTGGGTTCCATGTCCTCGGAGGTCCATCTTCTTCCGAGGGGAGATCTTCGTTCTCGGATAGAACAGGGGACGTACGTACGGGGGGATCATCCCTCCAGGGTGTTCTTTCAGCATATATAAGTCTTTCATAAACAGATCGGGGAATACTAATAAAATCTCTTGTACCTGATTCATAATTGGACAAAGTTTCTTCTGAGTCATTGTTCGGGACAGGAAGGTTGTCATTTTCGAAAAGACCATCCATCCTAGCTGACGTGTGCCTGAATTCTCTCGAAGACAGATGCTGTGACGTTCCCACAGACGGCGCCACTTTGTTAACGGGTTTGGAATTATTCCCTATTTAACGGAAGATATTTATTTGGGTCGAAACGTCCTGTCCGTGATTCAAAGGCAACGCGAGATGGGCACACTGAGATTAATTGCAAGAATATTCCCCTCCTTTATTCACTGAACATTTCCTCCTCTTTTTATCTTATGTATTTGAGTGATAGATTGTAGTAAGTAAGCTTAATTGTTTCAGCTTTTCCCCCTTATTCTACTGATCACCTCCCTTTATATAGACTTTGGTAGGGGTAGGTGTCATTGTGCATGTGTTTTGATAAGGACAGGTGTTGTTGTTACCTTGATACAGGTGTAAAAATTAGGATAATGTTTATCGTTTATCTACTAAGTGCTGACTAGATTAGCTTTTGTGTCTTCTGATATCTCCGAGGGCTTCTGATGTAGACTGTTTTTGATAGAGCTATTCTTCCGAGGGCTTTTGTTTTTCCTTCTTGATTCGGGTATTTTCTTCAACAGTCAGGAGTGATCTCTGAGAGTGGAAACATGGTCTCCGAGGACTTGGTATGACTTCCGAGGACTGTGATCTTGTGTCCGAGGGCTGTTTTTGCTTTACTGAGAGTGAAATTTCTTCACCAGAGTGCTCGGACTGTATTCACTGGGTGTTCCTGTATTGACTTCTTCCAAAATTGTGTTCTCGGATAAGTCCGAGTGTTGCTTTTTCCGAGGAGTGTTCAGCAAGGAAGTTTTCTTGTAAGTTCATAGGACTCGGGGTCCCTCTTGGTCCCTCTTGGCGCATTTGGTGGATATCGGAGTCATACGGGTCCATCGGGGTTTGCTCTTTTTCCGATGCCGTGTTGATATCTGTTTTTCATTCACCGTTTGACTTTCCAAGGGACGCTTGCGTTTCTCCTCGGATGCTTTTATAAACCTTTTCGGGTCAGTGACCGAGAGGTAGGGCAATTCTCCGAGGGGTTTTCTTTATAGGTACATCTCATTGGATGTACTCGTGACAATAGTATTGTCCATATATCCTCCGAGGGGTTTTCTTTATAGGTACATCTCATTGGATGTACTCGTGACAATAGTATTGTCCATATATCCTCCGAGGGGTTTTCTTTATAGGTACATCTCATTGGATGTACTCGTGACAATAGTATTGTCCATATATCCTCCGAGGGGTTTTCTTTATAGGTACATCTCATTGGACGTACTCGTGACAATAGTATTGTCCATATATTATTTTTCCCGAGTAGGAGTGATCTCCTCTATTTTATTTTTTAGGGTTAACATTCGGGATTAAACACAAAAATACTTCGCACACCTCATTTTCAAGCATTCCTTCCACGAAAGTGTCCCTCACAAAGTCGAAGAGTGACTCTCCCAGATATGACCAATACTTTTGGTACATCTTAGCTTGCAACACGTCCGGACCCAGCGCTTTCGAGGGATGTATGGCCCAAACCGTTGCCTTTAACTCATCCATACACGGTATCCTCCCCAAATCCACAACATTGTCCTCGCTAATTGACCTTTGGAACCGAGAGATGGCCAACGGGGGAGTGTTTCTAACCGCTTAAAATATTCAGTTGCTTGATTTTTAAGAACCTCTTGGTCATCAACCCACGCCCGGTCAATTTTAAGCGTCGCAAATATGATTTCTTTTCCTTCTCGCCAAAGTCGACCTATGGAAGAATTTAGTGTTCTTGTCCCCATCTTTCAACCACTTGACCCTCGATTTTTGTCTCTAAAAGGTCTTTTCTTGCCTCAAAATATCCCCATGTTCCTTGATTAGCTCTCGTTCCAAATTCACTAAGAAATCATTCGGGTGCCGTGCTAAGGCTTTTTGCGCTCCTTCAAGACGTTGCATGACACGTCTTTTCTTTTTGAATAAGTTGCCAAAACTCACACGGTTCCATGGAATCATAATTTTTGGCATCCTCTTTATCGCCTCGAGGAGTCTCGGACTCCCTTCCCATGCCGATTCATCACTTTCTCGTAATTCGGGTGATTGTACCACATCTGCTCAAAACGAAACGGTTTCCTCACGGTATGTCCTCTCGGCCCGTCACAACACGTCATAATCGGGTGGTGGTCCCTGTGAGTTCACGAAAGGTGTATCACCGTGTTGTTCGGGACTTGGGGTATTTGTCGACCCACTTCGTATTTGCAAGTGCCCGATCCAAGCATTCCCTAATGATTGCACCTCCGTCTCTTTTATTTGTCCAAGTAAAAATTGGACCTTGAAACCCGAGGTCTTGAACTCCCTACGCATGTATCTAATTTTGGAAGGCTATGCATCTACTAGCAACCTTCGAACTTCCTCTCGACTTTTCGTGAGCCACCCCAATTTCGTTGAAATCACCTTGGATCAGCCACGGTAAGTCCGACTCCTTCGACATCTCTTTGAGTTTGCTAAAGATTTTGATTTTTCTTCGTCCTATGGCTTAGCATAGATTCCAGATAATCTCCATATGTCTTGATTCTTTGGGCCGACGACCGCGTAAATTCCTTGGAAGTCGTTATCCTTGATCACCAAATCAATATTCATCGAGTTCCATAGCATTCATATTCCGCCATCCATCCCTCTGTCGATTGGTGCTATGCAAAAATCAGTGAAACCAAGAGTATGAGCCATTTCGATCGTTATTTCTTCGGATACTCTAGTTTTGAGCAAGAATATAAGATCGGATCTATGCACCCGAATCAACTCACGGAAATTAACGTTAAAATCCAAGTTAGTCGCACCTTGACAATTCCATGTAATGATTTCATCGGTGGATGCAAAAGTTGGTGTGTGTGCATCGGATCCTCAATGGTTCGACCCATCCATATGAGTATCATCTGGCGTAAGAGTTCCATCATGCAGTACTCTTGACGTCTCTTCTCCCAATTTCTCAACATAAATTTTTGCCAATGATGGAGCATGTTGTTCTCCATCTCTATTGTTCCCATATTTAATTCTAGTTCCCAAATCCACAGAGTGGTAACGGTGAGTAGAGCGGAGTTTGGATAAATTCGTGATACCTTTGAGGGGCCGGTGAATCCTTGCCGATTGAGGATTACGTGACACACGACCTCCATTCTCTTGTAACTCGTTCGCGACTATGTGAGCTGCTCTTTCCCCAATATTTTTCTCAACGTCCTCAATGTCCGTAATGTTCGCTAACATCTCAAAAGGATTGGTAGAGCCGATTGTAATTCCTTTTTGGCTTGGAGTTACCTTCTTTTTCCCCTTGTTCCCAACTTTAGTTTTATTCACTTTCCTTAATTGAGGATTCCCTTCTCCTGTGGATGTCTGTTCAATTAGGGAGTCTTTTCCGGGGTGGAATTCTTTTTCATGTGTCTCGCTTGTTAGGAGGATCGGGTTCGCTACACTTTTTCCTTTCTCTCGACTCGTATCCAATTTTTTTTGGGCCGCCTGTTGAGTCGCTTCCTTGCCCTTTTCTTTATTTTCCCACGGCTTTTTCTTTACCACTTGAAGCCATTCTCCGAACTCATTTTTTTAGCCTTCTCGATTAGCCATGAGTTAGTTTCGATTTGTTCCTCTCTTATGGGTTCGGCCGTGTCCATTGGCGATTTGTTCTTGTTCATCACCTGTGGGTCTTCTTTGCATTGTGGGGGGATGAATGCCCGACCCGACCACATGCGTAGCATATATTCGATAGGTTCTCATATTGCACCTGTTACAACTTATCACCTATGTATATGGCTCTCTCAAGAGGAATGTTTGTCGCAATTTGACCGCAAAATCGGGCAAACTTGCCTCTTGATGCGGTGTAGGTGTTGCCGTCAATTTTAATAAGCTCTCCGATGCCCTCCGCCACCGGAATGAGTACTGCCTCATCAAGTAATTCAAGAGGGACATTGAGGACTCTAACCCACGTTATGGACGAATCAATGGTGACTTCATCGGTTCGAAATTATGGAGTCTACGTCCGGATGTAGAGGAAACTTCCGGCAATTTGCCACGGACCTTGTGTCAATATTTTTTTCTCTTTGAGATTTCGAGATCCCCTTAAGGCAATACCATCCTTGCCCTAAATCTACCAATTCGCTGCCCTCAGTGAGATGCCACATTGTGCTAAGCTTATTGATGACATTCGGGTAGAACCATTGTCTTCCCATTACTTTTAGGGTGATAACATTTTTCCATTTATCCGCCAGCGATTGTTTGAGTTTGTTTGACAATTCGATCGTCTTATAGCGCCGGGTTTCGGGGGGGGGGGGGAGTAGCCTCTCCTTACCTTTGATGGCATCTTTTTGTGAGTCATCGATTTTTAGATCTCTCGGCCTCACTTTGTTCGCGTATGATACTCTCGGGGTGGTCTCCATTCCATAGTTTGCCGGTGGTGGCGGAGTGTCGATCCTTTTCTCTTGGAATCGATATTCGTTCCTTGGCCGCTTTAGTGCATTGGATTCGTACGATTCTTCGATCATTACGTCTCCATGATGAATTACGTTATTGGATGTCGAATTTGGGTTTGGATCTAGGGGCAGCGCCTCCAAATCCATTGTTTGATTTCGATGATTAATGATGATCGCCGATAGATTGCCGCTAGAATCGCCTCTTTGTGTTTCTCCAAATCACCTAAGTTAGATATAGTTATTATTTCTAGAAGATATATGTGTGATGTAATTATGCTAAATAACTTGTATATTGTAATGTAATAATTATAAACATAAATACTTATTACACTATATTAAAATTAAAATAATTTTAGTTTTTAATGTATAACTATTCATCTCGTGATTGTACAATTGTGAGTAATTGAAGAATTAATATTTCTATATCTATAATTTAAGTAAAATAATTAAATATTATTATATTTTATGTAAAGTTCAAAAGCTGCTTTTGATTATTGCAAACACACAAAACTAACTTTAACTGCTTTAAGTTACTTTTAAATAAGGATTTGCAAACACTCGTCACTTTAAGTCAAACACAACTTTAAGTAAAGGCTAAGAAGAAAGAGTTTTCATAAGCTCTTGCAAACACCCCTAACGGGTGAGCTTCTTTACTAATTCTCAGCAGATGTAAGAATTATTTGTTTCTATTTGTAATTAAATATTACAAATAACAGTACTAACGAACGTGATTACAACAAGAAGTGAGCCAACTTAAAACAACAGCAGTTGCATACGGGGTGAGCATCCGCTTCCGACTCTTGACAATTACCGCATTCATTTCTTGACTAAACTGTTGAACTAAACTCAGCTGTTGTTCTCTAAACAAGTTTCAAAGTTTAGCAAGAGCATATGCAGGTATCTCTGACTTCAATTGCACATTTAAATCTTCCCAGCCGTCATCTTTAATCTTCGTGAAGTAACGATCAACCATTTCCTCGCTCACCAACTCAATCTTGGCTGGTTCCCACTGCAAAGATAAACAAGACGATCCCATAATATATGACAAATTCAGGGTAATGTTTTTCATAACTTAATCCTTTTGTGATTATTCAAACCTCGTGAGAGGAAAACTCTTTGTAATTAGACTAAAGCTGAAAGGGCGTGCATGAAATTATCCCTAGCTACTTTTTACCACATTGTACTCCAGGACAAGACTACATTTGCAAGGATAAGAAGTATGCACCTTAGGATTTTTGTCCTTGTCAAAAATCATAGCCCTGCAGCCCTGAATTTGCAAACAAGTCTAGATATTAAAAAGTGTCCAACTGTGCATATCAGAAAGCACTATATCCTTTGAGTTGATTAATATATGTTAAAGAAAGTGTTTGGAAATATACCAAACAACTAGTATATTGATCTGTATAAATAGATGTAGAGCATCAGGAATTGGAGCAAAATAAGGAATAACTCTTGTCTTATACTATTTTAAGTTTAAATTCAAAAGAGAGATACAAAATGTTCCAGTATATAGTTGAGACGAATCAGCAGGAGATATATGTTGACTAACAATATATACCTCGATGAAATCCTTACTACTTTCCCCTCGTATAACATGACAAACTATCCTGAAATCTCGGACGAGGCATTTGCCAACGCCCTGGAGCCTCCCTTCCCTAATCTGGAGATGAAAATAGAACAAAATTAAAGGTCGAACTTTGGTATTGGAGGAAATTGATTCTGATAGGCATCTGATATAACTAAGAATGTTCAGAGGTTCATACCGATCTTAGAGAAATTTTAAGACTCGTGGGCGATGCTTTCTTCAGCGACTGAATTGAGGAAGAGAACCAATCATCTTTCTTGTCAGCAGCCTCCGTCTCCTACAAATACAAAAGCCAAAAGTATAGTTATAAGTATGTAACTATTCAATCATTGCCATCGCAAGATGAGTATTAAGACCTCATGTGCTTTAGTCATCTTACAAGGTAAGCTATAATTTCCTCAACTGTGCTTCGGGGGAAGCATTTATTAATGATGTTCAACCTGCATAAAGGAAACACCGGAAACAAAAAGTTCAAAACTATACTAAATGGGTGATATTCTTTTTGTATTTATTTATTTAGTTATCTATATCAGGTGGACTCTTTAATCAGTAATTCTACATAAAGTAAAAAATTAAAAATACAAATTCATTAAGGACCAAGAGACTATTTTTTCAGCTACATCCTCCTAATGAAGTTAAGCTTTATGCAACAAACAAATCTATCATGCCGTAGTAATAATCTTACCTGTGGAGGGCGCTCTTCTGTTTCAGACTTGGTACCTCAGAGAATTTACTAATAGTGGAAGAGATAACATCTGGATTGCTGCTGTCTGCTTTAATCAGAGCTTCTTCTAACAATGGCAATCTCTGTCCAACAATAGAGATCAGACCAAATTAATTACATATACGTAGTTAATGTTAAACGCCAGAAAATTAAAAAATACTGCAGCAGTTTCACATTGAGGAGGAAAACATTGTCGTTCGTAAGAGAAAAATAAGGATCTCGGGGAAAAGATCATGCGGGGATTTCACGAGATAGCAGCAGACTATCACACCTCTGATGGGACATAATGAGTTGCTAGACCACATGCAAGCATATCAGCACCATCTAATCGTGCACCTGTCAGTCCAACATATTCTCCTGCCAGAAATCATAATTTTCAATAAATTGCAGAAATCAAGAACATAAGCAATAAAAAAGTTACTTATCCTATGTGTGTGTGTGTGTGTGTGTATTAGAAAGGTGCCACACATCTGATTGAAAAAATGGTACGGCAAAATTTTGAGGACGTAATAGGAATTACCAAAGAAGCCAGGGAGCCTCGACAAATAGTATGAGGACCCTACATCTGGGAAAAGTCCCAATGCTGTTTCAGGCATAGCAAAGAGCTGCACAGAGATTAGAACATAAACACCAAAATGCTTGAGCAAAACTAAAGTATAAACTTTCAGATAGAAGTATAATAAAGAATGAATACCTGTCAAACCAAATCATGTCACATTATTATAAAACGTAGCACTCCAATGACACTAATTACACGATACAACATAAAGTAGTCTGCTCTGAGATTTTACACAGTTTTAATTCATCTTCAAGGTTACAATGCAACAGTCTGTAGACTCAATATACACCACGGCTTTTGTAAATGGGTGCCTTATTAGCACACAGTGGGAAACATTCTGCTCAATCAAGAACATAAGGTAACTTCATCGATCTTTAAGGCCTAATTTCAGGACTCGCTGAAAAGAGTTTTCTTATGCATCGGTTCTATCAAAGTGACAACTTCATAGAAATTGAAGATCGGAAAGATGCTTTTCCTAGAATACATTACTAATTCATTATAAAAGAGACATACGGCAAGCCTCACTTATCAGTCTTGTAGTTTAAAATTAAGTCAGTAAACTAGCCTACAACAGATTGCGCAACACCTGCATCAGCTAGTAATCCGTTTTCATAAGTTTTAGTTGGTGGCTAGTTTCTAGAAGCTCTTTGGCTTAGGAAACCCTTTTTGCAGGCAGGGTGAAGTAAAACTTTCTACGAGAATATTTAAGATTATTTTTCTCAGTCCGAAACTGGGTGTTGTCATTTTTTAAGCACTCATAAGGAAAAACATCAAAAGAGAAAACGGATAAATACCGAATTCTCTGTAGCAACTCGAAATCTACCATGCATAGAAGCACCTGCTCCACCTCCCATAACAATTCCATTGAGGATGGAAACCTAAAAATATATTAGAAACAATAAGAGAACTTCCGATATTTACCTTAACATTGCCTAGAATAATTAACCATAGACCATTGAACAGAAGACGATAAATGCATGAGTAATGTTTTTCCCAATGTTAACACCTGAGGTTTATTGTATGTAGCCATCACATAGTTCATAGTAAACTGCTCTCTGAAACATTCTGTGCTAGCCCGCCAGTTACCTGATGCTCACAGAAACTATCATGAGTCATTGACTGAGACGCAACAGCCTTAATGACCAGTAAAAGATTGTTGACATCTTTGTTCAACAAGTATAGAGTGCTATGCTTAATTAGTTTTGAAATTTAAGCAAATAGAAAGAAGTTCAGGGACCAACTTCCTGATGGATTCTAATCGGGACGGTTCATCACATTTAGATATCAAGTTACCAGTTGGCTAAGTAAAAACGATTGACATTCTAGAAGAACTCAGGGATTTTATATACCACTGCAGGAAAATCGGAGTTATTGTTACATAAGCTAGACGATAGAAGAAATGGATACAAAACTCTTGGGAATGTTGGGAGGCTATGCAAAGTTTTCCCGAACTTTTCCAAAATGAAATCTTAGGCATCCATTCCATAACGCTAGTATCTGTTGGTGTCACTCGACATCGAAGCTCAAATTACTCTTTGACCAATTACAGATTTTTAAATCAAATATCACCAATATCGTGATTTCCTTTTTACCAAGAGAAGTTGATCTAAATATGCTTTAATGAGTAGAAGTCATCAAACTGTAAAGAGAACTCTTAATTTCTCAGCATCATTTATCAACACAAAACTATTTGCTTAATGACCTGATCTCAACAAGTACGCCATCATGAGAAGGTAAACCAAGGTCACACAGACCTAGATTCAGGAAGGCTTAACAATGAAACATAACTAAAAACATGAATACACCTTGGTTAATATCACGAACAACTGCTGCAACATCGCCTCCTGCACAGAATGCTCTTCCTTTTCCCTACAAATACATATCATGCAGACATAGTGATACAAGAAATGAAAAATAAATCTTTCAAGTCCGCAGCAATAAATATTGCACAGAACCGCCAATAACTATACCTTCAAAATTATTAACTTGACGGAAGGATCATCAGCACAAACAGTAAAAAGCTCCAGCAAACGAGATACCTACAGTAAGAAAAAGGAAAATTAATGTCTAGTTCATGGGTACTGTGCTCAAACACGACAACATGTTCCACGTACCGCATATCATAATACTCACAATTCAAGCAAACACCGCAAAACGGGATTCCCATCCATTATACTTTCAACAAACTAAATAGAATGTTAATGATTAACCAATCATACCATAGCAAATGAAAGCGCATTCAGTTGCTTAGGCCTGTTAAGCGTGAAGATTCTCGTAGAGGATTTATTTTCCACCAACACCTGCCCAAAAATTCATCATCAACTACAATTTTGGACCAAAATCAAATTACAAGTATAACCACAAAATACTTGGTCAAATAAGAACTTAAGTAACAAAACAAACCCACAAAAATAATTTGGCCAAAGACTGAAACTTTTACCTAAAGATCAATACTTTGTAGTTCATCAGACTCATAAAACAAACCCACATGTAAATATTAGCATAAAATTAAGGGATGAAGTTAAAATTAACATACTTGAGCGGTTTCTCCATTATTGGAAGAGATTGGATTCATGGTACTAGTGACGTGATCACTTGAAACGAGCTAAAAGAAGATATAATGAAATGTTCTAATTATGCTTTTAACGCAATGACTATACTATACCAACTTAAGTAATAAGTGGTACGATTTGTTGGCAGGGAAGCTTCAATATTGGCTGGCGAGAGCGTTCCTCATTTCTACAAGTTTGCCTATAAATAGGCATTGTGACTGTAGTTTGGTACCACTTTCACATTTTGGACATAGGAATCTATTTGTTTGGCCCAATATTTTTGACTTTTTCTTCTCCTCTCTTTCCATCAGATTCTTCTCTTCTTTTCTCTCTCTTATATTCATAGCTCACCTTTCTTTGTTTTTTCCTAGTACATGTAATCACAATATACTATATATAGAATAATTCATATTTACAACAATAAATTTGTAAACTAAAGTAACAAAATGTACTATACTATAATAAAAACTGCATTATATATATATATATATCTTGTGTAAAAGATACACATAATAATTTTATCAACTATCAAAAATATGTTTATGCAAAACTACAAAATATAATTTTAATAATTTATATTGCGTATATAACTTTAGGAATACTTTCTGCGGGCAGGGGAAGAAAAAATTTCCACGAGAATGTTAAGATAATTTTCTCATTGTTCAAAACTGGATGTGATCGTTCTTTCATCTCTGTACAAGCACTCAAAGAGAAAAACATTAAAAGAGAAACGGATGAATACTGAGTTCACTGTAACAACTCGAAATCTACCATGCATAGAAGCACCTGCTCCACCTCCCATGACAATTCCATTGAGGATGGAAACCTAAACATATATTAGAAACGATAAGATAACTTCCAATAATTTACCATAAGAATTGCCTAGAAGTATTAACCATAGACGGATGAACAGAAGAAAATAAATGCATTAGTAAATATTTTTTAATACCTGAGGTTTATTGTATGTAGCCATAACATAGTTCAAAGTAAACTCCATTCTGAAATAATCTGCGCCAGCCCGCCAGTTACCTGATTCTCACAGAATATATCATGCGTCATTGACTGTTACACAACAGCCTTAGTGACCCGTAAAAGATTGTTGATAGCTTTGTTCAACGTGCATAAAGTGCTAAGCACAATTAGTTTTGAAAACAAGCAAATAGAAAAAAGTCCAGGGACCAATTCACAGAGAGAGTTCATCACATTTAGATAATAAACTATTGTCACGGGTTATTTTGTTAGATTTATTTACGGTGGCGTCGTATTCTGGCTGATGTGCTGAAACAATCAATCTACTTATTGCCGTGACATCCGTAGGAATTATAGTGATGGAATCTAAACTCAGGTGTGATGGTTTTTCAGGTTGGGTTGCCGAATGTGGGGAAGTCCACACTTTTCAATACACTTACCAAGCTAGCCATACCGGCTGAGAACTTCCCTTTCTGCACCATTGAGCCAAACGAGGCTCGTGTAAATATTCCAGATGGATTCTAATTGAGAGAGTTCATCACATTTAGATATCCGATTAGCAGCTGGCTCAGAAAGCGATTGACATTCTAGCTGAACTCAGGAATCCTATATACTATTGCAGGCAAAATCAGAGTTATAATTACATAAGCAAGACGATCGAAGCAATGTATACAAAATTCTTGGGATTGTTGGGAGGCTATGCAAAGTTTCCCAAACTTTCCAAAAATGAAATCGTAGGTATCCATTCCATGACACTAACATTTGTTGGTGTCACTGGACATCGAAGCTCAAATTACTCTTTGACTAACTGCAGATTTTTAAACTTTAATATCACCAATATCATGGTTTCGTTTTACCAACACAAGACGATCTACATATGTTTTAGAGCTGTGGAAATCATTAAACTGTAAAGAGAACTCTAAGTTGTTAGCATCATTTATCAACACAAACTATTCGCTGAACCACATGGACACAAGAATTACGCCTCATGAGAAGGTAAACCAAGGACATACAGATCTAGACTCGAGAAGGCTTAACATTGACACAAAACTAAAAACTTGAATACACCTTGGTTAATATCACAAACAACTGCTGCAACATAGCCTCCTGCACAGAATGCTCTTCCTTTTCCCCTACAAATATCATGTAGACATGTGATACAAGATGAAAAAGAAATATTTCAAGTCTGCAGCAATAGATGTTGCATACGACGGCAATCTTTTAAATATCCTCTGATCAAAGCTTCTCGAAGTATACCTTCAAAATTATTAACTTGACAGGAAGACCTTCAGCACAAGCAGTAAAAAGCTCCAGCAAACGAGATACCTTCAATAAGAAAAAATAAATTCAATGTCTAGTAGATCACGTGAACTTTCATCAAACACGACAACATTTCCTTTGCACAAGATTCAATCGAACACCAGGAAACAGGTTTCTCATTAATTATACAAAAATCAGTTGCTAAATGATTTTTTTTAACGATTAGATAATCATACCATAGCAAATGAAAGTGCATTCAGTTGCTTGGGCCTGTTAAGGGTGATGATGATTCTCACAGAGGATTTCTCTTCCACCAACACCTCTCCAAAAATTCATCATCAATTAAACTACTAAATCAAATTACAAGCATAACCCACAAAATACTTGGACAAAATAAGAACTTGAGGAACAAAGTAAACCCACAAAATTATTTGACAAACTTTCACCTAAAGATCAATACTTTGAAGTTCATCCGACTCAAAAAACAAAACCCACATATTATAAAACATGACCAACCAATTTACACAACACTATTATAAAACATATCACTTCAATGACACTAATTATAAGATAGAAACATAAAATACTCTGCAGTGTACACAGTGTTTAGTTCATCTTCACCGTAACAATGCTACTGTCGGTAGACTTAATATAGACCAAGACTTCAGGAAATGGCTACCTTACTACCACACAGGTAGAAAAACATTCTGCTCAATCAAGAATATAATGTAACTCCATCGATCTTTAAGGCCTAATTAAGGACTGAGGGGTAGAATAGCCTTAGGTAAAGTAGAAATGTCGAAACAATTTTTCTTTACTTCCAGCAAGTATCTATATTTATTTGGAGCCACCTGTTCCAGCTGGTATCAACTCCATTACCAAATGAGATCTTTAAGTACCATGTTATAGAGACTGATTATTAAACCCGATGTGGCATATCAGAAAAGATTTTTGATTTTCAAACAGAATGGTTGATGACTCGATCAAAGTGACAATTTTATTAGAAACTGAAGATCAGAAAGATGCTTTTCCTAGAATACATTACTAATTCCTCTCACATACCATTAGTTTAACCAAGTCAGTAAACTAGCCTACAAAATATTTTGCAAGACATGCATTGGCCAGTTATCCTTTTACATTAACCTTACTTGGTGACTAACTTTTAGAAGCTCTTCGGGTTAGGAACCTTTTTTTCCGGGCGGGGAGGAGTAAAACTTTCTACGAGAATATTTAAGATTATTATCTCCTGCTTCAAAACTGGATATTCTCATTCTTTCATCTTTATACAAGCACTCAGAGAAAAACATCAAAGGAGAAACGGATGAATTCTGAATTCACTGTAGCAACTCGAAATCTACCATGCATAGAAGCACCTGCTCCACCTCCCATAACAATTCCATTTAGGATGGAAACCTAAACATATATTAGAAACAATAAGATAACTTCCAATAATTTTCCATAAGAATTGCCTAGAACAATTAACCATAGACGAATGAATACAAGAAAATAAATGCATGAGTAAATTATTTTTCACTGTCAGCACTTAAGGTTTATTGTATGTAGCCATCACATAGTTCAAAGTAAACTCCGTTCTGAAATAATGTGCGCCAGCCGGCCAGTTACCTGATGCTCACAGAAGTATCATGAGTGAGAAGCAACAGCCTTAATGACCAGTAAAAGATTGTTGACAGCTTTGTTCAGCATGTATAAAGGGCTAAGCACAATTAGTTTTAAAAATTAGCAAGTAGAAAAAACTTTCAGGGACCAACTTCCTAATGAATTCTAATTGAGAGAGATCATCACATTTAGCTATTAGATTAGCAGTGGTCTACGTAAGAGATCGATATTCTACAAGAACTCGGAATCTTACACTATTGCAGGCAAAATCGGAGATGTAGTTATGTAAGCAAGATAATCAAAGCAATGGATACAAAATTCTTGGGATTACTAGGAGGCTATGCAAAGTTTTGCTGATCTTTTTGAAAATGAAATAATAGGTATTCTCTGTTGGAGCCACTGGACATCGGAGTTCAAATACTCTCTGACTAATTGCAGATTTTAAAATCAAATATCACTAATATCAGGGTTTCTTTTTACCAAGACAGGTCGGTCTAAATATGCTTTACTGTTGACAAAATCATTAAACTGTAAAGAGAACTCTTGAGTTCAAAGCATCAATTATCAACACAAAATTATTCGCTTAACAACATGGACAAGAAGTACGCATCACGAGAAAAGGTAAACCAAGGTCATACAGACAGACCTATTCAAGAAGGCTTAACAATAAAACATAACTAAACCTTGGTTAATATCACGAACAATTGCTGCAACATCGCCTCCTGCACAGAATGCTCTTCCTTTTCCCTACAAATATATATCGTGCAGACATACGTGATACAAGAAATGAAAAAGAAATATTTTCACGTCTGCAGCAATAAATGTTGCAAACACGACTATCAATCTTTAACTATCCTCTGATCAAAGCATCTCAATATATACCTTCAAAATTATTAACTTGACAGAAGGATCATCAGCAGAAGCAGTAAAAAGCTCCAGCAAACGAGATACCTTCAGTAACCAAAAACAAATCAAGGTCTGGTTCATTTGAACTGTGCTCAAACACGTCAACATGTTCGATGCACCTCATAAATTTTTGAGAAGTAATGCAAATGAAAGAACTAATTAACTTGTTTATCCAATACTTGGTTGACTATATAAGAGTTGACACTTGACAATGACATCTGGTGTTTTTCCATAGATTTTTGGCCAACTTGTAATATGTTTTGCTTGGAAGTTGGAACTTGGTTTGACAAAGTCTCGCAAAATGAGAGTTGTTTCAAAATTCTCCGAAGAGCCAATAAGATCCGCGATCTACACGGTGTCACGGTTGATGTAGTAGGCACAAATATTTTTATAGGGCATCCCAAGTTTCAGTTTGAGCTTTTCCAACAACACAATGGAATATTACGTTAAAATGCTTTCAGTCTCGAAGCAAAAAACTCACTGGTCTTCAAGCAAAAAACAGTTTTATCAAAATTAGCATAAATATTGATTAAGTTTTATCAAAACAGTTTAAGCATATGTCCACGACACAGTATTCTCAACTATATTTTCAACAAAAATCAGTTCCTAAATAGATTGTAACTAATTAGCCAATCATACCATAGCAGATGAAAGTGCATTCAGTTGCTTAGGCCTGTTAAGTGTAAAGATTCTCGCAGAGGATTTCTCTTCCACTAACACCTGTCAAAAAATTAATCATCAACTATAATTTTGGACCAAATTAAATTAATATATCAAATTAAAAGTACAACCCACAAAATATTTGGGCAAAATAAGAACTTAAGTAACAAAGCAAACCCACAAATTAATTTGACCAAAGACAGCAACTTTCACCTAAAGATCAATACTTTATAATTCCTCAGACTCAAAAAACAAAACCCACGTGTAAATATTAGCATAAAATTAAGGGATGAAGTTTAAAATTAACATACTTGATCGGTTTCTCCATTGTTGGAAGAGATTGAAGTCATGTTAACAGTGCCGGGATCAGTTGAAACGAGCTACAAGACGATAGTGAATTATGTTTTTCCCAATGATTATGCGTACAAATTGCAATTCAGACCATTAAAAAAGAATAATTAAAAAAGTTCCACGTCATTCTTCTTAAAACATATCCTGAGTTTTTGGCACAACACAAATGTAATACGCAAAACTATCTTAAAATGGTGCATAATATCTTCTTATGTAAAGAGGTGCATCTCACTAGCCAAAAAGTTGAGAGTGAGATTATTTTTTGTTATAATTTTCTCTTAAAAATATTTTTTTACTTTATATTACAAAAAATAAATTATATATATTCAACTAACTTACTAAATCAATAATAAATATGTTTTCAAGTAATAGAATTTAAAAATGTGCAAGTTATAAATATATTGGAATATTGGAATATTGGAATCTTCACGAGTCCCTTTGCAATTTTTACGTACAATTTCACAATAGTGTCTTCACAATTTGATAAGTATGCATAGTAATACTAATTTTTAATTTAGCAATTAATAACAATTAGACAATAACGCTAATTAACTGCAACAAATAATTCCAACTAGCAGTTATATATGCATTTAACAAGTAATAACGAGTAATAACGCCTGTCTAATGGTAAGGCGCAACAGAGTTAAGGCAGAGGTTTACAGGTACGAATAGTATGTGTAACAGTTTTGATAATTCTTTTAAATGAGCAAATTAATAGAAATATAGTAGTTGTTGTAAATAATGTAACATATTGGAAATTCTTGCCTATATAAGTAGCCATCAAGATGAAGAGAAAAATACTAATTCACAAGTAATATACTCATTATTTGCTCTTCTTTTCCTATGTTCTTTTAATATATTGTTATAATTCTCAAATAGTTTTAGTTATTTTATAACACGTTATCAGCACGATAGTGCTCGATCCGGAAGAATTTAGTTCATTCGTTAGAGAAAACGTTCAACGTTAAAAGGCACGAAAGTTTTATATTTACTTGTTCATCTATCTACATTATTATAGACAAGGCGGATTACCGGCAATCTATAATTTTATGATTAGATGGATATGTGTTTATAATTTTGTTGTTAAAATTTAATATTTACCTGTTCATCTATCTACATTATTATAGACAAGGCGGACTACCGCCTATCTATAATTTTATGATTAAATTTTCTCTGTCATCTAACTCTAACACTAAAGCTAATTTTAACTTTCGTTGATGCTTGAGTTAACCCCAAGCTAGAAACGACTACTGACAATTTATTATTGCTTATTTATTCCATAAGCCCATGAAAGTTTTTACATAGTAATGTGGCGGAAATTATTTTCATTCATTGCAATTATTTTACTTGTTTACATTATTTCATACGCCCATGAAAGTCTTTACATAGTAATGTGGCGAAAATTATTTACGCACTTAATTCATTGCAATTATTTTACTTGTTTACATTATTCCATAAGCCAATGAAAGTTTTTACATAGTAATGTGACGGAAATTATTTACGCACTTAATTCATTGCAATTATTTTACTTGTTTACATTATTTCTTAAGCCCTTGAAAGTTTT
The DNA here is from genome assembly GCA_948329865.1 of Linaria vulgaris. Lineage (NCBI taxonomy): Eukaryota > Viridiplantae > Streptophyta > Magnoliopsida > Lamiales > Plantaginaceae > Linaria > Linaria vulgaris. The sequence continues at coordinate 113,262,230 of OX415250.1, read as the reverse complement.
TGCATAGTAATGTGGCAGAAAAAAATATGTATTTACTTATCGTAATATTATTCCATATGCCTGTTAAAATATTATTAATGCGGCAAAAATTATTTTACATGTTATTACAATTAATTTTTGTTGCTAAATTATTAAAGACATTACCGTTCATAAAACATGTCAAAATAAAAAAAATGATTATTTTTTCTAACGGCTACTCACGGATATTTTTCCTCTATAAATACACAAATTTCATAACACGATTTCTCTCATCTTGCAAAATGATTTCTACGACAACGGCGATTTTAATCCTCATTTACCTTTCAATTTTTATTTTTATGCTAGTAGATGAAGACACTCTTATGTTTGTCCCTATGATATTCCTCCATTTTATCATAATAATGTTCGAGTTCAAGATTTTGCTAGAGATGAGATAATTGCATTGTATTATTGTAATAATTATGCTTCTATGATTATGTGTTAAATAAATTGTCTCGGTCCCAATTATGTTTTTCTTGGTTATGTATTTAGCTAGCAAAATGTCTAACCTCACGAGTACAGTTAGTTGTATACTCAATATCACTGGCAAGAATTATGGGCAATGAAAATCGGATACGAAATTGTACCTCAGATCAAAGAGTATCGTTGAAACTCTTGCCGCAGTAAATACAAATACGGATCCAGAAAAATGTGAGGATGTGATCTACATGGGAAAACATCTAGATGAAACCTTAAAGAGAGAATATCTCGATGTTACCGATCCTCATGAATTATGGGCAAATCTACAGGAAAGATATGGCCATCAAAAGGAAACCATGTTGCCAAAAGCCACCGATGATTGGAACAATTTAAGGTTCCAATATTTTGAAACTGTAAGCGCATACAACTCCGCTCTTATGGAGATTCGTTCAGATTTAATTTATTGTGGAAAAAAGCTTGCTGATAGAGAAATGATAGAGAAAACACTTTCTACTTTCCATGTGTCCATGATAAATGTTCAACAACAATACCGATTGCTGAATATTTCAAAATATCACGTCTTGCAACAAAAGTTGTTAACGGCAGAAAGTTACAATAACTTATTGATGAAAAATCATCAATCTCGTCCTCCTGGAGCACATGCATTACCTGAGGCAAATGCCATTAACTTTTCAAACTCCTATGGACGAGGTAACAATGAGAATGCCAATCAAGGTCGTGGTCATGATCAAGGTAGAGGTGGTCATAGAGGAGGATATGGCTATAGAGGTGGACGCGGTAAAAAAAAAGTGGTTGTGGCCGTGGTCGAGGGGGTTTTCACAACCCCTCGCATACCAACACTGTCTTTAAGAATAACCACCAGAACAAAGAAAAACATAATAAACCCTCAAGGTTATTGTTTTAGATGTGGAATGAAAGGGCATTGGGCCAACACATGTCGTACACCAGAACATCTCTGTAAGATGTACCAAGAAAGTTTGAAGGGTAAAGAAAAGGAAGTTAACCCTGTCGAACAAAATCCAAATGGTGATTCCACCTTTATGGAGGCGACGGACTTTACTGATGACTATGGTGTTCGTTTGGCTTAATATGTGTTATGTGATCTTCTAGCTAATATGCTTATTGTGATTTATGTTTTAAGTTGTATTATCTACTTCCTGCATTTCTGTTGTGTGCTTTCAATAAAATAATCTATTTTCAAAGATATACCATGCTTATTGCAATATTTGTTTTAATATTGTTTATTTGAACTGAAACGTGATATGGAGCATACTGGTGATTTCTGCCTACTTGACTGTTGTACAACTCATACAATTCTCACAAGTAAGAAATATTTTACATATTTAGAACCCTCAAAATTTCAAGTCGGTACAATAAGAGGTCCTATTAAATTGATTGAAGGATCTGGTACAACTACTTTTACTTTACCAAATGGAACAAAGTTTATCATCGATGATGCCTTATTTGTCCCAAAATCCAGAAGAAATTTATTGAGTTCTAAAGATATATATCGTCATGGAGATACTGAGTCAATGACTGTGAATAAGACTAAATATGTTTTCATTACTAAGAATATACTAGGAAAGAAACATTTTCTTGAAAAACTACCATATATCTCATTAGGATTGCATTATACATATATCAATGAAATCGAACCAAATATGGTAGTCAATGAAAATCCAGAATTATTGACTATATGGCATGATCGACTAGGTCATCCTGGTTCAACAATGATGCGAAGGATAATTGAAACTACACATGGACATTCATTAAAAGGATCCAAACTCAATCTGAGCAACAATAGTTCATGTGAATCATGTTCTTTTGGAAAGCTAATTATAAAGCATTCACCAGTTAAAATTAAGACATAATTACCCACATTTTTTGAAAGAATTCAAGGTGATATATGTGGACCTGTTCATCCATCATGTGGACCATTTCAATATTTTATTGTATTAATTGATGCCTCAAGTCGATGGCCATATGTCTGTCTATTGTCTACTCGCAATATGGCATTTACGAGATTTTTGGCTCAAATAATTAAAATAAGAGATTAATTTCCTGACTATACGATCAAGAAAGTTAGACTTGACAATGCTGGTGAATTCACATCTCAAGCTTTCAATGATTATTGTATGTCAACTGAAATTACAGTTGAACATAGTGTTGCACATGTACATACTCAAAATAGTTTAGCTGAATCATTAATTAAACATCTTCAATTAATTGCTAGACCATTGTTGATGAAAGCTAAATTGCCAAGTTCTCTATGGGGTCATGCGATTTTACATGCTGCGTCACTAATTCGCATTAGACCAAGCTCGTATCATGAATACTCCATATTACAACTTGCTTTTGGTCATGAACCTAATATTTCCCATATAAAGATTTTTGGTTGTGCGGTTTATGTTCCAATTGCACCACCAAAGCGAACAAAAATAAGACCACAAAGAAGGTTGGGAATATATGTTGGATTTGACTCACCATCAATAATCAGATATCTTGAGCCTCTAACACGTGATGTCTTTACGACATGTTTTGTCGATTGCCATTTTAATGAGGAAAATTTTCCAACCTTAGGGGGGAGAAAAGAACCAGTTGGAAAATGATATATCATGGTATAATCTATATTTGACAAGCTTTGATATGCTAACAAAGCAATGTGATTTGGAAGTATAGAAAATTTTGCATTTACAAGCTATTGCAAATCAATTACCCGATGCATTTACTGACATAAGCAAGGTAACAAAATCACATATACCAGCTGCAAATGCTCCTGCTCATATTGTAATTCCAAAAGAAACATCAAAGGGTGATATCTTTGATATAACTAAGAAACGTGGGCGTCCTACTGGCTCAAAGAACAAAAATCCTCGAAAAAGAAAAGGAGCATCAAAACCTAATGATCCTATTATTGAGGAATCTATGCCTGATGAGTCGCAAAACGTGACATATGAGATACCTCAAGAAGTTATCCAATCAGATCCTATAAATAAAAAGAACGTTGAAATCTCTATGAATTATATCAATACAGGAATGGTATTGGATCGAAATGAGATGGAAAATATGGATGAAATATTTTCATATTTAGCCACTTATGAAATTGTGAATGAAAATGATGATCCTGAACCCAAATCTGTAATTGAATGCCAAAATATGAATGGTTGGGATAATTGGAAAGATGCTATGCAAGCTGAATTAGATTCGCTTAATAAGCGAAAGGTATTTGGACCCATTGTTCTCACACCAAAAAGTGTGAAACCCATAGGGTTCAAATGGATCTTCGTTCGCAAACGAAATGAAATAAAATTGTAAGGTACAAAGTTCGCCTTGTCGCACAAGGTTTTTCTCAAAGACCTGGAATCGATTATGAAAAAACATTTCTCTTGTAATGGATACAATTACATTTCGATTCTTGATCAGTCTAGCGGTCTTTGAAAATCTAAACATGCATCTCATGGATGTTGTCACTGCTTATCTCTATGGATCACTTGATAATGATATTTACATGAAGGTCCCTGATGGACTTAAATTACCCGCAACATCAAGTTCCAAACCTAGAGAAATGTACTAAATTAAATTGCAAAGATCATTATATGGGTTAAAGCAACCAGGTCGCACGTGGTACAATCGTTTGAGTGAATATTTATTAAAATAAGGATATATAAATAATTCTATGTGTCCATGCGTTTTTATTAAGAAAACATCATCTGGTTTTGCAATTATTGCGATTTATGTAGATGATTTAAATATCATTGGCACTGACAAAGAAATTCATTCAACAATGAATTATTTAAATAATGAATTTGAAATGAAAGATCTTGGAAAGATTAAATATTGTATTAGTTTGCAAATTGAGCATGTTAAAAAATAGAATACTTGTGCATCAATCTAACTATACTAAAAAGATATTGAAACGTTTTAACATGAATAAAGCAACACCTTTGAACCATCCTATGATTGCAAGATCATTAACTATAGATAAAGGCCTATTTCGTCATTGTGAAGAAAATGAAGAAATTCTTGGTTCTGAAGTTCCATATTTAAGTGTCATTAGAGCTTTAATGTATCTAGCTAATTGTACTAGACCTGATATATCATTTACTGTGAATTTATTAGCCAGGTTTAGCTCATCACCCACAAAAAGGCACTGGAAAGGAATTAAACATTTATTCTTTATCTTCAAAGAACTGTGGATCTTGGTCTATTTTATCCTAACAATGCGGTACAAGAATTGATTGGTTATGCAGATGCAGGTTTTCTATCAGGCCCACATAAATTCAGATCTCAAACAGGATATGCATTCACGTATGGAGGCACTGCTATTTCATGGCGTTCTCAGAAACAGACACTTGTTGCAACATCATCGAATCATGCTGAGATTATTGCACTCCATGAAGCAAGCAGAGAATGTGTATGGCTACGATCAATGACACATCATATAAGAAGTACATCTGGCTTACCTATTAGAGAGGGTCCTACAATATTATACGAAGATAATTCTGCATGTATTACACAGATGAAAGAAGGCTATATCAAGAGTGATCGAACCAAATACTTACCCCCAAGATATTTTGCCTACACTCAGGAACTCGAGAAGAACAAAGAAATTAATATCCAATATGTTCAATCATGTGACAATATGACAGATCTTTTTACAAAGACACTCTCTATTGTAACTTTTAAGAAACATGTTCAAAGTATTGGGATGCGTCACCTACGATACTTATGAAAAATTGGAGATGCCAACTTGAGGGGGAGTTCACACGGCTGCACTCGTTTTCCCTTATTAAGATTGTTAGATCCGGTGTTTAATATTCAGTAAATAAACCACAAGAACAGTAGCATATACCAATTAATTTCCAGAATATATTTAATCAATTAAACCATGAAGAACATGAACAACATATAATAACATAAACTTAACGGGCGATAAAAAACCTTAATGAAATACACAAAATCTTCACAAAAACAAAGGACGAGTCGGAAGTTTAACTCCCTCCCTTTAAACTCGTTATGCCCTGCTATATGCTTCTAGCCCTCACGAACACCGAACTCCCAAGGTACAATGTCATATCACCGAACAACCCCTGAAACTTGAAATTGTCCCTCGTCGAACACTTGCCATATTTTTCAGAACTCGGAAACGAAATGCTATGAGATTTTTATGCAAAGAACATATTATTTTTGCTTAGGATGATTTTTCCTTCTGCAGAAGGCATCCTTTTATAGGTGAGAAATCATGTATCAACCACCACACCACTAATGGGAGAATTGAATTCATTCAACCTAATTAATGAAGCGGGTTAAATCACCCAAATTAATCAGCCATTAAGTTTACTTTGAGTTTCAAATATTTAAATAAAATTTAAATATTTATCACAATTTTATTAAATAAATAAAATTTTCAACCAAATATAAGACTAGCCCTACTAGCTTCTCAATAAGCCAATACCTTTCACACACTTAATTATTTGGACTCGATTCCAAATATAATTCCATTTTTTTCTCAATACAAAATTAGAAAATTCTCCAACATTTTTCCTAGTTGTTTGTTTGGTTGTTGAAGACTTGAAGAGCAGCCGAGTCGATAACGAGAATTGGTCGAACATTGATTTCTTGTTGTTTTTCTTCTTGGCGCACCAATTTGTAGATGCGTTGAATAGAGGGAAATAGATCCATCAAGAGGATTTGGCTTCGAACAGCCGAGAAATTGTCATGAAGTCCATGCAAAAACTCCATAGCACGATCTTGATGTTGTTAATCAATGATCCACATATACATGGAGGAATGGGAAGAATGAAAATGAGTTCATCCCACAACGACTTGTGTTGTGTGAAATATGAAGATACGAACATGCCTTCTTATTTTAACGTAGTAATAGAGAGTTTTAATTGATAAATTTTAGTCGCGTTTGATTGATAGAAACACTCCTTTAGATCGACCCAAATTTGAGATGCAGTATCAGCGAATAAAATACTCGAACGAATATTCGGAGAGATAGAGTTCAAACTCCAACTACTTACTAGATCATTGCAACGTTGCCCGTAAGGGATATCACATTTTTCGACTGGAATGGGATCTGAGCAATCAACAAAAGCCAACTTGTTTTTGGCTCAAAGTGCCATGGTAATATCACAACTCCAAGATTTGTAGTTGTCGCCTGTTACAAGCGGAGATACAAGAACGGTAGATGGGCTACCAACCCAGAGTGATGAATGGCGTAAGTCTTGTTTTGATATGTGATAATATGGTGTTTGATGTCATGAATGCAAAGTATCCTTAAACATAGTGAAAAAAAAAATCAAGGATCTGAGGATTAGTGAAAAAAGAAATTAAGATCATATGCTTTGTACATAGCAAAATTAATATGAAACTAAAATTCTGAAGTTTCACTATCGATGACGTCACCAATTCCATCCATATTTTACATAGGCGTCCCTTTTAAGAAAATAGTTGTATATTTCTCAAACTTATGCATAATTATTATTATTATTATCATTATTATTATTATTTTGGGGATATTACACTAAATCTAAGGAGGTTTGAATGTAAATGCCCTTTTACTCTACAATAACTTCCAAAAATGTTCAAGCCAAAAATCAAATAAATCTTTCAAAACACCACCGTTTAAAAATTCATCAAAAAAAATATCTGAATATGGTCGATCACCTGCATTGGATAGTTGACGAGGTATCCCATTAAAATCAATATCGACCACACGAGTTAACATATCATTATCATCGTACCGTATGGTGGGGTTATATATATGTACGCATTATACACATGCACGCAAATCTTGGTTGAGAGATAAATAATGGACCATAACAAAAATTAAAGGAAGAATTTGCGTGACCGGTGGAACCACAAGAATTAATCTGGGTGAGTTTCTTTACTAATTCTCAGCAGATGTAAGAATTGTTTGTTTCTATTTGTAATTATATATTACAAATAACAGTACTAGTGAACATGATTACAACAAGATCGAAGTGAACCAACTTATATCAGCAGTTGCATACAGCGGGGTAAGCATCCGCTTCCGACTCTTGATTATTACCGCATTCATTTCTTGACCAACTGTTGAACTAAACTCACCTGTTGTAATCTAAACAAGTTTCAAAGTTTAGCAATAGCATATGCAGGTATGTCTGACTTCACTTGCAGATTCAAATCTTCCCACCCGTCAACTTTAACCTTCATGAAGTAACGATCAACCATTTCCTCGCTCACCAACTCAATCTTGGCTGGTTCCCACTGCAAAGAGAAACAAGACGATCCCATAATATATGACAAATTCAGGGTAATGTTTTTCATAACTTATCCTTTTGTGATTATTCAAACCTCGTGAGAGGAAAACTCTTTGTAATTAGACTAAAGCTGAAAGGGCGTGCATGAAATTATCCCTAGCTACTTTTTACCACATTGTACTCCAGGACAAGACTACATTAGCAAGGATAAGCAGTATGCACCTTAGGGTGGTTGTCCTTGTCCAAAATTATAGCCCTGCAGCCCTGAGTTTGCAAACAAGTCGAGATATTAAAAACTGTCCAACTTTGCATTTCAGAAAGTAAATTCTTTGAGTTGATTAATATAAGTTAAAGAACTTAATGTAAAGTGTTTGGAAAGATACCAAACAACTAGTACATTGATCTGTAGAAATAGATGTACAGCATCAAGAATTTGAGTAAAATAAGGAATAACTCTATCCTGTTCTATTCTAAGTTTAAATTCAAAAGAAAGATACAATATTTTCCAGTATATAGTTGGGACGAATCGGCAGGAGATATATGTTGACTAACAATATATACCTCGATGAAATCCTTACTACTTTCCCCTCCTATAGCATGACAAACCATCCTAAACTCTCGGACGAGGCATTTGCTAATGCCCTGGAGCCTCCCTTCCCTGATCTGGAGATGAAAATGGAACAAAATTAAATGTCGAACTTTTGTATTGGAGGAAATTAATACTGATAGGCATCTGATATAACTAAGAATGTTCAGAGGTCCATACCGATCTTAGAGAAATTTTAAGACTCATGGGCGATGCTTTCTTCAGCGGATATGAGGAAGAGAACCAATCATCTTTCTTGTCAGCAGCTTCCGTCTCCTACAAATACAAAAGCCAAAAGTATAGTTATAAGTATGTAACTATTCAATCATTGCCATCGCAAGATGAGTATTAAGACCTCATGTGCTTTAGTCATCTTACAAGGTAAGCTATAATTTCCTCAACTGTGCTTCGGGAGAAGCATTTATTAATGATGTTCAACCTGCGAAAAGGAAACACCGGAAACAAAAAGTTCAAAACTATAGTAAATGGGTGATATTCTTTTTATATTTATTTATTAGTTATCTAACATCTGGAGTACTCTTTAATCAGTAATTCTACATAAAGTAAAAAATTAAAAATACAAATTCATTAAGGACCAAGAGACTATTTTTTCAGCTACACCCTCCTAATGAAGTTAAGCTTTATGCAATAAACAAATCTATCATGCCGTAGTAATAATCTTACCTGTGGAGGGCATCCTCTGTTTCAGATTTGGTACCTCAGAGAATTTACTAATAGTGGAAGAGATAACATCTGGATTGCTGCTGTCTGCTTTAATCAGAGCTTCTTCTAACAATCGCAATCTCTGTCCAACAATAGAGATCAGACCAAATTAATTACACATACGTAGTTAATGTTAAACGCCAGAAAATTAAAAAAATACTGCAGCAGTTTCACATTGAGGTGTAAAACATTGTCGTTCGTAAGAGAAAAATGAGGATCTCGGGGAAAAGATTATGCGGGTATTTCACAAGATTGCAGCAGACTATTACACCTCTGATGGGACATAATGAGTTGCTAGACCACATGCAAGCATATCACCACCATCTAATCGTGCACCTGTCAGTCCAACATATTCTCCTGCCAGAAATCATAATTTTCAATAAATTACAGAAATCAAGAACATAAGCAATAAAAATGTTACTTATCCAATATATGTATGTGTGTGTGTGTGTGTGTATTAGAAAGGTGCAACACATCTGATTTAAAAAATGGTATGGCAAAATTTTGAGGACGTAATAGGAATTACCAAAGAAGCCAGGGAGTCTCGACAAGTAGTATGAGGACCCTGCATCTGGGAAAAGTCCCAATGCTGTTTCAGGCATAGCAAAGAGCTGCACAGAGATTAGAACATAAACACCAAAATGCTTGAGAAAAACTAAAAGTATAACCTTTCAGATAAAAGTATCATACAGAATGAATACCTGTCAAACCAATTCATGTCACATTATTATAAAATATTGCACTCCGATGACATTAATGACACGATAAAAACATACAATAGTCTGCTCTGAGATATTACAAAATTTTAATTCATCTTCAAGGTTACAATGCAACAGTCTGTAGACTCAATATACACCAAGCCTTTAGTAAATGGGTGCCTTATTACCACACAGCAGAGAAACATTCTGCTCAATCAAGAACGTAAGGTAACTTCATCGATCTTTAAGGCCTAATTTCAGGACTCGCTGAAAAGAATTTTCTTATGCATCAGTTCTATCAAAGTGACAACTTCGTAGAAATTGAAGGTCGGAAAGATTCTTTTCCTAGAATACATTACTAATTCATCATAAAAGAGACATACGGCAAGACTCACTTACCAGTCTTGTAGTTTAAAATTAAGTTAGTAAACTATCCTTCATCAGATTCTCTGTAGCAGCTAGTTATCCTTTCTCATAAGTTTTACTTGGTGGCTAGTTTTTAGAAGCTCTTTGGGTGTTATCATTCTTTAAGCACTCATAGAGAAAAACATCAAAAGAGAAAACGGATAAATACCGAATTCTCTGTAGCAACTCTAAATCTACCATGCATAGAAGCACCTGCTCCACCTCCCATAACAATTCCATTGAGGATGGAAACCTAAACAATATTAGAAACAATAAGAGAACTTCCAATATTTACCTTAAGATTGCCTAGAATAATTAACCATAGGCCATTGAACAGAAGACGATAAATGCATGAAACACACGCATATACGAGCGTAGCATACACGTGAGCGATAAATAGAACATACGAGAAATACCTGAGGTATATTGTATGTAGCCATCACATAGTTCAGAGTAAACGGCTCTCTGAAACAATCTGCGCTAGCCTGCCAGTTACCTGATGCTCACAGAAACTATCATGAGTCATTGACTGAGATGCAACAGCCTTAAAGTCCAGTAAAAGATTGTTGACATCTTTGTTCAACACGTATGAAGTGCTATGCTTAATTAGTTTTGAAATTTAAGCAAATAGGAAAAAAGTTCAGGGACCAACTTCCTGATGGATTCTAATCGAGAGGGTTCATCACATTTAGATATCAAGTTACCAGTTGGCTAAGTAAAGGATTGACATTCTAGAAGAACTCCGGGATTTTATATACCATTGCAGGAAAATCGAAGTTATTGTTAGATAAGCTAGACGATAGAAGCAATGGATACAAAACTCTTGGAAATGTTGGGAGGCTATGCAAAGTTTTCCCGAACTTTTCTAAAATGAAATCTTAGGCATCCATTCCATGACACTAGTATCTGTTGGTGTCACTCGACATCGAAGCTCAAATTACTCTTTGACCAATTACAGATTTTTAAATCAAATATCACCAATATCGTGATTTCCTTTTTACCAAGAGAAGTCGGTCTAAATATGCTTTAATGCGTTTAAGTCATCAAACTGTACAGAGAATTCTTAATTTCTCAGCATCATTTATCAACACAAAACTATTTGCTTAACGACCTGATCACAACAAGTACGCCTCATGAGAAGGTAAACCAAGGTCATACAGACCTAGATTCAAGAAGGCTTAACAATGAAACATAACTAAAAACTTGAATACACCTTGGTTAATATCACGAACAAATGCTGCAACATCGCCTCCTGCACAGAATGCTCTTCCTTTTCCCTACAGATACATATCATGCAGACATAGTGATACAAGAAATGAAAAATAAATCTTTCAAGTCTGCAGCAATAAATACTGCACAGAACCGCCAATAACTATACCTTCAAAATTATTAACTTGACGGAAGGATCATCAGCACAAACAGTAAAAAGCTCCAGCAAACGAGATACCTACAGTAAGAAAAAGGAAAATCAATGTCTAATTCATGGGTACTGTGCTCAAACACGACAACATGTTCCACGCACCGCATATCATAATACCCACAATTCAAGCAAACACCACAAAACGGGATTCCCATCCATTATACCATAGCAAATGAAAGTGCATTCAGTTGCTTAGGCCTGTTAAGCGTGAAGATTCTCGCAGAGGATTTCTTTTCCACCAACACCTGCCCAAAAATTCATCATCAACTACAATTTTGGACCAAAATCAAATTACAAGTATAACCACAAAATATTTGGCCAAATAAGAACTTAAGTAACAAACACAAAAATAATTTGACCAAAGACTGAAACTTTTACCTAAAGATCAATACTTTGTCGTTCATCAGACTCATAAAACAAACCCACATGTAAATATTAGCACAAAATTAAGGGATGAAGTTTAGAATTAACATACTTGATCGGTTTCTCCATTATTGGAAGAGATTGGAGTCATGGTACTAGTGAAGTGATCACTTGAAACGAGCTACAAGAAAATATAATGAAATGTTCTATTTATGCTTTTAACGCAATGTTTTGTACCACTTTCACATTTTGGACATAGGAATCTATTTGCTTGGCCCAAATGTTTTTGACTTTTCTTCTCCTCTCTTTTCATCAGATTTTCCTCTTCTTTTCTCTCTCTTATCTTCATGGCTCACATTTTTACAACAATACATTTGTCCACTATAGTAAAAAAATGTATAATATCATCATAAAAACTGCATTATATATATATATATATATATATATTTCTTGTGTAAAAGATACACATAATATAATTTTATCAACTATCATAAATAGGTTCATGCAAAACTACAAAATATAATTTTAGTAGTTTATCTTATATGTATATATATTGCGTCTATAACTTTAGGAACACTTTCTGCAGGCGGGGGAAGAAAACCTTTCCATGAGAATATTTAAGATATTTTTTTCTCATTGTTTGAAACTGGGAGTGATCATTCTTTCATCTCTATATAAGCACTCATAGAGAAAAACATCAAATGAGAAAAAAAATATAAAATACCAGATTCTCTGTAGCAACTCAAAAATTGAGGATGGAAACCTCCCATAACAATTCCATTGAGGATGGAAACCTAAACATATATTAGAAACGATAAGATAACTTCCAATAATTTACCATAAGAATTGCGTAGAATTATTAACCATAGACGAATGAACAGAAGAAAATAAATGCACAAGTAAATAACGAAGCTCAAATTACTCTTAGGAGGCTATGCAAAGTTTCCCAAACTTTCCGAAAATGAATCTTAGGCATCCATTCCATGACACCAATATCTGTTGGTGTCACTGTACAACAAAGCTCAAATTACTGACTAATTGAAATTTTTTTCATTAAATGCGTGGTTTCTTTTTACCAAGACAAGACGATCTACACATGATTTAGTGCTGTGGAAATCATTAAACTGTAAAGAGAACTCTTAAGTTCTTAGCATCAATTATCAACACAAACTATTCGCTTAACCACATGGACACAAGATTTACGCCTCATTAGAAGATAAACCAAGGTCATATACAGATCTAGACTGAAGAAGGCTTAACATTGACACATACATAACTAAAAACTTGAATACACCTTGGTTAATATCACGAACAACTGCTGCAACATTGCCTCCTGCACAGAATGCTCTTCCTTTTTCCCTAGAAAAATCATTTAGACATATGTGATGCAAGATGAAAAAGAAATATTTCAAGTCTGCAGCAATAGATGTTGCTCAATATGGAAATCTTTTAGATATCGTCTAATCAAAGCTTCTCAAAATATACCTTCAAAATTAATAACTTGACAGAAAGACCTTCAGCACAAGCAGTAAAAAGCTCCAGCAAACAAGATACCTTCAATAAGAAAAAAGAAATTCAATGTCTAGTAGATCACGTGAACTTTTAATCAAACACGACAACATTTCCTTTGCACATGATTCAATCGAACACCAGGAAACAGGTTCCTCATCAATTATACAAAAATCAGTTGCTAAATGATTTTTTTTAATGATTAGATAATCATACCATAGCAAATGAAAGTGCATTCAGTTGCTTGGGCCTTTTAAGGGTGATGATGATTCTCACAGTCATAGAGGATTTCTCTTCCACCAAGACCTGTCCAAAAACTCATCATCAATTAAATTACTAAATCGAAGTACAAGCATAACCCACAAAATATATTTGGACAAAATAAGAACTTAAGTAACAAAGCAAACCCACAAATTAATTTTGACCAAAGACTGAATCTTTTTACCTAAAGATCAATAATTTATAGTTTATTAGACACTTAAAACCAAAACCCACATGTTAATATTAGCATAAAATGAAGGGATGAAGTTTAAAATTAACATTCTTGATCGGTTTCTCCATTATTGGAAGAGATTAAAGTCATGTTAACAACAGTGAGCTACAAGATGATAATGAATTATGTTTTATTATTATTGTTCTTGATGAAATGAGTATATGAACGTAAGTAATATAATATATGGTGCAATTTGCAAACCACACCCTTCAAAAATAATAATTGCATAAGGCCCAACTAGACTCTTAAATGTAATTTTTTAGTTGATAGCCTTTTACCAATTGGATTGCGATGGATATGGTAAATTTAGTAGAAAGTTTATTTTTGAGATTTTGTAGTGCGGTGACTAAAATATGGAAAATTAAATCTTATGAATATATCTACTAAGTTTGAGTATATGTACATTCACTTTACCTTAATTACAGCTACACGGCTTAATTGGTGTGTAGTTTTTTTTTTTTTTTTTCTTAAAGTTAAAAAAAATCACTAAAACATTTCCTTAACGTTTTTTTTTTTTTTTTGATCGAAATAGGAAGACAAGGGCCCTTAGACCATATCAAAGTTTAATACATCGACTACATGCGGGGGGGGGAGTGTCCCAAAAGAAATCTCGCTCTTCAACACTCGGTGTAGTCTTCGACAAGCAGTCAGCGGCCCTATTTGTCGTCCGTGGTATCCATCGTAGTTTGCACGTCCAAGGCATCTTTAACAGTTCCTTACATTCGACTACGATGTTCTGTAAATTTTCCGGTGTTGTAGTCTCGCCCATTATCATCTTGTAAGCTGAGAGGGAATCCGTTTCAATTTCCACAAAGGGGATACGTCTTTCCCAAGCAAGTTGCAAACCGATTTTGATCGCCAAGATTTCAGTTTCATCCACCGTTGGAGTCGGGATCCTTGAAAAATAACCCCATAGCCATGCGCCAGTGTTAGAGCGGAGTACACCCGCAGCTGTTCCTCTGTTGCTATTCGTGTTAACGCTTCCGTCGACATTGAGTTTTACCCAATCCATTGGTGGTTTAGACCACTTGGCATCGGATTTCTTCAATTTTCGCTTTCTCGTGGCGTTGTGCAGCTCATAACTTAACGTCTTCACTTTGAAGACGCTTGTGCTCGTCCCTTCGGTTATGTTTCTAAACACCTTTTCGTTACGTGCCTTCCACAATGTCCATATCGCCGCTATAAAAATACTGGACCAGTCGCTATTTGGGATTAATGCGCACTTCCTCGACTTCTTCACTGCGTTCTCCTTAAGCCAAATTTCATCAGCGGTTCTATCAAAATTCTCTCGTTCCTTTCCGGTCAGTAATCTGTCCCATAGCTGCTGCGCACTTGAACAATATCTAAAAATATGGCTCACCGTCTCTTCATTGGCGTCGCACACTGGACAGCGGGCGTGGTCCGAAAGTTTTCTGCTTTTCCTTAGACTATTTGTTGCGAGGCACTCTTGCGCTGCCAGCCATAGGAAGTATTGCAGTTTGCTACTAGCCTCAGTTTTCCACACCCAATTTAACCGAGTCGCTGCGCCCCCCGAGTCATGTCTTGCCTTATAGAAGGCTCGATATGCAGACTGACATGTAAAATTGCCGCTTGAAGTCTCGTTCCACAAGATAGTATCATTCCCTTCTTGCAGCGTAATCTCGCATCCATTTAGTTCATTCCTTAGTCCGCTCGGGATATTTGTGCGAAACATCTCCCATTTCCAGCCCCCAGATTCAGACCACACATCACATAACCGCATGTTGATATCGCCAGGGTGAATTTCAATATTATCAGCGCTCAAACACCTCGACCCAAGCCAATTATCCAGCCAAAAACGGGTAGTTCTTCCATCTCCTATCTTCCAACGGAAATACGGTTGCATCAGGTTTACACATTTGACGATGCCTTTCCATAATGGGCTGTCAGTCATCCTCGCCTTGTACTCCAGGAGATTAGAGTTCTTAAGATATTTTGCCTTGATAAGTGCACTCCAAACCGTTTCCTCGTCCTTTATGATTTTCCACGCTAGTTTTGCTAGCATCGCTTCATTACTTGTGCGCGTATTTCTGATCCCAAGTCCCCCTTCTTTTTTCGATCTCGTCACCTTTTGCCAACCAACAAAGTGTAGCTTTCGTCTATTCACATCAGCGGACCAAAGAAAACTACGGTTGAGGCGATCTAGGCTATCGCAAACGTGTTCCGGCAGCCATGTTGATTGCATCACATAAATAGGCATAGCCGTCGACACTGATTGAATTAGAGTTGATCTCCCGGCTAGCGAAAGGGTGCTGCTCTTCCACCCGCTATACCGTTCCATCACCCTATCGAAAAGTGCGCCACTTGCTTCCCTACTAACTCGGCCATGAGAGAGGTTTATGCCAAGATATTTCCCAAGATTAACCGTTTGCCCAAAACCCAATATTCTGCAAATCTCCCTTTTAGTCGGCGACCCTTGACTCTTAGAGAAGAACACTTTTGATTTTGACGGGTTAAGTTTGAGCCCCGACGCCGCGCAGAAAATATCAAGCACTTTTTTCACCGACCGAGCCGTATCAACCGTTGCTTTTCCCATGAGAATTAAATCGTCTGCAAAGAAGAGGTGGGAGAGCTTTGGGCCATTTCGACAAGGTACCAATGGTTTCCATTTTCCAACATCGACCGCTTCGTTAATGAGGTACGAAAGCCTTTCCACACAAAGTACAAAGAGGTATGGCGAGAGAGGGTCCCCTTGCCTTAGACCACAAGAATGCGTAAATGCCTCAATTGGTGACCCGTTCCAAAGAATTCTAGTCGCTGCGTTGCGCACACAGAACATAATTATCTCAATCATCTCCCTGGGAAAACAAAACGCATTCAACGTATCTTCCAAGAACTCCCAACTCACTTTGTCATATGCTTTCTCGAGATCAAGCTTCATAATCATATTCCCATATTTCACTTTCTTTTTATTTCTCATCGAGTGAAGCACTTCTTGAATTACAAAAATATTATCTTGTGTGCTTCGATTCTTGATGAAACTCGATTGGGTCGAGGCAATAATACGAGGCATGATATCTCTCAAACGCATAGTGATGCACTTCGTCACAAACTTATAAAGCACATTACACAAGGAAATATGGCGAAATTGAGCTATAGTTTCTGGATTTCTAACCTTTGGAATCAAACAAAGATACGCCTCGCATATCTTTTTGTCAAAGCATTTATTTTTGAAGACACCCTCCACAAACTTTAGCAATGAATCATGCGTCCAACTCCACGTCTTGTGATAGAATAATGCTTGAAGACCATCCGGACCCGGCGCTTTATACGGATGTGTCGCGAACACCACCTCCCTTAATTCGGTCAAATCGATCATTCTCATCAGATTTCCCCGGTCTTCGGCCGATATTTTTTGCTGGAATCGCGACACTCCCATAACTCTTATATGATTCGTTCGGTTCCCCTCAATATCCGAGAAGAGCTTTCCAAAGTAAGACCTTGCGTGCTGTTGCATTATCTCCTCATCTCGCACCCAAAGGTCATCAATTTTCAGCTCCCATATTTTATTACGCCTTCTTCTCGCTACCACGGATTTGTGAAAGTATTTCGTATTTCTTTCCCCGTCTTTCAACCAACGAACCCGCGACTTTTGGAACCACAAAACTTCTTCTTGTTTCAGCACTTCATTCAGTTCCTCAATTAATTCACTCTCCAATCGGGTAAGATATCCGTTCTCGCCATGCGCTAGTTTCTTTTGGATACCAAGTAAGCGTGCATTAATTTTCTTTTTCCTTGCAAATATATTGCCAAATTGCGCACGGTTCCAAGGCTCAAGAATTTTGGGGACTTCTTTGATAGCATCCAGGATCTCATCCTTACCCTCCCAAATACGCCGCAAAATTTCCTCACAATCTTTATGGAAAAACCAGGCGGCCTCAAAGCGAAACGGCCGTGAACCCCTAATCGTTTCCCCTCCCTCGCAGCATGTTAAGACCGGATGATGGTCCGAGCACGTGCGTGTTGCATGGTACACCTCGTGTTGCGGGAATTTGTCAATCCATAGTTGATTCGCCACAGCTCGATCAATTCTTCCTTTGATGTTTTCTCCATCTTCCCTTTTATTTGTCCATGTAAACGGGGGGCCTCGGAAACCTAGATCGAGTAGGCCGCATCTCTCGAGATAATTTTTAAAAAATCTCAGTCTACTTAGAGCAACGGTTCGGCCTCCCATTCTTTCGTGAGCGAAACAGACTTCAGTAAAATCTCCCGTAACGAGCCATGGTTCCCTGCACTCGTGCGCAACCGAAACGAGATCCTCAAAAGCTCGCACTTTATCCGCCTTCCTTGGTTGTGCATAAATCCCAGAAACTCTCCATGATTCATTCACTGTCACCCGAATCCTCGCATGAATAGCTTGATAATTAATTCCTAGGATTTCCACGTCCACTTCATCTTCCTGCCAAAGCATCCACACCCACCCGTCATGTTTTCAGTTGGGGCCATCACATGTTTTGAGTATCCGAGAGTCGGGATAATTGCTCTCGCATGTTCCTCGCTAACACGTGTCTCTAGGATATAAACCACAGTAGGCCTGTGTATCCTAACAAATTCTCTAAAGTTTCTACGAAACTCGTCTTTTCCTGCACCCTGACAATTCCACGACACTATCTTCATTGACATATTATTTAAGTGGTGCGACCTTATGGGGTATTCAGTCTCTTGCCCCAACCATGTCGACATCAACTGTCTCACCATCTCCAACATGAAGACCATCTGTCTCAGACTCTCCCATCGGCTTATCGCCGTTATCTGCCACCATGTCATCACTCCCTCTGTGTTCGGTGCTCGGAGTGTCCTTGTTTCCACTTCCCACACCTGTGGCGGAATCTCCAAAACTTGGACTAATTTGTCTCGCCATCGTGTTCGTAATGTCATTAAAAACCCGCTGAACTTGTGGATTTTCGTGGCAAATTTCGGGATTTCTAGCCACCGCCCTATCAAGCACCCGTTTCTGAAAAACACGTGAAAGATTTGCATGCTTTTGTCCGAAGGTGATGGCTGGCGTCACGTCGCTTTTTTCCAGAAATTGCACACTGTTTTCGGCCTCACAATTCTCTTGTAATGGGGCGAATGCATTACTGGTATTGGGGTTGGCTTTTAATAAGGAATTAGCCTTATTCTTCAAAGTCAGACTTTGGGTAGAATTAGGAAACCTGTTGTGGTTAATATTTTTCTTTCCTAATCCCATATGTTTCTTAGTTTGTGACTTTCCTTTTGATGCTGCTTGACTCGGTCCACTGATCCCAAATACTTGAGCATTACTACCCAATGTGTCATCCTTTGGTTTAGGCTTTTCCTCAAACATCTTCTCCTTTCCCTTTTCCATTCTTCTTGCCGCCTTTTCTACAGCCAATCCTTTTCCTTTCGGATTCCTTCTCGACTGAACTATCATCCAGTCTCCATATTCTTTCTTTTTTGCTTTTGCGACCAACCACTCGGCCCCGTTTGTTTCGGCTACTATATCGCTTTCCTCGTCGTGCATGGCTGCCAAATCCGTGGCCTTTTCTGTCGTGTCCTTTGTTTCCCTCATCGCGCATTGTTCTTTTTTATGGCTTGCTTTACCACATGTGTAGCACACTAAAGGGAGGTTTTCATACACCACTTGATAGGCGACTCCATCGATGCATACTCCAAGGTCGAGCGGGACATCAATGCGTACCTCTACGCAAAAGCGAGCGAAGCGACCTCGCGTTGCCGAGTACGTGTTTCTGTCGATCTTGATCGGATCGCCAATGCTCTTAGCAAGCTTGCGAATCCATGCTTTTCGGAAGTATTCGACCGGTAAATCAAGTATACGTACCCACATGATTGCACTTTCCACCCGATCTTTTTTCGCACAGAATTTAGGACACCACTTCCGGATTGATAAGAAGCTACCCGCTAACTGTCATGGCCCCTCGGTGAGTATCATCTCGCGCTTGCTCGGGTTTAGATTTTTCATGCAATAGCAGTTATGGCCGAGATCGACGAGCTCAAAATCGTTTTGCAGCGTCCACATACTGTCTAACTTATTCACGAGGGCTGGGTAATACCACGAATTGCCAAGAACCCTAATTATGATCGAATTTTCCCATTGGTTTTGCATTCGATTCTTCATTTCGGGGAGGCTCGTGAATTGCTTGAGCGGCATAGCATCTGTTGGAGAGCTGATTTCAATGAGGTCGTCTTCTTCCTCTGATTCATCATCGACTAAACTCACATGTTCATGTCTTTTCTTAATCACGTCGGCGTACGTAGATTGTTTTCGTGGCTCCTCTTGCCTGATCGTGTTGTCGTAATTCGGTTGCGTTATGTCCATGGATTCATTTTCGCCTGGACGATGGCGTTTTTGCGTTCGGATTGTTGAGAGATCTATGTCCGGCGGGACGAATTCCGTCGATGGAGGGCGGGTTTCATGCGATTTCGGCAGAGCAGTAGTCATAGGTAAATGGAAGTTCAACTGCAAGTCGGTAACTCATTATTTTCCTTAACGTTTTAAATGGGTCTAATAGATAAAAGGATATGCATAAAAAAAGATAAAAGGAACATATACCCTTTAATCAATTTTAATGTAAAAATACTAAAAAATTAAAAGACATTTAAATTTACCTTTTCGTATTTCTTTTTGTCAGTTTTACAACTTGGAAATATTTTGAAGTCTTCAAAATAATTTTAAAATTCCAAATTAATATTACTTATCTTTATCTTTTTTTTATAATAGTAAAAATGCAACAATTCGAAAAAAGAGACATACAAGTGGAGAATATCAAACACATTTTAGGTTTTCTTATAAACATGAAACTAAAATATCCCACTTTCTTGCTTTCTAACTAGAACATAAAATAATCTACTCAATTAAAATAATACACTGAATCATGATATAAAACCCCGTGGCAAAATCGTGGCGACTTTTAGCAATCAAATTCAGCAAGCACTGGAGATTCTAGTCTCACGGTGCCAAAACCCTTTCTCCACCAGAGACATTCCTTATGAAAATTTAGAATCACACAACGCGGTGATCGACACAACATATGAGATTGGAGGTCCTAAGAGATTATACACTACTTATGAATTCAATGCAATTGCTACCTCAATTTTGAGAAATTGAGAAAAATAAAATGATCTAACCAATGCTCGTCCTTCGTATGCGAATAAATTACGCCGTAAGGATGTAAAAATCGACGAATCCAGATTAGTGGAGGAATGTGGGTAGATTAGGAGTTTACACCCTTTTCATGATGATCTTTTTGACTCGATTGAGTTTTCGGATGCCCTCGAAACACGGATGAGCAAACAATGGAAAGACTCAATCGTATCAAAATTCTTGAACGACCATGGTACTACCCTAGTCTTGTGAACAAATTGTCTGCCATGTGGAGACTCGAAGAAGGCAGTGTTCTAGTGGACCTAGGATTTGGTTTGTCTTAAGGGCATCACACCCATGCAACGTGAACTTATTCTAACGCAAGAACCATGGCAATTGGCGAAAAACTTTCTTTCAACCTGTAAATGGTCCCCGGGCTTTAGAGGTGACAATGATAAAATAGAGCACGCGATTACCTAGGTTAAAGTGTCGAATCTTCCTCGGAGACGCTATGTGAATCCATCATCCTAACCATTGCAAAATGTATTGGAGATCCGATAAAGATTGATGGAAATATGTTCACGGCATCTATAGGTGAGTATGCTCGCGTCTGTGTTCAAGTGCCTACGAATTAGCCTTTAAGGCGAGGAGTCTATATTAGAAGTCGTATTTATCAAGTGATGTATGGGAATTTGCCCTCTTTATCAAGTGATGTATTAGAATTTGCCCTTTTTATCAAGTGATGTATGAGAATTACGTAAGGCCCAACGAGATTCTTAAGTGTAATTTTTAGTTTATAGCTTTTTGGCGTGATTTTGCATTTAACTTAGATGGAATATATTATGGTGCTAAAGTAAGGATCGGAAATCAATAAAGTTACAAATTGAATTGTGAAACTTGAGCAAAATTATTTCATGTAAGCTTTAACATTTTTTCAAATAGTATTTGTAATTGCCATATGGCGAACTATATAAGACTAACGTCTACCCCTCTTTTAAACATATCAATTGAACATTTAAAATTGTTACATTTTAATTATATACTATATAAAGAAACTCATGTGACATCAAATTTTTTATTTACTTATTTATTTTTAAATAAATTATTAAATTTTGTTATCAATGAAGATATATCTGTGATTTATTTTAACGTCATCATTATTAAAAATAATTATTAAAAAAAATAATTATTACCTAACTTTCTTTTACATAAAAAAAAGTAAAACATATTAATTTTATATCTGTACATAAGTTATAATCTTTACCATACAAATCACTTATATTATATTACTTAAAATGCCCTCGTTTGTATAAAATTTAGTGGCGTAACTGTAATTAGCGCTAACTTTTGTTGCATCAGAGAAATCATTAGGACCAGTGGGATTCAATTTCTAACGTTGGCAAAATGAATCATAAATCTCATAAAAAGATTCTTTTTCCAATTTTAGTTCTCAAATCTCATCAAACATAAAAGAAAAGGGTACAATTACAATTACATTTACAATTTACACAGAGAGAAAGAAAAAAGATGGAATCTTTGGGAGAGAAAGAATGGTTGGCATGTTGTGGAAGCCTCCAATTTGCTCAACTGATGGCCTCCGCCGGACCCTTTTCAAATTACCAAAATGCCCTCGATGCTGCCACTGACATCTGGTTCAACAAAGTATGTATATATATATGTGTGTGTGTGTGTGTGTGTGTGTGTGTGTGTTCTCTGTATGTATTTATTTTAGTGGATTTGAAGGAAATATTTGATTTTTACTTTGTTTTTTGTGTTGTGTTGTTATTAGGTGGATGTTAATGGGTGGTTGGAAGCTTTTGCTGCACATCCTCAGATTGGTCAGAGTGCTTCTAAGACCCACAAAAGTCCCACTTTTGCTCAGTTCAGTTTCTCCGTTACTTTTATTTTACTCATAAATGTGGGATTTGTTTGCTGATAGTTGGGTTGTCAATGTTTTATCATCACTTGTCATGTTGTTAAGTAGTGATCAGGAGTTTTCACGAGAAAATCGGCGAACTGTTGATCGTATTTCATCTTGAGAAACTGAGATTGGAGTATCGGGATGTGGGCAGGGGATCGGGGTATTTCCTGTTGTTTATGAACTTCCATATCCTTCCATTTTGGGTCGACATTTGCTGCCGTTTTGCTCCTAAAATTGGGTGGCGGCGTGGGGTGTACGTTCCACATATGCTATTCCCATGTCTCATTGCATTGAATTGTAGTTTCACGGTTAAGTCCTACTGAACTTGCATAGGTAGTTTTCCTATTGCTTCTGGCAGTAATTTGATGCTAGTGGAAAGTTAGGAAATTCCGTTGAGGTATAAGGGTGATATGTATATGAACTCCTTACACAAAATTTTGAAGTAAGAAGAAACTTCTGTTTTAGTTCTTTTGATATGCCAAACATTGCATAATTTTTTTTTCTTTTTTTTCCATCAAATGATTTCCTATTCTTGAGTTAACATATATTGTTCTCTTGTTCATGGCATGTAGCTTGATATCTTTGGGGCTTGTATGTGTGATTCCTTTTTCTTTTGAACAAAAGATAAAGGGGGTTCATAAAGACAAATAGGAAGCAACGTGAAGGAGATGTCAATTAGCGCAATAAATTCGTTGTTGGAATCTCTAAGTAACAGTAATGACTGCAGCATTATAAATATTTGTTCTTGTCATAGGTGGAGCAAGGGGGAACAATCTACTGCTTTATCTACTGCCACTGACTCCACCTTACAGGTACCGTCAAGATCAATTTCTTTTATGATGAAGTTTAAGCAAAAATCCACATCATAGTCTCTTGAACTTGTGATGAAATCTGGTTTAAAGCTTTACTTAAAAAAATAAAAAGAGAAAAGTTCTTTCTTTGTGGCATACTTCTAGTTATGTTATGAGCTTCTTTATATGGAAGTGTGATATTGGGGGAAATGAATTGTCTTACTCCAACTGTGAATCTTGCTATATTAATAAAGTTTGCCATCTTCATTTTGTAGGAGCTGCATGAGTGGAATGCTCGTTACAGGGAGAAGTTTGGTTTTGTCTTTCTGATATTTGCATCTGGAAGAAGTACTCCCGAGATACTTGCGGAGTTGAAGGTAGTATTTCCATGCTTAATTTTCAACCTTATCTACCTTGAAATAATTGATCACAAACTTTTAACAGAAGTATTGAAGTTGTTTTAAACTATGTTTGTGTCTTTGCACTTTAATTAGCCCTAGCTTACTTAGTGTCCCTGGTAAATGACTAGATGGTAGTCAATGTAGGCATATGTATGCTCTACACGTGAATATGACAGAAAAGAATATCTTAACCTAATTCTGCCGTGGTCCTTGTCTGAAGAATACTTTTTTTTTTTTGTTCTTTTCGAAGCCTGGAATTTTACCGCCTGAGAATGTGGTTTAGTTAATCATGGGGACTTGAGGGAAGTTACCGAAGTTCTAAATTTTAACATACTTCGGTGAATTCCTTGTGTCATTGTTTCTTTCTCTGATTAAATCTATGGGGTTTGGTGTTTTTGTGGGGGGTGGGGTGCTTGAATTAGGATTGGAGTTTCATATTGGTTCTGATTGCTGAGTACGCAACATGTGTACTTGAACCTCAATATACTTTGAGAAAAATATGAGTTGCTTTACGGAAGTTTGTATTTAACGCTTTCTTTTTTTATCCTACTGCAGAGACGATATAATAACAGGCCAATAGTTGAGTTTGAGCTTGCAGCCAAGGAACAAATGAAAATTACAGAATTGCGTCTGTCTAAATTATTCTCACCCAATCCATCTGCTACTTCCCCAACCAAGATTCAAAGCACTGCTGATGTTGTGACAAAAGCAGGAGGTTATTCTGTGCCAAAATGGCTTTTACCGTCCTTGTTGTTCAGTTTTTGTTGGTTCATGTTCTACCTAGTCTCGTCTCGCGTTTTCCAGTTTTTGGACACTAATATGTTGGATTTTGAAGAACTTTAGAAGTTGGTTTTATTTGAGTTCGTGCTTAATGTGCTATATGCAGTGGGCTATAGTGAGCTCGTGTAAGTATTATATCTTCAATGAGTTTTTATTGAATTAAAAGGATTTTGAACCTAGCCTATTTCAAAGCTCTAGCAGTTTTTACCTTATTACAAGCTTCTCTTATTCCTTTCATATATCCTTGAATATGTCGAATCATTTTTGGACCACTAACAATACAAGCAGTGCAAGTTGCTATGTTTCTGTTTATGTGTGTGTGTGAGAGAGAGAGAGAGAGTGAGACACGACCTCAATGTGCTCATGGCAGAACATGATAGGCAATTAACCTACCCACATTTACCAGTTTCTGTAACAAGGAAATGTGAGTTTATGACAAATATATTTTTTGGTATAGCATTTACTCTAGCATGCCCCTAGTTTCCTCGTGAAATTTCCGTTTGATGGTAATTATTTCATTCAACTTGCACATTTGGCAGATATTTTTTCTGTGTCATTTTTGAACTATGCCTGATGTTCCTTGTTCACCTGTAGAAGATCGCGTGAGCATTATCGGAGGACATTTGACTGCACCAAGTGAAACTCCTCCGGCTAAGCCCGTTCAAATTTCCATCAGGACACGTCCGCCTATCACAACCCATGTCCTCGATATAGCTCGTGGTTCCCCAGCTGCCGGCATAGAGGTGCATTTGGAGATGTGGGAACACAATCACTCGCGGCCATCCTTTGGTGTGGCAGAATCGGGTGGTTGGAAGCTTCAGGGCCATTCAGCCACAGACAAAGATGGACGAAGTGGTCAGTTGATGAACGTGGTTGATGATTTGAAACCGGGGATGTACCGTATCAGTTTCAACACTGGAAAATACAACCCTGACGGGTTTTTTCCTTACGTGTCAATTGTTTTTGAGGTTAAGGAGTCGCAGAAAAGGGAGCATTTTCATGTCCCTCTGCTGCTTTCTCCATTTTCGTTTTCCACTTACCGTGGAAGCTAGCTCCTCCGAGGGCCCCTGATCTAAAAAATATGATCTTTCTGAAGACTGAATCTAAGCCATCCCAGTTTCGAAATAAACGTTTGATGTAAAGTTTCACAATTTCATGTTCGTAATGAAGAATTATCTCGGACAAAATAACAGTCGTGCTATGTAAATATTATTCAAAAGCTTAATACTCTCACATTTTACTTCCTAATAGTAAAAATTATAACGTGTTACGAATACTATACAAAACAAATCCACTATATCATGTTATAATAAAATATTATAATGATTTTATGAAACTGTAATATAATGGTCGATAAAATACATGCTACAATCACCCTTGACATGGTACATGATCTAGATATTGTGTAACCTAGAACTAGAATATGCATAATATAAGTTTATTTCCGTGTTTCCTTTAACCATAACTCATTATAGTAGCAAAACTTATGATTATTGATGATACTGTTTGCCCTCTGTACTTAAGCTACAAGGGGAACATATCGATGATTCGGAACGTTGGTCTTGATTTCCTTAAGAAATAAATAGTTTACGCGAAATGGGTGATGTACGAGGAGATGTCTGGTATATGCGAGGGGTATTTTCGTTCTATTTTCTCTTGCCTTTTACAGAGTGGAGGATACCCATTTTAGTTGCTCGAAATTAATGATGTCCCTCAAGTGGGAAAGTATTTGAGGCAAGATATTTGTAGACACAATTATTGAGTAGGTCGGTGTCTTCTTACGTGGCTTCAGCAGAGGCAGACATGTGTGATAGTGTGGTGGCTGGTCCTTATCCATTTGTTTGAGTCTTACAACAATTGGGGGAGATAAACTCGTCGGGGTGTCGGTTCATAGTGGACTTCAGTCCACTTTTATTATGGGTCGTACGGGGTGGCGGGTTGTGAGAGATATATTAATAAGAGCCCCCAATGTCTCTCGTATGTGTGAGGATACGGGGAAATTAATGTGAAGGTATTATGGGGCTTTGTTAGTTGTTTGTTGTTTTTTTTGACCGTTTGCCGGGTGCTGGCTTTTGTCTGATATAAGAGCGTTGGGGGTGATTTGCATCCTCCATGTGTCGCTCATCGTAGTTGCGGATTCTAGGTAGTGGGGCTCCAACGGTAACTTTTTTTCTTCTATAAAAGGCCTAGTTTTTTTAGTTTTTGAGAGTCATACGAGCTAATACTCCTCTCGAATTTCTTTCTTGATGTTGTATTGCATTTTTTTCACAAGTTCGCTACGATTTTTTTCCTTCCTTTCTTACCTTTTGGTGGTACTGTTAGTTTATTCTGACATGGCATCTTCTTCTCTGGTACCAGTGGCTATCTCCACTCCGATTAAGGTTGAGGGGGTTGTGGCGAGTTTTCTCGTAGGTGCCGGGGTCAAGGTTGAGGAGGACTGTAGATGAAACGGATCAAAAACAAATTCTTGTAGGGGACATTCCGTCAATTGTCACAGAGACTTATGTTGTTTCTCATTTGAGGAATTTTGATGTGGATCCACAGGTAATGGAGATTCGGATCCCTGTTTCTGATGAGGATGCGGGTGATCCTTCTCTAGAGTTCCTTATAGTTTATGCGGCTCAAATAAGAGCAGGGTTGCATGCTCTAATTCCTATTTTTCCTGCGAGGTGTTTCAACTATGCGGGTTGTCTCCCAGTCAGGTAACTCCTAACGGATATATATGTTTATCGTGCTTTGTGTTTGTATGTTTGATGAAAGGGGTACTCTGTTCCGCAAAAAGATTTTTGGCGGTGTACGGAGTAAGTGTCTCGCCTTAGGGGTTTCCCTTTTTATTATTTCACCCCTCATAAACCTAAATTTTGATTTTTAGACAACACTTCCTCTTCCTTTGGGGATTGAAGACCCGTTATTTTTATGTGTGCCCTATTAAAACCACCTGGAAGGTGGGTTATTCTTGACAGAGGAAACCTTCGATCCCAGACGGAAAGCACGTAGATGCTTTGGCGCAGGAGATGACAGATGCATGCCTTTTTTCTGTTCGGTACGATGCAACAGATTTGTTTGAGGATATATGTGAGAACCGCATCTCCAGATTTAGTTAATATCAAACTCGTCCCATGTTCAAACAACACAGAAACAAACTCGATATTAATTTAGTCTAAATGAAAGGTCTCACGGCCAGGATCATACCATACACGAAGAAAATTAATTTATTACATATCACTGTGGAAGTCTTGATAAAATACAAATAACAACGTCATAGTTGAATAAAAGTAACAATACTTAGTTATTTAAAGTATTTATGATTATTGAAATGCATATTCAAAATCACACTTAGCAAAATAACTTCTTGATTTGGAAAATCGCCCACACCAGCCACACGTAAGTCGCCTTTTATTCTGAGGAATGGACAGACAAAACAAAAGAGGAATAAGTCTTTAATGACTTAGTGAGATTTATAGGTTTATGCGGTAAATTGAACAAGAATAAGTAATATCCGAAAATGAACTGAACGGTAATGAATGGCAAGAAATAACTATTGAGCGTTAATAACATATGAACATGAAGTATGAAAATGAACATGTGCACATAACAACTAGATTCAACCTTATATCAACGAATATACTACTTTATACCTCCCAACGAGGAGTAACCTCGCAACAAAACGAAAAGACATGCTCGAGTACACGTCTATCTAACACGCGGGATATAATCAACTCCTGACTATACACGGCGCCTAGATCAATGGGTATTATGCAAAAATACTTAAATCGACAGCCCTTGCTGCCCAGCAGTAAATTAACACAATCCCGGGCCCAACTTTCCAAAGGCGTCCCAATGGGTGAAACATAATATCATATGAGCTAGTAAGCCAGATAATATCCGTTGCTCGTTTGCACAGTCCAAGAATCAATATATAGTTTATCATATTAGATCAGGTAATACAATTATGAATTGACAGGTCATTGATTTTGCATTTGAACATGAAGTAACAATAGATAAAAGAAACTGAATCGCCAAAGAGAATAAGTAAATAAAACATAAAGGCAATATAAAGGATGAAAGAAGTGGCTCGTGATTCGGGAACAAAAATCACGATTTATTTGTCCAAGTTCCTCAGGACCGAGTGCCAAACGGGGCTGAAATAATCAAAATCAAACCCCACATTTTCCACACAAATGCCGCTAGTTGTCATCGTTAACTTCGTCAATCTCTAAATAAGTTTATAAAGTGTTAATAGTTATACAATTAGCTAGTAAGTTTATGTTTTTCATAAGTTGTTCTAACTAGTAATTAAGCTACCCTTTAATACTAACTAAGTTAAAATGTGAGAGAATCGTGTCCTAATATACATCAAAGATTCATACAAAGGATTTATATGAAAGTTAACTAAAGATCACTTAAAAACATGCATCATCATTAGTAAAAATAAAACATACTCGACTACTACTATCTTTGCCGTCTAAACTATGATCTAATGAGTGATTGGCTTAAATAACCTTCAATATAGTAGATCTGTTATGAATTCACATTTCAACTCTTCATATTAAGCAATCATATAAAGAGATTGGTGAAATATTACATAGTATTCTAAAACAAATAACTAAAATAGTGACATGCTTAGATTCTTATACTAAATTGACCTTTGTAAACAAATCAATATCATAGTTAAATATTTTTTAAAGAATCAAAATATATATAAGAATAAATTCATGGAGTATGAGTGATAAATAAAGAGTTTTACTATTTTGTAAAAATCGTTGTGTGATAGAAGCTGTTTTTGGACTTTCTGGACAGAGGCTGACTGTTGCTTGTTTTCGGCCTTCAAAAACTTCTCTTTTGGAAATGGTGTCTGAATACGAAAGATGCCTAACTTAGAGGGAATCTGGATCTAAATTTTCAGAATTTTTGGACTTGATTTGTATGAGTTATGATGTTTTTAGTGCTCGGATTCGAAAACAGTTTTTCTGCACAATGAAAAGTTTTAGTCTTTGGAGGGTAGAAGGAGAATGGGAAAAAATCTGAAACAATTTTTTTATGAACTTAGACTCAAAATGGTTGAATATAATGAAGAAAAACGATACATTCGCGTGAGTAATATGACAACTAAAATTGTTCAAAATCAGATCTAGAGTGCTGACAGATGCTGATAGGTTCATGTGCAATTATAGTAACAAGTTGACAACTTGTATAGTTGTCTCCTTATCACTTACTTTTTATTTTTATTTTACTTTATACACCTTATAATATCAAATTCAGATCATATATTCATCTTAAATAATTCACAACTTGTAATTGATTAACTATTATGCAAATATAGTTATTATATAAAAGATATATATATATATACATAATTAAGGGGATAACTATATAATTAACATGTTTTAAGCTAATTTGGAAATAATCATTATTATTTAGGGTTTATGAACCTAATTTAAGAACACATAAATTGTGTAAAGGCTATCATAAGCTAATCATAAACGTTTAGGACTAAATTTGCAAATTCTAAAACTAATTGGTGTTAAAATCCTAATTTGTGTAAGTTGAAGGACTAAAGTGCAAATTAAACTAAAATAAATTGAAAACGTTATTTTTTTCCTCTAGTGCGTGACAATACCCCCTCCTTAAAGGAATCTGGTCCCCAGATTCATATCTGGATTCTCGAAAAGAAATGGATAGTGTTTTAGCATCTCGTGCTCTGGTTCCCAAGTTGATTCTTCTATGTTGTGATTTCGCCAAAAAACTTTAACGATGGACACCTTCCGATTTCTAAGTTCTTGGAACTTTTGATGAAGAATCTTAACTGGTTTTTCTTCATATGACAAATCACTTTCAATTTGAACCGTACTAGGTGCGAGAATATGGGACTCATCGGGGTAATACTTCCTTAGCTGGGATACATGGAACACATTATGAATCCCAGTAACACTTGCAGGTAATATTAATTGGTAAGCCACTTTCCCAACCCTTTTTGATACTTCAAATGGTCCAACAAATCACGGGCTTAACTTTCCACCTTTTCCGATCCTCCTTAATCCTTTTCGAGGTAACAATTTAAGAAAAACGTAATCCCCTACTTCAAATTCCAAGTCTCTGCGTCTCTTATCAGCATAACTCTTCTGCCTATCTTGGGCTTCTTTGATGCGTTGCTTGATAATATGAACTTTATTAATTGCTTATTGAATGATCTCGTGTCTTAGTGCTCGATGCAATCCATCAGAAGAGATTCGACGTTCATCTAAATCCCAATGAACTGGTGATCTGCACTTCCTACCATAGAGAGCCTCGTATGGTGCCATTTCAATAGAAGCCTGATAACTATTGTTGTAAGCAAACTCTACCAAATGTAGATGTTGATCCTAAGACCCTTTGTGATCTAGTACACATGCTCCCAACATATCTTCAAGAAATCCAATTGTACGTTCAGATTGTCCATCAGTCTGAGGATGAGATGCAGTACTAAACTTCAATTTAGTTCCAAGCCCTTCTTGTAACTGTTTCCATAGTTTGGACGTGAACTTGAGGTCTCTATTAGACACAATGCTTACTGGAATCCCATGCAATCTGATTATCTCCTTCTTATATAGCTCTGCCAAGGTTTCAACCTTATAGCTCGTCTTTACGGGTAAGAAATAAGACGACTTTGTTAGCCTGTCGACAATAACCCATATGCTATCATAACCGCCTCTGACTGTTGGAAGCCCAGTAACAAAGTCCATGGATATTTGTTCCCATTTCCAATCAGGAATAGGGAAAGGTTGTAATTTGCCAGCTGGGTGCTGGTGTTCGGCCTTCACGAGTTGACAAGTCATGCATCTTTTCACATAATCAGCAATATCTCGTTTCATTCCACTCCACCAAAAATGCTTCTTTAGATCTTAATACATTTTTGTACCCCTGGGGTATATTGTGTATTTAGACTTGTGAGCTTCGTCCAACAATTCATTTCGAAGCTTTTGTGGTACACACATTCTATTTTGAAACATCAATAGTCATGTAGGGTGTAGGTGATACTTGGAGTTTCTCTCACTCAGTATTCTTTTGAGTTTCTCAGTTTCTTCGTCCCCTTGTTGGGCTTTTAGCAACTTGACTTGACAGTCTGACTGGATCCGTATCCCTGCTAGGCGAGCTCGCGATTGAATTACAATATGATTTGCTTCACCCTTAGTTGTTTCTGCCTCTTTGCCTCTAAGTTGGTTCAATTTGGCTTTTCTGCTTAGAGCATCTGCAACGGCATTCGCCTTTCCTGGATGATAGAGGATTGGACAATCATAGTCTTCTAGGAATTCCATCCATCGACGTTGTATCATATTTAAATCCTTCTGGGAAAAGATATATTTCAAACTCTTATGATCTGTATATACTTCAAAAGTTGCTCCATACAAATAATGTCTCCGTTTCGCCATTGCAAAAACAATTGCCCCCAACTCCAAGTCATGTGTTGGATAATTTGCTTCACTTGGTTTCAACTTCCTAGAAGCATAGGCAATGACTTTCCCATTCTGCATAAGAACACATCCAAAACCCTCTTTTGATGATCTTTGTAGATTACAAACCCCTCTGACCCCTCGGGTAGGGCTAATATTGGCGCATAAGTTAGTCTTTTCTTTAACTCTTGAGAACTTGACTCACACTTCTCGTTCCACTCAAAAGGTTGATTCTTCTGAGTTAGTCGAGTAAGTGGAGCTGCCAACTTTGAGAAATCTTGAACGAATCTTCGATAGTACCCTGCTAAGCCCAGAAAGCTTCGAATTTCAGTGACATTCTCAGGTCATTTCCAAGTTATGATTGATTCAATCTTTGATGGATCAACCTCGACTCCTCTGCTAGAAATCACATGACCCAGAAATGCCACTTGATCTAGCCAGAACTCACACTTTCTAAACTTTGCATAGAGTTTGTTCTCCCTTAAGACTTGCAGAACTGTCCTCAAGTGTTGGGCGTGAACTTGTTTTGATTTGGAGAATACCAGGATGTAATCAATAAAGATAACCACAAACTTGTCCACATATGGCCGAAATATTCGATGCATCGTGTCCATGAATGCTGTCGGGGCATTCGTTAATCCAAAAGGCATCACGACAAACTCAAAGTGACCATATCTAGAATTGAAAGCTATTTCTGGAAAATCTTCATCTCGGATGCGCAACTGATAGTATCCTTGCCTCAAATCCAGTTTTGAGTAAACTGTTGAACCTTGCAATAGGTCAAATAACTCGCCGATATGAGGTAAAGGATATTTATTTTTTATGGTAACACTATTGAGACCACGATAATCAATGCACATCCTTAGCGACCCATCTTTCTTCTTCACAAACAGTACATGTGCTCCTCAAGGAGATGTACTAGGTTGTATGAACCCTTGTTTTAATAAGTCTTGCAACTGAATCTTCAATTCTTTTAACTCTATATGGGCCATTCGATAGGGAGTCCTTGAGATTGGCTCGACATTCTGCACAAGTTCAATTACAAACTCTATTTCCCTGTTAGGGGGGAAGAGACTGTAATTCTTCAGGGAATACTTCCGGAAATTCTTTCACCACAAGTACATCTTCAGTTTTATCCTTGTCCTTGGGTTTATTGATTAAGTAGGCAATGAATCCACAATCCCCATCTCTAAAGATTTTCTTAGCTTCAATCAATGAGATGGTGGCAATCAAATTGCTCTTTAAGGTTTGTTTCCCTATTGCATTTGTACCAAGGTTTATTTGCTTCGTATAACAATTCAACCTAGCTTGACACTTATACAACCAATCCATACCTAGGATCACATCATACTCTCGTAGCGAAAGTTATATAAGGTCATTAGGGTACAAAACCTTATCTATCTGTATTGAGCAATCTCTATACCCGATATCAGTAACTAGGCTTAAGCCTAGTGGCGTGCTCACTTCGACATCATAGGGTAAGTGTTCAGATTCAAGTACTAACATTTTGACAAAAGACAAGGCAATAAAAGAATGCGTAGCACCAGGATCATATAAAACTTTGCCAACGTGATCAAGTATGAAAATGTTACCTTCAACCACTGCATTTGGATCAACATCCGCTTCAGCTGCTCCAAGAGCATAGACACGATCTTGGATCTTAGGCTTCCATGACTGTCCATCGTGTTTTTGTGTTGATGTTCTTTTAGGGCAATCCTTGATATGGTGTTGATCACTTCCACATGCAATACATCTCCCATTCCTTTTCCAGCACATTGTTTTATGGTGGTTTGGATGGCCACAGAATCCACAAGGTCCTTTTGGCATATTCTGAACTTGTGATGCGGTGGACGATTGACCCGTCTTAACCATATTGTCTTGATTTGTTCGGGGATATTTCTTCCCATTACTTTGTTTTTCTCCTCCATGAGTAATTGAGGAAGCTGACCTGTTCCTCTTCACCCTTTCTTCAAGCTTCACAAGTTCTTTAATCTCAGATTCGACACATAGTGCTTTCTCCACGACAAATTCATAAGTTGTTAGGTCGACAGAGATTACGGCCCAAGGGACCTCCAATTTAATTCCTTCGATGAACTTTCTCACTCGCCGCTCCTCATCAACCAAATAAGGAGGTGCATACTGGATTAATCGGGTAAATCGAGCCTCGTACTGAGCGACTGTCATGTGTCCTTGAATTAAATCTATGACCTCTTTCTCCCGACGAATCTGCACCACTTGAGGAATATATTTGCCATAAAATTCCTTGACAAAGTTACCCCAAGTGCGAGGTGTGCCATTGCTCTTCCAACGTTGATCTACTATACGCCACCAGTGCGCTGCATCTTGCTCCAGACGAAAAGCAGCAAGATTGACTTATTTTTCTTCACTATAGTTGGTGACAGTGAAAATCTTTTCCATCTCGTTAATCCACGACTCGGCTTTTTGATCATCAGGTTCTCCTAGAAATTTAGGAGGCTGGAAGCGGAGAAACCTTTCAAAAAGTTGATCTTCAGGTTGCAATGTAGACCCACTAGTTGCTGCTTGTTGTCGAGCAAACCGCATAAACTGATTCTGAAAGAAAGCATACATGGAGGGAGCTTCTTGTTCATGATCATTCATACCCGTCTCAGGTACCTGTCCATCGGGAGTGTGTCCAGGGTTCGAGAATTGATCATTACTAACTGGAGATGGCTGCGAAGGTTCGATACGAGCCTGATTTCGAGTACGACGGGTAGACATTCTACACACCATAATAAAATATAGTTGGAGTTGTTAGTTAATCGTTATTAAAGGTAAGTACGTAAACCTCATTTATTAAGAGAAAAAAAAATTAAGGGTCAATTATTCATGGTAAATATATGGCATAATTAATACAAGACAACAAAAAGCATATAACATAATAACATTAGGATTAGCATTCTTTTAGACCATTTAAAAAATTCTCGTCAAATAAAGAAAAAAAAATATGTTATGCAAAATAGTAGGTTTAAACTTTTAGAATTATGACTTTAAAACCTTCTTTTAAAACATTGGCTCTGATACCATATTGTGAGAACCGCACCTCTAGATTTTGTTAATATCAAACTCGTCCCATGTTCAAACAACACAGAAACAAACTCGATATTAATTTAGTCTAAAGGAAAGGTCTCTGAGGAATGGACAGACAAAACAAAAGAGGAATAAGTCTTTAATGACTTAGTGAGATTTATAGGTTTAGTCGGTAAATTGAACAAGAATAAGTAAAATCCGAAAATGAACTGAACGGTAATGAATGGCAAAAAATAACTATTGAGCGTTAATAACATATGAACATGAAGAATGAAAATGAACATGTGCACATAACAACTAGATTAAACCTTATATCAATGAATATACTACCTTATACCTCCCAACGAGAAGTAACCTCGTAACAAAATGAAAAGACATGCTCGAGTACACGTCTATCTAGCACGCGAGATATAATCAACTCCTGACAATACACGACGCCTATATCGAGGGGTATTATGCAAAAATACTTAAACCGACAGCCCTTGCTGCCCAACAGTAAATTAACACAATCCCGTGCCCAACTTCCCAAAGGCGTCCCAATGGGTGAAACATAATATCATATGAGCTAGTAAGCTGGATAATATCCGTTGCTCGTTTGCACAGTCCAAAAATCAATATATAGTTTATCATATTAGATCAGGTAATACAATTATGAATTAACAGGTCATTGATTTTGCATTTGAACATGAAGTAACAATAGATAAAAGAAACTGAATCGCCAAAGAGAATAAGTAAATGAAACATAAATGCAATATAAAGGATGAAAGAAGTGGCTCTTGATTCGGGAACAAAAATCACGATTTTTCTGTCCAAGTTCCTCAGGGCCGGATGCCAAACGGGGCTGAATTAATCCAAATCAAACCTCACCTTTTCCACACAATTGCCGCTAGTTGTCCTCGTTAACTTCGTCAATCCCTAAATAGGTTTATAAAGTGTTAATAGTTATACAATTAGCTAGTAAGTTTATGTTTTTCATAAGTTGTTCTAACTAGTAATTAAGCTACTCTTTAATACTAACTAAGTTAAAATGTGAGAGAATCGTGTCCTAATATACATCAAAGATTCATACAAAGGAATTATATGAAAGTTAACTAAAGATCACTTAAAAACATGCATCATCATTAGTAAAAATAAAACATACTCGGCTACTACTATCTTTGCCGTCTAAACTATGATCTAATGAGTGATTGGCTTAAATAACCTTCAATATAGTAGATGTATCATGAATTCACATTTCAACTCTTCATATTAAGCAATCACATAAAGAGATTGGTGAAATATTACATAGTATTCTAAAACAAATAACTAAAATAGTGACATGCTTAGATTCTTATACTAAATTGACCTTTGTAAACAAATGAATATCATAGTTAAATATTTTTTAAAGAATCAAAAAATATATAGGAATAAATTCATGGATTATGAGTGATAAATAAAGATTTTTTCTATTTTGTAAAAATCCTTGTGTGATAGAAGCTGTTTTCGGACTTTCTGGACAGAGGCTGACTGTTGCTTGATTTCGGCCTTCAAAAACTACTCTTTGGGAAATGGTGTCTTCATATGAAAGATGCCTAACTTAGAGGGGAATCTGGATCTAAACTTTCATAATTATTGGACTTGATTTGGATGAGTTATGATGTTATTAGTGCTCGGATTCAAAAGCAGTTTTTCTGCACAATTTGGTCTTTGGAGGGTAGAAGGAGAATGGGAAAAATTCTGAAACAATTTTTTTATGAAACTAGACTCAAAATGGCTGAATATAATGAAGCAAAATGATGCATTCACGTGAGTAATATGACAATTAGAAATTTCAAAATCAGATCTAGAGGTTTTTTTTTGATCAATCAAAGAAAGTATCATAAAATCATTTGAAGCACAATGGGTGCTTCAACCCTTACAAAAGAAACGAAAAACAACAAGTCTCGCCTCAAAAAATCAGATCTAGAGTGCTGACAGATGCTGATAGGTTCATGTGCAATTAATAGTAACAAGTTGACAACTTGTATAGTTGTCTCCTTATCACTTATTTTTTAATTTTATTTTACTTTATACACCTTATAATATCAAATTCAGATCATATATTCATCTTAAATAATTCACAACTTGTAATTGATTACCTATTATGCAAATATAGTTATTCTATAAAAGATATATATATACATAATTAAGGAGATAACTATATAATTAACATGTTTTAAGCTAATTTAGAAATAATCATTATTATTTAGGATTTATGAACCTAATTCAAGAACACATAAATTGTGTAAAGGCTATCATAAGCTAATCATAAACGTTTAGGACTAAATTTGCAAATTCTAAAAGTAATTGGTGTCAAAATCCTAATTTGTGTAAGTTGAAGGACTAAAGTGCGAAATAAACTAAAATAAATTGAAAACGTTATTTTTTTTCCCGGTGCGTGACAATATAAACTTCGACTTCTATTATAAGATGAGTGGTCTGACCACGGTGGACACTGGTGTATGGATTGTTCCCCGTGTTGATCTCAGGGTTGCTTGTAAGTAGCACCAGATATCTTTCTTGCCTCCCCTCCTTTTGTTTTTGTTTTTATTTGTCGTAGTATTGCAGGGTTGTTAACGAGAAATTATTTTAGGTGCTTGTATAAATGCCAAACGATTGGAGGTGGGAAGTTTGCATATGCCACCTTATCTTCTGCTGGGTCTCAAGGATTTTGCCAAGGACACGATTGAGGCGCCTTGCAGCCTAATGAGTGATCAAGTTGGCGCTGAAGCGTCGCCTGTTTCGGGGAAGAAGAGGAAGAGAAAAAATAAGGTGAAGAGCAGAGGGTGGCCTTGGTAGGGGGTGTCGGGGCTTCAGAGAGTGGGAGGGACGGGTTCAAGTCCCCTCATTTGACTCATTCTGCTGTATTAGGGGGGCTTTCAGTAACCGATCCTTGAGAGGAATGTGCTATTCCATAGGAGGATATCCTCGATAGTGAGAGGGATCCCAAAGGAGGCTGATTCTATTAACACGGTAGGTTATTAGAGACTCATAGAGATATGATTCGGATAGCTCCTACCATATGTCATGGATCCATTAGACATGCAAACTTCAAATAACTATCAAGTGTTGTAAGTAGATATATGTGGTTTGTCTATGAACTACTAAGTTAAGTCATTGTAAAACCCAACCTCTAAACAATCTTTCCAACTATTGTTCACAACCAAAACCAATCAATCATTAAATTATGTTCTCTAATCTATTTTAGTTTAGCTTAGTTAATCACTCTCATCTTCCCAATTTTCGTAGTTTAATTGCTTTCATTAGATTAAATAGTTTAATTATTTTTTTGCATTTAAAACCAAAAATCCAAAAAGATATTTGATCATTCTTGCATTCTTAGATTAATTCCATTGCATTATAGATTAAACATGCTTAGCATAAAAAGTATTCAAAGCATATTTAGTTTAGAAATCATTCATAAGCATTCATTACATTCTTCAAACACAAGGGAAAAGATAGTGAGAGTAATTAGTGTTTTGCATCTAAGTGATTCATACATACAACCATCATTTCCTTGGGATACGACACTTGGTTCGTAACTATACTTACCATTTTGTTAATATTTGATTCGTGCACTTGCGACATAGTGGAATTTAGGTGTAACAATTCAGTGCTGAAATTGTTCTATTTTATTACATCTCAATACATACCCATCAAGTTTTTGGCGCCGTTGCCGGGGATTAGCATGAATAGGATCAACTTGGAGCAAGTTGCACTAGGCCTGGGAATCGTCAATGACAACCTAGTACGTGAGTTTTATGCCCACTATGATCGTAGGGAGCCATTGACTATCACCCGACTTCATGAGGCCCTTTTCACCGCACAAAGAATAAACGACCATTACAACATAAAGAAGGA
Source organism: Linaria vulgaris (assembly GCA_948329865.1). Lineage (NCBI taxonomy): Eukaryota > Viridiplantae > Streptophyta > Magnoliopsida > Lamiales > Plantaginaceae > Linaria > Linaria vulgaris. The sequence continues at coordinate 113,222,993 of OX415250.1, read as the reverse complement.
ATGGAAATGTGGAGCGCCGACCAGAAAATAACAAAGGAGTTCGCATCAGACAGTTAGCTACAAGCGATATGGTGTTTCAACTTAAACTCCAAGGAAAGCTTGAAGACGACTATGGATCACTTAAAGCTTTTTAAAAAGAGCTTTATTTATTTGTAAGTTCGAGATACTAATACCTTCTGGGCTTTGATATACTAATACCACATTATCTAGCCATTGGGGGCATATGACCTCCTGTATCTGGGATAATCCTATTAGCTTGTTGTACTTAAGATTTGATAATTTTGTTTCGCTCAGTGCCCATAGCTCTTTTCTTGTGCCTTATGGGCCAAGCCTTTGGTTGTATGTTGAGGAAATGTTGAAAGTGTTCTGATGAATTCTTCCTAGGGGTCCCCCTTACCAGGCAAACACATGTTGATATTTGACGAGGGCTTCTAGGATTTCTTGCTCATTTGTGGGTTTCATGCATAATCTGATTTTGAGCGGTTTACTAACCCCCTCTTCCCCTAGGTTTATTACTTTTAACTCCTCGTCTGCTTGCATTTTTGTGGTATTGGGTTTGGCTCTTTTGAGGGGTGCTTCTTGCGAGAGCAAGAATTCCTCCGCAACAACGAGTGATACACGTGATGTGGGTAGAGCGTTCATATGGCATTCCCGGGCTCGAATTTTGTTGCGCCGTACTTTGCCAACGCCCGTGGGGTAGGGAACTTAACCTCGAGATGTATATTGGATGCAACAACCTCGAAGAGGGGTAAAGAGAGTCTTCTACATATAGCGTTGTAGGACTGGGTTGGCACGTTAACTACCCAAAGGTTGACTGATTCCATCTGACAGAGTTTTTCCTACCCCCATGATACAGGGGAGGGTCATGGTTCCCGAGGTTTGGCAACATTCCACGAGAATCCTACAAGGGGATCTGATGTAGCACTCATCCGATTAGGCGGCAGTCCCAAAGCCTGATAGATGGTGAGGAATAATACGTCTACATAGCTGTCCGTGTTAACCAAGATGCATAGTACCTCTGTCCCCAATATTGTGGCGGGGATTACTATGGGATACTTGTGAGGGTATATCAAGCCCATAAGATCCTTGGGTCCAAATGTAATCTGAGGTATGACGCTGCTTCGAAGGCTAGGAATCTGGGTCCAAGTGTTCCAGATCTTGATACAAACATTCATCATGAAATACATATCCCATCAATCACATTGCGAGGCTAGTGATGGAAGCTACATTCCCAACTAACGAGAGATCAGCAATATATGCAATTAAAGAAACTCCATCACCTACGTCGAAGAGACAAAAGACGGCGTGCGAGCAATTGCAAGACGTGAGAGAGGGACTAAAAAATGAGTATGCTGAGTTAATAAGTAAGTTGGATGAGATCAAGGAGCACTTACAGAACAGCAACACTCTCCAGTGGAGAGAATTGAGAGAAATTGAAGATAGTTTTGCCAAAGAAGAAAGCACCGCCAGTAGTCCGACGAGTGTCATTTGAGCTTGATCTGGGGAGTCCTCTGATCTTTACTTTAATTCTTTCTATTTTTATGCAATGAGGACATCGCATGATTTTAAGTTTGGGGTTGGGGTGGTAGCTATGTTATTTATTTTACTTATTTTGCTGATTGTACTAAACCCTAAACCCTAAACCCTTAACTTCGAATCTATTTTTTCCGAATAGGTTGTTAGAATGGAATTTGAAGCATGAAAGCATTAATAAGTAAGAATCTATGATAGTATATGCATAATATTGTATGAATTTGAGATGAAGAAATACGTGAACACCTTTGGTACATCTACGGTAATATGCTTAAAAGCATGTTTTAGTTTCATATACACCTTTCAATCTGCTGTTGTGTATACTTGGAAAGAGAATGTTTCTTATTTATGAGAATATGGTAATGAAGCACGTGATTATGACTCTTGAACAAATTGCTTGACTCTTGCTTGAGATAAAGGTAGATGTAAATGTGTTGAGGAAATGAAACATGTCATCGTGTAAAAAAATTAAGTTTTAGCATTTCAAGCCAAGAACCCTTTATGAATATAAGATTATCCACTGAACCACAATGAAGCCTTTTCTATAAGCCTTTTTTTAGGAAGCCTACGTTTCTACCATGAGCCGAAAAGAAAAAAAATTATATCCTATCCATTTCTAGATATGGGTGTAGAAGATCGAAGGTAGGAGCTCAAAACAGAAGCATGAGCTAAAAAGAAAAACCTAAACAGAAAAGAAGGATGAATATAATAGAGAACACAAATAATCGGTGCAAAAACTTTAAGTTTGGAGATGTTTCTTGAAAAATCATGAAATATATGATAGTTTGAATACTTGCAAAAATAAAAATGCAAATGAAAAGATGCCAAAAGAGCATAAAATTTATGTCCAAAAGAATAAGTACAAGCAAGGGAGGAAAGAGCAATACATGAGTGGTTTACTACATACATCATTAGAACTCAAATATGACTTTTTCCACTATAGCCCATACCTGAGCCTACATTACAAGCTTACCAAGTCCTAAATGATCCTCAACATATGAAATCTACTTGAGTCGATGACAATAGAAGAGTGAAGAGTGAAAAGGGAAGTGATTACATGTTAAGAGCTATGCTAAGTTTGCAACATGAGAATAACTTTTATTCACTAACAATAGTACACACTATTAAAGTACATGAAACGGATAAGAAGATGAGTATATTAAGCCTAATGTGCTCGCGTCATCTCTTGTTCTGACCGTAGGTTGCATTTTGAGAATTTTAGCTTATGCAGGTTGGCATGTCAATAACTGCATTCTAAGTTAGATCGAGTCAGTTAAGTAAGTTTACTTGAGGACAAGCAAATGTTTAAGTTTGGGGGTATTTGATAAGCGTCTCATTAGCGTGATTTAAGTATTTCTTTACTTATGCTTTTGAATACTTATGATAACGTCTTTACTTGTTTTAGTATTGTTTTATGTTTTAGTAGGTATTTAAGGAGTCAAGACAAAATGAGGTTAAACGAGGCAAAAAAATGGGTGTTTTGGACAACAAACGGTTAATAACTATTTCGGGATGTTCAAGCGCTACGGGAGCACTAAGACACTACAAGAAGGTGAAGTCTGGAATACAGCGCGATTAAAGAGAAGACACTACGAGATCGCATGGAGAAAATCAGAAGGTAGAACCACATAGCGGTGGGGTCGTTCGATCAAAGGAAAAGTGGGCCGCAAGTCAAAAACCCTAAAATGCAGCCTAGAGCATAGAAAAACTACAAATAGGAGGATACATTCAGTAGTTAGGGTACAACTTTCACAATAATTTTCATAGCCTTTACAACCAATTTTTCGACAGAGAAACCCTAAAAATTTGTCACAAGATAGAAAATACCATCAAAGTCTTATTCTAGTTTAGTCAAGTCATTGCTAGAGAGAAGATAATTAGTGGAGAAGGAGATCGCAAAAGGGAGTATGAAGAGGGTCAAGTAATAACGTTCCACCGGATCTGAGAAGCTTTCTTTACCTTTTTACTTTGTTTATGATATTTAATTCTTTGTTGATTGTTGAACTCTTGACTATGAAGGGCTAACCTACTCATTGTTTAGAGTATGGGAGTAACTATGATATTACTAATATATTTATTTGCTTTACTTGATGTGTGTTTGATGACTGCTGTGTGACTAACCTTACTCTTGCTGGGATAAAACAGAAGCACCCGATTTGTGACTTTGGATTTGCGAAAATAACTGATGCGCAACCTTTAGATCACACTAGATCAATCTTCACTATGTAAGTTTTGGTAGCATGATTCAAATGAGTTAATTGGATTGCAGATGTGATATCTCGTCTAAAACAACTAACAACTAGGCTGATTTCGTTAACACGGTAGGGTATTAGAGACTCATAGAGATATGGTTGGGATAACTCCTGCTATATGTCACACATTTATTAGACATGTAAACATCAAATAACTATCATGTGTTGTAAGTAGATATAGGTGGTTTGTCTATGAACTAGTAAGTTAAGTCATTGTGAAACCCAACCTCTAAACTCGACTGATAAGTATAAGTATAAGTCTTCACCAGTGGTGGGCTTAACTATGAGCGGGGCACTTACTAGATAGGCTTTTAATTATTCAAAGGCCTCAGTGCACTTCTCTGTCCAATGGAATTTTTTCAAGTTTCGAAGGGTTTTGAAGAAAGGTAGTCCTTTTTCAGAAGAGCGTGAGATGAGTTGGTTGCGAACGGCTATCCTACCAGTAAGCTTTTACACGTCCTTGATCGTTTTTGGTTGGCGGTATATCTAGGATGACTTGCACTTTTTGGGGATTTATTTCGATTTATTTTTCGATGACCATGTACCCGAGGAATTTCCCTCATTTTATCCCGAAGAAGCCTTTTCGAGGATTCACCTTTATGCCAAATCGGTCCCTGATATGGAAGGCCTATGCTAAGTCCCAGGCATGATCACCAACCTTCAGGCTTTTGATAATCATGTCATCCACGCAAACTTCCATGGTGCCACCAATCAATTTTCCAAATATTGTGTTTACGGGGTATTGGTAAGTGGAGTTCGAATCTTTTAACCTAAATGGCATTACTAGGTGAAAGAAAGTTATGACGTCGGTGATGAATTTGGTTTTACCTTGATCCGATTCCGCCATGACTATTCGGTTATAGCCTTGATCTCCGTCCATGGTGGATAATAGGATGCAGCTAACTGTAGAATCCACTAGTTTGTTTTTTTATGCTAGGGCAAGGGGTAGCAATCCTTAGAGCATGTGTCGTTTAGGTCGGTGAAACTTATGCACATACACCACCGCCTTATGGGCTTTGATACTAATACCACATTATCTAGCCATTGGGGGCATATGACCTCCTGTATCTGGGATAATCCTAGTAGCTTGTTGTACTTAAGATTTGATAATTTTGTTTCGCTCAGTGCCCATAGCTCTTTTCTTGTGCCTTATGGGCCAAGCCTTCGGTTGTATGTTGAGGAAATGTTGAAAGTGTTCTGGTGAATTCTTCCTAGGGGTCCCCTTTACCAGGCAAACACATGTTGATATTTGACGAGGGCTTCTAGGATTTCTTGCTCATTTGTGGGTTTCATGCATAATCTGATTTTGAGCGGTTTACTAACCCCCTCTTCCCCTAACTCCTCGACTGCTTGCATTTTTGTGGTCTTGGGTTTGGCTCTTTTGAGGGGTGCTTCTTGCGAGGGCAAGAATTCCTCCACAACAACGAGTGATACACGTGATGTGGGTAGAGCGTTCATATGGCATTCGCGGGCTCGAATTTTGTTGCGCCGTACTTTGTCAACGCCCGTGGGGTAGGGAACTTAACCTCGAGATGTATATTGGATGCGACAACCTCGAAGAGGGGTAAAGAGGGTCTTCCACATATAGCGTTGTAGGACTGGGTTGGCACGTTAACTACCCAAAGGTTGACTGATTCCGTCTGACGGAGTTTTTCCTACCCCCATGATACATGGGAGGGTCATGGTTCCCGAGGTTTGGCCACGAGAATCCTACAAGGGGATCTGATGTAGCATTCATCCGATTAGGCGGCAGTCCCAAAGCCTGATAGATGGTGAGGAATAATACGTCTACATAGCTGTTTGTGTTAACCAAGATGCATAGTACCTCTGTCCCCAATATTGTGGCGGGGATTACTATGGGATACTTGTGAGGGTATATCAAGCCCATAAGATCCTTGGGTCCAAATGTAATATGAGGTATGGCGCTGCTTCGAAGGCTAGTAGTTCGTGGGCTTCGGGTCCTCGTCTTGCCTTCTTTATGTACTTTCTATTTTGTGCTAGCAGAATAGAGTTAGAATCCCTACTTCAATCATGCTCACTGATCGTTCGTTTGGGTGGTTATCTTCATAAGAGTGGGGAGTGGAATCCCAAAATCTTGTTTCTAACGTTGGGGTGGAAGTGGGAGGACTCCTCTTCCTCTTTTGTTCCCCTTTTGGCCAGAGGGATTGGATCCGCTCGAGGCAAGGCTTGGGTGTCTCTGCCTTCTCAGATAACGTATTTTTCTAGATAACCTAGGCTTAATAGTTAGCTTATTTCTCTCTGTAGCCAGATGCAGTTGTCAATACGATGATAATAAGTGCGGTGATAAAAGTAATACTTGCGAGTATGTTTTGGCCGGTTAGGTTCTTTGGATTCTTGGGGCTATAGCATGACGCGATTGCATTCCACGATTTCTAGGACTTCCGAAGGCTTGATGGACATAAGGGGTAATGGCACATGGCTGAGTTGTCGCCTTGGTCTCGATTTATCCTCTCGTCGCTGGGTAAGTTTTTCCCTCTTATATCCTCCTCGAGTCTTGGGTTCCCCTAGTTTGGGGGCTTGTTGCTTTCTAACACCTCTTTGGCTTTGCAGGCTTCCTCTCTTAGGATGTACATTTCCGCTCTCTACATCAGATCATCAAAGCTCTTCACCCGAGTCCCAATTAGGGAATCAGCAAAGTCCCACGAGCTAAGGCCCTGAACAAGAATTTCCGAGAGCATGGTGAGATCCGGGTACATCAAGCACTTTATCTGCAAATCTACGCATGTAATACCGAAGGATCTCGTTCTTGATTTGCTTTATTGCAAAGAGAGGGCCAACATATTTGGGATACCTTCTGCTGCAGGTGAATTGATGTATAAACATCTGAGTTAGTTGCTTGAAATTGCGGACCATGCCCTCAGAGAGTTGAGAAAACCATGCTTGAGCCCGACCGGTTAAGGTTGCACGGAATACCTAATATAACACGGGATCAAATGCAGATTCTAAATCCATACTCTCCACATATTGATTAACGTGATCATGTAAGGGGGAAAGGGGTCTTCTTCGAGGACTTTTGAATCACCATTAAGGCGAAGGGACACGGGGTCTCCGTAGCGTGGCAGTTTGTCGGGGGCCTGGGAAGAGGATAACTTTGACTGGGAGGCAGTTCCCCCAGAGTCTAGAGGAATTCGAGGGGATGTAAGGAGGATAAAGATGCTCCTGCGGGCCAACTAGCGGGACGTTCCCATACTAGGGCTGAAAGCGCGAGATCCTCCAATGTAAGATAAGTTGGACGCTTCTCACTGTTGTCGCCCTCGGGGTCCTAGGTGCGTGTTCGCATCATGGCCTTCATCCTTAAAGATCTCCCATGAGATTCAAACTATATCAGACTCGCCTAGTAAGTCGGCGTACGAGGCTTTGGGTCGGAGTGTTGACTCTACTTCCTCTTTCGATGGGTCGACTGGCCCTTATTGGGTGGGAGGCTTTCTCTGGCCATGTTAAAACTTTACCTTTTGGGGGATATACGTGCTTTCTTCATTTTATCATAAATTTCTCTAGAGGACCTGTGTGGGGTTCCCACAGACGGTGCCACTAATGATACTATTTGTCTCTATGCTTAAGCTACATGGGAACATATCTAGGATTCAGAACGTTGGTCCTGATTTCCTTAAGGAATAAATAGTTTACACAAAATCGGTGATATACGAGGAGATGTCTGGTAAATACGAGTTGTTTATTCGTTCTATTCTCCTTTGCCTTTTATAGAGTGGGGGATGCTCCTTTTATAGGCGAGAGGAGTTGCTCGAAATTAATAATGTCCCTCAAGTGAGAAAGTATTTGAGGCGAGATCTTTGCAGACACAATTATCGAGTAGGACGGTGTTTTCTTACGTGGCTTCAACAGAGGAGGACACATGTGATAGTGAGGTGAGTGGTCCTTATCTGTTTGTTTGAGTCTTATCACAATTAGGAGAGATAATTTTGCCGGGGTGTCGGTTCGTAATGAACTAAGATAATCTCGCTGAGGTGTCGATTCGTAGTGGACTTCAGCCCACTTTTATTTCGGGTCGTAAGGGTAGGGGTTTCGAGAGATATATTATCAATTAATTTTATTGAGTAGCTTGTAAAATTATGAATTTATTAAGATCGAAACTTGAGAGAATTTACCTATTAACAGTTAGAGAGAATAAAAATTATTTGGATAATGAATTCCATTTCTGGTTATGTTGGGTGCTATTAAGTCTCCGCAGCGAGCACGTGTCGCGTTTTGTTACAATTGACTAGTTATGAGATCTCATTTACCGGAAAGAAGAGTTAACTGTCGTGAAGCCATTGCCTATAAATGCATACTACTTACAGCATTTTTGGTCGAGACAACAACACTAAGCATTCGTCTAATCAAGTATTAATTTGTATTACAAAAGATTGATTTCGTCCTAAGTGAAAAAAAAATATGCAGGCCATCAAGGAGAAGTTGAGTGACATGAGCGCCATGCGCAAAGCCAAAAATGAGGCAAAGGAGGAAGAAAAGGTAACTAACAACTATAAAAAACATTTTTTTTATTCATGATTTGTATTTTTCCAGATAGACACACACACACAAGAACATTTAGCATATTCATAATTTACTTTTTACGGAGTAAATTGTATTATCTCTGCACATGTTATTTGTAATTGACAAATAACTCATCTTTATAAGTAATAACCTAACGCGAAATTCGAAAAGTAGGAAAATATAGTCTTCAGTGTACATCTTTAAATTGGGATTTTATTTTATGTATTTTATCAAATAATATGTTACGATTTAAATGTTTTCGAGATTTTTACAGATCATTTAAAAAGGTTATTGGTACCTCAATTTCTTATTTTTACCGATGTAGACAGTTAGTTTTATAAATTTTATATTAATTCTTGCAGCATCAAACTATACTAGCTAGTCCGTTCCTATTTCTTTTGAAATAACTTTAGTATCTATTTCAACACTTGCATATCTATTAATTTTTCGAGTTTTACCATAGATATTTGGAAATAATTATGTAAAGTCATTTGTTAATTAGAGTTTTATTTATTTTTCAAATTAAGTTTCAACAAAATTAATTAATTATCAACTGATTGGTATTTAATTAATTAGGAGGAGAAAGAGTTGGCTAAAGCAAGAATGGACGTGGCTAAAGAGGTGAGACTAGCGAGAGAAGCCGAGGCCGCAATGGACCTTCACGTCAACAAGGCAGCCGATAAGGCCGTGCAGCAGGAGCGCAAGTACTCGCACCACGGCGGCACCGACGAAAACTATGCCACAGAAACTGATTATAGTTCCTATGGCACCAGTCCAGGCGCGGCCACATCGACTGATAATTTTACGACGGATCCTGCCTACGGAGGTAGTGGTGGCACGACTGAGGATGCTTATGCCTATGGTGACAACAGCGGTTCGGCTGGGTCCGCCGCCATTGCTGGCACGGCGGGGTATGGCAACAGGACTGGTGGTACTTCACCGGCGAGTAACAACTTACTTTAGACGTTTCAATTAGTCTTAGTGCAATGATTTTTAAGAGGTTCTGAATAAGTATTACTAGCTACATATTGTCACGATTAATACTTCATGTTGTTGGTGTTTTTTTTTTTGTCTTAAAATATAGTTTGATGTTCGTTTTGTTATTTCTTAATTGATTGGAAAGTTGTTTCAAAGGATGTGTATCTTACATAATATTGGAGAAAAAATGCAAAGCCGGGCGGCAGGTTTTTTTGGTTATTGACAATTTTATGATCAGCAATTGCAATTTGTAAAATCAACAAAAGACTAATCATCTTCTACATCGATTACATGATAGATGTCAAGAATTAATTTAAAGTTTGTTTCTTGGGAGCTTTAAGAAATATATGAAGGAATTTGGAAAGTATGTACTGTTGGTTTTTTTTTTCATTTATATAGAGTTAACATAAAATGTTGAGAATTGCATAGAGGTCACATGTTATATCTGTAACAAGTTACAATATGAGGAACTTTCTCTTCTTTGTTTCAAGTTTGAATCCTGCAAGGAGCGCGCAAAGAGCGCGAGTTTACCTAGTGCGTACCTAAAAGAATAGCGGTTGCGGGTTCCACGTCATAAAAAAGAAAAATAAACGTATTTGGATCAGAGTGTATTAATTACTTTGTTTACATAATAGAGCAAGCATTTGGATTTTCATCACTAAACAGTTGAGGTGCATATACATAATGAATAAAATAAGGAGTTTCACCATCCTTGGTTTTTGCCTGAACTTTCTCAACTTCTTTAAATTCCACAAGTTTGTCTCCAGATTTCACTTCAACCTTTGAAGTTTCTTTCTTTTCTTCCTTCTTCTCTTCTTTCTTCTCGTCTTTCTTTTCCTCTTTCTTCTCTTTTGGAGGAATAATCTCTGCATATTTGTGCACCTTTTTTCGCATATAAGTTATGAGCTTTTCAGCCTCTATCACTCCTTCAACTGTTATGGTTTGAGCTTTTATGTCTGTTTTCACATTATGTATACCTGGGACAAAAATATTCATCGTCAAAATTTTATGAGAGAAATTAGATTTATTGGTCTTATGGTTTTTAATTACTGTCACACATCTTATATATGTACTGAAATTATGTGTCACGAACTCACAACATATGTTGTACCACGTCTACTATAGCTACATTTACGCACGTGGGTACATATAACATATGACAGAATATAGATGCACGTTGTTGTACTTATGCTTAAGTTAAAACAAAATCGTATTGATTTGGTTACCTTTGTGCACGAGTAGCCTTCTACGCACTTCACGTTCACATTCATTGCAATGCAAATAAGCTTTCATAGTTATGGTTTTTATAGTTTCCTATAACATAAAAGGATGCATTTTTGTATGTTAGATGTCGATCCCCTTCTATGATGATTTTGTAAATCATATATATACAGATAAAATAAAAATTGGAAATTACTGACCTTTTTCACATCTACCTTCGACTTGGTTTCTGATAGCAACTCAACCTTTTTCTTGCTCCATTTCTGCAATCTTGCATGAATCTTCTTTGCATCAATAGCACCTTTAACAGTGATCTCATCCTTTTCAAATTTGACATCAACGTTGTGAACTCCTGGAGGAATAAATGTAATTAAAACTATTTTTATGCACTTATTAAATATGCAAGTACCAAAATTGACAGTAACAAAAGATTTTTACCTTTTTTATTTGATGCATTAATGATTAATATTGGAATCTAAACGTTGCTTTTATTAATTGAGATTAAGAAAAAAGATATATACTCACCTGGAATCCTCCGGAGAGGTTTTTGAATTTCAAGTGCACACTGCGGGCAATGAAGGTAGGCTTTATAAACAGCCGTAATCACTTCAGCTTTCTTTTCTTCTTTTGCCATGATATTGCAAGATCATTTAGGTTGTCATAAAATTCATTATATGAAAAGAACCAAAATAATTAAAATATAAAAGCTTTACTCTACGATATATAGGAATGAATTAAGGTAGAGCGAGTTCTCTTGTTCCAATTAATGCAGTGTTTTACAGGGCATTTTGTTTGGTGAGATTTAATTTAAGGTTGTTCAGTTGTTCACCCATTTGTGGAATCTTGGATGACATTGAACTTCAAATATATCTTAATTATATTAATTTTATAATTAGCAGTGGGGTAAACGTAAAATTGTATCCATTCCCATTGTTGGGCTGGGCTGACTGCTGCTCCTTTTTATTGTTTTTTCCCCTTCTTTTTTGATTTCTTCTTTTGGAATTTGGGCCTATTAGTTAAGCTTAGATTAAATTTTTAACCAATAAGATGTTGGCACCGAATTCCTCAAGTGTGAAATTCAATTATTGGAGAGTGATGGCCATGTGATCATGTTGGCCAAGTTGAAGAATGGGTTGGCATTCAACTGCCAACCATTTCCTAATAAAGATATGAATTCTTTATTAGGAATTCTTGTGAAAGTTTGCCTATAAATAGGCATGTTGTCTCACAAGGTTTTCTATCTCAAAATTAAGAGTGCTCTAGCATATAATCTTTTCTTTCCTCTTATAATATTATATATATATACACATATATATATATATATATATATATATATATATATATATTAGTGCGAGGTTTATTCGGGGAGTGTTGCGGTATAAAGGCTCTGTAGGGATCGGTTGGGTTGAGCGAGAAATTGTGTAGTTGTAATAATTTTCTACATAGTGTATTTTCGTTCGGGCCCCGTGGTTTTTCTCCGGTTTAGGAGTTTCCACGTAAAATCCCGGTGTTGTTACTATCGTCATATTTATTCGTATTTGCTTCGTATATCCACGATGGGCAAATCCCGAGGGTGTGTATTTGTCGACTCAAATACCTAACAAGTGATACTTATGTAAGGATATGTTAAACAGACATAAGGTAATTTAAGATAATATTGAAACAAAATAATATTAACTAAGTTATACAATTTACTGGATTGCTTCATAAGGTAATTGTTTGATATCATGATTCCTGGAATTTTTAGATGTACTAGAGACTTAAAGAACGATTTTCCATAAATCAGTTAAGTAATATATTTTGAAGATTTACTATGCATCAATATAAATAGTTTATCATACTATACTTGATGTTATTGTATATTTAACATTTGAAATGATTTTTTAACATTAGAAAAATTATAACTACAATTATAATTATAAATATATGGTTGTTTAAGATAAATCTTGAGATATAAATTACGTATACAAAGTATATTTGATGTTTAACTTAACCTTACGACATCAAAATTTACCGCGTAAGATTTTCATCAACGATATGTGCTTTTTAATTAAAATACTATTAGCTACATTTTTTAACAAGAACTTCCTCAAATTTCATCAACACCAAAGTTGAATAGTACATATTTTTATAGCGGTAAGTTATGATTATTCATTTAACTAATATTATCTTAATGTTATTAAAGGTTCGACAAATTAATCAACGACGCGCAAGATGTTTCGTACAAATAAAGGTGAGGTTCGATTTCTGAATTTGTTCTACCCCTGTTTGGCATCCGGCCTAAGGAACTTGGACAGAAAAGACATTATTCCATTATCAAACCACGGACAATATATTATTCATCGTATTCCTATTTTTGTACCTCACATCATAACAATAATTTTCTTACTCATTGTTAAATCGTATTCAAACATTAATTATTTATCACATATTAAATCATAATCGTGGTAATTCTTCGATATTATAATCTCATCAGCTGGTACTTGAACTGTGCAAAGCGCAACAAACTCTATTCGGGACATGTAGCTCAAGGAGCAACGGATATTACCCGGTTTACTAGGTTATTTGTTTATCACCCATTGGGACGCCTTTGGGAAGTTGGGCCCAGGGATTGAGTTGCTTTACTGCCGGGTAGTAAGAACTGTCAGTTTAAGTAATTTCGCTTGATACCCATTTATCTAAGCACCGCTTGCAGTCAAGAGTTGGCTGTAACCCGCGTGCTGGATCGACATGTACTCGAACATGTCGCCTCTTTTGTTTGCGAGATCGCTCCTCGTTGGGAGGTATAAGGTAGTATGTGGAAGTATACTGTTGGATTGGTTTACTGTTAACGCACATGTTCATAAACTATTTTCAGAATATTCAGGTACCATTGTTACATCAAATTATCTTGTTAAATTATTTCAATCGGTAAGATCACTCCTAGAAATATATCAATTGAATCACTGTTAATTCTTGCATTGCCACTTGTTTTGTACGAATCTCACTAAGTCATCAAAGACTTATTCCTCGTTTTTCCTGTCTGTCCATTCCTTAGGATAAGACCGACGTGGCAACATGGATCACATGAATAATTTTGCCAATCTCGCCTTTTAGAATATTCATGTAATTGAAAATGATTAATCATCAGTACATAATTATTAAAGTGTCAAATTATTTGTATTTTCCAGACTTCTGCTGTGTATATTAAAAGTTATATATATATATATATTTATCATAATGTGTATGGTTGATTTTGGACAGTGACACCCCTTGCTACGAGATGTGTTTTAGTCTGAGCTGGTAAAGTTTCTGGCCAGCACCGAATCAACTTGGATCGGAACACTACTCATGGGGCGCGACCGTCACAGTGTACGACTGTACGATGCCTAATTAGCTTATGTTGGATTTGAATTAACAGGGGAGAGATTTCCATTTAATCGCTCCATATAAAAAATTCCTTGGGTATTTTGTTGTTATTCCTTCAATCTTGAATGCTATCACAATAAAACTATTTCTAGATTAGTCAAAAAAGGATCGCTAAACATTTTATTTTTGTCCAAAATACCACGTTTCTAAGTTATATTGGGCCGGTACATGTAAAACCCATTCCCGTTGTTGGGTTTGGCTGCTGCTCATTTTCTCCTTTTTTGTGTAGGAACTTGGAATCTGGACCTATTATTTAGGCTCAAATTAAATTTGTAACCAATAAAATTACCAGCTCTGTGCCCGATCCATTCGTACCACAATTATATTGAATTTAAGTTTCCTAAATCTTATTTATCTGTATTCTTAACCTCAATCATAAAATATATAACATTATGGTCCGTAAAAATCTTTAAATCATCGATAGGAGGAATAGCGACTAAATACAAATAGAAATTAAAAGAGAAATTAGGTGAAACTCTTTTTGCTACCTAATTTCAATGGGAACTGTTACCAAATAAATACCCACATCGAATAAGACGACTGTTCATCTCATCGGGTTACGTGAAATAGAAAAGTTTTATTTGTAAGAAATAAATACTCAAATTATCCTTATGATTTGAAAATGTTGCAAAGTACCCTTGTAAATTTTGCATTTGAAATGTAGTAATTTTGTGTCGTATAAAAATACACGTGGAAGCAATTTACCAAATTATTTTACAAGGATTTAATGTGCTCATTTCACACACTAAATCAAATACTTTTTATATTTAGTTTCACATAATTTTACAATCCACGTAAAATAAATGATGTTGTGTCAAATTTATTTGGGCTACATTATAAAGTAATTCAAATTTATAAATTCGAATAACATGATTACTAAAATATCACAATTCAAATAACTAGAATCCAAAATTTATCCAAGTTCAAGAGAGTTGTAAAATGAGATATTGCTTCATCATCACATACAAATCATCACAAATCAATTTCAATTTCTAATTTCTTAAACCCTAAATTATACACAACATAAGTACATAACAAATATAAAAAAATAACGAACCACAAGTTCACAATAGCCGGCGGCGCCGGTGAGGGAGAAGGAAGGCAGGCTGCGCCGGTGAGAGAGAATAGGATCACTACAAGAAAATGGGCCTTTTCCGTCGGGCCCGACGTTTTGGGCCGACGAAAAAGGCCCAATTATTACCGTCAGGCCCAATCCCGACGGTAATGGGTTATACCGTCGGCTTTGGGCCGACGGTACAAATGGGCTGGCTTTACCGTCGACCCAAATCCGACGGTAAAGCCCATTCCCGTCGGGTTTGGGCCGACGGGAATGGCCCATTTAATAAAAAAAAAAATTTAAAAAAAAAGAAAAATTGATGTCGGCAGCAATTTATTTAAAAAAAAAATAATAATAATAAAAATAAAAAATGATGTCGACCAGAATTTCATAATAAAAAAAAAATACAAAAATGATGTCGGTACGTTTTTTAATTAAAAAAAATAAAAAAAATTTATTTAGCAATACCGTCGGCTTTGGGCCGACGGTATTGCCCATGGGGCCCGACCAACAGTACTGTTGACCGGGTGAAAATAATTAATTTTTTTTTTTAAAACTCTATAAATATCGAGCTTCTCTTCTCATTTTCAATATCCAACTCTTCGACTCTCACTCTTGATAACAATCCTTTCCTCTCTCTCATATTCGATAATTTTTTTTTTCCGTCGGCAAAATTCGTTTATTTCTGTTATGAATAACGAAAATAACTGTAACGTTGCCGACAAAGGTAAAGGAAAACTCGTCAAATCCAAATCCAAAAAACTTCCAAAATATATTTCGAATACAAACTTGTTCAAAAACATTAAGGCCCTCACAAATATTTTGGGCCATAAATCTCATCAAGATGTAGCAACCTCAGATCCTAACGAGGTTATGCAGCCGATAGAGGATACTATGCAACCAACAAGGGAGACTGGGGTTGTCCCCGCTGCACAGCAACAGGGGCCTACCCGTAATCGGCCCCTTTTGCCGACGGAACTACCACAGGGGCCCACTTCAACCCGAAACCGGGCCCCGCCTCCGGGCCGAGTTCGTGACCAAGTGTCGGTCCCGCCCCCGTAAATTCCTGCAGCTCCGACATTTCCGCTCGCCCTGATGGACGAAGTTCCAGATGACAACGACGGGGGAGGTTCGACGTCGGAAGGCTCCCCGATTTCTGGTGGCGCAGCAAGTGGTTCTACTACGCCAGTTGCTGTTAGGGGACAGGGAAGGGGCCGAGCTGCGACTGATAACGAGGCTAAGAGGCCCCTAATTGGCGTTACCGAAGACTATGTTTTCGATCCATCTTTATCGTACGGTAAAAGATATCATACTAATCCGGATGAGATTACTCGTACAATCGGCTTCATAATAAGGCATCATGTGGACGAACCAGCTATCTATTACTCATGTTTATCCAACGATCAGAAACAAAAATTTCTGAACCATTTTGGGGTAAAATTTCTTAACCATTTAGCTTATGTTAATATTTGTGTATATTATTGTGTTTTCCCTTACACTTATATGATATTATAATTTAAAGAGGGTATTCCAATACTCGGATGAAATAAAGCCAATGGTTCGTGAGGCTTTCGACCGGGTGGCACAAGGCATCTATAGAAACTCCATCTATGATGTAAAAAAGACGTACAAGCAACGTGACAAGAAGCCAGCCTGGTACAAGAAGTCTTGGCTACCTACAGGCTACAAGTAAAGAATAATTTTTCGTTAATCACTGGCAATAGGATAAGACGATAGAACTCGCGGAAAAGGCAAAAGAAAATCGAGAGGCCCTGAAAACAAAAAGTGCAGACGGCAAGGGTTCGTTAGCCACACACCACGGTGGATCTGTCAGCACACAACAAAGGAGCCTAAAGTCGGTACGATACGTTACGATTTGCTTTCGTTATGAATATACTTTATTATGTTACATTTATCATTAATTAATATTGCTTTGAAACAAATGTTGTTATAGCTTGAAAGCGAGACCCCTTACCGCTTCGACCTACAGTGGGTGGTCGACCACACAGTGAGGACTCCCGATGAAAAAATAATCAGATGGAACCCACCGAGCGCACAATCTTATCATGTAAGTTATTAAAACGTTGTATATTATTGTTTATTGTTTATTGATTTACTTTAAAAATATGTATTTATTGTTTATTAAAATATGTATATTGTTTACTGATTTACTTTAAAAACTATAGGCTCGTTACACGCAATTACTCTATGCTAAATATGAGGTCGAAGAACGCTTTCCCTTTGAGTGTGACCAAGCGCTCTCGGCAAAGGCAGATCTCGGCGGTCAACACGGAAGGCAACGTGGCAAGCCTAAGCACAACAAGATGTCAGATTCAGGGAGGACGACAGCAAATAAGCCTAACCCTGGCGAGGAGAGAAGAATTAGGCAAGCCGTGCAAAATGTTCATTCACAGTACAAGGAAAAACAGACTCAACAGGAGGATCGCATAGCGGCACTGAAGCAAAAAATCTATCATGATGAGGAGGAGAGGAGGCGGGAAAGAGAGGAATCACAACGTAATTTTAACAGGTATCCTCAATATAACAACCTTCCCAATAATTACCCCAACAACAATCCCAGCCAGTTTTGGAATCAAAACCAAACACAACAGGGCCAAACCGCTCCGTGGAATCAAGGCTTTCATTCTTACAACCAGTCGAGCCAAGGCTATGATTCTTACAATCAGGGTACACCTATGTCGTGGAACCAACAACACGATCAGGGTGGACCTTCATCGTGGGAACAAGTCATTCCCCCTACTGGTTCGTGGGGCCAGAAACAGCGTCAACCCGTGCCGCAGCCGGAAACTTTCCCGTTATGGTCAGATGAATATCAACCACCAAGTTCGTGGCACGATCAATGTTATAATCAAAGTGCTCTTGGACGTGCTAGTTATAGTGGGGCTCGTCCAAATGCTTCGTGGCAAAATAGTAGTTGGCCCGAACGTCCAAATGATCCACGACGTGCTAGTGTTAGCGACGCTTCTCCGAGTTTTGCAAGGGGTTATCAAGTCAAACCCATAATTGATCTAA
Source organism: Linaria vulgaris (assembly GCA_948329865.1). NCBI lineage: Eukaryota > Viridiplantae > Streptophyta > Magnoliopsida > Lamiales > Plantaginaceae > Linaria > Linaria vulgaris. The sequence continues at coordinate 113,204,996 of OX415250.1, read as the reverse complement.
ACAATTTGGAGTTACCGACTGAAGACTACACTAATCAAGCTTGGAACAGTGATGTGAATAGAGAATACGGTGGTCCATCTTGGATATGATAGCCGGGGTCGCATGTGTGTGTAATTTTCGAGTATGTGTGTTTAATTTAAAATGTATGTGTGTTTAATTTTCGTGTATGAGTGTTTGAATTACGATTTTGCGTGTTTAATATCCAAGTTTGTCTTATACTCGAAATCTAACATTGATTTAAACTCGAAAACTAATATTAATTTAAAATAACACTGATTTAAACTCGAAAACTAACATTAATTTAAAATAACACTGATTTAAACTCGAAAACTAACATTAATTTAAAATTAAATAACATTGATTTAAACATAAATAAAACTAATCGTCAACTTCCTCAACAAGCTCGTACTCATCATTTGCCAACTGTCCTTCAATGTCAAAATCGATCAAATCGGCGCCCAAATTAAGTCCCGGCGATACATCATCTTGAAATAAGTCTTCGGACTGATTAAACTCGACGTCGATTTCAGGCTCATGTAGCCCGGATACGTCGATGACGTTTCTTGCACGAATAGGGCAAACTGCCCACCATCCTTTCCTTCGCGACACATGTTGCGCTGGATATGGCGTGTAGAACACTTGTAGAGCCTGGTTAGCAAAAATGAACGGTTCATTTGTCGCTAGAAGCCGCGTAGGATCGATATCAACCATTCCATACTTCAGGTGTACAGTTGTACCGCGGCTGCTAATATCATACCAATCACATTTAAAAAATACAATTGATTGGGCCCTATCTCCGCCACCGCACCATAAAACCTCAACGATTTCCTTGATCGTCCCGTAAAAAATTGTTCCTTCAATCCCATCACCACTGCCCTTCACGTACACGCCACTACAGTTTTCGACCTTTCCTTGGTTAAACGAATCAGTACGAAATCTAAATCCGTTCACTATGTAGCCCCCGTACGATGTTATAAGTGCACTTGCTCCAGAGGCAAGGGGGTAGATACGTTCATCGACCAAGTACTCTCCTGCTTTAACAATTTCTTTAAACCACGACACGAACATTGTATTTTTCTTTCTTTGTGTCTGTCGTGGAGTAAGATCTCCACAATGTAGGTCCTCGAACAACCTGTAATCATTTGGAACCGTGTTTCAATCCATGAGTCAAAATGTTAAATATAATTTAGCCATATTTAACAATAATATAGTTTGAAACTTACGTGACCCATCCGTCGACTTCCGAACAATTCATCAACATGTAAAGCTCAATTTGGTTCAACTCCTCTAGAGAAATATACCGCTGGTTCTTATCTGGATTGAGTCCTCTGCCTCTTTTATGAAAAATCGGCAGAGCACCAGAGAAATCACCACGTAATTCAGCTTCATTTCTGCTAAGCCTGTTGTACCTTGTTTCAACATTATTGCCGAAATAGCGCGAGGTAAAATATGTGACTTCTGCCATTAGATAAGCATTAGCAATTGAACCTTCAACACGAGCTTTGTTCAAAACTGATTTCTTCAACCCGTTCATTTGCCTACAAGGAAATCCATGTATATAACTTCAGAATCGATACAAATAATGCCAATACGTATTGAAATATATAAGGAATGAAATAAATAATGCCAATACCTCCCGAAAGGGTACATCCAACGATACTGAACTGGTCCACCAACTTTGGCCTCGTATGAAAGATGTATCGTCAAGTGCTCCATAGAATCGAAAAAGCCTGGTGGAAATATCTTCTCTAATTTGCATATTGTGACCACGATAGATTCCTCTAACAACGCCATGTCCGATCCCCTAATCTCTGTGGCGCACAATGCTCTGAAGAAGATACTTATCTCTACTAGGGTACCCCATATCGGATCACGGATAAAATCACGGAAGGCAATAGGTATTAACCTTTGCATAAACACGTGACAATCGTGACTCTTCATCCCAATCAACTTCAATTGTTGTTGTTGCACACAACGCTGAATATTTGAAGCATAGCCATCCGGAAATCGCAAACATGACAGCCACTGACATAGTAGTTTCTTTTGAGGTCGATCAAGGAAATACTTGGCTTTCGGCTTGTAGGTTTTATTATCATCGGTATCGACAACAAAAAGCTCGACCCGAGTGGTCAACAATTCTAAGTCTCTCCTAGCTTTTAAGTTGTCTTTACTCTTAACTGGGTCGTCCATCACCGTGTTCTTTATGTTGTCGAAAAAGTTCTTCTCGCAATGCATCACATCAAGATTGTGACGTAGCAGGTTCGTACTCCAATATGGTAATTCCCAAAAGATACTTTTGTGGGTCCAATTGTGCTCTATTCCTTTTCCTGGTAGTTGTGCAATAATTGCTGCCATTTCTGCGCCTGTCCTACGCGGTGGAGGCCCATCAAATTCTGTATGTCCATTGAATCCCATCACGTCGTGCCGAAATTCATGTCCCACTGGTAAGAAACAACGATGACATCCCCACCACGTTGCTTTCCTACCATACTACAAAGGGAACACCTTCGTGTTCTCCATGCAATACGGGCACGATAACTTGCCATGTGTGCTCCACTGAGACAACATCCCGTAGGCGGAAATCACTAATAGTCCACTTCAATGCAGCCCTCAACTGAAAATTCTGCTCCCTGAATCTGTCGTAAGTACGAACGCCGTCATGCCACAAAACCTTCAACTCGTCAATCAGAGGGCGTAGCAAAACGTTAATGTTTTGTCCTGGACTACTCGGCCCTGATATGATAAGACTCAAGAAAATAAACTCCTCGCGCATGCAAAGATCTGGAGGAAGGTTATAGGGAGTCATGAACACAGGCCAACAAGAATATTGTTTCCCGAAGTTTCCGAACGGAGTGAAACCGTCTGTGCATAGACCAAGGCGGATGTTCCGTGGCTCTGCTGCGAATTGCAGATGTTTCTTGTCGAAATCTTGCCACGCTTCGCCTGCTGCAGGGTGGATCATTACATCGTCTGACGACTTACAATTTAAGTGCCACGTCATGTGTTCAGCAGTTTATTTAGTCATGAAGAGTCGTTTAAGACGTGGGGCCAAAGGGAAGTACCATAACTTTTTCCTTGGCACTGGATTCTTTCTACCTATAGTTTCATACCTATACTCCCCGCATTCAGGACAAACCAAGTAATCGGAAGATGCGAATTCTCCGTAGAACAAGAAACAATTATTAAAACACACGTCGATTGTTTCGTATCCCAACCCCAAACACCTCATCATCTTCTCGGCAGCGTGCATATCTTCTGGCAGTAAGTGTTGATCCTCTGGGTACAAAAGATCGCGGTGCAAGTTGTACATCTGATTGCACCCGGATTGATTGTAGTTATTCTCAATCTTGGCTGTAAAAAACTCGGACACCCGCTGCAAAACAGATTTCTTGCTTGGTCCCTTCAGCTTGAGTTCCGACATTTGTAGCAAATTTAAAAAATCTTTTGCATCGGCGTTAGGCTCCTCACCGTTAACGTCGAATTGTGCCCGAAAAGTGTCGTCAACTAGATTTTCAAACCAAATCTCTTCCTGAACAACTTCGGGGTCGTTTCTAACTTCGTGCCTCGACGATGACGCCCCTTGGCTATTATGCGCGACAAAATTTCCCCCATGGAATATCCATACACGGTACCCTTCTACAAAATCCCATCGATAAAGGTGAGCTGCCACTTTGCCAGAGTCCAAGTATTTCCTATTGCTGCATTTTCTACATGGACATCTAGGATTTCGATCACCGTCTAGATAACGCTCTTGATCTAACGCAAATGCCAAAAACTGGTATACACCTTCCCCGAACGTTTCATTCACTCGACCCGTCTCACTCAAACGATCATACATCCAATCTCTATCTCCGTTTGGATTCATTATATATTGTCTATAAATTTTTTAAATTATAACGATTAGCACAACGACGTCTCTACATTTAGGGGTTACGAACAATATTTATAATCGTACTACTAGAACAAAAAATAAGAGCTCGAAACTATACACGTACCTCTTGTAGCACGTAAAAAATTTCTGAAACTGCTCCTTCGATCTATGGCACCGGTCTCCAAGATGACTCGTACATTTTCCCTAAGTCGCAAATAAAAGGAAAGATAAATTAGATAAACATAATTAAAGTACGCTTATAAAAAAATAATTATTACGTAAAAATTAAGATGAGTACGTTTACGAACCTTATTTTGAAACTAACTCGTTCGAATGAATTGTGAGACTAAATCGTTCGAGTTATATATAGGCCCTAGGGAAGGGGGGGGGGGTGTTGCCACGTCAGCGATCCGTGTGAATTATCACACGGATCGCTGACGTGGCGTAATCTGATCCGTGTGATCAAATCACACGGATCAGATCTATACCGTCGGCTCTAAGCCGACGGTATAGATCTTTAATAATTTATAGATCTTTTATAATTTAAATCATTAATAATTTAAATCAATTTTTAATTGCCAAAATAATTTTTTTTAAAATTTTTTAAATGCATTCCCATCGGCTTAAAACCGACGGGAAAGATCATTCCCGTCGGCTTAAAACCGATGGGAATGATCTTTCCCGTCGGTTTTAAGCCGACGGGAATGAGAATTTCCCGTTGACGGGATAGTGTTTTCCCGTCAACGGGAAAACACATTTTCCCGTCGGCTAAAAGCCAACAGAATAGTGTTATCCCGTCGGCTAAAAGCTGACGGGAATACACTATCATTCCCGATGGCTTTTAGCCGACGGGAAAAATAGTATTACCGTCGGCTTTTAGCCGACGGTATAGCGGAAAAGCCGACGGGAAAACACATTTTCGTCGGTAAAATGCCGACGGAAAAACTCTTTACCGATGAGCTTTTTTCCGTCGGCTTTTACCGACGGCTTTTGCCGACGAAAATGGGTATTTCCGTCGGCAAAAGAGCCTTTACCGACGGTTTTTGAGCCGTTGGTAAAGGCTATTACTCTTGTAGTGGATGTTCTTCACCGGAGTGTGTGGGGTTGTGGGCGACAAGATGATATATATTGAGAGGAGAGAAAGAGAATAAAAAAGATTTGGGGCTGTTCTCATTTTAATATAAATGCGTTCTCTTTTTATTTTTTGCCCCAATGTGTTGTTATCTACTTATATTCCCCACTTTTGTTTTTTTTTTTTTGCAATAAACCCCTAAACCCCCCCTCTAAATAATATATGGATTTGAAATTGGCGGGATTCCCGCCTCCTTCGGAAATCTAGGAATGCTTTCCGTTCCCGTCCCGTCTGGCAAGACGAGAACGGACACGGGACGTGATTTTTGGCAATGGGAAATTTCCGCGGGACAGAACGGGAACGAGATTTTTCTCGTCCCGTTCCCACCCCTACCTATATATAATACCCCCAATCTTCCTAAATCCTCATATATCAAACAAATGTAACAAAAGCTAGAAAAAAAGTCAAAAAATGAAAGAAATGAAAATATATACAAATAAAAGGTCTTAGAAAGGAAGGCTTCTTGCAGAAGAAGTAAATTCTAAATCAATAAAGTGAGCCAACTGAGCGCCCTTTGCGATTTTCGGGTTTGTCTCACTATCTATATCATTCAATGGTAAACGGGAGGTTTGGCGAGAGCCATACGTGGATGCTATGGTCGTTATAGCCCGGTACAGAAGCCTAATGGAAATTGACAAAAAACAAAAGATGTTCAATTAATACACGAAAAAGATTTCGAAAGACCGAGGAACAGCCCCCTACATGCAAAAAGAGAATAGGCGCAATAAAATTGAGATTCTCCGAGTGTATAAAGGTAACTACGTCTCAACAATAGTATTAAAATTGTCTTATTTATTCCTATTCAGAAATAACTTAGGAAATAAAGTCAAACTTACAATCCTAATTGGTAATACATGGAGGAGTAATAAAAACAATCACAACGACATCATATTAATTAGAACGAGAATGTAACTTATATGTGCATTATTCGCATTGGACCAGTACAATTAAGGAACTAGGCCAAGCCCGGTTAATCTACAGGCCCACATACATGATATCGGGGATCTACATCCGATATCACTTACCATATCGAATATGCATATTTAATATGGTACAATGTACGTCGGGTATCTCGGGAGCGGTCTCCCCTTCCCCTCCCCCCCCGAAGCAGATAAATACCCTTGTCCCGCAATTCAAGGTATGCTCATTAAATACATTACATTGTTGACCCTCTGTAATCGAAAGTCCATATTTGATATCCCATCTACATTCGACAGACACCACAATTGATATACTTCATACCCGATATGGAGCTGATCAGCGACACCTCATGAGACCCGATATCACCTAACATTCGATATCCACATACCCAATGCCCTAAAGATTTGATATATTACCTGATATCTCCGAGATTCGATAGCCTCAAATATCCAACATTTTTCAGAAACATTTCAAGCGCCAATCTTTGGTGTTTCGGACAATGTCAACCTAGAAGCTAACATTAACGATAGTTTGACATAATTTGTATTAGGTTCACGACTGTTCCTGTAGTTTTCATATTCGTCGGTAAGCTACGATCTTGTACCCACTAGTAACTAATCATAATCCTCGTGTATAGGAATCTTAGTAATTGTTGGAGGAGTATTAACAACATTTTACGTCATCTCCATTTCAGTCGGTGAGAAAAATTGATAATGATGATCCAAGAACAACAATGAAGACAAAGAGGCAAAAAGATTGCATTTTCAGTACTTGTCATACATGGTGTGAAGGTCCTTTGAATGTTTGGATGCACTAAACCATAAAAAGTCATATTCTTTGCATTTGGTAATCTTTTATAGGCGGCACAATTGTTCCTTCGCTCTTTTGTGATTAAAGTTGTGTCAGATTGAATTTGTTTTGTATTTTTCTCATTTCGAACAAACTTATGTGTTAGTTTTATTTCTTTAATTTTTTTTCTTGATCTATGAATCAATGCAACCCCAAATATTGCAACCCTCTAGATAGTCATGTCCATTCACCGTTGATGGGCTGCTATGGAGTGTTTGACTATATATATTCCATTTGCTCCCCAAATTTCATTCAACATTCTCATTAATAATAATTTTCATACACAATTACTTGAGAGAGATTAACAAACAAGAATCTGAAAGACCAAAAGGGAACGCAACTCGAAATTTGAGAACAGCGCAAAGCTTCACTTTCGTTTTAACAATGGCGGGAGGTATGTCGATCTTTCGCTTCCGCATTTATGTGATTGTTTATGATGCTTGATCACATTAGAATTCTTACAGTTGGTATCAAAGCATATACACTTGCCCCTGCCTTGTTTTTATTTATTTTTAAATGTTACAATCATAAAGTTTTTATGGGTTTTTCGATTCCATTGTTAAAACTTGTTTTTTTTTTATGTTAGAAATCACCCAAAATTCGATTTCTAATAATTTTATACTTTGAAACGAGCCAGGTCCTACAACTAGGTCGTAACAGATTGGTTTTGACTCGGCTAGAGAATGAAGATAAAGTAAAAAAAAAAAACTACTTTGCATGGTAATTATGGGATTTGAACCGGTGCCAAGCCTATGGCTGTTGTTGTGCTTAACCAATAAGCCAATTATGTATTTGTTATATATTATGAATACCATTATATTTATCTATATAATTGTAAATCACTGATTTTTGCGACAAAATTAAAATGGGGTAGGCAAGAATCGAACCCAAAATGCTTGGCAAGTATTCTTTACACCCTCAAACCGCTGGGCTACTATGTAACAGCCCGATAATTTTGAGATAAACATAACAATATCAGAGCAACTATAACAAGTTTAAAGGTCAAATATCTAACAAAGTAGGCCTGAGACTTATCTAACTTGATTCCTACTGAACTCTGAATGTTCCCCAATGCCAAAGGTTCTCAGGTCCTGACACGGTAGTAATCTAGTTCATCTTAATCTGGAAGGAAGGAAAAGAAACACAAATTTTTACGTGAGATAAAAATCTCAGTGAGTGCTCATGTGTGTGTACAAGTGTTACATTTTCTTTCAATAGCTTTCATTTAAAAACAGTTTAACAAATTAACTTAATGCACACAAATGTCATGCAATAGGATTGTGAAATCACAAGCATTTGTGGTTTAATAAAAACCCTTTAACAAAAAAACAACATTCACGTTTGATGATCGGTGTCCACGTTTTTGCCGATGCCAGTCAACCTTATCACCTCATAACAATACTCCTTATCTCCCCGTCCATGGAGCGACCTTGGAATCAATAACATATGCCATGGAACATACGAAAATAGTGTACCCAACAAAGACACAACAACCTCCTGATATTCCTGAGAGGAAATGAGCCAATGGGGACAACGACCCATACTGACAAGCCTGTTGCCGCCCGGCGGTACCCCTGCACTCCCACGCCAAGTTGGATCCAACTACATATCCGATCGGATTGAGTAAACCAACGGGACATCATTCATCATAACAATTTCAATTATTTACAACAACCAATGCACGTGTAACTTGCTTTGAAGAAATAAACGGTCTGAATACCCAATTCACAGATAACTTGCTTTGAAGAAACAAACTGTTCAAGTACCCGATTTACGATAACTTCTTTGAAGAAATGAAAGTTCAATATGCAGAGAGTTATGATTCCATAAATATAGATATAGATATACATGCATGCATTCCTTCCAGTTTTGAAAATAATAGAGTTTAGGAACACTGGGAGTAGCGTTCGCAAGAGCTCTTTTCAGGGAGTAGTTCTCCACTGGTAGTAAAGCCTGATCAACAACTTCAGCGACTGACAAGATGTGAAATGGTTAGCCTGAGTTGCCTATAACCAAACGACACATGATTAAACACTACCAAGTTCGAGTCCTAGTCAAACAAAGGGTTCAAAATCTTCTTAGTCCTAACCTATAATCATTCTATATAAAAATATAGATGCACCTATATATATCCAAGTATAGTTAATCACTGTACACATTCTCTTATAAAAATATACCTATGTTTAAGTGTATTAAATATTTCGATGTACCTATCTCAAAGTCTCTTTGATATTAACATTTGCCTGGTGATATTCTTGAATCCAAAGTGTCATACAATATTTTAACATAACGTGATGAGTTTTCAACAACTAAACAAAATTTAGTTTAACTTGATTAGCAAATAGAAATTGTTTACCATCTTATGGTTTGTAACCAATATATAAGAATGAAATATTAGGCGGGTGTCAAGCGAGTTCTTCGCTACCTTACGGGCACCGTTACACATGACCTCCTTCTTCACTGTGACTCTTCACTCATTTTACGTGGTTACTCGGATGCTGATTGGGCTGGCAATCCAATGGACCGATCATCCACTACAAATTTCATCATCTTTCTTGGTAACAACCCAATGTCATGGAGTTCTCGCAAGCAACGGGCTGTTGCCCATTCCTCCACTGAGGCCGAGAATCGTGCCTTGGCAACCGCCATGTCCGAGGTACGTTGGATCCAAAATCTTCTTATGGAGCTTCGCGTCTCTCTTCCTTCGGTGCCTACCATTTTCTGTGACAATATTGGTGCCACACACTTGTCTTTTCATCCGGTTATGCACTCTCGCATGAAGCATATCGTTATTGATATTCACTTTGTACGTGACATTATTGCCAAATGATTGCTTCGTGTCTCTCACATTAGTACACATGACCAACTTGCAGACATTCTTACCAAGGCACTCCATGGTTCGCGGTTCTTGCTTCTTCGTTCCAAAATTGCCTTAGCCGATGAAACGACAATTTTGAGGGGGCGTATTAAGGAATGAGATCCTATCGAATCTCCTTCCTAGTTTATCTTGTATAGAATTCTTACATATCTTAGAATATTGTGTATATCTTTAGATTAGAAGACTAGTATATATATCCTTGTACTCTTGTATTTATTATTCAAGCAATAAAATATCATTCATATTTATTCTTCACAAATCTTCCACCTAATCATAGGAACCAAGTAGGCAGGTCCTCAGTGCCCTGTCCAGATTGTATTTTATTAATCCCAATCCTCTTTCAAGCGCCTTAATATTACACAATCGATGCCTTTCTCCATATTTGACCAAACATTGCAACATGGGCATCTCTCCATAGAGAGAAAAGTGTGGATCGGTGTACAACAACTGCAAACGCATGGAACTAGTGATAATAGTTTTATTTTTTTAGGAATATCGATAATTTTGATTAGAGTAGTGATGGTTAGGATAGAATTATATTGCAAAGTAATGACTTATGTATGCGCGAGGGAGTTGAAACGTTTAGTTTTTGGTATAGATATTGTGAATTGTGATCTTTTGACCTAAAGGAATGGTTGAGGAGTTGTATTATTCTTCTAGGAGTTTGTGATAAAAGGACACTTTAGTATACACGACGAAGTTGTTTGATTAAGTTGTAAGGGTGTAACTATTGATTTGGTGCTGTTGTTGTTATGGCCTGGAAACTCCCGCCTTTTCTAAGTTATTTCAACGTTTAAATCCTTCATAACACAATTCATTCTTAACCCATTTGATTGTTAACACAATAGATTCATACAAATCTTTCAAAAAACAATGCCATAATAATTAAGTAGATTCCATCAAGAATTTGTATTGTACCAATTTGTAACCAAGATACAAATGTTTTCTATAGCAATAATGTGATTACAACAACATATTTTAAGCTTAAAATTGCAATGGGGTTACAAAGAAATGTTAGCTCACAAACTTAGCACTGCCACATACCACTCTAACAAAACATAAAATACCAACACACCATGCACTACCAAAAATCGTTACAATTTCTTGATGGATTATACCATAACAAAATCTAGAGTTTCTTCCCTTTGACTTTCATCTAGCCGTTGTTCTTCCCCAAATCCACCTGGTTGTTATTGTTGATTCTTGTGATCGCTGATCCCAGTTTAGACAACTTCACATACTTTTTTCTTACTCCCATTGCTGGGTTGCTCTGACTCATTTGAGTTCCAAGAACTTCATGGCGTTCTCTCAGTTGAGTAGTAACCTTGGGTGCTGGTTTAGTGTGTTTGGTGTTGCAGTAACCCATCCTCCATTATGCATATCTTCAACTCTAAGATCATGCCTACTTGTCCCAACAATTCCTCCTCCCTTCATCTCTTCTTGTTACTTTGGCTAGGCACTGTGGTGAAATGTTGAGGTGGTAATACTGTAACTTGGATGGATATGGTAGAAGAATGTGTGGTTGAGTCATCTTGAGATTGGTCAAAATGTACATATAGATGCATTAACAATTAGTTTCATTAAATCAATAACAAGCACTTTTAACAAAGTTAAAGAGAAAAACATAAAAATAAACCATACATTTATAGTGTGTGATATTTTATTCCCCCTAACAGACCTTGAGGTTTGATCACCCCTTATTTCATCTACAACCAAAATGTCCATTCCTGCGGCACTATGAGGCATAGTGTGTTTCCCTTCATTTACCACTTTTACTAGTTCAATATTGGTACCCAATTCAGTTTCAACAGTTGATTGAGGCAAGGTGAAATCATTCTCAGGTGGCACCACAACAATAGATTTACCTCTTATGTTCCTTCTAATAGACCTTGAACTTTCACCAACCTCCATAGTTGGTGCAACAATATATAGATTGTTGCTTTGCTCCTCTATATATACATAGGTAGATAAGATTACTGATTGCTTTGCTCCCCCACATGTGGAGGAGTTGGTGATGAACGTGTACATGCTTGATTGGTATTTTGGTAACAATTAGCTCAAAACTAAAAAAATATACCTGCTCAAATTGAATGCATTTTAAATTTAAATGTAGCAGAACATATAAAAGCATAACATGAATGACTTACTTATGTAGTGGTTTCTGCCGTCTCATTCCTTCTATCACAAGTCTTCATTTTTGTGTCTCTTTTGACCACACTTACCACACTTGATAGAATTTCGCATCATATTTGCTTTTGTGGGCTGAGATGTAACATTGGATTTGGTCTTGGTCCTCTTTTTTTTTGCTTTATTTGGCGTTCCAGGCTGTCTCCCAAAATTTGGAGGCAATGGGGGTATGTAATTCTCCTCCTTCCAAATTGTTGCTCTAGAAACCCCAGAGGTTACAAATTGGTACACCTTATTGTAGGTGTCAAGGGTGTAACAATTCGCAACACATTGAGTAAGCTGGCCACCACTGTGCAGTATTGCACTAGAAACATGCTTACAAGGTAATCCTGTCAGGGCCCATACTCCGAAGGTGCATGTTTAATCTCCCAAATGCACACAATGCTATGATGTATCATAGCCTGACACTTGGTACTTGATAAAATCACATCTCATAGGCATACATGATGATACTTTCATCTCCACTGCCTTAACCCTTTGTTGAATGTTAGGACAAAGATGAACTTTCTGGCTCACGGGTTTCAACTTACTCCATTTGTTCATTGCCTTCTCTTGGTAAGTCTCTGCATAAGGTACTCTCTCATCCACTCAAGCATTCTGGGTATTGGTTTTCTATTTAGCAGGCAACAAAACACCTTTTAAACTCTCACATACATTGTTTAATATAAGATTAAAACCACTGTTGGTTTTGAAATGACGTTTGGACCAATGATTTGATGTCTTGCCATTGAACCATCTCCCAAAATTTGAGTTGAGTGAGTTAAATTTCTTCATTGATGCTCTAAACTCATCCACTGTTGTTTGGTTAACATCATCCCATATGGCATCACTGTACTCTAACCCAGTAATCCACCTCTACATGCATTTCTAATCAAATGCCTCACACAAAACCTACGTGTGGCATCAGGAAATATTTCATTGAATGCTTGGATCAAAACCTTTTGTTGGGCTGACATGAAGGTTACTCTTTTGTGCTCATCCAGTTCCAAATCTTGCTGCAATAAAGATAAAAACTTCATCTAGTTATCAGTGTTTTCAACTATCACCACACCATTGGTTATAGGGTAAATGTTATTTGCAGGATCCAATGCAACAACTGTTAACAAGATCCCTCTATTATGTAATGTTGGGTGAGCACCATCTACACCTATAAATGGCCTACATCCTGCTTTTTACCCATCCTTCAATGCCTGAAAATAAATATACATACACATGAATCTATTTTCCCCCTCAACTTCTTTTTTGTGCAGATGACCATTGTGGTTCTTGGGTTACTTTTTTTCAACTCAGTCTGGTATTCCCTTAACTTGGAGTAATGATAGGCTGGTGGTCCCTCTAACTTGCGAATAGACAAATTTTTTGCTTTGTATGCTTGGTTCTTGATAAAATCAACATGTAGGTCCTTGATAGAATCCAACATAAACCTAGCGATGTTTCTTTTTGGATCTGTCTTAAACACATTCAAGTAATTTTCAGACAGACAAGAAGACTTCAGATTATTCACATACGAATTCTCTACACAAGTGTTTTCTGACTGATACAATCTAGTGGAGTAGGATTCTTCACCTTTCAACTTTAGTGCATGAAACCTCAATGGACACTCATCTTGCACACAACTCGAATAGATAATTCCAGAATCACTCTTGTGGACTTTTAAACTTCTCCTAGGTTTTATGGCACGTAATTGAATAGCAATACTCATTTTTCTTATTGATAAACAACATCTTCAGCCTGAAAACAAGGTCAAGTTTATCAACCTTGTAAAATACTTCAACCTCATCATCATCTTCATTTTTATTAGCATCATGGAAAGTAAAAGCTGATCTATGCTCAACTGTTGCTATATGAGGGTCATCTAAATATGATCCACCATCAGCAACACATCCCCCCCTCCAAGAGCCTTGTCCCCTCAACACCTTTGTCCCCTACAATTCTTTTAGGCCCACCAACTATTTCATAAAGTAATTGTTCATCATCAAACACGTCAACATGTTCAGAAAATAGCCAAGGAACTCTTCGCTCTAATAAGCAGAAGGATAACCTAATGGCAAATACAACCCATCATCACTTTCCTTACTTGATGATACATGCAACTCATCCTCACTATCTTCATCACTCATAGTTAGATCAGTAGAAATCCCCTTACCCTTATCTACCCTTACAACATTACCCTCTCCCTCATCACCTCATTATTTTTCATGAATAACAAAATACTCATCAGCAACACCAATACCCTTATCCACCCTTACTGCATTACCATCTCCTACACTATCTTCATGTTCAACAGTAAACCCATTAGCCTCCTCTACCATGTTCTCCGCATTATCTCCCACCACAACAACACTAGAACCCTCATCTACATTGTTTAACCTCATTACCGCACCCTACCAAGTGAACATGAAACTCCCTATTTTCTCAGAGCATTCTTATAAGCTCTATGCAAACAACTATCATTCAGTACTATCCACATATAATCAGTGAGATCCATAAAGTATTTCCTTGGTGCTAGTGCTCGTATCTAAGAAAGCTCTATTTATCTCATTATACTTTACATAATCATACTTACTGGAAGTACCTCCCTACATATTCACAAACAACCTTTGGAGTTTTGTTAAACCTCTCTTCATAATGTAAAATTAGAGTCAAGCATTTGCTATCAGGCTCTACAAGAAAATAAAGGAGACTTATCATAAAAAACAATAAAATAACAAACTTTATCAAAAAGTAGGCATATTAAAGTTGTACTACACATGAGTAGGGGAGCACGAGAGCCTAAATGCATAGAATGTAGCAAAAAAATAAGAAAAATGATGTAGCACGTCGTAAGAGATCATGCACTTTTAGATAACCCTAAACCCCACAAAAGTATTCTTTAAACTACAAATTAGTGGGCTAAAACTTAATTTTTGTGAGTGCCGCTGATGTCAAGTGCCATATTTGAACCAAAATTTATCAAAGTGTCAAGTTAGTGAACTAAGATTGTTAGGTACCAAATTAGTGGCCTCAAATTGAAATGGACCAAAGTTAGTGGGTAATAATATTAAAATGAAGCCAAGTATGTTGGCTAAAATTAAAAAGGTCCATGTTCTAGTACACGTGTTGTCTGTTTTCAAATAAGAGCAAGATTACAATCTGATTTCAAAGAAGAGCTATATATTTCAAAGAACTCCGAATTTTACACCGGTTCGAATTCAAGTGTTCTTTTTTAGAAACACTGATCATTTTTTTTTTATCTTTTCACTTGTTCGTTTTTGTTTTGCATCACAAATTTAAAGTGTACACTTTTTATTTTGGTATCACCACCTCTACAATATGCAAGTAGTTTTCATGGGTCTACTCGAGTCTTCTAGATTTTATAAAGATGTATGGAAGTTCTCTCCAAATATTAAGCAATAATAAGGTAAGAATGAATTTCTTTAAACCCTATGACCTATAGAGTGTTTAGTGAGTTTTCGTCAAATATATAAAAAAGCTAAAATTGCCCCCTAACCTAGTGAAATTTGAGCGAACTCCCCCGGAGGGTTGATCTTATCAGGCATCAGTTTTGATCAATATCTTCTAGCATTTTTGTCGTTTATTTGGTCGCATGAGGGTGTATGCATATTTTTCAATAGGTTAGGACATAGGAGTTTGTTTTCACGTTCTTTTGGGTTAAATATTTGTTTGTTCCTTTAATTTGGCTACCTCACCATTTTCGTCCCTCAATTAGGCACCTCGCCAAAAAAGGTCGCTTAATTTGATAAATTGATCCTCTCTCCGGCAGAAACTCAAAAATCCCTGGAAAAATCTGATGTGGATTATGCTGGGTATTCAGTCATTAGCTTGGAGGGTTTGTATCATTTATATGAAGACTTGGGCTTCATATTGATGCGTTTTCCAGGGATTTTTCCGGATTTTTTTTTCTGCCGGGGAGAGAACCAATTTATCAAATTACGAGACCTTTTTGGCGATGTACCTAATTGAGGGACGAAAATAGTGAGGTAGCCAAATTAAAGGATCAAACAAGTTTTTAACCATTTTTAAAGGTTTAAAGTCACTTTGTGAAATCTTCTATTACTTGGGGGGTTAACGAGATTTACTAAATAGTTAATTAATTTCCTGCAACCACAAATTAAATATAATCAATTGCAAGGGTACATCAACATTCTTAAATCTCCATCAATTATGTTACAAATATAAGATCTATAGGAAAATGAAAAGAAGCCAAGAAAACAACCAGTGTTCGAATTTAAATAACAATCCAGCGGACAAAAACTATTATTGGAGTAGTAATTCTCAAAATTAAACACAGATGAAAACATTAAAAAAGGTAACCTAAATGATTGTAAGTCGATTTTGGATCATATACAGATCCGGCATAAGAGCTCAACGGATTAATAAAGGTCGAATTAGGATTATAGAATTTAAAATGTTTTTTTTTTGATTTAGTTTAACCACTCATAATTAGAGTACAATCTTAGAATTATTCCTAGTGTATATATGCCGGTTATAGCGTAAGCAAAAAGAAAGTAGGAAAAAAAAAACCATTCAACAATAAACACAGTAATTTATTGGAAGAATGAATCAAAATTCAACAACATTTCTATTTTGGGTTACAAGGGGAGGGCTAAAACCCAATGCTAACAACAATGTCACAACAACATAATGGCACAAATATAAATAACTAAATCTCAACAACAGAAACATTTAAAAAAGACAAACTCATGCAGTCATGCCCATGTATGGTCCAAAATAAATTCTCCAAATCAATTGTTGTCGCCAGATCCAGGTGCAGCCTCAGAAGCCGAAGGCACGGGCATAAAAGTAAATTGATTAAAAGAAGAATCTGGATCAAATCCAAATCCAGGTGGAGCATAAGAACTCGACGGGTTAAAACTAGGATTTGGATTCATGATGGATCCAGAACTTGCAGGCTCAGATCCCGAAGGATTAATGAAAGTATTATTATTAGAGCTATGGATGTAAGTATCATTAACGTTATTGAAAGAAAAATTAGAATATGGTGGCAAAACCATACCCTCATCCCACCCTAATCCATCATTCACCATATTATTAAGTCCTCCACTTGTGCTCTCCAACAAATTCCACGGGAATGAAATTTCCAATTTATCTTCACCACCCGCTGGTGCCGCCACATTATTGTCCGTTGTAGTCACCGGAGCCGTTGGGGCCGGAAAATATGGAGGGGCAAAGGGCACCATAGAAGATTGATCAGGCAAAAAGTTGGACTGAAACTGATAATGATTAGTAATAAAACTACTAGACATCACCATAGAATCAGTTCCCGTGGTCAACTTAAAATTCGGATCCACCGGTGGAGGGGGAGGGGCGGAGTTATCTAATGGCCCTGGTGGGGCCGGAAGAGCAAGCATTTGACCCTCCTGGTTATTATTGCCTTTCCTACTTTTCTCGTACCTTGCCTGGAGATCTCGGAGATAATTGAGGATGACCTGTTTCATGACGGGATAGTTTTCCATGTCAAACTCGTAAGCACTTACCTTCCCTTGAATGTACCTCACCAGGAAAAGCTCCATTTCCTTGCGTTTGTTTTCCTTTTGCACTCGGCGGAGGTTTTCCTGCGCCTTCCTGATCCGTTCGCGGTTGAAGCTGTCCTGGTTGAACATCTTCCGCGTTTGGTCTATTTCCGGCAAATTTCTAAACCGGGCTAGAACAGCCTGAGCGCCCAAGTGAGATGGGAAGACCTCCGGTTGGTGGTCATACGGGCTGTAGATGATTGCGCAAGCCTGGACATCGCAAAGGGTGCTGAGCTCGTGGACTTTCTTAATTAAACCCTTCTTCCTTTTTTTGAAGGAAGCTTTTCTTTCGGAATCGTTTGTGATGTATGCTAACGTTACTTTCTTTCTTGTCATGTTGTTTTGTTTTAATTTTTTTTCTTTTGTTTCTTTCTTTCTTTGTGTGTCTATGTGATTTTTCTTTGTTTGAGGGATGAAGTTTTAGGAGGGTTGTGGGGGTGTTATATAGAAGTAGAACAACGAGTTTGTGAATTTGGGTAATGATGTTATTTGAATTTTGAATTTGCATTGCTCGTATGAGTTGTTACAAATATATTGCCCAAATTAAATTGTCTCAATTGGATTTTAATTAATTAGGAAAAAAATTGCTCAATTATATAATTTCCTATTGGTAATAGTTGTTATTCTTTATTTGGATTAAGTCATAAATTTTACCTACCTTAATGTTGTGTGACGGGGATAAGAGCGTTTATTATTGGTGAGATTTTGTTACCGAAAGTTTTTTTTTTTTTTTAAAGATGAAATTTGCAGCAATTAAATGTCATGAATACATTCAAATCTTTTTTATAGTACATTTATAATTATTTCAATTCGCAAGAAGGTTTTTTCTGCAAAGCAATGACAATACTTGTATTGTGATACATGACCAAGAAAATGAACTTGTTACTTGCAAATGTCGAACTTACCATGAAATGTGAATTCTGAATAAATGTTCTTTGTTTAATTTCACGATAGCAAGGTAGTCTCATTAAGATTTATAACGAATTTCCGGTCTGTACTCAAATTATGTTGCACGAATTTCAAACAGGGTAAAACTTTCTTTTTTCTTTGAAAATGATGTATATAAATACAACAATTTTTTTAATAGAAGTATATTATTAAGTAATAATACAAATTATTTAACTTATAATGCATCAAATATAATCTATAATGCGTCAAAAGAAAATTTATAAAGTATTAATATAGTCTAAACAAAAACGAACAATTTTATCATTCGCCAAAAAATGATTGTGCAACTCAAAAAGGAAAGTTTATTTGGATAGAATTTTGAAGTATCAATGCAACATAAAATTAAAGTAATTGGATGTGATTATTAACTTTCAATATATTTATAGTACAAATGAGTAATATTTCAAAATTTTCAATGCTATGCCGCATCTAATATATATATGTAACATCAAATATACTGATAAAATTACCGTAAAAAAAGACACTGTCATTATATTGTCTCGATCTTTTCTTTGCTAATTAAGATGCTCGTCAATTATATAAGAATTGTTTCAATTCACCAATCTAATCGAGTAAATTTTGACGCTAAATGAAAGATTTTGTTATAGCCACACTTAGAAATTCCTTAATTTCTTAAAAAACAATTATTGTCATGCAAAAAGCAAAAATATGACAACTTTAACTTCAAATACATCAACTTTTATTTATAGTGGATCAAAGTCTAATATATAAAGTACTAGTTAATTCAAAAAATAATTCAATTTGATAGTCGCTAAAAGGTATTCGTGCAACATAAGAACATAAAAGTATTTTAATACGAGCTTACTGGAGTGTCACTTATATATGGGCATATATATGAATATCGGTAGGGTAGAACCTGAAATTTTAAAGTATTTATGATTCACAGAATCAAAGTAATCAAATGTGCGTGGCAATCTAGATCTACCACTACAACAAAAATGGTTTTTGGCTAGGAAGGGAAAAAATCACGTCTGGTACCTTAATTTGGCCTCTGTTTTCTTTTGGTACCTTAATTTGTCACACCAACTTTTTGGTACCATATGTTTGTAAACTTAATCACGATTGATACCTCCCTAGCGGCGTCCCCAAATTAACCACCCAAATGTCTACGTGGCTCACCGTTGACTCGTCCAAACTCAATTTTGACCAAATTAAACCCACGTGGACATGCTGACTGAATTAAAAAAAATTAAAAAATTATTTCTCCCTCCTAATAAATTATTATTTTTAGTTTTTATATTTCTTTATAATTAATTTTATTATATAAATTTTAAAAACTTATTATATAATTCAGTTTTAAAAAAAATTATAACTAATGAATTTGAAAGAAAAAAAAAGTAAAACAAAATAAATTAAAACAAAAAAAGTTAAAAAATATAATAATCTTCAACAACCACCCCCCCACCACCCACCCACCACCACCCATCAACCCCCCCCCCCCCCCCCCCCCCCACCAGCCATCAACTCAACGCAATTCTCGATCTCCCTGTATGGGAACGAGTCCGAGAGAAGTTCATCACCTACAATTATTCACACAAGATTTATTAAAAGCTAGTTCCCAACAGAGATCGATCAAGGAAAACAAACAAAAAATCCAACGAACATAAGAGCAAGCAAAAAGCAGACAATAATATACATAAGCATCAAAAAATTATATCACAGCTCAATTAAGAAAAACAACTGAATTCTCTCCTTATACATTAAACAGATCCTTGCAAACAACAAATCGACGACATTTTGTTGGATGGGTGTGAGCGGGGGGGGGGGGGGGGTGATGAATTGATGGTGGTGGTGGGGAGGTGGGAGTGATGGGGGTGGGTGGGGGTGATGAATTGGTGGTAGGGGTGGTGGGTGGCGGTGATGGCTGGTGTGTTGGGTGGGTGGGGTGAATGTTGAAGAAGATGATGAATCATTATATTTTTTAACTTTTTTTTGTTTTATTTTTTTTTTGTTTTTCTTTAAAATTTATTAGTTATAATTTTTTTTAAACAGAATTATATAATAAGCTTTTAAAATTTATATAATAAAATTAATTATAAAGAAATATAAAATCTAGAAATGATAATTTATTATGAGGGAGAAAGAATTTTTAATTTTTTTTTATCCCGTCAGCATGTCCACATGGACATAATTTGGTCAAAATTGAAGGTTCTACGGGTCAACGGCGAGCCACGTAGACATTAGGGTGGTGAATTTGGGGCCGCCGCCGCGTGGGTACCAATCATGATTAAATTTGCAAACATAGGGTACCAAAAAGTTTGAGTGACAAATTAAGGTACCAGAAGGAAACAAAGGCCCAAATTAAGGGTACCAAATGTGATTTTTTCCCTGGGCTAGGACCATTGGCTACTTTTTTCAGAATGGAGAAAGAATAGAATTGTGGATTTGGGAACTCAAAAGCAATCCTTTTTGTCATAGTAAGATTTCGCTTGGACTGTCCTACCCGGTATTGGCTGGGACTCTAAATACGAGAGCAAGAGTGGAAGGCTCAAGAATAGCTTGCGAGTGATGGTCTTTCTTTCAAAGTGAAATTCTTCTTACTTTTTTTTCACCTTTGGCATTGGTTTTTTTGAAGTTTTCTCTGTCGTCGGACAAATTGCTCGTAAGGAGCTTGTTAGAGAATACTTCGATCAAGCACTCGATCCCTACGCACTCGCACTGGTTTGGAGAGCTATTGAGGGATGGTGTAGGCAATGGTGGGTTTGCCATTGGCTACGGAAAATCTGTAGCCTTTGGTCATTTGTTGGATTTTTTAAAAAAAAAAATTAAAACCTATTGGCGACTGAAATATCCCATCGCCCTTAACCATTGGCGATGGGAACATCCGTAGCCATTGATCAAAGGCGACGAGCATTCGTAGCCCATAGCCAAAAAACATTTAAAAAAATAAAATTGTATTATAGGCGACGGGTTATCCCATCGCCTATAGACAATGGGCGACGACGCCCGTCGCCCTTGGGCATTGGCTACGGGTGGCGCCCGTAGCTTTTTGCAAAAAAAAAAAACAAAATTTTAAAAAATTATATTCTTTTCCCTATAAATACTCCATTTTTTATTCAAAATATATCAACTCATTCACAACACATATCTCAATCTCTCTTATATAAATTAGTGTTTTTTTCGTAATGGGAGATCACAATCAAGCCTCTCGCCCTTCAAAAAATGTTGGTGCAACTAATCGAATTAGCCTTCAAAATCTGCAAAGGCAAACTGTTCAAAATCGAGGTCGTAATGCAACCACTAATGAGCGCCACAATGAAGCCAAGATAGGTGTTAATACACTCCCCAATGAAGTTGCATTGACATATCGACGACCCTTGATGGCGAGGCCTCCTATTCTCTTTTGGCGAGGGCTATCACCACTCCTCCCAATGCACGTGTATCTCACGGTTTGGAGGATGTGGAACCCGAAGACGAAGAGGAAAATGAAGACGACGAAGAGGAAAATGAAGACGGCGAAGAAGAAAATGAAGATGAAGATGAGGAGATGGTTTCGCCACCTTTGCCGATAGGGTGGCCCTCACCTAGTGGCTCGCAACGCTCGAGTGTAGGTAGTTCTACCCGTCGTCGTACTCGGGGTTTGATGCAAGGCGACCTACCACAAGAAGACCCCTTGAAGCGACACTCCATTGAGGTTAATGAACATGAAGAATGGAAAACACAAAAAAATTGAATTTCAAGCACTATTAGTGCGATCATCAAGAGGTGTTTACGGACAATGGCACCGACATTTGACAGTATCACAGAAAACGACCTAGTGGCTATGGAAAAACGATTTATGGTAAACAAGTACTTTTTTTTTAAATATTTTATCTTTAATTATATTAGAATGTTAATTTAATTACTAATTAGACATTATTTTTTTCCACGGGAACGTATACATGAGATAGTAATGATGATGATGCAGTAGACTTTGCATTCGAGAGAACTGCACAAGTACAATTTTCTGACAATGTTTCTCGAGCCAAGAGGTTGTACTACGCAAGGGTTAATGATCCTACTTATAAATGCCGACCTTATTGTTGGATGTCTGACACCTTGTTGGAAATATACATACCATATTGGGAGGAAGAAGACACAAAGAAGATCTCTGACCAAGCTTCAAAGAACAGAAATGCAAACAAGAGCCACATGGGTAGCAACTCTGCATCTTCAACATATACTGGTGGATCCATTAGCACCGATGAGCATTCACAGCGAAATGTACATTAATTACAAGTTATTAATTTTGAAATTATTGCATTAAGTCTATATATATAATATTATTGATTATGTCTTTCAAAATATCGTTGTAGAACAAGTATTTCAATAGGGAGATGAAATTTCATGAGGCGTACATGTGGACTCGAGTGGCTAAGGGTGCAAAGGGCGAGCCATATGTGGGTAAGTATATCGTTATATACCATTGACACTTATTATATAAATACACCCATTTGTTTTAATAGAAGTATAATATTAAGTAATAAAACAAAATATTTAACTTCTAATGCATCGAATTTAATCTATAATGCGTCAAAAGCTAATCTATAAAGTACTAGTATAGTCTAAACAAAAACGAAGAATTTCACCATTTCACTACAAGAAAATATGGTCAATAGGAACCGAAAAACGGTCCCTATTGACCCCCCAAACGATCTCTGATGGTCAATAGGGACCGCCTTTGGGTCGCTATTGCGCAGTCCCAATTGACCATGGTCGCTTGTCATCAGGGACCGCAAGGCGGTCCCCTACTGAGGGTCAATAGGGACTGAAAAATCAGCGACCCGCTTTTCGGTCCCTGATGAAATAATAACAATAGGGACCGCAAGGCGGTCCGCTATTATCTTTAAAAACAATAGGGACTACAAGCGGTCCCTGTTATTTTTCAAGCAGTAACGACTACTTTTAAGTCGCTACTTATTGAAATAAAATAGGGACCGTTGTGCGGTCCCTATTGATTTAGTATTAGGGACCTAAAGGCGGTCCATAATGTTTACAATAGGGACTGTAATGCGGTCCCTAATAACCAAAATAGGGACCGCAATTCGGTCCCTTCTAATATTCATAAATGATTGCAAAACCAACCTTATAGTAGATTAGTTGTGAATTAATAGATTGATTTAGATCAAGCGAGTTATTAACGTTCAAGATATATTTTATGTTCTACAACTAATCATCACTAGTTAGTTGTAGTTGTTATTCGTTTTTATTATCTACTTCACTAATGTTAGCATAGATATGATTATGAGGTATAATCATTAGATCAAGTAATCATTATACTTATATATGTATATCGAATTAGTTTGTCATTACGACATTCGTTGTACAAAACAGTAAGAGAATCTTCAAAGCGGTCCATTCTCCTTATATAAGGTTTGGATTAACAATGCGTCGTTGTAATTATTGTTATTTTAACTATTACAATGGTTATTATGAACTAAATAAACAACGCGGCACCTCGAACCATTATAAAATATCAATTTTAAAGTATGAATATTACTAGGGACCGCAATTACATCACAAATATGGACAATAGGGACCGCATTGCGGTCCCTATTAACAACGCTATTGTCAAGAGACTGCATTGTGGTCTCTATTTGCAACGACTAGTGTTAATAGGGACCGTTTTGAGGTCCCTATTGGCAACGGGTCAATAAGGACTATTTTGCCGTCCCTATTGACAACGCTAATGTCAATAGGGACTACATTGCGGTCCCTATTGGCAACGGGTCAATAGGGACTGCATTGCGGTCGCTATTGACAAATGCAGTCACTGAATGCCAGCGACCGCAATGCAGTCCCTATTCGGAGGTCCTTATTGATCGCCCAGTCTTGTAGTGTTTGCCAAAAATGTTTGTCCAACTCAAAAGGGGAAAGTTATTTGGATAGAATTCTGAGTATAAGTGCTACATAAAATTAAACTGCTCGGATGTGATTGGTACCTTTCGGTATATTCATAGAACCGCGAATAATATTTCAAATTATTCGACGTGATGATGCATGTAATTTATATAAAATACATAGAGACCTCAAACGCGACAGAGTTTTATGTTAGCTTTAAACCGACGGAAAAACTTAAAGCCGACGGTAAAGGGTTTTCAAAATATTTTAAAAAAACCTATACCGTCAGCTTAAAGCCGACGGTAAAGGGTTTAAAAATTTTCAAAAAATTAAAAAATCGATTTAAAAAAATGATTTAAAAAAAAACGATTTAAAACAATTGATTTCAAAGAAATCGTTTTAAAATAATTGATTTATGATTTTTTGCCGATTTATTTAAAAGAAACCGATTTTAAATAATTATTTTATAATTTTTTGGCGATTTTTTATAAAGAAAACGATTTTAAATAAATGTTTTATGTTTATTTGGCGATTTAATTTAAAAGAAATCGATTTAAATAATAACATTCACATTTTCGAGCGATTTTTCTAAAATATTTATTATAATAAATAAAATTTCGTATTTAAAATAAAATCTTGATAATATAAGTTTTTTTATAGTTATTATTAGTTAGATAATGAATAAACATAAGTAGAAACAAAATAATAATAAAAATAATAAACTCTAATTATAATTTAGTGAATATGGAAGAATTTTTGTTAGTTATTCAGGATATTTTGGAGAGAAAGTTGATAATTTTTGGAGAATGGTAAGAATGAATGAATTTAGTGGGTAAAAAAATGGGTATTTATAGTGATTTTGGAGAAGGGGGGGGGGGGGGGGGGGGGGGTAAATACGGGGTTGGCACGTCACCGATCCGTGTGAAAATTGACACGGATCAGTGACATGGCACAATCCGATCAGTGTGATGTAAATCACACGGATCATGGCTTTTCCGTCGGCTATAAGCCGACGGAAATAGGCATGATTCGTGTGATTTTCACATGGATCGATGACGTGGCACGATCCGTGTAAAAATCACACAAATCGATGACATGGCAACCCCCCCCCCCCCCCCCCCCCCCCCCCCCCCCCCCCCCGTCCCCCCCCCCCCCGTCCCCCGATGGCTATATATAGTGCGGACGAGTTACTATCTCAATTCACAATTCATTTGGTTTCAAAATAAGGTTCGTATATACATACTTTCAATTTTACGTAATAGTTTTTTTTGGTACGTTAATTATGTTTATCTAATTTATCTATTTTTTTATTTGCGATTTAGAGAAATAGTACGAGGCAGCTTGGAGATCGCTGACATAAATCGAAGGAGCAATTTCAGAATTTTTTAACGTGCTACAAGAGGTACGTGTATAGTTTCGAGCTATTATATTTTGTTCTAGTTGTACGATTATAAATATTGTTCGTGTCCCCTAAATGTAGCGACGTCGTTGTGCACGCGGTCGCGACCGCGTTTCATTCTCCTGATTACTTCCGCTCTCTCGCGGTCAAGTCGTTCCATCCTTCTCGCTATCTCTCGATCCAGGGTCCTAGGGTCCCGTCTCTCCGACCTGTCGTAAGCAGCAGGCGATATCTCTCTGAATGAGTCCCCCGTATCCTCATGTTCATCATATCCTTGCCTTGCCCTTCTCTCACCCGCTCCGGATTCATGGGGCCTTGCCCGGATGTATCTTGTCCTTTGTTTCGCCAATCGTGGAAGCAAAGTCTCCAATGTAGTGTCCAGCGCCGCTTTTATAGAGGCGTTGATTTGCACTTGCATCTCCAGGGTTATGGCGGCAGAGTGAAAGGCGCTTCGTCCTGCGGGCATCGTCTCCTCCGGGCTGGGAAAATCCGCATTTGGCGCCTCGGTCATTGGAACGTCTGCCGCGGGGTTCTCAGTGGTCGGGCCCTTCGCGAGTTCCGCTGTATTTGGTGCGCCAAGGGTTGGACCTGCATTCTTGGCTCGCGGCGGCCTCTCAGGCCCGCGCCTTCGTCGCGACTCGTTCTGTGCTGGAGGAAGCTCCATCTCGGCTTGGGTGTTGAGGGAGTTTCGTGTCCTCCATCCTGGCATTCCTAGTCACAACTCCGTTAAATTCGGATCGGGTCCTCCTTCCTTGCATCTTGGCGTCCCTGTCCGTGAAATGGTGTTCCCACAGACGGCGCCACTGATTTGGCAATAGATCGTATTATATATATGTGTGTCGGTTACAAGTGAATGATGTAATAATACAACGAGTCTATCTCAAATCAGGCCTACACTATGTATCTCACGTAGACTTGGTCCGGAACAACTTGAACCAACGCCTCGATGCTTGGATGGCAATGGTATATCGGTGACTAGATCAGAAGCATATAGGTGATTGTCTTCGACATGATTTCGGTGATGCCCCTCGATGTGATATCGGTAGTGTGGTGGTACGACGTGTCAGTAGAGTACGAGGTTATCCTGATATCGAGTACGATATCGAGAGTGAGATCGGGGATGTATTTCGATGTGACGCGTGGTAGCTGAGGGATAATAATTGCTTACTTTGGGATCCGGGTACCGCGTATTTATAGACCTCGGGATCCGGGGACCACAGTAACATATTGGTGATTATTACCGATATGAGATCGAAAGTGATCTCCGATATGATCAAATATGGGCCTGATTTGGGCCAGGCCCCTTATGCGGGAAATACCCATATCACCATCATAATCCAAAACGATTCTCCTTATGTAGATCTATATCACCACACACATTTGATTACTTTGATTCGTCGTTGCACTAATACTTTAAAGTCTCATGTTCTTACCTTAGCAATATTCACATGCTCATATGTCTATTCAGCTGATATAAGATATTTTTATGTTGTTATGTTGTACAAATACCTTTTAGCAAATGATCAAATTAGATTATTTGCTGACCTAATTAACTAATACTTTACAGATTGTCTTTGATTTACTATAAATCAAACTTGATGTCTTCGAAGTTAAATTATTTAAATTATTTCTTATTACATGAAAATTATTGATTTTTATGAAAATAAAGAATTTCCAAGTGAGGCTATAACAAAGTGTTTAATTTAGCGTCAAAAGTAACTCGATTAGATTGGTGAACTGAAATAAATCTTATATAATTGACGAGCATCTTAAACAGTAATTAAAACCTCGAGCAAACATAAATGTCCTCTTTTACGGCAATTTCCCAGTATCTTTGATGGTACATATATATTACATATATATATGAATTAGATGCAGCAAAAGATCGAACAATGCAAAATATTATTCATGGTATTATGAATATATCGAAAGTGATCAATCACATCCGATTACTTTAATTTTATGTTGCATCGATACTTCAATATTCAATTCGATTAACTTTCCTTTTTGAGCTTCACAACTATTTTTGGCAAATGACGAAATTATTCGTTTTTGCTTAAACTATGCTAATACTTTATAGATTAGCTTACGATGAAATATAAATTAAATTTAAAGCATTAGAAGTCAAATAATTTGTATTATCGGTAATATTAAATGGTTGTATTTATATACATCATTTTCAAAGGAAATATACTCGAAATCATCTCATCATATCATCATTATCAGAAAGGATTCTTCATATGTATATCTGGATCGCCACACACATTTGATTACTTTGATTCGACGATGCACTAATACTTTAAAAATCTAAAGTTACGTTCTACCTTACCAATATTTACATGATCATATGTGACACTTCACTAAGTTGATACGAAAATACTTTTATGTTCTTACGTTGCACGAATACCTTTTGGCAAATGATCAAATTACATATTGGCTTGACTAATACTTTATGGATTATCTTTTGATCCACTATAAAACATAATTGATTGATTTGAAGTTCAATTATTTATATTATTAATTACCACATTATAATAATTATTTTTTATAAATTAAAGAATTTCTAACTGTGGCTATAACAAAATCATAAATATAACGTGAAGAGTACCTCGATCACATTGTCGAATTGAAATAATCTTTTATAATTGAAGAACATCTTAAATAGTAATAAAAATTTGAGAAAATATAATGCCAATGTCCTTTTTTTACGGCAATTTTTTTCAGTATCTTCGATGTTACACGTATATTAGGTAAATATATGAATTAGATGCAACATCACGTCGAAGGATTTTTGAAATATTACTCACGGTACTATAAATATATTGAAAATTACCAATCACTTCGTATTACTAATTTAATTCATGTTGCAGTGATACTTCAAAATTCAATACAAATAAACTTTCCCTTTTGAGTCGCACAATCATTTAGGGCAAATGATGAAATTATTCGTTTTTGTTTAGACTATGCTAATAATTTACAGATTAGTTTTTGACGCATTATAGATTAACTTTGATGCCTTAGAAGTTGAATAATTTGTATTATTACTTAATATTATACTTCTATTAAAATAAATGGTTGTATTTATAAACATAATTTTTAAAGAAAATTCACTCGAAATCATCTCATCATGCCATCATTAACCAAAACGATTCTCCTTATGTAGATCTAGATCACCACACACATTTGATTACATTGATTCGTCGTTGCACTAATACTTTTATAAAGTCTCATGATCTTACCTTACCAATATTCACATGCTCATATATGTATTCAGCTGATATGAAATACTTTTATGTTGTTATGTTGCACAAATACCCTTTAGCAAATGATCAAATTAGATTATTTGCTGACCTAAATAATACTTTACAGATTGTCTTTGATTTACTATAAATCAAACTTGATGTCTTCGAAGTTAAATTATTTAAATTACTGCTTATTACATAAAAATTATTTATTTTTTTGAAAATAAAGAACTTCCAAGTGAGGCTATAACAAAATGTTTAATTTAGCGTCAAAAGTAACTCGATTAGATTGGTGAACTGAAATAAATCTTATATAATTGACGAGCATCTTAAACAGTAATTAAAACCTCGAGCAAACATAAATGTCCTCTTTTACGGCAATTTCCCAGTATCTTTGATGGTACATATATATTACGTATATATATGTATTAGATGCAGCAAAAGATCGAAGAATGCAAAATATTATTCATGGTATTATGAATATATCGAAAGTGGCCAATCACATCTGATTACTTTAATTTTATGTTGCATCGATTCTTCAATATTCAGTTCGATTAACTTTCCTTTTTTAGCTTCACAATTATTTTTGGCAAATGACGAAATTATTCGTTTTTGCTTAGACTATGCTAATACTTTATAGATTAGCTTACGATGAAAATTATAAATTAAATTTAATGCATTAGAAGTCAAATAATTTGTATTATCGCTAATATTAAATGGTTGAATTTATATACATCATTTTCATAGAAACTATACTCGAAATCATCTCATCGTATCATCGTTATCAGAAAGGATTCTTCTTATGTATATCTGGATCGCCACACACTTTTGATTACTTTGATTCGACGATGCATTAATACTGAAAAAATCTAAAGTTACGTTCTACTTACCAATATTTACATGCTCACACTACAACAAACTGGGCCTTTTCCGTCGAGCCCGGCAATTTGGAGAGGGTAATCCAATACTCGGATGAATTAAAGCCTATGGTTCGTGAGGCATTCGATCGGGTGGCACAAGGCATCTATAGAAACTCCATCTATGATGTAAAAAAGACGTACAAGCAACGTGACAAGAAGCCATACTGGTACAAGAAGTCTTGGCTACCTATAGGTAAAGAACAATTTTTCGTTAATCACTGGCAACAGGATAAGACGATAGTACTCGTGAAAAAGGCAAAAGAAAACCGAGAGGCCCTGAAAACAAAGAGTGCAGATGGCAAGGGTTCGTTAGCCACACACCACGGTGGATCTGTCAGCACACAACAAAGGAGCCTACAGTCGGTACGATAAGTTACGATTTGCTTTCGTTATGAATATACTTTATTATGTTACCTTTATCATTAATTAATATTGCTTTGAAACTAATGTTGTTATAGCGCGAAAGCGAGACCCCCTACCACTACGATCTACAGCGGGTGGTCGACCACACAGTGAGGACTCCCGATGAAAAAATAATCAGATGGAACCCACCGAGTGCACAAGCATATCATGTAAGTTATTACAACGTTGTATATTATTTTTGGGAAATATGTATATTTTTTATTGATTTACTTTAAAAAATGTAGATGCGTTACACGCAAGGACTCTATGATAAATATGAGGTCGAAGAACGCTTTCCCTTTGAGTGTGATAAAGAGGTCTCGGCAAAGGCAGATCTCAACGGTCAATACGGGAGGCAACGTGGCAAGCCTAAGCAGAACAAGATGTCAGATTTAGGGAGGACTTCGGCAAAGAATCCTAACCCTGGCGAGGAGAGAAGAATTCACCAAGCTGTCCAAAATGTTCATTCACAGTATCAGGAACAACAGACTAAACAGGAGAATCGCATAGCGGCCCTGGAGCAAAAAATCCATCATGATGAGGAGGAGAGGAGGCGGGAAAGAGAGGAGTCACAACGTAATTTTAACAGGTATCCTCAATGTAAAAACTTTCCCAACAATTACCCCAACAACAATCCCAGCCAGTTTTGGAATCAAAACCAAACACAATAAGGTCAAACCGGTGCGGGGAATCAAGGCTTTCATTCTTACCACCAGTCGAGCCAAGACTATGATTCTTACAATCAGGGTACACCTATGTCGTACGACCAACAACACAATCAGGGTGCACCTTCGTCGTGGGACCAAGTCATTCCACCTACTGGTTCGTGGGGCCAGAAACAGCGTCAACCCGAGCCGCAGCCTGAAACTGTCCCGTTGTGGACCACAGAATATCAACCACCATTGTCGTGGCACGATCAATGTTATACTCAAAGTGCTCATGGACATGCTAGTTGTAGTGGGGCTCGACCAAATGATTCGTGGCAAAATAGTAGTTGGACCGAACGTCCAAATAACCCACGACGTGCTAGTGTTAGCGACGCTTGTCCGAGTTTATCAAGGGGCTATCAGGTCGAACCCGTAATTGATCTAAACAATTTGGAGTTACCGACGGAAGACTACACTAATCAAGATTGGTCCAGTGACGTGAATATAGAATACGGTGGTCCATCTAGGACATGATAGCCCGGGTCGCATGTGTGTTTAATTTTCGAGTATGTGTGTTTAAATTTCGAGTATGAGTGTTTACATTCCGAGTATGAGTGTTTAAATTTCGAGTATGAGTGTTTAAATGAACGATTTTAGTGTTTAAATTCTGAGTTTATGTTTTTTGTTTCCGAGGTGATTTAAAATAACATTAATTTAAAATAACATTTTATTTAAAATAACATTGATTTAAACTCGAAAACTAGCATTAATTTAAAATAACATTCCATTTAAAATAACATTGATTTAAACTCGAAAACTAACATTAATTTAAACTCGAAAACTAACATTAATTTAAAATAACATTGATTTAAACTCGAAAACTAACATTAATTTAAAATAACATTGATTTAAACTCAAAAACTAACATTAATTTAAAATAACATTGATTTAAACATAAATACAACTAATCGTCATCTTCCTCAACAAGCTCGTACTCATCATCTGCCAACTGTCTTTCAATGTCAAAATCGATCAAATGGGCGCCCAAATTAAGTCCCGGTGATACATCATTTTGAAATAAGTCTTCGGGCTGATTAAACTCGACGTCGATTTCAGGCTCTTGTAGCTCGGACACGTCGATGATGTTTCTTGCACGAATAGGGCAAATTGCCCACCATACTTTCCTTTGCGACACATGTTACGCTGGATATGGAGTGTAGAACACTTGTAGAGCCTGGTTAGCAAAAATGAACGGTTCATTTGTCGCGAGAAGCCGCGTAGGATCGATATCAACCATTCCATACTTCGGGTGTACAACTGTACCTCGGCTGCTAATATCGTACCAATCACATTTAAAAAATACAATTGATTGGGCCCTATCTCCACCACCGCACCATAAAACCTCAACGATTTCCTTGATCGTCCCGTAAAAATTTGTTCCTTCAATCCCTTCACCACTGCCCTTCACATACACGCCACTACAGTTTCCGACCTTTGCTTGGTTAAACGAATCAGTACGAAATCTAAATCCGTTCACTATGTAGCCCCCGTACGTTGTTATAAATGCACTTGCTCCAGAGTCAAGGGGGTAGATACGTTCATCGACCAAGTACTCTCCTGATTTAATAGTTTCTTTAAACCACGACACGAACATTGTATTTTTCTTTCTTTGTGTATGTCGTGGAGTAAGATCTCCACAATGTAGGTCCTCGAACAACCTATAAACATTTGGAACATTATTTCAATCCATGAGTCAAAATATGAAATATAATCAAGCCAGATTTAAAAGAATATAGTTGGAAACATACGTGACCAATCCGTCGAATTTCGAACAATTCATCAACGTGTAAAGCTCAATTTGGTTCAACTCCTCTGGAGAAATATACCACTGGTTCTTATCTAGATTGAGTCCTCTACCTCTTCTATGGAAAATTAGCAGAGCGCCAAAGAAGTCACCACGTAATTTAGCTTCATTTCTGCTAAGCCTGTTGTACCATGTTTCATCACTATTGCCGAAATAGCGCGAGGTAAAATATGTGACTTCTGCCATTAGATAAGCATTATCAATTGAACCTTCAACACGAGCTTTGTTCAAAACAGATTTCTTCAACTCGTTCATTTTCCTGCAAGGAAATCCATGTATATAACTTGAGAATCGATACAAATAATGCCAATACGTATTGAAATATATAAGAAATGATATAAATAATGCCAATACCTCTCGAAAGGGTACATCCAACGATACTGAACCAGTCCACCAACTTTGGCCTCGTAAGGAAGATGTATCGTCAAGTGCTCCATAGAATCGAAAGAGCCTGGAGGAAATATCTTCTCTAATTTGCATATTATGACCACGATAGATTCCTCTAACAACGCAATGTCCGATCTCCTAATCTCTGTGGCGCACAATGCTCTGAAGAAGATACTTATCTCTACTAGGGTACCCCATATCGGATCAGGGATAAAATCGCGGAATGCAATAGGTATTAACCTTTGCATAAACACATGACAATTGTGACCCTTCATCCCACTCAACTTCAATTGTTGTTGTTGCACACAACGCTGAATATTTGAAGCATAGCCATCCGAAAATCGCAAACCTGCCAACCACTAACATAGTAGTTTCTTTTGAGGTCGATCAAGGCAATACTTGGCTTTCGGCTTGTAGGTTTTATTATCATCGGTATCGACAACAAAAAGCTCGACGAAAGTGGTCAACAATTCTAAGTCTCTCCTAGCATTTAAGTTGTCTTTACTCTTAACTGGGTCATCCATCACCGTGTTCTTTATGTTGTCGAAAAAATTCTTCTCGCAATGCATCACATCCACATTGTGATGTATCAGGTTCGTACTCCAATAGGGTAATTCCCAAAAGATACTTTTGTGGGTCCAATTGTGCTCTATTCCTTTTCCTGGCATTATCGGTGCATCTGGCGCTGTAGACCTTTCTGGTAGTTGTGCAACAATTGCTGCCATTTCTGCGCCAGTCCTACGCGGTGGAGGCCCATCAAATTCTGTATGTCCATTGAATCCCATCACGTCGTAACGAAATTCATGTCCCACTGGTAAGAAACAACGATGACATCCCCACCACGTTGCTTTCCTACCATACTGCAAAGGGAACGCCTTCGTGTTCTCTATGCAATAAGGGCACGATAACTTTCCATGTGTGCTCCACTGAGACAACATCCCGTTGGCGGGGAAATCACTAATAGTCCACATCAATGCAGCCCTCAACTAAAAATTCTGCTCCCTGAATCTGTCGTAAGCACGAACGCCCTCGTGCCACAAAACCTTCAACTCGTCAATCAGAGGGCGTAGCAAAACGTTAATGTTTTGTCCTGGACTACTCGGCCCTGATATGATAAGACTCAAGAAAATAAACTCCTCTCGCATACAAAGATCTAGAGGAAGGTTATAGGGAGTCAAGAACACAGGCCACCAAGAATATTGTTTCCCGAAGTTTTCGAACGGAGTGAAACCGTCTGTGCATAGACCAAGGCGGATGTTTCGTGGCTCTGCTGCGAATTGAGGATGTTTCTTGTCGAAATCTTGCCACGCTTCGCCTGCTGCAGGGTGGATCATTACATCGTCCGACGACTTACAATTTAAGTGCCATATCATGTGTTTAGCAGTTAATTTAGTCATGAAGAGTCGTTTAAGACGTGGGGCCAAAGGAAAGTACCATAACTTTTTCCTTGGCACTGGATTCTTTCTACCTATAGTTTCATACCTATACTCCCCACATTCAGGACAAACCAAGTAATCGGAAGATGCGAATTCTCCGTAGAACAAGAAACAATTATCCAAACACACGTCGATTGTTTCGTATCCCAACCCCAAACACCTCATCATCTTCTCGGCAGCGTGCATATCCTCTGGCAGTAAGAGTTGATCCTCTGGATACAAAAGATCGCGGTGCAAGTTGTACTTCTGATTGCACCCGGATTGATTGTTGTTATTCTCAATCCTGGCTATAAAAAACTCGGACACCCACTGCAAAACAGATTTCTTGCTGGGGCCCTTCAGCTTAAGTTCCGACATTTGGAGCAATTTTAAAAAATCTTTTGCATCGGCATTAGGCTCCTCACCGTTAACGTCGAATTGTGCCCGAAAAGTATCGTCAACTAGATTCTCAAATAGAATCTCCTCCTGAACAACTTCGGGGTTGTTTCTAGCTTCGTGCCTCGACGATGACGCCCATTGGCTATTATGTGCGACAAAATTTTCACCATGGAATATCCATAAACGGTACCCTTCTACAAAATCCCATCGATAAAGCTGAGCTGCGACTTCGCCACGGTCCAAGTATTTCATATTACTGCATTTTCTACATGGACATCTAGAATTTCGATCACCGTCTAGATAACGCTCTTGATCTAACGCAAACGCCAAAAACTAGTATACACCATTGCGGAACGTTTCATTCACTCAACCCGTCTCACTCAAACGGTCATACATCCAATCTCTATCTTCGTTTGGATTCATTGTATATTGTCTATAAATTTTTTAAATTATGCTGAGATTGCATATTCAAAGAATGAGGATGCAGAAGTAATGCAGGTAATATCAAGGAGGATGGAACAACTATACCGCAAGAGGGCAGAGTTGACGAGGAAGGTGACTCAAAGTCATTGGAAGGGTCACAGCAGGACCCCATTTTCGGATGAGATAGAGGCTGAGGTATTGCAAAGAGGGGACAAGATCCCAGTAATCAAGCCGTACGACGGAAGAAGTGATCCTACATATTATCTCCATCAGGTCGATAGCATTTTGAGCCTGCACAACTACTCAAGAAACATAAAGGCAAAGATCCTATCCACCACTTTAATGGGTGCTGCACTGGATTGGTTCGCTAGGCTGGAGGCCAGATCCATAACGAACTGCGAGCAACTAAGGGAAAAGTTTGAGAACCAGTTCTCTAGCCAAAAGGGAATGAAGACCAGCCTGCTACAGCTCGGCGCGGTGCAGCAGAGGGAAAGGGAGAACCTCCGGGAATATATGAAGAGGTTAAATGATGAACTATTGAAGGTGGATGAGCCGCATGGCAGGCATGTCATGATGATGCTGTTCAAGGGTACGACCCATCGCAGGTTCGCCGGCGAGCTAATCAAATTGACTGAGCCCACCATAGCACAGATCAACATGCTCGCGAACCAAATGGTTTACGAGGACGAGATGATGGCAACGCATCAAGGTTCGTTTTCCAGCAGGAACGCGGACAGAGATCGCAATAGGGAAAGGCCCCCAAGGACGTACACCCTGTTAAACAGAGGCATTCTCGAGGTGATGGCCATGGCAAAAAGAAACAGATGGTTGAAGGAACCCAGGCTGTTAAATGAGACTCCCAGGATGAAGTCGTCGGGCAAATACTGCACGTACCACCGTCAACCTGGACACAAGACGGAGGATTGTACGCACTTGAGGACTGAAATTGAAAGACTGATTAAAGAAGGAAAATTGGTCGAGTTTGTCAGAAGCGCCAAGGAAGATGCTAGAGGGGCAGAGCATTCTTTATCCTCTAGAAGAGATTACTCACCAATGAGAGGAAAGCATAAGATGATTGAGGCACCCGAGGAGCGTAGTAGGATCATAGTGAATGCCCCG
Organism: Linaria vulgaris; assembly: GCA_948329865.1. Lineage (NCBI taxonomy): Eukaryota > Viridiplantae > Streptophyta > Magnoliopsida > Lamiales > Plantaginaceae > Linaria > Linaria vulgaris. The sequence continues at coordinate 113,168,618 of OX415250.1, read as the reverse complement.
AGCAGAGGCATTATAAACGTGATCAACGGAGGAGGCTTGGGAGCTGACACGGCTCACGGCCGAGAAACCATAACACGAAGACTCCAGGGTGGAGCCTACATTGGGTACACCAATGCAATCATGCTGGAAGCGTACTTGGAGCAGGAGATCTCTTTCACCAGGAGAGACTTGGAGCAACTTAGTCCGTTGGCCTTGACCGCATGTAATCTAGATTGCCCATTGGTTATTACGATTAATGTGGATGAATATCAGGTGCATAAAGTGCTAGTGGATAGCGGAAGCTCCACAAACCTGATATTCTCAAAAGCCTACGAGCAGATGAGGATAGCTCCGGACCGGCTAAAGCCGATATCCACCCCATTGACCGGATTTGGCGGAGCAGAGGTAGTTCCACTCGGACAAGTTGTATTGCCCACAATGTTTGGAAGAAGCCCACGCACCCGGGTGACGCCAATAAAATATACAATTGTGGACACCCCATTTCCCTACCACACCATCATTGGCCGACCGACACTGAACCAGATCAGGGCAACGGTCTCTACTTATTACCAGAAGATTAAATTCCCGACACTTCAGGGAGTCGGCGAAAATCTAGGTGATCAGATACAAGGATGGATGTGTGTGGACTCGCTCAAGCACCCTAGAATCAGAAGAAGACAAGAAATACAAGTCCCACACCAAGAATACATTCCGCGCACGGAGTGATCACCATGAGGAGCAAACAATACAGTATTTTAAAATTCAGTAGTTTTTAAATTATGCTCGAATAATTGAAACATTGCCCCATCGTGGGTTAGCCTGTAAACTTAAAACATGGGGAACTACGCCGGTCTGATTCCCCATTCAACGGGATATGTAGGCGGGTTAGGTTTACCTAGCCTTCAACCGCTATCTCTTATTTTGCCCCTTCGTGGGTCGACATGTAACTTAAAACAGGGGGAACTACGCCGGTCAGATTCCCCATTCAACGGGATACGTAGGCGGGTTAGGTTTACCTAGCCGTCGACCGTTATCCGTCATTACCTTTTTATTTGTTGCTTTGTGGAATCTCATATTTCATGCAGGGATACAGAAGTTGATTTGACAATAGATCGTATTATATATATATATGAGTGTCGGTTACAAGTGATTGGTCTAGTAATACAACGAGTCTATCTCAAATCAGGCCTACACTATGTATCTCGCGTAGACTTGGTCTGGAACACCTCGAACCAACGCCTCGATGCTTGGGTGGCAGTGGGATATCGGTGACTAGATCGGAAGTATGTCGGTGATTGTCTTCGATATGATGTCGAGGATGCCCCCCGACGTGATATCGGTGATGAGGTGGTGTGATGTGTCAAAGGTGCACAAGATAATCCCGATATCGAATGCGATATCGAGAGTGAGATCGGAGATGTATTTCGATGTGATGCGTGGTAGCTGAGGGATAATAAATTGCTTCCTTTGGGATCCGGGCGCCGCGTATTTATAGACCTATCCGGGGACCACAGTAACATATTGGTAATCATTACCGATATGATATCGAAAGTGGTCCCCGATATGGTCTAATATGGGCCTGTTTTGGGCCAGACCCAATATGCGGGAAATGCCCATATCATGTAGTCCCCCAATTTGGGAATTCTTATCTTAGAGATAAGAATTCGCGAATTTAATTTTAAATTTCTGGGTTACCTATACCCTTCGTCCCGCCAGTTCAAATGACGGAGATCAAATTTGCGGGGAATGCACTTGTGATGAACTTCGATGAGTCCCCTAATGCAGTGGACACATAGTTTGAGGTCCTCGTTTGAATTCTAGTTTTCTTGGTATTTGGGTTCCTTATAAATAAGGTAGTTGCACTTTGAGAATTATGATTGGGTTGCCGGGGCAGTTGTTATATTCTCGCGGCTTTTCGCGTAGTAGGGTAGGATATCGGGTCTCATCGTCGATATTATGTCGAAACGAGTATTCGATATGATGTGGAAAGTATCTTTCGATGTGGTTAAAGCGTCTGTCTATAAGTAGGGCTTGTAAGAGACCTTGAAGGTCATAGTTTTCTGTATCTTCCTTGTCGCTAGCGTAACCATATCGGTATGTATATCGGTAATCATATTCGATATATTCCTCGACGTGTATTTCGATCTCGTCGTTGCTCTTGATTTTTATTATTTTCTCATGCTGATACTCTGATTATTCTGCAGGTGCATTATATTTTTCTGAGATATTCCAGCAGAATGGGTTTCAGACAATTAATGCGTAAACTTCAAGCCGACCGTGATGCTCAGAAAGCTGCTGAGACGGCAGCAGTCGCGGTGGCGCCTGAAATAGGGCCTGCGTCTAGCTTTGACCTGAATAATGCAGCCACTGAGTTTTTAGCAGAGGCATCGGGAGTTGAGCAACCTCCCCCTAGCACTGTAGTGCTTGAACGTATTAATGAAGAATTTTCTGAAAATGTTCCTGCAACGTTTGGGTCCCTTAGCTAGGACATCCTTGACATGGTGGGAGGCCCGAATGGTGCGGCCAACCTCTTTGAGGTGTTGACCTCGAAACAGAAGGGTGTGGTTTCTGAGCCTGACGGGGCTGTGGCGAGAGAGAGACCAGTTGCGAGGTCCCCTTCCGGTGAGTATGTCGCTCCACGTTCTGAATCGTTGGCCGACATTCATTTGACCAAGGATGTTGGAGGTTCGGAATCGAATACCCATGTCAACTTGGGTGACTTTGTGGATGCGCCTTTTATAGTGGGGTCGGGTTCTTCACGCCCGAACCCTATAAGTGGCAAGGGAAAGGCGACCGTTTCAGGTACGACCGACAAGGGTAAAGGGCCACTGCAAAAGACTCGATATTGGGGGGCCTTGCCCCAATCTTTCCTGGGATCCCGATTATGAAGCCTGCCGTTGACCTGACTAGGATATCAGGTAATAAAAGGTCTCGTGAGGGGACTGTCCACAGTGTCCACTCATCTTCGAGTTTGGGCCCTCGGAAGACGGGTGCAGTGAAACCCTCGAAGCGAGTATAATTCCCTGAAACAGATGTTGTACGGAGTATGATGCGAGCTTTTCCACCTCCTGCGAATGTGCGGGTGCTCACCGAATTCCAGCGGGCCCAGAATATACGCCGCAGCACGCACCTGTTCCAAAGTGTACGTATCGAAACACAACTTCGATCGTTTTTATTTAAATGTTTGGCATAATGTTATATATTGTATTGTGTAGACTGCAAAGTTGGCGGTCTCGTGTTTGAAGACAATTCGCGAGTCCAAGGGTGACCCTGACGTTGTCGCTGCCGAGCTCGAGGCTGACATCTTGAGGATGGGGGACTTCAACCCCATGGTGTTGGAGAGGTTGGAGGCTGAAAAAGAGGATGCGCTGAAGACATGTCGTACGCTCCGGGATGAGTATGATTTGTTGAAGGGAAACTTCAAAACATTAGTGACTGAGATCGACCAAGGAAAGGCGCGTGAATTTGCGGCCAACAAAGAACTGGAAACATTGAAGGCTGAGGTGGCGGCGGTGAAGGCTGCTAACAAACGTCTCTCGTTGGAGCTCTCCACTGCCAAATTAGCTCCCTTAGACTTGGTATGTATCTTGTGTACGATATCTGTTTCTATTTTTTGTCCTCTTGTATTTAATATAGTTCAATTGTAGGAACGTCGTCCTGATTTCCTCCGGGTTGGGGCGGAGAAGTTTATGGAAAGCTCGAGCTTCCGAAATCTAATTTTGAAGGTTCGAGATGCAGCATTTCATGCTTCCGTAGGGCAAGTATTGAGAAATAACGGTTTCAAGGACTCCCTCGAGTTGAGTGGGTTGAACCCAAGGCATGATCATAATGATCTGCCGATTGGTGGCCTAGATGAGGTGGAAGAGAGTCCGGCCGACCCTGACGTGTTTTCTGAGGTTGTTGAGAAGAAGACTGAAGGGTCCTCGTGGGAGTAGCTGTTTACTGCCTTTATTGTAACTTGAATTTATCCCTTTCCGGACTATTTCCAATTCGTGGTTCTGTAACTGAATATTTATTTCTCTGTTGGCTTCATAATATGTGACTCTTCGTGGCCTTGTTGTTTGATAACTTGTTGATTTTTTTTATTGTCATGATGATAGAATATGCAGTATTCCGATGTCTGAGCCGCCTTCATTTCGTTCTTGTATTTGATGAGATTCCTTTAATCTGCTTATTGTCAACAAGGAATGATTAGAATTTCCTCGGGGTTGGTGGAAACATGGGTAATCTGCCACTGCTTATGTGTTTATGATCGACACCATTATCATATGGGATATTCTTTTTGTGGTTCGGGGCCTATCCCGTTATCACAAGGAATCCGTTATCATTGCAATGTTTATGGTCGACCCCGTTATCACAGGGGATGTTCTTCTTGTGGGTAGGGGCGCATCCCGTTATCACAGGGAACCCGCTACCGTTGAAATGTTTATGATCGACCCCGTTATCATAGGGGATATTGTTTGTGGGTAGGGGCGCCTCCCGTTATCACAGGGAACCCACTACCGTTGATGGGTAGAAGCCTTTTCTTTGTCTTTTTGTCTATGTCCCTTGGTGACTCTATCGTCGTGGAGTCTATGGGTCAGTGAGCCCTGTAAAACATCACAGACAAGAAATTTTGTTTGATGTAAAAGCAAATACAAAAGCACGAAATGATGTGCATGTGTAATCTGCGGAATGTTCCCTCAATCTGGGAACTTCAGTTTTATGCAATAAAAGGTGTTTCCATTGTGTTCTAACGGGCCTGTTGTACCTGTTAGTACCTGTTTAGATGGATAATATTGGATAATCTGAGGCAATGTCCCCTGAATCACTCCTTTTAAAAAGCGAGGGTTTAATATTCCCTATGTCCTTTTTGGATATAGTAACGTGTGGTCCTTCAGGCTATGTTCCTGTAAGAGGGAGATGTGCTAAACATATATCTATGGGAGTACTCCCGAATTCTTCGTGCAATTCTCTGCCCTTCCGTAATGTCCGATTAGTACATATCCCTACATGAAACATGAGATTACACAAAGCAACAAATAAAAAGGTAATGACGGATAACGGTCGAAGGCTAGGTAAACCTAACCCGCCTACGTATCCCGTTGAATGGGGAATCAGACCGGCGTAGTTCCCCCTATTTTACGTTACATGCCGACCCACGGAGGGGCAAAATAAGAGATAACGGTCGAGGGCTAGGTAAACCTAACCCGCCTACGTATCCCGTTGAATGGGGAATCAGACCGGCGTAGTTTCCCTTGTTTTAAGTTACATGCCGACCCACGAAGGGGCAAAATAAGAGATAATGGTCGAGGGCTAGGTATACCTAACCCGCCTTCGTATCCCGTTGAATGGGGAATCAGACCGACGTAGTTCTCCCTGTTTTAAGTTTACAGGCTAACCCGCGATGGGGCAATGTTTCAATTGTTCGAGCATAATTTAAAAACTACTGAAATTTAAAATACTGTTCTCCTTGCTCCTCAGGGTGATCACTCCGTGCGCAGAATGTATTCTTGGTGTGTGACTTGTATTTCCTGTCTTCTTCTGATTCTTGGGTGCTTCAGCGAGTCTACATAACACATCCATCCTTGTATCTGGTCACCTAGAATCTCGCCAACTCCCTGAGGGGTCGAGAATTTAATCTTCTGGTAATAAGTAGAGACCACTGCCCTGATCTGTTTGAGCGCCGGTCGGCCAATGATGGCGTGGTAGGGAAACGGGATGTCGACAATTGTGTATTTTATCGGTGTCACCCGGGTGCGTGGGCTTCTGCCAAACATGGTGGGCAATATAACTTGTCCAAGCGGCACTACCTCTGCTCCGCCGAATCCGGTCAATGGGGTGGATATCGACTTTAGCCGGTCTGGGGCTATCCCCATCTGCTCATAGGCTTTTGAGAATATCAGGTTTGCGGAGCTTCCGCTATCCACCAACACTTTATGCACCTGATATTCATCCACATGAATCGTGATAACCAATGGGCAATCTTGTTTCCCAGCGGTCAAGGCCAATGGACTAAGTTGCTCCAAGTCTTTCCTGGTGAAACAGATCTCCTGCTACAAGTACGCTTCCGGCATGATTGCGTTGGTGTACCCAATGTAGGCTCCACCCTGGAGTCTTCTTGTTGTGGTTTGTCGACCGTGAGCCGTGTCAGCTCCCAAGCCTCCTCCGTTGATCAGATTTACAACGCCTCTGCTCGGGGCATTCACTATGGTCCTACTACGCTCTTCGGGTGCCTCGATCATCTTCTGCTTTCCTCTCCTGGGTGAGTAATCTCTTCTAGGGGATAAAGAACGTTCTGCCCCTCTAGGATCTTCTTTGGCGCTCCTGACAAACTCGACCAATTTCCCTTCTTTAATCAATCTTTCGACTCAATTCCTCAGGTGCGTACAGTCCTCCGTCCTGTGTCCAGGTTGATGGTGGTACGCGCAGTATTTGCCCGATGACTTCATCCCGGAAGTCTCATTCAACGGCCTGGGTTCTGTCAACCATCTGTTTCTTTTCGCCACGACCATCACCTCCAGAATGCCTCTATTTAACGGGGTGTACGTTCTTGGGGGCCTTTCCCTGTTGCGATCTCTGTCTGCATTCCTGCTGGAAAACGAACCCTGACGCGTTGCCATCATCTCGTCCTCGTAAACCATTTGGTTTGCAAGCATGTTGATCTGTGCTATAGTGGGCTCAGTTAATTTGATTAGCTCCCCGGCAAACCTGCGATGGGTCGTACCCTTGAACAGCATCATCATGACCTGCCCACCATGCGACTCATCCACCTTCAACAATTCATCGTTGAACCTCTTCATATAGTCTCGGAGGTTCTCCCTTTCCCTCTGCTGCATAGCGCCAAGGTGTAGCAGGTTGGTGTTCATTCTCTTTTGGCTAGAGAATTGGTTCTCAATTTTTTCCCTTAGTTGCTCGTAGTCCGTTATGGATCTGGCCTCCAGCCTAGCGAACCAATCTAGTGCAGCGGCCGTTAAAGTGGTGGATAGGATCTTTGCCTTTATGTTTCTCGAGTAGTTGTGCAGGTTCAAAATGCTATCGACCTGATGGAGATGATCTGTAGGATCACTTCTTCCATCGTATGGTTTGATCACTGGGATCTTGTCCCCTCTTTGCAATACCTCAGCCTCTATCTCATCCGAAAACGGGGTCCTACTGCGACCCTTCCATGACTCTGGGTCACCTTCCTCGTCAACTCCACCCTCTCGCGCTCTAGCTGTTCCATCCTCCTTGATATTACCCGTAGTATTTCTGCATCCTCCTTCTTTGAATATGCAATCTCGGCGCGGTCGCGACCGCGTTCCATTCTCCGGATTACTTCCGCCCTCTCGAGGTCAAGCCGTTCCATATTTCTTGTTATCTCTCGATCTAGGGTCCTGGGATCCCGTCTCTCCGACCTGTCGTAAGCAGCGGGTGATATCTCTCTGAAGGAGTCCCCCGTAACCTCCTGTTCATCATATCCTTGCCTTGCCCTTCTCTCATCCACTCCGGATTCATGGGGCCTTGCCCGAATGTCCCTTGTCCTTTGCTCTGCCAGTCGTGGAAGCAAAGTCTCCAATGTAGAGTCCAGCGCCGCTCTTACAGAGGCGTTGATCTGTGCTTGCATCTCCAGAGTTATGGCGGCGGGGTGAAAAGCGCTTCGTCCCGCATGCGTCGTCTCCTCCGGGCAGGAAAAATCAGCATTTCGCGCCTCGGTCATTGGAACGTCTGCCGCGGGGTTCTCAGTAGTCGGGCCCTCAGTCGCGGGTTCCGCCGTATTTGGTGCGACAAGGGTTGGACCTGCATTCGTGGTTCGCGGCGGCCTCCCGGGCCCACGCCTTCGTCGCGGCTCATTCTGTGCTGGAGGATGCTCCATCTAGGCGTGGGCCACTGTCTTTTCTTGGTCAGTTGGGTGTTAAGGGAGTTGCGTGTCCTCCACCCTGGCATCTTGTCATCCTTGTCCGGGAACTGGTGTTCCCACAGATGGAGCCACTGATTTGACAATAGATCGTATTATATATATATGAGTGTCGGTTATAAGTGAGTGGTCTAGCAATACAACGAGTCTATCTCAAATCAGGTCTACACTATGTATCTCGCGTAGACTTGGTCCGGAACACCTCGAACCAACGCCTCGATGCTTGGACGGCAGTGGGATATCGGTCACTAGATCGGACGTATGTCGGTGATTGTCTTCGGTATGATGTCGAGGATGCCCCCCGACGTGATATCGGTGATGAGGTGGTGTGACGTGTCAAAGGTGCACGAGATAATCCCGATATCGAATGCGATATCGAGAGTGAGATCGGGGATGTATTTCGATGTGATGCGTGGTAGCCGAGGGATAATAAATTGCTTCCATTGGGATCCTGGCGCCGCGTATTTATAGACCTCGGGATCCGGGACCACAGTAACATATCGGTGATTATTATCGATATGATATCGAAAGTGGTCCCCGATATGGTCTAATATGGGCCTGTTTTGGGCCAGGCCCAATATGCGGGAAATTCCATATCAGAAGTGCAGAGAATTGCACGAAGAATCGGGGAGTATTCCCATAGATATGTGTTTAGCACATCGCCCTCTTACAGGTACATAGACCGAAGGACCACACATTACTATATCCGAAAAGGACATACAAAATATTAAACCCTCTGATTTGACAATAGATCGTTTTATATATATGCGAGTCTCGGTTACAAGTGAGTGGTCCAGCAATATAACGAACCTATCTCAAATCAGACCTACACTACGAGTCTCGTGTAGACTTGGTCCGGAACACCTCAGAACTTCGCCTCGATGCTTGGATGGGAGCGGAATATCGGTAAATAGATCGAACAGACGTCGGTGATCGCCTTCGATGTGATGTCGAGGATGACCCCCGATGTGAGATCGGTGATGAGGTGGTATGACGTGTCACAGACGTGTGTTGTAGTCACGATATCGAATGAGATATCGAAAGTAACATCGGTGATGTATTTCGATATGACGAGTGGTAGCTGAGGGATAATAATTACTTGTTTTGGGATCCGGACATCGCGTATTTATAGACCTCGGGATCTACGGACCACAGTAACATATCGGTGATTATTACCGATATGACGTCGAAAGTGATCCCCCATATGGTCCAATATGGGCCTGGTTTCGGCCTGGCCCGACACGCGGGAAATGCCCATATCATGTAGTCCCCCAATTTGGGGATTCTTATCTTAGAGATAAGGATTCGCAAATTTAGTTTTGAAATTCTGGGTTACCTGTACCCCTCGTCCCGCCAGTTCAAATGACGGAGATCAGACTTGCGGGGAGTTGACGCATAGTTTGAGGTCCTTGTTTGAATTGTAGTTCCCTTGGTATCTGGGTTCCTTGAAAATTATGATGGGGTTGCCAGGGCAGTTGTTATATTCTCGCGGCTCTTCGCGTAGTCAGGTAGGATGTCGGCTTTTAGCTTCGATCTTATGTCGAAATTCATATTCGATATAACATCGAAAGTATATTTCGATGTAGTTGAGGCCTCTGTCTAAAAGTATGGCTTGCAGGAGACTCTGAAGTTCATAGTTTTCTTTGTTTTCTCTGTCGCCTAGCGTAACCACATCGGTAAGTATATCGGTAATTATATTCGATATATCCCCCGACGTGTATTTCGATCTCTCTATTGTAGTTGACTTATTATTGTTTTCTTCTACTGATATTCCAATTATTCTGCAGGTATATTACGTTTTTCTAAGATACTTCGCTAAAATGGGGTTTAGACAATTGATGCTTAAACTTCAAGCCAATCGTGAAGGTCAGAAAGCTGCTGAAGCGGCGGCAATCGCTGCGGTGCCTGAAATAAGGTCTGCGTCTAGCTTTGACCTGAGTAATGCAACTGTTGAGTTTCTGGCAGAGGCATCGGGAGTCGAGCGACCTCCCCCTAGCACTGTAGTGTCTGAACGTGTTAATGAAGAACGTTTTAACAATGTTCCTGCAATGGTTGGGTCATTTAGCCAGGACATCCTTGATGTGGTAGGAGGCCCGGATGGTGCGGCCAACCTCTTGGAAGTGTTGGCCTCGAATCGCTAGGGTGTGTATCCTCGACCTGACGGGGCTGAGGTGACAGAGAGACAAGTTGTGGAGTCTCCTTCTGGTGAGTATGTCGATCCACGTTCTGAATCGTTGGCCGACGCTCAGTTGACCAGGGACGTTGGAGGTTCGAAATCGAATACCCATGTCAATTTGGGTGATTTTCGGATGCGCCTTTCATAGTGGGATTGGGTTCTTCACGCCCGATTATTCTGCGGGTATATCACCTTTTTCTGAGATACTTCGTTAAAATGGGGTTTAGACAATTGATGCTTAAACTTCAAGCCAATCGTGAAGCTCAGAAAGCTGTTGAAGCGGCGGCAGTCGCTGCGTTGCCTGAAATAAGGTCTGCGTCTAGCTTTGACCTGAATAATGCAACTGTTGAGTTTCTGGCAGAGGCATCGGGAGTCGAGCGACCTCCCCCTAGCACTGTAGTGCCTGAACGTGTTAATGAAGAACGTTTTAACAATGTTCCTACAATGGTTGGGTCACTTAGCCAGGACATCCTTGACGTGGTAGGAGGCCAGGATGGTGCGGCCAGCCTCTTGGAAGTGTTGGCCTCGAATCGGGAGGGTGTGTTTCCTTGATCTGACAGGGCTGAGGCGACAGAGAGACAAGTTGCGGAGTCTCCTTCTACTGAGTATGTCGCTCCACGTTCTGAATTGTTGGCCGGCGCTCATTTGACCAGGGACGTTGGAGGTTCGGAATCGAATACCCATGTCAATTTGGGTGATTTTGCGGATGCGCCTTTCATAGTGGGATTGGGTTCTTCACACCCGATTATTCTGTAGGTATATTACCCTTTTCTGAGATACTTCGTTAAAATGGGGTTTAGACAATTGATGCTTAAACTTCAAGCCAATCATGAAGCTCAGAAAGCTGTTGAAGCGGCGGCAGTCGCTGCGTTGCCTGAAATAAGGTCTGCGTCTAGCTTTGACCTGAATAATGCAACTGTTGAGTTTCTGGCAGAGGCATCGGGAGTCGAGCGACCTCCCCCTAGCACTGTAGTGCCTGAACGTGTTAATGAAGAACGTTTTAACAATGTTCCTGAATGGTTGGGTCACTTAGCCAGGACATCCTTGACGTGGTAGGAGGCCAGGATGGTGCGGCCAGCCTCTTGGAAGTGTTGGCCTCGAATCGGGAGGGTGTGTTTCCTTGATCTGACAGGGCTGAGGCGACAGAGAGACAAGTTGCGGAGTCTCCTTCTAGTGAGTATGTCGCTCCACGTTCTGAATCGTTGGCCGACGCTTATTTGACCAGGGACGTTGGAGGTTCGGAATCGAATACCCATGTCAATTTGGGTGATTTTGCGGATGCGCCTTTCATAGTGGGATTGGGTTCTTCACGCCCGATTATTCTGCAGGTATATTACCTTTTTCTGAGAAGGCCAGGATGGTGCGGCCAGCCTCTTGGAAGTGTTGGCCTCGAATCGGGAGGGTGTGTTTCCTTGATCTGACAGGGCTGAGGCGACAGAGAGACAAGTTGCGGAGTCTCCTTCTAGTGAGTATGTCGCTCCACGTTCTGAATCGTTGGCCGACGCTTATTTGACCAGGGACGTTGGAGGTTCGGAATCGAATACCCATGTCAATTTGGGTGATTTTGCGGATGCGCCTTTCATAGTGGGATTGGGTTCTTCACGTCCGATTATTCTGCAGGTATATTACCTTTTTCTGAGATACTTCGTTAAAATGGGGTTTAGACAATTGATGCTTAAACTTCAAGCCAATCGTGAAGCTCAGAAAGCTGCTGAAGTGGCGACAGTCGCTGCGGTGCCTGAAATAAGGTCTGCGTCTAGCTTTGACCTGAGTAATGCAACTGTTGAGTTTCTGGCAGAGGCATCGGGAGTCGAGCGACCTCCCCCTAGCACTGTATTGTCTGAACGTGTTAATGAAGAACATTTTAACAATGTTCCTGCAATGGTTGGGTCACTTAGCCAGGACATCCTTGACGTGGTAGGAGGCCCGGATGGTGCGGCCAGCCTCTTGGAAGTGTAGGCCTCGAATCGGGAGGGTGGTTTTTCTTGATCTGACAGGGCTGAGGCGACAGAGAGACAAGTTGCGGAGTCTCCTTCTGGTGAGTATGTCGCTCCACGTTCTGAATCGTTGGCCGACGCTCATTTGACCAGGGACGTTGGAGGTTCAGAATCGAATACCCATGTCAATTTGAGTGATTTTTCGGATGCGCCTTTCATATTGGGATTGGGTTCTTCACGCCCGAATCCTATTAGAGACAAGGGAAAGGCGGCCGTTTCAGGCATGACCGACAAGGGTAAGGGGCCATTGCGGGAGCCCTCGATACTCGGGGGTCGTGCCCCTATTTTTCCTGGGATCCCGGTTACAAAACCTGCCGTTGACCTGACTAGGATAGCAGGTAATAAATGGTCTCGTGAGGGGACTGTCCATAGTGGTCACTCATCTTCTAGTTCTGGCCCTCAGAAGGCGGGTGCGGTCAAACCCCCGAAGCGAGTAGAATTTGCTGAAGCCGATGCTGTACAGGGCATGATGCAGGCTTTCCCTCCTCTTACGAATGTGCGGGTGCTCACAGAATTTGAGCGGGCCTTGAATATACGCCGCAGCGCTCATTTGTTCCAAAGTGTATGTATCTGAACACGACTACAGTCGTTTTCATTTGAATGGTTATCATAATGTTATGTATTGTATTATGCAGAAGGCCAAGCTGGCAGTCTCGTGTCTGAAGACCGTTCGCGAGTCCAAGGGTGACTCTGATGCTGTTGCTGCCGAGCTCGAGGCTGACATCTTGAAGATGGGGGAGTTCAATCCCATGGTGTTGGAGATGTTGGAGGCTGAAAAAGAGGATGAACTGAAGACATGTCGTGTGCTCCAGGAGGAGTACGATTTGTTGAAGGGCAACTTTAAAACAGTAGTGACTGAGCTCGATCAAGGAAAGGCGCATGAATTTGCGGCCAATAAAGAGCTGGAATCACTGAAGGCTGAGGTGGTGGCGGTGAAGGCTGCTAATGAACGTCTCTCATCGGAGCTCTCCACTGCCCGATTAGCTCCCTTAGACTTGGTATGTATCTTGTGTACGATATCTGTTTCCATTTTTTGTGCTCTTGTATTCAATAGAGTTCAATTTGTAGGAACGTCGTCCTGATCTTCTCCGGGTTGGGGTGGAGAAGTTTATGGAAAGCTTGAGCTTCTGAAATTTAATTTTGAAGATTTGGGATACAACCTTTCATGCTTGCGTAGGACAAGTGTTGAGAAACGACGGTTTCAAGGACTCCCTCGAGTTGAGTGAGCTAAACCCAAAGCATGATCATAATGATATGCCGATTGACGGCCTAGATGAGATGGAAGAGAATCTGGTCGACCCTGACGTGTTTTCTGAGGTCGTGGAGAGAAAGACTAAAGGGTCCTCGTGGGAGTAGCTGTTTACTGCCTTCATTCTAATTTGACTTTATCCCTTTCCGGACTATCTTTGATTTGTGGTTCTGTAACTGAATATCTATTTCTCTGTTGATTGCATAGTATGTGACTCTTCGTGGCCTTGTTGTCTGATAATTTGTCGGTTTTCTTTTATTGTCATGATGGTGGAATATGCAGTGTTCCGATGTCTGAGGTGTAGTCATTTCATTCTCGTATTTGATGAGATTCGTATAGTCTGTGTGTTGTCAACCAAGGACTGATCAAAATATTCTTGGTGTTGATAGGAACATGGGTAATCTGCCACTGCATCTGTATTTAGGATCGACCCTATTATTACAGGGAATATTCTTCTTGTGGTTAGGGGCCCATAGAGCCTGCCTCTTCACATTACTTGATTCACGGAATTCTCACCCAATAGGCTCTTCACCTATCGCAATTTTATGGGATTTCCACCCAATAGGCTCTTCACCTAGCGTAATTGTATGAGATTTCCACCCAATAGGCTCTTCACCTAGCTTGATTTATGGGATTTTCACCCAATAGGCTCTTCACCTAGCGTAGTTTTATGGGATTTCCACCCAATAGGCTCTTCACCTAGCTTGATTTATGGGATTTTCACCCAATAGGCTCTTCACCTAGCTTGATGTATGGGATTTTCACCCAATAGGCTCTTCACCTAGCGTAGTTTTATGAGATTTTCACCAAATAGGCTATTCACCTAGCTTGATTTATGGGATTTTCACCCAATAGGCTCTTCACCTAGCGTAGTTTTATGGGATTTCCACCCAATAGGCACTTCACCTAGCTTGATTTATGGGATTTTCACCCAATAAGCTCTTCACCTAGCGTGATTTTATGGGATTTGCACCCAATAGGCTCTTCACCTAGCTTGATTTATGGGATTTTCACCCAATAGGCTCTTCACCTACGTGATTTTATGGGATTTCGACCCAATAGGCTCTTCACCTAGCTTGATTTATGGGATTTTCACCCAATAGGCTCTTCACCTAGCGTGGCAGTTCAACCCCGTTATCACATGGGATATTTTTCTTGAATCGACCCCGTTATCACATGGGATTTTTTCGAGGGTAGGGGCGCATCCCGTTATGGCTGGGAACCCGCTACCTGTTAACTTGTTTTTGATCGACCCCGTTATTACAGGGGATATTTTCGAGGGTAGGGGCGCATCCCGTTATCGCAGGGAACCCGCTACCTGTTGAATTGTTTTTGATCGACCCGTTATCACATGTGACATTTTTGAGGCTAGTGGCGCATCCCGTTATCACAGGGAACCCGCTACCTGTTGAATTGTGTTTGATCGACCCCGTTATCACAGGGGATTTTGTAGGCGAGCCTTTTCATTGTCTTTTCGACTATGTCTCTTGGTGACTCTGTCGTTGTTGAATCTGTAGGTCATTAAGCCCTGCAAAACATCATAGACAAGAAAAATTTTCGACATAAAAGCTAATACAAGAGCACGAAATGACATGCAAGTGTTATTTGAGGGATGTTCCCTCGATCTGAGAATATTAGTTTTACACAAGAAATAGTGTTTCCGATGTGCTCTATCATGCCTGTAGTACCTGTTTGTACCTGTAAGAGGGTGATGTGTTAAATATATATCTAGGGGAACATTCCCCAATTGTTTGTGCCATTCTCTACACTTCTATAATGTCCGTTTAGGACAAATACCTACATGAAATATGAGATTGCGCCAAGCAACAAATGAAAAGGTAATAACGGATAACGATCGAAGGCTAGGTAAACCCAGCCCGCCTACGTATCCCATTGCATGGGGAATCAGACCGACGTAGTTCCCCTGTTTTAAGTTACATGCCGACCGACGTAGCGACAAACTAAGAGATAGCGGTCGAGAGCTAGGTAAACCTAACCCGCCTACGTATCCCGGTGAGTGGGGAATCAGACCGGCGTAGTTCCCACTGTTTTATGGTTGCAGACCAACCCACGCTGGGGCAATGTTTTCGTTGTTCTAACATAATTTAAAAACTGCTGAAATTAAAAACATTATTCTATTTGCTCCTCATGGCGATCACTCCGTGCGCGGAATGTATTCTTGGTGTGGGACTTGCATTTCCTGTCTTCTTCTGATTATTGGGTGCTTCAACGAGTCCACATAGCACATCTATCCCTGCACCTGGTCACCTATGATCTCACCAACTCCTTGAGGTGTCGGGAATTTGATCTTTTGGTAATAAGTATAGACCGCTGCCCTGATCTGGTTGAGCGCCGGTCGGCCAATGATTGCGTGGTTGGGAAATAGAGTGTCGACAATCGTGTATTTTATCGGTGTGACCCGAGTGTGTGGGCTCTTGCCAAACATAGTGGGCAATATGACTTGTCCAAGCGGTACTACCTCTGCTCCACCAAATCCGGTCAATGGGGTGGATATCGGCTTCAGTCGGTCTGGGGCTATCCCCATCTGCTCGTAGGCTTTAGAGAATATCAGGTTTGCGGAGCTCCCGCTATCCACCAACACTTTATGCACCTGATAGCATCCTCCCTGGCGCCCCTGACAAACTCGACTAGTTTCCCTTCTTTGATCAATTTTTCGATCTCGTTCCTCAGGTGTGTGCAATCCTCTGTCCTGTGTCCAGGTTGGCGGTGGTATGCACAGTATTTTCCAGATGACTTCATCCTAGGAGTCGCATTCAACGGCCTGGGTTCCGTCAACCATCCGTTTCTTTTTGCCACGGCCATCACCTCTAGAATGCCTCTGTTTAACGGGGTGTACGTCCTTGGGGGCCTTTCCCTGTTGCACTCTCTGTCTGCATTTCTGCTGGGAAATGAACCCTGACGCGTTACCATCATTTCGTCCTCATAGACCATTTGATTTGCAAGCATGTTGATCTGTGCTATGGTGGGCTCAGTCAATTTGATTAGCTCCCCGACGAACCTGCGATGGGTCGTACCCTTAAACAGCATCATCATGACATGACCGCCATGCGGCACATCCACCTTCAGTAATTCATCGTTGAACCTCTTCATATAGTCTCGGAGGTTCTCCCTTTCCCTTTGCTACACAACGCTGAGGTGTAGCAGGTTGGTCTTTATCCTCTTTTGGCTAGAGACTTGATTCTCAAATTTCTCCCTCAACTGTTCGTAATCCATTATGGATCTGGCCTCCAGCCGAGGGGAACCAGTCCGGTGCAGCGCCCGTTAAAGTGGTGGACAGGATCTTTGCCTTTATGTTCCTCGAGTAGTTGTGCAAGTTCAGAATGCTATCGACCTGATGGAGATGATCCATCGGATCACCTCTTCCGTCGTATGGCTTTATCACTGGGATCTTGTCCCCTCTTTGCAATACCTCGGCCTCTATCTCATCCGAAAAAAGGGTCTTACTGCGACCCTTCCCCTTACTCTGAGTCAGCTTTCTCGACAATTCCGCCCTCTCGCGATCTAGCTGTTCCATCCTCCTTGAGATCACCTGCAGTATCTCTGCATCCTCATTCTTTGAATACGCAACCTCGGCGCGGTCGCGACCACGTTCCATTCTCCGGACTACTTCTGCCCTCTCACGGTCTAGCCATTCCATCTTCCTTGCTATCTCTCGATCTAGGGTCCCTGGGTCCCGTCTCTCCACCCTGTCATAAGCAGCAGGCGATATCTCTCTAAATGAGTCCTCTGCATCCTCCTGTTCATCATATTATTGCCTTTCCCTTCTCTGGCCCGCTCTGGAACCATGGGGCCTCGCCTGAACGTCCCCCGTCCTCTGTTCCAGAAGTTGTGGAAGCAAAGCCTCCAGTGTAGTGTCAAGCGCTGCCTTTACAGAGGCGTTGATCTGCGCTAGCATCTCCGGGGTTATGGTGGCGGGGGGAACGGTACTCTGTCCTGCTGGCATTGTCTCCCCCAAGCCGGGAAAATCCGCATTTCGTGTCTCGGTCACTGGAATGTCTTCTGCGGGGTTCTCAGTGGGCGGGGCCCCAGTCTCGGGTCCAGCCGTACTTGGTGCAACAAGGGTCGGACCTGCATTCATGGCAAGCGGTGGCCTCCCTTGCCCGCGCCTTCGTTGCAGTGGTGGTGGATGAAGCTCCATGTCGACTTGAGCCATTGTTTGTTCTTGGTCAGTTGGGTGTTGAGGGGGTGGTGTGTCCTCAATCCTGGCGCCCCTAGTCACAACTTCGCTAACTTCGGATCAGGTCCTCTTTCCTTGCATCTCGGCATCCTTGTCCGAGAACAGGTGTTCCCACAGACGGCGCCACTGATTTAACAATAGATCATTTTATATATATGCGAGTCTCGGGTATAAGTGAGTGGTCCAGCAATATAACGAACCTATCTCAAATCAGACCTACACTACGAGTTTCGTGTAGGCTTGGTCCGGAACACCTCAGACCTTTGCCTCGATGCTTGGATGGGAGTGGAATATCGGTAAATAGATCGAACGGACGTCGGTGATCGCCTTCAATGTGATGTCGAGGATGACCCCCGATGTGAGATCGGTGATGAGGGGGTATGACGTGTCACAGGCGTGTGTTGTAGTCACGATATCGAATGAGATATCGAAAGTAACATCGGTGATGTATTTCGATATGACGAGTGGTAGCTGAGGGATAATAATTGCTTGTTTTGGGATCCGGGCACCGCGTCTTTATAGACCTCGGGATCCAGGGATCACAATAACATATCGGTGATTATTACCAATATGACGTCGAAAGTGATCCCCGATATGGTCCAATATGGGCCTGGTTTGGGCCTGGGAAATGCCCATATCACCCTCGCTTTTTTAAAAGCAGGGATTCAGGGTGCATTGCCCCAGATTATCCAATATTATCCATCTAAACAGGTACAACAGGTACAAACAGGTACAACATGCCCGTTAGAACACAATGGAAACACCTGAAAACTGAAATTCTCAGATTGAGGGAACATTCTGCAGATAACACATGCGCATCATTTCGTGCTTTCATATTAGCTTTTACATTGAAAATCTTTCTTCTCTGTGATGTTTTACAGGACTTAATGACCTATAGACTCCACGACGACAGAGTCACCAAGAGACATAGACAAAAAGACAAAGAAATGGCTCCTACCCATGAGCGGTAACGGGTTCCCCTGTGATAATGGGCGGGCTCTTATCCATGAGTGGTAACGGGTCACCTACAACAAGAAGAATATCCCCTGTGATAACGGGGTCGATCATAAACATTTCAACGGTAGCGAGTTCCCTGTGATAACGGGATGCGCCCCTACCCACAAGAAGGATATCCCCTGTGATAACGGGGTCGATCATAAACATTTCAACGGTAGCGGGTTCCCTGTGATAACGGGATGCACCCCTACCTACAAGAAAAATATCCCCTGTGATAATGGGGTCGATCATAAACATTTCAACGGTAGCAGTTTCCATGTGATAATGGGATGCGCCCCACAAGAAAAATATCACCTGTGATAACGGGGTCGATCATAAACATTTTAACGGTAGCGGGTTCCCTGTGATAACGGATGCGCCCCTAACCACAAGAAAAATATCCCCTGTGATAACGGGGTCGACCATAAACATTGCAACGGTAGCGGGTTCCCTGTGATAACGGGATGGGCCCTTACCACAAGAAGAATATCCCATGTGATAACGGGGTCGATCCTAAACATATAAGTGGTGGCAGATTACCCATGTTTCTAACAACCCCGAGGAAATTCTAATCATTCCTTGTTGACAACAAACAGATTAAAGAAATCTCATCAAATACGAGAACGAAATGAATGCGGCTCATATATCGGAATACTGCATATTCTATCATCATGACAATAAAAAAATCAACAAGTTATCAGACAACAAGGCCACGAAGAGTCACATATTATGAAGACAACAGAGAAATAAATATTCAGTAGATATCAGCAGGAAAAAACAGAAGCAGATATCATAAACAGGATATATACAATGTCTAAGGGAGCTATTTTGGCAGTGGAGAGCTCCAACGAGAGACGTTCGTTAGCAGCCTTCACTATCACCACCTCAGCCTTCAGTTTCTCCAGCTCCCTGTTGGCCGCAAGTTCACGCGCCTTTCCTTGGTCAATCTCGGTCACTAATGTTTTGAAGTTGCCCTTCAACAAATCATACTCCTCCCGGAGCTTACGACATGTCTTCAGTGCATCCTCCTTTTCAGACTCCAACTTCTCTAACACCATAGGGTTGAACTCCCCCCTCCTCAAGATATCAGCCTCGAGATCGGCAGCAACAGCGTCAGGGTCACCCTTGGACTAGCGAATTGTCTTCAAACACGAGACCGCCAGCTTTGTAGTCTACACAAGACAATACGTAACATTATGCTAAACAGTCAAACAAAATCAATCGAAGTCGTGTTTAGATACGTACACTCTAAAACATGTGAGTGTTGTGGCGTATATTCTGGGCCCGCTCAAATTTTGTGAGCACCCGCACGTTTGCAACAGGAGGAAAAGCTTGCATCATGTCATGTACAACATCTGCTTCAGGGAATTCTACTCGCTTTGAGGGTTTGACTGCACCCGCCTTCCGGGGGCACGAACTTGAAGACGAGTGGACACTGTGGACAGTCCCCTCACGAGGCCTTTTATTACCTGATATCCTAGTTAGGTCAACCGCAGGCTTCGTAACCGGAGTCCCAGGAAAAATAGAGGCAAAGTCCCTCCAATGTCGAGGGCTCCTGCAGTGGCCCTTTACCCTTGTCAGTCATACCTGAAACGGTCGCTTTTCCCTTACCACTAATAGGGTTCGGGCTAGAAGAACTCGACCCCACAGTAAAAGGCGCATCCACAGAGTCACCCAAGTTGACATGGGTATTCGATTCCAAACCTCCAACGTTCTCGGTCAAAGGATTGTTGGCCAACGACTCATAACGTGGAGCGACGTATTCACCAGAAGAAGACCTCGCAACTAGTCTCTCTGTCGACAAAGCCCTGTCAGGTGAAGGAACCACACCCTCTTGTTTCGAGGTCAACACCTCGAAGAGGGTGGCCGCGCCATCCAGGCCGCCCACCACATCAATGATATCCTGGCTAAGGGACCCAAACGTTGCAGGAACATTGTTAAAACATTCTTCATTAATACGTTCAGGCACTACAGTGTTAGGGGGAGGTTGCTCAACTCCCGACGCCTCTGCCAGAAATTTAGTGGCTACATTATTTAGGTCAAAGCTAGACGCATACCCTATTTCAGGCGCCACCGCGACTGTCGCCGTTTCAGCAGCCTTCTGAGCATCAGGATCGGCTTGAAGTTTACGCATCAATTGTCTAAACCCCATTCTAACGGAGTATCTCAGAAAAAGATAATGCAACTGCAGAATAATCAGAGTATCAGCATGAGAAAATAATAATAAATAATTCAAGTACAATGCCGAGGTCGAAATATACATCGGGGAATATATCAAATATGATTACCGATATACATACCGATGTGGTTACACTAAACAACAGAGAAAACGCAGAAAACTATGACCTTCAAAGTCTCTTACAAGCCCATAACTACATCGAAATATACTTTCGACATCATATCGAATATGCGTTTCGACGTGATATCGACGATGAACCCCGATATCCTATCCTATTACGCAAAAAAAAAGCCTCGAAGTGCAACTCCCATATTTATAAGAAATTCAACTCCAAAGAACACATAATTCAAACGAGGACCTCAAACTATGCGCCCACTGCATTAGGGGGCCCATCAAAGTTCATCACAAAACGCATTCCTCGCATATTTGATCTCCGTCATTTGAACTGGCGGGACGAAGGGTACAGATAACCCATAAATTTAAAATTAAATTTGCGAATTCTTATCTCTAAGACAAGAATCCCCAAATTGGGGGACTACATGATATGGGCATTTCCCGCATAAGGGGCCTGGCCCAAACCAGGCCCATATTTGACCATATCGGGGACCACATTCGATCTCATATCGATAATAATCACCGATATGTTACTGTGGTCCTCGGATCCCGAGGTCTATAAATACGCGGTACCCGGATCCCAAAGTAAGCAATTATTATCCCTCAGCTACCACGCGTCACATCGAAATACATCCCCGATCTCACTCTCGATATCGTACTCGATATCGGGATAACCTCGTACTCCACTGACACGTCGTACCACCACACTACCGATATCACATCGATGGGCATCCCCGATATCATGTCGAAGACAATCACCGATATGCTTCTGATCTAGTCACCGATATACCATTGCCATCCAAGCATCGAGGCGTTGGTTCGAGGTGTTCCGGACCAAGTCTACGCGAGATACATAGTGTATGCCTGATTTGAGATAGACTCGTTGTATTATTAGATCATTCACTGGTAACCGACACACACACACATATATATAATACGATCTATTGCCAAATCTGATGGCATGATGAGATGATTTCGAGTGAATTTTCTTTAAAAATTATGTTTATAAATACAACCATTTATTTTAATAGAAGTATAATATTAAGTAATAATACAAATTATTCAACTTCTAAGGGATCAAAGTTAATCTATAAATGCATCAAAAACTAATCTGTATGTAAAGTATTAGCATAGTCTAAACAAAAACGAATAATTTCATCATTTGCCCTAAATGATTGCGCGTCTCAAAAGGGAATGTTTATTTGTATTGAATTTTGAAGTATCACTGCAACATGAATCAAATTATTAATATGAAGTGATTGGTAACTTCCAATATATTTATAGTACCGTGAGTAATATTTCAAAAATTCTTCGACGTGATGCTGCATCTAATTCATATATATTTACCTAATACACTTGTAACATCGAAGATACTGAAAAACATTGCCGTAAAAAAAGGACATTGGCATTATATTTTCTCAAATTTTTATGACTATTTAAGATGTTCTTCAATTATAAAAGATTATTTCAATTCAAAAATGTGATCGAGTTACTCTTCACGTTTTATTTATGATTTTGGTATAGCCACAGTTAGAAATTCTTTAATTTATAAAAAACAATTATTATCACGTGGTAATTAATAATATAAATTATTGAACTTCAAATCAATCAATTAGGTTTTATAGTGGATCAAAAGATAATCCATTAAGTATTAGTCAGGCCAATATCTAATTTGATCACTTGCCAAAAGGTATTCATGCAACGTAAGAACATAAAAGTATTTTCGTATCAACTTAGTGAAGTGTCACATATGAGCATGTAAATATTGGTAAGGTAGAACGTAACTTTAGATTTTTAAAGTATTAGTGCATCGTCGAATCAAAGTAATCAAATGTATGTGGCTATCCAGATATACATAAGACGAATCCTTTCTGATAATGATGATATGATGAGATGATTTCGATTATAGTTTCTTTGAAAATGATGAATATAAATACAACCATTTAATATTAGCGATAATAAAAATTATTTGACTTCTAATGCATTAAATTTAATTTATAATTCATCGTAAGCTAATCTATAAAGTATTAGCATAGTCTAAGCAAAAACGAATAATTTCGTCATTTGCCAAAAATAATTGTGAAGCTCAAAAAGGAAAGTTAATCCAATTGAATATTGAAGTATCGATGCAACATAAAATTAAAGTAATCGGATGTGATTGGTCATTTTTGATATATTCATAATACCATGAATAATATTTTGCATTGTTCGATCTTTTGCTGCATCTAATTCATATATATACGTAATATATATGTACCATCAAAGATACTGGGAAATTGCCGTAAAAGAGGACATTTATGTTTGCTATTAGTTTGGTTTCGAGCATAGTTGCAATGGAGAATCAATTGTTAGAGCAAATGGATGTGAAGAGAGATTTCCTCATGGTGATCTTCAAGAAAACATTTATGTGAATCAACCATAATGATACTTGTATGAAGGTAATTGATAAGGGCGTATTTGAGTTACAATAGAATATAATATGTTATAAGACATAATTGTTACACCTAAATCCCACTATGTCGCAAGTGCACGAATCAAGTAATAATAAAATAGTAAGTTTAGTTACGAATCAAGTATCATATCCCAAGTGAGTGATGGTTGTGTGTATGAATCACTTAGATGCAAAATACTAATTACTGTCACTATCTTTTCTCTTGTGTTTGCATAATGAATACCTATGAATGATTTCTACACTAAAGATGTTTTGAATGACTTTTATGCTAATAATGCTTAATCTAGATTACAATAGAATCAATTTAAGAATGCAAGAATGATCAAATATCTTTTTTGGGTTTTTTTGTTTATTTTAAACGCAAGAAAATAATTAAACTACTTAATATAATGAATGAAATTAAACTAAGAAGTTTGGGAAGAGGAGAGTGATTAACTAAGCTAAACTAAACTAGATTAAATAACACAATTTAATGGTTGTGAACAATAGTTGGAAAGACTGTTTAGAGGTTGACATTCACCATGACTTAAATTAGTAGTTTATTGATAACCCATTGTATCTACTTACAGTACTTGATAGTTATTTGATGGTTCCATGTCTAATGGATCCGACACATATCGCACGATCTATCCCAACCATATCACTATAAGTTTATAATAACCTATCGTGTTAACGAAATCAACCCAATTGTCGGTTATTTTAGAAGAGATATCAAATATGAAACCCAGTTACCTAATTCGAGCCATGTTAACAAAATGTACAGAGTTAGGATTGATCTAGTGTGATCTAATGGTTGCGCATCAGGTGCTTTAGCAGATCCAAAGTCAAAAATCGCATATACACATAACTCCTTTAACATTCTACACTCCGGGCGGCCCCGCTCAGGTGCTTCCGTTTTATTTCAACGAGAGTAAGGTTAGTCACACAACATAAATAACTATTCAATCTAGAAATTCAAGTTCATCAAACACAGATCAAGTAAAGCAGATAAATATATTAATGATATCAAAATTACTCCCATACTCTAAACAACGAGAAGGTTAGCTCCTCACAGTCACGAGTTTAACAATAAACAAAGAATTCAATATAATAGAAAAAGTAAAAAAGTGAAGAAAAGCTTCTCAGATTCGGTGGAACATTGTTGCTTGACCTTTTTCGTACCCCCCTGTTTATCTTCTTCTCCACTAATTATCTTCTCTAAAAAAATGACTTGACTAATCTACAACAAGACTTTCATGTTGCTTTCTCTCTCGTGACAACTCTCAAGGTTTCTCTGTCGGAAAGTGGGTGAAAGTGGTATTGAGAGTTATGAGCGTGATGCCCCGAATGTAGCCTCTTATTTATAGTTTTTCTCTACTCTAGGCTGCATTTTAGGGTTTTTGACCTGCGGTCCAATTTTTCTTTGATTGTCCACCCCCGTGCAATGTGGTTCTGATCGTGTGCCACCCGCGCGATGCGGTGCTGATCTCACTGCCATTTTAATTTCTTCCCTGTGGTCTCCTAGTGTTTTCTCTTCAATCGCCCGATGTTTGGAATTTCTCCTCTTTGTAGTGCCGTAGCGCTTCCGTAGCACTTGAACATCCCGAAATAGTGTCTTTTACCCATTGTTGTCGAAAATGTCAATTTATGGCCTTGTTTAACCTCGTTTTATTTTGACTCCTTAAATACCTAAGAAAACATAAAATAATACTAAAACAAGTAAATACACTATCATAAGTATTCAAAAGCATAAGTAAACAAACACTTAAATCACACTAATGAGACGCTTATCAAATAACCTCAAAATTAAACCTTTGCTTGTCTTCAAACAAACTTACTTAACTGACACGATCTAAATTAGGATATAGTTATTCACATGCCAACATGCACAAGCGCGATTTTTAAAATGCATTCTATAGTCAGAATAATAGATGGGATAGAATAGATGAACATAAGCACATAAGGTTTAATATAGTCATCTTCACATCCGTTTCATGTGCTCTAATAGTGTGTGCTACTATTATTATTGTTGATGCATAAAAGTTATTTTCATGTTGCAAACTTATAAAAGCATAGCTCTTAACATGTAATCACTTATCTTTTCACTCTTCACTCTTCTATTGACATTGACTCAAGTAGATCCCATACATTGAGGGTCACTTAGGATTTTGTAAGTTTAAAATGTAGGCCCGGGTGTGGGCTAGTCATATATGACTTCTAAATATAGATGCAGTAAACCACTCATGTATTACTCTTTCTTCCCTTGTTTGTGCCTTCTTATTTTGGCCATACATTTTAGGCTCTTTTTGGTATATTTTCATTTGCATTTTAATTTTTGCAAGTATTCAAACCATCCTATACTTCATGATATTTCGAGAAACACCCCCAAAACTCAAAGGTTTTGCATGGGTTATTTGTCTTTTCTATTATATTCATCCTCCTTTTTTATTTATATTTTTCTTCTTAGCTCAAGCTTTTGTTTTGAGCTCCTACCTTATTCCTCCTTTGATTTACTACATCCATCTCTAGAAATGAGTAGGATATAAATTTTTCTTTTTTTGGCTCACGGTAGGAAAGTAGGCTTCATAAACAATGGCTTATAGAATAGGCTTCGGTGAGATTCTGTGGATAATCTTATATTTATAAAGACTTCTTGGCTTCGAAGGCTAAAAACTCAAGTTTTTGAAATGATGGCCTATTTTATTTCCTCAACACATTACATCTACCTTTATTTCAAGCAATAGTTAAGGAATTTGTTCAAAAGTCATAATCACATGCTTCATTATTATGTATCATAAATATGCAACATTCTCTTCCCAATTATACACAACAGCATATTGAAAGGTGTATATGAAACTAAAATATGCTTTTAACCATATTACCCAAGATGTAGCAAAGGTATTCACGTATTCCTTCATCTAAAATTCGTACAATATTATGCATATACTATCATAGATTCCTACTTATTCATGCTTTCATGCTTCAAATTCCATTCTAATAACCTAATCCTAAAAACATTGGCTCGAAAACTAGACTCTATGGATAAATACATAGAAACAATAAGCAAAACAAACAACATAACCACCTTCCCACCCCTAAAATTAAAATCATGCGATGTCCTCATTGCATAAAATAGAAAATAAAGATCAGAGGACTCCTCTGATCGAGCTCAAAGGACACTCGTCGAACTGGTGGTGGTGCTTTCTTCTTTTGCAAAACTGTTTCAATTTCTATCAACTCTCTCCAATGGAGAGTGTTGTTGTTCTAGAAGTTATTCTTTATCTCTTCCAACTGACTCTCTAACTCAATATTCTCCATTTCTAGTCATTCTTTCACCTCTTGCAATTGCCCGCACGACGTTTTTTGTCTCTTCAACGGAGGTGATAGAGTTTATTTAATTGCAAATGTTGTTGATTTCTCGTTAGTGGGGAATGCAGTTTCCATCACTTGCCTCGCAATGAGATTGTTGGGATATGTATTTTGATGATGAATGTTTGTATCAAGTTCAGGACATCCTTCTTTGATACAGAGTACAGTGATGAGTATGATCTTGATATCTTTGAGTATGATTTCCCCTATGTTTGGAGTGTCTCCTCATTTGATGCATATCATAATCTTGACTTGTCTCTATGAAACTTTTCCTACTTTAAACGGTGGTAAAATTCTTGAACTTACAAATAAATAAAGCTCTTTATGTTCGTTTATTCTTTGTGAAATGAAACGGACTTCATGAAGTTGGATGATAGTTGATGGCTCCATACGATCATAGTAGGCGTAAAACTCAACTACTAGGTTGTTATTGACGATCCTCCGTCTCAGTGCAACTTGCTTTAAGTTGATCTTCTTCATGCTAATCCCTGGGGCTGCAAAAGCTTGCTCCTCCACAAAATTACTGTGCAACAACTGGATGTATTTCTCATATCATCTTCTTGATAAAGAAATTTGTCACATTGTAGCTTGGTTGTGATATGCTAAGTTTCTCCAATTTTGTTGATTTTACTGTGTTTGGATCAATCGTATAGTGTCTTACAGATGCCATGTTCTTCTACAAAAAATAATTAGAAAAATAATATTCTCTTTCAAGAAATTATTATAGATAGGAGAAGTGAAGAACAAATAGTATTATGAATCCTGCAAGATAATAGAATTGTAAAAGTAATTAGGGTTATAAATAAGAGAGTTCTTAATTAAAATTTTAGAAATTTTCATTAAGTTGCATAACTCTCTTATTATAAATAAAATCACAATGAGAACAACTCATGTATCAATGGAAGTTAATCATAATGGAATCATAAGTGTGGTAGGAAAGGTAAAGTTAGAGATTGTTGAACCAAATTATGTGGATTATAGTTTCTGCGTGTTTCATATTGCCCTTCGAACTGAAAAACGTATACTGTAGGAAAACGTTGGTGCGCAATTAAGCCTGTTTGCTCATCCTGTTTGCGCGGCCGAGGCATGATTGGAACTTTGACGCGCTATTGGACGTGTTACATTCTGGAATTCTGGTGCCACATAATCAGACCGTGCAACTTGATCACGCATGTGAGGCGCGATGGGAATAGTGATCGCGCGCTACTAGAAAACTTGCTCTGTGTGCTTGGATTTGTGTTTTTCTTACTTTGTCCAATATCATCTTGCTTTTGTTCTGTTCTTTTCTCCACTTTGGTTTCTTTCACTTTCTTTGTTTTTCCTATATAAACGTTTAGCTCAATAAGAAATTGAAATAAAATGCTATATATGACTCAAAATAGAATTAACTTAAAGACTCGATAATTAAAAACTTACTATTGTGGGTTGCCTCTCGCAGAGTGCTAAGTTTATTTTCGGTTAGCTCAAAAATTATGGTGAAGAATTAGAGGTCCTTTTGTGCACCAATTTCACCGTGATCCTTCTCCTTCTTTGCTCCTTTCTTCACTTTCTCTTCTCTCATTTTGCAGTTCCTTTTCTTGAAAAAGTAATTCTTGTTACGAGACATCTCTTGTATTTCTTGCAGCAAATGCATAGCCTCGTAACTAGGGATGTTGATTAAGATACTTGGATCTGGTGAGTTCCGACTAATTTCATCATATTTGCATTGATTCACTGTACTCAGACCAAGATAGTCTCAACATATTGTTCATCAGTAAGCCAATAATATGACATGGCTCGGTGTACGTGTTTCTCCCATTTTGTAGTTATGTCCTTACGTATCTTTTCCGTATCAGTCCATGCTTCGCTGATTGCTCGTTGTTTCACACGAAAAGTGAAGAGTCGTTATTTTGGTGATTTTACTGTTGGATCCTTTAGAAATTCACGTGTGAACTTCTTCATGACTTCACCCCATGATGTGCTGGCCTTGATGGAGTTAGTATACCACTTGCTCGCTTTTCCCTTCAAAGAGTATGGAAAGACTTCACAATTTTTTTGTTCATCCAAAATTCTAAAATAGTGGTATATCTCCTTGAGTTCCTCAATGTGATGGAGAGGATCTTCATGGGGTTCTATAGGAAATTGCTTGTGCCTCACCATGCCATTCCATTCTTCTTTCACTGAGGTGTAACCAAACAAGTATAAGTGTTTGGCTATTTTCTTAAGTGATCGCTCTTCCATCCTTTCATTAGTGAGTTGATGTGTTTGTTTTGGGATCGTATAATTAAGGGCTTTTTCTATTGTGTAGTTTCCTAGACCCCCAAAAGTTATTCCTCTTGCCCAAATAGGTATGCCAAATGTTGTTTTAACTCGGCCATATGCCATTTCCTGCAAAAAATAAGAGAAAAAACTTAAGTGATTATGCAAATCAGCTTGACGATTTAGGCACAACGATAATGATATTGTCACTCCCTAGAAACGGCGCCAAAAACTTGATTGGGGCGTATTTGAGGTGTAATAGAATATAATATATTTCAGGACATAATTGTTGCACTTAAATCCCACTATGCTGCAAATGCACGAATCAAGTAATAATTAAATGGTAAATATAGTTAGGAACCAAGTATCGTATCCCAAGGGACTGATGGTTGTACGCATGAATCAATCACTTAAATGCAAAACAATAATTATTGTCACTATTTTTTCTCTTGTGTGTTGCACAATGAATGCTTATGAATGATTTCTAAACTAAAGATGCTATGAATGCAATAATGATCAAATATTTTTTTGGGATTTGGTTTTGAATGCAAGAAAACAATTAAACTACTTAATCTAATGAAAGCAATTAAACTAAGAAAATGAATGCAATGAGTGATGACCTACAGGTTTTTAAAAGAAAAAACTTTGTTGTTGGTCTGAGAATGTTAACCTAACATCAAGAGAAGTTGATATACACAGAGTTCAATACTTTGGTGTTAGTTGTGACTTATCCATGTTTAGGTTGGACATGACATGAAGAGAAGTTGGGGTGCATGATGTTGAGAGCTTCAGTGTTATCCAGTTGTGCTTATGTTCATATTTTGTTATATTTGACCAAGAAAAAGCATGATGGTGAACCTTCTACCGGGATGTTTGGAGTTTCGACTGCCTCACATTCAGTAGCACTGATCACTTGGTGCTTCTCTTGTAAACAAATTGGTTAACAAGTATGCATAAGGAGTTGGGATGATAAAGTATATAATAAGTGCATGGTTCTCATTCAATTCCCTTGTACTTGCCTAATCTGTAGCTGATAATAAAATTGATGGGGTGTATGGAGTCTTGTGCTGCCCACATTCAGTGATGATATTATCCCTTTTTAACATTCTTCAATTTTAGTTTAAAAAGAGTTTATGATAATTGCTAAAGATTTGAATTGATATATCGTGATCCCAATTTGTGAAGCTGCTTGTACTTGGTTACCATCTACCAATGTTGACTTAATATAGTTGCATTCATCCTAGTTCTGCATTTCTTTGTTGTGTCGGTTTGGGCTTAGGGGGAGTAGTAATCCTAATTCATGTGTTGAGGCATATACCTTGGGTGACATACTGCACGTAAACACACTAGTTTGTGATCTTCTATACTGTGGGAATGAACTTTTCCCTTGGATATTCTTTCAAAAGTGTCAATTCCTCAGAATGATGATCTTAAACCGTGTCTTGTGTACTAATGTGCTTTGATAAAGTTTCGGATCAGTTTTCATTAATATCTCACGCTCTCACATGAAGTTGTTTTGGATGAAGCCCTGCACCTTCAGCTTTCTGCCCTACTGTTATTTTTCCCATGTTAGTCTAACATCATAACGCTGTGACATATAAGTTTTCAATTATGGAAACTGCTCTGGTCACGTGTTAACCTAACATTGACACGTGGGAAAGTATTGTGCGCGGGAACATGTGACAGTGGTCCGATTATTTTGGTAACATGTTACAATACCACTCTCACATATTCGAATCTTATATATTTTGCCCTAATCTCTTCTAATTATTCACGCTTTCTTAATCGAATTGTGCAATCAAAATTTCTCTTAACTCAAATTCTTTTATTCTCTCTAAAAATTACTCTAACAATGGCTCGCAAGTCTTCGACTGATGCCCTTGTAGATGCTGCTGAGCAGATTAAGCAACCACGAAGGTACAATACCAGACATGCACCAACTGAAATCGACGTCACTGCTGTTCCAAAGAAAAAATATACCTATCAAAGGCGCAAGGGAAATAAATCGACAAAGGATGATGTTGGTTCAACATCAGAAGTTGCTAAAATATCTCCACTCCCACCAACATAGAAAACAAGGTAATGAAGGCTAACTCTACTCAAAATATAACTGTTGAGGTTGGTATTGAGGGGGAGAATGAGGCTCATGTTGTTGTTGTGGATGAGTCTGAGGTTATTCTTGAGGTTCATAACATGAATGTTGGGGATGTGTCTGAGGTTGTGGCTGAGCAGGCTTAGAATCCTTAGGTGAATGCTGATGTTTTTGCTGATGAGGTAATCTTGTCGCTGATTTGGGGTATTACTGAGGGTACTTCTGTTGATAATGGTGATGAGGGTAATAAGGAACCTGAAGAGGTTGAGAGAGAGGAAGAAGAAAGCCTCACTCTTACAGCTTTGGCTAATGCTGATAGAAAGAGAAAGGCTAAGCAGGTGATGGTTGCTTCTGAGTCTGAGTCAGAAGAATCAGAAGAATCAGAAGAAGAAGAAGAAGAAGAAGAAGAAGAAGAAGAAGAAGAAGAAGAAGAATAAGAAGAGGACAATGAGGAAGATGAGGAGGAAGTTGAAGATGAAGATGAACTAGTGGCTGAGGATCCTGCTGATGTTACTCCAACATCAGACAATGATGAGTATTTTGATGAAATGGATGGTGAGTTTCCCACGAAGCCATATTCTGATTTCTATCTATATGCGGAAGCAGAGGAACAATGGGAGCCTTATCAAGCCAGAGTAATCTACAAGGAAAGAAAAATAGAAGAGAAAAGTTTTAAGAAAAACATAATCTATGAACTGCTGGAAGTAAGAGGTGTGTTGGGATCAGTGAATAATCACTCATGATATGTCCCTTATGTCATGAGAGAGTTCTATATGAACCTCTCCCTATGGCTGTGCCACCAGAAATCCCCCAAGTATGGAAAGGTTTGGATTAGGAATAGTGTTTTTGACATAAGCCCATCAACCATAAATGAAGCATGGGGACTTCCTGATCTAGAAGAATCCATTGATCTAAGCATGGATAAGATCATCACTGATCTCACTGATGGGTTGACAAGGAAGTGGAGTGACATCTTTCCCACAACAAAGCTAACTTTATTTAGTGATGTATTACACATGATTTCTACCTACAACTGGCTTCCATCTTCCAACACAATAGCGATGACTAAGGAGTCTGCCAAGCTGGTGTTTAAATTGAAGAACGAGTTGAATGCCAACATAGGAGAAAATGTGATGAGAGCGATGAAGGAAGCCACTACAAAAGCTAAGGGAATCATTCCATACCCTTCTATGATCTATAATATCTTGGTGAAACAAGGGTTCAAACCCTTGAAGACAGTGAGGTGGATTAAAAATAATGCCAAGATGTCTATCACCAGGAGCTACTTTACGCAGGCGAGGATTCATGATCTGCCATGATACCCTAAAGATGGAGCTGGTCCAAGCAAAAAGAAGAAGAAACACACACAAGTTTGCTGCTTCTTCTGTCCCTATATCCAGTGGGGATAGCTGCTCAGTGATAGTTGATACTTTTGTGGAAGAAACTCTCATCTGGTTGGACACAGAATACAAGGACACTCAAAGGGAGATTGCTGACAAGCAGGTTAGGTTTCAGGAGACTGACAGCCTCATAAAACAACTCAATGATCTGCCTTCCTCACAAAAAAGGGGGAGAGTAGATCAATATTTTTAATTTCTGAGCTTTAAATTTTCCGTTTCTTAACTTAATTTGAACTATTTCTGTTTTTATTGAACTATTGTTTCTATTTTTCTGTTTAATCTTTGTTTGATAAAGGAGTATGTTCCTTGTTACATTTATGGCCTGTAATTAAGTTTACTACATTTTGGTTCTTTGTGATTCTGCTTATGTACACTTGATTTTTTGTTACAAGTACTAACTCTGTCTGCAGGTGTTATCTGATATCTGATTTTAAGATAACAGTGAGAAATTCAATGTTAGAACATCTGTCTGGTTTCAATGTTAAGTTAACATTGATAAGACTAGATGTTATGACAACATTGAAAATATCAATGTTAGAACAACATTGTGATTAGACTCTTCTAAAATTAAGGGGGAGTTACTTGATTAATAAGTATTCTTAGTTTGATAAGTTGGTTTTTGGATATTTGATCTGGTTGAACAGGTTCTAAGGTTTTGTAAAGTAAGGCAAAAAATGGGGGAGATTTAAAGTGCAAGCATTCCAGCAATGTTAGAGTAACATTGGTTGACATAATCTTTTCTACAATCTAGTTTTAATATCTTAATTATTATTTTGCCTTATTCATTTAACTAACTTAGTTCCACAGTTATGATTGTTTTTGATTATTATTCAGGAAATAAACTTAACATAGGTTGATCGTTCAAAAGTTTCCATTATGGGAAGCTTCTTTAATTAAGTAAACCGCTCAACTTAAAGAGAAACAAGTGTTCGAGTGCAACTTGAAGAAGGAGACTTTCCTTAGTTAGTTTACTAACGAAGGAACTATTATTCAAGAAGGTTTGCGAGAACTTGGAAAAGGAGTTTAACAAGGAAACTAGAGGAATTACCAATAGCGTACAACACATTTTGAAGGCCAAGTCAATAACCTATATATAGGTGTGAAGTACATCAAGACAAACACAAGACAAGAGCTAATCAATCTGAGAGATTTATTTACAAGTTGTTGAGCGTTGTCTTGATTTTGCAAATTTTGTGAGTTGTTAGATTAGTTCTAGGTTTAGAATTAAGAAAGCAATTCTTGTCTGCTTTGTTGAGTTCGAGCAATTCGAGAGTGAGGAACTTGGGAGTATTGAGAAACACATTTATTAAAACTTTTGTGATTATTTTGTCTACGGCTCGGAAGTTAATATTAATATATTCACTTCTTAAATTTTGTGATTGTTTATTTCCGCTGCATAATTATTCTGGACCGTTGTTAAAGTAACATTGTTAAGTTAACAACGTACAAGTATCAACCCGATCCACAATTTCAATTTTCATTGGGCAAAGTTAATGAATTATTGAACTGAAAATCCACTGTTAATGATCAATCAATCTTGCTCTTACTCCCTCATAATTAGAGAACAATCTCCGAAATATTCGTAGTGTATGCTGGTCATAGCGTAAACTCAAAAAATAAATAAAAAATCTTGCAACAAGAAATACTTTACTCTATTGGACGAATATACAACAATATTTAAGTCTCTTTCATTGATAATGTCACCAAGACAACATTTATTACAAAAAACTGATAACTGAAATCTATCAAACAGAAACATTAATAAAAAAGGGTAAAGTTATTGGCTTATTGCCATGCATTAATCTCCAAATCAATTGTTGTTGCCAAATCCTGGAGCAACATTAGAAATTGATGGCGTGGGCATAAAAGTAAAAGAAGAATCTGGATTAAATCCAAATCCAGGTGAAGCAACAGAATTTGATGGGTTAAAACTAGGATTTGGATTCATGACGGATCCAGTTGAATTTGGATCAAAGCCAGTTTCAGGTTCACCATAACAACTCGCCTGGTTAACACAAGGATTCGGAATCACAACGGATTCCGTGGCGGCATCAGATCCTGACGGATTAATGAAAGTGAAATGATTATTATTATTATTATTATTGTTATTATTATTAGTGAAAGCATTATTATAATAATAATTATTATTAAGAATGTTATCATTAAAGTTATTGAAAGCCAAATTAGAATATGGTGGCATAACGGTACCCTCATTCCACCCTAATATTCCACCATCCATGACACTTGCATTCTGCAACAACTGCCATGGGAAAGAATTGTCCGAATTTTCATCACCACCTCCACCACTACCCATCGAGGCCGCCACATTGTTCTCCGGGGCCGTCATGGGCACCGAAGGCATTGAATTCGGGAAATACTGAGGTGCAAAGCGCACCATGGAAGATTGATCAGGAAAAAAGGTAGACTGATACTGATATTCATCATTAGAATTAAAATTGTTAGGTATCACCATAGACTCAGTTCCCAAGGGAAACTGATAACTCAGATCCATTGGTGGAGGAGGAGCGGAGTTATCCAATGGCCCGGGTGCAGCAGGAGGAGCAGCGAAGTTATCCAACGGCCCTGGTGGAGGCGGCAGAGCCAACCCTTGACCTTCCTGATTCTGGTAACTCGCGCGGAGATCTGAGATAAATTCGGGTATAACCTGTTTCATGACAGCATAGTCCTCCAAGTTGAAATCCAATGGACTTACCATGCCTTTAATGAACCTTACCAGGAAAAGCTTCATTTGTTTGCGTTTATTGTCTCTTAGCACCCGGCGGAGTTTTTCCTGCACCTTCAGGGTACGCTCCCGGTTGAAGCTGTTCTGGTTGTACATTTTTCGGGTTTGGTCCATTGGGGGCAAGCTTGTAAAGCGTGCAAGAATGGCCCGAGCTCCATCGTAGGACGGGTAGAGCACCGGTTGGCGGTCATACGGGCTGTAGATGATTGCACAAGCCTCGATCTCGCAAAAGACCGTGAGCTCGTGGATTTTCTTGAGAAAACCTTGCTTCCTTTTCTTATAGGATGCTTTTCTTTCGGAGTCATTTCTGATGTAGGCTAGGGTTACTTTGTTTCTTGCCATGTTATTTCTGTTTTCGAGATTTTTTATTTTCTTTTTTCTTTTTTTTCGTTCTGTGAGGGATGGGATCTTTAGGAAGACCGAGGGGCTGTTATATATAATGACGTTTTCGTGATTATCATAATATAATTATATGTTCTGGGATTTTTGTAAAGATCTAATTGGAATTCTGAATTTTCTCCGCTTTCTATGAGTTGTTCAAAAATGTAGCCCATGGGTTTTGGTGGATTTTTACTTATTAGAGACAAATATTCAATTAATCTTTCTATAAATTCCTATTGGTATTGGTTGTTGTTCTTTCTTCGATTCTTGTAATGATTTTACCTACCTTAAAGTTGTAGTATATGGATAAGAACGAAGAATGAGATCTCGAGTTATTAAACGTCATGAGTATAACTTTTTCAATTTCTTTATCCAACAGTTGTCATCATTTCAATTTGCACCAAGGAAGTTTATTTTAGAGAAATGGCAGTGATTGTCTTATGATAGACTTGACCAGAAAAATGAACATGTTAACTCTAAATTGTAAATAACTATAAAAACATTATCTCCTTCGAGGAAATGTAGGTATTGCGCCTAATTAATTTGAATTAGGTATTTTTTACTTCGGTAACTTAAAAATATATCGAACAACATTATAAAATGTATGAATACTTTTTTTCTTTGAACGAGTAGAGAAAGAAAATTTATTAGGACGAGTGAAAAAGGTAGTCCAAACCCTTACAACACAAATTGAGGAACGAAACTAAATGCAACGAAGATTCGGCAATCTAAACATTCTATATTTTTCGATATTGCAAGGTAGCCATCATTAATTATGAGTTTTTAACGAAATTCTCAACCTGGTTCATGTTATGTTGTTAGAATACAAGTACGGTAATATGCGTATGACGCACAATACAGTACGTATGGTACGATAACAATTGTTTTTGTAAATACTGGATATGAATACGGAATGAGTACAACTGGTTGGATTAATACAAGGTATGTGTTAGGCAATATAATATAAATAATTTAACTTTTACTCATTAAATCAAACCTAATCTAAAATTCATCAAAAGTTAATTTGCAAGGTATTAATTAGTCATCATAGCTAGAGTAGTATTGCGGATGTTTGGTTGGAATAAAACTTTGTGGAAACGCTTGTGGTGTGTGGTACTTAGTTTGGAGTCTTTAAACTATGAGAAACAGAAAGGGTGTTTAAAGTTGAAGTTATTAACTTTACAAAGACGTTGGAGCTTATCCAAGTGAATTCGTGGAGCTGGGACGAAATTCAGTAATAAAAGCTTTTCATTTTCTTTTTACGTTGTTAGCTTTGGATGTCTTGCGCGTTGATTTTTTTGTATGGGGTT
Organism: Linaria vulgaris; assembly: GCA_948329865.1. Taxonomy (NCBI): domain Eukaryota; kingdom Viridiplantae; phylum Streptophyta; class Magnoliopsida; order Lamiales; family Plantaginaceae; genus Linaria; species Linaria vulgaris. The sequence continues at coordinate 113,131,890 of OX415250.1, read as the reverse complement.
GATGAAGAACCTCTTCTGCTTCCTTTCCACTTTTGAAATATTTGCTTGCCTGATAAAAGAATTAGACATTTGTCTAAACAAAAACCATTTCAATCATATGATACAATAAACTTGGAGTTTCTTGAAAATGTGCTTAGAGGCTATAATTTTGATGATAAATTTGTAAAGCTGATCATGTTATGTGTTACGTGTCCTACATACTCCTTTTGTGTGAATGGTAGTCTTGAAGGGAACATGGAAGGGAAACAAGGTGTTAGGCAAGGAGACCCTCTGTCTCCTTACCTGCTTGTTTTTTGTATGGACTTTTTGGCTAGGCTCATTAAGAATAGAACTGAGAATAACAAAGAAATTAGGTATCACCCCAAATGCAGTAGACTTAAACTATGCCACATGACTTTTGTTGATGACTTGTTGCTTTTCTGAAGGGGAAACATAGAATCTATGAGCACTCTTAAACAAATAGTGGATGAATTCTCTGCAATGTCAGGACTGAAAGTGAGTGCAGGAAAGAGTAACATCTTCACAGCTGGAGTGACTACAGAAGGAAATGAGCAAATACAAGCAATATGGGGGTTCAGTGAAGGCACTTTCCCTATCGGATACCTGAGAGTCCCTCTTAGCCCCAAAAACCTAAAGATAGCAGACTATGAAGCCCTAACAAGGAAGTTGGTGGAAAGAATACAAAGCTGACAGGCTAAGAAATTAAGCTATGCAGGTAGGCTGCAACTGGTGAAAGCAGTACTACTTAGTATTCAGAATTTTTGGAGTCACATTTTTGTCATCCCCATTGGAGTGATTCGGAAGATAGAAAGGGTATGTAGGAACTACCGATGGGCAGAGAAAGAAGAAGAAAAAAACAGTGTAGTTGCATGGAAAAATGTATGCCAAGAGTATAAGAATGGAGGCTTACATATTAAAGAAATACTGGGCTGGAACAAGACTATTCAAGTAATGCAGATGCTGAGACTGTCAAAAACAGAAACACATAACACAATGTGGCAAAAATGGGTTAGAAACTACAATCTGAAGGATCAATCAATATGGATACTTCAACCGAAACCTGTTGATTCACCATGGTGGAAACACTTATTGGCAATTAGGGACAAAGTGAAGGATTCGCTCCTAGAGGCAAGACAAGGAACAAGTGATTTCTATACAGGGTCAAGAAAAGGAATTGGGAGAATGTACTCATGCTTTGCCCAAACCAACCTTGAGGTAAGTTGGTGGAGACAAGTATAGAATACAATCTCACCCCCCAAATCAAATTTTATTCACTGGATGGCTGTGCAACAAAGGCTTTCCACGAAAGATAAAATAGGCAAATTTGTTCAGCTAAATGACACTAACTGTGTTATGTGTAATGGTCAGTATGAAACGAATGACCATATGTTTTTCAAATGCAACTAGTCTTATAATATTTTGAATAAAACGATGAAAAGCACATGTATGAGTTATTGCCCTGATAACATGGAGGGGTAGATTAGACTCTTTGAGAAATATGGAGCTAAAGAATCCATCACTTACAAGATAAGAGCAGCAGTACTTGGAAAAACAGTGGCGACTCTATGGAAGTCCAGGAAAAAAAAAGATTTTTGAAGGCAAAATAACAAAGGAGGACCAAGCTTGCAAAGATATAACATACACCATGACTACTAGACTGCACGGTAGAGGTAAAAAGACTAATAGAGTTTCCAGAGTTGTATGCATTAAATTTGACCATCTATGATTACATGTTTTTTTCTAGAATATGCTACTTATATGGCCTGCGAGGGCAAATAGTTTTGTTATATGCTTAACAGGATACCAAAGATACCAGGAGCAGGATATCATCAGTTGACTCACATGTCCTTTTCTTACCTAAGCTTCCCTCATCCCCCAAAAGGAGAAGGATTGTGTGTGAAAGCAAACCATCACAAACAAGCAAACCATCACTACACTGAGACAGCCTGGAGATATTGGTCACAGGTTATACTGGAGCCAATGAGAAGTGGGCTGACTCAACTCTGATGAAGACACTACAAGAGTTTTGAAGTGTTTGTAGTATGTTGGGGTTTATTGTTTAGTCATACACACAGTCTAGAGCTAATAATGTTCCCAAGCCGATGGTTACACTAGTCTATGTATTTGAGCTTTCATTTGGGACTTGTCCCTATCTTCTTGTACAAACTCTGAGTTGGGTTCTATATCATTTTAACTTTCTGTGAAATAAAAACCATTTCAATCATTTATTTGCTGAAAATATCCTTATGACATAAAAACGTGATTATGTTTTATTGGAATGAGTATATTTATGAAGTACGGTGTTACATGGAATTAATTAAAATACGTAACCGAACGTGCTTTTTGTAACTTTAATTATTTTTATAATTCCTTAAAAGAGAATCCATTTTTTAAAAGGATTGTTGTTATGTACGTAATTCCGGCAATGTTCAAAAGAAAGAAGGAAAAAGAATATTAACATTAAAAACGTTGTTATAACACAAATAAATCCTCCCGCTACTTAACACGCCCATTGGTCAAATAATAAGAGTTTTTTAAAAGAGCTTTTACAAGTGGCTTATGGGCTTTCAATAACGAAAAATATTTTATTTGAACGAATTCTTATTTATGTCCCCCAACTTTGTTTTTTAAACGTAATTGCCCATGTTTTTTCGAGCCTACTTTTTATGTCCACTATGTTTTAAATTTCTATCAAAAATGCCCAAAATCGTTTATTGGCAAAAATACCTACGTGGCGGTACACTCTGTAAATTGCTGAGTCCAGTCAACAAGTGGCCCTGCGAGGTCGGATAAATCTTTGTTTGAAAAAAAGTTTTTACCCCACCCTCTCCATTATAAAATACAACTCTCGAACACTTAGGAAAATCAGCTGAGTTCGCGGCAAACCAAAAACCCTAATCCCCAAAATCTAACAGTTCAATCCGGGACAGCAGGCGTAAATCCGCAAGCATTTGTAATCGACATACGAGTTAGAGCCAAAAGATGGCGAACTTGAGACGCCCACTTGAAATGGGTTTACCCCCACCAACTATATATGTTATCTTATTTTTTTGCTTCGATTCTAGCGTTCAACAAGCTTTGGTGCTTAATCGTTACTTTATTGTAAGCGGGCAAAGAACTCGACTCGATTTGTACCTTTTTGGTTAAAGTTTGTTTCTTTTTAGTTGTTAGTATTATTTTAGTGGGGTTTTAGGGTTGTACAAAAAATTAATGGTCCCCTAGCACGTACAACTCCTGTTATCTGGTTTTTTTGCTAGACTATCATTGTTACCTTTTGTGGTCCTCATGTAAAATTTTTAATAGGAAGTTAGATATTTTATAAGACTCCTTTATAACTCATGCATGTAAAACCCCAATTTGTTTAAGCCATTTTTTTTAGCAGATTATTTTTTAATATTTTTAAAAGCTCCTTTATATATTGTAAGTAATTATTATCCTCCCTTTTGTTTTTGAGCTTAGCTAACCTGTGTTACCTTTGTTAAATTTATGTCACTTAACAGAAAATAATTTTATACATGCTTTCTTTATAACGTAAATAATCCTCACATTTTAGGCCATACTATCTTTTGTGCAAAATACTTATTGGTTAAAGTATTTTTATTAATTCAGCAACAAAATGTTAATTGCCGCATGATTGCTTTTAGTGTTTACTTTTTGGGGATCTTATATTTGCAATAGGTTTCTTACATTGTACGTATAAATATATAAATAAAAGGTTAGGGTTTCATATATATTTCATTAGAAATAGTTCTCCCGTCTTTGCATTCTTTCTTCTCATTCGCGCTCGGCATCGTCCCATTCTTTGTGCATACAGGTAAATCTTTTATTGCAAATTGTTCCAGTCGCATATTTGATCACTGTTTATGCATGATGATCTCACATATAATATAATATACAAATTATTCGTCGCGGATCGATATCAAGTAGAAAGGCATTATAAGCAATTAAAGCGGCCGTCAATGTAATTAGCATATATCAGGTGATATATGCATGTATTCTTTCATGAACAGTGACCCTTAATTCTAAGTATCTTACTCGGTTAGAATATTATATATATAGATATAGATATATGAGGTATGGTTCATGAGTATAGCCTTCAATTATAAATCCTTCACTAAATCATCCGCATTAGACCTTAATTCACCATGTTTGGTAAGGTAATTTGCACCAGGTGAATAAATTGCAATAACATAGTACCAGAACTATAATTTGCAAACTTGAAATACATTAAAAAGTGTTTGATAAATGTATACATGTTATCATGTAAGCATGGTAGGTTTTTAAATGTATGGATTTAGTTTCATGAGGATCCATAGGATTTGCCGCATCATTAAAAGCATAAAAACAATTCTATGTAATTAGACTAATGAATAGGAAAGACTAGCAGGGTTTTACATGTATAAGTTAGCATTAGAATCATAGTATTCTTACCGATTCTTTTGACGCATCAGGAAAATCTGAATTAGACGTTTAATGATAGTTGTCTCTGGTACTGTTCTCACTTCACGAATTATTCAGGTGTGTGTTCCAAAACCATATTATTCTCACTGAAATGGAGTCTGTGCCTACGTGGTTACTGGTAGTAAATACGTATATACATATATATGCATGTTAAGTGAATTACATGGTTATAAGTTATCTTGGGAAGTGATCAACTGATTGAACTCATTGACTTAGTACGTTTAATGTTACCTGAGTACTAGCGCTATTAAATAATTCATGTTTAGTATGAAACGATTCTTTATTGTTTCAAAGCTTTGTTGTATTGATTGTTCCCTACTATAAAAAAACTAATAACGACTGACTGAATTGTTAAGAGCGATTATCGACTGACTAAATTATTTTGAATGATTGAATAATTGAATGAATTGTTTTTAACGACTCAACGACTGATGCACTGACTGGAATGTTTTGCACGACTGAATAGATCCACGACATGGTAAGCATGTTATACCGCTGGGCAGCGGCGGGCTCGCCAGATGGTCTTCGTGCCTCAGGGCCCCTCTCCCTTAGACCTGCGGGAGTTTCGCAGTACCTATATAGAGTAACTGACGAGCATGCATGTGTTGTATGTGGACTGCTTTCAAGGTAGCTCCTTGATTGGGGGTAACAAGGGCTGACTGAAAGTAGTTATAAGGACGGATATTGTATACTTGAGGTTGAAAATTCTGTGATTTCGATTGATTGTCTTATTGTCTGATTGCTTGACTGTGTGACTGCCTGAATGATTAATTAACCCATGTGCCTTTTACTGTTTTTCAATTCTTTTCAAAATAAAAGTGCACGTCATTCACTATGCACACAAACGCACAAACACCATTGATATTTTTATCTCACGTCTAGGTCAACTAGGACGAAGCTTGAAGAATGTGGAGAGTGGGTTCCGTCGGGTAGTTAGTTAATTTCTGTATTAAGTTCACCTTTTTTCTTTATTGTAACATTTGTAATTGTCTTGTTTTGGACAATTAGTAATTTTTTAAAAATGTCATTCTTGTTATAATATTGTACTGTTTAGCCTTGAAATTTTGGGGCGTTACAACTCGGGTCCTTTATCTTATTGCAGCACCAGAAAGCAAATGTTTGACCCTGGTATTACATTATAAAGGGGAGTTTAACAGAAATTCATTCAGTGGTAGGGTCTATGAAGGCTTTGATACAGAATGTGTGTATGATTATGTAAATTACAAAGAGGTAAAAAGGTCCTTTTTAGATAAGTTGGCTTGTGATATAGGCATACTTGGACGAAAGAAATACTTTTACCTACGCAATAATTTTTATAATGTTGTGGTTAATGATGGTTGTTTGCATGATCACTCTAAGTTAGCTCATAAGGAGAGGATGGAGTTTCATGTGTATTTAGTAGAGCTGAATAATAATGTTGTTTTATTAGAGAGAGTGCATGATGAAAGGGAGGGAAATAGTGTTCCTATTGTTAATGAGGTTTTAGGGACTAGTTGGAGATGGAGTGGGAGATGGTAATCCACAAAAGGTTAGATAAGGGTAAGGGTGTGGCTATAGAACTAAATGAAAGTGATGATGATAAGGATGATAATTTGTATTCATCATCAAGTGAAGACATTGATGATGAGTTGTTTGCACATGTTGATGTGTTTGATGAAGAACCAATAGAGTTTGATTTTGAGTTGGGTGATACGACGTTGTTTTTTGGAGCGTATTTATTATAAAAAGAGGTTTCATTCATGATCTAATGGGTAATTACATGTATGAGCACAAAGCACACATGGCGCCCCACAACAAGTCACAATAGAAGCATTAAGACCTGAAACTACAAAGAGTGTATTGGTAGCATTAAATATATTCCAACAACATATGGACAAATATCTCTTTTCTCACTCGGACACGTAGATAATCCATTAAACTATGTGATCCACGTGTCTTTAAGTACGTTACAATGGTATCAGGGATTGGGCCCCGCTTATTAGATGAAGCTAATATAGGTTAACATACAAAGATAACTTCCAAAAGTGAACAACAATGGTAGTTTACAACACTATTACTGTTTCACCAACAGAACAAGAAAAGAAAACACACGTCAATGAAATCTAACTCTAGGCTGAAAACTTTATCATTGTTCTTGACTGTGACATGCATTAATACTATATGTCTTGGTAATATCGCTTGCGTATCCTATTAGGTATCTCGAGGTAAATCTATATCAGCGTCCTTGATAACTTTCTGATAAGCCAATATGTTCCACTATATTTATAAGCATAGTTATTTTCGATATTTGCCAAATGCTAGACATGAATTTATTCTAAGTTGGTATGATTTTATGTGCATGAGGGTTTTATGAATTAAAAAATATAAATGTGTTGTTTCATCGAGTTTCCACGACTTGTGCAGTTAAGGATAAGGTGGAGATTGGTAGGCATCGGTCTATCATGTGCATATATAGTTATCACTGATGGGTCGACACTCCAACATTCCTATCATACTGTGCATGACGCGACATGAGTTTGAAAATTCTCGCAAGTGACGGACACGTTGCTCATGCTATTACCTATCTGTTTTGGTTAACTTCTCAATGTCTATAATTGAATGCATGATCTTTTAGATTATCTTAAGTTGCATGTGTACCGATGAATTCAAGTTCATAGTGTAAGAAACAAGAAAAATTAATACAAATGAATTTTATATAAATTTAAATAAATATTTGTTACAATATCTATTATTCCTCTAATTCTTTACTATAACAAATAATGTTGAAGTTTATAAACTCGGAGGGGGATTTGACCACGATCTCTTCCACTTGGCAATGATTTAAAAGTTGATTCAAGGGCTTTTGAGCTTGATCTTTAGTCAACAATTGACATAAAATTTGTCTTCGCGGTGACCAATTTGTTCTTCATCTCGACTCCTTGAATTTTTTGCAAATCAATTTCTTTTAATTTTACAGCTTCATCTCGAATAAAAAACGAGTTGGCTTAATTATTCGTGACGAATTATATCACTACAAAAAATTCTTATTTCATTGGGAAGCCGTATGCAGTGTCTTTTGCCACAATTGTGATGAACAATTTGTCGCCAATGGCAACTTTTGGTTTTTGTAAAAAAAAAAGGGATAAGGGCGATGAAAAATCCGCTGCCCTTGATTCAAGGCGACATGCACATCCATCGCCCTTGATCATGGTCGAAGGGACATCGTCGCCCTTAGCTTTAGACAATACCCTTAAGGGCACTTTCATAGTTTTTATTGTGTAGGGAAGATTTCGTCGCGAATAGTGATTGGCAACGGCTTCCCCTAGACAGTACCCATTGCCTAAGGGGGTTTGACGACGGACGTTGCCTACGACAAATCCCTAAACAATGACTATAGCCTAGTGAAAAAAGGGCTTTTGCCCTACCCAAAAGTCCTGTTTATTGTACTGTTTCATTTTTGTAATGAGTTATTCAAATATGTTGAATCTCGGTCTTCGTTAATTGACGCCAAATTCGTTAGCGGATTAAATTAATATAGATATTTCCCCATAGTATGTAGTCGAGTGGGTGTCTACTTGTGGTGTGATTGTGATGAAGTATTTATTTGAAATTCTAACAAGAAATAAAACAATTACCCTAAACAAGTGAACTTAAAAAACAAACTTCACAATTTTCGTATAATAGTTAACATACAAGTATGCATATTCCACGTTAGACGATCGAGACAGCTTTCTTACTACGGATAAACAAATTTAATGGATTGCGCAACAATACAAGATACACTAACGAAAAGCATGAACACTAAATTTTGTTTGTCTATGACTACCTCAAGGGTGATACTAAGCCAGAATGTTTACTATATGTTTAGTCGTAAGGTTACAATTAGGGTCCACAACACAACAATCACCCGCTTAGAAAATAAACTTATTGTAACCGCCACTCCACTCTTCCACATATAAATTATCTAGCAATGGTATCGCCAAGCCTTGAACTGTTCAAGCTCCAAGTTTAATTGAAGTTATGCATATCGTCAACTTCGCTAAGGTTACAACCTTGGTCAACATATTAGCAGCGTTCTCACCTCCCGAAATCTTCACAAGTTTCAAAGTCTTCTTATGTAACATTATCAATATCGTTGATGGTACGACGGTAATTTTGAAATGTTAACGAGGCAAAGTTTGAAATACACTATATGTTAGGGGCTTCCGAAATTTATTAATAATATCACAGGTACAACTTTTATTATAAATAACTTAAATTTCACAAACAAAAAGTAGACGGGATAAATCATCCAAATCAAATGTTGTTGCCAGATCCTAGAGCAACGTGAGACACTGAAGGCGTGGGCATAAAAGTAAACTTGCTAAAAGAAGAATCTGGATCAAATCCAAATCCTGGTGGAGCGTAAGAACCTGATGGGTTGAAACTAGGCGCTGGACTCATGTCGAATGCACATATATTAGGATCGAACCCGGATCCAGGGGCACCATAAGAGCTTTGTTGGTTAAAACTCGGATCCGCAATCACGACGACTCCAGTTATAGGATATGATCGCGAAGGATTAATGAAAGTATTGTTAGGATTTTCAGGGATGTAATTATCATTAACGTTGTTGAAATCATCAAAGTTTGGATACGGTGCCATAACCATACCCGCATCCCAATCTAGAATTCCACATTCCACTGCACTTGCACTCTCCAACAAGTGCCACGGGAATGAATCCTCCCAATTCTCATCACTAGCGTCGCCACCACGTACCGGGGCCCCTACATTGTTCTCAGGAGCCATCACAGGCACGGGTGGGATCAGACCCAGAATGTATTGCTGTGCAAATGGCACCATAGAATATTCAGGAAATAAGTTGTTCAGGAAATATTCAGGAAATAAGTTATGTAGCGGCCCTGGTGTAGGAGGCGGAGGAAAAGCAAAGTTATCCAATGGTCCTGGTGGAGGCGGCAGAACCTGATTCTGACCGTTCCTGCTTTTTTGGGACATTGCCCGGAGATCTCCGTGAAAATCTTGTATCACCTGTTTCATTAGAGCATAGGCGGCCAAGTCGAAATCTAATGGACGCACCTTGCCTTTCATTAACCTTACCAAGAAAAACTTCATTAGTTTGTTTGTTGTCTTTTAGCACCCGAAGGAGTTTTTCCAGCGACTTCTGAGTTCGCTCCCTGTTGAAGCGGTCCTCTGTGTACATCATTCGACTTAGTTCTATCTAAGACAAGCTTCGAAAGGGTGCTAGAGTGGCCCGAGCTCCCTCGTTGGATGGGTAGACCACTGGTTGACGATCGTATGGGCTGTAAATGATAGCACAAGCATCGATATCGCAAAGGACTCTGAGCTCCTTGACCTTTTTGAGTAAACACTCTTTCCTCTTTTTATAGGAAGCTTTTCTTTCGGAGTCATTTCTGATGTAGGCTAGAGTCACTTTGTTTCTAGCCATCTTATTTCCCTTTTTTAGAGTGTTTTTTCTTTGTTTCTTTCTTTATTTCTTTGAGGGATGAGAATTTAGGAGGACTGAGAGGTGCTATATATAAGGGCGAATTATAATTTTTGCCCTTTATTTTACCTAAACTTCAAGTTTTGCCCGATATCTTTATTTTTCTGTTTTAATTTTGCCCGGTGGGCTTAGCTGAGGGCTTATTCAAAGCCCAGATTACGTGGCGTCCCACGTGGCGCCACGTCAACAAAAATAGTTTTTGTTTAAAATTCTTGAGAAATAGGGGTAATTACCAAATTACCCCTGTCAACTTTTACTACCGTTTATTAATTCAAAATCGGGGTACAAAGAACAGAAAGGCCCAAATCTGAAACGCCCAAATTCGACACTCTCGATCTCACAAAAAAATCAGAAACGCTCGCCCTAATCCATTCCCGATTTCGCCGTTTGAAGCATCGAAAAAGAAGGTAAACTACTTCTCAATATTTTTTGTTGTAATTACATTACCCCATCGGTTAATTTTGTTTAGGGTTTAGGGTTTAGGGTTTGTTTAAGGTAATTATTCTCATCACATTTCATTGGCACCAATCCAGATATCTTCTTAGCATTCTTATCTAGTATATCCTTAATCTTGTGGCAGATTCTAACATCAACCCATTTCCTCTCAGCTTTATCTCTATTAGTTGTCTGTCTATTTAACAAATACTCTCTAATCCACTCCCACTTTGTGATAATACCCTTCTCCCTTGCCTCTGGGATAGAACTGTTCAGTGATTCACATATGTTGTTTAGAATCAAATCACAAGTGGAGATAGTGCTGAAGTGGGACTTGCTCCAGTGAGCAGGATCCTTATCATCAAACCATTCTAGAGGACTTTGGCTCAACTCACCCATCTCAGTCATTGCCTCCTTGAATTCACCAATTGTGGTTGAATTTGCTGTTTTTCACACTTTATCACTATAATCTTCACCTCTAAAATTGGCATTGTAGAAGTTTCTCAACAAGTGTCTCACACAAAACCTACAATTCAAAAATGAATTACACATAATTTAGTAAATTTAACAGGGAACAATTGAACTCCAGTAAATTAATATATAAAAGTTATGAATTGATTTACCTGTGAGAAGCAGCATGGAACACTTCTTAAGCCTGGACTAATCCTTTTTGTTTATCTGACATAAATGTCAGACCATCACCATCATGTAACTCCGAATCCACTCTCAGAACACTTAAGAACTACTCCCAGTTCTTGTAGTTCTCAATAGCAACAACAACAAATGCTATAGGATATGTTGAATTGGCTGCATCAATTCCCACGGAAGTAAGGAGCACTCCTCCATGTGGTCCTAGAAGATGACATCCATCTACTCCAATAAATGGCCTACAACCTGTCTTCCAGCCAACCTTCAGTGCATGAAAGCACACATACATACATCTGAATCTAATTTATCGTCCAACTTCATCAGTCCCAACAGCAACAGTGGAACCAGGGTTGGTCTTCCTTAATTCCTCAGCATAATCAAGTAGCATGCCAAATTGTTTATATGGATTACCTTTTAGCTTCTCAAGAGCAGCCCTCTTAGCGTAATAAGCCCGAGTCTTTGAGATATTGCAATTCAAAGTGTTGACAACATCTAATCTAAACCCCTCACACTTTCTGTTAGGATCAGATTTAAATAGATGAAGGAATTTCTCTGCCAACCAAGGTGCCTTAATATTCTTAACATTAAACCTTTCATGACAAGTGTGTTGAGGATTGTACCTTATGATCACAAAAGATGATTCATTTTTCACCTTTATTTCATTGATCTTTCATTTGCAGTCTTCATGATAACACCTCACATGAATTCTACCAGGATCACTCTTCTTGATATAAATACTCCTCCTCTCTTTCACTGCATGTGACCTTCTAGCCATCTCCACCAGCTTCTTGCTTGGAAAGATCATACTCACCTCAAATGTTGGAGAAACAATCTGCTCTTTATTTAAAAAACACTCAGCTTCATTCTCTGCATCACTATCCTGCTCATCAGTTATCCTAGTTCTCTTAGGGCTCGAAACAACATCTTCATCAGTTGGATATTCTTGTTCATCCACCATCTTGCCCTTTCCTTTATCAGCCCTCTTAGCGGCTCTTTCTTTAGCTCTAAGTGCATCCTCTTTTTCCCTAGTTCTGACATCTTCCTCACCCCTACTCTCTGGCCCTCTAACTACATCTCCACCAATGTCTTCCTCCTCTCTGATCTCATCCTCTCTGTTCAACTTCCACATTAGGATCAATACCATCATCAACTAATATTGTATCAGTGAAAAACTCAATCTCCCTGCTACCCACCAGACAATCACAACTTATGGTTTGCAACATATCATCACTTGTAACAAGCCTAAAACATATTCATTGGTAAAACATATTCATTATGTAAAATCTTACATCCCCAATGATACCAATATCAGAGCAAAGAGCCTTCAGAAATGCATGATCCACCTTTTGATAGTTTACAAAGTCCCACTTGCTTACCTCCCCTCCAACATATTCATTGGTAGGCACGAGTCTATAGACACCACCATGATGTAGCACAACTGTAAGTTCTGTGCTATCTTCAGCTGCAACATTGAAGATTACCGATGTATTAATCACCGATTTCAAGCCAATTTTAAAAAAAATCAATTTTTGCAGTGAGTGAAATTGTAAAGGAAAATTAGGGTTCTTCCTCAAATTGGGTGGCACCTTTTTTTTCTAACCGCGTTTTCTTCTGGTGAGGTAAGTGTTTGTGGTAAGAGTTTGATTTGTGGAGCAAGAATCGGCCACGATTACAGGTAAGAGTTTGATTGTGTGGAGCAAGAATCATCCACGTAGTAATAAACGGTAATAAAAGTGGACAGGGGTAATTTGTTAATTACCCCTATTTCTCAAGAATTAAAAAAAAAATATTGACGTGGCGCCACGTGGCCGTCGTCTGTATGCCACGTGGAACGCCACATAATCTGGGCTTCGAATAAGCCCTCAGCTAAGCCCACCGGGCAAAATTAAAACAGAAAAATAAAGATATCGAGCAAAAAAAAGCCCATTACGAAAAAGGGCAAAACTTGAAGTTTAGGTAAAATAAAGGGCAAAAATTATAATTCGCCCTATATATAACAATATTTTCGTGATTTTTGTAATAACGTTTTCGTGATTTTTGTAATGATATTACTCGAAATTCGAATTCGCTTCGCTTTCTATGAGTTGTTTCAAGTATGTTTGAATTTGCTTCGCTATTCTGTGAGTTGTTTAAAATACGTTACCAATGGTTTTAATAATTAGGGGACAAGTATTCGATTAATATTTTTATAAATCCTACTGGTATTACTTGTTACTCTTTCTTTTTCTCTTGTAATAATATTACTTACCTTAATGTTGTGATATAGGGATAAGAACGAGACGATGGATGATATTTCTAGTAATGAAACGGCTTGCTACATTCAAATCCTTTTCATCGTACAGCTGTAATCATTTTAATTCGCAACAAGGAACTGTATTTAGAGAAATGGCAATGATTGTACGTACTGTGATGGAAACAAATTTACTTGTTACTTGGAATCACTATGAAAACAATATATTCTTTGAGGAAATGTAGGGTGCAGCCTAATCTGTATTAGAATTTTCGAATTTTGTTACATAAAAATGTCGAACAACGCTAAAATGTATATTTTGAACAGACGTTTTGTTTCTCGATTGAATGGTGGTCATCATTATGATTTATTAATGAATTTCGATTCTAATTTATGTTGCACGGATACAAATACGATAGATGCGTACACCGTACAGTACGGTCTGGTAACACGAGTACGACTATTGGCCTAGCTAATGTAAAATAATTTAACTTCTACTACATCAAATATAATCTAAAATGCTTTAAAGTTAATCTGCAAAGTATTAGTGATTAGTATAAGCAAAACCTAATCCTTTCGTTTAAAGTACCCGTGCGACATAAAACGATAATTATATTGTGTTGAAATGAGTGTTTAAAGTACGATGCTCCAAGAATTTTTAATTTTTTTTTTTTGTGAATATTGCTCCATTGAATTAAAGTAATCAAATGCGGTTTTTGTCCCTCTAAATATATTATTAATACTTTAAATACAATTTCACTTATTTTTCAAAGGGTCTGATACTAGTAGAAACTCGATAATATTATTCTATAGATTAGTACAAAAAGAAAGATGACGTTGACCAAATGCCTCGAAGAACTTATCCTATTTATAAGATTAGCACAAAAAGAAAGACGATGTTAGCTAGACGCCTTGAAGGTCTTATCCTATGTGGAGGATTAGTACAGATCCAACTCCCACCTATGAAAATTTAACACACACTCAAGATATTACACATATCGTGTGAATTCACAAGAGTACCCATCCCGGTCCACACATTTACAGTTGGCGACAAAGGCAAGCACTGACAACACTGGTGTTTGCATTTGGTAGTTAGTCATGGACAATACGAATCCCAAAACGAACAACATGCTACCAGTGCTAGCTAGATAGAACCAACTATGCCTACTAGAAGATCAGACTTAAATCATACATCAAGTCCATTGAGCCACGGGCATGAAAATCAATCATTGATGGATACTCCCTAGCGATGATGGCACCTGACAATAAAAATGATGTTACTCTGAAGCCTGAAGCCGATCGAAATCCAACAGAAATCAACAATACAACCTTCAACGAGAAAGCCCTCAATGCAATGTTCACCATGGTTTATGCATACATGTTCAGGCTGATTCAAAATAACACTACTGCTAGGCAAGCCTGGATGTTCCTGCAAATCCACTGTGAGGGCGATGTAAGCGTTGAAGAAACTAAGTTACAAATGGCTTTACGCAAGTGTGAAAATATTAGGATGGGTGAGGATGAATGCGTCACTTCATACTTTGAAAAATTAATGGATATATCTAATGATTGTCATCGTTTACGAGATTCCTTAACTAATAAACAACCTTGTTACAAATCTATGCGAACTCGATCAACAAAATTTGAGGTCAAAAGATTTGCAACGCAAGAAGCTAGACACATATCCACTCTTAATTTTCATACTTTTTTAAATGTTTTAAAAGAATTCGAAATGAATCATGAACCTTCTACTAAACAGAGAGGACTTGCTCTAAAGCTATTGAAGAAAAAGTGAGTGATGAAACAGAGGTTAATGAATGTGGTCAGGAAGTTTAATAAACTGGCTCTCAATGTTAGGGTTAGAAAAAAAATATATGCCTATTAACCTAAGAAAGAGTTTTCCTGGTAAAATGGTGAAAAAAACTTTTAAAAAACTTTTTGGAAGTGAAATTAAACAAATAAAAGAAGTACAATGCTTTGAATGCAAAGGTTTTGGTAACTTGGCTTATGAATGTGCAAATACACTGAGTACCAAAGGAAACTGTAACTAGGTGTGTACAGATAGTATTGATAAAGAGACAGGTAAAGAGGAGAAGAGACATGTAAAGAGGAGATCGCAGATGAACATGAATATGCCCCCAAAGAGATACACACGACAACTCTTTCTGCTCAAGTAAACTTGACCGAATGTGAGGACAACATCGTCACTAACCATCATGTGCTTAACATCCAGACATAAGTTGAATGTCAGAAAGGGTACTTTGACAGCTGGGAGGATGATACCACAAGTTTTGAATCTCAATGTTTAATTAATGATACAGATGATTATGATGAGCATACTAATCTTGTTTGTTTTGGTGGTTCTATAGATTTAGATGAAGAATATTTCTTTGAAGGTGAAATGGATCAAGATGAAATGAAGGTGGTCTACATAGATTTGCTTGTTGAAACAAACAAGATAATTAAAAGGGAAAAAGAGATCTTGAAGGAAGATGCATTTCTGATTGAAACCGTGACTAAGCTAGAAAGAAATCTCACTAGAAAATATGCTCAACTTGTAAAGGTTTTGAAAAAATTTGAGGCTGCAGAATATACTATTTCCAAATGGCACTGAGGTACAAGAAAACTAGATGAGATGTTCTTTGTTGGTAATGAAGGTACAATTGGTTTGGGTTATCAAAAGTTGTCTGATTCTCTGAAATTGTTATTCCAGGATTTTTCAAAGCTAATGAGACTTCGAATAAAACTAAGAAAATGACCTATATCTGCCAATTCTGTTATCAGCCTAGATTTGAAACCTTACTATTTGAAGTACAAAACGTTTTATGAGAAGAATTAAAACGGAACCAGCGATGTTATTTTTAATGTTAGGTCAACAACAAAAACTTATAATGTTGAGAGTCAACATCGAAAAATACCGCTGAATAAAAAACATTTTAAGAACATGTAAACTCTGGTCTCCTAAAATCAAGATTATCTGTAATGTGGTATTCACTGTTACCCAATCTCTTATTGGTGATTGGTAATTTGATAGTGGGTGTTCTAGACATATGACAGGTACAGAGACCAAACTCATGGTGCATGTGCCATTAATCATTGGCACAGTCACATATGGTTGATGGAGTAAAGGGAATATCATTGGAAAGGAGGTTTTGAGCGTTGATGGCTTTCCACATCTGAAGGACGTACTCTTGGTAGAAGAAATGCGTGATAATCTAATTAGCATCAGTCAACTATAAGATGACAATCTACTAGTTAAATTTTATAAATATTCTAGTGATATGCGTGTGTTATGACATGAAAGAGATCAAATGACAACTGCTATCTAGTAGATCAAGAGGCTCAGTGCTTTCATGTTAAAGTGTATGAGTTAGTTGTATGGCACATGAGATTTGGCCATGTCAACTACATGAATCTAGTAAGGTTCATTAAATTTGAAGTAGTAAAAGGAATACCAAAGTTAATCAGTGCATGTAACTTGTTTGTGGTGAGTGTTTACAAGGTAAACAAACTAAAGCTTCACGTATGCAAGTACATGTAGAAGGACAAATATCTAGAACTTCTAAATGTTTTGAACTTGTACACATGGATCTTATGGATCATATTGAAGTTTGTAGTCTTGAAGGGAAGAGGTATGCCTATGTCATTGTGGATGACTTTTCTAGGTACACTTGGGTAAAATTAAAATATTAGTTGGTAGTATAAAAAATCACTATAAAGCATGTGTTAATAGAATCTGATTAGATTATGGGAGGGAATTTGAGAACAAAAATTTGATGAACTGAGTGATTCTAAAGGCATATCTCATGAATACTCTGCCCCTATTACTCCTCAACGGAATGGAGTTGCTGAAAGAAAAGACAGAACATTATAAGAGACGTCTAGGGTAATGCTAAACTCTAGTTCCACTACAAAAAAAATTTGCTTGTTATGACAAAACAAGTTGTCTTAAGAAGCCCAAAAAGCGCCACATAAGGTTTATCGTTACAAAAAGGTGCACAATGAGATTCGTCGCCTCAGACCCGTCGTTTAAGGGTTGTAACGACGGAATATTCATTTGTCACAATAGCTTGTGATGAACAGTAATTTCGTCACAATAGTTCTACCTTTTGCGACGATATTTCGTCTCTATAGTGTCAATGTTTCGTCATAATAACCTAATTTTGTTGCAAGAGACGAATTTTCGCTAATGTTGTTGTGACGATTTCTTCGTCGCAACAACAAGAATCCTATGATGACAACGAATTCGTTGCAATATCTAACTCATATAAACTCTTCTTACACTTACGGTGATAAAATATTTATCTCAATAGTTACTACTTGTTTGTTATATTAGCATAGTGCTCAATTTATTAAGCTTTTATAAGATAATAGAAATAAAATTACACATCAAATTTGAAACTCAACAAATCCATCATAATATTTAAAACTAATAAAACCAAGCACCTCAAATAAGAATTATTTTTTCATTAGACGACAATTAATTTGACAACGATCCGTGATACATGATACTAATTTCCTTCGAAAACCCATAATTGACATTTACTCCAAACCAACTTCTCATAAGTTCTTTTACATCCATAAGTTCTCCACATCAACTTAAAAATCATCTATTCCAAGCCCTTCTCCAATTGCTTCAGTTAATTCTTGGACATCAATTACACCTGCAAAAACAATGAAAAATAATTGAAGGAAGCTAATCTAGTAATGAATGATTGAAAAATAATTTACAAGATCTTAACATAAGTACTAATTACAACAACTTACAGATTCAAACTTCAAGCCCCTGCCAATAGCAATTAATAGGAGCACCTTCCTATACAATTTTGCTTACAAGTTTGTATATAATTCAAGTACACAAGAAAATTAGAAACAAATAAACAAAAATTGACTCGAACACTGATATAGGTTACCTTAATATACAAGACAATTAAAGTCTTTCTCACTGAAGATATATCATAATTGCTTTAAAGCAAAGAAAGAGCATCCTCTAATTTCCAACCTTTGAGGACAAGATATTGATTGAATAATGTTTAATATATGAATGAATAAAATCTATATATAACAACTTCTTTCTAATTCCATGCCTCAAACAGTTCATTATTCAATGTTCTAATCCCGTCATTATTCAATGTTCTAATCCCTTAGCATCATATACAATTTAAAAAAGTTACAAATTTCATCATTTCTTTCACTTATACGAAAATAAAAAACAGTGATGGAAATATATTAGACAAACATATATTAATCTACATTACACTATAACACGAAAAAAGTATTCTTACCATGTAAGATCCAACGCATGCTAAAGCATTCTCATCACATACTCTTTCATATCCCACATTTCCTTTTGAACACCATCTTGTCAAGCTTATTTTTTTTCCTTTTTGCTCTTGTAACTCTTTTTTCTCTTGTAATTTTCGTTTTTAACTCCATCGTGTTATTGTTGCAACAAAATTCACGTACTTAAAATTATAGCTATTTCGAGTGCGAACGTAACTGCTTAAACTGAGAGGGAATTATTATTCATAAACTTTTAACTGTATACGTATTTCAAGAAATATTTAACTACTAATTACATCATTGTTTGCTTCTGGAAATAGTTGTAACTGATATAGAGATACTAATATTATCTAATTAAGCTGTGAGCTGTGAAACACAAATATCTTACGCCATAGTTCTCAACTATTTTTCAATTTGTAATCATCATGAGCAGCAGATACATAAAAAAATGTTATTCTAATTATAATCTGAAAATTAACTCACTCGTATAAGCCGCAACTAAACTCAAAGCTTGTGTACTACTTATAAATAACCTACACTCAACATTTACAATTACCAGTTACAGAATAAATCCCAGAAAGTATTTTACATATTGACCAGATCAAAGAGTATGCAATTGACTTCGAATATCTCAATCTTAGAAACCTAGATCAGCTAGAGATGGACAAAAATTATGCATACATGCATATTGAAGAAAAAACAAAAACACTCATATTTGTAAGACTAGTTCTTGAACAATAATTTATTACAAAAAAAAAAAAAACAAACTCTTTGAACATGTATAGAACCCAAAAACAACACATTTCGTACGTTGACATCATACAGATACATGAAAGATAAACAAGTTGCAATTTTAAATTAACCAAGCGAACATAATATAATGTCAATAAGTCCAATTACTTAAAAGTGCAACTACTTATAATGAGAAATATGGAACTTTTTACTAAAAACACTTGATGAAGAAGGAATAATCTACTAAATCAGAGAAGTTTTATCCTCCGAAAGAAATTTACATTCTAGTTTATAAGAAAACACAAAAGTCTCAAGTGCTAAATCAAATGAAAGTGGAATTCTTTCAACTTATTTACTAAACATATCTTAAATGCAATAACCGAACATTTATAACTTATGGATGTTATACATGACAACTTATAAATCTCTCAACTATGTAACATCATATTCAACATCACACCATTGACAGGCTTTAAAGATGCACACAGATTAGCTAAATGAGCTACACAGGTTAAAACTCTATATATTCTCTTACCCATTGATGATTTCATAAACCTTGAATTTAGGAATATGGTGGGACCAACTTCTGTTAAGCTTCCAAATTTACAAGATCTTAACATAAGTACTAATTACAACAACATACAGATTCAAACTTCAAGCCCCTGCCAAAAGCAATTAATAGGAGTAACTTCCTATACAATTTTGCTTACAAGTTTGTATATAATTCAAGTACATAGGAAAATTAGAAACAAATAAACAAAAATTGACTCGAACACTGATATAGGTTACCTTAATATGCAAGATAATTAAAGTCTTTCTCACTGAAGATATATCAAAATTGCTTTAAAGCAAAGAAAGAGCAATCCTTAATTTTCAACCTTTGAGGACAAGATATTGATTGAATAATGTATATATATGCATGAATAAAATCTATATATAAACAACTTTGATATGAGCATTTCCCGCATATGGGGCATGTCCCAAACTAGGCCCATATTTAATCATATCGGGGACTACTTTTGATATGATATCGGTGACAACCACCGATATGGTACTGTGGTCCCCGGATCTCGAGGTCTATAAATACGTGATACCCGGATCCCAAAGCAAGCAATTATTATCCCTCAGCTACCACGCATCACATCGAAAGAAATCCCCGATCTCACTCTCGATATCGTATTCGATATTGAGATAACCCTTGTGTTCTATTGACACGTCATACCACCACACTATCGATATCACATCGAGAGGCGTCCTCGATATTACGTCGAAGACGATCACCGATATACGTCCGACCTAATTACCGATATACTCCTGCCGACCAAGCATCAAGGCGTTAGTTCGAGGTGTTCCGGACCAAGCCTAATCGATACACCTAGATTAGACCTAGATTAGTATTTCTTTTGTACTTCATTGTAATCGACCCATGCATATATGAACGATCTATTGTCAAACTAGTGGCACCGTCTGTGGGAACACCAGTTCCCAGACGAGGACGTTAAGATGCAAGGAAGGAGGACCCGATCTGAATTTAACAGAGCCATGACCAGAAGAACGAGGATTTAGGACACGCCACTCCCTCAATAGCCAATTAACCAAGAACAGACAATGACCCAAGCTAAGATGGAGCTTCCTCCACCACAAAGTGAACCGCGACGTAGGCGCGGGCCCGAGAGGCCATCGAGAGCCACGAATAAAGGTCCAACCACTGCTGCGCTGAATACGGCAGGACCCGCTACTGGGGGCCCGACAACTAAAAACCCGGCGGCATATGTCCCACCAACCGAGGTGCCAAATGCGGATCTTTCCGGCTCAGGGGAGACGATGGTTGCGGGACAAGGCGTCATTCCCCCTGCCGTCATAACCTCGGATATGCTAGCGTAGATCAACGCTTTTATAAAAGCGGCGCTTGACGCTACACTGGAGACTTTGATGTCGTGCATTGTGGAACGAGGGACTAGGGATGTTCAAGCAGGGCCCCATGAATCCAGGATGGATGAGTGGAGGACGAGGCAAGGGCGAGGCGAAGAGGAGATCCCGGAGGGGGGTCGAAGGGACAACATTGGAAGAAGGCACTTGACAAGGCCATAAGTGAAGAGAGGGCAGGAGTAAGTGATGATACAAAGAGTGGCCAGAGAGCCAGGACGTTGGAGGAGGACAGAAGTAACATGGTAAGGGAGACATTTAGAATGACTAAGTACATGGAATCCGGGAGAAGGAACGCAAACTGTGGAACGACAGCAGTTGGATACCGACGGTCGTTGACTCCTTTCTGTTGTGAAATCGAGAAAGAAGTGTTGAGTAGAGGAGACAAGATTCCGACTATAAAACCATATGATGGGAAGAGTGACCCAAGGGATCACATCCACGCTGTGGAGAGCTTCTTGAACTTACAAGACTTTCCTAAGGCATTAAGGCAAAAATAATGGCAACAACACTAATAGGAGCGGCATTAGATTGGTTTATTAGAATCGCAGCGGGATCTATCTCTAGCTTCGAGTGGATGAAGGAGATGTTGGAGAACCACTTTTCCAGTTAGAACCGAATGAAGACAAGCATGTACCATCTGAAGCGTTAAAACAGATAGAGAGGGAAACTCTCGGGGAATTCATGAACAGATTTAATGAGAAGCTACTGAAGGTGGACAACCCCTACGGAGGACAAGTGTTACAGACCTTATTCAGGGCAACGATGCACAACAGATTCACCAAAGAACTGATCAAGCTCACAGAACCTACCATAAATCGGATAAATGAGTTGGCACATACCGTGATTTATGAAGACGCAATGATGGCAACTAAGCTTACACCCCAGGAATCCGACAGGGAAAGGGTTAGAGAGGCATGGAACAGGAACAGGGGAGGAAGAGACAGGTCACCAAAGAGATATACTCCCCTAAACCAGGACATCCGCACCATCTTAGCCGTCGCACAAGGCAAGAACTGGCGAAATGCGCCTCGGAAAATCAAGGAGACGGATTTCACCAAGAAATCTAGGCGCTACAGTGAGTACCACCGCCAGAAAGGCCATGACATGAGGGATTGCTATGACCTGAAGGATGAGATCGAGAGGTCGATTACGGACGGGAGGTTAATAGAGTTTGTTAAGGCGGACGGGCGGTATGCTGAGTCGCGAGAGCGCTCCCAATCCCCAAGAAGGGAGGGCCTCAAGGCCATCGAGAGTGGACAAGGACGCAATGCAATAGATAACGTACCTTCAAGGGGGGTGATTAATGTGATAAGCGGTGGGACTGCGGGAGCAGATTCCACCAACCAGAGGAAGAAGATAAGCCATGGACTGAACGAGGACCGTTTTGTCGGATTCACAACGCTGATTGAGGAGCTTCTAGACGAGGTTATTACATTCTCCAGCAGGGACCTCCTGGATATCAACCTCGAAGCCATCCAGGCAGGCAAGCTAGACTGCCCCTTGTTTGTTAAGCTTGATATCGCTAACTATGCTGTACACAAAATACTCATAGACAACGGGAGTTCAACCAATGTTATATTTGCACAAGCTTGGGAGAAGATGCACTCGGCCACCATATAATTGAACATGTCCATACGCCACTGGTGGGATTCGGTGGAGCAGAAACAATTCCCCTATGGCAAGTGAACCTGCCCACATCATTTTGACAAGAACCGCACAGGCGAACTATCAATATTCAATATACGATCGTAGACCAACCATTCGCATACAATGTCATAATTGGCAAGCCGGACTTGAACGCGATAAGAGCGGTGGTGTCCACAATCTATCAGAAGGTGAAATTCCCAGCAGGAGGAGGGGTCAGAGAAGTGGTCGCTAACCAGGAAGAGGCTTGGTTCTGCTACATCACTTCTCTTGCGCTGCCAAGAATTAGAGAAGCGGAGGAAGAAACAATCGGGCCAAATCAGGGTCAGCAAGCTATGGAATAATTACCATGAGAGACAACCAGTGCAATCGTTTAAGTTTCCTTAGTTTTTAAACTATGCTTGAACAATTGAAACATTGCCCCATCGTGGGTTAGTTTGTAAACCTAAAACAAGGGTAACTACGCCGGTCTGATTCCGCACTCAACGGGATACGTAGGCGGGTTAGGTTTACCTAGCCTTCGACCGTTATCTTTTATTTTGCCACTTCGCGGGGCGACATTTAACTAAAACAGGGGGAACTATGCCGGTCTGATTCCCCACTCAACGGGATACGTAGGCGTGTTAGGTTTACCTAGCCTTCGACCATTATCCGTCACTACTTTTTTATTTTTGCTTTATGGAATCTCATATGTTATGCAGGGATATATCCTAACCGGATATTGCGGAAGTGCAGAGAATTGCACGAAGAATTTGGGGAGTATTCCCATAGATATATGTTTAACACATCGCCCTCTTACAGGTACATAACCCGAAGGATCACACATTCTTATGTCCAAAAAGGACATACAGAATATTAGACCCTCGCTTTTCAAAATAAGGGATTCAGGGGGCATCGCCCCAGATTATTCAATATTATCCATCTAAATAGGGGCAACAAGTACAAACAGGTACAACATGCACGTTAGAACACAATGGAAACACCTTTTCTTTCAAGAAACTGAAATTCCCAGATTGAGGGAACATTCCGCAGATAACACATGCGCATCATTTCATGTTTTCACATAATTTGTTACATCGAAAAACCATTATTGTCTGTGATATTTTACAGGTGCTTAACGACCTACCATCATGACAACTACAAACTTATCGAGGGGCACAGACAAAGGAAAAGGCTCCTACCCATGAGCGGTAACGGGTTTCCCTGTGATAACGGGCGTGCTCCTACCTATGAGCGGTAACGGGTCACCTACAAAGAAAAGGCAGGCTCTTACCCATGAGCGGTAATGGGTCCTCCTATGATAATGGGCGGGGCTCCTACCCATGAGTGGTAACGGGTCACCTACGAAGAAAAGGCAGGCTCCTACCCATGTGTGGTAACCGGTCACCTACAAAGACAAAAAAGTCCCCTGTGAGGGGTTGATCCTAAACATTTGAACGGTAGCGGGTTCCTGTGATAACGGAATGGGCCCCTACCCACAAGAAAAATATCCCATGTGATAACGGGGTCGATCCCAAATATTGGAACGGGATGGGCCCCTACCCACAAGAAAAATATCCCCTGTAATAACGGGGTTGATCCTAAATATTTGAACGGTAGCGGGTTCCCTGTGATAACGGGATGGGCCCCTACCCACAAGAAAAATATCCCCTGTGATAAAGGGGTTGATCCTAAACATTTGAACGGTAGCAGCTTTCCTGTGATAATGGGATGGGCCCCTACGTACAAGAAAAATATCCCTTGTGATAACGGGGTCGATCCTACATATTTGAACAATAGCGGGTTCCCTGTGATAACGGGATGGGCCCCTACCCACAAGAAAAATATCCCCTGTGATAACGGGGTCGATCCTAAACACATGAGCGGTAGCGATTTCCCTGTGATAACGGGATGGGCCCCTACCCACAAGAAAAATATCCCCTGTGATAACGATATCAATCCTAAACACATGAGCGATAGCGGTTTCCCTGTGATAACGGGATGGGCCCCTACCCACAAGAAAAATATCCCCTGTGATAACGGGGTCGACCTAAACACATGAGCGGTAGCAGTTTCCCTGTGATAACGGGATGGGCCCCTACCCACAAGAAAAATATCCCCTGTGATAACGACATCAATCCTAAACACATGAGCGATATAGGTTTCCCTGTGATAACGGGATGGGCCCCTACCCACAAGAAAAAAGATCCCCTGTGATAACGGGGTCGATCCTAAAAATTTGAACGGTAGCATCTTCCCTGTGATAACGGGGTCAGACTCTAAAGAACAAAAACAGAAGCACCTCCTTGTGATGAAGGGGATTAGCTAATATAATTCGGTATAACATAATAGGTGACACAGCAAGCAGGCGTAATAATAAGACAAGAAAACACACCATTTAACACGTACGAACGAATATAAATCAGGACACGCAAGAAGGATTGATTGAATTAACGGGTAAACCATTAAGTTATAGATAGAAACAATTGGGCCAAAAGGAAAATTACAAATCCCTAAATTCTCAACCGAGATAACGAGGAGCTCATTTAATATGGATTAACGCCACACTTTTCTGGTCGATAATCTCACGATACACCGTTTCTGACTCCAGGTCTTTGTCATCACCGTCAGAATCTTCGGGAAATTTTCCGTCCGGCCCCTTCAACGAATTTATGGCTGACGGATCATAACCGTCCTTAAAACCTCCTCCCGCTCGAGCAAGCCGCGCTCAGCACATATTATCTTATAAGATCGACTAAGAAGGAATTGTTTGGCAGCACTGGTCAATTGGCTCTTGCCCAGCGTCATGCACCGCATGCGCATTTCAGCTTGGTCTAATCTGTCCTTCAGAACTGCGGCCTCGGCCTCAACTGCCTCCCGTCGAGACGCCTCACTACCAGCAATAAGTCGAGCCTCATCGAGCTCTGCGATTAACCTTTTATTATCCTCATACAGACCTCTCACATTACTCTCGCTGGTCTTCAAAATATCCAGGGCCTCGTCTCTTTTGTGCTGGAGCTGCACTGCAGCAACGGGATCGTATTCACCCAGCTTTTTGAGAAAACGGTTGGTAACCCGGAGCGATTCCGCGTGATCTGATTGGCCCTTAACAGCCATCTCCAAGAAACCTTTCAAAAATCTCGCCACCTGCACATTCACAATAAGGAATTGGCTGCTCAATTGAATAAAAACCCAAAAGAAATACGCATCCAATACTTATAGATCAGAATAGACCGCTCTGATCCCCACTTGAACTACCATCCTCCCTCCTTCTTTTTAGCCCCGTGGACGTCCCGACATCAACGTCATTTTGAGATTGCGAGGCGCCACCCACGCCTGCAGTATTTC
Source organism: Linaria vulgaris (assembly GCA_948329865.1). Taxonomy (NCBI): domain Eukaryota; kingdom Viridiplantae; phylum Streptophyta; class Magnoliopsida; order Lamiales; family Plantaginaceae; genus Linaria; species Linaria vulgaris. Next base: position 113,105,719 of record OX415250.1, on the reverse strand, counting down.
CACTCGATGAGGGAGCACTTTTCTTCGCATTCTTGTGTACGCCCTCACGGCCCCTCTTCTTGACGAGTGGAGGTGCATCTTTCGCAGCGGCGTCGGCCCCCAGCTGTCTACGTTCCGCTATCGCGTCCAGACTACAGTACTCTACCAAATCGGCTGCAATATACATGAAACATACGGTCAAGAGATAAATCGAGAGAAAGCTATCTATTTCTAAAGATATAACACTTACCGCGAGTAGAGGGACCGTCATAACGTAGGGGAGATATTCCACTTGCTCGCAAAACTATGTCACTGCAAAGCAGGGTACCGTCGTACGGATGGTTGATCAGATTCCTCGGAAATTCGAGGCTATGTGCAGTTGTCCCAACAGTGGCTTGTCTCTCATATTTGGTGTCTTCGCACCACACACTTGGAAGCACATCAAATTCACCAGTCGTCCTCTCCTGGATGTACATATACTCACACTTATTACCAAATCCATAACTAGATTGAGTATATTGCACGAACCTAAGACCCCCTGGGCCCGCACAAAAAAGAACCCTTTGTCACCGCCCTTCCTGTTGACCATGACACTAAAGAGTTGCCAGAACTCATTAACTCCACAAGGGGCATCCAAGGCTCTCATAACACAAATGAAAGCCACGATGTACCCCAAAGAATTAGGGGATAACTGCCCCAGGCAGACCCCGATGCTCGCTATGATAGCACTAACCGCATAATCAATTGGGAAGCGTAGTCCGTTCTTAAAATGCTTGGCATTAACAGTAATGCAGCCTTTCGGTGGGGTATGCATTCGTTCACCCTCACTCGGGAATATGACCTTGTACCCCTCGGGGATATCATACTCGTCGGAGTAATAACCAGCATGATGAGGAATGTGAGACATCATATCCTTGTACTTCTTCGAGGTCTTATATTTCGGGGGGCTGATCCCCAAGCCCCATTCATCTACGTTGGGGCCGTCAGCTTCCGGTAGAGCAGAGAATTCAACACCAGATTGGTCGCCAATTAACTAGTCAGACCCAAACATTTTATTTTCAGAAAATCCATCTCGGGCAAACCTGAGCCAACATTGTTCCCGGCGAACGACATGCTGAGGCGCTAAGTGAGAAAAATCAAATTGAACGTTAAAGCCTGAAATGAATAAACATGGCAAGGTTAGTTATTTAAGTTAAAATATCTAGGCACATATATATAGATATGGAAATAACTTCAGGACCAAATCGAAAAATAAATCGGAAAACAGATCGAAAGAGATATCGAAAACGATATCGAAAGGGAAATTCGATGTACTTTTCGGAGGAACAACAAATTTTCGCTTCCCTGGAAGCCCAATTTATAGACATCGGAGATGCTAGATCGAAACAAAGTTTCGATCTCACATCGGTACTGATATTTGATATAAATAAAAGGACAGAGGCAAGGACAGACGCACTGGGGGGTTCACCAAAGTTTATCAAAGAGTGCAATCCCGATATGTGCGAGGAATTCAAAATCTCGTACGGCGAACGAAGAATTCAAATGTGGACCTCAAATTATACATCCACTGCATTAGGGGGTCCATCGAAGTTCATCACAAAGTGCATTGCCCGCAAATTTGATCTCCGTCATTTGAACTGGCAGGACGAAGGGTACAGGTAACCTAGGAATTCAAAATTAAATTTGCGAATTCTTATCTCTAAGATAAGAATCCCCAATTTGGGGGACTACATGATATGGGCATTTCCCGCATATTGGGCTTGACCCAAACCATGCCCATATTTAACCATATCGGGGACCACTTTCGATATGATATCGGTGATAATCATCGATGTGGTACTGTGGTCCCCGGATCCCATGGTCTATAAATACGCGATGCCCGGATCCCAAAGCAAGCAATTATCATCCCTCAACTACCACGCATCACATCGAAAGAAATCACCGATCTCGCTCTCGATATCGTACTCAATATCGAGATAACCCTTATGCTCCACTGATACGTCATACCACCACAATACCGATATCATATCGAGATGGGTCCCCGATATCACGTCGAAGATGGTCACCGATATACGTCCAACCTAATTATTGATTTGCCCCTGCCGTCCAAGCATCATGGTGTTAGTCTGAGGTATTCCAGACCAAGTTTAATCGAGACACCTAGATTAGGCCTAGTTTGCTAAGATAGATTCGTTGTATTTCATTTGTACTCCATTGTAACCGACCCATACTTATATAAACGATCTATTGTCAAACTAACAATTTAAAAACATTACTAATTTCATCAATTGTTTCACTTATACGAAAATCAAAAATAGTGATGGAAAGATATTAGACAAACATATATTAATCTACATTACACTATAACACGAAAAAAGTATTCTTACCATGTAAGATCCAACGCATGCTAAAGCATTCTCATCACACACTTTTTCATATCCCCCATTTCTCTTTGAACTCCATCTTGTCAAGCTTATTTTTTCCATTTTGCTCTTGTAATTCTTTTTTCTCTTGAAATTTCCTTTTTTTAACTCCATCGTGTTACTGTTGTAACAGAATTTACATACTTAAAATTACAATTATTTCGAGTGCGAACGTCACTGCTTAAACTGAGAGGGAATTACTATTCATAAACTTTTAACTGTATATGTATCTTAAAAAATATTTAACTACTTACATCCTTGTTTTCTTCTAGAAATAGTTGTAACTGATATAGAGATACTAATATTATCTAATTAGACTGGCAGTTATGGAACATAAATCTCTTACACCGTAGTTCTCAATAAATTTTCAATTTGTAATCATCTTGAGCAACATATACGTAAAAAAAAATGTTATTCTAATTATGATCCGACAATAAATTCACTCGTATAAGCCGCAACTAAACTTGCCAAACTCAAAGATTGTGTACTACTTATAAATAATCAAGGATCATCATTTACAATTACCAGTTACTGTATAATATTGACCGGATCAAAGATAGTTTGACAATAGATCGTTTATATAAACATGGGTTGGTTGCAATGGAGTACAAGGGAAATACAATGAATCTATCTTAACAAATTAGGCCTAATCTAGGTGTCTCGATTAGGCCTGGTCCGGAACACCTCGAACTAATGCCTTGATGCTTGGACGACATGGGTATATCGGTAATTAGGTCGAATGTATATCAGTAATCGTCCTCGATGTGATATCGGGGACCACTCTCGATATGATATCGGGAGTGCGGGGGGTTAGTGGAGCACGCTGGTTATCTCGATATCGAATACGATATCGAGAGTGAGATCGGTGATTTCTTTCGATGTGACGCGTGGTAGCTGCGGGATGATGAATTGCTTGCTTTGGGATCCGGGCATCGCGTATTTATAGACCTCGGGATCCGGGGACCACATTATCATATCGGTGATTATCACCGATATGATGTCAAAAGTGATCCCCGATGATACCAATATCAGAGCAAAGAGCCTTCAGAAATGCATGATCCACCTTTTGATAGTTTACAAAGTCCCACTTGCTTACCTCCCCTCCAACATATTCATTGGTAGGCACGAGTATATAGACACCACCATGATGTAGCACAACTGTAAGTTCTGTGCTATCTTCAGCTGCAACATTGAAGATTACCGATGTATTAATCACCGATTTCAAGCCAATTTTTAAAAAAAAATCAATTTTTGCAGTGAGTGAAATTGTAAAGGAAAATTAGGGTTCTTCCTCAAATTGGGTGGCACCTTTTTTTTCTACCCGCGTTTTCTTCTGGTGAGGTAAGTGTTTGTGGTAAGAGTTTGATTTGTGGAGCAAGAATCGGCCACGATTACAGGTAAGAGTTTGATTGTGTGGAGAAAGAATCATCCACGTAGTAATAAACGGTAATAAAAGTGGACAGGGGTAATTTGGTAATTACCCCTATTTCTCAAGAATTAAAAAAAAAAAATTTATTGACGTGGCGCCACGTGGCCGTCGTCTGTACGCCACGTGGAACGCCACATAATCTGGGCTTCGAATAAGCCCTCAGCTAAGCCCACCGGGCAAAATTAAAACAGAAAAATAAAGATATCGAGCAAAAAAAAGCCCATTACGAAAAAGGGCAAAACTTGAAGTTTAGGTAAAATAAAGGGCAAAAATTATAATTCGCCCTATATATAACAATATTTTCGTGATTTTTGTAATAATGTTTTCGTGATTTTTGTAATGATATTACTCGAAATTCGAATTCGCTTCGCTTTCTATGAGTTGTTTCAAGTATGTTTGAATTTGCTTCGCTATTCTGTGAGTTGTTTAAAATACGTTACCAATGGTTTTAATAATTAGGGGACAAGTATTCGATTAATATTTTTATAAATCCTACTGGTATTACTTGTTACTCTTTCTTTTTCTCTTGTAATAATATTACTTACCTTAATGTTGTGATATAGGGATAAGAACGAGACGATGGATGATATTTCTAGTAATGAAACGGCTTGCTACATTCAAATCCTTTTCATCGTACAGCTGTAATCATTTTAATTCGCAACAAGGAACTGTATTTAGAGAAATGGCAATGATTGTACGTACTGTGATGGAAACAAATTTACTTGTTACTTGGAATCACTATGAAAACAATATATTCTTTGAGGAAATGTAGGGTGCAGCCTAATCTGTATTAGAATTTTCGAATTTTGTTACATAAAAATGTCGAACAACGCTAAAATGTATATTTTGAACAGACGTTTTGTTTCTCGATTGAATAGTGGTCATCATTATGATTTATTAATGAATTTCGATTCTAATTTATGTTGCACGGATACAAATACGATAGATGCGTACACCGTACAGTACGGTCTGGTAACACGAGTACGACTATTGGCCTAGCTAATGTAAAATAATTTAACTTCTACTACATCAAATATAATCTAAAATGCTTTAAAGTTAATCTGCAAAGTATTAGTGATTAGTATAAGCAAAACCTAATCCTTTCGTTTAAAGTACCCGTGCGACATAAAACGATAATTATATTGTGTTGAAATGAGTGTTTAAAGTACGATGCTCCAAGAATTTTTAATTTTTTTTTTTTGTGAATATTGCTCCATTGAATTAAAGTAATGAAATGCGGTTTTTGTCCCTCTAAATATATTATTAATACTTTAAATACAATTTCACTTATTTTTCAAAGGGTCTGATACTAGTAGAAACTCGATAATATTATTCTATAGATTAGTACAAAAAGAAAGATGACGTTGACCAAATGCCTCGAAGAACTTATCCTATTTATAAGATTAGCACAAAAAGAAAGACGATGTTAGCTAGACGCCTTGAAGGTCTTATCCTATGTGGAGGATTAGTACAGATCCAACTCCCACCTATGAAAATTTAACACACACTCAAGATATTACACATATCGTGTGAATTCACAAGAGTACCCATCCCGGTCCACACATTTACAGTTGGCGACAAAGGCAAGCACTGACAACACTGGTGTTTGCATTTGGTAGTTAGTCATGGACAATACGAATCCCAAAACGAACAACATGCTACCAGTGCTAGCTAGATAGAACCAACTATGCCTACTAGAAGATCAGACTTAAATCATACATCACGTCCATTGAGCCACGGGCATGAAAATCAATCATTGATGGATACTCCCTAGCGATGATGGCACCTGACAATAAAAATGATGTTACTCTGAAGCCTGAAGCCGATCGAAATCCAACAGAAATCAACAATACAACCTTCAACGAGAAAGCCCTCAATGCAATCTTCACCATGGTTTATGCATACATGTTCAGGCTGATTCAAAATAACACTACTGCTAGGCAAGCCTGGATGTTCCTGCAAATCCACTGTGAGGGCGATGTAAGCGTTGAAGAAACTAAGTTACAAATGGCTTTACGCAAGTGTGAAAATATTAGGATGGGTGAGGATGAATGCGTCACTTCATACTTTGAAAAATTAATGGATATATCTAATGATTGTCATCGTTTACGAGATTCCTTAACTAATAAACAACCTTGTTACAAATCTATGCGAACTCGATCAACAAAATTTGAGGTCAAAAGATTTGCAACGCAAGAAGCTAGACACATATCCACTCTTAATTTTCATACTTTTTTAAATGTTTTAAAAGAATTCGAAATGAATCATGAACCTTCTACTAAACAGAGAGGACTTGCTCTAAAGCTATTGAAGAAAAAGTGAGTGATGAAACAGAGGTTAATGCTTAGTTAGGTTATGTGGTCAGGAAGTTTAATAAACTGGCTCTCAATGTTAGGGTTAGAAAAAAAATATATGCCTATTAACCTAAGAAAGAGTTTTCCTGGTCAAATGGTGAAAAAAACTTTTAAAAAACTTTTTGGAAGTGAAATTAAACAAATAAAAGAAGTACAATGCTTTGAATGCAAAGGTTTTGGTAACTTGGCTTATGAATGTGCAAATACACTGAGTACCAAAGGAAACTGTAACTAGGTGTGTACAGATAGTATTGATAAAGAGACAGGTAAAGAGGAGAAGAGACAAGTAAAGAGGAGATCGCAGATGAACATGAATATGCCCCCAAAGAGATACACACGACAACTCTTTCTGCTCAAGTAAACTTGACCGAATGTGAGGACAACATCGTCACTAACCATCATGTGCTCAACATCCAGACATAAGTTGAATGTCAGAAAGGGTACTTTGACAGCTGGGAGGATGATACCACAAGTTTTGAATCTCAATGTTTAATTAATGATACAGATGATTATGATGAGCATACTAATCTTATTTGTTTTGGTGGTTCTATAGATTTAGATGAAGAATATTTCTTTGAAGGTGAAATGGATCAAGATGAAATGAAGGTGGTCTACATAGATTTGCTTGTTGAAACAAACAAGATAATTAAAAGGGAAAAAGAGATCTTGAAGGAAGATGCATTTCTGATTGAAACCGTGACTAAGCTAGAAAGAAATCTCACTAGAAAATATGCTCAACTTGTAAAGGTTTTGAAAAAATTTGAGGCTGCAGAATATACTATTTCCAAATGGCACTGAGGTACAAGAAAACTAGATGAGATGTTCTTTGTTGGTAATGAAGGTACAATTGGTTTGGGTTATCAAAAGTTGTCTGATTCTCTGTAATTGTTATTCCAGGATTTTTCAAAGCTAATGAGACTTCGAATAAAACTAAGAAAATGACCTATATCTGCCAATTCTGTTATCAGCCTAGATTTGAAACCTTACTATTTGAAGTATAAAACGTTTTATGAGAAGAATTAAAACGGAACCAGCGATGTTATTTTTAATGTTAGGTCAACAACAAAAACTTATAATGTTGAGAGTCAACATAAAAAAATACCGCTGAATAAAAAACATTTTAAGAACATGTAAACTCTGGTCTCCTAAAATCAAGATTATCTGTAATGTGGTATTCACTGTTACCCAATCTCTTATTGGTGATTGGTAATTTGATAGTGGGTGTTCTAGACATATGACAGGTACAGAGACCAAACTCATGGTGCATGTGCCATTAATCATTGGCACAGTCACATATGGTTGATGGAGTAAAGGGAATATCATTGGAAAGGAGGTTTTGAGCGTTGATGGCTTTCCACATCTGAAGAACGTACTCTTGGTAGAAGAAATGCGTGATAATCTAATTAGCATCAGTCAACTATAAGATGACAATCTGCTAGTTAAATTTTATAAATATTCTAGTGATATGCGTGTGTTATGACATGAAAGAGATCAAATGACAACTGCTATCTAGTAGATCAAGAGGCTCAGTGCTTTCATGTTAAAGTGTATGAGTTAGTTGTATGGCACATGAGATTTGGCCATGTCAACTACATGAATCTAGTAAGGTTCATTAAATTTGAAGTAGTAAAAGGAATACCAAAGTTAATCAGTGCATGTAACTTGTTTGTGGTGAGTGTTTACAAGGTAAACAAACTAAAGCTTCACGTATGCAAGTACATGTAGAAGGACAAATATCTAGAACTTCTAAATGTTTTGAACTTGTACACATGGATCTTATGGATCATATTGAAGTTTGTAGTCTTGAAGGGAAGAGGTATGCCTATGTCATTGTGGATGACTTTTCTAGGTACACTTGGGTAAAATTAAAATATTAGTTGGTAGTATAAAAAATCACTATAAAGCATGTGTTAATAGAATCTGATTAGATTATGGGAGGGAATTTGAGAACAAAAATTTGATGAACTGAGTGATTCTAAAGGTATATCTCATGAATACTCTGCCCCTATTACTCCTCAACGGAATGGAGTTGCTGAAAGAAAAGACAGAACATTATAAGAGACGTCTAGGGTAATGCTAAACTCTAGTTCCACTACAAAAAAAATTTGCTTGTTATGACAAAACAAGTTGTCTTAAGAAGCCCAAAAAGCGCCACATAAGGTTTATCGTTACAAAAAGGTGCACAATGAGATTCGTCGCCTCAGACCCGTCGTTTAAGGGTTGTAACGACGGAATATTCATTTGTCACAATAGCTTGTGATGAACAGTAATTTCGTCACAATAGTTCTACCTTTTGCGACGATATTTCGTCTCTATAGTGTCAATGTTTCGTCATAATAACCTAATTTTGTTGCAAGAGACGAATTTTCGCTAATGTTGTTGTGACGATTTCTTCGTCGCAACAACAAGAATCCTATGATGACAACGAATTCGTTGCAATATCTAACTCATATAAACTCTTCTTACAGTTACGGTGATAAAATATTTATCTCAATAGTTACTACTTGTTTGTTATATTAGCATAGTGCTCAATTTATTAAGCTTTTATAAGATAATAGAAATAAAATTACACATCAAATTTGAAACTCAACAAATCCATCATAATATTTAAAACTAATAAAACCAAGCACCTCAAATAAGAATTATTTTTTCATTAGACGACAATTAATTTGACAACGATCCGTGATACATGATACTAATTTCCTTCGAAAACCCATAATTGACATTTACTCCAAACCAACTTCTCATAAGTTCTTTTACATCCATAAGTTCTCCACATCAACTTAAAAATCATCTATTCCAAGCCCTTCTCCAATTGCTTCAGTTAATTCTTGGACATCAATTACACCTGCAAAAACAATGAAAAATAATTGAAGGAAGCTAATCTAGTAATGAATGATTGAAAATAACATTAATTTATACAAAATGATGTATTTTTAAGTCAATAGGTCTAATTACTTAAAAGTGCAACTAATTATAATGAGAAATATAGAACATTTTAATAAAAACAATTAATGAAGCAGGAATAATCTACTAAATCAAAGAAGTTTTATCCTCCAAAAGAAATTAACATTCTAGTTTATAAGAAAACACAAAAATCTCAAATGCTGAATCAAATGAAAGTGGGATTCTTTCAACTTATTGAATAAACATATCTTAAATGCAATAACCGAACAGTTACAACTTATGGATGTTAAACATGACAACTTATAAATCTCACAATTATGTAACATCATATTCAATATCAGACCATTGACAGGCTTTAAAGAGGCACACAGATTAGCTAAACGAGCTACACAGGTTAAAACTCTGTATATTCTCTTACCCACTGATGATCACATAAACCTTGAATTTAGGAATATGGTGGGACCAACTTCTGTTAAGCTTTCAAATTTACAAGATCTTAACATAAGTACTAATTACAACAACTTACAGATTCAAACTTCAAGCCCCTGCCAATAGCAATTAATAGGAGCACCTTCCTATACAATTTTGCTTACAAGTTTGTATATAATTCAAGTACACAAGAAAATTAGAAACAAATAAACAAAAATTGACTCGAACACTGATATAGGTTACCTTAATATACAAGACAATTAAAGTCTTTCTCACTGAAGATATATCATAATTGCTTTAAAGCAAAGAAAGAGCATCCTCTAATTTCCAACCTTTGAGGACAAGATATTGATTGAATAATGTTTAATATATGAATGAATAAAATCTATATATAACAACTTCTTTCTAATTCCATGCCTCAAACAGTTCATTATTCAATGTTCTAATCCCGTCATTATTCAATGTTCTAATCCCTTAGCATCATATACAATTTAAAAAAGTTACAAATATCATCATTTCTTTCACTTATACGAAAATAAAAAACAGTGATGGAAATATATTAGACAAACATATATTAATCTACATTACACTATAACACGAAAAAAGTATTCTTACCATGTAAGATCCAACGCATGCTAAAGCATTCTCATCACATACTCTTTCATATCCCACATTTCCTTTTGAACACCATCTTGTCAAGCTTATTTTTTTTCCTTTTTGCTCTTGTAACTCTTTTTTCTCTTGTAATTTCCGTTTTTAACTCCATCGTGTTATTGTTGCAACAAAATTCACGTACTTAAAATTACAGCTATTTCGAGTGCGAACGTAACTGCTTAAACTGAGAGGGAATTATTATTCATAAACTTTTAACTGTATACGTATTTCAAGAAATATTTAACTACTAAATACATCCTTGTTTGCTTCTGGAAATAGTTGTAACTGATATAGAGATACTAATATTATCTAATTAAGCTGTCAGCTGTGAAACACAAATATCTTACGCCATAGTTCTCAACTATTTTTCAATTTGTAATCATCATGAGCAGCAAATACATAAAAAAATGTTATTCTAATTATAATCTGAAAATTAACTCACTCGTATAAGCCGCAACTAAACTCAAAGCTTGTGTACTACTTATAAATAACCTACACTCAACATTTACAATTACCAGTTACAGAATAAATCCCAGAAAGTATTTTACATATTGACCAGATCAAAGAGTATGCAATTGACTTCGAATATCTCAATCTTAGAAACCTAGATCAGCTAGAGATGGACAAAAATTATGCATACATGCATATTGAAGAAAAAACAAAAACACTCATATTTGTAAGACTAGTTCTTGAACAATAATTTATTACAAAAAAAAAAAAACAAACTCTTTGAACATGTATAGAACCCAAAAACAACACATTTCGTACGTTGACATCATACAGATACATGAAAGATAAACAAGTTGCAATTTTAAATTAACCAAGCGAACATAATATAATGTCAATAAGTCCAATTACTTAAAAGTGCAACTACTTATAATGAGAAATATGGAACTTTTTACTAAAAACACTTGATGAAGAAGGAATAATCTACTAAATCAGAGAAGTTTTATCCTCCAAAAGAAATTTACATTCTAGTTTATAAGAAAACACAAAAGTCTCAAGTGCTAAATCAAATGAAAGTGGAATTCTTTCAACTTATTTACTAAACATATCTTAAATGCAATAACCGAACATTTATAACTTATGGATGTTATACATGACAACTTATAAATCTCTCAACTATGTAACATCATATTCAACATCACACCATTGACAGGCTTTAAAGATGCACACAGATTAGCTAAATGAGCTACACAGGTTAAAACTCTATATATTCTCTTACCCATTGATGATTTCATAAACCTTGAATTTAGGAATATGGTGGGACCAACTTCTGTTAAGCTTCCAAATTTACAAGATCTTAACATAAGTACTAATTACAACAACATACAGATTCAAACTTCAAGCCCCTGCCAAAAGCAATTAATAGGAGTAACTTCCTATACAATTTTGCTTACAAGTTTGTATATAATTCAAGTACATAGGAAAATTAGAAACAAATAAACAAAAATTGACTCGAACACTGATATAGGTTACCTTAATATGCAAGATAATTAAAGTCTTTCTCACTGAAGATATATCAAAATTGCTTTAAAGCAAAGAAAGAGCAATCCTTAATTTTCAACCTTTGAGGACAAGATATTGATTGAATAATGTATATATATGCATGAATAAAATCTATATATAAATAACTTTGATATGAGCATTTCCCGCATATTGGGCCTGTCCCAAACTAGGCCCATATTTAATCATATCGGGGACTACTTTTGATATGATATCGGTGACAACCACCGATATGGTACTGTGGTCCCCGGATCTCGAGGTCTATAAATACGTGATACCCGGATCCCAAAGCAAGCAATTATTATCCCTCAGCTACCACGCATCACATCGAAAGAAATCCCCGATCTCACTCTCGATATCGTATTCGATATTGAGATAACCCTTGTGTTCTATTGACACGTCATACCACCACACTATCGATATCACATCGAGAGGCGTCCTCGATATTACGTCGAAGACGATCACCGATATACGTCCGACCTAATTACCGATATACTCCTGCCGACCAAGCATCAAGGCGTTAGTTCGAGGTGTTCCGGACCAAGCCTAATCGATACACCTAGATTAGACCTAGATTAGTATTTCTTTTGTACTTCATTGTAATCGACCCATGCATATATGAAGGATCTATTGTCAAACTAGTGGCACCGTCTGTGGGAACACCAGTTCCCAGACGAGGACGTTAAGATGCAAGGAAGGAGGACCCGATCTGAATTTAACAGAGCCATGACCAGAAGAACGAGGATTTAGGACACGCCACTCCCTCAATAGCCAATTGACCAAGAACAGACAATGACCCAAGCTAAGATGGAGCTTCCTCCACCACAAAGTGAACCGCGACGTAGGCGCGGGCCCGGGAGGCCATCGAGAGCCACGAATAAAGGTCCAACCACTGCTGCGCTGAATACGGCAGGACCCGCTACTGGGGGCCCGACAACTAAAAACCCGGCGGCATATGTCCCACCAACCGAGGTGCCAAATGCGGATCTTCCCGGCTCAGGGGAGACAATGGTTGCGGGACAAGGCGTCATTCCCCCTGCCGTCATAACCTCGGATATGCTAGCGTAGATCAACGCTTTTATAAAAGCGGCGCTTGACGCTACACTGGAGACTTTGATGTCGTGCATTGTGGAACGAGGGACTAGGGATGTTCAAGCAGGGCCCCATGAATCCAGGATGGATGAGTGGAGGACGAGGCAAGGGCGAGGCGAAGAGGAGATCCCGGAGGGGGGTCGAAGGGACAACAATGGAAGAAGGCACTTGACAAGGCCAGAAGTGAAGAGAGGGCAGGAGTAAGTGATGATACAAAGAGTGGCCAGAGAGCCAGGACGTTGGAGGAGGACAGAAGTAACATGGTAAGGGAGACATTTAGAATGACTAAGTACATGGAATCCGGGAGAAGGAACGCAAACTGTGGAACGACAGCAGTTGGATACCGACGGTCGTTGACTCCTTTCTCTTGTGAAATCGAGAAAGAAGTGTTGAGCAGAGGAGACAAGATTCCGACTATAAAACCATATGATGGGAAGAGTGACCCAAGGGATCACATCCACGCTGTGGAGAGCTTCTTGAACTTACAAGACTTTCCTAAGGCATTAAGGCAAAAATAATGGCAACAACACTAATAGGAGCGGCATTAGATTGGTTTATTAGAATCGCAGCGGGATCTATCTCTAGCTTCGAGCGGATGAAGGAGATGTTGGAGAACCACTTTTCCAGTTAGAAGCGAATGAAGACAAGCATGTACCATCTGAAGCGTTAAAACAGATAGAGAGGGAAACTCTCGGGGAATTCATGAACAGATTTAATGAGGAGCTACTGAAGGTAGACAACCCCTACGGAGGACAAGTGTTACAGACCTTATTCAGGGCAACGATGCACAACAGATTCACCAAAGAACTGATCAAGCTCACAGAACCTACCATAAATCGGATAAATGAGTTGGCACATACCGTGATTTATGAAGACGCAATGATGGCAACTAAGCTTAGACCCCAGGAATCCGACAGGGAAAGGGTTAGAGATGCATGGAACAGGAACAGGGGAGGAAGAGACAGGTCACCAAAGAGATATACTCCCCTAAACCAGGACATCCGCACCATCTTAGCCATCGCACAAGGCAAGAACTGGCGAAATGCGCCTCGGAAAATCAAGGAGACGGATTTCACCAAGAAATCTAGGCGCTACAGTGAGTACCACTGCCAGAAAGGCCATGACATGAGGGATTGCTATGACCTGAAGGATGAGATCGAGAGGTCGATTACGGACGGGAGGTTAATAGAGTTTGTTAAGGCGGACGGGCGGTATGCTGAGTCGAGAGAGCGGTCCCAATCCCCAAGAAGGGAGGGCCTCAAGGCCATCGAGAGTGGACAAGGACGCAATGCAATAGATAATGTACCTTCAAGGGGGGTGATTAATGTGATAAGCGGTGGGACTGCGGGAGCAGATTCCACCAACCAGAGGAAGAAGATAAGCCATGGACTGAACGAGGACCGTTTTGTCGGATTCACAACGCTGATTGAGGAGCTTCTAGACGAGGTTATTACATTCTCCAGCAGGGACCTCCTGGATATCAACCTCGAAGCCATCCAGGCAGGCAAGCTAGACTGCCCCTTGGTTGTTAAGCTTGATATCGCTAACTACGCTGTACACAAAATACTCATAGACAACGGGAGTTCAACCAATGTTATATTTGCACAAGCTTGGGAGAAGATGCACTCGGCCACCATATAATTGAACATGTCCATACGCCACTGGTGGGATTCGGTGGAGCAGAAACAATTCCCCTATGGCAAGTGAACCTGCCCACATCATTTTGACAAGAACCGCACAGGCGAACTATCAATATTCAATATACGATCGTAGACCAACCATTCGCATACAATGTCATAATCGGCAGGCTGGCCTTGAACGCGATAAGAGCGGTGGTGTCCACAGTCTATCAGAAGGTGAAATTCCCAGCAGGAGGAGGGGTCAGAGAAGTGGTCGCTAACCAGGAAGAGGCTTGGTTCTGCTACATCACTTCTCTTGCGCTGCCAAGAATTAGAGAAGCGGAGGAAGAAGCAATCGGGCCAAATCAGGGTCAGCAAGCTATGGAATAATTACCATGAGAGACAACCAGTGCAATCGTTTAAGTTTCCTTAGTTTTTAAACTATGCTTGAACAATTGAAACATTGCCCCATCGTGGGTTAGTTTGTAAACCTAAAACAAGGGTAACTACGCCGGTCTGATTCCGCACTCAACGGGATACGTAGGCGGGTTAGGTTTACCTAGCCTTCGACCGTTATCTTTTATTTTGCCACTTCGCGGGGCGACATGTAACTAAAACAGGAGGAACTATGCCGGTCTGATTCCCCACTCAACGGGATACGTAGGCGTGTTAGGTTTACCTAGCCTTCGACCATTATCCGTCACCACTTTTTTATTTTTGCTTTATGGAATCTCATATGTTATGCAGGGATATATCCTAACCGGATATTGCGGAAGTGCAGAGAATTGCACGAAGAATTTGGGGAGTATTCCCATAGATATATGTTTAACACATCGCCCTCTTACAGGTACATAACCCGAAGGATCACACATTACTATGTCCAAAAAGGACATACGGAATATTAGACCCTCGCTTTTCAAAAGAAGGGATTCAGGGGGCATCGCCCCAGATTATTCAATATTATCCATCTAAATAGGGGCAACAGGTACAAACAGGTACAACAGGCACGTTAGAACACAATGGAAACACCTTTTCTTTCAAGAAACTGAAATTCCCAGATTGAGGGAACATTCCGCAGATAACACATGCGCATCATTTCATGTTTTCACATAATTTGTTACATCGAAAAACCATTATTGTCTGTGATATTTTACAGGTGCTTAACGACCTACCATCATGACAACTACAAACTTATCGAGGGGCACAGACAAAGGAAAAGGGTCCTACCCATGAGCGGTAACGGGTTTCCCTGCGATAACGGGCGGGCTCCTACCTATGAGCGGTAACGGGTCACCTACAAAGAAAAGGCAGGCTCTTACCCATGAGCGGTAATGGGTCCTCCTATGATAACGGGCGGGGCTCCTACCCATGAGTGGTAACGGGTCACCTACGAAGAAAAGGCAGGCTCCTACCCATGTGTGGTAACCGGTCACCTACAAAGACAAAAAAGTCCCCTGTGAGGGGTTGATCCTAAACATTTGAACGGTAGCGGGTTCCTGTGATAACGGAATGGGCCCCTACCCACAAGAAAAATATCCCCTGTGATAACGGGGTCGATCCCAAATATTGGAACGGTAGCGGGTTCCCTGCGATAACGGGATGGGCCCCTACCCACAAAAAAAATATCCCCTGTAATAACGGGGTCGATCCTAAATATTTGAACGGTAGCGGGTTCCCTGTGATAACGGGATGGGCCCCTACCCACAAGAAAAGTATCCCCTGTGATAAAGGGGTTGATCCTAAACATTTGAACGGTAGCAGCTTTCCTGTGATAATGGGATGGGCCCCTACGTACAAGAAAAATATCCCTTGTGATAACGGGGTCGATCCTACATATTTGAACAATAGCGGGTTCCCTGTGATAACGGGATGGGCCCCTACCCACAAGAAAAATATCCCCTGTGATAACGAGGTCGATCCTAAACACATGAGCGGTAGCGATTTCCCTGTGATAACGGGATGGGCCCCTACCCACAAGAAAAATATCCCCTGTGATAACGATATCAATCCTAAACACATGAGCGATAGCGGTTTCCCTGTGATAACGGGATGGGCCCCTACCCACAAGAAAAATATCCCCTGTGATAACGGGGTCGATCCTAAACACATGAGCGGTAGCAGTTTCCCTGTGATAACGGGATGGGCCCCTACCCACAAGAAAAATATCCCCTGTGATAACGACATCAATCCTAAACACATGAGCGATATAGGTTTCCCTGTGATAACGGGATGGGCCCCTACCCACAAGAAAAAAGATCCCCTGTGATAACGGGGTCGATCCTAAACATTTGAATGGTAGCATCTTCCCTGTGATAACGGGGTCAGACTCTAAAGAACAAAAACAGAAGCACCTCCTTGTGATGAAGGGGATTAGCTAATATAATTCGGTATAACATAATAGGTGACACAGCAAGCAGGCGTAATAATAAGACAAGAAAACACACCATTTAACACGTACGAACGAATATAAATCAGGACACGCAAGAAGGATTGATTGAATTAACGGGTAAACCATTAAGTTATAGATAGAAACAATTGGGCCAAAAGGAAAATTAAAAATCCCTAAATTCTCAACCGAGATAACGAGGAGCTCATTTAATATGGATTAACGCCACACTCTTCTGGTCGATAATCTCACGATACACCGTTTCTGACTCCAGGTCTTTGTCATCACCGTCAGAATCTTCGGGAAATTTTCCGTCCGGCCCCTTCAACGAATTTATGGCTGACGGATCATAACCGTCCTTAAAACCACCTTCCAGCTGAATTTGACCTATAACGGAGGCTTTGGCCTCCTCCCGCTCGAGCAAGCCGCGCTCAGCACATATTATCTTATAAGATCGACTAAGAAGGAATTGTTTGGCAGCACTGGTCAATTGGCTCTTGCCCAGCGTCATGCACCGCATGCGCATTTCAGCTTGGTCTAATCTGTCCTTCAGAACTGCGGCCTCGGCCTCAACTGCCTCCCGTCGAGACGCCTCACTACCAGCAATAAGTCGAGCCTCATCGAGCTCTGCGATTAACCTTTTATTATCCTCATACAGACCTCTCACATTACTCTCGCTGGTCTTCAAAATATCCAGGGCCTCGTCTCTCTTGTGCTGGAGCTGCACTGCAGCAACGGGATTGTATTCACCCAGCTTTTTGAGAAAACTGTTGGTAACCCGGAGCGATTCCGCGTGATCTGATTGGCCCTTAACAGCCATCTCCAAGAAACCTTTCAAAAATCTCGCCACCTGCACATTCACAATAAGGAATTGGCTGCTCAATTGAATAAAAACCCAAAAGAAATACGCATCCAATAGACACAAAGATTACTTATAGATCAGAATAGACCGCTCTGATCCCCACTTGAACTACCATCCTCCCTCCTTCTTTTTAGCCCCGTGGACGTCCCGACATCAACGTCATTTTGAGATTGCGAGGCGCCACCCACGCCTGCAGTATTTCCACTCGATGAGGGAGCACTTTTCTTCGCATTCTTGTGTACGCCCTCACGGCCCCTCTTCTTGACGAGTGGAGGTGCATCTTCCGCAGCGGCGTCGGCCCCCAGCTGTCTACGTTCCGCTATCGCGTCCAGACTACAGTACTCTACCAAATCGGCTGCAACATACGGTCAAGAGATAAATGAAACATACGGTCAAGAGATAAATCGAGAGAAAGCTATCTATTTCTAAAGATATAACACTTACCGAGAGTAGAGGGACCGTCATAACGTATGGGAGATATTCCACTTGCTCGCAAAACTATGTCACTGCAAAGCAGGGTACCGTCGTACGGATGGTTGATCAGATTCCTCGGAAATTCGAGGCTATGTGCAGTTGTCCCAACAGTGGCTTGTCTCTCATATTTGGTGTCTTCGCACCACACATTTGGAAGCACATCAAATTCACCAGTCGTCCTCTCCTGGATGTACATATACTCACACTTATTACCAAATCCATAACTAGATTGAGTATATTGCACGAACCTAAGACCCCCTGGGCCCGCACAAAAAAGAACCCTTTGTCACCGCCCTTCCTGTTGACCATGACACTAAAGAGTTGCCAGAACTCATTAACTCCACAAGGGGCATCCAAGGCTCTCATAACACAAATGAAAGCCACGATGTACCCCAGAGAATTAGGGGATAACTGCCCCAGGCAGACCCCGATGCTCGCTATGATAGCACTAACCGCAGAATCAATTGGGAAGCGTAGTCCGTTCTTAAAATGCTTGGCATTAACAGTAATGCAGCCTTTCGGTGGGGTATGCATTCGTTCACCCTCACTCGGGAATATGACCTTGTACCCCTCGGGGATATCATACTCGTCGGAGTAATAACCAGCATGATGAGGAATGTGAGACATCATATCCTCGTACTTCTTCGAGGTCTTATATTTCGGGGGGCTGATCCCCAAGCCCCATTCATCTACGTTGGGGCCGTCAGCTTCCGGTAGAGCAGAGAATTCAACACCAGATTGGTCGCCAATCAACTAGTCAGACCCAAACATTTTATTTTCAGAAAATCCATCTCGGGCAAACCTGAGCCAACATTGTTCCCGGCGAACGACATGCTGAGGCGCTAAGTGAGAAAAATCAAATTGAACGTTAAAGCCTGAAATGAATAAACATGGCAAGGTTAGTTATTTAAGTTAAAATATCTAGGCACATATATATAGATATGGAAATAACTTCAGGACCAAATCGAAAAATAAATCGGAAAACAGATCGAAAGAGATATCGAAAGAGATATCGAAAACGATATCGAAAGGGAAATTCGATGTACTTTTCGGAGGAACAACAAATTTTCGCTTCCCTGGAAGCCCAATTTATAGACATCGGAGATGCTAGATCGAAACAAAGTTTCGATCTCACATCGGTACTGATATTTGATATAAATAAAAGGACAGAGGCAAGGACAGACGCACTGGGGGGTTCACCAAAGTTTATCAAAGAGTGCAATCCCGATATGTGCGAGGAATTCAAAATCTCGTACGGCGAACGAAGAATTCAAATGTGGACCTCGAATTATACATCCACTGCATTAGGGGGTCCATCGAAGTTCATCACAAAGTGCATTGCCCGCAAATTTGATCTCCGTCATTTGAACTGGCAGGACGAAGGGTACAGGTAACCTAGGAATTCAAAATTAAATTTGCGAATTCTTATCTCTAAGATAAGAATCCCCAATTTGGGGGACTACATGATATGGGCATTTCCCGCATATTGGGCTTGACCCAAACCATGCCCATATTTAACCATATCGGGGACCACTTTCGATATGATATCGGTGATAATCATCGATGTGGTACTGTGGTCCCCGGATCCCATGGTCTATAAATACGCGATGCCCGGATCCCAAAGCAAGCAATTATCATCCCTCAACTACCACGCATCACATCGAAAGAAATCACCGATCTCGCTCTCGATATCGTACTCAATATCGAGATAACCCTTATCGTATAATATACGCATGAATAAAATCTATATATAAACAACTTCTTTCTATCCATGCCTCAGACAGTTCATAACTCCAAATTGATGTTCAACAGGGCATTCAAAAAGGCACTAAAATTACTCAATGTTCTAATTCCTTAGCATCATATACACTTTAAAAACGTTACTAATTTCATCAATTTTCTCACTTATACGAAAATCAAAAACAGTGATGGAAAGATATTAGACAAATATTTATTAATCTACATTACACTATAACACGAAAAAAGTATTCTTACCATGTAAGATGCAACGCATGCTAAAGCATTCTCATCACACACTATTTCATATCCCCCATTTCTTTTTGAACTCCATCTTGTCAAGCTTATTGTTTCCCTTTTTGCTCTTCTAATTCTTTTTTCTCTTGAAACTTCCATTTTTTAACACCATCGTGTTATTGTTGCAAAAGAATTTACGTACTTAAAAATTACAACTATTTCGAGTGTGAACCTCACTGCTTAAACTGAGAGGGAATTATTATTCATAAACTTTAAACTGTATATGTATCTCAAGAAATATTAAACTACGTACATCCTTGTTGCTTCTGGAAATAGTTGAAACTGATATAAAGATACTAATATTATCTAATTAAACTGGCAGCTATGGAACACAAATCTCTTACACCATAGTTCTCAATAAATTTTCAATTTGTAATCATCTTGAGCAGCAGATACAAAAATAAAATGTTATTCTAATTATGATCTGACAATAAATTCATTTGTATAAGTCGCAACTAAACTTGCCAAACTCAAAGCTTGGGTACTATTTATAAATAACCAAGGATCAGCATTTACAATTACCAGTTACTCAATAAATTCCAGAAAGTATTTTACATATTGACCAAATCAAAGAGTATGCAATTGACTTCGAATATCTCAATCTTAGAAAACTAGATCAGCTAAAGATGGACAAAAATTATGCATACATGCAAATAGAAGAAAAAACAAAAACACTTATATTCGTAGGACTAGTTCTTGAACAATAATATATTACAAAAAAAATAAAAAATCAAACTCTTTGAACATGTATAGAACCCAAAAATAACACATTTCGTACCTTGAGATCATATAGATAAATGAAAGAGAAACAAGTTGCAATTTCTAATTAAGCAAGCGAACATAATATAATGTCAATAGGTCGAATAACTTAAAAGTGCAACTACTTATAATGAGAAATATAGAACTTTTTACTAAAAACACTTGATGAAGCAAAAATAAGCTACTAAATCAAAGAAGTTTTATCCTCCAAAAGAAATTTACATTCTAGTTCATAAGAAAACACAAAAATCTCAAGTGCTGAATCAAATGAAAGTGGAATTCTTTCAAATTATTGAATAAACATATCTTAAATGCAATAACCGAACAGGTACAACTTATGGATGTTATACATGACAACTTATAAATCTCAAAACTTTGTAACATCATATTCAGTATCACATAGTTGACAGTTTTTAAACATGCACACGGATTAGCTAAATGAGCTACACAAGTTAAAACTCTGTATAGTCTCTTACCCATTGATGATGACATAAACCTTGAATTTAGGAATATGGTGGGACCAAGTTCTCTTAAGCTTTCAAATTTACAAGATCTTAACATAAGTACTAATTACAACAATATACAGATTCAAACTTCAAGCCCCTACCAAAAGCAATTAATAGGAGCGACTTCTTATACAATTTTGTGTACACGTTTGTATATAATTCAAGTACACAAGAATATTAGAAACAAATAAACAAAAATTGGCTAGAACACTGATATAGGTTACCTCAATATACAAGACAATTAAAGTCTTTCTCACTGAAGATATTTCAGAATTGCTTTAAAGCAAAGAAAGAGCATCCTCTAATTTGCAACCTTTGAGGACAAGATACTGATTGAATAATGTATAATATATGCATGAATAAAATCTATATATAAACAACTTCTTTCTATCCATGCCTCAGACAGTTCATAACTCCAAATTGATGTTCAACAGGGCATCCAAAAAGGCACTAAAATTACTCAATGTTCTAATCCCTTAGCATCATTTACACTTTAAAAACGTTACTAATTTCATCAATTTTCACACTTATACGAAAATCAAAAACAGTGATGGAAAGATATTAGACAAATATTTATTAATCTACATTACACTATAACACGAAAAAAGTATTCTTACCATGTAAGATCCAACGCATGCTAAAGCATTCTCATCACACACTTTTTCATATCCCCCATTTATTTTTGAACTCCATCTTGTCACGCTTATTGTTTCCCTTTTTCCTCTTCTAATTCTTTTTTCTCTTGAAACTTCCCTTTTTTAACTACATCGTGTTATTGTTGCAACAGAATTTACGTACTTAAAAATTACAACTATTTCGAGTGTGAACCTCACTGCTTAAACTGAGAGGGAATTATTATTCATAAACTTTTAACTGTATATGTATCTCAAGAAATATTAAACTACGTACATCCTTGTTGCTTCTGGAAATAGTTGTAAATGATATAAAGATACTAATATTATCTATTTACACTGGCAGCTATGGAACACAAAATTCTTACACCATGGTTCTCAATAAATTTTCAATTTGTAATCATCTTGAGCAGCAAATACATAAATAAAATGTTATTCTAATTATGATCAGACAATAAATTCACTCGTATAAGTCGCAACTAAACTTGCCAAACTCAAAGCTTGGGTACTACTTATAAATAACCAAGGATCAGCATTTACAATTACCAGTTACTCAATAAATTCCAGAAAGTATTTTACATATTGACCAAATCAAAGAGTATGCAATTGACTTCGAATATCTCAATCTTAG
Organism: Linaria vulgaris; assembly: GCA_948329865.1. Lineage (NCBI taxonomy): Eukaryota > Viridiplantae > Streptophyta > Magnoliopsida > Lamiales > Plantaginaceae > Linaria > Linaria vulgaris. Next base: position 113,083,043 of record OX415250.1, on the reverse strand, counting down.
AAAACTAGATCAGCTAAAGATGGACAAAAATTATACATACATGCAAATAGAAGAAAAAACAAAAACACTTCTATTCGTAAGACTAGTTCTTGAAAAAGAATATAATACAAAAAAATAACAAATCAAACTCTTTGAACATCTATAGAACCCAAAAACAACACATTTCGTACCTTGAGATCATATAGATAAATGAAAGAGAAACAAGTTGCAATTTCTAATTAAGCAAGCGAACATAATGTAATGTCAATAGGTCCAATTACTTAAAAGTGCAACTACTTATAATGAGAAATATAGAACTTTTTAATAAAAACACTTGATGAAGCAAGAATAATATACTAAATCAAAGAAGTTTTATCCTCCAAAAGAAATTTACATTCTAGTTCATAAGAAAACACAAAAATCTCAAGTGCTGAATCAAATGAAAGTGGAATTCTTTCAAATTATTGAATAAACATATCTTAAATGCAATAACCGAACAGTTACAACTTATGGATGTTATACATGACAACTTATAAATCTCACAACTTTGTAACATCATATTCAGTATCACATCATTGACAGTTTTTAAACATGCACACGGATTAGCTAAATGAGCTACACAAGTTAAAACTCTGTATAGTCTCTTACCCATTGATGATGACATAAACCTTGAATTTAGGAATATGGTGGGACCAAGTTCTCTTAAGCTTTCAAATTTACAAGATCTTAACATAAGTACTAATTACAACAATATACAGATTCAAACTTCAAGCCCCTACCAAAAGCAATTAATAGGAGCGACTTCTTATACAATTTTGTGTACACGTTTGTATATAATTCAAGTACACAAGAATATTAGAAACAAATAAACAAAAATTGGCTAGAACACTGATATAGGTTACCTCAATATACAAGACAATTAAAGTCTTTCTCACTGAAGATATTTCAGAATTGCTTTAAAGCAAAGAAAGAGCATCCTCTAATTTGCAACCTTTGAGGACAAGATACTGATTGAATAATGTATAATATATGCATGAATAAAATCTATATATAAACAACTTCTTTCTATCCATGCCTCAGACAGTTCATAACTCCAAATTGATGTTCAACAGGGCATACAAAAAGGCACTAAAATTACTCAATGTTCTAATCCCTTAGCATCATTTACACTTTAAAAACGTTACTAATTTCATCAATTTTCACACTTATACGAAAATCAAAAACAGTGATGGAAAGATATTAGACAAATATTTATTAATCTACATTACACTATAACACGAAAAAAGTATTCTTACCATGTAAGATCCAACGCATGCTAAAGCATTCTCATCACACTTTTTCATATCCCCCATTTATTTTTGAACTCCATCTTGTCACGCTTATTGTTTCCCTTTTTCCTCTTCTAATTCTTTTTTCTCTTGAAACTTCCCTTTTTTAACTCCATCGTGTTATTGTTGCAACAGAATTTACGTACTTAAAAATTACAACTATTTCGAGTGTGAACCTCACTGCTTAAACTGAGAGGGAATTATTATTCATAAACTTTTAACTGTATATGTATCTCAAGAAATATTAAACTACGTACATCCTTGTTGCTTCTGGAAATAGTTGTAACTGATATAAAGATACTAATATTATCTATTTACACTGGCAGCTATGGAACACAAATTTCTTACACCATGGTTCTCAATAAATTTTCAATTTGTAATCATCTTGAGCAGCAAATACATAAATAAAATGTTATTCTAATTATGATCAGACAATAAATTCACTCGTATAAGTCGCAACTAAACTTGCCAAACTCAAAGCTTGGGTACTACTTAATAAATAACCAAGGATCAGCATTTACAATTACCAGTTACTCAATAAATTCCAGAAAGTATTTTACATATTGACCAAATCAAAGAGTATGCAATTGACTTCGAATATCTCAATCTTAGAAAACTAGATCAGCTAAAGATGGACAAAAATTATACATACATGCAAATAGAAGAAAAAACAAAAACACTTCTATTCGTAAGACTAGTTCTTGAAAAAGAATATAATACAAAAAAATAACAAATCAAACTCTTTGAACATCTATAGAACCCAAAAACAACACATTTCGTACCTTGAGATCATATAGATAAATGAAAGAGAAACAAGTTGCAATTTCTAATTAAGCAAGCGAACATAATGTAATGTCAATAGGTCCAATTACTTAAAAGTGCAACTACTTATAATGAGAAATATAGAACTTTTTAATAAAAACACTTGATGAAGCAAGAATAATATACTAAATCAAAGAAGTTTTATCCTCCAAAAGAAATTTACATTCTAGTTCATAAGAAAACACAAAAATCTCAAGTGCTGAATCAAATGAAAGTGGAATTCTTTCAAATTATTGAATAAACATATCTTAAATGCAATAACCGAACAGTTACAACTTATGGATGTTATACATGACAACTTATAAATCTCACAACTTTGTAACATCATATTCAGTATCACATCATTGACAGTTTTTAAACATGCACACGGATTAGCTAAATGAGCTACACAAGTTAAAACTCTGTATAGTCTCTTACCCATTGATGATGACATAAACCTTGAATTTAGGAATATGGTGGGACCAAGTTCTCTTAAGCTTTCAAATTTACAAGATCTTAACATAAGTACTAATTACAACAATATACAGATTCAAACTTCAAGCCCCTACCAAAAGCAATTAATAGGAGCGACTTCTTATACAATTTTGTGTACACGTTTGTATATAATTCAAGTACACAAGAATATTAGAAACAAATAAACAAAAATTGGCTAGAACACTGATATAGGTTACCTCAATATACAAGACAATTAAAGTCTTTCTCACTGAAGATATTTCAGAATTGCTTTAAAGCAAAGAAAGAGCATCCTCTAATTTGCAACCTTTGAGGACAAGATACTGATTGAATAATGTATAATATATGCATGAATAAAATCTATATATAAACAACTTCTTTCTATCCATGCCTCAGACAGTTCATAACTCCAAATTGATGTTCAACAGGGCATACAAAAAGGCACTAAAATTACTCAATGTTCTAATCCCTTAGCATCATTTACACTTTAAAAACGTTACTAATTTCATCAATTTTCACACTTATACGAAAATCAAAAACAGTGATGGAAAGATATTAGACAAATATTTATTAATCTACATTACACTATAACACGAAAAAAGTATTCTTACCATGTAAGATCCAACGCATGCTAAAGCATTCTCATCACACACTTTTTCATATCCCCCATTTATTTTTGAACTCCATCTTGTCACGCTTATTGTTTCCCTTTTTCCTCTTCTAATTCTTTTTTCTCTTGAAACTTCCCTTTTTTAACTCCATCGTGTTATTGTTGCAACAGAATTTACGTACTTAAAAATTACAACTATTTCGAGTGTGAACCTCACTGCTTAAACTGTGAGGGAATTATTATTCATAAACTTTTAACTGTATATGTATCTCAAGAAATATTAAACTACGTACATCCTTGTTGCTTCTGGAAATAGTTGTAACTGATATAAAGATACTAATATTATCTATTTACACTGGCAGCTATGGAACACAAATTTCTTACACCATGGTTCTCAATAAATTTTCAATTTGTAATCATCTTGAGCAGCAAATACATAAATAAAATCTTATTCTAATTATGATCAGACAATAAATTCACTCGTATAAGTCGCAACTAAACTTGCCAAACTCAAAGCTTGGGTACTACTTATAAATAACCAAGGATCAGCATTTACAATTACCAGTTACTCAATATATTCCAGAAAGTATTTTACATATTGACCAAATCAAAGAGTATGCAATTGACTTCGAATATCTCAATCTTAGAAAACTAGATCAGCTAAAGATGGACAAAAATTATACATACATGCAAATAGAAGAAAAAACAAAAACACTTATATTCGTAAGACTAGTTCTTGAAAAATAATATATTACAAAAAAATAACAAATCAAACTCTTTGAACATGTATAGAACCCAAAAACAACACATTTCGTACCTTGAGATCATATAGATAAATGAAAGAGAAACAAGTTGCAATTTCTAATTAAGCAAGCGAACATAATGTAATGTCAATAGGTCCAATTACTTAAAAGTGCAACTACTTATAATGAGAAATATAGAACTTTTTAATAAAAACACTTGATGAAGCAAGAATAATATACTAAATCAAAGAAGTTTTATCCTCCAAAAGAAATTTACATTCTAGTTCATAAGAAAACACAAAAATCTCAAGTGCTGAATCAAATGAAAGTGAAATTCTTTCAAATTATTGAATAAACATATCTTAAATGCAATAACCGAACAGTTACAACTTATGGATGTTATACATGACAACTTATAAATCTCACAACTTTGTAACATCATATTCAGTATCACATCATTGACAGTTTTTAAACATGCACACGGATTAGCTAAATGAGCTACACAAGTTAAAACTCTGTATAGTCTCTTACCCATTGATGATGACATAAACCTTGAATTTAGGAATATGGTGGGACCAAGTTCTCTTAAGCTTTCAAATTTACAAGATCTTAACATAAGTACTAATTACAACAATATACAGATTCAAACTTCAAGCCCCTACCAAAAGCAATTAATAGGAGCGACTTCTTATACAATTTTGTGTACACGTTTGTATATAATTCAAGTACACAAGAATATTAGAAACAAATAAACAAAAATTGGCTAGAACACTGATATAGGTTACCTCAATATACAAGACAATTAAAGTCTTTCTCACTGAAGATATTTCAGAATTGCTTTAAAGCAAAGAAAGAGCATCCTCTAATTTGCAACCTTTGAGGACAAGATACTGATTGAATAATGTATAATATATGCATGAATAAAATCTATATATAAACAACTTCTTTCTATCCATGCCTCAGACAGTTCATAACTCCAAATTGATGTTCAACAGGGCATACAAAAAGGCACTAAAATTACTCAATGTTCTAATCCCTTAGCATCATTTACACTTTAAAAACGTTACTAATTTCATCAATTTTCACACTTATACGAAAATCAAAAACAGTGATGGAAAGATATTAGACAAATATTTATTAATCTACATTACACTATAACACGAAAAAAGTATTCTTACCATGTAAGATCCAACGCATGCTAAAGCATTCTCATCACACACTTTTTCATATCCCCCATTTATTTTTGAACTCCATCTTGTCACGCTTATTGTTTCCCTTTTTCCTCTTCTAATTCTTTTTTCTCTTGAAACTTCCCTTTTTTAACTCCATCGTGTTATTGTTGCAACAGAATTTACGTACTTAAAAATTACAACTATTTCGAGTGTGAACCTCACTGCTTAAACTGAGAGGGAATTATTATTCATAAACTTTTAACTGTATATGTATCTCAAGAAATATTAAACTACGTACATCCTTGTTGCTTCTGGAAATAGTTGTAACTGATATAAAGATACTAATATTATCTATTTACACTGGCAGCTATGGAACACAAATTTCTTACACCATGGTTCTCAATAAATTTTCAATTTGTAATCATCTTGAGCAGCAAATACATAAATAAAATGTTATTCTAATTATGATCAGACAATAAATTCACTCGTATAAGTCGCAACTAAACTTGCCAAACTCAAAGCTTGGGTACTACTTAATAAATAACCAAGGATCAGCATTTACAATTACCAGTTACTCAATAAATTCCAGAAAGTATTTTACATATTGACCAAATCAAAGAGTATGCAATTGACTTCGAATATCTCAATCTTAGAAAACTAGATCAGCTAAAGATGGACAAAAATTATACATACATGCAAATAGAAGAAAAAACAAAAACACTTATATTCGTAAGACTAGTTCTTGAAAAATAATATATTACAAAAAAATAACAAATCAAACTCTTTGAACATGTATAGAACCCAAAAACAACACATTTCGTACCTTGAGATCATATAGATAAATGAAAGAGAAACAAGTTGCAATTTCTAATTAAGCAAGCGAACATAATGTAATGTCAATAGGTCCAATTACTTAAAAGTGCAACTACTTATAATGAGAAATATAGAAGTTTTTACTAAAAACACTTGATGAAGCAAGAATAATATACTAAATCAAAGAAGTTTTATCCTCCAAAAGAAATTTACATTCTAGTTCATAAGAAAACACAAAAATCTCAAGTGCTGAATCAAATGAAAGTGGAATTCTTTCAAATTATTGAATAAACATATCTTAAATGCAATAACCGAACAGTTACAACTTATGGATGTTATACATGACAACTTATAAATCTCACAACTTTGTAACATCATATTCAGTATCACATCATTTGACAGTTTTTAAACATGCACACGGATTAGCTAAATGAGCTACACAAGTTAAAACTCTGTATAGTCTCTTACCCATTGATGATGACATAAACCTTGAATTTAGGAATATGGTGGGACCAAGTTCTCTTAAGCTTTCAAATTTACAAGATCTTAACATAAGTACTAATTACAACAATATACAGATTCAAACTTCAAGCCCCTACCAAAAGCAATTAATAGGAGCGACTTCTTATACAATTTTGTGTACACGTTTGTATATAATTCAAGTACACAAGAATATTAGAAACAAATAAACAAAAATTGGCTAGAACACTGATATAGGTTACCTCAATATACAAGACAATTAAAGTCTTTCTCACTGAAGATATTTCAGAATTGCTTTAAAGCAAAGAAAGAGCATCCTCTAATTTGCAACCTTTGAGGACAAGATACTGATTGAATAATGTATAATATATGCATGAATAAAATCTATATATAAACAACTTCTTTCTATCCATGCCTCAGACAGTTCATAACTCCAAATTGATGTTCAACAGGGCATACAAAAAGGCACTAAAATTACTCAATGTTCTAATCCCTTAGCATCATTTACACTTTAAAAACGTTACTAATTTCATCAATTTTCACACTTATACGAAAATCAAAAACAGTGATGGAAAGATATTAGACAAATATTTATTAATCTACATTACACTATAACACGAAAAAAGTATTCTTACCATGTAAGATCCAACGCATGCTAAAGCATTCTCATCACACACTTTTTCATATCCCCCATTTATTTTTGAACTCCATCTTGTCACGCTTATTGTTTCCCTTTTTCCTCTTCTAATTATTTTTTCTCTTGAAACTTCCCTTTTTTAACTCCATCGTGTTATTGTTGCAACAGAATTTACGTACTTAAAAATTACAACTATTTCGAGTGTGAACCTCACTGCTTAAACTGAGAGGGAATTATTATTCATAAACTTTTAACTGTATATGTATCTCAAGAAATATTAAACTACGTACATCCTTGTTGCTTCTGGAAATAGTTGTAACTGATATAAAGATACTAATATTATCTATTTACACTGGCAGCTATGGAACACAAATTTCTTACACCATGGTTCTCAATAAATTTTCAATTTGTAATCATCTTGAGCAGCAAATACATAAATAAAATCTTATTCTAATTATGATCAGACAATAAATTCACTCGTATAAGTCGCAACTAAACTTGCCAAACTCAAAGCTTGGGTACTACTTATAAATAACCAAGGATCAGCATTTACAATTACCAGTTACTCAATAAATTCCAGAAAGTATTTTACATATTGACCAAATCAAAGAGTATGCAATTGACTTCGAATATCTCAATCTTAGAAAACTAGATCAGCTAAAGATGGACAAAAATTATACATACATGCAAATAGAAGAAAAAACAAAAACACTTATATTCGTAAGACTAGTTCTTGAAAAATAATATATTACAAAAAAATAACAAATCAAACTCTTTGAACATGTATAGAACCCAAAAACAACACATTTCGTACCTTGAGATCATATAGATAAATGAAAGAGAAACAAGTTGCAATTTCTAATTAAGCAAGCGAACATAATGTAATGTCAATAGGTCCAATTACTTAAAAGTGCAACTACTTATAATGAGAAATATAGAACTTTTTAATAAAAACACTTGATGAAGCAAGAATAATATACTAAATCAAAGAAGTTTTATCCTCCAAAAGAAATTTACATTCTAGTTCATAAGAAAACACAAAAATCTCAAGTGCTGAATCAAATGAAAGTGGAATTCTTTCAAATTATTGAATAAACATATCTTAAATGCAATAACCGAACAGTTACAACTTATGGATGTTATACATGACAACTTATAAATCTCACAACTTTGTAACATCATATTCAGTATCACATCATTGACAGTTTTTAAACATGCACACGGATTAGCTAAATGAGCTACACAAGTTAAAACTCTGTATAGTCTCTTACCCATTGATGATGACATAAACCTTGAATTTAGGAATATGGTGGGACCAAGTTCTCTTAAGCTTTCAAATTTACAAGATCTTAACATAAGTACTAATTACAACAATATACAGATTCAAACTTCAAGCCCCTACCAAAAGCAATTAATAGGAGCGACTTCTTATACAATTTTGTGTACACGTTTGTATATAATTCAAGTACACAAGAATATTAGAAACAAATAAACAAAAATTGGCTAGAACACTGATATAGGTTACCTCAATATACAAGACAATTAAAGTCTTTCTCACTGAAGATATTTCAGAATTGCTTTAAAGCAAAGAAAGAGCATCCTCTAATTTGCAACCTTTGAGGACAAGATACTGATTGAATAATGTATAATATATGCATGAATAAAATCTATATATAAACAACTTCTTTCTATCCATGCCTCAGACAGTTCATAACTCCAAATTGATGTTCAACAGGGCATACAAAAAGGCACTAAAATTACTCAATGTTCTAATCCCTTAGCATCATTTACACTTTAGAAACGTTACTAATTTCATCAATTTTCACACTTATACGAAAATCAAAAACAGTGATGGAAAGATATTAGACAAATATTTATTAATCTACATTACACTATAACACGAAAAAAGTATTCTTACCATGTAAGATCCAACGCATGCTAAAGCATTCTCATCACACACTTTTTCATATCCCCCATTTATTTTTGAACTCCATCTTGTCACGCTTATTGTTTCCCTTTTTCCTCTTCTAATTCTTTTTTCTCTTGAAACTTCCCTTTTTTAACTCCATCGTGTTATTGTTGCAACAGAATTTACGTACTTAAAAATTACAACTATTTCGAGTGTGAACCTCACTGCTTAAACTGAGAGGGAATTATTATTCATAAACTTTTAACTGTATATGTATCTCAAGAAATATTAAACTACGTACATCCTTGTTGCTTCTGGAAATAGTTGTAACTGATATAAAGATACTAATATTATCTATTTACACTGGCAGCTATGGAACACAAATTTCTTACACCATGGTTCTCAATAAATTTTCAATTTGTAATCATCTTGAGCAGCAAATACATAAATAAAATGTTATTCTAATTATGATCAGACAATAAATTCACTCGTATAAGTCGCAACTAAACTTGCCAAACTCAAAGCTTGGGTACTACTTAATAAATAACCAAGGATCAGCATTTACAATTACCAGTTACTCAATAAATTCCAGAAAGTATTTTACATATTGACCAAATCAAAGAGTATGCAATTGACTTCGAATATCTCAATCTTAGAAAACTAGATCAGCTAAAGATGGACAAAAATTATACATACATGCAAATAGAAGAAAAAACAAAAACACTTCTATTCGTAAGACTAGTTCTTGAAAAAGAATATAATACAAAAAAATAACAAATCAAACTCTTTGAACATCTATAGAACCCAAAAACAACACATTTCGTACCTTGAGATCATATAGATAAATGAAAGAGAAACAAGTTGCAATTTCTAATTAAGCAAGCGAACATAATGTAATGTCAATAGGTCCAATTACTTAAAAGTGCAACTACTTATAATGAGAAATATAGAACTTTTTAATAAAAACACTTGATGAAGCAAGAATAATATACTAAATCAAAGAAGTTTTATCCTCCAAAAGAAATTTACATTCTAGTTCATAAGAAAACACAAAAATCTGAAGTGCTGAATCAAATGAAAGTGGAATTCTTTCAAATTATTGAATAAACATATCTTAAATGCAATAACCGAACAGTTACAACTTATGGATGTTATACATGACAACTTATAAATCTCACAACTTTGTAACATCATATTCAGTATCACATCATTGACAGTTTTTAAACATGCACACGGATTAGCTAAATGAGCTACACAAGTTAAAACTCTGTATAGTCTCTTACCCATTGATGATGACATAAACCTTGAATTTAGGAATATGGTGGGACCAAGTTCTCTTAAGCTTTCAAATTTACAAGATCTTAACATAAGTACTAATTACAACAATATACAGATTCAAACTTCAAGCCCCTACCAAAAGCAATTAATAGGAGCGACTTCTTATACAATTTTGTGTACACGTTTGTATATAATTCAAGTACACAAGAATATTAGAAACAAATAAACAAAAATTGGCTAGAACACTGATATAGGTTACCTCAATATACAAGACAATTAAAGTCTTTCTCACTGAAGATATTTCAGAATTGCTTTAAAGCAAAGAAAGAGCATCCTCTAATTTGCAACCTTTGAGGACAAGATACTGATTGAATAATGTATAATATATGCATGAATAAAATCTATATATAAATAACTTCTTTCTATCCATGCCTCAGACAGTTCATAACTCCAAATTGATGTTCAACAGGGCATACAAAAAGGCACTAAAATTACTCAATGTTCTAATCCCTTAGCATCATTTACACTTTAAAAACGTTACTAATTTCATCAATTTTCACACTTATACGAAAATCAAAAACAGTGATGGAAAGATATTAGACAAATATTTATTAATCTACATTACACTATAACACGAAAAAAGTATTCTTACCATGTAAGATCCAACGCATGCTAAAGCATTCTCATCACACACTTTTTCATATCCCCCATTTATTTTTGAACTCCATCTTGTCACGCTTATTGTTTCCCTTTTTCCTCTTCTAATTCTTTTTTCTCTTGAAACTTGCCTTTTTTAACTCCATCGTGTTATTGTTGCAACAGAATTTACGTACTTAAAAATTACAACTATTTCGAGTGTGAACCTCACTGCTTAAACTGAGAGGGAATTATTATTCATAAACTTTTAACTGTATATGTATCTCAAGAAATATTAAACTACGTACATCCTTGTTGCTTCTGGAAATAGTTGTAACTGATATAAAGATACTAATATTATCTATTTACACTGGCAGCTATGGAACACAAATTTCTTACACCATGGTTCTCAATAAATTTTCAATTTGTAATCATCTTGAGCAGCAAATACATAAATAAAATGTTATTCTAATTATGATCAGACAATAAATTCACTCGTATAAGTCGCAACTAAACTTGCCAAACTCAAAGCTTGGGTACTACTTAATAAATAACCAAGGATCAGCATTTACAATTACCAGTTACTCAATAAATTCCAGAAAGTATTTTACATATTGACCAAATCAAAGAGTATGCAATTGACTTCGAATATCTCAATCTTAGAAAACTAGATCAGCTAAAGATGGACAAAATTATACATACATGCAAATAGAAGAAAAAACAAAAACACTTATATTCGTAAGACTAGTTCTTGAAAAATAATATATTACAAAAAAATAACAAATCAAACTCTTTGAACATGTATAGAACCCAAAAACAACACATTTCGTACCTTGAGATCATATAGATAAATGAAAGAGAAACAAGTTGCAATTTCTAATTAAGCAAGCGAACATAATGTAATGTCAATAGGTCCAATTACTTAAAAGTGCAACTACTTATAATGAGAAATATAGAAGTTTTTACTAAAAACACTTGATGAAGCAAGAATAATATACTAAATCAAAGAAGTTTTATCCTCCAAAAGAAATTTACATTCTAGTTCATAAGAAAACACAAAAATCTCAAGTGCTGAATCAAATGAAAGTGGAATTCTTTCAAATTATGGAATAAACATATCTTAAATGCAATAACCGAACAGTTACAACTTATGGATGTTATACATGACAACTTATAAATCTCACAACTTTGTAACATCATATTCAGTATCACATCATTGACAGTTTTTAAACATGCACACGGATTAGCTAAATGAGCTACACAAGTTAAAACTCTGTATAGTCTCTTACCCATTGATGATGACATAAACCTTGAATTTAGGAATATGGTGGGACCAAGTTCTCTTAAGCTTTCAAATTTACAAGATCTTAACATAAGTACTAACTACAACAATATACAGATTCAAACTTCAAACCCCTACCAAAAGCAATTAATAGGAGCGACTTCTAATACAATTTTGTGTACACGTTTGTATATAATTCAAGTACACAAGAATATTAGAAACAAATAAACAAAAATTGGCTAGAACACTGATATAGGTTACCTCAATATACAAGACAATTAAAGTCTTTCTCACTGATGATATTTCAGAATTGCTTTAAAGCAAAGAAAGAGCATCCTCTAATTTGCAACCTTTGAGGACAAGATACTGATTGAATAATGTATAATATATGCATGAATAAAATCTATATATAAACAACTTCTTTCTATCCATGCCTCAGACAGTTCATAACTCCAAATTGATGTTCAACAGGGCATACAAAAAGGCACTAAAATTACTCAATGTTCTAATCCCTTCGCATCATTTACACTTTAAAAACGTTACTAATTTCATCAATTTTCACACTTATACGAAAATCAAAAACAGTGATGGAAAGATATTAGACAAATATTTATTAATCTACATTACACTATAACACGAAAAAAGTATTCTTACCATGTAAGATCCAACGCATGCTAAAGCATTCTCATCACACACTTTTTCATATCCCCCATTTATTTTTGAACTCCATCTTGTCAAGCTTATTGTTTCCCTTTTTGCTCTTCTAATTCTTTTTGTAGGATATTGTAATTCCTTGCCTTTCATTCATCAATAATGAGTACAATATATAAGAGTACAACAAGCTATCTTTGGTAATCTACCAAATCATCGAATGATAATTAAGGATATTAATATATCTAAAGGATATTAACAATCTATCAGAGAATATATATTTAACAATATATCTAATACACCCCCGCAGTCGAAGCCGGAGGTTCACGGATGCTGAGACTAGACCGAAAATCATCGAACAAGACTCGGGGTAGACCCTTCGTGAATATGTCAGCTAGTTGATGTCGTGAAGGGACGTGAATCACACGAGCCTCACCGCGAGCCACCTTTTCGCGGACAAAATGAATATCAAGCTCAATGTGTTTTGTTCGTTGATGTTGCACCGGATTATTTGATAAGTATATGGCGCTAACGTTGTCACAATAAACCAAGGTTGCCTTCTCAAGTGGAACATGAAGTTCAAGTAATAAATTTCACAACCAACAAGACTCAGAGACAACATTAGCCACGCCACGATACTCAGCCTCGGCACTGGAGCGAGAAAGAGTCGGTTGCCTCTTGGATGACCAAGACACCAAATTATTCCCAAGAAACATGTAATAGCCCGAAGTAGATCGTCTAGTGTCCGGGCAACCAGCTCAATCCGCATCAGTATAAGAAACCAGGCGGTCCACCTGAGACTGAGTGAGATGAAGACCGAAGGAAGAAGTGCCCTGAATATAACGAATGATGCGCTTGAGTGCAGCCATGTGGTCCATCCTCGGATCATGCATATGCAAGCAAACTTGTTGGACAGCATAAGAGATATCCGGCCGTGTAAACGTAAGATACTGCAAAGCCCCCGCCAAACTGCGATAAAGGGAAGCATCGGAAAAAGGCGCACTAGAGGACCCCCCAAGTTTTGGTTTGGTATCAACGGGGGTCGCAGTGGGCTTACAAGAAGTCATGCCGGCCCTATCAATAATTTCAGCTGCATATTTTTCTTGATCGAGAAAGAGACCACCATTAAGTTGAGAAACGCGAACACCCAAGAAGTAACTCAAGGGACCAAGGTCCTTCATGGCAAACTCAGACGCAAATTGGGAAATAAGCATACGGCGCAAGTTATCTGAGGAGACAGTAATAATGATATCATCGACATAAAGAAGAAGATAAGCCATATCCGTACCTCGACGGAAGATAAAAAGAGAGTGATCAGCCCGACTGTGAGTGAAACCAATGGAGAAAGCAAAGTCAGCAAAACGTTGATACCACGCCCTGGGGGCTTGCTTGAGTCCATAGAGGGAACGACGCAGAAGGCATACGTGGTCGGGAAAGTTAGCATCTCGAAAACCCAAGGGCTGATGCATATACACTGTCTCCTCAAGATTGCCATGGAGAAATGCATTCTGTACGTCAAGTTGATGGATTTGCCATGATCGGGAAAGAGCAATGCTGAGGACAGTCCAGATGGTTGCTGGTTTGACCACGGGGCTAAAGGTATCATTGCAATCAATTCCCACCTGTTGAGACCTGCCATCACCCACAAGGCGAGCCTTATAACGCTCAAAGGAACCGTCAGACAAATATTTATGACGAAAAATCCACATGCAACGAATAATATTAACATCACTAGGTCGAGGGACTAACTCCCAAGTCTTAGTTCTAATAAGGGCATTAAATTCGTCTTGCATGGCTTGTTTCCAATTTGGGTCCGACAATGCAACGCGGGGATTTTTCGGTAGTGGGGAAGGGGAGGTGGAGACGGATAAGTTGAGGGGGCGTTTGGGGGTGAAGATGCCGCTCATACTGCGGGTTGTCATGGTACGGGTGGGTGGTGGTAGTGGGGCTGTGCCGCGGTGGGCGTATGGTGGTGGTCACGGTCTGGTGGGCTGGGGGGCGGTGGGCTAGAGGGCGGTGGGCTGGGCGGTGGGCTGGGCGCTGCGAGGCGCTGGGCCGGAGGGCTGCTGGGCGACGGGCGCTGGGCTTGGAGGAGTAGGGGCAGTGAGTGCTGGGCCGGGTACGTCGCTTGGGACCGCCGGGGATGGCATGGTGGGAAAAACATGAGGATTGAGCCCTTCATCAAGAAAGGAAGGAGGGAGAGGCGGAATAGAAATATTAGAGAAAGGAAAAATATGCTCGTTAAATATGACATGACGAGAAATGAGGAATTTGTTTGTAGCCATATTGTAGCATTTATAACCCCGATGATCTGACGGATACCCAAGGAATACACAAGGAGTGGATCGGGCCTCTAACTTATTGATGGTGGTGGAAGGGAAAAGAGGAAAACAAAGGCACCCAAAAACCCGAAGATGAGTATAAGTGGGGTTACGATTATAGAGGTATTGAGTGGGAGATTTGGAGTGAAGTAATTTAGAGGGTAGGATATTTAAGAGGTAAGTCGCTGTTTGGAGGGCGTGAGGCCAGAAGGAGTGAGGTATGGAGGCGTGTGCAAGTAGGGAACACATCATATTATTTATGGATCTTATTTTTCTTTCAGCTTTCCCATTTTGAGAGGATGTATGTGGGCAAGAAAAACGAAAAGTCATCCCAAACTTATTGCACAAAGAGTGAAAGTTTGTATTGTTAAATTCGCGTCCGTTGTCACATTGAAGATTTTTAATTGACATATGAAATTGAGTACGAACAAAACGAATGAAACTTTGCAAAAATATCAAATACCTCAGATTTCTTACCAATGGGAAAAGTCCACAAGAAGTTAGTATAATCATCTAGCAAGAGAAAATAATACTTATGGCCCGAAGAGCTCAAAACAGGAGAAGTCCATAAATCACCATGCAGAATATCAAAAGGACGTAAACTAGAAGAGTTTGACAAAGTAAACGGTAATTGAACATGTTTGCCAAAAACACAAAAGTTGCAGAAAGAAGATAAGTTATTACAATTAATTAACTTGTGCGTGTTAAAAAATTGCAATACTGGTTTCCCCGGATGCCCCAAGCGGTCGTGCCAAAGGTTGGGAGAGACGGCGGCGAGGGAGAGGTGAGGGGGTGGTCGCGGCGACGTCGGCTTGGAGGAGGAAGGGGAGGTTATGGGGTAAAGTTCACCTGTACTATTGCATCTCATGATAACTACCCCCGTCATGAGGTCCTTCACAGAAAAGCCAAAAGGATCAAATTCAATGGATACAAAATTATCAGCGGTAAAACGACGTACAGAGATAAGATTTTTAATAAGGGAGGGAGCATGCAAAACATGAGATAGAACAAGGGGAGGATTAGGTGTAGGTAAAGTTGCATTACCATGACCAAATATAGGAATAGTATTACCATTACCAACAAGGATAGAACGATCAATGCCCGAATTAGAGTAAGATGAGAGGGTACCTGACGAGGATGTCATATGAGACGTTGCACCGGAGTCCATGTACCACTGACCATCGGGTGGGCCGAGAGTCATGGTGTGCAAGGCGGCGTTGATGTCCGTGGGCACGTACGACTAAACCGGGGTGGTTTGGGCCGCATGGGCTTGATGGGGTCGCGGACCCAAGATCCCGGGCTGATGAGAGGGGGCGGACGGACGGGCCCATGAGGAGCTAGGGTAAGGGCAAGGGGGGTAGGCCCATTGAGGGTAGGCCCATGGTGAAGGCCCCCATTGCGGCGGCACGGAGGGTCGTGTGTGCGCGGTCGAGGTGGAGTTAGAGCCACGACCGCGACGGCGTCCGCGCCCGTGGCCACGATAACCACCGCGGCCCTGTCCACGGTGCTGCTGCGGCGGTGTGGGCGGTGGTGCACGATAGGAGGAGGTGCGTGCGGTCTGTGTAAGATCCGAGGGTGGTGTGTCCGCAACCAAGGCTGATCCGGCGGCGGCGGCAGATGAGGCGGTTTGCTTCGCCTTCCTAGTCTCCTCCAAAATCAATCGAGAGCGAGCCTCGTAAAAGGGAGGAAGAGGATCGCTCTGTTGGATGAATGTAGCGACCCCGTCGTAATTTTCATTGACCCCAGCAATGAGTTGGAGAACGAGGCGCTGATTCGAAACCGGTGCACCAACGTTGGAGAGTTGATCAGCCAACATCTTAAGTTCCTGACAGTATGCAGAGACGTTGGGAAAGTCATCCATGTGAACGTGGGTGAACTGATTTTCAAGGTATACGGCCCTTGAATGCTTGTTGTCCTGAAAGGTTTTCTCAAGACGGATCCATGCATGAGCGGCGGTGGTGTCTTTCTCAAAAATTGTGTGCATGAGATCGGAAGAGATGGTGCCATAAATCCATTGGAGGACGATGGCGTCAAGGCGGATCCATAGGGTGGGATCCGTGGGGGAGGTAGAAGAGTCGGTCGCTGCTTTAGATGACGCAGAGCCATCAGCGGGAGCGGAGTCCGCTTTAGTGGTCGTTTTAGAGGAGGGGTCGACGCCCTTCTCAGCGGTGACCGAGTCCGCGGGTTTGGGGTTAGAGGGAGTGGCGGAAGGAGGTGGAGAGGGAGGGAGAATATGGTCCAGGACCTGATAAGCCTTACAGTGAATTTTAAACAATTCAGACCAAGTAGAATATTGGCCTTTCTCCATGTCGAGAGTGATGGGAATGAAGTTTCTCACGTTAGAAACGGTGAGAGCGGGGTGGAATTTTGGGTCGGCCATGGAGAGAGAGAGGGGGGGGGGGGGACGGCTAGAATGATTTTAGGTTAAGAGTTTTGGTCTCTTGATACCATGTAGGATATTGTAATTCCTTGCCTTTCATTCATCAATAATGAGTACAATATATAAGAGTACAACAAGCTATCTTTGGTAATCTACCAAATCATCTAATGATAACTAAGGATATTAACATATCTAAAGGATATTAACAATCTATCAGAGAATATATATTTAACAATATATCTAATACTTTTTTCTCTTGAAACTTCCCTTTTTTAACTCCATCGTGTTATTGTTGCAACAGAATTTACGTACTTAAAAATTACAACTATTTCGAGTGTGAACCTCACTGCTTAAACTGAGAGGGAATTATTATTCATAAACTTTTAACTGTATATGTATCTCAAGAAATATTAAACTACGTACATCCTTGTTGCTTCTGGAAATAGTTGTAACTGATATAAAGATACTAATATTATCTATTTACACTGGCAGCTATGGAACACAAATTTCTTACACCATGGTTCTCAATAAATTTTCAATTTGTAATCATCTTGAGCAGCAAATACATAAATAAAATGTTATTCTAATTATGATCAGACAATAAATTCACTCGTATAAGTTGCAACTAAACTTGCCAAACTCAAAGCTTGGGTACTACTTATAAATAACCAAGGATCAGCATTTACAATTACCAGTTACTCAATAAATTCCAGAAAGTATTTTACATATTGACCAAATCAAAGAGTATGCAATTGACTTCGTATATCTCAATCTTAGAAAACTAGATCAGCTAAAGATGGACAAAAATTATACATACATGCAAATAGAAGAAAAATCAAAAACACTTATATTCGTAAGACTAGTTCTTGAAAAATAATATATTACAAAAAAATAACAAATCAAACTCTTTGAACATGTATAGAACCCAAAAACAACACATTTCGTACCTTGAGATCATATAGATAAATGAAAGAGAAACAAGTTGCAATTTCTAATTAAGCAAGCGAATATAATGTAATGTCAATAGGTCCAATTACTTAAAAGTGCAACTACTTATAATGAGAAATATAGAACTTTTTACTAAAAACACTTGATGAAGCAAGAATAATATACTAAATCAAAGAAGTTTTATCCTCCAAAAGAAATTTACATTCTAGTTCATAAGAAAACACAAAAATCTCAAGTGCTGAATCAAATGAAAGTGGAATTCTTTCAAATTATTGAATAAACATATCTTAAATGCAATAACCGAACAGTTACAACTTATGGATGTTATACATGACAACTTATAAATCTCACAACTTTGTAACATCATATTCAGTATCACATCATTGACAGTTTTTAAACATGCACACGGATTAGCTAAATGAGCTACACAAGTTAAAACTTTGTATAGTCTCTTACCCATTGATGATGACATAAACCTTGAATTTAGGAATATGGTGGGACCAAGTTCTCTTAAGCTTTCAAATTTACAAGATCTTAACATAAGTACTAATTACAACAATATACAGATTCAAACTTCAAGCCCCTACCAAAAGCAATTAATAGGAGCGACTTCTTATACAATTTTGTGTACACGTTTGTATATAATTCAAGTACACAAGAATATTAGAAACAAATAAACAAAAATTGGCTAGAACACTGATATAGGTTACCTCAATATACAAGACAATTAAAGTCTTTCTCACTGAAGATATTTCAGAATTGCTTTAAAGCAAAGAAAGAGCATCCTCTAATTTGCAACCTTTGAGGACAAGATACTGATTGAATAATGTATAATATATGCATGAATAAAATCTATATATAAACAACTTCTTTCTATCCATGCCTCAGACAGTTCATAACTCCAAATTGATGTTCAACAGGGCATACAAAAAGGCACTAAAATTACTCAATGTTCTAATCCCTTAGCATCATTTACACTTTAAAAACGTTACTAATTTCATCAATTTTCACACTTATACGAAAATCAAAAACAGTGATGGAAAGATATTAGACAAATATTTATTAATCTACATTACACTATAACAGGAAAAAAGTATTCTTACCATGTAAGATCCAACGCATGCTAAAGCATTCTCATCACACACTTTTTCATATCCCCCATTTATTTTTGAACTCCATCTTGTCAAGCTTATTGTTTCCCTTTTTGCTCTTCTAATTCTTTTTTCTCTTGAAACTTCCCTTTTTTAACTCCATCGTGTTATTGTTGCAACAGAATTTACGTACTTAAAAATTACAACTATTTCGAGTGTGAACCTCACTGCTTAAACTGAGAGGGAATTATTATTCATAAACTTTTAACTGTATATGTATCTCAAGAAATATTAAACTACGTACATCCTTGTTGCTTCTGGAAATAGTTGTAACTGATATAAAGATACTAATATTATCTATTTACACTGGCAGCTATGGAACACAAATTTCTTACACCATGGTTCTCAATAAATTTTCAATTTGTAATCATCTTGAGCAGCAAATACATAAATAAAATGTTATTCTAATTATGATCAGACAATAAATTCACTCGTATAAGTCGCAACTAAACTTGCCAAACTCAAAGCTTGGGTACTACTTATAAATAACCAAGGATCAGCATTTACAATTACCAGTTACTCAATAAAGTCCAGAAAGTATTTTACATATTGACCAAATCAAAGAGTATGCAATTGACTTCGAATATCTCAATCTTAGAAAACTAGATCAGCTATAGATGGACAAAAATTATACATACATGCAAATAGAAGAAAAAACAAAAACACTTATATTTGTAAGACTAGTTCTTGAAAAATAATATATTACAAAAAAATAACAAATCAAACTCTTTGAACATGTATAGAACCCAAAAACAACACATTTCGTACCTTGAGATCATATAGATAAATGAAAGAGAAACAAGTTGCAATTTCTAATTAAGCAAGCGAACATAATGTAATGTCAATAGGTCCAATTACTTAAAAGTGCAACTACTTATAATGAGAAATATAGAACTTTTTACTAAAAACACTTGATGAAGCAAGAATAATATACTAAATCAAAGAAGTTTTATCCTCCAAAAGAAATTTACATTCTAGTTCATAAGAAAACACAAAAATCTCAAGTGCTGAATCAAATGAAAGTGGAATTCTTTCAAATTATTGAATAAACATATCTTAAATGCAATAACCGAACAGTTACAACTTATGGATGTTATACATGACAACTTATAAATCTCACAACTTTGTAACATCATATTCAGTATCACATCATTGACAGTTTTTAAACATGCACACGGATTAGCTAAATGAGCTACACAAGTTAAAACTTTGTATAGTCTCTTACCCATTGATGATGACATAAACCTTGAATTTAGGAATATGGTGGGACCAAGTTCTCTTAAGCTTTCAAATTTACAAGATCTTAACATAAGTACTAATTACAACAATATACAGATTCAAACTTCAAGCCCCTACCAAAAGCAATTAATAGGAGCGACTTCTTATACAATTTTGTGTACACGTTTGTATATAATTCAAGTACACAAGAATATTAGAAACAAATAAACAAAAATTGGCTAGAACACTGATATAGGTTACCTCAATATACAAGACAATTAAAGTCTTTCTCACTGAAGATATTTCAGAATTGCTTTAAAGCAAAGAAAGAGCATCCTCTAATTTGCAACCTTTGAGGACAAGATACTGATTGAATAATGTATAATATATGCATGAATAAAATCTATATATAAACAACTTCTTTCTATCCATGCCTCAGACAGTTCATAACTCCAAATTGATGTTCAACAGGGCATACAAAAAGGCACTAAAATTACTCAATGTTCTAATCCCTTAGCATCATTTACACTTTAAAAACGTTACTAATTTCATCAATTTTCACACTTATACGAAAATCAAAAACAGTGATGGAAAGATATTAGACAAATATTTATTAATCTACATTACACTATAACAGGAAAAAAGTATTCTTACCATGTAAGATCCAACGCATGCTAAAGCATTCTCATCACACACTTTTTCATATCCCCCATTTATTTTTGAACTCCATCTTGTCAAGCTTATTGTTTCCCTTTTTGCTCTTCTAATTCTTTTTTCTCTTGAAACTTCCCTTTTTTAACTCCATCGTGTTATTGTTGCAACAGAATTTACGTACTTAAAAATTACAACTATTTCGAGTGTGAACCTCACTGCTTAAACTGAGAGGGAATTATTATTCATAAACTTTTAACTGTATATGTATCTCAAGAAATATTAAACTACGTACATCCTTGTTGCTTCTGGAAATAGTTGTAACTGATATAAAGATACTAATATTATCTATTTACACTGGCAGCTATGGAACACAAATTTCTTACACCATGGTTCTCAATAAATTTTCAATTTGTAATCATCTTGAGCAGCAAATACATAAATAAAATGTTATTCTAATTATGATCAGACAATAAATTCACTCGTATAAGTCGCAACTAAACTTGCCAAACTCAAAGCTTGGGTACTACTTATAAATAACCAAGGATCAGCATTTACAATTACCAGTTACTCAATAAAGTCCAGAAAGTATTTTACATATTGACCAAATCAAAGAGTATGCAATTGACTTCGAATATCTCAATCTTAGAAAACTAGATCAGCTATAGATGGACAAAAATTATACATACATGCAAATAGAAGAAAAAACAAAAACACTTATATTTGTAAGACTAGTTCTTGAAAAATAATATATTACAAAAAAATAACAAATCAAACTCTTTGAACATGTATAGAACCCAAAAACAACACATTTCGTACCTTGAGATCATATAGATAAATGAAAGAGAAACAAGTTGCAATTTCTAATTAAGCAAGCGAACATAATGTAATGTCAATAGGTCCAATTACTTAAAAGTGCAACTACTTATAATGAGAAATATAGAACTTTTTACTAAAAACACTTGATGAAGCAAGAATAATATACTAAATCAAAGAAGTTTTATCCTCCAAAAGAAATTTACATTCTAGTTCATAAGAAAACACAAAAATCTCAAGTGCTGAATCAAATGAAAGTGGAATTCTTTCAAATTATTGAATAAACATATCTTAAATGCAATAACCGAACAGTTACAACTTATGGATGTTATACATGACAACTTATAAATCTCACAACTTTGTAACATCATATTCAGTATCACATCATTGACAGTTTTTAAACATGCACACGGATTAGCTAAATGAGCTACACAAGTTAAAACTCTGTATAGTCTCTTACCCATTGATGATGACATAAACCTTGAATTTAGGAATATGGTGGGACCAAGTTCTCTTAAGCTTTCAAATTTACAAGATCTTAACATAAGTACTAATTACAACAATATACAGATTCAAACTTCAAGCCCCTACCAAAAGCAATTAATAGGAGCGACTTCTTATACAATTTTGTGTACACGTTTGTATATAATTCAAGTACAAAAGAATATTAGAAACAAATAAACAAAAATTGGCTAGAACACTGATATAGGTTACCTCAATATACAAGACAATTAAAGTCTTTCTCACTGAAGATATTTCAGAATTGCTTTAAAGCAGAGAAAGAGCATCCTCTAATTTGCAACCTTTGAGGACAAGATACTGATTGAATAATGTATAATATATGCATGAATAAAATCTATATATAAACAACTTCTTTCTATCCATGCCTCAGACAGTTCATAACTCCAAATTGATGTTCAACAGGGCATACAAAAAGGCACTAAAATTACTCAATGTTCTAATCCCTTAGCATCATTTACACTTTAAAAACGTTACTAATTTCATCAATTTTCACACTTATACGAAAATCAAAAACAGTGATGGAAAGATATTAGACAAATATTTATTAATCTACATTACACTATAACACGAAAAAAGTATTCTTACCATGTAAGATCCAACGCATGCTAAAGCATTCTCATCACACACTTTTTCATATCCCCCATTTATTTTTGAACTCCATCTTGTCAAGCTTAATGTTTCCCTTTTTGCTCTTCTAATTCTTTTTTCTCTTGAAACTTCCCTTTTTTAACTCCATCGTGTTATTGTTGCAACAGAATTTACGTACTTAAAAATTACGACTATTTCGAGTGTGAACCTCACTGCTTAAACTGGGAGGGAATTATTATTCATAAACTTTTAACTGTATATGTATCTCAAGAAATATTAAACTACGTACATCCTTGTTGCTTCTGGAAATAGTTGTAACTGATATAAAGATACTAATATTATCTATTTACACTGGCAGCTATGGAACACAAATTTCTTACACCATGGTTCTCAATAAATTTTCAATTTGTAATCATCTTGAGCAGCAAATACATAAATAAAATGTTATTCTAATTATGATCAGACAATAAATTCACTCGTATAAGTCGCAACTAAACTTGCCAAACTCAAAGCTTGGGTACTACTTATAAATAACCAAGGATCAGCATTTACAATTACCAGTTACTCAATAAATTCCAGAAAGTATTTTACATATTGACCAAATCAAAGAGTATGCAATTGACTTCGAATATCTCAATCTTAGAAAAGTAGATCAGCTATAGATGGACAAAAATTATACATACATGCAAATAGAAGAAAAAACAAAAACACTTATATTCGTAAGACTAGTTCTTGAAAAATAATATATTACAAAAAAATAACAAATCAAACTCTTTGAACATGTATAGAACCCAAAAACAACACATTTCGTACCTTGAGATCATATAGATAAATGAAAGAGAAACAAGTTGCAATTTCTAATTAAGCAAGCGAACATAATGTAATGTCAATAGGTCCAATTACTTAAAAGTGCAACTACTTATAATGAGAAATATAGAACTTTTTACTAAAAATACTTGATGAAGCAAGAATAATATACTAAATCAAAGAAGTTTTATCCTCCAAAAGAAATTTACATTCTAGTTCATAAGAAAACACAAAAATCTCAAGTGCTGAATCAAATGAAAGTGGAATTCTTTCAAATTATTGAATAAACATATCTTAAATGCAATAACCGAACAGTTACAACTTATGGATGTTATACATGACAACTTATAAATCTCAAAACTTTGTAACATCATATTCAGTATCACATCGTTGACATGTTTTAAACTTGCACACAGATTAGCTAAATGAGCTACACAAGTTAAAACTCTGTATAGTCTCTTACCCATTGATGATGACATAAACCTTGAATTTAGGAATATGGTGGGACCAAGTTCTCTTAAGCTTTCAAATTTACAAGATCTTAACATAAGTACTAATTACAACAATATACAGATTCAAACTTCAAGCCCCTACCAAAAGCAATTAATAGGAGCGACTTCTTATACAATTTTGTGTACACGTTTGTATATAATTCAAGTACACAAGAATATTAGCAACAAATAAACAAAAATTGGCTAGAACACTGATATAGGTTACCTCAATATACAAGACAATTAAAGTCTTTCTCACTGAAGATATTTCAGAATTGCTTTAAAGCAAAGAAAGAGCATCCTCTAATTTGCAACCTTTGAGGACAAGATACTGATTGAATAATGTATAATATATGCATGAATAAAATCTATATATAAACAACTTCTTTCTATCCATGCCTCAGACAGTTCATAACTCCAAATTGATGTTCAACAGGGCATACAAAAAGGCACTAAAATTACTCAATGTTCTAATCCCTTAGCATCATTTACACTTTAAAAACGTTACTAATTTCATCAATTTTCACACTTATACGAAAATCAAAAACAGTGATGGAAAGATATTAGACAAATATTTATTAATCTACATTACACTATAACACGAAAAAAGTATTCTTACCATGTAAGATCCAACGCATGCTAAAGCATTCTCATCACACACTTTTTCATCGTTGACAGTTTTTAAACATGCACACGGATTAGCTAAATGAGCTACACAAGTTAAAACTCTGTATAGTCTCTTACCCATTGATGATGACATAAACCTTGAATTTAGGAATATGGTGGGACCAAGTTCTCTTAAGCTTTCAAATTTACAAGATCTTAACATAAGTACTAATTACAACAATATACAGATTCAAACTTCAAGCCCCTACCAAAAGCAATTAATAGGAGCGACTTCTTATACAATTTTGTGTACACGTTTGTATATAATTCAAGTACACAAGAATATTAGAAACAAATAAACAAAAATTGGCTAGAACACTGATATAGGTTACCTCAATATACAAGACAATTAGAGTCTTTCTCACTGAAGATATTTCTGAATTGCTTTAAAGCAAAGAAAGAGCATCCTCTAATTTACAACCTTTGAGGACAAGATACTGATTGAATAATGTATAATATATGCATGAATAAAATCTATATATAAACAACTTCTTTCTATCCATGCCTCAGACAGTTCATAACTCCAAATTGATGTTCAACAGGGCATACAAAAAGGCACTAAAATTACTCAATGTTCTAATCCCTTAGCATCATTTACACTTTAAAAACGTTACTAATTTCATCAATTTTCACACTTATACGAAAATCAAAAACAGTGATGGAAAGATATTAGACAAATATTTATTAATCTACATTACACTATAACACGAAAAAAGTATTCTTACCATGTAAGATCCAACGCATGCTAAAGCATTCTCATCACACACTTTTTCATATCCCCCATTTATTTTTGAACTCCATCTTGTCAAGCTTATTGTTTCCCTTTTTGCTCTTCTAATTCTTTTTTCTCTTGAAACTTCCCTTTTTTAACTCCATCGTGTTATTGTTGCAACAGAATTTACGTACTTAAAAATTACAACTATTTCGAGTGTGAACCTCACTGCTTAAACTGAGAGGGAATTATTATTCATAAACTTTTAACTGTATATGTATCTCAAGAAATATTAAACTACGTACATCCTTGTTGCTTCTGGAAATAGTTGTAACTGATATAAAGATACTAATATTATCTATTTACACTGGCAGCTATGGAACACAAATTTCTTACACCATGGTTCTCAATAAATTTTCAATTTGTAATCATCTTGAGCAGCAAATACATAAATAAAATGTTATTCTAATTATGATCAGACAATAAATTCACTCGTATAAGTCGCAACTAAACTTGCCAAACTCAAAGCTTGGGTACTACTTATAAATAACCAAGGATCAGCATTTACAATTACCAGTTACTCAATAAATTCCAGAAAGTATTTTACATATTGACCAAATCAAAGAGTATGCAATTGACTTCGAATATCTCAATCTTAGAAAACTAGATCAGCTATAGATGGACAAAAATTATACATACATGCAAATAGAAGAAAAAACAAAAACACTTATATTCGTAAGACTAGTTCTTGAAAAATAATATATTACAAAAAAATAAAAAATCAAACTCTTTGAACATGTATAGAACCCAAAAACAACACATTTCGTACCTTGAGATCATATAGATAAATGAAAGAGAAACAAGTTGCAATTTCTAATTAAGCAAGCGAACATAATGTAATGTCAATAGGTCCAATTACTTAAAAGTGCAACTACTTATAATGAGAAATATAGAACTTTTCACTAAAAACACTTGATGAAGCAAGAATAATATACTAAATCAAAGAAGTTTTAGCCTCCAAAAGAAATTTACATTCTAGTTCATAAGAAAACACAAAAATCTCAAGTGCTGAATCAAATGAAAGTGGAATTCTTTCAAATTATTGAATAAACATATCTTAAATGCAATAACCGAACAGTTACAACTTATGGATGTTATACATGACAACTTATAAATCTCAAAACTTTGTAACATCATATTCAGTATCACATCGTTGACATGTTTTAAACTTGCACACAGATTAGCTAAATGAGCTACACAAGTTAAAGCTCTGTATAGTATCTTACCCATTGATGATGACATAAACCTTGAATTTAGGAATATGGTGGGACCAAGTTCTCTTAAGCTTTCAAATTTACAAGATCTTAACATAAGTACTAATTACAACAATATACAGATTCAAACTTCAAGCCCCTACCAAAAGCAATTAATAGGAGCGACTTCTTATACAATTTTGTGTACACGTTTGTATATAATTCAAGTACACAAGAATATTAGAAACAAATAAACAAAAATTGGCTAGAACACTGATATAGGTTACCTCAATATACAAGACAATTAAAGTCTTTCTCACTGAAGATATTTCAGAATTGCTTTAAAGCAAAGAAAGAGCATCCTCTAATTTGCAACCTTTGAGGACAAGATACTGATTGAATAATGTATAATATATGCATGAATAAAATCTATATATAAACAACTTCTTTCTATCCATGCCTTAGACAGTTCATAACTCCAAATTGATGTTCAACAGGGCATACAAAAAGGCACTAAAATTACTCAATGTTCTAATCCCTTAGCATCATTTACACTTTAAAAACGTTACTAATTTCATCAATTTTCACACTTATACGAAAATCAAAAACAGTGATGGAAAGATATTAGACAAATTTATTAATCTACATTACACTATAACACGAAAAAAGTATTCTTACCATGTAAGATCCAACGCATGCTAAAGCATTCTCATCACACACTTTTTCATATCCCCCATTTATTTTTGAACTCCATCTTGTCAAGCTTATTGTTACCCTTTTTGCTCTTCTAATTCTTTTTTCTCTTGAAACTTCCCTTTTTTAACTCCATCGTGTTATTGTTGCAACAGAATTTACGTACTTAAAAATTACAACTATTTCGAGTGTGAACCTCACTGCTTAAACTGAGAGGGAATTATTATTCATAAACTTTTAACTGTATATGTATCTCAAGAAATATTAAACTACGTACATCCTTGTTGCTTCTGGAAATAGTTGTAACTGATATAAAGATACTAATATTATCTATTTACACTGGCAGCTATGGAACACAAATTTCTTACACCATGGTTCTCAATAAATTTTCAATTTGTAATCATCTTGAGCAGCAAATACATAAATAAAATGTTATTCTAATTATGATCAGACAATAAATTCACTCGTATAAGTCGCAACTAAACTTGCCAAACTCAAAGCTTGGGTACTACTTATAAATAACCAAGGATCAGCATTTACAATTACCAGTTACTCAATAAATTCCAGAAAGTATTTTACATATTGACCAAATCAAAGAGTATGCAATTGACTTCGAATATCTCAATCTTAGAAAACTAGATCAGCTAAAGATGGACAAAAATTATACATACATGCAAATAGAAGAAAAAACAAAAACACTTATATTCGTAAGACTAGTTCTTGAAAAATAATATATTACAAAAAAATAACAAATCAAACTCTTTGAACATGTATAGAACCCAAAAACAACACATTTCGTACCTTGAGATCATATAGATAAATGAAAGAGAAACAAGTTGCAATTTCTAATTAAGCAAGCGAACATAATGTAATGTCAATAGGTCCAATTACTTAAAAGTGCAACTACTTATAATGAGAAATATAGAACTTTTTACTAAAAACACTTGATGAAGCAAGAATAATATACTAAATCAAAGAAGTTTTAGCCTCCAAAAGAAATTTACATTCTAGTTCATAAGAAAACACAAAAATCTCAAGTGCTGAATCAAATGAAAGTGGAATTCTTTCAAATTTTTGAATAAACATATCTTAAATGCAATAACCGAACAGTTACAACTTATGGATGTTATACATGACAACTTATAAATCTCAAAACTTTGTAACATCATATTCAGTATCACATCGTTGACATGTTTTAAACTTGCACACAGATTAGCTAAATGAGCTACACAAGTTAAAACTCTGTATAGTATCTTACCCATTGATGATGACATAAACCTTGAATTTAGGAATATGGTGGGACCAAGTTCTCTTAAGCTTTCAAATTTACAAGATCTTAACATAAGTACTAATTACAACAATATACAGATTCAAACTTCAAGCCCCTACCAAAAGCAATTAATAGGAGCGACTTCTTATACAATTTTGTGTACACGTTTGTATATAATTCAAGTACACAAGAATATTAGAAACAAATAAACAAAAATTGGCTAGAACACTGATATAGGTTACCTCAATATACAAGACAATTAAAGTCTTTCTCGCTGAAGATATTTCAGAATTGCTTTAAAGCAAAGAAAGAGCATCCTCTAATTTGCAACCTTTGAGGACAAGATACTGATTGAATAATGTATAATATATGCATGAATAAAATCTATATATAAATAACTTCTTTCTATCCATGCCTCAGACAGTTCATAACTCCAAATTGATGTTCAACAGGGCATACAAAAAGGCACTAAAATTACTCAATGTTCTAATCCCTTAGCATCATTTACACTTTAAAAACGTTACTAATTTCATCAATTTTCACACTTATACGAAAATCAAAAACAGTGATGGAAAGATATTAGACAAATTTATTAATCTACATTACACTATAACACGAAAAAAGTATTCTTACCATGTAAGATCCAACGCATGCTAAAGCATTCTCATCACACACTTTTTCATATCCCCCATTTATTTTTGAACTCCATCTTGTCAAGCTTATTGTTACCCTTTTTGCTCTTCTAATTCTTTTTTCTCTTGAAACTTCCCTTTTTTAACTCCATCGTGTTATTGTTGCAACAGAATTTACGTACTTAAAAATTACAACTATTTCGAGTGTGAACCTCACTGCTTAAACTGAGAGGGAATTATTATTCATAAACTTTTAACTGTATATGTATCTCAAGAAATATTAAACTACGTACATCCTTGTTGCTTCTGGAAATAGTTGTAACTGATATAAAGATACTAATATTATCTATTTACACTGGCAGCTATGGAACACAAATTTCTTACACCATGGTTCTCAATAAATTTTCAATTTGTAATCATCTTGAGCAGCAAATACATAAATAAAATGTTATTCTAATTATGATCAGACAATAAATTCACTCGTATAAGTCGCAACTAAACTTGCCAAACTCAAAGCTTGGGTACTACTTATAAATAACCAAGGATCAGCATTTACAATTACCAGTTACTCAATAAATTCCAGAAAGTATTTTACATATTGACCAAATCAAAGAGTATGCAATTGACTTCGAATATCTCAATCTTAGAAAACTAGATCAGCTAAAGATGGACAAAAATTATACATACATGCAAATAGAAGAAAAAACAAAAACACTTATATTCGTAAGACTAGTTCTTGAAAAATAATATATTACAAAAAAATAACAAATCAAACTCTTTGAACATGTATAGAACCCAAAAACAACACATTTCGTACCTTGAGATCATATAGATAAATGAAAGAGAAACAAGTTGCAATTTCTAATTAAGCAAGCGAACATAATGTAATGTCAATAGGTCCAATTACTTAAAAGTGCAACTACTTATAATGAGAAATATAGAACTTTTTACTAAAAACACTTGATGAAGCAAGAATAATATACTAAATCAAAGAAGTTTTAGCCTCCAAAAGAAATTTACATTCTAGTTCATAAGAAAACACAAAAATCTCAAGTGCTGAATCAAATGAAAGTGGAATTCTTTCAAATTATTGAATAAACATATCTTAAATGCAATAACCGAACAGTTACAACTTATGAATGTTATACATGACAACTTATAAATCTCAAAACTTTGTAACATCATATTCAGTATCACATCGTTGACATGTTTTAAACTTGCACACAGATTAGCTAAATGAGCTACACAAGTTAAAGCTCTGTATAGTATCTTACCCATTGATGATGACATAAACCTTGAATTTAGGAATATGGTGGGACCAAGTTCTCTTAAGCTTTCAAATTTACAAGATCTTAACATAAGTACTAATTACAACAATATACAGATTCAAACTTCAAGCCCCTACCAAAAGCAATTAATAGGAGCGACTTCTTATACAATTTTGTGTACACGTTTGTATATAATTCAAGTACACAAGAATATTAGAAACAAATAAACAAAAATTGGCTAGAACACTGATATAGGTTACCTCAATATACAAGACAATTAAAGTCTTTCTCACTGAAGATATTTCAGAATTGCTTTAAAGCAAAGAAAGAGCATCCTTTAATTTGCAACCTTTGAGGACAAGATACTGATTGAATAATGTATAATATATGCATGAATAAAATCTATATATAAACAACTTCTTTCTATCCATGCCTCAGACAGTTCATAACTCCAAATTGATGTTCAACAGGGCATACAAAAAGGCACTAAAATTACTCAATGTTCTAATCCCTTAGCATCATTTACACTTTAAAAACGTTACTAATTTCATCAATTTTCACACTTATACGAAAATCAAAAACAGTGATGGAAAGATATTAGACAAATTTATTAATCTACATTACACTATAACACGAAAAAAGTATTCTTACCATGTAAGATCCAACGCATGCTAAAGCATTCTCATCACACACTTTTTCATATCCCCCATTTATTTTTGAACTCCATCTTGTCAAGCTTATTGTTACCCTTTTTGCTCTTCTAATTCTTTTTTCTCTTGAAACTTCCCTTTTTTAACTCCATCGTGTTATTGTTGCAACAGAATTTACGTACTTAAAAATTACAACTATTTCGAGTGTGAACCTCACTGCTTAAACTGAGAGGGAATTATTATTCATAAACTTTTAACTGTATATGTATCTCAAGAAATATTAAACTACGTACATCCTTGTTGCTTCTGGAAATAGTTGTAACTGATATAAAGATACTAATATTATCTATTTACACTGGCAGCTATGGAACACAAATTTCTTACACCATGGTTCTCAATAAATTTTCAATTTGTAATCATCTTGAGCAGCAAATACATAAATAAAATGTTATTCTAATTATGATCAGACAATAAATTCACTCGTATAAGTCGCAACTAAACTTGCCAAACTCAAAGCTTGGGTACTACTTATAAATAACCAAGGATCAGCATTTACAATTACCAGTTACTCAATAAATTCCAGAAAGTATTTTACATATTGACCAAATCAAAGAGTATGCAATTGACTTCGAATATCTCAATCTTAGAAAACTAGATCAGCTAAAGATGGACAAAAATTATACATACATGCAAATAGAAGAAAAAACAAAAACACTTATATTCGTAAGACTAGTTCTTGAAAAATAATATATTACAAAAAAATAACAAATCAAACTCTTTGAACATGTATAGAACCCAAAAACAACACATTTCGTACCTTGAGATCATATAGATAAATGAAAGAGAAACAAGTTGCAATTTCTAATTAAGCAAGCGAACATAATGTAATGTCAATAGGTCCAATTACTTAAAAGTGCAACTACTTATAATGAGAAATATAGAACTTTTTACTAAAAACACTTGATGAAGCAAGAATAATATACTAAATCAAAGAAGTTTTAGCCTCCAAAAGAAATTTACATTCTAGTTCATAAGAAAACACAAAAATCTCAAGTGCTGAATCAAATGAAAGTGGAATTCTTTCAAATTATTGAATAAACATATCTTAAATGCAATAACCGAACAGTTACAACTTATGGATGTTATACATGACAACTTATAAATCTCAAAACTTTGTAACATCATATTCAGTATCACATCGTTGACATGTTTTAAACTTGCACACAGATTAGCTAAATGAGCTACACAAGTTAAAACTCTGTATAGTATCTTACCCATTGATGATGACATAAACCTTGAATTTAGGAATATGGTGGGACCACGTTCTCTTAAGCTTTCAAATTTACAAGATCTTAACATAAGTACTAATTACAACAATATACAGATTCAAACTTCAAGCCCCTACCAAAAGCAATTAATAGGAGCGACTTCTTATACAATTTTGTGTACACGTTTGTATATAATTCAAGTACACAAGAATATTAGAAACAAATAAACAAAAATTGGCTAGAACACTGATATAGGTTACCTCAATATACAAGACAATTAAAGTCTTTCTCGCTGAAGATATTTCAGAATTGCTTTAAAGCAAAGAAAGAGCATCCTCTAATTTGCAACCTTTGAGGACAAGATACTGATTGAATAATGTATAATATATGCATGAATAAAATCTATATATAAACAACTTCTTTCTATCCATGCCTCAGACAGTTCATAACTCCAAATTGATGTTCAACAGGGCATACAAAAAGGCACTAAAATTACTCAATGTTCTAATCCCTTAGCATCATTTACACTTTAAAAACGTTACTAATTTCATCAATTTTCACACTTATACGAAAATCAAAAACAGTGATGGAAAGATATTAGACAAATTTATTAATCTACATTACACTATAACACGAAAAAAGTATTCTTACCATGTAAGATCCAACGCATGCTAAAGCATTCTCATCACACACTTTTTCATATCCCCCATTTATTTTTGAACTCCATCTTGTCAAGCTTATTGTTACCCTTTTTGCTCTTCTAATTCTTTTTTCTCTTGAAACTTCCCTTTTTTAACTCCATCGTGTTATTGTTGCAACAGAATTTACGTACTTAAAAATTACAACTATTTCGAGTGTGAACCTCACTGCTTAAACTGAGAGGGAATTATTATTCATAAACTTTTAACTGTATATGTATCTCAAGAAATATTAAACTACGTACATCCTTGTTGCTTCTGGAAATAGTTGTAACTGATATAAAGATACTAATATTATCTATTTACACTGGCAGCTATGGAACACAAATTTCTTACACCATGGTTCTCAATAAATTTTCAATTTGTAATCATCTTGAGCAGCAAATACATAAATAAAATGTTATTCTAATTATGATCAGACAATAAATTCACTCGTATAAGTCGCAACTAAACTTGCCAAACTCAAAGCTTGGGTACTACTTATAAATAACCAAGGATCAGCATTTACAATTACCAGTTACTCAATAAATTCCAGAAAGTATTTTACATATTGACCAAATCAAAGAGTATGCAATTGACTTCGAATATCTCAATCTTAGAAAACTAGATCAGCTAAAGATGGACAAAAATTATACATACATGCAAATAGAAGAAAAAACAAAAACACTTATATTCGTAAGACTAGTTCTTGAAAAATAATATATTACAAAAAAATAACAAATCAAACTCTTTGAACATGTATAGAACCCAAAAACAACACATTTCGTACCTTGAGATCATATAGATAAATGAAAGAGAAACAAGTTGCAATTTCTAATTAAGCAAGCGAACATAATGTAATGTCAATAGGTCCAATTACTTAAAAGTGCAACTACTTATAATGAGAAATATAGAACTTTTTACTAAAAACACTTGATGAAGCAAGAATAATATACTAAATCAAAGAAGTTTTAGCCTCCAAAAGAAATTTACATTCTAGTTCATAAGAAAACACAAAAATCTCAAGTGCTGAATCAAATGAAAGTGGAATTCTTTCAAATTATTGAATAAACATATCTTAAATGCAATAACCGAACAGTTACAACTTATGGATGTTATACATGACAACTTATAAATCTCAAAACTTTGTAACATCATATTCAGTATCACATCGTTGACATGTTTTAAACTTGCACACAGATTAGCTAAATGAGCTACACAAGTTAAAACTCTGTATAGTATCTTACCCATTGATGATGACATAAACCTTGAATTTAGGAATATGGTGGGACCACGTTCTCTTAAGCTTTCAAATTTACAAGATCTTAACATAAGTACTAATTACAACAATATACAGATTCAAACTTCAAGCCCCTACCAAAAGCAATTAATAGGAGCGACTTCTTATACAATTTTGTGTACACGTTTGTATATAATTCAAGTACACAAGAATATTAGAAACAAATAAACAAAAATTGGCTAGAACACTGATATAGGTTACCTCAATATACAAGACAATTAAAGTCTTTCTCGCTGAAGATATTTCAGAATTGCTTTAAAGCAAAGAAAGAGCATCCTCTAATTTGCAACCTTTGAGGACAAGATACTGATTGAATAATGTATAATATATGCATGAATAAAATCTATATATAAACAACTTCTTTCTATCCATGCCTCAGACAGTTCATAACTCCAAATTGATGTTCAACAGGGCATACAAAAAGGCACTAAAATTACTCAATGTTCTAATCCCTTAGCATCATTTACACTTTAAAAACGTTACTAATTTCATCAATTTTCACACTTATACGAAAATCAAAAACAGTGATGGAAAGATATTAGACAAATTTATTAATCTACATTACACTATAACACGAAAAAAGTATTCTTACCATGTAAGATCCAACGCATGCTAAAGCATTCTCATCACACACTTTTTCATATCCCCCATTTATTTTTGAACTCCATCTTGTCAAGCTTATTGTTACCCTTTTTGCTCTTCTAATTCTTTTTTCTCTTGAAACTTCCCTTTTTTAACTCCATCGTGTTATTGTTGCAACAGAATTTACGTACTTAAAAATTACAACTATTTCGAGTGTGAACCTCACTGCTTAAACTGAGAGGGAATTATTATTCATAAACTTTTAACTGTATATGTATCTCAAGAAATATTAAACTACGTACATCCTTGTTGCTTCTGGAAATAGTTGTAACTGATATAAAGATACTAATATTATCTATTTACACTGGCAGCTATGGAACACAAATTTCTTACACCATGGTTCTCAATAAATTTTCAATTTGTAATCATCTTGAGCAGCAAATACATAAATAAAATGTTATTCTAATTATGATCAGACAATAAATTCACTCGTATAAGTCGCAACTAAACTTGCCAAACTCAAAGCTTGGGTACTACTTATAAATAACCAAGGATCAGCATTTACAATTACCAGTTACTCAATAAATTCCAGAAAGTATTTTACATATTGACCAAATCAAAGAGTATGCAATTGACTTCGAATATCTCAATCTTAGAAAACTAGATCAGCTAAAGATGGACAAAAATTATACATACATGCAAATAGAAGAAAAAACAAAAACACTTATATTCGTAAGACTAGTTCTTGAAAAATAATATATTACAAAAAAATAACAAATCAAACTCTTTGAACATGTATAGAACCCAAAAACAACACATTTCGTACCTTGAGATCATATAGATAAATGAAAGAGAAACAAGTTGCAATTTCTAATTAAGCAAGCGAACATAATGTAATGTCAATAGGTCCAATTACTTAAAAGTGCAACTACTTATAATGAGAAATATAGAACTTTTTACTAAAAACACTTGATGAAGCAAGAATAATATACTAAATCAAAGAAGTTTTAGCCTCCAAAAGAAATTTACATTCTAGTTCATAAGAAAACACAAAAATCTCAAGTGCTGAATCAAATGAAAGTGGAATTCTTTCAAATTATTGAATAAACATATCTTAAATGCAATAACCGAACAGTTACAACTTATGGATGTTATACATGACAACTTATAAATCTCAAAACTTTGTAACATCATATTCAGTATCACATCGTTGACATGTTTTAAACTTGCACACAGATTAGCTAAATGAGCTACACAAGTTAAAGCTCTGTATAGTATCTTACCCATTGATGATGACATAAACCTTGAATTTAGGAATATGGTGGGACCAAGTTCTCTTAAGCTTTCAAATTTACAAGATCTTAACATAAGTACTAATTACAACAATATACAGATTCAAACTTCAAGCCCCTACCAAAAGCAATTAATAGGAGCGACTTCTTATACAATTTTGTGTACACGTTTGTATATAATTCAAGTACACAAGAATATTAGAAACAAATAAACAAAAATTGGCTAGAACACTGATATAGGTTACCTCAATATACAAGACAATTAAAGTCTTTCTCACTGAAGATATTTCAGAATTGCTTTAAAGCAAAGAAAGAGCATCCTCTAATTTGCAACCTTTGAGGACAAGATACTGATTGAATAATGTATAATATATGCATGAATAAAATCTATATATAAACAACTTCTTTCTATCCATGCCTCAGACAGTTCATAACTCCAAATTGATGTTCAACAGGGCATACAAAAAGGCACTAAAATTACTCAATGTTCTAATCCCTTAGCATCATTTACACTTTAAAAACGTTACTAATTTCATCAATTTTCACACTTATACGAAAATCAAAAACAGTGATGGAAAGATATTAGACAAATTTATTAATCTACATTACACTATAACACGAAAAAAGTATTCTTACCATGTAAGATCCAACGCATGCTAAAGCATTCTCATCACACACTTTTTCATATCCCCCATTTATTTTTGAACTCCATCTTGTCAAGCTTATTGTTACCCTTTTTGCTCTTCTAATTCTTTTTTCTCTTGAAACTTCCCTTTTTTAACTCCATCGTGTTATTGTTGCAACAGAATTTACGTACTTAAAAATTACAACTATTTCGAGTGTGAACCTCACTGCTTAAACTGAGAGGGAATTATTATTCATAAACTTTTAACTGTATATGTATCTCAAGAAATATTAAACTACGTACATCCTTGTTGCTTCTGGAAATAGTTGTAACTGATATAAAGATACTAATATTATCTATTTACACTGGCAGCTATGGAACACAAATTTCTTACACCATGGTTCTCAATAAATTTTCAATTTGTAATCATCTTGAGCAGCAAATACATAAATAAAATCTTATTCTAATTATGATCAGACAATAAATTCACTCGTATAAGTCGCAACTAAACTTGCCAAACTCAAAGCTTGGGTACTACTTATAAATAACCAAGGATCAGCATTTACAATTACCAGTTACTCAATAAATTCCAGAAAGTATTTTACATATTGACCAAATCAAAGAGTATGCAATTGACTTCGAATATCTCAATCTTAGAAAACTAGATCAGCTAAAGATGGACAAAAATTATACATACATGCAAATAGAAGAAAAAACAAAAACACTTATATTCGTAAGACTAGTTCTTGAAAAATAATATATTACAAAAAAATAACAAATCAAACTCTTTGAACATGTATAGAACCCAAAAACTACACATTTCGTACCTTGAGATCATATAGATAAATGAAAGAGAAACAAGTTGCAATTTCTAATTAAGCAAGCGAACATAATGTAATGTCAATAGGTCCAATTACTTAAAAGTGCAACTACTTATAATGAGAAATATAGAACTTTTTACTAAAAACACTTGATGAAGCAAGAATAATATACTAAATCAAAGAAGTTTTAGCCTCCAAAAGAAATTTACATTCTAGTTCATAAGAAAACACAAAAATCTCAAGTGCTGAATCAAATGAAAGTGGAATTCTTTCAAATTATTGAATAAACATATCTTAAATGCAATAACCGAACAGTTACAACTTATGGATGTTATACATGACAACTTATAAATCTCAAAACTTTGTAACATCATATTCAGTATCACATCGTTGACATGTTTTAAACTTGCACACAGATTAGCTAAATGAGCTACACAAGTTAAAGCTCTGTATAGTATCTTACCCATTGATGATGACATAAACCTTGAATTTAGGAATATGGTGGGACCAAGTTCTCTTAAGCTTTCAAATTTACAAGATCTTAACATAAGTACTAATTACAACAATATACAGATTCAAACTTCAAGCCCCTACCAAAAGCAATTAATAGGAGCGACTTCTTATACAATTTTGTGTACACGTTTGTATATAATTCAAGTACACAAGAATATTAGAAACAAATAAACAAAAATTGGCTAGAACACTGATATAGGTTACCTCAATATACAAGACAATTAAAGTCTTTCTCACTGAAGATATTTCAGAATTGCTTTAAAGCAAAGAAAGAGCATCCTCTAATTTGCAACCTTTGAGGACAAGATACTGATTGAATAATGTATAATATATGCATGAATAAAATCTATATATAAACAACTTCTTTCTATCCATGCCTCAGACAGTTCATAACTCCAAATTGATGTTCAATAGGGCATACAAAAAGGCACTAAAATTACTCAATGTTCTAATCCCTTAGCATCATTTACACTTTAAAAACGTTACTAATTTCATCAATTTTCACACTTATACGAAAATCAAAAACAGTGATGGAAAGATATTAGACAAATTTATTAATCTACATTACACTATAACACGAAAAAAGTATTCTTACCATGTAAGATCCAACGCATGCTAAAGCATTCTCATCACACACTTTTTCATATCCCCCATTTATTTTTGAACTCCATCTTGTCAAGCTTATTGTTACCCTTTTTGCTCTTCTAATTCTTTTTTCTCTTGAAACTTCCCTTTTTTAACTCCATCGTGTTATTGTTGCAACAGAATTTACGTACTTAAAAATTACAACTATTTCGAGTGTGAACCTCACTGCTTAAACTGAGAGGGAATTATTATTCATAAACTTTTAACTGTATATGTATCTCAAGAAATATTAAACTACGTACATCCTTGTTGCTTCTGGAAATAGTTGTAACTGATATAAAGATACTAATATTATCTATTTACACTGGCAGCTATGGAACACAAATTTCTTACACCATGGTTCTCAATAAATTTTCAATTTGTAATCATCTTGAGCAGCAAATACATAAATAAAATGTTATTCTAATTATGATCAGACAATAAATTCACTCGTATAAGTCGCAACTAAACTTGCCAAACTCAAAGCTTGGGTACTACTTATAAATAACCAAGGATCAGCATTTACAATTACCAGTTACTCAATAAATTCCAGAAAGTATTTTACATATTGACCAAATCAAAGAGTACGCAATTGACTTCGAATATCTCAATCTTAGAAAACTAGATCAGCTAAAGATGGACAAAAATTATACATACATGCAAATAGAAGAAAAAACAAAAACACTTATATTCGTAAGACTAGTTCTTGAAAAATAATATATTACAAAAAAATAACAAATCAAACTCTTTGAACATGTATAGAACCCAAAAACAACACATTTCGTACCTTAAGATCATATAGATAAATGAAAGAGAAACAAGTTGCAATTTCTAATTAAGCAAGCGAACATAATGTAATGTCAATAGGTCCAATTATTTAAAAGTGCAACTACTTATAATGAGAAATATAGAACTTTTTACTAAAAACACTTGATGAAGCAAGAATAATATACTAAATCAAAGAAGTTTTAGCCTCCAAAAGAAATTTACATTCTAGTTCATAAGAAAACACAAAAATCTCAAGTGCTGAATCAAATGAAAGTGGAATTCTTTCAAATTATTGAATAAACATATCTTAAATGCAATAACCGAACAGTTACAACTTATGGATGTTATACATGACAACTTATAAATCTCAAAACTTTGTAACATCATATTCAGTATCACATCGTTGACATGTTTTAAACTTGCACACAGATTAGCTAAATGAGCTACACAACTTAAAACTCTGTATAGTATCTTACCCATTGATGATGACATAAACCTTGAATTTAGGAATATGGTGGGACCAAGTTCTCTTAAGCTTTCAAATTTACAAGATCTTAACATAAGTACTAATTACAACAATATACAGATTCAAACTTCAAGCCCCTACCAAAAGCAATTAATAGGAGCGACTTCTTATACAATTTTGTGTACACGTTTGTATATAATTCAAGTACACAAGAATATTAGAAACAAATAAACAAAAATTGGCTAGAACACTGATATAGGTTACCTCAATATACAAGACAATTAAAGTCTTTCTCACTGAAGATATTTCAGAATTGCTTTAAAGCAAAGAAAGAGCATCCTCTAATTTGCAACCTTTGAGGACAAGATACTGATTGAATAATGTATAATATATGCATGAATAAAATCTATATATAAACAACTTCTTTCTATCCATGCCTCAGACAGTTCATAACTCCAAATTGATGTTCAACAGGGCATACAAAAAGGCACTAAAATTACTCAATGTTCTAATCCCTTAGCATCATTTACACTTTAAAAACGTTACTAATTTCATCAATTTTCACACTTATACGAAAATCAAAAACAGTGATGGAAAGATATTAGACAAATTTATTAATCTACATTACACTATAACACGAAAAAAGTATTCTTACCATGTAAGATCCAACGCATGCTAAAGCATTCTCATCACACACTTTTTCATATCCCCCATTTATTTTTGAACTCCATCTTGTCAAGCTTATTGTTACCCTTTTTGCTCTTCTAATTCTTTTTTCTCTTGAAACTTCCCTTTTTTAACTCCATCGTGTTATTGTTGCAACAGAATTTACGTACTTAAAAATTACAACTATTTCGAGTGTGAACCTCACTGCTTAAACTGAGAGGGAATTATTATTCATAAACTTTTAACTGTATATGTATCTCAAGAAATATTAAACTACGTACATCCTTGTTGCTTCTGGAAATAGTTGTAACTGATATAAAGATACTAATATTATCTATTTACACTGGCAGCTATGGAACACAAATTTCTTACACCATGGTTCTCAATAAATTTTCAATTTGTAATCATCTTGAGCAGCAAATACATAAATAAAATGTTATTCTAATTATGATCAGACAATAAATTCACTCGTATAAGTCGCAACTAAACTTGCCAAACTCAAAGCTTGGGTACTACTTATAAATAACCAAGGATCAGCATTTACAATTACCAGTTACTCAATAAATTCCAGAAAGTATTTTACATATTGACCAAATCAAAGAGTATGCAATTGACTTCGAATATCTCAATCTTAGAAAACTAGATCAGCTAAAGATGGACAAAAATTATACATACATGCAAATAGAAGAAAAAACAAAAACACTTATATTCGTAAGACTAGTTCTTGAAAAATAATATATTACAAAAAAATAACAAATCAAACTCTTTGAACATGTATAGAACCCAAAAACAACACATTTCGTACCTTGAGATCATATAGATAAATGAAAGAGAAACAAGTTGCAATTTCTAATTAAGCAAGCGAACATAATGTAATGTCAATAGGTCCAATTACTTAAAAGTGCAACTACTTATAATGAGAAATATAGAACTTTTTACTAAAAACACTTGATGAAGCAAGAATAATATACTAAATCAAAGAAGTTTTAGCCTCCAAAAGAAATTTACATTCTAGTTCATAAGAAAACACAAAAATCTCAAGTGCTGAATCAAATGAAAGTGGAATTCTTTCAAATTATTGAATAAACATATCTTAAATGCAATAACCGAACAGTTACAACTTATGGATGTTATACATGACAACTTATAAATCTCAAAACTTTGTAACATCATATTCAGTATCACATCGTTGACATGTTTTAAACTTGCACACAGATTAGCTAAATGAGCTACACAAGTTAAAACTCTGTATAGTATCTTACCCATTGATGATGACATAAACCTTGAATTTAGGAATATGGTGGGACCAAGTTCTCTTAAGCTTTCAAATTTACAAGATCTTAACATAAGTACTAATTACAACAATATACAGATTCAAACTTCAAGCCCCTACCAAAAGCAATTAATAGGAGCGACTTCTTATACAATTTTGTGTACACGTTTGTATATAATTCAAGTACACAAGAATATTAGAAACAAATAAACAAAAATTGGCTAGAACACTGATATAGGTTACCTCAATATACAAGACAATTAAAGTCTTTCTCACTGAAGATATTTCAGAATTGCTTTAAAGCAAAGAAAGAGCATCCTCTAATTTGCAACCTTTGAGGACAAGATACTGATTGAATAATGTATAATATATGCATGAATAAAATCTATATATAAACAACTTCTTTCTATCCATGCCTCAGACAGTTCATAACTCCAAATTGATGTTCAACAGGGCATACAAAAAGGCACTAAAATTACTCAATGTTCTAATCCCTTAGCATCATTTACACTTTAAAAACGTTACTAATTTCATCAATTTTCACACTTATACGAAAATCAAAAACAGTGATGGAAAGATATTAGACAAATTTATTAATCTACATTACACTATAACACGAAAAAAGTATTCTTACCATGTAAGATCCAACGCATGCTAAAGCATTCTCATCACACACTTTTTCATATCCCCCATTTATTTTTGAACTCCATCTTGTCAAGCTTATTGTTACCCTTTTTGCTCTTCTAATTCTTTTTTCTCTTGAAACTTCCCTTTTTTAACTCCATCGTGTTATTGTTGCAACAGAATTTACGTACTTAAAAATTACAACTATTTCGAGTGTGAACCTCACTGCTTAAACTGAGAGGGAATTATTATTCATAAACTTTTAACTGTATATGTATCTCAAGAAATATTAAACTACGTACATCCTTGTTGCTTCTGGAAATAGTTGTAACTGATATAAAGATACTAATATTATCTATTTACACTGGCAGCTATGGAACACAAATTTCTTACACCATGGTTCTCAATAAATTTTCAATTTGTAATCATCTTGAGCAGCAAATACATAAATAAAATGTTATTCTAATTATGATCAGACAATAAATTCACTCGTATAAGTCGCAACTAAACTTGCCAAACTCAAAGCTTGGGTACTACTTATAAATAACCAAGGATCAGCATTTACAATTACCAGTTACTCAATAAATTCCAGAAAGTATTTTACATATTGACCAAATCAAAGAGTATGCAATTGACTTCGAATATCTCAATCTTAGAAAACTAGATCAGCTAAAGATGGACAAAAATTATACATACATGCAAATAGAAGAAAAAACAAAAACACTTATATTCGTAAGACTAGTTCTTGAAAAATAATATATTACAAAAAAATAACAAATCAAACTCTTTGAACATGTATAGAACCCAAAAACAACACATTTCGTACCTTGAGATCATATAGATAAATGAAAGAGAAACAAGTTGCAATTTCTAATTAA
The DNA here is from genome assembly GCA_948329865.1 of Linaria vulgaris. Taxonomy (NCBI): domain Eukaryota; kingdom Viridiplantae; phylum Streptophyta; class Magnoliopsida; order Lamiales; family Plantaginaceae; genus Linaria; species Linaria vulgaris. The sequence goes on along the minus strand of OX415250.1, from coordinate 113,038,836 downwards.
GCAAGCGAACATAATGTAATGTCAATAGGTCCAATTACTTAAAAGTGCAACTACTTATAATGAGAAATATAGAACTTTTTACTAAAAACACTTGATGAAGCAAGAATAATATACTAAATCAAAGAAGTTTTAGCCTCCAAAAGAAATTTACATTCTAGTTCATAAGAAAACACAAAAATCTCAAGTGCTGAATCAAATGAAAGTGGAATTCTTTCAAATTATTGAATAAACATATCTTAAATGCAATAACCGAACAGTTACAACTTATGGATGTTATACATGACAACTTATAAATCTCAAAACTTTGTAACATCATATTCAGTATCACATCGTTGACATGTTTTAAACTTGCACACAGATTAGCTAAATGAGCTACACAAGTTAAAACTCTGTATAGTATCTTACCCATTGATGATGACATAAACCTTGAATTTAGGAATATGGTGGGACCAAGTTCTCTTAAGCTTTCAAATTTACAAGATCTTAACATAAGTACTAATTACAACAATATACAGATTCAAACTTCAAGCCCCTACCAAAAGCAATTAATAGGAGCGACTTCTTATACAATTTTGTGTACACGTTTGTATATAATTCAAGTACACAAGAATATTAGAAACAAATAAACAAAAATTGGCTAGAACACTGATATAGGTTACCTCAATATACAAGACAATTAAAGTCTTTCTCACTGAAGATATTTCAGAATTGCTTTAAAGCAAAGAAAGAGCATCCTCTAATTTGCAACCTTTGAGGACAAGATACTGATTGAATAATGTATAATATATGCATGAATAAAATCTATATATAAACAACTTCTTTCTATCCATGCCTCAGACAGTTCATAACTCCAAATTGATGTTCAACAGGGCATACAAAAAGGCACTAAAATTACTCAATGTTCTAATCCCTTAGCATCATTTACACTTTAAAAACGTTACTAATTTCATCAATTTTCACACTTATACGAAAATCAAAAACAGTGATGGAAAGATATTAGACAAATATTTATTAATCTACATTACACTATAACACGAAAAAGTATTCTTACCATGTAAGATCCAACGCATGCTAAAGCATTCTCATCACACACTTTTCATATCCCCCATTTATTTTTGAACTCCATCTTGTCAAGCTTATTGTTACCCTTTTTGCTCTTCTAATTCTTTTTTCTCTTGAAACTTCCCTTTTTTAACTCCATCGTGTTATTGTTGCAACAGAATTTACGTACTTAAAAATTACAACTATTTCGAGTGTGAACCTCACTGCTTAAACTGAGAGGGAATTATTATTCATAAACTTTTAACTGTATATGTATCTCAAGAAATATTAAACTACGTACATCCTTGTTGCTTCTGGAAATAGTTGTAACTGATATAAAGATACTAATATTATCTATTTACACTGGCAGCTATGGAACACAAATTTCTTACACCATGGTTCTCAATATATTTTCAATTTGTAATCATCTTGAGCAGCAAATACATAAATAAAATGTTATTCTAATTATGATCAGACAATAAATTCACTCGTATAAGTCGCAACTAAACTTGCCAAACTCAAAGCTTGGGTACTACTTATAAATAACCAAGGATCAGCATTTACAATTACCAGTTACTCAATAAATTCCAGAAAGTATTTTACATATTGACCAAATCAAAGAGTATGCAATTGACTTCGAATATCTCAATCTTAGAAAACTAGATCAGCTAAAGATGGACAAAAATTATACATACATGCAAATAGAAGAAAAAACAAAAACACTTATATTCGTAAGACTAGTTCTTGAAAAATAATATATTACAAAAAAATAACAAATCAAACTCTTTGAACATGTATAGAACCCAAAAACAACACATTTCGTACCTTGAGATCATATAGATAAATGAAAGAGAAACAAGTTGCAATTTCTAATTAAGCAAGCGAACATAATGTAATGTCAATAGGTCCAATTACTTAAAAGTGCAACTACTTATAATGAGAAATATAGAACTTTTTACTAAAAACACTTGATGAAGCAAGAATAATATACTAAATCAAAGAAGTTTTAGCCTCCAAAAGAAATTTACATTCTAGTTCATAAGAAAACACAAAAATCTCAAGTGCTGAATCAAATGAAAGTGGAATTCTTTCAAATTATTGAATAAACATATCTTAAATGCAATAACCGAACAGTTACAACTTATGGATGTTATACATGACAACTTATAAATCTCAAAACTTTGTAACATCATATTCAGTATCACATCGTTGACATGTTTTAAACTTGCACACAGATTAGCTAAATGAGCTACACAAGTTAAAACTCTGTATAGTATCTTACCCATTGATGATGACATAAACCTTGAATTTAGGAATATGGTGGGACCAAGTTCTCTTAAGCTTTCAAATTTACAAGATCTTAACATAAGTACTAATTACAACAATATACAGATTCAAACTTCAAGCCCCTACCAAAAGCAATTAATAGGAGCGACTTCTTATACAATTTTGTGTACACGTTTGTATATAATTCAAGTACACAAGAATATTAGAAACAAATAAACAAAAATTGGCTAGAACACTGATATAGGTTACCTCAATATACAAGACAATTAAAGTCTTTCTCACTGAAGATATTTCAGAATTGCTTTAAAGCAAAGAAAGAGCATCCTCTAATTTGCAACCTTTGAGGACAAGATACTGATTGAATAATGTATAATATATGCATGAATAAAATCTATATATAAACAACTTCTTTCTATCCATGCCTCAGACAGTTCATAACTCCAAATTGATGTTCAACAGGGCATACAAAAAGGCACTAAAATTACTCAATGTTCTAATCCCTTAGCATCATTTACACTTTAAAAACGTTACTAATTTCATCAATTTTCACACTTATACGAAAATCAAAAACAGTGATGGAAAGATATTAGACAAATATTTATTAATCTACATTACACTATAACACGAAAAAGTATTCTTACCATGTAAGATCCAACGCATGCTAAAGCATTCTCATCACACACTTTTCATATCCCCCATTTATTTTTGAACTCCATCTTGTCAAGCTTATTGTTACCCTTTTTGCTCTTCTAATTCTTTTTTCTCTTGAAACTTCCCTTTTTTAACTCCATCGTGTTATTGTTGCAACAGAATTTACGTACTTAAAAATTACAACTATTTCGAGTGTGAACCTCACTGCTTAAACTGAGAGGGAATTATTATTCATAAACTTTTAACTGTATATGTATCTCAAGAAATATTAAACTACGTACATCCTTGTTGCTTCTGGAAATAGTTGTAACTGATATAAAGATACTAATATTATCTATTTACACTGGCAGCTATGGAACACAAATTTCTTACACCATGGTTCTCAATAAATTTTCAATTTGTAATCATCTTGAGCAGCAAATTCATAAATAAAATGTTATTCTAATTATGATCAGACAATAAATTCACTCGTATAAGTCGCAACTAAACTTGCCAAACTCAAAGCTTGGGTACTACTTATAAATAACCAAGGATCAGCATTTACAATTACCAGTTACTCAATAAATTCCAGAAAGTATTTTACATATTGACCAAATCAAAGAGTATGCAATTGACTTCGAATATCTCAATCTTAGAAAACTAGATCAGCTATAGATGGACAAAAATTATACATACATGCAAATAGAAGAAAAAACAAAAACACTTATATTCGTAAGACTAGTTCTTGAAAAATAATATATTACAAAAAAATAACAAATCAAACTCTTTGAACATGAATAGAACCCAAAAACAACACATTTCGTACCTTGAGATCATATAGATAAATGAAAGAGAAACAAGTTGCAATTTCTAATTAAGCAAGCGAACATAATGTAATGTCAATAGGTCCAATTACTTAAAAGTGCAACTACTTATAATGAGAAATATAGAACTTTTTACTAAAAACACTTGATGAAGCAAGAATAATATACTAAATCAAAGAAGTTTTATCCTCCAAAAGAAATTTACATTCTAGTTCATAAGAAAACACAAAAATCTCAAGTGCTGAATCAAATGAAAGTGGAATTCTTTCAAATTATTGAATAAACATATCTTAAATGCAATAACCGAACAGTTACAACTTATGGATGTTATACATGACAACTTATAAATCTCAAAACTTTGTAACATCATATTCAGTATCACATCGTTGACATGTTTTAAACTTGCACACAGATTAGCTAAATGAGCTACACAAGTTAAAACTCTGTATAGTATCTTACCCATTGATGATGACATAAACCTTGAATTTAGGAATATGGTGGGACCAAGTTCTCTTAAGCTTTCAAATTTACAAGATCTTAACATAAGTACTAATTACAACAATATACAGATTCAAACTTCAAGCCCCTACCAAAAGCAATTAATAGGAGCGACTTCTTATACAATTTTGTGTACACGTTTGTATATAATTCAAGTACACAAGAATATTAGAAACAAATAAACAAAAATTGGCTAGAACACTGATATAGGTTACCTCAATATACAAGACAATTAAAGTCTTTCTCACTGAAGATATTTCAGAATTCCTTTAAAGCAAAGAAAGAGCATCCTCTAATTTGCAACCTTTGAGGACAAGATACTGATTGAATAATGTATAATATATGCATGAATAAAATCTATATATAAACAACTTCTTTCTATCCATGCCTCAGACAGTTCATAACTCCAAATTGATGTTCAACAGGGCATACAAAAAGGCACTAAAATTACTCAATGTTCTAATCCCTTAGCATCATTTACACTTTAAAAACGTTACTAATTTCATCAATTTTCACACTTATACGAAAATCAAAAACAGTGATGGAAAGATATTAGACAAATATTTATTAATCTACATTACACTATAACACGAAAAAAGTATTCTTACCATGTAAGATCCAACGCATGCTAAAGCATTCTCATCACACACTTTTTCATATCCCCCATTTATTTTTGAACTCCATCTTGTCAAGCTTATTGTTTCCCTTTTTGCTCTTCTAATTCTTTTTTCTCTTGAAACTTCCATTTTTTAACTCCATCGTGTTATTGTTGCAACAGAATTTACGTACTTAAAAATTACAACTATTTTGAGTGTGAACCTCACTGCTTAAACTGAGAGGGAATTATTATTCATAAACTTTTAACTGTATATGTATCTCAAGAAATATTAAACTACGTACATCCTTGTTGCTTCTGGAAATAGTTGTAACTGATATAAAGATACTAATATTATCTATTTACACTGGCAGCTATGGAACACAGATTTCTTACACCATGGTTCTCAAAAAATTTTCAATTTGTAATCATCTTGAGCAGCAAATACATAAATAAAATGTTATTCTAATTATGATCAGACAATAAATTCACTCGTATAAGTCGCAACTAAACTTGCCAAACTCAAAGCTTGGGTACTACTTATAAATAACCAAGGATCAGCATTTACAATTACCAGTTACTCAATAAATTCTAGAAAGTATTTTACATATTGACCAAATCAAAGAGTATGCAATTGACTTCGAATATCTCAATCTTAGAAAACTAGATCAGCTAAAGATGGACAAAAATTATACATACATGCAAATAGAAGAAAAAACAAAAACACTTATATTCGTAAGACTAGTTCTTGAAAAATAATATATTACAAAAAAATAACAAATCAAACTCTTTGAACATGTATAGAACCCAAAAACAACACATTTCGTACCTTGAGATCATATAGATAAATGAAAGAGAAACAAGTTGCAATTTCTAATTAAGCAAGCGAACATAATGTAATGTCAATAGGTCCAATTACTTAAAAGTGCAACTACTTATAATGAGAAATATAGAACTTTTTACTAAAAACACTTGATGGAGCAAGAATAATATACTAAATCAAAGAAGTTTTATACTCCAAAAGAAATTTACATTCTAGTTCATAAGAAAACACAAAAATCTCAAGTGCTGAATCAAATGAAAGTGGAATTCTTTCAAATTATTGAATAAACATATCTTAAATGCAATAACCGAACAGTTACAACTTATGGATGTTATACATGACAACTTATAAATCTCACAACTTTGTAACATCATATTCAGTATCACATCATTGACAGTTTTTAAACATGCACACGGATTAGCTAAATGAGCTACACAAGTTAAAACTCTGTATAGTCTCTTACCCATTGATGATGACATAAACCTTGAATTTAGGAATATGGTGGGATCAAGTTCTCTTAAGCTTTCAAATTTACAAGATCTTAACATAAGTACTAATTACAACAATATACAGATTCAAACTTCAAGCCCCTACCAAAAGCAATTAATAGGAGCGACTTCTTATACAATTTTGTGTACACGTTTGTATATAATTCAAGTACACAAGAATATTAGAAACAAATAAACAAAAATTGGCTAGAACACTGATATAGGTTACCTCAATATACAAGACAATTAAAGTCTTTCTCACTGAAGATATTTCAGAATTGCTTTAAAGCAAAGAAAGAGCATCCTCTAATTTGCAACCTTTGAGGACAAGATACTGATTGAATAATGTATAATATATGCATGAATAAAATCTATATATAAACAACTTCTTTCTATCCATGCCTCAGACAGTTCATAACTCCAAATTGATGTTCAACAGGGCATACAAAAAGGCACAAAAATTACTCAATGTTCTAATCCCTTAGCATCATTTACACTTTAAAAACGTTACTAATTTCATCAATTTTCACACTTATACGAAAATAAAAAACAGTGATGGAAAGATATTAGACAAATATTTATTAATCTACATTACACTATAACACGAAAAAAGTATTCTTACCATGTAAGATCCAACGCATGCTAAAGCATTCTCATCACACACTTTTTCATATCCCCCATTTATTTTTGAACTCCATCTTGTCAAGCTTATTGTTTCCCTTTTTGCTCTTCTAATTCTGTTTTCTCTTGAAACTTCCCTTTTTTAACTCCATCGTGTTATTGTTGCAACAGAATTTACGTACTTAAAAATTACAACTATTTCGAGTGTGAACCTCACTGCTTAAACTGAGAGGGAATTATTATTCATAAACTTTTAACTGTATATTTATCTCAAGAAATATTAAACTACGTACATCCTTGTTGCTTCTGGAAATAGTTGTAACTGATATAAAGATACTAATATTATCTATTTACACTGGCAGCTATGGAACACAAATTTCTTACACCATGGTTCTCAATAAATTTTCAATTTGTAATCATCTTGAGCAGCAAATACATAAATAAAATGTTATTCTAATTATGATCAGACAATAAATTCACTCGTATAAGTCGCAACTAAACTTGCCAAACTCAAAGCTTGGGTACTACTTATAAATAACCAAGGATCAGCATTTACAATTACCAGTTACTCAATAAATTCCAGAAAGTATTTTACATATTGACCAAATCAAAGAGTATGCAATTGACTTCGAATATCTCAATCTTAGAAAACTAGATCAGCTAAAGATGGACAAAAATTATACATACATGCAAATAGAAGAAAAAACAAAAACACTTATATTCGTAAGACTAGTTCTTGAAAAATAATATATTACAAAAAAATAACAAATCAAACTCTTTGAACATGTATAGAACCCAAAAACAACACATTTCGTACCTTGAGATCACATAAATAAATGAAAGAGAAACATGTTGCAATTTCTAATTAAGCAAGCGAACATAATGTAATGTCAATAGGTCCAATTACTTAAAAGTGCAACTACTTATAATGAGAAATATAGAACTTTTTACTAAAAACACTTGATGAAGCAAGAATAATATACTAAATCAAAGAAGTTTTATCCTCCAAAAGAAATTTACATTCTAGTTCATAAGAAAACACAAAAATCTCAAGTGCTGAATCAAATGAAAGTGGAATTCTTTCAAATTATTGAATAAACATATCTTAAATGCAATAACCGAACAGTTACAACTTATGGATGTTATACATGACAACTTATAAATCTCACAACTTTGTAACATCATATTCAGTATCACATCGTTGACATGTTTTAAACATGCACACGGATTAGCTAAATGAGCTACACAAGTTAAAACTCTGTATAGTCTCTTACCCATTGATGATGACATAAACCTTGAATTTAGGAATATGGTGGGACCAAGTTCTCTTAAGCTTTCAAATTTACAAGATCTTAACATAAGTACTAATTACAACAATATACAGATTCAAACTTCAGGCCCCTACCAAAAGCAATTAATAGGAGCGACTTCTTATACAATTTTGTGTACACGTTTGTATATAATTCAAGTACACAAGAATATTAGAAACAAATAAACAAAAATTGGCTAGAACACTGATATAGGTTACCTCAATATACAAGACAATTAAAGTCTTTCTCACTGAAGATATTTCAGAATTGCTTTAAAGCAAAGAAAGAGCATCCTCTAATTTGCAACCTTTGAGGACAAGATACTGATTGAATAATGTATAATATATGCATGAATAAAATCTATATATAAACAACTTCTTTCTATCCATGCCTCAGACAGTTCATAACTCCAAATTGATGTTCAACAGGGCATACAAAAAGGCACTAAAATTACTCAATGTTCTAATCCCTTAGCATCATTTACACTTTAAAAACGTTACTAATTTCATCAATTTTCACACTTATACGAAAATCAAAAACAGTGATGGAAAGATATTAGACAAATTTATTAATCTACATTACACTATAACACGAAAAAAGTATTCTTACCATGTAAGATCCAACGCATGCTAAAGCATTCTCATCACACACTTTTTCATATCCCCCATTTATTTTTGAACTCCATCTTGTCAAGCTTATTGTTACCCTTTTTGCTCTTCTAATTCTTTTTTCTCTTGAAACTTCCCTTTTTTAACTCCATCGTGTTATTGTTGCAACAGAATTTACGTACTTAAAAATTACAACTATTTCGAGTGTGAACCTCACTGCTTAAACTGAGAGGGAATTATTATTCATAAACTTTTAACTGTATATGTATCTCAAGAAATATTAAACTACGTACATCCTTGTTGCTTCTGGAAATAGTTGTAACTGATATAAAGATACTAATATTATCTATTTACACTGGCAGCTATGGAACACAAATTTCTTACACCATGGTTCTCAATAAATTTTCAATTTGTAATCATCTTGAGCAGCAAATACATAAATAAAATGTTATTCTAATTATGATCAGACAATAAATTCACTCGTATAAGTCGCAACTAAACTTGCCAAACTCAAAGCTTGGGTACTACTTATAAATAACCAAGGATCAGCATTTACAATTACCAGTTACTCAATAAATTCCAGAAAGTATTTTACATATTGACCAAATCAAAGAGTATGCAATTGACTTCGAATATCTCAATCTTAGAAAACTAGATCAGCTAAAGATGGACAAAAATTATACATACATGCAAATAGAAGAAAAAACAAAAACACTTATATTCGTAAGACTAGTTCTTGAAAAATAATATATTACAAAAAAATAACAAATCAAACTCTTTGAACATGTATAGAACCCAAAAACAACACATTTCGTACCTTGAGATCATATAGATAAATGAAAGAGAAACAAGTTGCAATTTCTAATTAAGCAAGCGAACATAATGTAATGTCAATAGGTCCAATTACTTAAAAGTGCAACTACTTATAATGAGAAATATAGAACTTTTTACTAAAAACACTTGATGAAGCAAGAATAATATACTAAATCAAAGAAGTTTTATCCTCCAAAAGAAATTTACATTCTAGTTCATAAGAAAACACAAAAATCTCAAGTGCTGAATCAAATGAAAGTGGAATTCTTTCAAATTATTGAATAAACATATCTTAAATGCAATAACCGAACAGTTACAACTTATGGATGTTATACATGACAACTTATAAATCTCAAAACTTTGTAACATCATATTCAGTATCACATCGTTGACATGTTTTAAACTTGCACACAGATTAGCTAAATGAGCTACACAAGTTAAAACTCTGTATAGTATCTTACCCATTGATGATGACATAAACCTTGAATTTAGGAATATGGTGGGACCAAGTTCTCTTAAGCTTTCAAATTTACAAGATCTTAACATAAGTACTAATTACAACAATATACAGATTCAAACTTCAAGCCCCTACCAAAAGCAATTAATAGGAGCGACTTCTTATACAATTTTGTGTACACGTTTGTATATAATTCAAGTACACAAGAATATTAGAAACAAATAAACAAAAATTGGCTAGAACACTGATATAGGTTACCTCAATATACAAGACAATTAAAGTCTTTCTCACTGAAGATATTTCAGAATTCCTTTAAAGCAAAGAAAGAGCATCCTCTAATTTGCAACCTTTGAGGACAAGATACTGATTGAATAATGTATAATATATGCATGAATAAAATCTATATATAAACAACTTCTTTCTATCCATGCCTCAGACAGTTCATAACTCCAAATTGATGTTCAACAGGGCATACAAAAAGGCACTAAAATTACTCAATGTTCTAATCCCTTAGCATCATTTACACTTTAAAAACGTTACTAATTTCATCAATTTTCACACTTATACGAAAATCAAAAACAGTGATGGAAAGATATTAGACAAATATTTATTAATCTACATTACACTATAACACGAAAAAAGTATTCTTACCATGTAAGATCCAACGCATGCTAAAGCATTCTCATCACACACTTTTCATATCCCCCATTTATTTTTGAACTCCATCTTGTCAAGCTTATTGTTACCCTTTTTGCTCTTCTAATTCTTTTTTCTCTTGAAACTTCCCTTTTTTAACTCCATCGTGTTATTGTTGCAACAGAATTTACGTACTTAAAAATTACAACTATTTCGAGTGTGAACCTCACTGCTTAAACTGAGAGGGAATTATTATTCATAAACTTTTAACTGTATATGTATCTCAAGAAATATTAAACTACGTACATCCTTGTTGCTTCTGGAAATAGTTGTAACTGATATAAAGATACTAATATTATCTATTTACACTGGCAGCTATGGAACACAAATTTCTTACACCATGGTTCTCAATAAATTTTCAATTTGTAATCATCTTGAGCAGCAAATTCATAAATAAAATGTTATTCTAATTATGATCAGACAATAAATTCACTCGTATAAGTCGCAACTAAACTTGCCAAACTCAAAGCTTGGGTACTACTTATAAATAACCAAGGATCAGCATTTACAATTACCAGTTACTCAATAAATTCCAGAAAGTATTTTACATATTGACCAAATCAAAGAGTATGCAATTGACTTCGAATATCTCAATCTTAGAAAACTAGATCAGCTATAGATGGACAAAAATTATACATACATGCAAATAGAAGAAAAAACAAAAACACTTATATTCGTAAGACTAGTTCTTGAAAAATAATATATTACAAAAAAATAACAAATCAAACTCTTTGAACATGAATAGAACCCAAAAACAACACATTTCGTACCTTGAGATCATATAGATAAATGAAAGAGAAACAAGTTGCAATTTCTAATTAAGCAAGCGAACATAATGTAATGTCAATAGGTCCAATTACTTAAAAGTGCAACTACTTATAATGAGAAATATAGAACTTTTTACTAAAAACACTTGATGAAGCAAGAATAATATACTAAATCAAAGAAGTTTTATCCTCCAAAAGAAATTTACATTCTAGTTCATAAGAAAACACAAAAATCTCAAGTGCTGAATCAAATGAAAGTGGAATTCTTTCAAATTATTGAATAAACATATCTTAAATGCAATAACCGAACAGTTACAACTTATGGATGTTATACATGACAACTTATAAATCTCAAAACTTTGTAACATCATATTCAGTATCACATCGTTGACATGTTTTAAACTTGCACACAGATTAGCTAAATGAGCTACACAAGTTAAAACTCTGTATAGTATCTTACCCATTGATGATGACATAAACCTTGAATTTAGGAATATGGTGGGACCAAGTTCTCTTAAGCTTTCAAATTTACAAGATCTTAACATAAGTACTAATTACAACAATATACAGATTCAAACTTCAAGCCCCTACCAAAAGCAATTAATAGGAGCGACTTCTTATACAATTTTGTGTACACGTTTGTATATAATTCAAGTACACAAGAATATTAGAAACAAATAAACAAAAATTGGCTAGAACACTGATATAGGTTACCTCAATATACAAGACAATTAAAGTCTTTCTCACTGAAGATATTTCAGAATTCCTTTAAAGCAAAGAAAGAGCATCCTCTAATTTGCAACCTTTGAGGACAAGATACTGATTGAATAATGTATAATATATGCATGAATAAAATCTATATATAAACAACTTCTTTCTATCCATGCCTCAGACAGTTCATAACTCCAAATTGATGTTCAACAGGGCATACAAAAAGGCACTAAAATTACTCAATGTTCTAATCCCTTAGCATCATTTACACTTTAAAAACGTTACTAATTTCATCAATTTTCACACTTATACGAAAATCAAAAACAGTGATGGAAAGATATTAGACAAATATTTATTAATCTACATTACACTATAACACGAAAAAAGTATTCTTACCATGTAAGATCCAACGCATGCTAAAGCATTCTCATCACACACTTTTTCATATCCCCCATTTATTTTTGAACTCCATCTTGTCAAGCTTATTGTTTCCCTTTTTGCTCTTCTAATTCTTTTTTCTCTTGAAACTTCCATTTTTTAACTCCATCGTGTTATTGTTGCAACAGAATTTACGTACTTAAAAATTACAACTATTTTGAGTGTGAACCTCACTGCTTAAACTGAGAGGGAATTATTATTCATAAACTTTTAACTGTATATGTATCTCAAGAAATATTAAACTACGTACATCCTTGTTGCTTCTGGAAATAGTTGTAACTGATATAAAGATACTAATATTATCTATTTACACTGGCAGCTATGGAACACAGATTTCTTACACCATGGTTCTCAATAAATTTTCAATTTGTAATCATCTTGAGCAGCAAATACATAAATAAAATGTTATTCTAATTATGATCAGACAATAAATTCACTCGTATAAGTCGCAACTAAACTTGCCAAACTCAAAGCTTGGGTACTACTTATAAATAACCAAGGATCAGCATTTACAATTACCAGTTACTCAATAAATTCTAGAAAGTATTTTACATATTGACCAAATCAAAGAGTATGCAATTGACTTCGAATATCTCAATCTTAGAAAACTAGATCAGCTAAAGATGGACAAAAATTATACATACATGCAAATAGAAGAAAAAACAAAAACACTTATATTCGTAAGACTAGTTCTTGAAAAATAATATATTACAAAAAAATAACAAATCAAACTCTTTGAACATGTATAGAACCCAAAAACAACACATTTCGTACCTTGAGATCATATAGATAAATGAAAGAGAAACAAGTTGCAATTTCTAATTAAGCAAGCGAACATAATGTAATGTCAATAGGTCCAATTACTTAAAAGTGCAACTACTTATAATGAGAAATATAGAACTTTTTACTAAAAACACTTGATGGAGCAAGAATAATATACTAAATCAAAGAAGTTTTATCCTCCAAAAGAAATTTACATTCTAGTTCATAAGAAAACACAAAAATCTCAAGTGCTGAATCAAATGAAAGTGGAATTCTTTCAAATTATTGAATAAACATATCTTAAATGCAATAACCGAACAGTTACAACTTATGGATGTTATACATGACAACTTATAAATCTCACAACTTTGTAACATCATATTCAGTATCACATCATTGACAGTTTTTAAACATGCACACGGATTAGCTAAATGAGCTACACAAGTTAAAACTCTGTATAGTCTCTTACCCATTGATGATGACATAAACCTTGAATTTAGGAATATGGTGGGACCAAGTTCTCTTAAGCTTTCAAATTTACAAGATCTTAACATAAGTACTAATTACAACAATATACAGATTCAAACTTCAAGCCCCTACCAAAAGCAATTAATAGGAGCGACTTCTTATACAATTTTGTGTACACGTTTGTATATAATTCAAGTACACAAGAATATTAGAAACAAATAAACAAAAATTGGCTAGAACACTGATATAGGTTACCTCAATATACAAGACAATTAAAGTCTTTCTCACTGAAGATATTTCAGAATTGCTTTAAAGCAAAGAAAGAGCATCCTCTAATTTGCAACCTTTGAGGACAAGATACTGATTGAATAATGTATAATATATGCATGAATAAAATCTATATATAAACAACTTCTTTCTATCCATGCCTCAGACAGTTCATAACTCCAAATTGATGTTCAACAGGGCATACAAAAAGGCACAAAAATTACTCAATGTTCTAATCCCTTAGCATCATTTACACTTTAAAAACGTTACGAATTTCATCAATTTTCACACTTATACGAAAATAAAAAACAGTGATGGAAAGATATTAGACAAATATTTATTAATCTACATTACACTATAACACGAAAAAAGTATTCTTACCATGTAAGATCCAACGCATGCTAAAGCATTCTCATCACACACTTTTTCATATCCCCCATTTATTTTTGAACTCCATCTTGTCAAGCTTATTGTTTCCCTTTTTGCTCTTCTAATTCTGTTTTCTCTTGAAACTTCCCTTTTTTAACTCCATCGTGTTATTGTTGCAACAGAATTTACGTACTTAAAAATTACAACTATTTCGAGTGTGAACCTCACTGCTTAAACTGAGAGGGAATTATTATTCATAAACTTTTAACTGTATATTTATCTCAAGAAATATTAAACTACGTACATCCTTGTTGCTTCTGGAAATAGTTGTAACTGATATAAAGATACTAATATTATCTATTTACACTGGCAGCTATGGAACACAGATTTCTTACACCATGGTTCTCAATAAATTTTCAATTTGTAATCATCTTGAGCAGCAAATACATAAATAAAATGTTATTCTAATTATGATCAGACAATAAATTCACTCGTATAAGTCGCAACTAAACTTGCCAAACTCAAAGCTTGGGTACTACTTATAAATAACCAAGGATCAGCATTTACAATTACCAGTTACTCAATAAATTCCAGAAAGTATTTTACATATTGACCAAATCAAAGAGTATGCAATTGACTTCGAATATCTCAATCTTAGAAAACTAGATCAGCTAAAGATGGACAAAAATTATACATACATGCAAATAGAAGAAAAAACAAAAACACTTATATTCGTAAGACTAGTTCTTGAAAAATAATATATTACAAAAAAATAACAAATCAAACTCTTTGAACATGAATAGAACCCAAAAACAACACATTTCGTACCTTGAGATCATATAGATAAATGAAAGAGAAACAAGTTGCAATTTCTAATTAAGCAAGCGAACATAATGTAATGTCAATAGGTCCAATTACTTAAAAGTGCAACTACTTATAATGAGAAATATAGAACTTTTTACTAAAAACACTTGATGAAGCAAGAATAATATACTAAATCAAAGAAGTTTTATCCTCCAAAAGAAATTTACATTCTAGTTCATAAGAAAACACAAAAATCTCAAGTGCTGAATCAAATGAAAGTGGAATTCTTTCAAATTATTGAATAAACATATCTTAAATGCAATAACCGAACAGTTACAACTTATGGATGTTATACATGACAACTTATAAATCTCACAACTTTGTAACATCATATTCAGTATCACATCGTTGACATGTTTTAAACTTGCACACAGATTAGCTAAATGAGCTACACAAGTTAAAACTCTGTATAGTATCTTACCCATTGATGATGACATAAACCTTGAATTTAGGAATATGGTGGGACCAAGTTCTCTTAAGCTTTCAAATTTACAAGATCTTAACATAAGTACTAATTACAACAATATACAGATTCAAACTTCAAGCCCCTACCAAAAGCAATTAATAGGAGCGACTTCTTATACAATTTTGTGTACACGTTTGTATATAATTCAAGTACACAAGAATATTAGAAACAAATAAACAAAAATTGGCTAGAACACTGATATAGGTTACCTCAATATACAAGACAATTAAAGTCTTTCTCACTGAAGATATTTCAGA
Source organism: Linaria vulgaris (assembly GCA_948329865.1). Taxonomy (NCBI): domain Eukaryota; kingdom Viridiplantae; phylum Streptophyta; class Magnoliopsida; order Lamiales; family Plantaginaceae; genus Linaria; species Linaria vulgaris. The sequence goes on along the minus strand of OX415250.1, from coordinate 113,022,776 downwards.
ATTCCTTTAATGCAAAGAAAGAGCATCCTCTAATTTGCAACCTTTGAGGACAAGATACTGATTGAATAATGTATAATATATGCATGAATAAAATCTATATATAAACAACTTCTTTCTATCCATGCCTCAGACAGTTCATAACTCCAAATTGATGTTCAACAGGGCATACAAAAAGGCACTAAAATTACTCAATGTTCTAATCCCTTAGCATCATTTACACTTTAAAAACGTTACTAATTTCATCAATTTTCACACTTATACGAAAATCAAAAACAGTGATGGAAAGATATTAGACAAATATTTATTAATCTACATTACACTATAACACGAAAAAAGTATTCTTACCATGTAAGATCCAACGCATGCTAAAGCATTCTCATCACACACTTTTTCATATCCCCCATTTATTTTTGAACTCCATCTTGTCAAGCTTATTGTTTCCCTTTTTGCTCTTCTAATTCTGTTTTCTCTTGAAACTTCCCTTTTTTAACTCCATCGTGTTATTGTTGCAACAGAATTTACGTACTTAAAAATTACAACTATTTCGAGTGTGAACCTCACTGCTTAAACTGAGAGGGAATTATTATTCATAAACTTTTAACTGTATATTTATCTCAAGAAATATTAAACTACGTACATCCTTGTTGCTTCTGGAAATAGTTGTAACTGATATAAAGATACTAATATTATCTATTTACACTGGCAGCTATGGAACACAAATTTCTTACACCATGGTTCTCAATAAATTTTCAATTTGTAATCATCTTGAGCAGCAAATACATAAATAAAATGTTATTCTAATTATGATCAGACAATAAATTCACTCGTATAAGTCGCAACTAAACTTGCCAAACTCAAAGCTTGGGTACTACTTATAAATAACCAAGGATCAGCATTTACAATTACCAGTTACTCAATAAATTCCAGAAAGTATTTTACATATTGACCAAATCAAAGAGTATGCAATTGACTTCGAATATCTCAATCTTAGAAAACTAGATCAGCTAAAGATGGACAAAAATTATACATACATGCAAATAGAAGAAAAAACAAAAACACTTATATTCGTAAGACTAGTTCTTGAAAAATAATATATTACAAAAAAATAACAAATCAAACTCTTTGAACATGAATAGAACCCAAAAACAACACATTTCGTACCTTGAGATCATATAGATAAATGAAAGAGAAACAAGTTGCAATTTCTAATTAAGCAAGCGAACATAATGTAATGTCAATAGGTCCAATTACTTAAAAGTGCAACTACTTATAATGAGAAATATAGAACTTTTTACTAAAAACACTTGATGAAGCAAGAATAATATACTAAATCAAAGAAGTTTTATCCTCCAAAAGAAATTTACATTCTAGTTCATAAGAAAACACAAAAATCTCAAGTGCTGAATCAAATGAAAGTGGAATTCTTTCAAATTATTGAATAAACATATCTTAAATGCAATAACCGAACAGTTACAACTTATGGATGTTATACATGACAACTTATAAATCTCAAAACTTTGTAACATCATATTCAGTATCACATCGTTGACATGTTTTAAACTTGCACACAGATTAGCTAAATGAGCTACACAAGTTAAAACTCTGTATAGTATCTTACCCATTGATGATGACATAAACCTTGAATTTAGGAATATGGTGGGACCAAGTTCTCTTAAGCTTTCAAATTTACAAGATCTTAACATAAGTACTAATTACAACAATATACAGATTCAAACTTCAAGCCCCTACCAAAAGCAATTAATAGGAGCGACTTCTTATACAATTTTGTGTACACGTTTGTATATAATTCAAGTACACAAGAATATTAGAAACAAATAAACAAAAATTGGCTAGAACACTGATATAGGTTACCTCAATATACAAGACAATTAAAGTCTTTCTCACTGAAGATATTTCAGAATTCCTTTAAAGCAAAGAAAGAGCATCCTCTAATTTGCAACCTTTGAGGACAAGATACTGATTGAATAATGTATAATATATGCATGAATAAAATCTATATATAAACAACTTCTTTCTATCCATGCCTCAGACAGTTCATAACTCCAAATTGATGTTCAACAGGGCATACAAAAAGGCACTAAAATTACTCAATGTTCTAATCCCTTAGCATCATTTACACTTTAAAAACGTTACTAATTTCATCAATTTTCACACTTATACGAAAATCAAAAACAGTGATGGAAAGATATTAGACAAATATTTATTAATCTACATTACACTATAACACGAAAAAAGTATTCTTACCATGTAAGATCCAACGCATGCTAAAGCATTCTCATCACACACTTTTTCATATCCCCCATTTATTTTTGAACTCCATCTTGTCAAGCTTATTGTTTCCCTTTTTGCTCTTCTAATTCTTTTTTCTCTTGAAACTTCCATTTTTTAACTCCATCGTGTTATTGTTGCAACAGAATTTACGTACTTAAAAATTACAACTATTTTGAGTGTGAACCTCACTGCTTAAACTGAGAGGGAATTATTATTCATAAACTTTTAACTGTATATGTATCTCAAGAAATATTAAACTACGTACATCCTTGTTGCTTCTGGAAATAGTTGTAACTGATATAAAGATACTAATATTATCTATTTACACTGGCAGCTATGGAACACAGATTTCTTACACCATGGTTCTCAATAAATTTTCAATTTGTAATCATCTTGAGCAGCAAATACATAAATAAAATGTTATTCTAATTATGATCAGACAATAAATTCACTCGTATAAGTCGCAACTAAACTTGCCAAACTCAAAGCTTGGGTACTACTTATAAATAACCAAGGATCAGCATTTACAATTACCAGTTACTCAATAAATTCTAGAAAGTATTTTACATATTGACCAAATCAAAGAGTATGCAATTGACTTCGAATATCTCAATCTTAGAAAACTAGATCAGCTAAAGATGGACAAAAATTATACATACATGCAAATAGAAGAAAAAACAAAAACACTTATATTCGTAAGACTAGTTCTTGAAAAATAATATATTACAAAAAAATAACAAATCAAACTCTTTGAACATGTATAGAACCCAAAAACAACACATTTCGTACCTTGAGATCATATAGATAAATGAAAGAGAAACAAGTTGCAATTTCTAATTAAGCAAGCGAACATAATGTAATGTCAATAGGTCCAATTACTTAAAAGTGCAACTACTTATAATGAGAAATATAGAACTTTTTACTAAAAACACTTGATGGAGCAAGAATAATATACTAAATCAAAGAAGTTTTATCCTCCAAAAGAAATTTACATTCTAGTTCATAAGAAAACACAAAAATCTCAAGTGCTGAATCAAATGAAAGTGGAATTCTTTCAAATTATTGAATAAACATATCTTAAATGCAATAACCGAACAGTTACAACTTATGGATGTTATACATGACAACTTATAAATCTCACAACTTTGTAACATCATATTCAGTATCACATCATTGACAGTTTTTAAACATGCACACGGATTAGCTAAATGAGCTACACAAGTTAAAACTCTGTATAGTCTCTTACCCATTGATGATGACATAAACCTTGAATTTAGGAATATGGTGGGACCAAGTTCTCTTAAGCTTTCAAATTTACAAGATCTTAACATAAGTACTAATTACAACAATATACAGATTCAAACTTCAAGCCCCTACCAAAAGCAATTAATAGGAGCGACTTCTTATACAATTTTGTGTACACGTTTGTATATAATTCAAGTACACAAGAATATTAGAAACAAATAAACAAAAATTGGCTAGAACACTGATATAGGTTACCTCAATATACAAGACAATTAAAGTCTTTCTCACTGAAGATATTTCAGAATTGCTTTAAAGCAAAGAAAGAGCATCCTCTAATTTGCAACCTTTGAGGACAAGATACTGATTGAATAATGTATAATATATGCATGAATAAAATCTATATATAAACAACTTCTTTCTATCCATGCCTCAGACAGTTCATAACTCCAAATTGATGTTCAACAGGGCATACAAAAAGGCACAAAAATTACTCAATGTTCTAATCCCTTAGCATCATTTACACTTTAAAAACGTTACTAATTTCATCAATTTTCACACTTATACGAAAATAAAAAACAGTGATGGAAAGATATTAGACAAATATTTATTAATCTACATTACACTATAACACGAAAAAAGTATTCTTACCATGTAAGATCCAACGCATGCTAAAGCATTCTCATCACACACTTTTTCATATCCCCCATTTATTTTTGAACTCCATCTTGTCAAGCTTATTGTTTCCCTTTTTGCTCTTCTAATTCTGTTTTCTCTTGAAACTTCCCTTTTTTAACTCCATCGTGTTATTGTTGCAACAGAATTTACGTACTTAAAAATTACAACTATTTCGAGTGTGAACCTCACTGCTTAAACTGAGAGGGAATTATTATTCATAAACTTTTAACTGTATATTTATCTCAAGAAATATTAAACTACGTACATCCTTGTTGCTTCTGGAAATAGTTGTAACTGATATAAAGATACTAATATTATCTATTTACACTGGCAGCTATGGAACACAAATTTGTTACACCATGGTTCTCAATAAATTTTCAATTTGTAATCATCTTGAGCAGCAAATACATAAATAAAATGTTATTCTAATTATGATCAGACAATAAATTCACTCGTATAAGTCGCAACTAAACTTGCCAAACTCAAAGCTTGGGTACTACTTATAAATAACCAAGGATCAGCATTTACAATTACCAGTTACTCAATAAATTCCAGAAAGTATTTTACATATTGACCAAATCAAAGAGTATGCAATTGACTTCGAATATCTCAATCTTAGAAAACTAGATCAGCTAAAGATGGACAAAAATTATACATACATGCAAATAGAAGAAAAAACAAAAACACTTATATTCGTAAGACTAGTTCTTGAAAAATAATATATTACAAAAAAATAACAAATCAAACTCTTTGAACATGTATAGAACCCAAAAACAACACATTTCGTACCTTGAGATCACATAAATAAATGAAAGAGAAACATGTTGCAATTTCTAATTAAGCAAGCGAACATAATGTAATGTCAATAGGTCCAATTACTTAAAAGTGCAACTACTTATAATGAGAAATATAGAACTTTTTACTAAAAACACTTGATGAAGCAAGAATAATATACTAAATCAAAGAAGTTTTATCCTCCAAAAGAAATTTACATTCTAGTTCATAAGAAAACACAAAAATCTCAAGTGCTGAATCAAATGAAAGTGGAATTCTTTCAAATTATTGAATAAACATATCTTAAATGCAATAACCGAACAGTTACAACTTATGGATGTTATACATGACAACTTATAAATCTCACAACTTTGTAACATCATATTCAGTATCACATCATTGACAGTTTTTAAACATGCACACAGATTAGCTAAATGAGCTACACAAGTTAAAACTCTGTATAGTCTCTTACCCATTGATGATGACATAAACCTTGAATTTAGGAATATGGTGGGACCAAGTTCTCTTAAGCTTTCAAATTTACAAGATCTTAACATAAGTACTAATTACAACAATATACAGATTCAAACTTCAAGCCCCTACCAAAAGCAATTAATAGGAGCGACTTCTTATACAATTTTGTGTACACGTTTGTATATAATTCAAGTACACAAGAATATTAGAAACAAATAAACAAAAATTGGCTAGAACACTGATATAGGTTACCTCAATATACAAGACAATTAAAGTCTTTCTCACTGAAGATATTTCAGAATTGCTTTAAAGCAAAGAAAGAGCATCCTCTAATTTGCAACCTTTGAGGACAAGATACTGATTGAATAATGTATAATATATGCATGAATAAAATCTATATATAAACAACTTCTTTCTATCCATGCCTCAGACAGTTCATAACTCCAAATTGATGTTCAACAGGGCATACAAAAAGGCACTAAAATTACTCAATGTTCTAATCCCTTAGCATCATTTACACTTTAAAAACGTTACTAATTTCATCAATTTTCACACTTATACGAAAATAAAAAACAGTGATGGAAAGATATTAGACAAATATTTATTAATCTACATTACACTATAACACGAAAAAAGTATTCTTACCATGTAAGATCCAACGCATGCTAAAGCATTCTCATCACACACTTTTTCATATCCCCCATTTATTTTTGAACTCCATCTTGTCAAGCTTATTGTTTCCCTTTTTGTTCTTCTAATTCTTTTTTCTCTTGAAACTTCCCTTTTTTAACTCCATCGTGTTATTGTTGCAACAGAATTTACGTACTTAAAAATTACAACTATTTCGAGTGTGAACCTCACTGCTTAAACTGAGAGGGAATTATTATTCATAAACTTTTAACTGTATATTTATCTCAAGAAATATTAAACTACGTACATCCTTGTTGCTTCTGGAAATAGTTGTAACTGATATAAAGATACTAATATTATCTATTTACACTGGCAGCTATGGAACACAAATTTCTTACACCATGGTTCTCAATAAATTTTCAATTTGTAATCATCTTGAGCAGCAAATACATAAATAAAATGTTATTCTAATTATGATCAGACAATAAATTCACTCGTATAAGTCGCAACTAAACTTGCCAAACTCAAAGCTTGGGTACTACTTATAAATAACCAAGGATCAGCATTTACAATTACCAGTTACTCAATAAATTCCAGAAAGTATTTTACATATTGACCAAATCAAAGAGTATGCAATTGACTTCGAATATCTCAATCTTAGAAAACTAGATCAGCTAAAGATGGACAAAAATTATACATACATGCAAATAGAAGAAAAAACAAAAACACTTATATTCGTAAGACTAGTTCTTGAAAAATAATATATTACAAAAAAATAACAAATCAAACTCTTTGAACATGTATAGAACCCAAAAACAACACATTTCGTACCTTGAGATCATATAGATAAATGAAAGAGAAACATGTTGCAATTTCTAATTAAGCAAGCGAACATAATGTAATGTCAATAGGTCCAATTACTTAAAAGTGCAACTACTTATAATGAGAAATATAGAACTTTTTACTAAAAACACTTGATGAAGCAAGAATAATATACTAAATCAAAGAAGTTTTATCCTCCAAAAGAAATTTACATTCTAGTTCATAAGAAAACACAAAAATCTCAAGTGCTGAATCAAATGAAAGTGGAATTCTTTCAAATTATTGAATAAACATATCTTAAATGCAATATCCGAACAGTTACAACTTATGGATGTTATACATGACAACTTATAAATCTCACAACTTTGTAACATCATATTCAGTATCACATCATTGACAGTTTTTAAACATGCACACAGATTAGCTAAATGAGCTACACAAGTTAAAACTCTGTATAGTCTCTTACCCATTGATGATGACATAAACCTTGAATTTAGGAATATGGTGGGACCAAGTTCTCTTAAGCTTTCAAATTTACAAGATCTTAACATAAGTACTAATTACAACAATATACAGATTCAAACTTCAAGCCCCTACTAAAAGCAAATAATAGGAGCGACTTCTTATACAATTTTGTGTACAAGTTTGTATATAATTCAAGTACACAGGAAAATTAGAAACAAATAAACAAAAATTGGCTAGAACACTGATATAGGTTACCTCAATATACAAGACAATTAAAGTCTTTCTCACTGAAGATATTTCAGAATTGCTTTAAAGCAAAGAAAGAGCATCCTCTAATTTGCAACCTTTGAGGACAAGATACTGATTGAATAATGTATAATATATGCATGAATAAAATCTATATATAAACAACTACTTTCTATCCATGCCTCAGACAGTTCATAACTCCAAATTGATGTTCAACAGGGCATACAAAAAGGCACTAAAATTACTCAATGTTCTAATCCCTTAGCATCATTTACACTTTAAAAACGTTACTAATTTCATCAATTTTCACACTTATACGAAAATAAAAAACAGTGATGGAAAGATATTAGACAAATATTTATTAATCTACATTACACTATAACACGAAAAAAGTATTCTTACCATGTAAGATCCAACGCATGCTAAAGCATTCTCATCACACACTTTTTCATATCCCCTATTTATTTTTGAACTCCATCTTGTCAAGCTTATTGTTTCCCTTTTTGCTCTTCTAATTCTTTTTTCTCTTGAAACTTCCCTTTTTTAACTCCATCGTGTTATTGTTGCAACGGAATTTACGTACTTAAAAATTACAACTATTTCGAGTGTGAACCTCACTGCTTAAACTGAGAGGGAATTATTATTCATAAACTTTTAACTGTATATTTATCTCAAGAAATATTAAACTACGTACATCCTTGTTGCTTCTGGAAATAGTTGTAACTGATATAAAGATACTAATATTATCTATTTACACTGGCAGCTATGGAACACAAATTTCTTACACCATGGTTCTCAATAAATTTTCAATTTGTAATCATCTTGAGCAGCAAATACATAAATAAAATGTTATTCTAATTATGATCAGACAATAAATTCACTCGTATAAGTCGCAACTAAACTTGCCAAACTCAAAGCTTGGGTACTACTTATAAATAACCAAGGATCAGCATTTACAATTACCAGTTACTCAATAAATTCCAGAAAGTATTTTACATATTGACCAAATCAAAGAGTATGCAATTGACTTCGAATATCTCAATCTTAGAAAACTAGATCAGCTAAAGATGGACAAAAATTATACATACATGCAAATAGAAGAAAAAACAAAAACACTTATATTCGTAAGACTAGTTCTTGAAAAATAATATATTACAAAAAAATAACAAATCAAACTCTTTGAACATGTATAGAACCCAAAAACAACACATTTCGTACCTTGAGATCATATAGATAAATGAAAGAGAAACATGTTGCAATTTCTAATTAAGCAAGCGAACATAATGTAATGTCAATAGGTCCAATTACTTAAAAGTGCAACTACTTATAATGAGAAATATAGAACTTTTTACTAAAAACACTTGATGAAGCAAGAATAATATACTAAATCAAAGAAGTTTTATCCTCCAAAAGAAATTTACATTCTAGTTCATAAGAAAACACAAAAATCTCAAGTGCTGAATCAAATGAAAGTGGAATTCTTTCAAATTATTGAATAAACATATCTTAAATGCAATATCCGAACAGTTACAACTTATGGATGTTATACATGACAACTTATAAATCTCACAACTTTGTAACATCATATTCAGTATCACATCATTGACAGTTTTTAAACATGCACACAGATTAGCTAAATGAGCTACACAAGTTAAAACTATGTATAGTCTCTTACCCATTGATGATGACATAAACCTTGAATTTAGGAATATGGTGGGACCAAGTTCTCTTAAGCTTTCAAATTTACAAGATCTTAACATAAGTACTAATTACAACAATATACAGATTCAAACTTCAAGCCCCTACTAAAAGCAAATAATAGGAGCGACTTCTTATACAATTTTGTGTACACGTTTGTATATAATTCAAGTACACAAGAATATTAGAAACAAATAAACAAAAATTGGCTAGAACACTGATATAGGTTACCTCAATATACAAGACAATTAAAGTCTTTCTCACTGAAGATATTTCAGAATTGCTTTAAAGCAAAGAAAGAGCATCCTCTAATTTGCAACCTTTGAGGACAAGATACTGATTGAATAATGTATAATATATGCATGAATAAAATCTATATATAAACAACTTCTTTCTATCCATGCCTCAGACAGTTCATAACTCCAAATTGATGTTCAACAGGGCATACAAAAAGGCACTAAAATTACTCAATGTTCTAATCCCTTAGCATCATTTACACTTTAAAAACGTTACTAATTTCATCAATTTTCACACTTATACGAAAATAAAAAACAGTGATGGAAAGATATTAGACAAATATTTATTAATCTACATTACACTATAACACGAAAAAAGTATTCTTACCATGTAAGATCCAACGCATGCTAAAGCATTCTCATCACACACTTTTTCATATCCCCCATTTATTTTTGAACTCCATCTTGTCAAGCTTATTGTTTCCCTTTTTGTTCTTCTAATTCTTTTTTCTCTTGAAACTTCCCTTTTTTAACTCCATCGTGTTATTGTTGCAACAGAATTTACGTACTTAAAAATTACAACTATTTCGAGTGTGAACCTCACTGCTTAAACTGAGAGGGAATTATTATTCATAAACTTTTAACTGTATATTTATCTCAAGAAATATTAAACTACGTACATCCTTGTTGCTTCTGGAAATAGTTGTAACTGATATAAAGATACTAATATTATCTATTTACACTGGCAGCTATGGAACACAAATTTCTTACACCATGGTTCTCAATAAATTTTCAATTTGTAATCATCTTGAGCAGCAAATACATAAATAAAATGTTATTCTAATTATGATCAGACAATAAATTCACTCGTATAAGTCGCAACTAAACTTGCCAAACTCAAAGCTTGGGTACTACTTATAAATAACCAAGGATCAGCATTTACAATTACCAGTTACTCAATAAATTCCAGAAAGTATTTTACATATTGACCAAATCAAAGAGTATGCAATTGACTTCGAATATCTCAATCTTAGAAAACTAGATCAGCTAAAGATGGACAAAAATTATACATACATGCAAATAGAAGAAAAAACAAAAACACTTATATTCGTAAGACTAGTTCTTGAAAAATAATATATTACAAAAAAATAACAAATCAAACTCTTTGAACATGTATAGAACCCAAAAACAACACATTTCGTACCTTGAGATCATATAGATAAATGAAAGAGAAACATGTTGCAATTTCTAATTAAGCAAGCGAACATAATGTAATGTCAATAGGTCCAATTACTTAAAAGTGCAACTACTTATAATGAGAAATATAGAACTTTTTACTAAAAACACTTGATGAAGCAAGAATAATATACTAAATCAAAGAAGTTTTATCCTCCAAAAGAAATTTACATTCTAGTTCATAAGAAAACACAAAAATCTCAAGTGCTGAATCAAATGAAAGTGGAATTCTTTCAAATTATTGAATAAACATATCTTAAATGCAATATCCGAACAGTTACAACTTATGGATGTTATACATGACAACTTATAAATCTCACAACTTTGTAACATCATATTCAGTATCACATCATTGACAGTTTTTAAACATGCACACAGATTAGCTAAATGAGCTACACAAGTTAAAACTCTGTATAGTCTCTTACCCATTGATGATGACATAAACCTTGAATTTAGGAATATGGTGGGACCAAGTTCTCTTAAGCTTTCAAATTTACAAGATCTTAACATAAGTACTAATTACAACAATATACAGATTCAAACTTCAAGCCCCTACTAAAAGCAAATAATAGGAGCGATTTCTTATACAATTTTGTGTACAAGTTTGTATATAATTCAAGTACACAGGAAAATTAGAAACAAATAAACAAAAATAGGCTAGAACACTGATATAGGTTACCTCAATATACAAGACAATTAAAGTCTTTCTCACTGAAGATATTTCAGAATTGCTTTAAAGCAAAGAAAGAGCATCCTCTAATTTGCAACCTTTGAGGACAAGATACTCATTTAATAATCTATAATATATGCATGAATAAAATCTATATATAAACAACTTCTTTCTATCCATGCCTCAGACAGTTCATAACTCCAAATTGATGCTCAACAGTGCATTCAAAAAGGCACTAAAATTACTCAATGTTCTAATCCCTTAGCATCATATACACTTTAAAAACGTTACTAATTTCATTAATGTTTTCACTTATACAAAAATTAAAAATAGTGATGGAAAGATATTAGACAAAAATTTATTAATCTACATTACGCCATAACACGAAAAAAGTATTCTTACCATGTAAGATCCAACGCATGCTAAAGCATTCTCATCACACACTTTTTCATATCCCCCATTTATTTTTGAACTCCATCTTGTCAAGCTTATTGTTTCCCTTTTTGCTCTTCTAATTCTTTTTTCACTTGAAACTTCCCTTTTTTAACTCCATCGTGTTATTATTGCAACATAATTTACGTACTTAAAAATTACAACTATTTCGAGTGTGGACCTCACTGCTTAAACTGAGAGGGAATTATTATTCATAAACTTTTAACTGTATATGTATCTCAAGAAATATTAAACTACGTACATCCTTGTTGCTTCTGGAAATAGTTGTAACTGATATAAAGATACTAATATTATCTAATTAAACTGGCAGCTATGGAACACAAATCTCTTACACCATAGTTCTCAATAATTTTTTAATTTGTAATCATCTTGAGGAGCAAATACATAAATAAAACGTTATTCTAATTATGATCTGACAATAAATTCACTCGTATAAGTCACAACTAAACTTGCCGAACTCAAAGCTTGGGCACTACTTATAAATAACCAAGGATCAACATTTACAATTACGAGTTACTCAATAAATTCCAGAAAGTATTTTACATATTGACCAAATCAAAGAGTATGCAATTGACTTCGAATATCTCACTCTTAGAAAACTAGATCAGCTAAAGATGGGCACAAATTATGCATACATGCAAACAGAAGAAAAAACAAAAATACTTATATTCGTAAGACTAGTTCTTGAACAATAATATATTACAAAACAAATAAAAAATCAAACTCTTTGAACATGTATAGAACCCAAAAACAACACATTTCGTACCTTGAGATCATATAGATAAATGAAAGGGAAACAACTACTTATAATGAGAAATATAGAACTTTTTACTAAAAACACTTGATGAAGCAAGAATAATCTACTAAATCAAAGAAGTTTTATCCTCCAAAAGAAATTTACATTCTAGTTCATAAGAAAACACAAAAATCTCAAGTGCTGAATCAAATGAAAGTGGAATTCTTTCAAATTATTGAATAAACATATCTTAAATGCAATAACCGAACACTTACAACTTATGGATGTTATACATGACAACTTATAAATCACACAACTTTGTAACATCATATTCAGTATCACATCGTTGACATGTTTTAAACATGCACACAGATTAGCTAAATGAGCTACACAAGTTAAAACTCTGTATAGTCTCTTACCCATTGATGATCACATAAACCTTGAATTTAGGAATATGGTGGGACCAAGTTCTCTTAAGCTTTCAAATTTACAAGATTTTAACATAAGTACTAATTACAACAACATACAGATTCAAACTTCAAGCCCCTACCAAAAGCAATTAATAGGAGCGACTTCTTATACAATTTTGCCTACAAGTTTGTATATAATTCAAGTACACAGGAAAATTAGAAACAAATAAACAAAAATTGGCTAGAACACTGATATAGGTTACCTCAATATACAAGACAATTAAAGTCTTTCTCACTGAAGATATTTCAGAATTGCTTTAAAGCAAAGAAAGAGCATCTTCTAATTTGCAACCTTTGAGGACAAGATACTGATTGAATAATCTATAATATATGCATGAATAAAATCTATATATAAACAACTTCTTTCTATCCATGCCTCAGACAGTTCATAACTCCAAATTGATGCTCAACAGGGCATTCAAAAAGGCACTAAAATTACTCAATGTTCTAATCCCTTAACATCATATACACTTTAAAAACGTTACTAATTTCATTAATGTTTTCACTTATACGAAAATCAAAAATAGTGATGGAAAGATATTAGACAAATATTTATTAATCTACATTACGCTATAACACGAAAAAAGTATTCTTACCATGTAAGATCCAACGCATGCTAAAGCATTCTCATCACACACTTTTTCATATTCCCCATTTCTTTTTGAAATCCATCTTGTCAAGCTTATTGTTTCCCTTTTTGCTCTTCTAATTCTTTTTTCACTTGAAACTTCCATTTTTTAACTCCATCGTGTTATTGTTGCAACAGAATTTACGTACTTAAACATTACAACTATTTCGAGTGTGAACCTCACTGCTTAAACTGAGAGGGAATTATTATTCATAAACTTTTAACTGTATATGTATCTCAAGAAATATTAAACTACGTACATCCTTGTTGCTTCTGGAAATAGTTGTAACTGATATAAAGATACTAATATTATCTAATTAAACTGGCAGCTATGGAACACAAATCTCTTACACCATAGTTCTCAATAAATTTTTAATTTGTAATCATCTTGAGGAGCAAATACATAAATAAAATGTTATTCTAATTATGATCTGACAATAAATTTACTCGTATAAGTCACAAGTAAACTTGCCAAACTCAAAGCTTGGGCACTACTTATAAATAACCAAGGATCAACATTTACAATTACGAGTTACTCAATAAATTCTAGAAAGTATTTTACATATTGACCAAATCAAAGAGTATGCAATTGACTTCGAATATCTCAATCTTAGAAAACTAGATCAGCTAAAGATGGGCACAAATTATGCATACATGCAAACAAAAGAAAAAACAAAAACACTTATATTCGTAAGACTAGTTCTTGAACAATAATATATTACAAAAAAAAATAAAAAATCAAACTCTTTGAACATGTATAGAACCCAAAAACAACACATTTCTTACCTTGAGATCATATAGATAAATGAAAGGGAAACAAGTTGCAATTTCTAATCAAGCAAGCGAACATAATATAATGTCAATAGGTCCAATTACTTAAAAGTGCAACTACTTATAATGAGAAATATAGAACTTTTTACTAAAAACACTTGATGAAGCAAGAATAATCTACTAAATCAAAGAAGTTTTATCCTCCAAAAGAAATTTACATTCTAGTTCATAAGAAAACACAAAAATCTCAAGTGCTGAATCAAATGAAAATGGAATTCTTTCAAATTATTGAATAAACATATCTTAAATGCAATAACCGAACAGTTACAACTTATGGATGTTATACATGACAACATATAAATCACACAACTTTGTAACATCATATTCAGTATCACATCATTGACAGGTTTTAAACATGCACACAGATTAGCTAAATGAGCTACACAAGTTAAAACTCTGTATAGTCTCTTACCCATTGATGATCACATAAACCTTGAATTTAGGAATATGGTTGGACCAAGTTCTCTTAAGCTTTCAAATTTACAAGATTTTAACATAAGTACTAATTACAACAACATACAGATTCAAACTTCAAGCCCTTACCAAAAGCAATTAATAGGAGCGACTTCTTATACCATTTTGCCTACAAGTTTGTATATAATTCAAGTACACAGGAAAATTAGAAACAAATAAACAAAAATTGGCTAGAACACTGATATAGGTTACCTCAATATACAAGACAATTAAAGTCTTTCTCACTGAAGATATTTCAGAATTGCTTTAAAGCAAAGAAAGAGCATCCTCTAATTTGCAACCTTTGAGGACAAGATACTGATTGAACAATCTATAATATATGCATGAATAAAATCTATATATAAACAACTTCTTTCTATCCATGCCTCAGACAGTTCATAACTCCAAATTGATGCTCAACAGGGCATTCAAAAAGGCACTAAAATTACTCAATGTTCTAATCCCTTAGCATCATATACACTTTAAAAACGTTACTAATTTCATTAATGTTTTCACTTATACGAAAATCAAAAATATTGATGGAAAGATATTAGACAAAAATTTATTAATCTACATTACGCTATAACACGAAAAAAGTATTCTTACCATGTAAGATCCAACGCATGCTAAAGCATTCTCATCACACACTTTTTCATATCCCCCATTTCTTTTTGAACTCCATCTTGTCAAGCTTATTGTTTCCCTTTTTGCTCTTCTAATTCTTTTTTCACTTGAAACTTCCCTTTTTTAACTCCATCGTGTTATTATTGCAACATAATTTACGTACTTAAAAATTACAACTATTTCGAGTGTGGACCTCACTGCTTAAACTGAGAGGGAATTATTATTCATAAACTTTTAACTGTATATGTATCTCAAGAAATATTAAACTACGTACATCCTTGTTGCTTCTGGAAATAGTTGTAACTGATATAAAGATACTAATATTATCTAATTAAACTGGCAGCTATCGAACACAAATCTCTTACACCATAGTTCTCAATAAATTTTTAATTTGTAATCATCTTGAGGAGCAAATACATAAATAATATGTTATTCTAATTATGATCTGACAATAAATTCACTCGTATAAGTCACAATTAAACTTGCCAAACTCAAAGCTTGGGCACTACTTATAAATAACCAAGGATCAACATTTACAATTACGAGTTACTCAATAAATTCCAGAAAGTATTTTACATATTGACCAAATCAAAGAGTATGCAATTGACTTCGAATATCTCAATCTTAGAAAACTAGATCAGCTAAAGATGGGCACAAATTATGCATACATGCAAACAGAAGAAAAAACAAAAATACTTATATTCGTAAGACTAGTTCTTGAACAATAATATATTACAAAAAAAATAAAAAATCAAACTCTTTGAACATGTATAGAACCCAAAAACAACACATTTCGTACCTTGAGATCATATAGATAAATGAAAGGGAAACAAGTTGCAATTTCTAATCAAGCAAGCGAACATAATATAATGTCAATAGGTCCAATTACTTAAAAGTGCAACTACTTATAATGAGAAATATAGAACTTTTTACTAAAAACACTTGATGAAGCAAGAATAATGTACTAAATCAAAGAAGTTTTATCCTCCAAAAGAAATTTACATTCTAGTTCATAAGAAAACACAAAAATCTCAAGTGCTGAATCAAATGAAAGTGGAATTCTTTCAAATTATTGAATAAACATATCTTAAATGCAATAACCGAACACTTACAACTTATGGATGTTATACATGACAACTTATAAATCACACAACTTTTTAACATCATATTCAGTATCACATCGTTGACATGTTTTAAACATGCACACAGATTAGCTAAATGAGCTACACAAGTTAAAACTTTGTATAGTCTCTTACCCATTGATGATCACATAAACCTTGAATTTAGGAATATGGTGGGACCAAGTTCTCTTAAGCTTTCAAATTTACAAGATTTTAACATAAGTACTAATTACAACACCATACAGATTCAAACTTCAAGCCCCTACCAAAAGCAATTAATAGGAGCGACTTCTTATACAATTTTGCCTACAAGTTTGTATATAATTCAAGTACACAGGAAAATTAGAAACAAATAAACAAAAATTGGCTAGAACACTGATATAGGTTACCTCAATATACAAGACAATTAAAGTCTTTCTCACTGAAGATATTTCAGAATTGCTTTAAAGCAAAGAAAGAGCATCTTCTAATTTGCAACCTTTGAGGACAAGATACTGATTGAATAATCTATAATATATGCATGAATAAAATCTATATATAAACAACTTCTTTCTATCCATGCCTCAGACAGTTCATAACTCCAAATTGATGCTCAACAGGGCATTCAAAAAGGCACTAAAATTACTCAATGTTCTAATCCCTTAGCATCATATACACTTTAAAAACGTTACTAATTTCATTAATGTTTTCACTTATACGAAAATCAAAAATAATGATGGAAAGATATTAGACAAATATTTATTAATCTACATTACGCTGTAACACGAAAAAAGTATTCTTACCATGTAAGATCCAACGCATGCTAAAGCATTCTCATCACACACTTTTTCATATCCCCCATTTCTTTTTGAACTCCATCTTGTCAAGCTTATTGTTTCCCTTTTTGCTCTTCTAATTCTTTTTTCACTAGAAACTTCCCTTTTTTAACTCCATCGTGTTATTATTGCAACAGAATTTATGTACTTAAAAATTACAACTATTTCGAGTGTGGACCTCACTGCTTAAACTGAGAGGGAATTATTATTCATAAACTTTTAACTGTATATGTATCTCAAGAAATATTAAACTACGTACATCCTTGTTGCTTCTGGAAATAGTTGTAACTCATATAAAGATACTAATATTATCTAATTAAACTGGCAGCTATGGAACACAAATCTCTTACACCATAGTTCTCAATAAATTTTTAATTTGTAATCATCTTGAGGAGCAAATACATAAATAAAATGTTATTCTAATTATGATCTGACAATAAATTCACTCGTATAAGTCACAACTAAACTTGCCAAACTCAAAGCTTCGGCCCTACTTATAAATAACCAAGGATCAACATTTACAATTACGAGTTACTCAATAAATTCCAGAAAGTATTTTACATATTGACCAAATCAAAGAGTATGCAATTGACTTCGAATATCTCAATCTTAGAAAACTAGATCAGCTAAAGATGGGCACAAATTATGCATACATGCAAACAGAAGAAAAAACAAAAACACTTATATTCGTAAGACTAGTTCTTGAACAATAATATATTACAAAAAAAATAAAAAATCAAACTCTCTGAACATGTATAGAACCCAAAAACAACACATTTCGTACCTTGAGATCATATAGATAAATGAAAGGGAAACAAGTTGCAATTTCTAATCAAGCAAGCGAACATGATATAATGTCAATAGGTCCGATTACTTAAAAGTGCAACTACTTATAATGAGAAATATATAACTTTTTACTAAAAACACTTGATGAAGCAAGAATAATCTACTAAATCAAAGAAGTTTTATCCTCCAAAAGAAATTTACATTCTAGTTCATAAGAAAACACAAAAATCTCAAGTGCTGAATCAAATGAAAGTGGAATTCTTTCAAATTATTGAATAAACATATCTTAAATGCAATAACCGAACACTTACAACTTATGGATGTTATACATGACAACTTATAAATCACACAACTTTTTAACATCATATTCAGTATCACATCGTTGACATGTTTTAAACATGCACACAGATTAGCTAAATGAGCTACACAAGTTAAAACTTTGTATAGTCTCTTACCCATTGATGATCACATAAACCTTGAATTTAGGAATATGGTGGGACCAAGTTCTCTTAAGCTTTCAAATTTACAAGATTTTAACATAAGTACTAATTACAACACCATACAGATTCAAACTTCAAGCCCCTACCAAAAGCAATTAATAGGAGCGACTTCTTATACAATTTTGCCTACAAGTTTGTATATAATTCAAGTACACAGGAAAATTAGAAACAAATAAACAAAAATTGGCTAGAACACTGATATAGGTTACCTCAATATACAAGACAATTAAAGTCTTTCTCACTGAAGATATTTCAGAATTGCTTTAAAGCAAAGAAAGAGCATCTTCTAATTTGCAACCTTTGAGGACAAGATACTGATTGAATAATCTATAATATATGCATGAATAAAATCTATATATAAACAACTTCTTTCTATCCATGCCTCAGACAGTTCATAACTCCAAATTGATGCTCAACAGGGCATTCAAAAAGGCACTAAAATTACTCAATGTTCTAATCCCTTAGCATCATATACACTTTAAAAACGTTACTAATTTCATTAATGTTTTCACTTATACGAAAATCAAAAATAATGATGGAAAGATATTAGACAAATATTTATTAATCTACATTACGCTGTAACACGAAAAAAGTATTCTTACCATGTAAGATCCAACGCATGCTAAAGCATTCTCATCACACACTTTTTCATATCCCCCATTTCTTTTTGAACTCCATCTTGTCAAGCTTATTGTTTCCCTTTTTGCTCTTCTAATTCTTTTTTCACTAGAAACTTCCCTTTTTTAACTCCATCGTGTTATTATTGCAACAGAATTTATGTACTTAAAAATTACAACTATTTCGAGTGTGGACCTCACTGCTTAAACTGAGAGGGAATTATTATTCATAAACTTTTAACTGTATATGTATCTCAAGAAATATTAAACTACGTACATCCTTGTTGCTTCTGGAAATAGTTGTAACTCATATAAAGATACTAATATTATCTAATTAAACTGGCAGCTATGGAACACAAATCTCTTACACCATAGTTCTCAATAAATTTTTAATTTGTAATCATCTTGAGGAGCAAATACATAAATAAAATGTTATTCTAATTATGATCTGACAATAAATTCACTCGTATAAGTCACAACTAAACTTGCCAAACTCAAAGCTTCGGCCCTACTTATAAATAACCAAGGATCAACATTTACAATTACGAGTTACTCAATAAATTCCAGAAAGTATTTTACATATTGACCAAATCAAAGAGTATGCAATTGACTTCGAATATCTCAATCTTAGAAAACTAGATCAGCTAAAGATGGGCACAAATTATGCATACATGCAAACAGAAGAAAAAACAAAAACACTTATATTCGTAAGACTAGTTCTTGAACAATAATATATTACAAAAAAAATAAAAAATCAAACTCTCTGAACATGTATAGAACCCAAAAACAACACATTTCGTACCTTGAGATCATATAGATAAATGAAAGGGAAACAAGTTGCAATTTCTAATCAAGCAAGCGAACATGATATAATGTCAATAGGTCCGATTACTTAAAAGTGCAACTACTTATAATGAGAAATATATAACTTTTTACTAAAAACACTTGATGAAGCAAGAATAATCTACTAAATCAAAGAAGTTTTATCCTCCAAAAGAAATTTACATTCTAGTTCATAAGAAAACACAAAAATCTCAAGTGCTGAATCAAATGAAAGTGGAATTCTTTCAAATTACTGAATAAACATATCTTAAATGCAATAACCGAACAGTTACAACTCATGGATGTTATACATGACAACTTATAAATCACACAACTTTGTAACATCATATTCAGTATCACGTCATTGACAGGTTTTAAACATGCACACAGATTAGCTAAATGAGCTACACAAGTTAAAACTCTGTATAGTCTCTTACCCATTGATGATCACATAAACCTTGAATTTAGGAATATGGTGGGACCAAGTTCTCTTAAGCTTTCAAATTTACAAGATTTTAACATAAGTACTAATTACAACAACATACAGATTCAAACTTCAAGTCCCTACCAAAAGCAATTAATAGGAGCGACTTCTTATACAATTTTGCCTACAAGTTTGTATATAATTCAAGTACACAGGAAAATTAGAAACAAATAAACAAAAATTGGCTAGAACACTGATATAGGTTACCTCAATATACAAGACAATTAAAGTCTTTCTCACTGAAGATATTTCAGAATTGCTTTAAAGCAAAGAAAGAGCATCCTCTAATTTGCAACCTTTGAGGACAAGATACTGATTGAACAATCTATAATATATGCATGAATAAAATCTATATATAAACAACTTCTTTCTATCCATGCCTCAGACAGTTCATAACTCCAAATTGATGCTCAACAGGGCATTCAAAAAGGCACTAAAATTACTCAATGTTCTAATCCCTTAGCATCATATACACTTTAAAAACGTTACTAATTTCATTAATGTTTTCACTTATACGAAAATCAAAAATAGTGATGGAAAGATATTAGACAAAAATTTATTAATCTACATTACGCTATAACACGAAAAAAGTATTCTTACCATGTAAGATCCAACGCATGCTAAAGCATTCTCATCACACACTTTTTCATATCCCCCATTTCTTTTTGAACTCCATCTTGTCAAGCTTATTGTTTCCCTTTTTGCTCTTCTAATTCTTTTTTCACTTGAAACTTCCCTTTTTTAACTCCATCGTGTTATTATTGCAACATAATTTACGTACTTAAAAATTACAACTATTTCGAGTGTGGACCTCACTGCTTAAACTGAGAGGGAATTATTATTCATAAACTTTTAACTGTATATGTATCTCAAGAAATATTAAACTACGTACATCCTTGTTGCTTCTGGAAATAGTTGTAACTGATATAAAGATACTAATATTATCTAATTAAACTGGCAGCTATCGAACACAAATCTCTTACACCATAGTTCTCAATAAATTTTTAATTTGTAATCATCTTGAGGAGCAAATACATAAATAATATGTTATTCTAATTATGATCTGACAATAAATTCACTCGTATAAGTCACAATTAAACTTGCCAAACTCAAAGCTTGGGCACTACTTATAAATAACCAAGGATCAACATTTACAATTACGAGTTACTCAATAAATTCCAGAAAGTATTTTACATATTGACCAAATCAAAGAGTATGCAATTGACTTCGAATATCTCAATCTTAGAAAACTAGATCAGCTAAAGATGGGCACAAATTATGCATACATGCAAACAGAAGAAAAAACAAAAATACTTATATTCGTAAGACTAGTTCTTGAACAATAATATATTACAAAAAACATAAAAAATCAAACTCTTTGAACATGTATAGAACCCAAAAACAACACATTTCGTACCTTGAGATCATATAGATAAATGAAAGGGAAACAAGTTGCAATTTCTAATCAAGCAAGCGAACATAATATAATGTCAATAGGTCCAATTACTTAAAAGTGCAACTACTTATAATGAGAAATATAGAACTTTTTACTAAAAACACTTGATGAAGCAAGAATAATCTACTAAATCAAAGAAGTTTTATCCTCCAAAAGAAATTTACATTCTAGTTCATAAGAAAACAGAAAAATCTCAAGTGCTGAATCAAATGAAAGTAGAATTCTTTCAAATTATTGAATAAACATATCTTAAATGCAATAACCGAACAGTTACAACTTATGGATGTTATACATGACAACTTATAAATCACACAACTTTGTAACATCATATTCAGTATCACGTCATTGACAGGTTTTAAACATGCACACAGATTAGCTAAATGAGCTACACAAGTTAAAACTCTGTATAGTCTCTTACCCATTGATGATCACATAAACCTTGAATTTAGGAATATATGGTGGGACCAAGTTCTCTTAAGCTTTCAAATTTACAAGATTTTAACATAAGTACTAATTACAACAACATGCAGATTCAAACTTCAAGCCCCTACCAAAAGCAATTAATAGGAGCGACTTCTTATACCATTTTGCCTACAAGTTTGTATATAATTCAAGTACACAGGAAAATTAGAAACAAATAAACAAAAATTGGCTAGAACACTGATATAGGTTACCTCAATATACAAGACAATTAAAGTCTTTCTCACTGAAGATATTTCAGAATTGCTTTAAAGCAAAGAAAGAGCATCCTCTAATTTGCAACCTTTTAGGACAAGATACTGATTGAACAATCTATAATATATGCATGAATAAAATCTATATATAAACAACTTCTTTCTATCCATGCCTCAGACAGTTCATAACTCCAAATTGATGCTCAACAGGGCATTCAAAAAGGCACTAAAATTACTCAATGTTCTAATCCCTTAGCATCATATACACTTTAAAAACGTTACTAATTTCATTAATGTTTTCACTTATACGAAAATCAAAAATAGTGATGGAAAGATATTAGACAAAAATTTATTAATCTACATTACGCTATAACACGAAAAAAGTATTCTTACCATGTAAGATCCAACGCATGCTAAAGCATTCTCATCACACACTTTTTCATATCCCCCATTTCTTTTTGAACTCCATCTTGTCAAGCTTATTGTTTCCCTTTTTGCTCTTCTAATTCTTTTTTCACTTGAAACTTCCCTTTTTTAACTCCATCGTGTTATTATTGCAACATAATTTACGTACTTAAAAATTACAACTATTTCGAGTGTGGACCTCACTGCTTAAACTGAGAGGGAATTATTATTCATAAACTTTTAACTGTATATGTATCTCAAGAAATATTAAACTACGTACATCCTTGTTGCTTCTGGAAATAGTTGTAACTGATATAAAGATACTAATATTATCTAATTAAACTGGCAGCTATCGAACACAAATCTCTTACACCATAGTTCTCAATAAATTTTTAATTTGTAATCATCTTGAGGAGCAAATACATAAATAATATGTTATTCTAATTATGATCTGACAATAAATTCACTCGTATAAGTCACAATTAAACTTGCCAAACTCAAAGCTTGGGCACTACTTATAAATAACCAAGGATCAACATTTACAATTACGAGTTACTCAATAAATTCCAGAAAGTATTTTACATATTGACCAAATCAAAGAGTATGCAATTGACTTCGAATATCTCAATCTTAGAAAACTAGATCAGCTAAAGATGGGCACAAATTATGCATACATGCAAACAGAAGAAAAAACAAAAATACTTATATTCGTAAGACTAGTTCTTGAACAATAATATATTACAAAAAAAATAAAAAATCAAACTCTTTGAACATGTATAGAACCCAAAAACAACACATTTCGTACCTTGAGATCATATAGATAAATGAAAGGGAAACAAGTTGCAATTTCTAATCAAGCAAGCGAACATAATATAATGTCAATAGGTCCAATTACTTAAAAGTGCAACTACTTATAATGAGAAATATAGAACTTTTTACTAAAAACACTTGATGAAGCAAGAATAATGTACTAAATCAAAGAAGTTTTATCCTCCAAAAGAAATTTACATTCTAGTTCATAAGAAAACACAAAAATCTCAAGTGCTGAATCAAATGAAAGTGGAATTCTTTCAAATTATTGAATAAACATATCTTAAATGCAATAACCGAACACTTACAACTTATGGATGTTATACATGACAACTTATAAATCACACAACTTTGTAACATCATATTCAGTATCACATCGTTGACAGGTTTTAAACATGCACACAGATTAGCTAAATGAGCTACACAAGTTAAAACTCTGTATAGTCTCTTACCCATTGATGATCACATAAACCTTGAATTTAGGAATATATGGTGGGACCAAGTTCTCTTAAGCTTTCAAATTTACAAGATTTTAACATAAGTACTAATTACAACAACATGCAGATTCAAACTTCAAGCCCCTACCAAAAGCAATTAATAGGAGCGACTTCTTATACCATTTTGCCTACAAGTTTGTATATAATTCAAGTACACAGGAAAATTAGAAACAAATAAACAAAAATTGGCTAGAACACTGATATAGGTTACCTCAATATACAAGACAATTAAAGTCTTTCTCACTGAAGATATTTCAGAATTGCTTTAAAGCAAAGAAAGAGCATCCTCTAATTTGCAACCTTTTAGGACAAGATACTGATTGAACAATCTATAATATATGCATGAATAAAATCTATATATAAACAACTTCTTTCTATCCATGCCTCAGACAGTTCATAACTCCAAATTGATGCTCAACAGGGCATTCAAAAAGGCACTAAAATTACTCAATGTTCTAATCCCTTAGCATCATATACACTTTAAAAACGTTACTAATTTCATTAATGTTTTCACTTATACGAAAATCAAAAATAGTGATGGAAAGATATTAGACAAAAATTTATTAATCTACATTACGCTATAACACGAAAAAAGTATTCTTACCATGTAAGATCCAACGCATGCTAAAGCATTCTCATCACACACTTTTTCATATCCCCCATTTCTTTTTGAACTCCATCTTGTCAAGCTTATTGTTTCCCTTTTTGCTCTTCTAATTCTTTTTTCACTTGAAACTTCCCTTTTTTAACTCCATCGTGTTATTATTGCAACATAATTTACGTACTTAAAAATTACAACTATTTCGAGTGTGGACCTCACTGCTTAAACTGAGAGGGAATTATTATTCATAAACTTTTAACTGTATATGTATCTCAAGAAATATTAAACTACGTACATCCTTGTTGCTTCTGGAAATAGTTGTAACTGATATAAAGATACTAATATTATCTAATTAAACTGGCAGCTATCGAACACAAATCTCTTACACCATAGTTCTCAATAAATTTTTAATTTGTAATCATCTTGAGGAGCAAATACATAAATAATATGTTATTCTAATTATGATCTGACAATAAATTCACTCGTATAAGTCACAATTAAACTTGCCAAACTCAAAGCTTGGGCACTACTTATAAATAACCAAGGATCAACATTTACAATTACGAGTTACTCAATAAATTCCAGAAAGTATTTTACATATTGACCAAATCAAAGAGTATGCAATTGACTTCGAATATCTCAATCTTAGAAAACTAGATCAGCTAAAGATGGGCACAAATTATGCATACATGCAAACAGAAGAAAAAACAAAAATACTTATATTCGTAAGACTAGTTCTTGAACAATAATATATTACAAAAAAAATAAAAAATCAAACTCTTTGAACATGTATAGAACCCAAAAACAACACATTTCGTACCTTGAGATCATATAGATAAATGAAAGGGAAACAAGTTGCAATTTCTAATCAAGCAAGCGAACATAATATAATGTCAATAGGTCCAATTACTTAAAAGTGCAACTACTTATAATGAGAAATATAGAACTTTTTACTAAAAACACTTGATGAAGCAAGAATAATGTACTAAATCAAAGAAGTTTTATCCTCCAAAAGAAATTTACATTCTAGTTCATAAGAAAACACAAAAATCTCAAGTGCTGAATCAAATGAAAGTGGAATTCTTTCAAATTATTGAATAAACATATCTTAAATGCAATAACCGAACACTTACAACTTATGGATGTTATACATGACAACTTATAAATCACACAACTTTGTAACATCATATTCAGTATCACATCGTTGACAGGTTTTAAACATGCACACAGATTAGCTAAATGAGCTACACAAGTTAAAACTCTGTATAGTCTCTTACCCATTGATGATCACATAAACCTTGAATTTAGGAATATATGGTGGGACCAAGTTCTCTTAAGCTTTCAAATTTACAAGATTTTAACATAAGTACTAATTACAACAACATGCAGATTCAAACTTCAAGCCCCTACCAAAAGCAATTAATAGGAGCGACTTCTTATACCATTTTGCCTACAAGTTTGTATATAATTCAAGTACACAGGAAAATTAGAAACAAATAAACAAAAATTGGCTAGAACACTGATATAGGTTACCTCAATATACAAGACAATTAAAGTCTTTCTCACTGAAGATATTTCAGAATTGCTTTAAAGCAAAGAAAGAGCATCCTCTAATTTGCAACCTTTTAGGACAAGATACTGATTGAACAATCTATAATATATGCATGAATAAAATCTATATATAAACAACTTCTTTCTATCCATGCCTCAGACAGTTCATAACTCCAAATTGATGCTCAACAGGGCATTCAAAAAGGCACTAAAATTACTCAATGTTCTAATCCCTTAGCATCATATACACTTTAAAAACGTTACTAATTTCATTAATGTTTTCACTTATACGAAAATCAAAAATAGTGATGGAAAGATATTAGACAAAAATTTATTAATCTACATTACGCTATAACACGAAAAAAGTATTCTTACCATGTAAGATCCAACGCATGCTAAAGCATTCTCATCACACACTTTTTCATATCCCCCATTTCTTTTTGAACTCCATCTTGTCAAGCTTATTGTTTCCCTTTTTGCTCTTCTAATTCTTTTTTCACTTGAAACTTCCCTTTTTTAACTCCATCGTGTTATTATTGCAACATAATTTACGTACTTAAAAATTACAACTATTTCGAGTGTGGACCTCACTGCTTAAACTGAGAGGGAATTATTATTCATAAACTTTTAACTGTATATGTATCTCAAGAAATATTAAACTACGTACATCCTTGTTGCTTCTGGAAATAGTTGTAACTGATATAAAGATACTAATATTATCTAATTAAACTGGCAGCTATCGAACACAAATCTCTTACACCATAGTTCTCAATAAATTTTTAATTTGTAATCATCTTGAGGAGCAAATACATAAATAATATGTTATTCTAATTATGATCTGACAATAAATTCACTCGTATAAGTCACAATTAAACTTGCCAAACTCAAAGCTTGGGCACTACTTATAAATAACCAAGGATCAACATTTACAATTACGAGTTACTCAATAAATTCCAGAAAGTATTTTACATATTGACCAAATCAAAGAGTATGCAATTGACTTCGAATATCTCAATCTTAGAAAACTAGATCAGCTAAAGATGGGCACAAATTATGCATACATGCAAACAGAAGAAAAAACAAAAATACTTATATTCGTAAGACTAGTTCTTGAACAATAATATATTACAAAAAAAATAAAAAATCAAACTCTTTGAACATGTATAGAACCCAAAAACAACACATTTCGTACCTTGAGATCATATAGATAAATGAAAGGGAAACAAGTTGCAATTTCTAATCAAGCAAGCGAACATAATATAATGTCAATAGGTCCAATTACTTAAAAGTGCAACTACTTATAATGAGAAATATAGAACTTTTTACTAAAAACACTTGATGAAGCAAGAATAATGTACTAAATCAAAGAAGTTTTATCCTCCAAAAGAAATTTACATTCTAGTTCATAAGAAAACACAAAAATCTCAAGTGCTGAATCAAATGAAAGTGGAATTCTTTCAAATTATTGAATAAACATATCTTAAATGCAATAACCGAACACTTACAACTTATGGATGTTATACATGACAACTTATAAATCACACAACTTTGTAACATCATATTCAGTATCACATCGTTGACAGGTTTTAAACATGCACACAGATTAGCTAAATGAGCTACACAAGTTAAAACTCTGTATAGTCTCTTACCCATTGATGATCACATAAACCTTGAATTTAGGAATATGGTGGGACCAAGTTCTCTTAAGCTTTCAAATTTACAAGATTTTAACATAAGTACTAATTACAACAACATGCAGATTCAAACTTCAAGCCCCTACCAAAAGCAATTAATAGGAGCGACTTCTTATACCATTTTGCCTACAAGTTTGTATATAATTCAAGTACACAGGAAAATTAGAAACAAATAAACAAAAATTGGCTAGAACGCTGATATAGGTTACCTCGATATACAAGACAATTAAAGTCTTTCTCACTGAAGATATTTCAGAATTGCTTTAAAGCAAAGAAAGAGCATCCTCTAATTTGCAACCTTTTAGGACAAGATACTGATTGAACAATCTATAATATATGCATGAATAAAATCTATATATAAACAACTTCTTTCTATCCATGCCTCAGACAGTTCATAACTCCAAATTGATGCTCAACAGGGCATTCAAAAAGGCACTAAAATTACTCAATGTTCTAATCCCTTAGCATCATATACACTTTAAAAACGTTACTAATTTCATTAATGTTTTCACTTATACGAAAATCAAAAATAGTGATGGAAAGATATTAGACAAAAATTTATTAATCTACATTACGCTATAACACGAAAAAAGTATTCTTACCATGTAAGATCCAACGCATGCTAAAGCATTCTCATCACACACTTTTTCATATCCCCCATTTCTTTTTGAACTCCATCTTGTCAAGCTTATTGTTTCCCTTTTTGCTCTTCTAATTCTTTTTTCACTTGAAACTTCCCTTTTTTAACTCCATCGTGTTATTATTGCAACATAATTTACGTACTTAAAAATTACAACTATTTCGAGTGTGGACCTCACTGCTTAAACTGAGAGGGAATTATTATTCATAAACTTTTAACTGTATATGTATCTCAAGAAATATTAAACTACGTACATCCTTGTTGCTTCTGGAAATAGTTGTAACTGATATAAAGATACTAATATTATCTAATTAAACTGGCAGCTATCGAACACAAATCTCTTACACCATAGTTCTCAATAAATTTTTAATTTGTAATCATCTTGAGGAGCAAATACATAAATAATATGTTATTCTAATTATGATCTGACAATAAATTCACTCGTATAAGTCACAATTAAACTTGCCAAACTCAAAGCTTGGGCACTACTTATAAATAACCAAGGATCAACATTTACAATTACGAGTTACTCAATAAATTCCAGAAAGTATTTTACATATTGACCAAATCAAAGAGTATGCAATTGACTTCGAATATCTCAATCTTAGAAAACTAGATCAGCTAAAGATGGGCACAAATTATGCATACATGCAAACAGAAGAAAAAACAAAAATACTTATATTCGTAAGACTAGTTCTTGAACAATAATATATTACAAAAAAAATAAAAAATCAAACTCTTTGAACATGTATAGAACCCAAAAACAACACATTTCGTACCTTGAGATCATATAGATAAATGAAAGGGAAACAAGTTGCAATTTCTAATCAAGCAAGCGAACATAATATAATGTCAATAGGTCCAATTACTTAAAAGTGCAACTACTTATAATGAGAAATATAGAACTTTTTACTAAAAACACTTGATGAAGCAAGAATAATGTACTAAATCAAAGAAGTTTTATCCTCCAAAAGAAATTTACATTCTAGTTCATAAGAAAACACAAAAATCTCAAGTGCTGAATCAAATGAAAGTGGAATTCTTTCAAATTATTGAATAAACATATCTTAAATGCAATAACCGAACACTTACAACTTATGGATGTTATACATGACAACTTATAAATCACACAACTTTGTAACATCATATTCAGTATCACATCGTTGACAGGTTTTAAACATGCACACAGATTAGCTAAATGAGCTACACAAGTTAAAACTCTGTATAGTCTCTTACCCATTGATGATCACATAAACCTTGAATTTAGGAATATGGTGGGACCAAGTTCTCTTAAGCTTTCAAATTTACAAGATTTTAACATAAGTACTAATTACAACAACATACAGATTCAAACTTCAAGCCCCTACCAAAAGCAATTAATAGGAGCGACTTCTTATACAATTTTGCCTACAAGTTTGTATATAATTCAAGTACACAGGAAAATTAGAAACAAATAAACAAAAATTGGCTAGAACACTGATATAGGTTACCTCAATATACAAGACAATTAAAGTCTTTCTCACTGAACATATTTCAGAATTGCTTTAAAGCAAAGAAAGAGCATCCTCTAATTTGCAACCTTTGAGGACAAGATACTGATTGAATAATCTATAATATATGCATGAATAAAATCTATATATAAACAACTTCTTTCTATCCATGCCTCAGACAGTTCATAACACCAAATTGATGCTCAACAGGGCATTCAAAAAGGCACTAAAATTACTCAATGTTCTAATCCCTTAGCATCATATACACTTTAAAAACGTTACTAATTTCATTAATGTTTTCACTTATACGAAAATCAAAAATAGTGATGGAAAGATATTAGACAAAAATTTATTAATCTACATTACGCTATAACACGAAAAAAGTATTCTTACCATGTAAGATCCAACGCATGCTAAAGCATTCTCATCACACACTTTTTCACATCCCCCATTTCTTTTTGAACTCCATCTTGTCAAGCTTATTGTTTCCCGTTTTGCTCTTCTAATTCTTTTTTCACTTGAAACTTCCCTTTTTTAACTCCATCGTGTTATTATTGCAACAGAATTTACGTACTTAAAAATTACAACTATTTCGAGTGTGGACCTCACTGCTTAAACTGAGAGGAAATTATTATTCATAAAGTTTTAACTGTATATGTATCTCAAGAAATATTAAACTACGTACATCCTTGTTGCTTCTGGAAATAGTTGTAACTGATATAAAGATACTGATATTATCTAATTAAACTGGCAGCTATGGAACACAAATCTCTTATACCATAGTTCTCAATAAATTTTTAATTTGTAATCATCTTGAGGAGCAAATACATAAATAAAATGTTATTCTAATTATGATCTGACAATAAATTCACTCGTATAAGTCACAAGTAAACTTGCCAAACTCAAAGCTTGGGCACTACTTATAAATAACCAAGGATCAACATTTACAATTACGAGTTACTCAATAAATTCTAGAAAGTATTTTACATATTGACCAAATCAAAGAGTATGCAATTGACTTCGAATATCTCAATCTTAGAAAACTAGATCAGCTAAAGATGGGCACAAATTATGCATACATGCAAACAGAAGAAAAAACAAAAACACTTATATTCGTAAGACTAGTTCTTGAACAATAATATATTACAAAAAAAAATAAAAAATCAAACTCTTTGAACATGTATAGAACCCAAAAACAACACATCTCGTACCTTGAGATCATATAGTTAAATGAAAGGGAAACAAGTTGCAATTTCTAATCAAGCAAGCGAACATAATATAATGTCAATAGGTCCAATTACTTAAAAGTGCAACTACTTATAATGAGAAATATAGAACTTTTTACTAAAAACACTTGATGAAGCAAGAATAATCTACTAAATCAAAGAAGTTTTAACCTCCAAAAGAAATTTACATTCTAGTTCATAAGAAAACACAAAAATCTCAAGTGCTGAATCAAATGAAAGTGGAATTCTTTCAAATTATTGAATAAACATATCTTAAATGCAATAACCGAACACTTACAACTTATGGATGTTATACATGACAACTTATAAATCACACAACTTTGTAACATCATATTCAGTATCACATCGTTGACAGGTTTTAAACATGCACACAGATTAGCTAAATGAGCTACACAAGTTAAAACTCTGTATAGTCTCTTACCCATTGATGATCACATAAACCTTGAATTTAGGAATATGGTGGGACCAAGTTCTCTTAAGCTTTCAAATTTACAAGATTTTAACATAAGTACTAATTACAACAACATGCAGATTCAAACTTCAAGCCCCTACCAAAAGCAATTAATAGGAGCGACTTCTTATACCATTTTGCCTACAAGTTTGTATATAATTCAAGTACACAGGAAAATTAGAAACAAATAAACAAAAATTGGCTAGAACACTGATATAGGTTACCTCAATATACAAGACAATTAAAGTCTTTCTCACTGAAGATATTTCAGAATTGCTTTAAAGCAAAGAAAGAGCATCCTCTAATTTGCAACCTTTTAGGACAAGATACTGATTGAACAATCTATAATATATGCATGAATAAAATCTATATATAAACAACTTCTTTCTATCCATGCCTCAGACAGTTCATAACTCCAAATTGATGCTCAACAGGGCATTCAAAAAGGCACTAAAATTACTCAATGTTCTAATCCCTTAGCATCATA
Source organism: Linaria vulgaris (assembly GCA_948329865.1). Taxonomy (NCBI): domain Eukaryota; kingdom Viridiplantae; phylum Streptophyta; class Magnoliopsida; order Lamiales; family Plantaginaceae; genus Linaria; species Linaria vulgaris. Next base: position 112,989,970 of record OX415250.1, on the reverse strand, counting down.
TACACTTTAAAAACGTTACTAATTTCATTAATGTTTTCACTTATACGAAAATCAAAAATAGTGATGGAAAGATATTAGACAAAAATTTATTAATCTACATTACGCTATAACACGAAAAAAGTATTCTTACCATGTAAGATCCAACGCATGCTAAAGCATTCTCATCACACACTTTTTCATATCCCCCATTTCTTTTTGAACTCCATCTTGTCAAGCTTATTGTTTCCCTTTTTGCTCTTCTAATTCTTTTTTCACTTGAAACTTCCCTTTTTTAACTCCATCGTGTTATTATTGCAACATAATTTACGTACTTAAAAATTACAACTATTTCGAGTGTGGACCTCACTGCTTAGACTGAGAGGGAATTATTATTCATAAACTTTTAACTGTATATGTATCTCAAGAAATATTAAACTACGTACATCCTTGTTGCTTCTGGAAATAGTTGTAACTGATATAAAGATACTAATATTATCTAATTAAACTGGCAGCTATCGAACACAAATCTCTTACACCATAGTTCTCAATAAATTTTTAATTTGTAATCATCTTGAGGAGCAAATACATAAATAATATGTTATTCTAATTATGATCTGACAATAAATTCACTCGTATAAGTCACAATTAAACTTGCCAAACTCAAAGCTTGGGCACTACTTATAAATAACCAAGGATCAACATTTACAATTACGAGTTACTCAATAAATTCCAGAAAGTATTTTACATATTGACCAAATCAAAGAGTATGCAATTGACTTCGAATATCTCAATCTTAGAAAACTAGATCAGCTAAAGATGGGCACAAATTATGCATACATGCAAACAGAAGAAAAAACAAAAATACTTATATTCGTAAGACTAGTTCTTGAACAATAATATATTACAAAAAAAATAAAAAATCAAACTCTTTGAACATGTATAGAACCCAAAAACAACACATTTCGTACCTTGAGATCATATAGATAAATGAAAGGGAAACAAGTTGCAATTTCTAATCAAGCAAGCGAACATAATATAATGTCAATAGGTCCAATTACTTAAAAGTGCAACTACTTATAATGAGAAATATAGAACTTTTTACTAAAAACACTTGATGAAGCAAGAATAATGTACTAAATCAAAGAAGTTTTATCCTCCAAAAGAAATTTACATTCTAGTTCATAAGAAAACACAAAAATCTTAAGTGCTGAATCAAATGAAAGTGGAATTCTTTCAAATTATTGAATAAACATATCTTAAATGCAATAACCGAACACTTACAACTTATGGATGTTATACATGACAACTTATAAATCACACAACTTTGTAACATCATATTCAGTATCACATCGTTGACAGGTTTTAAACATGCACACAGATTAGCTAAATGAGCTACACAAGTTAAAACTCTGTATAGTCTCTTACCCATTGATGATCACATAAACCTTGAATTTAGGAATATGGTGGGACCAAGTTCTCTTAAGCTTTCAAATTTACAAGATTTTAACATAAGTACTAATTACAACAACATACAGATTCAAACTTCAAGCCCCTACCAAAAGCAATTAATAGGAGCGACTTCTTATACAATTTTGCCTACAAGTTTGTATATAATTCAAGTACACAGGAAAATTAGAAACAAATAAACAAAAATTGGCTAGAACACTGATATAGGTTACCTCAATATACAAGACAATTAAAGTCTTTCTCACTGAACATATTTCAGAATTGCTTTAAAGCAAAGAAAGAGCATCCTCTAATTTGCAACCTTTTAGGACAAGATACTGATTGAATAATCTATAATATATGCATGAATAAAATCTATATATAAACAACTTCTTTCTATCCATGCCTCAGACAGTTCATAACACCAAATTGATGCTCAACAGGGCATTCAAAAAGGCACTAAAATTACTCAATGTTCTAATCCCTTAGCATCATATACACTTTAAAAACGTTACTAATTTCATTAATGTTTTCACTTATACGAAAATCAAAAATAGTGATGGAAAGATATTAGACAACAATTTATTAATCTACATTACGCTATAACACGAAAAAAGTATTCTTACCATGTAAGATCCAACGCATGCTAAAGCATTCTCATCACACACTTTTTCACATCCCCCATTTCTTTTTGAACTCCATCTTGTCAAGCTTATGGTTTCCCGTTTTGCTCTTCTAATTCTTTTTTCACTTGAAACTTCCCTTTTTTAACTCCATCGTGTTATTATTGCAACAGAATTTACGTACTTAAAAATTACAAATATTTCGAGTGTGGACCTCACTGCTTAAACTGAGAGGAAATTATTATTCATAAAGTTTTAACTGTATATGTATCTCAAGAAATATTAAACTACGTACATCCTTGTTGCTTCTGGAAATAGTTGTAACTGATATAAAGATACTGATATTATCTAATTAAACTGGCAGCTATGGAACACAAATCTCTTATACCATAGTTCTCAATAAATTTTTTATTTGTAATCGTCTTGAGGAGCAAATATATAAATAAAATGTTATTCTAATTATGATCTGACAATAAATTCACTCGTATAAGTCACAAGTAAACTTGCCAAACTCAAAGCTTGGGCACTACTTATAAATAACCAAGGATCAACATTTACAATTACGAGTTACTCAATAAATTCTAGAAAGTATTTTACATATTGACCAAATCAAAGAGTATGCAATTGACTTCGAATATCTCAATCTTAGAAAACTAGATCAGCTAAAGATGGGCACAAATTATGCATACATGCAAACAGAAGAAAAAACAAAAACACTTATATTCGTAAGACTAGTTCTTGAACAATAATATATTACAAAAAAAAATAAAAAATCAAACTCTTTGAACATGTATAGAACCCAAAAACAACACATCTCGTACCTTGAGATCATATAGTTAAATGAAAGGGAAACAAGTTGCAATTTCTAATCAAGCAAGCGAACATAATATAATGTCAATAGGTCCAATTACTTAAAAGTGCAACTACTTATAATGAGAAATATAGAACTTTTTACTAAAAACACTTGATGAAGCAAGAATAATCTACTAAATCAAAGAAGTTTTAACCTCCAAAAGAAATTTACATTCTAGTTCATAAGAAAACACAAAAATCTCAAGTGCTGAATCAAATGAAAGTGGAATTCTTTCAAATTATTGAATAAACATATCTTAAATGCAATAACCGAACACTTACAACTTATGGATGTTATACATGACAACTTATAAATCACACAACTTTGTAACATCATATTCAGTATCACATCGTTGACAGGTTTTAAACATGCACACAGATTAGCTAAATGAGCTACACAAGTTAAAACTCTGTATAGTCTCTTACCCATTGATGATCACATAAACCTTGAATTTAGAAATATGGTTGGACCAAGTTCTCTTAAGCTTTCAAATTTACAAGATTTTAACATAAGTACTAATTACAACAACATGCAGATTCAAACTTCAAGCCCCTACCAAAAGCAATTAATAGGAGCGACTTCTTATACAATTTTGCCTACAAGTTTGTATATAATTCAAGTACACAGGAAAATTAGAAACAAATAAACAAAAATTGGCTAGAACACTGATATAGGTTACCTCAATATACAAGACAATTAAAGTCTTTCTCACTGAACATATTTCAGAATTGCTTTAAAGCAAAGAAAGAGCATCCTCTAATTTGCAACCTTTGAGGACAAGATACTGATTGAATAATCTATAATATATGCATGAATAAAATCTATATATAAACAACTTCTTTCTATCCATGCCTCAGACAGTTCATAACACCAAATTGATGCTCAACAGGGCATTCAAAAAGGCACTAAAATTACTCAATGTTCTAATCCCTTAGCATCATATACACTTTAAAAACGTTACTAATTTCATTAATGTTTTCACTTATACGAAAATCAAAAATAGTGATGGAAAGATATTAGACAACAATTTATTAATCTACATTACGCTATAACACGAAAAAAGTATTCTTACCATGTAAGATCCAACGCATGCTAAAGCATTCTCATCACACACTTTTTCACATCCCCCATTTCTTTTTGAACTCCATCTTGTCAAGCTTATGGTTTCCCGTTTTGCTCTTCTAATTCTTTTTTCACTTGAAACTTCCCTTTTTTAACTCCATCGTGTTATTATTGCAACAGAATTTACGTACTTAAAAATTACAACTATTTCGAGTGTGGACCTCACTGCTTAAACTGAGAGGAAATTATTATTCATAAAGTTTTAACTGTATATGTATCTCAAGAAATATTAAACTACGTACATCCTTGTTGCTTCTGGAAATAGTTGTAACTGATATAAAGATACTGATATTATCTAATTAAACTGGCAGCTATGGAACACAAATCTCTTATACCATAGTTCTCAATAAATTTTTAATTTGTAATCGTCTTGAGGAGCAAATATATAAATAAAATGTTATTCTAATTATGATCTGACAATAAATTCACTCGTATAAGTCACAAGTAAACTTGCCAAACTCAAAGCTTGGGCACTACTTATAAATAACCAAGGATCAACATTTACAATTACGAGTTACTCAATAAATTCTAGAAAGTATTTTACATATTGACCAAATCAAAGAGTATGCAATTGACTTCGAATATCTCAATCTTAGAAAACTAGATCAGCTAAAGATGGGCACAAATTATGCATACATGCAAACAGAAGAAAAAACAAAAACACTTATATTCGTAAGACTAGTTCTTGAACAATAATATATTACAAAAAAAAATAAAAAATCAAACTCTTTGAACATGTATAGAACCCAAAAACAACACATCTCGTACCTTGAGATCATATAGTTAAATGAAAGGGAAACAAGTTGCAATTTCTAATCAAGCAAGCGAACATAATATAATGTCAATAGGTCCAATTACTTAAAAGTGCAACTACTTATAATGAGAAATATAGAACTTTTTACTAAAAACACTTGATGAAGCAAGAATAATCTACTAAATCAAAGAAGTTTTAACCTCCAAAAGAAATTTACATTCTAGTTCATAAGAAAACACAAAAATCTCAAGTGCTGAATCAAATGAAAGTGGAATTCTTTCAAATTATTGAATAAACATATCTTAAATGCAATAACCGAACACTTACAACTTATGGATGTTATACATGACAACTTATAAATCACACAACTTTGTAACATCATATTCAGTATCACATCGTTGACAGGTTTTAAACATGCACACAGATTAGCTAAATGAGCTACACAAGTTAAAACTCTGTATAGTCTCTTACCCATTGATGATCACATAAACCTTGAATTTAGGAATATGGTTGGACCAAGTTCTCTTAAGCTTTCAAATTTACAAGATTTTAACATAAGTACTAATTACAACAACATACAGATTCAAACTTCAAGCCCCTACCAAAAGCAATTAATAGGAGCGACTTCTTATACCATTTTGCCTACAAGTTTGTATATAATTCAAGTACACAGGAAAATTAGAAACAAATAAACAAAAATTGGCTAGAACACTGATATAGGTTACCTCAATATACAAGACAATTAAAGTCTTTCTCACTGAAGATATTTCAGAATTGCTTTAAAGCAAAGAAAGAGCATCCTCTAATTTGCAACCTTTGAGGACAAGATACTGATTGAACAATCTATAATATATGCATGAATAAAATCTATATATAAACAACTTCTTTCTATCCATGCCTCAGACAGTTCATAACTCCAAATTGATGCTCAACAGGGCATTCAAAAAGGCACTAAAATTACTCAATGTTCTAATCCCTTAGCATCATATACACTTTAAAAACGTTACTAATTTCATTAATGTTTTCACTTATACGAAAATCAAAAATAGTGATGGAAATATATTAGACAAAAATTTATTAATCTACATTACGCTATAACACGAAAAAAGTATTCTTACCATGTAAGATCCAACGCATGCTAAAGCATTCTCATCACACACTTTTTCATATCCCCCATTTCTTTTTGAACTCCATCTTGTCAAGCTTATTGTTTCCCTTTTTGCTCTTCTAATTCTTTTTTCACTTGAAACTTCCCTTTTTTAACTCCATCGTGTTATTATTGCAACATAATTTACGTACTTAAAAATTACAACTATTTCGAGTGTGGACCTCACTGCTTAAACTGAGAGGGAATTATTATTCATAAACTTTTAACTGTATATGTATCTCAAGAAATATTAAACTACGTACATCCTTGTTGCTTCTGGAAATAGTTGTAACTGATATAAAGATACTAATATTATCTAATTAAACTGGCAGCTATCGAACACAAATCTCTTACACCATAGTTCTCAATAAATTTTTAATTTGTAATCATCTTGAGGAGCAAATACATAAATAATATGTTATTCTAATTATGATCTGACAATAAATTCACTAGTATAAGTCACAATTAAACTTGCCAAACTCAAAGCTTGGGCACTACTTATAAATAACCAAGGATCAACATTTACAATTACGAGTTACTCAATAAATTCCAGAAAGTATTTTACATATTGACCAAATCAAAGAATATGCAATTGACTTCGAATATCTCAATCTTAGAAAACTAGATCAGCTAAAGATGGGCACAAATTATGCATACATGCAAACAGAAGAAAAAACGAAAACACTTATATTCGTAAGACTAGTTCTTGAACAATAATATATTACAAAAAAAAATAAAAAATCAAACTCTTTGAACATGTATAGAACCCAAAAACAACACATCTCGTACCTTGAGATCATATAGATAAATGAAAGGGAAACAAGTTGCAATTTCTAATCAAGCAAGCGAACATAATATAATGTCAATAGGTCCAATTACTTAAAAGTGCAACTACTTATAATGAGAAATATAGAACTTTTTACTAAAAACACTTGATGAAGCAAGAATAATCTACTAAATCAAAGAAGTTTTATCCTCCAAAAAGAAATTTACATTCTAGTTCATAAGAAAACACAAAAATCTCAAGTGCTGAATCAAATGAAAGTGGAATTCTTTCAAATTATTGAATAAACATATCTTAAATGCAATAACCGAACACTTACAACTTATGGATGTTATACATGACAACTTATAAATCACACAACTTTGTAACATCATATTCAGTATCACATCGTTGACAGGTTTTAAACATGCACACAGATTAGCTAAATGAGCTACACAAGTTAAAACTCTGTATAGTCTCTTACCCATTGATGATCACATAAACCTTGAATTTAGGAATATGGTGGGACCAAGTTCTCTTAAGCTTTCAAATTTACAAGATTTTAACATAAGTACTAATTACAACAACATACAGATTCAAACTTCAAGCCCCTACCAAAAGCAATTAATAGGAGCGACTTCTTATACAATTTTGCCTACAAGTTTGTATATAATTCAAGTACACAGGAAAATTAGAAACAAATAAACAAAAATTGGCTAGAACACTGATATAGGTTACCTCAATATACAAGACAATTAAAGTCTTTCTCACTGAACATATTTCAGAATTGCTTTAAAGCAAAGAAAGAGCATCCTCTAATTTGCAACCTTTGAGGACAAGATACTGATTGAATAATCTATAATATATGCATGAATAAAATCTATATATAAACAACTTCTTTCTATCCATGCCTCAGACAGTTCATAACACCAAATTGATGCTCAACAGGGCATTCAAAAAGGCACTAAAATTACTCAATGTTCTAATCCCTTAGCATCATATACACTTTAAAAACGTTACTAATTTCATTAATGTTTTCACTTATACGAAAATCAAAAATAGTGATGGAAAGATATTAGACAAAAATTTATTAATCTACATTACGCTATAACACGAAAAAAGTATTCTTACCATGTAAGATCCAACGCATGCTAAAGCATTCTCATCACACACTTTTTCACATCCCCCATTTCTTTTTGAACTCCATCTTGTCAAGCTTATTGTTTCCCGTTTTGCTCTTCTAATTCTTTTTTCACTTGAAACTTCCCTTTTTTAACTCCATCGTGTTATTATTGCAACAGAATTTACGTACTTAAAAATTACAACTATTTCGAGTGTGGACCTCACTGCTTAAACTGAGAGGAAATTATTATTCATAAAGTTTTAACTGTATATGTATCTCAAGAAATATTAAACTACGTACATCCTTGTTGCTTCTGGAAATAGTTGTAACTGATATGAAGATACTGATATTATCTAATTAAACTGGCAGCTATGGAACACAAATCTCTTACACCATAGTTCTCAATAAATTTTTAATTTGTAATCATCTTGAGGAGCAAATACATAAATAAAATGTTATTCTAATTATGATCTGACAATAAATTCACTCGTATAAGTCACAAGTAAACGTGCCAAACTCAAAGCTTGGGCACTACTTATAAATAACCAAGGATCAACATTTACAATTACGAGTTACTCAATAAATTCTAGAAAGTATTTTACATATTGACCAAATCAAAGAGTATGCAATTGACTTCGAATATCTCAATCTTAGAAAACTAGATCAGCTAAAGATGGGCACAAATTATGCATACATGCAAACAGAAGAAAAAACAAAAACACTTATATTCGTAAGACTAGTTCTTGAACAATAATATATTACAAAAAAAAATAAAAAATCAAACTCTTTGAACATGTATAGAACCCAAAAACAACACATCTCGTACCTTGAGATCATATAGTTAAATGAAAGGGAAACAAGTTGCAATTTCTAATCAAGCAAGCGAACATAATATAATGTCAATAGGTCCAATTACTTAAAAGTGCAACTACTTATAATGAGAAATATAGAACTTTTTACTAAAAACACTTGATGAAGCAAGAATAATGTACTAAATCAAAGAAGTTTTATCCTCCAAAAGAAATTTACATTCTAGTTCATAAGAAAACACAAAAATCTCAAGTGCTGAATCAAATGAAAGTGGAATTCTTTCAAATTATTGAATAAACATATCTTAAATGCAATAACCGAACACTTACAACTTATGGATGTTATACATGACAACTTATAAATCACACAACTTTGTAACATCATATTCAGTATCACATCGTTGACAGGTTTTAAACATGCACACAGATTAGCTAAATGACCTACACAAGTTAAAACTCTGTATAGTCTCTTACCCATTGATGATCACATAAACCTTGAATTTAGGAATATGGTGGGACCAAGTTCTCTTAAGCTTTCAAATTTACAAGATTTTAACATAAGTACTAATTACAACAACATACAGATTCAAACTTCAAGCCCCTACCAAAAGCAATTAATAGGAGCGACTTCTTATACAATTTTGCCTAAAAGTTTGTATATAATTCAAGTACACAGGAAAATTAGAAACAAATAAACAAAAATTGGCTAGAACACTGATATAGGTTACCTCAATATACAAGACAATTAAAGTCTTTCTCACTGAAGATATTTCAGAATTGCTTTAAAGCAAAGAAAGAGCATCTTCTAATTTGCAACCTTTGAGGACAAGATACTGATTGAATAATCTATAATATATGCATGAATAAAATTTATATATAAACAACTTCTTTCTATCCATGCCTCAGACAGTTCATAACTCGAAATTGATGCTCAACAGGGCATTCAAAAAGGCACTAAAATTACTCAATGTTCTAATCCCTTAGCATCATATACACTTTAAAAACGTTACTAATTTCATTAATGTTTTCACTTATACGAAAATCAAAAATAGTGATGGAAAGATATTAGACAAATATTTATTAATCTACATTACGCTATAACACGAAAAAAGTATTCTTACCATGTAAGATCCAACGCATGCTAAAGCATTCTCATCACACACTTTTTCATATCCCCCATTTCTTTTTGAACTCCATCTTGTCAAGCTTATTGTTTCCCTTTTTGCTCTTCTAATTCTTTTTTCTCTTGAAACTTCCGTTTTTTAACTCCATCGTGTTATTGTTGCAACAGAATTTACGTACTTAAAAATTACAACTATTTCGAGTGTGAACCTCACTGCTTAAACTGAGAGGGAATTATTATTCATAAACTTTTAACTGTATATGTATCTCAAGAAATATTAAACTACGTACATCCTTGTTGCTTCTGGAAATAGTTGTAACTGATATAAAGATACTGATATTATCTAATTAAACTGGCAGCTATGGAACACAAATCTCTTACACCATAGTTCTCAATAAATTTTTAATTTGTAATCATCTTGAGGAGCAAATACATAAATAAAATGTTATTCTAATTATGATCTGACAATAAATTCACTCGTATAAGTCACAAGTAAACGTGCCAAACTCAAAGCTTGGGCACTACTTATAAATAACCAAGGATCAACATTTACAATTACGAGTTACTCAATAAATTCTAGAAAGTATTTTACATATTGACCAAATCAAAGAGTATGCAATTGACTTCGAATATCTCAATCTTAGAAAACTAGATCAGCTAAAGATGGGCACAAATTATGCATACATGCAAACAGAAGAAAAAACAAAAACACTTATATTCGTAAGACTAGTTCTTGAACAATAATATATTACAAAAAAAAATAAAAAATCAAACTCTTTGAACATGTATAGAACCCAAAAACAACACATCTCGTACCTTGAGATCATATAGTTAAATGAAAGGGAAACAAGTTGCAATTTCTAATCAAGCAAGCGAACATAATATAATGTCAATAGGTCCAATTACTTAAAAGTGCAACTACTTATAATGAGAAATATAGAACTTTTTACTAAAAACACTTGATGAAGCAAGAATAATGTACTAAATCAAAGAAGTTTTATCCTCCAAAAGAAATTTACATTCTAGTTCATAAGAAAACACAAAAATCTCAAGTGCTGAATCAAATGAAAGTGGAATTCTTTCAAATTATTGAATAAACATATCTTAAATGCAATAACCGAACACTTACAACTTATCGATGTTATACATGACAACTTATAAATCACACAACTTTGTAACATCATATTCAGTATCACATCGTTGACAGGTTTTAAACATGCACACAGATTAGCTAAATGAGCTACACAAGTTAAAACTCTGTATACTCTCTTACCCATTGATGATCACATAAACCTTGAATTTAGGAATATGGTGGGACCAAGTTCTCTTAAGCTTTCAAATTTACAAGATTTTAACATAAGTACTAATTACAACAACATACAGATTCAAACTTCAAGCCCCTACCAAAAGCAATTAACAGGAGCGACTTCTTATACAATTTTGCCTACAAGTTTGTATATAATTCAAGTACACAGGAAAATTAGAAACAAATAAACAAAAATTGGCTAGAACACTGATATAGGTTACCTCAATATACAAGACAATTAAAGTCTTTCTCACTGAAGATATTTCAGAATTGCTTTAAAGCAAAGAAAGAGCATCTTCTAATTTGCAACCTTTGAGGACAAGATACTGATTGAATAATCTATAATATATGCATGAATAAAATCTATATATAAACAACTTCTTTCTATCCATGCCTCAGACAGTTCATAACTCGAAATTGATGCTCAACAGGGCATTCAAAAAGGCACTAAAATTACTCAATGTTCTAATCCCTTAGCATCATATACACTTTAAAAACGTTACTAATTTCATTAATGTTTTCACTTATACGAAAATCAAAAATAGTGATGGAAAGATATTAGACAAATATTTATTAATCTACATTACGCTATAACACGAAAAAAGTATTCTTACCATGTAAGATCCAACGCATGCTAAAGCATTCTCATCACACACTTTTTCATATTCCCCATTTCTTTTTGAAATCCATCTTGTCAAGCTTATTGTTTCCCTCTTTGCTCTTCTAATTCTTTTTTCACTTGAAACTTCCCTTTTTTAACTCCATCGTGTTATTATTGCAACAGAATTTACGTACTAAAAAATTACAACTATTTCTAGTGTGAACCTCACTGCTTAAACTGAGAGGGAATTATTATTCATAAACTTTTAACTGTATATGTATCTCAAGAAATATTAAACTACGTACATCCTTGTTGCTTCTGGAAATAGTTGTAACTGATATAAAGATACTAATATTATCTAATTAAACTGGCAGCTATAGAACACAAATCTCTTACACCATAGTTCTCAATAAATTTTTAATTTGTAATCATCTTGAGGAGCAAATACATAAATAAAATGTTATTCTAATTATGATCTGACAATAAATTCACTGGTATAAGTCACAAGTAAACTTGTCAAACTCAAAGCTTGGGCACTACTTATAAATAACCAAGGATCAACATTTACAATTACGAGTTACTCAATAAATTCCAGAAAGTATTTTACATATTGACCAAATCAAAGAGTATGCAATTGACTTCGAATATCTCAATCTTAGAAAACTAGATCAGCTAAAGATGGGCACAAATTATGCATACATGCAAACAGAAGAAAAAACAAAAACACTTATATTCGTAAGACTAGTTCTTGAACAATAATATATTACAAAAAAAAATAAAAAATCAAACTCTTTGAACATGTATAGAACCCAAAAACAACACATTTCGTACCTTGAGATCATATAGATAAATGAAAGGGAAACAAGTTGCAATTTCTAATCAAGGAAGCGAACATAATATAATGTCAATAGGTCCAATTACTTAAAAGTGCAACTACTTATAATGAGAAATATAGAACTTTTTACTAAAAACACTTGATGAAGCAAGAATAATCTACTAAATCAAAGAAGTTTTATCCTCCAAAAAGAAATTTACATTCTAGTTCATAAGAAAACACAAAAATCTCAAGTGCTGAATCAAATGAAAGTGGAATTCTTTCAAATTATTGAATAAACATATCTTAAATGCAATTAAAGCAAAGAAAGAGCATCTTCTAATTTGCAACCTTTGAGGACAAGATACTGATTGAATCATCTATAATATATGCATGAATAAAATCTATATATAAACAACTTCTTTCTATCCATGCCTCAGACAGTTCATAACTCCAAATTGATGCTCAACAGGGCATTCAAAAAGGAACTAAAATTACTCAATGTTCTAATCCCTTAGCATCATATACACTTTAAAAACGTTACTAATTTCATTAACGTTTTCACTTATACGAAAATGAAAAATAGTGATGGAAAGATATTAGACAAATATTTATTAATCTACATTACGCTATAACATGAAAAAAGTATTCTTACCATGTAAGATCCAACGCATGCTAAAGCATTCTCATCACACACTTTTTCATATTCCCCATTTCTTTTTGAAATCCATCTTGTCAAGCTTATTGTTTCCCTCTTTGCTCTTCTAATTCTTTTTTCTCTTGAAACTTCCCTTTTTTAACTCCATCGTGTTATTGTTGCAACAGAATTTACGTACTTAAAAATTACAACTATTTCGAGTGTGAACGTCACTGCTTGACCTGAGAGGGAATTATTATACATAAACTTTTAACTGTATATGTATCTCAAGAAATATTTAACTACTTACATCATTGTTGCTTCTGGAAATAGTTGTAACTGACATAAAGATACTAATATTATCTAATTAAACTGGCAGCTATGGAACACAAATCTCTTACACCATAGTTCTCAATAAATTTTTAATTTGTAATCATCTTGAGCATCAGATACATAAAAAAAATGTTATTCTAATTATGATCCGACAATAAATTCACTCCTATAAGTCACAACTAAACTTGCCAAACTCAAAGCTTGGGTACTACTTATAAATAACCAAGGATCAGCATTTACAATAACCAGTTACTAAATAAATTCCAGAAAGTATTTTACATATTGACCAAATCAAAGAGTATGCAATTGACTTCGAATATCTCAATCTTAGAAAACTAGATCAGCTAAAGATGGACAAAAATTATGCATACATCCAAATAGAAGAAAAAACGAAAATACTTATATTCGTAAGACTAGTTCTTGAACAATAATATATTAAAAAAAATAAAAAAATCAAACTCTTTGAACATGTATAGAACCCAAAAACAACATATTTCGTACCTTGAGATCATATAGATAAATGAAAGAGAAACAAGTTGCAATTTTGAATTAAGCAAGCGAACATAATATAATGTCAATAGGGCCAATTACTTAAAAGTACAACTACTTATAATGAGAAATATAAAACTTTTTACTAAAAACACTTGATGAAGCAAGAATAATCTACTAAATCAAAGAAGTTTTATCCTACAAAAGAAATTTACATTCTAGTTCATAAGAAAACACAAAAATCTCAAGTGCTGAATCAAATGAAAATGGAATTCTTTCAAATTATTGAATAAACATATCTTAAATGCAATAACCGAACAGTTACAAATTATGGATGTTATACATGACGACATATAAATCACACAACTTTGTAACATCATATTCAGTATCACATCATTGACAGGTTTTAAACATGCACACAGATTAGCTAAATGAGCTACACAAGTTAAAACTCTGTATAGTCTCTTACCCATTGATGATCACATAAACCTTGAATTTAGGAATATGGTTGGACCAAGTTCTCTTAAGCTTTCAAATTTACAAGATTTTAACATAAGTACTAATTACAACAACATACAGATTCAAACTTCAAGCCCCTACCAAAAGCAATTAATAGGAGCGACTTCTTATACAGTTTTGCCTACAAGTTTGTATATAATTCAAGTACACAGGAAAATTAGAAACAAATAAACAAAAATTGGCTAGAACACTGATATAGGTTACCTCAATATACAAGACAATTAAAGTCTTTCTCACTGAAGATATTTCAGAATTGCTTTAAAGCAAAGAAAGAGCATCTTCTAATTTGCAACCTTTGAGGACAAGATACTGATTGAATAATCTATAATATATGCATGAATAAAATCTGTATATAAACAACTTCTTTCTATCCATGCCTCAGACAGTTCATAACTCCAAATTGATGCTCAACAGGGCATTCAAAAAGGCACTAAAATTACTCAATGTTCTAATCCCTTAGCATCATATACACTTTAAAAACGTTACTAATTTCATTAATGTTTTCACTTATACGAAAATCAAAAATAGTGATGGAAAGATATTAGACAAATATTTATTAATCTACATTACGCTATAACACGAAAAAAGTATTCTTACCTTGTAAGATCCAACGCATGCTAAAGCATTCTCATCACAAACTTTTTCATATTCCCCATTTCTTTTTGAAATCCATCTTGTCAAGCTTATTGTTTCCCTCTTTGCTCTTCTAATTCTTTTTTCACTTGAAACTTCCCTTTCTTAACTCCATCGTGTTATTATTGCAACAGAATTTACGTACTAAAAAATTACAACTATTTCGAGTGTGAACCTCACTGCTTAAACTGAGAGGGAATTATTATTCATAAACTTTTAACTGTATATGTATCTCAAGAAATATTAAACTACGCACATCCTTGTTGCTTCTGGAAATAGTTGTAAATGATATAAAGATACTAATATTATCTAATTAAACTGGCAGCTATGGAACACAAATCTCTTACACCATAGTTCTTAATATATTTTTAATTTGTAATCATCTTGAGGAGCAAATACATAAATAAAATGTTATTCTAATTATGATCTGACAATAAATTCACTCGTATAAGTCACAACTAAACTTGCCAAAGTCAAAGCTTGTGCACTACTTATAAATAACCAAGGATCAACATTTACAATTACGAGTTACTCAATAAATTCCAGAAAGTATTTTACATATTGACCAAATCAAAGAGTATGCAATTGACTTCGAATATCTCAATCTTAGAAAACTAGATCAGCTAAAGATGGGCACAAATTATGCATACATGCAAACAGAAGAAAAAACAAAAACACTTATATTCGTAAGACTAGTTCTTGAACAATAATATATTACAAAAAAAAAATAAAAAATCAATCTCTTTGAACATGTATAGAACCCAAAAACAACACATTTCGTACCTTGAGATCATATAGATAAATGAAAGGGAAACAAGTTGTAATTTCTAATCAAGCAAGCGAACATAATATAATGTCAATAGGTCCAATTACTTAAAAGTGCAACTACTTATAATGAGAAATATAGAACTTTTTACTAAAAACACTTGATGAAGCAAGAATAATCTACTAAATCAAAGAAGTTTTATCCTCCAAAAGAAATTTACATTCTAGTTCATAAGAAAACACAAAAATCTCAAGTGCTGAATCAAATGAAAGTGGAATTCTTTCAAATTATTGAATAAACATATCTTAAATGCAATAACCGAACAGTTACAACTTATGGATGTTATACATGACAACATATAAATCACACAACTTTGTAACATCATATTCAGTATCACATCATTGACATGTTTTAAACATGCACACAGATTAGCTAAATGAGCTACACAAGTTAAAACTCTGTATAGTCTCTTACCCATTGATGATCACATAAACCTTGAATTTAGGAATATGGTGGGACCAAGTTCTCTTAAGCTTTCAAATTTACAAGATTTTAACATAAGTACTAATTACAACACCATACAGATTCAAACTTCAAGCCCCTACCAAAAGCAATTAATAGGAGCGACTTCTTATACAATTTTGCCTACAAGTTTGTATATAATTCAAGTACACAGGAAAATTAGAAACAAATAAACAAAAATTGGCTAGAACACTGATATAGGTTACCTCAATATACAAGACAATTAAAGTCTTTCTCACTGAAGATATTTCAGAATTGCTTTAAAGCAAAGAAAGAGCATCTTCTAATTTGCAACCTTTGAGGACAAGATACTGATTGAATAATCTATAATATATGCATGAATAAAATCTATATATAAACAACTTCTTTCTATCCATGCCTCAGACAGTTCATAACTCCAAATTGATGCTCAACAGGGCATTCAAAAAGGCACTAAAATTACTCAATGTTCTAATCCCTTAGCATCATATACACTTTAAAAACGTTACTAATTTCATTAATGTTTTCACTTATACGAAAATCAAAAATAGTGATGGAAAGATATTAGACAAATATTTATTAATCTACATTACGCTATAACACGAAAAAAGTATTCTTACCATGTAAGATCCAACGCATGCTAAAGCATTCTCATCACACACTTTTTCATATTCCCCATTTCTTTTTGAAATCCATCTTGTCAAGCTTATTGTTTCCCTCTTTGCTCTTCTAATTCTTTTTTCACTTGAAACTTCCCTTTTTTAACTCCATCGTGTTATTATTGCAACATAATTTACGTACTAAAAAATTACAACTATTTCGAGTGTGAACCTCACTGCTTAAACTGAGAGGGAATTATTATTCATAAACTTTTAACTGTATATGTATCTCAAGAAATATTAAACTACGTACATCCTTGTTGGTTCTGGAAATAGTTGTAACTGATATAAAGATACTAATATTATCTAATTAAACTGGCAGCTATGGAACACAAATCTCTTACACCATAGTTCTCAATAAATTTTTAATTTGTAATCATCTTGAGGAGCAAATACATAAATAAAATGTTATTCTAATTATGATCTGACAATAAATTCACTCGTATAAGTCACAACTAAACTTGCCAAAGTCAAAGCTTGGGCACTACTTATAAATAACCAAGGATCAACATTTACAATTACGAGTTACTCAATAAATTCCAGAAAGTATTTTACATATTGACCAAATCAAAGAGTATGCAATTGACTTCGAATATCTCAATCTTAGAAAACTAGATCAGCTAAAGATGGGCACAAATTATGCATACATGCAAACAGAAGAAAAAACAAAAACACTTATATTCGTAAGACTAGTTCTTGAACAATAATATATTACAAAAAAAAATAAAAAATCAAACTCTTTGAACATGTATAGATCCCAAAAACAACACATTTCGTACCTTGAGATCATATAGATAAATGAAAGGGAAACAAGTTGCAATTTCTAATCAAGCAAGCGAACATAATATAATGTCAATAGGTCCAATTACTTAAAAGTGCAACTACTTATAATGAGAAATATAGAACTTTTTACTAAAAACACTTGATGATGCAAGAATAATCTACTAAATCAAAGAAGTTTTATCCTCCAAAAGAAATTTACATTCTAGTTCATAAGAAAACACAAAAATCTCAAGTGTTGAATCAAATGAAAGTGGAATTCTTTCAAATTATTGAATAAACATATCTTAAATGCAATAACCGAACAGTTACAACTTATGGATGTTATACATGACAACATATAAATCACACAACTTTGTAACATCATATTCAGTATCACATCATTGACAGGTTTTAAACATGCACACAGATTAGCTAAATGAGCTACACAAGTTAAAACTCTGTATAGTCTCTTACCCATTGATGATCACATAAACCTTGAATTTAGGAATATGGTTGGACCAAGTTCTCTTAAGCTTTCAAATTTACAAGATTTTAACATAAGTACTAATTACAACAACATACAGATTCAAACTTCAAGCCCCTACTAAAAGCAATTAATAGGAGCGACTTCTTATACAATTTTGCCTACAAGTTTGTATATAATTCAAGTACACAGGAAAATTAGAAACAAATAAACAAAAATTGGCTAGAACACTGATATAGGTTACCTCAATATACAAGACAATTAAAGTCTTTCTCACTGAAGATATTTCAGAATTGCTTTAAAGCAAAGAAAGAGCATCTTCTAATTTGCAACCTTTGAGGACAAGATACTGATTGAATAATCTATAATATATGCATGAATAAAATCTATATATAAACAACTTCTTTCTATCCATGCCTCAGACAGTTCATAACTCCAAATTGATGCTCAACAGGGCATTCAAAAAGGCACTAAAATTACTCAATGTTCTAATCCCTTAGCATCATATACACTTTAAAAACGTTACTAATTTCATTAATGTTTTCACTTATACGAAAATCAAAAATAGTGATGGAAAGATATTAGACAAATATTTATTAATCTACATTACGCTATAACACGAAAAAAGTATTCTTACCATGTAAGCTCCAACGCATGCTAAAGCATTCTCATCACACACTTTTTCATATTCCCCATTTCTTTTTGAAATCCATCTTGTCAAGCTTATTGTTTCCCTCTTTGCTCTTCTAATTCTTTTTTCACTTGAAACTTCCCTTTTTTAACTCCATCGTGTTATTATTGCAATAGAATTTACGTACTAAAAAATTACTACTATTTCGAGTGTGAACCTCACTGCTTAAACTGAGAGGGAATTATTATTCATAAACTTTTAACTGTATATGTATCTCAAGAAATATTAAACTACGTACATCCTTGTTGCTTCTGGAAATAGTTGTAACTGATATAAAGATACTAATATTATCTAATTAAACTGGCAGCTATGGAATACAAATCTCTTACACCATAGTTCTCAATAAATTTTTAATTTGTAATCATCTTGAGGAGCAAATACATAAATAAAATGTTATTCTAATTATGATCTGACAATAAATTCACTCGTATAAGTCACAACTAAATTTGCCAAACTCAAAGCTTGGGCACTACTTATAAATAACCAAGGATCAACATTTACAATTACGAGTTACTCAATAAATTCCAGAAAGTATTTTACATATTGACCAAATCAAAGAGTATGCAATTGACTTCGAATATCTCAATCTTAGAAAACTAGATCAGCTAAATATGGGCACAAATTATGCATACATGCAAACAGAAGAAAAAACAAAAACACTTATATTCGTAAGACTAGTTCTTGAACAATAATATATTACAAAAAAAAATAAAAAATCAAACTCTTTGAACATGTATAGAACCCAAAAACAACACATTTCGTACCTTGAGATCATATAGATAAATGAAAGGGAAACAAGTTGCAATTTCTAATCAAGCAAGCGAACATAATATAATGTCAATAGGTCCAATTACTTAAAAGTGCAACTACTTATAATGAGAAATATAGAACTTTTTACTAAAAACACTTGATGAAGCAAGAATAATCTACTAAATCAAAGAAGTTTTATCCTCCAAAAGAAATTTACATTCTAGTTCATAAGAAAACACAAAAATCTCAAGTGCTGAATCAAATGAAAGTGGAATTCTTTCAAATTATTGAATAAACATATCTTAAATGCAATAACCGAACACTTACAACTTATGGATGTTATACATGACAACATATAAATCACACAACTTTGTAACATCATATTCAGTATCACATCATTGACAGGTTTTAAACATGCACACAGATTAGCTAAATGAGCTACACAAGTTAAAACTCTGTATAGTCTCTTACCCATTGATGATCACATAAACCTTTAATTTAGGAATATGGTTGGACCAAGTTCTCTTAAGCTTTCAAATTTACAAGATTTTAACATAAGTACTAATTACAACAACATACAGATTCAAACTTCAAGCCCCTACCAAAAGCAATTAATAGGAGCGACTTCTTATACAATTTTGCCTACAAGTTTGTATATAATTCAAGTACACAGGAAAATTAGAAACAAATAAACAAAAATTGGCTAGAACACTGATATAGGTTACCTCAATATACAAGACAATTAAAGTCTTTCTCACTGAAGATATTTCAGAATTGCTTTAAAGCAAAGAAAGAGCATCTTCTAATTTGCAACCTTTGAGGACAAGATACTGATTGAATAATCTATAATATATGCATGAATAAAATCTATATATAAACAACTTCTTTCTATCCATGCCTCAGACAGTTCATAACTCCAAATTGATGCTCAACAGGGCATTCAAAAAGGCACTAAAATTACTCAATGTTCTAATCCCTTAGCATCATATACACTTTAAAAACGTTACTAATTTCATTAACGTTTTCACTTATACGAAAATCAAAAATAGTGATGGAAAGATATTAGACAAATATTTATTAATCTACATTACGCTATAACATGAAAAAAGTATTCTTACCATGTAAGATCCAACGCATGCTAAAGCATTCTCATCACACACTTTTTCATATTCCCCATTTCTTTTTGAAATCCATCTTGTCAAGCTTATTGTTTCCCTCTTTGCTCTTCTAATTCTTTTTTCTCTTGAAACTTCCCTTTTTTAACTCCATCGTGTTATTGTTGCAACAGAATTTACGTACTTAAAAATTACAACTATTTCGAGTGTGAACGTCACTGCTTGACCTGAGAGGGAATTATTATACATAAACTTTTAACTGTATATGTATCTCAAGAAATATTTAACTACTTACATCCTTGTTGCTTCTGGAAATAGTTGTAACTGACATAAAGATACTAATATTATCTAATTAAATTGGCAGCTATGGAACACAAATCTCTTACGCCATAGTTCTCAATAAATTTTCAATTTGTAATCATCTTGAGCATCAGATACATAAACAAAATGTTATTCTAATTATGATCCGACAATAAATTCACTCCTATAAGTCACAACTAAACTTGCCAAACTCAAAGCTTGGGTACTACTTATAAATAACCAATGATCAGCATTTACAATTACCAGTTACTAAATAAATTCCAGAAAGTATTTTACATATTGACCAAATCAAAGAGTATGCAATTGACTTCGAATATCTCAATCTTAGAAAACTAGATCAGCTAAAGATGGACAAAAATTATGCATACATTCAAATAGAAGAAGAAACGAAAATACTTATATTCGTAAGACTAGTTCTTGAACAATAATATATTACAAAAAAATAAAAAAATCAAACTCTTTGAACATGTATAGAACCCAAAAACAACATATTTCGTACCTTGAGATCATATAGATAAATGAAAGAGAAACAAGTTGCAATTTTGCATTAAGCAAGCGAACATAATATAATGTCAATAGGGCCAATTACTTAAAAGTGCAACTACTTATAATGAGAAATATATAACTTTTTACTAAAAACACTTGATGAAGCAAGAATAATCTACTAAATCAAAGAAGTTTTATCCTCCAAAAGAAATTTACATTCTAGTTCATAAGAAAACACAAAAATCTCAAGTGCTGAATCAAATGAAAGTGGAATTCTTTCAAATTATTGAATAAACATATCTTAAATGCAATAACCGAACAGTTACAACTTATGGATGTTATACATGACAACTTATAAATCTCACAACTATGTAACTTCATATTCAATATCACACCATTGACATGTTTTAAACATGCACACATATTAGCTAAATGAGCTACACAAGTTAAAACTCTGTATAGTCTCTTACCCATTGATGATCACATAAACCTTGAATTTAGGAATATGGTGGGACCAACATCTGTTAAGCTTTCAAATTTACAAGATATAAACATAAGTACTAATTACAACAACATACAGATTCAAACTTCAAGCCCCTACCAAAAGCAATTAATAGGAGCAACTTCCCATACAATTTTGCTTACGAGTTTGTATATAATTCAAGTACACAGGAAAATTAGAAACATATAAACAAAAATTGACTCGAACACTGATATAAGTTACCTTAATATACAAGACAATTAAAGTCTTTCTCACTGAAGATATATCAGAGTTGCTTTAAAGCAAAGAAATAGCATCCTCTAATTTCCAACCTTTGAGGACAAGATATTGATTGAATAATGTATAATATATGCATGAATAAAATCTATATGATAAATAACTTCTTTCTAATTCCATGCCTCAGACAGTTCATAACTCCAAATTGATGTTCAACATGGCATTCAAAAAGGCACTAAAATTACTCAATGTTCTAATCCCTTAGCATCATATACACTTTAAAAACGTTACTAATTTCATCAATTTTCTCACTTATACGAAAATCAAAAGCAGTGATAGAAAGATATTAGACAAATATATATTAATCTACATTGCACTATAACACGAAAAAAAGTATTCTTACCTTGTAAGATCCAACGCATGCTAAAGCATTCTCATCACACACTTTTTCTTATCCCCCATTTCTTTTTGAACTCCATCTGGTCAAGCTTATTTTTTTCCCTTTTTGCTCTTCTAATTCTTTTTTCTCTTGAAACTTCCCTTTTTTAACTCCATCATGTTATTGTTGCAACAGAATTTACGTACTTAAAAGGACGAATTATCAAAAATGCCCGCTAACTTTTGTGTTTAATTCAAAATGCCTGGTTTTTCAAAACATGCTGAAAATGCCTTGTATCTTTTAAAATCTCTACTAAAAATGCCCGAAATGAATTTTACATACAAAATCTTTTATTTTTTCTGAAAAATAATGCTAAAAATGCCCTGTATCTTTTAAAATTCTACCAAAAATGCCTCAATTTTAAAACGCGACTTTTTGATTCAGCAGCGCGACTCTTTGATTCGGATGCCACGTCGGATAAAAAGTCCGAATTTTTAAAATCGGGCATTTTTGTTAGAAGATTTAAAACTTAACGGGCATTTTCAGCAGGTTTAGAAAAACCGGGCATTTAGGATTAAACACAAGAGTTAGCGGGCATTTTTTACAATTCGTCCTACTTAAAATTACAACTATTTCGAGTGTGAACGTCACTGCTTAACCTGGGAGGGAATTATTATACATAAACTTTTAACTGTATATGTATCTCAAGAAATATTTAACTACTTACATCCTTGTTGCTTCTGGAAATAGTTGTAACTGATATAAAAATACTAATATTAACTAATTAAAATGGCAGTTATGGAACACAAATCTCTTACACCATAGTTCTCAATAATTTTTCAATTTATAATAATCTTGAGCATCAGATACATTAAAAAAATGTTATTCTAATTATGATCTGACAATAAATTCACTCGTATAAGCCGCAACTAAACTTGCCAAACTCAAAGCTTGGATACTACTTATAAATAACCAAGGATCAGCATTTACAATTACCAATTACTGAATAAATTCCAGAAAGTATTTTACATATTGACCAAATCAAAGAGTATGCAATTGACTTCGAATATTTCAATCTTAGGAAACTAGATCAGCTAGAGATGGACAAAAATTATGCATACATTTAAATAGAAGAAAAAACGAAAACACTTATATTCGTAAGACTAGTTCTTGAACAATAATATATTACAAAAAAATAAAAAATCAAACTCTTTGAAAATGTATAGAACCCAAAAACAACACATTTCGTACCTTGAGATCATACAGATAAATGAAAGAGAAACAAGTTGCAATTTTGAATTACGCAAGCGAACATAATATAATGTTAATAGTTCCAATTACTTAAAAGTGCAACTACTTATAATGAGAAATATATAACTTTTTACTAAAAACACTTGATGAAGCAAGAATAATCTACTAAATCAAAGAAGTTTTATCCTCCAAAAGAAATTTACATTCTAGTTCATAAGAAAACACAAAAATCTCAAGTGCTGAATCAAATAAAAGTGGAATTCTTTCAAATTATTGAATAAACATATCTTAAATGCAATAACCGAACAGTTACAACTTATGGATGTTATACATGACAACTTATAAATCTCACAACTATGTAACTTCATATTCAATATCACACCATTGACATGTTTTAAACATGCACACATATTAGCTAAATGAGCTACACAAGTTAAAACTCTGTATAGTCTCTTACCCATTGATGATCACATAAACCTTGAATTTAGGAATATGGTGGGACCAACATCTGTTAAGCTTTCAAATTTACAAGATATAAACATAAGTACTAATTACAACAACATACAGATTCAAACTTCAAGCCCCTACCAAAAGCAATTAATAGGAGCAACTTCCCATACAATTTTGCTTACGAGTTTGTATATAATTCAAGTACACAGGAAAATTAGAAACATATAAACAAAAATTGACTCGAACACTGATATAAGTTACCTTAATATACAAGACAATTAAAGTCTTTCTCACTGAAGATATATCAGAGTTGCTTTAAAGCAAAGAAATAGCATCCTCTAATTTCCAACCTTTGAGGACAAGATATTGATTGAATAATGTATAATATATGCATGAATAAAATCTATATGATAAATAACTTCTTTCTAATTCCATGCCTCAGACAGTTCATAACTCCAAATTGATGTTCAACATGGCATTCAAAAAGGCACTAAAATTACTCAATGTTCTAATCCCTTAGCATCATATACACTTTAAAAACGTTACTAATTTCATCAATTTTCTCACTTATACGAAAATCAAAAGCAGTGATAGAAAGATATTAGACAAATATATATTAATCTACATTGCACTATAACACGAAAAAAAGTATTCTTACCTTGTAAGATCCAACGCATGCTAAAGCATTCTCATCACACACTTTTTCTTATCCCCCATTTCTTTTTGAACTCCATCTGGTCAAGCTTATTTTTTTCCCTTTTTGCTCTTCTAATTCTTTTTTCTCTTGAAACTTCCCTTTTTTAACTCCATCATGTTATTGTTGCAACAGAATTTACGTACTTAAAAGGACGAATTATCAAAAATGCCCGCTAACTTTTGTGTTTAATTCAAAATGCCTGGTTTTTCAAAACATGCTGAAAATGCCTTGTATCTTTTAAAATCTCTACTAAAAATGCCCGAAATGAATTTTACATACAAAATCTTTTATTTTTTCTGAAAAATAATGCTAAAAATGCCCTGTATCTTTTAAAATTCTACCAAAAATGCCTCAATTTTAAAACGCGACTTTTTGATTCAGCAGCGCGACTCTTTGATTCGGATGCCACGTCGGATAAAAAGTCCGAATTTTTAAAATCGGGCATTTTTGTTAGAAGATTTAAAACTTAACGGGCATTTTCAGCAGGTTTAGAAAAACCTTGCATTTAGGATTAAACACAAGAGTTAGCGGGCATTTTTTACAATTCGTCCTACTTAAAATTACAACTATTTCGAGTGTGAACGTCACTGCTTAACCTGGGAGGGAATTATTATACATAAACTTTTAACTGTATATGTATCTCAAGAAATATTTAACTACTTACATCCTTGTTGCTTCTGGAAATAGTTGTAACTGATATAAAAATACTAATATTAACTAATTAAAATGGCAGTTATGGAACACAAATCTCTTACACCATAGTTCTCAATAATTTTTCAATTTATAATAATCTTGAGCATCAGATACATTAAAAAAATGTTATTCTAATTATGATCTGACAATAAATTCACTCGTATAAGCCGCAACTAAACTTGCCAAACTCAAAGCTTGGATACTACTTATAAATAACCAAGGATCAGCATTTACAATTACCAATTACTGAATAAATTCCAGAAAGTATTTTACATATTGACCAAATCAAAGAGTATGCAATTGACTTCGAATATTTCAATCTTAGGAAACTAGATCAGCTAGAGATGGACAAAAATTATGCATACATTTAAATAGAAGAAAAAACGAAAACACTTATATTCGTAAGACTAGTTCTTGAACAATAATATATTACAAAAAAATAAAAAATCAAACTCTTTGAAAATGTATAGAACCCAAAAACAACACATTTCGTACCTTGAGATCATACAGATAAATGAAAGAGAAACAAGTTGCAATTTTGAATTACGCAAGCGAACATAATATAATGTTAATAGGTCCAATTACTTAAAAGTGCAACTACTTATAATGAGAAATATAGAACTTTTTACTAAAAACACTTGATGAAGCAGGAATAATCTACTAAATCAAAGAAGATTTATCCTCCAAAAGAAATTTACATTCTAGTTTATAAGAAAACACAAAAATCTCAAGTGCTGAATCAAATGAAAGTGGAATTCTTTCAACTTATTGAATAAACATATCTTAAATGCAATAACCGAACAGTTACAACTTATGGATGTTATACATGACAACTTATAAATCTCACAACTATGTAACTTCATATTCAATATCACACCATTGACAGGTTTTAAACATGCACACAGATTAGCTAAATGAGTTACTCAAGTTAAAACTCTGTATAGTCTCTTACCCATTGATGATCACATAAATCTTGAATTTAGGAATATGGTGGGACCAACATCTGTTAAGCTTTCAAATTTACAAGATATAAATATAAGTACTAATTACAACAACATACAAATTCAAACTTCAAGCCCCTGCCAAAAGCAATTAATAGGAGCAACTTCCCATACAATTTTGCTTACAAGTTTGTATATAATTCAAGTACACAGGAAAATTAGAAACAAATAAACAAAAATTGACTCGAACACTGATATAGGTTACCTTAATATACAAGACAACTAAAGTCTTTCTCACTGAAGATATATCAGAGTTGCTTTAAAGCAAAGAAATAGCATCCTCTAATTTCCAACCTTTGAGGACAAGATATTGATTGAATAATGTATAATATATGCATGAATAAAATCTATATGATAAACAACTTCTTTCTAATTCCATGCCTCAGACAGTTCATAACTCCAAAACAGGGCATTCAAAAAGGCACTAAAACTACCCAATGTTCTAATCCCTTGGCATCATATTATACACTTTAAAAATGTTACTAATTTCAACAATTTTTTCACTTATACGAAAATCAAAAACAGTGATAGAAAGATATTAGACAAATATATATTAATCTACATTACACTATAACACGAAAAAAGTATTCTTACCATGTAAGATCTAACGCATGCTAAAGCATTCTCATCACACACACTTTTTCATATCCCCCATTTATTTTTGAACTCCATCTTGTCAAGCTTATTTTTTTCCGTTTTTGCTCTTTTAATTCTTTTTTCTCTTGAAATTTCCATTTTTTAACTCCATCGTGTTATTGTTGCAACAGAATTTACGTACTTAAAATTACAACTATTTCGAGTGCGAACTTCCCTGCATAAACTGAGAGGGAATTATTATTCATAAACTTTTAACTCTATATGTATTTCAAGAAATATTTAACTACTTACATCCTTTTTTGCTTCTGGAAATAGTACTGATATAGAGATACTAATATTATCTAATTAAACTGACAGCTATGGAACACAAATCTATTACGCCATAGTTCTCAACAATTTTTTAATTTGTAATCATCTTCAGCAGATACATAAAAACAATGTTATTCTAATTATGATCCGATAATAAACTCTCTCGTATAAGCCGCAACTAAACTTGCCAAACTCAAAGCTTGTGTACTACTTATAAATAACCAAGGATCAGCATTTACAATTACCAGTTACTGAATAAATTCCAGAAAATATTTTACATATTGACCAGATCAAAGAGTATGCAATTGACTTCGAATATCTCAATCTTAGAAAACTTGATCAGCTAGAGATGGACAAAAATTATTCGTACTTGCAAATAGAAGAAAAAACAAAAACACTCATATTCGTAAGACTAGTTCTTGAACAATAATATATTACAAAAAAAAAAACCAAACTCTTTGAACATGTATAGAACCCAAAAACAACACATTTCCTACCTTGAACATGTATAGAACCCAAAAACAACACATTTCCTACCTTGAGATCATACAGATAAATGATGCAGTAAATCAAGTATTAACTCATATACCTGCAGTATACATGAAATCTAACTATGATATTCATTTCAGATAGCACTTAATTTATTGCGATAACAATATTAACCAGCCAAAAGTCTATCATTCATGACTAATAACATATTATTGTTCCAAATTTCAACCGTTGACATTCAATGAAAGAGAAACAAGTTGCAATTTTGAAACTCGATATAAAATATGATGAGAAAATGATTAAATTCGATAATCTTTACAAATGCATACACCTTAATTATACTCCAAATGCATAAAAACAGAGAATAAATTGAATGGGAAAGTTAGGATATGTTGATCTCAAATCTTAACAAATGGCAATGATTGTACGTACTGTGATGAACATGACCAAACAAATTGACTTGTTACTTGGAATCACTATGAAAATATTATATTCTTTGAGAAAATGTAAGGTTTGCAGCCCAATCTTTATTAGAATTTTTCGAATTTGGTTACATAAAAATGTCAAACAACGCTCAAATGTATACCTTGAACAAACGTTTTGTTTCTCGATTGAATGGTGGTCATCATTAGGATTTATTAATGAATCTCCATTCTGATTCATATTGTACGGATACAAATACCGATAGATCCGTACACCGTACAGTATGGTCTGGTAACACAATTTTTTGTAATTAATGGATATGAACATCGAACGAGTGCGACTATTGGCCTAATGTAAATAATTTAACTTCTACTACGTCAAATATCTAAAATGCATTAAAAATAAAGATAAGCAAAATCTAATCATTTCGTTAAAAGTACCATGCAACATAAAACGATAATTAGATTTTGTTGGAATGAGTGTTTAAAGTACAATGCTCCAAGGATAATTTTCTTTTTTGAATATTGCTCCATTGATTTAAAGTAATCGAATGCGGTTTTTGTAACTCTAAATATATTCTTAATTTGAATGCAATTTCATTTTTTTTCGAAGGGTTTGATACTTGTAGAAACTCAATGAAATTATTCTATATATTAGTTCAAAAAGAAAGATGACGCTGACCAAACTCTTCGAAGATCTAATCCTATTTCTAAGATAAACACAAAAAGAAAGACGATGCTGACTAGACGCTTTGAAGGTCTTATCCCATTTGGAGGATTAGTATATATTCAACTCCCACTATGAAAACTCAGCACAAACTCAAGATATTACTCATAACGTGTGAATTCAAAAGAGTATCAATACCGGTTCACACCTTTACAATTGGCGTAAGATCCAAGCACCGACTACCTTGGTGTTTGGATTTGGTACTAAGTCATGGACAATGCAAACCCCAACACGAGCAACATGCGATCAGTGCTGGATGGAACCAACTATGCATATTGGAAGATCAGACTCATATCATACATTAAGTCCATAGATCTATTGGCATGAAAATCAATCATTGATGGATACTCCTCAACGATGATGGCACCTGAATATAACAATGATGTTAGTCTGAAGCCTGGAGTCGATAGGACTCCAGCAGAATTCAACAATGCAACCTTCAATGAGAAACCCTTAAAGTGTAACCTTCACCAAGGTTTATACACACATGTTCAGGCTTGTTCAAAATAGCACTACTGCTCGGCAAGCCTGGATGTTCTGCAAATCCACTTTGAGGGAGTTGTAAATGTTAAAGAGACTAAATTACAAATGGCTTTACACAAGTTTGAAAATACTAGGATGGGTGAGGATGAATGTGTCACTTCATACTTCAAAAAATTAATGGATATTTATAATGACTATCAAAGTTTAGGAGATCCCTTAAAAGAATTTAAAATGAAACATGAACCTTCTACCAGACAAAGAGGACTTGCTCTAAAAAGATATTGTGGAAGAAGTGAGTAATGAAACATAGGTTAATGCTTATTTAGGTTTTGTGGTCAAGAAGTTTAAAAAACTAGCTTTCAATGATAGAGTTAGAAAAGAAAAATATGGCTACCAACCTAAGAAAGAGTTTCCTGGTAAAATGAACTAATGAAAGAAGTTCAATTTTTTTGAATGCAAAGGTTTCGGTCACTTGCTTATGAATGTGCAAATACACTAAGAATCAACGACAACTCTAACTAGGTTTGTATAGATGATATTGATGAAGAGATAGGTAAAGAGGAGATTGCAGATGAATATGAACATGCCTCTGAATAAATACACACAATTGGGAGGATGATATCAAGATCGAGACAGAAGTAGAATGACAAAAATAATACTTTGACAGCAGTGATTTGGCAATAGATCGTTATATATATATATATATATATATATATATATATATATATATATATATATATATATATATACGAGTGTCGGTTACAAGTGTATGGTCTAGCAATGCAACGAGTCTATCTCAAATCAGGCCTACACTACGTGTCTCGTGTAGACTTGGTCCGAAACACCTCGAACCAACGCCTTGATGCTTGGATGGGAGTGGAATATCGGTAGATAGATCGAAAGGACGTCGGTGATCGCCTTCGATGTGACGTCGAGGATGAGCCCCGATGTGAGATCGGTGATGATGTGGTGTGACGTGTCAGAGGTGCACGTGATAACCCCGATGTCGAATCAGGGATATCGGTGATATGTTTCGATCTGACGAGTGGTAGCCGAGGGATAATAATTGCTTATTTTGGGATCTGGGCACCGCGTATTTATAGACCTCGGGATCCGGGGACCACAGTACCATATCGGTGATGATTACCGATATGATATCGAAAGTTATCCCCCGATATGCTCCAAAATGGGCCTGGTTTGGGCCTGACCCAATATGCGGGAAATGCCCATATCATGTAGTCCCCCAATTTGGGGATTCTTATCTTAGTGATAAGGATTCGCAAATTTAATTTAAAATTTCTGGGTTACCTGTACCCTTCGTCCCGCCAGTTCAAATGACGGAGATCAAACTTGTGGGGAGTGCACTTGTGATGAACGCCGAGTTTGAGGTCCTCGTTTGAATTCTAGTTCCCTTGGTATTTGGGTTTCTTGAAAATTGTGATGGGGTTACCGGGGCTGTTGTTATATTCTCGCAGCTCTTCGCGTAGTAGGGTAAGATGTCGGGTTTTAGCTTCGATCTTAGGTCGAAATTCACATTCGATATGATGTCTAAAGTGTATTTCGAGGTAGTTGAGGCCTCTGTCTATAAGTATGGCTTGCAGGAGACTCTGAAGTTCATAGTTTTCTGTGTTTCCTCTGTCGCCTAGCGTAACCACATCGGTAAGTATATCGGTAATTTTATTCGATATATCCCCCGACGTGTATTTCGATCTCTCTGTTGTAGTTGACATATTATTGTTTTCTTCTACTAATATCCCCATTATTCTGCAGGTATATTACCTTTTCTGAGATACTTCGTTAAAATGGGGTTTAGACAATTGATGCTCAAGCTTCAAGCCGGTCGTGAAGCTCAGAAAGCTGATGAAGCGGCGGCAGTCGATGCGGTGCCTGAAACAAGGTTTGCGTCTAGCTTTGACCTGAATAATGCAGCTGTGGAGTTTCCGGCAGAGGTTTCGGAAGTCGAGCGAGCTCCCCATAGCACTGTGGTACCTGAACGTGTTAATGAAGAATGTTTTGTCCATGTTCCTACAATGGTTGGGTCCCTTAGCCAGGACATCCTAGACGTGGTGGGAGGCCCTGATGGTGCGGCTAGCCTCTTGGAGGTGTTGACGTCAAAACAAGAGGGTGCGGTCCATCAACCTGACAGGTCTGTGGCGAAAGAGAGAGCATTTGCTTGGTCTCCCTCCGGTGGGTGTGTTGCTCCACGTTCTGGACCGTTGGCCGATGCTCCATTGAGCCAGGGCGTTGGGGTCGGGTTCTTCGCATTCGAGCCCTTTTAAGGGAAAAGCGATCGTTTCAAGTACACCCGACAAAGGTAAGGGGCTGCTGCGGGAGCCCTCGATATTGGGGGGTCGTGCCCCTATTTTTCCTGGGATCCCGGTTACAAAACCTGCGGTTGAACCAACTAGGATAGCGGGTAATAAAAGGTCTCGTGAGGAGACTGTCCATAGTGGCCACTCATCTTCGAGTTCTGGCCCTCGGAAGGCGGGTGCGGTCAAACCCCCGACGCGAGTAGAATTCGCTGAATCCGATGCTGTACGGGGCATGATGCGGGCTTTCCCTCCTCCTACGAATGTGCGGGCGCTCACAGAAGTTGAACGGTCCCAGAGCATACGCCGCAGTACTCACCTGTTCCAAAGTGTATGTGCCTAAGCACGTGCATGATTGTTTCCATTTGAATGTTTATCATAATGTTATGTATTGTTATTGTGCAGACGGCCAAGCTGGCAGTCTCGTGTCTGAAGACCATTCGCGAGTCCAAGGGTAAACCTGAAGCTGTTGCTGCCGAGCTCGAGGCTGATATCTTGAAGATGGGGGAGTTCAACCCCATGGTGTTGGAGAGCTTAGAGGGTGAAAAAGAGGATGCACTGAAGACATGTCGTGTGCTCCGGGAGGAGTACGATTTGTTGAAGGGCAACCTAAAAACAGCAGTGGCTGAGCTCGATCAAGGAAAGGCGCGTGAATTTGCGGCCAATAAAGAGCTAGAATCATTGAAGGCTGAGGTGGCGGCGGTGAAGGCTGCCAATGAACGTCTCTCATCAGAGCTTTCCACTACCCTATTAGCTCCCTTAGACTTGGTATGTATCTTGCGTACGACATCTGTGTTGAGAAGTTTATGGAAAGCTGGAGCTTCCAAAATTTAATTTTGAAGATTCGGGATACAGCCTTTCATGCTTGCGTGGGGCAAGTGTTGAGAAACGACGGTTTCAAGGACTCCCTTGAGTTGAGTGGGCTGAACCTAAAGCATGATCATAATGATCTGCCGATTGGCGGACTAGATGAGATGGAAGAGAGTCCGGCCGATTCGTGGAGAAAAAGACTAAAGGGTCCTCGTGGGAGTAGCTTTTTCCCGCTTTTATTTTAATTTGAATTTCCCTTTCCGGACTATCTCGAATTCGTGGTTTTGTAACTGAAATTTTATTTCTCTGTTGTTTAATAGTATGTGACTCTTCGTGTCCTTTTTGTCTGATAACTTGTAGATTTCTTTGATTGTCACGATGATAGAATATGCAGTATTCCGATGTCTGAAGCGCAGTCATTTCGTTCTCGTATTTGATGAGGTCAGTTTAATCTGTCTGTTGTCAATCAAGGACTGGTTAGAATTTCCTTGGTGTTGGTAGAAGCATGGGTAAGCTGTTAATGCTCCTGTGTTTAGGATTGACCGCATTATTATCGGAGATATTCTTCTTATGGTTAGGGGCCCATAGAACTTGCCTCTTCAACTAGTTTGCTTCGTGGAATCTTCACCCATTAGGCTCTTCAGCTAACGTAATTTTATGGGATTTCCACCCAATAGGCTCTTCACCTATCTTGATTTATGGGATTTTCACCCAATACGCTCTTCACCTAACGTAATTTTATGGGATTTCCACCCAATAGGCTATTCACCTAGCTTGATTTATGGGATTTTCAGTCAATAGGCTCTTCACCTAATGTAATTTTATGGGATTTCCACCCAATAGGCTATCCACCTAGCTTGATTTATGGGATTTTCACCCAATAGGCTCTTCACCTAACGTAATTTTATGGAATTTCCACCCAATAGGCTCTTCACCTAGCTTGATTTATGGGATTTTCACCCAATAGGCTCTTCACCTAACGTAATCTCGACCCCGTTATCATAGGGAATTTTTCTTGGATTGGCCCCGTAATCAAAGGGAATATTTTCTTTAATCGACCCCGTTATCATAGGGGATATTTTTTGTGAGTAGGGATGTGTCCCGTTATCACAGGGGTCCCTCTACCGTTGAGTTGTTTTTGATCGACCCCGTTATCACAGGGGATATTTTTTGTGGGTAGGGATGCGTCCCGTTATCACAGGGGTCCCTCTACCGTTGAGTTGTTTTTGATCGACCCCGTTATCACAGGGGATATTTTTTGTGGGTAGGGATGCGTCCCGTTATCACAGGGGTCCCTCTACCGTTGAGTTGTTTTTGATCGACCCCGTTATCACAGGGGATATTTTTTGTGGGTTGGATTGCGTCCCGTTATCACAGGGATCCCTCTACGGTTGAGTTGTTTTTGATCGACCCCGTTATCACAGGGGATATTATTTGTGGGTAGGGATGCGTCCCGTTATCACAGGGGTCCCTCTACCGTTGAGTTGTTTTTGATCGACCCCGTTATCACAGGGGATATTTTTATGGCATTGGCGGACCTTATCGTTGTATTTTTGACTATGTCTCTTGGCGACTCTGTCGTCATTGAAGATGTAGGTCGTTGAGCCCTGTAAAACAGCATAGACAAGAAAAAGTTTTGATGTAAACGCTAATATGGAAGCACAAATTGATGTGCCTATGTTATCTGCGAAATGTTCCCACCAGGTGGAAATATCAGTTCATACGAAAGACAGTGTTTTCGTTGTGCTCTATCGCGCCTGTCGCACCTGTTTGTACCTGTTGTACCTGTTTGAATAGAAAATATTGCATAGTCTGGGTAGTGCCCCCTGAATCACTCTTTAAATATACTCTATGTCCTTTTCGGATATAGTAATGGGCGACCCTTTTGCCCATGTACCTGTAAGAGGGGGTATGCTAAACATACATTTAGGGGAACCTTCCCCAATTCTTTGTGCCATTTTCTGCACTTCTATAATGTCCACTTAGGACATATCCCTGCATGAAATATGAGATTGCGCCAATCAATCAAATAAAAAGGTAATAAAGGATAACGGTCGAAGGCCAGGTAAACCCAGCCCGCCTACGTATCCCATTGAGTGGGGAATCAGACTGACGTAGTTCCACCTGTTTTAAGTTACATGCCGACCCACGAAGGGGTTAAATAAGAGATAATGGTCGAGGGCTAGGTAAACCTAACCCGCCTACGTATCCCGTTGAGTGGGGAATCAGACCGGCGTAGTTCCCCCAGTTTTAAGTTTACAGACCAACCTACGATGGGGCAATGTTTCAAATGTTCGAACATAATTTAAAAAGTGCGGAAATTTAAAATATTGTTCTGTTTGCTCCTCATGGCGATCACTCCGTGCGGGGCAGGTATTCTTGGTGTGGGACTTGTATTTCCTATCTTCTTCTGATTCTTGGGTACTTCAGGGAGTGTATCTGGTTGGCGAGACTCGAGGCGTCGGGAATTTAATCTTCTGGTAGTAAGTAGAGACCATTGCTCTGATCTGGTTGAGCGCCGGTCGGCCCATGATGGCGTGGTAGGGGAACGGAATATCAACGATTGTGTATTTAATCGGCGTGACCCGGGTGCGTGGGTTCTTACCAAATGTGGTGGGCAATACAATTTGTCCAATCGGCACTACCTCTGCTCCCCCGAACCCGGTCAAGGGGGTAGACATCGGTTTCAACCGGTCCTGGGGTATCCCCAGCTGCTCGTAGGTTTTTGAGAATATCAGGTTTGCGGAGCTTCCGCTATCCACCAACACCTTATGCATCTGATATTCACCCACCCTAATCGTGATAACCAACGGGCAATCTAGCTTTCCTGCGATCAAGGCCAACGGACTAAGATGTTCCAAATCTTTCCTGGTGAAAGAGATCTCCTGGTCCAAGTATGCTTCCGGCACGATTGCGTTGGTGTACCCAATATAGGCTCCACCATGGAGTCTCCTTGTTATGGTTCGTCCGTGAGCCGTGTCGGCTCCCATGCCACCTCCGTTGATTACCTTTATAACGCCTCTGCTCGGGGCATTCACAATGGCCCTACCTCGCTCTTCGGGCGCCTCAATCATTTTCTGTTTTCCTCTCTCGGGTGAGTAGTCTCTTCTAGGGGGTGAGGAATGCTCTACTCCTCTAGCACCCTCCCTGGCGCCCCTGACAAACTCAACCAGTTTCCCTTCTTTAATCAATCTTTCAATTTCGTTCCTCAGGTGTGTGCAGTCTTCCGTCCTATGTCCAGGTTGACGGTGGTACGCGCAGTATTTGCCGGATGAATTCATCCCGGTAGTCTCATTCAACGGCCTGGGTTCCGTCAACCATATGTTTCTCTTCGCCACGTCCATCACCTCCAGAATACCTCTGTTTAACAGGGTGTACGTCCGTGGGGGCCTTTCCCTATCGCGCTCTCTGTCTGCGTTCCTGCTAGAAAACGGACCCTGACGAGTTGCCATCATTTCGTCCTCGTAGATCATTTGGTTGGCAAGAATGTTGATTTGTGTGATGGTGGGCTCCGTCAACTTGATTAGCTCCCCGGCGAACCTGCGATGGGTCGTAGCCTTAAACAACATCATCATGACCTGACCGCCATGCGGCTCATCCACCTTCAGCAATTCATTGTTGAACCTCCTCATATAGTCTCGGAGGTTTTCCCTTTCCTTTTGCTGTACAGCGCCGAGGTGTAGCAGGTTGGTCTTCATCCTCTTTTGGCTAGAGAATTGATTCTCAAATTTCACCCTCAACTCCTTGTAATTCGTTATGGATCTGTCCTCCAGCCGAGCGAACCAGTCCAATGCAACGCCCGTCAAGGTCGTGGACATGATCTTCACCTTTATGTTCCTCGAGTAGTTGTGCAAGTTCATAATGCTATCGACCTGATGGAGATGATCCATTGGATCACCTCTTCCTTCGTACAGCTTTATCACTAGGATCTTGTCTCCTCTGTGCAATACTTCGGCCTCTATCTCATCCGAAAAAGGGATCTTACTGCGGCCCTTCCCCTTACTCTGAGTCAGCTTTCTCGACAATTCTGCCCTTTCGCGGTCTAGCTGTTCCATCCTTCTTGAGATCACCCGCAGTATATTTGCGTCCTCATTCTTCGAATACGAAACCTTGTCGCGATCACGACAGCGTTCCATTCTCCGGAGTACCTCTGCCCTCTCACGGTCCAGCCGTTCCATCTTCTTTGCTTTTTCTCGATCTAGGGTCCCTTAGTCCCGTCTCTCCACCCTGTCATAAGCCGTAGGCGATATCTCTCTAAATGAGTCCTATGTATCCTCTTGTTCATCATATTCTTGCCTTGCCCTTCTCTCGCTCGTTCTGGATCCATGGGGCCTCGCCTGAATGTCCTTCGTCCTCTGTTTCGCGAGTCGTGGAAGCAAAACCTCCAGTATAGTGTCAAGTGCCGCCTTTACAGAGGCGTTGATCTGTGCTAGCATCTCCGGGGTTATGGCGGCGGGGGGAACGGCACTCTGTCCCACGGGCATCGTCTCCTCCTGGCCGGGAAAATCTGTATTTGGCGCTTCTGGCATTGGAACGTCAACTGTGTGGTCTTCGATGGGCGGGCCCTCAATCTCGGGTTCTGTCGCACTTGGTGCGACCGGGGTCGGACCTGTATTTGCGGCCCGTGGCAGCCTCCCGGGCCCACGCCTTCGTTGCTCTTGTGGTGGAGGGAGCTCCCTCTCAGCTCGAGCCACTGTCTGTTCTCGGTCAGTCGGGTGTTGTGGGGTTTGTGTGCCCTCCATCCTGGCGCTCCTAGTCACAATTCCGCTAACTTCGGATCGGGTCCTCCTTCCTTGCATCTCGGCGTCCTTGTCCGGGAACTGGTGTTCCCACAGACGGCGCCACTGATTTGGCAATAGATTATTTTATATATATACGAGTGTCGGTTACAAGTGTATGGTCTAGCAATGCAACGAGTCTATCTCAAATCAGGCCTACGCTACGTGTCTCGTGTAGACTTGGTCCGGAACACCTCGAACCAACTCCTTGATGCTTGGATGGGAGTGGAATATCGGTAGATAGATCGAAAGCACGTCGGTGATCGCCTTCGATGTGACGTCGAGGATGAGCCCCGATGTGAGATCGGTGATGATGTGGTGTAACGTGTCAGAGGTGCACGTGATAACCCCGATGTCGAATAAGATATCGAAAGGGATATCGGTGATATGTTTCGATCTGATGAGTCGTAGCTGAGGGATTATAATTGCTTGTTTTGGGATCCGGGCACCGCGTATTTATAGACCTCGGGATCCGGGGACCACAGTACTATATCGGTGATGATTATCGATATGACATCGAAAGTTATCCCCGATATGCTCCAAAATGGGCCTGGTTTGAGCCTGACCGAATATGCGGGAAATTCCCATATCAAGCAGGTAGGTTGATATCACAATTTTTTAATCTTAATGTGTGATTACTGATACAAGTGATTCTGAGCAGCATACTAATCCTATTTGTTTTGGTGGTTCTATAGATATGGATGAAGAATATTTCTTTGCAGGAGAAACAGATCAAGATGAATCAAGGTGGTCTACAGAGAATTGCATGTTGAAACAAACAAGATAATCTAAAGGGAAAAAGAGATATTGAAGGAAAATGCATTTATGATTGAAACAGTGATTGAACTAGAAAGAAATTTCACCATAAAAGATGCTCAACTTATAAAGGTTCTGAAAAAATCTGAGGAAGCAGAATATACTATTTCCATGTGGAACTCAGCTACAAGTAAACTAGATGTTCTCTATTGGTAATGAAGGTACAATTGGTTTGGGTTATCAAAAGTCTTCAAATTGACTGAAGCCGTTATTCAAGGGTTTGTCAAAGCTAATAGACTTCTTATAAAACTAAGAAAATGACCTATATCTGCCAATTTTGTTATCAGTCTAGTCATATGAAACCTTACTATAATGTTTTGTAAAGAAGCGATGTTATTTTTGATGTTAGGTCAACAACAAAGATGTCTAATCTTGAGTCAAGATCGAATAACATAGCCGAACAAAAAAACATTTTAAGAACATGCAAAATCTAGTCTCCTAAAAACAAGATTACTTGTAATGCGGTCTGCACAGTTACCCAATCTCTTACTGGTGATTGGTACTTTGATAGTGGGTGTTTTAGACATATGACAGGTACAAAGACCAATCTCATCGTGCTTGTGCCATTGACCATTGGCACAATCACATATGGTAGGTGGAGTAAAGGAAAGATCATTCGAAATGAGGTTATGAGTATTGATGGCTTTCCACATCTGAAGGATGTACTCTTGGTAGAAGAACTGCGTGCTAATCTTATTAGCACCAGTCAACTCTGTGATAACAATCTATTGGTTAAATTTAATAAATATTCTTGTGATGTATTTGATAAGAAGGATGCGTGTGTTATGACATTAAAGAGATCAGGAGACAACTGTTATCCAGTAGATCAAGAGGCTATGTGCTTTCATGCTAAAGTGGATGAGTTAGTTGTATGGCACACGAGATTTGGCCATGTCAGCTACATGAATCTGGAAAGGTTCATTAAATTTGAAGTTGTAAGAGAAATACCAAAATTGATCAGTCCAGGTAAACTTGTTTGTGGTGACTGTCTGCAAGGTAATCAAGTTAAAGCTTCACATATTCAAGTACATGTTGAAGTACAAATATCTTGAACTTCTAAATGTTTTGAGCTTTTACACATGGATTTTATGGATCCTATCGAGGTTTGCAGTCTTGCAGGGGAAGGAGTATGTCTATGTCATTGTGGATGACTTCACTAGGTACACTTGGGGTAAAATTCTTGAGAGAAAACTCTGAAGTTGTAGTGACATTTAAAATATTAGTTGCTAATATAAAAAATCACTATAATGCATGTGTTAATAGAATCCGATCAGATCATGGGAGGGAATTTGAGAACAAAAAATTTGATGAATTGAGTGATTCTAAAGGCATATCCCATGAATACTCTGCCCCTATTACTACTCAACATTGTGGAGTTGCTGAAAGGAAAAACAGAACAATACAAGAGATGACCAGGGTAATGGTAAGCTCTAAAAAAATAACAAAAAGACTTTGGGCTGAAACATTAAATATTGCTTGTTATACTCCTAATATGGTTTATCATAGACCACGCACAACAATGACTCCGTTTGAAATTTTTTAGGAAGATAAAGCCTAATCCGAGTCATTTCCATGAACATGGGTGTGTATGCTACAACTTGAAAGATAGGGAATCTCTAGGAAAGTTTAAAGCTAAAAGTGAAAAATGCATCTTTGTTGGATATTTTGTGAACAGTAGTGCATATGGAGTGTTTAAACCTAGATTGAACAATATTCAAGAATATGTGAATATTATATTTGATGATAAATTTGTTGGTGCAGGTAGTAATGATGGTCAATCTGCCTTGCCTCTTGAAGAAAATGTTGAGTCCACATCATCCACTGACAATGTGGAGTCAACACATGATGCATATTATACCCCAATAGTAAAAGCACATGTTGAGCTAACAACTACTTCCACATGTGTTGTCGCAACACCAGATTACACAGTTTCTGACACCGATGAGTTTGTTGGACCGATTGAGGACATTGAACCTGCATAGGGTGCGAATGTTGTGCCATAACATACATATCAACATCTTGACTAATATACACCTATATTTTCCTTCACTAGTCACTAACATAACAAAACT
Source organism: Linaria vulgaris (assembly GCA_948329865.1). Taxonomy (NCBI): domain Eukaryota; kingdom Viridiplantae; phylum Streptophyta; class Magnoliopsida; order Lamiales; family Plantaginaceae; genus Linaria; species Linaria vulgaris. Next base: position 112,949,360 of record OX415250.1, on the reverse strand, counting down.
AATATATAGCAACAGTGAAAAGAAGTCTTTGATGGACATCATAGGTCAGCATGAGTGTAATGTAGAGTTCTTTTTATTCTATTTCCACCTGTTGTAAGTTTGACCCCCACAAGTCTTACAATACACAAATTTCTTAGTACCTTAGATTATCAAGTTTATTAGATCCAAGTAAAGTTTGCTCAACCCAATAAGCCCTCTTTCACTCACATGTGCCAATCTTCTATCCATAGTTCATACTTTGGCATAATTTATTGAGGGGTTGTCGTAACATATCACTTAGCCACTCCACCTTCAAGATATTGGAAGTCATTATTTATGTGGCCCTTGATTATAACAATAGATCCATTAAAAATCTACACTCCTTTCCTGAGACTTGAATCGAAAACCTTTTCTATCCTACTCACCAAGTGATAACGGGTTTCTCTCCCATTCTTCAAAATATCTAATTTTCTTTAGAAGTTTAGCTCTTCTATCATGTACTTTCAGCCTTATAGAACCTAACCCTAGGGTCTTACATGGTATTGTTTATTATCACAAAGAAGAACCTTCCTCTTGTCTCTCATACTCTTTGAAACCATGTCTTATTTGGTGTTATGCAGAATGAACACATTAAAATCCATGACCCTAGCTCATAATTTGAGGATCAAACTATGGCATTATCAAAACATCAACTTATTTAGAGCCATCTTGCACATAACAACAACATTTGCATTTCTTTATTGTTTCTTTAGTTATTTAGGTAACTAACACTAGTGATCATTCTTGAAAGTGCAAGCATTCTAGCAATGTTAGGATAACACTGGGATTTCAATGTTAGAGTAACATTGGTTGACAGAATCTTTTCTACAATTATTGTTTTGCCTTATTCACTTAACTAACTTACTTCCACAGTTATGATTGTCTTTGATTATTATTCAGGAAACAAACTTACTAGAGGTTGATTGTTCAAAAGTTTTATTGTGGTAAGTTTCCTTAATTAAGTAAACCACTCAACTTAAAAGGAAAGAAGTGTTCAAGTGCAACTAGGAAACATCCAAGATGAGTCCTGATTGGAAAAAGGAGACTTTCCTTAGCTAGTTTACTAACGACGGAACTATTATTCAAGAAGAACTGCGAGAACTTGGAAGAGGAGTTCACCAAGGAAACTAGAGGAATTACCAACCGTGTAAAGCACATCATGAAGTCCAAGTCAAGAACCTATATATAGGTGTGAAGTACATCAATACACACAAGAGACAAGAGCTAATCAATCTGAGAGATTTATTTATAAGTTGCTGAGTCTTGTCTTACTTTTGCAAAGTTTGTGAGTTGTTAGATTAGTTTTTGGTTTAGAATTAAGAAAGTAATTCTTGTATGCTTTGTTGAGTTCGAGCAGTTCGAGAGTGAGGAACTTGAGAGTCGTGAGGAACGCCTTTGTTAAAAACTTCGTGGTTATTTTGCCTACGGCTCGGAAGTTAATATTAATATATTCACTTCTTAAATTATGTGTTTGTTTATTTTCTCTGCACAATTATTCAGGACCATTGTTAAAGTATCATTGTTAACTTAACAACATAGAAGTATCAACCTGATCCACAATTTCAATTTGTATCAGAGCCAAGCACCAACCCCACCGGTGTTTGGCGTTGATACTACAAGATGGACAACACCAACCCAATACCAACATGTTACCAGTATGGGAAGGACCAAATAATTATGCTCATTTGAAGATCAGACTCAGGGTCCACATCAAATCCATTGATCTGATAGCATGGGAATCAATACTGGAAGGCTACACCATCCCTTATCTACCTAGAGATGGAGATGTTAATTTGGTACCTAAGCCCAAGGCATAGTGGACAGCTAATGAGATTGCTCTCTACAACATGAATGAAAAGGCTCTCAATGTTATTTTCAACTGGGTAGGTAATCATATGTTTAAACTTATACAAACCTGCAATACAGCTAAACCAGCATGGGATATTCTTGAATTGCATTGTAAGGGATATGTGGCTGTCATGGGCTCTCAACATAGAAAGTTGCTTAGGGACATTGAAAAAATACAGATGGGTGAAGATGAAAGCATTGATAGTTACTTTCAAAAATTACTTGATATAGCTAATCAGTGTCAGAACCTAGATTTTGTTATCTCTAATAAAACTATGGTCTACAAAGCTTTTAGATCCTTGTCTTCTAAATTCACTGTCAAAAGGATTGCCATGAATGATCTAGAGATCTTGCCAATATGGAGTTTCAAACTTTAATGAACACTTTAAAGGAATTTGAACTAGAACTTCTAGGTAAGTCTAGTAAACAACTTGTTATAACCTTACTGGGAACTAGCTCAGATACCCCAGGAAGTGATGATGAGTATAAATTAATCTCTTTTAACTATGGAAATATTACTAACAAATTCAGTAAACTAGGTTACAAAGATAAAAGAAAATAAAAGCAATATGGTAATTCCAGCCCCGGTTACAAGAAATCACCCCCCTAAATTCATTAAGTACATGGAATCAAAGAGCACTCTTCAAGATGCTGAGAAATTGAAAGATGTCCAGGACTATGAATGTAAAGGGTTTGGTAATTTTAATAAGGAATGTGCTAACACCCTCCAAGCAACATGGAACTCTCATTGGGCTTGTGTAGATGATTTCAATGAAGCTGATTTCAACTATGGATCAAGTGCTGATGAAAACTCGAAAGAAATCAATACTACTGCGCAGCATACTCAGAGTAACTGGTCAGAAGACGATTCCAGAAACTACAATGGATCACAATGTTACTTTAACATTGAGGAACCAACAACAGTCTAGAAGATCTTATTTGGAAATTGTGATAAGAATGAAATATATGTTTTAACTTTGATATATTCTCTGATTGTGATGATATTAACTTTGATTGTTTTCATGGTTCAGTTGACATAGAGGAGGAATTCTACTTTGAAGGAGAAATATCTCAGGAGGAAATCATAAATGATCTGCATGCTACATTTCTCAAACTGGAAAGAGATAACAATAAGCTCATCAAAAAGAGTAAAGCCTTGAAGTATGGCATTCATTTTTTGAAGAATATGATGAAACTCTATGAAATAGATCTTGACAAAGCAGAAGTTGAGCTGAAAGAGGTAAAGGAAAAACTCAAAAAGGATAGTGAGATTATTGCAAACTAGAATTCAGGAACTTATAAACTTGATGAGGTATTGAATTTGGGTAAAACATGTACAAATGGTCTAGGATTTGTTGATAAATCTTCTTCTTTTCATGTGAATTCTGCCTGCCTAAAAACTAGCTTTGTCAAAGGATCTACAATGTTGAGTCCTGGTCCTATCAATACAGGAAAAAGTAAACCTACCTTTATCTGTCAATACTGTTTTCAACTAGGCCACATTAAGCCATTCTATTAAAAGTATTTGAAAGAAAGTGGAAAGAAAACTGCCTTTGTATCTAATATTAAACCAACAACTGCTTCTGATGTTAGTCTAACATTAGGTTCTGGACAGAATGGTAAAACTTGGACTGAAAAGATAAAATCCCTTGAGATTAAGATTGTGTGCCATGTTATTTTCTCTGATGTTTACTTTAACCTTTCAGGTAAGTGGTACTTTGACAGTGGATACTCAAGACACATGATAGGCAACAAAGAGAATCTTAAACGGATGATTCCCCTGAGTATTGGAACTGTCTCATATGGAGGAGGCACCAAAGGAAAAATCATTGGAAAAGGGGATACTCAATGTTGATGGATTTCCGCGTCTCAAGGATGTTCTATTGGTTGATGGGTTAAAAACAAATTTAATTAGCATTCGTCAGCTCTGTGCTAATGATCTTCTAGTTACTTTTGACAAAGTTTCTTGTGATGTTTATGATAGTGGCAATTTCCTTATTATAACAAGTACTAGATCCAAAGACAACTGCTATCTAGCTTAGGAAGAAGCAGGATGTTCCATGCTAAGGTGGATGAGGCTTCTATCTGACATAGGAAACTGGGACATGTGCAGTATAGGAACTTAGAGAAATTACAGAAAGTTGATGTTGTAAGAGGTTTGCCCAAGCTAACTGGTCCGAGTAAGCTTGTGTGTGGTGATTGCCTAAACGGTAAGCAAACCAAAGTTGTTCATACATCCCTATTGGTACAAAGTGCTACTCCTAGAACTAGTAGGTGTTTTGAATTGCTGCATATGGACTTGATGGGTCCTATTGAGGTAGGTAGTTTGAGTGGTAATAAATATGCCTTTGTTATTGTAGATTACTTTTCTAGATATACTTGGATAAAATTTCTTAGAGAACAGTTTGATGCTTTTGATCAGTTCAAAATTCTTTGTGCTAGTATCAAAGACTTGTATGGCTCTTATGTACCTAAGATTAGTTCTGATCATGGAAAAGAATTTGAAAATGCTAGTTTTGATAACTACTATAATGCTAAATAAAACTTTCATGAATATTCAGCTCATAAGACTCCTCAGCTGAATGGTATTGCTGAGAGGAAAAACAGAACTCTTAAAGAAATGGTTAGAGTTATGCTTAATGCTAAAGACATATCTAAAAGACTTCGGGCTAAAGCTTTGAATAATGCATGTCACATTAGTAATAGGGTGTATCTTATACCTAGAACAAATATAACTCCTTATGAAATCTTGAAGGGTGTGAAACCAAATATTGCATATTTTCATGAGTTTGAATATGACTGTTATCTGCTAAATGAGAGGGATTATTTGAGTAAATTTGATCCAAAAAGTGAAAAGTGCATCTTTGTATGTTACTCTGCTAACAGTACTTCTTTTAGAGTCTATAATCCTAGATTAAAGACTATTCAGGAATTTGTAAATGTGGTGTTTGGTGATTTCACTCTTGAAATAGGTATTGCTGACATCTATGTTTCTGATGTTGGTCCAATATTGGAAGCTGAGAATGTTACTCCAATATTGGAACCTGAAGATGGAAACAGTGAACAAGAGACCCCCCGAATGTTTCACTAAAAGCAGAATAATCTAACTCTGACAATGAAGTTGGTGTTGAACCTAAAATAGACCCTCTAGCTAAGATTCAGAAAGACCATCCAGCATCTCAGTTGATAGGTGAGATCACTTAACGGGTAAGGATACGCAACAAAGAAAGACTAAATTATAGAGAAATGGTTAAGTTGTGTATCTGCATGAAGTTCACATGTACATTTGACAATGCCTCATGTTTTGTCTCTGCCATGGAACTAAAAAATGTGAATGAAGCACTCCAAGATAACTTTTGGATTAGAGCCTTGTAGGACGAGCTATTACAGTTTACTTAAAATAATGTTTGGATTTTGGTACCTAGACCACCTAATGTAAATGTAATAGGGACTAAATGGATATTTAAAAACAAAAGTAATGAGGATGGAGTAATTGTTATGAACAAAGCTAGGCTTGTTGCTCAGGGGTACAAACAAGTAGATGGTGCTGATTTTGATGAGACGTTTTCTCTAGTAGCTAGGGTAGAATCTATTAGGTTGCTTGTAGCTATTGCATGCTGTATGAAGTTAAAATTATACCAAATGGATGTAAATGGGGCTTTCCTAAATGGGCTAATTGATAAAGAAGTATTTGTAGAACAACCTAAAGGATTCACTGACCCTAAGTACCCAAATCATGTGTTCAAGCTTGAGAAAGCTCTATATGGTCTTAAACAGGCTTCTAGAGCATTGTATGAAGGACTTACAGAATTTCTCTTATGTCTTTGCTTTGTTAGAGGTGATGGAGACATAACACTGTTTATTTTGAAGAAAGATTCTGATATCTGTATAGCTCAAATTTATGTGGATGACATAGTGTTTGGTTCTACTAACAATTCTATTTTAGAAAAGTTTGTTGAATCTATGACAGGAACATTTGAGATGAGTATAATAGGAGAATTAAATTTCTTCATGGGTCTCCAAGTGAAACAAACAAGTACAAGCATATTGTTAAACCAGCAAAAGTATGCAAAGAATTTTGTAAAAATGTTTAAACTTGCAGATTCAAAATCTTATAAGACTCCCATGTCTGCCTTAGTAAAGATCACCAGAGATGGAACTAAAACCAATTTTGATCCAACATTGTACAAATCAATGATCAAAAGTTTGGTTTATTTATCTACTTCTAGACCTTATATAATGTTCTCTATTTGTGTATGTGCAATGTACCAGGCTTGTCTAAAGTAGTCTCACTTGATTGCTGTGAAGAGAATCCTTATATATATATCTTGAACTTTGTCCCTTGGCATTTGATATTCATATGACACTAACACTAACCTTGTGGGTTTCAGTGACTCAAATTAGGCAGGTGATGTTGATGATAGGAAGTCCACAACTGGAGGATGTTTTTATCTGGGGAACAATTTGATCTCATGGTATAGCAAAAAGTAAAACTAGATGTCTATATGCACTGCTTAATCAGAACACATATCAGTAGGCAGTTGTGTTACCCATCTTGTATGGCTCATACACATGCTGTTGGATTATGGGTTAGATAGTGACACCTTATGTATGTTCTGTGATACTCTTAGTGCTATCAGTATTTCTAAAAATCTCGTGCAACATGTCATCAGTATAGACATAAGGCATCACTATCTGAGAGACATGGTTGAGGACACGTTAAGTGACATTGAACACATTGAGACAAATAATCAGCTTGGTGATATGTTCACTAAGCCCTTAGATTTTGAGAGGTTCTTCAGTTTGAGGAAATCTCTTGGCATGTGCATTGTGTAAGAATGTTAGTTCACGAGTGTTAACATAACACCACTGTCTAGCACTGGGTATTGGTTGTGGTGTGTGTAATTCTTTTACTTTTTATTTTTGCATACTTTCTTTCTTGCATATCCCATATTTGTTTAGTCATGTTTTGGTTTGTGTGGTTAATTTGTTCGTGTAGCTAAATTTGCTGGTGAACAGGTTTATATCAAAAGGTTTGTAAAAGTAAAAACTATGTTGTTGGTCTGAGAATGTTAACCTAACATCAAGAGAAGCTGGGATACACATAGTTAAACACTTGGTGTTAGTTGTGACTTATCCATGTTTAGGTTGGACAGGACATGAAGAGGAGTTGGGGTACATGATGTTGAGAGCTTCAGTGTTATTCAGTTGTGCTTATGTTCATGTTTTGTTATATCTGGCCAAGGAAAAGCATGATGGTGAACCTTTCTACCTGGATGTTTGGAGTTTCGATTGCCTCACATTCAGTAACACTGATCACTTGGTGCTTCTATTGTAAACAGGTTGGTAAACGAGTATGCATAAGAAGTTGGGGTGTTGAAGTATATAATAAGTGTATTGTCCTCATTAAATTCCTTTGTACTTGTCTAATCTATAGCTGATAATAAAGTTGATGGGGTGTATGGAGTCTTGAGCTGCCCACATTAAGTGATGATATTCTCCCTTTTTAACATTCTTCAGTTTTAGTTCAAAAAGAGTTTATGATAGTTGTTAAATATTTGAATTGATATGTCATGATCCCAATTAGTGAAGCTGCTTGTACTTGGTTACCATCTACCAATGTTGACTTAATATAGTTGCATTCATTCTAGTTCCACATTTCTTTGTTGTCTCGGTTTGGGCTTAGGGGAGTAGTAATCATAATTCATGTGTTGAGGCATACACCTTGGGTAACAAACTGCAAGTAAACACACTAGTTGGTGATCTTCTATACTGTGGGAATGAACTTTTCCCTTGGATATTTATATCTACTTTATGTATGTTTTCTGTCAAAAGTGTCACTTGCTTAGAATGATGATCTTAAACTCTGTCTTGTGTACTAATGTGCTTTGATAAAGTTTCATATCAGTTTTCATTAATATTTCACGCTCTCACATGAAGTTGTTTTGGATGAAGCCCTGCACCTTCGGCTTTCTGCCCTGCTGTTATTTTTCCAATGTTAGTCTAACATCACAACGTTGTGACTTATAAGTTTACAATTATGAAAACTGCTCTGGTCATGTGTTAACCTAACACTAACACGTGGAAAAGTATTGCGCGCGAAAACATGTGACAGTGGTCTGATTACTTTGGTAACATGTTACAACACCACTCTCACCACTCTTCATATTCGATTCTTATATATTTTGCTCTAATCTATTCTAATTCCTCACGCTTTGTTAATCGAATTGTGCAAAAAAAAATTCACTGAACTCAAACTCTCATATTCTCTCTAAAAATTACTCTAATAATGGCTCGCAAGTCTTTGATTGATGCCCTTGTAGATGCTGTTGAGCAGATTATGCAACCACGAAGGAAAAATACAAGACATGCACCAATTGAAACCGATGTTGATGCTGCTCCAAAGAAGAAATCCACCTATTAAAGGCGCAAGGGAAAGAAATCGACAAAGTGTGATGTTGGTTCAACATCAGAAGTTCTTGCAAATACCTCCACTCCCGCCAACATTGAAACCGAGGTAATGATGGCTAACCCTACTCAAAATTTAACTATTGAGGTTGGTATTGAGGGGGAGAATGAGGCTCATGTTGTTGATGTGGATGAGTCTGGGGTTATTCCTGAGGTTCCTGAGGTGAATGTTGGGGATGTGTCCAAGGTTGTGGCTGAGTAGGCTGAGAATCCTGATGTGGATGCTAATGTTTTTGCTGATGAGGGTAATCTTGTTGAGAAGACTGTTGCTGATTTGGGGTGTTACTGAGGGTACTTCTGTTGATAATGGTGATGAGCGTAATAAGGAACCTGAACAGGTTGAGAGAGAAGAAGAAGAAAGCCTCACTCTTACCGCTTTGGCTAATGCTGCTAGAAAGAGATAGGCTAAGCAGGTGATGGTTTCTTATGAGTCTGAGTCAGAAGAAGAAGAAGAATAAGAAGAAGAGGAAGAGGACAAGGAGGAAGATGATGAGGAAGTTGAAGATGAAGATGAACTTGTGGCTGAGGATCCTATTGATGTTACTCCAACATCAGATAGTGATGATTATTTTGATGAAATGGAGGGTGAGTATCCTAAGAAGCCATATCATGATTTCTATGTATCTGCGAAAGTAGAGGAACAATGGGAGGCTTATCAAGGCAGAGTACTCCACAGGGAAACAAAAATAGACGAGGAAAGTTTTAAGGAAAACATAATCTATGAATTGTTGGAAGTAAGATGTGTGTTGGGATCAGTGAAGAATCACTCATAATAATTCCCTAGTGTCATGAGAGAGTTCTATATGAACCTATGCTAATGGGTATGCCACCAAAAATCCCCCAAATATGGAAAGGCTTGGATTAGGAAGAGTGTTTTTGACATAAGCCCCTCCACCATAAATGAAGCATGTGGACTTCCTGATCCAGAAGAATCCAGTGATCCAAGCATGGATAAGATCATTACTGATCTCACTGGTGGGTTGACAAGGAAGTGGAATGACATCTTTCCCACAACAAAGCTAACTTTCTTAAGTGATGTACTACACATGATTTCTACCTACATCTGGCTTCCATCTTCCAACACAATAGTGATGACTAAGGAGTCTCCCAAGCTGGTGTTTAAGTTGAAGAATGGGCTGAATGTCAACATAGGAGAAAATGTGATTAGCGCAATGAAGGAAGCCACTACAAAAGCTAAGGGAATCATTCCATACCGTTATCTGATCTCTAGTATCTTGGTGAAATTAGGGTTCAAAACCTTGAAGACAGTGGGGTGGATTAAAAATAAAACCAAGATGTCTGTCACCAGGAGCTACTTCACATAGCTGAGGATTCAAGATCTTCCATGATATCCTAAAGATGGAGCTGGTCCAAGCAGAAAGAAGAAGAAGAAGACTCACAAGTTTGCTGCTTCTTATGTCCCTATATCCAGTGGGGATAATTGCTCAGTGATAGTTAACGCTTTTGTGGAAGAAACTCTCGTCTGGTTGGACAGAGAATACAAGGACACTCAATGGTAGATTGATGACAAGCAAGTTAGGCTTCAGGAGACAGACAACTTGAGAAAACATCTCAATTACTTGAATATTTTTAATTTCTAAGCTTTAAATTTTATGTTTTTTATCTTAATCTGAACTGTTTTTGTTTTGTTTGAAATGCTGATTCTATTTTCTGTTTTACCTTTATTCTGATCAAGGAGTATCTTCCATGCTATAGTTATGGCCTGTAATTAAGTTTACTGCATTTTGGTTCTTTTTGATTCTGCTTATGTAGATTTGAATTTTTGTTACAAGTACTAACTCTATATGCAGGTGTTATCTGATATCTGATGTTAAGATTATAGACAAATTAATTTTGTCTACTCCAATTAAATATTGACAAGTGTCAAATTGATTATTATAAATTAAGTGAATTATTTCTATTTTTAATTTGGAATTTTACTAAATTAAATTCCATTTATTAATAGGTTAATTAATTGATTTATAATATAAAGATGGAGAATTGCTGGCCGATTAAATAAAGCCATGTGGAAATACGATGTGTTCTAAGGATTTCTTGATAAAGGGCAGTCCAGTGCACGAAAGCATCCCCGCAATGCGAGGGTCCAGGGAAGAAGTCCACCACAAGCTAAATTAAATCCATTATTATATTAAAAAATAAAATCGACCAATCACAAGCAAGGAGGCTCGGTTCTACAACTATAAATAGAGGTGTTCTTGAAGAACAAAAACACAATTAAAACTTCAAGAATTGACAACAAGGAAGTTCAACAAATCCTCTCCAACAAGCGCAACAATCTTCAAGGTGTTCTTCGTTAAGAACTCCGTTCAATCCGCTATCAAGCCTCAAGTTCATCCAAAAACCATTTTTTTTAAGATCGTGTCTCAGTCAAGAAGATCAAATCTTCAACAAATTCAAAAATCCAAATCAAATTCATACCGTTCTTCAACAACATTCAAACCAAAAATTCGTTTGATCCGAGATCAAGTCACAAGACCATCGAAAAACCATTTTTGAAGATCAAAATTCACAAATCCAAAGAATTGAGGAAGAAGATCATATCATCCTTCATCAATCCTCAAATCAAATCACCAATTAATCCGAGATCAAGTCTAAAGACCCTCGAATTAACGTTTTCTCCAAGTTCAAATCATCTGAGTGAAGATCAAATTGAAGATTTCCACCCCAAATTTCAATATTGATCTTGTAGAATTGAATCAGAGGATTAAATAGAGATTGAACCACAATTGTACTTTAAATTTACTCAAAAATTATTTGTAATCTTTTCTTGTCTTTTAATTACAGAGATAGCAAGAATTTGTCGTTACAAGTTTGGCACGCCCGGTGGGACTACTCTACCTCCCATCTCTTTTCATCAAGGACAACCAATCAACCATATGGCATCAGGCAAGACAAGAAGGTTGTCTGATCTATTGGCTGATCAATCCACGAAGATGCCAAAGGAAGTCGTCCACGACATTGTTCAAAAGGACTCCTTTGTCTCCGACAACGTCAACAATGATGAGGATGTTGAGAGCGGCGACTCCTCCCTACCAACTCCTCACTCTGCATCGGGTTCTTCACCTCTGTTGGATACAGTGCACGCATTGACAACAAGTGCTACAACCTTGGAGGAACAAATTGGGATGTTGACCAAAGCCATAGAGATGCTGAAATAAACATGTGCAAGACCAAGACTCCAAGATAGAAAAATTGCTGAGTAGGGAAGTCAATGTGGAAGAAAGTCATGTAAAGGAACTGAAGTTTGGAGGCTTTGAAGAGGGTGAAACATCCATGAAGCAATTATCCAATGAGAAGGAAAAGTCTATTGCCAAGGAGTTCCAAGTTTCTTCAAATGGCATGATCCCTGCTGATCAATTAAATGAGTTTATCATGGGAACCATCAAGGACAAACTAGACGAAAGTTTCAAATCACCATTCTCATATTCCAAACCGTACACTCAAAGGATAGATAACCTCAAGATGCTGAATGGCTACCAACCACCAAATTTCCAGCAGTTTGATGGCAAAGGCAACCCAAAGCAACATGTAGCTCATTTTGTTGAGACTTGCAACAATGCCGGAACTTACAGTGATCATCTTGTCAAGCAATTTGTTCGCTCGCTGAAAGGATATACATTTGATTGGTACACTGACTTAGAAGCAAACTCGATTGATAGTTGGGACGAGTTGGAGCAAGAATTCCTCAATCGCTTCTACAGTACAAGAAGGACCGTCAACATGATTGAACTAACAAATGCTCGCCAATGGGATGAAGAGCCGGTGATTGATTACATAAACCGTTGGAGAAACTTGAGTCTCAATTGCAAGGATCGATTGTCCGAGACCTCGGCTATAGAGATGTGCATCCAAGGCATGCAATGGGGGCTCCATCACATTCTTCAAGGAATACTGCCAAGGACATTTGAGGAGTTAGCAACTCGTGCTCATGACATGGAACTGAGTATGGTGGCAAGTGGAGTTATTGGACCACCTATGCAAGATCTGCGAAGATTCAGTGACAAGCAAGATGCAAGGAAATGAGGCATATCTTTCAACAAAGCACCTACCAAAGAGTCTATAGCGGTGAATGTTGGTCCGTTGAGAATCCAGACTAAGACAAATGATAGCAACGACCAACGAAAAGTTGTTTTGGTATCTGAAAAGGCCAATAATTCACAAGCTAATGAGCAAAGGAAGACGACACTCAAAGAGATGCAGTCAAAGCAATATCCGTTCCTCGATTCTGACATTTCAGCAATATTTGATGATTTGCTCAAAGCTAACCTGATTGAGCTGCCTGAAATGAAGAGACCAGTAGAGGCTGGTCGCATCGATGATCCTAAGTATTGCAAATATCATTATCTCATAGGACACCCAATCCATGATTGCTTCATATTCATGGATAAGGTGATGCAATTGGCTCGTGATGGGAAGATCACACTAGAAGAGGATGTCGTGTCATCAAACCTTGTCGCACTCTTAAGCCTAGTTGATAACCTAGATGACTCACGCATCATCGTTTCATGCAATGCGACTCACGAATGAGAGAAAATTGAAGAATCTACTTCAAAGATTGCTCATGTCACAAACCAATACATGTCCACTATATGCTTCACTGATGAATACCTTCTACTAGGTTCCAAGCTCCACAACCGACCATTGTTTGTCTCGGGCTATATTCGCGAGAAAATAGTCAATCGAATGTTAATTGACGGGGGCTCTGCGGTCAATATCTTACCTCTACGCACTTTGAATACATTAGGGATCTCGGTGGATGAAGTATCAAGTAGTCGTCTGATAATCCAAGGTTTCAACCAAGGGGGGCAAAGAGCCAGCAGCATCATAAGATTAGATCTTCTTATTGAAGATATGCCGTCCAGTACGCTATTCTATGTCATCGAATCCAACACATCCTACAACATCTTATTGGGTCGACCTTGGATACATGAAAATGGCGTTGTTCCTTCAACATTACCCAATGCTTCGGATATTATCAAGATGGAGTTGAAAGAAAGGTACATGGTGAGGTAAAGCCTTTTTCTGATGCTGAATCACACTTTGCAGATGCAAAATACTATATTTAAGGAAAGAACACTGTGAGACTCAATGAAACTGAGCAACTCCAGCATCATGGTGTAAAAGGCTCCGATAACACAAGTGACACAGAGAAGAGTAAACTTTATGGATCTCCCCTTGAGTTAAAGCCTTTGAAAGAACTAACATTCCCTCTGACAACACTTGAAAAGAAAGGGCCATCTCCTCCACTTGAAGGATTTGTTCGTCCATCCAAAAGACCAAAAACAGAGCATGGAACATTGCCCGCAGAGATTATTGAGCAATGCTTCGACCCGAAAGCTTTCAAATTGCTAATTAAAGCTGGATATGACCCTAATGAAGAACCATGATTGGAGGGCCTCGCTCTTGATGCTGTTGCAGAGAAGCCATACGGACTCAATGCCACACAAGTTATGCTAAAGGAAAAGGGGCATACCATTCCAAACATTTGGGTAGGCCTTGGCTACAAGCCACCAAACCCAGTTCGTATTGCTATAAAAAGAGCTAATGCCAACTACATAGGCGAAGTAGAGGGTTCAACAACAGGCTGTGAAGAGAAAATACCACACATGTCGGTCTTTGATAGACTTGGTCCGAATAAAATAGTCTTTGATAGGCTTGGTCCAAATAAAAGGTTTGATTGGAAAAAGTTGAGTGTTCCACATATGTCGACACACGCTAAGAGAAACCTCAAGTCATCAAACTCTAAGAAAGTTCAAAGTCTGATCCCATCTCGAATGACTCGCCGCGAAGGCTTGATAGTGTCTTGTGGGGAAACTCTCAAAGTCAAGTTACAAACTGTGGTACTCACGAAGACCAAAGACGGAGATGAAGAGAGTGTAGTATCGTCATACCATATCACTTCTCGTGAAGAAGATGTTGAAGAAGACGCCGAAGATGCGCCTGTTGAGTGGGAGGAGGGTGTCAAAGCCACTGTTGATGAGTTAAAAGAGGTAAACTTGGGCAACATCGATGACCCAAGACCGATTTACATAAGTGCATTGCTCGGAGCTGATGAAGAACGAAGTTACATTGATTTGTTGCACGGGTTCAAGGATTTGTTTGCTTGGTCATACAAAGAAATGTCAGGCTTGGACCCAAATGTGGCGGTACATAACTTATCGGTAAAGAAAGATGTTCATCCCGTCAAGTAAGCCCAAAGAAGGTTTCGACCTGACTTAGTTCCATTACTCGAAGCCGAAGTTAACAAGCTCATTGAAGTCGGGTTCATCAGAGAAGTCAAATACCCAACTTGGATTTCTAGCATCGTGCCGGTAAGGAAGAAGAATGGACAAATCAGGGTTTGCGTCGACTTTAGAGACTTGAACGAAGCATGCCCTAAGGATGACTTTCCTCTACCGATCGCTGAACTAATGATTGATGCTACCATGGGACACGAAGCCTTGTCTTTCATGGACGGATCTTCCGGATATAACCAAATTCGTATGGCTCCAAGGGATGAAGAATTGACTGCTTTCTGTACTCCGAAGGGTATATATTGCTACAAGGTGATGCTGTTTGGTTTGAAGAACGCCGGTGCTACCTATCAAAGGGCAATGCAAAATATCTTCGACGAAATGTTGCACAAGAATGTTGAGTGTTATGTGGATGATCTTGTCGTAATGTCGAGAGAAAAGAAAGATCACATAAATGACTTACGAAAAGTCTTTGCGCGATTGTGAAAGTATCAATTAAAGATGAATCCTATGAAGTGTGCATTTGGTGTAACATCGGGAAAGTTCCTTGGTTTCATTGTTCGTCGGCGAGGCATTGAAATCGAGCAAGCCAAGATTGATGCAATAGTTAAGATGCCGGAGCCACGAAAATTCATGAACTCAAAAGTTTACAAGGAAAATTGGCATATCTCAGAAGGTTCATCTCGAATTTAGCCGGTCGTTGCCAACCTTTCAGTCATTTGATGAAGAAAGACGTTCCATTTAGGTGGGATGAATCTTGTCGCAATGCTTTTGAACGAATCAAGTCGTATCTGATGAAACCTCCGATTTTAGCCGCTCCTGTGCCGGGACGTCCCTTGATCCTATATATTGCTGCCCAAGAAAGATCAGTGGGGGCATTACTTGCCCAAGAAAATGGCAAAGGGAAGAAAAATGCACTTTATTACCTGAGCCAAACAATGATGCCGAATGAGTTGAAGTACACTCCTATTGAAAAGCTTTGCCTAGCCCTTGTGTTCTCAATTCAAAAATTGAAGCATTACTTTCAAGCTCATACTATTCGTCTTGTATCCAGAGAAAACCCTTTGAAGTATGTCATGACGAGGCCGGTGTTGTCTGATTTTCTAGCTGACCACCCTATTCCTACTGAGTGGGAGTTAATGGACGACTTGCCCGATGAAGATGCACTCGTGGTTGAAGTTACTCCTCCATGGGAAATGTACTTTGATGGTGCCGCACATAGAAATGGAGCCGGCGCCGGCGTTGTCTTTTTCACGCCTAATGGAGAGGTCTTGCCGTATTCCTTCACATTAACTCAAAATTTCTCAAACAATGTTGCGGAATATCAAGCTTTGATACTCGGGTTAGAAATGGCAATTGAGCTGAGGCAACCTCATCTAAAAGTGTATGGCGATTCCAAGTTGGTCGTCAATCAATTGTATGGCAAATTTGAGGTTAAGAAGCCAGAGCTCCTACCATATATTGAGTATGCAAGAAGATTGATCAAAAATCTTGGTGACGTTACAGTAGAGCATGTGCCGAGGAAAGATAACGGGCAAGCCGATGCTTTAGCTAAACTTGCTTCTATGTTGGTTACATCAGAAGAGAAGACGTCCATACCCGTATGCCACAAATGGGTACTCCCGCCTATTCCAGAAGATAACGGTGAGCAAGGTAATAATAATGAAAGTCATGTTGTGGAGGTATACGAAATTGAAGTTGAGGATTGGCGACAATCATTCGTGGACTACATAAAGCATGGAAAACTACCTGATGACGTACGGCAAACGATCAACATTAGGCGTCATGCAGCTCGCTTCATCTTCTATAAAGACACACTCTATAGGCGCTCGTTTGATGGGGTTTTCTTGCGCTGCCTAGAAAAAGAAGAAGCTATGCAAGCTATGGAAGAAGCACATTCCGGAATTTGTGGAGCTCATCAGTCTGGTCCAAAGTTACATTTTTGCATCAAAAGAATGGGCTACTACTGGCCTACCATGGTTTTAGATTGCATGAAGTATGCACGAATATGTCAAGCTTGTCAATTCTATTCAAACTTCATCCATCAGCCGCCTGAACCTTTACATTCGATTGTAGCTTCTTGGCCTTTTGATTCGTGGGGTTTGGTCGCTGTCGGTCCTATGACAAGTCTTCTGGCGGGCACTTGTACATTTTGGCTGCAACCGACTACTTCTCAAAATGGGCCGAAGTTGTGCCTCTCAAAGAAGTCAAAAAGGAGACTGTTGTCAACTTCATTCGTACCAATATCATTTACCGCTATGGAGTTCCTCGATGCATCATCACTGATAATGGAAAGTCGTTTTGCAATGGTTTGATAGACAAGTTGTGTGAAAAGTTTGGATTCAAGCAAAGAAACTCTTCCATGTATTATGCTGCTTTTAATGGCCTCGCCGAAGCATTCAACAAAACTCTCTGCAACTTGCTAAAGAAAGTGGTGGCGAAGTCAAAGAAAGATTGGCATGAAAGAATTGGAGAAGCTCTATGGGCATATAGAACTACACACAAAACGCCAACTCAGGCAACCCCGTATGCATTGGTCTACGGAGTAGAAGCAGTTCTCCCTCTTGAGCAACAAATCCCGTCTTTAAGGATAGCTCTGCAAGAAGGACTCACCGAAGAAGAGAATACTCTTTTGCGCTTGCAAGAACTAGATGCTCTTGATGAGAGAAGACTAGAAACGCAACAGGAACTTGAATGCTATCAAGCTCGTATCTCCAAGTCTTTTAACAAAAAGGTCCGCCGACGCTCCTTTCAAGTTGGTGATTTGGTTCTTGCAGTGAGAAGGCCCATCATTATCGCTCATCGAACCGGAAACAAGTTCACTTCAAAGTGGGATGGTCCTTATGTCATCACAGAAATATACACGAATGGCGCATATAAGTTGATTGCCGAAGATGGATTAAGAATTGCTCCTATCAATGGAAAATTCTTGAAACATTACTACCCTTGATGACTGAAGCATGCTCCATGACGCACGAGCTTAAACTGCATGTTACTCCTGGCCCGCATGAGTATAAATTGTGGATGGCAACCACCAATGGTAAATTATGTGGTTAAAATGATAACTTACCCCATTAAAGGTGTTTTATGTGGTTAAATTTTAAATACTCCACTTTGTTCAAAGTGGTTAAAGAATGAATACTCCTGGCCCGCATGAGTATAAACTGTGTATGGCACCCCCCCCCCTTAAATCAATCTTGATTTCTTTGAACTACGTTATGACTTAATCCTTTTATTGAGGTACGTAGGCAGCTTAGAAGTTTTCTAAGTTCAGTCATGAAATTTGCTTAAGTTGGTTTTGTTGCGTTACGTTACAGTATTCATGAGAAAGAAACATGATGTCAAATGCAAATGAAAAACTCAAAATGAGGTAAAAAGGTAAATCTTTTATTAATCTCGGAGTTTGATGATGCTACAAATCCAAAGCAAAACAGAAAAAAAAAAAAGCAAAGATAAAAAAAAAGGAGGAAACTCTCTCAAACAAAAGGCCTCACATCCCCCAACTCCAGTTGTTTAATCCCCAAGTTCAATCTCATAACATTCAATTCATCCATCTATGCGTCACTAAGTGAAGGAGTGCTTTTAAGGACGGATATCTTCTCTTCTAAATTAGAGATCTTACTATCGACACATCGAAGAAAGTCTTGTTGGCTCTTTAAGGATGACGTTAATCTTGCTTTCTCCGACTTTAAGTCTTTCAATCTTCTTTTAACACTTTGAAGTTCATCTTTTGTGGACCTAACTCGTGAGGATCCTTTTTCCTTGTCAGATTTGGCATCGGATATGTGGCCCTCTATTTCCGAAATTTGTTGAATAAGTGATGAGTTTTCCAATATTGTGGAGTTTTGCACATCATAAGCAGCAGCTTGATCAAAAACTTTGCTCATTAAGGCTTCTAAGGGAGCAACTTTTTCCTTCCCAACTAACTTCATTCTTTCAAAGACAATGCGAAATTCATCTTTAAAAGAAGAAATTTGGTTAATTGGTGCGCGAACAATCCTCTCACTAACATCGGCCCATAGAGAGTTGAGATACCTTTTGTCATGAATTTCTAATAGACTTTCACCCTTAAAAACAGAGACAACAATATGTGGAGAACTTTCCTCACCATTCTTTGAGTCTCTTGGCTTAAAATGCACTTTGTCATCTTTTGAAGGTTTAGTACCAGCACATGAAGTAGACCCTTCACTTCTTTGAGGATGTTGCTCACCACCCTTCAAAGAGGAAATCCTCTCTTTACCCACCTACAAGGAATGTGTCGAAAGTTAGAAATATATACATATATTTATATATGTATGGAAATAAAGAGCAAAGTTGACCAATACCTGTACAACCAAGTCCATTGTCGCGGATGGGGTGCTCGAAAGGCAGCGAGGAGAACTGATTTCTCTAGGTTGCGAGATACTTGAGCCTTTCTTAACCCTCTTCCAGTTGCGATCAACTTTTTTGCGACTTTGTGCGACCTTGTCTTCAAGGTAGCTTATATGGGTTTCGGTTATCCATGACTTATAACTATCTGAAAAGTGCCTTCTTGCGTTAAGAGGAGCATTGGGATTCCAAACCTTTGAATATGTCCTTTGTGCAAGACTTAACCTCCAAAAACGAAGTCCTTCATCCAAAGAAGCTTTGCGGTAGTCATTTTTGAGTACGCCAGGGACATCTTGATAATATCCAAATTGTCGGCCAAATCGATGTGGACTATAGGGCTCAACCTCAAAAGTTTCGCCTTGCCTCAGAGTAAGATAGCACGATTGAAGGTTAATAAATAGTCATGCTCTGCTTCGCTAAGAGTACTGCAATCCACAAGTGTGACGTTATTGACGTTCAGAAGAAGATTACATGCCTAATTGGTGTAGTCTCCTTTGTGAATTCTCTTACGAGCTTCTTTTGGATCAAAAGGCCTTGCTCCATTTTCTCCAGAAAATACCGTCATTCCAGGTTTTTGCGACTCTTGGTGTATAAAAAACTGAGTCTTGAAGTACAGCGCCACCCACCCGTAGACAAAATGGATCGGAAAAGGAAGGCACCCTAGAGACGGTTGAGTAGACCTTGATATTGAGTCCAACCCTTTGTAAATCGACGCTAGAACCGGAATGGCAAGGCATACTCTTTGACCGCTGGCTATAAGACTCGCCATCTTGAAAGAACTTGGACGGATAAAGCCAACGTCCTTTACAGGGAGAACGAAGATGCACAACCAACAATGTCTCTTTCTTCCAACAATCTTTGATACCGAGTTGTGAAAACATGATATCTTCTTGCGATGACCACCGACTGTATGGTTCGAGCTTTCCGGAAGGGCTATGTGTTGCTTGACGTCGACGCACGCTTTTTCTCTCCTTCCGTGATGGGGAACATTTGCATTTGACTTCTTTCTTCAACCAAAAGTTGACCCACTCTTTGACTGGCACTCGAGGATCATCATCACCAACATGTGCTCGGATTAAATGAAACGCATGGAACAAAGCTCTACATGACCTCGGCAAGTGATGGTTTTCTTTTTCCTTGCCGAAATATTCTCTCTCGCTCGGTATGACTTCGTCGTATAAGGATCCAAATATGGGCAGGCCAGCAAGGTGTTTCAAGTCCCATAGGGAAATTGAGAGCTCTCCAAGTGAAGTGACAAGGGTGTTTGTAGACGGTGACCACGCTTCGCACAAGGCTTTTATGATTTCCAAATTGCATTCGTATGTGAACAAGGATGCATAGTCTGGCTCGTACGTGTTGGTGGAAGTAAGTGTAGACTTGCACCGAACAAGGACATCTTCTGTCCACTCCCAGTATCCCAGAAAGTAATGAATTTCGCCGGAAAAGTGAAGAAAGGCATCGTCCCACATGGCATCTCCTTTGGCAATGCGTCGCCCCAAGGTATCGAAAGGAAGATCATTGTTTGATACTTGGGGGTGAGGAGACCGGAGCACGAACGATGGCAGAGACCGATTGGAGGATTTGGGAAACTCTTCAGTCCAGTCCTTGGGTTTAATGGTGTTAATCAAAGTGGGCCATCGGCTTGTGTAAATTCCGGCGAGAGGGGCGCCGACCTCCAATATTGTGTCCCGTTGGGTCGATTGATTTTTATCACCGGTGATGGTTACGGTCTCAACTTCCTTCGAATTATAGGCATGACCAAATTTCACCATTTTGCGTGGACTGTCAACACATAAGAAAAAAAAGAGTTAAAAAAAAAAGAAAAAAAAGGGTGAGAAATAATAATACCAGAAATCTCTGTCTCAATTTTACAAATTGTAGTGGGAGTACTCTTCTTTCCGAATCAATAACATAACCTGTGAAAACAAAAAAAAAAAGCAAAAAGAAGTGGTTGGTCAACTAAAGGAAATAAAAAAAAAGAAAAAGAGAAAAGAAGAAAAAAAATAAAAAGAAAGAGTTAGTGGCGCTGCAGAAGAAAAAAAAACAAAAAAGAAAAAAAAATAAAAAGAAAGAGTTAGTGGCGCTGCAAAAGAGAAAAGAAGAAGAAAAAAGAAAAAGAAAGAGTTAGTGGCGCTCAGAAGAGCAGCAAAAGAGAAAAAAAGAGAAAGGAGAAGAAAGAGAAAAAGATGAACAGAGAAAAAAAGAAAGAAACAGTAGCTGCAATTTTTTTTCTTCTCCAACCTATTTCCAACAAAATTCGACTTGTCTTCGTCGATGAAACAGAATTTTGAAGAAGAAGAAAAAAAGGATAGAGAATGAAACTCTGAGGTTTGACTCTTTATAAAAAAAAAATCTCATTAGTTGTTGAGTTCAAATCAATCCCGTGAGATGAAATTATTTTTTTGGAATAAGAATCTTGAAATTTTCAGATGTGTTAAATTTCTTCACTTGAAGAAATCAATTTCTGGAATCAATTAGAATAAAATATATTTGCTTCTGCTGTAGAACCAGAAGAAAGAAATTTCATCCGTTAACTTCAAAATGGAAAGAGAGAAGAAGAAGACCACATATGGCGGGCCCTACAGATAATAAAAACAAAAAGGGGGAAAAGAGAAGGCTGTTAATTGTGGAAAAGAGAAGGCTGTCACGTGAACAAAAAGAAAAAGAAAATGAAAAGAAAAAATGATTTGGTATACAAATTATATTTTGGTCCTTAAAGGAAATTGACATGGAAGTCCCTAAATGTTGATCTTTTCCAAATGAAGTACATATATTTCATCAAATCTTATTGACGGCCCAGAAATAAATATGTTGCGACATATTCACTTCCAGACGCATTTTTACAATGCTATTCGTGACAAGTCGCAAGGGGGAATTTGTAGACAAATTAATTTTGTCTACTCCAATTAAATATTGACAAGTGTCAAATTGATTATTATAAATTAAATTAATTATTTCTATTTTTAATTTGGAATTTTACTAAATTAAATTTCATTTATTAATAGGTTAATTAATTGATTTGTAATATAAAGATGGAGAATTGTTGGCCGATTAAATAAAGTCATGTGCAAATACGATCTGTTCTAAGGATTTCTTGATAAAGGGCAGCACAGTGCACGCAAGCATCCCCGCAATGCGAGGGTCCGGGGAAGAAGTCCACCACAAGCTAAATTAAATCCATGCTTATATTAAAAAATAAAGTCGACCAATCACAAGCAAGGAGGCGCGGTTCTACAACTATAAATAGAGGTGTTCTTGAAGAACAAAAACACAATTAAAACTTCAAGAATTGAGAGCAAGGAAGTTCAACAAATCCTCTCCAACAAGCTCAACAATCTTCAAGGTGTTCTTCGTTAAGAACTCCTTTCAATCCGCTATCAAGCCTCAAGTTCATCCAAAAACCATTTTTTTTTTTTAAGATCGTGTCTCAGTCAAGAAGATCAAATCATCAACAAATTCAAAAATCCAAATCAAATTCATACCGTTCTTCAACAACATTCAAACGAAAAATCCATTTGATCCGAGATCAAGTCACAAGACCCTCGAAAAACCGTTTTTGAAGATCAAAATCCATATTGGAAAGATCAAAATTCACAAATCCAAAGAATTGAGGAAGAAAATCATATCATCCTTCATCAATCCTCAAATCAAATCACCATTTAATCCGAGATCAAGTCCAAAGACCCTCGAATTAACGTTTTCTCCAAGTTCAAATCATCTGAGTGAAGATCAAATTGAAAATTTCCACCCCAAATTTCAATATTGTTCTTGTAGAATTGAATCAGATAATTAAATAGAGATTGAACCACAATTGTACTTTAAATTTACTCAAAAATTATTTGTAATCTTTTCTTGTCTTTTAATTACAGAGATAACAAGAATTTGTCGTTACGAAGATAACATTGAGAAATTCAATGTTAGAACATATGTCTGGTTTCAATGTTAAATTAACATTGATAAAGATGGATGTTATGACAACATTAAAAATATCAATGTTAGAACAACATTGTGATTATATTCTTCTAAAATTAAGGGAAAGTTACTTGATTAATAATTATTCTTAGTTTGATAAGTTGGTTTCTGGATATTTGATCTGGTTGAATAGGTTCTAGGGTTTTGTCAAGTAAGGCAAAAAGGGGGGAGATTGAAAGTACAAGCATTCTAGCAATGTTACGATAACATTAAGATTTCAATGTTAGAGTAACATTGGTTAACGGAATTTTTTCTACAATCTAGTTTTAATATCTTAATTATTATTTTGCCTTATTCACTTAACTAACTTAGTTCCACAATTATGATTGTTATTGATTATTATTCAGGAAATAAACTTACCAGAGGTTGATCGTTCAAAAGTTTCCATTATGGGAAATTTCCTTAATTAAGTAAACCGCTCAACTTAAAGGGAAATAAGTGTTCGAGTGCAACTAGGAAACAACTAAGATGAATCTTAATTTGAAGAAGGAGACTTTCCTTAGTTAGTTTACTAACGAAGGAACTATTATTCAAAAAGGGCTGCGAGAACTTGAAAGAGGAGTTCAACAAGAAACTGGAGGAATTACCAATAGTGTACAATACATCTTGAAGGACAAGTCAAGAACCTATATATAGGTGTGAAGTTCATCAAGACAAACACGAGACAAGAGCTAGTCAATTTGAGAGATTTATTTACAAGTTGTTGAGCGGTTGTCTTACTTTTGCAAAGTTTGTGAGTTGTTATATTAGTTCTAGGTTTAGAATTAAGAAAGCAATTCTTGTCTGCTTTGTTGAGTTCGAGCAATTCGAGAGTGAGGAACTTGGGAGTATTGAGAAACACATTTATTAAAACTTTTGTGATTATTTTGTCTACGGCTCGGAAGTTAATATTAATATATTCACTTCTTAAATTTTGTGATTGTTTATTTCCGCTGCATAATTATTCTGGACCGTTGTTAAAGTAACATTGTTAAGTTAACAACGTACAAGTATCAACCCGATCCACAATTTCAATTTTCATTGGGCAAAGTTAATGAATTATTGAACTGAAAATCCACTGTTAATGATCAATCAATCTTGCTCTTACTCCCTCATAATTAGAGAACAATCTCCGAAATATTCGTAGTGTATGCTGGTCATAGCGTAAACTCAAAAAATAAATAAAAAATCTTGCAACAAGAAATACTTTACTCTATTGGACGAATATACAACAATATTTAAGTCTCTTTCATTGATAATGTCACCAAGACAACATTTATTACAAAAAACTGATAACTGAAATCTATCAAACAGAAACATTAATAAAAAAGGGTAAAGTTATTGGCTTATTGCCATGCATTAATCTCCAAATCAATTGTTGTTGCCAAATCCTGGAGCAACATTAGAAATTGATGGCGTGGGCATAAAAGTAAAAGAAGAATCTGGATTAAATCCAAATCCAGGTGAAGCAACAGAATTTGATGGGTTAAAACTAGGATTTGGATTCATGACGGATCCAGTTGAATTTGGATCAAAGCCAGTTTCAGGTTCACCATAACAACTCGCCTGGTTAACACAAGGATTCGGAATCACAACGGATTCCGTGGCGGCATCAGATCCTGACGAATTAATGAAAGTGAAATGATTATTATTATTATTATTATTATTATTATTATTATTATTAGCAAAAGCATTATTATAATAATAATTATTATTAAGAATGTTATCATTAAAGTTATTGAAAGCCAAATTAGAATATGGTGGCATAACGGTACCCTCATTCCACCCTAATATTCCACCATCCATGACACTTGCATTCTGCAACAACTGCCATGGGAAAGAATTGTCCGAATTTTCATCACCACCTCCACCACTACCCATCGAGGCCGCCACATTGTTCTCCGGGGCCGTCATGGGCACCGAAGGCATTGAATTTGGGAAATACTGAGGTGCAAAGCGCACCATGGAAGATTGATCAGGAAAAAAGGTAGACTGATACTGATATTCATCATTAGAATTAAAATTGTTAGGTATCACCATAGACTCAGTTCCCAAGGGAAACTGATAACTCAGATCCATTGGTGGAGGAGGAGCGGAGTTATCCAATGGCCCGGGTGCAGCAGGAGGAGCAGCGAAGTTATCCAACGGCCCTGGTGGAGGCGGCAGAGCCAACCCTTGACCTTCCTGATTCTGGTAACTCGCGCGGAGATCTGAGATAAATTCTGGTATAACCTGTTTCATGACAGCATAGTCCTCCAAGTTGAAATCCAATGGACTTACCATGCCTTTAATGAACCTTACCAGGAAAAGCTTCATTTGTTTGCGTTTATTGTCTCTTAGCACCCGGCGGAGTTTTTCCTGCACCTTCAGGGTACGCTCCCGGTTGAAGCTGTTCTGGTTGTACATTTTTCGGGTTTGGTCCATTGGGGGCAAGCTTGTAAAGCGTGCAAGAATGGCCCGAGCTCCATCGTAGGACGGGTAGAGCACCGGTTGGCGGTCATACGGGCTGTAGATGATTGCACAAGCCTCGATCTCGCAAAAGACCGTGAGCTCGTGGATTTTCTTGAGAAAACCTTGCTTCCTTTTCTTATAGGATGCTTTTCTTTCGGAGTCATTTCTGATGTAGGCTAGGGTTACTTTGTTTCTTGCCATGTTATTTCTGTTTTCGAGATTTTTTATTTTCTTTTTTCTTTTTTTTCGTTCTGTGAGGGATGGGATCTTTAGGAAGACCGAGGGGCTGTTATATATAATGACGTTTTCGTGATTATCATAATATAATTATATGTTCTGGGATTTTTGTAAAGATCTAATTGGAATTCTGAATTTTCTCCGCTTTCTATGAGTTGTTCAAAAATGTAGCCCATGGGTTTTGGTGGATTTTACTTATTAGAGACAAATATTCAATTAATCTTTCTATAAATTCCTATTGGTATTGGTTGTTGTTCTTTCTTCGATTCTTGTAATGATTTTACCTACCTTAAAGTTGTAGTATATGGATAAGAACGAAGAATGAGATCTCGAGTTATTAAACGTCATGAGTATAACTTTTCAATTTCTTTATCCAACAGTTGTCATCATTTCAATTTGCACCAAGGAATTTTATTTTAGAGAAATGGCAGTGATTGTCTTATGATATATAGACTTGACCAGAAAAATGAACATGTTAACTCTAAATTGTAAATAACTATAAAAACATTATCTCCTTCGAGGAAATGTAGGTATTGCGCCTAATTAATTTGAATTAGGTATTTTTTACTTCGGTAACTTAAAAATATATCGAACAACATTATAAAATGCATGAATACTTTTTTTCTTTGAACGAGTAGAGAAAGAAAATTTATTAGGACGAGTGAAAAAGGTAGTCCAAACCCTTACAACGAAGATTCGGCAATCTAAACATTCTATATTTTTCGATATTGCAAGGTAGCCATCATTAATTATGAGTTTTTAACGAAATTCTCAACCTGATTCATGTTATGTTGTTAGAATACAAGTACGGTAATATGCGTATGACGCACAATACAGTACGTACGGTACGATAACAATTGTTTTTGTAAATACTGGATATGAATACGGAATGAGTACAACTGGTTGGATTAATACAAGGTATGTGTTAGGCAATAATATAAATAATTTAACTTTTACTAATTAAATCAAACCTAATCTAAAATTCATCAAAAGTTAATTTGCAAGGTATTAATTAGTCATCATAGCTAGAGTAGTATTGCGGATGTTTGGTTGGAATAAAACTTTGTGGAAACGCTTGTGGTGTGTGGAAGTTATTAACTTTACAAAGACGTTAGAGGGGAAAAAATCACTTTTGGTCCCTTATTGTGGCATAGTTATTATTTTAGTCCTATAATGTGGCATTGTCCATATTTAATCCCTTATTGTGGCATGTTGTACAATTTTGGTCCCATAGACAGTTTTTGGGCCCCTAAGTTATTTTTATTAGCAAAAAATGCCCCCATAAGTTATTTCTAATTATAAAAAAATCCTCGTGTGTTATATACTCTCTTAAAATCATATTTTCACCCAAAAAAAGCTAAAAATAAAAAATTTCCTAGGTTACAATGTAAAATTAGATTTTTTTAATAAATTTTAATTATTAATATTAATATTTTTAAATATAAAAAGAAAAAGACCCAATATAATAAAATAATGATTGTAAAAAACTTTTTTTCACGCACAAAGTCTTCCCCAATCCTCGGTGACCAACCACCTCCTCACGCGCCACTTCGAAGCTTAATTACTGACGAAATAACCGGTGTCAAAGGACATTAATTTGGATTTTTTACAGGTATGTTGAGAGGAAAAAAACTGTAAAATAAAAAACAAAATTGGGTGGTGGTGGTGGGAAATGGGGGTGGGGGTGGAGGGAGATTTTTTTTAAAAAAAAATATTTTATTATAATTAGGTCTTTTTCTTTTTACGTTTTTGTCATTAAATAAATAATTTACTTTTTCAGTGAAAATCATAGATTGGACTGGAAATAGAAGAAAAAAATGGGTGGGGAGGTAGTGTTTTTTTTTTTTTTGAAATTTGAATTATTTTGTTATAATTAGATCTTTGAAAAAAAATGGTATGTGATAAATAATTCTATCTTTTTAGTGAAAAGTCTATAATTGGACCAAAAATAGGAAAAAGGGAAAGAAAAAAAAATTGGTGGTGGGGGTTGGGTGGGGAGAGAGAATTGTTTTTGTTAATTATTTTATTATAATTGGGTTTTTTTTCTTTTAATTTTTTTTAGAATTTATTAAAAAATCTAATTTTACATAATAACTTAGAGAATTTTAATTTAGCTTTATGTAAGTGAAAATACAATTTTAGGAGAATATATAACACGCATAGGCTTTTTACTAATTATAAAATAACATATGGGGGTGTTTTTTGCTAATAAAAATAACTTATGGGACAAAAAACTGACCATGGGACCAAAATTGTACAAAAAGCCACAATAAGGGACTAAATGTGAATAATGCCACATTATGGGACTGAAAACATAACTATGCCACAACAAGGGACCAAAAGTGATTTTTTCCCACGTTGGAGCTTATCCAAGTGAATTCGTGGAGCTGGGCGAAATTCAGTAATAAAAGCTTTTCATTTTCTTTTTACGTTGTTAGCTTTGGATGTCTTGGCATTGATTTTTTTGTATGGGGTTGACGAAAAACCTCTTCTGCTTTCTTTCCACTTTTGAAATATTTGCTTGCCTGATAAAAGAATTAGACATTGGTCTAAACAAAAACCATTTCAATCATTTATTTGCTGAAAATATCCTTGTGACATAAAAACGTGATTATATTTTATTGGAATGAGTATATTTATGAAGTACGGTGTTACACGGAATTAATTAAAGTACGTAATCGAACGTGCTTTTTGTAACTTTAAATATATTTATAATTCCTTAAAAGAGAATCCATTTTTTTAAAGGATTGTTGTTATGTAATTCCGGAAATCTTCAAAAGAAAGAAGAAAAAAGAATCTTAACAATTAAAAACGTTTTTATAACACAAATAAAAATAAATCCTCTCGCTACTTAACACGCCCATTGGTCAAATAATAAGTCTTTAAAAGAGCTTTTACTAGTGGCATATGGGCTTTAAATAACGGAAAATATTTTATTTGAACGAATTCTTATTTCTGTTCCCCAACTTCGTTTTTTAAACGTAATTGTCCAAGTTTTTTCGAGCCTACTTTTTATGCCTACTATGTTTTAAAATTTCTATCAAAAATGCCCAAAATCGCTTATTTGGGCAAAAATGCCTACGTGGCGGTACACTCAAAAAGTTGCTGAGTCCAGTCAACAAGTTGCTCGGACAGGTCGGATAAATCTTTGTTCGAAAAAAGTTTTTACCCCACTCTCTCCATTTAAAAACACAACTCTCCAACACTTAGGAAAATCAGATGAGTTCGCGGCAAAACAAGAAACCCTAATCCCCAAAATTCCAACACTTCAATCCGCGACAGCAAGCGTAAATCCGCAAGCATTTGTAATCGACATACGAGTTAGGGCCAAAATATGGTGAACTTGAGGCCCCCACTTGAAATGGGTTTACCCCCACCAACTGTAAAAGTTATCCTATTTTTTTGCTTCAATTCTAGTGTGACTGCAAGTTTTTGGGCTTAATCGTTACTTTATTGTAAGTAGACGATGAATTCGACACGATTTGTAATTTTTTGGATAAAGTTTGTTTCTTTTTAGTTGTTAGTATTATTTTAGTTGGGTTTTAGGGTTGTACAAAAATTTAATGGTCTCCTAGCACGAACAACTCCTGTTATCTGGTTTTTTTGCTACCTTCCAAGGTTTTTCCACTATCGTTGTCCCCTTTTGTGGTCCTCGTGTTAAATTTTTAATAAGAAGTTAGATATAAGTTAGCTCATAACGAGAGGACGGAGTTTCATGTGTATTTAGTAGGGCCTAATAATGATGGTGTTTTATTAGAGATGGTGCATGATGAAAGGGAGGAAAATGACGTTCATGTTGTGGATGAGGTTTTAGGGACTAGTTGGAGATGGAGTGGAGATGGTACTCCACAAAAGGTTAGATAAGGGTAAGGATGTGGCTACTGAACTAAATGAAAGTGATGAGGATAGAGATGATAATTTGTATGCAGCATCAAGTGAAGACATTGATGATGAGTTGTTTGCACATGTTGACGTGTTTGATGAAGAACCAGTAGAGTCTGATGTTGAATTGGGTGATGCAGACGTGGTTTTTTGGAGCGTATTTATTATTAAAAAATGTTTTATTCATGATCAAATGGGTAATTACATGTATGAGCACAAAGCACACATGGTGCCCCACAACAAGTCACAATAGAAGCATTAAGACTTGAAACTACAAAGAGTGTATTGGTAGCATTAAATATATTCTAACGACATACGTAAAAATATATATTTTCTCACTCGGACACGTAGATAATCCATTAAACTATGTGATCCACGTATCTTTAATTAAAAGCATGTAAGGCGTATTTACAAATTTAAGTACTTTACAATAGTCTCAGGGTATGGGTCCCGCTTATTAGATGAAGCTAATATAGGTTAACATACAAAGATAACTTCCAAAAATGAACAACAATGGTAGTTTACAACACGATTAATGCTTCACCAACAGAAGAAGAAAAGAAAAAATACGTCAATGAAATCTAACTCTAGGCTGAAAACATTATCATTGTTCTTGATTGTGACATTAATACTATATGTCTTGGTAATATCGCTTGCGTATCCTATTAGGTATCTCGAGGTATATCTATATCAGCGTCCTGACGACTCATGTCTTGATGACTTTCTCATAAGCCAATCTGTTGCACTATATTTATAAGCATAGTTATTTTCGATATTTACCAAATGCTAGAAATGAATTTATACTAAGTTGGTATAATTTTATGTGCATGATGGTTTTATAAATTAAAAAATATAAATGTGTTGTTTCATCGAGTTCCCACGACTTGTGCAGTTAAGGATAAGGTGGAGATTGGTAGGCAGCGGCCTATCATGTGCATATATAGTTATCACTGATGCGTCGACACTCCAACATTCCTATTGTGCATGACGCGAGACGAGTTTGCTAATTCTAGCAAGTGACAGTTGCTCAGGTTGTTACCTATCTAATTTAGTTAACTTCTCAATGTCTATAATTGAATGCATGATCTTTTAGATTATCTTAAGTTCCATGTGTACCGATAGAATTCAAGTTCATAAAGTAAGAAACAAGAATAATTAATACAAATGAATTTTATATAAATCTAAACAAATATTAGTTAAAATCTCTATTATTCCTCTAATTATTTACTATAACAAATTATGTTGAAGTTTATAAACTCGAAGGGGGATTTGACCTCGATCTTTTCCACATGGCATTTTGATTCAAGGGCTTTTGATTGATCTATAACCAAAAATTGACATAAAATTTGTCTTCGCGGTGACCAATTTGTTCTTCATCTCGACTCCATGAATTTTTTGCAAATCAATTTCTTTTAACTTTACAGCTTCATCTCGAACAAAAAACTACTTAGCTTAATTATTCTTGACGAATTATTTCGCTACAAAAAATGCTTATTTCATTGGGAGGCCGTATGCAATGGCTTTTGCCACAATGGTGATGAACAATCCGTCGCCCTTGATTAAAGGCGACATGAACATCCATCACACTTTATCAAGGTCGAAGGGACAACGTCGCCTTTAGCTTTAGCCAATACCCTTAAGGTCACTTTCATAGTTTTTATTGTGTAGGAAAGATTTCGTCGCGAATAGTCATTGGCGACGACTTTCGCCTAGATAGTACCCATTGCCTAAGGGGGTTTGACGACGGACATTGCCTACGGAAAATCCCTAAACAAAGACTATAGCCTAGTAAAAAAGGGCTTTTGCCCTACCCAAAAGTCTTGTTCATTGTATTGTTTCATTTTTGTAGTGAGTTATTCAAATATGTTGATCTCGGTCTTATTTAATTGACACAAAATTCGTTAGCGGACTAAATTAATATAGAGATTTCCCCATAGTATGGCTCAATAGTCGAGGGGATGTCCACTTGTGGTGTGATTGTGAGGAAGTATTTATTTATAATTCTAACATGAAATAGAACAATTACCCTAAACAAGTGAACTTAAAAAACAAACTTCACATTTTTTCGTATATTAGTTAACATAAAAGTATGCATATTCCACGTTCGATGATCAACATATTTAACGGGTTGCACAACAATACAAGATACACTAACGAAAAGCAAGAACACTAAAATTTGTTAACCCGATTTCTCTATGATTACCTCTAGGGTGATACCAAGCTAGGGTTTTTACTATGTGTTTAGTCGTAAGGGTACGATTAGGATCCACAACACAACAATCACCCACTTGGAAAATAAACTTATTGTAACCGCATCTCCACTCTTCAACATAGAAATCATCTAGAAATTGTATCGCCAAGCCTTGAACTGTTCAAGCTCCAAGTTTAATTGAATCTATACATATCTTCAACTTCGCTAAGGTTACAACCTTGTCAACATATTAACAGCATTCTCACCTCCTGAAATCTTCACAAGTTGCAAAGTCTTCTTATCCAAGAGATATCGCATATAACATTATCAATACCGTTGAGGGTACAATGGTAATTTGGAAAAGTTAACGAGGCAAAATTAGAAATACACTATATGATAGGGGGCTACTAAGATTTACCCTGACATCTATATATATATAGCCATCTATGGAAGTATCGACGTTCGGAACTACTTTAAAACAATTACAACAAGTGTCAGACACTAATGACAAGCCTCTCACTCGTGTCGAGCACATATAAACTTAACAATATTAATATTTTTCGTTTTTGTAAAACACTCTTCCAGTTTCTATATATTTACCTTTCGTGCAAAAAAAAAAAATCGTTTTCTATTAATTTCCTATCATCTTTAATTGAATGAATGATTTTCTTATAATTATGTATCTTGAATCGCAAGTGTGTTGTCTAAAACCCTAAAACTCATACAACACATGTCTATAGAGAAGTTTAGAGTCTCGACACAATTCAAGGTATAATGTCTGAGGCGTAAGAATTATAATATTTTCTTTTTCTTTTTAATTTAGAAATTAAAATTTAAGGAAACTTGCGTTTATCTAATAATTGGTTTTCTCTATCCTAGGGGGGTCACCCTCCCCAGAATTCAACACGTGTCCATATGTAATTTTTTTAACTTCTTCAGGATTTTTCTCCTTTCTTTATAATATAAATAACAAATTAATAATAAAAAAACCAAATCCCACCCCACACCCCCACCCCCATCCCCACCCCCACCACCTCCTTCATTCTTTTTCTCCTTTCTCCATATCACATTAACTAATCAAGAAGAAAACCAAATCACCCATGAATCCTATCACGCCGTAAGGCCGTAAGCACGACAGCACCACAAGTCTCCTTGATCTTCTTCTCCGCATTCTTCGACACGAGCTTTGCCTTCACGACCACCGGCCTCCCCTCCGGCAACAGCCCCTTTCCCAAAACCTTAAAGTACCCGACTTTACCGAAATACCCCGGGTGGTACTTGTCGAACAGGATCCGGTGGTGGTGCATGCCTCCGGCGTTACCGCGGCCGCCGGAGCGCTTCTTGCGGTTCTTCTTGAATCCTATCGTCATGGCGGCGATTGGGAGGGGGAGTGGAAGGGTCGGACTGGATTCCTTTTTTGAACTCGAGGAGTGATCAGACTTCATCGTCGGCGGCGAAGGCGCGGCGGAGGAGGAGGAGGAGAAGGGTTGAGGCATCCGACGGTGGTGATATAAAAATGGGGGTGTGGGGTGGGGTTTGGTTTTTTTATTATTAATTTGTTATTTATATTATAAAGAAAGGAGAAAAATTCTGAAAAAGTTAAAAAAATTAATATGGACACGTGTTGAATTCTGGGAAGGGTGACCCAGTGGTGACCCCCTAGGATAGAGAAAACCCTAATAATTATAGATCTATTGTTTTTTATTAAGCCAGTCCTAATATATAATCAGAGTACCATCTTCAAGTTATTCATAATAGTTCATAGCGTAAGCAACAGTAAATACAGTACTGTCTGGGAAGAATAAATCAAAACCAATAATATTTAGATCTCCTTTCATTAATAATATCACAGGTACAACTTTTATTATAAATAACTAAAATTTCACAAACGAAAAGTAGACGGGATAAATCCTCCAAATCAAATGTTGTTGCCAGATCCTGGAGCAACCTGAGACACTGAAGGCGGCATAAAAGTAAATTTGCTAAAGGAAGAATCTGGATCAAATCCAAATCTTGGTGGAACGTAAGAACCTGATGGGTTGAAACTAGGATCTGGACTCATGAGGAATCCAGTTGAATTTGGATCAAACCCGGATCCAGGGGCACCATAATAACTTTGTTGGTTAAAACTCGGATTCGCAATCATGACGGCTCCAGTTATAGGATCAGATCCCAAAGGATTAGTGAAAGTACTGTTAGGGTTACCTGGGATGTAATTATCATTAACGATGTTGAAATCAGCAAAGTTTGGATACGGTGGCATAACCGTACCCTCATCCCAATCTAGTATTCCACCTTCCACTGCACTTGCACTCTCCAACAAATGCCACGGGAATGAATCCTCCAAATCCTCGTCACCAGTGTCTCCACCACCCATCGGGGCCCCTACATTGTTCTCCGGAGCCATCACAGGCACCGGAGGGATCGGACCCGGATTGTATTGCTGTGCAAAGGGCACCATAGAATTTTCAGGAAATATGTTATTCTGAAACTGAAAATCGTTGGTCATAAAATTAGTAGGCATTGTTATAGCCTCAGTTCCTAAGGGAAACTGATAGTTTGGATCTACCAGTGGAGGAGGAGGAGGAGCATAGTTATGCAACCGCCCTGGTGGAGGAGGCGGAGGAAGAGCAAAGTTATCCAATGGTCCTGGTGGAGGTGGCAGAACCTGATTCTGACTGTTCCTGTTTTTTTGGGACATCGCCCGCAGATCTCCGATAAATTCGTGTATTACCTGTTTCATGACAGCATAGTCCTCCAAGTTGAAATCTAATGGACCTACCTTGCCTTTAATGAACCTTACAAAGAAAAGCTTCATTTGTTTGCGTTTGTTGTCGCTTAGCACCCGGCGGAGTTTTTCCTGCGACTTCTGAGTTCGCTCCCGGTTGAAGCGGTCCTGGGTGTACATCTTTCGAGTTTGGTCCATCTGGGACAAGCTTCGAAAGCGTGCGAGAGTGGCCCGAACTCCCTCATTGGACGGGTAGACCACTGGTTGGCGATCGTATGGGCTGTAAATGATAGCACAAGCCTCGATATCGCAAAGGACTCGGAGCTCATTGACTTTTTTGAGTAAACCCTCCTTCCTCTTTTTATAGGAAGCTTTTCTTTCGGAGTCATTTCTGATGTAGGCTAGAGTCACTTTGTTTCTAGCCATCTTATAACTATTTTTGAGAGTGTTTTTTCTTTGTTTCTTTGTTTCTTTCTTTCTTTGAGGGATGGGAATTTAGGAGGACTGAGAGGTGCTATATATAACAATGTTTTCGTGATTTTTGTAATAATATTTTCGTGATTTTTGTAATGATATTACTCGAATTTTGAATTTGCTTCGCTTTCTATGAGTTGTTTCAAGTATGTTTGAATTTGCTTCGCTATTCTATGAGTTGTTTAAAATACGTTGCCTATGGTTTTAATAATTAGGGGACAAGTATTCGATTAATCTTTTTATAAATCCTACTGGTATTACTTGTTACTCTTTCTTTTGCTCTTGTAATAATATTACTTACCTTAATGTTGTGGTATAGGGATAAGAACGAGACGATGGATGATATTTCTAGTAATGAAACGGCTTGCTATATTCAAATCCTTTTCATCGTACAGCTGTAATCATTTTAATTCGCAACAAGGAACTGTATTTAGAGAAATGGCAATGATTGTACGTACTGGACATGACCAAACAAATTTACTTGTTACTTGGAATCACTATGAAAACAATATATTCTTTGAGGAAATGTAGGGTTTGCAGCCTAATCTGTATTAGAATTTTTCGAATTTGGTTACATAAAAATGTCCAACAACGGTATATATCTTGAACAGACGTTTTGTTTCTCAATTGAACGGTGGTCATCATTATGATTTATTGATGAATCTCCATTCTGATTCATGTTGTACGGATACAAATACGATAGATGCGTACACCGTACACTACGGTTTGGTAACACAAAGTTTTGTAATTAATGGATACGAACATAGAATGAGTGCGACTATTGGCCTAATGTAAATAATTTAACTTCTACTACATCAAATATAACCTAAAATGCATTAAAAATAAAGATAAGCAAAATCTAATCATTTCCTTAAAAGTACCCTGCAACATAAGCGATAATTATATTTTGTTGGAATGAGTGTTTAAAGTACAATGCTCCAAGGATAATTTTTATTTTTTGAATATTGCTCCATTGAATTAAAGTAATCAAATGCGATTTTTGTAACTCTAAATTTATTCTTAATACTTAGAATGCGATTTCATTTTTTTCAAAGGGTTTGATACTTGGAGAAACTCAATGATCTTATTCTATAGATTAGTACAAAAAGAAAGATGACGCTGACCAAACGTTTCGAAGATCTAATCCTATTTATAAGATAAGCACAAAAAGAAAGACAATGCTGATCAGACGTCTTGAAGGTCTTATCCTATTTGGAGGATTAGTACATATCCAACTCCCACTATGAAAACTCAACACACACTCAAGATATTACTAATAACGTGTGAATAGTACCAATACCGGTTCACATCTTTACAATTGGCGTCAGAGCCAAGCACTGACTACCTTGGTGTTTGGATTTGGTACTAAGTCATGGACAATGCGAACCCCAACACGAACAACATGCGATAAGTGCTGGATGGAACCAACTATGCCTACTTGAAGATCAGACTCATATCATACATCAAGTCCATAGATCTACGGGCATGAAAATCAATCATTGATGGATACTCCTCAGCGATGATGGCACCTGACTATAACAATTATGTTAATCTGAAGCTTGAAGCCGATAGGACTCCAACAGAATTCAACAATGCAACCTTCAACGAGAAAGCCCTTAATGCAACCTTCACCAAGATTTATACACACATGTTCAGGCTGATTCAAAATAGCACTACTGCTAGGCAAGTCTGGATGTTCTGCAAATTCACTTTGAGGGAGATGTAAGTGTTAAAGAGACTAAATTACAAATTGCTTTACACAAGTTTGAAAATATTAGGATGGGTGAGGATGAATATGTCACTTCATACTTCAAAAAATTAATGGATATTTCTAATGACTGTCAAATTTTAGGAGATTCCTTAACTAATAAACAACTTGTTTATAAATCTATGAGAACTCTATTAACAAAATTTGAGGTCAAAAGATTTGCAACGCAAAAAGCTAGACACATGTCCACTCTTAATTTTCATACTCTTTTAAATGTTTTAAAAGAATTAAAAATGAAACATGAACCTCCTACCAAACAAAGAGGACTTGGGCTAATAATTTAACTTCTCCTACATCAAACATAATTGAAAATGCATTAAAAGTTAATCTGCAAAGTATTAGTGATTAGTATAAGCAAAATCTAATCATTTCATTAAAAGTACACGTGCGACATAAAATGATAATTATGTTTTGCTGGAATGAGTGGTTAAAGTACAATGCTCCAAAGATTTTTTTTTTGTGTGAATATTGCTCCATTGAAATAAAGTAATCGAATGCGGTTTTTTATTACTCTAAATATATTATTAATACTTTGAATGCGAATTCATTTTTTTTCAAAGGGTCTGATACTAGTAGAAACTCGATGATATTATTCTATAGATTAGTACAAGAAGAAACACTACAAGAAAACTGCACAATTGGAACCATTAATTAGGTTCCAATTGCCCCTTTTTTGGTTCCCGTAGACCATATGGGAACCACTTATGGGCACCAAAGGCTCTGTCTCCGTTTTCCCCGTGGCGATTGCCTTGGGAACGAATTAAATGGTTCCCATTGCTAATAGGAATGTGTTTGGTTTCCGTCTGGTTCCCATTGCTTTAGGACTGGGAACCCCAATGCTGACATGAGATACACATTATTCTGCCAACGGGAACCAACTTGTCCAAATTACGGGAACAAAATCTTCGTTCCTATTGCTTAATTCAAAATTTTAAAAAAAATGGCAGAAATTTAGAATTTTGTTAAAAACAATAGGGGGGAAATTTGAATTGTTTTCAAAACAGTACAATTTTCGAATTTTTCATATTGGCGCCATTTTGATTTTGAAAATTTTCAAAGATTTCATTTTTGATTATTGTAGTTGTTGTATAATCTGAAATTATCATTTTCATGGTAATAAGCTTAATTTCGTTTTATGTTATAACATTGTTGTATAATATTTAAATTATTGTATTTTTTGAATATCACTTATATTGTAATAGGTAAAATGTGTAATATTATAAATTAAACAATATACTATACAACACAAATTTGTAGTTAAGAAAATTTAGGATACAATTATACAACACAAATTTTAATAAAAAATAACAAAATAAATGGATTTAAACAACATAATTAAAATTAATTATTTTGTTTCTTCTTCTTCTTCTTCTTCTTCTTCTTGTTAACCAGAAACAAAGAAAAAGCAAAAAAAAATAAAAAGTTGCAGAGCTTCTCTAATGCGCGCGGCTACTGTCAATGGATGGGTTGGTATATATAGAAAGTGTCCGCAATGGGAACGAAATTTCGGTTCCCATTGCTTGCTAAAATGGTTCATGTTACTTGCCAGCTGTTTTTGTACGGCTTCCTTAATTATTGGTGTCAATGGGAACTAAATATTTAGTTCCCATTAATTGGTTTCCATTAGCACCCATACTTATAAAAAAAATTAATTATATTTTTGACCATAAATATATTTTAAACGTGTTTCGTTTCTCCATTTGTCGATAAAATTTGAATTTACATGCCTCATTAGTGTTGGGAAAATAGTTGTTCAAGAAAAAACTGAATTTGAAGTTGTTTTGCATCTTTTGTATAGTTGCGCTTTCTTCCCCAAATTTTTTTTAAACATCTTCCGACATTCCGTTTTGTACAAAATTTGGAGGAACACTCCTATTTTACATATCTTAGTGTATGGTTAACAAAAATTAAGGACTGAAGGCGTTTTACAACCTTTATGTATGAAAATACAAGTTAGAACTATGTTGTCTATAGGTTTTAAGGAGAGGGTTTAGGGTTTATAGGGCTTAGGGTTTAGGGTTTAGGATTGAAGAGAGGTATAATATTTTATATTATAATGTTTATTTATCGTATTTTGTTACTTCGTTTCGCACGAGATTTGAAATGACAAGCGTAATTAGTATTTCCAAATGATCGGTAAAAGAAAAAACGTAATTTGGATATTTCTTTAACTTTTTTATAATTACATATTCCTCCCGTTTCTTAGTTTAACGTATTTCGTTACTTCGTTTTGGACGAGATTTGGAATGACACGCTTAATTAGTGTTTTTAAAGGATTGGTAAAAGAAAAAACTTAATTCGGATATTTCTTTAACTTTTCTATAATTACATAAACGCCCCGTTTATTTGTTTATCGTATTTCGTTACTTCGTTTTGGACGAGATTTGGAATGACACGCTTAATTTGTGTTTTCAAATGATTGGTAAAAGAAAAACGTAATTCGAATATTTTCTTTAACTTTTCTATAATTACATAAACCCCCATTTTCTTTGTTTATCGTATTTCATTACTTCGTTTTGCACGAGATTTGGAATGACACGCTTAATTTGTGTTTTCAAAGGATTGGTAAAAAAAGAACTTAATTCGGATATTTCTTTAACTTTTCTATAATTACATAAACCCCCATTTTCTTTGTTTATCGTATTTCGTTACTTCGTTTTGCACGAGATTTGGAATGACACGCTTAATTAGTATTTCCAAAGGATCGGTAAAAGAAAAAACTTAATTTGGATATTTCTTTAACTTTTCTATAATTACATATTCCTCCCGTTTATGTGTTTAACGTATTTCGTTACTTCGTTTTGGACGAGATTTGGAATGACACTCTTAATTAGTGTTTTCAAAAAACTGGTAAAAGAAAAAACTTTATTCGGATATTTCTTTAACTTTTTCATAATTACATAAACCCCCCGTTTCATTGTTTATCGTATTTCGTTATTTCGTTTTGGACAAGATTTGGAAGGACACGCTTAATTAGTGTTTTCAAAGAACTGGCAAAAGAAGAAACTTAATTCGAATATTTCTTTAACTTTTCTATAATTACATAAACCCCCCGTTTATTTGTTTATTGTATTTCGTTACTTCATTTTGGACGAGATTTGGAATGACACCCTTAATTAGTGTTTTCAAAGAACTGGTAAAAGAAAAGACTTAATTCGGATATTTCTTTAACTTTTTCATAATTACATAAACCCCCCGTTTATTTGTTTATTGTATTTCGTTACTTCGTTTTGGACGAGATTTGGAATGACACCCTTAATTAGTGTTTTCAAAAACTGTTAAAAGGAAAAACTTAATTCGGATATTTCTTTAACTTTTTCATAATTACATAAACCCCTCTTTTTTTGTTTATCGTATTTCGTTACTTCGTTTTCGACAAGATTTGGAATGACACGCTTAATTAGTGTTTTCAAAGAACTGGTAAATGAAAAAACTTAATTCGGATATTTCTTTAACTTTTCTATAATTACATAAAACCCCCGTTTATTTGTTTATCGTATTTCGTTACTTCGTTTTGAAGGAGATTTGGAATGACACCCTTAATTAGTGTTTTCAAAGAACTCGTAAAAGAAAAAACTTAATTCGGATATTTCTTTAACTTTTCTCTAATTACTTAAACCCCCATTTTCTTTGTTTAACATATTTCGTGACTTCGTTTTGGACGAGATTTGGAATGACACGCTTAATTTGTGTTTTCAAAGGATTTGTAAAAGAAAGAACGTAATTCGGATATTTCTTTAACTTTTCTATAATTACATAAACCCCCCTTTTCTTTGTTTATCGTATTTCGTTACTTCGTTTCGGACGAGATTTGGAATGACACGCGTAATTAGTATTTCCAAAGGATCGGTAAAAGAAAAAACGTAATTTGGATATTTCTTTAACTTTTTTTAATTACATATTCCTCCCGTTTCGTTGTTTAACGTATTTCGTTACTTCGTTTTGCACGAGATTTGGAATGACACGCTTAATTTGTGTTTTCAAAGGATTGGTAAAAGAAAGAACTTAATTAGGATATTTCTTTAACTTTTCTATAATTACATAAACCCCAATTTTCTTTGTTTAACGTATTTCGTTACTTCGTTTTGCACGAGATTTGGAATCACACGCTTAATTAGTATTTCCAAAGGATCGGTAAAAGAAAAAACTTAATTCAGATATTTCTTTAACTTTTTTATAATTACATATTCCTCCCGTTTATGTGTTTAACGTATTTCGTTACTTCGTTTGGACGAGATTTGGAATGACACGCTTAATTAGTGTTTTCAAAGGATTCGTAAAAGAAAGAACTTAATTCGGATATTTTTTTAACTTTTTGATAATTACATAAACCCCCCGTTTATGTGTTTATCGTATTTCGTTACTTCGTTTTGGACGATATTTTGAATGACACGCTTAATTAGTGTTTTCAAAGGATTGGTAAAAGAAAAAACTTAATTCAGATATTTCTTTAACTTTTCTATAATTACAGAAAACCCCCCGTTTATTGGTTTATCGTATTTCGTTACTTCGTTTTGGACGAGATTTGGAATGACACGCTTAATTAGTGTTTTCAAAGGACTAGTAAAAGAAAAAACTTAATTCGGATATTTCTTTAACTTTGTTATAATTACATAAACCCCCCGTTTATGTGTTTATCGTGTTTCGTTATTTCGTTTTGGACGAGATTTGGAAAGACACGCTTAATTGGTGTTTTCAAATGATTGGTAAAAAAAAAATTTAATTCGGATATTTCTTTAACTTTTCTATAATTACATAAATCCCCCTTTTCTTTGTTTATCGTATTTCGTTACTTCGTTTTGCACGAGATTTGGAATGACACGCTTAATTAATATTTCCAAAGGATCGGTAAAAGAAAAAACTTAATTTGGATATTTCTTTAACTTTTCTATAATTACATATTCCTCCTGTTTATGTGTTTAACGTATTTCGTTACTTCGTTTTGGACGAGATTTGGAATGACACCCTTAATTAGTGTTTTCAAAGAACTGGTAAAAGAAAAAACTTAATTCGGATCTTTCTTTAACTTTTCTATAATTACATAAACCCCCCGTTTATTTCTTTATCATATTTCGTTACTTTGTTTTGGACGAGATTTGGAATGACACATTTAATTAGTGTTTTCAAAGAACTGGTAAAAGAAAAAACTTAATTCGGATATTTCTTTAACTTTTCTATAATTACATAAACCCCCCGTTTATTTGTTTATCGTATTTCGTTACTTCGTTTTGGACGAGATTTGGAATGACACCCTTAATTAGTGTTTTCAAAGAACTGGCAAAAGAAGAAACTTAATTCGAATATTTCTTTAACTTTTCTATAATTACATAAACCCCCCGTTTATTTGTTTATTGTATTTCGTTACTTCATTTTGGACGAGATTTGGAATGACACCCTTAATTAGTGTTTTCAAAGAACTGGTAAAAGAAAAGACTTAATTCGGATATTTCTTTAACTTTTTCATAATTACATAAACCCCCCGTTTATTTGTTTATTGTATTTCGTTACTTCGTTTTGGACGAGATTTGGAATGACACCCTTAATTAGTGTTTTCAAAAACTGTTAAAAGGAAAAACTTAATTCGGATATTTCTTTAACTTTTTCATAATTACATAAACCCCTCTTTTTTTGTTTATCGTATTTCGTTACTTCGTTTTCGACAAGATTTGGAATGACACGCTTAATTAGTGTTTTCAAAGAACTGGTAAATGAAAAAACTTAATTCGGATATTTCTTTAACTTTTCTATAATTACATAAAACCCCCGTTTATTTGTTTATCGTATTTCGTTACTTCGTTTTGAAGGAGATTTGGAATGACACCCTTAATTAGTGTTTTCAAAGAACTCGTAAAAGAAAAAACTTAATTCGGATATTTCTTTAACTTTTCTCTAATTACTTAAACCCCCATTTTCTTTGTTTAACATATTTCGTGACTTCGTTTTGGACGAGATTTGGAATGACACGCTTAATTTGTGTTTTCAAAGGATTTGTAAAAGAAAGAACGTAATTCGGATATTTCTTTAACTTTTCTATAATTACATAAACCCCCCTTTTCTTTGTTTATCGTATTTCGTTACTTCGTTTCGGACGAGATTTGGAATGACACGCGTAATTAGTATTTCCAAAGGATCGGTAAAAGAAAAAACGTAATTTGGATATTTCTTTAACTTTTTTTTAATTACATATTCCTCCCGTTTCTTTGTTTAACGTATTTCGTTACTTCGTTTTGCACGAGATTTGGAATGACACGCTTAATTTGTGTTTTCAAATGATTGGTAAAAGAAAGAACTTAATTAGGATATTTCTTTAACTTTTCTATAATTACATAAACCCCAATTTTCTTTGTTTAACGTATTTCGTTACTTCGTTTTGCACGAGATTTGAAATCACACGCTTAATTAGTATTTCCAAAGGATCGGTAAAAGAAAAAACTTAATTCAGATATTTCTTTAACTTTTTTATAATTACATATTCCTCCCGTTTATGTGTTTAACGTATTTCCTTACTTCGTTTGGACGAGATTTGGAATGACACGCTTAATTAGTGTTTTCAAAGGATTCGTAAAAGAAAGAACTTAATTCGGATATTTTTTTAACTTTTTGATAATTACATAAACCCCCCGTTTATGTATTTATCGTATTTCGTTTCTTCGTTTTGGACGATATTTTGAATGACACGCTTAATTAGTGTTTTCAAATGATTGGTAAAAGAAAAAACTTAATTCAGATATTTCTTTAACTTTTCTATAATTACAGAAAACCCCCCGTTTATTGGTTTATCGTATTTCGTTACTTCGTTTTGGACGAGATTTGGAATGACACGCTTAATTAGTGTTTTCAAAGGACTAGTAAAAGAAAAAACTTAATTC
Source organism: Linaria vulgaris (assembly GCA_948329865.1). Lineage (NCBI taxonomy): Eukaryota > Viridiplantae > Streptophyta > Magnoliopsida > Lamiales > Plantaginaceae > Linaria > Linaria vulgaris. The sequence continues at coordinate 112,905,853 of OX415250.1, read as the reverse complement.
GGATATTTCTTTAACTTTGTTATAATTACATAAACCCCCCGTTTATGTGTTTATCGTGTTTCGTTATTTCGTTTTGGACGAGATTTGGAAAGACACGCTTAAGTGGTGTTTTCAAATGATTGGTAAAAAAAAAACTTAATTCGGATATTTCTTTAACTTTTCTATAATTACATAAATCCCCCTTTTCTTTGTTTATCGTATTTCGTTACTTCGTTTTGCACGAGATTTGGAATGACACGCTTAATTAATATTTCCAAAGGATCGGTAAAAGAAAAAACTTAATTTGGATATTTCTTTAACTTTTCTATAATTACATATTCCTCCTGTTTATGTGTTTAACGTATTTCGTTACTTCGTTTTGGACGAGATTTGGAATGACACCCTTAATTAGTGTTTTCAAAGAACTGGTAAAAGAAAAAACTTAATTCGGATCTTTCTTTAACTTTTCTATAATTACATAAACCCCCCGTTTATTTCTTTATCATATTTCGTTACTTTGTTTTGGACGAGATTTGGAATGACACATTTAATTAGTGTTTTCAAAGAACTGGTAAAAGAAAAAACTTAATTCGGATATTTCTTTAACTTTTTCATAATTACATAAACCCCCCGTTTCTTTGTTTATCGTATTTCGTTACTTCATTTTGGACAAGATTTGGAATGACACGCTTATTTAGCGTTTTCAGAGAACTGGTAAAAGAAAAAACTTAATTCGGATATTTCTTTAACTTTTCTATAATTACATAAACCCCCCGTTTATTTGTTTATCGTATTTCGTTACTTCGTTTTGGACGAGATTTGGAATGACACCCTTAATTAGTGTTTTCAAAGAACTGGCAAAAGAAGAAACTTAATTCGAATATTTCTTTAACTTTTCTATAATTACATAAACCCCCCGTTTATTTGTTTATTGTATTTCGTTACTTCATTTTGGACGAGATTTGGAATGACACCCTTAATTAGTGTTTTCAAAGAACTGGTAAAAGAAAAGACTTAATTCGGATATTTCTTTAACTTTTTCATAATTACATAAACCCCCCGTTTATTTGTTTATTGTATTTCGTTACTTCGTTTTGGACGAGATTTGGAATGACACCCTTAATTAGTGTTTTCAAAAACTGTTAAAAGGAAAAACTTAATTCGGATATTTCTTTAACTTTTTCATAATTACATAAACCCCTCTTTTTTTGTTTATCGTATTTCGTTACTTCGTTTTCGACAAGATTTGGAATGACACGCTTAATTAGTGTTTTCAAAGAACTGGTAAATGAAAAAACTTAATTCGGATATTTCTTTAACTTTTCTATAATTACATAAAACCCCCGTTTATTTGTTTATCGTATTTCGTTACTTCGTTTTGAAGGAGATTTGGAATGACACCCTTAATTAGTGTTTTCAAAGAACTCGTAAAAGAAAAAACTTAATTCGGATATTTCTTTAACTTTTCTCTAATTACTTAAACCCCCATTTTCTTTGTTTAACATATTTCGTGACTTTGTTTTGGACGAGATTTGGAATGACACGCTTAATTTGTGTTTTCAAAGGATTTGTAAAAGAAAGAACGTAATTCGGATATTTCTTTAACTTTTCTATAATTACATAAACCCCCCTTTTCTTTGTTTATCGTATTTCGTTACTTCGTTTCGGACGAGATTTGGAATGACACGCGTAATTAGTATTTCCAAAGGATCGGTAAAAGAAAAAACGTAATTTGGATATTTCTTTAACTTTTTTTTAATTACATATTCCTCCCGTTTCTTTGTTTAACGTATTTCGTTACTTCGTTTTGCACGAGATTTGGAATGACACGCTTAATTTGTGTTTTCAAATGATTGGTAAAAGAAAGAACTTAATTAGGATATTTCTTTAACTTTTCTATAATTACATAAACCCCCCGTTTATGTATTTATCGTATTTCGTTTCTTCGTTTTGGACGATATTTTGAATGACACGCTTAATTAGTGTTTTCAAATGATTGGTAAAAGAAAAAACTTAATTCAGATATTTCTTTAACTTTTCTATAATTACAGAAAACCCCCCGTTTATTGGTTTATCGTATTTCGTTACTTCGTTTTGGACGAGATTTGGAATGACACGCTTAATTAGTGTTTTCAAAGGACTAGTAAAAGAAAAAACTTAATTCGGATATTTCTTTAACTTTGTTATAATTACATAAACCCCCCGTTTATGTGTTTATCGTGTTTCGTTATTTCGTTTTGGACGAGATTTGGAAAGACACGCTTAAGTGGTGTTTTCAAATGATTGGTAAAAAAAAAACTTAATTCGGATATTTCTTTAACTTTTCTATAATTACATAAATCCCCCTTTTCTTTGTTTATCGTATTTCGTTACTTCGTTTTGCACGAGATTTGGAATGACACGCTTAATTAATATTTCCAAAGGATCGGTAAAAGAAAAAACTTAATTTGGATATTTCTTTAACTTTTCTATAATTACATATTCCTCCTGTTTATGTGTTTAACGTATTTCGTTACTTCGTTTTGGACGAGATTTGGAATGACACCCTTAATTAGTGTTTTCAAAGAACTGGCAAAAGAAGAAACTTAATTCGAATATTTCTTTAACTTTTCTATAATTACATAAACCCCCCGTTTATTTGTTTATTGTATTTCGTTACTTCATTTTGGACGAGATTTGGAATGACACCCTTAATTAGTGTTTTCAAAGAACTGGTAAAAGAAAAGACTTAATTCGGATATTTCTTTAACTTTTTCATAATTACATAAACCCCCCGTTTATTTGTTTATTGTATTTCGTTACTTCGTTTTGGACGAGATTTGGAATGACACCCTTAATTAGTGTTTTCAAAAACTGTTAAAAGGAAAAACTTAATTCGGATATTTCTTTAACTTTTTCATAATTACATAAACCCCTCTTTTTTTGTTTATCGTGTTTCGTTACTTCGTTTTCGACAAGATTTGGAATGACACGCTTAATTAGTGTTTTCAAAGAACTGGTAAATGAAAAAACTTAATTCGGATATTTCTTTAACTTTTCTATAATTACATAAAACCCCCGTTTATTTGTTTATCGTATTTCGTTACTTCGTTTTGAAGGAGATTTGGAATGACACCCTTAATTAGTGTTTTCAAAGAACTCGTAAAAGAAAAAACTTAATTCGGATATTTCTTTAACTTTTCTCTAATTACTTAAACCCCCATTTTCTTTGTTTAACATATTTCGTGACTTCGTTTTGGACGAGATTTGGAATGACACGCTTAATTTGTGTTTTCAAAGGATTTGTAAAAGAAAGAACGTAATTCGGATATTTCTTTAACTTTTCTATAATTACATAAACCCCCCTTTTCTTTGTTTATCGTATTTCGTTACTTCGTTTCGGACGAGATTTGGAATGACACGCGTAATTAGTATTTCCAAAGGATCGGTAAAACAAAAAACGTAATTTGGATATTTCTTTAACTTTTTTTTAATTACATATTCCTCCCGTTTCTTTGTTTAACGTATTTCGTTACTTCGTTTTGCACGAGATTTGGAATGACACGCTTAATTTGTGTTTTCAAATGATTGGTAAAAGAAAGAACTTAATTAGGATATTTCTTTAACTTTTCTATAATTACATAAACCCCAATTTTCTTTGTTTAACGTATTTCGTTACTTCGTTTTGCACGAGATTTGGAATCACACGCTTAATTAGTATTTCCAAAGGATCGGTAAAAGAAAAAACTTAATTCAGATATTTCTTTAACTTTTTTATAATTACATATTCCTCCCGTTTATGTGTTTAACGTATTTCGTTACTTCGTTTGGACGAGATTTGGAATAACACGCTTAATTAGTGTTTTCAAAGGATTCGTAAAAGAAAGAACTTAATTCGGATATTTTTTTAACTTTTTGATAATTACATAAACCCCCCGTTTATGAGTTTATCGTATTTCGTTACTTCGTTATGGACGATATTTTGAATGACACGCTTAATTAGTGTTTTCAAAGGATTGGTAAAAGAAAAAACTTAATTCAGATATTTCTTTAACTTTTCTATAATTACAGAAAACCCCCCGTTTATTGGTTTATCGTATTTCGTTACTTCGTTTTGGACGAGATTTGGAATGACACGCTTAATTAGTGTTTTCAAAGGACTAGTAAAAGAAAAAACTTAATTCGGATATTTCTTTAACTTTGTTATAATTACATAAACCCCCCGTTTATGTGTTTATCGTGTTTCGTTATTTCGTTTTGGACGAGATTTGGAAAGACACGCTTAATTGGTGTTTTCAAATGATTGGTAAAAAAAAAACTTAATTCGGATATTTCTTTAACTTTTCTATAATTACATAAATCCCCCTTTTCTTTGTTTATCGTATTTCGTTACTTCGTTTTGCACGAGATTTGGAATGACACGCTTAATTAATATTTCCAAAGGATCGGTAAAAGAAAAAACTTAATTTGGATATTTCTTTAACTTTTCTATAATTACATATTCCTCCTGTTTATGTGTTTAACGTATTTCGTTACTTCGTTTTGGACGAGATTTGGAATGACACCCTTAATTAGTGTTTTCAAAGAACTGGTAAAATAAAAAACTTAATTCGGATCTTTCTTTAACTTTTCTATAATTACATAAACCCCCCGTTTATTTCTTTATCATATTTCGTTACTTTGTTTTGGACGAGATTTGGAATGACACCTTTAATTAGTGTTTTCAAAGAACTGGTAAAAGAAAAAACTTAATTCGGATATTTCTTTAACTTTTTCATAATTACATAAACCCCCCGTTTCTTTGTTTATCGTATTTCGTTACTTCATTTTGGACAAGATTTGGAATGACACGCTTATTTAGCGTTTTCAGAGAACTGGTAAAAGAAAAAACTTAATTCGGATATTTCTTTAACTTTTCTATAATTACATAAACCCCCCGTTTATTTGTTTATCGTATTTCGTTACTTCGTTTTGGACGAGATTTGGAATGACACCCTTAATTAGTGTTTTCAAAGAACTGGTAAAAGAAAAAACTTAATTCGGATATTTCTTTAACTTTGTTATAATTACATAAACCCCTCGTTTATGTGTTTATCGTATTTCGTTACTTCGTTTTGGACGAGATTTGGAAAGACACGCTTAATTTGTGTTTTCAAATGATTGGTAAAAGAAAAAATTTAATTCGGATGTTTCTTTAACTTTTCTATATATACATAAATCCCCCTTTTTCTTTGTTTATCGTATTTCGTTACTTCGTTTTGCACGAGATTTGGAATGACACGCTTAATTATTAATTCCAAATGATCGGTAAAAGAAAAAACTTAATTCGGATATTTCTTTAACTTTTCTATAATTACATATTCCTCCCGTTTATGTGTTTAACGTATTTCGTTACTTCGTTTTGGACGAGATTTGGAATGACACTCTTAATTAGTGTTTTTAAAAGATTGGTAAAAGAAAAAACTTAATTCGGATATTTCTTTAACTTTTCAATAATTACATAAACCCCCCCGTTTATTTGTTTATCATATTTCGTTACTTCGTTTTGGACGAGATTTGGAATGACACATTTAATTAGTGTTTTCAAAGAACTGGTAAAAGAAAAAACTTAATTCGGATATTTCTTTAACTTTTTCATAATTAAATAAACCCCCTGTTTCTTTGTTTATCGTATTTCGTTACTTCATTTTGGACAAGATTTGGAATGACACGCTTAATTAGTGTTTTCAAAGAACTGGTAAAAGAAAAAACTTAATTCGGATATTTCTTTGACTTTTCTATAATTACATAAACCCCCCGTTTATTTGTTTATCGTATTTCGTTACTTCGTTTTGGACGAGATTTGGAATGACACCCTTAATTAGTGTTTTCAAAGAACTGGTAAAAGAAAAAACATAATTCGGATATTTCTTTAACTTTTCATAATTACATAAACCCCCCGTTTCATTGTTTATCGTATTTCGTTATTTCGTTTTGGACAAGATTTGGAAGGACACGCTTAATTAGTGTTTTCAAAGAACTGGCAAAAGAAGAAACTTAATTCGAATATTTCTTTAACTTTTCTATAATTACATAAACCCCCCGTTTATTTGTTTATTGTATTTCGTTACTTCGTTTTGGACGAGATTTGGAATGACACCCTTAATTAGTGTTTTCAAAGAACTGGTAAAAGAAAAGACTTAATTCGGATATTTCTTTAACTTTTTCATAATTACATAAACCCCCCGTTTATTTGTTTATTGTATTTCGTTACTTCGTTTTGGACGAGATTTGGAATGACACCCTTAATTAGTGTTTTCAAAAACTGTTAAAAGGAAAAACTTAATTCGGATATTTCTTTAACTTTTTCATAATTACATAAACCCCTCTTTTTTTGTTTATCGTGTTTCGTTACTTCGTTTTCGACAAGATTTGGAATGACACGCTTAATTAGTGTTTTCAAAGAACTGGTAAATGAAAAAACTTAATTCGGATATTTCATTAACTTTTCTATAATTACATAAAACCCCCGTTTATTTGTTTATCGTATTTCGTTACTTCGTTTTGAAGGAGATTTGGAATGACACCCTTAATTAGTGTTTTCAAAGAACTCGTAAAAGAAAAAACTTAATTCGGATATTTCTTTAACTTTTCTCTAATTACTTAAACCCCCATTTTCTTTGTTTAACATATTTCGTGACTTCGTTTTGGACGAGATTTGGAATGACACGCTTAATTTGTGTTTTCAAAGGATTTGTAAAAGAAAGAACGTAATTCGGATATTTCTTTAACTTTTCTATAATTACATAAACCCCCCTTTTCTTTGTTTATCGTATTTCGTTACTTCGTTTCGGACGAGATTTGGAATGACACGCGTAATTAGTATTTCCAAAGGATCGGTAAAACAAAAAACGTAATTTGGATATTTCTTTAACTTTTTTTTAATTACATATTCCTCCCGTTTCTTTGTTTAACGTATTTCGTTACTTCGTTTTGCACGAGATTTGGAATGACACGCTTAATTTGTGTTTTCAAATGATTGGTAAAAGAAAGAACTTAATTAGGATATTTCTTTAACTTTTCTATAATTACATAAAACCCAATTTTCTTTGTTTAACGTATTTCGTTACTTCGTTTTGCACGAGATTTGGAATCACACGCTTAATTAGTATTTCCAAAGGATCGGTAAAAGAAAAAACTTAATTCAGATATTTCTTTAACTTTTTTATAATTACATATTCCTCCCGTTTATGTGTTTAACGTATTTCGTTACTTCGTTTGGACGAGATTTGGAATAACACGCTTAATTAGTGTTTTCAAAGGATTCGTAAAAGAAAGAACTTAATTCGGATATTTTTTTAACTTTTTGATAATTACATAAACCCCCCGTTTATGAGTTTATCGTATTTCGTTACTTCGTTATGGACGATATTTTGAATGACACGCTTAATTAGTGTTTTCAAAGGATTGGTAAAAGAAAAAACTTAATTCAGATATTTCTTTAACTTTTCTATAATTACAGAAAACCCCCCGTTTATTGGTTTATCGTATTTCGTTACTTCGTTTTGGACGAGATTTGGAATGACACGCTTAATTAGTGTTTTCAAAGGACTAGTAAAAGAAAAAACTTAATTCGGATATTTCTTTAACTTTGTTATAATTACATAAACCCCCCGTTTATGTGTTTATCGTGTTTCGTTATTTCGTTTTGGACGAGATTTGGAAAGACACGCTTAATTGGTGTTTTCAAATGATTGGTAAAAAAAAAACTTAATTCGGATATTTCTTTAACTTTTCTATAATTACATAAATCCCCCTTTTCTTTGTTTATCGTATTTCGTTACTTCGTTTTGCACGAGATTTGGAATGACACGCTTAATTAATATTTCCAAAGGATCGGTAAAAGAAAAAACTTAATTTGGATATTTCTTTAACTTTTCTATAATTACATATTCCTCCTGTTTATGTGTTTAACGTATTTCGTTACTTCGTTTTGGACGAGATTTGGAATGACACCCTTAATTAGTGTTTTCAAAGAACTGGTAAAAGAAAAAACTTAATTCGGATCTTTCTTTAACTTTTCTATAATTACATAAACCCCCCGTTTATTTCTTTATCATATTTCGTTACTTTGTTTTGGACGAGATTTGGAATGACACCTTTAATTAGTGTTTTCAAAGAACTGGTAAAAGAAAAAACTTAATTCGGATATTTCTTTAACTTTTTCATAATTACATAAACCCCCCGTTTCTTTGTTTATCGTATTTCGTTACTTCATTTTGGACAAGATTTGGAATGACACGCTTATTTAGCGTTTTCAGAGAACTGGTAAAAGAAAAAACTTAATTCGGATATTTCTTTAACTTTTCTATAATTACATAAACCCCCCGTTTATTTGTTTATCGTATTTCGTTACTTCGTTTTGGACGAGATTTGGAATGACACCCTTAATTAGTGTTTTCAAAGAACTGGTAAAAGAAAAAACTTAATTCGGATATTTCTTTAACTTTGTTATAATTACATAAACCCCTCGTTTATGTGTTTATCGTATTTCGTTACTTCGTTTTGGACGAGATTTGGAAAGACACGCTTAATTTGTGTTTTCAAATGATTGGTAAAAGAAAAAATTTAATTCGGATGTTTCTTTAACTTTTCTATATATACATAAATCCCCCTTTTTCTTTGTTTATCGTATTTCGTTACTTCGTTTTGCACGAGATTTGGAATGACACGCTTAATTATTAATTCCAAATGATCGGTAAAAGAAAAAACTTAATTCGGATATTTCTTTAACTTTTCTATAATTACATATTCCTCCCGTTTATGTGTTTAACGTATTTCGTTACTTCGTTTTGGACGAGATTTGGAATGACACTCTTAATTAGTGTTTTTAAAAGATTGGTAAAAGAAAAAACTTAATTCGGATATTTCTTTAACTTTTCAATAATTACATAAACCCCCCCGTTTATTTGTTTATCATATTTCGTTACTTCGTTTTGGACGAGATTTGGAATGACACATTTAATTAGTGTTTTCAAAGAACTGGTAAAAGAAAAAACTTAATTCGGATATTTCTTTAACTTTTTCATAATTACATAAACCCCATGTTTCTTTGTTTATCGTATTTCGTTACTTCATTTTGGACAAGATTTGGAATGACACGCTTAATTAGTGTTTTCAAAGAACTGGTAAAAGAAAAAACTTAATTCGGATATTTCTTTGACTTTTCTATAATTACATAAACCCCCCGTTTATTTGTTTATCGTATTTCGTTACTTCGTTTTGGACGAGATTTGGAATGACACCCTTAATTAGTGTTTTCAAAGAACTGGTAAAAGAAAAAACATAATTCGGATATTTCTTTAACTTTTCATAATTACATAAACCCCCCGTTTCATTGTTTATCGTATTTCGTTATTTCGTTTTGGACAAGATTTGGAAGGACACGCTTAATTAGTGTTTTCAAAGAACTGGCAAAAGAAGAAACTTAATTCGAATATTTCTTTAACTTTTCTATAATTACATAAACCCCCCGTTTATTTGTTTATTGTATTTCGTTACTTCGTTTTGGACGAGATTTGGAATGACACCCTTAATTAGTGTTTTCAAAGAACTGGTAAAAGAAAAGACTTAATTCGGATATTTCTTTAACTTTTTCATAATTACATAAACCCCCCGTTTATTTGTTTATTGTATTTCGTTACTTCGTTTTGGACGAGATTTGGAATGACACCCTTAATTAGTGTTTTCAAAAACTGGTAGAATGAAAAACTTAATTCGGATATTTCTTTAACTTTTTCATAATTACATAAACCCCTTTTTTTGTTTATCGTATTTCGTTACTTCGTTTTGGACAAGATTTGGAATGACACGCTTAATTAGTGTTTTCAAAAAACTGGTAAATGAAAAAACTTAATTCGGATATTTCTTTAAATTTTCTATAATTACATAAAACCCCCGTTTATTTGTTTATCGTATTTCGTTACTTTGTTTTGAACGAGATTTGGAATGACACGCTTAATTTGTGTTTTCAAAGGATTTGTAAAAGAAAGAACGTAATTAGGATATTTCTTTAACTTTTCTATAATTACATAAACCCCCATTTTCTTTGTTTATCGTATTTCGTTACTTCGTTTCGGACGAGATTTGGAATGACACGCGTAATTAGTATTTCCAAAGGATCGGTAAAAGAAAAAACGTAATTTGGATATTTCTTTAACTTTTTTTTAATTACATATTCCTCCCGTTTTTTTGTTTAACGTATTTCGTTACTTCGTTTTGCACGAGATTTGGAATGACACGCTTAATTTGTGTTTTCAAAGGATTGGTAAAAGAAAGAACTTAATTAGGATATTTCTTTAACTTTTCTATAATTACATAAACCCCAATTTTCTTTGTTTAACGTATTTCGTTACTTCGTTTTGCACGAGATTTGGAATGACACGCTTAATTAGTATTTCCAAAGGATCGGTAAAAGAAAAAACTTAATTCAGATATTTCTTTAACTTTTCAATAATTACATATTCCTCCCGTTTATGAGTTTAACGTATTTCGTTACTTCGTTTGGACGAGATTTGGAATGACACGCTTAATTAGTGTTTTCAAAGGATTCGTAAAAGAAAGAACTTAATTCAGATATTTTTTTAACTTTTTGATAATTACATAAACCCCCCGTTTATGTCTTTATCGTATTTCGTTACTTCGTTTTGGACGATATTTTGAATGACACGCTTAATTAGTGTTTTCAAAGGATTGGTAAAAGAAAAAACTTAATTCAGATATTTCTTTAACTTTTCTATAATTACAGAAAACCCCCCGTTTATTGGTTTATCGTATTTCGTTCCTTCGTTTTGGACGAGATTTGGAATGACATGCTTAATTAGTGTTTTCAAAGGACTGGTAAAAGAAAAAACTTAATTCGGATATTTCTTTAACTTTTTCATAATTACATAAACCCCCCGTTTCTTTGTTTATCGTATTTAGTTACTTCATTTTGGACAAGATTTGGAATGACACGCTTAATTAGTGTTTTCAAAGAACTGGTAAAAGAAAAAACTTAATTCGGATATTTCTTTGACTTTTCTATAATTACATAAACCCCCCGTTTATTTGTTTATTGTATTTCGTTACTTCGTTTTGGACAAGATTTGGAATGACACCCTTAATTAGTGTTTTCAAAGAACTGGTAAAAGAAAAGACTTAATTCGGATATTTCTTTAACTTTTTCATAATTACATAAACCCCCCGTTTATTTGTTTATTGTATTTCGTTACTTCGTTTTGGACGAGATTTGGAATGACACCCTTAATTAGTGTTTTCAAAAACTGATAGAATGAAAAACTTAATTCGGATATTTCTTTAACTTTTTCATAATTACATAAACCCTTTTTTTTGTTTATCGTATTTCGTTACTTCGTTTTGGACAAGATTTGGAATGACACGCTTAATTAGTGTTTTCAAAAAACTGGTAAATGAAAAAACTTAATTCGGATATTTCTTTAAATTTTCTATAATTACATAAAACCCCCGTTTATTTGTTTATCGTATTTCGTTACTTTGTTTTGAACGAGATTTGGAATGACACCCTTAATTAGTGTTTTCAAAGAACTGGTAAAAGAAAAAACTTAATTCGGATATTTCTTTAACTTTTCTCTAATTACTTAAACCCCCATTTTCTTTGTTTAACATATTTCGTGACTTCGTTTTGGACGAAATTTGGAATGACACGCTTAATTTGTGTTTTCAAAGGATTTGTAAAAGAAAGAACGTAATTAGGATATTTCTTTAACTTTTCTATAATTACATAAACCCCCATTTTCTTTGTTTATCGTATTTCGTTACTTCGTTTCGGACGAGATTTGGAATGACACGCGTAATTAGTATTTCCAAAGGATCGGTAAAAGAAAAAACGTAATTTGGATATTTCTTTAACTTTTTTTTAATTACATATTCCTCCCGTTTTTTTGTTTAACGTATTTCGTTACTTCGTTTTGCACGAGATTTGGAATGACACGCTTAATTTGTGTTTTCAAAGGATTGGTAAAAGAAAGAACTTAATTAGGATATTTCTTTAACTTTTCTATAATTACATAAACCCCAATTTTCTTTGTTTAACGTATTTCGTTACTTCGTTTTGCACGAGATTTGGAATGACACGCTTAATTAGTATTTCCAAAGGATCGGTAAAAGAAAAAACTTAATTCAGATATTTCTTTAACTTTTCAATAATTACATATTCCTCCCGTTTATGAGTTTAACGTATTTCGTTACTTCGTTTGGACGAGATTTGGAATGACACGCTTAATTAGTGTTTTCAAAGGATTCGTAAAAGAAAGAACTTAATTCAGATATTTTTTTAACTTTTTGATAATTACATAAACCCCCCGTTTATGTCTTTATCGTATTTCGTTACTTCGTTTTGGACGATATTTTGAATGACACGCTTAATTAGTGTTTTCAAAGGATTGGTAAAAGAAAAAACTTAATTCAGATATTTCTTTAACTTTTCTATAATTACAGAAAACCCCCCGTTTATTGGTTTATCGTATTTCGTTCCTTCGTTTTGGACGAGATTTGGAATGACATGCTTAATTAGTGTTTTCAAAGGACTGGTAAAAGAAAAAACTTAATTCGGATATTTCTTTAACTTTTTCATAATTACATAAACCCCCCGTTTCTTTGTTTATCGTATTTCGTTATTTCGTTTTGGACAAGATTTGGAAGGACACGCTTAATTAGTGTTTTCAAAGAACTGGCAAAAGAAGAAACTTAATTCGAATATTTCTTTAACTTTTCTATAATTACATAAACCCCCCGTTTATTTGTTTATTGTATTTCGTTACTTCGTTTTGGACAAGATTTGGAATGACACCCTTAATTAGTGTTTTCAAAGAACTGGTAAAAGAAAAGACTTAATTCGGATATTTCTTTAACTTTTTCATAATTACATAAACCCCCCGTTTATTTGTTTATTGTATTTCGTTACTTCGTTTTGGACGAGATTTGGAATGACACCCTTAATTAGTGTTTTCAAAAACTGGTAGAATGAAAAACTTAATTCGGATATTTCTTTAACTTTTTCATAATTACATAAACCCCTTTTTTTGTTTATCGTATTTCGTTACTTCGTTTTGGACAAGATTTGGAATGACACGCTAAATGAGTGTTTTCAAAAAACTGGTAAATGAAAAAACTTAATTCGGATATTTCTTTAAATTTTCTATAATTACATAAAACCCCCGTTTATTTGTTTATTGTATTTCGTTACTTTGTTTTGAACGAGATTTGGAATGACACCCTTAATTAGTGTTTTCAAAGAACTGGTAAAAGAAAAAACTTAATTCGGATATTTCTTTAACTTTTCTCTAATTACTTAAACCCCCATTTTCTTTGTTTAACATATTTCGTGACTTCGTTTTGGACGAAATTTGGAATGACACGCTTAATTTGTGTTTTCAAAGGATTTGTAAAAGAAAGAACGTAATTAGGATATTTCTTTAACTTTTCTATAATTACATAAACCCCCATTTTCTTTGTTTATCGTATTTCGTTACTTCGTTTCGGACGAGATTTGGAATGACACGCGTAATTAGTATTTCCAAAGGATCGGTAAAAGAAAAAACGTAATTTGGATATTTCTTTAACTTTTTTTTAATTACATATTCCTCCCGTTTTTTTGTTTAACGTATTTCGTTACTTCGTTTTGCACGAGATTTGGAATGACACGCTTAATTTGTGTTTTCAAAGGATTGGTAAAAGAAAGAACTTAATTAGGATATTTCTTTAACTTTTCTATAATTACATAAACCCCAATTTTCTTTGTTTAACGTATTTCGTTACTTCGTTTTGCACGAGATTTGGAATGACACGCTTAATTAGTATTTCCAAAGGATCGGTAAAAGAAAAAACTTAATTCAGATATTTCTTTAACTTTTCAATAATTACATATTCCTCCCGTTTATGAGTTTAACGTATTTCATTACTTCGTTTGGACGAGATTTGGAATGACACGCTTAATTAGTGTTTTCAAAGGATTCGTAAAAGAAAGAACTTAATTCAGATATTTTTTTAACTTTTTGATAATTACATAAACCCCCCGTTTATGTCTTTATCGTATTTCGTTACTTCGTTTTGGACGATATTTTGAATGACACGCTTAATTAGTGTTTTCAAAGGATTGGTAAAAGAAAAAACTTAATTCAGATATTTCTTTAACTTTTCTATAATTACAGAAAACCCCCCGTTTATTGGTTTATCGTATTTCGTTCCTTCGTTTTGGACGAGATTTGGAATGACATGCTTAATTAGTGTTTTCAAAGGACTGGTAAAAGAAAAAACTTAATTCGGATATTTCTTTAACTTTTTCATAATTACATAAACCCCCCGTTTATGTGTTTATCGTATTTAGTTACTTCATTTTGGACAAGATTTGGAATGACACGCTTAATTAGTGTTTTCAAAGAACTGGTAAAAGAAAAAACTTAATTCGGATATTTCTTTGACTTTTCTATAATTACATAAACCCCCCGTTTATTTGTTTATCGTATTTCGTTACTTCGTTTTGGACGAGATTTGGAATGACACCCTTAATTAGTGTTTTCAAAGAACTGGTAAAAGAAAAAACATAATTCGGATATTTCTTTAACTTTTCATAATTACATAAACCCCCCGTTTCATTGTTTATCGTATTTCGTTATTTCGTTTTGGACAAGATTTGGAAGGACACGCTTAATTAGTGTTTTCAAAGAACTGGCAAAAGAAGAAACTTAATTCGAATATTTCTTTAACTTTTCTATAATTACATAAACCCCCCGTTTATTTGTTTATTGTATTTCGTTACTTGGTTTTGGACGAGATTTGGAATGACACCCTTAATTAGTGTTTTCAAAGAACTGGTAAAAGAAAAGACTTAATTCGGATATTTCTTTAACTTTTTCATAATTACATAAACCCCCCGTTTATTTGTTTATTGTATTTCGTTACTTCGTTTTGGACGAGATTTGGAATGACACCCTTAATTAGTGTTTTCAAAAACTGATAGAATGAAAAACTTAATTCGGATATTTCTTTAACTTTTTCATAATTACATAAACCCTTTTTTTTGTTTATCGTATTTCGTTACTTCGTTTTGGACAAGATTTGGAATGACACGCTTAATTAGTGTTTTCAAAAAACTGGTAAATGAAAAAACTTAATTCGGATATTTCTTTAAATTTTCTATAATTACATAAAACCCCCGTTTATTTGTTTATCGTATTTCGTTACTTTGTTTTGAACGAGATTTGGAATGACACCCTTAATTAGTGTTTTCAAAGAACTGGTAAAAGAAAAAACTTAATTCGGATATTTCTTTAACTTTTCTCTAATTACTTAAACCCCCATTTTCTTTGTTTAACATATTTCGTGACTTCGTTTTGGACGAAATTTGGAATGACACGCTTAATTTGTGTTTTCAAAGGATTTGTAAAAGAAAGAACGTAATTAGGATATTTCTTTAACTTTTCTATAATTACATAAACCCCCATTTTCTTTGTTTATCGTATTTCGTTACTTCGTTTCGGACGAGATTTGGAATGACACGCGTAATTAGTATTTCCAAAGGATCGGTAAAAGAAAAAACGTAATTTGGATATTTCTTTAACTTTTTTTTAATTACATATTCCTCCCGTTTTTTTGTTTAACGTATTTCGTTACTTCGTTTTGCACGAGATTTGGAATGACACGCTTAATTTGTGTTTTCAAAGGATTGGTAAAAGAAAGAACTTAATTAGGATATTTCTTTAACTTTTCTATAATTACATAAACCCCAATTTTCTTTGTTTAACGTATTTCGTTACTTCGTTTTGCACGAGATTTGGAATCACACGCTTAATTAGTATTTCCAAAGGATCGGTAAAAGAAAAAACTTAATTCAGATATTTCTTTAACTTTTTTATAATTACATATTCCTCCCGTTTATGTGTTTAACGTATTTCGTTACTTCGTTTGGACGAGATTTGGAATGACACGCTTAATTAGTGTTTTCAAAGGATTCGTAAAAGAAAGAACTTAATTCGGATATTTTTTTAACTTTTTGATAATTACATAAACCCCCCGTTTATGTGTTTATCGTATTTCGTTACTTCGTTTTGGACGATATTTTGAATGACACGCTTAATTAGTGTTTTCAAAGGATTGGTAAAAGAAAAAACTTAATTCAGATATTTCTTTAACTTTTCTATAATTACAGAAAACCCCCCGTTTATTGGTTTATCGTATTTTGTTACTTCGTTTTGGACGAGATTTGGAATGACACGCTTAATTAGTGTTTTCAAAGGACTAGTAAAAGAAAAAACTTAATTCGGATATTTCTTTAACTTTGTTATAATTACATAAACCCCCCGTTTATGTGTTTATCGTGTTTCGTTATTTCGTTTTGGACTAGATTTGGAAAGACACGCTTAATTGGTGTTTTCAAATGATTGATAAAAAAAAAACTTAATTCGGATATTTCTTTAACTTTTCTATAATTACATAAATCCCCCTTTTCTTTGTTTATCGTATTTCGTTACTTCGTTTTGCACGAGATTTGGAATGACACGCTTAATTAATATTTCCAAAGGATCGGTAAAAGAAAAAACTTAATTTGGATATTTCTTTAACTTTTCTATAATTACATATTCCTCCTGTTTATGTGTTTAATGTATTTCGTTACTTCGTTTTGGACGAGATTTGGAATGACACCCTTAATTAGTGTTTTCAAAGAACTGGTAAAAGAAAAAACTTAATTCGGATCTTTCTTTAACTTTTCTATAATTACATAAACCCCCCGTTTATTTCTTTATCATATTTCGTTACTTTGTTTTGGACGAGATTTGGAATGACACCTTTAATTAGTGTTTTCAAAGAACTGGTAAAAGAAAAAACTTAATTCGGATATTTCTTTAACTTTTTCATAATTACATAAACCCCCCGTTTCTTTGTTTATCGTATTTCGTTACTTCATTTTGGACAAGATTTGGAATGACACGCTTATTTAGCGTTTTCAGAGAACTGGTAAAAGAAAAAACTTAATTCGGATATTTCTTTAACTTTTCTATAATTACATAAACCCCCCGTTTATTTGTTTATCGTATTTCGTTACTTCGTTTTGGACGAGATTTGGAATGACACCCTTAATTAGTGTTTTCAAAGAACTGGCAAAAGAAGAAACTTAATTCGAATATTTCTTTAACTTTTCTATAATTACATAAACCCCCCGTTTATTTGTTTATTGTATTTCGTTACTTCATTTTGGACGAGATTTGGAATGACACCCTTAATTAGTGTTTTCAAAGAACTGGTAAAAGAAAAGACTTAATTCGGATATTTCTTTAACTTTTTCATAATTACATAAACCCCCCGTTTATTTGTTTATTGTATTTCGTTACTTCGTTTTGGACGAGATTTGGAATGACACCCTTAATTAGTGTTTTCAAAAACTGTTAAAAGGAAAAACTTAATTCGGATATTTCTTTAACTTTTTCATAATTACATAAACCCCTCTTTTTTTGTTTATCGTATTTCGTTACTTCGTTTTCGACAAGATTTGGAATGACACGCTTAATTAGTGTTTTCAAAGAACTGGTAAATGAAAAAACTTAATTCGGATATTTCTTTAACTTTTCTATAATTACATAAAACCCCCGTTTATTTGTTTATCGTATTTCGTTACTTCGTTTTGAAGGAGATTTGGAATGACACCCTTAATTAGTGTTTTCAAAGAACTCGTAAAAGAAAAAACTTAATTCGGATATTTCTTTAACTTTTCTCTAATTACTTAAACCCCCATTTTCTTTGTTTAACATATTTCGTGACTTCGTTTTGGACGAGATTTGGAATGACACGCTTAATTTGTGTTTTCAAAGGATTTGTAAAAGAAAGAACGTAATTCGGATATTTCTTTAACTTTTCTATAATTACATAAACCCCCCTTTTCTTTGTTTATCGTATTTCGTTACTTCGTTTCGGACGAGATTTGGAATGACACGCGTAATTAGTATTTCCAAAGGATCGGTAAAAGAAAAAACGTAATTTGGATATTTCTTTAACTTTTTTTTAATTACATATTCCTCCCGTTTCTTTGTTTAACGTATTTCGTTACTTCGTTTTGCACGAGATTTGGAATGACACGCTTAATTTGTGTTTTCAAATGATTGGTAAAAGAAAGAACTTAATTAGGATATTTCTTTAACTTTTCTATAATTACATAAACCCCAATTTTCTTTGTTTAACGTATTTCGTTACTTCGTTTTGCACGAGATTTGGAATCACACGCTTAATTAGTATTTCCAAAGGATCGGTAAAAGAAAAAACTTAATTCAGATATTTCTTTAACTTTTTTATAATTACATATTCCTCCCGTTTATGTGTTTAACGTATTTCGTTACTTCGTTTGGACGAGATTTGGAATAACACGCTTAATTAGTGTTTTCAAAGGATTCGTAAAAGAAAGAACTTAATTCGGATATTTTTTTAACTTTTTGATAATTACATAAACCCCCCGTTTATGAGTTTATCGTATTTCGTTACTTCGTTATGGACGATATTTTGAATGACACGCTTAATTAGTGTTTTCAAAGGATTGGTAAAAGAAAAAACTTAATTCAGATATTTCTTTAACTTTTCTATAATTACAGAAAACCCCCCGTTTATTGGTTTATCGTATTTCGTTACTTCGTTTTGGACGAGATTTGGAATGACACGCTTAATTAGTGTTTTCAAAGGACTAGTAAAAGAAAAAACTTAATTCGGATATTTCTTTAACTTTGTTATAATTACATAAACCCCCCGTTTATGTGTTTATCGTGTTTCGTTATTTCGTTTTGGACGAGATTTGGAAAGACACGCTTAATTGGTGTTTTCAAATGATTGGTAAAAAAAAAACTTAATTCGGATATTTCTTTAACTTTTCTATAATTACATAAATCCCCCTTTTCTTTGTTTATCGTATTTCGTTACTTCGTTTTGCACGAGATTTGGAATGACACGCTTAATTAATATTTCCAAAGGATCGATAAAAGAAAAAACTTAATTTGGATATTTCTTTAACTTTTCTATAATTACATATTCCTCCTGTTTATGTGTTTAACGTATTTCGTTACTTCGTTTTGGACGAGATTTGGAATGACACCCTTAATTAGTGTTTTCAAAGAACTGGTAAAAGAAAAAACTTAATTCGGATCTTTCTTTAACTTTTCTATAATTACATAAACCCCCCGTTTATTTCTTTATCATATTTCGTTACTTTGTTTTGGACGAGATTTGGAATGACACCTTTAATTAGTGTTTTCAAAGAACTGGTAAAAGAAAAAACTTAATTCGGATATTTCTTTAACTTTTTCATAATTACATAAACCCCCCGTTTCTTTGTTTATCGTATTTCGTTACTTCATTTTGGACAAGATTTGGAATGACACGCTTATTTAGCGTTTTCAGAGAACTGGTAAAAGAAAAAACTTAATTCGGATATTTCTTTAACTTTTCTATAATTACATAAACCCCCCGTTTATTTGTTTATCGTATTTCGTTACTTTGTTTTGGACGAGATTTGGAATGACACCTTTAATTAGTGTTTTCAAAGAACTGGTAAAAGAAAAAACTTAATTCGGATATTTCTTTAACTTTTTCATAATTACATAAACCCCCCGTTTCTTTGTTTATCGTATTTCGTTACTTCATTTTGGACAAGATTTGGAATGACACGCTTATTTAGCGTTTTCAGAGAACTGGTAAAAGAAAAAACTTAATTCGGATATTTCTTTAACTTTTCTATAATTACATAAACCCCCCGTTTATTTGTTTATCGTATTTCGTTACTTCGTTTTGGACGAGATTTGGAATGACACCCTTAATTAGTGTTTTCAAAGAACTGGTAAAAGAAAAAACTTAATTCGGATATTTCTTTAACTTTGTTATAATTACATAAACCCCTCGTTTATGTGTTTATCGTATTTCGTTACTTCGTTTTGGACGAGATTTGGAAAGACACGCTTAATTTGTGTTTTCAAATGATTGGTAAAAGAAAAAATTTAATTCGGATATTTCTTTAACTTTTCTATATATACATAAATCCCCCTTTTTCTTTGTTTATCGTATTTCGTTACTTCGTTTTGCACGAGATTTGGAATGACACGCTTAATTATTAATTCCAAATGATCGGTAAAAGAAAAAACTTAATTCGGATATTTCTTTAACTTTTCTATAATTACATATTCCTCCCGTTTATGTGTTTAACGTATTTCGTTACTTCGTTTTGGACGAGATTTGGAATGACACTCTTAATTAGTGTTTTTAAAAGATTGGTAAAAGAAAAAACTTAATTCGGATATTTCTTTAACTTTTCAATAATTACATAAACCCCCCCGTTTATTTGTTTATCATATTTCGTTACTTCGTTTTGGACGAGATTTGGAATGACACATTTAATTAGTGTTTTCAAAGAACTGGTAAAAGAAAAAACTTAATTCGGATATTTCTTTAACTTTTTCATAATTACATAAACCCCCTGTTTCTTTGTTTATCGTATTTCGTTACTTCATTTTGGACAAGATTTGGAATGACACGCTTAATTAGTGTTTTCAAAGAACTGGTAAAAGAAAAAACTTAATTTGGATATTTCTTTGACTTTTCTATAATTACATAAACCCCCCGTTTATTTGTTTATCGTATTTCGTTACTTCGTTTTGGACGAGATTTGGAATGACACCCTTAATTAGTGTTTTCAAAGAACTGGTAAAAGAAAAAACATAATTCGGATATTTCTTTAACTTTTCATAATTACATAAACCCCCCGTTTCATTGTTTATCGTATTTCGTTATTTCGTTTTGGACAAGATTTGGAAGGACACGCTTAATTAGTGTTTTCAAAGAACTGGCAAAAGAAGAAACTTAATTCGAATATTTCTTTAACTTTTCTATAATTACATAAACCCCCCGTTTATTTGTTTATTGTATTTCGTTACTTCGTTTTGGACAAGATTTGGAATGACACCCTTAATTAGTGTTTTCAAAGAACTGGTAAAAGAAAAGACTTAATTCGGATATTTCTTTAACTTTTTCATAATTACATAAACCCCCCGTTTATTTGTTTATTGTATTTCGTTACTTCGTTTTGGACGAGATTTGGAATGACACCCTTAATTAGTGTTTTCAAAAACTGGTAGAATGAAAAACTTAATTCGGATATTTCTTTAACTTTTTCATAATTACATAAACCCCTTTTTTTGTTTATCGTATTTCGTTACTTCGTTTTGGACAAGATTTGGAATGACACGCTTAATTAGTGTTTTCAAAAAACTGGTAAATGAAAAAACTTAATTCGGATATTTCTTTAAATTTTCTATAATTACATAAAACCCCCGTTTATTTGTTTATTGTATTTCGTTACTTTGTTTTGAACGAGATTTGGAATGACACCCTTAATTAGTGTTTTCAAAGAACTGGTAAAAGAAAAAACTTAATTCGGATATTTCTTTAACTTTTCTCTAATTACTTAAACCCCCATTTTCTTTGTTTAACATATTTCGTGACTTCGTTTTGGACGAAATTTGGAATGACACGCTTAATTTGTGTTTTCAAAGGATTTGTAAAAGAAAGAACGTAATTAGGATATTTCTTTAACTTTTCTATAATTACATAAACCCCCATTTTCTTTGTTTATCGTATTTCGTTACTTCGTTTCGGACGAGATTTGGAATGACACGCGTAATTAGTATTTCCAAAGGATCGGTAAAAGAAAAAACGTAATTTGGATATTTCTTTAACTTTTTTTTAATTACATATTCCTCCCGTTTTTTTGTTTAACGTATTTCGTTACTTCGTTTTGCACGAGATTTGGAATGACACGCTTAATTTGTGTTTTCAAAGGATTGGTAAAAGAAAGAACTTAATTAGGATATTTCTTTAACTTTTCTATAATTACATAAACCCCAATTTTCTTTGTTTAACGTATTTCGTTACTTCGTTTTGCACGAGATTTGGAATGACACGCTTAATTAGTATTTCCAAAGGATCGGTAAAAGAAAAAACTTAATTCAGATATTTCTTTAACTTTTCAATAATTACATATTCCTCCCGTTTATGAGTTTAACGTATTTCATTACTTCGTTTGGACGAGATTTGGAATGACACGCTTAATTAGTGTTTTCAAAGGATTCGTAAAAGAAAGAACTTAATTCAGATATTTTTTTAACTTTTTGATAATTACATAAACCCCCCGTTTATGTCTTTATCGTATTTCGTTACTTCGTTTTGGACGATATTTTGAATGACACGCTTAATTAGTGTTTTCAAAGGATTGGTAAAAGAAAAAACTTAATTCAGATATTTCTTTAACTTTTCTATAATTACAGAAAACCCCCCGTTTATTGGTTTATCGTATTTCGTTCCTTCGTTTTGGACGAGATTTGGAATGACATGCTTAATTAGTGTTTTCAAAGGACTGGTAAAAGAAAAAACTTAATTCGGATATTTCTTTAACTTTTTCATAATTACATAAACCCCCCGTTTCTTTGTTTATCGTATTTAGTTACTTCATTTTGGACAAGATTTGGAATGACACGCTTAATTAGTGTTTTCAAAGAACTGGTAAAAGAAAAAACTTAATTCGGATATTTCTTTGACTTTTCTATAATTACATAAACCCCCCGTTTATTTGTTTATCGTATTTCGTTACTTCGTTTTGGACGAGATTTGGAATGACACCCTTAATTAGTGTTTTCAAAGAACTGGTAAAAGAAAAAACATAATTCGGATATTTCTTTAACTTTTCATAATTACATAAACCCCCCGTTTCATTGTTTATCGTATTTCGTTATTTCGTTTTGGACAAGATTTGGAAGGACACGCTTAATTAGTGTTTTCAAAGAACTGGCAAAAGAAGAAACTTAATTCGAATATTTCTTTAACTTTTCTATAATTACATAAACCCCCCGTTTATTTGTTTATTGTATTTCGTTACTTGGTTTTGGACGAGATTTGGAATGACACCCTTAATTAGTGTTTTCAAAGAACTGGTAAAAGAAAAGACTTAATTCGGATATTTCTTTAACTTTTTCATAATTACATAAACCCCCCGTTTATTTGTTTATTGTATTTCGTTACTTCGTTTTGGACGAGATTTGGAATGACACCCTTAATTAGTGTTTTCAAAAACTGATAGAATGAAAAACTTAATTCGGATATTTCTTTAACTTTTTCATAATTACATAAACCCTTT
The DNA here is from genome assembly GCA_948329865.1 of Linaria vulgaris. Lineage (NCBI taxonomy): Eukaryota > Viridiplantae > Streptophyta > Magnoliopsida > Lamiales > Plantaginaceae > Linaria > Linaria vulgaris. Next base: position 112,882,680 of record OX415250.1, on the reverse strand, counting down.
TTTTTGTTTATCGTATTTCGTTACTTCGTTTTGGACAAGATTTGGAATGACACGCTTAATTAGTGTTTTCAAAAAACTGGTAAATGAAAAAACTTAATTCGGATATTTCTTTAAATTTTCTATAATTACATAAAACCCCCGTTTATTTGTTTATCGTATTTCGTTACTTTGTTTTGAACGAGATTTGGAATGACACCCTTAATTAGTGTTTTCAAAGAACTGGTAAAAGAAAAAACTTAATTCGGATATTTCTTTAACTTTTCTCTAATTACTTAAACCCCCATTTTCTTTGTTTAACATATTTCGTGACTTCGTTTTGGACGAAATTTGGAATGACACGCTTAATTTGTGTTTTCAAAGGATTTGTAAAAGAAAGAACGTAATTAGGATATTTCTTTAACTTTTCTATAATTACATAAACCCCCATTTTCTTTGTTTATCGTATTTCGTTACTTCGTTTCGGACGAGATTTGGAATGACACGCGTAATTAGTATTTCCAAAGGATCGGTAAAAGAAAAAACGTAATTTGGATATTTCTTTAACTTTTTTTTAATTACATATTCCTCCCGTTTTTTTGTTTAACGTATTTCGTTACTTCGTTTTGCACGAGATTTGGAATGACACGCTTAATTTGTGTTTTCAAAGGATTGGTAAAAGAAAGAACTTAATTAGGATATTTCTTTAACTTTTCTATAATTACATAAACCCCAATTTTCTTTGTTTAACGTATTTCGTTACTTCGTTTTGCACGAGATTTGGAATGACACGCTTAATTAGTATTTCCAAAGGATCGGTAAAAGAAAAAACTTAATTCAGATATTTCTTTAACTTTTCAATAATTACATATTCCTCCCGTTTATGAGTTTAACGTATTTCGTTACTTCGTTTGGACGAGATTTGGAATGACACGCTTAATTAGTGTTTTCAAAGGATTCGTAAAAGAAAGAACTTAATTCGGATATTTTTTTAACTTTTTGATAATTACATAAACCCCCCGTTTATGTGTTTATCGTATTTCGTTACTTCGTTTTGGACGATATTTTGAATGACACGCTTAATTAGTGTTTTCAAAGGATTGGTAAAAGAAAAAACTTAATTCAGATATTTCTTTAACTTTTTTATAATTACAGAAAACCCCCCGTTTATTGGTTTATCGTATTTCGTTACTTCGTTTTGGACGAGATTTGGAATGACACGCTTAATTAGTGTTTTCAAAGGACTGGTAAAAGAAAAAACTTAATTCGGATATTTCTTTAACTTTGTTATAATTACATAAACCCACCGTTTATGTGTTTATCGTGTTTCGTTACTTCGTTTTGGACGAGATTTGGAAAGACACGCTTAATTTGTGTTTTCAAATGATTGGTAAAATAAAATACTTATTTCGAATATTTCTTTAACTTTTCTATAATTACATAAATCCCCATTTTCTTTGTTTATCGCATTCCGTTACTTCGTTTTGCACGAGATTTGGAATGACACGCTTAATTAATATTTCCAAGGGATCGGTAAAAGAAAAAACTATTGATAACAAGAATTTGTCGTTACAGAGATAATTTGTAATCATTTTCTTTGTCGTTAATTTACTCAAAAGTTATTTGTAATCTTTTCTTGTCTTTTAATTACAGAGATAACAAGAATTTGTCGTTACGAAGATAATATTGAGAAATTCAATGTTAGAACATATGTCTGGTTTCAATGTTAAATTAACATTGATAAAGATGGATGTTATGACAACATTAAAAATATCAATGTTAGAACAACATTGTGATTATATTCTTCTAAAATTAAGGGAAAGTTACTTGATTAATAATTATTCTTAGTTTGATAAGTTGGTTTCTGGATATTTGATCTGGTTGAATAGGTTCTAGGGTTTTGTCAAGTAAGGCAAAAAGGGGGGAGATTGAAAGTACAAGCATTCTAGCAATGTTACGATAACATTAAGATTTCAATGTTAGAGTAACATTGGTTAACGGAATTTTTTCTACAATCTAGTTTTAATATCTTAATTATTATTTTGCCTTATTCACTTAACTAACTTAGTTCCACAGTTATGATTGTTATTGATTTTTATTCAGGAAATAAACTTACCAGAGGTTGATCGTTCAAAAGTTTCCATTATGGGAAATTTCCTTAATTAAGTAAACCACTCAACTTAAAGGGAAATAAGTGTTTGAGTGCAACTAGGAAACAACTAAGATGAATCTTAATTTGAAGAAGGAGACATTCCTTAGTTAGTTTACTAACGAAGGAACTATTATTCAAAAAGGGCTGCGAGAACTTGAAAGAGGAGTTCAACAAGAAACTGGAGGAATTACCAATAGTGTACAATACATCTTGAAGGACAAGTCAAGAACCTATATATAGGTGTGAAGTTCATCAAGACAAACACGAGACAAGAGCTAGTCAATTTGAGAGATTTATTTACAATTTGTTGAGCGGTTGTCTTACTTTTGCAAAGTTTGTGAGTTGTTATATTAGTTCTAGGTTTAGAATTAAGAAAGCAATTCTTGTCTGCTTTGTTGAGTTCGAGCAATTCGAGAGTGAGGAACTTGGGAGTATTGAGAAACACATTTATTAAAACTTTTGTGATTATTTTGTCTACGGCTCGGAAGTTAATATTAATATATTCACTTCTTAAATTTTGTGATTGTTTATTTCCGCTGCATAATTATTCTGGACCGTTGTTAAAGTAACATTGTTAAGTTAACAACGTACAAGTATCAACCCGATCCACAATTTCAATTTTCATTGGGCAAAGTTAATGAATTATTGAACTGAAAATCCACTGTTAATGATCAATCAATCTTGCTCTTACTCCCTCATAATTAGAGAACAATCTCCGAAATATTCGTAGTGTATGCTGGTCATAGCGTAAACTCAAAAAATAAATAAAAAATCTTGCAACAAGAAATACTTTACTCTATTGGACGAATATACAACAATATTTAAGTCTCTTTCATTGATAATGTCACCAAGACAACATTTATTACAAAAAACTGATAACTGAAATCTATCAAACAGAAACATTAATAAAAAAGGGTAAAGTTATTGGCTTATTGCCATGCATTAATCTCCAAATCAATTGTTGTTGCCAAATCCTGGAGCAACATTAGAAATTGATGGCGTGGGCATAAAAGTAAAAGAAGAATCTGGGTTAAATCCAAATCCAGGTGAAGCAACAGAATTTGATGGGTTAAAACTAGGATTTGGATTCATGACGGATCCAGTTGAATTTGGATCAAAGCCAGTTTCAGGTTCACCATAACAACTCGCCTGGTTAACACAAGGATTCGGAATCACAACGGATTCCGTGGCGGCATCAGATCCTGACGAATTAATGAAAGTGAAATGATTATTATTATTATTATTATTATTATTATTATTATTATTAGCAAAAGCATTATTATAATAATAATTATTATTAAGAATGTTATCATTAAAGTTATTGAAAGCCAAATTAGAATATGGTGGCATAACGGTACCCTCATTCCACCCTAATATTCCACCATCCATGACACTTGCATTCTGCAACAACTGCCATGGGAAAGAATTGTCCGAATTTTCATCACCACCTCCACCACTACCCATCGAGGCCGCCACATTGTTCTCCGGGGCCGTCATGGGCACCGAAGGCATTGAATTTGGGAAATACTGAGGTGCAAAGCGCACCATGGAAGATTGATCAGGAAAAAAGGTAGACTGATACTGATATTCATCATTAGAATTAAAATTGTTAGGTATCACCATAGACTCAGTTCCCAAGGGAAACTGATAACTCAGATCCATTGGTGGAGGAGGAGCGGAGTTATCCAATGGCCCGGGTGCAGCAGGAGGAGCAGCGAAGTTATCCAACGGCCCTGGTGGAGGCGGCAGAGCCAACCCTTGACCTTCCTGATTCTGGTAACTCGCGCGGAGATCTGAGATAAATTCTGGTATAACCTGTTTCATGACAGCATAGTCCTCCAAGTTGAAATCCAATGGACTTACCATGCCTTTAATGAACCTTACCAGGAAAAGCTTCATTTGTTTGCGTTTATTGTCTCTTAGCACCCGGCGGAGTTTTTCCTGCACCTTCAGGGTACGCTCCCGGTTGAAGCTGTTCTGGTTGTACATTTTTCGGGTTTGGTCCATTGGGGGCAAGCTTGTAAAGCGTGCAAGAATGGCCCGAGCTCCATCGTAGGACGGGTAGAGCACCGGTTGGCGGTCATACGGGCTGTAGATGATTGCACAAGCCTCGATCTCGCAAAAGACCGTGAGCTCGTGGATTTTCTTGAGAAAACCTTGCTTCCTTTTCTTATAGGATGCTTTTCTTTCGGAGTCATTTCTGATGTAGGCTAGGGTTACTTTGTTTCTTGCCATGTTATTTCTGTTTTCGAGATTTTTTATTTTCTTTTTTCTTTTTTTTCGTTCTGTGAGGGATGGGATCTTTAGGAAGACCGAGGGGCTGTTATATATAATGACGTTTTCGTGATTATCATAATATAATTATATGTTCTGGGATTTTTGTAAAGATCTAATTGGAATTCTGAATTTTCTCCCCTTTCTATGAGTTGTTCAAAAATGTAGCCCATGGGTTTTGGTGGATTTTACTTATTAGAGACAAATATTCAATTAATCTTTCTATAAATTCCTATTGGTATTGGTTGTTGTTCTTTCTTCGATTCTTGTAATGATTTTACCTACCTTAAAGTTGTAGTATATGGATAAGAACGAAGAATGAGATCTCGAGTTATTAAACGTCATGAGTATAACTTTTCAATTTCTTTATCCAACAGTTGTCATCATTTCAATTTGCACCAAGGAAGTTTATTTTAGAGAAATGGCAGTGATTGTCTTATGATATATAGACTTGACCAGAAAAATGAACATGTTAACTCTAAATTGTAAATAACTATAAAAACATTATCTCCTTCGAGGAAATGTAGGTATTGCGCCTAATTAATTTGAATTAGGTATTTTTTACTTCGGTAACTTAAAAATATATCGAACAACATTATAAAATGCATGAATACTTTTTTTCTTTGAACGAGTAGAGAAAGAAAATTTATTAGGACGAGTGAAAAAGGTAGTCCAAACCCTTACAACGAAGATTCGGCAATCTAAACATTCTATATTTTTCGATATTGCAAGGTAGCCATCATTAATTATGAGTTTTTAACGAAATTCTCAACCTGATTCATGTTATGTTGTTAGAATACAAGTACGGTAATATGCGTATGACGCACAATACAGTACGTACGGTACGATAACAATTGTTTTTGTAAATACTGGATATGAATACGGAATGAGTACAACTGGTTGGATTAATACAAGGTATGTGTTAGGCAATAATATAAATAATTTAACTTTTACTAATTAAATCAAACCTAATCTAAAATTCATCAAAAGTTAATTTGCAAGGTATTAATTAGTCATCATAGCTAGAGTAGTATTGCGGATGTTTGGTTGGAATAAAACTTTGTGGAAACGCTTGTGGTGTGTGGAAGTTATTAACTTTACAAAGACGTTAGAGGGGAAAAAATCACTTTTGGTCCCTTATTGTGGCATAGTTATTATTTTAGTCCTATAATGTGGCATTGTCCATATTTAATCCCTTATTGTGGCATGTTGTACAATTTTGGTCCCATAGACAGTTTTTGGGCCCCTAAGTTATTTTTATTAGCAAAAAATGCCCCCATAAGTTATTTCTAATTATAAAAAAATCCTCGTGTGTTATATACTCTCTTAAAATCATATTTTCACCCAAAAAAAGCTAAAAATAAAAAATTTCCTAGGTTACAATGTAAAATTAGATTTTTTTAATAAATTTTAATTATTAATATTAATATTTTTAAATATAAAAAGAAAAAGACCCAATATAATAAAATAATGATTGTAAAAAACTTTTTTTCACGCACAAAGTCTTCCCCAATCCTCGGTGACCAACCACCTCCTCACGCGCCACTTCGAAGCTTAATTACTGACGAAATAACCGGTGTCAAAGGACATTAATTTGGATTTTTTACAGGTATGTTGAGAGGAAAAAAACTGTAAAATAAAAAACAAAATTGGGTGGTGGTGGTGGGAAATGGGGGTGGGGGTGGAGGGAGATTTTTTTTTAAAAAAAATATTTTATTATAATTAGGTCTTTTTCTTTTTACGTTTTTGTCATTAAATAAATAATTTACTTTTTCAGTGAAAATCATAGATTGGACTGGAAATAGAAGAAAAAAATGGGTGGGGAGGTAGTGTTTTTTTTTTTTTTGAAATTTGAATTATTTTGTTATAATTAGATCTTTGAAAAAAAATGGTATGTGATAAATAATTCTATCTTTTTAGTGAAAAGTCTATAATTGGACCAAAAATAGGAAAAAGGGAAAGAAAAAAAAATTGGTGGTGGGGGTTGGGTGGGGAGAGAGAATTGTTTTTGTTAATTATTTTATTATAATTGGGTTTTTTTTCTTTTAATTTTTTTTAGAATTTATTAAAAAATCTAATTTTACATAATAACTTAGAGAATTTTAATTTAGCTTTATGTAAGTGAAAATACAATTTTAGGAGAATATATAACACGCATAGGCTTTTTACTAATTATAAGATAACATATGGGGGTGTTTTTTGCTAATAAAAATAACTTATGGGACAAAAAACTGACCATGGGACCAAAATTGTACAAAAAGCCACAATAAGGGACTAAATGTGAATAATGCCACATTATGGGACTGAAAACATAACTATGCCACAACAAGGGACCAAAAGTGATTTTTTCTCACGTTGGAGCTTATCCAAGTGAATTCGTGGAGCTGGGCGAAATTCAGTAATAAAAGCTTTTCATTTTCTTTTTACGTTGTTAGCTTTGGATGTCTTGGCATTGATTTTTTTGTATGGGGTTGACGAAAAACCTCTTCTGCTTTCTTTCCACTTTTGAAATATTTGCTTGCCTGATAAAAGAATTAGACATTGGTCTAAACAAAAACCATTTCAATCATTTATTTGCTGAAAATATCCTTGTGACATAAAAACGTGATTATATTTTATTGGAATGAGTATATTTATGAAGTACGGTGTTACACGGAATTAATTAAAGTACGTAATCGAACGTGCTTTTTGTAACTTTAAATATATTTATAATTCCTTAAAAGAGAATCCATTTTTTTAAAGGATTGTTGTTATGTAATTCCGAAAATCTTCAAAAGAAAGAAGAAAAAAGAATCTTAACAATTAAAAACGTTTTTATAACACAAATAAAAATAAATCCTCTCGCTACTTAACACGCCCATTGGTCAAATAATAAGTCTTTAAAAGAGCTTTTACTAGTGGCATATGGGCTTTAAATAACGGAAAATATTTTATTTGAACGAATTCTTATTTCTGTTCCCCAACTTCGTTTTTTAAACGTAATTGTCCAAGTTTTTTCGAGCCTACTTTTTATGCCTACTATGTTTTAAAATTTCTATCAAAAATGCCCAAAATCGCTTATTTGGGCAAAAATGCCTACGTGGCGGTACACTCAAAAAGTTGTTGAGTCAGTCAACAAGTTGCTCGGACAGGTCGGATAAATCTTTGTTCGAAAAAAGTTTTTACCCCACTCTCTCCATTTAAAAACACAACTCTCCAACACTTAGGAAAATCAGATGAGTTCGCGGCAAAACAAGAAACCCTAATCCCCAAAATTCCAACACTTCAATCCGCGACAGCAAGCGTAAATCCGCAAGCATTTGTAATCGACATACGAGTTAGGGCCAAAATATGGTGAACTTGAGGCCCCCACTTGAAATGGGTTTACCCCCACCAACTGTAAAAGTTATCCTATTTTTTTGCTTCAATTCTAGTGTGATTGCAAGTTTTTGGGCTTAATCGTTACTTTATTGTAAGTAGACGATGAATTCGACACGATTTGTAATTTTTTGGATAAAGTTTGTTTCTTTTTAGTTGTTAGTATTATTTTAGTTGGGTTTTAGGGTTGTACAAAAATTTAATGGTCTCCTAGCACGAACAACTCCTGTTATCTGGTTTTTTTGCTACCTTCCAAGGTTTTTCCACTATCGTTGTCCCCTTTTGTGGTCCTCGTGTTAAATTTTTAATAAGAAGTTAGATATAAGTTAGCTCATAACGAGAGGACGGAGTTTCATGTGTATTTAGTAGGGCCTAATAATGATGGTGTTTTATTAGAGAGGGTGCATGATGAAAGGGAGGAAAATGACGTTCATGTTGTGGATGAGGTTTTAGGGACTAGTTGGAGATGGAGTGGAGATGGTACTCCACAAAAGGTTAGATAAGGGTAAGGATGTGGCTACTGAACTAAATGAAAGTGATGAGGATAGAGATGATAATTTGTATGCAGCATCAAGTGAAGACATTGATGATGAGTTGTTTGCACATGTTGACGTGTTTGATGAAGAACCAGTAGAGTCTGATGTTGAATTGGGTGATGCAGACGTGGTTTTTTGGAGCGTATTTATTATTAAAAAAATGTTTTATTCATGATCAAATGGGTAATTACATGTATGAGCACAAAGCACACATGGCGCCCCACAACAAGTCACAATAGAAGCATTAAGACTTGAAACTACAAAGAGTGTATTGGTAGCATTAAATATATTCTAACGACATACGTAAAAATATATATTTTCTCACTCGGACACGTAGATAATCCATTAAACTATGTGATCCACGTATCTTTAATTAAAAGCATGTAAGGCGTATTTACAAATTTAAGTACTTTACAATAGTCTCAGGGTATGGGTCCCGCTTATTAGATGAAGCTAATATAGGTTAACATACAAAGATAACTTCCAAAAATGAACAACAATGGTAGTTTACAACACGATTAATGCTTCACCAACAGAAGAAGAAAAGAAAAAATACGTCAATGAAATCTAACTCTAGGCTGAAAACATTATCATTGTTCTTGATTGTGACATTAATACTATATGTCTTGGTAATATCGCTTGCGTATCCTATTAGGTATCTCGAGGTATATCTATATCAGCGTCCTGACGACTCATGTCTTGATGACTTTCTCATAAGCCAATCTGTTGCACTATATTTATAAGCATAGTTATTTTCGATATTTACCAAATGCTAGAAATGAATTTATACTAAGTTGGTATAATTTTATGTGCATGATGGTTTTATAAATTAAAAATTATAAATGTGTTGTTTCATCGAGTTCCCACGACTTGTGCAGTTAAGGATAAGGTGGAGATTGGTAGGCAACGGCCTATCATGTGCATATATAGTTATCACTGATGCGTCGACACTCCAACATTCCTATTGTGCATGACGCGAGACGAGTTTGCTAATTCTAGCAAGTGACAGTTGCTCAGGTTGTTACCTATCTAATTTAGTTAACTTCTCAATGTCTATAATTGAATGCATGATCTTTTAGATTATCTTAAGTTGCATGTGTACCGATAGAATTCAAGTTCATAAAGTAAGAAACAAGAATAATTAATACAAATTAATTTTATATAAATCTAAACAAATATTAGTTAAAATCTCTATTATTCCTCTAATTATTTACTATAACAAATTATGTTGAAGTTTATAAACTCGAAGGGGGATTTGACCTCGATCTTTTCCACATGGCATTTTGATTCAAGGGCTTCTGATTGATCTATAACCAACAATTGACATAAAATTTGTCTTCGCGGTGACCAATTTGTTCTTCATCTCGACTCCATGAATTTTTTGCAAATCAATTTCTTTTAACTTTACAGCTTCATCTCGAACAAAAAACTACTTAGCTTAATTATTCTTGACGAATTATTTCGCTACAAAAAATGCTTATTTCATTGGGAGGCCGTATGCAATGGCTTTTGCCACAATGGTGATGAACAATTCGTCGCCCTTGATTAAAGGCGACATGCACATCCATCACACTTTATCAAGGTCGAAGGGACAACGTCGCCTTTAGCTTTAGCCAATACCCTTAAGGTCACTTTCATAGTTTTTATTGTGTAGGAAAGATTTCGTCGCGAATAGTCATTGGCGACGACTTTCGCCTAGATAGTACCCATTGCCTAAGGGGGTTTGACGACGGACATTGCCTACGGAAAATCCCTAAACAAAGACTATAGCCTAGTAAAAAAGGGCTTTTGCCCTACCCAAAAGTCTTGTTCATTGTATTGTTTCATTTTTGTAGTGAGTTATTCAAATATGTTGATCTCGGTCTTATTTAATTGACACAAAATTCGTTAGCGGACTAAATTAATATAGAGATTTCCCCATAGTATGGCTCAATAGTCGAGGGGATGTCCACTTGTGGTGTGATTGTGAGGAAGTATTTATTTATAATTCTAACATGAAATAGAACAATTACCCTAAACAAGTGAACTTAAAAAACAAACTTCACATTTTTCGTATATTAGTTAACATAAAAGTATGCATATTCCACGTTCGATGATCAACATATTTAACGGGTTGCACAACAATACAAGATACACTAACGAAAAGCAAGAACACTAAAATTTGTTAACCCGATTTCTCTATGATTACCTCTAGGGTGATACCAAGCTAGGGTTTTTACTATGTGTTTAGTCGTAAGGGTACGATTAGGATCCACAACACAACAATCACCCACTTGGAAAATAAACTTATTGTAACCGCATCTCCACTCTTCAACATAGAAATCATCTAGAAATTGTATCGCCAAGCCTTGAACTGTTCAAGCTCCAAGTTTAATTGAATCTATACATATCTTCAACTTCGCTAAGGTTACAACCTTGTCAACATATTAACAGCATTCTCACCTCCTGAAATCTTCACAAGTTGCAAAGTCTTCTTATCCAAGAGATATCGCATATAACATTATCAATACCGTTGAGGGTACAATGGTAATTTGGAAAAGTTAACGAGGCAAAATTAGAAATACACTATATGATAGGGGGCTACTAAGATTTACCCTGACATCTATATATATATAGCCATCTATGGAAGTATCGACGTTCGGAACTACTTTAAAACAATTACAACAAGTGTCAGACACTAATGACAAGCCTCTCACTCGTGTCGAGCACATATAAACTTAACAATATTAATATTTTTCGTTTTTGTAAAACACTCTTCCAGTTTCTATATATTTACCTTTCGTGCAAAAAAAAAAAATCGTTTTCTATTAATTTCCTATCATCTTTAATTGAATGAATGATTTTCTTATAATTATGTATCTTGAATCGCAAGTGTGTTGTCTAAAACCCTAAAACTCATACAACACATGTCTATAGAGAAGTTTAGAGTCTCGACACAATTCAAGGTATAATGTCTGAGGCGTAAGAATTATAATATTTTCTTTTTCTTTTTAATTTAGAAATTAAAATTTAAGGAAACTTGCGTTTATCTAATAATTGGTTTTCTCTATCCTAGGGGGGTCACCCTCCCCAGAATTCAACACGTGTCCATATGTAATTTTTTTAACTTCTTCAGGATTTTTCTCCTTTCTTTATAATATAAATAACAAATTAATAATAAAAAAACCAAATCCCACCCCACACCCCCACCCCCATCCCCACCCCCACCGCCTCCTTCATTCTTTTTCTCCTTTCTCCATATCACATTAACTAATCAAGAAGAAAACCAAATCACCCATGAATCCTATCACGCCGTAAGGCCGTAAGCACGACAGCACCACAAGTCTCCTTGATCTTCTTCTCCGCATTCTTCGACACGAGCTTTGCCTTCACGACCACCGGCCTCCCCTCCGGCAACAGCCCCTTTCCCAAAACCTTAAAGTACCCGACTTTACCGAAATACCCCGGGTGGTACTTGTCGAACAGGATCCGGTGGTGGTGCATGCCTCCGGCGTTACCGCGGCCGCCGGAGCGCTTCTTGCGGTTCTTCTTGAATCCTATCGTCATGGCGGCGATTGGGAGGGGGAGTGGAAGGGTCGGACTGGATTCCTTTTTTGAACTCGAGGAGTGATCAGACTTCATCGTCGGCGGCGAAGGCGCGGCGGAGGAGGAGGAGGAGAAGGGTTGAGGCATCCGACGGTGGTGATATAAAAATGGGGGTGTGGGGTGGGGTTTGGTTTTTTTATTATTAATTTGTTATTTATATTATAAAGAAAGGAGAAAAATTCTGAAAAAGTTAAAAAAATTAATATGGACACGTGTTGAATTCTGGGAAGGGTGACCCAGTGGTGACCCCCTAGGATAGAGAAAACCCTAATAATTATAGATCTATTGTTTTTTATTAAGCCAGTCCTAATATATAATCAGAGTACCATCTTCAAGTTATTCATAATAGTTCATAGCGTAAGCAACAGTAAATACAGTACTGTCTGGGAAGAATAAATCAAAACCAATAATATTTAGATCTCCTTTCATTAATAATATCACAGGTACAACTTTTATTATAAATAACTAAAATTTCACAAACGAAAAGTAGACGGGATAAATCCTCCAAATCAAATGTTGTTGCCAGATCCTGGAGCAACCTGAGACACTGAAGGCGGCATAAAAGTAAATTTGCTAAAGGAAGAATCTGGATCAAATCCAAATCTTGGTGGAACGTAAGAACCTGATGGGTTGAAACTAGGATCTGGACTCATGAGGAATCCAGTTGAATTTGGATCAAACCCGGATCCAGGGGCACCATAATAACTTTGTTGGTTAAAACTCGGATTCGCAATCATGACGGCTCCAGTTATAGGATCAGATCCCAAAGGATTAGTGAAAGTACTGTTAGGGTTACCTGGGATGTAATTATCATTAACGATGTTGAAATCAGCAAAGTTTGGATACGGTGGCATAACCGTACCCTCATCCCAATCTAGTATTCCACCTTCCACTGCACTTGCACTCTCCAACAAATGCCACGGGAATGAATCCTCCAAATCCTCGTCACCAGTGTCTCCACCACCCATCGGGGCCCCTACATTGTTCTCCGGAGCCATCACAGGCACCGGAGGGATCGGACCCGGATTGTATTGCTGTGCAAAGGGCACCATAGAATTTTCAGGAAATATGTTATTCTGAAACTGAAAATCGTTGGTCATAAAATTAGTAGGCATTGTTATAGCCTCAGTTCCTAAGGGAAACTGATAGTTTGGATCTACCAGTGGAGGAGGAGGAGGAGCATAGTTATGCAACCGCCCTGGTGGAGGAGGCGGAGGAAGAGCAAAGTTATCCAATGGTCCTGGTGGAGGTGGCAGAACCTGATTCTGACTGTTCCTGTTTTTTTGGGACATCGCCCGCAGATCTCCGATAAATTCGTGTATTACCTGTTTCATGACAGCATAGTCCTCCAAGTTGAAATCTAATGGACCTACCTTGCCTTTAATGAACCTTACAAAGAAAAGCTTCATTTGTTTGCGTTTGTTGTCGCTTAGCACCCGGCGGAGTTTTTCCTGCGACTTCTGAGTTCGCTCCCGGTTGAAGCGGTCCTGGGTGTACATCTTTCGAGTTTGGTCCATCTGGGACAAGCTTCGAAAGCGTGCGAGAGTGGCCCGAACTCCCTCATTGGACGGGTAGACCACTGGTTGGCGATCGTATGGGCTGTAAATGATAGCACAAGCCTCGATATCGCAAAGGACTCGGAGCTCATTGACTTTTTTGAGTAAACCCTCCTTCCTCTTTTTATAGGAAGCTTTTCTTTCGGAGTCATTTCTGATGTAGGCTAGAGTCACTTTGTTTCTAGCCATCTTATAACTTTTTTTGAGAGTGTTTTTTCTTTGTTTCTTTGTTTCTTTCTTTCTTTGAGGGATGGGAATTTAGGAGGACTGAGAGGTGCTATATATAACAATGTTTTCGTGATTTTTGTAATAATATTTTCGTGATTTTTGTAATGATATTACTCGAATTTTGAATTTGCTTCGCTTTCTATGAGTTGTTTCAAGTATGTTTGAATTTGCTTCGCTATTCTATGAGTTGTTTAAAATACGTTGCCCATGGTTTTAATAATTAGGGGACAAGTATTCGATTAATCTTTTTATAAATCCTACTGGTATTAATTGTTACTCTTTCTTTTGCTCTTGTAATAATAATACTTACCTTAATGTTGTGGTATAGGGATAAGAACGAGACGATGGATGATATTTCTAGTAATGAAACGGCTTGCTATATTCAAATCCTTTTCATCGTACAGCTGTAATCATTTTAATTCGCAACAAGGAACTGTATTTAGAGAAATGGCAATGATTGTACGTACTGGACATGACCAAACAAATTTACTTGTTACTTGGAATCACTATGAAAACAATATATTCTTTGAGGAAATGTAGGGTTTGCAGCCTAATCTGTATTAGAATTTTTCGAATTTGGTTACATAAAAATGTCGAACAACGGTATATATCTTGAACAGACGTTTTGTTTCTCAATTGAACGGTGGTCATCATTATGATTTATTGATGAATCTCCATTCTGATTCATGTTGTACGGATACAAATACGATAGATGCGTACACCGTACACTACGGTTTGGTAACACAAAGTTTTGTAATTAATGGATACGAACATAGAATGAGTGCGACTATTGGCCTAATGTAAATAATTTAACTTGTACTACATCAAATATAACCTAAAATGCATTAAAAATAAAGATAAGCAAAATCTAATCATTTCCTTAAAAGTACCCTGCAACATAAGCGATAATTATATTTTGTTGGAATGAGTGTTTAAAGTACAATGCTCCAAGGATAATTTTTATTTTTTGAATATTGCTCCATTGAATTAAAGTAATCAAATGCGATTTTTGTAACTCTAAATTTATTCTTAATACTTAGAATGCGATTTCATTTTTTTCAAAGGGTTTGATACTTGGAGAAACTCAATGATCTTATTCTATAGATTAGTACAAAAAGAAAGATGACGCTGGCCAAACGTTTCGAAGATCTAATCCTATTTATAAGATAAGCACAAAAAGAAAGACAATGCTGATCAGACGTCTTGAAGGTCTTATCCTATTTGGAGGATTATTACATATCCAACTCCCACTATGAAAACTCAACACACACTCAAGATATTACTAATAACGTGTGAATAGTACCAATACCGGTTCACATCTTTACAATTGGCGTCAGAGCCAAGCACTGACTACCTTGGTGTTTGGATTTGGTACTAAGTCATGGACAATGCGAACCCCAACACGAACAACATGCGATAAGTGCTGGATGGAACCAACTATGCCTACTTGAAGATCAGACTCATATCATACATCAAGTCCATAGATCTACGGGCATGAAAATCAATCATTGATGGATACTCCTCAGCGATGATGGCACCTGACTATAACAATTATGTTAATCTGAAGCTTGAAGCCGATAGGACTCCAACAGAATTCAACAATGCAACCTTCAACGAGAAAGCCCTTAATGCAACCTTCACCAAGATTTATACACACATGTTCAGGCTGATTCAAAATAGCACTACTGCTAGGCAAGCCTGGATGTTCTGCAAATTCACTTTGAGGGAGATGTAAGTGTTAAAGAGACTAAATTACAAATTGCTTTACACAAGTTTGAAAATATTAGGATGGGTGAGGATGAATATGTCACTTCATACTTCAAAAAATTAATGGATATTTCTAATGACTGTCAAATTTTAGGAGATTCCTTAACTAATAAACAACTTGTTTATAAATCTATGAGAACTCTATTAACAAAATTTGAGGTCAAAAGATTTGCAACGCAAAAAGCTAGACACATGTCCACTCTTAATTTTCATACTCTTTTAAATGTTTTAAAAGAATTAAAAATGAAACATGAACCTCCTACCAAACAAAGAGGACTTGGGCTAATAATTTAACTTCTCCTACATCAAACATAATTGAAAATGCATTAAAAGTTAATCTGCAAAGTATTAGTGATTAGTATAAGCAAAATCTAATCATTTCATTAAAAGTACACGTGCGACATAAAATGATAATTATGTTTTGCTGGAATGAGTGGTTAAAGTACAATGCTCCAAAGATTTTTTTTTTGTGTGAATATTGCTCCATTGAAATAAAGTAATCGAATGCGGTTTTTTATTACTCTAAATATATTATTAATACTTTGAATGCGAATTCATTTTTTTTCAAAGGGTCTGATACTAGTAGAAACTCGATGATATTATTCTATAGATTAGTACAAGAAGAAACACTACAAGAAAACTGCACAATTGGAACCATTAATTAGGTTCCAATTGCCCCTTTTTTGGTTCCCGTAGACCATATGGGAACCACTTATGGGCACCAAAGGCTCTGTCTCCGTTTCCCCCGTGGCGATTGCCTTGGGAACGAATTAAATGGTTCCCATTGCTAATAGGAATGTGTTTGGTTTCTGCCAACGGGAACCAACTTGTCCAAATTACGGGAACAAAATCTTCGTTCCTATTGCTTAATTCAAAATTTTAAAAAAAATGGCAGAAATTTAGAATTTTGTTAAAAACAATAGGGGGGAAATTTGAATTGTTTTCAAAACAGTACAATTTTCGAATTTTTCATATTGGCGCCATTTTGATTTTGAAAATTTTCAAAGATTTCATTTTTGATTATTGTAGTTGTTGTATAATCTGAAATTATCATTTTCATGGTAATAAGCTTAATTTCGTTTTATGTTATAACATTGTTGTATAATATTTAAATTATTGTATTTTTTGAATATCACTTATATTGTAATAGGTAAAATGTGTAATATTATAAATTAAACAATATACTATACAACACAAATTTGTAGTTAAGAAAATTTAGGATACAATTATACAACACAAATTTTAATAAAAAATAACAAAATAAATGGATTTAAACAACATAATTAAAATTAATTATTTTGTTTCTTCTTCTTCTTCTTCTTCTTCTTGTTAACCAGAAACAAAGAAGAAGCAAAAAAAAAATAAAAAGTTGCAGAGCTTCTCTAATGCGCGCGGCTACTGTCAATGGATGGGTTGGTATATATAGAAAGTGTCCGCAATGGGAACGAAATTTCGGTTCCCATTGCTTGCTAAAATGGTTCATGTTACTTGCCAGCTGTTTTTGTACGGCTTCCTTAATTATTGGTGTCAATGGGAACTAAATATTTAGTTCCCATTAATTGGTTTCCATTAGCACCCATACTTATAAAAAAAATTAATTACATTTTTGACCATAAATATATTTTAAACGTGTTTCGTTTCTCCATTTGTCGATAAAATTTGAATTTACATGCCTCATTAGTGTTGGGAAAATAGTTGTTCAAGAAAAAACTGAATTTGAAGTTGTTTTGCATCTTTTGTATAATTGCGCTTTCTTCCCCAAATTTTTTTTAAACATCTTCCGACATTCCGTTTTGTACGAAATTTGGAGGAACACTCCTATTTTACATATCTTAGTGTATGGTTAACAAAAATTAAGGACTGAAGGCGTTTTACAACCTTTATGTATGAAAATACAAGTTAGAACTATGTTGTCTATAGGTTTTAAGGAGAGGGTTTAGGGTTTATAGGGCTTAGGGTTTAGGGTTTAGGATTGAAGAGAGGTATAATATTTTATATTATAATGTTTATTTATCGTATTTTGTTACTTCGTTTCGCACGAGATTTGAAATGACAAGCGTAATTAGTATTTCCAAATGATCGGTAAAAGAAAAAACGTAATTTGGATATTTCTTTAACTTTTTAATAATTACATATTCCTCCCGTTTCTTAGTTTAACGTATTTCGTTACTTCGTTTTGGACGAGATTTGGAATGACACGCTTAATTAGTGTTTTTAAAGGATTGGTAAAAGAAAAAACTTAATTCGGATATTTCTTTAACTTTTCTATAATTACATAAACGCCCCGTTTATTTGTTTATCGTATTTCGTTACTTCGTTTTGGACGAGATTTGGAATGAACGCTTAATTTGTGTTTTCAAATGATTGGTAAAAGAAAAACGTAATTCGAATATTTTATTTAACTTTTCTATAATTACATAAACCCCCATTTTCTTTGTTTATCGTATTTCATTACTTCGTTTTGCACGAGATTTGGAATGACACGCTTAATTTGTGTTTTCAAAGGATTGGTAAAAAAAAGAACTTAATTCGGATATTTCTTTAACTTTTCTATAATTACATAAACCCACATTTTCTTTGTTTATCGTATTTCGTTACTTCGTTTTGCACGAGATTTGGAATGACACGCTTAATTAGTATTTCCAAAGGATCGGTAAAAGAAAAAACTTAATTCAGATATTTTTTTAACTTTTCTATAATTACATATTCCTCCCGTTTATGTGTTTAACGTATTTCGTTACTTCGTTTTGGACGAGATTTGGAATGACACCCTTAATTAGTGTTTTCAAAAAACTGGTAAAAGAAAAAACTTTATTCGGATATTTCTTTAACTTTTTCATAATTACATAAACCCCCCGTTTCATTGTTTATCGTATTTCGTTATTTCGTTTTGGACAAGATTTGGAAGGACACGCTTAATTAGTGTTTTCAAAGAACTGGCAAAAGAAGAAACTTAATTCGAATATTTCTTTAACTTTTCTATAATTACATAAACCCCCCGTTTATTTGTTTATTGTATTTCGTTACTTCATTTTGGACGAGATTTGGAATGACACCCTTAATTAGTGTTTTCAAAGAACTGGTAAAAGAAAAGACTTAATTCGGATATTTCTTTAACTTTTTCATAATTACATAAACCCCCCGTTTATTTGTTTATTGTATTTCGTTACTTCGTTTTGGACGAGATTTGGAATGACACCCTTAATTAGTGTTTTCAAAAATTGTTAAAAGGAAAAACTTAATTCGGATATTTCTTTAACTTTTTCATAATTACATAAACCCCCCTTTTTTGTTTATCGTATTTCGTTACTTCGTTTTCGACAAGATTTGGAATGACACGCTTAATTAGTGTTTTCAAAGAACTGGTAAATGAAAAAACTTAATTCGGATATTTCTTTAACTTTTCTATAATTACATAAAACCCCCGTTTATTTGTTTATCGTATTTCGTTACTTCGTTTTGAAGGAGATTTGGAATGACACCCTTAATTAGTGTTTTCAAAGAAATCGTAAAAGAAAAAACTTAATTTGGATATTTCTTTAACTTTTTTTTAATTACATATTCCTCCCGTTTCTTTGTTTAACGTATTTCGTTAATTCGTTTTGCACGAGATTTGGAATGACACGCTTAATTTGTGTTTTCAAAGGATTGGTAAAAGAAAGAACTTAATTAGGATATTTCTTTAACTTTTCTATAATTACATAAACCCCAATTTTCTTTGTTTAACGTATTTCGTTACTTCGTTTTGCACGAGATTTGGAATCACACGCTTAATTAGTATTTCCAAAGGATCGGTAAAAGAAAAAACTTAATTCAGATATTTCTTTAACTTTTTTATAATTACATATTCCTCCCGTTTATGTGTTTAACGTATTTCGTTACTTCGTTTGGACAAGATTTGGAATGACACGCTTAATTAGTGTTTTCAAAGGATTCGTAAAAGAAAGAACTTAATTCGGATATTTTTTTAACTTTTTGATAATTACATAAACCCCCCGTTTATGTGTTTATCGTATTTCGTTACTTCGTTTTGGACGATATTTTGAATGACACGCTTAATTAGTGTTTTCAAAGGATTGGTAAAAGAAAAAACTTAATTCAGATATTTCTTTAACTTTTCTATAATTACAGAAAACCCCCCGTTTATTGGTTTATCGTATTTCGTTACTTCGTTTTGGACGAGATTTGGAATGACACGCTTAATTAGTGTTTTCAAAGGACTAGTAAAAGAAAAAACTTAATTCGGATATTTCTTTAACTTTGTTATAATTACATAAACCCCCCGTTTATTTGTTTAACATATTTCGTTACTTTGTTTTGGACGAGATTTGGAATGACACCTTTAATTAGTGTTTTCAAAGAACTGGTAAAAGAAAAAACTTAATTCGGATATTTTTTTAACTTTTTCATAATTACATAAACCCCCCGTTTCTTTGTTTATCGTATTTCGTTACTTCATTTTGGACAAGATTTGGAATGACACGCTTATTTAGCGTTTTCAAAGAACTGGTAAAAGAAAAAACTTAATTCGGATATTTCTTTAACTTTGTTATAATTACATAAACCCCTCGTTTATGTGTTTATCGTATTTCGTTACTTCGTTTTGGACGAGATTTGGAAAGACACGCTTAATTTGTGTTTTCAAATGACTGATAAAAGAAAAAACTTAATTCGGATATTTCTTTAACTTTTCTATAATTACATAAATCCCCCTTTTTCTTTGTTTATCGTATTTCGTTACTTCGTTTTGCACGAGATTTGGAATGACACGCTTAATTATTATTTCCAAATGATCGGTAAAAGAAAAAACTTAATTCGGATATTTCTTTAACTTTTCTATAATTACATATTCCTCCCGTTTATGTGTTTAACGTATTTCGTTACTTCGTTTTGGACGAGATTTGGAATGACACGCTTAATTAGTGTTTTTAAAAGATTGGTAAAAGAAAAAACTTAATTCAGATATTTCTTTAACTTTTCTATAATTACATAAACCCCCCGTTTATTTGTTTATCATATTTCGTTACTTCGTTTTGGACGAGATTTGGAATGACACATTTAATTAGTGTTTTCAAAGAACTGGTAAAAGAAAAAACTTAATTCGAATATTTCTTTAACTTTTTCATAATTACATAAACCCCCCGTTTCTTTGTTTATCGTATTTCGTTACTTCATTTTGGACAAGATTTGGAATGACACGCTTAATTAGTGTTTTCAAAGAACTGGTAAAAGAAATAACTTAATTCGGATATTTCTTCGACTTTACTATAATTACATAAACCCCCCGTTTATTTGTTTATCGTATTTCGTTACTTCGTTTTGGACGAGATTTGGAATGACACCCTTAATTAGTGTTTTCAAAGAACTGGTAAAAGAAAAAACATAATTCGGATATTTCTTTAACTTTTCATAATTACATAAACCCCCCGTTTCATTGTTTATAGTATTTCGTTATTTCGTTTTGGACAAGATTTGGAATGACACCCTTAATTAGTGTTTTCAAAGAACTGGTAAAAAAAAAAACTTAATTCGAATATTTCTTTAACTTTTCTATAATTACATAAACCCCCCGTTTATTTGTTTATTGTATTTCGTTACTTCGTTTTGGACGACATTTGGAATGACACCCTTAATTAGTGTTTTCAAAAAACTGGTAAAAGAAAAGACTTAATTCGGATATTTCTTTAACTTTTTCATAATTACATAAACCCCCCGTTTATTTGTTTATTGTATTTCGTTACTTCGTTTTGGACGAGATTTGGAATGACACCCTTAATTAGTGTTTTCAAAAACTGGTAGAATGAAAAACTTAATTCGGATATTTCTTTAACTTTTTCATAATTACATAAACCCCTTTTTTTGTTTATCGTATTTCGTTACTTCGTTTTGGACAAGATTTGGAATGACACGCTTAATTAGTGTTTTCAAAAAACTGGTAAATGAAAAAACTTAAGTCGGATATTTCTTTAAATTTTCTATAATTACATAAAACCCCCGTTTATTTGTTTATCGTATTTCGTTACTTCGTTTTGAACGAGATTTGGAATGACACCCTTAATTAGTGTTTTCAAAAAACTGGTAAAAGAAAAAACTTAATTCGGATATTTCTTTAACTTTTCTCTAATTACTTAAACCCCCATTTTCTTTGTTTAACATATTTCGTGACTTCGTTTTGGACGAGATTTGGAATGACACGCTTAATTTGTGTTTTCAAAGGATTTGTAAAAGAAAGAACGTAATTCGGATATTTCTTTAACCTTTCTATAATTACATAAACCCCCCTTTTCTTTGTTTATCGTATTTCGTTACTTCGTTTCGGACGAGATTTGGAATGACACGCGTAATTAGTATTTCCAAAGGATCGGTAAAAGAAAAAACGTAATTTGGATATTTCTTTAACTTTTTTTTAATTACATATTCCTCCCGTTTTTTTGTTTAATGTATTTCGTTACTTCGTTTTGCACGAGATTTGGAATGACACGCTTAATTTGTGTTTTCAAAGGATTGGTAAAAGAAAGAACTTAATTAGGATATTTCTTTAACTTTTCTATAATTACATAAACCCCAATTTTCTTTGTTTAACGTATTTCGTTACTTCGTTTTGCACGAGATTTGGAATGACACGCTTAATTAGTATTTCCAAAGGATCGGTAAAAGAAAAAACTTAATTCAGATATTTCTTTAACTTTTCAATAATTACATATTCCTCCCGTTTATGAGTTTAACGTATTTCGTTACTTCGTTTGGACGAGATTTGGAATGACACGCTTAATTAGTTTTTTCAAAGGATTCATAAAAGAAAGAACTTAATTCGGATATTTTTTTAACTTTTTGATAATTACATAAACCCCCCGTTTATGTGTTTATCGTATTTCGTTACTTCGTTTTGGACGATATTTTGAATGACACGCTTAATTATTGTTTTCAAAGGATTGGTAAAAGAAAAAACTTAATTCAGATATTTCTTTAACTTTTCTATAATTACAGAAAACCCCCCGTTTATTGGTTTATCGTATTTCGTTACTTCGTTTTGGACGAGATTTGGAATGACACGCTTAATTAGTGTTTTCAAAGGACTGGTAAAAGAAAAAACTTAATTCGGATATTTCTTTAACTTTGTTATAATTACATAAACCCACCGTTTATGTGTTTATCGTGTTTCGTTACTTCGTTTTGGACGAGATTTGGAAAGACACGCTTAATTTGTGTTTTCAAATGATTGGTAAAAGAAAAAACTTAATTCGGATATTTCTTTAACTTTTCTATAATTACATAAATCCCCATTTTCTTTGTTTATCGCATTCCGTTACTTCGTTTTGCACGAGATTTGGAATGACACGCTTAATTAATATTTCCAAGGGATCGGTAAAAGAAAAAACTTAATTTGGATATTTCTTTAACTTTTCTATAATTACATATTCCTCCCGTTAATGTGTTTAACGTATTTCGTTACTTCGTTTTGGACGAGATTTGAAATAACACGCTTAATTAGTGTTTTGAAATGATTGGTAAAAGAAAAAAACTTAATTCGGATCTTTCTTTAACTTTTCTATAATTACAGAAACCCCCCGTTTATTTGTTTATCATATTTCGTTACTTCGTTTTGGACGAGATTTGGAATGACACCTTTAATTAGTGTTTTCAAAGAACTGGTAAAAGAAAAAACTTAATTCGGATATTTCTTTATCTTTTTCATAATTACATAAACCCCCTGTTTCTTTGTTTATCGTATTTCGTTACTTCATTTTGGACAAGATTTGGAATGACACGCTTATTTAGTGTTTTCAAAGAACTGGTAAAAGAAAAAACTTAATTCGGATATTTCTTTAACTTTTCTATAATTACATAAACCCCCCGTTTATTTTTTTATCTCATTTCGTTACTTCGTTTTGGACGAGATTTGGAATGACACCCTTAATTAGTGTTTTCAAAGAACTGGTAAAAGAAAAAACTTAATTCGGATATTTCTTTAACTTTGTTATGATTACATAAACCCCCCGTTTATGTGTTTATCATATTTCGTTACTTCGTTTTGGACGAGATTTGGAAAGACACGCTTAATTTGTGTTTTCAAATGATTGGTAAAAGAAAAAACTTAATTCGGATATTTCTTTAACTTTTCTATAATTACATAAATCCCCCTTTTCTTTGTTTATCGTATTTCGTTACTTCGTTTTGCACGAGATTTGGAATGACACGCTTAATTAGTATTTCCAAATGATCGGTAAAAGAAAAAACTTAATTCGGATATTTCTTTAACTTTTCTTAATTACATATTCCTCCCGTTTATGTGTTTAACGTATTTCGTTACTTCGTTTTGGACGAGATTTGGAGTGACACGCTTAATTAGTGTTTTTAAAAGATTGGTAAAAGAAAAAACTTAATTCGGATATTTCTTTAATTTTCTATAATTACATAAACCCCACGTTTATTTGTTTATCATATTTCGTTACTTTGTTTTGGACGAGATTTGGAATGACACCTTTAATTAGTGTTTTCAAAGAACTGGTAAAAGAAAAAACTTAATTCGGATATTTCTTTAACTTTTTCATAATTACATAAACCCCCCGTTTCTTTGTTTATCGTATTTCGTTACCTAATTTTGGACAAGATTTGGAATGACATGCTTAATTAGTGTTTTCAAAGAACTGATAAAAGAAAAAACTTAATTCGGATATTTCTTTAACTTTTCTATAATTACATAAATCCCCCGTTTATTTGTTTATCGTATTTCGTTACTTCGTTTTGGACGAGATTTGGAATGACACCCTTTATTAGTGTTTTCAAAGAACTGGTAAAAGAAAAAACATAATTCGGATATTTCTTTAACTTTTTCATAATTACATAAACCCCCCGTTTCATTGTTTATCGTATTTCGTTATTTCGTTTTGGACAAGATTTGGAAGGACACGCTTAATTAGTGTTTTCAAAGAACTGGCAAAAGAAGAAACTTAATTCGAATATTTCTTTAACTTTTCTATAATTACATAAACCCCCCATTTATTTGTTTATTGTATTTCGTTACTTCGTTTTGGACGAGATTTGGAATGACACCCTTAATTAGTGTTTTCAAAGAACTGGTAAAAGAAAAAACTTAATTCGGATATTTCTTCGACTTTACTATAATTACATAAACCCCCCGTTTATTTGTTTATCGTATTTCGTTACTTCGTTTTGGACGAGATTTGGAATGACACCCTTAATTAGTGTTTTCAAAGAACTGGTAAAAGAAAAAACATAATTCGGATATTTCTTTAACTTTTCATAAATACATAAACCCCCCGTTTCATTGTTTATAGTATTTCGTTATTTCGTTTTGGACAAGATTTGGAAGGACACGCTTAATTAGTGTTTTTAAGGAACTGGTAAAAAAAAAAACTTAATTCGAATATTTCTTTAACTTTTCTATAATTACATAAACCCCCCGTTTATTTGTTTATTGTATTTCGTTACTTCGTTTTGGACGACATTTGGAATGACACCCTTAATTAGTGTTTTCAAAAAACTGGTAAAAGAAAAGACTTAATTCGGATATTTCTTTAACTTTTTCATAATTACATAAACCCCCCGTTTATTTGTTTATTGTATTTCGTTACTTCGTTTTGGACGAGATTTGGAATGACACCCTTAATTAGTGTTTTCAAAAACTGGTAGAATGAAAAACTTAATTCGGATATTTCTTTAACTTTTTCATAATTACATAAACCCCTTTTTTTGTTTATCGTATTTCGTTACTTCGTTTTGGACAAGATTTGGAATGACACGCTTAATTAGTGTTTTCAAAAAACTGGTAAATGAAAAAACTTAAGTCGGATATTTCTTTAAATTTTCTATAATTACATAAAACCCCCGTTTATTTGTTTATCGTATTTCATTACTTCGTTTTGAACGAGATTTGGAATGACACCCTTAATTAGTGTTTTCAAAAAACTGGTAAAAGAAAAAACTTAATTCGGATATTTCTTTAACTTTTCTCTAATTACTTAAACCCCCATTTTCTTTGTTTAACATATTTCGTGACTTCGTTTTGGACGAGATTTGGAATGACACGCTTAATTTGTGTTTTCAAAGGATTTGTAAAAGAAAGAACGTAATTCGGATATTTCTTTAACCTTTCTATAATTACATAAACCCCCCTTTTCTTTGTTTATCGTATTTCGTTACTTCGTTTCGGACGAGATTTGGAATGACACGCGTAATTAATATTTCCAAAGGATCGGTAAAAGAAAAAACGTAATTTGGATATTTCTTTAACTTTTTTTTAATTACATATTCCTCCCGTTTTTTTGTTTAATGTATTTCGTTACTTCGTTTTGCACGAGATTTGGAATGACACGCTTAATTTGTGTTTTCAAAGGATTGGTAAAAGAAAGAACTTAATTAGGATATTTCTTTAACTTTTCTATAATTAAATAAACCCCAATTTTCTTAGTTTAACGTATTTCGTTACTTCGTTTGGACGAGATTTGGAATGACACGCTTAATTAGTTTTTTCAAAGGATTCATAAAAGAAAGAACTTAATTCGGATATTTTTTTAACTTTTTGATAATTACATAAACCCCCCGTTTATGTGTTTATCGTATTTCGTTACTTTGTTTTGGACGATATTTTGAATGACACGCTTAATTATTGTTTTCAAAGGATTGGTAAAAGAAAAAACTTAATTCAGATATTTCTTTAACTTTTCTATAATTACAGAAAACCCCCCGTTTATTGGTTTATCGTATTTCGTTACTTCGTTTTGGACGAGATTTGGAATGACACGCTTAATTAGTGTTTTCAAAGGACTGGTAAAAGAAAAAACTTAATTCGGATATTTCTTTAACTTTGTTATAATTACATAAACCCACCGTTTATGTGTTCATCGTGTTTCGTTACTTCGTTTTGGACGAGATTTGGAAAGACACGCTTAATTTGTGTTTTCAAATGATTGGTAAAAGAAAAAACTTAATTCGGATATTTCTTTAACTTTTCTATAATTACATAAATCCCCATTTTCTTTGTTTATCGCATTCCGTTACTTCGTTTTGCACGAGATTTGGAATGACACGCTTAATTAATATTTCCAAGGGATCGGTAAAAGAAAAAACTTAATTTGGATATTTCTTTAACTTTTCTATAATTACATATTCCTCCCGTTAATGTGTTTAAGGTATTTCGTTACTTCGTTTTGGACGAGATTTGAAATAACACGCTTAATTAGTGTTTTGAAAGGATTGGTAAAAGAAAAAACTTAATTCGGATCTTTCTTTAACTTTTCTATAATTACAGAAACCCCCCGTTTATTTGTTTATCATATTTCGTTACTTCGTTTTGGACGAGATTTGGAATGACAACTTTAATTAGTGTTTTCAAAGAACTGGTAAAAGAAAAAACTTAATTCGGATATTTCTTTAACTTTTTCATAATTACATAAACCCCATGTTTCTTTGTTTATCGTATTTCGTTACTTCATTTTGGACAAGATTTGGAATGACACGCTTATTTAGTGTTTTCAAAGAACTGGTAAAAGAAAAAACTTAATTCGGATATTTCTTTAACTTTTCTATAATTACATAAACCCCCCGTTTATTTTTTTATCGTATTTCGTTACTTCGTTTTGGACGAGATTTGGAATGACACCCTTAATTAGTGTTTTCAAAGAACTGGTAAAAGAAAAAACTTAATTCGGATATTTCTTTAACTTTGTTATAATTACATAAACCCCCCGTTTATGTGTTTATCGTATTTCGTTACTTCGTTTTGGACGAGATTTGGAAAGACACGCTTAATTTGTGTTTTCAAATGATTGGTAAAAGAAAAAACTTAATTCGGATATTTCTTTAACTTTTCTATAATTACATAAATCCCTCTTTTCTTTGTTTATCGTATTTCGTTACTTCGTTTTGCACGAGATTTGGAATGACACGCTTAATTAGTATTTCCAAATGATCGGTAAAAGAAAAAACTTAATTCGGATATTTCTTTAACTTTTCTTAATTACATATTCCTCCCGTTTATGTGTTTAACGTATTTCGTTACTTCGTTTTGGACGAGATTTGGAGTGACACGCTTAATTAGTGTTTTTAAAAGATTGGTAAAAGAAAAAACTTAATTCGGATATTTCTTTAATTTTCTATAATTACATAAACCCCACGTTTATTTGTTTATCATATTTCGTTACTTCGTTTTGGACGAGATTTGGAATGACACCTTTAATTAGTGTTTTCAAAGAACTGGTAAAAGAAAAAACTTAATTCGGATATTTCTTTAACTTTGTTATAATTACATAAACCCACCGTTTATGTGTTTATCGTGTTTCGTTACTTCGTTTTGGACGAGATTTGGAAAGACACGCTTAATTTGTGTTTTCAAATGATTGGTAAAAGAAAAAACTTAATTCGGATATTTCTTTAACTTTTCTATAATTACATAAATCCCCATTTTCTTTGTTTATCGCATTCCGTTACTTCGTTTTGCACGAGATTTGGAATGACACGCTTAATTAATATTTCCAAGGGATCGGTAAAAGAAAAAACTTAATTTGGATATTTCTTTAACTTTTCTATAATTACATATTCCTCCCGTTAATGTGTTTAAGGTATTTCGTTACTTCGTTTTGGACGAGATTTGAAATAACACGCTTAATTAGTGTTTTGAAAGGATTGGTAAAAGAAAAAACTTAATTCGGATCTTTCTTTAACTTTTCTATAATTACAGAAACCCCCCGTTTATTTGTTTATCATATTTCGTTACTTCGTTTTGGACGAGATTTGGAATGACAACTTTAATTAGTGTTTTCAAAGAACTGGTAAAAGAAAAAACTTAATTCGGATATTTCTTTAACTTTTTCATAATTACATAAACCCCATGTTTCTTTGTTTATCGTATTTCGTTACTTCATTTTGGACAAGATTTGGAATGACACGCTTATTTAGTGTTTTCAAAGAACTGGTAAAAGAAAAAACTTAATTCGGATATTTCTTTAACTTTTCTATAATTACATAAACCCCCCGTTTATTTTTTTATCGTATTTCGTTACTTCGTTTTGGACGAGATTTGGAATGACACCCTTAATTAGTGTTTTCAAAGAACTGGTAAAAGAAAAAACTTAATTCGGATATTTCTTTAACTTTGTTATAATTACATAAACCCCCCGTTTATGTGTTTATCGTATTTCGTTACTTCGTTTTGGACGAGATTTGGAAAGACACGCTTAATTTGTGTTTTCAAATGATTGGTAAAAGAAAAAACTTAATTCGGATATTTCTTTAACTTTTCTATAATTACATAAATCCCCCTTTTCTTTGTTTATCGTATTTCGTTACTTCGTTTTGCACGAGATTTGGAATGACACGCTTAATTAGTATTTCCAAATGATCGGTAAAAGAAAAAACTTAATTCGGATATTTCTTTAACTTTTCTTAATTACATATTCCTCCCGTTTATGTGTTTAACGTATTTCGTTACTTCGTTTTGGACGAGATTTGGAGTGACACGCTTAATTAGTGTTTTTAAAAGATTGGTAAAAGAAAAAACTTAATTCGGATATTTCTTTAATTTTCTATAATTACATAAACCCCACGTTTATTTGTTTATCATATTTCGTTACTTCGTTTTGGACGAGATTTGGAATGACACCTTTAATTAGTGTTTTCAAAGAACTGGTAAAAGAAAAAACTTAATTCGGATATTTCTTTAACTTTGTTATAATTACATAAACCCACCGTTTATGTGTTTATCGTGTTTCGTTACTTCGTTTTGGACGAGATTTGGAAAGACACGCTTAATTTGTGTTTTCAAATGATTGGTAAAAGAAAAAACTTAATTCGGATATTTCTTTAACTTTTCTATAATTACATAAATCCCCATTTTCTTTGTTTATCGCATTCCGTTACTTCGTTTTGCACGAGATTTGGAATGACACGCTTAATTAATATTTCCAAGGGATCGGTAAAAGAAAAAACTTAATTTGGATATTTCTTTAACTTTTCTATAATTACATATTCCTCCCGTTAATGTGTTTAAGGTATTTCGTTACTTCGTTTTGGACGAGATTTGAAATAACACGCTTAATTAGTGTTTTGAAAGGATTGGTAAAAGAAAAAACTTAATTCGGATCTTTCTTTAACTTTTCTATAATTACAGAAACCCCCCGTTTATTTGTTTATCATATTTCGTTACTTCGTTTTGGACGAGATTTGGAATGACAACTTTAATTAGTGTTTTCAAAGAACTGGTAAAAGAAAAAACTTAATTCGGATATTTCTTTAACTTTTTCATAATTACATAAACCCCATGTTTCTTTGTTTATCGTATTTCGTTACTTCATTTTGGACAAGATTTGGAATGACACGCTTATTTAGTGTTTTCAAAGAACTGGTAAAAGAAAAAACTTAATTCGGATATTTCTTTAACTTTTCTATAATTACATAAACCCCCCGTTTATTTTTTTATCGTATTTCGTTACTTCGTTTTGGACGAGATTTGGAATGACACCCTTAATTAGTGTTTTCAAAGAACTGGTAAAAGAAAAAACTTAATTCGGATATTTCTTTAACTTTGTTATAATTACATAAACCCCCCGTTTATGTGTTTATCGTATTTCGTTACTTCGTTTTGGACGAGATTTGGAAAGACACGCTTAATTTGTGTTTTCAAATGATTGGTAAAAGAAAAAACTTAATTCGGATATTTCTTTAACTTTTCTATAATTACATAAATCCCCCTTTTCTTTGTTTATCGTATTTCGTTACTTCGTTTTGCACGAGATTTGGAATGACACGCTTAATTAGTATTTCCAAATGATCGGTAAAAGAAAAAACTTAATTCGGATATTTCTTTAACTTTTCTTAATTACATATTCCTCCCGTTTATGTGTTTAACGTATTTCGTTACTTCGTTTTGGACGAGATTTGGAGTGACACGCTTAATTAGTGTTTTTAAAAGATTGGTAAAAGAAAAAACTTAATTCGGATATTTCTTTAATTTTCTATAATTACATAAACCCCACGTTTATTTGTTTATCATATTTCGTTACTTCGTTTTGGACGAGATTTGGAATGACACCTTTAATTAGTGTTTTCAAAGAACTGGTAAAAGAAAAAACTTAATTCGGATATTTCTTTAACTTTTCTATAATTACA
Organism: Linaria vulgaris; assembly: GCA_948329865.1. Lineage (NCBI taxonomy): Eukaryota > Viridiplantae > Streptophyta > Magnoliopsida > Lamiales > Plantaginaceae > Linaria > Linaria vulgaris. Next base: position 112,852,123 of record OX415250.1, on the reverse strand, counting down.
TAAACCCCCCGTTTATTTTTTTATCGTATTTCGTTACTTCGTTTTGGACGAGATTTGGAATGACACCCTTAATTAGTGTTTTCAAAGAACTGGTAAAAGAAAAAACTTAATTCGGATATTTCTTTAACTTTGTTATAATTACATAAACCCCCGTTTATGTGTTTATCGTATTTCGTTACTTCGTTTTGGACGAGATTTGGAAAGACACGCTTAATTTGTGTTTTCAAATGATTGGTAAAAGAAAAAACTTAATTCGGATATTTCTTTAACTTTTCTATAATTACATAAATCCCCCTTTTCTTTGTTTATCGTATTTCGTTACTTCGTTTTGCACGAGATTTGGAATGACACGCTTAATTAGTATTTCCAAATGATCGGTAAAAGAAAAAACTTAATTGGGATATTTCTTTAACTTTTCTTAATTACATATTCCTCCCGTTTATGTGTTTAGCGTATTTCGTTACTTCGTTTTGGACGAGATTTGGAGTGACACGCTTAATTAGTGTTTTTAAAAGATTGGTAAAAGAAAAAACTTAATTCGGATATTTCTTTAATTTTCTATAATTACATAAACCCCACGTTTATTTGTTTATCATATTTCGTTACTTCGTTTTGGACGAGATTTGGAATGACACCTTTAATTAGTGTTTTCAAAGAACTGGTAAAAGAAAAAACTTAATTCGGATATTTCTTTAACTTTTTCATAATTACATAAACCCCCCGTTTCTTTGTTTATCGTATTTCGTTACCTAATTTTGGACAATATTTGGAATGACATGCTTAATTAGTGTTTTCAAAGAACTGATAAAAGAAAAAACTTAATTCGGATATTTCTTTAACTTTTCTATAATTACATAAATCCCCCGTTTATTTGTTTATCGTATTTCGTTACTTCGTTTTGGACGAGATTTGGAATGACACCCTTTATTAGTGTTTTCAAAGAACTGGTAAAAGAAAAAACATAATTCGGATATTTCTTTAACTTTTTCATAATTACATAAACCCCCCGTTTCATTGTTTATCGTATTTCGTTATTTCGTTTTGGACAAGATTTGGAAGGACACGCTTAATTAGTGTTTTCAAAGAACTGGCAAAAGAAGAAACTTAATTTGAATATTTCTTTAACTTTTCTATAATTACATAAACCCCCCATTTATTTGTTTATTGTATTTCGTTACTTCGTTTTGGACGAGATTTGGAATGACACCCTTAATTAGTGTTTTCAAAGAACTGGTAAAAGAAAAGATTTAATTCGGATATTTCTTTAACTTTTTCATAATTACATAAACCCCCCGTTTATTTGTTTATTGTATTTCGTTACTTCGTTTTGGACGAGATTTGGAATGACACCCTTAATTAGTGTTTTCAAAAACTGGTAGAATGAAAAACTTAATTCGGATATTTCTTTAACTTTTTCATAATTACATAAACCCCTTTTTTTGTTTATCGTATTTCGTTACTTCGTTTTGGACAAGATTTGGAATGACACGCTTAATTAGTGTTTTCAAAAAACTGGTAAATGAAAAAACTTAATTCGGATATTTCTTTAAATTTTCTATAATTACATAAAACCCCCGTTTATTTGTTTATCGTATTTCGTTACTTCGTTTTGAACGAGATTTGGAATGACACCCTTAATTAGTGTTTTCAAAGAACTGGTAAAAGAAAAAACTTAATTCGGATATTTCTTTAACTTTTCTCTAATTACTTAAACCCCCATTTTCTTTGTTTAACATATTTCGTGACTTCGTTTTGGACGAGATTTGGAATGACACGCTTAATTTGTGTTTTCAAAGCATTTGTAAAAGAAAGAACGTAATTCGGATATTTCTTTAACTTTTCTATAATTACATAAACCCCCATTTTCTTTGTTTATCGTATTTCGTTACTTCGTTTTGGACGAGATTTGGAATGACACGCGTAATTAGTATTTCCAAAGGATCGGTAAAAGAAAAAACGTAATTTGGATATTTCTTTAACTTTTTTTTAATTACATATTCATCCCGTTTTTTTGTTTAACGTATTTCGTTACTTCGTTTTGCACGAGATTTGGAATGACACGCTTAATTTGTGTTTTCAAAGGATTGGTAAAAGAAAGAACTTAATTAGGATATTTCTTTAACTTTTCTATAATTACATAAACCCCAATTTTCTTTGTTTAACGTATTTCGTTACTTCGTTTTGCACGAGATTTGGAATGACACGCTTAATTAGTATTTCCAAAGGATCGGTAAAAGAAAAAACTTAATTCAGATATTTCTTTAACTTTTCAATAATTACATATTCCTCCCGTTTATGAGTTTAACGTATTTCGTTACTTCGTTTGGACGAGATTTGGAATGAAACGCTTAATTAGTGTTTTCAAAGGATTCGTAAAAGAAAGAACTTAATTCGGATATTTTTTTAACTTTTTGATAATTACATAAACCCCCCGTTTATGTGTTTATCGTATTTCGTTACTTCGTTTTGGACGATATTTTGAATGACACGCTTAATTAGTGTTTTCAAAGGATTGGTAAAAGAAAAAACTTAATTCAGATATTTCTTTAACTTTTCTATAATTACAGAAAACCCCCCGTTTATTGGTTTATCGTATTTCGTTACTTCGTTTTGGACGAGATTTGGAATGACACGCTTAATTAGTGTTTTCAAAGGACTGGTAAAAGAAAAAACTTAATTCGGATATTTCTTTAACTTTGTTATAATTACATAAACCCACCGTTTATGTGTTTATCGTGTTTCGTTACTTCGTTTTGGACGAGATTTGGAAAGACACGCTTAATTTGTGTTTTCAAATGATTGGTAAAAGAAAAAACTTAATTCGGATATTTCTTTAACTTTTCTATAATTACATAAATCCCCATTTTCTTTGTTTATCGCATTCCGTTACTTCGTTTTGCACGAGATTTGGAATGACACGCTTAATTAATATTTCCAAGGGATCGGTAAAAGAAAAAACTTAATTTGGATATTTCTTTAACTTTTCTATAATTACATATTCCTCCCGTTAATGTGTTTAACGTATTTCGTTACTTCGTTTTGGACGAGATTTGGAATAACACGCTTAATTAGTGTTTTTAAAGGATTGGTAAAAGAAAAAACTTAATTCGGATCTTTCTTTAACTTTTCTATAATTACATAAACCCCCCGTTTATTTGTTTATCATATTTCGTTACTTCGTTTTGGACGAGATTTGGAATGACACCTTTAATTAGTGTTTTCAAAGAACTGGTAAAAGAAAAAACTTAATTCGGATATTTCTTTAACTTTTTCATAATTACATAAACCCCCGTTTCTTTGTTTATCGTATTTCGTTACTTCATTTTGGACAAGATTTGGAATGACACGCTTATTTAGTGTTTTCAAAGAACTGGTAAAAGAAAAAACTTAATTCGGATATTTCTTTAACTTTTTCATAATTACATAAACCCCCCATTTCTTTGTTTATCGTATTTCGTTACCTAATTTTGGACAAGATTTGGAATGACATGCTTAATTAGTGTTTTCAAAGAACTGATAAAAGAAAAAACTTAATTCGGATATTTCTTTAACTTTTCTATAATTACATAAACCCCCCGTTTATTTGTTTATCGTATTTCGTTACTTCGTTTTGGACGAGATTTGGAATGACACCCTTAATTAGTGTTTTCAAAGAACTGGTAAAAGAAAAAACATAATTCGGATATTTCTTTAACTTTTTCATAATTACATAAACCCCCCGTTTCATTGTTTATCGTATTTCGTTATTTCGTTTTGGACAAGATTTGGAAGGACACGCTTAATTAGTGTTTTCAAAGAACTGGCAAAAGAAGAAACTTAATTCGAATATTTCTTTAACTTTTCTATAATTACATAAACCCCCCGTTTATTTGTTTATTGTATTTCGTTACTTCGTTTTGGACGAGATTTGGAATGACACCCTTAATTAGTGTTTTCAAAGAACTGGTAAAAGAAAAGACTTAATTCGGATATTTCTTTAACTTTTTCATAATTACATAAACCCCCCGTTTATTTGTTTATTGTATTTCGTTACTTCGTTTTGGACGATATTTGGAATGACAACCTTAATTAGTGTTTTCAAAAACTGGTAGAAGGAAAAACTTAATTCGGATATTTCTTTAACTTTTTCCTAATTACATAAACCCCCTTTTTTTGTTTATCGTATTTCGTTACTTCGTTTTGGACAAGATTTGGAATGACACGCTTAATTAGTGTTTTCAAAGAACTGGTAAATGAAAAAACTTAATTCGGATATTTCTTTAACTTTTCTATAATTACATAAAACCCCCGTTTATTTGTTTATCGTATTTCGTTACTTCATTTTGAACGAGATTTGGAATGACACCCTTAATTAGTGTTTTCAAAGAACTGGTAAAAGAAAAAACTTAATTCGGATATTTCTTTAACTTTTCTCTAATTACTTAAACCCCTCATTTTCTTTGTTTAACATATTTCGTGACTTCGTTTTGGACGAGATTTGGAATGACACGCTTAATTTGTGTTTTCAAAGGATTTGTAAAAAAAGAACGTAATTCGGATATTGCTTTAACTTTTCTATAATTACATAAACCCCGCTTTTCCTTGTTTATCGTATTTCGTTACTTCGTTTCGGACGAGATTTGGAATGACACGCGTAATTAGTATTTCCAAAGGATCGGTAAAAGAAAAAACGTAATTTGGATATTTCTTTAACTTTTTTTAATTACATATTCCTTCCGTTTCTTTGTTTAACGTATTTCGTTACTTCGTTTTGCACGAGATTTGGAATGACACGCTTAATTTGTGTTTTCAAAGGATTGGTAAAAGAAATAACTTAATTAGGATATTTCTTTAACTTTTCTATAATTACATAAACCCCAATTTTCTTTGTTTAACGTATTTCGTTACTTCGTTTTGCACGAGATTTGGAATGACACGCTTAATTAGTATTTCCAAAGGATCGGTAAAAGAAAAAACTTAATTCAGATATTTCTTTAACTTTTCAATAATTACATATTCCTCCCGTTTATGAATTTAACGTATTTCGTTACTTCGTTTGGACGAGATTTGGAATGACACGCTTAATTAGTGTTTTCAAAGGATTCGTAAAACAAAGAACTTAATTCGGATATTTTTTTAACTTTTTGATAATTACATAAACCCCCCGTTTATGTGTTTATCGTATTTCGTTACTTCGTTTTGGACGATATTTTGAATGACACGCTTAATTAGTGTTTTCAAAGGATTGGTAAAAGAAAAAACTTAATTCAGATATTTCTTTAACTTTTCTATAATTACAGAAAACCCCCCGTTTATTGGTTTATCGTATTTCGTTACTTCGTTTTGGACGAGATTTGGAATGACACGCTTAATTAGTGTTTTCAAAGGACTGGTAAAAGAAAAAACTTAATTCGGATATTTCTTTAACTTTGTTATAATTACATAAACCCACCGTTTATGTGTTTATCGTGTTTCGTTACTTCGTTTTGGACGAGATTTGAAAAGACACGCTTAATTTGTGTTTTCAAATGATTGGTAAAAGAAAAAACTTAATTCGGATATTTCTTTAACTTTTCTATAATTACATAAATCCCCATTTTCTTTGTTTATCGCATTCCGTTACTTCGTTTTGCACGAGTTTTGGAATGACACGCTTAATTAATATTTCCAAGGGATCGGTAAAAGAAAAAACTTAATTTGGATATTTCTTTAACTTTTCTATAATTACATATTCCTCCCGTTAATGTGTTTAACGTATTTCGTTACTTCGTTTTGGACGAGATTTGAAATAACACGCTTAATTAGTGTTTTTAAAGGATTGGTAAAAGAAAAAACTTAATTCGGATCTTTCTTTAAGTTTTCTATAATTACAGAAACCCCCCGTTTATTTGTTTATCATATTTCGTTACTTCGTTTTGGACGAGATTTGAAATGACACCTTTAATTAGTGTTTTCAAAGAACTGGTAAAAGAAAAAACTTAATTCGGATATTTCTTTAACTTTTTCATAATTACATAAACCCCCCGTTTCTTTGTTTATCGTATTTCGTTACTTCATTTTGGACAAGATTTGGAATGACACGCTTATTTAGTGTTTTCAAAGAACTGGTAAAAGAAAAAACTTAATTCGGATATTTCTTTAACTTTTCTATAATTACATAAACCCCCCGTTTATTTTTTTATCGTATTTCGTTACTTCGTTTTGGACGAGATTTGGAATGACACCCTTAATTAGTGTTTTCAAAGAACTGGTAAAAGAAAAAACTTAATTCGGATATTTCTTTAACTTTGTTATAATTATATAAACCCCCCGTTTATGTGTTTATCGTATTTCGTTACTTCGTTTTGGACGAGATTTGGAAAGACACGCTTAATTTGTGTTTTCAAATGATTGGTAAAAGAAAAAACTTAATTCGGATATTTCTTTAACTTTTCTATAATTACATAAATCCCACTTTTCTTTGTTTATCGTATTTCGTTACTTCGTTTTGCACGAGATTTGGAATGACACGCTTAATTAGTATTTCCAAATGATCGGTAAAAGAAAAAACTTAATTCGGATATTTCTTTAACTTTTCTTAATTACATATTCCTCCCGTTTATGTGTTTAACGTATTTCGTTACTTCGTTTTGGACGAGATTTGGAGTGACACGCTTAATTAGTGTTTTTAAAAGATTGGTAAAAGAAAAAACTTAATTCGGATATTTCTTTAATTTTCTATAATTACATAAACCCCCCGTTTATTTGTTTATCATATTTCGTTACTTCGTTTTGGACGAGATTTGGAATGACACCTTTAATTAGTGTTTTCAAAGAACTGGTAAAAGAAAAAACTTAATTCGGATATTTCTTTAACGTTTTCATAATTACATAAACCCCCCGTTTCTTTGTTTATCGTATTTCGTTACCTAATTATGGACAAGATTTGGAATGACATGCTTAATTAGTGTTTTCAAAGAACTGATAAAAGAAAAAACTTAATTCGGATATTTCTTTAACTTTTCTATAATTACATAAACCCCCCGTTTATTTGTTTATCGTATTTCGTTACTTCGTTTTGGACGAGATTTGGAATGACACCCTTAATTAGTGTTTTCAAAGAACTGGTAAAAGAAGAAACATAATTCGGATATTTCTTTAACTTTTTCATAATTACATAAACCCCCCGTTTCATTGTTTATCGTATTTCGTTATTTCGTTTTGGACAAGATTTGGAAGGACACGCTTAATTAGTGTTTTCAAAGAACTGGCAAAAGAAGAAACTTAATTCGAATATTTCTTTAACTTTTCTATAATTACATAAACCCCCCGTTTATTTGTTTATTGTATTTCGTTACTTCGTTTTGGACGAGATTTGGAATGACACCCTTAATTAGTGTTTTCAAAGAACTGGTAAAAGAAAAGACTTAATTCGGATATTTCTTTAACTTTTTCATAATTACATAAACCCCCCGTTTATTTGTTTATTGTATTTCGTTACTTCGTTTTGGACGAGATTTGGAATGACAACCTTAATTAGTGTTTTCAAAAACTGGTAGAAGGAAAAACTTAATTCGGATATTTCTTTAACTTTTCTATAATTACATAAACCCCCCGTTTATTTGTTTATCGTATTTCGTTACTTCGTTTTGGACGAGATTTGGAATGACTCTTAATTAGTGTTTTCAAAGAACTGGTAAAAGAAGAAACATAATTCGGATATTTCTTTAACTTTTTCCTTATTACATAAACCCCCTTTTTTTGTTTATCGTATTTCGTTACTTCGTTTTGGACAAGATTTGGAATGACACGCTTAATTAGTGTTTTCAAAGAACTGGTAAATGAAAAAACTTAATTCGGATATTTCTTTAACTTTTCTATAATTACATAAAACCCCCGTTTATTTGTTTATCGTATTTCGTTACTTCGTTTTGAACGAGATTTGGAATGACACCCTTAATTACTGTTTTCAAAGAACTGGTAAAAGAAAAAACTTAATTCGGATATTTCTTTAACTTTTCTCAAATTACTTAAACCCCCCATTTTCTTTGTTTAACATATTTCGTGACTTCGTTTTGGACGAGATTTGGAATGACACGCTTAATTTGTGTTTTCAAAGGATTTGTAAAAGAAAGAACGTAATTCGGATATTGCTTTAACTTTTCTATAATTACATAAACCCCGCTTTCTTTGTTTATCGTATTTCGTTACTTCGTTTCGGACGAGATTTGGAATGACACGCGTAATTAGTATTTCCAAAGGATCGGTAAAAGAAAAAACGTAATTTGGATATTTCTTTAACTTTTTTTAATTACATATTCCTTCCGTTTCTTTGTTTAACGTATTTCGTTACTTCGTTTTGCACGAGATTTGGAATGACACGCTTAATTTGTGTTTTCAAAGGATTGGTAAAAGAAAGAACTTAATTAGGATATTTCTTTAACTTTTCTATAATTACATAAACCCCAATTTTCTTTGTTTAACGTATTTCGTTACTTCGTTTTGCACGAGATTTGGAATGACACGCTTAATTAGTATTTCCAAAGGATCGGTAAAAGAAAAAACTTAATTCAGATATTTCTTTAACTTTTCAATAATTACATATTCCTCCCGTTTATGAATTTAACGTATTTCGTTACTTCGTTTGGACGAGATTTGGAATGACACGCTTAATTAGTGTTTTCAAAGGATTCGTAAAACAAAGAACTTAATTCGGATATTTTTTTAACTTTTTGATAATTACATAAACCCCCCGTTTATGTGTTTATCGTATTTCGTTACTTCGTTTTGGACGATATTTTGAATGACACGCTTAGTTAGTGTTTTCAAAGGATTGGTAAAAGAAAAAACTTAATTCAGATATTTCTTTAACTTTTCTATAATTACAGAAAACCCCCCGTTTATTGGTTTATCGTATTTCGTTACTTCGTTTTGGACGAGATTTGGAATGACACGCTTAATTAGTGTTTTCAAAGGACTGGTAAAAGAAAAAACTTAATTCGGATATTTCTTTAACTTTGTTATAATTACATAAACCCACCGTTTATGTGTTTATCGTGTTTCGTTACTTCGTTTTGGACGAGATTTGAAAAGACACGCTTAATTTGTGTTTTCAAATGATTGGTAAAAGAAAAAACTTAATTCGGATATTTCTTTAACTTTTCTATAATTACATAAATCCCCATTTTCTTTGTTTATCGCATTCCGTTACTTCGTTTTGCACGAGTTTTGGAATGACACGCTTAATTAATATTTCCAAGGGATCGGTAAAAGAAAAAACTTAATTTGGATATTTCTTTAACTTTTCTATAATTACATATTCCTCCCGTTAATGTGTTTAACGTATTTCGTTACTTCGTTTTGGACGAGATTTGAAATAACACGCTTAATTAGTGTTTTTAAAGGATTGGTAAAAGAAAAAACTTAATTCGGATCTTTCTTTAAGTTTTCTATAATTACAGAAACCCCCCGTTTATTTGTTTATCATATTTCGTTACTTCGTTTTGGACGAGATTTGAAATGACACCTTTAATTAGTGTTTTCAAAGAACTGGTAAAAGAAAAACTTAATTCGGATATTTCTTTAACTTTTTCATAATTACATAAACCCCCCGTTTCTTTGTTTATCGTATTTCGTTACTTCATTTTGGACAAGATTTGGAATGACACGCTTATTTAGTGTTTTCAAAGAACTGGTAAAAGAAAAAACTTAATTCGGATATTTCTTTAACTTTTCTATAATTACATAAACCCCCCGTTTATTTTTTTATCGTATTTCGTTACTTCGTTTTGGACGAGATTTGGAATGACACCCTTAATTAGTGTTTTCAAAGAACTGGTAAAAGAAAAAACTTAATTCGGATATTTCTTTAACTTTGTTATAATTATATAAACCCCCCGTTTATGTGTTTATCGTATTTCGTTACTTCGTTTTGGACGAGATTTGGAAAGACACGCTTAATTTGTGTTTTCAAATGATTGGTAAAAGAAAATACTTAATTCGGATATTTCTTTAACTTTTCTATAATTACATAAATCCCACTTTTCTTTGTTTATCGTATTTCGTTACTTCGTTTTGCACGAGATTTGGAATGACACGCTTAATTAGTATTTCCAAATGATCGGTAAAAGAAAAAACTTAATTCGGATATTTCTTTAACTTTTCTTAATTACATATTCCTCCCGTTTATGTGTTTAACGTATTTCGTTACTTCGTTTTGGACGAGATTTGGAGTGACACGCTTAATTAGTGTTTTTAAAAGATTGGTAAAAGAAAAAACTTAATTCGGATATTTCTTTAATTTTCTATAATTACATAAACCCCCCGTTTATTTGTTTATCATATTTCGTTACTTCGTTTTGGACGAGATTTGGAATGACACCTTTAATTAGTGTTTTCAAAGAACTGGTAAAAGAAAAAACTTAATTCGGATATTTCTTTAACGTTTTCATAATTACATAAACCCCCCGTTTCTTTGTTTATCGTATTTCGTTACCTAATTATGGACAAGATTTGGAATGACATGCTTAATTAGTGTTTTCAAAGAACTGATAAAAGAAAAAACTTAATTCGGATATTTCTTTAACTTTTCTATAATTACATAAACCCCCCGTTTATTTGTTTATCGTATTTCGTTACTTCGTTTTGGACGAGATTTGGAATGACACCCTTAATTAGTGTTTTCAAAGAACTGGTAAAAGAAGAAACATAATTCGGATATTTCTTTAACTTTTTCATAATTACATAAACCCCCCGTTTCATTGTTTATCGTATTTCGTTATTTCGTTTTGGACAAGATTTGGAAGGACACGCTTAATTAGTGTTTTCAAAGAACTGGCAAAAGAAGAAACTTAATTCGAATATTTCTTTAACTTTTCTATAATTACATAAACCCCCCGTTTATTTGTTTATTGTATTTCGTTACTTCGTTTTGGACGAGATTTGGAATGACACCCTTAATTAGTGTTTTCAAAGAACTGGTAAAAGAAAAGACTTAATTCGGATATTTCTTTAACTTTTTCATAATTACATAAACCCCCCGTTTATTTGTTTATTGTATTTCGTTACTTCGTTTTGGACGAGATTTGGAATGACAACCTTAATTAGTGTTTTCAAAAACTGGTAGAAGGAAAAACTTAATTCGGATATTTCTTTAACTTTTCTATAATTACATAAACCCCCCGTTTATTTGTTTATCGTATTTCGTTACTTCGTTTTGGACGAGATTTGGAATGACACCCTTAATTAGTGTTTTCAAAGAACTGGTAAAAGAAGAAACATAATTCGGATATTTCTTTAACTTTTTCCTTATTACATAAACCCCCTTTTTTTGTTTATCGTATTTCGTTACTTCGTTTTGGACAAGATTTGGAATGACACGCTTAATTAGTGTTTTCAAAGAACTGGTAAATGAAAAAACTTAATTCGGATATTTCTTTAACTTTTCTATAATTACATAAAACCCCCGTTTATTTGTTTATCGTATTTCGTTACTTCGTTTTGAACGAGATTTGGAATGACACCCTTAATTACTGTTTTCAAAGAACTGGTAAAAGAAAAAACTTAATTCGGATATTTCTTTAACTTTTCTCAAATTACTTAAACCCCCCATTTTCTTTGTTTAACATATTTCGTGACTTCGTTTTGGACGAGATTTGGAATGACACGCTTAATTTGTGTTTTCAAAGGATTTGTAAAAGAAAGAACGTAATTCGGATATTGCTTTAACTTTTCTATAATTACATAAACCCCGCTTTCTTTGTTTATCGTATTTCGTTACTTCGTTTCGGACGAGATTTGGAATGACACGCGTAATTAGTATTTCCAAAGGATCGGTAAAAGAAAAAACGTAATTTGGATATTTCTTTAACTTTTTTTAATTACATATTCCTTCCGTTTCTTTGTTTAACGTATTTCGTTACTTCGTTTTGTACGAGATTTGGAATGACACGCTTAATTTGTGTTTTCAAAGGATTGGTAAAAGAAAAGAACTTAATTAGGATATTTCTTTAACTTTTCTATAATTACATAAACCCCAATTTTCTTTGTTTAACGTATTTCGTTACTTCGTTTTGCACGAGATTTGGAATGACACGCTTAATTAGTATTTCCAAAGGATCGGTAAAAGAAAAAACTTAATTCAGATATTTTTTAACTTTTCAATAATTACATATTCCTCCCGTTTATGAGTTTAACGTATTTCGTTACTTCGTTTGGACGAGATTTGGAATGACACGCTTAATTAGTGTTTTCAAAGGATTCGTAAAAGAAAGAACTTAATTCGGATATTTTTTAACTTTTTGATAATTACATAAACCCCCCGTTTATGTGTTTATCGTATTTCGTTACTTCGTTTTGGACGATATTTTGAATGACACGCTTAATTAGTGTTTTCAAAGGATTGGTAAAAGAAAAAACTTAATTCAGATATTTCTTTAACTTTTCTATAATTACAGAAAACCCCCCGTTTATTGGTTTATCGTATTTCGTTACTTCGTTTTGGACGAGATTTGGAATGACACGCTTAATTATTGTTTTCAAAGGACTGGTAAAAGAAAAAACTTAATTCGGATATTTCTTTAACTTTGTTATAATTACATAAACCCACCGTTTATGTGTTTATCGTGTTTCGTTACTTCGTTTTGGACGAGATTTGAAAAGACACGCTTAATTTGTGTTTTCAAATGATTGGTAAAAGAAAAAACTTAATTCGGATATTTCTTTAACTTTTCTATAATTACATAAATCCCCATTTTCTTTGTTTATCGCATTCCGTTACTTCGTTTTGCACGAGATTTGGAATGACACGCTTAATTAATATTTCCAAGGGATCGGTAAAAGAAAAAACTTAATTTGGATATTTCTTTAACTTTTCTATAATTACATATTCCTCCCGTTAATGTGTTTAACGTATTTCGTTACTTCGTTTTGGACGAGATTTGAAATAACACGCTTAATTAGTGTTTTTAAAGGATTGGTAAAAGAAAAAACTTAATTCGGATCTTTCTTTAACTTTTCTATAATTACATAAACCCCCCGTTTATTTGTTTATTGTATTTCGTTACTTCGTTTTGGACGAGATTTGGAATGACACCCTTAATTAGTGTTTTCAAAGAACTGGTAAAAGAAAAGACTTAATTCGGATATTTCTTTAACTTTTTCATAATTACATAAACCCCCCGTTTATTTGTTTATTGTATTTCGTTACTTCGTTTTGGACGAGATTTGGAATGACAACCTTAATTAGTGTTTTCAAAAACTGGTAGAAGGAAAAACTTAATTCGGATATTTCTTTAACTTTTCTATAATTACATAAACACCCCGTTTATTTGTTTATCGTATTTCGTTACTTCGTTTTGGACGAGATTTGGAATGACACCCTTAATTAGTGTTTTCAAAGAACTGGTAAAAGAAGAAACATAATTCGGATATTTCTTTAACTTTTTCCTAATTACATAAACCCCCTTTTTTTGTTTATCGTATTTCGTTACTTCGTTTTGGACAAGATTTGGAATGACACGCTTAATTAGTGTTTTCAAAGAACTGGTAAATGAAAAAACTTAATTCGGATATTTCTTTAACTTTTCTATAATTACATAAAACCCCCGTTTATTTGTTTATCGTATTTCGTTACTTCGTTTTGAACGAGATTTGGAATGACACCCTTAATTACTGTTTTCAAAGAACTGGTAAAAGAAAAAACTTAATTCGGATATTTCTTTAACTTTTCTCAAATTACTTAAACCCCCCATTTTCTTTGTTTAACATATTTCGTGACTTCGTTTTGGACGAGATTTGGAATGACACGCTTAATTTGTGTTTTCAAAGGATTTGTAAAAGAAAGAACGTAATTCGGATATTGCTTTAACTTTTCTATAATTACATAAACCCCGCTTTTCTTTGTTTATCGTATTTCGTTACTTCGTTTCGGACGAGATTTGGAATGACACGCGTAATTAGTATTTCCAAAGGATCGGTAAAAGAAAAAACGTAATTCGGATATTTCTTTAACTTTTTTTAATTACATATTTCTTCCGTTTCTTTGTTTAACGTATTTCGTTACTTCGTTTTGCACGAGATTTGGAATGACACGCTTAATTTGTGTTTTCAAAGGATTGGTAAAAGAAAAGAACTTAATTAGGATATTTCTTTAACTTTTCTATAATTACATAAACCCCAATTTTCTTTGTTTAACGTATTTCGTTACTTCGTTTTGCACGAGATTTGGAATGACACGCTTAATTAGTATTTCCAAAGGATCGGTAAAAGAAAAAACTTAATTCAGATATTTTTTAACTTTTCAATAATTACATATTCCTCCCGTTTATGAGTTTAACGTATTTCGTTACTTCGTTTGGACGAGATTTGGAATGACACGCTTAATTAGTGTTTTCAAAGGATTCGTAAAAGAAAGAACTTAATTCGGATATTTTTTTAACTTTTTGATAATTACATAAACCCCCCGTTTATGTGTTTATCGTATTTCGTTACTTCGTTTTGGACGATATTTTGAATGACACGCTTAATTAGTGTTTTCAAAGGATTGGTAAAAGAAAAAACTTAATTCAGATATTTCTTTAACTTTTCTATAATTACAGAAAACCCCCCGTTTATTGGTTTATCGTATTTCGTTACTTCGTTTTGGACGAGATTTGGAATGACACGCTTAATTAGTGTTTTCAAAGGACTGGTAAAAGAAAAAACTTAATTCGGATATTTCTTTAACTTTGTTATAATTACATAAACCCACCGTTTATGTGTTTATCGTGTTTCGTTACTTCGTTTTGGACGAGATTTGGAAAGACACGCTTAATTTGTGTTTTCAAATGATTGGTAAAAGAAAAAACTTAATTCGGATATTTCTTTAACTTTTCTATAATTACATAAATCCCCATTTTCTTTGTTTATCGCATTCCGTTACTTCGTTTTGCACGAGATTTGGAATGACACGCTTAATTAATATTTCCAAGGGATCGGTAAAAGAAAAAACTTAATTTGGATATTTCTTTAACTTTTCTATAATTACATATTCCTCCCGTTAATGTGTTTAACGTATTTCGTTACTTCGTTTTGGACGAGATTTGAAATAACACGTTTAATTAGTGTTTTTAAAGGATTGGTAAAAGAAAAAACTTAATTCAGATCTTTCGTTAACTTTTCTATAATTACAGAAACCCCCCGTTTATTTGTTTATCATATTTCGTTACTTCGTTTTGGACGAGATTTGGAATGACACCTTTAATTAGTGTTTTCAAAGAACTGGTAAAAGAAAAAACTTAATTCGGATATTTCTTTAACTTTTTCATAATTACATAAACCCCCCGTTTCTTTGTTTATCGTATTTCGTTACTTCATTTTGGACAAGATTTGGAATGACACGCTTATTTAGTGTTTTCAAAGAACTGGTAAAAGAAAAAACTTAATTCGGATATTTCTTTAACTTTTCTATAATTACATAAACCCCCCGTTTATTTTTTTATCGTATTTCGTTACTTCGTTTTGGACGAGATTTGGAATGACACCCTTAATTAGTGTTTTCAAAGAACTGGTAAAAGAAAAAACTTAATTCGGATATTTCTTTAACTTTGTTATAATTACATAAACCCCCCATTTATGTGTTTATCGTATTTCGTTACTTCGTTTTGGACGAGATTTGGAAAGACACGCTTAATTTGTGTTTTCAAATGATTGGTAAAAGAAAAAACTTAATTCGGATATTTCTTTAACTTTTCTATAATTACATAAATCCCCCTTTTCTTTGTTTATCGTATTTCGTTACTTCGTTTTGCACGAGATTTGGAATGACACGCTTAATTAGAATTTCCAAATGATCGGTAAAAGAAAAAACTTAATTCGGATATTTCTTTAACTTTTCTTAATTACATATTCCTCCCGTTTATGTGTTTAACGTATTTCGTTACTTCGTTTTGGACGAGATTTGGAGTGACACGCTTAATTAGTGTTTTTAAAAGATTGGTAAAAGAAAAAACTTAATTCGGATATTTCTTTAATTTTCTATAATTACATAAACCCCCCGTTTATTTGTTTATCATATTTCGTTACTTCGTTTTGGACGAGATTTGGAATGACACCTTTAATTAGTGTTTTCAAAGAACTGGTAAAAGAAAAAACTTAATTCAGATATTTCTTTAACTTTTTCATAATTACATAAACCCCCCGTTTCTTTGTTTATCGTATTTCGTTACCTAATTATGGACAAGATTTGGAATGACATGCTTAATTAGTGTTTTCAAAGAACTGATAAAAGAAAAAACTTAATTCGGATATTTCTTTAACTTTTCTATAATTACATAAACCCCCCGTTTATTTGTTTATCGTATTTCGTTAATTCGTTTTGGACGAGATTTGGAATGACAACCTTAATTAGTGTTTTCAAAGAACTGGTAAAAGAAAAAACATAATTCGGATATTTCTTTAACTTTTTCATAATTACATAAACCCCCCGTTTCATTGTTTATCGTATTTCGTTATTTCGTTTTGGACAAGATTTGGAAGGACACGCTTAATTAGTGTTTTCAAAGAACTGGCAAAAGAAGAAACTTAATTCGAATATTTCTTTAACTTTTCTATAATTACATAAACCCCCCGTTTATTTGTTTATTGTATTTCGTTACTTCGTTTTCGACGAGATTTGGAATGACACCCTTAATTAGTGTTTTCAAAGAACTGGTAAAAGAAAAGACTTAATTCGGATATTTCTTTAACTTTTTCATAATTACATAAACCCCCCGTTTATTTGTTTATTGTATTTCGTTACTTCGTTTTGGACGAGATTTAGAATGACAACCTTAATTAGTGTTTTCAAAAACTGGTAGAAGGAAAAACTTAATTCGAATATTTCTTTAACTTTTTCCTAATTATATAAACCCCCTTTTTTTGTTTATCGTATTTCGTTACTTCGTTTTGGACAAAATTTGGAATGACACGCTTAATTAGTGTTTTCAAAGAACTGGTAAATGAAAAAACTTAATTCGGATATTTCTTTAACTTTTCTATAATTACATAAAACCCCCGTTTATTTGTTTATTGTATTTCGTTACTTCGTTTTGAACGAGATTTGGAATGACACCCTTAATTAGTGTTTTCAAAGAACTGGTAAAAGAAAAAATTTAATACGGATATTTCTTTAACTTTTCTCTAATTACTTAAACCCCCCATTTTCTTTGTTTAACATATTTCGTGACTTCGTTTTGGACGAGATTTGGAATGACACGCTTAATTTGTGTTTTCAAAGGATTTGTAAAAGAAAGAACGTAATTCGGAAATTGCTTTAACTTTTCTATAATTACATAAACCCCGCTTTTCTTTGTTTATCGTATTTCGTTACTTCGTTTCGGACAAGATTTGGAATGACACGCGTAATTAGTATTTCCAAAGGATCGGTAAAAGAAAAAACGTAATTTGGATATTTCTTTAACTTTTTTTAATTACATATTCCTTCCGTTTCTTTGTTTAACGTATTTCGTTACTTCGTTTTGCACGAGATTTGGAATGGCACGCTTAATTTGTGTTTTCAAAGGATTGGTAAAAGAAAGAACTTAATTAGGATATTTCTTTAACTTTTCTATAATTACATAAACCCCAATTTTCTTTGTTTAACGTATTTCGTTACTTCGTTTTGCACGAGATTTGGAATGACACGCTTAATTAGTATTTCCAAAGGATCGGTAAAAGAAAAAACTTAATTCAGATATTTCTTTAACTTTTCAATAATTACATATTCCTCCCGTTTATGAGTTTAACGTATTTCGTTACTTCGTTTGGACGAGATTTGGAATGACACACTTAATTAGTGTTTTCAAAGGATTCGTAAAAGAAAGAACTTAATTCGGATATTTTTTTAACTTTTTGATAATTACATAAACCCCCCGTTTATGTGTTTATCGTATTTCGTTTCTTCGTTTTGGACGATATTTTGAATGACACGCTTAATTAGTGTTTTCAAAGGATTGGTAAAAGAAAAAACTTAATTCAGATATTTCTTTAACTTTTCTATAATTACAGAAAACCCCCCGTTTATTGGTTTATCGTATTTCGTTACTTCGTTTTGGACGAGATTTGGAATGACACGCTTAATTAGTGTTTTCAAACGACTGGTAAAAGAAAAAACTTAATTCGGATATTTCTTTAACTTTGTTATAATTACATAAACCCACCGTTTATGTGTTTATCGTGTTTCGTTACTTCGTTTTGGACGAGATTTGGAAAGACACGCTTAATTTGTGTTTTCAAATGATTGGTAAAAGAAAAAACTTAATTCGGATATTTCTTTAACTTTTCTATAATTACATAAATCCCCATTTTCTTTGTTTATCGCATTCCGTTACTTCCTTTTGCACGAGATTTGGAATGACACGCTTAATTAATATTTCCAAGGGATCGGTAAAAGAAAAAACTTAATTTGGATATTTCTTTAACTTTTCTATAATTACATATTCCTCCCGTTAATGTGTTTAACGTATTTCGTTACTTCGTTTTGGACGAGATTTGAAATAACACGCTTAATTAGTGTTTTTAAAGGATTGGTAAAAGAAAAAACTTAATTCGGATTTTTCTTTAACTTTTCTATAATTACAGAAACCCCCCGTTTATTTGTTTATCATATTTCGTTACTTCGTTTTGGACGAGATTTGGAATGACACATTTAATTAGTGTTTTCAAAGAACTGGTAAAAGAAAAAACTTAATTCGGATATTTCTTTAACTTTTTCATAATTACATAAACACTCCGTTTCTTTGTTTATCGTATTTCGTTACTTCATTTTGGACAAGATTTGGAATGACACGCTTATTTAGTGTTTTCAAAGAACTGGTAAAAGAAAAAACTTAATTCGGATATTTCTTTAACTTTTCTATAATTACATAAACCCCCCGTTTATTTTTTTATCGTATTTCGTTACTTCGTTTTGGACGAGATTTGGAATGACACCCTTAATTAGTGTTTTCAAAGAACTGGTAAAAGAAAAAACTTAATTCGGATATTTCTTTAACTTTGTTATAATTACATAAACCCCCCGTTTATGTGTTTATCGTATTTCGTTACTTCGTTTTGGACGAGATTTGGAAAGACACGCTTAATTTGTGTTTTCAAATGATTGGTAAAAGAAAAAACTTAATTCGGATATTTCTTTAACTTTTCTATAATTACATAAATCCCCATTTTCTTTGTTTATCGTATTTCGTTACTTCGTTTTGCACGAGATTTGGAATGACACGCTTAATTAGTATTTCCAAATGATCGGTAAAAGAAAAAACTTAATTCGGATATTTCTTTAACTTTTCTTAATTACATATTCCTCCCGTTTATGTGTTTAACGTATTTCGTTACTTCGTTTTGGACGAGATTTGGAGTGACACGCTTAATTAGTGTTTTTAAAAGATTGGTAAAAGAAAAAACTTAATTCGGATATTTCTTTAATTTTCTATAATTACATAAACCCCCCGTTTATTTGTTTATCATATTTCGTTACTTCGTTTTGGACGAGATTTGGAATGACACCTTTAATTAGTGTTTTCAAAGAACTGGTAAAAGAAAAAACTTAATTCGGATATTTCTTTAACTTTTTCATAATTACATAAACCCCCCGTTTCTTTGTTTATCGTATTTCGTTACCTAATTATGGACAAGATTTGGAATGACATGCTTAATTAGTGTTTTCAAAGAACTGATAAAAGAAAAAACTTAATTCGGATATTTCTTTAACTTTTCTATAATTACATAAACCCCCCGTTTATTTATTTATCGTATTTCGTTACTTCGTTTTGGACGAGATTTGGAATGACACCCTTAATTAGTGTTTTCAAAGAACTGGTAAAAGAAAAAACATAATTCGGATATTTCTTTAACTTTTTCATAATTACATAAACCCCCCGTTTCATTGTTTATCGTATTTCGTTATTTCGTTTTGGACAAGATTTGGAAGGACACGCTTAATTAGTGTTTTCAAAGAACTGGCAAAAGAAGAAACTTAATTCGAATATTTCTTTAACTTTTCTATAATTACATAAACCCCCCATTTATTTGTTTATTGTATTTCGTTACTTCGTTTTGGACGAGATTTGGAATGACACCCTTAATTAGTGTTTTCAAAGAACTGGTAAAAGAAAAGACTTAATTCAGATATTTCTTTAACTTTTTCATAATTACATAAACCCCCCGTTTATTTGTTTATTGTATTTCGTTACTTCGTTTTGGACGAGATTTGGAATGACACCCTTAATTAGTGTTTTCAAAAACTGGTAGAATGAAAAACTTAATTCGGATATTTCTTTAACTTTTCTATAATTACATAAATCCCCATTTTCTTTGTTTATCGCATTCCGTTACTTCGTTTTGCACGAGATTTGGAATGACACGCTTAATTAATATTTCCAAGGGATCGGTAAAAGAAAAAACTTAATTTGGATATTTCTTTAACTTTTCTATAATTACATATTCCTCCCGTTAATGTGTTTAACGTATTTCGTTACTTCGTTTTGGACGAGATTTGAAATAACACGCTTAATTAGTGTTTTTAAAGGATTGGTAAAAGAAAAAACTTAATTCGGATTTTTCTTTAACTTTTCTATAATTACAGAAACCCCCCGTTTATTTGTTTATCATATTTCGTTACTTCGTTTTGGACGAGATTTGGAATGACACCTTTAATTAGTGTTTTCAAAGAACTGGTAAAAGAAAAAACTTAATTCGGATATTTCTTTAACTTTTTCATAATTACATAAACCCCCCGTTTCTTTGTTTATCGTATTTCGTTACTTCATTTTGGACAAGATTTGGAATGACACGCTTATTTAGTGTTTTCAAAGAACTGGTAAAAGAAAAAACTTAATTCGGATATTTCTTTAACTTTTCTATAATTACATAAACCCCCCGTTTATTTTTTTATCGTATTTCGTTACTTCGTTTTGGACGAGATTTGGAATGACACCCTTAATTAGTGTTTTCAAAGAACTGGTAAAAGAAAAAACTTAATTCGGATATTTATTTAACTTTGTTATAATTACATAAACCCCCCGTTTATGTGTTTATCGTATTTCGTTACTTCGTTTTGGACGAGATTTGGAAAGACACGCTTAATTTGTGTTTTCAAATGATTGGTAAAAGAAAAAACTTAATTCGGATATTTCTTTAACTTTTCTATAATTACATAAATCCCCATTTTCTTTGTTTATCGTATTTCGTTACTTCGTTTTGCACGAGATTTGGAATGACACGCTTAATTAGTATTTCCAAATGATCGGTAAAAGAAAAAACTTAATTCGGATATTTCTTTAACTTTTCTTAATTACATATTCCTCCCGTTTATGTGTTTAACGTATTTCGTTACTTCGTTTTGGACGAGATTTGGAGTGACACGCTTAATTAGTGTTTTTAAATGATTGGTAAAAGAAAAAACTTAATTCGGATATTTCTTTAATTTTCTATAATTACATAAACCCCCCGTTTATTTGTTTATCATATTTCGTTACTTCGTTTTGGACGAGATTTGGAATGACACCTTTAATTAGTGTTTTCAAAGAACTGGTAAAAGAAAAAACTTAATTCGGATATTTCTTTAACTTTTTCATAATTACATAAACCCCCCGTTTCTTTGTTTATCGTATTTCGTTACCTAATTATGGACAAGATTTGGAATGACATGCTTAATTAGTGTTTTCAAAGAACTGATAAAAGAAAAAACTTAATTCGGATATTTCTTTAACTTTTCTATAATTACATAAACCCCCGGTTTATTTATTTATCGTATTTCGTTACTTCGTTTTGGACGAGATTTGGAATGACACCCTTAATTAGTGTTTTCAAAGAACTGGTAAAAGAAAAAACATAATTCGGATATTTCTTTAACTTTTTCATAATTACATAAACCCCCCGTTTCATTGTTTATCGTATTTCGTTATTTCGTTTTGGACAAGATTTGGAAGGACACGCTTAATTAGTGTTTTCAAAGAACTGGCAAAAGAAGAAACTTAATTCGAATATTTCTTTAACTTTTCTATAATTACATAAACCCCCCATTTATTTGTTTATTGTATTTCGTTACTTCGTTTTGGACGAGATTTGGAATGACACCCTTAATTAGTGTTTTCAAAGAACTGGTAAAAGAAAAGACTTAATTCAGATATTTCTTTAACTTTTTCATAATTACATAAACCCCCCGTTTATTTGTTTATTGTATTTCGTTACTTCGTTTTGGACGAGATTTGGAATGACACCCTTAATTAGTGTTTTCAAAAACTGGTAGAATGAAAAACTTAATTCGGATATTTCTTTAACTTTTCTATAATTACATAAATCCCCATTTTCTTTGTTTATCGCATTCCGTTACTTCGTTTTGCACGAGATTTGGAATGACACGCTTAATTAATATTTCCAAGGGATCGGTAAAAGAAAAAACTTAATTTGGATATTTCTTTAACTTTTCTATAATTACATATTCCTCCCGTTAATGTGTTTAACGTATTTCGTTACTTCGTTTTGGACGAGATTTGAAATAACACGCTTAATTAGTGTTTTTAAAGGATTGGTAAAAGAAAAAACTTAATTCGGATTTTTCTTTAACTTTTCTATAATTACAGAAACCCCCCGTTTATTTGTTTATCATATTTCGTTACTTCGTTTTGGACGAGATTTGGAATGACACCTTTAATTAGTGTTTTCAAAGAACTGGTAAAAGAAAAAACTTAATTCGGATATTTCTTTAACTTTTTCATAATTACATAAACCCCCCGTTTCTTTGTTTATCGTATTTCGTTACTTCATTTTGGACAAGATTTGGAATGACACGCTTATTTAGTGTTTTCAAAGAACTGGTAAAAGAAAAAACTTAATTCGGATATTTCTTTAACTTTTCTATAATTACATAAACCCCCCGTTTATTTTTTTATCGTATTTCGTTACTTCGTTTTGGACGAGATTTGGAATGACACCCTTAATTAGTGTTTTCAAAGAACTGGTAAAAGAAAAAACTTAATTCGGATATTTCTTTAACTTTGTTATAATTACATAAACCCCCCGTTTATGTGTTTATCGTATTTCGTTACTTCGTTTTGGACGAGATTTGGAAAGAAACGCTTAATTTGTGTTTTCAAATGATTGGTAAAAGAAAAAACTTAATTCGGATATTTCTTTAACTTTTCTATAATTACATAAATCCCCATTTTCTTTGTTTATCGTATTTCGTTACTTCGTTTTGCACGAGATTTGGAATGACACGCTTAATTAGTATTTCCAAATGATCGGTAAAAGAAAAAACTTAATTCGGATATTTCTTTAACTTTTCTTAATTACATATTCCTCCCGTTTATGTGTTTAACGTATTTCGTTACTTCGTTTTGGACGAGATTTGGAGTGACACGCTTAATTAGTGTTTTTAAAAGATTGGTAAAAGAAAAAACTTAATTCGGATATTTCTTTAATTTTCTATAATTACATAAACCCCCCGTTTATTTGTTTATCATATTTCGTTACTTCGTTTTGGACGAGATTTGGAATGACACCTTTAATTAGTGTTTTCAAAGAACTGGTAAAAGAAAAAACTTAATTCGGATATTTCTTTAACTTTTTCATAATTACATAAACCCCCCGTTTCTTTGTTTATCGTATTTCGTTACCTAATTATGGACAAGATTTGGAATGACATGCTTAATTAGTGTTTTCAAAGAACTGATAAAAGAAAAAACTTAATTCGGATATTTCTTTAACTTTTCTATAATTACATAAACCCCCCGTTTATTTATTTATCGTATTTCGTTACTTCGTTTTGGACGAGATTTGGAATGACACCCTTAATTAGTGTTTTCAAAGAACTGGTAAAAGAAAAAACATAATTCGGATATTTCTTTAACTTTTTCATAATTACATAAACCCCCCGTTTCATTGTTTATCGTATTTCGTTATTTCGTTTTGGACAAGATTTGGAAGGACACGCTTAATTAGTGTTTTCAAAGAACTGGCAAAAGAAGAAACTTAATTCGAATATTTCTTTAACTTTTCTATAATTACATAAACCCCCCATTTATTTGTTTATTGTATTTCGTTACTTCGTTTTGGACGAGATTTGGAATGACACCCTTAATTAGTGTTTTCAAAGAACTGGTAAAAGAAAAGACTTAATTCGGATATTTCTTTAACTTTTTCATAATTACATAAACCCCCCGTTTATTTGTTTATTGTATTTCGTTACTTCGTTTTGGACGAGATTTGGAATGACACCCTTAATTAGTGTTTTCAAAAACTGGTAGAATGAAAAACTTAATTCGGATATTTCTTTAACTTTTTCATAATTACATAAACCCCTTTTTTTGTTTATCGTATTTCGTTACTTCGTTTTGGACAAGATTTGGAATGACACGCTTAATTAGTGTTTTCAAAAAACTGGTAAATGAAAAAACTTAATTCGGATATTTCTTTAAATTTTCTATAATTACATAAAACCCCCGTTTATTTGTTTATCGTATTTCATTACTTCGTTTTGAACGAGATTTGGAATGACACCCTTAATTAGTGTTTTCAAAGAACTGGTAAAAGAAAAAACTTAATTCGGATATTTCTTTAACTTTTCTCTAATTACTTAAACCCCCATTTTCTTTGTTTAACATATTTCGTGACTTCGTTTTGGACGAGATTTGGAATGACACGCTTAATTTGTGTTTTCAAAGCATTTGTAAAAGAAAGAACGTAATTCGGATATTTCTTTAACTTTTCTATAATTACATAAACCCCCATTTTCTTTGTTTATCGTATTTCGTTACTTCGTTTCGGACGAGATTTGGAATGACACGCGTAATTAGTATTTCCAAAGGATCGGTAAAAGAAAAAACGTAATTTGGATATTTCTTTAACTTTTTTTTAATTACATATTCCTCCCGTTTTTTTGTTTAACGTATTTCGTTACTTCGTTTTGCACGAGATTTGGAATGACAAGCTTAATTTGTGTTTTCAAAGGATTGGTAAAAGAAAAAACTTAATTATGATATTTCTTTAACTTTTCTATAATTACATAAACCCCAATTTTCTTTGTTTAACGTATTTCGTTACTTCGTTTTGCACGAGATTTGGAATGACACGCTTAATTAGTATTTCCAAAGGATCGGTAAAAGAAAAAACTTAATTCAGATATTTCTTTAACTTTTCAATATTTACATATTCCTCCCGTTTATGAGTTTAACGTATTTCGTTACTTCGTTTGGACGAGATTTGGAATGACACGCTTAATTAATGTTTTCAAAGGATTCGTAAAAGAAAGAACTTAATTCGGATATTTTTTTAACTTTTTGATAATTACATAAACCCCCCGTTTATGTGTTTATCGTATTTCGTTACTTCGTTTTGGACGATATTTTGAATGACACGCTTAATTAGTGTTTTCAAAGGATTGGTAAAAGAAAAAACTTAATTCAGATATTTCTTTAACTTTTCTATAATTACAGAAAACCCCCCATTTATTGGTTTATCGTATTTCGTTACTTCGTTTTGGACGAGATTTGGAATGACACGCTTAATTAGTGTTTTCAAACGACTGGTAAAAGAAAAAACTTAATTCGGATATTTCTTTAACTTTGTTATAATTACATAAACCCACCGTTTATGTGTTTATCGTGTTTCGTTACTTCGTTTTGGACGAGATTTGGAAAGACACGCTTAATTTGTGTTTTCAAATGATTGGTAAAAGAAAAAACTTAATTCGGATATTTCTTTAACTTTTCTATAATTACATAAATCCCCATTTTCTTTGTTTATCGCATTCCGTTACTTCCTTTTGCACGAGATTTGGAATGACACGCTTAATTAATATTTCCAAGGGATCGGTAAAAGAAAAAACTTAATTTGGATATTTCTTTAACTTTTCTATAATTACATATTCCTCCCGTTAATGTGTTTAACGTATTTCGTTACTTCGTTTTGGACGAGATTTGGAATAACACGCTTAATTAGTGTTTTTAAAGGATTGGTAAAAGAAAAAACTTAATTCGGATTTTTCTTTAACTTTTCTATAATTACAGAAACCCCCCGTTTATTTGTTTATCATATTTCGTTACTTCGTTTTGGACGAGATTTGGAATGACACATTTAATTAGTGTTTTCAAAGAACTGGTAAAAGAAAAAACTTAATTCGGATATTTCTTTAACTTTTTCATAATTACATAAACACTCCGTTTCTTTGTTTATCGTATTTCGTTACTTCATTTTGGACAAGATTTGGAATGACACGCTTATTTAGTGTTTTCAAAGAACTGGTAAAAGAAAAAACTTAATTCGGATATTTCTTTAACTTTTCTATAATTACATAAACCCCCCGTTTATTTTTTTATCGTATTTCGTTACTTCGTTTTGGACGAGATTTGGAATGACACCCTTAATTAGTGTTTTCAAAGAACTGGTAAAAGAAAAAACTTAATTCGGATATTTCTTTAACTTTGTTATAATTACATAAACCCCCCGTTTATGTGTTTATCGTATTTCGTTACTTCGTTTTGGACGAGATTTGGAAAGACACGCTTAATTTGTGTTTTCAAATGATTGGTAAAAGAAAAAACTTAATTCGGATATTTCTTTAACTTTTCTATAATTACATAAATCCCCATTTTCTTTGTTTATCGTATTTCGTTACTTCGTTTTGCACGAGATTTGGAATGACACGCTTAATTAGTATTTCCAAATGATCGGTAAAAGAAAAAACTTAATTCGGATATTTCTTTAACTTTTCTTAATTACATATTCCTCCCGTTTATGTGTTTAACGTATTTCGTTACTTCGTTTTGGACAAGATTTGGAGTGACACGCTTAATTAGTGTTTTTAAAAGATTGGTAAAAGAAAAAACTTAATTCGGATATTTCTTTAATTTTCTATAATTACATAAACCCCCCGTTTATTTGTTTATCATATTTCGTTACTTCGTTTTGGACGAGATTTGGAATGACACCTTTAATTAGTGTTTTCAAAGAACTGGTAAAAGAAAAAACTTAATTCGGATATTTCTTTAACTTTTTCATAATTACATAAACCCCCCGTTTCTTTGTTTATCGTATTTCGTTACCTAATTATGGACAAGATTTGGAATGACATGCTTAATTAGTGTTTTCAAAGAACTGATAAAAGAAAAAACTTAATTCGGATATTTCTTTAACTTTTCTATAATTACATAAACCCCCCGTTTATTTATTTATCGTATTTCGTTACTTCGTTTTGGACGAGATTTGGAATGACACCCTTAATTAGTGTTTTCAAAGAACTGGTAAAAGAAAAAACATAATTCGGATATTTCTTTAACTTTTTCATAATTACATAAACCCCCCGTTTCATTGTTTATCGTATTTCGTTATTTCGTTTTGGACAAGATTTGGAAGGACACGCTTAATTAGTGTTTTCAAAGAACTGGCAAAAGAAGAAACTTAATTCGAATATTTCTTTAACTTTTCTATAATTACATAAACCCCCCATTTATTTGTTTATTGTATTTCGTTACTTCGTTTTGGACGAGATTTGGAATGACACCCTTAATTAGTGTTTTCAAAGAACTGGTAAAAGAAAAGACTTAATTCAGATATTTCTTTAACTTTTTCATAATTACATAAACCCCCCGTTTATTTGTTTATTGTATTTCATTACTTCGTTTTGGACGAGATTTGGAATGACACCCTTAATTAGTGTTTTCAAAAACTGGTAGAATGAAAAACTTAATTCGGATATTTCTTTAACTTTTCTATAATTACATAAATCCCCATTTTCTTTGTTTATCGCATTCCGTTACTTCGTTTTGCACGAGATTTGGAATGACACGCTTAATTAATATTTCCAAGGGATCGGTAAAAGAAAAAACTTAATTTGGATATTTCTTTAACTTTTCTATAATTACATATTCCTCCCGTTAATGTGTTTAACGTATTTCGTTACTTCGTTTTGGACGAGATTTGAAATAACACGCTTAATTAGTGTTTTTAAAGGATTGGTAAAAGAAAAAACTTAATTCGGATTTTTCTTTAACTTTTCTATAATTACAGAAACCCCCCGTTTATTTGTTTATCATATTTCGTTACTTCGTTTTGGACGAGATTTGGAATGACACCTTTAATTAGTGTTTTCAAAGAACTGGTAAAAGAAAAAACTTAATTCGGATATTTCTTTAACTTTTTCATAATTACATAAACCCCCCGTTTCTTTGTTTATCGTATTTCGTTACTTCATTTTGGACAAGATTTGGAATGACACGCTTATTTAGTGTTTTCAAAGAACTGGTAAAAGAAAAAACTTAATTCGGATATTTCTTTAACTTTTCTATAATTACATAAACCCCCCGTTTATTTTTTTATCGTATTTCGTTACTTCGTTTTGGACGAGATTTGGAATGACACCCTTAATTAGTGTTTTCAAAGAACTGGTAAAAGAAAAAACTTAATTCGGATATTTCTTTAACTTTGTTATAATTACATAAACCCCCCGTTTATGTGTTTATCGTATTTCGTTACTTCGTTTTGGACGAGATTTGGAAAGAAACGCTTAATTTGTGTTTTCAAATGATTGGTAAAAGAAAAAACTTAATTCGGATATTTCTTTAACTTTTCTATAATTACATAAATCCCCATTTTCTTTGTTTATCGTATTTCGTTACTTCGTTTTGCACGAGATTTGGAATGACACGCTTAATTAGTATTTCCAAATGATCGGTAAAAGAAAAAACTTAATTCGGATATTTCTTTAACTTTTCTTAATTACATATTCCTCCCGTTTATGTGTTTAACGTATTTCGTTACTTCGTTTTGGACGAGATTTGGAGTGACACGCTTAATTAGTGTTTTTAAAAGATTGGTAAAAGAAAAAACTTAATTCGGATATTTCTTTAATTTTCTATAATTACATAAACCCCCCGTTTATTTGTTTATCATATTTCGTTACTTCGTTTTGGACGAGATTTGGAATGACACCTTTAATTAGTGTTTTCAAAGAACTGGTAAAAGAAAAAACTTAATTCGGATATTTCTTTAACTTTTTCATAATTACATAAACCCCCCGTTTCTTTGTTTATCGTATTTCGTTACCTAATTATGGACAAGATTTGGAATGACATGCTTAATTAGTGTTTTCAAAGAACTGATAAAAGAAAAAACTTAATTCGGATATTTCTTTAACTTTTCTATAATTACATAAACCCCCCGTTTATTTATTTATCGTATTTCGTTACTTCGTTTTGGACGAGATTTGGAATGACACCCTTAATTAGTGTTTTCAAAGAACTGGTAAAAGAAAAAACATAATTCGGATATTTCTTTAACTTTTTCATAATTACATAAACCCCCCGTTTCATTGTTTATCGTATTTCGTTATTTCGTTTTGGACAAGATTTGGAAGGACACGCTTAATTAGTGTTTTCAAAGAACTGGCAAAAGAAGAAACTTAATTCGAATATTTCTTTAACTTTTCTATAATTACATAAACGCCCCATTTATTTGTTTATTGTATTTCGTTACTTCGTTTTGGACGAGATTTGGAATGACACCCTTAATTAGTGTTTTCAAAGAACTGGTAAAAGAAAAGACTTAATTCAGATATTTCTTTAACTTTTTCATAATTACATAAACCCCCCGTTTATTTGTTTATTGTATTTCGTTACTTCGTTTTGGACGAGATTTGGAATGACACCCTTAATTAGTGTTTTCAAAAACTGGTAGAATGAAAAACTTAATTCGGATATTTCTTTAACTTTTCTATAATTACATAAATCCCCATTTTCTTTGTTTATCGCATTCCGTTACTTCGTTTTGCACGAGATTTGGAATGACACGCTTAATTAATATTTCCAAGGGATCGGTAAAAGAAAAAACTTAATTTGGATATTTCTTTAACTTTTCTATAATTACATATTCCTCCCGTTAATGTGTTTAACGTATTTCGTTACTTCGTTTTGGACGAGATTTGAAATAACACGCTTAATTAGTGTTTTTAAAGGATTGGTAAAAGAAAAAACTTAATTCGGATTTTTCTTTAACTTTTCTATAATTACAGAAACCCCCCGTTTATTTGTTTATCATATTTCGTTACTTCGTTTTGGACGAGATTTGGAATGACACCTTTAATTAGTGTTTTCAAAGAACTGGTAAAAGAAAAAACTTAATTCGGATATTTCTTTAACTTTTTCATAATTACATAAACCCCCCGTTTCTTTGTTTATCGTATTTCGTTACTTCATTTTGGACAAGATTTGGAATGACACGCTTATTTAGTGTTTTCAAAGAACTGGTAAAAGAAAAAACTTAATTCGGATATTTCTTTAACTTTTCTATAATTACATAAACCCCCCGTTTATTTTTTTATCGTATTTCGTTACTTCGTTTTGGACGAGATTTGGAATGACACCCTTAATTAGTGTTTTCAAAGAACTGGTAAAAGAAAAAACTTAATTCGGATATTTCTTTAACTTTGTTATAATTACATAAACCCCCCGTTTATGTGTTTATCGTATTTCGTTACTTCGTTTTGGACGAGATTTGGAAAGAAACGCTTAATTTGTGTTTTCAAATGATTGGTAAAAGAAAAAACTTAATTCGGATATTTCTTTAACTTTTCTATAATTACATAAATCCCCATTTTCTTTGTTTATCGTATTTCGTTACTTCGTTTTGCACGAGATTTGGAATGACACGCTTAATTAGTATTTCCAAATGATCGGTAAAAGAAAAAACTTAATTCGGATATTTCTTTAACTTTTCTTAATTACATATTCCTCCCGTTTATGTGTTTAACGTATTTCGTTACTTCGTTTTGGACGAGATTTGGAGTGACACGCTTAATTAGTGTTTTTAAAAGATTGGTAAAAGAAAAAACTTAATTCGGATATTTCTTTAATTTTCTATAATTACATAAACCCCCCGTTTATTTGTTTATCATATTTCGTTACTTCGTTTTGGACGAGATTTGGAATGACACCTTTAATTAGTGTTTTCAAAGAACTGGTAAAAGAAAAAACTTAATTCGGATATTTCTTTAACTTTTTCATAATTACATAAACCCCCCGTTTCTTTGTTTATCGTATTTCGTTACCTAATTATGGACAAGATTTGGAATGACATGCTTAATTAGTGTTTTCAAAGAACTGATAAAAGAAAAAACTTAATTCGGATATTTCTTTAACTTTTCTATAATTACATAAACCCCCCGTTTATTTATTTATCGTATTTCGTTACTTCGTTTTGGACGAGATTTGGAATGACACCCTTAATTAGTGTTTTCAAAGAACTGGTAAAAGAAAAAACATAATTCGGATATTTCTTTAACTTTTTCATAATTACATAAACCCCCCGTTTCATTGTTTATCGTATTTCGTTATTTCGTTTTGGACAAGATTTGGAAGGACACGCTTAATTAGTGTTTTCAAAGAACTGGCAAAAGAAGAAACTTAATTCGAATATTTCTTTAACTTTTCTATAATTACATAAACCCCCCATTTATTTGTTTATTGTATTTCGTTACTTCGTTTTGGACGAGATTTGGAATGACACCCTTAATTAGTGTTTTCAAAGAACTGGTAAAAGAAAAGACTTAATTCGGATATTTCTTTAACTTTTTCATAATTACATAAACCCCCCGTTTATTTGTTTATTGTATTTCGTTACTTCGTTTTGGACGAGATTTGGAATGACACCCTTAATTAGTGTTTTCAAAAACTGGTAGAATGAAAAACTTAATTCGGATATTTCTTTAACTTTTTCATAATTACATAAACCCCTTTTTTTGTTTATCGTATTTCGTTACTTCGTTTTGGACAAGATTTGGAATGACACGCTTAATTAGTGTTTTCAAAAAACTGGTAAATGAAAAAACTTAATTCGGATATTTCTTTAAATTTTCTATAATTACATAAAACCCCCGTTTATTTGTTTATCGTATTTCATTACTTCGTTTTGAACGAGATTTGGAATGACACCCTTAATTAGTGTTTTCAAAGAACTGGTAAAAGAAAAAACTTAATTCGGATATTTCTTTAACTTTTCTCTAATTACTTAAACCCCCATTTTCTTTGTTTAACATATTTCGTGACTTCGTTTTGGACGAGATTTGGAATGACACGCTTAATTTGTGTTTTCAAAGCATTTGTAAAAGAAAGAACGTAATTCGGATATTTCTTTAACTTTTCTATAATTACATAAACCCCCATTTTCTTTGTTTATCGTATTTCGTTACTTCGTTTCGGACGAGATTTGGAATGACACGCGTAATTAGTATTTCCAAAGGATCGGTAAAAGAAAAAACGTAATTTGGATATTTCTTTAACTTTTTTTTAATTACATATTCCTCCCGTTTTTTTGTTTAACGTATTTCGTTACTTCGTTTTGCACGAGATTTGGAATGACAAGCTTAATTTGTGTTTTCAAAGGATTGGTAAAAGAAAAAACTTAATTATGATATTTCTTTAACTTTTCTATAATTACATAAACCCCAATTTTCTTTGTTTAACGTATTTCGTTACTTCGTTTTGCACGAGATTTGGAATGACACGCTTAATTAGTATTTCCAAAGGATCGGTAAAAGAAAAAACTTAATTCAGATATTTCTTTAACTTTTCAATATTTACATATTCCTCCCGTTTATGAGTTTAACGTATTTCGTTACTTCGTTTGGACGAGATTTGGAATGACACGCTTAATTAATGTTTTCAAAGGATTCGTAAAAGAAAGAACTTAATTCGGATATTTTTTTAACTTTTTGATAATTACATAAACCCCCCGTTTATGTGTTTATCGTATTTCGTTACTTCGTTTTGGACGATATTTTGAATGACACGCTTAATTAGTGTTTTCAAAGGATTGGTAAAAGAAAAAACTTAATTCAGATATTTCTTTAACTTTTCTATAATTACAGAAAACCCCCCATTTATTGGTTTATCGTATTTCGTTACTTCGTTTTGGACGAGATTTGGAATGACACGCTTAATTAGTGTTTTCAAAGGACTGGTAAAAGAAAAAACTTAATTCGGATATTTCTTTAACTTTGTTATAATTACATAAACCCCCCATTTATTTGTTTATTGTATTTCGTTACTTCGTTTTGGACGAGATTTGGAATGACACCCTTAATTAGTGTTTTCAAAGAACTGGTAAAAGAAAAGACTTAATTCGGATATTTCTTTAACTTTTTCATAATTACATAAACCCCCCGTTTATTTGTTTATTGTATTTCGTTACTTCGTTTTGGACGAGATTTGGAATGACACCCTTAATTAGTGTTTTCAAAAACTGGTAGAATGAAAAACTTAATTCGGATATTTCTTTAACTTTTTCATAATTACATAAACCCCTTTTTTTGTTTATCGTATTTCGTTACTTCGTTTTGGACAAGATTTGGAATGACACGCTTAATTAGTGTTTTCAAAAAACTGGTAAATGAAAAAACTTAATTCGGATATTTCTTTAAATTTTCTATAATTACATAAAACCCCCGTTTATTTGTTTATCGTATTTCATTACTTCGTTTTGAACGAGATTTGGAATGACACCCTTAATTAGTGTTTTCAAAGAACTGGTAAAAGAAAAAACTTAATTCGGATATTTCTTTAACTTTTCTCTAATTACTTAAACCCCCATTTTCTTTGTTTAACATATTTCGTGACTTCGTTTTGGACGAGATTTGGAATGACACGCTTAATTTGTGTTTTCAAAGCATTTGTAAAAGAAAGAACGTAATTCGGATATTTCTTTAACTTTTCTATAATTACATAAACCCCCATTTTCTTTGTTTATCGTATTTCGTTACTTCGTTTCGGACGAGATTTGGAATGACACGCGTAATTAGTATTTCCAAAGGATCGGTAAAAGAAAAAACGTAATTTGGATATTTCTTTAACTTTTTTTTAATTACATATTCCTCCCGTTTTTTTGTTTAACGTATTTCGTTACTTCGTTTTGCACGAGATTTGGAATGACAAGCTTAATTTGTGTTTTCAAAGGATTGGTAAAAGAAAAAACTTAATTATGATATTTCTTTAACTTTTCTATAATTACATAAACCCCAATTTTCTTTGTTTAACGTATTTCGTTACTTCGTTTTGCACGAGATTTGGAATGACACGCTTAATTAGTATTTCCAAAGGATCGGTAAAAGAAAAAACTTAATTCAGATATTTCTTTAACTTTTCAATATTTACATATTCCTCCCGTTTATGAGTTTAACGTATTTCGTTACTTCGTTTGGACGAGATTTGGAATGACACGCTTAATTAATGTTTTCAAAGGATTCGTAAAAGAAAGAACTTAATTCGGATATTTTTTTAACTTTTTGATAATTACATAAACCCCCCGTTTATGTGTTTATCGTATTTCGTTACTTCGTTTTGGACGATATTTTGAATGACACGCTTAATTAGTGTTTTCAAAGGATTGGTAAAAGAAAAAACTTAATTCAGATATTTCTTTAACTTTTCTATAATTACAGAAAACCCCCCATTTATTGGTTTATCGTATTTCGTTACTTCGTTTTGGACGAGATTTGGAATGACACGCTTAATTAGTGTTTTCAAAGGACTGGTAAAAGAAAAAACTTAATTCGGATATTTCTTTAACTTTGTTATAATTACATAAACCCACCGTTTATGTGTTTATCGTGTTTCGTTACTTCGTTTTGGACGAGATTTGGAAAGACACGCTTAATTTGTGTTTTCAAATGATTGGTAAAAGAAAAAACTTAATTCGGATATTTCTTTAACTTTTCTATAATTACATAAATCCCCATTTTCTTTGTTTATCGCATTCCGTTACTTCGTTTTGCACGAGATTTGGAATGACACGCTTAATTAATATTTCCAAGGGATCGGTAAAAGAAAAAACATAATTTGGATATTTCTTTAACTTTTCTATAATTACATATTCCTCCCGTTAATGTGTTTAACGTATTTCGTTACTTCGTTTTGGACGAGATTAGGAGTGACACGCTTAATTAGTGTTTTTAGAAGATTGGTAAAAGAAAAAACTTAATTCGGATATTTCTTTAGTTTTCTATAATTACATAAACCCCCCGTTTATTTGTTTATCATATTTTTGGACGAGATTTGGAATGACACCTTTAATAAGTGTTTTCAAAGAACTGGTAAAAGAAAAAACTTAATTCGGATATTTCTTTAACTTTTTCATAATTACATAAACCCCCCGTTTCTTTGTTTATCGTATTTCGTTACCTAATTTTGGACAAGATTTGGAATGACATGCTTAATTAGTGTTTTCAAAGAACTGATAAAAGAAAAAACTTAATTCGGATATTTCTTTAACTTTTCTATAATTACATAAACCCCCCGTTTATTTGTTTATCGTATTTCGTTACTTCGTTTTGGACGAGATTTGGAATGACACCCTTAATTAGTGTTTTCAAAGAACTGGTAAAAGAAAAAACATAATTCGGATATTTCTTTAACTTTTTCATAATTACATAAACCCCCCGTTTCATTGTTTATCGTATTTCGTTATTTCGTTTTGGACAAGATTTGGAAGGACACGCTTAATTAGTGTTTTCAAAGAACTGGTAGAAGGAAAAACTTAATTCGAATATTTCTTTAACTTTTCTATAATTACATAAACCCCCCGTTTATTTGTTTATTGTATTTCGTTACTTCGTTTTGGACGAGATTTGGAATGACACCCTTAATTAGTGTTTTCAAAGAACTGGTAAAAGAAAAGACTTAATTCGGATATTTCTTTAACTTTTTCATAATTACATAAACCCCCCCGTTTATTTGTTTATTGTATTTCGTTACTTCGTTTTGGACGAGATTTGGAATGACATCCTTAATTAGTGTTTTCAAAAACTGGTAGAAGGAAAAACTTAATTCGTATATTTCTTTAACTTTTTCCTAATTACATAAACCCCCCTTTTTTTGTTTATCGTATTTCGTTACTTCGTTTTGGACAAGATTTGGAATGACACGCTTAATTAGTGTTTTCAAAGAACTGGTAAATGAAAAAACTTAATTCGGATATTTATTTAACTTTTCTATAATTACATAAAACCCCCGTTTATTTGTTTATCGTATTTCGTTACTTCGTTTTGAACGAGATTTGGAATGACACCCTTAATTAGTGTTTTCAAAGAACTGGTAAAAGAAAAAACTTAATTCGGATATTTCTTTAACTTTTCTCTAATTACTTAAACCCCCCATTTTCTTTGTTTAACATATTTCGTGACTTCGTTTTGGACGAGATTTGGAATGACACGCTTAATTTGTGTTTTCAAAGGATTTGTAAAAGAAAGAACGTAATTCGGATATTGCTTTAACTTTTCTATAATTACATAAACCCCGCTTTTCTTTGTTTATCGTATTTCGTTACTTCGTTTCGGACGAGATTTGGAATGACACGCGTAATTAGTATTTCCAAAGGATCGGTAAAAGAAAAAACGTAATTTGGATATTTCTTTAACTTTTTTTAATTACATATTCCTTCCGTTTTTTTGTTTAACGTATTTCGTTACTTCGTTTTGCACGAGATTTGGAATGACACGCTTAATTTGTGTTTTCAAAGGATTGGTAAAAGAAAGAACTTAATTAGGATATTTCTTTAACTTTTCTATAATTACATAAACCCCAATTTTCTTTGTTTAACGTATTTCGTTACTTCGTTTTGCACGAGATTTGGAATGACACGCTTAATTAGTATTTCCAAAGGATCGGTAAAAGAAAAAACTTAATTCAGATATTTTCTTTAACTTTTCAATAATTACATATTCCTCCCGTTTATGAGTTTAACGTATTTCGTTACTTCGTTTGGACGAGATTTGGAATGACACGCTTAATTAGTGTTTTCAAAGGATTCGTAAAAGAAAGAACTTAATTCGGATATTTTTTTAACTTTTTGATAATTACATAAACCCCCCGTTTATGTGTTTATCGTATTTCGTTACTTCATTTTGGACGATATTTTGAATGACACGCTTAATTAGTGTTTTCAAAGGATTGGTAAAAGAAAAAACTTAATTGAGATATTTCTTTAACTTTTCTATAATTACAGAAAACCCCCCGTTTATTGGTTTATCGTATTTCGTTACTTCGTTTTGGACGAGATTTGGAATGACACGCTTAATTAGTGTTTTCAAAGGATTGGTAAAAGAAAAAACTTAATTCAGATATTTCTTTAACTTTTCTATAATTACAGAAAACCCCCCATTTATTGGTTTATCGTATTTCGTTACTTCGTTTTGGACGAGATTTGGAATGACACGCTTAATTAGTGTTTTCAAATGACTGGTAAAAGAAAAAACTTAATACGGATATTTCTTTAACTTTGTTATAATTACATAAACCCACCGTTTATGTGTTTATCGTGTTTCGTTACTTCGTTTTGGACGAGATTTGGAAAGACACGCTTAATTTGTGTTTTCAAATGATTGGTAAAAGAAAAAACTTAATTCGGATATTTCTTTAACTTTTCTATAATTACATAAATCCCCATTTTCTTTGTTTATCGCATTCCGTTACTTCGTTTTGCACGAGATTTGGAATGACACGCTTAATTAATATTTCCAAGGGATCAGTAAAAGAAAAAACTTAATTTGGATATTTCTTTAACTTTTCTATAATTACATATTCCTCCCGTTAATGTGTTTAACGTATTTCGTTACTTCGTTTTGGACGAGATTTGGAATAACACGCTTAATTAGTGTTTTTAAAGGATTGGTAAAAGAAAAAACATAATTCGGATCTTTCTTTAACTTTTCTATAATTACATAAACCCCCCGTTTATTTGTTTATCATATTTCGTTACTTCGTTTTGGACGAGATTTGGAATGACACATTTAATTAGTGTTTTCAAAGAACTGGTAAAAGTAAAAACTTAATTCGGATATTTCTTTAACTTTTTCATAATTACATAAACCCCCCGTTTCTTTGTTTATCGTATTTCGTTACTTCATTTTGGACAAGATTTGGAATGACACGCTTATTTAGTGTTTTCAAAGAACTGGTAAAAGAAAAAACTTAATTCGGATATTTCTTTAACTTTTCTATAATTACATAAACCCCCCGTTTACTTTTTTATCGTATTTCGTTACTTCGTTTTGGACGAGATTTGGAATGACACCCTTAATTAGTGTTTTCAAAGAACTGGTAAAAGAAAAAACTTAATTCGGATATTTCTTTAACTTTGTTATAATTACATAAACCCCCCGTTTATGTGTTTATCGTATTTCGTTACTTCGTTTTGGACGAGATTTGGAAAGACACGCTTAATTTGTGTTTTCAAATGATTGGTAAAAGAAAAAACTTAATTTGGATATTTCTTTAACTTTTCTATAATTAAATAAATCCCACTTTTCTTTGTTTATCGTATTTCGTTACTTCGTTTTGCACGAAATTTGGAATGACACGCTTAATTAATATTTCCAAATGATCGGTAAAAGAAAAAACTTAATTCGGATATTTCTTTAACTTTTCTATAATTACATATTCCTCCCGTTTATGTGTTTAACGTATTTCGTTACTTCGTTTTGGACGAGATTTGGAGTGACACGCTTAATTAGTGTTTTTAAAAGATTGGTAAAAGAAAAAACTTAATTCGGATATTTCTTTAATTTTCTATAATTACATAAACCCCCCGTTTATTTGTTTATCATATTTCGTTACTTCGTTTTGGACGAGATTTGGAATGACACATTTAATAAGTGTTTTCAAAGAACTGGTAAAAGAAAAAACTTAATTCGGATATTTCTTTAACTTTTTCATAATTACATAAACCCCCCGTTTCTTTGTTTATCGTATTTCGTTACCTAATTTTGGACAAGATTTGGAATGACATGCTTAATTAGTGTTTTCAAAGAACTGATAAAAGAAAAAACTTAATTCGGATATTTCTTTAACTTTTCTATAATTACATAAACCCCCCGTTTATTTGTTTATCATATTTCGTTACTTCGTTTTGGACGAGATTTGGAATGACACCCTTAATTAATGTTTTCAAAGAACTGGTAAAAGAAAAAACATAATTCGGATATTTCTTTAACTTTTTCATAATTACATAAACCCCCCGTTTCATTAGTTATCGTATTTCGTTATTTCGTTTTGGACAAGATTTGGAAAAACACGCTTAATTAGTGTTTTCAAAGAACTGGTAGAAGGAAAAACTTAATTCGAATATTTCTTTAACTTTTTTATAATTACATAAACCCCCCGTTTATTTGTTTATTGTATTTCGTTACTTCGTTTTGGACGAGATTTGGAATGACACCCTTAATTAGTGTTTTCAAAGAACTGGTAAAAGAAAAGACTTAATTCGGATATTTCTTTAACTTTTTCATAATTACATAAACCCCCCGTTTATTTGTTTATTGTATTTCGTTACTTCGTTTTGGACGAGATTTGGAATGACAACCTTAATTAGTGTTTTCAAAAACTGGTAGAAGGAAAAACTTAATTCGTATATTTCTTTAACTTTTTCCTAATTACATAGACCCCCTTTTTTTGTTTATCGTATTTCGTTACTTCGTTTTGGACAAGATTTGGAATGACACGCTTAATTAGTGTTTTCAAAGAACTGGTAAATGAAAAAACTTAATTCGGATATTTATTTAACTTTTCTATAATTACATAAAACCCCCGTTTATTTGTTTATTGTATTTCGTTACTTCGTTTTGAACGAGATTTGGAATGACACCCTTAATTAGTGTTTTCAAAGAACTGGTAAAAGAAAAAACTTAATTCGGATATTTCTTTAACTTTTCTCTAATTACTTAAACCCCCCATTTTCTTTGTTTAACATATTTCGTGACTTCGTTTTGGACGAGATTTGGAATGACACGCTTAATTTGTGTTTTCAAATGATTTGTAAAAGAAAGAACGTAATTCGGATATTGCTTTAACTTTTCTATAATTACATAAACCCCGCTTTTCTTTGTTTATCGTATTTCGTTACCTCGTTTCGGACGAGATTTGGAATGACACGCGTAATTAGTATTTCCAAAGGATCGGTAAAAGAAAAAACGTAATTTGGAAATTTCTTTAACTTTTTTTAATTACATATTCCTTCTGTTTCTTTGTTTAACGTATTTCGTTACTTCGTTTTGCACGAGATTTGGAATGACACGCTTAATTTGTGTTTTCAAAGGATTGGTAAAAGAAAGAACTTAATTAGGATATTTCTTTAACTTTTCTATAATTACATAAACCCCAATTTTCTTTGTTTAACGTATTTCGTTACTTCGTTTTGCACGAGATTTGGAATGACACGCTTAATTAGTATTTCCAAAGGATCGGTAAAAGAAAAAACTTAATTCAGATATTTCTTTAACTTTTCAATAATTACATATTCCTCCCGTTTATGAGTTTAACGTATTTCGTTACTTCGTTTGGACGAGATTTGGAATGACACGCTTAATTAGTGTTTTCAAAGGATTCGTAAAAGAAAGAACTTAATTCGGATATTTTTTTAACTTTTTGATAATTACATAAACCCACCGTTTATGTGTTTATCGTATTTCGTTACTTCGTTTTGGACGATATTTTGAATGACACGCTTAATTAGTGTTTTCAAAGGATTGGTAAAAGAAAAAACTTAATTGAGATATTTCTTTAACTTTTCTATAATTACAGAAAACCCCCCGTTTATTGGTTTATCGTATTTCGTTACTTCGTTTTGGACGAGATTTGGAATGACACGCTTAATTAGTGTTTTCAAAGGACTGGTAAAAGAAAAAACTTAATTCGGATATTTCTTTAACTTTGTTATAATTACATAAACCCACCGTTTATCTGTTTATCGTGTTTCGTTACTTCGTTTTGGACGAGATTTGGAAAGACACGCTTAATTTGTGTTTTCAAATGATTGGTAAAAGAAAAAACTTAATTCGGATATTTCTTTAACTTTTCTATAATTACATAAATCCCCATTTTCTTTGTTTATCGCATTCCGTTACTTCGTTTTGCACGAGATTTGGAATGACACGCTTAATTAATATTTCCAAGGGATCGGTAAAAGAAAAAACTTAATTTGGATATTTCTTTAACTTTTCTATAATTACATATTCCTCCCGTTAATGTGTTTAACGTATTTCGTTACTTCGTTTTGGACGAGATTTGAAATAACACGCTTAATTAGTGTTTTTAAAGGATTGGTAAAAAAAAAACTTAATTCGGATCTTTCTTTAACTTTTCTATAATTACAGAAACCCCCCGTTTATTTGTTTATCATATTTCGTTACTTCGTTTTGGACGAGATTTGGAATGACACCTTTAATTAGTGTTTTCAAAGAACTGGTAAAAGAAAAAACTTAATTCGGATATTTCTTTAACTTTTTCATAATTACATAAACCCCCCGTTTCTTTGTTTATCGTATTTCGTTACTTCATTTTGGACAAGATTTGGAATGACATGCTTATTTAGTGTTTTCAAAGAACTGGTAAAAGAAAAAACTTAATTCGGATATTTCTTTAACTTTTCTATAATTACATAAACCCCCCGTTTACTTTTTTATCGTATTTCGTTACTTCGTTTTGGACGAGATTTGGAATGACACCCTTAATTAGTGTTTTCAAAGAACTGGTAAAAGAAAAAACTTAATTCGGATATTTCTTTAACTTTGTTATAATTACATAAACCCCCCGTTTATGTGTTTATCGTATTTCGTTACTTCGTTTTGGACGAGATTTGGAAAGACACGCTTAATTTGTGTTTTCAAATGATTGGTAAAAGAAAAAACTTAATTTGGATATTTCTTTAACTTTTCTATAATTAAATAAATCCCACTTTTCTTTGTTTATCGTATTTCGTTACTTCGTTTTGCACGAAATTTGGAATGACACGCTTAATTAATATTTCCAAATGATCGGTAAAAGAAAAAACTTAATTCGGATATTTCTTTAACTTTTCTATAATTACATATTCCTCCCGTTTATGTGTTTAACGTATTTCGTTACTTCGTTTTGGACGAGATTTGGAGTGACACGCTTAATTAGTGTTTTTAAAAGATTGGTAAAAGAAAAAACTTAATTCGGATATTTCTTTAATTTTCTATAATTACATAAACCCCCCGTTTATTTGTTTATCATATTTCGTTACTTCGTTTTGGACGAGATTTGGAATGACACATTTAATAAGTGTTTTCAAAGAACTGGTAAAAGAAAAAACTTAATTCGGATATTTCTTTAACTTTTTCATAATTACATAAACCCCCCGTTTCTTTGTTTATCGTATTTCGTTACCTAATTTTGGACAAGATTTGGAATGACATGCTTAATTAGTGTTTTCAAAGAACTGATAAAAGAAAAAACTTAATTCGGATATTTCTTTAACTTTTCTATAATTACATAAACCCCCCGTTTATTTGTTTATCATATTTCGTTATTTCGTTTTGGACGAGATTTGGAATGACACCCTTAATTAGTGTTTTCAAAGAACTGGTAAAAGAAAAAACATAATTCGGATATTTCTTTAACTTTTTCATAATTACATAAACCCCCCGTTTCATTAGTTATCGTATTTCGTTATTTCGTTTTGGACAAGATTTGGAAAAACACGCTTAATTAGTGTTTTCAAAGAACTGGTAGAAGGAAAAACTTAATTCGAATATTTCTTTAACTTTTTTATAATTACATAAACCCCCCGTTTATTTGTTTATTGTATTTCGTTACTTCGTTTTGGACGAGATTTGGAATGACACCCTTAATTAGTGTTTTCAAAGAACTGGTAAAAGAAAAGACTTAATTCGGATATTTCTTTAACTTTTTCATAATTACATAAACCCCCCGTTTATTTGTTTATTGTATTTCGTTACTTCGTTTTGGACGAGATTTGGAATGACAACCTTAATTAGTGTT
Source organism: Linaria vulgaris (assembly GCA_948329865.1). Lineage (NCBI taxonomy): Eukaryota > Viridiplantae > Streptophyta > Magnoliopsida > Lamiales > Plantaginaceae > Linaria > Linaria vulgaris. The sequence goes on along the minus strand of OX415250.1, from coordinate 112,809,368 downwards.
TTCAAAAACTGGTAGAAGGAAAAACTTAATTCGTATATTTCTTTAACTTTTTCCTAATTACATAGACCCCCTTTTTTTGTTTATCGTATTTCGTTACTTCGTTTTGGACAAGATTTGGAATGACACGCTTAATTAGTGTTTTCAAAGAACTGGTAAATGAAAAAACTTAATTCGGATATTTATTTAACTTTTCTATAATTACATAAAACCCCCGTTTATTTGTTTATTGTATTTCGTTACTTCGTTTTGAACGAGATTTGGAATGACACCCTTAATTAGTGTTTTCAAAGAACTGGTAAAAGAAAAAACTTAATTCGGATATTTCTTTAACTTTTCTCTAATTACTTAAACCCCCCATTTTCTTTGTTTAACATATTTCGTGACTTCGTTTTGGACGAGATTTGGAATGACACGCTTAATTTGTGTTTTCAAAGGATTTGTAAAAGAAAGAACGTAATTCGGATATTGCTTTAACTTTTCTATAATTACATAAACCCCGCTTTTCTTTGTTTATCGTATTTCGTTACCTCGTTTCGGACGAGATTTGGAATGACACGCGTAATTAGTATTTCCAAAGGATCGGTAAAAGAAAAAACATAATTTGGATATTTCTTTAACTTTTTTTAATTACATATTCCTTCTGTTTCTTTGTTTAACGTATTTCGTTACTTCGTTTTGCACGAGATTTGGAATGACACGCTTAATTTGTGTTTTCAAAGGATTGGTAAAAGAAAGAACTTAATTAGGATATTTCTTTAACTTTTCTATAATTACATAAACCCCAATTTTCTTTGTTTAACGTATTTCGTTACTTCGTTTTGCACGAGATTTGGAATGACACGCTTAATTAGTATTTCCAAAGGATCGGTAAAAGAAAAAACTTAATTCAGATATTTCTTTAACTTTTCAATAATTACATATTCCTCCCGTTTATGAGTTTAACGTATTTCGTTACTTCGTTTGGACGAGATTTGGAATGACACGCTTAATTAGTGTTTTCAAAGGATTCGTAAAAGAAAGAACTTAATTCGGATATTTTTTTAACTTTTTGATAATTACATAAACCCACAGTTTATGTGTTTATCGTATTTCGTTACTTCGTTTTGGACGATATTTTGAATGACACGCTTAATTAGTGTTTTCAAAGGATTGGTAAAAGAAAAAACTTAATTGAGATATTTCTTTAACTTTTCTATAATTACAGAAAACCCCCCGTTTATTGGTTTATCGTATTTCGTTACTTCGTTTTGGACGAGATTTGGAATGACACGCTTAATTAGTGTTTTCAAAGGACTGGTAAAAGAAAAAACTTAATTCGGATATTTCTTTAACTTTGTTATAATTACATAAACCCACCGTTTATGTGTTTATCGTGTTTCGTTACTTCGTTTTGGACGAGATTTGGAAAGACACGCTTAATTTGTGTTTTCAAATGATTGGTAAAAGAAAAAACTTAATTCGGATATTTCTTTAACTTTTCTATAATTACATAAATCCCCATTTTCTTTGTTTATCGCATTCCGTTACTTCGTTTTGCACGAGATTTGGAATGACACGCTTAATTAATATTTCCAAGGGATCGGTAAAAGAAAAAACTTAATTTGGATATTTCTTTAACTTTTCTATAATTACATATTCCTCCCGTTAATGTGTTTAACGTATTTCGTTACTTCGTTTTGGACGAGATTTGAAATAACACGCTTAATTAGTGTTTTTGAAGGATTGGTAAAAAAAAAACTTAATTCGGATCTTTCTTTAACTTTTCTATAATTACAGAAACCCCCCGTTTATTTGTTTATCATATTTCGTTACTTCGTTTTGGACGAGATTTGGAATGACACCTTTAATTAGTGTTTTCAAAGAACTGGTAAAAGAAAAAACTTAATTCGGATATTTCTTTAACTTTTTCATAATTACATAAACCCCCCGTTTCTTTGTTTATCGTATTTCGTTACTTCATTTTGGACAAGATTTGGAATGACACGCTTATTTAGTGTTTTCAAAGAACTGGTAAAAGAAAAAACTTAATTCGGATATTTCTTTAACTTTTTTATAATAACATAAACCCCCCGTTTATTTTTTTATCGTATTTCGTTACTTCGTTTTGGACGAGATTTGGAATGACACCCTTAATTAGTGTTTTCAAAGAACTGGTAAAAGAAAAAACTTAATTCGGATATTTCTTTAACTTTGTTATAATTACATAAACCCCCCGTTTATGTGTTTATCGTATTTCGTTACTTCGTTTTGGACGAGATTTGGAAAGACACGCTTAATGTTTGTTTTCAAATGATTGGTAAAAGAAAAAACTTAATTCGGATATTTCTTTAACTTTTCTATAATTACATAAATCCCCATTTTCTTTGTTTATCGTATTTCGTTACTTCGTTTTGCACGAGATTTGGAATGACACGCTTAATTAGTATTTCCAAATGATCGGTAAAAGAAAAAACTTAATTCGGATATTTCTTTAACTTTTCTTAATTACATATTCCTCCCGTTTATGTGTTTAACGTATTTCGTTACTTCGTTTTGGACGAGATTTGAAATAACACGCTTAATTAGTGTTTTTAAAGGATTGGTAAAAAAAAAACTTAATTCGGATCTTTCTTTAACTTTTCTATAATTACAGAAACCCCCCGTTTATTTGTTTATCATATTTCGTTACTTCGTTTTGGACGAGATTTGGAATGACACCTTTAATTAGTGTTTTCAAAGAACTGGTAAAAGAAAAAACTTAATTCGGATATTTCTTTAACTTTTTCATAATTACATAAACCCCCCGTTTCTTTGTTTATCGTATTTCGTTACTTCATTTTGGACAAGATTTGGAATGACACGCTTATTTAGTGTTTTCAAAGAACTGGTAAAAGAAAAAACTTAATTCGGATATTTCTTTAACTTTTTTATAATTACATAAACCCCCCGTTTATTTTTTTATCGTATTTCGTTACTTCGTTTTGGACGAGATTTGGAATGACACCCTTAATTAGTGTTTTCAAAGAACTGGTAAAAGAAAAAACTTAATTCGGATATTTCTTTAACTTTGTTATAATTACATAAACCCCCCGTTTATGTGTTTATCGTATTTCGTTACTTCGTTTTGGACGAGATTTGGAAAGACACGCTTAATGTTTGTTTTCAAATGATTGGTAAAAGAAAAAACTTAATTCGGATATTTCTTTAACTTTTCTATAATTACATAAATCCCCATTTTCTTTGTTTATCGTATTTCGTTACTTCGTTTTGCACGAGATTTGGAATGACACGCTTAATTAGTATTTCCAAATGATAGGTAAAAGAAAAAACTTAATTCGGATATTTCTTTAACTTTTCTTAATTACATATTCCTCCCGTTTATGTGTTTAACGTATTTCTTTACTTCGTTTTGGACGAGATTTGGAGTGACACGCTTAATTAGTGTTTTTAAAAGATTGGTAAAAGATAAAAACTTAATTCGGATATTTCTTTAATTTTCTATAATTACATAAACCCCCCGTTTATTTGTTTATAATATTTCGTTACTTCGTTTTGGACGAGATTTGGAATGACACCTTTAATTAGTGTTTTCAAAGAACTGGTAAAAGAAAAAACTTAATTCGGATATTTCTTTAACTTTTTCATAATTACATAAACCCCCCGTTTCTTTGTTTATCGTATTTCTTTACCTAATTATGGACAATATTTGGAATGACATGCTTAATTAGTGTTTTCAAAGAACTGATAAAAGAAAAAACTTAATTCGGATATTTCTTTAACTTTTCTATAATTACATAAACCCCCCGTTTATTTGTTTATCGTATTTCGTTACTTCGTTTTGGACGAGATTTGGAATGACACCCTTAATTAGTATTTTCAAAGAACTGGTAAAAGAAAAAACATAATTCGGATATTTCTTTAACTTTTTCATAATTACATAAACCCCCCGTTTCATTGTTTATCGTATTTCGTTATTTCGTTTTGGACAAGATTTAGAAGGACACGCTTAATTAGTGTTTTCAAAGAACTGGCAAAAGAAGAAACTTAATTCGAATATTTCTTTAACTTTTCTATAATTACATAAACCCCCCATTTATTTGTTTATTGTATTTCGTTACTTCATTTTGGACGAGATTTGGAATGACACCCTTAATTAGTGTTTTGAAAGAACTGGTAAAAGAAAAGACTTAATTCGGATATTTCTTTAACTTTTTCATAATTACATAAACCCCCCGTTTATTTGTTTTTTGTATTTCGTTACTTCGTTTTGGACGAGATTTGGAATGACACCCTTAATTAGTGTTTTCAAAAACTGGTAGAATGAAAAACTTAATTCGGATATTTCTTTAACTTTTTCATAATTACATAAACCCCTTTTTTTGTTTATCGTATTTCGTTACTTCGTTTTGGACAAGATTTGGAATGACACGCTTAATTAGTGTTTTCAAAAAACTGGTAAATGAAAAAACTTAATTAGGATATTTCTTTAAATTTTCTATAATTACATAAAACCCCCGTTTATTTGTTTATCGTATTTCGTTACTTCGTTTTGAACGAGATTTGGAATGACACCCTTAATTAGTGTTTTCAAAGAACTGGTAAAAGAAAAAACTTAATTCGGATATTTCTTTAACTTTTCTCTAATTACTTAAACCCCCATTTTCTTTGTTTAACATATTTCGTGACTTCGTTTTGGACGAGATTTGGAATGACACGCTTAATTTGTGTTTTCAAAGCATTTGTAAAAGAAAGAACGTAATTCGGATATTTCTTTAACTTTTCTATAATTACATAAACCCCAATTTTCTTTGTTTATCGTATTTCGTTACTTCGTTTCGGACGAGATTTGGAATGACACGCAAAATTAGTATTTCCAAAGGATCGGTAAAAGAAAAAACGTAATTTGGATATTTCTTTAACTTTTTTTTAATTACATATTCCTCCCGTTTTTTTGTTTAACGTATTTCGTTACTTCGTTTTGCACGAGATTTGGAATGACACGCTTAATTTGTGTTTTCAAAGGATTGGTAAAAGAAAGCACTTAATTAGGATATTTCTTTAACTTTTCTATAATTACATAAACCCCAATTTTCTTTGTTTAACGTATTTCGTTACTTTGTTTTGCACGAGATTTGGAATGACACGCTTAATTAGTATTTCCAAAGGATCGGTAAAAGAAAAAACTTAATTCAGATATTTCTTTAACTTTTCAATAATTACATATTCCTCCCGTTTATGAGTTTAACGTATTTCGTTACTTCGTTTGGACGAGATTTGGAATAACACGCTTAATTAGTGTTTTCAAAGGATTCGTAAAAGAAAGAACTTAATTCGGATATTTTTTTAACTTTTTGATAATTACAAAAACCCCCCGTTTATGTGTTTATCGTATTTCGTTACTTCGTTTTGGACGATATTTTGAATGACACGCTTAATTAGTGTTTTCAAAGGATTGGTAAAAGAAAAAACTTAATTCAGATATTTCTTTAACTTTTCTATAATTACAGAAAAAACCCCCCGTTTATTGGTTTATCGTATTTCGTTACTTCGTTTTGGACGAGATTTGGAATGACACGCTTAATTAGTGTTTTCAAAGGAGTGGTAAAAGAAAAAACTTAATTCGGATATTTATTTAACTTTGTTATAATTACATAAACCCACCGTTTATGTGTTTATCGTGTTTCGTTACTTCGTTTTGGACGAGATTTGGAAAGACACGCTTAATTTGTGTTTTCAAATGATTGGTAAAAGAAAAAACTTAATTCGGATATTTCTTTAACTTTTCTATAATTACATAAATCCCCATTTTCTTTGTTTATCGCATTCCGTTACTTCGTTTTGCACTAGATTTGGAATGACACGCTTAATTAATATTTCCAAGGGATCGGTAAAAGAAAAAACTTAATTTGGATATTTCTTTAACTTTTCTATAATTACATATTCCTCCCGTTAATGTGTTTAACGTATTTCGTTACTTCGTTTTGGACGAGATTTGGAATAACACGCTTAATTAGTGTTTTTAAAGGATTGGTAAAAGAAAAAACTTAATTCGGATCTTTCTTTAACTTTTCTATAATTACATAAACCCCCCGTTTATTTGTTTATCATATTTCGTTATTTCGTTTTGGACGAGATTTGGAATGACACCTTTAATTAGTGTTTTCAAAGAACTGGTAAAAGAAAAAACTTAATTCGAATATTTCTTTAACTTTTTCATAATTACATAAACCCCCCGTTTCTTTGTTTATCGTATTTCGTTACTTCATTTTGGACAAGATTTGGAATGACACGCTTATTTAGTGTTTTCAAAGAACTGGTAAAAGAAAAAACTTAATTCGGATATTTCTTTAACTTTTCTATAATTACATAAACCCCCCGTTTATTTTTTTATCGTATTTCGTTACTTCGTTTTGGACGAGATTTGGAATGACACCCTTAATTAGTGTTTTCAAAGAACTGGTAAAAGAAAAAACTTAATTCGGATATTTCTTTAACTTTGTTATAATTACATAAACCCCCCGTTTATGTGTTTATCGTATTTTGTTACTTCGTTTTGGACGAGATTTGGAAAGACACGCTTAATTTGTGTTTTCAAATGATTGGTAAAAGAAAAAACTTAATTCGGATATTTCTTTAACTTTTCTATAATTAAATAAATCCCCCTTTTCTTTGTTTATCGTATTTCGTTACTTCGTTTTGCACGAAATTTGGAGTGACACGCTTAATTAGTATTTCCAAATGATCGGTAAAAGAAAAAACTTAATTCGGATATTTCTTTAACTTTTCTATAATTACATATTCCTCCCGTTTATTTGTTTAACGTATTTCGTTACTTCGTTTTGGACGAGATTTGGAGTGACACGCTTAATTAGTGTTTTTAAAAGATTGGTAAAAGAAAAAACTTAATTCGGATATTTCTTTAATTTTCTATAATTACATAAACCCCCCGTTTATTTGTTTATCATATTTCGTTACTTCGTTTTGGACGAGATTTGGAATGACACCTTTAATTAGTGTTTTCAAAGAACTGTTAAAAGAAAAAACTTAATTCGGATATTTCTTTAACTTTTTCATAATTACATAAACCCCCCGTTTCTTTGTTTATCGTATTTCGTTACCTAATTTTGGACAAGATTTGGAATGACATGCTTAATTAGTGTTTTCAAAGAACTGATAAAAGAAAAAACTTAATTCGGATATTTCTTTAACTTTTCTATAATTACATAAACCCCCCGTTTATTTGTTTATCGTATTTCGTTACTTCGTTTTGGACGAGATTTGGAATGACACCCTTAATTAGTGTTTTCAAAGAACTGGTAAAAGAAAAAACATAATTCGGATATTTCTTTAACTTTTTCATAATTACATAAACCCCCCGTTTCATTGTTTATCGTATTTCGTTATTTCGTTTTGGACAAGATTTGGAAGGACAAGCTTAATTAGTGTTTTCAAAGAACTGGCAAAAGAAAAAACTTAATTCGGATATTTTTTTAACTTTTTCATAATTACATAAACCCTCCGTTTCTTTGTTTATCGTATTTCGTTACTTCATTTTGGACAAGATTTGGAATGACACGCTTATTTAGTGTTTTCAAAGAACTCGTAAAAGAAAAAACTTAATTCGGATATTTCTTTAACTTTTCTATAAATACATAAACCCCCCGTTAATTTGTTTATCGTATTTCGTTACTTCGTTTTGGACGAGATTTGGAATGACACCCTTAATTAGTGTTTTCAAAGAACTGGTAAAAGAAAAAACTTAATTCGGATATTTCTTTAACTTTGTTATAATTACATAAACCCCCGTTTATGTGTTTATCGTATTTCGTTACTTCGTTTTGGACGAGATTTGGAAAGACACGCTTAATTTGTGTTTTCAAATGATTGGTAAAAGAAAAAACTTAATTCGGATATTTCTTTAACTTTTCTATAATTACATAAATCCCCATTTTCTTTGTTTATCGTATTTCGTTACTTCGTTTTGCATGTGATTTGGAATGACACGCTTAATTAGTATTTTCAAATGATCGGTAAAAGAAAAAACTTAATTCGGATATTTCTTTAACTTTTCTATAATTACATATTCCTCCCGTTTATGTGTTTAACGTATTTCGTTACTTCGTTTTGGACGAGATTTGGAATGACACGCTTAATTAGTGTTTTAAAAAGATTGGTAAAAGAAAAAACTTAATTCGGATATTTCTTTAACTTTCCTATAATTACATAAACCCCCCCGTTTATTTGTTTATCATATTTCGTTACTTCGTTTTGGACGAGATTTGGAATGACACCTTTAATTAGTGTTTTCAAAGAACTGGTAAAAGAAAAAACTTAATTCGGATATTTCTTTAACTTTTTCATAATTACATAAACCCCATGTTTCTTTGTTTATCGTATTTCGTTACTTCATTTTGGACAAGATTTGGAATGACACGCTTAATTAGTGTTTTCAAAGAACTGGTAAAAGAAAAAACTTAATTCGGGTATTTCTTTAACTTTTCTATAATTACATAAACCCCCCGTTTATTTGTTTATCGTATTTCGTTACTTTGTTTTGGACGAGATTTGGAATGACACCCTTAATTAGTGTTTTCAAAGAACTGGTAAAAGAAAAAACATAATTCGGATATTTCTTTAACTTTTTCATAATTACATAAACCCCCCATTTCTTTGTTTATCGTATTTCGTTACTTCGTTTTGGACAAGATTTGGAATGACACGCTTATTTAGTGTTTTCAAAGAACTGGTAAAAGAAAAAACTTAATTCGGATATTTCTTTAACTTTTCTATAATTACATAAACCCCCCGTTTATTTTTTTATCGTATTTCGTTACTTCGTTTTGGACGAGATTTGGAATGACACCCTTAATTAGTGTTTTCAAAGAACTGGTAAAAGAAAAAACTTAATTCGGATATTTCTTTAACTTTGTTATAATTACATAAACCCCCCGTTTATGTGTTTATCGTATTTTGTTACTTCGTTTTGGACGAGATTTGGAAAGACACGCTTAATTTGTGTTTTCAAATGATTGGTAAAAGAAAAAACTTAATTCGGATATTTCTTTAACTTTTCTATAATTAAATAAATCCCCCTTTTCTTTGTTTATCGTATTTCGTTACTTCGTTTTGCACGAAATTTGGAATGACACGCTTAATTAGTATTTCCAAATGATCGGTAAAAGAAAAAACTTAATTCGGATATTTCTTTAACTTTTCTATAATTACATATTCCTCCCGTTTATTTGTTTAACGCATTTCGTTACTTCGTTTTGGACGAGATTTGGAGTGACACGCTTAATTAGTGTTTTTAAAAGATTGGTAAAAGAAAAAACTTAATTCGGATATTTCTTTAATTTTCTATAATTACATAAACCCCCCGTTTATTTGTTTATCATATTTCGTTACTTCGTTTTGGACGAGATTTGGAATGACACCTTTAATTAGTGTTTTCAAAGAACTGTTTAAAGAAAAAACTTAATTCGGATATTTCTTTAACTTTTTCATAATTACATAAACCCCCCGTTTCTTTGTTTATCGTATTTCGTTACCTAATTTTGGACAAGATTTGGAATGACATGCTTAATTAGTGTTTTCAAAGAACTGATAAAAGAAAAAACTTAATTCGGATATTTCTTTAACTTTTCTATAATTACATAAACCCCCCGTTTATTTGTTTATCGTATTTCGTTACTTCGTTTTGGACGAGATTTGGAATGACACCCTTAATTAGTGTTTTCAAAGAACTGGTAAAAGAAAAAACATAATTCGGATATTTCTTTAACTTTTTCATAATTACATAAACCCCCGTTTCATTGTTTATCGTATTTCGTTATTTCGTTTTGGAAAAAGATTTGGAAGGACAAGCTTAATTAGTGTTTTCAAAGAACTGGCAAAAGAAAAAACTTAATTCGGATATTTTTTTAACTTTTTCATAATTACATAAACCCTCCGTTTCTTTGTTTATCGTATTTCGTTACTTCATTTTGGACAAGATTTGGAATGACACGCTTATTTAGTGTTTTCAAAGAACTCGTAAAAGAAAAAACTTAATTCGGATATTTCTTTAACTTTTCTATAAATACATAAACCCCCCGTTTATTTGTTTATCGTATTTCGTTACTTCGTTTTGGACGAGATTTGGAATGACACCCTTAATTAGTGTTTTCAAAGAACTGGTAAAAGAAAAAACTTAATTCGGATATTTCTTTAACTTTGTTATAATTACATAAACCCCCGTTTATGTGTTTATCGTATTTCGTTACTTCGTTTTGGACGAGATTTGGAAAGACACGCTTAATTTGTGTTTTCAAATGATTGGTAAAAGAAAAAACTTAATTCGGATATTTCTTTAACTTTTCTATAATTACATAAATCCCCATTTTCTTTGTTTATCGTATTTCGTTACTTCGTTTTGCATGTGATTTGGAATGACACGCTTAATTAGTATTTTCAAATGATCGGTAAAAGAAAAAACTTAATTCGGATATTTCTTTAACTTTTCTATAATTACATATTCCTCCCGTTTATGTGTTTAACGTATTTCGTTACTTCGTTTTGGACGAGATTTGGAATGACACGCTTAATTAGTGTTTTAAAAAGATTGGTAAAAGAAAAAACTTAATTCGGATATTTCTTTAACTTTCCTATAATTACATAAACCCCCCCGTTTATTTGTTTATCATATTTCGTTACTTCGTTTTGGACGAGATTTGGAATGACACCTTTAATTAGTGTTTTCAAAGAACTGGTAAAAGAAAAAACTTAATTCGGATATTTCTTTAACTTTTTCATAATTACATAAACCCCATGTTTCTTTGTTTATCGTATTTCGTTACTTCATTTTGGACAAGATTTGGAATGACACGCTTAATTAGTGTTTTCAAAGAACTGGTAAAAGAAAAAACTTAATTCGGGTATTTCTTTAACTTTTCTATAATTACATAAACCCCCCGTTTATTTGTTTATCGTATTTCGTTACTTTGTTTTGGATGAGATTTGGAATGACACCCTTAATTAGTGTTTTCAAAGAACTGGTAAAAGAAAAAACATAATTCGGATATTTCTTTAACTTTTTCATAATTACATAAACCCCCCATTTCTTTGTTTATCGTATTTCGTTACTTCGTTTTGGACAAGATTTGGAATGACACGCTTAATTAGTGTTTTCAAAGAACTGGTAAAAGAAAAAACTAAATTCAGATATTTCTTTAACTTTTTCTATAATTACATAAACCCCCCGTTTATTTGTTTATTGTATTTCGTTACTTCGTTTTGGACGAAATTTGGAATGACACCCTTAATTAGTGTTTTCAAAGAACTGGTAAAAGAAAAAACTTAATTCGGATATTTCTTTAACTTTTTCATAATTACATAAACCCCCCGTTTCTTTGTTTATCGTATTTCGTTATTTCGTTTTGGACAAGATTTGGAATGACACGCTTAATTAGTGTTTTCAAAAAACTGGTAAAAGAAAAAATTTAATTCGGATATTTCTTTAACTTTTCTATAATACATAAACCCCCCGTTTATTTGTTTATCGTATTTCGTTACTTTGTTTTGGACGAGATTTGGAATACCACGCTTAATTATTGTTTTCAAAGAACTGCTAAAAGAAAAAACTTAATTCGGATATTTCTTTAACTTTTCTCTAATTACATAAATCCCCATTTTCTTTGTTTAACGTATTTCGTTACTTCGTTTTGGACGAGATTTGGAATGACACGCTTTATTTGTCTTTTCAAAGGATTTGTAAAAGAAAGAACGTAATTCGGATATTTCTTTAACTTTTCTATAATTACATAAATCCCCCTTTTCTTTGTTTATCGTATTTTGTTACTTCGTTTCGGACGAGATTTGGAATGACACGCGTAATTAGTATTTCCAAAGGATCGGTAAAAGAAAAAACGTAATTTGGATATTTCTTTAACTTTTTTATAATTACATATTCCTCCCGTTTCTTTGTTTAACGTATTTCGTTATTTCGTTTTGCACGAGATTTGGAATGACACGCTTAATTTGCGTTTTCAAAGGATTGGTAAAAGAAAGAACTTAATTAGGATATTTCGTTAACTTTTCTATAATTACATAAACCCCACGTTTTTTGTTTATCGTATTTCGTTACTTCCTTTTGGACGTGATTTGGAATGACACGCTTAATTAGTGTTTTCAAAGGACTGGTAAAAGAAAAAACTTAATTCGGATATTTATTTAACTTTGTTATAATTACATAAACCCACCGTTTATGTGTTTATCGTGTTTCGTTACTTCGTTTTGGACGAGATTTGGAAAGACACGCTTAATTTGTGTTTTCAAATTATTGGTAAAAGAAAAAACTTAATTCGGATATTTCTTTAACTTTTCTATAATTACATAAATCCCCATTTTCTTTGTTTATCGCATTCCGTTACTTCGTTTTGCACGAGATTTGGAATGACATGCTTAATTAATATTTCCAAGGGATCGGTAAAAGAAAAAACTTAATTTGGATATTTCTTTAACTTTTCTATAATTACATATTCCTCCCGTTAATGTGTTTAACGTATTTCGTTACTTCGTTTTGGACAAGATTTGGAATAACACGCTTAATTAGTGTTTTTAAGGGATTGGTAAAAGAAAAAACTTAATTCGGATCTTTCTTTAACTTTTCTATAATTACATAAACCCCCCGTTTATTTGTTTATCATATTTCGTTACTTCGTTTTGGACGAGATTTGGAATGACACCTTTAATTAGTGTTTTCAAAGAACTGGTAAAAGAAAAAACTTAATTCGGATATTTCTTTAACTTTTTCATAATTACATAAACCCCCTGTTTCTTTGTTTATCGTTTTTCGTTACTTCATTTTGGACAAGATTTGGAATGACACGCTTAATTAGTGTTTTCAAAGAACTGGTAAAAGAAAAAACTTAATTCGGGTATTTCTTTAACTTTTCTATAATTACATAAACCCCCCGTTTATTTGTTTATCGTATTTCGTTACTTTGTTTTGGACGAGATTTGGAATGACACCCTTAATTAGTGTTTTCAAAGAACTGGTAAAAGAAAAAACATAATTCGGATATTTCTTTAACTTTTTCATAATTACATAAACCCCCCATTTCTTTGTTTATCGTATTTCGTTACTTCGTTTTGGACAAGATTTGGAATGACACCCTTAATTAGTGTTTTCAAAGAACTGGTAAAAGAAAAAACATAATTCGGATATTTCTTTAACTTTTTCATAATTACATAAACCCCCCATTTCTTTGTTTATCGTATTTCGTTACTTCGTTTTGGACAAGATTTGGAATGACACGCTTAATTAGTGTTTTCAAAGAACTGGTAAAAGAAAAAACTTAATTCGGATATTTCTTTAACTTTTTCATAATTACATAAACCCCCCGTTTCTTTGTTTATCGTATTTCGTTATTTCGTTTTGGACAAGATTTGGAATGACACGCTTAATTAGTGTTTTCAAAGAACTGGTAAAAGAAAAAATTTAATTCGGATATTTCTTTAACTTTTCTATAATACATAAACCCCCCGTTTATTTGTTTATCGTATTTCGTTACTTTGTTTTGGACGAGATTTGGAATACCACGCTTAATTATTGTTTTCAAAGAACTGCTAAAAGAAAAAACTTAATTCGGATATTTCTTTAACTTTTCTCTAATTACATAAACCCCCATTTTCTTTGTTTAACGTATTTCGTTACTTCGTTTTGGACGAGATTTGGAATGACACGCTTTATTTGTCTTTTCAAAGGATTTGTAAAAGAAAGAACGTAATTCGGATATTTCTTTAACTTTTCTATAATTACATAAATCCCCCTTTTCTTTGTTTATCGTATTTTGTTACTTCGTTTCGGACGAGATTTGGAATGACACGCGTAATTAGTATTTCCAAAGGATCGGTAAAAGAAAAAACGTAATTTGGATATTTCTTTAACTTTTTTATAATTACATATTCCTCCCGTTTCTTTGTTTAACGTATTTCGTTATTTCGTTTTGCACGAGATTTGGAATGACACGCTTAATTTGCGTTTTCAAAGGATTGGTAAAAGAAAGAACTTAATTAGGATATTTCGTTAACTTTTCTATAATTACATAAACCCCCATTTTCTTTGTTTATCGTATTTCGTTACTTCGTTTTGCACGAGATTTGTAATGACACGCTTAATTATTATTTCCAAAGGATCTGTAAAAGTGAAAACTTAATTCAGATATTTTTTAACTTTTTTATAATTACATATTCCACCCGTTTATGTGTTTAACGTATTTCGTTACTTCGTTTTGAATGAGATTTGGAATGACACGCTTAATTAGTGTTTTCAAAGAATTGGTAAAAGAAAGAACTTAATTCGGATATTTTTTTAACTTTTTGATAATTACATAAACCCCCCGTTTATGTGTTTATCGTATTTCGTTACTTCGTTTTGGACGATATTTTGAATGACACGCTTAATTAGTGTTTTCAAAGGATTGGTAAAAGAAAAAATTTAATTAAGATATTTCTTTAACTTTTCTATAATTACATAAACCCCACGTTTATTTGTTTATCGTATTTCGTTACTTCCTTTTGGACGTGATTTGGAATGACACGCTTAATTAGTGTTTTCAAAGGACTGGTAAAAGAAAAAACTTAATTCGGATATTTATTTAACTTTGTTATAATTACATAAACCCACCGTTTATGTGTTTATCGTGTTTCGTTACTTCGTTTTGGACGAGATTTGGAAAGACACGCTTAATTTGTGTTTTCAAATGATTGGTAAAAGAAAAAACTTAATTCGGATATTTCTTTAACTTTTCTATAATTACATAAATCCCCATTTTCTAGCCGCATTCCGTTGCTTCGTTTTGCACGAGATTTGGAATGACACGCTTAATTAATATTTCCAAGGGATCGGTAAAAGAAAAAACTTAATTTGGATATTTCTTTAACTTTTCTATAATTACATATTCCTCCCGTTAATGTGTTTAACGTATTTCGTTACTTCGTTTTGGACGAGATTTGGAATAACACGCTTAATTAGTGTTTTTAAAGGATTGGTAAAAGAAAAAACTTAATTCGGATCTTTCTTTAACTTTTCTATAATTACATAAACCCCCCGTTTATTTGTTTATCATATTTCGTTATTTCGTTTTGGACGAGATTTGGAATGACACCTTTAATTAGTGTTTTCAAAGAACTGGTAAAAGAAAAAACTTAATTCGGATATTTCTTTAACTTTTTCATAATTACATAAACCCCCCGTTTCTTTGTTTATCGTATTTCGTTACTTCATTTTGGACAAGATTTGGAATGACACGCTTATTTAGTGTTTTCAAAGAACTGGTAAAAGAAAAAACATAATTCGGATATTTCTTTAACTTTTCTATAATTACATAAACCCCCCGTTTATTTTTTTATCGTATTTCGTTACTTCGTTTTGAATGAGATTTGGAATGACACGCTTAATTAGTGTTTTCAAAGAATTGGTAAAAGAAAGAACTTAATTCGGATATTTTTTTTAACTTTTTGATAATTACATAAACCCCCCGTTTATGTGTTTATCGTATTTCGTTACTTCGTTTTGGACGAGATTTGGAAAGACACGCTTAATTTGTGTTTTCAAATGATTGGTAAAAGAAAAATCTTAATTCGGATATTTCTTTAACTTTTCTATAATTAAATAAATCCCCCTTTTCTTTGTTTATCGTATTTCGTTACTTCGTTTTGCACGAAATTTGGAATGACACGCTTAATTAGTATTTCCAAATGATCGGTAAAAGAAAAAACTTAATTCGGATATTTCTTTAACTTTTCTATAATTACATATTCCTCCCGTTTATGTGTTTAACGTATTTCGTTACTTCGTTTTGGACGAGATTTGGAGTGACACGCTTAATTAGTGTTTTTAAAGGATTGGTAAAAGAAAAAACTTAATTCGGATCTTTCTTTAACTTTTCTATAATTACATAAACCCCCCGTTTATTTGTTTATCATATTTCGTTATTTCGTTTTGGACGAGATTTGGAATGACACCTTTAATTAGTGTTTTCAAAGAACTGGTAAAAGAAAAAACTTAATTCGGATATTTCTTTAACTTTTTCATAATTACATAAACCCCCTGTTTCTTTGTTTATCGTTTTTCGTTACTTCATTTTGGACAAGATTTGGAATGACACGCTTAATTAGTGTTTTCAAAGAACTGGTAAAGAAAAAACTTAATTCGGGTATTTCTTTAACTTTTCTATAATTACATAAACCCCCCGTTTATTTGTTTATCGTATTTCGTTACTTTGTTTTGGACGAGATTTGGAATGACACCCTTAATTAGTGTTTTCAAAGAACTGGTAAAAGAAAAAACATAATTCGGATATTTCTTTAACTTTTTCATAATTACATAAACCCCCCATTTCTTTGTTTATCGTATTTCGTTACTTCGTTTTGGACAAGATTTGGAATGACACGCTTAATTAGTGCTTTCAAAGAACTGGTAAAAGAAAAAACTTAATTCAGATATTTCTTTAACTTTTTCTATAATTACATAAACCCCCCGTTTATTTGTTTATTTTATTTCGTTACTTCGTTTTGGACGAGATTTGGAATGACACCCTTAATTAGTGTTTTCAAAGAACTGGTAAAAGAAAAAACTTAATTCGGATATTTCTTTAACTTTTTCATAATTACATAAACCCCCCGTTTCTTTGTTTATCGTATTTCGTTATTTCGTTTTGGACAAGATTTGGAATGACACGCTTAATTAGTGTTTTCAAAGAACTGGTAAAAGAAAAAATTTAATTCGGATATTTCTTTAACTTTTCTATAATACATAAACCCCCCGTTTATTTGTTTATCGTATTTCGTTACTTTGTTTTGGACGAGATTTGGAATACCACGCTTAATTATTGTTTTCAAAGAACTGCTAAAAGAAAAAACTTAATTCGGATATTTCTTTAACTTTTCTCTAATTACATAAACCCCCATTTTCTTTGTTTAACGTATTTCGTTACTTCGTTTTGGACGAGATTTGGAATGACACGCTTTATTTGTCTTTTCAAAGGATTTGTAAAAGAAAGAACGTAATTCGGATATTTCTTTAACTTTTCTATAATTACATAAATCCCCCTTTTCTTTGTTTATCGTATTTTGTTACTTCGTTTCGGACGAGATTTGGAATGACACGCGTAATTAGTATTTCCAAAGGATCGGTAAAAGAAAAAACGTAATTTGGATATTTCTTTAACTTTTTTATAATTACATATTCCTCCCGTTTCTTTGTTTAACGTATTTCGTTATTTCGTTTTGCACGAGATTTGGAATGACACGCTTAATTTGCGTTTTCAAAGGATTGGTAAAAGAAACAACTTAATTAGGATATTTCGTTAACTTTTCTATAATTACATAAACCCCCATTTTCTTTGTTTATCGTATTTCGTTACTTCGTTTTGCACGAGATTTGTAATGACACGCTTAATTATTATTTCCAAAGGATCTGTAAAAGTGAAAACTTAATTCAGATATTTTTTAACTTTTTTATAATTACATATTCCTCCCGTTTATGTGTTTAACGTATTTCGTTACTTCGTTTTGAATGAGATTTGGAATGACACGCTTAATTAGTGTTTTCAAAGAATTGGTAAAAGAAAGAAC
This sequence comes from Linaria vulgaris, assembly GCA_948329865.1. Classification (NCBI taxonomy): domain Eukaryota; kingdom Viridiplantae; phylum Streptophyta; class Magnoliopsida; order Lamiales; family Plantaginaceae; genus Linaria; species Linaria vulgaris. The sequence goes on along the minus strand of OX415250.1, from coordinate 112,791,773 downwards.
TTAATTCGGATATTTTTTTAACTTTTTGATAATTACATAAACCCCCCGTTTATGTGTTTATCGTATTTCGTTACTTCGTTTTGGACGATATTTTGAATGACACGCTTAATTAGTGTTTTCAAAGGATTGGTAAAAGAAAAAATTTAATTAAGATATTTCTTTAACTTTTCTATAATTACATAAACCCCACGTTTATTTGTTTATCGTATTTCGTTACTTCCTTTTGGACGTGATTTGGAATGACACGCTTAATTAGTGTTTTCAAAGGACTGGTAAAAGAAAAAACTTAATTCGGATATTTATTTAACTTTGTTATAATTACATAAACCCACCGTTTATGTGTTTATCGTGTTTCGTTACTTCGTTTTGGACGAGATTTGGAAAGACACGCTTAATTTGTGTTTTCAAATGATTGGTAAAAGAAAAAACTTAATTCGGATATTTCTTTAACTTTTCTATAATTACATAAATCCCCATTTTCTAGCCGCATTCCGTTGCTTCGTTTTGCACGAGATTTGGAATGACACGCTTAATTAATATTTCCAAGGGATCGGTAAAAGAAAAAACTTAATTTGGATATTTCTTTAACTTTTCTATAATTACATATTCCTCCCGTTAATGTGTTTAACGTATTTCGTTACTTCGTTTTGGACGAGATTTGGAATAACACGCTTAATTAGTGTTTTTAAAGGATTGGTAAAAGAAAAAACTTAATTCGGATCTTTCTTTAACTTTTCTATAATTACATAAACCCCACGTTTATTTGTTTATCATATTTCGTTATTTCGTTTTGGACGAGATTTGGAATGACACCTTTAATTAGTGTTTTCAAAGAACTGGTAAAAGAAAAAACTTAATTCGGATATTTCTTTAACTTTTTCATAATTACATAAACCCCCCGTTTCTTTGTTTATCGTATTTCGTTACTTCATTTTGGACAAGATTTGGAATGACACGCTTATTTAGTGTTTTCAAAGAACTGGTAAAAGAAAAAACATAATTCGGATATTTCTTTAACTTTTCTATAATTACATAAACCCCCCGTTTATTTTTTTATCGTATTTCGTTACTTCGTTTTGAATGAGATTTGGAATGACACGCTTAATTAGTGTTTTCAAAGAATTGGTAAAAGAAAGAACTTAATTCGGATATTTTTTTTAACTTTTTGATAATTACATAAACCCCCCGTTTATGTGTTTATCGTATTTCGTTACTTCGTTTTGGACGAGATTTGGAAAGACACGCTTAATTTGTGTTTTCAAATGATTGGTAAAAGAAAAAACTTAATTCGGATATTTCTTTAATTTTTCTATAATTAAATAAATCCCCCTTTTCTTTGTTTATCGTATTTCGTTACTTCGTTTTGCACGAAATTTGGAATGACACGCTTAATTAGTATTTCCAAATGATCGGTAAAAGAAAAAACTTAATTCGGATATTTCTTTAACTTTTCTATAATTACATATTCCTCCCGTTTATGTGTTTAACGTATTTCGTTACTTCGTTTTGGACGAGATTTGGAGTGACACGCTTAATTAGTGTTTTTAAAAGATTGGTAAAAGAAAAAACTTAATTCGGATATTTCTTTAATTTTCTATAATTACATAAACCCCCCGTTTATTTGTTTATCATATTTCGTTACTTCGTTTTGGACGAGATTTGGAATGACACCTTTAATTAGTGTTTTCAAAGAACTGGTAAAAGAAATAATTTAATTCGGATATTTCTTTAACTTTTTCATAATTACATAAACCCCCCGTTTCTTTGTTTATCGTATTTCGTTACCTAATTTTGGACAAGATTTGGAATGACATGCTTAATTAGTGTTTTCAAAGAACTGATAAAAGAAAAAACTTAATTCGGATATTTCTTTAACTTTTCTATAATTACATAAACCCCCCGTTTATTTGTTTATCGTATTTCGTTACTTCGTTTTGGACGAGATTTGGAATGACACCCTTAATTAGTGTTTTCAAAGAACTGGTAAAAGAAAAAACATAATTCGGATATTTCTTTAACTTTTTCATAATTACATAAACCCCCCGTTTCATTGTTTATCGTATTTCGTTATTTCGTTTTGGACAAGATTTGGAAGGACACGCTTAATCAGTGTTTTCAAAGAACTGGCAAAAGAAAAAACTTAATTCGGATATTTTTTTAACTTTTTTATAATTACATAAACCCCCCGTTTCTTTGTTTATCGTATTTCGTTACTTCATTTTGGACAAGATTTGGAATGACACCCTTAATTAGTGTTTTCAAAGAACTGGTAAAAGAAAAAACTTAATTCAGATATTTCTTTAACTTTTTCATAATTACATAAACCCCATGTTTCTTTGTTTATCGTATTTCGTTACTTCATTTTGGACAAGATTTGGAATGACACGCTTAATTAGTGTTTTCAAAGAACTGGTAAAAGAAAAAACTTAATTCGGGTATTTCTTTAACTTTTCTATAATTACATAAACCCCCCGTTTATTTGTTTATCGTATTTCGTTACTTTGTTTTGGACGAGATTTGGAATGACACCCTTAATTAGTGTTTTCAAAGGATTGGTAAAAGAAAAAATTTAATTAAGATATTTCTTTAACTTTTCTATAATTACATAAACCCCACGTTTTTTGTTTATCGTATTTCGTTACTTCCTTTTGGACGTGATTTGGAATGACACGCTTAATTAGTGTTTTCAAAGAACTGGTAAAAGAAAAAACTAAATTCAGATATTTCTTTAACTTTTTCTATAATTACATAAACCCCCCGTTTATTTGTTTATTGTATTTCGTTACTTCGTTTTGGACGAAATTTGGAATGACACCCTTAATTAGTGTTTTCAAAGAACTGGTAAAAGAAAAAACTTAATTCGGATATTTCTTTAACTTTTTCATAATTACATAAACCCCCCGTTTCTTTGTTTATCGTATTTCGTTATTTCGTTTTGGACAAAATTTGGAATGACACGCTTAATTAGTGTTTTCAAAAAACTGGTAAAAGAAAACATTTAATTCGGATATTTCTTTAACTTTTCTATAATACATAAACCCCCCGTTTATTTGTTTATCGTATTTCGTTACTTTGTTTTGGACGAGATTTGGAATACCTCGCTTAATTATTGTTTTCAAAGAACTGCTAAAAGAAAAAACTTAATTCGGATATTTCTTTAACTTTTCTCTAATTACATAAATCCCCATTTTCTTTGTTTAACGTATTTCGTTACTTCGTTTTGGACGAGATTTGGAATGACACGCTTTATTTGTCTTTTCAAAGGATTTGTAAAAGAAAGAACGTAATTCGGATATTTCTTTAACTTTTCTATAATTACATAAATCCCCCTTTTCTTTGTTTATCGTATTTTGTTACTTCGTTTCGGACGAGATTTGGAATGACACGCGTAATTAGTATTTCCAAAGGATCGGTAAAAGAAAAAACGTAATTTGGATATTTCTTTAACTTTTTTATAATTACATATTCCTCCCGTTTCTTTGTTTAACGTATTTCGTTATTTCGTTTTGCACGAGATTTGGAATGACACGCTTAATTTGCGTTTTCAAAGGATTGGTAAAAGAAAGAACTTAATTAGGATATTTCGTTAACTTTTCTATAATTACATAAACCCCTATTTTCTTTGTTTATCGTATTTCGTTACTTCGTTTTGCACGAGATTTGTAATGACACGCTTAATTAGTATTTCCAAAGGATCTGTAAAAGTGAAAACTTAATTCAGATATTTTTTAACTTTTTTATAATTATATATTCCTCCCGTTTATGTGATTAACGTATTTCGTTACTTCGTTTTGAATGAGATTTGGAATGACACGCTTAATTAGTGTTTTCAAAGAATTGGTAAAAGAAAGAACTTAATTCGGATATTTTTTTTAACTTTTTGATAATTACATAAACCCCCCGTTTATGTGTTTATCGTATTTCGTTACTTCGTTTTGGACGATATTTTGAATGACACGCTTAATTAGTGTTTTCAAAGAACTGGTAAAAGAAAAAACATAATTCGGATATTTCTTTAACTTTTTCATAATTACATAAACCCCCCATTTCTTTGTTTATCGTATTTCGTTACTTCGTTTTGGACGCTTAATTAATGTTTTCAAAGAACTGGTAAAAGAAAAAACTAAATTCAGATATTTCTTTAACTTTTTCTATAATTACATAAACCCCCCGTTTATTTGTTTATTGTATTTCGTTACTTCGTTTTGGACGAAATTTGGAATGACACCCTTAATTAGTGTTTTCAAAGAACTGGTAAAAGAAAAAACTTAATTCGGATATTTCTTTAACTTTTTCATAATTACATAAACCCCCCGTTTCTTTGTTTATCGTATTTCGTTATTTCGTTTTGGACAAGATTTGGAATGACACGCTTAATTAGTGTTTTCAAAAAACTGGTAAAAGAAAACATTTAATTCGGATATTTCTTTAACTTTTCTATAATACATAAACCCTCCGTTTATTTGTTTATCGTATTTCGTTACTTTGTTTTGGACGAGATTTGGAATACCTCGCTTAATTATTGTTTTCAAAGAACTGCTAAAAGAAAAAACTTAATTCGGATATTTCTTTAACTTTTCTCTAATTACATAAATCCCCATTTTCTTTGTTTAACGTATTTCGTTACTTCGTTTTGGACGAGATTTGGAATGACACGCTTTATTTGTCTTTTCAAAGGATTTGTAAAAGAAAGAACGTAATTCGGATATTTCTTTAACTTTTCTATAATTACATAAATCCCCCTTTTCTTTGTTTATCGTATTTTGTTACTTCGTTTCGGACGAGATTTGGAATGACACGCGTAATTAGTATTTCCAAAGGATCGGTAAAAGAAAAAACGTAATTTGGATATTTCTTTAACTTTTTTATAATTACATATTCCTCCCGTTTCTTTGTTTAACGTATTTCGTTATTTCGTTTTGCACGAGATTTGGAATGACACGCTTAATTTGCGTTTTCAAATGATTGGTAAAAGAAAGAACTTAATTAGGATATTTCGTTAACTTTTCTATAATTACATAAACCCCTATTTTCTTTGTTTATCGTATTTCGTTACTTCGTTTTGCACGAGATTTGTAATGACACGCTTAATTAGTATTTCCAAAGGATCTGTAAAAGTGAAAACTTAATTCAGATATTTTTTAACTTTTTTATAATTATATATTCCTCCCGTTTATGTGATTAACGTATTTCGTTACTTCGTTTTGAATGAGATTTGGAATGACACGCTTAATTAGTGTTTTCAAAGAATTGGTAAAAGAAAGAACTTAATTCGGATATTTTTTTTAACTTTTTGATAATTACATAAACCCCCCGTTTATGTGTTTATCGTATTTCGTTACTTCGTTTTGGACGATATTTTGAATGACACGCTTAATTAGTGTTTTCAAAGAACTGGTAAAAGAAAAAACATAATTCGGATATTTCTTTAACTTTTTCATAATTACATAAACCCCCCATTTCTTTGTTTATCGTATTTCGTTACTTCGTTTTGGACGCTTAATTAATGTTTTCAAAGAACTGGTAAAAGAAAAAACTAAATTCAGATATTTCTTTAACTTTTTCTATAATTACATAAACCCCCCGTTTATTTGTTTATTGTATTTCGTTACTTCGTTTTGGACGAAATTTGGAATGACACCCTTAATTAGTGTTTTCAAAGAACTGGTAAAAGAAAAAACTTAATTCGGATATTTCTTTAACTTTTTCATAATTACATAAACCCCCCGTTTCTTTGTTTATCGTATTTCGTTATTTCGTTTTGGACAAGATTTGGAATGACACGCTTAATTAGTGTTTTCAAAAAACTGGTAAAAGAAAACATTTAATTCGGATATTTCTTTAACTTTTCTATAATACATAAACCCCCCGTTTATTTGTTTATCGTATTTCGTTACTTTGTTTTGGACGAGATTTGGAATACCTCGCTTAATTATTGTTTTCAAAGAACTGCTAAAAGAAAAAACTTAATTCGGATATTTCTTTAACTTTTCTCTAATTACATAAATCCCCATTTTCTTTGTTTAACGTATTTCGTTACTTCGTTTTGGACGAGATTTGGAATGACACGCTTTATTTGTCTTTTCAAAGGATTTGTAAAAGAAAGAACGTAATTCGGATATTTCTTTAACTTTTCTATAATTACATAAATCCCCCTTTTCTTTGTTTATCGTATTTTGTTACTTCGTTTCGGACGAGATTTGGAATGACACGCGTAATTAGTATTTCCAAAGGATCGGTAAAAGAAAAAACGTAATTTGGATATTTCTTTAACTTTTTTATAATTACATATTCCTCCCGTTTCTTTGTTTAACGTATTTCGTTATTTCGTTTTGCACGAGATTTGGAATGACACGCTTAATTTGCGTTTTCAAAGGATTGGTAAAAGAAAGAACTTAATTAGGATATTTCGTTAACTTTTCTATAATTACATAAACCCCCATTTTCTTTGTTTATCGTATTTCGTTACTTCGTTTTGCACGAGATTTGTAATGACACGCTTAATTAGTATTTCCAAAGGATCTGTAAAAGTGAAAACTTAATTCAGATATTTTTTAACTTTTTTATAATTATATATTCCTCCCGTTTATGTGATTAACGTATTTCGTTACTTCGTTTTGAATGAGATTTGGAATGACACGCTTAATTAGTGTTTTCAAAGAATTGGTAAAAGAAAGAACTTAATTCGGATATTTTTTTTAACTTTTTGATAATTACATAAACCCCCCGTTTATGTGTTTATCGTATTTCGTTACTTCGTTTTGGACGATATTTTGAATGACACGCTTAATTAGTGTTTTCAAAGGATTGGTAAAAGAAAAAATTTAATTAAGATATTTCTTTAACTTTTCTATAATTACATAAACCCCACGTTTTTTGTTTATCGTATTTCGTTACTTCCTTTTGGACGTGATTTGGAATGACACGCTTAATTAGTGTTTTCAAAGGACTGGTAAAAGAAAAAACTTAATTCGGATATTTATTTAACTTTGTTATAATTACATAAACCCACCGTTTATGTGTTTATCGTGTTTCGTTACTTCGTTTTGGACGAGATTTGGAAAGACACGCTTAATTTGTGTTTTCAAATGATTGGTAAAAGAAAAAACTTAATTCGGATATTTCTTTAACTTTTCTATAATTACATAAATCCCCATTTTCTTTGTTTATCGCATTCCGTTACTTCGTTTTGCACGAGATTTGGAATGACACGCTTAATTAATATTTCCAAGGGATCGGTAAAAGAAAAAACTTAATTTGGATATTTCTTTAACTTTTCTATAATTACATATTCCTCCCGTTAATGTGTTTAACGTATTTCGTTACTTCGTTTTGGACGAGATTTGGAATAACACGCTTAATTAGTGTTTTTAAAGGATTGGTAAAAGAAAAAACTTAATTCGGATCTTTCTTTAACTTTTCTATAATTACATAAACCCCCCGTTTATTTGTTTATCATATTTCGTTACTTCATTTTGGACAAGATTTGGAATGACACGCTTAATTAGTGTTTTCAAAGAACTGGTAAAAGAAAAAACTTAATTCGGGTATTTCTTTAACTTTTCTATAATTACATAAACCCCCCGTTTATTTGTTTATCGTATTTCGTTACTTTGTTTTGGACGAGATTTGGAATGACACCCTTAATTAGTGTTTTCAAAGAACTAGTAAAAGAAAAAACATAATTCGGATATTTCTTTAACTTTTTCATAATTACATAAACCCCCCATTTCTTTGTTTATCGTATTTCGTTACTTCGTTTTGGACAAGATTTGGAATGACACGCTTAATTAGTGTTTTCAAAGAACTGGTAAAAGAAAAAACTTAATTCAGATATTTCTTTAACTTTTCTGTAATTACATAAACCCCCCCGTTTATTTGTTTATTTTATTTCGTTACTTCGTTTTGGACGAGATTTGGAATGACACCCTTAATTAGTGTTTTCAAAGAACTGGTAAAAGAAAAAACTTAATTCGGATATTTCTTTAACTTTTTCATAATTACATAAACCCCCCGTTTCTTTGTTTATCGTATTTCGTTATTTCGTTTTGGACAAGATTTGGAATGACACGCTTAATTAGTGTTTTCAAAGAACTGGTAAAAGAAAAAATTTAATTCGGATATTTCTTTAACTTTTCTATAATACATAAACCCCCCGTTTATTTGTTTATCGTATTTCGTTACTTTGTTTTGGACGAGATTTGGAATACCACGCTTAATTATTGTTTTCAAAGAACTGCTAAAAGAAAAAACTTAATTCGGATATTTCTTTAACTTTTCTCTAATTACATAAACCCCCATTTTCTTTGTTTAACGTATTTCGTTACTTCGTTTTGGACGAGATTTGGAATGACACGCTTTATTTGTCTTTTCAAAGGATTTGTAAAAGAAAGAACGTAATTCGGATATTTCTTTAACTTTCCTATAATTACATAAATCCCCCTTTTCTTTGTTTATCGTATTTTGTTACTTCGTTTCGGACGAGATTTGGAATGACACGCGTAATTAGTATTTCCAAAGGATCGGTAAAAGAAAAAACGTAATTTGGATATTTCTTTAACTTTTTTATAATTACATATTCCTCCCGTTTCTTTGTTTAACGTATTTCGTTATTTCGTTTTGCACGAGATTTGGAATGACACGCTTAATTTGCGTTTTCAAAGGATTGGTAAAAGAAAGAACTTAATTAGGATATTTCGTTAACTTTTCTATAATTACATAAACACCCATTTTCTTTGTTTATCGTATTTCGTTACTTCGTTTTGCACGAGATTTGTAATGACACGCTTAATTATTATTTCCAAAGGATCTGTAAAAGTGAAAACTTAATTCAGATATTTTTTAACTTTTTTATAATTACATATTCCTCCCGTTTATGTGTTTAACGTATTTCGTTACTTCGTTTTGAATGAGATTTGGAATGACACGCTTAATTAGTGTTTTCAAAGAATTGGTAAAAGAAAGAACTTAATTCGGATATTTTTTTAACTTTTTGATAATTACATAAACCCCCCGTTTATGTGTTTATCGTATTTCGTTACTTCGTTTTGGACGATATTTTGAATGACACGCTTAATTAGTGTTTTCAAAGGATTGGTAAAAGAAAAAATTTAATTAAGATATTTCTTTAACTTTTCTATAATTACATAAACCCCACGTTTATTTGTTTATCGTATTTCGTTACTTCCTTTTGGACGTGATTTGGAATGACACGCTTAATTAGTGTTTTCAAAGGACTGGTAAAAGAAAAAACTTAATTCGGATATTTCTTTAACTTTTTCATAATTACATAAACCCCCCGTTTCTTTGTTTATCGTATTTCGTTACTTCATTTTGGACAAGATTTGGAATGACACGCTTATTTAGTGTTTTCAAAGAACTGGTAAAAGAAAAAACATAATTCGGATATTTCTTTAACTTTTCTATAATTACATAAACCCCCCGTTTATTTTTTTATCGTATTTCGTTACTTCGTTTTGAATGAGATTTGGAATGACACGCTTAATTAGTGTTTTCAAAGAATTGGTAAAAGAAAGAACTTAATTCGGATATTTTTTTTAACTTTTTGATAATTACATAAACCCCCCGTTTATGTGTTTATCGTATTTCGTTACTTCGTTTTGGACGAGATTTGGAAAGACACGCTTAATTTGTGTTTTCAAATGATTGGTAAAAGAAAAATCTTAATTCGGATATTTCTTTAACTTTTCTATAATTAAATAAATCCCCCTTTTCTTTGTTTATCGTATTTCGTTACTTCGTTTTGCACGAAATTTGGAATGACACGCTTAATTAGTATTTCCAAATGATCGGTAAAAGAAAAAACTTAATTCGGATATTTCTTTAACTTTTCTATAATTACATATTCCTTCCGTTTATGTGTTTAACGTATTTCGTTACTTCGTTTTGGACGAGATTTGGAGTGACACGCTTAATTAGTGTTTTTAAAGGATTGGTAAAAGAAAAAACTTAATTCGGATCTTTCTTTAACTTTTCTATAATTACATAAACCCCCCGTTTATTTGTTTATCATATTTCGTTATTTCGTTTTGGACGAGATTTGGAATGACACCTTTAATTAGTGTTTTCAAAGAACTGGTAAAAGAAAAAACTTAATTCGGATATTTCTTTAACTTTTTCATAATTACATAAACCCCCTGTTTCTTTGTTTATCGTTTTTCGTTACTTCATTTTGGACAAGATTTGGAATGACACGCTTAATTAGTGTTTTCAAAGAACTGGTAAAAGAAAAAACTTAATTCGGGTATTTCTTTAACTTTTCTATAATTACATAAACCCCCCGTTTATTTGTTTATCGTATTTCGTTACTTTGTTTTGGACGAGATTTGGAATGACACCCTTAATTAGTGTTTTCAAAGAACTGGTAAAAGAAAAAACATAATTCGGATATTTCTTTAACTTTTTCATAATTACATAAACCCCCCATTTCTTTGTTTATCGTATTTCGTTACTTCGTTTTGGACAAGATTTGGAATGACACGCTTAATTAGTGCTTTCAAAGAACTGGTAAAAGAAAAAACTTAATTCAGATATTTCTTTAACTTTTTCTATAATTACATAAACCCCCCGTTTATTTGTTTATTTTATTTCGTTACTTCGTTTTGGACGAGATTTGGAATGACACCCTTAATTAGTGTTTTCAAAGAACTGGTAAAAGAAAAAACTTAATTCGGATATTTCTTTAACTTTTTCATAATTACATAAACCCCCCGTTTCTTTGTTTATCGTATTTCGTTATTTCGTTTTGGACAAGATTTGGAATGACACGCTTAATTAGTGTTTTCAAAGAACTGGTAAAAGAAAAAATTTAATTCGGATATTTCTTTAACTTTTCTATAATACATAAACCCCCCGTTTATTTGTTTATCGTATTTCGTTACTTTGTTTTGGACGAGATTTGGAATACCACGCTTAATTATTGTTTTCAAAGAACTGCTAAAAGAAAAAACTTAATTCGGATATTTCTTTAACTTTTCTCTAATTACATAAACCCCCATTTTCTTTGTTTAACGTATTTCGTTACTTCGTTTTGGACGAGATTTGGAATGACACGCTTTATTTGTCTTTTCAAAGGATTTGTAAAAGAAAGAACGTAATTCGGATATTTCTTTAACTTTTCTATAATTACATAAATCCCCCTTTTCTTTGTTTATCGTATTTTGTTACTTCGTTTCGGACGAGATTTGGAATGACACGCGTAATTAGTATTTCCAAAGGATCGGTAAAAGAAAAAACGTAATTTGGATATTTCTTTAACTTTTTTATAATTACATATTCCTCCCGTTTCTTTGTTTAACGTATTTCGTTATTTCGTTTTGCACGAGATTTGGAATGACACGCTTAATTTGCGTTTTCAAAGGATTGGTAAAAGAAAGAACTTAATTACGATATTTCGTTAACTTTTCTATAATTACATAAACCCCCATTTTCTTTGTTTATCGTATTTCGTTACTTCGTTTTGCACGAGATTTGTAATGACACGCTTAATTATTATTTCCAAAGGATCTGTAAAAGTGAAAACTTAATTCAGATATTTTTTAACTTTTTTATAATTACATATTCCTCCCGTTTATGTGTTTAACGTATTTCGTTACTTCGTTTTGAATGAGATTTGGAATGACACGCTTAATTAGTGTTTTCAAAGAATTGGTAAAAGAAAGAACTTAATTCGGATATTTTTTTAACTTTTTGATAATTACATAAACCCCCCGTTTATGTGTTTATCGTATTTCGTTACTTCGTTTTGGACGATATTTTGAATGACACGCTTAATTAGTGTTTTCAAAGGATTGGTAAAAGAAAAAATTTAATTAAGATATTTCTTTAACTTTTCTATAATTACATAAACCCCACGTTTATTTGTTTATCGTATTTCGTTACTTCCTTTTGGACGTGATTTGGAATGACACCCTTAATTAGTGTTTTCAAAGGACTGGTAAAAGAAAAAACTTAATTCGGATATTTATTTAACTTTGTTATAATTACATAAACCCACCGTTTATGTGTTTATCGTGTTTCGTTACTTCGTTTTGGACGAGATTTGGAAAGACACGCTTAATTTGTGTTTTCAAATGATTGGTAAAAGAAAAAACTTAATTCGGATATTTCTTTAACTTTTCTATAATTACATAAATCCCCATTTTCTAGCCGCATTCCGTTGCTTCGTTTTGCACGAGATTTGGAATGACACGCTTAATTAATATTTCCAAGGGATCGGTAAAAGAAAAAACTTAATTTGGATATTTCTTTAACTTTTCTATAATTACATATTCCTCCCGTTAATGTGTTTAACGTATTTCGTTACTTCGTTTTGGACGAGATTTGGAATAACACGCTTAATTAGTGTTTTTAAAGGATTGGTAAAAGAAAAAACTTAATTCGGATCTTTCTTTAACTTTTCTATAATTACATAAACCCCCCGTTTATTTGTTTATCATATTTCGTTATTTCGTTTTGGACGAGATTTGGAATGACACCTTTAATTAGTGTTTTCAAAGAACTGGTAAAAGAAAAAACTTAATTCGGATATTTCTTTAACTTTTTCATAATTACATAAACCCCCCGTTTCTTTGTTTATCGTATTTCGTTACTTCATTTTGGACAAGATTTGGAATGACACGCTTATTTAGTGTTTTCAAAGAACTGGTAAAAGAAAAAACATAATTCGGATATTTCTTTAACTTTTCTATAATTACATAAACCCCCCGTTTATTTTTTTATCGTATTTCGTTACTTCGTTTTGAATGAGATTTGGAATGACACGCTTAATTAGTGTTTTCAAAGAATTGGTAAAAGAAAGAACTTAATTCGGATATTTTTTTTAACTTTTTGATAATTACATAAACCCCCCGTTTATGTGTTTATCGTATTTCGTTACTTCGTTTTGGACGAGATTTGGAAAGACACGCTTAATTTGTGTTTTCAAATGATTGGTAAAAGAAAAAACTTAATTCGGATATTTCTTTAACTTTTCTATAATTAAATAAATCCCCCTTTTCTTTGTTTATCGTATTTCGTTACTTCGTTTTGCACGAAATTTGGAATGACACGCTTAATTAGTATTTCCAAATGATCGGTAAAAGAAAAAACTTAATTCGGATATTTCTTTAACTTTTCTATAATTACATATTCCTCCCGTTTATGTGTTTAACGTATTTCGTTACTTCGTTTTGGACGAGATTTGGAGTGACACGCTTAATTAGTGTTTTTAAAAGATTGGTAAAAGAAAAAACTTAATTCGGATATTTCTTTAATTTTCTATAATTACATAAACCCCCCGTTTATTTGTTTATCATATTTCGTTACTTCGTTTTGGACGAGATTTGGAATGACACCTTTAATTAGTGTTTTCAAAGAACTGGTAAAAGAAATAATTTAATTCGGATATTTCTTTAACTTTTTCATAATTACATAAACCCCCCGTTTCTTTGTTTATCGTATTTCGTTACCTAATTTTGGACAAGATTTGGAATGACATGCTTAATTAGTGTTTTCAAAGAACTGATAAAAGAAAAAACTTAATTCGGATATTTCTTTAACTTTTCTATAATTACATAAACCCCCCGTTTATTTGTTTATCGTATTTCGTTACTTCGTTTTGGACGAGATTTGGAATGACACCCTTAATTAGTGTTTTCAAAGAACTGGTAAAAGAAAAAACATAATTCGGATATTTCTTTAACTTTTTCATAATTACATAAACCCCCCGTTTCATTGTTTATCGTATTTCGTTATTTCGTTTTGGACAAGATTTGGAAGGACACGCTTAATCAGTGTTTTCAAAGAACTGGCAAAAGAAAAAACTTAATTCGGATATTTTTTTAACTTTTTTATAATTACATAAACCCCCCGTTTCTTTGTTTATCGTATTTCGTTACTTCATTTTGGACAAGATTTGGAATGACACCCTTAATTAGTGTTTTCAAAGAACTGGTAAAAGAAAAAACTTAATTCGGATATTTCTTTAACTTTTTCATAATTACATAAACCCCATGTTTCTTTGTTTATCGTATTTCGTTACTTCATTTTGGACAAGATTTGGAATGACACGCTTAATTAGTGTTTTCAAAGAACTGGTAAAAGAAAAAACTTAATTCGGGTATTTCTTTAACTTTTCTATAATTACATAAACCCCCCGTTTATTTGTTTATCGTATTTCGTTACTTTGTTTTGGACGAGATTTGGAATGACACCCTTAATTAGTGTTTTCAAACGATTGGTAAAAGAAAAAATTTAATTAAGATATTTCTTTAACTTTTCTATAATTACATAAACCCCACGTTTTTTGTTTATCGTATTTCGTTACTTCCTTTTGGACGTGATTTGGAATGACACGCTTAATTAGTGTTTTCAAAGAACTGGTAAAAGAAAAAACTAAATTCAGATATTTCTTTAACTTTTTCTATAATTACATAAACCCCCCGTTTATTTGTTTATTGTATTTCGTTACTTCGTTTTGGACGAAATTTGGAATGACACCCTTAATTGGTGTTTTCAAAGAACTGGTAAAAGAAAAAACTTAATTCGGATATTTCTTTAACTTTTTCATAATTACATAAACCCCCCGTTTCTTTGTTTATCGTATTTCGTTATTTCGTTTTGGACAAGATTTGGAATGACACGCTTAATTAGTGTTTTCAAAAAACTGGTAAAAGAAAACATTTAATTCGGATATTTCTTTAACTTTTCTATAATACATAAACCCCCCGTTTATTTGTTTATCGTATTTCGTTACTTTGTTTTGGACGAGATTTGGAATACCTCGCTTAATTATTGTTTTCAAAGAACTGCTAAAAGAAAAAACTTAATTCGGATATTTCTTTAACTTTTCTCTAATTACATAAATCCCCATTTTCTTTGTTTAACGTATTTCGTTACTTCGTTTTGGACGAGATTTGGAATGACACGCTTTATTTGTCTTTTCAAAGGATTTGTAAAAGAAAGAACGTAATTCGGATATTTCTTTAACTTTTCTATAATTACATAAATCCCCCTTTTCTTTGTTTATCGTATTTTGTTACTTCGTTTCGGACGAGATTTGGAATGACACGCGTAATTAGTATTTCCAAAGGATCGGTAAAAGAAAAAACGTAATTTGGATATTTCTTTAACTTTTTTATAATTACATATTCCTCCCGTTTCTTTGTTTAACGTATTTCGTTATTTCGTTTTGCACGAGATTTGGAATGACACGCTTAATTTGCGTTTTCAAAGGATTGGTAAAAGAAAGAACTTAATTAGGATATTTCGTTAACTTTTCTATAATTACATAAACCCCTATTTTCTTTGTTTATCGTATTTCGTTACTTCGTTTTGCACGAGATTTGTAATGACACGTTTAATTAGTATTTCCAAAGGATCTGTAAAAGTGAAAACTTAATTCAGATATTTTTTAACTTTTTTATAATTATATATTCCTCCCGTTTATGTGATTAACGTATTTCGTTACTTCGTTTTGAATGAGATTTGGAATGACACGCTTAATTAGTGTTTTCAAAGAATTGGTAAAAGAAAGAACTTAATTCGGATATTTTTTTTAACTTTTTGATAATTACATAAACCCCCCGTTTATGTGTTTATCGTATTTCGTTACTTCGTTTTGGACGATATTTTGAATGACACGCTTAATTAGTGTTTTCAAAGAACTGGTAAAAGAAAAAACATAATTCGGATATTTCTTTAACTTTTTCATAATTACATAAACCCCCCATTTCTTTGTTTATCGTATTTCGTTACTTCGTTTTGGACGCTTAATTAATGTTTTCAAAGAACTGGTAAAAGAAAAAACTAAATTCAGATATTTCTTTAACTTTTTCTATAATTACATAAACCCCCCGTTTATTTGTTTATTGTATTTCGTTACTTCGTTTTGGACGAAATTTGGAATGACACCATTAATTAGTGTTTTCAAAGAACTGGTAAAAGAAAAAACTTAATTCGGATATTTCTTTAACTTTTTCATAATTACATAAACCCCCCGTTTCTTTGTTTATCGTATATCGTTATTTCGTTTTGGACAAGATTTGGAATGACACGCTTAATTAGTGTTTTCAAAAAACTGGTAAAAGAAAACATTTAATTCGGATATTTCTTTAACTTTTCTATAATACATAAACCCCCCGTTTATTTGTTTATCGTATTTCGTTACTTTGTTTTGGACGAGATTTGGAATACCTCGCTTAATTATTGTTTTCAAAGAACTGCTAAAAGAAAAAACTTAATTCGGATATTTCTTTAACTTTTCTCTAATTACATAAATCCCCATTTTCTTTGTTTAACGTATTTCGTTACTTCGTTTTGGACGAGATTTGGAATGACACGCTTTATTTGTCTTTTCAAAGGATTTGTAAAAGAAAGAACGTAATTCGGATATTTCTTTAACTTTTCTATAATTACATAAATCCCCCTTTTCTTTGTTTATCGTATTTTGTTACTTCGTTTCGGACGAGATTTGGAATGACACGCGTAATTAGTATTTCCAAAGGATCGGTAAAAGAAAAAACGTAATTTGGATATTTCTTTAACTTTTTTATAATTACATATTCCTCCCGTTTCTTTGTTTAACGTATTTCGTTATTTCGTTTTGCACGAGATTTGGAATGACACGCTTAATTTGCGTTTTCAAAGGATTGGTAAAAGAAAGAACTTAATTAGGATATTTCGTTAACTTTTCTATAATTACATAAACCCCCATTTTATTTGTTTATCGTATTTCGTTACTTCGTTTTGCACGAGATTTGTAATGACACGCTTAATTAGTATTTCCAAAGGATCTGTAAAAGTGAAAACTTAATTCAGATATTTTTTAACTTTTTTATAATTATATATTCCTCCCGTTTATGTGATTAACGTATTTCGTTACTTCGTTTTGAATGAGATTTGGAATGACACGCTTAATTAGTGTTTTCAAAGAATTGGTAAAAGAAAGAACTTAATTCGGATATTTTTTTTAACTTTTTGATAATTACATAAACCCCCCGTTTATGTGTTTATCGTATTTCGTTACTTCGTTTTGGACGATATTTTGAATGACACGCTTAATTAGTGTTTTCAAAGGATTGGTAAAAGAAAAAATTTAATTAAGATATTTCTTTAACTTTTCTATAATTACATAAACCCCACGTTTTTTGTTTATCGTATTTCGTTACTTCCTTTTGGACGTGATTTGGAATGACACGCTTAATTAGTGTTTTCAAAGGACTGGTAAAAGAAAAAACTTAATTCGGATATTTATTTAACTTTGTTATAATTACATAAACCCACCGTTTATGTGTTTATCGTGTTTCGTTACTTCGTTTTGGACGAGATTTGGAAAGACACGCTTAATTTGTGTTTTCAAATGATTGGTAAAAGAAAAAACTTAATTCGGATATTTCTTTAACTTTTCTATAATTACATAAATCCCCATTTTCTTTGTTTATCGCATTCCGTTACTTCGTTTTGCACGAGATTTGGAATGACACGCTTAATTAATATTTCCAAGGGATCGGTAAAAGAAAAAACTTAATTTGGATATTTCTTTAACTTTTCTATAATTACATATTCCTCCCGTTAATGTGTTTAACGTATTTCGTTACTTCGTTTTGGACGAGATTTGGAATAACACGCTTAATTAGTGTTTTTAAAGGATTGGTAAAAGAAAAAACTTAATTCGGATCTTTCTTTAACTTTTCTATAATTACATAAACCCCCCGTTTATTTGTTTATCATATTTCGTTACTTCATTTTGGACAAGATTTGGAATGACACGCTTAATTAGTGTTTTCAAAGAACTGGTAAAAGAAAAAACTTAATTCGGGTATTTCTTTAACTTTTTTATAATTACATAAACCCCCCGTTTATTTGTTTATCGTATTTCGTTACTTTGTTTTGGACGAGATTTGGAATGACACCCTTAATTAGTGTTTTCAAAGAACTAGTAAAAGAAAAAACATAATTCGGATATTTCTTTAACTTTTTCATAATTACATAAACCCCCCATTTCTTTGTTTATCGTATTTCGTTACTTCGTTTTGGACAAGATTTGGAATGACACGCTTAATTAGTGTTTTCAAAGAACTGGTAAAAGAAAAAACTTAATTCAGATATTTCTTTAACTTTTCTATAATTACATAAACCCCCCCGTTTATTTGTTTATTTTATTTCGTTACTTCGTTTTGGACGAGATTTGGAATGACACCCTTAATTAGTGTTTTCAAAGAACTGGTAAAAGAAAAAACTTAATTCGGATATTTCTTTAACTTTTTCATAATTACATAAACCCCCCGTTTCTTTGTTTATCGTATTTCGTTATTTCGTTTTGGACAAGATTTGGAATGACACGCTTAATTAGTGTTTTCAAAGAACTGGTAAAAGAAAAAATTTAATTCGGATATTTCTTTAACTTTTCTATAATACATAAACCCCCCGTTTATTTGTTTATCGTATTTCGTTACTTTGTTTTGGACGAGATTTGGAATACCACGCTTAATTATTGTTTTCAAAGAACTGCTAAAAGAAAAAACTTAATTCGGATATTTCTTTAACTTTTCTCTAATTACATAAACCCCCATTTTCTTTGTTTAACGTATTTCGTTACTTCGTTTTGGACGAGATTTGGAATGACACACTTTATTTGTCTTTTCAAAGGATTTGTAAAAGAAAGAACGTAATTCGGATATTTCTTTAACTTTCCTATAATTACATAAATCCCCCTTTTCTTTGTTTATCGTATTTTGTTACTTCGTTTCGGACGAGATTTGGAATGACACGCGTAATTAGTATTTCCAAAGGATCGGTAAAAGAAAAAACGTAATTTGGATATTTCTTTAACTTTTTTATAATTACATATTCCTCCCGTTTCTTTGTTTAACGTATTTCGTTATTTCGTTTTGCACGAGATTTGGAATGACACGCTTAATTTGCGTTTTCAAAGGATTGGTAAAAGAAAGAACTTAATTAGGATATTTCGTTAACTTTTCTATAATTACATAAACACCCATTTTCTTTGTTTATCGTATTTCGTTACTTCGTTTTGCACGAGATTTGTAATGACACGCTTAATTATTATTTCCAAAGGATCTGTAAAAGTGAAAACTTAATTCAGATATTTTTTAACTTTTTTATAATTACATATTCCTCCCGTTTATGTGTTTAACGTATTTCGTTACTTCGTTTTGAATGAGATTTGGAATGACACGCTTAATTAGTGTTTTCAAAGAATTGGTAAAAGAAAGAACTTAATTCGGATATTTTTTTAACTTTTTGATAATTACATAAACCCCCCGTTTATGTGTTTATCGTATTTCGTTACTTCGTTTTGGACGATATTTTGAATGACACGCTTAATTAGTGTTTTCAAAGGATTGGTAAAAGAAAAAATTTAATTAAGATATTTCTTTAACTTTTCTATAATTACATAAACCCCACGTTTATTTGTTTATCGTATTTCGTTACTTCCTTTTGGACGTGATTTGGAATGACACGCTTAATTAGTGTTTTCAAAGGACTGGTAAAAGAAAAAACTTAATTCGGATATTTATTTAACTTTGTTATAATTACATAAACCCACCTTTTATGTGTTTATCGTGTTTCGTTACTTCGTTTTGGACGAGATTTGGAAAGACACGCTTAATTTGTGTTTTCAAATGATTGGTAAAAGAAAAAACTTAATTCGGATATTTCTTTAACTTTCATTTAATTACATAAATCACCATTTTCTAGCCGCATTCCGTTGCTTCGTTTTGCACGAGATTTGGAATGACACGCTTAATTAATATTTCCAAGGCATCGGTAAAAGAAAAAACTTAATTTGGATATTTCTTTAACTTTTCTATAATTACATATTCCTCCCGTTAATGTGTTTAACGTATTTCGTTACTTCGTTTTGGACGAGATTTGGAATAACACGCTTAATTAGTGTTTTTAAAGGATTGGTAAAAGAAAAAACTTAATTCGGATCTTTCTTTAACTTTTCTATAATTACATAAACCCCCCGTTTATTTGTTTATCATATTTCGTTATTTCGTTTTGGACGAGATTTGGAATGACACCTTTAATTAGTGTTTTCAAAGAACTGGTAAAAGAAAAAACTTAATTCGGATATTTCTTTAACTTTTTCATAATTACATAAACCCCCCGTTTCTTTGTTTATCGTATTTCGTTACTTCGTTTTGGACAAGATTTGGAATGACACGCTTATTTAGTGTTTTCAAAGAACTGGTAAAAGAAAAAACTTAATTCGGATATTTCTTTAACTTTTCTATAATTACATAAACCCCCCGTTTATTTTTTTATCGTATTTCGTTACTTCGTTTTGGACGAGATTTGGAATGACACCCTTAATTATTGTTTTCAAAGAACTGGTAAAAGAAAAAACTTAATTCGGATATTTCTTTAACTTTGTTATAATTACATAAACCCCCCGTTTATGTGTTTATCGTATTTCGTTACTTCGTTTTGGACGAGATTTGGAAAGACACGCTTAATTTGTGTTTTCAAATGATTGGTAAAAGAAAAAACTTAATTCGGATATTTCTTTAACTTTTCTATAATTACATAAACCCCCATTTTCTTTGTTTATCGTATTTCGTTACTTCGTTTTGCACGAGATTTGTAATGACACGCTTAATTAGTATTTCCAAAGGATCTGTAAAAGTGAAAACTTAATTCAGATATTTTTTAACTTTTTTATAATTATATATTCCTCCCGTTTATGTGATTAACGTATTTCGTTACTTCGTTTTGAATGAGATTTGGAATGACACGCTTAATTAGTGTTTTCAAAGAATTGGTAAAAGAAAGAACTTAATTCGGATATTTTTTTTAACTTTTTGATAATTACATAAACCCCCCGTTTATGTGTTTATCGTATTTCGTTACTTCGTTTTGGACGATATTTTGAATGACACGCTTAATTAGTGTTTTCAAAGGATTGGTAAAAGAAAAAATTTAATTAAGATATTTCTTTAACTTTTCTATAATTACATAAACCCCACGTTTTTTGTTTATCGTATTTCGTTACTTCCTTTTGGACGTGATTTGGAATGACACGCTTAATTAGTGTTTTCAAAGGACTGGTAAAAGAAAAAACTTAATTCGGATATTTATTTAACTTTGTTATAATTACATAAACCCACCGTTTATGTGTTTATCGTGTTTCGTTACTTCGTTTTGGACGAGATTTGGAAAGACACGCTTAATTTGTGTTTTCAAATGATTGGTAAAAGAAAAAACTTAATTCGGATATTTCTTTAACTTTTCTATAATTACATAAATCCCCATTTTCTTTGTTTATCGCATTCCGTTACTTCGTTTTGCACGAGATTTGGAATGACACGCTTAATTAATATTTCCAAGGGATCGGTAAAAGAAAAAACTTAATTTGGATATTTCTTTAACTTTTCTATAATTACATATTCCTCCCGTTAATGTGTTTAACGTATTTCGTTACTTCGTTTTGGACGAGATTTGGAATAACACGCTTAATTAGTGTTTTTAAAGGATTGGTAAAAGAAAAAACTTAATTCGGATCTTTCTTTAACTTTTCTATAATTACATAAACCCCCCGTTTATTTGTTTATCATATTTCGTTATTTCGTTTTGGACGAGATTTGGAATGACACCTTTAATTAGTGTTTTCAAAGAACTGGTAAAAGAAAAAACTTAATTCGGATATTTCTTTAACTTTTTCATAATTACATAAACCCCCCGTTTCTTTGTTTATCGTATTTCGTTACTTCGTTTTGGACAAGATTTGGAATGACACGCTTATTTAGTGTTTTCAAAGAACTGGTAAAAGAAAAAACTTAATTCGGATATTTCTTTAACTTTTCTATAATTACATAAACCCCCCGTTTATTTTTTTATCGTATTTCGTTACTTCGTTTTGGACGAGATTTGGAATGACACCCTTAATTAGTGTTTTCAAAGAACTGGTAAAAGAAAAAACTTAATTCGGATATTTCTTTAACTTTGTTATAATTACATAAACCCCCCGTTTATGTGTTTATCGTATTTCGTTACTTCGTTTTGGACGAGATTTGGAAAGACACGCTTAATTTGTGTTTTCAAATGATTGGTAAAAGAAAAAACTTAATTCGGATATTTCTTTAACTTTTCTATAATTACATAAACCCCCATTTTCTTTGTTTATCGTATTTCGTTACTTCGTTTTGCACGAGATTTGTAATGACACGCTTAATTAGTATTTCCAAAGGATCTGTAAAAGTGAAAACTTAATTCAGATATTTTTTAACTTTTTTATAATTATATATTCCTCCCGTTTATGTGATTAACGTATTTCGTTACTTCGTTTTGAATGAGATTTGGAATGACACGCTTAATTAGTGTTTTCAAAGAATTGGTAAAAGAAAGAACTTAATTCGGATATTTTTTTTAACTTTTTGATAATTACATAAACCCCCCGTTTATGTGTTTATCGTATTTCGTTACTTCGTTTTGGACGATATTTTGAATGACACGCTTAATTAGTGTTTTCAAAGGATTGGTAAAAGAAAAAATTTAATTAAGATATTTCTTTAACTTTTCTATAATTACATAAACCCCACGTTTTTTGTTTATCGTATTTCGTTACTTCCTTTTGGACGTGATTTGGAATGACACGCTTAATTAGTGTTTTCAAAGGACTGGTAAAAGAAAAAACTTAATTCGGATATTTATTTAACTTTGTTATAATTACATAAACCCACCGTTTATGTGTTTATCGTGTTTCGTTACTTCGTTTTGGACGAGATTTGGAAAGACACGCTTAATTTGTGTTTTCAAATGATTGGTAAAAGAAAAAACTTAATTCGGATATTTCTTTAACTTTTCTATAATTACATAAATCCCCATTTTCTTTGTTTATCGCATTCCGTTACTTCGTTTTGCACGAGATTTGGAATGACACGCTTAATTAATATTTCCAAGGGATCGGTAAAAGAAAAAACTTAATTTGGATATTTCTTTAACTTTTCTATAATTACATATTCCTCCCGTTAATGTGTTTAACGTATTTCGTTACTTCGTTTTGGACGAGATTTGGAATAACACGCTTAATTAGTGTTTTTAAAGGATTGGTAAAAGAAAAAACTTAATTCGGATCTTTCTTTAACTTTTCTATAATTACATAAACCCCCCGTTTATTTGTTTATCATATTTCGTTACTTCATTTTGGACAAGATTTGGAATGACACGCTTAATTAGTGTTTTCAAAGAACTGGTAAAAGAAAAAACTTAATTCGGGTATTTCTTTAACTTTTTTATAATTACATAAACCCCCCGTTTATTTGTTTATCGTATTTCGTTACTTTGTTTTGGACGAGATTTGGAATGACACCCTTAATTAGTGTTTTCAAAGAACTAGTAAAAGAAAAAACATAATTCGGATATTTCTTTAACTTTTTCATAATTACATAAACCCCCCATTTCTTTGTTTATCGTATTTCGTTACTTCGTTTTGGACAAGATTTGGAATGACACGCTTAATTAGTGTTTTCAAAGAACTGGTAAAAGAAAAAACTTAATTCAGATATTTCTTTAACTTTTCTATAATTACATAAACCCCCCCGTTTATTTGTTTATTTTATTTCGTTACTTCGTTTTGGACGAGATTTGGAATGACACCCTTAATTAGTGTTTTCAAAGAACTGGTAAAAGAAAAAACTTAATTCGGATATTTCTTTAACTTTTTCATAATTACATAAACCCCCCGTTTCTTTGTTTATCGTATTTCGTTATTTCGTTTTGGACAAGATTTGGAATGACACGCTTAATTAGTGTTTTCAAAGAACTGGTAAAAGAAAAAATTTAATTCGGATATTTCTTTAACTTTTCTATAATACATAAACCCCCCGTTTATTTGTTTATCGTATTTCGTTACTTTGTTTTGGACGAGATTTGGAATACCACGCTTAATTATTGTTTTCAAAGAACTGCTAAAAGAAAAAACTTAATTCGGATATTTCTTTAACTTTTCTCTAATTACATAAACCCCCATTTTCTTTGTTTAACGTATTTCGTTACTTCGTTTTGGACGAGATTTGGAATGACACACTTTATTTGTCTTTTCAAAGGATTTGTAAAAGAAAGAACGTAATTCGGATATTTCTTTAACTTTCCTATAATTACATAAATCCCCCTTTTCTTTGTTTATCGTATTTTGTTACTTCGTTTCGGACGAGATTTGGAATGACACGCGTAATTAGTATTTCCAAAGGATCGGTAAAAGAAAAAACGTAATTTGGATATTTCTTTAACTTTTTTATAATTACATATTCCTCCCGTTTCTTTGTTTAACGTATTTCGTTATTTCGTTTTGCACGAGATTTGGAATGACACGCTTAATTTGCGTTTTCAAAGGATTGGTAAAAGAAAGAACTTAATTAGGATATTTCGTTAACTTTTCTATAATTACATAAACACCCATTTTCTTTGTTTATCGTATTTCGTTACTTCGTTTTGCACGAGATTTGTAATGACACGCTTAATTATTATTTCCAAAGGATTTGTAAAAGTGAAAACTTAATTCAGATATTTTTTAACTTTTTTATAATTACATATTCCTCCCGTTTATGTGTTTAACGTATTTCGTTACTTCGTTTTGAATGAGATTTGGAATGACACGCTTAATTAGTGTTTTCAAAGAATTGGTAAAAGAAAGAACTTAATTCGGATATTTTTTTAACTTTTTGATAATTACATAAACCCCCCGTTTATGTGTTTATCGTATTTCGTTACTTCGTTTTGGACGATATTTTGAATGACACGCTTAATTAGTGTTTTCAAAGGATTGGTAAAAGAAAAAATTTAATTAAGATATTTCTTTAACTTTTCTATAATTACATAAACCCCACGTTTATTTGTTTATCGTATTTCGTTACTTCCTTTTGGACGTGATTTGGAATGACACGCTTAATTAGTGTTTTCAAAGGACTGGTAAAAGAAAAAACTTAATTCGGATATTTATTTAACTTTGTTATAATTACATAAACCCACCTTTTATGTGTTTATCGTGTTTCGTTACTTCGTTTTGGACGAGATTTGGAAAGACACGCTTAATTTGTGTTTTCAAATGATTGGTAAAAGAAAAAACTTAATTCGGATATTTCTTTAACTTTCATTTAATTACATAAATCACCATTTTCTAGCCGCATTCCGTTGCTTCGTTTTGCACGAGATTTGGAATGACACGCTTAATTAATATTTCCAAGGCATCGGTAAAAGAAAAAACTTAATTTGGATATTTCTTTAACTTTTCTATAATTACATATTCCTCCCGTTAATGTGTTTAACGTATTTCGTTACTTCGTTTTGGACGAGATTTGGAATAACACGCTTAATTAGTGTTTTTAAAGGATTGGTAAAAGAAAAAACTTAATTCGGATCTTTCTTTAACTTTTCTATAATTACATAAACCCCCCGTTTATTTGTTTATCATATTTCGTTATTTCGTTTTGGACGAGATTTGGAATGACACCTTTAATTAGTGTTTTCAAAGAACTGGTAAAAGAAAAAACTTAATTCGGATATTTCTTTAACTTTTTCATAATTACATAAACCCCCCGTTTCTTTGTTTATCGTATTTCGTTACTTCGTTTTGGACAAGATTTGGAATGACACGCTTATTTAGTGTTTTCAAAGAACTGGTAAAAGAAAAAACTTAATTCGGATATTTCTTTAACTTTTCTATAATTACATAAACCCCCCGTTTATTTTTTTATCGTATTTCGTTACTTCGTTTTGGACGAGATTTGGAATGACACCCTTAATTAGTGTTTTCAAAGAACTGGTAAAAGAAAAAACTTAATTCGGATATTTCTTTAACTTTGTTATAATTACATAAACCCCCCGTTTATGTGTTTATCGTATTTCGTTACTTCGTTTTGGACGAGATTTGGAAAGACACGCTTAATTTGTGTTTTCAAATGATTGGTAAAAGAAAAAACTTAATTCGGATATTTCTTTAACTTTTCTATAATTAAATAAATCCCCCTTTTCTTTGTTTATCGTATTTCGTTACTTCGTTTTGCACGAAATTTGGAATGACACGCTTAATTAGTATTTCCAAATGATCGGTAAAAGAAAAAACTTAATTCGGATATTTCTTTAACTTTTCTATAATTACATATTCCTCTCGTTTATGTGTTTAACGTATTTCGTTACTTCGTTTTGGACGAGATTTGGAGTGACACGCTTAATTAGTGTTTTTAAAAGATTGGTAAAAGAAAAAACTTAATTCGGATATTTCTTTAATTTTCTATAATTACATAAACCCCCCGTTTATTTGTTTATCATATTTCGTTACTTCGTTTTGGACGAGATTTGGAATGACACCTTTAATTAGTGTTTTCAAAGAACTGGTAAAAGAAATAATTTAATTCGGATATTTCTTTAACTTTTTCATAATTACATAAACCCCCCGTTTCTTTGTTTATCGTATTTCGTTACCTAATTTTGGACAAGATTTGGAATGACATGCTTAATTAGTGTTTTCAAAGAACTGATAAAAGAAAAAACTTAATTCGGATATTTCTTTAACTTTTCTATAATTACATAAACCCCCCGTTTATTTTTTTATCGTATTTCGTTACTTCATTTTGGACGAGATTTGGAATGACACCCTTAATTAGTGTTTTCAAAGAACTGGTAAAAGAAAAAACATAATTCGGATATTTCTTTAACTTTTTCATAATTACATAAACCCCCCGTTTCATTGTTTATCGTATTTCGTTATTTCGTTTTGGACAAGATTTGGAAGGACACGCTTAATCAGTGTTTTCAAAGAACTGGCAAAAGAAAAAACTTAATTCGGATATTTTTTTAACTTTTTTATAATTACATAAACCCCCCGTTTCTTTGTTTATCGTATTTCGTTACTTCATTTTGGACAAGATTTGGAATGACACGCTTATTTAGTGTTTTCAAAAAACTCGTAAAAGAAAAAACTTAATTCGGATATTTCTTTAACTTTTCTATAAATACATAAACCCCCCGTTTATTTGTTTATCGTATTTCGTTACTTCGTTTTGGACGAGATTTGGAATGACACCCTTAATTAGTGTTTTCAAAGAACTGGTAAAAGAAAAAACTTAATTCGGATATTTCTTTAACTTTGTTATAATTACATAAACCCCCGTTTATGTGTTTATCGTATTTCGTTACTTCGTTTTGGACGAGATTTGGAAAGACACGCTTAATTTGTGTTTTCAAATGATTGGTAAAAGAAAAAACTTAATTCGGATATTTCTTTAACTTTTCTATAATTACATAAATCCCCATTTTCTTTGTTTATCGTATTTCGTTACTTCGTTTTGCACGAGATTTGGAATGACACGCTTAATTATTATTTTCAAATGAGCGGTAAAAGAAAAAACTTAATTCGGATATTTCTTTAACTTTTCTATAATTACATATTCCTCCCGTTTATGTGTTTAACGTATTTCGTTACTTCGTTTTGGACGAGATTTGGAATGACACGCTTAATTAGTGTTTTTAAAAGATTGGTAAAAGAAAAAACTTAATTCGGATATTTCTTTAACTTTCCTATAATTACATAAACCCCCCCGTTTATTTGTTTATCATATTTCGTTACTTTGTTTTGGACGAGATTTGGAATGCAACTTTAATTAGTGTTTTCAAAGAACTGGTAAAAAAAAAAACTTAATTCGGATATTTCTTTAACTTTTTCATAATTACATAAACCCCCCATTTCTTTGTTTATCGTATTTCGTTACTTCGTTTTGGACAAGATTTGGAATGACACGCTTAATTAGTGTTTTCAAAGAACTGGTAAAAGGTAAAACTTAATTCAGATATTTCTTTAACTTTTCTATAATTACATAAACCCCCCGTTTATTTGTTTATTGTATTTCGTTACTTTGTTTTGGACGAGATTTGGAATGACACCCTTAATTAGTGTTTTCAAAGAACTGGTAAAAGAAAAAACTTAATTCGGATATTTCTTTAACTTTTTTATAATTACATAAACCCCCGTTTCTTTGTTTATCGTATTTCGTTATTTCGTTTTGGGATTTGGAATGACACGCTTAATTAGTGTTTTCAAAGAACTGGTAAAAGAAAAAATTTAATTCGGATATTTCTTTAACTTTTCTATAATACATAAACCCCCCGTTTATTTGTTTATCGTATTTCGTTACTTTGTTTTGGACGAGATTTGGAATACCACGCTTAATTATTGTTTTCAAAGAACTGCTAAAAGAAAAAACTTAATTCGGATATTTCTTTAACTTTTCTCTAATTACATAAACCCCCATTTTCTTTGTTTAACGTATTTCGTTACTTCGTTTTGGACGAGATTTGGAATGACACGCTTTATTTGTCTTTTCAAAGGATTTGTAAAAGAAAGAACGTAATTCGGATATTTCTTTAACTTTTCTATAATTACATAAATCCCCCTTTTCTTTGTTTATCGTATTTTGTTACTTCGTTTCAGACGAGATTTGGAATGACACGCGTAATTAGTATTTCCAAAGGATCGGTAAAAGAAAAAACGTAATTTGAATATTTCTTTAACTTTTTTATAATTACATATTCCTCCCGTTTCTTTGTTTAACGTATTTCGTTATTTCGTTTTGCACGAGATTTGGAATGACACGCTTAATTTGCGTTTTCAAAGGATTGGTAAAAGAAAGAACTTAATTAGGATATTTCTTTAACTTTTCTATAATTACATAAACCCCCATTTTCTTTGTTTATCGTATTTCGTTACTTCGTTTTGCACGAGATTTGTAATGACACGCTTAATTAGTATTTCCAAAGGATCTGTAAAAGAGAAAACTTAATTCAGATATTTTTTAACTTTTTTATAATTACATATTCCTCCCGTTTATGTGTTTAACGTATTTCGTTACTTCGTTTTGAATGAGATTTGGAATGACACGCTTAATTAGTGTTTTCAAAGAATTGGTAAAAGAAAGAACTTAATTGGGATATTTTTTTTAACTTTTTGATAATTACATAAACCCCCCGTTTATGTGTTTATCGTATTTCGTTACTTCTTTTTGGACGATATTTTGAATGACACCCTTAATTAGTGTTTTCAAATGATTGGTAAAAGAAAAAATTTAATTAAGATATTTCTTTAACTTTTCTATAATTACATAAACCCCACGTTTATTTGTTTATCGTATTTCGTTACTTCCTTTTGGACGTGATTTGGAATGACACGCTTAATTAGTGTTTTCAAAGGACTGGTAAAAGAAAAGAACTTAATTCGGATATTTCTTTAACTTTGTTATAATTACATAAACCCCCGTTTATGTGTTTGTCGTATTTCGTTACTTCGTTTTGGACGAGATTTGGAAAGACATGCTTAATTTTTGTTTTCAAATGATTGGTAAAAGAAAAAACTTAATTCGGATATTTCTTTAACTTTTCTATAATTACATAAACCCTCATTTTCTTTGTTTATCGTATTTCGTTACTTCGTTTTGCACGAGATTTGGAATGACACGCTTAATTAGTATTTCCAAAGGATCGGTAAAAGAAAAAACTTAATTCGGATATTTCTTTAACTTTTCTATAATTACATATTCCTCCCCTTTATGTCTTTAACGTATTTCGTTACTTCGTTTTGGACGAGATTTGGAATGACACGCTTAATTAGTGTTTTTAAAGGATTGGTAAAAGAAAAGACTTAATTCGGATACTTCTTTAACATTTCTATAATTACATAAACCCCCCGTTTATTTGTTTATCATATTTCGTTACTTCATTTTGGACGAGATTTGGAATGACACCCTTAATTCGTGTTTTCAAAGAACTGGTAAAAGAAAAAACTTAATTCAGATATTTCTTTAACTTTTCTATAATTACATAAACCCCTCGTTTATTTGTTTATCGTATTTTGTTACTTTGTATTGGACGAGAT
This sequence comes from Linaria vulgaris, assembly GCA_948329865.1. Lineage (NCBI taxonomy): Eukaryota > Viridiplantae > Streptophyta > Magnoliopsida > Lamiales > Plantaginaceae > Linaria > Linaria vulgaris. Next base: position 112,761,883 of record OX415250.1, on the reverse strand, counting down.
TTGGAATGACACCCTTAATTAGTGTTTTCAAAGAATTGGTAAAAGAAAAAACTTAATTCAGATATTTCTTTAACTTTTTCATAATTACTTAACCCCCCCGTTTCTTTGTTTATCATATTTCGTTACTTCGTGTTGGACAAGATTTGGAATGACACGCTGAATTAGTGTTTTCAAAGAACTGGTAAATGAAAAAACTTAATTCGGATATTTCTTTAACTTTTCTATAATTACATAAACCTCCCGTTTATTTGTTTATCGTATTTCGTTACTTCGTTTTGGACGAGATTTGGAATGACACCCTTAATTAGTATTTTCAAAGAACTGGTAAAAGAAAAAATTAATTCAGATATTTCTTTAACTTTTCTCCAATTACATAAACCCCCGTTTTCTTTGTTTAACGTATTTTGTTACTTCGTTTTGGACGAGATTTGGAATGACACGCCTAATTTGTGTTTTTAAAGTATTTGTAAAAGAAAGAACGTAATTCAGATATTTCTTTAACTTTTCTATAATTACATAAACCCCCATTTCCTTTTTTTATCGTATTTCGTTACTTCGTTTCGGACGAGATTTGGAATGACACGCGTAATTAGTATTTCCAAAGGATCGGTAAAAGAAAAAACGTAATTTGGATATTTCTTTAACTTTTTTGTAATTACATATTTCTCCCGTTTCTTTGTTTAACGTATTGCGTTACTTCGTTTTGCACGAAATTTGGAATGACACGCTTAATTTGCGTTTTCAAAGGATTGGTAAAAGAAAGAACTTAATTAGGATATTTCTTTAACTTTTCTATAATTACATAAACCTCATTTTCTTTGTTTATCGTATTTCGTTACTTCGTTTTGCACGAGATTTGGAATGACACGCTTAATTAGTATTTCCAAAGGATCTGTAAAAGAGAAAACTTAATTCATATATTTTTTAACTTTTTTATAATTACATATTTCTCCCGTTTATGTGTTTAACGTATTTCGTTACTTCGTTTTGAATGAGATTTCGAATGACACGCTTAATTCGTGTTTTCAAAGAACTGGTAAAAGAAAAAACTTAATTCGGATATTTCTTTAACTTTTCTATAATTACATAAACCCCCCGTTTATTTGTTTATTGTATTTCGTTACTTCGTTTTGGACGAGATTTGGAATGACACCCTTAATTAGTGTTTTCAAAGAACTGGTAAAAAAAAAACTTAATTATGATATTTCTTTAACTTTTTCATAATTACATAAACCCCCCGTTTCTTTGTTTATCGTATTTCGTTATTTCGTTTGGGACAAGATTTGGAATGACACGCTTAATTAGTGTTTTCAAAGAACTGGTAAAAGAAAAAATTTAATTCGGATATTTCTTTAACTTTTCTGTAATACATAAACCCCCGTTTATTTGTTTATCGTATTTCGTTACTTCGTTTTGGACGAGATTTGAAATACCACGCTTAATTATTGTTTTCAAAGAACTGGTAAAAGAAAAAACTTAATTCGGATATTTCTTTAACTTTTCTCTAATTACATAAACCCCCATTTTCTTTGTTTAACGTATTTCGTTACTTCGTTTTGGACGAGATTTGGAATGACACCCTTTATTTGTCTTTTCAAAGGATTTGTAAAAGAAAGAACGTAATTCGGATATTTCTTTAACTTTTCTATAATTACATAAATCCCCATTTTCTTTGTTTATCGTATTTTGTTACTTCGTTTCGGACGAGATTTGGAATGACACGCGTAATTAGTATTTCCAAAGGATCGGTAAAAGAAAAAATGTAATTTGGATATTTCTTTAACTTTTTTATAATTACATATTACTCCCGTTTCTTTGTTTAACGTATTTCGTTACTTCGTTTTGCACGAGATTTGGAATGACACGCTTAATTTGCGTTTTCAAAGGATTGGTAAAAGAAAGAACTTAATTAGGATATTTCTTTAACTTTGCTATAATTACATAAACCCTCATTTTCTTTGTTTATCGTATTTCGTTACTTCGTTTTGCACGAGATTTGGAATGACACGCTTAATTAGTATTTCCAAAGGATCTGTAAAAGATAAAACTTAATTCAGATATTTTTTAACTTTTTTATAATTACATATTCCTCCCGTTTATGTGTTTAACGTATTTCGTTATTTCGTTTTGAATGAGATTTGGAATGACACGCTTAATTAGTGTTTTCAAAGAATTTATAAAAGAAAGAACTTAATTCGGATATTTTTTTTAACTTTTTGATAATTACATAAACCCCCCGTTTATGTGTTTATCGTATTTCGTTACTTCGTTTTGGACGATATTTTGAATGACACGCTTAATTAGTGTTTTCAAAGGATTGGTAAAAGAAAAAATTTAATTAAGATATTTCTTTAACTTTTCTATAATTACATAAACCCCACGTTTATTTGTTTATCGTATTTCGTTACTTCCTTTTGGACGTGATTTGGAATGACACGCTTAATTAGTGTTTTCAAAGGACTGGTAAAAGAAAAAAACTTAATTCGGATATTTCTTTAACTTTGTTATAATTACATAAACCCCCGTTTATGTGTTTATCGTATTTCGTTACTTCGTTTTGGACGAGATTTGGAAAGACACGCTTAATTTGTGTTTTCAAATGATTGGTAAAAGAAAAAACTTAATTCGGATATTTCTTTAACTTTTCTATAATTACATAAACCCTCATTTTCTTTGTTTATCGTATTTGATTACTTCGTTTTGCACGAGATTTGGAATGACACGCTTAATTAGTATTTCCAAAGGATCGGTAAAAGAAAAAACTTAATTCGGATATTTCTTTAACTTTTCTATAATTACATATTCCTCCCGTTTATGTGTTTAACGTATTTCGTTACTTCGTTTTGGACGAGATTTGGAATGACACGCTTAATTAGTGTTTTTAAAGGATTGGTAAAAGAAAAAACTTAATTCGGATACTTCTTTAACATTTCTATAATTACATAAACCCCCCGTTTATTTGTTTATCATATTTCGTTACTTCATTTTGGACGAGATTTGGAATGACACCCTTAATTCGTGTTTTCAAAGAACTGGTAAAGAAAAAACTTAATTCGGATATTTCTTTAACTTTTTCATAATTACATAAACCCCCGTTTCTTTGTTTATCGTATTTCGTTACTTCGTTTTGGACAAGATTTGGAATGACACGCTTCATTAGTGTTTTCAAAGAACTGGTAAAAGAAAAAACTTAATTCGGATATTTCTTTAACTTTTCTATAATTACATAAACCCCTCGTTTATTTGTTTATCGTATTTCGTTACTTTGTATTGGACGAGATTTGGAATGACACCCTTAATTAGTGTTTTCAAAGAATTGGTAAAAGAAAAAACTTAATTCGGATATTTCTTTAACTTTTTCATAATTACTTAACCCCCCCCGTTTCTTTGTTTATCATATTTCGTTACTTCGTTTTGGACAAGATTTGGAATGACACGCTGAATTAGTGTTTTCAAAGAACTGGTAAATGAAAAAACTTAATTCGGATATTTCTTTAACTTTTCTATAATTACATAAACCTCCCGTTTATTTGTTTATCGTATTTCGTTACTTCGTTTTGGACAAGATTTGGAATGACACCCTTAATTAGTATTTTCAAAGAACTGGTAAAAGAAAAAACTTAATTCGGATATTTCTTTAACTTTTCTATAATTAAATAAACCCCACGTTTATTTGTTTATCGTATTTCGTTACTTCCTTTTGGACGTGATTTGGAATGACACGCTTAATTAGTGTTTTCAAAGGACTGGTAAAAGAAAAAAACTTAATTCAGATATTTCTTTAACTTTGTTATAATTACATAAACCCCCGTTTATGTGTTTATCGTATTTCGTTACTTCGTTTTGGACGAGATTTGGAAAGACACGCTTAATTTGTGTTTTCAAATGATTGGTAAAAGAAAAAACTTAATTCGGATATTTCTTTAACTTTTCTATAATTACATAAACCCTCATTTTCTTTGTTTATCGTATTTCGTTACTTCGTTTTGCACGAGATTTGGAATGACACGCTTAATTAGTATTTCCAAAGGATCGGTAAAAGAAAAAACTTAATTCAGATATTTCTTTAACTTTTCTATAATTACATATTCCTCCCGTTTATGTGTTTAACGTATTTCGTTACTTCGTTTTGGACGAGATTTGGAATGACACGCTTAATTAGTTTTTTAAAGGATTGGTAAAAGAAAAAACTTAATTCGGATATTTCTTTAACTTTTCTATAATTACATAAACCTCCCGTTTATTTGTTTATCGTATTTCGTTACTTCGTTTTGGACGAGATTTGGAATGACACCCTTAATTAGTATTTTCAAAGAACTGGTAAAAGAAAAAATTTAATTAGGATATTTCTTTAACTTTTCTATAATTAAATAAACCCCCCGTTTATTTGTTTATCATATTTCGTTACTTCATTTTGGACGAGATTTGGAATGACACCCTTAATTCGTGTTTTCAAAGAACTGGTAAAAGAAAAAACTTAATTCGGATATTTCTTTAACTTTTCTATAATTAAATAAATCCCACGTTTATTTGTTTATCGTATTTCGTTACTTCCTTTTGGACGTGATTTGGAATGACACGCTTAATTAGTGTTTTCAAAGGACTGGTAAAAGAAAAAAACTTAATTCGGATATTTCTTTAACTTTGTTATAATTACATAAACCCCCGTTTATGTGTTTATCGTATTTCGTTACTTCGTTTTGGACGAGATTTGGAAAGACACGCTTAATTTGTGTTTTCAAATGATTGGTAAAAGAAAAAACTTAATTCGGATATTTCTTTAACTTTTCTATAATTACATAAACCCTCATTTTCTTTGTTTATCGTATTTCGTTACTTCGTTTTGCACGAGATTTGGAATGACACGCTTAATTAGTATTTCCAAAGGATCGGTAAAAGAAAAAACTTAATTCGGATATTTCTTTAACTTTTCTATAATTACATATTCCTCCCGTTTATGTGTTTAACGTATTTCGTTACTTCGTTTTGGACAAGATTTGGAATGACACGCTTAATTAGTGTTTTTAAAGGATTGGTAAAAGAAAAAACTTAATTCGGATACTTCTTTAACATTTCTATAATTACATAAACCCCCCGTTTATTTGTTTATCATATTTCGTTACTTCATTTTGGACGAGATTTGGAATGACACCCTTAATTCGTGTTTTCAAAGAACTGGTAAAAGAAAAAACTTAATTCGGATATTTCTTTAACTTTTCTATAATTACATAAACCTCCCGTTTATTTGTTTATCGTATTTCGTTACTTCGTTTTGGACAAGATTTGGAATGACACCCTTAATTAGTATTTTCAAAGAACTGGTAAAAGAAAAAACTTAATTCGGATATTTCTTTAACTTTTCTATAATTAAATAAACCCCACGTTTATTTGTTTATCGTATTTCGTTACTTCCTTTTGGACGTGATTTGGAATGACACGCTTAATTAGTGTTTTCAAAGGACTGGTAAAAGAAAAAAACTTAATTCAGATATTTCTTTAACTTTGTTATAATTACATAAACCCCCGTTTATGTGTTTATCGTATTTCGTTACTTCGTTTTGGACGAGATTTGGAAAGACACGCTTAATTTGTGTTTTCAAATGATTGGTAAAAGAAAAAACTTAATTCGGATATTTCTTTAACTTTTCTATAATTACATAAACCCTCATTTTCTTTGTTTATCGTATTTCGTTACTTCGTTTTGCACGAGATTTGGAATGACACGCTTAATTAGTATTTCCAAAGGATCGGTAAAAGAAAAAACTTAATTCAGATATTTCTTTAACTTTTCTATAATTACATATTCCTCCCGTTTATGTGTTTAACGTATTTCGTTACTTCGTTTTGGACGAGATTTGGAATGACACGCTTAATTAGTTTTTTAAAGGATTGGTAAAAGAAAAAACTTAATTCGGATATTTCTTTAACTTTTCTATAATTACATAAACCTCCCGTTTATTTGTTTATCGTATTTCGTTACTTCGTTTTGGACGAGATTTGGAATGACACCCTTAATTAGTATTTTCAAAGAACTGGTAAAAGAAAAAATTTAATTAGGATATTTCTTTAACTTTTCTATAATTAAATAAACCCCCCGTTTATTTGTTTATCATATTTCGTTACTTCATTTTGGACGAGATTTGGAATGACACCCTTAATTCGTGTTTTCAAAGAACTGGTAAAAGAAAAAACTTAATTCGGATATTTCTTTAACTTTTCTATAATTAAATAAATCCCACGTTTATTTGTTTATCGTATTTCGTTACTTCCTTTTGGACGTGATTTGGAATGACACGCTTAATTAGTGTTTTCAAAGGACTGGTAAAAGAAAAAAACTTAATTCGGATATTTCTTTAACTTTGTTATAATTACATAAACCCCCGTTTATGTGTTTATCGTATTTCGTTACTTCGTTTTGGACGAGATTTGGAAAGACACGCTTAATTTGTGTTTTCAAATGATTGGTAAAAGAAAAAACTTAATTCGGATATTTCTTTAACTTTTCTATAATTACATAAACCCTCATTTTCTTTGTTTATCGTATTTCGTTACTTCGTTTTGCACGAGATTTGGAATGACACGCTTAATTAGTATTTCCAAAGGATCGGTAAAAGAAAAAACTTAATTCGGATATTTCTTTAACTTTTCTATAATTACATATTCCTCCCGTTTATGTGTTTAACGTATTTCGTTACTTCGTTTTGGACAAGATTTGGAATGACACGCTTAATTAGTGTTTTTAAAGGATTGGTAAAAGAAAAAACTTAATTCGGATACTTCTTTAACATTTCTATAATTACATAAACCCCCCGTTTATTTGTTTATCATATTTCGTTACTTCATTTTGGACGAGATTTGGAATGACACCCTTAATTCGTGTTTTCAAAGAACTGGTAAAAGAAAAAACTTAATTCGGATATTTCTTTAACTTTTCTATAATTACATAAACCCCCCGTTTATTTGTTTATCGTATTTCGTTACTTTGTATTGGACGAGATTTGGAATGACACCCTTAATTAGTGTTTTCAAAGAATTGGTAAAAGAAAAAACTTAATTCGGATATTTCTTTAACTTTTTCATAATTACTTAACCCCCCCGTTTCTTTGTTTATCATATTTCGTTACTTCGTTTTGGACAAGATTTGGAATGACACGCTGAATTAGTGTTTTCAAAGAACTGGTAAATGAAAAAACTTAATTCGGATATTTCTTTAACTTTTCTATAATTACATAAACCTCTCGTTTATTTGTTTATCGTATTTCGTTACTTCGTTTTGGACGAGATTTGGAATGACACCCTTAATTAGTATTTTCAAAGAACTGGTAAAAGAAAAAACTTAATTCGGATATTTCTTTAACTTTTCTATAATTAAATAAACCCCACGTTTATTTGTTTATCGTATTTCGTTACTTCCTTTTGGACGTGATTTGGAATGACACGCTTAATTAGTGTTTTCAAAGGACTGGTAAAAGAAAAAAACTTAATTCGGATATTTCTTTAACTTTGTTATAATTACATAAACCCCCGTTTATGTGTTTATCGTATTTCGTTACTTCGTTTTGGACGAGATTTGGAAAGACACGCTTAATTTGTGTTTTCAAATGATTGGTAAAAGAAAAAACTTAATTCGGATATTTCTTTAACTTTCCTATAATTACATATTCCTCCCGTTTATGTGTTTAACGTATTTCGTTACTTCGTTTTGGACGAGATTTGGAATGACACGCTTAATTAGTGTTTTTAAAGGATTGGTAAAAGAAAAAACTTAATTCGGATACTTCTTTAACATTTCTATAATTACATAAACCCCCCGTTTATTTGTTTATCATATTTCGTTACTTCATTTTGGACGAAATTTGGAATGACACCCTTAATTCGTGTTTTCAAAGAACGGGTAAAAGAAAAAACTTAATTCAGATATTTCTTTAACTTTTCTATAATTACATAAACCCCCCGTTTATTTGTTTATCGTATTTCGTTACTTTGTATTGGACGAGATTTTGAATGACACCCTTAATTAGTGTTTTCAAAGAACTAGTAAAAGAAAAAAACTTAATTCGGATATTTCTTTAACTTTGTTATAATTACATAAACCCCCGTTTATGTGTTTATCGTATTTCGTTACTTCGTTTTGGACGAGATTTGGAAAGACACGCTTAATTTGTGTTTTCAAATGATTGGTAAAAGAAAAAACTTAATTCGGATATTTCTTTAACTTTTCTATAATTACATAAACCCTCATTTTCTTTGTTTATCGTATTTCGTTACTTCGTTTTGCACGAGATTTGGAATGACACGCTTAATTAGTATTTCCAAAGGATCGGTAAAAGAAAAAACTTAATTCGGATATTTCTTTAACTTTTCTATAATTACATATTCCTCCCGTTTATGTGTTTAACGTATTTCGTTACTTCGTTTTGGACGAGATTTGGAATGACACGCTTAATTAGTGTTTTTAAAGGATTGGTAAAAGAAAAAACTTAATTCGGATACTTCTTTAACATTTCTATAATTACATAAACCCCCCGTTTATTTGTTTAACGTATTCCGTTACTTCGTTTTGCATGAAATTTGGAATGACACGCTTAATTTGCGTTTTCAAAGGATTGGTAAAAGAAAGAACTTAATTAGGATATTTCTTTAACTTTTCTATAATTACATAAACCCCCCGTTTATTTGTTTATCGTATTTCGTTACTTTGTATTGGACGAGATTTGGAATGACACCCTTAATTAGTGTTTTCAAAGAACTGGTAAAAGAAAAAACTTAATTCGGATATTTCTTTAACTTTTTCATAATTACTTAACCCCCCCCCCCCCCCCCCCGTTTCTTTGTTTATCATATTTCGTTACTTCGTTTTGGACAAGATTTGGAATGACACGCTGAATTAGTGTTTTCCAAGAACTGGTAAATGAAAAAACTTAATTCGGATATTTCTTTAACTTTTTCATAATTACTTAACCCCCCCGTTTCTTTGTTTATCATATTTCGTTACTTCGTTTTGGACAAGATTTGGAATGACACGCTGAATTAGTGTTTTCAAAGAACTGGTAAATGAAAAAACTTAATTCTGATATTTCTTTAACTTTTCTATAATTACATAAACCTCCCGTTTATTTGTTTATCGTATTTCGTTACTTCGTTTTGGACGAGATTTGGAATGACACCCTTAATTAGTATTTTCAAAGAACTGGTAAAAGAAAAAACTTAATTCGGATATTTCTTTAACTTTTCTATAATTAAATAAACCCCACGTTTATTTGTTTATCGTATTTCGTTACTTCCTTTTGGACGTGATTTGGAATGACACGCTTAATTAGTGTTTTCAAAGGACTGGTAAAAGAAAAAAAGTTAATTCGGATATTTCTTTAACTTTGTTATAATTACATAAACCCCCGTTTATGTGTTTATCGTATTTCGTTACTTCGTTTTGGACGAGATTTGGAAAGACACGCTTAATTTGTGTTTTCAAATGATTGGTAAAAGAAAAAACTTAATTCGGATATTTCTTTAACTTTTCTATAATTACATAAACCCTCACTTTCTTTGTTTATCGTATTTCGTTACTTCGTTTTGCACGAGATTTGGAATGACACGCTTAATTAGTATTTCCAAAGGATCGGTAAAAGAAAAAACTTAATTCGGATATTTCTTTAACTTTTCTATAATTACATATTCCTCCCGTTTATGTGTTTAACGTATTTCGTTACTTCGTTTTGGACGAGATTTGGAATGACACGCTTAATTAGTGTTTTTAAAGGATTGGTAAAAGAAAAAACTTAATTCGGATACTTCTTTAACATTTCTATAATTACATAAACCACCCGTTTATTTGTTTATCATATTTCGTTACTTCATTTTGGACGAGATTTGGAATGACACCCTTAATTCGTGTTTTCAAAGAACTGGTAAAAGAAAAAACTTAATTCGGATATTTCTTTAACTTTTCTATAATTACATAAACCCCCCGTTTATTTGTTTATCGTATTTCGTTACTTTGTATTGGACGAGATTTGGAATGACACCCTTAATTAGTGTTTTCAAAGAATTGGTAAAAGAAAAAACTTAATTCGGATATTTCTTTAACTTTTTCATAATTACTTAACCCCCCCGTTTCTTTGTTTATCATATTTCGTTACTTCGTTTTGGACAAGATTTGGAATGACACGCTGAATTAGTGTTTTCAAAGAACTGGTAAATGAAAAAACTTAATTCGGATATTTCTTTAACTTTTCAATAATTACATAAACCTCCCGTTTATTTGTTTATCGTATTTCGTTACTTCGTTTTGGACGAGATTTGGAATGACACCCTTAATTAGTATTTTCAAAGAACTGGTAAAAGAAAAAACTTAATTCGGATATTTCTTTAACTTTTCTATAATTAAATAAACCCCACGTTTATTTGTTTATCGTATTTCGTTACTTCCTTTTGGACGTGATTTGGAATGACACGCTTAATTAGTGTTTTCAAAGGACTGGTAAAAGAAAAAAACTTAATTCGGATATTTCTTTAACTTTGTTATAATTACATAAACCCCCGTTTATGTGTTTATCGTATTTCGTTACTTCGTTTTGGACGAGATTTGGAAAGACACGCTTAATTTGTGTTTTCAAATGATTGGTAAAAGAAAAAACTTAATTCGGATATTTCTTTAACTTTCCTATAATTACATATTCCTCCCGTTTATGTGTTTAACGTATTTCGTTACTTCGTTTTGGACGAGATTTGGAATGACACGCTTAATTAGTGTTTTTAAAGGATTGGTAAAAGAAAAAACTTAATTCGGATACTTCTTTAACATTTCTATAATTACATAAACCCCCCGTTTATTTGTTTATCATATTTCGTTACTTCATTTTGGACGAAATTTGGAATGACACCCTTAATTCGTGTTTTCAAAGAACGGGTAAAAGAAAAAACTTAATTCAGATATTTCTTTAACTTTTCTATAATTACATAAACCCCCCGTTTATTTGTTTATCGTATTTCGTTACTTTGTATTGGACGAGATTTTGAATGACACCCTTAATTAGTGTTTTCAAAGAACTGGTAAAAGAAAAAAACTTAATTCGGATATTTCTTTAACTTTGTTATAATTACATAAACCCCCGTTTATGTGTTTATCGTATTTCGTTACTTCGTTTTGGACGAGATTTGGAAAGACACGCTTAATTTGTGTTTTCAAATGATTGGTAAAAGAAAAAACTTAATTCGGATATTTCTTTAACTTTTCTATAATTACATAAACCCTCATTTTCTTTGTTTATCGTATTTCGTTACTTCGTTTTGCACGAGATTTGGAATGACACGCTTAATTAGTATTTCCAAAGGATCGGTAAAAGAAAAAACTTAATTCGGATATTTCTTTAACTTTTCTATAATTACATATTCCTCCCGTTTATGTGTTTAACGTATTTCGTTACTTCGTTTTGGACGAGATTTGGAATGACACGCTTAATTAGTGTTTTTAAAGGATTGGTAAAAGAAAAAACTTAATTCGGATACTTCTTTAACATTTCTATAATTACATAAACCCCCCGTTTATTTGTTTATCATATTTCGTTACTTCATTTTGGACGAAATTTGGAATGACACCCTTAATTCGTGTTTTCAAAGAACGGGTAAAAGAAAAAACTTAATTCAGATATTTCTTTAACTTTTCTATAATTACATAAACCCCCCGTTTATTTGTTTATCGTATTTCGTTACTTTGTATTGGACGAGATTTTGAATGACACCCTTAATTAGTGTTTTCAAAGAACTGGTAAAAGAAAAAAACTTAATTCGGATATTTCTTTAACTTTGTTATAATTACATAAACCCCCGTTTATGTGTTTATCGTATTTCGTTACTTCGTTTTGGACGAGATTTGGAAAGACACGCTTAATTTGTGTTTTCAAATGATTGGTAAAAGAAAAAACTTAATTCGGATATTTCTTTAACTTTTCTATAATTACATAAACCCTCATTTTCTTTGTTTATCGTATTTCGTTACTTCGTTTTGCACGAGATTTGGAATGACACGCTTAATTAGTATTTCCAAAGGATCGGTAAAAGAAAAAACTTAATTCGGATATTTCTTTAACTTTTCTATAATTACATATTCATCCCGTTTATGTGTTTAACGTATTTCGTTACTTCGTTTTGGACGAGATTTGGAATGACACGCTTAATTAGTGTTTTTAAAGGATTGGTAAAAGAAAAAACTTAATTCGGATACTTCTTTAACATTTCTATAATTACATAAACCCCCCGTTTATTTGTTTAACGTATTACGTTACTTCGTTTTGCATGAAATTTGGAATGACACGCTTAATTTGCGTTTTCAAAGGATTGGTAAAAGAAAGAACTTAATTAGGATATTTCTTTAACTTTTCTATAATTACATAAACCCCCCGTTTATTTGTTTATCGTATTTCGTTACTTTGTATTGGACGAGATTTGGAATGACACCCTTAATTAGTGTTTTCAAAGAACTGGTAAAAGAAAAAACTTAATTCGGATATTTCTTTAACTTTTTCATAATTACTTAACCCCCCCCCCCCGTTTCTTTGTTTATCATATTTCGTTACTTCGTTTTGGACAAGATTTGGAATGACACGCTGAATTAGTGTTTTCAAAGAACTGGTAAATGAAAAAACTTAATTCGGATATTTCTTTAACTTTTTCATAATTACTTAACCCCCCCGTTTCTTTGTTTATCATATTTCGTTACTTCGTTTTGGACAAGATTTGGAATGACACGCTGAATTAGTGTTTTCAAAGAACTGGTAAATGAAAAAACTTAATTCGGATATTTCTTTAACTTTTCTATAATTACATAAACCTCCCGTTTATTTGTTTATCGTATTTCGTTACTTCGTTTTGGACGAGATTTGGAATGACACCCTTAATTAGTATTTTCAAAGAACTGGTAAAAGAAAAAACTTAATTCGGATATTTCTTTAACTTTTCTATAATTAAATAAACCCCACGTTTATTTGTTTATCGTATTTCGTTACTTCCTTTTGGACGTGATTTGGAATGACACGCTTAATTAGTGTTTTCAAAGGACTGGTAAAAGAAAAAAAGTTAATTCGGATATTTCTTTAACTTTGTTATAATTACATAAACCCCCGTTTATGTGTTTATCGTATTTCGTTACTTCGTTTTGGACGAGATTTGGAAAGACACGCTTAATTTGTGTTTTCAAATGATTGGTAAAAGAAAAAACTTAATTCGGATATTTCTTTAACTTTTCTATAATTACATAAACCCTCACTTTCTTTGTTTATCGTATTTCGTTACTTCGTTTTGCACGAGATTTGGAATGACACGCTTAATTAGTATTTCCAAAGGATCGGTAAAAGAAAAAACTTAATTCGGATATTTCTTTAACTTTTCTATAATTACATATTCCTCCCGTTTATGTGTTTAACGTATTTCGTTACTTCGTTTTGGACGAGATTTGGAATGACACGCTTAATTAGTGTTTTTAAAGGATTGGTAAAAGAAAAAACTTAATTCGGATACTTCTTTAACATTTCTATAATTACATAAACCACCCGTTTATTTGTTTATCATATTTCGTTACTTCATTTTGGACGAGATTTGGAATGACACCCTTAATTCGTGTTTTCAAAGAACTGGTAAAAGAAAAAACTTAATTCGGATATTTCTTTAACTTTTCTATAATTACATAAACCCCCCGTTTATTTGTTTATCGTATTTCGTTACTTTGTATTGGACGAGATTTGGAATGACACCCTTAATTAGTGTTTTCAAAGAATTGGTAAAAGAAAAAACTTAATTCGGATATTTCTTTAACTTTTTCATAATTACTTAACCCCCCCGTTTCTTTGTTTATCATATTTCGTTACTTCGTTTTGGACAAGATTTGGAATGACACGCTGAATTAGTGTTTTCAAAGAACTGGTAAATGAAAAAACTTAATTCGGATATTTCTTTAACTTTTCAATAATTACATAAACCTCCCGTTTATTTGTTTATCGTATTTCGTTACTTCGTTTTGGACGAGATTTGGAATGACACCCTTAATTAGTATTTTCAAAGAACTGGTAAAAGAAAAAACTTAATTCGGATATTTCTTTAACTTTTCTATAATTAAATAAACCCCACGTTTATTTGTTTATCGTATTTCGTTACTTCCTTTTGGACGTGATTTGGAATGACACGCTTAATTAGTGTTTTCAAAGGACTGGTAAAAGAAAAAAACTTAATTCGGATATTTCTTTAACTTTATTATAATTACATAAACCCCCGTTTATGTGTTTATCGAATTTCGTTACTTCGTTTTGGACGAGATTTGGAAAGACACGCTTAATTTGTGTTTTCAAATGATTGGTAAAAGAAAAAACTTAATTCGGATATTTCTTTAACTTTTCTATAATTACATAAACCCTCATTTTCTTTGTTTATCGTATTTCGTTACTTCGTTTTGCACGAGATTTGGAATGACACGCTTAATTAGTATTTCCAAAGGATCGGTAAAAGAAAAAACTTAATTCGGATATTTCTTTAACTTTTCTATAATTACATATTCCTCCCGTTTATGTGTTTAACGTATTTCGTTACTTCGTTTTGGACGAGATTTGGAATGACACGCTTAATTAGTGTTTTTAAAGGATTGGTAAAAGAAAAAACTTAATTCGGATACTTCTTTAACATTTCTATAATTACATAAACCCCCCGTTTATTTGTTTAACGTATTCCGTTACTTCGTTTTGCACGAAATTTGGAATGACACGCTTAATTTGCGTTTTCAAAGGATTGGTAAAAGAAAGAACTTAATTAGGATATTTCTTTAACTTTTCTATAATTACATAAACCCCCCGTTTATTTGTTTATCGTATTTCGTTACTTTGTATTGGACGAGATTTGGAATGACACCCTTAATTAGTGTTTTCAAAGAATTCGTAAAAGAAAAAACTTAATTCGGATATTTCTTTAACTTTTTCATAATTACTTAACCCCCCCGTTTCTTTGTTTATCATATTTCGTTACTTCGTTTTGGACAAGATTTGGAATGACACGCTGAATTAGTGTTTTCAAAGAACTGGTAAATGAAAAAACTTAATTCGGATATTTCTTTAACTTTTCTATAATTACATAAACCTCCCGTTTATTTGTTTATCGTATTTCGTTACTTCGTTTTGGACGAGATTTGGAATGACACCCTCAATTAGTATTTTCAAAGAACTGGTAAAAGAAAAAACTTAATTCGGATATTTCTTTAACTTTTTCATAATTACTTAACCCCCCCCGTTTCTTTGTTTATCATATTTCGTTACTTCGTTTTGGACAAGATTTGGAATGACACGCTGAATTAGTGTTTTCAAAGAACTGGTAAATGAAAAAACTTAATTCGGATATTTCTTTAACTTTTTCATAATTACTTAACCCCCCCGTTTCTTTGTTTATCATATTTCGTTACTTCGTTTTGGACAAGATTTGGAATGACACGCTGAATTAGTGTTTTCAAAGAACTGGTAAATGAAAAAACTTAATTCAGATATTTCTTTAACTTTTCTATAATTACATAAACCTCCCGTTTATTTGTTTATCGTATTTCGTTACTTCGTTTTGGACGAGATTTGGAATGACACCCTTAATTAGTATTTTCAAAGAACTGGTAAAAGAAAAAACTTAATTCGGATATTTCTTTAACTTTTCTATAATTAAATAAACCCCACGTTTATTTGTTTATCGTATTTCGTTACTTCCTTTTGGACGTGATTTGGAATGACACGCTTAATTAGTGTTTTCAAAGGACTGGTAAAAGAAAAAAAGTTAATTCGGATATTTCTTTAACTTTGTTATAATTACATAAACCCCCGTTTATGTGTTTATCGTATTTCGTTACTTCGTTTTGGACGAGATTTGGAAAGACACGCTTAATTTGTGTTTTCAAATGATTGGTAAAAGAAAAAACTTAATTCGGATATTTCTTTAACTTTTCTATAATTACATAAACCCTCACTTTCTTTGTTTATCGTATTTCGTTACTTCGTTTTGCACGAGATTTGGAATGACACGCTTAATTAGTATTTCCAAAGGATCGGTAAAAGAAAAAACTTAATTCGGATATTTCTTTAACTTTTCTATAATTACATATTCCTCCCGTTTATGTGTTTAACTTATTTCGTTACTTCGTTTTGGACGAGATTTGGAATGACACGCTTAATTAGTGTTTTTAAAGGATTGGTAAAAGAAAAAACTTAATTCGGATACTTCTTTAACATTTCTATAATTACATAAACCCCCCGTTTATTTGTTTATCATATTTCGTTACTTCATTTTGGACGAGATTTGGAATGACACCCTTAATTCGTGTTTTCAAAGAACTGGTAAAAGAAAAAACTTAATTCGGATATTTCTTTAACTTTTCTATAATTACATAAACCCCCCGTTTATTTGTTTATCGTATTTCGTTACTTTGTATTGGACGAGATTTGGAATGACACCCTTAATTAGTGTTTTCAAAGAATTGGTAAAAGAAAAAACTTAATTCGGATATTTCTTTAACTTTTTCATAATTACTTAACCCCCCCGTTTCTTTGTTTATCATATTTCGTTACTTCGTTTTGGACAAGATTTGGAATGACACGCTGAATTAGTGTTTTCAAAGAACTGGTAAATGAAAAAACTTAATTCGGATATTTCTTTAACTTTTCAATAATTACATAAACCTCCCGTTTATTTGTTTATCGTATTTCGTTACTTCGTTTTGGACGAGATTTGGAATGACACCCTTAATTAGTATTTTCAAAGAACTGGTAAAAGAAAAAACTTAATTCGGATATTTCTTTAACTTTTCTATAATTAAATAAACCCCACGTTTATTTGTTTATCGTATTTCGTTACTTCCTTTTGGACGTGATTTGGAATGACACGCTTAATTAGTGTTTTCAAAGGACTGGTAAAAGAAAAAAACTTAATTCGGATATTTCTTTAACTTTATTATAATTACATAAACCCCCGTTTATGTGTTTATCGAATTTCGTTACTTCGTTTTGGACGAGATTTGGAAAGACACGCTTAATTTGTGTTTTCAAATGATTGGTAAAAGAAAAAACTTAATTCGGATATTTCTTTAACTTTTCTATAATTACATAAACCCTCATTTTCTTTGTTTATCGTATTTCGTTACTTCGTTTTGCACGAGATTTGGAATGACACGCTTAATTAGTATTTCCAAAGGATCGGTAAAAGAAAAAACTTAATTCGGATATTTCTTTAACTTTTCTATAATTACATATTCCTCCCGTTTATGTGTTTAACGTATTTTGTTACTTCGTTTTGGACGAGATTTGGAATGACACGCTTAATTAGTGTTTTTAAAGGATTGGTAAAAGAAAAAACTTAATTCGGATACTTCTTTAACATTTCTATAATTACATAAACCCCCCGTTTATTTGTTTAACGTATTCCGTTACTTCGTTTTGCACGAAATTTGGAATGACACGCTTAATTTGCGTTTTCAAAGGATTGGTAAAAGAAAGAACTTAATTAGGATATTTCTTTAACTTTTCTATAATTACATAAACCCCCCGTTTATTTGTTTATCGTATTTCGTTACTTTGTATTGGACGAGATTTGGAATGACACCCTTAATTAGTGTTTTCAAAGAATTGGTAAAAGAAAAAACTTAATTCGGATATTTCTTTAACTTTTTCATAATTACTTAACCCCCCCGTTTCTTTGTTTATCATATTTCGTTACTTCGTTTTGGACAAGATTTGGAATGACACGCTGAATTAGTGTTTTCAAAGAACTGGTAAATGAAAAAACTTAATTCGGATATTTCTTTAACTTTTCTATAATTACATAAACCTCCCGTTTATTTGTTTATCGTATTTCGTTACTTCGTTTTGGACGAGATTTGGAATGACACCCTTAATTAGTATTTTCAAAGAACTGGTAAAAGAAAAAACTTAATTCGGATATTTCTTTAACTTTTCTATAATTAAATAAACCCCACGTTTATTTGTTTATCGTATTTCGTTACTTCCTTTTGGACGTGATTTGGAATGACACGCTTAATTAGTGTTTTCAAAGGACTGGTAACAGAAAAAAACTTAATTCGGATATTTCTTTAACTTTGTTATAATTACATAAACCCCCGTTTATGTGTTTATCGTATTTCGTTACTTCGTTTTGGACGAGATTTGGAAAGACACGCTTAATTTGTGTTTTCAAATGATTGGTAAAAGAAAAAACTTAATTCGGATATTTCTTTAACTTTTCTATAATTACATAAACCCTCATTTTCTTTGTTTATCGTATTTCGTTACTTCGTTTTGCACGAGATTTGGAATGACACGCTTAATTAATATTTCCAAAGGATCGGTAAAAGAAAAAACTTAATTCGGATATTTCTTTAACTTTTCTATAATTACATATTCCTCCCGTTTATGTGTTTAACGTATTTCGTTACTTCGTTTTGGACGAGATTTGGAATGACACGCTTAATTAGTGTTTTTAAAGGATTGGTAAAAGAAAAAACTTAATTCGGATACTTCTTTAACATTTCTATAATTACATAAACCCCCCGTTTATTTGTTTATCATATTTCGTTACTTCATTTTGGACGAGATTTGGAATGACACCCTTAATTCGTGTTTTCAAAGAACTGGTAAAAGAAAAAACTTAATTCGGATATTTCTTTAACTTTTCTATAATTACATAAACCCCCCGTTTATTTGTTTATCGTATTTCGTTACTTTGTATTGGACGAGATTTGGAATGACACCCTTAATTAGTGTTTTCAAAGAATTGGTAAAAGAAAAAACTTAATTCGGATATTTCTTTAACTTTTTCATAATTACTTAACCCCCCCGTTTCTTTGTTTATCATATTTCGTTACTTCGTTTTGGACAAGATTTGGAATGACACGCTGAATTAGTGTTTTCAAAGAACTGGTAAATGAAAAAACTTAATTCGGATATTTCTTTAACTTTTCTATAATTACATAAACCTCCCGTTTATTTGTTTATCGTATTTCGTTACTTCGTTTTGGACGAGATTTGGAATGACACCCTTAATTAGTATTTTCAAAGAACTGGTAAAAGAAAAAACTTAATTCGGATATTTCTTTAACTTTTTCATAATTACTTAACCCCCCCCGTTTCTTTGTTTATCATATTTCGTTACTTCGTTTTGGACAAGATTTGGAATGACACGCTGAATTAGTGTTTTCAAAGAACTGGTAAATGAAAAAACTTAATTCGGATATTTCTTTAACTTTTTCATAATTACTTAACCCCCCCGTTTCTTTGTTTATCATATTTCGTTACTTCGTTTTGGACAAGATTTGGAATGACACGCTGAATTAGTGTTTTCAAAGAACTGGTAAATGAAAAAACTTAATTCGGATATTTCTTTAACTTTTCTATAATTACATAAACCTCCCGTTTATTTGTTTATCGTATTTCGTTACTTCGTTTTGGACGAGATTTGGAATGACACCCTTAATTAGTATTTTCAAAGAACTGGTAAAAGAAAAAACTTAATTCGGATATTTCTTTAACTTTTCTATAATTAAATAAACCCCACGTTTATTTGTTTATCGTATTTCGTTACTTCCTTTTGGACGTGATTTGGAATGACACGCTTAATTAGTGTTTTCAAAGGACTGGTAAAAGAAAAAAAGTTAATTCGGATATTTCTTTAACTTTGTTATAATTACATAAACCCCCGTTTATGTGTTTATCGTATTTCGTTACTTCGTTTTGGACGAGATTTGGAAAGACACGCTTAATTTGTGTTTTCAAATGATTGGTAAAAGAAAAAACTTAATTCGGATATTTCTTTAACTTTTCTATAATTACATAAACCCTCACTTTCTTTGTTTATCGTATTTCGTTACTTCGTTTTGCACGAGATTTGGAATGACACGCTTAATTAGTATTTCCAAAGGATCGGTAAAAGAAAAAACTTAATTCGGATATTTCTTTAACTTTTCTATAATTACATATTCCTCCCGTTTATGTGTTTAACGTATTTCGTTACTTCGTTTTGGACGAGATTTGGAATGACACGCTTAATTAGTGTTTTTAAAGGATTGGTAAAAGAAAAAACTTAATTCGGATACTTCTTTAACATTTCTATAATTACATAAACCCCCCGTTTATTTGTTTATCATATTTCGTTACTTCATTTTGGACGAGATTTGGAATGACACCCTTAATTCGTGTTTTCAAAGAACTGGTAAAAGAAAAAACTTAATTCGGATATTTCTTTAACTTTTCTATAATTACATAAACCCCCCGTTTATTTGTTTATCGTATTTCGTTACTTTGTATTGGACGAGATTTGGAATGACACCCTTAATTAGTGTTTTCAAAGAATTGGTAAAAGAAAAAACTTAATTCGGATATTTCTTTAACTTTTTCATAATTACTTAACCCCCCCGTTTCTTTGTTTATCATATTTCGTTACTTCGTTTTGGACAAGATTTGGATTGACACGCTGAATTAGTGTTTTCAAAGAACTGGTAAATGAAAAAACTTAATTCGGATATTTCTTTAACTTTTCAATAATTACATAAACCTCCCGTTTATTTGTTTATCGTATTTCGTTACTTCGTTTTGGACGAGATTTGGAATGACACCCTTAATTAGTATTTTCAAAGAACTGGTAAAAGAAAAAACTTAATTCGGATATTTCTTTAACTTTTCTATAATTAAATAAACCCCACGTTTATTTGTTTATCGTATTTCGTTACTTCCTTTTGGACGTGATTTGGAATGACACGCTTAATTAGTGTTTTCAAAGGACTGGTAAAAGAAAAAAACTTAATTCGGATATTTCTTTAACTTTATTATAATTACATAAACCCCCGTTTATGTGTTTATCGAATTTCGTTACTTCGTTTTGGACGAGATTTGGAAAGACACGCTTAATTTGTGTTTTCAAATGATTGGTAAAAGAAAAACTTAATTCGGATATTTCTTTAACTTTTCTATAATTACATAAACCCTCATTTTCTTTGTTTATCGTATTTCGTTACTTCGTTTTGCACGAGATTTGGAATGACACGCTTAATTAGTATTTCCAAAGGATCGGTAAAAGAAAAAACTTAATTCGGATATTTCTTTAACTTTTCTATAATTACATATTCCTCCCGTTTATGTGTTTAACGTATTTTGTTACTTCGTTTTGGACGAGATTTGGAATGACACGCTTAATTAGTGTTTTTAAAGGATTGGTAAAAGAAAAAACTTAATTCGGATACTTCTTTAACATTTCTATAATTACATAAACCCCCCGTTTATTTGTTTAACGTATTCCGTTACTTCGTTTTGCACGAAATTTGGAATGACACGCTTAATTTGCGTTTTCAAAGGATTGGTAAAAGAAAGAACTTAATTAGGATATTTCTTTAACTTTTCTATAATTACATAAACCCCCCGTTTATTTGTTTATCGTATTTCGTTACTTTGTATTGGACGAGATTTGGAATGACACCCTTAATTAGTGTTTTCAAAGAATTGGTAAAAGAAAAAACTTAATTCGGATATTTCTTTAACTTTTTCATAATTACTTAACCCCCCCGTTTCTTTGTTTATCATATTTCGTTACTTCGTTTTGGACAAGATTTGGAATGACACGCTGAATTAGTGTTTTCAAAGAACTGGTAAATGAAAAAACTTAATTCGGATATTTCTTTAACTTTTCTATAATTACATAAACCTCCCGTTTATTTGTTTATCGTATTTCGTTACTTCGTTTTGGACGAGATTTGGAATGACACCCTTAATTAGTATTTTCAAAGAACTGGTAAAAGAAAAAACTTAATTCGGATATTTCTTTAACTTTTCTATAATTAAATAAACCCCACGTTTATTTGTTTATCGTATTTCGTTACTTCCTTTTGGACGTGATTTGGAATGACACGCTTAATTAGTGTTTTCAAAGGACTGGTAACAGAAAAAAACTTAATTCGGATATTTCTTTAACTTTGTTATAATTACATAAACCCCCGTTTATGTGTTTATCGTATTTCGTTACTTCGTTTTGGACGAGATTTGGAAAGACACGCTTAATTTGTGTTTTCAAATGATTGGTAAAAGAAAAAACTTAATTCGGATATTTCTTTAACTTTTCTATAATTACATAAACCCTCATTTTCTTTGTTTATCGTATTTCGTTACTTCGTTTTGCACGAGATTTGGAATGACACGCTTAATTAATATTTCCAAAGGATCGGTAAAAGAAAAAACTTAATTCGGATATTTCTTTAACTTTTCTATAATTACATATTCCTCCCGTTTATGTGTTTAACGTATTTCGTTACTTCGTTTTGGACGAGATTTGGAATGACACGCTTAATTAGTGTTTTTAAAGGATTGGTAAAAGAAAAAACTTAATTCGGATACTTCTTTAACATTTCTATAATTACATAAACCCCCCGTTTATTTGTTTATCATATTTCGTTACTTCATTTTGGACGAGATTTGGAATGACACCCTTAATTCGTGTTTTCAAAGAACTGGTAAAAGAAAAAACTTAATTCGGATATTTCTTTAACTTTTCTATAATTACATAAACCCCCCGTTTATTTGTTTATCGTATTTCGTTACTTTGTATTGGACGAGATTTGGAATGACACCCTTAATTAGTGTTTTCAAAGAATTGGTAAAAGAAAAAACTTAATTCGGATATTTCTTTAACTTTTTCATAATTACTTAACCCCCCCGTTTCTTTGTTTATCATATTTCGTTACTTCGTTTTGGACAAGATTTGGAATGACACGCTGAATTAGTGTTTTCAAAGAACTGGTAAATGAAAAAACTTAATTCGGATATTTCTTTAACTTTTCTATAATTACATAAACCTCCCGTTTATTTGTTTATCGTATTTCGTTACTTCGTTTTGGACGAGATTTGGAATGACACCCTTAATTAGTGTTTTCAAAGAATTGGTAAAAGAAAAAACTTAATTCGGATATTTCTTTAACTTTTTCATAATTACTTAACCCCCCCGTTTCTTTGTTTATCGTATTTCGTTACTTCCTTTTGGACGTGATTTGGAATGACACGCTTAATTAGTGTTTTCAAAGGACTGGTAAAAGAAAAAAACTTAATTCGGATATTTCTTTAACTTTGTTATAATTACATAAACCCCCGTTTATGTGTTTATCGTATTTCGTTACTTCGTTTTGGACGAGATTTGGAAAGACACGCTTAATTTGTGTTTTCAAATGATTGGTAAAAGAAAAAACTTAATTCGGATATTTCTTTAACTTTTCTATAATTACATAAACCCTCATTTTCTTTGTTTATCGTATTTCGTTACTTCGTTTTGCACGAGATTTGGAATGACACGCTTAATTAGTATTTCCAAAAGATCGGTAAAAGAAAAAACTTAATTCGGATATTTCTTTAACTTTTCTATAATTACATATTCCTCCCGTTTATGTGTTTAACGTATTTCGTTACTTCGTTTTGGACGAGATTTGGAATGACACGCTTAATTAGTGTTTTTAAAGGATTGGTAAAAGAAAAAACTTAATTCGGATATTTCTTTAACTTTGTTATAATTACATAAACCCCCGTTTATGTGTTTATCGTATTTCGTTACTTCGTTTTGGACGAGATTTGGAAAGACACGCTTAATTTGTGTTTTCAAATGATTGGTAAAAGAAAAAACTTAATTCGGATATTTCTTTAACTTTTCTATAATTACATAAACCCTCATTTTCTTTGTTTATCGTATTTCGTTACTTCGTTTTGCACGAGATTTGGAATGACACGCTTAATTAATTTTTCCAAAGGATCGGTAAAAGAAAAAACTTAATTCGGATATTTCTTTAACTTTTCTATAATTACATATTCCTCCCGTTTATGTGTTTAACGTATTTCGTTACTTCGTTTTGGACGAGATTTGGAATGACACGCTTAATTAGTGTTTTTAAAGGATTGGTAAAAGAAAAAACTTAATTCGGATACTTCTTTAACATTTCTATAATTACATAAACCCCCCGTTTATTTGTTTATCATATTTCGTTACTTCATTTTGGACGAGATTTGGAATGACACCCTTAATTCGTGTTTTCAAAGAACTGGTAAAAGAAAAAACTTAATTCGGATATTTCTTTAACTTTTCTATAATTACATAAACCCCCCGTTTATTTGTTTATCGTATTTCGTTACTTTGTATTGGACGAGATTTGGAATGACACCCTTAATTAGTGTTTTCAAAGAATTGGTAAAAGAAAAAACTTAATTCGGATATTTCTTTAACTTTTTCATAATTACTTAACCCCCCCGTTTCTTTGTTTATCATATTTCGTTACTTCGTTTTGGACAAGATTTGGAATGACACGCTGAATTAGTGTTTTCAAAGAACTGGTAAATGAAAAAACTTAATTCGGATATTTCTTTAACTTTTCTATAATTACATAAACCTCCCGTTTATTTGTTTATCGTATTTCGTTACTTCGTTTTGGACGAGATTTGGAATGACACCCTTAATTAGTATTTTCAAAGAACTGGTAAAAGAAAAAACTTAATTCGGATATTTCTTTAACTTTTCTATAATTAAATAAACCCCACGTTTATTTGTTTATCGTATTTCGTTACTTCCTTTTGGACGTGATTTGGAATGACACGCTTAATTAGTGTTTTCAAAGGACTGGTAAAAGAAAAAAACTTAATTCGGATATTTCTTTAACTTTGTTATAATTACATAAACCCCCGTTTATGTGTTTATCGTATTTCGTTACTTCGTTTTGGACGAGATTTGGAAAGACACGCTTAATTTGTGTTTTCAAATGATTGGTAAAAGAAAAAACTTAATTCGGATATTTCTTTAACTTTTCTATAATTACATAAACCCTCATTTTCTTTGTTTATCGTATTTCGTTACTTCGTTTTGCACGAGATTTGGAATGATACGCTTAATTAGTATTTCCAAAAGATCGGTAAAAGAAAAAACTTAATTCGGATATTTCTTTAACTTTTCTATAATTACATATTCCTCCCGTTTATGTGTTTAACGTATTTCGTTACTTCGTTTTGGACGAGATTTGGAATGACACGCTTAATTAGTGTTTTTAAAGGATTGGTAAAAGAAAAAACTTAATTCGGATACTTCTTTAACATTTCTATAATTACATAAACCCCCCGTTTATTTGTTTAACGTATTCCGTTACTTCGTTTTGCACGAAATTTGGAATGACACGCTTAATTTGCGTTTTCAAAGGATTGGTAAAAGAAAGAACTTAATTAGGATATTTCTTTAACTTTTCTATAATTACATAAACCCCCCGTTTATTTGTTTATCGTATTTCGTTACTTTGTATTGGACGAGATTTGGAATGACACCTTAATTAGTGTTTTCAAAGAATTGGTAAAAGAAAAAACTTAATTCGGATATTTCTTTAACTTTTTCATAATTACTTAACCCCCCCGTTTCTTTGTTTATCATATTTCGTTACTTCGTTTTGGACAAGATTTGGAATGACACGCTGAATTAGTGTTTTCAAAGAACTGGTAAATGAAAAAACTTAATTCGGATATTTCTTTAACTTTTCTATAATTACATAAACCTCCCGTTTATTTGTTTATCGTATTTCGTTACTTCGTTTTGGACGAGATTTGGAATGACACCCTTAATTAGTATTTTCAAAGAACTGGTAAAAGAAAAAACTTAATTCGGATATTTCTTTAACTTTTCTATAATTAAATAAACCCCACGTTTATTTGTTTATCGTATTTCGTTACTTCCTTTTGGACGTGATTTGGAATGACACGCTTAATTAGTGTTTTCAAAGAACTGGTAAAAGAAAAAACTTAATTCGGATATTTCTTTAACTTTTCTATAATTAAATAAACCCCACGTTTATTTGTTTATCGTATTTCGTTACTTCCTTTTGGACGTGATTTGGAATGACACGCTTAATTCGTGTTTTCAAAGGACTGGTAAAAGAAAAAAACTTAATTCGGATATTTCTTTAACTTTGTTATAATTACATAAACCCCCGTTTATGTGTTTATCGTATTTCGTTACTTCGTTTTGGACGAGATTTGGAAAGACACGCTTAATTTGTGTTTTCAAATGATTGGTAAAAGAAAAAACTTAATTCGGATATTTCTTTAACTTTTCTATAATTACATAAACCCTCATTTTCTTTGTTTATCGTATTTCGTTACTTCGTTTTGCACGAGATTTGGAATGACACGCTTAATTAGTATTTCCAAAGGATCGGTAAAAGAAAAAACTTAATTCGGATATTTCTTTAACTTTTCTATAATTACATATTCCTCCCGTTTATGTGTTTAACGTATTTCGTTACTTCGTTTTGGACGAGATTTGGAATGACACGCTTAATTAGTGTTTTTAAAGGATTGGTAAAAGAAAAAACTTAATTCGGATACTTCTTTAACATTTCTATAATTACATAAACCCCCCGTTTATTTGTTTATCATATTTCGTTACTTCATTTTGGACGAGATTTGGAATGACACCCTTAATTCGTGTTTTCAAAGAACTGGTAAAAGAAAAAACTTAATTCGGATATTTCTTTAACTTTTCTATAATTACATAAACCCCCCGTTTATTTGTTTATCGTATTTCGTTACTTTGTATTGGACGAGATTTGGAATGACACCCTTAATTAGTGTTTTCAAAGAATTGGTAAAAGAAAAAACTTAATTCGGATATTTCTTTAACTTTTTCATAATTACTTAACCCCCCCGTTTCTTTGTTTATCATATTTCGTTACTTCGTTTTGGACAAGATTTGGAATGACACGCTGAATTAGTGTTTTCAAAGAACTGGTAAATGAAAAAACTTAATTCGGATATTTCTTTAACTTTTCTATAATTACATAAACCTCCCGTTTATTTGTTTATCGTATTTCGTTACTTCGTTTTGGACGAGATTTGGAATGACACCCTTAATTAGTGTTTTCAAAGAATTGGTAAAAGAAAAAACTTAATTCGGATATTTCTTTAACTTTTTCATAATTACTTAACCCCCCCGTTTCTTTGTTTATCGTATTTCGTTACTTCCTTTTGGACGTGATTTGGAATGACACGCTTAATTAGTGTTTTCAAAGGACTGGTAAAAGAAAAAAACTTAATTCGGATATTTCTTTAACTTTGTTATAATTACATAAACCCCCGTTTATGTGTTTATCGTATTTCGTTACTTCGTTTTGGACGAGATTTGGAAAGACACGCTTAATTTGTGTTTTCAAATGATTGGTAAAAGAAAAAACTTAATTCGGATATTTCTTTAACTTTTCTATAATTACATAAACCCTCATTTTCTTTGTTTATCGTATTTCGTTACTTCGTTTTGCACGAGATTTGGAATGACACGCTTAATTAGTATTTCCAAAAGATCGGTAAAAGAAAAAACTTAATTCGGATATTTCTTTAACTTTTCTATAATTACATATTCCTCCCGTTTATGTGTTTAACGTATTTCGTTACTTCGTTTTGGACGAGATTTGGAATGACACGCTTAATTAGTGTTTTTAAAGGATTGGTAAAAGAAAAAACTTAATTCGGATATTTCTTTAACTTTGTTATAATTACATAAACCCCCGTTTATGTGTTTATCGTATTTCGTTACTTCGTTTTGGACGAGATTTGGAAAGACACGCTTAATTTGTGTTTTCAAATGATTGGTAAAAGAAAAAACTTAATTCGGATATTTCTTTAACTTTTCTATAATTACATAAACCCTCATTTTCTTTGTTTATCGTATTTCGTTACTTCGTTTTGCACGAGATTTGGAATGACACGCTTAATTAATTTTTCCAAAGGATCGGTAAAAGAAAAAACTTAATTCGGATATTTCTTTAACTTTTCTATAATTACATATTCCTCCCGTTTATGTGTTTAACGTATTTCGTTACTTCGTTTTGGACGAGATTTGGAATGACACGCTTAATTAGTGTTTTTAAAGGATTGGTAAAAGAAAAAACTTAATTCGGATACTTCTTTAACATTTCTATAATTAGATAAACTCCCCGTTTATTTGTTTATCATATTTCGTTACTTCATTTTGGACGAGATTTGGAATGACACCCTTAATTCGTGTTTTCAAAGAACTGGTAAAAGAAAAAACTTAATTCGGATATTTCTTTAACTTTTCTATAATTACATAAACCCCCCGTTTATTTGTTTATCGTATTTCGTTACTTTGTATTGGACGAGATTTGGAATGACACCCTTAATTAGTGTTTTCAAAGAATTGGTAAAAGAAAAAACTTAATTCGGATATTTCTTTAACTTTTTCATAATTACTTAACCCCCCCGTTTCTTTGTTTATCATATTTCGTTACTTCGTTTTGGACAAGATTTGGAATGACACGCTGAATTAGTGTTTTCAAAGAACTGGTAAATGAAAAAACTTAATTCGGATATTTCTTTAACTTTTCTATAATTACATAAACCTCCCGTTTATTTGTTTATCGTATTTCGTTACTTCGTTTTGGACGAGATTTGGAATGACACCCTTAATTAGTGTTTTCAAAGAATTGGTAAAAGAAAAAACTTAATTCGGATATTTCTTTAACTTTTTCATAATTACTTAACCCCCCCGTTTCTTTGTTTATCGTATTTCGTTACTTCCTTTTGGACGTGATTTGGAATGACACGCTTAATTAGTGTTTTCAAAGGACTGGTAAAAGAAAAAAACTTAATTCGGATATTTCTTTAACTTTGTTATAATTACATAAACCCCCGTTTATGTGTTTATCGTATTTCGTTACTTCGTTTTGGACGAGATTTGGAAAGACACGCTTAATTTGTGTTTTCAAATGATTGGTAAAAGAAAAAACTTAATTCGGATATTTCTTTAACTTTTCTATAATTACATAAACCCTCATTTTCTTTGTTTATCGTATTTCGTTACTTCGTTTTGCACGAGATTTGGAATGACACGCTTAATTAGTATTTCCAAAAGATCGGTAAAAGAAAAAACTTAATTCGGATATTTCTTTAACTTTTCTATAATTACATATTCCTCCCGTTTATGTGTTTAACGTATTTCGTTACTTCGTTTTGGACGAGATTTGGAATGACACGCTTAATTAGTGTTTTTAAAGGATTGGTAAAAGAAAAAACTTAATTCGGATATTTCTTTAACTTTGTTATAATTACATAAACCCCCGTTTATGTGTTTATCGTATTTCGTTACTTCGTTTTGGACGAGATTTGGAAAGACACGCTTAATTTGTGTTTTCAAATGATTGGTAAAAGAAAAAACTTAATTCGGATATTTCTTTAACTTTTCTATAATTACATAAACCCTCATTTTCTTTGTTTATCGTATTTCGTTACTTCGTTTTGCACGAGATTTGGAATGACACGCTTAATTAATTTTTCCAAAGGATCGGTAAAAGAAAAAACTTAATTCGGATATTTCTTTAACTTTTCTATAATTACATATTCCTCCCGTTTATGTGTTTAACGTATTTCGTTACTTCGTTTTGGACGAGATTTGGAATGACACGCTTAATTAGTGTTTTTAAAGGATTGGTAAAAGAAAAAACTTAATTCGGATACTTCTTTAACATTTCTATAATTACATAAACCCCCCGTTTATTTGTTTATCATATTTCGTTACTTCATTTTGGACGAGATTTGGAATGACACCCTTAATTCGTGTTTTCAAAGAACTGGTAAAAGAAAAAACTTAATTCGGATATTTCTTTAACTTTTCTATAATTACATAAACCCCCCGTTTATTTGTTTATCGTATTTCGTTACTTTGTATTGGACGAGATTTGGAATGACACCCTTAATTAGTGTTTTCAAAGAATTGGTAAAAGAAAAAACTTAATTCGGATATTTCTTTAACTTTTTCATAATTACTTAACCCCCCCGTTTCTTTGTTTATCATATTTCGTTACTTCGTTTTGGACAAGATTTGGAATGACACGCTGAATTAGTGTTTTCAAAGAACTGGTAAATGAAAAAACTTAATTCGGATATTTCTTTAACTTTTCTATAATTACATAAACCTCCCGTTTATTTGTTTATCGTATTTCGTTACTTCGTTTTGGACGAGATTTGGAATGACACCCTTAATTAGTATTTTCAAAGAACTGGTAAAAGAAAAAACTTAATTCGGATATTTCTTTAACTTTTCTATAATTAAATAAACCCCACGTTTATTTGTTTATCGTATTTCGTTACTTCCTTTTGGACGTGATTTGGAATGACACGCTTAATTAGTGTTTTCAAAGGACTGGTAAAAGAAAAAAACTTAATTCGGATATTTCTTTAACTTTGTTATAATTACATAAACCCCCGTTTATGTGTTTATCGTATTTCGTTACTTCGTTTTGGACGAGATTTGGAAAGACACGCTTAATTTGTGTTTTCAAATGATTGGTAAAAGAAAAAACTTAATTCGGATATTTCTTTAACTTTTCTATAATTACATAAACCCTCATTTTCTTTGTTTATCGTATTTCGTTACTTCGTTTTGCACGAGATTTGGAATGATACGCTTAATTAGTATTTCCAAAAGATCGGTAAAAGAAAAAACTTAATTCGGATATTTCTTTAACTTTTCTATAATTACATATTCCTCCCGTTTATGTGTTTAACGTATTTCGTTACTTCGTTTTGGACGAGATTTGGAATGACACGCTTAATTAGTGTTTTTAAAGGATTGGTAAAAGAAAAAACTTAATTCGGATACTTCTTTAACATTTCTATAATTACATAAACCCCCCGTTTATTTGTTTAACGTATTCCGTTACTTCGTTTTGCACGAAATTTGGAATGACACGCTTAATTTGCGTTTTCAAAGGATTGGTAAAAGAAAGAACTTAATTAGGATATTTCTTTAACTTTTCTATAATTACATAAACCCCCCGTTTATTTGTTTATCGTATTTCGTTACTTTGTATTGGACGAGATTTGGAATGACACCTTAATTAGTGTTTTCAAAGAATTGGTAAAAGAAAAAACTTAATTCGGATATTTCTTTAACTTTTTCATAATTACTTAACCCCCCCGTTTCTTTGTTTATCATATTTCGTTACTTCGTTTTGGACAAGATTTGGAATGACACGCTGAATTAGTGTTTTCAAAGAACTGGTAAATGAAAAAACTTAATTCGGATATTTCTTTAACTTTTCTATAATTACATAAACCTCCCGTTTATTTGTTTATCGTATTTCGTTACTTCGTTTTGGACGAGATTTGGAATGACACCCTTAATTAGTATTTTCAAAGAACTGGTAAAAGAAAAAACTTAATTCGGATATTTCTTTAACTTTTCTATAATTAAATAAACCCCACGTTTATTTGTTTATCGTATTTCGTTACTTCCTTTTGGACGTGATTTGGAATGACACGCTTAATTAGTGTTTTCAAAGAACTGGTAAAAGAAAAAACTTAATTCGGATATTTCTTTAACTTTTCTATAATTAAATAAACCCCACGTTTATTTGTTTATCGTATTTCGTTACTTCCTTTTGGACGTGATTTGGAATGACACGCTTAATTCGTGTTTTCAAAGGACTGGTAAAAGAAAAAAACTTAATTCGGATATTTCTTTAACTTTGTTATAATTACATAAACCCCCGTTTATGTGTTTATCGTATTTCGTTACTTCGTTTTGGACGAGATTTGGAAAGACACGCTTAATTTGTGTTTTCAAATGATTGGTAAAAGAAAAAACTTAATTCGGATATTTCTTTAACTTTTCTATAATTACATAAACCCTCATTTTCTTTGTTTATCGTATTTCGTTACTTCGTTTTGCACGAGATTTGGAATGACACGCTTAATTAGTATTTCCAAAGGATCGGTAAAAGAAAAAACTTAATTCGGATATTTCTTTAACTTTTCTATAATTACATATTCCTCCCGTTTATGTGTTTAACGTATTTCGTTACTTCGTTTTGGACGAGATTTGGAATGACACGCTTAATTAGTGTTTTTAAAGGATTGGTAAAAGAAAAAACTTAATTCGGATACTTCTTTAATATTTCTATAATTACATAAACCCCCCGTTTATTTGTTTAACGTATTCCGTTACTTCGTTTTGCACGAAATTTGGAATGACACGCTTAATTTGCGTTTTCAAAGGATTGGTAAAAGAAAGAACTTAATTAGGATATTTCTTTAACTTTTCTATAATTACATAAACCCCCCGTTTATTTGTTTATCGTATTTCGTTACTTTGTATTGGACGAGATTTGGAATGACACCCTTAATTAGTGTTTTCAAAGAATTGGTAAAAGAAAAAACTTAATTCGGATATTTCTTTAACTTTTTCATAATTACTTAACCCCCCCGTTTCTTTGTTTATCATATTTCGTTACTTCGTTTTGGACAAGATTTGGAATGACACGCTGAATTAGTGTTTTCAAAGAACTGGTAAATGAAAAAACTTAATTCGGATATTTCTTTAACTTTTCTATAATTACATAAACCTCCCGTTTATTTGTTTATCGTATTTCGTTACTTCGTTTTGGACGAGATTTGGAATGACACCCTTAATTAGTATTTTCAAAGAACTGGTAAAAGAAAAAACTTAATTCGGATATTTCTTTAACTTTTTCATAATTACTTAACCCCCCCGTTTCTTTGTTTATCATATTTCGTTACTTCGTTTTGGACAAGATTTGGAATGACACGCTGAATTAGTGTTTTCAAAGAACTGGTAAATGAAAAAACTTAATTCGGATATTTCTTTAACTTTTCTATAATTACATAAACCTCCCGTTTATTTGTTTATCGTATTTCGTTACTTCGTTTTGGACGAGATTTGGAATGACACCCTTAATTAGTATTTTCAAAGAACTGGTAAAAGAAAAAACTTAATTCGGATATTTCTTTAACTTTTCTATAATTAAATAAACCCCACGTTTATTTGTTTATCGTATTTCGTTACTTCCTTTTGGACGTGATTTGGAATGACACGCTTAATTAGTGTTTTCAAAGAACTGGTAAAAGAAAAAACTTAATTCGGATATTTCTTTAACTTTTCTATAATTAAATAAACCCCACGTTTATTTGTTTATCGTATTTCGTTACTTCCTTTTGGACGTGATTTGGAATGACACGCTTAATTAGTGTTTTCAAAGGACTGGTAAAAGAAAAAAACTTAATTCGGATATTTCTTTAACTTTGTTATAATTACATAAACCCCCGTTTATGTGTTTATCGTATTTCGTTACTTCGTTTTGGACGAGATTTGGAAAGACACGCTTAATTTGTGTTTTCAAATTATTGGTAAAAGAAAAAACTTAATTCGGATATTTCTTTAACTTTTCTATAATTACATAAACCCTCATTTTCTTTGTTTATCGTATTTCGTTACTTCGTTTTGCACGAGATTTGGAATGACACGCTTAATTAGTATTTCCAAATGATCGGTAAAAGAAAAAACTTAATTCGGATATTTCTTTAACTTTTCTATAATTACATATTCCTCCCGTTTATGTGTTTAACGTATTTCGTTACTTCGTTTTGGACGAGATTTGGAATGACACGCTTAATTAGTGTTTTTAAAGGATTGGTAAAAGAAAAAACTTAATTCGGATACTTCTTTAATATTTCTATAATTACATAAACCCCCCGTTTATTTGTTTAACGTATTCCGTTACTTCGTTTTGCACGAAATTTGGAATGACACGCTTAATTTGCGTTTTCAAAGGATTGGTAAAAGAAAGAACTTAATTAGGATATTTCTTTAACTTTTCTATAATTACATAAACCCCCCGTTTATTTGTTTATCGTATTTCGTTACTTTGTATTGGACGAGATTTGGAATGACACCCTTAATTAGTGTTTTCAAAGAATTGGTAAAAGAAAAAACTTAATTCGGATATTTCTTTAACTTTTTCATAATTACTTAACCCCCCCGTTTCTTTGTTTATCATATTTCGTTACTTCGTTTTGGACAAGATTTGGAATGACACGCTGAATTAGTGTTTTCAA
This sequence comes from Linaria vulgaris, assembly GCA_948329865.1. Classification (NCBI taxonomy): domain Eukaryota; kingdom Viridiplantae; phylum Streptophyta; class Magnoliopsida; order Lamiales; family Plantaginaceae; genus Linaria; species Linaria vulgaris. The sequence continues at coordinate 112,727,957 of OX415250.1, read as the reverse complement.
AGAACTGGTAAATGAAAAAACTTAATTCGGATATTTCTTTAACTTTTCTATAATTACATAAACCTCCCGTTTATTTATTTATCGTATTTCGTTACTTCGTTTTGGACGAGATTTGGAATGACACCCTTAATTAGTATTTTCAAAGAACTGGTAAAAGAAAAAACTTAATTCGGATATTTCTTTAACTTTTCTATAATTAAATAAACCCCACGTTTATTTGTTTATCGTATTTCGTTACTTCCTTTTGGACGTGATTTGGAATGACACGCTTAATTAGTGTTTTCAAAGGACTGGTAAAAGAAAAAAACTTAATTCGGATATTTCTTTAACTTTGTTATAATTACATAAACCCCCGTTTATGTGTTTATCGTATTTCGTTACTTCGTTTTGGACGAGATTTGGAAAGACACGCTTAATTTGTGTTTTCAAATGATTGGTAAAAGAAAAAACTTAATTCGGATATTTCTTTAACTTTTCTATAATTACATAAACCCTCATTTTCTTTGTTTATCGTATTTCGTTACTTCGTTTTGCACGAGATTTGGAATGACACGCTTAATTAGTATTTCCAAAGGATCGGTAAAAGAAAAAACTTAATTCGGATATTTCTTTAACTTTTCTATAATTACATATTCCTCCCGTTTATGTGTTTAACGTATTTCGTTACTTCGTTTTGGACGAGATTTGGAATGACACGCTTAATTAGTGTTTTTAAAGGATTGGTAAAAGAAAAAACTTAATTCGGATACTTCTTTAACATTTCTATAATTACATAAACCCCCCGTTTATTTGTTTATCATATTTCGTTACTTCATTTTGGACGAGATTTGGAATGACACCCTTAATTCGTGTTTTCAAAGAACTGGTAAAAGAAAAAACTTAATTCGGATATTTCTTTAACTTTTTCATAATTACTTTACCCCCCCGTTTCTTTGTTTATCATATTTCGTTACTTCGTTTTGGACGAGATTTAGAATGACACCCTTAATTAGTGTTTTCAAAGAACTGGTAAATGAAAAAACTTAATTCAGATATTTCTTTAACTTTTCTATAATTACATAAACCTCCCGTTTATTTGTTTATCGTATTTCGTTACTTCGTTTTGGACGAGATTTGGAATGACACCCTTAATTAGTATTTTCAAAGAACTGATAAAAGAAAAAACTTAATTCGGATATTTCTTTAACTTTTCTATAATTAAATAAACCCCACGTTTATTTGTTTATCGTATTTCGTTACTTCCTTTTGGACGTGATTTGGAATGACACGCTTAATTAGTGTTTTCAAAGGACTGGTAAAAGAAAAAAACTTAATTCGGATATTTCTTTAACTTTGTTATAATTACATAAATCCCCGTTTATGTGTTTATCGTATTTCGTTACTTCGTTTTGGACGAGATTTGGAAAGACACGCTTAATTAGTGTTTTCAAATGATTGGTAAAAGAAAAAACTTAATTCAGATATTTCTTTAACTTTTCTATAATTACATAAACCCTCATTTTCTTTGTTTATCGTATTTCGTTACTTCGTTTTGCACGAGATTTGGAATGACACGCTTAATTAGTATTTCCAAAGGATCGGTAAAAGAAAAAACTTAATTCGGATATTTCTTTAACTTTTCTATAATTACATATTCCTCCCGTTTATGTGTTTAACGTATTTCGTTACTTCGTTTTGGACGAGATTTGGAATGACACGCTTAATTAGTGTTTTTAAAGGATTGGTAAAAGAAAAAACTTAATTCGGATACTTCTTTAACATTTCTATAATTACATAAACCCCCCATTTATTTGTTTAACGTATTCCGTTACTTCGTTTTGCACGAAATTTGGAATGACACGCTTAATTTGCGTTTTCAAAGGATTGGTAAAAGAAAGAACTTAATTAGGATATTTCTTTAACTTTTCTATAATTACATAAACCCCCCGTTTATTTGTTTATCGTATTTCGTTACTTTGTATTGGACGAGATTTGGAATGACACCCTTAATTAGTGTTTTCAAAGAATTGGTAAAAGAAAAAACTTAATTCGGATATTTCTTTAACTTTTTCATAATTACTTAACCCCCCCTGTTTCTTTGTTTATCATATTTCGTTACTTCGTTTTGGACAAGATTTGGAATGACACACTGAATTAGTGTTTTCAAAGAACTGGTAAATGAAAAAACTTAATTCGGATATTTCTTTAACTTTTCTATAATTACATAAACCTCCCGTTTATTTGTTTATCGTATTTCGTTACTTCGTTTTGGACGAGATTTGGAATGACACCCTTAATTAGTATTTTCAAAGAACTGGTAAAAGAAAAAACTTAATTCGGATATTTCTTTAACTTTTCTATAATTAAATAAACCCCACGTTTATTTGTTTATCGTATTTCGTTACTTCCTTTTGGACGTGATTTGGAATGACACGCTTAATTAGTGTTTTCAAAGGACTGGTAAAAGAAAAAAACTTAATTCGGATATTTCTTTAACTTTGTTATAATTACATAAACCCCCGTTTATGTGTTTATCGTATTTCGTTACTTCGTTTTGGACGAGATTTGGAAAGACACGCTTAATTTGTGTTTTCAAATGATTGGTAAAACAAAAAACTTAATTCGGATATTTCTTTAACTTTTCTATAATTACATAAACCCTCATTTTCTTTGTTTATCGTATTTCGTTACTTCGTTTTGCACGAGATTTGGAATGACACGCTTAATTAGTATTTCCAAAGGATCGGTAAAAGAAAAAACTTAATTCGGATATTTCTTTAACTTTTCTATAATTACATATTCCTCCCGTTTATGTGTTTAACGTATTTCGTTACTTCGTTTTGGACGAGATTTGGAATGACACGCTTAATTAGTGTTTTTAAAGGATTGGTAAAAGAAAAAACTTAATTCGGATACTTCTTTAACATTTCTATAATTACATAAACCCCCCGTTTATTTGTTTATCATATTTCGTTACTTCATTTTGGACGAGATTTGGAATGACACCCTTAATTCGTGTTTTCAAAGAACTGGTAAAAGAAAAAACTTAATTCGGATATTTCTTTAACTTTTCGATAATTACATAAACCCCCCGTTTATTTGTTTATCGTATTTCGTTACTTTGTATTGGACGAGATTTAGAATGACACCCTTAATTAGTGTTTTCAAAGAATTGGTAAAAGAAAAAACTTAATTCGGATATTTCTTTAACTTTTTCATAATTACTTAACCCCCCCGTTTCTTTGTTTATCATATTTCGTTACTTCGTTTTGGACAAGATTTGGAATAACACGCTGAATTAGTGTTTTCAAAGAACTGGTAAAAGAAAAAACTTAATTCGGATATTTCTTTAACTTTTCTATAATTACATAAACCTCCCGTTTATTTGTTTATCGTATTTCGTTACTTTGTTTTGGACGAGATTTGGAATGACACCCTTAATTAGTATTTTCAAAGAACTGGTAAAAGAAAAAACTTAATTCGGATATTTCTTTAACTTTTCTATAATAAATAAACCCCACGTTTATTTGTTTATCGTATTTCGTTACTTCCTTTTGGACGTGATTTGGAATGACACGCTTAATTAGTGTTTTCAAAGGACTGGTAAAAAAAAAAACTTAATTCGGATATTTCTTTAACTTTGTTATAATTACATAAACCCCCGTTTATGTGTTTATCGTATTTCGTTACTTCGTTTTGGACGAGATTTGGAAAGACACGCTTAATTTGTGTTTTCAAATGATTGGTAAAAGAAAAAACTTAATTCGGATATTTCTTTAACTTTTCTATAATTACATAAACCCTCATTTTCTTTGTTTATCGTATTTCGTTACTTCGTTTTGCACGAGATTTGGAATGACACGCTTAATTAGTATTTCCAAAGGATCGGTAAAAGAAAAAACTTAATTCGGATATTTCTTTAACTTTTCTATAATTACATATTCCTCCCGTTTATGTGTTTAACGTATTTCGTTACTTCGTTTTGGACGAGATTTGGAATGACACGCTTAATTAGTGTTTTTAAAGGATTGGTAAAAGAAAAAACTTAATTCAGATACTTCTTTAACATTTCTATAATTACATAAACCCCCCGTTTATTTGTTTATCATATTTCGTTACTTCATTTTGGACGAGATTTGGAATGACACCCTTAATTCGTGTTTTCAAAGAACTGGTAAAAGAAAAAACTTAATTCGGATATTTCTTTAACTTTTCTATAATTACATAAACCCCCCGTTTATTTGTTTATCGTATTTCGTTACTTTGTATTGGACGAGATTTGGAATGACACCCTTAATTAGTGTTTTCAAAGAATTGGTAAAAGAAAAAACTTAATTCGGATATTTCTTTAACTTTTTCATAATAACTTAACCCCCCCGTTTCTTTGTTTATCAAATTTCGTTACTTCGTTTTGGACAAGATTTGGAATGACACGCTGAATTAGTGTTTTCAAAGAACTGGTAAAAGAAAAAACTTAATTCGGATATTTCTTTAACTTTTCTCCAATTACATAAACCCCCGTTTTCTTTGTTTAACGTATTTTGTTACTTCGTTTTGGACGAGATTTGGAATGACACGCTTAATTTGTGTTTTTAAAGGATTTGTAAAAGAAAGAACGTAATTCGGATATTTCGTTAACTTTTCTATAATTACATAAACCCCCATTTTCTTTGTTTATCGTATTTCGTTACTTCGTTTCGAACGAGATTTGGAATGACACCCTTAATTAGTATTTTCAAAGAACTAGTAAAAGAAAAAACTTAAGTCGGATATTTCTTTAACTTTTCTCCAATTACATAAACCCCCGTTTTCTTTGTTTAACGTATTTTGTTACTTCGTTTTGGACGAGATTTGGAATGACACGCTTAATTTGTGTTTTTAAAGGATTTGTAAAAGAAAGAACGTAATTCGGATATTTCGTTAACTTTTCTATAATTACATAAACCCTCATTTTCTTTGTTTATCGTATTTCGTTACTTCGTTTTGCACGAGATTTGGAATGACACGCTTAATTAGTATTTCCAAAGGATCGGTAAAAGAAAAAACTTAATTCGGATATTTCTTTAACTTTTCTATAATTACATATTCCTCCCGTTTATGTGTTTAACATATTTCGTTACTTCGTTTTGGACGAGATTTGGAATGACACGCTTAATTAGTGTTTTTAAAGGATTGGTAAAAGAAAAAACTTAATTCGGATACTTCTTTAACATTTCTATAATTACATAAACCCCCCGTTTATTTGTTTATCATATTTCGTTACTTCATTTTGGACGAGATTTGGAATGACACCCTTAATTCGTGTTTTCAAAAACTGGTAAAAAAAAAAACTTAATTCGGATATTTCTTTAACTTTTTCATAATTACTTAACCCCCCCGTTTCTTTGTTTATCGTATTTCGTTACTTCGTTTTGGACGAGATTTGGAATGACACCCTTAATTAGTATTTTCAAAGAACTGGTAAAAGAAAAAACTTAATTCGGATATTTCTTTAACTTTTCTATAATTAAATAAACCCCACGTTTATTTGTTTATCGTATTTCGTTACTTACTTTTGGACGTGATTTGGAATGACACGCTTAATTAGTGTTTTCAAAGGACTGGTAAAAAAAAAAACTTAATTCGGATATTTCTTTAACTTTTCTATAATTACATAAACCTCCCGTTTATTTGTTTATCGTATTTCGTTACTTTGTTTTGGACGAGATTTGGAATGACACCCTTAATTAGTATTTTCAAAGAACTGGTAAAAGAAAAAACTTAATTCGGATATTTCTTTAACTTTTCTATAATAAATAAACCCCACGTTTATTTGTTTATCGTATTTCGTTACTTCCTTTTGGACGTGATTTGGAATGACACGCTTAATTAGTGTTTTCAAAGGACTGGTAAAAAAAAAAACTTAATTCGGATATTTCTTTAACTTTGTTATAATTACATAAACCCCCGTTTATGTGTTTATCGTATTTCGTTACTTCGTTTTGGACGAGATTTGGAAAGACACGCTTAATTTGTGTTTTCAAATGATTGGTAAAAGAAAAAACTTAATTCGGATATTTCTTTAACTTTTCTATAATTACATAAACCCTCATTTTCTTTGTTTATCGTATTTCGTTACTTCGTTTTGCACGAGATTTGGAATGACACGCTTAATTAGTATTTCCAAAGGATCGGTAAAAGAAAAAACTTAATTCGGATATTTCTTTAACTTTTCTATAATTACATATTCCTCCCGTTTATGTGTTTAACGTATTTCGTTACTTCGTTTTGGACGAGATTTGGAATGACACGCTTAATTAGTGTTTTTAAAGGATTGGTAAAAGAAAAAACTTAATTCAGATACTTCTTTAACATTTCTATAATTACATAAACCCCCCGTTTATTTGTTTATCATATTTCGTTACTTCATTTTGGACGAGATTTGGAATGACACCCTTAATTCGTGTTTTCAAAGAACTGGTAAAAGAAAAAACTTAATTCGGATATTTCTTTAACTTTTCTATAATTACATAAACCCCCCGTTTATTTGTTTATCGTATTTCGTTACTTTGTATTGGACGAGATTTGGAATGACACCCTTAATTAGTGTTTTCAAAGAATTGGTAAAAGAAAAAACTTAATTCGGATATTTCTTTAACTTTTTCATAATAACTTAACCCCCCCGTTTCTTTGTTTATCAAATTTCGTTACTTCGTTTTGGACAAGATTTGGAATGACACGCTGAATTAGTGTTTTCAAAGAACTGGTAAATGAAAAAACTTAATTCGGATATTTCTTTAACTTTTCTATAATTACATAAACCTCCCGTTTATTTGTTTATCGTATTTCGTTACTTCGTTTTGGACGAGATTTGGAATGACACCCTTAATTAGTATTTTCAAAGAACTGGTAAAAGAAAAAACTTAATTCGGATATTTCTTTAACTTTTCTCCAATTACATAAACCCCCGTTTTCTTTGTTTAACGTATTTTGTTACTTCGTTTTGGACGAGATTTGGAATGACACGCTTAATTTGTGTTTTTAAAGGATTTGTAAAAGAAAGAACGTAATTCGGATATTTCGTTAACTTTTCTATAATTACATAAACCCCCATTTTCTTTGTTTATCGTATTTCGTTACTTCGTTTCGAACGAGATTTGGAATGACACCCTTAATTAGTATTTTCAAAGAACTGGTAAAAGAAAAAACTTAATTCGGATATTTCTTTAACTTTTCTCCAATTACATAAACCCCCGTTTTCTTTGTTTAACGTATTTTGTTACTTCGTTTTGGACGAGATTTGGAATGACACGCTTAATTTGTGTTTTTAAAGGATTTGTAAAAGAAAGAACGTAATTCGGATATTTCGTTAACTTTTCTATAATTACATAAACCCTCATTTTCTTTGTTTATCGTATTTCGTTACTTCGTTTTGCACGAGATTTGGAATGACACGCTTAATTAGTATTTCCAAAGGATCGGTAAAAGAAAAAACTTAATTCGGATATTTCTTTAACTTTTCTATAATTACATATTCCTCCCGTTTATGTGTTTAACATATTTCGTTACTTCGTTTTGGACGAGATTTGGAATGACACGCTTAATTAGTGTTTTTAAAGGATTGGTAAAAGAAAAAACTTAATTCGGATACTTCTTTAACATTTCTATAATTACATAAACCCCCCGTTTATTTGTTTATCATATTTCGTTACTTCATTTTGGACGAGATTTGGAATGACACCCTTAATTCGTGTTTTCAAAAACTGGTAAAAGAAAAAACTTAATTCGGATATTTCTTTAACTTTTTCATAATTACTTAACCCCCCCGTTTCTTTGTTTATCGTATTTCGTTACTTCGTTTTGGACGAGATTTGGAATGACACCCTTAATTAGTATTTTCAAAGAACTGGTAAAAGAAAAAACTTAATTCGGATATTTCTTTAACTTTTCTATAATTAAATAAACCCCACGTTTATTTGTTTATCGTATTTCGTTACTTACTTTTGGACGTGATTTGGAATGACACGCTTAATTAGTGTTTTCAAAGGACTGGTAAAAAAAAAAACTTAATTCGGATATTTCTTTAACTTTTCTATAATTACATAAACCTCCCGTTTATTTGTTTATCGTATTTCGTTACTTTGTTTTGGACGAGATTTGGAATGACACCCTTAATTAGTATTTTCAAAGAACTGGTAAAAGAAAAAACTTAATTCGGATATTTCTTTAACTTTTCTATAATAAATAAACCCCACGTTTATTTGTTTATCGTATTTCGTTACTTCCTTTTGGACGTGATTTGGAATGACACGCTTAATTAGTGTTTTCAAAGGACTGGTAAAAAAAAAAACTTAATTCGGATATTTCTTTAACTTTGTTATAATTACATAAACCCCCGTTTATGTGTTTATCGTATTTCGTTACTTCGTTTTGGACGAGATTTGGAAAGACACGCTTAATTTGTGTTTTCAAATGATTGGTAAAAGAAAAAACTTAATTCGGATATTTCTTTAACTTTTCTATAATTACATAAACCCTCATTTTCTTTGTTTATCGTATTTCGTTACTTCGTTTTGCACGAGATTTGGAATGACACGCTTAATTAGTATTTCCAAAGGATCGGTAAAAGAAAAAACTTAATTCGGATATTTCTTTAACTTTTCTATAATTACATATTCCTCCCGTTTATGTGTTTAACGTATTTCGTTACTTCGTTTTGGACGAGATTTGGAATGACACGCTTAATTAGTGTTTTTAAAGGATTGGTAAAAGAAAAAACTTAATTCAGATACTTCTTTAACATTTCTATAATTACATAAACCCCCCGTTTATTTGTTTATCATATTTCGTTACTTCATTTTGGACGAGATTTGGAATGACACCCTTAATTCGTGTTTTCAAAGAACTGGTAAAAGAAAAAACTTAATTCGGATATTTCTTTAACTTTTCTATAATTACATAAACCCCCCGTTTATTTGTTTATCGTATTTCGTTACTTTGTATTGGACGAGATTTGGAATGACACCCTTAATTAGTGTTTTCAAAGAATTGGTAAAAGAAAAAACTTAATTCGGATATTTCTTTAACTTTTTCATAATAACTTAACCCCCCCGTTTCTTTGTTTATCAAATTTCGTTACTTCGTTTTGGACAAGATTTGGAATGACACGCTGAATTAGTGTTTTCAAAGAACTGGTAAATGAAAAAACTTAATTCGGATATTTCTTTAACTTTTCTATAATTACATAAACCTCCCGTTTATTTGTTTATCGTATTTCGTTACTTCGTTTTGGACGAGATTTGGAATGACACCCTTAATTAGTATTTTCAAAGAACTGGTAAAAGAAAAAACTTAATTCGGATATTTCTTTAACTTTTCTCCAATTACATAAACCCCCGTTTTCTTTGTTTAACGTATTTTGTTACTTCGTTTTGGACGAGATTTGGAATGACACGCTTAATTTGTGTTTTTAAAGGATTTGTAAAAGAAAGAACGTAATTCGGATATTTCGTTAACTTTTCTATAATTACATAAACCCCCATTTTCTTTGTTTATCGTATTTCGTTACTTCGTTTCGAACGAGATTTGGAATGACACCCTTAATTAGTATTTTCAAAGAACTGGTAAAAGAAAAAACTTAATTCGGATATTTCTTTAACTTTTCTCCAATTACATAAACCCCCGTTTTCTTTGTTTAACGTATTTTGTTACTTCGTTTTGGACGAGATTTGGAATGACACGCTTAATTTGTGTTTTTAAAGGATTTGTAAAAGAAAGAACGTAATTCGGATATTTCGTTAACTTTTCTATAATTACATAAACCCTCATTTTCTTTGTTTATCGTATTTCGTTACTTCGTTTTGCACGAGATTTGGAATGACACGCTTAATTAGTATTTCCAAAGGATCGGTAAAAGAAAAAACTTAATTCGGATATTTCTTTAACTTTTCTATAATTACATATTCCTCCCGTTTATGTGTTTAACGTATTTCGTTACTTCGTTTTGGACGAGATTTGGAATGACACGCTTAATTAGTGTTTTTAAAGGATTGGTAAAAGAAAAAACTTAATTCAGATACTTCTTTAACATTTCTATAATTACATAAACCCCCCGTTTATTTGTTTATCATATTTCGTTACTTCATTTTGGACGAGATTTGGAATGACACCCTTAATTCGTGTTTTCAAAGAACTGGTAAAAGAAAAAACTTAATTCGGATATTTCTTTAACTTTTCTATAATTACATAAACCCCCCGTTTATTTGTTTATCGTATTTCGTTACTTTGTATTGGACGAGATTTGGAATGACACCCTTAATTAGTGTTTTCAAAGAATTGGTAAAAGAAAAAACTTAATTCGGATATTTCTTTAACTTTTTCATAATAACTTAACCCCCCCGTTTCTTTGTTTATCAAATTTCGTTACTTCGTTTTGGACAAGATTTGGAATGACACGCTGAATTAGTGTTTTCAAAGAACTGGTAAATGAAAAAACTTAATTCGGATATTTCTTTAACTTTTCTATAATTACATAAACCTCCCGTTTATTTGTTTATCGTATTTCGTTACTTCGTTTTGGACGAGATTTGGAATGACACCCTTAATTAGTATTTTCAAAGAACTGGTAAAAGAAAAAACTTAATTCGGATATTTCTTTAACTTTTCTCCAATTACATAAACCCCCGTTTTCTTTGTTTAACGTATTTTGTTACTTCGTTTTGGACGAGATTTGGAATGACACGCTTAATTTGTGTTTTTAAAGGATTTGTAAAAGAAAGAACGTAATTCGGATATTTCGTTAACTTTTCTATAATTACATAAACCCCCATTTTCTTTGTTTATCGTATTTCGTTACTTCGTTTCGAACGAGATTTGGAATGACACCCTTAATTAGTATTTTCAAAGAACTGGTAAAAGAAAAAACTTAATTCGGATATTTCTTTAACTTTTCTCCAATTACATAAACCCCCGTTTTCTTTGTTTAACGTATTTTGTTACTTCGTTTTGGACGAGATTTGGAATGACACGCTTAATTTGTGTTTTTAAAGGATTTGTAAAAGAAAGAACGTAATTCGGATATTTCGTTAACTTTTCTATAATTACATAAACCCTCATTTTCTTTGTTTATCGTATTTCGTTACTTCGTTTTGCACGAGATTTGGAATGACACGCTTAATTAGTATTTCCAAAGGATCGGTAAAAGAAAAAACTTAATTCGGATATTTCTTTAACTTTTCTATAATTACATATTCCTCCCGTTTATGTGTTTAACATATTTCGTTACTTCGTTTTGGACGAGATTTGGAATGACACGCTTAATTAGTGTTTTTAAAGGATTGGTAAAAGAAAAAACTTAATTCGGATACTTCTTTAACATTTCTATAATTACATAAACCCCCCGTTTATTTGTTTATCATATTTCGTTACTTCATTTTGGACGAGATTTGGAATGACACCCTTAATTCGTGTTTTCAAAAACTGGTAAAAGAAAAAACTTAATTCGGATATTTCTTTAACTTTTTCATAATTACTTAACCCCCCCGTTTCTTTGTTTATCGTATTTCGTTACTTCGTTTTGGACGAGATTTGGAATGACACCCTTAATTAGTATTTTCAAAGAACTGGTAAAAGAAAAAACTTAATTCGGATATTTCTTTAACTTTTCTATAATTAAATAAACCCCACGTTTATTTGTTTATCGTATTTCGTTACTTACTTTTGGACGTGATTTGGAATGACACGCTTAATTAGTGTTTTCAAAGGACTGGTAAAAAAAAAAACTTAATTCGGATATTTCTTTAACTTTTCTATAATTACATAAACCTCCCGTTTATTTGTTTATCGTATTTCGTTACTTTGTTTTGGACGAGATTTGGAATGACACCCTTAATTAGTATTTTCAAAGAACTGGTAAAAGAAAAAACTTAATTCGGATATTTCTTTAACTTTTCTATAATAAATAAACCCCACGTTTATTTGTTTATCGTATTTCGTTACTTCCTTTTGGACGTGATTTGGAATGACACGCTTAATTAGTGTTTTCAAAGGACTGGTAAAAAAAAAAACTTAATTCGGATATTTCTTTAACTTTGTTATAATTACATAAACCCCCGTTTATGTGTTTATCGTATTTCGTTACTTCGTTTTGGACGAGATTTGGAAAGACACGCTTAATTTGTGTTTTCAAATGATTGGTAAAAGAAAAAACTTAATTCGGATATTTCTTTAACTTTTCTATAATTACATAAACCCTCATTTTCTTTGTTTATCGTATTTCGTTACTTCGTTTTGCACGAGATTTGGAATGACACGCTTAATTAGTATTTCCAAAGGATCGGTAAAAGAAAAAACTTAATTCGGATATTTCTTTAACTTTTCTATAATTACATATTCCTCCCGTTTATGTGTTTAACGTATTTCGTTACTTCGTTTTGGACGAGATTTGGAATGACACGCTTAATTAGTGTTTTTAAAGGATTGGTAAAAGAAAAAACTTAATTCAGATACTTCTTTAACATTTCTATAATTACATAAACCCCCCGTTTATTTGTTTATCATATTTCGTTACTTCATTTTGGACGAGATTTGGAATGACACCCTTAATTCGTGTTTTCAAAGAACTGGTAAAAGAAAAAACTTAATTCGGATATTTCTTTAACTTTTCTATAATTACATAAACCCCCCGTTTATTTGTTTATCGTATTTCGTTACTTTGTATTGGACGAGATTTGGAATGACACCCTTAATTAGTGTTTTCAAAGAATTGGTAAAAGAAAAAACTTAATTCGGATATTTCTTTAACTTTTTCATAATAACTTAACCCCCCCGTTTCTTTGTTTATCAAATTTCGTTACTTCGTTTTGGACAAGATTTGGAATGACACGCTGAATTAGTGTTTTCAAAGAACTGGTAAATGAAAAAACTTAATTCGGATATTTCTTTAACTTTTCTATAATTACATAAACCTCCCGTTTATTTGTTTATCGTATTTCGTTACTTCGTTTTGGACGAGATTTGGAATGACACCCTTAATTAGTATTTTCAAAGAACTGGTAAAAGAAAAAACTTAATTCGGATATTTCTTTAACTTTTCTCCAATTACATAAACCCCCGTTTTCTTTGTTTAACGTATTTTGTTACTTCGTTTTGGACGAGATTTGGAATGACACGCTTAATTTGTGTTTTTAAAGGATTTGTAAAAGAAAGAACGTAATTCGGATATTTCGTTAACTTTTCTATAATTACATAAACCCCCATTTTCTTTGTTTATCGTATTTCGTTACTTCGTTTCGAACGAGATTTGGAATGACACCCTTAATTAGTATTTTCAAAGAACTGGTAAAAGAAAAAACTTAATTCGGATATTTCTTTAACTTTTCTCCAATTACATAAACCCCCGTTTTCTTTGTTTAACGTATTTTGTTACTTCGTTTTGGACGAGATTTGGAATGACACGCTTAATTTGTGTTTTTAAAGGATTTGTAAAAGAAAGAACGTAATTCGGATATTTCGTTAACTTTTCTATAATTACATAAACCCTCATTTTCTTTGTTTATCGTATTTCGTTACTTCGTTTTGCACGAGATTTGGAATGACACGCTTAATTAGTATTTCCAAAGGATCGGTAAAAGAAAAAACTTAATTCGGATATTTCTTTAACTTTTCTATAATTACATATTCCTCCCGTTTATGTGTTTAACGTATTTCGTTACTTCGTTTTGGACGAGATTTGGAATGACACGCTTAATTAGTGTTTTTAAAGGATTGGTAAAAGAAAAAACTTAATTCGGATACTTCTTTAACATTTCTATAATTACATAAACCCCCCGTTTATTTGTTTATATATTTCGTTACTTCATTTTGGACGAGATTTGGAATGACACCCTTAATTCGTGTTTTCAAAGAACTGGTAAAAGAAAAAACTTAATTCGGATATTTCTTTAACTTTTTCATAATTACTTAACCCCCCCGTTTCTTTGTTTATCGTATTTCGTTACTTCGTTTTGGACGAGATTTGGAATGACACCCTTAATTAGTATTTTCAAAGAACTGGTAAAAGAAAAAACTTAATTCGGATATTTCTTTAACTTTTCTATAATTAAATAAACCCCACGTTTATTTGTTTATCGTATTTCGTTACTTACTTTTGGACGTGATTTGGAATGACACGCTTAATTAGTGTTTTCAAAGGACTGGTAAAAGAAAAAAACTTAATTCGGATATTTCTTTAACTTTGTTATAATTACATAAACCCCCGTTTATGTGTTTATCGTATTTCGTTACTTCGTTTTGGACGAGATTTGGAAAGACACTCTTAATTTGTGTTTTCAAATGATTGGTAAAAGAAAAAACTTAATTCGGATATTTCTTTAACTTTTCTATAATTACATAAACCCTCATTTTCTTTGTTTATCGTATTTCGTTACTTCGTTTTGCACGAGATTTGGAATGACACGCTTAATTAGTATTTCCAAAGGATCGGTAAAAGTAAAAACTTAATTCGGATATTTCTTTAACTTTTCTATAATTACATATTCCTCCCGTTTATGTGTTTAACGTATTTCGTTACTTCGTTTTGGACGAGATTTGGAATGACACGCTTAATTAGTGTTTTTAAAGGATTGGTAAAAGAAAAAACTTAATTCGGATACTTCTTTAACATTTCTATAATTACATAAACCCCCCGTTTATTTGTTTATCATATTTCGTTACTTCATTTTGGACGAGATTTGGAATGACACCCTTAATTCGTGTTTTCAAAGAACTGGTAAAAGAAAAAACTTAATTCGGATATTTCTTTAACTTTTTCATAATTACTTAACCCCCCCGTTTCTTTGTTTATCATATTTCGTTACTTCGTTTTGGACGAGATTTAGAATGACACCCTTAATTAGTGTTTTCAAAGAACTGGTAAATGAAAAAACTTAATTCAGATATTTCTTTAACTTTTCTATAATTACATAAACCTCCCGTTTATTTGTTTATCGTATTTCGTTACTTCGTTTTGGACGAGATTTGGAATGACACCCTTAATTAGTATTTTCAAAGAACTGGTAAAAGAAAAAACTTAATTCGGATATTTCTTTAACTTTTCTATAATTAAATAAACCCCACGTTTATTTGTTTATCGTATTTCGTTACTTCCTTTTGGACGTGATTTGGAATGACACGCTTAATTAGTGTTTTCAAAGGACTGGTAAAAGAAAAAAACTTAATTCGGATATTTCTTTAACTTTGTTATAATTACATAAATCCCCGTTTATGTGTTTATCGTATTTCGTTACTTCGTTTTGGACGAGATTTGGAAAGACACGCTTAATTAGTGTTTTCAAATGATTGGTAAAAGAAAAAACTTAATTCGGATATTTCTTTAACTTTTCTATAATTACATAAACCCTCATTTTCTTTGTTTATCGTATTTCGTTACTTCGTTTTGCACGAGATTTGGAATGACACGCTTAATTAGTATTTCCAAAGGATCGGTAAAAGAAAAAACTTAATTCGGATATTTCTTTAACTTTTCTATAATTACATATTCCTCCCGTTTATGTGTTTAACGTATTTCGTTACTTCGTTTTGGACGAGATTTGGAATGACACGCTTAATTAGTGTTTTTAAAGGATTGGTAAAAGAAAAAACTTAATTCGGATACTTCTTTAACATTTCTATAATTACATAAACCCCCCGTTTATTTGTTTATCATATTTCGTTACTTCATTTTGGACGAGATTTGGAATGACACCCTTAATTCGTGTTTTCAAAGAACTGGTAAAAGAAAAAACTTAATTCGGATATTTCTTTAACTTTTCGATAATTACA
Organism: Linaria vulgaris; assembly: GCA_948329865.1. Lineage (NCBI taxonomy): Eukaryota > Viridiplantae > Streptophyta > Magnoliopsida > Lamiales > Plantaginaceae > Linaria > Linaria vulgaris. The sequence goes on along the minus strand of OX415250.1, from coordinate 112,712,180 downwards.
TAAACCCCCCCGTTTATTTGTTTATCGTATTTCGTTACTTTGTATTGGACGAGATTTAGAATGACACCCTTAATTAGTGTTTTCAAAGAATTGGTAAAAGAAAAAACTTAATTCGGATATTTCTTTAACTTTTTCATAATTACTTAACCCCTCCGTTTCTTTGTTTATCATATTTCGTTACTTCGTTTTGGACAAGATTTGGAATAACACGCTGAATTAGTGTTTTCAAAGAACTGGTAAATGAAAAAACTTAATTCGGATATTTCTTTAACTTTTCTATAATTACATAAACCTCCCGTTTATTTGTTTATCGTATTTCGTTACTTCGTTTTGGACGAGATTTGGAATGACACCCTTAATTAGTATTTTCAAAGAACTGGTAAAAGAAAAAACTTAATTCGGATATTTCTTTAACTTTTCTATAATTAAATAAACCCCACGTTTATTTGTTTATCGTATTTCGTTACTTCCTTTTGGACGTGATTTGGAATGACACGCTTAATTAGTGTTTTCAAAGGACTGGTAAAAGAAAAAAACTTAATTCGGATATTTCTTTAACTTTGTTATAATTACATAAACCCCCGTTTATGTGTTTATCGTATTTCGTTACTTCGTTTTGGACGAGATTTGGAAAGACACGCTTAATTTGTGTTTTCAAATGATTGGTAAAAGAAAAAACTTAATTCGGATATTTCTTTAACTTTTCTATAATTACATAAACCCTCATTTTCTTTGTTTATCGTATTTCGTTACTTCGTTTTGCACGAGATTTGGAATGACACGCTTAATTAGTATTTCCAAAGGATCGGTAAAAGAAAAAACTTAATTCGGATATTTCTTTAACTTTTCTATAATTACATATTCCTCCCGTTTATGTGTTTAACGTATTTTGTTACTTCGTTTTGGACGAGATTTGGAATGACACGCTTAATTAGTGTTTTTAAAGGATTGGTAAAAGAAAAAACTTAATTCAGATACTTCTTTAACATTTCTATAATTACATAAACCCCCCGTTTATTTGTTTATCATATTTTGTTACTTCATTTTGGACGAGATTTGGAATGACACCCTTAATTCGTGTTTTCAAAGAACTAGTAAAAGAAAAAACTTAATTCGGATATTTCTTTAACTTTTCTATAATTACATAAACCCCCCGTTTATTTGTTTATCGTATTTCGTTACTTTGTATTGGACGTGATTTGGAATGACACGCTTAATTAGTGTTTTCAAAGGACTGGTAAAAGAAAAAAACTTAATTCGGATATTTCTTTAACTTTGTTATAATTACATAAACCCCCGTTTATGTGTTTATCGTATTTCGTTACTTCGTTTTGGACGAGATTTGGAAAGACACGCTTAATTTGTGTTTTCAAATGATTGGTAAAAGAAAAAACTTAATTCGGATATTTCTTTAACTTTTCTATAATTACGTAAACCCTCATTTTCTTTGTTTATCGTATTTCGTTACTTCGTTTTGCACGAGATTTGGAATGACACGCTTAATTAGTATTTCCAAAGGATCGGTAAAAGAAAAAACTTAATTCGGATATTTCTTTAACTTTTCTATAATTACATATTCCTCCCGTTTATGTGTTTAACGTATTTTGTTACTTCGTTTTGGACGAGATTTGGAATGACACGCTTAATTTGTGTTTTTAAAGGATTTGTAAAAGAAAGAACGTAATTCGGATATTTCGTTAACTTTTCTATAATTACATAAACCCCCATTTTCTTTGTTTATCGTATTTCGTTACTTCGTTTCGAACGAGATTTGGAATGACACGCGTAATTAGTATTTCCAAAGGATCGGTAAAAGAAAAAACATAATTTGGATATTTCTTTAACTTTTTTGTAATTACATATTTCTCCCGTTTCTTTGTTTAACGTATTCCGTTACTTCGTTTTGCACGAAATTTGGAATGACACGCTTAATTTGCGTTTTCAAAGGATTGGTAAAAGAAAGAACTTAATTAGGATATTTCTTTAACTTTTCTATAATTACATAACCCCCCGTTTATTTGTTTATCGTATTTCGTTACTTTGTATTGGACGAGATTTGGAATGACACCGTTAATTAGTGTTTTCAAAGAATTGGTAAAAGAAAAAACTTAATTCAGATATTTCTTTAACTTTTTCATAATTACTTAACCCCCCCGTTTCTTTGTTTATCATATTTCGTTACTTCGTTTTGGACAAGATTTGGAATGACACGCTGAATTAGTGTTTTCAAAGAACTGGTAAATGAAAAAACTTAATTCGGATATTTCTTTAACTTTTCTATAATTACATAAACCCCCCGTTTATTTGTTTATCGTATTTCGTTACTTTGTATTGGACGAGATTTGGAATGACACCCTTAATTAGTGTTTTCAAAGAATTGGTAAAAGAAAAAACTTAATTCGGATATTTCTTTAACTTTTTCATAATTACTTAACCCCCCCGTTTCTTTGTTTATCATATTTCGTTACTTCGTTTTGGACAAGATTTGGAATGACACGCTGAATTAGTGTTTTCAAAGAACTGGTAAATGAAAAAACTTAATTCGGATATTTCTTTAACATTTCTATAATTACATAAACCCCCCGTTTATTTGTTTATCATATTTTGTTACTTCATTTTGGACGAGATTTGGAATGACACCCTTAATTCGTGTTTTCAAAGAACTAGTAAAAGAAAAAACTTAATTCGGATATTTCTTTAACTTTTCTATAATTACATAAACCCCCCGTTTATTTGTTTATCGTATTTCGTTACTTTGTATTGGACGTGATTTGGAATGACACGCTTAATTAGTGTTTTCAAAGGACTGGTAAAAGAAAAAAACTTAATTCGGATATTTCTTTAACTTTGTTATAATTACATAAATCCCCGTTTATGTGTTTATCGTATTTCGTTACTTCGTTTTGGACGAGATTTGGAAAGACACGCTTAATTAGTGTTTTCAAATGATTGGTAAAAGAAAAAACTTAATTCGGATATTTCTTTAACTTTTCTATAATTACATAAACCCTCATTTTCTTTGTTTATCGTATTTCGTTACTTCGTTTTGCACGAGATTTGGAATGACACGCTTAATTAGTATTTCCAAAGGATCGGTAAAAGAAAAAACTTAATTCGGATATTTCTTTAACTTTTCTATAATTACATATTCCTCCCGTTTATGTGTTTAACGTATTTCGTTACTTCGTTTTGGACGAGATTTGGAATGACACGCTTAATTAGTGTTTTTAAAGGATTGGTAAAAGAAAAAACTTAATTCGGATACTTCTTTAACATTTCTATAATTACATAAACCCCCCGTTTATTTGTTTATCATATTTCGTTACTTCATTTTGGACGAGATTTGGAATGACACCCTTAATTCGTGTTTTCAAAGAACTGGTAAAAGAAAAAACTTAATTCGGATATTTCTTTAACTTTTCGATAATTACATAAACCCCCCGTTTATTTGTTTATCGTATTTCGTTACTTTGTATTGGACGAGATTTAGAATGACACCCTTAATTAGTGTTTTCAAAGAATTGGTAAAAGAAAAAACTTAATTCGGATATTTCTTTAACTTTTTCATAATTACTTAACCCCCCCGTTTCTTTGTTTATCATATTTCGTTACTTCGTTTTGGACAAGATTTGGAATAACACGCTGAATTAGTGTTTTCAAAGAACTGGTAAATGAAAAAACTTAATTCGGATATTTCTTTAACTTTTCTATAATTACATAAACCTCCCGTTTATTTGTTTATCGTATTTCGTTACTTCGTTTTGGACGAGATTTGGAATGACACCCTTAATTAGTATTTTCAAAGAACTGGTAAAAGAAAAAACTTAATTCGGATATTTCTTTAACTTTTCTATAATTAAATAAACCCCACGTTTATTTGTTTATCGTATTTCGTTACTTCGTTTTGGACGAGATTTGGAATGACACCCTTAATTAGTATTTTCAAAGAACTGGTAAAAGAAAAAACTTAATTCGGATATTTCTTTAACTTTTCTATAATTAAATAAACCCCACGTTTATTTGTTTATCGTATTTCGTTACTTCCTTTTGGACGTGATTTGGAATGACACGCTTAATTAGTGTTTTCAAAGGACTGGTAAAAGAAAAAAACTTAATTCGGATATTTCTTTAACTTTGTTATAATTACATAAACCCCCGTTTATGTGTTTATCGTATTTCGTTACTTCGTTTTGGACGAGATTTGGAAAGACACGCTTAATTTGTGTTTTCAAATGATTGGTAAAAGAAAAAACTTAATTCGGATATTTCTTTAACTTTTCTATAATTACATAAACCCTCATTTTCTTTGTTTATCGTATTTCGTTACTTCGTTTTGCACGAGATTTGGAATGACACGCTTAATTAGTATTTCCAAAGGATCGGTAAAAGAAAAAACTTAATTCGGATATTTCTTTAACTTTTCTATAATTACATATTCCTCCCGTTTATGTGTTTAACGTATTTTGTTACTTCGTTTTGGACGAGATTTGGAATGACACGCTTAATTAGTGTTTTTAAAGGATTGGTAAAAGAAAAAACTTAATTCAGATACTTCTTTAACATTTCTATAATTACATAAACCCCCCGTTTATTTGTTTATCATATTTTGTTACTTCATTTTGGACGAGATTTGGAATGACACCCTTAATTCGTGTTTTCAAAGAACTAGTAAAAGAAAAAACTTAATTCGGATATTTCTTTAACTTTTCTATAATTACATAAACCCCCCGTTTATTTGTTTATCGTATTTCGTTACTTTGTATTGGACGTGATTTGGAATGACACGCTTAATTAGTGTTTTCAAAGGACTGGTAAAAGAAAAAAACTTAATTCGGATATTTCTTTAACTTTGTTATAATTACATAAACCCCCGTTTATGTGTTTATCGTATTTCGTTACTTCGTTTTGGACGAGATTTGGAAAGACACGCTTAATTTGTGTTTTCAAATGATTGGTAAAAGAAAAAACTTAATTCGGATATTTCTTTAACTTTTCTATAATTACGTAAACCCTCATTTTCTTTGTTTATCGTATTTCGTTACTTCGTTTTGCACGAGATTTGGAATGACACGCTTAATTAGTATTTCCAAAGGATCGGTAAAAGAAAAAACTTAATTCGGATATTTCTTTAACTTTTCTATAATTACATATTCCTCCCGTTTATGTGTTTAACGTATTTTGTTACTTCGTTTTGGACGAGATTTGGAATGACACGCTTAATTTGTGTTTTTAAAGGATTTGTAAAAGAAAGAACGTAATTCGGATATTTCGTTAACTTTTCTATAATTACATAAACCCCCATTTTCTTTGTTTATCGTATTTCGTTACTTCGTTTCGAACGAGATTTGGAATGACACGCGTAATTAGTATTTCCAAAGGATCGGTAAAAGAAAAAACATAATTTGGATATTTCTTTAACTTTTTTGTAATTACATATTTCTCCCGTTTCTTTGTTTAACGTATTCCGTTACTTCGTTTTGCACGAAATTTGGAATGACACGCTTAATTTGCGTTTTCAAAGGATTGGTAAAAGAAAGAACTTAATTAGGATATTTCTTTAACTTTTCTATAATTACATAACCCCCCGTTTATTTGTTTATCGTATTTCGTTACTTTGTATTGGACGAGATTTGGAATGACACCGTTAATTAGTGTTTTCAAAGAATTGGTAAAAGAAAAAACTTAATTCAGATATTTCTTTAACTTTTTCATAATTACTTAACCCCCCCGTTTCTTTGTTTATCATATTTCGTTACTTCGTTTTGGACAAGATTTGGAATGACACGCTGAATTAGTGTTTTCAAAGAACTGGTAAATGAAAAAACTTAATTCGGATATTTCTTTAACTTTTCTATAATTACATAAACCCCCCGTTTATTTGTTTATCGTATTTCGTTACTTTGTATTGGACGAGATTTGGAATGACACCCTTAATTAGTGTTTTCAAAGAATTGGTAAAAGAAAAAACTTAATTCGGATATTTCTTTAACTTTTTCATAATTACTTAACCCCCCCGTTTCTTTGTTTATCATATTTCGTTACTTCGTTTTGGACAAGATTTGGAATGACACGCTGAATTAGTGTTTTCAAAGAACTGGTAAATGAAAAAACTTAATTCGGATATTTCTTTAACATTTCTATAATTACATAAACCCCCCGTTTATTTGTTTATCATATTTTGTTACTTCATTTTGGACGAGATTTGGAATGACACCCTTAATTCGTGTTTTCAAAGAACTAGTAAAAGAAAAAACTTAATTCGGATATTTCTTTAACTTTTCTATAATTACATAAACCCCCCGTTTATTTGTTTATCGTATTTCGTTACTTTGTATTGGACGTGATTTGGAATGACACGCTTAATTAGTGTTTTCAAAGGACTGGTAAAAGAAAAAAACTTAATTCGGATATTTCTTTAACTTTGTTATAATTACATAAATCCCCGTTTATGTGTTTATCGTATTTCGTTACTTCGTTTTGGACGAGATTTGGAAAGACACGCTTAATTAGTGTTTTCAAATGATTGGTAAAAGAAAAAACTTAATTCGGATATTTCTTTAACTTTTCTATAATTACATAAACCCTCATTTTCTTTGTTTATCGTATTTCGTTACTTCGTTTTGCACGAGATTTGGAATGACACGCTTAATTAGTATTTCCAAAGGATCGGTAAAAGAAAAAACTTAATTCGGATATTTCTTTAACTTTTCTATAATTACATATTCCTCCCGTTTATGTGTTTAACGTATTTCGTTACTTCGTTTTGGACGAGATTTGGAATGACACGCTTAATTAGTGTTTTTAAAGGATTGGTAAAAGAAAAAACTTAATTCGGATACTTCTTTAACATTTCTATAATTACATAAACCCCCCGTTTATTTGTTTATCATATTTCGTTACTTCATTTTGGACGAGATTTGGAATGACACCCTTAATTCGTGTTTTCAAAGAACTGGTAAAAGAAAAAACTTAATTCGGATATTTCTTTAACTTTTCGATAATTACATAAACCCCCCGTTTATTTGTTTATCGTATTTCGTTACTTTGTATTGGACGAGATTTAGAATGACACCCTTAATTAGTGTTTTCAAAGAATTGGTAAAAGAAAAAACTTAATTCGGATATTTCTTTAACTTTTTCATAATTACTTAACCCCCCCGTTTCTTTGTTTATCATATTTCGTTACTTCGTTTTGGACAAGATTTGGAATAACACGCTGAATTAGTGTTTTCAAAGAACTGGTAAATGAAAAAACTTAATTCGGATATTTCTTTAACTTTTCTATAATTACATAAACCTCCCGTTTATTTGTTTATCGTATTTCGTTACTTCGTTTTGGACGAGATTTGGAATGACACCCTTAATTAGTATTTTCAAAGAACTGGTAAAAGAAAAAACTTAATTCGGATATTTCTTTAACTTTTCTATAATTAAATAAACCCCACGTTTATTTGTTTATCGTATTTCGTTACTTCCTTTTGGACGTGATTTGGAATGACACGCTTAATTAGTGTTTTCAAAGGACTGGTAAAAGAAAAAAACTTAATTCGGATATTTCTTTAACTTTGTTATAATTACATAAACCCCCGTTTATGTGTTTATCGTATTTCGTTACTTCGTTTTGGACGAGATTTGGAAAGACACGCTTAATTTGTGTTTTCAAATGATTGGTAAAAGAAAAAACTTAATTCGGATATTTCTTTAACTTTTCTATAATTACATAAACCCTCATTTTCTTTGTTTATCGTATTTCGTTACTTCGTTTTGCACGAGATTTGGAATGACACGCTTAATTAGTATTTCCAAAGGATCGGTAAAAGAAAAAACTTAATTCGGATATTTCTTTAACTTTTCTATAATTACATATTCCTCCCGTTTATGTGTTTAACGTATTTTGTTACTTCGTTTTGGACGAGATTTGGAATGACACGCTTAATTAGTGTTTTTAAAGGATTGGTAAAAGAAAAAACTTAATTCAGATACTTCTTTAACATTTCTATAATTACATAAACCCCCCGTTTATTTGTTTATCATATTTTGTTACTTCATTTTGGACGAGATTTGGAATGACACCCTTAATTCGTGTTTTCAAAGAACTGGTAAAAGAAAAAACTTAATTCGGATATTTCTTTAACTTTTCTATAATTACATAAACCCCCCGTTTATTTGTTTATCGTATTTCGTTACTTTGTATTGGACGTGATTTGGAATGACACGCTTAATTAGTGTTTTCAAAGGACTGGTAAAAGAAAAAAACTTAATTCGGATATTTCTTTAACTTTGTTATAATTACATAAACCCCCGTTTATGTGTTTATCGTATTTCGTTACTTCGTTTTGGACGAGATTTGGAAAGACACGCTTAATTTGTGTTTTCAAATGATTGGTAAAAGAAAAAACTTAATTCGGATATTTCTTTAACTTTTCTATAATTACGTAAACCCTCATTTTCTTTGTTTATCGTATTTCGTTACTTCGTTTTGCACGAGATTTGGAATGACACGCTTAATTAGTATTTCCAAAGGATCGGTAAAAGAAAAAACTTAATTCGGATATTTCTTTAACTTTTCTATAATTACATATTCCTCCCGTTTATGTGTTTAACGTATTTTGTTACTTCGTTTTGGACGAGATTTGGAATGACACGCTTAATTTGTGTTTTTAAAGGATTTGTAAAAGAAAGAACGTAATTCGGATATTTCGTTAACTTTTCTATAATTACATAAACCCCCATTTTCTTTGTTTATCGTATTTCGTTACTTCGTTTCGAACGAGATTTGGAATGACACGCGTAATTAGTATTTCCAAAGGATCGGTAAAAGAAAAAACATAATTTGGATATTTCTTTAACTTTTTTGTAATTACATATTTCTCCCGTTTCTTTGTTTAACGTATTCCGTTACTTCGTTTTGCACGAAATTTGGAATGACACGCTTAATTTGCGTTTTCAAAGGATTGGTAAAAGAAAGAACTTAATTAGGATATTTCTTTAACTTTTCTATAATTACATAACCCCCCGTTTATTTGTTTATCGTATTTCGTTACTTTGTATTGGACGAGATTTGGAATGACACCGTTAATTAGTGTTTTCAAAGAATTGGTAAAAGAAAAAACTTAATTCAGATATTTCTTTAACTTTTTCATAATTACTTAACCCCCCCGTTTCTTTGTTTATCATATTTCGTTACTTCGTTTTGGACAAGATTTGGAATGACACGCTGAATTAGTGTTTTCAAAGAACTGGTAAATGAAAAAACTTAATTCGGATATTTCTTTAACTTTTCTATAATTACATAAACCCCCCGTTTATTTGTTTATCGTATTTCGTTACTTCGTTTTGGACGAGATTTGGAATGACACCCTTAATTAGTATTTTCAAAGAACTGGTAAAAGAAAAAACTTAATTCGGATATTTCTTTAACTTTTCTATAATTAAATAAACCCCACGTTTATTTGTTTATCGTATTTCGTTACTTCCTTTTGGACGTGATTTGGAATGACACGCTTAATTAGTGTTTTCAAAGGACTGGTAAAAGAAAAAAACTTAATTCGGATATTTCTTTAACTTTGTTATAATTACATAAACCCCCGTTTATGTGTTTATCGTATTTCGTTACTTCGTTTTGGACGAGATTTGGAAAGACACGCTTAATTTGTGTTTTCAAATGATTGGTAAAAGAAAAAACTTAATTCGGATATTTCTTTAACTTTTCTATAATTACGTAAACCCTCATTTTCTTTGTTTATCGTATTTCGTTACTTCGTTTTGCACGAGATTTGGAATGACACGCTTAATTAGTATTTCCAAAGGATCGGTAAAAGAAAAAACTTAATTCGGATATTTCTTTAACTTTTCTATAATTACATATTCCTCCCGTTTATGTGTTTAACGTATTTTGTTACTTCGTTTTGGACGAGATTTGGAATGACACGCTTAATTTGTGTTTTTAAAGGATTTGTAAAAGAAAGAACGTAATTCGGATATTTCGTTAACTTTTCTATAATTACATAAACCCCCATTTTCTTTGTTTATCGTATTTCGTTACTTCGTTTCGAACGAGATTTGGAATGACACGCGTAATTAGTATTTCCAAAGGATCGGTAAAAGAAAAAACATAATTTGGATATTTCTTTAACTTTTTTGTAATTACATATTTCTCCCGTTTCTTTGTTTAACGTATTCCGTTACTTCGTTTTGCACGAAATTTGGAATGACACGCTTAATTTGCGTTTTCAAAGGATTGGTAAAAGAAAGAACTTAATTAGGATATTTCTTTAACTTTTCTATAATTACATAACCCCCCGTTTATTTGTTTATCGTATTTCGTTACTTTGTATTGGACGAGATTTGGAATGACACCGTTAATTAGTGTTTTCAAAGAATTGGTAAAAGAAAAAACTTAATTCAGATATTTCTTTAACTTTTTCATAATTACTTAACCCCCCCGTTTCTTTGTTTATCATATTTCGTTACTTCGTTTTGGACAAGATTTGGAATGACACGCTGAATTAGTGTTTTCAAAGAACTGGTAAATGAAAAAACTTAATTCGGATATTTCTTTAACTTTTCTATAATTACATAAACCCCCCGTTTATTTGTTTATCGTATTTCGTTACTTTGTATTGGACGAGATTTGGAATGACACCCTTAATTAGTGTTTTCAAAGAATTGGTAAAAGAAAAAACTTAATTCGGATATTTCTTTAACTTTTTCATAATTACTTAACCCCCCCGTTTCTTTGTTTATCATATTTCGTTACTTCGTTTTGGACAAGATTTGGAATGACACGCTGAATTAGTGTTTTCAAAGAACTGGTAAATGAAAAAACTTAATTCGGATATTTCTTTAACTTTTCTATAATTACATAAACCCCCCGTTTATTTGTTTATCATATTTCGTTACTTCATTTTGGACGAGATTTGGAATGACACCCTTAATTCGTGTTTTCAAAGAACTGGTAAAAGAAAAAACTTAATTCGGATATTTCTTTAACTTTTCTATAATTACATAAACCCCCCGTTTATTTGTTTATCGTATTTCGTTACTTTGTATTGGACGTGATTTGGAATGACACGCTTAATTAGTGTTTTCAAAGGACTGGTAAAAGAAAAAAACTTAATTCGGATATTTCTTTAACTTTGTTATAATTACATAAACCCCCGTTTATGTGTTTATCGTATTTCGTTACTTCGTTTTGGACGAGATTTGGAAAGACACGCTTAATTTGTGTTTTCAAATGATTGGTAAAAGAAAAAACTTAATTCGGATATTTCTTTAACTTTTCTATAATTACGTAAACCCTCATTTTCTTTGTTTATCGTATTTCGTTACTTCGTTTTGCACGAGATTTGGAATGACACGCTTAATTAGTATTTCCAAAGGATCGGTAAAAGAAAAAACTTAATTCGGATATTTCTTTAACTTTTCTATAATTACATATTCCTCCCGTTTATGTGTTTAACGTATTTTGTTACTTCGTTTTGGACGAGATTTGGAATGACACGCTTAATTTGTGTTTTTAAAGGATTTGTAAAAGAAAGAACGTAATTCGGATATTTCGTTAACTTTTCTATAATTACATAAACCCCCATTTTCTTTGTTTATCGTATTTCGTTACTTCGTTTCGAACGAGATTTGGAATGACACGCGTAATTAGTATTTCCAAAGGATCGGTAAAAGAAAAAACATAATTTGGATATTTCTTTAACTTTTTTGTAATTACATATTTCTCCCGTTTCTTTGTTTAACGTATTCCGTTACTTCGTTTTGCACGAAATTTGGAATGCCACGCTTAATTTGCGTTTTCAAAGGATTGGTAAAAGAAAGAACTTAATTAGGATATTTCTTTAACTTTTCTATAATTACATAACCCCCCGTTTATTTGTTTATCGTATTTCGTTACTTTGTATTGGACGAGATTTGGAATGACACCGTTAATTAGTGTTTTCAAAGAATTGGTAAAAGAAAAAACTTAATTCAGATATTTCTTTAACTTTTTCATAATTACTTAACCCCCCCGTTTCTTTGTTTATCATATTTCGTTACTTCGTTTTGGACAAGATTTGGAATGACACGCTGAATTAGTGTTTTCAAAGAACTGGTAAATGAAAAAACTTAATTCGGATATTTCTTTAACTTTTCTATAATTACATAAACCTCCCGTTTATTTGTTTATCGTATTTCGTTACTTCGTTTTGGACGAGATTTGGAATGACACCCTTAATTAGTATTTTCAAAGAACTGGTAAAAGAAAAAACTTAATTCGGATATTTCTTTAACTTTTCTATAATTAAATAAACCCCACGTTTATTTGTTTATCGTATTTCGTTACTTCCTTTTGGACGTGATTTGGAATGACACGCTTAATTAGTGTTTTCAAAGGACTGGTAAAAGAAAAAAACTTAATTCGGATATTTCTTTAACTTTGTTATAATTACATAAATCCCCGTTTATGTGTTTATCGTATTTCGTTACTTCGTTTTGGACGAGATTTGGAAAGACACGCTTAATTAGTGTTTTCAAATGATTGGTAAAAGAAAAAACTTAATTCGGATATTTCTTTAACTTTTCTATAATTACATAAACCCTCATTTTCTTTGTTTATCGTATTTCGTTACTTCGTTTTGCACGAGATTTGGAATGACACGCTTAATTAGTATTTCCAAAGGATCGGTAAAAGAAAAAACTTAATTCGGATATTTCTTTAACTTTTCTATAATTACATATTCCTCCCGTTTATGTGTTTAACGTATTTCGTTACTTCGTTTTGGACGAGATTTGGAATGACACGCTTAATTAGTGTTTTTAAAGGATTGGTAAAAGAAAAAACTTAATTCGGATACTTCTTTAACATTTCTATAATTACATAAACCCCCCGTTTATTTGTTTATCATATTTCGTTACTTCATTTTGGACGAGATTTGGAATGACACCCTTAATTCGTGTTTTCAAAGAACTGGTAAAAGAAAAAACTTAATTCGGATATTTCTTTAACTTTTCGATAATTACATAAACCCCCCGTTTATTTGTTTATCGTATTTCGTTACTTTGTATTGGACGAGATTTAGAATGACACCCTTAATTAGTGTTTTCAAAGAATTGGTAAAAGAAAAAACTTAATTCGGATATTTCTTTAACTTTTTCATAATTACTTAACCCCCCCGTTTCTTTGTTTATCATATTTCGTTACTTCGTTTTGGACAAGATTTGGAATAACACGCTGAATTAGTGTTTTCAAAGAACTGGTAAATGAAAAAACTTAATTCGGATATTTCTTTAACTTTTCTATAATTACATAAACCTCCCGTTTATTTGTTTATCGTATTTCGTTACTTCGTTTTGGACGAGATTTGGAATGACACCCTTAATTAGTATTTTCAAAGAACTGGTAAAAGAAAAAACTTAATTCGGATATTTCTTTAACTTTTCTATAATTAAATAAACCCCACGTTTATTTGTTTATCGTATTTCGTTACTTCCTTTTGGACGTGATTTGGAATGACACGCTTAATTAGTGTTTTCAAAGGACTGGTAAAAGAAAAAAACTTAATTCGGATATTTCTTTAACTTTGTTATAATTACATAAACCCCCGTTTATGTGTTTATCGTATTTCGTTACTTCGTTTTGGACGAGATTTGGAAAGACACGCTTAATTTGTGTTTTCAAATGATTGGTAAAAGAAAAAACTTAATTCGGATATTTCTTTAACTTTTCTATAATTACATAAACCCTCATTTTCTTTGTTTATCGTATTTCGTTACTTCGTTTTGCACGAGATTTGGAATGACACGCTTAATTAGTATTTCCAAAGGATCGGTAAAAGAAAAAACTTAATTCGGATATTTCTTTAACTTTTCTATAATTACATATTCCTCCCGTTTATGTGTTTAACGTATTTTGTTACTTCGTTTTGGACGAGATTTGGAATGACACGCTTAATTAGTGTTTTTAAAGGATTGGTAAAAGAAAAAACTTAATTCAGATACTTCTTTAACATTTCTATAATTACATAAACCCCCCGTTTATTTGTTTATCATATTTTGTTACTTCATTTTGGACGAGATTTGGAATGACACCCTTAATTCGTGTTTTCAAAGAACTGGTAAAAGAAAAAACTTAATTCGGATATTTCTTTAACTTTTCTATAATTACATAAACCCCCCGTTTATTTGTTTATCGTATTTCGTTACTTTGTATTGGACGAGATTTGGAATGACACCCTTAATTAGTGTTTTCAAAGAATTGGTAAAAGAAAAAACTTAATTCGGATATTTCTTTAACTTTTTCATAATAACTTAACCCCCCCGTTTCTTTGTTTATCATATTTCGTTACTTCGTTTTGGACAAGATTTGGAATGACACGCTGAATTAGTGTTTTCAAAGAACTGGTAAATGAAAAAACTTAATTCGGATATTTCTTTAACTTTTCTATAATTACATAAACCTCCCGTTTATTTGTTTATCGTATTTCGTTACTTCGTTTTGGACGAGATTTGGAATGACACCCTTAATTAGTATTTTCAAAGAACTGGTAAAAGAAAAAACTTAATTCGGATATTTCTTTAACTTTTCTCCAATTACATAAACCCCCGTTTTCTTTGTTTAACGTATTTTGTTACTTCGTTTTGGACGAGATTTGGAATGACACGCTTAATTTGTGTTTTTAAAGGATTTGTAAAAGAAAGAACGTAATTCGGATATTTCGTTAACTTTTCTATAATTACATAAACCCCCATTTTCTTTGTTTATCGTATTTCGTTACTTCGTTTCGAACGAGATTTGGAATGACACGCGTAATTAGTATTTCCAAAGGATCGGTAAAAGAAAAAACATAATTTGGATATTTCTTTAACTTTTTTGTAATTACATATTTCTCCCGTTTCTTTGTTTAACGTATTCCGTTACTTCGTTTTGCACGAAATTTGGAATGACACGCTTAATTTGCGTTTTCAAAGGATTGGTAAAAGAAAGAACTTAATTAGGATATTTCTTTAACTTTTCTATAATTACATAACCCCCCGTTTATTTGTTTATCGTATTTCGTTACTTTGTATTGGACGAGATTTGGAATGACACCGTTAATTAGTGTTTTCAAAGAATTGGTAAAAGAAAAAACTTAATTCGGATATTTCTTTAACTTTTTCATAATTACTTAACCCCCCCGTTTCTTTGTTTATCATATTTCGTTACTTCGTTTTGGACAAGATTTGGAATGACACGCTGAATTAGTGTTTTCAAAGAACTAGTAAATGAAAAAACTTAATTCGGATATTTCTTTAACTTTTCTATAATTACATAAACCCCCCGTTTATTTGTTTATCGTATTTCGTTACTTTGTATTGGACGAGATTTGGAATGACACCCTTAATTAGTGTTTTCAAAGAATTGGTAAAAGAAAAAACTTAATTCGGATATTTCTTTAACTTTTTCATAATTACTTAACCCCCCCGTTTCTTTGTTTATCATATTTCGTTACTTCGTTTTGGACAAGATTTGGAATGACACGCTGAATTAGTGTTTTCAAAGAACTGGTAAATGAAAAAACTTAATTCGGATATTTCTTTAACTTTTCTATAATTACATAAACCTCCCGTTTATTTGTTTATCGTATTTCGTTACTTCGTTTTGGACGAGATTTGGAATGACACCCTTAATTATATTTTCAAAGAACTGGTAAAAGAAAAAACTTAATTCGGATATTTCTTTAACTTTTCTATAATTAAATAAACCCCACGTTTATTTGTTTATCGTATTTCGTTACTTCCTTTTGGACGTGATTTGGAATGACACGCTTAATTAGTGTTTTCAAAGGACTGGTAAAAGAAAAAAACTTAATTCGGATATTTCTTTAACTTTGTTATAATTACATAAATCCCCGTTTATGTGTTTATCGTATTTCGTTACTTCGTTTTGGACGAGATTTGGAAAGACACGCTTAATTAGTGTTTTCAAATGATTGGTAAAAGAAAAAACTTAATTCGGATATTTCTTTAACTTTTCTATAATTACATAAACCCTCATTTTCTTTGTTTATCGTATTTCGTTACTTCGTTTTGCACGAGATTTGGAATGACACGCTTAATTAGTATTTCCAAAGGATCGGTAAAAGAAAAAACTTAATTCGGATATTTCTTTAACTTTTCTATAATTACATATTCCTCCCGTTTATGTGTTTAACGTATTTCGTTACTTCGTTTTGGACGAGATTTGGAATGACACGCTTAATTAGTGTTTTTAAAGGATTGGTAAAAGAAAAAACTTAATTCGGATACTTCTTTAACATTTCTATAATTACATAAACCCCCCGTTTATTTGTTTATCATATTTCGTTACTTCATTTTGGACGAGATTTGGAATGACACCCTTAATTCGTGTTTTCAAAGAACTGGTAAAAGAAAAAACTTAATTCGGATATTTCTTTAACTTTTCGATAATTACATAAACCCCCCGTTTATTTGTTTATCGTATTTCGTTACTTTGTATTGGACGAGATTTAGAATGACACCCTTAATTAGTGTTTTCAAAGAATTGGTAAAAGAAAAAACTTAATTCGGATATTTCTTTAACTTTTTCATAATTACTTAACCCCCCCGTTTCTTTGTTTATCATATTTCGTTACTTCGTTTTGGACAAGATTTGGAATAACACGCTGAATTAGTGTTTTCAAAGAACTGGTAAATGAAAAAACTTAATTCGGATATTTCTTTAACTTTTCTATAATTACATAAACCTCCCGTTTATTTGTTTATCGTATTTCGTTACTTCGTTTTGGACGAGATTTGGAATGACACCCTTAATTAGTATTTTCAAAGAACTGGTAAAAGAAAAAACTTAATTCGGATATTTCTTTAACTTTTCTATAATTAAATAAACCCCACGTTTATTTGTTTATCGTATTTCGTTACTTCCTTTTGGACGTGATTTGGAATGACACGCTTAATTAGTGTTTTCAAAGGACTGGTAAAAGAAAAAAACTTAATTCGGATATTTCTTTAACTTTGTTATAATTACATAAACCCCCGTTTATGTGTTTATCGTATTTCGTTACTTCGTTTTGGACGAGATTTGGAAAGACACGCTTAATTTGTGTTTTCAAATGATTGGTAAAAGAAAAAACTTAATTCGGATATTTCTTTAACTTTTCTATAATTACATAAACCCTCATTTTCTTTGTTTATCGTATTTCGTTACTTCGTTTTGCACGAGATTTGGAATGACACGCTTAATTAGTATTTCCAAAGGATCGGTAAAAGAAAAAACTTAATTCGGATATTTCTTTAACTTTTCTATAATTACATATTCCTCCCGTTTATGTGTTTAACGTATTTCGTTACTTCGTTTTGGACGAGATTTGGAATGACACGCTTAATTAGTGTTTTTAAAGGATTGGTAAAAGAAAAAACTTAATTCAGATACTTCTTTAACATTTCTATAATTACATAAACCCCCCGTTTATTTGTTTATCATATTTCCTTACTTCATTTTGGACGAGATTTGGAATGACACCCTTAATTCGTGTTTTCAAAGAACTGGTAAAAGAAAAAACTTAATTCGGATATTTCTTTAACTTTTCTATAATTACATAAACCCCCCGTTTATTTGTTTATCGTATTTCGTTACTTTGTATTGGACGAGATTTGGAATGACACCCTTAATTAGTGTTTTCAAAGAATTGGTAAAAGAAAAAACTTAATTCGGATATTTCTTTAACTTTTTCATAATAACTTAACCCCCCCGTTTCTTTGTTTATCATATTTCGTTACTTCGTTTTGGACAAGATTTGGAATGACACGCTGAATTAGTGTTTTCAAAGAACTGGTAAATGAAAAAACTTAATTCGGATATTTCTTTAACTTTTCTATAATTACATAAACCTCCCGTTTATTTGTTTATCGTATTTCGTTACTTCGTTTTGGACGAGATTTGGAATGACACCCTTAATTAGTATTTTCAAAGAACTGGTAAAAGAAAAAACTTAATTCGGATATTTCTTTAACTTTTCTCCAATTACATAAACCCCCGTTTTCTTTGTTTAACGTATTTTGTTACTTCGTTTTTAAAGGATTTGTAAAAGAAAGAACGTAATTCGGATATTTCGTTAACTTTTCTATAATTACATAAACCCCCATTTTCTTTGTTTATCGTATTTCGTTACTTCGTTTCGAACGAGATTTGGAATGACACGCGTAATTAGTATTTCCAAAGGATCGGTAAAAGAAAAAACGTAATTTGGATATTTCTTTAACTTTTTTGTAATTACATATTTCTCCCGTTTCTTTGTTTAACGTATTCCGTTACTTCGTTTTGCACGAAATTTGGAATGACACGCTTAATTTGCGTTTTCAAAGGATTGGTAAAAGAAAGAACTTAATTAGGATATTTCTTTAACTTTTCTATAATTACATAAACCCCCCGTTTATTTGTTTATCGTATTTCGTTACTTTGTATTGGACGAGATTTGGAATGACACCGTTAATTAGTGTTTTCAAAGAATTGGTAAAAGAAAAAACTTAATTCGGATATTTCTTTAACTTTTTCATAATTACTTAACCCCCCCGTTTCTTTGTTTATCATATTTCGTTACTTCGTTTTGGACAAGATTTGGAATGACACGCTGAATTAGTGTTTTCAAAGAACTGGTAAATGAAAAAACTTAATTCGGATATTTCTTTAACTTTTCTATAATTACATAAACCCCCCGTTTATTTGTTTATCGTATTTCGTTACTTTGTATTGGACGAGATTTGGAATGACACCCTTAATTAGTGTTTTTAAAGGATTGGTAAAAGAAAAAACTTAATTCGGATATTTCTTTAACTTTTCTATAATTACATAAATCCCCCGTTTATTTGTTTATCGTATTTCGTTACTTTGTATTGGACGAGATTTGGAATGACACCCTTAATTAGTGTTTTCAAAGAATTGATAAAAGAAAAAACTTAATTCGGATATTTCTTTAACTTTTTCATAATTACTTAACCCCCCCGTTTCTTTGTTTATCATATTTCGTTACTTCGTTTTGGACAAGATTTGGAATGACACGCTTAATTAGTGTTTTTAAAGGATTGGTAAAAGAAAAAACTTAATTCGGATACTTCTTTAACATTTCTATAATTACATAAACCCCCCGTTTATTTGTTTATCATATTTCGTTACTTCATTTTGGACGAGATTTGGAATGACACCCTTAATTCGTGTTTTCAAAGAACTGGTAAAAGAAAAAACTTAATTCGGATATTTCTTTAACTTTTCTATAATTACATAAATCCCCCGTTTATTTGTTTATCGTATTTCGTTACTTTGTATTGGACGAGATTTGGAATGACACCCTTAATTAGTGTTTTCAAAGAATTGATAAAAGAAAAAACTTAATTCGGATATTTCTTTAACTTTTTCATAATTACTTAACCCCCCCGTTTCTTTGTTTATCATATTTCGTTACTTCGTTTTGGACAAGATTTGGAATGACACGCTGAATTAGTGTTTTCAAAGAACTGGTAAATGAAAAGACTTAATTCGGATATTTCTTTAACTTTTCTATAATTACATAAACCTCCCGTTTATTTGTTTATCGTATTTCGTTACTTCGTTTTGGACGAGATTTGGAATGACACCCTTAATTAGTATTTTCAAAGAACTGGTAAAAGAAAAAACTTAATTCGGATATTTCTTTAACTTTTCTATAATTACATAAACCTCCCGTTTATTTGTTTATCGTATTTCGTTACTTCGTTTCGGACGATATTTGGAATGACACCCTTAATTAGTATTTTCAAAGAACTGGTAAAAGAAAAAACTTAATTCGGATATTTCTTTAACTTTTCTCCAATTACATAAACCCCCGTTTTCTTTGTTTAACGTATTTTGTTACTTCGTTTTGGACGAGATTTGGAATGACACGCTTAATTTGTGTTTTAAAGGATTTGTAAAAGAAAGAACGTAATTCGGATATTTCTTTAACTTTTCTATAATTACATTAACCCCCATTTTCTTTGTTTATCGTATTTCGTTACTTCGTTTCGGACGAGATTTGGAATGACACGCGTAATTAGTATTTCCAAAGGATCGGTAAAAGAAAAAACGTAATTTGGATATTTCTTTAACTTTTTTGTAATTACATATTTCTCCCGTTTCTTTGTTTAACGTATTCCGTTACTTCGTTTTGCACGAAATTTGGAATGACACGCTTAATTTGCGTTTTCAAAGGATTGGTAAAAGAAAGAACTTAATTAGGATATTTCTTTAACTTTTCTATAATTACATAAACCCCCCGTTTATTTGTTTATCGTATTTCGTTACTTTGTATTGGACGAGATTTGGAATGACACCGTTAATTAGTGTTTTCAAAGAATTGGTAAAAGAAAAAACTTAATTCGGATATTTCTTTAACTTTTTCATAATTACTTAACCCCCCCGTTTCTTTGTTTATCATATTTCGTTACTTCGTTTTGGACAAGATTTGGAATGACACGCTGAATTAGTGTTTTCAAAGAACTGGTAAATGAAAAAACTTAATTCGGATATTTCTTTAACTTTTCTATAATTACATAAACCCCCCGTTTATTTGTTTATCGTATTTCGTTACTTTGTATTGGACGAGATTTGGAATGACACCCTTAATTAGTGTTTTTAAAGGATTGGTAAAAGAAAAAACTTAATTCGGATATTTCTTTAACTTTTCTATAATTACATAAATCCCCCGTTTATTTGTTTATCGTATTTCGTTACTTTGTATTGGACGAGATTTGGAATGACACCCTTAATTAGTGTTTTCAAAGAATTGATAAAAGAAAAAACTTAATTCGGATATTTCTTTAACTTTTTCATAATTACTTAACCCCCCCGTTTCTTTGTTTATCATATTTCGTTACTTCGTTTTGGACAAGATTTGGAATGACACGCTTAATTAGTGTTTTTAAAGGATTGGTAAAAGAAAAAACTTAATTCGGATACTTCTTTAACATTTCTATAATTACATAAACCCCCCGTTTATTTGTTTATCATATTTCGTTACTTCATTTTGGACGAGATTTGGAATGACACCCTTAATTCGTGTTTTCAAAGAACTGGTAAAAGAAAAAACTTAATTCGGATATTTCTTTAACTTTTCTATAATTAAATAAACCCCACGTTTATTTGTTTATCGTATTTCGTTACTTCCTTTTGGACGTGATTTGGAATGACACGCTTAATTAGTGTTTTCAAAGGACTGGTAAAAGAAAAAAACTTAATTCGGATATTTCTTTAACTTTGTTATAATTACATAAACCCCCGTTTATGTGTTTATCGTATTTCGTTACTTCGTTTTGGACGAGATTTGGAAAGACACGCTTAATTTGTGTTTTCAAATGATTGGTAAAAGAAAAAACTTAATTCGGATATTTCTTTAACTTTTCTATAATTACATAAACCCTCATTTTCTTTGTTTATCGTATTTCGTTACTTCGTTTTGCACGAGATTTGGAATGACACGCTTAATTAGTATTTCCAAAGGATCGGTAAAAGAAAAAACTTAATTCGGATATTTCTTTAACTTTTCTATAATTACATATTCCTCCCGTTTATGTGTTTAACGTATTTCGTTACTTCGTTTTGGACGAGATTTGGAATGACACGCTTAATTAGTGTTTTTAAAGGATTGGTAAAAGAAAAAACTTAATTCGGATACTTCTTTAACATTTCTATAATTACATAAACCCCCCGTTTATTTGTTTATCATATTTCGTTACTTCATTTTGGACGAGATTTGGAATGACACCCTTAATTCGTGTTTTCAAAGAACTGGTAAAAGAAAAAACTTAATTCGGATATTTCTTTAACTTTTCTATAATTACATAAATCCCCCGTTTATTTGTTTATCGTATTTCGTTACTTTGTATTGGACGAGATTTGGAATGACACCCTTAATTAGTGTTTTCAAAGAATTGATAAAAGAAAAAACTTAATTCGGATATTTCTTTAACTTTTTCATAATTACTTAACCCCCCCGTTTCTTTGTTTATCATATTTCGTTACTTCGTTTTGGACAAGATTTGGAATGACACGCTGAATTAGTGTTTTCAAAGAACTGGTAAATGAAAAGACTTAATTCGGATATTTCTTTAACTTTTCTATAATTACATAAACCTCCCGTTTATTTGTTTATCGTATTTCGTTACTTCGTTTTGGACGATATTTGGAATGACACCCTTAATTAGTATTTTCAAAGAACTGGTAAAAGAAAAAACTTAATTCGGATATTTCTTTAACTTTTCTCCAATTACATAAACCCCCGTTTTCTTTGTTTAACGTATTTTGTTACTTCGTTTTGGACGAGATTTGGAATGACACGCTTAATTTGTGTTTTAAAGGATTTGTAAAAGAAAGAACGTAATTCGGATATTTCTTTAACTTTTCTATAATTACATTAACCCCCATTTTCTTTGTTTATCGTATTTCGTTACTTCGTTTCGGACGAGATTTGGAATGACACGCGTAATTAGTATTTCCAAAGGATCGGTAAAAGAAAAAACGTAATTTGGATATTTCTTTAACTTTTTTGTAATTACATATTTCTCCCGTTTCTTTGTTTAACGTATTCCGTTACTTCGTTTTGCACGAAATTTGGAATGACACGCTTAATTTGCGTTTTCAAAGGATTGGTAAAAGAAAGAACTTAATTAGGATATTTCTTTAACTTTTCTATAATTACATAAACCTCATTTTCTTTGTTTATCGTATTTCGTTACTTCGTTTTGCACGAGATTTGGAATGACACGCTTAATTAGTATTTCCAAAGGATCTGTAAAAGAGAAAACTTAATTCAGATATTTTTTAACTTTTTTATAATTACATATTTCTCCCGTTTATGTGTTTAACGTATTTCGTTACTTCGTTTTGAATGAGATTTGAAATGACACGCTTAATTAGTGTTTTCAAAGAATTGGTAAAAGAAAGAACTTAATTCGGATATTTTTTTTAACTTTTTGATAATTACATAAACCCCCCGTTTATGTGTTTATCGTATTTCGTTACTTCGTTTTGGACGATATTTTGAATGACACGCTTAATTAGTGTTTTCAAAGGATTGGTAAAAGAAAAAATTTAATTAAGATATTTCTTTAACTTTTCTATAATTACCTAAACCCCACGTTTATTTGTTTATCGTATTTCGTTACATCCTTTTGGACGTGATTTTGAATGACACGCTTAATTAGTGTTTTCAAAGGACTGGTAAAAGAAAAAAACTTAATTCGGATATTTCTTTAACTTTGTTATAATTACATAAACCCCCGTTTATGTGTTTATCGTATTTCGTTACTTCGTTTTGGACGAGATTTGGAAAGACACGCTTAATTTGTGTTTTCAAATGATTGGTAAAAGAAAAAACTTAATTCGGATATTTCTTTAACTTTTCTATAATTATATAAACCCTCATTTTCTTTGTTTATCGTATTTCGTTACTTCGTTTTGCACAAGATTTGGAATGACACGCTTAATTAGTATTTCCAAAGGATCGGTAAAAGAAAAAACTTAATTCGGATATTTCTTTAACTTTTCTATAATTACATATTCCTCCCGTTTATGTGTTTAACGTATTTCGTTACTTCGTTTTGGACGAGATTTGGAATGACACGCTTAATTAGTGTTTTTAAAGGATTGGTAAAAGAAAAAACTTAATTCGGATACTTCTTTAACATTTCTATAATTACATAAACCCCCCGTTTATTTGTTTATTATATTTCGTTACTTCATTTTGGACGAGATTTGGAATGACACCCTTAATTCGTGTTTTCAAAGAACTGGTAAAAGAAAAAACTTAATTCGGATATTTCTTTAACTTTTCTATAATTACATAAACCCCCCGTTTATTTGTTTATCGTATTTCGTTACTTTGTATTGGACGAGATTTGGAATGACACCCTTAATTAGTGTTTTCAAAGAATTGGTAAAAGAAAAAACTTAATTCGGATATTTCTTTAACTTTTTCATAATTACTTAACCCCCCCGTTTCTTTGTTTATCATATTTCGTTACTTCGTTTTGGACAAGATTTGGAATGACACGCTGAATTAGTGTTTTCAAAGAACTGGTAAATGAAAAGACTTAATTCGGATATTTCTTTAACTTTTCTATAATTACATAAACCTCCCGTTTATTTGTTTATCGTATTTCGTTACTTCGTTTTGGACGAGATTTGGAATGACACCCTTAATTAGTATTTTCAAAGAACTGGTAAAAGAAAAAACTTAATTCGGATATTTCTTTAACTTTTCTCCAATTACATAAACCCCCGTTTTCTTTGTTTAACGTATTTTGTTACTTCGTTTTGGACGAGATTTGGAATGACACGCTTAATTTGTGTTTTAAAGGATTTGTAAAAGAAAGAACGTAATTCGGATATTTCTTTAACTTTTCTATAATTACATTAACCCCCATTTTCTTTGTTTATCGTATTTCGTTACTTCGTTTCGGACGAGATTTGGAATGACACGCGTAATTAGTATTTCCAAAGGATCGGTAAAAGAAAAAACGTAATTTGGATATTTCTTTAACTTTTTTGTAATTACATATTTCTCCCGTTTCTTTGTTTAACGTATTCCGTTACTTCGTTTTGCACGAAATTTGGAATGACACGCTTAATTTGCGTTTTCAAAGGATTAGTAAAAGAAAGAACTTAATTAGGATATTTCTTTAACTTTTCTATAATTACATAAACCTCATTTTCTTTGTTTATCGTATTTCGTTACTTCGTTTTGCACGAGATTTGGAATGACACGCTTAATTAGTATTTTCAAAGGATCTGTAAAAGAGAAAACTTAATTCAGATATTTTTTAACTTTTTTATAATTACATATTTCTCCCGTTTATGTGTTTAACGTATTTCGTTACTTCGTTTTGAATGAGATTTGAAATGACACGCTTAATTAGTGTTTTCAAAGAATTGGTAAAAGAAAGAACTTAATTCAGATATTTTTTTTAACTTTTTGATAATTACATAAACCCCCCGTTTATGTGTTTATCGTATTTCGTTACTTCGTTTTGGACGATATTTTGAATGACACGCTTAATTAGTGTTTTCAAAGGATTGGTAAAAGAAAAAATTTAATTAAGATATTTCTTTAACTTTTCTATAATTACCTAAACCCCACGTTTATTTGTTTATCGTATTTCGTTACATCCTTTTGGACGTGATTTTGAATGACACGCTTAATTAGTGTTTTCAAAGGACTGGTAAAAGAAAAAAACTTAATTCGGATATTTCTTTAACTTTGTTATAATTACATAAACCCCCGTTTATGTGTTTATCGTATTTCGTTACTTCGTTTTGGACGAGATTTGGAAAGACACGCTTAATTTGTGTTTTCAAATGATTGGTAAAAGAAAAAACTTAATTCGGATATTTCTTTAACTTTTCTATAATTATATAAACCCTCATTTTCTTTGTTTATCGTATTTCGTTACTTCGTTTTGCACAAGATTTGGAATGACACGCTTAATTAGTATTTCCAAAGGATCGGTAAAAGAAAAAACTTAATTCGGATATTTCTTTAACTTTTCTATAATTACATATTCCTCCCGTTTATGTGTTTAACGTATTTCGTTACTTCGTTTTGGACGAGATTTGGAATGACACGCTTAATTAGTGTTTTTAAAGGATTGGTAAAAGAAAAAACTTAATTCGGATACTTCTTTAACATTTCTATAATTACATAAACCCCCCGTTTATTTGTTTATCATATTTCGTTACTTCATTTTGGACGAGATTTGGAATGACACCCTTAATTCGTGTTTTCAAAGAACTGGTAAAAGAAAAAACTTAATTCGGATATTTCTTTAACTTTTCTATAATTACATAAACCCCCCGTTTATTTGTTTATCGTATTTCGTTACTTTGTATTGGACGAGATTTGGAATGACACCCTTAATTAGTGTTTTCAAAGAATTGGTAAAAGAAAAAACTTAATTCGGATATTTCTTTAACTTTTTCATAATTACTTAACCCCCCCGTTTCTTTGTTTATCATATTTCGTTACTTCGTTTTGGACAAGATTTGGAATGACACGCTGAATTAGTGTTTTCAAAGAACTGGTAAATGAAAAGACTTAATTCGGATATTTCTTTAACTTTTCTATAATTACATAAACCTCCCGTTTATTTGTTTATCGTATTTCGTTACTTCGTTTTGGACGAGATTTGGAATGACACCCTTAATTAGTATTTTCAAAGAACTGGTAAAAGAAAAAACTTAATTCGGATATTTCTTTAACTTTTCTCCAATTACATAAACCCCCGTTTTCTTTGTTTAACGTATTTTGTTACTTCGTTTTGGACGAGATTTGGAATGACACGCTTAATTTGTGTTTTAAAGGATTTGTAAAAGAAAGAACGTAATTCAGATATTTCTTTAACTTTTCTATAATTACATTAACCCCCATTTTCTTTGTTTATCGTATTTCGTTACTTCGTTTCGGACGAGATTTGGAATGACACGCGTAATTAGTATTTCCAAAGGATCGGTAAAAGAAAAAACGTAATTTGGATATTTCTTTAACTTTTTTGTAATTACATATTTCTCCCGTTTCTTTGTTTAACGTATTCCGTTACTTCGTTTTGCACGAAATTTGGAATGACACGCTTAATTTGCGTTTTCAAAGGATTGGTAAAAGAAAGAACTTAATTAGGATATTTCTTTAACTTTTCTATAATTACATAAACCTCATTTTCTTTGTTTATCGTATTTCGTTACTTCGTTTTGCACGAGATTTGGAATGACACGCTTAATTAGTATTTCCAAAGGATCTGTAAAAAAGAAAACTTAATTCAGATATTTTTTAACTTTTTTATAATTACATATTTCTCCCGTTTATGTGTTTAACGTATTTCGTTACTTCGTTTTGAATGAGATTTGAAATGACACGCTTAATTAGTGTTTTCAAAGAATTGGTAAAAGAAAGAACTTAATTCGGATATTTTTTTTAACTTTTTGATAATTACATAAACCCCCCGTTTATGTGTTTATCGTATTTCGTTACTTCGTTTTGGACGATATTTTGAATGACACGCTTAATTAGTGTTTTCAAAGGATTGGTAAAAGAAAAAATTTAATTAAGATATTTCTTTAACTTTTCTATAATTACCTAAACCCCACGTTTATTTGTTTATCGTATTTCGTTACATTCTTTTGGACGTGATTTTGAATGACACGCTTAATTAGTGTTTTCAAAGGACTGGTAAAAGAAAAAAACTTAATTCGGATATTTCTTTAACTTTGTTATAATTACATAAACCCCCGTTTATGTGTTTATCGTATTTCGTTATTTCGTTTTGGACGAGATTTGGAAAGACACGCTTAATTTGTGTTTTCAAATGATTGGTAAAAGAAAAAACTTAATTCGGATATTTCTTTAACTTTTCTATAATTACATAAATCCTCATTTTCTTTGTTTATCGTATTTCGTTACTTCGTTTTGCACGAGATTTGGAATGACACGCTTAATTAGTATTTCCAAAGGATCGGTAAAAGAAAAAACTTAATTCGGATATTTCTTTAACTTTTCTATAATTACATATTCCTCCCGTTTATGTGTTTAACGTATTTCGTTACTTCGTTTTGGACGAGATTTGGAATGACACGCTTAATTAGTGTTTTTAAAGGATTGGTAAAAGAAAAAACTTAATTCGGATACTTCTTTAACATTTCTATAATTACATAAACCCCCCGTTTATTTGTTTATCATATTTCCTTACTTCATTTTGGACGAGATTTGGAATGACACCCTTAATTCGTGTTTTCAAAGAACTGGTAAAAGAAAAAACTTAATTCGGATATTTCTTTAACTTTTCTATAATTACAGAAATCCCCCGTTTATTTGTTTATCGTATTTCGTTACTTTGTATTGGACGAGATTTGGAATGACACCCTTAATTAGTGTTTTCAAAGAATTGGTAAAAGAAAAAACTTAATTCGGATATTTCTTTAACTTTTTCATAATTACTTAACCCCCCCGTTTCTTTGTTTATCATATTTCGTTACTTCGTTTTGGACAAGATTTGGAATGACACGCTGAATTAGTGTTTTCAAAGAACTGGTAAATGAAAAAACTTAATTCGGATATTTCTTTAACTTTTCTCCAATTACATAAACCCCCGTTTTCTTTGTTTAACGTATTTTGTTACTTCGTTTTGGACGAGATTTGGAATGACACGCTTAATTTGTGTTTTAAAGGATTTGTAAAAGAAAGAACGTAATTCGGATATTTCTTTAACTTTTCTATAATTACATTAACCCCCATTTTCTTTGTTTATCGTATTTCGTTACTTCGTTTCGGACGAGATTTGGAATGACACGCGTAATTAGTATTTTCCAAAGGATCGGTAAAAGAAAAAACGTAATTTGGATATTTCTTTAACTTTTTTGTAATTACATATTTCTCCCGTTTCTTTGTTTAACGTATTCCGTTACTTCGTTTTGCACGAAATTTGGAATGACACGCTTAATTTGCGTTTTCAAAGGATTGGTAAAAGAAAGAACTTAATTAGGATATTTCTTTAACTTTTCTATAATTACATAAACCTCATTTTCTTTGTTTATCGTATTTCGTTACTTCGTTTTGCACGAGATTTGGAATGACACGCTTAATTAGTATTTCCAAAGGATCTGTAAAAGAGAAAACTTAATTCAGATATTTTTTAACTTTTTTATAATTACATATTTCTCCCGTTTATGTGTTTAACGTATTTCGTTACTTCGTTTTGAATGAGATTTGCAATGACACGCTTAATTAGTGTTTTCAAAGAATTGGTAAAAGAAAGAACTTAATTCGGATATTTTTTTTAACTTTTTGATAATTACATAAACCCCCCGTTTATGTGTTTATCGTATTTCGTTACTTCGTTTTGGACGATATTTTGAATGACATGCTTAATTAGTGTTTTCAAAGGATTGGTAAAAGAAAAAATTTAATTAAGATATTTCTTTAACTTTTCTATAATTACCTAAACCCCACGTTTATTTGTTTATCGTATTTCGTTACATCCTTTTGGACGTGATTTTGAATGACACGCTTAATTAGTGTTTTCAAAGGACTGGTAAAAGAAAAAAACTTAATTCGGATATTTCTTTAACTTTGTTATAATTACATAAACCCCCGTTTATGTGTTTATCGTATTTCGTTACTTCGTTTTGGACGAGATTTGGAAAGACACGCTTAATTTGTGTTTTCAAATGATTGGTAAAAGAAAAAACTTAATTCGGATATTTCTTTAACTTTTCTATAATTACATAAAGCCTCATTTTCTTTGTTTATCGTATTTCGTTACTTCGTTTTGCACGAGATTTGGAATGACACGCTTAATTAGTATTTCCAATAGATCGGTAAAAGAAAAAACTTAATTCGGATATTTCTTTAACTTTTCTATAATTACATATTCCTCCCGTTTATGTGTTTAACGTATTTCGTTACTTCGTTTTGGACGAGATTTGGAATGACACGCTTAATTAGTGTTTTTAAAGGATTGGTAAAAGAAAAAACTTAATTCGGATACTTCTTTAACATTTCTATAATTACATAAACCCCCCGTTTATTTGTTTATCATATTTCCTTACTTCATTTTGGACGAGATTTGGAATGACACCCTTAATTCGTGTTTTCAAAGAACTGGTAAAAGAAAAAACTTAATTCGGATATTTCTTTAACTTTTCTATAATTACAGAAATCCCCCGTTTATTTGTTTATCGTATTTCGTTACTTTGTATTGGACGAGATTTGGAATGACACCCTTAATTAGTGTTTTCAAAGAATTGGTAAAAGAAAAAACTTAATTCGGATATTTCTTTAACTTTTTCATAATTACTTAACCCCCCCGTTTCTTTGTTTATCATATTTCGTTACTTCGTTTTGGACAAGATTTGGAATGACACGCTGAATTAGTGTTTTCAAAGAACTGGTAAATGAAAAAACTTAATTCGGATATTTCTTTAACTTTTCTCCAATTACATAAACCCCCGTTTTCTTTGTTTAACGTATTTTGTTACTTCGTTTTGGACGAGATTTGGAATGACACGCTTAATTTGTGTTTTAAAGGATTTGTAAAAGAAAGAACGTAATTCGGATATTTCTTTAACTTTTCTATAATTACATTAACCCCCATTTTCTTTGTTTATCGTATTTCGTTACTTCGTTTCGGACGAGATTTGGAATGACACGCGTAATTAGTATTTTCCAAAGGATCGGTAAAAGAAAAAACGTAATTTGGATATTTCTTTAACTTTTTTGTAATTACATATTTCTCCCGTTTCTTTGTTTAACGTATTCCGTTACTTCGTTTTGCACGAAATTTGGAATGACACGCTTAATTTGCGTTTTCAAAGGATTGGTAAAAGAAAGAACTTAATTAGGATATTTCTTTAACTTTTCTATAATTACATAAACCTCATTTTCTTTGTTTATCGTATTTCGTTACTTCGTTTTGCACGAGATTTGGAATGACACGCTTAATTAGTATTTCCAAAGGATCTGTAAAAGAGAAAACTTAATTCAGATATTTTTTAACTTTTTTATAATTACATATTTCTCCCGTTTATGTGTTTAACGTATTTCGTTACTTCGTTTTGAATGAGATTTGCAATGACACGCTTAATTAGTGTTTTCAAAGAATTGGTAAAAGAAAGAACTTAATTCGGATATTTTTTTTAACTTTTTGATAATTACATAAACCCCCCGTTTATGTGTTTATCGTATTTCGTTACTTCGTTTTGGACGATATTTTGAATGACACGCTTAATTAGTGTTTTCAAAGGATTGGTAAAAGAAAAAATTTAATTAAGATATTTCTTTAACTTTTCTATAATTACCTAAACCCCACGTTTATTTGTTTATCGTATTTCGTTACATCCTTTTGGACGTGATTTTGAATGACACGCTTAATTAGTGTTTTCAAAGGACTGGTAAAAGAAAAAAACTTAATTCGGATATTTCTTTAACTTTGTTATAATTACATAAACCCCCGTGTATGTGTTTATCGTATTTCGTTACTTCGTTTTGGACGAGATTTGGAAAGACACGCTTAATTTGTGTTTTCAAATGATTGGTAAAAGAAAAAACTTAATTCGGATATTTCTTTAACTTTTCTATAATTACATAAAGCCTCATTTTCTTTGTTTATCGTATTTCGTTACTTCGTTTTGCACGAGATTTGGAATGACACGCTTAATTAGTATTTCCAATAGATCGGTAAAAGAAAAAACTTAATTCGGATATTTCTTTAACTTTTCTATAATTACATATTCCTCCCGTTTATGTGTTTAACGTATTTCGTTACTTCGTTTTGGACGAGATTTGGAATGACACGCTTAATTAGTGTTTTTAAAGGATTGGTAAAAGAAAAAACTTAATTCGGATACTTCTTTAACATTTCTATAATTACATAAACCCCCCGTTTATTTGTTTATCATATTTCCTTACTTCATTTTGGACGAGATTTGGAATGACACCCTTAATTCGTGTTTTCAAAGAACTGGTAAAAGAAAAAACTTAATTCGGATATTTCTTTAACTTTTCTATAATTACAGAAATCCCCCGTTTATTTGTTTATCGTATTTCGTTACTTTGTATTGGACGAGATTTGGAATGACACCCTTAATTAGTGTTTTCAAAGAATTGGTAAAAGAAAAAACTTAATTCGGATATTTCTTTAACTTTTTCATAATTACTTAACCCCCCCGTTTCTTTGTTTATCATATTTCGTTACTTCGTTTTGGACAAGATTTGGAATGACACGCTGAATTAGTGTTTTCAAAGAACTGGTAAATGAAAAAACTTAATTCGGATATTTCTTTAACTTTTCTCCAATTACATAAACCCCCGTTTTCTTTGTTTAACGTATTTTGTTACTTCGTTTTGGACGAGATTTGGAATGACACGCTTAATTTGTGTTTTAAAGGATTTGTAAAAGAAAGAACGTAATTCGGATATTTCTTTAACTTTTCTATAATTACATTAACCCCCATTTTCTTTGTTTATCGTATTTCGTTACTTCGTTTCGGACGAGATTTGGAATGACACGCGTAATTAGTATTTTCCAAAGGATCGGTAAAAGAAAAAACGTAATTTGGATATTTCTTTAACTTTTTTGTAATTACATATTTCTCCCGTTTCTTTGTTTAACGTATTCCGTTACTTCGTTTTGCACGAAATTTGGAATGACACGCTTAATTTGCGTTTTCAAAGGATTGGTAAAAGAAAGAACTTAATTAGGATATTTCTTTAACTTTTCTATAATTACATAAACCTCATTTTCTTTGTTTATCGTATTTCGTTACTTCGTTTTGCACGAGATTTGGAATGACACGCTTAATTAGTATTTCCAAAGGATCTGTAAAAGAGAAAACTTAATTCAGATATTTTTTAACTTTTTTATAATTACATATTTCTCCCGTTTATGTGTTTAACGTATTTCGTTACTTCGTTTTGAATGAGATTTGCAATGACACGCTTAATTAGTGTTTTCAAAGAATTGGTAAAAGAAAGAACTTAATTCGGATATTTTTTTTAACTTTTTGATAATTACATAAACCCCCCGTTTATGTGTTTATCGTATTTCGTTACTTCGTTTTGGACGATATTTTGAATGACACGCTTAATTAGTGTTTTCAAAGGATTGGTAAAAGAAAAAATTTAATTAAGATATTTCTTTAACTTTTCTATAATTACCTAAACCCCACGTTTATTTGTTTATCGTATTTCGTTACATCCTTTTGGACGTGATTTTGAATGACACGCTTAATTAGTGTTTTCAAAGGACTGGTAAAAGAAAAAAACTTAATTCGGATATTTCTTTAACTTTGTTATAATTACATAAACCCCCGTTTATGTGTTTATCGTATTTCGTTACTTCGTTTTGGACGAGATTTGGAAAGACACGCTTAATTTGTGTTTTCAAATGATTGGTAAAAGAAAAAACTTAATTCGGATATTTCTTTAACTTTTCTATAATTACATAAAGCCTCATTTTCTTTGTTTATCGTATTTCGTTACTTCGTTTTGCACGAGATTTGGAATGACACGCTTAATTAGTATTTCCAAAGGATCGTTAAAAGAAAAAACTTAATTCTGATATTTCTTTAACTTTTCTATAATTACATATTCCTCCCGTTTATGTGTTTAACGTATTTCGTTACTTCGTTTTGGACGAGATTTGGAATGACACGCTTAATTAGTGTTTTTAAAGGATTGGTAAAAGAAAAAACTTAATTCGGATACTTCTTTAACATTTCTATAATTACATAAACCCCCCGTTTATTTGTTTATCATATTTCGTTACTTCATTTTGGACGAGATTTGGAATGACACCCTTAATTCGTGTTTTCAAAGAACTGGTAAAAGAAAAAACTTAATTCGGATATTTCTTTAACTTTTCTATAATTACAGAAACCCCCCGTTTATTTGTTTATCGTATTTCGTTGTTTTGTATTGGACGAGATTTGGAATGACACCCTTAATTAGTGTTTTCAAAGAATTGGTAAAAGAAAAAACTTAATTCGGATATTTCTTTAACTTTTTCATAATTACTTAACCCCCCCGTTTCTTTGTTTATCATATTTCGTTACTTCGTTTTGGACAAGATTTGGAATGACACGCTGAATTAGTGTTTTCAAAGAACTGGTAAATGAAAAAACTTAATTCGGATATTTCTTTAACTTTTCTATAATTACATAAACCTCCCGTTTATTTGTTTATCGTATTTCGTTACTTCGTTTTGGACGAGATTTGGAATGACACCCTTAATTAGTATTTTCAAAGAACTTGTAAAAGAAAAAACTTAATTCGGATATTTCTTTAACTTTTCTCCAATTACATAAACCCCCGTTTTCTTTGTTTAACGTATTTTGTTACTTCGTTTTGGACGAGATTTGGAATGACACGCTTAATTTGTGTTTTTAAAGGATTTGTAAAAGAAAGAACGTAATTCGGATATTTCTTTAACTTTTCTATAATTACATAAACCCCCATTTTCTTTGTTTATCGTATTTCGTTACTTCGTTTCGGACGAGATTTGGAATGACACGCGTAATTAGTATTTCCAAAGGATCGGTAAAAGAAAAAACGTAATTTGGATATTTCTTTAACTTTTTTGTAATTACATATTTCTCCCGTTTCTTTGTTTAACGTATTCCGTTACTTCGTTTTGCACGAAATTTGGAATGACACGCTTAATTTGCGTTTTCAAAGGATTGGTAAAAGAAAGAACTTAATTAGGATATTTCTTTAACTTTTCTATAATTACATAAACCCCCCATTTATTTGTTTATCATATTTCGTTACTTCATTTTGGACGAGATTTGGAATGACACCCTTAATTCGTGTTTTCAAAGAACGGGTAAAAGAAAAAACTTAATTCGGATATTTCTTTAACTTTTCTATAATTACATAAACCCCTCGTTTATATGTTTATCGTATTTCGTTACTTTGTATTGGACGAGATTTGGAATGACACCCTTAATTAGTGTTTTCGAAGAATTGGTAAAAGAAAAAACTTAATTCGGATATTTCTTTAACTTTTTCATAATTACTTAACCCCCCCGTTTCTTTGTTTATCATATTTTGTTACTTCGTTTTGGACAAGATTTGGAATGACACGCTGAATTAGTGTTTTCAAAGAACTGGTAAATGAAAAAACTTAATTCGGATATTTCTTTAACTTTTCTATAATTACATAAACCTCCCGTTTATTTGTTTATCGTATTTCGTTACTTCGTTTTGGACGAGATTTGGAATGACACCCTTAATTAGTATTTTCAAAGAACTGGGAAAAGAAAAAACTTAATTCGGATATTTCTTTAACTTTTCTATAATTAAATAAACCCCACGTTTATTTGTTTATCGTATTTCGTTACTTCCTTTTGGACGTGATTTGGAATGACACGCTTAATTAGTGTTTTCAAAGGACTGGTAAAACAAAAAAAAACTTAATTCGGATATTTCTTTAATTTTGTTATAATTACATAAACCCCCGTTTATGTGTTTATCGTATTTCGTTACTTCGTTTTGGACGAGATTTGGAAAGACACGCTTAATTTGTGTTTTCAAATGATTGGTAAAAGAAAAAACTTAATTCGGATATTTCTTTAACTTTTCTATAATTACATAAACCCTCATTTTCTTTGTTTATCGTATTTCGTTACTTCGTTTTGCACGAGATTTGGAATGACACGCTTAATTAGTATTTCCAAAGGATCGGTAAAAGAAAAAACTTAATTCGGATATTTCTTTAACTTTTCTATAATTACATAATCCTCCCGTTTATGTGTTTAACGTATTTCGTTACTTCGTTTTGGACGAGATTTGGAATGACACGCTTAATTAGTGTTTTTAAAGGATTGGTAAAAGAAAAAACTTAATTCGGATACTTCTTTAACATTTCTATAATTACATAAACCCCCCGTTTATTTGTTTATCATATTTCGTTACTTCATTTTGGACGAGATTTGGAATGACACCCTTAATTCGTGTTTTCAAAGAACTGGTAAAAGAAAAAACTTAATTCGGATATTTCTTTAACTTTTCTATAATTACATAAACCCTCCGTTTATTTGTTTATCGTATTTCGTTACTTTGTATTGGACGAGATTTGGAATGACACCCTTAATTAGTGTTTTCAAAGAATTGGTAAATGAAAAAACTTAATTCGGATATTTCTTTAACTTTTTCATAATTACTTAACCCCCCCGTTTCTATGTTTATCATATTTCGTTACTTCGTTTTGGACAAGATTTGGAATGACACGCTGAATTAGTGTTTTCAAAGAACTGGTAAATGAAAAAACTTAATTCGGATATTTCTTTAACTTTTCTATAATTACATAAACCTCCCGTTTATTTGTTTATCGTATTTCGTTACTTCGTTTTGGACGAGATTTGGAATGACACCCTTAATTAGTATTTTCAAAGAACTTGTAAAAGAAAAAACTTAATTCGGATATTTCTTTAACTTTTCTCCAATTACATAAACCCCCGTTTTCTTTGTTTAACGTATTTTGTTACTTCGTTTTGGACGAGATTTGGAATGACACGCTTAATTTGTGTTTTTAAAGGATTTGTAAAAGAAAGAACGTAATTCGGATATTTCTTTAACTTTTCTATAATTACATAAACCCCCATTTTCTTTGTTTATCGTATTTCGTTACTTCGTTTCGGACGAGATTTGGAATGACACGCGTAATTAGTATTTCCAAAGGATCGGTAAAAGAAAAAACGTAATTTGGATATTTCTTTAACTTTTTTGTAATTACATATTTCTCCCGTTTCTTTGTTTAACGTATTCCGTTACTTCGTTTTGCACGAAATTTGGAATGACACGCTTAATTTGCGTTTTCAAAGGATTGGTAAAAGAAAGAACTTAATTAGGATATTTCTTTAACTTTTCTATAATTACATAAACCCCCCATTTATTTGTTTATCATATTTCGTTACTTCATTTTGGACGAGATTTGGAATGACACCCTTAATTCGTGTTTTCAAAGAACGGGTAAAAGAAAAAACTTAATTCGGATATTTCTTTAACTTTTCTATAATTACATAAACCCCTCGTTTATATGTTTATCGTATTTCGTTACTTTGTATTGGACGAGATTTGGAATGACACCCTTAATTAGTGTTTTCGAAGAATTGGTAAAAGAAAAAACTTAATTCGGATATTTCTTTAACTTTTTCATAATTACTTAACCCCCCCGTTTCTTTGTTTATCATATTTCGTTACTTCGTTTTGGACAAGATTTGGAATGACACGCTGAATTAGTGTTTTCAAAGAACTGGTAAATGAAAAAACTTAATTCGGATATTTCTTTAACTTTTCTATAATTACATAAACCTCCCGTTTATTTGTTTATCGTATTTCGTTACTTCGTTTTGGACGAGATTTGGAATGACACCCTTAATTAGTATTTTCAAAGAACTTGTAAAAGAAAAAACTTAATTCGGATATTTCTTTAACTTTTCTCCAATTACATAAACCCCCGTTTTCTTTGTTTAACGTATTTTGTTACTTCGTTTTGGACGAGATTTGGAATGACACGCTTAATTTGTGTTTTTAAAGGATTTGTAAAAGAAAGAACGTAATTCGGATATTTCTTTAACTTTTCTATAATTACATAAACCCCCATTTTCTTTGTTTATCGTATTTCGTTACTTCGTTTCGGACGAGATTTGGAATGACACGCGTAATTAGTATTTCCAAAGGATCGGTAAAAGAAAAAACGTAATTTGGATATTTCTTTAACTTTTTTGTAATTACATATTTCTCCCGTTTCTTTGTTTAACGTATTCCGTTACTTCGTTTTGCACGAAATTTGGAATGACACGCTTAATTTGCGTTTTCAAAGGATTGGTAAAAGAAAGAACTTAATTAGGATATTTCTTTAACTTTTCTATAATTACATAAACCCCCCATTTATTTGTTTATCATATTTCGTTACTTCATTTTGGACGAGATTTGGAATGACACCCTTAATTCGTGTTTTCAAAGAACGGGTAAAAGAAAAAACTTAATTCGGATATTTCTTTAACTTTTCTATAATTACATAAACCCCTCGTTTATATGTTTATCGTATTTCGTTACTTTGTATTGGACGAGATTTGGAATGACACCCTTAATTAGTGTTTTCGAAGAATTGGTAAAAGAAAAAACTTAATTCGGATATTTCTTTAACTTTTTCATAATTACTTAACCCCCCCGTTTCTTTGTTTATCATATTTCGTTACTTCGTTTTGGACAAGATTTGGAATGACACGCTGAATTAGTGTTTTCAAAGAACTGGTAAATGAAAAAACTTAATTCGGATATTTCTTTAACTTTTCTATAATTACATAAACCTCCCGTTTATTTGTTTATCGTATTTCGTTACTTCGTTTTGGACGAGATTTGGAATGACACCCTTAATTAGTATTTTCAAAGAACTGGGAAAAGAAAAAACTTAATTCGGATATTTCTTTAACTTTTCTATAATTAAATAAACCCCACGTTTATTTGTTTATCGTATTTCGTTACTTCCTTTTGGACGTGATTTGGAATGACACGCTTAATTAGTGTTTTCAAAGGACTGGTAAAACAAAAAAAAACTTAATTCGGATATTTCTTTAATTTTGTTATAATTACATAAACCCCCGTTTATGTGTTTATCGTATTTCGTTACTTCGTTTTGGACGAGATTTGGAAAGACACGCTTAATTTGTGTTTTCAAATGATTGGTAAAAGAAAAAACTTAATTCGGATATTTCTTTAACTTTTCTATAATTACATAAACCCTCATTTTCTTTGTTTATCGTATTTCGTTACTTCGTTTTGCACGAGATTTGGAATGACACGCTTAATTAGTATTTCCAAAGGATCGGTAAAAGAAAAAACTTAATTCGGATATTTCTTTAACTTTTCTATAATTACATAATCCTCCCGTTTATGTGTTTAACGTATTTCGTTACTTCGTTTTGGACGAGATTTGGAATGACACGCTTAATTAGTGTTTTTAAAGGATTGGTAAAAGAAAAAACTTAATTCGGATACTTCTTTAACATTTCTATAATTACATAAACCCCCCGTTTATTTGTTTATCATATTTCGTTACTTCATTTTGGACGAGATTTGGAATGACACCCTTAATTCGTGTTTTCAAAGAACTGGTAAAAGAAAAAACTTAATTCGGATATTTCTTTAACTTTTCTATAATTACATAAACCCTCCGTTTATTTGTTTATCGTATTTCGTTACTTTGTATTGGACGAGATTTGGAATGACACCCTTAATTAGTGTTTTCAAAGAATTGGTAAATGAAAAAACTTAATTCGGATATTTCTTTAACTTTTTCATAATTACTTAACCCCCCCGTTTCTATGTTTATCATATTTCGTTACTTCGTTTTGGACAAGATTTGGAATGACACGCTGAATTAGTGTTTTCAAAGAACTGGTAAATGAAAAAACTTAATTCGGATATTTCTTTAACTTTTCTATAATTACATAAACCTCCCGTTTATTTGTTTATCGTATTTCGTTACTTCGTTTTGGACGAGATTTGGAATGACACCCTTAATTAGTATTTTCAAAGAACTTGTAAAAGAAAAAACTTAATTCGGATATTTCTTTAACTTTTCTCCAATTACATAAACCCCCGTTTTCTTTGTTTAACGTATTTTGTTACTTCGTTTTGGACGAGATTTGGAATGACACGCTTAATTTGTGTTTTTAAAGGATTTGTAAAAGAAAGAACGTAATTCGGATATTTCTTTAACTTTTCTATAATTACATAAACCCCCATTTTCTTTGTTTATCGTATTTCGTTACTTCGTTTCGGACGAGATTTGGAATGACACGCGTAATTAGTATTTCCAAAGGATCGGTAAAAGAAAAAACGTAATTTGGATATTTCTTTAACTTTTTTGTAATTACATATTTCTCCCGTTTCTTTGTTTAACGTATTCCGTTACTTCGTTTTGCACGAAATTTGGAATGACACGCTTAATTTGCGTTTTCAAAGGATTGGTAAAAGAAAGAACTTAATTAGGATATTTCTTTAACTTTTCTATAATTACATAAACCCCCCATTTATTTGTTTATCATATTTCGTTACTTCATTTTGGACGAGATTTGGAATGACACCCTTAATTCGTGTTTTCAAAGAACGGGTAAAAGAAAAAACTTAATTCGGATATTTCTTTAACTTTTCTATAATTACATAAACCCCTCGTTTATATGTTTATCGTATTTCGTTACTTTGTATTGGACGAGATTTGGAATGACACCCTTAATTAGTGTTTTCGAAGAATTGGTAAAAGAAAAAACTTAATTCGGATATTTCTTTAACTTTTTCATAATTACTTAACCCCCCCGTTTCTTTGTTTATCATATTTCGTTACTTCGTTTTGGACAAGATTTGGAATGACACGCTGAATTAGTGTTTTCAAAGAACTGGTAAATGAAAAAACTTAATTCGGATATTTCTTTAACTTTTCTATAATTACATAAACCTCCCGTTTATTTGTTTATCGTATTTCGTTACTTCGTTTTGGACGAGATTTGGAATGACACCCTTAATTAGTATTTTCAAAGAACTGGGAAAAGAAAAAACTTAATTCGGATATTTCTTTAACTTTTCTATAATTAAATAAACCCCACGTTTATTTGTTTATCGTATTTCGTTACTTCCTTTTGGACGTGATTTGGAATGACACGCTTAATTAGTGTTTTCAAAGGACTGGTAAAACAAAAAAAAACTTAATTCGGATATTTCTTTAATTTTGTTATAATTACATAAACCCCCGTTTATGTGTTTATCGTATTTCGTTACTTCGTTTTGGACGAGATTTGGAAAGACACGCTTAATTTGTGTTTTCAAATGATT
The DNA here is from genome assembly GCA_948329865.1 of Linaria vulgaris. NCBI lineage: Eukaryota > Viridiplantae > Streptophyta > Magnoliopsida > Lamiales > Plantaginaceae > Linaria > Linaria vulgaris. The sequence continues at coordinate 112,671,810 of OX415250.1, read as the reverse complement.
GGTAAAAGAAAAAACTTAATTCGGATATTTCTTTAACTTTTCTATAATTACATAAACCCTCATTTTCTTTGTTTATCGTATTTCGTTACTTCGTTTTGCACGAGATTTGGAATGACACGCTTAATTAGTATTTCCAAAGGATCGGTAAAAGAAAAAACTTAATTCGGATATTTCTTTAACTTTTCTATAATTACATAATCCTCCCGTTTATGTGTTTAACGTATTTCGTTACTTCGTTTTGGACGAGATTTGGAATGACACGCTTAATTAGTGTTTTTAAAGGATTGGTAAAAGAAAAAACGTAATTCGGATACTTCTTTAACATTTCTATAATTACATAAACCCCCCGTTTATTTGTTTATCATATTTCGTTACTTCATTTTGGACGAGATTTGGAATGACACCCTTAATTCGTGTTTTCAAAGAACTGGTAAAATAAAAAACTTAATTCGGATATTTCTTTAACTTTTCTATAATTACATAAACCCTCCGTTTATTTGTTTATCGTATTTCGTTACTTTGTATTGGACGAGATTTGGAATGACACCCTTAATTAGTGTTTTCAAATAATTGGTAAAAGAAAAAACTTAATTCGGATATTTCTTTAACTTTTTCATAATTACTTAACCCCCCCGTTTCTTTGTTTATCATATTTCGTTACTTCGTTTTGGACAAGATTTGGAATGACACGCTGAATTAGTGTTTTCAAAGAACTGGTAAATGAAAAAACTTAATTCGGATATTTCTTTAACTTTTTTATAATTACATAAACCTCCCGTTTATTTGTTTATCGTATTTCGTTACTTCGTTTTGGACGAGATTTGGAATGACACCCTTAATTAGTATTTTCAAAGAACTGGTAAAAGAAAAAACTTAATTCGGATATTTCTTTAACTTTTCTATAATTAAATAAACCCCACGTTTATTTGTTTATCGTATTTCGTTACTTCCTTTTGGACGTGATTTGGAATGACACGCTTAATTAGTGTTTTCAAAGGACTGGTTAAAGAAAAAAACTTAATTCGGATATTTCTTTAACTTTGTTATAATTACATAAACCCCCGTTTATGTGTTTATCGTATTTCGTTACTTCGTTTTGGACGAGATTTGGAAAGACACGCTTAATTTGTGTTTTCAAATGATTGGTAAAAGAAAAAACTTAATTCGGATATTTCTTTAACTTTTCTATAATTACATAAACCCTCATTTTCTTTGTTTATCGTATTTCGTTACTTCGTTTTGCACGAGATTTGGAATGACACGCTTAATTAGTATTTCCAAAGGATCGGTAAAAGAAAAAACTTAATTCGGATATTTCTTTAACTTTTCTATAATTACATATTCCTCCCGTTTATGTGTTTAACGTATTTCGTTACTTCGTTTTGGACGAGATTTGGAATGACACGCTTAATTAGTGTTTTTAAAGGATTGGTAAAAGAAAAAACTTAATTCGGATACTTCTTTAACATTTCTATAATTACATAAACCCCCCGTTTATTTGTTTATCATATTTCGTTACTTCATTTTGGACGAGATTTGGAATGACACCCTTAATTCGTGTTTTCAAAGAACTGGTAAAAGAAAAAACTTAATTCAGATATTTCTCTAACTTTTCTATAATTACATAAACCCCCCGTTTATTTGTTTATCGTATTTCGTTACTTTGTATTGGACGAGATTTGGAATGACACCATTAATTAGTATTTTCAAAGAATTGGTAAAAGAGAAAACTTAATTCGGATATTTCTTTAACTTTTTCATAATTACTTAACCCCCCGTTTCTTTGTTTATCATATTTCGTTACTTCGTTTTGGACAAGATTTGGAATGACACGCTGAATTAGTGTTTTCAAAAACTGGTAAATGAAAAAACTTAATTCGGATATTTCTTTAACTTTTCTATAATTACATAAACCTCCCGTTTATTTGTTTATCGTATTTCGTTACTTCGTTTTGGACGAGATTTGGAATGACACCCTTAATTAGTATTTTCAAAGAACTGGGAAAAAAAAAACTTAATTCGGATATTTCTTTAACTTTTCTATAATTAAATAAACCCCACGTTTATTTGTTTATCGTATTTCGTTACTTCCTTTTGGACGTGATTTGGAATGACACGCTTAATTAGTGTTTTCAAAGGACTGGTAAAACAAAAAAAACTTAATTCGGATATTTCTTTAATTTTGTTATAATTACATAAACCCCCGTTTATGTGTTTATCGTATTTCGTTACTTCGTTTTGGACGAGATTTGGAAAGACACGCTTAATTTGTGTTTTCAAATGATTGGTAAAAGAAAAAACTTAATTCGGATATTTCTTTAACTTTTCTATAATTACATAAACCCTCATTTTCTTTGTTTATCGTATTTCGTTACTTCGTTTTGCACGAGATTTGGAATGACACGCTTAATTAGTATTTCCAAAGGATCGGTAAAAGAAAAAACTTAATTCGGATATTTCTTTAACTTTTCTATAATTACATATTCCTCCCGTTTATGTGTTTAACGTATTTCGTTACTTCGTTTTGGACGAGATTTGGAATGACACGCTTAATTAGTGTTTTTAAAGGATTGGTAAAAGAAAAAACTTAATTCGGATACTTCTTTAACATTTCTATAATTACATAAACCCCCCGTTTATTTGTTTATCATATTTCGTTACTTCATTTTGGACGAGATTTGGAATGACACCCTTAATTCGTGTTTTCAAAGAACTGGTAAAAGAAAAAACTTAATTCGGATATTTCTTTAACTTTTCTATAATTACATAAACCCTACGTTTATTTGTTTATCGTATTTCGTTACTTTGTATTGGACGAGATTTGGAATGACACCCTTAATTAGTGTTTTCAAAGAATTGGTAAAAGAAAAAACTTAATTCGGATATTTCTTTAACTTTTTCATAATTACTTAACCCCCCCGTTTCTTTGTTTATCATATTTCGTTACTTCGTTTTGGACAAGATTTGGAATGACACGCTGAATTAGTGTTTTCAAAGAACTGGTAAATGAAAAAACTTAATTCGGATATTTCTTTAACTTTTCTATAATTACATAAACCTCCCGTTTATTTGTTTATCGTATTTCGTTACTTCGTTTTGGACGAGATTTGGAATGACACCCTTAATTAGTATTTTCAAAGAACTGGTAAAAGAAAAAACTTAATTCGGATATTTCTTTAACTTTTCTATAATTAAATAAACCCCACGTTTATTTGTTTATCGTATTTCGTTACTTCCTTTTGGACGTGATTTGGAATGACACGCTTAATTAGTGTTTTCAAAGGACTGGTAAAAGAAAAAAACTTAATTCGGATATTTCTTTAACTTTGTTATAATTACATAAACCCCCGTTTATGTGTTTATCGTATTTCGTTACTTCGTTTTGGACGAGATTTGGAAAGACACGCTTAATTTGTGTTTTCAAATGATTCGTAAAAGAAAAAACTTAATTCGGATATTTCTTTAACTTTTCTATAATTACATATTCCTCCCGTTTATGTGTTTAACGTATTTCGTTACTTCGTTTTGGACGAGATTTGGAATGACACGCTTAATTAGTGTTTTTAAAGGATTGGTAAAAGAAAAAACTTAATTCGGATACTTCTTTAACATTTCTATAATTACATAAACCCCCCGTTTATTTGTTTATCATATTTCGTTACTTCATTTTGGACGAGATTTGGAATGACACCCTTAATTCGTGTTTTCAAAGAACTGGTAAAAGAAAAAACTTAATTCGGATATTTGTCTAACTTTTCTATAATTACATAAACCCCACGTTTATTTGTTTATCGTATTTCGTTACTTTGTATTGGACGAGATTTGGAATGACACCCTTAATTAGTATTTTCAAGGAATTGGTAAAAGAAAAAACTTAATTCGGATATTTCTTTAACTTTTTCATAATTACTTAACCCCCCCCGTTTCTTTGTTTATCATATTTCGTTACTTCGTTTTGGACAAGATTTGGAATGACACGCTGAATTAGTGTTTTCAAAGAACTGGTAAATGAAAAAACTTAATTCGGATATTTCTTTAACTTTTCTATAATTACATAAACCTCCCGTTTATTTGTTTATCGTATTTCGTTACTTCGTTTTGGACGAGATTTGGAATGACACCCTTAATTAGTATTTTCAAAGAACTGGTAAAAGAAAAAACTTAATTGGGATATTTCTTTAACTTTTCTCCAATTACATAAACCCCCGTTTTCTTTGTTTAACGTATTTTGTTACTTCGTTTTGGACGAGATTTGGAATGACACGCTTAATTTGTGTTTTTAAAGGATTTGTAAAAGAAAGAACGTAATTCGGATATTTCTTTAACTTTTCTATAATTACATAAACCCCCATTTTCTTTGTTTATCGTATTTCGTTACTTCGTTTCGGACGAGATTTGGAATGACACGCGTAATTAGTATTTCCAAAGGATCGGTAAAAGAAAAAACGTAATTTGGATATTTCTTTAACTTTTTTGTAATTACATATTTCTCCCGTTTCTTTGTTTAACGTATTCCGTTACTTCGTTTTGCACGAAATTTGGAATGACACCCTTAATTAGTATTTTCAAAGAACTGGTAAAAGAAAAAACTTAATTCGGATATTTCTTTAACTTTTCTATAATTAAATAAACCCCACGTTTATTTGTTTATCGTATTTCGTTACTTCCTTTTGGACGTGATTTGGAATGACACGCTTAATTAGTGTTTTCAAAGGACTGGTAAAAGAAAAAAACTTAATTCGGATATGTCTTTAACTTTGTTATAATTACATAAACCCCCGTTTATGTGTTTATCGTATTTCGTTACTTCGTTTTGGACGAGATTTGGAAAGACACGCTTAATTTGTGTTTTCAAATGATTGGTAAAAGAAAAAACTTAATTCGGATATTTCTTTAACTTTTCTATAATTACATATTCCTCCCGTTTATGTGTTTAACGTATTTCGTTACTTCGTTTTGGACGAGATTTGGAATGACACGCTTAATTAGTGTTTTTAAAGGAGTGGTAAAAGAAAAAACTTAATTCGGATACTTCTTTAACATTTCTATAATTACATAAACCCCCTGTTTATTTGTTTATCATATTTCGTTACTTCATTTTGGACGAGATTTGGAATGACACCCTTAATTCGTGTTTTCAAAGAACTGGTAAAAGAAAAAACTTAATTCAGATATTTCTCTAACTTTTCTATAATTACATAAACCCCCCGTTTATTTGTTTATCTTATTTCGTTGCTTTGTATTGGACGAGATTTGGAATGACACCCTTAATTAGTATTTTCAAAGAATTGGTAAAAGAAAAAACTTAATTCGGATATTTCTTTAACTTTTTCATAATTACTTAACCCCCCCGTTTCTTTGTTTATCATATTTCGTTACTTCGTTTTGGACAAGATTTGGAATGACACGCTGAATTAGTGTTTTCAAAAACTGGTAAATGAAAAAACTTAATTCGGATATTTCTTTAACTTTTCTATAATTATATAAACCTTCCGTTTATTTGTTTATCGTATTTCGTTACTTCGTTTTGGACGAGATTTGGAATGACACCCTTAATTAGTATTTTCAAAGAACTGGTAAAAGAAAAAACTTAATTGGGATATTTCTTTAACTTTTCTCCAATTACATAAACCCCCGTTTTCTTTGTTTAACGTATTTTGTTACTTCGTTTTGGACGAGATTTGGAATGACACGCTTAATTTGTGTTTTTAAAGGATTTGTAAAAGAAAGAACGTAATTCGGATATTTCTTTAAGTTTTCTATAATTACATAAACCCCCATTTTCTTTGTTTATCGTATTTCGTTACTTCGTTTCGGACGAGATTTGGAATGACACGCGTAATTAGTATTTCCAAAGGATCGGTAAAAGAAAAAAGGTAATTTGGATATTTCTTTAACTTTTTTGTAATTACATATTTCTCCCGTTTCTTTGTTTAACGTATTCCGTTACTTCGTTTTGCACGAAATTTGGAATGACACGCTTAATTTGCGTTTTCAAAGGATTGGTAAAAGAAAGAACTTAATTAGGATATTTCTTTAACTTTTCTATAATTACATAAACCTCATTTTCTTTGTTTATCGTATTTCGTTACTTCGTTTTGCACGAGATTTGGAATGACACGCTTAATTAGTATTTCCAAAGGATCTGTAAAAGAGAAAACTTAATTCAGATATTTTTTAGCTTTTTTATAATTACATATTTCTCCCGTTTATGTGTTTAACGTATTTCGTTACTTCGTCTTGAATGAGATTTGAAATGACACGCTTAATTAGTGTTTTCAAAAAATTGGTAAAAGAAAGAACTTAATTCGGATATTTTTTTTTAACTTTTTGATAATTACATAAACACCCCGTTTATGTGTTTATCGTATTTCGTTACTTCGTTTTGGACGATATTTTGAATGACACGCTTAATTAGTGTTTTCAAAGGATTGGTAAAAGAAAAAATTTAATTAAGATATTTCTTTAACATTTCTATAATTACATAAACCCCCCGTTTATTTGTTTATCATATTTCGTTACTTCATTTTGGACGAGATTTGGAATGACACCCTTAATTCGTGTTTTCAAAGAACTGGTAAAAGAAAAAACTTAATTCGGATATTTCTCTAACTTTTCTATAATTACATAAACCCCCCGTTTATTTGTTTATCGTATTTCGTTACTTTGTATTGGACGAGATTTGGAATGACACCCTTAATTAGTATTTTCAAAGAATTGGTAAAAGAAAAAACTTAATTCGGATATTTCTTTAACTTTTTCATAATTACTTAACCCCCCCGTTTCTTTGTTTATCATATTTCGTTACTTCGTTTTGGACAAGATTTGGAATGACACGCTGAATTAGTGTTGTCAAAAACTGGTAAATGAAAAAACTTAATTCGGATATTTCTTTAACTTTTCTCTAATTACATAAACCTTCCGTTTATTTGTTTATCGTATTTCGTTACTTCGTTTTGGACGAGATTTGGAATGATACCCTTAATTAGTATTTTCAAAGAACTGGTAAAAGAAAAAACTTAATTGGGATATTTCTTTAACTTTTCTCCAATTACATAAACCCCCGTTTTCTTTGTTTAACGTATTTTGTTACTTCGTTTTGGACGAGATTTGGAATGACACGCTTAATTTGTGTTTTTAAAGGATTTGTAAAAGAAAGAACGTAATTCGGATATTTCTTTAACTTTTCTATAATTACATAAACCCCCATTTTCTTTGTTTATCGTATTTCGTTACTTCGTTTCGGACGAGATTTGGAATGACACGCGTAATTAGTATTTCCAAAGGATCGGTAAAAGAAAAAAGGTAATTTGGATATTTCTTTAACTTTTTTGTAAATACATATTTCTCCCGTTTCTTTGTTTAACGTATTCCGTTACTTCGTTTTGCACGAAATTTGGAATGACACGCTTAATTTGCGTTTTCAAAGGATTGGTAAAAGAAAGAACTTAATTAGGATATTTCTTTAACTTTTCTATAATTACATAAACCTCATTTTCTTTGTTTATCGTATTTCGTTACTTCGTTTTGCACGAGATTTGGAATGACACGCTTAATTAGTATTTCCAAAGGATCTGTAAAAGAGAAAACTTAATTCAGATATTTTTTAGCTTTTTTATAATTACATATTTCTCCCGTTTATGTGTTTAACGTATTTCGTTACTTCGTCTTGAATGAGATTTGAAATGACACGCTTAATTAGTGTTTTCAAAAAATTGGTAAAAGAAAGAACTTAATTCGGATATTTTTTTTAACTTTTTGATAATTACATAAACACCCCGTTTATGTGTTTATCGTATTTCGTTACTTCGTTTTGGACGATATTTTGAATGACACGCTTAATTAGTGTTTTCAAAGGATTGGTAAAAGAAAAAATTTAATTAAGATATTTCTTTAACTTTTCTATAATTACATAAACCCCACGTTTATTTGTTTATCGTATTTCGTTACTTCCTTTTGGACGTGATTTGGAATGACACGCTTAATTAGTGTTTTCAAAGGACTGGTAAAAGAAAAAAACTTAATTCGGATATTTCTTTAACTTTGTTATAATTACATAAACCCCCGTTTATGTGTTTATTGTATTTCGTTACTTCGTTTTGGACGAGATTTGGAATGACACGCTTAATTTGTGTTTTCAAATGATTGGTAAAAGAAAAAACTTAATTCGGATATTTCTTTAACTTTTCTATAATTACATAAACCCTCATTTTCTTTGTTTATCGTATTTCGTTACTTCGTTTTGCACGAGATTTGGAATGACACGCTTAATTAGTATTTCCAAAGGATCGGTAAAAGAAAAAACTTAATTCGGATATTTCTTTAACTTTTCTATAATTACATATTCCTCCCGTTTATGTGTTTAACGTATTTCGTTACTTCGTTTTGGACGAGATTTGGAATGACACGCTTAATTAGTGTTTTTAAAGGATTGGTTAAAGAAAAAACTTAATCCGGATACTTCTTTAACATTTCTATAATTACATAAACCCCCCGTTTATGTGTTTATCATATTTCGTTACTTCATTTTGGACGAGATTTGGAATGACACCCTTAATTCGTGTTTTCAAAGAACTGGTAAAAGAAAAAACTTAATTCGGATATTTCTTTAACTTTTCTATAATTACATAAACCCCTCGTTTATTTGTTTATCGTATTTCGTTACTTTGTATTGGACGAGATTTGGAATGACACCCTTAATTAGTGTTTTCAAAGAATTGGTAAAAGAAAAAACTTAATTCGGATATTTCTTTAACTTTTTCATAATTACTTAACCCCCCCGTTTCTTTGTTTATCATATTTCGTTACTTCGTTTTGGACAAGATTTGGAATGACACGCTGAATTAGTGTTTTCAAAGAACTGGTAAATGAAAAAACTTAATTCGGATATTTCTTTAACTTTTCTATAATTACATAAACCTCCCGTTTATTTGTTTATCGTATTTCGTTACTTCGTTTTGGACGAGATTTGGAATGACACCCTTAATTAGTATTTTCAAAGAACTGGTAAAAGAAAAAACTTAATTCGGATATTTCTTTAACTTTTCTCTAATTACATAAACCCCCGTTTTCTTTGTTTAACGTATTTTTTTACTTCGTTTTGGACGAGATTTGGAATGACACGCTTAATTTGTGTTTTTAAAGGATTTGTAAAAGAAAGAACGTAATTCGGATATTTCTTTAACTTTTCTATAATTACATAAACCCCCATTTTCTTTGTTTATCGTATTTCGTTACTTCGTTTCGGACGAGATTTGGAATGACACGCGTAATTAGTATTTCCAAAGGATCGGTAAAAGAAAAAACGTAATTTGAATATTTCTTTAACTTTTCTATAATTACATAAACCTCCCGTTTATTTGTTTATCGTATTTCGTTACTTCGTTTTGGATGAGATTTGGAATGACACCCTTAATTAGTATTTTCAAAGAACTGGTAAAAGAAAAAACTTAATTCGGATATTTATTTAACTTTACTATAATTAAATAAACCCCACGTTTATTTGTTTATCGTATTTCGTTACTTCCTTTTGGACGTGATTTGGAATGACACGCTTAATTAGTGTTTTCAAAGGACTGGTAAAAGAAAAAAACTTAATTCGGATATTTCTTTAACTTTGTTATAATTACATAAACCCCCGTTTATGTGTTTATCGTATTTCGTTACTTCGTTTTGGACGAGATTTGGAAAGACACGCTTAATTTGTGTTTTCAAATGATTCGTAAAAGAAAAAACATAATTCGGATATTTCTTTAACTTTTCTATAATTACATATTCCTCCCGTTTATGTGTTTAACGTATTTCGATACTTCGTTTTGGACGAGATTTGGAATGACACGCTTAATTAGTGTTTTTAAAGGATTGGTAAAAGAAAAAACTTAATTCGGATACTTCTTTAACATTTCTATAATTACATAAACCCCCCGTTTATTTGTTTATCATATTTCGTTACTTCATTTTGGACGAGATTTGGAATGACACCCTTAATTCGTGTTTTCAAAGAACTGGTAAAAGAAAAAACTTAATTCGGATATTTCTCTAACTTTTCTATAATTACATAAACCCCCCGTTTATTTGTTTATCGTATTTCGTTACTTTGTATTGGACGAGATTTGGAATGACACCCTTAATTAGTATTTTCAAAGAATTGGTAAAAGAAAAAACTTAATTCGGATATTTCTTTAACTTTTTCATAATTACTTAACCCCCCGTTTCTTTGTTTATCATATTTCGTTACTTCGTTTTGGACAAGATTTGGAATGACACGCTGAATTAGTGTTTTCAAAGAACTGGTAAATGAAAAAACTTAATTCGGATATTTTTTTAACTTTTCTATAATTACATAAACCTCCCGTTTATTTGTTTATCGTATTTCGTTACTTCGTTTTGGACGAGATTTGGAATGACACCCTTAATTAGTATTTTCAAAGAACTGGTAAAAGAAAAAACTTAATTGGGATATTTCTTTAACTTTTCTCCAATTACATAAACCCCCGTTTTCTTTGTTTAACGTATTTCGTTACTTCGTTTTGGACGAGATTTGGAAAGACACGCTTAATTTGTGTTTTCAAATGATTGGTAAAAGAAAAAACTTAATTCGGATATTTCTTTAACTTTTCTATAATTACATAAACCCTCATTTTCTTTGTTTATCGTATTTCGTTACTTCGTTTCGGACGAGATTTGGAATGACACGCGTAATTAGTATTTCCAAAGGATCGGTAAAAGAAAAAAGGTAATTTGGATATTTCTTTAACTTTTTTGTAATTACATATTTCTCCCGTTTCTTTGTTTAACGTATTTCGTTACTTCGTTTTGCACGAAATTTGGAATGACACGCTTAATTTGCGTTTTCAAAGGATTGGTAAAAGAAAGAACTTAATTAGGATATTTCTTTAACTTTTCTATAATTACATAAACCTCATTTTCTTTGTTTATCGTATTTCGTTACTTCGTTTTGCACGAGATTTGGAATGACATGCTTAATTAGTATTTCCAAAGAATCTGTAAAAGAGAAAACTTAATTCAGATATTTTTTAGCTTTTTTATAATTACATATTTCTCACGTTTATGTGTTTAACGTATTTCGTTACTTCGTCTTGAATGAGATTTGAAATGACACGCTTAATTAGTGTTTTCAAAAAATTGGTAAAAGAAAGAACTTAATTCGGATATTTTTTTTAACTTTTTGATAATTACATAAACACCCCGTTTATGTGTTTATCGTATTTCGTTACTTCGTTTTGGACGATATTTTGAATGACACGCTTAATTAGTGTTTTCAAAGGATTGGTAAAAGAAAAAATTTAATTAAGATATTTCTTTAACTTTTCTATAATTACATAAACCCCACGTTTATTTGTTTATCGTATTTCGTTACTTCCTTTTGGACGTGATTTGGAATGACACGCTTAATTAGTGTTTTCAAAGGACTGGTAAAAGAAAAAAACTTAATTCGGATATTTCTTTAACTTTGTTATAATTACATAAACCCCCGTTTATGTGTTTATTGTATTTCGTTACTTCGTTTTGGACGAGATTTGGAATGACACGCTTAATTTGTGTTTTCAAATGATTGGTAAAAGAAAAAACTTAATTCGGATATTTCTTTAACTTTTCTATAATTACATAAACCCTCATTTTCTTTGTTTATCGTATTTCGTTACTTCGTTTTGCACGAGATTTGGAATGACACGCTTAATTAGTATTTCCAAAGGATCGGTAAAAGAAAAAACTTAATTCGGATATTTCTTTAACTTTTCTATAATTACATATTCCTCCCGTTTATGTGTTTAACGTATTTCGTTACTTCGTTTTGGACGAGATTTGGAATGACACGCTTAATTAGTGTTTTTAAAGGATTGGTTAAAGAAAAAACTTAATCCGGATACTTCTTTAACATTTCTATAATTACATAAACCCCCCGTTTATGTGTTTATCATATTTCGTTACTTCATTTTGGACGAGATTTGGAATGACACCCTTAATTCGTGTTTTCAAAGAACTGGTAAAAGAAAAAACTTAATTCGGATATTTCTTTAACTTTTCTATAATTACATAAACCCCTCGTTTATTTGTTTATCGTATTTCGTTACTTTGTATTGGACGAGATTTGGAATGACACCCTTAATTAGTGTTTTCAAAGAATTGGTAAAAGAAAAAACTTAATTCGGATATTTCTTTAACTTTTTCATAATTACTTAACCCCCCCGTTTCTTTGTTTATCATATTTCGTTACTTCGTTTTGGACAAGATTTGGAATGACACGCTGAATTAGTGTTTTCAAAGAACTGGTAAATGAAAAAACTTAATTCGGATATTTCTTTAACTTTTCTATAATTACATAAACCTCCCGTTTATTTGTTTATCGTATTTCGTTACTTCGTTTTGGACGAGATTTGGAATGACACCCTTAATTAGTATTTTCAAAAAACTGGTAAAAGAAAAAACTTAATTCGGATATTTCTTTAACTTTTCTCTAATTACATAAACCCCCGTTTTCTTTGTTTAACGTATTTTTTTACTTCGTTTTGGACGAGATTTGGAATGACACGCTTAATTTGTGTTTTTAAAGGATTTGTAAAAGAAAGAACGTAATTCGGATATTTCTTTAACTTTTCTATAATTACATAAACCCCCATTTTCTTTGTTTATCGTATTTCGTTACTTCGTTTCGGACGAGATTTGGAATGACACGCGTAATTAGTATTTCCAAAGGATCGGTAAAAGAAAAAACGTAATTTGAATATTTCTTTAACTTTTCTATAATTACATAAACCTCCTGTTTATTTGTTTATCGTATTTCGTTACTTCGTTTTGGATGAGATTTGGAATGACACCCTTAATTAGTATTTTCAAAGAACTGGTAAAAGAAAAAACTTAATTCGGATATTTATTTAACTTTACTATAATTAAATAAACCCCACGTTTATTTGTTTATCGTATTTCGTTACTTCCTTTTGGACGTGATTTGGAATGACACGCTTAATTAGTGTTTTCAAAGGACTGGTAAAAGAAAAAAACTTAATTCGGATATTTCTTTAACTTTGTTATAATTACATAAACCCCCGTTTATGTGTTTATCGTATTTCGTTACTTCGTTTTGGACGAGATTTGGAAAGACACGCTTAATTTGTGTTTTCAAATGATTCGTAAAAGAAAAAACATAATTCGGATATTTCTTTAACTTTTCTATAATTACATATTCCTCCCGTTTATGTGTTTAACGTATTTCGATACTTCGTTTTGGACGAGATTTGGAATGACACGCTTAATTAGTGTTTTTAAAGGATTGGTAAAAGAAAAAACTTAATTCGGATACTTCTTTAACATTTCTATAATTACATAAACCCCCCGTTTATTTGTTTATCATATTTCGTTACTTCATTTTGGACGAGATTTGGAATGACACCCTTAATTCGTGTTTTCAAAGAACTGGTAAAAGAAAAAACTTAATTCGGATATTTCTCTAACTTTTCTATAATTACATAAACCCCTCGTTTATTTGTTTATCGTATTTCGTTACTTTGTATTGGACGAGATTTGGAATGACACCCTTAATTAGTGTTTTCAAAGAATTGGTAAAAGAAAAAACTTAATTCGGATATTTCTTTAACTTTTTCATAATTACTTAACCCCCCCGTTTCTTTGTTTATCATATTTCGTTACTTCGTTTTGGACAAGATTTGGAATGACACGCTGAATTAGTGTTTTCAAAGAACTGGTAAATGAAAAAACTTAATTCGGATATTTCTTTAACTTTTCTATAATTACATAAACCTCCCGTTTATTTGTTTATCGTATTTCGTTACTTCGTTTTGGACGAGATTTGGAATGACACCCTTAATTAGTATTTTCAAAGAACTGGTAAAAGAAAAAACTTAATTCGGATATTTCTTTAACTTTTCTCTAATTACATAAACCCCCGTTTTCTTTGTTTAACGTATTTTTTTACTTCGTTTTGGACGAGATTTGGAATGACACGCTTAATTTGTGTTTTTAAAGGATTTGTAAAAGAAAGAACGTAATTCGGATATTTCTTTAACTTTTCTATAATTACATAAACCCCCATTTTCTTTGTTTATCGTATTTCGTTACTTCGTTTCGGACGAGATTTGGAATGACACGCGTAATTAGTATTTCCAAAGGATCGGTAAAAGAAAAAACGTAATTTGAATATTTCTTTAACTTTTCTATAATTACATAAACCTCCCGTTTATTTGTTTATCGTATTTCGTTACTTCGTTTTGGATGAGATTTGGAATGACACCCTTAATTAGTATTTTCAAAGAACTGGTAAAAGAAAAAACTTAATTCGGATATTTATTTAACTTTACTATAATTAAATAAACCCCACGTTTATTTGTTTATCGTATTTCGTTACTTCCTTTTGGACGTGATTTGGAATGACACGCTTAATTAGTGTTTTCAAAGGACTGGTAAAAGAAAAAAACTTAATTCGGATATTTCTTTAACTTTGTTATAATTACATAAACCCCCGTTTATGTGTTTATCGTATTTCGTTACTTCGTTTTGGACGAGATTTGGAAAGACACGCTTAATTTGTGTTTTCAAATGATTCGTAAAAGAAAAAACATAATTCGGATATTTCTTTAACTTTTCTATAATTACATATTCCTCCCGTTTATGTGTTTAACGTATTTCGATACTTCGTTTTGGACGAGATTTGGAATGACACGCTTAATTAGTGTTTTTAAAGGATTGGTAAAAGAAAAAACTTAATTCGGATACTTCTTTAACATTTCTATAATTACATAAACCCCCCGTTTATTTGTTTATCATATTTCGTTACTTCATTTTGGACGAGATTTGGAATGACACCCTTAATTCGTGTTTTCAAAGAACTGGTAAAAGAAAAAACTTAATTCGGATATTTCTCTAACTTTTCTATAATTACATAAACCCCCCGTTTATTTGTTTATCGTATTTCGTTACTTTGTATTGGACGAGATTTGGAATGACACCCTTAATTAGTATTTTCAAAGAATTGGTAAAAGAAAAAACTTAATTCGGATATTTCTTTAACTTTTTCATAATTACTTAACCCCCCGTTTCTTTGTTTATCATATTTCGTTACTTCGTTTTGGACAAGATTTGGAATGACACGCTGAATTAGTGTTTTCAAAGAACTGGTAAATGAAAAAACTTAATTCGGATATTTTTTTAACTTTTCTATAATTACATAAACCTCCCGTTTATTTGTTTATCGTATTTCGTTACTTCGTTTTGGACGAGATTTGGAATGACACCCTTAATTAGTATTTTCAAAGAACTGGTAAAAGAAAAAACTTAATTGGGATATTTCTTTAACTTTTCTCCAATTACATAAACCCCCGTTTTCTTTGTTTAACGTATTTCGTTACTTCGTTTTGGACGAGATTTGGAAAGACACGCTTAATTTGTGTTTTCAAATGATTGGTAAAAGAAAAAACTTAATTCGGATATTTCTTTAACTTTTCTATAATTACATAAACCCTCATTTTCTTTGTTTATCGTATTTCGTTACTTCGTTTCGGACGAGATTTGGAATGACACGCGTAATTAGTATTTCCAAAGGATCGGTAAAAGAAAAAAGGTAATTTGGATATTTCTTTAACTTTTTTGTAATTACATATTTCTCCCGTTTCTTTGTTTAACGTATTTCGTTACTTCGTTTTGCACGAAATTTGGAATGACACGCTTAATTTGCGTTTTCAAAGGATTGGTAAAAGAAAGAACTTAATTAGGATATTTCTTTAACTTTTCTAT
The DNA here is from genome assembly GCA_948329865.1 of Linaria vulgaris. Lineage (NCBI taxonomy): Eukaryota > Viridiplantae > Streptophyta > Magnoliopsida > Lamiales > Plantaginaceae > Linaria > Linaria vulgaris. The sequence continues at coordinate 112,656,042 of OX415250.1, read as the reverse complement.
AATTACATAAACCTCATTTTCTTTGTTTATCGTATTTCGTTACTTCGTTTTGCACGAGATTTGGAATGACATGCTTAATTAGTATTTCCAAAGAATCTGTAAAAGAGAAAACTTAATTCAGATATTTTTTAGCTTTTTTATAATTACATATTTCTCACGTTTATGTGTTTAACGTATTTCGTTACTTCGTCTTGAATGAGATTTGAAATGACACGCTTAATTAGTGTTTTCAAAAAATTGGTAAAAGAAAGAACTTAATTCGGATATTTTTTTTAACTTTTTGATAATTACATAAACACCCCGTTTATGTGTTTATCGTATTTCGTTACTTCGTTTTGGACGATATTTTGAATGACACGCTTAATTAGTGTTTTCAAAGGATTGGTAAAAGAAAAAATTTAATTAAGATATTTCTTTAACTTTTCTATAATTACATAAACCCCACGTTTATTTGTTTATCGTATTTCGTTACTTCCTTTTGGACGTGATTTGGAATGACACGCTTAATTAGTGTTTTCAAAGGACTGGTAAAAGAAAAAAACTTAATTCGGATATTTCTTTAACTTTGTTATAATTACATAAACCCCCGTTTATGTGTTTATTGTATTTCGTTACTTCGTTTTGGACGAGATTTGGAATGACACGCTTAATTTGTGTTTTCAAATGATTGGTAAAAGAAAAAACTTAATTCGGATATTTCTTTAACTTTTCTATAATTACATAAACCCTCATTTTCTTTGTTTATCGTATTTCGTTACTTCGTTTTGCACGAGATTTGGAATGACACGCTTAATTAGTATTTCCAAAGGATCGGTAAAAGAAAAAACTTAATTCGGATATTTCTTTAACTTTTCTATAATTACATATTCCTCCCGTTTATGTGTTTAACGTATTTCGTTACTTCGTTTTGGACGAGATTTGGAATGACACGCTTAATTAGTGTTTTTCAAGGATTGGTTAAAGAAAAAACTTAATCCGGATACTTCTTTAACATTTCTATAATTACATAAACCCCCCGTTTATGTGTTTATCATATTTCTTTACTTCATTTTGGACGAGATTTGGAATGACACCCTTAATTCGTGTTTTCAAAGAACTGGTAAAAGAAAAAACTTAATTCGGATATTTCTTTAACTTTTCTATAATTACATAAACCCCTCGTTTATTTGTTTATCGTATTTCGTTACTTTGTATTGGACGAGATTTGGAATGACACCCTTAATTAGTGTTTTCAAAGAATTGGTAAAAGAAAAAACTTAATTCGGATATTTCTTTAACTTTTTCATAATTACTTAACCCCCCCGTTTCTTTGTTTATCATATTTCGTTACTTCGTTTTGGACAAGATTTGGAATGACACGCTGAATTAGTGTTTTCAAAGAACTGGTAAATGAAAAAACTTAATTCGGATATTTCTTTAACTTTTCTATAATTACATAAACCTCCCGTTTATTTGTTTATCGTATTTCGTTACTTCGTTTTGGACGAGATTTGGAATGACACCCTTAATTAGTATTTTCAAAGAACTGGTAAAAGAAAAAACTTAATTCGGATATTTCTTTAACTTTTCTCTAATTACATAAACCCCCGTTTTCTTTGTTTAACGTATTTTTTTACTTCGTTTTGGACGAGATTTGGAATGACACGCTTAATTTGTGTTTTTAAAGGATTTGTAAAAGAAAGAACGTAATTCGGATATTTCTTTAACTTTTCTATAATTACATAAACCCCCATTTTCTTTGTTTATCGTATTTCGTTACTTCGTTTCGGACGAGATTTGGAATGACACGCGTAATTAGTATTTCCAAAGGATCGGTAAAAGAAAAAACGTAATTTGAATATTTCTTTAACTTTTCTATAATTACATAAACCTCCCGTTTATTTGTTTATCGTATTTCGTTACTTCGTTTTGGATGAGATTTGGAATGACACCCTTAATTAGTATTTTCAAAGAACTGGTAAAAGAAAAAACTTAATTCGGATATTTATTTAACTTTACTATAATTAAATAAACCCCACGTTTATTTGTTTATCGTATTTCGTTACTTCCTTTTGGACGTGATTTGGAATGACACGCTTAATTAGTGTTTTCAAAGGACTGGTAAAAGAAAAAAACTTAATTCGGATATTTCTTTAACTTTGTTATAATTACATAAACCCCCGTTTATGTGTTTATCGTATTTCGTTACTTCGTTTTGGACGAGATTTGGAAAGACACGCTTAATTTGTGTTTTCAAATGATTCGTAAAAGAAAAAACATAATTCGGATATTTCTTTAACTTTTCTATAATTACATATTCCTCCCGTTTATGTGTTTAACGTATTTCGATACTTCGTTTTGGACGAGATTTGGAATGACACGCTTAATTAGTGTTTTTAAAGGATTGGTAAAAGAAAAAACTTAATTCGGATACTTCTTTAACATTTCTATAATTACATAAACCCCCCCGTTTATTTGTTTATCATATTTCGTTACTTCATTTTGGACGAGATTTGGAATGACACCCTTAATTCGTGTTTTCAAAGAACTGGTAAAAGAAAAAACTTAATTCGGATATTTCTCTAACTTTTCTATAATTACATAAACCCCCCCGTTTATTTGTTTATCGTATTTCGTTACTTTGTATTGGACGAGATTTGGAATGACACCCTTAATTAGTATTTTCAAAGAATTGGTAAAAGAAAAAACTTAATTCGGATATTTCTTTAACTTTTTCATAATTACTTAACCCCCCGTTTCTTTGTTTATCATATTTCGTTACTTCGTTTTGGACAAGATTTGAAATGACACGCTGAATTAGTGTTTTCAAAGAACTGGTAAATGAAAAAACTTAATTCGGATATTTTTTTAACTTTTCTATAATTACATAAACCTCCCGTTTATTTGTTTATCGTATTTCGTTACTTCGTTTTGGACGAGATTTGGAATGACACCCTTAATTAGTATTTTCAAAGAACTGGTAAAAGAAAAAACTTAATTGGGATATTTCTTTAACTTTTCTCCAATTACATAAACCCCCATTTTCTTTGTTTAACGTATTTCGTTACTTCGTTTTGGACGAGATTTGGAAAGACACGCTTAATTTGTGTTTTCAAATGATTGGTAAAAGAAAAAACTTAATTCGGATATTTCTTTAACTTTTCTATAATTACATAAACCCTCATTTTCTTTGTTTATCGTATTTCGTTACTTCGTTTCGGACGAGATTTGGAATGACACGCGTAATTAGTATTTCCAAAGGATCGGTAAAAGAAAAAAGGTAATTTGGATATTTCTTTAACTTTTTTGTAATTACATATTTCTCCCGTTTCTTTGTTTAACGTATTTCGTTACTTCGTTTTGCACGAAATTTGGAATGACACGCTTAATTTGCGTTTTCAAAGGATTGGTAAAAGAAAGAACTTAATTAGGATATTTCTTTAACTTTTCTATAATTACATAAACCTCATTTTCTTTGTTTATCGTATTTCGTTACTTCGTTTTGCACGAGATTTGGAATGACATGCTTAATTAGTATTTCCAAAGAATCTGTAAAAGAGAAAACTTAATTCAGATATTTTTTAGCTTTTTTATAATTACATATTTCTCACGTTTATGTGTTTAACGTATTTCGTTACTTCGTCTTGAATGAGATTTGAAATGACACGCTTAATTAGTGTTTTCAAAAAATTGGTAAAAGAAAGAACTTAATTCGGATATTTTTTTTAACTTTTTGATAATTACATAAACACCCCGTTTATGTGTTTATCGTATTTCGTTACTTCGTTTTGGACGATATTTTGAATGACACGCTTAATTAGTGTTTTCAAAGGATTGGTAAAAGAAAAAATTTAATTAAGATATTTCTTTAACTTTTCTATAATTACATAAACCCCACGTTTATTTGTTTATCGTATTTCGTTACTTCCTTTTGGACGTGATTTGGAATGACACGCTTAATTAGTGTTTTCAAAGGACTGGTAAAAGAAAAAATCTTAATTCGGATATTTCTTTAACTTTGTTATAATTACATAAACCCCCGTTTATGTGTTTATCGTATTTCGTTACTTCGTTTTGGACGAGATTTGGAAAGACACGCTTAATTTGTGTTTTCAAATTATTGGTAAAAGAAAAAACTTAATTCGGATATTTCTTTAACTTTTCTATAATTACATAAACCCTCATTTTCTTTGTTTATCGTATTTCGTTACTTCGTTTTGCACGAGATTTGGAATGACACGCTTAATTAGTATTTCCAAAGGATCGGTAAAAGAAAAAACTTAATTCGGATATTTCTTTAACTTTTCTATAATTACATATTCCTCCCGTTTATGTGTTTAACGTATTTCGTTACTTCGTTTTGGACGAGATTTGGAATGACACGCTTAATTAGTGTTTTTAAAGGATTGGTAAAAGAAAAAACTTAATTCGGGTACTTCTTTAACATTTCTATAATTACATAAACCCCCCGTTTATTTGTTTATCATATTTCGTTACTTCATTTTGGACGAGATTTGGAATGACACCCTTAATTCGTGTTTTCAAAGAATTGGTAAAAGAAAAAACTTAATTCGGATATTTCTTTAACTTTTTCATAATTATTTAACCCCCCCGTTTCTTTGTTTATCATATTTCGTTACTTCGTTTTGGACAAGATTTGGAATGACACGCTGAATTAGTGTTTTCAAAGAACTGGTAAATGAAAAAACTTAATTCGGATATTTCTTTAACTTTTCTATAATTACATAAACCTCCCGTTTATTTGTTTATCGTATTTCGTTACTTCGTTTTGGACGAGATTTGGAATGACACCCTTAATTAGTATTTTCAAAGAACTGGTAAAAGAAAAATCTTAATTCGGATATTTCTTTAACTTTTCTCTAATTACATAAACCCCCGTTTTCTTTGTTTAACGTATTTTTTTACTTCGTTTTGGACGAGATTTGGAATGACACGCTAAATTTGTGTTTTTAAAGGATTTGTAAAAGAAAGAACGTAATTCGGATATTTCTTTAACTTTTGTATAATTACATAAACCCCCATTTTCTTTGTTTATCGTATTTCGTTACTTCGTTTCGGACGAGATTTGGAATGACACGCGTAATTAGTATTTCCAAAGGATCGGTAAAAGAAAAAACATAATTTTGATATTTCTTTAACTTTTTGATAATTACATAAACCCCCCGTTTATGTGTTTATCGTATTTCGTTACTTCGTTTTGCACGATATTTTGAATGACACGCTTAATTAGTGTTTTCAAAGGATTGGTAAAAGAAAAAATTTAATTAAGATATTTCTTTAACTTTTCTATAATTACATAAACCCCACGTTTATTTGTTTATCGTATTTCGTTACTTCCTTTTGGACGTGATTTGGAATGACACGCTTAATTAGTGTTTTCAAAGGACTGGTAAAAGAAAAAAACTTAATTTGGATATTTCTTTAACTTTGTTATAATTACATAAACCCCTGTTTATGTGTTTATCGTATTTCGTTACTTCGTTTTGGACGAGATTTGAAAAGACACGCTTAATTTGTGTTTTCAAATGATTGGTAAAAGAAAAAACTTAATTCGGATATTTCTTTAACTTTTCTATAATTACATAAACCCTCATTTTCTTTGTTTATCGTATTTCGTTACTTCGTTTTGCACGAGATTTGGAATGACACGCTTAATTAGTATTTCCAAAGGATCGGTAAAAGAAAAAACTTAATTCGGATATTTCTTTAACTTTTCTATAATTACATATTCCTCCCGTTTATGTGTTTAACGTATTTCGTTACTTCGTTTTGGACGAGATTTGGAATGACACGCTTAATTAGTGTTTTTAAAGGATTGGTAAAAGAAAAAACTTAATTCGGATACTTCTTTAACATTTCTATAATTACATAAACCCCCCGTTTATTTGTTTATCATATTTCGTTACTTCATTTTGGACGAGATTTGGAATGACACCCTTAATTCGTGTTTTCAAAGAACTGGTAAAAGAAAAAACTTAATTCGGATATTTCTTTAACTTTTTCATAATTACATAAACCCCCCGTTTCTTTGTTTATCGTATTTCGTTACTTCGTTTTGGACAAGATTTGGAATGACACGCTTCATTAGTGTTTTCAAAGAACTGGTAAAAGAAAAAACTTAATTCGGATATTTCTTTAACTTTTCTATAATACATAAACCCCCCGTTTATTTGTTTATCGTATTTCGTTACTTCGTTTTGGACGAGATTTGGAATACCATGCTTAATTATTGTTTTCAAAGAACTGGTAAAAGAAAAAACTTAATTCGGATATTTCTTTAACTTTTCTCTAATTACATAAACCCCCATTTTCTTTGTTTAACGTATTTCGTTACTTCGTTTTGGACGAGATTTGGAATGACACGCTTTATTTGTCTTTTCAAAGGATTTGTAAAAGAAAGAACGTAATTCGGATATTTCTTTAACTTTTCTATAATTACATAAATCCCCCTTTTCTTTGTTTATCGTATTTTGTTACTTCGTTTCGGACGAGATTTGGAATGACACGCGTAATTAGTATTTCCAAAGGATCGGTAAAAGAAAAAACATAATTTGGATATTTCTTTAACTTTTTTATAATTACATATTCCTCCCGTTTCTTTGTTTAACGTATTTCGTTACTTCGTTTTGCACGAGATTTGGAATGACACGCTTAATTTGCGTTTTCAAAGGATTGGTAAAAGAAAGAACTTAATTAGGATATTTCTTTAACTTTTCTATAATTACATAAACCCTCATTTTCTTTGTTTATCGTATTTCGTTACTTCGTTTTGCACGAGATTTGGAATGACACGCTTAATTAGTATTTCCAAAGGATCTGTAAAAGAGAAAACTTAATTCAGATATTTTTTAACTTTTTTATAATTACATATTCCTCCCGTTTATGTGTTTAACGTATTTCGTTACTTGGTTTTGAATGAGATTTGGAATGACACGCTTAATTAGTGTTTTCAAAGAATTGGTAAAAGAAAGAACTTAATTCGGATATTTTTTTTAACTTTTTGATAATTACATAAACCCCCCGTTTATGTGTTTATCGTATTTCGTTACTTCGTTTTGGACGATATTTTGAATGACACGCTTAATTAGTGTTTTCAAAGGATTGGTAAAAGAAAAAATTTAATTAAGATATTTCTTTAACTTTTCTATAATTACATAAACCCCACGTTTATTTGTTTATCGTATTTCGTTACTTCCTTTTGGACGTTATTTGGAATGACACGCTTAATTAGTGTTTTCAAAGGACTGGTAAAAGAAAAAAACTTAATTTGGATATTTCTTTAACTTTGTTATAATTACATAAACCCCCGTTTATGTGTTTATCGTATTTCATTACTTCGTTTTGGACGAGATTTGGAAAGACACGCTTAATTTGTGTTTTCAAATGATTGGTAAAAGAAAAAACTTAATTCAGATATTTCTTTAACTTTTCTATAATTACATAAACCCTCATTTTCTTTGTTTATCGTATTTCGTTACTTCGTTTTGCACGAGATTTGGAATGACACGCTTAATTAGTATTTCCAAAGGATCGGTAAAAGAAAAAACTTAATTCGGATATTTCTTTAACTTTTCTATAATTACATATTCCTCCCGTTTATGTGTTTAACGTATTTCGTTACTTCGTTTTGGACGAGATTTGGAATGACACGCTTAATTAGTGTTTTTAAAGGATTGGTAAAAGAAAAAACTTAATTCGGATACTTCTTTAACATTTCTATAATTACATAAACCCCCCGTTTATTTGTTTATCATATTTCGTTACTTCATTTTGGACGAGATTTGGAATGACACCCTTAATTCGTGTTTTCAAAGAACTGGTAAAAGAAAAAACTTAATTCGGATATTTCTTTAACTTTTTCATAATTACATAAACCCCCCGTTTCTTTGTTTATCGTATTTCGTTACTTCGTTTTGGACAAGATTTGGAATGACACGCTTCATTAGTGTTTTCAAAGAACTGGTAAAAGAAAAAACTTAATTCGGATATTTCTTTAACTTTTCTATAATACATAAACCCCCCGTTTATTTGTTTATCGTATTTCGTTACTTCGTTTTGGACGAGATTTGGAATACCATGCTTAATTATTGTATTCAAAGAACTGGTAAAAGAAAAAACTTAATTCGGATATTTCTTTAACTTTTCTCTAATTACATAAACCCCCATTTTCTTTGTTTAACGTATTTCGTTACTTCGTTTTGGACGAGATTTGGAATGACACGCTTTATTTGTCTTTTCAAAGGATTTGTAAAAGAAAGAACGTAATTCGGATATTTCTTTAACTTTTCTATAATTACATAAATCCCCCTTTTCTTTGTTTATCGTATTTTGTTACTTCGTTTCGGACGAGATTTGGAATGACACGCGTAATTAGTATTTCCAAAGGATCGGTAAAAGAAAAAACATAATTTGGATATTTCTTTAACTTTTTTATAATTACATATTCCTCCCGTTTCTTTGTTTAACGTATTTCGTTACTTCGTTTTGCACGAGATTTGGAATGACACGCTTAATTTGCGTTTTCAAAGGATTGGTAAAAGAAAGAACTTAATTAGGATATTTCTTTAACTTTTCTATAATTACATAAACCCTCATTTTCTTTGTTTATCGTATTTCGTTACTTCGTTTTGCACGAGATTTGGAATGACACGCTTAATTAGTATTTCCAAAGGATCTGTAAAAGAGAAAACTTAATTCAGATATTTTTTAACTTTTTTATAATTACATATTCCTCCCGTTTATGTGTTTAACGTATTTCGTTACTTGGTTTTGAATGAGATTTGGAATGACACGCTTAATTAGTGTTTTCAAAGAATTGGTAAAAGAAAGAACTTAATTCGGATATTTTTTTTAACTCTTTGATAATTACATAAACCCCCCGATTATGCGTTTATCGTATTTCGTTACTTCGTTTTGGACGATATTTTGAATGACACGCTTAATTAGTGTTTTCAAAGGATTGGTAAAAGAAAAAATTTAATTAAGATATTTCTTTAACTTTTCTATAATTACATAAACCCCACGTTTATTTGTTTATCGTATTTCGTTACTTCCTTTTGGACGTGATTTGGAATGACACGCTTAATTAGTGTTTTCAAAGGACTGGTAAAAGAAAAAAACTTAATTTGGATATTTCTTTAACTTTGTTATAATTACATAAACCCCCGTTTATGTGTTTATCGTATTTCATTACTTCGTTTTGGACGAGATTTGGAAAGACACGCTTAATTTATGTTTTCAAATGATTGGTAAAAAATAAAACTTAATTCAGATATTTCTTTAACTTTTCTATAATTACATAAACCCTCATTTTCTTTGTTTATCGTATTTCGTTACTTCGTTTTGCACGAGATTTGGAATGACACGCTTAATTAGTATTTCCAAAGGATCTGTAAAAGAAAAAACTTAATTCGGATATTTCTTTAACTTTTCTATAATTACATATTCCTCCCGTTTATGTGTTTAACGTATTTCGTTACTTCGTTTTGGACGAGATTTGGAATGACACGCTTAATTAGTGTTTTTAAAGGATTGGTAAAAGAAAAAACTTAATTCGGATACTTCATTAACATTTCTATAATTACATAAACCCCCCGTTTATTTGTTTATCATATTTCGTTACTTCATTTTGGACGAGATTTGGAATGACACCCTTAATTCGTGTTTTCAAAGAACTGGTAAAAGAAAAAACTTAATTCGGATATTTCTTTAACTTTTTCATAATTACATAAACCCCCCGTTTCTTTGTTTATCGTATTTCGTTACTTCGTTTTGGACAAGATTTGGAATGACACGCTTCATTAGTGTTTTCAAAGAACTGGTAAAATAAAAAACTTAATTCGGATATTTTTTTAACTTTTCTATAATACATAAACCCCCCGTTTATTTGTTTATCGTATTTCGTTACTTCGTTTTGGACGAGATTTGGAATACCATGCTTAATTATTGTATTCAAAGAACTGGTAAAAGAAAAAACTTAATTCAGATATTTCTTTAACTTTTCTCTAATTACATAAACCCCCATTTTCTTTGTTTAACGTATTTCGTTACTTCGTTTTGGACGAGATTTGGAATGACACGCTTTATTTGTCTTTTCAAAGGATTTGTAAAAGAAAGAACGTAATTCGGATATTTCTTTAACTTTTCTATAATTACATAAATCCCCCTTTTCTTTGTTTATCGTATTTTGTTACTTCGTTTCGGACGAGATTTGGAATGACACGCGTAATTAGTATTTCCAAAGGATCGGTAAAAGAAAAAACATAATTTGGATATTTCTTTAACTTTTTTATAATTACATATTCCTCCCGTTTCTTTGTTTAACGTATTTCGTTACTTCATTTTGCACGAGATTTGGAATGACACGCTTAATTTGCGTTTTCAAAGGATTGGTAAAAGAAAGAACTTAATTAGGATATTTCTTTAACTTTTCTATAATTACATAAACCCCCATTTTCTTTGTTTATCGTATTTCGTTACTTCGTTTTGCACGAGATTTGGAATGACACGCTTAATTAGTATTTCAAAGGATCTGTAAAAGAGAAAACTTAATTCAGATATTTTTTAACTTTTTTAAAATTACATATTCCTCCCGTTTATGTGTTTAACGTATTTCGTTACTTCGTTTTGAATGAGATTTGGAATGACACGCTTAATTAGTGTTTTCAAAAAATTGGTAAAAGAAAGAACTTAATTCGGATATTTGTTTTAACTTTTTGATAATTACATAAACCCCCCGTTTATGTGTTTATCGTATTTCGTTACTTCGTTTTGGACGATATTTTGAATGACACGCTTAATTAGTGTTTTCAAAGGATTGGTAAAAGAAAAAATTTAATTAAGATATTTCTTTAACTTTTCTATAATTACATAAACCCCACGTTTATTTGTTTATCGTATTTCGTTACTTCCTTTTGGACGTGATTTGGAATGACACGCTTAATTAGTGTTTTCAAAGGACTGGTAAAAGAAAAAAACTTAATTTGGATATTTCTTTAACTTTGTTATAATTACATAAACCCCCGTTTATGTGTTTATCATATTTCGTTACTTCGTTTTGGACGAGATTTGGAAAGACACGCTTAATTTGTGTTTTCAAATGATTGGTAAAAGAAAAAACTTAATTCGGATATTTCTTTAACTTTTCTATAATTACATTAACCCCCATTTTCTTTGTTTATCGTATTTCGTTACTTCGTTTTGCACGAGATTTGGAATGACACGCTTAATTAGTATTTCCAAAGGATCTGTAAAAGAAAAAACTTAATTCGGATATTTCTTTAACTTTTCTATAATTACATATTCCTCCCGTTTATGTGTTTAACGTATTTCGTTACTTCGTTTTGGACGAGATTTGGAATGACACGCTTAATTAGTGCTTTTAAAGGATTGGTAAAAGAAAAAACTTAATTCGGATACTTCTTTAACATTTCTATAATTACATAAACCCCCCGTTTATTTGTTTATCATATTTCGTTACTTCATTTTGGACGAGATTTGGAATGACACCCTTAATTCGTGTTTTCAAAGAACTGGTAAAAGAAAAAACTTAATTCGGATATTTCTTTAACTTTTTCATAATTACATAAACCCCCCGTTTCTTTGTTTATCGTATTTCGTTACTTCGTTTTGGACAAGATTTGGAATGACACGCTTCATTAGTGTTTTCAAAGAACTGGTAAAAGAAAAAACTTAATTCGGATATTTCTTTAACTTTTCTATAATACATAAACCCCCCGTTTATTTGTTTATCGTATTTCGTTACTTCGTTTTGGACGAGATTTGGAATACCATGCTTAATTATTGTATTCAAAGAACTGGTAAAAGAAAAAACTTAATTCAGATATTTCTTTAACTTTTCTCTAATTACATAAACCCCCATTTTCTTTGTTTAACGTATTTCGTTACTTCGTTTTGGACGAGATTTGGAATGACACGCTTTATTTGTCTTTTCAAAGGATTTGTAAAAGAAAGAACGTAATTCGGATATTTCTTTAACTTTTCTATAATTACATAAATCCCCCTTTTCTTTGTTTATCGTATTTTGTTACTTCGTTTCGGACGAGATTTGGAATGACACGCGTAATTAGTATTTCCAAAGGATCGGTAAAAGAAAAAACATAATTTGGATATTTCTTTAACTTTTTTATAATTACATATTCCTCCCGTTTCTTTGTTTAACGTATTTCGTTACTTCATTTTGCACGAGATTTGGAATGACACGCTTAATTTGCGTTTTCAAAGGATTGGTAAAAGAAAGAACTTAATTAGGATATTTCTTTAACTTTTCTATAATTACATAAACCCCCATTTTCTTTGTTTATCGTATTTCGTTACTTCGTTTTGCACGAGATTTGGAATGACACGCTTAATTAGTATTTCAAAGGATCTGTAAAAGAGAAAACTTAATTCAGATATTTTTTAACTTTTTTATAATTACATATTCCTCCCGTTTATGTGTTTAACGTATTTCGTTACTTCGTTTTGAATGAGATTTGGAATGACACGCTTAATTAGTGTTTTCAAAGAATTGGTAAAAGAAAGAACTTAATTCGGATATTTGTTTTAACTTTTTGATAATTACATAAACCCCCCGTTTATGTGTTTATCGTATTTCGTTACTTCGTTTTGGACGATATTTTGAATGACACGCTTAATTAGTGTTTTCAAAGGATTGGTAAAAGAAAAAATTTAATTAAGATATTTCTTTAACTTTTCTATAATTACATAAACCCCACGTTTATTTGTTTATCGTATTTCGTTACTTCCTTTTGGACGTGATTTGGAATGACACGCTTAATTAGTGTTTTCAAAGGACTGGTAAAAGAAAAAAACTTAATTTGGATATTTCTTTAACTTTGTTATAATTACATAAACCCCCGTTTATGTGTTTATCATATTTCGTTACTTCGTTTTGGACGAGATTTGGAAAGACACGCTTAATTTGTGTTTTCAAATGATTGGTAAAAGAAAAAACTTAATTCGGATATTTCTTTAACTTTTCTATAATTACATAAACCCTCATTTTCTTTGTTTATCGTATTTCGTTACTTCGTTTTGCACGAGATTTGGAATGACACGCTTAATTAGTATTTCCAAAGGATCGGTAAAAGAAAAAACTTAATTCGGATATTTCTTTAACTTTTCTATAATTACATATTCCTCCCGTTTATGTGTTTAACGTATTTCGTTACTTCGTTTTGGACGAGATTTGGAATGACACGCTTAATTAGTGTTTTTAAAGGATTGGTAAAAGAAAAAACTTAATTCGGATACTTCTTTAACATTTCTATAATTACATAAACCCCCCGTTTATTTGTTTATCATATTTCGTTACTTCATTTTGGACGAGATTTGGAATGACACCCTTAATTCGTGTTTTCAAAGAACTGGTAAAAGAAAAAACTTAATTCGGATATTTCTTTAAATTTTTCATAATTACATAAACCCCCCGTTTCTTTGTTTATCGTATTTCGTTACTTCGTTTTGGACAAGATTTGGAATGACACGCTTCATTAGTGTTTTCAAAGAACTGGTAAAAGAAAAAACTTAATTCGGATATTTCTTTAACTTTTCTATAATACATAAACCCCCCGTTTATTTGTTTATCGTATTTTGTTACTTCGTTTTGGACGAGATTTGGAATACCATGCTTAATTATTGTTTTCAAAGAACTGGTAAAAGAAAAAACTTAATTCGGATATTTCTTTAACTTTTCTCTAATTACATAAACCCCCATTTTCTTTGTTTAACGTATTTCGTTACTTCGTTTTGGACGAGATTTGGAATGACACGCTTTATTTGTCTTTTCAAAGGATTTGTAAAAGAAAGAACGTAATTCGGATATTTCTTTAACTTTTCTATAATTACATAAATCCCCCTTTTCTTTGTTTATCGTATTTTGTTACTTCGTTTCGGACGAGATTTGGAATGACACGCGTAATTAGTATTTCCAAAGGATCGGTAAAAGAAAAAACATAATTTGGATATTTCTTTAACTTTTTTATAATTACATATTCCTCCCGTTTCTTTGTTTAACGTATTTCGTTACTTCATTTTGCACGAGATTTGGAATGACACGCTTAATTTGCGTTTTCAAAGGATTGGTAAAAGAAAGAACTTAATTAGGATATTTCTTTAACTTTTCTATAATTACATAAACCCCCATTTTCTTTGTTTATCGTATTTCGTTACTTCGTTTTGCACGAGATTTGGAATGACACGCTTAATTAGTATTTCAAAGGATCTGTAAAAGAGAAAACTTAATTCAGATATTTTTTAACTTTTTTATAATTACATATTCCTCCCGTTTATGTGTTTAACGTATTTCGTTACTTCGTTTTGAATGAGATTTGGAATGACACGCTTAATTAGTGTTTTCAAAGAATTGGTAAAAGAAAGAACTTAATTCGGATATTTGTTTTAACTTTTTGATAATTACATAAACCCCCCGTTTATGTGTTTATCGTATTTCGTTACTTCGTTTTGGACGATATTTTGAATGACACGCTTAATTAGTGTTTTCAAAGGATTGGTAAAAGAAAAAATTTAATTAAGATATTTCTTTAACTTTTCTATAATTACATAAACCCCACGTTTATTTGTTTATCGTATTTCGTTACTTCCTTTTGGACGTGATTTGGAATGACACGCTTAATTAGTGTTTTCAAAGGACTGGTAAAAGAAAAAAACTTAATTTGGATATTTCTTTAACTTTGTTATAATTACATAAACCCCCGTTTATGTGTTTATCATATTTCGTTACTTCGTTTTGGACGAGATTTGGAAAGACACGCTTAATTTGTGTTTTCAAATGATTGGTAAAAGAAAAAACTTAATTCGGATATTTCTTTAACTTTTCTATAATTACATAAACCCTCATTTTCTTTGTTTATCGTATTTCGTTACTTCGTTTTGCACGAGATTTGGAATGACACGCTTAATTAGTATTTCCAAAGGATCGGTAAAAGAAAAAACTTAATTCGGATATTTCTTTAACTTTTCTATAATTACATATTCCTCCCGTTTATGTGTTTAACGTATTTCGTTACTTCGTTTTGGACGAGATTTGGAATGACACGCTTAATTAGTGTTTTTAAAGGATTGGTAAAAGAAAAAACTTAATTCGGATACTTCTTTAACATTTCTATAATTACATAAACCCCCCGTTTATTTGTTTATCATATTTCGTTACTTCATTTTGGACGAGATTTGGAATGACACCCTTAATTCGTGTTTTCAAAGAACTGGTAAAAGAAAAAACTTAATTCGGATATTTCTTTAAATTTTTCATAATTACATAAACCCCCCGTTTCTTTGTTTATCGTATTTCGTTACTTCGTTTTGGACAAGATTTGGAATGACACGCTTCATTAGTGTTTTCAAAGAACTGGTAAAAGAAAAAACTTAATTCGGATATTTCTTTAACTTTTCTATAATACATAAACCCCCCGTTTATTTGTTTATCGTATTTCGTTACTTCGTTTTGGACGAGATTTGGAATACCATGCTTAATTATTGTATTCAAAGAACTGGTAAAAGAAAAAACTTAATTCAGATATTTCTTTAACTTTTCTCTAATTACATAAACCCCCATTTTCTTTGTTTAACGTATTTCGTTACTTCGTTTTGCACGAGATTTGGAATGACACGCTTAATTAGTATTTCAAAGGATCTGTAAAAGAGAAAACTTAATTCAGATATTTTTTAACTTTTTTATAATTACATATTCCTCCCGTTTATGTGTTTAACGTATTTCGTTACTTCGTTTTGAATGAGATTTGGAATGACACGCTTAATTAGTGTTTTCAAAGAATTGGTAAAAGAAAGAACTTAATTCGGATATTTGTTTTAACTTTTTGATAATTACATAAACCCCCCGTTTATGTGTTTATCGTATTTCGTTACTTCGTTTTGGACGATATTTTGAATGACACGCTTAATTAGTGTTTTCAAAGGATTGGTAAAAGAAAAAATTTAATTAAGATATTTCTTTAACTTTTCTATAATTACATAAACCCCACGTTTATTTGTTTATCGTATTTCGTTACTTCCTTTTGGACGTGATTTGGAATGACACGCTTAATTAGTGTTTTCAAAGGACTGGTAAAAGAAAAAAACTTAATTTGGATATTTCTTTAACTTTGTTATAATTACATAAACCCCCGTTTATGTGTTTATCATATTTCGTTACTTCGTTTTGGACGAGATTTGGAAAGACACGCTTAATTTGTGTTTTCAAATGATTGGTAAAAGAAAAAACTTAATTCGGATATTTCTTTAACTTTTCTATAATTACATAAACCCTCATTTTCTTTGTTTATCGTATTTCGTTACTTCGTTTTGCACGAGATTTGGAATGACACGCTTAATTAGTATTTCCAAAGGATCGGTAAAAGAAAAAACTTAATTCGGATATTTCTTTAACTTTTCTATAATTACATATTCCTCCCGTTTATGTGTTTAACGTATTTCGTTACTTCGTTTTGGACGAGATTTGGAATGACACGCTTAATTAGTGTTTTTAAAGGATTGGTAAAAGAAAAAACTTAATTCGGATACTTCTTTAACATTTCTATAATTACATAAACCCCCCGTTTATTTGTTTATCATATTTCGTTACTTCATTTTGGACGAGATTTGGAATGACACCCTTAATTCGTGTTTTCAAAGAACTGGTAAAAGAAAAAACTTAATTCGGATATTTCTTTAAATTTTTCATAATTACATAAACCCCCCGTTTCTTTGTTTATCGTATTTCGTTACTTCGTTTTGGACAAGATTTGGAATGACACGCTTCATTAGTGTTTTCAAAGAACTGGTAAAAGAAAAAACTTAATTCGGATATTTCTTTAACTTTTCTATAATACATAAACCCCCCGTTTATTTGTTTATCGTATTTCGTTACTTCGTTTTGGACGAGATTTGGAATACCATGCTTAATTATTGTTTTCAAAGAACTGGTAAAAGAAAAAACTTAATTCGGATATTTCTTTAACTTTTCTCTAATTACATAAACCCCCATTTTCTTTGTTTAACGTATTTCGTTACTTCGTTTTGGACGAGATTTGGAATGACACGCTTTATTTGTCTTTTCAAAGGATTTGTAAAAGAAAGAACGTAATTCGGATATTTCTTTAACTTTTCTATAATTACATAAATCCCCCTTTTCTTTGTTTATCGTATTTTGTTACTTCGTTTCGGACGAGATTTGGAATGACACGCGTAATTAGTATTTCCAAAGGATCGGTAAAAGAAAAAACATAATTTGGATATTTCTTTAACTTTTTTATAATTACATATTCCTCCCGTTTCTTTGTTTAACGTATTTCGTTACTTCGTTTTGCACGAGATTTGGAATGACACGCTTAATTTGCGTTTTCAAAGGATTGGTAAAAGAAAGAACTTAATTAGGATATTTCTTTAACTTTTCTATAATTACATAAACCCCCATTTTCTTTGTTTATCGTATTTCGTTACTTCGTTTTGCACGAGATTTGGAATGACACGCTTAATTAGTATTTCCAAAGGATCTGTAAAAGAGAAAACTTAATTCAGATATTTTTTAACTTTTTTATAATTACATATTCCTCCCGTTTATGTGTTTAATGTATTTCGTTACTTCGTTTTGAATGAGATTTGGAATGACACGCTTAATTAGTGTTTTCAAAGAATTGGTAAAAGAAAGAACTTAATTCGGATATTTTTTTTAACTTTTTGATAATTACATAAACCCCCCGTTTATGTGTTTATCGTATTTCGTTACTTCGTTTTGGACGATATTTTGAATGACACGCTTAATTAGTGTTTTCAAATGATTGGTAAAAGAAAAAATTTAATTAAGATATTTCTTTAACTTTTCTATAATTACATAAACCCCACGTTTATTTGTTTATCGTATTTCGTTACTTCCTTTTGGACGTGATTTGGAATGACACGCTTAATTAGTGTTTTCAAAGGACTGGTAAAAGAAAAAAACTTAATTTGGATATTTCTTTAACTTTGTTATAATTACATAAACCCCCGTTTATGTGTTTATCGTATTTCTTTACTTCGTTTTGGACGAGATTTGGAAAGACACGCTTAATTTGTGTTTTCAAATGATTGGTAAAAGAAAAAACTTAATTCGGATATTTCTTTAACTTTTCTATAATTACATAAACCCTCATTTTCTTTGTTTATCGTATTTCGTTACTTCGTTTTGCACGAGATTTGGAATGACACGCTTAATTAGTATTTCCAAAGGATCGGTAAAAGAAAAAACTTAATTCGGATATTTCTTTACCTTTTCTATAATTACATATTCCTCCCGTTTATGTGTTTAACGTATTTCGTTACTTCGTTTTGGACGAGATTTGGAATGACACGCTTAATTAGTGTTTTTAAAGGATTGGTAAAAGAAAAAACTTAATTCGGATACTTCTTTAACATTTCTATAATTACATAAACCCCCCGTTTATTTGTTTATCATATTTCGTTACTTCATTTTGGACGAGATTTGAAATGACACCCTTAATTCGTGTTTTCAAAGAACTGGTAAAAGAAAAAACTTAATTCGGATATTTCTTTAAATTTTTCATAATTACATAAACCCCCCGTTTCTTTGTTTATCGTATTTCGTTACTTCGTTTTGGACAAGATTTGGAATGACACGCTTCATTAGTGTTTTCAAAGAACTGGTAAAAGAAAAAACTTAATTCGGATATTTCTTTAACTTTTCTATAATACATAAACCCCCCGTTTATTTGTTTATCGTATTTCGTTACTTCGTTTTGGACGAGATTTGGAATACCATGCTTAATTATTGTATTCAAAGAACTGGTAAAAGAAAAAACTTAATTCAGATATTTCTTTAACTTTTCTCTAATTACATAAACCCCCATTTTCTTTGTTTAACGTATTTCGTTACTTCGTTTTGCACGAGATTTGGAATGACACGCTTAATTAGTATTTCAAAGGATCTGTAAAAGAGAAAACTTAATTCAGATATTTTTTAACTTTTTTATAATTACATATTCCTCCCGTTTATGTGTTTAACGTATTTCGTTACTTCGTTTTGAATGAGATTTGGAATGACACGCTTAATTAGTGTTTTCAAAGAATTGGTAAAAGAAAGAACTTAATTCGGATATTTGTTTTAACTTTTTGATAATTACATAAACCCCCCGTTTATGTGTTTATCGTATTTCGTTACTTCGTTTTGGACGATATTTTGAATGACACGCTTAATTAGTGTTTTCAAAGGATTGGTAAAAGAAAAAATTTAATTAAGATATTTCTTTAACTTTTCTATAATTACATAAACCCCACGTTTATTTGTTTATCGTATTTCGTTACTTCCTTTTGGACGTGATTTGGAATGACACGCTTAATTAGTGTTTTCAAAGGACTGGTAAAAGAAAAAAACTTAATTTGGATATTTCTTTAACTTTGTTATAATTACATAAACCCCCGTTTATGTGTTTATCATATTTCGTTACTTCGTTTTGGACGAGATTTGGAAAGACACGCTTAATTTGTGTTTTCAAATGATTGGTAAAAGAAAAAACTTAATTCGGATATTTCTTTAACTTTTCTATAATTACATAAACCCTCATTTTCTTTGTTTATCGTATTTCGTTACTTCGTTTTGCACGAGATTTGGAATGACACGCTTAATTAGTATTTCCAAAGGATCGGTAAAAGAAAAAACTTAATTCGGATATTTCTTTAACTTTTCTATAATTACATATTCCTCCCGTTTATGTGTTTAACGTATTTCGTTACTTCGTTTTGGACGAGATTTGGAATGACACGCTTAATTAGTGTTTTTAAAGGATTGGTAAAAGAAAAAACTTAATTCGGATACTTCTTTAACATTTCTATAATTACATAAACCCCCCGTTTATTTGTTTATCATATTTCGTTACTTCATTTTGGACGAGATTTGGAATGACACCCTTAATTCGTGTTTTCAAAGAACTGGTAAAAGAAAAAACTTAATTCGGATATTTCTTTAAATTTTTCATAATTACATAAACCCCCCGTTTCTTTGTTTATCGTATTTCGTTACTTCGTTTTGGACAAGATTTGGAATGACACGCTTCATTAGTGTTTTCAAAGAACTGGTAAAAGAAAAAACTTAATTCGGATATTTCTTTAACTTTTCTATAATACATAAACCCCCCGTTTATTTGTTTATCGTATTTCGTTACTTCGTTTTGGACGAGATTTGGAATACCATGCTTAATTATTGTTTTCAAAGAACTGGTAAAAGAAAAAACTTAATTCGGATATTTCTTTAACTTTTCTCTAATTACATAAACCCCCATTTTCTTTGTTTAACGTATTTCGTTACTTCGTTTTGGACGAGATTTGGAATGACACGCTTTATTTGTCTTTTCAAAGGATTTGTAAAAGAAAGAACGTAATTCGGATATTTCTTTAACTTTTCTATAATTACATAAATCCCCCTTTTCTTTGTTTATCGTATTTTGTTACTTCGTTTCGGACGAGATTTGGAATGACACGCGTAATTAGTATTTCCAAAGGATCGGTAAAAGAAAAAACATAATTTGGTTATTTCTTTAACTTTTTTATAATTACATATTCCTCCCGTTTCTTTGTTTAACGTATTTCGTTACTTCGTTTTGCACGAGATTTGGAATGACACGCTTAATTAGTATTTCCAAAGGATCTGTAAAAGAGAAAACTTAATTCAGATATTTTTTAACTTTTTTATAATTACATATTCCTCCCGTTTATGTGTTTAATGTATTTCGTTACTTCGTTTTGAATGAGATTTGGAATGACACGCTTAATTAGTGTTTTCAAAGAATTGGTAAAAGAAAGAACTTAATTCGGATATTTTTTTTAACTTTTTGATAATTACATAAACCCCCCGTTTATGTGTTTATCGTATTTCGTTACTTCGTTTTGGACGATATTTTGAATGACACGCTTAATTAGTGTTTTCAAATGATTGGTAAAAGAAAAAATTTAATTAAGATATTTCTTTAACTTTTCTATAATTACATAAACCCCACGTTTATTTGTTTATCGTATTTCGTTACTTCCTTTTGGACGTGATTTGGAATGACACGCTTAATTAGTGTTTTCAAAGGACTGGTAAAAGAAAAAAACTTAATTTGGATATTTCTTTAACTTTGTTATAATTACATAAACCCCCGTTTATGTGTTTATCGTATTTCTTTACTTCGTTTTGGACGAGATTTGGAAAGACACGCTTAATTTGTGTTTTCAAATGATTGGTAAAAGAAAAAACTTAATTCGGATATTTCTTTAACTTTTCTATAATTACATAAACCCTCATTTTCTTTGTTTATCGTATTTCGTTACTTCGTTTTGCACGAGATTTGGAATGACACGCTTAATTAGTATTTCCAAAGGATCGGTAAAAGAAAAAACTTAATTCGGATATTTCTTTACCTTTTCTATAATTACATATTCCTCCCGTTTATGTGTTTAACGTATTTCGTTACTTCGTTTTGGACGAGATTTGGAATGACACGCTTAATTAGTGTTTTTAAAGGATTGGTAAAAGAAAAAACTTAATTCGGATACTTCTTTAACATTTCTATAATTACATAAACCCCCCGTTTATTTGTTTATCATATTTCGTTACTTCATTTTGGACGAGATTTGGAATGACACCCTTAATTCGTGTTTTCAAAGAACTGGTAAAAGAAAAAACTTAATTCGGATATTTCTTTAACTTTTTCATAATTACATAAACCCCCCGTTTCTTTGTTTATCGTATTTCGTTACTTCGTTTTGGACAAGATTTGGAATGACACGCTTCATTAGTGTTTTCAAAGAACTGGTAAAAGAAAAAACTTAATTCGGATATTTCTTTAACTTTTCTATAATACATAAACCCCCCGTTTATTTGTTTATCGTATTTCGTTACTTCGTTTTGGACGAGATTTGGAATACCATGCTTAATTATTGTTTTCAAAGAACTGGTAAAAGAAAAAACTTAATTCGGATATTTCTTTAACTTTTCTCTAATTACATAAAGCCCCATTTTCTTTGTTTAACGTATTTCGTTACTTCGTTTTGGACGAGATTTGGAATGACACGCTTTATTTGTCTTTTCAAAGGATTTGTAAAAGAAAGAACGTAATTCGGATATTTCTTTAACTTTTCTATAATTACATAAATCCCCCTTTTCTTTGTTTATCGTATTTTGTTACTTCGTTTCGGACGAGATTTGGAATGACACGCGTAATTAGTATTTCCAAAGGATCGGTAAAAGAAAAAACGTAATTTGGATATTTCTTTAACTTTTTTATAATTACATATTACTCCCGTTTCTTTGTTTAACGTATTTCGTTACTTCGTTTTGCACGAGATTTGGAAAGACACGCTTATGTTGCGTTATCAAAGGATTGGTAAAAGAAAGAACTTAATTAGGATATTTCTTTAACTTTTCTATAATTACATAAACCCCCATTTTCTTTGTTTATCGTATTTCGTTACTTCGTTTTGCACGAGATTTGGAATGACACGCTTAATTAGTATTTCCAAAGGATATGTAAAAGAGAAAACTTAATTCAGATATTTTTTAACTTTTTTATAATTACATATTCCTCCCGTTTATGTGTTTAACGTATTTCGTTACTTCGTTTTGAATGAGATTTGGAATGACACGCTTAATTAGTGTTTTCAAAGAATTGGTAAAAGAAAGAACTTAATTTGGATATTTTTTTTAACTTTTTGATAATTACATAAACCCCCCGTTTATGTGTTTATCGTATTTCGTTACTTCGTTTTGGACGATATTTTGAATGACACGCTTAATTATTGTTTTCAAAGGATTGGTAAAAGAAAAAATTTAATTAAGATATTTCTTTAACTTTTCTATAATTACATAAACCCCACGTTTATTTGTTTATCGTATTTCGTTACTTCCTTTTGGACGTGATTTGGAATGACACGCTTAATTAGTGTTTTCAAAGGACTGGTAAAAGAAAAAAACTTAATTTGGATATTTCTTTAACTTTGTTATAATTACATAAACCCCCGTTTATGTGTTTATCGTATTTCGTTACTTCGTTTTGGACGAGATTTGGAAAGACACGCTTAATTTGTGTTTTCAAATGATTGGTAAAAGAAAAAACTTAATTCGGATATTTCTTTAACTTTTCTATAATTACATAAACCCTCATTTTCTTTGTTTATCGTATTTCGTTACTTCGTTTTGCACGAGATTTGGAATGAAAAGCTTAATTAGTATTTCCAAAGGATCGGTAAAAGAAAAAACTTAATTCGGATATTTCTTTAACTTTTCTATAATTACATATTCCTCCCGTTTATGTGTTTAACGTATTTCGTTACTTCGTTTTGGACGAGATTTGGAATGACACGCTTAATTAGTGTTTTTAAAGGATTGGTAAAAGAAAAAACTTAATTCGGATACTTCTTTAACATTTCTATAATTACATAAACCCCCCGTTTATTTGTTTATCATATTTCGTTACTTCATTTTTGACGAGATTTGGAATGACACCCTTAATTCGTGTTTTCAAAGAACTGGTAAAAGAAAAAACTTAATTCGGATATTTCTTTAAATTTTTCATAATTACATAAACCCCCCGTTTCTTTGTTTATCGTATTTCGTTACTTCGTTTTGGACAAGATTTGGAATGACACGCTTCATTAGTGTTTTCAAAGAACTGGTAAAAGAAAAAACTTAATTCGGATATTTCTTTAACTTTTCTATAATACATAAACCCCCCGTTTATTTGTTTATCGTATTTCGTTACTTCGTTTTGGACGAGATTTGGAATACCATGCTTAATTATTGTTTTCAAAGAACTGGTGAAAGAAAAAACTTAATTCGGATATTTCTTTAACTTTTCTCTAATTACATAAACCCCCATTTTCTTTGTTTAACGTATTTCGTTACTTCGTTTTGGACGAGATTTGGAATGACACGCTTTATTTGTCTTTTCAAAGGATTTGTAAAAGAAAGAACGTAATTCGGATATTTCTTTAACTTTTCTATAATTACATAAATCCCCCTTTTCTTTGTTTATCGTATTTTGTTACTTCGTTCCGGACGAGATTTGGAATGACACGCGTAATTAGTATTTCCAAAGGATCGGTAAAAGAAAAAACATAATTTGGTTATTTCTTTAACTTTTTTATAATTACATATTCCTCCCGTTTCTTTGTTTAACGTATTTCGTTACTTCGTTTTGCACGAGATTTGGAATGACACGCTTAATTTGCGTTTTCAAAGGATTGGTAAAAGAAAGAACTTAATTAGGATATTTCTTTAACTTTTCTATAATTACATATACCCCCATTTTCTTTGTTTATCGTATTTCGTTACTTCGTTTTGCACGAGATTTGGAATGACACGCTTAATTAGTATTTCCAAAGGATCTGTAAAAGAGAAAACTTAATTCAGATATTTTTTAACTTTTTTATAATTACATATTCCTCCCGTTTATGTGTTTAACGTATTTCGTTACTTCGTTTTGAATGAGATTTGGAATGACACGCTTAATTAGTGTTTTCAAAGAATTGGTAAAAGAAAGAACTTAATTCGGATATTTTTTTTAACTTTTTGATAATTACATAAACCCCCCGTTTATGTGTTTATCGTATTTCGTAACTTCGTTTTGGACGATATTTTGAATGACACGCTTAATTAGTGTTTTCAAAGGATTGGTAAAAGAAAAAATTTAATTAAGATATTTCTTTAACTTTTCTATAATTACATAAACCCCACGTTTATTTGTTTATCGTATTTCGTTACTTCCTTTTGGACGTGATTTGGAATGACACGCTTAATTAGTGTTTTCAAAGGACTGGTAAAAGAAAAAAACTTAATTTGGATATTTCTTTAACTTTGTTATAATTACATAAACCCCCGTTTATGTGTTTATCATATTTCGTTACTTCGTTTTGGACGAGATTTGGAAAGACACGCTTAATTTGTGTTTTCAAATGATTGGTAAAAGAAAAAACTTAATTCGGATATTTCTTTAACTTTTCTATAATTACATAAACCCTCATTTTCTTTGTTTATCGTATTTCGTTACTTCGTTTTGCACGAGATTTGGAATGACACGCTTAATTAGTATTTCCAAAGGATCGGTAAAAGAAAAAACTTAATTCGGATATTTCTTTACCTTTTCTATAATTACATATTCCTCCCGTTTATGTGTTTAACGTATTTCGTTACTTCGTTTTGGACGAGATTTGGAATGACACGCTTAATTAGTGCTTTTAAAGGATTGGTAAAAGAAAAAACTTAATTCGGATACTTCTTTAACATTTCTATAATTACATAAACCCCCCGTTTATTTGTTTATCATATTTCGTTACTTCATTTTTGACGAGATTTGGAATGACACCCTTAATTCGTGTTTTCAAAGAACTGGTAAAAGAAAAAACTTAATTCGGATATTTCTTTAACTTTTTCATAATTACATAAACCCCCCGTTTCTTTGTTTATCGTATTTCGTTACTTCGTTTTGGACAAGATTTGGAATGACACGCTTCATTAGTGTTTTCAAAGAACTGGTAAAAGAAAAAACTTAATTCGGATATTTCTTTAACTTTTCTATAATACATAAACCCCCCGTTTATTTGTTTATCGTATTTCGTTACTTCGTTTTGGACGAGATTTGGAATACCATGCTTAATTATTGTATTCAAAGAACTGGTAAAAGAAAAAACTTAATTCAGATATTTCTTTAACTTTTCTCTAATTACATAAACCCCCATTTTCTTTGTTTAACGTATTTCGTTACTTCGTTTTGGACGAGATTTGGAATGACACGCTTTATTTGTCTTTTCAAAGGATTTGTAAAAGAAAGAACGTAATTCGGATATTTCTTTAACTTTTCTATAATTACATAAATCCCCCTTTTCTTTGTTTATCGTATTTTGTTACTTCGTTTCGGACGAGATTTGGAATGACACGCGTAATTAGTATTTCCAAAGGATCGGTAAAAGAAAAAACGTAATTTGGATATTTCTTTAACTTTTTTATAATTACATATTACTCCCGTTTCTTTGTTTAACGTATTTCGTTACTTGGTTTTGCACGAGATTTGGAATGACACGCTTATGTTGCGTTATCAAAGGATTGGTAAAAGAAAGAACTTAATTAGGATATTTCTTTAACTTTTCTATAATTACATAAACCCCCATTTTCTTTGTTTATCGTATTTCGTTACTTCGTTTTGCACGAGATTTGGAATGACACGCTTAATTAGTATTTCCAAAGGATCTGTAAAAGAGAAAACTTAATTCAGATATTTTTTAACTTTTTTATAATTACATATTCCTCCCGTTTATGTGTTTAACGTATTTCGTTACTTCGTTTTGAATGAGATTTGGAATGACACGCTTAATTAGTGTTTTCAAAGAATTGGTAAAAGAAAGAACTTAATTCGGATATTTTTTTTAACTTTTTGATAATTACATAAACCCCCCGTTTATGTGTTTATCGTATTTCGTTACTTCGTTTTGGACGATATTTTGAATGACACGCTTAATTAGTGTTTTCAAAGGATTGGTAAAAGAAAAAATTTAATTAAGATATTTCTTTAACTTTTCTATAATTACATAAACCCCACGTTTATTTGTTTATCGTATTTCGTTACTTCCTTTTGGACGTGATTTGGAATGACACGCTTAATTAGTGTTTTCAAAGGACTGGTAAAAGAAAAAAACTTAATTTGGATATTTCTTTAACTTTGTTATAATTACATAAACCCCCGTTTATGTGTTTATCGTATTTCGTTACTTCGTTTTGGACGAGATTTGGAAAGACACGCTTAATTTGTGTTTTCAAATGATTGGTAAAAGAAAAAACTTAATTCGGATATTTCTTTAACTTTTCTATAATTACATAAACCCTCATTTTCTTTGTTTATCGTATTTCGTTACTTCGTTTTGCACGAGATTTGGAATGACACGCTTAATTAGTATTTCCAAAGGATCGGTAAAAGAAAAAACTTAATTCGGATATTTCTTTAACTTTTCTATAATTACATATTCCTCCCGTTTATGTGTTTAACGTATTTCGTTACTTCGTTTTGGACGAGATTTTGGAATGACACGCTTAATTAGTGTTTTTAAAGGATTGGTAAAAGAAAAAACTTAATTCGGATACTTCTTTAACATTTCTATAATTACATAAACCCCCCGTTTATTTGTTTATAATATTTCGTTACTTCATTTTGGACGAGATTTGGAATGACACACTTAATTCGTGTTTTCAAAGAACTGGTAAAAGAAAAAACTTAATTCGGATATTTCTTTAACTTTTTCATAATTACATAAACCCCCCGTTTCTTTGTTTATCGTATTTCGTTACTTCGTTTTGGACAAGATTTGGAATGACACGCTTCATTAGTGTTTTCAAAGAACTGGTAAAAGAAAAAACTTAATTCGGATATTTCTTTAACTTTTCTATAATTACATAAACCCCCCGTTTATTTGTTTATCGTATTTCGTTACTTCGTATTGGACGAGATTTGGAATGACACCGTTAATTAGTGTTTTCAAAGAATTGGTAAAAGAAAAAACTTAATTCGGATATTTCTTTAACTTTTTCATAATTACTTAACCCCCCTGTTTCTTTGTTTATCATATTTCGTTACTTCGTTTTAGACAAGATTTGGAATGACACGCTGAATTAGTGTTTTCAAAGAACTGGTAAATGAAAAAACTTAATTCGGATATTTCTGTAACTTTTCTATAATTACATAAACCTCCCGTTTATTTGTTTATCGTATTTCGTTATTTCGTTTTGGACGAGATTTGGAATTACACCCTTAATTAGTATTTTCAGAGAACTGGTAAAAGAAAAAACTTAATTCGGATATTTCTTTAACTTTTCTATAATTAAATAAACCCCACGTTTATTTGTTTATCGTATTTCGTTACTTCCTTTTGAACGTGATTTCGAATGACATGCTTAATTAGTGTTTTCAAAGGACTGGTAAAAGAAAAAAACTTAATTCGGATATTTCTTTAACTTTGTTATAATTACATAAACCCCCGTTTATGTGTTTATCGTATTTCGTTACTTCGTTTTGGACGAGATTTGGAAAGACACGCTTAATTTGTGTTTTCAAATGATTGGTAAAAGAAAAAACTTAATTCGGATATTTCTTTAACTTTTCTATAATTACATAAACCCTCATTTTCTTTGTTTATCGTATTTCGTTACTTCGTTTTGCACGAGATTTGGAATGGCACGCTTAATTAGTATTTCCAAAGGATCGGTAAAAGAAAAAACTTAATTCGGATATTTCTTTAACTTTTCTATAATTACATATTCCTCCCGTTTATGTGTTTAACGTATTTCGTTACTACGTTTTGGACGAGATTTGGAATGACACGCTTAATTAGTGTTTTTAAAGGATTGGTAAAAGAAAAAACTTAATTCGGATACTTCTTTAACATTTCTATAATTACATAAACCCCCCGTTTATTTGTTTATCATATTTCGTTACTTCATTTTGGACGAGATTTGGAATGACACCCTTAATTCGTGTTTTCAAAGAACTGGTAAAAGAAAAAACTTAATTCGGATATTTCTTTAACTTTTTCATAATTACATAAACCCCCCGTTTCTTTGTTTATCGTATTTCGTTACTTCGTTTTGGACAAGATTTGGAATGACACGCTTCATTAGTGTTTTCAAAGAACTGGTAAAATAAAAAACTTAATTCGGATATTTCTTTAACTTTTCTATAATTACATAAACCCCCCGTTTATTTGTTTATCGTATTTCGTTACTTCGTATTGGACGAGATTTGGAATGACACCCTTAATTAGTGTTTTCAAAGAATTGGTAAAAGAAAAAACTTAATTCGGATATTTCTTTAACTTATTCATAATTACTTAACCCCCCCGTTTCTTTATTTATCATATTTCGTTACTTCGTTTTGGACAAGATTTGGAATGACACGCTGAATTAGTGTTTTCAAAGAACTGGTAAATGAAAAAACTTAATTCGGATATTTCTTTAACTTTTCTATAATTACATAAACCTCCCGTTTATTTGTTTATCGTATTTCGTTACTTCGTTTTGGACGAGATTTGGAATGACACCCTTAATTAGTATTTTCAAAGAACTGGTAAAAGAAAAAACTTAATTCGGATATTTCTTTAACTTTTCTCCAATTAGATAAACCCCCGTTTTCTTTGTTTAACGTATTTTGTTACTTCGTTTTGGACGAGATTTGGAATGACACGCTTAATTTGTGTATTTAAAGGATTTGTAAAAGAAAGAACGTAATTCGGATATTTCTTTAACTTTTCTATAATTACATAAACCCCCATTTTCTTTGTTTATCGTATTTCGTTACTTCGTTTCGGACGAGATTTGGAATGACACGCGTAATTAGTATTTCCAAAGGATCGGTAAAAGAAAAAACGTAATTTGGATATTTCTTTAACTTTTTTGTAATTACATATTTCTCCCGTTTCTTTGTTTAACGTATTCCGTTACTTCGTTTTGCACGAAATTTGGAATGACACGCTTAATTTGCGTTTTCAAATGATTGGTAAAAGAAAGAACTTAATTAGGATATTTCTTTAACTTTTCTATAATTACATAAACCTCATTTTCTTTGTTTATCGTATTTCGTTACTTCGTTTTGCACGAGATTTGGAATGACACGCTTAATTAGTATTTCCAAAGGATCTGTAAAAGAGAAAACTTAATTCAGATATTTTTTAACTTTTTTATAATTACATATTTCTCTCGTTTATGTGTTTAACGTATTTCGTTACTTCGTTTTGAATGAGATTTGGAATGACACGCTTAATTAGTGTTTTCAAAGAATTGGTAAAAGAAAGAACTTAATTCGGATATTTTTTTTAACTTTTTGATAATTACATAAACCCCCCGTTTATGTGTTTATCGTATTTCGTTACTTCGTTTTGGACGATATTTTGAATGACACGCTTAATTAGTGTTTTCAAAGGATTGGTAAAAGAAAAAATTTAATTCAGATATTTCTTTAACTTTTCTATAATTACATAAACCCCACGTTTATTTGTTTATCGTATTTCGTTACTTCCTTTTGGACGTGATTTGGAATGACACGCTTAATTAGTGTTTTCAAAGGACTGGTAAAAGAAAAAAACTTAATTCGAATATTTCTTTAACTTTGTTATAATTACATAAACCCCCCGTTTATGTGTTTATCGTATTTCGTTACTTCGTTTTGGACGAGATTTGGAAAGACACGCTTAATTTGTGTTTTCAAATGATTGGTAAAAGAAAAAACTTAATTCGGATATTTCTTTAACTTTTCTATAATTACATAAACCCTCATTTTCTTTGTTTATCGTATTTCGTTACTTCGTTTTGCACGAGATTTGGAATGACACGCTTAATTAGTATTTCCAAAGGATCGGTAAAAGAAAAAACTTAATTCGAATATTTCTTTAACTTTTCTATAATTACATATTCCTCCCGTTTATGTGTTTAACATATTTCGTTACTTCGTTTTGGACGAAATATGGAATGACACGCTTAATTAGTGTTTTTAAAGGATTGGTAAAAGAAAAAACTTAATTCGGATACTTCTTTAACATTTCTATAATTACATAAACCCCCCGTTTATTTGTTTATCATATTTCGTTACTTCATTTTGGACGAGATTTGGAATGACACCCTTAATTCGTGTTTTCAAAGAACTGGTAAAAGAAAAAACTTAATTCAGATATTTCTTTAACTTTTTCATAATTACATAAACCCCCCGTTTATTTGTTTATCGTATTTCGTTACTTCGTTTTGGACAAGATTTGGAATGACACGCTTCATTAGTGTTTTCAAAGAAGTGGTAAAACAAACAACTTAATTCGGATATTTCTTTAACTTTTCTATAATTACATAAACCCCCCGTTTATTTGTTTATCGTATTTCGTTACTTCGTTTTGGACGAGATTTGGAATGACACCCTTAATTAGTATTTTCAAAGAACTGGTAAAAGAAAAAACTTAATTCGGATATTTCTTTAACTTTTCTCTAATTACATAAACCCCCATTTTCTTTGTTTAACGTATTTTGTTACTTCGTTTTGGACGAGATTTGGAATGACACGCTTAATTTGTGTTTTCAAATGATTGGTAAAAGAAAAAACTTAATTCGGATATTTCTTTAACTTTTCTATAATTACATAAACCCTCATTTTCTTTGTTTATCGTATTTCGTTACTTCGTTTTTCACGAGATTTGGAATGACACGCTTAATTAGTATTTCCAAAGGATCGGTAAAAGAAAAAACTTAATTCGGATATTTCTTTAACTTTTCTATAATTACATATTCCTCCCGTTTATGTGTTTAACGTATTTCGTTACTTAGTTTTGGACGAGATTTGGAATGACACGCTTAATTAGTGTTTTTAAAGGATTGGTAAAAGAAAAAACTTAATTCGGATACTTCTTTAACATTTCTATAATTACATAAACCCCCCGTTTATTTGTTTATCATATTTCGTTACTTCATTTTGGACGAGATTTGGAAAGACACCCTTAATTCGTGTTTTCAAAGAACTGGTAAAAGAAAAAATTTAATTCGGATATTTTTTTAACTTTTCTATAATTACATAAACCCCCCATTTATTTGTTTATCGTATTTCGTTACTTTGTATTGGACGAGATTTGGAATGACACCCTTAATTAGTGTTTTCAAAGAATTGGTAAAAGAAAAAACTTAATTCGGATATTTCTTTAACTTTTTCATAATTACTTAACCCCCCCGTTTCTTTGTTTATCGTATTTCGTTACTTCGTTTTGGACGATATTTTGAATGACACGCTTAATTAGTGTTTTCAAAGGATTGGTAAAAGAAAAAATTTAATTCAGATATTTCTTTAACTTTTCTATAATTACATAAACCCCACGTTTATTTGTTTATCGTATTTCGTTACTTCCTTTTGGACGTGATTTGGAATGACACGCTTAATTAGTGTTTTCAAAGGACTGGTAAAAGAAAAAAACTTAATTCGAATATTTCTTTAACTTTGTTATAATTACATAAACCCCCCGTTTATGTGTTTATTGTATTTCGTTACTTCGTTTTGGACGAGATTTGGAATGACACGCTTAATTTGTGTATTTAAAGGATTTGTAAAAGAAAGAACGTAATTCGGATATTTCTTTAACTTTTCTATAATTACATAAACCCCCATTTTCTTTGTTTATCGTATTTCGTTACTTCGTTTCGGACGAGATTTGGAATGACACGCGTAATTAGTATTTCCAAAGGATCGGTAAAAGAAAAAACGTAATTTGGATATTTCTTTAACTTTTTTGTAATTACATATTTCTCCCGTTTCTTTGTTTAACGTATTCCGTTACTTCGTTTTGCACAAAATTTGGAATGACACGCATAATTTGCGTTTTCAAAGGATTGGTAAAAGAAAGAACTTAATTAGGATATTTCTTTAACTTTTCTATAATTACATAAACCTCATTTTCTTTGTTTATCGTATTTCGTTACTTCGTTTTGCACGAGATTTGGAATGACACGCTTAATTAGTATTTCCAAAGGATCTGTAAAAGAGAAAACTTAATTCAGATATTTTTTAACTTTTTTATAATTACATATTTCTCCCGTTTATGTGTTTAACGTATTTCGTTACTTCGTTTTGAATGAGATTTGGAATGACACGCTTAATTAGTGTTTTCAAAGAATTGGTAAAAGAAAGAACTTAATTCGGATATTTTTTTTAACTTTTTGATAATTACATAAACCCCCCGTTTATGTGTTTATCGTATTTCGTTACTTCGTTTTGGACGATAT
Organism: Linaria vulgaris; assembly: GCA_948329865.1. NCBI lineage: Eukaryota > Viridiplantae > Streptophyta > Magnoliopsida > Lamiales > Plantaginaceae > Linaria > Linaria vulgaris. The sequence continues at coordinate 112,623,251 of OX415250.1, read as the reverse complement.
TTTGAATGACACGCTTAATTAGTGTTTTCAAAGGATTGGTAAAAGAAAAAATTTAATTCAGATATTTCTTTAACTTTTCTATAATTACATAAACCCCACGTTTATTTGTTTATCGTATTTCGTTACTTCCTTTTGGACGTGATTTGGAATGACACGCTTAATTAGTGTTTTCAAAGGACTGGTAAAAGAAAAAAACTTAATTCGAATATTTCTTTAACTTTGTTATAATTACATAAACCCCCCGTTTATGTGTTTATCGTATTTCGTTACTTCGTTTTGGACGAGATTTGGAAAGACACGCTTAATTTGTGTTTTCAAATGATTGGTAAAAGAAAAAACTTAATTCGGATATTTCTTTAACTTTTCTATAATTACATAAACCCTCATTTTCTTTGTTTATCGTATTTCGTTACTTCGTTTTGCACGAGATTTGGAATGACACGCTTAATTAGTATTTCCAAAGGATCGGTAAAAGAAAAAACTTAATTCGAATATTTCTTTAACTTTTCTATAATTACATATTCCTCCCGTTTATGTGTTTAACATATTTCGTTACTTCGTTTTGGACGAGATTTGGAATGACACGCTTAATTAGTGTTTTTAAAGGATTGGTAAAAGAAAAAACTTAATTCGGATACTTCTTTAACATTTCTATAATTACATAAACCCCCCGTTTATTTGTTTATCATATTTCGTTACTTCATTTTGGACGAGATTTGGAATGACACCCTTAATTCGTGTTTTCAAAGAACTGGTAAAAGAAAAAACTTAATTCAGATATTTCTTTAACTTTTTCATAATTACATAAACCCCCCGTTTATTTGTTTATCGTATTTCGTTACTTCGTTTTGGACAAGATTTGGAATGACACGCTTCATTAGTGTTTTCAAAGAACTGGTAAAACAAACAACTTAATTCGGATATTTCTTTAACTTTTCTATAATTACATAAACCCCCCGTTTATTTGTTTATCGTATTTCGTTACTTCGTTTTGGACGAGATTTGGAATGACACCCTTAATTAGTATTTTCAAAGAACTGGTAAAAGAAAAAACTTAATTCGGATATTTCTTTAACTTTTCTCTAATTACATAAACCCCCATTTTCTTTGTTTAACGTATTTTGTTACTTCGTTTTGGACGAGATTTGGAATGACACGCTTAATTTGTGTTTTCAAATGATTGGTAAAAGAAAAAACTTAATTCGGATATTTCTTTAACTTTTCTATAATTACATAAACCCTCATTTTCTTTGTTTATCGTATTTCGTTACTTCGTTTTTCACGAGATTTGGAATGACACGCTTAATTAGTATTTCCAAAGGATCGGTAAAAGAAAAAACTTAATTCGGATATTTCTTTAACTTTTCTATAATTACATATTCCTCCCGTTTATGTGTTTAACGTATTTCGTTACTTCGTTTTGGACGAGATTTGGAATGACACGCTTAATTAGTGTTTTTAAAGGATTGGTAAAAGAAAAAACTTAATTCGGATACTTCTTTAACATTTCTATAATTACATAAACCCCCCGTTTATTTGTTTATCATATTTCGTTACTTCATTTTGGACGAGATTTGGAAAGACACCCTTAATTCGTGTTTTCAAAGAACTGGTAAAAGAAAAAACTTAATTCGGATATTTTTTTAACTTTTCTATAATTACATAAACCCCCCATTTATTTGTTTATCGTATTTCGTTACTTTGTATTGGACGAGATTTGGAATGACACCCTTAATTAGTGTTTTCAAAGAATTGGTAAAAGAAAAAACTTAATTCGGATATTTCTTTAACTTTTTCATAATTACTTAACCCCCCCGTTTCTTTGTTTATCGTATTTCGTTACTTCGTTTTGGACGATATTTTGAATGACACGCTTAATTAGTGTTTTCAAAGGATTGGTAAAAGAAAAAATTTAATTCAGATATTTCTTTAACTTTTCTATAATTACATAAACCCCACGTTTATTTGTTTATCGTATTTCGTTACTTCCTTTTGGACGTGATTTGGAATGACACGCTTAATTAGTGTTTTCAAAGGACTGGTAAAAGAAAAAAACTTAATTCGAATATTTCTTTAACTTTGTTATAATTACATAAACCCCCCGTTTATGTGTTTATCGTATTTCGTTACTTCGTTTTGGACGAGATTTGGAATGACACGCTTAATTTGTGTATTTAAAGGATTTGTAAAAGAAAGAACGTAATTCGGATATTTCTTTAACTTTTCTATAATTACATAAACCCCCATTTTCTTTGTTTATCGTATTTCGTTACTTCGTTTCGGACGAGATTTGGAATGACACGCGTAATTAGTATTTCCAAAGGATCGGTAAAAGAAAAAACGTAATTTGGATATTTCTTTAACTTTTTTGTAATTACATATTTCTCCCGTTTCTTTGTTTAACGTATTCCGTTACTTCGTTTTGCACAAAATTTGGAATGACACGCATAATTTGCGTTTTCAAAGGATTGGTAAAAGAAAGAACTTAATTAGGATATTTCTTTAACTTTTCTATAATTACATAAACCTCATTTTCTTTGTTTATCGTATTTCGTTACTTCGTTTTGCACGAGATTTGGAATGACACGCTTAATTAGTATTTCCAAAGGATCTGTAAAAGAGAACTTAATTCAGATATTTTTTAACTTTTTTATAATTACATATTTCTCCCGTTTATGTGTTTAACGTATTTCGTTACTTCGTTTTGAATGAGATTTGGAATGACACGCTTAATTAGTGTTTTCAAAGAATTGGTAAAAGAAAGAACTTAATTCGGATATTTTTTTTAACTTTTTGATAATTACATAAACCCCCCGTTTATGTGTTTATCGTATTTCGTTACTTCGTTTTGGACGATATTTTGAATGACACGCTTAATTAGTGTTTTCAAAGGATTGGTAAAAGAAAAAATTTAATTCAGATATTTCTTTAACTTTTCTATAATTACATAAACCCCACGTTTATTTGTTTATCGTATTTCGTTACTTCCTTTTGGACGTGATTTGGAATGACACGCTTAATTAGTGTTTTCAAAGGACTGGTAAAAGAAAAAAACTTAATTCGAATATTTCTTTAACTTTGTTATAATTACATAAACCCCCCGTTTATGTGTTTATCGTATTTCGTTACTTCGTTTTGGACGAGATTTGGAAAGACACGCTTAATTTGTGTTTTCAAATGATTGGTAAAAGAAAAAACTTAATTCGGATATTTCTTTAACTTTTCTATAATTACATAAACCCTCATTTTCTTTGTTTATCGTATTTCGTTACTTCGTTTTGCACGAGATTTGGAATGACACGCTTAATTAGTATTTCCAAAGGATCGGTAAAAGAAAAAACTTAATTCGAATATTTCTTTAACTTTTCTATAATTACATATTCCTCCCGTTTATGTGTTTAACATATTTCGTTACTTCGTTTTGGACGAGATTTGGAATGACACGCTTAATTAGTGTTTTTAAAGGATTGGTAAAAGAAAAAACTTAATTCGGATACTTCTTTAACATTTCTATAATTACATAAACCCCCCGTTTATTTGTTTATCATATTTCGTTACTTCATTTTGGACGAGATTTGGAATGACACCCTTAATTCGTGTTTTCAAAGAACTGGTAAAAGAAAAAACTTAATTCAGATATTTCTTTAACTTTTTCATAATTACATAAACCCCCCGTTTATTTGTTTATCGTATTTCGTTACTTCGTTTTGGACAAGATTTGGAATGACACGCTTCATTAGTGTTTTCAAAGAACTGGTAAAACAAACAACTTAATTCGGATATTTCTTTAACTTTTCTATAATTACATAAACCCCCCGTTTATTTGTTTATCGTATTTCGTTACTTCGTTTTGGACGAGATTTGGAATGACACCCTTAATTAGTATTTTCAAAGAACTGGTAAAAGAAAAAACTTAATTCGGATATTTCTTTAACTTTTCTCTAATTACATAAACCCCCATTTTCTTTGTTTAACGTATTTTGTTACTTCGTTTTGGACGAGATTTGGAATGACACGCTTAATTTGTGTTTTCAAATGATTGGTAAAAGAAAAAACTTAATTCGGATATTTCTTTAACTTTTCTATAATTACATAAACCCTCATTTTCTTTGTTTATCGTATTTCGTTACTTCGTTTTTCACGAGATTTGGAATGACACGCTTAATTAGTATTTCCAAAGGATCGGTAAAAGAAAAAACTTAATTCGGATATTTCTTTAACTTTTCTATAATTACATATTCCTCCCGTTTATGTGTTTAACGTATTTCGTTACTTCGTTTTGGACGAGATTTGGAATGACACACTTAATTAGTGTTTTTAAAGGATTGGTAAAAGAAAAAACTTAATTCGGATACTTCTTTAACATTTCTATAATTACATAAACCCCCCGTTTATTTGTTTATCATATTTCGTTACTTCATTTTGGACGAGATTTGGAAAGACACCCTTAATTCGTGTTTTCAAAGAACTGGTAAAAGAAAAAATTTAATTCGGATATTTTTTTAACTTTTCTATAATTACATAAACCCCCCATTTATTTGTTTATCGTATTTCGTTACTTTGTATTGGACGAGATTTGGAATGACACCCTTAATTAGTGTTTTCAAAGAATTGGTAAAAGAAAAAACTTAATTCGGATATTTCTTTAACTTTTTCATAATTACTTAACCCCCCCGTTTCTTTGTTTATCGTATTTCGTTACTTCGTTTTGGACGATATTTTGAATGACACGCTTAATTAGTGTTTTCAAAGGATTGGTAAAAGAAAAAATTTAATTCAGATATTTCTTTAACTTTTCTATAATTACATAAACCCCACGTTTATTTGTTTATCGTATTTCGTTACTTCCTTTTGGACGTGATTTGGAATGACACGCTTAATTAGTGTTTTCAAAGGACTGGTAAAAGAAAAAAACTTAATTCGAATATTTCTTTAACTTTGTTATAATTACATAAACCCCCCGTTTATGTGTTTATTGTATTTCGTTACTTCGTTTTGGACGAGATTTGGAATGACACGCTTAATTTGTGTATTTAAAGGATTTGTAAAAGAAAGAACGTAATTCGGATATTTCTTTAACTTTTCTATAATTACATAAACCCCCATTTTCTTTGTTTATCGTATTTCGTTACTTCGTTTCGGACGAGATTTGGAATGACACGCGTAATTAGTATTTCCAAAGGATCGGTAAAAGAAAAAACGTAATTTGGATATTTCTTTAACTTTTTTGTAATTACATATTTCTCCCGTTTCTTTGTTTAACGTATTCCGTTACTTCGTTTTGCACAAAATTTGGAATGACACGCATAATTTGCGTTTTCAAAGGATTGGTAAAAGAAAGAACTTAATTAGGATATTTCTTTAACTTTTCTATAATTACATAAACCTCATTTTCTTTGTTTATCGTATTTCGTTACTTCGTTTTGCACGAGATTTGGAATGACACGCTTAATTAGTATTTCCAAAGGATCTGTAAAAGAGAAAACTTAATTCAGATATTTTTTAACTTTTTTATAATTACATATTTCTCCCGTTTATGTGTTTAACGTATTTCGTTACTTCGTTTTGAATGAGATTTGGAATGACACGCTTAATTAGTGTTTTCAAAGAATTGGTAAAAGAAAGAACTTAATTCGGATATTTTTTTTAACTTTTTGATAATTACATAAACCCCCCGTTTATGTGTTTATCGTATTTCGTTACTTCGTTTTGGACGATATTTTGAATGACACGCTTAATTAGTGTTTTCAAAGGATTGGTAAAAGAAAAAATTTAATTCAGATATTTCTTTAACTTTTCTATAATTACATAAACCCCACGTTTATTTGTTTATCGTATTTCGTTACTTCCTTTTGGACGTGATTTGGAATGACACGCTTAATTAGTGTTTTCAAAGGACTGGTAAAAGAAAAAAACTTAATTCGAATATTTCTTTAACTTTGTTATAATTACATAAACCCCCCGTTTATGTGTTTATCGTATTTCGTTACTTCGTTTTGGACGAGATTTGGAAAGACACGCTTAATTTGTGTTTTCAAATGATTGGTAAAAGAAAAAACTTAATTCGGATATTTCTTTAACTTTTCTATAATTACATAAACCCTCATTTTCTTTGTTTATCGTATTTCGTTACTTCGTTTTGCACGAGATTTGGAATGACACGCTTAATTAGTATTTCCAAAGGATCGGTAAAAGAAAAAACTTAATTCGAATATTTCTTTAACTTTTCTATAATTACATATTCCTCCCGTTTATGTGTTTAACATATTTCGTTACTTCGTTTTGGACGAGATTTGGAATGACACGCTTAATTAGTGTTTTTAAAGGATTGGTAAAAGAAAAAACTTAATTCGGATACTTCTTTAACATTTCTATAATTACATAAACCCCCCGTTTATTTGTTTATCATATTTCGTTACTTCATTTTGGACGAGATTTGGAATGACACCCTTAATTCGTGTTTTCAAAGAACTGGTAAAAGAAAAAACTTAATTCAGATATTTCTTTAACTTTTTCATAATTACATAAACCCCCCGTTTATTTGTTTATCGTATTTCGTTACTTCGTTTTGGACAAGATTTGGAATGACACGCTTCATTAGTGTTTTCAAAGAACTGGTAAAACAAACAACTTAATTCGGATATTTCTTTAACTTTTCTATAATTACATAAACCCCCCGTTTATTTGTTTATCGTATTTCGTTACTTCGTTTTGGACGAGATTTGGAATGACACCCTTAATTAGTATTTTCAAAGAACTGGTAAAAGAAAAAACTTAATTCGGATATTTCTTTAACTTTTCTCTAATTACATAAACCCCCATTTTCTTTGTTTAACGTATTTTGTTACTTCGTTTTGGACGAGATTTGGAATGACACGCTTAATTTGTGTTTTCAAATGATTGGTAAAAGAAAAAACTTAATTCGGATATTTCTTTAACTTTTCTATAATTACATAAACCCTCATTTTCTTTGTTTATCGTATTTCGTTACTTCGTTTTTCACGAGATTTGGAATGACACGCTTAATTAGTATTTCCAAAGGATCGGTAAAAGAAAAAACTTAATTCGGATATTTCTTTAACTTTTCTATAATTACATATTCCTCCCGTTTATGTGTTTAACGTATTTCGTTACTTCGTTTTGGACGAGATTTGGAATGACACGCTTAATTAGTGTTTTTAAAGGATTGGTAAAAGAAAAAAACTTAATTCGGATACTTCTTTAACATTTCTATAATTACATAAACCCCCCGTTTATTTGTTTATCATATTTCGTTACTTCATTTTGGACGAGATTTGGAAAGACACCCTTAATTCGTGTTTTCAAAGAACTGGTAAAAGAAAAAACTTAATTCGGATATTTTTTTAACTTTTCTATAATTACATAAACCCCCCATTTATTTGTTTATCGTATTTCGTTACTTTGTATTGGACGAGATTTGGAATGACACCCTTAATTAGTGTTTTCAAAGAATTGGTAAAAGAAAAAACTTAATTCGGATATTTCTTTAACTTTTTCATAATTACTTAACCCCCCCGTTTCTTTGTTTATCGTATTTCGTTACTTCGTTTTGGACGATATTTTGAATGACACGCTTAATTAGTGTTTTCAAAGGATTGGTAAAAGAAAAAATTTAATTCAGATATTTCTTTAACTTTTCTATAATTACATAAACCCCACGTTTATTTGTTTATCGTATTTCGTTACTTCCTTTTGGACGTGATTTGGAATGACACGCTTAATTAGTGTTTTCAAAGGACTGGTAAAAGAAAAAAACTTAATTCGAATATTTCTTTAACTTTGTTATAATTACATAAACCCCCCGTTTATGTGTTTATTGTATTTCGTTACTTCGTTTTGGACGAGATTTGGAATGACACGCTTAATTTGTGTATTTAAAGGATTTGTAAAAGAAAGAACGTAATTCGGATATTTCTTTAACTTTTCTATAATTACATAAACCCCCATTTTCTTTGTTTATCGTATTTCGTTACTTCGTTTCGGACGAGATTTGGAATGACACGCGTAATTAGTATTTCCAAAGGATCGGTAAAAGAAAAAACGTAATTTGGATATTTCTTTAACTTTTTTGTAATTACATATTTCTCCCGTTTCTTTGTTTAACGTATTCCGTTACTTCGTTTTGCACAAAATTTGGAATGACACGCATAATTTGCGTTTTCAAAGGATTGGTAAAAGAAAGAACTTAATTAGGATATTTCTTTAACTTTTCTATAATTACATAAACCTCATTTTCTTTGTTTATCGTATTTCGTTACTTCGTTTTGCACGAGATTTGGAATGACACGCTTAATTAGTATTTCCAAAGGATCTGTAAAAGAGAAAACTTAATTCAGATATTTTTTAACTTTTTTATAATTACATATTTCTCCCGTTTATGTGTTTAACGTATTTCGTTACTTCGTTTTGAATGAGATTTGGAATGACACGCTTAATTAGTGTTTTCAAAGAATTGGTAAAAGAAAGAACTTAATTCGGATATTTTTTTTAACTTTTTGATAATTACATAAACCCCCCGTTTATGTGTTTATCGTATTTCGTTACTTCGTTTTGGACGATATTTTGAATGACACGCTTAATTAGTGTTTTCAAAGGATTGGTAAAAGAAAAAATTTAATTCAGATATTTCTTTAACTTTTCTATAATTACATAAACCCCACGTTTATTTGTTTATCGTATTTCGTTACTTCCTTTTGGACGTGATTTGGAATGACACGCTTAATTAGTGTTTTCAAAGGACTGGTAAAAGAAAAAAACTTAATTCGAATATTTCTTTAACTTTGTTATAATTACATAAACCCCCCGTTTATGTGTTTATCGTATTTCGTTACTTCGTTTTGGACGAGATTTGGAAAGACACGCTTAATTTGTGTTTTCAAATGATTGGTAAAAGAAAAAACTTAATTCGGATATTTCTTTAACTTTTCTATAATTACATAAACCCTCATTTTCTTTGTTTATCGTATTTCGTTACTTCGTTTTGCACGAGATTTGGAATGACACGCTTAATTAGTATTTCCAAAGGATCGGTAAAAGAAAAAACTTAATTCGAATATTTCTTTAACTTTTCTATAATTACATATTCCTCCCGTTTATGTGTTTAACATATTTCGTTACTTCGTTTTGGACGAGATTTGGAATGACACGCTTAATTAGTGTTTTTAAAGGATTGGTAAAAGAAAAAACTTAATTCGGATACTTCTTTAACATTTCTATAATTACATAAACCCCCCGTTTATTTGTTTATCATATTTCGTTACTTCATTTTGGACGAGATTTGGAATGACACCCTTAATTCGTGTTTTCAAAGAACTGGTAAAAGAAAAAACTTAATTCAGATATTTCTTTAACTTTTTCATAATTACATAAACCCCCCGTTTATTTGTTTATCGTATTTCGTTACTTCGTTTTGGACAAGATTTGGAATGACACGCTTCATTAGTGTTTTCAAAGAACTGGTAAAACAAACAACTTAATTCGGATATTTCTTTAACTTTTCTATAATTACATAAACCCCCCGTTTATTTGTTTATCGTATTTCGTTACTTCGTTTTGGACGAGATTTGGAATGACACCCTTAATTAGTATTTTCAAAGAACTGGTAAAAGAAAAAACTTAATTCGGATATTTCTTTAACTTTTCTCTAATTACATAAACCCCCATTTTCTTTGTTTAACGTATTTTGTTACTTCGTTTTGGACGAGATTTGGAATGACACGCTTAATTTGTGTTTTCAAATGATTGGTAAAAGAAAAAACTTAATTCGGATATTTCTTTAACTTTTCTATAATTACATAAACCCTCATTTTCTTTGTTTATCGTATTTCGTTACTTCGTTTTTCACGAGATTTGGAATGACACGCTTAATTAGTATTTCCAAAGGATCGGTAAAAGAAAAAACTTAATTCGGATATTTCTTTAACTTTTCTATAATTACATATTCCTCCCGTTTATGTGTTTAACGTATTTCGTTACTTCGTTTTGGACGAGATTTGGAATGACACGCTTAATTAGTGTTTTTAAAGGATTGGTAAAAGAAAAAACTTAATTCGGATACTTCTTTAACATTTCTATAATTACATAAACCCCCCGTTTATTTGTTTATCATATTTCGTTACTTCATTTTGGACGAGATTTGGAAAGACACCCTTAATTCGTGTTTTCAAAGAACTGGTAAAAGAAAAAACTTAATTCGGATATTTTTTTAACTTTTCTATAATTACATAAACCCCCCATTTATTTGTTTATCGTATTTCGTTACTTTGTATTGGACGAGATTTGGAATGACACCCTTAATTAGTGTTTTCAAAGAATTGGTAAAAGAAAAAACTTAATTCGGATATTTCTTTAACTTTTTCATAATTACTTAACCCCCCCGTTTCTTTGTTTATCGTATTTCGTTACTTCGTTTTGGACGATATTTTGAATGACACGCTTAATTAGTGTTTTCAAAGGATTGGTAAAAGAAAAAATTTAATTCAGATATTTCTTTAACTTTTCTATAATTACATAAACCCCACGTTTATTTGTTTATCGTATTTCGTTACTTCCTTTTGGACGTGATTTGGAATGACACGCTTAATTAGTGTTTTCAAAGGACTGGTAAAAGAAAAAAACTTAATTCGAATATTTCTTTAACTTTGTTATAATTACATAAACCCCCCGTTTATGTGTTTATCGTATTTCGTTACTTCGTTTTGGACGAGATTTGGAATGACACGCTTAATTTGTGTATTTAAAGGATTTGTAAAAGAAAGAACGTAATTCGGATATTTCTTTAACTTTTCTATAATTACATAAACCCCCATTTTCTTTGTTTATCGTATTTCGTTACTTCGTTTCGGACGAGATTTGGAATGACACGCGTAATTAGTATTTCCAAAGGATCGGTAAAAGAAAAAACGTAATTTGGATATTTCTTTAACTTTTTTGTAATTACATATTTCTCCCGTTTCTTTGTTTAACGTATTCCGTTACTTCGTTTTGCACAAAATTTGGAATGACACGCATAATTTGCGTTTTCAAAGGATTGGTAAAAGAAAGAACTTAATTAGGATATTTCTTTAACTTTTCTATAATTACATAAACCTCATTTTCTTTGTTTATCGTATTTCGTTACTTCGTTTTGCACGAGATTTGGAATGACACGCTTAATTAGTATTTCCAAAGGATCTGTAAAAGAGAAACTTAATTCAGATATTTTTTAACTTTTTTATAATTACATATTTCTCCCGTTTATGTGTTTAACGTATTTCGTTACTTCGTTTTGAATGAGATTTGGAATGACACGCTTAATTAGTGTTTTCAAAGAATTGGTAAAAGAAAGAACTTAATTCGGATATTTTTTTTAACTTTTTGATAATTACATAAACCCCCCGTTTATGTGTTTATCGTATTTCGTTACTTCGTTTTGGACGATATTTTGAATGACACGCTTAATTAGTGTTTTCAAAGGATTGGTAAAAGAAAAAATTTAATTCAGATATTTCTTTAACTTTTCTATAATTACATAAACCCCACGTTTATTTGTTTATCGTATTTCGTTACTTCCTTTTGGACGTGATTTGGAATGACACGCTTAATTAGTGTTTTCAAAGGACTGGTAAAAGAAAAAAACTTAATTCGAATATTTCTTTAACTTTGTTATAATTACATAAACCCCCCGTTTATGTGTTTATCGTATTTCGTTACTTCGTTTTGGACGAGATTTGGAAAGACACGCTTAATTTGTGTTTTCAAATGATTGGTAAAAGAAAAAACTTAATTCGGATATTTCTTTAACTTTTCTATAATTACATAAACCCTCATTTTCTTTGTTTATCGTATTTCGTTACTTCGTTTTGCACGAGATTTGGAATGACACGCTTAATTAGTATTTCCAAAGGATCGATAAAAGAAAAAACTTAATTCGAATATTTCTTTAACTTTTCTATAATTACATATTCCTCCCGTTTATGTGTTTAACATATTTCGTTACTTCGTTTTGGACGAGATTTGGAATGACACGCTTAATTAGTGTTTTTAAAGGATTGGTAAAAGAAAAAACTTAATTCGGATACTTCTTTAACATTTCTATAATTACATAAACCCCCCGTTTATTTGTTTATCATATTTCGTTACTTCATTTTGGACGAGATTTGGAATGACACCCTTAATTCGTGTTTTCAAATAACTGGTAAAAGAAAAAACTTAATTCAGATATTTCTTTAACTTTTTCATAATTACATAAACCCCCCGTTTATTTGTTTATCGTATTTCGTTACTTCGTTTTGGACAAGATTTGGAATGACACGCTTCATTAGTGTTTTCAAAGAACTGGTAAAACAAACAACTTAATTCGGATATTTCTTTAACTTTTCTATAATTACATAAACCCCCCGTTTATTTGTTTATCGTATTTCGTTACTTCGTTTTGGACGAGATTTGGAATGACACCCTTAATTAGTATTTTCAAAGAACTGGTAAAAGAAAAAACTTAATTCGGATATTTCTTTAACTTTTCTCTAATTACATAAACCCCCATTTTCTTTGTTTAACGTATTTTGTTACTTCGTTTTGGACGAGATTTGGAATGACACGCTTAATTTGTGTTTTCAAATGATTGGTAAAAGAAAAAACTTAATTCGGATATTTCTTTAACTTTTCTATAATTACATAAACCCTCATTTTCTTTGTTTATCGTATTTCGTTACTTCGTTTTTCACGAGATTTGGAATGACACGCTTAATTAGTATTTCCAAAGGTCAGGTAAAAGAAAAAACTTAATTCGGATATTTCTTTAACTTTTCTATAATTACATATTCCTCCCGTTTATGTGTTTAACGTATTTCGTTACTTCGTTTTGGACGAGATTTGGAATGACACGCTTAATTAGTGTTTTTAAAGGATTGGTAAAAGAAAAAACTTAATTCGGATACTTCTTTAACATTTCTATAATTACATAAACCCCCCGTTTATTTGTTTATCATATTTCGTTACTTCATTTTGGACGAGATTTGGAAAGACACCCTTAATTAGTATTTTCAAAGAACTGGTAAAAGAAAAAACTTAATTCGGATATTTCTTTAACTTTTCTCTAATTACATAAACCCCCATTTTCTTTGTTTAACGTATTTTGTTACTTCGTTTTGGACGAGATTTGGAATGACACGCTTAATTTGTGTTTTCAAATGATTGGTAAAAGAAAAAACTTAATTCGGATATTTCTTTAACTTTTCTATAATTACATAAACCCTCATTTTCTTTGTTTATCGTATTTCGTTACTTCGTTTTTCACGAGATTTGGAATGACACGCTTAATTAGTATTTCCAAAGGATCGGTAAAAGAAAAAACTTAATTCGGATATTTCTTTAACTTTTCTATAATTACATATTCCTCCCGTTTATGTGTTTAACGTATTTCGTTACTTCGTTTTGGACGAGATTTGGAATGACACGCTTAATTAGTGTTTTTAAAGGATTGGTAAAAGAAAAAACTTAATTCGGATACTTCTTTAACATTTCTATAATTACATAAACCCCCCGTTTATTTGTTTATCATATTTCGTTACTTCATTTTGGACGAGATTTGGAATGACACCCTTAATTCGTGTTTTCAAAGAACTGGTAAAAGAAAAAACTTAATTCAGATATTTCTTTAACTTTTTCATAATTACATAAACCCCCCGTTTATTTGTTTATCGTATTTCGTTACTTCGTTTTGGACAAGATTTGGAATGACACGCTTCATTAGTGTTTTCAAAGAACTGGTAAAACAAACAACTTAATTCGGATATTTCTTTAACTTTTCTATAATTACATAAACCCCCCGTTTATTTGTTTATCGTATTTCGTTACTTCGTTTTGGACGAGATTTGGAATGACACCCTTAATTAGTATTTTCAAAGAACTGGTAAAAGAAAAAACTTAATTCGGATATTTCTTTAACTTTTCTCTAATTACATAAACCCCCATTTTCTTTGTTTAACGTATTTTGTTACTTCGTTTTGGACGAGATTTGGAATGACACGCTTAATTTGTGTTTTCAAATGATTGGTAAAAGAAAAAACTTAATTCGGATATTTCTTTAACTTTTCTATAATTACATAAACCCTCATTTTCTTTGTTTATCGTATTTCGTTACTTCGTTTTTCACGAGATTTGGAATGACACGCTTAATTAGTATTTCCAAAGGATCGGTAAAAGAAAAAACTTAATTCGGATATTTCTTTAACTTTTCTATAATTACATATTCCTCCCGTTTATGTGTTTAACGTATTTCGTTACTTCGTTTTGGACGAGATTTGGAATGACACGCTTAATTAGTGTTTTTAAAGGATTGGTAAAAGAAAAAACTTAATTCGGATACTTCTTTAACATTTCTATAATTACATAAACCCCCCGTTTATTTGTTTATCATATTTCGTTACTTCATTTTGGACGAGATTTGGAAAGACACCCTTAATTCGTGTTTTCAAAGAACTGGTAAAAGAAAAAACTTAATTCGGATATTTTTTTAACTTTTCTATAATTACATAAACCCCCCATTTATTTGTTTATCGTATTTCGTTACTTTGTATTGGACGAGATTTGGAATGACACCCTTAATTAGTGTTTTCAAAGAATTGGTAAAAGAAAAAACTTAATTCGGATATTTCTTTAACTTTTTCATAATTACTTAACCCCCCCGTTTCTTTGTTTATCGTATTTCGTTACTTCGTTTTGGACGATATTTTGAATGACACGCTTAATTAGTGTTTTCAAAGGATTGGTAAAAGAAAAAATTTAATTCAGATATTTCTTTAACTTTTCTATAATTACATAAACCCCACGTTTATTTGTTTATCGTATTTCGTTACTTCCTTTTGGACGTGATTTGGAATGACACGCTTAATTAGTGTTTTCAAAGGACTGGTAAAAGAAAAAAACTTAATTCGAATATTTCTTTAACTTTGTTATAATTACATAAACCCCCCGTTTATGTGTTTATCGTATTTCGTTACTTCGTTTTGGACGAGATTTGGAATGACACGCTTAATTTGTGTATTTAAAGGATTTGTAAAAGAAAGAACGTAATTCGGATATTTCTTTAACTTTTCTATAATTACATAAACCCCCATTTTCTTTGTTTATCGTATTTCGTTACTTCGTTTCGGACGAGATTTGGAATGACACGCGTAATTAGTATTTCCAAAGGATCGGTAAAAGAAAAAACGTAATTTGGATATTTCTTTAACTTTTTTGTAATTACATATTTCTCCCGTTTCTTTGTTTAACGTATTCCGTTACTTCGTTTTGCACAAAATTTGGAATGACACGCATAATTTGCGTTTTCAAAGGATTGGTAAAAGAAAGAACTTAATTAGGATATTTCTTTAACTTTTCTATAATTACATAAACCTCATTTTCTTTGTTTATCGTATTTCGTTACTTCGTTTTGCACGAGATTTGGAATGACACGCTTAATTAGTATTTCCAAAGGATCTGTAAAAGAGAAAACTTAATTCAGATATTTTTTAACTTTTTTATAATTACATATTTCTCCCGTTTATGTGTTTAACGTATTTCGTTACTTCGTTTTGAATGAGATTTGGAATGACACGCTTAATTAGTGTTTTCAAAGAATTGGTAAAAGAAAGAACTTAATTCGGATATTTTTTTTAACTTTTTGATAATTACATAAACCCCCCGTTTATGTGTTTATCGTATTTCGTTACTTCGTTTTGGACGATATTTTGAATGACACGCTTAATTAGTGTTTTCAAAGGATTGGTAAAAGAAAAAATTTAATTCAGATATTTCTTTAACTTTTCTATAATTACATAAACCCCACGTTTATTTGTTTATCGTATTTCGTTACTTCCTTTTGGACGTGATTTGGAATGACACGCTTAATTAGTGTTTTCAAAGGACTGGTAAAAGAAAAAAACTTAATTCGAATATTTCTTTAACTTTGTTATAATTACATAAACCCCCCGTTTATGTGTTTATCGTATTTCGTTACTTCGTTTTGGACGAGATTTGGAAAGACACGCTTAATTTGTGTTTTCAAATGATTGGTAAAAGAAAAAACTTAATTCGGATATTTCTTTAACTTTTCTATAATTACATAAACCCTCATTTTCTTTGTTTATCGTATTTCGTTACTTCGTTTTGCACGAGATTTGGAATGACACGCTTAATTAGTATTTCCAAAGGATCGGTAAAAGAAAAAACTTAATTCGAATATTTCTTTAACTTTTCTATAATTACATATTCCTCCCGTTTATGTGTTTAACATATTTCGTTACTTCGTTTTGGACGAGATTTGGAATGACACGCTTAATTAGTGTTTTTAAAGGATTGGTAAAAGAAAAAACTTAATTCGGATACTTCTTTAACATTTCTATAATTACATAAACCCCCCGTTTATTTGTTTATCATATTTCGTTACTTCATTTTGGACGAGATTTGGAATGACACCCTTAATTCGTGTTTTCAAAGAACTGGTAAAAGAAAAAACTTAATTCAGATATTTCTTTAACTTTTTCATAATTACATAAACCCCCCGTTTATTTGTTTATCGTATTTCGTTACTTCGTTTTGGACAAGATTTGGAATGACACGCTTCATTAGTGTTTTCAAAGAACTGGTAAAACAAACAACTTAATTCGGATATTTCTTTAACTTTTCTATAATTACATAAACCCCCCGTTTATTTGTTTATCGTATTTCGTTACTTCGTTTTGGACGAGATTTGGAATGACACCCTTAATTAGTATTTTCAAAGAACTGGTAAAAGAAAAAACTTAATTCGGATATTTCTTTAACTTTTCTCTAATTACATAAACCCCCATTTTCTTTGTTTAACGTATTTTGTTACTTCGTTTTGGACGAGATTTGGAATGACACGCTTAATTTGTGTTTTCAAATGATTGGTAAAAGAAAAAACTTAATTCGGATATTTCTTTAACTTTTCTATAATTACATAAACCCTCATTTTCTTTGTTTATCGTATTTCGTTACTTCGTTTTTCACGAGATTTGGAATGACACGCTTAATTAGTATTTCCAAAGGATCGGTAAAAGAAAAAACTTAATTCGGATATTTCTTTAACTTTTCTATAATTACATATTCCTCCCGTTTATGTGTTTAACGTATTTCGTTACTTCGTTTTGGACGAGATTTGGAATGACACGCTTAATTAGTGTTTTTAAAGGATTGGTAAAAGAAAAAACTTAATTCGGATACTTCTTTAACATTTCTATAATTACATAAACCCCCCGTTTATTTGTTTATCATATTTCGTTACTTCATTTTGGACGAGATTTGGAAAGACACCCTTAATTCGTGTTTTCAAAGAACTGGTAAAAGAAAAAACTTAATTCGGATATTTTTTTAACTTTTCTATAATTACATAAACCCCCCATTTATTTGTTTATCGTATTTCGTTACTTTGTATTGGACGAGATTTGGAATGACACCCTTAATTAGTGTTTTCAAAGAATTGGTAAAAGAAAAAACTTAATTCGGATATTTCTTTAACTTTTTCATAATTACTTAACCCCCCCGTTTCTTTGTTTATCGTATTTCGTTACTTCGTTTTGGACGATATTTTGAATGACACGCTTAATTAGTGTTTTCAAAGGATTGGTAAAAGAAAAAATTTAATTCAGATATTTCTTTAACTTTTCTATAATTACATAAACCCCACGTTTATTTGTTTATCGTATTTCGTTACTTCCTTTTGGACGTGATTTGGAATGACACGCTTAATTAGTGTTTTCAAAGGACTGGTAAAAGAAAAAAACTTAATTCGAATATTTCTTTAACTTTGTTATAATTACATAAACCCCCCGTTTATGTGTTTATCGTATTTCGTTACTTCGTTTTGGACGAGATTTGGAATGACACGCTTAATTTGTGTATTTAAAGGATTTGTAAAAGAAAGAACGTAATTCGGATATTTCTTTAACTTTTCTATAATTACATAAACCCCCATTTTCTTTGTTTATCGTATTTCGTTACTTCGTTTCGGACGAGATTTGGAATGACACGCGTAATTAGTATTTCCAAAGGATCGGTAAAAGAAAAAACGTAATTTGGATATTTCTTTAACTTTTTTGTAATTACATATTTCTCCCGTTTCTTTGTTTAACGTATTCCGTTACTTCGTTTTGCACAAAATTTGGAATGACACGCATAATTTGCGTTTTCAAAGGATTGGTAAAAGAAAGAACTTAATTAGGATATTTCTTTAACTTTTCTATAATTACATAAACCTCATTTTCTTTGTTTATCGTATTTCGTTACTTCGTTTTGCACGAGATTTGGAATGACACGCTTAATTAGTATTTCCAAAGGATCTGTAAAAGAGAAAACTTAATTCAGATATTTTTTAACTTTTTTATAATTACATATTTCTCCCGTTTATGTGTTTAACGTATTTCGTTACTTCGTTTTGAATGAGATTTGGAATGACACGCTTAATTAGTGTTTTCAAAGAATTGGTAAAAGAAAGAACTTAATTCGGATATTTTTTTTAACTTTTTGATAATTACATAAACCCCCCGTTTATGTGTTTATCGTATTTCGTTACTTCGTTTTGGACGATATTTTGAATGACACGCTTAATTAGTGTTTTCAAAGGATTGGTAAAAGAAAAAATTTAATTCAGATATTTCTTTAACTTTTCTATAATTACATAAACCCCACGTTTATTTGTTTATCGTATTTCGTTACTTCCTTTTGGACGTGATTTGGAATGACACGCTTAATTAGTGTTTTCAAAGGACTGGTAAAAGAAAAAAACTTAATTCGAATATTTCTTTAACTTTGTTATAATTACATAAACCCCCCGTTTATGTGTTTATCGTATTTCGTTACTTCGTTTTGGACGAGATTTGGAAAGACACGCTTAATTTGTGTTTTCAAATGATTGGTAAAAGAAAAAACTTAATTCGGATATTTCTTTAACTTTTCTATAATTACATAAACCCTCATTTTCTTTGTTTATCGTATTTCGTTACTTCGTTTTGCACGAGATTTGGAATGACACGCTTAATTAGTATTTCCAAAGGATCGGTAAAAGAAAAAACTTAATTCGAATATTTCTTTAACTTTTCTATAATTACATATTCCTCCCGTTTATGTGTTTAACATATTTCGTTACTTCGTTTTGGACGAGATTTGGAATGACACGCTTAATTAGTGTTTTTAAAGGATTGGTAAAAGAAAAAACTTAATTCGGATACTTCTTTAACATTTCTATAATTACATAAACCCCCCGTTTATTTGTTTATCATATTTCGTTACTTCATTTTGGACGAGATTTGGAATGACACCCTTAATTCGTGTTTTCAAAGAACTGGTAAAAGAAAAAACTTAATTCAGATATTTCTTTAACTTTTTCATAATTACATAAACCCCCCGTTTATTTGTTTATCGTATTTCGTTACTTCGTTTTGGACAAGATTTGGAATGACACGCTTCATTAGTGTTTTCAAAGAACTGGTAAAACAAACAACTTAATTCGGATATTTCTTTAACTTTTCTATAATTACATAAACCCCCCGTTTATTTGTTTATCGTATTTCGTTACTTCGTTTTGGACGAGATTTGGAATGACACCCTTAATTAGTATTTTCAAAGAACTGGTAAAAGAAAAAACTTAATTCGGATATTTCTTTAACTTTTCTCTAATTACATAAACCCCCATTTTCTTTGTTTAACGTATTTTGTTACTTCGTTTTGGACGAGATTTGGAATGACACGCTTAATTTGTGTTTTCAAATGATTGGTAAAAGAAAAAACTTAATTCGGATATTTCTTTAACTTTTCTATAATTACATAAACCCTCATTTTCTTTGTTTATCGTATTTCGTTACTTCGTTTTTCACGAGATTTGGAATGACACGCTTAATTAGTATTTCCAAAGGATCGGTAAAAGAAAAAACTTAATTCGGATATTTCTTTAACTTTTCTATAATTACATATTCCTCCCGTTTATGTGTTTAACGTATTTCGTTACTTCGTTTTGGACGAGATTTGGAATGACACGCTTAATTAGTGTTTTTAAAGGATTGGTAAAAGAAAAAACTTAATTCGGATACTTCTTTAACATTTCTATAATTACATAAACCCCCCGTTTATTTGTTTATCATATTTCGTTACTTCATTTTGGACGAGATTTGGAAAGACACCCTTAATTCGTGTTTTCAAAGAACTGGTAAAAGAAAAAACTTAATTCGGATATTTTTTTAACTTTTCTATAATTACATAAACCCCCCATTTATTTGTTTATCGTATTTCGTTACTTTGTATTGGACGAGATTTGGAATGACACCCTTAATTAGTGTTTTCAAAGAATTGGTAAAAGAAAAAACTTAATTCGGATATTTCTTTAACTTTTTCATAATTACTTAACCCCCCCGTTTCTTTGTTTATCGTATTTCGTTACTTCGTTTTGGACGATATTTTGAATGACACGCTTAATTAGTGTTTTCAAAGGATTGGTAAAAGAAAAAATTTAATTCAGATATTTCTTTAACTTTTCTATAATTACATAAACCCCACGTTTATTTGTTTATCGTATTTCGTTACTTCCTTTTGGACGTGATTTGGAATGACACGCTTAATTAGTGTTTTCAAAGGACTGGTAAAAGAAAAAAACTTAATTCGAATATTTCTTTAACTTTGTTATAATTACATAAACCCCCCGTTTATGTGTTTATCGTATTTCGTTACTTCGTTTTGGACGAGATTTGGAATGACACGCTTAATTTGTGTATTTAAAGGATTTGTAAAAGAAAGAACGTAATTCGGATATTTCTTTAACTTTTCTATAATTACATAAACCCCCATTTTCTTTGTTTATCGTATTTCGTTACTTCGTTTCGGACGAGATTTGGAATGACACGCGTAATTAGTATTTCCAAAGGATCGGTAAAAGAAAAAACGTAATTTGGATATTTCTTTAACTTTTTTGTAATTACATATTTCTCCCGTTTCTTTGTTTAACGTATTTCGTTACTTCGTTTTGGACGAGATTTGGAATGACACGCTTAATTAGTGTTTTTAAAGGATTGGTAAAAGAAAAAACTTAATTCGGATACTTCTTTAACATTTCTATAATTACATAAACCCCCCGTTTATTTGTTTATCATGTTTCGTTACTTCATTTTGGACGAGATTTGGAATGACACCCTTAATTCGTGTTTTCAAAGAACTGGTAAAAGAAAAAACTTAATTCGGATATTTTTTTAACTTTTCTATAATTACATAAACCCCCCATTTATTTGTTTATCGTATTTCGTTACTTTGTATTGGACGAGATTTGGAATGACACCCTTAATTAGTGTTTTCAAAGAATTGGTAAAAGAAAAAACTTAATTCGGATATTTCTTTAACTTTTTCATAATTACTTAACCCCCCCCGTTTCTTTGTTTATCATATTTCGTTACTTCGTTTTGGACAAGATTTGGAATGACACGCTGAATTAGTGTTTTCAAAGAACTGGTAAATGAAAAAACTTAATTCGGATATTTCTTTAACTTTTCTATAATTACATAAACCTCCCGTTTATTTGTTTATCGTATTTCGTTACTTCGTTTTGGATGAGATTTGGAATGACACCCTTAATTAGTATTTTCAAAGAACTGGTAAAAGAAAAAACTTAATTCGGATATTTTTTTAACTTTTCTCCAATTACATAAACCCCCGTTTTCTTTGTTTAACGTATTTTGTTACTTCGTTTTGGACGAGATTTGGAATGACACGCTTAATTTGTGTTTTTAAAGGATTTGTAAAAGAAAGAACGTAATTCGGATATTTCTTTAACTTTTCTATAATTACATAAACCCCCATTTTCTTTGTTTATCGTATTTCGTTACTTCGTTTTGGACGAGATTTGGAATGACACGCTTTATTTGTCTTTTCAAAGGATTTGTAAAAGAAAGAACGTAATTCGGATATTTCTTTAACTTTTCTATAATTACATAAAACCCCTTTTTCTTTGTTTATCGTATTTTGTTACTTCGTTTCGGACGAGATTTGGAATGACACGCGTAATTAGTATTTCCAAAGGATCGGTAAAAGAAAAAACGTAATTTGGATATTTCTTTAACTTTTTTATAATTACATATTTCTCCCGTTTCTTTGTTTAACGTATTTCGTTACTTCGTTTTGCACGAGATTTGGAATGACACGCTTAATTTGCGTTTTCAAAGAATTGGTAAAAGAAAGAACTTAATTAGGATATTTCTTTAACTTTTCTATAATTACATAAACCCCCATTTTCTTTGTTTATCGTATTTCGTTACTTCGTTTTGCACGAGATTTGGAATGACACGCTTAATTAGTATTTCCAAAGGATCTGTAAAAGAGAAAACTTAATTAAGATATTTTTTAACTTTTTTATAATTACATATTCCTCCCGTTTATGTGTTTAACGTATTTCGTTACTTCGTTTTGAATGAGATTTGGAATGACACGCTTAATTAGTGTTTTCAAAGAATTGGTAAAAGAAAGAACTTAATTCGGATATTTTTTTTAACTTTTTGATAATTACATAAACCCCCCGTTTATGTGTTTATCGTATTTCGTTACTTCGTTTTGGACGATATTTTGAATGACACGCTTAATTAGTGTTTTCAAAGGATTGGTAAAAGAAAAAATTTAATTAAGATATTTCTTTTACTTTTCTATAATTACATAAACCCCACGTTTATTTGTTTATCGTATTTCGTTACTTCCTTTTGGACGTGATTTGGAATGACATGCTTAATTAGTGTTTTCAAAGGACTGGTAAAAGAAAAAAACTTAATTCGGATATTTCTTTAACTTTGTTATAATTACATAAACCCCCGTTTATGTGTTTATCGTATTTCGTTACTTCGTTTTGGACGAGATTTGGAAAGACACGCTTAATTTGTGTTTTCAAATGATTGGTAAAAGAAAAAACTTAATTCGGATATTTCTTTAACTTTTCTATAATTACATAAACCCTCATTTTCTTTGTTTATCGTATTTCGTTACTTCGTTTTGCACGAGATTTGGAATGACACGCTTAATTAGTATTTCCAAAGGATCGGTAAAAGAAAAAACTTAATTCGGATATTTCTTTAACTTTTCTATAATTACATATTCCTCCCGTTTATGTGTTTAACGTATTTCGTTACTTCGTTTTGGACGAGATTTGGAATGACACGCTTAATTAGTGTTTTTAAAAGATTGGTAAAAGAAAAAACTTAATTCGGATACTTCTTTAACATTTCTATAATTACATAAACCCCCCGTTTATTTGTTTATCATATTTCGTTACTTCATTTTGGACGAGATTTGGAATGACACCCTTAATTCGTGTTTTCAAAGAACTGGTAAAAGAAAAAACTTAATTCGGATATTTCTTTAACTTTTTCATAATTACATAAACCCCCCGTTTCTTTGTTTATCGTATTTCGTTACTTCGTTTTGGACAAGATTTGGAATGACACGCTGAATTAGTGTTTTCAAAGAACTGGTAAATGAAAAAACTTAATTCGGATATTTCTTTAACTTTTCTATAATTACATAAACCTCCCGTTTATTTGTTTATCGTATTTCGTTACTTCGTTTTGGACGAGATTTGGAATGACACCCTTAATTAGTATTTTCAAAGAACTGGTAAAAGAAAAAACTTAATTCGGATATTTCTTTAACTTTTCTCCAATTAGATAAACCCCCGTTTTCTTTGTTTAACGTATTTTGTTACTTCGTTTTGGACGAGATTTGGAATGACACGCTTAATTTGTGTATTTAAAGGATTTGTAAAAGAAAGAACGTAATTCGGATATTTCTTTAACTTTTCTATAATTACATAAACCCCCATTTTCTTTGTTTATCGTATTTCGTTACTTCGTTTCGGACGAGATTTGGAATGACACGCGTAATTAGTATTTCCAAAGGACCGGTAAAAGAAAAAACGTAATTTGGATATTTCTTTAACTTTTTTGTAATTACATATTTCTCCCGTTTCTTTGTTTAACGTATTTCGTTACTTCGTTTTGCACGAAATTTGGAATGACACGCTTAATTTGCGTTTTCAAAGGATTGGTAAAAGAAAGAACTTAATTAGGATATTTCTTTAACTTTTCTATAATTACATAAACCTCATTTTCTTTGTTTATCGTATTTCGTTACTTCGTTTTGCACGAGATTTGGAATGACACGCTTAATTAGTATTTCCAAAGGATCTGTAAAAGAGAAAACTTAATTCAGATATTTTTTAACTTTTTTATAATTAAATATTTCTCCCGTTTATGTGTTTAACGTATTTCGTTACTTCGTTTTGAATGAGATTTGGAATGACACGCTTAATTAGTGTTTTCAAAGAATTGGTAAAAGAAAGAACTTAATTCGGATATTTTTTTTAACTTTTTGATAATTACATAAACCCCCCGTTTATGTGTTTATCGTATTTCGTTACTTCGTTTTGGACGATATTTTGAATGACACGCTTAATTAGTGTTTTCAAAGGATTGGTAAAAGAAAAAATTTAATTCAGATATTTCTTTAACTTTTCTATAATTACATAAACACCACGTTTATTTGTTTATCGTATTTCGTTACTTCCTTTTGGACGTGATTTGGAATGACACGCTTAATTAGTGTTTTCAAAGGACTGGTAAAAGAAAAAAACTTAATTCGAATATTTCTTTAACTTTGTTATAATTACATAAACCCCCCGTTTATGTGTTTATCGTATTTCGTTACTTCGTTTTGGACGAGATTTGGAATGACACGCTTAATTTGTGTATTTAAAGGATTTGTAAAAGAAAGAACGTAATTCGGATATTTCTTTAACTTTTCTATAATTACATAAACCCCCATTTTCTTTGTTTATCGTATTTCGTTACTTCGTTTCGGACGAGATTTGGAATGACACGCGTAATTAGTATTTCCAAAGGATCGGTAAAAGAAAAAACGTAATTTGGATATTTCTTTAACTTTTTTGTAATTACATATTTCTCCCGTTTCTTTGTTTAACGTATTTCGTTACTTCGTTTTGGACGAGATTTGGAATGACACGCTTAATTAGTGTTTTTAAAGGATTGGTAAAAGAAAAAACTTAATTCGGATACTTCTTTAACATTTCTATAATTACATAAACCCCCCGTTTATTTGTTTATCATGTTTCGTTACTTCATTTTGGACGAGATTTGGAATGACACCCTTAATTCGTGTTTTCAAAGAACTGGTAAAAGAAAAAACTTAATTCGGATATTTTTTTAACTTTTCTATAATTACATAAACCCCCCATTTATTTGTTTATCGTATTTCGTTACTTTGTATTGGACGAGATTTGGAATGACACCCTTAATTAGTGTTTTCAAAGAATTGGTAAAAGAAAAAACTTAATTCGGATATTTCTTTAACTTTTTCATAATTACTTAACCCCCCCGTTTCTTTGTTTATCATATTTCGTTACTTCGTTTTGGACAAGATTTGGAATGACACGCTGAATTAGTGTTTTCAAAGAACTGGTAAATGAAAAAACTTAATTCGGATATTTCTTTAACTTTTCTATAATTACATAAACCTCCCGTTTATTTGTTTATCGTATTTCGTTACTTCGTTTTGGATGAGATTTGGAATGACACCCTTAATTAGTATTTTCAAAGAACTGGTAAAAGAAAAAACTTAATTCGGATATTTTTTTAACTTTTCTCCAATTACATAAACCCCCGTTTTCTTTGTTTAACGTATTTTGTTACTTCGTTTTGGACGAGATTTGGAATGACACGCTTAATTTGTGTTTTTAAAGGATTTGTAAAAGAAAGAACGTAATTCGGATATTTCTTTAACTTTTCTATAATTACATAAACCCCCATTTTCTTTGTTTATCGTATTTCGTTACTTCGTTTTGGACGAGATTTGGAATGACACGCTTTATTTGTCTTTTCAAAGGATTTGTAAAAGAAAGAACGTAATTCGGATATTTCTTTAACTTTTCTATAATTACATAAAACCCCTTTTTCTTTGTTTATCGTATTTTGTTACTTCGTTTCGGACGAGATTTGGAATGACACGCGTAATTAGTATTTCCAAAGGATCGGTAAAAGAAAAAACGTAATTTGGATATTTCTTTAACTTTTTTATAATTACATATTCCTCCCGTTTCTTTGTTTAACGTATTTCGTTACTTCGTTTTGCACGAGATTTGGAATGACACGCTTAATTTGCGTTTTCAAAGAATTGGTAAAAGAAAGAACTTAATTAGGATATTTCTTTAACTTTTCTATAATTACATAAACCCCCATTTTCTTTGTTTATCGTATTTCGTTACTTCGTTTTGCACGAGATTTGGAATGACACGCTTAATTAGTATTTCCAAAGGATCTGTAAAAGAGAAAACTTAATTAAGATATTTTTTAACTTTTTTATAATTACATATTCCTCCCGTTTATGTGTTTAACGTATTTCGTTACTTCGTTTTGAATGAGATTTGGAATGACACGCTTAATTAGTGTTTTCAAAGAATTGGTAAAAGAAAGAACTTAATTCGGATATTTTTTTTAACTTTTTGATAATTACATAAACCCCCCGTTTATGTGTTTATCGTATTTCGTTACTTCGTTTTGGACGATATTTTGAATGACACGCTTAATTAGTGTTTTCAAAGGATTGGTAAAAGAAAAAATTTAATTAAGATATTTCTTTTACTTTTCTATAATTACATAAACCCCACGTTTATTTGTTTATCGTATTTCGTTACTTCCTTTTGGACGTGATTTGGAATGACATGCTTAATTAGTGTTTTCAAAGGACTGGTAAAAGAAAAAAACTTAATTCGGATATTTCTTTAACTTTGTTATAATTACATAAACCCCCGTTTATGTGTTTATCGTATTTCGTTACTTCGTTTTGGACGAGATTTGGAAAGACACGCTTAATTTGTGTTTTCAAATGATTGGTAAAAGAAAAAACTTAATTCGGATATTTCTTTAACTTTTCTATAATTACATAAACCCTCATTTTCTTTGTTTATCGTATTTCGTTACTTCGTTTTGCACGAGATTTGGAATGACACGCTTAATTAGTATTTCCAAAGGATCGGTAAAAGAAAAAACTTAATTCGGATATTTCTTTAACTTTTCTATAATTACATATTCCTCCCGTTTATGTGTTTAACGTATTTCGTTACTTCGTTTTGGACGAGATTTGGAATGACACGCTTAATTAGTGTTTTTAAAAGATTGGTAAAAGAAAAAACTTAATTCGGATACTTCTTTAACATTTCTATAATTACATAAACCCCCCGTTTATTTGTTTATCATATTTCGTTACTTCATTTTGGACGAGATTTGGAATGACACCCTTAATTCGTGTTTTCAAAGAACTGGTAAAAGAAAAAACTTAATTCGGATATTTCTTTAACTTTTTCATAATTACATAAACCCCCCGTTTCTTTGTTTATCGTATTTCGTTACTTCGTTTTGGACAAGATTTGGAATGACACGCTGAATTAGTGTTTTCAAAGAACTGGTAAATGAAAAAACTTAATTCGGATATTTCTTTAACTTTTCTATAATTACATAAACCTCCCGTTTATTTGTTTATCGTATTTCGTTACTTCGTTTTGGACGAGATTTGGAATGACACCCTTAATTAGTATTTTCAAAGAACTGGTAAAAGAAAAAACTTAATTCGGATATTTCTTTAACTTTTCTCCAATTAGATAAACCCCCGTTTTCTTTGTTTAACGTATTTTGTTACTTCGTTTTGGACGAGATTTGGAATGACACGCTTAATTTGTGTATTTAAAGGATTTGTAAAAGAAAGAACGTAATTCGGATATTTCTTTAACTTTTCTATAATTACATAAACCCCCATTTTCTTTGTTTATCGTATTTCGTTACTTCGTTTCGGACGAGATTTGGAATGACACGCGTAATTAGTATTTCCAAAGGACCGGTAAAAGAAAAAACGTAATTTGGATATTTCTTTAACTTTTTTGTAATTACATATTTCTCCCGTTTCTTTGTTTAACGTATTTCGTTACTTCGTTTTGCACGAAATTTGGAATGACACGCTTAATTTGCGTTTTCAAAGGATTGGTAAAAGAAAGAACTTAATTAGGATATTTCTTTAACTTTTCTATAATTACATAAACCTCATTTTCTTTGTTTATCGTATTTCGTTACTTCGTTTTGCACGAGATTTGGAATGACACGCTTAATTAGTATTTCCAAAGGATCTGTAAAAGAGAAAACTTAATTCAGATATTTTTTAACTTTTTTATAATTACATATTTCTCCCGTTTATGTGTTTAACGTATTTCGTTACTTCGTTTTGAATGAGATTTGGAATGACACGCTTAATTAGTGTTTTCAAAGAATTGGTAAAAGAAAGAACTTAATTCGGATATTTTTTTTAACTTTTTGATAATTACATAAACCCCCCGTTTATGTGTTTATCGTATTTCGTTATTTCGTTTTGGACGATATTTTGAATGACACGCTTAATTAGTGTTTTCAAAGGATTGGTAAAAGAAAAAATTTAATTCAGATACTTCTTTAACTTTTCTATAATTACATAAACACCACGTTTATTTGTTTATCGTATTTCGTTACTTCCTTTTGGACGTGATTTGGAATGACATGCTTAATTAGTGTTTTCAAATGACTGGTAAAAGAAAAAAACTTAATTCGAATATTTCTTTAACTTTGTTATAATTACATAAACCCCCCGTTTATGTGTTTATCGTATTTCGTTACTTCGTTTTGGACGAGATTTGGAAAGACACGCTTAATTTGTGTTTTCAAATGATTGGTAAAAGAAAAAACTTAATTCGGATATTTCTTTAACTTTTCTATAATTACATAAACCCTCATTTTCTTTGTTTATCGTATTTCGTTACTTCGTTTTGCACGAGATTTGGAATGACACGCTTAATTAGTATTTCCAAAGGATCGGTAAAAGAAAAAACTTAATTCGGATATTTCTTTAACTTTTCTATAATTACATATTCCTCCCGTTTATGTGTTTAACGTATTTCGTTACTTCGTTTTGGACGAGATTTGGAATGACACGCTTAATTAGTGTTTTTAAAGGATTGGTAAAAGAAAAAACTTAATTCGGATACTTCTTTAACATTTCTATAATTACATAAACCCCCCGTTTATTTGTTTATCATATTTCGTTACTTCATTTTGGACGAGATTTGGAATGACACCCTTAATTCGTGTTTTCAAAGAACTGGTAAAAGAAAAAACTTAATTCGGATATTTCTTTAACTTTTTCATAATTACATAAACCCCCGTTTATTTGTTTATCGTATTTAGTTACTTCGTTTTGG
The DNA here is from genome assembly GCA_948329865.1 of Linaria vulgaris. NCBI lineage: Eukaryota > Viridiplantae > Streptophyta > Magnoliopsida > Lamiales > Plantaginaceae > Linaria > Linaria vulgaris. The sequence continues at coordinate 112,593,937 of OX415250.1, read as the reverse complement.
ACAAGATTTGGAATGACACGCTTCATTAGTGTTTTCAAAGAACTGGTAAAAGAAACAACTTAATTCGGATATTTCTTTAACTTATCTATAATTACATAAACCTCCCGTTTATTTGTTTATCGTATTTCGTTACTTCGTTTTGGACGAGATTTGGAATGACACCCTTAATTAGTATTTTCAAAGAACTGGTAAAAGAAAAAACTTAATTCAGATATTTCTTTAACTTTTCTCTAATTACATAAACCCCCATTTTCTTTGTTTAACGTATTTTGTTACTTCGTTTTGGACGAGATTTGGAATGACACGCATAATTTGTGTTTTTAAAGGATTTGTAAAAGAAAGAACGTAATTCGGATATTACTTTAACTTTTCTATAATTACATAAACCCCCATTTTCTTTGTTTATCGTATTTCGTTACTTCGTTTCGGACGAGATTTGGAATGACACGCGTAATTAGTATTTCCAAAGGATCGGTAAAAGAAAAAACATAATTTGGATATTTCTTTAACTTTTTTGTAATTACATATTTCTCCCGTTTCTTTGTTTAACGTATTTCGTTACTTCGTTTTGCACGAAATTTGGAATGACACGCTTAATTTGCGTTTTCAAAGGATTGGTAAAAGAAAGAACTTAATTAGGATATTTCTTTAACTTTTCTATAATTACATAAATCCCCATTTTCTTTGTTTATCGTATTTCGTTACTTCGTTTTGCACGAGATTTGGAATGACACGCTTAATTAGTATTTCCCAAGGATCTGTAAAAGAGAAAACTTAATTCAGATATTTTTTAATTTTTTTATAATTACATATTCCTCCTGTTTATGTGTTTAACGTATTTCGTTACTTCGTTTTGAATGAGATTTGGAATGACACGCTTAATTAGTGTTTTCAAAGAATTGGTAAAAGAAAGAACTTAATTCGGATATTTTTTTTAACTTTTTGATAATTACATAAACCCCCCGTTTATGTGTTTATCGTATTTCTTTACTTCGTTTTGGACGATATTTTGAATGACACGCTTAATTAGTGTTTTCAAAGGATTGGTAAAAGAAAAAATTTAATTCAGATATTTCTTTAACTTTTCTATAATTACATAAACCCCACGTTTATTTGTTTATCGTATTTCGTTACTTCCTTTTGGACGTGATTTGGAATGACACGCTTAATTAGTGTTTTCAATGGACTGGTAAAAGAAAAAAACTTAATTCGGATATTTCTTTAACTTTGTTATAATTACATAAACCCCCGTTTTTGTGTTTATCGTATTTCGTTACTTCGTTTTGGACGAGATTTGGAAAGACACGCTTAATTTGCGTTTTCAAAGGATTGGTAAAAGAAAGAACTTAATTAGGATATTTCTTTAACTTTTCTATAATTACATAAACCTCATTTTCTTTGTTTATCGTATTTCGTTACTTCGTTTTGCACGAGATTTGGAATGACACGCTTAATTAGTATTTCCAAAGGATCTGTAAAAGAGAAAACTTAATTCAGATATTTTTTAACTTTTTTATAATTACATATTTCTCCCGTTTATGTGTTTAACGTATTTCGTTACTTCGTTTTGAATGAGATTTGGAATGACACGCTTAATTAGTGTTTTCAAAGAATTGGTAAAAGAAAGAACTTAATTCGGATATTTTTTTTAACTTTTTGATAATTACATAAACCCCCCGTTTATGTGTTTATCGTATTTCGTTATTTCGTTTTGGACGATATTTTGAATGACACGCTTAATTAGTGTTTTCAAAGGATTGGTAAAAGAAAAAATTTAATTCAGATACTTCTTTAACTTTTCTATAATTACATAAACACCACGTTTATTTGTTTATCGTATTTCGTTACTTCCTTTTGGACGTGATTTGGAATGACATGCTTAATTAGTGTTTTCAAATGACTGGTAAAAGAAAAAAACTTAATTCGAATATTTCTTTAACTTTGTTATAATTACATAAACCCCCCGTTTATGTGTTTATCGTATTTCGTTACTTCGTTTTGGACGAGATTTGGAAAGACACGCTTAATTTGTGTTTTCAACTGATTGGTAAAAGAAAAAACTTAATTCGGATATTTCTTTAACTTTTCTATAATTACATAAACCCTCATTTTCTTTGTTTATCGTATTTCGTTACTTCGTTTTGCACGAGATTTGGAATGACACGCTTAATTAGTATTTCCAAAGGATCGGTAAAAGAAAAAACTTAATTCGGATATTTCTTTAACTTTTCTATAATTACATATTCCTCCCGTTTATGTGTTTAACGTATTTCGTTACTTCGTTTTGGACGAGATTTGGAATGACACGCTTAATTAGTGTTTTTAAAGGATTGGTAAAAGAAAAAACTTAATTCGGATACTTCTTTAACATTTCTATAATTACATAAACCCCCCGTTTATTTGTTTATCATATTTCGTTACTTCATTTTGGACGAGATTTGGAATGACACCCTTAATTCGTGTTTTCAAAGAACTGGTAAAAGAAAAAACTTAATTCGGATATTTCTTTAACTTTTTCATAATTACATAAACCCCCGTTTATTTGTTTATCGTATTTAGTTACTTCGTTTTGGACAAGATTTGGAATGACACGCTTCATTAGTGTTTTCAAAGAACTGGTAAAAGAAACAACTTAATTCGGATATTTCTTTAACTTATCTATAATTACATAAACCTCCCGTTTATTTGTTTATCGTATTTCGTTACTTCGTTTTGGACGAGATTTGGAATGACACCCTTAATTAGTATTTTCAAAGAACTGGTAAAAGAAAAAACTTAATTCAGATATTTCTTTAACTTTTCTCTAATTACATAAACCCCCATTTTCTTTGTTTAACGTATTTTGTTACTTCGTTTTGGACGAGATTTGGAATGACACGCATAATTTGTGTTTTTAAAGGATTTGTAAAAGAAAGAACGTAATTCGGATATTACTTTAACTTTTCTATAATTACATAAACCCCCATTTTCTTTGTTTATCGTATTTCGTTACTTCGTTTCGGACGAGATTTGGAATGACACGCGTAATTAGTATTTCCAAAGGATCGGTAAAAGAAAAAACATAATTTGGATATTTCTTTAACTTTTTTGTAATTACATATTTCTCCCGTTTCTTTGTTTAACGTATTTCGTTACTTCGTTTTGCACGAAATTTGGAATGACACGCTTAATTTGCGTTTTCAAAGGATTGGTAAAAGAAAGAACTTAATTAGGATATTTCTTTAACTTTTCTATAATTACATAAATCCCCATTTTCTTTGTTTATCGTATTTCGTTACTTCGTTTTGCACGAGATTTGGAATGACACGCTTAATTAGTATTTCCCAAGGATCTGTAAAAGAGAAAACTTAATTCAGATATTTTTTAATTTTTTTATAATTACATATTCCTCCTGTTTATGTGTTTAACGTATTTCGTTACTTCGTTTTGAATGAGATTTGGAATGACACGCTTAATTAGTGTTTTCAAAGAATTGGTAAAAGAAAGAACTTAATTCGGATATTTTTTTTAACTTTTTGATAATTACATAAACCCCCCGTTTATGTGTTTATCGTATTTCTTTACTTCGTTTTGGACGATATTTTGAATGACACGCTTAATTAGTGTTTTCAAATGATTGGTAAAAGAAAAAATTTAATTCAGATATTTCTTTAACTTTTCTATAATTACATAAACCCCACGTTTATTTGTTTATCGTATTTCGTTACTTCCTTTTGGACGTGATTTGGAATGACACGCTTAATTAGTGTTTTCAATGGACTGGTAAAAGAAAAAAACTTAATTCGGATATTTCTTTAACTTTGTTATAATTACATAAACCCCCGTTTTTGTGTTTATCGTATTTCGTTACTTCGTTTTGGACGAGATTTGGAAAGACACGCTTAATTTGTGTTTTCAAATGATTGGTAAAAGAAAAAACTTAATTCGGATATTTCTTTAACTTTTCTATAATTACATAAACCCTCATTTTCTTTGTTTATCGTATTTCGTTACTTCGTTTTGCACGAGATTTTGAATGACACGCTTAATTATTATTTCCAAAGGATCGGTAAAAGAAAAAACTTAATTCGGATATTTCTTTAACTTTTCTATAATTACATATTCCTCCCGTTTATGTGTTTAACGTATTTCTTTACTTCGTTTTGGACGAAATTTGGAATGATACGCTTAATTAGTGTTTTTAAAAGATTGGTAAAAGAAAAAACTTAATTCGGATACTTCTTTAACATTTCTATAATTACATAAACCCCCCGTTTATTTGTTTATCATATTTCGTTACTTCATTTTGGACAAGATTTGGAATGACACGCTTCATTAGTGTTTTCAAAGAACTGGTAAAAGAAAAAACTTAATTCGGATATTTATTTAACTTTTTCATAATTACATAAACCCCCCGTTTATTTGTTTATCGTATTTCGTTACTTCGTTTTGGACAAGATTTGGAATGACACGCTTCATTAGTGTTTTCAAAGAACTGGTAAAACAAACAACTTAATTCGGATATTTCTTTAACTTTTCTATAATTACATAAACCCCCCGTTTATTTGTTTATCGTATTTCGTTACTTCGTTTTGGACGAGATTTGGAATGACACCCTTAATTAGTATTTTCAAAGAACTGGTAAAAGAAAAAACTTAATTCGGATATTTCTTTAACTTTTCTCTAATTACATAAACCCCCATTTTCTTTGTTTAACGTATTTTGTTACTTCGTTTTGGACGAGATTTGGAATGACACGCTTAATTTGTGTTTTCAAATGATTGGTAAAAGAAAAAACTTAATTCGGATATTTCTTTAACTTTTCTATAATTACATAAACCCTCATTTTCTTTGTTTATCGTATTTCGTTACTTCGTTTTTCACGAGATTTGGAATGACACGCTTAATTAGTATTTCCAAAGGATCGGTAAAAGAAAAAACTTAATTCGGATATTTCTTTAACTTTTCTATAATTACATATTCCTCCCGTTTATGTGTTTAACGTATTTCGTTACTTCGTTTTGGACGAGATTTGGAATGACACGCTTAATTAGTGTTTTTAAAGGATTGGTAAAAGAAAAAACTTAATTCGGATACTTCTTTAACATTTCTATAATTACATAAACCCCCCGTTTATTTGTTTATCATATTTCGTTACTTCATTTTGGACGAGATTTGGAAAGACACCCTTAATTCGTGTTTTCAAAGAACTGGTAAAAGAAAAAACTTAATTCGGATATTTTTTTAACTTTTCTATAATTACATAAACCCCCCATTTATTTGTTTATCGTATTTCGTTACTTTGTATTGGTCGAGATTTGGAATGACACCCTTAATTAGTGTTTTCAAAGAATTGGTAAAAGAAAAAACTTAATTCGGATATTTCTTTAACTTTTTCATAATTACTTAACCCCCCCGTTTCTTTGTTTATCGTATTTCGTTACTTCGTTTTGGACGATATTTTGAATGACACGCTTAATTAGTGTTTTCAAAGGATTGGTAAAAGAAAAAATTTAATTCAGATATTTCTTTAACTTTTCTATAATTACATAAACCCCACGTTTATTTGTTTATCGTATTTCGTTACTTCCTTTTGGACGTGATTTGGAATTACACGCTTAATTAGTGTTTTCAAAGGACTGGTAAAAGAAAAAAACTTAATTCGAATATTTCTTTAACTTTGTTATAATTACATAAACCCCCCGTTTATGTGTTTATCGTATTTCGTTACTTCGTTTTGGACGAGATTTGGAATGACACGCTTAATTTGTGTATTTAAAGGATTTGTAAAAGAAAGAACGTAATTCGGATATTTCTTTAACTTTTCTATAATTACATAAACCCCCATTTTCTTTGTTTATCGTATTTCGTTACTTCGTTTCGGACGAGATTTGGAATGACACGCGTAATTAGTATTTCCAAAGGATCGGTAAAAGAAAAAACATAATTTGGATATTTCTTTAACTTTTTTGTAATTACATATTTCTCCCGTTTTCTTTGTTTAACGTATTCCGTTACTTCGTTTTGCACGAAATTTGGAATGACACGCTTAATTTGCGTTTTCAAAGGATTGGTAAAAGAAAGAACTTAATTAGGATATTTCTTTAACTTTTCTATAATTACATAAACCTCATTTTCTTTGTTTATCGTATTTCGTTACTTCGTTTTGCACGAGATTTGGAATGACACGCTTAATTAGTATTTTCAAAGGATCTGTAAAAGAGAAAACTTAATTCAGATATTTTTTAACTTTTTTATAATTACATATTTCTCCCGTTTATGTGTTTAACGTATTTCGTTACTTCGTTTTGAATGAGATTTGGAATGACACGCTTAATTAGTGTTTTCAAAGAATTGGTAAAAGAAAGAACTTAATTCGGATATTTTTTTTAACTTTTTGATAATTACATAAACCCCCCGTTTATGTGTTTATCGTATTTCGTTACTTCGTTTTGGACGATATTTTGAATGACACGCTTAATTAGTGTTTTCAAAGGATTGGTAAAAGAAAAAATTTAATTCAGATATTTTTTTAACTTTTCTATAATTACATAAACCCCACGTTTATTTGTTTATCGTATTTCGTTACTTCCTTTTGGACGTGATTTGGAATGACACGCTTAATTAGTGTTTTCAAAGGACTGGTAAAAGAAAAAAACTTAATTCGAATATTTCTTTAACTTTGTTATAATTACATAAACCCCCCGTTTATGTGTTTATCGTATTTCTTTACTTCGTTTTGGACGAGATTTGGAATGACACGCTTAATTAGTGTTTTTAAAGGATTGGTAAAAGAAAAAACTTAATTCGGATACTTCTTTAACATTTCTATAATTACATAAACCCCCCGTTTATTTGTTTATCATATTTCGTTACTTCATTTTGGACGAGATTTGGAATGACACCCTTAATTCGTGTTTTCAAAGAACTGGTAAAAGAAAAAACTTAATTCGGATATTTCTTTAACTTTTTCATAATTACATAAACCCCCGTTTATTTGTTTATCGTATTTCGTTACTTCGTTTTGGACAAGATTTGGAATGACACGCTTCATTAGTGTTTTCAAAGAACTGGTAAAAGAAACAACTTAATTCGGATATTTCTTTAACTTTTCTATAATTACATAAACCTCCCGTTTATTTGTTTATCGTATTTCGTTACTTCGTTTTGGACGAGATTTGGAATGACACCCTTAATTAGTATTTTCAAAGAACTGGTAAATGAAAAAACTTAATTCGGATATTTCTTTAACTTTTCTCTAATTACATAAACCCCCATTTTCTTTGTTTAACGTATTTTGTTACTTCGTTTTGGACGAGATTTGGAATGACACGCTTAATTTGTGTTTTCAAATGATTGGTAAAAGAAAAAACTTAATTCGGATATTTCTTTAACTTTTCTATAATTACATAAACCCTCATTTTCTTTGTTTATCGTATTTCGTTACTTCGTTTTTCACGAGATTTGGAATGACACGCTTAATTAGTATTTCCAAAGGATCGGTAAAAGAAAAAACTTAATTCGGATATTTCTTTAACTTTTCTATAATTACATATTCCTCCCGTTTATGTGTTTAACGTATTTCGTTACTTCGTTTTGGACGAGATTTGGAATGACACGCTTAATTAGTGTTTTTAAAGGATTGGTAAAAGAAAAAACTTAATTCGGATACTTCTTTAACATTTCTATAATTACATAAACCCCCCGTTTATTTGTTTATCATGTTTCGTTACTTCATTTTGGACGAGATTTGGAATGACACCCTTAATTCGTGTTTTCAAAGAACTGGTAAAAGAAAAAACTTAATTCGGATATTTTTTTAACTTTTCTATAATTACATAAACCCCCCATTTATTTGTTTATCGTATTTCGTTACTTTGTATTGGACGAGATTTGGAATGACACCCTTAATTAGTGTTTTCAAAGAATTGGTAAAAGAAAAAACTTAATTCGGATATTTCTTTAACTTTTTCATAATTACTTAACCCCCCCGTTTCTTTGTTTATCATATTTCGTTACTTCGTTTTGGACAAGATTTGGAATGACACGCTGAATTAGTGTTTTCAAAGAACTGGTAAATGAAAAAACTTAATTCGGATATTTCTTTAACTTTTCTATAATTACATAAACCTCCCGTTTATTTGTTTATCGTATTTCGTTACTTCGTTTTGGATGAGATTTGGAATGACACCCTTAATTAGTATTTTCAAAGAACTGGTAAAAGAAAAAACTTAATTCGGATATTTCTTTAACTTTTCTCCAATTACATAAACCCCCGTTTTCTTTGTTTAACGTATTTTGTTACTTCGTTTTGGAAGAGATTTGGAATGACACGCTTAATTTGTGTTTTTAAAGGATTTGTAAAAGAAAGAACGTAATTCGGATATTTCTTTAACTTTTCTATAATTACATAAACCCCCATTTTCTTTGTTTATCGTATTTCGTTACTTCGTTTTGGACGAGATTTGGAATGACACGCTTTATTTGTCTTTTCAAAGGATTTGTAAAAGAAAGAACGTAATTCGGATATTTCTTTAACTTTTCTATAATTACATAAATCCCCTTTTTCTTTGTTTATCGTATTTTGTTACTTCGTTTCGGACGAGATTTGGAATGACACGCGTAATTAGTATTTCCAAAGGATCGGTAAAAGAAAAAACGTAATTTGGATATTTCTTTAACTTTTTTATAATTACATATTCCTCCCGTTTCTTTGTTTAACGTATTTCGTTACTTCGTTTTGCACGAGATTTGGAATGACACGCTTAATTTGCGTTTTCAAAGGATTGGTAAAAGAAAGAACTTAATTATGATATTTCTTTAACTTTTCTATAATTACATAAACCCCCATTTTCTTTGTTTATCGTATTTCGTTACTTCGTTTTGCACGAGATTTGGAATGACACGCTTAATTAGTATTTCCAAAGGATCTGTAAAAGAGAAAACTTAATTCAGATATTTTTTAACTTTTTTATAATTACATATTCCTCCCGTTTATGTGTTTAACGTATTTCGTTACTTCGTTTTGAATGAGATTTGGAATGACACGCTTAATTAGTGTTTTCAAAGAATTGGTAAAAGAAAGAACTTAATTCGGATATTTTTTTTAACTTTTTGATAATTACATAAACCCCCCGTTTATGTGTTTATCGTATTTCGTTACTTCGTTTTGGACGATATTTTGAATGACACGCTTAATTAGTGTTTTCAAAGGATTGGTAAAAGAAAAAATTTAATTAAGATATTTCTTTTACTTTTCTATAATTACATAAACCCCACGTTTATTTGTTTATCGTATTTCGTTACTTCCTTTTGGACGTGATTTGGAATGACATGCTTAATTAGTGTTTTCAAAGGACTGGTAAAAGAAAAAAACTTAATTCAGATATTTCTTTAACTTTGTTATAATTACATAAACCCCCGTTTATGTGTTTATCGTATTTCGTTACTTCGTTTTGGACGAGATTTGGAAAGACACGCTTAATTTGTGTTTTCAAATGATTGGTAAAAGAAAAAACTTAATTCGGATATTTCTTTAACTTTTCTATAATTACATAAACCCTCATTTTCTTTGTTTATCGTATTTCGTTACTTCGTTTTGCACGAGATTTGGAATGACACGCTTAATTAGTATTTCCAAAGGATCGGTAAAAGAAAAAACTTAATTCGGATATTTCTTTAACTTTTCTATAATTACATATTCCTCCCGTTTATGTGTTTAACGTATTTCGTTACTTCGTTTTGGACGAGATTTGGAATGACACGCTTAATTAGTGTTTTTAAAGGATTGGTAAAAGAAAAAACTTAATTCGGATACTTCTTTAACATTTCTATAATTACATAAACCCCCCGTTTATTTGTTTATCATATTTCGTTACTTCATTTTGGACGAGATTTGGAATGACACCCTTAATTCGTGTTTTCAAAGAACTGGTAAAAGAAAAAACTTAATTCGGATATTTCTTTAACTTTTTCATAATTACATAAACCCCCCGTTTCTTTGTTTATCGTATTTCGTTACTTCGTTTTGGACAAGATTTGGAATGACACGCTTCATTAGTGTTTTCAAAGAACTGGTAAAAGAAAAAACTTAATTCGGATATTTCTTTAACTTTTCTATAATTACATAAACCCCCCGTTTATTTGTTTATCGTATTTCGTTACTTCGTATTGGACGAGATTTGGAATGACACCCTTAATTAGTGTTTTCAAAGAATTGGTAAAAGAAAAAACTTAATTCGGATATTTTTTAACTTATTCATAATTACTTAACCCCCCCGTTTCTTTGTTTATCATATTTCGTTACTTCGTTTTGGACAAGATTTGGAATGACACGCTGAATTAGTGTTTTCAAAGAACTGGTAAATGAAAAAACTTAATTCGGATATTTCTTTAACTTTTCTATAATTACATAAACCTCCCGTTTATTTGTTTATCGTATTTCGTTACTTCGTTTTGGACGAGATTTGGAATGACACCCTTAATTAGTATTTTCAAAGAACTGGTAAAAGAAAAAACTTAATTCGGATATTTCTTTAACTTTTCTCCAATTAGATAAACCCCCGTTTTCTTTGTTTAACGTATTTTGTTACTTCGTTTTGGACGAGATTTGGAATGACACGCTTAATTTGTGTATTTAAAGGATTTGTAAAAGAAAGAACGTAATTCGGATATTTCTTTAACTTTTCTATAATTACATAAACCCCCATTTTCTTTGTTTATCGTATTTCGTTACTTCGTTTCGGACGAGATTTGGAATGACACGCGTAATTAGTATTTCCAAAGGACCGGTAAAATAAAAAACGTAATTTGGATATTTCTTTAACTTTTTTGTAATTACATATTTCTCCCGTTTCTTTGTTTAACGTATTTCGTTACTTCGTTTTGCACGAAATTTGGAATGACACGCTTAATTTGCGTTTTCAAAGGATTGGTAAAAGAAAGAACTTAATTAGGATATTTCTTTAACTTTTCTATAATTACATAAACCTCATTTTCTTTGTTTATCGTATTTCGTTACTTCGTTTTGCACGAGATTTGGAATGACACGCTTAATTAGTATTTCCAAAGGATCTGTAAAAGAGAAAACTTAATTCAGATATTTTTTAACTTTTTTATAATTAAATATTTCTCCCGTTTATGTGTTTAACGTATTTCGTTACTTCGTTTTGAATGAGATTTGGAATGACACGCTTAATTAGTGTTTTCAAAGAATTGGTAAAAGAAAGAACTTAATTCGGATATTTTTTTTAACTTTTTGATAATTACATAAACCCCCCGTTTATGTGTTTATCGTATTTCGTTACTTCGTTTTGGACGATATTTTGAATGACACGCTTAATTAGTGTTTTCAAAGGATTGGTAAAAGAAAAAATTTAATTCAGATATTTCTTTAACTTTTCTATAATTACATAAACACCACGTTTATTTGTTTATCGTATTTCGTTACTTCCTTTAGGACGTGATTTGGAATGACATGCTTAATTAGTGTTTTCAAATGACTGGTAAAAGAAAAAAACTTAATTCGAATATTTCTTTAACTTTGTTATAATTACATAAACCCCCCGTTTATGTGTTTATCGTATTTCGTTACTTCGTTTTGGACGAGATTTGGAAAGACACGCTTAATTTGTGTTTTCAAATGATTGGTAAAAGAAAAAACTTAATTCGGATATTTCTTTAACTTTTCTATAATTACATAAACCCTCATTTTCTTTGTTTATCGTATTTCGTTACTTCGTTTTGCACGAGATTTGGAATGACACGCTTAATTAGTATTTCCCAAGGATCTGTAAAAGAGAAAACTTAATTCAGATATTTTTTAATTTTTTTATAATTACATATTCCTCCCGTTTATGTGTTTAACGTATTTCGTTACTTCGTTTTGAATGAGATTTGGAATGACACGCTTAATTAGTGTTTTCAAAGAATTGGTAAAAGAAAGAACTTAATTCGGATATTTTTTTTAACTTTTTGATAATTACATAAACCCCCCGTTTATGTGTTTATCGTATTTCTTTACTTTGTTTTGGACGATATTTTGAATGACACGCTTAATTAGTGTTTTCAAAGGATTGGTAAAAGAAAAAATTTATTTCAGATATTTCTTTAACTTTTCTATAATTACATAAACCCCACGTTTATTTGTTTATCGTATTTCGTTACTTCCTTTTGGACGTGATTTGGAATGACACGCTTAATTAGTGTTTTCAATGGACTGGTAAAAGAAAAAAACTTAATTCGGATATTTCTTTAACTTTGTTATAATTACATAAACCCCCGTTTTTGTGTTTATCGTATTTCGTTACTTCGTTTTGGACGAGATTTGGAAAGACACGCTTAATTTGTGTTTTCAAATGATTGGTAAAAGAAAAAACTTAATTCGGATATTTCTTTAACTTTTCTATAATTACATAAACCCTCATTTTCTTTGTTTATCGTATTTCGTTACTTCGTTTTGCACGAGATTTTGAATGACACGCTTAATTATTATTTCCAAAGGATCGGTAAAAGAAAAAACTTAATTCGGATATTTCTTTAACTTTTCTATAATTACATATTCCTCCCGTTTATGTGTTTAACGTATTTCTTTACTTCGTTTTGGACGAAATTTGGAATGACACGCTTAATTAGTGTTTTTAAAAGATTGGTAAAAGAAAAAACTTAATTCGGATACTTCTTTAACATTTCTATAATTACATAAACCCCCCGTTTATTTGTTTATCATATTTCGTTACTTCATTTTGGACAAGATTTGGAATGACACGCTTCATTAGTGTTTTCAAAGAACTGGTAAAAGAAAAAACTTAATTCGGATATTTCTTTAACTTTTCTATAATTACATAAACCCCCGTTTATTTGTTTATCGTATTTCGTTACTTCGTATTGGACGAGATTTGGAATGACACCCTTAATTAGTGTTTTCAAAGAATGGGTAAAAGAAAAAACTTAATTTGGATATTTATTTAACTTTTTCATAATTACTTAACCCCCTCGTTTCTTTGTTTATCATATTTCGTTACTTCGTTTTGGACAAGATTTGGAATGACACGCTGAATTAGTGTTTTCAAAGAACTGGTAAATGAAAAAACTTAATTCGGATATTTCTTTAACTTTTCTATAATTACATAAACCTCCCGTTTATTTGTTTATCGTATTTCGTTACTTCGTTTTGGACGAGATTTGGAATGACACCCTTAATTAGTATTTTCAAAGAACTGGTAAAAGAAAAAACTTAATTCGAATATTTCTTTAACTTTTCTCTAATTACATAAACCCCCATTTTCTTTGTTTAACGTATTTTGTTACTTCGTTTTGGACGAGATTTGGAATGACACGCTTAATTTGTGTTTTTAAAGGATTTGTAAAAGAAAGAACGTAATTCGGATATTTCTTTAACTTTTCTATAATTACATAAACCCCATTTTCTTTGTTTATTGTATTTCGTTACTTCGTTTCGGACGAGATTTAGAATGACACGCGTAATTAGTATTTCCAAAGGATCGGTAAAAGAAAAAACGTAATTTGGATATTTCTTTAACTTTTTTGTAATTACGTATTTCTCCCGTTTCTTTGTTTAACGTATATCGTTACTTCGTTTTGCACGAGATTTGAAATGACACGCTTAATTTGTGTTTTCAAAGGATTGGTAAAAGAAAGAACTTAATTAGGATATTTCTTTAACTTTTCTATAATTACATAAACCCCCATTTTCTTTGTTTATCGTATTTCGTTACTTCGTTTAGCACGAGATTTGGAATGACACGCTTAATTAGTATTTCCAAAGGATCGGTAAAAGAAAAAACTTAATTCATGTATTTCTTTAACTTTTCTATAATTACATATTCCTCTCGTTTATGTGTTTAACGTATTTCGTTACTTCGTTTTGGACGAGATTTGGAATGACACTCTTAATTAGTGTTTTCAAAGGATTGGTAAAAGAAAGAACTTAATTCGGATATTTTTTTAATTTTTTGATAATTACATAAACCCCCCGTTTATGTGTTTATCGTATTTCGTTACTTCGTTTTGGACGAGATTTGGAATGACACGCTTAATTAGTATTTCCAAAGGATCTGTAAAAGAGAAAACTTAATTCAGATATTTTTTAACTTTTTTATAATTACATATTCCTCTCGTTTATGTGTTTAACGTATTTCGTTACTTCGTTTTGAATGAGATTTGGAATGACACGCTTAATTAGTGTTTTCAAAGAATTGGTTAAAGAAAGAACTTAATTCGGATATTTTTTTTAACTTTTTGATAATTACATAAACCCCCCGTTTATGTGTTTATCGTATTTCGTTACTTCGTTTTGGACGATATTTTGAATGACACGCTTAATTAGTGTTTTCAAAGGATTGGTAAAAGAAAAAAATTGATTCAGATATTTCTTTAACTTTTCTATAATTACATAAACCCCACGTTTATTTGTTTATCGTATTTCGTTACTTCCTTTTGGACGTGATTTGGAATGACACGCTTAATTAGTGTTTTCAAAGGACTGCTAAAAGAAAAAAACTTAATTCGGATATTTCTTTAACTTTGTTATAATTACATAAACCCCCGTTTATGTGTTTATCGTATTTCGGTACTTCGTTTTGGACGAGATTTGGAAAGACACGCTTAATTTGTGTTTTCAAATGATTGGTAAAAGAAAAAACTTAATTTGGATATTTCTTTAACTTTTCTATAATTACATAAACCCTCATTTTCTTTGTTTATCGTATTTCGTTACTTCGTTTTGCACGAGATTTGGAATGACACGCTTAATTAGTATTTCCAAAGGATCGGTAAAAGAAAAAACTTAATTCGGATATTTCTTTAACTTTTCTATAATTACATATTCCTCCCGTTTATGTGTTTAACGTATTTCGTTACTTCGTTTTGGACGAGATTTGGAATGACACGGTTAATTAGTGTTTTTAAAGGATTGGTAAAAAAAAAAACTTAATTCGGATACTTCTTTAACATTTCTATAATTACATAAACCCCCCGTTTATTTGTTTATCATATTTCGTTACTTCATTTTGGACGAGATTTGGAATGACACCCTTAATTCGTGTTTTCAAAGAACTGGTAAAAGAAAAAACTTAATTCGGATATTTCTTTAACTTTTTCATAATTACATAAACCCCCCGTTTCTTTGTTTATCGTATTTCGTTACTTCGTTTTGGACAAGATTTGGAATGACACGCTTCATTAGTGTTTTCAAAGAACTGGTAAAAGAAAAAACTTAATTCGGATATTTCTTTAACTTTTTCTATAATTACATAAACCCCCCGTTTATTTGTTTATCGTATTTCGTTACTTCGTATTGGACGAGATTTGGAATGATACCCTTAATTTGTGTTTTCAAAGAATGGGTAAAAGAAAAAACTTAATTCGGATATTTCTTTAACTTTTTCATAATTACTTAACCCCCCCGTTTCTTTGTTTATCATATTTCGTTACTTCGTTTTGGACAAGATTTGGAATGACACGCTGAATTAGTGTTTTCAAAGAACTGGTAAATGAAAAAACTTAATTCGGATATTTCTTTAACTTTTCTATAATTACATAAACCTCCCGTTTATTTGTTTATCGTATTTCGTTACTTCGTTTTGGACGAGATTTGGAATGACACCCTTAATTAGTATTTTCATAGAACTGGTAAAAGAAAAAACTTAATTCGGATATTTCTTTAACTTTTCTCTAATTACATAAACCCCCACTTTCTTTGTTTAACGTATTTTGTTACTTCGTTTTGGACAAGATTTGGAATGACACGCTTAATTTGTGTTTTTAAAGGATTTGTAAAAGAAAGAACGTAATTCGGATATTTCTTTAACTTTTCTATAATTACATAAACCCCCATTTTCTTTGTTTATTGTATTTCGTTACTTCGTTTCGGACGAGATTTGGAATGACACGCGTAATTAGTATTTCCAAAAGATCGGTAAAAGAAAAAACGTAATTTGGATATTTCTTTAACTTTTTTGTAATTACATATTTCTCCCGTTTCTTTGTTTAACGTATTTCGTTACTTCGTTTTGCACGAGATTTGAAATGACACGCTTAATTTGTGTTTTCAAAGGATTGGTAAAAGAAAAAACTTAATTAGGATATTTCTTTAACTTTTCTATAATTACATAAACCCCCATTTTTTTTGTTTATCGTATTTCGTTACTTCGTTTAGCACGAGATTTGGAATGACACGCTTAATTAGTATTTCCAAAGGACCGGTAAAAGAAAAAACTTAATTCATATATTTCTTTAACTTTTCTATAATTACATATTCCTCTCGTTTATGTGTTTAACGTATTTCGTTACTTCGTTTTGGACGAGATTTGGAATGACACTCTTAATTAGTGTTTTCAAAGGATTGGTAAAAGAAAGAACTTAATTCGGATATTTTTTTAATTTTTTGATAATTACATAAACCCCCCGTTTATGTGTTTATCGTATTTCGTTACTTCGTTTTGGACGATATTTTGAATGACACGCTTAATTAGTGTTTTCAAAGGATTGGTAAAAGAAAAAACTTAATTCAGATATTTCTTTAACTTTTCTACAATTACATAAACCCCCCGTTTATTTGTTTATCGTATTTCGTTACTTCGTTTTGGACGAGATTTGGAATGACACGCTTAATTAGTGTTTTCAAAGGACTGGTAAAAGAAAAAACTTAATTCGGATATTTCTTTAACTTTGTTATAATTACATAAACTCCCCGTTTATGTGTTTATGGTATTTCGTTACTTCGTTTTGGACGAGATTTGGAAAGACACGCTTAATTTGTGTTTTCAAATGATTGGTAAAAGAAAAAACTTAATTCGGATATTTCTTTAACTTTTCTATAATTACATAAACCCCCCTTTTATTTATTTAACGTATTTCGTTACTTTATTTTGGACGAGATTTGGAATGACACCCTTAATTAGTGTTTTCAAAGGATTGGTAAAAGAAAGAACTTAATTCGGATATTTTTTTAACTTTTTAATAATTACATAAAACCCCCCGTTTATGTGTTTATCGTATTTCGTTACTTCGTTTTGGACGATATTTTGAATGACATGCTTAATTAGTGTTTTCAAAGGATTGGTAAAAGAAAAAACCTAATTCAGATATTTCTTTAACTTTTCTATAATTACATAAACCCCCCGTTTATTTGTTTATCGTATTTCGTTACTTCGTTTTGTACGAGATTTGGAATGACACGCTTAATTAGTATTTTCAAAGGATTGGTAAGAGAAAGAACTTAATTCGGATATTTCTTTAACTTTTTTATAATTACATTAACCCCCCGTTTATGTGTTTATCGTATTTCGTTACTTCGTTTTAGACGAGATTTGGAATGACACGCTTAATTTGTGTTTTCAAATGATTGGTAAGAGAAAAAACTTAATTCAGATATTTCTTAAATTTTCTATAATTACATAAACCCCCCCTTTTATTTATTTATAGTATTTCGTTACTTCGTTTTGCTCGAGATTTGGAATGACACACTTAATTTGTGTTTTCAAAGGATTGGTAAAAGAAAAAACTTAATTAGGATATTTCTTTAACTTTTCTATAATTACATAAACCCCCATTTTTTTTGTTTATCGTATTTCGTTACTTCGTTTAGCACGAGATTTGGAATGACACGCTTAATTAGTATTTCCAAAGGACCGGTAAAAGAAAAAACTTAATTCATATATTTCTTTAACTTTTCTATAATTACATATTCCTCTCGTTTATGTGTTTAACGTATTTCGTTACTTCGTTTTGGACGAGATTTGGAATGACACTCTTAATTAGTGTTTTCAAAGGATTGGTAAAAGAAAGAACTTAATTCGGATATTTTTTTAATTTTTTGATAATTACATAAACCCCCCGTTTATGTGTTTATCGTATTTCGTTACTTCGTTTTGGACGATATTTTGAATGACACGCTTAATTAGTGTTTTCAAAGGATTGGTAAAAGAAAAAACTTAATTCAGATATTTCTTTAACTTTTCTACAATTACATAAACCCCCCGTTTATTTGTTTATCGTATTTCGTTACTTCGTTTTGGACGAGATTTGGAATGACACGCTTAATTAGTGTTTTCAAAGGACTGGTAAAAGAAAAAACTTAATTCGGATATTTCTTTAACTTTGTTATAATTACATAAACTCCCCGTTTATGTGTTTATGGTATTTCGTTACTTCGTTTTGGACGAGATTTGGAAAGACACGCTTAATTTGTGTTTTCAAATGATTGGTAAAAGAAAAAACTTAATTCGGATATTTCTTTAACTTTTCTATAATTACATAAACCCCCCTTTTATTTATTTAACGTATTTCGTTACTTTATTTTGGACGAGATTTGGAATGACACCCTTAATTAGTGTTTTCAAAGGATTGGTAAAAGAAAGAACTTAATTCGGATATTTTTTTAACTTTTTAATAATTACATAAAACCCCCCGTTTATGTGTTTATCGTATTTCGTTACTTCGTTTTGGACGATATTTTGAATGACATGCTTAATTAGTGTTTTCAAAGGATTGGTAAAAGAAAAAACCTAATTCAGATATTTCTTTAACTTTTCTATAATTACATAAACCCCCCGTTTATTTGTTTATCGTATTTCGTTACTTCGTTTTGTACGAGATTTGGAATGACACGCTTAATTAGTATTTTCAAAGGATTGGTAAGAGAAAGAACTTAATTCGGATATTTCTTTAACTTTTTTATAATTACATAAACCCCCCGTTTATTTGTTTATCGTATTTCGTTACTTCATATTGGACGAGATTTGGAATGATACCCTTAATTTGTGTTTTCAAAGAATGGGTAAAAGAAAAAACTTAATTCGGATATTTCTTTAACTTTTTCATAATTACTTAACCCCCCCGTTTCTTTGTTTATCATATTTCGTTACTTCGTTTTGGACAAGATTTGGAATGACACGCTGAATTAGTGTTTTCAAAGAACTGGTAAATGAAAAAACTTAATTCGGATATTTCTTTAACTTTTCTATAATTACATAAACCTTCCG
The DNA here is from genome assembly GCA_948329865.1 of Linaria vulgaris. NCBI lineage: Eukaryota > Viridiplantae > Streptophyta > Magnoliopsida > Lamiales > Plantaginaceae > Linaria > Linaria vulgaris. The sequence goes on along the minus strand of OX415250.1, from coordinate 112,574,954 downwards.
TTTATTTGTTTATCGTATTTCGTTACTTCGTTTTGGACGAGATTTGGAATGACACCCTTAATTAGTATTTTCATAGAACTGGTAAAAGAAAAAACTTAATTCGGATATTTCTTTAACTTTTCTCTAATTACATAAACCCCCACTTTCTTTGTTTAACGTATTTTGTTACTTCGTTTTGGACGAGATTTGGAATGACACGCTTAATTTGTGTTTTTAAAGGATTTGTAAAAGAAAGAACGTAATTCGGATATTTCTTTAACTTTTCTATAATTACATAAACCCCCATTTTCTTTGTTTATTGTATTTCGTTACTTCGTTTCGGACGAGATTTGGAATGACACGCGTAATTAGTATTTCCAAAAGATCGGTAAAAGAAAAAACGTAATTTGGATATTTCTTTAACTTTTTTGTAATTACATATTTCTCCTGTTTCTTTGTTTAACGTATTTCGTTACTTCGTTTTGCACGAGATTTGAAATGACACGCTTAATTTGTGTTTTCAAAGGATTGGTAAAAGAAAGAACTTAATTAGGATATTTCTTTAACTTTTCTATAATTACATAAACCCCCATTTTTTTTGTTTATCGTATTTCGTTACTTCGTTTAGCACGAGATTTGGAATGACACGCTTAATTAGTATTTCCAAAGGACCGGTAAAAGAAAAAACTTAATTCATATATTTCTTTAACTTTTCTATAATTACATATTCCTCTCGTTTATGTGTTTAACGTATTTCGTTACTTCGTTTTGGACGAGATTTGGAATGACACTCTTAATTAGTGTTTTCAAAGGATTGGTAAAAGAAAGAACTTAATTCGGATATTTTTTTAATTTTTTGATAATTACATAAACCCCCCGTTTATGTGTTTATCGTATTTCGTTACTTCGTTTTGGACGATATTTTGAATGACACGCTTAATTAGTGTTTTCAAAGGATTGGTAAAAGAAAAAACTTAATTCAGATATTTCTTTAACTTTTCTACAATTACATAAACCCCCCGTTTATTTGTTTATCGTATTTCGTTACTTCGTTTTGGACGAGATTTGGAATGACACGCTTAATTAGTGTTTTCAAAGGACTGGTAAAAGAAAAAACTTAATTCAGATATTTCTTTAACTTTGTTATAATTACATAAACTCCCCGTTTATGTGTTTATGGTATTTCGTTACTTCGTTTTGGACGAGATTTGGAAAGACACGCTTAATTTGTGTTTTCAAATGATTGGTAAAAGAAAAAACTTAATTCGGATATTTCTTTAACTTTTCTATAATTACATAAACCCCCCTTTTATTTATTTAACGTATTTCGTTACTTTATTTTGGACGAGATTTGGAATGACACCCTTAATTAGTGTTTTCAAAGGATTGGTAAAAGAAAGAACTTAATTCGGATATTTTTTTAACTTTTTAATAATTACATAAAACCCCCCGTTTATGTGTTTATCGTATTTCGTTACTTCGTTTTGGACGATATTTTGAATGACATGCTTAATTAGTGTTTTCAAAGGATTGGTAAAAGAAAAAACCTAATTCAGATATTTCTTTAACTTTTCTATAATTACATAAACCCCCCGTTTATTTGTTTATCGTATTTCGTTACTTCGTTTTGTACGAGATTTGGAATGACACGCTTAATTAGTATTTTCAAAGGATTGGTAAGAGAAAGAACTTAATTCGGATATTTCTTTAACTTTTTTATAATTACATAAACCCCCCGTTTATGTGTTTATCGTATTTCGTTACTTCGTTTTAGACGAGATTTGGAATGACACGCTTAATTTGTGTTTTCAAATGATTGGTAAGAGAAAAAACTTAATTCAGATATTTCTTAAATTTTCTATAATTACATAAACCCCCCCTTTTATTTATTTATAGTATTTCGTTACTTCGTTTTGCTCGAGATTTGGAATGACACACTTAATTTGTGTTTTCAAAGGATTGGTAAAAGAAAAAACTTAATTCGGATATTTCTTTAACTTTTCTATAATTACATAAACCCCCGTTTATTTGTTTATCGTATTTCGTTACTTCGTTTTGGACGAGATTTGGAATGACACGCTTAATTAGTGTTTTCATAGAACTGGTAAAAGAAAAAACTTAATTCGGATATTTCTTTAACTTTTCTCTAATTACATAAACCCCCACTTTCTTTGTTTAACGTATTTTGTTACTTCGTTTTGGACGAGATTTGGAATGACACGCTTAATTTGTGTTTTTAAAGGATTTGTAAAAGAAAGAACGTAATTCGGATATTTCTTTAACTTTTCTATAATTACATAAACCCCCATTTTCTTTGTTTATTGTATTTCGTTACTTCGTTTCGGACGAGATTTGGAATGACACGCGTAATTAGTATTTCCAAAAGATCGGTAAAAGAAAAAACGTAATTTGGATATTTCTTTAACTTTTTTGTAATTACATATTTCTCCCGTTTCTTTGTTTAACGTATTTCGTTACTTCGTTTTGCACGAGATTTGAAATGACACGCTTAATTTGTGTTTTCAAAGGATTGGTAAAAGAAAGAACTTAATTAGGATATTTCTTTAACTTTTCTATAATTACATAAACCCCCATTTTTTTTGTTTATCGTATTTCGTTACTTCGTTTAGCACGAGATTTGGAATGACACGCTTAATTAGTATTTCCAAAGGACCGGTAAAAGAAAAAACTTAATTCATATATTTCTTTAACTTTTCTATAATTACATATTCCTCTCGTTTATGTGTTTAACGTATTTCGTTACTTCGTTTTGGACGAGATTTGGAATGACACTCTTAATTAGTGTTTTCAAAGGATTGGTAAAAGAAAGAACTTAATTCGGATATTTTTTTAATTTTTTGATAATTACATAAACCCCCCGTTTATGTGTTTATCGTATTTCGTTACTTCGTTTTGGACGATATTTTGAATGACACGCTTAATTAGTGTTTTCAAAGGATTGGTAAAAGAAAAAACTTAATTCAGATATTTCTTTAACTTTTCTACAATTACATAAACCCCCCGTTTATTTGTTTATCGTATTTCGTTACTTCGTTTTGGACGAGATTTGGAATGACACGCTTAATTAGTGTTTTCAAAGGACTGGTAAAAGAAAAAACTTAATTCGGATATTTCTTTAACTTTGTTATAATTACATAAACTCCCCGTTTATGTGTTTATGGTATTTCGTTACTTCGTTTTGGACGAGATTTGGAAAGACACGCTTAATTTGTGTTTTCAAATGATTGGTAAAAGAAAAAACTTAATTCGGATATTTCTTTAACTTTTCTATAATTACATAAACCCCCCTTTTATTTATTTAACGTATTTCGTTACTTTGTTTTGGACGAGATTTGGAATGACACCCTTAATTAGTGTTTTCAAAGGATTGGTAAAAGAAAGAACTTAATTCGGATATTTTTTTAACTTTTTAATAATTACATAAAACCCCCCGTTTATGTGTTTATCGTATTTCGTTACTTCGTTTTGGACGATATTTTGAATGACATGCTTAATTAGTGTTTTCAAAGGATTGGTAAAAGAAAAAACCTAATTCAGATATTTCTTTAACTTTTCTATAATTACATAAACCCCCCGTTTATTTGTTTATCGTATTTCGTTACTTCGTTTTGTACGAGATTTGGAATGACACGCTTAATTAGTATTTTCAAAGGATTGGTAAGAGAAAGAACTTAATTCGGATATTTCTTTAACTTTTTTATAATTACATAAACCCCCCGTTTATGTGTTTATCGTATTTCGTTACTTCGTTTTAGACGAGATTTGGAATGACACGCTTAATTTGTGTTTTCAAATGATTGGTAAGAGAAAAAACTTAATTCAGATATTTCTTAAATTTTCTATAATTACATAAACCCCCCCTTTTATTTATTTATAGTATTTCGTTACTTCGTTTTGCTCGAGATTTGGAATGACACACTTAATTTGTGTTTTCAAAGGATTGGTAAAAGAAAAAACTTAATTCGGATATTTCTTTAACTTTTCTATAATTACATAAACCCCCGTTTATTTGTTTATCGTATTTCGTTACTTCGTTTTGGACGAGATTTGGAATGACACGCTTAATTAGTGTTTTCAAATGATTGGTAAAAGAAAAAACTTAATTCGGATATTTCTTTAAGTTTTTTATAATTATATATTCTTCCCGTTTATTTATTTATCGTATTTCGTTAAACATTACGTATTTTAAATAAGTGATTGATTTGTGAAATAACATATACAAGAGTTTCAATTGTAGTAATTACCCTCTACAAGATAAAAAAACATAAGGTATTTATTAAATATGAGTCCAACTAAACGAGATTAAATCATAATACTACTAATTAACAATTATTATTTATCCAAACGGTATAAAATAAACCACCACCACAAAGTTGTTCCAAAAGTTATTATTTTTTTGTTTTTTTTAATCTATGGGAACCACGGTTTGGTTCCCATTGCGATGAGGTGTCACTAATGGGAACCAACTCTCAATGGGAACCAAATATTGGTCCCCATTACTATGTGTATAATTTGCTTTTTCATTTAAGACGAATAACAGGCAATGGGAACGAAAATGTCGTTTCGATTAGATAGGAACGAAATCTCGTCCCCATGTTTCCGTCTCCATTGTGAAGTTTTCTTGTAGTGAAAGTTGACGATGCTAGCTAGACGCCTTGAAGTCTTATCCTATGTGGAGGATTAGTACAGATCCAACTCCCAACTATGAAAATTCAACACACACTCAAGATATTACTCATATCGTGTGAATTCACAAGAGTACCCACCCCGGTCCACATATTTACAATTGGCGACAAAGTCAAGCACTCACTACATTGGTGTTTGGATTTGGTACTTAGTCCTGGACAATGTGAATCCGCACACGAACAACATGCTACCGGTGCTATATAGAACCAACTATGTCTACCAGAAGATCAGACTCAAATCATACATCAAGTCCATAGGCCCATGGGCATGAAAATCAATCATTGATGGATACTCCCTAGCGATGATGGCACCTCAGAATAAAAATGATGTTAATCTAAAGTCTAAAGCCGATCAAAATTCGACAAATATCAACAATACAAGCTTCAATGAGAAAGCCCTCAATGCAATCTTCACCAAGGTTTATACACACATGTTCAGGCCGATTCAAAATAACACTACTGCTGGGCAATCCTGGATGTTCCTGCAAATCCACTATGAGGGTGATGTAAGTGTTAAATAGACTAAATTACAAATGGCCTTACACAAGTTTGGAAATATTAGGATGGGTGAGGATGAATGTGTCACTTTATACTTAGAAAAATTAATGGATATATCTAATGAATGTGCAAATACAGTGAGAACCAAAGGAAATTGTAACTAGGTGTGTACAAATAATATTGATAAAGAGACAGGTAAAGAGGAGATCGCAGATGAACATGAACATGCCTCTGAAGAGATACACACAACAACTCTTTCTCCTCAAGTAAACTTGGCCGAATGTGAGGACAACATCGTTGCTAACCAATGTGTGCTCAACATCCAGACAAAAGTTAAATGTCCGAAAGAGTATCTTGACAGCTGGGAGGATGATACCACAAATGCTGAATCTCAATGTTTAATTAATGATACAAATGATTATGAGGAGCATACTAATCTTGTTTGTTTTGGAACTTGGCCGAATGTAAGGACAACATCGTTGCTAACCAATGTGTGCTCAACATCTAGACAAAAGTTAAATGTCCGAAAGAGTATCTTGACAGCTGGGAGGATGATACCACAAATGTTGAATCTCAATGTTTAATTAATGATACAAATGATTATGAGGACCATACTAATCTTGTTTGTTTTGGTGGTTCTGTAGATTTAGATGAAGAATATTTCTTTGAAGGAGAAATGGATCAAGATGAAATGAAAGTGGTCTACAGAGAATTGCTTGTTGTAACAAATAAGATAATTAAAAGGGAAAAGGAGATCTTGAAGGAAGATGCATTTCTGATTGAAACAGTGACTGAACTAGAAAGAAATCTCACCAGAAAAGATTCTCAACTTGTAAAGGTCTTTAAAAAATTTGAGGATGCAGAATATACTATTTCCGAATGGCACTCAGGTACAAGTAAACTAGATGAGATGTTCTTTGTTAGTAATGAAGGTACAATTGGTTGGGGTTATCAAAAGTTTTCTGATTCTCTGACACTGTTATTCGAGTATTTGTCAAAGCTAATGAGACTTCTTATAAAACTAAGAAAATGACCTATATCTGCAAATTCGTTTATTAGCCTAGACATTTGAAGCCTTACGGTTTTAAGTACAGAACGTTTTGTAAGAAGAATAAAAACGGAAGCAGCGATGTTATTTTTAATGTTAGGTCAACAACAAAAAACATCTAATGTTGAGTCAACATTGAATAACACCGTTGAACAAAAACCATTCTAAGAACATGTAAACTCTAGTCTCCTAAAATCAAGATTATCTGTAATGTGGTCTTCAATGTTACCCACTCTCTTACTGGTGATTGGTACATTGATAGTGGGTGTTATAGACATATGACAGGTACACATACCAATCTCATGCCATTGACCATTGGCACAGTCATATATGGTGGATGAAGTAAAGAAAAAATCATTGGAAATGAGGTTCTGAGTGTTGATGGTTTTCCACATCTGAAGGATGTACTCTTGGTAAAAGAAATCAGGCTAATCTTATTAGCACCAGTCAACTCTGTGATGACAATCTACTAGTTAAATTTTATAAATATTCTAGTGATATGCGTGTGTTATGACATGAAAGAGATCAAAAGACAATTTCTATCTAGTAGATCAAAAGGCTCCGTGATTTCATGTTAAAGTGGATGAGTTAGTTGTATGGCACATGAGATTTGTCACATGACATTTGGCACATGAGTTAGTTGATCAGTGCATGTAACTTGTTTGTGGTGAGTGTCTGCAAGGTAAGCAAACTAAAGCTTCACATATACAAGTACATGTAGAAGGACAAATATCTAGAACTTCTAAATGTTTTGAACTTTTACACATGGATCTTATGGATCCTATTGAGGTTTGTAGTCTTAAAGGGAAGAAGTATGCCTATGTCATTGTGGATGACTTTTATCGGTACACTTTGTGTAAAATTATTAAGAGAAAAATCTGAAGTTGTAGTCACATTTAAAATATTAGTTGCTAGTATAAAAAATCATTGTAATTCATGTGTTAATAGAATCTGATCAGATCATGGGAGTGAATTTGAGAACAAAAATTTGATGAACTGCGTGATTCTAAAGACATATCTCATGAATACTCTGCCCTTATTACTCCTCAATAGAATGGAGTTGCTGAAAGGAAAAACAGAACATTACAAGAGATGTCTAGGGTAATGCTAAACTCTAGAAAAATAACAAAAAGACTTTGGGCTTAAACATTGAATATTGCTTGATATATTCCTAACATGGTTTATCTTAGACTAGGCACAACAATGACTCCATATGAAATTTTTAAGAGGATAAAGTTTAATCTTAGTCATTTCCATGAACTTGGGTGTGTATTCTATAGCTTGAAGGATAGGGAATCCCTAGGAATGTTTGATACTAAAAGTGAAAAATGCATTTTTGTTGGATATTTTGTGAATAGTAGTTCATATGGAGTGTTTAACCCTAGATTGAACATCATTCAAGAATATGTCAATATTATATTTGAAGAAGAATATGTTGGTGCACATACTGATGATGATCAATCTGCCTTGCCTCTTGAAGAGAATGTTGAGTCCACATCATCCACTGACAATGCGGAGTCAACACAGGATGCAGATCATACCCCAACAGTAACAACATATGTTGAGCCAACAACTGCTTCGACAGATGTTGCCACAACACCAGATTACACAGATTCTGGCATTGATAAGTTTGTTGGACCGATTGAGGACACTGAACCTGTACAAGGTGTTAGGAATTGGAATCTCCACATTGGTATGATATTGTTCACTTTGGGCCCAAGCCCTCATGGTTTTATTTTTGGGGTCCAACTCCCCAAAAGGCCTCATACCAATTGAGATTTCTCCAATCCTATAAACCCAGTTCAACTCTCTTATATTTCCGATGTGGGACTCTTGTTTGCCCCAACAATCCTCCCCTCAAACAAAGGACCACCGAACTGTCCCTACGTGCGCCTCACGTGACTGGGACTTCGTCTCCTTCTTCAGTTTTTCTCCCGGGATATTGTTCTTGGCCCAACAAACTTTTTTTCTTCCCTTGAACAAAGGATCTCTAAGCCTCCCCTTAACCCGACGCCTCACCACCTGTGATCATCTCCTTAAGTCGGAGCTCGCCTCCTTTTTCGTTCACTCCTGGGACACCCACACGGATCGGGAGCACTGGCTCTGATACCAGTTGTTAGGAATTGGAATCTCCACATTGGTATGATATTGTCCACTTTGGGCCCAAGCCCTCATGGTTTTACTTTTGGGGTCCAACTCCCCAAAAGGCCTCATATCAATTGAGATTTCTCCAATCCTATAAACCCAGTTCAACTCCCTTATATTTCCGATGTGGGACTCTTGTTTGCCCCAACACAAGGTGCTAATGTTGTGCCAACATACACATATCAACATCTTGGCACCACACCAGAACAGTTTGTCACAGAGACTAAAGAGTTGCATGGACCAGCTGTCAGAAGGATATTGAACAAAGTGTTGAAACTTGAAACTGTGAGATGGATTCCAAATCTCTCGAGTTCTGATAAGACGATTTTTGATGATTACTTGAAAGCTAAGCTGAACAAAGCTTCTAATACTTCAATCCAAATGGATGAACATGTTACAAGTATCTCTAATTGCTTCAAAGTCTGGACATCACAAAGGGTGCTGAGTTCGTGGACTTTCTTGATTAAATCCTTCTTTCTTTTATTGAAGCAAGCATTTCTTTTGAAATCATTTGTGATGTATGCTAGGGTTACCTTTTTTCTTGTCATGTTTGTTTTTCTTTCTGATATTGAGTGTGTGTGTGTGTGTGTTTTCTTCTTCTTTTATATTTTATGTTTATTTGTGTGTGAGTGTTTTCTTTGTTTGAGGGATGAGATCTTAGGAGGCTTGAGGGGGTGTTATATATAACAATGCAATGAGTTCACGAATTTGAGTAACGATGTTATTTAAATATTGAGTTTGCATTGCTAGTATGAGTTGTTTCAAATATATTGACCAAATGGCCTCTATTGGATTTTGAAATTGTTGGATCGGGTTCGATACAACTTTTCTAAAGTTTCAGAGCTCAAGTTAAGCTAGCGGTGCCTTAACTTGATCTCAAACAATCTTCTTGATAGAGTATAATGTGCAGCGGAATTAAAGAACACAAGAAGATAAATTTTCAATGGTTTATTGTAAATAATCAACCATCTAGCCTTACGGCAAAATAACCACGCAGGTTTTAACAAAGACGTTCCTCACCACAAAATCACTCTTGCTCTTTTGTAGATTGGACTCAACAAAGCAGACAAGAATTTTCTCCTTAAATCTAATCCTAGACTTAACTCAAAAATCACAAACTTTGTAAAGCAAGAAACACAACAACAATGCTTAAGATATAATCTCTACGGATTTATAAGCTCTATTGTTTCTCTATGTATCTTGATGTACTTCACACCTTATATATAGGTTTCTTCAAACTTGATCTCCAAGGTGTGTTGTACACAGTTTTGGTAACTTATGTTGTTTCCTTGTTGAACTCTTCTTTCCTTCTTGAACTCGATCTCCTTCTTGAATAATAGTTCCCTTTATTAGATTGAGTTCTAATAAGGAAATTCTCCTTATTCAATTCAGAGTTGATCTTGGAAAGATTCCTAGTTGCACTTGAACTCCAAAACTTTCCATCTTTGAAACCGTGTTGACTTGACCGATCTCCTCCTCTTGAATTATGGAAACTTCAACTTAGGAAACTTGTAATGCTCTTCCTTATGATTAAGAGATGTTCTTGGACATAAACAAAGACAACTAAAATCGTGGAACTTGATTAATAGGTGAATAAAGGCAAAACTAAAATAAAGCAGTTAAAGACAGATTGACAGAAAGTTTCTGGTTTCAATGTTGTCCTGTGAATGTTGGCTCAACATCCATCCAACATTTAATCCAGAACACTTTACTCATGTTCAGAAACATGTTTTAGGTTAAGACTGTTCTCGGGTTTCAATGTTGTCCTCTGGATGTTGGCACAACATCCATCCAACATTGATAACAGAACATCTTACACTTGCAATCTCCCCCTTTTTGCCTTTCTTCATAAAACCAATCAACCTGTTCACATAATAGATAATATGTCCAAATATCAATTAAGCATAATAATCTAAACCTACTAAAACTGCTCCCCCTTAATGCAAACTATCAAGCATTAACTTGGCATAACAAAGATTATTCATTAAAGTCATCACCACAACTCAACCAAGTTGTTCAGACATTTAACTCATCAATGTTGTCTCAACATTAAGACCAGAATGTACCTGCACTTAAGTTTATCAGCAGAAATTGCAGATATAAACTATCTTCATAAGTAAAATCATTAAGGGTAGTTAAAGCTAAGTAGCATTATCATTACAAACCAAAACAAAGAAAAAGAACTAGCAACAAAATAGAAACAGTTCAAAACACATCAAAACAAAAACATAAAAACCAGAAATCAAAAATTAAAAACTAGATTACTCTCCCCCTTTTTGTGAAGAAAGCTCATCCATGTTCTTAATCAAGACATCCAGCTCCTGCATTTGTTTTTCCTTGAAAGCAATTTCCCTTTGAAGATTGGCATAAGCACTTCTATACCAAGTCAACTGCTGATCCACAAACAATTTTGTGTTACCCTGGTTTCTTCCTCATCAGATTGAGGCACTGAATCTCCAACAAATTGTTGAGCCTCCTTTTCTTCTCCAGGTGCAACTCCACCTTCAGGATTCCAAGGCAAGTCCTTCACTCTTGTTGCTAGACAAGTAGGATTGAGTGATGGTGAACCTAGCCTTGTTCTCTGACATTCCTCCAAACTCTTTCTTGTTCATCTTCTGTTTTAGCAGCAGAGTTGTGATCAAAGAAGGAAATGGTAGAATCCCTTGCTTCCTCCCAACAACATCTTCCATAGCCTTTAAAATTCTCACCCCAATATTCACAGCAAGCCCGTTCTTTAGTTTGTAGACCAAGTAAGCTGACTCCTTAGTCAAAACAGTAGAATTTCTAGTGGGCAGCCAATTATAAGATGCACATTTGTGCAGAACAACACTTAGGACAGTGAGCTTTGTTGTTCGTAATTGTTCAACCTAGGTTCTCTCTAGACCACCTGTAATGTCCTCAATCACCTCATCTGGCTTAGGATCTTCAGATTTCTCATCATGTGGTAGTCCCCAAATCTTATTTATCTTCCTAGGACTAATGTCAAACACTTGTCCTCTTACCCATGCTTTACCATATTTGGGAGACAACTCACTAGTGATATACTTTCAGAGATTTAGGTAGAATTCTTGTACAAGCTCAGGAGCATAATCACCATGCTTCTTCATTGAATTCTGAACCCCTCCTGCTTTCAACCACTCAAAAACTATGTTTCTTTTAAAGTTGTCAATGTCCATGACCCTCTCTTTGTGAAAATCCCTCTTTCTAAACGCATAAACCTTGTCCTCTATCTTCTTATTAAGATAGTATCTAGACCTAGCTTCCCTACTATGATAGGGTAACACAAGAGTGTCATAGTACTCTTCTTCATCATCATCATCAGCTTCAACCTCTTCAGCATCAGCTTCCTCTTCCTCTTCTTCTTCTTCTTCTTCTTCTTCTTCCTTCTCTTCCTCTTCTTCTACATCAACTACCTCAACTTCCCCATTCACAACCCGTTTCCCTTTCCTCACTCTCTCAGCCTCAGCCTTAGCCTTAGCCTCAGCCTCAGCTTTTTTCTTCTCAAGTCTCTCTCTTTGAGCTCTTCTAGCCTCAGTTCTTTGAAAGGCTATTCTACTCATTTGCATAGACCCAATTGGTGTTCTCTTTCTACCAGAACCAGATCCCTCCCCCTCAATCACATCATTAAGACTATTCACTTGGGGTTTAGGGTTAGCCATATCTACCTTAGATTCAGCATCTTTGGTTTGACGAGTATGGGCTTTTGATGTTGCGCCAACATTCAACTCAGATTCCACATTCTTAGCTCTCTTTGCCCGTCGTTGATAAGGAATCGTTGGTCGTTTTGCAGCAACTTGAGCAACATGCCGTTCTTGATCCTCACGCACAGCAGCCCTGGTGCGTGTTGTTGTTTGCTCAACATTCAATGCCATATCTGCAAGAGTGTCTAAAGGAGTCTTGCTCGCCATGTTAGTTTTGAGAATTGAGAGAAAAATATGAGAGATTTTTAGATAACTATTTGCAGAGAGAAAGACAAATTGCCCAAGTGAAAGAAATTAGGGCAAATTTGTTCTTTTAAGTCGTGCAGAGTGGAGAGAGAAGGGATGAATGTTAGTGGGATTATGGAATATGATCAATTAAGTTTTCCCACTACTCTATTCCCGCGTAAGAACTTCACCACGTGTCATTTAAAAACAACAAGTAACCCGAGTAACCCGAGCAGTTCAAAATAAAACAATAAAAACTCAGTTTTTAAAATTTTAAACAAACTTATAAGTTATTGTCTTCAATGTTGGGCAGACAGTGTGGTAATGTTGGGATAACATTCAGAACAGAGAGTAGAGTAACATTCAAACTAGAAAGTTTTTAAACCACAATATTTGAGGTTATGGGCTTCTTCAAGGCAATTCATGTGAGAGCGTGAGATATATCCAAACTTATATCTGAAACTTCACCAAAGTAGCAAGTGAGTACCAAAAACATAAGATTTAGATCAAAATCATGAATAAGTAACATATCAAACAGAAAACACACAGAGATAAGCAGTTGTGAATTAGAGAATTAATCCACTTCCACAGCATAGAAGGTCACAAATTGTGTGTCACATGCAGTATGTCACCCAAAGAGTATGCCTCAACACATGAAAGGGACTATGTACTCCCCCTAAGCCCAAACCTAGTCAAACACACTAATCAAAGATGAAAAACAATGCAGTACTAACATGAATGCAACAATGTTATGACAACATTGACATATGGTATACACAGTGAATCACTTTTCAACCCAGCAACAGTTCACATCAAATCAAATCTTCACTATTTTCATTATCTCTTTAGAACAAAAATTGAAAGTTGCTAAAAAAGGATAATGACATTACAGAATGAGGGCAACACTAGACTCCACACACCCCAGTAACAACATTATTTGCAGCAAGTTAGGCAAGTACAAAGGCCTTGAATACTGGCAACACATTTATCATGCACCCCAATACCCAAATTCCTTATGCATACGTGTTTACCAACCTGCATACAAGAGAGCACTAAGTGATCAATGCTACCAAGTGAAGGCAATTGAAACCCCAAACACCTTAGTAGAAAGAACTACTTTTATGTACCTATTGGCCAAACTAAACAGAGACATGCAAATAAGCACAACTGAATATCATTGAAGCTGTCAACATCATGAACCCCAGCTTCTCCACTTGTCCTGTAAAACCTTTTCATATGAATAAGACACAACTGAATAGACATCAAAGTAGTGAACTTTGTGTACCCCAGCTTCTCCATATGTTAGGCTAACACAACCTCAGACAAACTTTAGAGATTTTTACTTTTCAAAACTCAGATGTGAATCTGCAAACTAGAAAGATTAGTAAAACACAGTGATCAACCACACACTCAAATATGCCAAAACAAAGATCAATGTGACTCAAAAAGAAAAGAAAGAAACAAAAAAAAAAACAAAAAGTTACATACTACACCACAAACATTAACTAGTGCTAGATAGTGGTGTTATGTCAACACTCAGATCCTAACATTCTCACATATTGCACATGCCGAGAGATTTCCTCAAACTGAAGAATCTCTCACTATCTAAATGTTTAGTAAACATATCAGCAAGCTGATTATTTATCTCAATATGCTCAATGTTAATCATTTTATCCTCAACCATGCCTCTCAAGTAATGATGTCTTATATCTATATGCTTAGTCCTAGAATGCTGAATAGGATTCCTTGAGATACTAATGGCACTAAGATTGTCACAAAACATGAGGAGAGTATCACTATCTAACCCATAGTCCAGCAACATGTGTTTAAGCCATACAAACTGGGTAACACAACTGCCAGCAACTACATATTCAGATTCAGCTGCAGACAATAACACACAATTCTATTTCCTACTATACCATGAAACTAAATTGTTTCCCAAATAGAAACAACCCCCACTTGTGGATTTTCTGTCATCTATATCACCTGCCCAATCAGAATCACAAAAACCAACAAGATTTGTATTTGTATCAAAAGAATACCATATGCCCAATGATGAAGTTCAAATATATATCTTAATATTCTCTTCACAGCAATCAAGTGAGATTGCTTTGGATCAACTTGGTACCTAGCACAAACACAAATAGAAAACATAATATCTGATCTAGAGGTAGAGAGATATAGAAGACTACCAAGCATAGATCTATACAATGTTGGGTTAACATTGTCTCCAGTGCCATCCTTAGTAATCTTCACAGAAGAATACATGGGAGTTTTGCAAGGTTTTGACTCATGTAGCTCAAATCTCTTTACCAGGTTCCTTGCATACTTCTCCTGGTTTAAGAACATACCATTCTCTAGTTGCTTCACTTGCAATCCCAGGAAGTAGTTCAGCTCTCCAATCATGCTCATCTTAAATGTCCCTGTCATTGACTCAACAAACTTGTCTAGAGTAGACTTGTTAGTAGAACCAAATACAATGTCATCCACATAGATATGAGCAATACAAACATCAGAATTTTTTCTTAGAATAAACAAGGTTCTGTCTCCATCTCCTCTATTGAACCCAAGACTTAACAAAAATTGAGTTAGTCTTTCATACCAAGCTCTATGTGCCTGTTTTAAACCATACAAAGCTTTCTCAAGTTTATACACATAATTAGGATGTTTAGGATCAGCAAAACCTTTAGGTTGTTCAACATATACTTCTTTGTCTATCAAACCATTAAGGAAAGCACCTTTTACATCCATCTAGTAGAGCTTAATCTTAAGACAACATGCAATAGCAAGAAATAATCTAATAGATTCTATCCTAGCTACTGGAGCAAATGTCTCATCAAAGTCAATCCCTTCTACCTCAGTATAACCTTGTGCAACAAGCCTAGCTTTGTTTCTTACAATTACACCATCTTCATTAGTTTTGTTCTTGAAGATCCACTTAGTTCCTATAACATTTACATTAGAAGGTCTAGGTACTAAATTCCAAACATGATTTTTGGTGAATTGCAACAGTTCATCTTGCATAGCATTTATCCATCTACTATCCTTAAGGGCTTCAGTCACATTCTTAGGTTCAATATTCGAGACAAAACAGGAAGCATTACTTACAGTGCAAGTGGAAGCCATGCAGACACACAAACTTACCATATTTTTATAGTTTACCCTGTCTTTGTTGCAAGTCTTCATGCGTCCTGTGATTTCACCTATCACTTGTAAAGCTGGATGATCCTTTTGAATCATAGTATGGGGATCTCTCCTAGGTTCATCAACAATGTCATCCTCTGAATTTGACTGTGGGGATATTGGCCTAACAGCAGCAGGTGTCAGCTCAACATTAGAACCAGTCACAGTTTCAGTGTCTTCAGCTTCTGTTCCTGATGTTGGGACAGTCTCTGTTTCCAATGTTGGGGCAACATCAGAGACAGTAACTTCATCAGTACCTGTACCAAAGGTGGAATCATCAAACACTATATTTACTGATTTTTGAATAGTCTTCAATATTGGATTATAAACCCGGAAAGCAGAACTATTCACAGAATAACCAACAAATATGCATTTTTCACTTTTTGGATCAAACTTACTAAGATAGCCTCAATCATTCAACAAGTAACAATCACATCCAAATTCAAAAAAATGAGCAATATTTGGTTTCAAACCCTTCAAGATTTCATATGGTGTCATATTGGTACCTGGTCTAAGATAAGCTCTATTACTTATATGACATGCAGTATTTAAAGCTTCAGCCCAAAGTCTTTTAGATAAGTTTCTAGCATTAAGCATAACTCTTGCCATCTCTTGAAGTGTCCTATATTTCCTCTCAGCTATCCCATTTTGCTGAGGTGTCTTAGGTGCTGAAAAATCATGACAAATTTCATTCTTATCACATAAATCACTGAAACTAGCATTTTCCGATTCTTTCCCATGATCAGACCTAATTTAACAAACAGAGGAACCATACAGATTTTTGATGCTAGCATGTAAGATCCTAAATGTGTTAAATGCATCAGATTTTTCCTTAAGAAACTTAACCCATGTATATCTAGAGAAATCATCTACATTAACAAAGGCATATCTCTTACCACTTAGGCTGCTCACCTCAATAGGACCCATGAGATCCATGTGTAATAATTCAAAACACTTACCAGTCCTGGGAATTGTACCTTGTACCTGGAGGGGTGTATGAATAGCTTTGGTTACCCTTCAGGCAGTCCCCACATACAACCTTACCTGGGCTGGATATCTTAGGTAAGCCTCTTACATCATCAACTTTCTGTAACTTTTCAAGGTTCCTATAGGGAACATGTCCTAGCTTCCTATGCCACATAACAACATCATCAACTTTAGCATGAAAGAAATCTGCTTCTTCCTGAGCAAGGTAGCAATTATCTTTAGATCTGGTACCTGTCACAACAAGGACATTATCACTATTAAACACATCACAAAAACTTTTATCAAATGTAACAAGCAAGTTATCATCACAAAGTTGACTAATGCTTATTAGACTTGCTTTCAATCCTTCAACTAGCAGAACATCTTTGAGGGGTGGAAATCCTTCAAGATCTAGTACTCCCTTTCCAATGATTCTTCCCTTGGTGCCTCCTCCATAGGTGACAGTTCCAACATTGAGATGAATCAGTTGTTTAAGATTTTCCTTGTCTCCTGTCATGTGTCTTGAACATCCACTGTCAAAGTACCACTTACCTGCAAGGTTAGAGTACACATCAGAAAAGACAACATTGCATACAAGTTTTATCTTAGGAGTCTTTAACTTTTCAATCCAAGTTCTACTTTTCTGTCATGTTCCTAATGTTGGGATAACATCTGTACCACTGACCAACTCAACATTAGAGACATTTTCTGTTTTTTTCACACTTTCTTTCAAATATTTCTTGCAATAAGGTTTTATGTGACCTGGTTGAAAACAAAATTGACAGATATAAGTAGGTTTACTTTTGTTGGGATTAGCACAGCTCAAGTCTTTTGATTCCTTAATAAAACATTTTTAATGAAAACAGGATTAGCAACTTTAGAGGTAGGTTTCTCAATATAACCAAGACCATTTGTTCCTTGATTACCCATACTCAGTACCTCATCAACTTTAGATGTACCTGAGTTCCATTTAGCAATGATCTGACTATCTTTTTCAAGCTTTCCTTTTACCTCTTTAAGTTCAGCTTCTGTCTTGTCAAGGTCTCTTTCATACATCCTCATCAATTTCTTCAGTCCATCAATCTCCAGTCTCTGAGCTTCATTTTTCTTGGTGAGTTTCTGATTTTCTTTCAGAAGATTATGAAAGGTAGACTTCAAGTCTTCAATGATTTCCTGCTGGGACATTTCACCTTCGAAGTAATACTCTTCATCTAGATCAACTGAGCCATGGAAACATTAAAAGTTAGATTCATAATTATCAGACAAAGAATTGAAATCAATATGGGTATCATATTCAGTCCAATTCCCAAAGAAGGTCTCATGTTCTGATGTTGATTCCTGATGTTGGAGCAACATTGGGACCCGAGACAGTTATGAAGATCTTCTTCTGTCCAGTTGACATGAGTAAATAATGCAGCTGTATGAATCTCTTCAAGGTTTCCTTCAGTATCAGCACTTGATCCAGAGTTATAATCCTCTTCATTGAAATCATCTACACAAACCCAATGAGACTTTCCCTTCTTGCGGAGGGTGTTAGCACATTCAACAGCAATATGACCATAACCTTTAAATTCATAACATTGAGTAGTTTTCAACTTTTCATAACACTAGATTTTGTTGCCATATATTTAACAAAGTTGGGAGGCAATTTTCTATAACTAGTGGAAGTATTGCTAGGTTGTTTCTCTTTAGATTTATCTTTAAAGTTCAACCTACTGAGTTTCTTGCTAATATTTCCATAGTTAGAAGAAATAATTTCATCCTCATCTTCACTCTCATGATAATTTGTTCCTAACAAAGCAATAGTTTGTTGTTTGGTAGTCCTAGCAGGAAACTCTAGCTCAGATTCTCTAAGAGTGTTTAACAAGGATTGAAATTCCATGTTGGCAATATCTCTTGTCTCTCCCATGGCAATTCTCTTGAGAGCAAATCTAGGTGACAAAGATCTAAAAGCTTTATAAACCATAGTTTGATTTGAGACAGGAAATCCTAGATTTTCACATTGATTTGTAATGTCAAGGATTTTCTCAAAATAACTATCTATACTCTTTTCATCACCCATCTCAAGTTTTTCAAAATCTTTAAGCAATTATCTATGTTTAGAGTTTCTAACTGCTATATCTCCTTCACAATGAAGTTCAAGGATAACCCAAGCTGATTTAGCTGTGGTGCAGTTCTGAATTAACTTAAACATCTGATTGGTAACATAACTAAAAATAGCATTAAGAGCTTTCTCATTGTAGTTATACAGTGTTACCTCGTTTGTTTTCCATTGTGACTTTGGTTTTGGTACAATATCTGCATCTCGGTCGTTCTCAATCTTTGGGATAGAATATCCATCAAGAACGGCATCCCATGCTTTCATGTCAATGGATTTGATGTGAACTCTGAGCCTGGTCTTCTAGTAAGCATAATTGATGGATCCTTCCAAGACTGAGAGTCTTCCAGAATTAGGATTGATGTTGTCCATCGCGTTGTATCACCTCCAAACACCAGTGAAATCGGTGCTTGGCTCTGACGCCAATTGAAATTGTTGGATCGGGATTGATACAACGTTTCCAAAGTTTCAGAGCTCAAGTTAAGCTGGCGTTGCCTTAACTTGATCTCAAACAATCTTCTTGATAGAGTATAATGTGCAACGGAATTAAAGAACACAAGAAGATAAATTTTCAATGGTTTATTATAAATAATCAACCATCTAGCCTTACGGCAAAATAACCACACAGGTTTTAACAAAGATGTTCCTCACCACAAAATCACTCTCGCTCTTTTGTAGATTGGACTCAACAAAGCAGACAAGAATTTTCTCCTTAAATCTAATCCTAGACTTAACTCGAAAATCACAGACTTTGCAAAGCAAGAAACACAGCAACAATGCTTAAGATATAATCTCTTCGGATTTATAAGCTCTATTGTTTCTCTATGTATCTTGATGTACTTCACACCTTATATATAGGTTTCTTCAAACTTGATCTCCAAGGTGTGTTGTACACAGTTTTGATAACTTATGTTGTTTCCTTGTTGAACTCTTCTTTCCTTCTTGAACTCGATCTCCTTCTTGAATAATAGTTTCTTTTATTAGATTGAGTTCTAATAAGGAAATACTACTTCTTCAATTCAGAGTTGATCTTGGAAAGATTCCTAGTTGCACTTGAACTCCAATACTTTCCATCTTTGAAACCGTGTTGACTTGACCTATCTCCTCCTCTTGAATTATGGAAACTTCAACTTAGGAAACTTGTAATGCTCTTCCTTATGATTAAGAGATGTTCCTGGACATAAACAAAGACAACTAAAATCGTGAAACTTGATTAATAGGTGAATAAAGGCAAAACTAAAATAAAGCAGTTAAAGACAGATTGACAGAAAGTTTCTGGTTTCAATGTTGTCCTGTGAATGTTGGCTCAACATCCATCCAACATTTAATCCAAAACACTTTACTCATGTTCAGAAACATGTTTTAGGTTAAGACTGTTCTCAGGTTTCAATGTTGTCCTCTAAATGTTGGCACAACATCCATCCAACATTGATAACAGAAACCTATTTTAGATTAAGACTGTTCTCGGGTTTCAATGTTGTCCTCTGGATGTTGGCACAACATCCATCCAACATTGATAACAAAACATCTTACACTTTCAGATTTTAATTAATTAGGAAAAAATTACTCAATTATATAAATTCCCATTGGTAACAGTTTATATTCTTTATTTGGATATACAGTCAAAAGTTTTACCTATCTTAATGTTGTGTTACGGGGATAAGAAAATTTATCGGTGAGATTTTGTTACTAAAAATATAAAAAAAAATGATGAGATTTACAGCAAATAAATGTCATGAGTTCATGACTATTTTCGAATCTTTTTTATTGTACTGTTTTAATTATTTCAATTCGTCACAAGGAGTTTTTTGCAAAGCAATGACCATTGATTGTATTGTGATGGACATGACCAAAAAAATAAACTTGTTACTTGCAATTGTGCAATCACTATACACACAATAGCTTCTTTGTGGAAACGTGATGCGGATCTTGCCAAATCTGCATATTTCTACCTATATGTATTTATGAATATGGTATAATAGTTATGTAATACTATAATTATGTATTATTATATATATTCTTGGCTGATGTATTTGTAAAATAGGAAAAATAAATCAAAAGTTATTTTAGTTTAAATTCTCTTTCTTATCTCTTTTACTTGGGAGTTCGTTCTAAACTCGAATTAGAGCATTTGATAGGATCTTGATCCTTATCATTGGTGCTTTCATCGATTTGGACTTTATTATTTTCAGTAATGGATTTTCAAACAAAGCACCTATTGTCTAAAATGCTTGAAATTTTAGGTCAATATGAAGCAAGGATGAATAATATTTTTGAAAAATGGCAAACAAAGATGGACGGTAAATTCTGCAAGTATTGATTGCCGCCACAACAGCCACGTTCCTCTCCTATAACGCTTACGGCAACACCACCGCCTTCACAACACTTGCGGCGAAGACGAGCACAATTCAAAACTAATGTCAAGCGACGTAAAGGTACGAGTTCTATAGGCACAACTAAACCACGCGTTGCCAAGGCTTCTCCTTCACGACTCTACCCACCGTCCGATGACAAAACTTACAACAACAAAATTTCAACACCCTCAGTTTCTTTGCCATTTCTGCTGAAATGTACTACAATGCTTATGGTCTTTTTTCAAGAGAGGCAAAAGAAAATAGTCTTTGATTGGAAAAAGGGGAAGAAATTTTGATGGACATTTATAATCGTAAGGGATCCGCGAATTAAGAGTTGCTGAAACAAAGAAGAAAAGGAAGTGGTTGATTGTTGCTTCGGATTTCAAGATTTTTCAACTGGCAAAACACTTGAGCACTGAGCACATCCTTCAAAAGGAAAAGAAAAGGAAAGTTGCATGAAGTTTACATTGCCATTATTTTGAAAGGATGGCATGCAACTGCTCTTTGGTGATTCAGCACCGTGCAAAATCAATCTCCAATCAAAATATTTTTCTCAAAAAAAAAAAACAAAAAAGAATATGGCCTGGGGAAAAGGCCATTTTCAAGCGCGTGGGATTGATACGGATCTTGCCAAATCTGCATATTTCTAATTATATGTATTTATAAATATTGTATAATAGTTATGTAATATTATAATTGTAATAGGTAGTTATAGAAGTTTATGTATTTGTAAAATAGGAAAAATAAATCAAAAGTTATTTTAGTTTAAATTCTCTTTCTTATCTCTTTTTCTTGGGAGTTCGTTCTAAACTCGAATTAGAATATTTGATAGGATATTGGGCAAAGTATTGCCCTAATATTCACATAGTTGTTGTGACTGCTAGGCGGTCAATCCAGGCCGTCTACGACCATGTGGCGGCCGCGGATAGGGGGTATTTTCTATAAATACCTCCCTCCCTCTTAATTTTCTTCACACCTTTCTGTCACATCCTCCCCCTGCACTTGCGACCGCCCCTGAGCTTTTGTAACCGCCCGACACTCGGGCCCTTGTAATTGTAATTTTTTCTCCTTTCTTTGATTTATGTCTCATATATAATATTTCAATAATATTTTTATATGTTAAATTATTAGTTTAGCTTATTTAATCTAAGATGGTTAGTTACGAGATTAAATGTCTTACATTTAATGCTTAGAACTAATGATCTATAGGAATCTCAAAAAATTAGAATGGACGATGCCTATGGAATTTTTATAACATAGAAATGATGTTACTTTTAGTAAACTCTCCAAATCGTATAATTCTTAGTTTCAAACGTTATTTACCTTTGGGGGATCTTTATAACTTAGAAATGATGTTATTTTTAGGAAACTCTCTAAATTGTATAATTGTTGGTTTTCAAACACCGAGTTTGCCTTTAAGGAATTTCTATAACTTAGAAACAATTATATTTTTTGGAAATCTCTTAACATATATAGCAATGATCTAACTTAGATTTTTTTAATTAGTTTGTAGTATGTATAGTCGTCATGTCAGACAATCCTACACTTTGGCCATGTTCGACTGGAAATGCCCCCCCTCCGAACGGGGGTCGTAACGTAGTGGTAGAGGTAGTCTGGCACCTCATCGCATTATATAGCTTCATCATTCGCCTCCCGCCAATTCTCAGTGTCACGATCTAGTCGAGCACAAGTCCAGGCTCTAGCTTGTGAGTAGCATGATGGATCTACAGAGACTACTCCGCTACAACGCTTCTTTCATTCGAACACGATGATGAGCCTGATGCAGCATAGTCTCGTCAAACGCCCCATACATCGTCTGCATATAGGCCTAATGTCCATACACCATCATCATATGAGTCCACCGGAGCTGGACTGAGAGGCAGGCTGATCGAGTCTCCAGAAGCAAGACCATCCACAAGAACACAAGACCGTCTGGGTAGAGGACCCTCTCGAGGTACTCTGGTACCCCAAGATCTGGACGACCGTGAGATCATTACATTGACTATTTCAAGACTCTTTCAGCACGGGTCCGCAGTTTCGACGACCATGACAAAGCTCATTAGGCAGTTTATGAATGAGTTTTACCCCACTCATCGGAAGATGCCTCAGACGATTAGAGAGTCAATGTGGAAGAAATTTACGGTGAGAAGTTATTATATAAATGTTTAATTTAATGTAGTGTATCATATATTATAAAATGATCCGAAGTGGGCGGGTCGTCTCAAGACCTAGATGAATGACAAGTTGGAGAAGGAGGGGTTGGCTCAGTGGTGGTCTGAGAAGCACAAGTTGGTGTTGGAGAGGACGCAGAAAAAAGAGAGAGGAGGGGAGGACCCGGAGCAGATGCTGAAAGCACCTCCCACTTTTGCCGATGGGTCCATCGACTTCGAGGATATTAGAAGTTGAATGGTATGCCATAGTAAAAAAAACTTATACACGTCAATAAAACTTTCCTTAATTATATGTCTAATTTAGCTTAACATACTTTTTATTTAGTGTGTAGGCGAGGGAGCAACCCAATCGGACCACCCCTATTTGACACGATGATATGTGCCATTTCTGTCGTAGCCATAATGTGAAGGGGAAGAATTCGAGAGATCCATGGAGTCGCACTTACTTTCCTGAGTCATACATGGTTATTCATGTAAGTACTTTCAGTTACATCATTGTTATTTATCCTGTGAATTAAATTAACTTCCATATTATTATCTAAATACTGTGTTTTACAAGCATAAACAAAAGGAGTACCACCAGTTAATGAGAAGGAGGTATTCGGACCTGGATAATTGCCCGAGATAGATCCCGAGCTGTGGCCGAAGGTGAGTGGAGGAGTGAAGAAGGAGAAGGCGATGGGCTTCGTGAGTGAGGCAGCTCCAAAGTCATTTGGTATCCAGTTCAAACAGCAGCTACACATGACGCGTGGGTATATCGAGAAGTTGGAGACACGAAACAGTGAGGTGAGGATGAGTACTGACCACAAATCTTACGTCCTAATGCAGCATATCTAGAGCTTGTCCAAGCACATTACTAAGAGTACTGGCACGAAGTTCTGGAGCTTCTTGTACAATTCCAAGACATTCGCGGCACCCTGTTCGAGGTGATATCCATTTGATCATAGCTCTTCTGCAATGCCTATGTATACGCCAAAGTATGATTTAGACAATAACGGATAGAGTGTGGATAAGGATGTTGATGATGTATATCATACTATCTTATTATCTCTCTTACAAGAGGAGGTTCATGAGTAACGACGGATATCCCAATGAAGTGGATAAGGCACTTGGAATTCAATCAATGATCGCACCCGACAAAAGGAATTGGGTCAACCCCTTGTGCTCCCCCCGACCCACTCCTTACAAGTGTGGTCGTTAGAGCATCCCCTGTGGTAAAGATATTTGACTCCACCCGAACGGGGTGCATATGAAACACGCCATTGAGGCTTGACAAACCAAGTCCCATTCAACTTCGGCATAAATTTCTCGTCACACCCACCCTTTTGTGGGAGCATGATCATAAAAGACTAGTACTACCGATCCCCCGCGCAGACTCATGTTACCCTAGCGGTACCCCCTCCAAGGCACTCGTATTTCGAGCTGCACTAAAATCAATATCGCTTTAACACCATAAGACCAATTATTTAGTGAGCCTCATCCGTCCATCCCCTCATCGGGCTTAACAACATATTTTTGTCCACCCGGACAGATCTCTTGGCAGAAGCTCACTACGAGTAAGCCCACACTTAGAATATAATTTGTTAATATTCTTTCTTTCCTCTGCGTAGAAACAAAGGGAGCCACGATACCAATTAATAGGAGAACCAAGGAGGGTAACGAGAGGTTACAAAGAGGGACTCAGTACGAATTCATTCTCCAACTCCCAAATCTCTCTCATAAATAAGGGGAGTGTGAGCCTGATTAGTCAACCCTCGTGAAACCGCGACGATTGGGCCAAAAGACCACGATACGTATTGGCTCATAGAAGTCAACTATGACAATTAGTTGCAAAAATTCTCACTCTATTGGACCACTAAACTGACCACCTACATTAGTGTAGAAGAAATCACATCATATGCTACCCTTGTCAGAAGAACCTATTGACGCAGAACCCCCCCCCCCCCCCCCCCCCGCCCTCGAGATAACTACTTCCAGCAGAGAAAGCCTCCCCCAATTGGTAGACGCAGCTAAGACAATAATTTTCAGCAAGGCTCATAGCCATTGGTAGAAAACCCTCATTGAAGTCCTATAAATAGGGGGTTGTTAGCACTTCAACATGGCATAAAATAACACTCACTCCCATTCAACATCTTAGTCTTATATTCTCTTTACACACTCTCACGAATAGAGTTTAGTGCATGGTTTGACACTTAGAGACATATCACGATTGTAATACAAAAGCTATAGCTCATAATGTAGCTCCCCCCGCCCCCTCGACTTAGTTTTCCTTGTGTAATCGCTCTCTCCCCGCGTAACAATCAATAAATACACCACACGCTCTTTTCAGGCTCGGGATCACCATTCCAAACAAGTTAAATTCGATCGATATCCCCAAGTGTATCCCCTCGTGAAGTTGGACAATATCACATCATCAGATGATTTGGACGCTACTGAAGACTTTGTTGGAGTTCAGAATGAGGATGGCTTGGGTGGTGATGGTGACAATGCCGGTGGGCACGTTATGAGTACTTACAAGATGAGTGATGATGAGGATGACGGTGTGGAGGAGTGATATTCTCTAGTAGAAGATCATTTTAATATGTACTTAATTTGAACTACTAGAATCATGCATTTAATTTCATGATGAACTACTAGCATAATTGGAGTTTTTAGTGTAATTTTCATGTTGAACTATTAAAGTAATTGCAACTATCAGTGTAGTTTTCATGTTGATCTACTGGTGTGATAAGTTAATTTTCATACATGTTGATGATGTACTTTTCATTAAATTGTTTTTATTTTTTGTATATTGCGTACTTTTAATATTGCTTGTTTTAATTGCACTTGATAAAATTGGATGAGGTAAAACCAATAAATATGTCCAAATTAAACAATAAACTGGCTATTATAGTATATTCTCTCGCTACTCATACACACTGTCATCTGAATCCAAATCCATCACGTGACTCTCCTCTTCTTCAATATCACCACCATTTTCTTTATCTGGGCCAACACCTTCGACCACCTTAAACTCACCAGCCTCAATTTTGATCTCCAAATTAAATGAGCCTCAGGTCTACAAATAGATTTAACCCTTGAGACTTATCGAGATGATCATGGATTACGTTTTGATTAAAAAACATTAAATTATTGCATTTCTTCCACGAGCACCTAATACGGTTTACTATATCTAAGAACCTCGTTTGTTGCAAAGCGTATTCTACGAAAGAGCAAACCCCAACAACTAAATTATCTTGGCAAACAACCATTGCTATCATATCTATCGTACATCCGAGATCTATCGG